>OZ025289.1:55375437-60550437 GCA_964019185.1 Maratus speculifer | reverse complement strand
AGAAAAACCTACTGTCCCATTCCACCCCACTCGCCCCTATATGTGAAGTAAATTATCATATATATATGCACTGCATTTATAGGTATTTTATAATTATACATTATATTCCTTAATTATTATCTTATCTTTTTCAGTGTAAAATTTTTTGAATTGTCTAATTTTTTTTTTTTTTTTTTTTTTTTTTTTGGAGGGGGTGGGGGTGGGGGGGGGGAGGGGGGCTGGAGGCAGATTTCTACAAAATTAGTACAAATGAGGTTTTGATTATACTTTTACATTAATTTAGATGTTAGAAAATTTTATTTTAACCATTATTTTTTGAATCAGGAATGCTCACAGATTCTAAAAATATCATTATTTGGTTAATGACACCTTATCTGTAAAAAACCATTTATTTTAAAACAACAAATTTTACCTTTCCAATTTTTTTTTTTATTTAAAGCACACAGATGGAGCAACGTTTTTACCAAGTTTCAGAAAAATTCATGATGATTCATTTTTTTTATGAGCCATTACAATCTGCCCTTTTTTGGGGTGAAATTTTCACTTTGCACATAATAAAAAGTAAAAAAATGAAAATTTATTATTGTTTTGATGTGAAATATTCATTCTTTGTACAAATAGCTTCAAATTGGTACCAGATATATAAACTTTGAGCCATTAGTTGTCAAGTTATGGCCATATTTAGATAGTGATACAATTCCAAGATGGCCGCCATTTTGTAAAAATGGCCAGTTTTCAAATGGCCATATCTCGGCCAATATTGTGAAAATTACTTTTAAATTTCAGATTTGAGGGTTTCAGTACTATGTCTGTCTATGATAAAAATTAAAAAAAAATCTGTGACTATGATGCAACACCCATTGGTTGAATTCATGTGGAATGACCCATAGGTAAATTTTTATAAAGATTGGATAAATTGCAAGTAATTGGTCAATTGTTGAAGATTTAATAGCAGCAGAAATCGTTATGAAATTTTAAACAGAAGTACATATTCATCATTCACTTTATCATTACCTCATAACAATAAATGTGAGAGAATGACGAGCGAGGGAATGATAAAATAAGACTTTTTACTAATTGTCATGAAAAATGCAAAATTTTGGAAAAAACAAAACTGATTCCTTAAGGAAGAACACTTAATATATAATATATGATAAAATTAAAAATTTTGAAAATTACCAAAATTTTAGCATTTTGTGTGAGGGAATGACTGTTAATAAAAATACTCCGAGTTTCTAATTGAAAAAAAAAATTCTAGAAAATTAACAAAAACTTACATCACCAATTTATGTTGCTGGACTGACAAGCAGTCAAATTAGCTTCCTCTCTGTGAGGGATGCTAGACTGCTGTTCTTCTTTAGTGATAGGATATTTGAGATAATAGCAATGTGTTGTGGAATGATTGTCTAACATAGGGAAACATATAATTGATTGAGTAAACTATATAATTATAGTAAAAAATAATATTTTTATTATTTTTTATAAGGTACCAATTAAGAACTTTATTTTGCTTAGGGTGTTTTTAATTAATTCTATATTTGGATGGAAAAAATCAGGCAGTATGCTAGTATGGGTTGGGGAAAGGTGAGGGAATGATATCTGCATGACATAGCCTACATTTTTAAATATTAAATTTGTTTATTGTTAAATTTTACTTCTTGTCCTTAATAAAGAAACTTTAGATCTTCTAATAAAAGTAAAAATAAATAAAAATAAAAAGAAATTTAGAGCATTTATATGGTTAGGAATCACTTTTTGCACTTTTACAGAGAATAACCCATATATCCTAAGCTTGACATTCATGACTTTAGCAAATACTCTGGACCTATAGTGTATACCCCATGGTTTTTTTTTACGACAACATTGTTGACAGTGGAGAATGAAATATAGAATTTTAAAACACCAGTTTAAAATCTAACTTATATTCTATTCAATATTTATAATTTTTATTTATTTATTTTTAACAACATAATGCCTTCATTGTTGCCTTCCAGTGATTATAAAAACTTATTTAATTGACAAAACTTAATAGAAATTTATCATTCTTTTATTAGGAAATATTTATAAATGTAGTATATATTAAAAAAAAATAATAATAAGAAAAACTAAATTTAGTACGAATTAGCTGTAAATCAACTTTCAATAATAAAAGCTGGCTTTTATTAAGTGGTTAGAACCAAAAAAAGCCAGCTGGCTTCTTTTTTTTTTTTTTTTTTTTTTTTTTGACCTGGCTAAAAGTTAGCAACCTTGTTTTTTAAAAACATTTTACATAAAATTGTAAAATAGCAAAAGCTTTGTTAATACATATCGTCATTATTTTATAAAAACCTGCATCATTTAAAATTATCACTAGTACTGAAAACATTTGGTCATATTCATTATCTGCTCCAGGAAAATATAAATATGATAACAATTACACCAACAATACTAATTTACAATAAAAAAAAATTCTCCATTAAAAGTACCTAATTAATGTACCATAAAAATGTGTGTGTGCATAATATTAATAAATAAAATAAATGTATCAATTCTGGAAGATAAATTGTTGTAAATACTTATTGTCGCTAAAAGCCCTCAACTTGATGTTATGTATTGATGTTTTGTATTGTTTTTGTTTGACCTTTATATTATTTACAATTTTTTATCAATGTTACATGCTGGTTTTGTTTGATCTTTACATTATTTGCAATTATTTTCAATGTTACATATTTAATAAAAATATAATAAATATGATTTTGAACATAATTTGCAATTATAACTGAATATCTCCAATCATACATTAAATCAATCTCTTTAAAAAGTCATTATTTCAATTAAATTGATTTAATGACATTTAACGATTTCTGTGATTTAGATTTTAAAACAGAAACCTTTTTTTTTTTTTTTTTTTTTTTTTTTTGGCACATCAGCTAAATGATTCAGTATTATCAGACTTGCCTACTATTTAAAAATTTCTGGTTCAAAACTAGTTCATATATATGTATGTATATAAAACAGTGATGCCCAGCTAACAAAAAAGTACCTTTTTAAGAATTTTCAAGAACTATGTGAATCTTGAAAATATTAGGTGTCATAATATAAAATGAAATGCATATTACTAGTTATTATAAATCTCTATAAGCAGTGATGTCACTAAGCTTTTGAAATCCCATGTCCCTGGGACTTGGGATATTTAAAAAACTGGTCTTGCTTTTTGTGAAAAAGGCAGATTCGATGTGTTTTGACAAGAAATATGCATTTTTACTTTTTTTTCAAGACAAACAATGTATATTAAAGGATAAGGATACATCACAATTCTTTTTATACATTCCTTCCTAATCATTTACTTAAATGATGCAATATATTTCCCCCTTGGTATCATCATTGATTAAGTCAAGAAAAGCTGCACAAAGCTACATAAAACATTTTAAATTCATTTATAAAATAATAATAAAAGGATATGAAGTGACACAAATAATTAATACTGGCTTAGATTCTGGAAATGGATGAAGGTAATCCCACAGAAGTGCAAACATAGCTGCACCAACTGCAATACTCGATATCGTTAGTCGACCATCAACAAGGGAAAAGTTTTCTGTGTACTTAAATTTCTCCGTAAATACCTATAAAAATTTAAAACAAATCTGTCTAAGATAATATAAAAGAACAATTGAAACACAATGAGTTTCTTAAAAATATAAGCAAAAACTTATGCAGCAAAAATGTTTCATTAGCATTGCATAATAGTTGCATTTTGATCAAAATATAGTATCACTTGATTATCCTGTCAACCAATTACAGCAAATTTTATAAATAGCCAAACTGTCAAATTGACATAATTTTTATTTGAAATAATAAAACAATGAATAAATTAGTAAAACATTAATAAAAATAAAACATTGAATTAAAAATCACTTGATGATGTAATAAACACTTGTAATATGTTTAACTCAAGCAATGTTGGGTTTCTTCCAGAAAAAACCTATTTCTTCCAGGACAGTGGAAGAAACTGGAAGAAATGGAAGAAACCAACAGGAAACAAAACATGCTCAAAATTAAAGCACATTAACTATGTAAAATAATTAAATTGATTAAATTAAAAGTATAATTATACAAAATCTAAATTGAAAAATTTAATTAAGGTTAAACAATATTATTTTTGGAATAATAAGTTACTTTTTTAAGGACAAACTTCAGGCTCAACAGACATTTATGGGTGATGGATTTTAAAATTTCAGAGGTAGAGGGATGTTTTTTATTTATGAATATGCCATTTATGTAAAAGAGACAGGAAAAAAACTACCTGCAAAATGTTTATTTTCATATAAAAATGCATTATTGAAAATTGTACAACACAGCAAATGGATCATTCCATGTCAAATCAACCAAAAAAATTCAATATTCAACCTGACCATTTCCGATTTCAATGAAACTACTAGGGATCATTCTCTATGATGATATAAATTAGAGCATATTTTTATTTTGTGTTTATCACTTTAAATTTTTATACAATTATTTAAATTTTGAAAAATCAGCATTTTTTGACTTGCATAAATATTTTCAATTTTGAATTTCTCAAGTTCTATCAAACATAGAAAGATTTATGACCACTCATTTCAAAAAGGAGTTCATAAGGTTTAATTTGATATGCAAGTCGACTATGTATCATTAAAATAAATAAAATTTAAAATTTTTACAAATTTTAAGTTTGAAAAATTTTTAGATAGTCATTTTTAAAAATTTTGAAAAAATTGTATGTTTGTTGTAATATTATAAGCTTTAAATTCTGAAATTTTTAGAGTGGGATCTCAATAGGATCAGGAGTTATTAAATAAAAGCTAAAAATTACCATACAAATCATAAATAAATAACAAAATAGACAGAATTAAAATGCTATTTTAATGGTAATTTTTGCTTTTATTTAATAACTCCTGATCCCATTGAGATCCCACTCTAAAAATTTCAGAATTTAAAGCTTATAATATTACAACAAACATACAATTTTTTAAAAAATTTAAAATTTTATTTATTTTAACTATACATAGTCGACTTGCATATCAAATTAAACCTTATAAACTCTTCTTTGAAATGAGTGGTCATAAAATTTTCTTATGTTTGATAGAACTTGAGAAATTCAAAATTGAAAATATTTATGCAAGTCAAAAAATGATGATTTTTCAAAAATTAAATAATTAATTGTATAAAAATTTAAAGTGATAAACAAAAAATAAAAATATGCTCTAATTTATATCATCATAGAGAATGATCCCTAGCAGTTTCATTGAAATCGGAAAGGGTCGGGTTGAGTCACTGGTTGATTTGGCATGGAATGACCCAAATATAAAAATTTACAATTATTTATTAGCATCTAATATGCATATCTGAATGCTGATTTAAACAGACTATTTTTCTCAAAATATCTATGGGCAGGGGAATAAAAATCTAAGGCAATTTTTCACCACGAATTTTTGCTCCTTATTTTCCATCTAATTTTTTTGCAAGAATTCTAATAAAATTTAGTGATAGAAAGACTGCCTGTTATCTAGATTTTTACACCCATATCTATGAGTATGTCTAAGTGTTTTTAAACTCTATGTTTTTTTTTTATTAGGACTTGAAAGTTTTCTTGTATTTCATCTTTTGCATTCATCCGTTCAGAAATTGATTGCAGCATTCTACTTCCAGTGATGCCACTGGATTTGAAAAATCCTGGGTCCCAGGGACTCAAGCACTTGTAAAATTCTGGGTCCTTTTTTTACAAAAGTGGGTCTCCACTAATAATAAGTCATATTTTTAGATACAGAAACTGAACTTATTCATTTGCAAAAGAAAAATTAAATGCAATAATTATTGCTTTAACAATAATGTATAAATAATTAAAGCCAATATTAATTTTTTTTAAACTGTTAAGAGAATTTTTTTTTTTTTTTTTTTTTACTTTTTTAAAAATAAATGTGCAAGATACAAATTAAATTATAAAATAATGCTTATTTGAGTGTGGAAGATAACAAGTATCACTATTGTTTGCATTTCTTTTAAAAAGGGGCAAAACTGATTTATTGAAAAATACATTTTTCCTGAAAAAAGAATACTTTTGTTGAGTAAAAGGCTATTTTTTGTTTAATGAATAGGTGTTTTCAGAAGTTACATTCACTCAGAAAAATTTGGAACAGTCAAAAACAGATTGAGAAGCAGGAAAATCTGTTTTTGGAGCAGCAAAAAAAAAAAAAATAAAATAAAATAAAATAAAAATAATAATAATAATTTGGAAACAGAAAAACTCCATCCTGGCATTACCTTTTTTTTCGTGCCCCTTTGACAAAAATTGCATTTTAAAGCAATTTTTTGTGGATCTTTTTACAAAATTTTCCATTTAATCGAGATTTTGGGACGAAGTTTGTCGTTTTTTCATGATTTTTCGAGGAAATCTGCCTTTTTTTCAGGATTTTGTAACAAAATTAGTCATTTTTTTTTTGCAAATATTTTGATGAAATTTTACGAAAATTATTCGTTATTTTGCGATTCTTTAATGAAATTTGCTTTTTTCGCGATTCTTTGATGAAATGTGCCTTTTTTCGCAGTCTTTTGCAAAATGTGTCAGTTTTTCGCAATCTTTTGATGAAATGTGCCGTTTTTTCACGATTTATTGATGAAAGTTAATGTTTTATCATGATTTTTTGATGAAAAGTGCCATTTTTCATGGATCTTCTGTCAAAATTTGCCATTTTATCATGATTTTTGGACAAACTTTGCAGTTTTTTTCAAGATTTTTTGAGGAAATCTACCCTTTTTTCTAGGATTTTTGCCATTTTTTTTCAAATCTTTTGATGAAATTTGCTGGAAATTATTCGTTATTTCGCAATTTTTTAACAAAATTCAAATTTTTTGATAAAATGTGTTGGGTTTTTGCAATCTTTCGACAAAAGTTACCGTTTTATCAAGATTTTTTGTTGAAAAATATGGTCTTTCACGAATCTTTTGACAAAATTTGACGTTTTATCACGATTTTTGGACAAAACTTGTCATTTTTCATGATTTTTTGAGGAAATCTGATTTTTTCATTATTTTGTAACAAAATTAGCCATTTTTTGGATGATATTTTCCGAAAATTATTATTTCGTGATTTTTTAACAAAATTTATCTTTTTTTAACGAAAATTATGCATCTTGCGGGACATTTAAGCTCCATTTTTAGCGTCCTGTTGCCGATTCTTTGCATATTTTACAAGTTATAGCGCGTCCGCGGCATCCCTGTACTTCTAAAGGACTTTTTTTTTTTTGGTTACATTAATACTTTGCTGCAGTAAGGAAAATACAGATTTTAATGAATTTATTTTTCCATGTTTTTTTCCACTACGGAAGAAACTTGACAACCCTAAAATCAAGTGAATGTGACATTTACAATATGCTATTTTTGGCATTTTATCTTACAATTTGGCGAAGATTTTTTGGTCAACAGGATAATCAAGTAGAACCAAAAATTTAAATAAAATTTAAACTAAGATTTAAAGGATCACAGTTTAAGAATTATATTTTACCTTTTTAACAGCATCATCAAGTGCATTTTTTACAGCACATCCATCCCATTTATCAACTTTAATAGGCTTTTCATCAGAGGTCTAAAATTCAAAAATAATTATGAAAATCTACAAGACATTTTATACAACATGATTAGCAGAACAATCTTGATAAAAATATGGATGTTGCATTTCAAACTGTCAGATAGAAATCTACACAGGCTGGACCTGATTTGAACCAATTACATATAGCAAGGTTCAAACTTTGACCTGGCCCAATCAAATTTTACTTTTTTCAGACTCATTGTTATCATAATCCAAGTACTGAAAGGAAATAAATGAAGAAACGGTTATAGAATTGTAATTTTAAGGATGATGATACAAATGTTCAAATAACATGGAATTATTTTATAGCATGCATGTCGAAAATATGACTCATATTTAGCTTTTTGTATCTTAATTATCTTCACGTTTATCCTTTCGATTGGTTTTACAATAATCAGTTGCTCTATAATTTTTATGCCTTTGGGGTTGGTATAATTAACTAAGGTAATTTACTGTTTAATTTTCCAATCTTAAAATATTGCAAATGTTTATGATATATATGTACCTCCGGCTGAATAGTTCCCAAGGCATATTGTTTTAACCTTTATTGCACATTACTCCTGATCTGTCAAGCGACTGGTTCGCATTCATTAAAATCATCCAAATATATTAATCATTCCGACCGAGTATGTTATAATAGATGTTTCATTTTATAAGAAAGTTTAAATAAAGCTTAAAATTTAGATAAAAGGAATAATACAAAGGACAAGAAAACGCAGCATACGTTTTGACAGATATTTAAATTTCAAACGTAAAATCTATAATACGCTACCACAGTTCATATAATTCAATTAATATATACAAAACAAAACAACAAAATTGAAATTCAGTTACAACTTTCTAAAAAAATAAAATAAATCTCACTTTAGGAGAACTAGAATCAACGTCACCCTTCTTTAAAGCCATATTGCTTTTACAACTGCAGAAATACGGGAACCGGAAAACAACAAATGATGATGAAGCTTTAATTTGGAGTTGAAGTACAAGTAAACATTCTACTGAAATATTTTCGTGATTAAAAATTATAAATAGTAGGTCATCATGAAATTTTATCTAATAATATATGCTTACGAATGATATACAGTTTCCACAATTATTTTTTTAATGGAAAAATACTATCATATGAACTTTTTATAACTGTAACTTTTACAACACGATTGTCGTTGTCATAGAAACTATATCTGTAAACAAATAACAAAGTTTGATATGAAAATGGACAAAGACTAATTTTCGTATTAATAAACAAAACTGTATGCAATTTAAATAAATTAATTTATCCAGAAGGTTTTTTTCAATCGTAAATTTGGTTGATCTTGCTATCTTTAGTTTTCAAGATGGGTGAGCAAATCAAATTTATAATTCAAGAACTCAACAAAGAACCGTTTAACAAAAAATTTAATTTGATCAGTTTCGACTCGCTTCGAACAGATAATTTTCTCCAAATTCTCAATGATGTTTTTTCTGTTGTGGATCCAAAGGTATGCTATTTTAAATATGTTGCATTTTAAAATTATGTGAAACTTTCCATACTTTTTTTCCATATAAATTTCCATATTTATTGTTCTTATTTTTAAAATGTTGCATAGATATAATTCAGAATTTTGAATTAACTATTTTAATACTTAGCTTTTAAATGGGCATCATGCAATGGCTAATTGTTTAGATTTGCCATGACTTGGGTATAACCAAAGAGACTCCGTAAAGAAGATTGACTGCCATAAGCATAATGTAAATGGGTCAAGTCAACTAGGTTTCTCAATATGCAATGTATGATAGACAACTTTACAGGTTACAGGGGAGTAGCATAAACCAACCAGCAATTTTTACTTCTCCCCCACCCCACCCCCGATCCTTTTGCTGTTCGTCAGTTTTTATTCTATAACTCTAAATTACAGACATAATCATTTCATTTAAATAGAAATTATAGTAGTAAATATTTATCAATTCTTTAAATCTAGGGGTAGCTTTGCATATATGATGTACAGTAGACTCCCTCAAATCCGCACAGCTTGGGACCAGAGGTTGTGCGGATTTTAGAATTTTGCAGATTTCTGGTCATTGCTTTGTTTACATTTTTTAAACAGTGATTTGAGTGCAATTAATAGTGCATTCGGGACTATAATGAATACTTATAATATAATAAAATATTAAAATAAGTAATAAACTAAAATAATAAAAATTTAGATAATTTTTTAAATGATTAAAGTACTAATAGCAAAGATCAAGTTAATAATTAATAGTGTATGATTAAATATTCATTAAAAAGATTAAATGTATTTTTAAAAATTATTCAACAAAACTTGCCTCATAAAAGTACATTACTAATTCACATCAAAATCATAAAATAAAGATTTTTTTTTTCTTTTTTTTTTTTTTTTTTTTTTAATTTAGTCAGGTTTAATAACCAGAAAATCTTGATTAATGCATAAATATATTTGGTAAGAAGATTGTGATTACCAGTGATATCAGCAATATCTCGAATTTTTTCCAAAGAAAAAAAAAAAAAAAAAAAAATCTTTCATGAAAAAAACATAAATAGAGTATTATTGAGAAAGTTACAAATTAAAAAATATATGGAATTGATACAAAACTAAAAAAATCAAATTTTGTCCCAATATCCAATCTGAAAGTTTCATTGTTTACATCCATAAAATATGTGTGGATTTTAGAGAGTTGCAGATTTCTGGTTTGCAGATTTAAGGGAGTCTACTGTATATCACAATTTATGCCACATATGATGAAATTAAAATTATATGTGATATGTGTATGAGACATACAGGGTGTCCGAAAAGTCTGGAAACGGTCGAATAACTCGAAAAATACATATGAGATTGAAAAACGTAAATATACGTGTTAAATATTTTTAAATAAGCTACTCAGTGATACCAAATTTGACTTTCATAACCGACCCCCTGGGGGTCAGAAGTGGTCTAACTTCGAAATCTTAAATTATAACCCCTATTTTTTATTGCAGATTCGGATTCTACGGACAAAAATACGTAACTTTTGTATTTGATGTTTATTTCGAATCCTCGTTTATCACGGTGTAATTGAGCATATTAAATCGATACATATTTCGGCTTTTCCAACGGGATTTTCCCTAATCGAAACTAATTGGGGAGAATTTATGACATCAAATTCCTCGTCTTTTGCAATAATAGCGTTTCCTGAAAATCACCCGTGCCGATTATTTCGGTAGTGCTACACAGTTAAAAATTTGATCCACTTGCTGTAGCGTCACTCCACAGCTTTTATAGAATATCTCTTTCATGACCAATGAGAATGTTCCATAACACAGTAAAGTACACTGTAAAAAAATTGACCCTTTTGCTGCATCGTCACTCTACCGCTTTTATAGAAAACGATTACTTTACTGTGTTATGGAGCATTCTCATTGGTCACAAAAGAGATATTCTATAATAGTTGTGGAGTGACGCTGCAGCAAATGGGTCAAATTTTTAACAGTGTAGCACTATTGAAATAATTACCACGGGTGATTTTCAGGAAACGCTATTCCTACAAAAGACGAGGAATTTGACGTCAAAAATTCTGCCCAATCAGTTTCGATTAGGGAAAATCCTGTTGGAAAAGCGGGAATATGTATCGATTTAATATACGCGATTACACCGTGATAAACGAAGATTTGAAATAAACATCAAATACAAAAGTTACGTATTTTTGTCCGTAGAATCCGAATCTGCAATAAAAAATGGGGGTTATAATTTAAGATTTCAAAGTTGGACCCCCTCTGACTCCCAGGGGGTCGGTTTCGAAGGTCAAATTTGGTATCACAGAGTAGCTTATTTAAAAATATTTAACACGTATATTTACGTTTTTCAATCTCATATGTATTTCTCGAGTTATTCGGCCGTTTCCAGACTTTTCAGACACCCTGTATATGTCATATATGATGTATTGATAAATGTTACATACATATACTATATGATATATATAACATGTATGATGTTTATTTTGTATATGTAAAAGCTTGACAAAATCATAACTGCAACCTTGGTGTAATTATTACTAAGTTTTGATTGTTTGGTGAACTTTTTTTTAAAATATATCAATTTGTTGTTTTAGATGAAAATGGATATCCGAGCTGAAGATCCTGAACAAATGGTTCTGAAGAATTTAAATTTTTTGAGAATTCTGAAATATAAACCACCAGACACTATGGAATTGTAATTATTTATTATTTACTTTTCAATCTTTTATTTCTGTTAATACATATTAGGTAATGAAAGTAGGCTAATCTTCAGAATAATCAGTCATTTGAGTTTACTTCTATTATTTTTTTACATTTTAACTAACGTATAGAACTGTTTATCTAGAAACAAATTATCCATAATTATATCTCCAATTCATTGATTTCAAAATCTTTTCAGAAAAAAGTGCCGTACAATGTCAGTTTAATATGTTCATTGCTTGAAGCATTATAGTGTACATTTTACAGCTATAACATTTAAAATGGAAGCATATTCAATTAAATATTGGATGTTTTGATTTATATGCAGAGGAAACAGAGTAATTTTTAAATTAATCCAGGCCAGGGCTCAAACCAGGAATGTATTGACTGAATCCCCCAATGCTCTTCCAGTTGGTGGAACTTCCTTTAGTTGGAAGAGCATTGGCGGCTTCAAACACTTACTAAACATTCTCAAAAAAAAAAAAAAAAAAAAAAAAAAAAGTGAATTAATTTTTTAGTATTTATTCAAAATAGCTCAGTTGGAAGAGCATTTGAAAGAGCTCAATTGGAAGAGCATATGACTTTTAAAACAAATGAATTTTTGTCTAAAGGATTCTCATAAATTGTTTTATTCAAACTATGATTAATCTTTGATCTTGTTTGAAACTGATTTGTAATCTGTGTGTTTTAATAATTAATTTGAAATCATAAACAATGCCACAGCCATATACATTCAACAAATATAATCATAATAACTGTGTTTTTATTTTTGCTAAAGACATTTTTACCTGACTAACTTACAAATTCATTACCATGCATAAAACTATTGTAGCTAGAAACCTGAATTATTAGGTAATATATTCATAACACATAGGTCCCCACTAAGATGAGGCTTTTCAAAATTGAACACTTAAAGGTATTAAAGATAGTATAGTGATCTCATCTTACTTGATCAGTTTAAAGCGAGTTACTAGCTTAAAGTTACTGGCTTGGCCTTTTGCTCGACACTAACATTCTCACCTACTGATTATGAAATCCCTGGATCGAATACAACCAACATCAATCTACTCACACTCTCCTCATTAGGGACTCGAACAAACAAGCAACTTTTAACAACCATAACACCAATCATCTCATCTCATAACCAACAGATGGTAACACCAAACAATTTTATTTAGTTACCAAACAAATCGCACAGCTCAAAGCCAGTCATCTACGCATCACATATGCATATCACAGCATGTTCATGGGTGCACATTGCTTGTCAGATATCAACAATATGTCTTTCACACTGGGGAGATATTCATGTAGCAATCTCATATCACTTGATCAATATAAAGTGAGTTTTTAGGTTAGAATAATTGGCTTGGCCTTTTGCTTGATGTTAACATTTTCGTCTCCTGTTCATGAGATCCCTGGATTAAATACAACCAGTGCCAATCCTCTCACTCTCTCCTCAATAATGTCAAAATTTCTGGGTTATTTCACTTTATCTCAGCAGTGGCCTTATGTAAGAACATGATACTGTAGCATAATAAACCTCTTTCTTTAAAAAAAATTATTGTACTTGCATTTGATAATAATTTTTTGAAATCTAACTCCTAAGAGGATGTTGAAGATCACAATCAAGGACTTTTTTTTTTTTTTTTTAATATAATCAGATCTACAACCTATTTATGAATTTTAGTGACCATGGTTTGGTTCGAAATAATTTTCATTATTGTAACCAATGTTATTTCTCTCGCTCTCATAATCTTAAAATTGTATTATTGCTTAGCATTACTCATGTTTGTCGCAAACTTTGGCTAGAGACCTGTATATGGTATATTAGACAAATAAGACATAATGGTTCTTTTTGATTGAATATTTTTTTAAAGCTTTTTTCAGGTGAATTTTTGTTTAGACTTTTTTTTATTTTATGTTTTGCATGTTTTAATCCAATTTTAATTGTTGTGCATAATAGGTAAAATTCCTCTTCTAAAAAAAATTTTCTTTGAAAAAAAATTATCATTTAAACACTGAGTGTTATACTGATATTAAAAAAGGGTTCAATCAATGATATGATACGTTTAATGCTATGTTAAAAATATTACTAAGTAAATTAAAAAGTGAAATTGACAGTTAAAGTGTTATTGATTTTTTTTTTTCCTATCCAGGAGCGAATTCAGGCAAGGTTTAGTTACAGGTGAAAAGTCTGTTATTTATCACATACTTGAATGGATTCTAAGACGAATTCCTGAACTGAAGAAAAGAGCTTATTTGGCTCAATTTCTAATGAAAGTTGAACTTCCACCTGATATTGAAGGTGATGCAGATATCAGAGAATTGTATGAACAAGTATGTTTTTTTTTTTTTTTTTTTTTTTTTTTTTTTTCCTTCCATGATATAATTTAAGCGCATTAAGGAGAAAAAAATTAAACATACAGTAAAAGTTTAAGAATATAATACAAAATAAGTATGTTGTCATGTAAAATAATGTATGTACTTTTAGTTTTCTATTAAATACATTTTTATAGTTAACAACTTTTTTATTTTTTGTATAATGCAATATATATTACATGTGTTTTCTATAAAACACATGTAAATATTTTATATCTGCTATACCAGGGCTGTCCAATCTGCAGCCCAATCTATAGTGAGTGCAAATTAACACAGAATGTTTCCTTAAAATATTAAGATTTTAGTGTTTATTTATTTATTTATTTTGTAAGTTTTATAATACATTTATTGATAATATCACTTCAAGATGATGGATGTAAAAATTTATTTTTGAAAGAATGTATTTGACAATTCATTCAAATAATGTGCTCAGATGAAACATTTTTACAATAGGTGTGTGTCTTAGTGAAATGACAAATGAGTACTAAGTAAAATGTAATTCCTTGTGACAAATTAAAATAGTGTTTAACCCTTTATGGTAGAAATAAATTCTGTTCATAAAATCAGAAATTATTGAGTAACACCAGAATTTACTAACGACATTTTTAGAAATAAGAACTCTCTAATTTAAGCTTTCATTGTAAAAACAAAATTTGATTAAAATATTATTGGTGCCATTTACAAGTTTCGAATTAAAATTAGGTGTTCCCAGACTGTGGGACCATTGTGCCGGAAAGGGTTCATTAATGTTAGGGGTGATAAGACTTTTTCAAATCAGTGTAGGACTAAGAATTTTGTGGCTTGTAATTTTAATATTTTTTGTAAAGACTAATTTGTAAGCTGTTTAAGTGAAAGTTTGTAAATTATCTCCTAGCAAAGAATTCATACTGAATATCATATTGTTTAATATTTGATACAATGTACAATTGCGCAAAGAAAAAAAAAACAAATTGTTACAAGAAAAAAGGAAGTAGTCATTCGATTGGAAATTGTGTCTTTTCTCAATCTATGCCGAAAAAATGTATATGCTTGCGGGGCTGTCTTCATTCTGAAACTGTACTAAATTCTGAAATTTGCAACGTGAACACCTAATTTTGATATAATATTTGCCTTTTCAGTAGTTTTTTTTTTTTTTTTTTTTTTTTTTTTTTTTTTGTAGAATACCAAACAAGAAGTCATTCACTCAAGTAGTTTAGGAATTATGAAGGCTTAAAAGTAGAAACACATAATGTTAAATTCATTTGTAATCATTCCAAAACATATAAAAATGTAGTTAATTTTTAAAGTAATGGATCAAAAAATCACTTGATAGAATGAGCTGCAATTTTAGGTTATGTATTTTAAGTTTGTGGAAATTGATTTCATTTAAAAAAATCATAAATTACTATTCATATTTTTTTTACCCGAAAACTAATTAAAACAAATTTTGAATTGTAAACCTATGAATATTTTAACAGAAATTGATTTCTAGAAGCTTCAAATGAGATATTACAGCTCATTTATTCCACCAAGTACTTAATTCTTAAATTATGAAGAAAAAAAAAAAAAAAAAAAAAAAAAAACCTACATTGCAATTTGTTTTGCAATGATTACAAATAAATTTAACATTTGGAGTTTCAAAGGTATTTACGAATGACTGCCTGTTTAATATTCTAAGATAAAAATTACCCAAAAAGCAAATATTGTATCAAATTTATGTATCCATATTGAAAATTTCAGAATTTCGTACAATTTCTGTATGAAAATGGCCCTTCAAAATTAGGTTTTCATTATAAATTGAAAGGTGACATTATTTCCAGTTGAATGGGTTTTTTTTATATTTTCAGTGACAGTTTGGAAATTAAAATAAGTTTTTTTTTTTTTTTTTTTTTTTTTTTTTTTTTTTTTATGTGTGACCAAAACTTTAAACAGTTAGTAAAAACTTTTAGTTTCTATTCCTAGAATAAATGCAAAAAATGTGCTTGCTTAAGTTTACTCAACACACCATCTAGTCTTAATTTTTTGACTGGACTGCTGAGTAACCTTAAAAGAGAAAAGAGAAAAAAAAAGGGTTAAAGGTTATAAGCCATTTTTGGTAAAAAACTACATAGTTAATGTTAGTCGGTAAATGTGCAGGACCAAGAGATAAAATGATTATCTCTTGGTGTCTCCTCTTTCTTTGGAGTTGTGGCTTTAGGAAATCAAAAGTTTGAGCATCACTGCACTCAGGGCCAGTGGCGTAGCTAGTGGGGGGCAGAGGTGGCGGTCTGCCCCGGGTAGCACCAAATCTTTATTTGCAAGTAAAAAATGTAATCTTATAAGATTTTGGAAAGGAATTCTGAAATAAAATTTAATTTTTAGCACACGTCACAATAGAGTTAGTTTTATTTTCTTTGAGAATGTGAGATTTTATACAGAATGGTGAATCCGAATAAGACATGCACCAGGGAACAAAAACCTACCTATTCAACAAGTGGGTAGCAAAAGCAAATTTTAAAAGAAAAAATTGTTATCTACATATAGACACCACATTGACTTATGCGATGACAAGTTGTTCCTGTGATTTTAGGTAGATTTTGTATGAAATACTACCTATTGCATTCTCTCCCATGTTGGAATTTTTGAAAAATTTTTGCAGATCTACACCGATCATGACTCCTAGACCCTAAAACTACCATCAGTAAAAAAGTTTACATATATATATATATATTTCACTTTCTTCTAGACATGATAACTTCCATGATTATGCTCAGATCTTCTTCAAACTTTTACATAAAATCTCGGTCGAGTTCGTTAATGGGCAAAATCGGACCAAGGGGGTGGAAATAGGGAGGGTTTTTGTGAAAACAGAAAAAATGCGATAACTTCTTAATTAAAATAGATATCGAATCAGTTTAAAGTTTATATTGCTTCTAAAAAATGGGCTAAAAGTTTCTGTATGATAGGTTTTTGATAAAATTAAAAATGGGGTCAAGGACGAAAAAAACAGGGTTTTTGGTAGAAAAAAAATCATAACTTCATCAATTCTCAAGATATCAAATCCAACTAAATTTTGTGTAAATGTGTTTAACATTATCTAAAACTTTTGTATTTACAAGTTTTTGATAGGATCAACTTTTACCGATGAAAAAAATTAAAAACGAAAAGAAAAAGGGGGTGGAAAAAGAAAAAAAATCATAACTTACTCAATTCTTAAGCAATCAAATCTAATTAAATTTATTTTACATCTTCTCAATAATACCTACAACTTTTATATTAACAAGTTTTTCATGGGACCAATTCTTATAGCAGAAATAAATTAAACAAAAATCTGAGTTGGAGAAAAAACCTCAAATCCAAACTGCTTATATTGTGATTCATTTTTGATTTTAAACGCATCCAAATGGCAAATCCTCTTATTTAGAAACTGTATAATGTGACTTATTGGCCAGTTTTTTGGTAAAGGCAGAATATATTTCAAAAAAGGTACTTTGAACAGAATTTCCCTGAGTGGTCGTGATTGAAAAAATTGAGGAAGTATAACAAATTGCGTGTTTTCTGAGTCATTTTTAAATCCATTTTTGTTCTCAAACGCATCCATTTTACAGGTTCTCTTATTTAGGAACTATATAATGTGAAGGACCGGCCAGTTTTTTCATGAAAGAAAAAAAATATTTTAAAAAAGCTGTCAAAGTGGGCACTTCGCACAAAATTTCCCAAAGCGATTATGATTAAAGAATTGAGGATGTTTTCAAATAACAAATTGGTCATTTTATGACTCATTTTTAAATTCAATTTTGCTCTCAAACACATTCAATTGACAGTTATTTGTTATTTAGGAACTGTGTAATGTGCCGTATTAGTCAGTTTTTTGATAAAGGCTAAATATATATTTTTAAAAAGCTGTCAAAGTGGGCACTTTGCATAAAATTTCCCAAAGCGATCTTGCTTATAGAATTTTGGATGCGTTCAAATAACACATTGGTTACTTTATGATTCATTTTTTAGTTCAATTTTGATTTCAAACGCATTCAATTGACAATTTTTTGTTATTTAGGAACTATATAATGTGCGTATTGGTCGATTTTTTAATAATGTCAGAATGTATTTCAAAATGTTGTCGTCAAAATGGGCGTTTGTGCCGAATTTCGCTTAAGTTGATTTTGATAAAACCACTTCTTACAGAAAATTGAAATTAAAAAAATTTCAAAAGCTCACAATATAGTAGTGAAATTGGGTTTATCTTTAATAATATTCTATTTTTTGTTATTGAAATGAAAACTCTTCGAAATCTACCTCCGCCTATAGGCTAAGGTAAGGGATTCTTTTTTTCTTTAAATGCATGAGAACAAAAGATAAATAAGGAATGGTATGGTCATTTGTTATAATAACGTAGAATTGAAATTGAAAAAATATGATGGATCGAGAAGGGGAGGGGCTTACACCATGATGGCTGGGGATGACACCCTTTATATCCATCCCGGGTGTCATCCATCCTAACTATGCCACTGCTCAGGGCCATAGCTAGAAGTGAATAATAGGGAAGGCTCAAGATAGGCTCAAGATATTGTAAGGAAGGCTCATATTTTTTTTTTTCTCTCTCTGTGTGTGACACAGAAAGATTAGAATTAGTGCATATTCAAACTGTTATTATGTTTCTCATTAAAATGTTGTAATAACTTCACTTTGTGCTAAGAAAAGTTTATGATAACAAAAATTCAAATGTATAACTAGTGCAATATTAAACATCATGTTAGCTTCATATGTGGAAATAGGATGAGCAAGTATTGAAACATTTATTTTAGTAACAAATTAGTATTTTTACAAAACTGTGAAAAGTTCTTAAAATTAAATTAGATTTTTGAACAGAATTTCGTTTGTATTTTCGGAACATAAATTTACTTAGTAACCTTGGAATATTTTCCAGGTCAGGCTAAAAATGTTTTAGAGGGGGGGGGGGGGGTGTCACAACACTCCCTTAGCTAAGACCCTGTCTGCATTATACTAAAAATAATATATAGAGAATTAAACATTTTAGTGATTAGAACAATCCAATTATACAGTTACATATAAATGAAAAATTATGTTGACTACAAAATGAAGAGTCTGGACCACAAGTTAAAAATAAGCATTGTCTAGTGGGGTGATTGTTATACGTTTGCAGGGTTTTTCCATAGATTTGAGTGAATTTTTATATAAACAGATAAATAAAACGTCAGTTCACTGATATTTTTGAAATGGAAAGTTTCTCTAAAATGTTGTGGTATAGAAATGTCTGATTTCTCTTTGATCTGTGTCGAGTGTACACATACATATCTATGTATAATTTGTCGATTAATTTCATTTATAAAAATCTTTAATATTTTACTTTTGATCAGGAAATGGCTTTTTTTTCATTTTTTTATTAATAATTATGAAAATTATATATTTTGATCCTTAAAGATTATAAAAAGCAGATTTTAAAAATGACTTTAGTTAATAATGTTATTTATTATTGTAAGAAAATGTGATTTTGGGATTATTTTTAGTATGAAAATGTTATTGAAGAATTCAAAGAAGTTCATAAACAATATGAAGCTTTGAAGTCAAGTGGTTTCTCAACTCAAGAAATCAGAAGAGATTTAGAACATATGGAAGAAGAAAGAGATCAACTCATAAAAAAGATTGATAGGCTAAAAATGAAAGTAAGTTACATTCCCTTATACATTATTTAAAAATAAAGGAAGTTGAAAAATAAGTTTCTTAAAAATGAATGAAAACAAAAAAGATATTGTCAACTAACATTTTTTTAAAATTTATTAATGACTTTTTGAAAGAACAACGGTAGTATTCTTAAAATGTCCTAATTTGTTAAGTGCTTTTGCATTATTTTTATCAGTTAGAAAATGAAGAGCCTAAGCTAGTGTTCTTAAATTCAAAATCAGGATATTGCACCTTTGTTTTAAAAGTGGCATAGCGCAAAAATTGGGTTTTTTGAGTTATGGCTGCCATTTTACTTGGTTTTTATGTCTCTATCAGTCACTTAAGGTACCAGATAGCACACTGAAAATTTACCTAACAGATAGCAGTTATGTTTGAAAGATTCCACTGTCCCTCAACAGCTCGGAAACAGTTTCTCACATATCCTGAAAAATGGAGTCTTGATACATGATTTAGTTATTCTTGTTTAACTTAACTTGATTGATGCACATAAAGATAGACTTATGTAATTGATTTTTTACTCACTTCCTTATATGATAGAGTTTTAAAAAATTATGTAGATGAGTTTCTGATAACAATTCAACATCTTAATATTTTTTAGAATTTGGTTATAAATTAATCAGTACAAAAAACCCTGAACGGGTTAAAAGCTTGTGACGCAGCACTTTATCTTATATATCTAAGAATTTTAAATTTGGGACTTAAAACTAATGATATCAAAATTTATGTGACGCTATGCTATTAATTAATATATACATATATTAAAATTTAATTCATTAAGGTTTTATCAATTACATCTTTCATAAATTCAAAATATGAATCTTAAAATATATGATATCAAAATTTAAGTGACGCCTTGACGAGGCTTTAAACAATGTTTTAAAATTCCATTTATTTATTTATTGTCTAAATACATTTTCATATCTAAACAATACTTTTCATTTTCCAATACACTGTTAAATACATCACTTTCACTGAATATATATAATGCACTGAAATGTATTTATTTGAATAAATAGATTTATCTTTTGGGCTACGCTATCCAAAATCAAAAATAACGTTTGAATACATATTTTTTGCGTCATTGTATCTATTTGCATCTATTTAACTTACTTTGGATACAATGACGCAAAAAATATTTATTCAAACGTTATTTTTGATTTTGGATAGCGTAGCCCAAAAGATAAATCTATTTATTCAAATAAATACATTTCAGTGCATTATATATATTCAGTGAAAGTGATGTATTTAACAGTGTATTGGAAAATGAAAAGTATTGTTTTGATATGAAAATGTATTTAGACAATAAATAAATAAATGGAATTTTAAAACATTGTTTAAAGCCTCGTCAAGGCGTCACTTAAATTTTGATATCATATATTTTAAGATTCATATTTTGAATTTATGAAAGATGTAATTGATAAAACCTTAATGAATTAAATTTTAATATATGTATATATTAATTAATAGCATAGCGTCACATAAATTTTGATATCATTAGTTTTAAGTCCCAAATTTAAAATTCTTAGATATATAAGATAAAGTGCTGCGTCACAAGCTTTTAACCCGTTCAGAGTTTTTGTACTGATATCAGTGCTTTTTTTAGGTTAATAATAAAAAGATAAAACAAAAAATTAAAGACTAATGCAAAGAATTCATATTCATGATTTCTGATCACCTTTAATTACCCCTCCCCCACCCACTTAAAAAAAGATATTTCATATTTTATTATTAATATATGCTGTGCTACTTGATTTCGTTAAAAACAACTCTGTAGTAAAGTACGTTAGTATAAGATAAGAAAGTAATGTACATTCAGCACTGTATTTCTAAGAAAGGATTTCATAATCTATGCTGTATGTATCATTTCTCATTCTAGTTAACTATGTTTATTCTTTACACATGATGATACATATACTGCAGATGGATTAAAATGATCAGGAATAGAATATTCAGAATGTGCTGGAAAGTATTTCATAATCTATGCTGCGTGCATGATTCTTGTTAATTATGTTTCAACCTTTGTATAGGTTGGTAATATTGCAGATTGATTAAGACTATATCCGTTACAATATTCAGAATATGCTGGAAAGTGTTTCATAATCTATGTTGCACACAGGTTTTTCTTTCTTGTTAATTATGATTTGTTCTTTATATAGAGTGGTAAAATTACTGCAAATGGATTAAAATGATAGGCTTACAATAATGAAAATGTGTTGGAAAGTGTTTCATAATCTATACTGTATGTGTAACTTTTCATTCTTATTGGAAAATGAAAAGTATTGTTTAGATATGAAAATGTATTTAGACAATAAATAAATAAATGGAATTTTAAAACATTGTTTAAAGCCTCGTCAAGGCGTCACTTAAATTTTGATATCATATCTTTTAGGATTCATATTTTGAATTTATGAAAGATGTAATTGATAAAACCTTAATGAATTAAATTTTATTTTATTTTAATAGTTTATTTATGTTTTGCTGTTTGCACAAAACATATATAAACTAACAGGGGGGGGGGGGGGGGAGATTTGGATGGGAAGATTACTGTACAAAGATGAAACTGATAGGTTTAAAGCATTCAGAATAAAATGGAAAGTATATAAACATGTTTAATGGAAAAAATTTTACTACTCTCGTTAATTATGCTTTGTTTTTTTGCACAGAATGGTAAAATTATTGTACATGAATGACAATAAGTTTACAATATTCAGAATGAGTCAGAAAATGCATCATAATCGATGCAGTATGCATGACTCTTCGTTCCTGTTAGTTATGTTTAGTGGGGTCATCAAGGCTTCTTGTTAGTTATGTAAGGGGGGGGGGGGAGTTTGTATCGGGTTTAAGATTTTATTAAAATTTCCATGCTCTAGTCTGTACCTATTTACATAATTTTTTTTTCTAAAAATCTTGATTTGGTTAGATAATTGTTTTTTTTTTTTTTTTCCGGGTTTGAATCTTGATTCAGTTTGACTTGAATTGGAATTTTCAGGTTCTTGTCGAGTTGCATTTCAAGTACTAGTTTTCAATTCTGGTCAGTCCCCATTCAGTGGATGGGGACGGAAATTATTTTGTCTTTCTTGAACAGATTTTTATTTCCTAATTTTTTTATTTTACTTTTTTTTGGGGGGGAGGAGGGGGGGAATTGGATTGAGTTTCAGGTTATTCGGATCGGGTTTGAGATAGACTTCTATTGGAATTTCCATGATCTGGTCAATACATATCGACATAAATTGTTCCTTTTTTTTTCTAAAATCTTGATTTGATTAAATTTTTTTTTTTTTTTTTTTGGAGGGGGGGGGGGGGGATTGAATCTGGTTTCAGATTGACTTCAAATGGAATTTTCAGGTTTTTGTTGAGTTGCATTTCAAGTATATTATTTTGTCGCAGATTAATTGGGTTACAATTGGATTTTTTTTTTGGGGGGGGGGTAGTGTTTCAACTGGGTTTAGGATAGATTACAATTGAAATTCTTGTCGGTGTATGTGGACAGAATTTATTTGGTCTTTCTTGGACAGACTTGTGTTTCCATTGTTTTTACCTTTTCGGGTTTGGATTAGGTTTCATGTTAACTTTCAGACTCTTGTCAATGTGTATCGGCAGAAATAATTTTCTCTTTTTCGGATTAGGTTAAGGTTCAATGGAAATTTTTTTCAGGTTTCAATCAGGTTCCATTCAAATGGAATTTTCAAGTTCTGTTCAGGTTGCGCTTTAATGGAAAATATTTTGTCCTGTATAGATACTGGGCTCCGGTTATATGGAATTTCCTTTTTCAGGTTCAGATTAGGTTTAAGATAGACTAATTGGAATTTCCAGATTTCTGATCACGCATATCTATGGAAATTAAGTTTTCTTTCCCGAATCGCGATATGGTCGGATAATTTTTTTTTTTTTTTTTTTGGGGGGGGGGGGGGGGGTTGAATCTGGTTTCGGTTTGACTTCAAATGTAATTTTCAGGTTCTTGTTCAGTCGCATTTCAATATATTTTATTTTGCAGCAGATAGATTGAGTTACTCTTGGAGGGATTTTTTTTCTTTCTGGTTTTGGATTGTATAGGATAGATTTCAATAGGAATTTTTCGATTCTGGTCAGTGTATGTCAATGGAAATTATTTTGTCTTTCTTGGACAAATTTATCTTTCCATTAAATTTTTGTTGGTTTAGAATGGGTTTCAGGATAACTTGTAGGTTCTTGTTGGCACACTAGTATAAAACCAAAAACTTTCTGCAAATTAATTTAATGTTGGGTGTAATTCGCATTTTTTGCGCAATTCATGGTCATCATTCGTGTTTTTTATGCGATTTATGAATGTAATTTGCATTTTTGAGCAATTTATGGACATAATTCGCAATTTTTATGCGATTAATGAATGTAATTTACATTTTACATGATTTATGGACGTAATTTGCTATTTTTATGCAATTCATAGACATAATTTGCAATTTTTATGCGCTTAATGAATGTAATTTACATTTTACATGATTTATGGACGTAATTTGCTATACTTATGCGATTCATAGACATAATTTGCATCTTTTGAGCTTTCTATCGACAAAATTTGTGTTTTTTGATCAATTTATTGACGTTATTTGTGTTTTTATAGGATTTATGAATGTAATTCGCTTTTTTTACCAATTGTTGGACCTAATTTGCATTTTTTGTAATTTATGAATGTTATTAGTATTTTTTTTGCACGATTCATGGAATGATTTGCTTTTTTTGAGTGATTTATGAACGTAATTTGCGTTTGCTTTCTGCTGCTAAAATTCGTGTTTTTTGAGCGATTTATGAACATAATGCCCGTTTTACTACACGATTCATAGACATAATTTGTGTTTTTCATACAATTTCTGAACGTAATTCTCACTTTTTTAAACAATTCATGGACGTAATTCACGTTTTGAGCGATTTGTGGACCCAATTCATGTTTTTATGCAATTCGCTTTTTTTTTTTTGAGCGGTTCATGGACATATTTCATGATTTTTATGCGATTAATGAATGTAATTTACAATTTACATGATTTATGGACATACTATACTTATGCGATTCATAGACATAATTTGCATCTTTTGAGCTTTCTATCGACGAAATTTGCATTTTTTGATCGATTTATTGACGTTATTTGTGTTTTTATAGGATTTATGAATGTAATTTGCTTTTTTTACCAATTCTTGGACGTAATTCGCATTTTTTGCAATTTATGAACGTTCTTAGTGTTTTTTTGCACGATTCATGGAAGTGATTAGAATTTTTGAGTGATTTATGAATGTAATTCACGTTTTTATGCGTTTCATGGACGTAATTTGTGTTTTTTGAGCGATTCATGAATGCAAAACACTCTTCACTATTTTTATGCGATTTATAGACGTAATTTGGGTTTCAGCTTCCCATTTTACTACACAATTCATAGGCATAATTTGTGTTTTTCATACAATTTCTGAACGTAATTCTCAGTTTTTTAAACAATTCATGGACGTAATTCACGTTTTGAGCGATTTGTGGACCCAATTCGCGTTTTTTATGAGATTCATGGACATAATTTGCGATTTTTATGCGATTAATGAATGTAATTTACATTTTACATGATTTATGGGTGTAATTTGCTATATTTTTGCGATTTGTAGACATAATTTTCATTTAAGCTTTCTCTCGACGAAATTTGCGTTTTTTGATCGATTTATTGACGTTATTTGTGTTTTTATAGGATTTATGAATGTAATTCGCTTTTTTTACCAATTGCTGGACCTAATTCGCATTTTTTGTAATTTATGAATGTTATTAGTATTTTTTTGCACGATTCATGGAAGTAATTTGCGTTTCAGCTTTCTGCTGCCAAAATTTGTGTTTTTTGAGCGATTTATGAACATAATTCCTGTTTTACTACACGATTCATAGACATAATTTGTGTTTTTCATACAATTTCTGAACGTAATTCTCACTTTTTTAAACAATTCATGGACGTAATTCACGTTTTGAGCGATTTGTGAACACAATTCATGTTTTTTATGCAATTCGCTTTTTTTGAGCGATTCATAGACATAATTTGCAATTTTTATGCGCTTAATGAATGTAATTTACATTTTACATGATTTATGGACGTAATTTGCTATACTTATGCGATTCATAGACATAATTTGCATCTTTTGAGCTTTCTATCGACAAAATTTGTGTTTTTTGATCAATTTATTGACGTTATTTGTGTTTTTATAGGATTTATGAATGTAATTCGCTTTTTTTTACCAATTCTTGGACATAATTCGCATTTTTTGCAATTTCTGAACGTTATTCGTGTTTTTTTGCACACTTCATGGAAGTGATTCGCATTTTTTGAGCGATTTATGAATGTAATTCACTTTTTTATGCAATTCATGGATGTAATTTGCATTTTTTATGCAATTCATGAATGCAAGTCGCTATTTTTATGCGTTTTATAGAGGTAATTTCCGTTTCAGATTTCTGCCACCAAAATTCGTGTTTTTTGAGCGATTTATGAACATAATTCATGTTTTACTACACGATTCATAGACGTAATTTGCATTTTTCATACAATTTATGAATATAATTCTCGCTTTTTTACATGATTCATCGACGTAATTCACATTTTAAGCAATTTGCGGACATAATTCCCATTTTTTATGCAATTTGCTTTCTTTTTTTAGCGATTCATGGAATTTGTATTTTTTATGCGATTCATAAATTGAAGTAACTTTTTTTTTTTTTTTTTTTTTTTTTTTGCGGTCTTTGGACGAAATTCATGTTTTTCGTGTGGTATTTTCTCGAAATGTTGGGGTTTTTTTACATGATTCTTTGTTGAGATACACTTTTTTTTTAATGCAATTCTTTGTTGAAATAAATAAATAAAAATTGTTTCTTCATAAAATTTTCTGCACATGGTGTGCGTCTATATTATACAACTATGCTTGTCAGTGTGTATTGTCAGATTTTTTTTTTTTTTTTTTTTTTTTTCAGATTAAATTAACGTTTGATAGAATATTTCTTAGGGTTTGGATGAGGTTCAACTGAAATAGAATTTAAACAATTACATTTTAGAAATGAGAAAACTAAAAAATGTAATTATTTATCGCCCATTATTAGCTGTTAGTATTTTAAAATATTTATTTGTTAGTGTGTTAGTAACTTTACATTATTTGAATTAAAAATTTTTAATTTCTTGTATTAAATTTAATCTTAAATATGTTTTCTTCTTAGGTATGTTATGCAATTTATTTAAATAATGGATTCAAAGTTATTTGAGGATTTTGTGTTCATTAGTAGAAACAAGGCCTTTTTTTTTTTTTAAATAAAAAAAGCGTTAATTATCAAACATTTTTGTAAAAGAATGTTAGAAAGAAATACTTCAATTTCGAGACAATGAATATGAAATTAAAACATCTATAGAAAAAAAGGGGGGTAAATTTATATTTTATGAAACTCATTATTAAAGCATAGAAGATAGAAGTATAAGTTATTTCTTTTTAAACCAATGTTATCATTAATATTTGGTTAAGAATTATTTGCTTACCCAACTTTTAGTGCTTGTAAATTCTAACATTATAAAAATATATTAAGATTTTCCATTTTAGATGTCCAATTTATAAATGCAGTTTATTAATAATGCTATGTTCTAAGCTGTAAAGCTAATGCTTTTATATTTTGATTATTGATTTCTATAACGTAATATTAACTATTACAATACTTTTGTATTTGGTTTGTGATCTGAGAAAAAATTTTTCACGCTTGGATTTAAATCATCAGACTCTTAGGAAGAAAAAAAGAAAAAAAAGAAAATTCTATTTTGAACAGCATCTAATGCAGACTACAATGATGCGCTGTAGTACCTCCGTGGCAACTGCTAAATAACATTTTAAAATATAAACATGGAATTTCGAAATTATTAATGAAATAATAGGATGCATGAAACATGTTAAAGCTACAGTCACTAATAGATAATGAGAGCTGGGTGCATGTCAAATTACTGGATGCAGCAAACTTATGCAATGGTCTCTAAAACACATGAAATTTCTCAAAGCCGCAGTCAATAACAAATGTATGAGCACTATGCCCATATGAAAACAAACAACAAAAATTAACAGATGCAGCAAACTATGCGGTAACATGCAGACTCCCAATATCTGGAAGAAATGAGTGATACCTGAACTAAAAAAATCCAGTGACAATATTGTGAAACAAATACATTAAAACAATAACGTTTATATTAGAAAAAAAAGGGCCTAAAACTCTCACTCGCTAAAATAAAACTCGTTAAAGCAGTCCAACTACTGCATGTATAGCACTTAGAGCACATGAAAACAAAACAAAAACAAAACACTCAGGCTGCAGCAAAATTGCTGCGCAACAATCTGTAAAATACACAAAATTAATTAAAAATGCAATCACTAATGCATGTTGTACAAGCACTGTGTGTACATGAAGAAAAAAAACAATGAGTGCAACTAATTTGTTTTTAAATCTCTGAAATCTTTATAGCCACAGTCACTAATGCATGTAAGAACAAATTAACTTCATTACTTTCTTTTGAATTATCAAAATACTGCTGTAATTTGTTGATAAATACTAGTTTGTTCACAATTTCCAATAATAAGTGCACTTACTTATTTTAAAAATTGTTTAAAACCTGGATTTACTGGCCATTAAGCTAAGCTAAAAAGGCACAGTTTTAAAATGAAAATTAATAGCGACAAAAACGCATAAGAAAAAGTAATAAATGCATTTTGAATAACATATTCAAGCAATTTTAATCTAAAAATTAACATCCTGGGTTATTAATCACAGAAATTAATAAATGAAATAAAAAAGCACAATTTTTACAACACTTTAAAACTTAGTATTGTTAATTAATTCATATAATTATTGTTAATTCATATAATAAGGACATCTATAAACTTAAAAACAATCTATTTTGAGAATTTTAGAATTCACAAGCACTTGGTTAAACTGTTGGTCAATTATAAATATTGTTTGTTTACCAAAATTTAGCAATAGTTTACACATTCTGTGATAGTTTATGTTGGTTTGAAATCAAATCAACATGCTAACTAATGTATACATCACTTATACTTTTTAAATAATACTTTAATAATGAGTGCCAAAAAATATTTATTTACCTTTCTTTTTCATTATACATGGTTTAGCTTCACGTTCGTCTCCTGAAATTGAATATTTCATGTCAACATACAGCACGAATCAATTTGTTTTGATTCGTGTACTTGGATTCACCATATTATTTTATCCAAAAAAGGGGGCCTTTCAGTTTCTCCAAATAGCACAATACCTATATTACCATAATAACCATTATTTCGCAAATTACACAACATACATGCTAAAAACAACAAGTGCCAAGTACAAAGCTTACCGCCAGCGAATTCGATTACGATTCAAAACAAAACTATCTAAACGGCGTATGAATACATGGAATTCTAAAGCAAATTTATTAAAAATAATTTTTGTTTGTAAACTTTAAAAGAAAATCATAAGTGAAAAGTATATTGAATATGTATAATTAAAAAATATTTTCCTATTTTAAAAAAGGATTCAAAATATTTTTTCCACAAAATGCAAAAATATCCAATGTAAGAAACGTAATATTTTCTTCTTACGAAAAATAAAGGCAAAATAAATAGAAATTTGATTTAGTATATATTTATTGAATGTTTTAAAGCGCATGATAAGATGTTTTTGTAGTTTCAAAAACATTTATTGCTTCGATGCGGGTGTTTTAACTGTGACCATTACTACATTTGCCTATTTGCAGTGTCTCCGTCTGCTAACCCATAGAATAACATGTAATCCGCGAGCTAATATAGTCCAATTTTCCAAGATCAATATATAACAAACAAGAGTTTTCCTAGAAACAAGGCAAGTCTTATTCCCTCTATCTTAAAGAGATTCATATTATATATAAGTTTTAATAAAATCTCCCAGCCCGTTTTCTAGATCTCATTATCAGGAACAAACACCATCGTTTTCAGTTTAAAAATGGTTATCGAGATCTAAAAATATACGGCACGTAGAAATGTAAAAATTATAGGATAGGATTAGACTGGGAATATAAGACTATATTAAAAAAATTTGACCATTCTGACCAATATTTGCTGAGTTATTAGAAGGCGGCTTTTCCGATTTCCTTTGAAGTTGAGTTAGCTGTATATATGAAGTTCCGCATCTACCCTTATGACGATGGTAGGTTTTGACGATGGTAGGTTTAAAGCTGCGTCACTTGAAGGCTGCCGCCTTCTATGATAATAAGGCATTTTCCTGTTAGCCTGTTGAAGGTAATAAATCACCAAATATTTTTTATGGTCACAAGTGTATATAAGTTACAACAACAATGAAATTAATTAAGTGTGAAACAACATTCACTAAAATAAGTCTGTAAAACTGCAGTAATGAAATATTTTAAACACAAAAAATAATAAAACAAAGCATATAAATGAAAAATAAAAAGGTTTTTAAAATATGTTTTTATCAATTGATAGTTTAATATTAATTAAAATATGTTTTTATGAATTGAAAATTTAATATTAATTAAATTATGATTAGATATTGGGAAAACAATTCCTTAATAAATAATACAATCCTTATAATAATAACAATCCTAATTAATATAATAATAATCTTTAATAAGTAGTTTTAAAAAATGATTTTTCTTTTATTTTTTACTATTATATTTATTTTTTTTTCTTTCCTTTCCTTTATTTCTAGAATATCTATTTAGATAACCATTAATATAAAACTTTTGAGTTTTAGGCAATTCCTTTTACTTATAAGTCATATCTATTTAAATTCATGTTGCAAATAAAAGCATTATAGCCTTTTTATACAAGAAATAATAAATTTTTTTTTAACTACATAAACAATGAGATCATTTAAAATGATTTAAAGGTTTTATTGTTTAATGATACATGGTAGATGCACAAGTAATGGACACAGTTAAGGAATTCTTTTTAAAAATTGTTTTTTAAAAGTTTTCTCAATATGTATCAAAATTTAATTGTAAATAACAGAAATATATCAAAACATTTAAAATGCCAGCAATGGAACCCTTTGTTCCAATAATGGCCACTCCATAAAAATTAACAAATAATTGTTTTTATGACTGTATTTAGAATCAGAATTTAATGAAAGAATACTAATTAAACAAAATGGTTATTTTCAAATAAATTTAACAATTAGGATACTAGTAATTAATAAAATATTTGCATAATCATTCATTTTTTGCATCAATTATTGTAATTATCAGAAGATCAATATTTTAGTTAATTTAGATAGATAGTTTATATTACTAAGTATCAAGATTTTCACTGAAAAACAGTGGAACTTTGAAACATTATTTTCTGCTTCCTGATTGGTTTGATTAAGAGTGTCAACAATAATACAAAATTATAAAATATGCGATGTAGAGTTATGAAAAAATAACAAAAGCTAAATTTTTATTGATGATTTTTTAGTCCAAAAACAGTAAGGGGTGTCCATTGCTAGGAGAGTATCCATTATTTGTACATCTATCCTGAATAGTGAATAAAATTCATATTTTTTATTTAAAAAATTGAACACTCTATTGTTTAATAATAATGAGCGTCATTACTTAAGTTTATTAACATTTTTAAAAACTAGGTTGAAAGCCATCCAAATGTTGAGGAAATGTTAGCAGTTGCTAAAAGATTGCGTGAAGAAAGAGATTTATCTGAAAACCTAAAAAGACAAAAAATGGAACAAAGAAATGCTGTAAGTATTACAATTAGGATATACATATATCTCTTTTAACAGTTATTTTTAAAGATTACAAAGATTTTAAAATTAAACAATTATCTTTATTTATCTACATACCTGTCTAACAAGTATACCATTAACATTGTCTCTGCTAGTAATAGTAATTAGGAAAATTTGAATTTTTTCAATTATCCTTAATAACATTTTTCATCTTTAGTGATAAACACATTTTTTTTTCTTTTTTTTTTGGAAATTAAGGTAAAATTGCAATTGTGTTAGTGCCTTGGATTTCAACTATTCTGAAATTACCACCTTTTAAAATTAAAACTTTTAAATTTCATACAAAAATTTTTTTAATACATGAAGACTGTATTTAACTTATTTTGAAATGCTTGGATCAGTGGTTTTCCAAGCATTTCTAAGTTTGTCAATTGATTTGAGTCAAATACTTGAGAATAACCTTAAATTTTTATGAATTCAGTTTGTGTGTGTGTGCTGATATTTAAAGATATTAACCACTTAACCGGCGATGGGCATGGAGAAACAGTGCTTTTACCCCTGACTTATCTCAAGGCAGACAGTGAAGTGGTTAAAGCTGAATTTTATCAATCTCAATAACAAAGTAGAAAAAAAAATTAAATATATGCATATAAATCTTTTTTTTTTTCCTCTCTTATTTGTTGTTTAAGATGCCATTGAAAATTATTTGGTAGAATAAGTAAGGTGGTAAAAAAAAACTTTTTTTTTTTAAAGAGACAACAGTATTTTATGTTATTTTAACTAAAGAGTATTTTGTATTCTGACAGTATTTTAATGACTATCATAATTTATTAAAAAGTTGGCATTTCAATAATTGTTAAAAACATTGAGTATTGATAAATTTCTTGTACAAAGTATGATTTTTTTTCTTTTTTATATAAAATCAAATTAGTACTAAAAACTGAAAAATAAACTAAGTGGCTAAGCACTCTTTTGATTAGCCATAAAAAATTACATGTTTGTTTACATGATTTTTCTCATTGACAGCAAAATGAGACTAGCAGACAATGATGTTAAAATTTCATCTGGGATTAAAAAAAAAAACATTCACCAACCCAAACGTATTAAAACATTGTCCCAAAAAGCCCATAGAACTTAATGTGTTACACTATTTTCTCTATACCATTTTTATGTTTTATTTGATTAAATATGTTTATTGCTCATATTCATCTTATATTGCTATAACAAGGTTTTACCAGAACGTGACTTTATTTAGTAACCCCTTTTTTTCCCTTATAAAAATAAGGAAAACATTAAGAAAAAAATTACAGTGAATTTTATTAGCCTGATAAAACTATATTTAAGCATAGCATTTTCTTGAAGAAAAATGAAGAGTTATAGACATTTAAAAAATCCAAACAGAACATTTTTGTTTTTAGAAATGTTATTTTAGTGATGCTAATGATGTTCTTTGGTACATCATTTAAGCTAACTATAGGAAAAGATGCAAAATGAAATGTAATGGTTCATTCATACTTTTTTCCTTGTAAGGAATAAAATACTCTGTGGACAAATGTAGCTGTAGAGGCACAATTTGCATTAAATATCTTAAATCTATATCTTATTACTAAAAACGGTCAGCATTTGTTAAACAAGATGTAGAATTTTAGAAGTTTCTGGATCCCAGGAATCCAGGGTTCTAAAAGGCTAGCGACATCACTTAATTTTTAAGGGGGGGGGGGGGGGGAACTAAGTTATTTTCTCAACTTATTGTTTTAGCATTTACAAATTGCATGTCATTTGGAATATTTTAGAAAAACTGGCTTACCACAACATAATTTTTTATGGCTTGAGAATAAAGATTTGATGGAATTAATGCAAACCTATTTTTATGCTTTAAACATTGATCTTTTTTTTTTTTTTTTTTTTTTTTTTTAAATTTGTCTCTTTAATTTATGTGACTCGATACTCTGACCTCATGGATGCTAGTTATATTGTGCTCATTGTTCTTTAAAATTTCTTTATAATGCCTAAGCATGATATTTATTGTAATAAAATAGTTTAATATAATTTAAAAATGAGTTTTATATGTAAATCAAATTGAGATATATTTAATATAAATAAGAATAAATTCAAAATTCATATTAACAAATACCAGTCAATGTCTTTGCATATCTTTAAATAAATAAATAAATAAAATTATTGATTATAAAAAAGAGCTAATTGTAATTTTTATTTATTTATTAAATTTTTATCTGAGCATAAAGTAACATCTTAGTACATTGAACTATAGTTAAATGATGTTTTATGTAATTGCAACTAAAACAACTTAATATTCTTTTCTCTTTTTTAAGCATTGATTTTTGTCTTGTTTGTAGCTTACACATGCTGAGCAAAAGATTCAACGATTGAATCAGCAATTAAAAGAATTGAAATTATCTAGTCTTGGAGCTACTCCAGAAAGTAATTTTAATTCTGCATTGTCTTTTTCTCTTATTGTTTGTTTTTTGAAAGTCAGTTGACTTAGTTTTGATAATCTAATTTTCCCATTACTAATATCAATTTTTTTTTTTTTTTTTAGCACTTGTCCAAAAACTTGAAGAAAGTATTAAAGTCAACTCATACTTAGTGAAAGAAAAATTGCCTAAAGAAATAGCAACCCAGAAAAAATATATAAATGATTTACAAAAAATTGTTTCACAACCTGCTCTGAGTCGTGCAGATTTAGACCAGATAAATGCTAAGGTAAAATATTCCACTTATTATAGAAAACATTCAGATTTATATTCATCTATATACAAACAATGAACTTTCTTTTAACAAAATTTTAATAAATGTCAATATTTCTTCTTTTTAAATCAGTATTTTTTTTAATTTACTGAATAATTTTGACAGAAGAATGTATATAATATGAAGAGCATCTAAAAAATTATAAATATTTATAAATTTATATTATATAAGAGATGTTTTTTTAATAATGTGAGCAGCTATAATAGTGAATGCTTTTATTGATTTTGACAATATCTGAGTAATAACTAGGTGTTAATGATATCATTACTCTGTTTGTTACTGCTTTGCATATTAATAGTGTAGTATTTTTTTACTTATTAATATCTCAATTAAACAAAGATAGGGTAGCTTGGAGCTTCTACATTTATACTTAAGTTTTAATTACACACCTCAATAAACAAGTACAAGTTACAAAGAGACAACCACATTCTAGATCATATTTTATCTACATCAATAACTTCTTTTTATGAATTTAGGAGAGTATTGTATAGGGCTGCCTTCTACACACTTTAAATGGGAGCACAAAAAAAAAAAAAAAAAAAAAAAAAAAAAAAAAAAAAATATATATATATATATATATATATAATAATAATATATATGTATATTTTCTGATAAATGAAATGTTTGACTCTTTAGAGCTGCATTGCTTCATTGATACTTTAAAAATGAAAAAATTCTACATATTTAAATGTGATAGATACCTGAATTTGTTAAAGCATATTTAGCACAAAAATTGAAAAATAGAATAAGTAATAATGTGAAGTTAGTGTATTGTGCTTATAGTTCTTTTTGATATGTTAATGACTTCTGGTGTTAATTGTAATATGATAACCTTTTATAAATTTGTATCTGTGAGTAAACACATAGAGAACAGTATACGCAAAAAAGTTGGTATATAATGGTATTTGAAGATTATATGACTAATAATGGTTGCATTATTTCTATAAGAGAATACCATCTTAATATATTTTCCGTCAATTTTAAACATGTTAAACAATTTTTATTTTCAATATTTTATTTATATTGTTTTTATGTTTTTTTTAAAATTAATATTAAATTAATTATGTACTGTAGAAAATTAAAGGAACTATATGCATGCTTTTGTCATTTTTCAGATTCAAGAAGTTAATAATGAAATACAAGAGTTTATTGAAAATCGCATGCGAAATAATAATCCTATAGATGATAAATTATCTCTTTTTAGACAACAAGTATGTAATATTCTGCTATTTAAATATTACTGTTGTTCAAATGAAGACATGAGTTTCAAAACTCACCTCATCAAGTATTAAAAAAAAATCAAGCTTTCTCCATCAAAATGTACTATTTTTGCACTAGCATAAAAAAAAAAAAAAAAAAAAAAAAAAAATGCTTTATTTTATATTTCTGCCATTGTAAAAATTCAATGGATGCAGTCAAAGGTTTTGTGAGATTTCCAAAATAAGATTTTCTGAATAAAGCTAGTTTTGAAACTCAGATCCTCAAATATGCTTATTATTTAAAGGTTTTGTAATAATTGTATTCATTTTTAAAATTTCCTTTCTGTAAAATTAAAATGCTTTTCTTTTCTTTTTTTTTTTTTTTTTTTTTTTTTCAGATTTTAGTTAACAAATTACATATAATTATGTACAACTAATGTCAAATTAAACTAAATTTTTTGTATTTGTTAATTTATGCTAATTTATTCTGAAGTCTTTGATTTAATAAGCAATTTTTCACTAATATTATGAATGATATAACATGATTTTAAATACCTTCTAAAAGAAAAATTATTTTTTAAAATTGTGAATTTTATTTATTATTAATCTGTTTTTCAAATTGCATCAAATCACAATTTAGATTTATCAGCATAGCAGAATATGGAGGAGCAGATTAACACAAATATATTTTATCTCATGTATTGTTTAAAAAGATCTTTACTATTATCTGCCCATGCACAGATATACAACTGCTCATACATCATAAAATAGGGATGCACAACCTGTGGCCCGCGATGGGTTAACGTGTGGCCCGCAAACTTCACCAGTTTATAACTAGACAATTTTTTTGCCAATGTCGCAGAAAAATATCGTAAATTTTGTCAATTTACCATGGAAAAATATATAATTTTGTCAGTCACTTAAGAATCGCAAATTTCGTAGATCGGGCACGGAAAAATCGCGAATTTTATTGATTAAGTGCGGAAAAATCGCACATTTCGTTCATTAGGTATGAAAAAATCGTGAATTTTGCCCACGAGGTTCGGAAAAAAATAGCAAATTTAGCCGACCGGACACAGAAAAATTGCGTGTTTTTTCCATCAGGCACGGAAAAATCGCGAATTTTGTCGTTCGGGCGCGAAAATCGGCATTTCGTTGATTGGGCAAGAAAAAATCGTCAGATTTCTTGATAATGCACGAAAAAAATTGCAAATTAAACTCATCAGCTACGGAAAAATTGTTTGCTTTCTCGGTTTATCGCGTGAAAAGATCGCGAATTTCGTTGATCGGGCACGAAAAAATCGCGAATTTTGTCGATCAGGGACGAAAATATCGCAAAGTTCGTAGGTAAGGTACGGGAAAATCTCGAATTTTGCAATGATGCGCGGAAAAATTGAAAATTCCGTTTATCAGCTGCGAAACAATCGTGAGTTTTGTAAGTTTATCAAGAGAAAAAAATCGCGAATTTCGTTGATAGGGCGCAGGAAAATGCAGATTTCGTCAATTAAAGGCGGCAAAAGCGCTAATTTCGTCGATCAGGCTCAATTAAAATCACGAATTTTGTCAATCTCACGTGGAAAAATTGCAGATTTCGTCGGTCAAGCTCAAATAAAGTTGCAAATTTCGTCTAATCAGTGCGGAAAAATCAGGAATTTTGGCTATCACGCGAAGAATAATCGCAAATTTCGTCGATCGGCTTTGCAGAAATCGCAAATTTCATCGATCAGGTTCGTAAAAATTGTGAATTCCGTCAATCGGCTTTACAAAAATTGCAAATTTCATTGATAAGGTTTGTAAAAATCGCAAAATTCATCGATCTGGTATGGAAGAATCGTGATTTTAACAATCATACGAGAAAATTGCAAATTCGCGAATTTTGCTGGTCAGGCACGGAAAGATCATGAATTTTCTCGATGGGCTTCGAAACAATCACGAATTACGTCGATCAGCTTTGTAAAAATCGGTTTTGAAAAATCCTGAATTTGCCGATTGGCTTCGTAAAAATTATTAATTTTGTTGATCAGGCGCAAGAAATCTGAGTTTTCTCAATCGCCTTGGTAAAAATCGCGAATTTCGCCGATCAGCTTTGTAAAAAATCGCAAATTTTGTCCATCAGCTTCGTAAAAATTGCGAATTTCGTCAATCGACTTCTTAAAAATCGATAATTTCGTATTATCAGGCGCAGAAAAATCAAAAATTTCGTCAATAAGCCGCGGAAAAATATGGAATTTTATCGATCATGTGAGGAAAAACTCAAATTTCGTCAACCGGCTAAATAAAAATCGCGAATTTCGTCGATCGACTTAGTAAAAATCGCTAATTTTGTTGATCAAGAGCGTAAAAATTTTGAAATTTGTTGATCGCGAATGAAAAAAATGGCGAATTTCGCCGATCGGCTTCGTAAAAATCGCGAATTTTTTCGATCGACTTCGTAAAAATCGCGAATTTCATCTATCGGGTTCGGAAAAATCGCGAATTTCGTCGATAAACCGCAGAAAAATCACGAATTTTATTGATCATGCTAAGAAAAATCCCGAATGTTACCGATCGGCTTTGTAAAAATCGCAAATTTCGCCAATCAGCGTCGTAAAAATCGCGAATTTATCTAATCAGCTTCGTGAATTTCGGCGATCGACTTCGTAAAAATCGTAAATTTCGTCGATCGGCTTCGTAAAATTTCGTCAATCAACCGCAGAAAAATTGCAAATTTTATCGATGTCGCTAAGAAAAATCGCGAATTTCACCGTTCAGCTTTGTTTAAATCACAAATTTCCTAGATTGGCTTTGTAAAAATCGCAAATTTTGTCGATTGGCTTCGTAAAAATCGCGAATTTTGTCTATCTTATTCGTAAAAAATCGCAAATTTCGTCTAACAAGCACAGAAAGATTGAATTTTGTCGATCAGTTTCGTAAAAAGCCCAAATTTGGTCGATCAGTCATAGTAATTTGCAAATTTTGTTGATCGGGAGTTGAAAAATCTAGAATTTCTATGATGAGGCACTTAAAAACCTTGTTGATCGGCTCCTTTCCTTCGTTCATAAAGTTAACATTTTTTTCGGCACCAAACACTTATCTTTGTTTCTTAGTACTCTTGATAAAACAAGATTTACTCTCCAGAATAAAGTCAAGGAATATTATTACATCTTGAGAATAATTCTTGCTATATCTGTTAATCATAAAAAAGTAAAAACTGCTGATATATCCTTACCAACTAAATTGAGTTTTTTGACTGGTTAAGCAAATCTAAAGGGGTATCCCCCCCCCCACTTCTCTCTGAAAACATATTTTTTATCCAATTATACTTCACAGATCACTCTTGAAATCGAATTCTATCCTTGTTATTGATGTGGCCCTCGACCACCCAGACATATTTGTAAGTGGCCCTTCTCTTGAAAAGGTTGTGCACTCCTATCATAAAATATTGAATATGTTTATATTCCAAATGCACTACATTGTTTCTACTATATTTTGTCTAATTTTCAGAAACTAGTATTAAATATGATTAAACATTCTGCATAATACCTAAAAACATGCAAGATTTTTTAAAACTTTTCATAAAAATCACTATATTTCCATGAATATACATGCATTTCTTACAAAAATCCGTGGATATGTTGTACAGTATCCACAAATTTGTATTCTGTAGCAACAGATCATTTTGTGCATTTTAATGTACCCAAATATTTTTCTTTAATTTTTTGACAGCCCCCCCAATTGTCCTCCTTATCAAAATAGACATTGATAAATTTGAAGCCAAGCATATTCTTGAAATTTTTGAAGTTCGGGAAGAATCCAACAAGTTTTTTAAAAAAATGTTTGAAAATGTCCAGTGATTCATGACCATATAATGTATGTTGCTATAGCGTCTTACATATGGCATGGCATTAAATATATTGCTTATTCTTTTTTTTCTTTATATATAGGTTTCTATATTATCTCACAAAAAAGAGCGAGCAGCAGAAGAACTCAATGCAGCAAGAGCTCATTTAGCTGAATTGCAATCTCAACTGGAATCTAAAAAGTCCGATTCTAAAGGTGTTGAAGGTGAAATTTTAAAAGGAGATGAAGTAAACATAAAAATACCTATTTCTTTAAAAATGAAACTTGATAGAAAAGTGTATTAGTCACTCAATAATTTGTTTAAAAATATTTAACAAATAAATTTATGCATGTATGAGTATATACAGTCACCGCCAAAAAAATCTTGACACTTTCGATTTTTGATGTTTTGTTAAATATTTAGAAATATACACAAGGAATCATTCTGAAACTACTGGTGTGTAAACAAAATAGCACACGTCATATATTTTGACAAAGATTTTTCCCCGAAATCTAACAGGGGACCGTCAATAAATTGAAAAAGAACGAAGATCTTTTGGATCACCCTGTCAAAACTAATGAAGCAAAATAGTTTAAACTGCAGATAATAATTTAGTGGCTTATTGTGATAAGTTGTGTCGATTTTTATGAATATAGCTTGAAAACTCGTAGAAAAATTAAAGTTTTTATAAAAACGGTCCAAAATTTTTCCAAGTTTTTTGCTTATAATATTCAGAGCTCTTCATAAAACACAATAATCTTTTCAGAAAATATGACAAACAACATTGCACATAACACCCTGTAATCAGAATTCTTCTCTTAGCCTGTATCAATACAAGTCTAATACATAATTATACTGCTATATGCAGAGATACTATAGCAACGCTGTGGAAGATACCTGTAATAAAACTGTGTTGAATCTGAGAGACATCCAAGAGTCAGGTTTTGATGACGACACTTCTTTATTAAAACTTTAATCAATCATGTAAACTTGATTTAGAAATATTTCCATAACAGCATCCAGTTGATTACTATTCAAAGCGAACTTTGTTAAAATGATTAAGGGGATCATAAAAATATTTCTTTAAAAACAATATTGAATTGCATTACACCGGGAGCTTTTCAAAACTAACTTAAATTATAAATAAAATCATTCCTTTAAAATATCATAAACGAAAAACTATACATCTTATTTGAACTTAAACGATAATAACTTAAATCATAATAACTTGACGGAAACGAAAAGAGAACAAGAGCAATGAAGTCGATCAGGAAATGGCATTTATACTATCTCAGGAAGGGAACGGAACGGGACGATTCCACTTCAGAAAAAGGGTAGGTCTAAGACTCGCTGATTATGGAACACCTAATGCCATCTATCGAAGCCTCATGTCAAAACTTTAGTTAATTTATGTTTTAAACTCAAAATAGCCATAAGTGACAAGTAAAACAGGTTGATTAGACAACAAGAATTAAAAAATAATAAAAAATGTATGAAAAATGAATGGGTTTACTAAATAATTTTTTACTGCGCATGCGTCAACGCTATTAAAATTTCATTTGCATATTATGTTAGTTAAATGTATAGAGCAACTTTTGTGAAAGTCTCAAAAACATAGCTTAAAAACTCTAAAAATTATCGTCAATAGAATATGGTCAAAATCCGTTATTTCCAAAATAAAGCAAAAAGATAAGGAGTTGTATCCAAATATAGTAGTATGTGCAATACTGTGTAGGTACTAGTCAATGGAATATGGATACAGCCCCTTATCTTTTTGCTTCATTTTGGGAATAATGGATTTTGACAATATTCTATTAACGATAATTTTCAGAGTTTTCAAGTTATGTTTTTGAGACTTTCACAAAAGTTGCTCTATACATTTAACTAACATAATATGCAAATGAAATTTTAATAGCGTTGACGCATGTGCAGTAGAACATTATTTAGTAAACCCGTTCATTTTTCATACATTTTTTATTATTTTTTAATTCTTATTACAGGGTGTTATGTGCAATGTTGTTTGTCATATTTCCTGAAAAGATTATTGTGTTTTATGAAGAGCTCTGAAAATTATAAGCAAAAAACTTGGAAAAATTTTGGACCGTTTTTATAAAAACTTTAATTTTTCTACGAGTTTTCAAGCTATATTCCTAAAAATCGACACAACTTATTACAATAAGCCACTTAATCATTATCTGCAGTTTAAACTGTTTTGCTTCATTAGTTTTGACAGGGTGATCCAGAAGATCTTCGTTCTTTTTCAATTTATTGACGGTCCCCTGTTAGATTTCGGGGAAAAATCGTTGTCAAAATATATGACGTGTACTAATTTGTTTACACACCAGGAGTTTCGGAATAATTCCTTGTGTATATTTCTAGATATTTAACAAAACATCAAAAATCGAAAGTGTCAAGATTTTTTTGGCGGTGACTGTACTAGCATTTGTTTGTACATTCATACATTGATTGTTATCAGTGTTTTAATCAAAAAAAAAAAAAAAAAAAAAAAAAAAAGAAGCTTGTACAACCTAAAATTATACATAGAGCACACACTATAACTTTATTGAAAAACAGGGGTGGGGGGGGGGTGGGGGTATATGGAGCTTCTCTAAGAAAATCCAGAAAGTAAATAGCATATATCTATATCTGATTACTTTGTCAAAGCATTTAAAATACATTTATAATTATTTTTAATTTATATATGTATATATTTGTGCGTCTGAACATTGACTAGAATTCTTTTTCAAAAAAGGAAAGAAAAATAACTAAGTATCACATACAATGTTTTGATATTAATATCTTGTATAAGAAATTATGAATATTAAATTTTGTCCAAGAAAAAAAAAGAAAAAGTTGAAAAATAGTTTACATATATGAACTTTACTAGACTACTGAATCTAATCACCAAAAGTTAAATATTTCTTTCTGCTTAAACTTCTCAAAATCCGTTTCATATATAAGAATATTTATTGTACATTGAATTTGTAAAGGTTTTCATGTATGAATATGTGGCTATCACTATCTTATTGCTTAAATCTAACTGCTGTTCTCCTCATTTAATCAACATGAACCTTTTCCCCCTTTATCTGTAAATAAACTCTAGTCTAATTTCAAATGTAATTTTGGAGCTATCCAACCACGCTCCTTTTTTAAAAGATGTTAGCTTGTTCTATTTTTTCACATTGCTCTGACATAATTTATCTGTTTGTAGATAATCATATCATGCCCATTAACCCTTTGAGGGGCAAGCAATTGCGTTCGCGTAATTCTGAACTCCCACCGGAAATTTGTAAAAAAGTTATATCAAAAAGAGGATAAGCATTTTCACGACTGTTTCCCACCAAAGTTAGAAAAGGGAAATTTAATGACATTTTTCTGGTGTAAAACTTCATCGATCATAGGTGGTATATAATATATACCACTGCCCCTCAAGGGGTTAATGCACACTTTTTAATATAGTAGAGTATATATTTTTTAAATACTTCACTACATCCTTTTTTGTAGACAACAGTTCTCAAATCTGTTGTGTGTATATATATATAAATTTCATACATATTAAATACTAGATAAAACAAAGAAATAGCAACTGACTTGTTTTTCACTTCAAAAATTAAACTGGATAATCTACTAAATAAATAATAATGGAACATTATTGGAATCAAATGATGTTGTTTGATGATGGTGACAGACTTTGTTTACCATAAGTGGTCAATGGGAAAATAAACAAGTACTGAAGATTCCTAAGAGTGTTTGAAAAGCCAAATCTGCTCAAAACTGAAAGTTTTTGCTTCTTGATTTTACAATTTGTAACACAGGCAGTAACAAAGCCATTTCTCAAATTTTAAACAGGAAGCCATAAACATAAAGAAGTAGGACTGCTAATGAAATAGGCTTTAGAGAAGAAAATCACTTCTTGAAAATTTTTTGAAATAGAGGTGCTGATGTAGCACAGTTTTATTCTGTTTGTCTGTTTTTATCAATATCTACTTGAGCACAGAGAGTCAGCTTATGAATGTTGACCATAAATGATGGTTTCTGTCCGTGGTTCAATGCTAGCTGCCACATTTTTTCAAAAGCTGCAACTTGATTTTAACACTATTTTGTTGCACATCCTACTTTATTCTATGTTCATGCAGGAAGGATTCAGGATGATACTATTTAAAAATCAAATTTACAAAGTATTACATGAATTTTTTTTTTCATGTTTTTTATTAGGTGAAATATTTTTTAAAAGAATAGAAAATTTCATTGAATTCTAATTGTTTTTTTTTTTTTGTTTTTTTTCAGTTAATCGATGGAAAATGTTATTATTCTAGTTCATTTTTTTTTCATTCTATGACATAACTGGTAGCAAAAAACATGACCATTAAATTTTCATTTTGTTTTTACTGCAAATTTTTAACTACAAAACTATGGATCATTTAAATTTTATACTGTCAAATAGGGAACAAAAATTGTATTTTTAAGTGCATTTGTTTAAAAGCAATCTCGATTTACTAATTTATGTTTTTAAAAATAACTCTCAAGCATGAACTTTCTAAAATTTTATGCAATTTTATAGAAGATAACCAGTTTGCACTTAAAATTCTAAAATAATTTAAAAACTAGTTTGTTTGTGCATAATTCTCCATAACTAAACTTTAAATTTCACAAATAAATAAATGAAACATGAATGTAAAACATGTGTTATTGAATTACATTTTCGAACACAGAAAGTCAGAAAGACAAACAATGCTGCAAATACTAAAATGTCATGTTATTGACCATTGTCATGTGGCTTATACAAAAGTAGCAAAAATGCTTTTTGGTCTAGTTGAAGGATAATCTAAGAAAATATATTAAACATAAGAAAAAGTCGATTAATTAGAGTTTCAATTAAAAACAATTTTCATTTACTTTCTGTATATGCTAGGTAGCTCAGATTTGATTTTTTCTTTTTTTTTTTCCCAATAACAAATATTTTTACTTATTTGAGTTGAAGTCAAAAAATTTTAAATGTGACATGTAGAATTGTAATTCTGTTATTTAATAAAAAAATTTAAACACAAGAAATGGAATTGTAATCTATTTTGTTATTTAAGTTGTGGCGTACGTAGTCATAAATTAATGAAGCATGCACTGTGCAGAGAAAAACTATTTCAAGGAATTCCATGATTGATTAAAGTCATATTTTGAGAGGATAAAATAGAGATCATATTTTTACAAAACAACATATGTTGTATTAATTCTCAGATATTAAAAGAGTTATACAGTTGGACTTTGATATCTCGAAACGCTTGCTATCTCAAAATAATAATAATAATAATAATAATTTCCCCCTGCATTTCTATCAAAATTCTTATGTATTTTCCATAGTTATCTCGAAATATATTTTCTGAAACCCTTGATATGTCGAAATTTTTCTATAGAAATTAGTTTGACTTTTTACTTTTTGACTATTTTCTGCACTAGACCCAGTTTTATTTAGAATATGATTTCACGTTCTTTTAGCACTTTTTTGATTTAAAAAATGCAAAGGGTAATGCAAGGCATATAACTATGCTGAAAGGAGAGATTTATGCACCCGCTTGCTTCATTGCAGCTGCTAATTTGCCAAACTCTTTAGAAGTAAACCTAAAGTAACACAAAAACACACTCATTCCCGCAAAAGTTTAAAACAACATTTGTTTGATTTTCTTCCAAGCTTCCCGTATCGTACAACATTTGACCAAACTCCTATTCTCTCTCACAAAAGAGGAAGCAAATAAAAAAACAAAACATAAAATGTTTAAGTGCAAAAAGCATCCCTCCACATTTTGTACGAGGGAGAATCCGAAAACAAGTTTTCTCTGGGGACTGAGGACAGAGCTAAGCGTGAAAGACAAAACATATAATGAGACATTAAAGATAAAATTGCAACTTCACTTTTCTACATAAATGCCAAGTGAGTTGAGACATTTGTCATGCCTCTTTAAGCTCCAAAAAGATCTATAGAAAAAAAATCGGGGTTTTGCATACGAAAGAAGTGTTGAATTGCTTGTGTGATTTCAGCATTGCTTCCAAAGCTGTAGTCAAATATTGCTTTAGTCTATAGTAGCTATCTTCTGTGGCTTTTAGATTTTAAAATTCTAGTTCAAAATTATAATTTGAAAAATATTTTTTTTAATCAAAATATTTAATATGTTATGACTATTTTTATTTCAGTTTAAAAGATATGTTAACAAGCTGAGAGGTAAAAGCAATATTTATAAGAAAAAACGACAAGAAATGGCTGAATTGAAAACTGAATGTGGTATTTTATCAAGAACTGTTGATATACTTCAACAAAAAGAGTCAGCAGTATCTAAAACCCTAGTAAGTACACTAGTAATGATAACCATTTAAATTTTGCCTTTGAAAGAAACCTATACTTATTGAAGTTATTTTGTTCTTTTAACTTACTGTGCATCTTTTTAAAAATTAAACCACAGAATAGAATTAAATGAATCTATAAAACTAAAATTTTATAGAAATTCTATTTTCTTATTCCCAAGAAAATTACAATAAATTTTTGTTTCTTAAGGGTTGATGTATTACGTCGTGTAAATTATTTCTTTTTCTTTTGTCCCCCTAAGTCACAGGTTGTTACACTTTTAAATTTAGAACTCTTTTATTTAAAAAAAAAGCAATTATTGCTATTTATTATCAAACATTTGCCGAAATAAATACCATAAAAATATTAAGATCTTCAAGCTTCATGACATTGCAATTTGAAATAAAAGGAAAAACATACCTGATATTACTTGAATAAAAATATTTTTTTTATGGATTGTTTTATACTTTTTCTTTGGTTGCCTTTTAATATTTTATATGCGATATTAAAACATGTTAATCCACCATCCTTCCTTTTCATACCTCATTGGCTTTCATTTCCCCTCTTGGAAGATAACTTCTAATTTTGTTTTTTAAATAACATGCAACTATTACACTAATAATCTTGCATATTGCATTCACTGCAAATTATGTACTTGATTTCTAATGAATTACAAATTTTATTCTCTAATGAGCTCAACAAAAATGAAATTTTCATCTTATTCTTTTTCTATCTGAAATGTAGGCTCAGCTTGAAATGCAAAAAGGTGTGAGTGGGTACCACAGTGCACAAGATGAATTGGAAAAAGTATCTTCTATAAAGGCAGAGTTAGATGAAAAAAAGGGCCAAACTCTTGAAGAAATGTCTGTTATGGTGCAAAAACTGAATTTAAAAATTGCTGAAAAGAAAGCGAGACTTGCCCCAGTAATAAAAGAACTGAGACCTTTAAGGCAGCAATGTCAGGTAAAACTCACTTCAGCTGAAAATTAATATATTCAGGATTTAATAATGTATGATACAAAAGATGTAAGGAGTATGGAACTTATTTTAATTAAAGTAAATTGGTCATTTAAAAAATTCATATGATACAGTAGTAATTATTCTTAATTATAACATGTAAAATTATTTTTTATCATTATTAGCAAAATAATCATAAAATAATAAAAATTTCTATTTTCCATAATTTAGTTTTTGGTCAACTTTTTTTTCAGATAATTTATTTAAATAATTTATTTTAACAATATTAAATGTGAAAATTGCAATTAGCTGATTATAGAAATAAATAAACTTTGCAAAGTATTTTTTCAATAGAAGTATGAATAAGGCATTTATTTTTAAAGTTCTCTAAAATCTAGTCTTCCCTTTTTTTATAAAATTTTAATTGTTTACTCACTATAAAATATAACTGTAGTTGAAAAATTCAACTTATGTCAAAAGAAAAATATGTTATAAAAATACTCAGCTTTATGTGAAGTTCTGGGCAAAACTATAGGTATAAATGTGTGTAAGTAGACAGTGGTGTAGTAAAAAAAAGACCAGAGAGTATATACTAAGACATAGGGTATATCTGAGAGTATTTGCTGTAGTTTTTTTGCTAAACAAAGAATACACGGTGTTCTTTTAAAAAAGTCCAGAAAGTTTATGGCACAGTGATGCCGCTGGACTTGAAAAATCCTGGGTCCCGGGGACCCAGGACTTCTAAAATTCTGGGTCCCTTTTTTGCAAAAGCGGGTCCCCATTACTAAGTCATATTTTTAGACGCAAAAATTGAACTTGTTCATTTTCAAAAGAAAGGTTTAATGCAATAATTATTGTTTTAATAATAATATGTAAATAATTAAAGCCAATATTAATTTTTTTTAAACTATCAAGAGAAATTTTCTTTATTTTTTTTAAAACAAAAGTGCAAGATAAAAACTGAATGATAGAATAATGCTTATTTGATTGTAGAAGATAACAAGTGTCATTATTGTTCGCATTTCTTTTAAAAAAGGGCAAAACTGATTTATTGAAAAAGACATTTTTCCTTAAAAAAGAATACTTTTGTTGAGTAAAGGGGTTTTTTTGTTTAATGAATGGGTGTTTTCAGAAGTTACATTCACTCAGAAAGATTTGGAACAATCAAAAACAGATTGTGAAGCAGGAAAATCTGTTTTTGGAGCAGCAAAAAGAAATAATTTGGAAGAAGGAATGTTAGATTTGGAACAAAAAAAAAAAATCTATCCTGTCATTAACTTTTTTTTTTCGCTTTCCTCTGACGAAAATTAAGTTTTAAAGCGATCTTTTGACGAAATTTGTCGGTTTTTTCGCGATGTTGTTGTCGAAATTTGGCGTTTTTTGACAAAATCTGTCATATTTTGGCGATCTTTTGACGAAATCTGTCGTTTTTTCGCGATCTTTTGACGAAATGTGCCATGTTTTCGTGATATTTTGACGAAAGTTACCGTTTTATCACGATTTTTTGATGAAAATTGCCGTTTTTCGCGAATCTTTTGACAAAATTTGCCGTTTTCCGCGAATCTTTTGACAAATTTTGCCGTTATATCGCGAGTTCGAGGAAATCTACCTTTTTTTCGGGATTTTATATCAAAATTAGCCATTTTTTCGCGATTCTTTTGACGAAATTTGCCGGAAATTATTCGTTATTTCGCAATTTTTTAACAAAATTTGCCCTTTTTGCGATTTTTTAACGAAATTTGCCTTTTTTGCGATTTTTTGACGAAATGTACCGGTTTTTCGCTATCTTATCACGAAAGTTACCGTTTTATCACGATTTTTTGATGAAAATTGCCGTTTTTCGCGAATCTTTTAACAAAATTTGCCGTTTTATCGCAATTTTTGGACGAAATTTGTCGTTTTTTCGCCATTTTTCGAGGAAATGTGTCTTTTATCGGTATTTTGTAACAAATTTAGCCATTTTTTTGACAGAATTTACCGAAAATTATTCGTTATTTCGCGATTTTTCATCGAAATTTGCCTTTTTTGCGATTTTGTGATGAAAATTACGCGTCTCGCGGGACGCGTAAGCTCCATTTTTTTCGTCCCGTCGCCGATTTTTTGCATATTTTACGCGCTATAACGCGTCCGCGGCATCCCTGATGGCATATACCACCGTATACCTTTCACTGTATCCCTGCAAGCAGGTAGCATAAATAAATATAAAAGTAATTTCCTTTTAACTTACCCATCATATGTAGTGTAGGGTAAGTCTTGTAATCGTTTTGAAAATCGAAATTTTTTTTTGACAGATTTACACGTTTCAGATAGTGGAGATTCCAAAAAACATATTTTTAGAAAAAAAAAAATTGCCATCCATCTGTCTGTCTGTAAACTCTCTATCTCACGAACAAATTGAGATAGAGACTTGAAATTTTGTATGTAAGTATGTAAGAATGGGACAAGGCCTATTTAATATCAGTAACCTTGATTATTCGGAACAATTTTTTTCGAACTCTCAAAAAATTCGTTTTGATGAAAGGTATATAAAAATTGTCGAAATTTTTTATTTTAAGGAGTGGACGTTAAAGGCAATAAAATAACACAAATTTTGCATAAAGAACGAAGTCAATCAGATTATTAGTTGCCGAGATACTTGTAATCCTGTTTTCCACATTCTTCGATTTTTCATGACCCTGCATTTCAATCAAATTCCAATTCAGATATATATTTTAATTCAAAATGAGACGCTTAATCCAGCGCAGTAAATTATTAGTTAATATGATTATTACTTTTGGAGTTATAAGGATGTTTCTTTTATGTAGTTTGGTACTACTGAAGTAGTTTCACATTTTATATAGTTTGTCAAAATGGGTTCATCAGCCATTCATTAATAGAGCATTACTATGTATATTAACAACATTTAGATATACATTTAAATTTTGTTTTGAAATTGCAATTTTTATACATAGTTTTCACATGTTTTATTTTCATATATTATATTATGCATATCCATGATGGATAAGTATTACGGTGGCCTCCAACAACTAGTTTATTTTTTAAAATAATGTACAATTTCATAGAATGGTAGCCATAAAAAAATTAGTTATAAATAAACTAAATTAAATTTGATTTCATAAAAATATTGTTATTACTTTGCATAGATTGCTGGTTAATAATCACCATATATGAATTGAGAATCCACTATTTAATATGAAATGGACTCCATTGTAATTTTATGGCACTTTATTGATCTTTTCTATTTGGTTATAAATGCAATCATTTAAATAAATGATTTTGAAAATAATAAATTTATATTAAAAACTTAACTACTCCTTATATATATGCATATATTGTTATTGCTTTTATGAAATTAAATGTAAAAATGCTGTCATTAAAATCAGTACTGGATTATAATTAAATGAAAAGAGAAATGTTACTACAAACTTAAGTGTACTTTTTCATAACTAATCATTTTTATAAAACACATATAAATATACACAGTGTTCCATCTTATTTCTTTATCAATAGCTAATTCCTATACATTAGTTTTATAAATATACACACAGTTGTGAAAATGTTTCGAATGTTGTCTTCTATAATATTAATTGGTTGTTACTTCGGATTCTTGTTCAATGGCATTTACTCTAACCCAAATTTAATTTAAGGTGATTGACATATTCTCAAAATTATCAAACGGGCATCTTCTTTTCTTATTTAATTGAAAGAAACTATATACATATTATACAAACACTGTACATTATTTACATGAAATTCGATATATTTTTAGAACATTTCTTCTATCAACACTGTCAACACATCTCATATTTTTCTCTCTCCGAAAAAACAAACAGAACAAAACATCGTGAGTCCAGGAGGGTTGCCAGGCGTACAGCTAAGATCAGACTTTCATCGCTCTTTTGGCGTTAAAACATGATTCTCCACATAGGTCATATTTAGACCTAATTAGTTATTATTTACAAAATTTAGATTTTTATATTTTACATCTAGAAAAAGCATTCTCAATTTTCAACAAGTAAATAACTTTCTTTAAAAGTTTATTCTTTTATAACAAAAACCTATTTAGTTATAAATCTTATAATTAGAAGCATTTTCTAGCATCAAAAATTGTCTACTTTAAGCTTCATTTTTACTACACTCACTAATTTAAATTTTGTTTTTGTACAATTACTTATAATGTGACAACATTAATGATGGAGAGTAACATTTAAAACATTTTTTGAAATTAGAAGTATATATCTAAAACTAATAAATTAGGAATAGCATTTTTTACCTATTTCTTTTTCTATGTATATTCTTGTTGTCTATCCATATAATTTTCTTCCAATTTTATTGGTCAATAATCTTATACTTTCAGTCTACTTCTTCATTATATATGCTTCATATATATATATATATGTACTGGTCAGCAAAAAAAAGATACACTGTGGTGTTTTTATACAATTACTTATAATGTGACAACATTAATGATGGAGAGTAACATTTAAAACATTTTTTGAAATTAGAAGTATATATCTAAAACTAATAAATTAGAAATTAGCATTTTTTACCTATTTCTTTTTCTATGTATATTCTTATTGTCTATCCATATAATTTTCTTCCAATTTTATTGGTCAATAATCTTATACTTTCAGTCTACTTCTTCATTATATATGCTTCATATATATATATATATATGTACTGGTCAGCAAAAAAAAGATACACTGTGGTGCATGTCTGTTTGTATTAATGACAAGTCAAATTTATGAAAATATAATTAAATTACTAAGGATATTCTAATTAGGTAGAAAATGTGTTTTCATTAAAATATTGTTTAAATTTTGAAAACAAATATTTTTCTTTATCAAGAAACAGGATAGGAAATAATATAAATTTAATAGCTTGAAGCAAAATAAATAAATAAATTAATTAATCTTTTGCTTGTATTTTGAATTGATGGGTGAACTTGCTATGAATCATAAATTATTTATTGTAATCTTTTAAATATTTCAGGATATGTCTTTTGAATATGAGCAGAAGAAACAAGCCTATGATTCATGTGCTTTAGGTTTGGAAAGTAACATTTCGAAAATTGAACAAGTAAGCACAAATTTTGGTAAAATATATTTTGAGAAAGGAGTTACATAAACCTATATATCTTATATAAATATATATTAATTCAGGAAGTCAACACCTATAAAGAAGAAATCGAAGAAGCTGAACACTTATATCATACATTAAACATCAATATTCAGAAGTTGGAGATACAGAATGAGAGAGTGGCTGAAGAAATAAAATCATATGTATCTAGTGATTCATCTGATAAGAAAAAGTCTATTAGGTATGCAAAACTGTTTAAATGAATTTTTACCTTAATAATTGTATTTTTATTTAAAAAAATAAAATCATGCATGGCATTTTCCTTGGAAAAATAGCAATGTATTATTTTATATCTGTCATTCACAAATTTACTGTGTCATTAACAGCATTGTTTGACCCTCTATTATCAAATTGTTGGAAAATATACATAAAAGGCTGATTTTTGCAATTTTTTTCATATTACCTATTTTTTTTTCTATGTATATTCTTATTGCCTATCAACACATTTTATTGGTAAATAAGCTAATTTTTCCAACCACTTCATAAAATATATGTATAAATATATATAAGGACGAAATTCCATTACATTTTGTCCTGTGATGAGGCTCTGTTGAATGCTACTGAAACTACTGTATGGAATATTTGGTAAATATTTTAGGTATTCAGAACTTTGTTTTATTTACTTTGATTTTATAATGCCAAATGCTATATCATTTTTTACTATTATATATACCCTGCAATATGAATGGATCAATTTCATATCTTGAAAAAGAATTTACTATCATATCAAAGTTAGTAATATGGAAATAGGAGGGGGGGGGGAGAATCTTTCAAAATATTAGTATTTGGCACAAATTTGAGGTGCTGCCATGATATGTAACTATATATTATAGATAGAGCAGATAAGCTTAATGACAGCTTTAAAAGGGGCAAAGCCAAATAATGTCTTGGATACTGAAAACCAAGGGGCACAAGTTACTTATTTTAATTACATAAGTGAAGTAGTATTTTTTAGTTCCAACTAGAGATGGGAATGCTCGGAAAAAAACCGGAAAAATTGGGAAAAAAACGGTTTTTTTCGGGTTTTTTTCCGAAGGCATATTTTTCAATTTTTCCGAACTGGAAAAATTGAAATTTCATTTATGAAATAATATAGTGAAAATTTTGTAATAATTCATTCTCATACTTTTTATTTTATTTATTTTTATGTTGAGTGTCCCACATGAAAACTTTAATGTGGGTAATCTGATCTCTGAGCAGAAATCAGTTTGAGAAGACCTGAAAGGATCCTTCACATTTTTTTTCTTATTTGAAACACAAGACCCTTCACAAAATTTCTCTGGAAAATAGACATTTCAGAAGAAAGTTTAACCTACAAACTGAATCTTTCCCAAAAGCAGTGATTGAAGAAAAAAAAAAATCTCATACCATATAGCAGCTGAATCTTATCAAGTTGCATATATGCACAAATAACCTTATTAAAAATGTCTAAATAGGACTCTAAAAATAGTAATAATTTTTTATTCACAGATTCTGAATATATTTTGTATAAGTATATATACAAGAAATTCACAATTTCACAAAAACAGGATTACATGAAAAAAGTCTAGATGTATAATTAAAAGCAACTTCTCTTTTTTAAAATTAATTCATATGCAAAATTATTTCAATAATATGCCAATTAATAGAAATGGTAAAATTAAAAATTTAACATAAAATTTGAAGCATGCATTTATTACTTTTTTCTATCTTTTCAAGAAGTAAATATTGAATTCGTGAAAATTTTGACTTCCAGTTTTTGGTGTATTTAAACATTTTAGAAGGTTCTGAACACGATTTGATAGTTTTTGGAAAATCTCTGTGAGTCTGTATGGGACAAGAATTTTATGGGCACTTGATCTCAAGAACTGATGTACATAATTTCACAAAATTTTAGATTCAGTTACACCCTGATATAAACTCGAGATGTTTAGTTATTAGTGTATATCGCCCAACTGATGGCACTGCTATGCTGCATTATTCATAATTTCCACAATAGTTCTATCTCAAGAATTAATGTATGTATTTCCATAAAACTTCAGATTAAGTTAATCTTTGATATAACTTTGTGCACATTACTTTTTGGTGTAAATCGCTCAACAGATGCTGCTGCTATGCTGCATTATTCATAATTATCGCAATAGCATCTCAAGGACTGAAGGACGTTTTTTTTATCAAAATACAGATTCAGACAGTTCCTGATATTTATTAATGTTGTTTAGTTTTTGGTGTAAATTGCCCTATAGGTGGCACTACTATGCTGTATTTTTCAAGATTTCGTTATAGCTGATTAATTGAATGTTTTTTCAAGGCATTGAATCTAAAATTGACCTCCAAAATGTACAGTAATGTTGCAAAAACATGGGCAGTTTGCATTAGAAAAGTACAACTGCGATGAAAAAAAACCCCATATTTTATTACAAGTAAATACATTCCAAATTATACTTTCCTTCTTGATTAAACTTTGAATTTAAGTAATTTTTCAAAGCATAGTAGAAGTTTATCTCACTGTGTAACTGCTTTTGGTATTTCCTCTCAAATAGCAAGCATTTTCAATTTTAGTGTTCTGTTTTCATAACTTTTGAGTTCCATTCTTAGAAATATGAAATTACCATATGGAAACATTATTGAATATGGTTTCTTACTCAAGAATAGAATACCAGATTTCAGGATAAAAAGAAAAAAATTACGTTTAATTAAACTTTAAAAAAATATTTTTCTGGTTTCAGTGAGTAAAAATCTAACAGTCAATAAATCCTATGCTATTTTTTAGTTGCAGACCTGAGTAAGCTAAACTAAAACTTAGTTTTGTTTGAATTTAGATAATAAAACTAAATCAAAACTTTGAGTTAAGATTGGAAAGCTATAGCAAAACTAAACATATCTTTTAAAGGAAATAAGATTATATTTGTAAGAAAAAGTGTAATAATGTAAAAATATACATTTTTTTTAAACAAACAATGGAATTTTTTTTAATACTGATATTGATAATAATGACAAAACTGCAACAATTTTTTTAAACTAGTATCATTTACTTAAAAACTATACTTATGTAAATGGAATGCATAATTTATTTCATTCCAAACTGCAGACATATTGGCTCTGGTTCTTACATTAAGTCAATTGGTACTTTAACATGTAACTGAAAAATCATTTCAACAGCGATATGATATAACAAATAATGGTGTTTTAAAAATTCTTAGGCTGTGGGAAAAAAAAAAAAAACTAAACTTTTAAAAGCAGACTTTGCTACTTTCTTTTTATTTTGTAATATAAAGTGAAAATAATTTTCATTTAATACAAATAAATGGGAAAAAATGTTTATTATTTAATATTCTCTAAGAAAATATAATTTATTTGGGAGAAACAGTCATGAAAAATCAATTTTTCCATTTTTTTCCGAAAAAAACAGGTAAAAAACCAGTTTTTTTCCGCCACTTATATTTTTCCAGAAAATTTACATCTCTAGTTCCAACTACTCTAAACTTTTGTTGATAACTTTCTTATATGCGTATTCATTAGAAAATTTTGAATATTTGTAATCCTAATAAGAGAGTTTTTTTTTTTTTTTTTTTTTAGAATGTAAAGTGTGTGTTGTATTCCTTAATGTTAGCTGGGATGCTTTGATGCATTCTAATGTTTGATATTTACTCATAAATACACATAGTAGATAAAATATAACTTTATTAAAGACTCACTCAAAGCCTATACTTGTCAAGCGAGCATCTCTCTATACAAATCATAACAACCATACAACTGATGGGTTACCGTTAACTGTTAGTCAAGTGAAAGTTAAAGTATATGTTTTCATTAAACATCATTATATAACAGTGGCTGATATCAAGGAATACTTTTCAAATTTTGCCAGAACATGAACTAAACAAATTAATTTTTAACAAAAATAAGATTTGATTTCTTTTCCTAATCAAAGCGAATTTTGATTGGAATAGTTAAAATGTTTTTTTTTTTTTTTTTTTTTTTTTTCCAATGGTTAAAACCATTACAACATTTAACCAATACATCAAACCAATTATTTGTATGTATTGCAGTTCCAATTTAGTGGATCATGAAGAAAATCTAATACAATTTAAAATATTTCAAATTCAAAGTAGCAATATCTTATAAAGAAATATTTGCAGTATTAAATAAAACAACATTGATACAAAATACCTTCTATTCAATAAAATACGAGGTATGATTGAGAATTTTTAAGACAGGCATTGCCATTGTTCAATAACAGAAGATGGACTTTTCTGTGCATGAGCAAATTAAAACCTGTTTTGTCTTTGAAATTTCCTAAAAACATTACCATGGAATGTTTGTTCAGTGGAGAAAGCTAAGTGAGCTCGCTAAATGAAGATGCATTTTTGCTTCTCTATAGATTTATAGATTTAAAAAATGGATGAAAAAAAAAATGGAACAAAAACTTTTAATATAATTTTGTTTTAAAACCTATGAGACTAATCAGCTTCTGAGACTTATGACATCTTGAAAACACCATTCAGGAAAAAAAGTCTGAGCTGTATGTATGTGTGATCAAATGTTTTTATCTGATTCTATATCGTGTAAAATGGCTCTGAATCAGTTAAGGATGATCCTTGAACCTCCAACTTTAAAAACCAATAAAAACATTGCAATAATTCATGATTTAGTGCATGCTGACTGTCAACTTATAGTTAGGGAAACGATTGATAAACTGAATTTAAGCTTTTACATGGTTCATCCAATTTTAACGGAAGATTTGAATATGTGTCGAATATCTGCAAAATTCATTCCAAAATTGTTAGCAGAAGAGTAGAAAGAACACCAACATCAAATGTCCCAATAACTACTTAATAAGGCCAAAAATGACCTATATTTATTAAATGAAGTTATTACAGGAGACAAATTATAGGTTTATGGGTATGATCTACAAACAAATGTACAATCATAGCAGTGGCAGAATCTATGTTTACTGTGACCAAAAAAAAGCATGTCAAAATCAGTTGAAAATAAAGATAATGTTGTTGATTTTTTAAAAATTCTATTATTATAATGTGCATTATGAATATACCACTAGGTGGATACAAAGTGTCCTTGGGTGTTTGCATAAAAAAATGTGGAAGAAAAGGCTTGCAATTTGGCAAAAAAAGAATTGGCTTATCTACCACGATAGTGCCCTGTCTGTCAGAAAAATTTTGGCAAAATTCTAAACTCCCATGGTTTTCTAACCTCCCTATACTCCAGATCTAACCTCTGCCAATTTCTACCTGTTCCCAAAATTGAAAATTTTGCTGAAAAGGAAGCTATTATTGCATAACTGTTATAACATTGAAAGACATCAAGTGGTTCTTAACAACTTTAAGTAAGAAAATTTCCAGGAATGCTTCCAGAAATGGAAACACCTTTGGAGTTGATGCGTTCAGTCAGAAAGAGACTACTTTGAAGAATGATTCATTGTAACAGCAAGTATGTGCTGAAATTTTTAAATGACAAGTCCAGCATTAAAACTTTTCAGTCACACCTCGTAAGCAAAAATGTAATCAAAATTTTGTTTCTGAAACAGTTTAATATACTTTGTAGTGAAAAAAAAAAAAAAAAAAAAAAAAAAAAATCAATATGAATAATTTATATTGATTTTTTTTTTTTTTTTTTTTTGGTCTAATTAAGAGAATTTTGAAAGAAAAAAAAGTTTATATTAATTATAAAAATAACTTTTTTTTGTTATTTTTGTATTATAAATAATCACTTTTGTTTGTTGTTTTTGTATTACAAATGTATTTTTACACTTCCATTATAGAGACCAATACAACAAAAATATTCAAGAGCAAGAAGCAAAAACTAAAATTCTGAAAGAGCAACAAAAAGAAGTAAAAGAAAATCAAGAATACAATGAGAAGCAGATGCTTATGTGGAGCAACCTGCAAAAGTTGCTAGAATGCAAGAAAAAGTGCCGAGAGGAAGAGAAAAATTCAAACAAGACTGTAACTTCTGGGCTTACAGATAGACTCATTTTACAATGAAAGTGCATAAATAAAAATAATAAAAGATAATTAATATTTGAAACTGAGAATTTTATTTTTGTTAAGTTTTTGTTCTCTTTGTATAACTTTGTTATAAAATCTGGTTTTGGATAAAATGCATTGCCAGAAAACTCTTGTTTCTGTTGCATGAATGTACTAAAAAAATAAAATAGCTAAAAAGTATATATTTTAAATTAAAGTTATAAGTGTAGAAATAAATTTTTCATATACGCATTATTAAGATAGTATTTTTACTAGATCAACAAAATTATACTTATGTTGAATTTAAACTAAATGAATAAAAAATAACATGTTTCGGAGATTATTTTAATGTTTTGACAAATGTCTTTATATTATTTGTAATAACTTAAAGCTTGATTCTGCAAATTAGTATACAATGACATTAAATCTTATGCATTTGATGGTAAATCTTTTTCCCCCCTCTCTGTAGAATATAAATAAATTTTCAAAAATATTTTCACGTATTTTTCTCTTTGTAATATTACTTGAAAATGTACAGGTATACAATCAACAAAACTAACTTGGATTTGCTGGATGCAATTATAGATGTGCATTTAGTTGGCAATCCCTTTTAAAACTTGTTGTATTTATTATTTACACAAGACTATTTTAAAAATTAATTATTTGTGTTTGCATAAAAATTATTATTTATGAATTTGCATGATTGATAGTTTTTCTTCCCTTAAAGTCAGTCATAATCTATATTTGAGATGCCATTTTATGAGAAAGAATAATATGAATGTGTATCTTTAATTTAGACCATGTCATAAATAACATTTTATTGGGGATTATAGAATCAATGTACAGGGGATTGGGGGAGGAGAGAGAAAGAAAGCTAGGAAGAATAGGTTGATTTCTTTCTACTTTTTAAGGTACTTGCATCATATTTAATACAAATTAAACAAATTGGACTTACTCTTCTTAATTTCATTTTCTGGAGAAAAATTTGAAATCTGGCTTATTGAATGTAACTGAATGAATATGATGTAATTGTATAATAATGTTAAAAATTTGTTGGCATCAATTGAACTAAAAGAGCAAAATACTTGTAATTAATGATTCAATTTAAAATACTTCTAAGATCAATATTCTGTCCCAATTAGGTTTGAATTGGTTCACTATTCTGGACATTATTGGAAACAAGTCTTACTTGTTTTGTTTTTGTGTGTCCCTGAAAATGAATTATACGAAATATGTTATTTGATTAACACATTCCTTTAAGATACTTGCAAGATTGATACACTGCCTCAATTAGATCGGAATTGACCCAGTATTTTACATGTTGTTGTGATGACAAATTTTTCTTGTTTTGTTTTTGTGTGGTAATCTAAACAAATTATAAAAGCTATGTATTTGGCATCATGATAAGGTCAATGCATTTTTCCCAATTAGGTAAAAATTGTTCTGTATTTTGGACATTATTGTGATTATAAAATTTGAATTATATACTTATAAACAAAGTGATTGTAATAAGTTGATTAAAAAATATACATATAAAGTGAAAAAGAACCCCTGTACGATTTTATCAACCAATAATCACAAAGAGATACAAGAAGTACCATATGACATAGTCTACTTTCTGAATATAAATGCAATTATTGAAATAGAGGTTATCTTTATATAAGAATTGTGTCAACTTTGATTTTTCAAATAACAGCCACTTAGGACATCAAAAAGAAAAAAAAAAAATACTTGGATTAAAGCAGTTCAGGAAAAGGTTTAGTTTATATACTTTTTTTCTTAAATCTACATAGGGTTACAAAATGTCAAAATTTAAGGATGTTAATGTTAAATGCATGTGACAAACTTTAACTTATTAAAAAAAAAAAAAAAAAATCATTTAATTATAATATTTTTTTATAAGATACAATGAATAGACCTCAAACAAATTCCAAGCATTTTTTTTTTAAATGCAAAAACATACTTAAATTATACATAATTTATAAAACTTATTACTTAATTTGTATTTTTGAAAATTTCCAACTATGACATAGTTTAATTTTTGCATAAAAAGAATGAATGCTGACCAAAATATCATGATATTCTTTGACAACTCATCTCTATCATTCTTTTTTAAGATTAAAGAAATTTTATTTTTTGATGGCCCAAGGATTTGATGGCTTCTGTGTTAAAAAAATGTGCACAAAAATGAAAATCTTATAACATACCGTAAAATTTTTATAGGTTTTTTTTATATAAGTTTATTTTATTTTCAATATTTCTGTGTAATTTTTCTGGTAATTAACTGAATGTTTTTAGTACTTTTCCTTGTTAGATATTCATTTTATTTTTTGAAATTTATGCTCATGAACTCCTGACACAAATTTATGTTATAACTCTATGCAGATCTACGAAAAAGACCTTTAAATTGCACTTTTTTCAAGACTGATTTGGTCTAAACAATTTAAATATGCTGTTAAAAGTGAGTGTTATAATTTGAAAAATCAAAATTATACAATTTTTAATACATGGATGATCTATTTTCAAAACTATATTCATATTTAGACAATTCCCAGTCAAATCATCACCCTCACATATTTCTATGATAAATTGGTGATAAAATAGTACGTGTCTCTCTTCCTTCTGTTTTTTGTTTAAATGTATTTTATTTGACAGATTAATAAAGTTTTAAGATGTATAAAAGCAGGAGAAAATGTGGTTGAGTTTGTAGTGTAGTTTTGAGAATTTTTCTTAGCTACACATATTTTTTTTCATTATTATTTTGAACATATCATAAACACTTTGCATTTTACAGATTATGTTTTGTGCTTCTATAATTTTGAAGTGATTTTATATCTTAGTTCATAGAATATACAGAGATAGGGGAAATTCTTCATTATTTATTGAAATTTGTCAAAATATTTTTTGTCACTGATATCACTACTTTTTACATTACAGCACATATCAATGATATGATGAAGCACCTATAAAAAATAAAAATTTAGATATTTAATAGAAATTAAAATAAAATGACTAAACTACATATTTTAAAGGTAATTAGGATGAGCGAAGCGAATCCTCTACTAGGCCACTCAAATTACAATTTGTCGTACACTTTACAAAAAAACTATTCAATATTTTGACTTCAAATTAAACACAAGAATAAAATATGATCTGTAGATTTGCAGAATATAATTTTTTTTACAGTAAAACGTTAAAAAAATATTATTTTAAGTAATTTATTTTACATGCATTTCCAATACAGACGCATTTTAGCAAATAAATAAAAAATGAAACGCGTATATTTTCAGAAAAAAAATATAAATCATAGAGTAAGTAATTATAGATAGAATCATGATTAATTTAATAAATAAAATATGTTTTCATTATTCAGCAAAATCGTTTGCACAGATGACACTTAAACATTTTAAAATAATTGTATTATGGATTTTTTTTTTTTGTAAAGTGGCAACAAAAGAATTGTAAACAAATAAAATTAATTGTTAAATTTGTTATATAAATGAAAAATTAAAAGAATTGCGTGAACTTGTTGCCTCGATTCAAGCTTTTTATAAATGTACGAAAGGAAAAGTTGGCCGATTCAGAAATGACAAATGGACTTCAACCATTTCTTACCTTATCATTTGTATCGAAAGTAATGTTACGTTCTTATTTGTGGACCGAAAAAGGTTTAGTGAACGGGACTTTAAACTTTGTTGCATGTATTAAAGAAAACACAAGCTACCAGACCAGATATCGCAAATAATTATGGATAAATTTGAATACTATAGTAATTTAACTTATAAGAATTGGTGCGTACCAATTCCCCCAATAATTGAATTCTGGAAAAATGGAAGCATAAATTGCTCAAAGAAAGAATTTCTTCTGCAGTTAGCTTTTGCTGTTACATTTTATAAATCCCAAGGTTTAACATTAGATGAAGCAGTTGCAGATATTGAGGATATATAGGCACCAGTTGGCTTAAAAACATACGTAACGTTGTCAAGAGTGAAAATCCTTCAAAATTAAGCATTCGATAGAAATTTTCCTTACGAAAAATTCTACAATATCAAAAATTCTCATGCACTAACATGTATAAAAACGAAGTAATTAGAATAAAAAGTTTTACAGTTAAAAATTCATAGTATCGACGAGAGCAGATTTCAAATGTTTTTCCAGAAAATAGGATTTTGAAGAAGTAACTTTCTTCAAGCACTCTTCAAATATATTATTCTAAAATAGCTATCAAAGATTATTTGATGTTAATTACAAAGATTGGAAACATGCATACTTCAAACAACTTTAAAAAACACCAATGGCTACTAGAAATTGTAAAATTCTTTAAAAGAATTTTTAGTTGAAAATTTAAAAATATTTTGTAAAAGTTTGCTTCGAAAATATTTTTTTTTATGCCAGTCTTACATCATAAATAAAAAATTCCTAGGAAATTGATAGTTATTTGGCTGAACTTACATTTGTAGAATTAAAATGCACCAAAACATAAAATAACTTTTTTTTAATAAAGATGCAAAAATAATATTAAAAAATATTGTTACTTTCAAATATATGCTTCATAAAATAATGCTTCGCGAATCCAAACAAAGCATGGCTTTTGCTAGTATTAAAAATTATTGATCAACCATTACTTCTCTCCAAGATAGTACCAAGTGATATCACAAAATTTCTGCTTCAAGATAAATATAGTGGCATCAAAAGAATGAACCAATCCTTATACTTTTATCTAACACTTACGTTTACCCAATCATACCATACATTCAGAAATATTGTTTAATACAATTCAAAAATATAAAATTTCTTTAAATGTAGCTTGATAAAATTCAATTAAAGTCATGTTTCTAAAACATTTTATTAACTCAAAGTTTTTAAACATTTACATTACAAATAAAAATTGTATTTTATTTATTTTCATGTAATAAATAATTTGTACAATGAAATCTGTATCTGGAAAGTTTGCATTACATGAAATGAAAACTTAACTAAAATACTTTTGAAATGAAATGATATGGATACTGAATATTTCTTGTATTTCATGCAGTTTCTTTATAAATGAAGAATTATTTTGAACTACGTGTAATAACTCCGAGAAACCAGGTAAATTTTCAGTACTTAAATGAGGAAATATACTAATTTTTTCAGTAAATTTGTAACCAGATATAGTTAAAGCTTCAAAAGTAAGATCTGATTTAAGAATTGTATAAGGAAGAACGATGAAAACCTTTAAAGGCTTGTTATTTAAAATGGTATCTTGCATTCTTGATTCAAATTCATCTATTTCAAATTCAGTAAAGTCATAGATACTGCAAGTTCTTGCACTTTTACTTAGATGAAATAAATACCGAGGAGGCATATAATTTTTGTAGAATATAACAACATTTCTATTTTCTACTATATTGTTTAAATAATTGATTGATAAATAAACACCTGCTTGATGTATAAATCCATAAAAAAGAAGACAAAATATATTGGTAATAACCCAGATATAAACACATAATTTATTTGATAAAACAGTTCCAAAATATTTGAAATTGTAAAGCAAACTTAATGGAATGATAAGTGGAATTATAAATCTTGGTTCTTGGTGAGGAATTGCTGAAAGTAGAATCAAAGGTCCCACAAAAGATAAAAATAACAATATTTCGAGACTGTTTCTCAATCCACTGAACAAATAACGAAATTTTACAAAAAAATAAAACAATAAAATAACACCATAAACAGAAAATAATAAAGGTACATTAATTAATGCATGGAGCCATCTAGGATGCAAACCATGACTTTTTAAATTGACTGGATTTAAATTATAAGTTATGAAATTTATTGGTGTACATATAATATCAAAATTTTTGATTGTAGAATAATGTATTTTATTATAGTAAAAAGTATCAATAGCTATTAAACAAATACACATTGAAGAAGCTCCTAATATTACTGATAAAACAATTTTAATTTTTGTATAAGTACTCACTCTGTACAGTATAAAACACCAAACAATCATAGGAAAAATGGCAAAACAAATAAACGTTGGTCTAATAAAACAGCCCAAAACTAGAATTACGCTACTTATAAAACTAAAAAATGTAAATCTTCTAAGGGAATCATCATGATTTGCATCAAAAAGTAATTCATGACATTCACTGTAAATTGTTTTCTGGAACAGTTTTAAACTTTTAATTGAGAAAAACAGAAACAATGCAAATAGTGTACTTTCTAATGAATTGGAAAAAGTTCTGGTAAGGTAAGAAAATGTTACATATGATGAAGCAAACAGAATCAAACAGGGCTTATAATCAGTTTTCATAATACTGCAAATCTCATAAATGCAAACATCTTGAAGAAATGAATATATACACATTAACAGCCTTGGAAGTATTAATAACAAATAACTGCTAATGTTAAAGTTAAGTAATGAGAGTAAATTAATTATTATTGCAGGTACAGCTGTAACTGAATAAGGAAAAATGATACTTCTAATAGGTTTTGTAGGAGAAAAATCCCATGTGTGCCATACTTTGTATTTAGCAATATCACCTGTAAAATAAAATTATGTAAATTTATAACATAAAGTATATAGTAAATTATGACATAATACAGATTAATAAAACTTATTTAAATAAAAATGAAAACTTTTGATAAGAAAATTTTTCATAATACAAAGTGTAAGAAATATGTTCATTCAATTTTCTTAACAAAGAAACAAACTGCTTACTGTAATGGAGTGAAAAAAAAAAAGAAAAAAAACACTGTCTGAATATATCTAAAATACTTCCAAACTTAGAATTTTTTTAAAGACTGTTCTCAACTACTCTGCTCAACAAACAGAAAATATTATGACACATGAACAAATTCATTTTTTAAGGGTACTTCCAAATCCCTCTCCATAATGTTAAGTCTAGGGGAATTTTATGCATTTTTATATTCAAAATATCTTTGCAGAAAATTAATTTTTATTAACTTTTTTTTTTTTTTTTCAGTATTCTTAAAGGATATTTCTTTCTTTCTTAGTTTTCAAAATATCGCTAAAAGCTATGCTTCATTTTATTATGAAGTGTTATTTTGTAAGTATATATTAGTGTAAGAAATATTTTGAAAACTAAGGGGGAAAAGACATCCTTTAAGAAGAAAACACTGGAAAAAAAGTTTAAAATATTAATTCTATGAGGAGATATTTTGAATGTAGAAATGTATCAAACGCCCATAGACTTAACATTACAGATGGAAATTTGTAAGCAGAGTGACCAGCACCCTTAACAAAAAGATATAAAATTGGAAGACCTGACTATGGAAGTGATTTGGAATCAAATTGCGTTTTCCATTTTTCTATAAATAGATTACCTATTGAGTTATAAGCCATTTTGATCATGTGACAAAGATATTTTTCATCCTTCCTCAAGTAATTATTCTTCTTTCGCATGAAAATTCAGTTAAAAATGCCCACTTTGACAATATTTTCTGAAAAGCTTATTGCGTTAAAAAAAAAAAAAAAAAAAAAAAAAAAAAATGGAAAAACAGTTTGATTACATAGTTTCTGAACAACAACACCTGCTAGTTTCATGCAGTTTTGAACAAAACTAAATTAAAATTTATGTCATAAAGTTACTCTCTTGGATTTGAAATACCCTTCAATTGAATTTACCGTATTTTCTGGTGTATAGTCCGTGGCATATACAAAAAAAAAAAACCTTTGAAAAAGCCGCTGCGGCTTATACACGGTGTGGGTTGTACAAAGATTTTTTTTTTTTTTAATTGGAAATCATGATATTTTTCCCACAATCTTTAAACCTCAAAAAATGTGAAAAAAAAAAATCGAAATTTGTAAATTTTTTTCACTATGCCGCGAAATTTAGAGAGTTCTCCCATGTTTGTAAAAGCTTTTTTTTACTGCTGAAATACAGTTATTTCTGGGTTTGCAAGAATTGTCGCAACTATCGCCAAGTATTGCACTGATAGATCTATAATAGCTACCGTATATACTCGCATATAAATCAAAAAATTTTAGACAAAAGAAGAACTCCAAAGTGGGGGGTCGACTTATATGCGAGACCTAAAAAAAATATCTATAAATAAAATATCAGAAAATAATTTGCTAGCGAATCGGTGCTGCAGCACCCCATTGTGTTTGAGTACAAAATCCAAAATCCGGAACCCTTCCAACCTCGACAATTCTGAATTTAAGATCATTTTTAGTTTATTTTTCAAAAAAATAATCAACCCTACCCTGTTGCAAACATAAAAGTATCAGAGAGTCTTTTTTTATACTTCTATGGTTGCAAAGAACAAAAAAAAGTGTATGATTTATGTCACTTCGGAACGATTCAGAGCAGTCTGTCTTTTTCGATACGATTCCAAGCAATCGTTCCTTTACAGAGTCATTACATTTCGGAATGAATTCAAGGAATCGAATGTTTCTGGAGTCGTTTCATTCATAGAAGTATCAAAAAGTTTGATACTTCTATGGTTTCATTTCGGATAGTCTGAGGAATCATTCCTTTTCGGAGTTATAGCAATTCGGTCGATACCGAGGATTCGAAGCTTTTGGGAATTAATGACCTAAGATACGTATACATTTTATGTCAGAAATTTTGAATTTATCACCGATTTTTTTTTATTTTTGGAAAAATTCAGAAAAAATATCACGCTTGTTTGAAAAAAAAAAAAAAAAAAAAAAAATGCACGTAAACGCCACATCGCTTGAAATTGTATCTTAAAACACGCAAATGCCGCGGCGTTTCCTCCGAAAATTACGGTACTTAATTTTTTAGCCGAATTACTGCAGGTGTTATGCAGAAATAATAACACAGGGCTTGAAATTCAAATTCTTCCAGGAGGGGAGTCTCCCTACCAACATTTATAAATGGAGGGAAGGAAAAAATCTTTAAAACGTACGGTTTTATTTCATGCCATTAAGAATTACACTAATACAAACATGACAAAACAGCATTGAAGCAAATGAAATCTACATTCTTACCCAGTGCTAATTATATTTGTTGCAGGGCGAATTAATTCTATTTTTGGTTTGTGTCAATTTCAGACCGAGTGCAGATTCTGACAATTGAGATCAGGTTCAGGTTACAATCTGTATTTCAAAAGCTAATTCCGTACAGTATTTCAGATTAAAAACAAATCTATAATAAGAAACTTTAGCATTTACACATGCGCTGTTTTCTAGAAAATTGCTGCTTTTTTTTTGTGGCCCTTTGACAAATTTTGCACATTTTTTGTGAGATCCTTTGCAAATATTCGAGTATTTTCTGCGATCCTTCAACGAAATTCTCGTTCTTTGATAAAATGTGCATTTTTTTGTAATCCATCGACAAAATTGGCATTTTTTCAGTGACTCTTTGGCTCAGCATCATTTTAACGATTCTTTCATTTTTTTTTTACATTTATTTTTTATATTAATTTTTTTTCCCCCACGATCATTTCAAGAACGTGTTTTTTTCCACGACCATTTGACAAAATTCCCTTTTTTGCAATCGTTTGAAGAAATTGCATTTTTTTTTTTGCGATCGTATGACGAAATTTGTTTTTTGTAATTGTCCAATTCATTTATTTACAACTATCTCACAAAATACACAGTTATTTTCACAATCCTTTCACGAAATTCATGTTTCTTGCACGATCTTTTGAAAAAATTCTTGTTTTTTTATGATCCTTTGACAAAATTTACATGTTTTCCTGATCCTATAATGAAATTTCTGTTTTTTTAAGTGATATTTTGACAAAATTTGTGATTTTTTGAAGAAATTTATGTTCTTTTAATGAAAATTGTGGTTTTTAAATACGATCCTTTGATAAAATTCAATTTTTTTCTCCTTATCATTTGAGAAAATTTAAGTTTTTTATGCCATTCTTCAATTAAATTAGGATTTTTTTCTGTGATTCCTTGATGAAATATTCATTTTTTCCATGATTTCTTTACAAAATTTGCATTTTTTCTGCTATTATCTGAGGAAATTTGCATTTTTTCGTTATCCTCTGACGAAATTTGAATTTATTCTATTATCGTTTGCCAAAAGTAGCGATTTTTTCTACGAACAATAAATGAAATTAGCTTTTTCGAAGTAATTTGTCGAAATTTGCTATATTTTTCCATTAAACATTTTCATTTCCGAACCTATGACCGATTTTTAATAGTTTTCTGAACTAAATTCTTTTAATTTTAGTGAAACTTGGTACAGAATAAAGCCCTTATTTGCCAATCAGTCACAGAAAATAACACAAAACTTGTCAATAGATTGCAAGGAAAAAAAAATTAAGAAATTGGTGGATTGGTCACAGGAAAAATTGTGAATTTCAACGATCTTTCATTGTAAAAATGTCACAAAATGTGTCAAACATTCATGCGAAAATATCACTAAATTTGCTGGGCAGTCGTGGGAGTTGAGGATAGTTTCAAAATGCTAGAACTTCCAAAAAATTATGAAATTTTTTGGCCCACGATATTCTTTTTGGGCGGGGTTTCAAAATTTTGGCGGCAAATCCCGCCCTGAAATTCAAGTCCTGTAACATCATCAATTCGTCTCAATTTGAAAAGTTTTTATTACCTAAAAATTATATTAATCCTTTATAGCTATATAAGTCAATTAAACAAAATTACGTTGTCACAAAAAGAGTTGACTGTTGCGCACCAATTTAAATTTTGCAAAACAATAAAATTTCGTTGGAACTACAAATTGAAAATATAAGACTTCAGTAAGACTCAAATAAAATTTATAAAATTTTGTTACAATTTTATAAGAGTGTTAACAATATTTTTTTGTCTTTGCAACAAAACTGATTTTTTACTTCAACTAAAAATTCGCTTAAAACAACCAAAAATGTACTAATTTTGCCCTTTATCCCTGACGAAATGCAAGAAAATTTTATTCTCTTCTGGTATGAAAGTTGTTTCTGACAATTTTTTTACTGGACACTTTTTGTCATTTAAACCTGTGGCTGGTCTGGCATTTATGTTCCAATACATGTATTTCCACGGCTGTAAATTTTTTTTATCAAGTACAAATTTTCAATTTATAAATGAAATTGCTCATATCATAAAGATGGTAGTACATGATAATTAATGAGTGGAATTAAAATAACAAAAATACCATAAACTACTTCTGGTCCTTGAAAGTGCTCGTCAGGGTGAATATACCCATATTGTGGGATTAAAGTCAGTACAATACGGAACACACATAAAATTCGGTATATTACAAATTCATTATTCATTTTTAATATTGTCTTGAAGAATATAACAATATATTTTCAATTGAACTAAAGTTACTGTTAAATAAAAGTAAATTATTCTGTAATTTGTTTTCGTTATGCATTAGAATATTACGTTAAATATGCAGCGGTTAGAGAATTCATTCGTTTCTTAATATCTTTAGAAAGAAAAACAGGTTAAAAACACTTAATGCGGCGATTTTGACGATACATATTAAATACACGCTTAAATACAAATAATTTCTTCCAAAACCAAAATCAAGAATTGAGTTTAATGGTGGTTTGGATAATGTTAAATTATAAATGACTCATAACATTAAGTTCAAAATCAAAATTCATTTTGCACGCGTTTGTTGTTGTTGTAGTTGTATTGACCAAAATATTGGCCCGGTGAGCAGCTTTATATTTCTATATAGCTGTCTTACTCCGCTAAGCTGCTTAAAATACCAAAGTCCCTAAAATCAATTAATTGCCATACAGAAATGCACGCGTTTTAAATTGTCAACAAACAATAATAACAGTTAAACAGCCGCAGTTAATAGTTTAAGGCAAATAGCAAACCAATGAGTTAAAACGAAAATGGATGTTCAACTTTCAACGAATTTATTTAAAGTAATTATTTTCTGAACATACCAATGTTTATTTTTCTTTGTTTACGTCTGCGCAGATACTTGTTTCGAAATTCTGTCCAATGAGAAATAACAGTAGATTGCTGTCTCGACGCATTGATCAATCTCAATTTAATTTAGTCAGCAAATTTGTTTATGTTTCTCAAATATGAATCTCATAGCTAGTTTTAAATAAAGTAAGTGCATATTTTGGTCTTAAAATATTGTAAATTATTCTCCATTTCCATAATAAATATAATGCAAACATTGAATACAGTAACAACATTGAATATGTTGAATTTCATAAACAGTTGGAGTTTTAATTTTGTTTTCCCTTATAATTTCAACTTGAACACTATTTTAGACTCTTTAAAATTACCTCTTTCTCACGTTTTGTTTATTTTAAGGCGTCTCTTGATAAAACATCTGGACAACGTTTATTTGAGTATTACCCAGAAGTGCCCGTAAAGTTTTAATAATAATAGAACTAAATTTTATAACATCAAATTGGTATGTATGTATATAAAATTACTACTTTATCAGTACAAAGGCTTGACGCGATAGGAAAAATGGTCTTGATGAGGAGAAAAAAAAATTGGGAACATTTTCTAACAAACTATTCATTATTTTATATGCTAAAGCGATTTCTCAATATTTATACAATTTATTTAATATTAAGAAGACATTTATCTATTTATATGTACAGAGACAAGTGAATTGTTTATAAAAAACAATAACATATTTATAAAGTGTTTATATATAAAAGGATTATAATGTGTACATAGTTTGAGGGATGGTAAACATTTTTTGTATAGAAATGCTGGTTCGCAATCCACTATTCAATCATAAGTACAAATTCAATCATAAGTGAACCCAAGTTTTCATTCCTTACTTTTACTCTTAGAAGATATTTTACCGATAAATTGAACACTTTATTTTGTATGAAATGTGATAGATATTGGTATTACAGGAAGCTCATGGTAATTAAATCAGTTATCCTTATGTATCTGGAGCTTAATTTCAAATTATGAAAAAAATTTGACTGGAAGAATTTAATTTGAATGTTCCATCGACGATTTCTGTTGATAAGATTGACTTCTGTTTTTCTGCAAGTAATGTTAAAAATGATAAAGCCAAAAAAAATATATTGTTAAGTTCAATGGCAACACCAAAATTTTGATAGAGATTGTTGTGCTTGGCTTTGCCCACTAGTGGCCCCTCCTTTTTTATAAAATCGCAAAACGGAAGAATTTTGAAGCAAACAAACCTCAAACTGTGTCCCTGCTGCCTTTGGTAATGTATAGCAGGCGTGCTACTCACAAGATGTCAGATGTGCCCTCCTTTTTGAACCAAGCTCGAACCGTGTCCCTGCTGCTTACGGGAGCGTATAGCAATCATGCTGCGCATGCACTGCAGGATGTGACTCTCCTTTTCGAACGAGACTCGAACCATGTAGCTGCTGCCTTAGGCAGTGTATAACAGGAGTATTGCACATGCTCTGCCATATGTGCTTATCCTTTTTGAACAAAACTCAAACCTATAAATTACTTGAGGTGGGGACAATTTAAAGCAAGAATTTAAGATTTTTTCAAAAATTATTATTCGTAAATAGTGGCATTTAATGCAGAATATTTCTTTATAATATCATGTGTCATAAACTATCTTAAAGTTTCAATTATATCAACATAGAATTTCTGTTATATTTCCTGATTTTGTTAGCACTCCTGAAATGTGACTTTTTTTATAAATTTATATCATGTGTCATAAACTTTCAAACAGTTCCGGCAAGAATTTAACATTTTTACAAAATTAGTCTTAGAAAATAGTAATATTCGATGCGGCATCCTTTTTCTTAAATATTTATCATCATGTTTTATTATGTATCTAAAAGTTTCAAACAGATTGCATAATAATGGTAATATTTAATTGGCAGCTAAAATGGTAAGAAACGCTGAGGTTTTAAAAAAAAATTCTAGCATCCCTCTTTTTTCTCTTCTCCTCATCTTACATTTCAAGTGCCATGCTTTCTTTAAGCTTTTTCATCATATGTTTAAAAGGGATGGGTCTTTTTTGTCCACAACTATTTCATGTGAACTGATCTGTGCGAAAACCAATATCTGTAATGAATTAAAAATGGATATGATTCAGAAAAAATACAAACTCAAAAATGGGTAGTTAAAAAATTTTTGTTTCGGTATAAAAATTCTGAGTCCACCAGTGCACCTGTTTTTATCGTCTAACATTGAAATTGATATGGGGGAAGAAAATCAATTTTTAAGATTTTGATAAAAATTTAGAAATTGGGTTTCAACTGGGCTACGGACACAATTTTAAAAATATATGAAAGTAGATTTTTTTCTACGAATAGTAGTGCAAGTTTTGAATTTCTGTGATGCATAGAAAAAAGTTACAGACCCCATCAAAAATCTCCCAATAACAGAAATCACGTGTTCTTCTCTCAGGCATTGCATCTACGTACAGATTGAAAAAATTTATGAAATAAAATTAATTTTTAATCCATATTTAAGGGTATTTCGAGAAATAATGAGGCTGTAAAATTAAACTTCAGAATTTTGGAAAGCTCTTTCAATTTCACGTTCACTTGTGCAACTTGCATGTTTATGGCTTTTTTAGAATGAAAGATATCCTCTTTTAAAAATTTGCCTAGTACATAAATTCTGTTAAATTGACACATTGCTTTTGAGCAATTAAGCTGAAAATCATTAAAAAGAGGTTTTTAATTAATTTCATTGCTAATTACCAACGGATTTTTTCAAGACTGCCATATCGGGTGCATCAAAAAATTAGCTTTTTTTTTATACATTTCGTGCCTTTCTGTGTCAAATAGGAAAAAAGTTTTTCTTGCTTCATACGTTTTGTGCACAGACAGACATATGACTATTAATCGAGGTGAATATGTTTAAAGAAATTAGTTATGAAGATCTTTTAAGAGAATGCTAAAGAACAATTTTCGTCTCTTGCACTAGTTGAAATTGTTGAACTTTTAAATTTCAAAAGATTTTATGAAAGCCAGGTGAAAGTATAGTATTTTTATTGGTATATTTGTATTTTCCTGCTCATCTCAAGATTATGATTGGAAATTTTTTTTAATTTCCCTGTTCAATCTGATGCTGGCTATCAAATTTAATATAGACATTTAATACACTTATAGTAGACTCCATAAAATCTGCACAGCTTAAGACCAGAGTTTGTGTGGATTTGAGAATGTTGAGGATTTCTGATCATTGCTTTGTTTACATTTTTTAAACAGTAATTTGAATGTAATTAATAAATAATCCATTTGAAATTATAATGAATACTTGCAACATAATAAAATATTAAAATAATTAAGTAAAATAATAAAAATTAAGTAAATAATTAATAATGGTACTTCAATACTTTAATAATATATAATTAAATATGCATAATAAAGATGAAATGTATGTTTCCTAAATTATTCAATGAAACTTGCCTCATAAAGGTGCCCTACTATTTACTAATTCACATTTAAAATCATAAAATAAAGAAGTTTTATTTCAGGTTCATCCAGTCTTAATAACAAAAAGCTTGATTAATACATAAATATATTAAAAGTCTAATTTTGTCCCTACATCTGAACTGAAAGTTTACATCTGTGATGAGTTGAGGATTTTAGGAGTCTATTAGATTAAGTATGAATAATGCTTTGTTGTATTCAATTCTGCGTGTTTCCGAGTATCTAATTTCATATTTCACTTTCATGAAATTTTCTACCTTATTTTTATATGTTTTACTTGCTTCTATTTGTTATTTTATTGCTGTTGTTCAATATTCCTTTTTTTTTTTTTTTTTGTTAGATTGATCAACATGTCTTAGAATGACTATGGCTACAAATTATGTTATAGTAATATCTGTCTTAGAAGGTGAGAACAATGTTTATCATATTTGTTTATATACTTTTTATTAAAATCAGTACTTTTATTTTTTTTACTGTTATTACTACACGTTACTCAAACCTAAAATGCACCTCAATTGAAGACACGTTTTATTTTTTTAGCAGTGAAAATTAGGGATGCACCGAATAGTGATTTTGGCCGAATACCGAATGCCGAATATTCGGCCAACAGGTGAACCGAATACCGAATATTCGGCTAGCCGAATAGTAATTGTTGGGCCGAATACCGAATATTCGGCTTTCCAAATTCCTTTTATATTTTAAAATTTAAAGGTATTAAGATGTTACTTTTTAAAACATTTTTAACCGACTTCCAAAAAGGAGAGGAGGTTATTACATAATATTTAATAAAAGAAACTTACATTTTGATAAACAAGAGTTTTTTAAAAGAACATTTAGTATTGAAAAAAATCTGCCTTGAGTTATTTAAGAAGCGCAATTATGAAACTTTAATTAATAAAATTTTCTACGAATCAAAACAAACATTTTAAAATCAAATAATGAAAAAATGGCCAAAGAAAATTTTTACAGTCTGATAATTGTCCTTTTTAAATAACTCAAGGAAGATTTTTTTTCAATATAAAGTACAAATACTTTCAACTTAATTCTGAATAAAGGCATGTTTGGCTCATAGTTCTTTTCTTATGAATGGTGGTATTTTCCACCCTTCCCATCGTATCACATTTTACAGAAATCAAAGCATGCGAGTTGAAAATATGTTATCTTATTTATTGTTAATGTAATAAACGAACACACAAGTTTTGACCAAATTTAGAAACTTGTATCTGCACATAATTTATTCCTAAGGAGAATCCTAATAAATCACCATTTTAATCCTTCTCATGTTTAATTTTCTTAAGTTATGCTGTACAAATAGCAAATAAATAATGTAAAAACATTCTATTTTAATTAAAAATGATTTTGTTTCTAATTGTTTTAAATATAAATTAAAAAACTAACAGTTAAAAGTAGAAATAGTGAAAAGTTTTTATTGAGTATTGAATTCGGCCGAATACTTTGATATTCGGCCATACCGAATATTCGGCAGGCCAAATAGTTCCATATTCGGCCAAGCCGAATATTCGGCTAAACCGAATAGTTTAATATTCGGCCTAGCCGAATATTCGGCTAAACCGAATAGTTTAATATTCGGCCTAACCGAATATTCGGTAACATGGCCGAATAGGCCAAATACCGAATAGATACCGAATATTCGGTGCATCCCTAGTGAAAATAAAGTATTTCTTTTAAAATTTTTATATAAAATGCAAAAAAATTATGAGACTTACATAAATATGACAATATTATATATTTATTCCTAACATTTTCTCAAATTTATATTCATTTTTCATCTTCATCTCCCCCTGTACTTTTATATTTCACTACAAGAATTGTCAATTTTATTGTTAGATGTTTTCTAAATTTGCTTGATTGTTCATGGATACCACCGTCAAATCCTATGCATTGCATTGAAATATCATACTTCAAAAAAGGTCATTTAAATAAATCAATTAGTAATGAATTTCGAGGCCTGGGCCCAATCTGAATGAATATTATCTTAGCCCCAGTCTTTTTATATTTTGTGTTTCATACCTAGCACATGCAAAAATTAATGAAACAGACCCAAATTAATTTTTCCTGAAAATATCTTCTTTTTTAAACTTATAATTAAGCTATTTTCTAGATTACTGCATACATATTTATGAGAAAGTTTATTATTATAGACAGTGATGCTGCCGGACTTGAAAAATCCTGGGTCCACAGGACTTCTAAAATTCTGGGTCCCTTTTTTACAAAAGCGGGTCCCCCATTAATAATAAATCATATTTTTCGACGCAAAAATTGAACTTGTTCATTTGCAAAAGAAAAATGAAATGCAATAATTATTGTTTTAATAATAATAAATAATTAAAACCAATATTATTTTTTAAAACTATTAAGAGAAATTTTCTTAACTTTTTTAAAATTATATGTGCAAGATACAAATTTAACTATAAAATATTGAACGTTTGAATGTAGAAGATAACAAGTATAACTATTGTTCACATTTCTTTTAAAAAAAGAGAAAAGACTAATTTATTGACAAAGACACTTTTGCTGAAAAAAAGAATACTTTTGTTGAGTAAAGAGGTACTTTTTGTTTAATGAATGGATGCTTTCAGGAGTCCCATTTACTCAGAAAGACTTGGAGCAGTCAAAATTGGATTGTGAAACAGGAAAATTCGCTTTTGAAGCAGCAAAAAAAAAAAAAAAAAAAAAAAAAGCAAGAAAATTAGTTTTTGGAACAAGAAAATTCACTCCCAGGATTAACTTTTTTTTTCTTCTTCTACGCCCCTTTGACAAAATTTGTGTTTTTTCACGACCTTTTGACAAAATTTTCTGCTTTTTCGGGATTTTATGGCAAAATTTGTGTTTTTTCGTGAATTTTTTAACAAAATTTACCGAATATAAACGAATTTTTAGACGAAATTGACCATTTTTTTCATGATCTTTTGACAAAATCTGTCTTTTACTGCCATTTTTAGACGAAATTTGTCGTTTTTCTCGATCTTTTGTGAAAATCTGCCAGGTTTTTTTTTTTTTTTTTTTTTTTTTTTTTTTTCCCGAAATTAGTCATTTTTTCGTGAATTTTTTGACAAAATCTCGTTTTAGAGGGATTTTTTGACAAAATTTGTTGCTTTTCTCGAATTCGTTGACAAAATTTTCTGTTTTATCGAGATTTTTAGACGAAATTCGCTGTTCTTTCGGGATCTTATGAAGAAATCTGCTGTTTTTTCACTATCTTTTGACGAAATCTGCAGATTTATGGAGATTTTTTTGCAAAATTTGCTGCCTCTCGTGAATTCTTTGACAAAATTTTCTGTTTTATCATAATTTTTAGATGAAATCTGCCGTTTTTTCGCGATTTTTTGAGGAAATCAGCCATTTTTTTTTTTCGGAGATTTTGTTACAAAATTAGTCATTTTTTCGCAAATCTTTTGACGAAATTTCTTGGAAAATAGTCATTATTTCGTGATTTTTTAACGAAAGTCGCCGTTTTTGTTGCGATTTTTTGACAATATAATGCAGCCAATGGGATGCACAAGAGCTCTTTTTCTATGTCCCGTTACCGATTTTTTGCATATTTTATGCGCTTTAGCGTGCCTGCGGCATCCCTGATAGATTATTATATATTCACAAGTCATAAAATGCTAAGTAGCATCAATACCGGCTTGCCATATAGGTCTAGTATGTAGGAAGAAAGTGTGAGCCTAGTTTTGTCCTGGATCGTGTCTGCTAAAATAAAGCCTGTATTCAGACACGATGCTGCTTATGCTGTACATATTATATTTCTGTACTGATATCTATTTTGCCTCAATTTGTGCATCATATTTATACTTATCTTCGTCTCAGTCTCATCTATTGAAAAATGTTCACTTTTTCAGTGATGATATTAAACTTGAAAAATTCTCCCTGAGACGCAGGACTTCTAAAATTCGAGTTGCTTTTTTACAAAAACAGGTCCCCATTAGTAACACTAATCCTCACTAACAAGGAAGGTCTCCATTGGGGGCATACTCAGAATTTTTTGAAAAAAATACGAATTAAACTACTCATGTAGGTAATAAAGAATCAGTGAAAATTAACGGCGGAATTACATTATTAGATATGTAAAAAAATAAAATAGTTTGGAATAATTGGCGTGAAAAGCTGAAAGCGACGCAGGCTTTGGCGAGCATTGCATTTCCTCGCCAAAAGCAGACGATTTTAACGAATTTGAAAATTGATTTTAGTTGACTTCACTGTTAAAAATCTGCAGCATTTACTGCAACGTCACTTCACTACTTTTATAGAATATCTCTCTTCTGACCAATGAGAATGCTCCATAGCACGGTGAATTGACCGTTTTCTATAAAAGCGGTGGAGTGACGCTGCAGAAAATGGTACAGATTTTTAGCGGTGTTGTAGCTTGTGCAATATTGCATTTTGTTGCGACGCACTCCACCGCTTGTATATAATATCTCTATTCCAACCAATGAGAAAGCTCCATTTCACGGCCAAGTAACCGTTTTCTATACAAGCAAAGGAGTGCGTTGCATCAAAATGCAGCAGATTTTTAACAGTGTATTTTTCAATTTGGAACAATTTTAATCAATTTAAATTGTGTTTTAAGTGATAAAATATATTAATTTCATTTTGTTATAAGTACATATAAACGTATATGACAAAATTACACTTAAAGTAAAGTAAAAATGCAAAACTAAAGTTACTTAAACTAAACTTATTTAAATAAATTGAACATAGAAAGTTTTTTCTTTAAAAAGTATTCGAAGCGTAAAAGCGTATTTTTCAAAATTTCGTTTTTTCACCAACCGGAGATAAATCGCCAAATAAACGAAATTTTTATTATTTTTTTACGGACGTTACAAGGAGGTTCTGCCGAAATAATTTTTATAAACATATGTAACTATATGAGAAGAACATTCTCTAATTTTTTCAGATTTTTCTGAGTATGCCCGTATGGAGACCTTCCTTGTAAGTCATATTTTAGATGCAAAAATTTAACTTTTTCATTTGGGAAAAAAAATGAAATGCATGAATTTTAAAACATAAATGTGCAAGATGAGATACAAATTTAACTATTTAACACTTAGTTGTGTGTAGAAGATAAAAAGTGTTACTATTGCTTGCATTTCTTTTAAAAAAGAGGCAAGATAGTTTGTTGAAAAAGATAATTTTGCTGAAGAAAAGAATACTTTCGTATAGTAAATTAAATGGGTACCTTTTTGTTTAATGAATGGATTCTTTCAGGAGTTATATTCACTCAGACAGATTTAGAGCAGCAAAAAAGAAAAAACAATTCTAGGGCAGTAAAATTCGTTTTTAAAACAGAAAAATCCACTCCTAGCAATAATTTTTCTTTTACCTTTGATGAAATGTGTGTTTTTGTGATGTTTTGACAAAATTTGCGGCTTTATCTTTTTGCAATCTTTAGACAAAATTTACTGTTTTTGAGTTTTTGTATGATCTTTTGACAAAATTTGCCGTTTTTCACGACCTTTTAACAAAATTTGCCTTTTTTTTAACCTTTGGATGAAATTTATAGTTTTCTTTTTTTTTTTTTTTTTTGCTATATTTTGATGAAATCTGCTTTTTATCACAATTTTTGTGATGAAAGTTGCCACTTTTGGCAAAACTTTGCTCTTTTGGCAAAATCTGTCTTTCAGGATTATTTGACGAAATCTGTCATTTTATTGCAAATCTTTTGACAAAAGTTTCCTTTTTCTGTGATCTTTTGATGAAATTTGCATTTTTTCTCATGATTTTTTTTTTTTTTTTTTTTAATTTTTTAACTTAGTAATTTTTTATTTTCAAACTGTTTGAGGAAATTTTCCATTTTATCTTGATTTTTTGACAAAAGTTGGCATTTTTTATGATGTTTTGATGAAGTCAGCTGGTTTTTTTTGGAGGGGAGGGGGTTGGGTATTTTTTTGATGATATCTGCCATATTTTCATGTACTTTTCACAAAATTTGTTGTTTTTTCAAGACTTTTTGAATAAATTAATCATGTACTCGTGATCTTTTAACGAAATTTGCCATTTTTTTAGCGATTCTTTGACAAAATTTGACTTTTTTGCAATATTTTGACAAAATCTGTTGTTTTTTCAGGATTTTTTGATGAATTTTGTTGTTTATTTGTAAACCTTTTGACAAAATTAGCCATTTTCTCACAAACCTTTAGATGAAATTAGTTGTTTTTTGTAATTTTTTAAAAAAATTAGCAAATTTTTTTTTTTTTTTTTTCGAATTTTTAATAAAATTTGGGGGTTTTCCTGCAATTTTTGGCAAAATTCGAGCTTTTTCCGTAATATTTTGATGTAATTACACATCCCATTAGACGCTGGTTTAGTCAACAACTAAACCAGTTCTGTTTTAGCAGAGTCAGTTACATGTCCCTTGAATGAAAATGATATAACAATAAAATCAAAGTAATATTTCAGGCAGATAGCTTAGGAAAGGCTGGCATAAAGCTAAAAAAAATTGTTCATGTTGTCAATACGAATATGTGAATGTAGGAAAATTAATGTGTTAGTTTTTAGTTTTGCTTTTTTTGACATCTAGATTTATTGTATTGTTGATTGCCTTCAATTTCAAGATGACCCAGTTAAATAGGTTCAATTTTTGAAGTGTTTCTTTTGTTTGGGGGAATACATTAACTAAAAATTTCTAAATCTTTCGTGGTCTGTTAGTCCAAAACTATTGGGGGGAAAAAGAAGGGTTTGAAGAAAAAATTTCAATTGTTCATTGAAGCTGTAACCAAAAAAATTGTTATTATCATTATTATATTTATATTCTATGATGAGATACATCATCAGCTGCTTTATCATGATCATCATTTGTTAATCACTGGTATATCTTAGGTTAAAGAGACAGTTACAGGCAGTAAAAATTTCAATTTATTAACCTAAAGTTGTTCTCTTCTCTAGCTTCAATTAATACTAGATATAAGATTATAGTTTGATCTTAAAATTGTTTATTGAATGAGAAATTTAAAGAATCTCTACTAATTCTTTTTGCTGCAGAAATTTATTGTTTTTGTGCATATTTTATATATAGAATAAATAATCTAATTATTATGGAGGAAATTATGAACTGTGTGTAAATTCTGATAGTTTTAACTGTGAACTTAAATTAAATCCTTTGTTATCTGCCTAAAGACTTAGTGACCTATTTGTTACCTACTTAATTATAAAAATAAAGATTTCTCCATCAAAAGTATACATCAAAAACTGCACATGGTGCGTTAAAAAATAATAATAATAATAAATAAATAAATAAAATATTTCTTTAACTCTGCATTTGTTACATGTATATCTTTGTGAGCTGCCATTTTCTTCTTGCAAGTTTTGAATCAAGTAGATTCAGAACTTTTGGCTCTCTCGAACTGGTTAATGCATACAAATTTCAGAAGAAGGAAATGGTGTCATCAATCACAAAGATAAAAGTGCGACTAAAGCAAAGTTACATTTTAATTATCCTAAAAACTTTTTAAGTTTTGAAATTTCTTCTCTAAGAAAACTTTTAAATATTATCATGCTCTTGTTTTAAACATACTTAAAAAAATGGTGTTTTATTTTATTTTTTTTTTTTAAATGCAGTACATGAGCATTTAATGTTTATAATAATGAAATAGTAAGTGGGTCTATGTCATTTAGCCGACAACCAAATCACCGACAAGACAATTAGCATACAGAAAATAGTCGACAGGACGTTTAGCCGACAAGTACATTTAGCAGACACGTACATTTAGTCGACAGGACATTTGGCCGAAACGTACATTTAGCCGACAGAACATTTGGCCGAAACGTACATTTAGCCGACAGGACATTTGGCCGAACGTACAATTAGTCGACATGGACACTTAGCCGACAGGTCAATTAGCCGACAAGACGATTAGCGGACAGGTCACTTAGCCGACAAGACGATTAGACGACATTACATTCAACCGACAGGTCAATTAGCCGACAAGACGATTAGCCGACAGGACATATAACCGACAGGTCAATTAGCCGACAAGACGATTAGCCGACAGGACATTTAACCGACAGGTCAATTAGCCGACAAGACATTTAGCCGACAGGACATTTAGCCTACAAGACGATTAGCCGACAGGTCAATTAGCCGACAAGACGATTAGCCGACAGGACATTTAGCCGACAAGACGATTAGCCGACAGGTCATTTAGCCGACAGGTCAATGGGCCGACAAAACGATTAGCCGACAAGTCAATTTGCCAACAAGCCGATCAGGCGACAAGTCAATTTGCCAACAAGCCGATTAGACGATTTGTATTTGCAAAATTTTGTATGTACTCAATAAATAAGAATAGGACGAAGCCTATTTAATATCAGTAACCTCGATTATCCGGAACTATTCTTTTCGGACTCTTGAAAAAAAATTTTGACGGATTTACTCGTTTCAGATACTGGAGATTCTGAAAAACATATTTCCTTCTATAGTAAAAACTTTATAAATTTTTATCCACAGCACAAGTGTTGCATATCTTTAGAAAGGTCTGAAATTGCCTTTTACTATTATGCATGTCTTGTGTGTACCCCTCAGCTCTGACCCCCTGGGGGGGCACATATTAAATTTCTTTCAACACCAGTCGTGTGACACATCATTTGAAAGGTCTACAACTTCTTATTCATATTATGGATGTCCTGTGTGTCACCCCCCACTCTCACCCCCAGGGGGGGCACATTTTTAATTTCTTTCCAACACCAGTCGTGTGACATATCATTTGAAAGGTCTGCAACTGCTATTCATATTATGGATGTCTTGTGTGTCACCCCCTCACCTCTGCCCCCAGGGGGCACAATTTTAATTTATTTCCAACACCAGTCATGTGACACATCATTTGAACGGTCTGCAACTGCTTATTCATATTATGGATGTCTTGTGTGTCATCCCCTACTCTGCCCCCCAGGGGGGGCACGTTTTTAATTTCTTTACAACACCAGTCGTGTGACACATCATTTAAAAGGTCTGCAACTGCTTATTCATATTATGGATGTCTTGTGTGTCACCCTCTCCGCTCTGCCTTACAGAGGGGGGGGGGGGCACATTTTTAATTTCTTTACAACACCAGTCGTGTGACACATCATTTGAAAGATTTGCAACTGCTTATTCATATTATGGATGTCTTGTGTGTCACCCCCTACTCTGCCCCCCAGGGGAGGCACATTTTTAATTTCTTTACAACACCAGTCTTGTGACACATCATTTTAAAGGTCCGGAACTGCTTATTCATATTATGGATGTCTTGTGTGTCACCCCTCTCTGCCTCCCAGGGGGGGCACATTTTGAAGTTCTTTACAACATCAGTCGTGTGACACATCATTTGAAAGATCTGCAACTGCTTATTCATATTATGGATGTCTTGTGTGTCACCCCTTAATCTGCTCCCCCAGGGGGGCACATTTTTAATTTCTTTACAACAGCAGTCGTGTGACACATCATTTGAAAGGTCTGCAATTGCTTATTCATATTATGGATGTCTTGTGTGTCACCCCCCACTCTGCCCCCGCAGGGGGGCACATTTTTAATTTCTTTCAACACCAGTCTTGTGACACATCATTTTAAAGGTCCGGAACTGCTTATTCATATTATGGATGTCTTGTGTGTCACCCCCCCTCTGCCCCCCAGGGGGCACATTTTTAATTTCTTTACAACAGCAGTCGTGTGACACATCATTTGAAAGGTCTGCAATTGCTTATTCATATTATGGATGTCTTGTGTGTCACCCCCCACTCTGCCCCCGCAGGGGGGCACATTTTTAATTTCTTTCAACACCAGTCTTGTGACACATCATTTTAAAGGTCCGGAACTGCTTATTCATATTATGGATGTCTTGTGTGTCACCCCCCCTCTGCCCCCCAGGGGGCACATTTTTAATTTCTTTACAACACCAGTCGTGTGACACATCATTTGAAAGGTCTGCAACTGCTTATTCATATTGTGGATGTCTTGTATTTCACCCCCCTCTATCCCCCAGGGGGGGCACATTTTTAATTTCTTTACAACACCAGTCGTGTGACACATCATTTGAAAGATCTGCAACTGCTTATTCATATCATGGAGTTTTGGCGAGCGTAGCAAGCGGGGGTAGCGTACAACTTGGAATCGCGAAGCGATGTCGCGGGGGATTGGCGAGCGTAGCGAGCAGGGGGCGGAGCCCCCTTAGCTCAGAAAAGTAAATTGTCGTCCGTCTGTCTGTCTTTAAACCCTCAATCTCACGAACAAATGGAGATAGAGACTTAAAATTTTGTATGTACTTAGTAAGTGAGAATAGGACGAAGCCTATTTAATATCAGTAACCTCGATTATCCGGAACTATTTTTTCGGACTCTCGAAAAATTTGCTCTGATGAAATGTATATAAAAAACCTCTATCGATTTTTTTTCTAATCGGAGGCGAAACTGAATTCTGCAATAGCAAAATCGACATCCAACTTGTTTTTTATTTTAATCACGTTTATTCTGTAAAGCTTTTCATGCTATTTTGGCATCACTGACACTATCACGTCATCGAATCACGAGATGAAATTGTTACCAAATTAAAGATAAAGTATTTTAAGGATATTTTTGCATGTCTGCGCTTTACCTTAGTATAAACCTTATTTCAGAGTAAAATTTATAATAAAAAAAAGACGTCATAATGCACAATTCAAACCCAATAAATATAAAAAAGAAGTGATGATTCTTCCGGAGCAGCAATGCTTTCTAGTTTTATTCCCTCCAACTTAACAGATTTTACTTCCTCTAAACCTAAACGTCATTCTTTTTAAAAATGCACAATTTGACGAAATTTTTTAGGCTATAAATAAAGTCTATTTAGAGCCCACTATTGGCATTGGGAAAAGGTAGTTCCCATAGTTAAACATTTAAGGCTTTTTTTTAGACGTATATATAGATATTTAATGCCGTTGGAAATTACTATAGTAATGGGTTGTTATTGCGTTTGCGCATATCCCTTTTTTTAATCTCTATAAATTATCGATGCTAATCTCACAACTTATATTTTGTATTACTTATTTTGTCTTATGTAATTTTTCCGATCGAAGATCAAAATTAAACGTACCTGGAATTGGTGTTCCTACTGCCTTCGGCAGCATAACCCATGAGGCTTATTCTGCTCCGTTCTCGAAACTAACTTAGTTTCGAGAACGGTTTTCTTTCGACCCGAAATGAAATTAAAGTTATCAGGAACATCATTTACGTTATTATAGCAGTCGATTTAGTATTCCTACAATTTAATTTTAATCATGTAACTAGCAAAATTTACAGAAATTGTTTTATTTTTTAATAGTAATAATAAAATAAATAAAATACAGTCGAGCCTCTATATAACGAAATCCCCCGTTCCAGTAAAAAATTCTCTATATAGAGAAATTCGATGTATAGAGAATGATGTTAAAAATCGTATTTAATGTGTGAAATTTGAACAAATATTATTTTTGATCTTTTGAATTAAGAATTTGAAGTGTTTAAAAGTAAATATTAAGCTAACATTTTATTTCTTAATTATTTAAGCTGTTTCAAAAAAGAGAACAGACATTTATTTGAAAGCTTAATCAAATAAGGAAGACTTGCATTAATTTCAGACGAAGAAATCTGTAATTTTTTTTTTTAATTTTAAAATTGTTACGCTCTCAAAAATATACTCAAATTTTACCAAGGACTGAAAAATTGTAGTTAACATTTTCCTCCATTTGATGGCCTCTCTTATGTGCCTCTCATTGATTCCTCTCTTACATTTGTATCAATCCAATTGACACTGTTTTGAGAAAGATGTGGAAAGGTGTGTGGGAGTTGAGATGAATTCGTTGGATTTAAAGAACAAGGAGAGAAGTAATATACCAAAAAAAAAAAAAAACCTCAGCACTGACGATAAATCAAAATTAAGTGATGGAAAATTGATTCCATATGATTTCGAAGCTTTTTAAAACTGTTTCTTATGACCAATTTATGAAAAAATTCGTTATAAGAAGATAGATATTTCGCTATATAGAGAGTGTTTTTAATGTAATCATGCGAAAAGGGGACCGTTCCTACCAAAAATTCGTTATATAGAGAGATTCAATGTATGGAGTTTCGATGTAGAGAGACTCGACTGTATATATTGTTGCGATACATGAAATATAATATTTTTCGATTAAAACAAAATCAAACAATTTTACTGTCTTAAAAGTATTATGGACTCTTGTTTATCAACACAAAGTTGCTGATTAAAATTTGTGGAATACAAATGTGGAATTATTCCTTCACCGAACTTTATTTTTTTTTATCTCTTACTTCCAATTATTGACTTAAATTTAATGTAATATAATATTCTCTTCTAATTCATTTCAAATCAGCGCCGTGCGAAAGGGGGGGGAGGGGGCGGCGCTCCGCGCACAGAAATTTAGGGAGCACAAAATTTATACTACCAGTGTCATTTTTTTTTTCAGTTTGTCCGAAGAAAAAGTTTGGGGGGAGAGGCGCCAAGTTGAGATTTTTCCCGGCGCAGTTTTCTCTACACACGCCTCTGTTTCCATTTACTGATTCTGCAAAGACTTTTATATTTATTTAGTTTTATGATATTTCTAAAGCTTGATACCTTATTGTAACAATAACAAGTGTATTATTTTTCCTGCATACACATATATAAATAAAATAATAGCACAAAATTCTCGTGGATCATTGTTTTTAAATTGCTGAATATATTCTTTGAAGAAATAAATTTAAAAGTATTTTAGCATGCATTTTCAAGCGTATATCCTTGACAAATACAAATAAAACACGTGGAATTCTTTAATGTAGATAAGCTCCTAAATTTTATAAAATTCATAATATTATAACTCAGTACGTTTGGTTGTAAACGACTGCAAATTTTAAAATATAGCTTACACAAACACCTTGACAAACTTGAGAAGTACAGCTTAATTAACGAAAAGCCTAATTCTCGTGACTTTAAACAAAGAATGAAAGGTTTGAAATGGAAAAAAGCCAAAATTTTTTATTAATGACCATAAATGGCGCTTACCAATAGTAGTATATATAAAATCAATGTTTAGTTGGTAAGCAAATTATATGGGAAGAACGCCAAAAAAGGTTCCATTGGAATAGGACTATAATCAAGAAAACAGGAACTTTTAGGGATGGAGAGAGGGGAGGGGAGAGGAGAGGAGACTATAATTGGTAACAAACTGGAAAAGTACAGTATAATAAAATAGTAAACCAAATAAACAAGCTCAAGGCTATTCAGAGTAATTGTAGAGTCTGCTTTTATTTAAAAGAATAATTCTGCATGAAATATCCATTTAATTAAATTGAAAGGTGATTAAAATCCCCAGCCCCGTTTCGCTCTTTTAAACTTAACTAATGAATCTCAAAAACTAATCAGGGAAACTCCTTATGAGAATAAACATGTATACCAGTAAATCGAATAATTCTGCATAAAAATGCCATTTAGATAAAGAGTGGCGTAGCAAGCGGGGGCGGTGGGGGCGGTCCATCCCGGGTGTCACCCTCTAAGGGGTGACACCCAATCTTTTTTGGCGAATATATATACACTCAGGAACATTGAAAATAGCGACCCAAGAAGAAAGCATCGGATTGAAATGAAATTTAATACACATAATGATACGGATGAGAGATTGACTTGATCTCAAAATAAAGACAATTAAACAAATACAGGGTGTGCAACGACGCAAATACAGGGCAACTTCAATAGCGCGTTGGACCACCTCCTGCTGCAATACATGCCGCCACACGGTCCGGCATAGAGTTGATTAGACACCTGATGTTGTCCTGAGGCAGATGGGTCCATAAATCTTGCACAGCCAACACCAAATCATGCACCGAATGACACGATGGCATCTGACGTTTTAGCTGATCCCACACATGCTCTATAGGGGACAAGTCGGGAGAGCGGGCCGGCCATGGAAGAGTCTGAAATTGACGTAGGAAGTCTTGAGCAACTCTTGCTGTATGCGGACGAGCATTATCTTGTTGGAAAATCGCCCCTGGGAGATCATTTAGGAAAGGTCCTACATGGGGTCGAAGCACCTCATCAACATAACGTTGGCCCGTTAAGTTTCCATGAATCACAATTAGAGTGGACCGGCTATCATAGGCTATGGCCCCCCAAACCATTACCCCAGCTGTGCGGGCAGTGTGACGTGGAACAGTGTGGGAGGAATTGTACCGCTCACCAGGGCGCCTCCACACCCGTACACGGTTGTCATCTGTCCCCAAAACAAACCGGGATTCATCACTAAACACAACCTTTTGCCAATCTGTGACATTCCACGTTGATCTGGCTTGGCACCACTGTAGACGCAGTCGCCGATGTTCCGGTGTTAAAGGGAGTGCACGAAAAGGGCGCTTGGATTTTAGACCTGCTTCTGCAAGGTGTCTGGAAATTGTTTGGGGAACAATTGCTACGCCTACGTCTGCTCGAATCGTTGAACGAGTCACTGTGGGGTCCACGAGTGCTTGCCGCACGATCCTTCGATCCTCTCTTCTCGTGGTCTTTCTGGTCGCTCCAGACCCGATTCTCCGCACGTGGGTACCTTCTCGTGTCCACTGCTCCCAACATTTTCTAACGGCACACTCCGAACGATCCACCTGGCCAGCAACACGGCGCGTCGACCAGCCTGCAGTTTTCATTCCGATGATCAGGCCTCTCTCACACTCGCTTAACTGTGAAAAATTTCTTCTAGCACGTTTACCTGGCATGTTTCGCTTACCAAAGTCTTCCTTCAATCAGTAGGTAATCGTCGCGTTTATGAATCTTCGATTTTGCGCTGGCTTATATAGCACCTTCTTCCTGATTGTAGCGCCATCTCGGCGTGTATGAGCATGCGTATTGGCACAAAAATTGCATCATTTGCATATCACATTACGCTGTACTTATTTGCAAAGTTTCGTAATTGTACATAGCTTTCTTCTTGGGTCGCTATTTTCAATGTTCCTGAGTGTATATATATATATATTTAATCTTATAAGATTTTGAAAACAATTTCTGAAATAAAATGAAAATTCTAGCGCACGACGCAATAGAATTAATTTTCTTTCCTTTGAGAATGTGAAACTTTTTCTAAATAAGATATGCACCCAAGAACAAAAATCAATCTATGTAACAAATGGGTAGCGAAAGCAAACTTTTAAAGAAAGAATTATCTTCTACATATAGACACCGCATTGATTTAAGCAAATTATGGGTCGAGTGATGAGCCGCTCCTGTGGTTTTTTTTAATGTGGTTTTTTATGATCATTTGTTGTAATAACACAGAATTGTGATTGAAAAAATATGACGGATGGAATGGGGGTGGGGGGGGATGACACCATTTACATCCGCCCCGGGTGTCACTCATTCTTGCTACGCCACTGTAGATAAATTAAGAGGAGAGGGAGATTAGCTTCCCATTTCTATCCTTTATGCTTAACTAATGAACCTCCAGATCTAATGAAGGAAGCGCCTTATCAGAATAAACTGGTATAACAAGTATAAAGCGAAGTGGATAATTCTGCGTAAAAAAAACATTTATATGAAATTAAGGGTGTACTAGTCTACGCCCTTCCTCCCTTTATATGTAACCCATAAGTCCCTAAAGCTAATCAGGAAAGCGTATTACGAGAACGAACCTATATACAAATTTTAAAGCTAATCGAATAATTCTGCATGAAAACCACATTTATCTAAATACTTCTCCCTTTTTTTCTTTTATACTTAATGAACCCACAAAATTAACCTGGGAACAGTCCTATCAGATTGAAGCTATATCAAAATTTGAAGCAGACCGGATGATTCTGCATGAAAAACCCTTTTATCTAATTAAAAGAGCAGCCATAGTTCCACCCTTTATACGTAGCTAATGAACCCCTAAAACTAAATAGGGAAGAATCTTATCAGAATGAATCTACATAAAAAATTGAAACAAATCGGATAATTCTGCAAGGAAATCCTTTAATCTAAATAAGACCCTCCCACGTGTCACCCCCCCTTTATACTTAACCAATGAACCTGGTTCATAATTTTATTTTATGATTAATATAAGGATAAAGGTTTCTATTAGGAATGCTAAATATATTTTGTACCTTTTGTTTTAATGATAACAATTCTCTTACTTATTCTATTTTAGAATAATAATTAACTCTGCAAACATTGTATTTGTTGTAAAGTGGCGAAATTTCAAATGAAGGAAACGTTTTTGTACATAGCCCCTTTTAAAAGTCTTAGGGGCTGTGCATATATAACATTGTCATCTTAGGGGGGAGGGGGAACTTGCGCATGATATCGTAAGATTTCGTTAGAGGGGAAGGGGTATGTCTTTTGTTATCGATATCATTTTTGTAAAATGGTCTTTCGTTCAAAAAGTATGCTATATTTTTTAGTTTGTTAATTATTTTAATGAAAAAACAAAGATATCAAAATCACTAAATTATTATAAAATTATTTCATTCTAAAATATAGAATTCCCCAAATTTTGACAATATTTTTTAATGTGTGTATAAATTTATAATCACGGTCGAGAAACCATATGTGAGGTACATTTGAAAGGAAGCTTGTGTTTGCTAAATTTATTTAGAGTTTACTATATTTACTGAAAGAAAAAGAAAGTAATCAACTTGTTTTGATGATAAGAAATTCTATCTATGCTCTACCACCCCTCCTCCCGTTCGAGGCAAGTGCATCAAGACTTTATTACTGCTAAATGCTGTCGTGTACAAAAAGCTATTATAAAATACTTTTAAATAGTACCTTTTTCTTTTACATGTTATTTTATATAAAGTGATATTTTATTGTTTTTTCTTCATTTTAATCAATAAAGCATGCAAAAATAAATGACACTCAAGACATCCATAATATGAATAAGCAGTTGCATACCTTTCAAATGATGTGTCACACGACTGGTGTTGTAAAGAAATTAAAAATATGCCCCCCCTGGGGGGCAGAGCAGAGGGGGACACACGAGACATCCATAATAGTAAAAGGCAGTTTCAGACCTTTCTAAAGGTATGCAACACGAGTGCTGTGGATAAAAATTTAAAAAGTTCCCCTTTGTGGGGGGGAGGGCAAAGTGGGGTGCGGCGCCCCAAACATGCATAATTGGAATGAGCAGTTACAGTTCTTTTAAACTATAGGGGGGCTCTTCCCCCCTGCTCGCTACGCTCGCTAACCCCTCGCGAAATCGCTTCGCGATTCCAAGTTGACATTAACAGTGGCGTAATCATAAATTAACTGTAACGCAACCCTGACCTAACTTTAATTTTAATATAACCTACTAGGGGAGTTTCGCCCCCTTGATCGCTACGCCGCCAACTCCCCGCGTAATCGCTTCCCGATTCCAAGTTGTAGGCTACCCCTGCTTGCTGCGCTCGCCAATACCCCATGGTATGAATAAGCAGTTGCAGACCTTTCAAATGATACGTCACACGACTGGTGTTGCAAAGAAATTAAAAATGTGCCCCCCCCCTGGAGGGGCAGAGGGGGGGGACACACAAAACATCCATCATAGGAATAAGCAGTTGCTGACCTTTGAAATGATGTGTCACACAGCTGGTGTTGTAAAGAAATTAAAAATGTGCCCCCCTTGGGGGGCAGAGTGAAGGGTGACACACGAGACATCCATAACATGAAAAGGCAGTTACAGACCTTTCAAATGATGTGTCACACGACTGGTGTTGTAAAGAAATTAAAAATGTGCCCCCCCTGGAGGGGCAGAGTGGGGGGGTGACACACAAAACATCCATAATAGGAATAAGCAGTTGCAGGCCTTTCAAATGATGTGTCACACAGCTGGCGTTGTAAAGAAATTAAAAATGTGCCGCCCCTTGGGGGGGGGCAGAGTGAAGGGTGACACACAAAACATCCATAATATGAATAAGCAGTTGCAGATATTTCAAATGATGTGTCACACGACTAGTGTTGTAAAGAAATTAAAAATGTGCCCCCCCCTGGGGGGCAGAGGGGGGGGACACACAAGACATCCATAATATGAATAAGCAGTTGCAGACCTTTCAAATGATGTGTCACACAGCTGAAGTTGTATAGAAATTAAAAATGTGCCCCCCTTGGGGGGGCAGAGTGGGGGTGACACACAAGACATCCATAGTATGAAAATGCAGTTACAGACCTTTCAAATGATGTGTCACACGACTGGGGTTGTAAAGAAACTAAAAATGTGCCCCCCCTGGGGGGGCAGAGTGGGGGATGACACACAAGACATCCATAATATGAATAAGCAGTTGCAGACCTTTCAAATGATGTGTCACACAGCTGGTATTCTAAAGAAATTAAAAATGTGCCTCCCTTGGGGGGGCAGAGTGGGGGGTAACACACAAGACATCCATAATATGAATAAGCAGTTGCAGACCTTTCAAATGATGTGTCACACGACCGGTGTTGTAAAGAAATTAAAAATGTGCCCCTGGGGGGCTGAGCGGAGGGGTACACACAAGACATCCATAATAGGAAAAGGCAGTTTCAGACCTTTCTAAAGATATGCAACACGAGTGTTGTGGATAAAAATTTATAAGTTCTCTTTGTGGGGGGGAGTGAGGTGCGGCGCCCCCAAACATGCATAATTGGAATGAGCAGTTACAGTTATTTTAAACTATAGGGGGGCTCCGCACCCCTGCTCGCTAACTCCCCGCGTAGTCACTTCGTGATTCCAAGTTGTAGGCTATCCCTGCTTGCTGCGCTGGCCAATACCCCTTGGCATCGCTTCGCGATTCCGTTCGCTATTGCTTTGCAATCCCGGTTGGAATCGCTTGGTGATGCACAGACGGAGCCATTTCCTAATTGGTCGATTCGACTCATGAAAGGAGTGGTCCACCCGGACGCCTTTCCGGAAACCTTACACATCAGTATCATTCCAAAAGTCATTCCTTTTAAGGCAATTTTTTTTTACTATAGAAGGAAACGTAAGCTATCTGTGGTGTAACTGCAACCAAATTATAACCTATTACAACCAACCGGAACTTAACTGTTAACAAGCCGTTACCTATGCATAACCTAACCATAAACTATCAGTAACATAACTTTAAGCAAACAGAAACCTAATTGTTACTTAAAAATTATTTTACAGTGGCGTAACGATAACTTAATATTAACATAACTGCGACTTAACTGTAATCAAATTATAACGTAACCGGAACTTAATTGTTATCAAACTGTTACCTGTACATAACCTAATCATAACCTAATAGTAGCATAACTGTAAGCTAACCGTAAGCTAACCGTAACCTAATTGTTACCTAAGAGTAATATAACAGTGGCGTAACCATATCCTGAATGTAACGTAACCAGGACCCAACTATAGCATACATATAACCTAATATTGCAGTATAAGAATAATCTACCAGCAATCTAACCATAATCTAGTTTTAACCTAACCGTGACCAAATTTAAAGCTTACTATTACCACCGTCACTGAATTGTAACCTATCCGTAATCTTATATCAATACTCAATAATATATTAATCAATAATCAATATCCGGATCTAAAAAATAACTATAATCTTGCCATGACCTAACTACAGACTAACTATAACCTAATTACTACCTATCGGTAATCTAATAGTAAATCGTCCTGTCGATTAAATGCCCTGTCGGCAAATCGTCTTGTCGGTTAAATCGGTTAAATGTCCTGTCGGCAAATCGTCTTGTCGGTTAAATGTCCTGTCGGCTAAACGTCTTGTCGGCTAAACGTCCTGTCGGCAAATCGTCTTGTCGCTTAAATGTCCTGTCGGCTAATCGACCTGTCGGTTAAATGTCCTGTCGGCTAATCGACCAGTCGGTTAAATGTCCTGTCGGCTAATCGTCTTGTCGGCTAATTGACCTATCGGTTAAATGTCCTGTCGGCTAATTGTCTTGTCGGCTAATTGTCTGGTCGGCTAATCGACCTGTCGGTTAAATGTCCTTTCGGCTAATTGACCTGTCGGTTAAATGTCCTGTCGGCTAATCGTCTTGTCGGCTAATGGACCTGTCGGTCAAATGTCCTGTCGGCTAATTGTCTTGTCGGCTAAATGTTACGTTCGGTCAATTGCCTGTCGTCCAATTGTCTGTCTGCTAAATGTCCATTTCGGCCAAATGTCCTGTCGGCTAAATGTACGTTTCGGCCAAATGTCCTGTCGGTTAAATGTACGTTTCGGCCAAATGTCCTGTCGACTAAATGTACGTGTCTGCTAAATGTACTTGTCGGCTAAACGTCCTGTCGACTATTTTCTGTATGCTAATTGTCTTGTCGGTGATTTGGTTGTCGGCTAAATGTCTGCGACCGATAGTAAGTCTACTAGTGAAAATTGTGTTTCGGTAATTGTATTAGGTAATAATTAATAGTTTAATTACATTTTCCAATACATAAACATAGCATTTTGCTTTGGGATCAGTTGTAAAAAAATTCAAGATGCAAGATGGGCATCACAGAATTTTTTTTCTTTTTTGCAGATTCTTATCTATTGAACCTTTATTTTGCTTCATATTATGTTTAACTCTTTATTACTTAATACAAAAAGTTAAGATTATTATTAATAAAAGTTTATAAAATGCCTAAAAATGCTACAAATATGTGATTATTTGATTAATAAGCACTTCAGTTGTTGTAAGAATATTTTACCTACAGATTATTTTTCATCTGTCACAGAAACTTGGAGAATTTTCTGTTGCTGAGACATTAGGGGAGGATTGGTAGAAAACTTTTTTGGGTTCTTTATGAAATTTTTATCATCTTAAACTCTAGTAATTTTTCATTTCATTTTAAAAATTGGGAAAATGTTTGATTTTGATCAATTATTATTATTTTTTTTTTTAATCAACTGATTTATCCTTTCTTTTTACATATAATTCTAGGTAAAAATTTTCCTACTCGACATGACAAATACTTATTGGTGGAAGCAAAGTTTGATGGGGAAGTTATGGCAACTGATCCTGCCCCCCATATTATTAGACCTCATTTCAATACGGAGCTTGCTTGGGAGGTTGATAAGAAAGGACTTCAGATGCATAGACTTCAACGATCGCCAATTAAGCTACAGTGGTATGCCGTTGATATGGAGCTTACTAAAAAAGAAACAATTGGTTATATGATTTTAGATATTCGTCTTGCCCAAGAAAAACTCCAGGTATAAATATATATTTTTACTATAAATTTATTTTGAAACCCAGGGTTAATTTAATTAATTCAAATTAGCTACCATGCAGTTTAATATCAATTTCTGGATTGAAATATTGGCGAAATATTTATGTTAAGGTGAACTAAAGATATTTAAAAAACTGTAAAAATGTTTCTCATTTTCAAACAAATTAATTTGTAATTTTAATATGAATATATTCTTGTATTTCAATTTTAGCTAAAATAGTAAAATCTCAAGTAATAAATTAACGATATTCAACCACATTAAACCCCCACCTTTTTTTTTTTTTTTTTTTTTTAAAGTTTGGCACAATTCTAATTTTAAAAAGTTACATTTGTTGTCAAATGATATAAACAACTATGGAAAACAACCCTAACTTTTATGCTTACTTTCATATATATTTTAGCGGGTGTTCAAATTAAAAGGTGTGAAGCATCATAATAATAACCAAATGAGTTGAAATTTGAATATGCTACTTTGGGATAAAGTAGTGACCCATCGAGGGATGCATTTAGAGTGTCCAGCGTGTTTGTGCACATGTGCATGCACACAATCATGCCAGACACTTCAGTTGCATCCCTTGATGTCTCACTATGTTGTCCCAAGGCTCCATTTTCAAATTTCAACCGGCTTGAATGTTACAACGTCTCATATCTTTGCATTTGAACACCTTTAATATAAATGTATATTTTTTATTTGCAGGAAAAGTAACTTTAGTCAGCAGGTGTTATTAAGTGAGTGAAGTAGTCCCTAAGTTATGTGATTTTTTACAGTTTGCAATGCGATTGATTGTGAAATAATATATTTTTGGGAAAATCTTATAAAAAATTATTGAAATGTTATTTTTGAAAAAAAAAAAAAAAAAAATAGAAAATCATTCCTAGTGCTTTTAATGCTATATTATTATTATTTTGCATGCAATATTCATTAATGCTATGCATTACTTTAGATTTGTTTATTTTATTTAACCATTTAAATTTTAATAAATGTAACTATCTTTTTCTCAATATAAGATCACCCTCATCTGTGCACCTATTCCTTTCCCCCATCAACAGAGCCGTAGCTAGAAGTGAACCCAAGAGAAATGTAGGGGGGGCTCATAATTTTTTCTCTCTCTCTCTGACGCAGAAGGATAATTTAGTTCATATTCACATTGTAGGTACTATGTTTCTTATTAAACTGTTGTAATAACTTCATTTTATGCTTAGAAAAATACATGATGATGAAAATTTTGAGTGTATAACTGGTGGAAAATTAAACATCATGTTAGTTTCATACTTACAAATTAGGGATGCGACGGATATCCGGCCAATATCCAGCATATCCGGCTGATTTTTCAATATCCGAAATATCATCGGATATCCGAATCACAATCACCGGATATCCGACTTCTCTATCGGATATCCGGCAGAATGCAACAAACCAAATATATATTAATAACAGTAATCGTTTAATCCCAAACAATGGGAAAAACTTTTGTTTATAATGCAAAAGATGATATATTATTATAAGTTCCTTATCAATGAATAAAAGGTAATTCTCAAAAGTTTAAAGAATTGCCAGCTTTCCAACTATTTAAACTCTGTAACAAACTTAAGAATTTACCTTTACATCTTTTAGAAAATTTGTATCTACTTTCAGATTGTAAAACAGAATTTGAAGTCAAAATAGCAAATAAAGCTTTTGTGCAAAAATGTATATAGATAAAAAACCAACATTGAGAAATGCACAAATAATGCATGAAAAGAATAGAAAACAGCCATTTCGAATCTACTATCGAGATTCTTCATCAGTATAAGACTCAGCGTGCTAGAAAAAGCTAAGCTGAGCAAAGCGACAGGGAAGCACAGTCTTATATACCTATTACGGGAGCAAATGGTAATAGATTCAAAACAGCTGTTTGCTACCTTACATGCATTTCTAAACGTTGGTTTTCTATTTTCATAAAATTTATAGTTGTTTATTAAACTGTGATTTTACTAATTTTCTTTCTTTCTTTTAATTTAAACAACGGGTTAATTGGTTTTTAAGTTACACAACTAAACAAACCTATTTTTAATTTCGTCTATCTTTCAAAGAAGAAATTATTGTAATCAAATTTTTTTTGACGAATTTGCGTGTTTTAGGGATCAAATATCCCCAAAAACATGTTTATTCAAAACATCTGTCTGTCCTAGTGGCGCCATCATACTATAAAAAAAGTGTATGAAGTTATGCATAGAATGATCCAAATATTTTGTGCATATTTTTGATGTAACCAGCAGGTTCTTCTTCAATATGGAAACATTTCGCTGTAAGGCGGTGCTGTAATCGCAATTTTTGTGCTATTTTCATTGTTCTACCATCACATACTGTATGAAGTTATGCATAGAATTGAACCAAATTTCTTTGGATACATTTCTGGGAATGACTGGCTGGTCTTCGTTCAATTTGAAAATAGTTTGTCTAAAGATGGTACTGTAATAATGATTTTTGTAAAATTATTTTGATTTTTCATAATCCTTACAGAGAATTGGTGGTTCGTGCAGCGATGCAAACTTCGTATCTTTCTAAAACTGGCTATTCGCAAACAACTGATGTATAGCAGAACAGAAAAGAATATTGATTTTAATAAATATCATGATCGAGATTAACTCATTCTTAATCTAATTAACTGACTGCAGCAAAAATTCTAGATAAAAATAAAAGTTGGTATAGTACTGAACTAACAGTATTGAAGTAGTATTAATACAGTTGACTCTCTCTACAACGAAACTCTATACAGCGAATTTCTCTATTTAACGAATTTTTTGTAGGAACGGTCAATTTTTTTCATGATTACATTAAAAATAATCTACATATAGGGAAATATTTATCTCCATTTAACGAATTTTTTCAAAAATGTTCTTCTATATGTTCTGAAAACGCTTCAAATTATTTGTAGAGTAAATTTTTTTCATTGATTTCTCGTTTATAAGTCATAGCTACATAGCATCCTCTACCTTATTCCTTATGTCCAAAAAAAGGCATTCAACCCCCCCCCCCCCCAAAAAAAAAAAAAAAAAAAAACATTTTTGCATGGTTATACTTGATTTTGTTTTAGCCAAGGTGAGCTTGCGTTCTTGGAAAAGAGTGAAACATTTGCTTGCTATTGGAACGATTTGCAATAATCACAAAGCATCCTAAAAGATAGAACTATTCCATTGTCGTCTTGAAAAAGGTGTTTATTTCTTGGTTTGGATAATAAGTCAGCAATAAGGAAGGGGTGAAGGGGCAATTGCAGAAAATGTTGTTTTTTTCAGCAAGTTTTCATCTACCTAAACTAACTCTCATTAATTTTAGAGTTTAGAGTTTATGTTTGTTATTTGTGGCAACTTGGAACAGTTTTTGTTGTGAGAGATCATTTGAATGAAGAATTGTTACTAAATGTCATCTATGCTGGTGTTATCTTCTACTGCATCTGCATAAAAACTCCTTTGGGATAAGCATAACGCTTTCTTATAAAGTACAAAATTTTTTGCTGTTTTCTATTCAACAAATTTTTTGACTGAACGATGGATTTCGTTTATAGAGACTCGACTGTATTTGTAAATATTTTTTGAAACATTCAGATATATGGAATAGAAGAGTTTTGCGATTGGTGCATCCAACTAGTTATTTTCATGATTTCATTATAAATATTTAAAATTAAAAGTTTTTTTTTTTTTTGTTTTGCTTATAAATTTGAAAGTGATTTAACTTAAAGTAAAAAAAGTAAAATTACATGTAGCGTAAGGTAAAACAGTATTAAATAATTAAAACATGAAAAAAATCATTAAATAAACCTATGTTTGGAAATGACTCTTCAACCATTGGTATATTCGTAAGCTTTTTTATGTTTACATTATAAATGGAAGCTATGTATTTCTTTGTGAAATTACTTTACAATTATAAAATAAACATATTGATAAATGTGTAAAATTTGTTCTATAAATTATCTGCATTTCATTGTACAAATTATTAGCAATTATCAGCATTTCATTGTAATTATTAACCATTATCAGCATTTCATTGACAAATAAGCAGAATATTTAAATGTTTGAAGTACATTTTTTATTCAGTATTATTAATATACACATACAGGGCTTGAACTTTGGCATGGGATGGCTGGATTCATGCCTTAAAATATCTTATGGCCAAGACATTCCTGTTTCCAAAAAAAAAAAAAAAAAAAATCCCTTTTTGAATTTTTTTTTTCTTTTGTTAAATGACGATCAAATCTCAGGACTGACTGATTGACTATTTTTGTGATACTTTCCGCTATCAATTGGCAAATCTCACAGTTTTCTCTTACGGCAATTATACAAAATTCATGATTGGTTTTTTGCATTTGATTGAAAAACTTTGTAATTTTTCTCACAATTTTCTCGCTTGCTCGCCTCAAACTTTTGCAACTTTTTTCTCGAGACCGATTGGCAAATTTCACAATTTTTTTCTCTCAACTGAATGACAAATTTAGCTATTTTATTCTGCGACTGATTGGAAAATTTCCCTTTTTGTTTTAGTAACATTCTGCTGAAATTAATAATTATTTTCATGTGTCCAGCTGAAAAATTTGTGTTTTTTTCCTGTTACCTGCTGATGATTTTCATGATATTTGCTTGTGACAGGCTAACAAATTTCACAATATTTTACTGTAAATGACTGATAAATTTCGCTATATTTTCCCACTGTCCAAGTTCCCTCAAACTTCAAATTTTTTCAGACCGTTTGACTATTTTTAAAAATTTATTTTTGCTATGGTGGACAAAATCAGCAATATTTTTTCTATGGCCGATTTCCGTATTTTGTGAATTTCTTTTTCTAATTTATTTTGTCTCTTTTGCCAAAACAAGAAATTTCTAAAAGAGCAGTAATGGTCACTAGAGTCTGAGCTCTATCTAATTAGCCTCGAATCAGCACTAAACAAAATGAGATTAGATCTTGTGTTGTACATTGGAAAAAAAAAAAGTTTTTTTTTTTTTTTTTTTTTTTTTTTACAATTAATGGTTTAGTATTAGATTTTTTTCATTTTTTGAAATCATCGCACATTTTGTAATCAATGGGCTTGATAATCATACTTCTTTTTTCATTTAAAAGATGATCTTTCATACAATGTTTCTGTTTGGATTTGTTTTTTTTTCCATATCTGATAATTTGCATCTGCCCATTTTGTAACTTTTTATTTTCTTCTTTATTAAAAATGACATTTTGATTTCCTATTCAAATAAAAATTCTTCTAAATTTAAAGAATTTTGTAAAATAATAATAATAAATAAATGAATAAAATGAGGACATCCATTGTCCAAAGCAAGATGTTTAAATGTTTCCCATTGAGTTAATGAAAATCAGTAAAAACATTACATTTTTATGATGATCAAAACATGACTCATGTAATAAGAGTCACATACTACATATGTCATGGATTTCCTGGACCAATAATAAACAAAATAAAATGCAGACACCACAAGGTCCATTCTCAACCGATAACATCAACTGCTTTCCAAATGATTAAAAAAAAAAATGGCAAACTTTAAGGAAACACTTTTAGAAACAATAAATAGTTTATGTGTATAGTTCACAGAAATTACGACATGACCTTTTTTAATAAATCATTTCTCATGGAATAGAGGAAACCTACTGATTATGTCCTTTTCAGAATTTCATATGGGTTTAAAATTCCATTGCATAGAAGAACATAATTCAATTAGCTAAAATGTCAGAAATTACAGTATTGACAATAATTCCACTAAGTGGTATACAATCACCGCAGGATATTGACAATACAATCATCTAAATGCATTATTCTTGCAAGTAAATTAAAAATGAATGCCCATCAGATTTTACAAAATAAAAATAAATAAAAATAAAAAATAAATAAAAATAAAAAAGTGTAACTTACAAAAGGTTCTAAACCACACAAAATTGAATAAAATCTAAATTAAAATATTCATTTAGCAACTATATTATTAATTGTCCATAACACTGAGTGAAAATTGAAAAATAGATATGATGTATATAAGGCTTGATTCTTTTCGTTTGTTTTAATTAAAATAGACATTTTGGATAATTATCTTGAGTTGTTGATTTAAATTATTTCAATGGAATTTTGTCATGCTGGTATAAATTAAATATTTAAATGGCATATAAAAAATAAGTTTTTTTTTTAATTTCTTCCTTCTCATGTAGTTTAACTCCCCTGCATTTACAAATGTTATGAGGAAAACTCTCTCTGCCTGGAAAAACCTGAATTTCAAGCTCTGATAGTCAAAGATATATAGTTTCTGTAAATTATATTCCAATACGTTTAAAAGTTGTAATGGTGTGTGAAACACGTTTGCAATTTATTATTTCAGATGGCATTGCATAAAGAAATAAACAAACATTCACCATAACTAAAAACATATTTAGTACCGGATATCCGAATCCGGCAGGCAAATCGGATATCCGATATCCGGCAAAATCAATATCCGTTGCATCCCTATTACAAATAGGATGAGGGTGTGTTGAAACACTTTTTTTAAATACAATTTAGTAACTGTGCATCACTGTGAAAGGGTCTAAAAACTAAATTAGATTTCTGAACTGAAATTCATTGAGTGAACTTGGAATCTTTTCCAGGGGGGGCTCAAAATATTTTAGGGGGGCTGAGCCGCCCATAGCGCCCCCTTAGCTACGGCCCTGCCCATCAAACAATTTATAAATTTATTTTATAGCTTTTATTTATTTAAAAAATAACCAAAACATTAATTTATGCTTTAGCTATGCAAAATTTCGAAATATATATATATATATATATATATTGTAGTAATATGGATGACAAAACAAAAACTTTTGAGCTTGATAACATAATACAAATATAGACCTTAATGAAAAAGGGTCTTAGAAGTTAAGTAGTTAAAATATCTAAAACTTTATTTATTTATCTAGTAAATGAGCCAAATGAAGTTTTGAATAATTTGTGTTTTGTAAAAAAGAAATTACCTAGCTCATTTTGGGTGCAAAGTATAGTTGATTAACCCATTGATTTTTTTCATGTTTTCTCCCCTTTTTTTCTGCAGAGGATTTGTCGGGGGAGGAGGGGTGTAAAAAAAAATAAATAAATAAAAACCGCAAAGGCAAACTTTTGGAGAAATTTATTTGGCGATTGGAGCCAAAAATGCAAGATAGAGCTTTAATGAAAAAATATCATAAAAGTATCATAAATAATTATAAAAATCCAGAAAATAAATAGTCATGACCAATAATCCACAAATCATCACAGATTTTCAGTCTTCTATTATCTATAGATTTTTATAATGTAAAAGATATATATTGTTTTTAAATTTATGATAAATATTTTCTAAATGTATGTATCTGAAATTATCTGAAGAATTTGTTTATTCACTATTTATGATTTGTTTATTCCCTCCCCCCCCCCCCCCCTCTCTAAAGAAGAGTGAGTGACAATAACATCTAATTTTTGAAGTCATTTGAAAGTTAAAATAGCTCCACATTCTAGAATTTGAGCTTTTAGTAATTTAATAGGTTCTATGTATAAATTAGTTATAAATTCTGTTTTTATTTTATGATTGCCTAAAAATAACAGTTCTTATGTATGTAAAGTACTTTTTTAATTAAATTTCTTTTTTGTTTTAATTTTAGAGTCCTAAATGGTATCCATTGTTGAATTCAAAATATCAAAAAGAAAAACCTGAAGTTTTGTTATCTTTGTATTTAGAAAGAGTAACTGAAGATATTATTCCATCTAATAATGAGTCGAACAATTACAACAGCAAAAGAAGTTCTTTCAGTGAGGATAGAAATGGACGTAAAAAAACAACTTCTAATGGTGGTAGCCAAAAACCTACACCATTAAAATCATATAATGGTTCATCAAATGGCTCAAATTTGAAACCAGTATTATTATCCCATGCTGGCTGCTATCAAATAGGACCTCCTGAACTTTGTAAAGAAAAATTCATATTTTCAGTTACTCTGGCATTTGCTGCAAACCTAAACAAAGTAAGCATGCTTGTCTTTTTTTACTTTAATGTTTCTTTTTTTAAAAATTAATGCAAAAATCATTTGATATTTTTTTTTTATTTTGAAAACTTCTTAAGAATGAGATACATTTGAATGTTCTTTTTTTAGTTGATGATGTTTAGTTACAAGATTGTGTGTAAAATATTATGCATTGAAAATAATTCTAAAAAAAATCATGCATGTTTCTCTCTATTCTAAAAAAAAGTAATGCTGTCACTACTGCTGACAAAGAATTTATTGTGACATAGCTTATTTCTTCGCTAATATAGAAAACTACTGTACGTAAAAATATGAAAATTAGTGATATTATAGACAAGTGTTTGATAAACACACTGATGCAGCCAATTTTTAAATCAAATATTTATTTTCAGAGATATTTTATCTTAAAATTGGTCAAAATAGTTCCATTAAAAAAGTTTTATAGGAGCAAAAACTATACACAGGAATTTGAACATTTCTAGACCATTTTATACAGTAAAAATTCCTGGTGTACAGGCTGCATTTATGTTTTTTAATTTGACTCATCTTTTGAGGATTTATTTCCATTTTAAATTCAAATTTTCAGTATTTCGAGAGATTTCTTTACATTTTTAGAAAAAGTTATTATTTTAAATTGTTGCCAAATGATCAAAGAATAATGTTTCTTCCAAATTAAAAAAATATTTACATGCAACTTTAACAAACAGAAAAAAAAAATCTTTTAAATGAGAATTAAATAGATATGAGTTAAAAGTGAGAAATATTGCAAATACTTCATAAAATTATATTTAGATGTGAATATGAAAAGAGAAAAAAAATATTAAAATAATGAATTTATTAAAATGCATTACATGCCGTGAATGGAAACAATTATGTCATATTTAAAATATCCAAACAATAATATTGCAAACAGTTTAAATTAAAAAATATACTTACGAGAGACATTTCACATTTTTAAATGATCTTTTAAACTCTTATGGCTAATTCTAAGACAGTGGGGGAAAAAAAAAAAAAAAAAATCCTTTCTAGAAATAAAAAGTTATCTTCATGTGAATGTTAAAAAGAGAAAGATAATTTTTAAATAATAAATAATTCATTAATGTGCATTAAAGGCAGCAAGTAAAAGGAATTACGTCAACTTAAAATGAGCAAGTAATATTCCAAAACAGTTAAAATAAAAAAAAAAAAAAAAAAAAAAAAAATTAGAGGTGACATTTATTTTATATTTTGATATATTTTTAACTATTGTTGTGGATTCTAAAATGTCACAAATATTTTTTCCTTTGAAACAGCAAGAGTATTTTTACTGAATATTAAAAAGAGAAAGACAAATTTAGTAAAAAAAAAACCAGATTTAAACGATACATTTAAAATGTCTTACTTAAAAAAAAATTTTATGCTGCAGCTCAAAAAATACCTAGAAGAAAAGACTGCATATTTCACTGTTTAACTGATCTTGTTTAATCAAACATGTAAATAGCTGGTAGATGTTTAACAGCAGCTGATTATACCTTAAAGTTCTCCAATCAAAGGGAAATGAATGAAAACTTCTTTACAGAGAGATTGCCTCTTAAATATCTACTTATAATAAAATCTGAGTTGGAAAAATGTAGGAACGATTCCGATACAAACCATTCTGGTTTGCGAATCCATTGTAGTTAAACACCATGTTAGGCTTAATTGGAAACATATATTTTTTCATATGACAGCTAAATGATAATTTCTTCTGTTTGAAACAATGTTTGTTGAGCATATTTCCCCATAAAACATGTATGACATATTCAGTTACAATATATTAAGTTCCAATTTAAAAATAAGCTATCATAAACCAACGAGCGTTTCCCCAATGCCATTCAAAAGAACAAATCCAAATCTTTGTAATACAATATCAAGCAAAAAAATATATATATACTCATTATTTGTATTTGTAGTTTCTTTTTCTAGAATGCGCTTTTCTACAATACAAACTCTTCAATAAAAAAATCCTCATCCTGTTTGTTTATATGAAGTCTTATGAAAATGAAACGTAGATCAAAATTCCACCATTTTTGACGTGATTATACACTAGTAGTACAATCAGTATCGGTTATAAGGTCACCCGTCATTCCTGAAAAATATGACCATATAAGCGGGGTGACCTTTTATGCAGTATAAACTGGAAATTTACTTTAGGCAGTAAAATATTATTAATAAGGCATTTTTGTTAACAGTAGGTAAATTTATAGATATGCAAAATCTATTTAATACGCTTTGTAATAATTCTTTCGCCAACAACTCTATAAATTTACCTACTGTTTACAAAAATGCTGTTAAATAGATTTCGTATGAAATACTACCTATTGCGATCGCTCCCATGTTGGAATTTCTGAAAAAAATTTGCAGATCTACACCAATCATGACCCCTAGACCCCAAAACTACCATTAGTAAAAATTTTTATATATCTATCTATCTATCGGTGTATATTACTTTCTTCTAGACATGATACTTCCATAATTATGCTCAGATCTTCTTCAATCTTTTACATAAAATCAAGAGGCATAAAATCTCGGTTGAGTACGTTAATGGGCAAAATCGGGCCAAGGGGGTGGAAGTTAGGAGGGTTTTTGTGAAAACAGAAAAAAACACGATAACTTCTAAATTAAAATAGATATCAAATCAGTTTAAAGTTTATATTACTCCTAAAAAATGGGCCAAAAGTTTATGCATGACAGATTTTTGATAAAGTTAAAAATGGACTCAAGGGGTGAAGAAAAGCGAGTTTTGGGGAGAAAAAAAATCATAACTTCGTCAATCTATTAGATATCAAGCCCAAATAAATTTTTTATAAATGTTCTCAAAATTATCTAAAACTTTTGTATTTACAAGTTTTTGATAGGAACAATTTTTTACCGATGAGAAAAATTAAAAACGAAAAGAAAAAGGGGGGTGGAAAAAGAAAAAAATCCATAACTTAGTCAATTCTTAAGCAATCAAATCTAATTAAATTTATTTTACATCTTCTCAGTAATATCTATGACTTTTATATTAAGAAGTTTTTCATAGGACCAATTCTTATAGCAAAAATAAATTAAACAAAAATAGGAGTTGGAGAAAAAAACTCAAATACAAACTGCTTATATTCTGAACCATTTTTAAATTCACTTTTGATTTTAAATGCATCCAAATGGCAGATCCTCCTATTTAGGAACTGTATAATATGATGTATTAGCCAGTTTTTTGATAAAGGCAGAATATCTTTCAAAAGAGACTGGCAAAAATGGTATTTTGAACAGAATTTCCCAAAGTGATGATGATTGAAAAGGGAAGAAGTATAATAAATTGCATTTTTTCTGACTCATTTTTAAATCTATTTTTGATCTCAAACTCATCCAATTTACAGGTCCTCTTATATAGGAACTATATAATGTGACAGATTGGCCAGTTTTTTGATATAGGCAGAATTTATTTAAAAAAAGGCTGCTAAAATGGGCACTTTGCACAAAATTTCCGAAAGCCATCATGATTAAAGAAATGAGGATGTATTCAAATAACAAATTGGTTATTTTATGACTTATTTTTAAATTCAATTTTGCTCTCAAACGCATTCAGTTGACAGTTTTTTATTATTTAGGAACTATATAATGTGAAAATTCGTTGATTTTTTGATAAAGGCTAAATATATATTTTTTAAAAGCTGTCAAAGTCGGCATTTTGCACAAAATTTCCCAAAGTGATCATCATTTAAACATTGAGGATGTATTAAAATAACAAATTGGTTATTTTATGACTAATTTTTAAATTCAATTTTCCTTTCAAATGCATTCCATTGACAGTTATTTGTTATTTAGGACTTGTGTAATATGCCATATTTGTCAGTTTTTTGATAAAGGTTAAATATATATTTATTTAAAGCTGTCAAAGTGAGCACTTCGCACAAAATTTCCCAAAGCGATCATGATTTAAGAATTAAGGATGTATTCAAATAACAAATTGGTTATTTTATGACTCATTTTTAAATTCGATTTTGCTCTCAAAAGCATTCAATTGACAGTTTTTTGTTATTTAGGAACTATATAATTTGCGTATTGGTCGATTTTTTAATAATAAAGTCAGAATATATTTCAAAATATGTTGTCAAAATGGGCATTTGAGCCGAATTTCGCTTAAGATGATTTTGATAAAAACCAGTTCTTACATAAAAATAAATTAAAAATTTTCAAAAGCAGTCAAATAAAATTGTTAAACTGGATTTATCTCTAATCATATTTTATTTTTTGTTGTTGAAATGAGCACTCTTCGAAATCTACCTCTGCCTATAGGCCAAGCCGACAGGGATTTTTTGTCAATCTTTCTAGTGTCGCTTTAAGTAATAATCAGCTAAATGCTCTAAAATTAAACAACAATTTCTCTGTTTCTGTCCCTCCTTCGTTACCCTGCCTAATTGCTCCTATTGAAAGAGCCTTTAAGCATATCGCTATTTCTCCTTCTCAAAAAGAGTCTATTAGACATCTCATTGCCAATACTGTTGATTTCAGTTCGAATGCTTATAAGCCAAATCTTAATAGTTCAGTTAAACATTGTCTAAAAAGTTTGTGTTCTGATCTAAATTTGATCATAACTAAGGCTGACAAAGGTGGTCAGATTGTTGTTCTTGACAAGTCTTCATATTTAGAAAAATCCCATAAATTAATTAATGATGGTCCCTATGTGGATATCTACAAAGACCCTTCCTCTAATGAAATTGATACTATCAAACCTGCCATTAAGTCTTCACACATTATTCCTGCTAAATTAAAGAGGTCTCTTATTCCTTCAATTGCTCATTGTGCCAGGTTTTTTGCTTTACCTAAGGTCCATAAACCTGACATTCCTTTTAGACCCTCTGTTTCCAGTATCGGTACGGTTTCTTATAAACTTGCAAAATATCTTGTTTCCATATTTTCTCCTCTCTCAAGCAGTAATTCTTTCACTGTTAAGAATTCTTTTGAATTTGCTAAGAAACTTCACAGTTTTAAGCCACAAGGCCACATGATGGTTTCTTTTGATGTTAAATCATTATTTACTAATGTTCCTGTCGAAGGTGCTTTAGATTGCCTCAAGAAAAGGCTCTGTGAATTTCATTTTTCCTTTTTCGAAATCGAGAAGCTCATTCATCTATCTCGTGCTTGCTTATCTCGAAGTACTTTTGTATTTAACGGGAATTTCTTTCGTATGATTGACAGTTTGGCTATGGGTAATCCTCTTAGTCCAACTTTATGCGATTTGTACATGCATTATTTTGAAATAAAATTGTTTGAAGCCTTAAAATTTCCGTTCTATGTTCATTACGTAGATGATATCTATACTTTAGTTGAAGTGAATTCAGATATAAATCATATTCTCTCTGTCATGAATTCTATTGATTCTTGCATTCAATTTACTTTTGAAACTGAATCGAACAATTGCCTTTCTTTTCTGGATGTTCTTGTTATTCGCAATGAAGATAATTTTCAGACTACTGTCTTCCGCAAACCTTTTGTGGTCAATCTTCCACCTCACAGATATTCTTCTCATCCTCCTAACCAAAAAGTTGCGGCTTTTAAGAATTTTGTTTTCCGGGCTTCCAATATTTTTTCAACTCCTTAGTTACTCATTGATGAACTTAATTATCTAAGCTATTGCTGTTGATCGTGGTTATTCCCCTAATATTATAGATTCAATTCATAGAAAATTGACAAAATCCACTTAATTTGAAAGAAAAAACTTTAATTCGAACTCCATTGCTTTGGTTGTTTTGCCTTTTTTCCCCAAAATCAGTCAGCAAGTTGTTAAAATTTTAAAAAGGTTCGATTTCAATGTTATTTTTTCTCCTGTTAAATAAAATTGCTTTTTCAAATCTTAAGCACCCCATTGATCGCTTAGATAACTGGGGTATTTACCAAATTTCTTGCCAATGTGGTCTTACTTATATTGGTCAGACTAAGCGTGCTCTCAGATTTCGTTTAATGGAACATAAAAGGTATGTCAAAAATCAAGAGCTTAAACGTTCCTCTATTGCTCAACATTGTTGGTCTTCACAACATAAGTTTAACTTTTCTTCAGCCACCATCATCGATAAATGTCCTTCCATACTTGATCTTGATTTTTGGGAAGCTTACCACATCATAAAAAATTCTCACTCCTTAGTCAATGACTTATCTAGTACTCCTTATTTTCCAAGTATTTGGAAATCTTTTATTTAATACTTTTTTTTTCCACTCGCTTTTTAGTTTTTGTTTTGCTTGTTTTCCGATAGATGTCGCTACTTGTTCACCCAGTTGTTTTGGCTGCTTTCTTCTCATTGGTTGTTTTTCTTTAGGCGGGATTGTTCCCATAGCGAGTATATAAACCTGTGTCTCTCTGTCTCTTTGCTCAGTTTTGCTATTTTTTAGCTCGCTGAATTTTGCACTGATGAAAAATCTCGTTAGTAGATTCAAAATAGCTATTTGCTACCTTCTCATACTTTATTTGTGCATTTATAATTGTTGATTTTCTATCTTTAAACATTTGTGCACATAGGCTTTATTTGCTATTTTAATTATACGTGATTACTTAAAAGACTTGCCCATTCGCTGATTATTTGCAAAAAAGTATTTTTTTTTTTTTCATTAACTTATCTATAAGTCTACTCCCCATTTTTAATTCCCAAATTTTGTCTACATGAGTATATATGGAATTTTCCGTATCACTGTGAAGGTGATATGTCCCAGTCATGAAAACAGGCAAACCTGTATTCATCACTGGGTACAAGAAACCTTTACAACGTATACATTTTCAACAATATCCTATTGTAAAATCTTGTCCTTCCTTGGATTATGTTTTATGGGTGCCCATGAGTCTTAATGGAGATTAATTCTGAATGTATTTACTGTGTGCTGTACTTTCAAAGCATTTATACAATAATTCTTTAAGACTCCATGGCAGTCATTTAAATTTATGGTTATAGAAATTACAGAGCATATAACAGTGTTGGCAGACAGCCTTAAAATCATAAAATTACTTTAAATTTCTAAAATTTTCTTTTTAGAAATTGATATAATTTTGTGATTTTGCATATGGATATTTTGCAATTTTTTTGACAGTTATATTTGTTAGTGAGTATTGCTGTTGTGATATTTCATTTTGTTTCATTAAAAATAGTACTTTAAATTTATCTTTTCTTACAGCTTGCACCCCCTGCAATGTTAAAGTCTTCCAAAGGCTTCTATTTTTTTTATTGTTTGTTTGACAATGACGTGATGACCGAGAAATTTTCTAGTCTTTCAAATCCTGACTTCCTTGCAGAAAGAGCTTCTGTACGCATTTCTAGTTCTTCCCAATTATTATCAGAATATTTTAAAGAACATCCAACTTTAGAGGTAACAGCAAATCTTATTCATTGTTTATATTTTTGATAAATTTGTGATCGCTGTTTGTATTCTTATTTATTTGTATCAATTAAATACATTTTCCACAAATAATTAAAATTTTTTTTGCTTACAATCTTTACTTTATAAGTACTTGTTTAATTTATATTGCAGGTTTATTTTAAAGTATAGCATTATTTTATTTTTATTACAGAGACCTGTAACAGGGGTTTTGATAAATAGTAAAAATGACCTTGGGAAGAAAAAAAAAATAGACATATTTTCTGGCAGTCTGTTTATTGTTTCATACACAGAAGCCACTTTTTCAATATTTATTTAATTCTATATTTAATGTATAGAAGCTTCTTCTTATTATTTTATACATTCATAACTAATTTTATGTAGCTTCTATTCCGAAGATAAGAAGCTCCCTATTGCAGTCGTCCGAATAAAAAAAAAAGTAGTATGAAAAATTACCATGCACCAATCATGACCCCCAGATCCTAAAATCATCCTTAGTTCAAATGTTGATTTATATCAGATGTAATTTAACTGTAAAATAGAGATTTTACCATGTGCAGACTGAGATGTATCTATTTTGTACATTGGTAAACTAAATTGACACTTTAACAAATTACACCTGGTTTTCACTGAGAGCTCATTAATAATGATAATAATAATAAAATGTAGCCTATTTAAAATCATAAGGACATTTTTCCTTATTTAATTCAAAATGTGCTGAGTGTTTTTGCTAGCCACTCCCAGCTAAAGGCTTTAAATAGCAGGAGTTGATTATTCATATTATGAATTGAAGAAATATGTATCGTTTTTCTTTTGCCGCTGTGCTTCAGTTGTTACAGAGAAGCAATATCTGTGTAGCATATCTCCATTTGTTGCTTAAATCTATAGATATAGTATCTGGTGTAACATTTGCATTGAATGAATGAATAATTTAATATATTTTTACAGAATCATTTTCCTGTTCACAAACATTTGATAATAACCACCATGTCAAACAACAGTGAAAAGATTTATCATGTAATTATTTTTTGTGCATGTATAATGTTCAGTAAGTGGCTAATAGAAAACTGATCATTGAAAAGAGTGATGGGTAATAATTTAAATTTTACTGTTTATCCAAAGTATTTTTTAAATGGTGTGTGTTAAATTTTATCTTATGAATATGTCTGTGAAATAAAGATGAAAATAAGCACTCGCCAGTCGCTGCGACTAAATGTGAAAAACTGGCGACTAAAAATTTGGAAAGTAGGATTTTCCAAAAGGTATTTTGTCAAAGAATCGCAAAAAAAAAAAAAAAAAAAAAAAAACTGCGAATTTTGTCAAAAAATTGTAAAAAAAAAAAAAAAAAAAAAAAAAAAAAAAAAAAAAAAAAAGTTAAAAAATCGCGGAAAGACATTGTCAAAGGATTGCAAAAAGAATGCAAATATCATCAAAGAATCGTGAAAAAACCAGAAATATCGTCTGAGAATTGCAAAAAATGCACTTATCATCACTAAACTGTGAAAAAACTCAAATATCGTCAAAAAATCACAAAAAAAAAAGAAATTTGGCCATAAAATCAATGAAAACAAACACGAATTTTGTCAAAAACGTTAAAACAAATGTAAAAAACACTAATTTAAAAAAAAAATAAATTAATAAAACACGGCAAAAAAAGTAAATACAGTCAACAAATCGCGCTAACGAAAGAGAATACTGCCAAAATTCATGATAACAAATACAAATATCGTCAAAAATCATGATAACGAACGCGAAAACCATAAAAAATATCGCGATTTTCGTCAAAAATCTTAAAAACAAACACAACAAAAACACGAATATCGTCAAACAATCACCATAATGAATGTGAATACCGTGAAAAAATCACGATAATAAACGCAAATACCGTCAAAAAACCATGATAATGAACGTGATTTTCGTTAAAAAGTTGTGAAAACGAACGCAAATTTTGTCAAAAGATCGCAAAAGAGGAAACAAATGCACATTGTGTAGGATTGAAGAGAAAACATATAATGTTAGTTTCAGGAGAGACCCCCCCCCCCCCCCTCTTTATTTTTTATAGAAAATCTGTTGTGAATTTCGGTTTTTATATTTTTAATCAAATGTGCTAGTCTTTGAATAAACTTTTTTTTTTTTTTTTTTGGTCACATCTTAATTCTACACAAATAATTATAAAAAAGAGGGTATCGGTTTATTTATGTCGTTAGCTACAAAAGTGCTTTGGATTTATGTAGCTAACTACATATGCATGTTACATACAACTTTGCTGTTAACTTAATTTAAAAAGATTGGAAATTAGTATCTCAAGTTTATTCCAAACAATACAAATTAAAATATTTTTATCTAGTTCATATATTACTTATTTATTCTAAGCTCGTATATATCTTCTAATTAAATATTCAGTGACATAAATGTACTTACTGGCTACTAAAGAAATTATTCTCACTAGCCAATAACTGGCTACTAAAAAAAATCAACCTACCGTCAGTGGCCACTAAGCAAAATTCCTTATTTTCATCTTTACTGTGAAATTAGATCATTTTTCTCTTATAAAAACTGGCCAAAGTTATTTTTGAAAGTGTATTTCTCTTATTTATTTTCAGATAGTTTTATGTTCGGGGGATATATCATTAGGTTCAGGACAAATTCCATTGGAGCCATTTTCGTGCGTAAATAGACGAAATATAAATGATGATCCACTCTGCATTGAAGGAAGTGTGCCAGTATGTTTTCTTGTTATTTATTCATTTTAAATGTTATTTATAGGTTCTTAAAAATTCTTATTGTATGATAATACTTTTAGATTTTTTTAATCAAATATATGGGATAGACATAAATTAGATGGTTTATTTTGCATATTTATATATATGAATATGAATCCCTTTTTATTATAAGAAGAGTAACATCTTTAAAGTTCACATTTTATATGAACTAAGGGATCTAACCTGTGTTTACCTGATTACAGGATGTTATGAAAACCCCTTTTTAATAGATTTTTCGCATGTAACGTATGTTTTAGATTGCTCAACATATCCAAAAAAATCAATAATGTGTTCAAAAAATTTTTTTTAATTTATTAAAAGTGATACTTTTATATTAACTGTAGTCCAGAAGTTAACATCCGTAATAATTACCAAAGATTTGGATATTTACTGCAACTTTTTTGATTGTTATAGATTTAGCAGTTTAAGTGCTTACTTCGATTACATGTATGTGTTATTGTGTTATATTTATGTTAAACTAGCTTACATCAGGCCAAAATGTGAGAGCATGGAGTCACACATAAACTTAAAAGACGATGTTTTAAAATATTTTTTTTGTACTACTTGATTGTCCCATTGACCAAAAAACTATTGCTGAACTATAAAATTAAATGCCAATAATGGATGATCGTCACTTTACATTAATTATGTTATACGTGTGTTATGTCATCAGGATTTTTAATTCAACATTTAATTTGTATTTTTATTAATGTTTTACTAATTTATTTGCTCTTTTGTTATTTAATGTAAAACATGTGTTCTTTTTTACAATATGGGGAACAGTTTGGTGTTTTATATAATTTGGCGAAAACCTATGACAGGATAGTCAAGTATTACCATTTTTTTTTTCATGTTTACTGTTTAATAGTATAAAAGTAAGATTATAATAACCTTTTATAGAATCTTTATTTTGAAGTGTTTATGCAGTCATCATTTGCCTCAAGTAATCTATCAGCAAGAGCTCCCATTTTCTTAGTTTGGTTGAGCCCATCCTTCACAAAAAGACATTTCAATTCGAACTTCCTATAAGTGACAAACTGTAGTAAAAGAGACATAATTTATTCCAAGCGACAACTATTTTAGATCAATAGCTATAATAGTTTCCGACAAAGTTATATCAAATTTTATATTTAATATGTCGCTATGCCATAAATGAACATTAAAGTAAATCTATTCTTTAGTCATTTTTTTTAATAAAATAAATTTTTCTATTGTTCAAATTATAGAGTGGCAACATTCTTCCATTCATATAATATTGTAAATAGTTTGGCGATTTATATACTTTGGCAAAATTGGTCAATGGGATAATCAAGTAGTAGCATGATATTAAAAGTAGTGCATACTTAAGTTTCATTTGGCATTTTATAAAGCTAAACTCAGTATATTTTTCCAAGTTAACTTAATTGGGTCCTGTATATTTTTCCTAAAAGTATTTGTGAATGTTTATTAATCTGAAAGTATATGGGTCAATGGTCTTTATTAATTCCGACAGTTTAAACTTTCTATGTTCCATAGTTTATGAATAAAATTGCTGTGACAGACAGTCAAACACAGGAGTGATCTTATAATGGTTTCGTTTTTTCTTTTTAAATATGGAACTTTAAAAATATACTGTTCATAAAATTTTTCACAGTATTGTAACTATCCAAAAAATTCATCTGGATCAGAATCCTCTTCTTTATTGAATCAAAGGCTTTTAGAATTTCTTTTTTTGAATAGAAATGGTAAAATATATAAATTATTTCATTTTCATGCAATCAACTAAAATCATACATCCACTGCAACAGCAACCTTTTCTATTTCTATGTTGTACACACACAAATGTGGAATAAAAATCATTATATAAAATGTATTTTTTGTAACATGGCGATTAATTTGCAAGCTAATAGTGCTCAAAATCAAGGTTCAGTAGAAAATTTCGTTAAGTAGAAAACTTCATTAAAAAAAAACTTTGTAAATAAAGACTTTATTAAAAGTAAGTTTGGCTGTATTTATATTGTTTTAAATGTAAATTGGTAATTATTCTTCCTCTTTGTGGTATGCATGTAATGTAAGTTAAAATCATGCTTGGAAATTTTTATAAAAACCACAATAGATGAGTAAATTACAATACATTTTTCAAACAAATTGCATTTCAAAGCACATTTATTTCCTTATACTATGGTATAAAAATTTAAAATGAGTGATGTGTAGAATTTTAAAATTTTTCAGTAACAAAAAGTAACACTGAAATTTAATAGTCTACTGTTGTTAGCAGCGTTATGTCCAAACACAACCTTTATGATATAGATGCATGATGTGCCTATTTATTGTTAGTCCTTCATAATATCCTTTCAGTTACGCATTGCTAGTCTGGTGTAGTTGAAGAGAGTATTCTGAAACAATCTGCGGGACTCGCCATTTATAAGACAATTGATTCTCATCTTCTGTTTGTGCAGTCTGTTTTTGTTCAGAATCTGTCCCAACAAGAGCCTAAGTATCAAAGTGGGAGACCATTTATTTTGGATTGGTTTAATATATTTTTAATGATAGAGTTCTTAGGTGACAACAATTTTGATTGAGGCCTGATTGCATCACTCCGTATAATTACAAATCTTGACATTGATAAGAATTTATGATCTAAAACAGGCATGTCAAACACGTGGCCTGCCTGTAACTTCTTTGTGGCCCGCCAAACCTTTGGAATCTTTCCTATAATTGATTCAGTTTTTGTTTGATAAGGAAAATACATTTTGCACGAACACACTTATAGATGTTGCAAATTTGCCAAGTTGGAGAATATGTGTATTCAAAATATCTACCGTTATAACTGAATATTTATCTACGCTACGTTTAATAACAGAAGTTCCATGATTAACCCCCAGACCGCCCAGTAAAAAGGCAAAACTGTAATGTTGTTTTTTCTCTATTTTTTTAAATGCTTAAAAAAAATCCTTTTTCCAACATTATGTTTTTTTATTGCGAATAGTTATATAAAATTCAGAGTATGAATCGTAATGTAATTTCATAAAAATTGGTTATATCTGTCTTAAATAATGCTACAATTGTAGTGAAACCTACAGCTTAGTGAACGGATATATAAGTTCGAGGCGGTGAGAAGATGAAAGTGATTAAATAAAGAGAAGATGACTAGTAAAAAATATTCTTTTGTGAGCAATATTTGCCATTTTTGTTTTTATAGGATTAAAAAAAAATTGCAATTTATAAAATTGATATCATTTTTCATAATAAATAATAAAAAAAAATTTCTGGTGTGTGTGTGTGTGTGTGTGTGTTTTTTTTTTTTTTTTTTTTTTTAAATTTTATTTTTTTTAATGTGGCTGCGGCTTCTTATACAATGCTTGATTTTTCCTGCAATGGTAATTGAGTTTGACATGTTTGATCTAAAATGTATTCATTAGACTGAATCATGCAACAATTTTCATTTTATAGTCTAAACAAAATCTAGTAACTGTCATTCTGAAGTATTAGATTAAATTTTGTGATTAAAATGTAATTCTGGATTTCTATTTTAGATGTTAATCTGCATTCATCTTCTGAAAATAAATATCTAGTTTCATTATGAGATAAACAAAATAACTGTCAAAATGATGAAAGTTGATTATGATTTATGGTTTTGACTGATCATTTAATGTTTTTTGAACACTAATTTGATTTTATGAATCCAGTAATTGTCACATGGTTATTATGATATGTGATTTTGTATAATAATTTCATATTTTTAAAACATCCATCAGTGCCAATGATGTTTATGATGGGTAAATTAGTTTTAAGTTAGAAATTATATAAATTTCTCTTTGCAGTATTTTTCTCTTATCCATCTCTATTTGTATTGCTTTTAATAAATGGCTTTTGTAAACTCCATATATTTTTTAAAAGGAAGGTGGCTATTTTATTATATTTTATTATAAAAAAGGGTATTGCTTGATTATCCCCTGACTAGAAAAAAACCATCCCCAAAAGATTAAATGCCAATAATGGATGATTGTAAATGTCACATTCACTTGACATTAAACATGTTTGTTAAGTCCTGAAGTGATTTTTAATTTGATATTTTCTTTGTATTTTTATTTATATTTCACTAATTTATTTGTTGTTTTATTATTTAAAATGAAAATTATGCCCATTTATATAAATACAATAAAAACTTTGAAACCTTGAAAGTTTCATTTACCATAAAAGATGTTAAAAATATAAAAAATGTTTCAGTCCTCTCTCTCAGGACCATTTTCAATTTTGCACTGAGCCAAACTTGTTATTGTCTTCCATTGGGAATCACTTTTTATCATTTTTACTTCTTTTTGCATATGCATGTTTGTTCTTTATTATTTTGCACCAACCCTACTCCATCAGTGCATATTCCATTCCAATCCATTTATATAATTTGGCAAATAGTTTAGTAAACTGTAAAATTTGGTGAAATTGGTCAGCAAGATAATCAAATTATAACTAAAAAAATATATATATAAAGTTTTCTTAATGTTTATTCAAAATAATTCATAATACAGTTTATTTCTTTCCTTTTCTCCATACTTTGCTTAAATTCTCAAAAGCAATTTCTTTTTGTTATTTAGGATTCTGAAAATATTTTTTATTTAAAAATAATGTAGTTTAGCATTGAATACTTTGATTTTTACATTGTTAGCTGCTCAGTGGAATGTTTCAACTGCATATTATTATTATTATTATTATTATTATTATTCGATGCTGTTAAAAATTTAATGTCTTATAGATCAACCCAACTGAAAAAACTTCTAGATTAGGAGGAGATGACCTGTCACCTTTTGTTGGAGTAACAGTTGTTTTACAAGCTGATAAGGTAACTGTTATACTTTGTTCTAAGTTAATACAGATTTTTAATTAAAAATTGTTTGTTCAGGCTGTTATGAATGTGTTAATAAAATTATATAGATACAAATGAATCTAAAGTATTCTTTGTTTTTTATTGTCATTAGCATTTGAAATTGAATTTAATAAATGTCTTATATGTATTTATTAAAAATAAAACATTTTTTCCCTCCTATAGCCAGAGGAGAAAAATGGCAGTAATGGTAAAGAGAATACAACTCCAATCAGAGAGGATTCCATACCTGAAGAGAAAGTGGAATCAACGATGACCATTCAGCCAGAACAATTAAATTTCATAACAAAAACAGCATGTTCTAATGCTGATATTTTGAATAACTATGATAGACACAAAACAAAAAATGGTAATTTATATTATTTCTAATCAGTAAATCACTATCATTTTTTTTTCTTTTTTTTTTTCTTATTATAGTATGCTTTAGTTTTCTTTAGATAACAGAGTGCTGTTTAAAATTAAATCAAACTTAACTTTTGTACTGTTTATCGAATAATCTATAGGAGATTTACATGCTTTTTCTATAATTGAAAATTTGTGATAATCACTTAAAGTATGCAAGTGAGCTTTCATTTGATTACTAAAATTGAATTTGTGGCAGTGTAATGAATAACAGATTACCATTTATTTTTGTGTATAAGCCAAAAATTTTTGGTTATTATTTTTTTAATCTAAAGTTGGAGGGTCACTTATACACAAATATAAAAAAATTTCAAAAATTGATATTCTGAAATGAAAAAGAAAGATTGTAAATATAAAAAAACTTTAGAAATATTTACAACTATTTTTTGGTTAGCCGAGCACCATATATACATACATTAATATTACAAATTTAAAATTTTTTCGCCAAAACTAACCTTTATACTGCCTTAATTTTCTTATAATAATGTTCCGTACTTACTTCAAATTATTAAATTAAAATCTTGTTTCTAGATCTAATCTGTTAATCTGTATGCAGACGATATAAATTCTTAATTTGCCTTAAAAAACATTATTTCCAGTATGCGTAAATTTAAAAAGATGGGTCTAAATTAGAAATATTCTTAATTAAAACTTATTTCTTAATATTCCAAATAAAACTGATTTCTTCTATGTTTTTATCAACCCTTTTTAAGAAAATCTTATTAAATTTATTCCAAAACCATACCTTTCAAAAAATATCATTATTTTATTTTATCTATTTATTTATTTTTCCGCCGTCAACCTTTGATGTATGCATTAATAAATTCATTTCTTTTCTTTTTCTCTTAAAATTAATCATTTATAAAAATCGTCTGCCTAAGAAATTATGAGTCGATTATAAATTGGTTAAATAATATTTTTTTTTTAAAATAAATTTATCGTCTGTGTAAAATAGTCTTGTATCTGGACAAGAATTCTGTTTACATAAAAGGATGATGGTTGGAGATTACAGAAAGTTCTAGAATTTTCTTTTTAGTTTTAAAAGGTGGAAGTCTCGAGATGAGAAGGAGAGAGATTCTGGAGTTCTTTCGTCGATGAGTACGGCTGGTTGAAGTAAATGATGGAATATTTTTTGGACATTTCGGTAAAAGATCGTTTGCAAAAAGGAGCTTTTCCCTCTATAATGACTACAGTTGAATAAATAAACTTACAGCTACCAATGAGTGATTTTTTGGATCTGCTACATTTATTTATTTTTTATTTTTCCCTCGCTGGCCATGACTTCTGTGCAAAGAACGGGGACCCTGGCGATGATGTTTCTGGCTCCTAACTTTAAAATGTCACAGTCTTTTCTAGAGTCGACAGGATGTTTTATGCCTGCGCTGCCTTTTTTGGTTTTTAAAGAAACTTGCTATGGAACGAAGTGATAATAAAAACTGTGGATCGCTGAATAATTTGCCCGTCATTATTGGATGTGTTCTTAAACAAGAACTGCCATAGTCTCATGATTTCTTGAGTGACAAAAACAGAGGAATTGTTCCTGTAAAGTGCTTTGGTCGAAAAAAAGTAGTCCTCTTATGATGAAAAAGAAGAAAATAATAATAATAATTACAAGACCATTTCTTGTTAATTGGTGAAAATAAAAATATTTTTTCGAGATAGTTGAGACCCATAGGATTTCGGTGAGATTTTTTTTTCTTTCGTAGTGTTTTGATTATTATTAGTTGTATACTTTTTATGTATTTATTTAAATTAATTATTCTCTGTTTGTCAGGTTTATTTATTTGATTATTTGTCTGTGAATTTTATTTACTTGCCTATTTATGAGTATTATTATTATCATTATTATGTGTTGGAGATAAAAACATTTTTGTTCTTAAGGATTAAATTGAAGAGTATGGTATTCTTAGACAATTACTATTGCATATTAAAGATTATTATGATATTTTTATGCACGTTTAAAGATAAGTTCGTAATAATAATGAAGTATAAAAAAACTTAGAAGCTGAAGTTATTTTTTAAAAAAGTATATTTTCTATTTTATTGATATTTGTTTGTTATCAAGAACTATTCTCAGAATACAGTATTTTTATGATGATGTTCCTACAACTAGACATTTGAGCTGAAAATTAAGTTAACATTTATGTTTTTCATTTTATTTGTTAGAATTTCTGGTTACAGTGAGCTTTGGTTCCCGGATTCTTATAATTTATTTATATTCAGTAAGAAATATGGAACTGTGCAAGGCTGTTGCTAGAATTTTGACTGATAAATATGATTAATTTTTTCAGTAAATTTTGTGAGTTTAAGTAAGAAATTACCTATAATTAAAATTTTTGAATCTGTTTATGATCTATAAAATAATAGAATTAAAAGTTGATCCCAATTTAAGGTATATCTATGATATTTACAATTTCTGTTTTATTAGATAAAATTTCTGGTTAAAGTTAGCAGCTAAATATAGTAATTTTGAAAAAATATGTAATTGATAGAAATCATTAGCTTTGAAATTTATTGCGAATGATTTTACGATTAGGATTTAATAAAGAAAATAGAAGTGCTTCATTTATTCTAATGAGTAAGAATAAAAAAATTATGGAAGATCCTAAGTTCGTACCGTTTGACCCGAGTTCTGGAATGAACATTTTGTCTTGGTTAACTTATTTTGATAAAACATGTGATAGGGAACAGAAAAATCTAGAATGGAAATTTAATTTTATTGCGCAATATTTGAAAGGTGAAGCGCAAAAAATTTATATCAATGACTGCTTAAATTGTACGGATTATGAACAAATTAAGAAAATTTTGATAGAAAGACTCATTGAATTAGACTTCCCGAGTTTTTCTGATTTTTCAAATCTGAAATTAGATAATTTAGACAATTTAGAAACTTATTTTCGTAAAAAAGTGGAAATTGGTAGGAAATTACATCTTAGTGAAAATATACTATTACAAGGTTTAACTGATGGTTTAAAACTAGAATTCAAAAACAGTATTATTATAAATCCTCCTAGTAGTACCATAGAATGGTACCGGGTTGTCAAACAATTCGTGGAAGTTTCCACCCCACTAGTTTCAAACCAAATAATAAATCAACCCTCAGCTAGACAAAATTTTCAACCTTTTCAACCAACTAGGCCCTGGATTCAGCCAGTTAGGCCCAATAATACACCTAGGAATTGGATTCCCCAAAGGCAATCTCAGTTTCAAAGACCTAGAGTTTGTCAAAATAATTATATTCAAAATTCATATTCTTCAAGACCTTGTAGGATATGCACAAATAGGGGTGTGAGTAATGCTTTTCATTGGGAAAGAGAATGTATTTTTAGGAATGAGGTACCATCCTCTGATACTCTTCCAAATGTCTCACAAAATAATTTTCATAATGTTTGGCAATTAATTGTGTATGGATATACAAATAATTATAATTTACCATGTGTTGTAGATACTGGCTCAACTATTGCAATATTGCCACTTAAATTTGTTAAAAAACTTAATGCTAAAATTGAGACTATACCCTCAGTTACCATTGGTCAGGCAAAAGGATTTTTACATATAAATAAAAAATGTAGTGTTCTTCTAAAAGTGGGTAAAATTAAAAAATATGTTAATTTTTTAGTATGCAATACAAATTTGGATTATGCTATTTTGGGGTTAAAAGAATGTTCTAAATTTAAATTAACCATAGAATGTAAAAATTGTATTGTAAGGCAGGGAAGGAAAATTATAACTAACAGTATATCCATACATAATGAGAGATCCCTTCATTTCAATACAGTAAATATGGACCAAGTACAACAAAACAGGGATCAATCTAATGAAATTGTAACCTCAGAATATAAAAAAAATATGAAATTAAATACTGGTAATACTGTAGCAATAGATAATTATGATAATGAAACACTGAATGTAAGTAATCATGATATAGAGTTACAATCTACTTGTGGAAATATTATGAAAAATGAAGACTGTGTTGAATATGATCACGAAATTAATGTGCATCCTGATTATAGAGGTTCCATGACTCTTCAAAATTTTCGCGATAATTCGGATTCAGATTTAACTGGGGAAATAAATTTAATTCAAGATGTAAATTTAAGGGAATTAGTTCATATTTATAGTGATATTTTTGCAAAGCATAAATATGATGTGGGTTGGATAAATATTGAACCACAACGCGTTATATTAAAATCTGACCTACCTATATCTTTGAGGCCCTACCGAACATCTCCCCTAGAAGAAATAGAAATAAAAAACCAAATTCAATCATTGTTAGCAGCCGGACTGATAAAGGAAAGTAATAGCCACTATTCTGCCCCTGTTACACTACTTATGAAAAGAGAGGAAGGTAAAAAAACGCGATTATGTATAGACTATAGAAAATTAAACGCAATAATTAAAAACGATGCAGAACCCTTGCCCTGTATCGATGGAATTTTAGATAAATTGAGTAGTGCTCAGTATTTTTCAACTTTGGATTTAGCCTCTGGCTACTGGCACATACCAATACAACCATGCGATACAGAAAAATTAGCATTTACAACCAATTTTGGACTTTTTGAGTGGCTCGTGCTCCCTTTTGGCATAAAAACGGGCCCTCCCATATTCAATAGAACCATTCGAAGGATCCTTAATAAATATAAAATCGACTTTGTGTGCCACTATTTTGATGATATTATAATTTTCTCTTCCTCTTTACAAGAACATTTAAACCATTTAGCTCAAATTTTTGACATTTGCAAACAAGAAAACATTAAACTTAAACTTTCTAAATGTAAATTAGGCCAAAATAAAATCAATTTCTTAGGTTATGAAATCACTAATGGAACTATAACACCAGCAAATGCCAATATTGAAACCATCAAAAATTTAAACCCTCCTTCCAATGTGAAAGAGTTACAACGATTTCTAGGTTCCATTAATGTTTACCATAAATTCATAAATAAATATGCTGAAATTAGATATCCTCTAAATCGATTACTTAAAAAAGACACAATATGGGAATGGAACTCAGAGTGCCAGGACTCTTTTGAAAAATTAAAAAATTCTTTAATTGCAAAACCCATCCTCAAAATTTATGATCCTAAATTACCTTTACATATGTTTGTAGATGCCTCTCAGATAGCAGTAGGTGCCGTTCTAAAACAACCTGATAAAGATAATTTCTTACATCCTATTGCTTATCATTCTCGAATTTTGAAGAGTTATGAGCAAAATTATTTCATAACTGAATTAGAATGTTTAGCTATTATAGATACTCTTGACAAATTCTATCATTACTTTCATGGTGTCAAGTTTACAATTCATACGGACCACGCATCTCTAGTATGGCTAAAGAGTGTTAAAAACTTAAGGGGTAGGCTTTTTAGATGGTCACTCAAACTTAGTATGTTTGATTATGAGATAAAATATGAAAAGGGTTCAACAAATGTCGAAGCAGACATGTTGTCACGAAATCCTGTTTGTCATTTTAATCAACATATTAGTTTATTGCTAGATAGGAAAGAAATTATAGAGATGCAAGACAAAGACAATGTTTGTGACAAAAAATATAAAAAAGAGAATGGAATTATTATAGTTCAGAAAAAGGGATTCAAAAAAATTGTTGTACCAATGTCATTAAGAAAAAAATTACTCCATATTGCTCATGATAATTTTGGACATTTAGGGATTCAAAAAATGCTTAATTTAATATCTCACAACTATTATTGGCCTAATATGACAATAGACATTACAGAATTTGTTAAACATTGCGACACCTGTCAGAAAAATAAAAAACCAAAACAGAAAAGATTCGGCTTATTACAAGCTATGCCAGCAACAGATCAACCTTTTGAATGTCTTTCTATTGATACTGTTGGTGGATTTAACTATTACAACTCAACAAAAAAATTCTTACACATAATAATAGATCATGCAACTAGGTTTGTTTGGGCTTTTCCCTCCAAAAATGTTACCACTGAAACATACACTAACTGCTTAAAACAAATTTTCAATATCAAAGCACCTCAAAAAATACTTAGTGACAGGCATAAATCTTTCAGATCTCCAAGATTTAAGAAATTCCTTAGAAATCATCATGTTCAACAGCGTTTTACATCCGCTCATCATCCTCAGACCAATGGAAAGGTAGAGCGCGTTAATCAGACTATAGTTACCAGGCTTAAATGTAAAGTTAATTCCACTTCTTCTAAAATACCTTGGACTAGATTATTAAACCAAGTCATCGAAGAATACAACAATACGCCCCATTCTATCGCCAGATTCCCACCTGCCTATTTATTTTATGGTCAATTGCCTTATGAATCTCCTTTAAAACAAAACTATTATCCACCAGTAGACAAAGCCCTCAAAATTGCGAAAGCGCGAACTCAGGAATTTCACCTTAAAAGTAAAAGACTCTATGATCGAAATTTTGTCGAATGCCCATTAAAAATACAAAACTCTGTAATTTATGAAGAATTTAAATACCCTAACACTCGAAAATTAGAACCTACTTTCTCTGGACCATATAAAATTATAAATAAACTTTCTGATGTAACTTATGAAATAGATAAATTTAATTATGAGACAGGACAGAATTCCGTTATTGTGCATGTTTCTAAATTAAGACCCTATTTTTCGCCCGAAGATTTTAAACTGTTTCATGAGCAACCCAAAAAACAAACAAATCCTCAGATACAATCACAATCACTAGATCAAACTAAAGTCAAAACAGTAGATTAAATTTTAATTCTTATTCTTTAAATATTTTATCGCCATAATTTTCAACATTAGCAGGTATGTTCTTGGTGCGCAACAAGAATATTACTTGTTTTTGGGAGTTTTTGGGGTTAAATTGGGCTCCTTATGCAGGCATAAGGTGTACACTTTGATTGTAAAAGCTTTCAAATTGATGTTGATAAATTAATTTTAAGTGGATATAAGTCTAACTATATTTACTCATTTATTGACATTAGTATTATTCTATTTATTCAGCAGATATTTATGTAATAACAGTTATAAAATCTCATGATTCTACTTAAACCTATAACATAATATGTGATTTTCAGTGATTGTGAAAACTACAGATATTAAAAGTTTTTCAAAAAAAGCAAAGTATTTTTATTTCCATTTCTCAATTAAGAATGACACCTTTTATTCCTATTGTATTTTATTATTAAAGTTTATAAACCATGTGTAGATAAAACATTATTCTACATTTGGCATTTGAAAACTTATAACCAAATTTGACAATTTTGTAAAAGAGTATCAGAGAGGAATTATTGTAAGGAAATACTGGTTGAGAGTCCATTTTCTAAATAGTTAGATTTAATTTAATTTGGATTTTGGAATTATTATGATTTTTTTTTTATTTATACTTTCGGCTAGCAAAAAATACTTTCTTATGCTATTAGAAGATAAGAAAATTATTTAGTTGCTATGTAATTATTTTTATCCTCAACCAATATTTTCCCTATCAATAACAAACAAATAGTGATATTTTCTTTTGATTATACTCTTGTATTACTATTATTATTATTATGATTTCTATAATGAAGTTTAGTATTAATTATACTCTTATTGAGAAATATTAGGATATGGAGAATTATTGTTATTATTGCTATCAATTTTGAGTCTTATTATACTACTACTTATTATTGTTGTTATTATTTTTATTTAAATGTTTCTATATTATTTATTATTGATATTGAGACTGATGCTATTTATTATTAAAAAATTGATATATTATTGAAAGAAAAATTTGATTGATTGTTAAAAGATGTTGGATCCAACATAACATAAAAAACAAAGATTAAACTAGATTTGGAGATCTTTAATTAAAGAGACTGTATTCAGTGAACATTGGAAAAGACTTTTGTACACAATGGAAAGACTTTTTTCATTTGAAGAACTTTATTTAAAATAACCTATGCATCAAGTTATTGTAATTATTTAAACTTTCATGAGAACGAATTGTTATTGTTTTTATTATATTTTTTATCTCTTGCTTATTTATATTTATAACTTATTTACTGTTATTGTATGTATTATCTCCTATGCACTTACAAATAGTAAGTGATATTGTAACAGTATTGTATCTCTTTCAGGGAAATGCTCCTACCTAAATTTAATTCAGATTAATTTCCTCTTAACTATTTTATTTTAATCGCTAATATTTTTTATATTGCGTTAATTTTCTTTTCTTCCATCTCTTGGCTTCCTGAGTTTGACAGTTTTATTTCAAAATTTGACTTTTCTAAATTATTATATTTCTGTTGTCTGAACTTGTAGTTTTATTTAACTATCAATTTCATACAAATTTTCGGGGAGAGGGGATAATATTACAAATTTAAAATTTTTTCGCCAAAACTAACCTTTATACTGCCTTAATTTTCTTATAATAATGTTCCGTACTTACTTCAAATTATTAAATTAAAATCTTGTTTCTAGATCTAATCTGTTAATCTGTATGCAGACGATATAAATTCTTAATTTGCCTTAAAAAACATTATTTCCAGTATGCGTAAATTTAAAAAGATGGGTCTAAATTAGAAATATTCTTAATTAAAACTTATTTCTTAATATTCCAAATAAAACTGATTTCTTCTATGTTTTTATCAACCCTTTTTAAGAAAATCTTATTAAATTTATTCCAAAACCATACCTTTCAAAAAATATCATTATTTTATTTTATCTATTTATTTATTTTTCCGCCGTCAACCTTTGATGTATGCATTAATAAATTCATTTCTTTTCTTTTTCTCTTAAAATTAATCATTTATAAAAATCGTCTGCCTAAGAAATTATGAGTCGATTATAAATTGGTTAAATAATATTTTTTTTTTTAAATAAATTTATCGTCTGTGTAAAATAGTCTTGTATCTGGACAAGAATTCTGTTTACATAAAAGGATGATGGTTGGAGATTACAGAAAGTTCTAGAATTTTCTTTTTAGTTTTAAAAGGTGGAAGTCTCGAGATGAGAAGGAGAGAGATTCTGGAGTTCTTTCGTCGATGAGTATGGCTGGTTGAAGTAAATGATGGAATATTTTTTGGACATTTCGGTAAAAGATCGTTTGCAAAAAGGAGCTTTTCCCTCTATAATGACTACAGTTGAATAAATAAACTTACAGCTACCAATGAGTGATTTTTTGGATCTGCTACATTTATTTATTTTTTATTTTTCCCTCGCTGGCCATGACTTCTGTGCAAAGAACGGGGACCCTGGCGATGATGTTTCTGGCTCCTAACTTTAAAATGTCACATATATGTTTACATATATTTTATATTTACACACATGTATGTATATATCCACATATGCAATGCATGTAAAAACTTTAAAGACAGCAAACAATTGCAAAAAATTTGATAAATTGAAAATGTGATAATTGAAATGGTAATGTTATGTTGATCACAAAGTGGAAATACTAATATAAAAATCAACAAAATGTATCTGTGAGCTTTCTATTGCAAAAAAAAAAAAATAATAATTATGGAAACAAATGTTATTTTTGTCTGTATAAAGACTTTAAGGACACCACTATTTTTTTAAAAGAAATGTGCATATAATTATTACTCATATGCACATTAAAAGTTCTTCTGTATAGTCATTTTTCTTACATTTTCTATGAAGAGTTTTGTTAATTTTATAATATTGCCAAAAACAAGTAAACTGACTTAACATAAAAAATGTATTGTTGAATTGTTTGCATTGTTATGAATGAGTTGTAGGTACTGCAAAAAAAGATAGAAAGTTCTAAAATCATCATCAAAAATTTTTTTGTATTAAAACATGAGTATGAATTAAAAACACTTGACACAGACCAAAATCTCTCTCACCCAGAGATTAAAGGACAGTTTTCAAGTTAGAATCAGCTAGAAAATGCTCAAATAAAGGAATTTTACAAATTATTGTGCTCAAAGTGTGCAAAAGAAAAAAATATATATAATTAATTAGTTTGTGAATTTCCAATACACAATATTATTGTATAAAACCCTCCTTTTCTGACTAGCCACAAAACCCAACACTTAGTTTCCAAGACAAGTGAAGACTCTGTATGACAAATGGCTACAGATTATTTTCTCCAATAAAAAGAAATAAAATTTAAAACCCACAATTTTCTTAAAACTCCATAAAAAATTTTTAAGTGTGCTAGGCAATTTGAAAGATTTGAGTCTTTCTTCATCAGATGCAAAGAAGACATACTTCTAAAGAAAGCAGCAGCGTTTTTTGTTTAGTAGAAGAATGTCTTTTTTTGTGACTGATGGAGAAACTCTGATCTTTTGAAAGGCCAAGGCCTTGTACATTAAAAAAATTTTGATTGCATTTTAAAAAGATTTTGCAGTTCTGATTGATGTACTCCAGTTTCAACTTGTTTGCTTTGATATGAAACTTAGAAGGTCCTGATGGATGAAAAAAATTATTGGCATGATTTGAGAAAAGAAAAAGAAAATTTCTCAAAACATCATTTATGTGGTGGATCCATTGTGACATGCTGCTGTGTTTCATTCAATGGCATGGGGTCAGTTGTAAATCCTTTCAGAAAAATTTAATTCAAAGACATATCTAAAAACTTTTTAGAATCTCTTCACCTGTTGCAACATTTCTGGCAGGATAAAAATATATGTTAGTAAGATAAAGCATCAATCTACGCAAACCATGAGACAAAACTCTGGTTTCAGAAGAAAAGTTTTGAAGTTTTGCAATGGGTACATACAGGCCCCGATTACTTACTATCTTTGCCCTGGGCAAAGATAAATTAAGGGGCCTTTTTCAAATCATTGCAACCTTATTCAAATAGAACTGATGATCACACATATGTGTATGTGTAATGCATAAACATATTTTTGCACCTTGGATATAAATTGATGAAAATTTTTAGTTCCATCAATTCTAAATTAAATACCTTAATTAATAAAAGTTCTACACCTTTTTTTTTCTTTAGTACAAAACAAAACTCTTTTATATAACTTCAGCAATTAGTTATATTATTTTAAGATGGATTTAATAATTTCAACATATGAAAGAGTTGGAATTGGAAAAAGAAAGTAAATATTTTGTAATTGAATGCATGGATTTGGGGACCTTTTAAGGTCTGGGGGCCCATGGGCAAAATCCTGATTTGCCCATGCAGTAATAGGGGCCTGGGTACATAGAAATCTTGATCTAAACCCTATTGAGAACTTATGGACAAATCTATCAAAATGAGTTTATAAAAATGAAAGACATTTTCCTTCAGCTTCAGAACTCAGATCTACAATTCAAGATGAATGATACAAAACTGGACCCAACTTGTGCTAAGAATCAATAATGTCCATGAAAGGTAGAATATCTGCAGTCATTAAATGCAGTGATGGGAGCATAATAGCATGGGAGCTGTATTCTAAATTCAGAACCATATCATTCAGTTGTTTTTTGTAGTATCAGAAACAAAATATGCTCCATTTAATTTTTGAATTATATTTTTATTTAACTTCACCCAAAGTATGCAGGAGTATTACCGTTATAATTTATTATCATTTAAATCCATTCTTATTAGAAATTTGGAACATTAGGGGTATAAACCGCTAAAGCGAAACTACAAACTTCATCATAGATCCTAAACTCTGATAATCAATCAATCAATGCATTCTTTCATATAAGATGAAAGAATTCGTCAGAATTTTTCTTTTATTACTTTAATTGGTTTGAAGAATGATAAACCAAAAATTGTTATATTTGTTTTGTGAAGTCTTTATCTTTGTCAAGATTTGTGTTTGTGAAGATAAAAAATAAAAAAATCTAAAGGATTTTTTACTACAGTATTCTCAACATAACTCAAATTATTTATTTAAAATTAATAATATTCTTATATTTTGCATGATACAGGTGTATAATACAATATAAATAATTTTGATTTCCATTATCTATTAATCATACATAACCTGTTATTTGAAGTAATTATAATATATTATTTTTGATAAAATTTAATGAATGTATATATTTGTTATAATGCATTATATATTAGTTGATATTGCATATTTTATTTTGCTGGTGGTTGTAAACAAATAAAGTAAAACATATTAAAACAAAATCACTGACTAGGAAGAAGTCCATTTTAGGGATATTTCCATCTTAACAAGTATAATTGTACAGTATTTCTTATATTGTTATTGTGAACATTTTCTGTTTAAGACAGATTCCATTTTCACAAATTCTACTCTGTTTTAGTTTTATATGTAGCTATACTTAATCAATTTATATTTTAAAAAAACTTGTGCTATTGTTTTTCAGATTCTATTATTCAAAATGAAATGCACACGCACAATAATGGCTCTAATGATCCAGGTAGAAATTCTTGCAATCATTCCTCTATAAACACTCCAATGGAAGCTGGAGATTCTCGAAATTTCAATGGTCCTCCAATTTCTATTCCAATGAAAGTAGACCCAGGAACAAGGCATTTCTCCTTCACTTTAGATTTACGCAACTTTCAAGCTACTCGCTTAGCTCATTGTATTAACTTATTTATAAGGTAAATTTTCTATCTTGAATTATAATTTATTAAATTTATTCATTTGTTAATTAGTTATTTTTTGTTTTGAATGTGAAAAATCAGTTATAATGAACCTCAAGTTTTTTTTAAAGTTAACTAACAAATGCAATGTATTGGGCTTGTTTTCAACTAACTCTCTTTATGTAAAAATCTGTGTTCTCCTATCTCTAATGTGAGAGATGCAGAAAGAGAGAGATAATGTGATCTGTTTGTTATTGTTTATTTCTTCTAAATGATCATTCAGTTATAATCTGGAAAAAAAAAAAAAAAATACATGCATTCTCTATCTTTTATAAGATTTAGAAGCTTTCTTTTTATGTTGTTTTGCACTTTCTAATAAAAAGAAATGGAAAATAGTCATTGAGAATCACATAAGTTTGCAAGTTTCCATGATCAATCACATGCAGTAGTAATAGTTAAAGGTACCAAGGGTTGAAAAATGCATATGGCGATTGCGAAGAATAGTATTTCATTAATATAAGCTTTTTGAGTTCAAATATGAAGCTAATTCTGAATGTAACAGATCTTTAAAAAGTTGATGTTACATGCATTTTTCCTTTTTTTTATGAATTTAATGTGTCACAATAGTTTGTAACTTTTTTTATTTATTTGCATACCACGTGCCTTGCATGTGTTTAATTTATGTGCATTTCTTTTAATATCGATAACTTCCCCTTAAAATTTAACTGTAATTATTATTCTATTAGCTTGGATTTAAAATCTTCTTTAATTTGATACTTGAGGTATCATCATCACAGAGATCATATAGCGATGATTGAGTCATCGCTGTATGATGTTTCTTTTCTATTTTAACTTTCCTGTAGTGTTTTTCCATGTTTAATCTTTTCCTGTTCATTCATCTGCGTTTTTAAGCAAGCGCCTTTTGCCATCTTGTAAAGAGTCATTTTATTCTCCCTTTTCTCCTCTGCCCGTAGCGTGCGTTTGATGCATGTTTGCCAGAGGAGTATGCTCATTGCCCCTTGGCGTTGGCGCGCATCTTGCCTCCTATTCATCGCCCCGCGGAATTCGCCAAGTGCTTGCATTCGCGTGTGGTTTTCGAAACCGGAATCGGCAGTTACGTTGAATCCGTCCGATGTGTAGGTGCTCGCTTCTCTCTCCGCTCCAGTAGCCAAGACCTGGAGGAAATGTGCTGCCCAGGAAAGATACCTCCTAAGATTTTTAAGCTTTGTAAAATAAAGAACCTTTTTTTAAACTTTAATCAATAGAATCTGTTTATTTAACTGTGAGTGCCAATGTTGTTTTTTTGTTCTCTCATCTTGTGTCTTCCCAAGGAGTCCGGTAAGAGATTTCTTTTTTTATCATTCAAGACATGCCATTACTGACTTTTTGGAAAAATCAGTGAGAACATAAGCCTGGTAGTTTATTTCAACATGATAATTTTGGAAACTGTTTTTATCGTAATGACTTAATAATATAAATATCTTTAAGTCTACCTGAGCACCATGTGGCTGTAACACAACGCAAACCAAAAAATGGTAATTTTCACCGTACCTTTTCGTGACATAATGTATCACTGAAAGAGTTTTACTTTAAGTATTTGGATCTTTTTTATATGAAATTTCTGTATTTTGAACATTCTGTTGCAAAAAATGATGTGCTTTAATGGCAGAGTTTTGGGAGGTTCTGTATAGTTGTACTAAATCACTAGGATCAAATGTATATGTTTATAATATTGTTTGAGATACAACACTGGCTAACTCTCTTTTCTTTTAAAATTGTAACTTTTAAAACAAATCTCTAAATATATCTATCCAAAAGACAAGAAACCTTAATTATCTCAGAACTTTGATAATTTATATTGAAGTTTCTGATGAAAATGTACATTCAGACCGCAGTTACTTATAAGAATAGAACTTGTCTAAAGGGCCTAAATAGTGCATTTGCTTGTCATTGAAATTTTTCATTTGGAAGTCAGTTTTAATATTTTTTGGCTCTTTAATATTTTGTCGACTTTGAATTATATTACATTTCAGGTTCAAACTGACTCCTTTGAAATTACTTAAAAATAAGAAAGTTTCCATGGAGTACTTAAAATTCATTAAATAAATAAAATATTCCTTAAAACTCCTTAAATTGCCACAAAGCAAAATTTAGTGTTGGTTAAAGGCAAAATGAAGACTTGTACCTTACAACATAACAAACAACACTAATTGTGCAATAATATTTCCTAACTATGCAGGGCATGAAAGAGATTAAAGGAAGCAAAATAAAAAAAAGATTTTTTTTTTTGTATATGCTGTATGTTTTTCTTTCTTTCAAAAATTATTGCTAAAATCTTGATGCACATGATACATGGTGAATATATGAGATGTGACTAGTCTCTGTATATATGACCATCGATGATTGCTTAAAATAGTTGGCTGGCAATTTCATAGTCAAATTTATAAACTTAAGCAATACATGGTGAAATCTGTGTAAATTTAGCATTAATTATTAGATTTTAAAAGAATGAGATAAATTTTTCTTTTCAAATGAAGCATTTAAAATTAGAGGGAGTATGTATATTACATGAGTGTGTGGCACACAAGGGAAAAAAATACAGAGTGTCCTTTAAAATTCTTTCACTCCTTAGAATTTTTTTATACTCTTTGAATTTTTTTCTTCTCAAGTCTGTATGAATCCTGCATTAAAATAAATTAATAATAAAAATCTTAACACAAAACTTACATCATTATGGTTTTTTTATATAAAATCTTGTTATAATTTGATATTGGCATTGATCCAATAGAATTTTAAAGAATATTAAATGATGATTAAGGATTTTTAAGCCTTAAAAGATACAAACTGCCATATAAATAACAAGTAAGTTTAAGTAATGAGTAAAGAACATTAACAAATAAGTAATTATTTTAACTTTCAAATTAGTCTTTGAATGTAAAATGATGTATAAGGATTTTTTGTGAAAACAAATGAATTTGTTTAATGTAACAGATTATGATTTCATAGAAAAAGATACATAACATTTGTTCTTATAGTAAAATCATTTAAGATGCATTAAATTTTGGTGATATAAATTTTTAGATTTTTTTTTTAAATTATTTATTTAATGTTTTACAGTATAGCTAACTTTTGCATGATTTGTATGAATTATTTATAGAATTCGATAAATAATGGTTACATTTTATAAGTTATATTATGCTTATCCAATGATGAAAACTTTTCAGATATTCATATCCATTCTTTGGTACCACATCATCTATGGTCACTCATCCAGATATTGAAGTCCATCCAAAATGTGAAGTCAGTATTCCACATGGCTACTGTGCCTTTAATTTTGCTACTACATTTGCTTTGCTGAAATCAACTTTCTGGGAGTAAGTAGAAATGCGAAAATCTCCTAATTTCATATAACTTTTTAGTGCAGTTTGAGAGGAAAATCCATATTTTAAAATTGTTTCTAGATCATGAAAAAAAAAAAAAAAAATGTGAAATTTCAAATATACTGTATTTTCAGGTGTATAGCCCACACCACTAAATCAAGCATTGCAGTAAAAAAAGTTTGTGTATAAGCCGTGGAGATGCATCGGTGTATAATCTGTGGGTTATACACCATTTACGAACGTATATTTCGATCAAGGTTCAAAATTAGAAGCCATTAGTCGTAATTTTCAACACAAATTTACCAAATTTTTTCGTGATGTATAATACCTACAGTAATTCGTCCAAAAAATTAAGATTATCAGTACCGTAATTTTCGGAAGAAACGCCGTGACGTTTACGTGTTTTAAAATAAATTTTCAAGCGATGCGGCGTTTACCATATATACTCGTGTATAAGTCGAGAAATTTTAGACAAAAAAAGAACTTCAAAGTGAGGTGGGGGCGGGGGGGGTGGGGGTTTGACTTATATGCAAGATCTAAAAAAAAAATCTTTAAAATATCGGAAAACAGTTTGCTAGTGAATCGGTGCTGCAGCATCCCATTGTGTTGTATAGTACAAAATCCAAAATCCGGAACCCTTCCAATCTCAACGATTCTAAATTTAAGATCATGTTTAGTTTATTTTTCAAAAAAATAATCTACCCTACCCTGTTGCAAAGTACAAAAAGAAGTGTGTGATTTATGACATTCAAGAACGATTCAGAGAAGTCGATCTTTTTAAGAACGATTCCGAGGAATCGCTCCTTTTCAGAGTCGTTTCATTTCGGAACGAGTCAGAGTAATTGCACTTTTTCGCAGCATGAAGTTAAGAATAAGTAGCTTTATTTATAGTTCCATGTTTCGCAGTCGTTTCATTTCGAAACGAGTCCGAGAAATCGGTCCTTTTCGGAGTTGGTGCATTTCGTACAGACTCCAAGGATTCGATTCTTTTGGGAACGGTTCCAAAATGGATTGATTCCACGAACTCGCTCCTTTTTGGAATCGTAAAAAAAGCCTTTACAAACATGGAAGAACTCTCTAAATTTCACGGCATAGCGAAAAAAAGTTACAAATTTCGATGCTTTTTTCAAACTTTTTGAGGTTTAAAAATTTTAGAAAAAATATTACGATTTCCAATTTAAAAAAAAAAAAATATTTGTATAAACCGCACTGTGTATAAGCCACAGTGGCTTTTTTAAAGGTTTTTTTCTTGTATAAGCCGCGGACTATACACCCAAAAATACAATATATATATGTTACCGGCAAACCTTATTTCAGGCCAAACTAGTTTATCCTTACACCTATCAGATAAACTAGTTTTTCCTAGGCTGAGCTAGTTTATACTAATACCCATAGGATAAACTAGTTTTTACTTGGCCAAACTAGTCTATCCTATCGCCTATAGGATAAATTAGTTTTGCCTAGGCCAAACTAATCTATCCTAACACCAATGGGTTAAACTAATTTTTCCTAGGCTAAACTAGTTTGGCCTAATACCAATAGGATAAACTAGTTTAGCCTGCTATTCAATGATCTGAACTAGTTTATCCAAGGCCAATCTAGCTCATCCTATGCCAATTCAATTTGAAGTGTTTTTAGCTCACAGGCTAACAAACTGCAGTTCAAAAAATATCAGAAGGGAATGAAAACCTGTTTACAGGGCCACTTAAATATATATAATTAAGTGTTTTGTAATCTTTTAAAGCAAATCAAATTAGCATTTTTTTTTATGTTTCTGGTGTGTGACATGGGGTTGACAACCCATTTAGGTAGCTCATTGGGGGCAGAGCCCTGTAGTATTCAAAAGAAATATAGAGTAATTAACTAAACAAAACTTTAATATTAAATGAATTCATTATTTTAAACAGAAAATCACTGATCTTAGAAGTTTTGCATAGAAAGAAAGGTGGCCAAGAACAACTTGTTCAAACAGCTCATATTAATCTCTTTCAAGTATAATTATTTAGAAGATTAAGTTATTCTCTCCAAATATTTGTATGCATAAAATTAAGAATGCATTATATATTGCCAAAGTCATTGTTCGGAAATTGTTTTGAGTTTTAGAAAATATCCTTCTATATATAAGTAAAGATTTAGAAATGGATCTATGAAAATATGTATAGATGCCACAAAATGCATTGGGAAGTTACCATGTGGGAGTACCCGTTCTATCACCAATATGGCAATATACTGTCAAATTTGGCAACTAAAATTGGCAAAAGTGATGACAACTTGGCATTATTTCTGGTATTTCACCAAACTCCTATAGATTATCATTAATAATCCAACAAGGTTCTTTTTATTATTATTATTATTATTATTATTATTTTCTTTTTGCAGCAAGAGTTAATCCTAACAAAAACTTGTATTCAAAAGAAATGTAGATTAATTAACTAAACAAAATTTGTAATTACTATGAATGTATTTGTTAAAAATACCAAACATTGCTCAATGGTACACAAAAATCTAACTAAGAACATTAAGGTAACTTTTTAGGTAAGAACTTTAATAAGAACTTGTACAGTTAAAATATATCAACATTTCGAGTTGTCTTCTGCACCGTCTTCAGGAAAACATGATATTGAAATGACTGAAAGTTTGCTTCCTGATCGAGAGATAATATTTCTAATAAAATAAAATTGAAATGAATCAAAAGTTTAAATATGTTGCCATCTACACGTGAGGAAAAATTAAAATACTGCAAATACAAATTTAAGATTTTATGATGTTATGCCATATTTTTTGTATATTATAGGATAAATTATCATTACAAGGTTTAATTTCTCGTGCAATGATTTCAACAGATTCTCTAATTTTACCTTCAACTGGGTTATTAAACGGAACTATGATTTTAGTCTCTTCAAAGTTAATACGGCAATCCTTGTTCACCAAATAGAAAGGAGAAAGAGCTGCATTCTGTTTATACTGTCTAATATCCCTGCAATGCTCCTTAATTCAAACTAAAAGTTTACGTGTTGTCATGCCGATGTAGACTTTTTTAACATTATTTGATAATGTGATGGGTATTTCATATATAGCAGATTTTTGATCTATTGGTATTTTTTACAAATACATTCATAGTAATTAAATTTTATGGTGCAATTGTCCAGTAGATGTTTATAAAACTTGTAGTGTTGACTGAATTAATTATTCTTAACAGAACACCACTAATCTTAGAAGTCCTACACAGAAAGAAAGGTGGCCAGGAACAACTTGTTGGAACAGCTCGTATTAATCTCTTTCAAGTGTTAGATGCTCGTTCAGTCAATCATGTTGTGAGTAATAATTATTTATGAAAAACAATTTTTACTTAAGTTATTTTAGAAAATCGCTTTTTTTACTATATGAATTTAATTTTTTATTTGTATCCTATTTTAGTATAGAATTAACACACCAACTGTTTCAGTTAGTTTTGGGAAAGTAATAGTGGCTGTAAAGTTTTTTGATTATTCTGGGAAATAATTTACCTCAAAACAAAACATTTTTTACTTGGAGGGGGGGGGGGATAAAGTTAATTTTAATTTTCTTAATTTAATGAGTTTTTCAATTTCAGGGACATCAATTTTTTTAATTTGTGACTTCTATGAAATGATAAAAAACAGGATTTTTAATCTGTGTTCAAAAATACCATATTAGAATCATTTCTAATTTAAAAGAAATTAAGCGTTTCACTCATTTTTCATAGTTTGAAGTGGCACATAACTGAAGTTCTTGCATTTTTTGGCATATTAAACACTCCATTACAATATTGTGAGCCCATTCAGCCCAGTGGTTATCATGCTGGAATGAGAAACTTAAGCCGATGTTCTCAGATTCAGAACCAATGTGATTTGGGTAGGTTGATTGTCCAAGATTTTCCAGATTTTCTTTATATGAGAAAAATCATTTGGATCACATTCCCTTCAATAATCCTCAACGAAAGCATTCGTAATTTAGCAATATCATGAAATCTGGCTGATGTTTATCAAAACTGCATACCCATGATGTATGTACTATGTTTTACTACTAAGTAGTTTGGACACATACATAAACTCCTCTTAGTTTAAGGCAGAGGTTTTGCCAATTAACATTCTTTTTATTTCTACATTCTATCTCAAATTTCATATATTTATTTTTATCAGATTCTAAAATACAGAATTTTATAAATCATTATTTTAATACTTGTTCTTTGCCTGATTACAAAATTTATCAGTGTGAATTTTGTTATCAGTAAAAATGCATTAAAATTTAAAATCCTATAAATGTTTATATGTTTATTTTAGAAAATTTGAAAACAAAGTTATGTCTGTACTGTTATTCTTTCCCTTATGATGACCATTATTAATTCCTTTGTAACTTGGAAAAAAATGAGATTTTGGATTTGTATTTTATTGCTGTGATGAAAAAGAGAGTTATTGTTATACAGTATTGCAAATTTTATACATTTTATCTTGTATAGATTCTTAAAAAAAAAAAAAAAATTAAAAAAAAATGATTTTAATACTGATTTTCACACTTATTTTAGATTTTGTGAAGTAAAAAAACTTTAGTTGCATTATAAATTAAAAATTTTGTTCACAAAATGGATTTTTCATTTAATTAAAAGAAAAATTACAAAGGGAAACAAATGTTTAAGTATCTTTAAAACTCAAAAGTTAATCCTGATTTGAACCACAGTTTGACATAATTGGCTTATAACTGAAAAAATAATTCAGATACTGTATTGAAGTTTTATCGATGTTATAAATGGATTATATTTATCTATACTACTAATGTTCATATAAATCTGTTTGTCATTTGTCATAGGTGGCAAACAGTTATGACAGGATAAACTTTTTTCACTCAGGGCACAGAAATTTGTGAATGGTATAAAAAAAAAGGAACATTTTTAGGCCACTCAGAGTGTTTCGTCATGTAAAAAATTTGGCAATAATTAGTGAAGAAATCAGTTAAAAACTTATTTCACTCATTTTTCATAGTTTGAAGTGGCACATAACTGAAGTTCTTGCATTTTTTGGCATATTAAACACTCCATTACAATATTGTGAGCCCATTCAGCCCAGTGGTTATCGTTTTTATTCTTTGAAGCTTCATTCTTTTCAGAACCACAGGTTTTTATCCATGCAGATATAAAGGAGTTGTGGATTTAACCAAATTTATGTACAGCTGCTTTCTTTCAAGAGCAATCCCTTCCGTTCTAAAAATGACACGAATTTGTACACCACCTGATAACACCAGAGAGTGTCAGATTAAATAAGCTTTCTGAATTTATAAAAATTATTTTTATCATTAAATAAAAATTAAAAAAAATCCTTAAAAATCATTTAAAAATTCATTTATTTTCATCAGCGACAGAGTGTCTGTGAGTGCTATGAGGAGTTTTCGTACCATGTGACATTGCTTATTAGGAGATTTTTGAAGTGGGCTTTTTCTCTATATATCGCAGAAATTCAAAACTTACACAGTTGGATGTAGAAAAAAATCTACTTTCATAGTTTTTCAGATCCACATTTAATACATATTCAAGGACCCCAAAAGAAGAATTCAGCAATGCATGTGCAGCATGCCTGCTATAGGGTGCTGTAAGCAGCAAGAACTCAATTTGATGTTCGTTTGAGCACAATCGGCTTATTCAGAAGATTTTACAATATGTGTGCAGCATTCCTGCTATACAGTGCCATAGGCAGTGGGGATCTGGTTAGAGTTTCTTTCTTTTCCACATTTCATATGAAATCAAGGATTCCAATACAAAGATTCGTCAGTGCGTGCACAGCACACCTACTATATGGTGACATAGGCAGTGGGGACACAGTTCAAGGTTTGTTTGTTTCAAGATTTATGTAAAAAAAAAGGGTCCAGCTAGCAGGCGAAGCCAGCTAGTACAGAATTCTTCATATGTTTCTCATGTGTATATTCTCATATATTGCAATATATAGCAATGTACTGGGTATCTTCTTAAATATCTGCTGTTTAAACATCTCATGCAGGATATTTATGCAAACCAGTTCAAGCTACTATCGACCCCTATCCCTCTTCCATCTCTTGTAAATCACGGAAAATATTGAAATTCTGCTGTTGGTTATCATTATGCATTATTGAAATTTTCACTCTTTTATCTTTTATTGTTTTAAAGGTATGGAATTCCAAAAGTAATTGATTTTGGCATTTATTTACCAACATATAATCTAAGACTATCATGAAAATACATTTAGTTATTGATAAAAACATGAAAATTACATAGTTTTACAAAATTTATATATAATTGTTTTTTACATTTTTCATAAATTCATATTTTGATGTGAATTATGTATTGAAACAATCACTTACGAATTTTACATGAACCCAGAATGGGAAACATAATTTAACTCAATTTGTAATTATTCAAATGCATTTCACTTTTGCAATATTTGATTATTTTACATGAAAGTTGAATTCATCTTGTTTTCTTTTTGAATGTGTTTTTTAATGTATAATTTATTTTCTTATTATTCTTGTGTAGGAAGAAACCTAGCTATACAAGCAAGGGTTTAACTCACAATATTTATCATGATCTGTGGTGGTGTTATTTTATTTATTTTTTTTTTTTTTTTCTATTCCAGGTTGACAAAAAACAGGGGATGCATCAGATGAGCACTTGTAAAGTTGTGGTTACTTCACCTGAAGGGTAATCTTGATGATTTTGGATTTTTACTTGTTGGAATAAATTAAGTCTTTATTTACAACATTACAATTCTGTTAGTTTCAGTAAAGTTATTTATTTTTTAATTTTAAAGCACTTCATCAAAAAATAGTAAAATAATTTACCATATACACTCATATATGTCGCTGCCCCCCCCCCCTCCCGCTCCAATTCTTAATCAAAATTTTGAAAGAAATTGAATTTTCATGCATAAGCACATTTCTGGTAGTATGTTGAAAAATGATCAAGCATTAGAAAAAAAAGATAAATTTTCATTCTATTAGTAAACTTTTTTTTCTATGTTTCTAATCAGACCTTTTTTTTTTTATTCAACATTTTAAAACTGTATAATTATGTAAAAGCAAATATTCTTTCAAAAATCTGTTCGTGCTTCGTTTACATAGGTGAACAGCGTTTTAGACTGCTAAAATATAGTATTTTTTTGTATTTTAGGACTTAAGAGATATCTGGAAGCATTCTTAAGTTGAACATTATACTTAAAGGGAATTAAAATGTTGAAAGGAATGCTTCTACATTCAAGAGAATTTTATCTCAAGAAGAAATGAGTGCAAAAGAATTACGGGAATATTGTTGTTGAGCTTTTTTGTCAATCACATTGAAATTACCACTGTTTCTTTTTATTTTTCTCTCCAACCTAGACCCATATGAGATTACTTGAAACCCATATGCCCATTCGCTAATTATCGTAACTTTTTTTTTTTTTTTTTTAAATTTATGCATAAGTTGACTCCTCATTTTCAACTCCCAAATTTTGTATAAAATTCTTTGACCTAAACACGAGTATTAATGATATGTTATTTGATTGAATATACATTTATTTGTAATTTTTATTTATATTACAACCTCTTAGCATGTATATACAAATGTAAAACTTAGGACAATGTCATTTCATGCAAAATTAAATATTTCATAAGATCAATTTCTTTTAAATAATCATATTTGCAGCATAATAATAATTATTATTATCATGCTGATTTAAGAAAAATTGTAGAATGAACTATTTTATTCTTGGAATGAGAAATGGAGTAGGATTACATTTTTTTTTTACTTATGTATATCAGAATTGAAAACTCTCGTTAATTTTCTGACAGATAATTATAGATCGAATTATTGTATAATTGAATAATTGTAAATAATTTTGTTTTAACTTGCTGTCTGAACCTCTGCTCACTATGTTATTGTATTATTGCATTGAAAAAGTATTGTGTGCTTTTGTGCATTATTTATATAAGTTTTAGTTCAAAGTACTTTAATGTGAGCATATATTGATTTGTGTATGTACAATAATTCAGTAAAAATTGACTTTAAAAAATCTAATGTTTTTCAATATTTTGTAAAAATTTATTGTTTCACAATACTAGTCTTTAAAGCATTTAATTGCATATTTATAAAGCTTACACAGTTTTGTACTATTACTTAATTTTTTACATTTCTTCTCTTTTTATTAAAAATTCAATAAATATATTTCATTGATATTTAATATTTTTCATTTTAAATATGAATTAATTTAAAGGAAGAAAGGGAACTGCAGATGTTTGTTAATGACAGTAAATATTTTTTTTAATTATTTTTCAGAGAAAGTTGAATTTATTTTATATTATATGTATAATAATTTATAGTTTTACAGTACTAATCTTAAAATATTCAATTGCATATTTATAACATTTACACAGTTTTGTTCTTTTACTTAATTTTTTATAACATTTCCTCTCTTTTTATTAAAAATGTATTAAGTGTATTTCATTGATATTTAATATTTTTTATTTTAAATATGAACAAATTTAAAGGAAGAAACAGAGCTGCAGATATTTTTTAATGACAGTGAATGAGAGAAAAATAAATTTATTTTGTAATTTTATATTTTTAAATGTTGAATTGTTCAAAATATAATTCATCTATTGATATTAAGACAGATTGCTTCATAAGAGATTATTTTCTGCTGAAACTTCTTTTATATATCAATAAAAAATAAAGCAATAAGAATAATGTATTAATCTTCATATTTGCTGACTTCTGGCTTTTTTATATCAAGGAAACATACTTTGAACCATAAAATTTGCTAAATTAATTGTATCTAGAAGAATCATTAAATATGATTCTTATTTGTTATCGTTTTAATTTCCTTTGATAAATAAATTTGTGATTTAAAATATGTTTCTTTGATTTGAAAAAATAAAAGAAACCAGAAGTTGACATTTATGCCTTTTAAATCAACAAAAACACTTTTCATCCTTGAATACTTATTCAATTTGGCAAAATTTAGTTTTAATTTCTAATTAATGTTGATAATTTTCATCATTTCATACAATCATCTTTTAAAGTGATTTTATCTATTTTGATGCCATTTCTTCTTTCAATTTATGTCTAGCTATGAAATAGGTGAAATATATGCAGTTCTGACATTAATTGACTTTGGCCGCACTTCAGCTCTTTGTGATCGCCACTCAAGTCAGTCGAGTATATCTTGCTTCCCTCAGGTGAAAAACTTTCTAATTTTGTTTTTCGGTTATATTTCACAAAGTAAGGGCTCAACAAATTCTGGATGTTAAAATAGCAACTTGAAATTTTAGCAATATATAAAGTAATTTATATGATAAACTAGCCACTCTTAGCGACCAGTTTGGTCTCCTTTGAATGTATACTAAGCATTAAATCATATTGCTTTTAATCTTAATTTATTTTAATTGCTCATTTTTTGCCCAAATAGAAGATTGTGCTAGAGAAATAGACACAGATGCCATATGTGCACCACACTGGCACATTTGCAACAAAATGCCAATTATATGTGCCTCACATGGTAACCCAGCTATTGTTATTTATTTACAAATAAACTCTTTGTTTGCTTTTATTTTCGTTTTTAAAATGATATAAATTGTTTTATTCTATAATTATAAACTAAACTTTTTAAAAAATAATAGAAATTAGTTTTAAAATATTTATGTAACTGGTATTTGAAAACTGAATTTTCGTGAAATTGTCATCAGAAAAATAATGCGCCAATGTGATGCATGTATGGAATCTGTGCTGATAAATCAAGAACTCAGTATTTTTATGCTAGCCCAGCACAGATAATAAATCTGCCAAACATTGAACCTGTGGCATTTTTTTCTATTTCATTAATTATTTAAAATATAATAATGTAATCCTTTCACTCATTTCATTTATGATACATAACTTTAATTTGAAACTGAAAAGTTAAATAAATAAATAAAAGTAATGAATTTTAGAGTAAAAAGAACAGAAAAAATAAAAATGATATTTTGAAGCTCCGTAATTGCAGCGAAGGAACAAAACATAAATAAATCCAATATACGACAACATAAATCTTACCAAAAGATTTTTGCATAGTAACCCATAAGATGTGTTTCATTTGGATGTTGCCATTAAACAATTAACAAATAATCGTGATTTTTGTGCCAAATACGTTAGCATAATATCTATATATATAAATGCCATACTCATGATAATGAACTTAATCAGCATTAAAAATATCGTAAACACTTTAATTGCTTTTTTTTAATTAAAATGTCTCAATTATGTTATTTCATATGTTATTATATGTTTTCCCTTATTATTTCTTGAGAAATTTCTTTCTCAATACTGTTGAATTGCATTATAAAAGTAAATTTTATTGTACTGTAAAACATATTTTCTGTTCTTAAGAAAGGTGTTACACAATATATTGAAAACAAATCATTTTTTACATGTTTCGGTTCCAATCAAGATAAGAATCATAATATAGAAATACAAATAGTCTCATCCTTAATACCAATGAGATGTATATTTAAAAAAGAAAAAGTCTCTGTCGTGAAACATTAAATAAAAAAATAGACTATGATTTAAAATTATTTTCTAGTGTGACTCCTCCTATCATGCTTTCCACAATGAAGTTATTCATTAATTCTAACTATAACTTAAGAATTAAAAAAAAAACCACTCCAAACTTTCTCCCAGTCATCCCTACGTAATAATTTAAATCACCTTTTTCATTAATATAAAGTATTTCATAAATCTCTGCAAGATCCTCCTGCCTTACAAGATCAAATTTCTTATTGAGTAAACTCTTCAATTTTGATATTCGCTTCACAAACACCTAAAAAATGATTTGTTTTTAATATATTGTGTAATTTTTTTCTTCAGTATTAGAAAGAAAATGTTTATTAAAATGTTTACCAAAAGGTGGTGTTCTTTTAAATATTGTGGTTTTAAAATTCTAAATGATTTAAAAACTTTTTATCATGATATATGAAGTTTACTGAAAATTGGAAAAAATCATACTTCTTAACTTGTACCTTTGTGTACAATATTACATTACTAGTGATATTCTCCTTATCAGAAATAGAAAGAACCAGCACATATTGTATTTATGGACCCCTTTATATGATTTGTACATGCATGTACTTTGTAAAAAATAAATTCCTGCAAGGGTTTCTTTCATCTTAGGAACTGAGAAAACGGGGTCCTTTAAACATGTCTTGCCCTTCTCTTTATCAAGAAGGGGACAAAGAGAAATTTGAAACAAGTAGTTCCTCATTAGTAGTTGCAAATTAGTTTTGTACCTATTGCATGCCACAAGCATTTCTGAATAGCATATATTTTGCATCACATCACTGCCTTTATTATACAACTAGCTGACTTGCTTGTTGCCACCTGCCCCTTTGACAATAACCTGAAATATACTTAAAATCAGTGTTGAATAATTTTATATTTTTAAATGAAAATCTTTGCAAACAAACCTAATGTTTGGGTCCTCACTGTCATCAGCAGAATACATAATTTTATGTTTTTAAATGAAAACCTATTCAAAGAATCCCAGGGTTAAGAATCCTGCTGCCTTCAGCATTGTACACTGGGCATTCTATGTCCACTCTGTATTGAATTTTATTTTGTCCTATTGCTGAGTTACATTTGTACAATTGGTCCAATTTTTTTATTATCTACTTCACATCAATATTTCCACATTCTGACTGAGCATCAACCTTCTAGTTTTAATTTTGACCTGAAGTATTTATTTTTCTCGCCTCCTTTTTTCTTTATTTGGAATGTTGAGTGGTAATTCAAATAGAAAGGAAATAGTGGCTGCCTTGTTTCCTCTGATTCTATTCTTGAAATCTTGTAAGATGCATAATGAATTCTGAAAAATCCATGAGAGAAAGGGAAAAAAAAGTGGTAAATTCATAAAGTGACTTCAAGATTTTTTTTTTTTTTTTTTTTTTTTTTTTTTTTTTTTAGTAATAATTATTGTTTTAATAGAAGACATTAGAAAAGAGTTATGAAGATTACGGGGGTTTTTTGGTGTTACATTATTTATTTCTATTAGCAAAGTAGGTGTAAATTTTATAAAATTAAAATCAGCATTTGAATTTTTTTTTTTTTTTTTTTTTAATTAAAAACATTAAAAAAAAATTAATAGCACTGTTGAATTAAGAAAAGTAAAATTTGTGTACTTACAGACAAAGTAATATTTAAAATTGTGATGCTCGAAATTGGTTTGAGAAACTTAAGGATATATTCGAAAAATATTTTTCCACCCTCAACAGCTCAAAATTTTCTAATACATTTTCAGACTCCTTTTAAAAATTAGAAACATGAAACTTGCTGAGGTGATTTTTGTAGAGATGTATAAAATGCTGTGTGATTTCTTTCTTTCTTTCTTTCTTGTTTTTTTTTTTTTTTTTTTTTTTTGTTTTTTTGCCTAATTCTTTAGAGTTTGATTTATGAACAATTACTTTCTCAGTATGACCCTTTTTTTTCCTTTCCTGATCTCCTGCTTCGGAAAATTTGGCTCAAAATGCCACTGTTTTTGCAATATTTTCTGCATCGACAAGCACAGAACATTGTGTAGTCTCTGAATAAGAGAATGTACCAGTTTGATGCATTTGAGAGCAAAAGTTAATTAAAAATTAAATGAGAAAACAAGCAGTTTTGATTGGAATACACCCTTAAGCAAGTGAAATATTAACATCGAAGATGTTGTTGGTTGTGGATAACTATCATCATCTGTAAAGGAGGGCTTCTTAAAAGAAGCTGTCAGATGATTGTACACTGTATTTTTTTGGAATAGGTAATCTGTGTGATAGTTCTTGGACTGTGTAACATGGAATTTCAGTGATAGCATCTTTTAACCCTTTAAGCGTCCTACGAAATTTTGCATACAAACTACGAAAAGTATTGATATGGAAATTTCTATTCTACAATCTTAGATATTTATTTATCATATGCACTTGAAAAAAATAGCATTAATATAAATTTCAAGTTAAATAAGTCTTTGAAACCAAAAACTATGCGACGGAAAAACCCGGTTAGGCCGTTTAAAGGGTTAAGGGGTCCTCCTTTACAGATGATGGTCATCAAAAGTGGCATCATCTTTAAGGTTGATATTTCTGCACTTAAATTTTTCAAACTATCTTAGAACTGTGTCATCCAAAACAGCATATTGTGCATATATAGTAAAAAATTTATGAACAGTTTGACTAGCATTTTTACATCTTTCTTAATATAACTGAGAATGAAAAAAATATGACGAAAATAACTTTTCTGATTCTCCATTCTTATTAAAGCACTGAAACTAAAATTATTTCACAAGACAAACGAAAATTATGCAGCATGAGCAGAAACGACAAAATTTATATATCTGGTTCATTCAAACTTACTCCTTATCAGCAATAACAAAATAATTAACCTTCCGGCGAACATGCCGTTGTAAAAAGTACTGCATTCACTTTCTTTTTTCTTTAAAACAAAATTCATGCCTCCTTTTAATATGTTATAACAAATAAATCTAAGTGTATTGCGGAATACTTTCATAAATTGTGAGCAGAGGAAACTTATACGATATTTGTATATTAAATTATTTGTAAAACTAAAACAAAACAGCAATAATTGAATGTTTTCCTCCCGTTGTACAATTTACAACACGCACCTGCCCATGTGATGAAAATTTGTGTGCCCGGCGAAAGGTTAAATGAAACTGCACTTCACTTGGTAAAATTCAGAACTTTCAGAATAACCCAATAGCAAACACATTAAAAATATTTCGGCTGATACTAAAATTTTGTCAGATCAAACTATTAATAAGTGCTTGAGTTTTTCCAAAATGTAAAATAACCTAAATTTAAAATTGTTCATAATGTTATCGCATGATTCTTAGATTTAAGAGACATTTGTCAAGACATGGCACATAAAATTTCAAGAAAAAATAAATATTAAAATGTTAAATTATGCAAATATTTGTTAAATAAGGTATTCTGTGAAGTTAAATGTTTAGAAATAAAAGCTTGTATATATTAAATTATTTTCTGGGAGATTTAATTAATATTTTGTTTATAAGAGCAAACAGAATATTAACTAAATCTGTCATATTAACTAATCGTGTTCTAAATTATTGATCTAAACAAACTAATAATTTAAAAAAAATAACATAAATTAGTTAGATCATTACAAAAATGTGATGTAAAAATTAATTAAAATGTCAGCACTTATTTTAAAAAGACTTTTTTTTTGCAGTTTTAGTGTTTTTGTATTGTTCTTGTTAATGATAGTGTAAAATCATGTTGTCATGAATATGTTATTATATCACAAACATACTAATTTCTGTTTTAATTGTGAAATAAGAATAAATAGCTTAAAGAAAACAGTCATCTTTTTTTTTTCTTTTTTAAGGAAAATTACCTTTAAAGCTTATATTAAGCTTGGGTGGATTATTGATTTTGGGGTGGAAATATTTCTTTATCCATACCAATTATACATATACCATATATATATACCATACATATACCAATTACTGTTTATGATTATGCGTTTTTTATGAAAATAAAATGTATATGTAAGTACTTTCTAATATATAAAAATGTATATTTTATAGCTCCATAGCCACATTCCAAATTTTGATATATCATTGATAAGACAAAATGGTTTAACTCAAGATGAATTGCTTCAAGCTGCTTTAGAATTAGAACTTTGGCAAGAACGCCAACGGGAAATTTTCAGAGCTCAGGTAATCATTTAAATTTTTATACTTTTTTTTCACTTAATTTATTACATAAATATTTATTATGTTTATTAATTTCTAAATTATCTGAATTAAAATAAATATTAAGGTGCAAATGTATTTATAAAAAGTAATTCTTTTTATTATGAAAATAGCCTTTGTAACTCAGAAATCATAGTTCAGAGGCCAAGTTCATAGCACATTGTACACTATTTTTACAAAGCCATTCTAGCCATTTTCAACTTTCAGTACCTCAGAAAATAATTAAAATTTTTGAATAGCATTTCATTGACATAATGTAACTGTCACTACTATTTAGCATTTTTAATCACATACATGTATCTTTCATAGAATCTAAAGTATCCAATTTCAAAATCATTGCTTTTAGAATAATTGAGAACTAACAGAAAAACAAAGATTTTAATCAAAAGCTTTAATTAGTTAGGATAAAAAACCTAATTTTAAGTTTGTGCGTTGTTATCCAATAAAATTGGATTATCACTATGCAGTATTCTTAATTTGAAACATTAAAATTCTGCCTCATTTTGTTAATGATTAAAATGTACTTGTAAACACTTTTGTGAGAATATAAATATTTTCTTACTTTGTTCAAACAGAAGCATAAAAAAATAATAATTGCTTAGTTTGGAATTTCTTTTTTTAATATATTTGCTTCTTAATATTATAAAATATATTGATTGAAATTTCTTTTAATTTTAGTTAAAAGATAAAGAGATGCAGCATTTATCTGTTCTTAACTCTGAATGGAAGAAAAGACATATGGAAAGAGAAGTGTGGTTACAAAATCAGGTTTGTGTGCTCTTAGTCATGCTCTAACTATACATGTTTATATTAAACTTAGTTATTTCTTACATGTGATTTTTCCGATGTGTTGCTTGCTGTGTTGTTTCTATTGACTGACTATGCCTTGTTGATGTCTCTATTTTAACAGATAATGTTTCTACATTTTTTATTGTTACTTTATCACTAATTTTTATTCCTGGAAATTATGTGTAACAGTTATTGTTTTTTCTTCATGTTTGAAAATACAGCAGCCTCCAACTTAACCGGCTTAAATAGGACCGAGAGTTAGCTGGTTAAGAGAAAATCCAATTAAATCAGAGAAGTGAAAAAATATATAAATAAGTATCTGCATAATATAATTAAATGTGTATGATGCATTTAGTTTTTCAATTTGTGTCGTTTTAAAAAATATATATATTTATATATATTTTATAAAATGTATACTAGTAATTAATTGAATTGAAAGAAAAATTAACACTATCAACATGTACTGAAAAATATTTAATACAAATTATATTGTTGGAAATCATGTCACACTCTTTTATAAGAAGTTGAAATTGTTCTACATATGTAAATTTAGGTTAATCAACCATAAAGAAATCAGTGACCTCCTTCTATTGAAGGTAAGATGCCTGACATTTGCAGCATAATCTTTCCATCTCTTTAACATCATAAGTTTAACCAAAGAAATTGTTAGCTATTGCTCAACATAGCTTAGTGCCAACTCTAAATACTTTTAACCCTTCCATATGAGGAATTTAAGCAGTGTCAACTTCAAATAGATCATCAAGATTGTCTTCGTGTTGAATAACATCAGTTACAGTCCTAATTATATCCTTGTCAAATAATTTGTCGTGCTAGAGATCTTTATCAAACTCAAAACAGTCTACTACATCTTTTACAGTGATCTTTTTGCATCTCAAGCTTTTTAAATGTTTGTACAAAACAGACATTATAGAGTTCCTCAGGAATGGCGGAAAGGGGAGGAATTTTGATCATTAAAAACACAATATCTCGAATCTTCTGGGGGGAACATCTCATTTTTCTTGGGGGTTCATCCTAGGGCAGACTCTGAATTCAACACTGGTGAAGGTCAACGTGTACCTATCAATTTAGAATCAACATTATCTTTTCTGAATTGTGTTTGATGTTAGAAAAAAGTGCCGCCTGGTTAAAGCAGGGTTCCAGTTAAGAGAAGGCCTGTTAAAAAGGGAGGCTATTGTAGCTTAATTGGTATAACCTTTTATTCATTTTCTGTTATGCTGTTTTATTTTCTTTTGCATCCATATTTTTGTATTCTATTATTTTGCTTTTATCTTATTTTATATTATTGTTTTTAGATCAGATTGTAACCAACCTGTTATATTATAAATATTAGCCAAAAAAAAAAAAAAAGAGCTATTTATAATTTAACCATTTCAACGTTGGTGGTTTGTTTATAAAACCACTTAATTTTAATTCTCATATGCCACAATGACACCACAAATTTGTGACGACATTTTTTCATTTATTATGCATGTGAAATATAGCTTTTTTGTATTTTCAGATAAATTTGTAAAAATTCTCGTGTCAACAATAAATTTTAACATTTTATCAGTGAAAAAGCTTTGCCCCCGAAAGAGTTAATAAAGAAATTTAACTATTAAAAATCGATAATTGTTTCAGTATAAATCATTGTATTATATCTTTAATAAATATGAATTTACTTTTTGTTGTTTATGTTTCAGAATTATATATACAATTATCTGTATTATGTTACTGTATTTGTAGATTCAAGAATGTCAAAAGTTAGAACAGAAACTTAAATCTACACTTAAAGATGCAGAAATGAAAGAGAAGCAGCTTTCAAATCAAGAAGAAGAGGTATTTTTTCTTATTTACTTTTCTTGATTTGCTAGTAGTTTAGCAGTCTTAAACCTCAAGAACACCTTAGAAAAATTGTCACTGTATTAAATTGTGGTTTAGATTCGAATTAGAACTAATTTGTTATATCTTAAAAAACAATAAATAAAATAATCTATTCATAATCTACTAAAACCATTTAATTATTCAAAATCAGTAGTTCTTTCAATATGAATCATCATATTTTTATTTAATGAATATAAATTTACTTTTAATTGCTTTTGTTCCAAAATGTATGGCATTTTCATATGCTTACATTTTTATTGTGAGATATTTTATTTTATGCAATCAGCTGTTTTTACATTCAGATAAAATTGCTTATCAATTTTTAACTAAGTATTGAATTATTAAATAAAGATTAAATAAATTTTTGATGGATGAATATATTTCTGTATAATAAAACAATCTGATGAACATAATTAGCAAATAAGATTATATATTTTAAAAACTGTATATTAATTAAGGAAATCATGTCACATTTTTAAATGTAATATTTTTATTCAAATTTAGCTTTCTAGAAGATTACAAAGTATAGACAAGCAGCGTGAAGAACATCAGAAAGAAACAAAAAATCGTATAGAAACCATCAAATTAGAATATAATGAAATGCTTGCTCTTGAAAGGTAAATAAAAATTCTGACAAATAAATTGTGTATTCTTTTTCTTTTTTTTTTCTTTTTTTGGGGGGAGGGGGGGGGTGAAATAAAGTATGAATTTTTTTAAATAGTCAATTTATATTTCTATCATCTAGCCCAAGTGCCTTGAACTGAATTCAAAACTGAGAGATAAGAGTATTATAATGATTATGACTTTATTTTGAGATTCATGTATTAGGAAAATTTAAAAATCAGTCTATATTTTTTATTTATTCAGTTTTATGGAAGCAAACATATGCTTAGTGATCATGACATTAGAGATTTCCTATTTAAGATTCTTCTGAAGTAAAGAATTGGATCCAGTGATGATCTTATTTTTTAAATAGGTGTAAATTGTTCATACACATGTTATAATGAGCAGGGCTTTAATGAGTTTTTAGAGATTTCTGTACCATATATTTTATTCCCACTTAGTCTGATATTTTATATTGTTATTATTATTACTTTTATTTTTATTTTTTTTATCATTTTGTTTTTATGGGTGGTACAAATTCCTCTTACATGCATTAGTTTATCAGGATTTTAAGAAGATAAATACATTTTTTTAGATTTCTACATAACAAGCTGCACCCAGTGATTTATTATCATTATTATTATTGCTTTGTTTTCATGGGCATGGCTTTAATGAATTTCATGCATTTTTGAGATTACATCCAGTGATTTTTTTTGTTGCTGCTGCTGTTCTTTTCATGGGAGTAAAGTACTCATAATGTAATAGTAATTGTGGCTTTCAGAGATGACTTCACTCTGCGATGACATTCACTTGCTATTTTAAGTCTATGGGAGCATTCTTTTAAAATATCTCTTTTGCAATTCACTATTTTTATTTATTTATTGTTTATTATTTTTATTATTATCTTGGTATGGTATAGTTAAGATTGATTTCTACAAAAGCCTTTTCTCACTTTTTAGATTTTAGTTGCCTTTTTTATGAGGATACTTTTGTTTCCAAATTGCTTTTGGAAGGTCATTATTTGGCAACAAGCCTAATTTTCTTCAGCCTCAAATAAGCACTTTTTCTTAAGCACCAAATCTTATATCTCTTTCTTTCTTTCTCCCCCCCCCCCTTTTTTTTTTTTTTTTTTTTTTTTTAATAAATTAAAAAGCCAAGACCCTAAAAGAATACTTGTATTTGTAACATCACAATATTTAACTTTTGATAATGTATTCTGTGATGCCTAGCCTTGAATTTTCACTCATATTTATGAATAATTTTTTATGTATTTTCATTAATAAACTATTATAAACTTCTTTTTTATTTGTAATATTTTTAAATCAGTGACACTTTTTATAAATGTGTGTGTTTGTACATATGTATGCTTCTGTAATTTTAAGATTTCTTCTGTGAAAAATATTATGTGTTATTCACTTAAAATCTAAAACTACAAGTAATATTTAATGCAAAGCAAATGACATTAGAAAAACAAGAATGTGAATTCATGTGAAAATAGTCATTTGTTAAATTGCATTTCTAATCAAATTTTCCTTTCATTTTTATTTATATTTCACCCTCCTTAAAGTTTGGATGTTTTATATCTTTATTAAATTCTTATTTTTGTTAAATTCATAATTATTTTTAAAAGAATGTTATATTTGTGATATTAATAATTTACTGTAATTGTAGACTTAATGTCCGAGACTTGGAACAAAAAAATAGTTCACTTTTACAGCAAGTAAGTAGTATGCTTTTTAGTTTTCAGATAAATACTTTTTTAAATAACAACCTTATGTTACTCTCATTCATTAGTACTTAAGATGTTTTCCTATTTTTATGTTGGAACAGACAGTGCAAGTTTTGAATTAAAATTTGAATATTTTCTATTTTTAAGTAGATAAATAAATAAATTTTTCATATGTTAATCATGATTTTTAATAAAACATATGTACAAAGTAAAAATCTGGTATCATTTTCATGAGCAGAAAGATAAATTTTTAAATATTAAGTAAGAAACTGGTATTAAAAAGAGAACAGTTAAACATAATATGTATTAAATAATAAAAACATGTTAGAGTACTATTAAATAATGATAATGAATGTATGTTTTTTAATAAGTAAAAATTCTTCACAATAATTTTTCAGTTTTAGGTAATTAAAAATCATAAAATATTTTATTACTAAAGCATTTAATTGGTATTTAAAATTTAATTATAAATGTAAAACACAGGAAACCTAATGTTGATTTTGCCAAGTAAAGGTCTTGTATAATGTACTTTGATTTGTAACTATTGTGTGTTACTTTTTTGATGGGTACAATGAACTTCTGTTAGTACAGGCTTCCAAGAGAGGGCATTTTTGGACAACAATGTTAAAAACGTGAATGATGTTGAATAAAATTAATTCAGTTTTTGATAGAAATTAAATAGATTCACATCTTAATCCTAAAACAAACAATTTTTTTCTATAAATTATTAATTTAGTTAAACAGTTTAGTGACAATTCCTTAATAATAATTTTTAAAAAAAATACTTGTCGAATAGAGTGGACTGAATTCTTGATATTCTTTTTAAAGTTTTTAATTTCACATTAACAAATACACACAACACATAAATACATGAAAACACGAATGGTGAACTAATTTGCAATAATAATACTTAAAATAATTTCCATAGCTTCACAGATGTATGGATGATTAGCTATATAAATATGTGTTGATGCTTTGACGATCAACAGCTAAACTGTTCTTTTTTACAAGTGCTCGCTAGGTGGAGCCAAACACTTCCTGAACGGAACATGCTGCCCGGGGATGAAATATGAAATATTTCAGCAATCAATAAACATAGTACAATTAATAATTAATTAACAATAAAAATGACATTAAATACAAATACTTAATAAATAAACAATGAGTATAATTACTTTAAAATAATATAATAATAATACAATGATACATAAAATCAATCACTAATGGACAACAAGCATATTTTAGAAATGCCTCATGAAAAAATACTAGTAGCAGTTTTTACTTTGACTGCGCGAACCTTGTGGTCCTTGCCTGGAATTATTTCAATAATCCGGGCAAGAGCCCACTTACATTGTGGTAGATTTCTCTTCTTTAGTAATACTAGGGAGCCTAGCTTAATATTTTCTTTTTTAAATTGCCTTTTACCTCGCTGCTGCAAGTGATTTAGGTAGTCAACAGACCAATGTTTCCAAATACATTGAACTCATTTGGTAATTAACTACCAATGGGTTAATCTATTATCAGAAATATTCCTGACATCAGGCTCTGAAATACTGCTGATAGGTCTGCCAATGGCCTGGTGTAAGTACCTCAAACTCATTTATGTCATCAGAAAGAGGAAATAAAGGCCGGGAGTTTAAGATCCCTTCGATTTGGACCACTACAGTTTCAAAGTGCTCTAAAGTGATTTTATTATTACCTACTGCTCTGAGCAAATGATGTTTGAAGGATTTAACACCAGCTTCCCAAAGACCACCAAAATTAGGGGATCGAGGAGGGATAAATTTCCAGGTTATGAATTCTTCTGCAAAGAAATTTGATAATTCTTCATTAGGTTTTTCCAATAATTTCTTAAAATTATTTAATTCAGTTGACGCACCTTTAAAATTAGTGGCATTGTCCGAAGTTAGCGTGTTTTACTTTGCCCCTCCTGACACAAAATCTTTTAAGCGCAGCAATGAATGCAGCAGCAGACAAATCGCTTACTATCTGTAAATGAATGGCTTTAGTAGCCATGCATATAAATATAGCCACATAACTTTTGGAATAATTACCTTTTCTCTGATTTTTGTATTTGATTTGAAAGGAGCTGCAAAAATCTACACCTGAATTGAAAAATGTGCAATTAGGTGTTACACGTTGTGAAGGGAAGTCTCCCATCAATTGATCTAACGTCTTGGGATTGTGCCTGAAACATGTGACACAATTGTGTACTGTTTTCCAAGCAATGCTTTTAGCCTTTATGGGCCAATATTTCATGCGTACTTGATTAACTAGTCCCTGAGCACCTATATGGAAGTACTTTTTATGAAAGTACTCAAAAATTAATTTAGTGATCTTGTGATCACTGGGTAAAATTACTTGGTGCTTTGCATCAAAAGCAAGTAAGAATTGATTAACCTACCACCAACGCGAAGTACTCCACCTTCATCAATGAAAGGATCCAAAGCTTTTAACTTACTGCACGAAGAAACAGGTTGCCCTTTTCTCAATGCTGATAATTCAGGAGAGAACTTACTTTCCTGGGCTTTCTTTATTAAAAAAAATGTGCTAAATTGCAACTCTTTAGATGTAAGAAAGTTTTTGTTTTTTTCCTTTCCCTTGCAGTTGTTAATGAACCTGAAAATAAAACTACATATTTTATTTAGTTTTAAAAAATTGTTCAATTTAAGTAGTTCATTGATAATGTTAGTGTCTTTTTCAACAGTTAGTAGGGTTAGGGAATAGTCTGCTTTAATTTCTTTTCACGTTCAAAGGCAGTGGGAGTGGGAAGTTGGTTGGGAACTGAAATTTCTCTTTGAAGAAACTTTGGTCCAAACCACCACAAATCATTGTCAATGAGATCTTTTGCTGTTGCACCTCTAGAGATGATGTCACCTGGATTAGATTTTGAGGCTACATGGTTCCACTGATGATTTTTGGAAAGAGATTGGATCATGGACACCCTGTTTGCAACAAATGTTTTCAATTTATGGGCTGATGTATTAATCCAAAATAGGACAATTGTAGAATCTGTCCAGAACCATACTCTTTCAAGATTTAACTTTAGAGTAGCAATCACTTTTTGAACTAGCCTTGTCAAAAGTAGAGCTGCAGACAGTTCAAGTCTTGGGATGGTCATTGGCTTTAGTGGGGCTACCTGGGACTTGCTGCATAGAAGATTAGATCTGAACTGCCCACTAGAGGAGAAAGATCTCAAGTAGATAGTTGCTCCATAGGCCTTTCCAGAGGCATCTGAGAACGCATGTAAATCTAGACTTGCAATGTTGCCTTACAAAACATACCCTGGAATTGTAAGATCATTTATTTCACTTAGTTTATTAAGAAAATTCTTCCATTCTCAAAGTGAGCTAGAAGGCAATTGTTCATGCCAATTAATTTTTAATTCCCATAAATGTTGCATAAATATCTTAGATTTGGTTATAATTGGGCCAATTAGGCCAAGGGGGTCGTATATTTTAGCAATTTGAGCCAAAGCATCTCTTTTGGTATAAACATCTTTAGGTTCTATATTAATTTCAAAAATGAAATGGTCCATCTGAGGTTTTCAAAGCATTCCTAAAGTTTTTACCAAAATCTGCTGAGAGTGTTCATCAAAGCATATTCTGATATGGTGGCATCTTGTAATAATTCAGGATGGTTAGCGACCCATTTGTGAAGGTCCATTCCTCCCCTTTTCAAGATCTGAATTAACTGCGATTGTAATTCCTTTGCAGCTTGTAAGGAACTTGCACCAGATAAACAATCATCGACATACATGTTGTTAAGTATGACTTCTGAAGCTTTAGGGAAATCTGTCTTTTCCTCATCAGCAAGAGCCTTTAACATTTGTGTGGCTAAAAAAGAAGCTGAAACTGTCCCATAGGTAATCGTGTTTAGCTCAAAGACTTTTATCGGAGCGTCCTTACTAACCTTCCAAAGAATTCTTTGTAAATTTCTCTGCAACAGTTCTATCATTATCTGCCTGTACATTTTCTTAATGTCTGCGCAGAATGCATATTTGTGCGTACAAAATCTAGTTATAATCGAAAATAAATCTTGCTGAACCATTCCCCCATTTAACAATATTGAATTAAGTGAATAACCGCTAGATGTATTTGAACTAGCGTTAAATACCACTCTCAGGGGAGTGGATAACTTTTCTGGTTTATATACCGCATGGTGTGGATTATAGTAAGACACCCCTTTTTCGCTTTCAATTTCAATTTGAGTCATATGACCCAAAGCTTCATATTCATTCATAAATTCTACATATAGATCAGACATCATTTTATTTCTATCTAATTTATCCTGTAAATTAGTTAATCTTTTTGCTGCAATTTCTTTAGAAAATCCCAACACTGATTCAGCATTTTTCTTTATGGGTAACTGTACGGTGAATTTACCTGTTTGATCGCGTTTATATGTACTTCTAAAATGTTCCTCACAAAACATTTCTTCATCGCTTCTAATGGAATCACTGTTATCCCCAGATAAAGATTCTATTTCAAAAAATCTTTGTAAAGTGTTCTCTAGACTATTTTCAGTTAAAAGATAACAATGTGACTAAATTTTAACTTGTGGAAACAAACCTGTTACTAAATATCCAAATTCAGTATTTTGTAATATACAATTAGCATCTGCTAAACGAATTTGTTCACTCTTTAAAATATCAAAAAACAATTGACTACCGATCAATACGTCGATAGGACCAGGTGTATGAAAATTGTCGTCTGCTAAATTAATTTGGTTTGGAATACATAAATTTGAAATATCTAATTTTGAAACTGGAATGTTGTTTGGTATTTTTGGCAAAACAGCAAATTCTATCTTTTTGGAATATGTTCCTTTTTCATTTGATATTTCTGCTTTGATAATTTTCCTTACTTTTGATGTGTCTCTTTTATACCCGAAATCATTCCTTTGAATGGTTTTGGTCTAATCTCTTGTATGCGCTATTACATAAAATGCTAATCGACGATCCGCTGTCAACCACCGCACGCAATCTAACTTTATTTCGAAACACATCACTTACTGAAATTATAGCCGTATTTAATAATGCACAAATTTTTCTGTTATCTGTAAGCAAATTGGTACCGATTATTGCTGTTTCCCTTTTTTCAGAATCAAAATCACTTATTTGTTTATCTCTCACAATGTCATTATTTTTGGGGTTTTTTTATTTCCACCCCTTTTAACAGCTCATGTTCTTCACATAATAAACTATTATGTAATTGTGAGCAGAATTTGCAAGCAAATTTAGAATTACATTTTCCTTGGTGCAATCATAAGCAATTTGAACACAATTTGTTCTTATTTACAATAATTTTTCTTTCTTGAACATTTTTGTTTAAAAAAACGTTGCATTTATACAACGGGTGAAAAGCAAATTTGCAACAAAAGCAGGTCTTTAAATTATTTTTATTATCATTGATGAGAAATGATTTTGATTTATTTATTGCATAATTAGCCTTCGAGAGTATTGATTTCAAAGTCTGACCGGCGCTAGATGCATTTGTTATTGATTCTAAAATAACACAATGTTTTTCCAAAAAAGAAATTAAATAATCAAAACTTGGAACATTTGTTGTTTCCAATGACAATTCGAATTGTTTTTGAGATTCTGTGTCTAATTTCTTCAAAATGATATTTATAAATACACTTTTTGACAACTTATTTTGTGTATATCCCATGACCTTTAGAGCTCTAATGTTTTTATTAATAATATCAATAAAATTACACAACTCTTTCGGGGATTCATTTTGCATTTTCTCATAATTTAAAATTGCAGAAATATGCAAATTGATTAATAATCTCTTGTTTTCGTATCTATGTGTTAAAGCTTGAAACAATAAATTAAAATCATCATCAGGTGATTCTAATTGCTTAGCTTCATTTTTTAAAGAAAAATTTAATAAAATAATTTCTGATTGTCATCTAATTGCTCATTATTAACTATTAGGTTAGTAAATTGCGTTTTAAAATTAGCAAAATCACAATAAGCACCTCCGAATGAAGGTAAAGGTATTTCTGGGAGGCGAACTTTTGTTTTGATTTCAGATATATTATCATTGACAGTATGAGATTTATTTTCGAATGAGGCTAATAAAAATTTTAATCTTACCTCCACTTGTTCCAGTCTCTCGATAGTACTATCAATATCTTGATTGATTTCTTGCACTTGTTGAGATGTGATTTCTTGAATTTCGAAATATTGCTCTCTTAATTCTTCTAGCTTGTTTTGTAAGCTTTCTGTGTTTTTTAACTTAATTTCTAATATACTTATATTCGTCGTTTTAATATCAGTAGTATCCGTTATGAACTGTTCTAGTCTGGTTATGGCAGCCTTTGAAGTGCCTTTTAATCTGTTTAGTTTCTCCATAGTATCCTCCGGCTGTAAGGGCCACAATGTTGTTAGAGTGGACTGAATTCTTGATATTCTTTTTAAAGTTTTTAATTTCACATTAACAAATACACACAACAGATAAACACATGAAACCACGAATGATGAACTAATTTGCAATAATAATACTTAAAATAATTTCCATAGCTTCACAGATGTATAGATGATTAGTTATATTGCTTTGACGATCAACAGCTAAACTGTTCTTTTTTACAAGTGCTCACCAGGTGGAGCCAAACACTTCCGTAACGGAACAATACTGTTTAATATTTTTTTTTTGCTAATTAGTTAGACAAGCAAAATAGACTTAGAAGTTTCCATACTTACATAATTTAACTCTCTCTTTTCTTTACATTACTTGAACATATGATCTTTTAATCACATCATTTTCCAATGTTACAGCATTCAAAAATGTGATATGTTATGTCATAATTTAATTGGTTATATCTGTGATCACCCGTTAACAATTTTTGAATCTCTCATGTTTGGACATAAATTTTAAATTCATATAGGGTAATATCCCCAGTAATTGGCACTTTAAGAATTTGTCTTTAAACTTACTTCAATTTTCATTACAAAGAAATAAGATATTTACTTGGAAATATTTTTAAATCAAAGAATGCATATCTGTGCATCTATTTTGCCCACTAAAAGCAAAAAAAATTTGAAAAAGTATTTTTATAAAAATATATTTATAAAAAGTTGCTGAAATAACCATAATTGGCAAGTAGAGCACCAATGTATGACACCTTGTGATCCAGTAATTGGCACAAGTTTATATTAAAAAAAACTTTACATTTTGCATTGTGTTTAATCGCTGTAAATGAATTTACTGTAGATGAAGATGCCATATTTCAGGTTTTTGAGAGTAAGAAATCAGCATATTAGTTTGAAATGTGAACACTTTAAAACAATACAATATACTTATATTAATACCCTGTAGTTGTCATGCTGTCCCCAGTAATTGTCATATGAAGCTTTAATGGATTCCAATTACTGATAATATTTCATATTAAAACAAATGATAAACAAAATTAGTCTATAACTTTAAAAGTACTTCCAAAATAAGTGGTTTAATCTCAAATTCCTTGCGAATTCCTTGTAATTGGAATAGGTGCCAATTACTTGGAACTAGCAAAATTGAAGCACCATTAATTGGCATCTATCATTAATTCAGAAATCCAAATATTTGTGTCGAAAATACTTTTACACGATTAAAGTAACCCTTTTTAACTAAACGAAAGTGTTGTCAATTAAAATTTTAAATATATTATAAATCATATAATAATGAAATGAAAAGCATGCCTTCCTTAAACCAAAGAAGAAGCATTTGTAACAAAAATGGCTAATTTCATACAATCCATAATTGTTTCTCTTTCCTAGGCACTATTGTCATCTAGTAGCATAAATCATAGTTATAATCTTTAACGTAAATGAGCATATAACTGGTATATGGTGTTGCATTTTTAAAAGACTGGATATAAATCTTATTTTAGGACATGTTTGTAGGATGTGCCAATCACTGGTGCATGCCAATTACTGGGGATGTTACCCTACTGACAAGATAGCACTTTTTTTTTTTTTTTTTACTTTTCTTTTCTTCTTTCCTAATTTGGTAGCAAACAACAAGGGCAATATATAAAGATTTTAGTTCAATGTATATATATTCAGAAAGATATTGCTAAAATAGTGAGTAACTTTTCATTTGTTTTCTAAAGCTAGCTATATGATAAAAATGTGCTGCAAATTGTCATTTTTTCAAAAGAGAAATCTTATGACAGCTAGGTTAAAAATATAACAATTTGATGAAAACTCCTCATGATCTATCTGTTTTTAGAAAGTAACTGAAAAGCTACACACAATATTGGCAATATCATTCTCAATTTTTGTAAATAAATTTTTCCTATAGATGCTCATATCTCATTTAATATTAAGTGGATGCATTTAAAATTTCAGTAAAATATCTTACTTGTACAGTTTTTTTATGAGACTTGATCCAAAACTCTTAATAGTATAATCATAAAACACGTGAAAAAAAAAAAAAAAAAGGAACAGGAACATTTATGTATCCAACAATATATTTGCTTTATTTTTTAATGAAAAAGCTTATCCACATTGCACATAGCCAGCAAAATCTTTTCAAATCTGACAAATTATATCATTATTGTTGGTCCTATTAATGCAATTACCTTCTTAAATTTTCATGGGCAAGTGAATCCAGTTATCTTTACATGGCTGAACGTGGAAGTAATTGTTCTTCACATTCTATTTCAGTCGTTACCATGGTGCAATTTTTGAAAAATTCCTTCATAACCCTCCATAATAAAACCCCAGAAACCTAAAATTACCCCGTCCTAAGATGTTTATATATAACTATACATATAAATTTGTATGAATGTATTAAATTTTGTCCACGCCAAGTATGCGCAGTGTCTGATGACGTTTCGTGCTCATCGAAAACCCATGAAAAACATTGAGATGGCCTCGATGAGTTGCAAATGAACAATATGGGCGTAAAGGTGTAGAAATGGGGAAGGTTAAAATTTTGAATACCATTTTAATATGATTCGAAAAAATCAACATTTAAAGAAAAAAGACTGGAAATAATAAAAATTTTTTGTTGTAGCAGTTGCCAGCAAAAAAAAAAAAAAAAAAAAAAAAAAAGGAAAGAAATAAATAATTTGACAATTTTAAAGAAAAAAAAATTACATTATAATTTTTTTAATTGCAAAATTTCCATTTGAAAAAGAAAAAGAGCTATAAATAATTTGACAAATTAAAAAAGAAAAAAAAAAAATTAAAATTTATTCCATATATACGCATGTATGTATGTGTGTATATTAGAATTTTCACAAAAGTTATAGGTCCCTAAACCATATCTTAGTAAAGAAACTGGGCTTATCTTCATTTAGTTTTTGTTGATGAAATTAGTACTTAATTTAAAAATTTACCTCTGAAACCAAGGCATCAGGGATGTTTTTCCCTTTATATTTCTTAAAAATTCATGTGTGATGATAATAAATTTTATATTGGGTATAGAATTAGACAATTTTTAAAGTTGATAGAATTTATATTTTACTCTTCTATTTTTATTCCTCTATATTTTATTCTTCTTTTATTTCTATACCTTTCTAAAATTTTATCTCAAACCTTTTAATGATAAAAATAATATTTTTAGATAAAAGAGCTTGAGCGAGATTTACATGAGCAGAAAAATATTATTGATTCTTTGAAGAGTCAGCTCAACAAAGGTCCTGATGTTCATCTGAGGACAGAAGTTAATATTTTAAACATGGAAAAAGTGAGTAATTTTATCTAAAGTTTTTAATCATCAAATCTCAATAACTTTTTTAATTTTCTCCTAATTAAGTTTGTTTAGTTGTATGAATGCATGATAAATCAGGGTTGTTAAAGACCCGGGTTTTTTCAGAAAAAACCCAACCCACTGGGTTTTTTCAGGGTTTTTTGGGTTTTTTCAGGGCTTATCGAGGTTTTTTGGGGGTTATGGGAGGTGGTTCAGAATGCTTGAAAAAAAAAATGTACTTATTATTAAATTTAAAGTAGCTACTTGATTACAAATATATATAAATCAATGACAGTAATCAAAATTATGCTTTGCTTTTAGATAAATTGATTATTAGTAATAATTTATAAATTATTTTTTTGTTATTACTAAATAATAGAATAAGCCAAGTAATTCTACATGTCTACATAATTCAATCAGGATTCTAAGCATATATGGTATTTTGTTATGAGTTTCTATTGTATAACATAGAACACATTACACATCAAAGTATTTTTTTAATGGGAAAAAATTTGTTTGTATTTCTTACACATGCTACAGAGATCAACTAACAGTTATTTCTTTTAAAAATTGTGATGGTATAATTAGGACATTTCTTTTCTTTGGGGTGGTGGGTGATGGTTATAAATTTTATGAGTTGTGTACTGATATTATTAAGAAATATATTACAATACATTATATATGTAATATAAATACATTATATATGTAATTTAAAGTTGAAATTTTGAAAAAACCCACTTGGGTTTTTTCCTGGGTTTTTTCAAGTAGGTTTTTTCAGAAAAAACCCACCCGGGTTTTTTGGGCTGGGCAAAATCATAACAACCCTGTGATAAATTGCTTTTGTGTTTTTTAACTCTTAATGTTCAAATAGTTTTAAAGTTTAAATATAAGTGACACTTTTTTTTTTTTTTAATGTTTAGTGAAATTTTTAACATTTTCAGAGATATATTTAACGTATTTTAGAAAAGGATATTTTAAATTGTTGCCAATTATAAAAAATGCTCAAAGAATAATATTTCTTTTAAATTAAGAATTTATCTACACAAACTATTATAAACAGAAGAAAAAGAAACTTTTAAAATTAGAATTAAATGATCATGTGTTAAAGCAGAAAAATATTGAAAATTACATTATAAAAATTGTTTTCACATGTGAATATTAAAAAAGAAACAAAACTATAAAATAACGAATTATGTGTTTAAAGCAGTAAATGATGAAATTTATGTCTTATTTCAAATGGCCAAATAATATTACTGAACAGTTTAACTAAAGAAATACATTTACATGTACATAACAGATTTATTTCATATCTCAAGATGATTTTTTTTTAACTGTTATTGTCAATTCTTATGACAGCACAAATAATAATATTTCCTTTTTAACAAATAATGTTGTCAAAAAATACTGGGAGGCAGAGACTCTGTTGCCTTAATTCATTTTACATTAGCTGATTTTTAAATGTTCAACTAATCTTATTTAATGAAGCACAAAATCAGCAATTAATGAATCCTATTTGGCCTTAAAATCCCTCAGCAAATAGAAAATGAATGGAAATCTATTTAATGGAAAATTACCTCTGTTTTTTTTTTATCATCTTTCAATCTTATTCAAGCCGATCAAATTTATGAAACTTTAGAGTCTGAATAGGGGTTGACAGGCAGCTCTTTGACAACAAAGCCCCCTAATAGTACAAAAAAAAAGCATAAAAAATGACTCATTAAATATAAAAGGATGTTCTACCACTACAGAATTAGAAATAATTACCTAATTTTTGCTCACAGATTGATAAAATTTATTACAAAAAGTATCTACATAGCAATTGTAGTACTTTGTAATTATAAGTTAACGTTTTTCTTTTGAGAAAAATGAAAAATGGTACTGTTCATTTTCTAGCAGCAGATGAAATTCTAAACTCAAGTAGTTCCCAGTGGAATGGAAATGTATTTGCTTTCATTGAGGTGGGAAATACTGCAGATAGTACATACATATCAATTGCAGCACTTTTTAATTAGATATATTCCATAGACAGAAAAAATTGGCATTTTATACCTATATATTCATATGTATTCATAATATATATTCATATATTCCTATAATGTTTGGAAGATTAAAGAGAATTTTCAATAAATTTGATATTCATCTTGTAGCCTCCCCTACGAAAAATTTGTTTGCAGCTATAATAAAAAAAAAAAGATCCCATTCAATTTTTTTTCCAGTCAGGCATGTATGAAATACCTATAGAACTGAATAATCGTACTGTGACGTCATATGTAGGCAAAACTATGAGGTGGTTATTTGAGAGGATCAAGGAGCATAAAGCCGATTTAAAATTTAATAGACCATCAACAGCTCTGTCCAGGTTATCGATGAAGAGGACTTTAAGAAATGTTTGTTTTGATAAAGTAAAGATTATTTCACATTGTTCAAATCTGCAAAAAGCACTCATAAGGGAATCTATAGAAATTGGTTTCAGGAAGAAAGAAGTCTGCAACGACAATATGTCCTTTCAAATACCTAATATCTGGTTTAATATTTTAAAAGAAATGACTGAGTGATGGCAATTGGTACATGTTTTCATTTTTGAATCTTGGCCTTTAATGTTTATTTAGTATAATTTTTGTCAATTCATAGTATGCCAATCTGTTTTTAATGTAAATTATTTCTCCTTTAAAAATATACTTCTGAAGATGACTCATTAGATTGAGTTTGAAACGTTAGGAATTTTTAATCTTTAATAAATTGTTTTTTACGCTGATAAGTAATAGTTTTTGCTTTTAACTTATATCTTTTTATGTGATTATACAAAGACAAAATGAAACTATCCTATTTAATCTTTCTACGTTAATAGGTTAAATATTTTATTTATTTTTTTGTATGTGAATATCTATAATTGGGCTTCTATTGTAAAAAAAAATGATTTCTATATCAACTTTCCTTTCTATGAAATGCATAGGCTGAATTACAGCAAAAATTGGAAGCTGCCTTAACTTCAAAGCAAAAATATAAAATACAGTGGGGTCAAGCTGTTCGCCAAATTTCTGCCCTCCAACAAAAGTTACATATTATGGAGCGTATTGAAATGACTAAAAAAGATGATGAAATCGCATCTGTTCAACAACATATTTTAGCTTCTGAAGATAAAAATGCTCTTCAAACTAAGGATGAAATCATAGAATTTGTCAAAGATAAAGTCGAGAGGTAATTACTATTTTTATTATTATTATTTTTATTTTTCATTTATTTATTTATTTATTTTTTTTTTTTTTACAAAATACCAAAGTATAAATACAGTCAGCTCGGTGAAATTCATTGAATTTATTATCTAAGGTTTTTGAAAAATATAAAATTTTACAGATTCCAGATTATTGTTTTGTTTACTTATAAAAAAAAATTCTACTATAGATTAGCAAAATTTCTAAAAAATTTTGCAAAAACAATAATAAAAGAAAAAAATTATGCAAAAGTACATTTAAATCAGAAACGTATACATATTAAAATTTCATTTAAAAATGGAATGATTGATTTTCTCCCACAAAGTCCAAATTACTCATGTAATATGTAAAACTTCTGATAATTTTATTGAATGAAATTTGTAGCTGATGATTGAGTATAAGAATTTCACAAATTAAATACAACACTAGTAGCTAAACACAAACACAATAAGTTACTGTTATATCAGCAATATTTCTTAAACTACTTAGTTTTTTCATCAATGCACAATCTAAAATCTGCTTTTAAGAATAAATAAATAAATAAAATAGGGTATTTTATTGTTTTTTCTGTTTAGCTAAAGTGATCTATATATGCAATAAACAAAAAACTTATTTCATTTCTTTTATGAGCATTATTAGCCGCTATTTTTACTGTTTACATTCAAAATGATCTGTAAGTTGTAAAAAAATGAGAGAGTTGACAGTTATTTTATTTTTATTATTGTTTTTGTTTTCTCTTTAACTTATAAAAATGTATATGTTTACCAATAAAAAAATACTTAACTCTGTGTATGTGCGATGGCTAGAAAAACCTAACATATGTTCAAAGCTGAGAATTTGGGTGAGAATAGACCAAGATCTGTCCTTGTACATCTAAAATTTAGAATTTGAAATTTCTAATAATTAGCTGACTTATTAATTGAAAATTAAAAAGAATTTTCATCAAAAGTTCATCTCTTTCTTTCTGAATGCCCCAAAACTGATTACATTGGAGGGTAAAAATGAAGATGGAAAGCAGCAATTTTAACATGTTCGCTGCTGATAACTCCGTCCTCTATGTTAAATGAATGGGAACTTTGCGCACTAGTGCGTGAGTGGCAGTGAATGTGTTAAAGATATTTTCTCATTATTTTTTAATCTCCACTGACCAAAGTACTTTGCAAAAATGGAAGACATATTCTGATAGACAAATACTGTTACATCTTTAATGTCATAAGCTTAAAAAAAGCACCTATATTCTTTGATTTTTTTAACTATTTGGAAAATAGTTATTGTTCTCGGTAGAGAACTGGGAAATCTGAAGTATATCTGAATCTTTTTATTGATTGAATTCCACAACTTTTTTATTTTATTCGTTTTCTGATTGGTCCATCTTTAATGTCAAAAAATGAAATACTTCTGTTGCCACAATGACAAAAAAGTAATAAAAACTTAAAAATAATAATAATTTGAAAACAAATTGTGAAAAAGATTTCAAACAAATTTCATTTAAAAGTGCATTTTTTTCTTTATGCAACAATGTAAAAATTTAAAATGTGCAGTGTTTAGAAGTTTAAAAATTTGCAGTTCCAAAAATTGTAAAACTGAAATTTCATTTAAAATTTGTTTATGATGAGTTCATGAATATTAATGTTTTATCCATGTGGTATGTAATATGAGGCATTCAGAAGTCAGTCTGATTAACTCCATCAAATAAAAATGCACATTTTAAACAGTTAAAGTTTTATATCTATAAGCTATTGTTTTTTTATCATTGCTCTAGGAATATTAATGTTTAATACATGGGCTACGTAATATATGACTTGTTATGATCATCCTAAAAATGATGTTCATTGTTATTATTCATTTAGATATAGAATTTATTTATAAATCTTTAAAATTTTAGTCTTTAAAAACATCATTTTCCAAGTAGTCGTTATTGTTTGTTAAATTACAATATTGTTATTTTTTTTCAAATTAGGTTGTTTTCGCAGTTTACTTTTTCTCCTATATGAGATCACTTGCTAGAATACAATTTTGGAAGTACAAGTTTAAAAAATATATGGATGCAAATCTTAGATTTTCTTCTCTTTGAACTTGCAATTAGTTTTCAAAAATACAAATTTTAATTGTTTCAAAAAAATTTGCAACCTTAAATCACTTTGCACTTTACTAAGGGGATCTTATTTTTCTACAGTAAAAAGGCCTAAAAGTTTATATGTTGGCACAATCTTTTCTGATTATCTCTACAGACTAAATGTGCATCATCTACTAAAATTTCAAAACATTTGAATGAGTAGAATTATTTTTAGAAAATAAAATACATCTAAAATATTAGAAAAATGAAACTAAAAGGACTTTTATTTTTGTTGTTGTTGTTCTAATGGAATTAAGTCAAAAAAAAAAAAAAAAAAAAAAAAAGAGTGAAAAAAACATGTTTTTTTTTTTTTTTTTTTTTTTTTTTCCCTTAAATAAATGTGGTAGTTTTTTCTTGATTTTTTTTATCACAATGTGCATAACCTTCATATGCACATTAATAACTACTGAAAAATTCAAAGAGTTCAGAGAAGAACTGTTTTTAACTATTGAAATAAACTAAGTAAAAAGAAAAAAGCCTTTTTATAAGCCATTTTACTACAAAATATCAATTTTTTTTATGGATTGTTTAACATAGGTTATGAAAATATAATGTTTTTAACCCCTAAAATTTTCAAAAAAGTTGGGACAAAAAATGACTATTTAAAAAAACATTTAACACACTAGATTATTAACTCTATAATAAATTTTATGATCAACATAAAATAAAAGTTGCTTTTTGCTTGTAGATTTTAATTTAGCACAAAAGTGCAATATCTTATTGTTAATTAGACCTTATGTTAATTATTATAATTTTTTAATTATTATTTCTCTGGATATTTAGTTGGCAATTTTAAGTCAGCTTCTAAAATATGTTCAAACAATGTAGTTTTCAAACATATTTCATTCGAAAATACATATTTTTTCTTCCTATACAAGAATTTAAAAATTGAAATTTTATGAATTTTACAAATGATGTATAAGCAATAAAACTGAAGTTTACTAATGTATGTAAAATTACTAATGTATTGATTGTTGCATCAACATTATACCCTTTTAAAAATAGAAATTTATTTTTGCAAGTAGATTAAGATTTTTTTTTGATAATGTTAAAAACTTCTGGACTAAAAGAATTGATTTCTCTAATAATAACAACAACAATAAAAAACTTTTTACTGATTTATCTGTAATGTTACAAAGGATTATTTTGAAATTTAATAAAATACTATAAAATAAAGAGCTTGCTTTTAAATCTGAATTCAACCTCTTATCAATGAATTCTAGTATATTTATATATATTTTTTTGTCATAGTTGGGTTTTATTTCCTTATTTACCTTTGTTATTAAGTAACATTATTTAATATCATTAGTTTTGGAGTGTTTAAAATGTGTGGTGTTTGAGATAAAATTAAATAGGTTCTGATTTTCTCTCTCTTTATTGTTTTCTTTTTTCACATTAAATGTTTGTTTAACTGTTCAATTTAAGAAGGCATTAGTAGTGCAGTAACAGATTTTTAACTTTTTGATTCTCTTATTCAGAAAAATACTATTATTCAAAAAGTTTCACTTAAGAAAATATTAATGTGTAAACAGTTAAGAAAATGCGTGCATATGATGTGGATTATATATAAATTAATTGAATTTTCTCATGGATTATGATATTAAAAGTATACAAAGTTAAAATATATATATGTGAATTAATCTGTTAACTGCATATTTGATTTTATCTTGGAAAAATAAATAAATGTTGGCTGTAGAAGTAACATAATATATGTGTACTGTGATAACTTTTTAAATGAAATTTATACATTTTACATACAGAGGATTTTTTAAAAATCATTTAATGCCAAAATAATTTTACCATTTTTAGCAAAGTATATCATTATTTTAGATTTGAATTTTATTAAAATTTTTATTTAGTAGTTTTATCTTAAAGTTTACTGTATATTTTTTATTATATCCTATACTGCTTAAGTAGTGAGATTTTAATGTGTGTAAATGTTTATCTTGCACATTTTGATTTGCTTTTTGTATGTCTAGGCGTTACACATTATTTCATTTACTATGTTCTATCTTCAGTTTCTTGACAATACATTTAAGATTACTTTAATGAATCATTATGAATCATATTACATGAAAACAAATAAATATGAGCTAAGATTTTTTTTTTTTTTTTTTTTTTAATAAGAGGATAATGTTGATTTTATCTTATCAGCATGATTTTATCTTAATAGATTTTATTTTGTGAATTTAGATTTATAAATTACGAATATAAAATATCATTTGATACAGCTTAATAAGATGTTTTTATAGGCTCTTTTCAGTTCATGTATGTTGTTGTTATTGTTATTTTTATAAGGGTTTAAGGGAATCCAAGGGTGCATATATATTTTTAAATATCACTTGTGTACGCTATTAACATATTTATTATACATGTTAAATTCTTTTAAAAAATGACTCATGTTTTTCTGCTGCTTTTCTTCAAAAGGAATTGGAGGCAGCATTTATTGATTTTTTAGAATACATAACAACCTTGAAGTTAAAAAAAAAGATTCCTTCATTATATGTGAGTATTTTATAGAACTCATGTGTGTTTAGTCTTGGTGTTCAATATTTAAAAATTCGTAAGAACTAAATCTGTAGTGCTTATTGGCTGCTGTGTCATATGCACCTTTTTTTAAAGATAAAAAAAAAAAAAGTTTGGATGATTTTTAAAATAGTAATTTTTATTTTTTTTTTTTTACCATTTAAACTATCTTGATTTGCTTTTTTGCTTATATTTGTATCTCACCTGCATGTATGTAATTTTACGATAATAATAGTAATAATAAAAATTGCATGATCAATCATCATAATTTTTTACTTTTTAACATTAAGGTTTGATTTCATTAAAGATAAAGAAAAAAATTATTTAACTTTGCAATTAGAATATCACTTTTAAGCTAATCTCTAATTCATAAAACAAATTTTCATTGATAATTCTCATTTTAACTATGTAGGAATCATAGTTATTCACATGTAAGAATAACTTTCTTTCTATTTTAATTTTGATTAAACAAAGACATTGGTAAAAATAAGAGATATAGTACAAAACAATTTTTTATTTTATTTTGTAGTAGTATGAAAGTTGAATATTTTTGACAAATATTCAATCATAAGAATTCACAATTCTGAATTATATCATTTTTTAGATAATATATATATATAATTTTTAACTTGAAAAATTGCATTAATAATAATTTTGTTACTTAAAAAGAAAGAAAATATTTTTTAAAAAAAATTAAGGATTTTCTTTTTTTTATTCATAATATAGATTTTTCATCCTTACAAATAATTTAACTGAAAAGAGTCTATATGAAACATCTGTTAAATATTCATAGACATCAGATTGGTTGCTTATTGCCATAAATTATATAAATATATTAATATAGTTAAGATTTGTGTAATATTTAGTGTTGTTAAATATATTTGTTGTATATAATAAAAGATCAAATGGTCAGACAGGTTAGTTCAAGTTATTCTTTCTTTTTTACTTAGTATTCTTTGATTTTAACTCTTGTAGGACCAAATTAGTTCATTGTGCTAGAATAGATGTTGTTTGTCTGTCCTGTAAAGAATATTATCTCAGTGAGAAATGTGATAATTATTATATAATAACATTTACAACAATGCCATTTTTGTAACTCATTAAATTTGTATGTAGTTTCTATTTCATCACTACTTACATATTTTTTTCTTATTTGAAAATTAAAACATGCACAGTTAAAATAATATTATTATGCAAAAATTTTTAATTTTTTCAGTGTAAATAAAATATTGTTGACTTCCTCTTACAAATATGTCTTTGATAGTAATACTTCGATATCATATGAAAAATTGGCAAAACAAGAAAGAATATGAAAAAATTGGCAAAACAAGAAAGAAAAGTAGAACTCAATCTAAAATATGTTACTGTAAAAATTGGCAAATATTTTCAATCTAAAAAGTACATAGAAAAGTAATGGAATCAGACTATCTGTAAAGCTTATGAAATTACCCAAATTTTTGTTGATAACTAAAAATGTGGACTGAGCTTTACTGGTACCTTAAAATCAATCGGGGAAAAATAATAATTTTTAACACACTCCATAAGCATCCATAAGCAGTTTAGAAATTTGGATCCATAACTATAGGTTACAGGTTCATGTGATACAGAATAAGAACTTAAGTGGTGCATTAAGGTCTGTTATTTAGGTCCGTTCAGTACAAAGTGTTAACCAAATTCCATTCCAGAGGATTTTTGATAAGTAAAAGGTCAAAGGTCCAATTAAGTCCAAAGCCTTAAACATATGCGATTCAGCAGTATACTAAATATTTGTGTTCAGAAATATTTATCCAGATCAACCTGACTAATTCCAATGTTATAATTCCACTATACTGATGTTATACTTTAATTACAGTAGACTCCCTCAAATCCGCACTCCTAAAATCCGCAACTCTCTAAAATCCGCACATATTTCACGGATGTAAACAATGAAATATTCAGTTCAGATGTAGGTGCAAAAATTGATTTTTTCCAGTTTTATATCAATTTCATACATTTTTTTAATTTATAATTTTTGTTAAGGTTATTGAATTCATGTTTTTTCATGAAGAAAGAATAATTTATTTCTGAAAAAATAAAGATATTGCTAATATCATTGGTAATCACAATCTTACCAAATATAGTTATGTATTAATCAAGCTTATTTAGTTATTAAGACTGGCTAAACCTGAAATAAAGTTTCATTATTTTATGATTCTGATGTGAATTAGTAATGTATCTTTATGAGGCAAGTTTCATTGAATAATTTAGGAAAAACACATTTCCTCTTTTATAATGAATATTTAATTGTACATTATAGATTATTAACTTGACCTTTCCTTTTAGTATTTTAATCATTTTAAAAAATATCTAAATTTTTATTATTTTAGTTTATTACTTTTTTTAATATTTTAGTATATTGTGGGCATTCATTATACTTTTGATTTCATTATTAATTACATTCAAATTATTTTTTTAAAAATGTAAACAAAGCAATGACCAGAAATTCGCAAAATTCTAAAATCCGCAAAACCTCTGGTCCCAAGCTGTGCGGATTTGAGGGAGTCTACTGTATTTATATTCATTTTGTGTTGTCGAGCTTAGCTTGATTTGAGACAGCATAATTATACATTTCATTAAATACTTTGCCCAGTAATAATTTTGAGTACATAATAATATGATTTTGAATGTAATACACCAGTAAAGCTCAGACCACATTTTCAGCTATCAACAAAAATTTGGATAGTTTCGTGAGCTTACAGATAATTCCATTATTTTTTTACACACTTTTTTAGATTAAAAATATTTGGCAATTTTTACTGTACAAATTTTAGATCAAACTCTACTTCTCTATGGTTCCGCCAGTTTTTCATATGATTTCACAGTTTTTTCAAATAAAACTTTATCAGCCAACTTCAACTAACAAATCAGTCCAGTCTGACTAAAAAACAACTGACATCAATTAAATGACTTAACTGATTGCTTCAATCAGAACTAACAGAAACAATGGTCGTCAATGTATGTCAAGAGTTTTGGTGATCCAATACATATTGCTGACCAACAGATTGGCACCTTAATCTATACTTAATCCAAAAGTGACCTACAGATTACTCCTTAGACTATGGTTTATACATAGAGTGAAAGTGATCTCTTGATTTTTTCTGCTACGTACCTGTGTTTTTCTGATTTATTACGACTTTCAAGTGCACTGCTTAACAAGCACAAAATTTTCTGACACATTTACTAATTCATTTTTTAAGGTAAAGGCAGAAAATTGGCTGGGCTGACTATTGAAGCGATTTGGAATTGAATGATTTTTCCATTTTTTATCCTGTTATAAGTGATTTTGTGTCATGTGAGAATTTGTTTTCTTATTTCTTTGGTTGCTTTTTCCCCTTTCATTCAGAAATTCCGTTCAAATTGCCAACTTTGATAGTATTTTCTGAAAGATTTTTCTATTCATCAAAAAAGGGAAAACATCTTTGTCAGTGATTAATATGCGAAATTTCTCAAGTAGTCACAAATTTTCAATGGGAGAGCAATTACAGGTTAAATAATAGCTTATTAATCAGTTGAATATAATCACTACATTGAATTATTAAAAATTAGTAGCTAGGATTACATTATATTTTCTGTTATACAGAGCCAAAACCATCATATTCCTCTTGTACAGAATCATGAAATTTCAAGATATTAAATGTACATACTCTATAGTTACAAAGCCAAATTTGCCTGATTGCAGAGTCAGGACTGAAAAACTTAAAAAAATACATGTAAAAACAACAACAACAATATATATATATATATATATATATATATATATATATATATATATATATATATAAATATTTACAAAATCCTGGTTATAGAATCTGCAATTACTTTAATTCCAATATCATAAGACACATTAAATTAGCTAGAAATTATTATACATAGCTATAGTATTAATTTGAATGACATAAAGTAATTATAAAACCAGTAAATCTATTTTAATGATCCCAAAATAAACATAAAATCTATTAACTTATCAAGCAATCCCAAAGACATTAAATTACTAATAAATCATCATCAAGATTCCAAAATTATTATAAAATAAATTAAAATTTATGTTATAAATTTGCCCTTGTAGACTTCAGAACTGCCCTAATACGCATGTTATAAGAACCTATGCAGCATATTAGGTCAATCCCTCAAACACGTACAAAGAACTGGGGTCAGAAAGATACATAAGACTCCGCTCACCTACACACCGCCTAATCGCTTTGCGATTCCTATGGTATCATAAAGCAATCCCTCTTTTCTAGCCAATATCAGACGTAATTGTTTCACATTTCCATTCTGAATCACTTTGTGATCTCTTATTTTCTGTGCATTCAGTTTTAGAGCTCACTTAATGAAAACACTCTCCTCTCTTCAATTTTTGATACACCCTCTTTTTAAATTTAAATTATTTGTCATAAACTATCTGAAAGTTTCAAACAGATTGCCTTGTTTCCTAATTTTGTTTGTACCCTTCCCCCTCCCCCCCCCCCCTAAAAAAATGTGATACACCATTCTATTTTAAAAGCTATCTTAAAATTTAAAGCAGATTGCCTTGTTACATTTCCTAATTTTAAAAAAAATTGTGCTCTGTTACTTCCACATTCTACCATCAGGGGCAACTCTCTTTTCTTAGCAGTACTGTATCCAAACGAGACTCCGTTAAAAAATCTATCAGTAGACATATTACTCGAGGGAGTGGTGGTCTTGAGTAACAACTTAAGATATTTGATGGAATTACATTCAGAATTAGTGGTAACTAAACTTTTAACATTTTAATCAGATTTGTAAGAAATACCGATCATGAAACCTTAACCCTGAAACCATCCCCAGTTAAAAACTTTATCTATCTGCCTTTCTATACATGTATATCACTTTTTTTATGGAGAAAATTAAGTCCATAATTCTGCACAAATCTCTTCCAAATTGGTACATAAAATCAGCAGTAGAAAATCTCGGTCAAATTAGTTAATGGGTAAATTCGGATCAAAAGGGGTGGAAGTAAAGAGGGGATTTGTGTATATTGAAAAATCCTAATAACTTTTTATTTACAATAGATATAAAATCAGTTTGAAGTTATTATTACTTCTAGAAAAAAGCCAAAAATTAACATATGATAGATTTTTGATAAAATTAAAACTGGGGTCAAGTGCCAAAAAAAAAAAAAAAAAATTAGGGAGAAAAAAAATTTCTAACTTCGTTAATTCTCAAGACAGCAATTCCAGTTGAATTTATTATAAATCTTCTTAATATTATCTACTTTTATATTGACAAGTTTTTAATAACACCAACTTATACTGCCAAAAAAATAAAAAACAAAATCAAAAAGAGATCTTAATGAATTACAATGGGAATTTGGTGAAATACCGGAAATAGTGCCGAATTGACATCACTTTTGGCTAGTAATTTTGACTGCCAGATTTGGCGATATAAAATGCCAAGCTGATGACAGAACTGAGTCCCTACCAATGGAAGCGCCACTGCAGTTTTGTAGTATCTATGTAGATTTTCATTTGTTCATACATATCTACACAGCTTTTTATTGGTCCATTTTCAAATCATTACTTTTTTTATGTAAAGAAGGATTTTTTCTCTAAATTATCCCTTTGTAATTGAAATATCTATATTATAGTAACTGTTTTGACTTCGAAAATATTCCAATAAAGGTGCAATATTGTTTTAATACATGGTTAGTTACAGTTTATATATATCTTTATAAAAAATATGTATTTTCTGTTTTGAATGATATCAATTTCAAAAATGCAAAACTCTATCTGGTAGGAGAATTTAAATTTTTATTGACCTATTTTTTTTTTAAAAAAAAGGCAAGTTTTATCATCTTTATAAAAAAAAAAAAAAAAAAAAAAAAAAAAATATTATGCTGCTTTTTAGTATGTGGCAACTCGAAAGGAATGACTGAATTAGCAATTAAAAAAAGATTTCTTTAATGTTAAATTATGGAAAGTATAGTGTTATATACATTTTAAATGATTGTCATTTCCTTAATATTGGATATTTTTTTACTGGACTTTCGAAAGGCTCATACTTAAGTTAAAAGCTTTCAAGTAAGCTATTATTTGTCACTAAATATTTCCTGGTTCAGGTTATAATTGAGTTATCCTTTTATCTTGTTCCATGAAGAAAAAAGTGACAAAACAGAGGTTTCGGATCTTCATAACTAATTGATAGATCTGACTGAAATTTCATAAACTTTGAGGTCTAGAGTAGGACACTTTGTCTTTTCAATTTTGTCGCAATCCAATGAGTGGGGTCAAAGTTATTAAGGGGCGAACTTTGGACTTTAACCACTTAACCGGTGACAGGTATGGGGAAGCAGTGCTTTTACTCCCGACTTATCTCGGGGCAGATGGTTAAGTGGTTAAAGATGCGTCTGAGCTTTACTAAACAGCACTATCATGCTGTTAACCCTTTATCTAGGGCATTATGAGTTCATGAAAATTTTACATTCTAAAGCATTTTATGCAAATTGTTTAAATTAAAAGATTTACTTTATCATTTAATATGTATTTAAAGGATTGAAGGATTTAAAAGGATTAATTAAATTTGAATTTACAGGGATTTTGTGCAATTTTTATAATTCCACTCAAATTTTTTAATTTATAATTATTTTCTTAGTATTTTGTAGCATTATAAAATGTACAAATATGATGTTCTTACAGTATAAATATATAAATATTTCTGCATTGAAAAATCCCCATCCCCTTCCCTTAGCACCTAGAAAGCTGAAAAGATGCAAAAGCAAAAGAAATCTTCCTTTTAAAAATATTTCTGTTTTGTGTAACCAATAATGCTTTTGGAACAAGATAAAGTAATGTATCTGTAACTCATTCTAAACAGTATTACAACTAACCAATGTATTAGAAGAATTTTATAAGATGTTATTTTAATGGTACTTATCAGGGTTGGCACGGTTTAAACCAACTGGTTTTTTTTTTTTTTTTCTCAAAAAAAAAAAAAACAATTTTTTTTTTTTTTAATCAAATGACATTTTCTCATTTTTTTTTTTTAATTTAAGACCTAGAAATTATTGATATAAATATTTTCTACTTTTAGTACTTTATTTCAGCAATAAGTATTAGATATAATGGGTCTAGGTAATTTTTTTTTTATGTATAGGATAAAAATCAGTATGCGTTGGTGATTATACTCTATTGCTCTAAAGAAAAGCTTAGAACATGTGAATCGATCAAAGATAAAATAGATTTAAAACATGCAATATTTAGTATAAAATATTTTCATTTAAAAAAGTACAGAATATTTAAAGCAATCTATCTTAACATGCACAATGATTTTGAATATGGAGCTACTTAACGCGATGATCTTTAAGATTTTAGTCAAATTGTAATACTTTTTTTTTTTTTTTTTTTTTTTTTGGAAATTATTTTTAAGAATTAAAATATGAAGTTGAATAAGAGAGTATTCAAATATCTGGTGTTAGTTAAAGCATTTTAATAATACCAATCTAATTTTTCCCCTGTTATCTGGTGAATCCAATGACCAAAAATGTTGACTTCAAATTGTTACTGCAAAAAAAAAAAAAAAAAAAAAAAGAAGTATTTCAAATTATTATTTTTTTTTTAATTATAGTCATCAAACTGCATCAAATGTTTATTATAGTAATCAAAAGATATAATTGTTTTCAAAGTATCAGTTTTTGATTGTGTAAAGTAATTTATTCTTTGAACACACTGTTACAGGTACACTGAACAGTTGTTCTGTTTACTAACAACTGTTTAAAATGATTTTCTTTCAACTTTATGCATAATTCACTACAATTGTTTAATTTAAATTATTTTCAAATGAAGTTATACTACTTATAATCCAACAATGTCTATTTTTATCAATAAATATGCATGTATATGTAATAAAAAAAAGTATTTTCTAAAAAAACACAGTTTAAACCAAAAAAAAAAAAAACAATTTTTTTTTTGTTTTTTTTTTGAAAAAATCTGGTTTTTTTCCAACCTGAAAGTACTGTCGGTAGATAAAGGGTTAATACAGGGCTAATAAAGTTACCCTGTTTGGACCTATGTTGAGTCTGCGCTGGCTGACAGATATTGATGAAACTTGGGAAATACATTATATGAACCAAGGGGGAGAAAATTACAATAAAAAATAGTTTAATTTTCAATCAATAGATAGCGCTTTTCACTGTTAGAGGGCATAGTAGAAAGAACAAGCATTATTGATGAAGCTGCTTTATGGGAAAGACAGTAATTTGCCATGAAAGATGGTGCACCACCTCATTTATCATAGGCTTGGCTACGTGAGATGGTACGCCATCTTTCCTGACAAATTACTACCTTTTTGATAACGCAGCTTCATCAGCAATGCTCTTACTTTGTCCTGTACCCTCTAGTAGTGAAAATCGTTATTGATAGATTAAGCAATTTTTCATTGCAAATTTCTTTTCTCGATGGTCTATCTAATGTATTTCCCATGTTTCATCATTATCAGCCTACCAAAACAGACTCTGTGTAGGTCCAAACAGAGTAACTTTAATTATAACTACCCTGTACTCTGACTGTCTCTTACATAGAATAAGACCACAACTGGTCACTACTGGTAAATTTTACAAAATTATAACTTATTTTATAGCTATATTTATGCAACTATTTTAAACTTTACTTTTTCTATAAGCTATCCAATAGTTTTAAAAGTTTCATACTTTTTTTCCTACCTCTCCTACTACAAAATGCTAAATAGGCATAGTTTTATATCATAACTCGTACTTCCTTTTCTTTATGATCTTATGTTATGTATTGAGAGTTGTGATAATTAGTTTTTCCTAACACATAATTTAGAACTTTTATAAAATTATCCAATACTCAAATAATTAAAATGTATGATTGATGTAGCTACAGCTTGTTTCTCATTGAAAGATTCAACATTTAAACTTCTTTCTCAAGGCTGGAGAGAAAAATTCAGATGCATTACTGACTATGAGCTATTTGTTGGAAATTCATTTTAACTGTGGGGTATTTTTAAAAACAATTTATATGCTTAAGAATGTATGTAGAAGACATTTGTTGTATATAGTTGAAATATACTATTATAAAAGTAGATTATTTTAATTGCATTTTTCTTACAATTTTGCTTATAATGTGCTCATATCAAAAGGAAGAATTTAAAATGTTATCTTATTCTTATGAGACGTTATAAACTTCGTTTGCAGGTTTTTTTTTTTTTTTTTTTTCCCAAAGAATGTTAAAAATATTTTTAATTAATGTGTTATAAATTCAATGAGGTTGTTGGTTTCTCTTGCCCATTTATTCAGGACACACAAGAGCGTTTCAAATGTCTATTTTGCACGTGTGGGAATCTCCATGGGAGTCGGTTCTCTGAAAACTTCCCAGGCAAACTTGACAACATATTTTATGGGGGTGTTTGTCCATTTTGCGCGACGAACAGCTGTAAAAAGCCTATTTTCACAAGTGCCTTTAGTAAAATAAGATAAGGAGAAATAGTTAGGATGGGGATATATTTACGAGCATAAAAAAAATTCGTTACACTTTGTGACAGTGGGTAATAAAATTGGAAAGGGAAGTGCAGATAAGAGTGTTTAGATTGTTTATATCCGAACAGCTGCTGTAGGTTGGCGATGCGTGGGGTCGTAGAGAATCGAGCGTTCATGCATAGCAATGGATGCACCTAGCAACGGGGTCGGAGATCGTGGGGTACTTGGGCCTATCAGAAGATTTAAAGTTTTTGTTTGCTTATTGAGAAAGTCGCGATTGGTGGAAGATATTTGGGAAGGATGGTCAATTTAAACAAAAAGAAAGAAAAAAAAGAGGGGAGTAAGAAAATAGTCAGTATGTTTTGTTTTCTGGCTGGAACAGGAGATAGCTCTTGCCCGGTAAAAATGCTTAGCATGGACGGGGAGCCGAAAATGAAACTGATAGTGGCAGAGAAAGTGGCCTAATTGTATCGCTGACTCCACCTACGGCATGCAGGAGGATGGTGAGCGAAAAATTGCCCTGATCGAGCGAGGAAGTGCAGTCGGAGTGTATATTGGTTCGGAGAGGCCCCATCTGGTGTGAAATCATCTATGTCGCGAGGATGTGTATGTCCCATACCCTGAGCTTCGGTGACAAGTCTGCGGAGGCCCAATGTACCTACAGTGGATAGAAGGGTCCCTTGATAATTTTAAGAGATTCTTGCAACTGCCAGGTTCGAAGCAAGTGTGCTGGCCAAGTTCTGATGTTGAAGGACCAACCTTCCATGAGAGTCGTTCTGAGTGGATTACCCCCCCCCCTCCCCTAAGATAAAAGGGTGTCTTCATTGTAGCTGGTACTGATGAGTGTTAAAAAAATTAGGTTATTAACTCTTTTAAAGTGTTGGTAGAGATTGCCAACATTTGAAACAAAACAGAAAATTCATAATTTATCAAATGTAAACTTGATTATTTTAAGTTTGATTATGGTATGAATATTGTGATTATTGTATCATTATATATTATATTTTTTGTAAAACTTGTTAATCCTACATATAATTTATGTAATGGGGTGTACAAGGAGTTTAAATTGCATGTAATAGAAAATAATTAGAGAAGTAAAGTACAGTATTGAAGTGATGTGATAAGATAAAATTTATGTGCGTTTATGCTAATTATAGTGTTGAATATGCATAGTCAAGAAGATATATTTAATTTAATATTAACGTCAGGTCTATAATATGTAAATTTTAAGCGAAGAGTTTTTTAATATTTATTTATTTAAAATAAAATCAAAATTAATTAAAACTCTCTGGATGTCTTTCGATTATATTGATTGTGTCTTGACTTGAATTCACTTTAAAGGTTGAAGTTGAGTGACAGATAACACTAACATCATGGGTTGCTTCATAGGATTCTGACTGTCTAATCCATCTGAGCAAGGCATGATTTGTTTAACATCTCTGGTAACAGTGTCAGAATTCATTGAAGTATAGTGAGTTCCTCTTGTTCTGATGTATCTATTTTTATATATTGTTGTTTTTTGGAATATTAAAGAAATCTCATTTATTTTTATAGAGTTGAGGGGTTATTTAATTTTAATTTTGGGTTGTATTAATATTTTCATTTTACTAAATTGTGCTAAGGTTGCTATGAATGAATATTACAAGAGAAACTCACAACAACTATAATACACTGCAAAGTTCCCTGGTCATTCCCTTTGTAGTGTATCCACTAAGTGGATATATACTACTGCTTAGCCAGAGATTAAAGACCTGTCACGTGAGTTAAAGGTCCGAGTAAGACGAGTCTATTCTTGATAATAGGATGAAGGCAGAGAAAGGGGGTTTCCCCTAATACTGGTTTTCTAGGAATGGAGAGGTTGGGAGAAACCTGAATTTCGTCCCTTCCTAATGCTTCCCTACCTTCGGAACATTCCATTATTTTGGCAGTATGCCAATCCAGTTCTTTAAACGCTGGTCCAGCAGTATATAGAGTTTTTCCATTTGGAAATAAAAATGTTAATGTAGTCACTGTGTTCTCTGAATAAAAACATTTAAGTTTCTTTTAACTTTTTCTGCTAATTAAGCATTTCAAAAAATAGTAGATATACTTATCAACTATTAAAAAGTCCAGCATGTACACAAATTAAATATCCACAGTAATAATAATTACAGTTCATGTAGTATATCTGATTTTTTTTTTTTTAATGTTGGGAATACATTTACATTCTAAGTAATACTAAGATGTAAATAACACAAACAATTAACTATTTCCTATTCTTTTTTAAAAAAGATAATTTAAAATAAAAATATTTTTCTGATGATGTTTTACTTCTTCTTTTTTCAGCCTGAAATCTGCAGTATCCCCGGAAAGTGCCAAAATATTAGAAAGGCAGTTGTCATTGAATATTGAAAATTCACCATCTACTCCACCAACTAGTGCCAGTAGAAGTCCTCATACAATCTCATCTAATGCCAATAAACTTAAATCTAATAATACACATGCAAACTCTAGTGCCAACCATCCATCAGAAAGTTTTCAGAACAAGACAGATACTAATTGTCACATTAGTGTTTGTTCTTCAGACCATATGAAACATCATTTAAAATCTTCCCTTATACCACAGCCCGTAAAACACTTGCCAGATTTAAATGGTAATACTAGTACTTCTGAAAACAATCCACACCTTCAACACTTACTTTCAAAGAAAGAAGCTCTTTTACACACTGCAGCATATACTGAGAAAGATACATTGATCAAAGAATTAAATGTTCATATTGAGAAAGCTAAAGTTACATCCAAATGATTTTAAAAAATGATTATCTGTATTCTTTTCCTGTAGCCACTGGGATTATAAATAGGGATTTTTACATAAATGTTCATTACATATGGAATTATTAATAATATGTCATCCAGGCAGGTTTTTTAACTGATTTTATTGCATTAATACAGAGCTGCCTTTTCATATGTTAAACAACAAAATACTATCATTTATATGCTTCAGCATTATAATTTTTTTGTGTGTGTATCGCCTTAAAATTATGTGAAACAACTAGTATTATTTGAAAAATCCGTTTTTTTTTTTTTTAAATATATGTACTTATATAAAGAAAAGAAGTTACAGAAAATTCTTTTGATAAAATGTGAGTTTTAGTTTAAAATTAGTTATGTTAATACATATTATACTTTTAAAATGGGAAAGAATTGACCTAATGATTTTTAAAAATGGTTATCCATATTATAACTATTAAGAATGTCATATTAAAACTTCGAAATTGCTAGCATCATATTCATGTCTTTCATGTAAAATAAAACTATATAGATTGTTAGTATTTTTATTATTATTTTTATTTTGTTCTTGAATTGTATATGTTTTTATTTATACACAGACACACACACACCCACAGATGTATGAGTATGAACATATTTATACAAATATATATTCAGTTGTATTATTAAAAATATGTTTTTGCTTTTTTATTTTATTGTTTGTGAATATATATTATTTTTATACAAAGTTGTATAATTGTGTAAATTTAAAAGATCTGAAATTGTGTATTGTTTATATATTTTTTTATTATTTTTTGTTATTATTGTCATATATATATGTATACATTTTGATTTGTCTACTACTTATTTGATGCTTGAGTTCTATTTTTATTTTGTTTTATAGATTATGTTACTCTTTAAAAAACATTAAGAAACAAAAAATTTTTCTTGCTGAAATAGGTTTTACAGAATTCTACCACTTAGATAAAGCATATCAAAATTATACTTTTTATTATTATTTTTTTTTCTTTTGCTTAATATTTTACTATGCTATGTAGTGAGGAATAACAAAACTGTTTTTAAACTAAAAGTCTGATTGGAGATTTTTGAACCAATACTTAAATTCACCTTATTACTAAAGCAAGTGATGAATGTGTATATATGTATATAGTGAATGTATATAAGAGAATGTATGGTGGATGTACATATGTGTAAATGGGAAAAAATTAGTGGCCAGTATTAAACTTTTAGACACTAGAACAAGCTCACATCTAGAATTTTTCAAGTCTTGCTTTGTAGTTTCAAAACTAGTGTTCATATGTCAATTTTGCTATCTCTTTTGATTTATTTATTTATATAAAAAGCTTTTGAAATGAACAGTATTTTATTTAATTTGAATAAAGATGAAATAAGTTTTTAAATTGTTTTTTATGGCAATATTTTAGATGAGTGGTTTTTAAACTGTGTCTGCAGCATATTTTTAGAGGGTCCGTGAAAATCTTACTTTCAATCTAAAAAAAAAAAAAAAAAAAAAAAAAAAAAATCACCTATTTAGAGCATAAGTTTGCAAGTCAGCGGAAAATACTGTAAAAAAATATAGTATAATAAGTTTATACATCTTTATTAGTTATACATTCTGTACTTGATGTTTTAAAGTATATTAATAATTTCAGCCTTAAATCATAGTGGTTCACAGAAAAAATGCTGCAAGTACCAGATTAAGAATCACAGTTTTATTTATAAAGTGATTTTTTATTAATCTTTTCTAATTATCCTTAAAAAAATTTACAGCATTTTCTTTGTTTGCTAATTATATTGCTTTTCAAGAAAAATATTCCAAGTTGCATTCAAAAGTTTATTTTCAGAATTTGGCTGCTGTTTAATTTTTTAGACACATGCAAATATTTGTTACAGGTCAATCAAACAGTGTATAATATTGTTCAGTGGCAATATCGTCATTTCTTGAAATCTGGTGTTATGAATGGTTTTCTTGATTTTAATATGATTATGAGAAGCTAATTCTCTATAAAAAACGTTCCTGTTAGGTAGAATTTTTGTATCTAAGTTTCTGTTATCCATAAAATGTAATTGTTTGGTAAAAAGGGGAATTCTGTTTGTTTGTTTAAAAAAGTGTTCTGTTTTATTAAATGTACTTACCAAATCATTTAATTGAAATTGTTAAAGAGTTGAACAAAAAATATTTAATTTTGAGGGTAAAGTTTATCAAATTTCAGGATGAATTGTAAGTATTTTAAAAGAATGATAATGATATGAATATTTCATTGCCATATCAGTATATACTGTTCTAGTGCAAAATGTAAATATTGTGTATATGTTTGTTGAGAATGTATAGTGTAGATATGTCTTTTCTCCAAAAAAAAACTTGGATAAAATCATATTATTATTTCTGTTGAATAGAGTATATTGAGCTGATATTTTGTGTGAATTACTGCATTTGTTTCCAAATTTGTAGTATCAACTATTTATGAATTGCCAATATTGGTCTTCCTCATTGTAATAAAAAAATTCTTCCACAATCCTTTTGTGCCAAGCAAGAATATTATTTAATGTAAAAGTTTTTCACAAACTAACCATTTTACAAAAATTTTTACTAGAAAATGTTTGCAGTTATCCCAGTAATTCCATTTACATACTCAAATCATGAAAAGGAAAAAAAGAGAATGAACAAAATTTGAAATGATTACATTTTTATGCATAATTTTCTGTAATATCAAAATAATGTTACAGTTGTAATTTTTACTTGCATCATTAAAAAAAAAAAAAAAAAAAAAAAAAAAAAAAAAAAAAATGGTGCAAAAATGTTTAATGTGTAGATGCCATACATCATATTGTTGGTTTGCAGATGGAACAACACAACTTTTAAAAGTTGTTGATCTGCCTTCTTCCATAACCAACACAATATTTGAAGATGAAGTATTTATTGTGATTTTGTTCACAAAGCCCAAGTTAAATTCTATTTATTAAACTGCAAAAGAATGAATAATTAACAAAAAAAAATGAAATTATAAGCAATAATTTGATAAATAAAAATTTAAATTGATTTAAAATTGTTTTTGTGCATGTGATATAAAAAGAAATTGGCAATATTTATTTGTTATGTTACCTTTAATCTAAACATAAAACATCACCAGTAGAGTTTTAAAATGAATGGAATAAAATCTTATATAAATTTCATGATGATAGAGATTTAAATTTTTTCAGTTGTTTTTCTTCTTGAAAAAATAATGTTTCTACTTTTCCCCTTAAAAAACACCAATTCTATTGGTAATTCCTAAAGTTGGTATTTTGAGTTAATAAAATGATAAATATTAATAATCTTTGAAAATATAATTACACTTATGCAGAAAAACTGCTTTCAATATAGAATATGTTTTGCTTTGTATCCCCCCCCCCCTTCTCCCTTGTACTAAACATTTTTCTTTATGTGTCTTTATATGTATATACATATTATTCACAAAGCTTTATTTAAAGTTTTCTTTTACAATCCTGCTGAAATTCTGCAATCTAACTTCTCTTTTACATTTCTTAAACAGACATGTAATTTTCAAGCAGTGAATGTGCTGTTACTGTTAAATTGTGAATGCATTTCAGAGGTCTCTAAATAAAATTTCCAAGTATCCATTAAATTTAAAATTGTGGGCATAGATTCAATCTATGACATTGTTTTGATTATAAAATTTTACGTCTCTTAAAAATGAATTCAATTATTACTAAACTAAAGAACTTCTTTTCTAGTACAATTTTATAAGCTTATTGATAATAATGTGATTATAAACCTGAAATTATTAATTGCCACTGGGTAAACAGAGTTTTATATGCAGATATACATTTAAAAAAAAAATCTTGTGAGATGTAATTAAAAAAAAAAAAAAAAAATTATAATATTTTGAAAATATTTAATTTATTCACTATTCTAATTGTAAATTTTACAAAATTAAATTAATGGCTAAATGCTAATAACAAACTTTTATAACAGAAACAAGTATAAGTAACTTTTAATCTAAGAAAAGAATGAATGGTGTTTTAACTTGAAAGTAATATACAAAAAGTTTTCAAAATAAATTCTCATGCAATTAATGTACATTCTTACTTGAAAATTTGACTGCAATGCATTTTTGAGCAAGTTTGATTGTATAGTAAAATAAAAATATTTTTGCACCATAATGTTTAACATTTTAAGTATGCATTAATTTTGGAACATTAATTTAAAACCTTACTAAATAATGCAAATTTTATCATGGTGTTTGAAAATCTTGCATATTTGCACAACTAAGGCAGACAAAAACACAACATTAGCTATTTTATTCACTTTCTAAAAGATTTTAAAAGCTTAAAGTATTAAGAATGTTTATTGTTGTATATTTTATGTTTAAATTTGCCTTTTTGTTTTGTTCTTGTGAAATACATTTGTTGGCATATGAACAAATATAGATATCATCACTATTGGGAAAATTTTTTCATTTAGACCTTGTTGTTGTTTTCTTAATTTATGGTAACAATTTGTATTACAGAAAAAAAACTGAACATATACACTATAAAAGGCAGCAATTTGTAATAAAACTTTGAGTTTAAACCTTTTTCATTAATATGTTTGTTAACTCTATGTCCCATTCCAAAAGGATTCAGATTTGAAATCAGTATTATTAATAATCCCGACCCTGAGTACTAATAACTCTAATTAATCATGAATTTGACATGAATGATATGAGGGTAGATGGAGAACTGACAGTAAATCATAACATCATCTTTCATTTGAAGTCAAATGTGATTCAGTATTATGGAACTAGTCAGATTATCATAACTCTTCATTTAAACATCATTGAGCTTAAAAAAAAATGTATATCTATATATATCTATATTTATATATATGATGTATAAAAAAAATAATAAAAGCTTTTCTTTAGTTCTTCATAAAAGAGTTGATTTTAGATCTTCATCAGAGTTTAAGAGACTGATTCATTTAAATACTTGTTATAGCCAAATCCTAAAAAAAGCAGAATGTTTTTCATTGCTATGAAAATACATTCCTGTCGAAATGTTTCCTGTAAAATATATTTTGAAGATTGCTTTCTATATAATGTGTTTATTATCTTTTTATCGTTCATGTTTTTTTTAACCTATGAATTTTAAGATTATTAAAAGGTATTAAATGAAAACTTGAATTTCCTTGACATAACTGTGTAACTTTAAGTTTAGGATCTTATACTGCTGTGTCATATTTTCTTTATATTCTACTTATTGACAGAATCTTGCTTTCCTGTCTGCTCGTCTGCTGTTTAAAAACACGATAATCAAGTAAACAGCTTTTGTATTTGTTTAGGGGTATGTTGCAACAAAGTGTTTTCTTAATTTTCATTACCTAATTATATGTACAAATACATATATTTTTTCCCATTGAATTAGACAAATTTATCTATTTTACTGAATCATTATATATCTTTTATATTCTGTATGTAGTTATAAATAGAAAGCAATCTGAAGTCCTACCACTCATAAATCATGTTTATTTATTTATTTTTATGATTAAGTAATTTAATTCTTTAAACATCCTGCAGAATTTTGTATGTATGTTTAATGGTTCGTAAAATAATAGCAAAGAAAAGCATTTGTATGAAAATTTGTATTTAATAACCTTTCGTATTTATTTATTTTATGCGCTTCAAAAAATTAACATTAATTTCAATTTTGTATTAACCCTTCAATTCAAAATCTAAGTAACAAGGTTTTTAAAGGATTAAGCATAATTAAAGAAAAGAACGTGACAACATAAAAAAAAAAAAAAAAAAAAAAGTGCTGTGATTTCATTATAAGACACATTCAAAATCTTTAACTGTTGCAAATCATAAATTGCATTGTTCTGACTTACATGTGACAAACAATTCAAGATTTTCTTTTTCGACAGGCCATAATCAAAAAGTTTTGTTATGCTTAGCATAATGCTAATCCTTATAATTGACTGTTACATCTTAATTTCAAATTAGACAGATTGGTGATAAAAAAACATTTAAAATTTAAAACTGCATGTGTTTGAAAATTATTCTGATTAATAAATTTAGCAGACAATAAATAATAATATGCATTTTTTAAAAGATTTTTTCTTTATTTCTGCATAAAATTTATAATTGTTTTTAAAAAAATATCATAAAATAAAATTATTTTGAAATAGCAATCTATTCATTTTTATTCTTGTTATAAAAGAATAGTACTTACTGTATTTGAATTTTCTAAATAAGATATTAAAACTTTTAAATAAATACCGGGTGATCCAGAAGTCCCGGGACTTTTGAAATGCTAATAATTAGAAAACCATAAACAATAGAATTATGCGGTTTTCACAGAAATGCTGAGAAACTTGTGGGATTTGTTTTTTCGATGAAAAAAAATATGTTAGTTGCACTTTTTGACAGCAGGTGGCGCTAAAATTGATAGTATTGTTTTTATAGTATGATACAGCTCATTTAAAAGAACGAATTAGTGTCCAAGGGTTACAAAGTTTAATCATGACGCTCATGGCTTATAAGTATCGCCGTGAGCCGATGCAAAACAGCGTGCACAGTATCCTCAGAGCAGAAAGAAATTTCAGTTCATCGTGATATCACAAGTTTACTGCACTCACCATGAACTGGTGATTTCTACAGAGTATTGGCATAGAATCCTACCTAATTTACGATTGTAACAGACATTTGGGATCTCTTGTTTCTATTACGATCTTCCAATGAGCCTTTTTCTCAAACCTTGCTTACCATAGCATTTCACAATTGCAATGGTCATCGATTCTTTTGCAGTTTTAACTTGGCGTATTGTACGATGTGAAAACAACGCGACATGCAAAGATGTGTCTAAACATAGTCTAGACAATGTCTAAACACTGCAGTTGCTCATGAAATTTTGTATCAAATTTCCCTTACAATGCAATTCCATTTACCTTACAAAAAATGTTTGAACATAAATCACCCTTAAAACGAAATCTCATCAATATCATAGAAAAGAAGTTTCGCAATGAACTCATGTGTCTATATAACGCATGGTATAGGTACATTCAGTCTTATACAACAGCGCCACCTGTTGCTAAAAATAGCAACTATATATATTTAAAAAAATTCATTCTAAACAAAAATCCCACATGTTTCTGAGCATATATCTGAAAACAGAACCTTTGTATTATACATAATTTCCTAATTATTAACTTTTCAAAACTCCCGAAACTTCTGGATCACCCGGTATATCGATGATGCTTAATGTGCGAGTACTTTCAATTTTATTGCTATGTCTTTTTTTATGAAAGTCAAATTTTAGTTATTAAAATGAGTAAGAAATTACATTTTATTCTTGCTGCTGTTAGTGACTTTTTTTTCTATTCCATTTAATGACATGTTTGTTCTTTTCATAAGAATTGTGCTGTTGTTTTGATATGTAATTTGTTATTAAGATGTAGCTGCTAATGAAAGTAGCAACAAGCCAACATTTTATAAAACAAATATTTTATAAAATTCTGGCACCTCAAGAATTGCTGATCAATTGGTTTTCTTGATAGTTCTGAGAATTAGCTCTTAAATTAAGCGAGATCAAGAACACAGGCTTACAATAATTTTTTTCAATTTAAAGGAAGGATGTTTCTAACATATTTCTTTTATATTGATTTAAAAAAAATTCTTTGGTATGCAGTAGACACAAATTGAGAATTTCTTACTGGTTGGTAAATTAATAATTTAGCCATAAAACATCAGAATATCCTATTTTACAAGTTTAGTCATATACACCAGGTATTATTATAGCAGACATAGTAATTTTTTAAGTGGGATGGGGCACATCTGTCATCTAAGTGAAGAAAAAGCATTATGATGATTTCCCATCTTAATTATGTAACAAATTAAATAACTAATGTGCATCTTCTTTCTTTTCTTTTTTAATAGTTTCCTGGTTCTATTAGATAGTCTATGTAACTTTTCTAAATGTTCATTTTCTCTTTTGAATTAACTTTATATGTTAGGGAGATAATCTTAATAATTTTTTAATTAAGTGTGTCAAAAAATATTAGATTTGCCCAAAACAGTAGAATAAATAAAGTATTTTGTAGGCCTGTGAAAAATAAAATTCTTGGTTATTTAAAGACATGAAAAAGGAGAACATCATTTAATTTTAATTCTCATATTTTTCAAATTAACTCCTTTTGGACAAGTGTTCTATATGTGGCTTTTTGAGTACCACTATTTCTAAATAATATTTGCCTTATTTAATTGCAGAAGTTCTAAGTCAGGTAAGATAAAGATTACTATTCAGAAAATGTGATTCTAAAAAATAGAAACATTTATTCCAAAGAGATTTAAAAGTAAATGTTAAAGTTTAAGAAACATTAAAAAGGAAATCTTTACAAAAGCAAATTTGAGTTATTATTTGAAAATGTGATGTGCAATTTTTATACTTCATTTTTGTTTTGTATGTTATTTTTGTTTATGTTTATTTTTTAAGTAGTATTGTAATGTTACAACTGTTTTATGTCATTGTCATGTATTTGTAACAGGAGAAAAGTTTACGTGGTATACTAAACTTTCATAAAACCAAACTGTAAAAAAAAAAAAAAAAAAAAAAAATATTGTGAAAATCTTAACAAGCATTTTGAAGAGGATTTGGAAAAAAGAAAAAAAGAAACGCAGCACTAAATGTGACATTGCCAAAATACGATTCATGAATATTACTAAAATGTGGCAAATTTGGTATCATTTTGGACTTTTAAAGCATAACATGACAATGTGTGACATTTTCAATGAAATGATGAATAAAAAGGAGTTCTATGCCAAAATGTGTCTGTCTGTAATTTTATCCCCTTTTAAAAAAATTATAACTACAGGAATGGCATCAAAAACTAAACTGCATATTTATGTTTAGATAGATTTCATATAAAATACTCACCTATTTAAAATTCTTGAAATTTTTTTGCAAATTTACATTGATCACAATTCCTAGAACCTAAAATCATCCCCAGTTCAAAACTATATATATATCACTTTTTTATGGATACAATAACATCCATAATTTTGCGTTAATTTCTTCATAACTGATACATAAAATCAAGGAGTAAAAAATCTTGGTCTAGTTTGTTAATGGTCAAACTCAAGGATTACATTTACATTCATAACTTATTTATATGACGTTGAAAGAATCCTCTTTTTTTTTTTTTTTTTTTTTTTTCCCGAACATTTAAAACAAAATGCATAGAAAACAACATTACATTTTTACCCTTTTGCTAGACTGTCATAGGGTTAAAATTATTATTAATTCTAAGTAAAGGGCAAAAAATTTATATATGATATTTATAAACATTATGAAACATTAAAAATGGCCTCAAGGTGTGAAAAAAAATAGGGTTTTAAGAAGAAAAAAATGCATAACTTCAATTTACAAAATATCAAACTCACTTAAATTTATTACAAATCTTATTTTCAACTTTTATATTGACAAGATTTGATAAGTTGCTGCAAGTTGATGCAAAATCAATTATACTTATTATTACTGTGCACATGCATACAATGTGAATTTTACAGCATTTTAAAGAAATATTAATGTGCACACTTTATTATATAAATTTATATGGGACATGTTTTAGAGTTTATGGGTGTTTATTAAAATTTAGTATGGCATATAATATTCAAGGGATAAATGCTACAGCAAATATGGTATAATATTAAAATTTTTCTTAAAATAATGCATTTATACAATATGTAAATTATCAAAAACCACTATTTCAGAAGAAAGGACTAGGTTTAGGGATTAATCATAGGTACAGTAACAAAACTAGATTAAGCATACAATGTTATCCTCTCATTAATTCTTTGATCTGCAGTCGCTCGGGGCAACATCTATTAAAGTGACAGAGAGTAAGCGGGACATTGGCTAATTCTTCATTCTTTTTAGCTGGGGAATAGGTGAGAATATCAATTATTCTAAGAAATAACAAATAGAGTATAATAATAAAACAAATTTGAAAATTTTAAACTCTATTTTTAGGTTGTAGAGGGGCAATGGGGTAGGCAAATGAGATGTTTATTTTTTCTACAACTTATCAATTTATGGCAGAAAAAAGCTAAAATGTTTTAACTTTTGAGGTTAAGTAAAATTTTACATGATTATTGTCACTGCAAACAAAGAGCAGAAAAAAAAATCTAAAATTTTAAACTGTGTCTTTGGTGGTGATAAAAAGAAGGAAACAAATTTTCAAGGGGAGGATAAGGTGGAAATCCACGAAAGAATCTTGCTTATAACTTTTAACATTAAAGCTCGCACCTTCCTCAAAAAATAAAAAGCACCGCATTTACTTGTGTATACCGCGCACCCCATACTTAACAGGAAAAAATGGCGATTTTTTTAAATCTCATATATAACACGCCCCATAAATTGGATATGCAAATGAATTTCAGTAAAGGAAGTTGAAACAAACATCACATCAGGTCAAAAACAAGGCGAATATACATTTATAGACTTCGAGTAGAGAGTAAATGATGGAGGCTAAGAGTGAGTGACGGCAGTAAGAATTTTCTAAATAGCGTTTATATAATGTTAATGGATAAACTAGTTGGATGTGCCAATCCCAAAACTTTCTTCTATCTCATACGTACATTTTAATATTTAAAAAAAATAATTACTCATTTTAATGCTTTAATAATTTTAATTCAATATCATACCAACTTTGATTTTCATCTTAAATTTCTGCTTCAATTAATTGGAGTAAAAACGAATTTTCATTTCTGCACGAGCCGATGGCCAATAGAATGATAGGAAGATTTTTTTTATTTAATTCAGAGAGGACTTACTTGCTTTACCAAAAAATAATCATATACAAAAAATTTAGTTCAGTTCTAGTACTAACTTCATACACTTTTAAGTGATGCAATATTGAAAATCTCATAAAATTCGCTATTCCAGCGCCCCGTTCCGGCAGATTTTTTTCAGATTCGGGGCGATCCAACTAGCCATAGTCATACACTTACACAAAAAATTTCGTTCAATTCGATGCATAACTTCATGTACTTTTGGTCAGTACAATATCGAAAATGGCACAAAAATCGCGATTGCAGCGCCCCCTTCCGACGGATGTTTTTCAAATTCAGGGAGGACCAACTAGGCATAGTCATACACATACACAAAAAATTTGGTTCAGTTCGATGCATAACTGTATATATTTTTGGTCGGTACAATATTAAAAATGGCGCAAAAATCGCGATTGCAGCGCCCCCTTCCGGTGGAATATTTCAAAACTGAAAGAGGACCTGCTTGCCACAGCCAAAAACATTCACAAAAATTTTGGTTCAATTCTATGCATAACTTCATACACTTTTTGATGGTAGAATGGCGACATACACACAGACAGACATACATTTTGTAAAAACATGTTTTTTGGAATCTCTGACCCCTAAAATATGTAAATCCGTCGAAAACCGGAAGTCGAAAAAATTTCGATTACAATACTTTCTTCTATTGGAGATAGAAGAAAGTAAAAAGTGCAAGGAGTGAAATAAAGATGCAATGATACTTCAATTAAGTATGATTTTCTTAGTGATTATGTCTTTGAATAAATTTCTTGATTCATATGTATATCGTGTGATTACATCTAGCAGTAAGAAAATTATTCCGCGTATAACGCGCACCTAGGACTTTTGCTCTAAAAAAAGCATGTGTTATACACGAGTAAATACTGTATTCATTAATGTACATAACTTTTATTTTCTATTAAAACAAATGCAATTGATGCTTGAAATCTCAGTTAAATACTATTTTGATACACTTTAGTTATTTTTTCCTTTTAATGACTAATAGAATGCCAAAAACCTGTCATTTTAGTGGAATATTTTCACTCTTGCATGCAAAATGACCCCCCCCCCCCCTTCCCGAGCATAATCTAGTTATTTCCTTACCTATGGGATTAATATCGCTTTCAGAAGGTTTAAAAACTAATAAGATGCATGTTCGGTTCTGAAGCCAGAACCATTCTAAAATTATATAAAACTAAAGCAGAGATAGAAAAATTAAAATTGGTGACCTGAAATAAACATTGGCAATCTGTGGTAGTGTCATAAAGTCAGTAAAGAAGCATTTAATTAAAAGATAATCTAACGTTTATTTTCAAGAAAAACATATTCAAAATAAAAATATATGTATATATAAAATAATAAACAATGATAAACTATAACAGGTAAAATCAACCAAAAAATGTAGTTTCCGAAATTATATTATCTATAAAATTAAAGTCATACTTTAACACAATAAAAATACTTAATTAATTAAACAGCATGACGTAAGGTAAAGAAAAATAAATGACCTGTACAGGTTGCAAAATAAACTACTCACAATAGCATAACTGGAAGAAAACAGGCTTCTCAATTCAGGTAATGACGAAAGAAATAATGTCCGGAAAATGTTCAAAGGAAGTAAAAAACCTTGGATGTTAAAACAATTCATGACAACAAAATATTCATCACGATATTTCCGCTATCGACTAACAGAATTCACCTTATAAGATAACACCATCTTTCACCACTTAAAATAAACTACAGCTGAACTTTCATAATTAACATTTTAAGTCAACTAACGGCATTTGCTAGCCTAAACATTGTCAGACCACCGGCAGTCAAAACAAACCGACTGCTTTAAATACCCCTCGCGATTCCAGACATCGCCAGAGAGCAACGCCCCCTTTGCGTCTGCCGAAGTTGAGCGAAAGCGGTCCTGCCTTGCGATATGGAGATACGGCTATTCGTAAGTTGCGATTTGCGAAGATCGCAAATCGCGATCAGACGGAAGAAAACGATCATGAACGCACATGTAAAAAGTTCAAATCGAAAGTAAACAAATAAGTAGCCGACTAAGAAATAGAATATGCCATGGAATAAGGAAAAACAAAATAAAGGGATTGAAAATAAGATAAAGATAAGATAAGATTGGAATAAAATAAAACCAGTAAGTCATGCTATATTATTCTATTACAATATGTATATATGCTTATAGAGTGTTAAGGGTATGAGTAGGCTGACAATCGCCCCCCCCCCTTTTAACACTCATACTCAAAAGAAACTAAGTAATTACCAAATAATATAAATAATATCAAAGGTCATATTGAACAACATAGGATATCAGTATATCTACTATCATACTTTGACAGTTACTAGTGAAGAACAACTCAACATTATCGTGCATAAATGCAACAAATCCACAATATCTTATAACAAGGTTAATTTAAACAAATAAACAACCTTTTTAACAATGTTAATAACCACACAATATGAATAACAATTTAATAACAATACAACAACAAGAATAACAATTTTTTTCATAGCACAAGAGTCTTTAGTTACCATAGTAACTTAAAAATTTGAAAGTCTTTTAGGTACACAAATATTTCAAAAGTTCATGAAAATTCGTTAACATTTTACCTCGTCACATGCAAGTGACTACGATTACCAGTACATACAACATTCTTTAGTATGTCGATTTACTTGATCTAGGCCTTGACAATACACGATTACATTTACATACATTTGCATAATTACACTAGAGTAAATGATTATCATACGACAGATTCATAAACATTACGAATATGAAAAATAGCAAAACATGAATTACAATGCAAAAACACTTTGATAATGTATGGGAAATTCATGATATGCAAAATAGACACATTCAATGATAATAACACTAATGATCATGATCATGATAATGACTGATTATGATAATGATAAGGACGGTGAGCGCTCACATAAAAACAAACAACAACAACATGCATGCTTAAGCTTTGAAATAATACACATTTGCAAATGTTTTAACAAAGATTTAAAATGTGAAAAAAAAACACTTGTTATGCATTTTCTTAAAAGTAAAACAACCCCTTTTCATATTTATATATGCAAAAAATATATACAGCTCAATTTTCAACACCACGGACGGGACCTATGTAACATTTCCATTTTTTAAAAAATAGGGACTTACAAACTTAAAAGAAACGATGCCCGCGACAGGCCTTCCTGTGATCAGAACACTCAAGAAGGCCACTACCCCCTGCAGGCCACTCTGGCTATTTACAATTGCACCCCTGCGAGCTGCTTCCTGGGGCTGCTCGGACCCCGGAGGATGAACCATCCTGAGGTCTGGTCACATTCCAGCGGGAGTTAAATTGTCCGCAATGTTGGAAATGAGGGTATTGAAAACTTATGTATGAAAATAGAACATATGCATATGCGACAAAAATATGAACTAACAGGAAAAACAAGTGTATAATCACATATTCAAACATTTATATAAAGAAAACACTGAAATATACAAAATTTCAGATTTGAAAAATGAAACGTGTTAAACTTCAGGGTTTAACATAAAAAATTAAACAAGCATTTTAATGCTTGACACAAGTTCAGAGGAGGGGGAGTTTTTTTTTTTACATTTAAATAATACTTATTTAAAACATTATATATTACTTATAACTAAAAATCATTTCAATGAACCTTTTAAGATCAAACTTTGTTAAGGGTTTTGTAAAGATGTCTGAGAGATTAGCTTTACTAGTTACGTGTTTTACATGAAATATCTCTTGGTTTAAAAGGTCTCTAACAAAAAATAATTTAACGTCAATGTGTTTTGTTCTATAGTTTTCTATGGGAGACTTAAGGAAATCAATGGAGGCCATATTGTCTACTAACAGGGTTGGTTTAGTTTGTGGGCCTGTAAAAATGTGTTTATCATAGCATTCAGTTATGATTCTACTGAACCAAAGAAGCTCTTTAGTTGCTTCTGTTAAAGCCACAAACTCTGACTCCATGGTAGACAAGCAGACAGATTTTTGTTTGAAAGCCCTCCACATGATAGGAGATTTGTCTAGCATTAAAAGTTGTCCCCCCATTGACGTCCTGTCATCGCGATTGGCGGCAAAGTCAGCATCAGTGTATGTTATTAGATTTATATGATGACAAGGTAACCTCAGTTTGTAGCGTTTGGTGCTTTGGACATATCCTAGTAATTTTAAGAGACCATTCCAGTGTATGATACCAGGATTACTCTGGAATTGACTGAAGATGTTTACAGCATAGGATATGTCTGGGCGAGTCCTGCTTGTAAGAAAAGATAAGCATCCCAAAACACTTCTGTATGGATATTTTGACATCTCCTGGGTTTCTGTGTCTGTTTGAGGGCATTGTGCCTTGGAGCACACTACTCCTTTACTTATGGGAAGTGAAGTGATGGGAAAGTTAAATTCCTTAAAACGTGCACAGATGTCATCAATATATTGCATTTGATGAATCGACACTACACCTTCCCTATCTTCCTCAAACTCAACCCCAAGAAGTTTACGTGTTTTTCCCAGGATTTTGATGTCAAAATGTTCAGTTAGTAATTTTAAAATTTCATTTATGTGTTTCTGATGGTTACTTAAAACAACGAAGTCATCAACGTATAATAATAAAACAACGTAATTAGAAAATGTATAAACGCAATTACACCAATCCAATTTGTTAAAACCAAGAGAAATTAAAATTTTATGCAATTCATAAAACCACACCCGGCCACTCTGATGGAGGCCATACAATGCCCTCTGGAGTTTACAGACCAAATGCTCTTTCCCTTTTATTTCAAAACCTGGAGGCTGTTTCATGTAAATGTTATCTGAAAGAGGGGCGTACAGATAGGCTCCTTTCACATCGCATTGCGTGTGAATCCATCCAAGACATGAGACAAGGACGGCAAAGAAAAAGCGGATTAGACTAAAATTTACAACTGGTGAAAATGTCTCGTCATATGTTTCACCCCCTGACCTGTTTGTAGATTTGGGCTACTAGTCTCGCTTTGTATCTTGCCACATGCCCTTTATCGTCTCGTTTGATGGTGAAGACCCATCTGCAGCCTAGAGGTTCAGTGTTGGGTGGTAATGATGTTAATTCCCATACATGTCTTTTATTTATTACGTCCATTTCCTCCTGCATTGCCTGTCTCCAGAGTTCCCACTGAGGGGATTTTAAGGCTTGCTTATATGTGTTTGGTATGGAGTCTTCTAGTCATATATTGGTTTTACGTGTTTCTGATAAAGATGAATGTGGAGGTGTGTAACTAGGACTTGAACTAGCACTGGAAGTAGATTTTACAATACCCTGGTATTTATTCTCCCCTTTGAAACTGAACATAGTTGGATCAAATTTAATACCATTAGACTGACAGTATTCCCGCACTTCTCTGAGTGATCTTAAACGTTGGGTTTCACCCATCTCATAATAATAGATGTCGGTTCTCGACTTATCAGGCCTAGTTATGGCCTTACGGAACCATACAGCATCCCTCAGTGTTCTCGAGAATTCCTCGCCCTCCTCGTCACTTTCATCCTCAGATGAGTGAATGGTGGCGGGTTCAACGGATTCTGAGGTGCCTGGCTTAGGTGATGGAGATGGTGATTTTTCTAAAGGAAATCTGTCAGGTTGAAGATCGGTCAAAGGGTCAATTTCTGGTTGTTCTGAACTTAAAATGTATGTGGGTCCCAGGTCGCTTCCGTTGTGCTGCTCTGAAGTTGTAAAAGGGTTTGTGCCTAGTGAGTAACTTGGGCCTTGCTCGCTATGTCTGTGAACATTTCTCGGTACAGATTCATCCCCAAATCTAACATTTATGGTTTCTATTATTTTATTTGTATCGGGGATCCATACCCTGTAACCTTTGGTTGACATCGCGTAACCCACTAAAACCCCCTTTTTGGCCTTAGGATCAAACTGTGAGTTTCTTAACTATTTAGGCACCCCCCATGCACGTATGCCACAGTACCAAAAGGGCATAGCTGTCAAATTGAGGGTTTGTTGCCACAGTAATACTCAAAGGGTGTCTTTTTTTGTGTTTTATGACATATCCTGTTTAGTGTGTACGCGATGTATAGAACTGCTTCTGGCCAGAATTTTAAACTGAGTTTGCTTTCGTTAAGTATTGAGCGTGCCCCGTCCATTATAGTCTGATTTAAACGTTCCGAGACCCCATTCTGTTCCGGAGAGTACACGTTGGTAAACTCATGGTGCATCCCGTTCTCTTCAAAGTATTTTGTAAAGGCTTCATTGTCAAACTCCCGCCCATTGTCGCTACGGACCTCTTTTACCTTAGTGCCTAAAAATCTTTCAGCTCTTTTTACATGATTAGTGAATACCTTGAATACCTGTGATTTATTACATAAGGGATAGACGGATACTTTTCGTGAGAAGTCGTCAGTTATAGTTAAAAAGTACTTCTCGCCGTTTCTACCTGTTATTTGTGTCGGTCCCCACAAGTCAGTATGAAGTAATTCAAGGGGTCGTTTTGATCTTATTTGATTTATAGGACGGAAGGAAGTTCGCCTGTGTTTGTTAATTTTACATGTCTCACATTCAAAATCTTTACTTTTAATAGGTGGTAAGCCCCTTACACCATTACATTTTACGGTATGTTCAATTAAAGTGGAACTAATGTGTCCAAAACGTCTATGCCATAACTTAAAGTCGTCCTTCTGGACAGTAGAGGCTTGAAAACGCACCTTTTTAGGACTTTGACTATTTTGAGTTTTATTTTTATTTTTAGGGTTAGGATCTGGATACAGGCAGTAAATGCCATCTTTAAGAAAAGCTCGAAATAGGGTACCACTGTCACGATATGCTTTAACCCTACCCTCACCTCCTCTGAACTTGGCACCAGTTTTATCAAGCCTAGGGCCAGATATCAAATTGTGCCTTAAACTTGGGCAATACATAACATCGCCGAAACGAACCATCTCCCCATTTATTTTTAAGTCCACTAGTCCGGTCCCTTCAATAGCAAAAGTCGCTCCGTCAACGGCAACAGCCAACTCCTCATTGTGCAAAGGCTTAAATTTTATATATAGATTTTTATCTTTGCAAAAGTGGTGCGAGGCACCTGTGTCAAAGACCCAGGCGTCTCCACCACATTTAATGTTACTAAGATTAGATTGAATGAGGTAATTTACCTGGCTTGTTGGCTTACGTTGACGCTGTTTCTGGTTCTATTGCGAGACACATCTCTGCTGGATCTGGGATTACTGGGTTGGACTCGAACTGGACTGGACACCGATGAACCTCTGGATACTGAGGAGCTCTGGAATGAGGAGTCTGAGGAGTCTCTCGAAGTAGTATGGAGGCAAGATTCGGGACTGGAGGCTTGTTGAGGCAATTTGCATTGTCGAAGCACATGGCCGGCTTGTCCACACCTGTGGCATCTTCCCTTGAACCTTAGGCTTATAGGCGGACCTCTTAGGTGTGCGAGCTCGGGAAAAATGGGACTGGACCAAGTTACTTCTGTCTTCTTCTCGTAATTTGATGCGGGACTCTTCAGCTACCAACTCGGTCAGGACATCTTTAAACTTGAACTGTTGTTCTGGCCATCGCAAAATTCCCTGGACAAGATTATCAAATTTCTTTGGAAGCCATCGGAGCAACTGGAACGTCAGATAAATTTCTTTTATCGGCTCATTCATGGCAGCCAGTTGATCAGCTAGTCTCTGTAGACGTGCGGCAAACATGTCGACCGGCTCGTCAGGCTGTATTCTGCAGGATAGGATCTCGCCGAAGAGCTGCATAAGGCGAGCACGGTTGTCAGGCTGAAAATGGGTTTTCAGCTTTGTCCATGCTTCATGAGGATCGTCGATGTTTTCTATGATTCTCCGGAACTCATTTTCGACGTTCAAGTATACTATTTACAGTGCTGATCTGAGCCGTGCCTGATATTCTTTAGTGGCTACAGCATCACTGGTATTCGGAGCCTCTTCAGTACCATTCACGATGCCCCAAGCATTTTTATCAAGCAGCAGGTATTTTACGTCCGCTGCCCAGGTTGCATAGTTGTGAGAATTTAGTTTGGTTATGCTAACCTGTACATTGGTCATTGCCATGCTCTTAACTAGACTTTATTAAATTTAAACAGAAAGGAAAAAGAATTTTTTTTTTCAAAAAAAACGTACTCTAAAACAGTCAGATAGTACGACAAAAAAAAATTATACCAAAAAAACCTTTCTATTTCAAGCCAGAGAAATTAAATGTGTTTATGAAAAAAAAATACTATTGCGCCCCCCCCCCCCACTAGAAAACACTTGGAGGTCTAATGGCCGCATGCTACCACAAGTTTATGATATTGCCAACGAAGGTTATGGCCACCATAACAGGTTAAAAAGCGTAGTAGCTTTCGGCCCATAACCCGTGATCGGTTCTGAAGCCAGAACCGTTCTAAAATTATATAAAACTAAAGCAGAGATAGAAAAATTAAAATTGGTGACCTGAAATAAACATTGGCAATCTGTGGTAGTGTCATAAAGTCAGTAAAGAAGCATTTAATTAAAAGATAATCTAACGTTTATTTTCAAGAAAAACATATTCAAAATAAAAATATATGTATATATAAAATAATAAACAATGATAAACTATATCAGGTAAAATCAACCAAAAAATGCAGTTTCCGAAATTATATTATCTATAAAATTAAAGTCATACTTTAACACAATAAAAATACTTAATTAATTAAACAGCATGACGTAAGGTAAAGAAAAATAAATGACCTGTACAGGTTGCAAAATAAACTACTCACAATAGCATAACTGGAAGAAAACAGGCTTCTCAATTCAGGTAATGACGAAAGAAATAATGTCCGGAAAATGTTCAAAGGAAGTAAAAAACCTTGGATGTTAAAACAATTCATGACAACAAAATATTCATCACGATATTTCCGCTATCGACTAACAGAATTCATCTTATAAGATAACACCATCTTTCACCACTTAAAATAAACTACAGCTGAACTTTCATAATTAACATTTTAAGTCAACTAACGGCATTTGCTAGCCTAAACATTGTCAGACCACCGGCAGTCAAAACAAACCGACTACTTTAAATACCCCTCGCGATTCCAGACATCGCCAGAGAGCAACGCCCCCTTTGCGTCTGCCGAAGTTGATTGAAAGCGATCCTGCCTTGTGATATGGAGATACGGCTATTCGTAAGTTGCGATTTGCGAAGATCGCAAATCGCGATCAGACGGAAGAAAACGATCATGTACGCACATGTAAAAAGTTCAAATCGAAAGTAAACAAATAAGTAACCGACTAAGAAATAGAATATGCCATGGAATAAGGAAAAACAAAATAAAGGGATTGAAAATAAGATAAAGATAAGATAAGATTGGAATAAAATAAAACCAGTAAGTCATGCTATATTATTCTATTACAATATGTATATATGCTTATAGAGTGTTAAGGGTATGAGTAGGCTGACAATCGCCCCCCCCCCTTAACACTCATACTCAAAAGAAACTAAGTAATTACCAAGTATTACCAAATAATATAAATAATATCAAAGGTCATATTGAACAACATAGGATATCAGTATATCTACTATCATACTTTGACAGTTACTAGTGAAGAACAACTCAACATTATCGTGCATAAATGCAACAAATCCACAATATCTTATAACAAGGTTAATTTAAACAAATAAGCAACCTTTTTAACAATGTTAATAACCACACAATATGAATAACAATTTAATAACAATACAACAACACGAATAACAATTTTTTTCATAGCACAAGAGTCTTTAGTTACCATAGTAACTTAAAAATTTGAAAGTCTTTTAGGTACACAAATATTTCAAAAGTTCATGAAAATTCGTTAACATTTTACCTCGTCACATGCAAGTGACTACGATTACCAGTACATACCACAACATTCTTTAGTATGTCGATTTACTTGATCTAGGCCTTGACAATACACTATTACATTTACATACATTTGCATAATTACACTAGAGTAAATGATTATCATACGACAGATTCATAAACATTACGAATATGAAAAATAGCAAAACATGAATTACAATGCAAAAACACTTTGATAATGTATGGGAAATTCATGATATGCAAAATAGACACATTCAATGATAATAACACTAATGATCATGATCATGATAATGACTGATTATGATAATGATAAGGACGGTGAGCGCTCACATAAAAACAAACAACAACATGCATGCTTAAGCTTTGAAATAATACACATTTGCAAATGTTTTAACAAAGATTTAAAATGTGAAAAAAAACACTTGTTATGCATTTTCTTAAAAGTAAAACAACCCCTTTTCATATTTATATATGCAAAAAATATATACAGCTCAATTTTCAACACCACGGACGGGACCTATGTAACATTTCCATTTTTTAAAAAATAGGGACTTACAAACTTAAAAGAAACGATGCCCGCGACAGGCCTTCCTGTGATCAGAACACTCAAGAAGGCCACTACCCCCTGCAGGCCACTCTGGCTATTTACAATTGCACCCCTGCGAGCTGCTTCCTGGGGCTGCTCGGAACCCGGAGGATGAACCATCCTGAGGTCTGGTCACATTCCAGCGGGAGTTAAATTGTCCGCAATGTTGGAAATGAGGGTATTGAAAACTTATGTATGAAAATAGAACATATGCATATGAGACAAAAATATGAACTAACAGGAAAAACAAGTGTATAATCACATATTCAAACATTTATATAAAGAAAACACTGAAATATACAAAATTTCAGATTTGAAAAATGAAACGTGTTAAACTTCAGGGTTTAACATAAAAAATTAAACAAGCATTTTAATGCTTGACACAAGTTCAGAGAAGGGGGAGTTTTTTTTTTTTTTACATTTAAATAATACTTATTTAAAACATTATATATTACTTATAACTAAAAATCATTTCAATGAACCTTTTAAGATCAAACTTCGTTAAGGGTTTTGTAAAGATGTCTGAGAGATTAGCTTTACTAGTTACGTGTTTTACATGAAATATCTCTTGGTTTAAAAGGTCTCTAACAAAAAATAATTTAACGTCAATGTGTTTTGTTCTATAGTTTTCTATGGGAGACTTAAGGAAATCAATGGAGGCCATATTGTCTACTAACAGGGTTGGTTTAGTTTGTGGGCCTGTAAAAATGTGTTTATCATAGCATTCAGTTATGATTCTACTGAACCAAAGAAGCTCTTTAGTTGCTTCTGTTAAAGCCACAAACTCTGATTCCATGGTAGACAAGCAGACAGATTTTTGTTTGAAAGCCCTCCACATGATAGGAGATTTGTCTAGCATTAAAAGTTGTCCCCCCATTGACGCCCTGTCATCGCGATTGGCGGCAAAGTCAGCATCAGTGTATGTTATTAGATTTATATGATGACAAGGTAACCTCAGTTTGTAGCGTTTGGTGCTTTGGACATATCCTAGTAATTTTAAGAGACCATTCCAGTGTATGATATCAGGATTACTCTGGAATTGACTGAAGATGTTTACAGCATAGGATATGTCGGGGCGAGTCCTGCTTGTAAGAAAAGATAAGCATCCCAAAACACTTCTGTATGGATATTTTGACATCTCCTGGGTTTCTGTGTCTGTTTGAGGGCATTGTGCCTTGGAGTACACTACTCCTTTACTTATGGGAAGTAAAGTGATGGGAAAGTTAAATTCCTTAAAACGTGCACAGATGTCATCAATATATTGCATTTGATGAATCGACACTACACCTTCCCTATCTTCCTCAAACTCAACCCCAAGAAGTTTACGTGTTTTCCCCAGGATTTTGATGTCAAAATGTTCAGTTAGTAATTTTAAAATTTCATTTATGTGTTTCTGATGGTTATTTAAAACAACGCAGTCATCAACGTATAATAATAAAACAACGTAATTAGAAAATGTATAAACGCAATTACACCAATCCAATTTGTTAAAACCAAGAGAAATTAAAATTTTATGCAATTCATAAAACCACACCCGGCCACTCTGATGGAGGCCATACAATGCCCTCTGGAGTTTACAGACCAAATGCTCTTTCCCTTTTATTTCAAAACCTGGAGGCTGTTTCATGTAAATGTTATCTGAAAGAGGGGCGTACAGATAGGCTCCTTTCACATCGCATTGCGTGTGAATCCATCCGAGACATGAGACTAGGACGGCAAAGAAAAAGCGGATTAGACTAAAATTTACAACTGGTGAAAATGTCTCGTCATAAGTTTCACCCCCTGACCTGTTTGTAGATTTGGGCTACTAGTCTCGCTTTGCATCTTGCCACATGCCCTTTATCGTCTCGTTTGATGGTGAAGACCCATCTGCAGCCTAGAGGTTCAGTGTTGGGTGGTAATGATGTTAATTCCCATACATGTCTTTTATTTATTACGTCCATTTCCTCCTGCATTGCCTGTCTCCAGAGTTCCCACTGAGGGGATTTTAAGGCTTGCTTATATGTGTTTGGTATGGAGTCTTCTAGTCATATATTGGTTTTACGTGTTTCTGATAAAGATGAATGTGGAGGTGTGTAACTAGGACTTGAACTAGCACTGGAAGTAGATTTTACAATACCCTGGTATTTATTCTCCCCTTTGAAACTGAACATAGTTGGATCAAATTTAATACCATTAGACTGACAGTATTCCCGCACTTCTCTGAGTGATCTTAAACGTTGCGTTTCACCCATCTCATAATAATAGATGTCGGTTCTCGACTTATCAGGCCTAGTTATGGCCTTACGGAACCATACAGCATCCCTCAGTGTTCTCGAGAATTCCTCGCCCTCCTCGTCACTTTCATCCTCAGATGAGTGAACGGAGGCGGGTTCAACGGATTCTGAGGTGCCTGGCTTAGGTGATGGAGATGGTGATCTTTCTAAAGGAAATCTGTCAGGTTGAAGATCGGTCAAAGGGTCAATTTCTGGTTGTTCTGAACTTAAAATGTATGTGGGTCCCAGGTCGCTTCCGTTGTGCTGCTCTGAAGTTGTAAAAGGGTTTGTGCCTAGTGAGTAACTTGGGCCTTGCTCGCTATGTCTGTGAACATTTCTCGGTACAGATTCATCCCCAAATCTAACATTTATGGTTTCTATTATTTTATTTGTATCGGGGATCCATACCCTGTAACCTTTGGTTGACATCGCGTAACCCACTAAAACCCCCTTTTTGGCCTTAGAATCAAACTGTGAGTTTCTTAACTATTTAGGCACCCCCCATGCACGTATGCCACAGTACCAAAAGGGCGTAGATGTCGAATTGAGGGTTTGTTGCCACAGTAATACTCAAAGGGTGTCTTTTTTTGTGTTTTATGACATATCCTGTTTAGTGTGTACGCGATGTATAGAACTGCTTCTGGCCAGAATTTTAAACTGAGTTTGCTTTCGTTAAGTATTGAGCGTGCCCCGTCCATTATAGTCTGATTTAAACGTTCCGAGACCCCATTCTGTTCCGGAGAGTACACGTTGGTAAACTCATGGTGTATCCCGTTCTCTTCAAAGTATTTTGTAAAGGCTTCATTGTCAAACTCCCGCCCATTGTCGCTACGGACCTCTTTTACCTTAGTGCCTAAAAATCTTTCAGCTCTTTTTACATGATTAGTGAATACCTTGAATACCTGTGATTTATTACATAAGGGATAGACGGATACTTTTCGTGAGAAGTCGTCAGTTATAGTTAAAAAGTACTTCTCGCCGTTTCTACCTGTTATTTGTGTCGGTCCCCACAAGTCAGTATGAAGTAATTCAAGGGGTCGTTTTGATCTTATTTGATTTATAGGACGGAAGGAAGTTCGCCTGTGTTTGTTAATTTTACATGTCTCACATTCAAAATCTTTACTTTTAATAGGTGGTAAGCCCCTTACACCATTACATTTTACGGTATGTTCAATTAAAGTGGAACTAATGTGTCCAAAACGTCTATGCCATAACTTAAAGTCGTCCTTCTGGACAGTAGAGGCTTGAAAACGCACCTTTTTAGGACTTTGACTATTTTGAGTTTTATTTTTATTTTTAGGGTTAGGATCTGGATACAGGCAGTAAATGCCATCTTTAAGAAAAGCTCGAAATAGGGTACCACTGTCACGATATGCTTTAACCCTACCCTCACCTCCTCTGAACTTGGCACCAGTTTTATCAAGCCTAGGGCCAGATATCAAATTGTGCCTTAAACTTGGGCATAACATAACATCGCCGAAACGAACCATCTCCCCATTTATTTTTAAGTCCACTAGTCCGGTCCCTTCAATAGCAAAAGTCGCTCCGTCACTGGCAACAGCCAACTCCTCATTGTGCAAAGGCTTAAATTTTACATATAGATTTTTATCTTTGCAAAAGTGGTGCGAGGCACCTGTGTCAAAGACCCAGGCGTCTCCACCACATTTAATGTTACTAAGATTAGATTGAATGAGGTAATTTACCTGGCTTGTTGGCTTACGTTGACGCTGGTTTCTGGTTCTATTGCGAGACACATCTCTGCTGGATCTGGGATTACTGGGTTGGACTCGAACTGGACTGGACACCGATGAACCTCTGGATACTGAGGAGCTCTGGAATGAGGAGTCTGAGGAGTCTCTCGAAGTAGTATGGAGGCAAGATTCGGGACTGGAGGCTTGTTGAGGCAATTTGCATTGTCGAAGCACATGGCCGGCTTGTCCACACCTGTGGCATCTTCCCTTGAACCTTAGGCTTATAGGCGGACCTCTTAGGTGTGCGAGCTCGGGAGAAATGGGACTGGACCAAGTTACTTCTGTCTTCTTCTCGTAATTTGATGCAGGACTCTTCAGCTACCAACTCGGTCAGGACATCTTTAAACTTGAACTGTTGTTCTGGCCATCGCAAAATTCCCTGGACAAGAGTATCAAATTTCTTTGGAAGCCATCGGAGCAACTGGAACGTCAGATAAATTTCTTTTATCGGCTCATTCATGGCAGCCAGTTGATCAGCTAGTCTCTGTAGACGTGCGGCAAACATGTCGACCGGCTCGTCAGGCTGTATTCTGCAGGATAGGATCTCGCCGAAGAGCTGCATATGGCGAGCACGGTTGTCAGGTTGAAAATGGGTTTTCAGCTTTGTCCATGCTTCATGAGGATCGTCGATGTTTTCTATGATTCTCCGGAACTCATTTTCGACGTTCAAGTATACTATGGACAGTGCTGATCTGAGCCGTGCCTGATATTCTTTAGTGGCTACAGCATCACTGGTATTCGGAGCCTCTTCAGTACCATTCACGATGCCCCAAGCATTTTTATCAAGCAGCAGGTATTTTACGTCCGCTGCCCAGGTTGCATAGTTGTGAGAATTTAGTTTGGTTATGCTAACCTGTACATTGGTCATTGCCATGCTCTTAACTAGACTTTATTAAATTTAAACAGAAAGGAAAAAGAATTTTTTTTTTAAAAAAAAAACGTACTCTAAAACAGTCAGATAGTACGACAAAAAAAATTATACCAAAAAAACCTTTCTATTTCAAGCCAGAGAAATTAAATGTGTTTATGAAAAAAAATACTATTGCGGCCCCCCCCCCCACTAGAAAACACTTGGAGGTCTAATGGCCGCATGCTACCACTAGTTTATGATATTGCCAACGAAGGTTATGGCCACCATAACAGGTTAAAAAGCGTAGTAGCTTTCGGCCCATAACCCGTGATCGGTTCTGAAGCCAGAACCGTTCTAAAATTATATAAAACTAAAGCAGAGATAGAAAAATTAAAATTGGTGACCTGAAATAAACATTGGCAATCTGTGGTAGTGTCATAAAGTCAGTAAAGAAGCATTTAATTAAAAGATAATCTAACGTTTATTTTCAAGAAAAACATATTCAAAATAAAAATATATGTATATATAAAATAATAAACAATGATAAACTATATCAGGTAAAATCAACCAAAAAATGCAGTTTCCGAAATTATATTATCTATAAAATTAAAGTCATACTTTAACACAATAAAAATACTTAATTAATTAAACAGCATGACGTAAGGTAAAGAAAAATAAATGACCTGTACAGGTTGCAAAATAAACTACTCACAATAGCATAACTGGAAGAAAACAGGCTTCTCAATTCAGGTAATGACGAAAGAAATAATGTCCGGAAAATGTTCAAAGGAAGTAAAAAACCTTGGATGTTAAAACAATTCATGATAACAAAATATTCATCACGATATTTCCGCTATCGACAAACAGAATTCATCTTATAAGATAACACCATTTTTCACCACTTAAAATAAACTACAGCTGAACTTTCATAATTAACATTTTAAGTCAACTAACGGCATTTGCTAGCCTAAACATTGTCAGACCACCGGCAGTCAAAACAAACCGACTGCTTTAAATACCCCTCGCGATTCCAGACATCGCCAGAGAGCAACGCCCCCTTTGCGTCTGCCGAAGTTGAGCGAAAGCGGTCCTGCCTTGCGATATGGAGATACGGCTATTCGTAAGTTGCGATTTGCGAAGATCGCAAATCGCGATCAGACGGAAGAAAACGATCATGAACGCACATGTAAAAAGTTCAAATCGAAAGTAAACAAATAAGTAGCCGACTAAGAAATAGAATATGCCATGGAATAAGGAAAAACAAAATAAAGGGATTGAAAATAAGATAAAGATAAGATAAGATTGGAATAAAATAAAACCAGTAAGTCATGCTATATTATTCTATTACAATATGTATATATGCTTATAGAGTGTTAAGGGTATGAGTAGGCTGACAATCGCCCCCCCCCTTAACACTCATACTCAAAAGAAACTAAGTAATTACCAAGTATTACCAAATAATATAAATAATATCAAAGGTCATATTGAACAACATAGGATATCAGTATATCTACTATCATACTTTGACAGTTACTAGTGAAGAACAACTCAACATTATCGTGCATAAATGCAACAAATCCACAATATCTTATAACAAGGTTAATTTAAACAAATAAACAACCTTTTTAACAATGTTAATAACCACACAATATGAATAACAATTTAATAACAATACAACAACAAGAATAACAATTTTTTTCATAGCACAAGAGTCTTTAGTTACCATAGTAACTTAAATATTTGAAAGTCTTTTAGGTACACAAATATTTCAAAAGTTCATGAAAATTCGTTAACATTTTACCTCGTCACATGCAAGTGACTACGATTACCAGTACATACCACAACATTCTTTAGTATGTCGATTTACTTGATCTAGGCCTTGACAATACACGATTACATTTACATACATTTGCATAATTACACTAGAGTAAATGATTATCATACGACAGATTCATAAACATTACGAATATGAAAAATAGCAAAACATGAATTACAATGCAAAAACACTTTGATAATGTATGGGAAATTCATGATATGCAAAATAGACACATTCAATGATAATAACACTAATGATCATGATCATGATAATGACTGATTATGATAATGATAAGGACGGTGAGCGCTCACATAAAAACAAACAACAACATGCATGCTTAAGCTTTGAAATAATACACATTTGCAAATGTTTTAACAAAGATTTAAAATGTGAAAAAAAACACTTGTTATGCATTTTCTTAAAAGTAAAACAACCCCTTTTCATATTTATATATGCAAAAAATATATACAGCTCAATTTTCAACACCACGGACGGGACCTATGTAACATTTCCATTTTTTAAAAAATATTGACTTACAAACTTAAAAGAAACGATGCCCGCGACAGGCCTTCCTGTGATCAGAACACTCAAGAAGGCCACTACCCCCTGCAGGCCACTCTGGCTATTTACAATTGCACCCCTGCGAGCTGCTTCCTGGGGCTGCTCGGACCCCGGAGGATGAACCATCCTGAGGTCTGGTCACATTCCAGCGGGAGTTAAATTGTCCGCAATGTTGGAAATGAGGGTATTGAAAACTTATGTATGAAAATAGAACATATGCATATGAGACAAAAATATGAACTAACAGGAAAAACAAGCGTATAATCACATATTCAGACATTTATATAAAGAAAACACTGAAATATACAAAATTTCAGATTTGAAAAATGAAACGTGTTAAACTTCAGGGTTTAACATAAAAAATTAAACAAGCATTTTAATGCTTGACACAAGTTCAGAGGAGGGGGAGTTTTTTTTTTACATTTAAATAATACTTATTTAAAACATTATATATTACTTATAACTAAAAATCATTTCAATGAACCTTTTAAGATCAAACTTCGTTAAGGGTTTTGTAAAGATGTCTGAGAGATTAGCTTTACTAGTTACGTGTTTTACATGAAATATCTCTTGGTTTAAAAGGTCTCTAACAAAAAATAATTTAACGTCAATGTGTTTTGTTCTATAGTTTTCTATGGCAGACTTAAGGAAATCAATGGAGGCCATATTGTCTACTAACAGGGTTGGTTTAGTTTGTGGGCCTGTAAAAATGTGTTTATCATAGCATTCAGTTATGATTCTACTGAACCAAAGAAGCTCTTTAGTTACTTCTGTTAAAGCCACAAACTCTGACTCCATGGTAGACAAGCAGACAGATTTTTGTTTGAAAGCCTTCCACATGATAGGAGATTTGTCTAGCATTAAAAGTTGTCCCCCCATTGACGTCCTGTCATCGCGATTGGCGGCAAAGTCAGCATCAGTGTATGTTATTAGATTTATATGATGACAAGGTAACCTCAGTTTGTAGCGTTTGGTGCTTTGGACATATCCTAGTAATTTTAAGAGACCATTCCAGTGTATGATATCAGGATTACTCTGGAATTGACTGAAGATGTTTACAGCATAGGATATGTCGGGGCGAGTCCTGCTTGTAAGAAAAGATAAGCATCCCAAAACACTTCTGTATGGATATTTTGACATCTCCTGGGTTTCTGTGTCTGTTTGAGGGCATTGTGCCTTGGAGTACACTACTCCTTTACTTATGGGAAGTGAAGTGATGGGAAAGTTAAATTCCTTAAAACGTGCACAGATGTCATCAATATATTGCATTTGATGAATCGACACTACACCTTCCCTATCTTCCTCAAACTCAACCCCAAGAAGTTTACGTGTTTTTCCCAGGATTTTGATGTCAAAATGTTCAGTTAGTAATTTTAAAATTTCATTTATGTGTTTCTGATGGTTATTTAAAACAACGCAGTCATCAACGTATAATAATAAAACAACGTAATTAGAAAATGTATAAACGCAATTACACCAATCCAATTTGTTAAAACCAAGAGAAATTAAAATTTTATGCAATTCATAAAACCACACCCGGCTACTCTGATGGAGGCCATACAATGCCCTCTGGAGTTTACAGACCAAATGCTCTTTCCCTTTTATTTCAAAACCTGGAGGCTGTTTCATGTAAATGTTATCTGAAAGACGGGCGTACAGATAGGCTCCTTTCACATCGCATTGCGTGTGAATCCATCCGAGACATGAGACTAGGACGGCAATGAAAAAGCGGATTAGACTAAAATTTACAACTGGTGAAAATGTCTCGTCATAAGTTTCACCCCCTGACCTGTTTGTAGATTTGGGCTACTAGTCTCGCTTTGCATCTTGCCACATGCCCTTTATCGTCTCGTTTGATGGTGAAGACCCATCTGCAGCCTAGAGGTTCAGTGTTGGGTGGTAATGATGTTAATTCCCATACATGTCTTTTATTTATTACGTCCATTTCCTCCTGCATTGCCTGTCTCCAGAGTTCCCACTGAGGGGATTTTAAGGCTTGCTTATATGTGTTTGGTATGGAGTCTTCTAGTCATATATTGGTTTTACGTGTTTCTGATAAAGATGAATGTGGAGGTGTGTAACTAGGACTTGAACTAGCACTGGAAGTAGATTTTACAATACCCTGGTATTTATTCTCCCCTTTGAAACTGAACATAGTTGGATCAAATTTAATACCATTAGACTGACAGTATTCCCGCACTTCTCTGAGTGATCTTAAACGTTGCGTTTCACCCATCTCATAATAATAGATGTCGGTTCTCGACTTATCAGGCCTAGTTATGGCCTTACGGAACCATACAGCATCCCTCAGTGTTCTCGAGAATTCCTCGCCCTCCTCGTCACTTTCATCCTCAGATGAGTGAACGGAGGCGGGTTCAACGGATTCTGAGGTGCCTGGCTTAGGTGATGGAGATGGTGATCTTTCTAAAGGAAATCTGTCAGGTTGAAGATCGGTCAAAGGGTCAATTTCTGGTTGTTCTGAACTTAAAATGTCTGTGGGTCCCAGGTCGCTTCCGTTGTGCTGCTCTGAAGTTGTAAAAGGGTTTTTGCCTAGTGAGTAACTTGGGCCTTGCTCGCTATGTCTGTGAACATTTCTCGGTACAGATTCATCCCCAAATCTAACATTTATGGTTTCTATTATTTTATTTGTATCGGGGATCCATACCCTGTAACCTTTGGTTGACATCGCGTAACCCACTAAAACCCCCTTTTTAGGTGCGTTCGTAATTATATAATACGTAGCACCTATAGTGGTAGCTCAGTCCGTCCGTCTGTCCGTCCGCATATAACAACGCAAAAACTACCCAACCGAATCGTTTGAGATTTAAAATACATAATTATTACATAATTTTGTCGAGTCATTTCAAATTTTATGAAACTCGGATGCATAGATCAATTACAGGGGCATTCAAAAGTATTCCATTACATTACGGTCAATGGGGAAAAAAGTTTCAAATGCATTTTAATCGTTTGAAATTTAAAATACGCAATTATTGCATAATTCTGTCGAGTTATTTCAAATTTTTTGATAATCGTGGGCATAGATCAATTACAGGGGCAATCAAAAGTATTCAATTACATTATGGTCAATGGGGAAAAAGTTTCAAATATATTCTATACGTTTGAAATTTAAAATACATAATTATTACATAATTTTGTCGAGTTATTTCAAATTTTATGAAAATCGGATGCATAGATCAATTACAGGGACAATCAAAATTATTCCGTTACATTACGGTCAATGGGAAAAAATGTTTCAAATGCATTTTAATCGTGTTACACTCATGCAAACTTAATAAAATTTATATGCAACTATAAAGTACATATTATAATATACATCTTACATAATTTGTGGTGCAAAGAACATTTTTTATTGATTTACAAGGCCATACAAAAGTATTCCATTACATAATGGTATAGGGAGAACATTGTTTGATGAGCGTTTTAATTGTATTTCACTATTTACAATTTTATGAGATTGATATATGAAAGTAATATTTTTAAAACTTCGTTATCGTACGAACGCACCTAATTTGCTACGCTTCACGTGCAATTTCCAACTTGTTGGCCTTAGGATCAAACTGTGAGTTTCTTAACTATTTAGGCACCCCCCATGCACGTATGCCACAGTACCAAAAGGGCGTAGATGTCGAATTGAGGGTTTGTTGCCACAGTAATACTCAAAGGGTGCCTTTTTTTGTGTTTTATGACATATCCTGTTTAGTGTGTACGCGATGTATAGAACTGCTTCTGGCCAGAATTTTAAACTGAGTTTGCTTTCGTTAAGTATTGAGCGTGCCCCGTCCATTATAGTCTGATTTAAACGTTCCGAGACCCCATTCTGTTCCGGAGAGTACACGTTGGTAAACTCATGGTGCATCCCGTTCTCTTCAAAGTATTTTGTAAAGGCTTCATTGTCAAACTCCCGCCCATTGTCGCTACGGACCTCTTTTACCTTAGTGCCTAAAAATCTTTCAGCTCTTTTTACATGATTAGTGAATACCTTGAATACCTGTGATTTATTACATAAGGGATAGACGGATACTTTTCGTGAGAAGTCGTCAGTTATAGTTAAAAAGTACTTCTCGCCGTTTCTACCTGTTATTTGTGTCGGTCCCCACAAGTCAGTATGAAGTAATTCAAGGGGTCGTTTTGATCTTATTTGATTTATAGGACGGAAGGAAGTTCGCCTGTGTTTGTTAATTTTACATGTCTCACATTCAAAATCTTTACTTTTAATAGGTGGTAAGCCCCTTACACCATTACATTTTACGGTATGTTCAATTAAAGTGGAACTAATGTGTCCAAAACGTCTATGCCATAACTTAAAGTCGTCCTTCTGGACAGTAGAGGCTTGAAAACGCACCTTTTTAGGACTTTGACTATTTTGAGTTTTATTTTTATTTTTAGGGTTAGGATCTGGATACAGGCAGTAAATGCCATCTTTAAGAAAAGCTCGAAATAGGGTACCACTGTCACGATATGCTTTAACCCTACCCTCACCTCCTCTGAACTTGGCACCAGTTTTATCAAGCCTAGGGCCAGATATCAAATTGTGCCTTAAACTTGGGCAATACATAACATCGCCGAAACGAACCATCTCCCCATTTATTTTTAAGTCCACTAGTCCGGTCCCTTCAAAAGCAAAAGTCGCTCCGTCAACGGCAACAGCCAACTCCTCATTGTGCAAAGGCTTAAATTTTACATATAGATTTTTATCTTTGCAAAAGTGGTGCGAGGCACCTGTGTCAAAGACCCAGGCGTCTCCACCACATTTAATGTTACTAAGATTAGATTGAATGAGGTAATTTACCTGGCTTGTTGGCTTTCGTTGACGCTGGTTTCTGGTTCTATTGCGAGACACATCTCTGCTGGATCTGGGATTACTGGGTTGGACTCGAACTGGACTGGACACCGATGAACCTCTGGATACTGAGGAGCTCTGGAATGAGGAGTCTGAGGAGTCTCTCGAAGTAGTATGGAGGCAAGATTCGGGACTGGAGGCTTGTTGAGGCAATTTGCATTGTCGAAGCACATGGCCGGCTTGTCCACACCTGTGGCATCTTCCCTTGAACCTTAGGCTTATAGGCGGACCTCTTAGGTGTGCGAGCTCGGGAAAAATGGGACTGGACCAAGTTACTTCTGTCTTCTTCTCGTAATTTGATGCGGGTCTCTTCAGCTACCAACTCGGTCAGGACATCTTTAAACTTGAACTGTTGTTCTGGCCATCGCAAAATTCCCTGGACAAGATTATCAAATTTCTTTGGAAGCCATCGGAGCAACTGGAACGTCAGATAAATTTCTTTTATCGGCTCATTCATGGCAGCCAGTTGATCAGCTAGTCTCTGTAGACGTGCGGCAAACATGTCGACCGGCTCGTCAGGCTGTATTCTGCAGGATAGGATCTCGCCGAAGAGCTGCATATGGCGAGCACGGTTGTCAGGTTGAAAATGGGTTTTCAGCTTTGTCCATGCTTCATGAGGATCGTCGATGTTTTCTATGATTCTCCGGAACTCATTTTCGACTTTCAAGTATACTATGGACAGTGCTGATCTGAGCCGTGCCTGATATTCTTTAGTGGCTACAGCATCACTGGTATTCGGAGCCTCTTCAGTACCATTCACGATGCCCCAAGCATTTTTATCAAGCAGCAGGTATTTTACGTCCGCTGCCCAGGTTGCATAGTTGTGAGAATTTAGTTTGGTTATGCTAACCTGTACATTGGTCATTGCCATGCTCTTAACTAGACTTTATTAAATTTAAACAGAAAGGAAAAAGAATTTTTTTTTTCAAAAAAAAACGTACTCTAAAACAGTCAGATAGTACGACAAAAAAAATTATACCAAAAAAACCTTTCTATTTCAAGCCAGAGAAATTAAATGTGTTTATGAAAAAAAAAAATACTATTGCGCCCCCCCCCCCACTAGAAAACACTTGGAGGTCTAATGGCCGCATGCTACCACTAGTTTATGATATTGCCAACGAAGGTTATGGCCACCATAACAGGTTAAAAAGCGTAGTAGCTTTCGGCCCATAACCCGTGATCGGTTCTGAAGCCAGGACCGTCCTAAAATTATGTAAAACTAAAGCAGAGATAGAAAAATTAAAATTGGTGACCTGAAATAAACATTGGCAATCTGTGGTAGTGTCATAAAGTCAGTAAAGAAGCATTTAATTAAAAGATAATCTAACGTTTATTTTCAAGAAAAACATATTCAAAATAAAAATATATGTATATATAAAATAATAAACAATGATAAACTATATCAGGTAAAATCAACCAAAAAATGTAGTTTCCGAAATTATATTATCTATAAAATTAGAGTCATACTTTAACACAATAAAAATACTTAATTAATTAAACAGCATGACGTAAGGTAAAGAAAAATAAATGACCTGTACAGGTTGCAAAATAAACTACTCACAATAGCATAACTGGAAGAAAACAGGCTTCTCAATTCAGGTAATGACGAAAGAAATAATGTCCGGAAAATGTTCAAAGGAAGTAAAAAACCTTGGATGTTAAAACAATTCATGACAACAAAATATTCATCACGATATTTCCGCTATCGACTAACAGAATTCATCTTATAAGATAACACCATCTTTCACCACTTAAAATAAACTACAGCTGAACTTTCATAATTAACATTTTAAGTCAACTAACGGCATTTGCTAGCCTAAACATTGTCAGACCACCGGCAGTCAAAACAAACCGACTGCTTTAAATACCCCTCGCGATTCCAGACATCGCCAGAGAGCAACGCCCCCTTTGCGTCTGCCGAAGTTGATTGAAAGCGATCCTGCCTTGTGATATGGAGATACGGCTATTCGTAAGTTGCGATTTGCGAAGATCGCAAATCGCGATCAGACGGAAGAAAACGATCATGAACGCACATGTAAAAAGTTCAAATCGAAAGTAAACAAATAAGTAACCGACTAAGAAATAGAATATGCCATGGAATAAGGAAAAACAAAATAAAGGGATTGAAAATAAGATAAAGATAAGATAAGATTGGAATAAAATAAAACCAGTAAGTCATGCTATATTATTCTATTACAATATGTATATATGCTTATAGAGTGTTAAGGGTATGAGTAGGCTGACAATGCATATAAAGGAAGATGTATTAAGATTATTAACCAGCTTTAGAATACAACTATATAAAGACTTCATATCAGGAACCCTCGCTCTCTCCCCCTTCCCCCCCCATTAGTTGAAATTGAATAAAAGAGAGAATGAAAACAATTGCAGCAAACTACATTACTGATTCTGTCTTTTCCACCATATTTTGTTTAGTTTCATATGGAGACTAGAAGAGAACCTTCTTACAAAGTCATTAAGCATTTCAATGTTAAATTTACATTGACTGCTTATGCTTTTTTATTCCACCTGTTTTTAGTTACCATGTATTTACTAAAAATTACTTTATATGCATTTTAAAAACAACAATGTTTTTAATTATTAATTGCCAAACATCTCACTTGGATTATGGGAATTAATTGTTCACTGTATCGATTGTATTCTTTACAATGATGATTTTTTTAAAAATTTATAAATTCTCAAGAAATGTCCATCACTCTTTCCACTAATTTTTAATTAACATTTTTTTAATTAGTTACACTTTAAAAAGAAACTATGTGTTAAAGAATTTCTAACCCTAATAGTTTGCGAGTAATTATGATTATAGATTTCATCCTTTTAAATCTCAACTACTTTAACAAAAATTCTTATCAAGTATTCATGTTTTACAAATAACCACTACATTGAATTTCATTTTTTTAGCATAAACAAAATCAAAGAAATCCACCCATACGGCCATAATCATCCTCCGGACGTCCTATGCGGTCCTACACAGATCCGGGAGATCCTATAACCATCAAATCCTGTAAACGTCAGATTAAGACGTCCGGAGGACACCAGAATCCGGATGCGCCATCCACGATGAGCAGTACGGTATCTTCGGAACGGCGAAATTACCAGTGCGCATGCGCCAGAAATGTCAACCGTCGCGATGTTTATTAATGGATTCTTGGATGGAATTTCAGTTAAAATTTTACTCTAAAAGCGCGATCACACACACTGTCTAAGTGAAACTTTAAACTCATCATGCAGCATTAACTGCAACAATTTCTCGGAAAGCGGCGTGTGATTGAGATTTAGTACGTGAAACATTTCGTGCAACTCTTTCCACTCGAAGTAGAAAAAGTTGCGTTTAGCTCTGTGCTGCAATTAATCTGACCAATAGCGTAGAAGCAGATTGTCTACGTCACTCCTCAAAATGGCGGTCAAAATTAAGATGGCGACTGTTAGTGTATATGCACGCTCGTTTGTATTGAAAAGAAATAAAGCATTTAAGAAATTAGGCGCGAAAAATGGCTTTTTATAAGCGATAAGGAGTTCAAATTATGAAATATTTTAAATGAATTTATGATGTCACACACAAAAAAGGATCGTTCGGATATTACAAATAGCAAACGCCGTTCATTTTTGTCGAGAGTAAGGTACAAATGTTCTAAGTAGTAAGTAAACATTCATAAAATTTAAAAGTTTTTTTAATTATTAATCTTACATTTTGTTTAACAATGTGATTAATTGCAGTGTTAATGAGTTTTGAATATATATTTTACTGTTTGTGGAAATTTGATAGTGTTTTGTTTATATTTGTCGCCAAATTTGCCAATGTTAGTAAACAAAGTATTTTTTTTTCATATTGAATGTAATATTACACAAAAATATTAGATGAATGTTATTTCTTGTTATATATATCTTACAATACATCTGATTGCAATATTTTTACTGTTCCCAATTTTTAAGAACATTGCACATTTATCCTTTTTATCTTTTATGCACGTATCCTGTTAAATTATATTAATTTACTAATCGTATTTTTAACAAACGAATTAGTAACTGGAAAACATTTATCAGTTATACTGCTTAAATCTCTTTCTAAAAGTGTTTTGGGATTTTATTAGACGAATTATTAATGTAAACATTGACTTAATTTCTTTATTATTCGGTACTTTTCTTATGGATTATTGTATAATATTAATATTAAATATTGTAAATATTAAAAAATAAATATTGTAAATAATATAACATTTACATATTGTATTAAAAATTAAATAGTGTAAATAATATATTAGTTAAATACTGTATTAAAAATTAAATAGTGAAAGCTCTTTAATCATTTAAGCAACAATTATATTTTCCAATCAGTTTTATTCATGCAGTATATCCAAAATTTCTGAGAAATAATTCAGCTATTCTAAATTATTTATCAAAGATACTTTTTTTCTGTATGAAGCAGACGTGAAATATATAATGCTCTTTATTGCACTTTCATGCTATATATTTTCAAAATCATTTTTCTTAAAAAAAAAAAAAAAAAAAAAAAAGGCGTTTTTAAAATATGACTATTATATCTTATTTTTAAAAATAATTTTTTGAATTACAATTATTTGAAAAAGAAATTATTTCTGATGGGTACAAGATGAATCATATAATTTTCATCTAATTCAGAGGTCTTTAAATAATGTGTTTTAGTAAAATGAAGAAGTCGTGGGATATCCCTTATCTTTCCTTTTTTTCTGTTTAAAGTCCTTTTTCAGAATAAGTGGAAATATGAGTGGTGTATTTCTGCCTAGTTGTACAGTAATATTTTATAAGAATAAAAATTATGTTTTTCAAATTTCTGCCAATGGTTAGATACAAATAACAAATTTGCTATTTTTAGCATATTTTCAGAGATATGAAAATTGACAAAACACTATCAAAGCTCATAAAAAAGTAAAAATTATCAAAAATCACTTGACATTGCAATTAATATTATTGTTAAATAAAAATATAAGATTAATTATTATAAAACTTTTTAATTTTATAAAAAAAATTATTTACACAATTGATATTAAACATAAAAAGTATATGAATCAAATTTACTTTTGATTCTTGAAATAATCTTTTTCTTCATACAAATACAAACTTATACAGATCAAAAACATTTTTGAACTGAAGATTGGGGTATCATAGCTTCATCTTGTGTGTAATTGATGAAATATTTAGAATGATGCATAAAAAGAAAAACCTACTGCAGTAAATTAAGTAAAATGTGTTTCATAGATTACAATTATTGTTTCATAACCTTAAAAACGGCGTAATAATAACGCTTCGGTTATAAAACTGACGTAATCTTAAAACTAGAAAACAGGAATTCTGTTTTTTTCTAAATTAATGTAACGCCCGATGAAAAAAAAAATGTATATAAATATAAATAGCACAAAACATATTTCTGTTTTAAGACTTAAACCATATACTTTTATACCATGTAAATTGACTTCATTTGCATATTCTGAAAAATTCCGCATTTACGATTCAGCTTTTAAACATCATCTATATAAAAGAATGTAGATGACATTGCATGATTGCAGGTGATTATTGCATAATAATACACAAATTCGACAAAAAAAGATAAGAAGAAAGTTAGGGGAAAAAAATTAAAAATCGACTATCTAACTTACATATGTCTTCATTTGTTTGTAACATTAATATGGATACTTATATTTAAACATAGTTATCAATAGATCCATTATTATATAAAAAACCATTCATTTACGTATAATTTTTCAAAATAACACGAATTTTAACTACATTTTCTTTCTAGTTACTATAGAAAAATAGAAACAAAATGATCAAAAGATTGAGAAAAAATTACGTCATATCAGTTAACTTTTCAACACGCTTGAAATTGTTTAACTCTATTCTCATTACTATCCCTGTTTTCGTTATAATTTAGTTTCTTGGTATGGCAACAAAATTAAACCTGTTTGAAATGTTTGTAAACATTCAAAATTTAACACTCAAATAATTAAGCATTCAACAATATAGATTTACACGGTAAGCCAAAATTTAAAAGTATTGTTATGCAACAATGTTTAATTGTTTGAATCATCATCGCGTGCGATAATAAATCAAATAAAGAATAGAATTAGGTTACAAATTCATTTCCAAAAAAAATTTCAAGCTTGTTCGTTGCTTATTTAACTGCTCTTGGAATAATGGAAACTACACGAGTAATGTCTTTTGATTCTTTTTTTTCAGGTCGAGGTAAGGAAGTTGGGAGCATTGACGGATGGATGGCTTGCTCAAATGGTAATTTTTACCTGGGCATTGCCGCATCGTTGGACGGAGGGCGCAAGATCTGGAAGGCCGTCGATGTTCCAGTCGAAGATGGAGCTGTGGAACAAGTAAGTAGGGCTTCTTCTCCCCAACCTCCCCAGAGTTGGTGGAAGAAGTCCAAGGTGAGTTGGTGGCAGAAGATTCTGGCCTTCTGCTGCATATGCTATGAGGCCGATTTTTAATACAGTAAAATTTAAAGATTGCAATCATTATCCATTACTCATATCAAAGGTTGCAATTTTTTTATCAACTGTATTAACGGGAGGAATCGGCTTTAAAGCATTTTTAAATTTTCAATCTTAAAAGTATTATGCATTTATTTTAAATTACAGATATAGTTACACGCTAGTCCACTAGTCGCTTGACAGATGTTTCTTGGTAATGATTTTGTAAGCTGTTCCCCTCAGTAATAAAACATTTTACATTGACATGGCAAAAATTTTATAATTATATGTATACAGCATAACATCTTTAATCTGAACACCTCTAATCATGATACTTCTGTAGTCCGGCTATTTCACTACGTCTATTAGTTTTTATTTTTAATTAAACATCATAGATGGCGTCATTATACATGGCAATAGCACATTTATGTAAGAATTTCAGAAACTGATAACGAAAAATGAAAAGACTATCTAATCTACTACTTTTTATTTGTAATTTATTTTTAATTATTTATTTATTTTAATATATATATTTAAATATTTTATACTGTTTATTTATTTATTAACTGTTTATTTATTAATTGTAAGTCTTATATAAATTTCTCGCTATTTACAGTATATACATACATTTTTTGTTTTAGAAAAATTAATTTCATCATTTTTCATAGTATGTCTATTATTCTTGTCATTTCTATCATTTACAGACTATTTATAAAACAGAAAACGTAATTAGATCATCATTATCTGATTTTTATTTCGATTTTTTATTCGTATTTTTTATTAATATTCTACGGTATTTGGTTATCGAGTCGACCAAAAAAACCATCGCCAAACTATAAGATTAAATGCCAATAATGGATGATTGTGAATGTCCCATTCAATGACATTAAATACGATACACATGTTTAAAACACCATAAAGCGACTTTTATTTCTACTTTTTATTTGTTTTTTATTAATATTCTACTTATTATTTGTTTTTTCGGTTATTTAAATTGAAAATATTATCAATATGTATAATTTGGTTATGAGTTTGGCGATTTGCATAATTTGGCGAAATTGGTCGACGGGATAACCAAGTAGTACCTATTCTACTATTTATTTGTTTTTTCGTTTTTTAAATTAAAAAGTGTGTCAATATGTATAATTTGGCTGTTAGTTTGGAGATTTCTATAATTTGGCGAAATGGGTCGACGGGATGACCAACTTGTACCAATTATTGTTTTATTGAAAAAAAAAAAAAAAAAAAAAAAAAAATCCGATATCTTTTTCTGAAGTGTCTTTTTCTGCTGCATTGTTCGCAATTTTTTTTAGATCATCCATTGTTTTATTCATATCTCCAGTCAAATGCACATCTAAATAACTGCTTTTGCTTTTAAGGTTGTTCTGAAATAATCAAAAAGGACAGCTTTATGACTTAAGTTTTATTTATTTTTGCTCGGAAACGTATGTAACTAACGGGTGTTATTGTTCAGAAACTATCAAATTAAAATCATTTTCCCGTTTTTTTAATACATTTTTAAGCAATTGGTGTTAAAGTGGGCGTTTTGAACCGACTTTCTGCGCGAGAGATGAAAACGCAGTCGGAAGAGATAAAACGATTTGTCAAGTGATCAAAAAAGCTTATAAATTTATGGTATTACTCTGTTATCCCGTCGACCAAAATACTATCGCCAAATTATAAGATTAAATGCCAATAATGGATGATCGTGAATGCCAATTCAATGACATCAAATACGATACATGTGTTTAAAACGACGTTAAGTGATTTTTATTTCGACTTTTTATTTGTTTATTTATTATTTAAAATAAAAATTACGTCAATATGTATGATTTGGCTCTTAGTTTGGCGATTTGTATAATTTGGCAAAATCGGTCCACGGGGTTCCTCCAATGTCTCCTAAATGCCTCAGACATTCTTTCAGCAGTCTAAATAAAAATAAAAATTCTTTATCTTGACTTACATCTGTGAAAATATGCACTAAAAATTGCTCTGAGATAGAAGAAAAATGACCGGCCAGTGATACTGTGGATAAAATTAATAAATAGCATTTTAAATGGTTAAATTAAACACAGCATTCCAGGAAAAATTTTCTCTACTTGGCGCTTCATGCGTATTTTGGGTTTTTACCAGCGCGTCTCCGGCGGTTTGGCACATAACTGGCAACAGTAAAAATACCAATTGCAAAATCCTTTCTGTGTCTTTGTCTTTAACTATTGCTAAACTGGATTGGTGTTGAGTCAGTATGCTTATTAATAGAATAATGTAAATGTATCGGTGGGATTGGACATGCAAAGCGACATCAATCTTTCAGTAACGCGGACAGTTTTGACTGTGCTTGATTGGTGTTGAGTCAGTATGTTTATTAAGGGTGTTTTTAAATCAAAAAGGTCAACTTTGTAACATATGCTTTAATTTATTTTTGATCGGAAATGCATGAAAATAGGTGTTGTTATTCATAAACTGTTTATTTGAACTCAATCTTCTGTTTTTATAAAAATGCAATACATCTTTCATAACAAGCCTTCAAAGTTGATGTTTTGAAATGCATTTTCCGACGAAAGCAGAAAAACCGGTCGAAATGCAGGAGAAAAACGGGTGATCACGTGATCGAAATAGGTTAAAACTGGACAGGTAATTTAATGATCATAAAGTGGAAAATTAAGTTCTATTCTAAATTGCTTCCATAGTCAGGCCTTTCAGTTTTATATCTTTCCCTTGAAAAATGAACTTGTAAATGTGTCAAAACGTTTTGGGCTTGTCGAGCGGAGCAGTTGAGACCCTTAATAGAATAATGTAAATGTATCGGTGGGATTGAACATGTAAAGCAACATCAATCTTTCAGTAACGCGGATAATTTCGGCTGTATATGCACTCCAAAAAAGAGCAAGAATTGAGCACTCAAAATTTGGCGAATTTCATAGTTCGTTCACTCGCCAGATGAAGCATTTTGTCGTAATTTGGCGCAATGGCGAGCGGAAGCAAGAACCCTGGTGGAACCATTTGGATTATGAATGATTTCCAAAATCTCTTTGTGTGTCAGAACTAATGCTGTATAGAAATCATCATCGAATACAGCTTGTTCATTTAATGATGTTGTAAGACAGTCTAGTAATATTGATACTTTCTCAAATATTTCATTAAAAGTCTGCTCAGTCTCAATTTCAGTTTATTCTTTAGGTCAATATGAATTTGTCACTTTGAAGATCCCGCATCGCGAAAATAATTTTCAACTCACTAGTAAATTCCATTCTGAGCATAATGCATACAATAAATTAATAGAAAAATTCTCTTTTGCTTCGAATATCAAATTGCATAGTATATTGTTCAGGCCACAACGCCTTTTCGTGTTAACCGATTTTTCATGCCAAGAATTTTCGTGGTGTTTCCTTGTATATATATATATGAGTGTCATAGAGCGTTTTGACTTAATTTTTCTCAATATTTTGTTATTTACTTTAAATGATGAGCTTCCTTGCACTTTTGAATTGACATACTTATGACAGAAATTATTATTATAACTGTTTATCTAAATGCATTTCAGTTGCAAACCTTCTGTAATCCGGAATTTTTTATAATGCACATTAGCCATAATTGCGATGATTCGGGACTAAAGATGTTATACTGTATATATATGTATATATTATTAGAAAAAAAAAAGATTGGCTATAGAAATGTGAGTTATTAGGAAGTCAAGTTGGTGCTTTTCCTTTATAAGGATGTCAATATTACCTTTGCTTCAAAATTATTAATTAAAAAAAAAATTCTATGGCCAAATGTGGGAGATTTTTTTTATTTCCCTTTGTGAAATATTGTATTTTGACATTTCTAATACACCATCTTTTTTAAGAATTTATTTCATAAGAAAAATCTAATACAACCTTCAGTTTTTAGACAATAATGTAAAGACAGCTTAGTGTAATAGTGGTAAAAAATATTGAAAGATCATGATTTTTCAGAAGATAGATTTAAATGTTTGTTAGTGGGCTAGCATGTAACTTTCTAACACAACTTTTTTTCACGGTTAATAATTTTTTTCGGCCTCATAGCATCATTTTTTCTTATTTATATTATTACCTTATTATTTAGTTTATATATATGTTTCATTACTTGAGCGGCCTTTTCTGTAAATATTTAAATTTTTGTGACAGTAGTGTTTTGAAATTTGCATTTTTAACTTATTTGGCCATTATACATATATATAAATTATTTTCGTAGTACACAAGTAGTATTTTAAGTGTAGTTTTTAAGTATGCATATTAAATTACCTATTCGGCGGCTTAATACTTAATCACAAATATATAAACATATACATAACCATACATAAACATAACAAATATATAAAAATAACAAATATAAAACGGAAATAAAAAATACACATATTTATTAAAACTTACAAATTAAAAACAAAATAAAACAAATTTAAACCAAATACAGTAAAAATACAAATAAAAAACAAACAAAAAAGCAAAACTGATAAAAACAAAAAGTAAAACAATGGGTAAAACAATGAGTAAAACAATAACTTACAAAATAAATTTTAAAACAAATAAAACAAAAATACAAATAAAAAACAAACAAAAAAAAACTGAAAAAAACTAAAATAAAACTATATGGGTTCGTAACTCCGCGTAAATAATTTGCGTTACCACGACAGGCTTCTGATAATAACGCGAATATTCCCAATTCCACTTGCACAACTTCTCCCTTGTTATCAACAAATGCGATGCAGACTTCTCAGGCATAAATCAGTCTCTTCTTCAATAGCTTTTTCATTGTCCCCCAACATCTAACAGTTCATCAAGGTGTGGCGATCGTGGCTTCCTCATATTGGCACTTTCCTTCGTTCCTTGGCAGCACAGCCCAATGACATCACATCGGGCTAGAAATACAGCAGCATTCTTTCATTTACCTTTATGATAGCCCATTAACACCGGGCAACTCAAAGGCATCACCAGTCTTTCTCTTCTTTGCCCATTGTCATCGGGCTTGAAAGTGGCAGCAATGATCTTCCATCATTTTCGTGTTCCATATGTGAGTAATTTTTTTTTCTTTTGCAATATTATACATATATATTTCTTTTTTTAGGGGGGAGGGGTACATTAAATCGATTTTTCATAGTTCACTTGTATTTATGAAAAATCGATTGCCATAATAATTTTTTTTTTAAATAAGGCAATTCCGCTGTTTTTTTTTTTTTTTTTTGCTTTAATTGTTAATTGGTATAGGGACAAAATATAAAGCTATATTTAGTTTCGTGCGCGCGTAAAAAGCAGAGATGGTCAGTTCATTGACTTTTCTCAATAGGAGTCCATTTTTAAGGATAAAAAAAAAGTTCAAGGTCAATTCAAATTAACTGCTTTTTAAGATAGAGAGATAAAAAACCCATAAAGTTAGTATCAAATAAATAGAAATGTTACAATTGCATATTAAGTGGAAATATATTAATAATCTCATTCTCTAGCTTTGAACTTTCAATTTGCATTGAAATTAAGAACAAATGTGCGATACTGATGAAATTATATAGCAAATAGATTAAAAGTAAACTAAAATAAAATAACATTTTTCAGATAATTTTTTGTCATGATTTCTGATTTAATATTTTTTTGTTATGAACATGTGTGACATTTGTCAGACAGTGAGTCAGTTATAACAGTTTGTTGATACAATCAATTGATCATCTCTGCTGTAGGGGGGTGGGGGCCCCCTCGACGAGGCTCCGCCTTACCGTTGGCGAGGGGGTTTAAGTGTGCCACTTCAACTTATATGTATATGACATAATTTTGAAAAGACAAAATAGTGAAAAAAACATTATTACATTCCTGTATTGCTCATGTCAAAGGAAAATGCATAGCATATAATGAATTGTCTTGCTATTCATTGTATAATTCTACAGAAAAATTAGAAATGAACCTGCAATAGAAAACAGTTGGTTATGAAATAGACTTTTATCAATAGATGATGTAATAAATTTTGCTGAGTGTAGATTGTCAAACGATACAGAACAGTAAAAACAATAGTTTCAATTCACACCAATTGGCTCAATAGAAAGGAAGTGGCACATGAACTAAGAGAGCCTCAAAAACTAAAATTAATTGAGTATAGTTTTTAACTTAAATGCTAGAGATAGACAGTATTTAAAATATTTTTGTTTACAGAGAAATGTTATTGTTTATAGGTTTTTCAGGGGTGATTCTGGATGAATTTTTTTTTCGGAAATTCGCATAACATTTTCGGAAATCGGGGGGGGGAGGTCGTGAGTCCCCCCCCAGTGATCTTCGGACAAAATCGGCGTTTTCCCGCTATCTTCAGACGAAATCAACAATATTTCAGCGAAATCGGCGATCTTTTGCCAGAATCGGCGGTTTTCCCTCGATCTTTTGACGAAATCGGCGTTTTTCCATGTTTTTTAAGTGACATCGGCGTTTTTTTGACGATCTTTAGACAAAATTTGCTTTTTTACGCGATTTTTTCTCAAAAACGGCGCTTTATTCCCGCGATCTTTTGACGAAATTGGCATTTTCCCCGTGATCTTTTGATGAAATCGGCGTATTTTTTCAAATACTTTTAAGCGATCTTTTATCGAAAACGGCTTTTTTCCCGCGATCTTTTATCGAAAACGGCGTTTTTTCCCGCGATCTTTTAACAAAATCAGCGTTTTCCCGCCGTCTTCAGAAGCAATCAGCGTTTTATCTGCGATATTTGGTGAAATTCCCGTTTTTTCCGCGATCCGCACAGGAAATTCGCGTTTTTCATCGATCTTTTGACGAAGTTCGTTTACAAAAACATTGACGGAATCGTCGTTTTTCCATGAAATATTGACGAAATGTATGTTATTTCGGCGATCCTATCAGGAAATTTGCAATTCTCCGCATTTGCTTTTTCCGCGCGCAAAACCGTACAAGTTGGCAACTATGCGGAACTGATAACCCAATTTCAAATTTTCGGAAATTTCGGACGAGAATCACCCCTGAGGTTTTTGGTTAACAGTAGATTAACAGAAAGCTTTTGTAATTTTGAAATGTATCACTTTTTAGTTTTCTAAAAGCTGAAAAAATAGTATTTATGAATGTATATTCAAATGGCAATACAAATAACTTCCTCATTCCTGAGATAAATATTACTAGGGACCACAAAAACCGGTTTAAAATTGCTACACATTTCCAAAGATTTATCATTTTATATATCGATGTTATGATATGCATGCATTCATTTAAAAGGTCTAGAAGTAATTTCAATAATTCTAAAAGCATTAAATTGAGTTTAAAGAGTGTTATTTAGGATCTCCTCCAAGCTACATCAGGACTGAGGAGGATAAAATTTCTAAAAATTTTTTTAGAAAAAAGAAACATTTAAAAAAAATTGAATTTTTGGAAAAATATATGAGAGAATGGAAAGGTAATTCTAAATGTGTTGCAGGTTGGGGTGGGAGTATTTTTCTGCTGTTTCCTGCTTATTATTTATTCATTTGCACATCTCTTTCTTTTTTTCGCCTTTTTATTTCTATTCACAGCAATTTCCGTCATTTTAAATGCAAAATTATCTTTTTTAAAATTTCCAGCAAGCATGAGTTTCACTTTCAGGAAAGTATATTCTGTTTTGATTAAAAAAAAAAAAAAAAATACTTCAATTAAATTTGGGGAATGGATTAAGATTTGCCTTGTTATTCATCAGTCGTGAGCTTCATAATTTAAAAAATATTTAAGTACAGTGGAGCATCGTTTATACGACGCTGAAGGGACTACCGAAAAACGTCGTATAAACGATAACAACGTATAATCGATTTTTACTTCCAAAACTAGAATTAATTTTGTTTTCACTTAATTTTGATGTTTAACGTGATGATTTGAATGAATTTGTAAATAAAACAAACCAAAATAAACAAATAACCAAAATAAATAAATAAATAAATAAATAAAAATACATAAATAACGGGGGGGGGGGGGTTAGTAAGCAATTTAAATATGCATACCTTTATTTATGTTTCACCGAAAGGTTCCTCATTTGCAGTACATCATTTCCTGTTCATTTAAAATCAAAGATCAAAAACCCCGCGCGGCCAATCTAAAAGTCACCAATATTGTTAGGAGTTACAATAGAAGGATAGTCTATTTGCAACTTAAAACAGGTCGGGAAAGCTGGCCATCCCCGAAATAAGAATGACCCCTCCCAGTGTAATCTGTTACACGTAAGCTGATTTTTCAGACTAATCGAACACCAATCCACATTTTTATTATGTGCAGTGCATTTAAACACGCTCTTTGGTGTCATTCATATCTGCCAACCTCCGCTCATTCGTAAAATACACAAGAAAAATAAACAAAAATAAACCTATTCAAAATCGAAAAATCGACGTATAAACGATATTGGGCGTCGTATAAAATATTTATTTTTACATTAAAATGAATAGGAATGAATCGGGACCACATTAAAACGTCGTATAAATGTAAACGTCGTATAAGTGATCGTCGTATAAACGATGCTTTACTGTATTAAGTTTTACGTTTAATTTATTTTCGATTCATACATTTCTGTAAATTTATTTAGATTAGTAAGCTAAATTTTGATTAAACATGTATAAATAATCTTTTCATGTTCTTGTAAAAGAAAAGGATTTGCTTCGGAAATAATGGTGAGGATAAGGGGAGGGAGGACGTTAAAAATGTGTGTAAACCTTTAAGAATTGACATACCCAATTGTGTAGATAATCCTAAAGAAAAATTAAAAGTAATCTCTTCTTTTTGTGTGATTTAAAGCCGAGCCTCCACCACGCAAATGTGTGGATCTTTTCTTGAGGTAACCTGACATTGGAATTTTTTTTAAATATTGTTTTTTAATCAAAACTTACCCTATCAATTAAGATAAAAAAAAAAAAAAAAAAAAAAAAAAAAAAAAAAACAAGAATTTTAATTTCTACGAAAACTTTTCCAGTTTTTAGGGTATTCTTAAATCAAAAAGGTCACCTTATGTTTTAAGTTTTAATTTATGAACAAGAATGCATGAAACTAACCAGTGTTGTTGTTCAGAAACTATGTAACCACCCTCATTTACCATTTTATTTAAAACACTATAGATCCTTCAGAAAATAGTGTCAAAGAGAGCGTTATGAATCGCAATTCTTGATGGAAGTAGAAAAATCAGTCAACGAAGAGAGAAAAACGCTTATAATTCGATAGTTAATTTATTGATCAAAAAATTGAAAATGCAGTTCGATTTCAAATCCCTTCCATAGTCAGGTTTTTCAAATTTTATACCTTTCCGTAAAAAAATGAATTTGTAAATGTGTCAAAATATTTTGCACTTGTTGAGCAAAGCAGTTGAGAACAGCCTCAAAAGGAACTTAAAATGGAAAAAATGTGTTTTTAACACTTGATAACATGAAAATTCATGAAATTTAAAGTATCATAACTAGGAAACGATTTATCAAGCAAAGATTGAATTTTCAATGTGGAAATATTTTAATAATATAGAATCATTTTTTGAATTTTCAATGTGGAAATATTTTAATAATATAGAATCATTTTTTGCAAAATGCAACAACAATACTTCCCCTCCAAAAAAATTAATGCTGTTCTCAACTGCTCTGCTCAAGAAACGCAAAACATTTTGACACATTTACATTACAAATTCATTTTTTAATGAAGAGATAAAAATTAGCCTGACTATTGAAGAGATTTGTAATCGAACTGTGTTTTCCTTTTTTCATCAATAAATTACCTATAAAAAAAAAAAAAAAAAAAAAAAATACTAGGCATGATAGAACATATTGATCTTTATTTAGTCAGGCAACAAAAGTAGAAACACAAATATAGAACAATAATAAATAAATTTATAAAATGTACATAAAATTTCCACAAATTGTTAAAATTAATTTTAAAAATGCATGTATACCAAAAAGCTTTAATGCCATTGTAAATAGCAATAAAATAGGCATCATTTTTATGAATTTTGTACCACATACACTCCAAGAACTTTAACATGTCAGGTGAATCAGAATATGAATACATTTTTGAAAGAGTTGTTTGATTAAAATCATTCAATTTAAATGCTGATTTAAATGGATTGGTTTAAGATAAAATGATTTAAATAAGATACGAGTGCAAACTGGTGCTTGACGTTAATAATAGCAAAACTCAACAAATTAATTAATATGTAATTTAATTAATTTTTCAATTAGTATCAGCAGTGAAATTATGCATGAAATTATTGATAAGTGAATTTTTAAAAAGTGAATTATCACAAAGCTAGCTAAGCGTAGAACAAAAAGAGTGAAAAATGTTCAAACGTCAAAGTTCAGTGTAAAGAATATGAAACAATTGCATATTTAAATTTTAACTGACGTATTAGCAAATCTGACTATAAATCACTAGTAGCACCATGTATGTCTGTTATTCTAATATCAATTCCTGCAAAATTATGCTATTTTTTAAATTTAACCAAAAAATGTCTTTGTAATTAGTTTAATAGACACTTAAAAACGCACAATTTCATTAAGATGCTTTGCTGTAATAAAATAAAATTTTAGCCAAAGAAAGTTGATTAAAAAAACAATAAAAAATGGCAATGTTTTAATTTTAAGCCACTCTGAAATTTGCTGATTTTATTCAAAATACCATTTGTCATTTCTGTACCAGACTGCACAATTTTGCTATAACTAAATTTCTTACAAAGCTATAACTGTGCTTTTCTCCTGGAGTTTCAAGAAATTTTTTATTCAATAAAGAATGTATCAGATTGATTTAGGATCTAGTCATCAAAATTGTTATTGTGTTCAAAAGCAGTGTTATAACACTGTTCACATATCATGCATGCATGTTCTAAACAGAAGAAAATTGAATTGCACTTTTTACAGTTGTACTTTGAAAAACGAGTTCTCTTCAATTCCCTACACTTAAAACACCTTTTCCTTTTACCTTCATGGCAATCAGGGAGTTGATCTTCAGGATGAAGTGCTGGTTGGAATGAAGTTCCGTTGGTAATCCAGTCTTTTGAACACTTCTCCTCTGAAGTTGTGGCAAGCATAATTCATTTGACAAAGCTTTCAAATAATTTCTCCTTCTGTTCTTAATGTTTACATTGAATTTGCTGTTGGTTATCGCAATAATTTTCGAATTGACCCCTGCAATGTTTAATAAGGTGAAGAACACTATCATTGTCCACCTATGAGTATTTCTTGTGACATTATAAGCACTGCACAGCTTGTCCAAAATGTCAACTCCAGATTTTGTTGCATTGTAGTCCAATATTGCTTTTGCTTTTCCTGTCTCTTCATCAACCTGGTCGTCCTGATGTGAGCTTGAAAGCAGTAGAACATGTTTACCTTTTCTTGGCACATAGGAAACGAGAGAGCAATTTTTGTTGAAACAGAACTCATTACTCTTTGCTGTCCTGAAATTGGTATTGATGAATTTTGGAGGGAGTTGCTGTTTTTTCTTATGAATTATTCCCAGCAGCGATAGCTTTTTCTCTTTCAGATATTGCATTGACTCAAAACTAGTAACCCATTTATCACAGGTGATGTTTCTTCCCGTTCCAAACAAAGGTTCTGCAAGCCTTGCAAGGACGTGTTCTGGTTTGTCGCTGATATCAAAAGCACCCTTTGGCTGTTCACCTGCATATAATTCCAAGTTATATGTATAGTATATTTTTGCATCGACTAAAACATAAAACTTCAATCCGATTTTGTAAAGTTTCGATGGTATGTATTGTTTAAAAGCACACCTCCCTCGAAATCCTTCCAGCTTTTCATCCACAACAACATCTTGTCCTAAGGAATACGATTTTTGACAGTTTGCAATGAACATAGTTAATATTTCCCGAACAGCTGTCAGTTTGTCCTCCAATTTTCTTACCTTTCTAGTGTTCAGATCATCAAAACGGGTACACCTGAGGAGAAATTTAAACCTTTTCAAACTCATCACAAGACGAAAACGTTCAACTCCAAAACCATCCTCACTCCACATTTCTTCTAATAACTGCCTGTTACTCTTTAGGATTCCTGCAAGATATAGCAATCCAATAAAGGCTTTAAATTCGATGACATCAGTTGGCTTTGCATCTCTTTCCCTTTCAAACTGATGTTGTATACTGAAAATGTACATATTTGTATACTCAACAATTTTTTCAATCATATCTTCCGATATAATGCATTTCCAACACTCATAAGGTGTAACAGCATTTTGGGCATCTCCGAGTGTTTCTGGCAAATGCATCGCATCAGCATGTTTCTTATCAAAGTCATTAGGCTTAGTTTTTGACCAGAGAGTCATTCCATCTTTACCTAGATACATGTCACCATCGTTTTCTGATTCGTCACCACTATTGGCGTCTTGTTCAGTGTCTGAATCTCCTTCCCTTTCATGAACAAAATCTTCCTCATCTGTATCCGATTCATCTCCACAATGTTCTTCTTCAAAATTTTCTTCATAGTCATTCAGAAGTATGCTCCGAAGAGTCGCAAGACCATCTAGGCTGTTCAAATCAAACTTCTTTATTTCTTCAACCATTTTTTTGTAATTTTCAGAAAAGTTATTTTAGAGCACGATTGGGTGCATGGTATATGTAAAATCATTAACTTTTAAATTTATAAAAAAGGAGAATGGATCATAATAACAGTAAAATTAAAAACAAAGTAAAATAATGTTAAAGTTTTAAAACATGAACAGGGTTCATACATAGTTGGGAAGAAAAAATCCAAGGAGTACATAAAAAATCCAAGGAGTTCAAAAAAAATTTAAAGACTTGCCACTTTTGTTGTTATTTATGTGGAATGGCACTTGCACAGCTCCAATTCCACAGGAATTCTGAGAGTTGCCGCCCTGCAAGAAGGGGGGGGGGGGTATTCACGATCTTCAGACGAAATCGGTGCTTTCCCGCGATCTTCAGATAAAATCAGTGATTTATCTGCGATATTTTACCAAAATTGGCGATTGTTTGCGATCTTTTGTCGAAATGGGTGGTTTTTCTGCGATCTTTTGATAAAATCTGTGTTTTCCTGTTTCTCTTATTTATGAAATCTATGTTTTTTCGAGGATTTTTAGTCAAATTTTTTCATTTTTATACGATCTTTTCTCGAAAACGCCTTTTTATTCCCGCAATCTTTTGACGAAATCGTCATTTTCCCGCGGTCTTCAGACGAAATTAGCATTTATTCCACGATATTTCGTGACACTTTGGTGGCTATTAGTATGATCAGGCCCGGACTGGCCAGGTCGGCTGGTCGGCGATCGCCGAGGGCCCCCGACCCAAAGGGGGCCCCGGTGGTGCACCCCAAAAAAGGAATATACGATTTTATAATTAATATTTACATAAGAAAAATAATTGACTATTTCCAGTAATTATATGCGTTTACAATAAATTTTAAGCTATTGACAGTTTTTTCATGGTAACTTATATAGTTCCATCGTGTCATGTCGTTGGGCAGACGGAATAGGGCTGCTGACTGATACATCGTCCTTTGTGCAGTGCTCATAGAGCAGAGTGCATCGCGATGCTCATTCCAATCTCGTACAGTATGGTTGTAACTAGTGCAATGTTACAGTTGTGTCAACATGAAGCATTTATGACAAAGTGACGGTACAAAAAAGAAAGAAAAAAAAGGAGAAAATTTTTAAATGTTGAAAAATGCTTAAAAAGTTTTAATACTTGGTTAAGTAGTTCCAAGATTCTTATCAGTCGCACTGGAAGATATGTTGTTCAATGGTTAATTGATGTAGTTTTGTTTATTGGAAAAAAAGTCATTGCTTACAGATGAGATAAAGCAAAAGGAGATTATACACTTGATTCTGTAGATAACTATAATATTTTTCTGGAACTGGTCATTTTGGTTGTAAATTGTGATGTGTTTTCACAAAAGCATGTCAAAAAGTAAATTGAAGACAGTAAAAAAGAGGAGAATTAAAATAGTAAAAAAAAATAAAAATTGTAATTTAAGAAATTACCCCAACCATTTGAAAAATGTTTCACTCGATACATTCATCTATCATTTTAAGCTAAATACCAGTTGTTTTATTGTGTATTATCCGTGCCACTGCTATAAATGACTTTATACATGCTGCAATTTGAAGGTACGGTTCGTTTAAGTTATATCACTCTATTGTCGCCAAGCATAAAAGTTGGCGACGAAAGAAACATTTCAAACTATTTAACATTGTTGGTGCAAAAGTAATCATTATTAAAATACAGCTTTGGCATATACTGTTATACTTGTAAGACTTTGGCATATATTGTTTGATTTTACAGAGCAGAATTTTGGTGATGGAGGTTTTAAACCAAAATCGATCGCAGCACATGCATCTGTGAATGGGTCCATCAGACATCGAATCAAAAAAGTTTTTTCCCAGTTTTTCCCAAGCCGATTGCTTTTTAGTTTTCTTTTTAGGTGGTGGAAAATCAAGAGTAATAGCTATAACATTTTCCGGCTTGTTAGAATCACTATTGGCACTCAAATTTTCCTGGTTAGAACCGACCGATAGTAAAACGCCATGGCTAGTGGATTGGTCGCCCTGGCGACATGATGTTTTACAATTAATCGGTTCGGCATTAAATTGCTTCCTTTTTCGTGATCGCCTTTCAACACGTAATTGGTTTTCAGCGGCTCAATAATCTTTTGATTTTATCATTTTCTGCATTGAAAGACGTTTTTGCGCCAAACCAAATACAGTATTACTCAGTTATCCCGTCGACCAATTTCGCCAAATGATACGAATCGCCAAACTAATAAGCAACTTATACATGTTGACTAAATTTTTATTTTAAATAGCAAAAGAAGAAATAAAAATCACTTTATGATTGTTTAAGTACGCGTATTGTGTTTAATATCATTGAATGCGATATTCACGTTCATTCATTTCTTTGGCTTCGGCTTTTTCCGTATCTGTTAATTTCCGTCTACCCATTTTTAAATTTGTTAGTTTTCTCCTTTATTACAATGATTTTAACCATTTTAATTTACTATTCAAATAAAAATTCTTCTAAAAGTAAAGAATTTAATTTAAATTCAAATAATAAAAATTCTTCTAAAAATAAAGAATTTAATTTAAATTCAAAAGTGGTAACATCATTCAAAAGTGGTAACATCATTCAAAAGTGGTAACATCATCGGGTCCATTCTCCCGAAAACAACAACCATTTTTCAAATGGTTAAAAAAAAAAAAAAAAAAAAAAAAAAAGCCACAGGAAAGTTAATTAAAGCTGGACGAGGCTTTTTGTCGAAATTTTTGTTGAAAATCTTTATGAACAAGTTAGAAGTCTGCACGGGCCGAAATGTCCATGACTGGGGATCGTCTAGGCTCGTTTGTACTTTCACAGTTCACGTCCAAGGCCCGTACAAAAATCAGTTAAAAAACGACTCAATTTCCACCAAAAAAAAAAAAAAAAAAAAAAAAAAAAAACAGTTTTTTTTTACATACAGTTAAGATCTTTTTTAAAGAATACGACATACACATTTATGAAATATTTTATATTCTAAAATTATACTTTTAAATCACGATGTTTTCGCGACACAGAAAATACCCAATAGTAACATTAATGATTAGTTAAAATCCTAGATTTTTGAGCATTCAAATAAAGATTCATTATAAAATTAACGTAGTTTAGACTTAAAGAAAAAAAAGACGGTAAAAACATGATTAATTTTTGAAGATGTATTATAAAATAATATATTAGTGAAAATATTTCGCTATCATTTATTAGAGTTTCTTTCAAATCCAAAGTAATTAGTTCCAGACACATTTCTAAATTCATCTTCTTCGAAAATGCATAAATTTTGCTGTTTTTTCTTATTTAGAACATATGTAATCAAATGATGTCTTCTATTTTTTTAACCATTTGAAAAATGGTTGTTGTTTTCGGGAGAATGGACCCGATGATGTTACCACTTTTGAATGATGTTACCACTTTTGAATGATGTTACCACTTTTGAATTTAAATTAAATTCTTTATTTTTAGAAGAATTTTTATTTGAATTTAAATTAAATTCTTTACTTTTAGAAGAATTTTTATTTGAATAGTAAATTAAAATGGTTAAAATCATTGTAATAAAGGAGAAAACTAACAAATTTAAAAATGGGTAGACGGAAATTAACAGATACGGAAAAAGCCGAAGCCAAAGAAATGAATGAACGTGAATATCGCATTCAATGATATTAAACACAATACGCGTACTTAAACAATCATAAAGTGATTTTTATTTCTTCTTTTGCTATTTAAAATAAAAATTTAGTCAACATGTATAAGTTGCTTATTAGTTTGGCGATTCGTATCATTTGGCGAAATTGGTCGACGGGATAACTGAGTAATACTGTATTTGGTTTGGCGCAAAAACGTCTTTCAATGCAGAAAATGATAAAATCAAAAGATTATTGAGCCGCTGAAAACCAATTACGTGTTGAAAGGCGATCACGAAAAAGGAAGCAATTTAATGCCGAACCGATTAATTGTAAAACATCATGTCGCCAGGGCGACCAATCCACTAGCCATGGCGTTTTACTATCGGTCGGTTCTAACCAGGAAAATTTGAGTGCCAATAGTGATTCTAACAAGCCGGAAAATGTTATAGCTATTACTCTTGATTTTCCACCACCTAAAAAGAAAACTAAAAAGCAATCGGCTTGGGAAAAACTGGGAAAAAACTTTTTTGATTCGATGTCTGATGGACCCATTCACAGATGCATGTGCTGCGATCGATTTTGGTTTAAAACCTCCATCACCAAAATTCTGCTCTGTAAAATCAAACAATATATGCCAAAGTCTTACAAGTATAACAGTATATGCCAAAGCTGTATTTTAATAATGATTACTTTTGCACCAACAATGTTAAATAGTTTGAAATGTTTCTTTCGTCGCCAACTTTTATGCTTGGCGACAATAGAGTGATATAACTTAAACGAACCGTACCTTCAAATTGCAGCATGTATAAAGTCATTTATAGCAGTGGCACGGATAATACACAATAAAACAACTGGTATTTAGCTTAAAATGATAGATGAATGTATCGAGTGAAACATTTTTCAAATGGTTGGGGTAATTTCTTAAATTACAATTTTTATTTTTTTTTATTTATTTTTTTTTTAAATAAAGACATTATATCATTTAGAAATACTGTAAAAGTTAGCGTTTTGAATTGAATTTTTGGAAACGATATCATTGATAAGGGGGAAAACCTGCTGTCAGGGACGTGCAAAGAAAAAACTGCGTCCGGGGCAAAGTGTCAATTTGGCGCCTCCCTTCCCCCCAACTTTTACTTGTAACAGCCCAAAAATGACGTTGGTAGTATAAATTTCCGCGACCGCTCCCCTTCGATCGGCGCTGCCTGCAGTCACATGACAGAAATCTCTTACATTTTGATAATTAACTTATCGTTATTGAGAAGTGAATTGAAAATTATCTTAAGTTATACTTCCAGATAGTTTGTTAACAGAAGTTTATTATCGCTATTAATACTTTTTAAAAACATAGTAACCGCCCTATACACATTTTGAGAACATTTAAGGCCAGTTCTGGCCCGACTCTACTATGCAGAAAAAAAATGCATACCTGATCGCACTCCTGATATCTGTTTGGCAAGTTCTCTAATTTTATTATTATTTTTTTTTAAATTGGCTTAGCAGTCTTGCTAAATTTATTTGCCTGGATACGGACCCCGGGCCAGTGCGGACCTCTACAACAAATAATAAGTTCAATGTTCTGTAATATTATTTTTAAAGACCCATATGATAGCATAATATTCAGAATGATGATAGGTAGTACTCAAGATGTAGCTGTTATGAGTTGGCAATTTGCGTCAGCTATGTCCTTCAAGGAAAGGTATGTGAGAGACTTTTAGGAATAACAGAAACCTATGATTCTTGTTTGTTGGCTTTGTATACGAGCTTGTAAAATCTGAATTAGCCAAGTGTAGATTGTATCAAATATTAATGCTTGTTCATTTGATAGAGCTACCTTGGAAAGATAATAATAACAATGTACAAGATCATTTCAAAAAGGAATGTTATTTATACTTGCTGAATGGAAAAGTTACTGAATTTGGTTATAGCTGATTGAAAGTTACGTTTCTCAAAGTAAAAAACTTATTCGGATTGGTGGAAGAATCTGTTGTTTTTCTAAGCTTGTCTTATAAAAGAATGTGCGTAAAAGGGAAAGAAAATAAAAAAAAAAAAAAAATTGTAATTTAAGAAATTACCCCAACCATTTGAAAAATGTTTCACTCGATACATTCATCTATCATTTTAAGCTAAATACCAGTTGTTTTATTGTGTATTATCCGTGCCACTGCTATAAATGACTTTATACATGCTGCAATTTGAAGGTACGGTTCGTTTAAGTTATATCACTCTATTGTCGCCAAGCATAAAAGTTGGCGACGAAAGAAACATTTCAAACTATTTAACATTGTTGGTGCAAAAGTAATCATTATTAAAATACAGCTTTGGCATATACTGTTATACTTGTAAGACTTTGGCATATATTGTTTGATTTTACAGAGCAGAATTTTGGTGATGGAGGTTTTAAACCAAAATCGATCGCAGCACATGCATCTGTGAATGGGTCCATCAGACATCGAATCAAAAAAGTTTTTTCCCAGTTTTTCCCAAGCCGATTGCTTTTTAGTTTTCTTTTTAGGTGGTGGAAAATCAAGAGTAATAGCTATAACATTTTCCGGCTTGTTAGAATCACTATTGGCACTCAAATTTTCCTGGTTAGAACCGACCGATAGTAAAACGCCATGGCTAGTGGATTGGTCGCCCTGGCGACATGATGTTTTACAATTAATCGGTTCGGCATTAAATTGCTTCCTTTTTCGTGATCGCCTTTCAACACGTAATTGGTTTTCAGCGGCTCAATAATCTTTTGATTTTATCATTTTCTGCATTGAAAGACGTTTTTGCGCCAAACCAAATACAGTATTACTCAGTTATCCCGTCGACCAATTTCGCCAAATGATACGAATCGCCAAACTAATAAGCAACTTATACATGTTGACTGTGTTTAATATCATTGAATGCGATATTCACGTTCATTCATTTCTTTGGCTTCGGCTTTTTCCGTATCTGTTAATTTCCGTCTACCCATTTTTAAATTTGTTAGTTTTCTCCTTTATTACAATGATTTTAACCATTTTAATTTACTATTCAAATAAAAATTCTTCTAAAAGTAAAGAATTTAATTTAAATTCAAATAAAAATTCTTCTAAAAATAAAGAATTTAATTTAAATTCAAAAGTGGTAACATCATTCAAAAGTGGTAACATCATTCAAAAGTGGTAACATCATCGGGTCCATTCTCCCGAAAACAACAACCATTTTTCAAATGGTTAATAAAATGTAAAAACTTTACAGGTTTAAAAAAATACGTGCCACAAGGTGATGGAGCAAGCAAATCTCTCCCTCCGATCACCAAGGAAAATGGAAACAACAAAACTATTAAATTTTATTTCTGTTTTTTAAGTATCAAATGATAGTTTTAACTGCAAATCTAAAATTATAGATTATATAAATACATAATTATAGATTATATAGCTAGGACCAATGAAAAACTGGTCAAAAAGCTTTAGGTTAGTAAACAATTATTTATAATCACGTAACTTTTCTTAGTAATCTGTATCTGTATTAGGGTATTTTAGAGTTTTTAATCTTTTTGTTGTAAAAACAACTTAACAATTTGAAACAATTAAATCTAAATTAAAGAGGACATTATTTCTTTCAATATGCTTTGTTTAGGGTTTCGTTCGTCTGACGAAACTCTATTTGTCTCTGTCTTCTGTCTGTCCGTCTGTCACAGAGTCCGTATATAAAAACTATTAAATCAAATACTTCAAATTTTGTGTACTTACAGTTGAATACCTCGTGTCCCACAATATATCATGTTTTTTTCAACTGTCTATTATTTTAATGAAATCAATTTTATGAATGTCATCCGTTCATTTTTGTGATTTAAATTTTAAATGAATTTCAATGTATTTTGTGTAGACATGTATTTTTGGAGGAAGAGCGTCTCGCTAGTAAACAGAAGGTTCACAGTTCGAACCGTGATTTTGGAACTTGAAGTTTTTATACTAAGATAGGAAAATTTTTAAAAAAATAGTATTTTTTGCCAATTTGAGGGATTATATTATTTTTTCGCCACTATTATTCACATATATATTTTTTAATTACAATTTTCTTTCTATTTTAAAAACTAGCGGTTTATTAATGATTCAGCATTTTAAATTTCGTTTAAACTTTTTTTTTCGTTTTTAGAAATTTAAAATTTTATTTATATCTTCGCTATTTTTTTTATTTCGGGTTTTCAAAGAATTTGGAATTTGGAATTTTATTTAAATAATATAATTTGAACATTTTGAATTTAATTAAAATAAATAACTTCCTTTTACTTTAAATTTATTGATGCTACCATCTATGTACGATTTTAATAATTATAAATTAACAATTTGCATTTATTAATTAAAGGATAAGTTGTTTTGAAAGATATTAAGCGAAACACTCTGAGCGATCTGCGATCACACTTATCCCTTTTTTTTATTACTGTTATGTCACTTTTAATATTTACTTAGGTATCACAGTAGGATTTTGATTATTATGACTTCGACAAAATCATTTGATTGCCTAAAACTAAAAATATACATCACGCTCATTTTTAGGTAAAATGAATAATTCTTCTCCACTTAAAATAAATCATTCTTATTTTTTCTTCTAGCATGGAATTAGTTTAGGTATGGTGCATAAAAATAATATAAATATTTATTGGAGAAGTAAATTAACAACATTAGAAAAAGCTTATATTTTGCTCAACTATTTTACAAGTGACAAAATAGCATAATGTGGTTTTTTGCCATCTAAGCCAAAATTTAAAAATAAAATATAATATTTTGTTTTCGATAAATTTCTCGTAAGGGGCCCCTTTTCAGTCTCTGCCGAGGGCCCCCAAGGGAGCCAGTCCGGGCCTGAGTATGATCCCAACCAATCCAGGGATGACGCTGGACTTGAAAAATCCTGGGTCCCTTTTTAACAAAAGCCCCACTAATGAGTCATATTTTTAGATGCAAACATTGAACTTGTTCATTTGCATTAGAAAAATGAAATTCAATAATTATTGTTTCAATAATAAATAAAAATATAAAAACAATATTAGTTGTTTTTAAAATTATGAGAAATTTTCTTTGCTTGTTTAAAAATAAATTTGCAAGATACAAATTTAACTATAACATTTAAACACTTAATTAGTTATAACAGTAATTGTTTATACTCTGTAATGATAAAAAAAAATCATGTGCATCACCAAACTATGCTAATGGAGATTGAAGTTTCACTAATTCTACATGCCAAATACTTATTTTTAATAATATCTTTGATATAATAATTACTTCTTCATGAAGAAAGGCTATAAAAAATCTTTCTTTTTCAGGTTTACAGTTTATGTACATGTTGTTATATATTTCTTTAGACTTTCTTTTAAAAATAGACCGACTTATATCGTAATTTTGTAATAATTTCTAATTCTAAACATTTTAAGCAGCTTAACCCTTCAGCAGATGTATAATTAAATTTCACTTAAAGATAAATGAAAAAAACATGTGAATTAATATTGTAAAAGAAAAATTACACAAGTTGAAAGTAGATACTGCCATTGCAAAATTCAGTTTCGCCTCCGATTAGAAAAAAAAAAAAAAAAAAAAAAAATCGATAGAGGTTTTTTAGAAGGGCGACCCCGTTTAGATTGCTATGAATTAACTTCATTTTTCTTGTGTTTATAAATATAATAGCAAACAGAACGGCGTGAAATACCTAGTTGATTAGCAATTTCTCTCTGAGACTTTGGAATTGCGGAATAACAAAGAGATACAATTTGACGTGCTACTTCTTCATTGACTAGATTCATCAAAAACGGATTTTTTCTTTAGTTTAAACGCTTTTTTATAGACTCTGGGAAAAAGGAAATGCATTTTAACAGTAAAACGACTGGAATCCCGTCGAATTCGACGAATGAAATGTTTAAAAGACCCGATCGATTTGGTTAAAAAAAAAAAAAAAAAAAAAAAATAAATAAAAAAAAAAGGCAAAAGTAATTACATTATTGAATCAATATATAATAAATATATTTCCAAACTTAATGTCAAGTTTTCTAGTTACAATTTTGCATGCAAATATTTGCACATCTTCAGTTAAAATTGTAATCTGAGTGCCGGCGAAATCCAGAAATTTTATTTTATATGCACTCAGATAAAAATAGTTTTATTAAAAAAAAAAAAAAAAAAAAAAAAAAAAAAACTAATTTCATTTTTACTATGACATTATTTTCACTAACTGAAGTCATCTGAAAGTAAAATCTCAATCTCAGTGTCCATAATGAAAAGAAATACTGCAATGTCATATCGTTATGAGTAAAAATGCGATGTTTTAAATAGTGACATCATTTTCTCTTCAAATGTTTTTTAAAAGTTACTGTTATTAGTAATATGAAAAAGGCGTCCGTAATAATATTGTAAATTCATTTTATCTAGTTGCTGAATGCCATCATTTTCCTCATTTGAAATATTTCTTATTTTGCTTTAGACATTAATTTTTATCATAAATTATTTTCTGTTATTTTATTTACATTATTAATATTATTTCTCAGTAAATATATTTTTTTACCTCAATTAGTGCATAATTATATGCAATCATTTTATTGTGGTTAAATTTTTCAAAAACGATTAACTTTTTTCTTTTAAATGCGAGGACATGTTCACTGATGAAATAAAGTTTCTGACTTGTGGAAAGTAATAATGGAAAATAAATTTTTATTATCGAGAGAAAAGCTAAACTAACAAGGAAGGTCTCCATACGGGCATACTCAGAAAAATCTGAAAAAATTACAGAATGTTCTTCTCATATAGTTATATATGTTTATAAAAAAAATTTCGGCGGAATCTCCTTATAACGTCCGTAAAAAAATAATAAAAATTTCGTTTATTTGGCGATTTATCTCCGGTTGGCGGAAAAACGAAATTTTGAAAAATACGCTTTTACGTTTCGAATACTTTTTAAAGAAAAAACTTTCTATGTTCAATTTATTTAAATAAGTTTAGTTTAAGTAATTTTAGTTTTGCATTTTTACTTTACTTTAAGTGTAATTTTGTCATATACGTTTATATGTACTTGTAACAAAATAAAATTAATATATTTTATCATTTAAAACACAATTTAAGTTGATTAAAATTGTTCCAAATTGAAAAATACACTGTTAAAAATCTGCTGCATTTTGTTGCAACGCACTCCCTTGCTTGTATTGAAAACGGTTACTTGGCCGTGAAATGGAGCTTTCTCATTGGTTGGAAGAGAGATATTATATACAAGAGGTGGAGTGCGTTGCAACAAAATGCAGCAGATTTTTAACAGTGTATGACACGGTCAATTCACCGTACTATGGAGCATTCTCATTGGTCAGAAGAGTGATATTCTATAAAAGTAGTGGAATGACGTTGCAGTAAATGCTGCAGATTTTTAACAGTGAAGTCAATTAAAATCAGTTTTCAGATTCGTTAAAATCGTCTGCTTTTGGCGAGGAAATGCACTGCTTGCCAAATCCCGCGTTGCTTTCGGCTTTTCACGCCAATTATTCCAAACTATTTTATTTTTTTACATATCTAATAATGTAATTCCGCCGCTAATTTTCACTGATCCTTTATTACCTACATGAGTAGTTTAATTCGTATTTTTTTCAAAAAATTCTGAGTATGCCCCCAATGGAGACCTTCCTTGTAAGTTGCCACCATTTTGAAGAAATATCGTAAAAAAAGCATTTAAAATTAAAAATAAAATATAAAAATGGAAATAAATTAAACAAGTTGGAAATTGCACGTGAACGTAGCAAATGAGGTGCGTTCGTACGATAACGAAGTTTTAAAAATATTCAGATCTTGCTGATATAGTAGAGCGTACTCCGGATCATTTCTGTAAATATGCAGGAAATAATTTTTATTACACCTCAGCAACGTATATCTTATTCATAAAATGTGAAATAGTTGAATATACGTACCAAACCATGTTTCCCCGTATAGCATTATATAGTGGAATACTTTTGTGTGGCCCTGTAATTTAATAATAAAAATTCTTTGCATCACAGATTGTACAGAATGCATATTTTAGTATATATTTCATAGATTCATGCCAATTCTATTATGTTCGAATGAGTGTAACATCATTAAAATGCATTTGAAACTTTTTTCCCATTGACGGTAATGTAATGGAATCCTTTTGATTGTCCCTGTAATTGATCTATGCATCCGATTTTCATAACATTTGAAATGACTCGACAAAATTACGCAATAATTATATGTTTTAAATTTAAAACGATTAAAATGCATTTAAAACATTTTTCCCTATTGACCGTAATGTAACGGAATACTTTTGAATGTCCCTGTAGTTGATCTATCCATCCGATTTTCATAAAATTTGAAATGACTCGACAAAATTATGTTATAATTATGTATTTTAAATTTCAAACGATTCGGTTGGGTAGTTTTTGCGTTGTTATATGCGGACAGACAGACGGACGGACTGAGCGACAACAATAGGTGCTACGTATTTACATAATTACGAATGCACCTAAAAATAGCTAAAATGGGCACAACTACAAATAAATAGCTTTCATTTAAAAAAATAATTATCAAAGTCGGTTCAGTAGAAAATTCAGGGCTGATGACACGATATTTTTAGCTTGTCTGAAAGAAATAGCATCGGAGGCTAATAACATCAAGATATTGGAATTTATTATTCATAACATTATTTAAAAAATCTAATATATAAAATTCTCGTGTCACAGCGTTAGTTGCCATACTCCTCCAAAACGGCTAAACCGATTTTGATGAATTTTTATATGTATATTCAGTAGGTCTGAGAATAGGTTGTTATCTATTTTTAATACCCGTAAGTGATAAGGGTGGCCCACCCCATAAAAATTTCTCCGAAACGGCTTAACTGATTTTGATGAAATTTTCATACTATGACGTCATAAGAATTATTGTCCATGTCCATTCATTGTTGAAATGCTTTGCGAATTATTATCTTTGTGGTTTAATATTTTTTTACCGTTCATGCGAATGAATCTTCTGCATTTGTTTTCTTTATGAAGTCGGATAGTAAGTTGCCAACTTAATTTCAATTGAAGTTATCGTGGAAAATATGTTTATTAGAATGTAAATTAGAAATAACATTTGATGTTTAAAAAAATATTTGGCACAAATGTCATATCGGCTTTGGCGGGATGTTTTTTGCAACTACTTTGTGATAACTTAATTTTTTAATATCAGTTACACACATATTTTAAATTTATTTTCTATTATTTGAAAGAGGAAATAATAAATAAATAATATTTTATATAATAACTATGTAGAACAAAACAATTTATGTCATTTTAAAAAAGAAAACAAAAAAATTCTCATTAAATAAACAAAAATAGCCTGGTCCCCATGTCAGGCAAAATAATGGCCGTTAGGTATCTCGGTGCGTATATTATGTTTGGGACACGTAATTATACACGTAAAATAAATTGCCGGAAAATTCTATAATTTTTTTTCTTGCCAAGGATCTATACTGTAAAAATATTTTTATTTATTTATCGTATTTTAAATGAGCTAAATTAAAGATGGATATATATTTTTAATTTATGTGTTTTAAATAAAAGTGACGTATTTTAAATTAAATGAGTGATGGGTTTATATTTTAATGATATGCTGGATATGCCAATGAAAGAATATTTGGCGATTTATCATCTGCGCTCAAGTAACATAAAAGAACGGAAATAGCGTTTGTCACATAAAAAGTGAAGCGGGTAGAGCGGAACTGTTGATGACAGTCACATGCTTTAGGCTTTTATTTTATAGATTTTTGGTAATTATTTCATGATTCATAATTAATTACGTAAGTATAGTTCTCACGCTTAGTTAATTAAATGCTTTCATATAACCTCCAAAGTACTCAAAACGTGTCACGAGCTCCCGCCAACAACGGCTATTGTGTTACACGGATAAATTATTCTTATAAATTTATTAGTTTTAATTTATTATTAACCATTTGGAAAATAGTTACTGTTCACGGCTGAAAATTGGGAAATCTGAAGAATACCTGAATCTTTTTATTGGTTGAATTCCGCAACTTATTTTATTTCATTCATTTATTTTATTCATCCATGTTTAATGTCCAAAAATGGAATACTTCTGTTGCCACAATGAGAAAAAAGTATTAAAAAGCTACAAAAAATTTAATAACTTAAAAACAAATTAAGATACAGCTTTCAAACAAATTATATTTAAAAGTAAATTTTTTCCTCTATACGGCGGTGTAAAAATTGAAAATATTTAATGTTTAGAAGTATAAAAATTTGGAAAACCGAAAAATGCAAAACCAAAATTTCGCTTAAAATTTGTATATTATTGGTACAGGAATAGAAATTTTTAATACATGGCGTACGTAATATAGGACTCTGTTATTACGAAAACCAAGTTTTGATCATCAGAAAAATAACGTTTCTTATTATTACTTTTGAAATATAGAATTTTTTATGTCTAGAATTTTAGTCTTTGAAAGTATAATTTTTCAAATAATCGCAGTAATTTGCTAAATCACATTTTTTTTTATTAATTTGTTTATTATTAAACGAAACTATAATAAAAATATTAAAGTCAGTGCGTGCAAAATGTAGTGAGAATCTTTCTAAAAGAGAAATATAATGAAAGGTAAATAAATTAAGAAAATAAAATATACTAAATAACTTTAACTATTGTATATGTATATTATATATATTTACATGTATGTGTATGTATGTATAATCAAAGAATATATACATTATTACTATAGTGTTTTTCATCATTAAGTAATTCATTTTTTTCTGGCTTTGCGGCAACTTTATTGAATGGAAGCAGAACAGCTCATCAGTATTCTAAGTAACCCAGATGCAATGTGCAACATACAACAAAAAAAAAGTCTATGGCCACAGTTCTAAAACAGTGTAAAATTACCATCTGGGATGAATGCACTAAGACACACAAGCATTCGTTTGAGGCGTTGAACAGAACATCAAAAAATCTTAAAAACAACGGCAAACTATTTGGCGGCACTCTATTACTTATCCTTTCAGGTGATTTTAGACTCACTTTCAGTCATTCTACGTCCAACGTATGTTGATGAAATCAACCTCTGCTTATAATCATCGCCATTGTAGAGTAATGCTTAAAAATTGCAACTGAAAGTAAATATGCGCGTTCAAATGCTTCAAGATCCATCCGCTGAAACATTCTCAAAACAACTGTTAGATATCGGTGATGGAAAAATTACTGTACATGAAACTGGATTCATAGCATTACTGAACGATTTTTGCACAATCATTCATTCGCAAGATGCTCTCATTGACCAGATATTTCTCGATGTACACACACAATTCATTAACACTAAAACCGCCAATAGGGGTCAAAATGACCCCTGCCAGAATGATAACAGTAGATTCGAATCAGAATTTTCTTCTTAAGATATGTTAGATATATGCAGCACAAAAATAGACTAATTAAATGAGTTAAATAATTTAAAATTAAAATTCTGGTGCGAAACACATTTTATAAAACTTTAGTAAAATTCCCGGCTGTTTTAGTGTTAATCATGAGTGGTTGGCAGAAAGAGCAATTTTAATAGCAGTAAAATGTGGACATTAACGAATTGAATCTGGAGATACAACAGTTGGTGCCAGGGAACTTGGTGACATACAAATAAATTGATTGAGTTTGCGATGCTACCGAATCTTTCCAAAAGAGTTTTTAAATTCATTAGATTTAACAGGCATGCCACCGCATAATTGGCAATTGAAGGTTGGATCACCGATTATTTTGCTTCGTAATTTAAACCCACCACGGCTGTGCAACGGCACACGATTATTTATTAAAAATTAATAAATAATATTGTCGGAGCCATCATTTTAAATGGCTTCATTTCAAATTCCGAGGTAAAAATATATTGCTACCACGGATGTTTATTATACCCACAGATGTGCCGATTCAAGTCAAACGTCTTCGATTTCCAATTAGATTAGCATTTGCAAGGACTATCATTAAATCTCAAGCCAAACGATGTCTGTTTGTGGATTAGAATTGAACAAACCATGTTTTTCACACGGGCAATTATGATATAGTTTTTGAGTAAAATTATTATAATTAGCGACGTACATAATTATGTATATAGAAAAAATTTTAATAAATTAAAAATATAAATGTTTGGTGTTTTGTTATTTTTATATTCCGTCATCGTTCACAGTGCTCCATGCCTCTTCCACAAATTTACCACATCCTCACACAGTTACAATAAGTTTAAAATATTTTTTTCAAATGTAATAATCCCTAGAAATAATTTATATGGCAAAACAACGTTTGCCGGGTCTTCTAGTATATATATATATATAGCAGGACACAGATGTCATATACGCACCACATTGGCGCGATTTTTTTTTCTGACGCCAGTTTGGCAAAAACTTCGTTATCAAATATTTTTTAATCAATAGAGTGCAACAAAATGGCGATTTTATGCTTCATATGGTAACCCGGTCATTGTTGTTTAGTTATTTATAAATTGCTTATTTACTTTGTATTTCCTTTTATAAATCGATATAAATTGTTTTGTTCTATTATTATTAATTAAACTTTTGTAATTTATTATTATTTCCTAATTAAAATAATAGAAAATGGTTAAAAAATATATATCTAACTCATATTTGTCAAAAATATACGTCATGCACGGAAATATATGTGCAGTATGCAAAAATCCGCGAAAATCGCTACGTCATGCGGGGAACGATATGCGCAGTGGCCGATCCCCCGCGGGATCAAAATGAGAAAGTGTGATCTCTAGACTCTTGTCATTGGAGACGTGGCTAGCGATTCCAAAAAACATGTTTTTACAAAGTGTCTCTCTGTGAGTCTGTCTATATGTTTGTCAGTCTGCCTGTCTGTCTGCCAATCTGTATGTAATATAACTTTTGTGGGCATTCTATCTCACGAACTAAGACACGGAATTTCACAAAAATTTAGATTTCATTAGACCTTGCTATAAACTGGATTTGATTAGTGTACTTAATCAATAAATCCCTGTGTTGATAAGGCATTGATAAGGCATATAGGCAATGCTATGTCGCCTTTTTCACGATTACCTAGCTATGTGTCAGGAACTAATGGAGGGATTTTCTTAAAATTTCAGATTTAGTTAGTCCTTCTTATATCTGTGGCTTCCGTTAATAACCAGGTAACGCACATTTTTGAAAAAAATTGGGATAATTTGGGAAAATGTAAATTTAAAAGAGTACTTTCATCGTAATACATACATACAGAACGGGCTGGCAGATAGGCTATCAGGCTTTGATAGCCTATGAGCTAAAAAAGCAATCCTGAAAGCTAGAGATACCAACTACATTGATTTAGGAGCTATCATATTTAGAGAACTATCATATTTTGATTCAATTGCTTCGTCTATTTTAGCGCCTTTCAAGTAGAAATAGCAAAGTTTACAAAGATAACATTTTTTTCTAAAAATTATCTTTCATATGAGTAATGTTTATGCGGTTATAAGATATATTTTTCTCAGCAAATACGGCCTAAGGAAAGTCAATAAGTCGGAGACACATATAAAGTTTGTCCTATTTTTTTCTAAATCATCTGTTTTCTGCTAAAACCTGAATATGCATGTCAGGTTTGGATAAGCTATCATTATATACAGCTATTCTTATGTGATACTATTCTTTTATTTGCTAACGTATTCTGTGCTGTAAGCTCTAAAACAGCATTATTCCTTCTTTATCAGGAATCTTAATCCAAGTATCGGAGTGACATGGTTCTGGTTGAAAGAAGGTAGCATACAACAGATGACCTTTCTCTTGTCAATCAAAATTCATTGATAAGGCATGCGCACAGATATTGAAGAGAAAGATAGGTTGTGAAAGAGTGACCTTCCTTAGAAAGAAACCTTGTGTGCGGATGGTTCGTTGGAGTGTGAAAGCTGTGATTTTAGTTTGGACCTGGCGAGGAAAGTGTGAGGTTGGTCAGAGAAGAGGTCTGGTCTAAAGGAAAGGTATGTTGAGCGAGGCTCTTAGAGAATTAAGCCTAGGTGTGTGCGATCTCTGAGTTAAATTACGTGTTTAAGAGAGGCATAGAATAGAGTAGCTTAACAGTGCTCAGAACGGGTGTTCTGTATTTAATTTAATGTTGAACCGGATCACCTATATCCGAGTTCGTAATTGTAAATATTGTCTTATTATTTGTAAATATTGTGTAAATAAATTGTTCGTTAAGTTTAATTGAAAGAGTTAATCTTCTTCACTACATACCTCTCATGCGTGTCCGATATCACGTAATTATATCCGTGGTGGCAGCATATTAAAATAAAAGTTTAGTCTTCAAAGTTTTGTGGACTTAGATGAGAAATCGGACAATGCTTCATATTTGAAATATGCAGATTCAATAAAAAAAAATAAAGAAAAAAAAATATTATCTGCAGTGTATTTTTGCTTTTAACATCAGACAAAAATGTAATAAAAATAATTGCGAACGGATTTTCGGAGAGCTTTGCCATTGACACCATAGATATAAATTAAGTAAAATGTGTTCCATAAATCACAATTATTTCATAATTCAAAAACACCGGAATAATAACGCTTCGATGATAAAACTGATGTAATGTTAAATCTAGAAAAAAAGAACTATGCATTTTCAGAATTGAGTGTCACCCCCGATAAGAAAATGTGTAATATTTCAAATTTGAAATATTAGTGTTATGCAATGGAAGTCATCAGAAATTTTCTACAAAATAATTTCCAGAAATTATATAGATTTATTGAAAAAAAATATAAATATAGATAGTACAAATAAATATTACACTTTTAAGACTTAAAACACACCCTTTTAAAATATATAAAATGACGTCATTCGCATCCACTAAAAAATTCCACATTTACAATCAAGCCTTTAAACAATATCTAGAAAAAAGTATGCATATGACGTCAGTATTTCAGAATAATACATAATTCCGACAAAAAGAGATAATAATGAGAAACTTGAAAAAAAAAAAAAATAATAAAATTCGGTTATCTAATCATTCATACACCGTCATTTGTTTTAACATTTATATCGATATTTAAAATTAAAATAGTTTGTAATAGCTCCACGTTTCATTAGAAATCATTTATTTATAAATTTTCAAACTTGTACTAATTTTAATTATATTTTCTTTTCAGTTGTTCTGGAAAAATGGCAACAAAAACATCAAAAGATTGCGAAAGAATGACGTGATTTCAATTACCTTTTCATAATGCTTGAAATTGTTCAACTCCATTCTCATTGATGTCTCTGTTTTTTTTTTTTTTTTTTTTTTTTTTTTATTTAATTTCTCGGTATGGCAACAAAATTAAAACCTATCAGAAATTTTTGTAAACATTCAAAATTTAACACTCAAATAAAAAGGCATTATTATGAATTCAACAATGTAGATTTTTACGGTAAGCCACAAATTAGAAGTATTGTTATGTAACAATGTTTAATTGTTTGACTCATCATCGCGTGCGAAAATAAATAAAATAAAGAATAGAATTTGGTTACAAATTCATTTCCAAAAAAAATTTCAAGCTTGTTGGCTCTATTTGCAACTGCTCTTGAAAAAAAATGGAAACTGCTCAAGTAATGTCTTTAGATTCTTTTTTTTCAGGTCGAGGAAAGAAGATTGGGAGCATCGACGGATGGATGGCTTGCTCTAATGGTAATTTTTACCTGGGCATTGCCGCATCGTTGGACGGAGGGCGCAAGATCTGGAGAGCCGTGGATGTTCCCGTTGAAGAAGGAGGTGTTGAGGAAGTAAGTAGGACTTCTTCTCCCCAACCTTCCCAGAGTTGGTGGAAGAAGTCCAAGGTAAGCTGGTGGCAGAAGATTCTTGCCTTCTGCTGCATATGCTATGAGGCCGATTTTTAATACAGTAAAATTTAAATATTGCAATCAGTATCTATTTCTCATATCAAAGGTTGCAATTTTTTTATCAACTGTATTAATCGGCTCAATGCAGTTTTAAATTTTCAGTCTTTTTTTTATAATGTATTATGAATTCATCTTAAATTATAGATATAGTTACATGCTGGTCTACTAATTGCCTGAGAGATGTTTTTAATAATGATTTTATAAGCTGTTCCCCCCAGTAATAAAACATTTGCATTAAGATAAACTAGGCAGGATTTCTTAAATGAACCTGCATACGTCTCTAGAGAATTCTTCGCAACGCTGTGTGTGCACGTGCCATTTTCGCCGAGCTTGAAACTAATTGCTGGAACTTCGGCCTTTGTTTATTACTCATCTTGAACCGACATGAATCAATCTGTGAAAAAAGATCGTCTTATAAAGTTTTGTTTGTAATTATGTGTGGTATCTACATCTACAAATATTTTAATTGTGAAATATACCTCGCATTCTAGTGAGAAACTTTTCAACTGTGAGATATGCAACCAAACTGTGAGATATGCAAAATAAAAATTACAAAAGATCACCTGCATGAAATCAATTCAACATCATTTTCTTTTATTTATTTATTTACTGTATTTTCTAGGTAAAAGTGCATAAATATTTTGATAAATTTTCATTTCATAATAAATGAACACCTGCTGTATGGTTGCGAAACTACGGTAGATTCCATCAGTAATACAAGATAATTGAAATTTACACCTGTGAGTCGTATCTACGAAATTCTTTATTTTTGTTTAGTTTAATAAAAAATTAGGTATTTGAACAAGGCCACATCGAACATGTCTGTAAGTTATTATTTATTATTTTATTGTTTTATTGATTAAGAAATTTAATGATAATTTCTTTGTTTAAATTCTTGATTTTTTTTTTCTCTCTTTTATTACAGATATTAAAAAATAAATTTGTTCTTAATTTATAATTAATTAAAATTTTCTGCTCATAGAAATTTTATTTAGTTTTAAAGGTGTTATTTTTTTTTTTTTTTAAATCGAAAGATGGATTAATTTGTTGTTAAAAAAATACTCTGTTGCAAAATTTATTTTCCATACGTAAAGAAAAGTATTTTTGTTTTTAAAATTATTTGTTATTTCCCATGTATGGAAACCCGATATTTATTATTTTATTACTTATTTATGTATTACTAGGGGGGCCCCGCCCCCCTGCTCGCTATGCTCGCCAACCCCCCGCGTAATCGCTTCGCGATTCCAAATTATTGGCTACCCCTGCTTGCTGCGCTCGCCAATATCCCATGGTATGAATAAGCAGTTGCAGACCTTTCAAATGATGCGTCACACGACTGGTGTTGTAAAGAAATTAAAAATATGCCCCCCTGGGGGGCAGAGTGGGGGTGACACACAAGACATCCATAAAATGAATAAACAGTTGCAGACCTTTCAGATGATGTGTTACACAATTGGTGTTGTAAAGAAATTACAAAATGCGCCCCTCTGAGGGCAGAGGGGGGGGGGGTTACACACAAGATATCCATAATATGAATAAGCAGTTGCAGACCTCTCAAATGATGTGTCACACAATTGGTGTTGTAAAGAAATTAAAAATGTGCCCCCCCTGGGGGGGGCAGATTGGGGGATGACACACAAGACATCCATAATATGAATAAGCAGTTGCAAACCTTTCAAATCTTGTGTAACACGACTGGTGTTGTAAAGAAATTAAAAATGTGTCCCCCCTGGGGAGCAGAATGGGGGATAACACACAAGACATCCTTTAAATGAATAAGCAGTTGCAAACCTCTCAAATGATGTATCAAACGACTGATGTTGTAAAGAAATTAAAAATTTGGCGAAATATTACAGTTATCGCCAAGTTGGCGTCACTTTTGACAACTAATTTTGGTCGCCAAATTTGGCGATATATCGCCAAGTTGGCGACAAACTTGGCGATTGTTGGCGATGGTAACCTTTCCTCTCTTTATGGTAACCCATATGGCGATGCATAGACGGAGCCCTTTCCTGATTGGTCTATTCGACTCATGGAAGGAGTGGACAACCCGGATTCGTTAGTTCCGGAAATCTTCCACATCAGCATCATTCCAGGAGTCATTCCTTTTAAGGCTAGTTTTTTTTTACTATAGAAGGATTTATTTATTTTTATTATTACTAGGGGGGCACCGCCCCCCTGCTCGCTATGCTCGCCAACCCCCCGCGTAATCGCTTCGCGATTCCAAATTATTGGCTACCACTGCTTGCTGCGCTCGCCAATTCCCCATGGTATGAATAAGCAGTTGCAGACCTTTCAAATGATTTGTCACACGACTGGTGTTGTAAAGAAATTAAAAATGTGCCCCCCTGGGGGGCAGAGTGGGGGTGACACACAATACATCCATAAAATGAATAAACAGTTGCAGACCTTTCAAAGGATGTGCCACACAATTGGTGTTGTAAAGAAATTACAAAATGCGCCCCCTCTGAGGGCAGAGGGGGGGGGTTACACACAAGATATCCATAATATGAATAAGCAGTTGCAGACCTCTCAAATGATGTGTCACACAATTGGTGTTGTAAAGAAATTAAAAATGTACCCCCCTGGGGGGCAGAGTGGGGGATGACACACAACACATCCATAATATGAATAAGCAGTTGCAGACCTTTCAAATGATGTGTCACACAACTTGTGTTGTAAAGAAATTAAAAATGTGACCCCCCTGGGGAGAGCAGAGTGTGGGGGTGACACACAAGACATCCATAATATGAATAAGCAGTTGCAGACCTTTCAAATCTTGTGTAACACGACTGGTGTTGCAAAGAAATTAAAAATGCGTCCCCCCTGGGGAGCAGAATGGGGGATAACACACAAGACATCCATTATATGAATAAGCAGTTGCAAACATCTCAAATGATGTATTAAACGACTGGTGTTGTAAAGAAATTAAAAATTTAGCGAAATATTACAGTTATCGCCAAGTTGGCGTCACTTTTGACAACTAATTTTGGTCGCCAAATTTGGCGATATATCGCCAAGTTGGCGACAAACTTGGCGATTGTAACCTTTCCTCTCTTTATGGTAACCCATACGGCGATGCATAGACGGAGTCCTTTCCTGATTGGTCTATTCGACTCATGGAAGGAGTGGACAACCCGGATTCGTTAGTTCCGGAAATCTTCCACATCAGCATCATTCCAGGAGTCATTCCTTTTAAGGCTAGTTTTTTTTTACTATAGAAGGATTTATTGAGGTATTTGAAGTATAGTAATTGAATTTTAATAATTGAAGTATAGCATTTAAATATTTTCCATATGAATTATCCTTCTTTCATGTTACTAAGGTCAGGATTAGTAAAAGAAGAAAAAATGTCAGAAAATAAACTTGATATTGTCCCTTTTGAATTTGGGTCGGGCATGGATATATTTAAATGGTTTAAACATTTTGATCGAGAATGTTCGGTAGAAAAGAAAGATAATGAGTGGAAACACCAAAATATTTCAAAATATTTAAAGGGGGAAGCGCTAAAAACTTATATAAATGATTGTTTGGATTGTGCTACTTATGAAGAAATTGTCGAGATTTTAAGTGAAAAATTCATTCAAGTTAGAGTTCCAAAATTTTCTGAATTTACTTCCTTAAAGTTAAATGATCTAAGTGATTTGGATTCTTATTTTAGAAAGAAAGTTGAGATTGGAAGGCAACTTCAGCTTGAGGAAAATTTAATTATACAGGGATTAATTGATGGCCTTCAGCCGGAGTATCAAAATTGTTTGATGGTTAACCCTCCTTCCAATACTCGTGAATGGTTTCGCATTGCTAAACAATTAGCAGCGATTCCAAATCATACCTCTAATAACGGCAATAGAAATTTTCAACAAACTAGACCAATGCACAATCCCAATCCTCAGCCCAGACATTGGACTCGACCTACTCCAAACAATCCATCCCAAAATTTTAATCCTAGGTTTTTCACTCCTAGAATGCCTGCAACTCATTATCAAAACAATTACCCTAGTCGTCCGTGCAGAGTATGTTTAAACAGAGGCATAGAAAATGCATATCATTGGGAGAGGAGTTGTATATTTAACACAAATTCCTGTCAAGCTCAAACTCCTGCTCATATTCAACCACCCCCTACTAATAATGTCTGACAATTATTTATCCCTGGATATGTGGGCAATAACAAAGTGTATTGTGTGGTGGATAGTGGATCAACTGTCTCAATTTTACCCCTCAAATTTGTTCGATATTTAAATGGTAATTTACATAATGTTACCCCTATTACTATCAGACAGGCACAAGGAACTCTTACAATTAATAAATCTTGTCGATTATGTATTAAATTTGGTAATATAAAGAGATATGTTAATTTTTTAGTAAGTCAACTTGATTTGGACTATGCTATTTTAGGTTTACCTGATTGTGCCAAATTTAAATTGAAAATTGATTGTGCAAAAAGCCAGGTGTTACAAGACAATATTTCGTTAAACCCATATGTCAACATATCCAGTGATAACTTAGAATTGCTTCATTTTGATATTATAAAAAATGATACTACTGTGCAACCCGATTATGGAAATACCATAACTCCTCAATCCTTGTCGCGAACTAATAATGATGATTATAATCTATTGGGGGATCTGAATGCTATTCAAAATAAAAATGTAAGGGAACTTTTAAGGGATTATTTAGATATTTTTGCAAAAAATAAATATGATGTAGGGAGAATTAATATTGAACCTCAGCGTATTTATCTTAAATCTGACCTACCAATATCTTTGAGGCCTTATCGTACATCCACTGCTGATGAAAAAGAAATATCTCAGCAAATCCAATCATTATTAGCTGCTGGGTTAATTAAAGAAAGTTATAGCCCATACTCTTCTCCAGTTACGTTAGTAAATAAACGAGATGAAGGTAAAAAAACCCGAATGTGTGTTGACTACCGAAAATTAAATTCTATCATGAAAAATGACGCTGAACCTTTACCCCGAATAGATGAAATTTTAGACAAATTAAGTGGTGCCCAATATTTCTCTACACTAGATTTAGCCTCAGGCTATTGGCACATACCTATTCACCCAGCCGATTCCGAAAAGTTAGCCTTTACTACTAATTGTGGGCTCTGGGAATGGAATGTTCTCCCCTTTGGTGTAAAGGTAGGCCCCCCAATTTTCAACAGGACAATTAGAAGAATTCTTACAAAATATAAAATAGACTTTGCTTGTTATTATTTTGATGATATAATTATTTTTTCTAAATCAATAGATGAACATATACAGCATCTCATCCAAATTTTTGATTTATGCCGAATAGAAAATATTAAATTAAAATTATCTAAATGTACTTTTACTCAAAAACAAATCAATTTTCTAGGGTATGAAATCCAAAATGGAACTTTAACTCCAGCTAATACTAATATAGAAACGATTAAAAAATTAAAACCTCCTACTAACACTAAAGAATTACAAAGATTTCTTGGTTCTATAAATGTGTATCATAAATTTATTGACAAATATGCTGAAATTAGACACCCCCTAAATAAATTACTTAAGAAAGATACTATTTGGGAATGGAATACTGAATGTCAAAACTCTTTTCAAAAATTAAAAGATGCCCTCATTGCTAAACCAATTTTAAAGATTTATGACCCAAAATTACCCCTACACATGTTTGTTGACGCTTCTCAGGTAGCGGTAGGTGCAGTTCTTAAACAACCCGACCATAATAACTTTTTACATCCAATTGCTTATTTTTCTAGAGGATTGAGAAGTTATGAGAAAAATTATTTCATTACCGAACTAGAGTGTCTTGCTATCATTGATACTTTAGATAAATTTTATCATTACTTTCACGGTGTACAATTTACCATCCATACTGATCATGCATCTCTTGTTTGGTTAAAAAATGTCAAACATTTAAGAGGTCGATTATTTAGGTGGTCATTGAAGTTAAGTATGTTCGATTACAAAATAGAGTACTTAAAGGGATCTACAAATGTCGAAGCCGACATGTTGTCCCGAAACCCTATTTCTCATTTTTGTAAGCCCCTTACTTTTCTTCTTGACGTTAAAGAGATTATTGAGATGCAAGAAAAAGAAAATGTGTGTGGATCAAATTATATTAATGACAATGGACTGATTATAGTTAAAAGAAAAGGTTTTCGTAAAGTGGTAGTTCCCATGTCCCTAAGAAAAAAATTGCTTAATGTTGCTCATGAACAGTTTGGTCACCCTGGTGTTCAAAAAATGCAAAATTTAATTTCTCCTAACTATTATTGGCCAGATATGACCCAAGACATTACTAACTTTGTTAAATACTGTGATATTTGCCAGAAAAATAAAAAACCTAGACAGAAAAAATTTGGCTTATTACAAGCTATGCCCACTACAGATCAACCTTTTGACTGTCTGTCTGTTGATACTGTAGGAGGGTTCAATTATTATAATTCTACAAAAAAATATCTCCATATTATAATAGACCATGCCACAAGATATGTTTGGGCCTTTCCTTCCAAAAGTGTCACTACAGAAACTTATACAAATTGTCTGAAACAAATTTTCAATATCAAAATCCCTCAACAATTATTCTGTTTTAGTAAGATTTCAAGTGTACAGTCCCCTCAAAAAATACTTAGTGACAGGAATGCTGCTTTTACTTCTTCAAGATTCAAAAAATTCCTGCGAAATCATAATATTAAACAACGTTTGACCACTGCCCATCATCCACAAACGAATGGGAAATGTGAAAGAGTAAATCAGACAATAGTAACTAGATTAAAATGTAAAGTAAACTCCACTACCTCTAAAATTCCCTGGACTAAGCTTTTAACTGAGGTAATTAATGAATATAATAATACACCCCATTCTATTACCAAATTTCCACCTGCGTACTTGCTTTTTGGCCAATTACCCTATGACTCCCCCTTACAACAAAATTATTATCCCCCTGTTCATGAAGCACTTAAAATTGCTAAAACAAGAACTGATGAATTTCATTTAAAAAATAAAAGATATGATAAAGATTATATCGAACCAAAATTTAAAATAGGAGATCTAGTTATCTATGAAGAATTTCAGTACCCTAATACTAGAAAGTTGTCACAAGTATTTAGTGGCCCTTATAAAATTCTTAACAAATTATCCGAAGTAAATTTTGAAATTGATAGGCAAAACCAGTTCAAAAGTTCAGAAATAGTACATGTATCTAAATTAAGGCCTTATTATTCCCCTGATAAATTTAAATTAAGTCATGAGCAACAACACCCTAATCAACAACAACAAACTCAGGTAAAAACTGTAGCTTAAACTATATCTCTAGTTTATCATTTTATAATTTTTTCTCTTAAACAGTAAATTTCTTTTCATATTTTAATTCAGATAATATCCTGTAATTCTCACAGAATGGCAATGATATCTCTTGACTGCAGCGAGAGTGTCACTTGTCTGGAAATTTTTATATTTGTTTATTTATGCCGGCGTAGACGAACAAAGTGGAAATTTCTTATTCTGTACTGAATTACTCTACTTAGAATATTTTTTTTTCTTTCAACTGAACCTATTTGTAATATTAAATTTAATCTATCAATTATTAAATTAATTATATACCAAGTAACAAAATTTTTATCACTTTATTTTAATTTTTTCTTTCTCTCTCTCTTTGCTGCTACATTCCAGTCCAAGTACATGACAATTAGAATTTAATTTTGTTTCTTTTTCTCTTTTCTACTTGTATCTTGCAATGTTTTATCACACCGAGAGAATATTTATTGCGTAATTATTTGACATGAATAGATCTTGTTTTTTATTTTTATCATTTATTAATATTTCTTTTTAAGAATCTTAGTAGTTTAAAGGTCACGTGCATTCTCAAACATGAACAAAATTTTTATTAATCTTTATTTTATTTTAATTTATCATATTATATTTTAATTTTTTTTGTACATATTCCTACTTAATCCTGTACTCGAATTACCAGATTAAGTAAATGATTTCATAGTTGATTGCATTTTTTATTTTATTCCACTTCTCTCTATATTTCATCCCAAAAATATGAGATGAGATAAACGAGATTAAGTATTTAAAGAATGTCTTTTGTGATATTTATTATTACTTATTAAGAGATTTACTTATACCCATTATGAGATTTACTTACACTTATGATATTTATTATTATTGATATTTTTCCTTATTATGTTTCTTAATTATATTGTTTATTATTTACATTGTTAAATTTTATTATTACTATATTATAAAATGTGTTATTAATTAAAAATACAATTATAAAAGTATTTTCACAAAGATTCCAAAATGGAACTGTTATGAATGTTCAAGGACTTACTCACACAAAAACTGAACTAATATTATAATGTTAGCTGATGAATTTGGACAGTTAAATGAATTAGACATCCTTGAAATGAGGTAATGAACTATGCCATTCCAAATATGACTTTAAGAGGATTTTTGAAACAAACTTTTAAAAATTGATTTCTAGATTTGACATTGTTAAAAAAGAATTTAACGTTATTGTTTTTCATTTTTATGTTTCATTTTTATGTTATTACTATGGGTAATTGCTTATATTTTCAAATTACTTTTTGATGTGTACTTTAAACAAGATTATATCTTGTATTTGTATTGAAGCCTATTTTATTGTATTTAAATTTGAAGTTATTCCACGCATCACCTTGGTGTTTTTAAATTTGAATTCTATATTTATATAAAAAAGAGAAATTAATTTAATTTTTTTTTTATTCAGTATCTAATTATTATTACTTATATCAACAACTTCGTGAGCTAAGTCTGCATCATCTCCCTTTCTGTGAAATTGCAGGTCTCAGACCTACTTTTTCACCCGTCTTTCTGGGAGGGGGGATTTGTAATAAAATAAAAAAAAAATTGCGCCATTTTTTTTTTATTCTCTCTTAGCTTCAATTCTAAATTTGTGGAACATATTTCAATCTTAGTTTCGTAACTTGTAACAGCTAAAATTCTTTTTCTTACTTTAGTTATTAATAAATTATTTCTTGCTTCTCAAAAAGGCGGGAAGTATTTCGTAAGCTTTTTACTTTCTGGCATATTCCTGCGATTTTAATTTTATTTTTTATTTTTTAACATCGCGTGACAAGTGTTACTACGCGTTGCTAAAGGGCTTAGTGTTCCGAGGAAAAAATATAGTTCTTGCCAATAGACCGCCTATTACGGCCAATTAGAATTGATCATTTTGTCCGTTAGAGGCTCGAGTCCATCCTGATTGGATTTTTAAAATGATTGACGCGGAGTAGGAGGGCGCTAGTTTTGTCGTGAAAATGATTTTTTCATTTGGCTTTTCAGGAGAGTAGAATGCACCTTTTCTTTAAACTATCAAGACGCGCGTTTTATTGCTCCGCTGAATTAGAATGCATTTTTTCTTAAAAAACTACTCGGAAGCCATGTCATGTTTCCCGAGAATGCGATTGACTTTCAAAAATTATTAGGATGCTGTTTCTTCTTTCTCCCCAAAATTCTAATATTGTGGAATGTAGCTTAATCACGGAGTTGGTGAAGTGGAAGTTATTCGATGAGAGTGCCAAGGTGATTGCGTGAAAGAACTTAACTTATTTATGAGTTCTAATAAAATTAATTTAAAGACTGCTTGATTGAACTTTCTTATGGGGAAATAGCCCAATAAACTCATCCACTGCTGGTCAAATTGCCGGAGCGACTGCTCAGCTCGTCCCACTGTTGATTCTTGGTAGTAGTAATCTGTTCTGCCTCATAGATGGTGTGCCACTGGAACTTGTACATTGTTATGGAACATCGATCTCGTCGAATCATTACATGTATGCAGTGTAACATCTTTAATCTGGACATAATAACGAAACTTCTGTACCCGGACATATCAGTACGTTTATTCGGTTTTATTTTCAATTAAGCATCACAGATGGAGCCATTACACATATACGTGTGAATTTCAGAAACTGATGAAGAAAAATTAAAAGACTACCTAATCTACTACTTTTTTATTTTAAAATTGCAAAAACTTTCTGCATTACATTTCCAATTAATATAGATAGATGTTTTTTTTATGCTATGAAAATTCAAAATAATTGTTAGTTTTAGTATTTTTAATTTTCCAAAAATTAGATGATGGCGCCGAAACATTTCGAAATCGGATATTATTCTTATTATTTGTTTTGAGTATTTAATTTGTGACTTACCTCGATATTTGTAGGATATATATATGTAACACTAGCCTTATATATCACTTTTTAAATATGATAATATCATTAAAAATTTATCTTTTAACTGTAAATTAATTATAAATCATATAAATTTCTCATAATATATAATATATGGTACTACTTGGTTATCGCGTTGACCAAAAATCTATCGCCAAATCATAAGATTAAATGCCAATAATGGATGATTGTCAATGTCACATCCAATAACATTAAATACGATAAACGTGTTTAAAACGTCATTAAATGATTTTTATTTCGACTTTTTATTTGTATTTTTATTAATATTCTACTATCAATATGTGTAATTTGGCTATTAGTTTGGCGATTTGTGCAATTTGGCGAAATTGGTCGACGAGATAACCAAGTGCTACTTAATTTATACATACTTTTTTTTTTTTTTTTTTTTTGTAATTTTTTGTTTTAGAAAATTAATTTTATTATTTTTTCATAGCATGTATATTATTCTTGTGATTTCTATCATTTACAGAGTATTTATAAAACAGAAATTGTTATTTAAAAAAAATCCTATGTTATTGTTTTTGTAATTTACAACAAATGGCGACTTTGCATAAATTATAGAAATTATTTATTTTTAAAAGTACAGTGAAATGCGTTTACACGAAACTGATAGGACTGACATTTTTTTTCGTGTTTAAACATTCGCAAAAAAGAACACCAATTCACCAATATTTCCGATGTCGGCAAATTTTATTTCGATTTCATGTTAAACTACTAGTAGGTTGCATTCGTTAGGATAAAAAGTAAGTAAAAAATTGTTGTTTTGTTGGAAAGAGTCAGATATCTTTTTTTAGCAGCATAATGTTCACAAATTGTTCGAGACCACCCATTGTTTTATTGATCTCTCCTTTCGATTGCGCCTCTAAATAACTGCTTATACTTTTCAGGCTGTTCTTAAATTAAAAAGAGCAACTTTATGACATATGTTTTAATTTATTTTTGCTCAAAAATGCGTGTAACTAATGGGTGTTGTTGTTTAGAAACTATTGAATCAAATTCATTTTCCTCTTTTTTTTCTTTTCTCAAATACAATAGATTTTTCAGAAAATAGTGTCAAAATGGAAATTTTGAACCGATTTTCCACGCGATAGAAGAAAAACCAGTCAACGAAGGGAAAAGACGTCTTGTCACGTGATCCATAAAGCTTATAATTCAATAGGTAATTTATTGATCGAAAAATAGAAAATTCAATTAGATTTTAAATCACTTACATGAGGCTTTCCTTTTTTTTGAGCCGAGCAATTAAGATCAGCCTTTTGTGATTTGAAGCTAACTGGAACTGCTCCATTGATTCCATTCTCAGATTCGTCGGCGGAATCAACATAATTGGGATCATTTGGATTATGAACGATTTCCAAAATGTCTGTGTGTCAGAACCAATGCTGCATAGAAATTAACATCGAATACAGATTGTTCGTTTAATAATGTTGTAAGACAGTCTAGTAATATTAGACTTTTTTAAATATTTCATTAAATGTCAGACCAGTCTCAATGTCAGTTTATTCTTTAGGTCAAATGAATTGGTTATTTTGAAGATCCCGCACCGCGAAAATAATTTTCAATTATCGTAGTTTTCACTAGTAAATTCCATTCTGAGCGTAATATATGTAACGCATGCAATAAATTAATTAAAAATATTTCTTTTGCTCCGTTTTTTTTTTCTTTTTCGTATTAAACGATTTTTCTTTCGTGTTAAGAGAAACAAAATGTATCAAATTGCATAGTATATTGTTCGGACTGCAAGGCCAATCCGTGTTAACCAATTTTTCATGCCAAGAGTTTTCGTGGTAAACGTATTTCCCTATATATATGCGTGTGTCTTTAAGGGTTTTGATTTAATTTTTCTCAATATTTTTTCATTTACTTTAAATTATGAACTTTCTTGCATTTTCCTATTGATATACTTGTGACAGATATCATAATTATTATTATTTATGTAAATGTATTCCAGTGTCAAAGCTTCTGTAATCCAGAATTTTTATAATCCGGAATCGCCATAGTTGCGATGATTCCTGAATCATCGCAACTACAAGAAAGTTGTAGATTAAAGAAGTTATACTGTATATATATTTTTTTTTTTCATTAGAAAAAGAATGGCAATAGAAAAATTGAGTTGATAGGAAATCAAATTGGTGCTTTTCCTTATAAGGATGCCAATATTATCTTTGCTTCAAAATTATTATTTAAAAGTATTCCATGGCTAAGTGAGAAGATCTTTTTATTTCCCTTTGTGAAATGTTGTATTTTGATATTTCTTATACATAATTTTTTTTTTTTAAGAATTACATTTTTTTTTTTTTTTTTTTTTTTTTTTTAAGCATGAAATAAAAGTTTACTTTATAAGGAAAATCTAATGCAATCTTCAGTATTTAGATAATAATTTAAGGACAATAAAGTGTAATCGAATTGTTTAAAAAATATTGAAAAATCATGATTTTGCATAAGATACATTTGAATGCTGGTTAGTGGGCTTGCATGTAACTTTCTGAAATGCATTTTTCTTGGTTAATAATTATATCGGCCTCATAGCATATTTTTACTTTCTTCTATCTTTACAAGAAGAAAGTATTGGATTCATGAAAATTTTCGACTTCCGGTTTTCGACGGATTTATACGTTTTAGAAGGTCCTGAACACGTTTTGACTATTTTTAGAAAATGTCTGTCTGTGAGTCTGTCCGTCTGTCTGTGAGTCTGTGTGTCTGTCTGTGAGTCTGTCTGTCTGTATGTGACAAAAAATTTGTGGGCGCTCTATCTCAAGAACTAATGCTCGAAATTTAATAAAATCTTATATTCAGTTAGACCTTAATATAAATTAGTGCCTATTGGTTTTTGGTGAAAATTGGCCTGCAGGTGGCGCTGCTATACTACGTTTTTTATGATTTTCAAGATTGCTATATCTCAAGAACTAATGCACAGAATTTCACCAAACTTCAGATTCTGTGACCCCTTGATATACATAGACGCTGATTAAGTTTTGGTGTGAATTGGCCAGCAGGTGGCGCTGCTATGCCACGTTTTTCATGATTTTCATGATAGCTATATCTCAAGAACTAATGCACAGAATTTCACCAAACTTCAGATTCCGCGATACCTTGAGATACATAGCCGCTGATAAAGTTTTGGTGTGAACTGCCCTATAGGTGGCGCTGCTATGCTACATTTTGCACGATTTTTGTGATAGCTATATCTCAAGAACTAATGCAGAGAACTTGATCAAATTTTAAATTCTGTTACACTAGAACATATAACATAATTAGACGCTGATTACATTTTGGTATTAACCTTGCAATAGGAGGTGCAGCTATGCTGCATTTTGCACGATTTTTCCGATAGCTATATCTCAACAACCAACGCACAGAATTTCATCAAACTTCAGATTTTGTTACAAAATGACATATAATTACACGATGATTACGTTTTGTTATAAATCCTTCAACTGATGGTGCTGGTGTGCTATATTTTACACGTTTTTTTTAACTAGCTATATCTCAAGAACTAATGCACAGAATTTCATCAAACTTCAGATTCTTTTACACCATAACATAATTAGACGCTTTTTTACGTTTTGGTATAAATTGTCCAAGATATGGTGTTGCTGTGCTACGTTTTGCAATTTTTTTGTGATAACTATATCTCAAGAACTAATGGACCAAATTCCATCAAATTTCAGATTCTGTTAGGTCTTGACATAAATAGATGCTTATTCGGTTTTAGTATAAATTAACCAACATGAGGCACTACTAAGCTCATTTTCTCAAAATATTAATTAAATTTTGCGTTTTAGGCTTTTCGGATACCAGAATCTCATTAGGCTAGGTCAAATGTTCGAGGAAATTCGATAGTGGGTAACTTTGGGGTCACCACGTTTTTTTTTAAATATTAAAATGTACTTATGAGATAGAAGAAAGTTTTGGGATTGACACATCCAACTAGTTTTTCTTATTTATATAATCTATGTATTATTATCTTACTATTTAGTTTATATATATGTTTTATTATTTGAGCGGCCTTTTCTGTAAATATTTAAATTTGTTGTAACAGTATTGTTTTGAAATTTCATTTTTAATTTATTTGGCCATTGTACATATATATAAATTACTTTTCTCAGTATACAAGTAGTATTTTAAGAGTAGTATTTTAAGTATGCATATTAAACTATCTCTTTTGCGGCTCAGTATTTAAATTAATCACAGTTATAAATGTACAAAAGTAACAAACATACAACAGTAAGAAAAAATACCAGTATAAAACTTACAAAATAAAACAAATAAAAATAAAATATAAAACATGAAACAAAAATAAAAAATACAAAGTACACGTATTTATTAAAATTTACAAATTAAAATCAAAATATAACAAATAAAAATAACACAAATTTAAAACAAATAAAACAAAATGCAAATAAAAACAAACAAAAACCATAACTAAAATAAAACAATAGAAATTCGTAGCTAAAAACTCCGCGTAAACAATTTGCGCTTGCACGACAGGCTTCCGATAAAACGCGTATTTTTCCAATTCCTCATTCACAGCTTCTCCCTCGTTATAAACAAATGCGATGCAGATTTCTTCGTTACAAATCAGTCTCCTGTTCCCTAGCTCTTTCACTGTTCCTCAACATCTAATATTTCTAATACTGGCTATTGTGGCTTCATCATTCCTAGGCATCCTTCCTTGGCAGCACAGCCCAATGACATCGGGCTAGAAATACAGCAGCATTCTTCCTTGTTTTGGCTTCATGACAGCCCATTAACATCGGGCTTAAAAGTAACATCCCCAGTCTTTATTTCTCTTCCTTCTTTAGCATGCCCAATGTCATCGGGCTTTAAAAAAGGCAGCAACGGTCTTCCATTATTTTGGCATTCCACATTTTTTGCAATATTATATATAATTTTTCTTTTTTTAGGGGGGATGGGTACATTAAATCGATTTTTCATAGTTCACTTGTTTTTATGAAAAATCGATTATCATAATATATATATATATATTTTAAATAAAGCAATTTCGGTATATTTTTTGCTTTAATTGTTAAGGGGGTATATTAGGGACAAAATATAAAGCTATATTTAGCTTCGTGCGCGTGTAAAAAGCAGAGCTGGTCAACTCATCAACTTTTCCTAATAGAAGTCAAATTTTAAGGATATCAACAAAGTTCAGTGTCTATTCAAATTAACTGCTGTTTAAGATAGAGAGATTATAAAAACTGTAATGTTAATATGAAATAAATAGTGGTGTTACAATTGCATATTTAGTGGAAATATATTAGTAATCTCATCCTCCTAGCACTGAACTTTCCATTTCCATTAAAATTAAGAATTAATGTGCAATACCCATGAAATTATTCAGAATGTAGAATGAACTAAACTAAAATAAAATAACATTTTTCAGATAATTTTTTTCCATGATTTCTGATTTAATATTTTTTTTTTGTTGTTGTCATGAACATGGTGCGACATTTATCAGACAGTTATAACAATTTATTAATGCAATCAGTTGATCATCTCTGCTTTAGGGGGGCCCTCTCGACGAGGCTCCGCCTTACCGTTGGCGAGGGGGTTTAAGTGTGCCACTTCAACTTATATGTATATGACATAGTTTTGGAAAGACAGAATAGTGAAAAAACATCTATTACTTTCCTATATTTCTCATGTCAAAGGAAAAACTTAGTTTTAAAATGTATGGAATAGTGAATTGTTTTGCTATTTACTATACAATAATATAGATAAATTAGAAATGAACTTGTAATAGAAAACAATTAGTCATGAAATAGACTTTTATCAACAGATGATGTAATAAATTTTGATGAGTGGTAGATTGTCAATCGACAAAGAACAATTAAAGCAGCAGTTGCAATTCAGACCATTTGGCTCAATAGAAAAGAAGTGGCACACGAACTAAGAGAGCCTCAAAAATTAAAATTATTTGAGTACAGTTTTTATCTTAAATATTAAAGATGGACAGTATTTAAAATATTTTAGCATATATAAAAATATTATTGTTTATATAGCTTTTTGATTAACAGTAGATTAACAGAAACCCTTTGTAATTTTGAAATGTATCACTTTTCAGTTTTTCAAAAAGCTGAAAAATAATATTTCTGGATGCATATTCAAATGGCAATAAAAATAAAATTACTAAAATTTTCGTTAGATAAAAACCATCATTAAAAAAAATAGGTTTTTGAAAAAATATACGAGAGGATTGAAGGATAATTTTTAGAATTATCCTTCAATCCTCTCGTATATTTTGCAGGTTGGGTTGAGAGTATTTTTCTGCTGTTTCCTACTTATTATTTATCGATTTATTTATTTGGACATCTCATTTATTTTTTTCGTCTTTTTATTTCTATTCACAGTGATTCACCACATTTTAAATGGAAAATTACCATTTTTAAAATTTTTAGCAAGCATGTGTTTCACAATGCGAGAAGCTATATTTTGTTTTGATTCTCAGAAAACATTACTTCACTGAAATTTGGCTACTATTATAAAGTCAAATTATTCTTGTTAAAGATGTTATCGTGGCTACGCTGGCATCATCCATAACTGGACTGCCATTCATTTCCTTTAAAGTGAATGAGTCACTTAAAATGAACTTCAGAAAACATGAAAATTCATAAATTCTTAGTATCATAACTAGACAACATTTTATCAAGAAAAATTTGAATTTTTAATTAGGAAAACAACTAAGAATGTAGATTCATTTTAGAAAACCTCAAAATCATTACTTCCTTTAGAATTGAAACCGTACAAATTTAAAAGGAGAATGTAATAAATTTAAGTAATCGAAAAACGGGAAGAAATGGGCTCGATATCCTATCAGTTTATCACTACCCATGCGCCGGTAAAATTACAGCCAACATTACTCGCATCAATCGCCAAATCGAGAAAAAATTAGCTAAAGTGCGACGTTGAATTTGCCATTTCCGTACTGCAAAGAATCATTGGTCAATCATCAATTTTTTTCTAGCGGTTACAGTCAAAATCTCGTAGCAATTTACCACTAAAAAATGTTTGAAGCATTTTTCAGGAGACATTTAGAATGTACTTATTTTAAATTGTTTTTTTGTAGCGTATAGTACAATTTCTATTTTCTAAGCAATGACTAAAAATTATAGTATTTTAGAACACATTGAAAAAAAGTCCTTCCGGCAGTGCTGAGAGGAAAAGGTAGCTTTCATATACTTATTTATTTATTTTAAATTCAGTTATATTATTCAAATATACGAAGCTCAAATTAGTGGAATACGATTATATAAAATTGAAAACTAGTTTTTGTCAATACTGAATATTAATAAGAATTTTCAGAAATTAGTCATCTTTTATTCAACCTGGTTTTATATTAAGCGATTTATAGGGTCGCCAAATTCCACGATATCCATTTTAAAGCAACATGATGGATAAAACAAACGAATGAGATTGGTCGAAATCTTAATTCATGTGAACATGCGCACTCACATCGAAATCGATTAATATATACGAGTGCTGTCGAGGGCAAATTGATTTTTTTTTTAAATGTCACCCACATTAGAAATTCAAACTGCTATATCCCAGGTATTTTTCAAGGTAAAGACAAAGCAAAAAATGTTCCGGAATTCATTATTAAGATAAATAGTTTAGAAAGAACCTATTTTTTTCAATTTCTAATTTTTTGTTTGTACATCATTATACATTTAAAAGATTTTTGACAAACTTAAATGGCCGCCATTTTGAAACAAGATGGAAGATAAAATTGGCCCGTGAACTCGGTCAAGACATTAAAATGTACCACGTACAAACGGAGTTATATCAAAATCAGTTTATAACTATGCGTATTATTGCGCGATAAATTTCAGACCGTTTCAAAATGTCAATCACACTGGAAATTGAAAGTGCTAAAACTCAGTCATTTTTCAAGATATAGATGAAACTGTGTGCTTACTAACATTTTATTTGTACACTCTACAAGAAAATATGTAAATCTACAAAACTATAATTTTTGTAAAGCTACAGAAATCTTAATTTCATCTGTAACTTAGGTTGCAGATACATAATAAAATTTTAGGAATTCCAGTTTCCTAAAAAATTCTTCGTAACATTACAGATTTTTTTATTTTCAGTGCAAACCTGTATCTACTACATGAATTTTGGCTGTTATCGTTACACGAAAAGTTCTAGGAATCACAGTTTCCCAGAAAACTTTTAATACCTCTAGAGTTTTTAGCTCACAGGCTATCAAAACCTGAGAGCTTATGTGCCCGCCCGTTCTGCATGTACGTTCGTGCGTAACGCGATAACTAATGATAAAAATATCGGATCCACTTGAAATTTTGTATATAGGTATATCCTGATAAGACGCTTCCCTGATTAGTTTTTGGAGTTCATTCGATATGTATAAGAGGGGGAACGGGGGGCTCATGCACCTCCCCTTAATTGATATAAACGGGATTTACATGCAGAATTAACAGTTTTCGTTCAAAATTTAGATATAGGATCATTCTGATGAGGCGATTCCGTGACTGTTATTAGGTGTTTATTCAATAAGTATAAACAGGGGGAACGGGGGTTCTAATGCACCTCCCCTTGATTTATATAAATGGGTTTTTTAAGCAGAATTGTCACATTCCGTTCAAATATCTGAATGGTTTTGGAAATTTAATGCTTACGTATAAAAGAGGGGAATAACTCCTCTTAAATTATATAAATGCTAAATGGGATTTTATTAAGAATTGTCCGATTTGCTCTGAATTTTGGATATAGATTTTTTATATGATAAAGCATGGCCTTGATAGTTTAGGAGGTTCAATGATTAAGTATAAAAAGGGGGAAAGGGGAGAGCTGTTTCTTCTTAATTTTTTTTTCGAACGGAATTAACCCTTGAAAATACAAGGATGTAATGTACAATTATGTATGCGTAGCCTGTGAGCTCAATGCCATCAGTTTAACTGGGCAATATTCTTTTTATTTTTTTCTTACAGTGCATGACGGGGATGGGGTGTAACAACACCCCAAATATTTTAAGTGATATAATTAAGAAAAATATACTTAGAATTCGATCTGTTAATGAAAGCCATGATAATTGCTCTTCATCATTATAACTTAAATGTTAAAATTTCGTTAAATTTAAAATTTATTGAAAAATAATTTAAAGCTCGCACCTTTATTTTCCATTATTCAAAAATATTAATATTTACCATTTGTAGCATTTAATGATTCTTCTTTAAAACTTTTATTATAATAAAATTATACATTCTTGTAGATAAGAATACTGACAAGGAAGGTCTCCATACGGGCATACTCCGAAAAAGCTGAAAAAAATTACAGAATGTTCTTCTCGTGTAAATATATACGTTTATAAAAAAAAAAAAAAAAAAAAAAAAAAAAAAAAAAAAAAAAAAAAAAATTCGGCGGAATTTCCATTCTATAACCGTAAAAAAATAATGAAAATTTCGTTGTTTGGCGATTTATAGCCGGTTTTCAATAGAATGTAATTTCAAAAAAAAAAAAAAAAAAATACTTTATGTCAAATACACTTCAAGAAAAAAAAGTTTCATGTTGAACTTGTTTTGATAAGTCTAATTTAAATAACTTTAGTTTTGTAAGTTTTAATTTGTTTTAAGTATAATTTTGTTATATCGAAATTTATATGCACTAGCAGGAGAGACCGAGCTTAGCTCGGTCAAAATTAACTTTGTGTTCAACTCGATATAGTATTTTCACTGTATCATTAACTCTGTATTATTACTGTAAAACATGTTTATAATAGTATTATTTAGAAAAACAATCAATAAGAAAACTATGTTTTTATGCGCATATTTATAAATTTTATTTTATTTTAAATTTTACAACGAAAGGACATCGATCTAAATCACTTTATTAGCTCGACTCTGATTGGTTTAACCATGCATCTCGAATCCTTTTAAGAATGTATAAAAAAATTTTTTACATTCTGAAAGACAATATTTTTTGCTAGATCTAGCCAAATTTGGAGGCATTCTTTTATTTGGCTCCAAATATGTGTTTTGGTTTTCGTAATTTTTATAGTCGATTTTTTGGCCATATGTCGCCAATATTTTGTCAAATATCACCAAGTTATTGGCTTTTGCCATATTCTCGTGACCCTGACCCGTATTACCCAAAATGAGCCACTAATCAAATTTGATCAAGCATGTGACATAGCTCAGTCGTCTTCAGGTAATCAAAAACAGTAGAATATAAAATTGAATCAAAATCGTTTAAGCCATTTTTTAGGTAAAATTAGCTTGGCAGAATTCCGCAATGAAGCGAAATGACCCACTAATATAATTTTGTTTAACATGCGACTCAGCTAAATAGTCTTCTCGTGACAAAAACGTTTTGTTTCAAAATTTAGGTAAAATTGATTGAGTCGTTGTTATATATAATTAGAATGACCCTAGCTCATTAAGACCCAAAATGACCCACTAATAGAATTTTCGCGAGCATGTGTCCAAGCCAAATGGTTTTCTCTTGCTCAAAAACGATATAATACAAAGTATAGTCGAAATGGTGAGTACCATTTTCTATATAAAATTACCATGACCCATCATGACCAACAAATGACCCTTATAATCGAAATCTCTCGAACGTGTGGCCTAGCTCTTTAGTTTTAGCATGCCGGAAAACATTAGATACAAAATTTAGATAAAATCGATTGAGCCGTTTTTTAGATATAGTTAGTTTGACCCTGACCCCTTATAATCCAAAATGACCCATTAATCGAATTTTCTCAAAAATCTGTCCTAACCCAATGATTTTCTTGTGACCGAAAACGATAAAATACAAAATTTAATCAAAATTGCGCGAAACGTTGTCTAGATAAAATTAGAATGACCCAAAAGTGGCCCACTAATCGAAATTTCTCGAACATGTGACCTATCCCAATGATTTTCTCATGCCAAAAATATGTTGTATACAAAATTTCGTTAAAATCGACCCACCCATTCTTTAGATATAGCTTGATCTTGACCCATTAAGACCCACAAATGACCCTTATAATCGAAAGCTCTCGAATATGTGACTTAGTCCATTAGTTTTCTCGTTTCTAAAAATTGTTACATACAGAATTTCGTTAAAATTGATCCTGCCGTTCTTTAATTATACATAGCTTGACCCAGACCCTTTATGATCCAAAATGACCCATTAATCGAAATTTTTCGAACATGTAACCTAGTCCAATGATTTTATCGTGCCAAAAAAAAATGTTGCATACAAAATTTCATTAAAATCGATCCACTTGTTCTTTAGATGTAGTTTGACCATGACCTATTATGACCCATCATGATCCACAAATGACCCTCATAGTCGAAATCTCTCAAACATGTGATTTAGTCCATTAGTTTTCTCATGTCAAAAAACTGTCACATACAAAATTTCGTTATAATCCATCACGCCGTTCTTTAAATATAAATAGCTTGACCCAGACTCTTAATGACCCAAAATGACCCATTAATCGAAATTTTTCGAACATGTAACCTAGTCCAATGATTTTATCGTGCCAAAAAAATGTTGCATACAAAATTTTGTTAAAATCGATCCACCTGTTCTTTAGATATAGTTTGACCATGACCTATTATGACCCATCATGACCCACAAATGACCCTCATAGTCGAAATCTCTCAAACATGTGATTTAGTCCATTAGTTTTCTCATGTCAAAAAACTGTCACATACAAAATTTCGTTATAATTCATCACGCCGTTCTTTAAATATAAATAGCTTGACCCAGACTCTCAATGACCCAAAATGACCCATTAATCGAAATTTTTCGAACATGTAACCTAGTCCAATGATTTTATCGTGCCAAAAAAATGTTGCATACAAAATTTTGTTAAAATCGATCCACCTGTTCTTTAGATATAGGTTGACCATGATCCATTATGACCCATCATGACCCACAAATGACCCTCATAGTCGAAATCTCTCAAACATGTGATTTAGCCCATTAGTTTTCTCATGTCAGAAAACTGTTATATACAAAATTTCGTTATAATCCATCACGCCGTTCTTTAAATATAAATAGCTTGACCCAGACTCTTAATGACCCAATATGACCTATTGAAATTTTTTCTCGAACATGTAACCTAGCCCAATGTTTTTCTCGTGCCCGAAAACCATAGAGTGCAATTTTTAGTCAAAATTGTGTGAGAAAATCTCTAGATAAAAATAGCATGACCCACAATGACCCTAAAAATGACCCACTAACCGAATTTTCTCGAACATGTTACCAAACCCAATGGTCTTGTAATCGAAAACGGTACAATATAAAATTTGGTCAAAATCGTTAGAGCCGTTTTTTAGATAAAAATGGCTTGACCCATAATAACCCAAAATTGACCCACTAATCGAAATTTTTCGAACATGTGACCCAGCCCAATAGTTTTGTTGTGCCAAAAAACGATTGGATAGAAAATTTCCTTAAAATCGATCCAGCCGTTCTCTAGATATAAATAGCTTGATCTTGACCCATTATGACCCAAAACGACCCAATAATCGAATTTTCTCGAACATGTGACCTAGCCCAATGGTCTTCTCGTGCCCGAAAATGTTAAAATCCAAACTTTTGCGAAAATCGTTAGAGCCGTTTTTGAGATAAAATTTACCCCCCCCCCCCCCCCCCCCACACACACACAATTTTTGCTCGCATTATAGTATAAGATTTATGTTCAAATTTAATCATCAAAATTTGAGATTTACAACGAAATTCATAATTTAAATTTAATTAAATTTCTTCCAAGCTCAAAATCCAATTGAGAATTGTCGATTAGATTTTGTTGCTATAGAAACATATGACGTTTATTTTTCAATACGCTTAAATGTATGAAAATAATTTTTCTCAATATGATTTTTTTAGCTATTAAAACATTTTTTCCAACGATTAATTCAATAACTACTTCAACAAGCAATATATATATATGTAATACAATATGTATATAGATGTATAAAATATATTAAAGTCTCTCATTGTTTATGTTTAAATTCATTAAATACCATTTACACGCAAACTAAATATCTAACAGTTTTGAGTTTCATTATAATTGTTTGCTTTTGGCGAGGAAAAGGGCTGCTCGCCAAATCGAGTGACTCTTTCGTCTTTTCACGCCAAATATTCAAAAATATTTTATTTTTTTTACACAATATCTAATGTGATTCCGCCGCTAATTTTGATTGATCCTTTATTACATACATAAGTACTTCAATTAGTATTTTTTTCATAAAATTCTGGGTATGCCCAGTATGGAGACCTTCCTTGTGAGATTTATGAATTTTCATGTATAAAAATTAGGATGTACTTGGATCAGACACTTTAGATTTTTTGAGCATCTGCACAACATAAATCATTCGATAAGACTAAAAAAAGAGTCTGAATTTTCTGTTTCCACATAGTGCAAGAGCCGACAACACTAAAACTTATGTTATCGAGCACAAGGGAAAAAAAAACCTTTATTTTATGGAAGAGTATAGTAATAGGGGAATCTAATGATCCATGTCTGTCGGAAGTAAAGTGGTGCATAATCCAAAAATTAATACCACTAATGACTCACTCGTCGATTTATCATTGTGTTTCCTTGCTCCCAATTCTCCATGCTTTTATACCATGAACACCATGTTAAACCTACGATTGAACCACTAGTGGTACACTGTAAAAAAAAAATCTGCAAAGGTACTAAACTTTTACTTGGAAACTGGGATTCAAAGAACTTTTCCTGTAACGGTAACAGCAAAAATTCAAGTTTCAGAATCGATTACATGAATTTTTCCTGTTATCGTTACATGAAAAGTTCTTGGAATCCCAGTTTCTTAGAAAATGTTTAGTACCTTCACAGATTTTTTTTTTCAGTGTAATTATTTTTTGGCTTATGGCACCATTTCGCTTCCGTCAGACATGGATCATTAGATTCCCCTACTACTACTCTTCCATAAAATAAAGGATTTTTTTTCAAGTGCTCGATGACAGATTTCTGTGCAGTCGGCTCTTGGACTGACACTCTAATCACGAAAGGTAAACTTGGAAGCAGGCATTGATGGACCTGACCACATTGGTTTATAAGGAGAGGCAGCTGATGAATATTTTCAGGCATGGGGGTATTAAAACACCCCTCGCCGTTTCTGTAGAAATACAGATTCTTTTTTTTACAGTGTAATATATTTTAATCTGAATCTCTCATCACAATTTTAAGCTGAAAACTGCATTAATGCATATTATCTGAAAAAGATGATTTACACCGCGAAAAAGAAAAAAAAAATTATGTTATTCTACAGATGTAAAGTTACGAAAATCTGTATTCTGTCTAAAATTTTAGCTGTTTAACACTTAAAAAAAAAAAAAAAAAAAAAAAAAAAAAGATTTAAATATACAAAACTAGTTCTTGTAAAGCGACAGAAATCTGTAGCCTTACAAAAGAATCTACTAAAATTGCTAGTAATTTTACTAAAACTTTGTCTGTAACAGGGCTTGCAGTTACATAAAAAGTTCTAGGCATGGGTGCAAGAAGTCCATACAAGCCAAGACTGAAAATGTTTCTGAGTATTAGATATAATTAAAGAAAATGGGCTAGAAGAGCTCAATTTGCCTTGCATTATAGCTATAAATTAATCTTTTACAATAAAAGAAAATGATTAAAAGATTTTGCTTGTAAAATTGTTATTATTTCATTACATAAAGTATAATTTACTATTAGTCAAAAATTTCTTCGAGACTGAAATCAGTCCTGAGACAGAGACTGAAGGTCTTGCACCCATGGTTCTAGGCATCGAAATTTCCTAAAAAAAATTTTGTAACTTTGCAGATTTTTTGATTTACAGCGCAAATCTGGGTCTGTTACATGATTTTTTATTTTGTCGTTACATAAAATGTTCTAGAAATACCAGTTTTCTAAAAAAAATTAGTAAATTTTACAGATTTTTTTATTTACAGCGCAAATCTGTGTCTGTTACATGATTTTTTGCTGTTGCCGTTACATAAAATGTTTTAGGAATACCAGTTTCCTAGAAAACTTTTAGTACCTTTACAGAATTTTTTTGCAGTGTGCGTATTTATATCACTGTAAAAAATTTGCAGCAAAGTAACCAGTCTATCGACCGCTTTCTTAGAAAACATTTACATAACTGTAATTTAATTGTATTCTGAACATAATATGGACAATAACATGATCAGAATACCGTTAAATTGTATGGATGTATGAATGATTGTATGAATGATGGTACCGGAAATGGTTGTATAACCGTTTCCTATAAAAACAGTCAATAGATTGGTTACTTTGCTGCAAAATTTTTTACAGAATAAAACGTATCGATTATGTCTTACTGTTCTTCTGTTTATGTTATGTTTCTCAATTCTAGTCTCAATTCATCTATAATCTCATTTGCCACTATATGATGGCGTTCGATCATTTGCGACAATCTGCGCATTCGTGCGGCTATATCTCTTGCAACTCCCTGCGGATGTTTCTAACGTTGTTGTTACGTTCCCTGATGCGATACTGGGGGACTTCCATCAGGGTACTGGAGGATATTCTAATAATGCGAGAAATTTCGTCCCTGCACATCGGACAACGGATGTTGTAGGACAGGGAAATCCGGAGACAAATTTCGTGGAAAATGTGTTCACAAGGCTCGGATTTTGCTGCGTCCTCCTCTTGGATTTCTTCCAAGCAGACGGAGCACGTCCTCTCAAGTTTCGTATTCTCGGATCTTCCACCATCATTGCAAGTCGGTCTTCACAGTTTTTGCTCAGTTCCATGCCCATGTTGAAGAACTACAAGAAATTTTCAGTGAAAATCTGTAAAGACCGCAAAACTATGGTCAGGAACAATAAGAACAAAAAGTCATGCGTCCAGCACAGATTATGAAACATTTTCCAACACAATCAGAGTACTGTAGCCAGGGCCGTAGCTAGAAATGATCAATAGGGGGGGAATCAAGACATTGTAGGGGGGGCTCATAATTATTTTTCTCTCTCCCTGACGCAGAAAGATATATCAGTACATATTCACATAGTAGGTACTATGTTTCTTATTACACTGTTGTAATAACTTCATTTTATACTAAGAAAATGATGATGAAAATTTTGAGTGTATAACTGGTGTAAAAATAAACATCATATTAGCATCATATGTACAAATACGATGAGGGAGAGTTAAATTACTTATTTTAGATATCATAGGCATAGGAACTGGGGGAGCTAGGGGAGCTCTGGCTCCCCCTGTGATTTTTCAGACGGGCTCAGCTCCCTCGAGAGAAATTGAAAAATAAAGTTTACTTTTTCTAGAAAATTCACGGGGAAAGGACGAGTATCTCCAAACAAATGATAGTTTTAATACGATAAGAACAGACAAGCTATCCTTCCGCTCCAGCACAATAAGAAAAATTGAGTTTTTAGCGAAGCACTTGACCTTACTAATGCATAAAAAACGTTTTAATCAAAAAACTTTTGATTCTCACATACAGATCGAATCCATACTCACGAATACAGCTTCAACCACACCAGAAGATCTCAAACAAAAGCTTAGAATACATGCTGATGATTTTGATTTGACAAATCTTTCTGCAAAGTTGACACTTCTACTAACACTAGTACCGAGCGGAATTGACAGAAATACGTTGTCGATCACAATTAAAATGATATCATCACAGGGATTAGTAAACAAATTATTTTCTAAAGACATTAAGATTGGCAGAATTTATTTTGTTATTCCTATATCATTAGTGACAACTGAGAGTTTTCAATGCTCTTCTTCAAACAGGCACACCGCCAAACAACAATGTATATCAACAGAGTTTCCCCCAGGTTTAAAAGGAACAGGGCCGCTACTGTTATGAAAAAGGCACTTTTTACATTCTTCATGGCACTTTTTTTATTTTTAAGGGCACTGTCGGACGTTCCTCTCAGCCCGCACAACTTTGAAGAAAGTCCATAGTAGTTATAGCTGCCACCATCGATATTATTAGGTGATATCGGTCACCCACTGTGAGGATTGTGTAAATGAACACCGACGCTGTCAATTAACTGAATTAACAGTTTATTTATACTATATGTACACAAGAAATACACTATTTACAGTTATATACAATTATAACTCGGATATAGATGATCCGGTTCAACATTAAATTAAATACCGTGAAAAGTTGGCTGTGTACTGTTCAAATTACACTTTCTCCCTCACACTCAATGCACGTTAGATTCACTTTACCGGAGATCAATTTCGAATCTCACAACACTTGGATACTCGGCCTACGCTACCCGGCCCAGAGCACTACACACAAGGACGTCTGTGTCCCTTGCTCTCCAGATCCGAACTCAGCATACGCTCTCCAACACAGAGTACTCTCTGCAAGGACCTCTGTACTACACTGCTCTCTAGGTACGAGCCCAGATACGAACAGCTCAAAATCTCAGACAAGACTTGCTCTTCTCAAATCACTGCTTTCCCCCAATCTACACTCCCCTGTGGAGCTTCTCCATTGGACGCATTCCACATTGCTTTCTTGATTCGTGGCATGTTTCTTGTTTGCTCATCATTCACATATATCGCTGACGGATGAACACGCCTCTCGGCAATATTCTCTTTCTCACTTCACCACCTGCACATGATCACCTGTCAATTCTCATTTTAACAAAGAAAGAATGTCACATTGAAAATTCCAGTACACAGCCGGTACAATACATAAAATATTAAGATAGAGAACTAACAGAAATTCCAATCTGTAGCAGATGTTGTCTCAGAACCTGTCAGGCACTTTTATAGAGTTTAATCTAGAATCTAGCTATTCAAAAAATCATGGAAAACGGAAATTTCGTCAAAGAATAGTGATAAAAATCCAAAAATTTCGTCAAAAAACTTTAAAAAAAAGAAAAAAGGGTAAAAGTTTGGTTCGAAAAACGGCCGATTTCGTTAAAAGTGTTAAAAGATCACAAAAAGGGCAAATTTCGCCAAAAGATTGCGAAAAAACCGCGTTTTTCCTGCGGCACTTTGGTAAAATTCGCGCTTATTGTCTGTTCTACTCTGATGAAATTTGCGTTTCTTTAGCGGCCCTTTTGATAAAAAAGTCGCATTTTTTTTAGGTCATTTAACAATATTCGCTTTTTATCGCTTACATTTAATAAAATTCGCGTTTTCTCCCACGGCCCTTTGACAAAATTTGCGTCCTTTCGATTCCTTTACGAAACTCGAAATTTTCCCGATTCTAATTTGCATCATTTCTGTGACTCTTTGACAAAATTCGCATTTTTTCTTAGTACTTTGACAAAATTTACGCTTTTATCTGCTAAATTTTGGTGCAATTAACAGTTGCTTCCGCAATCCTTTGTTAAAATTACAGTTTTGTTGCGATTCGTAAGCTTTTTCTCGCGATTCTTTAATGAAATGCGCCTTTTCTCGCGATCCTTTGATGAAACCAACATTAATTTTTTTAAACTATTAAGCGAAATTTTCTTTACTTTTTAAAAAATAAATGTGCACGATGCAAATTTAATTAGGAAATAATGCTTAATTGAATGTAGAAGATAATGATATCACTATTGTTCGCATTTCTTTTAAAAAGGGGTAAGACGGAATTATTGAAAAAGACAATAAAAAAAGAATACAGTTGAATAAAGTGTTCTTTTTGTTTAATAAACGGGTTCTTTCAGGAGTCACATTTAGAAAGTTTTCGACAGTCAAAAGCACATTGTGAACAGAAAAGGGGTGGAGGGCGAACGCCCCGGGCGCGAAAATTTAGGCGGTGCCAAAGTTATTCTGCAAACGTCATTTTTGAACTGTCACAAGAAAAAGTTGGGAGAAGAGGGGGGGGGGCGTCTAATTCTAATTATGCCTTGGATGCAATTTTCTCTTCGCACGCCCCTGATTCTGAATGAGGAAAATCCGCTTTTTAAGCATTAAAAACACAATTTTGAAGCAGGAAAATTAGTATTTATAACAGAAAAATTCACTTCTGGCATTAACTTTTTTGTGCCACATTGACGATCTTCTGTTGACAAAATCTGCCGTTTTTCGGGATATTTTGACGAATTTTGCGTTTATCAAATTTTTGGTGAATTTTGTCGTTTTTCGCGAATTTTTTGACAGAATTTACCGTTTTATTGCGATTTTTGGGCGAAATTCGCCGCTTTTTCGCAAATCTTAGGACGAAATCTGCCGTTTTATCGCAATGTTTTGACGAAAATTGCATGCCGTTTTTAGTAATCTTTTGGCAAAATTTGCCGTTTTTCGCGAATTGTTTGACAAAATTTTCCGTTTTATCGCGATTTTTTGGACGAAATTTGCCTTTTCACAATCTTTTGAGGAAATGTGCCGTTTTTTCAAAATATTGCAACGAAATTAGCCATTTTTTCGCGAATTTTGCCGGAAATTAGTCGTTATTTCGCGATTTTTCGACGAAAGTACGCGTCCCGTGGGACGCGTAAGGGCTATTTTTTGCTTTCCGTCACCAATGTTTTACGTAAGTTACGCGCTATAGCGCGTGGTCATTGTCGCTAAAGGGATGCGTTTTTTCTAATGTGGGACAAGAAGGGTGCTATTTTTTGGAATGAGCAACACGAGGGGCGCTGTTTTTTAAACTAAAGGGCAGGAGGTGCGGAGCGCCCTACTGAAACCCTCTGGGGAAACTCTGGTATCAATATAGATTCAATCACTTGATGCTATTTCATATTTATAAAGAAGAAGCCTTTAAAATTGATTTGGAAGAGATTGTAAAAAATTTGTAAGCCAAACAACAGAAATAAAACTTTGAATTTTGGTAAATAGGGGTGGGAGAAGCCTGAAATTTGAATATTTTATTCGGTATCGTCCATAAATTAAGTGTCATGAAGTATATCGAATATAAATTATTTAAACTGGATTAAAAAGTCGGTGATCTTTTGATATGCTGCTATTCTATACTCTTGTTTGTTAAAAGTGCAACACAAGAAATCCTCCGAAATGAATGAAATTACGAATGAAATGATCCTCGCCACTAGCTTTTAACAATATGCTCCGCAGGAGCGTGCGAAGAGGTCAAAATTTCAATTTGAAGCTGCTTTCCCGCAACTTTTTCCTCTGACAGGCCAAAAAATGGCGTTGGTAGTATAAATTCGAGGCCTTTTCAAATTCCACGCCCGAGGCGACTGCCCCATTCGCCCTCCTACTTTCGCACGCCGCTGATGCTCCAGCTCCAACTGTTTTTTCAACGTTCCTACGCCACTGTTAGATATAATTTAGTAATTCTGCAAAACTGTGAAAGGGTTTCAAAATTAAATTAGATTTTTGAACAGAATTTCATTTGAATTTTCGGAACATAAACTCACTTAGTGACCTTGGTATCTTTTCCAGGGGGGGGGGGGATCAAAATATTTTAGGGGGGGCTGAGCCGTCCAAAGCGCCCTCTTAGTTATGGCCCTGACTGTAGCAACACTTTATAATTTATTAAGGTGAAAGATGTCTTTACGAACAATTTATAAAATGTATAATGTATTATAAAATCCAATATCTGCAGCTATCATAAATAATGTAAAGAAACATGCGATTTTTCTTTCTTTTTTGAGCAGCTTTGTATTTTATATATCATCTGTAGATACACATTAGGGTGGAGTGAAAAAGACCAAAAAAAATTTTTTTTGGAATTTTTTCTTTGGATAGGTTAAAAAGTTGCCTTTTGGCACATTGAATATAAGGTTAAAATTTCATTTCGTTTGGAATTAATTTTAGTCCCCTACCAGCTCTTGTGGTTAGAAAGATTACGCTCTTTACATGTGAAAATCAAGATTTCACTATAAAGTGTAAATAATCAAAAAAAAAAATTTTTTTTTCGGAATTTTTCTTTAGATAGGCCTAAAATGTTCCTTTATGGCACACTGAATATATGGTTAAAATTTCATTTTGTTTGAAATTCATTTTAGTTCCCTACCAGCTCTTAAAGATTAGTCTTTATATGTGAAAATCAAGTTTTCACTATGAAGTGTAAATGACCAAAAAAACTTTTTTTTTCGGAATTTTTTCTTTGGTGAGGATTAAAATGTTGCTTTATGGCACACTAAATGTATGGTTAAAATTTCATTTCATTTGGAATTCATTTTAGTTCCCTACCAGCTCTTAAAGATTATGCTCTTTTTATGTGAAAATCAAGATTTCACAATGTAGTGTAAATTAATAAACTTTTTTTAAAACTAAATTTCTGATTTTAGTAAAATAACCCACAAAAATGACTTCTTAAAGTATTACTTGTGAACGATCTAAGTATCGTTGCGTTTTAACTCTTTGAATCGCGAATAAAACCCTAATATGTGAATCGTATTGTCGCAGAAAGGAGAAAACACAATTAGACATGCATTTCACTTTTATTTTTCCAATGCACATGAAAGATAGTTCTCTAAATATAAAGGAAATGCAGTTTTCTGAATATATAGTAATGAAATGAAAAGAATATATACGATACATTGTTAAACGATCTTTCATTTCATTGTAATTTATATTGGTCTTTGTTATCAAAATTAGGTATTACCTTTCGCGATATGATTTTTGCTCATATATATCCGGTTCTTACTTTTACTACTACAGCCGCTAATGGCGCTTCAACAACTAAGTTTACGCATCTTTCGAATACTTGAATCTAACAGGGAAATTTTTCAACTGAAAAGATGGGACTTACGATTTTTTTCTGAGAATTTCCAGTTTCTCTCTTGGTACTCTTTTAACCCTTTCCGGCACGGGTAAAATCTGTTATTAAAATGAGAAATTATCGACTGACACCGACATTCACAAACGAATTTTTTAGATCTTTTGAAATCCTTAATTTAACTTTTATTGTAAAACCAAAATTTTAGTAAAATGTTATTGGTGCCGTTTGCAAGTTTCGGAATTAAAATTAGGTATCCCAGACCGGGCACAGTGGCCGGAAAGGGTTAAGAATGTGGGGGTGATTTCACATTCTTGCCAGTTAATAATGTTTATATAGTTTGTAACACTGAATTTCAATATTGGAATATGAAACTATCTTATTGTAGAACATATAATATCCTTCATCTTCAATATTCTTCGGAATCCAAACTCTTCAACATTTTTTTTTTTTTTTTAAATCAGTTATCGTTCCTGTAAATTTTCATCTCAATGACAGAAGTATACGTTTTGTTAAATAACGGGATTGAGAATGTTCTTTAAATATTCCCTCAAATAACGAAACAACTTAATTGTCTATAAAAAAAACATTTTGAGCTCTATATTTGCAAGAAGAATCTTTCTTGAAGTGAAACAATATAGACGAATGTACTTTCATTACAAATTCAGCCATAATCTTCAGATTTTGGGATGAATTCTGACTTCCAATCTGCAAACCAAGTAATCAATTGGCAATTGTCAATCATTCAGAGTGCGACATTCTTGCTGGATTACAATTTACCAGATTTGAGGAGCATTAACCAGATACAAAGTTTGACACATGTCATAAAAATAATTTTGATCTACACTTAACTCTCCAGAGTTTATTTCTCTGTGATAGGAGCAGATATTTTTTAATTTCCATAACTGTCTATTGTTCACATTGATCCATAGACTTTCCAATTAGAACAGGAAAAGCTCGTGAGCCTTTATTTTGTTTATCAAGTTCAATGACTTAGTGGCGATTCGTTTGCAGAGAGCTGACATATTAACCATTACAACGGGCGACTAAATCTTAGTTTCAAAATCTATTAGCATGGTTTTTTTATCTCACAGTTTAAAGTTGTTCCTTCACAACCTATTGCCATGAATTTATCAAGCTTTAAATGTTTTTCAGTGCAATATTTTAATACTTCCTGCAATTATCTTTCCTGGTTCAAAAGATGGTGTAATGTGTCAAAATACAATACATTTGACTTTTAAAATCGGAGATTATGTTTTTCACTTATAATTCTTCCATATATCTCCAGTTTTTTATAATTTCCTTTGATTTTCGGGAATTCAATAAGCTTCTGATATTTTGAACAATTTTTGTCTATCATTTGATTAATACGTCTTTGGGAAACTACAATAATTGATGCCTTCGATGTTTTCTCTTAAGAATTTTTTTTTATCTCTGATTTGGGCGAAACTTTACAATTACTGCTGTGTTTTATTTATTGTTTTGTATAATAATAATATTTTATAGCATTCTGCTATTGTTGGCAAAACAGCTTTATTTAGTTTTGAAGAATCACCGACTTCTAGTAATGGTAAACATCGATTTGCTTACACACGTACACATTTTGACTTTAAAAATGACAACATACAAATTTTGAAACTCAATAAACCGTTTCAAATATTTAAAAATAAAGACTTAAAGTTTGAAAATTATGAAAGGAATTACGCTAAACATTTTAAATATAAAAATATCAAACGAGATTATCAAAAAATCCTGTTAATGTACAATTTATGGTAAGAATCTATCGTATAAATCAATGGAAATATAAATGTCCTGGTAGGGGACTCGAGAAGTTTTTCAAAATTCATGAAATTTTGCACGTGTATTAAAGATACTAAAAGACAACTTTTGGCTGCTATCCAAAATCAAAATTCCAACTTTCGATTTTTCACTCCACCCTAATATATACATATAAATTGCCAATTCATTCCGAACTTGTCACAGGCTGTTAAGGCCCTGTCCTCGCTCGAGGAAACGCTCGCGAGCTAATGCTATTCCTATGGGGAAGCATTTTTCTAATAACTCTTTCGCATTTTGACATTTTTGAATAATTTTTTTTTGCATCGGATAGCTGAGGTGCATGCCGACAGCGCACCTTTTTTACTTTTTCGATTTTGGTTGCAGATATTTTTTACAAAGTTAGTTTCACTTTCAAAACCGGTTTCGAAACTGAAAGTGCTTTTTAAAAAAAAAATCTGCAACCAAAATCGAAAAAGTAAAAAAGGTGCGCTATCGGCATGCACCTCAGCTATACAATGCAAAAAAATTATTCAAAAATGTCAAAATGCGAAAGAGTTATTAGAAAAATGCTTCCCCATAGGAATAGCATTAGCTCGCGAGCGTTTCCTCGAGCGAGGACCGGGGCCTTAAATCCTGTGCGTTGGTTCCCGATGTTATATTGACGAGTGAGAAAAAAAATAATGCATGCCTCTAACAGAAACAAATTATTTTCTATTAACATTAAACAAAAGATAAGGTAACATTAAACAAAAGATGTTTAAACATTAAACAAAAGATATATTTACATATTAATAGTAGTTATGCCTGAGCTAACGGCCGTTATCTTGAGAGCGTAAAAATAAACAAAAAAATCATCTGCTGGTCAGAAACACGACCGCATCGAAGGTCGTCCGAAAGCTCTCTCCAGAGTCGTAGCTAAGGGGGGCGCTATGGGCGGCTCAGCCCCCCTAGAAAAGTTTCCAAGATCACTCAATGAATTTCTCTTCCGAAAATTCAAATGAAATTCTGTTCAAAAATCTAATTTAGTTTTGAGACCCTTTCATAGTTATGCAGAATTACTAAATTGTATCTAAAATAAGTGTTTCAACACTCCCTCATCCTATTTGCACATATGACGCTAACATGATGTTTAATTTTCCACCAGTTATCCACTCAAAATTTTTATCATCCTGTACTTTTCTAAGCATAAAATGAAGTTATTAGAACAGTTTAATAAGAAACATAGTACCTACAATATGAATATGCACTAATTTATCTTTCTGCGTCAGCGAGAGAGAAAAAAAAAATTATGAGCCCGCCCTACATTCTCTTGAGCCCCCACTGGAGTTCACTTCTAGCTACGGCCCTGGCTCTCTCTTCTCATTTTTTCTGTCTTTCCCCAGCCCCTCAACAGACAGTCCATTCATGCATTCTACAATATGCGTGGACGAGGCTGATATCACAATGGTGTGGTAGCTCTTTTTCGACACAACGTGATAGAACCCAAAGTGAAAGAAAATTTATCCATATTTTTTAATGCCAGTGTAGTAAAAAAAGACTGCAATTATGGAACAAATATCAATTTTATCCTTTTTTTGCATAAAAAAGAACATGTATTGATGAACCATGTTTGATAGAAACCTTGAGCGATTTGCGCATGGGAGAAAAGGACTAGTTCCATGTCGAAAATGAGAAAATTCGTACCGTCTCGGGATGAATTTGTTTCTTAAACATCCCAGATATGTCGCATTTTTTGGCTGAATACATTTTTGTTCCTGTCAATAAATTATATGTTTGTTAAAATAAGTATACTCTGTTAAAATAAATTATGGGAAAAATTCCATGTCCTGTTTTTTTTTTTTTTTTTTTTTTTTTTTTTTTTGCATTAAATGAATTGATGAGGTTGCGAAAGTTATCCATTTGTCTTTATCCCCCCCTTTTTTTGGGGGGGAGGGGGAATATTTATAGCTTTTGTTTTAATTTATCATGTAGAATAAATATATAATATTCATTCATGGGTGTACAAATCTACAACTTTTATATTAACAAGTTTTTCATAGGACCAATTCTTATAGCAAAAATAAATTAAACAAAAATAGGAGTTGGAGAAAAAACCTCAAATCCAAACTGCTTATATTCAGACTCATTTTTAAATTCATTTTTGATTTTAAACGCATCCAAATGGCAGTTTCTCTTATTTAGGAACTGTATGAAATGACGCATTGGTCGATTTTTTAATAAAGTCAGAATATATTTCAAAAAAGGCAGCCAAAAAAGGTATTTTGAACAGAATTTTCCGACGTTATGGTGATTGAAAGATTGAGGAAGTATAACAAATTGCGTTTTTTCAGACTCATTTTAAATTCATTTTTTGCTCTCAAACGCATCCAGTTTACAGGTCCTCTTATTTAGAAACTATATAATGTGATGCATTGGTCAGTTTTTTGATAAAGGCTGAATACATTTTTAGAAATGCTGCCAAAATGGACACTTCGCACAAAATTTTCCGAAGCGATCATTATAAAGAATTGAGGTTGTGTTCAAATAATAATTTGGTTATTTTATAACTCATTTTTAATTTCAATTTTGCTCTCAAACGCATTCAATTGACATTTTTTCTGTTATTTAGGAACTGTATAATGTGCCGTATTAGTCGATTTTTCAAAAAAGTCAGAATATATTTAAAAAAAGGCTGCCAAAAAAGGTATTTTAAACAGAATTTCCCGACATTATGGTGATTGAAAGATTGAGGAAGTATAACAAATTGAGTTTTTTTTGACTCATTTTTTAATTCGTTTTTGATCTCAAACGCATCCAGTTTACAGGTCCTCTTATTTAGAAACTATATAATGTGACACATTGGTCATTTTTTTGATAAAGGCTAACTATATTTTTTAAAATGCTGTCAAAGTGGACACTTCGCACAAAATTTCCCGAAGCGATCATGATAAAGAATTGAGGTTGTATTCAAATAACAATTTGGTTATTTTATAACTCATTTTTAATTTCAATTTTGCTCTCAAACGCATTCAATTGACAGTTTTTTTTTTTTTGTTATTTAGGAACTATATAATGTACCGTATTGGTCGATTTTTTAATAAAGTCAGAATATATTTTAAAATAGGTTGTCAAAATGGGCATTTGAGTCGAATTTAGCTTAAGATGATTTTGATAAAACTTGTTTCTACAAAAAAAAAAAAAATTAAATTTTTTTCAAAAGCGGCCGAATCAATTATTAAACTGGATGTATCTGTAATCAAATTTTATTTTTTGATGTTGAAATGAGCACTCTTCGAAATCTACCTCCGCCTATAGGCCAAGCCTACAGGGATTTTATATATATATATATATATATATATATGTTACAGGCCAAACCCGATTTTAGGCCAAACTAGATTGGCCTAGTCCAAACTAGTCTATCCTAACGCCCATCGGATAAACTAGTTTTTCCTAGGCCAGACTAGTCTATCATAACGCCCATCGGATAAACTAGTTTTTCCTAGGCCAAACTAGTCTATCCGAACGCCCATCGGATAAACTAGGTTTTCCTAGGCCAAACTAGTTTGACCGAACGGTCATTAGGATGAACTAGTTTAGCCTGCTATTCATTGGTTTGAACTAGTTTATCCTAGGCCGAACTAGATTGTCCTAGGCCAATTCAATTGGCGTGATTTTATTGAATCTAAAGACCGCTACGGCGCCAACTTTCTACTTTTGATCTAATTTAGCCTAGGCCGATGCAATTTGAGGCGATTTTAGCTCACAGACTATCAAAGGCCTGAGAGCTAATGTGCTCGCAGATTCTGTGTGTGTGTGTATGTAACCATGTACGTACGTATGTACATACTTATGTACGTAACGTACGTATGTAGGACTAATGTAACACGATTAATATAACGGACTAATGTGTAACTAATATAACGCGAGCACTCTGGTGTTGGAATTTGGACGCGATTTAGTTCAAACCAGCCGGCTTCGCCCGCTATCGGGCCCCTTCTTTTATATAAAATCTTGAAACGGACGTATATTAAAGCGAATGAACTTCGAAGAGAAAAAAGAATGATGATAAATATTTAAGAAAAAGAATTCTGCATCGAAATACCACTATTTTCTAATAGTAATTTTTGTAAAAATGTTATATTCTTGCTGGAACTTTTTGAAACTTTGTGACAGTTTTATGATATAAATTTATAAAAAAAAAGTTACATTTCCGCGTGAATGAGGATGTGGTTGCGAACAAAATCAGGAAATATAACGGAAATTCTATGTTTTAAAGCACCGCGACCTCAAGCTACTAATAGGTTGTTTAACGGAGTTTCATTCAGATACAGTTTTGTTAATAATAGAGTACGCTCCCTGGTGTTTGAATGAGGAACTAATATAACGTGGCTTAGTTAAAACTTGCTGGCTTCACCCGCTATCGGACTGGCGTGGGCAGCGGGGATATGGTTCGAATTTCGTTCGCTTCGAGGTTCTTTCGAAAAGGAGGGTTACATTCGGTGGTGCGTGCTTATCACGCTTGCTACAATTTAAATTTTGTTCGCTTCGAAGTTCATTCGAAAAGAAAGACGGCATTCAGCAGTACGCGTACAGCATACCTGCTGTACGCTGCCGCAGGCTGTAGGGACGCGGCTGAAGAACTAATGCACGAAATTTAATAAAAAAATATATTCAGGTAGTCTCTGGTCTAAATTGATGCTGATTATTTTTTGGTGTAAATCGTTCATCAGGTGGAGCTACTGTTTTGAATTTTTTACGATTTACGCATCAGCTTTATCTTAATAACTATTACCATCAAATTTCCATCGAACTTTAGGTTCAGTTCGTCCCTGACATAAGTTGGTGTTGTTTCTATTTTGAAGTAAATCACTCTACATAGTTATGATATGCTGCATTTTTCACAATTTTCACAATAGCTGTATCTCAAGAACTAATGGACAGAATTTAATAAAAAATTATATTCAGATAGTCCCTGATATAAATCGATACTGATTACCTTTTCATGTAAATAGTTCAACAGATTTCGCTTCTAAAGCGATTTTTAATGATTTGCATTAACACTATTTCAATAACTAATTTACGGATTTTCATCAAACTTCCGAATCAGTAAATCCGCGATATGAACTAAATCTTTTTACGTATTCGTGTTAATTGCTCAATAGGTGGCGCTGTTGTGCTCAATTTTCCCGATTCCTGAAATAGTTTTGTCGCAAGAATTAATGCACGAATTTTCATCAAACTTTAGATTCAGTAAGTCCCTGATATAAATTAGTATTCTGTAGTTTTTGGAGTAAATCTCTTGAAAGGTAGCGCCGCTATACGGTATTATTCGTGATTATTGCAATAGCTCTATCTCAGGATCTAATGCATGAATTTTTATGAAACTCCAGATTCTGTTAGTCCTTGATATAAAAAAGTACAAAAGTACTTTTTAGTTTTTGGAGTAAATCGTGCAACAGGTGGCGCTGCTATGTGGCATTATTCATGATTATCGCAATAGTTCTATCTCAAGAAGAAATGCACGAATTTTCATCAAACTTCAAATTCAGTTAGTCCCTGATATAAATTAATATTCTTTTGTTTTTAGAGTAAATGGCTCAATAGGTAGCGCTTCTATCTAGTATTTTTATGATTTCTGCGATAATTCAAATGTCTCAAATAGTATTAATACACAGATTTTCATCAAATTTCAGATTGAATTAGAATTTGAAAGACGTTGTTACGGATTTTTCAAAAAGTTCCGGAAAGAATTTAACATTTTTACAAAAATTGCTATTAGAAAATATTGGTATTTCGATGCGGAATCCTTTTTCTTAAGTATTTATCATCATATTTCTTTCTCTTCGATTCAACATTCGTAAATACCTAAATCGCGTTGTATTAGTTCCAAATTCCAACACCAGGGTGCTCGCATTAGTTCCACATTCAACACCAGGGAGCGCACCCTATTACCAACAAAACTGCATCTTAAGAAAACTTCCGTTAAAGAATCTATCAGTAGATATGTTATTCGATGTCGCTTCAAAACAAGAATTTAAGATTTTTGCAAAAATCACTATTCTTCAATAGTGGCATTAAACGCGAAATATATTTTTATAAATTTATATCATATGTCATAAACCAACTTAAAGTTTCAAATAGATCAACCTAGAATATCCGTTACATTTCCTGATTTTGTTCCCCCCCCCCTCTTTCCCTTTCGTAATGGGACTTTTTATACAATTTTTTTTCACGTGTTATAAACTATCACAAAGTTTCAACAATTACAACAAGAATTTAAAATTTTTACAAAAATTACTAATAGAAAATAGTGGTATTTCACGCGGCATCTTTTTTCTTAAATCTTTAACATCATATTATATTATGTTTCTAAAAGTTTCAAAAAATGGTAATATTTAATTAGCAGCTAAAACTTTAAAAAACGCTGAGCCTTTTTAAAAAAAAATCTAGCGCTCCTTACTCTACCCCCCCCCCCCTCTTCCCATATCCTAAATTTCAAGTTTTATGTTTTATTTAAGCTTTTTCTTATTTTTATAAGGATTCGGATATTTACTTTTTTAATATGAACAATTTCACGTGAAGTGATGTGTGTGAAAACCAATATCTGTTACGAATTAAAAATCTTTTCATAAACCAAAAGTTTCCATCCGATTGAAAAAAATAATCCGCTCTATCTTTATATTTAAACTCAGAACCCCCAAAATTAATCATGCAAAGGCCTTATCAGAAGAAATCTACATCCAAAATTTGAAGCAAATCGGTAAATTATCCGTGAAAAACCTATTTACATAAATTAAGAGTGTTATCTCCCATTCCTCCTTTCTTTATATGTAAACAATGAACACCCACAACTAATCATGGATGCACCTTATCAAAATGATATTGTACCTAAAGTTTTAATAAAATCTGATACTTTTGCATGGAAAACTGACTTAGCGAAATTAAGGAGGGGGGGGGGGTGCGGATTAGCCTTTTGTTCCCCTTTCCTTATTCTTATCCAATGAACCCCTGAAACTAATCAGGAAAGTTCGTTATCAGGATAAATCTATGTCCAAATTTTGAAGCAAGTTGGATATTTCTATCTGGAGTTATCGCATTACGTACATAAGTGAATACATACGTACATGGTTGCATACACACACAGAATCTGCGAGCACATTAACTCTCATACTTTGATAGTCTGTGAGCTAAAATCGCGTCAAACTACATTGGCCTAGGCTAAATTAGATCAAAACTAGAAAATTGGCGCCATGGCGGTCTTTAGATTAAAAAAAATCACGCCAAATTGAATTGGCCTTGGACAATCTATTGCGGCCTAGGATAACTAATTCAAACCAATGAATAGCAGGCTGAACTAGTTTATCCTAATGACCGTTCGGCCAAACTAGTTTGGCCTAGGAAAATCTAGTTTATCCGATGGGCGTTCGGATAGACTAGTTTGGCCTAGGAAAAACTAGTTTATCCGATGGTCATTCGGATAGACTAGTTTGGCCTAGGAAAAACTAGTTTATCCGATGGGCGTTAGGATAGACTAGTTTGGACTAGGCCAATCTAGTTTGGCCTAAAATCGGGTTTGGCCTGTAACATATATATATATATTAAGTTTATGTTCCTAAAAAAATCTAAATTTTTAGCTACAGTAATATAACTGCATTTACTTCTTTAAAGTAACTATCATATTATAATTCAAGTTCATATTTCAAAATATTTAGATAAATCATAAAAGATCTTTAGAATGTTTGTTGCTTATTTTCACTCTTAAATTTCGGATGTTTTTAAACCGCTCTAAAAAAGCATATCGTCACTAAAATTTTAAAAATAATCACATGCTGATGCATATCACTTCATAACATCGAAGATTGCAGGCGTAAGTCGTTGGTTCAAAACATTCTACTACAGAAGAATAAACACAGTGTTTCCAGATTATCGAAAGCCATTTCCCCCAAAATTTCTGGAATTTTCCCCAAATCAGGGCTTTTTTCAGATAAAGTCCCCAACGAAATTTCGACTCAAAAAAGGCAAGTTCTCAGACTTCAAGTTTCCGTAATAAACTTTTATTTTTTACAAATTTAAACTCAAATTCCCCCCCCCAAATCAAGCACTTTTTTGAAAAAATTCCCCATAAACCCCCCCCCCCCAAAAAAAAAAAAAAAATAAATAAAATAAAACCCCTTAACAGAAATTTGCATGTATATTCACAGCTAATTGCCGTGAACAGACACATTTTACAAGCTCGTACTCTTGTTATTTAAATTTTTGACAGTCGATGATGCTGGCCTACCATTGCGTTAGTTCCATCTGCTCTTTTTATACCAATAACTTTTTCAAGGTTAAGACAATCTCTAAAAAGTTGAGGTTTGAATTTATTTGAGATGATGTTGGCATTATCTGCTTCTATCTGGCTTAAGCTATAAAACATTATTTTCATTTTATTATTCATTATTTCATCATTCTATTATTTACAAATTTGAAAATTCAGGTCAGGGACAGAACAATGCAGACCGTGATGAATCTGTAGTACATATAAACGATGAGCAGGACTACGAGAATTTATACTTATTATTTCTGTATTTTATTTTCGTTTTCCAAATCAAAACCGAATTCAACACCGATCCAGTAATTGTCAAATGTCTGAAAGTAAAAAATTGAGAAAACAATTCTCCAAGTTTTTCCCCAAAAAATGTTTATAGTCCCCAAACATGTCCCCAAGAATTTCTTGTCCCCCAAAAATTCCCCTGAAAGTTCAAAATCCCCCAAAATGGGCACAAAATCCCCAATCTGGCAACACTGAATAAACAATCGTCTGTCAAATAAAAAAAAAATTAAATAAAAATTAAAAAAAAAAGGTCGTTGCCAACAGCAACCAAGTAACAAAAATTGGTTTACAAACCAAGGAGGCATTCATAACACATGCCAAATTTTACATTTCTGATACATCGACGGACTCGTTTTAAAGTGTAAAAGTTAGCACGGATAAGTATTGAAAGGTTTGGAATAAAATTCATGTTCTAATGTTTAAGTTCCCAGCACTATATTAATAAAAAGAATATTTCCCAGTTAAACTGATGGCATTGAGCTCACAGGCTACGCATACTAATTGTACATTGCAGCCTTATATTTTCAAGGGTTAATTCCGTTCGAAAAAAAAAAAAAAATTAAGAAGGGGAAACAGCTCTCCCCTTTCCCCTTTTTTATACTTAATCATTGAACCTCCTAAACTATCAAGGACATGCTTTATCATATAAAAAATCTACATCCAAAATTCAGAGCAAATCGGATAATTCTTAATAAAAACCGATTTAGCAGTTATATAATTTAAGAGGAGTTATCCCCCTCTTTTATACTTAACCATTAAACTTCCAAAACTATTCAGAGATTTGAACAAAATCTGACAATTCTGCTTGAAAAACCCATTTATAAAAATTAAGGCGAGGGGCATTAGAACCCCCGTTCCCCCTGTTTATACTTATTCAATTAACACCTAATAACAGTCACGGAATCACCTCATCAGAATGATCCTATATCTAAATTTTGAACGAAAACTATTAATTCTGCATGAAAATCCAGTTTATATCAATTCAGGGGAGGGGCATGAGCCCCCCTTCCCCCTGTTTATATTTATTCAATGAACACCAAATAACAGCCACGGTATCGCGTCATTAGAATGATCCTATATCTAAATTTTGAACGAAAACTGTTAATTCTGCATGAAAATCCAGTTTATATCAATTCAGGGGAGGGGCATGAGCCCCCCGTTCCCCCTCTTATACATGTCGAATGACTCCAAAAACTAATCAGGGAAGCGCCTTATGAGGATATACTTATATACAAAATTTCAAGTGGATCCGATATTTTTATCATGAGTTATGGCGTTACGCACGAACGTACGAACATACATACAGAACGGACGGGCACATAAGCTCTCAGGCTATGATAGCCGGTGAGCTAAAAATCACAGTTTTATAAAAACTAATTTTATGCATCTGCACCTTTTTAAATTTCGAATATTGAAAAACTGTGTTGTGAGAGCAATTATGTTATAAAATATATCATGCATGCCAAATTTTAAGTTTCCATCCTTATCACTTTAAATAAACTTTTTTTTGGCACGTTTCCTGCTCATTTTTCAACTTTGAATTTAGATTATATACATATATACACAGGGCCGTAGCTAGAAGTGTACGATAGGGGGGGCTCAGGGGAATATGGGGGGGGGGGGGCTCAAGGGAATGTAGGGGGGGGGCTCATATTTTTTTGTTCTCTCTCTAATGCAGAAAGATAAATTAGTGCATATTCACATTGTAGGTACTATGTTTCTCATTAAACTGTTGTAATAACTTCATTTTATGCTAAGAAAAGTATATGATGACGAAAATTTTGAATGTATAACTGGTGCAAAATTAAACATCCTGTTGGCTTCATATGTATACCAATAGGATCAGGGAGTGTTGAAACACATATTTTAGATACAATTTAGTAACTCTGCAAAACTGTGAAAGGGTCTCAAAACTAAATTAGATTTTTGAACAGAATTTCATTTGAATTTTCGGAACATTTAGTGACCTTGGAACTTTTTCCAGGGGGGGGGGGCTCAAAATATTTTAGGGGGGACTGAGCCGCTCATAGCACCCCCTTAGCTACGGCCCTGTATATACAGTCACCGCCAAAAAAATCTTGACACTTGAGATTTTAGACGTTTTGTTGAATATCTAGAAATATACGTGAGGAATTATTCTGAAACTTCAGGTGTGTAAACAGTATAGCACAGGTCATATATTTTCGTGAAATTTTTTTGCCGAAGTCCCATAGGGAACCGTCAAAAAATTGAAAAAGAATGAATATCTTTTGGATAACCCTGTCAAAACTAATGTAGCAAAAGCATTCAAACTGCAGATTATCATTAAATGACTTATTGTAATTATGTGTGTTCATTTTTATGCGGATAGCATGTACACTCGTAGAGAAATTAAGGTTTTTATAAAAACAGTCCCAATTTTTTTAAAGTTTTTTGCTTATTATTTGCAGAGTTCTCAATATAAAATGAAGTTTTTTCCTGAACATATGACAAACAATATTATACATAATAACCTGCAAACAGAATTTAAAAATAATAATAATTGTTTGAATAATGACTAAGGTTGAAAGGAATGATAAGGTTTACTAAATAAATTTTCATTGCGCATGCGTAAAAGTTATGCAAAATTTGATTGCATATCGTGTTAGCCAAAGGCATGGAGCAACTTTTGTAAAAGTCTCAGAATCGCAGCTTAAAAATGCTGAAAATTATCGTCGATAGAATCGGATGAAAATCCGTTTTTCCAAAAGAACGCAAAAAGATAAGGGGTTGTATCCAAATATAGTAGTGCGCGCAAAATTATGTACAGTCACCGCAAAAAAATCTTGACACTTGAGATTTTAGACGTTTTGTTGAATATCTAGAAATACACAAGAGGAATTATTCTGAAACTTCAGGTGTGTAAACAATATAGCACAGGTCATATATTTTCGTGAAATTTTTTTGCCGAAGTCCCATAGGGGACCGTCAAAAAATTGAAAAAAATGAATATCTTTTGGATAACCCTGTCAAAACTAATGTAGCAAAAGCATTCATACTGCGGATTATCATTAAGTGACTTATTGTAATTATGTGTGTTCATTTTTATGCGGATAGCATGCATACTCGTAGAGAAATTAAGGTTTTTATAAAAACAGTCCCAATTTTTTTAAAGTTTTTTGCTTATTATTTGCAGAGTTCTTAATATAAAATAAAGTTTTTTTTCCTGAAAATATGACAAACAATATTATTCATAATACCCTGTTTAAAAAAAATAATAATTGTATGAATAATGAACAGGTTTCCTAAATAAATTTTCATTGCGCATGCGTAAAAGCTACCAAAATTTTGATATCATATTGCGTTAGCTAAATGTAAAGAGCAACTTTTGTGAAAGTCTCAAAATCACAGCGTAAAAATCCTGAAAATTATCGTCGATAGAAAAAGCTGCAAATTCGTTATTCCCAAAAAGCAGCAAAAAGATAAGGCGCTGTATCCATATTTCATTGTTTAGTAACACATAATAGGAATACAGCATACAATGCCCGAAAGAAAAAAACTTTTGAATCGCATTTTAAATGTTCAGATGTTTTACTTTATTTTTGAATTGACGGTGCTTTTGAGGCCCCTAGCTACTATGGCTGCCGCCTCAATTGATCCATAATACACAGAAACAGAGACAATACAGAACACTTTATTACAGATATCCATTACATATATTTATTACACTTGAAAGGGTCAACACATTATCCATGCCCGAATCCGGATTCGAACCGGAGAACCACAGTGTGGCATCAGCTGCCATTACCGACCACGCCTCTGGGTCGGCGTTTATTTATTTATTTTTACCTGTTTTAAACATAGAAGCCGGGTAGAAGTTTCCATTGAGCATGCGCCACTTTAAATAGTAATGTTTGCATCTTGAGATGACTCAGCGGCTTTTTTTCGTATCTTCTAGTGGTTTAAAAGGTAGAATTTAATTTTGTTGCAGATACAAATCTTTTTTGGTGCATATAATGGGGCTAAAAAAGCTTACAGTTGTGTTGTTGAAAAATCTCGCGCTTTAACTTTATTAGAACGAAATGTTCCTATAAGTCGCATTGCTAACAATTTGAAAGTATCGAGACAAACGATTTATGTCTTAAAAAAGGCGAGTGCAAATTTACCTCGTGGCAATATGCCAGTACGAAAAATCGGTTCAGGAAGACCAAAAAAGACCTCAGATTGGACTGATAGTATTTTGAAACGCGAGGTATTATTAAAACAAATCATTACAGCAGCAGAAATAAAAAATATACACCAAAATCTATTAAAGGATGTATCAGTAAGGACTGTCTGCCGCAAACTTCAAAAAGACTTGAAGCTTCCAGCTTGAAAAGCAGCGAAAAAACCCATGCTTACTGGTGTCATGAAAAGAAAGATTAAATTTTTGTAAGAAATATTTGAATTGGACAGCAGAAGACTGGAAGAAAGTAATGTTTTCTGATGAAAGTACCTTCGGGCTTGTCAGAGAATGCTCGATGTTGGTGAGACGACCTAAAGGTTCCTCACGCTATGATACGAAGTTTACCGTGAAAACTATAAAACACTCAGATAGTGTCATGGTATGGGGAGCTTTTAGTGGTGAAAAAGGTAGAGCTGGATTATATTTCCTTCCAAAAAATATTACTATGAATGGAAGAAAATATATAGAAGTTTTACAAAACCACTTACTGAAATTTTGGTCCATTCATGGATGTGAGTATTTCATGCATGATGGAGCACCTGCACATAAATCAAAACTTGTACAAAAATGGTTAAATGATAGTAATATACCAGTGCTTGATTGGCCAGGCAACTCACCTGATCTCAACCCTATAGAAAATGCTTGGAATCATATGAAAGATAAGGTACAAGAGTCTCACCCATCCAGCATAAAGGAATTGAAAGATGTATTGGAAACTTTGTGGGTCAATATAGACAAAAACTATTTCCGAAATTTAGCAACCTTTATGCCTAACAGATTGCAAAGTGTCATTAAAGCGAAGGGAAATATGTCAAAATATTAGTTTTGGCAATAAAATTATTTAAAATGTAAGTGTTTACTTTTATAACACTTTTTTTATGAGTGTCAAGATTTTTTTTCTCGGCTCTGTACATAATATTGCGCGCACTACTGTATTTGGATACAACCCCTTATCGTTTTGCGTTCTTTTGGAAATAACGGATTTTCATCTGATTCTATCGACGATAATTTTCAGCATTTTTAAGCTGCGATTCTGACACTTTTACAAAAGTTGCTCCATACCTTTAGCTAACACAATATGCAATCAAAATTTGCATAACTTTTACGCATGCGCAATGAAAATTTATTTAGTAAACCTGTTCATTATTCATATAATAATTATTTTTAAATTCTGTTTGCAGGGTATTATGTATAATATTGTTTGTCATATGTTCAAGAAAAAACTTCATTTTATATTAAGAACTCTGCAAATAATAAGCAAAAATCTTGTAAAAAATTGGGACTCTTTTTATAAAAACATTAATTTCTCTACGAGTATACATGCTATCCGCATAAAAATGAACACACATAATTACAATAAGTCACTTAATGATAATCTGCAGTTTGAATGCTTTTGCTACATTAGTTTTGACAGGTTATCCAAAAGATATTCATTCTTTTTCAATTTTTTGACGGTCCCCTATGAGACTTCGGCAAAAAAAATTCACGAAAATACATGACCTGTGCTATACTGTTTACACACCTGAAGTTTCAGAATAATTCCTCATGTATATTTCTAGATATTCAACAAAACGTCTAAAATCTCAAGTGTCAAGATTTTTTTGGGTGTGACTGTGTATAATATATATATATATATATATATATATATATATATATATACACTATATTGCCATTGATTATTGGACACTTGCGATTTTAGACATTTTACTAAATATCTAGAAAAATACGTGAGGAATCATCTCGAAACTCTTAGTGTATAAATATAATAGTATGCGTCATACATCTCCGTGAAGATTTTTTCCCGAAACTCCATAGAGGACCGTCAACAAATTAAAAAAGAATGAATATCTTTTGAATAACCCTGTCAAAACTAATGTAGCAAAAGCGCTCAAACTCTAGATTATGACTGAATGCCTTATTGTAATACACTGTGTTCATTTTTGTGCAAATAGCATAAAAATGAACAGGTTTTAAATAACAGGTTTTAATAAACAGGTAAATAAGGTTTTTATAAAAATGGTCCCAAATTTTTCCAAGTTTTTTCCTTATAATTTTCAGAGTTCTTAATATAAAATAATATTTTTTTCAGAAAATATGACAAACAACATTGCACACAGTACCCTGTAATCAGAATTAAAAAATAATGAAAATTGTATACAAAATGAGTTGAATTACTAAATAATTTTTTACTGCGCATGCGTCAACGATATTAAAATTTCATTTGCATATTATGTTAGCTAAATGTATAGAGCAACTTTTGTAAAAGTTACAAAATCATAACTTAAAAATTCTGAAAATAATCGTCAATTGAATAAGTTGAAAATCCGTTATTCTCAAAATGAAGCAAAAACAAGAGGGGTTGTATCCATATATTCATTGATTAGTGTCAATATAGAATACACAATACGGGATGTTACAACTACTTTTGAATAAAATCCTTCATTTTTTTTTTTTTTTTTTTTTTTTTTTTTGAGTTCATTTAAATGCATCCGTGATGATGTTTCAATGTACATTAAACAGGGGGGGGGGGATATTTTACAATAATTTGCGATCAGGAAGAAAATTATCAGATGAGACAGCTTATTGTAAATCAATGAGCATAAAAAAATCACCTCTCATTATGATTATCATTCTTTAAGAAAACTTCTGGGATAGATGTGCAAGTAAGTATAATATATGGATTTATTTCTGTTATTTCAATTAAATTTTGGTTCATAATGGAAAATGTTACTATAAAATTGCTTAAATATTACTTTTAGATGTAAGCTATACAATTACAATATACTATAAAACTTAAGAAAAAAAAAAGTCGGCTTATAGCTAAATGTTTTAAATTGGCTTTTTACTTAGCAAAACTCTGATAGCATCAACATCTGCTGAATGAAAAGATGAGTTCCCACAAACATTTTTTTCCAAGTACAGCACTGGCGGAGGGGGGGGAGGTGGAGCTCGTAACTCGAAAAAAAAAACCCATTAAAAATAGAGTGAAAAATTAAATTAAAAAAACTTGTTTTGAGGTGCATAATATCAGGCATATACATACAGTTATCCTCCCTGTTTAAAATTTTGCCTTGAACAGAAAAATATATTCTTAGATAAAGAAAAACTCTTTACAGATATACACCTGTATTATCTTCTTGAAAACCCATCTTCGTTGCCTCACTTCGTTTTTTTTTTTCTTTTTTTTTTTTTTTTTTTTTTTTTTTGCTCTATCCGGTCAATTTCAGTGACAAATTTAACCTGGAGAAAACCGAAAAACACGAAAGCAACATCCAAAAAGCATTTATTTAATTAGTAAATCTGTAACATACTATAAAGAAGAGTGGGGCGGGATGGGACACTTTTAAGAAAAATTAAAAAATCAACTTTGTTTCACACAAAAACAAAAATTTCAATTTATAGAATACAAGATGAAACTTTTTCTGTCTTTCAAAAATACAGAAACATAATTTTTGGGAAAAAATTTATAATTAAAGAAATTGTAATCTTTAAAATGAGTCTCATACCTCCCCCTAACAGGACGGCATAGGACAACCATAAAACAATGTACACTATTCAAAACAATTAGAGGATATTGCAGTTTTAGGTGGATTTTGCATCTGGGAAACTTTTTAGCTGATTGATACATGGTCGACAGACATAGTAGGTTATATGAGAATAAATTACACATGTTTGGCAGAAAAAAATGCATTTTATTGCGCATTTGTGTACAAAAGGAAAAAAACACAATTTGTGCATATGAGAAAAAAAGAATAAGAAAAAATGCTTTCTTCAAAGAAAATCATTTTCAGTAGGGGGTATGGTTTCCACAAGCGGCCAGCAACGTTGAACACCTTTCAGGCATGGACTCAATGAGGCTATTAATGACGAGTTGGGGTATTCTGCCCCACTCTTCCAGAAGAGCTCTTTCCAGTTCTTGGAGAGTTTGTGGGGGTTGTTGGCGGCCAGAAACTCGTTTTCCTAGAGCGTCCCAAACGTGCTCGATTGGATTCTTGTCTGGAGAACACGCTGGCCCTTCCATTCGAACGATTCCTTCCTCGAAAAGGAAATTCTCCACCAGGTTTGCACGATGTGGCCTGCAGTTATCGTCCATTAAAATGAAGTTATCTCCGATTGCTGCAGCGTAAGGGATTACAATAGGTCTGAGGATCTCATCCCTATATCGGCGACCAGTCAGAGCTCCATCTCGAATGATGTAGAGGTCAGTGCACCCGTCAATGAAGATGCCACCATACACCAACACTCCTCCACCGCCAAATCTGAAACTTTCGTGCACGAACGCTGGATTATTCCTACTGCCACGGTCCCTCCAGATGAAAATACGCCTATTATCCGGATGCACAGAAAAACGGAACTCGTCAGAAAACAGAATATTGTTCCATTCATTTATCCTCCAGTTGACATGCTCGGTTGCCCACTCCCTGCGGTCGCGACGATGCCTTGATGTTAATCTAACACATACCATCGGTCGGCGAGCATACAGACCTACAGCATGGAGCCGGTTTCTGACAGTCTGAGTTGAAATCGTGGTGCCTGTAGCCGAGCGAAGGTGTTGTTGGAGAAGAGTAGCGTTCATGTTTCGGTGTCTCCGAGCTGTTAACGCTAAATACCGATCTTCATTGAGCGTTGTTGCCCGTCTACAACCTTGCCCTGGTCTTCGGCCTGCACATCCACTCTAAAAAAAAGGTTCCAGATCCTGGAAATGGCACTTTGTGACGCTCCAATGGCTTGCGTTACTTCGGCTTGAGTTTGTCCCCCTTCTAACCTACCAACAATTCTTCAAGCTTTTGAATCTGTCAAATGACTTCGCTGAGACATCGTACTCATCAAAACAAAGCAATCACTGAATGCCGATCATGCTTGTCTTCATTCTCTTTTATCCAGTTGAAAGTCAAATTTCATTCGCTGCCGCTGAAGCGACGTTTTTGACGTCGAACTCAAAATTTGCAAACTCCACAGTTTGAAAACCAGAAAAATTTGCATTTGTGATTCTCTTCTTCTATTTTCGGCAAAAAAAATTTCATTTATATCTGTATTTTATACTAGCAAAAGCCGTGCTTTGTTTGGATTCGCGAAGAATTATTTCATAAGATAAATATTTGAAAATAACATTATTATTTTATATTATTTTTGCATCTTTATTAAGCAAAAACTTTATCTTATGTTTTGGCGTAATTAAATTTTAGAAATGTAAATTCAGCCAAATAATTAAGAATTTCCTCGGAATTTTTTATCTGTGATATAAGACTAGTATAAATAAAAATATTTTCGAAGCAGAATTTTACAAAATATTTTTTTAAATTTTTAATCAAAAGTTTTAAAGATGTTTTTACATTTCCCATTAGCCTCTGGAGTTATCTGAAATGATTTGAAATAGGTATGTTTTCAATTTTTGTAATTCACATCAAATAATCTTTGATAGCAATCTTAGAATAATACATTCAAACAAAATATTTGGAAAAACATTAAAATCTACTCTCGTTGATACTAAGAACTATTAAATGTATTTCTTTTATTCTAATTTCTCCTTTTTTTTCTGCATACCAGCATATGAAAATTTTTTATATTGTAGAATCTCTCGTAAGGAAATTTTCTATTAAATGATAAACCTTGAAGGAATTTAACTCTCGACAACGCTACGTACGTTAAGCAAACTGGTGTCTCTTTATCCCCAATATCTACTACTGCTTTATCTGATGTCAAACCTTGAGATTTATGAATTATAACTGCAAAAACTGATTGCAAAGGAAATTGTTTTATTGAGCAATTTATGCTTCCATTTTTCCAGAATTTAATTATTGGGGGAATTGGTACGCACCAATTCTTATAAGTTAAATTACTGCAGTATTCAAATTTATCTATGATTATTCGCGGTATCTGGTCTGATGGCTTGTGATTTTCTTTAATACGCGCAACAAAGTCTAAAGTACCGTTCACTAAACCTTTTTCGGTCCACAAATAAGAACGTAACATTACTTTAAATCCAAATGATAAAGTAAGAAATGATTAAAGTCCATTTATAGTTTCTGAATCGGCCAACTTTGCTTTAGTACATTTATAAGAGCTTGAATCGAGGCAACAACTTTAAGCAGTTCTTTTAATTTTTCATTTAAATGGCAAATTTAAAAATTAATTTTATTTGCTTACAATTCTTTTGTTGCCACTTTACTAAAAAAAAAAAAAAATTCCATAATACAATTCTTTTAAAATGTTTAAGTGTCATCTGTGCAAACGATTTTGCGGAGTGATGAAAACATATTTCATTTATTAAATTAATCATGATTCTATCTATAATTATTTACTCCATGATTTATATTTTTTTTCTGAAAATATACGCGTTTCATTTTTTATTTATTTGCTAAAATGAGTCCGCATTGGAAATGCATGTAAAATAAATTAATTAAAATAATAATTTTTTGAAAAGTATTTCTGTAAAAAAAATAATATTCTGCAAATCTACAGATCATAATTTATATTTGTGTTTAATTTCAAGTGAAAATACTGTAGTTTTTTTGTAAAGTGTACAACAAAGTGTCATTTGAGTGGACTAGTAGAGGATTCGCTTCGCTCATCCTAATAAAACTTCAAATATCCTTTAATTGTTTTGATCAGTGTATTATAACACACAAATAGTTTAGTGTCGGCTGTCTCAATCTAATAAAGATTGCAGGTTGATAATGTCTGTGTTACAATGTCAAATTCCAATATCTTCATCACTGGGAAAAAAATTCAGGATTGTCAATCAGAGATGACATTAAAAAAAACATCTATTCAATTTATTTATATTTTGAAGTAAATGAATAATTTATCAATGTTATAATTAATATACCACCCTCAAGAAATATTTCCATGTTAGCAATTTATTACTCTATCAGTGTGACGTCACAGGCAACTCAACTTAACATATCAGCCTCGTTCCAAACAAACAAATAGAGTTCAGAGTTCTTTAGAGATGAACTATACTGTCAAAACCACGTGCAATATAATCATTCAAAAAAAGAAAAGAACGTAGAACAAGGATTGAATTTACTAAACTAGGAGAAGTTTCCATATCGAGCCACCATGAACCTAGATAGAGAGAAGGACTTCCCACGCAATGTATTAATATTGAATTATGATTTTGGAACTAAATGACAAAATGGCAACAGTCATAAATGCACCACTCTACAGTAGCGCCATCTATAAACAAACAGAAGCGGCTAAAATCGTTAGGTGGAAAATATTTCAGATAAATAAAAATTATTATAAATACTTTTCGATATAAATCAGTTATAACTAAAAAATTAGAAAGCAATTCGGAAAAATAAATTAATTGTAATCTTTTAAAAATATCAAGTTTGTGTATATTTTAAATTCAAAATTTGGTTAAGATTTTTTTTTTTTTTTCTGGGTTTTTAAATCGTTAACTTTATTCTTGTTTCATATAAAGTGCTTAATATATCCTTTATTTATATATTTTTCGTTCTTATTTAATGATTTTTACCAGACTCTGGCTTACAAATTACTTTTCTAACGAAAGTTTATTTAAAAAATCTTTATAATTTTCTGCCGTAAATAGCAACCACATATTCTTTTTCTCTGTTTTTTATATTTTTTCATGTTGTACGCATGTATTAAATTGATTTCATTTAATGCACAACAGAAAAAAAAAATCTTGCCTAGTGATAATCTTGTATTTAATAAATTGAAATTTTGTATTGTTGAACTTTTCAACCATGATCCTTACTTTTTAAACTTTTTCATATTTTATTTATTTTTATTTTTTACATTATCATCTCACAGTATATTAGACGTAAAAATAACAAAATATTTACTTAGGTAATTATTCCTAATGCTTTCCCATTTTTATTTAACTTTTCTTATCAGGGTTCAAAGGATTCTTTCATTGTTAATACAGTTATAGTTTTGCATATAAATAAACAAATTTTGATTTTTAACTTTTTCAAACATATTGAAAAGTATTTATGAATTGCATTTGTCTGCCCATGCTCTAATCCATGTAAATATACTCAGAATGTCGTGCAATTGACATGCATTATTGAAATTTTCTAGCACTTTTAGTGGTATCTAAATTGAAGTGTGTAGAATTAACAATTTATTTATAGGGCTACTCCATTGCAATATAGTTTATGGGAGGGAAATTTGCAATGTGTTTTAATTGTATTGCAATATTCTTAACATAATGAAATTTATATACAATATTGAGGTATGCTAGAAGATGGTTACTATAAATATGTATAGCATTTACTTTACATACACAGGGGATATTCTAAAAAATAATTTTGATTTTACAGCATTGTATATGATGAGTGCAGCATAAGTCTGTAAACTGCTGGCGATAATCTCATGCAGGGCCATAGCTCGATTTGAGTAGGAGAGGGGGGGGGGGCTCATATTTTCTTTCCCTGTGTGACGTAGAAAGATAAATTAGTGCATATTCACACTGTAGTTACTATGTTTCTCATTAAACTGCTACAATAACTTCATTTTATGCTAGAAAAAGAGTGATGAAAAATTCAAACATATTACTAGTGCAATATTAGACATAATGTTAGCTTCATTTGTGCAAATAGGATGAGTGAGTGTTGAAACACTTATTGTAGTTACAATTTAGTATTTTTGAAAAACTGTGAAAGGCCTTCAAAACTAAATTATGTTTTCAAACAGAATTTCATTTGAGTTTTTGGAACATAAATTCATTTTGTGATCTTGGAATTTTTTCCAGGAAGGGGGGGGGGGAGGACTGAGCTAGTACTGTAAGCTACTATCTTATTTTGAGACTAATAACTCTTTATATTTGAAAAACAACAATAATAAACAATTGTGATTAACTCTCTCTTTTGTTTATTATGAATCAATATATCCAAAGTTTTTACTTCACATTTTAATTAAATTAAATTGATTTGGAATTTTGATTTACTTCTTATATTGAAAATTGAGCTATAATGAAAATGAAAGTAGAGTTTAAGCCACTGTATATTTCCAAATGAAAACACAGATCAAGTGATACACCTTTATAAATTTTTGGACTTTATCCTACAGGTTTGCACGGGTCGGAATTTTCAGGTCCGGCCCATCACAATACCTGCTATTTCTAGAAAATTCAGATTTTTATCATATAATTAAGATAAAAAAAAAAAAAAAAAAAAAAAAAATACTGCATACATGTCTATGGGATGATTTTGCAGTATATTTTACAGGAAATATACATTAGCAACATTAATGATTACTTAGATTTTCAACATTCAAATAAAGATTCATTAAAAAAAATAATATGGTTTAGAATAAAAGAAAAACAAAAGAAAGTTAAAAACATTGTAACTTTTGAAGATGTATAGTAAAAATAGATTCATGGAAATATTTCTATATCATTTTATTAAAGATTCCAAATCCTACTGTACCTTTTAAATATTTATCTATGTTATGAAAAATATTTTTTAAATGCTAAACTACTGAAATAAATTTATTGCATAGTACTCCTAAAAAAGGATATGATACAGCAAAGTTAATTTATTCCTTTAATAAGCTTTAAAAATTTTGGTACACTTATAGTTGTCTGAGCGAAGCGAAGTCTTTATACTCAGAGATACGTAACGATATTAAAAGTCAAAAAAATTCTTTCGTCAAGCAAATCTCAAAAAGTACTTGTCGGATTTTGATTTTGTTTGTACCAATAGGTACCTATGAAGGTAATCTGGTGAATGCACTACATACGAAAAATTAGTTCCAAATAGTTTAAAAGTTAAATTAAAAAAACTGATAAAAAAGCACAATGTATTTGCATATGTCACAGAAATTTGGTGTGCGTGATTCTCACCAGCTGGATATTTTCGTAGATAACCGAATCAGTACATGGAGTAAATAGTAATCATTAACGCACTCAAAAATATTGAATGCAATAAAACATTTTAAAATTTAATCATGCAGGAAAATAAAACTGATATTTTTTTATATTAAAAAAATGTCATAAAAACTTTGATTTTGAGATTTTGTGATAATCTCTTAATAGCATTTTTTGATCGCTAAAAGAATGTTTTATATATTTCGCGTGTGAAAATTAGAAACAATTACGTTTTTAAATAAAAAGTTTCTTTTATGACATCATTTTCCCTTTATATTTATTTTTATTGCATGTTTTCTTTTAACTTATATTTTGTTTGTGTGTGCAAGTCAATTCTGGTCACTAATTTTTCGGCACGGATACCACAAGCGCATCAGATTTGGCGCAATTTTTTTCAAAGCCCATTTGGCGAAAACTCCGTTTTCAAATAACGCTTACATACACATTTTAAAATAAATTTCTGTTTTCAAAAAGAACTTACAGTAAATAAAATAATAATAATAATTAATAACTATAAAAAGAAATATTTTATATAATTAAAAAAAGGAAATGAAAGTAAATAAACATTTTATGAGTAAATAAACAAATAATAAATAAATAAAGCCGAGTTACCATCTGAGGTAAAATAATGCCATTTTGACGCCAATTATGTACCCTGGTGCATATGTGACATCTTTTCCCATTTTTCATCCATTTCCTGTTGGCATACAACTTTGAAATTTGGAATATGTATGCATACCTGTGAGCAATACTAGAATTAGACATTGATTTTTTTTTAATTCGATCCAAAAAGGGGCAACGGGGGCTATTTTTTAAAGATTTATACTGCATAAAGGAGCCACTTACCTATTTTTATATACAAGAAGAAGTAAGTGGTATGTAAAAACAATTATAGTATACATAAATAAAATACTTGAGATAATATACTAGAGATATAAGCACCGGGTTTGGCGAGATATTTTTTGCCAATTAGGTGAAAACATCGTTTTCATTACCAGATACATAGAGCATGCTATAATAACACGTTATTTATTTATTTCAAAATGAAAAAAAGGAATAAACGAAACATTTTCTGTTATTAAAAAAAAAAAGAAATAACAATTAATAAATGATAATATTTTTGAACAAACAATTTGTTATAACATTTACATGATAACCAGCATGTTAGGCAACTGAACGCCATTTTGGCACCAATTAGGTACCTCGGTGTGTATAGGGCATATATGTGCCATATTTATTTGTAAAACTGAGCATGAACGTTTACCAAGTGTGTTTTCATAGTCGCTTATATCTTTTTGCAACATAGCGCACCTTCCGAAGCCAAAACTGCACAAAAGAAAAAAAAATATTTGCAGTATTTATTTTATTTATTTATTTATTTTTTATGTAATGCACATTAATCAGACCTCGTTTTTTTTGCTTTCAGAGATGATATTTCATACGTCGTCTTTTTTGGATTCGTCGTTTTTCCATATTTGATAGTATGCGTCTACTCGTTTTGTAACTTTTTTTTGTATTCTTCTTTATTAACAGCGACATTTGGATTTCCTATTTAAATAAAAATTCTTCTCAATACAAAGAATTTTGTTAAAATAAATAAATAAATGAAATGCGGACATCTATTGCTCAAAGCACAAAATTTTCCTATTGAGTTAATAAAAATCAGTAAAAACATAATTTTTATGATAATAAAAAGGTGACTTATGTAATAACAGAGTCATATATTATGTACGTTATGGATTAAGTATGAATATTTCTCCACCATTTATAAATAATAATAATAATAAAATAAAATGCGGACAGACCAAAGTCTATATTTGACTGAAAACAACAACCATTTTCTAAATGCTTTAAAAAGATGGCCAATGAAAAGTGATATTTCAAAAGTATTATGAAATTAGTTAAAAACCATTTATTTTAAACTAAATGAATAAAAGATTTTTATATTTTTAATGAAATAAATGGGAGTTGAAAAATTATTGGAAATTTATCACCATAGATATATCAATATTACAATCAGTACTTTGTATGCAAAATGGAACAATTAGCAATACTTTTTGAACCCGAAAAATGGTCGTTGCTTTTTTTAGGGTAAAAAAGGAGGTTACGAAATATTCCTATAGAGAGATGCCAAGCCCCCGCTTATTGCACAGCAGAATTTTCTTATAGGAAAAGTTATTTTTTAAATCCGCAGAATGTTCCTATTTAATAAAAGATTTTCTGTATTAAAATACCGGTATCCAAAATGCCGGAGACTTGGCAGCTCTGCCTATAACATTTTAATTAATCACGGTACTTTTTTTAATCGGATTCAAATTTAGTGAAGACAACGTTTTTTGACCAAAAGCAGCTTTTTTCCACATGTGTAACTACGATACAATTCCTTGATGCTAAAATAAAATGTTTTGACTTATGCTATTATTGCTTCCTCTTATTTATTTATTTGAATTTTAAATAAGATGACTCAAAATCGTGTTTTTTTAATGTACGAAAAAAATGCATTTCGAGAGAGGGTGAAAAGGACAATATTTGGCGATTTAGTACCTGCGTTTGGCTAAGTTTCTTACTACCTTGTATTTAATACTCTTCACAATACTTCGCTGTTATATGGACTTAGGCGCTTTTATAAAAAGTTTGACGTAGTTCGGGCTTAAGAAAGTGAGTATTTTACTGAATAATACAAATAAATGAAAAATGAATACTAAGAAATACTAATAAAAGAAAAATGAAGCGTTATATTGATCTATGTATATTTAAAAAATGCATCTGCTAGCACTATTTAGATAATTTATGTGTATATAATAGGAGATAAATAGCTTTTGATTCTGTATTTCTATGCTTTAAAGCATTAACGTTTGTGTGTTTTTCGTTATCATTGGGAGTACCTAGCCGATTTAAAAAATAATGTGGGCAAAAAATGTTGGTAACTATTTTTGTGCAAAATATACTATATTTTGCATAGGAACAATAATCACCATCAATGCACGAGCAAAAAAAGTTCTAAAATTGAGAATTCTTTGATGTCGATATGACTAAAAATTTAAAATATATATATATATATATATATATATATATTTTGGTGGCAACTTTTAGGATATAATATTCTCGTTATGAACGATTTCTAAAACATTCAACAATTTAATTTCACAAATTAAACATTTTTTTTCTAGAAAAAGTTTTAAACCCAATTTATCGAGAATATTGCAATTTCTAGGATACTGTTGGGGTCAGAAACTATAACTTTGGCATCACAGTTTCACAGTAACTTATAAGATGTAAGTGCTCGTTTAGGACAAATTTTTAAAAAAGGATTCCTTAACTCTTATCGACAACCTCATTGCATCCATGGAAAACAGATATTCAACATTATAAACTATTCGGACGGATTTCACACCGTATAAAATACACTCCATTCTCTTCAAACATAATAGTTTATGTTATTTATAGTTTCTCAAATCGGTGCGAAGCTTCTGTTTATGCTCATGACATCATTTCAAAGAGTTATATTTCCAATATAGGAAAATTTGGTGTTTTATTTTCTGTATTACTTTTAACATTTTGCATATTTCCAATTTTATATCCATGCATGGTTTGCTTTTCTTTTATAAAAATAGTATATGCAACTTTATATATAAGATTTTGTAATTCTATGATTCAATATGCTTATTTTCATCATATTTTATCACAATGAACGACCAATTAAAGGTAACACCTCATTTTCTTTACTTATCGCAAGTTATTAAATGTTTATTCTCAGCAATATCGCTCAGACTAATCCCTCTGAGGGAAGTCCTAGTTACTATACTAATGGATTACTGGGTCTTTTATTTTTATTGTTGGTTATTTGGAGATTTTAACATTAACTTCTATAAAGAAAGTAAACATAGAGTAAAATTAATGCGCTGAAAATTTAATATGATTTAGTATGATGTAACGAAAAGTAAAGTCATCTATCTTACCTGCCAAATTGATAATGGATAATTATAATATTTATTAAAATAAAGTAATTCATAATACATCATAAAATATGTCATACATTTTTTTTTATCGCTAAGCAATTATTTGTGAAACTAAGCATGCATCGGTTTAAATTCAGCGTGATAAGCCTAAATTCTTCAAACGTCATAGGAAAATATATCTGCATTTAAATACAAAATCAATACATATATTTTTAAAATATATACATTTGCATATTCATAAGTATTAGAATTAGCAAAAAATATATATTTCATATCAACAAGAAGTTTTATGTTGACAAAATTATTATTGTTATTAGCTATTTTGACATTTTTCTCCGGAAAGTAGCGGAAAGATAAATGTAAACAAAACAACTGACGAACTGGTATACACCATGGAACAAGGCGCCACTTATTTGAAACTTTTTCCGCGGAACGGTTTTCTTCTTCCAAAGGCTATTTCGTCGAGAAGTCCTTCCCTCTATCTATGCAGATCAGCTACTTTTTTCAACTAATTTTTGGAGTACCATTGCTTCATTGCCAGTATGATAGATGAAATGTTTATAATAATACATAAAGAGAAAAATGTACTAAACGGCACTGTTCAGAGCAGAAAAAAAGTGTTATGAATATTTTACGCTTAAAAAAATCTGGTGTAATTATATATGACAAATACCATTGTCAAACTACAGAAAAAAAATCCCTGTCGGCTTGGCCTTCAGGCGGAGGTAGATTTCGAAATTAAAAGCTCATTTTTGTAAGGATATAAATATTAACCCATTCAGTACCGGTCATGGTTACAGTTATCCTATACGCACAAAAGTTGTTTTCCTGAATAATAAGACATAAAATAAGACGAAAATAAAATTTCAGAAAATTAGCTTTAATACTTTTTAAAATACATAATGTTGCGAAAACGCAACGTCAGTCCAAAGCAGTATATAAAGCATCATTTTTGGAAATTATGGAAATCCTCAAAACATTTAGCATGTACAGCAACATTACATTTTTTACACATTGTTACTGTCTGACTACTGCACATTTTACACCTCCTTCTTTTATTTTCGGGATTTTTTGTGATTATATGGCCTGTACGATCCTTTTGTTTTTGCTGTAAAAAATGATTTTGCATTGCGGATGGCCGACCAGTACATGTTGTTTCAGGAATAGGGTTTATATCGTTTTTCATATCAACTGAACTTGATTTATTTGATGAAATATCTATTTCCGATTTTAATAAAGACACTGCAATTGCCCTTTGAAAGTCTTGCAATGTTGTTTTGGAATCTACAAATTCCCTATAAAGTTTCCAAGCATTTACTTTTGCAATATCAATGCAATTTACGAAAATAGGCCACCACCATTTTTTTCCTTTTATATTTATTCTGTAATTTGATACAAAATTATCTAATAAGTCCACTCCACCCATATGCTTGTTATACTCAGCAATGACTTTGGGTTGTTTTACTTGGACAGTTTTTTTTTCTGTTCTGGAGTAGCGTTTTGCATATGTTGCTGGCTCAGTATCATCCCAATTTGTCAGTACTGTTACAACAGCATTGTCGTTCACCTAGCGACAGTAACATTATCCTTTGAATCGAACGCTACATCATATGTGCCACGAACTTCCTTCTTCATCTTTTTCACTGGTATAATGGGGCACTCACCAATCCTATTTTCTCTAACTGTCCCAGTTGCAAGATATCCTTGTTTGTTTAATTCTGAGAGTAATGCATGTGATGTAAAAAAATTATCAAAGTACACAATGTGTTGAGAGGGAATTTCTAAAACTTTTAAAAGATTCATAACAATATTTCCACCGAGACCAAGATCGAAAGATTTTTCAGTAGATTTTACTGTATATATGTCGAACTGATACAGGTATCCTTTAGAAGAGCATAAACACCATGCTTTAAAGCCAAATCGGACAGGTTTCCCTTTCATGAACATTTTACATGTGTTTACCGAAATACGGAATCATCTGTTCATCAATAGAAAGATGAACATCAAATACTCCAAACTGTAGGAAATTTTCATTTAATATTTTTATGAGTGGTCTAACTTTAGCTAGTTTATCCGATTTATCTAGATTAGTATTATCAGCTATATGAATGTTTTGTTTTACAATTAAATAAACAGAACGTGACATAGCTGAACGAATTAGAGGAAAATTTGCATCATCAGCAACTGACCAATACATTTTTTCCTGCGGGATAGTTGAATACCCAGTAAAAAGAAGGAATCCTATAAAACGTTTAAGCATTGGAACTGATATGAAAAATTTAACCTATTATTTTGATGGGCATATTTTGTACTATCTTTAGCGATGTGATCCAAAAGATTTTCACTAAAAATTTTTAAATATACATCTATAGGTTCTAAAGCTTGCAAATGATTTGATACTGACTCTTTTGCAGATTTCAAACTATCATAACAATGTTTTTCTACATCTTGTGGTTGTTGATTATATGCGGGGGAACATTTTTCCCAAGTAAAATTTTTCTTTCTTTTACCTGTATTATTTTTACTTTTCTTAATTTTAGAAGAAAAAATATCGATCTCACCTGTGATATCTTTAGGAATTGGAATATTTTCACCTACAGCATTATCGTCGATATTTTCTTCATCAGTCAAAATATCCGGGTCAGGTGGAATTACGACAAATTCATTATTTTCTTTCTCAGATTCGGAACTGGAATCGTCACTAAGAGCTTCGAAATAATCTAAAGCTTCATTTATCGTTAAAAAACGACGTACGTTTCATAAATTACGAGTATCGCCTGCAAAAAATGAAAAATTGATAAAAATCGAACATGAAATAAACAAAAACATCTACTAGAGCTTTTAACACACATTGGACTGACGTTGCGTTTTCGCAACGTTATTTAAAAAATGAAATTTAGAGTATAGAAATTTTTTTTTTACTTACTTGTTGATGCCATTTTGTTTTAAAGAGTTCGAACAAAGCAAAACGACCTTTAGCCTGTAATTTTGACATGTGCTGCCATCTACTGCTGAAACTTGAAAGTAATTAATAAAAACAATGAAAAACATTGATTATTCATTATTTTATAACGACTATTAAATGCAACTGTAGACCAATGATTTTTTTTCTTTTATGCGTATTGGACATTACTTTAATAGGAAAATATTTTTATAGCAAAAAAATTTAAAGTTTTCCGCAGAAAAATTAATTAAAAAAAACGTTGCGTTTTCGCTACGTCAGTACGAAATGGGTTAATGCAGAGCAAATTTCAAACTACTGTAAGCAGAATACAGCATGCAAGTATGCACGTCGAGGTTCACTTTTTAAGCCAAAGCGTTTGGCTAGAGGAGTTGGCGTCAAGCGCGTTGGATGTCAAGTATTTTCCAAAGACGTTTAAGTAAAATGTCTTTGGTATTTTCGAGTATAAGGAAAGGGCAGCTGACGTCACTGTGGACGAATTACTGTGGATAAGGGAGAAAAACCAGTCCGTTCTTTAGCGACTGACACTGTACGGATGAACTCCGGGAAATTGATTGGTCTAAGTTTGCCATTGCATAAGTAAGTATGATATGATTGGGCTACATCGTCAAGATGATTCCTACAATGATCGCTATGACAAAAAATGTAGCGGTAGATTGGTTGACAGAAGTGTTTGTTTGTAAACATGCCCTTTCCTTTGAACATGACTGAATCCATCCACGATAAGGATCCACTCCATGTCCCTGTCTCCTGAGCTGCCGCGCACGGTGCGGGTAATTCTTAAACAGGCCCTAGATATTTTCCCCTCCAGTTCGACCAACCAACATACCAATCAATCTGTTTATATGTTCGCAATCCGCGATTTTTTTTTTTAACATGATCTAGAATGGAGATATAAATCACTAGCATTGTTTTTATCGTATTTATTAATTTTTACTTTGCTGGCATTTCTCATTTTTCTTTAGAAATAGTTTGAATTTCTGTGCTATTTTATTTTTTGCGATAAATATGTTAAAATCTTGTAGCTTTAGTGCTTTATTAATAAAAAACATATATAGTCATTCCAAACTCTTGTTTTTTAATAGGTAATCTTCATCAGCTTTCAGTCTTTTTTTGCATATCTCACTATCTCCCTTCCAGTTTTATAAAATAGTGCAAAATCATTGATTTATAAATAACAAAGATTTAGAAACGTCGTTTTTCCGCCATCTTGGAAAATTTTTCATGTCGCCAAAACGGCATTTTGGCGCAAAAATTTTCGCCAAGTTTTCCAACCTAGCGCAGGATATCGGACTCTTCTCGTTCTCATCATTATATTAAGAGATTTGGAATCTGTTTTGTAGTTCTAAAGTAATCATTATTTTGGAACATTTTCTGTCTTAATCTCGGTGTCTAGCTACCTGGAAAAGTCAGAAAAACTAGAACTCCGAGAAAAGGTAAAAAAAAAAATTTCGAAGTTTCCTAGAAAAAAAATTTGAGAAAGAATTTCTTATTATAAAAAACTAGGATTTGAAAGTGCAGCATCAGAAAAACAAAATTTTGCTTTTTATAAGTACTGTAAAGAGCATTTCAACATGTGCAAATAATATTCGCCACATTTTTCAATTTTTCTTTCTAACACAGAGATTTTCCACTCCAGTTTTCACCATGACTTTGAACTGAATGTTGTAGAATTTATTAGATGTTTCAGTCTGTTTTCAGTGTTGAATTCAGGGGGGACATCCCCCCCCCCCAGGAATCAGTGTTGAATTCAGGGGGGACATCCCCCCCCCCCCCAGGAAAATTTTTCTAAAATCTGTATTAATCATAATGAATCAAAATGGAGCTTTTATAATCCCACTTTGACTTACTATGACGTTTATGGGAGATATTTTTTGTTAATACTATTCTTTCTCTAGCATGTTTCTAAAATTCCATGAGAAATTAACATAAGTTCTTGATGAGGGTAGCAGCTATTTATCTCTTTGCTTTCATTTTTAGAAAGAAGCAAAAAAATTGAAAGGAAATGCAGATGTGAAACGATAACTCCACTATGTGATTAGCCGGGGGAAAGAAAAAACTGGGAGATACACAGACTTGCCTCTTTTGAAAATGAGAAATAATAGCGCACAAAATTTAAATAAATCTGGAGCTTGATTCATTGGTTGAATTCTGTATTCCAAGGTCATTTTTTGACATTCATAAAAGGAATAAAATCACTGTCTTCCAACTCAATATAGTAAATTTTTACTTTCTTCTTGTTTTGTGGTGCTTTTTTACATATTTATAAAAGCTTCAGTTTTGACAGCCCAGCTCACAATATTCATAATTCCTTCTCGCAATCTTTTGATGAAATTTATGTCTTTGTATTATAATATTTTGTCAAAATTCCACACTTTTTACCAACAACCTTTGACGAAATTTGTGTTTTTTACCGCTCTCTTTTGATAGAATTTGCATTTCTTTTGCACAATCTTTCAACGAAATAGCGCATTTTCTTTCTAAGCTCTTTTAATTAAATTAACTTTTTGCAATCTTTTGACAAAAATCCCATTTTTTTTTCTTCATTACTTTGAGAAAATTTATTTTCTTTTTTAACCTATTGATGAAACTGATTTTTTTAAGGTTCATTTGTCAAAATTTGCGATAGTTTTGTGCAACCGATCAGGAAAATTCTCGATATTATTCTGTGTCCAATTAATAAAATTTGCTACTCATTTTCGTAACCATTTGATGAAATTTACAATATTTTTTCATCGATTGTTTACTGCAATTTGCGATTTTTTAGTTCAATATTTTGACCAAATTGGCAAAGTTATTTCTTGCACTTTTATCGAAATTTACAAGATTTTTTTCCACAATTGTTTGAAAAAATTCTCAATATTTTTTTGTGACTGATTTACAAATCCATTTTGAGAAATTCCATAAAAGAAAAAAAAAAATTGCAAACTTCAAAGAAATTTTAAAATACTTGTGGTAGATTATTCCCAGGTCTATGAAAGAATTTAAAGTTGGAAAATATTGCACAGCATTTTTCATTATGTGGGATTTTTCTTTTCCTGTGCACAAATTGCATAATCGTGCATGTTATTTCAAACCCTGCCACTCAAAGAAACCCCTCAAGAAACACTTGACCCCTTTTTAGGAGAAGCATCTTTTACAGAATCTTTTGCCTAATTGAATCGTAAATGCTCGGATTAAATAAGGCAAATTTACAATAATTTACTGGTGAGAATAATCAAGGATTCAAAGCACCTTATGTAGCACAGATACTGGTCTCTCGTCTCAATTGGATAAAAATGGCACATTTGCTTCAAAGGAAGGGAATTCCTGATATAAATATTCACAGAAACAAGATTCATTGTGATTAATATCCATTAAGATGATTTTATGTTAAGATGTTTGATTTGCAGTTCACAAGTAACCGTCCTATCAAACAGGAGATTCTTGGCTGTAATCAGCTCAGTTTGGATCTCCTATTCAGGGGTTCAAAGTCCGAGTTCAATCCATTTTTGAGTAAAAGAGTTGGAATTGCTAAAATAGAAGCCAAAACAGACTCCATATTTTTTTCTTTCTTTTTTTAGGCATTTTAAAATCAAATTAAAGCATATGTAATTTCAAATTCGTAAAATTAATTATTGTTATTTAAGAACTATATCAGGCTGTCAGGAGCATAATTGGAAGAAAATAAATGCAACGGCACAGTCGAACATTTTAGGGGGCAGGACTTAAAATTTAGGCTTATGCAGATCTCTCACCGGAGGTAAAGCAAAAATTATGAATTTGGGCTATTTTTGGAGGCAAAAGAACTACGAACCAGGTATAATATTGTAATAGAAGATTTTCTCTCTCCCCCTATCACATTTTACGAATCAGTATGACTAGAAGCCAAAATTCTAAAATACACTTCCTTTATTTGTTTGTTTTTGTGCACAGGAATTAAAATAAGAGAATCTGTAATATTTTTTTTTTTTTTTTTTTTTTTTTTTCTGAATTGGTGGTACCAGAAATAACAATAAAATAGTTAAATTTCATTATTTTTTACCTTTTGAATTTCCGTTTTTTTCAGTTGAGCAGAAGCATAAGTAAAGCCAAAATTGTAAAATTAATTAAAAAAACTTTTTATATTTTTTCATTACAACTAGAGAATCAAAATAATTTTTCTCCTTTCCAGAGAAATGTTCCAATTCTGGAGAACACAGCAAAATAACTTAATTGTAACAATTTCACTTTTTCTTCTTTAGTCTGTAAACCCAAAATAGTAAAATTTTCATTTTTTGTTCTTTAGACTTGAATATTTGGATTTTTCAGGTTTGCAGGTGCAAAATTGTGAAATTAATAAAGCAGAAAAATATGTATATATATATTTCTTGTTATATCCAACAAGTTCTAGTTAAAAGTCAACCTTCTAACCAAAACTATCTTTCATATGGTGTCTTTCTTTGGATTAATTTTTTTTCATATCTGATAATGTGTGTCTACCCATTTTGTAACTTGTTTACTTTCTGTTTATTAACAACTTTTTACTTATTCAAATAAAAATTCCATAAAAAAAAAGAAAAACATTTTTATGATGATCAAAACGTGGCTTACATAAGAGAGTCATATTACATATGCCATGGATTAAACATTAATATTCTTGGACCACTCAAATTTTAAATAAAATTTCAGTTTTGCAATTTTTGATACTGTAAATTTTTAAACTTCTAAGCATCAGACATTTTCAATTTTTATACTATGGTACAGGAAAAACTAGTCGTTGGGGGCCACCGTAATACTTACCCATCATGGATATGCATAATATAGTATATGAAAATAAAACATGTGTAAACTAATTATGAAATGCATTGCAATTCCAAAACAAATTCTAAACGTATATTTAAATATTGTTAATAAACATAGTAATGCTCTATTCATGAATTGCTGATGAACCAATTTCAACAAATTATATAAAATGGCGAATTACTCAAGTAGTACCAAACCGCGTAAAAGAAACAACCTTATAACTCCAAAAATAATAATAATATTAACTAACAGTTTACTGCGTTAGATTAAGCATCTCATTTCCAATGAAAATATATCTCTGAATTGAAATTTGAATGAAATACAGGGTCATGAAAAATTGAAGAATGTGGGAAACAGGATTACAAATATCTCGGCAACTAATAATCTGATTGACTTCATTCTTTATGCAAAATTTGTGTTATTTTATTGCCTTCTACGTCCACTCCTTAAAATAAAAAATTTCGACAATTTTTATATACCTTTCATCAGAACAAATTTTTCAAGATTCCGAAAAAAATAGTTCCGGATAACCAAGGTCACTGATATTAAATAGGCTTCGTCCCATTCTTACTTACGAAGCACATACAAAATTTCAAGTCTCTATCTCAATTTGTTCGTCAGATAAAGCATTTACAGACACACAGACAGACGGACGGCAATTTTTTATTTATAAAAATATGTGTTTCAGAATCTCCACTATCTAAAACATGTAAATCCGTCAAAATTTTTTTTTCGATTTTCAAAACGATTGCAAGACTTACCCTATACTACGTATGATGGGTAAGTAAAAATGTAGTTTTAAATGCAATTTGTTTGAAAGCTGCATCTCAATTTGTGTTTGAGTTATTAATTTTTTTTATAGTTTTTATTATACTTTTTTTGTTAGTGTGGCATACAAAGATATTCCATTTCTGGACATTAAACATGGATCAATCAGAAAATTAATAAAATCTAGACATTTCAAGGTTTTAGATATCTCTATTCTCGAGTAACAGAAACAACCATTTTCCAAATGGTAATTTTTTTTTTCTACTATTGTTGCTTTATTTATTAGAAATTGCAAATAATTATTTTTTAAAATAAGTTTAAAACAGAATCTTTGTGATTAAAATTAAACATAAATTAGTTTAAATTTACTATCTAAATATCCAAAATCTTTAGTACATAATTTTTTTTTATCTAAGTGAATCTAGCTAATGCCTAATAATAAGTAAACTTGATATATTTCTGGGATGCTAAAAACTTGAGAGGTAAAACTGTAAATAAACCTTTTGGTTGGTTGGTTGATTTGGGTTTTATGGCGCAAGGTCCTCATTAGGACATGCTGCACCAAGACAAAGTCGAAGAGAGAAAACCAAGAGAGATAAATTAGTTGTCAGTACTAAAAAAACCCAAGTAAAAACAGTAATTATAAAACAAATACATAGCTAAAAGACACTCAGTGTCAATTAAAACTGTAAAAGTTGAGAATAAAAGTTAAAATACAAACAGTGTAAAAGTTGACATATAATACTACATAAAAACGGAGTTAAAAATCAGGGATGTAATGCATCGATACATGTAAATAAAATATAACTGGTTAATTGGAACAAACAATAAAAGAAAAATAACATAAAAGTGTAAATAAAAATATATTTAAATACAGAAAATCAATCAAAATGATAAAATAGCAGCAATAATAGTTTATAATATCTTTGAAAAAACTGTGAAAACTGTGCAAATCAAAAAATGACTGAAAAACCAGTGATATAGGTGTAAAAACAATGCAAAAGAGTAGCCAGGTCTCTTGAATGTATAATAAAACCAAAATATAATTTAAAAGAATAAATACTTTAAATAAAAAATAGTAAAAGTTCTTAGAATATGGCTGTCATAAAAAAACAGAGCATAAAATGTTAAAAAGTTAAAATGTTAGAATAGATACTAAAGTACTATGATGATGGCACATATTCCTCAAAAACAGTGTTTGTTTCATCATCATCAGACACATAACTAGAGGAGTCCATAGCCTCTTCAGCATAACTGAGCAACTGTTTAGGGTCCTTTATATTTTTTATGGCTGAGCTGAGACAAGATTTTTTGCCCTTTTTCTTCACAGTTTTCCACTGTGAAGAGACTTGTGTGGAGGGTTTATTCCTATCTTTCTGTGTGCTAGATTTTCTATTTGGTTTTTCACTTGGACATAGGCTAGAGTTCAACGAATTGTTTTTATTCAATACTGGCGTATTCTGTGTCTCATGGTAATAAACCTTTTGGTAAAACAAATTTAGACTTGAAATTGTTTTCTTTAAGAATTACTTTTAATTTTTCATGCAATTATATATGTGACTTAGTGAATATTGTTACTGTATTTCCTAAACATTTGGAGGTATGTGTATAATGAAAGAAGACAAACAAAATAAGAAAAAAGCAAATTTTTCTCTTGTTTTTATGGTTGTTCTCAAGTGTAAAGCTCAATAAAGGTGAAACTTTCCAACACATTTACTAACTCATTTTTAAACAAACACAAAAATGGTATGTCTGACTAAGGAAGCGATTTTGAAACAAAAGACATTTCACTTTTTTTAGATGAATAAATTACTTATCAAGTCATAAATGATTCTTGGTAACACATGACAACCAATTTTTCTCCTCTCTGTTACTGTTTTTGTCTGTCTTCCAGAAATTCATATCAAAACATCAACTTTAAGAGTATTTTCTGACAGACTTTTTATGCTTACCAAAAAGTTGAAAATGTCTTGATTACAAGGTTTCTGAATAAGAACAGCTGTCAATTTCATATGTTTCTGAACAAAAAGGAATTAAAATTTGTATCAGTTACCTCTTTTGATTTCAGAGCAGCTTTATGTATTTTTTACATTTACAGTATGAATGAAAATATTTCTGACACCCTTGAAAACAATTTTTTGATGTATGGCTAAACAAGAAATGACAAATATATTCATAATTTTTTTTTAACACAAAACTAATGACTTTTTAAGGTATAAAAATTGTGTAGTTGTGTCACAAGAAATAAATAAAGCAGCATACATTAATCAATATCTTATATTTATACAAAACAATCTCTAAATGTTTTATTTTACATTAGATGATATTTCCCATTAAAATACATGCAGTTAGCATAAAAACAATTTAATTTTTAGTACATTATATGCACATTTGTCCTTCAAAATAAAAATCTGTTCTTGGATGAATACAGAAACTTTTACTTAATGGACACTTTTTTTTTCACATGAGCTCTGAGAATAATAAAAGAATCTCCCACAGGACTATCTTTGCAAGAAGTATTGTTCAGTGGCAAGCTAATAGTTGCTTTTATTGCTGTACAGTGGCTCGATAATACCAAAATATATGGGAGGTATGACGTAACTACTCACTAAGCTCTCAGAAGTAGAAGGCCCCTGATGATACTTTATCCTTTTAATGGATGGGTATCACTAGATTTGTCATCAATTCTCTGATGGCAGGATAAATACTGCATTCAGCTACAATGGATTAAAAAAAAAAAAAAAAAAAAATGTAATATATAACTATGGTAAAAACAAACATAGCAAAGAATTTAAAACAGAAGAAAATTATTTTATAGAGATTTGCCACTATTTTGAATTATTTGATGAAAGAACTACTATACTTTTTACACTTTCATTTAACTTATGTATGTAAAGATAGAATTTTGTAATCAATTTTTTCACACACTTTCTGATAAGCAGAAAGATAAAAAATATATACACAAATATGTTTTTGATGACAATAGAAAAATTAACATTTTATATTTTTTCAAATTTTTTTATTTCAACATCAATTTTATACACATTATTAAATTAAATAGCAGAATAATAAAATTTTCAAGTTTTAAGGGTTAAATTTGTTCACAACAATTTTTAATTTTTATTTAAGATACATCTTGAATTCATATCTGGGAAATGTAATGAAATTAATAGAAATGTGTAAATCTGTATGAATAAAAAAAAAATAATAATAATAATAATAATAACAACAACAAATAAATAAATACATGCACATATAGAAATAAGTACACGAATAATATTAATCAGAAAAATCTGATTTAAAACAAATCTAACTTTCTACATATTTTGTTTAAAAAAATCATTATCTTTATCAACCCCATTTATATATGCACTGAAATAAGTATTTCCCTATCGGAGAATCTAAAAATTACAAAAATAAATAAAAATTAAATAATTCAAAAAGTATAAGCTTTGACACAATGAAATATAGAAAGACATGGGATTTTCTTTAAATTTCAATGCTGAAAAATACTGAATTTGAAGGATGGCATTAATAAGAATAGCTGTCAGAAGTAGATAGATATCCTACAGAGCATCGTAAAGGATTTCTGCTGCAAGTTCTGTTACATAATAGCTTCAGTGGTAACACAGCAACTTTGGGAGCTCTTCAGTGCCTACTGTTTGTAATTATGTAGGTATACTGGCAACAAAACAATCTGTACAATTTATTATATTTTTCATATTAATGAATTTGCATTTCTTATGTATCACTTAATATATATACATATTGAATAGATAGATGTATACTTATGGATATATGCATATGCAAAAAGGTAACAAAGCTTCATCATAATCATCAGATACAAATAATGATACTAAATCAAAAATGCCATATAAAATTGAAGCAATTTTGTATGTTCTACCAACAGCAGTATTTATTGCCCGTTGGTGCAAACTTTATATATGAGCATAAATTTACAGAAGCAAATTGTGGATGCAAAAAATGCAAATGGTCACATAACTAGTGAATCCTGGCACAATGCTTTGGCTGCCAATTCTTCAGTGTCTCACCTAGTGTTGGCAGAGCTTGTTTTCTATCTTGCCAAGGTCCTTATAACAAAAAAGTAACTTATTTTCTTTGTTAAAAGTGTTTAATTAATGATAATGTTTCTATTTTAAACAAATTTCATAAGTTATTTAACCCTTTGTCTACCGTATATACTTGCATATAAGTTGAGAAATTTTTGACAGAAAACAAACTTTAAAGTAGGGGGGTCGACTTATATGCGAGACCTAAAAATATATATATATATAAATAAAATATCGGAAAATAATTTGCTAGCGAATCGGTGCTGCAGCACTCCATTGCATTTGCATAGTACAAAATCCAAAATCTGGAGCCTTCTGAACCTTGACAGTTCTGAATTTTGGATTATTTTTAGTTTATTTGTCAAAAAAGTAATCTACTCTACCCGATTTCAGATAACAAACAAAAAGAAAAAAAGTGTGTGATTTTTATCAAGAATGCATTTCTAATACTAAAAAACTGTTGTCATGTTGGCTTAAAATACTGATTAAATGTAATGTTAAGTAAATTTATAATAGGTAACATGACATACTGTTGTTTTTACCTTCTCCAAAATCGACAGCAAACTACGTTGGAGTGCCATTATTTCTGGTTGCCAGCATGCCGATACTTAAAAATATGCACCTTTGTAGTGTTACTGAGCTGTGATCGTCAAATCACCAGTTATTTCGCTATTCACTGCAGTCAATCAGAAGTTTGACATCATGGTGTTTGGCAAGCATTCAGTATTTTTCAGCCAATGGCATTTTACATAAGTTTTTCTTTTTTAATGGTGGCACTTGTTATGAAAAAAATCTGTTTCTTGTTTGTATGTATGAATTATTTTTCTCACACACAAAAGAGAATAAATAAGATTTTTTTTTTCTTTGGAGAGGGGTCGACTTATATGCAGGTTTTAAATTTTTCCTTATTTTTAACAACATAAGTTAGGGGTCGACTTATATGCGAGTATATATGGTATCAAGAAATTGATCCACCTTAATAATTATCTTCTTTAATATCTGAAGGTATACTGGAACTTTTAAATAACAAAAAATGTGAAATTTAGAAGTGTTTTTTTGTTAAAATTAACTAAATTCATCGGTATTTATAATTTTTTTGTAAAATATTTACAAAAATAATCAAATTAATTAATGAAGAATACTCTAATGGAAATATTACAATTCTTATAAAAGTAATGTACTTAAATATATTATGATCCTCTCTATAAATGGAAAGGCTTTTACTGTCGAAAATTTTATGTAACTTTTTTTCAAAGAAAAAAAATATATATCTATGAAAATGATTAAGAAAATTACCTCTTTTTAAAAAATATTTAAAGACATATTCGATTGACTTTGATTGGTTTTCTATTCTGTCTAAATTAGATTGAATATATTGTGTGGTAAGAAAGAGAACTTTCATTAATAGACTGATTAAATACGTTTTTTATAAAATTTTCCACAATGGTACTTATAAGTACCATCGGTAGATAAAGGGTTAAGCTTCTGTGAATTTTCTAAAAGTGTGATCTGTATAACCTTATTATTCAGTACAGAATGGAATCCCAACAAATAATATAGATTTTTAATAGTTCATATACTGAAGTCATAGAAAATATCACTTAAAACAAGTAATTTAGATCAAGAACAGAAAGAATTGTCACAAAATTACAGTTATACCCAATGTAGGATAAATATTTCTAAGGTTACAGAATACGGAGAATATTACTATAAACTTACTCATATTTGGGTTATAATCAGCAAATCTTTTTAACATTGTAGTGATGAGATAAACAGGATCAGTAACACTCATGGGCATTGCATCCCGTCTATCAGGTACAGTTGTAGTGTTGGCTTTAATGTCATAAACAGCGGCAAATACGACTGTTTGAGGTTCAACTCCAGGAGCCAAATTTAACCCAATTCTTGTAAGTTGAGCCTGTAAACATATAAAGAAACAGTCCAATCATATAACACGCTTATGTATGGCAATCCTTTTATTAATAATCATTTAGTTAAAAACATAACAAATATATTGCTGCACTTAATATACTACATCTATCTAATTAATGTTGTTTTTAATTTTTTTTTAAACATTTATTGACATAAAAATAATCATCTTGAGAATTACAGCTTTGAATATTTTACTATTTTTACACTATGCTGTTCTTCCTTCTCATATTATTTAAATATTGATTGCAAACAAACAAATAAGGAGAGAACCAATTGGAAAAATTTTGTTTGCTTTTTATTTTTTCTTTAAGAAAACAATATTATCTTTAAACAGTTGTTTTAGCCTTTAAATTTTTTTAAAAAGTCAGCCAATTTAATGAGTATTTTGAGCAGAATTATTTATTATCCCTAAATTTCTTACCTGTCAATCTTTATTCTAAAAAAAATCTTCAAGGTTCTATGCATATACACTTGTAATATGAATAGTGCTTTAAAAAATATCTATATCATTATTATTAATATTATAATACTGGAAAAACATTTAAAATAGTAATAAGCATTTTTGTTTCAGAGCTAAATAAATAATTACCCCCCCCCCCCCTCCGTAGAAATTAGACTGGTTAACTGAATATTATACAGGTTAAAACTACAAAAGATATTAGATAAAAATATTTTTGCATAGCCTCTAAAGTAACAATATCTACGACAATTAACGATTCTACACTTACAAAGAATAACATCTTGTCTTTGCTCATGAATACTGCTGACATTCCTGGAGGCTGTGGCACTGCAGGAGGAATTGTCAAACACCACTGAATGGCCCATTTCAGCGATCGATCAGGCACCTGAAGAAGTACAGAAAAGAAAATTGGAAAAAACCTTCATTACAATAATTTAAAACACAAATAACCATATGAGGTGTTCCAATACAAAAAATCAAGAAATAACAATTTCCAAGTCTAAGCATACTCTAAGAGATTTTTAACTGCTGTTCAGTGAAACATTGGTGGCAACATTGGAACATTGGTAAATGCTTCAAAAATTTGACTTTAGTTAATTTTCAAAATTGAAAATCTCCAAATATTATAAATAATGAAATGAAAATGAATACAGAAAATATTTGTTTGGCTACATTAGGAACACTTTATGTATGAAATATGAGTTTTTCTGTGATAAAATTGCCAAAAATAAAGAACACTCATTGCTAGAATCCTAGGAAGAAGACGAAAGTTTCATGATTAATGTTATACTAACATTTTAATTTGACTATGGCTTCTCTTTACTTAATAATTAGCTAAATTGCTGGTAAAATTTGGGGATGAGAGAGAGAAAGCAAAAAGAACATGAAAAATTTCGAAATTTATGAGAGTATTCTTATGTAAGGGACTATGGTGAGTATGTTGTTCCGAGAACTAAAAGCCAACAAGAACACTGGAGACATCTATTCTTTCTTTTTTTGGGAGAGGGGGAGGGAGACATAAAAAAAATAATTTGGCATCATCAGTCTACGGAACATGAACCCAGTGAAAAGTATTTTCAAAATTATGAATACTGCTATCCTATAATTTTGAATCCCACTAGAAATTTGGAAAAATTTTATTTCAAAATAAGGAAAAGCATTTTTTCAGTTCTTTTTTGCCACAGTTATAAAAGAGAAAATTAAATGTTTCTTGTGCACATCTTAATTAAAATTAGGTAAAATATAATATATCCTACTGCCCTTTAAAGGGTTACAAAAAGATACATATTAATGAGCATGATATGATATTTTATCTAAAAACAGATAAACAATGCCAATACTCACAAAAGTGTCAAAAATATACAATTTAAAAAAAGATTCAGCAGCTTCAAAATTATGTTTGTGACTACATAAAGGCTAGTAAAAATAAAATAACATCAAATGAATGGGAAAAAACAGTTGAATTTAATCAACAAGCAAAACAGAGAATATTTATGCAGACATATCTGAAAATTTTATAAACTAGTTTATCAAATATTAATACAGATTATATAAAACCAAAGAAAGAACTTTTGAGTATTACGTTCTAACTTCATGCTTAACCATTAACAGTTAGAATTAAATAATTCTGGTTGGCAACAGAAAGAGGTAGATGGAAATATTCACATATACAAAAACTTAATCTGGACTTTTGCAGTAAAAGAGTCTATGTGTATGTATATAGTACAGTAAAACCCCAATCTATCGTTCCCACATCCATCGTTTTCCCGCATCGATCGTTTTATTTCTACGGTCCCTGCACAAATTATATTTAAATAATGTTAACAAAACCCGCGTACATCGTTCTTCAAAAAGTCTTTTCCCGCATTCATCGTTGTAAAATTCTTATCTTCACCGAAATGAAATAGAAAGTCGTGCGAATCCATATGACACACAAACTGGAATTACTTCATTTATCCTAAAATAAGTCATTTGAGTTGTTTGTATTGATAATGGCGACAATAATGAGAAGAGTGGTTGTATATAGCAGAGGATGCGATTATGATTCCACTGATCAAGATGTTGCGATCTGTGGTGTCCTAAACAAGGAGAGATGTGTGATGATGTAAAAAATTAAAATGATGCCGAAGAAGCAGCAGATAACGCTCATGCCGATGAAGCTGAACTATCTCAGTTCTAAACTCTGATGCAATTACCGCTTTTGAAACTGAATAAACTTTTATATACGCACATGAAATTACAGAAAATGACAAGAAAAGTGTTGTATATCTTAAAAATTTATTTTTGATTAAAAAAAATTAATAATTATTAATTTTCTACTTTGATATTTTATTTACTTTGATATATTTCTATCACAGTTTAGTAAGCAAAATATTAGTATTTATTAGTACACTGTATACATTGCATGCAGTAGTAAGGCATAAATATTTTTTTTTTTCGTATTTTGAAGTTAATCCGCATTCATCGTTTTCCTGCATTTATCTTTTTTTTTTTTTTTTCGCATCCCCTTGAAAAACGATAGATCGAGGTTCTACTGTATTATATGTATGCCAATGAAAGTAAAAAAAGAAAGAAGTTAAACAAAAGTTACAAAATAAAATTAAATATAGAAAAGAGATTCATTAGAGATTAAACACAAAAATAAAAAATATTATAAATTAAATGTAGAAAATCATTAAAGATCAATTAGTGCATAATAGCTTTTGGAGATAAAGATAAAAATTAGGAAAATTGGAAAAGGGTCAGAACTTCAAATTTTTAGAGTGAATTCTCTTTTAACTTATCACTATTATTATTGGCCATTAGCTGACAATAAGGAACAAAAGAAAGAAAACAATTCAAAAAAGGAGGAGATTATCAATTTGACGTACTTGCCCTTTAAAAAATATATATGTATGTTCACCTATTATATTCTAAAACTAAGTGCCATGATTTTTTTTTTTTTGTTTTTTTGGGGGGGGGGGGGAGATATTATTGAATTGATCCCATTTAAATTTCATCAAAACTAGTTCAATATTTTTAAAAATTCAATAAAAGCCAATAAAATTGATATTTTTCTTCATTTTGTTGTAAGTTAGCTACATGTATACAGTAGACTCATGCAAATCCACAAACCTGAAATCCGCAACTCTCTAAAATCTGCACATAATTTACGAATGTAAACAATGAAACATTCAGTTCTGATATAGGGAAAAAATTTGACTTTTTTTAGTTTTATATAAATTCCAAACATATTTTAATTTGTAATTTTAGTTATTATTACTGACTTCATGTTTTCCTTGGAGGAAGAATAATTTTATTTCTGAAAAAATTCAAGATATTGCTAATATCAATGACAATCATAATATTCTTTGTGTATCAATCAAGTTTTTTGGTTATTAAGTCAGAGTAAATCTGGAATAAAACTTCCTTATTTTATTATTTTGATGTGAATTAGTATTATACATAATTTATGAGACAAGTTTCATTAAATAATTTAGGAAAAATACATTTCATCTTTATAATGAATACTTAATCATGCATTATTAATTAGACCTTTGTTTTTAATATTTTAATCATTTTAAAAATTATCTAAATTTTTATAATTTTAATTTATAACTTATTTTAATGTTTTAAAATATTGTAAGCATTCATTATAATTTAGATTGCATTATTGATTACATTCCAATTAGTGATTAAAAAATGTAAACAAAGCAATGACCAGAAATTTTCAAAATTCTAAAATCTGCACAACTTATGGTCCCAAGCTGTGCGGATTTGAGGGAGTCTACTGTATTTACTAATTACTACAAAACTATATGACTGATTGATGATTTTATTTATTTATATTTTTTAATTGAAAGAGGATACTTTCAAATTGACCACAATTAAATTTAATCAAATTTGGTTCAGTATTTTTTTAAAAATTTCTATGAATAAAATGGTTTTAAAATACTTCTTTTTCAACAACTTTCATCAAATGTCATAGCACTATGTATATATATCATTATATTTTTTACACCTGATGTAAAAAAAATACTACCTAATGATTATCCTTCCATTTTAAATGTTTTGTTTCCATGATTGTTGTAAGGAAAACTATCAAACAATTGAAGCTTATAATAATTATTTATTATTATTATTGTTTTGTTTTTTGTAATATGCAGTCACTAAATTATTAAAAAATATTTAAGTGTAAAAATTACTTTAAAAACCTTACTTAAAATAATCCTCAATATTGTATTGTTTAAGTTTTTTTTTTTTTTTTTTTTCCCTTCTTAACAGTGTAGATAGTGGATAGTAATGTGGCAATCAATAATAAATTTTTAAAGGCTACATTAAAAACAGCCATGTGAAAATCATTAACTGGGAGAATAGCTAAATAAGAATTTATGGAAAACATGAATAAACAATTTATTTTCTTTTAAATAGTTTTTTAAGGAAGGGGGGGGAAAAAACTAAAATGTAAAATAAATATAATTAAAATTGATATTCTAAAAGAGCTGGATAACACAAAATGGGTGGGTGAAGCAAAAATAGCATGGCAAATTTCAAAGTTAATGAGACTATTCAGTTAATGTAAATGACTATGATGAGCATGTTGCAATTAAATAATTAAAATAAAAAAGATTCAAGAATTCCTTTACGAAAATGATTTAACAACAACAAATAAGCACATAGACTTGACAAAAAATAAATAAAAAAATAATTAAAATAAAATATAATATAAATAAAATAAAAGGACAAAGTTTGAGTGATGCATCAGCATTATTGTGCAATAATTAAAACTTACAGAAAAAATAGTTTGACAAACCACAACCTATAACAAATGACCCAAAATTTATAATAGACAATTTACTTTGAGCCAAAAAAAATTTAAAGGGGTTTAAAAAAAAATTACATGAATTTTTAACTTTTACCTAAATATAATTTATTTTGATACATACATTGATAAAATCTCCTAAAATAAAGAGAAGTTAGAATTGTCTTACCATTTCTAAATGCATTATGTGAATGCAGTCTTTAAATATTCTCAAAGGTGCATTTAATATACGTCCAAATGCAAGGAGTGCATTTGGCTTGTATGGAACAGATACAACCTAAAATTTAAATGTAAATATATGCTTAATACATACTAAACAAGTAAATGCTTAAAAAGAAAAGTTAATTTAAAAAACAAATACTGAAATCATTAAAGTTTAAATAAGTATCTACTTATAATTCAAAACCAATATTGGGGTTTTTTCTTTCAGAGTGTTTTTCCTTTATACCATGTTGACAATATTTGTACTTTAAAATTTTTATAGACACTGCAACAATTTGTTGTAAATGGATAAATACTGCTTGAGATAATTAATACCAATCTGATGCAATGAACTTTACAATTATTACTTGCATTTTATTAGCTATTACACAGAATGAAAGACAAATAAGAAATCCACACATTTTAACCCTTGAGAGACAGTGGAATATATTATATTCCACCTGAGTTTAATCAAGATTTACACCAGAAATTTTTTTTTAATTTAGTAAAAAAAAGTAAAAATATTTTTTATTTTGAAAAAAATTTTTCAGTGACAATGCATCATGACAGAAACAACTGCTTGTCCCTCAAACGGTTAACCCTTTCCGGCACACTGTGCCTAGTCTGGGATACCTAATTTTAATTCCAAACGACACCAGTAATACTTTAGTAAAATTTTGGTTTTACAATAAAAGGTTAAATTAAGGAATTCAAAATATTTAAAAAATTCGTTTGTCAATTCCAGTGTCAGACAAATATTTCTCATTTTAGAACAGATTTTGCCCATGCCGGAAAGGGTTAAATGAAAAAAGTATTGTGCTTGATGATATTAATAGGGCAACAACATTTGTAAACTACTGAAGTAATTTCTATATTTTATTATTAGTTACATTTAAATTTTTTTCTCTGGATTTTTTAGTAATAGAAAATTAAAAAAACTAATAAAATAATAATATTCTTAGAATTTTTGTTTGGGAAATTGCATAACATGTTGCATTTTTTATTTCTTCTTGAATGATCAATCTGTAGTAATATTGCCAAAACTATGGAAAATTTTTTTGGAATTGTTTCAGTGATTTCAAAGAAAAATAAGTGTTTCTATATTAGCTGGTTTTCATAGAATTTCTGAAGCATAACTGTTCTATTACACTGCTTTTAGGGATCCAAAATTCTTTTACCAGCTCACCTCTATTCCCAGTAATAATTTTCAAATCTAAACAATTGTTTTATATGAACAATGCATAAAGTTTATTAAGAAATTTTACAAAGGATTTGAATTTCTTAAAAATAAATAAATAAATAATAATAATAATAATAATAATAATATCAGTTTTTAAAGTGAAAATATGCAGAGGCAAACCACTGGATTCTGAATACTGAATTTTATTTAACAATTCTTTGAAAACTGAAAGATTTCATTTTCTTTTGAAGTTACTAAGTAATTTGCATTCATAATGCTTCTGACATAAAAAGGACAAAGTTTATTATTTTTAGAATTCAATAATAATCACAATATTCAATTTGTGGTTCAATAATTCAAAATTTCATAACATTATACAAAGACAACAGCTCTTTTCAAAAATTTGATGTGAAAATGTTTTTTTCTGCTACCTTTTTGGGTGATAAGTCTAATTTATTTGAAACTTTCGACAATTCTTGAATCTTTCTTTCTCAATTCTCCATTTATGAACAAAATAATAGTATTACTTATTTTAAGCAAAAATTTTGGAAAATCTGATTTATATGGTATTGATTGCATATTTTTAAAAATTAACTTCACATGTTCCTTTCAACAATCCTTTTGAGATAAGGTCTGAAACCGAGTAGCTGCGTAAGGAAAAATAATTAAAAAATCATACAGAAACAACTGTATTAAAATTTAACATTTTAACATTAACAAAAATGCATGTTTTATTGCTCTTATATAAATATTGTACACTTTTAAATTTTAAACCAGTAATTAGGAGAAAAAATGAACTTTTGAATGAAATGTATTTGAAAACTGTAGCTTAGTTTAACAACTTTTTATTGATTTTTAAATAATTTTCAAGCATGATTTTAAATCTATCTTAATAATGAAGATTTGTTGGCTATGTAAAATAGCTAATGATAGATGAGCTCACTATTGGCAAAGGTTGCCCAGATTTCTTTTAAATATTTATTTATCTTTATAGATAAATCTTCAGAAATTGGATCCACTTTTACATATTGCCATCTTGCTTACAATGTCCTATAAAAAGAAAGTTAATACCACTAAAAACTTTAAGCAATACTTTTGTGCTAAATCACATTTACTGAAATATACCATTATGGATCTTATTGCAGAAGAATAACTATAAAATACAACATCATTTTGGTACTAATCTGAATCAGCAAGTGAAAAAAAATATTTTAATTTAAAATTTCCCCCTGGTAACAAAATAAACTCATAACAATCAAACTCCTCTTCAAAAATATTTCCAGAAATTTAATCTCTCTGGAAGAATATAAATGCATTTTTTTAAACATGACATCAATTTTTCCCACACAAAAGTCTCTTGTCTTTCACATGCCTGTTTGTAACACTTGATTAAATCCCCTGAAAAAATAAATCTTCATTTTTTTAAATAAGTTACAATAGTATATAAATCATAATCACCGATTAACTTCATAAGTATCCCATGAGCCATTACCTAGAATTGCTTTTAACTTTCAAATATTTTATTCTTTTGTGGATTTTACTCCTATAATATTTATAAACTATAAAATCATCAAAAAATGTTACCTTTTTTCACCCCTTGCACATTTATTCCTATCCACCAAAAAAGAATTTTGTCAAAAGATCGCGAAAAAACGACAAATTTTGTTAAAAGATCACGAAAAAACGACAAATTTTGCTAAAAGATCGCGAAAAACGGCATATTTTGCTAAAAGATCGCGAAAAAGGCACATTTTGCTAAAAGATCGCGAAAAAACTGCAAATTTTTGTTTAAAAAATCGCAAAAAAATGGCAAATTTTGTTAAAAAATCATAAAAAACGACAAATTCTTTAAAAAGATCGTAAAAAACAGAAAATTTTGTTAAAAGATCATGAAAAAAAGACAAATTTTGTAAAAAGATTGTAAAAAAAACCCGGCAAATTTTGCTAAAAATCCCGAAAAATGACAAATTTTATTAAAAGATCGCAAAAAACGGCAAATATTGTAAAAATATCGTAAAAAACGGCAAGTTTTATTAAAAGATCGCGAAAAAACGGCACATTTTGCTAAAAGATCGCGAAAAAACGGCAAATTTTTGTTAAAGAAATGGCAAATTTTGTTTAAAAAATCATAAAAAACGACTAATTTTTTAAAAAGATCGTAAAAAACAGAAAAATTTGTTAAAAAATCATGAAAAAAAAAGACAAATTTTGTAAAAAGATTGTAAAAAAAAAACCTGGCAAATTTTGCTAAAAATCACGAAAAACGACAAATTTTATTAAAAGATCGCAAAAAACGGCAAACTTTGTAAAAAGATCGTAAAAAACGGCAAGTTTTGTTAAAAGATCGCAAAAAAACGGTAAATTTCGTCAAACGATCGCAAAAAGACGCAAATTTCAAAATAGGGGCGCGAAAAAAAAAAAAAAAAAGCACATAACTTTGTACCGGGAATGGAATTGCTCCCCCCTTTCTCCCACTTCTGTTGTAACCTTTCAGAACATTTGCTGTGAATTTCATATTTTTTCACCTATCTGTGATTCTAATCAGATGTTCCACAAAATCAAGTAAAATTGAGTCAGTCATTTCGGAAATTAAAAAAATCGGTCAAAACTCGGAAAATTCGAATATAAAACATATCGCAAATTTTGACAAATTATTGGGGGGGGGGGGGGGGGGGAATGCAAATTTTGTTATAGAATCGCATGAAATGAACGAATTCTCACAGAGAATCGTGAAAAGGTACGAATTTCGTTCAAGGATTACGATTAAAAAAAAAAAAACCTGAATTTCGCAGAGTTGCGAAAAAAAGTTTCTTCCACAACCTTTTGATATAAAATTTGCATTTTTACGAGGCATTTTGATGAAATTCGCATTTTTTGTTACTATACTTAGATAAAATTCGCGTTTCTTCAACGACCCTTTGAAAAATAGCATTTTTCTGCGGTCATTTGACGAAATTAGTTTTTTGTCCGCGGTCATTTAACAAAATTCGCGTTTTTCCGTGGCTCTTAACAAAATTTCTATTTTACACCTGATACTCTGACAAAATTGGCATCCTTTCGATGGTCCTTGACGAACTTCAAAGTTTTTTTCCAATTCTTCAAAATTCACACTTTTTTCTGCTGCATTTTGATGAAATTAACGCTTTTTCGGCGATCCTTTGTCGAAGTTAGCGTTTTTCTGGCAATTCTAAAATGAAATACGCTTTCCCCCAAGATTCCTTGATGAAATTCGAGTTTTTTTCTTTTGTCTGTGTGTGAACAATTGAGGAAAATTTTCGGCAATCATTTGTTGAAATTCGCGATACTTCTTATGCCTCAATTTTCTGATCCATGATATAAAAAAAAAGAACAGATGTTTTTAGTTCTTAGAAATTTCGGAACAAAATCTTATAAAAAAAACTTGACCTGACGAAGACTTGTCTACCGCAATGCACGCTTTGAGAATGCGCGGTCTTAAATGTATGAATGAGAAGACAACTAGCAGGCGCGCATTCAGTTCGGACGCAACAGCAGTAAGGGCGTTTTTTCAAATGAGGGGAAAGAAGGGCGCTATTTTTTTTTGAATGAGCGGCAAGAGGGGCGATAGATTTTTAATGAGGAGCAAGAGGGGCGCTATTTTTTAAACTATAGGCCGATTTGTTACTTTCGAATCAAGCTTCCCAGCTACTAACGTCCAGATGAAAGGAAAGCTTCATAGAGAAGTTAAAAAAAAGCATGCCGATTTGTTGTAATTAACTCTGGAATTTCCGGGGCACTTTTAGTGAAATCCCCGGAATTCCGGGGATTCCCCGGAACACAAACAGGCATGCTTTCAGTTATTAAAAATTAAAATTCTTTAAACAGCAAGGAGGAAAATAAGAGCTATAATTTCAAAAAAAAAAAAAAAAAAAGAAATAGCAATACAATTAAGACATAACCATAATGAAATGTTCTCTATTTTTAAATACAAATTCGCATTTTCTCTCACAGAAGCATTTTGCCCTTTCGAAATTAGGATCCTATCTTATTATCAACAAAATGAAACATCCATCTATTCAAATTCTAAATATTTTTCCTTTTTATTGTAAAAAAAGTGACATCAATAAAGATAAATAAATCAAGATACTTATAGTTTATTAAATAAATTTCATTATTTCCCTTTTATCTGCAACAAAAGACATAATTGCCACAATTTTGAGGAATTTTTAAAATTAAAAATAAAATGTAAAAATAGGTTTTTAAAAAAATATATATAGTGGACTCGCTATTTTGAACATCCATGGGACCGGCCAAAAATGTTCAGATTATGGGGGTGTTCATTATAGAGGGAAATTGGAAATTACAGCTATTATGTGGGATGACCGAGCCCATAGTTGATCAAAAAAAATCTGCGCTATGGGGGTTTTAATTTTATTTCCTTTTTTATAAATTTTAGAAGTAAACTAATATAATTACTACAACTCTTAATGAATGCTCTATCAAAGACAAAAATGAAATCTGCTGAAGTTAAATAACAACAAAATTATAAGGAAATAGTTTCTTTAATTGCCATTTTCTGAAAAGTTGATCAATCGAAGATAGCAGTGGAAAATTCAAAACCTAATCTTTAAAATATGATGCTTAAGATAATTAACAATACTTTATATAAAATTATTATAATAAGTAAGATAGAAGTGGGTTATTTTAACTTACCGTATTGTCTCCAACTAATCAAAAACTAAATTTTTACATTTTCTTATGAAAAAATGTCATAAAATGGCTTCTTTTACATCAGGCATTTTACAACAATGCGACAACAAATGGTCCAACATTTAAATGAAGATTTTATCTGAAGTATTCAAATAAATTGCAACTTCAAGTATATAATTAAAATCTAGCAGTGATTTTGTCTGTTTATTTTTTAATAGAGTTCGTTGAACTTTTCCATTTTTCTGTAACAGTGAATTATGATTTTGATGGAAATACGAATTCAGATTGCAAACGCATGTTCAGATTACAGAGAGGTATATAAATGGAGATAAAAAGTAGCGCTCATAATAGTGGGTGTTCAGATTAAAGGATGTTCAAAATACAGAGAGTTCATCTTTTGTTAAGTCTATTGGGTTTTGCCGGGTCCGTCAGAATGTGTTCATAATACTGGGGTGTTCACATTAGAGATTGTTCAGATAGAGTCCACTGTATAATAACTCCGTATGGGCTCATTTACAAATAATCAGTGTTCAGTTTAAAATATAATTATTAAAACAGGTTTAGTGGAAAGCTCAGGATGATGACTAAAAAACACTCAGTCTTCTGGTTTAAATATATAGATAGCTTGGGATTTCAAACAGAGAGGATAAATTTTAAATTCAATATTTTTTTTAATAAAAGACTAATGAAAAAGATTGAGCTGAATAAAAAAAAAAAAATTAAGTTATAAGTATAATGAACATCCTCTAATCTTGCACAACTTTGAGAAAAATAGAGTATTGCTTGTTTAATCACTTCTGGTGTTTATAATGATCCAATGAAATTTTAGAATGAGGAATTACCTAACAACTTATTACAAACAGTTCAAAAGTGAAAATCTATAAATAGCTGAAGAAGGAAGAAAAAACATTTCTGCAGATAATTTGTGAAATTGAACTGTTAAAGGGAAAATAAATTTTTATCATCTGAATTTTGCATTTTTATCATTTCTTTTTACATTTTAGAGAAAATTTTTGACTGATATTCGAGATTTTTCTAAGATGGCTTCTACAAGTACAGTGCATGTTTTCATTTTACATCTGCACACATATATTGTACTTTTACATCATTAAATTTATTTTTATTTATTTATATCTACTAAAACTGTTTAAAGAATAAAAAACATGCTTTACTGCCATTTTTTGTTTAATTCTAAACATTTTTCCTGACATTCATCCTGTAGCCATAATCGAAAGTTCAAGTATAATTTTCAAAAATAAAATCAGTTTGGATTAGTGGGGGTCAACTGTATTAATATATTTATTACTTAAAACTTTCTAAAAGTCAGTATAATAAATATTAATATAATTATAATTATTGAGAAAAATTATTTGCTTGGATTAATCAATTGTACTTCTATAAGAAAATAAACCAGATTTAATATTTTTACTGAGGTAAAAGATACAATGCAAGTGTTAAAACAGATAAAATATCTAATAAATTATTTGGTTATTTATCTTTTCTTTTAGCATTAAAGAGATTGTTATTCTAGTAATAAATAATTTTTTTTTACCTTTGCATCAAAATATCTCTCAATGACTTGTAATTCTTCATTAGTCCACTGTTCTTTAAAATCAGGCTGTGGAGTGAGTTTTAAATGCAAAGACTGCAATGTTTGAGGGTTAAAACTAACTTTGCACTGCAATGTTTCAGACTTGAACATGGTCACCCCAACTTCAGTTACATGCATAGGTATTAACTAAAATAAGAATAAAAAGCAATGAGCAAATAGCATATAGTCAAAGAATAAATATATATATATTTTTAAATATTAATTAAACATCTTTAGCGTTACCATAACCATAACACAAATATTAACATCCATCAAAATGTTACACAATTGAAAATGTCTAATGTTTTGATAAATATCATACACTAAATGAAAAATATACTATGCATTATAGCAAGCCAGCAAATTTGAATGAAACTGTAAGAGACATACATATGTTTAACTGTACATTTAAAAATATTGTGGGTTATGAAAATGAAATTTTGCTATCAGAAAAAAATGTGCCTAAGGGCAATATTTAAAGATTTAGGCTATTTGCTCCATCTTAAAAAATTATATAACTCTTATTAATTCTCTGTGTATAGTTAATGTGTGTTTGACTATAATATCCATCTTAATCATGCTATATACAAAGTATAATTATTGTGAAGTCCCTGAAAAATTAAAGATTAGAAATATAAATGTTTTTACTAATATAAAAAAAAATAATAATAAAAAGTATGTAATGAACATTGCAGATTTGGGATGTTCTACTAGTATAAATCTTATATATATGAATGTATGTAAAAAGATATCTGATATGTTATTAATTAAGCTACATCATTCATGTTAACATCTTAAAATAGCGAATTTAAGGATATTCACATAAAATTACAGCAACACAAAAGGTAAGCTTATTAAAATAAATTCTGGTTATCTGGAGAACTGGAGAACTGTTTAAATGCAACAAAGAATGTTAAGAACAACATAAAAAAACATCAGCAGCTTTATTTTTGATGATTTAAGCAACTACTTTATTAGAATGAATTAATCTTTCTAGAACTAAATAGCTCCAATTAAGTAGAATCAATTGTATTTAGTTCATAGAATGAATCTGACTTGCAGTAATTTAGAATCAATGAAAAATGACTGACTTAATTCTTTATCTATTCATTTAAAATATTTTTTAATAATATTAAAACACACATTTTTTAGTCAATTAGCGTGAAATTATGTATTGGATGGACCTAAATATTAACATATATAAAAATTTAACAAATATCTTAACAAATAATTTAATAAATATTTAATAAGATATCATAAATTGAATAAATAAAAACTTAAAAAAAGGGAAAGTAATACTAAAAACAAATTACATTTTCTGATTGCATAACTCTCCCTAAGCTCTTCCTCATATAGTTGCAGCCTAAAAACCTTTCCAAAGGTGAAATGTGATGTTGATTTTGTCCCACGTGAGGTGAGCCAGGTTGAGTACTTGTCACAGCACCAGGAGAACACAACAAGTCAAATGATTTATGAGTAAGAAGTGTAGGTGTGCCAGCTTGCCAAGAACAATGAAGAACACGGGAGGAAGGCGTACTAGTTGCACCTAAAAAATTAAATTGCATGAATAAGTATTTTTCATTAAAGTAATAATATTCATTAAATAAAAAATAGATGATCTATGGAGATAAACTTGTTTAAAAAATTTCCGTGTATAGCAGGAGCATAAGTGTTTTACACGATATGAGATATAATAGGATACCCTTTCCCTCCTATCACATCTCATATATACAGTGGTGTAGTCATAGACAAACCAGGGGATATACGCTTAAGGCAGAGGGTATACCCTACAGTGCATATACTATAGCTTTCTTGAGAAACAGAGGGTATACGGTGTTCCTTTAAAAAATCCAGAATGTATACGCCATATACCCTCCACTACACCCCTGCACATACATAATATCAGTGATGAATTCAGAGGATGATGTAGGAAGACATCACCGCTCTAGAATATTAAAATATTTTCTTCCCACTTTCTGTTTATTAATGATCTGAAAGTGCTATATCCCTCCCAAATCTCCATAATGCTCCCATCCCCAGAGTTATAATAACCTCTTCCACAGAAAAATATCTGAATTCAACACTGCATAATATTTTATTCTAAACATAAAGATTCCCTTTAAAAAGGAAGAGAATCCATAAATTTTTAAATGAAGCATTTCCAGGGTTGCCACACTAATCTTGAAAAAAAAATTCCCTGTATTTTCTCTGTACTGATACGCATTTATTCCATGTTGAATGCGAAAAAATATATCAGGGTTCATACAGAGTTCGGAAGAAAAAATCCAAGGAGTACAAAAAAAATCCAAGGACTTGCTATTTTTGTTGTTATTTATGTGGCATGCACTTGCACACCCCAATTTTCAATGTTCCATTTGGAGAGAACATTTCAAACAAATTTTTCTCTATTAGAATCTAATTATTGGTGCTGAAATTGCACAGAATTCACAACCTTGGTGATTTTGTAAGTTTAAATAAAAAAAAAAATACAGAATCAGAAAATATCTATGCAGTGACCATATACACAGAGATCAGTCAAACTCGAAATACTTACTATGTATATATGGCATTCATCTTTAAAAAAAAAAAAAATGCTAATGCAACATACACAAAAAAATATAATTTCTTTACAATAGCGATTTCTTTTTCCGGGAGCAATATCGCTCGCGTGCAAAACCGCAATACAATTTAAGGAGTTTCTAAGGAGTATTTTGTTTATCTAAGTAGTTCTAAGTACTACTTGGGAACGTTTTCACTTCTAAGTAGTTTCTAAGGAGTCTGTACGAACCCTGTATATGCGTGTATGAAGGCTAATTAGAAATGTTATAATTTGCCATTACCAAATTCCCTGTGTTTTCCAAATTTTTTAGGATTTTTAAAAAAATTCCCTGGATTTTCCATGTTTTGGGAGGAGATTTAAAATTCCCTGTGTTTTCCCGGTTTTCCAAGTGGCGTGGCAACCCTGATTTCTTTTCAACAATTTGTAAAGCAATACCATACCAGTAGTTTTTGTATGGTCTGATAGTGTTCCAGCTTGTGGACTGTGCAGAGCTGGGTGGCTACTACTTCCTGGACTCTGAGCAGTACCACCAGGCCTAGGTGATGGTCTTGGAACCGATGGGCTTCCAGGCCAAGCACCAGGAGCAGGTGAGGACATGGATAAATTACCAGTACTGGTAGGTGCAGCAAATGGAGATCCTGCATCACCATGAGCTAAATATCGCAATAGATATATTACAAGACAGAAAATTAAAGAAGAAAAAAAAGTCAAACTATATATAGAGAAAACTGTATTTTGATCCAGACAGTATGAGGGGGGAAAAAAGAGAGGGGCAAAGAAATTCAAGATTGCTCAGAATGAAACAAGCATGCATAAAGAATATTGCAAGCAGGCCTAAAATCTCTAAAAGAATAAGAAAAAAAGGAGGGAAGCAAATGAAACGGAGAGAGAGAGAGAGGGGGGAGGGGGAAACTAAGACAAGCAAGGATGGGAGAGGAAGCAAAAGAAATTCGTTCCACAAATGCAAGACATTTTTTGCAAAAGATATGGAATTTTAAGATGGACAATAATATATAGGGAATAGGAAATTTGAAATAACATGCTCTAAAACACAGCCAGAGATTAATTATACTTGAGATAACAAGCTTTAAAGCACAGCTAGAGATTAATTATACCACAATAATTTCTTTTTCAAATACATGCAATGTGTGATTAATTAAGTTTTTTGATAAATAATCTTACATGAAAAGAAAAAAAATGGCAACATTTAAAACAAGCATCTAAAAAAACTGAAGCAAATAAGAACAAAACATAGAAAACAAAAAATAAACAATATTTTATTTAACATAAAATTACCTAAACTTACATCAGTGTTTTTCAACCTGTGGGCCATGTATGACTCAACAATGCCATAAAGTTTTTTGACAAATGATTAAAATTGTAAGACATCTTCCATTTATCACATGCTTAACACTTGAACTATTTTTCTTCGCTTTTAGTTAATGAATATGAATGATTAACGAACCCATTTTTAATTTGCAAGACACTAAATTTGATGATAACAGGAAAAGAACAGTGTATTGATTTGAGAAATAAACTTTTATTGTTCAACAGTCTTTGAGAAAACTTTGTATGAGACAAAAATGCATATCACACAATCACTTTGAAAGTACAATGTGAAAAATGGGAAACCTATTTAGTAGCCACTATAATGTTTCAAACTTTCTTGACATCTAGGAGAACTATAATCATTGCACATATACATATTTTTCAATACAAAAAAAAAAAAAAAAAAAAAAAAAAAAAAAAAATTATTTGAATTTTATTTAATAAGTAAATGTGTTATTAATACACTACACATTTAAGTGAAATTTTAAGCTAGTGAGCATATTTTGCAGGATTAAAAAGTATCCTTTGAAGAAAAATAACTGCTAAGCATGTGGCAGGAGTTGAAATATTGAAGATACTGCAATGTCTTTAAAGTCCGCTTGCATCTGGTGGGGGAAAAAGGAATAAATTGCTTGAAATGTATATGGAATCCTGGTGAATATATTTTGCAGAATAAAACTTTATTTCTTGAAAAAATAATCCTACTGAAGAGCAAACACATGGTGAAATACCAAAATATTGAAAATACAGCTAAGTCATTGAAATTCTACTTGCATCTGGTAGGGAAAAGAAATAACTAGTTTGCTAATTAGATTTAAGAAAAGTAAAGGTGCATATTTCCATGAAAAAAGCAGTATTTCATTCAACAATTGGTAATAGATTTTTTAATTGCCACTAGGTAAGCAAGCGACAACTAGAGTAGTGATTGATTGCTGATTTTTTAATTGCCAATTTTACAACTTTAATCTCCATTTGGAGCATGACGATCATTAATTTTCATCTATATTTGAAAACTATTATAAATCATCTGTCACTTGCATCTTCATGAATCTGTGAATCTGGATTTTCAGCACTGACAGAAATCAAGTTTAAAAAGCAAGTGAGGCTTTTTAAACGTTTACAATGAAATGCAAATTTATCTGGCAATTTTAGAATCTCGTTTTGACTGAATTTATTGAACAAGATATAGAAAGCCATCTAACTGAAAAGTTTTCTAAATCAATACATTTTTTATATTTAGGTGTGCTGCAAATAATTCCTGCTATTTTTAGAGTGCCATCAACCAAAAAGGTTGAAAAACACTGCCCTTTCAAAAAAATTTGTTTTTAAAATTAGAAATTGTTTAGAGGTAATTAAGTGAAGCACAACAAGAGATTAAAAGAGATTTCTACAATATAAATAAATTTCCCATTCACAAGTTTCTTCTAAAAGCTCATAAAAGAAATAAAACATTTAAGAGCCAAGATTTCTATCCATGAAATAAATTAAAAATAAAATTTACTAGTATTTAATGCTGTATATTTGGACTAAATTACTTAATTATAACTGTTTATAATCATTGTCAAAATTGTTATACAGTAGACTCCCTCAAATCTGCACAGCTTGGGACCAGAGGTTGTGCGGATTTTAGAATTTTGCAGATTTCTGGTCATTGCTTTGTTTACATTTTTTAAACAGTAATTTGAGTGCAATTAATAATACATTCGAGACTATAGTGAATGCTTACAATATAATAAAATATTAAAATAAGTAATAAACTAAAATAATAAAAATTTAGATAATTTTTAAAATGACTAAAGTACTAATAGCAAAAGTCAAGTTAATAATCAATATCATAGGATTAAATATTCATTATAAAGATTAAATGTATTATTCCAAAATTATTCAGCAAAACTTGCCTCATAAAAGTACATTACTAACATCAAAATCATAAAATAAGGATTTTTTTTCCAGTTTAGCCAGGCTTAATAACCAAAAAAGATTGTGATTACCAGTGATATCAGCAATATCTTGAATCTTTCCCCCCCCAAAAAAAACATGAATAAAGTATTATTAAGAAAATTACAAATTAAAAAATATATGGAATTGATACAAAACTAAAAGAAATCAAATTTTGTCCCAATATCTGAACTGAAAGTTTCATTGTTTACATTCATAAAATATGTGCGGATTTTAGAGAGTTGCGGATTTCTGGTTTGCGGATTTGAGGGAGTCTACTGTATAACAATATGTTTCAATAATCATTAAAAAAAGAAATAAATTTGATGCTATTACAGACAAGATTAAATATCCTAACATCATACAAAAAAGTAAAAAAAAAAAAAAAAAAAAAAACAATAAAAAATTTAAATTTAAAGTAAAATACATATTCATGAAAAACATTTTTCCAGAGTAATTTTCTAATAACTTACACACAGAAAAAATTGGCAAATTTTAGCTTTTGTTTTTTGTTTTACATGAGCATCATTACATAATATAATCAACAGATTCAATTCTGAGTGGATCACCCATCAACTAACCATACTTGAAGAGAGCATGGAAGGATCCATAAAGTTTGATGGCAGGGGAGTAGGTGGAATAATACACTGCAACATCAAATTTGATATTTTATAACATATTCAGAGCCATTATTTGCAAATAGCATAATTAAGCTCACTATAAAAATTTTCATATATATTCAGATAGTATGCAATATATTTCCCCCTTTCTTTAACCCTTTACATGGTCTAACTTATTTTTTAAATAACATCAGAATCAGCATCCCCCACACGAATTTTATTCTGTCGACGCCGCTTTTTATTTCTAAAAAACATTTTTACTTGTAAAGAAATTTACAACTTTTTTTTTTTTTTTTTTTTTTTTTTTTTTTTTTTTTTTAAATATTGTGATGCCAATGATATATAAAAATAAAATCGTGTATAAAAATCTGGCATCCAATAAGGGTTAAATTGGAACAGCTGAAAATAAAAGCACAAACAATCTGGACAATTTTATATTGTTTATATCAGTAAGTAATACATTGAACATAACCTTCTTTTGAATTAAATTACAAATTAATAGTTGCTAAAATGTTACACCAGAACAAAGAGGGAAGGTATTATTTGAGTGTTGCAACCAATGACATGAGGGAAAATTGGATAAAAAATTGCAACATTTGCATGATCTAAATAATGAATAAGATATTGTAACATTTTAAGAAAAGAATAGCAAAAATTTGTATGCATTCTTTAAAAAAAAAAATCACTCAATCAACTTACTTTGTTGGTTAATGAAACTTGCAGCAGGTGATGGCATGGGCACTTGTGCGGAAGATGATGATGGTGAAGGTGCAGGTAGGAAGGAAGGTGATGGTACATGAAGTGGATTTGCTGGCGAGTTGGCAGCAAAGAGATTGCCTGGAGATTGTGCTTGGACGTGGAGCATAGATGGTGATGGACTAACATGAGGTGCTTGTGACTGAGACCCTAAAGATGGCGGTGAGGCCAATGAAAATGATGGATTTGGTGAAGCACCGTAACTCTGCTGAAATCAAGGGTGGAAGACATTATTTAGCAGTAACACGTTTGAAAGATTACGGAACCAATTTAAAAAACAAAGACTCAATCATTTGAACATAGAAATGAATAAAATAAAGCAAACACACACCCACATACAAAAAATCACAACTAAATATATTAAATAATAATAATAACACCAAAAGAATTTATATTAACATGTCATTTTTTAAGATTGGTGAACTCAGCAATTACAGTAACAGTAGGCTGGACCTCAGAATGATTCAGCACTCCCCACCAAAGAGGTAAAAGTATGAATTCAGAACATGAAATTGTACAAATTTCAAATAGCCATACATATAACATGATTTTTTATAACTACAGTATAGGATCCGTTATCCAGTATGATTGGGACCCAGGGCATTCTGGATAAGGGGTTTTTCCATAATTCGGAACACTTTACAGTAACTATAAGAAATGCATGAAATAATTTAATAAATAGTGAAATAAATAGGTAAATATGAATACTAATACCTGTAAATACCTTAATTTATTGATTAATTTACACAAAATAAAAAAAATATATACATATATATGAAATTTAATTTTGAGATTTTGAAATAGAATCTTTTGATTGGAATTTAGCAAATATGTCTATGATAGTTTTTTGCTTATAGCTAGCGCGTCTCTTGTACTAATTGTTCTTGTATTTAGTATAGAGACATGATTTGCTGCTTGTGGAAGTAGATCCTCTGTTGCATGCCTGAAATTATTTGTTCGGTATAAAATACTAATTTTTCATTTGATACTTTTCAACTGCTTCATTCTGCTGGTTGTCCTTCTCATCATCACTTTCATCAGATATATTGTTTGTCATCATTTCACAAATCTCACTGTCAGTCATCTGATTAGTGACAGGAATGCTTTCATCTGTTTCCAAACAATCTTCTACTGTTTCTTGATTAACCCTTTCCGGCGCGGAGTAAGTTTAATTGAAATAATTATCTGCCACCAGAATTTATAAACGAATTTATTAGAGAATACGAACTTACTTATTTTCAGGCATTTTATCAAAGGAAAATTTTAATTAAATATTCTTGGTGCCAGTAAAATTAAAATTAGGTGTCCTTTTTAAGGGACACCGCGCCGGAAAGGGTTAAGCAATTTAGCTTCTGGACAGTTAAAGCCTTTGGCATGTGCCAACAGATCAGCAATAATTTGCTTCTCTTTCGAAATCTTGAAGCCTTCAAACTGAGGCTCATTTTCGTCATTGAAAAATAATGCGGATGGCCACAGATTATAACATCCATGGATAAATGTATCCTTATCCTCAGCCTGCCATGCTTTAGCAGCACTCCACAAAGCAGCTTTGATTGTGAAGCTTCTCTGGAAATTTTTTATTCAAATTCCTTTGTTGTACTCTGTGAGCATTTTTTTCAAGAAGTCATTTTTGTAGTGAGTTTTTAAAGATCTCAGAATCCCTTGATCCAATGGTTGGATAAGTGATGTTATGTACAATTTGGAGGAAAAAACACCGTAAACACATCATCCATTTCTTAGAATTCTGCTTAAGGATGGGCTATTTTTTCGTGATCTTTAGAAGAAATTTGTCTTTTATCGCGATTTTTTGATGGAAGTTGCCGTTTTCCGCGAACTTTTGTTGAAATTTGCCATTTTTCGCGCATCTTTTGTAAAAATTTGCGTTTTATCGCGATTTTTTGGATTATATTTTTTATTTTTTCGCGATCTTTTGGGGATTTTGTGACGAAATTACCCATTTTCTCGCGAATCTTTTGACAAAATTTGCCGAAAATTAGTCGTTATTTCGTAATTTTTAACACAATTTGATGTTTTTTCACGATTTTTTGACGAAATCTGTCGTTTTTCGGGATTTTTTGACAAAATTTGTTTTTTTGTGATCTTTTGTAGAAATTCGTCTTTAATCGGAATTTTTGGAGGAAAGTTGCCGTTTTCCGCGATCTTTTGTTGAAATTTGCCGTTTTATCATGATTTTTTGGATTATATTTGTTATTTTTTTTGCGATCTTTTGGAGGAAATCTGTCTTTTTTGGGGATTTTGTGAAGAAATTACCCATTTTCTCGTGAATCTTTTGACAAAACTTGCCGAAAATTTGTCGTAATTTCGTGATTTTTAACGAAATTTGCAGTTTTTTCGCAATTCTTTGACTAAGTTACGCGTCCCAGGGACACGTAAAGGCTATTCTTTTGCGTCCCGTTGCCGATTTTTTGCATAATATACATGTTATAACGCGTCCGCGGCATCGCTAGAAAAAAAAAAAAAATTACCAATTTGTATTCCGGTTTTCGGAGTTTTCCGGATATAGGGACGCTGGATCCTATACTGTACCAACTCTCCATAGCACTGTATCAATTTGATCAATACAAATAAACATATTATGAATCAGAAAAAATTACTTAATAAAATGAGTCTTGTTTCATGTAATGCACATTTGTTTCCATTTAACAAACAAAATTTCTGGTTCAAAACATATTTATTTGAATTGATCAAATTGATAATTGTCTATAGAGGATTGGCAGCTATAATTTTGAATAGAAAGACAGTAGAATGGTCAGGCACTGAGATAAAAGTGCCAACAGAAGCCACATAGTCAACAGAAATGGCTAATTAACTGTTTACTAAAAATTAAAAGCATAATAAAATCAGCCATTATTCAACTACAAAATTCTGTTCACTTCATAGTAATACTAATAATTTTAAAACAAAATTAAATATCTTTTCATTTAACAAAATTTATTTTAATTATTTACAAACATAGAACTTAAAATAATTATTTCTAATTTTTTCAAATAGAAAATAAAGTTTAAGAAAAAAAAAAATAATTATACATGTTAACCTTGATTGAATCAGGGAATTAAAAATTTTGTTGTTTACATTAGTATTTTTTTTCTATCAAAACTGAAAGCTTTAAATTTAAAATCTGGTGTTAAATTTCTCAAATATAAAAAAATATAATTCTTAGAAAATAAATCACATAAAGATTATCTAACAGATCTTTATTTTTCATCAACAAATTGATCATACAATTGATGAAGTAGCATTATAACCAACTACAATAATCACATCCATGGATACTTGAGTCAGGTGAAAAAGACAAAAAATACTGAAAACTGAATATCTGATTAGATTTGTTGAAACTGACTAGAGAGAAAAAAAAAGAATTAAGTACTGTTTGAAAATAAATAAAACAGAAAATAATAATAATAATAATAAATCTCCAGTTTATTATTTAGTATTAATGTATTTGGTATGAAGTAATCTTTCAATAATTCAAAGTCTTACATTTTGGAAATGAAAATTCTAATATTGCCCCCTCCCTCTCCAATATATATACACACACAGTAGACTCCCTCAAATCCGCACAGCTTGGGACCAGAGGTTGTGCAGATTTTAGAATTTTGTGGATTTCTGGTCATTGCTTTGTCTACATTTTTTAAACAGTAATTTGAATGCAATTAATAGTGCATTCGGGACTATAATGAATGCTTACAATATAATAAAATATTAAAATAAGTAATAAACTAAAACAATAAAAATTTAGATATTTTTTAAAATGATTAAAGTACCAATAGCAAAGGTCAAGTTAATAATCAATAGTGTATGATTACTCATTATAAAGATTAAACGTATTTTTCCAAAATTATTCAACAAAGCTTGCATAAAGTACATTACTAATTTACATCAAAATCATAAAATAAGGAATTTTTTTCAAGTTTAGTCAGGTTTAGTAAATAAAAAATCTTGATTAATGCATAAATATTTTTGGTAAGAAGATTGTGATTACCAGTAATATCAGCAATATCTTGAATTTTTTCCAAAAAAATTTTCTTCCTTTATGAAAAAACATGAATAGAGTATTATTAAGAACATTACAAATTAAAAAGTATATGGAATGATACAACACTAAAAAAATCAAATTTTGACCCAATATCCGAACTGAAAGTTTCATTGTTTACATCCGTAAAATATGTGCGGATTTTAGAGAGTTGTGGATTTCTGGTTTACAGATTTGAGGGAGTCTACTGTATATATATGTTACAGGCCAAACCCGATTTTAGGCCAAACTAGATTGGCCTAGGCCAAACCGGTCCATCCTAACGCCCATCGGATAAACTAGTTTTTCCTAGGCCAAACCAGTCTATCCTAACGCCCATCGGATAAACTAGTTTTTCCTAGGCCAAACCGGTCTATCCCAACGCACATCGGATAGACTAATTTTTCCTAGGCCAAACTAGTCTATCCTAAGGCCCATAGGACAAACTAGATTTTCCTAGGCCAAACTAGTTTGGCCTAACTCTTTTAGGATATACTAGTTTAGACTGCTGTTTATTGGTCTGAACTAGTTTAGCCTAGGCCGATCTAGTTTATCCTAGGCCAATTCAATTTGGCGTGATTTTATTGAATTCAATGACCACCTCAACGCCAACATTCTTGTTTGGCCTAGGCTGATCTAGTTTATCCTAGGCCAATGTAGTTTTATGTGTTTTTAGCGCACGGGAGTGAAAGCCAGAGAAATAATGAGCTTACATGTTCTATATATGCATGTACGCATGTATGTACGCATGTATGTACGCATGTATGTACGTATGTGCGTACGTATGTACGCAACGCGATAATTCTTGATAGAGTTAGGATGAAATAGTTTGGCCTAGGCAAATCTAATTTGGCTCGAAATCGGGTTTGGCCGGTAAAAAACATGTCTTTCACAAGAATAAGTATAAATGTGTGTAAAGAGTCATTGCTTATAACATCAACACAGAAATATAACATGACCACCGTAGAGACATGATGCATTGGACATGGTGTTTGCTTATTTTTTTTCTGCAGACTCGTGCCAACTGAGATCAGACATGCATTTATTATTATTATTATTATTATTATTATTATTATTATTTTTTATGAAAAAATTGCTAACGCCATTCAATTACATTATTTTCTGAGTGAGAATGCCTGCTAATCTTATGCATTTCCGAAAATTAATTCGTTTTTAAATGTGTTAGGATGTAGCTCTTTTGGATTTGAGAAAAGCCTTAAGGAATGACAGAGAAACATATTCACAAATCTACTTTTTGCTGAAAAGATTCAACAGTTATGATGTTTATAACTCTCTTTTTTCTTCTTTTGTTCTAAACTACATTAATTATTTAATGAATCCCTGTTTGAATATTGAAAGGTTTCAGAATCTAAATAATCAATAATACATTGCGTATTTACCATTCTGTGAACGAATCGTAATTTAAAAATACGTTGTAAATTTATCCAACAAATATATATGCAGTATTTTTTAAAGGAATCCTAATTGAATGTTAAGTAAAATCTGCATTTTTTGCAGATATTGAGTAGGGCCAGATTGAGCCGGACTGAGTCTCTTTTCACTGATTTTTGTACAGGCAGGGCTCGAGCTGAATTTTAAATTTTTACCCCGGGTTACGGCAAAATAACTTTCCTTCGGGAAGGGCGGGGCCCGGGCCTCGAAATTCTGGCCCGTGCGAATCTCTGATAGTACTCTACAACCCTTCGAATAAAATACATTATATAAGGGTGGTGAGAAAACCACTTTGCACAAGGTTAGCAATGAAGCAGTATTCGGGATCAATATTAAAAAGAATATTGCCCAATTAAAATGATGGCTTTGCATTCACAGGCCGTTTACACTAATTGTGTATTACAGCCTTATTTATTTAAAGAATGACACCCTCGAAAAAAAAAGTAAGTTGGATTACTTTTTTCCATTTTACCCAATTATACTTAATCATTGATCCCCGAAAACTAATCACATATACGCTTTAACCATATTTAACCATTGAACCCCCAAAATTAATCACAGATATGCTTTATAAAATTAAACAATTATCTAAAATTTGAATCAAATCAGATAATTCTGCTCAAAAAAATCATTCATCGGATTTAAGGAGGGTAATCCCTCGTCCTTCCCTTTATACTTAATCATTAAACCCTGACAACAATTCAGGGATTCACCTTTAAAAAAAAAAAAACTATATTCAAAATTTACGGCAAATCGGATAAAACTGCATGAAAACCCATTTATCTAATTTAAGGAAGGTGATAAAACGTGTATAGCCCATTATACTTAACCAAAAGGAAAACCCATATTAATTAAAGAAACGGCTGATCAAATGAATTCATGTCCAAAATTTTAAACAAATTGTATAATTTTGTATTATAATCAATTTATCTAATATAAGGAAGGAAATAAATCGTAAGTTTCCCCCTTATATTTAACCGAAGAACTACAAAAATTAATCAGTGCAACACTTCATCAGAATGGATAAATCCAAGATTTGCAACAAATCTGTTAATTTTGCATGAAAAATTCATTTGCCAAAATGCGTTCTTTCCGTTGTTCTTATTCAATTAACCCCCAAAACTAATTAGGGAAGCGCTTCACCAGAATGAATCTATTTCTAAAATTTGAAGCAAATCAGTAAATTCTACGTGAAAAAAGCATTTACATAAATTATGGGGCATTACTTATATCTCCCTCTTCCTTTATACTTAAAAAATGAACACCCGCAACTAATCATGAACGCGCCTCAATATAATGCTCTTATATCTAAAATTTGAATAAAATATGCTAATGATGCATGGAAACCCATTATTTGAATTGAAGGAAGGGGCGAATCAGCCTCTCGCCCCCCCTCCCTTATTCTTCTCCATTGACCTCCCAAAATTAATCAGAAAAGTTCCTCATAACAATAAATCTATATTGAAAGTTTGATGCAAATCGAGTATTTCTATCAAGGATTATTGCTTTACGTACTTAGGTACATAAATAGATACAGAACCTACGGCCCCATTAGTTCTCAGGCTTTGGTAGCCTGATGAGATAAAAACACGTCAAACTACATTATTTCTATCAAGAGTTATCGTGTTACGCACATATGTACGTACATGTGTATATGCATATATAGAACCTGTAAGCCCATTATTTCTCTGGCTTTCACGCCCGTGAGCTAAAAACACGTAAAACTATATAGGCCTAGGATAAACTAGAACAGCCTAGGCCAGACAAGAATGTTGGCGTTGAGGCGGTCATTGAATTCAATAAAATCACGCCAAATTGAATTGGCCTAGGATAAGCTAGATCGGCCTAGGCTAAACTAATTCAGACCAATAAACAGCAGTCTAAACTAGTATATCCTAAAAGAGTTAGGCCAAACTAGTTTGGCCTAGGAAAATCTAGTTTGTCCTATGGGCCTTAGGATAGACTAGTTTGGCCTAGGAAAAACTAGTCTATCCGATGCGCGTTAGGATAGACCGGTTTGGCCTAGGAAAAACTAGTTTATCCGATGGGCATTAGGATAGACCGGTTTGGCCTAGGAAAAATTAGTTTATCCGATGGGCGTTAGGATAGACCGGTTTAGCCTAGGCCGATCTAGTTTGGCCTAAAATCGGGTTTGGCCAGTAACATATATATATATATATATATATATATTTCAAAAGTGATAAAAGACATATAGGAATGTAAATTAGGAGATTAAATATAATAATGTGCATCTCTGGATTAAATCTTTAAAAATGCATGTTTTTCTTTTCTCTCTGAAACAGAAAGCAAGCCTCAAGAAACATGTCAAATGAAAGAAAAGAAAAAATAGAAGTACATAAGTAAATAATTTTTCCAACCAATTTAAGAAAAATTAAGCATTTCCATATCAGAAAATTTGAATAAAGACAGACAAAATTCTAAATAATTTTTTGTTAAACAATACATATCATAAAAAAATTCTTTACTTGTGATAGAACAGATGTATGTGGAGAAGCTGGTGTATGTGGATTTGAGCCTGATGGCGGAGTCATTGGCAGATGAAAACGCAAACCAGATCCAGGCCCACTTGTAGAAGAAACACTTTCTTGACTACGACACTGAGCAGGTGATCCAGGCTTCAGCTGGCCAGAACTTCCTAAAAATCCACTATCTAATGCATCTAAGGTTGGGACAGGAGACAATGGATTTTCGTCTTCTGTTTGTGAGCGCCTTCGATTCTGAGTGGCAGTTTCATCGACAAATTTACTTAAAAATGCCTGAAAGGGATTTAAAAAGTTATTGTTTAAGTATAACAGAGGTTGTAACAAAAAATGTCATAACAGAAAAGTTTGAAATTCATTAAAAAAATATTTTTTACTGAATTAAATAAAAACATGTTCCAAGAGAAACATTTTCCTAAATTAAAATAGCTTGCAATTCATTGACAACCATCTGATAAAAATTAGTTATATGCACTCTTTTAATTACGAATCTTCAAAATTCAAACAGCTTGAAGATAAGGCTCCCAGTTTTAATATAATATTGAATTTGACAATACTAAGACTTAATTTTGTTTATCTGAACTGTCTAATTGAAATAAAAGTTACTTTTTATATAGAATACCCATTAACTCAGTGGTTAACATATTGGACCGCTCTACTATAGATCCAAGATTTGCTTCCAGATATGGCCAGGATTTACCCATCTTTTATTCTTTTGGGGTTCATAAAGTAGGAACCAAACATGCTTGTGGAACTAAACTTAGAAGATACTGTATCTAGCAGACCTCTAGACTAACAAGTATGCCATGTAGCAAACCAAAAGCCAGGGTTATGAAATTAAGTATTGCAGGTCAAGACCCTCGTGGATTGCAGCATAACGTTTAGTTAATTTTTTGTACAAAAAAGAAATTTATTTCAATTTATTTTTTTCTTTTTAAACTGACGACTAGTCCTTTGAATCACGAGTCATGCTAAAGAAAGTATATGTATAGATCAGGAATTTCAGTATCAGGAACTGTGCTCCCCACCCCCATCTAATTTTTTTACATGTTTAAAATAAAATTTACAGTATTTCCATCATTTCAATAAGATGTAAATACATATACAAGGTCTAAATGAACAGAAATGTTTTAACAATGATTAGAGATATTTTATTTCTTTATTTTCTCCAAAAAAGACAAAGAAATTAATTTCTTTTTGGTTGGATATATTTGAATAAGTCCATGATCATTAATCATTAAATGCTTAATATTTATACAAACCTAGAATAAAAACATTGAAACATACAAATTAGAAAAATCACATTCAAATCATAAATCGCACTTACTTTTATACTATTTATAGCTGAAAATTCTTCAACAGCTTTTTGTTTATCAAATACGCTATAAGCACCATCACGGATGGCCACAAGACCTTCAGATCTACATTCAATATCTAAACAAAACCTACAAGATGTTAAGGAAAAACACACAACAGAAAAACTAAAAATACAGAAAATAAGTAAAACTATTTTCAATTTTAAGAATGAAACATATTTAATTTCAAAACAAAACATACTACATGTAGGTAAATAATCAAAATTATTATTCTAACATTATTAGATTACAAAAAATAGGCAATGAGAAAGATATGCTTCTTTAAATAGAACATTTTAACTTAGTCATGCAAATTTAGATGAGTACCTACAATAAGAGTTTCTATAAAAGAGCAATCTTCTAAAAATACTTGTTACATCTATTGGCTATAGCAATGAGAGGAAAATTAATACAGGTATTTGTTTTAAATATATAAAAAAACAGCAAAATACTGGAAATTCAAAACTGTGTTTTGCTTAGAATCAATATACCAGTTAAAAACTATTTCATTTAATGTCGTAAACTCTATTTTTCCTAATTGAGAAGATACACATGCATACACAAACGAAAAAAAAAAGTACAGTAAAGCCTATCAAAATAAAACCTGTACATAGTAACTTTTTCTAATGACAGATTTCATTATCTCTGAGTGTAAAATGCAACACAATTACAAAAGGCTGCTTATTTTTTATTTTATTTTAATTTTTGTTCAACAAAAACCTGTTTAAAACAGAAGTTCTATAAGTCCCAGCAGGACTTACTGTACTTAAGATTTCTTAATGAGAGATTATTTGAGATTGAAAGGTTTGATAGTAATAAATAACAATTTAAAAAAAAAAATTAAATAGTTTTAAATAGATGGTTTTGATAACTTGTTCCTTGTTTTCACCTCTTGAAGATCTTATGGCATGATTTTAATCAATATGGAAAACTTCTGCATGGCATTACATTTGAAAATACAGTTCGTCCTTAATTTTTACATACCAGTGTATAAGACAAGTCTTACAATTTTTCCCCTTAACTAAACAAGAATTAGAAAGATCAATACTTAAAAAATAATCTAAATTTATTTATATAATGAAGGAGAACTTTTAATACTGGTTGTTTGTCTAAAAAAGCTCTATTATTCATTATTTATATCCATTAATTAGTACAAGAGGTATAGAAATCATAAGTTACAAATAATTAAAATACAATGTTCTAATTATATAAATTTCAACAGAAACTAAGTTAAGGTTGATAAATGTAAAACACTTTTTTTCAGTGCACTTTGGGGCATTAAAGAACATGCAAAATAATAGCATAAAAAAGGATACATGTTTCTATAAATGATTCGAACATGTGTCGAAGTTTGAGGTACTGTAACAAATGTCTGAATAGGAACAGCTGGCCTCTGAAACAAAAATGAATTATAGATCACATAGATGTTAATTATCAAATATTTTTTAAATCATTCAAACAATTATTTAAACAACAAACAAACTAAAAAAAAATAAAATAAAATTTCCACCTCCTACTTTAGCTCATTATGAAATTAATTTGTAGAAAGAAAACATTAAGAAACTAAGAAACATTATATATATTGATTTCTTAAAATTTTATCACATTCAGAGGAAATTTATAGCACAAAACCATTTTTCCAGAATAGTTTGGTTATATACATTCCCAGGGCCCAACAAAAATGGGCAAAGGGTGACTAAAAAAGTCCTCTGGGTGATTAACTTTTTCACTTGCTTATTAATTTTACTAATTAATTTTACCTACTATAAATTTAAATGAACCATTTTTAAAGGATTTCAATTCTGAAAAATCAATTGACAAATGGTATTTCCAATCAAAACCTTAAAGATATTATTAATTTATGTATTTCTTGTTGTGAATTAAAGGTAAGGACATTAATTTGTCTACTGTTTATATGTTTAATTTTTATTTCTATTTAATTTTTACAATGTAAATGTGGTATTACCTAAATATTTTTCCGCAGTCTGATTTTTTTTTATTGAATAGTAAACTTGTTCACTGCAAAATGACACTTATCACTCAAAAATAACCAAAGATAACTAGGAGCCAGTGTTCCGTTTTGCAGTGATTGTGTTAATATCAGAGAAATGATTCTGCTGGCTCCTAAAAAATTTTCCTGACACTCAAGGACTTTTGATTAACTTTTGTCAGTCCCTGTGCATTCCAGAAAACTGGTTGGACATTAAAGAAAATTTATTTGAACAGATATGTAGAATGTATGGAATTGTGGCATTTTTTACGATTTCAAATTATTAGATTGTTCAGGTCTGTAGAATGTATGGAATTGTGGCATCGTTTGTGATTTCAAATTATTAGATTGTTCAAATTAAGAACCTGATCTAAACAAAATCAAAGATTAATGAGAATTTGAAAGAAGGCAATTAATAGAATTTCCTTGTAAATAACAATTCTACATAAAAATCAAAATGCCCAATATCTAACTAAATATGCTTCCATTTCAAATACCATATTTTTGGCATCAAGTTATTTCCTTCATGTAGTAATGTTTCAAGCAATGTACAAGTCAAAATGTTTCTATATGGCACTTTTTTTTTCCTTCAAAGATTCCGAGTCAGTGAATTGAAAAATTCATTCAGGATAACTGATTTATGCATAAACAGTTCCATACTGTAAAATAAAAAATAAATAAAAATAAAATAAATGTAAAAATTAAAAAATAGGAAGATTGTACTACTGACAATTTTTGCTAAGGCTTCTCAATATTTTCAGAAATAGCCAAAAATAAAACTATGCTAATATATATATATATATATTTAAACAAATAGTTTTTTATATTAATATTTCTTTTAATCTTTTGGGCAAATTTAAATCATTGAACAAAATAATTACTGCAATTAAAGAGAAAATCAGGTTCAAAAACAAATTCTTGAACAATGAATTTCTTCTAATGCAGGTGTAATAATAAACAACACTGACACAAAATGAGAATTTTTATCTTTATAATAATGCCTCTTTCATTATTTATTTTTGATCTCTCAAATAAGAACTCAAATGTACATTAACAAAATAACTTATTAAGGGCTCAGTAAAGTATTAAATGGTAAAAATGTCAAGGTTTCTAACTAATTACATTTTAAAACTCCACTAAAATAAATCTGCTATGAAAAAATAATGCATTCAAAATAATTATTTTAGCTACTTTTAAATGACACTTGTTCAAATTTCAAAGATGGCTAGAATGGAATCCCAGAATATATCCACTAACTAAAAAACAGATAAAGAAAGTAAAACTTTCATAATGGTCATTTTTTTACCTATACATCAGCATGTTTTTACATCTTAATAGTGGATATATTTCCTGGCTCTGAGGTGTCTTATATCCAGAGATATTGCACTTGACCATAATTATTTCAAAATCGAACAAGTTCAATGAACCTTATCTTTACTGTGGGTATTAAAGATTAAAAACAGTAACAACTTGAGGTGCACAATTATTCTATTCTACGAACTGAGGATTAGTGGACAAAGTCACCCACTATTTCAGTAGAATCCTAGCACTATATAGGAACTAAAAAACCACATGCTAAAAATGCATTATCACACTATGCAATCTAGTTTTTAAAAAAATCACTGATAAAGCTGTACAGGAGGGTGGTTATGTTGATGAAATGAAGACATAATTCTAAATATAGGATAAAATCAACAGTTTATTTAAACCGCTAGGACTTGGGGAAAGTGGAGCTTCAGTTCAAGAATTTTCAATAACTAATCACTATACCAAGAGATTAAGTCGAAACTGTACTCACAACCTCGGTCCAGACTCAGTCGGGGCACTTCAAACCAGTTTCTCGTTCCGACTTCGGCTAAACGCTAGATAAATCTTTATAAGACAGCCTGTGGCTGCAAACACTCTTTATTATTTAAAATACTCGACGTATTAAACTATTTCTTACCACCGGCACTCTTCTTGGATAGCTCTGCTCATGATAAACTAACTTGGCGCACGCTGCTGGCTAGTTCAGCGTAAAACACCATCAAATTCACTGGAGGCTAATCGCTTCACTACTAGCTATCTATCTTTGTGGGCTACTGCCACTTCACCGCACTCTAGCTGGCTTTCGCCACTACCTCCTCTGCACACTACTAGCTGGCTTTCGCCACTCTACCTTCTCACCACACTAGCTGGCTTTCGCCACTCCTCCTTCTCACCACACTAGCTGGCTTTCGCCACTCACCCACTACCACCACTACACACACTGCACTTCATTCAAAGCTTTTATACGTTGCAAACTGAAGACGGTGCTATGAATTTGCATATTACTCCTAACCGCGACTTAACTGTAGAACCGAGGGCAACACACACGCTCTGGAAAGTTAAAGTTTAATAAAGGATAGATGTCACTTTCACGCTACACATGTTAAAACATTGATGTCAAAATCTCACTGAAATGCTAGAGTGCCTTCATCACAAAGGACACTCCCTCACAAAGCTAAATCATAATTTAGAAAAAAATGGGAGATTAATAAAACTGTATTGTTCATTTACTAGATAATTTGCAGAGTGCCTTTATATGATGTGAATGTTTATTCCACATAACTTTTGTTACATCCATTATTTAATTATAGACAAATAAAGATAATAATAATCATACAACAGTGAAAAAAAGTCAGAAAACATAACTTATTCCCAGATTACAGTCTATCCTCAGAAGAAAAAAGTAATTATTTTTAATGGACAAAATATTTTTAGGATATTTCTTAAGGCAAGTAATGATCACATGACAAGAGTCCAAATGATGATAAAAATCATATGAGGAAAACTTAATTTCTTTTTACAGAGAAAATGAATACTTTAGTACATAATCCAATTAATTATAATTATGGGGAAATATGATGTGTAATTTTATTAATCTTTTGGATGTAATCCACTTAAACAACACATAAAAAAAACTGAAATTTTTACAAGCAGACAAGTACATTATTCAGCCTTAAAATAAAGAAAAGAAAAAAAAGGTACTTACACTAAGAATTACTCCAAGCTCAGGAGCAGAAGGCAATTTACTAATGGACAAATATGGCATATAAGTATCATGGAGGGTCTGAAAAGAAAAGAAAAATTACCTTATCTTAGTTCTACAAAAAGAATGTATACACAAGCAAAGTAAAAATAAGTTTGAAAAAAAACTCTTATATGTATCCAATGTTTATCTTAAAAATTATATCAAATTTGACAACTGCAATTCATGTAGTGGCAAAAACTTTTTGTTGCAACACAATAATTGGCAACATATTTTAGATAAAAATAGCATCAGTATTGTTAATAATTTCTATTTCTTTTAACTTTACCTGTAATAAAAAGGGGAAAAATAAATTAAACTTTTAAAATAATTTAACACTCTGCATGGCACTTGCAGAACAAAATCCACAGAAGAGTGGGATTTTGGATCAGATGTGCCTTTTAAGGTCAAGTTTTCTGAAATATATCAGATAAACTAACAAAATTTTCTCAGAAGATGCATCGAAGACAAATATCATCAGCATAAAAAGCAATGTTAAAAATATAAAAATTTAAATGTTATTTTTCAACTTTAACCCCTTCGGGATGGGAGCCTTTTACGAAATTTTTAATATTTTGTCACCGGTTTTAAAAAACAAAAATCTGTGTCTTATTGAATCGAGGAAATGCTCCGATTGAATAAGCCAAAATTTACAGTATAATTTTACTGGTGGCGATAAACACGGATTCTTAAGCCTATTTGTGGCACATATACATGTCACTCATCCCCAAGGAGTTAAGAGAAGTGAAGAAATTTACATTTTCTTTTTGTCAAGGAAAAGGGAAGGAAGAGAAGAATTAATTTTTATATTTAAAATAATTCAAAAATTGATTTATTTAAAATTGGCATTAATAATTTAATCAATTACAAAAATTAATCATCCTTATGTATATTTTATTAATAATTAATAACCCCAATTGTTCAATTTATTTTAAAATGTCTATTTCGAGCCCATCAAATACATTTTTAATTGTTATATCACTGACTGCATTCATCAACCCCCTCACTGAGCCTCCCATGATTCTCACGGGAAATGTAAAAGTAGTAAAATTTGCACAATTCCCAATTTCTGCAATTTTTTTTTTTTTGATTTAATTATATATTTAAAAAAAAGAACTCTTTACAAAAAACGTTGTATATTTTAATTTTAAAATACATGTATATTTGAAATATATAGTAAAACTAGCAAAAGCCATGCTTTGTTTGGATTCGCAAAGCATTATTTTACAAAACAGATATTTGAAAATAAAATATTTTTTTATAAAATTTTTGCATCTTTATTAAACAAATACGTTCTTTTATGTTTTGGCGCATTTTAATTTTTTATTTATGATGTAAGACTGGCATAATAAAATATTTTCGAAGAAAACTTTTACAAAATATTTTTAAATTTCCAACTAAAAGCTCTTTTAAATATGTTTTTACTATTTCCAGTAGCCACTGGTGTTTTTTAAAGTTGTTTGAAATATGCATGTTTCCAATCTTTGTAATTAACATCAAATAATCATTGATAGCTATTTTAGAATAATATATTTGAAGGGAGCTTGAAGAAAGTTACTTCTTCAAAATCCTATTTTCTGGATAAACATATGAAATCTGCTCTCGTTGATACTGTGAATTTTTAACTGTAAAACTTTTTATTCTAATTTCTTCGTTTTTATACATGTTAGCGTACGAGAATTTTTGATATTGTAGAATTTTTTGTAAGGAAAATTTCTATTGAATGCTTAATTTTGAAAGATTTTCACTCTTGACAATGTTACGTACGTTTTTTAAGCCAACTGGTGTCTATATATCCTCAATATCTACAACTGCTTCATCTAATGTTAAACCTTGGGATTTATGAATTGTAACAGCAAAAGCTAACTGCAGAAGAAATTCTTGCCTTGAGCAATTTATGCTTCCAATTTTCCAGAATTTAATTATTGGGGGAATTGGTCCGCACCAATTCTTATAAGTTAAATTACTGTAGTATTCAAATTTCTCCATGATTAGTCACGATATCTGGTATGGTGGCTTGTGATTTTCTTTAATAAGTGCAACAAAGTCTAAAGTCCCGTTTACTAAATCTTTTTCGGTCCACAAATAAGAACGTAACAGTAATTTAGACCCAAATGGTAAAGTAAGAAATTGTTAAAGTCCATTTGTCGTTTCTGAATCGGCCAACTTTGCATTAGTATGTTTATAAAGAGCTTGAATCGAGGCAACAACTTCACGCAGTTCTTTTAATTTTTCATTTATATAACAAATTTAACAATTAATTTTATTTGTTTACAATTCTTTTGTTGCCACTTTACAAAAAAAAAAAAAAAAAAAAAAAAATCCATAATACAATTCTTTTAAAATGTTTAAGAGTCATCTGTGCAAACGATTTTGCAGAATAATGAAAACATGTTTTATTTATTAAATTAATCATGATTCTATCTATAATTACTTACTCCATGATTTATATTTTTTTTCTGAAAATATACGCGTTTCATTTTTTATTTATTTGCTAAAATGCGTCCGTATTGGAAATGCATGTAAAATAAATTAATTAAAATAATAATTTTTTTAATGTTTTACTGTAAAAAAAATTATATTGTGCAAATCTACAGATCATACTTTATTTTTGTGTTTAATTTGAAGTCAAAATATTGAATAGTTTTTTTGTAAAGTGTACGACAAAATGTAATTTGAGTGGCCTAGTAGAGGATTCGCTTCGCTCATCCTAATAAATGCACAGTTTTTTAACCTATTTTTGATTTTTTTTTAAAAGTCTCAAAAGATTACATAATACTGTAAAACAATACAGATGCAAATTTCTCTTTTCCTCATTAACCACTTTACTGCTTTAAATACTTTAGTTTGTTTTTATATTCTAATTTAACAGAAATAAATTGTGACTGACAATATATGCTACCTCGCCAAAAGTATAAAGTCACTTCTACAAATCTCTCTTTTTTAAGTACAAAATGATAAGGGAGTTCATGCATCAAAAATTTGAGACAATTAACAGCAAACAAAAAAGGCACACTTGGTGGCAAAAATAAGAACTAAATAGATGGTAAATGGAATCAACATTTTTTCTTTCTACATCGTTGAGATCAGTTCGTTAATTCGCTCATTATTAGGGAAACCTCCTGATGGAATACAATAACTGCATCTCCCGAGAGGCGGGAATCTGAGGTAAGAGCATGGAAAGTGCATAACATGAATAAATGGTCACATAGCTTTCCAACAATGTATCACATGAAGGATGTCAGCTAAATTTAGAAAAGTGTGCCCCCGCTGAGGGAGCAAAGATGCGAGAGTGGCGCTGGAGGTATATAATTTGAAAAAAAAAATGGTCAGAGAGCTTTCCAATGATATCAAACGAGGGGTGTAGACCAAATTTAGAAAATTGCTCGCCAGAGTTCCAATGATCACATCTCCCCAGTATAAAACCTTCCCCTTTTTGAAATTTTTATGTATTATAAATAATATTTATCAGAGGGCCCCGTGAAAAAATCCACTCTGTAATGATAAAACACTACAATTTCAAAAAACTTAGAAAACTGCCCCCCCCCCTTTCTCCCAGTGAGGGGTAGATTGATGTGTTGGAAGAAACGTTAATATGATGGAAGGATTAGAGAACTTTCCGATGATATGTCACACGATGGGACAAAAAAAGTTTAGAATTTTTTTAACACCCCTTTAACCCTCTTGGGGGTGGAAATTTTAAAATCTCTGAACCATGTCCTTAATTATTTTTTTAATAGATTTATTTTCTGCCATTTCATGCTTCTACTTAAAATGACTGCTAAGATGTGCGAAATGTTCTAAATTGTCTGAGCTACCTTTCAACCCCCTCAAGAGGGGCAATTACTAAAATTGCTGAAATACGTGTTTAATTAATTTTTTAGTAGATTTACTTTCTGGACTTTCATGCTACTACCTTAAACAGCTCGAGATATAGGAAGATGTTCCAGAATTTTTTACTCGCGTTTGCCTCACTTAGGAAAGGGAGATTTTCAAAAATCCCATCTTAGTGCACACGTTGATCATAAGAAGTATATTTTCTACAATTTTCATGTTTCTATGTTCATTAGCTTGGACTATGTATCGATTATTAATTAGTCAGGACAAACTACTTTATATATATAGATTACAAGCAAATTTAACTATTGTTACATGTAATAAACAATTGTGACAATACAACAATAAATGACTTATGATAAATATACTATTATATTTATGCGATACAGATAACAGAAAATTTTTTCAGAGAATATCTGCTTTTGGATCTAAGCTAGAATATGATCAAAATTAATTTTAACTTTCAACTTTTTATTACTTCTAAAGTTTGAATTACTGCAATAAAAAAAATAATAAAACTGTTTAACAAATATATTTTTTAATGCTTTTAAACTTCATATGAGAATGCACATCATTTTTTGCCATTTTGAAATAATACAAGATTTTTAAAAATCCAATGTTATTTATTCTGAATAATATATTTCCAGTGACAAATATTTTTCAACTGTTTAAAAAGGGAGGATCAAAACTAACATCGAAACGGTTTCACAGAGCCCCAGTGGCAGAATTATCTTCAAATGTCTGCAACACTAATAATGTTTTCAAAAATAGTCTGCAAGATGCAAATAGCAAATTATTATATAAATATATTATTTATACTATTGTAATGCTAATTAATTATGGCAACATGTGTTATGTATGTGTAAACTATTTCCATCGTTTACAAAAAAAAAAAAAAAAGGAACAGAAAAATTTACTTTTGCCAATATCTTTTTTTATTTTTTTGTGCCTGACAAAATTAGCGTTTTTTCGTGATTTTTGGCAAAATTTGAGGGTTTTTTTTGTTCAATCTCTTGATAAAATTTGCCTTTTTTGCGATCTTTTGGCAAAATTTGCCATTTCTTCACTATTTTTGATTAAGTTTGCCATTTTTTGTGATTTTTTAGATGAAACCTATAATTCCCCCCCCCCCCCCAATTTTTTGTATCCTTTTTTTGGGGGGGAGGGGGGGATTTTTTGACAAAATTTGTTGTTTTGTTTTTACGATTTAAAAAATCCGTGATGCTTTGATGATATTTGCGTTTTTTCTCACAAAAAGTTTTGAAAATTTGGGCTTATTCTGTAATATTTTGACAAAATTACGTATCCCGCAGGACGCATAAGATATACATTTTATGTCCCATTATCGATATTTGCGTAATTTATGCACTAAAGAGCGGCCGAGGCATTGCTGAGTCTGCAGGTATCCTTAAAAGTGAGACACTCATCACAGTGTCACGCACATTCTGCCACAGGGTTCAGAGCTTTTGATAGTATAGATTTTTAAATATTTTATAAGTTTCAGTTTTCAACAAGAATTAAAAAGGGAAAGAAGTATTACCTGCATCAAGCAGACAACTGAATGGTGTTGGTTAAATTCATGCTGTAATTGAGATGAAACAAGAGTATGAGGATTACTTGCTGAAGCTGTTTGACCAACAACCCCAAATGACAGATGAAACTTTTTTTCAGATGGCTTCCAATAAATAGTTACCTAAAATATTTAAATAATAATAATAAAATAATACAGGCAAAATGAAATGGAATATAATTAATAAATGTGTATGCAAACTAAGCTTTAAACAGCAAGTCAAAACAGACATATAAATGAATACTCACGGTGCTGGCTTTGTTTGGTCCATATCCCAGAACTAGTTTTTTGTAAGTATATGATTTTATATCCATAATTGAAGAATATACATTATGTTGATCTGAAAAAAATAATAAATAAATAAATAAATAAAAACAAAAAATAAATCTCATTCCGTAAAGTAAACAAACAAAGGAGAGTCATTCATCATAAACAATAAGAAATATTAAACCACGAAGATAATCATTCACAAAGCAAGTAGACCAGAAATGAATGGACAATATTCTTATGATATCATAGCAAGTAAGATTGGTGCAGGTTTGAATTGGCGGCTCTAAATTTATGGTATTCATTAAGAAGGGGTTTTATTTGAAATTTCTTGATTAATTCTTGATTTCTCTATCAGAATCTTTCAATTTGGCAAAAGATTGAGCAAATAAATTATGAATAAAAGTAGCATCATACATTGTTTTGCATATATTTAAGTGAGACCAAACTGGTTGCCAACAGCGGCTAATAAAATAAATAAGTAAAAATATTTTTAGAAGTATTTTCTGATGTGTACAAATTCATGCCTGTTTGTAACACTTGATTAAATCCCCTGAAAAAATAAATCTTCATTTTTTTTAAATAAGTTACAATAGTATATAAATCATAATCACCGATTAACTTCATAAGAATTTCATGAGCCCTTACATAGAATTGCTTTTAACTTTCAAATATTTTATTCTTTTGTGGATTTTACTCCTACAATATTTATAAACTATAAAATCATCAAAAAATGTTACCTTTTTTCACCCCTTGCACATTTATTCCTATCCACCAAAAAAAAGAATTTTGTTAAGAGATCGCGATAAAATGACAAATTTTGTTAAAAGATTACGAAAAGCAGCAGATTTTATTAAAAGATCGCGAAAAATGGCATATTTTGCTAAAAGATCGCGAAAAAACTGCATATTTTGCTAAAAGATCGCGAAAAAACGGCACATTTTACTAAAAGATCGCGAAAAACGGCAAATTTGGCTAAAAGATCGCGAAAAACGGCAAATTTTTGTTAAAAAAATCGTAAAAAAATGGCAAATTTTGTTTAAAAAATCATGAAAAAGACAAACTCTTTAAAAAGATCGTAAAAAACAGAAATTTTTTTTAACAGATCATGAAAAAAAAAAGACAAATTTTGTAAAAAGATTGTTAAAAAAACACGGCAAATTTGGTTAAAAATCACGAAAAACGACAAATTTTATTAAAAAAAAAAAAAAAAAAGAAAAGCAAATAACTTTGTACAGGGAATGGAATTGCTGCCCCCTTTCTCCCACTTGTGTTGTAACCGTACAGAAAATTTTCTGTGAATTTCATATTTTTTCACCTCTGTGATTCTAATCAGATTTTCCACAAAATCAAGAAAAATTGAGTCAGTCATTTCGGAAATTAAAAAAATTGGTCAAAACTCCGAAAATTCGAATATAAAACGTATCGCAAATTTTGACGAATTATTGGGGGGGGGTGTGCAAATTTTGTTATGGAATCGCATGAAATAAACGAATTCTGACAGAGAATGGTGAAAAGGTACGAATTTCGTTCACGAATTACGATTTAAAAAAAAAAATGTGAATTTCGTAGAGTCGCGAAAAAAAAAGTTTCTTCCACAGCCCTTTGATATAAAATTTGCATTTTTACGAGGCATTTTGATGAAATTTGCACTTTTTGTCTCTATCCTTAGATAAAATTCGCGTTTCTTCAATGGCCCCTTGAATGAAAAATAGCATTTTTCTGTGGTCATTTGATGAAATTAGTCTTTTGTTTGCAGTCATTTAACAAATTTCGCGTTTTTCCGTGACTCTAACAAAATTTCTATTTTACACCCGATACTCTGACAAAATTGGCATCCTTTCAATGGCTCCTTGATGAACTTCGAAGTTTTTTCCGATTCTGCAAAATGCACACTTTTGTCTGCTGCATTTTGATGAAATTAACGCTTTTCCGGCGATCCTTTGTCGAAGGCAGCGTTTTCCTCGCAATTCTAAAACGAAATACGCTTTCCCCCCACAATTCCTTGATGAAATTCGTGTTTTTTTTATTTCTTTTCATTTTTTTTTTCTTTTGTATGTGTGAGTGAACGATTGACGAAAATTTTCGGCAATCATTTGTTGAAATTCGCGATACTTTTTATGCCTCAATTTTCTGATCCATGATATATATATATATATATATATATATATATATATATATATATATAATAATAATAAAAAAAAACAGAATGATTTTAGTTCTTGGAAATTTTGGAACAAAATCTTATAAAAAAAACTTGACCTGTCAAAGACTTGTCTACCGCAATGCACGTTTTGAGAACGTGCGGTCTTAAATGTATGAATGAGAAGACAACTAGCAGGCGCGCATTCAGTTCGGACGCAACAGCAGTAAGGGCGTTTTTTCAAATGAGGGGAAAAAAGGGTGCTGTTTTTTTTAATGAGCTGCAAGAGGGGTGCTAGATTTTTGATGAGGAGCAAGAGGGGCGATTTTTTTTAAAACTAAAGGGCGATTTGTTACTTTCGAATCAAGCTTCCCAGCTACTAACGTCCAGATGAAAGGAAAGCTTCATAGAAAAGTTTAAAAAAGCATGCTGATTTGTTGTAATTAACTCCGGAATTTCCGGGGCACTTTTAGTAAAATCCCCGGAATTCCGGGGATTCCCCGGAACACAAACAGGCATGCAAATTCAATTAAGTAATTAAAATCAAAACAGCGATACAATAATTTACCATTTAAAACAATTGAAATATTTTTTTTAAATATCAGATTAAACTAATAATATTCTTAAGGACTAAGAAATATAAAGATGATCCAATAATCTTTAATAAGATAAGAGGTACTATAAAGTTTCCAGTTAATTATAAAAATCACCTTATTTAAAAAAAAAAAAAAAAAAAAAAAAAAAAAAAAAAAAAAAAAAAAAATCTGCCATAAAAATTTTAAAAAAGATAACATACATATTTTATATTGAAATATTTGAATAACTAAAAGTGTACAAACCTGATTTTAAGCAGTTAGACAACTCCAACACTATCCTATATAAATGTCCCATAGTGTAGAAATCTTGAAGCATATCGACAACCATTTGAGCAACTTGGCGAGAAGTACCAGCAGCAAAATCATAAATATAATATACAGGTCTGCGTGGTCCTTGCTCTTTTGAAGACATGCTGGTAACAGGGCAATTACAAAAGACAAACTAAGGAAAAAAAAAAAAAAAACAAGAATTACTTTTGAAAAATGGAACTTAATATATTATTGTAATAAAATATATTATTTTAGAATTAAATTTAAATTATTTTTCTAAAATTACAAAGTTTAAAATATGCACATTTTATGAATCACATATTAAATCATTAAAAAATGAAATTTAGGTGATGCATGAAATGAAAAAGTCATATATTATGATGACCAATGAAATAACACATGAAAAGATATAGAGGTAAACATAAATAAGAATAAATTTAATAAATATGCATTTTAAATAGTACAAAGCAGAAATGTGTAAATTTTGCAAATGGAAAAATGAGATTCCGATGCATTTCTAAGCTATTATATATTCTTAAGAATTCACAAATGGTTTTTAGTTCCTGAATGCTAAATCATCTATAACGTTTGTTTCACTATAAAGTACAATACTACAATATATAAAGTACAATACTACAATAGTGAAATGTTTCACTATTTCTGAAAGGAAATAGGTTTTTTGGAAAAGTTTTATAGGTTTTATAGGAAAGGACTTTTTGTTACATACTTTAATGTTTATTATCTACACGTTCATTATTTCTTCTATTAGAGTTAATTATAAGATGCTGCATTAAAAAAAATAACATGCTGCATTAAAAAAAAAAAAAAAAAAAAAAACATTATCATACTTTGAAGTTCTACCATTTGAGACAATGTAATTACAGGGTGGCTGAAAAGTATTGGCTTTGTTTGATGCTGACATTTCACAACCAAAATTGGAAAAGCTTGATTATTATTATTATTTTTTATTTATTTATTTATTTTTTCCCGGTTTAAGTAATATTTTTAAAGAGCTTTCCTATGATGTATTATTTATTTTCAACATTTTTATGAAGTCCTGTGTTCACAGTTTAGCTATTGCCCAATTAGTGGCAAATGGATAGAAGGCATCGACAATTGTATTTCTCCTGAAAATCCCACTTCAAGTAGTGCAGAGGCTTGCTAAGAAGTGGAAAGAAGTAGGAAACTTTGATGTAAAAAATAAATCAGGCTGGCTACCTTCTGTTAATACTCCAGGAATAGGAATTCACAACATTATCAGGAAGAGAATCATCTGCAACGATAGCATAAGCTTGAATTCCATTGCAAAGAGTCTGGATAGTTCATGTTTGAGTCCAAAACATTATTAAAAACTCTCAGAATTTGTTGCTATTATCTTTACTGTGGGCAACATTTGTCAAATGATGTCAAGCAAAAGAGACTAACAAGATGATGTTCCAAATCCCATTCCTAAGAGTATTCGTAAATAGCTAATAATCTATAAATGTGTGGTTTAATAGCCATTATAACTCTGAAAAGTTTGAACTTTTCTCATTCCATAGTTTAGCAGAAGAATGGCTGAGACAGATGGACAGGCAAACACATGAGTGATTTTATATTGGTTCTTTTAATTTTTTAAGTACACAAACATAAAAATAATAAACACATGCTGATTTTACAATTGCAAACACTTGATAATATTTTATAAATTAACTTAGCAATGCATTTTAATTATTTGGTGATTCATTCTCAGGAGTAGAATCACTGTAATAAGGAGGTTCCAAAATGTCACCAAATTTTAGAGTGGTGTAGAGTTTAAAGTATATGGGGAAGAGTTTTGGAATTTCTTCTGAAAAGAGTATAAGACTTCATATCCATGGGAAATATTTTGCTCCACAATCTATAGGTACATACATTCAGATGAATATGTACAAGTATTGACATTTTTTGAATAAATAATATCTTAAATATATTTTTTTAAAATCTATGTTCTGATAAAGCATTCTTCAATAGACAATTTTTTATTTGCTATCTACATATAATTGATCATACTTCCTTGTTTTTTTATGCAAAAGAACATTGCCACTTATCTTAGGGCATGTTCAGCCCAACTTACCAAAGTAACCAATGTTACTGTCCGATTGTAGGACAATCTGAAAGCGAATTGTGGTACCAATGAAAACTATCCTGTTGAATTGTAGCTGACGTCACACTTCGCCTTGATTTTCATTTTGTACTAGCCTACAATCAGTAAGTAACCGGTAAGTTGTGCTGAACATGCCCATACTTTCATATTTCCTGCTATTTTTGTTTCTGCATTCAAGTGCTAGTATATGAATCATCTTTACTCAAAACAGTAGGAAACATTTTACAAATAAATTAATTTATATTTCTTAAGAATTATTAAGGAATAGAAATTAATCTTAAGAAAATTTTATGTCTGTTTCATACTGAACATAATATAAAACGTACCTCAACAAGCCATGTCCTAGTACCTTTACCTTGCAAACGAATTGTACAACTAAGTAGAGCAGAGTGAAATGCTGTAAAAGTATCTAAATCACTTTCATTTCGAAGAGGCATTCTAAAAAAATAAAAATATTAATATGTTTATAAAATTTATGCTTATGTACAATATATTAATAACTTAAAAAAATATATATATATTTATAAAATTTATATTTATATGCAATAAATTAGTTACTTTTTGAAAATTAACATATACTTACTGAACAATTTTTACATGATAATTTGACCCATATGCTTCAATTTGAATTCCATTGTGGCAGATATCTTTCTTGTTTAACTAAAAATAATAATAATAATAATAATAAAATTTATTTTATAAGTTTGTATTATGTTCTACTTTAACTGCACTTTTCGAGTAATGCATATAATTGAATAAAACAATTGTAATTATTTATCATTATTTTACTTTAGAAAATTTTAGCATGCATGTACATCATATCTCCCTGCATATACAATATGAAAAAGAGCTCAGCAATAAGACAAACTTATGTCATAACATGTCAGTACATTTTAAAAAAATCATAAAAAAGTATTATTGTTACATTTTATTTATATACCAAACTGACCAAGATTAAAATATTTTTCTAATTTTATATTTTACTGCATTGATGTGTTAATAAAGCCTGCATGTGAGGCAAATTTTGTAACATTTTACTTAATATTGACAATATCCTTATAATCTTTTATTGTCTTTTTCCCATAATTGGGATGCCTATTACTTTTTCAATGACCAGAGTTTTTTTATGCATTAGAAAGTTGGTTGTATTTATGAAGGTCAATTATCGACATGAGGGATATAGGCCCTAGGAAGGGGGGGGGGGTCTTTTAAAAGAACTTAACCAGTATTTATGCAAGAAAATCCAAAGTTTGAAGAAAGCCACAAAAAACTCTGAACAATCAGCCTGACAGGTGTGATTGGGTTCGAACCCAGCACTTCCCATCTACCAGCTTCGAGATTAGAACCTCTCGGCTACTGGTGGAACCTGTATTAAGTGATGAGCAAAATTCAATTATTATGATAAGTACACGAAAAGTATGTGGAATCTTTTACAAATTCAAATATTTGATTGCTCAAGGATTAATTTGTATTTTTAAAAATAACAATCCAATTAAAATTTAATATAATATAAATCAGGAAACATTAATTGAAGTGTCGTACAATTTTGCAACATAAATAATAACTACTCTGTCACTAATAAGAGGAAAAAAAAAGGGGGGATATGTGTTGAAGATTTTTTTTTTTTTTTTTTAAATCTAATAGCATTTTACCAGTGATTGAATACAATAGATAACCGGTCACTAAAAATGTTTTGTTACCATTGAAAAGCATTAGTGAAAAATACATACTTCACAACATAATGTAGAAAATGGAATGCGCTCATCACACATGGAGACTATATGTGCTAGCTCTGTGATGAAGAAGCCAGTATATTTCACTTTTTTCACTCCAACATCAGGTTGTACAATAGACTGCAATGTTAAAAAAAAATCATGCATCAAGCATTGATTATGAAACACCTTCAAACACATTTATATTATTTTAACAAGACTTCACTATGAAATAAAATGGAAGACGATATCTAAGTAAATAATATGAAAAGCATATAACATATGAAAAGTCAATTACTGTAATTATATTACCAATTTAAAAAAGTACTTAAATTTTACTGTGCAGCCCTGTATATATGCTCTAGATTTGCATATATATACTACATAACAAGCTAAAGTTTAGTTCAGTTAGGAAGTGAATAACAGATGAAAATTCACCTTCAGCAGTTTATATTTCTTTTTTGCAGCTTTGTATATGATCTGTAAAATTTACGCACACATACCAAGTAATGTGCAAAAAATTTGTTAAATTTAAAAATGCATACCACAGCTAAAAATGCACTTTTTGAACACATTTCTGCACTCTAGCACTTTCTGCACTCATAGACAATAGTATAAATTAATATTTTTGTTTTAACTTGCAAATCAACCGCAGGGATCATGTGACCCAGTAGCTTTTTATGTGTGGCCTTGGCCTAAGACAGCAGTTCCGAAACTTTATTGACATGCAACCTACCTTTAAGAATTTTTTTTTTTTTTTGGCAACACATCTGGTATGAGGTAGTATTTAATATCAGTATGGAATTTTGTATGACTTCTATAAGCTATCGGCTATCTTATCTTTTGAAAAAGGCAAAATTTTTGTATGAAAGATGCACTGTCAAAAAAGGAATTGGTAGTATTAATGTGTGCAAGTTGAATTAAAACAATATAATGAAAAATACATTTTATTACCAAAACGCAACTTTACAATCAGTAAGATTTCTTGCAAAAGAGCATCTATATCAGAGTTAAAACTGGTTAATTTTAAGCTTGTCACTTTCTAGACACAGTTTATTTCTGTACATATTTTTTTAAAACAACATTGTAGAAATGAAGAAACATGTCATGCTGAACTTCATCAATGATCTTAAAGCTCATTTAAATAATCCCAGATATTCTGCTCCCATATTTCTTCTAAAAGAAATTTGATTTTTCCAGGGTTGCCATAATGATTGTGTGACCACTGACATAACACATAATGTAATATTGACTGAATGCTAAAGAAAATACTGTCTTCTCTCAAAATTTTAGTTTAAGATAATAGCTTCCATAATTATTCTTGCTACAAAATATTGTGATTATTTTTTAAACAAATGAAATAAAAGAAATTTTTACAGCAAACCTTGATTGTTCTGCAACACATCAAAACACCACTACTCATTAGTGGGTCACTACCCATCAGCGAGAACCACTGGCCTAAGATAAATAACCACAAATCTATATTTATAAAATTAACTGAGATGGGCATAAAATATATTTAAGTTCTTCTATGTTATTTCATATATTTTCATGAGAAGACAAAATTTGTCCTGTTATTTAAAATTAATTATAAGTGTAAAGTTATTTACATGTAGTTCTGCTTGCGCTACAGTGGTGTATACATTTCTTAATCTTTAACATAAATCAAACATTATCCCAAATTAAACTTGCACTACATATTTTTACAATTAAAAAATAAAAGTTTTTGAATTGGGCAGAAAACTGATTTATTAGAGCAAATTGATTTGCTTTTTACTAAAACTTTGAAACTCTCCATTTTTATTAGTACAATTATTGCACAGCAGTATTGCTTTCTGAGTTGAATGTTTGTCACATATAAGAAATTTGTAAACCAGTTTTTGAAAACAACAAACATAGTGGTGTTTTTAAGGCATTCACAATAGAAATCTAAAATGAAAATAATACATTTAATGTTAAAAAAAGTGACTTTTTTTGTATTAACTTTATGACTTTATGTTTTCTACTATACTTTCTATGAATGCTACACACTGCATTCTAAATAGTGAACAAGGCACAGTAAATCTTAATTAAAAATATATATGTTACAGGCCAAACTAGATTGGCCTAGGCCAAACTAGTCTATCCTAATGCCCATCGAATGAACTAGTTTTTCCTAGGCCAAATCGGTCTATCCTAACACCCATCGGATAAACTAGTTCTTCCTAGGCCGAACCGGTTTATCCTAATGCCCATCGGATAGACTAGTTTTTCCTAGGCCAAACTAGTCTATCCTAAGGCCCATAGGACAAACTAGTTTGGCCTAACTCTTATAGGATAAACTAGTTCAGCCTACTGTTTACTGGTCTGAACTAGTTAATCCTAGACCGATCTAGTTTATCCTAGGCCAATTCAATTTGGCTTGATTTTATTGAATTCAATGACTGCCTCAGCGCCAACATTCTAGTTTCTCCTTGACTGATCTAGTTTGTCCTAGGCCAATGTAATTATCCATGTTTTTAGCTCACGGGCGTCAAAGCCAGCGAAATAAAGGGCTCACAGGTTCTTTATGTATGTACGTACGCATGTATGTACGTACGAATGTACGTAATGCTATAACTCTTGATATAAATATCCGATTAGCTTCAAATTTTGGATGTAGGTTCCTTCTGATAAGATACATTTCTGATTAGTTTCGGAAATTCACTGAATAAGAATAAAGGAGGCGAACGGGAGTCTAATCCCCACCGTTAATTTAGAGAAATGCATTTATCATGCAGAATTATCAGTTTTCATTTAAAATTCTAGATATAGGATCATTCTGACAAGGCACCTCCGGAATTATTTGTGAATGTTTATTGTTTAAGTGTTAAAGAAAGGGCAATGTAGGTACCCCCGCCATAATTTAGATAAATGGTTTTTAACGCAGAAATTATGGATTTGGTTCAAATTTTGGTTATAGGTTCTTTCTGATAAGGCAATTCCCTGAATAGTTTTGAGGGTTTAATGGTAAAGTATGAAGGGAAAATGACGGATTTCCCTCTTACCTAGAAAAACTAGTTTTTCCTATGGGCATATAGATAAACAAGTTTGGCGTAGGAAATTTAGTTTATATAATTGGCGTTAGGATAAAATATTTTGGCTTAGGCTAATCTAATTTGGCTCGAAATCGGGTTTGGCCGGTAAAAAACATGTCTTTCACTAGAATAAGTATAAATGTGTGTCAAGAGTAATTGCTTTATAACATCAATACAGGAATTTCACATGTCCACCCTAAAGACATAATGCATTTTACATGGTGATTTTTTCCCCTGCAGACTCGTGCCAACTGAGATCAGGCTTGCATTTATTATTATTATTATTATTATTATTATTATTATTGCATATTCGAGCCAGATTGGAGGTGAACATAATTTGAAATCTAACAGCATTTTCCATTTTTTAGAAATTAATTTCTTGTCGACATATAAGCTATTCTTGACGGCGTCAAGTTTTTCTTTTCCATGAAGTCGTAACCGAAAATTCTATTCAAAACGTAGCTTTAATAGTATTTTCTCAAAGATACATCGCTTTTATGGAAAAATGGCTAACGCTATTCGATTACATATTTTCTGAGTGAGAATGCCTGTTAATCTTATGCCTTTCCGAAAATGAATTAATTCTTAAATGTGTTAGGATGTAGCTCTTTTGGATTTGAGAAAAGTCTTAAGGAATGACAGAGAAACATATTCACAAATTTACTTTTTACCGAACAATTTAGTTATGATGTTTATAACTCTACTTTTTTTTTCTTTTGTTCGAAACTACATTAATTATTTAATGAATCCCCATTTCAATATTGAAAGGTCTAAGAAACTAAATAACCAATAATACATTGTGTATTTTTTATTCTGTGAACACCTCGTAATTTGAAAATACATTGTAAATTTATCCAATATGTATGTATGCAGTATTTTTTAAAGGAATCCTAATTGTATGTTAAGTAAAATCTGAATTTTTTGCAGAAATTGAGTAGGGCCCGATTGAGCGGGATTGAGTCTTTTTTCACATATTTTTGTAGAGGCACAGGACTTGGGCTGAACTTTTAATTTTTAATCAGGGTCAGGGCAAAATAACTTTCCTTCGGGAAAGGTGGGGCCCGGAACTCTAAATTCTTTCCCGTGTAAATCTCTAACAGCACATCGAATAAAATACATTATAATGGTGATGACAAAACCACTTTGCACAAGGTTAGCTATGGAGCAGTAGTCGGTATCAATATTAAAATGAATATTGCCCAATTAAACTGGTGGCTTTGCATTCACAGGCTGTTTACAGTCATTGTGTATTTCAGCCTTATTTTTTTATAGAATAACACCCTCGAAAAATAAAGTAAGTTGGATTACTTTTTCCCATTTCCCCCACTTATATTTAACCATTGAACCCCCAAAATTAATCACAGATATGCTTTATAAAATTAAACAATTATCCAAAATTTGAACCAAATCAGATAATTCTGCTCAAAAAAACCATTCATCTGATTTAGAGAGGGTAATCCCACATTTCTCCCTTTATACATAATCATTAAACCCTCAAAACAATTCAGGGATTCGCCTTTTAAAGAAATAACTACAAGCTATATTCAAAATTTACGGCAAATCGGATAAAACTGCATAAAAACCCATTTATCTAATTTAAGGAAGGCGATAAATTGCCCATTAACCCATTATACATAACCATAAGAAAAGACCCAAATTAATTAAAGAAGCACTTGATCAAATGAATTCATGTCCAAAATTTAAAGCAAATTGGATAATTCTGTATTATAACAAATTTATATATTTTAAGGAAGGAAATAAATTGCTGGTTCAGACCAAAAACCAAAGAACCACCAAAATTAATCAGTGAAACGCTTTATCAGAATGAACAAATGTAAGATTTGTAGGAAATCGGTTAATTCTGCATGAAAAACCCATTTAACAAAATTAGGCGGGATTCCCCCGTTCTTCCCTTAGTTCTTATTCAATTAATCCCCAAAACCAATTAGAGAATTGCCTTACCAGAATGAATCTATTTCTAAAATTTGAAGTAAATCGATAAATTCTACATGAAAAAAGCATTTACATAAATTATGGGGCATTACCCCTATTCTCCCCTCCCTTTAATCTTAAACAATTGACACCCACATGAAGGCGCCTCAACAGAATACTCCTATATCAAAAATTTGAATAAAATATGCTAATAATCTATAGAAATCCATTCATTTGAATTAAGGGAAGGGGCGAATCAGCCTCTCGTCCCCTCCCCCTTATTCTTCTCCAATGACCTCCCAAAATTAATCAGAAAAGCTCCTCATAAGAATAAACCTATATTGAAAGTTTGATGCAAATCGAGTATTTCTATCAAAAATTATTGTGTTACGTACTTACGTACATACATAGATACAGAACCCACGGGCACATTAGTTCTCAGTCTTTGGTAGCTGATGAGATAAAACACGTCAAATTACATTATTTCTATCAAGAGTTATCGCGTTACGTACATACATGCGTGCGTACATACATACAGAACCTGTGAGCCCATTTTTTCTTTGGCTTTGACGCCCATGAGCTAAAAACACGTAAAACTACATTTGCCTAGGATAAACTAGATCAGCCTAGGACAAACTAGAATTTTGGTGCTGAGGTGATCATTGAATCAAATAAAATCACGCCAAATTGAATTGGCCTAGGATAAACTAGATCGGCCTAGGATAAACAAGTTCAGACCAGTAAACAGCAGACTGAACTAGTTTATCCTATAAGAGTTAGGCCAAACTAGTTTGGCCTAGGAAAAACTAGTCTATCCGATGGGCGTTAGGATAAACCGGTTTGGCCTAGGAAAAACTAGTTCATCCGATGGGCGTTAGGATAGACCGGTTTGGCCTAGGAAAAACTAGTTCATCCGATGGGCGTTAGGATAGACTAGTTTGGCCTAGGCCAATCTAGTTTGGCCTGTAACATATATATTAAATGGCAATTTGAACATATTTTATGAGTGTCAGGTCTCAAACAGATAGTCAGACAGCCAAACAAAATTAATTAAAAAATACTTTTCAATTGCGGGAAAGTTTTAAAAATAAACATCATTTCAACTTGGTTTCATTTTTATAAGCCATTAAAAATATCAACTGAATTAACATCTAATAGTTTCTTGAGGAAAATAAATATGATTTAAAAACTATTATGAATTAAAAATAATTACCTTTCTTTTTTTGCCAATTCCTTGTTGCTCATCTGGAAGAAAAAAAGTTAAGATTAAAATATTTAAGTAAAAATATTCAATACTTAAATTCAATAAAATTTTCAAACTGCTGATTTTTTGCCAGATTGCAGAAAATACTGTCTGGTGTACAGAATGTATGTTAAAATCTCCTAAATATTTTCTACATTAATATTATATGTTTTTTAGATAGTGCATCAACAATATCAAAAAGCATTTTTAATTGATAAATGTCAATTATTTATCAAATACAATTTTGAAATTTATTAAAAAGTAATATTTTTGTAATAGCTCCATGCCATAGGTTAATAGCATAAAAACCACAGAAATCACCAAAGATTTCAATACTTACAGCAGCCATTTATTTTTCTGGTAACAAAATATGCCTTTAGAAGCATATACTGGGGGTTGTTACAAATTTTCTAGTCTATTTTTTTTAACATTTAGTTTGTACTATTTTATATTTATTAAATGAAAATCTGTCCAAACAAACTAATAGACCAGGAGACAATTACCTCATTAAGTTCACAGCTGAATTCCAGAATTAATTAAAACTTTATTTGCATATTAAAACACAATAGGTCTTCCATTTCAAATTTTGGTGAAAACATCTCTAAACTCAATTTTAATGACTATTGTGTTCTCCTGATCCCAGTCCTCCATGTTTTCATACCTTTAGTTACAGGAAAACACAATGGTAAACTTATGAGTCAACTGCTAAAATTGAGTTTTCAACCAAGATATGGTTTGGCAAACCAATTGCATTTTAATATGCAAATCCAATTTTAATTAATTCTGGAATTTTAGCCTTTGAAAATAAGAAATTGTAGCTCACAGAATTCAAAATTAACCTGGAGAATGGTTGTTTGGTTTTTCGTGTTCTGTGGCCATTTTTTGACATTTATAAAAGGAATAAGGTTTCGATCTTTGAACTCGATAGTATTTTTTTTTTCCCTTCTGAAAAATTTTATGTGTTTTTAAAGTTTTCTCTCTCTCTCTCTTTTTTTTTTTTTTTTTTTTTTTTTTTTTTTTACATTTTTAAATAGGACCAGATTTTAATTTTTCAGCCCAGCACACTAAATTTTGATGAAATTCGCAATTTTTTTCCATGATCATTTCAGGATATTCACAATTTTTTTCCACAATCATAACTTACATTTTTCTATCATGCATTTTTTTAATGCAATCCTTTGTTGAATTTTGCATTTTTTTTACCACGACCCTTTAATGAAATTTGTGTTTTTCTGCGACTTTTTGACAAAATTTGCATTTTCTGAATGTAAACTTTTGACAAATTTCATTTTCTTCTGCAACCTGCTGACAAAACGGATTGATGACTATCTTTTTGTGATCAATTAACAAAATTCACTACTTGTTTACGTGACTTTTTTGATGAAATTAGCAATTTTTTTTCCTTGACAGTTTATCAAAATTTGAGATTATTTTGTGCAATCTTTTAACAAAATTCACAATTTCTTTATCAATCCTTAATGAAATTAGTTATTTTATATAGCAACCAAATGAAGATAATATTTTTTGTTTCTGAGATCTTTGACAATACCCACCCTTTTTTACACAATAGTTTGAAAAAATTCTTAATTTTTTCTGCAACCGATTCAGGAAATAACTTAGGAGAAATTCCATAAAATTAAAAATTGCTGTCTTCCAAGAAATTTTAAAATATACCAGCAGAAACAATAATCTGTAGAAGAATTTGCATGGGGAAATATGCAAGGATCCTACACAATCTATGGAATTTTTTTTTTTTTTTTAATATCAATAAAATCATTACTTTGGGATTATTAGTTGAATTGCCTGTCTACATGCAACATCATGGGGTGAGTAATTATCCTATTTATTCATTTATTTATATGATTGATTTTTCAGGTTTGTTACTTTTAAATAATATTTGGCTAGAATATTAAAAATAAATTACTTTATGCTTGTTATTTGGCCAAAACCTTTTACTTATTCTCAATAATTGCTAAATAACTTTTTAAATCACTATTTAAATTAAATCATTCTCAACTTCAAATTATTTTATTAAATTGTAACATAACATTTCTGGCCACTATATGTGCTCAGCAGTAGTGTCTTTGAATTTATACATTGAATGTACTTCAGTTAAATTTTATTTAATATAAACATTTAATATATTAAAATTTATATTAATTATTTACATTTCCAGTTTAAATCTATGCTCTAATTTATTTACAGAGACATCTTTTGCTGTACAAAAAATTTATATGCATGTTTCAATGGAGATGCACAAAAATCTGTGAAAAGACTTTTTTTTAAGTAAATGGTAAATATTTTTTTTTAAACAAGAAAGGTAGTAGAGTACTATAAACAAAATAAATATTGCTATTTAACATACACTTATTCATAAAAAGATGACATAAAACAAACATGCAAATAAAACATCTGAATGTTTCAATTTCTTCTTAAAAAGAAAAAATATATAAATCGCAAGAAACTAATTAGACTAAGTAGATATTGAAAAGAACAATGAAAATTGAACAGAAAAACATTGGAAATAAGTATGTATATTATTTTTATTATCAAGAAAGAGGTGTATTTTTAAAGCTGGAGATAAAAACAGAAAATGGATGTGAACTGATTTTTAACGAATAATTTTTTTGAAATACAGTCAAATCTCATTAACAGAAAATTGCTTAATATGAAATAATAATTTAGTCTAGACAGACAATTTCAAAAACAATTGATTGCACTTCATGGTTGATAATTCTAAATGCTCAATTTTTTTTTAAAAATAACTACTTGAGACCCTTGCAAAAATGTTCAACTTCTATGCTATTGACTGATGCTAAAAATTGTTGCTGCTTTAAAATTAAACCCAAGGTTCATTTAGATTTCTACTATAGTTTCTGAAAGTTCCAAATACTACATTAATTTACATACAGTATTTCTTGCAACAATGGAATGAATCTTTAGAAAAGAAAAATGTAAAAAATAAGATTATTTGTAGAAAGTTATAAGTAAATTATAACAGATAAATATTAATTTTGCTGCTTTTTAAAAATATGAAGACACTTACATTCAATCTCTGTACAGGGACCATGTGTCGATATAAAATTATCAAGAGATGCAAAATCAACAATTTTTAAATATGATTTTGGTAGTTCAGTCTCTAAAACTGCTTCAACTTTTTGCTCAATAGCATCATCATCTAACTGCTGTGGTGCCACTGTCATCAAATAATAGGTAGGAATGATTTCACATCTGTTTTCTGGATTTTCTAACAGACGGACAATCTACAACAGAAGCGTCAAATTGTTAAAAAACATTAAAAGTTATCAATATAGATCAATAATGTAAAAATATTAAGCATTAAAGATTTCAATTAAATAAAAATAAAACAACTATGATAACAAATTATCATATTTTCTGGTGTGTAAGTAGACTTTAAAATCAAGAAAATACAAAGAAAATTAAAGAGTTGATTTATATACTGGAGGTAAAATCATTTAATAAAAAATTGTAATTTATATCTGTAACAATAATTATGAAAAAAAGCACCCCCCCCCCCCCCCCTGTAACATGGGTACAAGAAAACCATCCAAGTCAAGACTGAAATCTTTTCTGAGCATTAGAAATAACTAAATGCAAAAGGGTTAGAAGATTTCTAAGTCATGCATTATGACAAAAAATTGATCTCTTACAATAAAAGAAAGTGATTAAATGTTCTTGATGGCAAAACTGCTATTATTTAAGTATATAAAGTAGAATTTTGAGTTAGTCAAAAATCTCTTCAAGACTGAAATCAGTCCTGAGATTGAAGGTCTTGCACCCATGTCCTGTAAAGTTTTATAATTTTTTTTTTAAACTATAATTAAAAAACTTATCTTGATCATTATTATAGAGAACAAATTATTTTTAGAAAAAAAAAATAGCTGATTTGAAGGATAATTTGTATCTATGAGTAAAAAATCAACTGTAAAAGCCAAAAGAAAGTGATTAACAAAAAGTAGTAAAAGAAAAAAAAAATTGTGATCACCACTAATTTCAGTGCCATCTTTATTTTCTTTTCTTTAACTAAGTTTTACAGTTTACATCTGAAAAAAATATATGGATTTTTAGCATAACAGATTTTAGAATCGAGGATTTGAGGAAATCTACAATATGTGTTTGAAAAAAAATATATATGTAAAATAATAATAATAATAATATTTTCCCAGTATTTCAGCCTTTCTATTCTTTGCATTGATATTTATTACATGCTATTGAGAGCTAATTATTTTGAAAATTGAAAAAATTTAGTAGAAATGCAAACAAAACACTCACAATGTAATATTCTTGATGTTTGCATAGTTTAATAAATAATCTGTGCTTTGAAAATTTGGCCAGTTCATGATCTGGTGGAATAAGAAGAGGCAAATGTTCACTAGCCAAGGCAGGTAAATGCTGAATTGTTTTTTCACAACGACGTATTGTTATCCAAAATCTAGGGGGGAAAAAAGTAAAGTCAAAATTACAGTAAAACATATTTCATGTTACATAAATAATTCTTTTAAGAAAATCATTTACAAGAATGTCAATATCACGAAAACAAACAAACAAACAAAATCTGTGAAATATTATGGGCTTGTCTTGCATAAAATGTGGCACCCTCACCAGCGCTGGATCCAGGTGTTATTTTTTGAAGCCCATTTCTGTGAAAAAACACATCTATGAATCATGTAAAACTTTATGTTTTTACCATCATTATATTTTTAATTTGATAACAAATTTGCTCCATAAATTGATGTAACACTACAAAATAATTCTTATAGTAGTTTTTAAAGAATTGAATGTCTCTTTCAGAAAATTAAAACAATTGTTTAGTTACAATAAGAAAATACTTGACACAGTACATAAAGTAGATTAAAAACAATATTATAATTAACATCAAAACACTTTGACTTGTGCAAATTTAGTTTGGTAGCCACAGCATACAGTCATAAATGCAAAATGTAATTTTGCAGTAGGGTAGATGAGCCAGTAATGGACACTCTTAAGGAATTTCGATACTATTTGATTATCTCGTTGACCAATTTTGGATGGTTTAATTGGAGTATAATTTTGTAAAACGGCACTTTTATCAAACAATATATTCTGAATGGGGTCATTTTTAAGAATTAGAATTTTACAGGGATGAAAGCGCACAAAATCCATTTCAGAGCAGTATATCCATTTTTCGAGCAACAAAAATTAGACTTTGGAACAGTAAGAATTTGATTTTGTAGCAATAAAATCGCATTTTTTGTGATCTTTGGACGAAATTTGTCTGTTTTTCACAATTATTTGACGAAATTCACATTTTTTTTTTTTTTTTTGGCAATCTTTTAATGAAATTTATGCAACTTTCATGATCTTTCAACGAAATTTGAATTTTTCGTGATTTTTTTTCCAAACTTGTGATCTTTCAATGAAATTTACAGATTTTTTTTTGCCATCTTTTGACCATGTTATGTTTGTTTTTTCACGAAACAAGCAATCCTTTGACAAAATTTACTGGTTTTTTGGTTTATTTCATCATTATATTTGGATGAATTTGTGTTTTTTGCGATTTTTCGATAGAATTTGCTGGTTTATGCGTCGTTTTGAAGAAATTCGGGATTTTTTTTTTTTTTTTCACAATATTTAATAAAATTTGCATCTTACCACAATATTTTGACTATGTTTTGTTCATTTTTCATAAAATTAACAAATTTTTTGACAAAATTCATTTTTTTTTCGTGATCCTTAGATGAACATTGGGTGTTTGTTGTAATTTTTTCAAAATTCACATGTTTATAGAAATTTTTAGATGAAATGCATATATTTTTGCAATCTTTGGATGAAATCCGCATGTTTTCCAAAATCTTTATACAAAATCCGCATGTTTTCTGAAATCTTTCTACAAAATGTTGTGTGTTTTCCATGATTTTTTGAGGAAATCCATGCATTTTTTGCAATCTTTTGAGCGTGATTTTTTCATTGTTTGATGAAATTAGCAATTTGGAAAAAGTTAAAAATGGAATTTTTGTTTTTCAGATCGAAAAAATTGTGCTAGATTTCATTTTGGTACTAAGTACGTTTTGGTGCAAATTTAAGAAAAAAGGCTATTTCAGTGCAGACTTGCACAGTAACTGTATTTCTGCACAGATATGCATAAAAAACGCAACACTTGAAACCCTGAATTTTGTGAAGGGGCCGTTTTTAAGGAGGGATTTTGTGAAGCGGCCGTTTTTAGAGATTGTAATTTTGCGGAGAGGCTGTTTTTAGGGATTGGAATTTTGCGCCCCCAGTTTTTGGCTGGATCAACCCCTGTTCACGCCTAGCAGAAGCTATGTACCATGGCAGCAGGCATTGCAGATTATTTAAAAACCTTTCAGCTTAATCTAATGCCTAAAAAAGAAAGGAAAACAAAAAGGTAACTTTTTACCTTTTGTGTGGGAGGGGCAGGGGGTAAAATGTGTTGTCTAATTCCTCAGTTTTAGTTCTTGTCACTGTGCAAATGCAACTATCAACACTTCCATAATTTCCTTTTTAAGTCTTACTCCTAAAATACTAAAGTTTTCTCATAATTTATTAAATAAAAAATAAAGTTTCTTTTGCTGAATTAAAGTTAGATTAAAATAGTTTTTATTAAATAGTTTATCTTTAATTGAAAATAAATTATACCTTTTAACTTTAATCTTTATTCTGCTAAATCTCCTAAATAGTTCTTTAGAATATATTATTTTACAGCTGCCATATTTCATCCACGATATTTTGTTTACAGTCCTTTCAGAATCTAGTTTCACTTCCTTTCATTATCTGATCATAATTCACACGGCCGTTACGAGATAACGAAGTGTCCGATCTTTGACGTCATCGATCAGAAGTTGCATCATTCTGATACTCTTACGTCATTCTTTCTCTTAATGAGATTCTTGAAGTGAATGGATTTTGAATCGCTGTTTTAGTAGTTAACCGTTACCCGTGTTGATGATAAGCGTATATAAAGATCGCGAATTGATGAGTTAATCAGTTTCGATTATCCTTTTGAGATGCACCGGTAGGTTTGGCCACCGTGTCTGTTCTTTTTACACCATGTTGACGTGATAAATTACGACTGATCTCATGAGGTAGCCAAATAGTTTTTCTGTTAAGTTTGCATTATAGTTTTCAAACGAAATTTTGATATTGATGGCTTGCGTTTTTGTCATGAACTTTAAAGTTGTTTTTCACCGACATCTTTAATGTACCTAGTGTTAAGTCGATTGAAGAGGAGAATGAGACATCGGTTTCCAGATGTGTTTTTCCAGAATCGGCAAGGTCATTAACTTCGTTGTTGGTGGTTTTACGGATGGCGAACTCTGAATAAATCAGCGAATGTTTTTCACGATAGAAGTACTTCTTTTAAAGAAGATATGTTATACTATGAGCTCCTGGACATTTTGATTTTTCTTTTTTTTTTTCATGTCATGAAGTCCCAGATATATAATGAAGACGCAGATAAGTTATATTGTTATTGTTATATAGTTAATTGATAAATTTTTTTAATTTTCAATTTTATCTTTTTATTTTGTTTATGTTTTAAGACTTCAATAAATATTTTGTTAGATTTTAAATTTGTTATCTTTTATATCACCATACATTAATTTTTCTTTGGCAGTTTAACTTATATTGAAATTTAAACTTCTTTTTCGTGTAATTGTGGTTCGGGAACCAGCATGAGCGTTTCTGCTGTAAAAGCTGCTCTGCAAATCTTTAAATAGTTTGTATATTACGTAAGTAATATACAAGAAAGGTTAAACAAGAAAGGGCTCGTTTCCCTAACCGCTACCGATAGTTTAAATTAAAAAAGTAGTTTAAAATTAAATTGTTTAAAAGTGTAATTATAAAGTATAGTGTTTTTCAAAAGTTTAAGAGATTAAATTAAAAGTTGTTTAATAAGTTTTATTTTCAGCTGCGTTCTAGTAATTTAAAAGTAATGTTTTTGAAATTTTTTCTTTGCCGCCTTTTACCTTAATCGGTTCGGCGTTGATGTGGCGAAATTACGTAATACCCTCGTCGTATATTGGCGATGTGCTGAGATGGGGGGGGGGGGGGGGGGGGGGGGCTGGATATTTACGAACTATTTTCATTTTGAAATAATTAAAACTTTTTGATAATAGTTTTGAAAATTTTAATGTTAGTTTAAGAGTTTAAAAAATATTTTTAAGATTCTCTTAATTTTTTTTGGAATTAAAATAAAATTAGAATAGTAAGTTAGTTTTTTTGTGCTGTACTTCATGACATTGAATTTTGAAACGATGGAGTGAAGGAAGAATACGTCAAGTATATTTTTGAATCATGTTGAAGAATTTTTGAAACTTCATGAAAAGTGGTTTTTCTGCAGGCTACCTGATAAATGATGCGTAGTGTGACAAGTTCAAGTGTTAAACAAGGTCATTCTTTTTCAAGTGAACGTCGATGTCTGCACCTGTTCTTATGCTGCTTTGGGTTTAGTTGCATCAGTGGGGCGCGCTGGTGCCCCCACTTGAGGTGGTGCATTTAAAGATCTTGCAGTGTGAGAACTTTTTGCGGTCTAATGGACATCTTTGACTTTTGTTCCTGAAAACATTTTTGACCTTTGTTCTTGGACATTTTGACTTTCGTTCCTGAACTTTTTGAGCTGCCACTTCGAGATGTCGGATCGTCGTATTTCTCTAGTCCGGTGTTCCTTCTGCATAGTTCTGATGTCATGATTGCTGTGGAAGTGTACCTCTTCAAGAATCTTTACATCTGTTATATTGATATTTTTATTGTTAAAGTCTATTGTTAAAGTTTTTATAAAAATGTGATATTTTTATACCGGTTGTTTTTATAATTAGAAAAATATAATAAGTTTTGCATCCAGAGATTTTTAATGTCAGCGTTTAAAAATTGGTATTTAAATAGAGGGGGAGTTTTAAAATCCTTGCTTGTCTTTATGGTGTAAATTAACTAGTGTTAAAGTTTAGGATTTTGTGCTTAATTACTTAGGGATTTTTGAAATCCTAGTTTAGTTTTAAATTAAGCATTTTCCCCTGCATAAAGTTAATATTTAAATGAACTTAAAGAGCAGTTCGGATTTTTTTCCTCTCTTGGGTATGTTTTAATGTTTAAGCTAAGATGGTTTAATGTCAGGTTAAGATGGGTTTAATTATTGAAGTAACCTGTAAAGCCTATTTAGTAGCTTTTGAGAAATTAAGATAAGTTTAATTTCTTGTGAAATAGCTATTGATTTTCTTTTTATGGGAAATTGATTTAAAAGTTTGAATAATAATTATGGCCCTCGCTTTAAATGGTTGTTTATTAATCTTGAAGTTTAAAGTAAATTTAAAGTTGAATATTTTAGATTCCATTATAAAATGGTTTAACTTGTTAGAAGTTTGTTTTCCACCTGTTTAACAATTACTTAAAAGTTAATCATGAAAGGATATTTATATTTTACAGAAAATATAGTAATAGATTTAATACAGTAATATTTGAAGACCCTATTTGATTTGAACTTTGCATCTTGGGAGGGTTTTCTTTTTCTTGTGTAAGATTAAAGTGTAAGATACCCGACCTGAATAATGCATGATTTCTGTGTTATAATTGGGTTTTTCTTTTAGTAATTGTTTTTAGTTTTAAGCAAACAGATATTAAGTTTAAAATAAGTTTATTAAAAGTTCTTTTTAACTGTTATTGTGAGGGGCCATATTGAAGAATTTTTTTAAGGATATGTAAAGTTTAAAATAACTTGATGAAATAATTTGAATCTTTATCCTATTGGGGAAAACTTGATCTTTGATGTAGTGAATCTTTGTTTTACAAGTTTAATAGGGCTCAATTTTCTTTTAGTGTAAGAAATAGCCGTGAATATTTATTTTTTCTAGGCTATATGGTTGTTTGAACAACTGGTTTGAGTTCTTGACTTACAGTGTGATTCACTGCATCGTGTATCATGTTTTGATTTTTATTAAATTTAAACGATATGTAATTTTTGAAATCTTTTATATTTTTATCTTACTTGAAAACAGTAATGCTTTTTAATAAGTATGACAGCTAAATTTTTAGATGGACTGTATCCTGGATAATTGTTTTATATGCTTCAGCCATTTTTCTATAAATGATTTACAGTAGAATGATATATTTATTTCTAAAGGATAATTTTAAATGTTAAATCTAATAAAAAGTTGGATTTATTTGAATTTTTCTTGTTTTGATATTGTATTATAATTTAAAGAAATGTTTTATTTGCAGTATAGTACTTAAAGTTTTCTTTGCCCAATAGTTTAAGTAAAACCTCTAGCATGAATGAAGGAAAGATCCGATGGATTTTCACTTTGCATTTTTAGATTTTTTTGGCAACCTGGATCCTAGAGCAAGATAGCGTATAAGCAGGCCGCTGATGCTTATGGATATGGTTGGTTTTAAATTGCTGAGGTTTTACATTAGGGCATTGAATAAAAATTCATATTTTATATGCAGTTTTGACAGTCTACATTGATGTTAAGTTGCTTTGGAAATTTAAGTTAAAGAGATTGTTAGTAAGTTCTCATTAGTTTTTATTTGTAATGGCTGGCTATGTTTAAGGAGAGGATATGGAGGAGTTTGAATTGCTGCTTAGAAAAGAAATGAGCTCTGGATGTAATTCTGAGATTTTTTTGAAGGGGGAACGATTTTTAAATAAAGGTTTTTGAGTAAATTCATTTTGAATTCTGGGTAATTTTGGAGAGATTAGCTATTTTTTAGAGGCAAATTGCTTATGCTGAATGATCGATGGGATTTGTGAAAGCTGAATTGAAATTTTACCAATGGTTAGATCCCATAAAAGATCAGTAATTGAAATTTTGATTAAGGTCCTTGCCTGAATAGTTATGTATACATAAGGGGAACTTTCTAGTTTGGCTGAGGGACAGTATCATTTGAGCAATTTGCAGACTGTTTTTGGTATATTGGCATGTTTGACAGGAAAAGTGTAAAATAGATCCCAGGTTACTTTTTCCTGAAACTGAGATGTCATATGAAGCATTGTCTGATGGTTGATAATTATTTTAAAGCTGTCTTTCCAAATTTGAAGTTTTAGATTCCTAGAGTTCAGTGATGATCATTTTAAGAAAGTTTTGAATAATTCTGACGGGCAAAGTAGTTTATGGTAATATGCATTTACTGAATAGTTTGAGAATACAGTTTTTTTTAGTGGGGTATTTGATAGAGGTCAAGTTGTGAAGGAAAGGAAGGATTGGGCTCTTGAAGAAATTTGAGTGGTGTTTCCAGTACTTGGCAAGATATCCTGTATATTAGATGCATTTTGGTTTAGCTCTGTTTTCTTTAAGCATTTGGTGAAGTTGAGTAAAGCAAGGTCGGTCTCTATGAGAATGTTGAACTAAAGTTAATGCTCGGTAACCCTGTCAGTTTTGAGATTGTACTTTAGAGAGGTGGTTCTTTATCCGTGTCTGTGTCTTTGCCTATGTCCTGTTTTGTCTTGAGAGAATGAATGTGAAGCCTTTTGATCCAGAGCATCTGTGTGTACATAGAATGAATGGGAGCGAATGGGTATCCTAGCGCTGGGATGTATGAATGTTGTGTTTCCCCAGTATCAGTGTCTGGTCCGGATTTCGAGGTATAGGCACAGCTAAAATTTTTTTTGATAAATAGGCAGGATGTTAGTAATGTGAATTTAAAATATATATATATTTACTTAGGGGAGCATTAGATACTTAGATATTTGACCCGATTTGATTGCTTGACTGTCATCTGGATTGGCTTAGGAGAAGAGCAAACTGTATGTTAGATGTTAAGAAAGAAGTCTCTGTGTTAATTTGCCAGGGTTGCCTAGTCGGAATATTTAATGTTTTCTTTTTGATATATCAGTTATGTCTTGATTTCAAAATGTTAAATGAATTAAGAAATTTTTTTGAAGGGTACATAATAACTTTTGTAATTTATAATGATTATTACGAAATATGTTAATCTTTGCATTAATGTTTTGTGTAAGAAAATGAAATGTATGCACGATGGATACACTAAAGGACCGGATGATATGTTCCGTCAACTAGGACTGTTGTATTTTTTAATATATATTTTTAATATTTATATGTTAATGTAAAAATGTTTTGGAGCTCATGGTTTTAAACTTTTTAAATTTTTAGCTTTTCTCGGTTTAACATCTTCTGGTTACAAATTTTTTTTAGGTATAGAGCTGGTTTCTTTTTGATAGTTCTTTGGGGAAGTTCTTCATGGGTGTTGTAAGAATTAGTGTTAGCCTTGAGGATGCCATTGGTGTTTTATTTTGATCCTACTTTCGGATTAATTTTTAGTGGTGCTCTTTTGGGCATTTGCCCTGTTATTGCACAGGTGACAAGAGGGGGGGGCTTTGTTGTCTAATTCCTCAGTTTTAGTTCTTGTCACTGTGCAAATGCAACTATCAACACTTCCATAATTTCCTTTTTAAGTCTTACTCCTAAAATACTAAAGTTTTCTCATAATTTATTAAATAAAAAATAAAGTTTCTTTTGCTGAATTAAAGTTAGATTAAAATAGTTTTTATTAAATAGTTTATCTTTAATTGAAAATAAATTATACCTTTTAACTTTAATCTTTATTCTGCTAAATCTCCTAAATAGTTCTTTAGAATATATTATTTTACAGCTGCCATATTTCATCCACGATATTTTGTTTACAGTCCTTTCAGAATCTAGTTTCACTTCCTTTCATTATCTGATCATTCACACGGCCGTTACGAGATAACGAAGTGTCCGATCTTTGACGTCATCGATCAGAAGTTGCATCATTCTGATACTCTTACGTCATTCTTTCTCTTAATGAGATTCTTGAAGTGAATGGATTTTGAATCGCTGTTTTAGTAGTTAACCGTTACCCGTGTTGATGATAAGCGTATATAAAGATCGCGAATTGATGAGTTAATCAGTTTCGATTATCCTTTTGAGATGCACCGGTAGGCTTGGCCACCGTGTCTGTTCTTTTTACACCATGTTGACGTGATAAATTACAACTGATCTCATGAGGTAGTCAAATAGTTTTTCTGTTAAGTTTGCATTATAGTTTTCAAACGAAATTTTGATATTGATGGCTTGCGTTTTTGTCATGAACTTTAAAGTTGTTTTTCACCGACGTCTTTAATGTACCTAGTGTTAAGTCGATTGAAGAGGAGAATGAGACATCGGTTTCCAGATGTGTTTTTCCAGAATCGGCAAGGTCATTAACTTCGTTGTTGGTGGTTTTACGGATGGCGAACTCTGAATAAATCAACGAATGTTTTTCACGATAGAAGTACTTCTTTTAAAGAAGATATGTTATACTATGAGCTCCTGGACATTTTGATTTTTCTTTTTTTTTTTCATGTCATGAAGTCCCAGATATATAATGAAGACGCAGATAAGTTATATTGTTATTGTTATATAGTTAATTGATAAATTCTTTTAATTTTTAATTTTATCTTTTTATTTTGTTTATGTTTTAAGACTTCAATAAATATTTTGTTAGATTTTAAATTTGTTTGTTATCTTTTATATCACCACACATTAATTTTTCTTTGGCAGTTTAACTTATATTGAAATTTAAACTTCTTTTTCGTGTAATTGTGGTTCGGGAACCAGCATGAGCGTTTCTGCTGTAAAAGCTGCTCTGCAAATCTTTAAATAGTTTGTATATTACGTAAGTAATATACAAGAAAATGGAATTCTTGCATTTTTTATGGGTTGATATTATTTCTTATGGCAGTAGACATTGTTGGGCAACAGATAAATTTTGTTTTGCTCCAGATTGGGAGAGAAAACATTTCTATTGGGAATATGATGTAAATGAAATGTTAATACAGATTTTATAATTATTATTTGCAGGAAAACAAATCTACCCAAATGAAACTTTTTTTTTTCTGATAATTTAAAGCACTTCCACTCTTTCACATTAATTTAAACATATTCAGACATATCAATCAGGGGTGAAAGTTTTTAGCAGTAATTCAGATATTAATCTATGACATTTTCTTGGTTACTTAGAGTTATATTTGCACAAAAATATTATTATTATTATATATTATTATTTTGTTTACACACATACTATCATTATTCCAAAATTTACTGGTCAAATAAAGTTAAAACTGCTACAAACTGTAACTAAAAGGCTGACTTTAATTTATAAGCTGGTTGATGTATACATGATTACAATTCACTCGCAGAATATTAATATAGAGAAAAGTTCATTTAAGATTAAAGTTGCTATCTCAAGAGAAAAATAATAAGATACAATCCACAAACCTTAGTTCAGAAATCAGATTTTCAACTTTAGTTGGGTCTTTATTTAAGCAATTCTGAATGTCATCCATCATAGGAGGTTCTGAAATATATTATGAATTACAGGTGATATAACTGCAAGGACATGAAAATGAAATAAAAAAATAAATAAACAAAATCATTTGTTTATACTTACCAAACTGAGGCACATGAGCAAGAAAATGGCCAGAATGAGTATCTACAGTGATGAGCAATTCTTCTGAAATCATACAAGGTTGAAGAATTGGAATATGTAAAACTGCTGGTGATCCAGCTATTGTACCTGAGGAGAGAAAAAAATGGGCCATGAAATATTTGCAAGTGTATGAGAAGACATCATGAACTTAATTAAATATAACATCACTTTGTTAAAGAAAAAAAAAAGTACAGCATAACATTAAAAATCTGGTATCATTGGAGCTAATGCTAAGCTGGATTTTGAAAATTCTGCACTTCTGAAGGAATATCAAAAATACTTCCTACATTCTTATTGCCACCTTTGTTCATAATTTGGTTCATACACAAATAATATTTATCTAAGAAAAAAATTAATACATAAAAATAACTCACTTTAATTGATATTTTCTATCTTACAAAATAATAATTAGAATAAACACTGAAGTCATTTCTACTCATATGATTCCTGAAAAATCAATGTCCATTTCATTTGCTTCAATTTTTTTGCCATTCTTTACCAAGTTTTTCATGGACATTATACAAGTGAAGAATATTGGTTTCATAAATACAGTCTTGTTTTTCTAAGATAGTTATCGATTTTCTAGTCAAATTCATGAATTAACCAATGACATCTTTTCTGTCAGCTGTTGTCCTTGTTCCATGTTGATACGATACCAGCATTATTGATGGCTCTATTTAGCACAGGATCAGCAATTTCACTGTTCATTAATCTATCGTTTTCATCCTCCAAGCTTTTAATTCATAAAGAATTGAAACTTTTCTTTTTCTTGTGAATTGAAGGGAAAAAAAAGGAGGGTTAAGAAGATACTTTGATGCCAGATTTTTTATGTTATAGGATTTGTGAATGCCGGATATTTGAAGTTTCACAGTATAACAATAGACATAATGCTTTACTGTTTGACAAATTATTTGATTTTATCAAAAACTATAAGCCAAATAATCAGAAATATGAAACAATTTGGATTGGTCATGTTAATGTGAATTAACACTTTAATTTTGTTTGGCAATGAACAATGAATGTTTTCAACTTAAGCTAAGATTCAATGATGTATTGGAAATGATAAAAGAAATCTGGTCTTACAGTTTGTAATCCTTTTTATGAATAAGCTTGTAAAATGTAATGTTAAAGAAATGCAGCAAATAGCATAACAGAAACAGATGTAAAATAAAACTGTTAAGTGAAAAAGTTACACATAAATAAACTAGAAGAAAAATTGGAATGGAATTTAACCAAGAGTGACATTTCTAAATTTTTGAAGAGGTATGAGGTTTAGTCATTACAAATCTAGATAGCAGTAAAAAAAAGAATACTTGAAGAACATTTTTTATAGATTCAGACATTTTCTTAGAGCCTAGGTGAACCTAGGTTCAAAAGCCTAGGTGAAAAATAATTTTAAAATTCAAATGAAGCTGCTTGAAAAATAATTATTATTATTAATCCAATATGTAAAATTAATCCAACTACATAATAAATGGTCAAGTGTGAGTATTACTCGCACTTAGAGGGTTATGCACAGTAAATAAAAGTATTATTAACCCCTTAAGAACGAGCGATGGTATATGTGCCACATAAAATTCTCATAATCCTTCATTATTCTCACCAGTTATTTTTTATTGTAAAGTTTACCTATTTAATTGAAACATTTCTGTGATTCAACTAGAGAAAATTTTCTGCTTTGAAAAACCAGTGGTTAAAAGATTAAAAATTAAGCAAATCGCTCTCATCACAAAGGAGTTAATTATAATTATTAAAAGAGAATCTTTGTTGAAAGAATAATAAGACTTTGTAAAAAATTATTCAAAGTAGGGTTGGTTATAGCTCTATATTCTATAAAAGTACGAATGGATATACCATGAAAGTTCAAAGATATATGAAGCCTAAATAATATCAAATATTGCTATTCTGTATAGCTCTTTTCTATTAATATTACTTATCCTTATCTATTTATAAGGAACTTAATTCAGTACTAAGAATAAAAAGTAGTGCATATTTAAACTTCTTTTGGCATTTCATAAAACTAAATTCAGCATAGTAGTAACCTTTTCTTTTTCCAGTGTAGCTAATACAAAATCCTTACTCAATGTTTAAAGTTGAGCATTGTGCTAAAGAAGCTTGTGTAGAAAGGAGCTCGCAAATTTGCAAAGCCACTTTGGTCTGTGTCATATTTTTCCAGATAGGCTTTTAATTAACTTTTAAATACACAAGAGACGTAATAAGAGACCCACTTAATGCAAACAAGTTGTGGGCCTCATAGTATTAAAAAAAGGTTTGCCGGCATAAAACATAGAAGAAAAAAAAAATCAGAAATTTTAATATTAAAAGTTTCATAATGCAGCAGCCGTTATATCCAAAGTAAGGAACATTTTGCTTTAAATAAGGCAAACAATACTTTATAAAAAATTTAATTGTACTAAAATTGAATTTTAAATTTCTTATGCATACATACAAACCCTTATTTATGTGATTAGCTCTAATTAAATTAATATGTTTGCAACAGTATGAAGTTTATTGGTTTTTTACTGCTACCCCACACAATATACAAATAAGATTTTTTTTTCTTCAAGTAATTTAATTAACTCCCTACACCCCTCCTAAATATGTTTGTAAATGTTTAATAATCAGTAAATATGTGGGTAAATAGTCTTTATTATTTTCCTCAATTTAAACTTTCCATGTTTTATAGTTTATGAGTAAAATGACTATGACAGACAGAAACCAGAGTGATCTTATAATGGTTTTGTTTTCATTTTATTAATCCAACTAATGGTACGGAACCCTAAAAATTATCATACTAAATTAAAAACAAAAAAAATCTATCAGAAAAAACCCAAGAAGTGTCATTAAAAAAAGTAACACACATATATATATATTGGGGGAAAAAAGAAATTATTGTGATAAAAATTTTAAGAAAATATTATGTTATTTGAAATGAAATTTTTATTCATTTAGAAAATAATCATGAGTGAAATTATTGATTATCCACATTACATACCTACAATTAAACTCAAAAGCCTGAATGCAGACTTGTATAAATTATTTATATTTTCTACTGTAATGAGTAAAAGCAAAAATGAAAGCATTAATGAAGCTACAATTTTGACAAGATTTATAAAAGATGTTGTAGTCAGTGAAACTTCGAATTCCGCTCTCTAATGTCAAACATAAAGAAGTGATGCATTCATATTTTTAAAATATATCCTTAGTCAATTAATACTTTTAATTTATTTTTTCTATATACTTATACTAAAATACTAACATATATATAAAATACTAACTATACTCTATATACTAATACTAAAACCCTTTTAATTATTCACAAAATATTTTAAAAATATACTTACTTTATAATTTTATGTGTTAGAATCTTAGTAAAATTGGGCAACAATTTAGCACATCAAATTAAGTGTATTTTTCAAAAATATTTTGTGAATAAAAATAATAATAATAGTAAAAGGGACTTTCTTTATGAATAGTACACAGAAAAGACAGTAATATATGTAACTGCCAAAAGTTAAGCATAAAGAGAAAAATGTTTATTTCTTGTAGCCAATCCGAATTGAAAACGCTGCAATTTGGAGTTAGCTGGCAGTATGTAAATATATAACAGCCAATCATAGTTCTGTGTCCAGAAATATGCAAAAAAAAAAGCAGTGGTATAAGAAGCCAGCATTGTTAAAAATTACAGGATTTGCACATGTTAATAAAATGTGGTTAGAGCTTTGGTACATTTTGTTTTCAAGGCAGAAATGTTTCTTTGACTTCAAAAAGATGAATGGGTGATTCTGAGCATTTGTGTGCTGTAAAATGCATTGACATGGGACAATCAATAACAGATTTTTTTTTCTTCTTTGGTGTTCATCATTCAGTAATTTCAAGATTATAGAAACAATTCCTAACCAGCTAATTAGTTTTCTGAAGACCTGTGCCAATTGTCCAAGGCTTATGATGCCTGTGGATAATCGATATATTGCTATTAGACTTAGAACCAAGAAGAATTGCCGTAAGTAACCTCTTGCATGAGTAACCTCTTATGTGTGACATCTGTGGTTACAATGACCATTAGTAAGAAGATAACTGCTATATAACTGCTAGATAACTGCATCATAGGCTACACATGAACAGACCATACACCTGTGTACTAAGAGTTTGTGTTCCTGCTAAACATGGAGGGCATATTTAAAGTAGTGTCCGCAACCTATCAATTGAGCTGTATCTGATTTGGGATATGATCATAGATGAATCTAGATTTGCTCGGGAACAAAGACAAGAATGTAAGGATCGGGTTTAAATTTATCGGATACATTTTTTGTTATAAATGATCTTTCCAAAGAAGCGATAAAAAGGCCCAACCTCCTGGACGACTCGGAATTCTAATCATTAGAGTTTTTATACTTTTTATTAAAGAGTCCAAAGAATCACTTTTATTTTCTGAATCGCTGTCATTAGTTTTTTAATTTATTTGTATGTGAGATAATTCTAATTCTGCTTTACCTCTTCCCAATTTAATTTGTTCTAACTGCAATTCTAATTGTTTACTTTTTTTGAGTTGCTCAGATTCTTCCTTCCATTCCTCAATTATACCATCTATTAAATTACTTACAAATTCAGAGTCACTTTTAAACTTTTAACACTTTTTAGTCTCTGTATTTTTTATTATATTACTCTGCTTTTGTAGCTTTATCACTTACTTTTTCGCCTAATTCTGCAGCAGCAATTAGCAAATCTGATTTACGCACGTTTTTGAACATTTTAAGAACAAATTTATAAAACTCAAAACAATTAACACTTTAACTCAAAATAAAACAATAAAATATATAACACAATTAAAAAACTACTATATTCTGGGGATAAATGAACCAACAAAACTCATGCACCTACTTAATTTCTTTCATATTATTCTTAAACCCAGCAGGTGTTCTAATGAAATGATCTCTTGTTTATTCCAGGGAAAAAGATTCACATTATTGCGAAATTATTTCTCCGGCTTTTACCAGGCCAGATGTCGTCAATAACATGAAAAAATCACAACTCACTCAATTAGCGGACTGTAACACACAAATAATTATTTATTTATTCTTGTAACACAAACTCAAACTCATAATGTGATTTCATATCGCCTTTTCAAAACAAAACACAACTTTGTTCTATACTCTCGAACCCACTCTATTCTTTTTTACTGATGGTGCTCACATACAGCGTTTGTCATTTGGTATGGAACACTTTATAAAAATTTTAATTAACTATTAAGACTTTAATTTTTTTAAAAATTGATTAACATTATTAACTTATGAAATTTTGAAAAAATATATTTTTGAATCATATCAAAACAAACAAGAACATCTCAGAAGCATGTTTTGAAATATACGATCTTGCTAATTGATTGTGCAGAGAGCTGGGAAAACTAATTTGATTAACATAATTAATAGCATTTATTTTTCTTTATAGTAAAAATGAACTTAAAAGTTTTAATAAAACACAACATTCTTCTGCCTCAGAATGTGTCATGTTTGGTGACATTCTGGAATTGATTGTGTGCCTACTTCAAATTACTTGACTTTAATGATTTTTTTATGTTGACCACCAACTAACAGAAAACATGATCACACATTGTAAACTTTATATGCAAATTAAGGGATGCTCATATGTCTTATAATTGTTTATTTTATTTGTTTGTATTGGCTTTAAGCATTTGTTTGTTAATGACTAATATGACATCATCTTACTACTTATGAAAATTCAATATTTTTTTCATCTTTGTAATTCTTTGTTTTTGTTTCATACATAAACATGTTTGCTACTTTCATATGGCATTTCATGTCTATTGTAGCAGTACTTGTTGATTTTTCCACATATTATTGCTGCATGCTTAACTTTTGGCAGCAAGAATATAATTCTTAAAAAAGGATTGAATTTTAAAATATACTTACAATCAGGTAATCCTAGTAATGGTTTGAGAATTTCACATAAATCTTGTAACTTGTGTTTTGTTCTAATATGTACAGTATGAATAATTAATTTCTCCACAGATAAAAAGTCAGACTAGAAAAGGAAATAACATAGTAATTTTAATTAATTAAAACATGAAGAAGTTAAAAAATAAGTTTACATAATTTGTAAGAAAAGCTTATTAACTCGCTAAAAGCCACACTCCAAATTCACAATCCATAATAACACAAATATTGTTCTGATAATAACTAATTTGTTTTAAGAAATTAAATATGTTTGCCCTCTATAATTTTAAATAAATAAAAAATAGATTATCATGAAAAATGTTTAATAATTTAAATTATTTTGAGTAGTTAAAGTTCAAATTTACACAGAATTTATGTCAGCAACACAAACAAAATGGAAAAAAAAATCCAAAAAAATTAATAAAACTAAATCTGCAATATTTTTAAATTACTATAATTTTAAAAGAAAGAAAATCTATTAATCAAACTTAGCTGATGTTTACACTGTTTTTTTTTTTTTTTTAGAATTAATAAAAACAACATTTACAGTTTAAGAAGACATCTCACCACTAATAATAAATGAGTTAAAATGAATATCAAAAAACATTTTATCCAGTTAGAAAGATTAAAGACTATGTAGATTATGTGAGACTTAATTACAGTGAAACATGCCTAAAAATCAGTTTTTTTCTTTTAAAGTAAAAATAAGAAAAAAGATTATACATAACCATTCCCCTCCAACCCCACTGCAAAAAAAACTTCAGTAATATAATAAATAATAATCAGTTAATTTTATTATCCATTGTAAACATTTACTCTAAGTATTCTCACATTCGTCATTTATTAATATAATGAAAAAAGTTTTACAAAACAAATAATTACTTTTGCAATTTTTTCCATAGTGAACATAATCATAATTAGTGTAAATGCCTATCCTAAGATGGTGGGTACAAATTGTGGTCCCTTAAAATTTTAAATAATCGATAAAAATATTAATATACTATTATTCCATAATCTGGCTATTTGGTTTAAAAATCATAAAAAATATGTCATGTGAAATCAGGGATGCCACTCAGAAAATAGCAAAAAAGAGGAAATTATGCGCAAAGTAAAATTTACGACATTTTTCACAACTTTATGTGTGAATTTTGAAAATATTGTTTATAATAAACTAAATAAAAAATTACAGTTTTTCTTTTATTGTAAACTTAATTTATAAGAGTAAGTTAAAATGATTTTTCTTTAGTTCACAGTATTTTACATCAATTAAGGTAACCCAGCAACAGGTTCAGTGAAGAATTTTATGTATCGCATCATTTTAAACCAATTCAAGTAACCCAGCAATAAATTCAATGATTATTCCACGAGTGAATAGCAAAATTTTGCAGTTTTTTTTTTTTTTAATTTGACGAAAATAACTGTTTTATTTCATGATCGTTTGGCGAAAATCGCCGTTTTATTTAGTGATTGTTTGACGAAAATCGCCGTTTCACATCATGATCGTTTGACAAAAATTGTCGTTTCAGAAAAATCACCGCTTCGTTTCGCGATCGTTTGACGAAAATCGCCGTTTAATATCGCGATCGTTTGACGAAAATTGTCATTTTACATTGCGATTGTTTGTCGAAAATCGCTGTTTTACATTGCGATTGTTTGACGAAAATCGCCGCTTAATATCGCAATCGTTTGACAAAAATCATCGTTTAACATCGTGATCCTTTGACAAAAATCGCCGTTTCACAAAAATCACTGTTTTGTTTCACGATCGTTTAACGAAAATCGCCTTTTTATATCGCGATCGTTTGACAAAAATGGCCATTTTATTTAGCGATCGTTAGACAAAAATCGCCGTTTCACATTGCGATCGTTTCAAGAAAACCATCGTTTCGTTTCGCGGTCGTTTGATGAAAATTGCTGCTTTATATCGCGACCGTTTGATGAAAATTGCTGCTTTATATCGCGACCGTTTGATGAAAATTGCTGCTTTATATCGCGACCGTTTGATGAAAATTGCTGCTTTATATCGCGACCGTTTGATGAAAATAGCTGTTTTTTTCGATCTTTTAACGAAAATCGGTGTTATATTTCGCGATCGCTTGACGAAAAAGGCTGTTGTATTTCGCGATCGTTTGATGGAAAAGGCTGTTTTATTTCGCAATCGTTCGACGAAAATCGTTATTTTATCTCGTGATCGCTTAACGAAAATCGCGAATTCTTAAAAATTAAAAAAAGCGGAAATCCGCCAAAAGGTGGAAAAGTGGCATCCCTGTGAAATACAGTTTTCAAACACTTTACCCTCACTATACCCTCTTCCTGCTGAATGGTGTAACATTTTAAATTATGCAATGTTAAGATTTGAATTCAAAAAGGAAAATGGATTAATGAATCATCAAATCAATTTTTCCAAAATAATTTAAAATACAGATATGAATGATAAATATGCCTATGATCAGGGGCGAAGAAACACATGATTTTGCTTGCCAGTGGTGAGTGGACTTTCTGACAAGGTGAGTGAATTTTTAGTTTTTTAAAAACTGTAAGCAATAGAGACATTATCAAAAACACATTTTTAAATTAGATACTTTAACTTTCCAAATTATTACAATGTAAATATGACACTAAGTTCTATCTTATATTAAGCTTACCTCTGTTTATATATTTCTTAGTATTATAGAAAAAAAGAATTACGAAAGTGCATTGTATTAATAGTATTTTTTTCTGTAATCCTGTGCGATTTTGTTATAATTATTTTAAACTGCATATGCGTTGCATCTTACACACTGGTAAAATAAATCCTTGGCTGGAAAGATTTTTGAAAAATTCCCCAGCCCTGCTTATGATGATGGATAGCACAAATTTGATTTTTTTCTATTATCATAGCAAACGCGGTAGCGTTTGGTATAATATGTTTAAGAAATAGAAAGTGCAAACAACTTTCTAAAATTTCTGGCGAACCAGTTGAGTTGAAATTTTTTTGTGTTTTGAAATTTTGGCAGTGAAATTTTTTTTAAAAGATAGAACTCGACGAGACGAATAAAATGATAGCATTCAAAAAATTACTGCAGCTTAGAATAGTTTTTTATTTAATTTTTAATGAAAAAATGAAAGCAAAAAGTTCAACTAAGTCTAGCTAATGTTTCCGTGGATGGATTAACTTCGTTTTTGGTTTATTTTAATCCTCATGGTAAAACTTAGAACAGTTTTTTTTTCATCTTTGTATGTTTGTCGGTCGCTGAGAAAATCGAATTTTTATCTGAAATTTCCAGCTGAACATAGTCTTTTTCTTATATTTGTTTCTTCTTGTAATTGTTGCACGTAAGTTTAAATGAACATAAAAATTACTATGTAAGTAACATAAATAAATAGATTAGATAAATCACGTGAAAAAATACTTATTTGTTGTTATTTTCATGTATCATATTCACTATCTATTTTGACGAGCAAAGTGAAATATTTTTTTTATTTATTAATTTCTCATTTATTTAAGTTAAAAGCCGCCTCTGGCAAAAAGTTTAGTCTTTCTTAAATTTATGCTAGCCACTGTAATATGATACTTTTATTCATAATTTCATTTACTTGCTTATCTGAAGGTCCATAAGATGAAATCAACAAATTTAGGCGATCAGGGCAAGATTTTGCGGAAAAGCTCATTATCCTGTTCTGGTAGGTGTGTTTGGCGAATAAATCAAAAATGGCGCCGAAAGACCGAATAGCAAATGTTTTTAACCACTAAAGCGACGTAACCGTATTTTTTCTTCACGCAATATTTTATTTCAAAGACTGATTTAACACAAGATTGACATTAATATTATATTTTTTAATTGTACAAGACAAAAATATATGTAAAGTTATTAAGTACAAACGCTCATACCAATACTTTTCACAGTTATTATTTTATGAATAATTAGACATGAATGGAAAAATCTACAGGACAATTAAAAGATAAGCGTAAAAATATGGTTTTACATTTATTTGAGTCTTTGAGATGTAAGGTAAGGGCGTACCGGTAAGAAATCCGGTTTGGCGCAACACAAGAGCGGTGAGTCGGGCGCTCCATGATGATTCGGACGTGAGAATGTGTCAGCTTTTTTTTTGAAGGTACGTTAAATTATTCTAGGTCAATTAAATTATTACCTATTTTATGAATGTCTGATTAATATAAATCTGTTTTGGCTTCTATTTTGGCTTCAAAAAGGGAGGGTATGATGCCAAAACATATAAATAGCTCTGAAAACAAACCTGATGAACTTTAATTTTTTGTTTTCGTACGAATTTTTTCTGTTTCTATATTAAAATGCAGCACAAATGTCATATACGAATCACATTGGCGTTAATTTTTTTCTGAAGCCAATTTGGCGAAAATCTCGTTTTGGAATACCAGTTACATACCGGGTGTCCCAAAAATGACTGATGGATTTTAAAATTCAATAAGTTGCAAACGGTGACAGCTATTTAAAAAAATTTTGCAATAGGGTTATGTATAATGTCAGGAGTTTTTTACCGTAACTTTTTATTTTAGTTCGAATTTCAAACAATAGATGGCGCTGATAGCGATTGAAGGCCAGGTGATCAGTGTTGAGTGAGGTCAGTTTCGGCGTCGACCTGGGCTTGAATTGCTGTCAGCGCCATCTATTGGTTGAAATTCGAACTAAAATCAAAAGTTACGGTAAAAAAAACTCCTGACATTGTACATAACCCTCCTGCAAAAATTTTTTAAATAGCTGTCACCGTTTGCAAGTTATTGAATTTTAAAATCCATCAGTCATTTTTGGGACACCCGGTATATATTTTTTGAAATGTAATAACAATAAATAAAAAAAAGGTTTGTTTAATAGAACAAAACAATTTATATATATAAAAAAAAAAAGAAAAAAATATTTATTAAAAAGTAAAGAACAACATCCGGGTTGACATATCAAGCAAAATAACGACACTCTGGATTCAGTTAAATACTCCGATGCGCATATGACATTGGCATGAGAAAAAAAATTCGCCAACATGGTACGTATATGACATCTGTGCCAAAAATGCATACCTATTTTATTTACATTACGTACGGTGCTACTTGATCATCAGGTCGACCAATTTCACCCATTTATAGAAATCGCCAGACTATTCGCCAAATTACTCAAAAGGAAAAATGTTGCCATTATAAAATTTTAAGTTTAGAAAGTTAATGAATTTAGGTTAAAAAAATAAAAGTCATTAACGAAAATGATTACTTTAATGATGACGTTTAGTTATGACGTCGAGACGTACCAAATATAAAATTTGATTTATTCAGGTGATTTCGAACAAAAGAATACTAATAAAAGTTTTCATATTTTAATGCAGAATTTATCAAATCAAACCATAAAGAGATGTTTGTTAGATATCGCATATGTGAATAACATTGAAGTATTTTAAATGTAATATTAGACTTTATTAAAGAGCATCAAAAATATGGTACTTACGCATTAACGCCACCGCAGCAGAAGTTGCGCTAATGTGCCAATAAAGAGCAATCTTGTTCGCACGCGCACAAAAAAATGGCATCAAAAATAGGCTAAAAAAGTACTAAAATACTAAAAATGACGTCAAAATAAGCCAAAAAAAAAAAAAAAAAAAACACAAAAAAGGCACGAAGAACAAGATCACTCTTTATTGGCGCATTAGCACAACTTCTACTGCGGTGGCATTAATAAGAAGGTGCCAAAAATATCAATGTTAGCGAAAATTTGTAAGGAGTTAAATGCTTTTTATTTAACCAAATAATGTCGGCGGATACAACCATAAAGTAACTTTAATAAATTATATATTTTATTTTTCACAATTAATATCAAGAGCTATTATTCTCTTATTGGCATAAAATTTATATTAAATAACAAAAGAACAAATAAATTAGTCAAACATTAATAAAAATATAAATAAATCATCGAATTTAAAATCATTTGATCACTTAACAAACAAGTGTAGCGGGTTTAATGTCAAGGAAGTGTAACATTTATGTTCATCCATTATTGGCATATAATCTTATAGTTTGTCTATCGTTCTTTGGTCGACGGGATAAATTAAGTAGTTATATATTTACTTATAGTATTTTTAATAAAATGAAAGAAAAACGTGCAAGTTAAATGTATCTGATATATGTAGTTTTAATTTATGTGTTTTTAATGAAAGTCATGTATTCTAAATAAAGCTAGTGACAGCTTTATATTTAAAATGAAATTATGGCGAAAGAAACCTATTTTGGCGATTGTTTCGAGTAGCTAAAAAAAAAAGTAGGAAAATAGCCGACGAGCATATAAAAAATAAAACAATCAGATCGGAGCTGTTGATGACAGTCACAAGACTTATGCTGGTATTTATATAGGTACTATAGCAAAATTTGCAACATCTCTGGTGACTAAAACTAGGACTCTCGAGGTAAGGCATTTGGCTGCTCAGCAGTGGGTAGAGAGTTCAAATCCAGTTGGATGTAAGTTCGTTTTGTTTAGAAATGCTTTTGTGTTAAATTATTATTCCTTCGGGAATATTCTTATGTTAATTGTTATTCAATTTCTAGAATTTTTCTAGTTGTGAATGTTTCATTTGAGAAATTACCGTGAATGTATTTAATTGGTATGGCTTTTAATTCTTTTAATAAAGTTCTGTACTTTTTTCGTTCAAATCCATGGTTTATTTTTTATATCATGCATTTTATATAGCAATGCAATGACTTTTATAATTATTCTGATACATCAAAATTTTATGCTGTTGTTATCATTTTATAAATTTTGACAGCAGCAATTATTTTTCTTTTTAAGATCTTAGAAAATCTTCAGTTTTTATCAAAAAATTAAATGACTAGTATTAAAAAATGCTCTGACGAGCACCAAAAAAGGTTAATATGTTTTTAAGTATGAAAAAGGGTTTGACAAGTGCTTCTGTTAATTACTGAGCATGAGGAAGGACAAGGGATTCCTTCTTGGCTACAACTCACTTCAATGCCAACTTTGAAAAAATCATATTTGTGCTTTTTCCATATAAAAAAAATTTGCGGTTCTTTAGTAGAACTTCCCACCGGGCTTTAGATGTTAACCAGGAGTGCAGTCGTAAAAATAACATAGGATATATGCTCTAAGCAGAGGGATATCCTAGAATGTGTATACTATAAGCTTTCTTAAGAAACAGAGGGTATATGGTGTTCTATTAAAAAGTCCAGAAGGTATACGGCGTATAACCTGCACTACATCCCTGATGTTAACTGCACAGTTCACTCTGCACTATACTACAAATCTTCTGTGCAATTATACACTTAGGGCATGCTTGGTGCAGTGCATGAATGTGATACCTACAGGAACTAGGTTTTTGGCACTATGTCGTCTTTCCTTACATTTATGTCTAATTAAGCTGTATCTTTACTGGTTATTTCTTTACACTATACATTTTCATAGTAACTGCGACTGATTTGTTTTCATGGAAAAAGCGCAAATATGATTTTTTCAAAGTTGGCATTGAAGTGAGTTGTAGCCAAGAAGGAATCTATTGTCCTTCCTCATGCTCAGTAATTAACAGAAGCACTTGTCAAACCCTTTTTCATACTTAAAAACATATTAACCTTTTTTGGTGCTCGTCGGAGCATTTTTTAATACTAGTATAACATATGTGTCAAATCACAATTAGCAATGTGCAGAATTCATTTTTTTCTTCTTTTTTAATAAATGTTTTCATAACCATTTATATCTGTAAGCTTTTTCTTTCCTTATATCATCTTGAGCTCTTTCAATGTCATAAGCCAAATTATCTTGGTCAAAGTATAACAGTAGTTGTTATTTGGTAAATGTTAGAGACTATTGAATGAACTTCTCTTCTAAAAATATTATCTCTATATTTAGAGATGTTGCAGAATAACTTTTGGTTAAAAAAAAAAAAAGTTCACCTACTTTGATAGCTTGATCAGCTAGCTGAGCATCTTTGTGATTCAGATGAGGTACATGAGTTACTTGCAAAGGTTTACTTGGATCATTTGGATCCATCTGTACACACAGTTTGCATCCTGGAGTCTCTTTGGAAATAGCAAAGTGGTCTCGTTCAGCAAGTGAATTGGAAGGAACTGGAAGAACTGAGATTTCTGATGTAAATGAAGGCCTACACAAATAAATATTAATAAAAATTAAAAACATTTTTAAAAGGAAAAGCAAAATATAAGTTCAAAATGTAAAAATGTATTAAAAAGTGATGTAATTCAATACTGAATAATCAAAAGCATTTATGTTTTTTGTGTGTTAGGAATTTTAACAATATTAAAATATCAAATTTTAAATAATAACAACAAGTAGGAATTCTGCTTTTACAGAATTTAGTACTGCCCTTGATGAAAAAAACAAATATAGACAGTAGAAAACACATTTCAGTTTTAAGACTTAAAATAAACAGTTATATCTATATTATAAAGGCCAAACGTACCTGTGTGTAACACATGTCATTTTGCGAATGGCAACATTTAGAAATTTGAAATGAAATTTCAGATTTGCAATTTTTGCTACTTAAATTTTTAAACTTTTAAGCATCACACATTTTAAATTTTACACTATTATATAGGGGAAAATATTTACTTTTAAATACAATTTATTTGAGAACTATATCTTAATTTATTTTTGAGATATTAATTTTTTTGTAGTTTACAATACCGTTTTGTAATTATGGCAATAAAAGTACTCCATTTATATTAAAAATTAAGAGGTAAAAAAAAAATATTAGCACATCTTTTTATTGCCATTTTCTCATAAAAGAGAAAAAAAAAATTAAAGTACGTGCAATGTGAAGAATATCAACTGATATAAAATCCAGTGAATTTTGTTTTTATTTCATTTTTATTTTTCGATTAAATGATTTTTAGTTTATTACAAACTTACTTTACACTCAATAAATGCTTTCTCTTTACAAAAATGTATTTAAAAAAATAGTTGTGTGACTTATTTTCTGTTTTTATTTAATTTGTATCAAATAGTTGAAAGAATGCAAATTTAGTAATCTGTATGTAAAATCATTTTTCCAATTTTGAAGAAATATTAATGAATGATTTCTGATGAAACATGGCATGGATACACATGGAAAACATGGATAAACAAACAAATGAAAGCACATGAAATGTCAGATACCCAATTTGCTTCTTAAAAGGCAACACTGCTTTTTTTGCTGTGTTTCTATAAAATGAAATCACATGTAGACTATTATTTTATAGATGTTTTTTAAAAATAGATCATAAACCAGAAATGTTTTAGCAGATACAAATGACGTCATTTTATTATGAAAAAATGCATATTTTAGTTCTTAAAACAAATATGTGTTGTTGAAGTGTGTAATTTTGACCTCAGCTGCTTTGAACTACTTCACTTTCGAAAATAATATAATCGAAATCAGACACTGATAAAATGCTTTACAAAAATTTAGAGTGTCTTTATAGGATAGTCGAACATACAGAGTGCATTGTGTGCTCGAAAGCCTTTGTCCAAAAATTATCAATTTATATTACAGAACTCTGATTCTCGAATGGATGAATTCACTTAGCAGAGTTAGGCAAGCAAATAAAAAAAGATCTTGGTGATAATTTGAGTTTGATACTATAAAAATTGCCATTTTACCTTATGTGGTGTTGCAGGAATATTTGTTGCATGCAGATTATTTCAGAAAATTTCATTTTTTACCCTATAGGAAGGTAAATAGTGTAATACATGCTTCCAGCTAATAGCAATCAAGACTTCAAGTTTTCAGTTAAAATGGTCAAATTAAAATATCAAATTTTCAAAAAGTTCATTACTCATATGAGAGGCGCATATGTAAATTTTGTGATGCACAAAATGATGTCAGGTTTAAATTTCATGGGTTACAAACTATGAATTAGTCAAAGTGGAATACATTTTGCTGTTCTTTATTTTGGAATATCAAGCATAAGAGCTTTAATTGATAACTTAATCATAATAACTTTATTAATTTAGTGCTTGCTTACATGTACAATTAAAGTTTAATTTTAATAATTTCAACATCTCAATTTTATATAAATAGTATTTTGTTAACTTTCTATTAAATATCATTTATTTAAGAGTTAGACATACCAATTTTTTATTATAACTAATTTTTGTATTATTATAAATCATGGAAACAGTTCCTTCTTAAACATTTTCTATCGTCAAAATTCGACAGGGTCTACCTTATTAAATATAGAGTTTATATTTTATATAAAACGGTATCATTTGCATCCGCTGAAGAATCTCACATTTATGGTCCTATTTCAAAAAACATTTATAGAAAAAAAGACCTATGATGTCATTATGCGAAATAATACAAAACACCACAAAAACCACAAATTCCATATTAAAAAAGTAATAATAATAATAATGATAAGCTCCATTTACATAAATATTCTACTGTTAAGGAAACATTACAAATAACCTATTTATAATAAAATCACAAAGTCAGCATAGTTATAACAGAGTTCTTACTCATTTCTGGTAAAAAAAAATTCCTTGACTTTTCCAGGTTTTCCCAGACTTTTTAAAAAAATTTACCTGATCCTCCTTCATAAAAATTTATCTGATATATACTGTTTCATAACCTTTCACAATAAACAACTTTATTTTAGATAAAATGCTAAAAAAAAGCATGTGCTGTTTAAATTTTTGATTTTAATGATTTTTCATATTGTTATACATTTTGCATGAATTTTGTACAAAACTTTTAGATTGTGTGAATAATTCAAAATTAATTCATTTATAATAACAAAGGTTATTATAAATGAATTAATAACCTTTGTTATTATAAATGGTTAACAAAGGTTATTAATTATTAACCATTTCAAGTTAGTTAAGTTGGTTAGTTTAGTTGGTTAGTGGATTTTTGATGTACTAATTTGCTTTAGGAAATTACTACATCAAAAATCCACTGACCACTTCAAATATTTAAAATTTTCCCTGACTTTTTTTTCTAAATTTACAAATTACCCGACTTCTAGGAATCCTGTGCAAGTTAAATCATTAACTTACCTCCAATATGAAATGACCAAACGGCTACCAGCAGAATATTCTTCTACAACAATGCACCCCCTCAATCTGTCTCTGCAGAGACGTAGGACCTAATAATATCATGAAAGTTGGATTATTACAATACATAGTGTATTTATTTGATAATTAAAATGAAATTTCTCCTGAAATTTTTTTGCAAAAAATTTTTATTTTATTTTTGAGTCTTTAGATCAGGAGTGAGACACCTTTTCATATATGCATGCCAATTAAAAACTAGTCGTTGGGGGCCACCGTAATACTTACCCATCATAGATATGCATAATATAAAATATGAAAATAAAACATGTGTAAACTATTTATAAAATGCATTGCAATTCCAAAACAAAATTTAAACATGCATTTTAATACTTTTAATATACATAGCTCTATATATATGCTCTATAATGAATATGCTCTGATGAACCCATTTTGACAAATTATACAAAATACTCAATTAGTACCAGATTGCGTAAAAGAAACATCCTTATAACTCCAAAAATAATAATCATATTAACTAAAAATTTACTGCGTCGAATTAAGCGTTTCATTTCCAATTAAAATATATCTTTGTATTGAAATTTGAATGAAATACAGGGTCATGAAAAATCGAAGAATGTGAAAAATAGGATTACAGATATCTTGGCAACTAATAATCTGATCAACTTCGTTCTTTATGCAAAATTTGTGTTATTTTATTGCCTTTTATGTCCACTCCTTAAAATAAAAAAAAAATCGAAAATTTTTATATACCTTTCATCAGAACGAATTTTTCAAGAGTCCAAAAAAAATAGTTCCGGATAATTGAGGTTAGTGATATTAAATAGGCTTCGTCCCATTTTTGCATACTAAGTACATACAAAATTTCAAGTCTATCTCAATTTGTTCGAGAGATAGAGCGGTTACAGACAGACAGACACACAGACGGACGGACGGCAAAAATTTTTTTTAAAAAATATGTTTTTCGGAATCTCCAGTATCTGAAACGTGTAAATCCGTCAAAATTTTTTTTTTGATTTTCAAAACGGTTGCAAGACTTACCCTATACTACGTATGATGAGTAACTAATAACTAGTCGTTGGAGGCCACCGTAATACTTACCCATCATACATATGCATAATATAAAGTGTGAAAATAAAACGTGTAATTTATTTATAAAATGCATTGCAATTCCAAAATAAAAAATGTCAACGCATATTTAAATAGATTTAATATACATAGTAATGATTTATTAATGAAATGCTGATGAGCCAATTTCGACAAATTGTATAAAACGCCAAAATACTCAAGTAATGCCGGATTGCGTAAAAGAAACATAATATAACTCTAAAAATAATAATCCTTATAACTCTAAAAATAATAATCATTAACTAGCAATTTACTGCATTGGATGAAGCTTTTCATTTCCAATTAAAATATAGCTTTGAATTCAAATTTTAATGAAATACAAGGTCATGAAAAATTAAAGAATGTGAAAAACAGGATTACACATATCTCAGTAACTAATAATTCGATCTACTTCGTTCTTTATGCAAAATTTGTGTTATTTTATTGCCTTTTATATCCACACCTTAAAATAAAAAATTTCAAAAATTTTTATATACGTTTCATCAGAATGAATTTTTGAGAGTCCGAAAAAAATAGTTCCAGATAATCGAGGTTACTGATATTAAATAGGCTTTGTCCCATTCTTACATACTAAGTACATACAAAATTTCAAGTCTCTATCTCAATTTGTTCGGGAGATAGAGCGGTTACAGACAGACAGACAGACACACAGACGGACGGATGGCAAAATTTCTAAAAAATGTTTCTCGGAATCTCCAGTATCTGAAACGTGTAAATCCGTCAAAAAATTTTTTCCGATTTTCAAAACGATTGCAAGACTTACCCTATACTACGTATGATGGGTAAGTAATAGTCTGAGAGTCTGCTGTTAAATATGCATTAAACATAATTAAAAATTGTCTTTAATGAATCACAGAAAAAAATATCACATATCCAATATAGACTCTTATTGCACTAACATTTTATTAAAAATATTTTTGTCTAGAGCAGCGGTTTCCAATCTATGGGTCGCAACTCGCTGGTGGGCCGCGACAGTTGTTTTGGTGGGTCGCGGAACAATTGAGGTTTGTCATCAAAACATATCTTTTATTTCATCTGTTTAAAAAGATATGACAATTCCAATAGGAAATAGTATTTAGGAGGAGATTTTTTAAATTTTTTTCTAGATTAATATACAAACAGAATATCCAGAAATATTTAAATTAGCTTTAAGGTCCTTGATGAAATTCAATACTTCATGCTTATGAGAGCATGCTTTTTCTATTTTACTGTTTTTGAAAGACAAAAACGGAGGCAAACTTCTTGTTAATATATGTTCCTACATCAGTAAACACCAGCACCAAAATCTCATTGATAACAAAAGTTACATTTTCATAATAATTAAACATATTTTTAACTACTTTTGTACTTTGTGCATTGTTTTAATTGCTATTCACTTACACACATTGAGATTACAGATTCTTTTTTTTGTTGATAATGTATCTTTCGTACGAAAATCAGTATTTTTCATAGGATAGGATCAGCTGAGCATATAGAGATCGTAGAAAAATTGCTATACTGATATAAAAATTTATCTTTGGCAAGTTGCGATTTTTTTTTTTAACTGAAAGGTGGGTCGCGAAATTTTTCACCACTGAAATTTGGGTCGCGTACCAAGAAAGTTTGGGAAACGCTGGTCTAGAGCTTTTCATTCATAATGCTGTAATAAAATATTATGGAACATGTTAAATCTTATACATGAAAAAACTAAGAAAATGTACACATTAAGAAGTTAAATATAATTAAAAAAATTCAGAACAAACCTGAGAATGTAGAACTTCTAGTTGCAGACTTTGACAAAATGAATCTAAACAATTGTTAAAGAAAGACTAAAAGAAACATGCTTTAAATATAAACTGTTACTGGTCATAAAAAAATTATACGCATTGAAAATGTGGACTGAGCTTTACTGGAGCCTTATTATTCAGAATCATACAATTATTCGCTCAAAATTATTACTGGCAAAGTAGTTAATAGAATTCATAGTTATGCTGTCTCAAATCAGCTAAGCTCCACAACATTAAACGAATGTAAGACATGAAGTAATACTTAAAGTATAACATTAATATAATCAGATTGTTGAGGAATTGAAATAGATAAATATTTCTGAACACAAATATTTAGTATATGGTTGAATTGTATATGTTTAAGGTTTTGAGTGTACTTGGAGCTTTGATCTTCCACTTATCATAAACCCCTGGAATGGAACTTAGTTCCGAATGCACCATTCATGCTCTCATTCTTTATTATGTTAGTTCGTTATCTATAGTTATGAACCTAAATTTTTAAACAGGTTATGGATGATTCGAATATTAAGTGTGTTAAAAATTCCTCTTTTTTCCCCTCGATTGATTTTAAGGCACCAGTGTAAAGATGAAAATAAGGAATTTTGCTTAGTGGCCACTGGCCGGTAGGTTGTCTTTTTTTAGTAGCCAGTTATTGGCTAGTGAAAATAATTTCTTTAGTAGTTAGTAAGTACACTTATGTTACTGAATATTTAATTACAAGATATATACGAGCTTAGACTAAATAAGTAATGCATGCACTAGTTAAAAATATTTTAATTTATTATTGTTTGGAATAAACTTGAGATGCTAATTTCAAATCTATTTTAAATTAACAGCAAAGTTATATGTAACATGCATACGTAGTTAGCTAGACAAGTCCAACTATGCTTAGGTACTCGAGTAGCTAATGACAAAAACCCCAACCCTCTTTTTTGTAGTTATTTGTCTAGAATTAAGATGTAACTCCCCCCCCCCCCAAAAAAAAAAAAAAATGTTTAGCTAGCAGTTTAAACTAGCAGGTTTGATTTAAAAAAAAAAAAAAAAAAAAAATGAAATTCACAATAAATTTTCTAAAAAATAAAGGGGGGAAGGGGGGGCTCTCATAAAACTAATATTATACACTTTTCCCACAATTCTTTGACATAATGCAAGTTTTTTTTTTTTTTTTTTTGTGATCTTTTGATAAAATTTGCGTTCGTTTTCGTGACTTTTTTTTAACAAAAATCACGTTTGTTTTCAAAACTTTTTAACGATATTTGTGTTTGTTATCGCGACTTTTTGACGGTATTGGCGATCATTATTGCGATTTTTTGGACGATATTCGCATTTGTTATCGTGATTTTTTTTTGCAGTATTCGCGTTCGTTATCGTGATTTTTTGACGGTAATTCACATTCGTTATCACAATTTTTTGACGGTATTCGCTTTTTTAGTGAGTGTTTTTTGATAAAATTCTCGTTTCTGCGTTCGTTCTTAAGTTTTTTGATGAAAATCGCATTCTTTATCGCGATTTTTTGACAGTATTCGCGTTTGCTAATGTGATTTTTTGACAGTATTCGCATTCGTTATAGAGATTTTTTGACGGTATTCACATTTTTTGCATGTTTCTTTGATGAAATTCGCATTTTTTTCTGTTTGTTTTTACATTTTTTAACAAAATACCGCATTTGTTTTCGTTGATTTTTTTTGACAAAATATGCGGGGTTTTTTTTTTTTACGATAATTGCTTTTTTTTTTTGTTTTTGTAATTCTCTAATAATATTAACTGTTCTTTCGTGATTCTTTGACGATGTTAGCGATTCTTTGACGATATTTCTTTTGCGATCCTTAGACGATATCTTTTTGCATTACTTACACGAAATTCATGTTTTTTTGCGATCTTTTTCGAAATTTGGCTTTTTTTTTCAATTTTTTTTGTGGAAATTCGTTGGGGTTTTTTTCCCTCGCGATTCTTTTTACAAAACACCTTTTGGAGAATCTTCATTTGGCCAGTACTCTCCATATTTTTAGTCGCCAGTTTTTCATATTTAATCGCCGAGTGACGACTGGCGTGCTTATTTTCATCTTTACACCAGTGTGAGATGAAACCTCACATCTTTTGTCCCTTTATTCGCCAGCCCATGTCACCAACAAATGTGCATTCTTACTTGTGATGTGCACTGGAATTGGCTTTTATTGAACACTTGCTTTGGGTCAGACCGCATCGCTTGCACCTAATACATATTCTCTCTTTTTCTTGCTTGGCAGATTTCAACACAGAGTAGATGCTTAGTAGGAGTTTTGCTCTTTCTACATACCAGAGCACTATTGTTGACATCGCAGTTCTGATGTTTCTTATCTAGCGAATTATGTCAAGTTAAATTCATTTTCTTAATCCATGATTTGCTTTCTGTGTTACCATTGTTTTTAATCAATTATTTAAAATTTTATCATTCCAATTAACCCCATAGCATTGTTTAATAAAATGTTCCTCTGATTTTTTAAGTTACAACGGTCGTTAGATGGGCAGACGAATGGATGTGGTGAAATTATTCTATATGGATATTCCAATTTCAATAATCATGCAATATAAAGTAGAAGAAAAGAGTGTGGTCAAAAGGGGTTCATATTTTCTAAGCTACAAAAATAAACATGATTGATTTGATAATTATGATTCTTCAATTTTTTTGACCAAGTTTTTGTTTTTCTAAGTAAGACATATTTATTCTGTTATGCAATCTCTACTGCATATCACTAAGATCGGCAAAAGCCAATCCTAGAGTACTTCACGAGCAAGAGTGCACATCTGTCAAAGATACAGGCCAGCAAATAAAGGGACAAAATATGTGAGATTTCATCTCCCAACCAGTAAAGCTCAGTCCACATTTTCAAGCTAAAAAAACTTTGGGTAATTTCATGAGCTTTACAGATAATCCGATTCCATTTCTTTACTATGCATTTTTTTAGATTGAAAAAAATTGCTAATTTTTACAGCAACATTTTTTTAGATTGAACTCTACATTTCTTTCCCATTCCACCAGTTTTTCCATATGATGAAACTTGAGTTTATAAGTATCCTTAATTTATAAAGAAATTAATATTTTCAAAAATATCTATTACAGTTTTCAAATTTACTTTTTATAAATAAATACTTATAATGTAACATATTTATAATGTAACAAATAATAGCAATATAAATATGCATTAAAATCAGTTATAATAACCTGAAAACATTAAAAAGAGGTGTAGAATCCCATTAGCATTAAGCATTTATAGGAGAATGATTGTGTTATTAATTTTGGGGATATTAAAATCACCAAATTTATATTATAATAGGATATTAAAAATCACACATTACAAATAAAGCATAGATGAGAGATACCGAATTAATAACTTCAGACATATATATGCAAATATTTTTTTTTACCCCATAACATCCTATTTGAGTACAATCGAATGTTAAATCACACACTTGAAGTAATGTTATATCAAATTAATTAATAAAAATCTTAATATATCTATGAATTTTTTTCAACATGAAAATTATCATTAGATACCAATATGTAAAACAAGAAATCTTTAAGTATTAATTCTTTTAATAAATTGTTAGAATGATTTCCTCAGACAGAGAAGGTATAAAGAAATAATAATAAAATCATTCATCAATCATACCTTAGGAGCAAAACAGCAAATTAATTGTTGAGTGAATCTAACATTGAATATCTGTGAATGTTTTGTGGAAAAAACAAAAAACCTAAATTTTGTAACATTAAATAAGTAAATAAATCAAACATTAAAAGGATACGAAGACAATTATATAATTCATGAAGAGGTCTTGAATTATCAATCAGCCGTGACTGGATTAACTGATGAATATAATGGATTTGTAGAGAATGTACAAGAGCTTCTCCATCTATTTGACAAGAAAAATAACTACTTATAAATAAAATTAGATTAAATACATAAATATATTATTTATACCAAATATGTAAAAGTTAACACATTAATTTATTTAAAAAATTACAAAAAAAGGTAAAAAATTCTACAGTATGCTATTACAATAGTAAATTAGAATTTTTTTTAATAACTTATTTAAGAATTTTGAAAATAATAGTTCTTTAGCAAACATTCTGGAAAATCTTGGGAAAATATATATATATATCATCGAGTATAAATGAAATTGTTATATCACATACATAACTAAGAAACTTAGATGAATTAATAAGTTATAACAATCAAATTAAAAATAATAATAACAACAAATGGAGCAATTGGAGGTATGCATTTTTATATTTCAAAGTGAAAGCTTTTTTTTTTTTTTTTTTAAATAAGCAACAGATTTTTGATTTTTTCCAAAAAGAAAAATACATTTAGCTTAAAGCTGCTCCACATTTAAAATTATTAGCAATTTCTTTACATAAAAGCCTTTACACTTTTAAAATGATCCTGGTGATGATCAAATTAAAAAAAAGATTAGTTTTCAAATGTTATAAACAACTATTAAAAAAAAAAAAAAAAAAAAAAAAAAAAAAAAAAAAAAAAAACTTAGCTTGTTTATATAGTTAAAAAAAAATTATTTAAAATTTATTGAAATTTATTTCTGAAATATGAAAACTTTATTATGTATTAGATTTTAATATTTTTCAATTTTAATATATTAATAGATGAATGGCTTCTGTTTGTAAATGTTAAAGCCTGAAACTCAGCAAGGTGGAATTCACATCTAAATTTTTAAATTTCTGAATAAGATAGTTCATGAGAAGAAGCTTCCCAGTCAAAAAATTCTATGATTTTTCGTAAAACTAGCTTTTTTGGAATCACATCTAGAGAAAGAAACAATGTGATGACCAGTCTGAAATTAAGATATCAAAAACTTTTTACAAAATAAAACAAAATTAAAACAAAACTCAATTATTAGGAAACAGAAAAACATAACATTTGGTTAAAATCTTCTGAAATGCTACTGCAAATTCTTTCAGTGATGCTTTATAGTATGTAAAATGAATTTAAATAACACATTAAAATACTGCAGGGATAAAAATAATTGTCTTTTCAAATAAGAAGGTAATCCTCCTTGGGAGAAAAAAAAAAAAAGGATGTTTTTAAATATATGAGAAAGTAAATAGTTTGATTGCAAGCATGATTTTTTCTCCCATCTAGGTAAGTCTATTTTTTTTAAATGTCCCCAGTATTAAAACCTTTTAAAATTTTGTAAAAACTGTTTTATTGCAACGATATTTGGTGCTTTAAAAATTTTTAAAGATGGGAAGTGCATGTTCCTAACTATTCATACAATTAAAATATGCAATTTAAAAACTTTAAAAATTGCTATATACTGAGTTGAAATTTGAATATCTTCTTAAGAGCACACACTAGTCATGCAGTAAAAGCCGAACGGTAATGCTAAGTCTGTGGGCGCAATCTTTTCAAATATCTCCCTGAAATTTCAATATTTTTACATGATGTTTTTGCACAAGATAGTTGAGGACGATCCACAACTGGCCTAGTTTTTACTTTTTTAGTTTTGGTTTCAGATTTTCTTTAAAAAATTACTTTAACTTTCGAAACCGGTTTAAACCGGTTCTGAAACTGAAACTATCGTAATATAAAAAATATATAAGCAAAATCGAAAAAGTAGAAACTAGGCTGGTTGTGGATCGTCCTCAGCTATCTTGTGCAAAAAAATCACGTAAAAATATTGAAATTTCAGCGAGATATTTGAAAAGATTGCATCCATAGGCTTATCATTATCGTTTGGCTTTTACTGCGTGACTAGTGTGCTCTTAAGGAAATAAATCACTTGCAAGGAAATTAATGGGTATGAATCCATCAATTAGGGAAGAATAGAGTTTAAGAAGCCACTAAAGACAATATGGGGTATAAACTGAAAATCTTAGTAGTTTTACCTGACTAATATTTCATTCCCACCCCAGACACACATCACATATGAAATTTTCAAGCGGCAAGATGGCCAGGGGTCAATTTGCCTAATGGCAAGTTTGCGTCCTTAGGTATTGCAAAATGTAGACCTGAAGATTGTGAGCATGTATGTGTGAAGAAAACTCAATCCTGTCTCCAGCTACATTTATATCAATATTCAGTTGACATTTCTAGTATAATAATATAGCTTCTTTGCTTGCATTATGCATCAAATATTATCATTCTTTTTAATATTAAATAAAACTTTTAGTTTAATTTTATTTGGCCTGGTGACTAAAGTAATTTTATCTGCAATATATTACTATAAGAGATTACTTGTATTACATTTCTGCACTTTTGAGCAATTTATTAACAGTAATCTTAAACAATTGTTGGCAGCAAAAAATTGTTAAAAATTTTATTAGAAACACTTATTGGAACTAACAGACATTATTTTCAATTTGGTTTAAAAAAAATAACAGTGCAATTATATAATAAAAAAAACAAGCACTACATACACATCACAAACTTATTTAATTCAGTTATAAAATTCTGTATATTTACATTTGGCATTTCTATTTATTGCCAGTGATATGTATAGAATGTGCACTCTGAAAATCATCATTTATAGATTTTATTTGAAGAAGCAAATTTTTTCCCTTTTTGTTTTTGCCCATATTTTAAGAGTTTTTCATGCCAAACTTTTGTATATTAAAAACTTATCAATAAAGATTAACTTACCATATATGTTTAGGTTCTAAAGTTACTATACAAAGCAAAAATTACATAGTTAACAAACAATACAAACCTCCTGTTTCTTTATCTTCAACTAAAATATCTATATCCAAGAGACGCCATGAAATATGGGGCCCATCGCCCATTAACGTAAGAGAAACCTGCAAAAGCATCAAATGGCTTAAAACAAAAATTATCTGTGAAGAAACTTGAAAGAAAAAAATTAGAAATGAAACATTTTAAAATTATAAACAAAATTCAGTAACTTTGAATTTTATCAAACACTCACAAATAAATTTTGAATTTGTTAAGTAAGAAAATTTTCAATTTATAGTTTTAAGTAGGGATGCACCGAATAGTGATTTTGGCCGAATACCGAATACCGAATATTCGGCCGACAGGTGAACCGAATACCGAATATTCGGCTAGCCGAATAGTAATTGTTGGGCCGAATACCGAGTATTCGGCCAGCCGAATAGTTAACTATTCGGCCGAATACCGAATATTCGGCTTTCCAAATTCTTTTTATATTTTAAAATTTAAAGGTATTAAAATGTTACTTTTTAAAATAGTTTTACATAATATTTAATAAAAGAAACTTACATTTTGATAAACAAGAGCTTTTTATAAGAACATTTAGTATTGAAAAAAAATCTGCCTTGACTTATTTAAGAAGCACAATTATGAACTTTAATTAATAAAATTTTCTATGAATCAAAACAAACAAAAATCAAATAATGAAAAAATGGCCGAAGAAAAATTTTACAGTCTGATAATTGTCCTTTTTAAATAACTCAAGGCAAATTTTTTTCAATATAAAGTACAAATACTTTCAACTTAATTTTGAATAAAGGCATGTTTGGCTCATAGTTCTTTTCTTATGAATGGTGGTATTTTCCACCCTTCCCATCATATCATATTTTACAGAAATCAAAGCATGTGAGTTAAAAATATGTTATCTTATTTGTTGTTAATATAATAAACGAACACACAAGTTTTGACCTAGAGTGAGATGAAATACAATGTACTTATGATTCAATAAGTTTATTATGATTATGGTTTCATGAACAAAAATTGTCTGCCTTGATAGCTATTACTAATCTCAAAAGTTGTTGTTTTTTCTTTTAAAGGACTTTTATTTGGGGGAAAGCAAGAAACAGATTATTTACTAAACAAAATTTAGAAACTTGTATCTGCACATAATTTATTCCTAAGGAGAATCCTAATAAATCACCATTTTAATCCTTCTCATGTTTAATTTTCTTAAGTTATACTTTACAAACAGCAAATAAATAATGTAAAAACATTCTATTTTATTTAAAAATGATTTTGTTTCTAATTATTTTAAATATAAATTAAAAAATTGACAGTTAAAAGTAGAAATAGTGAAAAGTTTGTAAAAGTTTTTATTAAGTATTGAATGGCCGAATACTATGGCCGAATACTTTGATATTCGGCCATACCGAATATTCGGCAGGCCGAATAATTTCATATTCGGCCAAGCCGAATATTCGGCTCAACCGAATAGTTTAATATTCGGCCTAACCGAATATTCGGTAACATGGCCGAATACCGAATATTCGGTACATCCCTAGTTTTAAGACACAGAAAATTGACATAAATACAAAAATGGTTAAACTTACTTCAAATTCATGCTCTACATGGAAAGTAACTCTTCCATTTTCTGAAAAAAAAAAAAAAGAAATTTAATAAATGCATACATAAATTATTTCAATTTAATGCATAGATAATCAACTTTTAGATTTATTTTAACTTTATGAAATGCCCAATTCATCAGAGTACAAATATTAGTTAATAAGTAAAATGCAATAATGTAGCTAAAATCTAATAGTGATTTTTAACTTGCATCACTACTAATGGATGAATCAGGGGTGATTCTGGATGAAATTTTTGTTTCGGAAATTTGCATCGCATTTTCAGAAATTGGCGGCGGGTGGCTCACGACATCCCCCCCTCCAGCGATCTTCGGACAAAATCCGCGTTTTCCCGCTATCTTCAGACGAAATCAGCAATATTTTAGCAAAATCGGCGATTTATTGCGATCTTTTGCTGAAATCGGCGTTTTTTCTGCGATCTTTTGACGAAATTTGCGTTTTCCCATTTTTTTAAAAGTGAAATCCTCGTTTTTTCGACGATCTTTAGACAAAATTTGCATTTTTACGCGATTTTTTCTCGAAAACTTCGTTTTATTCCCGCGATCTTTTGACGAAATTGCCGTTTTTTCCGTGATCTTTTGATGAAATCGGCGTATTTTTTCAAATATTCTTTTGACAAAATATTTTAAAGCGATCTTTTATCAAAAACGGCGTTTTTTCCCGCGATCTTTTAACGAAATCGGCATTATATCCGCAATCTTTAGACAAAATCGGCGTTTTCCCGCGGTCTTCAGAAGAAATCAGCGTTTTATCTGCGATATTTGGTGAAATTGCCGTTTTTTCTGCGATCCGCGCAGGAAATTCACGTTTTTTATCGATCTTTTGACAAAGTTCATTTACAAAAACATTGACGAAATCGTCGTTTTTCCACGAAATATTGAAGAAATGTATACTATTTCGGCGATCCTTTCATGAAATTTGCATTTTTATGTAATTGTTTTTTCGCGCGCAAAACCGTACAAGTTGGCAACTATGCGGAACTGATAACCCAATTTCAAATTTTCGGAAGAGGATGCCTTAAATTTTCGGAATTTTCGGACGAGAATCCCTCCTGGGATGAATAATTTTCAAAAATAATTTTTTAGAAATATAAATAAAATTAGGTTATAAAATTTAAATGAAAGAATGATAATTTTGGTTAGCATGATTAATGATGAAAGAACATAAAAAAATATATCTTTCTTTATTTATTGCTAATCCAAAAAAGTGAAAAATACAATTAATGCAATTAGATAATAAAAATTAATACACAGTTCTTCAAAATTTATAGCTGTGGGCATGAGACATTTCAGTTTTGATCATTCTTAATAATAATAATAGCAATTAAGATAGCTTTTTACCATAGCAAAACTTTACCTGCCTAATTTTATAGACAAGTGTAGTGGAGAAAATTGCATAGTTAATATACAGTTTTACTTAGGGCTGTTTTCGGATCCATAGCGGCAACTGTATGCCATAAGTTTTAATTCATTGTTGTTTAGAAACATATGAAATGGGAAGGTGTTGTTATTCAGAAATTATGCAACTCAAGGGTTTTTTTTTTATTTTTATTTATTTATTTATTTATTTATTTATTTATTTTTTTTGGGGGGGGGGGGGGTAAAAGTAAAAATTCTTTTAGAAAATGTTATAAGTTGGCATTTTGAATTAATTTCCAGACGTAAGGAGAAAAAAGCAGTCTGGGAAAGGAGAAAAACTAGTTATCACATAACTCAAAATCACTTATAACTCAATAAGTAATTTATTTATCAAAAAAGGAAAAAGGACTTTTGATTTTAAATTGCTTCAATAGTCATCCCTGTCAATATTGTGCTTTTCTATTTAAAAATGAATTAGAAATTGTGTCAAAAAGTTTCAAACTTGTTGAGCAATGAACTTGAGAACAGCCTTAAGGAAGAAACTAATTTCAATTTAGTTATTGCATTGTAACTCTTAGGTTTTTCTAAATGCTCTGTTTTTCTTGATAATAATATGGTCGACTTTGTTCTAGGATTTCAAAAACCAAGACTATATAAATAACATTATGAAAAAATTATAAAACTACATTTTTATTACCCCCCCCCCCCCCCCAAAAAAAAAAAAAAAAAAAAAAAAAAAAAAAAAAAAAAAACATTATTTAAGTTTATTTATGCAATATTAAATTGTACAATTATATATCATATTATTTAACTAAATAGAATAAACCCAATAGGAGAAAAAAAACCTGTCTTTCTTCTATTACATTAAGAAAATAAGAATTAAAAATTGTGGATTAAGTATAAAAGAAGTGGTATAGTATGATGAAAAAAAAAAAAAAATCTTATTTTTTAGTTTTATTAGTAAAAACTATGTACTCCATTGAAAAATTTCAATACCATACAGATATTTCAATCAGATAGTTAACAATAGTTTATTACTGCCAACAGTCAAAAATATTTCAATGCAAATAACTTTCTTTACATTATATTGAAGGTACTTATATGCTTTGACAAAGCAAAATTTTTAAATTGAAGAATTATTTTAAACACTATTTTACGTTGAAGTAGGCCAAGACAGTTCAGTTGTATAAATTTTACGGTATCAAAAACCATGCACAGGAATTTAAGGATCATTTGTAGATATATTCTTGACTAGATTGTAATCTGCAATGTCAAATTATTTTTTAAACAATCTAATTTAATTTTTTTCCTTAAAATTTCATTTTATCTAAATGGAGGTTTAATTTATAGTTTAAAATAACCCTTTTCATTTACTGTTGTCTGATTTTTTAAAGCCGAAATAATAAAATATATTTAAGCACAGTTCAAATGAGAAAAGAATTTACAGATGAAATGATGAAATTACCAATTATAACAGAGTTTCCCCCAGGCAGTTCCAGGAAGGTGTTGCATCCCATATACTTTTTGGTTCACAAAATAGCACCTTCCTCTCCCTTAATTCAAAACATTATAACTCTTCTTGCACCTCATCAAAAAAAAGTTCTTTTTGCAATAAAAATTTGCTTGCATAGTAAAAAATGCTCAATGTTGTCTTGAAAGACTTTAAAAATTGAAAAAATGAATTTAAAAAAAAAAAGATCTTTTAGAATCTGAAAAATGCCTTTAAGAATTTGAAAATTACCCTTAAGAATCTTTTTCAAATTTTAAAAAAGTACCTTTTCGCACCAGCAGCACCCTGCCATTTTTATTTATTTATTTATTTATTAATCAAGGGGAAACTTTTTATAAACATATTCATGTTTGTGAAATGAATTTAACAAAATAGAAGTTAAATTTTGTAATATAATAGTTATCAGAATCAAATCATAAAATGAAATTAATTACATTTAAACGATAAATTCTAATTAATTTTCCTTAAATTTGACAGTTATTAAATTCATTATTACATTTAAATTATAGTCAATATAAAAATAAGCAGGGTTGGCAAGTTTCTTCCACAGTGGAAAAAAACGCAGAAAAAGCCATGGAAAAAACCTGCCGGAAGAAATAGGTTTCTTCCAAATGGAAGAAATGGAAAAAACTGTTTTTCTTTAAAAATTTACCAAATATTTTCAATTTTGTAAGATAGATAAGAATCCTTCTTCCTATAATCTTACATAAATTCATTTCACTGGACCAAAACAAATTTAATTAAGTATATATGCTAAATTACATCAGTTTTTTAGCCAAGATAACACACAACACCCATCTGGAGATCTTCAACTATTGGCTAAATGAAAAGAAATTTTATCCAAAATACACAAAATCAATTAAATGTTATCCATTTCAATTTAATTAGCTTATTTTTTAATTATTTAAATTTCTGAAATCAGTAGTAAATAGTAGAGATTCTTTACTAATGGCAGAATGAAACACATTTAAATAAAAACTTTTAATTTAAATCAATTTTATCAAATGTAAGTAATGTATGAAAATTATTGTATTAAATAGAGATCAATCAAAAATACAGTTTCATTTTCAGCCCAAAATCCGAGTTTTGCCAAAAACATGGGTGAAAATTCAGCTGGACCAAAACACTTAGTATTCCAAAAATAATGTTTCTTCCTTCACAAATTTTCAACATTAGTCATTGATTTGAACAGCATCGGCTCGAATGAATGTACTGCAATGAACTTCATTGTTTATAAATATCAGTCATGAATTATCAATTATTTCATAGAAAATTTTTAGTTTAAACTGCATTAGTGTTTCAAATATTCTTTGAGAAAGTTCCAAAATAACAAATGATCATTTACAAAAATCATTATAGAAGAAAAATCAAGGTGTGTATACCTAACACAAAAATATTTTTTTATTAAATGAAATTTGTATAATTAGAAAATCTTTCTGTGTCATGGATGAATTTATTCCGTATTATTGTATATGAAAATAAAGTTTTTGGATAATTAACTGTTGTCCATAATTAATAAATACTATATATATAATTAATGTACAATTATGTGTATTTATGTTTGTATTAATTACTTTAAAACATACAATTTAATTACTTAAAATTTTTTTGGGGGTGTTATCATTTTCAACCAAAAAAATAGGAAGGTTGCCTAATTTCGATTTTGATCTTAAAAAACTATTTTGCTCTATCCATAGTAATAAAAAAAACATTAAAATCCTTAATTTTATCAATCCAATGCAACATAGTATAGCAAAAAAGTTTTTTAGCAATAAGATTCTGCAATCAATTTCTCAACTTAAACTGGATAAAAGCAAAAAATGGCGATTTTTTTTTCAAGTTCTACACTTCAGGATAGTTTAAAAGCATTTTGAAATGCCCATAGATATTATTTAGAACAACAATCTTTTAAAATCAGCATTGAGATATTCATGTTAGATGTTAGTATAAATAATTATAAATTTATTTATTTACTGTGTTGCACAGTTTAAAATAATGCACTTTTATATGAAAATAATATTTTTTATATTAAAAAAAATTGTAGGTAGTTTTTTCTTTCTTTTTATATAAATGGAGCAATTAAAAAAAAAAAAACATCCCTATAGATCTAGTGTAGTAAAAATCCATCACCTGAAAGTGTCTGCAAAACCTAAAGTTAATTATTAAAAAAACTAGCAGGCTATGCCCGCTTCGCTGGTCCATATTTCCAAACGAACCTTGACTCAAAGAAAATGGCGATTTAAAAATTTTATTTTAAAGCAGTATAGACCACCCCGGAATTGTTCTTCCGTATTGCGGAAAATCATGAAATATTTTACTATTGTAAGTCTTGGCGAAAATTTGGGCAATTAAGCACCATCTCTTTTATTTTATCATTTATAGTAGAGTTTCGTATGAACATGAGACCGTTATGACAACAGGAATCAAAATATTCTCGAGTCATCACAGTATTACATTAGAGGGCATTGCAATGATTAGTGAGATTGATTATCAAACTCTATTAACTTTCGGATTGTACATTATCATTTCTTAGTTCTTAAAAACCCGACATCTGAACTTGCACTATGTGTAGTTCTGGTAGCCTACATATAATGTCATTTCATTATATGTAGGCTACCAGATGTTACATTTTTCATATGTTACATTTTTTAATAAACGTCCTCTTCTAGCAGGTCTACTGTAGTTTCTTATCTACCTTAATCTGTTCCAGCAAGAATACATAGAGTAAAAAATGTAAAGAATTATTGACAGATAAAGAAGAGTTTTTGTTTGTTTGTATTTATGACGGCCATTTACCTACACGTGGGATATAGGCCCTAAGGAAAGGGTGCCCTCCGTGGGGGTAGCAGACGAAGAAGGGTGTTTCACTTATATATTTATTAGAACAATGAAGCATAAAAAGTGTGTTTTAAAGCTGTATTATTTGAATAACATTAAAATTACATCAGTTTCACTGCCTCTTCCGTTTATAAAACAGTTGCTAACATGTAGCCGTTAAATCAGAATAATCTTGATGACTAAATTTTGTAGAAAAATAAGTCTTTAGTTTGCATTTAATAAAATCTTTCTACCTTCTGTAATCGATTCCATTATGATTTTTAGTGTCAAACATTAGAAGTGCTAGAAACGATATTGTTACAAATGTACCAGACTTATTTCATGTTTGTCCTCAAATAAATGTGAAATTTACGATCATCCATTATTGGCATTTAATCTTATAGCTTGACGATAGTTTTTTGTTCGACGGGGTAATGAAGTAGTGTCTAATAGTTTAATATTTGACAAAGCTCTGTTGATAGGGCTTATCGTTAATTAAAACTGCTACGTAATTATGAAAAACAAAATTTTCAGCTGTCGAGATTTCATGTACATTTTTTTCTCAACGAATTTTAAAGTATATTTATTTTCCTTACAATTTTTTTTAATTGTAATGAATGATAAATTAATTGCAAATATTTTTTCATTATAATAAATTTTCCGACACATTCAAAATATTGCTTTTTTGGTGATAGTGAAATAACTGCAGATGAAAAAGGTATAATAGTAAGACTAAAACACAGATTTAACGACTGCTTGGCGTATGACTTGGCGGGGCCCGATAAGTACGCTAATTCTAACAATTTAAATATCCAGATAGACTGTAAACAAATAATGGGTACTACTTGATTATTCCGTCGATCAATTTCGCCAAATTATACAAATGGACATAATTTTTATTTTAAATAACCAAAGAATCAATAAATTACTAAAATGTTAATAGAAATACAAATAAACATCGAATTAAAATTGGTTGATGAAGTAACAATTAGGTATAACAAATTTAATGTCAAATGAATGTGACATTTACGATCATCCACTGACATTTAACCTTATACTTTGGCGATAGATTTTTGGTAGATGGGGTTATCAAGTATTACCAAATTATATAAACAAATTGTATAAACAATAAAATTGCCAATAATATTTAGGTGCAGGTGCCATCTACGGATCCCGTTGGCGCGATTGCAGCAAATTGCGATTTTATGCCTCACGTGGTAATCCGGTAATAGTTGATTATTTTTGAGTAAACTATTTCATTATTTTTCTTTTCTCTTTTAAAATTATATAAATTGTTTTGTTCCATAATTATTTTTTGACTTAGTTTATTATTATTATTTCCTTTTTAAAATAATAGAAAATAAATAAAAGTAATATAAATGTAATTGGTATTTGAAAACGCAGTGTTCTCCAAATTGGCATCATAAAAAAAAATCACGCCAAGGTGATGCGTGTATAAAAGTGGAAAAATGTTTGCAATAATATAAAAAAAAACGTAAACACACAATTAAAAATTCGCCATTTCGATAGCTTTTTTAAAATAACATCAAGCATAAAATCAAATAAATCAAGGTTAATTCTCCAGCGGGCAGCAGTAGTAAATTTTCTTTTCTTCGTCTGTTTCATAATAAAAAAAAACATAAATTTAATAATTTCTAATTAAATAATCTGACTAATTTTCTGTAATCGGATTTATGATCTAAAAGTAACCTTAATACATAAACAAAACAACGCAGTTGTCATGTACGCGTCGAGGTCGGCGTGATAATTTTTTACACTAATTTGGCAGAAATATAGTTTTCGAATACCAGTTTCATATATATATTTAAATTATTTTCTATTATTTAAAAAATAATAACAATTAGTATTTAAATAATAAGTATAGAACAAAACAGTTTACATAATTTTAAAGAAGAGAAAGGAAATAAAAAAACATTTTACTAATAATTAAATAACAATAGTCGGGTTGCCATGCCAGGCAAAATAACATCAATTTAGTGTCCATTAATTACCTCGGTGTGTATATGATATCTGTGCAAACAAAACTTCCGATAATATAATAAATGACGTCATATTTATTTTCCTTTGATTTTTTTTTTTATTTAAATTTTTCATGTGAATACAGTTCAACTAAAAGATAATTGCCAAGGAGAAATTATTGTTCCATATTTTGTTGGCAACGGGAAAGAAAATGGTTATTTTTGATCGGAAAAATCTTAATTGATTCTGTATGAAAAATAATGAAATTTTGAATTATTAAGGAAAATATTTGAATAAATCAATTAAAAATTAGCCTATGTTCACCGAAAATAGTGTAGCTTTCCAACGGTGAAAGAATTTTTTAAAACCGTCAAGTAGTTTCGGAGCCTATTCAATTCAAACAAACAAACAATCAAATCTTTCCTCTTTATAATATTAGTATAGATAACTTATCTTTGCAAAAATAATATTTTTAATAATAATAAAATTTTCCAATTTAGATTTCATGTAATTATACTTTAATTCTTTTACATAGTTAATATACTTTAACTTTGAGCATTAGTTTTTGTTTCTGGTGGTTTCTTCCATTTCTTCCAGTTTTTTCTCAGTTTTTTCTCAGTTTCTTCCACTGTTCTGGAAGAAACAGGTTTCTTCTGGAAGAAACCCAACCCTGAAAACAAAATTACATTTAAATCATGAATGTTTTCCTTTGCCAGTAGTACTTTTATAAAACTTTTGCTATTTGGAAACTAGCAAGGAATAACTCAGGGCATTCTGGCTTTAACTCAATAGGGAAAGATATTCTCAGAATTTTGAATTAGCTAGTATTTTATTTATTTTTTTCCTTTCTCAATGAGCTATGACCTAGTGATATGTCTTACTAAATGTAAAATTGGATTCATTGTCGCCTCTGAAGAAAATGCATGCACCAAGTCTGCAAACCATGAACTCCCAGCTTTGCATTTGAATTATGCATCATTTTCCCCATAAACATCACGCTCATTTTTCTTTTTTTACTAAAATCTTCCTTGAAATTATATTCTAACCTATAGTTCTATATATATTCTATTATATTCTAATAGGTTAGAAAAATCTTAAAACAGTCAACAATTTAGGATTAAATAAAAAAAATTCCTTGGCTAGATTTTGTAAGCAACTTTACAAGTAGTATCTTTTAAAGAATCATTTCAGTTTTAGTTGTCTATTTCCCCCTTCTTTGTTTTTAACACTCTGGAACACTCACCAAAACTTACCTACTCCCATTCCCAGTAGCAGAAACAGTGCAGAATGGCAGTGAGCACTGCAGATTATTTTAAGCCTTGCAGATTAATCCACCAGCTTCAAAAGAAATGCTGGGCTCAAAAAACAGCGGAAATTTACTTTAAGTTTCCAGATTTATGACATTCGTTGTATTCTTTTATTATATTTTCTTTATAAATGCTAATTTTGCTTATTTTGTAGATTTCTGTTATTTCTCATCATAGTAAGCTTAATCTAGCATTGTTAGGTTGCAGATAAATTTTAATTTGCTGCAGACTAATGCAAAATATTCTGTTTCTGGCTCCCACTTTTAAAAGCCATCCCAGAATTTATATGTTTTGGATATCCTAAATATGATTTGACTGTATGGAATGATTTCTCGCATGTGTGTTAAAACTTTACAAGTGCTATCATAACGCAAAAATTTAAGTAAAAAATTCCAAGAAACTCACTAGCTAGATAGATTCTGTAACATACTTACTCAAAAGTAAGTGACAGAAAGTTAAAAAATTTAGCAATGATGTGCACTGAGTCTACAATATTACAGCAAAGTTGCCGTTAACATTGAATTTTGCTCTAGTTATTTCATTGTTAAATTAAGAAAGTCCTTTGGAAATTAGAAATTCCCAATTAATGTCAATATGAAAATACATTAATTTGCACATTTTTGTAAGGGTAAAAAGGTGTTATATTGGCAGGTTACTATCCATGTCATGTTAATAGAAAAAGATTTAAAATTATCGTATTTACTTGTGTATAACACATTTTTTTTTCAAAAAAAAAAAAAAAAAAAAAAAAAAAAGGGCAAAAATCCTGGGTGTGCATTATACACGGAATATTTTTTACTGCTGGATGTAATCATACGTTATACATATGAATCAAGAAATGCATTCTAAGAAGACATAGTTACTCGGAAAGTCTTATTTAATTGAAGGGTACAACTCTGTTATCCCATCGACCAATTTCGCCAAATTATACAAATCGCCAAACTAATAGCCAAATTATACATATTGACATCATTTTTATTTTAAATAACAAAATAATAATAATAATAATAATTAGTAGAATATTAATAAAAATAAAAATCACTTAATGACATTTTAAACACGTGAATCGTATTTAATGCCATTGAATGTGACATTCACGATCATCCATTTTTTGCATTTAATCTTATAGTTTGGCGATAATTTTTTGGTCGACGGGATAATCTAGTAGTACCAATTGAAGTATTGCTGCATTTTTATTTCACTCCTTGCTCATTTTTATACATTAACATTATATAAATACTAATTTGCAATTCTCGCTGCTGTCCCCAACTCCTACCCCCTGCCAATCACTCTCTACCCGAAGTCTATAAATGTTTTTCGCATTATTTTTGGCCTGATCGAGGGTGAAAGTGAACATTTTTCAAAGGACTCAAATATTTTAACATGTTTCTGTAACATTTTAACAAAAAGTAAACTCACTCCAACATAATGTAATATTTAAAAACTAAATTTGAATATTGGGTACATTATATATATATATATATATTACAAATTAAAAAAAAATTTCGCCAAAACTAACCTTTATACTATCTTAATTTTCTTATAATAATGTTCCGTACTTACTTCAAATTATTAAATTAAAATCTTGTTTCTAAATCTAATCTGTTAATCCTTATGCAGACGATATAAATTCTTAATTTTCCTTAAAAAAAAACATTATTCCAGTATGCGTAAATTTAAAAAGATGGCTCTAAATTAAAAATATTCTTAATTAAAACTTTATTTCTTAATATTCCAAATAAAACTGATTTCTTCTATGTTTTTATCAACCCTTTTTAAGACAGTCTTATTAAATTTATTCCAAACCCATACCTTTTAAAAAATATCATTATTTTATTTTATCTGTTTATTTATTTTTCCTTCCGTCAATCTTTGATGTGTGCATATTAATAAATTCATTTCTTTTCTTTTTCTCTTAAAATTAATCATTTATAAAAATCGTCTGCCTAAGATATTTAAAATTCTGAGTCAATTATAAATTGGTTAAATAATATATATATATTTTTTTAATAAATTTATCGTTTGTGGAAAATAATCTCGTAGCTGGACAAGAATTCTGTTTACAAAAAAGAATGATGGTTTGAGGTTACAGAATGTTCCAGAACTTTCTTTTTAGTTTAAAAAGGTGGAAGTCTCGAGATGAAAAAGAAGATTTCTTGGGTTGCTTCTTCGATGAGGACAGCTTGCTGAAATAATGATGGAATTTTTGCAAAAGGAGCTTTTCCTTCCTCATTATTATGAATTTAATAAATGAATTTACAGCAGCCCATGAGTAATTATTGGATCTTCTACATTTATTTATTTATTTTGTTTTTTCCCCTCGTTTGCCATGAATGTGTGTTTCTTTTTAACCAGTGGAAATAATTCGAGTTCTCCTTAAATCGTCACATATATACATTATATATATATATATATATATATATATGAGAAGCTAAAATAACAAAGTATAATAAACATCAATTATAATAATAATTGATGTTTAAATTTTGAAATTTTCTCATTTCTTTAAAATAAAATTACCATGCAATAAGAACTTTAATTTTTTATTTATCCGCGTATTATCTGTGATCTTTCGTCAAAACTTACATATTTTCCACGATCTTTCGTCAAAATTCGCATATTTTTCACGATCTTTCGTCAGGATTCACATAATTTTTCGATCTTTTGACAAAATTTGCATATTTTCTGCGATCTTTTGAGAAAATCTGCATATTTTCCTTGCTCTTTCGCCAAAGTTCTCGTATTTTTTATGCCTATTTTCAACAAAATGCACATATTTTCCCATGATTTTTCTACAAAATTAATGTAATTTTTACGATTTTTGATAAAATTAGAATATTTTTCTGCAACCTGTTCATGAAAATTACTTTATATTCCGCGATTCTCTGAAGAAAATAGTATTTTTTCCGTGACCGTTTGATGAATTTAATTTTTATTTTAAGATCCTTTGGGGAAATTTGCACATTTTCCTGCAATCCTTTGAAGAAATTTGCTTAATTTGGCACGGTTTGTACGCACTTTTTTTTTTTTTTTCCATTACGCCCTCCCCCCTCCCCGATAAAAATGTCAAAAAATTTTTAATGCATATTTGCATCGATTCCAGGAATAAAAAAATTCATTGCCGTAAAAGCAGATTTCCGCAGAAAAGTAGCAAGTCTGCAAAATGTCTGCTATGCTTAAGTAGTGTTTTCTTGCCATTATTTCCATACTTAAGTGTTGAATGGCATAAAATACAGTAGCAACAGCCTTTATCTTTTAGCTTTCGGCACCCATGCTAATGTTTTCCCCCTGCTCATAGGCTTTTTTAGCCATTCAAATCTCTACTTGTTTTTCAGTCCCGTATCGTCTACTTTTAACGAGTCCCATTCTTCGATAAATTCGATTCATTGCATCTTTAAATGGCAAAGAATTTAATGTATAAAAATATTAAGCCTCAAAAGCATACACATGAAAACAATGAAAGAGCGAAATCGCAACGTGTATTGCCGCAAACTGCAATATAGTCTATGTACAAGACAAGACTCGACTACTGCGCATTTTGTTTCACGCAGCATGGAGAAAATTTCTCTTCTTCTGGCTCTCAACCAATTCATCCAGCAGTGCGGTGCTGGTTTTATCTCAAACGCTCGCTCCCTCCCTGTGGAGCAAGCATGCACAAAGAAGAGAACTTGGGAATAACCATTGAAAGCAAACGCATAGTAAAAAAAAAGTAATTAAAAACTATGGTGTTGGTCATCTTCTCAGGCTAGCTTTTCTCAATTAAAATATTTGACCAAGAAAGATTTTTTTTTAAATTTTGGAATTAGAATTCTAGAGAAATGAATATTTTCTTTCCGTCTCATTCCGTCTTTTTAAATATTAAAAAAAAAAGACTGAAAACTTTCACCACTGGGCTTGATGTCATGTTTTTAACTTTCTTTACTGAAATTCATTTAGTTATTCATTCATTTGCATATCAAATTTATGGTGCACGTTATATACGAGATTTTAAAAAATCACCATTTTTTCTTGTAAAGTAGGGGGTGCATGTTATACACGCATGTGCGGTTATACACGAGTAAATACGGTAGTAAATTAATTTATAATTAAATTCTAAAAATATTAAAATGTTGTATAGTCATTGGAAAAACTATTACACATCACTGGAAACATCTGTGCACCTAATTTTTAGAATTCTAGCACCTAATTTTCAAAAATCAGAAAATCAGTTAAAATAGATTACAAAATTCCATCTTTATATATAAAAAGCAGATTGGGCTAAATAAAAGTAATTACTACAAATGTTTATTAACAGGATAGATTTCATAATTTTCAATAACACACACACAAAAAAAGAAACATAAATACCTATTGTAAGATTCCTCATTTGTGGGGGCAACTCTGAAGAAACAAGTCTGTACTGAATGATTTGATTTAACCGCAATAAAGTACTTCTTTTTTCTGCTGGAGTAATAGGATCAGGAGGAACAATTTTGTCCTGATTGAAAACAGGGGGAAAAAAAGTACCAGAATATAAAAATTTGTTTTAAAAAATATTTTATAGACTTATAAATAAAATAATTAGTACTCACTCGAATGCATGTTGGTAGGCGAGAATAAGTTCCAAGAGTTAAAACTTCAACTGCACATGGAAGATGGAAACTGGGTAATCTAGATTTATTATTAAACTCATTAATTCATAATTAAAATCAGACACCACTAAAAAAGATTTAGAAGTACAAAGTAAAATATTTTCAAAATGAATTACAGTACACAGACAACTAGATTTCAAATTACAATCAATCAGAAGTTAACTTAGACTAATGACACACTAAATACATACATGAAGTCATTTTCATTCGCAAAAGATAATTTGTATATATTTTTATTCAGATACCAAGAAACTGAATACCCTTTTTAGCTTTCCAATATAAGTAACTTATCTTTCAGAAAATTGTCTTTTTAATTTGATATCAGTAATGGTACGGTCATTATGAGATAGCAAATGATTCAAAATTCATTTCATCAAATCATATTTATAAGAAAATGAGAAATGTTGATGACTTTTGTGATATTTAAAAATCAGTGTCTGGAAATTGCATGCATTAATTTATAGAAATGACTTAATGAATACGTCAAAAACATTTGTCTTCTTGAGCAGGGGAAAAAAAAAAAAAAAGTAAGAGAAATATGCATATTTATAAGAGCAAAAGAATAGTTAGCTTTAAAATCTTACAGAATAATGAAAAAGGAATATATATATATATATATATATATATATATATATATATATATATATATATATATATATATATATATATATATATATATATATATATATAGCAATCTGAAAAATAATTGCAAAGGAAAATTGGGTCTATTTGTGGATCATTTACAAAATTATCTTAAAAAGAGAAGATTCATAACAAATCATTCTCAAAAACAGACCATTTTCAAATTACTAAACGAATAAACGCTGAATATAGATATTAGAACACTTTTATTGCTAATTTTGTATTAATGAAGCCAGAAGTCATTTTATATATTTTTAAATGGTTCTTATTTTTGAAATATTTTACTAATTTTTGATTATTTAAAAATGTTTTATTTGTACACTGAATAATCATTCTTTTGGTCAATAGTATCGTTAAATCACTAATGTTTAGAGAAGCATTTTCCACAAGAGGCATAAAGGGTGGAAACAGACATTTCAGTGTTAAGATGGAGGCTTGTGATAATTATTTATTACTTGAAAATAACTGCTGAAAAATGTTTTAAAACCTGTAATAATGAATATTAAAAATTTAAACAATTTGCTATAAAATGAGGTGGAGGATGAAAGTGGATTTTTTTTTCTCTTTTAAAAGTTAATTTAGTTTTTTTTTTCTCTTATTTTAAAAGGAAGATTGCTAAACTATGGCAGATTCTTATTTCTGGCAATGCAATGATTGAAATGAAATTTTATTAAATTCCCTAACTTTTCCAGATTTTGGAAAAAAGTTGAAATTTCTTAATTTATTTGGCCAATTAACTGATTTTTCCAGGTTTTCTAGAAACTCTGTAGCAATTCTGTGGTGTAGCAACTCTGATTTAATCAAAACAATATTTATCTATATGTTTGATTAAATCAAACATATAGATAAATATTGTTGCAGCAGCAGCATCTATCTTGCTTGCTGATAAAATAAATCCTTAGCTGGAATTCATGAAATGCTTTAATTATTCACTATTTTGAAAAAATATATAAACAGTTAAAATATTTGATTGGCAGTAGAGATTTGGAGAGATCCAAATAAATAATGTAGATATTTACATTTTAATCTCCTACATAATTAATCTCTGCATCAGTAAACAAAACTTACAAGGAGAGGCCAATTTTTCTCCCCCACATGTATTTTTTGGGGTGGGGGAGGTAAACAAAAATACAGTCTTGTGAAAAAAGAATCCGAACAAGATACAAAAACATTTACAGAATCTTATTTAAATGTTACAAGTATGTAATATTTTATGCATGCATAAAAATGCTAACATAAAAAAAAAATAAATAAATAAAAAGGATTATTTTTTACACTTTTCTAAAATATCATTAATGAAGAAAGAATAAAAGGTTAATAGAATCAAAATTTCAGGACATTAACAAATGTATAGTTTAAACAAATTACCTTGCATTGACCAGTGTTTCTCTAGACATCACAGCTAACATATCAGCTGTTTCTATAAACAGCATAGATTGCTTATCTAAAAATGCATTTATAGACTGCAAGAAGAAAAAAAAAATATTCAAATTATTAAACATTTAAGAATTAAATTTTTTTTATTTATAAGATGATATGCATGTATTTTAACAATATATAGTTTTTAAAATCATTTAATTACTTCTCAAAATAAGTATTAATCAAATGAAATTACTAATTAATATATTTATTTATTTATTAATACTAAATCTTCAATTGTGAATTCAAGATTAAAACTCTTGAAACATGTGCAACAGAAAATAAAGAGGGGAGATTTTGTTTTATTAAAAAAATATATGGTATAGCAAATAATTTTTTTAGAACGAAGGGAAAAAATACTGAACTGTAACTTTTACTTGCAATATAGTTCATTAAAAGAGTAACATAAGATGTATGTAGCAATTCTGCATTTAAAAATATATATCATATTTAAATAACTTAGATTTTAACTACCTTTGATGCAATTGCAAATGAAATGCATTAAACACCTTCTATACTTAAATACCTTCTTAATTTTAACAGTTTCAATGAAAAGAATCTTTCCCTCACCGACCCACAGCCCCATTTCTTCAGAATTTTTCACTATCATTAAAGTATATGGCAGTATGAAAAATCAAAGTTTACATTTACTAAATAAAAATTCTTTACAAAATAAGGAAATTGTCAAGAAAAGAATCAAAGATTTATTTTTTTTTTCTTCTTGAAAGGTTTATATATAAAATGATTTGAACATCAAAGACTAGGAGCTACCTATCAATGAGGGGCTGTCCATAAATGTCTCATTTTTCCCCATTTTTTATTCCACCTCCCCCCTTTTATCACAAAATGTCACACTTCACCATACTCTCTCCCCCCTTCCCCCTATTGTCCCATGCCACGGTACATGACATAAACTTATACTTGCAGTTTAGAAACAAAGCACTAACAAGGAAGGTCTCCATTGGGGGCATACTCAGAATTTTTTGAAAAAAATACAAATTAAACTACTCATGTAGGTAATAAAGGATCAGTGAAAATTAGCGGCGGAATTACATTATTAGCTATGTAAAAAAATAAAATAGTTTGGAATAATTGGCGTGAAAAGCTGAAAGAGACGCGGGATTTGGCGAGCAGTGCATTTCCTCGCCAAAAGTAGACAATTTTAACGAATCTGAAAATTGATTTTAATTGACTTCACTGTTAAAAATCTGCAGCATTTACTGTAACGTCACTCCACTACTTTTATAGAATATCTCTCTTCTGACCAATGAGAATGCTCCATAGCACGGTGAATTGACCGTCTTCTATAAAAGCGGTGGAGTGACGCTGCAGAAAATGGTACAGATTTTTAGCGGTGTTGTAGCTTCTGCAACACTGCTAAAAATCTGCTGCATTTTGCTGCAACGTACTCTACCGCTTGTATATAATATTTCTATTCCAACCAATGAGAAAGCTCCATTTCACGGCCAAGTAACCGTTTTCAATACAAGCAAGGGAGTGCGTTGCAACAAAATGCAGCAGATTTTTAACAGTGTATTTTTCAATTTGGAACAATTTTAATCAATTTAAATTGTGTTTTAAATGATAAAATATATTAATTTCATTTTGTTATAAGTACATATAAACGTATATGACAAAATTACACTTAAAGTAAAGTAAAAATGCAAAACTAAAATGACTTAAACTAAACTTATTTAAATAAATTGAACATAGAAAGTTTTTTCTTTAAAAAGTATTCGAAGCGTAAAAGCGTATTTTTCAAAATTTCGTTTTTTCGCCAACCGGAGATAAATCGCCAAATAAACGAAATTTTTATTATTTTTTACGGACGTTAAAAGGAGGTTCCGCCGAATTTTTTTAAATAAACATATATAACTATATGAGAAGAACATTCTGTAATTTTTCAGATTTTTCTGAGTATGCCCGTATGGAGACCTTCCTTGTAAGCTATAGATCATATTTCAAATTTAATTTTTAAACTTTAGCTATGTGTTTTAATGACATTTGTGAGCATATAATAATATAAAAATGGTTTATACACTTATTTTGTATGAAATAAGATTAAGGTCTACAACAAAAAAACATAATATACAATAACAATTAAATATTAATGTGAAAGAGCAATAGTATTTTGGAATTTCGAATGGAATTTAATAAATTTGGCTTGAAATTTCATCTTTACTTTATGAACACAAAATATTTTAATTTCAAAACTTAATCTGCAGATTTTTAATGTTTTACTTTAAGCAAAATGTGTGATGTCACATTTCTTCACACTCCCCCGCCCCCCTCTCTAAATATGACATTTATGGATGGCCCCTGACTGCTTTTCAGAATATTTGGAATTCCAATAAAAACTAATTATATAACCACAACAAAATCTTTTCCTGAATTAGAACATGCCCTCAATTTTCAAAAAATGATAAGAAAGTACTTAAAATATACTTTACATACTATACAGTTTATAAAGGAAAATAGTTAGCATATGATGAATTCTAATCTTGAGACAAAAGTTGCATTAAAATTAAATACATCAGATTTACACAACGCCTACAGAAAAAAAAAAAAAAAAAAAAAAAAAAATCCTCACCACATAATCTCTAAAGAAATTGTTGTTGTTAAATGTAAACATAAAATAATTTATTTTAAATAATAGTACAACCATATATATTTCATACCAATTGAAAAATGGTTTTAATTTAAGGTTTCAAAATTATTTTTAATCAAATGACATAAAATATCTTAAAACAATTTAAAATTCATTATAAATTCCAGGAATGGTTTCACTTTTTCATAGAAATACACAGTTATGAATTACCAGTTTGGAAAGTAAAAGTTACAATTTATTAATTTTAGAAAATAAAATTAATAATATCAGATTTTTGAAGAAAAATTTAAAATTTCCACACAAGAACCGGAAAGTTCTGAAGAATTATCATATAATTGATCCAGGGTTGCTATTCATATGGGAGAATAAAATTAATTCCCTGACTTTTCCAGGTGTATTTCAAGAAAATTCTAGTCTAGCAATATAGCGCGTAGTAGACATGCTGAGGGCAGAAAAAATTTATATTACTCAAAAAACACTAAAATTTCTTGAATAGAGTTGCTAATAATCTTTGAGCTAAAGCTCTTTATCTCAATTCCCCTCCCAAATCAATAACCATCTTGATTTCAGGTTTCCAATTGGAATTGCTCTCTTTAATAATTTATGATTGCAAGCTTTCAAATAAAGTTTCCTACAAACTGTACAAACTTGCTACAAAATATTTGTGCACTAAGTTCATAAACATTCATTTCGTTAATATCCCAAAATAATTGTCTAGTTAAAATTTATTTTCAATGGGAGTCAAAAGAGAAGGGTAAACAGAGTGGGGAGATGAAGGCTTGTGATAATTACTTATTATTACATGAAAATAATTGCTGGAAAAAGTTTTAAAATCTGTAATAATGAGTATTAAAAATATATAGTGTAGAAGATGAAAGAGGAATTTAAAAAAAAAAAAAAAAAAAAAAAAAAAAAAGATGATTTTTCTATTTTTAAATATGCAGTTTGACAAATTATAGAAGATTCTTACTTCTGGCTGCACAACAATTTAATTCTCTTAGAGATTACAATGAAAGTTTCTCAAATTCCCTGACTTTTCCAGGTTTTAGGAAAAAATATTGAAATTCCCTGACTTATTTGGCTAATTTTCCAATTCCCTGACTTTTCCAGGTTCTCCAGGTTGTGTAGCAACCCTGTTGATCTGAACTTCTATCATATCATAAAAGCACTAATTAAATGCATAGAAGAAATAAATCTCTGCAAATACTCTGACCTATTTAAACATAAAATGGGAAAAATTGTGTTATAAAAACAGAAGAAATATGGCAAAAATCGGGAATCTTTTGCCAAAATCAGAAGGCTTGAAAGTCAGCATAATAAACAGCAATATCAGCAGAAATGTTCACATTTAAATTTACCAGAACCAGGAAAAGCTTTCTTAACAGATATACAAAATTTTGTTAAAATCATACTTACAGCACATTTTTCTACTTTAGAAGCACTAGCAGCCCATTTAACTAATGCTAAAAGCCTTATAAATAACTGTCTTGTCCTGCTAGCAAATTGAACAATTTCTATTTTGCGTTCCATGTCAGTTTTTCTTGGCAAACTATAAAATACAATAGAATCAAATCAATATCTTCTATCAGAAAGAAAGGTTCTACAAGTATAGTAATATAGTAACACCTCTGAATAGCATACACTTTGGGACAACAGAATTTGTCTGCTAATCAGAGGTAAAAGCATACAAACAGATATAGCATACCTGCCAACATGTCAATTTTGAAATCCTTACAATTTTTACGACAGATTGTTATATGCTTAAAAATGAATAACATATGTATATGCAGTGAAAAAAAAAAAGAAATATTATTTCATAACAATATCTTCTATGCTACATTTATATTTATTTATATTTTTCCAAAATAAAAACATGAGATTGCACAAGAAATTTTTTTTGCAATTTCATTCTTTGGGAACATGTTTCCAAAAAGGTATCCTGCATGATAAGCCATAGATAGGGGAAGATCAAATTTATAGCAAATTTTCTGAAAATTTGGGGGGGGGGGGGGGGGTATCCCTACCGGCATTAAATATGCATTTTTTCCGAGTATCTCTGAAGAAATGCCCATTTTTTTCCGCAATCCTTTGATGAAATATAATTTTTCCCGCGATCTTTAGAAGAAATCGGCGTTTTTCCGTGATCTTTGGATGAAATTGGTGTTTTTTTCAACGATCTTTTGATGAAATCGATGTTTTTTCGTGATCTTTAGATGAAATTGGCGTTTTTCAACGATCTTTAGATGAAATTGGCGTTTTTTCGTGATCTTTAGATGAAATCGGCGTTTTTTCCGCGATCTTTTGATGAAATCGGCGTTTTTTCCGCGATCTTTTGATGAAATCGGCGTTTTTTCAACGGTCTTTTGATGAAATCGACTTTTTTTCCGTGATCTTTTGATGAAATCGGCGTTTTTTCAACGGTCTTTTGATGAAATCCACTTTTTTTCCCGTGATCTTTAGATGAAATTGGCGTTTTTCAACGATCTTTTGATGAAATCGGCATTTTTCCCCGCAATCTTTTGACAAAATTCCCTTTTTTCCGCAACTCCTTCACGAAATTTGCATTTTTCTGCGATCTTTCCACGAAATCGGTGTTTTATCAGAGGTTTTGTGACAAAATTGGCGTTTTATTTTCGATTTTTAGACGAAATCGGCATTTTATTTGTGTTTTATTACCAAAATCTGCCTTTTATCTATGATCTTTTGACGAAATCGTAATTTTTTCTGCGATCTTTTCAGGAAAACAGCGATTTTGTCTCATGATTTTTTGACGAAATCAGCATTATACCCACGATCTTTTGACAAAATCTACGTTTATCTGCGGTCTTCAGACGAAATCGGCATTTTATCTGCGATCTCATGACGAAATCGACATTTTTTTTCACGATCCGTTCACAAAATTCGCATTTTTCAGCGATCTTTTGACAAAATTCGTGTTTTTTTCCGGAGAAACTGACGAAATTAGCGCTTTTCCGCGAAACTTTGACGAAATGTGCGCTTTTTCGGCGCAATTCGTATTTCTCCGCGATTGTTTTTTTCCGCGCGGAAAACTGTACAATCGCACTGTTCATCCGTACAACCGTACACTTAGAACAAAATCTGTACATTGTACGGCCAAACCGTACAAGTTGGCATCTATGATATAGGGTATAAAGAATGTTCACTAAATAGAGATTTATAGTATTCAGGTATCTACATAAGAGGTTTTATTGTATTAGAAACAGAACAGGTTCTCTATATTCTAGATATTTTACAAATTTTCCAGGTTTTTTATACCATTTTATAAAATATCGAGATGTGATGTAACATATGAAATAATTTAAAAGCTTTGAGAATGAAACTTTTACAACAGATTCTAAAATGCAAACAATAGTTTTTGTGAGCATGTCTGTGTGCAAAATTTACAACTTGTTGAACATCAAATAATTTTGTTCACAGTTAATGATTACTTGATGTCTCTATACTTCTTATTAAGAAATACTTTTATTTACACTCTTAACACTTTTAGTTTCAAGTTCCACCCATTTTGTCCAATCATGATGCAAATTTTTCTCTTAATATTATTTAAATTAGAAATTAGTTCAATTTTCTACATAACTGACTGTAATCCTTTAATTTTATTAATAACTTCAAATGAAGTTAAATTACACACATAACAGCCAATAATACTTTTAATTTTATCAACAAACATGCATCTATATGTGACAAGAAATTATATTTAAAAAGAACTGGTTTAAATCAAATAAACCTTTTTTATTTTATTTATTTATTTATTTATTTTATTTTATTTTATTTTTTTTTGGGGGGGGGGGGGACCTTGCTTGAAAGTGCTTTTAAAAAACTTTGTTTTATCCCCACCCCCTGGAAAAAACTTCCCATTGCTCACTTTGTAAAGATATACAAAAAAATTAACAAAAAAAAACAATTTAATAACATAATATTTAAATAATTACTTACAATATTACAATAAACTTACAGTTCTGCTAAACAGTCAGTTCATGATATGTAAAAAAAAACTGGTTTAAATCAAATAAACCCTTTTTTTGGGGGGGGGAAGGGCCTGCTAGAAAGACTTTCAAAACTTTGTTTTATCCCTCTTCCCCCTCCCAAAAAAAACTTCCCATTTCTCTTTTATAAAGATATACAAAACAACATAGTTTAATAACATAATATTTAAATAATTATTAACAGTATACTTACAGTTCTGCTAAAACAGTAAGTTCATGATATGTCCTTTGCAATATGAAATCTATAAGTCTAGAAAGGCTGATATTATTTGCATTTGGTGGAGGTGGTAAAAAACTCATGGCATTGACAGGGGTCACCACAGGTGTCTGTCTGCCTTCAATAGGTTGGGGAACCATGTTTATTATAGCCTGCACAGAAAGATGAAGGAAGAAAATTATTTCAATTTCTTAACAGTAGAACAGATTTTTCATTATTATTATATTCATTTTTAAACATACACAATCATAACTAATGACAGAAGTGTAGTGGAGGGCATATGCCATATACCCTCAGGATTTTTTTTTTTTTGAGAAGCTCTGTTTCTCAAATAAAGCATTGGTGTACACTGTATACATGAATGTTCACAACTAATATATATCTTAAAAATTATTTCATTTTATTTTTTAATTATTTTTTTTAACGACAACAACACTGATTAACAGTAAGCATTTACATAATGAAATGTCTTGGAAAGAATAAATAAAATAAGTTGGAGTATCAGTGTGTATGTAATTGTATTTCTTGTTATAGTTTCTAAAAATTAATCTCCTGTACCTGGACAGTTTAAATTTATACGCAGATTTCATGTCAAGAAAAATAAAGAATTTTTTATTTGTAAAATATTCAACACTTTTATTGAGTGTTGCTATCAAATTTGATATATCTCATTTGCTCATTAAAGACATTTACTAACAAAATAAATAAATAAAATAAAAAATTCATTTATTTTTTTTACTGTCCTAAGATAAAGGTTCTTAGAAATATATTATTTAATTAGTAAAATATTTACATGTGTAAGAATTTTATTACAACAGCATACACTATTTTAAATATAACTAGGTACTTTTCCCAATATGTGGAAACAATTGTCGCCCAAAGAGAACCAAAGAAAAAGGATCATTTATTCCAGAAAAAAGTACAAATGAACAGAAATTTTAGTACTCTGTTAGACCCCCTCTAGCTCGAATCCATGATGCGATACGAGCGGGCATTGAGGCATATAAGTTCCGTATGATGTCCTGAGACATCTCGTTCCACAGTTGCTGTAAACACGCTTCGAGTTCAACTGAACTCATAGGGTGTCCAAATTGCCGTCCCAAATGATCCCAAATATGTTCGATTGGTGACAAATCTGGTGATCGAGCAGGCCAGGGAAGGGTGGTAATGTGGCGGAGGCAGGCTTGTGACATCCTTACTGTGTGTGGCCGGGCATTGTCTTGCTGAAAAATGGCTCCTGGGACACCAGCCATTAATGGCAACGCATGTGGCTGAAGGATGTCCTGAACATGCCGCTGAGCTGTCATTGTGCCACGGATCAATATTAGGGGTGACCTTGTATCGTAAGCAATAGCACCCCATACCATCAACACCAGCTATAGGAGCGGTAAGTCGCTGTAAAGTGAAGGCAGGATTGAGGCATTCACCACGGGAACTCCATAACGAAAACGATAGTCAACGCTGCTCAAATTGAATCTAGACTCGTCATTGAAGACGACTTGGTTTCATTCCGTTACAGTCCAACCCCGTCGTGTGCGACACCACTCCAAACAGAGGCGTCGGCGGGTAGGTGTCACTGGCAGCACACATAATGGGCGCCACGATACCAGGTGCCTTGCGATGGTTCGGGAAGACACAGGGGTCTGTAGAGAAGGTGCTGCCTGTATCTTGATAGCAGCCAATGAGGCAGTTGGCTCTACACGTGCATTTTGTATGATGTGACGATCTTCTTGACGACTAGTCTGTCGAGGGTGTCCCGAGCCTGGTTGCCGTGTAAATGATATCTCTTCTGTCACTGGTCCCAACACCTCCACACAGTAAAATCAGAACGGCCTACTTGACGAGCTACTCGCCGAGCTGACCACCCAGCTTTCATCATCCTGATGATTCTTCCCCTCTCCAGCTCTGACAGCTGCTGATATTGTCTTCGATGGCTGCGTAACGGCATGTCTACCATCAGCGTTTCTTTTGCAAAAGAAAAGGTACACTCAGACAAGTTCAGCTTACCAGTTTTATACTCCAAGGAGGACGAAGTTCAATGCCCTCTAGTGACATTACGCAATGCGCAATCACACTGAATTTTTAATCATTTGCATATCTGCCTGATATGTACCTTCATGCCAAGTTTTGTTATGATCCCACAATTATTTCTTGGTGTGCAAATTTTTATGGCAATGAGTGTAGTTGATACAAAATGAAAATCACATGAATTGAAACATTTGAAAAATAAAAGAAAAAATATTGTCAATAGTAATGTGCACATTTTAAAAATATAACATTTAAAAATCACAGACATTTATGAGCTATTTTATTAAATTACAAATGTATACTTAAAATAAGTGAACAAATAACTGCTATACAATAAAATAAAATAAAACTCGTATTAAACTGCTGACATAGTATTACAAACATCTTTTAGCATTGATTCTTGAAATGTAGGTGTCACCACAAGAATTCTATGAGATACAACTCTAAATGATGACGAACAGTATTATTGCAACTTTCTCATCATCTGATAGTTGCCAAATTGTAAAATCCATCTCAGCATCAGCAGTAAAAGATATAATTTTATTTACAAAAAAAAGGTATTTTTAATTTGAATAATAGCAAATTGAAAAGCTTTCCAAAGTTAAGGAGTAAAATAGTAATTATTCATGTTTTAAAAATAACAAATCACAATGTTTCACAGGGTTTACAATAAAAATCCTTTTCATAATCAGCTGAAATAATTGCCGCATTAGCATACATTTTGGCATGGTGTCCCTATAACAAAAAAGTACCTAACACTATTATCAGGGTTGGCAAGTTTCTGCCGGGGTGGTTAAAACCAGCGGTAGAAACCGGTTAAAACCGGCATGGCAGAAACTGGTTTCTGCCAGTAAGTGGCAAAAACTGGCAGAAATTAAGAAACAGTACTAAATAAGAACTTTACTCAGCAATGATTCATAATTCACACTTACATTTGATATGTAAACCATTGAGTAAAAATTAAAACATAAGATTATGAATGTTATTCAAAGTATCAAAACGTTTAAAAATGATCATATAAATACATACCTTGCTTATTTAAAACACTAATTTTCATTCACTTGAAAAACAGAAACTTTCACAACAATAACCTGATACTGTACAAGTTTAATTATGTTTACAGTTGAATTTCTATTTCTTTTAAAAATAAATTTACAAAAAATTCTGATTTAATAACAAATTACTTTTCAGATTACTTTTAAATAAATAACTTAATGCAATTTCTTGTGAAAATATATAAGTAAATAATTGAAGCACAAAAAATAACATAGACAAAGAAAATTTAATGAAATATCATGTACAATTATTTTACAATATTGAAGAAACAAATTACCACTCAAATATACTATTAGTATTTTTTCCACGAAGCATTCCATAACATAGGACTAATTTTGTTAATCTTTCTGCCCCCAGATTATTTCTTAATTTATTACACAATATTTTATTTGTGTGCATATATTTATTCTGAATTATTTTACTAATTATTTAAGGATGAACTACTTAATAAATTTAATATTACTAAAAAAAATCAGAGATTATGTCACAGAATGTCTTTATGCCAGTTGTTGCCAGTTTCTGCCGGTTAAAACCGGTTATAACCACTTTCTGCCACTGGCATGGCAGAAACCACTTTCTGCCAGGAAAAACCCAACCCTGACTATTATACATAAAATATCACATAAACTAATTCTTCAAACCATATTTTATATTTTCATGAAAAAATAGATGGGGCTGAGTTGTGTAACTTGTATTAAATTTAACAAATTCTCCTGGTAACACCTATACACTTTGTTATGCAGAAAATTCGTTAAATAGAAATAAACTCAAATTAATAAATTTGTACAATAAAATCTGTATGAAGAAGTAGGACTTGTTAAAAGCATAAAATAAAAAATACACATAAAATAGAAATGCAAGAAAAATATTTTAACTTGGGCAGTAACTTTTTTTATGCAATGTAGGCATGGCATAAGAGAAAAAATTAATTGGAATATGTCTAAAAAATAAAGAGAGGTAAACAAAAATTGAAGTGTAGCGTAACTTTTTCTTGGTTTTCCAGTGCCTTAACTTTTAAGAAGTTTGTAATATTGCTTTATACAAGTTTCTTATAATAAAAAAATAAACTGTACATTAAAATTTGTGCATTTTTGAAGGGCTCGAAAAATAATGTTAATGGAGGACCCATAAATCATTTCTAGGAATATATATTTTTTCACTCAGGTTCCCATTTGGGAACCTAGCAAGTTGCTGTGGCTGCCAGCAATGTCACAGACAAATTATAATGCAGAAATTATGCCCCCCCCCCCCCCAAAAAAAAAGCTCTTAAGTGGCCTGTGAGATGCATAATTTCCTAAAAGCCCAAATTTCATCAAAGGATTGTGGAGAGAAGCACAAATTTCATCAAAGAATCGCAAAAAGAACACAAATTTCGTTAAAAAAATCATGATAAAATAGAAATTTCATCAAAACAGTTGTGAAAAAATGGCAAATTTCATAAAAAAATAAAAACAGATTTCATCAAATAGCGATACCGCTAGACTTAAAAAATCCCAGGACTTCTAAAATTCTGGGTCCCTTTTTTACAAAAGCGGGTCCCCACTAATAAGTCATTTTCAAACGCAGAAATTGAACTTGTTCATTTGCAAAAGAAATATGAAATGCAATAATTATTATTTTCATAACAATAAATAAATAATTAAAACCAACAATTTTTTAAACTATTAAGAGAAATTTTCTTTACTTTTAAAAAAATAAATTTGGAAGATACAAATTTAATTATAAAATAATGCTTATTTGAGTGCACAAGATCACTATTGTTTGCATTCCTTTTAAAGAAAAGGGCTAGACTGATTTATTTAAAAAAACATTTTTGCTGAAAAAAATAAATACTTTTGTTGAGTAAAAAGAAACTATTTGTTTAATGAAAGGGTGCTTTCAGAAATCACATAGAAAGATTCGGAGCAGTCAAAAACAGATTTTGAAGCAGGAAAATTAGTTTTTGGAACAGAAAAATTAACTCTCGGTATTAATTTTTTTTTTTTTTTTTTCGTGATCTTTTGACGAAATCTGTCACTTTTTCGCGAATTTTTTTGACTAAATTTGCCGTTTTCTAAGGATTTTTTTAAATGAAATTACCATTTTAATGCAATCTTTTGACAAAATCTGCCATTTTAACGCAAATTTTTGACGAAATCTGCCGTTTTTCTCGAATCTTTTGTTGAAATTTGCCATTTTATCACGATTTTTTGACGAATTTTGTCGGGGGTTTTTTTGCGATTTTTTGAGAGAATTTGCCTTTTTTTCAGGTCTTTGTGACTAAATTAGCCATTTTTCGTGAATCTTTTGACGAAATTTACAGGAAATATTGCAATTTTTTGACAAAAATTCATTACTTTTTTGCGATCCTTTGACAAAAATGTGCGACTTTTTCATGATCCTCTAACAAGAATTCGTAACTTTTTCGCGATCCTTTGGTAAAATTAGCGTTTTTTCCTCGCTCCTTTGACAAAAAATCACGTTTAATCTGCAATCCTGACAAAAATAACGTTTTTCCCGCTTTCATCACCTTGATCTGGATCCAATCGAAAACCTTTGTGACATCATATCTCGTAAGGCTTCTGCAAATTTTTTCTATATATTTCTGTTAGTGAGCTTCAAGCTTCTGTTGAATGTGGTTGTTACAAAACAGACCCCCAAATGATGCAGGATTTTAGTTTCTTTGACGAAAAGTCACATTCTTACACTAATTGCAGATAATGTGGGTGCAACTCAAATTTGATTTATAGTCATTATATATTACGTAAAGGTATAATTTAAAATTTATTGTTTGTAAATAAAGGATAAGTCACAAATAATACATGAGAGATGAGTTACAAAAATTCATTACATACATCTGAATATAGAAGCGTATTAGAAAGCATAGAAGAAGATTGAGGAACAGATAGAAGAAAAGATCATTTAAAAAATACATAAAATTTGACAGGTGAATTAATATCCCATTTAGAGAAACAAGACTATTTATAAAATACACAGGGTGAAATGTAGTTTACTTTCTTTCGCCAAGGCGACTTTTTTTTTTTAGCGACAAATATTTCGATATTACAACCCTGCATTTTCATTTTCTCCTCTCGGATCTTCAATATGGCAACCCTAAGGAGTGCTCCGGTTTACAAATTCTACCGATTTCTAAGCCGTTCCTGATTGGACGCTTCTTTTTGTTAAATGTTTTCTGATTGGACGAAAGAGGAGAACTTGAAAGAGAGCTATTTCTAAGCCATTTCTGATTGGATGCTCCTTTTTGTCTTGAAAGAGAGCTTTTAAAGTTTTGAATATCGTTATTCCCGCTTAGAAATTGCTTCCTGTAGCTTTGTTTTTGGGAGTTGCGTCTTGCATTCAACGAGTGAGGTTATTTTTTTTTGCATTTTCCTCTTTTTAATATCCGGAGCAATTTAATCCGGAGCAAAACAGTGGCTCCGGGTAAGTAAAAATTCTCCTTTTTTTTTTTTTGTCTTTAGATTTTTATTTTATGTGCTTTTTCTTTATTTTGATTGCCCCCATCTTGGAAAGTGCGTTTTTGCGTAGTGTCTCTTGGGCCCGCCACACACTAGTGAAACATTGAACGAAAAAACGTGCAACATGAGACAATTTCATCCTGATATCAAAGAAAAAACCGGTTTGATTGCATCATGTTGCACGATTTTTGACGCATGTCTCTGTGGTGTGTGGCGGGCCTTGGAGCAAGAAGCTCCAGGAGACAAAACACAAAAAAGCGCCAATTTGGCGATTTTTGAAAATCGCGCCAAGAAGGAGAGTAAACTGCATTCGCACCAAATACACATTCTTTATTAGTATAAATTACAAGAAAAATTCATGAAAGAATGGCTAAAAAAATTAAAGCAAATATCATTAAAGATTACACAAGGAAATGACTTTACTGTTTATTACTTATTAGATTTTGTTTTTGAATTATAATTTGTAACATTAAAAGTATCAATTGACATTTAAAAAAAAAAAAAAAAATTCTCTTTTTTTTTTTTTTGGTCACGCAATCATCTCTTGGTTGTGAATTAAATTTTGAGAAAAGGTACCTTTAGGAATACTTTTGAATTTGGAAATATTTTTGAAAAGAAATCCAGCTTTGCCTTGGTCCTGATGATGCTGGATTTTCTCGGTTATACTGCAGATCTTTATTTTTTTTTTATTGTTAAAACTTTTAATGAATTTATATTTTTGAAAAATTTCTAAACAGTGAGTAATAGAATAGTATTGTGACTTGTTAAATGTAATGAAATTAATCAAACATATAAGGGCGAGTGGGATGGAATGGGACACTTTCACAAAAAAGAGAAAATTAACTTTGTTTTATACAAAAACAAAAATTACAATTTATAAAATATAACATGAAACACTTTTCAATGCAGCTGAACAATACAGAAATACAATATGCAAAAACAATATTATAACTAAGCAAATTGTAAATTTCAAAATGTGTCCCATACTTCCCTGTAAGTAGAGAGGTATGGAATAGCTTTAAAACAGGGTAACTTCAGCAGTGCCACATTAAAATGTAAATGATTGAATGATTTTATGAGCAAATAACTGACAAATTAGAATTTTACACATTTAATGTTTATTTTGTGAAAAGACATATTGCAGTTAAGTTGAACAATGTAATTAATGAATCATCAAACAAAGCACACACAATCTGGGTAAAGGAAAATAAATCTCTGAACAGGTTGTTATTCTTTAGTCTATCATACATCACTTACTGTCATGTGTCGGAAAAATCCCATCTTTGGTGTCATTCTTGTTCTATGTTTGTGCCAAAATATATTAAATATATATTTTAACTATCAGTTAGTATGTTGAAATAAACTGCATACAGTAAAATTGTTTTTGTTCTTGAGTATGACAGTTATGCAGCAGAGAACATTATTTTTCTCATGCTGTGAACTAAAGTAAGGGAAGACTCAATATTAGCCACAGCTCTTTGTGTTTAACCTACAATCGAAAAGTAGTGTATTGATAGGGATGGGAAGAAGGTCCCAGGATGAAATTTTATCATTTAATCCTATAAAAACATTTATATCATAAATGATAATGATTACTAATGGTTATATAATGATTACTCTCTATAATGATCAAAGAAATCACACATATTTAGATTTTAATACAAATGAATAATTAAAGTTAACAAATATTTATACAAAACTCACGCATGCTTTTAACGAAAATAAAATTAAGAGACGAAAATTTCAAACATGTCTTTTAAACTAATAAAGCAGTTCTCCAAACTCTGACCCATACATAGAACAAATTAACATATGTGAAAGCTTTATCGATATGTTAGTAATTCGACATTCAATATAGGCTTCCAAGCGAGATGCTATATGCAACATAAACACGAATGTCTAATAAACTGACATGAGAAACTTTTACTTACTAAGAAGGTAACAACTGACGATTTATAAGCGCGCAGAGAACTGCTATTTCTCCATTAAATGAAGTTAATTTTGTGTGACTGACACATAGAAAAATAAAAAAGAGTTTCCGACATTATTATAATCATACATAAATTAGATACATTGCATAGTTACCATATCACAAATAAACAGCTTTCATTGCTCTTGCCACTAAGGGCTCTGGAAAATAAATAAATAATCCAACTAAAATTCATAGCGCCACCTGCGAGAAGCTTTATGAAGCATTTGTACTTCTCAATAATTTTTAGAAATAAAAGAAATTTTCATTAAATATACATACTAATTTGAACATTAATATTTATGGATGGATTTATTTAAAAAATCAAACGAAGATAAGATGACCGAGATCAAAGACGTTCGACCAAACTGGCAAAGCTCCTAGAGTACCTTCATAAGAGAGCATTGAGGGCAGTAAATTTCATTGGCCGAAAAGATGAGACGAATTCAGACAAAAACGAATCCCCTATAATCTTGGCGAGCGTGCAACTTCGAGGCTCGAGGCGACATAAGAGGCTCAAACTGTACCAAACCTAAGCATTTTCTGTTAAAAAACATGACAATATTCACCTAGACGACGGCCCCAGCAGTGGCCGAGAGGTTCTGATCTCTCAACTGGCAGACGGCAGGTTCTGGGTTCGAACCCAATCGCGGCTGTCGGTCTAACCGTTCGGAGTTTTCTTCGAACCTTGCGTAAATACGGGTTAGGTTCCCTTAGAAAGACCTCCCCACGAAGGGCACTCCTCCCCTGGGCCTATATCCCTAGCGTAGATAATCGGCCGACAAAAATAAACCAGACCAAACCACCTAGACGACTTCACATTCACAATCGTCTAATACGATGTTGTGGTGTTTATGACGGTCGACACGATATATGTAGGCCTAAAGGAGGGGAGGGGTACCATCCGTGGGGGTCTTTTTAAGGGGAACTAACACTGTTTATGCAAAAAAATCCAAAGATCGAAAAGCTTTAGGGAAAACTGTAAATGATTTGGCCGATGGGCACGAACCTAGCACCTCCAGTCTCCGTCTACCATCTTCGAGAGCAAAACTTCTCGGCCATTGGTGGGGCACAATTGAGACGAGTTAACAAAAGTATTAGCTTGTCGATAATAGCAGGCTTGCCATTAATTTTTTACAGAATTGTTTCATCCAATCAAATGTTAGATTCCGTATGTTATAATAGTCCCAGCAGGAGAAGAGACCTGTCAATCATAAGTGACGTAGCTTAAGACGATTCCATTTCTTTCATATCGGAGCGTCGATTTTTCGTTCCTACGCTGCGCCGTAAAAGAGAAACGCGTAGGTTGCCACATTTCCCAGGTGTGCGACAGTTTGGCGCTGTTAATTTGTATCTGACTTAAAAGGGAAATTATTTAACCTGGGAGAACGCACGCAGAGAGATCTGCACGTGCCAGGCCTCGGCCTGATTTTCATTAACAGCATTTGGGCAGGGCTGGGCCCTGGCTTTACTTTTTTCTGAAGACTCGGACCTTACTTTTTTCATCAAAGATCGGACCGGGCCTAACTTATTTTTTCCGTATTAAGCCGCTATTGATTTAAATTTTCCCAGTCTTGACGGATCAAAATATTCAGCCCCGTTTGAATCCTCCTGTATGAATATAATTTCCTCGACGAAACCACCTATATTCAAAAACCTGCAAAATTTGGCTTGGTCCAAAATTTTTTTTTTTAAAAAGTCATATACTTTTAAATTGTCATTATTCTACAATTATATTAAACATTAAAACGTATTCTTAACTTTTATATAAATTTTTACTTTTGTATTATTACGATAATAAAGATAAATATTTTGCTTTCAGTATATTTTTTTAAAAACTTGTTAAATACTAATTTTTAAAATGATTAGAGAAATAATTCCGCAGAACAATACAAAATTAAATATTTTTTGCTTTTCTGAACTTACCAAGGATAAACTAGTAAAAGAGTAAGATAACTTATATAAAAATTCATAATTAAAAAAACAAAAACAAAAAAAAAATGTTATTTTAAAAATAGATGGTATCTGCAAAATGAAGTAAAATATACATACAATCTAATTAATTTTAGGGGTTTCTTAAAAAAAGAAATTTCTCAGCGCAACAACACCAAAATCCTGATAAATGAATTATATCTCGAGTTGTAATAGCAATTCCATAATGAAATACATATGCAATACTAATTTACTTTATTTGTGGCTATTCTCAACTGCTCTGCTCTGCTGAACAAACGCAAAACGTTTTGACATATTTAGAAATTAATTTTTTAATGGAATGATATAAAATTGGAAAGTATGGTTATGGAAGCGATTTGGAATCTAATTGTTTTCCATTTTTTGATAAATAAATAACTTGAGTTTTAAACGATTTTGATCACGTGACCAACACGTATTTCTCCCCTGTTTGAGTGGTTATTCATTTTTCGAGCAGAAATTTGATTCAAAACTCTCACTTTGACACTATTTTCTAAAAAATCTATTTTGGGGGGGGGAGGGAAACGGAAAAATGAGTAGCATTAGGTAGTTTCTGAACAACAACTACTAGTGTCATAAAAACAAACCTTTGAACAAAAATAAGTCAAAACTTAAAACTTATGTGATAAAGACTTTTGGATTTAAAAACAGCCTTAAAGACATCTTTCATTTTAATAATAATTAAATTTTATACTTTTTTAAAGGTTAATGGCATATTTTAAATTTTTAACTTATACTATCTTAAAATTTCATATTTTAAAGATACATTAAATATCATTCAGAACTGCAGTTTTGATTCTTTCTTCATTTATTTTCTACTCTATCGATAGAACAAAATCGACGGGAGAGAAAAAGTAAAAAATTTGCTTCCTTCTCAAAAAATTCCGTAACTTTATGAATAATCATTCTTTCTTTAGAGTGAATTGTTTTCCCTTTTGAGGACATGTTTGTAATAAAAAAATAATTGTTTTGAAAAAAAAAAATATATATATATAAAAATGGCGGGATAAATTATAAAAGAGAGAGAAAATAAAACACAGCTAAGCTAAACGAGAGAAGGAAAACAGATTTCTGACAAAAAATGCGCAGCGCAAGTTATTGGCACGCTATCATTTCAACCCTAGTTCTTTGCGGGGAATGGTCGAATTGAAAACACGGGATTATTTTCCCCCTCCCGTATCACCTTGCACACCTTCTGTAAAGTCGACTAGCCTAAGAGAAGGCGTTTCCCAAGTCTCTTCTCGTGATGGGAGTATTATACCTCTCATATCTAGACTGTGTATTGCAATCATTGCTCATAATCACCATGTTGTTAAACCATAAGGAAAGGACATGTTGAGTTACAGAGAAAAGACAGGGGTTTTTTGCTGATCTAGAAATGATGTCAACTGCCCTTTTCCTTATCTGTTTAGTCCAAAAAACTGAGTCAGTAAATCAGGTGATATTCACCACTTAACTTATTGCCCTTCAACAGGAATATGATCTAATCAGATTAATAGCGAATCATTTGAGTGCTCACTTTTAACTGGCAGTTGAAGTAGATGACAAATAAGAGTATTTTCTTTAGTTAATAGTTTTTAATGTACAATACATCCAGACCAAATGCAAGAAATTAATCTTCTGTGCTCTCATCACCTAATATATTAGTATATGTAAAACATACCAACAGTTCTGCATGGCGGAAGGGTTAAGACCAGGGACCTCACTAAGGGGAAGTCTCCCCCCAAATGTTTGCACATTCTGTTACAATTGGCAAATTTACCAACTGAATTGACAAATTAGTTCAAAACTTTTATAAAAATCTATAATACACTTTCTATTTCTGATAGATTTGATAAAAGTTACCAATATAATTAAAAATATTATTGAGCTTTTTACAAATAAAAACTATATTGCATTTTCTATTTGTGATATCTTGGTAAAATTATAAAACAAGTTGGCAAACGCCCAGAGCTATTTATGTTTGCTTTTTACTGACAAGGAAGGTCTCCATACGGGCATACTCAGAAAAATCTGAAAAAATTACAGAATGTTCTTCTCATATAGATATATATGTTTATAAAAAAAATTTCGGCGGAACCTCCTTATAACGTCCATAAAAAATAATAATAATTTCGTTTATTTGGCGATTTATCTCCGGTTGGCGAAAAAATGAAATTTTGAAAAATACGCTTTTACGCTTAGAATACTTTTTAAAGAAAAAACTTTCTATGCTCAATTTATTTAAATAAGTTTAGTTTAAGTAACTTTAGTTTTGCATTTTTACTTTACTTTAAGTGTAATTTTGACATATACATTTATATGTACTTATAACAAAATGAAATTAATATATTTTATCATTCAAAACACAATTTAAATTGATTAAAATTTTTCCAAATTGAAAAATACACTGTTAAAAACCTGTTGTATTTTGTTGCAACGCACTCCTTTCCTTGTATAGAAAACGGTTACTTGGCCGTGAAATGGAGCTTTCTCATTGGTTGGAATAGAGATATTATATACCAGCGGTGGAGTGCATTGCAACAAAATGCAGCAGATTTTTAACAGTGTATGACATGGTCAATTTACCGTGCTATGGAGCATTCTCATTGGTCAGAAGAGAGATATTCTATGAAAGTAGTGGAGTGACGTTGCAGTAAATGCTGCAGATTTTTAACAGTGAAGTCAATTAAAATCAATTTTCAGATTCGTTAAAATCGTCTGCTTTTGGCGAGGAAATGCACTGCTCACCAAATCCCGTGTCGCTTTCAGCTTTTCACGCCAATTATTCCAAACTATTTTATTTTTTTACATATCTAATAATGTAATTCCGCCGCTAATTTTCACTGATCCTTTATTACCTACATGAGTAGTTTAATTCGTATTTTTTTCAAAAAATTCTGAGTATGCCCCCAATGGAGACCTTCCTTGTGAGTACTAAATACTGAATTTAGACTTGGCAATTAAAGGCTCTCTCCCCCATCAATAAAACATCTTAACGAGGGCTCTGGTTAAGACACCACTCTACTAATCACTTGCAAGCTAGAAAAGGTACTGAGTTCGACTCATGGATACTTCGATGCACACTCTTTGTGGAGTTCCACGACATAATCTTCAAATATTGTCTATTTTCCTTGTCTCTACCCTATCCTTATAGATAATGAGGAGACAGCACAGACAATCACCTCAATGAGTTCACAGATGAAAATCCAGGATTAGTTAAATCTAGATTTGCCAAAAACAAGTTAATCAAAAAACCAGTTATCCAGAATGACTTTCTTCATTGAAAAATTTCTAATAGATTGATTTTAGAATCTTTGCAGAAAAAAGTGCCACTACACTGCCAGTTTTACATATGCATTGCTCGAAGCATTGGAAAAAAAAAAAAAAAAAACAGACTAGATTCATGCCAACATCTAGGATTTGAAATGGAAATCTATTTAGTTAAATGTTAGAAGTTTTGATTTTTATGCAGAGGAAACAGAAGAATTTTTGTTTCCAAGGTATTCCTATAAATTACCTTCTTCGAAATTCTGATTAATCTTTGATCTTGCTTGAATCCGATTCTTTATCTGAGAATTCTAATAATTTGAAATCGGAAATAATACCACAATCGCATACATTCTTACAAAATTTATTAAACGAATGTTGCTTTAATGCCCAGCATCCAGAATACATGTGGCCTTAATCATTCTGGATAAATGGTTCTATATTGTATATATTTATATATAGATGTTGCAGTGTCATGTTTTTAAATGGACTGTTTTAAAAATGCTGTCTGTTAACTTTTAAGGCTGGTGTTAAACATCTTTTATTTAAATAAAAATATATTTCTTTTTGAATTATGATTTAATGAAAAATAGAATTAATAAAGTTAACACCTTCCTTCTTTCAATAACAATGGAGGTAATCAATTGCCCCTATTTAAGAAATTCTATTAAAAACTAGCAATTACTTTGACATAATTTTCAGAAACATTTTATTTGTGAATATCAAACCAAAATCAAATAAATGGTAGCAAGTTATGTTTCTTTACATGCAAACACTAGTTATTATGTCATAATGACACAATTCTATTAAAATATGTTTAATACATGAAATTTTCACTAATGGAACCATATTTGGAATGTAGTCAGAAAAATTAAATTTATGTTGAAATTCTTAATCCAATTATCAACTTTTTCTAAAAATTTCATTAAAATCTTTTAAAAATTAAAATGAAATAAAATTAATAGAAGTATTAATTTTATTTTATTTTAATAGAAATATTTTTAAAAGTAGTGTGAGCTTATGTACAAACATAACTTTTGATTAAAAATAGATATTGAATTTAGATCAATACAACATTCAGGGTGAATAAAATAATAATAAAACATCTTAAATACATGAATTGCCATTGGCTGTGGCCTAAACAAATGATCACTTATTATATAATTAAGAAATGAGCATAAGAGGTATAAGCAGAATTTTTGTTAGGAAGAATAATGAAAAGTTGTTGGATACTTAGTGTTAGCCATGAAAATCAGTTATGAAAGGAAAATCGAAATCAAAAGTGATGCATAATTTTATTGAATTTGCAGAGTTATTGAGTTAGCAGAAGTTTCTCCCCTCCTCTAAAGTAGAAGTCAGAAAGAACCAATTCATATACTAAAGGCATTGTAAGCTAAAACTTAACCCCCCCCCCCCCCCAAAAAAAAACAATGTACTTGAATTTTTAAACTCATTTATTGTTTGTTACTTGTTAAGGAAATTGGAGACATTCAATGGTTATTGTAATCAGAGTTAACAAATGAGCGAAATTTTTTTTCCCAAGCACCTTCGTCATTCCAAGCCCAAGCTCGCACTCTGATTGGTTGTTGCTCTTGGTACTATTTTCACGTAACTTGGCGAAAAATACTTTGCTCGTAAGTGAACGAGTAAACCTAAAACCTAACCTACTCATTCTTATTCTTCCTTCATTCTTATCCTCGTGGTCTTGTGCGTAAAAACTTTTAAAGAGTACAGCTTTCAGTAAGACACATTCCATCCAATCCAATGCTGCAAGAGAAAAGTTACTTTCTACTCGGTTCGGAAGGAAATCAAACTCGACGGACGGAAGCATCTATTGCTACGCCAAGTACGATTATCTCCAAGTTACATGAAAACAGTGCTGAGAGCAACAACCAATCAGAGTGCGAGCTTGGGCTTGGAACGACGAAGGTGCTTGGGAAAAAAAATTACGCAACAAATGAAAAGGATCACGCTGTTGCCATCATGTCATAATATTTCAAACAGAAAGCCTTTTACATTAACATCAGGGGTGTAAGTTGTAAAAATAAAAGAGGATATATGCTCTAAGCAGAGGGTATACCCTATAATGTGTATACAATAGCTTTTTTGAGAAACAAAGGATATACGGTGTTCCTTTATAAGATCCAGAAGGTATACGGCATATACCCCCATATACTCTCCACTACATCCCTGACTAACATTATTTCAGCTTAATTAAAAATTATATATATTTGCAGCATTTTCCAAAATTTAAGGGTGGATCACAGTCTCGCCCCTTCTCCATTCTTAATATGAACTACAATCGGCTCTCGTTAATTCGAACTTGTCGGGACCATAAGAAATGTTCAAATTATGGAAAGTATGAAATGAGAAGATGCTTAATATGGTACTATTACAAAGGAATTAATAAATATTATAGTGTTTTTTAAATTTATAATGTCTGTTATCATCATAATATGGCTTAGTATTAAATTAAAATGCATAAATACATAAACTAATTAGAAGATTAGAAACAAGCACAATGGAAGAAAAATCTGAAGCGTCACTGATGGACAGACGGGGCACTTAGAAATTGGATATCAAATGCATGAGATTATATGTATACTCGTTCGGAACAATTTTCGCAAAAATCAAAGAAAGAAAGTTAATCAAATGATCTGAAATCCATGAGAAAGGAAGGAAGAATGAAAAATCGGAATTCTCGTTAGTTCGAATTAAACAATGTCAAGAGGAAGTGAGTTCAAATTAATGAAAAAGTTTAACGTTAGTCTGCCACTGAAAATTTCGGGACTTCATGTTTAGTTCGAATTAAGCGAAGATTCGAAATATCCGATTTCGAATTAACGAGAGTCGACTGTATATAGTCCAGGGACAGCGAATCTATGGCACATGTGCTCAAAGTGGCATGTAATAGAATATTTTCGGCACGGCGTTGATTAAGATCCTAAAATAAAATACATTGAAGTTAAACAAAACATCATGCGATTGTATACAAGCCATGTTTTTCTTTTTTTTTTAATCTTTTCTTTTCTTTATTAGAAAGAACCTAAATTATTTCCTTCTAAATTATTTCAATGTGGGCTTAATAAGTTATCAAATTAAGAGAAGGTTGAAAGAATATTTAAATGAAAAATATCGGGTATTTTAAGAAAATTGCCATTTATGAAACTATAACACTTTGTACAAAACTTGCAGTTTTCACAATTGTTTGCTCTATTTATTCCTGCAGTAGATTATTTTCAGAAAATATATGAAATTCCTAAATATTAAGCTGTTATCAGATTCACAGACTTTAGGCGAGACAAACTTTTCAGCTGATTTCAACCCCAACATTTTCCCGTTGAAAGAGAGAAAAAGGTTACAATTGTCTTTGAAAAAGTTGGAGGAAAAGCTGGAAAACCAGTCCTATTAGTACCAGGCGTTAATATTTATCTCCTATTCATATCAATCGCTTATCTCTGATTCATTGAAATGTTTGATGTTGGATTTAAAATCTAAGCTAGCCCAGATTTTTTTGGAACTGTGGAAAAAAGTTGGGGAGACATTGCAGTTTGCTATCATACTGGGTGTTGGGAGGATATTTCGCGAAAAGTTGGAGGAAATCAAGTGTAGGCTCAAAAGTCTTACGAAATGTTGGTGAATCTGACAGCAGCTTTAGGAACTCAAACTACTTATCAGATGATTGGAATTTAGCTTGCATTCAGTTAAAACTAACTGTTTTGAACACCATATTAAAATTTGGTATTACCAAATTCACATTTGCCATTTTATTACTTTATAAAATATGCTAGTCCAAATATTAGATGACTATTATCTTATATTTTTAAATCCCAATATTTAAAAATCCTTAAAGCTGTTCTCAAATCTGAAAAAGTTATTTTGAACATTTTTCAACTCTTTTTTGTTTGGAAATACATTATTAAATTGGCAGGTATTCTCATTCAAAAACTATGTGTAACTGAAAGATATTTTCCGATTTTGTAGTAAGGGCAGATCTTTCAAAAAATACAATAAAAATTGGCATTTTGAACCAAATTTCTGCACATGAAATTGCGAAAAAGGAGAATAGCTGGTTGTCATATGACCACAATTCCTTCAAACTCAATAAGATATTTAAGTAAAAAATGAGAAACTCATTTTGATTCTAAATATCTTCAAAAGTCAGGACTGAAAATCTTATGCCTTTATATTTAAAAATGAGCCAGAAAGTTCCACATTGTTGAGCAGAAAATTGGAGAATTCTCTTAAAATATTCATGGTTAATCTGCTTAAAACACTTTTTTTTTTGTCTCCTGGCATAAGGTTAATACAAAAATATCACATTTAATATGAGAACAGTTATTATAAAATTCTATGTAAGATGCAATAGATTTTTGGTACTTTTGAAGTGAAAAATAATCACACTTAAAACATAAACTTATAAAGATGTGAATTCTTTACCTCTCACCCAATATTGACAACTTAGCAGAGTTTTTGATTCAGATAAAAATCAATGCTTCAGAATAGTAATACTTGCTTTATTTTAATAACAAAGTAAAGCGAACATAACTAATCTGAAATAGTAGTAGATATCAATAAAAATAAATGCGTTAAGTTAAATTAGAAACACTACAATTGCAACTCTTTTTTCATTTCACATCTTAAAATTCTTTGTCTCTCTTTTAAAATTTAAATGCATGTTATTATATCATGATTATATTTTATAATGCATCTTATATTAGGAAGGAAGAAAAAAAAAATAAATAAAGATTAAACAAATACGATTGCAGTTGTATTATTATTACTTTTTTGTTTTTAGCAATACCAACAATCAGGGTTGGCACGGTTTAAACCAATTGGTTTTAACCATGGTTTAAAACAAATGGTTTTTTTCTCAAAAAAACCAATTGGTTTTTTTAGAAGAAATCTAATAACATTTTCTTTTTTTTTTCTTTATAATTTACGTGTTTCAGATTATTGGACATAAATAATTTCTACTTTTAACACTTTATTTCAGTAATAAGTGTTATATATAGTGGGTTTAGGTCTTTTTTTATGCATAGGATTAAACCAATTGGTTTTTTCTAAAAAAAAAAAGCAATTCATTTTTTAGAAGAAATATAATAACATTTTCTTTTTTTCTTTAAAATTTTCGAGTTTCAGATTATTAGATATAAATATTTTCTATCATTTTTTAGAAGAAATCTAATGACATTTTCTTTCTTTCTTTATAATTTGCGAGTTTCAGATTATTGGATATAAATAATTTCTACTTTTAACATTTTATTTCAGCAATAAGCATTAGATATATTGGGTTTACGCCATTTTTTTTATGCAAAGGATTAAAATCAGTACACATTGGTGAACATATCTATTGCTCTAAAGAAAAAACTTCAAACATGTGAATTGATCATAGATAAAATAAATTCAATATTTAGTATAAAATATTTTAATTTTTTTAATAATGCAGATTATTTAATGCATTTAATAATGTAACACAATGATCTTTCAAGATTTTGCACAAGCTGTAAAAGAAATTTTTCTTTTGGAAGATTATCTTGAATAATTAAAAACAAAGACTGGTTGCTAGTTATAGCATTTTAATAATAATTTTTTCCCCTCTGCTATCTGTTGAATCTAACGACTAAAAATGTTAACTTCAAATTGTCACTCAGAAAGAAAAAATCCTAAGTGTTTCTAATTTATTATTTGAATAATCGTGGAAAAGAATATTTATCAAACTACATCCAAATGTTTATTATTAGTAATCAAAAGACTGTTTTTAAAGATTTACAGGGCATCAATGGTTCACTGTGTAGAACAGTTAAAACTTTCAATGCAAGACTGTTTGCTAAAACTGTTTAAATTGAAAAATGAATTTTTTCAATTTTCAGCATAAATTAACTATAATTATTAAATTTAAATTATTTTAAATGAAGTTACACTGCTTATAAACCAATAATGTCTGTTTTTATCAGTAAATATGCATGTATATGTAATAAGAAAGGATGTTTAAAAAAAACCCGGTTTAAAACAAAAAAACCTGGTTTAAACCAAAAAAAACCAGCTTTTTCGAAAAAAACCTGGTTTTTTTCCAACCCTGCCAACAATATTTTTATATGAAAGTAAATAAAGGCAATTTTTTCTTATTATATTAAAAATGAAGGACAGATTTATAATGACACCCAACTTCACATGATATCAATATGCTTTTAAATTAACTGGATTATGCTTCACAGATTAGCTATTTTTGGTTGTAATATATTAACCAACAATAAAGCCATGTTTGAATCCCAATTTATTTTGCTGGTATTCTATTTTGTTTTATAAAAAAGAGTACTTCTTTTTTATTCCGTCCTCCAATTTCACCAAATTATACAAAATGCCAAAGTAATAGCCAAATAACATTGACAATTTTTATTTTAAATAACGTAAAAAAAAAAAAAAAATAATTAGTAGAATATTAATAAAAATACATATAAAGTTAAAAACATATGTATTTTTAACTATTTTTATTTTATACAAGTTGTAATAAAAATCACTAAATGTCATTTTAAACACTTGTATCCTATTTAATGTCACTGAATGTGACATTTACGATCATCTATTATTGATATTTAATCTTATAATTTGGCAGTGGTTCTCTGATCGACAGGATAACCAAGTAGTACCTAAAAAAAAAACTAAAATGAGTTAAAATTTAATCTAAACATTCATAAAGGAGGATAAACATATAAATGAAAGCTCCAAAGTTCATTTAGACGATTAGATATAATATGCAGTAATCCTTTGTCCTTTAAGGCCCCTGTCCTCGCTCGAAAGCTAATGCGTTTAAAATTTAAAAAGCACTTTCAGTTTCAAAACCGGTTTTGAAAGTGAAACTAACTTTGTAAAAAATATCTGCAACCAAAATCGAAAAAGTAAAAAAGGTGCGCTGTCGGCATGCACCTCAGCTATCCAATGCAAAAAAAAAAAAAAAATTATTAAAAAATGTCAAAATGCGAGAGTTATAAGAAAAATGCTTCCCCATAGGAATAGCATTAGCTTGCGAGCGTTTCCTCGAGCGAGGATAGGGGCCTTAATACTCGCAAGTCGCGAGGATTAGGTTTGTGGAGATTTCCCACAAATCTCAAAATCACAAATGTTGAGATTATTTTTCTGTGCATAAAAAAGGAATTTATTGCTTTCTTAACAAGTTGTTGAATCTTTAAACTTTCCCATGCAATTATTGCAGAAATTTTTTCCCTTACAATAAACATTTTTAATTTTAGCTATGAGAATTTTTTTATTTTTTGCGCCAAGTCATGTTTCAGGTTTCTTCGGATTTTGCCGCAATACATGGGTTGAAATTTTCAGAATTTAGCCTATTCAGTCATCCAGAAAGTTCTGCGGTTTTTTAAAGAGAAACTCTGTTTCATCCTGTTATTTTGCTACTACTATTATTAAGGCACGATTTTGAATGACCCAAAGATGTATAATCAATCTTTTCCGATTGCCTTGAATAATTCTAGCTTGTATTGTTACATAATTTTTGTTTCAGTACAGTGCTAAGAATAGAGAAGCAAAAAGTTAATTTTCATCATATAATGCTCTTTTGTTTTTCAAAAACAGGTACACATTTTAGACCGATTGGTCACAATTTGTACTGTATGTAGTCTTGTATGCTCTAACTGAAATAGCTTTTTATACATTCACAACCTTTAATTCTTTGGCTATCATGTAGTATTCGCCCGGAGATGGCGACCATTTTGTTTCCTGATTTGAAGTGTTTTGATTTTTCATTTATTTCTGTTTTTTTTTTTTTTTTTTTTAAATGTGTAATCTCTAAAACAGTTTTGACTGCAATTTCGGAATAGATATATTTTTAAATTAATATTTGCTTCATTTCACTGTTTTAAAATTTATGTATTTATCGCTTGCTAATTATAAATCCCTCCACTCCCTTCCCCTATTTTTTTTTTTTCCTTTTTTACAAATAATATTTGGAGTGCTGCTTTTCAGTTAAAAATTTGTTGTTGTTTATATTTAATTTCTTAATTGTACAAAAATCAAGTATAAAATAATCAAAAGTGACCAACAAAGAAACAAGATGGCAGACTCCGGGAGAATACTACATCTGTTTCAATTCTTTTTTTAAATATAAAATTATGTTTAAAAAAAGTGTCACAAACCTATTTTAACATTTACGATTTGTTCCTTAACAAACATAGCTGAAATCTTTACTTAGTCCCTAAATTGTCAAAATTCATAGAATAAAATTTAAGATCAACATGGATGATGTTGTTGTATTTTGTGTCGGCCGATTATCTACGCTATGGGATATAGGCCCTATGGGGAGGGATGCCCTTCGTGGGGGTCTTTCTAAGGGAACCTAACCCGTATTTACGCAAGGTTCGAAGAAAACCACGAAAAACTCCGAACGGTTAGGCCGACGGCCGCGATTGGGTTCGAACCCAGCACCTGCCGTCTACCAGTTGAGAGGTCAGACCCTCTCGGCCACTGGTGGGGCCAAAGATCAACATGGAAGACAATTATTTTGTTACTACTGGAACAATTAGTAATAATTTAAATTTAATAAAAAGTAAATTAAAATTTTAACATTACTCTTAATTATAATAAAATAAGGGGAAAAAAAAGAAAAAAATTACTTAGGCTAGTTGGATAAAATTAGTAGCACAAATTTAAACATGAAATAAAATCACAAATTGAAAAAAATCTAATTTGTGGAAGGAAAATTACTATTAGAGTTAAGGCTTATTATTATTTTTTAACCTGAATTAATTTATCTTATTAAGTAACAACTTTGCATAATCAAAATACAAGTTCTTGACAAGAAAAGGGAATTGGTGTTTTTATTAATCGAATTATATTCAAACATTGCACAAATGATTTACCATAATATGAAGCTCACAAAGTGGGAAATACATTTTACTAATAGATGATTCTAATGATCATTTTTAAAACAATGTGAGAAAATTGCATAAAAAGTATAGAAATTGACAGTTTCGATAAAAAAAGGACATTGATGACAATGAAAATAACGTTTAAAAAATTGCTTTCGATTCCTGAAGCATATAACTAAAGTTTATGATGGGGGAAAAAAAATAATAAATGCGATGTCAAAGATTACTCAGCTGGAATGATGATCTACTACAGAGCACACTTAGGTAACAAAATTGGAGCTATTCAGGTGTCAGATATTTCAACGGCAAAAATGAGGTACGCCGTTGCTTAGTTTTTGTCGTTTACTAATGCGTTCAAAAAATTCCTTTATATCACTTTCACAAACAGTTCTTTTAGTATTAGCAAATTCTTTGAGGTATTCTTTCAGCTGTCCTTTCATGCTTGTATAGGCTCGAACAGCTTCCATTTGTTTAACTCTGTCCAATTTACTGAGAGCATTAAGTCCTTTGTCATACTGGCTTTCATTAGTTGATTTACCTCGTTCCTCATAAGCTAAAATTGTGTCATCAAGATTTAAAAGATATTCACACTGATATCTGCGATACATATCCATACACGATAAACACTGGCAAAGTTCTTTTCTCCAGTTTTCTGGCCAAAATGCTGGACCACTCGTAATGCCATCAGATTTAATGGAAAATTTATTAAGATAGCAATCTGATTCTTGATCCTTAACAGTTGTATCAGCTTCAGATTTAACATCAGTTTCATTAGCATGACAAGTTTTAGTGCTTTCAACGGAATTCTCCACTTCTTTAGATTCATTTACAGTAGTTTGCTCATCCACTTCCTTTTTTATATGACTTTTATCTTCATTCCCATCAACCAGAATCTTTTTTTCATCTTCAAGACAGGCAGATGCTTCTGAAGTTCCATTACACTCCTTTTTATTTTCCAGTACAGTTTTATCATCAGTTACATTGACATATGAGAATTTATTGAGATACACATACAAAAATTTATGCGATTCCATGCACTTTGAACAAATCATTTCGAAGTAATCATCTGGTACAATTCCTCCAATATGCCTTCCATGATACCAGTCTTCACACATAACACACTGTATCATTTCATCAGGTGTATCATCTTCTGGATCAGGATATGGTCTAGAGCAACTACAGTAGAGGCCTTTAAAGTTTTGATTATACTTGTTTAGAGAATTCACCGGTTCTTTATCAGGTTTTAAAGAGCATGTTTTATCTGCAAACTTACTATTTCCACAATCACATCTGAAGTTTCTTTTGGTGTACAGTTCCACAATCTCATGTCCATCATGGCATTTATACGAGCATGCAAGACACACTCCGCTAGGTTCTTGATCACTAGAACATGTTACACATGCATAAAGAGCTTGTCTAGATACATAACCTCTATCATAAGAGCAATTAGTATCATCACTACCACCTAGAACTGCATTAGCATCTTCCTCCAACTCTTGTTCCTCTTTTAAGACATCGCACATAGTAAGTTCAGTTTCGTCATTATTTTGTGAATTTGAAGATTCGGCCATGTTAATGGTGAAGATTAAAATGAAATATTATCAATTTAAAAATACAAAAAATGGAATAAGAATTTAGCAACCGCCAACAGATTCCTGCGCGCGGTTCGGTTTGCAGGCATTGTTTATTAACTGTTAGCATATAGCTTTCTCGTGAAAAAGGAAAATGCAAATAAAAAATAATCGTAGAAAAATTAAGATTTAAATTTTTATCATTGAGTAAAAGTTTAATTTTAGAAAAATCATATTTCTATTTCTAGTATTTCGCTCATAATAGCATTATTGCTTTTTGTTGTTATTCATTCCGGATTTCTGTCATCTGTTAGTTTCCAAAACAAGTCTTTTTAAACTCCCAAATGTACTCCAAAATGTACTCAAATGACTGTTTTTGATGAAACTTCCAACTATATTTTAATTTGATTATCTTATCGTTTTATATACAAGCATATCAGAAACATTAAATACGTTAATTACACTTAAAGTATTTTCCAACGATAGAATAATCTCCTATGTATTTTGCGTAAATTATGTCTCGACAAATTCTGAAAGTTGCCGATCCAAAAAAAGTTGTAAATATCTTTTTTTAATTCTGTTCATTTTATGGAATGTTTTTGTTTTAAAGAAAAAAGTAGTATTTTTTAACTTTTGAAGTTTGAATAATAGAATATAGAATTTCGAGACTGTAAAGTAGGCCGCAATGAATTTTATTCCAAGAGTTTATTTTTCAATAATTTAATCATTTATTTAATATGCACACTGGGATTAATGGACTAATGCTCCAAACAAGGATATGTCGCCAAAATTTGCATCAAAAATGTTTTTTTTTGAGAAATGTTTTATTTATGCTGAATATTCAGAAAATATGTACCGAATATTTCAGAAGTTAATTAAAGCCACCAAATCAATTAAATTTACTAAATAAATCAAGCGAAAAATAACATGAAAAAACTTATGTCGATTAGCTGTTATTCTAAATTTTATACTGTTTTTTTACATATCCTCAGTAAACTATCTGCAGCATAAATATATTTAACTAATAACCATTAGAATGTGCTATAAATATAGATATTTTATCTTATAATCTATTAACCAGTATTGAATTTAGTAGGTGTTGGACATTTCTCCTCAGGAGCATGAAAAAATTTGAGGTTTTTTGTTTTGACAAAAAGTGCTTTTCCCCCTTAGAGCCACAGAAATCCCTTCCAGAGAAAAGTATCTGAATTCAACACTGTTATATAATCAGCTGAAAAACAAACCATGTTACAACAATAAAATTAAAAATATGTCAATTTGCAACATATGCATTTATGGAAATAATGATTATTTTTATTATTGTAAACAAAAATCATTTTTTATTTGAATACACATTACAAAAATTTTCATATTAATTCTTTGAAAATACAGGCAGGACCAAATTAAAAATTGGGCATGTATAATAACACTCACCCAGTGACCCTAAAGTTTTAAAGGAATCCAAATCTATGTATCCTCTAATTGAAACCCCTTCCTTCGCATGTTGCATAAAAAATTACTTTTCAGAGATATGGAATTATGATCTTATATATTAGTTATCTGAAAATACAGCCATCACTAAATTAAGGCATGGGCATATATGGAACTGGAACACTTGTCCCTAAAATTTTGGGAAATACGAAATTTGTACATAAAATCAGCTTCTGGAACTTTTCAGTGTCCTTTTATTTCTTCCTGCAGCTGCATTATTCCCTTCCAGAAATAAATGTCCAAATTCAACACCGTACGAAATTTTAATGAAATTGTAATTGAGTTTGTTTACAATTTTGTCTCCTTCATGAAAATCATGTCTTACAAAAATACCATTGTTAACATAGATTTTACTAAAACTAATCATTTAAAATGTAATATTCTGAGACAATTCCATAAGTGTAAAAAAAGTGGATCAAACAATTTAAAAACTAGAACATTTGAAAAAGTTTTTGAAAACAAAAAGTGACTGTTTATTTACCTGGTAGCAGGAAGTTCAATACTGGGGTCGCAGATTTTCTTTTCTCTTTTGCAGATTATTTTTCCATTGAACTTTTAGTTCTGTTTATGTTATGTTTAGTTCTTTTATTATTCAATACAATAACTTAAGATTATTATTAATAAAAATGAATAAAATGGTTAAAACTTCACAGGTAGATGATTGTTTAATTAATGCTTCAATTTGTAAAATATTTTACCTGCTGATTATTTTCTACTTCTGAAGTATCAGTCACACACCCTTGGTGGATTTACAGCTACTGGGATTGTTTATTTTATTTAGTCACCACATGTTTTTGTTTAGTCCCCATGTGTCCAGGAGCAGAATTTTCTATGGCAGTCTGCAATCCAACAATGCCACGTAATAAAAAAAAATCATGAAAATGAACAAAATTTTCATTTACAAAGAAAACACAGTTAGTAAGAAGATATAACAATCTACTGACAAAGTAAATTTGAACAATTTGTTTTAAGTCCAGCATTTACTTTTCAATTATTAGATTAAACTGCAAGGTCTAAAATAATCTACAGTCTCACTGCCTGTTTCTGCTACTGGACCCATTGGGTGACTGACATTGCTAAGTTGGAAAAAAATATTCGTGGGAAGTCACATTTTCGTAGAGTAGATGTTGATGCTAACAGATTTTTGCTAAGCTAAAATCCAGTTTAAAACATTTAAATAAAAGCTGATTTTTTTCAATAAATAGTTATAAATATTAAATTCTACCTTTTTATAGTATTGTATTCTGTTTTCTGTGTTCTTTGCGTTATGACAAGATATTTCATCTGCTAATTTTCTTACTGATCACTACCAAAATTTCATGTATTGTTTAGGATAAAAAATTTTAAAGCATAAATTATTATTTTGCTTGAAAAAAGAAAAAAAGAATGTATATGATATTTTATTTTTACAGTCACAAACCAAGAAATATTTAAAACCCAGAAATATTGATGCATCTTGTATCAATATTTCTGGAAATGGCGTTCTCACCCAAAAACATCACTGGTGACTGAGTAATTTCAAATCTGATTGAAATTTAAACTTCGATCATTTGATGATTTATCATCTGCACTCAGCAAGTTTTGAAAAAAGTTCATATTTATAAGTATGTCAAATTTTACAATATTAATGTATTTAATATTTGATTTTTGTCATTTTCAGAGTTCTGAACTATTTGCTCTTACATATGGGTCTCTTGTATCACAGATATTAAAAGATTATGAAAATGATGAAGATGTCAATAAACAACTTGAACGAATGTTAGTTTGTATTATTTAATTATTTATATTCCTATTCCTTATATATCTTAATAGATCAGTAACAGCAAACCTAAGGCACAAGACTTTATTTTTGGCACGGCATAGGCCCAATTTCTAAAATCAAAATACATTAAAACTTGCACAAAATGTATGAGTTTAGACTAACTGAGTTTAACTGAATTTAGTTGGTTCAACAGGTTGTTGTCATACAGATTGAAAGAACTGAAATGTAACTTAATTATAGTCTAGCTCAATATTGGGTCATTTTTTTCAGAGAAATTTAAGTTTAAAAGGTTATCAAAATGCAACAATTATAAGCAAAAATGTTAATAGTAAAATTAAAGAACTTGGAATTTATTTCCAAACAGGAAGAACTGTTTAAAAAAGCTAGCAGTTGCATTTTTAACATTTTGTTTTTCTACGAGTTACTATTTTAAAAAATGGATAATATGAATAACTGGATGTACAAACCACTTGTAGAAGTTGACTTAAATACAGCTTGCATTCTTGCAGACAGAAAGTTTATATCAATTATTTGTCATTTAAATTGCAACAGCAGAAATAACATTTTTAAAAATTACTTTTTAAAGTGTTATACAAAATGTTATCTTCATTTTTTTAAATAAAAAAGCCGAAATTTTAAATAATTTTGATTTATTATTATTAGATTGACTAATTTTGCTGTTGCTGGTACATCATGATCATATAAAACATGATCATTTATGAAACAAACTGGCATGTGAATGTGATAGGTTCATTGTTTCTGCTCTTGGTTTATTATTTGAGGATGCAGCTATCTGTTTTCAATTTTTAATTGGCTAAGTATATACTGTTCTTTTTTAAAAATGCTAAAATACACCTCTAGTTATATCTAGAGATCGCCCATAAAAATGTTCTCTGCCTCACAGTAGACTAGACTCTCCCAAATCTGCAAATGCCTATTCAAAGGCGATTTGTATTGGAATACCTACGTGGGCGTGATGCCCACGTTAACTTCCATTGAACAAGAGTTGATCTAAGCAGAGTTCATCATGATGATAAAAAGAGTCTAATGTTCATCTTGCAGGCAGTTGCGGTGGTGAAGAGCAGGTGATGTGCTGTCAATAAATGGTTTTTGAGCAGTTGAGTTAGAGACGTGCCTGGGCAAGTAGGGGGTAAGGGCTTACCAGAACAATAATATATGTAATTTTAATTTTCAATTTTAATTATTTTAAATCAGAGTAGTGTGAATTTGTCAAATGAAATATTAAAATCAGTGACAAATATAAGGGTAATACAATGGAAATGATGGAAATAGAATACACGATGCAAACAGATAAACATAATGATGCAAGCAATTTCAATTATATAAATTTCTATGTACAAAATTAAAAGCTAAAAAAGGCTAAGAAAAATTTTATCTATCACATAATTTAATTAATTATTTATTTTCTAATCCCCAAGGTAACTAGGAACAAGTTAGGAAGATAAATATTACCAGTGTCAAAAGCGAGGCAGGAAGACGTCATTAGCTAAATTAGTGGGAGGATGCCAAATAAAACAAAATGAAAATGAATTTTGGAATTTGGAAAGTTCACATTGATGGGTTTAAGGGAGTTCACGCCTCCTTCTTTTCGAAGGAGGTGCAAATCTGTCATCTCTACTAAGGATGACTAGCAGTCTTTTCTTTCCCTGAGTGTCATTGACACTGTAAGGTTGGATGGATTGCAATGCATCATTGGGTATAAGAATGCGATCTCTATGAAAATTTATAGCAAGTTTTTTGATAACTTGAGCAACGGGCTTGATATTGAGATCAGCATGTATGATGTCATTCTGAACAAACGTAGTCACTTTAAAAATCCTACGCAAAACTGCATTTTGAGAGATTTGAATTTTCTGCATCTGAGTTTCACAGATCGATCCCCATACAACTGACTCATAAATCATGGTTGATCTGATAAAGGACTTATTTAGTAATAATTTATTTGGAATTGACAGACAGATGTGATAAGCCAATAGAGATTTGAGGGAACCTTGGGCTTTGTTAGATTTGAGAAGTGCATCCTGAATCTGTCTAGCCCAGTTTAATTTGGAATCTAGGTGAATGACTAGGTATTTATAGTTGGTGACCCAGGGTATGCTATCACCATTGAGAGAAAGATTAGTGTCTGGAGAGATAGCTTTCTTTGAAAATGCCTAAAATCCACCAGGGTTCGTTGATTTAAATCAGCTTATTTTAATCATGATTTAAATCGCAATTTAAATCATGATTTAAATCAATTGATTTAAAAAAATCATTGATTTAAATTAATTTTTCCTTACAATTATTCAATAAATTTAAGATGTAAACAAACATATTAATGTACTTTAATGTAATTTAGCTTTATATAATACAGATAATCAAACAGCTTTTAGAAAGATAAAGCTCAATCTTTGTCGAAAAGTAAAAAACAATGTAAAGTTTAAAAGAAAATGCTTTCAAAATATTCTTGCAACATTAAGGAAATCTAAGCAGAAATATATTAAATATTGGAATATTTACATATTAGTATTTTGAAAAACTTCTGCAAGTTGAGATAAAATAAAACTGTATGACTGTGTGCTCCACTTTGGTGATGCCTATTATATTAAAGTTTGACCAAAATCTGAACCATACAATGATTTTTTCTTTGAATTTAACATACTAGATCTCAGCCTTTTTAGAATGGTGAGGTAAGGTATTTCTTACTCTTACAGTTATTGAACAGCCTAATACTCAAAAATTTATAGAATTCATGATCAACTAGCATTTTACTGCAATAACTTCATCCACTTCAATGGAACGAATGTTTTCTGCCTTTCATTTGGTACATTTAAAAAATAGAAATAGATTTTAAAAAATGCTTAACTCGTTTTTCTGTATACCAGACATTTAACAAAACAAAAAACAAAATTTAATAACTTAGTTTGCAATCAACTTTCAAATTTGTTTAAAATTTTTATGTGTTGCAGTTATTTTTATTTTAACTAAAATACTGAAGGTTGAATTGATTTTTGACATCTGATTTGTACTTTATCATTCATTTTATGTAATAAAGTTTTTCTTCCATAGCCTAAAATTTTACCTTTAAATCATTTATGTAAATTGTGTAATATTAATAATATATATTGATAATAATAATATGCATGTATGTGTATGTATAATTTATATTTTATAAATTAAAAGAAAAGTCATATAAAAACAATAATACTATGCGAGATTAAAAAAAAAAAAAAAAAAAAATCTGATTTAAATTTTAAAAAATCACAAACCCTGAAACCCACACAATATCACAAATGTAAACGATGAAATTTTCATTTCAGATGTTGGGACAAAATTATAGAATTTTTTAGTTTCATATCATTCCTTATGTACTATTTTAATACGTTATTCATAATAATATTCATATTATTAAGTCATGATGATTTTCATAATATTAAGTTATGATTGAATTAATGGTTTTTCATGAAGTATAAATTTATTGAAATTGCTGGTAATCACAATCTTTCTTCTAAATATATTTATGTATTATTAATCATTAATCAACTTTTGACCTGAAATAAAGCTTCCTTACTTTATGATTTTTATATAAATTAATAGGGTACCTTAATGAGAAAAGCTTCATTGAACAACTCGAGAAAAATGTATCTCATGTTTATTATACAAATTTAACTATACATTATTAATTATTTACTTCACCTTTACTTTTGATAATTTTAATCGTTTGTAAATTTATCATACTTTTTTATTATTTTAGTTTCTTAATAATTTTTTTAATATTTTCTTATATTGCAAGCATTCATTATAACTTTGATTGCATTATTAAATTCAAATAAATTATTGGGTATTACTAGGTTATCCTGTCGACCATTTTCACCAAATTTTAAAAATCGCCAAACTAACAGCCAAGTTATAAATGTTGACATAATTTTTATTTTAAATAATGAACAAATAAATTGGTAAAACATAAAAAGTGGAATTAAAAACTATTTGGTGATGTTTTAAACATGTGTACCGTGTTTAATGTCATTGAAGGCGACATTCACAATCATCCATTATTGACATTTAATCTTATAATTTGGCGATAGTTTTTTGGTCGACGGGATAACCTAGAAGTACCAATTATTGTTTTAAAAAATGTAAAAAAAAAAAAAAAAAGCAATGATCAGAAATCTGCAAAATTCTGAAATCTGCTCAATCTTTTGTCCTAAGCTGTGTAAATTTGAGAGAGTCTTAAGGTCTTGCAAAAATAATAGAATTTCCCCGTTTCTTCAGGAATACCAAAGATATTTACCAAAATGTGTGGCACTTTTTTTACCATGTTTGATAGAAACCTGGAGTGAACTTGCATAAGTGAAAAGGCTAGTCCATGTTGAAAATGAGGAAATCTATACCATCTCGGGATGAATTTGTTTATTAAACATCCTAGATATGTTGCATTTTTTTGAAGAAATCCTTTTTGTTCCTGTCATTGAATTATATGTTTTTAATTATATTAAAATAAGCTATAAAAAGACAAATTTAGTTTTAAAAAAAAAATGTAAAAATATGATTATTAAATTTAATAACTTTTTTCCACACCGTATAATGCAGTCTTTTTAGAAGTAACGACTTCTTGGCTTGATTTAAAAAACTGTTATATTGGCAATTTTTTAAAATTATTTGTTTACATTATTTGTTACCTTATTTATTTATATTTTTTTTTTACATTAGATATGAATATTTAGGTTGAAAGAATTGGCGAATTTATTTCATAGCCGTCAAGTAAGAAGCTAAGCAGTCATTAAATCTGCAGTTTAGCTTGAATATAAATGTAAAATAATAATAAATAAGCATGCTTTTATTAAAATTCACAAACTTTAATAAAAGCAAAATTGTTTGTTCATTATACTTAAAAATTATTACTAAACACAGTAATACATTTGAAATAATGTATTTTTCTACTGCAGTAGTGCACATTTGCTGCTTTAATAGTGTCTTTTACAGTAATTAGTATCCTACTTTCTTTTCTTTCTAATCAGGGCCATGTGAAGTGGGGACAAAGGGGGCAGGTGCAGAAGTTAAAGAGAGCACCAAATTTATACTACAAACATCGTTTTTTCTTCTTATTTTGTAAAAAAAAAATTATATATTTACATATTGAAAAGTTTTTCCTATAAAAGTACGTTCATTTTTCGTTTCAAAGTTATTACATAGTCTCTTCAGTTTTATGGCACATACCAGAAAGAAAAAGTGGAAGGAAAGGTGTCTCAAATTGAAACTGTACTTTGGGTATAGTTTTTTTTTTGCACAGTGCTGTCTCGAAAGTAAACATTAATTGTATCTTCCTCTTTCGACATATTTTAATTTTAATTATTTAAATTATAAGTTATTTTCATTAAATATACAGTCAAGTCTAACTATCTTGAAGAACTGTAGATCTGAATATTTACTAATATCATATTTTTATGAAAAATCTTGTGAATTATTTTATCTTAAATTCACATAATTGTTTTCTTTTAAAGCCTGTATGAGTTAAATTTCTCACAACCGTGTTGTATCTGTTTCAGTATTCACAATTTTTAATTAGTAGCAAAAATAAAAGCTTCCTGTAAAAGATATTTTGTGAATAATTAGATTAAATGGATTATGATAATTCAAAGAAGTAGGCCATTGCAAATTGTCTTTAAAGATTCCATAGATGTATATAAAACATTTCTCTAGAAAAAATGAAAATTTAACACATCTTGAAATTATACTGAAGCAGTATATTTCAGATGATATAGATAATGGAAATGGTGACAATAATAAATTTTATTCCAAGATAAGCAAGAAAAGCCATTGAAATTGTCATACATATTTTTTTCAATTCCCTGTATAATATAGATCATAAATGCTTTGCTCCTCTTACAAAATTGGCACACATTTTTTTTTTTTTTTAGATAAAATATGTCAACATTTTGTTTTAAATATACAGATATTTTGTTCCAATCTAAATGTTTAGAGCATAAAGAAAATCCCTTGTGTGTGCTCTAAAAAGCCTGCATATCTTAAAACTATGCATCTTTAGGTTTTTTTTTCCCTTGCCTGAGAAATCAAGATAGACAGGTATGACTGTATAAGCATATATGTGTTTAAACATCAAAATATACAATACATTTTTTAAAAACAAATAAATAAAATTAATGAATGAATGATAATAGTAATGTAGTATAATTTTCATTCTATCATCTAGGGGTCATAATATTGGTGTTCGTTTAGTTGAAGATTTTCTTGCTAGAACTAATGCAGGTCGCTGCCATGATTTAAGGGATACAGCTGATAAAGTTCAGGTATAATTTATGTTATGAAGAATTCTCTGTATCTGAATAACTGAATACATTCTTATACCTGTTTGCTTATCTCGTTATGAAACTGTTACAAAAATAGATTTTTTGATTTCCAACCTTTATTTTACATGTATATTTGTTATTTTATGCATGTATTTTAGGTATGGCTGAATGGCATAAAAAATTTTATATTGCAATATATCAATGAATGAATATTGATATTTATGATGTATCACAATAATTACCTTTTAAGTGTGTGGGAATAGAAATATTGCTAATTTTGAAACATAAATGGTAGAGTGGCAACAATTAAAATACAAGCAGATATAATGAGCAATAAATCAATGTTTTATGTCTTTTTTCACATTATTTTTTAGATCCTTAAAAAATGTATATTTATACAAAATAGAAATATTTCTGAAAAAATGAATCAAAGTTTTTTTCTTTAAAAGTGGTATGTTTCTATTTTTTCCTATTATATATGTATTATTTATTAAATATTAGCATTTTATGTATTTAATTTCTTCATTTATAACTGACAATATAAAAAAAAAAAAAGAAATTAAAGTAAAATCTTCTTAAATTTAAGACAATGATGATTTTAATATGATTAAAGTGAGATAAAAATGTGTGAACAAAACAACAAAATAGTAACAATATATAATAATATATAATAGTAAAAATAAAACAGTGAGACTAAAATTAATTTAATGCCATACATCAGCTAATATATGTGTAATTAAATAGATTTCAATTGATAATAGATGCAATAGAAATGTTGTTTTTCAGTCTTTCTGTAAGGAGTCAGTGCATTATTAATAGAAAAATTTCACTGTATTTATACTTTCCTACCTGTATACTACAAAGAAAAAATATTGTTTTTGTAATAAAAATATATTCAAATCAACCTTTTGAATAATTTTATACTAATAAAAATTTAGATTTTTGATAAATTTTCATCTTAAGCTTGAAATATCAAGGATCAATACATAAAATTCCCTTGAGCAGGGTTTCAAGTGCTGTGTTGCGTATATCTGTGCCAAAATAGTGCTTTTCTTTAAACATGCGCCAAACCTACACCAAAACATACTTAGTACTAAAATGAAATTTAGCATGATTTCATGAATTTTGAGAGAGAAAAAAAAATTCCATTTTTAACAATTTCCCAGACTATTAATTTTGTCAAAAAATAAAATAACTGTGATCAGAAGGTTGTGAAAAACATGTGAATTCCATCAAAAAATCGCGATAAACTGGAAAATTTTTAAAAGCGATAAAAAAATGCAAATTTTATCAAAAGATTGCAAAAATCATGCCATGTTCATCAAAAGATCGCCAAAAAAAAAAAAAAAAAAAAAAAAAAAAAAGCTATGTTTATTAAAGGATTGTGAATTTTGATGGAAACTAAAAAAAAAGTTGTCAAAAGATTGCAAAACACCCCCACAAATCACAAATTTTGTTGATATACTGCAAAAAACAGCTAATTCTGTCAAAAGATCGCAACAAACACACAAATTCTGTCAATAGATTGCGGAAAAAAAAAAAAAAAAAAAAAAAAAAAAACATGAATTTTGTCAAAGGAGTGCTAGTATTGTGGAAAAACAAACAAAATGCAATTTCATCGAAAAAATACAAATTTTATTAAAAGATTGCAAAAAGACACAAATTTCATTGAAAGACCTAAAAAAATCTCAAACTTTCATGAAAGGATCGTGAAAAACATTCCATGTTCACGAAAAGAATTCAGGAAAATCCAGAATTTTGCCAAAAATAAACAGTGTAGTCAAAGGATCATAAAAAATTGCAAATTTCATTAAAAAATTGTGAAAAAAATCTGTAAATTTCATCAAAATACCAAAAAAAACCCAGCAAATTCTGTCAAAAAAGCATGAAAAACATGCAAATTCTACAAATAATCACAAAAACACATGAATTTTTCCAAAGGATCATGGGAAACATGCAAATTTAATCAAAAGATCACACGAAAAGCATGCGAATTTTGTTAAAATCATGTACGTGATAAATCACAATAAAAGTCAGAATTTTGTCGAAAACATAATTAAAAGATCATTAAAAAATGCAAATTTCACCAAATACTGCATCGTGAAAAACACGTGAAATCTGTTGAAAGATTGTGAAAAGAAATGTGAATTTTGTCAAAGGAGAAAGGAGAAAATGCGATCACAAAATCCCTCTAAATTTTGTCAAAAAAGTGCCATTTTTTTCAGAATATCATGAAAAAATGCAAATTTCCTCGATAGATTGCAAAAAATCTGACGTAAGTGTTGCAAAATCAGAATTCTACTGCTACAAAAAGATTTTTGCAGTTTCAAAAAAATTTTTATTCCACATCTGATTTATGTTACTCCAAAAATAGATTTTACTGCTCCCAAATCTGATTTTTTTCTGCTCCAAAATGGCTTTAGTACACTTTCATCCCTGCTTGAGGAAACTTTGCTCTAACAATAGTACAACTAAGAAGAAAAAAGTCTCAATATGAATTATCATAAAATGCAGCACAATCAATGGCATACTAGACATTCTTTCTGGGAAGCTTTTCTCAAAAGCAATCAAACATCATAATGAGTGAGCAGAAAGGCTTTGAATTTGGGCTTTTCACCAACTTGATGAGAAACAAAAGGCTTTACTGTTAATGATCTGTAATCTTTACTCTTAATTATAGCCTTATAATGCTTTCCCACTGAGTGGATCAAGTCTTTTAGTTTTAAAGCTATTATAATTTGATACCAAAATTGAATTATTGCTCCTATTAATTGCATTTATTTCTATGTTGATTCTGTGTCACAAATTTCTTATGTCAGCTCAGTTTGGGTCTGTGTTGTATGTTGTTTCCGGGCCAATCCAACATTGGAATATGATTATCTTGAAACCACTTTTAGATTTTGCACGCACTAACAACCTGCCATTCTGCTAAATCTTGTTGAAATATAAATGCTTGGAAGAGGTTTTATGTGGAAAGCTGTAGTTCAAATTGAAGTATTTAATTTAGGCATTTTTCGACATTCATATTAATTCTGCCGGCATGTTTTGATGTTGTACAACCCAACCCTATAAATAACGCTGGCAGGATGCTTTAAAGTATGTGTAATGTAATTTTGAATTATCAGAAAGTCTATAAATACGTTACTTAAATTTGTTACTTTTTTTATGTTACTGTCATGTTTTAACCTCCCCCACTACCGCGACCGTATATATCTGCTGACTAGGCTGCAGGTTTCACTGCAGATGAAGCTTTATTAAATTATTATAATTCTACTAATATAATCCAGTTTTAAGAAATTAAGGTATGATTGATACTTTCAAGGCTAATAAGCATATATGTAACAAAAAAATTATATCATGATAGAAAATCACTCTTTTATCAACATTTAAAATAAATTGCAGAGAAAAAAAAAATTACAATTTTGCTCTTTTGGTCGGCAGTCAGGGAGTTAGTATGTAATTGAATAGCAATGTCAATCTTGAACATTTATTATTATTATTATTATTTCTCTTGCCTAAGGAACAAAGATTATTAATGTCTGGCAAGTTTTACAGTTAGCCAGTCCAGACAGAATATTTCTTTATTGAATGATTAAAATTTGACAACAATAGCTTATGGTTGCAAGTTTTGAAAAAGCAGCAGCTAATAAAAAGTTTGTAAAGAAGAAGCGTAAAATATAAGTAAAAGAAATTGACTTGATTGGATCTGGTATAAACCTAAAATATATTAATCACATATATGATATGGCACCATGTATATATGTTCAATTTACCTGTCTCAAAGACATGTGTATTAAAAAATGTATACATTTTTACTATGCAGAATATTGTGAAGGTGTAACGAAAAGGAACCAACTTTTGTATGTATTGACACTTGTTTTTTAATTTTACAAGATTTTTTATGTTGGTCTGTTACCATAGATTAAAATTGTGTAATGTTTGTTTTAAGATATTATTACAGTGCTAGAAAGCTCAGCCCCCTGTGAGCTATGTTCACCAACTCTCGTTCAGGCTTTGCCGCCTCTGAAAATATACTAATGTGGACCATTTAAAAAAATATTACCAGGTTACAGAAGATTTGATGACATCAGTATAATAGTGGCTATTTTTTGTAATTGCTTGCCATACTTTTCTGTTTGAATGAGCATTTTTAGGTTACCATGGACATATTCATCGCTGTTGTAATAAATGACACGTCTTTTTTCAGGCTTGATAAGTAAGATTAATTATACATTTGAAAATTAGCTTGTATAAAATGATTAATTTAAAAATGACTATTTTTCTGAGTTTTATTATGATGCTATGGCTCCTTTCCTTTGTTTTGTGATTATAAAAACTCCATCTTCTTGAGAATAGCTTTCAGATTCACATATTCAAAAGCATTGTGTTTTGAAATTTATGCTTATATTTTATGTCTTAATTGAGTTTTAGATATTTCACAAAAGATGTACCATATTCATGAACTCTTTTCTTTATTTTAATGTGCCATCATGCATATTTTCAAGTTATTTTTACTATGTATATTGTTTGTATGATACTACTTGATTATCCCTTCAACCAAAATTATTAAACTATTGCCAAACTATAAGATCAAATGCCAATAATGGACGATCATAAATGTCACATTCATCTGATATTATACATGATACATGTGTTTGTTATGTCTTCAAGTGATTTTTAATTTGTATTTTTATTAATATTTTATTAATTTATTTGTTCTTTTGCTATTTAAAGTAAAATTATGTCAGTTTGTATAATTTGGTAAAATTGGACCATGAGATAATCAAATAGTACCATTTGTATTAATTAATAAAGATATTGGAATTTTCTAACATGTATTTATTGAATAGTAATTAGTACCAAATAAATTGAAAGTATTTTGCACATAAATTTACCTGTATTTATTTTATACCAAGTGAAATAATAGGTTAACAAATTTGCTTCCTTCTCTACTTCTATACCATGTGAAGTAAGATTAAAAAGTCTCTGTAATAAAAATTATTTTAAAGTTTTAAAATATGAGGTAATTTTCCCTATTAAATACATATCTTATATAATTATTTAGTTTAAATTTCTTTCTGTGTTAAGATTCACAGATACATATATTATTTAACTTAAAAGCATTCAGAAATATTATTTGGAACCTAATATTCATCATTAAAAGTTTTTCACATGTAATAATTTAATTTTTTTAGGAATTTTAAATTCAAGCTCTTTTTTTTTTTTAATCATACCGTATTTAATGTTTAACCCTTTTACAAATCACCTAATTATCACCATTAAATGTGTTTTGTAAAACTTTTATTAGTTTAAAATTTTCGTATTTTTTTAATATTTATGTGTAAAAAGATTTTGACATAAAACTTCTTATTTTGAATTTTTCTTTTTTGTCTATGGAATTTAAAATTGGCAGACTATTTTTGGTTTCTAAATTGATTCCAGATGATTGAAATGTAAAAAAATTATTTTATTTTTTTAATTTTCCTAAAAAACATAATTTAATCCCAAGGTTGTTTCACTATCACTTGAAAAAAAAGATATAATTTCAATTATCAGTTTGAAAATGACAAAAATTAAGAAATCCCTATATTTTTTTCTGTTCTTCACTTAACAGTGGGAGAGGGAGGAGGAGAGAAATTTTCTTGCCATTACAGATTCTGACTACAGAAATGTAATAAAAATTAGAAAAAAAAATATTTGAAAGCTAGTTAAAATTTTAAAATTCTATTACCAGTTTTGACATTTGTAAATCATTATGGATACTTGGTATTAATTTCCCTGCCAGAACTTTCATATTTTATGACAAATAACCTTGAAACTTAATTAGTAATTGCATAAAGTTGTTTCATAAATTCATTTCATTAGGATTTCATATATATATAAGGTAGATATATTATGATCATATTTTGCCTACAATGTGCTTTTTAGCATAAAATATGTGAGTTTCTCTTTTTTCTTCCTAAAAATTAATTTAATAAAGAACTGGTTATTTTTTTGGAAGGAAAAATGTTTCTAACAAAATCCTCTACTCTCTTTTTTCCCTTTAAAATTCATTATTAAGCTATGTTTAAAACTTTCAGTTTTAAATTAATTAAATATTTGGTCCTGTTTTTCAGACTGCATTCAAGATGTATCTTGGTATATGTCCAGTGATTACTAATTGGAGTCCTGCTGCTGATGAATTCTCCCTATTGATTGATTCAAACCCTCTAACTGAATTTGTTGAATTACCAGAGGGACACAGCTCTTTGAAATATTGCAATATTTTAGCTGGGGTTATAAGAGGAGCTTTAGAAATGGTAATTTACTATAACATTACTAATTCAATGACAGATGTTATTTGTTTATTAGAAATTTTCTCATTGTTATAATTTTATTTATTTGTTTAAAGATTAGCTATATCTGTATGGATAAATTAACTGTAATGCTCAGTTCTTTTTTCTCCCCTAGACAGCCTGCTAGAGTCACTTAGACTCCTGCCTGATTCAGAATGGATAGCAGTATGCAAAATGCATAGAAGCATTTACCAGAAAATTTAAGTTTATATTAAAGATGCATACATGTTATACAACTGTGAAAAAATAAATAAATGTACAATTTAAAGAAATTGGAAAATATTCAAAATAACTACATGCAGAATTATTTTTTGTATTTATTTTATTTATTTATTTTTTGAGATATACATTGTTTTTCACAAATTTTCCTGCATGTAATACAATAATTTGAAATGATTATTTGAATGTCCTGTTTTTCATTTAAGGGTATTCTTAAATCAAAAGGGCAACTTTATGACACATGCTTTATTTTTGTTCGGAAATGCTTGAAAATAGCAGGTGTTGTTATTCAGAAACTGTCTAATTACACTCAGTTTTCTGTTTTTTTTAAATACAATAGATCTTTTATAACAAGCCTTCAAAATTGACGTTTATGAGCACATTTCCCAATGAAAGCAGAAAAAGCAGGAGAAAAATGGGTGATCATGCGATCGAAATAACTTAGAACTGGATGGGTAATTTTAATTATCATAAAATGGAAAACTAAGCTCAATTCCAAATCACTTCCATAGTCAGGTATTCCAATTTTATATCTCTCTGTTAAAAAATGAATTTGTAAATGTGTCAAAACGTTTTGCGCTTGTAGAGCAGAGCAGTTGACAAATCAATGTACTTGTATTTCCATATCTTTTTAAATTCTGATTTACCAAAAGGTTTCATGTGATATGTGACAAAAATCATTCAAATCTTTTACTATTTTTAATAATAAAAAATGATAATTCTGGTCTGTATTGTTGATACAAATATGTATTATTATCATTATTTATGCATATGAAATTCATAACATTGATATAATTTATATATCAAAATCAATATTTCGTTCCCTTTTATGTAGGTACAAATGGAAGTTAGTACTTGGTTTGTTCAAGATCAGCTTAAAGGTGATAATTCTACAGAACTTAAAATTAAATTTATCCGACGCTTGGAAGAAGCTGTGCCTGTTGGTGAAGACTGATGCATAGTATATCTAATATGATAGATTGTAAATCCATCATTCCGTTTTCTTTATTTCATTAATTTATCATTATAATAAAATTTTAAAATGTTTCTCAAAGAGTTTGTAAATAAATATTATTTGTATTACTGTATTATTCTTTGAGTAGTTTAAAAAAAGTATATAGCATTGTTATATCATTATCATCTTGTTAATCTTCTGTGACTATTATAGTAGAAGAGAAGGTCCATATACTAGCTACTAGGTGTTCTGAGAATTGAGTACATCACAGCATAATGGTGATAGATGCAGTTTGTAACATTTATTGAGAGAAGAAAGTTATGAGAAATATGTCGCTGAAGCCTGTCTCATTTACAAACAGTAAAAGCAAAAGTGTTGAAATGACATAATTTGAAACATCAACAGTTTTTTATTCAAGTGTTTCTCCCTTTTTTTTAAAATACTGATCATATATTGGCTTGAATTGATAATTAAGTTATTTTTAGATATCTTTAGCTCTGAATTGCTGCACACACATTATTGCTATTTTATTATATGGATGTGTTATGTCGATTTCAACTTAAATATAACAGTGGTCTGAATACCGCTCACTTAGAGAATACCGGCTAGCTGATATTTTGACCTTTCTTTGTTTCCTCTACTTGAAAAGGAGGAAAATAAATTAATTTAAATGGGGTAAAAATAGTTTGTCTCATTTCTCAATTTGAAAAAAAGTAACCATGGCTGTAAATCTTCAGGAGTGACACTGGTTGCCGGATCACTTGTTTCACAAAAATGGGCTGTTGGACACAAAATTGCCTGCAATAAATGTCAAGTAAAAGAAGAAAATTGAAGAAAAACAGGTGAAAGGGGCAGAAATTGAATTTTTAAAAAGTGAAATGATATAAATTGTCTCTTCTGCAAAGGTACTTTCTCTATAGACAAAAATGGTGGAGGGGACTTTGGGTTCATGGTTAAGAATGAGTTATGTGGGCCCTTAGCAACTGCACCGATGTAAAGTGCAATTACTAGTTTTATGATTATTTTTTTCAGACAAAATAATTATCATTTCAAAGCAGCAAGCTGTTTTTTCTTTGTTTTACTCATGAAGTTTAATGAAAAGAAGATTGTCTGAGATAGTCGTTAAGATTTTCTTAAATTGACAAAAATGCTTGTTAATTAAAAACTACGTATTTTTTCTATGCATAAGAAATGTTATGAATCGATAATTTTTTTTTCTAAATAATTAAAGTTAGCACTATTTGTGTGAACCTTTTGGAAAAAAATTAGGTAAGCAGCATTTAGGCCCCTTTTTCAAAGCTCAAAATTTGTAGATTTCCGGAATTTTGTATTTTATTGACAATAAATGAATTTTAGACTCATTTTTTTTCCTCTCTAAACAGGTGTAAAACATGTCAAGGTACCCTGCTGTCACTTTTCCCTTTGTTAATTTTGAAAATTGTAGGATCTAGATTGAAAATAAGTGGTAGTCGGTATTTCAACCTTTTCCTCTATATAAGCAGATTTTCAGAAATTTGTAAAGGAGTACCAGTGTTACATAATATTAATTTAATCTAACACCACTGCCTATAAGTTTTGGTTATACACTATTTTCAGCTAAAAAAAAAACTAAAAGTTGAAAGAAATTCAATTATATGAAGAAAAAAAAATCACTAATAAATATCAGATTAAATATTTTTTTTCAATTTTCCACAATTTTATTTATAGTAAAAATAACTTAAATAACATATTTTTATCTAATATACTAGGTGTGCAACTAAGTTTCTGGGTTTCACACATGGATGGCACTAATGGCACATATAGACGACATATATGTGTGAAGTTTTTTTAATAGCTTGGACATCTGTTTACAATAAACTGCTGTAATACCAATACATATCGCAACACAAAAATATTTTTTCTAACAACAAAGATGTCGAGTTTTGCACCAAATTAATAGCGTTTGTGGGAAGTTTTGCTTTTCTGCTTCAATGTGAAAAAAATTGCAGCTGAAGGATGTTATTTGTTAAGGACGCTTATTGCGAACATGCACCTTTGGAAACTACCTGTGAAGATTTCTCCGGAAAACCAAAACAATTGAGGAATGCCAATCTGCAAGCATTATTGGAGGAAGATGATAACAAAAAAGCAAGATGATTATAAAACAGGGTTGTCACGCTACCTGGAAAACCTGGAAAACTGGGAAAATACAGGGAATTTTAAAATCTCCTCTCAAAACAGGGAAAATCCAGGGTATTAAAAAAAATCTGGAAATCACAGGGAATTTTTTTCCCTACTATATCCAAACATAATTTTTTTATTTTTTCGGCTTTCAAAATGAAAGCCGAATATTATCTTATGGTATTTTTTAAGATAAAAAATAAACCAGTGTTGTGTATCAAAGTTATCATATTTTATATATCCTGTATTTTAATATAAATATTAATTTGAATGCATAAAGTAAGTAGTTTTTTCTCTTTTCTTTTCTTTTTTATTTCTGCAATTTTTGTGATATTATGTTCAAGATAAAGATAATTAATTTTTTGGTAGGATTCTTTAAAATTTTATATTCTTTAAATTATTAGATACAAAGTTTTTATATATTTTAACATTCATTTACAAATATTTTAAAGTATTTTTTAGCGGAATGTGTGAGTATCGCTTTACTGTTTTTATTATTATTAAGGTAAAATGTGGGATTCGATAATAAGTGTAGCAACTTTAAATGATTTTTTCACTTGCTTATATCATATAATGTATTATATTTGTTCAATTAATTGTGTAATGGTAAATTATAAGATGTCTAATTATCCTACATACACGCATCTATTTTTGCACACTCAACATAGAGTAAACGCGTTGCAGTACAGGGAATATTTTTTCAAGATTAGAGTGGCAATCCTGTAAAAAAGCAAGATTAACTTGGGGGGGGGGGGGCATTAAACATGACTCGACAAAACATTTTCAAATGCTTACATGTCATGGAAAAAATTCAAAAGGAAGGAAAATGGGTGCCACATGAGTTGACTGAGAAACTGATGGAAAATTAAACAGCCATTATCGAAATTTTGCATTTACAGTACAGAAGAAAGAGTTTCTTGCATCAAATTGTTATTGACGATGAAAAGAAACTATTTCGAGAATCCCAAATGCAAAAAATCAAGGCTTTCACCTGGTGAAGCATCAATATTGAACATCATAGCCAAATCACTTCGGAAAGAAGACAATGCCTCACATTTGGTAGGACCAGAAAGAAATTGTATACTATGAGCTGCTGAAACTGGTCGAAACTGATTATGGGTATCGCTACCATCAACAACTAATTAATTTGAACAAAGCATTGCTCAAACAACGGCCAGAATGAAACACAGAACACAAACAAGTGATATTGCAGCACGACAATTTTTGAGCTATGCAATTCCATCGTTCAGTACACCACCAAAATGCTGAAATGTAATCTGCTACCGCACCCATTTTATTCGCCTGACCTGGTTACTTCCAATTATCACTTCCTCTGGTTGATGGTGCATGTCTTAGCTGAGATACGCTTGTCTAATTTCGAGGGGTGCAAAATTGATTGGATAAATGGTTTCAGTCCGAAAATGCATTGTTTTATCGTCTCAGTATTCATTTTACTTACCCATCATACGTAGTATAGGGTAAGTCTTGCAATCGTTTTGAAAATCGAAAAATTTTTTTTGACGGATTTACACGTTTTAGATAGTGGAGATTCCGAAAAACATATTTTTAGAAAAAAAAATTTGCCGTCCGTCTGTCTGTCTGTAAACGCTCTATCTCCCGAACAAATTGAGATAGAGACTTGAAATTTTGTATGTAGTTAGTATGTAAGAGTGGGACGAACCCTATTTAATATCAGCAACCTCGATTATCCGGAACTATTTTTTTTGGACTCTCGAAAAATTCGTTCTGATGAAAGGTATATAAAATTTTTCGAATTTTTTTCTTCTAAAGAATGTACGTAAAAGGCAATAAAATAACACACATTTTGCATATAGAACGAAGTTGATCAGATTATTAGTTGCCGAGATATTTGTAATCTTGTTTTCCACATTTTTCGATTTTTCATGACCCTGTATTTCATTCAAATTTCAATTTAGAAGTATATTTTAATTGGAAATGAGACGCTTAATCCGACGCAGTTAATTGTTAGTTAGTAGAATTATTATTTTTGGAGTTATAAGGATGTTTCTTTTACGCAGTTCGGTACTACTTGAGTAGTTTGGCGTTTTATATAATTTGTCGAAATTGGTACATCAGCAGTTCTTTAATATAGCATTACTATGTATATTAACAGTATTTAAATTTTGTTTATGAATTGCAATGCATTGTATAAATAGTTTCACATGTTTTATTTTCATATACATATCCATGATGGGTAAGTATTACGGTGGCCCCCAAGGACTAGTTTTTCAGAGGTATGGCAAAAATGTGTAGCTACCGAGGGACAATACTTTCAACAAACCATTTTTTATATTTCTCTTGAAAATTTGCATTTTTCATGGATTAAAAAACCCCAGAAATTTAGTAATGCACCTAGTAAAATCATATTTTTTTGTCCGAAAAAAGTCTTCTAAATTAAAAAAAAAAAAGAAAATAAACTGCTAAAATTTTAAAAAATTTAAAAGCATGGCAATAAATACACCAAGAAGAAAAGTTGTGGTGTGATTATATATATTGTGTAAATAGTTGAGTTTGCTATATGACATCTTACAATGCTAGCCAGAGATTATTTCAAATTCAGTTTTTGAATATTTGCTGATAGCAATAATAAAAAAAAATTAAAATCTTTTCTTTCATAATCAAACTGGATATCGAATTCATATCAACTCTCCTTACACAAATACAGACATTTTCCAGTGAATTTAGTTTTCAGACCACCATCCCCCTTAAAAAATTTACAAATAAGAAACATTTTTAAGTAAAAATTTTATTAGTTTTCTCAAACATAAACATTTAACTGCATTACAATATCTATAAATGGCAGCACAGTTTTTTTTATAGAAATATTACCTCCTTACAGTTTTAAAATTATTATTTCCAGAAAGTAATCGCCCATTTTTCTTAGTCTGAGTGCCAAAACTTTTAAAATTTGAATACAAAATCATTAATTTTTAAAAATATTTTGAATAATTAATTTTATTTAAGAAAAAAAACTCTATATTACTTTCTCCTGAAATAAAATATAATTTAGATTATTCAACTTAGTCATCAGAAAGTTAACACTATCACAGAAACATCTTATTCCTGGAATTCAGTTCAAACTTGCACAATTTTTTTATAGATCAGGAGACAGCAGCTCAAACAATCACCTCACTGAGTCCACAGATGAAAATCTAGGATTAGTTGAACCTTGATTTGCATATTACAACACAATTTGTCTGCTAACTCATATCTTGGTGGAAGAAACCTAAAAACCCAATTTTAGCAGTTGTTTCATAGGTTTACTGTTATGTTTTCCTGTCTTCAATCTTTAATGTTTTCATACTTATGAATGCAGGAAAGCACAATGATAAATCTATGAGTCAACCGTTAAATCAGTTTTTTTTTTTTGTGTGTGTGTGTGTGCTTTTCACCAAGATATGATTTGGCAGGCCGATTATGTTTTAATATGCAAATCGAGATTTAACTACCGTAATTTCGGGTGTATAAGCCGCAGATCAAACAATTCTTTTTCAACCCAGAATTTTTTAAGAAAAAAATATTAACTAGTTAGATTGCCGTAAATATTTCTCTTCAATCACTAAATAAGATTTCTGGGTCCAAAAAGAATTGTTTCATCCGCGACTTATACACCCGAAATTACGGTAATCCTAGATTTTCATCCATGAACTCAACGAGGTGATTGTCTGTGTTGCCACCTCCCAGTCTATTAGACAACCAGAATTCCTCTTTCTGGACTTTAGACACTCATTCATCTAAACTTTGCTCAAGGTTCCCACTGAAATAAAACCAGTTGTTTTCCACACCATTTAATGACAGAAAAGTACCCTAAAATGCTCATTATACATATATATGTTCAATCAACTGAAATCTATCGTAAACATTCTCCTTTGCTTTTAAAATTTATCGATGAATTGCTATAACAATTTAATATCTTACCTAGGCTGTCACAGAAACTTATTTTAATTTTATTTGAAATAAATATTTTATATTTGCTTCCAACACATTAGTGTACATTACAGTTTTCTCAATAAAATTACAGCAAAGAATAATATTTGTTATCAAACTTAAAATATGCAGAATACAATATAAATGTTCAAGTGCATAAGATTTGTTAAAAAGTGTGTCAGTAAAAAAGAATATTTTTTCAATGTATACACAAAGCTGAAATAGTTATCTGCTTAATTAAAAAAAAAAAAAAAAAAAAAAAAAAAACGCCTAAAAATATCTTGAAGAATTATTATTAAACATTAATTATGTAATATTTGTTATTGCTGACATATACATGTTCTTAAAAATAAAATATTGAAGCAATATGTCAATCATCAATAGTAAACAAATTAAATTTTAGATTTTGAATGCATTCTTATAATTGACAGTAATCTGCAGTTTATATCTGTAGCTCTATTTTTATTTATTTCCACATTGTAAACTTTTATGACATTCTGATAAATATACTTAATTTGCTTTTTTCCACATGTACTTCTAAGTATCACATTTAATTTTTGACACTGAGCTGGACCGTCTTGACATCCAAACTTCAATTTATTTGTTACTGCTTCACATATGTGCATACATGTTTTTCTAGGCAATCTTCATTGATTTGTTCATCAGGAAGCTCGATATAATATCTAACAATGCTTTAATAATATATACAGTGGTGGCCAAAATTGTGGACACTTTTAGGTAGCTTTCATTCCAAAAAGTAAAAAGCTACCTTTTGCAGCCGTCCAGAGGAAAGCACTTCAGGAAATTTTGCTATATTTTCGTCGATTGTGACTCCAAGATCCCAAAACCACCCTCCGTTGAAATGTTGACTTACATATATATATATATCCATATGTATATATATATATATATATATAGATATCTGAATTTTTTCGTGCTGTAACTCGAATTTATGGGCCGATTTGGATGAAATTCTTTATTTACATAGTTGAAGTACTAATGTCTCGACCGAGTTCTTTGGCCAGCTTCAACCGCCATCTTGTTTCAAAATGGAGGCCATTTGAATTTGTGGACACTTTTGGAAATTTTTATGTTTTTTAACTTTTTCTTTAAAATGACCTATGTTGTTAACTTACATTGTGTGACTGTTTAAAATGTCTTTTGATGATTCTAACATTCTGTTTAAAATGATATATGAGTTTGCATTTTATGAAACGGAACTTTTTCTATAAGTATACAAAGTTAAAAAACATAAAAATTGGATGAAATTGGCCAACAAACTCGGTCGAGCAGGGGCGTGCCGAAGGCTGATTTAGTGGGGGAAGGGGGGGGGGGGAATTGAATTTTGCCGACTGCAAGATCAGGGGTGAGAAAGGCTTTGTGATAGCCCCCAACCCTAAATATATATATTTATTTATTTTCGTTAAAGGCTTTCAGGAAATAATGTCAAAGTTGGCGTTTCGAACCGAATTCAAGAGGAAGCAGAGCTAAATAATAATCATGCGAAAGCATTCTTTTTTGAAAGATTCAAGAAAGATTAAGTACTCTTTTATTGAAAATTTCAAGAGAAAACATAGTCTACCCCTTCCTCCCTGCTACAAAAAATATTTTTCTTCGAGTCTTTAAATAGTCATAAACACTAAAAATTTTGGGCGCAGTTAAAATCAACCTGAAGAGTGATGATGCTTAATTGCTCTGATTTTGGAATGAGATTTAAAGATGGTCGCTCCCACCCACTCACAAGAGTACTTTAAGCATGATTACTATTCCAGATGTACCTGTCTACAAAATTCATGTGTCTATGACAATTTGAAGAATAAAACCAGCTTTTTTGGGGGGAGGGAGAGGGGCTATACAGGAGCCTTTTCAAAAGATAATTTTACATCTGGATGATCTGTTTGAATATGACTATGCAGGCCTCTAATAGAAATGCAGAAATATCTACATATTGTACATTGAATCCGTTTTCCTTTCTGGAGATCGATGTTTTCATTCGATGAAATTTTCTTATATGGCGATATAGATTTTTTTTTCTGTGTAATGTGTGTGTACGCGATCACAGTGTGTGCATAAAATTTTCGCTGAATTATCCGCCATCATGCGACAAAAACAAACTTTTGCAAATCGTCCTTTTTCTGTATCCGTGACTTCATCTTTTAAGTGCATCAACTTTAAATAACTAGCGCCAAATCCAGAGCCAAGCGGTCATCAAATTCTAAGAATCGGTCCATAGCAGAAGGGATCAATTAAAGATGTTACATGAGAAAACTTACAATAGAGATTGCAACAACCCCCCCTCCTTCCTTCCTTTCACGAAATTCTCAAATTCTTTCTCTCTCTCTATCTATCACAGACTTCTCATATAAGAGAAGTCTGTGCTTTCTATCACCTCCGCTCTTTGACAACCCCTCTCATCCACACAATCATACACAATCTTCCGTGAGAAGTTCTTTCTTTTCCCCTTTAAGGGTGTATTTCGATTCAAACTGCCTATTTTCCGATTTATTTTTGAACTCATTATTGCTCTCAAATACACCAAACTTTCAAAATCTCTTATTTGGAAAGTGCACAAGGTGTCGTAAAGGTCAATTCTTTGATAAGTGCACAAAACATTGCAAAAAAAGCAATCAAAAACGGCATTTCGAACCGATTTTTTCCAAGCGGGAGATTTGAGAACGAAAAAAGGGGTCATGCTGAGAAGATAATTGTTTATAACTCAAATTCTAATGAATTGAGCGTAAAAAAACATCACTCGGTACCTCATACGTCCCTTCAAGAATCCTCTCAGCAAATTTTATGTTTCTACGTTTAAAAATGTGTCTGAAATTGTATCGGAAAATTTCGAGCTGTTGAAGATGGAAAAGCGTTTTTTCGAATACACCCTTAAAGACGGACAACAGAGAATTGAAATTATACTGATGACGGGAGAGGGGACTTTTTGCATTGTGTGTTCTTAATTTTCCAACTATTCTAAATTTTACCAACTCTTCCAAATAAGTGTGTGTGTGTTTAAGCCCCCCGCAAGGTACGCCCCTGCGGTCGAGACTTTAGTACTCTTATTATGCACATAAAAAGTTTCATCCAAATTGGTTCATAAATTTGAGAGTTACAGCATGACAAAATTCAGCTATATCATAGCAAACGCGGTAGCGTTTGGTATAATATGTTTAAGAAATAGAAAATGCGAACGTCTTTTCGAAATTTCTAGCAAACCAGTTGACGTACGACAGTGATTTTAGTTTCAAAAGATAGAACTCGATGAGACGAATAAAATGATAGCATTCAAAAAATCGCAGTTTACTGTAGTTTTTTATTTAACTTTTAACGAAAAAATGAAGACGAAAAGTTCAACAAGCAATAGCTACAGGGGCGTAAACCACCCTTGTTGCGTAGGGGGGTGTAGACTCATAAATTTCCGACTCCAAGAAGGAAAATTTCCGAGTATGAAAAATAAAATACCGACTATAATATACATAGTATCTGTATACACATACATATATATAAAATGCCATGGATTAATTTCATGGAATCTTGGCGGTTTATGAAAGATTGTGTTATTCTGCAGTCGACAAATCTAGTCAACTTGTGTGGAATTCTTGATAATAGCTAATATCAGAGAATTGAAATTGAAAATACAAGGTGGTTGTTTTGCAATCATACTACTAATCTATACGGTCAGAGCGTAAATATACCAAGGCAACGGATTCCATAATCCGGTGATTTCTCCACCAGAAACGGAGCCAGTTTGTTTTCTAAGTTGTTTATTCATCAAACATGAAAAATTAAAATGAGTCTCACACATGAAAAAATTCGTAAGCCCTTCATTCTTTGGTATGAATCATTATGTCATACTATACGATTTTAAAAAGAAAATGTAGAAAACTAAAAGTGTCATAGACAGGAGATAATGTACGTCCAAACACTTCAAACAAGACAGAAATCTAAGCTCCCAAGTCACTGCATCTGCTTTTTGTTAGATTCGCAGAGGACGACACATATCGACGTAGTACAGAAATGAGCCAATCAGTGAAAGGAGTACATCTAGAGATGGGCAGCTAAGCTAATCACTCGAGAGGGGGAGTGGCTTAAGGAATCCATACCTCGTAGTGTGGTGTTTTTGAGGTAAAAAGCCTAGCATCGAAAAAGCCTGGGAACATAGATTACAGGAATTAAGATTGGAAATAAAAATAACAAAATGGCTTTTCAAACATTCGAAAATAGTAACTAGCTTTTCTCAGAATATTATAGATTGGGTAGCTGATAAAATTTATAAAGGACTAAAAACTCTAGATTAAGATTTTGAATGAGATATTTATTAATATGCGCGTTTTAAAATTAAAGGTAAATTAAATAGAAACAAATAACAGGTGTTATTAAAAAATAGGGAAATGAAGAATATGCCGGAAATTTAGAAAAATTTAGATGAATATTGCGAAATGAAATGTTTATATAACACACACACACATGCATACACATATATATATATTGGCAACCTTCGCCCGATACGCTTTGTCAGTTTTCCTAAAAAAATATTGAATTAAAAAATGTATCACAGATAAAATTAAAATAAAACTATATTTTCTTAACATCTAATAAATGAACCATTATTGTTGTCTTATTCGTATAATTTTAAATTATCCCTTCAAAGTCGATGTTGGCGATGGAATAGACAAAATAGCTCTAAAACCAATGACTAACTGTAATTAACAATTTTTGGTAGGTTTGTTATACTGAATTTTATGCTCCTACCTAAATTCTGTGTTTAATACGGTGAAACGACCTAAAACTTACCATCATCCCATTAAACCTACCTACTTGAGAATTTCCAAAACCAATTAAAAATATATGTTTAAGTATGTTTTAGTATATTGCGAAATGATCCAAGAGTTTCAATATCCTCCCTTTAGTCCTCTTAAAGGCTGGAAATTTTCTAAAATCTCTGAAATGCATGTAAAATTATTTTTAAATTAACTTGCTATCTTGAATTTAATGCTCCTACCCAAAACTGCCGCCAGAATATGGCCAAATATTTAGAATTTTTGACTCCCTTTAACTCACTTAGAGGGCAATTTCTAAAGTCCTGAAATACGTGCTTAATTACACTAGCCTGCGATGAAAAAATAAATAAAAGAACTAATAGCTGAACCTTGTGTATTTTTTGGTGCTAATTTAAAGAATAATAATGAAAAAGTTCTATCATGTCACGTTTTCTTGAAAAGAATCAGTTTTACTTAGATTTTTATGAACATTCCATCAACCATATATCCCATTCCTCATGAACTTGTTGTGCTAGTACCTTCAATTGAATTGTCAATTATCTCACCAGAGTCTTCAGACTAGGAATATCCAACTTTTAAGGATCAGATGCCGAATATAAAGAAGCTATTCTCCTCTGTCCTTCTCTCCACTTGAACTTAATGATCTAACTAGATCTGAGCATTCCGAAAGAGGCAATTTAAATTTAAGCTTCAAATTGAAAGAAAAAAAAACTTATTGGCCAAAGAAACCTGTTTCTATTAGTACGGGAATCGAAAAAAAGAAAAGAAATGTGTTAAGGAATTAGAAAAGGAAGTTTGAGGAAGAGGAGAAGTTGGTCTATTGTTCTCATCTTCGGGGACTGGACAGCAATTTTAATATCACTTAAGCTGTTATCAGATTCACCGACTTTAGGCGCGACAAACTTTTCAGCCGATTTTAATCCCAACATTTTCCCGTTCAAAGAGAGAAAAAAGTTACAATTGTCTTTGAAAAAGTTGGAGGAAAAGCCGGAAAACCAGTCCTACTAGTACCAGCCGTTAATATTTATCTCCTATTCGTATCAATCGTTTATCTCTGATTCGTTGAAATGTTCGATGTTGGAGGAAAAATCTCGGCTAGCCCAGACTTTTTTGGAACTGTGGAAAAAAGTTGGGGAGGCATTGCTGTTTGCTATCATACTGGGTGTTGGGAGGCTATTTCGCGAAAAGTTGGAGGAAATCAAATGTTGGCTCAAAAGTCTTGCGAAATGTTGGTGAATCTGATAGCAGCTTTACGGTAAAAATGAATGGAGACTGTTAATAGATTCATCTTAAAGTTGTCCTTTATCTCGGAAGCCAGTATGTATTTGTACCAGTTGGTAAATAAGTGCATTTAAAAGAACGCTAAGTAAACTCGGCTCTCGTTCTCAACAAAATAAAGTATGCCGACCTCGATTGGACTAATTGCGGTGTTTTGATTGGTGAACAAGACGAATACACAAAATGCCCATGCTTCATTGGTGAGTGGAGCAGTCGTGATAAGACTCAACATTAGCTCAAAAAGAAATGCGGTCTGGCAGCAGTGATTTTCATTTGTTTAAACTTATAAAATATAATCCATTTCTGAAAAACCAATTTGCCTCACTAAGAAACGATTATTTTACATAGATTTAAATAGATAAAACCACTGTTGCAGATAGTATATGTAAAATTGTTCGTGACAATAGGTACCTTTTTAAATAAGATTTCAGCAAAAATATTGATATTAATTTTACAAAAAATCTTGACATGATGGGAAAAAATGGAGGTCATTTACAAAATCAGCACACCAAATAACATAAAAGCCAATCGAAACTTCTTTTGTATTTTTCAAAAACTTCAATTTTGTAGGGTTGTGTTTTTTTTAGTAGTTTTATTTGGTACTACTCTGTTATCCCGTCAACCAATTTCGCCAAATTATACAAACCACCAAATTTTTAACCAAATTATACATATTGACATAATTTTTATTTTATATAACGAAAAAACAAATAATTAGTAAAATATTAATAAAAAGTCAAAATAAAAATCACTTAATGACATTTTAAACACGTGAATCGTATTTGATGTCATTGACTGTGACATTCACGATCATCCATTATTTGCATTTAATCTAATAGTTTGGCGATAATTTTTTGTTCGACGGGATAACCTAGTTGTACTTTTTATTTTCATTAATTCCATTCGTCTATCTAAAACGGTTGATGAGATATACCAAATATTCAAAAATTTTCGACCTCCTTTACCTCTTTAGGGAAAATTTTCTAATATACTAAAATATGTTGTTAATTATTTGTTTATCAGATTTTTTTTCTTGAATTTCACGTTCCTACCTTAAACGACTGCAAAAATATGTCCAATTGATCTATAAAACGATGTCTCAACAAAAACTCGATGTCTCAATGCACGACTTGCATTGCATTTTTTGCTGTTTTCATTTAGGATGGGGCATAATTGATACAAAAATATAGAATTCTTAAATATATACAAAAATATTCTTATGGAAAGCAACATATAACAATTAACGGCCTTAACGATTTCGTGCTATATGATTATGAGCTAGAATATTAATGGTTTAAGCAGAATAGAATTAGAAGTTAAAAAGATTGGTTGTAAGGGATTTGTAGGAATGCCCATCGTGGCGCAATTGTAGTTTTGTTTTGTAACTGACACATGGGCGGAAGGATTAAAGTTGTCTGGGTGTGCCAAAGCATTACCTGGAAGTGGAAACAATGTTTTATCTTTTTAATTTTTAGCAATCAGTTAAAATCTCTTAGCGTTTCTTTTATGAGTAAAATTGAAATTTGATTGCTCAAGCATTATTTTAAAGACCAAAAGCTTGTCAAAAATATCGTTTTTTAGCTCACAGGCTATCATAGCCTGAGAGCTTATGTGCCCGTCCGTTCTGTATGTATGTACGTAACGCGATAACTCATGATAAAAATATCCGATCCACTTGAAATTTTGTATGTAGGTATATCCTGACAAGGCGCTTCCCTGATTAGTTTTTGGAGTTCATTCGATATGTATAAGAGGGGGAACGGGGGGCTCATGCCCCCCGTTAGTTGATATAGATGGGATTTTCATGCAGAATTAAGTTTTCAAAATTTAGATTAGGATCATTCTGATGAGGCGATTCCGTGACTGTTATTAGGTGTTCATTGATTAAGTATAAATAGGGGAAACAGGGGTTCTAATGCCCCCCCCCGTTAGTTGATATAAATGGGATTTTCATGCAGAATTAAGTTTTCAAAATTTAGATTAGGATCATTCTGATGAGGCGATTCCGTGACTGTTATTAGGTGTTCATTGAATAAGTATAAATAGGGGGAACAGGGGCTCTAATGCCCCCCCCCCCCGTTAGTTGATATAAATGGGATTTTCATGCAGAATTAAGTTTTCATTCAAAATTTAGATTAGGATCATTCTGATGAGGCGATTCAGTGACTGTTATTAGTTGTTCATTGAATAAGTATAAATAGGGGGAACAGGGGTTCTAATGCCCCCCCCCCCCCGTTAGTTGATATAAATGGGATTTTAATGCAGAATTAAGTTTTCGTTCAAAATTTAGATTAGGATCATTCTGATGAGGCGATTCCGTGACTGTTATTAGGTGTTCATTGAATAAGTATAAATAGGGGGAACAGGGGTTCTAATGTCCCCCCCCCCCGTTAGTTGATATAAATGGGATTTTCATGCAGAATTAAGTTTTCGTTCAAAATTTAGATTAGGATCATTCTGATGAGGCGATTCCGTGACTGTTATTAGGTGTTCATTGAATAAGTATAAATAGGGGGAACAGGGGCTCTAATGCCCCCCCCCCCGTTAGTTGATATAAATGGGATTTTCATGCAGAATTAATTTTCGTTCAAAATTTAGATTAGGATCATTCTGATGAGGCGATTCCGTGACTGTTATTAGGTGTTCATTGAATAAGTATAAATAAGGGGAACAGGGGTTCTAATGTCCCCACCCCTTAATTTATATAAATGGGTTTTTCAAGCAGAATTTTCAGATTTCGTTCAAATCTCTGAATAATTTTGGAAGTTTAATGGTTAAGTATAAAAGAGGGGGATAACTCTTTTTAAATTATATAAATGCTAAATGGGTTTTTATTAAGAATTATCTAATTTGCTCCGAATTTTGGATATAGATTTTTTATATGATAAAGCATGTCTTTGATAGTATAGGAGGTTCAATGATTAAGTATAAAAAAAGAGAAAAGGGGAGAGCTGTTTCCCCTTCTTAATTTTTTTTTCGAACGGAATTAACCCTTGAAAATATAAAGCTTTAATGTGCAATTAGTATTTGTAGCCTGTGAGCTCAATGCCTTCAGTTTAACTGGGCAGTATTCTTTATTTTAATTATTATTATTATTTAAGTTTATAAATCTTTCTAATGACATATTTTAAATCTGCGTAAAAATTTGGTGTCAACTACGTTTTTTTCGACTAAATAAAATGTAGTTATAATAATATGAATAAAAAAATCGAATATAATTGATTAAGGAAAAATAAAACGAACGAATTATTACTGATAGAAGTAGTCATATAGATTGAAAAATATCCAGTTTAATTCGATGTTAAAATTCAAAGTATAATTGAGTGTTTTCCATTTTCATTAAAATTACGTAAAGTAAACAAAATTCGCATTAAAAAAGTAGTTAATAGAAAAAATAAAACCATAATTATTTTTGATTAAAAGTTAAATTCGTGTAACTTGGAAAATATCCAGACTGATAAGGAAAAACACTAAATATTTGCAATTCATTTTTGAATTTTCATTGGATATCACCTAAATTCAATGATACACATTTCTAACTAAATTTAAAGTTAGAGAAAACGAAGAAGTTTCATCACTTCAATCAACATATTATAAAAATTCCACACCAAAGTAAAAATTTTTCGACAATACAATAGAATCTCGATAGCTCGAAGTAAAAAAATTCGGCATATCAAGGTTTTTGATAAAAATATTAAAGTTTCATATAAAATTAACATTGCTGGAACTTATATATAAGTATTTTTTCGTCATATCGAGGTTTTTGAGTTCACAATATTCGACAAATCAAAGTTCATCTGTATAGATTTTATCAAAAGAAGAAAACCTGAAATATTTCCGACTAATAACAAATTTACGTAAATTTTCTTTGTTCAAAATTGTTTTATTTTCTTTTTCTTCTAATTAAAAACGACAATAAAAAAATTTCTCCAATTCACAAGTTTTTATAATTTAATATATATTGCTTTTGACTAAACGTACATTTTCTCGATCGAACGGGAATTTTTCCGACTGATTTTTTCATTTTTCCAATTTGTAAGTCCTTTTAGATAAAAACTATTTTTCCGACTAAACGTACATTTTTCCTATCGAACGGGTATTTTTCCGATTGATTTTTTCGTTTTTTCAATTTGTAAGTTCTTATAGTAAATAACATTTTTCCGACTAAACGTACATTTTTCCGATTTATTTTTTCATTTTTCCAATTTGTATGTCCTTATAGAATAAATACCATTTTTCCGACTAAACGTACACTTCCCCTATCGAATGGGAATTTTTCCGTCTGATTTTTTTTTCGTTTTTCCAGTTTGTAAGTCTTTTTAGATACATACCATTTTTCCGACTAAACGTACATTTCCCCTATCGAATGGATATTTTTCCGACTGATTTTTTCGTTTTTCCAGTTTGTAAGTCCTTTTAGATAATACAAATTTTCCGACCAAACGTACATTTTTCCTATCGAATGGGAATTTTTCCGACTGATTTTTTCGTTTCTCCAGTTAGTAAGTCCTTACAGAATAAATACCATTTTTCCGACTAAACGTACATTTCCCCTATCGAATGGGAATTTTTCCGACTGATTTTTTCATTTTCCAATTTGTAAGTCCTTTTAGATAAATACCATTTTCCCAACTAAAAGTGCATTTTCCCTACCGAACGGGTATTTTTCGGATTGATTTTTTCGTTTTTTCAATTTGTAAGTTCTTATAGTAAATAACATTTTTCCGACTAAACGTACATTTTTCCGATTGTTTTTTTCATTTTTCCAATTTGTAAGTCCTTATAGAATAAATACCATTTTTCCGACTAAACGTATATTTCCCCTATCGAACAGGAATTTTTCCGACTGAATTTTTCGTTTTTCCAGTTTGTAAGGCCTTATAGTAGATAATATTTTCCCGATTAAACGTACATTTTCCCGACTGATTTTTTTTTCGTTTTTCCAATTTATAGGTTTTTTTATCGATAAGCACCATTTTTTTTTTCAATTAAGTGTATATGGGGGGGTTTACCGACCAAACGCGAAATTTTCCGACTGATTTTCTCAGGGGGGGGGGGGTGCTGCACCCCCCATACCCCCCCCCCGGGATTTACGCCCCTGAATAGCTAACGTTATTATGGATGAATTAACTTCGTTTTTGGTTTATTTTTATCGTCTTGATAAAACTTAGAACAGTTTTCTTTTTCATCTTTGTATGACGGTTTCTGAGAAAATCGAATTTATGTCTTAAATCTCCAGTTGAATATTGTCTTATGCTGTTGCGATTGTAGTTTTTTTTATTCATTGCCACCAAGTCTAATATAAAAATTGTCATGTATGTATCATAATTCATTTAAATTAAACAAATCACGTGGAAAACATAGTTATTTGTTTTTATTAACTTTTAGTTTCAGTTCTTTAAATAATAAAGTTGTGAACGCAGTGTTATTATTTTTTTGGTCGAATTCATAATTATTTTTTCAAATAACATGCATTTATATGACCGTGGGATGATTTTCTTGAGTGTCCTAACATTTTGAATTTTAGGGTACTTCTAGGTTATCCCGTCGACGAAAAAATTATCGCCAAATTTTAAGATTAAATGCCAATAAACTATGATCGTGAATGTCACATTCAGTGACATTAAATACGATTCACGTGTTTAGAAAGTCATTAAGCGATTTTTATTTCGGCTTTTTGTTTGTATTTTTATTAATATTTTACTAATTATTTCTTTTTTCGTTATTTAAAATAAAAAATTATGTCAATGTGTATAATTTGGCTATTAGTTTGGCGATTTGTATAATTTGACGAAATTGATCGACTGGATAACAGAGAAGTACATATTTTAGTAGTAGAAAAAAATAGGGAAAAAACAAGTACATCGGAAAAAAGTATCTGGGAAAACCAAAATTTCTCTTCAGGAACTAAATGTAAGATTTTTTAATTATGATCATGTAACGTCCTAATTTACACAAGGAAAAGATATAGAGTAAAACAAAAACTTCACATTCTGTCCATATCTTAAATAGCATTCAATTGATTTTAAATAGGGATAATGTCAAATATGCATTAGGGTACTTAGTTGGCACGAAAATTTTGTTATTTTGTCTGATAAGATAACCGGGCTAATGTTTATTAAAAAAATACATATATATTTACCTTTATTTAATTTTGTTAAATTTTATAAATCGTTTCATTCTGTAGTTATTAATTAAACTTTTCAATACTACTTGATTATCCCGTCGACCAATTTCGCCAAATTTTACAAATCATCAATTTATTCACCATGTAATTCATATTGACTTAATTTTTATTTTAAATAACGAAAGAAGAAATAAATTAGTAAAACATCAATAAAAGTACAAATAAAAAGTTGAATTCAAAATCATATTATGGCATAACAAACATGGGTAACCTATTTAATGTAAACTGAATGTAACCTTTATGATATTCCGCTATTGGCATTTAATTTTATAATTTGGCGATAATTTTTTGGTCGAAGGGATAATCAATTATCACCGGTTTTTATTCATTATTATTTTCTTTTGAAAATAATAGAAAATAGAAGTACTACTTGGTTATCCCGTCGACCAAAAAACCATCGCCAAACTATAATATTATATGCCAATAATGGATGATCGTGAATGTCGAATCCAATGACATTAAATAGGATGCACGTGTTTAAAACGCCATTAAGGGATTTTTATTTGGACTTTTTATTTGTATTTTTTATTAAGATTCTACAAATTATTTTTTGTGTTATTTAAAATGAAAATTATGTCTATATGTATAATTTCGCTATGAGTTTGGCAATTTGTATAGTTTGGAGAAATTGATCGACGGGATAACTAAGTAATACCTTAATATATATGTATGTAATTGAAGTTTGAAAACTAAGCTTTTGCGAAATTGGCGGCAGAAGAATATCGCACAATGTCGTGCATATATGGCATCTGTGCCAGGAAAGCATCAAATGAAAAAAAACACATGGTGATGTAAAAAACTTTTGTGATGGTGTGAAGTAAATGTAACATTTACGATCAGCAATTATTGGCATTTAAAAGTATTTTTGTTTGAGATATTGTCGAAAAAGCATTGCAAAGATATACTTTCCCTCTCCCTTCCATTTCCAAATGTACTAAATTTCAAATTCTGAAAAAAAATCAGAGTTTACTTAAAACCGTGCATAAAAATTACAGTAATTATCCTAATTTTTCTAATAGAAATTCTCAATTTTCCGTTATTAACAAACGCTACTTTAAAATCGCAAATTTAATCGGCTAAATCGCCAAGTTGCATAATGATCATCGCCACTGAATATATAAATAATGCCATATTTGCAAACTTATCGGTCAAAAAACAGTGGAACCTTGGTTTACGGCCCCCTCTGTTTTTGACAAATTCGGTTTATGGCCAACTTCAGTGATCAAAATTTTACTCTTTCGGCGTAGGATAACTCGATTCGCGACCAAAGCTGTCGAATAGTTCAGTTGGCAACCCTCACATAACTCTTGTTATAGGTCAAGTTTGGAGTAAAGTGTGTATCAGAGTGCTTTGTGACCTTCAGTACAGTAAAAAATTTAACTTATTGTTTTAATTTTAATCAGTTTCGCGAAAATTTTAGCTTTTATTATGACTTCTAAGATTGAAAAAGCGTTTAGTGATAGCAGTAGTAAGAAGCTTAATCGAATTACTGATCAATTATGAAAAGAAGTAGTGACAAAACTTAAGAACGATGATAGTGTAATCAAAATAGCTAAACAATACGGTGTAGATGAACCGTCGATTACTCTGATGATAAAGAACTAGTCGGATATGGTAACCCCAAAACTATTTTCTATCTCATGCATTTAATGCGTCAAAATTCATTATTACAGTGCCAAAATCAAATGACTGTCATATGCTCACCGTGAGGATTCTAAAGACATGAAATTCTGAACTCTAGTTTTTGAAATAGGACTGTTGCAGATATCGGGAAAAATACAGCATATATGCGACACTTGTTGGGAGATTTATCCAAAACACGCAATGAGCAATAATATAAATCAAAGTGTGCCTAAATCTCAAGTTTGATGAAAATTCGTGCATTAATTCCTGCGATAGAGATATTGTGGTAATCGGAACAATTCAGCATAGCAGTGCCATGTGTTTGGTTATTGAAACCAAAACGTAAACAAAGCCAATTCATATAAAGATTAACTGAATTTGATGTTTGATGAAAATCCGTGCGTTAATTCTCGAGATAGAACTACGGCGAAAATAATGAAAAATGCAACACGATTAAGCCATCTATTGAACGATTTAAATCAAAATGTAAACAGCATCAATTTATATCAGGGATTACCTGAATCATGGCCCACTAGAACTAAAGGCCTGTCTATTTGAGATTAATGTAGGAAGTCTCCCGCCAGAGGACGCTGATATTTTGCCTAAGTTATTCAGACCAATCATGTAAACCCTGAACCAAAACAATGACACGTGTGCAAACATGTGCACACTACAGAAAGCAGCTTATTCAATGCTAATTTGGGCAGGGTTTGCGTCACGTGGACTTACACATGGTTCAATGAAATGGTTCAAGGTTTGAAGCTGAATCCAGCTTCACTTTTTCGGCGGTTTTTCGCGAAATGGCTTGGCCGGCACAATATAGTCGGCGTTGCCTGAATATAATTTTTTTAATCACATGCATTAGTTCTTGAGATAGAGCGCCCAAAAAATTTATATCACATTACAGAAATTCAGATACAAGAATGGATCGTGAACTGAGGTTCCACTGTATATTATATAAAATTTTTATTACAGCTGGTGATTTCAATGTCAATTTTACAAATAATACTAGAAATGAATTTTCAGTATATTTTCATCCTTGGTTTGACATAAATCTATTAAGGCTGTATTTCGAGCGACTTTCTCCAAGGAAGATAACTTAACCTATTATTTCCCTGAAAATGTCCTAGAATATTATTCAATAATTGGAATAAGCCAATCCAATAGATATCAGGAAGGAGAAATAAAACTATTTTACTTAATTTTTTTTTTTTAATTTAAATGGGAAAACTCGTTTTTATGTGCATTGACTATAAAGTTATGTTTAGCGACCTTTGGGTGCCATGATCACAAAAATCGCGCTAATGTCGGAAATATTTGATATTTATAACATCTGATTTTTAAAACAAGTAGATAAGAATGCCACAAATCCTATGCGAAAAGAATAAAAATTTCTATTCGCATTATTTTTCTACAAAATATGTATTATCTAAAATTAATTGAATCTGTCAATTTCTGTACGAATAAATTAAAATTAATTTCGTTTTTTCACGTTTTTTGTCCATTTATTAAATAGTTTAATATTGAGCGAAATAAGAAAAAGTACTGGGCATATTTAAAAGCAACTGAGGTTTTCTTATATTCAATATATAATTATCAAAAAATTTAAATGACTAGTATTAAAAAATGCTCTGACGAGCACCAAAAAAGGTTAATATGTTTTTAAAGTATGAAAAAGTGTTTGACAAGAGCTTCTAATTGAAAAAGAGAAAGGACAAGGGGTCCCTTCTTGGCTGCAATTCACTGTCAATGCCAAATTTGAAAAAATCATATTTGCGCTTTTTCCATATAAAAGAAATCTGCGTAAAACTTTCAATAGTGCTTTACATGTTAACTGCATTGTTGACTCTGCATCAACTGCACTACAAATCAGTTTTCTGTGCTGTTTTACACTGCGACAGTTTATGGTGGGACTACGTGAATGTGATACGCTGCAGGCAGTGTTGAATGCAGGAGGTGGGCCGGGGGGACATTCCCTCCCGAAGGTATCAAATGCCCCCCCCCCCCCTCCAAATAAAATTTGAGATTTTGTGTTTTTAATGGTAAAAAAGTATGATCCCCTTAGAACTCTATTCTATTAAAACCACAGAAGACTCTCCCGGAGAAAAGTGTCTGAATTCCACACTGGCTTCGGGAACTATGGTTTTTGGCCCTATTTTGCTTTACATTCATGTTTAATCACCCTTCGTCTTTTCTAATTATGCCTTTACACTACACAATTTTATCGTAACAGTGACTGATTTCTTTTATATGGAAAAAGCGCAAATATGATTTTTTCAAATTTGGCATTGACAGTGAATTGCAGCCAAGAAGGGACCCCTTGTCCTTTCTCTTTTTCAATTAGAAGCTCTTGTCAAACACTTTTTCATACTTTAAAAACATATTAACCTTTTTTGGTGCTCGTCAGAGCATTTTTAAATACTAGTATATATATGGATCTATCTATATACATAGTATATATATGTAAGTCAACATTTCAACGGAGGGTGGTTTTGGGATCTAGGGGTCGTGATCGACGAAAATATAGCAAAATTTACCGATGGCCTTTCCCCGGACGTCTGCAATAGGTAGGTTTTTTACTTTTTGTAATGAAAGCTACCTAAAAGTGTCCACAATTTTGGCCTCCACTGTATATATGCAGTCGACTCTCGTTAATTCGAAATCGGATAATTCGAATCTTCGCTTAATTCGAACCAAACACGAAGTCCCGAAATTTTCAATGGCAGAATACCGTTAAAAATTTTCATTAATTCGAACTCATTTTCTCTTGACTTCGTTTAATTCGAACTAAAGTTTATTCCGATTTTTCATTTTTATTTCCTTTCTCACTTATTTTAGACTATTTGAATAATATTCTTTCTTTGATTTTTGTAAAAATTGTTTCGAACGAGTATACAAAGTATTCAGTGCATTCGATATCCACTTTCTTTAGTGCCCCGTCTTTCCATCAGTAACGATTTAAATTTTTCTTCCATTGTGCTTGTTACTGTTATTTTAATTAGTTTATGTATTTATACATTCTAATTTAATATTAAGTCATATTCTAACAATAACAGACGAAATAAATTTAAAAAGCATTATAAAATAATTTCCTTTGTAATACAGCTCATATTCAAAATATTAGAATAATTGAGAAAAAGTAATAAGAAAAAATTATTTGTCATTTATTTATTTTTTATACTAATTAAATGCAATTAAATTTCTTATAAATTAAATCTGGAATGTTTAGATAAGATTTTAACATTTATAAAATATAAAATACAGCACAATAAATTAGGTATACAGCTTCCTTAAACACACCAGAATATTAGAATAAAATATAGATTGGTTCAAAATATTAGAATATTTTATTTTACGCAACAATATTACCTTATGAATATGAAGTAAATGGTAGTTAATATTTTGTAGCATCCCCTTTAGCTTTCATAACAGCGTACAATCGATCTTGCATACTATATACAAGGTGTTTACAAACATTTCTATCAATATTAGCCCAAATAGACTTTATACGTGCTACTAACTCAGTTTTACTTGAAGGAGGATTTTCTTGAACTTTTTTCTTCATTATACACCATAAGTTTTCGATGGGATTAAGATCTGGTGAATTTGGTGGCCAAGGAAGTACCTTAATGTTGCGTTGGCGGAACCAATTCTTAGTTGACACCGAGGTATGCGGGGACGCTAAATCTTGTTGAAAGATGAAATCATCTTCAAATAAATCTTCTGATGATGGAATCATGTAATATTCTAAAATTTCTATATATATCAGAGAGTTTACCTTTTCGTAGACGATGAATAACTTTCCAGGTCCTTCTGCACTCATACAATCCCAAACCATGACACTAGCAGCAAATTTTACGGAACGTTTAAGGCATTCTTTATCAAATGCTTCTTGCTTCATTCTCCAAACTCGAATACCTTGATTACCATATGAAACACAAAACATACTTTCATCACTAAATAATATATTTTTCCAATCTTCATTGCTCCATAAACGTCTTGATTTACACCAATTCAATCTTATACGCTTTTATCTTGCAGTCATGAGAGGTTTTGTTTTAGGTACACGAGATTCAAATTTAAATTTATGGAGACGTCTTAATGTTGTCGATGTAGAAACTTCAACTCCTTCTTCTTTCCATTTTCGGTGCAAGAATCGCACACTTTTAAAACGGTTTTTCTTAACTATACGCTTCAGTTTCCTGTCATCTCTAGCAGATGTTTTTGGTTTTCGGCCACCATTTCGGCGATTATTTTAAAATTTTCCAATTTTTGAATATTGTGTTAGTATTTTACTAACGCTCAATTGCGAACAATGTAAATAATTCGCTATAAAACATTGATTTTTACCGTGCCGATACAAATCAACCATACGAAGTTTAGTAGATTCAGGAATATCACTCACACGGCCCACTTTAAGACGAAAAAGAAACAAACTGCAAAAAAGAATACTGATTTTAAATAAAATAGTCTGAATTTAATCAATGATGCCACCAGTTAAGAATTGGTAATAATTAAAGGAGAATTAATGTGAAATATTCTAATATTTTGAACCACTTGAATAAATATTCTAATATTTTGACTTTTCAAAATAATTTTTTTTGCAATTAATCTTTTCAAAAATGATATTAAATTTAAGATAACAAGTAAGTTTAATCAACAATAAGTTCTTAATAAAAATATCGTTTGCATATTTTCATTAAAAGACATTAAATTACCAAACGATATTTTCAATTTCTAAAAAAAAGGTAATTATTCTAATATTTTGAATATGAGCTGTAGTACCATATTAAGCACGGTTTCATTTCATATTTTCATAATTCGAACAGCGGATAATTCGAACATTTCATGTGGTCCCGACGAGTTCGAATTAACGAAAGTCGACTGTATTTTCAATCTAATTAACATTAACCCCCCTCCCCCTCCACTCCCCAAAGAATTTTCCCAATTCAATCTAGAAAGTTTCGCTCTGTGTGTGTGATGGCTGGTGAAAATTACTGCTTGTAGAATCTGAATATTTAAGTGAGAACAGTCCAGGATAGGTCCTGAGGCTCAGATTTTAAATTTTTTAAGTGCTAGGGCCCCTTTAAGTTTTTATGAAATAAATTTTTAATGGCTTGCCTTCTTCCTACTTGATCTTCGTTTTTGGGGCAAATTCTCCGTCCAGTTTACACTATTTCTACATTTCAGTTACGACTCTGGCACTCTTGATGCCTAGTACAAGGCCCTTTGAAGTTTCTGTGTACTAAATTGCTAATAAATTGCTTTCTTTTAGTCCGATTTTCATTTTTGGAATTCTTTTTTCATTTAGTTCTCCTGTTTCTACATTCTATTTAAGATCTAGAGTCCTGTAGATCTCGGCCTAAGGCCTCTTGAATGTTTTGTGTGCCATGCATTTTTCATCCCCTAATTTTCTTGCCTTCTCAGTGCAGTCTTGGACACTACTCCCCCAGATAAATACCCTCATATTTTTATTGGGACTCTAGGATCCTGTTTTAAGTATATACCCAATTTTTTTCCACACTTTTTTAAAATATTATTCGAATAAATAATTCATATATTTCAATTCGAATCAATAATTCATTTTGGCTAATTGAAGATATAAAAAGCTAAGTATTAAAAGCTCCCTTAAAAGTGATCTAATTCACTAGTCATCCCCCCCCCCTCTAAGTAAACTTCTTAGGTTCATCAGCTATTACATAAACAACAAATATAAAGAAAAAGGTTACAACCAATTTTGAATATTAATTGCCTTCTTGGGGATTTTTTTTTTTTTTTTTTTTTGCAGTTTCTTTAAAAATGATCCGAATTGTTTACAGTTTTCTTTAACATACCTCTAGTGTCCTCCAATTACTTTAAAAACTATTAAAAAGTACACCCAACTACATGCCATTTAAGTCCCTGGTCCTTTGGGATCTGTTACAGGTCCCCTTGAAATTTTTGCACTGTAAATTGTTAATAAAATACTCCATCCCCCCCTTAATCTGATTTTCATGTTTGGAACACATTTTCCATTTAGTTATTTTCCCATTTCTATGTTCCAGCAAGAATTCTGAGACGCCGTAGGGCCGGATCCAGGTACCCTTGAATTTTTTGTGCCATTTCTAATTTCCCATCTTATGCAATAATAGTCTGTGTCCTAGCGCTCTTGTTACAATTAACTTATTTATGTAAAAATTATAGTATTGTCAACAGACAGAGCAATATCCTGTTCATTTTTTCAGAGTGTCGTTTCCTAATCGAGACAATCACTTCATCTAATGAGAATAGGTTTATCTTTTCACACAGTCTTATTTTATTCAGTTTCATTTTCGTAATCAATTTTAAACTAACTTTCTGATACGTTAGAACTATAAAAATTATGTAAAAAATGTAGTTCTGTTAACAGTACGAAATTTTAACTTTTTTGGAACTTAATTATTAGTAGCTTAATTTTGCAGACCCCTCAAATGATGTGTCACACGACTAGTGTTGTAAAGAAATTAAAAATGTATCCCCCCTGGGGGGGCAGAGTGGGGGGGATGACACACAAGACATCCATAATATGAATAAGCAGTTGCAGACCTTTCAAATGATGTGTCACACGACTGGTGTTGTAAAGAAATTAAAAATGTGCAGAGCGGAGGGGGTAAAACACAAGACATCCGTAATATGAATAAGCAGTTGCAGACCTTTCAAATGATGTGTCACATGACTGGTGTTTGTACAAAAATTAAAAATGTGCCCTCCCTGGGGGGCAGAGTGGGGGGGGGGGTGACACACAAGGCATCCATAATATGAATAAGCAGTTGCAGACCTTTCAAATGATGTGTCACATGACTGGTGTTGTAAAGAAATTATAAATGTGCTCCCCCTGGGGGGGCAGAGCGGAGGGGGACACACAAGACATCCATAATAGGAAAAGGCAGTTTCAGACCTGCATGCATAATTGGATGCATAATTGGAATGAGCAGTTACAGTTCTTTTAAACTATAGGGGGGTTCCGCCCCCCTGCTCGCTACGCTCGCCAACCCCCCGCGTAATTGCTTCGCGATTCCGTCCGGTATTGCTTTGCAATACCTGTTGGAATCGCTTCGCGATGCATAGACGGAGCCCTTTCCTGATTGGTCTATTCAACTCATGGTAGGAGTGGTCCACCCGGACGCGTTATCTTCGGAAACCTTACACATCAGCATCATTCCAGAAATTATTCCTTAAGGAGATTTTTTTTTTTTTTTTTTTTTTTTTTTTTTTTTTTTACTATAGAAGGATAACTGAAATTTGAAGACATCTTTCCATTAGCCCGCCACTGGCGATCAATCCCGCAATAATCTTTATGATTACAATTAGTTGTATACGAGTTACCGACAACAATAGATTTAATGATACGCCAAACCATGCTCGCCAAAAAAGGCCAACTGACTGTGAGACTGGAACAATGGAAAATTTTAAATATGAAAAAGTAAAAAATTAAAATATATAATAAAGAGTAGAAAATTAAGATATATAATAAAAAGTTTAGTGTTAAACAAAAAAAAAAAAAAAAAAAAAAAAAAAAAAAAAAAAAAAAAACTCATATTTTTATTTATTAACTATTTAAAATTAATAAAATTATCGTTATGTCTTTAAAAAATATATTTTCAGATCTCGAATGCGTAGTATCTCAAAAAATAACAAAATACATGTATTTTTAATTAATTCATGAAATTTCTACCAAGATATATGCGAGGCTAAAGGAATGGCACAATGTAGGAAATAAAATGCTTTTAAATTTATAAGCAAACGAGAAATTCGTCATGCGAAAGTTATTTGATTTATTATGAGTATGAAACAGATTTGGAAAAAATAAGGAAGTCATATTTAATTTCTGTTTAATGCAACATATCCGAACGTATACACGCACTTTTCTGTCTTCTATCTTATCTAATAATAGTCCTAGTGCTCTTGTTGCAATTAACTTATTTATGTTAAAAATTATAATATTATCAAAAGACAGTGCAATATCCCGTTAATTTTTACAGAGTGTCGTCTTGTAATCGAGGCAGTCGCTGCATCTAACGACAACGAGAGTAGGTTTTTCTTTTTACGCACTTTTATTTTATTCTACTCCAATTTTGTAAAGATCGAATTTTATAATCGATGTTTAACTCACTTCCTGTTACGCCTGAACTAAAAAAAATATGTAAAAAGTGTGGTTCCGTTAACAGTACAACATTCTCATTTTTTTAGAACTTAATTATTAGAAAATAACTTAATTTTAAGGCTTTATTTCATTAGTCAACCATTGGTGATCAATTCCCCAATATTCTTTATTGATACAATTAATTCTATACGGATTACCAACACTAATAGATTTAATGATGCACCAAACCGTGCTCTCCAAAAAAGGCCAACTGACGGTAAAACTGCAACAATGGAAAATTTTAAATACGAAAGAGTAAAAAAAATAAAAACGACAAATAATAAAGAGTTTAGTGTTTTAAAAAAATCTCACACATATCAATTATTTAATACAGTGAAACCTTCAAATAAGGGACACTCCGAATAAGGGACACCTCTATTTAAGGGACAAAACTTCCGGTCCCAGTCCCTTGGTATAGGACATGTAATGTATTTACCTCTGAATAAGGGACACTGGATTTAAGGGACACTTGAAAATGAGATTAAAGGGACTGGTTTTTGAATTTCAGGTAAGGAAGTAGTCTGTGATGAAAATGAAAATACAGATTTTTGTGAACTTATCAAACAAATAGACAATCATGTTGATTATGAGGCATACGAAACAATTAACGAGCATTTATTTACCTACAATTCAGAATCAACATCAGTGCATTTATCCCCATTGAAAGTATTGTTTAAAGTTGTGAGGATGATATAAAAGTGAGAATAAAAGAAAATTGTGAAATAAAGAACTTTACAGATGCTTTAAGGCTGTTCTTAAATTAAAAAAGGCAACTTTTAAGACATAAGTTTTAATTTATTTTAATTCAGAAATACATGGAAACTAAAAGCCGTTGTTGTTCAGAAAATATGCAATCAAGCTGTTTTTTCTTTCTTTTTTTTTCCTTGCAAATGGAATAATTTTTTAGAAAATATTATCTAAATGGGCGTTTTGAACCGATTTCTGACACGAACGAAGAATAACTACCCAAGAAAGGATAAAAAAAGTCTTTGCCATGTGACCAAAATTGCTTATTTATTTATCAAAAAATTGAAAACGTAGTTTTCAATTCCAAATCGCTTCCGTTTTCAAGCGCTATAATTTTATACCTTTCCGTTAAAAAAATGAACTTATAAATGTTTCAGAATGTTTTCTGCTTGCTGAGCAGAGTCGTTGAGAGACTTGCTGCTTTAAAATACGCAAAACAGTTGAATACTTTTTTTTCTTTTTATATAAATATTGCTGGTAAATGAAGAACTGAAATTCATAAATATAATTAAAGAACACTCGAAAGATTTGTAGTGAAAAATTGAAATTTGCAAAACAATCCCTTTTGACTGATTACGTCAAGTAAAATTCTTTTGAATGTTTTTATACTTTTTGCATGTACACAGTTTGCATAAAATATACAAATCAATAATTCTACAAATTATTTAATGATTTAGTAATTATTTAAAAAATTTAATTAATTCCCCTTCTTCCTTTTGTGTCTGATTAAAGTTATTTATATATTTCAGGTACATTTAAATTTCAACTTTAATGGTTTGTTATTTTTATATCCTTCTGAAAGATTAATTAAAAATAATATAAGAAACTCCGAATAAGGGACACCTCTATTTAAGGGACAAAAGTTTCGGTCCCATAGCTGTCTTTTATTTGGAGGTTTCACTGTATTAATTAAATTACCATCATGTCTTGAGAAAGTAATTTACAAATCTCGAATGGGTAGTATCTTAAAAATGAGTAAAATACATGCATTTTTAATTCATGCCCTTCTATCAAGGTAGATGAGAGGCTAAAGGAACGGCACAATGTAGGAAATAAAACGCTTTTAAATTTATAAGCAAACGATAAATTCGTCATGTGAAAGTTATTCTATTTATTCTGAACATGAAATAGATTTGAAGAAAAATAAGGAAGTCATATTTCGTTTCTGTTTAATGCAACATATCTAAACGTATACACGCACATTTCTAGTCTTCCATCTTATTCAACAATAGTCTGTGTCCTAGCGCTCTTGTTGCAATTAACTTATTTGTGTAAAAATTATGTATTATCAACAGACAGAGTAATATCTCATTTATTAGGCGCGTTCGTAATTATTTAAATACGTAGCACCTATAGTTGTCATTCAGTCCGTCTGTTCGTCCGCATATAACATTGCAAAAACAGCTCAACCGAAATATTTGAAATTTAAAATATATCATTATTACATAATTTTGTCTAGTCATTTAAATCTTTATGAAAATTGGACGTATAGTTCCATTACAGAGACAATCAAAAGCATTCCGTTATATTACAGTCAATTGGAAAAAAGTTTCAAGTGCATTTTCAGGGTGTTGCATTCTTTTGAGCATAATAAAAATGATATGCATCTATAAAGTATATACTATAATATACATTCTGTACAATTTCTGGTGTAAAGAATATTTGTTATTGATTTACAGAACCACAAAAAAGTTGTCCAATGGTGTCCGCAAAAAAGTAATAATGGTATAGAGGGGGAGGGGCATTGTTTCGGCCGCGTTTTAATTGTATTAAACTATTTAACATTTGATAAAATTGATATATGTTACTGAGGATTACTACAAGTTACTTCCTCTATAATAGAAAACATATAGTATTTACAGGGACACACAAAAGATTTCGGCTATTATATTGTATCTGAAATACTGTACTGTACACTATTACACCAAGAACTGAATATTTTTTTAACTTCGTTATAGTAGGAACGCACCTCATTTGCTACGCTTGACAACCAGTTTCCGACTTGTTTTTACAGAGTGTTGTTTTATAATCGAAACAATGACTGCATCTAACGAGAGTAAGTTTTCCTTTTTACACACTTTTATTTTATTCAACTTCATTTGCATAAAAATGGAATTTTGTTAATGATTTTTATCTCACTTCCTGATTTACTAAAACTATATAAAAAATATATATATATAAAGTGTGGTTCCGTAAACAGTACAACATTCTCATATTTTTAGAACTTAATTATTAGTAGATAACTTAATTTTAAGGCATCTTCCCATTAGCCCCCCCTCCTCTTGTTGGTGATCACTTCCTCAACATTTTTCATGGTTACAATTAATTGTATGCAAGTTACCAAGAACAACAGATTTAATGATGCGCCAAACCATGCTCGCCAAAAAAGGCCAACTGACTGTGAAACTGCAACAATGAAAAATTTTAAATGCGAAAAAGTAGAAAATTAAAAAACGTTATGTAATAAAGAGTTTAGAATTAAAAAAAATCTCACACTTTTATCTATTATTTAATATTAATTAAAATTATTATTATGTCTTGAAAAAGTAATTTGGAAATCTCGGATGGGTAGTAGCTTAAAAAAAGAACAAAATACATGTATTTTTAATTAATGCATGGAATTTCTACCAAGATGTATGAGAGGCTAAAGGAACGGCACAATGTAGGAAATAAAACGCTTTTAAATTTATAAGCAAACGATAAATTCGTCATGCGAAAGTTATTCTATTTATTCTGAACATGAAATAGATTTGAAGAAAATAAGGAAGTCATATTTCGTTTCTGTTTAATGCAACATATCTAAACGTATACACGCACATTTCTAGTCTTCCATCTTATGCAATAATAGTCTGTGTCCTAGCGCTCTTGTTGCAATTAACTTATTTGTGTAAAAATTATAATATTATCAAACAGACAGAGCAATATACTGATTATTTTTACAGAGTGTCGTTTTTAATGTAATCGAGACAATCGCTGCATCTATAACAAGAACAGATTTTTCTTTCTCTTTTTGTTTTTTCTGGCTTCCTTTACTTATTTTATACCTGCGTATTGATTTTGGATAAATTGAATTAGCAACACGAGTTCCAATTCTCCAAGTGCTGTTCTTTCCTTGATAAACACACAAAATATGACTTTTCCATGCATCAAAAAATTGTTTTTTTGACGGAAACTGTCTTTGAAGAAAATGAAGATGATAAAAGAAGAAGAACAAGGAAGTAAGTTTCCAAAATTGCTGTTTTCCTACTTCTTTTTGAAGTAACACTTCTGGGCTCTAGTTAAAATGTTTTTAACGCCTCTACTAGTGTATTACAGACACTAAACATGAAAAATGCGTCTTAAAAATTAACCAGGAGTGTTTTCATTCTTCGCACTTTTAGATAAAATTTAAAATATTTTATTGCTTAAACTGCTATTTTTAATATAAATTTGTGCAGTTATACAGTCGAGTCTCTCTATAACGAAACTCCATACATCGAATTTTTAGCAGGAACGGTCCCTTTTTTTCATGATTACATTAAAAACAGTCTCTATACAGCGAAATATCTATCTCCATATAACGAATTTTTTCATAAAATGTTCTTTATTTATTCAGTTTTAAAAAAGCTTCAAAATCACATGGAATCAATTTTCCATCACTTATTTTTTATTTATTGTTCAAGGCTGAGTTTTTTATATTGCTTCTCTACCTTGAATCTCCTTGATCTATAAGTCCAACGAATTCATTCTACACCCCCCCCCCCCTCCCACACATCTTTTAACATCCTTCGAGAAACAGTGTCAATTTAATTGTTACACATATAAAACCTGGATCAATGTGGTAATTGAAGTGAATATTAATTTCAGAGGGTGGCTTAGGGGTCCCCCTATTCACTCCCGGAGCAATGAGATCGCCCCCGAAAATTTGAGATGTTGTGCTTTCAATGGCAAAAAAATTAACGTACGTTTTTCTTGTGTGATTTTTATTAAGCTTTTAAATAAATGTCTTTTTTCTTTTATGAAATTTTTCAAATAATTAAGAAATAGGATATTACGTTAATATTTATAGTTAAACACTTCAAATTTTTAATTAAACGTATAAAAAATAATACTTGTTCAAAATTTGCACATTAAATAGAAATTTAAACGGCTTTTTCTATTTAACGAATTTCTCCCAAATAACGAATTTTTTACTGGAACAATGGATTTCGTTGTATAGAGACTCGACTGTATGTGTAAAAAATTCAAATGTGTACAATAACAGTACATTTCTAAACAATCGTACTCATTTATTAAACATGAAAACTGCACCTTAGACATTAATCAGGAGTATTTTCTCATTTTGTATTTTTTTTTAAATTTTTTTACTCCTTAAAGTTATTTTTAATATAATGTTACATATTTATACATATAAAAATTCAGATGTGTACAATATCAATACATTACCGTACAAGCGTATTTCATGCATTAAAAGTGAAAAATACGCCTTAGAAATTAATCAGGAGTATTTTTTCACACTTTGTATTTTTAAATAAAATTTAGAGTATTTTATTCCTTAAAGTTATTTTTAATATAATTTTGTATATTTATACATGTAAAAATTCAGATATGTAGAATAACAGTACATTTCTATACAAGCGTATTCCAGGTATTAAAAGTGGAAAATACGCCTTAAACATTAATCAGGAGTATTTTCACACTTTGTATTTTTAAATAAAATGTAGAATATTTTGTTCGTTCAACTGCTATTTTTAGTACAATTTTGTATTGTTATGTATACAAAAAACAGCTGTACCGAATAACTATAATTTCTATAAAAACGTATATTACAGGCAGTAAAAACAAAAAATACGCCTTGGAAATTAATCAGGAATATTTTTAGGCTTTGTATTGTTAAATAAAATTTAGAATATTTTGTTTCTTAAACTGTTATTTTTAGTACAATTTTGTATTGTCGTGTATACAAGAAAAAAAAAATCACATGTATACAATAACCGTACAGTTGTATAAAAGTATATTTCAAGCATAAAAATGAAAAATACGCCTTAAAAATTAATCAAGAGTATTTTCCCACTATGTATTTTTAAATAAAATTTAGAATATTTTTTTGCTTAAACTTTTATTTTCAATGTAATTTTTTTTTATAGTTATGTATATAAAAATTAAGATGTGTAGAATGACAATACATTATACAGCCATATTTTAGGTATTAAAAAAATAAGTCTTGATCAGTCAAATCATGAGTATTTTCTCGTTTTGTATTTTAACATATTTTATTGCTTAAAGTATTATTCTTAGTGCAATTTCGTGTAATTTCTGAAATTTATTTTAGATGTGTTGAATAATATTACATTTTTACAACCAATAAAAATGTTAATATAAATTAGAGAATAAATATTGCTTACTTGCCATTTTTAAATGTTTGTTTTAAAAGTGTTTTAATTCCATATATAAATACTTTTATAAATACATCCAAAGTTATTCAGACAATACCAATAAAAGAACCAATGAAACCAGTATTTTTACATTCATATTATTAAAAACAGTTGAAGTTTGAAGAGAAATAGAAGGCAGATTAAAATTAACCTATTTTTAAAAATTTTAATTCCATACATATAAAGGAAATAATTAAAACTGATTCTTCCATTTTATACAAACTATAAATAAAAGTTTGTAAAGTTTTTTTTCTTTCTTTTTCTTTTTTTTTTCATGTAAGAGGCTTTTCATATGCTGGATTTTCAGTAAAAAATATGCTGAAATTAGCATAGTTACATAATTTTTTTGGCAGTTGTGTAGAATAACAGTACGTTTTCATCAACAAAAATCTCTAATGTCGGGTAGAAAATAAACATTTGCTTCTCAATTTTATTTATTTTATAATTATTTTAATTTCTTGCCTGAAAGAAACCATTAAAACTGATTCTTCCATTTTACAAATTATAAAAGTTTGTAAAGTTTATTTTCTTTCTTTTTTAGGTGTGTAAAATTATGTTTAATTATGTAAATGCGTAGCACCTATATAGTCGACGTTCAGTCCGTCCACCTGTCTGTCCGTCTGTCCGCAAATAACAGAGCAAAAATTGCTCAACTGAATTGTTTGAAATTAAATTACATAATTGTTGCATACTTTTGTCGAATCATTTCAAATTTTATGAAAACGGGATGTATAGTTCAATTACAGGGACAATCTAAAGTATTCCGTTACATTACGGCAAATGGGAAAAAATAATTTCAAGTGCATTTTAATGATGTTACACTCTTTCAAACATAATAAAATTGTTATGCATCTATGAACTATTTTCTAAAATATACATTCTGTACAATTTGTGTCCCAAAGAATATTTGTTATTAATTTACAAGGACCCACAAAAGTATTCCATTGCATAAAGGTATAAGGTGAAAAATTTTTTGAGGCGCATTTTAATTATATTAAACTACTTCACATTTTATGAAACTGGTGTTCACTGCTGAGATTTACTACACGTTACTTCCTGTATAATAAAAAGCAGATAGTATTTACAGAGACACACAACAGATTTCTATTACTGTACCGTATCCTAAGAACTGTATACTATTACAACGTGATCTGAACATTTTTTAAACTTCGTTATAGTACGAACGTACCTCATTTGATACGTTTGACGTGTAATTTCAGAATTTTTCTTTTTTTTTCTTTTTGCATAGGGTAGATGTGCCAGTAATGGGCCACCTTCCAGTAATGGGCCACCTCGCCCTTTTTGGTTTATAAAAAAATAATAAATAATAGTTAAGCTTTTATTATTTTTTTCTGAACTCTACCTTGCATGCTTTATAAGCTGGATTAATTTTTTACACTTTTCGTCAAAACAATTAGGAAGCAGAAAATAAAGTTTCACAGTTTTTCTGTTTTTCACTGAAAATCTTAATGAACATGCTAAGAGCAGACTTTACTTACTTAGTTTTATATCTTTTTTATTTTTCCGTAAAAATTGAATGTTTTTGTTTGGTTAGCAATATAAAACATTGAATTTAATATACCAATGGCCATTTACAAAATTTTATTTATTTTTAAGATTTTAGGAGGGGTGGTCCATTACTGGATTGCTTATTTCGTGATTTGCCAGTAATGGGCCACCCAAGTGACCAATACTAAAAGTGTAATTTCAGTAGTGATAAAATATTTTGATTTAACTGGAAACTAAATAAACAAATTTAATACTTAAATTTTACTTACTAGAATTTAATAAAGACAATTTCTTTATAAATACAGTCAAGTCTCTCTATAACGAAGCTCCATACATCGAATTTCTCTATATAACGAATTTTTAGTAGGAATTTTCCCCTTTTCCCATGATTACATTAAAAACAGTCTCTATATAGCGAAATATCTATCTCCATATAACGAATATTTTCATAAAATGTTCTTTATTCAGTTGTAAAAAAATACTTCGAAATCACATGAAATCAAATTTCCATCTCTTATTCCTAATTTATCGTTCAGTGCTGAGTTTTTTTTTTTATATTACTCCTCTGCTTGAATTTTCTTGTTCCTTAAGTCCAACAAATTCATCAACCCCCTCCTTTCACACACCTTTCAACATCCTTCTCAAAACAGTGTTAATTGAATAGTTATACATATAAGAACGGGATCAATGGGGGTAATTGAAGAAAAAACAATTTACAATTGCTTCAAAAAGGCCGAATTTTGTATACAAGAGGATAATGTGGATTCTGAGGAAGAAGAAGATGCGACTTACGCAGACATAAAAAGAACAAGTTGGAAATTGCACATGAACGTAGCAAATGAGGTGCTTTCGTACGATAACGAAGTTTTAAAAATATTCAGATCTTGCTTTTATAGTAAATAGTACTTCGGATACAGTATATTGGTTGAAATTCTGTAAATATACAGGAATAGTAATTCTTATTACACCTCAGCAACGTATATCTTATTCATGAAACGTGAAATAGTTGAATATAATTAAAACACATACCAAACCATGTTCCCCCGTATAGCATTATATAGTGGAATACTTTTGTGTAGCCCTGTAATTTAATAATAATAATTCTTTGCGTCACAGATTGTACAGAATGCATATTTTAGTATATATTTCATAGATTCATGCCAATTCTATTATGTTCGAATGAGTGTAACATCATTAAAATGCATTTGAAACTTCTTCCCCATTGACCGTAATGTAACGGAATCCTTTTGATTGTCCCTGTAATTGATCTATGCATCCGATTTTCATAACATTTGAAATGACTCGACAAAATTACACAATAATTATGTTTTAAATTTCAAACGATTAAAATGCATTTAAAACTTTTTCCCCTATTGACCGTAATGTAACGGAATCCTTTTGAATGTCCCTGTAATTGATCTATCCATCCGATTTTCATAAAATTTGAAATGACTCGACAAAATGATGTAATAATTATGTATTTTAAATTTCAAACGATTCGGTTGGATAGTTTTCCGTTGTTATATGCGGATAGACAGACGGACAGACAAACGGACAGATAGACAGACTATAGGACAAACGGACAGATAGATGGACAGACAGACGGACTGAACGACAATTATAGGTGCTACCTATTTACATAATTAAGAACGCACCTAAAAATAATTATCTGTTATTTTTTGTAGGGTGGCCCATTACTGGAACATAGGCGGTCCATTACTGGAACATAGGTGGCCCATTACTCGGCATTTGGGTGTTTAGACATATTTATATTATTTAAAATGAAATTTTTATTTCAATTGGGAAATGTAACTGTGGGATTAGTTAAATATTGTTGAAAGATTAATCTAATATGAAAAAAATTGGAATACAATAATTATAACTATTAATAAAAAATTATTTTTTAGAGAAATTCCTTAAGGTGGCCCATTACTGGCACATCTACCCTATATGGATTTTATATTGTGCTGAGTTTTCAGCATATCATACTATAAAAAGGATGTTGAAATCAGTATAGTTATATAACTTTTTTTTTTTGTCAGCTGTATAGAATAACAGTACATTTTCATCATCAACGAAAATCTCTAATGTCGGTTCGAAAATAAACATTTATTACTTGTCAATTTTAATGTTTATTTTTTTATAATTATTTTAATTTCTTACATGGATTAAAATATTAAAATCGATTCTTCGATTTTATACCTTATAAAAATTTTTTAAAACGAAGCATTGCAACTTTTTTGCGTACGTAAGATTTCCTATAGGCTGAGTTTTCTGCATACCATACCATAAAAATTTATGTCAAAAGTAGTAATTTTTTAAAGGTCGGAATTTTTTCGTTAAATAACTTGTATTTAACATGTGTATTTTATGGTTAAATATATTATGAAATAAAATTTAGACATTAAAATCTAGAATAGTAGTTATCCCCCTCCTCTTCTACTTTTTTTACCTCTTAATTGTGTAGTTTAACTCATGAGTTTCATGACATTTTTTTTTTAAAAACAATTTGGCGCCTTTTATTGGTCTTTTAGTGAACTATAATGTGTTACTCATGTGTGATGACATGCATTTAAAGCAGTTCGTCATCAACTTCAGAACTCCCCTCTGTAATGTTAAACCTATAGGCGTTTGATGCATTCTTATATTCAAAATATTTTTTCGGGGTTACTAATATTTTGTTTTCTGTTACTTTTCTTGAAGGATGTCTCTCTTTTTCTTATTTGTCAAAATATTTTTAAAATCGTTACTTAATTTAATATTTTATGTGCAAAAAGCGGACGAGCTGGGGGTAAAAATTTAACACTTTATTTAAAATTAAGCATAGATTAAAAAAAAAAAAAAATCCTACGTCCATAGACTTAATATTACGGAAGGGAATTACGAAAATGAATGACGGACAGTCTTGGTCATGAAGTTTATTTTTGTTCTGATTTCTAATCAAATGGAGGTTGTAACATCGTTTGCTGATACTGCTTGAAATGTGAGCAACTGGCATTTCTTCTCTTTCTGTATAAGATAGTCATTATTCATTCTGCAAGCTATTAAAAACATTATAAAATGTTACAACGTTGATTACTTGTTATTGTGCAATGTAAAAGTTTTACAGTAGGTATATAGTTAAAAATTACCTTTTTTAGGGTTCAATTCATCTGACAAAATCCTATTTGTCTCAGTCCTCTGTCTGTCTGTCCGTCACGGAGTCCGTACGCAAAAACTGTATTAGTCAGAGATTTATACAGTCAGAAGGTGTTCTTTCATAAAATTATCGTGGAAAAAAAGGGTGGGGTGCTTCTTAAGAACTGATAGATGGAGCACCCCACGTTTTTTTTCCACGATAATTTTATTTATTGCTTATTAATTGATTTCTATAATAACAATGATTTTATAGTAATACAGTATTTTTCATCTATTTTCGTTTTCAGCTTATAGTACGAATTATTTTTTCACTTTTTAGTTTGATATACTTAAAAAGCGTGTTTTTTAGTTTTTTTAAACTATATTTTTTGAAATTGATCCTTTAGGTGCTTAGTAATTTAAGTTAAAAAATATGGATATAAAACTACAAACCCCCTTAAAACATCCATCTAATAACCATTAATCTAAATTAACACTATCGCAAATTTAAGAGCTTTAAGCAAGTAAATAATCTATAAATCCTCAAAAAAATTCATTGAAAAAGATTTACGTTAAATTCTTATGAAAATGTATCACTTTCTTGGCCATACTGTCTTTTGGACATTTTTAGGCATTTTGCAATCTCAGATGAAAATAACATTTATTTTATGGGGGATTCAGCTTAGATGCAGGCATTTATTCGTTTGCTTTCAACTCAAAGAAGAAAAAAAAAACATTTAGCTATTAAGAAATGATGTAAAAATGTAATTAAAAAAAAACAAAAAAAAACAGCTATTTTTTTTTTTTATAAATAACAGAACAAAGGTCAAGGACCGAAGAAATAAAGGCATCTTGAAGCGTTGTTGGTTAGAAACCACCCGGGTAACAGAACGTATAAATAGTATAGATTCTATAAATATATTCTATGCATAAGAAAAGGACATGTTTACAAATAAATACTTCCGTAAAATAAAGTGATCACTGCGGGAATCGTTATAGCGATGTAGACCAATCATATAATATACTTGTTAAAAGTAGACCAATCAAATTACCCGAACTTATGTGTACAGTAGAAGTTATAAAGAACGGACAGGTATTTCTTTCTGAAACACTCAGCTTCCCTTTCCTTTTTGTATATAAATGAAGCACATAAAAAAGCTGTTTAATGGAACATGTGTGAACTGAGGTTGGATACTACGAATAATATTTGTAGCATTGATGAGTTTCCCTGTATTTAAAATATAGAAAAGAAAATTCCAGAACGAAAAGGTGGACCCTAAAGAATATCGTGCTTCCTCTAGCTTCAGAGATTAATTGGGTGCTGGATCTTGAAGAAAATTATGTATACAAACAAACCTTGCTATAATCTTGGTTAATACTATTTAAACTATAATCTATTAAAAGAGTCTTCTTTCTATTTGATCCACCCTCTTATTATATGCGTTGATGGATAATCTAATGTAATCTCCGTTATTGGATTAATGCGAACATGTACTAGATTTAGAAAAGAATCCGGTCTATTATAGAGAATTTTCTAGGAAGGGATTTCTCTTACATAAAAATTCTTCGTTAAAAGTTATAAAGTATGTAAAATAATATTTTATAATAGATTAAAAAAATTAAAAAGTTTACGGTTATGCAGTCTAATAATGATAAGTGCCTTACTATAATAACACGAGTCAACAGCCATTTTGTATCTGATTTGTAATAAGCCTTTTTACTTTCTTCTATCTTTCAGAAAATAGTATTGTAATCGAAATTCCGGTTTTCGATTCATTTATATGGTTTAAAGGTAAGAGATCTCAAAAATATGTTAACAAAATGTCTATCCGAGTGTCAGTATTTCTTTATTATACCGTCGAAAAGTGTATGAAGTTATGTTTTGAAATTGAGACAAATCTTTTGCCAATGTTTTTGGTTTTCGCCTGAGGATCCTCCTTGAATTTAGAAATATTTTGCCAGAAAGGGTGCTGTGATAGCGATGTCCGTGCTGATTTCATTATTTTACTATCGAAAAATGCATGAGGTTATGTACAGAATTAAAACAAATTTTTGGTGTATGTTTTTGGCCATGCCTGTTTGAATTTGGAAATATTCCGTCAAAAATAGATGATGTAATAGCGATTTTAGTATAATTTTCTCTGTTTTTCGATGTTCTATTGTCCATAGATGATGTTTTCTTCCTTTCTAACCGCTGACCAGGTCCCTAGCTACTGGGAAACAACCCGGGTTTATGTGTTTGAGTGCCTGGAAAAAGGGCGAAACCATCTGACAGTTGCACAATACCCTGCAATCAGAATTAAAAAAATAAAAATTGGATGAAAAGGGAGCCGGTTTACTAAATAATGTTTCACTGCGCACGCGCGAAAGCAATCAAAATATAATGTGCAATGTCAAAATATCATGTCCTAATTATTCACTTTTAAAACGACCTCTTGAATCTTTATAATAATTTTGAGATATTACATGGTACTTATTTCATTTGTATTTTTATAGAGAACTGTCCAAAGCGATTCGAATACATTACAAGTGTTGACTGAAATACTTTTCATTTAAGCTGTAAATTTTTAAATTGGACGAAATTTTATTAAATAAATTACAAAATGAAATCTTACACGAACTGTATTCTGTTTCCACTGATGCAGTGAGTGGTGCAGTGCTTTAAGATCCAAAAATTTCCTCAGTCAAAGAGAAATGTATTTCAACTCGATTACAGAAGATCGTCACTGTTCGTTAAATCGCAATTTAATCTTCCTTAAACTGTTTAAAACAAAGTGTGTTTTTAGATCGTGCTGGGTATGAACGGGAGTCGACGAGCGTAACTCGTACAAAATAAAAATAAATAAATAAATAAATAAAAGGTACAAAATAAACATGTCTGTCCACCAAAAATGTTCTGTTAAACAACTGTAGTGAATAGGGGGACCTTGGGATACTTGACCCTATGCCCTTTTTCTCAGAATTGGAAAAGTTTTAAAGTTGAAAGAGGCACCCCTTCTTTTCTTTGAGTTAGCTGACCGCATGATGAAAATAACAACTGAATCATTGCATAAATTTTTAAATTATTAGAAAAATACATTTTCATGCTTCAAAAGTAATTTTTTTTTGTGCTGCATACTCTGACGTTATACATTTTTTTTTAATGTACGACTTTTTTAAGTGGCCATTTCTTTTGTACATGTTTTTGGCGATAATAACATACATATTAGTATTAATCTACCTATTAGAAAATGGCTGCATTTTATGATTATGTAGTAGCTATGTAACTACGGATAATTGACCCAAGTAACCTATAGGGACACTTGACCCAAAATTAGGATTAGTACTACTCAAATACATTTAGCATTTATTTGAGCATACTTTTACTATTTATATTTATACATTTATGAATTAAAAATATTCTAATAATAAATATTATAAATATATAAATAGTAAAAATAGTAAGATAAATGTAAATAATATAAATATAGTAAGTAGTAGTAACATAAGTAAGTAGTAATATAAATGTAAATAATATAAATATTATAACTTAATGACTGGGTTCTTGTCAAATATTGCGGGAATATTTATTGGAAAGGTTCTTGAGGTTAACCCTTTATCTAACGAATTATGAATTCATAAAAATTTTATATTTTACAATTTAGGTAAAATTGTTTAAACTAAATTAACAGATTTACATAATCAGTTAATTAATTGTTGAAGGATTTTAGAAGGATTGAAGGACTTAGAAGGATTAATTAAATTTGAATTTACAGGGATTTTGTGCAATATTTATAACCCCACTCAAATCTTTTATATTAAAATGTTTTCTTAGTATTTTCTAGAATTATAAATGTACAAATATGATGTTCTTACAATATAAATATAGAAATATTTAAAAATTGAAAAATCTCTATCCCCGCCCTCCCTCAGCACCATGAAACCTGAAAAGATACAAAGGGAAAAGAAATCATCCTTAAAATTTTTTTTTTTTTTTGTGTAACCAATAATGCCTTTGGAACAAATAATGCATCTGTAACTCATTCTAAACAGTTACTATTACAACTAATAGAGCTATTAAAAGAATTTTATAATAAGTAATTTTAATGGTACTTATAAGTACCGACGGTAGATAAAAAGTTAATTCTGATGGACTTACTATTCAGTTTGCAAGAAGATTGGATGGTATGCGATTTAGACCGGGAGACGACAACTCAAATTCAAACAGTCAACTCATCGAGTTCATGGCTGAAATTCCATAATTAGTTACAACTTGATTCGCACATTAAAACGCAGCCGGTCTGCCAAGTTATATCTTGCTGGGAAAACATTTGAACACCTGATTTTAGAGGTTTACTCGTAGGTTTACCATTGTGCTATCTTGCACCCGTCCTTCATATTTTCATATCTTTGAGTACAGGAAAACACAATGGTAAACCTACTAGTCAACCGTTAAAATCGGATTTCCATGTGTTTTCCACCATGATATAACTTGGCAGACCGATTCAGGGCCGTAGCTCAGAAGCGCTATGGGCGGCTTAGCCCCCCCCTAAAATATTTTGAGCCGCCCCCCCCCCCCTCCCTGGAAAAGATTCCAACGTCACTAAATGAATTTCTGTTACAAAAATTCATATGGAATTCTGTTCAAAAATCAAATTTAGTTTTGTGACCCTTTCACAGTTTTACAGACTTACTAAATTGTACCTAAAATAAGTGTTTCAACACTCCCTCATCTATTTGTACATATGAAGCTAACATGATATTTAATTTTGCACAAGTTATACACTTAAAATTTTCATCATCATAAATTTTTCTTTGCATGAAATGAAGTTATTATAATAGTTTAATAAGAAACATAGTACCTACAATGTGACTATGCACTAATTTATCTTTCTGAATCAGAGAGAGAGAGAGAGAGAGAGAGAGAGAGATGTGAGTTCCCCCCTACATTCTCTTGAGCCCCCCCCCCTTCCCCTATTGTTCGCTTCTAGCTTCGGCCCTGGACCGATTCCTTTTTAATATGAGAATCGAGTTTTAACTAATTCTGGAATTTAAGCCATGAACTTGAGGAGGCGATTGTCTGTGCCGCCGGCTCCTGATCTAATTTAAAGGGCCTGAAATACATATAAGTGGATCCTGATCAAATCGAGGCTATTCTTCATCCAACTGAGTTTTCGATATAAATGATAGAATTATACGTTTTGTGTTTAAATATTACTTTACATTTGGAGTTGAGTAAATTGTTATTTTCTTATTCTGGAACATGTTTAGGCACAGAAGGAACTTTGAGACTGTTATTATCAGGGGTGTAGTCCTAAAAATAACAGAGGATATACGCTTTAAGCAGAGGGTATACGCTCAAGGCATAAAGTATACCCTAGAGTGTGTATACTACAGCTTTCTTGAGAAACAGAGGGTATACGGTGTTTCTTTAAAAAATCTAGAAGGTTTGCGGCGTATACTCTCGTATACCCTCCACTACATCCCTGGCTATTATTTTGAATTTTCTACTACAACAATTAAAATTTTGCATATTAATGTAGACCTATGTAATAAAAATTAAAAATGTTAATTTTCTTTGACCAATAAATAAATAAATAAATAAAAATAAAATTAATTAATTAATTAATTAATTAATTAAATAACCTTAATGTTAATTTTGTTCCTATCTAAAAGTGTTTTGTTTATAATTTTGAATCATACTCCCAAATCTATGACTTGGGTCAAGTATGCCTTATAGGTGGGTCAATTATCCCTAGACGTTGAAAAACTTAACCTAAAATAAAAGTTTTGAATATTCATTATTTTACTACTTTTATAATTAATATTTCGTAATAATAATAATAAATATTGTGTAATACTTCACTAAGTCTATATGGACTGCATTTACACATCCATAAGAAATGTAAAATAAATAAATAAATAAATAAAATAACAATCAAAAATAACAATTGGGTCAAGTATCCCTAGATTTCCCTATAAGTATTTAATCACATTGAACAATTTTAATAATCATTTTTAAAAACAATTGTAATAAACTTTTTTTAGATGAAATCTTTATACGAAGCTTTTGAAACGGGTCACTTTCATAGTCTTATTAACACTGGTTTTGACATGCTAAAATAAGAATAAAAATAATACACATACACACACAGAAATAACGACAAAAAAGTCCCATGAAAAAATGAAAAAAAAAAAAAAAAACTGTCAGAAAAGCAGAAAGGGAACTAAGAACATAAAACAGTGCATACTTATAGGGCATTAAAAGGTGCTTATAAGATCAAACAATCTCGGAAAATCCGAGAAGTAAGCATAGTTCTAAATCTGAATACCATGCACTAAGCAGTTCTGGGAAAAAAGGAGGTAGAAAGAAGAAGCTGATTATAGGACTTAGAAATGAGAGAGTTGTAAGTACGACAAAAAAATAAATGAAAAAATAAATGAAAATAGAACTGAATTAATATTAAATCCAAAATAAAATAGGTTTTGTTAGCGGAATGCGAAATCTTTTCGAAACAAAGTTGAAATGTTATGATAAGAAATTACTTGGCACTGTACAATATAAATAGATATAAACAATGAAGTTTGCTGTTATTTGTGACGGCCGATTGTCTACATGAGGGATATAGGCCTAAAAGAAGGGGTCCCTCCGTAAAGGTCTTCCTAAGGGAATCTAATCCGTATTTACGCAAGCAAATCCAAGGTTCGAAGAAAACTACGGAAAAACTCCGAATGAGTAGGCCGACGGACGCAAATTAGTTCGAACCCAGCACCTCCCGTCTACCATCTTCGAGAGATGGACTCCTCAACCACTGGTGGAGCCAACATTTATAATATATCAAAATACATTTACTTACTGCAAATTAATTTCGGTAACCATAGCGTACCGTCATCAGTGCAAATTATGATATAGGATAATAATAATTATCATTCATAAATAAGTTCGTTTCATAATTACTGTAAGCAATCTCGAAGATCGCTATGTTCAAAAGATGAATAAAACGCTCGATTAACTCATAGGATAATGTTTCTGTATTGAACATTAGGGGAGATTGGGGCACATGTGAACAGTTCACATAAATATATCTTATTTTCATAAATGGGTAAATTTCTGTAAAGAAAACCTATTGAATATAGCAAACAGAACATATTTTACACTTTTATTACCTTTATAGTTTTTCTTACTTTTTTTTTTAAACAGTTTTATAAATTAAAAAATTTGTTCACATGTGTTCCACTAGTGGGACAGTTGTGAACACACGTGTGGCACATGTGAACACAAGGAAAAAGTATCCTTTGATATGCTTTTTATTCTGTTATTCATTTGTTGCGATAATCATTTGTTATATTTAAGTGTTAAATTCACTATAAAGAAAAAAAAAAATGTATAAATTTCTCTAGTTTCTGGGTGATATGTTTAAACACAAGATTATGAAATGAAAATAAGAAAATTGGGGGAAGGGAGGGATGATTAGATGACTGATTTATTGTCAAAATAAAACAAAAAACAAAAAAGAAAATTTGAAAAAAAAAAAAAGTTTTTAAATTTTGCTTAGAGATTTTTGTTTCGGGGTGATTTTAGGTAAAGAGTATTTCAATATTGTTTATCAGAAATCTGCCAAATATGAAAGATTCTCACCCTGTACTCCTCTTATTTACTTTTAAATTAATGATAAAGAAAGTTTTTTTTTATGATTGTTTAAAAAAAAAAAAATCTCTATTATAATCTCTCTCCAAAATTTAACTTCTTTAGATTTTGAAAGAGAGGGGTGTGGAGAACTGCTCACAATCGGGATTTTATGGTAGTTATTTATTTAAAAATGTTATTTTCTAACATATTACAGATATCTACATTTAAAACATCATATACATAGCTATTTTAGAGATAAAAGTAAGCCATCATTGCAAGTTTGGAAAATATTAAACAGAAAAATTTGCAAACTTTTTAGTGCATAATTTTTTGTACTAACAATGCATAAAAAATACTGTAATGAACCGTTTAGTAAAATATCGCATAACATTATCGCAATTTAGTAAACATTAAATTTATTTAATTACACGTGAAAACAAAAAATATTGTTGCTCTTTATGTATTTGTTGACAGATGTTTTTGTGGAAGCTTCAATAAAAAAAATCAAATGTTCAAAGACAAAAAGTCTTCTATTGCAGAAAAATTATAGATATTGAAGCTGATATAATTTCTCATGAAGTTAACAGAAAGGAACAGAATCAGAGAATGATTATTGGGGCTGTTCATACTACCCCCAACTAATCTGTTCACAAGTGCCCCAACTAATCTGTTCACAAGTGTCCCACTTGGCCACTATAGTTAAAATGTCAAATCATTAACATTTCTCAATTTTTGAAGATTTTTTTTTTCATAAAACATATTTATTAGAATTCATAGTATATGTTAAAACACTAAAATTCAAATAAAAGGATAAATTAATAAAGCTGTTCGCTTATCAAGTTGGAACTGAGATTTTACTTTTGAGATCTATAAATAGTGTTTTGGCTTCCGAGGACAAACAATGTCAAAGAGCTTCAACTTTTTTTTACCATACAGTGATGGCCAAAATTGTGGACACTTTTAGGAAGCTTTCATTACCAAAAAAAAAAAAAAAAAAAAAAAAAAAAAAAAAAAAAAAAAAAAACTATTGCAGCCTTCCAGGGAAAGTCCATCGGTAAATTTTGCTATATTTTCGTCGATCATGACCCCCAGATGTCAAAACCACCCTCCGTTGAAATGTTGACTTACGTATATATACTATAGATATATCCATATATATATATATATATATATATATATATATATATATATATATATATATATATATCTGAATTTTGTCAGGCTGTAATTCTCGAATTTATGAACCAATTTGAATGAAATTTTTTTATGTGCATAAAAAGAGTACTAATGTCTACTTGCTGACATCATTGGTAATTTTTTTCAGCTAAAAAATCATATCATAACGAATGAAATGAAAAAATGCAATGTTCACATCTGCCCCAATCTCTTCTAATTTGAGTATTCAATTAAAAAAAGTATCCAGTTTTCAAAAGATATTTTATCATAGAAAACATTTTAAAACTATAATGGTTTTTTCTTTATTTATTACTTTTTAAAAAGAAAAATAGAACATTTTCTCAAACTTGCAATTTTTAGTTTAACTTAGATAAATTGTGTTTAGTTCGGATCCCTAGTATCATCGGTTGAGTAGGTGGGTTTTAATTATAATAGTCCTGTCCACAAATTTTAGTACAGAAATAGTTCCATATTAATTGATAGAGCCTTTTATTCATCATTCATTTAATCGGTTTCAAAGATCGCTTATAATATCTGTGCGAAAACTTTTTGGCAAGGGTTATCTTAAATTAATGTATTAACATTAGTAACTGAGTAAAAATGAGATGTTCAGATTATGCAGTGCTATCGCAGCCAAGATTTCAGGAAACGGGGAGCGGGGTGGTGGAGGAGGAGGAGGGATGATCTTGTATAGGGCTATGTAATAGTCTTTGATTAGTTGCCCCCCCCCCCCTTGATTTTGGAACCCTCCCTTATTTTGAAGGAAATTTTAAGCCCAACCTATCAACTGCACTCCTGTTACATAATGATGAATTTTATATGAATTTAGTTTAAAGTTAATTTTTATGTAGCCATTCTGAAATTTCTTTAAGAGATAAATTTATTTTTTGTCGCATTGATAATGGATTTAAATAATTACCACTAATTACCACTCTTATGTATTGGAAAAAAAAATATGAATATAAATAAAATTGAAGTATTCATTTAACTAGCACTTTAGTACTTTTTTGAAGGCTGACTTAACTTGTATTTATTTTTATAATGAGTTTAAATTATATTTGTCAGGATTATGTATTTAAATATATATATATATATATACAGTTGGCAAAAAAAGTATTTGTACACTCTAAAATTTTTAATTTTTTACTAAATAAAAACAGATATTTTGTCAAAAATAGTTTTAATACAGCCTGTTTACCGTGCGTTTTAAATTACACAACAGAAAATTTCGATAAAGATGTAAAATAATTTTCTAATGGGAAAAGTTTAAAAATTTCTTGCAAAAAAAGTATTTGTACATTTCTCCATCCTGATATGTACTGTGTTTTATAGTGTTTATGGTTCAAAGGACTACTTTTACAGAAGCTGTTAATAATTTTTAAGTTCATATTATATTTGTCTGACATTTAATTTAATTTGCTCTTGAAGTAATTGAATATAGAACCTAATACTAGAAACGCACCTCTAGATATATGAAATCCTATGATTGAGCATAATAAAAATTTAAATACGCAACAAGAATTTGTAAAAGCTATTAAATTACCATTTACAACTATTGGATGTATAGTGAGAAACTATGAATAAATTAAAAGAATCGAAATTCAATGAAAACCAGGACTTCTTAGCAAACTAACAATGAGGGGAAAAGAGAGTGTTGTTAAAAAAGCTTTAAAAATTCCTGTGCGTTCGGTTCAAAAATTTGCTGGAGACCTTGCGACATCTTCTCGCATCAGAGTAATACCTCAAACAATAAAAAATATTCTTCTCAATGCAGATTTAAAAGGAAGAACCTCAAGGGAAAATCCATTCATCAACGAAACAAATAGGCGAAAACACATAGTATTCGCTTTCGCATACAGAAGTAAATCATTGGATTTTTGGAAAACAGTAATTTTTTCTGATGAGGAAAAATTCGGAATTTTCTTACCATCAAGCATTCGAAAAAATTGGCGTAAAAATAAAACTGTTCTAGATCCAAAACGTATACCTCAAACTATCAAGCATGTTGGGGGGAATATTATACTTTTGGGGTGTATAGCTTCTAATGGAGCAGGACATTTAAAATTTTTTGACAATGGAAGGACAGGTTTAACATACAGTGATGTGTCGCGCCATAATTTATTAAACTGTGCCAAGAAATTATGCATAGAGGAAGCTTTTCACTTTCTGCAGGATAATGACCAAAGCATACTGCTGTGATCATCAGCACATGTTTACGACAATACTCGAAGACGACTGGTAATTCCTCTAAAATCTCTAGACTTGAATCCAGTAGAAAATTTGCAGATGCTATTGGATGCAAAAATCCGAAAAAAAATATGTATTAGTAAAAAACAGTTTTAAAGAAGCTCTTATTGTGTCATGGAATAACATTAACCAGACCACTACAAAAAAGTTGGTGGAATCTATGTCATACCATCTAGAAGTAGTCATAAACGCTAAATGAATTCGCACAAAATATTAATTTGTATCATTTTACTAAATTTTCCTTAATTATATTACATTAAGATAGTGTACAAATACTTTTTTTGCATTATAATTTTGTATATTTGTTTATTATAATGTAAAAAATCGATTCGTTTAATTTTGTTTCTGCTTCTATAATATTATAATGCATTAAATTAATGTATTACAGTATTTTTTGCTTAAATCTTTTGTTTAATTTCATTATAATTTAAAAAAATGAAGTGTACAAATACTTTTTTTGCCAACTGTATATATATATATATATATATATATATATATATAAGCTTAAGTAGTTTAAGCTTACGTTTGGTTAAACAGTAGTACTTTTTTCATCATCTAAATTTATTTTTAGTTATACTTTGATAATAAGTTTGAACTAATTTCCCTAATTATTTATTCCCAAAAAAAATATACAAAAGGTAAACAGTTTAACCGGTTAATGTCTTTGATGTAACTTATGCTAAAAATTTAAAAATTCCGAATTCTTACAAGAAATTTTGAAAAGTAGTTTTCGCTTTATGTAATCCTTAAATATAGGACATTGAGTAAAGCAAAAATAACTATTCTGGTAGGAATTTAGAATATAATTCATTAAATTAGTAACATTGATTTATGTATTACTGCTTATAATACCTGTGCGATAATTTTTGTCAAGAGTTATGTTAATTAATGTAGTAAAGCGTAATTGAGCAAAAATGAGATGTTCAGATTATGCAGCAATATCGCAGCCAAGATTTCATCAAGAGGAGGGATAATATTGCATAGGACTAAGGAATAGTCTCTGATTAGTTACCCTCCCCCTCACTGATTTTGGAATCTCCCTTATTTTGAAGGGGAGCTTCAATTACTCAAATCATCACATGGCTGTACTCCTGTTACATATTGAAAAAAAATTATATGAATATAGTTTAAAGTTAATTTTTACGTAGCCATTCTGAACTTTTTTTTAGCAGCTAAGTTTATTTCTAGTTGCATTGATAAAGAATTTAAATAATTACCACTAATTATCAGTGTATTGAAAAAAAAAAACATATATATGAATATAAATAAAATTAAAGTATTCATTTAATCAGCTTTTTCGTACTTTTTCCGAATTCTGACTTAATTTGTATTTATTTTCATAATGAGTTTAAATTGTTTGTCAGAACTACCTATTGAAAAAAATATGTAAAAGCTTAAATAGTTTAAGTTTACATTTATTCATGCATTATGTACATTTTTAATACTAAATTTATTTTTATTGACTTGATAATAAATTTGAACTAATTTCCCTAATTATTTATTCCCAAAAAATTATACAAAAAGTAAACAGTTTAACCAATTAATCCCTTTGATAAAATTTATGTCAAAATTAAAAAATTCCGAATTCTTATAAAAAAGTTTGAAAAGTAGTTTCCGCTTTGTTTAATCCTTAAATACGACATTAAGTAAAGCAAAAATTACTACTCTGATAGGAATTTAGAATGTCTCAATAAAGTAATCCATTAAATTAGTAACACTAATTTATGTATGTTACCAGGTTCATTTATGTATCATGTTGTTAACTTATGTTACCATGAATATTGGATTGTTTAGCTTACGTTTAAGTGGCTGTTGCGTACTTTGTGTACTTGTTAAATTCATTTTTAATTACTTCGATAAAAAGTTTCAAGTCAGGATGAAGTGTTCGAAAAAAAGTAAGGTCAAAGGTAAATTTTTAAACTTACGCATATTTAACTTTTGTGTACATTTTTCTTTTTTAAATTAATCTTTAGTTACTTTGATACTAATGAATTTGAATGAATTGTCAGGATTACTTATAAGGAAAAAAAGGTACATGGATATACTTTAATTTTACAATTAGGGGAGACTGGAGCACATGTGAACAGTTCACACAAACATAGCTTTTTCTCCATAATTTTGTTAATTTCTATAAACAAAAACTACTAAATATAGCAAACAAAACTTTTTTTACACATGGTTTTTTTTTTTAAATTACCTTTATAATTCTTACTTTTTTAAAAGTTTTATAAATTCAAAAAATTGTTCACATGTGTCCCACTAGTAGGTAGTTGTGAACACACGTGGAACACATGTGAACAGAGAGAAAAAATATCCTTTGACATGCTTTTTATTCTGTTATTTCTTTGTTCTCATAATCATTAATTATAATATGTGTTAAGTACTCTATAAAGAAAAAATATGTGTCAATTTCTTTAGTATCTGTGTGATATGTTTAACACAATATTCTATAATGAAAATAAGTAAATTGGGAGGGGGGGGGGATTAGATAATTAATTATTGTTGTAATAAAAAAAAAGTAAATTTGAAAAAAAAAAAGCTTTTGAATTTTGCTTAGGAATTTTTGTTTCGAGGAGATTTTAGGGAGGGGGCATTTAGATAATATTTATCGGAAATCTGCCGAAATACGGACGATTTCCATCTCTGTATTTGTCTTATTTACTTCTAAATTAATGTTAAAAAAGCGTTTTTATGATTGAAAAAAAAAAAAAAAAAAAACTCGGTTATAAGCTTTTTCCCACACAAATTGAACTTCTTTTGCTTTTGAAAATGGGTGTAGGGGGGATGGGGTGCTTACAATTGATTTTAAGGTAGTATCAGTTAAAAAAATTTCGTTCTTAAGATATTACTGATATCTATTGCCATTAAAAGCATCACATACATTGCTATTTTAGAGATGAAAGTAAACCAACTTTGCAAGTTTGGAAGAAATGTAACAGAAAAATTTTCAAAGTTATTTAACCTAATACTTTTAAAAACTAAATTATCTAAAAAATATTATCTAAAATTCCATGCACAGTCTTGTGTAATACACATTTGAAGAACTTAAACAAAATAATTGGGCAAAACTATCAATATTTAAAAATATTGCAGAAATTTTATAAAATTCAATTTTTTAAACATTGAAAAAAATTAATTACCGTATGTACTCGTACATAGGTCTAGGAATTTCTGACAATTTTCGGCTAGAAATTTTAATGATTCAACTTATACACAAGTCAAAAAAGAAAGAAAGAAAGAAATAAAATAAATGAAAAAGACTTCGAAATTACAAAATTATAGCTTTTTATGTGTATGTATCATAAAATAATATCTAAAAAATATACAAATAACAATGATTTATCATTATTTCTTTAAGTGATTTCTTTTTGTTTATTTCTTATTTTTTCGGTTCATTGGCATTTTTGGTTTGATTTTGTGCAAAATTGAAGTAAAAAGTCAGGGGATCGATTTATATACGGGTTTTACATCTTTTGCAGCATTTGAATTCGAAAGTTAGGGGGTGGACGTTTACACGAGTATATACGGTAAATATGTAATTGAAAAAAAAAAAAAAAAAAAATCAAAATGTGCTTTTTTTTAAACAATGAAACATAACGAGTTAACCATTTAAACTTTTTTTTATTTTTATTATTTTTTTTTTAAATCAGAATTGTTGAAAGGTAAATTGTCCCCTTTAAAATAACATACAGAAAATGTAGTTAAATATATTAATTTCCTGAGGATTTATTTTAAATATATGAGTGTATTCTACACTCATAGCTTTGAGAGTCACTCAGCGACCAAATTTTCCTCGGTAATTTTAAGACTATGGGCGTTTGATGCATTTTTATATTCAAAATACAGTCGACTCTCGTTAATTCGAAATCGGATAATTCGAATCTTCGCTTAATTCGAACTAAACATGAAGTCCTGAAATTTTCAATGGCAGAATAACGTTAACAATATTCATTAATTCGAACTCATTCTCTCTTGACTTCGTTTAATTCGAACTAACGAGAATTACGATTTTTCTTTTTTCTTTTCTTTCTCATGGATTTCAGATTATTTGAATAAATTTCTTCCGTTGATTTCTGTGAAAATTGTTCCGAACGAGTATACATGTAATACAATGCATTTGATATCAACTGTCCTAGAGCCCCATGTGTCCATCAGTGACGCTTTAAATTTTTTTTTCATCGTGCTTGTTTCTAATTTTGTAATTAGTTTATGTATTTATACATTCTAATTTAATATTAAGTCATATTCTAATGATAACAGACGAAATAAATTTAAAAAACACTATAACATTAATTCTTTTGTAATAGTAACATATTAAGCATGTTTTATTTCATATTTTCCATAGTTCGAACTTTGGATAATTCGAACATTCCTTGTGGTCCCGACGAGTTCGAATTAACGAGGGCCGACTGTATCTCGTCAGCAAATTAATATTTTTAACTTCTTTTTTCAGTGTTCTCTTCTTAAAGGATGTCACTTGTTTTCTTTGTTGTCAAAATATTTCTAAAACTTATGCTTATTTTAATATTTTAAGTGTTAAAAACTGACGAACTGGAAGTAAAATTTTAACACTTCATATAAAATTATGCATAGATTTTGTAAATATTTTGAAAACTAAGAAAAAAAAAGAGACATCCTTAAGAAGACAACATTGACAAAAAGAAATTAAAAATATTATTTCTCCGAGGAGATATTTTGAATATAAAAATGCATCAAACGCCCATAGACTTAACATTACCGAGGGGAAAATCAGTCGCTAAGTGACTAGTACCCTTAACATTAAGCGACGGAAGTTCAAAATTGACTAGCACCCTTAAGGGGACTCATTCACCTTCATTCAGTGAAAAATTACGAAAATATCAATTTTCTAATTTTTTTTTTTGCTTAAATTATACTTTATTATCCCTAGTACATTCTGATGAGGTTTCGTAAAGATCCGACTATTACAAATAGAGTTTAAAGCGACTTTATTACATCGCTGTCCTTTTAAATGCCACAATCCACTTCCCTTGGAAGTGATTTTTCCCAGCTTGTGTTTTTTCGACGAGTAGACATGATCAAAGTAATTAAACTTTTATACATTTTTTTTTTTTTCAATTGACTCAATTTTTTTTTTTTTTTTGTTCCTTATAGTCTATTGGATAAAACTAAGTATCGGATTTATAGTAAAGTAAAAAGTTTTTTCTTTACACATAAAAATGTAAAATAAATTCAGATTTTACTGTAATTTTAATGGATATTTTACTTATTTTCTCCCAAACTAATTAATTTATGATAAATCCTATACGAACAAAATGTTCAAAATTGTATGAGAAGATACTTTTTAAAATTTTACTTAAATTTTACAAAATAAATAAATAAATAAATAAAAATAAAATAAAATTTTTTGAATTTCGCCAGGGAAATCGAACAATTTCTTCATAGAATCCTTCTTTTCCTTCATTGTATCGCTCTTTATTATGTCAAAAATACACTTTTACACTTTCGGGTTCTGAATTTTTTCCCGTTTTGAGAACAAAAATATTTTTACTGAAACAATGTTAATCACAGCTATCTAAATGGACTTAGTGAAGTTTCAAGATTATCTCATTATCTGAAATCACATGAATGTACTTATACTGTGTATTATCCAAGTCATATTTATATGATAATAGGTTAGGGAAGAGTTTTTGGAGATGCTTGGAAAATAATGTATTGTAACTTTCTATTTTTTTTGCGTTTTTGTGACACATGACTCGTCCAGAAAAATAACCTATATATTTTAAATTTAAAGAGTGAAATATACAGTCGAGTCTCTATATAACGAAATCCATCGTTCCAGTAAAAAATTCGTTATATAGAGAAATTCGATGTATAGAGAATGATGTTAAAAATCGTATTTAATGTGTATATTTTGAACAAATATTATTTTTGATCTTTTGAATTAAGAATTTGAAATGTTTAAAAGTAAATATTAACCTAACATTTTATTTCTTAATTATTTAAGCTGCTTCAAAAATGAGAAGACATTTATTTGAAAGCTTAATGAAAATCAAATAAGGAAGACTTGCATTAATTTCAGACGAACAAATCTATAATTTTTTGTTGTTTTGATTTTAAAATTGTTATGCTCTCAAAAAAAAAAAAAAAAAAAAGCTCAAATTTTAGCAAGGAATGAAAAACTGTGTTAATATTTTCCTCCATTTGAAGGCCTCTCTTATGTGCCTCTCATTGATTCCTCTCTTATGTGTGTATCAATCCAATTGACTCTGTTTTGAGAAGGATGTGGAAAGGTGTGTGGGAGTTGGGATGAATTCGTTGGATTTAAAAAACAAGGAGAACAAAAAATACAGCAATGAACGATAAATAAAAAATAAGTGGTGGAAAATTGATTCCATATGATTTCGAAGCTTTTTTAAAACTGAATAAATTAAGACCAATTTATGAAAAAATTCGTTATATGGAGATAGATGTTTCGCTATATAGAGACTGTTTTCAATGTAATCATGCGATAAGGGGACCGTTCCTACTAAAAATTCGTTATATAGAGAAATTCGATGTATGGAGTTTCGTTATAGAGAGACACGACTGTATGTATAAAATACAGGAATCGCCAACGGTGCAACGAGAACCAAGCAAATTTTTATTATTATTGCTATCACTCAATATCAAAACATAAATGAAGTCATAAAAAAAGTCATGGCCATATACTCCATACTATATGAGAAAGTAACAACAGTAACTATTAAAACAAAATAACACTCCATGAAAAGACATGCACTATTAATTGTACACCAGACTCTAAAGGGTTAAAATGCTTAAGGCTACAGTGGACTCTCAAAACTAACTTTTTTAATTTTCAATGAATTTTTTAAAAAATTTCTGGAAATAATCATAATATATATATATCTCTTATTTCACAATTTTTTTAAAAAAATATATTCAATAGTTTTTGAGATACAGATTTTTCTTTTTTTAAATTAACAAAAAATGACAATATTTCAAAATGCTCCATTTTGTATGGTAGAACTAAAAACTGGGCTAAATTTTACGGATGTGAATCAGCAAAAAAGTAAACAAAGGGGCGTGGCACAATCAGCTGATTGGACAAAAATGCTTCTAACTCCAGTAAAAATAGTCGAAATTGAAAAATTCTTTTTGTGTTCAATAGCAGGGAGTTCATATAATGTTATTATGCTAAAAATGAAAATTCGACAATTTGATGATTTTTTGCGATTTTGAAAGTCGACTGTAGCCTTAAATAATAATAATATAAAAAAAGTTCAAAGGGTACCGAGTTATTTTAAGCGTTATTTTACCATTTTACATAGAGATATGATTGAGAGTCGAGATATGACTGTCATATGTTATGAAAACTTGAGGATAGATACAATGTACAGCTAATCGTGAATAATACAACCGCGCTTTTAAAATACAGTCATTTCTGTGAAATCGCCAATGTATATTCCGCAAACGTCTTTTATTTGCAATACACGTTGGAATGTAAACAATGAAAACTGTCATTAAGAGTTTAAATTCATAAAGCTAAATTTGGTAATTTTTTTTTCAGTTATCAATTTTCTAATAAATAATTATTGAAATATAGTTTGGAAATAAATGTTTAAATTTTCTTGAATATATATATATATATATATATTTTTTTTTTTTTACATGGAAGCAAGAACTAATGAATGTTCACAAACTACAGTTAAGTCTAGCTATTCTGAAACCCGCAATTCCGAAAATGCGTTTATTCTAAACATAGTTTTAAAAAAAAAAGTAGTATTTATTTATTTTTATTTATTTATTTTTTTTTTTTTTTTTTTTTAACAGAAAAAATTAAAAAGATGTTCATGAAAAAATATGCATATGTTATACAAGGAAGTTAAAGACATACATATACATAGAGCCTAAACTCGATGAAACGCTTGAAACCAAATTGGAATGAAAGCTGGTTATTTACAGTACATGTCGGCTCCATATGTATAATTCTGTCGAGTCATATTTAATCGCTGCTAAACACAAAAAATAATTAATTTATGCACAATTAAGATATAAAGTCAGTGATTTTTTTTTGACGAAAAGCACTGAATAAACTTTTTTTTTGTTGTTATAATTGCCTGAGATTAATGTGCATAGAAAAAGCGTATTTATTAACATGATACTACTTCTGTTTTTATTTGAAGAGTCTGTTATATATTAACAGTGAATTTTAAATTTATTTATTAGAAATAACAGGACCTGTTCACCATGAGCCAATCAACGCTGTAAAGAGCTGACACTAGCAGGTGTCCCCGCACTTCAGTTACATCTTAACAAGTCAATAAATTGATTATTATTAAGGAAATCCACCTATTTCGAATTCCCGCTAAACCAAACAGTGTTCGGTACCAATTACAGTCGGCTCTCGTTAATTCGAACTCGTCGGGACCACAATAAATATTCGAATTATCCGAAGTTCGAATTATGGAAAATATGAAATGAAAACATGCTTAATATGTACTATTACAAAGGAATTTATTTTATGTTTTTTTTATTATTATTTCTTTCGTCTGTTATCATTAGAATGTGACTTAATATTAAATTAGTGTATAAATACACAAACTAATTTAAAGATTAGAAACAAGCTCAATGGAAGGAAAATTTGAAGCGTCACTGATGGACAGAACTGATGGATAACACTAAGAAAGTGGATATCAAATGCATGGGATTATATGTATATTCGTTCGGAACAATTTTCACAAAAAATCAAAGAAAGGAAGTTGTTCAAATGATCTGAAATCAGAGAGAAAGAAAAGGAATATGAAAAATCGGAATTCTTATTAATTCGAATTAAACGAAGTCAAGAGAAAATGAGTTCGAATTAAGGAAAATTTTTAACGTTATTCTGCCATTGAAAATTTCGGGACTTCATGTTTTGTTCGAATTAAGCGAAGATTCGAATTATCCGATTTCGAATTAACGAGAGTCGACTGTAGTTGAAGAGCGGGACTCTACTGCACAGAAAAAATTACTGGCAACAAACCAAAAACATAGTACTATTGTTTTGTATTAATGTTTAAAATAATGAATAATTAGTAAAATTTATATTGTCTATAATTTAATTTTCTTTATTTAAATTTTCTTTAACCTTTGTTATTAAACATATTAAACCAATGTTGCATTAGGTTTTTCTTTTCCATTGTAATTTTCGTACAATTATTCCTAATTTATATTCAGACTTAATATAAATAAAGGGATGATCTATAATCCGCGAAAATGTATAATCCACAATACCCTCGGTCCCTAAGAGTGCGGATTTCACCAGTGTTGACAGTAATATATTAGAATCATATAAAAGAAGGTTTTATGATTAACTACAACAGAGTAATTAAAACTAAAACCAATCTCATATGAAGGCAAATGTTGAATTATCATAACGTTTAAGCCATAGTAATGAGGAAAAAAACAAAAGAGCCTTTTGTCAGGAGTTGCATGAAAAACTGAAACCTTTTTGAAGAAATATAATATGTAACAGCTTGACAATGGGTGATTGAAAACAAAAAAAAAAGGGTCATGAGTGGAGATGAAATTTGATAATTCACAGGCGGCGACAGTTCGTTGACCAAGTTGTAAAGAAGGAATTACGATTTTCCGCTTTAAAAAAATCGATACTGAAACATGTGAAAATTCTCGTTCGTTAATTTTTAATATTTTGCTTTTTTTTCTTTCTTTAATGTCTTAATCATCTCCGCTTCTAAGAAACGTAGTGAACTTCATGAATATTTAATAGCAGAAATCGAAAAAACACCAGAGCATAGTTGTTTTAAAGTCTTATTTAAAGACTAGCAGGCTAAGCCCGCTGCGCTGGTCTATTTTTCAAAACAAAACATGAATCAAACAAAATATTGAATATGATTGTGTTTTTTAAAGCAACTTCACCTCGAATGCTCTTTCACATTTCTGAAAATAATACAAAACGCCATTGTATTTAAAGATAGAAAATCAACGATTATAAATGCACCAAAAATCCATTAAAAGTTAGCAAACAGCTGTTTCGAATCTACTGTCGAGATTCTTCATCAGTGCAAAACTCAGCGAGCTAGAAGAAAAAAAAACCGAGCCAAAAATATAAACAACAACAATGGAATCAAGGCCCGTTGACGCTAAAATATATTAAAAAAATAACAAAATATTATGTTGTTGTATCAGCTTATGCATTCGATAAAATTCGGGCTCTTAAGAAAAAAATATTTCAGTTGACCATTTATTGCAGAGTTTGATAGATAAATGAGGCAATTATGAAAACAGCAATTTAAATATTGTCTATTCACCATACTACTAAAATAGCGAGCATTATGATCGCAGAGATTGACCATTGAATTTAAACAATTTTCAAGTGATTCATTTTCATTTGATGGTTTTTGAACTCTAAACCTCTCAACTTGAGAATATGGGTATCTGTAGAAACCTTAATACTTCCTCTATCAATATTATATTATATTTCGCAACGTACATCTGCTCTTGACAAATCTATTACAATGTTCCGTTTTTGGAATGCAGCAGAATAAATAAATTTAAATAAAGTTTTCCTTAGAAAATTAAGGTGAATGTTTTTTGAATGTGTGAAATTCATTTTTTGATACAGATGTCATATACGCATTACGTTGGCGTGATTGAAACAAAATGAACATTTTATGCTTCTTATGGTAATCCAACTTTGTTTTTAATTTATTAATGAACTATTTATTTACTTTCATTTGCATTTTAAAATGATACAAAATGTTATACCTGTACATAGAAAAGTAAAATAGAAAATAGAAATGTATCTGTCATTTGAAAATGAAGTTTCCGTTAAAGTGGCGCCAGAAATGTATCACCCCAACGTGGTGCATATATGACATTTGTGCCTCTTTCTTACAACATGGATGTGTGCATTTGCACCTAAATTTATTTATTTAGTTCTATTTTTGTAATATTAACTCGAGTTTTTACAATGTACGGTACTACTTGATTATTCTGTCGAGAAAAAAATTAATAGCAGATTATAGGAATAAATATCAATAACCGATGATCGTAAGTATGATAGCAATTGATATTACACGTGATACACGTATTTTTTTACGTCATAGGTGGTTTTTAATTCGACTTTTAATCTGTATTTTTTATTTATTTTTATTGTTCTTTCGTTATTTAAAATGAATTTATGTAAATTTGAATAGTTTGGCGAAACTGGCCGATGTGTTAATCAAGTAGCACTCAATTTACATTTGAAAATATCATATTTCACAAAAAACTCCGGCACAAACCCGGATTTGCAAGATTTCCTTCCAATACCAATGCGGCAAAATCCTCGTTTTAAAATAGCGAAGAAATGTGCATTTTTAAAAATTATTTTCGCTATTTTAAAACGAAAATATTAATAAATAAAAAAAAGTTACTATAGCACAAAACATTTTATAGAATTTCTAAAAAGAAATTGAAAGTAAATAAACAATTTATTAATACAGAAACAACTATTGCTGGGTTACCATATAAGGCAAAATAACACCGTTTTGGCAATAGTCAGATACCTCAATGTGTATATAATATCTGTGCCAAGCATGTTTGGAAAAAACAATAATCGTTATTTATACAGCATGTTTAAATACTATAGTATAGTGAAAAAAATGTATACATGGCATATAAGCACCACATTGGCCAGGTTTTTTTTTTTTTTTTTTTTTTTTTTTTTTTTTTTTTTTTTTTTTTCTGATGCCGATTTGGAGAAAAATTTGTTTTCAAATACCAGTTACATATAGAGTTTACAATTATTTTCTGTTATTTTAAATAAAAAATAACCATGAATTTAAAAAAGCTTAGTTAATAATTATAAAACAAAACTATTTATATCCTTTAAAAAATAAAATAAAATAAAATAAAAATTTATTAATAAATGAACAACAGCCAGGTTACCAACTGAGGCATAAAATCGCCATTTTATTGCAGTCGCGCAAATGTGGCGCATGTATGACAAATGTGCCTAGATTAAAATAGTTTATATAATTGGAAAAAAAAAAGAAAAAAATTCTAAATAGACAATTTATTAATAAATAGACAATAACATCCGGGTTGCCATATCAAGCAAAATAATGACACTTTGGCGTCAGTTAATTACCTAGATGTAAATATGATATTGGCGTAAGAGACAAATCGCACCAACGTAGTGCGTATGAGATATCTGTGCCAAAAATTTTTTTAAAAGTTGCAGTTAAATTATTTTACAATATCTATGTATGTGGAAAAGCATTTACCCTAAAATTTAAATATTATTCATTTTTGTGGTATTAACTGCTATATATGTATTTAAGTTAAATGTAAAGTGTTTTCCTAAAAATGCTCTCACTCATTAAAAGAGAGAGAGAAAGAAAAAATAGTTCTTGCGAACATCGCTCCGTCTTGTGCTTTTTTTGGTTTAGAATCGCATTGATTGGCGACAAAAGTAGATTGAAACACCCAATTGAACAAACAACATACAAATAACAATTAGAGCCTTTTTTAAAAAAATTAATTCTGCGAGTTTCTTCTGTAAAACACATAACGGGAAAATTAGATTTAAAAATATTTAAAAAAAAGAAAGAAAAAAAATATTTGTTTTACCTAATGAAATTTTTGATATGTTGTTTTCTTTTAATCTGGCTCGAAAGAAATAAATAGCAAATATTGTGTCACTTCAAAACTTTCTTTCACATTGAGTTACTTTTTAAATATTATAAATATTCTTTTTTTTTTCGTTAAAGATAAATATTTTCCTTTCATAATATTATTTTGCATTAAACGGATTTTTTTCCTTTTTATCATTATTTATTTTAAATCAATGAATTAATAGGTTTTTTCGAAATGTTTATATTATTTTCCATTAGAGAAAGCATTTCATTTCTTTTTTGAAATATGATTACCGCCAAAAAATTAGTTTTTGCAACCCTTCCGTCAAAAAAACCCGAAAAATACGAAATTTAGTACGAAAAATCAGAGTTATCCCTGTATATTTGTATCATAAACCTCCGCAAAAATATTTCTTATCGAATGATATAATCTGCAAAAAGATCCATCGGGTAGTTTTTGAAAACACTCGTTTGGAAGTTTCAGAACTTCTGCTTTATAATATATATGATGTCGCAGGACTTCAAAGCATTCAATTTTTGAAAAAATATGTACATTAAAGAGTACGGTAAACCGTAAACGTACCAGTATTTGGCCAATTAAGGAGATTTACCTAATTGTTATTAAAATGTTAGTGAATTCCAATCCAATACATAAATATTATATTATAGCCTAATGCTAACCTTCATGTAATCAGAATGAACATTCAAATTTCAAATTATATACTTCTGAAAAATTGAAAAAAAAAAAAAAAAAAAAAAATCCCTCCTCTCTGCTCCAGTAGTGGGTCTAGTCAATTTCTGATGCATGAATCTTAAAGTTTTCGGTTTATACAATAAATAATTTACAATCAGCCCTATTTTAATTATGTTTTGTAGTTTAAGCTCACAAATTTAAACTGTCCTTGTTAATATAAATTAAGAAATGTAGGGATATAATTTATTTCTTAAAAAAATTTCCACTTCTGTAAAATTAAATATATTTTTTGTTTTATTGCAATTTTTCTAAAGAATGAAATAATAAAATAAATAAGTAAAATATTGCTTAGGTTCATAATAAGTCTATTACTGCTTTGAATATTTTAAAGCTCATTTAAGCAATTACCTGTATAATTAATTGGAATCTAAAAGAAAAATGTTCAATTGTTTTGTCGATATTTTCTATCCTTAATAATAAAAAATAAATACATAAATAAATAAAGGCTATAAATGCATGTTTTTTTTTAAAAACAAATTATTGATTCTGTTCTTCTGTTTAATGTCAGCTTCGTAGTACATATTATAGCCCGTATTTTCTTTGACTTGTAATATCTCACAGTTTTTTATATTTCTTATTTGATATATGGTCCTCATTTATCATGAACAATTTTTAGTTAAGCGTAACTAAATAATTTTTAAAGATACTGTAAGCCGTTTTTTCAATGATTTTATTGCAGTAAAAATATTTTTTTAAATCGCACAATTTTATATAAAGGGGTCATATAAAAATAAATATATATACAGGGTGTTTCTAAATTCATGGTCCAAACTTTAAGGGATGATAGTACACATCAAGACAAACAATATTTAAATAGGAAACCAAGGGTCCCAAAGTCTTCCGAAGGAGATAAGCGCCATTAAAGTTTAGGGTCCAAAAATTCAAATGATTATGAAAAACAGAAAAATTGGTCGATTCGTTTGCGGTTTTCACTAAAATTATTCTTTATGTCAGTATTGTCTTGAAAATAAATTATAAAGATAAATTTCAAAAAATGACGATAGAGGGCGCTTTAGACTTTAGAGTAACGAACAACTATTTTTTACCGTTATTTTTTGCATCTCATTAAAGGTTTCGTAAGCTTAGACTTAAACTTAAATTTTGAGCTCAAAATCTGAATAGTTGGAAGCAGTTAAGTAGCACAAACTTAACTGTGTTCAGAGGGTTTTAATTTCAAATGATTATAAAAAACGGAAAAATTGGTCGATTGATTTGCGGTTTTCACTAAAACTATTCTTTATGTCGGTATTTTATTGAAAATGAATTATAAAGATAAATTTCAAAAAATGCCGATAGAGGGCGCTTTAGACTTTGGAGTAACGTACAACTATATTTTACAGTTATTTTTCGCATCTCATAAAATTTTCTTAGAAGCTTAGACATAAACTTAAATTTTGAGATGAAAATCTGAATCGTTGGGAGTGGTTAAGTAGAGCAAACTGAACTGTGTTCAATGGGGGTGGGGAGGTTCAAATTTCAAATTATTTTAAAAAACGGAAAAATTGGTCGATTCGTCTGCCGTTTTCGCTAAAACTATTCTTTATGTCAATATTTCCTTGAAAATAAATTTTAAAGATTAATTTCAAAAAATACCGATAGAGGGTGCCTTAAACTTTAGAGTAACCAACAACTATTTTTAAGCGTTATTTTTTGTATCTAATTAAATGTTTGCAAATGCTTAGATTTAAATTTTGAGCTCAAATTCTAAATCGATGGAGGGGTTAAGAAGCGGAAACTGAACAGTGTTCAGGAGTTAAAATGTTACCCTCCCCACCCCTCGAACACATTTCAAATTTCAGCACTTAATTACTCAAAACGATGCAGATTTTAAGCTCAAAATTTAAGTTTGAACTTTTACAAGCATTTAATTAGATACAAAAAATAACGGTTAAAAATAGTTGTTGGTTACTCTAAAGTTTAAGGCGCCCTCTATCGGTATTTTTTGAAATTAATCTTTAAAATTTATTTTCAAGGAAATATTGACATAAAGAATAGTTTTAGCGAAAACGGCAGACGAATCGACCAATTTTTCCGTTTTTTAAAATAATTTGAAATTTGAACCTCCCCACCCCCATTGAACACATTTCAGTTTGCTCTACTTAACCACTCCCAACGATTCAGATTTTCATCTCAGAATTTAAGTTTATGTCTAAGCTTCTAAGAAAATTTTATGAGATGCGAAAAATAACGGTAAAATATAGTTGTACGTTACTCCAAAGTCTAAAGCTCCCTCTATCGGCATTTTTTGAAATTTATCTTTATAATTAATTTTCAATAAAATACCGACATAAAGAATAGTTTTAGTGAAAACCGCAAATCAATCGACCAATTTTTCCGTTTTTTATAATCATTTGAAATTAAAACCCTCTGAACACAGTTAAGTTTGTGCTACTTAACTGCTTCCAACTATTCAGATTTTGAGCTCAAAATTTAAGTTTAAGTCTAAGCTTACGAAACCTTTAATGAGATGCAAAAAATAACGGTAAAAAATAGTTGTTCGTTACTCTAAAGTCTAAAGCGCCCTCTATCGCCATTTTTTGAAATTTATCTTTATAATTTATTTTCAAGACAATACTGACATAAAGAATAATTTTAGTGAAAACCGCAAACGAATCGACCAGTTTTTCTGTTTTTCATAATCATTTGAATTTTTGGACCCTAAACTTTAATGGCGCCTATCTCCTTCGGAAGACTTTGGGACCCTTGGTTTCCTATTTAAATATTGTTTGTCTTGATGTGTACTATCACCCCTTAAAGTTTGGACCGTGAATTTAGAAACACCCTGTATATAACTGGTCAAAAATTAATGGATGGACTATTTAATTAATATAATCGCATTACCTACATATTTTGGACACTTTTGCAATCTACATTTGAATATTAATTTCTTATAGGTAAAAAATTCAACCGCATTTCAATATTTTTGTCACATGTATAAACTAAAGATGAGATGAACTAGCCAGAGTTCGTGTCTGGCCCGACACGGGCTTCGGCTCAATTTTTTTATACCAGTTTCGGAGTTTCGGTTCAAAATAAAAATTTTACTTATTAAAAAAAAAAAAAACTTGATATTTTTAAAAACAAGAATGTAAGGTAAATGCACCAGTAGTGGGCCACTTAAGGACATTTATCTAATTATTGTTAAAGTATTAGTGAATTTCAAATATATATATATATATATTAGTCTAGTCCTTACCTTTATGTATCAGAATAAACATTCAAATTTTTAAAATATATTCTCTAAAAAATGAATTTTTTTTTAATTTTATCTTCCTTTATGCTCCAGTAGTGGGCCAAGTAAATTTCTCATGCTCCAGCAGGGGCCCCCTAGAAGTGGGCCACTCCATTCCTGAGTTCAATGCATACTGTACAGAAGTTATAATTTGTTTTACATTTCTGCACTTAAATATACACAATAATGAAATCATATTTAGAAGTTTTGATGATTACGTAAAATAATTTTAGCTTCTATTTAGATTTTTCGTATAGTCTGTAAGACGATGGATGCAGGAACGACAGATTGGGGTTTCACTGTATATCAAAAAAGTTATGCCAATAATAATAATTAAAAAAAAAAAAAAAAAAATCTGAATTTAAAATGAGTAGCCCTCTGGCAACACTGTTCTTGTTTGTAATCTGAAAGGGGTTGGGTATAAATAAGAAATTAGCTATTTTAGGCACCTTTTCAATGGCATGAAAATCAATAAAATTATCATGAGGGAAAACTTAGTATTATAATTTGTTTATATATAAAAAAAGAGATTTTTAAATGAGAAAATTAATGGGGAAACAATTTAAAAAGAGTTTGAGTTTATTTCTAATTATTGTTTTTTTTTTTTTTTGAATTTCAGATCGCCACAGTTCTTGGTTCAAATCCTTTGAGAGGAATCTGATAGCAAGCCTTACGAAGATTCAAGAATTCTTCCTGTCATGGAGAAATTTTCTTCTGTCAGCAGAATTCTGGAGTATGGCTTGGCTATGGAGATCCTTTTGGCTCAAAATGTGCAGCTTGAGGATAAGTATGGCACACATTCCATCGATCAGTAATATTTATTACTATTATTATTAATAGTAGTTGATGAGTTTCAGTGTTATGGAAATATGAAAATGTTTTAATTAGATTAAAATCAACAGCACGTAAATTATTAAATTAACATTCCCTTAGTCATGCCTTATCTGGCAGATATATGACAGGATCAGACAGAACGCCCATGTGTATTTTAATGCATTAATTAAAATAACATTAACATAATACGTAGCATATATACATAATATATAATATGTAACAATATTACATCACATACAATATAACATATATTAACATAAGACATACCATATAACATATACATACAATTCTTTTGTAAACCATAAAAATATTTATAATATTAAAAAAAAATGATTTAATTTCAATTATTTCTACTTTAAATTGTGTTTTTATATGTTTTATTTATTAATGTTAACGATATATACTGGTGTATCTAACGGATACAGCGTGACTACATTTATTTATTTATTTTTTTTAAATACGCGACTAGTGGAGTGTTAAAGGAAAAAAATATTATTAATCAGTGGCGTGGAATAAGATCATGAGCTGTGAAAGGTTTTCAACGATTGTTAAACGTAAAATAAACATTTTCGTTGTGTTACATGCTTATAAGATAGAGTTTAATAATTACATGATATATAAAAACCAACGTAAAGCAAAGCACAAACAACCATAATAAATTTATCATTGATGAATTTAATGGTTTCATAAAAGAACATGTTTTTCAATCTTCTGAAGTAACATATGTGCCGCTTAGCCGTTAACCTTTTTTTTTCCAGTTAAATTTGTGTTCAAATCGTGGCTCTTATTATGAAGCCTTGAACCAATTGAAAGATAAAAATTTTATGCTGCTTATGTTTCACTTTTCTTTGATATTTTGACATCATATTTATTATCTGAATACAAGGGATTTTGTATACCCTATTTAAGCTGTTCCTATTAGTTTGTAAGTACCGTGGAATTCTAGGTAGAGAAATTAAGATTCTAGATTATTGAAAAGCATAAATTTAAAATCTTCCGGGTGATTTGAGAATCACCCCGGATTTTTCAATTCATGAAACCACCATGTTTTTAGGTGTTTTTGTTATGGAATGTCCCCCTAGATTACACTTTGAATACAACACTGTTCGTCTGTGTGATTTTGTTTTTTGTCTTTGGTAACACTGTAAAAAAAGACAAATGTAATTTAATGTAGCTCTTATATTTCTTAAGGTATACGAAAATACAGACAATATACACAATCTCTTCCTAATTATTAGTGATTCCGTACAGAATTTCTTTATTTTTTAGAGGCCTTTGAAACTAATATACTTTCGAAATTTAAAGGAGTACAGTCGGCTCTGGTTAATTCGAACTCGTCGGGACCACAAGAAATGTTCGAATTATCCACAATTCGAATTATGGAAAGTATGAGAAGAAAAGGAAAACATAGTTAAAAGGGTACTACTACAAAGAAATTAATGTTATAGTATTTTTAAAAATGTATTTTGGCTATTATCATTAGAATATGACTTAATATTAAATTAAAAGACATAAATACATAAACTAATTAAGGAATTAGGAAGAAGCACAAACGAAGATGGGGTAGAGGTGTCATTGGTGGACAGAAGGGACTTTAACAAAGCGGATATCAAATGCATGGGACTATATATATACTTGTTCAGAACAATTCTAAGAAAAATGAAAGAAAGAAAGTTATTTCAAGGATCTGAAGTCCGGTAGAAAGTAATGAAAAATGAAAACTTGGAATCTCGTTTGCTCGAGTTAAATGAAGTGAAGAGAAAATGAGTTTTAATAAATGAAAAATTTTAACGTTATTCTGTCATTGAAAATTTCGGGACTTCAAGTTTAGTTCGAATTAAGCGAAGATTCAATCTATCCGATTTCGAATTATCGAGAGCCGATTGTATTTACAAAATCCAAATTTCCTTTTTTATCACTGATTTTCTGACATTTTTCAGAGTAAGTTTTTAGAGAGCATTAACCGATCTTTTTAATCCTAAATATAGATTTTTCATATACTAATTATTCTCAAGTAAAGGTTTTCATTTTCAACAAATGTATGAAGTATGACTATCAGGCAAACAAGGTTACCACACTATTAGCATTAAAATTCAAATTAATGTTATTTTGTTACTCTTGCATGTATTAAAATGGTCCGGCACACATTTTAAATAATTTTTATTTGTTGAGTTAAAATTTTGAACTTTTTGTGACGATTAACCATTTTGTTATTTTCAAACAAAATTACATGATAAAACTTCTCATAATTAAAAATAAAATAAAATAAAATAAAAATTTATTAAAAAAATGGGGTAATTTAAAATCGTTATAAATCAAAATATTATTAGTAAAATTTTATTTTATTTTTTATATTTAAGTAAACAGAAAATCCAAATTTAAAATTTGATGCAACATTTTTAAAAATATTAATTAAAAAAAAAATAAAAATATCTGAAGAAAAAATTTTTTGAAGAAAAAAATAAGTAGATTTAATAAAAAAATAAAAATAAAAAAAATAAAATAAATAAATAAATAAATAAATAAAAACTTTCAAAAGTATTTTTTTTTTAATTTGCTGAATCAAAATTAAAGCAAAATAATCAAAAAAGACATGTTCCAAGTTTGAAGCATTTATCTTGAACGGTTCTTGAGTTACAACAATTTAAATCCGAGAAATTGTGAAAAAAATCCGTCATGAAGAAAGACTCATTTTCACAAGATGACAACCATTGCTTGAAAGCTAAATTAAAACAAACAAACAAACAAACAACAACGACAACAACAACAACAACAACAAAAAACAATAAAATTAATATTTTCTTTTCTAATTAGGATAGAAACATGGTTTAAACGTCATTTTAAGCATAAAATAACAGAGAAATTTTTAATGCGATAAATTCTTTTCAGAGAAAATTAGAAGATTTTTGTGTTCCGGATCCCCTTAATTCAGTTATATGACAGAAAATGCTTAATTGAGAATGGAATAGCAACCTAAAGACCTCTATATTCCATTTTGAGAAAACTGATTAATGCAACATAAGAAGAACTCGGAAAAGTTTCCGAAACTCATTGGCAGTAAAATAAAATTTCATTTAATAAATGGTTATTTAATTTTGAAACTATATTAGTTTCCGCCGTTTCTAAATATAAAGAATGTTTTTTGAAATCGCGGGCAACTCGGAAGAGGCTATTGTTATAGTATCATCATCGTTCGTGGCTATATCATATTTCCTTATAGATTTATAAGATTAAAAATAAAACACACAGATACAGGGTGTCCAATAAATGACTGACCCATTTTAAATGTAAAAAAAAAAAAAAAAAAAAAAAAAAAAAAAAAAAAAAAAAAAGAAAGAAAAAGAAACGGTTTGAGATAAAAATGTGCGATTTGCTGCATTGTCATCAGAAAATCAATAAATTTTTAGATATGCACTTTCTTAAAATAGTTCGAATTTCGGCCAACAGATGGCGCTGACGGCGGCAACAGGCTGTTGAAATTCAGACATTACTCTAATTTTTATACGCATGAGCATTTCGGCTCATTTCGCAGAGTCGAATCTCTGTCGACATGTCAAATCGACACTCCATTTACCGGCAGAAACAGAGTTCGTTGTATGGAAAGAGATTTAAAATAATATTTATGATTGAATAATGCCTATTATACTTAATAAAAACCAACAAAATATATATTGACTTTTCACACATTTACCAAAAGGAAATTGCATTCAGCATTCAAAAAATGTTTTTGTAACCGGTTAACTGATTCTTTTTTTTACGTACAATAAATTGAAAATATGGGATAACCCCAGCTTTTTTCAGTAAATATGTATATATATATATATATATATATATATATATATATATATATATATATATATTTCTTTACTTAAATAGTATGAAATTGTATTTAAAAAATTAGCGGTGTTAAAAAGCTTTAAGTTATGGATCAAGCGAACTCTTCTTCCCTACATTGTCTAGTAAAATCAGTTAAGTGGTTAAAACTGTGGGACGGAAATAGTGTTGGGGCAAGTTCCCAGTCAAAAAAAAAAAAAAAAAAAAAAAAAAAAAAAAAAAAAAGCGGGGCAGTGACTTATAAATTGGCACATAAAATATAACAAACCTTAGAATGAAGGAATCCTTTTATAACAAATCCTGTTTTAAACGTAAAAAAATATTGATTTCGACGGAGAAAGAATCATACAAAACCACCTGCTAGGACGGAAACCTGCCTAAAATGAAATATTGTTCATTTTTTCCGAAAACCTAATTTATCCCTACATTATATTCATATTTTGACATTTAACACATCTGAAAATTTTATTACGAAATCCACGAAAGATTTTAAGATGACTTTAACACGCACGTCACTTTCCCCTCCTCCCCAACTGAAAACATATCTACGCTAAAATAGAAGAATATTAAAAAAAAAAAAAAAAAAAAAAAAAAAAAAAAAGCATTGTACTTGTTTTATAACTTGCGAGTTACCCCTTTTCAAAATGTCATTACAAAGAGCAACATAGATAATAAAATGTATTTTTCGTCCTCCCATTCCACATCTCCTTAATTATTCTTCACGAGCAAAAGAAGGGATTGCATCCGATTTGAAATAAAGAACATTATTAAAAAAAATGATTCTAAAAACTTTTTTGAAATTATATATAACAACACTAATGCTCCAATAATTTGGATTTATTTATTTATTTTTTAAATTGAACTAAAATAAGTAAACCTATTTTTATATTACTTTCTCTGTCGTGATTAATAATTTTAAGACAGCATTTGTTATAGACGAAATATACACGAACCTTTATTTTATGGTTTAATATATTTTTATGTGCCGAATTACAAGTCACTGTCCCGCTTTTATTTCAGACAGGGAACTTGCCACCACTATTTGCGTACTACTGTTTTACTTCTGATTTCTCTACACGTCATATAGGCAAGAAGAGTTTGCTTGATTCATCTCTTAAAGCTTTTTGACATCACTAATTTTTTTAAATACAATTTCATACGATTTAATGGAAGAAATGTTTAGATTAAATATTAAGATTTTTTTTTACTTAAAAAAGCGGTGTTTATCCCATATTTTCAATTTATTGTACGTAAAAAGAGAATCATTTAACAGGTTACAAAAACATTTTTTGAATACAATTTACTTATAGTACATGTTTGAAAAGTCAATGAATATTTTTTTTTGGTTTTTATTAAGTAAATAGACATTATTCAGTCATAAATATTATTTTAAATCTCTTTCCACCCAACAAACTCTATTTCTGCATATGAGTGGACGTGGAGTATTGATTTAACATGTCGAATGAGATTCGACTTTGCAAAGTCAGCCGAAAAGCTCATGCGAGTATGAACACTAGAGTAATATCTGATTTTCGACAGACCGTTGCCGACATCAGCGCCATCTGTTGGCCGAATCTCGAACTATTTTAAGAAAGTGTATATCTAAAAATTTATTGATTTTCTAATAACAATGCAGCAAATCGCGCATTTTTATCTCAAACCGTTTTTTGTTATTTACATTCAAAATGGGTCAGTCATTTACTGGACATCCTGTATATATGCATATACCAAATTTGTATTTATATATTCATATCAATTTCCACAAAGGCATCGAAATTGTTTAATTCTTTGTGACAGTAAAGGGAGGGGTCCTCGGAATAAATGGCAGGTTTTGGATCTCTCTTTGGCTGGTACGGATCTTGCTTTGCTTTCATTACTGTTAAAAGAAAAAAAAATGATTATTTCAAATACTAAACAAAATAGAGGTAAATTTAAAGATTATGTAAAAATAAAATCACGAATAAAATAAAACTCGACGTTTCAGTTTAATTTTTAAAACCATCTTCAGCAATAAAATTTTCTTGAAATATAAATTTACAAAAATTATCATTGAAATTTTCACTAAATTGTTGTAAACTAGAATAATAATTTTATTATTCTAATACTCTTATTATTCTATTATTCTTATTATTGTACTATTTTTTGACTTGATTGTGTCTTGGCTTTACCTATGCTTTCATTACTGTTGTTATTAAAAAAAATGATCATTTCAAATACTAAACAAAAGAGAAGTTGCTATCCAACGTATACTTTATTCATAAATATAAAGATAGTAAAAACAAAAAGACATGAATAAAATTAATTTCAACGTTTCGGTTTAGTTTTCACAACCATCTTCAGGAGTAAAATTTTCAAAAAATACAAATTTATTAAAATTAACACGGAAAACTTTTTGTAAATTTGTATATTGTAAATTAGAATAATAATTTCATTCATGTGTTTTTATTTTTACGCCATATTTAAATTTACTAATAAAGTATACGTTCGATAGCAACCTCTATTTCATTTAGTATTCGATTTTACAATGTAAAGTCCTTAATTATTATGATTATTTCCATTTATTATTTGCATTGCTTAAATTTGAACAGTTTTTTTTTCACTGTGTAAATTGCCATACTGTTATTTAACTTAAAGAAAGTTGATATGCCTAATTTCATCTTATAGGTTTTTCGGTTGGTGGCGTGGCTAAGAGGTCTTTAATGTCATGGGTTTCGTCTCAAGTTCCAGAAGAGTATTTAGCGAAAGATTTCCCCGCTTGTTTTAGAAATGGTGTATTGCTATGTGCCTTAATTGAAAAAATTGTTCCAGGCGCCTGTCCTAGATTTGATCTCCTAGATCCCGATCAATCGCTTCGAAATTTGAAGCTAGCACTACATCTTATTGAGAAATTTTTCAAAATTAAATCGGTGAGATTTCTATTCTATATCATATGTTATTAAATGAGCACATTTTGTGCGTATGTTTGTGTGAAAGTGTGTGTGTGTGCATGCAAATTTTATCTAAAAAGGCTCAAACGATTTTGACTAACTTTTGTATCCTACTGTTTTGAATTACGAGAAGACCGTTAAGCTAGATCATCCATTCGAGAGAATTCGAGAAGTGGGTCATTCTGCAGTCATTACGAGTCAATGCATTCAGGGCCTGATTATTAACGAGGCCCTCTCCTACCAGTAAAAATAAATAGAATCTTTTTCATTACATTGGAACCCCGATAATTCGGATTAATTTGGACCAGGCCCAATCCGGATTATCCGGAACAAACAAATGAAATAACTGAGAACAAATGAAATAACATAACACATACTTACAGAAAACCACCCTTATATTAAACATATTCAATATTTACAGACTGTAAAAATGTTTATTTTGTTATTACTATAAAGTTTGTAATATACTGCTGTGCCAGTTTTACAGGCTGGATGGTCACACACCTGCTTGAGAATAAATATCTCGTTGGGTGTAGTCTCCACATAATGATTAAAATAAACCATTAATTGCTCTAAATGGGACGTTGCTTAATTGTGGCTAATAAATTTTGGTTGGTCATCTTTGATAATGGTGTTTTCGTCTGTATCATCCTCATTTTTATTTTCTTCAGTTGTGCACAATGTGATTATTTTGCCGTCTGTAAGTGAGGCATTATTTTCTGTTGCCAACCAATTGCTAATGTTGCTGATTTCAACATCTGAGCAACCATCAATTTGTTTGAACATGTTTACGAAATCTTCAGGCGTAACTTCTCTTTCATTCTCGATCATTCCTCTTTATATTTCAATTTTCTGCAAGTGATTTGCAAAAGCGTTTTTCCACGAAGACAAGGAAATAGTCCCGAGATCCCTATGGACTGGCTGACAAAGATCGGAAAGCTATACTTATCAGTCAGTGTGTCTACAAGGACTATTTTACCTTGCTTTCTTGCAATGCTCTAAGTAAAACTTTATTGTGTAGTGAGCTTTTCATGATATTTCTAAATGAATTAAATAAAAAACCAAGAAAATTTGAATTGCCAAAGTTAAATGATACATAGTTGTTCCTTTGTAAGATTTAGATAACGTCAAAGAGTTTAAATAAGAAAACTTAATGTATTCTTCCGGAAAGAGTTCACAAAAGACCTTTTTTATTCAGAATACGAAGGTGAAATAAATTTATGTTATGGAATTTTGCCGATCACTTCTCAAACTTGAAAATAAATAAATAAATAAATAAATAAATAAATAAAAATAAAAAAATAAAATAAAAAAAATGACCAGATTGATTCGGATAATCCGGAGATCCGAATTAATGGGGTCCGAATTAGCGGGGTTCTATTGTATTCATGACTTTAATTTCGTATGAAAAGAACGTTTAAACAAGTTGAAAATTTTAATAAAATTAAGAAAGGTGTTATAATAATTAAAAATAAATGACATTGACATGTTTCGGATCCGTCTAATAAGATCCATAATCATAATAAAAATAAAAATAAAATTTCAAAATATTTCATGGTCAATACAAATGACACGAGACAATGAGATATAAACAACAAAAAACAAAAATCACGCGCTCTGTTGTAAAAAATTAAATTAAAATAGACCATGATCTAAAAGAATTTCCAACATGATTCATCCCATTCAAGCTCTCACGAGGAATTTATTCATTAATTCTAACCATAACTTAGGAATAATAAAAGAAACGGTATCATTGCAAACAAAATTTTTACGCGTATAAATTTCAATGGACTCTCTTATAATAGGCTTACGACAACAACTTGATATGAAACATAATTTGCTTTCACTAAACAATATTTTTATCCCCTCATTTAAATATGTTCTAGATAAGGCAGTGTTAGTACGTCCAAATTTAATATCAGATTCATGCTCCCCTTTTCTAATACCAAACTTTCTTCCAGTCATGCCTATGTAATAATTTAAGTCCCCATTTTCTGTAATGTAAGGTATTTCATAAACTCCAGCAAGATCATAATGTCCTATAGGATCCACTTCCTTATTAAGTAAACACCTTAATTTTGGTGGAGGCGTTGCAATCAATTCAATATTAAACTTTTTTAATTTGATTTTTAACTTTTCAAAACTGCCTTTCAGATATGGATAAGAAACTCTTTTAAATTTTGTAGGATCTCTCCCTTTATTGAATCTTTCAATTAACTCTGGATTTGTTGTTTAGGCTTCCCTTTTCTTTAATAACACTGATAAACAAGGTTTCTGTTTCTAACTAAGTATGTGGTGACTTTTATATTTTAGGTGGTGCTGTGAAAGAATATGCCATTAAAAAGTTTCCATCACCCACAGATTTTTAAAAAATTCAAAATCCTGAAAATCTCAATTTTGTAGTATTTATTCAACACATACACCTTATGAAATTTATCATTTGGTATTTTAGTAATGACAAACTTTTAAATAAGCATTTATAAAGCTAAAAATTGATATTTAAAACACTGAAAGTATGCATTGTTTATAAAGTTTCAGAAAAATATAGATTTTTTGTAAAAAGAAATGATATTAATAAGAAATTTCATACTTTATGTAGCGGTAAATGTCTTATCTGTGGGTGCTCTCTTATAGCTCATTGTTCCGAGTTATATTGACAATTTAAAGCAGACATTAAGCCACTTATATCATTACAATAGCATAAATCATCTTTTCTTTAAAAAAATGTTGAATATTTCTTATATCAATCTCGATAAATAGATATCTTTGTATTGTTTTTCAGGAGATTCCAACCTTGCAATCTTGATCAAGTAATTCTGAGTTTTTCTTTGATAAATTTAAGTCTCTCACAAAATCATTTAATTCTTTTTTAATAATTTGGTGTGGTTCTTCATTTATGCCAGGAGAATAGTTCATATCAGATGTAGAGGAAGTTTCAGTTTCATCGATTTCCATTTCTACTGCTGCATCATCATATGTAAAATTCTCTGGCGGTTTCGGTATTTGTAAATCATCATTATGTAATGCTGGTCACATTGCTGAATCTAAGTTCGTGTTCTTAATTTTATGTTTACTTCTTGCAAAGAATCCTTTAATTTTTGTAATACATTGGTAGCAGTCAGTTATTTGATCCTTCGGCATGTGCCATATCATGGGTCTAGCAAAGGACATACACTTTTTTTGTACCTTTCATCCACGTCCGGAGGTTTGTAGCACATTGTGTATAACAAGAACGAGGTGCTCATTTCTTATCTCGTTCACCTACTTTATATCCAAAGTACTTATGATAGGCGCATCGATGCTTTTTCAAAGTTAGCTTCCCGCACACACAGCAAAAAGAATCTGGTTCATTAACGCATCCTCTAGATATGTTTTAGATATTGCAGAGGAAAATATGACAATTATAATCAAAATTTAATTAAAAAGTCTTACAGAACAAAGAAATAGTAATATATTTGCCTCGAAAAATAAGTTTCCACTGTCAGGGATTTGCGTTAAAGTCAAATACTGTGGGGGTGGCTAGAGCTGTCTGTTCAAGGTCGCTAACATAAAATTTATTAGGGGGACATCTGTTTCTACTCTCTTGCTGTATCTTCTATCGTTGTAATAAGAAAAAGAAATGTTTATGTGAATCAAATACATGAAAGAGAATAATATAATATAATTATAATGCCTATACGATGCCTACATACTCCAAAACGTATTAATGAAATTTCTCAAAATTGGAGGGTGATAGAAAATTTTTACAAACATATTCGTTTTGAGCAGCTTGAAATCTATAAGAAACACTCAATGTATATAGAGAAATCGAAAATTCGTTAAAATTTGTTTATCAGTGTAATTTATTAATTTATTGATGCTACTTATTTTATACCCATTAGAACCTGCAATTTCACGGATATTACACAACTCCTTATTTAAAAATTCTTCAGAACAGACCTTAAACTCTCTGTCAACCGTGAAACGGAAAGTAGAGAATTTATAACAAAAAGGTGAACAAGCGGAATTTGGAATAATATGTTGGCTATTAATTTTCTTTCTATAAATTGATCTTTTCAATGAATCCCCCTCCCTAATTAAAAAAGTGTCTAAAAACGGTAAACTACAATTCACTTCTAATTCATATGTAAATTGAATATTTTTATCTAATTTATTAACTTTACCAACAAAACTAAGGAAAGAATCTACCCCCCATTCCCAAACCAAAAAAAAAACATCATCAACATACCTTTTCCAAAAAATAGGAATTTTATCAAAATTTTCAAAAATTCTTTTTTTATAGGGTCTCATTTTGAATTCCGCGAGAAAGCCCGAAATGGGAGAACCAATTGGAGCCCCCACATATTTTGCTCATAAATTTTCCCATCAAACATAAAGAAATTATTATTTGTGATCAACTGTAAGCCACTTTTCAGTGTCTTTTTTATATTGTCACTAGACTTTTCTGAACTATCTATCAAACAACAAATATACGAATTAACTTCACTAATGTCGATTGATGGAAACAACGACTTGACATCCATACTTGCCAAAATACATTCATGAGAAATCTTAAGCATTTTGATATGTTCAACAAATTCTGCTGTGGAATTAACAACAAAGTCCGAAGGAGGTAATAAGTCTTTCAACAATAAGACAAATGCTTTTTCCAAAAAATATGTTGGCGCTTGACATCTCATTACTATGGGGCGCAATGGATATCTTTCTTTATGATCTTTTACTCTACCAAGAAGATGTGGAATGACACTTTGCTTATTAATTCTTAATTTCCCTTTCATATTACCTGGCCAGTAGCCTTTCTCTATAATATCTTTTAACTTACTGTTAATTTTATTCAATGGGCATTTCATGATTAAAGTACATTTCATCTCATTAATAGCTTTAATCATTTAATCACAATAATCCTTACGATTCATTACTGCAATCCTGTTAGATTTATCCGTCTATAAGAACAGAATATCATTTTCTTTTTCAGCTTTCTAACTATTTTTAAATCAGTATTGATAAGCTTTAAAGGTCTTTTTATGTACTTATCAACTTCTGTAAAAATAATATTTCTAGTTTCTTCTCTATTTTCACTATTAACTTTTTCTGTTAAATATTCTGCTTCCATCACTAAGTTTTTCACATCATGTCTCTGTTCAAACATAAATTTTGGACCTTTATGTAAAACTTCCTATTCTTTCTTACTAAACTGTCTGCTTGACAAGTTAATAATATCAGTCTTTTGTACTTCTTTTATTGCAGAAGGTTTTTATCCATCTTCCTGGAAAATAGTCATTCAAAGAAGTATGAACGATGGTACTCCAATGAGGTGGTGCACCATCTTGTTGCAAAAAGACATGTGGCTGAAGCTCTTCTAATTGTGGAAATACGAAGTTTTCCAACATGTCTATCCAACATATTTTCCAACATGTCTAATATCCGTTCGAATAAAACATTACATACAAAAGTAACATAGAACAAACACATCAAAAGTAAACATAACATTGCAACAAACAAAAGAGAAAAAAATGGTAACAAAAGAGAGAAAAATGCTATTAATAAGCAGACGATATTTAGAAAAGTACAGATATTTAGACTGGAAAATGAAATTATCTGAAATTAACCACACTCGCAGACGATATTTACAAAAGTAAAGATATTCAAACATGAAAAGGAAAATATATGAGTTATTCCATCAATAAATGCCATAAGTTTGTTTATATCTTCATTATTTTATGAGTTATTAAACATCAAAATGGATACGGGACTTTATAAATACCCTGTATATTGTGAAGGAAAAAATTAATATAACTTCATTTTAAACATTTTGCTGCTAAATTTTTTTCATAAGAGTCATTAGTAGTTTGTTATCCTTCGAATAATACTTTTAGTTATTTTTATCACCTTGAGAATTAATTTATTAAATCTAAATCGTCTTCAATATCTTCGTTTTACCCAAGGTCTGACTATGACTTGGGCGAACTGGGCCGTCATCCTTGTGCCCTTGCATTGTGTCCCCAAATTTAATATGCAATTTTTTGTAAAGCAGGTATTTAAAATCTGTGTTGACCCTGTACTGAATATAATAAATATTTTATGCTTAAACGTATATTTTTTTTCTATTTCTTTGCAACTAAATTTGCATTTAAATATTAACGTCTGTGTAACGTCTTTAATGTAATTAAGAATTTAAAATACCAAAAAGATTTTATAATGCATTCCAAGGTGTCGGAAATCTTTAATTTTTTGTGACAATTTAGAGAGGAGGCCTTCGAATAAATACCAAGGCTTGCACTTCTCTTTTGCTTGACCAGGCTTTAGCTTTTTACCTATGCTTTTCTTTGCTATTATTATTTTGAAAAATAAAACGATTATTTTGGTTGATTATTTTCAATGCTATAAATTGAACAGTTATATATAGTTTATATATAGAACAATTTTTAACCCATATGTTCAGTTATTGTAATACATATTTTACGCAAAAGATTATCTACCAAAAAGTATTTATAATGTACGTTTTGCTCTTTCCAGAGCTCTGTTTAGAACTTGCATATCTATGAATTGATGATGTAGCAATGCATATTCCTTAACGATAAGCGTTCGTCACAGAGTTTTAAACCTTTTATCACTGGTTTTCAAAATATAAATTTTTGCCTAATTGAATCTCAGAAATGATCTCATTAAAAAAGATAAAGTTTACAAATAAAAAAAAAATACGTGTGGCACTCGGGGACTGCCGCGGTATTGCAAAGCATTTTTTTTATCAACTTATGCAATTATAAATATTTATTTATTTTTATTTATGCAGTTTTTTTTTTTTGATATTAATTTAAGTTACACTTTTTGAGCGTGATGACCGATAACGAATTTTTTTTTTCTTTTATTGAACTAATGAGAATCACCAAAAATTAACACTCTCTCATAATAAATTACCAAACAAAATTTGGCCGCGATACGAAAATTAGATCACCAGTTATAAGCATTTTAAATTTTTCGACCCACACCGTGGAGGGTCTCTTGTCACCAAAAATTAACACTGTCTCATAATAAATCATCAAACAAATTTTGGTCGCGCTACGAAAATTAGATCGCGATTTATAAGCATTTTAACTTTTTCGACCCTCACCGTGTGTGTGTGTGTGGGGGGGGGGGGCTCTCCTGTCACCAAAAATTAACACTGTTTCATAATAAATCACCATACAAAATTTGGCCGCGCTACGAAAATTAGATCGCGAGTTATAAGCATTTTAAATTTTTCGACCCTCAACGTAGGGGGTCACCTATCACCAAAAGTAACACTGTCTCATAATAAATTACCAAACAAAATTTGGCCGCGCTACGAAAATTAGATCGCGAGTTATAAGCACTTTAAATTTTTCGACCCTCACCATGGAGGATTTCCTGTCACCAAAAATTATTACTGTCTCATAATAAATTACCAAACAAAATTTTGCCGCGCTACGAAAATTAGATCGCGAGTTATAAGCATTTTAAATGTTTCGACCCTCACCGTGAGGGGTCTCCTGTCACCAAAAATTAACACTGTCTCATAATAAATTATCAAACAAAATTTGGCCGCGCTACGAAAATTAGACCGCGAGTTATAAGCATTTTAACTTTTTCGACCCTCACCGTGGGGGTCTCCTGTCACCAAAAATTAACACTGTCTCATAATAAATTATCAAACAAAATTTGGCCGCGCTACGAAAATTAGATCGCGAGTTATAAGCATTTTAAATTTTTCGATCCTCACCATTGGGCGGGTCTCCAATCACCAAAAGTTACATTATCCTACCTTGTTTTATCTTATGACGATTCTTTTCTATACACATTCTATCAGGAATTTTTATTATTGAAACTATAGATTTATAGTAACTGAAATAAGAAATATAAGTTTGAGGCTTGATATCCTCTAAATATCTGGAAAATACCGCGTCAATGTCTGCCGAAGTCTACCGAATGATACCATGCCGAAGTCTGCCGAACTGAAACGAGTTTGCCGAGTGTTAGGTTTTTTCGTTACGGATGTGTTAGGATTTTCTTCGTTACGGAATTTTTGGATTCGGTCGCCGCGCTCAAAGCCCGCTATAAAAGCTATGCAATAGCTTAATAACTACTGGAAACATCTAGGATTTAGAAGACCTTATGCATCACGAAGGGGTTAAAGAACATTTATTATTTCATTTTCTTTAGAATTACAAAAAAATCCTGTCTTGCGCGATCAACGACATACAAGGTCAGCTCATGACTTTGAAAAGTTACATTTAGTAGATTTTCTTTACACTGTTATTGGCACAAAGCAATGGACACTCCGCTTTGTATCAACCTGCATGTCAAAGATGATCCATTCCATGTGACGTTTTAAACGTCTTGAACTGGCCTTGTATGTCGTTGGTCACGGTCGAAGGCAGAATAGATCGGCACCAAACTATTTTTCTGTTGTAAAAAGTTTTTCTCCTTAGACAAAGTTTACTGCGCTGAAAATCATTCTTTTAACAATTTTAAAATAATTCCACGTTAGACATACTTCTGTTGTATGCAGTATCCGCCTTAAACCTAGTTTATTATAACTTTTCGATAGTTTGACTGCTTGAAATCATGCATTTTTTTTTATTTATTTCCCCAATTTAACTTGCGTTATTTGATTATTTCAGCCAATAACAGTGCGTGAATTTCTTCAAGAAGAAGGACTTCCCGAAAAAAGCCTCTTACTTCTCATTGCTCAAATGAAGACGGCATCAGAAAAATTTCGGTTTGAAGTTCCCAAACCGGAACCTAAAAAACAGCTGATGTCACAGACAACTTTCGTTTCCGAGAAATGCTTTGCCCGGGGGATGGGCCTTTTACTAGCAGTGAGGGGACGGAAGGCCTGCTTTACCATCTTGCTTGACTCTATGGAAGATCTGGACATGGTGATAGAAATAAAAGGCCCTAAAAACACAGCCTGCAGCAAGAGGATAACCAGTGCCTATTCTTTGTCCAAAAGTGAACCTTTACAAGAGGATGACATCAACGAGGCCTTAATTAAGGATAATGTCATGAGCAAGCAAATACCTTTGGAATATACTATATTGGGTCGAAAGGTCTCTATCCGTAAGTAAAAATTTAGTAATGTTGTCTTGGCTGTTAGTCAGTCAGTTCCTCTATTTCCGTTGCTAATGTTTGCAAGGGAACATTAGATCTTCCTTTGCTATGGTATAGTTTTATATTGCCTTAGCTAAGTCTGTTAGTCGGCCAGCCAACTTCCGAATTTTCCTCGTTAATGTTAAACCTACGGGAGTAGAATGCGTTCGTATATTTAAAATGTCTCCCTAGGAAATCAATATTTTTGTTTTTTTTTCTTCTGTGTATTCGTCTTAAAGAATATTATTCTTTCTTCTTTCTTTCTTTTTTTGGCTTCCTAAGTATTTCTAAAATTTATGCTTAATTTAATATGTTATGCATTAACCCCTTGGAGACGAGCGACCCTTATACGTGCCTCAAGAAGGCTTAAGAAGCTTTGTTTGTTCCCACCAGTAAAATTTTACTCTAAAATTTGCCTTATTCAATCGGAAAATTTTCTTTATAAATAATAAGACACAATTTATGATTTTAAAAACCGGTGACAAAACATTAAAAGTTTCGTAAAAGGCTCCCGTCGCGAATGGATTAAAAGCTGATGAACTGTGAGTAAGATTTTAACACTTCAAATAAATTAAGTATATATTTTAGAAATATTTTAACAACTAAGTAAAAAAGAGACAGTCTTTGAGAATAGCATGAATAATAAATAAATAAATAAAGTGTAAAATGTCAACTTCCTGGGAAGATTTTTTGATATACGAATGCATTTTAGATCTATAGGTTTAAGATTAGCGAAGAAATTGGCGATTCAAGCGCTCGAATACGTCATCTGGTGGAGAAAAGATGTAATTTCTCCATTTAGGATAACGCCGTGTAAGCTCATTGCATTACATGCGTTTTAAATTTGTTCAGAATAATTATTCAATTTCAGATTTCCTGTGACATTTGTTTTCTGTCTTATATGACGAAGTAAATATTATACGAATTTCAATATCTAAAACATTTAAATACATTTATAATAAAGAATTGTTTGAATGGGACTTTAACATTAATTAAAGGGACAGTTATCCTGTAACGAAGACTGCGAGCAGCGCCTCTATAGGCCGTTTTAGTTCCCTATAGATCACTTTCAACAACGTGGTCACCTTCCTCTCACGTTTTATCCAACCAATCATAATTAACAATTTATAGCCTGTATTTCGAGCCAACCAATCACAAACGACCACATTTGGGGGAAAACAAAAATACGTCCGATTGCTAAGGTGGTTGCTAGGGTATGACGTCAATTGAAACTGGTCTATTCAGAAGTTAACAGCTTCACCGAACAATCTTGATCATGAAATCCTATGTTAATCTATGAGAAAACTTCAAAGCATGATTAGATTACATTACCAGATACATATTTATTAAAATATGATTTTCATTAAGTACCGATCAAGACAGATTTTTAAGAACGAAACCGAAACGGAAATTCGGTGATCTTCCTATTTTCGGTCAAAAACAAAAATGAAAATGTCCAGCAAAAAGTTTAAAGTAATTAAATTGTATCTACTAAAGTAATTAACACATATATAATTATACATAATTATTAATTATACGTATTTATTAACTATGCATAATTATTTAATTAATTATACGTATTACATGATTATTAATTAATTATAAATGTTGCCCAAGTTGTTGCTCCATGCTTTAGTTAGACCCAAAACTTTTTATATAAAATATAACGTAATTAATTCATCAATGACCGAGAAAGATTTTTTAACTATACGAATTTCATTTAATTAAAAAATATATTTTAGTTTTTATTATACACACCTAGGTTTATCTTTCATAATGATTTTTGAAAACCTATCATCTATAATATTAGGACTTTCTCAAAACATATTTGTAACACGTATGCGGTTTCAAACTAAAAAAAATTCTATTACTGTTAAATCTGCAGCTATGAGCACGTGAAAAAGTTTAGTCATACAGTCACACCTCGTTAACATGAACACGCACGTGAATTACTTTTAGCATGAATTGGTTCCACAGTCCCCTGTAAAGACGAATATAAAGATTTGATACTGATAACATGAATTACTGTTAACATGAACAAAATTTTGATTCCCCTTGAGGTTCATTTAACGAGGTTCGACTGTATATGCATTTATTGCTTTATAATTTGCATCTACGTCGTTTTGAGTCAGTCATGGTTGATAATTATAAGCAATAAAGTGATTGAAAAACAGATTGGAAAGATCGCATAGATTGGAAAAATCTATGCGAGTGCGCTGAGATGGGCACGGCAAGCCATGCCTACTTCCGCTGTGATCTTGGCGCTTAAAACGCCCGGCATTTCCACCAGAAGGCTGGCTCTATAATATATACTACTTACACGTATTCCCTACCCCTACTAAACAAACTAAAACACATCCATAAACACCTTTTTCAAATTTTAATTCTAACTACGTAGCTTGGGCATGCAACTGTCTCTACCTTGACGCGAGGTATTCTTGTCGCATATCCATCCGACCGTTGTCGGATAGGGGATCTTTCCCTGGCGGAACGAATCCTATTTTGTTATTTTCTCCGCATATTTAATCTTACCTGCCCTCTGTCGCGTTAAGGTTTTTTGCACCTGGCGGGTATGGCCCTGATACGGGATTTTACATACAGGGTGTCCCTAAACTCATGGTATATACGCTAGGAGGTGATAGAACACATCAAGACGAGTAATAGTAAATAGGAAACCAAGGGTCCCAAACGTTTTCCAAAGGAGATAGCCGCCATTAAAGTTTGGGGTCCAAAATTTCAAATACGCATAAAAAACGGAAAAATTGGTCGATTAATTTGCGGTTTTCACTAAAACTATTCTTCATGTTGGTATTTTCTTGAAAATAAATTATAAAGATAAATTTCGAAGAATGCCGATAGAGGGCGCTTTAGACTTTGAAGTAATGAAAAACTATTTTTTGCATCACATTAAAGGGTTTCGTAAGCTTAGACTTAAACTTAAATTTTGAGCTCAAAATCTGAATAGTTGGGAGTCGTTAAGTAGCGCAAACTGAACTGTGTTCAGAGGGTTAAAATTTCAAATGATTATAAAAAACGGAAAAATTGGTCGATTCGTTTGCGGTTTAAAATAAAACTATTCTTTAAGTCAGTATTTTCTTGAAAATAAATTGTAAAGATAAATTTCAAAAAATTCTGTTAGAGGGCGCCTTAAACTTCAGAGTAACCAACAACTAATTTTAACCGTTTTTTTTTTTTTTTTTTTTTTTTTTTTTTGTATCTTATTAAATGCTTTCCAAAACTTATTAAATGTTTTCGAAATCTTAGCTTTAAACTTAAATTTTAAACTCAAATTCTGAATCGTTGGGAGGGGTTAAGAAGCGCAAACTGAAGTATGTTCAGGAGTTGAAATTTAACCATCCCCCCCCCCCCCCTCGAACACAGTTCACTTTTGCGCTACTTAAACACAACGATTCAGAATTTGATCTCAAAATTTAAATCTAAGCATTTGAAAGCATTTAATGAGATTTAAAAAATAACGGTTAAAAATAGTTGTACACTACTCCAATGTCTAAGGCGCCTTCTATCGGTATTTTGTGAAATTTACCTTTAAAAATTTTTTTTAAGAAAACAATGATTTAAAGAATAGTTTCAGTAAAAACCGCAAACGTATCGACTAAGTTTTCCGTTTTTTATAATCGTTTGAAATTTAAACCTCTGAACACAGTTCAGTTTGTGTTACTTAACCACTCCCAACTATTCAGATTTTGAGCTCAAAATTTAAGTTTAAGCTTACGAAACCATTTAATGAGATGCAAAAAATCACGGCAAAAAATAGTTTTTCATTACTTCAAAGTCTAAAGCGCCCTCTATCGGAATTTTTCGAAATTTATCTTTATAACTTATTTTCAAGAAAATACCGACATAAAGAATAGTTTTAGTGAAAACCGCAAATTAATCGACCAATTTTTCCGTTTTTTATGTGTATTTGAAATTTTGGACCCCAAACTTTAATGGCGGCTATCTCCTTTGGAAAACGTTTGGCACCCTTGGTTTCCTATTTACTATTACTCGTCTTGATGTGTTCTATCACCCCCTAGCGTATATACCATGAGTTTAGGGACACCCTGTATATACCGCCCTCAGTCGCAATTCTGGCGGCTTTAACTCTTGCCGAATTATGTAATTTTTTAAAACCTTAATAAAGACGACCGGGAGGGACATTATGCTTTACAGACGTAGTTTCCTTGTCTGAGCGATCCCTCTTATAGGCAATCAAAAGAATGAAGTTGATAGTAATACGTAATCTCATTTGAGCCGATACAAATCAATTTGATGAGCAATATAGAAAATTTCTGAAGGAATAAACGAGATTTTTAGAATACAGACAGTTTCTGTCAAGTTTCAGTCCGGTCGAATTTTCAACAGTATTTCAACACCAAAACGAATTTTTGGTGAAACTCAGACTTTCAATCGAAAACGAAAACGAATTTTCGGTCACGTTCCTAAAACTACTTAAAGTTTACGGAGACAATTTTTAAAATCGCACATCGCCGACAACTGCCGTCTACTTTCTATTGTTGAAAACCATACTCTTTAATAAAAAACTGCAGGTTGCTAACATCTGGCTTTTTCATTACGTTTTCACAAATTAATTTCGAAAAATTAAACATTTGAAGCCATTGAAAAAATTAATAGCTCGAAAAGTATTTCTGAAAAAAATTGCCGGACAAACTGCATCTGAAAGGCAAAAATTTTTATTCTTTACTTTCTTTTATCTTCAATAGAATGAAGAGTACTGTAATTGAAATTTATTTCTGAGCTATTAATTTTTTTGTAGTTTTGAATACCTTTTTTTTTTTTGTCATCGTGACAACAGAAGTGTTCCATTTCTGGACCAATCAAAAACAAATAAAATCCGGACATAACAAGGATTAAGATATGGGTCAGATATCTCTAGATCGAGAGCAACAACCATTTTACAAATGATTTAAAATAAGAGACTATTGCTTCTTAATCCATAAAAATATAATATAACCCCGAGCAAAGATAGACAAGAACGTCTTCCGAGTTATTCACGATTTCAAAAAAGTTTTTCATTTTTAGAAACCCCACAAGCTAATACATTTTTGAGATTAAGAAAACATTTATGAAAAAATAGTTTCTATTGCTATTATTCATTTTCAGAAACATTTCGGGAGTGTTTTTATAGTGCATTATTCAGTTTTCTTTAACCAGAATATTGATTTTTAGTCTGGGTTTTTAGATTATCAGTTTTAAAAGTTCTATTACAATTCTCGAGTAAACGTTTTTATGTACAACAATTTGCCTGACAGACAAGCACGATAAATTATCAGCATTAACATTAGCTTGATAGGTGTATAAATTCAATTACGCTGCTGAGAATGTTTAATTAAAAATGGATAGCATAAAAACCTAATATGTGGTTTCATATAACCAATTCCCCCGTCTGCGGTCTTATTAAGTTTTTACATAGTCATGCTGTCCGGAATTAATCTTCGTTGAATAAATGGTAATGCATAATATGCAAGATCATGAACCTAAAGCAAAATTTATGAATTCTTTCATAAACTTTAGATCTATGCAACACAATAAACTTATGAAAAAATTCCATTTAATAGTTCTCCATCGTATGGAATATTTCAAAGCAGTCTACAGTAAGTAGTCCTTCATTTTTCTGTTTAAGAATACAGAACAATCTGGACTCTACACCATATCTTTTTTAAACTAATTTCATTTTCACGGTAAACTTCTTTCGGTAACATTGTTTTTTGTTTTTCAATTTTCAAATATTACAAAAAAATATATATTAAAAATCGAAAATGCCTCATTAAATTTAAACGCAATTTGTTAAATATTATTTCGAATTCTACTGCTGAGAGCAGACATACGGCAGGAACGGTAAAAAAGCTATATTGGCTAAGAGCAGACATACGACTGGAACGGTGAAAAAGGTATGGTAACTGGGAACAATTTTTCGATTGGAACGGTAAAAAAACTATGGTGGCTGAGAACAGACAAACGACTGGAATAGCAAAAAAAAAAAAAAAAAAAAAAAAAAAAATGGTGGCTGAGAGCAGGCATACGACTGGAACGGTAAAAAAACTATATTGGCTAAGAGCAGACATACGACTGGAACGGTGAAAAAGGTATGGTAACTGGGAACAATTTTTCGATTGGAACGGTAAAAAAACTATGGTGGCTGAGAACAAACAAACGACTGGAATAGCAAAAAAAAAAAAAAAAAAAAAAAAAAAATATATATATATATATATATATGGTGGCTGAGAGCAGGCATACGACTGGAACGGTAAAAAAGCTATGGTAACTAGGAACAGGCATACAACCAGGGCTTGATTATCGCACAGGCCAACAAGGCCGCGGCCTTAGGGCCCACTGCTGCTAGGGGCCCAAAAATTGAATAAAATGATTTACAAAAAGAAGTCTTGAAATTGCAATTTCCATAATTATTTTCACAAAAACCAAAATGTATATTATTTAACTTTACAAACGGTGTCTTAATAATAATATCTCCCTTTGCTCCCCCCCCCCCCAAAAAAAATAGCAACCTTTTTTGCTGTGAGGGCCCTCCGAAAACGTGATGGGCCTTCAGCCCTGCGTAACCTTAATCGGGCTCTGCATGCGACTGGAACGGTAAAAAAACTATGGTAACTGGGAATAGACTTGCAACTGCATTGGTAAAAAAGTTATGATGGCTAAGAGCAGATACACGACTGGAATGGCAAAAAAGCTACGGTGGCTAAGAGCAGGCATACGACTGGAACGGTAAAAAAGTTATGGTTACTGGGAAGATGTACGACTTGAACGGTAAGAAAGGCATGATGGCTAAGAGCAGACATATGACTGGAACAACAAATAAAAAGAATATTGCCCAGTTAAACTGATGGCATTGAGCTCACAGGCTACGCATACTAATTGTACATTACAGCCTTGTATTTTCAAGGGTTAATTCCGTTCAAAAAAAGAATTAAGTACAGGAAACAGCTCTCCCCTTTCCCCTTTTTTATACTTAATCATTGAACCTCCTAAACTATCAAGGACATGCTTTATCATATAAAAAATTTATATTCAAAATTCAGAACAAATCGGATAATTCTTAATAAAAACCCATTTAGCATTTATATAATTTAAGGGGAGTTATCCCCCTCTTTTATACTTAACCATTAAATTTCTAAAACTATTCAGAGATTTGAACGAAATCTCACAATTCTGCTTAAAAACCCCATTTATATAAATTAAGGGGAGGTGCATTAGAACCCCCGTTCCCCCTGTTTATACTTATTGAATAAACACCTAATACCAGTCACGGAATCGCCTCATCAGAATGATCCTATATCTAAATTTTGAACGAAAACTGTTAATTCTGCATGAAAATCCTGTTTATATATAAATTAAGGGGAGGGGCATGAGCCCCCCGTTCCCCCTGTTGATACTTATTCAATGAACACCTAATAACAGTCACGGAATCGCCTCATCAGAATGATCCTATATCTAAATTTTGAACGAAAACTGTTAATTCTGTATGAAAATCCCGTTTATATCAATTAAGTGGAGGGGCATGAGCCCCCCGTTCTCCCTCTTATACATATCGAATGAACTCCAAAAACTAATCTGGGAAGCGCCTTATCAGCATATACCTATATACAAAATTTCAAGTGGATCCGATATTTTTATCATGAGTTATCGCGTTACGCACGAACGAACATACATACATACAGAACGGGCGGGCACATAAGCTCTCAGGCTATGATAGCCTGTGAGCTAAAAAGCTATGGTGGCTGAGAGCAGGCATACTACTGGAACGGTAAAAAAGCTATGGCGGCTGAGAGCAGACATACGACAGTAAAGGATTCATGCAGCATAAAATCTACTCTAAAACTATTTTAAAAATCAGTGAAGCAAAATATTAATAATAAAAAAATTTGTTTTTTATACATGTCTTTTTTTAATTTAAAAAATATATAGGTTTTTGAGAACTCTAATGATAAAGAACACTTTTCAAAACTGTGCATAACTTGGAAAATATTATATTATACTTTCGTAACTTACGAAACATATGTGCCCTTTTTTACGGTGTAGAGACGGCTACTGTAATTTAATTCGATGTATTAAAAAAATATCATTATGTCTCAAAATGTTCTTCATAAAATCTTTTAATGCCTTTTTTATTGTTTGTTTTTCAGGTTACACACCACTAGAGAGTGGGACACATAGCTTGAACATAATTTGGCAGGGACAACATATTATGGGAAGCCCTTACACGATAACAGTCTACGAATCCATAGATGTACCTGATGTGTGGCACAAGCCAAATAAACGAAGTCACAGTCCATTGAGGAAATTGGACATTCAAGGTCTCAATGGATCTGGGGCATCTCCTCACCCTGAATCGGGAGGTACGGTGACGAGAAAAAGAATAATTCGATATATTGTCAAAATGGATGGAAACGACGTGATCATAGATGGCAAAGAAGATTTATGTGAAGCTATTAATAAAATCAAGAAGCAGCAGAAGAAAATTCAATCAGTTAGCGCTGAAAGTTGTGAATTAAATGAAGATTCTGAGTACTTACTTCAACAGGAATTTGAAGACATTGAAAGAAGTATTAATTTTGGTGACAGAATAGATGATGAACTCAGCCCTACTTCAAACTTTTTCAACGAGTTTAATGAATTCCAACACAGTACCGAAGAAGACTCTCCAGATTTAATGAATTTAAAAGATTTTTTAGATTTAGAAAATAAAATTGAATCACCGCATTTGTTCAAAGAAAAAGAGCTAAAGTATCAGAACGCTGAAATTGGAGAGCACTCTGATAATTACTTTGACGTATACCATGCATCTGGATCAACAGACGGAAAAATGACGTCAGATTGTAAAAATGTAGACAGCCGCGAATACAAGAGTATTGGGGACATTTTCAAACTCCAGAGTTTCAATACCGTCGCTGAGGTTTATGCACATAGCTCTTCAGAAGAATCCGAAAATTATGACATAAATAATGACATCGAGAGGAAAAATCTAATAAATAAAGGAAATAAGTCAAAAAACAGAAATAAATATCCGGTTTTTGAAAACAAACGAGTAAAACGCCAGTCTAGTAATAATACGAACAGTTTTTCAGATAATGACATGAATTCAGATGTTAATGAAGAAAGAAGTCAACTCTCTGCCTCGGATGACCTTTTTTTCCCTGTCCATAAAGTTCAGTATGAAATGCTGCATGACGACGACGAAGATACTGACGATCATATCGATTATCCCGTTAAACGTAGGACGTCTTTTACAGAACTACACGAATCAAATTATTTAGACGACGATATTGAAGAAACAGAATCTACTGGAGCAGGAGAGGAAGAACATATCATTTCAATATCTGAAAGGAACAATGATTCTGAAGAATTCAAAGTGTATCAAAACACAAACAAACATTATGGTGCTGAAGATATGAGGAACTGCTTACGGGCTAATCACGATCTTTTCCAATGTGATCACAGCTTAAGCTTCTGGAGCGAAACTGTGACCAGTACACCTCCTGACTTCGACAGAAATTCACTTGAAAGTAATCCAGAAAATAATTTTACCAACACATTGGACAGCCCGGAAAGTGCAGCTTCGGGATTTGATAGAATGCTTTTAGAGTTAGGTAACATAGTATCCAGTGAAACTTTTAGTGTTGGATGTGAAGAGACTAATCCCCTAGAAAATAGTTTTTTTGAACTTAAGGATTCCGATTTCTACACCCCCATGTCTTTTTCCCCGGAAGAAAGTGACGTAAAGGAGCACAACGATGGTGATTTAGAGCTATTAAAGAAATACCTTTTGCGAGAATTACCTGATAATAAAAGGCGCGTTTCTTGGCCAGACAGAGATCTTTTACCTTCAATACAAGAGAGTTCTTTTGAAGGGATAATGGATTTAGAATCCTACCATGACAAAATAAAAAACAAAGAAATCAGAGAAAATAGTGATTCAACCTTAAATATTGCTAAAACTGTAACTCCTTGTGTATCAGAGTCGTCATCTCCAAAACGATCGGATGCGAAATCCGAGAACAAAAATAACATGTTATCAGATACGTTTGAGGAAGCAATTGAAGAAATTTCACCGTCATCTGATGATGCAATTAACATGACGAAATCACCTTCGAAAGATAAAGTATCAAATACCTGTAATATAAAAGAAAGGGAACCGAAGAAGCTTAGTGAAATAAAATTTACAACTTGCACATATTTAGAAAGACATTTGACACATACCTCTCCTGCAAACAATCCCGCTAACTACATATTAACTCACGCAACACCTGTAATGATTGATGATACTTCTGAAAATGCGCCATTAACTTCCAATTCAGGTGAAAATTACTTAAACTCGCAGGATCACAAAACTCCTCAGTGCCTTTCTGTCAAAAGGGTTGTGCAAATTTTTCAACAAGAAAAAGAAGAACCTTTAGACACGTGGCCTGGTGAATCCCAGAACTTGAAATCTAGTTTTAAAACATGTAAAGACGATTCTTTGAAGAGCAAATCTCATGAGAGAGGTGATTTTCTTGGTTTAGAATACGGCCGATTTTCGCGGGGAGAAATATCTCGTGCTTCGATTAAAGATCGCGTCAAAATATTTGAGTGCGATGACAACAAAATTTCATGTGCAACAAAACAAAAGAACAATGGAAAACTTGACAGTGCCACAACATTCACGAGTATCCAAAAGTTTTCAAAGGTGTGAAAGTTATGTAACTTATCTGTAGATTATATACATAAATATATATTGTTTTTTTTTATTCTAGAAGTAATTAAATAAAATCCATAATTTTCAAAACAGGAGTGATTTAAAAACCACTGTAAGTAGCTGTATACAAGATGTCTCCAAAAATGTATACTCAGTTTAAATAATTATAACGTAATTTTTTATATTTAATTTATATTCCATTTCTAATTTTGAAATGGAACTACAATCATTTGCATTTTTTTAAAAATTTCGTCAGTATTAAAACTGATACAAGTTTTGGTCTAGGTACTGCTGATAACGTGATGCAATGTAACTGCAAGCATAAAAAATAATTTCTTTAATATTTGTTCATGTTCTTTCAATACTGCTCTCAATTAATCGGCTGTTGCTAGTTTTGTACGGTAAACTGCGCCTCTTAGGACGTCAAATAAATATAAATCTAAGGGCGTTAAATCTGGGGAATCCTCTTGAATCTTTTCGTTCAATCTGTTGCTCGACAGATACTCAAGAAGACAGGCGCTTACTATGGTAGACCGAGGTGTCATTATTTCATAAGTTAGTTACACCTGAAAATAAAAGAAGAACGTGGAAGTTATTATGGAAAAAAAAATATGTATGCATTTTTTGAGATATCTTGTATAAATTAATCTAATCATGTTATACCTTTTTCTTAGCAAGTTGGTGCAAAAAAATATTAATCTATCATAACTTTATAAGAAATTTCTTATATTAAATTAGAAAAAAGTCCGTTTTCTAATTACAACGCCCCATAAATCCAATTAAATACAAATTAAATGCAAATCTAAAAGTTATCCTGCGATTTTGCTGTGCTTTTCCTTTCTCCATTTGTCTGTATCGCATTATCATATAATGACTTATGTGTCAGCTATATGTAACTCTGATGGTGTATGGATGATGTTTCTGTGAAGCTTCCATTCGTCTACATAATCAATCATGATGGTGTTAAAATTAACAAAATTATTTCCGAAGGCCCCAACTTTTTGAACAATCCTAACTGATACTCTTTTATAATTTTTTAATTAATCAGCGTGTTGTAATAAACTGTATTCCTTTTTATGAGGAAAGCATGTATTCGTACAGAAATTAAGGTTTTCATTAAAACGGTTCCTAATTTGTCCAAGTTTTTTGCTTATAATTTGCAGAGTTCTTCCTATAAAAAAGCATTCTTTTCAGAAAATATGTCAAACATTGTACACAAATGTACACATTGTACACCTGTAATCATAATAAAAAAAATAATAAAAGTTGCATGAAAAATTATTAAGTTTTCTAAATATTTTTCATTGCACATGAGTGAATGCTATCAAAATTTCATTTGCATATTTTGTTAGCTAAATTTAAAGAGCAACGTTTATGAAAGTGTTAAAAACATTGATTGAAAATTCTGAAAATTGTCATCGATAGAATATGCTAAAAATCCGTTGCTCTTAAAATGAAGCAAAAAATGAAGGGATCCATACATCCATTCATTGGTGTATATACAGACTACACAATATTGCAAGTACTACTATATTTTGATACAGCCCCTCATCTTTTTACTTCATTTTGCGGACAGCGGAGCTTATTCTATCGATGATAATTTTCAAGCTACGTTTTTGAAACTTTCACAAAAGTTGCTCTATACATTTATCTAACACAATATGTAAATGAAATTTTAATAGCGTTCACGCATACACAGAGAAAAATTGTTTAGTAAACCCGCTTTTTTTTCATACAATTTTTATTATTTTTTAATTATGATTGCAGGATATTATGTACAATGCTATTTGCCATATTTTCTGAAAATAATATTTTTTTATATTAAAAACTTTGCGAATTACAAGCAAAAAACTTGGCAAAATTTAGGACTGTTTTTATGAATACCTTAATTTTTCTACGAATATACATGTTGTCCTCATAAAAATGAACACAGTTTATTACAATAAGCCCCTAAATCGTAATCTACAGTTTGAACGAGTTTGCTACGTTAATTTTGGTAGGGTTATTTAAAATATAGTCGTTCTTTTTCAATTTGTTGACGTTCCTCTATGGGGTTTCGGGAAAAAAATATTCCTGGAAATACATGACGTGTGCTATTCTGTTTACACATCTGTAGTTTTAGGATAATTTCTCATGTATTTTCCTAGATATTTAACAAAACGTCTAAAATAGCAAGTGGCCGGTCACCTTTCCAGGGCCCGATTAAGACTAATTGGGGCCCTGGGCAAAGATAAATTAGGGGGCCCTTTTCGAATCATTGCAATGTTATTCAAATAGAACGTACATGTATCATATGTGTATATATTACACATAGTCACTCATATGTGTAATGCATAAACATATTTTTGCATTTTGGATGGAAATAGAAGAAAATGCTTAGCCCCGTCAATTATAATTAAAAACTTTAATTAATAAAATGGCATCTTTTTTACCCTTGTACTGAATTAAACTCATTTATATAACTTTAGCAATTTCTTATATTACTTTAAGATAAATTTAATAACTGCAACATATGGAAGAGTTGGAATTGAAGAAAGAAAGTAAAAATTTCATAATTAAATGAATAGATTTGGGGGCCCCTTAAGGGGCCCATGGGCAAAGTCCCGATTTGCCCATTCGGTAATAAGGGTCTGCCTTTGGCTATATGAGAGTCATCCCGAAAGTAAATTTCCCACGGCCCGTAAAAAGATATAAAACTCAATTACTTGAAAAGGTTTCTTGCGAAAGATACAGAAATGTTCAGTCTCTACACAACAGAAGAACCACCGGAATTGTAGCTCTTGTCATAGCGCTGGAAAAGTTTTTGTAGCCCAGTCCTACACCCATTTTTCCATGTTTTCACTCTTCTGATTGTAGGACAAACACAATGCTAAACCTACGAGTCAACCACTAGTGGTATCAATTTTTGGCTTATGCACCACTTCACTTCAGGCAGACATAGATTATTCTTCTATTACTACTCTTCCATAAAATAAAGGATTTTTTTTTTTTTTTTTTTTTTTTTTTTTTTTTTTTTTTTTTTGGTGCTCGATGACATAGGGTTTTGTGCGGTCCGCTCTTGGACTAACAGAAGTCTGCCGCCTGGAAATGGAGCCAGCTTGCTACAGTTATCAACTCACGTCTCATCACTTTAACACGAGATATCAATGTAGAAAATATTGGCGATATTTTTTATCTAATGTTTCTAAAAATATCAGGTTATGCATGACTTGCTATAATCATAAGACGAAATTCGCAAGCTAATGTTAAACCCATGTCAAATTTAAAAAAGGAAAGTGTCTTATAAGAGAAAAAAAAAGCTTGTTTGTCTAACAGCGAACTGTATGTGCACATGGCAGAAGAAAAGTAACGTCAAACGTATGGGAAATTTCGGAATGAAATGATTATATAAATATTTAATGGCTCAAATAATATTTTTATATTTTCACAAAATTATACAAAAATTTTAATGAATAAAAGGTGACAGGCTACTTGGGTGTAAAGAAAACGTTTGTCAAAAAAGAGAAGTTTGATCTGATTAAAAATGATAATGATATCAAAAAGATCTACCCCTTCTTCTAATCTAACGATATCAAGTGCCAGACACCTCTCCCCCCCCCCCTGATAAAGCTTATATGCACTGCTCCAATCTTGTAATATTTTCAAAGGAGGTGGGCTAATAAGGGCCATTTTTCTGACATACATTTTTTTCATTAGTGTACCCCATAACAAATAAGAAAATAACAATATCTTGAATGAAAGTCTAATAATTGATGGAAAAATGAAATATGTATTTAAGTAAATACCATGTATATTAATGAACATAAACACTATTGTCATTAGTTTTAATCCAAGAAATCTATAGTAAATACAATACTAAATGCGAAATTACGATGAATGGAGCTTATTAAGACTTTTATTTCAATATATGAAATATCTGAAATAATCAATAACAGAAAATATAATCATACAGTTTCAGTCTCTTTTGGCAATATGTTTCAGATTATTTTCTTCCTTGGTTGCTTCACCAGAATCACCACTGCACCATCCATTGGCCGCGTCTTGTAGCATATGAGCATATTTAATACTTGTTTATTAAATTTTGGTTGAGTTATGGCACAATTAAACCAGAAGCCATAGTACGGAAGAACATGCGTCTAGTACTCTTAGACACTTGCGTCTACTCTGCATTTACAGTGCCATTGTGTGATGCTGCTTCGCTGTTTTCTTTTTCTTTTATCAAGTATTATAGATATAGTATTATAGACATAGTTTTTTACACTTTTGTGTCGAACAATCAAACTTTGGTCACGAGAAGTGTCTCTTAGCATCCTCTGTTGAAAACTGTTGTTGCTATTTAGGAATCTTTGCATGTCATGTTCGATATTCATTTCCCGTAAAGCATGGTGACGTCACTGCAAAGTCGTTGTGAAGTCACATTGTGACTTTGTGACCATCGATTTTCGATGTGACGTCACGTGACGTCGATGTGAAGTCACAGTGACTAAAATGTGAAGTCGTTATGGCCGTTTTAGAGCTCTTTTGTGACGTTTCATAAAGTGGTCACAATGTGACATATTTGTGAAAAATGTGTCATTTGTGACTAATTTGACATTAACATTGTGACGAAACTGTGACAAAAGCGACGATATTTAAATTGCCAGAAACATGTTTTTTAAAGTAAATAGCATGTTTTGTAGGATATTTATAAATTTCTAAAGATTTTTAAGAAAGTCAAATCTCGGTCACAATGTGACGTTACTGAGAGGTGGCATTTTGGTCACAGATGTGATGTGACCAAAGTGACTCACAGTGACGTCACTGTGACGTCACTATGACCACGCATGCTATTAGGGTTCTTGCAGAAGTTCCAAACAATCCCGTAAAAACCTATCAGTTCTCTCAACATCATTTACCTTCAGCAGCTCTCTGATGTTATATTAATCTTTTTTTTAATATATGTGTAAGTATGTTAGCGTAATTGTTATTTGAATCCGCGAAGTAAGGACCGAAGACATCCACAATATAACTTGAAGTAGTGACAAATACCGTACGCTTAACGAAAGGTCTTCCTTTGTATAACCAGAATGAATCTCTCTGAAAGGATCAGTTCGCACTTTTCTGGATATAAATGTACGTGCTATCAAAAATAATCATTATAGTATTGTCGTCATCCGAAATAAATAATCTTCCTGTTAAAGACCTCGTGTATTTTTCAATAACCTGTGTTCTGGTGATGTGTTCCAATCCAAGGTATTGTGGGACAAAGTTCTTAATCAATGTTTGTTTTGCATTTTTAAAGAAGATATTATTATTTTTCTTATATTGAATAATGTGGACAGAACACCATTAGAGAGACCATTTCTAAGTTTTACAAGTAACACTGCAAAGCAAGTACGAAATGACCTCTTTTTTGAGGAACGTATTTTGAACTTTACTATTTTAAAGATATAGCTAAAATGGCACATAGATATACCCATGAGAGTATAATAATCGTTTACAGAAAAGTGTCCAGATGTATCAAAATCGAGGCCTTCTCCTTTGTGCATTTCCTATATTGTTTTAAATACTTTCCATATATATTTCATACATAGATGTATTCTCACTTACAGAGCGTAAATCTTTCAAAGCTAATTTACTGAAGACTGATCAAGAAATATGAGTTTTACAGCAGGGTCATTCCATGTCAATTCAACCAATTTTTCCCCCTTTTGTAACCCGACCGACAGGGATTTGGATGATACTTTGTGTACACACTAATTCTATCATGAAATGATTCCATCAGAAATTTTTCCCTCCCAGGCCTCATAGTTTGTGAGATATGGGGGGTCCAATTCTTGGGGGTTTCTCAAATTTCACATTTCTTAGTCTGTATTCTGAGATTGCAGTTCCATATTCAAAAATTTTTTTTCTCTGGATCTAAAACATGAATCATCCTAAAAATATCACTGTAAGAAGATAAAAATATGGAGATTTTAATAAAAAATATTTAAAAAATTTACTTGTAATATTTAGGATAAAAAAAGTCAGACAAAGATGAGAGTTATGGTTATTTTTCCAAATTTTTGTGACTTCACGAAAAAGGCTGTACACAAAAAGGCAAATTAAATTTCCAATTTCTTTTTGTTTTAAATAAAAGTTTACACTTTGGGCTATCTATGAAATAAAAATGATGTGTTTCGCATGGCTTATGCAAAAATTTTGGGTACTTTCCAATTAGCCGGATAAGTGCTTTATTTTTATATATTAGATATGCACGCAAAAAAGCAAATGAAATTTCCCATTTCTTTTTGTTTTAAATAAAAGTTTACACTTTGGGCTTTCTATCTATGAAATAAAAATGATGCCTTTCGCATGGCTTATGCAAAAATTTTGGGTACTTTCCAATTAGCCGGATGCGTGTTTTATTTTTACATATGTACATATGTATATATTTATATAAATACAGATGTATTATAGATGTACATATGTATGTATATATACAGTATATTGATATATATATGTATAACACTGGTGCCCGTATAACCGAAAAGTACCAAATTTTACCTTGTTTTGAAAATCTGCACTAATTAAGGGGAAAAAATCTGACTAAGTTTAGCTGTGGTACTTAAATAATTACTGGAGTTTCTATGAGTTACTGAATTTAATGTTATTTGATACAAAAATAAATTAGAAATTTCATTTGCCTTTTTGTGTAGAGACTTTTTCATAAAGTCACAAAATTTCCGAAAAATAATCATAACTTTCAACTTTGGTTTACTTTTTCGGCCGTATATAAACCTCTATTAACTGCCCTAATTGCTTTTTTCACTTGCTTTTTATGCCGCTTAAATGGATCTCCACATTTATATAATTCATATTTCATTAAGAGCGAAATTCTGTGATGCTCACATATATTAATCAAACGGTTTTCACTTATATTTTGTTTTATAAATGCAATAGTCCTAACTAATAAAAGTTCTTTTTCTGAATCACAGAGATTATCAATGTAGTCTATTTCTCTGTTATTTCTATAGCTAGTTTTGTGACATTCAAAACCAGTTAATATTACAATACTGCAAGCCTGAAGACTAGTAGAAGGTTTAATATCAGGCTCCATATTAAAACAATAAAGCAAAACAATATTTATACATATCATAAACTATAAAGTATGTAACAATCAGATTATATTTTTAGTAGCATCGTTAAAGTTAGAACATTCTTCTATGATAAGAAACAAGAGAATGGCAATAATTTTATTAAATTGATTTCAAAACATCTGCTTTCATACTAACGAACATTACCCTGCCTTTATCAGAAGGTGTTTATACAAGGCAGGTGCAATTAAATCTTTAAGACTATAGAAACAAATTTAAGTTCTGTTAAACGTTTGTGTATTTAAACTTGCCAATATAAATATTTAAACTGATTAAAATTAACCAAGGACAGGAAATACAAGGTTTTGAACATTTTTTAAACACAAATCATTAATATATTAGCATTCGAAAGAAAGAATGGAAATGTGAGGAGAAAAAATTATCTATTTTATATTGTACAAAAAAAGTCTGTTTTGAGTTTAATTGTTGAAAATAAAAGTAAGAGATTCTTTAGATTAGCAAAAAATACCATTATTAAATAACTAAATGAAATATATGGACCATTCATTAAATTTAATGGGGAAACATATTACAGTCAGATTTTCTTTTAATCAGAAAAAACAAAGCCTAAATTTTACTTTGCAAATTAAAAAAACATGCATCAAATAACATTAAATTCAATAACTCATAGAAATTCCAGTGATTATTTAAGTACCACAGCTAAACTTAGTGAGATTTTTTTTCCTCTTAATTGGTGCAGATTCTCAAAACAAGGCAGAATTTGGTACTTTTCGGTATTACGGGAACCAGTGTTATACATATATATATCAATATACTGTATATATACATACATATGTACATGTATAATACATCTGCATTTATATAGATCTATACATATGTACATATGTAAAAATAAAACACGCATCCGGCTAATTGGAAAGTACCCAAAATTTTTGCATAAGCCATGCGAAAGACATCATTTTTATTTCACAGATAGAAAGCCCAAAGTGTAAACTTTTATTTAAAACAAAAAGAAATTGGAAATTTCCTTTGTCTTTTTGTGTGCATATGTAATATGTAAAAATAAAACATGCATCCGGCTAAGTGGAAAGAACCCAAAATTTTTGCATAAGCCATGCGAAAGACATCATTTTTATTTTACAAATAGAAAGCCCGAAGTGTAAACTTTTATTTAAAACAAAAAGAAATTGGAATTTTCATTTGCCTTTTTGTTTGCATATGTAATATGTAAAAATAAAAATTACATCTGGCTAATTGGAAAGTACCCAAAATTTTTGCATAAGCCATGCGAAACACATCATTTTTCTTTCATAGATAGAAAGCCCAAAGTATAAACTTTTATTTAAAACAAAAAGAAATTGGAAATTTAATTTGCCTTTTTGTGTACAGCCTTTTTGGTGAAGTCACAAAAATTTGGAAAAATAACCATAACTTTCAACTTTGGCTAATTTTTTTTATCCTAAATATTACAAGTAAATTTTTTAAATATTTTTTTATTAAAATCTGCACCTTTTTATATTCTTACAGTGATATTTTTAAGATGATTCACGTTTTAGATCCAGAGAAACAATTTTTTGAAGATGGAACTGCAATCTCAAAATACAGACTCAGAAATGTGCGATTTGAGAAACCCCCAAGAATTGGACCCCCCATATCTCACAAAGTATGAGGTCTAGAAAGGAAAAATTTCTGATGGAATCATTTCATGATAGAATTAGTGTGTACACAAAATTTCATCAAAATCCCTGTGGGTTGGGTTACAAGGTCTGGTTGAATTGACATGGAATGACCCAGAATCGTTTTTCCGACGAAATATAGATTCTAGTTTCTATAAAGGCTTGAATTTCAACAACTTTTGCTGCAATAACGAGGCAGTTCTTACCTTTACATATTATACAACAAGTGTAACAGTACTTAGAATGAGATATTGATAAATGTATAATAGGTTTCTTATTTGTGGTCTCGTCGGCAGTAATTGTTGACACATAATCTCTTATTTTTACATCACAAGAAGAAATAGAAATATTTCGAGACTGAAGATCACGAAATACATTCTATATACATTTAGAGTATTACATAGAACCACTCAGTAGATCGCAGTTTTTCGAACATCTAAGTATCGATATAACTTTTTTGTTAGAACAGATACGAAAATTTATCCACCAGGCTTTACAACAATGACACTGACATCCAAGCATTATTTATTAGTAATTTCTTTAATAAATATTAAAAAAAAAAATAGTTTCAGAAAACAACATTGACCTCTCAACAATGTAAATATTTTTTGAGTACGGAAAAACAAATCTGAACGCGCTCCGATAACAGCTAATTTGATTTTCCCGGATGATACATTTTTTTAAAAGGTAGAAGCGCACACTGAACCCAAATAAAATAATGCTTCTATGAAAGCTTATAAGGAGTAGTATCATTGCATGTCAAAATTATTTGGGTTCATCGAGCGCTTCATAAAAAAAATTAACTCAAAGACGCAAAAAACGACAAAAATGTCGAAAAAAACCAAAACACTCTATTTTGGGGCTATAATTTCCATGACTTACTATTTTAATAATCATGTAAAGCTTATACTAAACAAAAATACATATCTTTAATTATGCAAAGCCACAGAACAATTATCGGAATTCGAAACTTTTTTTTTCGGGTATATGATCGGTGAAAAATATCCCTTATTAACCCACCTCCTTTCCTTCTGGACTTCATTTCCTTCCCTTCATGGCAAATGATTTCGATTTCCGTGTTATTGAATGTAATAAAACAAATATTTACGCTTTATAAAAGAAGACATGTATTTTCTTCAAAAAGCTTAACACTAGAACCGCGGGAAAATTCATTCAAGTTTTATAAAAATATTTCTTACCGGAATTTTCATTTAAAGCTGTTTAAGTTATTTATTGAAAATATTTTTGCTCAGCATATATTAAACTTATTTTATTAAGATTTTTCTGGTTCGAACCTACATCCGTACATACAATACGGGTCAAAATGACCCGTCTCCGCGGTTCTAGTGTTAAGGAATACACATTTTAAAATATATGAAATATCAGTTTCAAATCTGACAGTTCATTTTTACAATGACTGACTTACAATGGCTAACTTTTTTTTTTTTTATACTTTACAAATATACATCTCTTAATGTCACATTCTTTACAAACTCTAGCAGAGTTTCTGCATATCAAACATAGATTTTAAGTTATCTTTTTGAAATAAAAATATTGTAAAACTTTTTTCTTTCAAATCTTCAATATTTATCTTCAATTAATCATATTTGTTCATACAGGCAGAGCGTTTTCATATAATTTCTATAAATACTAAAATGCGATTAGATAAAACAGATTTAGCTTAAATGATTTATCGGGTTTCAAAACATTGTGCATTGAGAAGTATACACTGTTAAAAATAAAGGTGACAAACCGGTGCCATTTGGGACCCGGAGGTGAAAAGGCGGTGCCATTTGGAACCCTAGGGTGTCATAGGAGCTTGAATATGTGGTTGGGGTGACGACAAATATGTTACTGGATGATGGGAGCTAAATAAGGTGCCATGCACTTCGTATTGGTAGCGATGTACCACTCATCGGGTGACTGGCAACTTGCGCATGCGCTATGACGTGTTTCTTTCTGCTTTCGTTGTCGGCAAGTAAAGTTTACGGGTGTTAGCAAATCAAAACATGGCAGCGCGTAAATTGGCGATATTAATTGAGGGCTAACCACTGAGCTACAATGAAACAACAATGAGGACTTAACGATCCGATTTGCGAGACCAGTGAACCGGGCAAAGTCTGATTAAAGGTAAGATTTAACTTTATTTTATTTTATTTTATTGTTACGTTAATTTATCATCCATCCCTATATGTATAGTAATAAAAAACAGTAAATTAGATTTTTTTTGTTAGTATGATTGATTGGTAAGTTTATTATGTGAAGCTACAAGCTACACTCTCACCAAAATACCCGTTTGCTAATGTTAAAGCTATGAGGCAGTTATTTTACAATTTCTCGTTTACATGTCAATATTTTTAAATGATTTATCGCGGCCTTAGCTACCGAGGAGCAACTGGAGCAAACTGCTCTAGGCACGGGAATCCTAAGGGCGCACAATTAGAAAGAGCGAAATGAAAGATTATAAAATATTTACATATTTTTTCATTACAAATCAGTTATTATAGACGAATCTTGTTGCAATAGGAATATTCTATGACCATTTTACCTTGTGTTTAAACTTATCTGTTTAGATTTAACCCTTAACTGCTGTTAGTGGTCTCAGAGATCGTGAGTTTTTCAAGTTTCACAGTTTAACTTGTAATTTTTAGTTTAACTATAGATACAGGTCAATTTGTTTTAGTTTGGAGTCTTATTACTACCTCTAAATACTTTTGAATAGCTGAATTTAATTTATAATATTCTTATACATAAAGTTTAATACATAAATAGTATTCTGAGAATTAATGTAACATTTTATTCATCTTTAGATTAAATGGTCTGACAGACAGCTCACAGTAGTTATGTAACGATTTTTGTCAGAGCAGTTAAGGTTAAAATATGTTTTTGCGTCTATATACATTTAAAAGCAATTAATTTTATTCGCGAAGTTTTAATTTTAACCTTTACACGGGATCTCGAACAGCATCTGGCCGGCTTTGCATATATTGTCGGATAGATGCTATCGGAACCCCTCCTGTAAAGGCTAATTCACACCATACTGCATCCTCGCGTAACTTCTCTAATATTGTTTCAGTATATCTGATTTGTCTTTGTTTGAGAGGGGGGGGGGGACTTTTTCATTTAAGACAATTGAATACTTGCAAATCTTAAAGTAATAAAAACTTATTTACAGGATTTTCATTATTAATATTTTCCTTATTAACCACCATTATTTCCAAAATAATCTTCATAATAAGATTAGATCGGGAGGCGGTAGCACGGACAATCATTTAGTCTCATTTAAGGATAAAAATCACGGATAAAACCTCGATTTGCATATTAAAACGTTATTAGTCAGCCAAGTCATACCTTGGTGGGAAATGCCTAAAAACCCGAATTTAGCGGTATCTTGGGTTTACCATTATGTTTTCTTACTCCCAATTCTTCATATTTTCATACTTTTGGTTTCATTTTCTTTCAAAAAGGTGAGAAAATGTTAGGTTATTGAATTGAATAAACCTTATGATCTGATTATCGGCTATGTAGATTTACACCCATTTTTTTTTTCGAAGGTATTCTTTCGCATTAAACCTTATTTAGTAGCAGAATTTTATTTTTAAATAAAATAAAATATTTTTTTTCAATAATAGTAATTTAAGCTTGATTAGACCGCAATCAGCCCCCCCCCCCCTTTCTCAATCATCAACATCATCCGATATGACAAATTTGTAGTAATGAACGTTCAAATTATAAAAGGAAAACGATCTCTATTTACTCCACTGAACTTTCAGAATAGTTTACAGAAATAGTGTGTGTTAAAAAAATATAACAAAGAATAAAAACTTATATCGTAATTTTACACAAATGTGAATTTTTTCTGCAAGTAATGAAGATCTCGTATTTTAAAGGCGATTTTTGCACTGTCATTTATAAATCTTAAACATTTTTCTAATGACATATTTTTTAAAAATCTTTCATTCCACCCGTTCTGAAACAAGACCAATAAACAGGGTTGGCTTTTTACCGATAAAAATCTGGGGAAGGTGGTAAAAACCTAAAAATATACAATAAACTGTTAGCCCTTAAACTGTATCGTAATACTATTGATAAAATTCTAGTTTCATGTAATTGGTGTATTAATATATAATATCTATATAGGGGAGAGTAGGGTGGTGTGGGACTTTTTTTACAAAAGTATGATTTTTTTTTTTATATATACAAAAATAAAATTTTCAATTTATAGCATGCAAAGTAAAACACTTTTTAATCCCCCTGAACAATACAGAAACATAACGTGCAAATAGTATTTTATTATAAAGAGAACGTAAGTTTCAAAATGTGTCTCATACCTCCTCATTAAGAGTTATGGGACAGCAATAATAAAAAAAAAAGCTATAAGGCACAAAATAACCTATAGTGTCGGTAAGATAAACAATCAAACAAAGGTTGTAAGTTGATAATGTATATGCCACAATATAAAATTCCAGTATCTTCATGACTGGAATGAAAATTCAGGATTCTCTGTCATAGGTGTCATTAAGGCCCCACACTAGGCACAGAAAGAGACACGGATGATAATGTAAAAGTCTATAGGAGCGCTCTTTTCAAATACCTAACTCAAATTTTAATATTTTTACATGATTTTTTTGAACAATACAGCTGAGGATAATCCATAACCGGCCTAGTTTTTATTTTTTCGATTTTGCTTTTATATTTTTTGTATAACGATAGTTTCAATTTCAGAACCGGTTTAAACCGATTTCGTAAGTTAAAGTAATTAAAAAAAATCTGAAACAAAAACTGAAAAAGTAAAAACTACGCCGGTTGCGGATCACCCTCAGAAATCTTGTTCAAAACAATCACGTAAAAATATTAAAATTTGGGCGAAATACTTGAAAAGAACGCCCCCATAGACTTTGCATTATCATCCGGGTCTTTTTCTGTGCCTAGCGTTGCGCCTTAAATAATCATCAATTTATTTTCATTTTGAAGTATGAATGCATATATTATCAATGTTATAATTAATATATTATCCTCTAAAAATATTTGCATGTTAGAAATTCGCTTTATTATTAATTAAAAAAAGGAACTGGGCGCGTCCCATTCCTCCCTTTTCTGGCATGTCCCATTCCTCACCACTTCCTTGTTTGTGTTGAACTTCTTGTTCAAACAAAAATGCTGCTTTAGGCTTAGTTTAAATTATGGATAATATACAATATAATGTTCCATAAATAGGGAAACTATTACATTTATGCATAAACAAGTGATTAATATATCGAAAGCAAATAAATCCAATTTAAATTGGATTTTTGAAATAATTTTTTCTTTCATACATTTGCAAGTCTATGCATATCAGTATTTTTTGGAAACTGAAGAATGGATTACCATTGCTTCATCTTGTGTGCGATCGATGAAATGTTTAGAATAATGCACAAAGAGAAAAACCTACTGTCCCATTCCATCCGACTTTCCCCCATACATCAAAAAAGGAAATAAAGAATTAGCCAGTTCCGTAAAGCTCCTGATATACACTATATGGCCAGAGATGACCGTCCATTTGCGACCGATATTTTGTTAAATATCTAGAAAAATGTATGAGGAATTATCCTGAAAATCTTAGTGTATAAATATAATACACTACCTGGCCATTGATTATCGTCCACTTGCAATTTTAGACATTTTGCAAAATATCTAGAAAAATACATGAGGAATTATCCTGAAACTCTCAGTGTATAAACAATATAGTACAGGTCATATATTTCTGTAAAGAGTTTTTCCAGAAACTTTATAGGGGACCGCCAACAAATTAAAAAAGTATGAATATCTTTTGGATAACCCTGTCAAAACTAATGCATCAAAAGCGCTCAAACTGTAGATTGTGATTAAGTGGCTTATTGTTATAAACTGTGTTCATCTTTATATCGATAGCATGTATACTCATAGAGAAATTAAGGTTATATAAATATAGTCCCAAATTTTTCCAAGATTTTTGCTTATAATTTGTAGAGTTCTTAATATAAAATGATATTTTCTGAAAATGTGACAAACAACATTGCACATAATATTCTGTAATCAGAATTAAAAAATAATAAAAATTGTATGAAAAATGAGTAGGTTTAGTAAATAATTTTTCACTGCGCATGTGTCAACGATATAAAAATTTCATTTGCATATTATGTTAGCTAAATTTATAGAGCAATTTTTGTGAAAGTTGCAAAATCATAGCTTGAAAATTCTGAAAATAATCGTCAATAGAATCACTTAAAAATCCGTTATTTCCAAAATGAAGCAAAAACAAGAGGGGTTGTATCCATATATTCATTGATTAGTGTCAATATAGAATATACAATACGGAACTTACTACTACATTTGGATAAAACCCCTCTTTCTCTCTCTCTCTCTTTTTTTTTTTTTTTTTTTTTTTTTTTTGCTTTATTTTGGGAACTACGGATTTTCAACTTATTATATTGACGATTATTTTTAGAATTTTGTAGCTATGATTTTGCGACTCTCACAAAAGTTGCTCTATACATTAACTAACATAATATGCAAATGAAATTTTGATATCGTTGACGCATTCGCAGTGAAAAGTTATTTAGTAAACCTACTCATTTTTCATACAATGTTTATTATTTTTTAATTCTGATTACAGGGTATTATGTGCAATGTTGTTTGTCAGATTTTCAGAAAATATTATTATTTTATATTAAGAACTCGACAAATTATAAGCAAAAATCTTGGAAAAATTTGGGACTATTTTTATAAAAACCTTAATTTCTCTACGAGTATACATGCTATCGACATAAAAATGAACACAGTTTATAACAATAAGTCACTTAATCACAATCTACAGTTTGAGCGCTTCTGCTGCATTAGTTTTGACAGGGTTATCCAAAAGTTATTAATTCTTTTTTAATTTGTTGACGGTCTCCTATAAGGTTTCTGGAAAAAATCTTCACGGAAATATATGACCTGTACTATTATGTTTGTACACTGAGAATTTCAGGATAATTCCTCATGTATTTTTCTAGATATTTCACAAAATGTCTAAAATCGCAAGTGGAGGATAATCAATGGCCAGGTAGTGTAGTACAAGTCATATATTTCCCTGAAGATTTTATTCCGAAACTCCAATAGGGGACTGTCAACAAATTAAAAAAGAATGAATACCTTTTGGATATCTTTTGGATATTTATATAAATTAAGGGGGTAGCACTCCCTTCTCCCCCCTTCATATTTAACCAATGAACCTCCAATGCTAATCAGTGAAGAACCTTATCAGAATGAACCTACATATAAAATTTGAAGCAAATATGATATTTAAAAAAGAGTTATCACCTTACATACAGAACCTGCGGGCACATTAGCTGCGTCAGGCTTTGATAGCCTTGTGAGTTATAATTTAAATTTTATTCTTTCTTTTTTTGTTCATCTACCATTTTTGCTGTACTTTGATGATACATTATAATTGGACTGTCTTGTTGTGTGTTTTCCTTAATGTGTTATTATTATTTCAGATAGTGAACTTACATTTACAGTACTTACATTACCATGCTTGATACAAGAAAAGTTTCCGACTCTTTATCATGAAGAAGATGCAGAAATTTCTGTGTTTCAACCTGTTATTGTGCTCCGGAACTCAAGCAACGTGTTAAATTACTCATGCTATGTATTAATTTTATATAAACAGTTAATTACAAAAACTGATTATTTTATAAGCTTAGTTACTTTGTAGTATGCATTATTTTGGTTGTTTAACGTTAACTATAGAAAAAGCCAATTTAAATTTTTATCATTTTTATTAGGTACTTATGTTTTCAAAACTTTCTCAGTGGCATTAATTCCGCATAGTTTCACGTCTTTGTTTAAATAATATTTAATACATTCTTGGTGTTTACAATAAAAAGATTATTTGAACTAAAAGGTTGTTTTTTTAATTCAGTGTTTTATTCTTTTCATTATAATTAATCTTTGGATTAAAATTTCAGATGCAATAAGTCAAAACACAAAAACAATTTGGCAGAAAGTGTTTTGATGTGGATACAGGACTAGAAATCAGCAGTCGTTAGTCGTCAAATGAAACTAAATTATAGAAAAATTATTCCTAGTCGTCAAATCTTAATAGCTAGCTTTCTTTAACTTTAATTTTTGTTTAGCAAATGCTTTCATTTGTATTTTAGCATACACCCCCCCCCCCCCTCTGCTCCATGACATCAGCACGTGTCTTAAGAATTTTGAACCTGTCAATAACCTCTAAGTTAACTTCACTTTAACCAATGACTGATAAAACTGGTCCTTGGATATTACAGCCCTGTAAACAAGATTTTTTTTTTGAGATATTTCTGCATCCTTATGTGTTCCTTAAATAAGAAACTGTATTAAAATTGTTTTAAAATTTTTGTACTCCCTTCCTCAAACAAGCAAAAAAAAAAAAAAAATAAAAAAAATAAAAAAAAAATGTGTGATTTGGAAATGTTTTAAATGCCACACCATAATTCGCAACCAAAGATTCATTTATTTGCTAACTTTTTATTTTCTGATGTACTGTTAGTCTCAGATTTTTTAAAAATTAGCTTATCCCTAGTTATATCTAAAGGTCATATTTTCTTTCTGTGGACATATTTGCTTGATTATCTGCTTTGTATGCATATTAGCTTTATAAAAAGAATAAGTTTTTCCAGAATTCAAATATGGTAGTTTAATCAGGTTTCATACTTATGGAAAGTCAATTTTTATTTTGTTTAGTAAGAAAAAGTGTTTAATATATAAAGTTCCCCCCCCCCCGCACTTCTCTTCAATACATTAAAATTAAATATGCAATGCAATATTATTACTATTAACATGGTTGTGAAAAGAAATAAGAAAATATGAAATGCATTTGGCACATCGAAAAGAAAATTGTAGTCATTATTTTGACACCTTACATACAGTTTTTAATATCTAATCCTGTGCGGATATATGCTATAAAATATGGATTTGCATAAGTTCACTATAAATTTAAGTACTACATATATTGTAAAAATGATTTTTTTTTTTTACTCAATTTCATCTGTGATTTTACCACAACTGTAAAATGAACTTATTTTCTATAATTCATTTCATAGCTTGATGGCTAACTTTCTGGAAAAATTTTAAAGAATATTAAGCATTCTTACTAATTTGAAAGTTACACAGCATTTATTACATATTCTTTTCTAATTTGTGTTTTACATTTTTTATTAATTAGATACAGTAGGGTAGCTGAAAAAATTATTGGTGCGTTGTTTGACATTGATATTTCATAACTAAAATCTGAGAAATGCTTATTTTAAAATTTTGTAGCATTTCTTCTATTATATGAAAATCTTAATCCTCCGAAAAGTTCACAACCGTCAAAATGATCAGCAACTAATATGTTCAACGAAGTGTTGGCCTCATGGAAGCAAAATAATTTTAATGGAACTTCCAGCAGTATTGGAGCCTTCACATGGAGCAAAAACAAAATTGACCTTCAACACCCATCTGCGTGGATATTTAATAACAGGTGTATTGCCTTCGAACAATCAGATCTTAACTCACTTGACTTCTGTAGAAAAGTTAGAAATAGAAAATCCCCAGTTTGCAATGTATGTGATGCGAAATTATCAAGGCAGAATGATTTAAATCAGAATTATCTGCAGCGGACTGTCAATTCTATGATCTTTCGTTTTCAAACTTGTGTAAAAAATAAATATCAAGCCAGTGAACAATTTGTTAAAATATTGTTATTTCTTTTTTTTAATTAAAATATGGCATATATTTTACAGGATATAGCATTTTTCTGTGTCCTCATACTTTTCAGTTGCCTGTATATAAAATAATGAAATTACATGTCAAGCAATATACTATGTGTCAAAAAAATGGTTACGGATTACTTCTGAAACTATAAGAAAATTATAAAATATTCATATGAAGATAGATAGTTCAATTTATACTTTCTCTTATTTTGGAGTAAAAAACATCAAATTTTTATAATGTTCCTGCATTTAAAAATGCCCAATCACAAAAATAATTACTGGCCCTTTCTTAAACATACCCAAAAAGTTTGATCCAAACATCTGAGTTAGAGACAGTCAAAAATCATGATTTATTTCATTTTACAAGAAATTCAAAACATAAAATTTAAAATCGGGCTTTAAATTGCATGACAAAGTCACAATGTTTGACTCTAACTCAGTAATTTTTAGAGGCAGAAAATAGGTGTAGAGGTTGTGTAAATTTTGCAATTTATTGTAACAAAACCTTTTGGGTATGACAAACAATGCAATAGTGATGACTTATGATTGGTGATTTTAAAATGGAAAGACTGTATAAAAGTTAAAATTTTGAATTTTTCTTAAAATACTCTCCATGTAAATGAAAGTACAATTTGAATTCTCTGCCTTTCTGTGATTATTTTTGTAGTTCATATTATCCCTCTCTGAGTTACAAAAATATGCTGCAATTTTTCTTTGGACACCTGATAATGAGTTTAAAAGTATAATATTCCATAAATCTGAAAGAAAAAAAAAGACTCAAAATATTGACTGATCATGATAATTTTCTTTGCAGAATTCAATTAAAAAAGGGATAAACACTTTATATTTCATGATTCAAACCAATACAATTTCTTGACAAGCGGGGTGAGGGGAGAGGGGTTGCAACTGTGGGCCATAGATTGTGAGTGCAATTTCTTGTAGGATGCCACAGGGCACACTGGATTTTGTGTGTCATCCGTTCACCCTCTGGTGCACCCTGGATAAGTGGTATCATTATTCTCCCCTGAGATGCCATTCTTTCACCCCTTAAGGTACCCTGGATGAGGGGTGACATTACTCTCCCCTCAGAAGCGATCCTTTCACCCTCTGGGGCACCCTGGATAAGGGGTGCCATTACTTTCACCTGAGGCGCCATCTTTTCACTCCCTGGGGCACCCTGGTTAAGGGGTGCCATTACTCTCCCCTGAGATGCCATCCTTTCACCTCCTGGGGCACCCTGGATAAGGGGTGCCATTATTCTCCCCTGTGGTGCCATCTTTTCACCCTATTGAACACTGTGGATAAGGGGTGCCATTATTCCTCCTTAGGTGCCGTCCTTTCACCACCTGAAACATCCTGGATTAGGGGTGCCATCCTTTCACCCAAGTTAAGGGTGCCATTTTAGCTCCTCTAGGGGTGTCACCAGTGAGACAAGCTTTTCACCCCTAAAAGGTGCAATGTGTCACCATTAGTTTTAACAGTGTAAGAACTACAAAGACCGGTGATATATGTCAAGATACATACACTACACACTCCAAATTTAAAAGCCCACCTCGTGGCCTCTTGTAAGAACGCATCACTGCTGCTGTGACGGGCATTGACAGAGACAATGCTACTGGACAGGGCCGGTGAGAGGGGGGGCACAGGGAGCGATTGCCCAGGGGCCCAGGAGCTAGAGGGGCCCGCACCGTACCGAACAAATATACAGATTTCATATTATTCCAAATCTGAACTTGCACTCATTTTTTTTTTTTTTTTTTTTTTTTTTTTTTTTTTTTTTTTTTTTTTTTTTTTTTTACAAGTTAACTAAAAAATGTTTCCCAGAATTGCTCTGAGAAGATTTTCACTAGAGACATAGTACTATTGGTAACAAAACAGTTGCATTGAACAAGACAGATCTTATCTCTTCTTGTCTTGTAATGAGGTAAGTACTAATCTAAAAGCTGTCAATTCGTTCATTCCTCTTCTTACAAACAGCCAGGAACTTCCTGTTTTCCTAAGAAATTTACAAAGGACCCTATTCTGACCACAGACATGCCCATGCCTTTAGGCAAAAGAGCCTCTAGACTATAATAGGTCCATCTGATACTGACCACAGAGGTGACAGGAAGACCGACGCATTTATCGGACAAGCGATGCAACTGCTAGGGCCCGGCTCGCACTAATTGCGATCCCCTTAGGATACCGAGTCTCTTTATGCAGGCTCTGATTACCGATTAGACATGAGAAACACATGCTTCTCTTGGAAAGTTTTGAAAGGGCCCGAAATTGAGAGCATAGGAAGTAAAGATCAGAACGGGCCCGGCCCATTGTAAAACTCAAAAGTTCGACCCGGGCCCAGCCCGGTCTGTTTACATTTTTCTAGGCCCGGCGCTGCCCGTACAAAAATCAGTGAAAACAGGACTGTCCGGCCCGGCCCGTCACAATTTCTACTATTTCTAAAAAATTTAGATTTTTATCATATAATTAAGATACCTTTAAAGAATACTGCATACATATATATGGAATGATTTTACAGTATATTTAACAGGAAATACACATTAGCAACATTAATGATTACTTAGATTCTTAGATTTTCAAAATTCAAATAAAGATTCATTTAAAAGTTTATATGGTTTAGAGTAAAAGAAAAAAAAAAAAGAAAGTTAAAACATCGTAACTTTTAAAGCTGTATAATAAAAATAGATTTATGAAAATTTTTTTATATCATTTTATTAAATATTTCATGTCCAAATTCATTCTCAAATCCAGAAGAGCTGCTTTCTGATGCAATTCTGAATTATTATTATTATTAATTTTTTTTTTCGGAAATGTATAAGATTAGCAGGTGTTTTTATTCAGAGACTATGTAATCGAATGGCGTTATCCATGTTTTGATGCAAGCAATTTAAGAAAATACGGTCGAAATTAGCGTTTTGAATAGATTTTTCGGAAGCGACAGCATGGGAAGGGAGTAAAATCGTCAACCATTTGACAAGATTTTCTTGTATCTCAATAAGGTTATACAAGTATCTTATTTACAGAAAACGAAAAAAGGTATTTGATTCCAAATCCCTTCAATAGTCAGGCTTGTCAATTTCATATTTCTGCAGTTAAAAATTAGTCAGAAAATGTGTCAACTTTCGCGTTGTTAAGAAGTGAATTTAAGAACCACCATGAAGTATGTATCCAAAGATTACGTTAGCATAAGATCTCTATCGCTATTAGTTATTTGACAAATCACGTTGTCTGCCCTACACATCTTGAGAACAATTGGGACTATTTCCGTCCCGGCTCGTCTGTATGTTAAAAAAACTATGTAAAACTGATCTTGACCCGGCACGAGTCTGCTAAAAAAAAAAAAAAAAAAAAAAAAAAAAAAAAAAAATAAGCGCGGGTTACACACAATGTAACTGTCCGATGACGATCTCTACACTGTACAAGTTACAATTCTGTATATAAATATTGTCAAACTGTTATTGGCTCGCGACGCACATTTATACTTATTTTCGTTAAGGTCATATTCATTGAAAATAGTTCATATTTTGTTGTTTCTGAATAAATATTTATGACGAGCCGGTAGGCCCACAATTTTTTTTATTGGCCCGGCCTAGCCCGTATAGCCCGTTCAATTTTTTTGCCGGTCCGTAAGAAAATTTGGAACCATTTCGCCGGCTCGGCAAATTACAATTCTGTATTGATGTTATTAAATTGTTATTAACTTGCGACGTACATTTATACTTATTTTCGTTAAAGCCATATTCATTGAAAATAGCTCACATTTTGTCGTTTCTGTATAAATCTCTATAACAGGCCAGTAGGCCCGCAGATTTTTTTTTCGGCCCGGCCCGTAAGAAAATTCGGAACCATTTCACAGGCCCAGCCCGGGCACGTCCAGACCTCTAATAGGGAATCCTAAATTTTGTATGGAACTAACTTAATTCTAAAATTTCATCTAATTTCTTTTCAAATTATTAATTTATGTGCATATATCTATGTTAAATTAAATGATTTTGTTTAAAACCTTAATAGGGTAAACTATGGTGTATGGTTTATTTTTTCTGCTGTCACAATACTCCGTTTTTAATTAATTAATTAATTTATTTATTTATTATCATGTTGACGATAATTATTTTTAATTTTTTCCTTTTTCCATTTTGCTATCCAATTTAGTAATTTTGATGTGCCTTGTTTTTGATGTTTTTTCTTCATTTAATTTTGGTTTGATGTGTGTTGGTAGCCCCAAATTCGTATTATTTTGCTTTTTCATGGCAAATACGAAGATGAAACCACACACTTCATTTTTAGTTCTAAAGTATTTGGGGTCTGAAGATTTTGCTTTGGTTCTATAAATTCCATTCGTATTCATTTTAATTAATTATTTTTTTCCCTCCATGTTCAATGTGGTATAAGTTATTAAATTCAATGGTTCATATATTGCAATACAATTAATGATTATATATATATGTGTGTGTGTGTAAGTGTGTGTGTTATTTAAGTGCTTAACGAGGTTATACAAGTGTCTTATTTACCGAAAATGAAAAACGCTATTCGATTCCAAATCTCTTCAATAGTCAGAATTTTCAATTTTATACTTTTACAGTTAAAAATTAGTTAGAAAATGTGTCAAACTTTCCCGTTATTGAGAAGCGAATTTAAGAACCACCAAGAAGTATATACATATTCAAAGATTGCGTTAACATAAGTTCATTATCGCTATTAATAATTTTACAAATCATCTTGTCTTGCCCCGACACATCTTGAGAACAATTAAGTCTAGTTCTTGCCCGGCTCGTCTATATGTAGAAAAACAATCCAGCTCTGATTTCGGCCCGGCACGGGTTTTCTAAAAAAATATTAAGCCCGGGTTACACACAATATAACTGTCCGATGCCGATCTTTACACTGTATAAGTTACATTTCTGTATTGATGTTGTCAAACTAGTATCGACTCGTGATGCGCATTTATGTTTACTCTCGTTAAAGCCATATTCATAGAAAGAAAATGCCTGTCGGCTGGGTCTATAGGCGGAGGTAGATTTCGAAGAGTGCTCATTTCAACAACAACAACAAAAAAAAAAAAAATACATATATATATATATATATATGATTAGAGATAAACCCAGTTTTATATCTTCATTTGGCCGTTTATGAAAAATTTTTAATTTCATTTTTCTGCAAAAACTGGTTTTATCAGAATCATCTTAAGAAAAATTCAGCTCAAATGCCCATTTTGACAACATATTTTGAAATAAATTCTGAATTTATTAAAAAATCGACCAAAACAGTACATTATACAGTTCCTAAATAACAAAAAACTGTCAGTTGAATGCATTTGAGAAAAAAAAATGAATTTAAAAATGAGTCATAAAATAACCGATTTGTTGTTTGAATACATCCTTAATTCTTTAATCATGATTGCTTCGGAATATTTTGTGAGAAATACTCACTTTGACAGCATTTTTTGAAATATATTCTATCTTTATCAAAAAACTGGCCAATGCATCACAGTATATACACTGCAAAAAATAATTGTTAATTTTACGGTATAATACTGGCACCCTTGCTGCCCGTATTATACTGTGAAATCTACCGCAATAAACTGTAAAACAAGCCGTAATATACCGCTAAGCAGTAATATGCCGTGTATTACTGCTACTGTATTTAGAAGACGGTATACTACTGCTTATTTACGGTTTATTACTGTTAATTTTACGGTATATTACTGGCAGCTGGGGCGCCAGTATTATACTGCAAAACTAACAATCATTTTTTGCAGTGGTTCCTAAATAAGAGGATCTGTAAATTGGATGCGTTTGAGAGCAAAAATGTATTTAAAAACGAGTCAGTAAAAAAACGCAATTTCTTATTTGAACACTTCCTTAAATTTTCAGTCACGATGATTTCGGAAAATTCTGTTCAAAATACCCTTTTTGGTAGCCTTTTTTGAAATATATTCCGTCTTTATCAAAAAACTGAAAAATGCATCACATTATATAGTTCCTAAATAAGAGGATCTGTAGATTGGATGCGTTTGAGAACAAAAATGGATTTAAAAACGAGTCAGAAAAAAAAAAAAACGCAATTTCTTATTTGAATACTTCCTTAAATTTTCAGTCCCGATGCTTTGGAAAATTCTGTTCAAAATACCCTTTTTGGTAGCTTTAAAAAAAAAATATATATATATATATATATCCTGTCTTTATCAGAAAATTGACCAATGCGTCACTTTATACAGTTTCTAGATAAGAGGATCTACCATTTGGATGCGTTTAAAATCAAAAATGAATTTAAAAATGAGTCAGAATATAAGCAGTTTGGATTTAAGGTTTTTTTCTCCAACTCCTATTTTTGTTTAATTTCTTTTTGCTATACAAATTGGTCCTATGAAAAACTTGTCAATATAAAAGTTGTAGATATTTCTGAGAAGATGTAAAATAAATTTAATCAGATTTGATATCTTAAAAATTGACGGAGTTATGGATTTTTCTCTTTTTTTCACCGCCCTTTTTCTTTTCGTTTTTAATTTTTTTCATCGGTAAAAGTTGGTCCTATCAAAAACTTGTAAATACAAAAGTTTTAGATAATTTTAAGAACATTTACAAAAAATTTAGTTGGACTTGATAGCTTGAAAATTGACGAAGTTATGAATTTTTTTCTCTCAAAATCCCTGTTTTTTTTCGCCCCTTGAGCCCACTTCTAAATTTATGAAAAATCTGTCATGCATAAACTTTTGGACCATTTTTAAGAAGTAATATAAACTTTAAACCGATTCGATATCTACTTTAATTAAGAAGTTATGGCGTTTTTTCGGTTTTTACAAAAACGCCCCCTATTCGGACCCCCTTGGTCCGATTTTGCCCATTAACGAACTTAGACAAGATTTTATCCCCTTTGATTTTATGTACAAGTTTGGTGGAGATTGGTGAAGAATTATAGAAGTTATCGTGTCCATAAAAAAGTGAGATATATAGATAGATAGATAGATAGATAGATAAACTGGTGCGATTGCAATAGGTAGTATTTCATACGAAATCTACCTAATAGATAGATATATATATATAAACTGGTGCGATTGCAATAGGTAGTATATCATACGAAATCTACCTAAAAGCTAATATTTCATCGTTCCTGCCTAAAACTTTATAATGGGCTGGTAGGCCCGCTAAATATCTTTTATCAATCCGGCCTGACCCGTATGGCTCGTTCTGCCGGCCTGGTTTGTTAAAAAAAATATTTTAATTCTGTCTGCCCGGCCCGGCCCGTGCAGACCTCTACAATACATTCTATTATGTTCATATTGTATTTTTAAGTTGTATATTTTGTCTGAAACATCCATTTACTACTTTATTATAGTGAATATTTTTTTTAAAAATCTTTATCACTTTCAAAATACATTGTATTTTTAATTCTTGTTTACCTGCTATCGTCAGATTATTTGAGGATTGGTGAGCATAATTTGTAGGATGTAGTGCCTCCTAATATTTTAACCCTTTGAGTGCTCGGCTAATTTTTTAGTTTATGTTAGATTTATAAAATAATACCTATGAAAACCATTTGTATGGGGATTTGTTATGATTGCCTTGCATATTAATCTTATGCATGGCAAAAATAAGAAAAAATAAATAGTGAATAAACGGCACCATTCACAGCAGAAAATAGCCCCACCAGTGGCCGAGAGGTTCTGACCTCTTAACTGGTAGACGGCAGGTGCTGGGTTCGAACCCAATCGCGGCTGTCGGCCTAACCGTTCGGAGTTTTTCGTGGTTTTCTTCGAACCTTGCGTAAATACGGGTTAGGTTCCCTTAGAAAGACCCCCACGAAGGGCACTCCCTCCCCTGGGCCTATATCCCTAGTGTAGATAATCGGCCGACAAAAATACACCACTACACCACAGCAGAAAATATAAAAGCTATAAGTAAGTATTTTCAGCTTTTAAAATATCTGGTATTATAATATATGTCAAACTGAAAAGAAAAAAAAATATATATACATGAAAACGACTTCTATATTATTTATTTACTTAATTATTTATTTTGCAGTATTTAGGATTTTTTGCGGCGGTTTTAACATTAGTAAAGGTAATTAATTCAATGGCAAACTTTTTTGTCAAATTTTGCATTTTTCGAGAATTTTCCGCTTTTTTGAGGCAATTTTTTAAACATACGTAAAAAGGTCCAGTTTCAGTTTTTTAGCCCAATACAGTTAATTTTGTTGCATGCCAACTTCGAAAAAATTTCATGCAGTTTCTGACATTCTTTTACGTTCTGCGACGATTTATTTATTTATTCATTTATTTTTCTAAACGAAAAATTAATATTTAAAATGTAATAGTGCTTTGATTAAATTCAAGTTGTAAGACTATCAAACCTTTTCCTACGGTAATGGCAACATGAACAGAATCTTGAAAATTGGAATTTAATCTGTGTCGAAATAAAAAAATGATTGGAGGTTTGTTTGATTCGAAGTCGGGCCAGACGTAACTCGCATAAATGTAAGTTGGAGAAAACGGTGCAACTTGACAAGAAATGCGTTCACTTGTTTCATTTGTTTGCTTTGGAAAAACCGACCATTGAAGATCTGCTGGTGTTGTTAGGTATAAAATGAAACTCGAATGGAAAATTAAATAAAGCTATGCTCCAAAATCTTAGGGACGAGGGGGGGGGGGAATATGTTTTTTCTTCTTTTTTTGTGGGGTGGGGGGGATCACCCATCCGGGGCACCCACCAAAAAACTTGGCATAGGTGGGGGGGAGGCCTCAGAAAACCTTCTTCAGAAGTCTTGTACCTACTGTGCTTAGTGAAAAATCAAATGTTGTTGATAATGCTTGCCGCTTTACATAAAAATTGAACTACAATATTAAAGTTTTTTCCCATTTTTTTTCCTTTATACACTTGACAACGTGTTTTTGTTAACACACATAAAAAAATCGTGAAAAACGACTCAAGAGCCATAATCATGAAAACAAAGATTTCCACTTATAGGAACAGTTTATTTTCCCCTTTTCCATTAAAAATTATATTAAATTTTTTTTTAGTTTTTTTTTATCCGTTTTTTAATGTAGAGTCAAGATTTTAAAGCCATATTTGACTTAAAAATTTATTTCAAATTAAAAAAATTTACTTTCTTAAATTAAAAAAAAAAAAAAAAAAAAAAAAAATGATTTGATTATACGATGATTCGAATAAGCGGCAAATTTTTGTGCGTTTTCTTGTAGGGGTCCGTAATTTTTGCCTGCCCAGGGGCCCGTGAAACCTGTCACCGGCCCTGCTACTGGACATATTGGCGGAACTATATTACCGTTGGGCTGTGTGCCGAGTGATCAAGGGTGTATTTCGATCCAAATTGCTTATTTTCCGATTTATTTTTAAATTTATTTTTGCTCTCAAATACACCAAACTTTCAAAATCTCTTATTTCGAAAGTACACGAGGTGCCGTAATTGCCAATTCTTTGATAAATACAGAAAATATTGTAAAAAAAAAGCAATCAAAAACGGCATTTCGAACTGATTTTTCCCAAGCGGGAGTTTTGGGAACGAAAAAAAAGGGTCCTACTGATAAGGTAATTCTTTATAGCTCAAATTCTAATGAACTGAGCGTAAAATGATAGCACACGGCACCTCATACGTCCCTTCAAGAATCCCCTCAGCAAGTTTCATGTTTCTACTTTTAAAAATGAGTCTGAAATTGTATCGGAAAATTTCGAGCTGTTGAAGGTGGAAAAGCGTTTTTTCGAATACACCCTTAAGGGTGTGCAAACTGAACAGTTGTAGTATGTACCATAAATTTAGCCAGTGTATATATCTTGTCATGTATTACCCATCTTTGTGCGTCGTATGTTTGTAAACCAACAGTCTTTTGAAAGTCTCTTTCAATCCTTTTGGCAAACCTCGTAAACAATAAAAATGAAGTAATAATAAGAAGAAATATCATCTATGGATCGTTAACGATGTTCCTAATTTAAATAATTAAAGGGATGAAAACCAGTATCTTCGCGTTTTCTATAAATACGGCCCATGCGAAAAGCCTAAGTATGATTTTCGAAGGTTTCTCAGCACACATACGGGAATTCATATTATTACTGAAACTATTCATTAAAAACCTATTTCGCTAAGTTTTAATTTTGCAATTTTTAATTTAAATTGCCATTCATTGATGTCACAGTTTATTAATTTTTTCAATAGATTTCTCAGTATTTAATGAATATTGCATTATTTTTTCTGTGTTGCAAAATCGAATCCAAAAGTTAAATAGTTACAAGCATTATTAGTTTCAATATAAAACACAAAACATATCATTAAAAAAATACCATAAGGTTTTTTTTTTTTTTTTTTTTTTTTTTTTTTAAATCTTTACGTTTGAGATTCAACAACCTACGCTTTGTTGCGTTCTCATTAGTTAGTTCTCAAGGCAAGCTATTTTGGAAGTGAAATTTTAAGCTGTTTGATCTGCTGATATACATAGAGAATATTTTCTGATAAAATTATTGTCATCATACAAGTATGCTCGTTATTTGTTTACGTGTGTGTTCAATCTATCGAAAGAAAAAAAAAAAAAACTGGTAAAAGGCTAAAGCCACAGTCGGCAACAAGCGAATAGCGAAAGTCAAAACCTGGACCGTCAAAAATTTTCAATTTGAATAAATAATTTCTTAATATTGAGATATATTAGATGAGTTTGAGCGATAGCCCTACACTGTTAAAAATCTTGTCCTAGTTTGAACCAAATTTTGGTGCTTAATAGCTGCCACTGTAAGATGGTGAAATCTTGAACCAATAGTTGGAGATCCTGTTGAAGCATAGTTCCAACAGTTGGAACGCACTGAGAAAAAAAAAATATACCGCGTTTACCTAGAATGAATAGTTAGTCACTTTCTAAGTACCTAAACTAGAACTATAGATGATCGAATTGTGCGAATGGTTTAATCAACTAAGCTGAATAGACGAAACGACCTAGCATTTCTAGCTTCGTGTTTTCTAGGTGATGAAATGATATTGAATTATTTCAGTAACTAGAAATTATCGGTTGATTTCGGGAATGATTTCGTAAACAAGAATTACAGTTACCATATCAAACCTCTTGTATTCGCCTCTATTTGCAGAGATTTTTAAATGATTTTGACCACAAGAATATAGGAATACACTCTTGAATTCTAGTAAGAGACTATAGAACTCTCAAACGTACTGAACTAGAATTTATAAGGATGACATGGAACTATTTTTTCTAGAGCCACAATTTAGAATCTAGATGCCTTGACTATATTTTTTTCTCAGTGCGAGGTTCAAACAGGAAGCTGCAAATGTTGGTACGAGATTTCACCATCTTACAGTGGCAGCTATTAAGCACCAAAATTTGGTTCAAAATAGAGCAAAATTTTTAACAGTTTATCGGCATTTCTTATACATTATAAGCTGCTATAGCGCTATTAATTTGATTTTTTAATAGTGATGCATAGTTGTGTCTGCTTTTCGCCGCAAGCTGGATATCTTTGGAAAAAAGATATCGCAAATGAAGAATTTATTCATTTTCAAACTATTCTTGAATATAATAAAAGTAATTCCGAAATACAGATTATTGTGCTCTTAAGTTTTGTGTCAGATCTTGTGAAGGAATTTGAAACAAGGTTCCAAGATTTTCCACTGATAGGTAAGTTGTCTCAAAACTTTAAACCGCCTGAACCTCTACTTCAAATGAAGATAATTGACTTGAAAAAAAAAAAATATTGCTCTTCAAATGCATTCTCTAAAGCATTTTTAGAGTGAACATGTCTCAGAAAAGTATGAAAACTGCAAAAAACTAGCTATTAAGGGGTCTAGTACCTTTTAAGGCTTCAAAAATTCGATTTTTCAGTTTTCATTAATTATTATAAAATAATTCATTATAAATATTTTAAAACAAACCGCGTACAAAAATTCCCATTATAACTGAAGTTATAGCAAAAATAAGATGCATCCCCATCAAAGGTAACTACAAAAATTAAAAGGTTTGAAACGGGTTTTTGAAAAACTGCATTTTTAGACATAGCGCGCATGATATCTTGAGAACATATGTATGAATTGTTATGAATTATTTTTTAGTTGATAAGCACATACGTATGCTTAAAATGAACTATTTTTATGTATTTATAGCGATAAAATTTTTAGTTATGAATAATTTTATTTATTAAAAAATGTAAAATTTTGATTTTTTTTTTATTTAGAAATTTTTTTTACAAGGTTAAAGAAATAATTTTTATTTAACAGTAGTTCATTTTAAAAATACATTATTCTTCTTTACAAAACAAATATATATGCAAAAATATTGATTTATAGGGTCGTTAGGATGCGCGCAAGGCACGACGGAGTAAAAAATAGAGGTTTTTAAATTTCAGTAATGCATATATTATATGAAAGACTATTAAATGTTTAATGACAGTTTATTAAAAAGCTTAATCTTTTCTATTGAACGGTGAAATTTTCATGTTAATATGTATGAAAGTTTTAAAGAATCGAACTTTGGTTGTTTTTGTTGATTTTCATCCCGTTTAAAAGGTACAAGACCCCTTAACAATAGATACTGTATGTTTCGTTCAATATATGCATGTGAAACATCTTTTTTCAAAAGGAAATTTGTGAAGAACGAAAACCGATCGAGATTAACGGACACCCATTTTGAAGGCACTTCTTCACATTAGTGTCTACTACCTGAATTAGGTTATAAACAAGTTGGAAATTGCACGTGAAGCGTAGCAAATGAGATGCGTTCATACGATAACAAAGTTTTAAAAATATCACTCTCATATATCAATCTCATAAAACTGTAAATAATTACAATTAAAATGCGCACCAAACAATGTTCTCCCTATACCACTATGCAATGGAATACTTTTGTGTGGCCTTGTAAATCAATAACAAATATTCTTTGTACCACAGATTATGCAAAATGTATATTATAATATCTACTTTATAGATGCATATCAATTTTATTACGTTCGAACGAGTGTAACAACATTAAAATGCATTTGAAACATTTTCCCCCATAAATACTTTTGATTGTCCCTGTAATTGAACTATGCATCCGATTTTGATAAAATTTGAAGTAACTCGACAAAATTATGTAATAATTATGTATTAAAAATTTCAAACGATTAAAATGCATTTGAAACATTTTTTCCCATTGACCGTAATGTAACGAAGTACTTTTGATTGTCCCTGTAATTGATCTATGCATCCGATTTTCTTAAAATTTGAAATGACAAAATTATGTAATAATTATATATTTCAAATTTCAAACGATTCGGTTGGGTAGTTTTTGCGTTGTTATATGCGGACGGACAGACAGACGGACGGACTGAACGACAACAATAGGTGCTACGTATTTACATAATTACGAACGCACCTAAAAACTGGTTCAATAGTCCAAGTGTAGTTTTTCGCATTCGTTTTTCAACGAATACCTGCATTTTCTATTTTGTTATAAATATGTAAAAATTTTCAGACCATATGTTTGGGAATGTACGCTGCTGAAAATTTGAAACTTTTGCTGATTATATATCCACCGCTTTTCTAGAATATCTCTATTTTGACCCATGAGAATGCTTCATAGTAAAGTGAAGTAATCGTTTTCTAGAAAAGCGTTGGCGTGACAATGCAGCAAAAGTTTCAAACTTGTAACAGTGCAGTAATTTTTCAGAGCGAATATCTGACTTTTCTATTTTTTATTATCTGTATGTGTATGTAATAATAAAAATTTTCAAGTAATAAGTACTTATATTACTTATGTGTCTTTTTCTGCAGACTTTGATAAAATTTTTCAAAAGTATTTGGTCTGTGCTAAATGTGATTCGCCGGCTACGACTATAAATGAACGATAACTGCTATGCACGCCCCATTGAATAGTATCTTGTGGTTCACTTTCGTAATGTATGTAAGAATTTGCATGAAATAGAATAATATCATTAAAATGCACTCCAAGTAACTTTTCATTTTGTAGATTATAGACCATAATATAAGAGCAGGTTTTTGAATACTGCTGTAAACGAGCCATAAATATTACACGCTTCCCTTTCAATACTAAATATGCCCCATTAAACCTAAATAATACATATGAATTACATGATAATTCGACTACGATATTTACGCCAGTTAATGCACGGACAGGCAGAGAGACAGATTCTGCCAGAAAGACACGTGACCAGACAAACTGAATTTATAAACATTCTTCAATTCATATTGCAAAGCATTGAAAATTAGAAACTGTCTCAATTCCGAGGATAATTCCAATTTTTATTGTAAAATATTCCTTGTGTGTACCTATATAATACATACTAGCAAAAGCCGTGCTTTGTTTGGATTCGCGAAGCATTATTTCATAAGATAAATATTTGAAAGGAACATTACTTTTTTATATTATTTTTGCATCTTTATTAAGCAAAAACGTTATCTCATGTTTTGGCGCATTTAAATTTTAGAAATGTAAATTTAGCCAAATAACTAAGAATTTCCTCGGAATGTTTTATTTCTGATATAACAATATTTTCGAAGCAGAATTTTACAAAATATTTTTTTTTTAAGTTTTAAATAAAAGTTTTAAAGATGTTTTTACATTTTCCAATGGCCAGTAACGGCGTTCGTTATGGCCAATAAGTGTTCTTTTTCTCGACATTTTTAAATTACTAATACATTCCAGAAATTATTTATAAACGTAGTTAATATATTTAATTTGGTTGAATTAAATTATTCTTCAATCAATTAAAATATTCTTAAATTATTCTTTAATCTTTCATTTCGAATACCAGATTTAAGAAACTAACCAAATTTAACAAAATATTCACTCTAAATACCAATTATAAGAATTAATTTTACTTGTTTACGATTCTTTTTGTTGCCACTTTATCAAAGTAAATACCTAGATAAATAAATCATAATGTAATTCTTTTAAAACCCGTAAGTATAAACTGCGTAAATAATTTTGGCAAAATAATGCAAATATATTTTATTTAATATATTAATCATGATCTACCTATAATTACTAACCCCATAATTTATTTTCCTTCTTAAAATAAAAAGATACGGGTTCAATTTTTTATTTGCAAACGATTTTGGCGGAATAATGAAAATATATTTTATTTAATTAATTAATCAAGATTCTATCTATAATTACTAACCCCATGTTTATTTTCATTCTGAAAATAAAAAGATACGCGTTCAATTTTTTATTTGCAAAAGTGCGTCCATAATAGAAAAACATGTAAAATAAATTAATTATTAAAATAATATTTTTTTAAAGGTTATTCTGTAAAAAAAAATAACATTCTGCAAATCTACATATCATAATTTATTCTTATGTTTAATTTCAAGTCAAAATACTGAATAGATTTTTTATAAAGCGTACGACAAAATGTAACTTGAGTGGACTAGTAGAGGATTCGCTTCGCTCATCCTAATAAATCTATAAGTTATCCAATGGATGACACATGTAAATATTTATAAGCATGTGTATATAAATACACGGAGAGCCAAAAATGAGCTGTGCTTAACCCTCAATTGTAGGGGCTCAATTGTATAACTTGTAATTTACAGTCTAACTCTTTATGCACTGACGGTACTTTTAAATATTATTGAAGAAAATTTAATATAACATTTATTTACTCCGTCTATTAATGAAAATTTATGTTTTTTTTTCACACAATAAAATCTTCTCGATCAAATTTAGCGATCGTAGAGAAACAGTCAAAGCTAAATTTTTTCAAAAAGTGGTGATATTCTGAATTATTTTCATAAGTATAGCTATACTTTCTAAGGAAAGTTTTATGAAACATTTTTAATTACAAAAGCCTTTCCATTTATTGAGTCGATCATAATACATTTAACCCTTTCCGGCGAGGAATAAATCTCTTTGAAATAATTAACTTACACCATAATCAGTGCCTGATTTAGGGCAGGGCCCTCGGGGCACAGGCCCAGGGCCCCCAATTTTCAGGGGCCCCCAAATGCTGCTGAAGGGTTTTCAACTATTGCCCAAAATCAATTCAACTGCTTACAAAATCTAGTGGAATTTTACATTTTATTCTACATTCTACTGTGTTCATATTTTATTTTTACAATATTGTATATTTTGATTAAAGCATTCGCATTTAATCACTTATTAAAGTGAAAATTTTCTTTTATCTTTATCACTTTAAAAATATATTGTATTTTTAATTCTTATTTAATCATGTTCCTGTTCTTGTCAGATTATTTGGAGTTAGTGAGTGCAGTTCAAAGGCGGAAGAGTCCCATAACATTTTAAATAATTATTGTTTGGTATTGTGGAAAATTTATGGATAATTGCTGCATACTTTATCATTCCAGATCCATAAACTTGCATAGGAAAATATAATTATCACTACACAAATTATTGTACTATGTCTACTCATTTAAATTTCATGATTGTAAAATAGTTATTTAAAAGGTAAATAAATGATTATCATATTTAATTTTTCAATTGGCTTTTAAAAGTGATTCAATCATAAAGTCAATCGTGGCTATCTTAATAAGTAACTTTTTTTTTGGTATGAGGAATGGGAACTCAATATTTTTGTAACCAACTATCCAATGGGGCCCTCTGTAAGCATCTGTGCCCAGGGCCCCCAAATTTGTAAATCGGTCCCTGACCATAATTAAGAAACGAATTTATCAGAAACGACGAACTTGCTTTATTTTCAGAAGAAAAATTTTAATTAAATATTTTTGGCGCCAGTATAATTAAAATTAGGTGACCTTTTTTTAGGGACGCCGCGCCGTGCCGGAAAAGGTTTAAATACATTGCTTTTATGACATTTTCATAAGAGTATTTTGGTTAATAAATCTGATTATTTTGTAAATATTTTACAAAACAAGTCGTAAATACCGTTATATTTAAATCAGTTTTAATGAAAAAGCATATATAAATTTCACATTATGTTATTATTTGAAAATTCCAGTATATCTTCAGATATTAAAGAAGATATTTATTGAAATGAAGAAATTTTTTATAAATAATAACGCAAATAAAAGGTTAACTATGATAACTAGTGGGATTTTCTTTTGTTTGGAAGCGAAGTATTAACACTTGAGGCTGGTAAATAAGTAAATTTTTTTCATAATCGGTTATAACAGTTCTGTATTTTTTTTTTTTTTTTTAAACAAGTATTCGTTGTGTTAACAGAGCTTTTAATTCATCTTTTGATCAAGCGGTCTCAGAGATCGCTTCACAATAGTTATGCGAAAATTTCCTTCACAACAGTTAAAAATTAACTCAGGGAAGGGAGACTCAACTTTTTAAATTTTGTATTGTTTATTATGTCTTTTATAATATTCTGAATCGAATGACACCATCCGAAAGTCGATACAATCTTTTGTACAAAGTTACGGCACGTTTTATGAAAACAAAAGTTCAGAATTTATACTTTGGTTCACGTAAAATAGATTTTCACAGCTACAACTGATGACTCTTCACGAAACTTTAAGAAGAATTTCATTTTGGCACTAGAAGAGAAGATCCACTGCGTCTCCCCCCCCCCCCTCCACACACACAAAAAAATAAAGTTGTTTTATCATGTACTTTTAAGACAAAAAGAATGGAACTCAACTTTCTTAACTGCGTCAATTAAGATACCGTTTTTTATGTACCATATACTCGTGTATAAGTCGAAGGATTTTAGACAAAATTTGAGAATTAAAAATGGAGAGGGGGGGGGGTCGACTTATACACGAATTAGATCGGCGAATGGGCAATTCTTTTAAGAAATCAAGTATATGGGTATACGTTGGGGAGAGAGAGATAAAGGCAGACAATGGTCATTTCCTTGTGATTGAGAAAAAAGCACAACAATAATGTCCCTGTAATTGTTCTGAAACCATTTTCATTTCGGATAGAATTCCGTGCAATACAGGGGAATTCCTTTCAATATTTTAATCTCCTTTTTGAAAAGAATTGAACTTCAGAGTACTTCATATCTCTCCTTATAAAACCCTTCTATATAAAGAAATACTCTATTTTAGCAATCAGTAAGTTGTTAATATTTGTAAATAAGGTTTGCGTAGATTTTGGAAAGAATTTTTTCTTTTTAAATATTTTTAAATTGATGTGAATACTAGGTTTCAAAATAGTTTAAGCTTCTAAGATTTCACACAATTATAGTTTTAAAGCGTTGAATTTAATTTTTTTTTTATTAGAAACGTAAAAGTTTACTAATTTAATGAGAATTTAATAATTTTCTCATCCTCGATTATATTATTAATCATCTGTTGCAAAAGTAGATTTTCTTTGAACGGAATAGAATTTATAATAACAAAAATTTTATTTACCTATTTATTTTGTCTCGTTTTTAGGTGCGTTCGTAATTATGTAAATACGTAGCACCTAAAGTTGTCGTTCAGTCCGTCCGTCTGTCTGTCCACATATAACAACGCAAAAACTACCCAACGGAATCGTTTGAAATTTAAAATATATAATTATTACATAATTTTGTCGAGTCATTTCAAATTTCATGAAAATCGGATAAATAGATCAATTACAGGGACAATCAAAAGTATTCCGTTACATTACGGTCAATGGAGGAAAAGTTTCAAATGCATTTTAATGGTGTTACACTCATTCAAACATAATAAAATTGATATGCATTTATGAAATATATACTATAATATACAATTTCCACAATCTGTGTTACAAAGAACATTTATTATTGCTTTACAAGGCCGCACAAAAGTATTCCATTACATAAAGTTTAGGGAGAATATTGTTTGGTGAGCGTTTTAATTGTAATTAACTATTTAACATTTTATGAGATTGATATACAGCTCATATTCAAAATATTAGAATAATTACCTTTTTTTTAGAAATTGAAAATAGCGTTTGGTAATTTAATGTCTTTGAATGAAAATATGCAAACGATATTTTTATTAAGAACTTATTGCTGATTAAACTTACTTGTTATCTTAAATTTAATATCATTCTTGAAAAGATTAATTGCAAAAAAAATTATTTTGAAAAGTCAAAATATTAGAATATTTATTCAAGTGGTTCAAAATATTAGAATATTTCACATTAATTCTCCTTTAATTATTACCAATTCTTAACTGGTGGCATCATTGATTAAATTCAGACTATTTTATTTAAAATCAGTATTCTTTTTTGCAGTTTGTTTCTTTTTCGTCTTAAAATGGGCCGTGTGAGTGATATTCCTGAATCTACTAAACTTCGTATGGTTGATTTGTATCGGCACGGTAAAAATCAATGTTTCATAGCGAATTATTTACATTGTTCGCAATCGAGCGTTAGTAAAATACTAACACAATATTCAAAAATTGGAAAATTTCAAAATAATCGCAGAAAAGGTGGCCGAAAACCAAAAACATCTGCTAGAGATGACAGGAAACTGAAGCGTATAGTTAAGAAAAACCGTTTTAAAAGTGTGCGATTCTTGCACCGAAAATGGAAAGAAGAAGGAGTTGAAGTTTCTATATCGACAACATTAAGACGTCTCCATAAATTTAAATTTGAATCTCGTGTACCGAAAACAAAACCTCTCATGACTGCAAGACAAAAGCGTATAAGATTGAATTGGTGTAAATCAAGACGTTTATGGAGCAATGAAGATTGGAAAAATATATTATTTAGTGATGAAAGTATGTTTTGTGTTTCATATGGTAATCAAGGTATTCGAGTTTGGAGAATGAAGCAAGAAGCATTTGATAAAGAATGCCTTAAACGTTCCGTAAAATTTGCTGCTAGTGTCATGGTTTGGGGTTGTATGAGTGCAGAAGGACCTGGAAAGTTATGCATCGTCTACGAAAAGGTTAACTCTCTGATATATCAAGAAATTTTAGAATATTACATGATTCCATCATCAGAAGATTTATTTGAAGATGATTTCATCTTTCAACAAGATTTAGCGCCCCGCATACCTCGGTGTCAACTAAGAATTGGTTCCGCCAACGCAACATTAAGGTACTTCCTTGGCCACCAAATTCAACAGATCTTAATCCCATCGAAAACTTATGGTGTATAATGAAGAAAAAACTTCAAGAAAATCCTCCTTTAAGTAAAACGGAGTTAGTGGCACGTATAAAGTCTATTTGTGCTAATATTGATAGAAATGTTTGTAAACACCTTGTATATAGTATGCAAGATCGATTGTACGCTGTTATGAAAGCTAAAGGGGATGCTACAAAATATTAACTACCATTTACTTCATATTCATAAGGTAATATTGTTGCGTAAAATAAAATATTCTAATATTTTGAACCAATCTAAATTTTATTCTAATATTCTGGTGTGTTTAAGGAAGCTGTATACCTAATTTATTGTGCTGTATTTTATATTTTATAAATGTTAAAATCTTATCTAAACATTCCAGACTTAATTTATAAGAAATTTAATTGCATTTACTTAGTATAAAAAATAAATAAATGACAAATAATTTTTTCTTATTACTTTTTCTCAATTATTCTAATATTTTGAATATGAGCTGTACGTTGCTGAGGAATATTACAAGATATTTCCTTTATAAAATAAAGCAGATAGTATTTACAGGGACACACAAAAGATCTGGGGTACTATAGTGTATCCGAAGTACTATCTACTATAACAGCTGTGAGGGAGCGACCTTTGTCATAAAGGCACTTTAGTATTTCTGAGATCGTGACGTCAGTAATTTAACATGTGTAAGCGTAAAAGCGACATCTATCCTCTCTTTTACTTTAACTTTCTAGAGTGTGTGTGTCTCTTTCGGATTCTGCAGTTAGGCTCGCGGTTAGTAGTAATATGTTAATTTGAAGTATCTCAGTTTGCAGCATATAAAAGCGTGGAGTTTGAGTGTGTGTGAGTGTCTCTGGCATTAGCCAGCCAAGACGGAGTGTGACTAGCGACATTAGATAGCGAGAGTGTGTCTCTGGCAGCAGCCAGCAGAGCATTAGTCAGCTAGCAGTGGTGTCTCTGGCATTAGCCAGCCAGGAGTGAGAGTGTTCGAGCGATATTAGTCAGCGAAGTGTGTTTCCCGCTGGTATCTAGCAGATTGCACGTAGCATCGAGCCTCCAGTGAGTTGTGAAGGAGTTTTGGTATTCGAATAGAGAAGTTGGCCGTGGTAAGACATTTAATAGTACTTGCATTTGATTATTTCAAAGTGAATAAAAGATATCTACAGCCACGGGCTGTCTAATTAGATTTTATTTAGCAGTTTAGCTGAAAGATAGTGAGAAGTAATCAGAGTTGCCCCGATTGAGCTAGTTTCCGGAGCTGTGAGTATACGTTTAGTCTTTTCATAGTATTCTCAGTTGTAAAAATTAAGACTTGCTCCACTTCCCTTGAGCCCTTATCATTTTAATAAACTGTGTTTTTTATCTTAATTTCTGAGTATGTCTGCATTTAACTCCCAGCACGAGCACCCAACCGTTACACAGCAAGATCTGAATATTTTTAAAACTTCGCTATCGTACGAACGCCCCTCATTTGCTACGTTTCACGTGCAATTTCCAACTTGTTTTTAGTAGAGTAGAACAAAATTAAGTTCAATTTTATAGTAAAAGTGGGAAAAAAATAAGAAAAACTAATCAGTAAAACATTGCATACCTATAATTACATTTCTCATCTTAGATAGTGAAGAATATTAACCTTTCACTGCACGAATTTTTCCATTTTTGTAAAAAAAAAAAAAAATAATTTGAAATCGATATAACGGTCAAATAATGGGAAAAATAGTAAAAAAAAAAAAAAAAAAAAAAATTAAATTTTAAAATTTTAACTAAAATTAGATATTTTATGGTGTATGCCCTATGTATGCAATTAGAATTTTAAATATTGTATTGCTATGTTTTGCAAATAAAAAAAAAAGATTTAAATTGAATAATTTTATTTGCTTAAGGGAGACCAGTAAGAAAAACCCAAATTTTTTATTATTGATTTTAAAGTAATGAATTTTGGTGTACTATTTAAGAATCTTTTTGTAAGGAATAATTCGCAAAAAATTCACTTTTTAATAAAAAATGTATTTTTTATGAGGACTTTTATGATTTTTTTTAAAATTACTACTCCTCATTCAATTTTCAATATTTTGGTATTACTAAAATTTCTTAAATAGTGTTATAGTATATGGAAAAGACCTAGGGAGAGATATTTTTAATTTTCTATTTTAATCAGCTAAAAAAAAAAAAAAAAAAAAAAAAAATTACGCATGGTAAATTTCCTTAAATTCGTTATAATTTTCATGTTTACCAATTTATGTAAAATTTTCAGAAATAGTTAAAAAAATATCTCTCCTTACTTTTGTTGCAAATTTTTTTAAGATTCTAAAAACATAAACACTTTGTTTCTAAATCATTTTACCACTGAGCCTTAGTACTTTGAACTTAGGCAAAATATGAAAAAAGTCATTTTCAGGAAAACACATTTTAAATGGCCGCTAGTCCTTTAAACTCTATCTATAGTGATTACAATTAAAAAAGCTCCTTTGCTACCTGTTTCAAGTGTCCCAGAGTCCTGAAATTTTGAATGGATATTTGCAAATATGTATTTTATCGTTTTCTGAGGTAAAAAAAAAAAAAAAAAAAAAAAAAAAAAAAAAATTGAACTTTGGAGGATTTTTGGCCGAAAATGGGGTTCGGGGTCTCCCTTAACATTCTGCAACTGTTTTCATATAAATATTTATAAGTATTCAGTAAAAATAAATTTTACCTTAATAGTTTGATCGAAAATTCTTATATTTCCGAAAAACCAATTGTAATTTTATTGTCAAATGCAGCCATCTGTCATGGACAAGATAAGCGTTATTCCATTCTTTGGACTGTTCTTGATCAGTTACATCGATCCTATTGGCTAATTCATGGCGAATAATGAGAATCCAAGTGTTTTTAGGTGTTATGCTAGATATGACACATGGTGCAGTGGACGGTTAAAGTATTCATGATGAAATTCCGATTTTGCTTGTTATTATTATGCGACCTAAAAAATAATCGTGTTTCAAAGTGAACTTGCGGCACTTCCAAAATCAATTCATTATTTCAAACAGAGTTAACTTAATAAATTCATTAATACAGATATTTATCGTGAATTGATTAAAACATAATTTTTTATTGTCATTTGTAATTAGATTTAGATTTAATCAATTCTTTTCGCAAAATGGACTTATCTCATATTCAAAATGAATGATTAATTTACAACTAACTGTACTTAAAAAAGAGAGAGAAGAAGGAAGAAAAAAAGGAAAGAAAAAAGGAAAGAAAAGAAAAAAAAGATAAAAAAGTGTCGAAATTGAGTCTTTGATCGGAAATTAGATAGCTTCCTAGGAAAATATTATACACAGAGCATCCAATACTAATTCAATCGATTGGGGACCAAATCGATTGGTTCAAGAACCTTTCCATCATGTTTATTTGCAGCTGAATTGGGAATTGTTTTCTCCCTCCTCTCCTCTCCCCAATCTCTGGGTTATTAATGCGTGCGCATATATTTAGTCAATCAAAAAATCACCGCAGCCGTTTCTTGAAATCTTTCACTTCAATGAATCAAAATCTATGGTCAGGGTACAGTCCTACATTGGGTGGAATAACCCGATTTTTACTGAACTCGAGTCGATCCGAAAATCCTGTCGGGTTGAGTCTGGTTCCTTTTTGTTGCGGATCGGTTTCAGTTCAGGGTGGCATTTTTACGGATCGGATTTGGGTTGATCCGATTTTTCAAAGAAAGGTAGAATATCTTTTCAGAAAAAAATTATATTCTTGAACATTAATGAGTATAGACAAATGTTCATTTTTCGACATAAAAGATAACATTTCTATTAGACATATAATTGTAGAATACTTTTTCTATAATAAAAATGAAGTACGGATTTATTTTCCTCCATTTCGGTTTGGTTTGGGATTAAATATTTCGCGCTCGAGTTGAATTGTATCTGGCTGGGTTTAAAGTTGATGATTTTTTCGTATCTGTGTGTTTAAATTCTCACAATTAAGCTTCAAAAATGTAAAAATGTTATATTTCCATCGGAAACACAACTATTTACATAACTTTTATGATTCAAGCATATCTTTACTTACATGAACCAATCAAACAAAAGAACATAAATTATGTACCTTATGTACACAATATTTTTTATTCTAGAATATCTTTGAATTGAAATTTCAATGAAATACAGGGTCACAATAAAACGAGTGTGGAAAAAATGATTACAAGTATCTCGACACCTAATTATCCAATTGATTTCATTCTTTATGCATTTTTTTTGTTGTCTTTTATATTCATTTTTTAAAATAATCCATTTCGAAAATTTTTATATACGTTTCATCAGAATGAATTTTTCGAGAGTCCGGAAAAAATAGTTCCGGATAACCCTGATTACTGATACTCTACAGATCTCTTTTCATTATTACATACTAAGTATACACAAAATTTCAAGTGTCTGTCTTAATTTATTTAGGAGATATACAAACGGATGATATATATATGTTACAGGCCAAACCCGATTTTAGGCCAAATTAGATTGGCCTAGGCCAAACCGGTCTATCCTGACGCCCATCGGATAGACTAGTTTTTCCTAGGCCAAACCGGTCTGTCCTAACGCTCATCGGATAAACTAGTTTTTCCTAGGCCAAACCAGTCTATCCTATCGTCCATCGGATAGACTAGTTTTTCCTCGGCCAAACTAGTCTATCCTAAGGCCCATAGGACAAACTAGTTTTTCCTAGGCCAAACTAGTTTGGCCTAACTCTTATAGGATAAATTAGTTTAGCCTGCTGTTTATTGGTCTGAACTAGTTTATCCTAGGCCGATCTAGTTTATCCTAGGCCAATTCAATTTGGCGTGATTTTATTGAATTCCATGACCGCCTCAGCGCCAACATTCTAGTTTGTCCTATGCTGATCTAGTTTATCCTAGGCCAAAGTGATTTTATGTGTTTTTAGCTCACAGGCGCCAAAATCTGAGAAATAATGGACACGCAGGTTCTGTAAGTATGTAAGTACGCATGCATGTACGTATGTACGTAACGCGATAATTCTTAATAGAAATATCCGATTTGCTTCAAATTTTATAGGTTCATTCTGACAAGGTTCTTTTCTGATTAGTTTTGGGAATTCATTGGATAAGAATAATGGGGAGAGGAGAACGGGAGGCTAATCCCCCACCGTTAATTTACAGAAATAGATTTTTCATGCAGAATTATCAGTTTTTATTGAAAATTTTTGATATAAGACTATTCTGACAATGCGCCTCTGTGAAAAGTTGTTGATGTTTATTGGTTTATTGGATTTTATTGTGTATGTTCACTATTGAAGTATAATTGGGGGAATTGGGAAAAAGTAATCCCTCTTACTTTATTTTTCAAGGGTGTTATTCTTTAAATAATAAGGCTGTAATACATAATTAGTGTAAACAGCCTGTGAATGCTAAGACATCAGTTTAACTGGGCAATATTCCTTTTAATATTGATTCCGACTACTGATCCATTGCTAACCTTGTGCAAAGTGGTTTTGCCATCCCCCTGTATAATGTATTTTATTCAAATGGTAGTAGAATACTGTTAGAGGTTTGTACGGGCCGGAATTATGATGCCCGAGTCATGCCCTTACCGAAGGAATGTTATTTTGCCTTGACCCGGTTTAAAAATTAAAAGTTCATCCCGAGCCCTGCCTGTACAAAAATCAGTGAAGAGAGACTCAGTCCGGCTCGATAAGGCCCTATTCAGTTTCTGCAAAAGAAAAAAAAAAAAAAATCAGATTTTGCTTCACATATAGTTAATATTCCTTTAAGAAAAATACTTCATACATATCTATTGAATAAATTTACAATGTATTTTTAAATTACGATGTGTTCACAGAATGGAAAATACACAATATATTATTGATTATTCAGATTCTCAAACCTTTCAATATTCAAATAGGGATTCTTAAATAATTAATATGGTTTAAGAATAAAAGAAAAAAAGAAGAGTTATAAACATCATAACTTTTGAATCTGTTTAGTGAAAGTTAGATATGTGAATATATTTCTCTGTCATTCCTTAAGGCTTTTCTCAAATCCAAAAGAGCTACCTACATCCTAACACATTTATGAAATAATTCCTTTTTGGAAATGCACTCAGACATTCTCACTCAGAAAATATGTAATCGAATGGCGTTAACCATTTTTTCATAAAAGCCATGTACCTTTGAGAAAATACTATTAAAGCTAAGTTTTGAATCGAATTTCCGGTTACGACTTTATGGAATAGAAACATTTGACATCGTCAAGGATAGCTTATACGTCGACAGGTAATTAATTTCTCAAAAATGGAAAACGCTGTTCGATTCCAAATTATATTAAGCTCCGATCTGGCTTAAATATGCAAATAATAATAATGATAACAATAAATGCAAGTTTGATTTCAGCACGTCACGAGTCTGCGGAAAAAAAATAAGCAAGCACCATGTCCGATGCATCATGTCTCTAAGGTAAACATGTTAAATTTCTGTATTGATAATTTGAGCAACGACTCTTGACACACATTTATACTTATTCTAGTGAAAAATATGTTTTTTACCGGTCAAACCCGATTTTGAGCAAAATTAGATTAGCCTAGGCCAAACTATTTTATCGTAACGCCAGTTGGATAAACTAGTTTTTTCTACGCAAAACTTGTTTACCTAAATGTCGATAGGATAAACTAGTTTTTCCTAGGTAAGAGGGCAATCCTTCATTTTTCCTATCATAGTTTACCATTGAACCCCTAAAACTATTCAGAGAATCGCCTTATCAAAAAGAACATATATTCAAAATTGGAAGCAAATCCGTAAATTCTGCGTCAAAATCATTTATCTAAATTATGAGGGTTTAACTACATTGCCCTTTCTTTTAGACTTAAACAACAAACATCCACAACTAATCACGGAAGCACCTTGTCAGAATGGTCTTATATCAAAAATTTTCAATGAAAACTGATAATTCTGCATGAAAAATCTATTTCTGTAAATTAACGGTGGGGGATTAGCCTTCCGTTCGCCTCCCCCCATTATTCTTATCCAATGAATTCCCAAAACTAATCAGAAAAGAACCTTGTCAGAATGAACCTATAAAATTTGAAGCAAATCGGATATTTCTATTAAGAATTATCGCGTTACGTACATACGTACATGCATGCGTACTTACATACTTACAGAACCTGCGTGTCCATTATTTCTCAGGTTTTGGCGCCTGTGAGCTAAAAACACATAAAATCACTTTGGCCTAGGATAAACTAGATCAGCCTAGGACAAACTAGAATGTTGGCGCTGAGGCGGTCATGGAATTCAATAAAATCACGCCAAATTGAATTGGCCTAGGATGAACTAGATCGGCCTAGGATAAACTAGTTCAGACCAATAAACAGCAGGCTAAACTAATTTATCCTATAAGAGTTAGGCCAAACTAGTTTGGCCTAGGAAAAACTAGTTTGTCCTATGGGCCTTAGGATAGACTAGTTTGGCCTAGGAAAAACTAGTCTATCCGATGGACGTTAGGATAGACTGGTTTGGCCTAGGAAAAACTAGTTTATCCGATGAGCGTTAGGACAGACCGGTTTGGCCTAGGAAAAACTAGTCTATCCGATGGTCGTCAGGATAGACCGGTTTGGCCTAGGCCAATCTAGTTTGGCCTAAAATCGGGTTTGGCCTATAACATATATATATTTTTTTTCAAAAAATATGTTTTCCGGAATCTCTATTGTCTGAAGCGTATAGATCCGACAAAAATAAATAAATAAATAATAAAAATAAGTAAAAAAAAAAAAAAAAAAAAAAAAAAGATTTTTAAAATTATTACATGATTTACCCTGTATGATGGCTAAGTAAAAGGAGTGAAAAATCGATTAGAAAAGTCCATCTTTACAAACATGAACCTAATATGATAATGAACCTAATGAACCAATCGCGAACCTAATATGCTAAATAAAATAGAGAGTAAAACTGAAATAAATCTAAATACTTTCTATGCCTTATTACTTTAACATTTCAACCTAATAAATATAATTTCTGGTAGAATTTTTTATTAACGTGTTAGAAAACTTAATTACATTAATCCATGCACCCTGTATTTTTTGTTTGTTTGTTAGCTGTTAGTATAACATTGCTACATATTGATTAATAAATACCGAAGAAAAAATTACCTCTTATTTCTTACAGTCTAACTTTGCAAAAGGATAAAATCGAAACCCATTGCATAAACAATAGATTTAAGCACATTGATGACGCTAATAAATACATAGCTAAAGCGTGAATTGCATTGGCGAGACCTATTGAAGACAAGGACACATGTGGACGTACAGTCGAGTCTCTATATAACGAAATCCATCATTCCAGTTAAAAATTCGTTATATAGAGAAATTCGATGTATAGAGAATGATGTTAAAAATCGTATTTAATGTGTAAATTTTGAACAAATATTATTTTTAATCTTTTTAATTAAGAATTTGAAATGTTTTAAAGTAAATATTAACCTAACATTTTATTACTTAATTATTTAAGCAGTTTCAAAAAAGAGAATAGACATTTAATTGAAAGCTTAATGAAAATTAAATGAGGAAGACATTAGTTTCAGACGAAGAAATCTGTAATTTTTTGTTGTTTTGATTTTTAAATTGTTACGCTCTCAAAAAAAAAAAAAAAAAAAAAAAAAAAAAAAAAAAAGCTCAAATTTTAGCAAGGAATGAAAAAAATGTAGTTAACATTTTCTTCCATTTGAAGGCCTCTCTTATATGCCTCTCATTGATTCCTCTCTTATATGTGCACAATCCAATTGACTGTTTTGAGAAAGATGTTGAAAAATGTGTGGGAGGTGGGATGAACTCGTTGGATTTAAAGAACAAGAAAAGAAGTAATATTAAAAAAAAAAAAAAAAAAAAAAAAAACTCAGCATTGAACAATAAATCAAAAATAAATGATGAAAAATTGATTCCATATGATTTCGAAGCTTTTTTAAAACTGAATAAATTAAGACCAATTTATGAAAAAATTCGTTATATGGAGATAGATATTTCGCTATATAGAGACTGTTTTTAATGTAATCATGTGAAAAGAGGACCGTTCCTACGAAAAATTCTTTATATAGAGAAATTCGATTTATGGAGTTTCGATATAGAGAGACTCGACTGTATTTTACATGAATATAGCTTTTTCTCACGACTGGGTTTCTATAAACAAAAATTACTTAATGTAATAAACATGACTTTCTTTTACACACATAGTAATTTGTTTAATATCACCTGTATAGTTATTCTTACATAGTTTAATAATTTTACAAATTCAAAAAAATTGTTCAAATGTGACCCACTAGTAGGTTAGCTGTGAACATGTGTTGGGTGCATGTGAACACAAGGAAAAATATTTTTGGACATGCTTTTTATTCTGTTATTCATTTGTCATCATAATCATTAGTTATACGAGTATTACCTGTTAAATTCACTTTAAGGGATATATATGCACATATAGTTCTCCAGTTTCTAGAATTTATGTTTAAGCAAAAGACTATAAAATGAAAATAAGCAGATTAAAGGGGGGGGGGGGTGTAGATAAATTAATAAAAACTATTGTAATAAAATAAAAAAGAAAGAAAAATTACAAAAAAAAAAAAAAGGAAATTAAAGCTTTTAAGTTTTGCTTAACCCTTTCCGGCATGGGCAAATTTTGTAGTAAAATGAGAAATTATCGACTGACACCGGAAATCATAAACAAATATTTTAGATATTTTGAATTCCTTAATCTAAGCTTTTATTGTAAATCCAAAATTTTACTAAAATATTGTTGGTGCCATTCGCAAGTTTGGAATTAAAATTAGGTATCCCAGACCGGGCACAGTGTGCCGGAAAGGGTTAAAGAGTTTTGTTTGGGGGAAATTTTAGAAAGGGGGTATTTAGATACCATTTATTGGAATTCTGCCGAAATACGAAAGATTCTCACTCCAGTATTTGCCTCATTCGCTTGCAAATTATAGATTAAGTAGGGCTTTTTAATGATTTAAAAAAATCGACTGTGAGCCACCCGCACCCCACGATTAACTTCTTTTGCTTTTGAATGAGATGTGGGGGTGAGGGTGGGGGGGGGGTGGATTACTATCGGAATTTAACGGTAGCTATTTAAAATTATTATTTTCTTTAAATATTACTGATATCTATCTTCATTCAAAGCAACACAAACATGTTTAAGAGATGGAATTAGCCATCGTGGAAAGTTTGGGAAAAATGAAATAAAATTTTCAAAGTTGTTTAAGGTAATACTTTTGATTAACAATGCATACAAAATATTCTTGTAAATCCTTTAGTAAAATAATACATAACATTTATTACATTTTGCAAAACATATAATTTATTTAAAATACAAATGAACGTAAATGAGCTTGTTGCTTTTTTATGTACTTGCTGAAAGATGTGTTTGTGGAAGTTTCAATGCAAAATCAACTTTGTTTGAGGAAAATATTTTCTATTTCAGAAGAATACAGATATCGGGAAATGGCATTGTTACTTACGAAGTTAACTCAAAGAAATAGAATTTCTGAAAGATTATTGGGCGCCCATGAACTGCTACACTGGTGTCCAAAAGTTAAGCATAATTGGTAATTAAGTAATTATTTTTAAGTAATGAAAGAAATATGGATCGGAATGTGCTGAAACTCCAGGTGTGTAAACAAAATAGTACGCGTCACATATTTTCGCGAAGAGTTTCCCCCGAAATCGAACAGGGGACCGTCAACAAATTGAAAAAGAACGAAGATCTTTTGGATAACCCTGTCAAAACTAATGTAGCAAAAGCGTTCAAACTGCACATTATGATTAATTGGCTTATTGTAATGTACTGTGTTAATTTTTACAAGGATAGCATGTATACTCGTAGAGAAATTAAGGTTTTTATAAAAAACAGTCCTAAATTTCTCCAAGTTTTTTGCTTATAATTTGCAGAGTTCTTATTATAAAATAATGTTCTTTTCTGAAAATATGACAAACACCATTGTACACAATACCCTGTCATCAGAATTTAAAAATAATAAAAATTGTATGAAAAATGGGTATGTTTAGTAAATAATTTTTCATTGCGCATGCGTCAACGATATCAAAATGTCATTTGCATATTGTGTTAGCTAAATGTATAGAGCAACTTTTGTAAAAGTTTCAAAAACATAGCTTGAAAATTCTGAAAATGGGAGCCTATAGAATCAACTCAAAATCTTTTATTCCCTAAATGAAGCAAAAAGATGAGGGGCTGTATCCATATTCCATTGTTTAGTGCCTACACAATATTGCACGTACAACTATATTTAGGTAAAACCCCTGATTTTTTTGCTTCCTTTAGGAATAACGGATTTTGAGTTGATTCTATAGGCTCCCATTTTCAGAATTTTCAAGCTATGTTTTTGAAACTTTTACAGAAGTTGCTCTGTACATTTAGCTAACACAATATGCAAATGACATTTTGATATCGTTGACGCATGCGCAATGAAAAATTATTTACTAAATTTACTCATTTTTCATACAGTTTTTATTATTTTTAAATTCTGATGACAGGGTATTGTGTACAATGATGTTTGTCATATTTTCAGAAAAGAACATTATTTTATAATAAGAACTCTGCAAATTATAAGCAAAAAACTTGGAAAAATTTAGGACTGTTTTTTATAAAAACCTTAATTTCTCTACGAGTATACATGCTATCCTTGTAAAAATTAACACAGTACATTACAATAAGCCAATTAATCATAATGTGCAGTTTGAACGCTTTTGCTACATTAGTTTTGACAGGGTTATCCAAAAGATCTTCGTTCTTTTTCAATTTGTTGACGGTCCCCTGTTCGATTTCGGGGGAAACTCTTCGCGAAAATATGTGACGCGTACTATTTTGTTTACACACCTGGAGTTTCAGCACATTCCGATTCATATTTCTTTCATTACTTAAAAATAATTACTTAATTACCAATTATGCTTAACTTTTGGACACCAGTGTAATATTTGCTCCAACTAGTCTGTACACAAAGTGTCCTACATGGCTGCAAGAGTTAAATTGATAGATCATTAACATTTCTCAATTTTAGAAGAAAAAAAAAAAACTTTATCCAAAATATTTATTAGTATTCATAGTTTATGTTAAAACACTTAAATTCAAGTAAATGAATAAAAGAATAAAGTTATTCTATTATCAACTTGAAACTAAGATTTTACTTATCAGATCAATAAACCGTGTTTTGGCTACAGAGGACAAACAAAATGACAAAGGACTTATTATTTTTTACCATATGTCTGCAGGTGCTATCATCATTAGTATTTTTTTTCAAATAAAAAAACTTGTAATAACTTTAAAAAAATGTGATATTGACATTTGCCCAATGTTTACATGTGCCCCAGTCTTCACTACAGTTATTTCTCATTGATTAACATTTAACGTCTGTTAGCGGTATCAGAGACCTTTGAATTTTTTAGTTTTCACACTTTAACTCATAACTTAAAGCTCCATACTGGGCACAGAAAAAGACCCGGATGATAATGTAAAGTCTATGGGGGCGTTCTTTTCAAATATCTCGCTCAAATTTTAATATTTTTACCTGATTTTTTGTGCATAGGATAGCTGAGGCAATCCACAACCGGCCTAGTTTTTACTTTTTCAGTTTTGGTTTCAAATTTAAAAAAAAAAAAAACTTTAACTTTCGAAACCGGTTCTGAAATTGAAACTATCATAATATAAAAAATATGTAAGCAAAATCGGAAAAGTAAAAACTAGGTCGGTTGTAGATCAGCTATCACTCAGCTATCCTATGCAAAAAAAAAAAAAAAAAAAAAAAAAAAAAAAAAAATCAGGTAAAAATATTACAATTTGTGCGAGATATTTGAAAAGAACGCCTCCATAGACTTTACATTATCTTACGGGTCTTTTTCTGTGCCTAGTGTGGGGCCTTAAGTTTAACTATAGATGCTAGTAAAATTGCGTTTCGTTTGGTTTGGAGCGATTATACTATCGCTGGAGACTTCTGAGTAAGTGACTTTTAACCCTCTCACTGACAAGCCCTTGTTAATACGCTCACTAAGTCCAAGTTTCACTGCAATACAAGCAATATTTAAAATAATATACAGTCGGCTCTCGTTAATTCGAACTCATAGGAACCACAAGAAATATTCGAATTATCCGAAGTTCGAATTATGGAAAGTATGAAATGAAAACATGCTTAATATGGTACTATTACAAAAAAATTAATGTTATAGTGTTTTTCAAATTTATTTCGTCTGTTATCAGTAGAATATGACTTAATATTAAATTAGAATGTAGAAATACATTAACTAATTAAAAGAATAGAAACAAACACAATGGAAGAAAAATTTGAAGCGTCACTGATGGACATACAAGGCACTAAGAAAGTGGATATCAAATGCATGAAATTATATGTATACTCGTTCAGAACAATTCTCACAAAAATTAAAGAAACACAGTTCTTCAAATGATCTGAAATCCGTGAGAAAGGTAAGGAAAATCAAAAATCGGAATTATCGTTAGTTCGAATTAAACGAAGTCAAGAGAAAATGTGTTCGAAATAATGAACATTTTTAACGTTATTCTGCCATTGAAAATTTCGGGACTTCCTGTTTAGTTCGAATTAAGCGAAGATTCGAATTATCCGATTTCGAATTAACGAGAGTCGACTGTAATTCAGCTGATTTAATGTATTTCTTATACTTTTAACAGTGATTAATACTCTCAAGGATAACATTCATATTTGCAAATAAGATTTTTATGTAATGTTGAACGAATCGTATTTTTTTTTAAAGTTTAAAATAAACAACATTACGATTTTGCCCTTTTGCAAGACTGTTAGAGGGTTTTACAATGTTTTTCTTTCTCCATAAAATTTATGTTAATATTACAGAATAAAGAATATATGTTTTTTTTTAAAGAATACAACAACACATATATTATTTTTAAATATTTTTATTGAATGGGTATCCAGCATATTTTATTCAACTGATAACTCTTTTAAAAAAATTGCAGATAAACTTTATCATAAAACAATATGCATGTAAAACTTTATAAATAAAAATATATTCAAATAGAAATAAATAATAAAAACGTTCAAATAATTTAAGTGCTTTCTTTCTTCGTCACTATAGAAATTTGCCAAAAGTATGGCTTTTTAGAAAACAAAAGAAACATTTTGAACTTTTTTTTTTTTTACTTTACAGCTACAAATAGTAAATTCTGTACACTATATACATCATTTAAATATCTATCCTAATGTGAAGAGGTTAGTTAAATTATTACTTTTTAGTATGAGTACTTTATATGAAAAAATATTGACTGTAGCTATCTAGTTTAAGTTTGTATTTCTTTGATTGATCTTTTTCCATTTATCAAAACTTTCCTTTTTTAGATGGTTTGAAATAGTTAGAATTACTTTTTTAAAAAATCGGAGAGGTTTTAAAATTTAGAATTAAAAAAAATTCACTGTAAAATTCACTATCCAGATCTATCTAGAAAAAAAAATAATAAAAGATTGTTTAGAGCAGTGTTTTCCAAAGTTTTGCTCGCTACCTGGTTCATTATCACATCTGTCTTTCCGGGCCCATTAAATTTTTTAATCCCCCCCTTTCCCCCAATGTTATAGACAATACTATTTCAACGTATAATATCGGTTTGCCGAAAAGGCCCAAGCCTATAGACGCCATGGCTTTAACACCGTTTGCTACCACAAGATCTTTATAGTATTCTTCACGTTACTTGTTCAGAAAATTTCTCTGATGAAATAATATGAATAATATTATGAATGTATAGTGGTAGTGGATTAAAATGTCTTTTAAAAACATTATATTTAAAAACATTTACTTTTGAAAAAAGAAAAAAAAAAGATACAAGCTCAATTTACATAAAATATTATACTGTTTATTTTTAAAGATATTCATCAGATATGGTAGAAAAGTCATTTATTTGATTTATTAAATCTAGTTTAACCGAATCTCAAAACAAGTTATCTTTATTTAGATACTTTCTCTCTCTCTCTCTCTCTCTCTTTTTTTTTTTTTTTTTTTTTTTTTACGCGGGCCAGCATTAAATTTTGGATGCTCAGTGTCGGGTCGTGGTCAGCCACTTGGAAAACACTGGTTTAGAGAAATATTTTAAACTTATAATATTTCAAAGTTGAAAAAAAGTAAATTCCTGTTGTTTTTATTATTGTCGTACTAGGATTATTTTGTTATCTTATCTGATACAAAGGTAATCGAAATCAATTAAATTCACCTATTATATTATTCTATTACAATGCTACAAAGACTCATCTCCATATTAATTAAACATTCCCTTATGATTTATGTACATTTATGTTAGCAAGAATTATGCTTCGAAATTTCATTATATCATTGTAATTAAGTATATAATTAAAATGATAATCTCATCTATAAATTTTCATTGTCAGTAATTTACTCATCAGAGGAAATATTTTAACAGTAAAGAAGATAATTTTGTCAAGGTCTTTATTCTTAAAGAAGATTTTATGAAAATTTTATCAATTTTGACTTTTGCGAATATGAAACTATATAGAAACCTCTTACGTTTTCAATATCTTGTTTTGCACAATAAATAGCTACGAGAAATCAACCAAATACATAAAAAAATATTTAGTAACACATTATTTACACCAATTACAAAATTAATGTTTCAAAATAAAATAATATTTACAAAATTATTATAAACTTGAGAAAAAAATTAGGGTATAATTAAAAAAAATTGAATGCATGTAATTTTAAAGAAGAGAGTTTGATAGTTTTCATTTTTTTGTTTTTCGTTTAAATTTTTAATGCAATTGTCATACACATATAGTATAAATGTGTTAAAAATGTATAGATTAAAGCTGCACAGTACATTTTATTACAAATACAAATTAAACATAGAATCAGATTTTTTTTTGTTTTGTCAATTGATGTCGAAAATAAGTTTTCTCATGATATATGGTTTCTCATGCACATTTTAACCTGAAGTATTATCTAATTCAATATCACCACGTCATATAATAAAATAATTATGAAATTATTATTATTATTATTTTACTTTTGAAGTTATTTCAAAATAAGAAGAGATGGCATGAAACTTACGTAATATACACTCTTGATGGTTATTTTGAAGTGCTGCCGTGCTTACACCAGGTGTACAAAATGAAATATTTATATGGAATTAATATAATGATGTCTTTTGACAACTTCCAGTACGACAATTTACTTATACTTTAATAAATTATTTATAGTTAAGTCCGAGAGGAATTTTTAAATTAATAGTTTAAAGGGAATTCAAACGTGTGAAAATATATTTTCTGAGAAAATCTTAGAAAATATTTTATTTAAACTCTTTCTAAAAGTAATGATTTGTTAGATTAGAATTCGGTCGTAAATTAATGTAGAAATACCATAATGTGAATACGTGACGTGTAAAAATAAATATAAAGAAACAAAACTCAAATAACGATAATTTCTTAAAGGTAATTATTTTAAGGCTTCATAAAGGGAATATTTAGAAAAATAGAAAATGGGAAGTAACGGAATCAATATGCATGGTTACTGAGAAGACCATTTACACGCCACGTATTCAAGTAGTAATTTATAGCGGTTTTAATATTATCTTATATTTTGGTATGTCAGCAGTATCCATACAATCTCTATTTTTTGTAATCTCCTTTCCATTCACACTAACAGCAATTTTAAAGCATACAGACGCGGAGATAAAATGTACAAAGACACTCATACAGAAAAAATTACTACAGTACATGATATTACACAGAGAAAGGAAAATGGAAATGTACTTGGAAATGCATACAATCCTATTTCTCGAAGCACCATCTCAAAAACTCATTTTCTATAATAACAACCATTCTCCATTTGAAAAAAAAAAAAAAAATACAAAGTTCCATTCGGTTGCACAAGTAAATGACTAGTAGAAAAGAAAACTTCGCAAAAACACTATTTATAAGTTTCAGGTTTTAACACAACCTGAGAACAAGTCAAGGCGTCTTTGTATATCATATACAAACAGGGAGCTCTTTTCCACGTTTCTTGCATAGTGCTTCCAGGTACCCTCCTTGCCAGAATCCACAACAAGCTGCACAAGTCGGGTGTCCAGCTTCGGGACATTCGTTTGGTATAGTACACAGAAAAAAAACTGTGAAGTGGAAACAACAATAAGACAACCTCGGGGGATGGGATTGCCTCATCAGATCAAGTAAAAATCTTTCACAGATGGCATTTCATTTATTTTGAGACTAGATTCAGAAAAAATAAATAAGACAAACAAATAGAAAATCTACAGCTAATTGTCCGGGAATTGTAGTTTGCCTGGCGTAGGAATCATTGATCTACGATTTGGAATGAGAGAGGGTTGTGCTTTGTTGTGGAATTTCGGAATGTTACTCGAGTTCTGATGGGATGTCGGAGACACAGCGTCCGTCTTGTACATGGCTCGAGGCTTTGCCGTGCTCTCCATCGAATGCTTTTGAGTAGAGGGGTAAGAGAATCTCTGTTGGGAGGATGGCATTTTCACGTGCCTCGGCGATGCAGTTTTTTGTGACAAAGCAAGGGTACTTGGTCGTCTAAGCGCGTTTCCGTCATCACCGTTCAGTTTCTCGAATGTTGGACTTCGGCTTAAAGGCGACAGAGGTGAAGGAGGCGTATCGGCAGGCGATCTGGAAAATAAAAAAAGATTATTAAATGAAACGGACAATAAAGATTCCTCCTAAAATTATCAAAAATTGCTTTTTTTTTCCGTTGGAATGTAAAATTATACGAGGGGGAGTCTGAAAATAAGTTTCCCTTGTTTACTGTGGTCAGAGGTGTGTATAAAAGTCAAAAAAAAAAAAAAAAAAAAAAAAAAAAAAAAAAAAAAAAAAACAGAATGAGACATTAAACATAAAACATATCTTTATTATTCTACATAATTACCAAGTACATTGAAACATTTGTCCTACTGCTTGATAAACTTCATAAAGCCTTCCAAGAAAAAGTCAGGGTTTTGCATACGGAAGAAGCGTTTAAGGGCCCTGTCCTCGCTCGAGGAAACGCTCGCGAGCTAATGCTATTCCTATGGGGAAGCATTTTTCTAATAACTCTTTCTCATTTTGACATTTTTGAATAAATTTTTTTGCATTGGATAGCTACGGTGCATGCCGATTGCGCACCTTTTTTGCTTTTTCGATTTTGGTTGCTGATATATTTTTTAAAAAGCACTTTCAGTTTCGAAACCGGTTTTAAAAGTGAAACTAACTTTGTAAAAATTATCTGCAACCAAAATCGAAAAAGTAAAAAACGTGCGCTATCGACATGCACCCCAGCTATCCAGTGCAAAAAAAATTATTCAAAAATGTCAAAATGCGAAAGAATTATTAGAAAAATGCTTTCCCATAGGAATAGCATTAGCTCGCGAGCGTTTCCTCGAGCGAGGACAGGGGCTTTAAAGGCTTGTCCGTATGCAAAGTATGCCGTATATTCGTATCCGTACGGCAGGAAAATTCCCTGTTGTTTTCCTGGAGGGCTTTTTTCAGCGCATCAAACGATATGACAAATGTCTCACATGGATCGTACTTATGTTGACAAATAAAGTTGAGTCGTATCTTTCATGTCTCATTATGCTGTTTGGCTTTCATACACATCTCTATCCACAGACGCCAGGGGAAATTTATTTTCAGACTCCCCTCGTATTATTACATGCAGCATTCAAATAAATATGATAGTAACAATAGTACATAATCAACCAGATGAGAACATAATGAAGATTTAAGGGTATAATAATACACAAGAAATGCGCAATATAGCTATAATATATGTATATATAATATTATTTTATGCATATGGATTAATTGCTTTCTGATTTTTTTTTCTAAAACTATAAACATATATATTTTTTATTAAATTATTGCGTGGAATTGTAGTAAGCACATTTATTAATTTCAGTTAATTTTTAAGCTATTCTTTTCTTGAATGAAACTCTCAAATTTCTTTTGAAATTAGCATTTTATTTGTATAAAATGAACAGATTTATTAAAAAAAAACCTATTTTCTTTTAAAAAGTTATGCGGAATTATTTTAAAATATCGCAAAAAATTCAAAAACTCAAAATTGAAAAAAAGTAAAAATGATATACCAAAACTATGGAAACAAGTCGGAAATTGCGCATCAGACGTAGCAAAAGGGGTGCGTTCGTATTATAACGATGTTTTTCAAAATATACAGTACTTCCGGTAGAATACAGTCATCCGAAATCTTTTGTGTATCCTTGTAAATACTAAATGCTTTCTATTATACAGGGGTTAACTTGTAGTAAACCTCGGTAACGTATATCGATTTCATAAAATGTGAAACAATTTAATATAATAAAAACGCAACCCAAACAATGTTTTCTCCTGTACCATTATGTAATAGAATACTTTTGTGTGGCCCTGTATATTTATAAAAAATATTCGTTGCACCACAGATTATACAGAATGTATATTTTGGTATATATTCCATAGATGCATATAAACTGTATTACGTTAGAAAGAGTGTAACATCATTAAAATGCATTTGAAACTATTTTCCCCTATTGACCGTAATGTGACGGAATATTTTTGATTGTCTTTGTAATTAAACTATACATCCGATATTCCTAAAATTTGAAATGACTCGACAAATTTATGTAATAATTATATGTTTTAAACTTCAAACGATTCCATTGGATAGTTTTTGTGTTGTAATTTTTTTATGCGGTTATTTGTATGTTGTTCAAATAAGATTTTGAAATCAAAATATGCGGACATACGGAGAATTAAACGACAATTATAGGTGCTAACTATTTTCATAAATACGAATGCACCTAAAAAGCAATTTTTTATACAATATTTTTACCATCAGGTAGCTATTATGTACCCTTTATGTCCCAAATTACAAAATAATGAAGATTTCATATTCTAAAGCATTTTTTCTGAATTTCGGAAAATTCATTAGAAGATTTACACGATCATTTAATAAATTTTAGTGAGATATTGCCATTTAACCCTTTCCGGCGCAGTGTTGCCGGGTCGGCAACACCTAAAGTTCCCCCTGTTTAGAGACACAAAAACTCCGTGAATATTTGAAAAACTACTCTAATGGCTACTTTAAAACTTTCTTATGAGTTCTAGATAGCAGCACCGCAGAAATCAATCTCTACTGTTTTTAAATAATAGGTAAAATGTTTTACTGTAATACGCGCTTCACAGCAATGCTCTTCTCACTGCACTTATCAATGCTTTACTTATGGGAGGTTACCACTTCGGCAACAGCTGTATAATTAAAATGGTTAGTGCAATCTTTACAAAACTATACCTGTGTACTCCTCTAGGCCTAAATAGATTGCCTAATTTTTTTTTCTTTAAATTCCAACTTTAAAGAGTAGTGCGCCGGAAAGGGTTAAAGGGGTAGGATAACCTTAAACCTTCAAAATTTTCGAAATTATTTAATACATATTTTGATTTCAAAATCAAATTTGAACAATATACAAATAACTGCATAAAAAAATTCCAATTAATTTACAAATTATCAGGGTTGGAAAAAAACCAGGTTTTTTTTACCCCCCCCCCAAAAAAAACCCCGTTTTTTTTTGTTTAAACCAGGTTTTTTTTGGTTTAAACCGGGTTTTTTTTAAAACATCCCCCTTTTATTACATATACATGCATATTTATTGATAAAAATAAACATTGTTGAATTATAAGTAGTATAAATTCATTTGAAAACAATTTAAATTAAATAATTATAGTTAATTATGTAGAAAATCGAAATTTTTTTTTTAATTTAAATAGTTATTAGTAAAGTCTTATGTTCAAACAATAAGCTACTCTACACAGTGAAACATTCATGCTTTGAAAATCTTTATAAATAATCTTTTTATTACTTATAATAAACATTTGATGTAGTTTGATGAATATAATATTCTTTTCTACAGATAAAAAAAAAAAAAAAAAAAAAAGAGATTGTTTTTTTTTGGGGGGGGGAGGGGGTTGCGTTTTGAGAGACAATTTGAAATCAACATTTATGGTCATTAGATGTAACAGATAACTGAGGGGAAAAATAATTTGTTATTATTAAAATACTATAACTAGCACCCAATTTTTGAATACTCATTCAACTTCATATTTTGATTTTAATTCTTAAAGATAATCTCCCCAATAGAATTTTTTTTTTTTTTTTTTTTTATGATAGATTGCTTTAAATAATCTGCATTTTTTAAATGAAAATATTTTATACTAAAATACGGAATATTTTTAATCCAATTTAACTTTGATCAGTTCACATATTCTAAGATTTTTCTTTAGAGCAATGAAATATCGTCACCAATGCATACTAAATTTCACCCTATACATAAAAAAAAACAAAAAATAAAAAAATCTAGAATCACTATATTTAATACTTTTTGCTGAAATAAAGTGTTAAACGTAGAAAATATTTATATCCAATAATTTGTAAGTCTTAAATTGTACATAAAAATAAGAAAATGTCATTAAATTTTTTTGAAAAAAAAAAAAAAAAACAAAAAAACAATTGGTTTTTTTGAGAAAAAAACCAGTTGGTTTAAACCCTGTTTTAAACCATGGTTAAAACTTATTGGTTTAAACCGTGCCAACCCTGCAAATTATGACAGTTTTATTAAGATGACATACATGATGTGAAATGGGATAGTAAAACTTTCAGTTGCGTTTATTTAAAACGATGAATTTTGATACTGCACTCAGCTTTTTTGGAAAAACTAAGCATGGCAATCACATATTTCAGATATGATAATTCTGTATGAAAAACCCATTTATATAAATTAAGAAGAATATTAACATCCCGATCCCCTCCTCCCTTGAACTTATCGAATGAACTCCCAAAACTAATCAGGGAAACTCCTTATGAGAATAAAACTATATCCAAAATTTAATGTAAATCGGACATTTTTATCATGAGTTATTGCGTTACATACATACATACGTACATACGGAACGGGCTGGCAAATAAACTCTCGGGCTTTGTTAGAGCCGTGAGCTTAGATGTTTGGTTGTAAAAAAATGAAAAAAAATATTTACTTCGTTTATTTGCAATAGTAGACATAATAATGTATAGTATTAATTAGATTTTGCAGTTTTTTTTTTGCTTTGTTTTCTTTTGTTGTTATCCTCAAAGAAATAAATGTTAATATCAAGAGTGAATTTTTTTTTCTTACAGATTATCGAATTTAATTTTCAAAAGTTTAGAAACAAAAAGTGTAATTTTACAAAAGTGAAGAAGTGAAGAGGAAATGGATTTAAAGTGCTTTGACATTCAGTAATGTTTGTTTTGAAGTTGCACTTACGTATTCAAATTGAAAAGAAAAATAAAACAAACGAAAAGAAATTATAACACTGGCAATAATAAACGGATATAAAAATAAACTTTAAAATATCATAAAAATGAAAATTACATCAGAAAGCTTCAACAGATTTTCATTAAAGTTCCAAAACTGTTATATAGTGCACAGCTTTGCAAAGTACATGTTTGACATTTATGCTTTCTACTTTTGCAGTGGTTGTTCAGATGCTTAAGAGATCCATGAAGATTTCTCTTTTTTCCGAAAATTAGTCACCTACTTTTAGCTCTTTTCAAAATGTTAAAAAAATATATTTGTAATATTTATATATGAATTGGTCACAGGTTAATTAGTCAGACACTTATTCTTTAAGCAACTTAGTCATCATTCGAAGGCGATGCAATAAGTTCTAAATTGCATTAGTCTATATTGGTAATTTTTAAGTTTTTCATTCTAAATTTCCATGTTCATAGTGCTTCAAAAATTCTATTCTTTATAGCATTTATTTGTTATTTATTTTTTATTTTTTGTCAAGATAAGGCCGGGAGAGTTTTCAATTTTAGAAACAGAAATTCAAATTTTAGAGAACATTCTTAAATAATTGCTTCAACCATAAATTTTAAAGTGGATGTAATTTCAATTTACCCCGCATTTTTTAAAATTCAACACGGGCATGTACTTTATTGTCTTCAATAATAAAACAGCAGTAGCATAGAATATAAACTCGCAATAAGATTCTTGTTGGGAAAAAAAATGTAATTTTGAGAAACACATGAATACATTCTACCCCACAGAAAAGAAAAAGAGAAGTAAGAAATTTTTTTTTATTTTTATGAAAAGTTATTTTTTTAGTAAAGAATTGAAAAGTGATTCAGTAATATTTAAACCATTTTTTGCATTTTCTACTTAAACTGTATATATGAATTCAAATTAAAATTTTAAATAAATCAGTTTTTTAAACATACAGTTAGAGCATTCTGTAATTAAATCACTGCCAAAATAATATTAACAATAAATTAAAAAAATTTTATGTTTTTTTTTTTTTTTTTTTTTTTTTTTTTTTTTTTTAATTAAATATACAGTAAAACTTGAGGAAACGGAATCCTCAGGAACTGAAAAGATATTCGTTTTAGACAGATTTTCGTCTTAGTAGACGTAATTAAAATATTATATAAGATCATAGAATTTTTCTGTATTTGAACCCTTTATGCCCCAACGATACTTTAAAGTACCATTAAAACTTGTTATAAAAATTAATTTAAAACATCGAATAGTAGTACTACAGTTTAGAATGAGTAACAGATACTTATTTTATCTTATTCTAAAAACATCTTTGATGGTTGCACAAAACAAAAATATTTTTAAAAAATGATTTTTTTATTTTTTTTTATTTGCATCTTTTCAGCTTTCTTGACGTTGAAAGGTTGTGGAATAAACGTTTCAGTTGATAATAATTCTATTGTAAGAGCATTACATTTATACAGTTGCTAACTCTATAACATTTTAAAAATAAATAAATAAATAAATAAAAGGTTTGAATGAAGTTAGGGATATTGCAAAAATTCCCTATATATTCAAATTTAATCAATTAATTTTAATTAGCAAAATTCTTCTAAAATCTATTAAATTATTGTATAAATCTTCTAAAGTAGTTTCGAAAATTCACAAAAAATGCTTTAGCAGATAAATTTTTCATGAATTCATAATTTGGGACTTAAAGAGTTAAGCAGGACACTGAATAAAACATGTTCCGTTTTCGGAGGTTTTAATGTATTTTAATACACATAATAAGAAACTATGTAATTTGTATTAAATAAAATCAAACACAAACATACCTATCGAGTTGACTGGCTCCGTATATTTCGTCTTTGGCATTACCAGTTGATGCTGACTTTTCTAATCTGAGCTTGGAATTCCGGTTCGGATCCACCATGCTTTTGGATCGCACTTTTCCTGTCTTCCAGACACCCGCTATTTTACTTTCGACAGCTTTCGCAGGCGCGACATTTTCACAGCTTCCGGGTAAAGATGGAATATTGTGGGATGATGGACTTCGAAGAGATCCTGAGTTAGGCACGGATTGAATGGATGGTATCATGCCTTTCGGAACTGATGATTTTTTCCTCGTAAATGTCCTACTATCAAAACCACCCGGGGGTTGTTCTTCTGGCGTTTTTAAGTAATCGCCTGTTACGTGATTTTCATCATTGCCACAAAATGTATCTGTTGGTTTTCTGTTGGAACCCGGTGGTTTGATTCTAGAAAAGGTATTTTCGTTTACTTGATTGGCTTTGAAAGACCCTGCAACTTTTTTGGGACTTTCCGAAAAATGAGGAATGTTACTCGATACTTGATTTTGTGCCGGATAGGAATATCTATTTTTCTGGACATGTTCGTCTGTTTTTTGATATCCATTACTGATTTGTTTATTTTTTGCAGCCATTTGAGGCAAGGACGTTTTTCTGGAAGCATATTTAGAAGGCGCAATAACAGAACTTTGAGGTAACGCAATCATTCCATTACAGGGTTGCAATTTACGGTGATCACTTTTAGGTGACTGTTTTTGAATCTGAGGATGAGTGTTGCCGTCAGGCGACAGAAATTCTTCGTCTGATTCATTTGATACTAAAGACATTGTTTCATCGTCTAGCATATCACCATTTGACATCCCACAGTGTTCCTCGTCGTCTTCGTCATCGGAAATTTCAGCTTCTCTTAACGTGTTGAGAATCATGTCAGCGTTTTCTTGCAAAGCTTTGAATTCGTCAGCCGTCATGAAACAATTATTATTCTGGCTAAAATCATAGTAAGGTGACATGTCTGTTCTGCCTTTAGGAGGTTCTTCTGTCAGAGTTAAGGTCAAATTTTCTATGCTTCCATCGCCTTGGTCATCTTTCGAAAGAGCGTTTAGAAAGGGTGCCTGCAGAGTGTCAGATCCAGGATCTTCATCATCGCAGGGTAATTCATCTTCTAATTCGGTATCAGAACCAATGGTATCACAACCCATCTCTGTTATATCAGCAATCGTTACTTCCATCATTTCTTGCACCCCGGATTGAGTTTTCATATGAGAAAGGGCATCGTTACTGTTTGACTGCTTTATGCAATTACCTGTAATGTTCGAAAGCTCTCTAGCGTAAAGCTGCGCAAATGCGCCTGCGTCGTGCATTCTTTCAGACATACTGCTATCTTGTTTCGACGGATAAGGAGCCATTATTTTTTCTGAGTAACATTCTGAATCGCTTCCTTCCAAACCGTTCAAGCTGCCAGTACTTGTTGTTAGGGATATTTCATCTAAAACGGAGGGCGGATTTACATTACCGAGTAAATCTGACGCAGAACTGCTTTTCATGCTTAGGTTCTCGGGAGAATCCGTTGGCCCTTTTGAATATTCATTTGAACCGTGTTCGGAATTAAGGCGGCCTATTTGAAGTTCTCTTAAAAGGGACTTCTTTGAAGTAGGTACTTGCTTATTATAAGCTTTTCCGAGAATTTTCTGGCATTCCTTCGTCACAGCAGCTCTTAGATTTTCTTCTGAAGTGGTACTATTAGTCAAACTTAATGATCCCATTTCTCCCATGACTGAAGGTGGTCTGGCGTTATCTATGTCAGAAAGGCAACTCAAAGTGCTGACTGTCATGTCTTCTGTACTACAATCCATTTTTGCTCCTAGTAAGGCTTCAGCGATCTCTCTCGCTTCGCACAGCAAACTAGAAGATAACATACTTTCTTCTGAATCATTGAGGCTGTTTTCTTTTTCAATGCAATCAATATCTTTTTCGATATTTTGATTTATTTCTTGGTCTGCTTTAATTTCAAGGTTACTTTCAGTCGATATATCATCTGTGGATTGTCTCGTAGCTACTTTTAAAGTATCTGAATTTTGAATTTCACCACTTTGATTAACTTCGAGATTTTCCCGGTTAACCTGTTCGGTCGTTTTAAGATTTTCTGTAACGTCTTTTGTAGATTTTGCAGTTTCATTACAGGAATTGGTAATTGTATTGCTTTTTTTATTGGTCATTAGAAAGTCAAGTTGAGTTAATGGAATGGCTTTCGGATTAGTTTGTTTTGATTTGTTTTGAACTTTTTCGCATCTTCTGTTGCCTTTCTGGTCAACGAGGGGTTTTGCAATTTGAGATTCAGCCGGCGTAGATTGTTTTTCAGAAGCTTGAACACAATCACTATTATTTGAATTTGCCGACGCTACAATTTTCTTATCAACTGGAGATTCAGGAATTCTAAATAAACGTTTCTTTTCAGCTTTCCTTTCATCTTCTTTCCCCTTTTCTTCGTTTTCTGAATGGCTCTCGTATTCATTCTCTTTGAGCTCTAAACTCTTCAAAGAAGTGCTTCTCTCACTTTCAAAACTACATGCTTTAGGGTGCTTTTCGGACGTGTCTCTTAAAAGCTGATAACTAAGGTGAGGGATCTTTTGTCTGACACCCTGAGACTGCTCTGGATTTCTCTGAGGTAAACCGGCGCGGATGCATTTTTCAAGTATCACTCTTTCCATTGGAGATATATCTTCACAGGTTTCAGCATCAAGAGAGCTGCAAGAACCAAGCTCTGAGGCACAAGTTACGAAATCTGCACTTTCAGTAGGATCAGAGATACTTTGTTCTTCGACTTGGAGTTTGGATTTGTCGTCATCAAGAACATTACCTCTTTTCACTTTTTCTACTGATTTAGGGCTAGTTATGTGCTTCTCGCCAGCTAGTTGGGCAGCTAACACATCTATGTCAATTTCATCTCCACCAGTTTTTAGTTTCTGAAAGGAAAGAAAAGAGAAAAATTGATCTTATATGATGTTATAAACAAGTAAAATCAAGATATTTCTCTTACAATTCTTTCTCTTATTATTATATCTATTCACTCAAAACTGAAAGAAAAAGAGCTTAGTAGAGAATAAATATTATTAAACACTATTTCATTTTTATATTTCTTCTAAGATAATGCAAATGCATTATTAGGAATAGCTTGTTGAATATATTTTGGAAAACCAACATAGAAATTAAGAAAACTAATAATAGTTAAATTTAATAAATCGGTTGTGTGATACGAAGCATTCTAGTGACATATATTTACGATTAATACATAGTTTATTTATCTCGGATTTTTCTAAATGAAACTTTGCTAATAAAAATATTGTAATGCAAAAATGTGATACATCGACTTGAATAATTTAAAAATATATAATTGGTATTCGATGCCTCTATTTTTTTTTTAAAGCAAAACAATATTAAAATTACTCGTTTAGTTTTGAAAAATTAAACCAAATGTGTGAAAGAACATTCATAGTTATTTTTATCGTACTTTATACTCAACAAATAGAAAAAAAGGATTAATGCACATATTTCCTTCTTTTTAAATATATTATATAAGTAATACTTACATAATTAACACAGAAATTGCATTGTATTTTTTTTTTGTTGACAGAAACAGTGTTTAAAAAAAGGAGATTTAAAAACAACAAATCGAATGCCTGTGCCTACAACAAAAAACGCATAATTTTTATTTATATTGCATAATTTTGAATAAGTATTAATTATACTAATTGACTATTTTCAACTGAGTGAAAAATTGCCCAGACCGGGAATCGAACCCAGGTACCTGGCTTACAAGGTCAATGCCTTTACCTGTTAAGCTAACTGTGCGATAGCCGGGTGGGATTTTTCGCTCAGATAACCTTATTGGTCATAACATCTGGTCTGACATTTAGACAGCTTAGCAGAATAAACCGCAGGTAATGGAACTCCATATTCTGCCTTTTCGATTCCCGGCCTGGGCAATTTTTCTCTCAGTTGGAAATATTAAATTCATATGATAAATTTACCAATCAGTTTGATTGTGTTAAAATAATAGTAAAAGTACTAATTACTTAACGATGGATAAAGCATGATGCGGATATCTAACATTTTTTATAAGTTATTTGTATTTGTAAACTTTAGAAATAATAATCGAAAGATGATCATCATCATGTAATGATCTTGATATCATTATTTAATGATATAATAATTACATGATATAATACTTCAGTTTTAGTATTCATGAACAGATTCATAAAATAAAAGTTGTTATAACATTAAAAAATGATAAAGACATACATATACAGTGTGAATCAGAAAGTTCGTGCAAACTTAAAAGGTCATAATAAAAGAAGTAATTCTCTGAAAAAAAATCGGTTGCATGAATGTGATCTGAAGGACACTGGATTTTTTTTCCCATGTATGAAAAATAATTCAAAAAATAACCTAACCAAAAGAAGGAGCTTACACATTATACTCTGCGTTTTATGTAAATCAGGCAAACACAAACAGACAATGACAAAAATCATAATAACATGACATTGTGCATTTATATTACCCTCTCACTGACAAGCCCGTGTTAATGCGTTCATTAAACTCCAGGTTTCCCTGCAATATTCAAGATAATATAAAACTAATGATTTGATGGATTTTTAATGCGCTGTACAATGATTAATACTCTCAAGCTTCACATGAATATTTGTGATTAAGTATTTTTACATAATCTTGAAAGACTCATGTTTTATAAGCTTTTAAAATAAAATACGAAGAAAACAACATTACAAATTTGACATTTTGCAAGACCCATTTGCCATTTTATCAGAGGGTAGTAAAAAATGGTCAACATAGCCACCACCACCACCCAGTATTAGACAAGAAAAGCGCATTTGCGTGACCACATTGTGTTTGCATTGCACAAAAGATATGCCCGTTGCCTACTGGCACCTTCATGCAAGGTAGTGCCTTCCTCCCGATTTGCACTTGAAGTCCAGATGTTCCTGTTGGTCCTGTAGCGCCTTGACCATAACTAACTTTTGCAACCGTTTTATAATTTTTATCACGTTACTCAGGAACCTCTCCACTCCACTCAAGCTCCGCGAGATTTGCTGGAACAAGTTTTTATCTAAGTTGTACTAACTGCTCATCTAAAAAAAACTATTTTTTTGAATGTTAAAATCTCAGCGATGTATTATATTATTTGTAATAATTGTTTTAGTAAAACAATATGTGTGTTTACGAGTGGTCTAGTGCTTCAGTGGTGACCCGCACAAGCACGCAACTTTCAAACAACCAGTGCAAAATTAATTAAGTGATAGTACATCAAAGAGTTCGCTTTTGATCGAGGAGAGATTGGATATCAGGTCAGTTCTGTTTTCTGTAAATTCGAGAGAGATTTTTTTTTTAAAAACTTTTTATCATGCTTAATTCATATTATTATTAAGGTTATTGCACATAAAACACATTGATATTATAACTGAGCATAGATAGCATAAATTTATAGATAGCTGGATATGCAAGGCAATGAAATTAATAGAATTGCACTTCGCGTGCCGCCGTTTTGGAAACAAAATATTCAATTATGGTTTTCACAAGTAGAAGCCGCGTTTCAGTTATCTGGAATTACAAACGATGACACCAAATATGCTAGTCTAATTTCATCAATCGACTCTGAAAGTTTAAATTATGTTAGTGACCTTATATACAGTCCCCCACAGCAGGATAAATATGACACATTAAAGCGCAGGCTTATTGCAGAGTTTGCGGACTCTGATGGAAAACGCTTAAAAAAACTTCTGAGTGAATTGCAGTTGGGAGACAGTAAACCGTCTACATTACTCCGCCAAATGCGCGATTTGGCTGCAGGCCAACTCAACGATAACTTTTTGCAGAGCTTATGGTTACAGAGATTACCACCAAATATTCAAACCATCTTATTGGTATCGAACGAAAATTTACCTGAACTTGCGGTTTTAGCCGACAAGATATACGAAACTACAGCAGATAACACGCAGGTATATTCTGTTGCAAAATCAGAACCAATTGCGGCAATAGGCCAGCCATCTATTTTAGACATGCAAAAACAAATTGAGAAGTTGACATTGCTTGTCGAGAAACTTTCCGAAGAAAAAAGTCAATATAATTCAAGGGGCCGAAGATTCACATTCCGAGGCCAATCTAGGAATGTAAGCCGAAATCCGGCTTATGAAAACAATCAAAATTATTGCTATTACCATAATCGGTTTGGTCGTTTTGCTAGGCAGTGTAGGCAGCCTTGCTCGTTCACCCAGTCGGGAAACGAGTAGACGCTACCACTCAAACAAGTGCCGTGGGTGGTAGCGATGTTTCGGTAGCTAAAACTAATAACCGCCTTTGCGTTTATGACAGTGCTACAAATCTGAAATATTTAATTGATACCGGTAGTGATGTTTCGTGCATACCAATAAAAAGAAACCAACACGGTTACCAACGCTCTCCTGACTCCTTTGAATTATACGCCGCAAATCAGTCAAAAATAAAAACCTTCGGTACAAAATTATTACAATTGAATTTAGGTTTACGCCGGGTTTTTAAATGGAATTTTATAGTTGCTGAGGTCTCGACACCCATTATTGGAGCAGACTTTTTGAGACATTTTAATCTACTTGTCGATATTAGGAATAAAAGACTTATCGATGGAATGACAAATATAGGCACCTCGGGCAGTTTGGATAATGTGCAACAAGGGGCAGTTAAAGTCATTATAGAAAATTCCCGTTATCACGCCTTGTTAAGATCTTATCCAGATATTATAACCCCAGATCCCAAATTTGGGAAGGCCAAACATTCCACTGTGCATCATATTGAGACAGTTGGGCCGCCAGTCCATAGTCGCCCTAGAAGATTAAATCCAAAAACCCTCGATGCCGTTAAAAAGGAATTTGAATTTATGATTGAGAAGGGTATTTGTCGACCATCCAAGAGCCCCTGGTCTTCACCCCTTCATGTTGTGACTAAATCCACAGGTGGTATACGTCCTGTTGGCGATTATAGGCGCTTAAACGCAAAAACAATTCCAGATCGTTATCCCATTCCTCACTTACAAGATTTCTCCTCTGCTCTCCATGGCAAAACTATTTTTTCAAAATTAGATATTTTTCGGGCTTACCATGCGATTCCGGTAAATGAAGAGGATATCCCGAAAACTGCAATAATAACACCCTTCGGCCTGTTCGAATTCCCCTTTTTAAATTTTGGTCTCTGCAACGCTGCCCAAACTTTTCAGCGATTTATCAATGAAGTTTTAAGGGATTTGGCATTTTGCTTTGCATATTTGGATGACATTTTAGTTTTCTCTGATAATGAAGAGCAGCATGCAGAGCATTTACAGCAATTATTCCAAAGACTCAGCGACTACGGGATACAACTAAATACATCTAAATGTGTGTTCGGGGTCTCTGAACTTTCATTTTTAGGACATTTGATTTCAAAAGATGGGACCAAACCCTTGCCAGAAAAGGTTCAAGCGGTATTAGATTTTAAGGAACCGAAAACTGTAAGGGATTTACGCATGTTTTTAGGCTTAATCAATTTTTACCGTCGATTCTTGCCACATGCTGCGGACAAACAGGCCATCTTAAATGAGTATCTTAAAGGAAACAAAAAAGATAACAACCATATCGAGTTGACTGTGGAAGATAAACAAGCTTTCGATGACTGTAAACAACAACTTGCAAATGCAGCTTTACTTGCTCACCCTTCAGAAACGTCGGGTTTGGTTTTGTGTACTGATGCTTCAGATTTTGCTATCGGGGCTGCACTCAATCAAATTACAAATAACCAATTGCAACCTTTGGGTTTTTTCTCCCGGAAACTGTCTCCCACTGAAAAACGTTATAGCGCGTACGATAGAGAATTATTAGCAGCCTATTCGGCTATTCGACACTTCCAATACATGCTTGAAGGTAGAACATTTTGCATCTATACCGATCACAAACCTTTAACTTTCGCTTTTCATCAGAAATCAGATAAAGCATCCCCACGACAAAACAGACAACTAGATTATATATCACAATTCACAACAGATTTGCGTTATGTAAAAGGTTCAGATAATATCATAGCAGACACTCTCTCTCGAATTGCAGCCATAGAAATGCCTTCGCCAATTGATTATACAAATCTGACCAATGCACAGGCGAATGATCCTGAATTACAAGACTTATTAAATGAAAGCACTTCTTTGAGACTGCGTAAAGTTGTTCTACCAGACGGAGAGATTTATTGCGACTATTCAACAACTACCATCAGGCCTTACGTTCCAAAAAGCCTACGTTTTGAAGTATTTAAATCTCTTCATAATCTGTCCCATCCAGGAATAAAGGCTACAACAAGACTCATTACCAGTAGATTTGTGTGGCCGGAAGTGAACAAAGATTGTAGAAACTGGTCCCGTGCTTGTATTGCATGCCAAAGATCTAAAGTGCAACGTCATGTCTCCAGTCCTCTGGGATCCTTTAAGACCCCAAATGAAAGATTTGAACATGTCCACATGGACATAATTGGACCTTTGCCACCATCTCAAGGATACTGCTACGCCTTGACGATCATAGACCGATTCACGCGCTGGCCCGAAGTCATTCCCATAGCTGATATCACAGCAGAAACGGTTGCACGGACATTTCTTTCTACCTGGATTTCTCGTTTCGGAGTGCCTACATACATAACAACCGATCAAGGTCGTCAGTTTGAATCAGAATTATTAAAGGCTCTAGCTCGACATTTCGGAATAACGAAGCTTCGAACGACTTCATTTAACCCGAAGGCTAATGGCATTGTAGAACGTTTGCATAGGCCATTGAAAACTGCCATCAAATGCCACATGACAGAACGATGGGTTGATACATTGCCACTTGTTCTGCTCGGCCTTCGTTCTTCCCTGAAAGAAGACATTGGTGCAACAGTTTCAGAATTGGTTTATGGAACTACCTTGAGACTTCCAGGTGAATTCTTAGGGCTGCGACCAACTTCGGACCCTGATCCTAAACCTTTCGTGGATAACCTGAGAGAGGCAATGAGAAAATTGCAACCAGTACCTCCTGCAAACCATGGACGTCATACACCATTCATCTATCAGGAGTTGAAAAATTGTTCCCACGTTTTTATCAGACATGACGCAATCAGAAAACCACTCCAACCTACTTACGACGGACCATTTAAAGTCCTTTCCCGTACAGACAAATGGTTTACACTTGACGTTAAAGGTAAAAAGACAACAGTTTGTCTTGACCGACTAAAACCAGCATTTTTGCTCAGTGTGCCTGAAGAAGTTCCGCCAAAGGAACCCGTCAATAGCCAAAGAAAACCTTCAACAGCCAAAGAAACTCTTCAACAGCCAAACACGATAGACCAACAAAAGAATGAACCAGAGAAAATAACCAAGTCCGGTAGAAAAGTCCGTTTGCCAATCAGATTCCGTGTCTGAAGACACTGGGGGGGGAGTACTGTAGCTCCTTGACCATAACTAACTTTTGCAACCGTTTTATAATTTTTATCACGTTACTCAGGAACCTCTCCACTCCACTCAAGCTCCGCGAGATTTGCTGGAACAAGTTTTTATCTAAGTTGTACTAACTGCTCATCTAAAAAAAACTATTTTTTTGAATGTTAAAATCTCAGCGATGTATTATATTATTTGTAATAATTGTTTTAGTAAAACAATATGTGTGTTTACGAGTGGTCTAGTGCTTCAGTCCTTTTCACTGAAGACCGAAGGTTGTAAGTTTGAATGCCCTTCACAATTTCCAGACTTGCACAGATTTTTGGTTGCGGGGATACTTACAGTCTCGTGTGTACCTGGGCTCACCAGCCATTTTGGTGGAGCTGAAAGATGCCATCATGCAGTGTAATAGGTGTATTGATGCAACTCACTTGCCTGATTTCTGCTGGTGGTGGTCATGTTCAACATCTTTTACTCAAAAATAAATGCACAATGTCATATTATTGTGATTTGTCTCATTGATTGTTTACGTTTGTCTGAGTTGCATAAAATGTATCAGTATGCTGAGTGCGGGCGTTCTTTCGGTTACTTCTGGAATTATTCTTTTATGCATGGTAAAAAATTCAACATCCCTTTGATTATATTCTTGTAAAAATGAAAATTTTCCCGTTCTTTTTTTTTAAATTATTATTATTTATTATTATGTACCGTCATTGTTCAAATGAGCAATATTATTTATACTGTTTTCGCATTGTGGAAATTGAGTCACATAGCTTCACTTTTTTGAACTGGACAATCCGGAATTAAGCTTCACCTGTTCACATTACCAATCATGTTAAGAGATTTAACTATGGTAAATTTATAACTACAATTTCTGACCATAGATGGTTTGTTATTGTTTTTATTCTTTTCGGCGTGTTAAATAAATAAATGATTCAAAGTATGATTCGAAAAGGATGATTAATTATCTGTAGAGCTCGATTCGAAGTTTAAGAACAGTTTCAAATAAAAAAAAGTTCAGAAAGCAGAGTTCCACCCAACACATAGTTAAGGGGACGGTAGACGTCAGTTTTTTTTTTTTTTTTTTTTTTTTTTTTTTTTTTTTTTTATTATAGCAAAATGAAATTTTGGGCATATATACATTTCATCAAAAGCATGTAGAACACTTTCAAAAAAAATTTCCAATCTTATTAAAAATTTTAAATTAAAAAAAATAATAAAATGCTCCTCGTGTTTTAATTTTTGAGATATTTTCTTGCTTTTGCATTTTTATCACTGAAAACTCTATTGTAAACCAATTTGTATAAGATTTTTTTAATATCTTGAATAGTTAATATTTTACTGACTTTTTTCTAAATTCCATATCGATTTTCATCAAAATTTTGCCTTTTAATAAGTAAAAAATCAAATTTGACTATTTTAATGAAGACGAATTTTAAAAAGCTTTACACAATACTTCCTTATCAATTTCATAAATATTGATCAAAAATTACGTCGCAAGGAGCATTTCAAAAATCTAAAAACGCTGATAAATTAGTTTTGAGAAAAACAGATTTAAGCATATAAACACACTTACCTTTATTATTTACTTCTTAAAACCTTCATAAATGATGTTTCAATTAGAAAAAACTGTTTTGGTACTATTATACCACAGTAATAGACCTTTTTGCGACGATTTTGCTCAAATAAAGGTCCACTGTTCTCTTAAGAGAATATTGAGAGTTAAGTGAATTTCAGAAACTTACTGAAGTCGAAACCTTGAATCCGAATCGTTCGTTTACAAAAAACCCTTCAAGTTAGATGACTTATCTATCATAATCTAAACGCGACATCAGAAGTCATATAAAGCGTTTTTTCTGATTTAAATATTTATGAACACATTCGTCAAACTTTTTATTATCATACCATCAGAACTTTTTTGCGTGGAATTTTAACGTTACTTTTCATGTAAAACAAATCACCAAAGAATAATATTTAAACACTTAGCTAATTAATATTTTTGTAAAAAACTTTCGGTACTTCTCTATTATCCCGTCGACCAATTTCGCCAAATTATACAAATCGCCTAATAGCCAAATTATACATGTTGACATAATTTTTATTTTAAATAACGAAAAACAAATAATTAGTAGAATATTAATAAAAATATTAATAAAAAATCGAAATAAAAATCACTTAATGATGTTTAAACACGCGAATCGTATTTAATGTCATTGAATGTGAAATTCACGATCCTCCATTATTGGCGTTTAATCTTATAGTTTGGCGATAATATTTTGATCGACGGGATAACCTAGTAGTACCAAACTTTCAAATAATGCCTATTTTCTTTCATGTCTCATAGAATTTTTAATCTTTTATCAGCGTTTCTTTTCAAAACAGTAATTTTTGTCTAATTGAATCAGAAAAGTACTTGGATTCAATAATGCAAAATTAACAATAAAATTTTACTGGTGAGAATAATAAATTAGGATTGGAGTATGGATGCCGTACGTGGTATGCGCAAATCATGTTTGGCAAAAACTTGTTGTCCGTACGATGTGCGGGCAAAACAGGGAAGCAGGTAACATACCTCGGAAGAGCGTTCTCTGACGACTGCTTCTGAAGACGCCATTTCTTGTTTCTTGAAGGATTCGGCAGTTTTACTTCCAACTTTCGCGTTCTCTCTCCCTGCAAAGTCTTTCAGCAGTTCTTTTTCCACAGCCACGCGTGTCAAACCTCCTTGAGGCGTCTTTTCAACAGCAGTCAACTTCATCTGTTCGTCGTCAGATAAATTGCTACCGGTTGTACAAAGAACATTTAGGCCCTTGTCTTTTTGGGGACTAGATGGAACGGTCTGGCAAGGCGAATCAGACAATTCGCTAGGTGACGCGATACCACTAGTATGGCGGCTGAAAGAAAGAAAATAGTATTGTTAAACTTAAAATATTGCATGAATTCTAATTTGGTATTTATAAATCTCACTAGAGCATCAATAGAAAACATTAGAAACGGAAACTATTATGTAACAAAATTTAATTTTCGAGAAAATGGAAGTGAAATTGTCTAGTTTTAGATTGAAAAGGTTAAGCGACATATGACATAACTCGCTTCAAGAATAATTAGAAATTTTATATTTTAGCTTTATCATATTCTTAAATACCTATAACATTTTTATTCGTAAAATGAAACGATCTTTGTGAAAAATGTAGCATAAAACCTTCTGGCACTCGGGTATTCAATTACTAAGATAATTCCCGGATCTACAGGACCTGGAAAAATAATATTACAAATTTATTCTTAAAATACAGCGTTCAGATGAGCTATCGTAGATTTAACTAAGAATATTTCGCTAATACGTCGGGATATTCATAGCAAACAAGTACTTAACATTTTACAGAATATTTTAAAATAGCGACATTGAACTAGCATACACGCTGTAAAATAGAATAAATCCATTACAAAAGAAACGATCATATGAATCTATGTATGACATGAATTTCGAATGTTAGTGATAACGAGATAGGAAGTTGAAATTTCAGTGCGCTAAACGTAATAATTTAGTTAATTTCTCTGTAGATCTGAAACTATTATTCTATGAGTATCAGTTTTTACTTATGACAAAAAAGCAGACCTATAATGAAGAAAGGGATAATTATGTTAGCGCCATTATTTATTTAAATATATTTTTAATACGGATGCTTATTTCAGGGCTGCCACTGGCGACTACTTTTTAAATGTAACTGGCACCACTTTATCAAAACAAAAATCCTCAACAGACACTTTGACGACATCTGCACCGGAAATATTCTTTGAAACATATATTAGAGAAATACTGGTGCGAAAAGAATATAAAAATAGTCGCCTGTGGTAGCCTTGTTATTTGCTTATTTTCAAGAAGTAATAGCTAGAAAGGAATATTGAAAGAGATAAACATGTTCTAGAAAATTATGAGGATGACCGCAATATAAGTAATATTTGAAAACTGTAATTGAGGAAGCTAAAGATAAAGATCGGGTTTGGAAATATTCAATGTTGAAAGAATGCGCTGTAGCAGAAAAATAATACATACGAAAGGATTTACACGATATAACAAATACCCTATATCATATTCAACCCCAGAAAGTGATAGATTTTTGGAAATAGATCAGACAAACAGCAGAATTACAAAATTTATAATAAGAACTGGCCTTTGGAAATAAAGTGGGTGTTGTTTAAAAGTTTTTAATAAAGGATTCACAAAGTGCGTACTTGCAGACAAGGCAGCAGCATCTATTTGTAATTTTTTCAGAGTTCCTACTGCAACGAGTTTCAAGTGAAATATAAATTTTAATAAACGCAATATTGCAGTTCTCGTCAGTAACTTAGTCTCCATAAAAAGCTAACAAACTATCTCGAAAGAAATAAGAAGCAGTGATCTGATAAGAGTGGAATCAGTGCATAAACCTGAAAAAATTATTGCAGTAAAGAGCCAAGCGGAATTGAAAAAAATGGTCCCAGAGGGAGGGAGACAAACATAACTAGTTTCTTTCATCAATATAGTAAACTAGTCGTTGGGGGCCACCGTAATACTTACCCATCATGGATATGCATAGCATAATATATGAAAACATAACATATGTAAACAATTTATAAAATGCATTACAATTCCAAAATAAAATATAAACGTATTTTTAAGTATTTTTAACGCATAACCATGCTCTATTAATGAATTTCTGATGAACAAATTTCGATAAATTGTATGAAACGCCAAACCATTCAAGTAGCACTGAATTGCGTAAAAGAAACATCCTTATAACTCCAAAAATAATAATCATATTCACTAACGGTTTCTTGCATCGAATTAAGTATCTCATTTCCAATTAAAAGATATCTTTGAATTGAAATTTGAATGAAATACAGGGTCTTGAAAAATCAAAGAATGTGGAAAATAGAATTAGAAATATCTCAACAACTAATAATCCGATTGACTTTGTTTTTTATGCAAAATTTGTGTTATTTTATTGCCTTTTACGTCCACTCCTTAAAATAAAAGAATTCGAAAATTTGTATATACCTTTCATCAGAACGAATTTTTCGAGAGTCCGAAAAAATTAGTTCCGGATAATCGAGGTTACTTATATTAAATAGGCTTCGTCCCATTCTTACATACTAAGCACATACAAAATTTCAAGTCTCTATCTCAATTTGTTCGGGAGATAGAGCGGTTACAGACAGACAGACAGACAGACAGACAGACAGACAGACAGGCAGACAGACAGACAGACAGACGGCAAATTTTTTTTTCTAAAAATATGTTTTTCGGAATCTCCAGTGTCCGAAACGTGTAAATCCGTCAAAAAAAATTTTCGATTTTCAAAACGATTGCAAGACTTACCCTATACTACGTATGATGGGTAAGTAAAAATTCAGTCCCATTGGCATATTCCGCGGTAATTTTTTTTTTTAATATTTTCTTATCTAGGGTTGTCTATTGTTTTTGCGGTTCATCAAACAAAATTTCAGGTCTTAATTATTGGCTTACGAAATATTTTATCAGTACAGTAGTGCTAACAGAAGAGTTCCTAAGTTTTCTCAATAACTACGCAACCATTTTTATATTCAAATTCCAGGTTATAACAGAAGAAACTAGTCGTTGGGGGCCACCGTAATACTTACCCATCATGGATATGTATATGAAAATAAAACATGTGAAAACTATTTATACAATGCATTGCAATTCATAAACACAATTTAAATATTGTTAATATACATAGTAATGCTTTATTAAATAACTGCTGATGTACCAATTTCGACAAATTATATAAAACGCCAAACTACTCAAGTAATACCGAATTGCGTAAAAGAAACATCCTTATAACTCCAAAAATAATAATTCTATTAACTAACAATTAACTGTGTCAGATTAAGCGTCTCATTTCCAATTAAAATATACCTCTGAATTGAAATTTGAATGAAATACAGGGTCATGAAAAATCGAAGAATGTGGAAAACAAGATTACAAATATCTCGGCAACTAATAATCCGATCGACTTCGTTCTATATGCAAAATGTGTGTTATTTTATTGCCTTTTACGTCCATTCCTTAGAACAAAAAAATTCGAAAATTTTTATATACCTTTCATCAGAACGAATTTTTCGAGAGTCCGAAAAAAATAGTTCCGGATAATCGAGGTTGCTGATATTAAATAGGGTTCGTCCCATTCTTACATACTAACTACATACAAAATTTCAAATCTCTATCTCAATTTGTTCGGGAGATAGAGCGTTTACAGACAGACAGACAGACAGACGGACGGCAAAATTTTTTTTCTAAAAATATGTTTTTCGGAATCTCCACTATATAAAACGTGTAAATCCGTCAAAAATTTTTTTTCGATTTTCAAAACGATTGCAAGATTTACCCTATACTACGTATGATGGGTAAGTAAAAGAATGGTCGCATTTATATGTGCAAAAATTTTCTTCTGAAAAAAGGCAAAGTGCGACGAAGTTAACAGCAATCCAAGACTTCTTTTATAATTCAAATGTTCAAACGTTTGAAAATGAACATTTTTACAGTCATACATAATCTAATAAGTTTAAAAAATACACATTTCAGTTAATTAAAAAATATTATAGCTGAAATTAAAATTACAAAAACTTTAGGGAGATTCTTTGGTTTTCTTTATATTTATTTTGAGAAAGAAAAAAAAATGAACCATAGGGAAAGAAGATTAAAACAATGACACAAAGAGGGAAGTGGGGAAAGGGAGGCTTGTGGAGAAATTACTCTCGGTGAACAGTGGGGTTCTGTTACTACAAGTGTTATGCAATTTTATGGAAGAATATATTTTTTTGGAACTTTCAAATTTTAAATCACACTTTTGCGCGGAATAGAACACACAATGCTCAAAATATAAAAGTATAGCTTTATTCTAATTTGAAAAAATCGATTTGATGTTTGATATAAAATCTCTCAAGAAAACGTAAATGTAACAATAACGTAAAACGCTATATTTAGTACCGATATATAAAATAAGGTGAGAAATTAATATATATTTTGCTTCTATAGCTCATAAAACAAATATGCGATTACATACATATAGTTATTATCTAAATGGTTTTTTTAATCTAAATCACAGTTTTTACAATTTACTAAAAGTTAATTTGATTTTAAAATTGATTAAAAATTAACTTCAAATAAAGAATTTAATACATTATTATTAAACATTTTAATCCCTACTCCATTTTATTCGAATTCCTTCCTATAAAGAAGGAGCTTTATCTCTGGGGCTCAAGTTGTCTCTGTTCTCTGGGTTAAAATCTTCTCCAAGTGTTTTAATCTTTAGCATTTTCTGGAGTGCTTTAAAATGAAAATTAGATTTTATTATTATATTTAAATCTCCAGATTGATTTGAATATGTAAGCATATTGCAGATTCAGTTCTGGGCAGAATAAAGTCACTAAAATGCAGGGTTTCTCGGAAAATCTTGTGTAATCTCAATATGCAGTAGACAAGTTTAAAAGTGTGATAGACAAGTTGATTTTCTTTATCAAATAATGTACACTGTGAAAAAAAATGGACGATTTCACGGAGATTGTTCTAGCAGATTCTAACAGTGTTTTATCGGGACGCCATTACAGGTCACTGTTTTTTGACGAAAAAATTTCCGTAAATTCCATAAAATGCTCCTTTTTTTTCGGAAAAATTTCTGAAATTTACGGAAATTTTTCCATTAAAGAACATTTGATTTGTACTGGCGTCCCATAAAATCGTCCTTTTTTTTTTTTTTTTTTTTTTTTTTTTTTTTTTTATAGTGCATGAATTTCAAATCTGTATATCAAAATAAATAATAAAATAATAATAAAATAAAAAAAATAATTAATTAGTTATTAGAATTTCGGCGTTGACAATTGTAAAGGATAGGGGCATTACGCATACATAGAAATTATAGCCCTGCAGATAAAATATGCAAAAAAGGGTAAAAGTTTTATGCAAAATTTATGTTCTGTGTGATTGGAGCTACGGGCAAAACCTAGCTATCGAATAAAAAGTGTTATGATTGAAAGCAAAAGTACGAAAATTATAAGTTGCTCCGGTCTTTCCTACACCAGTTTTCTAAATAAAACTTCATTTCATGTTGCATAAAAAAAAAAAAGACTATAGGAAAGACTACAAAAATCCTCAACAAAAAACTTACTTTTTTATGTTACACTCTCACGAGTATGTTAAAATTTTTCTTCTAACATTTTAATGCTTCACAAAATCGATCTTTTCTTTTTAAATCACAACTATAATTAGATTAAAAAGAGTTTTTATCACGCTACTGAATTATTTAGGTCAAAAATAAGATACATAACACAATTGACTTTTCAGAAAGTGAATACCAGAGTTAGACTTTGTGAAAAGACATCACACTTATACTCTCGTACTCTAATTTTAGGAGTATAGTTGTAGTAAATCTGTAGATCAGGAGTCTCAAAGTATGTTCTACAACTTCTTGTTTTTTGACACAATTTTAATACTGTATAATATCTTATTTAAAAATTTTTAATTACATAAATATTTATAAGAATATAAAATATTTCGAATATTTAAGAAGTTAGAAGTGTTAAATTAAACATAATATTATGCTATGAAATTCTGATAAACTGTTTATTTTGGTAATTTCTTAGTTAAAAAAATATATTTTTTCAGGGAGCACTGCCCCCTTGAACTACCGTGGTCTCATTAAATTTACATTCACAATTTCTCATTGGTTGAGTGAGGTAATAGTATATTTTGGATTTCGTTTTACAATGTAATTCTATTAGGATAAGCAACAGTTTGGATAAGTATTTTATATTATCCTAATATCCAAAAAAGCAATATTTCTTACCTACCAACCATGAAATACCTACATTAGATCGATAAGTTGAATAAATCTCCTAGTAACTTACTGAAATGTAAACAGAATCCAACTTATGTCTAATTTAGAAATCTAATATTTTTAAAAATTTTGTTTCCGAAAAACAGTTTTAGTGTTCATTAGATTTAGATATATCTAAATCTATAATTTAGATCTTATCTAAATATAGCTTAATCTATACTCGATAGCTATAACGTACTAAAATCACAAAAAAAGCTTGCTTGGAGACTTTTACACCTTGGAAAACCGCTGATCATCGTATCCACTGTCAATTGACAAAATAACAAATGCGACTTGGCGCGATAAAGTATTTTTATGGATATTATTTTCTGTGTTATTTTTATGTTTCCACACTATGCCTTCTCTGAAAAAAGCAAAATAGTTCTCTATGGATTATAAATACATATTATATGAAGTTTACTAACACTTGAAATTATATGAAAATTAGGAATGTTTACTTTTTTAATATCGTTATGATTTGTCCAGGAGTGTACAAAAAAGCCTTTGAAATCTGTTGAAATATTGATGGCTGTTTTCTTTAAAACTAAATAAAATAATTCGTCTACTCCAGAAAATTTCAACAAAGTATGAATTAAGTTATATACAGGGTGTCCGAAAAGTCTGGAAACGATCGAATAACTCGAGAAATACATATGAGATTGAAAAACGAAAATATACATGTTAAATATTTTTAAATAAGCTACTCAGTGATACCAAATTTGACTTTCTCAACCGACCCCCTGGGGGTCAAAGGGGGGTCCAACTTTGAAATCTTAAATTATAATTCCCATTTTTTATTGCAGATTCGGATTCTACGGACAAAAATAGTTAACTGTTGTGTTTGATGTTTATTTCGAATCCTCGTTTATCACGGTGTAATTGAGCATATTAAATCGATACATATTTTGGTTTTCCCAACCAGGTTTTGCCTCATTGGCCAGAATTTTTGACGTCAAATTCCTCGTCTTTTGCAGGAATAGCGTTTCTTGAAAATTACCCGTGGCGATTATTTCGATAATGCTACGTGTTTAAAATTTGATCCATTTGCTGTAGCGTCACTCCACAGCTTTTATAGAATATCTCTTTTATGACCAATGAGAATGCTCCATAACACAGTAAAGTAACCGTTTTCTATAAAAGCGGTGAAGTGACGCTACAGCAAATAATTAAAAAAAAAAAAAAAACATCTACATCAGCCGTATTTAGAAACCATTTGTTATTTAGAAACCATTTACTGGATAAAATAAAAATCCAAACAGAAAACTAAATTAATGTGTTTCAATGAATTTTTGGAGAGAATAACATAAACTCTATACACTGTAAAAAATTTAACTCAATTACTACAGCTTCACTCCACCGCTTTTATAGAAAACGGTTACTTTACTGTGTTATGGAGCATTCTCATTGGTCATAAAAGAGATATTCTATAAAAGCTGTGGAGTAACGCTACAGCAAATGGGTCAAATTTTTTAACAGTGTAGCATTATCGAAATAATTGCCACAGGTGGTTTTCAAGAAACCACTTTTCCTGCAAAAGACGAGGAATTTGACGTTGAAATTCTGGCCAATCAGGCAAAACCTGGTTGGGAAAACCGAAATAAAATACAACAGTTACGTATTTTTGTCCGTAGAATCCGAATCTGCAATAAAAAATGGGGGTTATAATTTAAGATTTCAAAGTTGGATCCCCTTTGACCCCAAGGGGGTCGGTTGCGAAGGTCGAATTTGGTATCACTGAGTAGCTTATCTAAAAATATTTAACACGTATATTTTCGTTTTTCAATCTCTTATGTATTTCTCGAGTTATTCGACCGTTTCCAGACTTTTCGGACACCCTGTATATGAAATTTTTAACACGCTTAAACATAGAAGCAGGTGGTTATTAACACAGAGTCTTATAAGTAAATGCTTGATCGAAATTGAAAAGGAGAATCCGAAAAATTTAATGCAGAACTCCATTGTCTTAAATACCGTCGCAACAAGGATCGTAGGCGCCAATTTCTTTAAGATTTATTTTTTATTTATTTATTTTTTTTAAGGATTTAATTTATTTTAATGATTTTATTTCTAAACTATAAATATTTATTGAACTGACCCAAAGTCAAAAACGTTTTAAGATAAAAAATAAAAATTAGGCTAACTTCTGTTACTCGGACCCACAGCTAAAAAAGTTTTAAATTACTTTTGGTTCTCCTTTGTTAAGGTTCCGCTGCAATGAAACTCTCCTATCGCGAAATCCCATGTTAGCTTATGCAAAAATTTTGAAGCGCGATGACTCATTACCTAATATAATTATTAAGATACCTATTTCACCATCTGAAAGTAGACTTTAGATGCCGGTGATGTGTATTTTTAAAAATTATCAACGTAAATTTTATGTTTATAAAAAATCCCTGCAGACTTTGAAATTCTCATTTGATGAAATTTTATCATCTTTTTAAAAATGCTTAGAATTTGTGTAGACAATTTTCAAAAACTCACATCATGTGCATTTAAAGTCCACTTTCTGATGGTGGACACGGAATTTTTTAATAATTATATTAGGTAATGAGTAATCGTGTTCAAAAATTTTTCCATAGGTTAACATAGGATTTCGTGATCTGGAAGTTTCTCTGCCGCGGCCCCTTAAGAATTTTGTGAGAATCCAACAATAAACGGTAAATCACTTGAACCCCCACACAATAACCTCTCTCACTTGTGAAAAAAAAACTTTCCAGGGAGTTTGTAATTAAGTTTACAGTACATCAAAGCATTAAAAAAAATATGGCGAAGTTTAAAATGGATGGGTACATAAACTTTTCATATAAAAAATAGCAGCAGTGCCAATAGAATAAAAATGTTGTAAGCAAGTAAATGTTTGATTCTTTTAAAAATAATTTTTACTCACTATTAAATATGCAGTTCCTTGTTACACTGTTAAAAATATCGTGAAAAATTGCCTCTGTTTTAAAGACTATTTTCGGACAAGTATGCAGCTTTCTGATATATCACAAAATAGATATTTTTAACAGTGTATATTCTCTTATGTGCCAACGCCTGAACGAACACTAATATACTGAAACATCATGGAGAGAGATATAATAATAATGTAAATAAAACTTTCTTATTAACCACACTATTAAACATATAGATTATATTCTTATTCGCTAAGTGACGCAAATAAAAAATAGAGATGGAAAAAGATTAAAAAAAAAAAATTATTAGATTCTCAAGTTTTAATTTAAAACTTTTATATTCAGGGTCAAAAGTAATTTATTTTATTTTGCATGAGTCATGTTACAAACAAATTAGCAAGCTTATGACGTTGTCGTCGCTTTAAAACTTTAAGGTTCATTGGTTTCTCTACGATACCACAAAATTTTAATTCAGATATACAGCTCATATTCAAAATATTAGAATAATTGAGAAAAAGTAATAAGAAAAAATTATTTGTCATTTATTTATTTTTTATACTAAGTAAATGCAATTAAATTTCTTATAAATTAAATCTGGAATGTTTAGATAAGATTTTAACATTTATAAAATATAAAATACAGCACAATAAATTAGGCATACAGCTTCCTTAAACACACCAGAATATTAAAATAAAATTTAGATTGGTTCAAAATATTAGAATATTTTATTTTACGCAACAATATTACCTTATGAATATGAAGTAAATGGTAATTAATATTTTGTAGCATCCCCTTTAGCTTTCATAACAGCGTACAATCGATCTTGCATACTATATACAAGGTGTTTACAAACATTTCTATCAATATTATCCCAAATAGACTTTATACGTGCCACTAACTCAGTTTTACTTGAAGGAGGATTTTCTTGAAGTTTTTTCTTCATTATACACCATAAGCTTTCGATGGGATTAAGATCTGGTGAATTTGGTGGCCAAGGAAATACCTTAATGTTGCGTTGGCGGAACCAATTCTTAGTTGACACCGAGGTATGCGGGGACGCTAAATCTTGTTGAAAGATGAAATCATCTTCAAATAAATCTTCTGATGATGGAATCATGTAATATTCTAAAATTTCTTGATATATCAGAGAGTTAAGCTTTTCGTAGACGATGCATAATGTTTCAGGTCCTTCTGCACTCATACAACCCCAAACCATGACACTAGCAGCAAATTTTACGGAACGTTTAAGGCATTCTTTATCAAATGCTTCTTGCTTCATTCTCCAAACTCGAATACCTTGATTACCATATGAAACACAAAACATACTTTCATCACTAAATAATATATTTTTCCAATCTTCATTGCTCCATAAACGTCTTGATTTACACTAATTCAATCTTATACGCTTTTGTCTTGCAGTCATGAGAGGTTTTGTTTTCGGTACACGAGATTCAAATTTAAATTTATGGAGACGTCTTAATGTTGTCGATGTAGAAACTTCAACTCCTTCTTCTTTCCGTTTTCGGTGCAAGAATCGCACACTTTTAAAACGGTTTTTCTTAACTAATACGCTTCAGTTTCCTGTCATCTCTAGCAGATGTTTTTGGTTTTTGGCCACCATTTCGGCGATTATTTTGAAATTTTCCAATTTTTGAATATTGTGTTAGTATTTTACTAACGCTCGATTGCGAACAATGTAAATAATTCGCTATAAAACATTGATTTTTACCGTGCCGATACAAATCAACCATACGAAGTTTAGTAGATTCAGGAATATCACTCACACGGCCCATTTTAAGACGAAAAAGAAACAAACTGCAAAAAAGAATACTGATTTTAAATAAAATAGTCTGAATTTAATCAATGATGCCACCAGTTAAGAATTGGTAATAATTAAAGGAGAATTAATGTGAAATATTCTAATATTTTGAACCACTTGAATAAATATTCTAATATTTTGACTTTTCAAAATAATTTTTTTTGCAATTAATCTTTTCAAAAATGATATTAAATTTAAGATAACAAGTAAGTTTAATCAACAATAAGTTCTTAATAAAAATATCGTTTGCATATTTTCATTAAAAGACATTAAATTACCAAACGATATTTTCAATTTCTAAAAAAAAGGTAATTATTCTAATATTTTGAATATGAGCTGTACAGCAACCACACCGGAATTTTAATTTAAGAAAATAAATTTTATTATGTGTGTGAAAAATCACTTTTTTCTTATTTACAAATATATTTGTTCGATTACCGGTGTCATTCATTTTTTTCAATAGCTTAGAAATGAAAATGCTTTGTCCGTTAAAGGGTTAAATCAGTTGCCTGTAAAGGTATTAAGCAACACAACTAAAAAATTAGACACGGAAAAAATATTATTAAACGTTCAGGTATTAATTTAAAACTTTTATATTCAGGGTCAAGAGTAATTTATTTATTTCTGTAATGAGCAACATTACAAACAGTTGATACATTCTCCAGAGAATGATACATTCTCGCAGAGCAATGGATGCAAAAAATTTTCAAGTTGATGAAGACGCTGTCACTTTAAATCAGCTAAAAAAGTATTATTAAATGCTCAGGTATTAATTTAAAACTTTTATATTCAGGGTCAAGAGTAATTTATTTGTTTTCGTATGAGCCACATAACAACAGATTAGCTAGTTGATGAAGACGTCGTCGCTTTAAATCAGCTGCCTGTAAAGGTGTTTTGTGTATGTAACACGAGAAGTGTTTTATTGACTTTTTACTATAATCCAACTGCAAGCAAGAAACCCGATAACATATGCTCATTTACATAGGATTATCTTTTTTGAACTTACCTTCATAATACAAAAGTGAATGCCTAATCTAGAATGATACATTCTCGCAGAGCAATGGATGCAAAAGATTTTCAAGTACATTTTGCTTACAACAAAGAGCAAGGATGTAGATTTAATTGAAAGTTAAGTTTGGAAATCAGATAATGATTCAGCCGTTGAAAATAGCCGTAAGATGGACGAAGAGTGGACTTAGACCTCCTTTTCTCCTAGAATAACATTCACTTGAGCCCCTTTTGATTTTTTAACTTTGAAGATTTGAAAACTTTTTATTATAAACAAACTTTCAAAACTATTAAAAAGTATAGATTTTCCAAAACCGATAAAGAAACGTTTTAGGTATAGTGTTTAATCATTAATAGTGAATGTAAAGGTATTTAAAATGTCAAGAAGCCATAACTAGTGACATTTTATATCCTTATCCTCAAAGGATGTTTAACATTAAGGAGAAAACTATATTCTGAATGAATTATAGTATTTTAATTATATTTTATTTGCTAAAATGCCAAAATCTTGAATGGATTTAAACACGTCTTTAGGGGGAAAAAAAAGCTAGATCTTCCAATGAGAAATGAATGATTTATGAATCATATTATTTTGATTACATGTTATTTGCCAGGATTCTAAAGTCTTGAATGAATTTAGATAGATATTTTTAGGTGAAAACTAACTAGACCTTCCAATGAAAGATGAAACATTTCTGAAATATATTATTTTAATCACATGATATTTGCTAAGATCGCTAAATATTGAATTAATTTATACACTTATTTTTACATTCAAATAACAGGAAGGTCATATATATGCAACTGTGAGAGTTTACTGCAGTTCTATATATATTGATTTTCAATTTATTCTATTGAGATGATCCAGAGTACATCAGACCAGATTATGTGATCGTTAAAGTTAGTTGGGTGAAATAGTCCTATATTCTTCGTCCGCGATGGCTCAGTTGGAAGAGCATTGGAGACTTCGGTCAATACGTCCCTGGTTCGAACCCTGGCCCGGGCTTTTTTCACCTACTTGGAAAATTCACATCTGTTATAATTAATTTACCGATTGAATAGTCGTGTTAAAATAGTCGTGTCCTAGTGAAATTCTCCTTAAATAGATTCTTATTCTAATTTAAAATCTTTTCAGTTTTTAAAAATGTATTTTATTGCATTAGATTAGTTTTATTTTATTGTAGTATAAGTGGATTGTATAATGGATATTTTATAAATGGATTCAGATCATTGAATATAAGGAAAAAGCTGTGAAGAATGGATGAAATTCTGTAAAAATCACTTTTTACAAAAATGATTAGACTTAGGTATATTTCAGATTACTAAATATCTCTCAAAACACATTTCCAATAATATATTAACACGAAAAGACATTTTATTTGCTTTTATTAAATTAATAGACGAAAATAGTAAAAATAGGTAATAAAATACTTATTACTTACCCATCATACGTAGTATAGGGTAAGTCTTGCAATCGTTTTGAAAATCGAAAATTTTTTTTGACGGATTTACACGTTTCGGACACTGGAGATTCCGGAAAACATATTTTTAGAAAAAAATTTTTGCCGTCCGTCCGTCTGTGTGTCTGTGTGTCTGTCTGTCTGTAACCGCTCTATCTTCCGAACAAATTGAGATAGAGACTTGAAATTTTGTATGCGCTTAGTATGTAAAAATGGGACGAAGCCTATTTAATATCAGTAACCTCGATTATCCGAAACTATTTTTTCCGGACTCTCGAAAAATTCGTTCTGATGAAAGGTATATAAAAATTTTCGAATTTTTTTTATTTTAAGAAGTGGACGTAAAAGGCAATAAAATAACACAAATTTTGCGCATAAAACAAAGTCGATCGGATTATTAGTTGTCGAGATATTTCTAATCTTATTTTCCACATTCTTTGATTTTTCATGACCCTGTATTTCATTCAAACTTCAATTCAAAGATATCTTTCAATTGGAAATAATACATTTAATTCGATGCAAGAAACCGTTAGTGAATATGATTAATATTTTTGGAGTTATAAGGATGTTTCTTTTATGCAATTCAGTGCTACTTGAATTGTTTGGCGTTTCATACGATTGGTTCGTGAGAAATTTATTAATAGAGCATAATTCTATGTTAAAAATACTTAATTATATGTTTATATTTTGTTTTGGAATTGTAATGCATTTTATAAATTGTTTACATATGTTAAGTTTTCATATATTATGTTACGCATATCCATGATGGGTAAGTGTTACGGTGGCCTCCAACGACTAGTTTTAGATAAGTAATTTTAATACATAAAAGAATTGTGCTAGCTATTGAAAAATATGGATGAACAAAAGAGAAGACAATTTTATTGCTTTACTATCCGATATAAACTATCCTAGATTTTTATAATGCATGATGCCATTTACTGAGTAAATAGAGGCAAATTTATAGTAATGCGAGAGAATCGTGTCAATTACTTGGGACAACAATAAAAAGTTTTCCAATTTCTTTGATTGCATAAAATATTAATTTAATTAAGTGGCTGATTATTTAGTTAAGAAACTTTAACGGATTTTAACATACATGCCATATTGATAGAGAAGTCATTTTCTTTCCTTTATTTTTAAATGGGGGCATAGTGATGGAATGATATTTACATTAAAAATTATTTTTAATTTTACATTTCAATTTCAGTTTTCAGTAAGCAAACAATCATAGTTTAAATATATCACTGATGAATATTATTAGTTTAAATCACCTTTTCTTTTTGTAATTTTAAAAATACATCCAGAAGACCTCTATAAGACAAAATTGCAACTTTTCTGAGAATTACTCATATACAGGGTGTCCGAAAAGTCTGGAAACGGTCGAATAACTCGAGAAATACATGTGAGATTGAAAAACGTAAATATACGTGTTAAATATTTTTAAATAAGCTACTCAGTGATACCAAATTTGACCTTCGTAACAGACCCCCTGGGGGTCAGAGGGGGTCCAACTTTGAAATCTTAAATTATAACCCCCATTTTTTATTGCAGATTCGGATTCTACGGACAAAAATACGCAACTTTTGTATTTGATGTTTATTTCGAATCCTCGTTTATCACGGTGTATTCGAGCATATTAAATCGATACATTTTTCGGCTTTTCCAACGGGATTTTCCCTAATCGAAACTAATTGGGGAGAATCTATGACATCAAATTCCTCGTCTTTTGCAAGAATAGCGTTTCCTGAAAATCACCGGTGCCGATTATTTCGATAGTACTACACACAGTTAAAAATTTGACCCATTTGCTGTAGCGTCACTCCACAGCTTTTATAGAATATCTGTTTCATGACCAATGAGAATGTTCCATAACATAGTAAAGTACACTGTAAAAAATTGACACTTTTGCTGCATCGTCACTCCACCACTTTTATAGAAAACGATTACTTTACTGTGCTATGGAGCACTCTCATTGGTCACAAAAGAAATATTCTATAATAGCTGTGGAGTAACGCTGCAGCAAATGGGTCAGATTTTTAACAGTGTATCACTATTGAAATAATCGCCACGGGTGATTTTCAGGAAACGCTATTTCTGCAAAAGACGAGGAATTTGACGTCAAAAATTCTGCCCAATCAGTTTCGATTAGGAAAAATCCCGTTGGAAAAGCCGAAATATGTATCGATTTAATATGCTCGAATACACCGTGATAAACGAGGATTCGAAATAAACATCAAATACAAAAGTTACGTATTTTTGTCCGTAGAATCCGAATCTGCAATAAAAAATGGGGGTTATAATTTAAGATTTCAAAGTTGGACCCCCTCTGACCCCCAGGGGGTCAGTTGCGAAGGTCAAATTTGGTATCACTGAGTAGCTTATTTAAAAATATTTAACACGTATATTTACGTTTTTCAATCTCATATGTATTTCTCGAATTATTCGGCCGTTTCCAGACTTTTCGGACACCCTGTATGTCATACATATACACGTACAGTGCAAAGCGGTGCACTATATGACCACTTTACACTTTAAACATAGAATGACACATCTGGGTCTCAAAAATCCTCAGATTCTATTTTGTCAGCTCCTAAAAATGATACACTGGGGCTACACAACAACATAATTTCTAACAGTCATTCACATTTTTAGAATTAAAGATGTCCGTAATGTTCTATTAGATTGACAACTATTCGACACCAACTTCGATATTGTTTGAAATCGCTTCGAACTTTCGAATTGTTGGAGAGAAGAAAGAATTTGCTAATTAAAACACTGAGTTTTGTAGACTCCAGTTCGTCAGATTTGTTCGAAAAATACATGAGTGCTTTTCAAAAGTTAATATGATTTTCTTTTTTAAATCAAATATTCTTTTTTAACCTGTTTTTGTTTCTTCATCTTTTTTCCTATCGTTAATCCTGTATAAAACTAACAAAATTATGTTTTATCTTTTTTTTTTTAAAGCCAAAAAACATTTTAAAGTTTTCTGGACCCCAGTGTGTCAAAAAATATATGTGTCATATGTATATCAAATTAGTGTAAATGAAGATCTTGTGACGCTTTCTGGTATATTATTCCTTTTTAAGACATCGTTTCAAAGTTTATTTTTATAACATTTAATTATTGTCAATTTTATGTATTTTTTTCTTTTGGTTTGCCATTTTTAACGCTTATACCAACAAAGTTGAAGAGTGTTTTTCGGTTTGTCTGCCCGTTTGTCCGCGCTCTAACTCCTGTAGATATACTCAGATTGCCCTGAAATTTTTGGACGTTATTGACAGTTATCCTAGCACGAACTCTATTTCAAATGAAGTTTCTAGCATGATTAGTTTATTTACAGCGATCGTCAAGATTTTATCATTACATTAGAACTTATGGGAAAAAATCCGTTTCAAATGAATTTTAAAGATGTTGTACCCTGTCAAACATATTAAAATTTATACGCATCTACGAAGTGCACTAAAATATGCATTCTGTAAAATAGCTATTAGTCATTTACATGGCCACGCAGAAGAATTCCATTACATAGAGGTAAAGGGAGGAATTGTGTGCGACACATTCTAATTATATTAAACTATTTTATGAATAATAAAATTGATGTACGTCATTGAGACTTAGTGTTTACAGGAACACACAAAAGATTTAAAGTAGTATATTCTTTTCAAAGCACTGTATGTGTATCCGATGATGCTGATAGATGGATGAAATGCATTTTCATTATGATATGCGCTTTTAAGTTTCATTAAATCTATGCACATTATAGTGTGTGTATAAATGTTTTAGTTAATATACGGGGCTACACCAAAGAGACCCGGAGACCGCTTCGTTGCGGTTTCCGACTCATTCGAACGCCAATACACCAAAGAGATCCAAAACTCTATTGAATAGAAGCGTAAATTACTTAAAAGTGGTTTTTAAATAAGTTATGCATTTTCACGCTGAACTCTGCATTTGTATACTGAATGCAGATTTCATTTCTTTATCAAGAGATGTTTGTAGAATATAAGTAAAATGATATACAGGGAAATGCAAATAATTGGATACATGGACACCCATGAATGATAATTTGTCAGAATGCAATTTCTGTAGTTTTTTAAGAGTGTTTTAGTTTAAAATAAATTTTGCTAAATACTGGCGTGTAATAATGGTACTAGGTAAACTACAGGTCTGAACAAAAGTATTCAAATATATTTACATCTATTGATATAAATTGCTGAAAGAGAAATTTGAACCTGCTAGGCATGTTTTTTGCCAAACTAAATTTCCCCCTTATATAGTATATATATCAACCGACAGGGTTGATATATATACTATATATCAATCCTGACAGTACCAAATCCAGGGTTGTTCAAAAGTATTGGAATACATATTTAGTTATAGATTAGTAACCATATTTTCCTAAATAAGGACGTTTTGTTCAAGATATCAGCCAATATTGGTAAGTGTTTCATAATCTATGCTTAACGCATGATTTTTCTTACTTTTTAAAGTTATGCGAATCCTTAAATAATAAAAAGGGCAATTGTAATAATAAATATTGCTAACAGTAAAAGTGCTTTAACCTTTTCGTGACGAGAGCCTTTTGCTTGAGTTTTATTCCTTTACCGCCGGTTTTTCAAAACAGAACATTTTCTGTAATTGAATCGCAAAAATGTTCTGATTAAATGAGGTAAACTTTAATAATTGGTGAGAATAATGCAGGATTCTCAGTCTAAAGTGGCACGTATTCCAATCGCTCGTCCCCAAGGGGTTAAATTAATTTCCTTTGCACTTCTTATACTTGTATATACACTGGTGGACAAAATTAAGAGATGGAAGGCATTTTCCCAAATATCTCGAGAAATACTGGATAAAAATAAATGAAAATTGGTATGGATATAACTTATAGTATGACAATAATATGTACAAAGCAAAAATTAAAATGCCATTCATTGGCAAGAGTTATTGGCAACAGTCCAATGTGGACTGAAATTCATGAGGAAAGATGACAATGAAAGTGAAGCTTGTATGGTGTGTGGTCGCCTCTAGTAGGGTGTGTGGTCACCTCTGACAGATGGACAGTATACACAACGAGTATGCATGCTGTTAATAAGACAGTTAAGGATTGCTTTTGGAAGACTCTCCCGCTCTTCCACCAGAGCAATTTTTTAACTCCGGAATGGTTCTGGGTGGGGGTTGACATCTCGCAATAGCCCTTCCAAGAGCATCCCAAGCATGTTCAATGGGGTTAAGGTCAGGAGATTTGGCTGGCCAATCCATTCGATGAATATCCTCGCTTTCCAGATACTCCTCAACGGACGTCTACAGCGACACAACTGTCTAGGGAACTTGCTGTTGCCACAGGAACATTAGTTTCAAGGATGAATGTTGCCAGGAGGCTTGGTGAAAGAAGGTTGTATGCCAGGAAGCCCGCCATTTACATCCCACTCACTCTTCTCCACAAAAGAGAGCGTGCACAATGGTGCAGACAGCATCAGAACTGGACACAGCTCAAATGGGCTAATGTTCTGTTCACAGATGAGTCCAGATTCAGTCTTCAATCTGATTTTCGTCGAATATTCATATGGAGGGAACCTGGGACCCGATACCATCCCAGTAACATTATGGAAAGGGACCATTATGCTGGTGAAGGACTGATGGTTTGGGCAGGGTCATGCAAGATACCCGCACACCGCTCCATGTGTTTGACACTGGTTCCGTGAATGCCCAGAGGTACAGGCAGGAGATCCTACAATCCTACGTGCGTCTTTTCAGGGGTGCTGTTGGCCCTGAATTCGTTTTTATGGACGACAATGCCCGACCACATAGGGCTCGCTTGGTTGAAGAGTATCTGGAAAGCGAGGATATTCATTGAATGGATTGGCCAGCCAAATCTCCTGGCCTTAACCCCATTGAACATGCTTGGGATGCTCTTGGAAGGGCTATTGCGAGACGCCAACCCCCCACCCAGAACCATTCCGGAGTTAAAAACTGCTCTGTTGGAAGAGTGGGAGAGTTTTCCACAAGCAATCTTTAACTCTCTTATTAACAGCATGAATACTGGTTGTACATACTGTCTATCTGTCAGAGGTGACCACACACCCTACTACAGGCGACCATACTCCATACAAGCTTCACTTTCATTGCCATCTTTCCTCATGAATTTCAGTCCACATTGGACTGTTGCCAATAACTCTTGCCAATGAATGGCACTTTAATTTTTGCTTTGCACATATTATTGTCATACTATAAGTTATATCCAAACCAATTTTTATTTATTTTTATGCAGTATTTTTCGAAATATTTGGGAAAATGCCTTCCATCTCTTAATTTTGTCCACCAGTGTAGTTGCACTTTTTATTCTTAAATTGGTAAAAGATAAATTTTAAGTTGTTAATAGTTGGTTAATTAAACTTGATTCATGCAATGGGAAAGAAGAACGCGTACGCATAATTTCGTCTCGATTAATTCATAAAAGTCATTGATTTGAGTGTGCAACTGTCAATGACGGTAAGAACGTATTGGAAGATCTTGCCCTTCACTAATAAAACAAGTTGGAAATTGCACGTGAAGTGTTGGAGTTCTTATGTCAATTACCTTTATTTTAAAATTAAAACATTTCCAAATTAAAATCCCCCCATTCTCTATAATTAAAGCACATGCTCCCGTATTTTTAGGTGCATTCGTAATTATGTAAATACGTAGCACCTATTGTTGTCGCTCAGTCCGTCCGTCTGTCTGTCTGTTCGTCTGTCTGTCCGTCTGTCCGCATATAACAACGCAAAAACTACCCAACCGAATCGTTTGAAATTTAAAATACATAATTATAACATAATTTTGTCGAGACATTTCAAATTTTATGAAAATCGGATGGATAGATCAATTACAGGGACATTCAAAAGGATTCCATTACATTACGGTCAATAGGGAAAAAAGTTTTAAATGCATTTTAATCGTTTGAAATTTAAAACATATAATTATTGCGTAATTTTGTCGAGTCATTTCAAATGTTATGAAAATCGGATGCATAGATCAATTACAGGGACAATCAAAAGGATTCCGTTACATTACGGTCAATGGGGAAAAAGTTTCAAATGAATGTTAATGATGTTACACTCATTCGAACATAATAGAATTGGCATGAATCTATGAAATATATACTAAAATATGCATTCTGTACAATCTGTGATGCAAAGAGTTTTTATTATTAAATTACAGGGCCACACAAAAGTATTCCACTATATAATGCTATACGGGGAAACATTGTTTGGTACGTGTTTTAATTATATTCAACTATTTCACATTTTATGAATAAGATATACGTTGCTGAGGTGTAATAAAAATTACTTCCGGCATATTTACAGAAACGTAAAGATTTCAACTACTATACTGTATCCGGAGTACGCTCTACTATATCAGCAAGATCTGAATATTTTTAAAACTTCGTTATCGTATGAACGCACCTCATTTGCTACGTTCATGTGCAATTTCCAACTTGTTTTTCTGTATTTTTATTTATGTTTCTATCAAAGTTATATGGCAGCAGTTTATGAAAATGTTTATTTTTAATTGAGATTTATGCTTCATAATAAGTGACAAATGATGAGTAAGATTTTAAATTGAAGTAACTGAAATTTGTAGCAGGGTCCCAATAGAAGCATAGCAAATGAGGTGCGTTCGTACGATAACGAGGTTTTAAAAATATTCAGATCTTGCTCTTATATTAAACAATATTTCGGATACAGTATAGTGGTCGAAATCTTTTTTGTGTTCCTGTAGATATACAGGAAGTAACTTTTATTACATCTCAGCAACGTATATCATATACATAAAATGTGAAATAGTTTAATATAATTAAAGCACGCCCCGAACAATGTTTCCCTATATAGCATTATATAGTGGAATATTTTTGTGTGGCCCAATAATTTAATAATAAAAATTCTTTGCATTACAGATTGTACAGAATGCATATTTTAGTATATAGGGGGAACTGGGGTACATTGATACAGTTTTTTTCTAAGATTTTTTTTGGTGTCAAGAAAGTAGAAAATTCAAGGTTTTTTTCCATGAGGTGACAGCAAAACTTGTGTAGTATGTTATAAAAATGTACAATCATTGTTTTATATAGTATTTTTGCATGTAATTTTAAAAAAATCAAAAAAAGTCATTTGTATCAATGTGCCCCATCCCCGGGGCAGATTGATACGTTTGAGAAAAATGACGACAAAATAATACCAATGCATATTTTTCATAGAAAATGAATTAGAAAACCATTTTATATTTATTTATAAAAATTCAAATCACCCACAATTTATTTTTAAGCAATATTAAAGCAATCAAAATTAAATATATTATGACCTGATGTTCTGTCTGTTTCTTGTCTGATTTTTGGCTGTGGTAACTTTGTCATATCTAGCACTTCAACCCCAGCATTATCTTCTTTCTTATGAAAGATGAAAAAATTACCAGTTTTTCTGTTTATAAATAGGTTCATAAACCGAAAATAAAGGATAATTATATTAAAAATTCTGTTTATAATATAAGTATCATTTTCTGTTCTGCAGTTTGTTTCTCTTACTTAACATTTCGCATGTCGAAAATACTTTTTTCTCTGGAGAATCGATATAAATTCGAGATTTGCCAGAATGGCGTCCTTTTCTTTTATTAGTTCTACTAGCACTAGATGCTGGGTAAGTTCCTACGTCTTCTGTTTTCAAAAATACTATAAAATGTTCTAATATAAAGAAATTAGAGCTATTTCACTTCAATAAAAACTAATATTAGAAATTTTTCGTGAAAAAAAAGGTTGGATTAAGGAGTGTATGGTAAAAAAAATAATAAAAGATAATGAAAATATGAACTATTAAAGGATTTAGGCTGTATCAATGTGCCCCGTCATAGACTGTATCAATGTGCCCCATACAGCGATTTTGAATAAAATGAGTCTCAAATCCAACACTTCACAATATATCTAACAATAAATAATGAAGAACTGATAAAGAGTAGCTGTACTTACCAGGGAGAGTATTCATTTTGGTTGAAAATACTGGAACAGTTATATAATAGCATTTCAATTGTACAACTCATATTTACTTTTGAACAACAAAAACAATAAATCACCCGTCCCATTTCATCAAACTACTGAATCATTCCAAGATTTTCTGTATGTAGTTGAATACACTAGCATCATCTTTTGGAGCTGTTGTGAAACTTCCTGTAATGACCCTGTGAGCGGTAGAGGGGGTGTATCAATGTGCCCCATGTATCAATGTACCCCAGTTCCCCCTACATGCTTCATAGGTTCACGTCAATTTTATAATGTTCGAATGAGTGTAACAACATTAAAATGCATTTGAAAATTTTTCCCCATTGACCGTAATGTAACGGAATACTTTTGATTGTCCCTGTAATTTATCTATGCATCCGATTTTCATAAAATTTGAAATGACTTGACAAAATTATGCAATAATTATACATTTTAAATTTCAAACGATTAAAATGCATTTGAAACTTTTTCCCCATTGACCGTAATGTAACGGAATTATTTTGATTGTCCCTGTAATTGATCTATACATCCGATTTTCATAAAATTTAAAATGACTGGACAAAATTATGCAATAATTATATATTGTAAATTTCAACCGATTCGGTTGGATAGTTTTCGCGTTGTTATATGCGGACAGACGGACGGACTGAACGACAACTATAGGTGCTACGTATTTACATTATTACGAATGCACCTAAAAAAAGGCTGATATGCATTTTATCTACCGAACTGCAAATGGAAATGGTTCAGAGGTTCAAAAGGGAAAAAGATAAAGGGTAGAAATTTATTTTTAATACGAAAAAGTACAATGCAACACATTTGCCGGAAACTCGCGTGATTTGATGAAAATGTAGCTTTAAATTAGAAGATTTCAGGTAACTTTTACGCTTGATTGAGAAATGTTCTGTATTTCGGGGTGGGGTGGGGGGGGGATGGTCACAACAAAGAGGGAAAATTTATGTTTTAATGAAATATAATACTTAAGTTAATTACTAAGTTACTTACTAATTACTAAGTTACTTAAGTTAATTAATACGAATTTTTTGAAAATGTAGGTTAAGATAAATTTAAAAAATATATAGATATGCATTACTTTAATTGATTCGCATTTAGGATGATTTTTTTTCTCGTGCATATTTGGAATGTGTAATAATTTTAAATTATTTCAAAATAAAGACAATATTATCCGTTTAATAATTAAATGTCGTATCATTTGTGTGTTTTTAATCTTTTTTAAGTTTCATATATTAATTATTTTTAGTTTTATGTAATGATTGATTGACAACAATGACTTATCTTTCTCATTACTAACTATATATTTGTATCTAAAATACTTAAGGTTTCTTCTCTTACATGGACATAGGATTAGTAACTTAAGAAATAATTATAAGACACTTACTATATTACAACAATTATATTTCCAAACCAGTTGGATGTGGTAAAGTGAGAACTTTCTTCTTTCTCATACATGTTAATGCTTCAAAATTCGCTGCCACAAAGCTAAAATTAAATGACAATCTATGCTCATGGTGAGTATTCTAAAGGTACCAAATTCCATGCTCTAGTTCTTGAAATAGGACTCTAGCGGATATCGGGAAAAATGCAAAATAAAATCGTCGCCAATTGAGTAATTTACTCAAAACATAATCAGCAATAATAATTTTTAAGGTCAGAATATCAGAATATGAAGTTTGATGAAAATTCGTGCATTAATTTTAAAGATAGAGCTAGTGGGAAAATTGAGAAAAATTCAGTATAACAGCGCCACCTGTTAGGCGATTGATACCAAAATATAAATATAACCAGTCCATATTAAGTGTTAACTGAATCTGAAGTTTGATGGAAATTCGTGTATTAATTCTTGGGATAGAGATATTGTAAGAATCGTAAAAAATGAAGCCCCCTGTTGAGCGATTTACACCAAAATGTAAACAGCATCAATTCACATCACAGACTAAGAAAATCTAAAGTTTGAAATTTGGGCATTAGTTTTTGAGATACAGCTGCTGCGTAAATCGTAAAAAAAATGTGGCATAGCAGTACCACCTTTTGAGCGATGTGCACCAAAAACTAATTAGCATCAATTTATATCGGTAAATACCTGAATTTAAATTTCTTATTAAATTCCGTGCATTTGCCCTTGAGATAGAGTGTTCAGAATATTTATGTCGCATACAGACAGACAGAGTCACAGACACAGATAGACATTTTGCAAAAACATGTTTTTTGGAATCTCTGACCTCTAAAACTTGTAAATCCATCGAAAACTGGAATTAAAAAAAATTTTCGAATCCAATACTTATTTTCTTGCAAAGATAGAAGAAAGTAAAAAGATTTCAATAAAATTCAAAATTATTATTTAACGCATTTTGTTAATGCAATAATATCGAAAGGGATACTAAAATTATAGATTTTAGATTTTGCAATTTTCATTCTGTTATCTTCGATTTATATGTTTCACTCTTTCTTTTTTCTTTTCTTTTCTTTTTCTTTTTCTTTTTCTTTCTTTTTTTTTTTTTTTTAATCATCAAACAATTGATGGCTCGAATGTAAAACATAATTGTCATTTTTGGATTTTCGCGTAAAATTTTTGGGTTCCATCCTCACATCTTTTAAACAGAGTTCTTGATTTCTTTACAGATGCTATCATAATAAACGAAAAGTGTTAGATAAATGCAACTAATTTTGTTATCAAAGTATTAATAAGTCCAATAAAAATAAATCTGTCAGTCAAAAGAAGTTTCACATAATTAAATGTAAATTCAATTTCAACAAATTAGCTGTTTTAGAGGAAACAAATGCCTGTTTTTCCTTTGAAAGAGCATTTAGAAAATTTGAAAACTTAAGGGTGTATTGAAAAAAATAAAACATGCTGAGGGTTTTTTTTTTTTTTTTTTTTTTTTTTTTTGAAGAGATGTATAAAGATGCTATGTGATTTCATTTTTTGCTCAGTTAACTAGAACTTGATTTATAAACAGTTATTTTCTCACTAGGAGCCTTTTTTTCGTTCCCAGATCCTCTGCTTTGGAAAATTCGGTTCAAAACACCGTTTTTGACAGTCTTTTTTTGCAATATTTTCTACATTAATCAAAATTCGGCACAGTGTATTACTATCTAAATAAGAGAATTTGCCAGTTCGATGCGTTTGAAAGCAAAAATGAATTTAAAATAAATCAGAAAATAAGCAGTTTGGATTGGAATACACCCTTAACATCTCGAAATTTAAGTTTTGCTAGGTATTTTATTTTAAATCTATAAAGCTATGAGGATTTTAACAATACATTTTATTTCAGATCATCAGAAAAATACATTATGAATAGTATGCTGATCTACCAAAGACAGAAAGTAAAGAGAGACAGAAATGGGAACATTTTTTAAAGGAAAATCCAAAGATATAACTTTTGTCTTTTAATAGTTGCCATGTGTCATTAAAATTGTATAGCAAATTGCCTTTGTGCATGATTTTTGAATATTTTTTTACTTTTTTATTATTTGAATTTGCAACATTTTAAGATAATTAAATGAATAATAACAATAAAATAAATAAATAAACTAGTTGGATGTGCCAATCCCAAAATTTTCTTCTATCTCATACATACATTTTAATATTTAAAAAAAATAGTTACTCATTTTAATGCTTTAATAATTTTAATTCAATACCTTACCAACTTTGATTTTCATCTTAAATTTCTGCTTCAAATCAATTAATCAGAGTAAAAACGAATTTCCGTCTCTGCACGAGCCGATGGACAATAGAATGATAAGCAGATTTTTTTTTCAAATTCAGGGAGGACCTACTTGCCTTACCAAAAAATAATCATATACAAAATGTTTAGTTCAGTTCTAGAACTAACTTCATACACTTTTATGTGGTGCAATATTGAAAATGGCATAAAATTCGGTATTGCAGCGCCCCCTTCCGGCTGATTTTTTTCAGATTCAGGGCGATCCAACTAGCCATAGCCATACACTTACACAAAAAATTTCGTTCAATTCGATGCATAACTTCATGTACTTTTGGTCGGTACAATATTGAAAATGGCACAAAAATCGCGATTGCAGCGCCCCCTTCCAACGGATTTTTTTGAAATTCAGGGAGGACCAACTAGCCATAGTCATACAGATACAAAAAAAAAAATTTGGTTCAATTCGATACATAACTTCATATACTTTTGGTCGGTACAATATTGAAATGGCACATAAATCGCGATTGCAGCGCCCCCTTCCGGCAAATTTTTTCAAATTCAGAGAGGACCAACTAGCCATAGTCATACACATACACAAAAAATTTGGTTCAATTCGATGCATAACTTCATATACTTTTGGTCGGTACAATATTGAAAATGGCACAAAAATGGCGATTGCAGCGCCCCCTTCCGGCGGATTTTTTTCAAATTCAGGGAGGACCAACGAGCCATAGTCATACACATACACAAAAAATTTGGTTCAATTCGATGCATAACTTCATATATTTTTGGTCGGTACAATATTGAAAATGGCACAAAAATCGCAATTGCAGCGCCCCCTTTCGGCGGAATATTTCAAAACTGAAGGAGGACCTGCTTGCCGCAGCCGAAAACATTCACAAAATATTTGGTTCAATTCTATGCATAACTTCATACACTTTTTGATGGTAGAATGGCGACATACAGACACACGGACAGACAGACATTTTGTAAAAACATGTTTTTTAGAATCTCTGACCCCTAAAACGTGTAAATCCGTCGAAAACTGGAAGTCGAAAAAAATTTCGATTACAATACTTTCTTCTATTGAAGAAAGATAGAAGAAAGTAATAAATAAATAATAAAATAGAAAACTTTCTGCAATTAAATCTTTTTTTTTTTTTTCATTAATATATTGCCCATTTCAAGAAAAGGTGAAGAGTTTCATTAAAGGAGAAAATATTTTTTTAAATAAGCTAAAATTGATAAATGCTCTTACTAAAATTTTATTAAATTACCAATTAAAAAAATACTTCATAATATAATTATACAAAAATATCAGAAATTAATTAGTCCATAAATATAGAATAATCTATAAATATATCTGCCCATCTATTTATCTATAAATGGTTTGGTAGATACAAAGAGTGAGAGACAAAAAAATGGGTGCGTGTGTGTGTGTGTGTAGGGGGGGGGGGGTTAAAAATTACTTGCAATGATTTCAACACTGGGAGAATAGTTTTTTTCTATCGTAATATATGTACAACTATTAAATACGTCTCTCAAACTGCATTAATGATTTAATAGACAAATAAGTCAGATGAATAGATCACAAAAATCCTAAATCTGTATCATAAAATGTGCTTTAAACTTTCACTAGAATAATTCGATATTCATGAGAGGAAAACAGGAATAGATAATTCCCAATTCCATTTTTTTCTGATGACTATCGAATTATAAAACAGCAATTCATTGTTGTCAACAACAACAAAATGTTTTTTTTTAATTATTATTATTATTTTTTTTTAACTAATATTGAAAAATTTAATTAAAACAACATTTAAAAATTGTGGTGAATAAAAAATAAACTAAAAATTTTTTAAATAAATGTTTACCTCGTTTATTAAGTAATGTATAAAATAAATATTTTTAATTAAGTGATTTATTAAAACTATCGTCTCATATTCAATTTTTATGACAACTTGATAGTGGAATGTTAGCAACAAATGACATTTTGTTTATTATTATTTTATAAAATAATGTAAGAGTAGAAGAAAAAATATTATTCAAACGTTAACATGGATAAAATCTAAGAACAAAAAAAGTAAAGTAAATGTAGAAAAAATATATAAAATTTACTTTTTAAGATTTCATTAAATCTTTAAATGAAAAATTCTTTTAAAACCAACATAAAACTGAAAATTTTTTGTTAATGTAATTTACTGCCCCAAAGTCATACGGATGAATCCACACAACATCAAAATTGCACCAAATGCATTATAGTGCAGGTTAGTATATTAATCGATTAAGTAATTTTAGCAATTTTTCATTTTTTTATATAAAATTTTCCTAAAGCACGAGGATTTCAAAATGTATTTCAGATAGATATATACATTCAAAATAAAATAATGATATTAATAACAATAATAATAATTATAGCAAAGTAAAATACTTCATTAGTTTAAGAATGTGTAAACTTGACTACAGCTGATAATTTAAAAACCTATTTTTATGATAAAAATTAAAAAAGTAAAAATAATTGACTTACCTTTCGTCATTTATCAAAGATTTAAAATCCCCTCTTAAAAAATCAAAGATGTAAAGGAAAACTTGCACCACTAATCTCTTCATTATGTTTCACAAGTACAGAAGAGACATAAACAAACTGATATAGTAACTAAAACTGTAAACAAGAGACTCTTTTCTAAACTTCCTAAAACCTGCCTGGAAATCTACAGCAAGCTACTGTTATTGAACATATTTTGAAACTGATTGTAACTAACATCGATACGCTGCGCAGTTGTACTGCTTGGATCTTTCTTTTTTATTTATTTATTTTTCCCAGACACATAATGGAATGAACCTGATCCGAAGGGGATTAAGAACCGCATTTGTATGGGTTTGCAGCTACAGCATAAACTTCTTTCATAAAAGGTAGCATAAACTGACGCTAAGCCTACTTGTAGGGTAAACCTAATTGGCATAATCTCATTTTCACATCAAATATTTTCCAGCGGTATTCAATTATCGCCACGTTCATTTAAAATTCCATCCTTTTCTGGAAATTGTTAAAAATCGGGAACTCCGCTTTTAAATTGATGGAAATGTTAAAAAGTGTGTCAATTTTCAGCAGATTTTATACGTCTGCAACACCTACATTATCACTACGGTCATTTGAATTAAAGGGCATTCTCCTTACCTCGTCGAGATTTACAAGAAAACGTAAGCTCCCGCATCGAAGCTTAAAAGGATGTAACATTAAGACACACGCACACTCATGCATATGAAAAATGTAATAAATCCTTAAAACGTACTTTTTCTGACCTATTTTGTCAAACTATCCATAAATGAGTGTGATTTTCCCTGAATAGGACAGTTTCACAGTTTTTTTTTTTTTTTTTTTTTTTTTTTTTTTTTTTTTATTATCAATTAGAATACAAATCACATTAATGAATTTTACAGATCTTTTTGATTTCTTCTATCTGTATAGGAAGAAAGTACTGGGTTACTAAAAAAAATCTACTTCCGGTTTCCAATGAATTTATACGTTTTAGAAATTGTCTGTCTGTGAGTCTATGTGTATATCTGTATGTGCTACAAATTTTATGGGTGTTGCAGCTTCCGAATTAATGTGTAGAAATTTCCTCTGAAATTCAGCCTTTATGAAACTGGTGCTGAATAGTTTTGGAGCAAAATCTCCCAAGAGGTGGTGTAGCAAATCCATGATTTATTCTATTTATGCCATGCTTCTATCTCCGATTTCTGTGAGTGGAATTCAACGAAACATCAAATTTATAGAATCTTCATCATAGGGTTCAATTTTGGTCGCGGTCGTCTAATATGAATCGAAATTCATTGATTTGTTCAAATCAGCGAGAATAATTTCGTGTATGCAATACATGAGGGCAAGGCGTTTGAAATTAAAAAAAAAAAAAAAAAAACTTTTTAAATGCCCAAAATTAAAAGCTGATTATCAAATATTAATATTGTTAAACTGAAAATGAAAGAAAGAGCTTATCTTTGAAAATAGATTTAATAACTTGAAAACCATGGAGAAACATGTAATGTTGGATGATTCTTTATTCATCACTTTGATAGATTACTTTCACATGGGATATTACTTGAGTTATTACGATGACGCAACAAACGATACATCATTTATAAATATGGTTTGATAACTAAAAAAAAATTGGCAAAACTTTTTTGTCATTTCAAAAATATAAATTTATATTCCCAGACCTTTTTTTTTTTTAACAATTATCGTATGTCTTAATCAAAGACTAATCTTAATTACTTTCAGTGACAACACAAAATTTCGACAAGATAGTTTAAATCGTCGGTTTAATGCCTAGAATCAAAATTTCATGTCATTTAGATACTAAGTTTTAAAATTATAAAATTAAAATTTTAGAGCTTCTAATGTTAAATTACATTTTCATATTTTTGTTAATATCCCTAAAACTATAATACTCCTAATGTGCTAATTTTTTATATATCAATAATACTAAAATACCCAAACATAAATGTGTTGAATTTGCAATTTTTACAATTTTATGATATGAACTATGAATTAGGAAATTAATTTCCGAAAAAAAAATATGAATTGCAACCTGCAGTTTTTTTTTATGGATTTAGATTTAATATGTCCTGCTTCATGGAAATCCAAAATTTCAAATTTTTCTTCCAAGTAGTTTTCAAATTATTGTTAAAAAAAAAAAAAAAAAAAAAAAAAAAAAAAAAAAAAGAGGGGGGGGGGCAAAATGATGGTTTAAGGGGCTGTCTACGATAGAAGTGACTAGATATTTTATTTGAAACAAGTTATGCTGTTCTGTATAGTAGTCTTCAATGACTGCTTGAGTATCAACTAAAATGCCTTGATCAAGAAGCTGTCTCTCTCTCTCAACAATCGAGTATCTAACTTCAATTTGGATACAGAATTTTAAATATGTTCGTCATAAAATAAATAATTTCTTTGAAACTTATCGTACGAATTGCATGAAAATTTGTTTTTAGGCTAATTGAAGGGTGTAGAGTTTATTTAAGCTGTCAAAATAGGGTACTGCTATTAAAAGAAAAGAAAAAAATAATCCTAGGGTTTTTTTAATATGTAAATTGCACTCTAAGCAAATTTTATATACAACATTTAAAAGTAGTCTTTATTTTCAAGTATTTGGTACCAGTAACTTTTTTCTACGATATTTTTTTGCAGATTAGAAGGATGTGTTTCCTTTTTTCCCCCACGACTGTACATCATCCCTTTAATGACACATGTAGATCGAAAACAAAGTTTCGAATAACTTAGGCTGTTACATAAGTTAAGTGCATTAGTTTAGTAATACCCCGTTCACACTACGGATTGTTAAGATATCTCAGGCCTCTCTCTCACAAGGAAGGTCTCCATTGGGGGCACACTGAGAATTTTTTGAAAAAAATACGAATTAAACTACTCATGTAGGTAATAAAGGATCAGTGAAAATTAGCGGCGGAATTACATTATTAGATATATAAAAAAATAAAATAGTTTCGAATAATTGGCGTGAAAAGCTGAAAGCGACGCGGGATTTGGCGAGTAGTGCATTTCCTCGCCAAAAGCAGACGATTTTAACGAATCTGAAAATTGATTTTAATTGACTTCACTGTTAAAAATCTGCAGCATTTACTGCAACGTCACTCCACTACTTTTATAGAATATCTCTCTTCTGACCAATGAGAATGCTCCATAGCACCGTGAATTGACCGTGCCATACACTGTTAAAATCTGCTGCATTTTGTTGCAACGCACTCCACCGCTTGTATATAATATCTCTATTCCAACCAATGAGAAAGCTCCATTTACGGCCAAGTAACCGTTTTCTATACAAGCAAGAGAGTGTGTTACAACAAAATGCAGCAGATTTTTAGCAGTGTATTTTTCAATTTGGAACAATTTTAATCAATTTAAATTGTGTTTTAAATGATAAAATATATTAATTTCAATTTGTTATAAGTACATATAAACGTATATGACAAAATTACACTTAAAGTAAAGTAAAAATGCAAAACTAAAATTACTTAAACTAAACTTATTTAGATAAATTGAACATAGAAAGTTTTTCCTTTAAAAAGTATTCGAAGCGTAAAAGCGTATTTTTCAAAATTTCGTTTTTTCGCCAACCGGAGATAAATCGCCAAATGAACGAAACTTTTATTATCTTTTTACGGACGTTATAAGGAGGTTCCGCCGAAATTTTTTTTATAAACATATATAACTATATGAGAAGAACATTCTGTAATTTTTTCAGATTTTTCTAAGTATGCCCGTATGGAGACCTTCCTTGTCAGAGAGTTCCACAAACTCTCTCAGAGAGTTTCAACTCTCTCGGGCTAGATACAGGAACAACCACCTACTCTCATTGGCTACAAAGTTTCGCTTTTACTGATTGGCTGTTGTGGCCGTCTGTATTTCAAGCGCATGCGCATACGCTACATTTGTTCAGTTCAGAGATACAGTGACATTCGCTGAGATATCTTAGGTAATTTTTTCAATGTGAACAGGCATCCAATTCCGGGAGGGTCCACTTCAAACACGGCGATCTTAAGATATCTTATGTTTGTGGTGTGAACAGGGTATAAGCCAGGTGGTTCGATTAGTACATCAAATATAAATGCATTTAATACTCTCATGTAAAATGCTTTTAAATGTCTGAATGCTTGAAAATATTTACGACAAATAATTTAAGCGTCTAAGGTGGTATCAAAAGAAATGGTAAACAACTAATTGCAACTTGCATGCAAGTACTTATCTGCAAGAGAGGTTGGTGGAACTACACACCCTTTTCATTGAAATCTGTTACGATTAATGTTTTTTACTTAATCATGGATTCAATTTTGTCTATTTCTATAGCTCCATTAATATCGTCTGTGTTCCCTCAATCCCACTCCCGTAATGTCCCTTCCTAAATACTCTACTTTCATAATGAAAAACTATTACACTTAACTTGTTATAAACCAAATAGAAGAAAAGTAAATAGGCATGCAATATTATGTATCTGTTACATATCTGAATTCTAGTGATAATTTGCATTTGAAGCATCGCAATGTAAAATCACGATATTTTAAAAGTATAAGTTCGACCTAAGAAGGTGTTATAATTTTTGAAAGTTTACTAAATTATTAAGAGATTAATAAAAAATAATAAAAAGTTCTGCACCAGGCATAGATTATACGATACTTTCCAGTGGAATTTTATCTACAACTTTCATACAACGAAGTCGATCATAATCTGTTCTGTAACGAAATTCTTTTGAACATCTCTGTAAAATGAAGGTAAATACTACGCATTCTTTAATCCAGAAAACATATTGTAGTGATGTTCACGGATTTTTTTTTTTCTAAATTTCATAATTTTTAAAACTCATAACATTAATGAAGCAAAAACATTTTTTTCCTATAGATGACAATGTAATGAAATTTTTTATGCGTTCTTCAAAACAAACTATACATGCTACTTATTCTATACTTCCGAGAAAACAAATTTTAGTCTACCTAAATGATGCATGAAAATTCCTGTTTAAAGTTATGTTTAAACTATTAGACCGGTAGGCTGTAGCACGGACAATCAACTTATCGAGTTCACGAATGAAATTCTTGAATTAATTAAAACTCGATTCGTATATTAAAAGGCAATTGGTCTGCAAAGTCACATCTTAAGAGAGAAAACACCTCAAAACCCAGTTTTAGCGCTTGACTCGTAGGTTTACCATTACATTTTCCTGCTACCAGTCTTCCATGTTTTCATATCTTTGGGTGCAGGAAAACATGATGGTAAACCTACAAGTCAATCGCTAAAATCAAGTTTTCAGATATTTTCCACCAAGATATTGATAGACATATTTCATCATTCAGAACTAATTTCCTACGTTGCGCAATAATTGACAGTTGAAATTGCATCGTAAATCACCTTAAGTGGTCGTTATTGGAACCTTAAAAATGATTACAGCGGAAAACATCATTATATATTGTTAGAACTGTCAAAAACTCTAAAGTAACATTTTTTAAATATTTTATTTGTTTTTATCATGTGATGTGTGTGCGTTTTTGATTTTCTGTAGTCATGTAGCTCTTTAAAGGAGCAGTCAAGTTTTGTTATCTCTCGCGTATAAAAATAAAAATAGGTGTGTGTTTATTTCATTTTGAAATATGTCAACGTGTTTAATGCTAACAAGTTAATAATGAAAATTTACACTTCTTTAAAGGATAGTTAATTTATCCCAAGTCTACAGATATAATATACGTGCTCGGTGCTGAAAATTAAAAGGATTACAACAAGAATATATTCAGATGGACAACCAACTAGAAGAATACATGAATCGGGTGAGTACAAATTTACTTGTCTTTTATATTGAAGTTTGATAATAATAATTGATTGAACCAGTTAATCAGAGGTAAAAAAGCTTACTTACGCCTTTCAGGAATAAATAAATATTCTAATGGATATGACTTGGCAGACCGAATGAGTTTTAATATACGAATCGAGTTTTAACTAATACACTATATTGCCATTGATTATGGGACACTTGCGATTTTAGACATTTTACTAAATATCTAGAAAAATACATGAGGAATCATCTCGAAACTCTTAGTGTATAAATATAATAGTATAAGTCATACATCTCCGTGAAGATTTTTTCAAGAAACTCCAAAGGGGACCGTCAACAAATTAAAAAAAAATGAATGTCTTTTGAATAACCCTGTCAAAACTAATGTAGCAAAAGCGCTCAAACTCTAGATTGTGATTGAATGCCTTATTGTAATAAGCCTTGTTCATTTTTATGCAAATAACATGCATACTCGCAGAGTAATTAAGGTTTTTATAAAAATGATCCCAAACTTTTCTAAGTTTTTTCCTTATAATTTTCAGAGTTCTTAATATAAAATATTATTTTTTTCAGAAAATATGACAAACAACATTGCACACAGTACCCTGTAATCAGAATTTAAAAAAAATGAAAATTGTATAAAAAATGAGTTGGTTTACGAAATAATTTTTTACTGCGCATGCGTCAACGATATCAAAATTTCATTTGCATATTATGTTAGCTAAATGTATAGAGCAACTTTTGTGAAAGTCACAAAATCATAACTTGAAAATTCTGACAATAATCGTCAATTGAATAAGTCGAAAATCCGTTATTCTCAAAATGAAGCAAAAACAAGAGGGGTTGTATCCATATATTCATTGATTAGTGTCAATATAGAATACACAATATGGGATGTACTACTGCATTTGGATAAAATCCCTCTTTTTTTTGCTTCATTTTGGAAACAACGGATTTTGTCCTTTTTCTATAGACGATTACTTTCAAAATTTTCAAGCTATGATTTTGAGACTTTTACAAAAGTTGCTCTATACATTTAGCTAACATAATATGCAAATGAAATTTTGATATCTTTGACGCATGCGCAGTAAAAAATTATATAGTAAACCTACTCATTTTTCATACAATTTTTATTATTTTTTAATTCTGATTACAGGGTACTGTGTGCAATGTTGTTTGTCATATTTTCTGAAAAAAAATATTATTTTATATTAAGAACTCTGAAAATTATAATGGAAAAACTTGGAAAAATTTGGGACCATTTTTATAAAAACCTTAATTACTCTGCGAGTGTGCATGCTATTTGCATAAAAATGAACACAGTGTATTACAATAAGGCATTCAATCATAATCTAGAGTTTGAGCGCTTTTGCTACATTAGTTTTGACAGGGTTATTCAAAAGATATTCATTCTTTTTTAATTTGTTGACGGTCCCCTATGGCGTTTCGGTAAAAAATCTTCACGGAGATGTATGACGTATACTATTAAATTTATACACTAAGAGTTTCGAGATGATTCCTCATGTATTTTTCTAGATATTTAGTAAAATGTCTAAAATCGCAAGTGTCCCATAATCAGTGGCAATATAGTGTACTAGAATTTCGGCCGCAAACTCGATGAGGTGATTGTCTGTGCTGCCACCTCCCGCTCTATATTGTAACATTATTAACATTCATCGGAAGCGATTTTTCCCCGTAGTCCATAATGTAACGGAATTATTTTGTGTGTCCATGTAAATGAGCTATAAGTATTAAACACTTTTTTTTTCAATACCGAATATTCTATAACACATATAAGTAACGCAGAAAAATTCCTTGGCAATCCAAGTAAGTATATTTAAGAGAGTTAGAGTACCGACAGATGACAGACAAACAAACCGAATTTATAAACATTTTTAACAATGAAGAAAAGTGTTTAAAACATGGAAATTCTTCACAATCTTTATAATTTTTTTTTCTTTTCGTAACTGAATAGCTTTAAATAATAAAATTTTGAAATAATAAGGAAAATCTCATTATAATTCTTGCCAGTATAAAATGAACAAAATATAAAAAGTTCACATTAATTTCCTTTTTTTTTTTCGTTTTGTTTCAAATGTAATTCTTAATAATATAAATGATTTATATCGCAATTTATTTAGTCAAAAATAACAAAAGAACATCTTTTTAAAGATTTCATTTATCAATTTATAGCGCTTTAAGAGCATGCAGTTTTATAATCATCTTGGCACCCGCTAGTATTTAGAAATTATTTCAGTTCACGAATATTTATCAAACCAAACAAAGATGATGCGAATGAGATTCCAAGAAAATAACCACTTGAATGAAAATGCTGTCCACTCAAAGATACAAAAAATGATCATTTTAAAGTATATTTAGGATCTAATAAGTTATGGCATCTTTAAATTATAAGCGAATGATCTAGATCAGAGCAATAATATTGAAAAAAAAAAAAATATTTTTCACTTTGATTACTGAATAATTTTAACCGAAACAATCGATTATTAAATATTATTAAATAATATAATTGGAATAAAATGCCACTGAAATAATGCCCAAGGAGCAAACCAATTTTAGATATATTGGAGTTCAATATTGTATTCATCGAAAATACATCCAATGAAATTTTATTATTAGTAAAATATAGGTTTTGTATTGGAAACATTTGAAATGAAATACCATTGTTACAGTAATATCGGCTTTATATTGGAAATACCTTCAATGAAACGTTAATTTTCCAGAAATACGTAAGATGATGCACATTGAATGAAAGTAACAAATTAAATTCGGTCATTAATTTATTTAGTAGATCATACGGTAACTAACAGTAATTATTTGTCACAGACAGTTTTGCTAGTCAAGAACAGGTGATTTTTTAAAAAGAAGATTTAATTTGAAATCTTAAATTTACATACAGATTTTAACCGTTTTACCTTTCTTTACCATTTAAAAATTATTTTCTCTCATTCATATTCAATAAGCCAATTTATCATAAAAGTAAGTTCCTGGTTTAAAATCCTATTCAAGCAAAGATAGTAATAAAATAATTACTTAAAAATATCCTGATGATTATAATAAGTTGCAGAATTTTTATTTTTACTTATTTATTGCTATTTTTTAATACAGAGGGAGTTTATTTCCTTAGCTAAAATAAATAAATAAATAAATAATAAAATAGGAGTTAACTTTCTTTCTTTTTTTAGCAGTATTATCTTTTATGAGGAAAAAACAAACTAAACAAAATTTATGTCTGTTTCTCAAATAAATATATAAATAAATAATAAAAAAATAAAATAGATAAATAAATAAATTTAAAAAGCCTTAGTCAATCGTAATTTGTAGAAAATTAAAATCTACTCTATGTTTAATATTAGAATAGCTCTAAGCTATATATTATACTCTTAACTACTACCATGACAATAAAAAAGAAATGGAGCGGCCTCTCACTAGAGTCCTGTATCCGGTCGGGTAACCCGATTTTGCCCGTACCCGGTTGTGTCGAATTTAAACTATTTTTTTTTTCTTTGCGAGTCGTGTTCGAGTCAAAATGACTCCAATTTTGTAGGATTCAGGTTAGTTCTGGGATGAGTCTTGATATTTTCAACTTGGATTTGGGTGATCAAATTTTTCTAAAGGAAGTCTAAAGTATTTTTTTAGATAAAAAATTATTACTTGAATGTGAGTGAGTCTTACCATGTTTATTTTTCAACATAAAAGACAAAATTGATTTTAGACAATTTTTTATGATTGCATTACATTCTTGATAAATTTTCTTCGGATTAAAACAATAAAAAAAAAAAAAAAAAAAAAAAAAAAAACGGTATTTGTACGAATTTTGGTTAATGTAATTATTTTATATGAACTCAAATATTAAAAAAAAAAAAAAAAAAAAAAAAAAAAACCTTTTTTTAAATGTATTTCTTGACCTATTTTGAAATGATTCAGTTAATGTTGAAGATATTTTAAAACTGCTACTTCAACGCACAGGTAAGTGTAAGGATGTACTACAAAGGAAACTGAAATATTTTAGTTGAGTTGAGTGATGCTGTTAAGGATAGTTAAGGGTAGTTTAATTTTTTAGTAGCAATACTGGATGTGTTTGTAAACAACTGTTTTCGTGTGTATATTTTAACTCTCCAAACTTTCTATAGTGAAACAATCTGGATAAGAACTACAAATAAGATAAATGTCAACATGTTACTGTTAGTAACCTATAACCCATGTGTGATCATAGTTTTTCCTTTAACTTTTTTGACAGGACTTTTACTTTTAACTTTTTTTTCAACTTTTTTGCGTTTTCACAAAGCTAACATGAAAACTGTATTTCAGGGCTACTTTGTGCTAAACCTTATTTGGTTCGAAAATAGCCTCAATTACTTAGAAATGCCTTTTATACAACCAAACCTCTTAAAAAATGTTTCAAGTAACATGTTTGTTTCAAATGTTACTGTAGTAAAATGTTACATTAATTGTTTTTATTCCAGTTGCTGAGGATATCATAACGAAAATTGTTTCTCGTTTCTTTAATATTAACATGTTAACAATTGGTTTATTGTATTTAAAAGTTAATAAAAAAATATATATATTTATGTATTGAATTTGCAGTGTTAATTCATTAGCAGATGCTACTGCAAGAGGGTTTCAATAAAAATGTATTCATTTACATATGAAATGTATTCATTTTGTATGAACTAAGTGAATGGACCAAAGAAACATCCCCAGCTGGGTCTACTTTGTTCCAAAACTTTAAAATTAGTTAAAAAATAATAATAGTAAATTTTCTCTTTGAAATTATACTGTTTGCTTCAATGTTTCATATTAATTGTTTACAACTCTCTTTCGACGGTGAAAAGTCATATATAATATTTTTTTAATAATGAAAATGTGAGAGGAATCAGGAAAAAGTGACTCAAAGACGGTTCATGAGACGGTTCACGGTAATCGTTTAATTTTAACTGATGGATTTCGTCTCACCTGAGATCAGATGCGAAACTCTCATCATCGTGGAAAGACTGTTGATCAAAGCTACTGATGGAAGCGACGGAACTGCTTCTGGACATCATGGATAGATTCTCATCTATATCATAATCACTCTGCACGGAAAAGTCCACGGTTCTGCCTATTGAAATACATACACAAATAAATTTTATCATGCATAAAAAGAAATTATAAAAACATTATGAATCACTGAATTTTCTAAATTAATAAAAAAAGAATGATGAAAACATGAATTAACTGTTGTAAATAATATAATGTATTTGATGGAATTTGGTAAAAATTCGATGCCATGCAGTGCTCGCTGAATTTAAAAAAATGAAATGTTTGATAGAATAGTGATATAGTTTTAAATTTAAATTCGATTTTCAGATAAGGTTAGCATCTTATTTCCTTTAATATCTGTCTCAGACTATTTATATGCAAGAGAAAGAAGTAAGATTGTTTTATTATTATTATTTATTTATACATATATATTCAAATATGCCAAAATTGATTACTTTTGAGGAAAAAAGAAATAATAGAACATATTTTGATGGAATTTTTCCCGATTCAAATACTACTAAATATTTCACTTTCTATTCAACTAAAATGTTGACAACATAATAGACAACATAGTTCTAAAATCACTAAAGTATTTATGTTTAACTATTTTTTAGTAGGTCTGATATACCTTGAATGAACCGCTTCTACTAAAAACTATTGCAGAGATATGGTGAAATGTCCTAAAAGTGCCAACACCCTATTAAACCATCTTAGGTGGAAATTTCTAAAATAGACAAAATATATGTTTAAGTTTGTTTAAATAGATTAGTTATCCTCAAATTCATGCCTCTATCAAAGGCTTCTGCTGAGATATTTCGAGATGGACCTAAAAGTTTCGTAATTCCCGTCGATCCTTTGGATGAAGAAGGGGAATTTCTAAATCATTGAAATAAATTAATATATTTTTTAATACTCTTGTTATCTTGAATTTCACGCTTCTATCTAAAACTGCTGCTGGGAATATCCCCGTAAAAAACACAATCAATATACTCATCGATTACTTACGAGAATCTACATTCGTGGAATGTAGACATTCGAGATGTTCTACATTCGATTATTAAAGTCATTGTTTTATATACTTATAAAGCAGATTTAGTAAATAAATTTCAACTAAAAACAGACGAACTAAAAATCAAACAAAGCGAAAGGAAGCTATAAGGAAGCCACAATAGTGGAAAAGTCATGTGATGACGTCCCCTCGTTGCAAAAAGTTGAAAAGTCGTGGTTAAGCATAAAAAAGGGTGTTTAAGTATCAAAAATGAGAGTTCTTTGGCAAGTAATAGCCAAATAGCAAAAGAAATAAGTATTAAAAGCATTCCTGGTGGCAAAATCCATGAACTTTAAGGTAAGTAAATAGTATCAATATTTATTATTAATTTTTCTACGTCATTTGAGATTAATTACATGATTTTTCTATTATTAGAAGACCTACTACTAGATTACATTAAACGTACCCCCTTGAGAGGAGAAAAGTGGAGAGAGGGGAAAGGGAAGTGCATAATATGAGTAAGTGGACACGGAACTTTCCGACCGTATTTCATATGAGGGATGTCAGATATATTTAGAATAGTCCCCTCCCGTGGGGTCAAAGTTGAGAGAGGGACGTGGGTAGGCATAAAACCTGAAATAATGGTCAAAAAGCCTTATGTTCATATTTCACATGACGAACATCAGCAAAATTAGAAAAATCCCCCCCCCCCCCCCAACAGAGTTTCAACTGTGATGCCCCCTAAATACACCTTCCCCCTCTCTTTGAAATTTTCATACATTATAATTAATATTTATCGGAGGTTCCGTGAAAAAATCTGATTTTAAATGATAAAAGCTCCAAGATTTCAAAAAAGTTTAAAAATTGCCCCTCTATCGGGTGCAAATTCAACAGGGGATAGAAAGGTTTGTAATATGAAAGAGTAATCCGAAAGCTTTTTGATCATATATCACTTGACGGGTCCAAAAAAGTTCGAAAATTTTCGACTTCTACTTTTTAACCTTCTCCCAAAGGGGAAATTTCTAAATCGCTGAAGGACGTTTATAGATTTTATTTTAATAGATTTTTTCTGCTTTTTAATAGATTTATTTTCTGCAATTTTACGCTTTTATTTAAAACGGCTGCTGAGATATGCGAAATGTTCTAAAATTTTCGACTACCTTTTAACAGATTTAGGAGGAACTTGATAAAATCACTGATATCAATGATTAATTACTTGTTTAGTAGATTTATTTTCTGAAATTTTACGTTTCTACCAAAAACGGTTTCAAAAATGCGCTAAATGTTCTAAAATTTTCGGTCCTCTTTTAACCGCCTAGAGGGGGTAATTTGTAAAATCGCTAAAATATGTGTTTATTTATTTATTTATTTATTTATTTTAGTAGATTCTTTTACTGGAATTTCACGCTTAAACGTAAAATGGCTGATGAAATACAGCCAGATATTTTGTAATTTTCGACCTCCAATTTAACCCCTATAGGGGAAGGGGAATTTTCAAAAATCCTGTCTTAGTGCATGATTACGTCAAATGAAATATTTCCTCTGCAAATTTATATGTGTATAGATTATAATTAATGCTTATTAAATATAACTGGTATTATAACTATTTTTTTAAATATGTTTTAATTATGATACATATGTTATATACACAAAGCACATTTTATAAAAAACATTGAGAGGGTTTAGAAAGAATCTTTAAATTTTAAAATATACATAAAGTTAGTAATTAAAAACTTTAAACTTAATTAAGTATGCTTAATGGGCTAGTTATAATCAGTATAAAATATAAACTCGAGCTTCAACATTATAGAAGAAACCGCCACAAATAAATAAATAAATAAACAAATAAACAAAAGAGAACATAAAGTAGAAACAATAAGTTTGAGACAAGAACATGCATTTTTGACAAAGCCATTAATAGATTTATCTCTACGCAAGAAACTCGGTCGTCTCATTTTTTCAATAGCCAATTCACTTACATGCTTAGTTACACCCAAGCAATTTGCCATTTCAGCATCTTTTTTTACCTTTTTCTTAATTAAAAAGACAAGATTATTGACAAAAGCTCAATGACAATATTTTTATCTTTAAGATATAACTTACATCCGTTGTTACACACAAGCAATTTGACATTCAGCGTCTTTTTTAACTATTTTGTTTTTCAATTAAAAAGGGAAGAATATTGGTAAAAACCATAAAAACCTTTTTTATATTAAGGTGTAACATAACATCTGCTCAATTCAATATCTTTCACTCTAAAAACAGTTGTTTTGCTCTGTTCATTTCAAGTTAATATTTTTCAAAATGAATATAAAACTATAAGACAAAAAAATCATAAAATTGTATTAATAGAATGTTATAAATGAGGAAAATTTTAAAAAAAGTTTAAAATTTATAAATATATTCTCACCTTCTTCAAAATTTCGATAGTCTTTTGATCCATGTCTGAATTCGAACAATCTTGAACTGTCTTCATCTACTCTATTGTTGCCGACGTTTGCAAGAAGAGGGTGATTTTTCATAAGTTTTACATTTGTACACGTTTTGATGTTGAGGGAACAGCGCGCCGTAGCCCCCGCTTCTTCCAAATCATTCACCGATGAATTTAGAGAATAATTTAGAGGCGTATTTTCTGTGTGGTAAACTTTGACTTCGTCCTCACTTCCGTAGCTATAATCATCTACGGCAGAAAGAACTCCAGTCTGGAATGGTTTGAATGGTTTAGATTCCATTTTGCATTCGGAAGGCGCGGGTTCTTGTTTAACTGCAGGCTTGATTACTTTCACGGGATGTTCTGGCTCATTGTCTTCTTTTTCTCCGTTACTAGTCCACGCATATTTTGGATGCGTTACCGTCACATCTACGTTACGAGAACTGGTATTTTGCGTATTGTCTTGACGCTGAGGTATAGCTCGTCTCTGAGGCACAGGTGAAGCACTTTGGCTTCTTTGAGAATCTAATTTAGAGCAAGATTTCGGCAGAGGAATTCTGCTCTCGTGGACAGGCTTAGGTATGCCAGTAGTCTCGACTGAGTGTTTAGGTGAGGAACGTTCTTGAACTTGTTCTCGCGTATCACGGATTATGTTTCTAGATTTCTGAGCTACATTTGTTATCCTATCGGCGCCTTTGTAGTCCTTCCTAACGCCCAACTGTGGCGAAGAATTTTCGCGTGCATGTTTAGGCGGACTTTCAGTCCTGTACTGCAATGCATGAGATAATTTGGGAGGAACTATCTGAGAACCATCGGCCTTGGATGGTTTGAATTTCGGCGCCTCGTGATTTTTATCTATATCGATGTTATCAGGTTCGTTTGGAATAATGTGGTTCTGATCCGTGCTTTCTTTTGCTTCCATTTGCAATCTATTTTGTCCCTGTTTGTAATTCAGTGCTTGCTTAGCATTTTTCGTCACTTGGAATGCTCCATTGTGCTTCTCCTCGACGACATATGTGAGTTTTTCATCATTCACACCATTACGATTCTGTAAGCTCAACATATCATTTCTTTGCTTTTGAGCCATCATGTACCGTGCCGCTGAAGGAGATATATGCCTTCTTGCTCTATTAGTTTTCTCATTAGTGGCATGGTGACTAGGACTTGTTTTAGGACTATCAGTATTATCGTACGTTTCCGCTAAGTTTTGATCGATTTCAGTACTTAGTGCTTTCTCTTTCCGTATGTGAAGTGATGGCACTTCAGCACTCCCTTTGTACCCGTCATTATGAACACATAAACCAAGAGCAACACCAGGGGGTTTAGCTGAAAGTAAATTTTTCAAGGCAGCTGAGCTTCCCATCGATATCATTTTATGTTTGGAATTAATCAGTTTCTTCAGCATACCGACAGCTCCCATCTCCCATAAAGCTCTTTGATCTACTGCATTTCTGGCAGATAAATTCCAAAGAGTACCACAAGCATTGCTTACTACAGTTAAACTAGGCGATTTGAGGTGCTGTAGGAGGATCTGAAGGCAGTTGTGTTTCCTGAGTATGACTCTATAGTCATTTTGAATAGCAATGTGACTAGATATGTTTCGAAGGATACCACCTCCATTTTCTACTATTGCGAGAGTTTTGGACTTGCTTTTATAGGTGAGAGTGCTGACTAGAAAGGCCAATGCTCCATCTACGAGGCATATATCAGCTTTGTTCGCACTGCAGTGAGCAGATAAGTTCCATAAGGCGGAAAGAATGCTTTTCAGCGTTGATTCTTTTTCAGCTTCCATCGCTGCCTTAACCAAAATCGTCACGGCGCCGACTTCACGAAGCATTTTTTTACTTGCTGGATCCGCACGCCAGGATAAATTTCGAAGAACACTTGCAGTAACCTGTTTTTATATAAAAAAATAATTATAAGAAAAATTATAATGCTGAAATACAAATAGAATATAAAAGTTCTAACATTTTCAAATTAACCCTTAAACGGTAACGTGTTTTTCGGCACCTTTAAACGGTAATCATGGGTCACTCGTGCTTAGCGCTGTAAAAAGTGGTTTAAAGTGCTTTAAAAATTCTAAAAAAATTCATGATATTACATCAACTACCCTTGAACAAGAATCAGTCGCAATATTGCTGATTTATTAATTTGTTTAAACAATATGTTTAAATAAACAAATAAAAATGGGAAAAATGCACATTTTCTTTAAAAAATCATAACTTTGGATAGAATTGACATTTTTTGCTGTTTCAAACCGGAAATTGAAGATCAAGAATGGTACTTTCACAAAAAAATAAAAATAACCGGTATAAATTAAAAAAAAATGCTTAAGTTTTGAGCATAAAAATGACGTTTTTTTAACTTATAAATAGGTACAATTTACAATGAAATAGAAATTTTATTAGTTTTTAATCAATTTTATTTATGAAAATGATGTTAATTATCAAACTTTATTTAATTAAACAAAAAATATAATAATGAAAAATTTCAGCAACACTGATATCATCATTTATAAACAATCGAAACAGATTTGATGTCTGACACCAAACTATTGTTTGACACCAAGCAATTTCATAAACACGTGTTTGCATAAAAAGTAAGGTTCGGAAACCCAAGTGAGTGTAATTTATCGATTTTTTATGAAAAAACATTAATTCCTAACCAAACAAATTTTTTCTTACCTTACACTTTTCGTCAACGTAAATGGTAACCCTGGGTCACTCGTGCCTTTTCGAAATTTAGACTGGCTCTTACGTCGACTGTGAACGCACTAAAACATCGGTGTTTCGGGAGCTAATAGCCTACTAGTGTACTATTTTTTTCAGGGTAGTTTAGTCCCGCTCCCCACTCTCTCCTCTAAGCTAGCAAGGAAAGAAAATTTGACCGAGGCACTAGTGACCCATGGTTACCGCTTAAGGGTTAAGAAATTTTTAAAGTTCTCTAAAATGCATGCATAGATTGTCTCGGAACGTTTGATAAAAACTTCTAGTAGCAGTGAATCATTATTTTTACTCGTAGTAGATGTTACAAATTCCGAAATATATAGTATATACTGTTGAAAATCTTGTCCTAGTTTGAACCAAATTTTGGTGCTCAATGGCTGCCACTGTGAGATGGTGAAATCTTGAACCAATATTTGGAGCTCCTGTTGAAGCATAGTTCCAATAGTTGGAACGAGATTGAAATAGGAAGCTCCAAGTGTTGATACGAGATTTCATCATCTTATGGTGAAACCTCGTGAGATCCATCTTATGGTAGCAGTTACTGAGCACCAACATTTGGTTCAAACTAGAGCAAGATTTTTAACAGTGTACGAAATGAATAAATAATTGAAACGAAAAACTCGAACTTCAGGCAATAATTTCAGTTCTAACTCATATAAGGAAAAGAAAGAACAGTCTTGTTGCATGAAAAGTTTAACGTAAATGTATGTAGTTTACTTTGTCATGAAAAATGATCTGCATATTAAAATAAAATAGCTTTTAATAATAGTTGTTAATAAAAAAGTTTTAAAAAAATCCATATGAAGCCTTAATTTTATCACACATTTAAGTTCAAATGTAAAAAACAGTAAGAACCTAAATTTTCACGAATTTTTAATGATAATAAAATAGTCATTGACAATTTATAATCAGTTAATATTAAAAAGAAAAATCGGGCACCATAATATTTTTTATGCATTTTATTATTTTTTATTTTCTTTGTAAAAGACAAAACAAACCATCCAAACAAATTTTATGTTAAATTGTTTTTGAAATGCTTATACATAATTATTAAAATGAAACTATTAAAACTACATAAATAGGAACTTATCTTGTTTGATCATCACTTTAGTTACTGTTATCTAAAACCATTCAAAACATTTTTTTTTTTTTTACCTTTTTCATCTTTAGTTGATATATTATAAGAAAATATGCAAATAATCAGCGTCAAACGTCTATACCTTTGACTGAAGTTGAAAATTCAATTCTTACTATTTCAAGTATGTAAAACGCAGGAAACCAATAAAAGACAAGACCATATTTACAAATTTCCATACAAAATTTTTTATTTTTGATAACTTAATTTCGATTTATTTTGATATCTTTTTTTAATCGTTAAAGTAACATTTTATAACACTTTTAGAGCAGCTTAATATTTATTAAAAATATGTATTAAAATGCAATTAAATTATAATCACATATGAAAAATTGAAATTTTTACTTGGTTTTTTAAAATGCTTACGTGAAACAACGTTCAAGACAAAAAAATGCCCAAAATTAATAAAATTGGGAACACAGTTTCAATTGCAATCAATAACAACTGTATAATGTAAGGTAAAAAGAAATACAGAAATAGCCATTCAACGGGAACTTATCTATTCTTTCAATTTATGTTAAAAAAAGAGCTTAGGGGATCCTTTTTCCAATAACATTGTATCAAATTTTAAAAATTTACAGTTAGAACTTTTACTTTTGACATTCTATTTGGCGTTTACGGCCAATTTTCCTTTAAGATATCAAACCGGAAATCATTCTATTTGGCAATTTAGGAATTAATTTAAAATTTGGTACTCCTAATGTTAAATTCATTTGTAATCGCTGCAAAATAAATTGCAATGCGGATAGTTGTTTAAATATTACTATTTAGCATAATGTGCTGTAATTTTGGATTAGCATATTTGAAACTTTTAGAAATCGATTCCTTTTGAAATGTTTATAGCATATCTGCCAATTCTTACGCTTTTTTGGGCCGCAAAAATTTAATAGAAATTTTTACGACATTTAATTGGCAGATTTCGGCTATTAAAACGGTAAAATTTGCTATTAAATTTTTTGTGGTACGAAAAATCTTAAGAGTTGACAGATATGCTTGTAGCTTACAATGAATATTTCTTTCGAAAAATTGTATTTAAAAAAAACAAATTACAGTAGACTCCCTCAAATCTACACAGCTTTGGAGCAGTGGTTGCGCGGATTTTAGAATTTTGAGGATTATTGGTCATTGCTTTGTTTACATTTTTAAACAGTAATTTGAACGTAATTAATAATGCAATCGAAACTATAATGAATGCTTGCAATATAATAAAACATCAAAATAAGTATTTGGTCTAGGAATTAATTCGCGCGGTTTTACAAGAGATGGAGTAACTAGCTTATTGTCCCATAGTTTCGGTTGTTTAAACATGCATTTAAAACTACTGTTTTTGCGCATCCAGTTTAGTATACGCCATTTGGTTTAAGCGTAAACAGCAACAATTTTTATCCAACTGAAAATGTTAAATTTTGTGCCTGATAAAGTGTTTTTGCGGGGGATTATTCTTCATTACTTTAACATGAAGAAAAGTGCTACCGAAATCATCGTATTTTGGCGAAAATTTATGGTGACCATGCTCTAACTGAACGAACGTGTCAGAAGTAGTTTGCACGGTTTTAAAAGTGGAGAATACGGTTTGGAAGATCAAGAACGACCTGGACAGCCAAAAAAAGTTGAAGGGGAAGAATTGATAGCATTGCTTGATCAGGATTCGTGTCAAACGCAGGAAGAACTTGCAAAATCATTAGAAGTTGATCAAACAATAGTTTCCAAACGCCTCTAAGCAATGGGAATGATTCAAAAGATGTCACAATGGGTTCCATATGAATTGAAAGAAAGAGACGTTGAAAGAAGAAAAACCGTTTGAGAAATGCTGCTTCAAAGACAAAAAATAAGGGATTTCTGCATTGGATTGTTACTAGTGATAAGAAATGGATTGATTACGAGAATCCTAAACGAAAAAAAGCCTGGGTAATGCCAGGTGAACCAGATCCATCACAACCGAAACGAAATATTCACTGTGCAAAGCTGTGGATATGGTGGGATATGAGAGGTGTGGTGTACTATGAGCTTCTGAAAACTGGTGAACTATTATGGAGAACGTTATCGACTTCAGCTGATGCATTTGAAAAAAGCTCTGGTTAGAAAATGACTAGAATGGGATAACAGACATAATAAATTTATTTTTAAACATGATAACGTCCGACCACATGTCACAAAACCGGTCAAAACATATTTGGAGAATGTCGGATGGGAATTGTTACCCCACCCGCCGTATTCACCAGACATTGCGCCTTCAGACTACTACTTGTTTGATTGCATGAATAACGATTTGATTGGACAGCTGTTCACTTCTTCAGAAAATATAGAAAAACAGATCTCTGACTGGATCGCTTCGAAAAGTTAGGACTTCTTTCTACACGGAATTCGTAAATTGCCTGAAATTTGGGAAATAGTCGTGGGCAGCGATGTACAATATTTTTGTTAACGTATTTATGTATTTTGCTGTTGAAATAAATCTTTAATTTTTTATTAAAAACCGCACGAATTTATTCCTAGACCAAATAATAAAATAAAAAAATAAAAAATTTGATAATTTTTAAAATGATTAAAATATTACAAGCAAAGATCAACTTAATAATCAATAATGTATGATTAAAATTTCATTATAAAGATGAAATGTATTTTTCCTAAATTATTCAATGAAACTTGTCTCAAAAAATTACATTACTAATACACATCAAAATCATAAAATAGGGAAGTTTTATTACAAGTTTAGCCTGACTTGATAACCAAAAAAGCTTGATTAATACATACATATTTTTGGTAAGGAGATTGTGATTACCAGTGATATCAGCAATATGTTGAATATTTTCAGAATTAAATTTATTCTTCCTTCATTAAAAACATGAATTCAGTAATAGTAACAAAAAATATAAATTAAAATATACACGGAATAAATATAAAACTGAAAAAGTCAAATTTTGTCCTTATATCTGAACTGATTGTTTCATTGTTTTTTTTTCACAAATTATATGCGGATTTGAAGGAGTATACTGTAATTAAAAAAAATATCAATTATAATCTGTCTATAATAGCTTTAAAAATCAAAATGCTGGAGACAAGAGCTTCCTACAAAATCTAAATAAATATCTCATTAAAGATGGCGGGTATTAATATATATATATATATATATATATATATAGAATGCATTTAATTTTAATAAGTAACTAGCAAATCGAACACTAAATAAATAAAACAATATTTAAAGAGATCTCGCTTAATAATATATTACAGAATAGTAGTTACATAGGAAAAAGAACAGAATACGAAATATCATTAACTAAATAAAACCTACTATGGAATTAAATTCAAAATTATATATGATACCAGATATGATACCATATTTATTATCTATGATACCAGAATATTCAAGCAAATACGATTTATGTATATAATATGATTACATTGAAACAGAATTGAATTTAAATAAATTGAGGCGACATGACAGTTTGAAAAACCATGGCGACACGTGGATGTCTAAATCAAACCAATTAAAGGATGCAATCTAAATTTAAGCATTCAAAAGATAAAAATCACAATTAAAATATTTTTTAAATTTTCGATAACGTCCAAAATACAAAAAAGTGGAAAAGGATAATCAAGATAATCAAAGATTGTGATTGATAAAAACGCGCGATTAAAATTACTAAGTAAAGTTAATTTTTCTTTTCGAAAGCAAGGAGCAAAAAGCAAGAATGTTTGACAACTCTCATAAAAATCACTATTAATTCATTTATACCTTTGTACTATGTTATTTTCTATGGAAAAATTACCCCTATTTGTTCCAAATTTCACTAATTCAGTTAAACCCCAAAATAATCATAGATCGAGAGGCGGCAACACAGAAAATCTCTTCATCAAGTTCACGTTCAAATATCTAGGATTAGTCAAATCCCGATTCACATATTAAAATGCAATCGGTCTGCCAAGTCATATCTTGGTGGAAAACACCTGAAAACCTGACTTTAGCGGTTGACTCGTAGGTATACTTATGTGTTTTCTTGCATCCATTTCTCCATGTTTTCATACAATTGGGTACAGGAAAACACAAGGATAAACCTATGAGTCAACCTCTAAAATCAGGTTTTCAGGTGTTTTCCCCTAAGATATAACTTGAGAGACCGATTGCTTTTTAATATGCGAATCGAGATTTAACTAATTTTAAAATTTCACTCATGAACTCGATGCGGTGATTGTCTGTGCTGCCACCTCCCGGTCTATCAGGAACTGTTGAAACAAACTAAAGATCAATTTATCATCTATTTAAAAAAAAGCAGGAATAACAAATTCACGTAATTCCATCACAAAAAACATCTGTCTAATTTCAGACTACATGAGTAATCCCAATGTATAATTTTATTCACAAGAGCCTACTGGAAAGGAAACTCTATCGTTCCGACAAGGGATTACAACTCTCTCTTTTCTTGGATCAACGTTGCTCGGGATTTACATTTTTTAATTAACCCCGACAAAATGTTTTAAAGGGGGAATTTCTGAAGAAAACGAACACGCTATTTGACCCCAGAAAAGTCTGAAATTTCTCTTATGGGGGAACTTTATTCACCTTGAAAGACTCGCACGCTAAAGTTATTCCTATGGAAGAAATTTTAAAAGATATCTCGTTTGTATTTCAATATTTTTACTATTTTTTTTGCATTGCCTGGTTGAGATTTATCTCTATATCTGCTCTTTTTTTACTTTTTGATTTGATTAGCAGATTTTGTTCAAGAGGATATTTTCCCTTTCGAAACCGGTTCTGAAAATGAAAGTATCCTAATTAAAAATAGCTGTAAACAAAATCTAAAAAAAAAAATAAAATAAAAAACTTTTTACAGATTGACTCAGCTTCCAATTCAAAAATAATTGTTTAAAAATACTGAAATACAAACGATATATCGCTAAAAAATTCTTCCATAGGATTAGTATTAGTAAGCAGTTCTTTTCACGTGACTGAGCTAGAGTTTTAGATCACATATTAAAATAAATCATTTAAAACTAACATTTGTTACCTAAAAAATATTGAAAATAAATAAATACATAAAAAGCCAGAATCCCAATCAAGAAGTCAATTTTTTTACACCTCCCCCCTCTTTCCAAATTTCATAAATACTAACTAGTTATATTTTAGGCACTATAACTATGATATTTACTATCATTAGATTATAAAAAAACCCCCATCATTATTAGGTCTATGCTTGTGTATTATGTCATTTTTTTAAAAAAAGGCAAATTTTATTCATACTCATTTACACAAATAATTAATTTAGCCAAACACCAAAATACTGAGAAAATGCTAAATTAAAAGGAAAAAAAAAAAAAAAAAAAAACACGCATTATACGATTTATCATGTATTTAAAAAAGGCTGTCAGCAGTAGGAAATCCGGGTAATTCCATCACAAAAACATTTATCTAATTTCGATCTACATGAGTAATCCCAGTGTATAATTTTGTTCATAAGAGCTTACTGAAAATGAAATTCTATCGCTCTGTCAAGAATGGGATTACAGCTCTCCCTTTTCTTGGGTGAAAGTTGCCCAGGATTTCCCTTTTATTAATTAAGCTCGGTAAAAATTTTTAATGAGGGAATCCCGGAAATGGAAGAGACACGAATCACCTGACCTAATAGGGCATTCGTTCCTTTTTCGGAGTGACGAATATGTTCTTTTGCTGTCATGCCAAATAGGGTTTCAAGGCTGAAACATACACGTCATACAATGCGAGGTCAATGGATGAATTAACTAAACAGCACCGTCGGGATAAAAATGAAAAAAAAAAAAAAAAATGTGTTTATCATTTCTAAATCACGATGGAGGCTTAATAAACCAAGAGCAGATTGGAAATTGGGATAGATTCATAAAAGAAATCCGTTAAAAGTTCAATGACAAAATTAATAAATAAAATAAAATATCAATGCAACAAAAACAGTATAGCAAAAATATGTTATAAGTTTATAAATTAATAGCAATATAATAACTATAAAACACGATAAAATGTTAAAAAGTTCCAAACATTAAAAAAGGAGAAAAGAGGAAAAAGTTCTTTTGAAAAAAGAAGGGGGAGGCTTTTGATGAATGCAAAAACTTTTTATCTTTTAAAAATGTGAAAGAATAAGAATGTGGTAAAAATCAAATTAGCGATGAAAAATTTAAAAAATATATATGCACTATTGTAACATTAATGTAACTATTGTAGGAAGAAATTTTGCATAACATAAGATAGTTTAATAATAAAATAATTAAAATGGTTTTTAATTATAAAAATAGCTCAGATTTTGTCTTTCCATAAAAATATCTAAACAGTAGTGAACATCTTAATTATTTCCATGCGTTTTTTCAAAATTTTTTAAACACATCTGTAAATTTTTCGTTTTTTATTTTTTTAATCAAATAAACATAATTTAAACAGTAAAATTATTTTATTAATTAAAAAAATTACTAATTAATATTATTATTTATTATTATTATTATTATTAGATAATGATATTTCTGGTTTTAGTTGATTTAAAAAGAGAAATAAAACAGGAAGGTTTGCTTAGTGAAGGAAATCCCCTAAATATAATTTACTCAAATACATATGAACGTGTACATTCGGTTTTAAAGAGATAAGTGTGTACCATCACAATTACATTTATCCCACACGAATAATATTCCATGTTGCTTTAATTTGCTTTTATATCTTTGAGACAAGAAAGAAACACAAGGATCCTTCTCTTGCCTTATCACCTCTATAAAAGATAATAAATCACTATAAAAGATCAAAAGTGGAGTATTTAACGTATTTTTATTTATTTATTTTTATAGTTGCTTGTCTAGTTTTAGAATACATTATTCAAAACAAAGATTTATTTGACTAAAATGACTTACAATGAGCGCAGGCCATTTTTAAAATGCAGGATAGAAAAGCTAATCCGTGTCATGCATCTCCAATGTGTCACTTATGGTAATTCCACCTGGAACGTGAGCATTTTGAATTGATGCTCAAACATATAGAAAACTTTCTTTTTTTTTAATAATAAATAAAATTTTATTATTATTGTTGTTGTTGTTGTTATTCTATACATTGATGTGTATCTATTTGTCCTTCTATAAGAATTTAACACTTCACTGTATCGTGTGCCAAATCAGGCACATACCTAACACTATGATTCTCAATTATGTGCCATCAATTTCCCCAATATGATCCCTGTCCCTTATCAAGAACAATCTAAAGAATGGAATAGCACTTATTTTGGCCATGTCAGATGGCTGCATTTGATAAACTAGTCGTTGGAGGCCACCGTAATACTTACCCATCATTTATATGCATATGAAAATAAAATATGTGAAAACTATTTATACAATGTATTTCAATTCCAAAACTAAATTTAAATGTTGTTAATAAACATAGTAATACTCTATTAATCAATTGCTGATGCACCAATTTCAACAAATTATATAAAACGCCAAACTACTCAAGAAGTACCAAACTATGTAAAAGAAACATCCTTATAACTCCAAAAATAACAACTCTATTAACTAAAAATTAACTGCGTCGGATTAAGCGTCTCATTTTCAATTAAAATATACCTCTGAATTGAAATTTGAATGAAATACAGGGTCATGAAAAATCGAAGAATGTGGAAAACAGGATTACAAATATCTCGGCAACTAATAATCCGATCGAATTCGTTCTTTATGCAAAATGTGTGTTTTTTTATTGTCTTTTACATGCATTCCTTAAAATAAAAGAAATCGAAAATTTTTATATACCTTTCATCAGAACGAATTTTTCGAGAATCCGGAAAAAAAAGTTCCGATAATCGAGGTTGCTGATATTCAATAGACTTCGTCCCATTCTTACATACTAAGTACATACAAAATTTCAAGTCTCTATCTCAATTTGTTCGTGAGATAGAGCGTTTACAAACAGACAGGCAGACGGTAATTTTTATTTCTTCTAAAAATATGTTTTTTGAAATCTCCAGTGTCTAAAACGTGTAAATCCGTCAAAATTTTTTTTTCAATTTTCAAAACGATTGCAAGACTTATCCTATACTACGTATGATGGGTAAGTAAAAAAAAAATTGAATTTGTTTTTTGGAAGGTCACCATCACTGATCTAGGAAATCAAATGTTTCCATATCTGAGTCAGCTTAAGGATAAAAAAATCAGACAGCTGATTTAATCTTTTTTTTCACTTAAATTTCAAGACTTAAAAAAAAAAAAAAAAACAATATTTTTGAAATTTAAATCTAAATTATCTTTCTTCCCCAATTGTTTAAATTACAATTAGTCACATTGTCCTACTTACATGTTTTAAGTTTTGAATGAAATTTTATTATCTTATTTGCAATATAATGACCGATTAATTTATATAATAAACATCAAAGTGGTTAGTTATATTCACATAAAATTACACTTTTTTTTTTTACTTCATAACTTTTTTTACTAATTTTATATAATCTGCAAAGTGCGACAAGATGTAAATATTATTTCTAAATACGTTTAATGTTTTTTTTATTTAAATAAATGCATTTAATGATTCATGTTGTAAATGCTACAAGATTAATTTCTTCAAGACATTAGTTGCCTTTTTATTTTTATCATTCATTTTTCTGATTAGTTTCAACGTCTATCAAAGGAAAATGAGGAAAAAAAACTTTTTTTATGCTTATTTAAAAGACATTTTTTCGAAATTCCATTTAGTTAACAATATTCATCCTTTACTTAAATTTACCTGTCTGAGATCTTCATTAGGGGAGTACAACTGAGCCACCAGGGCTTCCATAAAAGGCCTCATGGAGCAGAGCAAGGCTTTGTTGGCGCCATCTCCAAAAGTGAGATTGGTCAGAGCCATTCCCGAATATCGTCGAATGGTATTGCAGTACTGGTCACTGGTACAGCCATGGACTTCATGATCTATCTGTAGTAACTCTGCTATTGCTTGTAAACCTCCTAAAAATATAAAATGATATAAATTCTAGAGAATGTATCAAACTTTACTTTAATTATCAAATAAAAATAAGGACCTATTTTGAGTAATCTTAACTTCCATATTTCTTAAGATAAACATAATAAAAAAAGTAAACAGAAAAAAGTATGTCAGAGAATATATTCGTATTCACCTATATTTAATCAGTTATTTAAAACATTATTGAAATATGTATGCACACTACATGGCCAAAGGTGACCGGCCACTTGTTATTTTAGACCTTTTGTTAAACATCTCGAAATAAACATGAGAAATTATTCTGAAACTCCAGGTACGCAAACAAAATAGTACAGGTCATATAGTTCGGCGAAGATTTTTTCCGGTACCCCATAGGGGACCATCAACAAATTGAAAAAAAAATTTTTGATAAAAATTTTTGATTACCAACTTTTGATTTTTTGGATAACCTTGTCAAAACTAATGTAGCAAAAGCGTTCAAACTGCAGATTATGATAAAGTGGTTTATTATAATAAACTGTATAATAATTCATTTTTATGAGGATAGTGCATATATTCGAATAGAAATTAATGATTTTATAAAAACAGACCTAAATTTTGCCAAATTTTTTGCTCATAAATTATAGAGTTTTTGATTTAAATAATTTTCTTTTCAGAAAGTATGACAAACAGCATTGTACACAATACCCTGTAATTAGAATAAAAAAATAATAAAAACCTTATGAAAAGTGAGTAAGTTTTCTAAATATTGTTTAATTGCATGTGCATTAAAGCAATCAAAATGTAATTTGCTTAATTTGTTACCTAAATGTATAGAGCAGCAACTTTTGGGAAAATCTCAAATCATAGGTTGAAAATTCTGAAAATAATCGTCGATAGATAAGCTCAAAATCCGTTATTTCTAAAATGAAGCAAAAAGATGAGGGACTGTATTCTTATAACCATTGATTGGTTACAATTACATATTACTATATTTGGATATAGCCCCTCATATTTTTGCTTCTTTCTGGTAACAACAGATTTTGAGCTTATTATAACAATGATAATTTTCAGAATTTTCAAGCTATGTTTTTGAGACTTTCACAAAAGTTGCTCTGTACAATAGCTAACTTTAGCTAAGACATTATTCAAATTATACACTGACGGAAAAAAAAATCCCAACACCAAGAAAGACTTGTGTTAGCCAAATGAAATTTTGTAGGCGTGTTCATACATCTGAAAGATGACATTGATTCAAATTTCGGGCTTCGCGCATAAGTGTGGCGCTAGTAGCGCCACTCACAACATTAAAGTCAGGTTTGCTTTAAACGAGTGCTGTAAAGTTCGTGAGCATTTTTTCTCTTCAAAATTTGACGAATTTAGTTGAGGTTGATCATGAATGCCTTTAAGAAGACGAAGAAGCTATTATCATCAGCTCCCCGAATTGGAAAGAGGTCGTAAATTAGGGCTACGAGAAAGTGGATTTTCTTTCCGCGATTTTGCAGAAAGACTTGGACAAAATGTATCCACTGTGCATGATTGTAGGGAGCAATGGTCAAGGGATGGTACTGCCTCATGAAGACCAGGTTCCGGGTGACCACGTGGCACTACTGAGAGGGAAGACCATCGTATTCGGTGTACGCCTGTGGCTCATCGTATTGTGCCTGCGACAGAAATTTGAGCCGCAGTTGGTACCACAATGACACAACGAACTGTTAGAAATCGGTAACTTCAAGGACAGCTCGATGCAAGGCATGCATTCCACTGACTCTAAGCCATTGCCGTTTGCGATGCCAATGATGTCAAGCCGGAGCTCACTGGAGGATGGAGTGGAGATCTGTTGTGTTTTCTGATGAAAGCATGTTCTGCCTTCGAGCCAGTGATGGCCGTGTGCTGGTCAGAACGAGGCCAGGGGAACGCCTGCAATCAAACTGTCTGCGGCTTAAAAACACTGGATCTACAATCTGGAGTCATGGTCTAAGAAGCAATTTTCTATCACACCAGAAGTACTCTCGGGCTTATCCCAAGCACATTGAATGCAAATTTGTAAGTCAGTCCGGTAATTCAACCTGTAGTGCTGCCATTCAAGAAAAGCATTCAAGGGGTGTTTTTCAACAGGATAACGCGCGCCCTTATGCCGCTACTGTAACGCAACGTGCTCTACAGAGTGTCGACCTGTTACCTTGACCAGCGAAATCACCAGATCTGTCTTCCATTGAGCACGTATGGGCTATCATTGGATGAGAACTCCGGTGTCATCCCCAGCAAGCACTGACCATCACAGTATTGACACAGCAAGTACAACAAGCATGGAACTCCATACGACAAAGTGACATTCGGCACCTGTATGACACAATGCATGCACGTGTGCAAGTATGCATTCAAAATTCTGGAGGCTATAGTGACTTTTAATGTAACAGCATTTCACATTTGAAATGCATTTTATTGACCTTAAATTAACCTATGATCTCGAAAATCTAATCAATTAAACACTTTAACTAGACAAATGAACTGTCCAAATTTCATTACTCTACAATAAGTTTTTCTTGGTGTTGGGATTTTTTTTTCCGCCAGTGTATTTTGATTGCGTTCGCGCATGTACAGCGAAAAATTATTTAGTAAATCTGCTTAATTTTCATACAATTTTTATTGTTTTTTAATTCTGATTATAATAAATTATGTACAATGTTGTTTGTCATATTTTCTTTAAAAAAAAAAAAAAAAAAAAAAAGAAAACATATTTTTATATTAAAATACTTTGCATATTATAAGCCAAAACTTGGCAAATTTGGTACTGTTTCTATAAAAACCTTAATTTCTCTATGAGTATACATGTTGTCCACAAAAAAATGAACACAGTTTATTACAATATGCCACTTAATAATAATCTGCAATTTGAACGCTTTTGGTAAATTAGTTTTGACATGGTTATCCAAAAGATTTTCGTTTTTTTTTCAGTTTGTTGACTGCCCCTTATAGGATTTCGGAAAAAATCTTCGCTGAAATATATGACCTGTGGTAAATCGTAGGGACTAATCAGTTCAGAAACTGGAAATAAACCACTTGATCTTGTAACACCGTATGGCCTATAAGCACAGTTATTTGATAACTTCATAATTAATATTCATCCGTGTTTAAAATAACTTTTATAAACAATTTTACTTTCAAACAGACAGTACACAATAAAACTGAAGTACCCTATGATTATCTGGTTTAGATACTTTTTTTTTCACTTTATTAAACATCATTTCATTTTTCTCTTCTCTTTTCTTCACTGCTTCGAACAAAAAAATATTAAAATATTTATTGTTATTGATAAATTACACAATTGATGTTAGAATAAAAATCTATATATATATGTTTTTCTTTTCACTTCATTAAAGATCAATTCACTTTTCTCTTTTTTTCACTTCACTGCCTATAGCAAAAACCCTTTAAAAATATTCATTATTATACAATAAATAACACAATTGATGTTAGAATAATAAAATATATGTATTTCAAAAATAATTGAGAAGTGTTTTTATTCTTGGCAGTGAATAAATGCTATGTCCGTAGGGAGCATATTTCCTAAATACGATTTCCCTTACCCTATGAAAACTGCTTTAGTGCCCATGATTCTATTAGGTGATTTTGAAAGGTGAATAGTTACTCTACATTTCCATTATTACTTTACAGGCTTCTGTCTTTAATGCATGTCTGGTATACCTCACTTAAAATAAGCAAAAATGATTAATGTTTGATTAATGTTAAATAATAAAAGTTAAAAATGATGAGATGATTTTAATTCAAAGAGCTACATGTATCAAAACTTTAGTGAAATTTCGAAAAAAATTCAACTTTCCCAGCCCTCTAGTTCACTGCATTATACATATCCCATAATTTTTATTCTTGAATAGCAAAGGGCGAACCTTGTATATAACACAACCATGTAATTTGTTTTGTGGGGTAACTTCAGTGCATACTATGAGAAATACTATGCAAAGCATAAAATTTTAATTTTTTAAGCGGGGCACTAATCTTTGACCCCCCCCCCCCCCACCAAATTAAAACCAATGGCTTTACAGAATTAATATTTTTGATTTCTTTCTTTATAATGGTCATCTCACTGAGAAAAAGAAATCCCAATAATCTGTTTACCATTTAATCACAGCCTGGGTGATTCTTATATGATGACTCTTAATGTAATGAAAAACATTTTGATGTTGAATAGAAATGGCTTCAATACTAACGATGGCTTTATATACGCAATCTGTAGCCTATTTGAGCAATTTCAATGCAATGAATAATGCTTTTTTAGGTGCGTTCGTAATTATGTAAATACGTAGCACCTATAGTGGTCGTTCAGTCCGTCCGTCTGTCTGTCTGCATATAACAACGCAAAAACTACCCAACCGAATCGTTTGAAATTTAAAATACATAATTGTTACATAATTTTGTCAAGTCATTTCAAATTTTTTGGAAATCGGATGAATAGATCAATTACAGGGGCAATCAAAAGTATTCAATTACATTATGGTGAATGGGGAAAAAGTTGCAAATGTATTTTATACATTTGAAATTTAAAATACATAATTATTACATAATTTTGTCGAGTTATTTCAAATTTTATGAAAATCGGATGAATAGATCAATTACAGGGACAATCAAAAGTATTCCGTTACATTACGATCATTAAGGAAAAATGTTTCAAATGCATTTTAATGGTGTTACACTCATTCGAACTTAATAAAATTTATATGCAACTATAAAGAACATATTATAATATACATTTTACATAATGTGTGGTGCAAAGAACATTTGTTATTGATTTACAAGGCCACACAAAAGTATTCCATTACATAATGGTATAGGGAGAACATTGTTTGATGAGTGTTTTAATTGTAATTCACTATTTACAGTTTTATGAGATTGATATATGAGAGTAATATTTTTTAAACTTCGTTATCGTACGAACGCACCTCATTTGCTACGCTACACGTGCAATTTCCAACTTGTTTAAATCATTAGTTGATATTCAGCATTTATTTCACCTGATACCATGCTTACCTAGTTGGCACATTGCATATCTGTGATCTTCATCGAAGGAAAGCTTCATTAATGCTGCCACAGTGGGCCCTAAGTGTTGATCGACACATCGAGCTGTGCATGTAAGAGAAAAAAAAAATGTTAATTAGCCAGCAACACATGTCTGAAACAAAATTTTATCAGAAATTTGAAATTTTATTAAATGAAACAATCAGTGCAAATTTTAGCTACTTTTTATGATTCATCTTCTACATGCGCTTCTGCACAATATCTATACTATAAAGTTAAAATGTCCGTAAGTAACACCGACGTCATATATACAATGGCAACAACCTGATTAATCAATTTCACTTCTAATCGTAACACTATTTGAATTTTTATGCCGTTAAATAAATAAATAAATAAATAAATAAAACAGGTGCTTTCAAATGCATTTTTTAAAAACTGTATTTCAATTACTGATTTTTTCTTTTATGGGTTTAAAAATACTTTTCAAGTATATATACTGTTTTAAAAATCTATCACAAAAATGAACGTACAATACGATTACAAGATATTAACTCGTTCGCAATTAATACAACGTAAATAATTTAGCTTTTGATTGTTACTGTGTAACATTACGTAAATAAATTGCGGAACGAAATATTAAAACTTTCCAAATAAATAAATAAATATATAACAGGCATGTAATGAAATTACGCGCTTAAACACTGAAACGATTAAAATAAAAAATACTCTTATAAATACAGAAATTTTCCTCGATTAATCGCAGGCACGTGGCTAACACACAAATACTAAAAATGCTTTTTGGGGTAGATAGTGGACAATATAAGGAAATATACTAAATGCAAAAAATATGTGACAGTTTTAAATTAAAAATGACTTTCACCTACGTTCTGTATATTGGGCGTCTTTAAACGGAATAGCTCGGGTTGAACCATCTGGTATATATAGAATTAGCAGGCTTCGCCTGCTACGATGGTCTAATCCTCCAAACGAACCTTGAATCAAACAAAATATATCGATGAATTTGACCTAGTGTTTTAAAGCAATATCGAAATTTACCTGTAATATTCTTCTGCTATCCTGAAAACAATACGAATGCCATTGCGCTATTATATTTTCTAATGTGTCAGACAAAATTTGGATTGTTAAGGACCAACTCTTTTAGTTGATCATTTACTATATGATTTGGTATAGAATGATAGAACACGTTGCACTATACTAAAGCCATCCTTGTAGAAGTATCTAACAACGCAAATCTCGTCAATTCATCCAATAGATCGTTTTAAAAAAGGTAATCTTTCATAATCAGTTTCATCTGATTAATTAACTTTCTATAATTCTATAACCTATAACGTAAAACAATCCGGTATAAATTAAAACCTTTTTTGAAATAGTACCTAACTTACAATGCAAGTATCTTCCACATCCACTCAGTAGAACTTTTAAAAGAGACTAATAATTCCTAATAGGGTTTATTTGATCATAGACATTTTTCCCACAATTCTATAACTAAGCAACAGCGACCGTTATGTTCAGCGGTGTAGTCGTAAAAAGTATAGAGGGTATTCGCTTTAAGCAGAGGATATACGCTCAAGCCAAAGAGTATACCATAGACTGTATATACTGTAGCTTTCTTGAGAAACAGAGGGTATACGATGTTCCTTTAAAAAATCCAGAAGGTATACAGCGTATACCCGCGCATACCCTCCACTACATCCCTGATTATGTTGTACACTACAACCTTCTTCGAAAAAATTTCTGATTAAGAGCACATGTTAAATTGAAATTCATACAGCGAAATCTTTCTAAAAAGGCTATCAGTTTTAATCGATTTAAGATATCAATCAATTTCTTGATTAATTTTCCGCTGTGAAATTACGCCTGATATTTTTAAATACGTGAATATTCATACTTCTACTAAGCGTAAGACCAACTCAGTGAAAAATGTCCAAACCGGGAATCGAACCCGGAACCCTTGGAATAGCGCTCCAAGTGCTCTACCATTTAAGCAACGAGGACGATGCCCAGCTTAGCATTTTTCACTTCATATATTGCCTAAGTTGCAAATCACAGCACTACATCCGTCTTCATGAGCACACAATTCTGTGGCGTAACATGAGACACTAGAGACCCAGCATCGGTAAATCACATATACAGGGTGTCCGAAAAGTCTGGAAAAGGCCGAATAACTCGAGAAATACATATGAGATTGACAAACGTAAATATACGTGTTAAATACTTTTAAATAAGCTACTCTGTGATACCAAATTTGACTTTCGAAACCGACCCCCTGGGGGTCAGAGGGGGTCCAACTTTGAAATCTTAAATTATAACCCCCATTTTTTATTGCAGATTCGGATTCTACGGACAAAAATACGTAACTTTTGTATTTGATGTTTATTTCAAATCTTCGTTTATCACGGTGTAATCGAGCATATTAAATCGATACATATTCCCGCTTTTCCAACGGGATTTTCCCTAATCGAAACTGATTGGGCAGAATCTTTGACGTCAAATTCCTCGTCTTTTGTAGGAATAGCGTTTCCTGAAAATCACCCGTGGCGATTATTTCAATAGTGCTACACTGTTAAAAATTTGACCCATTTGCTGCAGCGTCACTCCACAGCTATTATAGAATATCTCTTTTGTGACCAATGAGAATGCTCCATAATACAGTAAAGTAATCGCTTTCTATAATAGCGGTGGAGTGACGATGCAGCAAAAGGGTCAATTTTTTTACAGTGTACTTTACTGTGTTATGGAACATTCTCATTGGCCATGAAAGAGATATTCTATAAAAGCTGTGGAGTGACGCTACAGCAAATGGATCAAATTTTTAACTGTGTTGCACTACCGAAATAATCGGCACGGGTGATTTTTAGGAAACGCTATTATTGCAAAAGACGAAGAATTTGATGTCATAAATTCTCCCCAATTAGTTTCGATTAGGGAAAATACCGTTGGAAAAGCCGAAATATGTATCGATTTAATATGCTCAATTACACCGTGATAAACGAGGATTCGAAATAAACATCAAATACAAAAGTTACGTATTTTTGTCCGTAGAATCCGAAATTGCAATAAAAAATGTGGGTTATAATTTAAGATTTCAAAGTTGGACCCCCTCTGACCCCCAGGGGGTCGGTTACGAAGGTCAAATTTGGTATCACTGAGTAGCTTATTTAAAAATATTTAACACGTATATTTACGTTTTTCAATCTCATATGTATTTTTCGAGTTATTCGACCGTTTCCAGACTTTTCGGACACCCTGTATATATTTAAGATATTAATCAATTTCTTGATTAATTTTCCGCAGTGAAATTACGCCTGATATTTTTAAATACGTGAATATTCATACTTCTACTAAGCGTAAGACAAACTCAGTGAAAAATGTCCAAACCGGGAATCGAACCCGGAACCCTTGGAATAGCGCTCCAAGTGCTCTACCATTTAAGCAACGAGGACGATGCCCAGCTTAGCATTTTTCACTTCATATATTGCCTAAGTTGCAAATCGCAGCACTACATCCGTCTTCATGAGCACACAATTCTGTGGCGTAACATGAGACACTAGAGACCAGCATCGGTAAATCACACATATATTTAAGATATTAATCAATTTCTTGATTAATTTTCCGCAGTGAAATTACGCCTGATATTTTTAAATACGTGAATATTCATACTTCTACTAAGCGTAAGACCAACTCAGTGAAAAATGTCCAAACCGGGAATCGAACCCGGAACCCTTGGAATAGCGCTCCAAGTGCTCTACCATTTAAGCAACGAGGACGATGCCCAGCTTAGCATTTTTCACTTCATATATTGCCTAAGTTGCAAATCGCAGCACTACATCCGTCTTCATGAGCACACAATTCTGTGGCGTAACATGAGACACTAGAGACCAGCATCGGTAAATCAAACATATATTTAAGATATTAATCAATTTCTTGATTAATTTTCCGCAGTGAAATTACGCCTGATATTTTTAAATACGTGAATATTCATACTTCTACTAAGCGTAAGACCAACTCAGTGAAAAATGTCCAAACCGGGAATCGAACCCGGAACCCTTGGAATAGCGCTCCAAGTGCTCTACCATTTAAGCAACGAGGACGATGCCCAGCTTAGCATTTTTCACTTCATATATTGCCTAAGTTGCAAATCGCAGCACTACATCCGTCTTCATGAGCACACAATTCTGTGGCGTAACATGAGACACTAGAGACCAGCATCGGTAAATCACACATATATTTAAGATATTAATCAATTTCTTGATTAATTTTCCGCAGTGAAATTACGCCTGATATTTTTAAATACGTGAATATTCATACTTCTACTAAGCGTAAGACCAACTCAGTGAAAAATGTCCAAACCGGGAATCGAACCCGGAACCCTTGGAATAGCGCTCCAAGTGCTCTACCATTTAAGCAACGAGGACGATGCCCAGCTTAGCATTTTTCACTTCATATATTGCCTAAGTTGCAAATCGCAGCACTACATCCGTCTTCATGAGCACACAATTCTGTGGCGTAACATGAGACACTAGAGACCAGCATCGGTAAATCAAACATATATTTAAGATATTAATCAATTTCTTGATTAATTTTCCGCAGTGAAATTACGCCTGATATTTTTAAATACGTGAATATTCATACTTCTACTAAGCGTAAGACCAACTCAGTGAAAAATGTCCAAACCGGGAATCGAACCCGGAACCCTTGGAATAGCGCTCCAAGTGCTCTACCATTTAAGCAACGAGGACGATGCCCAGCTTAGCATTTTTCACTTCATATATTGCCTAAGTTGCAAATCACAGCACTACATCCGTCTTCATGAGCACACAATTCTGTGGCGTAACATGAGACACTAGAGACCAGCATCGGTAAATCAAACATATATTTAAGATATTAATCAATTTCTTGATTAATTTTCCGCAGTGAAATTACGCCTGATATTTTTAAATACGTGAATATTCATACTTCTACTAAGCGTAAGACCAACTCAGTGAAAAATGTCCAAACCGGGAATCGAACCCGGAACCCTTGGAATAGCGCTCCAAGTGCTCTACCATTTAAGCAACGAGGACGATGCCCAGCTTAGCATTTTTCACTTCATATATTGCCTAAGTTGCAAATCGCAGCACTACATCCGTCTTCATGAGCACACAATTCTGTGGCGTAACATGAGACACTAGAGACCAGCATCGGTAAATCAAACATATATTTAAGATATTAATCAATTTCTTGATTAATTTTCCGCAGTGAAATTACGCCTGATATTTTTAAATACGTGAATATTCATACTTCTACTAAGCGTAAGACCAACTCAGTGAAAAATGTCCAAACCGGAAATCGAACCCGGAACCCTTGGAATAATTCTCCAAGTGCTCACCATTTAAGCTGAGGACGATGATTCACTGAGTTGGTCTTACGCTTAGTTTGTTTTATAAGTTGTGTTTAAAAACTCTCCAAGATAAGTTACCTGGTTACGCCACTTATTAAAAAAATATCAATAATCCCAAATACAGAAGCACTTACAATTCCGGTTATCGTCTACGTCCATATCTAAGTTCCTCAACTGGTCACAATAGTCTCGGATCTGTTCTAGCAGCCGGAGGACCCTGGCCTCTCTTCGGCCTTTCTTGTCATCCGGCTGAGAGAAGACAATGTTGTGGAGGACCTGACTCGCCCTCTCTCGAATTTCGAAATTTACTCTTTTGGCATGAATCATGTGGTATGTGTTGGAATTCTCGTCTGGACTGTGTAAAAGCTGTATTAGTAAAGGCAACACACCTGGAAAACAGAAAGTAACTTTCTTACATGAAACGTAAAAATGTAACATTTATATGAAACTTACATTTCATGTTTGTCATAAATACATTTCACACACACATATGTCACAAACACATTTTAAGAACTTTTGCACTTTTACTTTTTGCATGAAATGTAAAAAAGAACATTTTTACATGAAATGTTTGAGATCTCCTGACGTTTACGTGAGCATCCGCCTATCATACATAATTAAATTCAATTTTATTGTAATTATTATACAGAAAAATAGTTCTTTTTTAATGCATATGTACTTTTTAAAAGTGTGATTTAGATGAAATAGGCTCACATTTTCCCATATCTGCAGAAACTCATAAAGTAACGTTTTCAACATTGTATTCTTTTGTTATAATGTAAGAAAGTCTAATGCTGTAAATGTGCAATTTTACGAACTTTTCTTATTACCCGTTCTGATAAAATTTTCCACGTTGCAACGTGTTCATATATGTATGTTGATTAGTTATGCAGATTATGTTTTGTATCATATCTTAATTAGATGGAAAACATGATAAAATACATGAATAATATACGACTTTTTTTTATTTTTTATCCCACTGCGAAATATCAGGAAGGATTACATTTTTACTAGTATAATGTTACAAATGCATATTGGTAAATACAGTATAACTTCGAAAATACAGCATCGTCGGGACTGAGACTAAACCTGATTTTTGAAACTTCGGAATTTCTGAAAGACTTCTGATACTCTTAAGGATGCCTTTATTCATAATTTAATTCATAGCCAAGTGAGATTTAAGTGAGAAAAAGAGAAAATTAAATATTAAAAAACTAATTTTAATTGATATTTTTTATTTTAATAATATTAATAAATACCCTAATAAATAATGAAAGGACTTTTTTTCGTGTAATTTCTGAAATATCTATGTCTATTTTATTTACTTCAATATTTTTGAGCGTTTTTTAACAATTTTTTCCTCCTCGTCCTCCTTTCTCTAAGTTACTATCAGCGTTACCAGCGGTTCAATTTGGGAATTTCGCTAATCCATTGCTTTAGTTCATAGGGTTTTTACATCATAAACAATTGCTATTTTTCAGTCTTCATAATTTGGAAGCAGGGTTGGGTTTCTGACGTCAGAAACTAGTTTTTGACATGACAAGTGTCAAAAACTGGTTTAAACCGTCAAAAACTGGCTTAAACCGTCAAAAATGTGTAATGCACTTTAAACATTTTAAGAACAAGACAGAAACATTGAATAAGTCTTAATGATTTAAATATTTTTTTATTTGAAATTAATTATACTGTAATTTAATAATTACAAAAAAATTAAATTATTTTAATTGCAATAAAACATTGTTTTTTTTAGAATGTTCAAACAGAAGAAAATGATTTTGTACAGTTAATAATCTGGATCAATTTTACCCCACAGTATCCTATAGCACATAATCAATTTAGCACATTTATTTACATCAAAATGGTTTCTGAGTTTAGAGTGTATGCAGCCAAAGTTACAAAATTACTCTCTCAATTGGTGCTGTGCTAGCAGGGCTTGATAGCAGATGCATTGCTAGTTGAACAAGTTTGGAGGCAGGCTAAATTTTCAGATTTATGAGAGATTTTTTTTTCTTTTTTTTTCCGGAAATGATAATATATAATACAGTAAAAGTGAATTTTTAATATTACATCTAATGTTGTATATGTGTGACAGATGTTTAATGTGAAATTTTACAGATCAGTGTAGTATTTGAGGTTTCTGACGAGGTTTTTGACAAGAGGTTTTAGCCATGACGGTTTAAACCACGGTTTAAACCGGATAAAACCGCACACTGTCAAAAACTTGCCAACCCTGGTTGGAAGTGTAAAAAAATAAATATGTGGAGTTACTTACTTTGATCCCGGTTTCTTGAAGATGCTGGATTTGCGAATGATGGACTTTTGAAATCACAGTATAAACTTGTCGTAAGTATGTCCGTATATTTTACCCTACAGTCGCACTAGATTAATTGTTTTGAACAAAAGGGATATCTCTAAAATTGTATGAATTCACAATATTTCATAAAGTGTATGACAACACATTAAATCCAAATGATAAACAAAATTCCACCAAGATGGCTGTGAAATTATATATCTTGATGAGTCAATTACAAAAGGGTTTTAAACATAAACAACTGTAGACAAAAAAATCCGATAGATGGCAAGAATAAAAATGTTAAATATGGAATGAATACATGTACCAAATTATAATAATTCAACTATTTATAAAAAAAATCTTTAAAATTTTTTTTTAAATTTTGACAACGATTCAGAGATTAATATTTTCAAACAACTGTTAAAGCGATCGTTTCCTTTTTTTTTTTTTTTTTTTTTTTTTTCTTTTAATATTTTACGATCATCTAAAAAACTGATCAATATATTATTGAATATCGATACATAAAAAGATTTATCAAAAGATGATGTTATTATCGAGCATGCTTTATAATGGTATTTAAGTAAATATTACGTATCTCAGTTCCAGGGTGTCCCAGAAGCTCAGTCACATTTCAAAACTTTATTAAAAGAATAACATATTGTCGTATTAAAGTGCGTTTTTCATCATAAAATTTCTCCAACATCGCAATTTATGTTGCATAAAATCTAATGGAAAAATCTTATGCTGGAAACTGCATTCCCATACGACAGTTCTTTAATTTTTTTTATGAATTTTTGAAATGTGGGTGGGAGTATTTATAGATCATGTAAATAATTTAGCAACTTAACTACATTCTTTTTTATTAAAGTAAATTCAATAATTATTTAAAATTTCTAAAAAAAAATGCCGTCATAGGAGAGCAAAATTAGCAGTGTAAGATGAATGTTTTCATACAGAGCTATAAATAGTGTCTTTCATAAAAATTGTCATGCATTTTATTTATTTATCTAATAATCCTGTAGTAAGAAATGTGATTATCAACAACATTATCTATTTTAAGCTTAATTAAGCGCAGATTATTTTAATATCCAGAAGCAATTACCGGTATGGTACCTCTGAGTTTCATAGTTTAAACTTTTGTTGCCGAATCCCACCTTATGTGCAGATACTATTCGGTCTGAACCCGATTTTAACAGATAACTCGTATGTTTACTATTGTGATTTCCTTCACCCAAAAGTATAAAAACATAGAAGATTGAGAGCAGGAAAACATAATGGTAAACTTATGAGTCAACCGTTAAAATCGCATTTTTAGATGTTTTCTACCAAGATATGACCTGACAGACCGATTGCGTTTAAATATGCGAATCGAGATTACACTAATCCTAGATTTTTATCCGTGAACTCTATGAGATGATTGTTTGTGCAGCCGCCTCTGGGTCTGAAAGTAAATCCAATGTGAACGGAACCTACTTATAACCGAATCCTATACCTCAAATGTTCATAAATTCTATACTTACAGTTATATACAGTTTCTACTATATCTTACAGATATATTTGTTAAGACAAAATATGTCTAAAACGGTATATTTGCTTTGTTACTCGACTTTTCGTATTAGTATGCTTTACTAATACAAACTCAATAATTTTTTATTGTAAAATCTGCGAAATCGGAATCACTAGCCACGGAAACAAAATTCAGTTTGGGAGAAGTTTCCGATTGAGAAGTTATAATTCTATACTATTCCTTCCGTTGGGATTATGGATTTTTTACTTTTAAGTAACGTTATAATCTGATTCCTTTTTTAAAATGTTACTATACAAAGTACAATAAATCCTGTAAAATAAAAATATAGACAAGGACAGTAAAAATATTCTGTTTTTGATAGTTTACGTTTTAAAAGGTAGATTTGTATGGTATGCTTTTCAGTAAAATTATACCAATTTTTCATTATAGATAGGTTCTGTTTTCACTGGCTTTTATGTAATAAGATTTTCAATGCAGATTAAATGAATAGCATTGTACTGAAAAAAATTAAATAAGTTACGTATCATAAAAAAATTGGGATTTATGTTGTCCAGTCTCGCTCAGCGGTTCCACAGGACAGGTTTTAAAACAAATGAAAATAGAGACGTTCGAAGCACTATTAGTGACGATTTTCCTGAGCTTAGTTTCCTTTCTATCTAAATTGAAAATTTGAAAAGTACACATTCTGAAAATTTGTAAGCCAAAAAATTGACTATTGCATCTTCATCATTTCAAATTCCTCATACGATGTTCCACTGAGTTTATAACTACAAAACGTTAGTAAAATTTAAAAAGGATACACGGAAAAACGATGTTGTAAGAATTCATCTTACAAATTTACAAAAGAAAGAAAGAGCATAACTTATCTTAGATATCTCGGGGGCTGCAGGCTTCTTTAAATACTTTTTATTACTTGATAAAAACAGCACTCACATAAAGAACACTAACACACACAGATTATATACAAATAAAGCTTTTTACATAATTCTGTCGTACGCTACCACCACAAGATATGAACTACAGTTCACAACCAACTTTTCGTATTTTAGAATATCACTAAGAATATAACATTTTTTAATAGAACTAATGTTGCCAGATTTTTTTTAAGACGAAAAATATTACAGGTACATTTTTAATTTAGCAAAGCTCAGGTCACGTGACGACTGGCAGGCGATTGTTTCCTTTTTTTCTTCTTTGGAATGCGTGTGTCACAATGTATTATTTTCGGGATTTATTTTTCTCTAATTTTAAATTAATCGTCTCTATTTAATTTTATAACAAATTTTGTGACCTTGTGGAATTTAAAATGTTGATTAACATTTTGTATGTGACACAACAATCATAAAACTGAATAAGCAAGAAAATGACAGAAAAGAAAGAAAAGAATTCTCTTACCACACTCTCTCATAGCCAAACAGTTTTCTACAGAGTTGGACATTGCTAGAAGAATTTTACTTGCTTCAACTTTGTTTTGAGCACGAACTTTACTTAGCATTGAGCTTATAATTTCTTCCTGCAAGTAAATTATAAAATTTCATTATTCCGATAAACACAGAAGGGAATACATGAGAAATTTCAGAAAAAGTCATATGGATGAGATATTCAGCAACAAGTGAGTCATAAGATTTTCCGCACAATCTTTGGATAAGATAAGATTTTCAGAAGATGACATAAGATAACATAACATAAGACATTATACAAGATACTATAACATAATAAAATACTATTTCATAAGATATTATATATTTACTAATATTAAATAAGTAACATTTGTGTGTTTGTTTGTTTCTAGGCGTAAGCTTTGGAACAGTAGAACTGATTTCAAAAGTAATGTTGGCAAATTAGTGGAGAAAATCCTTGCTCCAACAAAGGATATAATTTATGTCGATAATATTATTACCAGGGGTTTGTAGAAGCGATAAAGTTCTAAAATTTCGATTTTTGTGATTCTGAAAGGGCTAGAAAGTTTAAGATTGGCGCAATGTCTACTAATAAGATACATGTGCTCTGTAAGAATATTTTCTAGAAGATTAAAAATTTAAAAGGGTGAAATGAGCTAAAAGCGTTCCAAAAATGTTCTGAATTATGATTACTATGGAAATGTTAAAGATAAAATCTAGAAATTTGTATGGTTGTTATTTTTAACCCCTTGGGGACGAGCGACTGTATATGTGACACTTAAGGTACTCATAATCTTTTACTATTCCCACCATTTATTTTTTATTGTAAAATTTAGCTGATTTAATGAGAGCATTTTAGCAATTCAATTACAAAAAAATGGTCTGTTTTGAAAAATCGATGGTAAAAGATTAAAAATTAAGAAAAGGGTTCCGTTCGCGAAGGTGTTAAAACGCAAATGTACACAGAGAACATTTTTTCCTAAATTAAGATTTTTATGATGCTGAAAAAACTAGAAACTTGAAAATTGGCATGATTGTTTCTTTTAAGATGTGAATGGTCACAGAGAACATTTTTTTCTAAATTAAGATTTTTATGATGCTGAAAAATCTAGAAACTTGAAAATTGGCATGATTGTTTCTTTTAAGATGTGAATGGTCACAGAGAACATTTTTTTTTCTAAATTAAGATTTATTATGATGCTGAAAAAACTAGAAACTTGAAAATTGGCATGATTGTTTCTTTTAAGATGTGAATGGTCACAGAGAACATTTTTTCTAAATTAAGATTTTTATGATGTTGAAAAAACTAGAAACTTGAAAATTGGCATGATTGTTTAAGATGTGAATGGTCGCAAAGAACTGTTAAAACAATTGAAATTTAAAATAGTTAAATGTGCGAAAATCGCCCTAAAAATGTTCTAAATTATGGATGTTGCCTATTTCTATAGAATTGTCGAGGATGGAAACTGGAAGTTTGACATGGCTGCTACTTTTAAGACGCAGGTGCACGCTCAGAACATTTTTCGTTTTAAATTCAAAATTTAAAAGGGTGTAAGGCCAGGGGATACATTTTTTAAAATGTTTTTTGTGATACTGCAGAAACTATAAACTTGAAATTTGGCGTGGTTGTTAGTTTTAGGGCGAAAATGATCACACAGAACAGTTTAAGAAAAAAATTAAAATTTAAAAGGATTAAATGTATGAAAAGTACTCTAAAAATGTTATAAATTACGATTTGTTTGGAGCTGTTAAAGATAAAAACTTGACATTTGACATGGCTGCTATGTTTAAAACATAAGTAGTTCCATAAATAGTTTTAAAAAATCGAAATTAAAAAAGATGAAATCTCCGAAAAACATTTTAAAAACGTTCTTAATTACGATTTCTATGGAATTGTTAAGGACATAAACTTGAAATTTGGCATGGCGGCTTCTTTTAGGATACATTTGCATGCGCAGAACAATGTTTTTAAAGAATACAAAATTTTAAATAGTGCAGGAGTTAAATGAAATATTTCTCAATCGACAAATTTTCCTGTGGTAATTCAAAACAAATTTCATGCTGTTTCATTCTTTTTTGAATATTACAAAGTAAATAATATCGTCCGCCATATATTTGCCTAGTTCCGACGCAGCAAAAAGAACTTTTTAAGCTTAAGATTTTAGTGATAAAGAAAGGACTAAAAATTTGAAATTTGGCATGACGGTTACCTTAAAAATAGAAATGCACGCTAAGAATGGTTCATAAAAAGAAAATAATTGAAATATAAAAGGGTGAAATTGGCGCAAAACTTTCGAAAAATCTTCTAAATTATGATTTTTATGAAATTTTACATAATATTTGTTAATCAATTGATTCCAAGCCCATTTAAAATTTAATTGACATATTTGCAATTCTGACTACAATCACCAGCAGCTCCACCTAGGTCTATAACAATATACATTTTTTCATTACAGGAATACTTATTAAACTTGAAACTCAATTAAATTGCTTTCGAACTAATTAAAAAGCTCTTAAAATGTGCAGTTTATAATTAAAATTTCAGCGTAGAGGTTGGCATTGGTAATTGCATAATGTCTGAACTAGGTCTTAATTATTTCATCAGACTTAATACAGGCCAGGTTCAGGCTTACATTTTTCTTCTATACTGAGCGTAAATGACGGGTCGATACTGTTGCTATTCTGAATTCTACGGCTTGCGAACACAAAGTAATGTAAAACATACAGTAATCCATAACGTTAATTTTTTATTTAAATGAGAACCTCAGAAGCCAGATTCAAATTCAGATTCAGTTAGGTGGGGAGGCCTACCATATGGCTTGAGCTCAACAAGCCCCACCTAACATTTATTATTATTAAAAAAAAAAAAAAAAAAAAAAAAAAAAAAAAAAAGTACAATTGTTTTACAAATGGTTGCCCAATTTCTTCTGGGCGAACCTAAAGTTTTTACAATATTAAAATGCATAAATTTCAAAATTTAAAATAGAAGAGTTAATTAAGACAATTAAGAGTTTGTGAATGTCTATAAAAATTTTTAGATGCATTTTTTATTTAGTTCAACTATCATAAGTATGATAGAGTAAATGTTTTTAGAAATGTTTAAACAGAGATATGATTTGATAAGCTTGCTAATGCGCAAGTTGAAATATATACTGATTCTTTTCAACGAGGGTGATGCAGTCAATTATTTTCTGTAATAATTTCGGACATTTCAATACATATGAAAACCACTCATTTAATTTTATATTTGATGGCTTTCGCAGATGAAAGGTTGAAGTTAGTGGACAATTTAACATGAAATTCAAGGAGGTACTTCTGTTCCCACAAGTACAGAGGTCAGAATCTACTTTATTAAATTTAACTAGATATGAAGAAAAAGGACCATGATTGGTAGCGAATAAATATAGATTTCGATGAAAAAGTAAAAAGTCTTCTAAAATTTTCGGTAGAAATTCGTATGTGTATCTGCCGGTATCTGTATAGTCCCAATAGTTTTGCCAGTGTTGAAGCGAATCTAGCTTTAATTTTCTTTTAACTAAGGATGCTGGTAATGGATAGAATTTTGTTTCTATTTGTGATGATTCCAGCGTAGCTTCTTTTGCCAAGGTATCCGCTAATTCGTTTCCTTTTATGCCCGTGTGGCCTCTTATCCATTTGAAAACAAAATTTTTAGTAGTTTTCTGCAATAGTAATATGATTGAGGTTACTAATATATCTCTTGTATTAATGTCTTTTAAGACTTGTAGGCTTGATAAACTGTCTGTTTGAATTAATATATTTTGAAAATTGCTTGAATTTGCCCAGATTATTGCGTCATGAATAGCTAACAATTCTGCTTGATAAACACTATTGTCATTTATTAAGGACTTTTGATATGTTTGAATCAAATGATTGTTATAGAAAGTACAGAAGGCATAGGCTGTGCCAGATTCAGTTTTTGAGCCATCGGTGTATATTTCCACTAAGTTAGTTAAATTCGGAGGTATGTCTTCTATCCAATGTAAATACTTTTTAAATGGTTTTATCTGGCACGTTTTTAGTCTTGTTTGTATTAGGGTTGGATCGAACTCTTCTGATGGTATGCCAAGTTTTAATACTTGCCCAGCTTGAGATTCTCTTTTTATTTGGTATTGTAGCGGAATTATTCCAGTTAATGTGCATAAGGCAGAGGTTGCCGTTTTCCTGTATGCTTTAGAAATCATCAAGAGACATTCTGCTTGTATTGATGATAAAATGCGTAATCCATGGGATTTTTGCAATCTTGGAAACCAGATTGATGCACCATAAGATATTTTTTTCTCCAATATTGTTTGATACCACACTTTTAAAATATATTTTGGAAGACGATACGAACCTCAGAAGCCAAGGGGCACAAGTGACAAAAATTCGATTTGGTGAAAATTTGAGTTTAAAGATAATTGACGTTAAATTTGAACATAAAAAATTATTGGCTGAATTAAAATAGGAAACTGCCGGCACTTTCATAGTGGTCTTTGAACTCTTATTTCAATAACTGTAAAAAAAAAAAAAGTAAAGTATAAATTTCTTTAAATTTATAATTAATCATTATTGATTAATTATAAAAAAGGCAAAAGTGGTTGATTTGTAGAACAATCACATAATTAAAAAACATTTATATTTCATTACCCGAAAAGAAATTAGTTGGATGTGCAAATTACAAAACTTTTTTCTATCTCATATGTACATTTTAATATATCAAAAAGTAGTTACGCATGTTAATACTTTAATTTTATCAATTCAATACTATACCAACTTTGATTTTCATCTCAAGTTTCTGCTTCAGCCAATTAACCGGAGTAAAAGCGAATTAATGTGGATCATAATATTTATTAAAATTAATAGTTACTCTGTTAGTCACTCTGTTATCATGAGATGTTTGTAAATAGCCAGATTAGTAGGATGCAAGTACCCGTCTCTGCACGACCCAATGAACAATAGAGGAAGAAACAAAAGCGCTACGCTGTTACAATTCTCTTTTCCCATGGAATATTTCTAAATTTAAGAAAGATTTCCTGGCCATAGCGAAAAACATACACAGAAAATTTGGCCCAGTTTTGTACATAGCTTTGTACATTTTTCGATGGCACAATAATGAAAAGAGCACCGATATAGCTTTTGCGGCACCCTCTTCCGGCAGATTTTTTTTCAAATTCAGAGAGGACTTGCTTTCCATACCCCCTCCCTCCTTACAAAAAAATCACATACAAAAAATATAAATCAGTTCCATGCATAACTTCATACACTTTTTGATGGTAAGATAATGAAAATGACACTATTGTTTTGTATTTTTAATAAATACATTCTTGGTAGTTAAATTTTATGGTGCAATTGTCCAGTACACGTTTATTAACTTCATACACTTTTCGATGGTATAATATTGAAAATGACATAAAAATCGCTATTACAACGCCCTGTTCCGGTCTTTTTTATTTTTTTCTCAAATTCAGGGAGGATCAACTAGTTATAGCCAAACACTTACACAGAAAATTTGGTTCAATTCTATACAAAATATCATACACTTTTTGGGTTTCAATATTTAAAATAGCACAAAAATCGCTATTATCGCAACCCCTTTCGGTTGAATTCTTACAAATTGAAGGAGGGCCTGTTTGCTACAGCCGAAATCATACACAAAAAATTTGATTCAATTCTATGCATATCCTCATACACTTTTTGATGATAGAAGGGCATCATATGGACACCCAAACAGACACACGGACTGACAGACATTTTGTAAAAATATGTTTTTATTTTTATTTTTTATTTTATTTTATTTTATTTTTGAGAGACTTTTGCGAAATTTTTAATGTTTTGTCACCGGTTTTAAAAACAGAAATTTGTGTGTTACCAAATCAAGGAAATGCTCCGATTTAATAAGGCAAATTTAACAGTAAAACTTTACTGGTGAGGATAAACAAGAAATCTTAAGTCTTTTTGCGGCACGTGTACCTGTACATGTCGCTCGTCCTCAAGAGGTTAAAATGTGTAAATTCGTCGAAAACTGGAAGTTGAAAAAAATTTCGATTACAATACGTTCTTCTATTGAAGACAGAAGAAAATAAAATGCTTATTTCCAAGTCGTCTGTGCAATTTAGTTAAATTTTTTCAATTTTCTCACTTATACCCCTTGGCTTTTTGGGGTCCTCAAATATGTATGCAGTATTCTAGAAAAATAGCTTCATCGTATGTTAAGTAGTGTATGCTTTTTCTGTGGAAATGAAATCCAGTCTGATTTTATAGATTTCTAGCACGGACCGGGCCAAGATTGCTTTTGTTTCCAGGCCAGTCCTAGGCCTAGAAAATCTGGCCTGTGCATACGTCTAAAGATACACAATTTCATACCTTTGATTCTGATTGCTCAGACAACTGAGAGTGGAAGCTGGCGGACGTAGTACTGTTGGACAGGTTGGACTGAAAACTCATCATGCTGGCGGAATTTTGCTGGGCGAGACGCTCCAGGGCCGAATTGTCCGAAATCTCTCCCTCGCCGCTCCAGTACACTGAAACAACAGAAATCGAAAAAGGATTAATTACTGTTGGGAAGGATATAATAAAACATACAAACATATAATATTTTAAATATAGATGTGATCAAAGAAAACAAGTAACCAAACTTTATGGTTTTGCATTAAAAAAATAACATACATAGGATACAGGGATGTAGTGGTGGGTATACGCGGGTACACGCTGTATACCTTTTGGATTTTTTTAAGGAACACCGTATACCCTCTGTTTCTCAAGAAAGCTATAGTATACACACTCAGTGGCGCAGCCAGGATTTGGTTCTGGGGGGGGGGGGGGGGTGAGTTTCTAATAAAGGCGATTTCCGGTTATTTGAATCACCGGTTAATAGAATCAGTATTAATTAGAATCAAAGAGCATTTGCGTGGCAGGAAATCCTCTTTTTTTTTAACCTAATACGTCTCAGAAAAGTGGATTTAGTTCAAATAGCCAATTTTTACTTAACTAATTCATGTAATATGCACTTTTTTAAGTAGAATTTTCGCCATTTATTAAGTCACTTTATTAAATGAAATCTGATTCAATAAAGCGGTGGATTCCGAAATGCATCAAAACATATAAGTATTGAGTTTGGTTTTGATTCATATAACCGGCAATAATAGCGACCTTTCTCAGCTCTGGGAGGGGTTTTAACCCCAAAACCACCCCCTTGGCTGTGCCACTGTACACACTCTAGGGTATACCCTCTATTTTGAGCGTATAGTCTCTGGTTAGAGCGCATACCCTCCGTTTTTTCTAGGATAGACCGCTATCTAGAAATAGTTCTTCTACAAATACACAGAAAAATCTCGTAAAATAGTAATTAAAAAAATAATTGCAGACAGGGTTGGAAAAAACCAGGTTTTTTCGACAAAACAGAAATAAACCGATTTTTTTTGGTTTAAACCAGGTTTTTTTGGTTTAAACCGGGGTTTTTTAAAACATACTTTATTATTACATATACATGCATATTTATTGATAAAAATAGACATTATTGGACTATAAGTAGTATAACTTCAAATTTGAAAACAAAATTTAAATAATTACAGTGAATTATGAAGAAAATTTAAAAAATTCATATTTTAATTTAAACAATTATTGATAGGCAGTTTTATGTTCAAAGAGTAAACTACTCTATGCAATGAAATATTGATACTTTGAAAAAATTTTTAAACAATTTTTCAATTACTAATTTTAAACATTTGATGTAGTTTGAATAATATAATATTCTTTTACACAATTTTTTAAAAAATAAATTTGAAATACTTCTTGAAGGTTTTGTATTTTGAGTGACAATTTGAAATCAACATTTTTGGCATCACATCAGATAACAGCAGGAAAAAATTAGATTGGTATTATTAAAATTCTATAACTAGCACCTAATTTTTGAATACTCTCTTATTTAACTTCATATTTTTATTTTTATTTTAATTCTTAAAGGTAATCTCCCCAATCAAAAAAAGTTTCTTTTACAGTTTGACAAAAATTTTAAAGATCGTCGAGTTATGTAGTTTTATATTAAAAATCATTGTGCATGTTATGTTATATTGCTTTAAATAATCTGTATTTTTTTAATGAAAATATTTTACACTAAATATTGAATATTTTAAATCTATCTTTGATCAATTCATATGCTCTAAGCTTTTTTCTTAGAGCAATAGAATATGTTCACCAATGCATACTGATTTTCATCTTATGCATAAAAAAATTATCTAGACCTACTATATCTAATGCTTATTGCAGAAATAAAGTTTTAAGAGTTGAAAATATTTATATCCAATAATTTGTAAATCGTTAATTATAAAGAAAAATAAGAAAACGTCATTAGTTTTTTTCGAAAAAAAAAAACCAATTGGTTTTTTTGAGAAAAAAAACATTTGGTTTAACCCTTAACTGGTGAGGTGGGGTGTTTTTCACCCCAGACAAATTTAAATTCTAAAATATTGCCATTTTACATTACTAGACACTTTAGATACGTGAATTTATATGTATATGTATGTACACTTACAGAACTTTTTTTGTTGTTTTTATATAATTAAATAATGCAAAATTCACAGGAAATTTTCTTATTTTAATTCGCCAAATTTTGTGGAGTGTGCAAGAAGTCAAACTTTGGGGAGTCATACACCCCATCTCACCACTTATGTTATAAAAAATCACCTCACCACTTAAGGGTTAAGCCGCTGTTTAAACCATGGTTAAAACCAATTGGTTTAAACCATGCCAACCCTGATTGCAGCTAGAAATATGTTATAATGAAAAAATGTGATGTTGCGTAATCATATATGTAATTAATCAAAAACAAATTATATTAAATTTCTTTTTACATAAAAATGATCAGAACACGATCAAGTCCATGGACACTATCACACCACCAGTTTTCCCAACTTATTGAATCTATGAAGTTTCCTCCCCCTTCAAGATAAATTTTTTATTAATTATTAGTGTCTTGGATTCCACACAAATCGATAGTTTCAAACTTCTTCTGAGGCTATCAGCAGGGTTGAAAGTTATACCTTTCATTACCTAAATTACATTAATATTATATACCCACAGTCAAACATCTTTAAGTCAAACATTGTGTGACTTTAGATACTGATGATGGCCTCGCAGAAGAGGATTGAAACTGTTGATTTTTGTATTTTTAGTGTGATTTTAAATGTTTTTTAACGTTATACATCATTTAGAAATGTGTGTTTTATAATATTTTGTTTAATTATATATAGCATGCATTAATTTCCAGTACAATCCTGAAAAAATAAAAGTTATCATCCCTATTGATTCTCGTGCAAATAACTGGATACAAAAGATATAGGTATACTAATTGATTGGAAGTATTTTCTAACCATTAAAGGTCTTGTACCTTTTAAACTCGTTGAAAATCAACAAAAACATTGAATGTTTAAATTAGCGTATCTCCATTATTTTTTTATGTATAGACATGAATTTTTGGGTTTTGATTAAACAGATTATGCTTTTTAATATAATACCACTAGATATTGACTAGCCTTTTAGAGAATTTGTGTATTGTTGAAATTAAAAAATCTCTTTTTTTTTCACTTTTTAAGTCATTGCGCGCACGATAACTTGAGAACGTATGTGCGGATTATTATGAAATTAAGTGTAGATATTAAACAGATATGTGTGTTTAAAATGAACTACTTTTAAGTATTTAGAGTGATAATAATTTTAGTTATGACTAGTTTTATTGATTCAAAAATTTAATTTTTTTTATTTTTTAAACGAAAATATTGATTTTTTATAGTTAATAACATAGTTTTGATCTAAGAGTAGTTCATTTTAAAAATACATATATGTATATTATATACATTAAGTTTCATAAAAATCCATCCATATATTCTCAAGATATGATGCGCGCAATGACTTACGGAGTGAAATAAAGATATGTTTTAAATTCAACAGTAAACAAATTTTGCAAAAGACTAGTCAGTAGCTAGGGTAGTGTATTAAAAAACATAATCTGTTTAATCAAAATCCAAAATTTTATGTCTATGCATAAAAAAATAAAGGAGTTACACTAATTCAAACTTTCAATGTTTTTGCAGATTTTCAACGAGTTTAAAAGGTACTAGACCCCTTAAATGCTGTACATGTATTTTTAACTACATATTAAAAATTGCATGAAACTTTGATTTTTAGGTGCATTCGTGATTATATAAATGCGTAACACCTATAGTCGTCGCATCGTTCAGTCCGTCGCGTCGGTCTGTCCCCATTAACAGAACATCGTTTGAAATTTAAAATGTATAATTGTTGCATAACTTTGTCGAGTCATTTCAAATTTTATGTAAATCGGATATGTAGTTTAATTGCAGGGACAATCTAAGCATTCCGCTACATTACGGTCAAAGAGAAAAAATAGTTTCAAGTGAATTTTAATGATGTTATTATACTCTTTGAACATAATAGAAATGATATGGATCTATGAAATATGTACTAAAATATATATTTTGTACAACCTGTGGTGCAATGAATATCTGTTATTAATTTACAGGTCCACACAAAAGTATTCCATTGCATAATGGTACAGGGAGAAATATTGTTTGGGGCGCGTTTTAATTATATTCAACTATTTCACATTTTATGAAATTGATATACAGGGTGTTTCTAAATTCATGGTCCAAACTTTAAGGGGTGATAGTACACATCAAGACAAACAATATTTAAATAGGAAACCAAGGGTCTCAAAGCCATTAAAGTTTAGGGTCCAAAAATTCAAATGATTATGAAAAACAGAAAAATTGGTCGATTCGTTTGCGGTTTTCACAAAAATTATTCTTTATGTCAGTATTGTCTTGAAAATAAATTATAAAGATAAATTTCAAAAAATGACGATAGAGGGCGCTTTAGACTTTAGAGTAACGAACAACTATTTTTTACCGTTATTTTTTGCATCTCATTAAAGGTTTCGTAAGCTTAGATTTAAACTTAAATTTTGAACTCAAAATCTGAATTGTTGGAAGCAGTTAAGTAGCACAAACTTAACTGTGTTCAGAGGGTTTTAAATTCAAATGATTATAAAAAACGGAAAAATTGGTCAATTGATTTGCGGTTTTCACTAAAACTATTCTTTATGTCGGTATTTTATTGAAAATGAATTATAAAGATAAATTTCAAAAAAATGCCGATAGAGGGCGCTTTAGACTTTGTAGTAACGTACAACTATATTTTAGCGTTATTTTTCGCATCTCATAAAATTTTCTTAGAAGCTTAGACATAAACTTAAATTTTGAGATGAAAATCTGAATCGTTGGGAGTGGTTAAGTAGAGCAAACTGAACTGTGTTCAATGGGGGTGTGGAGGTTCAAATTTCAAATTATTTTAAAAAACGGAAAAATTGGTCGAGTCGTCTGCCGTTTTCGCTAAAACTATTCTTTATGTCAATATTTCCTTGAAAATAAATTTTAAAGATTAATTTCAAAAAATACCGATAGAGGGCGCCTTAAACTTTAGAGTAACCAACAACTATTAAGCGTTATTTTTTGTATCTAATTAAATGCTTGCAAATGCTTAGATTTAAATTTTGAGCTCAAATTCTAAATCGATGGAGGGGTTAAGAAGCGGAAACTGAACAGTGTTCAGGAGTTAAAATGTTACCCTCCCCACCCCTCGAACACATTTCAAATTTCCGCACTTAATTACTCAAAACGATGCAGATTTTGAGCTCAAAATTTAAGTTTGAACTTTTACAAGCATTTAATTGGATACAAAAAATAACGGTTAAAAATAGTTGTTGGTTACTCCAAAGTTTAAGGCGCCCTCTAACGGTATTTTTTAAAATTAATCTTTAAAATTTATTTTCAAGGAAATATTGACATAAAGAATAGTTTTAGCGAAAACGGCAAACGAATCGAACAATTTTTCCGTTTTTTATAATCATTTGAAATTTGAACCTCCCCACCCCCATTGAACACAGTTCAGTTTGCGCTACTTAACCACTCCCAACGATTCAGATTTTCATCTCGAAATTTAAGTTTATGTCTAAGCTTCTAAAAAAATTTTATGAGATGCGAAAAATAATGGTAAAATATAGTTGTACGTTACTCCAAAGTCTAAAGCGCCCTCTATCGGCATTTTTTGAAATTTATCTTTATAATTCATTTTCAATAAAATACCGACATAAAGAATAGTTTTAGTGAAAACCGCAAATCAATCGATCAATTTTTCCGTTTTTTATAATCATTTGAATTTAAAACCCTCTGACCACAGTTAAGTTTGTGCTACTTAACTGCTTCCAACTATTCAGATTTTGAGCTCAAAATTTAAGTTTAAATCTAAGCTTACGAAACCTTTAATGAGATGCAAAAAATAACGGTAAAAAATAGTTGTTCGTTACTCTAAAGTCTAAAGCGCCCTCTATCGTCATTTTTTGAAATTTATCTTTATAATTTATTTTCAAGACAATACTGACATAAAGAATAATTTTAGTGAAAACCTCAAACGAATCGACCAATTTTTCTGTTTTTCATAATCATTTGAATTTTTGGACCCTAAACTTTAATGGCGCCTATCTCCTTCGGAAAACTTTGGGACCCTTGGTTTCCTATTTAAATATTGTTTGTCTTGATGTGTACTATCACCCCTTAAAGTTTGGACTATGAATTTAGAAACACCCTGTATATTGCTGAGGTTTACTACAAGTTACTTCCTGTATAATGAAAAGCTAATAGTTCAATTTTTTTAGTGTTGGAAGAGAATTCAAAGCAAATATCATGAGTGTTTTTCAAATAAAATATTTTATCAATGAAAAAAGGAAATTTTAGTTTATGTTTCTACGCATAAAAGTAATTCGATAAAAAATCTAGTTTTTGATACTTTAAAAAATCAGTGTAGATAAATATAGCTTTTTTTAAATGAAAAAAATGTTGAGTTTTAGGAGAAAAAAAAAGGAAGAAAACTACACTGAAATTTTAAACGTTTGAAAGTGAAAAAAATATATATTCTACAACTTTTTAAAGGTATATTTCAATGTTTCCCGAAAGAACCATGCTAGATGTAAATTAAATATTCCATTTTAACATTTTTAAAGGTAACGTTACTTTCATTCACTAAAATTGTTAAGATAAGATCTACAGTTCTACAGAAATACAGGTTGTTTCAAACAAATCTCTACAACTTCAAAATTTTTATATAAAAAAAGAATAGTTCTACAACAAATGTCTCAATAAATTTTCAACATGAGGTCCTTTCGTATCAAGATGGTGTTTAAATTAAATTCACAAACATTTTAGCTTATTCATTCGATTTCGATCGACATCAGTCCTTCGATTTCGATTGACATCAACTGATCGACACCAATCGTTGGATAATTTCTCTAAGTTTGAGTACTGGATTTTATTTTAGATAAACCACTCGACACATTGAGCATGCTTTAGGGAATCCGCAGTGTTTTAATGTTTGGAATATTTAATAATCGTTTATGTGTAGTGAAGCACAATTTATGACCAAAGTCATATTACAGAAAAACTTCTCGATTTATTCTATTTGTTGTTGTTACTAATTTTGCTGTAGGTCTATTCTTTTTTTTAAAATAAAATTTTGAATTTGTGCTGATTTGTTTGGGGCGCCCCTCATTTTCATTAGAGATTGAATCCGCATTAAAATGTACTATATATATATACATATACATATACACAGGGTGAGTCATAAATATCGAAATAATAGGCTATCTCCTTAAATATTGCCCTTAGACCCATACTTCCAATTGCAAAAATTCATAAAAAAGGTGAAATTTTTGATAAGATAAATTGCGACTCCATGGGGGGGGGGGGGGGGTCTAGTTGAAAAAATACAAAAATTAAATTTTTATACGGCCCCCGTAGGATAAAAATTCCAATTAGGAAAACTTTCCTTATTCAGTAGGGTGGGCCGAAAAAAACTTTTTTTCTATTTTCGATGATGGTGGGTGCGGAAAAGAGGCCACTGGTGGCACTCAGTTCACACAAAAAAATTGAAATTTTTTAGACATTTCCTTACCCTGCCGCAAATGGCTTAAAGTTTTGCAAAAATTCTGATTTTTGAACTTTTTTAGCAAAAAATTTTAAAATGTTAAATTAAATTTATTTTGGTTTCATTTACTTGAAAAGGTATATTTAATGTACGCAATGGTTAAATAAATTCTGATAATGCATTATTTAATTGCTCTGTGTATTTTAAATTAGCCGATTTTTATAGAAGCTTTTTCGCGCATAACAGGCAAAAGTTGTATTTGTTTGAATCGTTCGTTAGTTTCTCTTTTATTTATGTCCCTTGGTCTTCTTTATTTTTTTTCAATGCGTCAAAGGTGAACGGACAGAACGGACAGCAGTATATTTCAAAAACAAATCTGGAAGGTGAGAAGGGGGTTAAGCAGGACTCGTCGTGCAGTGACTCGTCGTAATACTTAGGGAGTGAAGGAAGAAATAGAAAAGGGGCGAAAATGCGATAAGAAATTCTTATTATTTTTCCATGCTCAATTACTCTGCGACATCGGTTCAGTGTGAACGTGAAAACTTTTCCTAGTGAGATACAGTGCTTTTTGGATCGATTAACGTGCCATTGTTGTGTTTTGGGCTTTTTATTACGATGAGCTTAGAAATGGCCAGTATAAAGGGTCGAGGCAATGTAAAGACACACGATAGCGTGAAAAGTAGCCTTTTTGGAGCATCATGAATATTGAAAAAATTGCAATTGCAAACTTATGCTGATATCATGCGCTACTACTGCTGGTTGCTTCAACATGCAGGAGTTGAGACAGCTGAGGATACGAATCTCGTCATTGATAAAAACAATATCAGAAGAGAGAAACAGAAACTTGTAAAGAAGATACAAACGGAAGAAATTCTTGCAAGAATAAAAATACGAAGCATATTTTTAGATGGTAGAAAGGATAAAACTATCTTCATAGACAAAAAAGAGCAAGTGGCACCGTCGAGAGAGAGTCGAGGAACGCATTACCATGTTCTCTGAACCTGATTAGGAATACTTGGGTCACTTGATTCCTCATTCCGGTCAGGGAAAAGAAAGAGAAAAATCATTATCTAATCTTCTAAGTCACTATACGATAGACTCTGAACTGAAAGCACTCGGGTGTGGTGACACCGCTGTTAATATATGAAAACGCAATGGTGTCATTGCCTGTCTTAAAAAAAACTAGGAAGCGAGTTGCAACATTTGATATGTATTCTTCATACGAACGAACTCCCACTCCGACATCTATTCTCTAAACTTGATGGTGGAACCACGAGATCTAAGACCTTTCCCAAAGCAATCGGTGCTAGACTAACGGGGTGTGAAAATCTACGTGTCACTTTGTTCGAGCCTATTGCTGTTTCAAGGATATCAGAAATGGAAAATCCTGAAGCTGTAAGTACCGATCAAAAGTATTTATTTGATATTTGTGCAGCAGTATCAACCGGAGTATGGCCTCAAGAACTGGAAAACAGAAAACCAAGACCAGTTGTGAAATCGAGATGTATCACAATTGTTTGCAGAATTTTACGCTCGTGAGTTAGTAGTTCAAATCCTGATAAAGCGTTAAAATATATCTCGCTCAGTACGTTACACGAGTTTATGCACCCATGTGGTTTTCTGTAAGGAAAAGGCCACGGCCAAGTTGCACGGATGGCCCTAGAAATATGAGGCAGATTGTTAAATTATCAACGCTCTTACCAGATGAACTAAAGGAGACTGTGCATTCAGTCATCCAAACAAATTGATACTATGGTCATCCAGAGAGTTTACTGATAGCAATGAAAACCAATGATAGACATCTTATTAGAAGAATGGCATGGGAAAGAATAAAAGTATGCCGCAATTTAAAGAAGATAAAAAGCAACTTAATACGAGAGTTTTAGGTTACAAAGTTAAACGTTAAAGCAACCGAACACTATGAGTGTATCGATTGGGTCGCCACCGAAATCAGCAAACCTCCTATATCAAAAACCTTTTCACTAGTAGAAATTGGAGAAAATGTAAATTCAGGATCTATGTTGGATGAATCATTAGTCTGCTTTCCAAGTCACTCCCAGGCTGCGGAAAGATTTGTTAAAATTGTGACAGAAGCTACCTGAAAGGTATGTGGGAGTAAAGGAAGAGATACCTTCATTCGAGCAAAACTTCAAGCACAAAAAGATTCCAAAGCTCATTTTTTAAAAGGCCTTTGTAGCGTAAATGCTATTCGGTGCATTTTCAATATAACATTCTGTGGGTAGAAGGACGGTAAAACTCGGTGTGCAGCGACCGCCTCGTGTTGAGTTCAGGATTGTTCCGCGTTGGTACCGAACGCAAAATAAGCTGAAAGCTGTGTACATGTTTAAGGAACATAGCACTAAAATAATGTATAATTAAAGGTTATTTAAACATTTGGCACATTAAATGTATCTATTCAACTAAATACAACCGAAATAAATTTCGTTTAACATTTAAAATTTTTTGTTAAAAAAGTTCAAAAATCAGCATTTTTGCAAAACTTTAAGCCATTTGCGGCAGGGTAAGGAATTGTCCAAAAAATCTGAATTTTTTTGTATGAACTGAGTGCCACTAGTGGCCACTTTTCCGCACCCACCATCATCGAAAATCGAAAAAAAGTATTTTTTTTTCGGCCCACCCTATTATTCAGTCCTGAATAAGACACAAAAAGTTGTTAAAGTATCTTCAAAACTCGGAAAGTTATCGCCGTTTAAAAAATTCATCAGATTTTAAAGGATTAGATACAAATTGAAATGTGCGCAATTCAAAAAACAATGTTACTTTAACAGTTCTAGGAAACGTGTAAAAAATCTATTTTTTGAGTTTGAATTTTGATATTTTTTTCTTTTTTGTGATGTTTAGCCTTATAATTTGCTAAGAAAATCATATCCTAAAATTTCTCATACAATTTATAAAAGTTTCATGTGGTTAGTACAGGTTTAAGTGGGATAATTAAAAATCGTTATAACTCTTAACATTATTTATCGGATTTCAATTTCTTTCCATTTAATTAAAGATGAAAATCTGATTTTAGCTTTGTTCCAGGATTTTTGTTTTTTAATAATTTTAAAACTATTATAAATATTTATTGAAAAAATAATAAACTTAAAAAAAAATTATATTTTCAAAAGTAAATATTTTTTCAAATTTGCCGAAACAAAACTAATGTAAAAAAATAAAAAATGACGTGTTTCAAGTTCTTTTTTTCTATAAACATTCTTAACATTTAATAGCTTAAAGACAAGAAATAGTGGGGAAACAATTCAATATGTAGAAAAACGAAGTGTACTGTTTAAATATCCGTCAGTTATTTAAAAGAATGCGTTTCTAAGATGCAGATTAAGTCTCTTTTTTTAAATTTAGATCTGACAACTTCAGGCTTTTTATCGTCCTGGAGATTATGTTAAAAAATCTGTATTCTGGACCCAGGACGAGCCAGGACAAAGGCGTTGCTTTTTTCTGAAGACTAGCCAAGCCGGGTCTAAACGTACTTTTCATAAAGGAGGGGACTGCTTCCTTCTTCCTATGTGTACACTGTATGAAATTTTCAATCCCAGTCTCGACAAAACCCGTATTAAATTCACTGTCTCTGGCTTACTTAATACGTGCATAAAATAAATAAAATTCGGCTCAATCAAAATTTTTACGAAAAACACATACATTTTAAAATCTTTATTTTACAAAAAAAGAAAAAAAACTTAAAAGTTCATTTTTTTTAAGAATAGTATATTTAAAGGCTAAAAAATAAAATACAATAAAACCAGTGAAAAAAACATCTGCCTATGACTGAGTTCTGTCTTAAACGGAAAATATGTTGATCCATGAAAAATAAATACAATATTACCTGAGAAAAAAAATAAACTCCAATTACACCTTCTAGGAAGGGCATCTCTCTATAACGTATTTTTTCTTTCCTACGTGATTCCGTCTTAAAAGGTTTTACTGCATAACATTTTTCAAAGTCTCCAAAACATGGGATATGGATTAATGATATATAAAACATTTACATTTAGAGATTCATTGTTAAAATATATATATTACAGCCTTAGGCGCTTCTTTAATAGTAAAAAGTATAAATATAAAAAACGAAAAGCTATAAAAGGAATTCTTGGTCAGAACTCCTCCATACGAAACAATTTTTTCCCACACCGAAGTAAAAAAAACTAAGTAGAAATTTGCGGCTGAACCGGGCTATGATTTAAACTATTTTACAGACCGGTCTGGGTTACACTGTAAAAAAAATCCAGAAACGTTCCTGGGAAAAAATGGGCAGCTGAGTTGCCCATTATTTCCAAGAAACATTTCTTGAAAATGACCGGAAGTTTACTGTACAACTAAAAAACTTTCCACGGAAATGCCAGTAAGCTTCCTGTGAAATTGCAGGATCGTTTCTGTTGACAACAAAACATTACTGATATTTCGCAGAAAGCTTACATTATTTTCTCTGGAACGTTTCAGACGTGTTCAAAAAGATTTCTGTTATTTTTCAGAAATGTTTCATATAAATTATGAGCAATTCATCTGCCCATTACTTCCTAGAAATATTTCCGAATTTTTTTTTACAATGCAGGGACATTTCATATATTACACTTTTTTTTTTTTTTTTTTTTACTTTCATTAGATTAGATGAAAGATATTATATTAATACATTTTTAAGATTTAAAAATATAGACTTTTTTTCTTTACTTAAAACATAGTTGAAGCAGTTTATGACTCATTTTTAGACATATAATTTAAACCATATCTGAGAATATTTTTTTATAAATGATATTTTTTCATAGATTCAATGTAATTAAATACAATTTGATAATTCTTCCTCTCTTCAACAGTACATACACGACTTTAATTTTCTGAATTTTTATATCTTTGATATAACTGTTACAATTTTTTACGTTTCATTTATAATTCAAGGAAAATGTGCACAAATAAAAATCCAGACACATTTTATATACAACATTCTAAGGATTATTTAAATTTTCTGCAGTTTTTCTTTTCTTTTTTTTCTTTTGTTTTGTTTAAGGTGAAATTAAAATAGCCATTTATGTATGATTAATACAATTTAGATTTATTCTGCTATAAAAAATTAAAAAAGCCTTAGGAAATAGACAGTAATCATTTTATGAAGCAAAAATTAGCAATATTTTTCTTAGACAAATAGAACTATTTTCAATAGTTTCATACATAATTTAAAATATAATGTTATATTTCACCGTTCATACGTAAATATTTGCCATCTGATAATTATCAAAATCTGAAAACATTGCACATCTTTTTTCTTCCATATAACCTATAAACACGTTTAATAATTAAATTTGCGAAACTTTTATATATTAATTCGTTTAAGATTTCTTTTAAAAATGATATTTAGTATAATATTAATTATGATCTTAGTTTTATACTATATGTAATTACAAATTTTCTTTTCTCCATATTTACAACCATTTTTTTTAAGCTCTGTTTTATTTGTAAATTAATTGTAAGCTATTAGCAATAAATCACATAAGAAATTTGATAATTTTAAGTTCAATTTGAATTTTATAAAAATGCTTTTGAAGAATAGCCGTTATTCAACTTGATTTAAATATAGAATATTTCAACTCAAGCAAAATTAAATGAAAAACTATATATAAATTTACATTTTAGGAAGCAAAAACTGAATTTGACAGCTTCAAAAGCAAGGATAAAAATAAAATCATGCGGATATTACTACGTTAAATAATGCTAAATTTTAACATAATACAATATTTTTCTGGAGAGAGATAGATACTAAAATATTTATAGTTATTAGCATAACAAAGTTATTTTTTAAAATGAAAAAGTAAAAAAAAAAGAAAGAAAAGAAAGAAGGAAATGTTTTTTTCGACCGTTTTCTTTTAATTACAAAAAAAAAAAAAAAAAAAAAAAGCGTATATATGGATTAATTTTAATTTTAAATCTTAGGCATAAATCTATAATTCTTAAATAGAAGCTTATTAAAATATAAATAACATTAAGACACACATTTATAAAAAACTCATTTGTTCTAAAATTAATATAGCATATAAAAAAATATTAGTGGATCAAGATAGAATATTATATATCTATATTCACTTACTCTTGTGATTATCCTTTTCTTTTAATAAATAATCCCTTAAATAAGGTGAAAAGCTTTTATATCCAACAAGGGTGTCCTAGATAACTGATTAATTACTTTTTCATTTAAATTAATCAAGCTACCATAGGATCCCCAGTTAGATTAGAATTAGTATGCAGTCTTTAATAGAAATCCAAAAACTAGACGCATTTTTTTACACGTGCTGCTCGTTAAACATTCCATAAACAGATAAGGGGGATAATCTTTTAGCGATGTCACAAAGGTATTGCATTTTCCTCTGAAAGGGCTTGGCATTGTCAATAGTGAAAGAAATGATTCTTCCCTTTATTCACTTATTCGTATTCCACAATGATTTTTTGACATTCATATAAGGAATTCGTTTTCGAGACTCGCGCGCAACCGACAACAACAACAAAAAAAATGGCTTCCCTTTTCGACGCTTTTTGCTGATGCAAACTGTTTTTCTGGAAGGTTTCAGGTATGAAAACCAGGATTTTATAGGAAAGTGGTAAATTACTTTGAAAACCTAAAAAAAGGCGAAACGTTCCGGGAATATTCTTGGAACGTTACCACATTTTTTTACAGTGTATGATTTTAACATTTCTTCAGGCCGGGCTGAACTTTTTCCCCTATGGGTCGGTTCGGGACCTGACCTAGACATTTCGATCCATGCAGACCTCCAGTACAGACTACCAACATATTTTGAAAACAAGTTTAGGTTTAATTCAATACGCTGCTTTGTTATGTCCAAATGAGAGGCACTGTCTTAAATCGACATTTAATAATAGATAATTTATGGACGATCCCTCACTTGCTTTGAAAATTAGCCAAAAACTCTTCGTTTACAGGCATGGTAAAGCGGTGTAAGTCACGATTTTTTTAGAATTTCGGATTTTAATATGTCTGTCAGGTTTTTAGATATTTAGATGATTTTTTTTTTCAATTTAGGAATGGATAAGGAATAATTTCTTAATTGGAAATTTTTCCCAACGGGGGCCGTATAAAAATTTAATTTTCGTATTTTTTCAAATAGACCGCCCATGGAGTCGCAATTTATCTTATCGAAAATTTCACCTTTTTTATGAATTTTTGCAACTGGAAGTATGGGTCTAGGGACAATATTTAAGGAGATAGCCTGTTGTTTCGATATTCATGACTCACCCTGTATACATACATATTTAATACTTTTATTAAAATATGACAATATGAATTTTAACGCCTTTGCGTATGTTAATAATATCCAGTTATTTCATTTTCTGGCTTTACAAATACAAATGCAGTTATATCCTTAAAAATCCTCATTTGATATTAAAAAAAGTTGGAAATGTAAAAAGAAGGGGGTGGGGGGGGGGGGGTGGCGGATGATTTTCAACTTTTCAAAAGATGAAACACCATTCTATCTGTATTAAACTCGTGCGAGTGTGTAGGCAAAGTATAGAATAAAAACCAAATTGCAGAATTGTCGCATCATAATTCTGAAGATCATTGCAATTACAAGTCATGTAACTTTAATCATAGTTATTAGATTATTATTATTAATAGCGAGACTAAATTCGAAATATTTATTCAAATTTTTTTACCTGAATAAATTATAATGAACGCTTTTTATCGTTCCCCTTTCAAAGATATTTTTTTTTTCAAAAATGATGTTTTATTTATAAGCTCATTATTTTTAATAGATGATGAACGTCAAATTAAGAATTCGCACTTTTCATTTTAAAGCTATATAAATTATGCCTGACATAAAACAAATAGTATCTTCATGTGCTAAGTAACACTTTGAAAAAATGCATAAAACTTTCACTAATGAAGATTGTATCTCATTTAAAAAATCTGTCTAATACATAACGAAAGGATGCTTAAAAAGCTCGTATGCGAATTGCAAATTATACAAAAACAATTATTATTCGAATGCCAATGGCGATCATATAAATAAAGATTTGAAAAACTACAGATATTTTGTTATTCAAAAAGTCTTCATTTTGAATAAATTAATTATTTTAAAATTGTATAAATATTTTCAGTAAAACGATCAAATTTATTAAATGTAGGCGCCGGTTAACTAGGGCATTTATTCTTCATTTTTAAAACAGACCTATTGTTTTTTAAAAGATAAACCCATTACCAGCCTTGTGTAATCTGAAATGAAATGGAGTTTTATGTAATAAAAATGGAGCTTTATATAATGGACAGCGGTAGACAAGAGATCCTTACGGTTCTGGAGCTAAATGAAAAGAAATAATTTTCCGAACAAACATAAATCGTAGTAAATTTCGAATTATACATTTTTCTACAAAAGATCTATCTCAGAAATGTTTGCAGGGAAAGGTGATAGAAACAGAAACATTAACCATGCCTAGAACATTAATAAAAGACAAGCATGGAAATCAGATATGTTGCTTGTTATTTTTAGGATGTGAAAGTACGGTTATGGTTTGACTTATTTTGAAGGTGTGGATTTAGCTTAATCAAAGGTACAAAAACAAAGATAGGCATAATAGGGACCAATCCACGGGTGGCTCCTAAAGGATAGCCTGGAAAGACTATGCTCACAGTAGCTATGCAACAATTTCTGTCTCAGTAGTCAAATATTAAACAAAAAGGAAAAGATATAACATTTCATCCCTAACCATACGATAACGCAATTATATAACATAAAATTTATAATACCTCGAATAAACTTTAAATTACTGTACTCACCCCTTAAAGGTCATTTTGAGAAATTTGTGGGAATACGAAATCCAAAGTAAAACAAAAAGCACTTCCATTCATACACGCAGGCAGAAAAAAAGTGAATGATATCCCAGAGAAGAACTCGGGTACATTCAATCCCCGAAAAGATGAACGTGAGATATGATAAAACTTTGATAAAACACATTCTGTTTATAAATAAGACTCTTTCTTGTTTTATGTTTTTACAAGAAAAAAAAAGAAGCATTCACTTAGATTCAATAGCTAACAAAAATACGTAACGTGTTTTAGAATCATTTAAAAAAATATGAGACGAATTCAAATAGGCATTTTAAAGTAATGCGGATAGTTAAAATAATCAAAAATGTTATTCAAATTAAATATTTATTAAATAAAATTATTAAAAGTAACAAAAATTTAAATGAAAGTAATTAAACTTTCAAACTAATTATTAATGCAATTATCGTGTGAAAAATATTTTAATTATTTCAGATAGAAAATTTCAAATCGTGAATTTTGGCGAATTATAATTATCGAATCAATGACATTGGCGGTTTAGGGATTCTGATATCTCTTTAAATAAAAATAAGTCCTGGTCTCTCTTTAAATAAAAATAATATGATGTACCGATAAACTGTGCCTAAAAAGACATAACGATGTCTTAGAGCATCAGATCATCGCATTAACTCATGAGAGTAAAATTTTCTGAAACTTATATCTGTCGCAATACTAATACATATATAACTTCCTATCCATTAAATTTCTGTACGAATTTTTTTAAAGAAAATTTATTAAAAATTAAAAAAAGAAAATAATAATAAAAAAAATTGAATGGGAAAGGCTTGAGTCCCATGAGATAATGCCCCCCTTCCATCCTATTTCAGTTTTTACACTCATGCCTAAGTATATTCGAAATGAATAAATGTTGAATATAGAAATATAAGTCGAAACGGTGAATTTTACAACGTCCAATTATACTATAGTCATCCGAACTTTCTTAATATTATTAAATGTTACAATTTTTTTTAATATACTTAGTAAGATATTGTTGTTACAAAATGTATTGCATGTAAATATATATTTTTAAATTTACTTTCAATTAGAACTATGCTTAACGATCAATTATTAAAGTTCTTTCATTTTTGCGTTTTCTCTAATGAAATTTAAGACTGCATGAAAGCAGTGTGAATTTAGAGGTTGCCCGGGGGGTGGGGGATGTTTCTCGGAGCATGACCCTCCTCAGTCACGAAGATTTGAGATGTTGCATTTGATAATGATTTATAAATACAAATTACATTCCTGCCACCAGAATCCCATATTATTTCTTTCTGGTCCTCCCCCCTTACCTCCGAGCTGTAAAATTCAATCCCGCGAGGAAATGTTTCAACGCTGCATGAAAATCATTAAAATAGTTTAAATATATATATATAATGTCATTAAATTAATCTGATGTTGTTGCATGAAAATATGCCTGCTTTTCTGTTCATTGCATAATATTTTTCAATAAAAGTTTAATTAGTTTCCAACTACTATTATGTTAAAAAAGCTCTTTAAAGTTCAGCTTTTATATATATATATTAATATTTATGATTACTTTCATGATTTAAAAATTCATTCTAAAAGTCAAGTTCATTTTCTGTGCTACTGTAACACGATTTCATAATTAACGATTAACTGAACAACTTTATATTTCAAAAATAGTATACTAGAAACATGTTACAGAAATTACTTTTTTTATTAGAACATATTAATAGAAAATGGTATAGCTATGCAATTCAAGTTGAAGAGACGTGTATCTATTTTTTGGATCAGTTTGTCTCTATTATTGGGCCGAAGCCAGAAATCTAACATACTGCCTTGGACAGCGTCCAAAATTGACCACTTTCATAAATTATTCAAGGATACTTTCACTTACGCAAAGAAAAAAATAAAGGGATTCAGTGCCGTTCTCTGGTTTCATCGAAATTTCATAAAGTTACCCAAAGTAGCATATAAAACAGTCGAAAAAAGTTAAACTAATGCAAATTTATTTATATACATAATATTAATAAAGCAATTTCAAAACTTTTTTACATAGTAAGGGAGATTTAAAGTTTTTTATTCAAATACGATTGGATGTTTTACTAATAACTCTCCGCATCAATTATTTTTAAGTGGATTCAAAATATTTTTTTTTTTCATTAAAATAGATGTAAAAAGAATCATTAATAACGAATAATCTTATATCTGAAAAATCTTAAATTTATTACAAAACTAGCAAACTTGCTCGAAAAGAGATTGAGCAGACTCGCAGAAAAAGTACAGTGTTGTTTTTCTTTTCTTCTTTTATTATTATTATTATTATTATTATTATTATTATTATTATTATTATTATTATTATTATTATTACTATTTTCCTTTTTATTTTGACGTCGTGGATCAACTGCAGAAAAACCGAATAACACGAGAATGATCTTCATTTTTTATTTTTTGAAATAGTAAGTATTCGTATTTTTTTAGCGAACGGTACCTTTGACAGCAATAAAGCACCTTTTATTAGTGGGAATTTTTGCTTTGTTTTTATATTTCCATCCAGACAACGGGGATGGTAATTTCAAATTATTGAAAAATATGAAAATGCTCTAAAAAGACAGTAAATATTTATATATATTTTTTTATGAAAGATGCCGTAGATAACAGAAGAGATCCTTCCATACTTTATTATTGTATTATGATTATTTGTATTTTTATGTGGGTTTTGCGGATAACAATTTCAGACTGAAAGAAAACCCGGTAAATATATAAAAATGATCGTAAAAAAATATGCATATTTTTAAAAATTTTAAGTATTAATATTTTTTTAATGAAATGTAAAGGTATGAGCGACAAAGACCTTCTATACATATTTTTAGGTGCGTTCGTAATTATGTAAATACGTAGCACCTATTGTTGTCGCTCAGTCCGTCCGTCTGTCTGTCCGCATATAACAACGCAAAAACTACCCAACCGAATCGTTTGAAATTTAAAATACATAATTATTACATAATTTTGTCGAGTCATTTCAAATTTTATGAAAATCGGATGGATAGATCAATTACAAAGACAATCAAAAGCATTCCGTTACATTACGGTCAATGGGGAAAAAAGTTTCAAATGCATTTTAATCGTTTGAAATTTAAAACGTATAATTATTACATAATTTTGTCGAGTGATTTCAAATGTTATGAAAATCGGATGCATAGATCAATTACAGGGACAATCAAAAGTATTCCGTTGCATTACGGTCAATGGGGGAAAAACGTTTCAAATGCATTCTAACCGCTTGAAATTTAAATCGTATAATTATTACATAATTTTGTAGAGTCATTTCAAATGTTATGAAAATCGGATGCATAGATCAATTACAGGGACAATCAAAAGTATTCCGTTACATTACGATCAATGGGGGAAAAGTTTCAAATGCATTTTAATGGTGTTACACTCATTTGAACATAATAGAATTGACATGAATCTATGAATTATGTACTAAAATATACATTCTGTACAATCTGTGATGCAAAGAATATTTATTATTAAATTACAGGGCCACACAAATGTATTCCACTAAATAATGTTATACCTGGAAACATTGTTTGGGGCGAGCTTTATTTATATTAAACTACTTCATATTTTATGAATAAGATATACGTTAATGAAGTATAATAAAATTTACTCCCTGCATATTTACAGGAACACAAATATTTCGTCTACTATACTGTATCCAAAGTACGCTCCATTATATCAGCAAGATCTGAATATTTTAAAACTTCGTTATCGTACGAACGCACCTCATTTGCTACGATTCACGTGCAATTTCTAACTTGTTATTTTCTTGGTATTTCCATTTGGGCTACAAGTTGAAATGTCAGAATAAAAGGAAAACAGGAAAAAGAAATCTAGAAATTATTATTATTATATAAATAGTTAACATCAATAATTTTTTTAAACAAAGAATACCATTCCAATTGAGTTTTAAACCATTACAACGGGGAAGCTACCATCCTAAAGTTGTTTTTAATAGCTCCATCTGAGGATTGGGATTTGAAAATGCATAAAAGATGGAAAATGTAAAACCGTACAGATATATTTTTTTAAATAGTAAATAATTATATTTTTTAAATAAAAAGTACCATCAGTATCACAAAGGTATTGTGTTACGGATTTTTTTTTTTAATTTATTATTAGTCCAGAAGATTTCAGTTAAAAATTACAGAAAAAAAAGGGAAAAAAATCCGAAACTCCTACTGAAGAACCATATTTTTCTATGTCATGAACAGTGTTCTCGCTGACATTTGACCAACGTTAATAATTTCGCTAATTCAAAATAAAAATCATTCGCCAAATGAAAACAGTATTAGCAAAATAGATTCGCCGAGTAGCACAAAAAAAAAAAAAAAAAAAAAAAAAAAAAAAAAAAACTATCTTCAATCCTTTAATATACCCCCTTTTATCAATATGTTCTAAAATAAACTAAGTTTTTGTAACTGTGACAACGATTGTTATTGATCTAATTTCAACTATCCGCTACAAATATTAAAAATATGCATATATTAAATATATATATATACATATATAAACATATGTATATGCATATGTATAAAAAACGAAAAAGAAAAGAAAGAAAAAGCAAAAATTGAGCATTAGCAATTTGGCGAATCTAATCGCTTGTTTACTCGCCAAATGAAGAATTTAGTCGCAATTTGGCGCAATGGCGAGCGACAGCGAGAACACTGGTCATGAAGGAAAAGGATCATAACGTTTCCTCCCCAGCATAGGGGAAAATTGTAACTCATCTGGTTTCTGGAAATTTTAAAATATTCTCTTGGATAATAATTAAAAAAAATGATGATCATTATTAAAATTCGAGAACAAGCTCTCAGAACCCAGATTTTCATATTTTAAGCTTCTTCTTTCTTCTAGAACCAATGACTTGATCTAAATAATTATTGGCCTTCGAGGCTTCCGAAATAAAGACCAAACTCCTAATGGGTAAATATCTCAAAATACGAAACTTGCAGTCAGCACAATAAAATTCCTATTAAATGTTATACAATGTAATTGTTTTTCATTTTTTTACATTCTAACGAAAATTATGCTTAGAAGTATTTTCAAGAGACATTACATTTCTAAAAACACAAATAAAACAATGCAAAAACTTAAAATTTCAGATTGTCGTTTTTCTGGCATGTCATACTGTGATGTGTGTAAAGTAAAAGGCCTTTTCTGTACACACACACACACACACACACAAAAAAAATAAATAAATAAATAAATAAAATAAAAATAAATAAATAAATAAATAAATAAAATTATAAATAACTGCAAAAATATTTCCTTTTTTTTAAACTATAGCACTGTTTTTTCCCTTGTCATTATAGAAATGCAGAGCCTTATGCAATAACAATAAAACCAATAACAAAGTACCTCATTTTATACTAAAATCTTTTGGATTAATGAAATTTCTGAAAATAGGGTTGTGGGTCCGGATCATTTATTGGTCCGGGGCACATTTTAAAATAATTTCTATTTATTAAGTTAAAATTTTGATTTTTTTTTTTTTTTTTGTGATAGTTAATTATATTATTTGTAACAAAATCACACGATAAAACTTATGTATATATACCGGGTGTCCCAAAAATGACTGATGGATTTTAAAATTCAATAACTTGCAAACGGTGACAGCTATTTTAAAAAATTTTGCAGGAAGGTTATGTATAATGTCAGGAGTTTTTTACCGTAATTTTTTATTTTAGTTCGAATTTCAAACAATAGGTGGCGCTGACGACGATCGAAGGCCAGGTGATCAGTGCTGAGTGAAGCGTCGACCTGGCCTTCAATCGCCGTCAGCACTATCTATTGTTTGAAATTCGAACTAAAATAAAAAAAAAATACGGTAAAAAAAACGCCTGACATTATACACAACCCTCCTGTAAATTTTTTTTAAATAGCTGTCACCGTTTGCAAGTTATTGAATTTTAAAATCCATCAGTCATTTTTGGGACACCCGGTATATGTGTGTGTGTGTGTGTGTGTGTGTTTATATATATATATATATATACATACATTTTTTAAATTAAAATGTACTCAAAAACTGGGGTATTTTAAAATTGTTATAACTCTGAGTATTATACGTAGGATTTCATTTTTCTTTTCATTTAATTAAACAAATATATCTCAGTTTTAATTTTGATTCAGGATTTTTAAAAATAATAATTTTTTAAACAATTAAAAGTATTTAAAATAAAAATTTAAAAAGAATCATTAACTTTTATTTTAAAAATCATATTTTCAAAAGTAGATATTTTTTTCAAATTTGCTGAATCAAAACTAAAATAAAACAATTGAAAAAGCCATGTTTTAAGTTTCAAACATTTATCTTTAACGGTTCTTCATTTATAACAATTTAAATATGAGAAATCGTGAAAAAACCCATCATGAAGAAAAACGCATTTTCACAAGAGGTCCTTTCTGTGAAAACCACTGATTGACAGTTACATTTTGAAAATGAAACCAAAACGAAAAAATTAATATTTTTTCTTCTAATTAAGATAGAAATATGATTTAAACGTCATTTTAAGCATAAACAAATAAAAATTTTTTTTTGTTGTTGTTGTTCTAGAATTTCTTAAAGGTACTGCAAAATTCAAACTTTTTATTAAAAGGGAAAAAATATCTTTCTACAACTGAATAACTAGTTGGATGCGCCAATCCCAAAACTTTCTTCTATCTCATACGTACATTTTAATATTTAAAAAAAAAAATAGTTACTCATTTTAATGCTTTATTAATTTTAATCCAATACATACCAACTTTGGTTTTCATCTTAAATTTGTGCTTCAATCAATTAATCGGAGTTAAAACGAATTTCCGTCTCTGCACGAGCCGATGGACAATAGAATGATAGGCAGATTTTTTTTTTTTCAATTTCAGGGAGGACCTACTTGACTTACCAAAAAATACTCATATACAAAAAATTTAGTTCAGTTCTAGAACTAATTTCATACACTTTTATGCGGTGCAATATTGAAAATGATATAAAATTCGCTATTGCAGCGCCCTCTTCTGGCGGATTTTTTTCAGATTCAGGGCGATCCAACTAGCCATAGCCATACGCTTACAGAAAAAATTTCGTTCAATTCGATGCATAACTTCATGTACTTTTGGTCGGTACAATATTGAAAATGGCACGAAAATCGCGATTGCAGCGCCTCCTTCCGACGGATTTTTTTCAAATTCAGGGAGGACCAACTAGCCACAGTCATACACATACACAAAAAAATTTGGTTCAATTCGATGCCTAACTTCATATACTTTTGGTCGGTACAATATTGAAAATGGCACAAAAATCGCGATTGCAACGTCCCCTTCCGGCCGATTATTTTCAAATTCAGGGGGTACCAACTAGCCATAGTCATACACTTACACAAAAAATTTGGTTCAATTCGATGCATAACTTCATATACTTTTGGTCGGTACAATATTGATATTGGCACAAAAATCGCGATTGCAGCGCCCCCTTCCGGCGAAATATTTCAAAACTGAAGGAGAACCTGCTTGCCACAGCCAAAAACATTCACAAAAAATTTGGTTCAATTCTATGCATAACTTCATACACTTTTTGATGGTAGAATGGCGACATACAGACACACAGACACACACACAGACACACGGACAGACAGATATTTTGTAAAAACATGTTTTTTGGAATCTCTGACCCCTAAAACGTGTAAATCCGTCGAAAACCGGAAGTCGAAAAAATTTCGATTACAATACTTTCTTCTATTGAAGATAGAAGAAAGTAAAAATATAAGAGATGTTGTGAATGCACATTGAGCACATTTCATATATTTCTTAACAAAATAGAAAATCAGCCTCCCTTTTACCCGGTAGCCCTTTAACAGCATAGTAACCTTACAATTTTCATAGTTACTAACAGAAAGGAACGTCATGACACCATACACTTTTGCCGAACATCGAATGCGTCAACTTTTCATGACACGTATGTTAAGTTCACATGTGTAAAAAATATATGGCAGTGTTTTATTAGCCGATTTTCAAACCTGAATCCACTCAGCTACCAACCAAGCATTCCAAACGTTCAGCCTGCATACAAAATTTCATTCATCTACATGGGTAAATATAAAAAAATACGGAAATTGTAGTCCGCACAATAAAATTCTTATTAAACTAGAAGACAGCCCGTCAAAATGACGTGTTTGCATTTTTAAAGGATGATAAAAAATTACAACAACTGAGGTCAATCATAGCCACTTTAGGCTGAAGCAATTTTGATAAATACAGCGATTAAATTTGGAGAAGGAAAAATCTAACAAAAAAAAAAGAAAGAAAGAAAGAAAAGAAAGAAAATTTCAACAGAAATCTGCATTTAAAACTATAGCAAAACTATCTGGTAGATGGGGATGGAGATTATAATGAAATTTAAAACGCACCCGCGGTTTGCTTAAATAAAAAGTTCTAATTAAATATTGTTTTTGAAATCGTGAAAAGATTTCAAAGCGAAGTAAAATGTAGTGACGTCATTTACAGCTCCCACTGTAAATCTGACCAATGAGAACGCTTCATTACGACTATGGAACGGTTTCATTGGTCAGAAAATAGATTGCCTTCAAAATCGGAGCTAACTTTTCACAATGTTTTTTATAGATTTGAAATTCTCAAGAGTCATTTACGGCTGTAAAGAAAAAAAAAAATTAAAGGAACCCGAATATAAAAATTTTAACAATATTGCATTTAAAACGCACCTTCGCTTTCCTTTAATAAAAAGTTTTAATTTAATATACTTTTTAAAAGCTTGGAAAGATTTCAAAGCGAAGTAAAATATAGTGGCGTCATTTACAGCTCCCACTGTAAATCTGACCAATGAGAACGCTCCATTTCGACTATGAAGCGTTTTCATTGGTGAATGAGTTTCTTTTTCTCGCGGATAGGTTGACCCCGAAATTGTTATACACGGAGGGGTTTTATATATATAATTTTATATAATACAATTTATTTTGATGCATTCTAATATAAATTATCCTTAGAATTATTTTCAAGAGATATTGCATTTCTAATAACATATATAAAGAAATTGAAAGAGTTAGAATTTCAGACTGTCATTTTCCTGACATATCACACTGTGATGTGATCAAAGTAAAAGACTTTCTTTCATACTTTATAAATGTCTTTTTCTAGTTGTTTATTTTCTAATTAATACTTATACCTTATGAGACAAATACATAAGTAAAATAACAAATTCTATGTTTTACAAATAATTTTCCATAATTAAATATGATTGTCACTGAAATGAATGTCATTTTTTTGGCATACTTATTTTAGTACTTTATCAGGTGTATAAGTATTGCGCTGCGGAGTAATTATCTTTATTTTTGAGATAGTTCAAGTCAGAAGTAGTAAAATCATAGTTACCAGCAAAATCTTTTAGATATTTCTTTGAAAATAATGTGATGAATGTCTTTATACAAATTAGTTAGACTTTTATTGTGTCATTTTCTTGGTTTTCATAAATTAACAAATAAAATTGAGCATTACATGAAATCTGAGCTACTGTGTTAAAAACTATGTCCCTTTTAAAAAAAAAAAATGTAAGAAGGTGTTTTAGATTGAAATTGTCATTATCCTGGCTCACATATGCCAAGAAATGACATATAATTGCATAAAAATTAATTTATTATTTAAGTTCTTCGAAATTCTACAATTTTACATGGATAATCCTTTACTCTCTAATAGAAAATAAGTTTACCTCTTGAAATTTTGAATTGTTTTCAATGGAATCTTTTAATATCTTAGATCAGGGATGTCCAACGCGGCGCCCGCGGGCGCCATGGCGCCCTTTGAAGGTTTTCTTGGCGCCCTCTTAAAGATTTCTTGTTATTAAACATTTTAGAAGTAAAAAACCATTAGTTCTTTTTAATAAACCATTTTTTAAACCATGCTTTTTTTAATACCATTAATATTTTATCACAGATATTTTTAAAACCTGTGTTTGGCATGTTGTTAGCTTACCCGTTGTACATTAAAAACCAGGGACATACATTGAAAATTTAATCATGCATATTTTTGCAATGTTTAGTTATGTTTATATAGTGTAATTATGATAGTTAAATTTCTTAATAGTTGGAAATATCTCTTTTTAATACTCAAGAAGTGAAAAATAACATTCACACCTGCTGCCTTTGAAGATACATGTGCATAAAAACTCAGTCTTTTTTTTATTTATTTATTTACTGCTGTCACATTGGCTGGATAAAAGAGCTTAATTTTTCTTTCTTGACTTTTAAAATTTTAGAGGGATTTTTTTTTTCTATAATTTTACTTAGGCAAAATAATAAACAGCGCAGAATGATTTCTACCTATGAAAGTACTTCCAGACTACCCCTCTGAAGCCAACCACGTGGTTTTATCACTATCATGCTGGTCTGTTTTTGTACTTTTCATAAAACTAATCCATGCCTTCAAAATTAATCAAACTGTACTTTCACATCCTAAAAGAAACTTACAATATCTCTGATTTTCATATTTCTAATTGTTATTATTGAGACGATTAAAGTTTCTGGCGCTTTACCCAACAAACATTTTTGATAATGACTTCCCCCCCCCCCCCAAAAAAAAAAAAAATCCTAAATTTGAAATTTAATACATGTAGTTCCAGAACTATAGGGCTCTTTTTTTTACTGCTGTATAATTCATTTGCATTATGTTAAGACTTGCGTGTATACTAATACTATGCGATAATATTGCCACATTTTTACAGTCACGTAAATAATGGCGCCCTTCATTGAGTGCCAAGAGCCAAGATGCGCCCTTGGTTACTGAAAGGTTGGACAGGCCTGTCTTAGATGATTAAAATCCGACATTTTATGATATTCGCTTACACTTATCTACTCATTACTAGAAAGACAAACATTGTAATAATTGTGCTACTGAATATTATAAAAGCCAAGATTACTCACTTTCTGCTGTCCATTCAGACGGCTGGCCCTCCAGGTCTCTCTCTGAAGAATCTTGGTTCGTATCCGAAGACATATCCATCTCGTTGAAATTTCTGTTTCGTCTTCTTGATGTGTTTCCGAACTCTCTACCACGGGATGCAAATTCACCAGCAGTATCCTAAAAATACAATTAAAAGAAAAAAAAAGAATAAGATATTATAGGGATATTAAACCTAGTTTCTAATTTTATCTGTTTACAACAATGCCTTTTTCATTTAATTTTTTCACTATTGTATTTAAATGAGTACTCATAGAAAATACAAAAGGTGCAAAATGCACTTGTTAGTATAATAATCCTTTTTAAAGCATTCCTATAAAAAAAATAAATTAAGCGTATCAAATAGATTGTTCTTTTTTCTAACTGCACTGCAAACGCATTGAAACACTTTTGCAACACTAACTGAACATAAAAATCAACACTTCTGACTAGAATCGTATACGATTGTGCTGTTTCGATTATGCATGGTTCTGTTCATTTTTAAAATTGTGTAATTTTAAAGGCACCATCTTGAAAATATCTTGAAGATTTGTTGCATATGTTGTTTTATAGTGTACTAAATTGTAAAAGTTTACGATGTGTTGTTAATTTGGGGACAAAGTGTTGTGCTGCACAACACTATTTTAAGAAACTATTTTCATCAACACTATTTACAACAGTTTTCTACACAATTAACAACATTATTTTTAGAACACATTTCTGAGTAGCAATACTTTTGCAACATATTAAGAAGTTATTTCTAGAGAGCAGCACTTTTGCAATATATTAAGAACAGAATCACAACACAAAACACATTTCGCAACATAATAATGTGTTGTGAATTTGAGGACAAAAGTGTTCCAAAATGTGTTTATTTTTGCGTTTTGAGTTTTTGCAGTGTGTTGTTCTTAACTGCCCAAACTTGAAATTGAAGAGAAGAAAGTTTATTGCTTTTGCAACATACCTTTTTGCTTTCACGACGCATTTATGTTTATTATACTTTATCGAATGATAAAATACAATCAAACACATTTTACGTGTTTTTCAAATGAATAAGGAATTAAAATAATATTCTTTATTACTTGATTATCCTATCGACCAAAAAACTATGAGATTATAAGATTAAATGCCAATAATGTATGATCGTAAATATCACATCCACACTTTATATTAAATTCGATACACGTGTTTGTTACGCCATCAAGTGATTTTTAATTCGATTTTTTATTTGTATTATTATTTTTTTTTTTAGATTAAAATCAGGCTACATCTATATCTATGAGGAAAACGATTTTTTTTTTTTCAATTTTCTCAAATTTTGTATCTTTTTAATTAATAACTCATATTAAACAAGTTGGAAATTGCACGTGAACGTAGCAAATGAGGTGCGTTCGTATGATAACGAAGTTTCAAAAATATTCAGATCTTGCTGGTATAGTAGAGCATACTCCGGATACAGTATAGTAGTCGAAATCTTTGTGTTTCTGTAAATATGCAGGAAATAATATTTATTATGCCTCAGCATAGTATATCTTATTCATAAAATGTGAAATAGTTGAATATAATTAAAACACGCCCCAAACAATGTTTCCCCGTATAGCATTATGTAGTAGCATTTTGTGTGGCCCTGTAATTATAAAAATTCTTTGCATACAGATTGTACAGAATGCATATTTTAGTATATATTTCATAGATTCATGCCAATTCTATTATGTTCGTATGAGTGTAATATCATTAAAATGCATTTGAAACTTTTTTTCCCATTGACCGTAATGTAATGGAATACTTTTGATTGTCCCTGTAAATGATCTATGCATCCGACTTTCATAACATTTTAAATGACTCGACAAAATTACGTAATAATTATATGTTTTAAATTTCAAACGATTAAAATGCATTTGAAACTCTTTTCCCCATTGACCGTAATGTAGCGGAATCCTTTTGATTGTCCCTGTAATTGATCTATGCATCCGATTTTTATAACATTTGAAATGACTCGACAAAATTACGCAATAATTATATGTTTTAAATTTCAAACGATTAAAATGCATTTGAAACTTTTTTCCCCATTGACCGTAATGTAACGGAATCCTTTTGATTGTCCCTGTAATTGATCTATCCATCCGATTTTCATAAAATTTGAAATGACTCGGCAAAATTATATTATAATTATGTATTTTAAATTTCAAACGATTCGGTTGGGTAGTTTTTGCGTTGTTATATGCGGACAGACAGACAGACAGACGGACGGACAGACAGACAGACGGGCAGACAGACGGACAGACGGACGGACTGAGCGACAACAATAGGTGCTACGTATTTACATAATTACGAACGCACCTAAAAAAAGGAATAAATCAATGAATTAAAACAAGTCGAATCAGTTCTAGAAGTATTTGAATCCTATTTAAGTTAGGGATGTTATTTTTTATGTCTGGTTTACATTTTAGATACAGGATGTAACAAAATATTTTATATATATAACATACTATGTTTTTTTCTTCTTTTTTTTTAATGAGTTGAAAATAAGTAATAATATCAGATAAACAGTAAATTTCCAATCGACAATCTAAGGCACGCATGCTGTAGGTGGCCGACCTATTCCTAGACCATAGAATAGATCAATATTTTCCTTTTTTTTTCTCTTTCTTTTCTTTTCTTTTCTTTTCTTTTTTTTTTTTTTTTTTTTTTTTTTTATCGCATGACGCACACGCATAAAGTTCCGCAAATTATGATGAGAACAAATGTATAAAAGAATTATTTTATATATTTAATAAAATAAACAAAATACTCGATCAAAGCTTTAAAAATGCAAAATAAATAAATAAATAAATAAATAAAAATTCTAAATTTTGTAAGGAAATAGTTTATTGAAATTTTTAAAAAATTATTTTTTTAAGATATGTTAAAATTTAATCAGATATCCCAAAAGCAGTTTTCCTTTATTAGGATATTTTCTTTAATCGACGGAATTTTTTGACAAACATACTCTTAAATCTTTCCTTTCCAGGATTTAGCTAAGGTTTATTTTTGTTTCCAATGTCATTCATAGCAGAAATATCATTCGTTTCTCATATACATAAACTTGAGAGCGAAAAAATCAGCTACTACGGAGAATGCTATGCATATACTATGAATCTTAGAACATTATAATATATCTGATGTGTGAAAAATTAACTTATTATAATCGTTATAATTGTTACATAACATGATAATTTTATGGTAACATTACAACATAATCTAATATGGACACATATTATTATTATAACTGTATTCTATTCATACTCACTATTGAAATTGTATTTAAAATATTATTATTGGCTTCATTATGGATTTGAGCGGCAGTTCCTGTCATAACCTGAAAAGAAAAATATAGGAAAATTAATTTCATAATTATAAACTTCACTAAAATAAACAAACAAAAACAGAATGAAAATGGGAAAGGAGGAAAGAAAGAAAATTCAATTTCAGCTACTTAATGCGTTGAATAAATAAAAGTCTTCAGGAAAAGGTAAAATAAGTTAATAAAAGTCTTCTATTGATAAAAATAAAATGAAATAAGCATCGATGACATAGACACATACAAAGACACACGTATATAAATATATTTTTAAAGCGGTTAAAAGAATAATTCCACCATTCCCCCTTTTTTTAGTCTTTTTTTTTTCTTTTTATTTACTTAAAGATGCTCAATAGTTGTTTCACAGGGTCATTCTACGAAAAAAGTTCAAAAAATATACTTAAAACCTGTAAACTTAAATTTAAAAAAAAAACATTTTATCCTAATATCTAATTTTCGTATTAGACTATCTTTCACATTCATCCAGGTGATCGTAATGTCTTTTTTTCCCGCAACAATTTGGTAAAGGTATCCCCCCTCCCCCTCCTCTCTTTTTTTTCCCAACTGTAATAAAAAAGGAACATAACTATTGTAATCTTTTAGTTAATATTTCTTAAAGTATGGTTATTTAGGTCTTTAAGATGTTTCCTAGTTTCAGACTTTTATAAAATATTTACATTACTAGCTATTACATTCTATTAGTAATAGAATATAAGTTTTTTTTTTTTTTTTCAGATAGCAGATCATTTTAGTTAGATGCTATTTCTCAAAGTATTAAAAGAGGAAAAAAAGACTTATACAATACGACATAGATCTATCCTGCAGAAAAGTGTACATACTAATGACTTCAAAATTAATTTTAAAAATTTACATTTCTATATTTAAATTTTTTATGCAAAAAGTACGGTTGTTTGAATATTCTTTTAAAGCATTAAAATTAGTTTAAATGTAGTATATAATTAGTTTCAAAATTAAAAATATTTAAAAGTTTCTATAACTTTTGACATTTAAAATATACAAGATCCATTAAATCTACAAAAATCGCCTTCCAAATATACCTAAAAACATAAAAATACGTAATTTAAGATTAAATGAATTTGAAACTTTTTTCTGCTTATTCGGAATTTAAACATAACTGAAAAAAATATTTTAATGTTGAATCTTTTTAAAAATTAAATTTTAACTGCATTTTTTAATTGCATTACCGTAGAAAATATTATTGAAAATAACATTAAGCTTTGTTTTACAAAAAACCGATTTTATCCCAAAAACTAACATAATTAATATTCTCTTTTTTTCCCCACAATACGTCATATAACGGAAGAATTCGCGAAAATTGGAATGGAAAAGCATTTTACCCCTTCTCCTCAGCTCAATAACTGCAATAACACATTGAAGAAAGAGTGTTAGAGGCTTCAAACAATTGTCAATTTTAAAATCCTAACACTTGTTAAATCGTGTGATATGTACATTAATAACGCGTTAAATTTGCTATAATAGAAGAATTTTTACTATAAAAAGAACTTAAACACATAAGAAAATGTATAAAAGTTTAAATTTACAGACGCGGTTAAAATTTTCTATCAAACATTAATTATTGGTTTATTATAGACAATATGCTACTTTCTTTAGTTGGATTCAATATTTTAATGATTTAAACATGCATATATGTAATTATTTATTTATTTAACAGCGCTCTGTAAGTTAAGGGAGAAACTAACATTAAAAGTAATATGAAAAAAAAGGTATATTTTAAAAAAATTAACAGGAAGCGGTTATTTATTCCAAATTCTAAATGTGATCCATTAGTTAGCTTATATTTTCCGCATAATGCATATTGAAATTAATCATTATAATTAAACCTAAACTAAAAAATTATATCAAATTATAACGGTCAACTGAAACCAATACGTGTTAAATTTTTAACATGGTAAAGCAAACATTTTTTTTTTTTTTTTTTTTTTTTTTTTTTTTTATGAAAATATAAAACATTCTAATAGAATGTTTTTAATAGCAAAATATTAATAGCATATTAAAATGACTAGTTAAATATTTTTCTAAAATAGTAAATTATAATATTAATAAATATAAAATAAAATGAACCTTCTTTTAGGCAATATGCTTCCATTTTTAAGTAAAAAACAAGAAAAAACTACTATTATTATTACGGTGTTCGATACATTCATTAAAAGAATTACGTAAAGAAAATTTGTAAATTAAAATGTTTGTCGGAACGATAATTAAGTGGTTGCCAAAATTTAATACTTAATGTCAACAAGCAGACGAAAATAAAAATGCAAGTGAAAATTGTAATTGTGATTATGCCATAGCTTGAAAATCTCAAGCTCGTTAATAATTCGAATCGGAAAAAGAAATATTTATTTAAATAATTTAAAAAATGAAATAAATTGAAATTTTATAAAATTGCACTGGTATTTTGTACGTAATGTACAATATTTGCTTAAAATTTTAAAAAGTAAAAATTTTAAATTGGTAGAAATATAATATCAATTCCTTTCATCTATTCATTCTTTTAGGTGATGGCAGCCACATTAAACTTACGAAAGTTCATTAAAACTCTTTTTTTTTTTCAACCTCAAGAATGAAAACTGAATTTCTCCTAATTATTTTCTGTGCAATTATTATAAGGAATTAGAATAAATTTAACTTTTTAATTGAATGCTCAAGTTTTGTTGCAGTTTTAAAAATTAATGCCAATAAAGAAATAAAATTTTACACGTTTAAACAGATCCAATGTTTGTTTGCCTCTTAAAAATAACATCTTTTTGACATTTTATATTATTTTGAGCTTAGGTGTGTGAATATTTCGTGATTTGAAGGAAAAGAGACGCACTTAAAAATTCCATATCTAATATGAAAAAATACTATAGCTTCAAAGTTGTCGGAACATCTTTCGGATTCGGCAAAAATACAGCTTTAGATTGGGGAATTTAGGAAAATATTTATGTCAGATTGTGCAATTTTCTGTGTTTGAGGTAATAGATAATCAAATACGGAATTTTTGCATTTTAACGGAATATAATGGTACAAAAAATAATACAGAGATGCTTTAAAATGAAATTAAAAAACATTATTAAATTCAACTGCTGAAATTTTAATCTCTCGACATAAGAAATAAACTTTTGGCCTCACTGCAACAAATTGTTTAAATGTTGTGATATTGGTTTTCCAGTAAAATGCGATTCTCACATTAAATCCTTAAAGCATGAGGCAATATTTTTTTCTGGTTCAGGAAGTTCCAAGATAATGACGTTATTGGATAACAAGAGATTTTTTGAATAGCTTTAGCAATAATAGGAACATAAAAATGAAGAGTGAACATTTGCAGAAAAAAAATGACCGTGAAAAGAAAATTGGACGCATTACGAACATTTTAATGAAAAAGATAAGCATAAACTGGGAAACCAACTGGTTCGATAAAATGAGAAACAATCCCTTGGATACCAGTCTAAGAAATTAAAGTAGTGGCGGAATCATATTAGACCAGGAGACGGCACAGGCAGTCATCTCATCCAGTTCACGAATGAAAATTTAGGTTTGGCTAAATTTCGATTCGCATATTACAACGCAATTGGTCTGCCAAGACATATCTTGGTGGAAAACTCCTAAAAACCCGATTGACTTAAAGGTTTACTATTATATTATCCTGCACCCAAATCCTCCACGTTTTCATACGTTTGGGTGCAGGAAAGCACAATGGTAAACCTACGAGCCAACCACTAAAATTGGGTTTTTAGGAGTTTTCCACTAAGATATGACTTAGCAGACATATTGCGTTGTAATATGTGAATAGAGTTTGAACTAATTCAGGAATTTCAGTCGTGAACTCGATGAGGTGAGTGTCTGTGTTGCTGCCTCCCAGTCTGTCAAGATTACATATGTGTTCTAAATTTCAAAGATTTATGTCAACAGGAAGTGGGTGAAAAAAGAGAAACAACATTAAACTACCGCATACAAACTGAGTAGTAATTTAAAGGAATGCACGAAAAAAAACTAGTTTTACCGCAAACGTTAGAGTGTCTGTTTTGCGGTAAAGCATAGCAAAAGTGAAGAAAAAGAAGAAAACTGTAGAATAAATGATTTCCTTGTTCCATACTGACATAAACTCCTAATATTTAACAAATCCTAGATTTTCATCCATGAACTCAATGAGATGATCATCTGTGCTACCGCCTCCCGGACTATATGGTTACAAAAGCGCATTACTTTAGAAATACACAGAACTCTATGATCAATGGTAAAACATTTTTCCAAATTTTAAGCCCGACCAGTGGCTGAGAGGTTCTGACCTCTCAACTGGTAGACGGCAAGTGCTGGGTCCGAACCCAATCACGGCTGTCGGCCTAATCGTTCGGAGTTTTCCGAATTTCTTCGAACCTTGGATTTCCTTCAGTGAATACGGATTAGGTTCCCTTAGAAAGACCTCCCCAGAGGTCACCCCACCCCTTTAAGGGCCTATATGTCTCGTATAAATAATCGGCCGTCATGAAATAAATTAAACCAAATTTTAGTAATCGATACGGCAATCGAATTCAATTTAAGTATATTATTAGTTCATTAAGCATTCAGATTAGTTCTGAAATTCCTTGCTCAGCAATGTGAAACTTTCTGACACATTTTCTAATATATTTTTAAACATAAAAGTATAAAATAGGCAGGCCGTATTATTGAAGTGGTTCGAAATTGATAATCGTTTTCCATTCTTTAGCAAATGAATTTCTTATCAAGTTATAAGCGATTCTTACCACGTGGCGGCAAGTTTTCCGTTTCTCGTGCTGCTTCGTCCACGGACCGAAAAATCACATTGACAATATTTTATGCCTTTACTTACAAATGGAGAATTCCATTCGATTACATGGTTTCTGAAACCTATCAATTTCATGTATTTCTGAGCAAAAATAAATTCTTTTATTTTACTTATTTATTTAATAAGCGGAAATGAAGTAGAGAAAGAAAAGCCTGAACTATTTCTTTTTAGTAATACAGTCGAGTCTCTCTATATCGAAACTCCATACATCGAATTTCTCTATATAACGAATTTTTAGTAGGAATGGTTCCCTTTTCGCATGATTACATTAAAAACAGTCTATATATAGCGAAATTTCGATCTCCATATAACGAATTTTTTCATAAATTGATCTTAATTTACTCAGTTTTAAAAGGCTTCGAAATCATATGGAATCAATTTTCCATCACTTATTTTTGATTTATCGTCAGTGCTGAGTTTTTTTCATATTACTTCTCTTCTTGTTCTTTAAATCCAACGAATTCATCCCATCTCCCACATACCTTTCCACACCTTCTCAAAACAGAGTCAATTGGATTCATGCACATGTAAGAGAGAAATCAATGAGAGGCACATGAGAGAGGCTTTCAAATGGAGGAAAATGTTAACTACAATTTTTCATTCTTTGCTAAAATTTGAGTTTTTTTTTTTTTTAGAGCGTAACAATTTTAAAATCAAAACAACAAAAAATCACAGATTTCTTCGTCTGAAATTAATGCAAGTCTTCCTCATTTGATTTTCATTAAGCTTTCAAATAAATGTCTGTTCTCTTTTTTGAAACAGCTTAAATAATTAAGAAATAAAATGTTAGGTTAATATTTACTTTTAAACATTTCAAATTATTAATTCAAAAGATCAAAAATAACATTTGTTCAATTTTCACACATTAAATACGATTTTTAACATCATTCTCTATACATCGAATTTCTCTATATAACGAATTTTTTACTGGAACGGTGGATTTCGTTATATAGAAACTCGACTGTATTTACTTTCACTCGTCATTTTTTTCCATTCAATATATAACATTAAAGATCTTAAGTATTCAGTATGAGTACTGAGTTATTTTTATAGAGAGAAAAATGAAAAGAGTCGAACTTTGACAATTTGTTCCAATATTTTATAAGGAGACGTTGTCTGATTTGACAGCATTATTAAGCCTGATGTGACAGCCATGGAATCATTTTAGTTCTAACACGAAAAAATATGTGTCAAATAATTCTTAGAAGCTTACATCTTTGAACAAGAAAATTGAAGTTGTTATTAAGGTTGAAATCTGAATTAAAAACGGATTTTTTTAAAAAAGTTTTTTCTCAACAATTACAAATTTTTAAAAATTCATGACTCCTAATAAAGAAGGTTATGCCAATTAATTGTCATGATTTATTTATTTATTCTTGTTATTATTTTTTATGTACATCCATTCAACATTTTTGATCGGAAGCTCCTATTTAAAATTTTTAAGGAATAATTTTAGAAGTTGTCTTATAGATAATTCATCCGGATGCATGTTTTTATATCCGCCCAATTCCTTGCATTTCTTTGTCGGATTTACACTTTATAGGGAAGAGATATACCGAAAAACATGTTTTTATTTTCAATTGGGATTCGGAAAAAAAAATGATGAACATTTTCGCTGCAAAAAGTAGGAGTCAAACTGGAATTCGAACTCGAAGGTAAAAATCAAAAACTCAGAACGCTTCCAACTATGCTGTTGAGTAGTTTGCAAAAGGAAGTAATTTATAGAATTATAAAATGTACGTAAGCTTTGAGATTTATTTTCACAAGATCACCTGAGTATTGGCTTCATAACTTTCATATATATATATTTATATACTAACTATATACCATACTCCACAGAGTACGTAACAGAGCCTCAACTCGACTTGAAAAGAACGTCCTCAGTGGATCACTTAAAAACTAAACCATCGCGTTGGCGATTTTTATCCTCGTGATTTCTGTTTAACTGTAACCCTATTTTGGTTTGGCGCTTCTTGCTGAATGCTGATTTGATCATCTTTGCACACGTGCTTATGCTATTTGATCTTAGATTTCCGCGCTTATATTGATTCGTAATTATTACTGTTATTGTTCTTGAATTTTCAAGTTTAAATTATTAGGTTGTTATGTTACGAAGAGACACATGTATTGTTTGCAAGACGAATACGTCAAAGTTATTTCATATTAAAATAATTCTTTCATAAATTTCAAAACAAGAAGCAGCAAGCCGTCGCTGTATTTTTTTTTTTTTTTTTTTTTTTTTTCTCTTTTATCATTTGTCGCCAAGGAAGCGATGTTTCGCCGAATCTTATGTTATGATCGTAGTTTCAGAGTGGTCCGCTCGTCTCGCTACTGTCTATGCGTAATCCCATGTTAAACAAGTTGCCATTACAGTGTATGAAAGTTGATTTTCTGTTACTACTCTGTGCCATACTCTATCGGCACACAAACGTTGGCTGCATTTTGTGTTCCAGACCTCGGAACATCTCCCTGTACATCGCATGCAAATTAGATAAAAAACAAACGTTTGAAATCGGTATTATTATTTTATTGAAAAATGCTTATTTGTTAATAAATGTGTGGCATAAATTGATTATGAGAATATAATTTTAACCAGGGTTGCTGAGTCGGAATTGGAGTTGGGCTTATTTTTGAGTAAAAGAGTCGGGCTGGGAGTCGCTAAGAAACAAGCCGACTCTAAATTATTATTTTTATTTTTGGATTATACAGGGCTACCCAAGTTAAAGTTACCCGGAGTATATTGTAAGTGAAAACTGTTTTTAATTAAAAACTCTAGTACTTCGGTTCCCAAACTTTCTTGGTACGCGACCCACCTTTCAGTGAAAAAAAAATTTGCGACCCACTTTTCAGTAAAAAAATATTTTGCGACCCACCCAAGAAAAAGTTGTATATCAATATAACAATTTTTGTACGATCTCTATACACTCGAGTATCCTATTCTGCAAAAAATGCAGATTTTCATACGGAAAATGCATTATCAACAAAAACAAGTATCGGTAACCTCAATGTGTATAAGTGAATAGTAATTAAAACAATGCACAAACTACAAAGATAGTTTAAAATACGTTAAACTATTATGAAAACATAACTGTATAATCAATCAGAATTCTGGTACTGGTGTTTACCAATGTGGGAACATATATTAACACGCAGTTTGTCTCAGTACTTGTCTTACAAAACAGCAAAATAGAAAAATCTGATGTATGTCTCATAAGCATCACGAAGTGTTGAATTCCATCAAACACCTCAAAGCTTATTTAGATATGTTTCTCTATATTCTGTTCTTAAATTAACCTAGAAGGAATAAAGGTTTTTTCCCCTTGAAATATTTTTTCCTGTTGAAATTTTCATCTCTTTTTAAACGGATGAAATAAAAGATATATTTTGATGAAAAACCTCGATTGTTTCGCGACCCACCAAAACAACTGCCGTGGCCCACCAATGGGTCGCGACCCATAGATTGGGAACCGCTGATCTAGTAGTTGGTTGGTTGATTTTTGTCGTCGATTATCTACGCTAATGGGATATAGGACCAGGGGGAGTGCCCTCCGTGGGGGTCTTTCTAAGGGAACCTAACCCGTATTTACGCAAGGTTCGAAGAAAACTACGGAAAACTCCGAACGGTTAGGCCGACAGCCGCGATTGGGTTCGAACCCAGCACCTGCCGTCTACCAGTTGAAAGGTCCGAACCTCTCGGCCACTGATGGCGCGCTGCTCTAGTAGATCGTGATTATTTCCGAAATAGTAAAATTCTTATCATTATTTTTTTTCATCGAAATTTTTCTGCACTGGAGGACATGAATTAACACCAAAATTGTAAAGATTTCCATTTTTCAATACCACGTTCTGTTCTTGTTTTTACTTTTTTTTCTTAAAATTTCTGTTTTGTTTTCTTCTTTAGATTTCGATAGTTGGGTTTTTCGGTTTTGTGGGACGCGAAATTGAAAAATTACTAAAACGGAAAACATTTATTTTTTCTTTTTCAAAGTTCTAAGAACTGATTTAATGCCGAAATAGCGAAATTTTTGTCTTATTTTTCTTGTGTTCCCTCATATTTTAGCCAACAGCAACACTAGCATTTTAGCCAGCCAGGAGGTGGAGTCGAAGTCGTTGAAATTTCCGGAGTCGGAGTCGGCCATTTTTTTCATCGACTCCGCAACCCTGATTTTTAACAAACAGATCCCACCCCACCCCACCCCTTCTAATTAAAACCGTTTCAGGATTTTGCATAGTCTAAAAACAGAAAGAAACCATTTCCCAAAACAAACGCTAGACAGTTCAGCAAACTTTACATGTTAATAATAGCAAAAATAAAAATAAAAAAATTGAGGATGAGCGTTGATCTTGCCTATAAAAAATAATGATACATCGAGCAGTATTATTTTTAACGTATATTTTTCAAAGGGTTATTTTTAATCTCTGCCTTTAGCTATGTTTTCCTGATTTAGAAAAAAACTTATGAAAGGCTTTCACTTGAAAGTGCAGCATTTTTCAAAGGAAAGAAGGTTGGATAAATAATAAATATAACAAATGAAAATATCGTAAAAAATTAAAGAAATCTCACGTTTAGGAATGTAGGCTTAAGAAACAAATCAATGGGAATGTACTTGGAATTTAATGCCGATTTAAAAAAATAAATGTATGAATGTTTTTCCTTTTGATTACATTTAGATATTTTAATTCTTAATCATAAGGGAAGGTTAGTAAAATTAAAACATGTAAGAAAAATCATGCATTAAGCATATATTATGAAACATTTTCCAATTCTTCCTGAAATCTTTAACAAAACTTCGATATTTGAGGAAATAAGGTGCTACTAGCTACAGTAAAATATGTATTCCGATATCTTTAACAATCCTGTAACTGATCTCTTGGTTGAGATATATAGATATAATAAATATAGTGGGGAAATTTAATTTAGCAAGAAAACGCATAACAGGTTGAAATTTCTTTTTCAGCAATTTATACTATAATCTAATAGATGGAAACATACTTGAATACTTTTGTTTAGCCCTGTAGTTTACCTAGTACCTTTATTACACGCTAGTACTTAGCTAAAATTTAGTTCGAACTAAAACACTCTTATAACTGCTTAAATGAAATTTCCAGAAATATTATCCATAAGCGACCATGTATCCAATTCTTTGCGTGACCTTGTATATCATTTTATCTTTATTCTACAAACATTTCTTATTAAACTGAATGCAATTCAGCATAAAAATGCATAACTTATTTTAAAACCATCTTTAAGTAAATCATGCTCACATTCAGTAACTTTTACGAACTCTTTTGTGTAGCCCTGTATATCAGCTATAGCATATTTATGCACACCATATAATATACATACATTTAGTGAAACTTAAAAATGCATATGATAATTAAAAATGCACTTCGTGCATTCATCAGCCATCATCGATAGCATACAGTACTTGGGATATAACATACTATTTGAAATCTTTTGTGTGTCCCTGTAAGAGGTATGCACTTCGCATTGTGCGGGAAATGACTTATATTAAGCCTCAGCGACGTAAAAAAAAAAAAAAAAAAAAAAAAAAAAAAAAAAGGTTTGACTTATTGAGCCCACCTATTACGAAATGTTCGACAATCATGAAAAAGCAAACTATCTAATGCTAAACCGATTAATAATTTAAAAAAAACTTTAAATATATATATATATATAGAATTTATTTGTAAGTCTTAAATTTTAGTCCGAAAAAATCCTTTACCAAATGGTTGTTGTAATTTGTTAAATATTTTTTATTTATTTATTATTATTTTTATTGTTATTATTGTTTTTATTATTATTTTATGAACGTTTAAAGTTTATATGGACTTATTGCCTACCAGCACAAATACTCTTTATGTAATAAATGAGCTAAAATTCTGAATTATCTTTATCATTTATTTTCAACATTAAGTAAGGAAAAAAAAAAAGGAAAAGCTCATTTATCTCCAAAATGCACGCGCGCAGATAAAATAGCGAGAAGTTTAATTAACTTAATTAAAGCCGATAATTACAGTATTGTGTAATTAAATCCCCACCCGTCCGCACCCAAATGAGAGGTTTGATTGTGATTAATTACAAAAGAGAACCTTTTGGAAGTCGAAGTTGTGATATCATTATTAAAACACTTTCTACTGATATGGTTGCGTTATTAATTTTATTAACACTTTCCAACATAGTTGAAAAGTGTGTTGTAAGTTCAGTTTGCCTGTCTCTGCTTTAACCTTTATCGTCACGGACAAATTCTGTCAGTAAAATGAGAAATTATCGACTGTCACCGGAATTTACAAACGACTTTTTTAGAAATTAAAGGTACTATTACATGTGCGCTGCTGCAGGCGTCAAATCGCAGGCGTCTCCATGTTAAAGTGCTATTACACGTGTCGTGTTGCAGGCGTCTCCATGCTCCCTCTACGGGAGCAGGGGAGTCGCTTGGTAGCGCGCGATTCTCTTTTGTCGTAGCGTCTTTGACGCGTGGAACGAAGCGAGTCGCCAGTAAGAGCCAATCAAATGCTTGGAAATCCAAATGGTGGTAAAGACTCTTTTTGAACAGCCAATGAAATGATAAGAACACGAAAAAACGCAGGCGATTTTTGTCGCTTGCAATTTTTACGTGTAATAGCACTTTTATCCTATGGGACCAGAGGAGTCGCTTGGTTAGCGCACGATTCTCTTGTGTCACAATATTTAAATAAATGCGTCTTTGACGCCTGGAACGAAGCGACTCGCCAGTAAGAGCCAATCAAATGCTTGGAAATCCAAATGATGGTAAAGACTCTTCTCGAACAGCCAATAAAATGCTAAGAAAACGAAAAAACGCAGGCGATTTTTGTCGCTTGCAATTTTTACGTGTAATAGCACTTTAAGAATTCCTTCACTTAAGTTTTCATCGTAAAAGCAAAATTCTGTTAAAATAATCTTGGTATCGTTTGCAACTTTGGAATTAAAATTAAGTGTCCCGGAATGGGCACAGTGCGCCGGAAAGGGTTAAGAGGGTCTGGGTCACATTTTAAAATATTTTTTATTTATTGAGTTAATATTCTGAAATTCTTTGTGATGGTTAACCATATCATTTGTAAACAAAATCACGTGATAAAACTTCTTATAATTATTTTTAAAAAATTTAAAATTTATTAAAAATGTGTGGTTGTTTAAAATAGTCATAACTCAAAATGTTATTTGTAAAATTTCAATTTTTTTTTCTTTTGCACATAATTAAACAGAAATATCTAAATTTTAATTTTGGGGATACACAAAAGAATTCAGTAACAGTGCTGCTTATAAAAATAATTGCTGGAAAAACATCGTATATTTTTTAAATTTTAATTATTTTCCCTATTACTTTGTGTGTATAAATTCTATAAGTCATATACAAAAGAATTCGAGTACATTTCCGTTTATAGACGTAGATTACTAAAGAGGTATTTTCATTTGTTTTCTAACTGAACTAAATTTAAGCATACTATATATTATATATATATTCACATTGATAATATACAGAATTGAATAAAATAATTCGAATATTTTTCTGATGATTGATGATAATTCCTAAAATTGGGTTTCAATTGAGGGATGTGTTTTCCAAATTGTTTTTTTCGACATCAGGTTTCAACTTATTAAACGATGAATTTTTTTTTTTGTAGAATTCTGGATGTGTTGGAAAGTGTTTCATAGTCTACTCTTAACGCATGTTTTTTCGTTCTTGTTTCAGACAATTGATATGTCACGATATAGAAGTGTCTCAGCACTATCACCATTCATCATCTGAAATATTAATCGGTTTTCAAAAATTTAATATTCGGAATGTTACAAGAAGTCTTTAATTCTTAACTGCAGAAGATAAAGGTACAGTCGACTCTCGTTAATTCGAAATCGGATAATTCGAATCTTCGGTTAATTCGAACTAAACATGAAGTCCCGAAATTTTCAATGGCAGAATAACGTTAAAATTTTTCATTAATTCGAACTCCTTTTCTCTTGACTTCGCCTAATTCGAACTAACGAGAATTCCGATTTTTCATTATTTTTTCTTTCTCGTGGATTTCAGATCATTTGAATAACTTTCTTTCTTTGATTTCCGAACGAGTATACATATAATCCAATGCATTTGATATCCACTTTCTTTGTGCCTCGTCTGTTCATCAGAGACGATTTAAATTTTTCTTCCATTGTGCTTGTTTCTAATCTTTTAATTAGTTTATGAATTTATACATTCTAATTTAATAATAAGTCCTATTCTAATGATAACAGACGAAATAAATAAAAAAACACTAACATCAATTCCTTTGTAATAGTACCATATTAAGCATGTTTTCATTTCAAATTTTTCATAATTCGAACTTCGGATAATTCAAACACTTCTTGCGGCCCCGACGAGTTCGAATTAACGAGAGCCGACTGTATATACAAATATTCTACAGAGAGTCGCCCCAGTGGCGTGATCAGTAGCAGCAGCTGCTGCCACGCCGAGGGGTCCTGGTTCGAATCCGGGTAATGCATGGATGTTGTGCTGTCCCTTTATAGTGTTATGTATATGTAATGAATACAAGAAATAAAAATTGTACTGATTTGTGGTTGTTTCTGTGTGGATCATTTCGAGGCGACAGCCACAGCTGCTATAGGCCTCAAAGCATTTACTTCTCAAAATTCTACAGACATAAATACAATAAACCCAACTGAAGTGAAAATTAAGACAGAGCCAGGAATCAAACCCTGGACTACAGCGTACTAGGCTGTTGCTCTATCATTGAGCAACTCCTTCAACTCTGGTTCGATTGCTGGCTCTGGCTATTTTTTCATTCCAATTAGGTTTATTGTATTTATGTCCAGCGGCGCCAACATTTCAAAAATATTGGGTGGGTTGAACTATTTTCACCTAAACTTACATGATATTTTGTTTTATTTTGAAAATATGAGAAAAAATGACATTTGAAGATAAAGTAAAAATTTTTAAAGCGAGATTGAAGTTTTATTAATTTTCATTATTAGTTTTATTAATTCTCATATGGTGTCTTCATTTTATGCACTATAATATTTGCTATGAAGAAATTTCTCTTTTGGGAGAAAATCAATTGTTCACGTCCGTTGTTTAACTTTAATGGGGCGGGAGGGGATTAAAGGATCTAGTTACTATTATTCTTACCGTTTTTTCCAATAAAATTAGTTTGAGTACGTCAATGATTTTTTTTTCAGAGATAGAAAAATAAATAAGTAACAAACAAGAATAATAAGAATTGGGCGGCCTGGAAGAGCAAATTATTGGGTAGGCTCGGGCCCCATGAGCCCATTCGTTCCACGTTCTACGTTCCAAGTTGGCGCCACTGTGTACGTCTGTAGAATATTTATGTACATATTTAATAGTTGATTTCAGGCATTATTTATTTGTGCATATGCGTTTTAATATAGAAGATAAGTAGTATGAACCATAAAGATGTTTAAAATAATGTAAGATAAAAAGGTATTTAAATGATACAGTCTGCATTTAGTTTTTGAAGAATTACGCTTATCAAATTTTTACAATAAGAGCCCTCTAGGGAAAAAAAATGGTTAATCAGAAAATAATTTCCTTTATTGTGGTTTTGTTTCCCCTTTCGGGTCTGGTGTACTATTAACATGTATTTAAATGCAGTATTTTTTTGCTTTAACAAATGCTTTTACGACTATTTACATGTAACAATGCTAGTTTATGTCTGTGCATTTACTATATGGCTTTATTTATGTTTAGGCATTTAGTAACAATAATAATAATTATTTTTTGCTTAATTCTCTTTGCGTTGTTTGCGATTCTTTTATTTTAAACATATACAGTCGAGTCTTCTATATAACGAAATCCATCGTTCTAGTAAAAAATTCGTTATATAGAGAAATTCGATGTATAGAGAATGATGTTAAAAATCGCATTCAATGTGTAAATTTTGAACAAATATTATTTTTGATCTTTTTAATTAAGAATTTGAAATGTTTAAAAGTAAATATTAACCTAAAATTTTATTTCTTAATTATTTAAGCAGTTTCAAAAAAGAGAACATACATTTATTTGAAAGCTTAATGAAAATCAAATGAGGAAGACTTGCATTAATTTCAGACGAAGAAATCTGTAATTTTTTGTTGTTTTGATTTAAAAATTGTTACGCTCTCAAAAAAATGCTCAAATTTTAGCAATTGTAGTTAACATTTTCCTCCATTTGAAGGCCTCTCATCGATTCCTTTCTTATACAGGGTGATTCAGCTCGTCGGTGACAAACTTTAAGGATCGATAGAGCACACCTAGAGGAACATTTTTGAATAGGGAATGTAGGGTCCCTGACGCGATGGTAAGGCGCTAGGCGCTTTCGAAAATTTGGGTGCCGAAATTCGAAACGTCATAAAAACTAGGGAAATGGTTAGATTTTCTTGCTTGTTGCGTCGAAATGATTCTGTTTGTTTAGACTTTCTTCAGTACCAATTTGATAAGCGTATCTCTTAAAACATGGATAGGGGGCGCTGCAGACTTTGGAGAGCTAGACAACAACTTTAAGCCCGTTATTTTGATAATTTAACACATGCTCGCCAAAGTTTATACTCTAACTTAAAGTTTGAACCCAAAAGTAGAGCCCTGCAAAAAGCGTAAGAGCCGGAATAAAATGTCAAAGTACAGGGTGGTCGAAACTCGAAGGCTCCTAAGAGATAAACAAACAGATTTCTTGACTTATGGCATGCATTTTCATGATTCTGTTTGCTGGGGCTCTCTGAAACTCAGTTGAACGGTACAAAAAGAAACATCGATAGGGGGCGCTTTGGGCAAAAAACATAATTCGTTGACATTTCGGACGATAACTGGAAACGGGGCGCTACGATCAGTTAGAAACAAAACAAGAGAGTAATTTACTTATCATAAGAAGCTATTAAAACTGCAGTTTGTTTGTTTTTTTTAACAAACATAGCTGGTTTCAATCATGCACAATGCGCGCAATAAAATTTACATAAGGTGCTTTTTGCTGATTTATGCAAAAGATATCGTACCATATCGATATGCAAAAGATACGTAATGCGTAGACGACAACGCGAGATGACGTAGTTGTATGCGCAGACACGTCTTTTGAACGTGCGGTACCTACTTAAGCTTCGGGTTACTTGTCTGCAGATCGGTAGTAGGATGGAACGGTACACAAACTCTGAATTGGCTGACATGCATTTGGCGTATGGCGCTGCTGGTTGTAATGGACGAGCCGCTCAGCGGTTGTACGCCGAGCGTTACCCCAACAGGCAAATCCCCTGCCATGCCTTCTTCGCTCGAGTACACCAGAGGTTGTCCACAACGGGATCTTTCGACGGAGGCAGGCCTGAACGGGAGCGATCAGTGAGCACCCCCGACAACGAAGAGGCTGTGCTTAACCTGGTTGAGGACAACCCAGGTCTTAGCACGAGAGATATCGCCAGACATGTTGGAATTTCGCAAGCAACTGCGTGGCGCATCTTACGTTCCCGGAATCTGCACCCCTACCACATCCAGCGGGTGCAGTTGCTCAGAGAGCAGGATTTTGGCCCTCGAGTGGAATTCTCAAGATGGTACTTGGCGATGAGATCCAGGGATCCCCGTTTTGTAAACAGCATTTTGTTTACGGACAAGTCCACCTTCAGCCGGGAGGGAATGTGGAACGCCCACAACAGTCATGTGTGGTGTGATGAAAATCCACATGAAACCAGAAGCCGAGCAGCCCAGGAGCGTTTCTCAGTAAATGTGTGGGCCGGCATTCTGGGGGATTGCCTCATTGGCCCTTATTTGTTACCTGAACGGCTGACAGGTGGAAATTACCTGATTTTCCTGGATCAAGTGCTGCCGCAGCTTCTGGAGGAGGCGCACGTACCCGAAGGTTCGCGTCGCCAGATGTGGTTCCAGCACGATGGAGCTCCGGCCCATTACACGAACGACGTGCGTCTCCATCTAAACGCAAGGTATGGCCAGCGGTGGATCGGGCGTGGGGGTCCAGTTCACTGGCCTGCCCGATCACCAGACCTCACCTGCTTGGATTTCTTCCTTTGGGGTTACCTGAAGGCCGAGGTATACCATACACCTGTCAGCAGTGCTGAAGAACTTGTGGCGCGCATTGTGGCAGCTGCAGGGCAGATCAGAGATACTCCTGGCATTGTTGGAAACACACACTCCTCAATGCGACGGAGGTGCGAAGCCTGCATCATGGCCCAAGGTCGAAATTTCGAGCATCTTCTGTAGTGTTATTTTTTGTAAATAAATTTCCAGTATCATTGATGTTTTTGGTCTAAATTTATTCAGAAGTGTTGAGCAGAGGTAGAAAATGTGTTTTCATTATTACTAACTGATCGTAGCGCCCCGTTTCCAGTTAGCGTCCGAAATGTCAACGAATTATGTTTTTTGCCCAAAGCGCCCCCTATCGATGTTTCTTTTTGTACCGTTCAACTGAGTTTCAGAGAGCCCCAGCAAACAGAATCATGAAAATGCATGCCATAAGTCAAGAAATCTGTTTGTTTATCTCTTAGGAGCCTTCGAGTTTCGACCACCCTGTACTTTGACATTTTATTCCGGCTCTTACGCTTTTTGCAGGGCTCTACTTTTGGGTTCAAACTTTAAGTTAGAGTATAAACTTTGGCGAGCATGTGTTAAATTATCAAAATAACGGGCTTAAAGTTGTTGTCTAGCTCTCCAAAGTCTGCAGCGCCCCCTATCCATGTTTTAAGAGATACGCTTATCAAATTGGTACTGAAGAAAGTCTAAACAAACAGAATCATTTCGACGCAACAAGCAAGAAAATCTAACCATTTCCCTAGTTTTTATGACGTTTCGAATTTCGGCACCCAAATTTTCGAAAGCGCCTAGCGCCTTACCATCGCGTCAGGGACCCTACATTCCCTATTCAAAAATGTTCGTCTAGGTGTGCTCTATCGATCCTTAAAGTTTGTCACCGACGAGCTGAATCACCCTGTATGTGTAACAATCCAATTGACTCTGTTTTGAGAAGGACGTTGAAAGGTGTGTGCAAGGTGGGATGAACTCGTTGGATTTAAAGAACGGAGAGAAATAATATTTAAAAAAAGAACTTAGCACTGAACGATAAATCAAAAATAAGTGATGGAAAATTGATTCCACATGATTTCGAAGCTTTTTTAAAACTGAATAAATTAAGACCAATTTATGAAAAAATTCGTTATATGGAGATAGATATTTCGCTATATAGAGACTGTTTTTAATGTAATCATTAGGAAAGGGGACCGTTCCTGCTAAAAATTCGTTATATAGAGAAATTCGATGTATGGAGTTTCGTTATAGAGAGACTCGACTGTATTTCACTCTTTCAATTTTAAATAAAAGATACTTTCCTGAAAGAATCACGTGTAATAAAGCGCAAAAAGCATAAGAAAGTTGTAATATGAGTTAAATTTTATTGTAATACAATATTTTCTAAACATCTCCAAAAATTCTTCCTTAGCCTATTGTCATATGAATATTAATTGATAAGCATGCTAAACGAAAACATTCGTTATGGTCAAGACAATGAAATATTCGTTAAAAACTAATTAACGTATTTGGATTGCTAGTGTTCCTGTTGTTAACGTAAATGCAGTTTTTTCTAAACATGTCAAAAAATTCTTCCTTAGCCTATTATGATATGAATATTAATTGATAAGTATGATAAAAGAAACATTCGTTATGTTTCAGACAATGAAATATTCGTTAAAAACTAATTAATCTATTTGAATTGCTAGTGTTCCTGTTATTAACGTAAACGCAGTTTTTTCTAAAAATTGAAAAAAAAAAAAAAAAAAAAAAAAAAAAAAAAAAAAAAAAATCGAATTCGAATGGGTTAAACTAGCATTAAACAGTATTATACTTAACTAAATAAATAAACAACGTTAAAGAGCACAAATATTATAAAATAAAAGATGTTAAAAGCATACATGTTTCGGGACTTCTAAAGTCCCATCATCAGTGCCAAAAAGTGTAAAACGTTTAGCACTGATGATGGGACTTTACAAGTCCCGAAACATGTATGCTTTTAACATCTTTTATTTTATAATATTTGTGCTCTTTAACGTTGTTTATTTATTTAGTTATATATAAGCACAAAGTACAATCCTCCCCCCCCCCCCTTCTTAGTATTATACATAGTTTATCTCGGTTTATCCACATCAATATAAAAATATATAGAATTGTAACTACCGGCGCCAAACTAGCTTAAGTCAGACGAATAAGTATGGTGACAAATAAAAACACAATATTGATCTGTCTAGCCAGAACTGACAGCTTTTTACGATGGCAAACAAATGTTAGGATTGGGGCACGACATTCAGTGCAATTCAATTTGCTAGGAAAAGTTTTTGTAACCTTAATATTTTCGAGAAAAGAAAATACATATGTTAAATGGGATGTTATTTCCCAGTTTTCTTAAAAATACTAATGTAATAATATTGTTCAACAAATTTGAACTTTTGCTCTTTCAGAAAACCGAAAATAGTTGCCGCTTATGTATTGATTCTGAATCTATTTTTAGATTTGCTCCAGTAGATCTTGTTTTTGAGATTTTTGCGTATTTCGATTCATGCAAATTTAGTCAATTTTGTACAATTATCTGAAAATTTAAGGCATAATAGCATTATTAGACTTTTTCGCTTTATGTTACGATTGCTGTCTAGTTTATTATACACAAACGCTATTTCTGATATTATATTGACATGTGACCATGAAATACTGTGTCTAATTTGCATATTTTCATGTTTTTCTAATAATGTTTCTTGTTCAAATATTTCTGCCACACGAGTACGCTAATATGTTTCTTAACCCTTAACTGCTGTTAGAGGTCTCAGAGACCGCTGAGTTTTTCAAGTTTAACTCGTAATGTTTAGTTTAACTAGATACTGGTCAAATTTTGTTTAGTTTGGAGTCTTATTACTACCTCTAAATACTTTTGAATAGCTGAATTTGATTTATAACAGTCTTGTATACAAAGTTTAATATATAAATAGTATTCTGAGAGTTAATGTAACATTTTATTCATCTTTAGATTAAGCGGTCCGACAGATCGCTCACAGTAGTTATGTGAGAATTTTCGTCGCAGCAGTAAAGGGTTAAATCAGCTTTTTGCGCTGATTTCAAATCTAGTATCTGTATTTTTCTATCACTTCAAGTTTTTAAACAGGTGAAATTTTATTTTTTAGTCAAAAAAGCCCCAAAATCGTTTTTTAACACTTTACAAGAAAGTTGAAAAGTGTTCATGCATTCAGTTTGTCAGTCCGTCAGTCCAAGCTCCATCACCCATAAATATAGTCGGATTTTGATGCAACTGGTAACCTTAAAGAGGGTCCCCTAATCATGTTTAGTATTTTATATGAAGTATGTAGAATTAATAATTAGTTTACTAGGGCACCCAAAGGAAACCCATTACATTATGATCTGTGGTGCAAAATCGTTTGCAGAGATTTTAATGACATTACGCTATTCCAAATGTAGTAAAAATGACATAAATGACTGAATTTCAGTACGATTACGCTAAAACATGACATTCATAACATTTTTAATCCATTTACAGGGACACACAAAAGAAATCGGTTACAATTGAACTGTTTTTAGATGTCTTCGTAATTAACGTAGCACATATAGTCGTCGTCTGATACGTCCGTCTGTCTTTCTTTTGTCCACATATAACAGCACACGAATCGCTTAAAATTTTAAATATACATTTGTTGCAGAAATTTTTGAATCATTTCAAATTTTAGTAAAAGCGTATATATAGTTCAAATACAGGAGCAGTCAAAAGTATTCCGTTACATTCCGTCTGATGGGATAAAATAATTTCAAGTGCTTTTTAATGATGTTTCGCTCATCGAAACATAGTAAAATTTATAAGCATTTATGAAGGGCACAAGAATATACATTTTGTAGTATATGTCGCACAAAGAATATTTATTATTCATTTACAGGGTATCACAAAAAAATTTTGCTACATAATAATGAATGCGGGAAACAGAATTTGCGGCATATTATAATAAATTTGACACACGTTGCTTATATTTAATATAAGTTTCTATATTGTTGAATTAGATATAATATTTTAACTTATTAAATGCTGCAGATTTTTTACATTATTCAGAAAGCTTTGGAAATATTTCATAATCTGTGTTTCACACATATTTTTTTTCTTTCTTATTATGCTATTTTGTGATGTACTTGAACTAGTTTGGATAGATTTTACTACTTATTTCAATTTTTTTTATTCGATTATATAAATTGTTGCTTTATGTCCCTTAAACGAATCTGACACTATTCTTCTTTTGACAACAAAGTACACTTCCTCTAAAATATCTTTATTAAAGTTGTATCAAAAGTAGGAATTCATTTTACTCAAAGAGTAGACGTGATATAAGGAAATATATAGCAGTTTTGAAATCAGCATAAAAACCTAGTCTTGAAAAACGGTACAGTCGGCTCTCGCAGTGGCGTAGCTAAGGGGGGCAAGGGGGGCGTCCGCCCCGGGCGCCGAGGCCTAGGGGCGCCAAATTGAGAGAAATTGTTATATATCTATATTGGGGTGGGGGCGCAAAATTTCTTGCTGGCCCCGGGCGCCAAAAAACACAGCTACGCAACTGGGCTCTCGTTAATTCGAACTCGTCGGGACCACAAGAAATGTCCGAATTAGCCAGAGTTCGAAATTAGGGAAGATATGAGAGGAAAACATGTTTCAAGGGATACTATTACAAAGGAATCAATGATATAGAATTTTTTGAATTTATTTAAGCTGTTTTTCGAATATGGCTTAATATTAAATTAAAAGATATAACTACATAAGCTACACTCTTAAAACGAAAGAGCTGATTTGGCTTCTCATGAAAGAGCTGTAATTTTTTTGATCATAGAAGAGTTGTTTTTCAAACGATTAAATCTTCTTGATTTAAATTGGTTATTTAAATAGCTCAACTTCATTTAAATTGGTTAAAACTCGAGTTATTTCAACTCTTTTTTTGAGAAGCTGCCTTTCAACATTGAGATGAGTGGATTTCAGCTCAACTTGAGCTATTTTGTGGCTGACTTTTTAAAAGAGTAATTAAGTAATTAGAAACAAGCACAATGGAAGAAGTGGTGGAGGTGTCATTATTGGACTGACGGGGCACTAATAAAGCATATATCGCATTAGATTTTATGTATGCTAGTTCAGAACAATTCTGACAAAAATGAAAGAAAGAAAGTTATTTCAAGAAACTGAAGTCCGTGAGGAAATAAGGAAAAGTGAAAAATCGGAATTCTGTTTAGTTTGAATTAAACGAAGTAAAAAAAAAAAAAAAATGAGTTCGAATAAATGAAAATTTTCAACGTTAATCTTCCATTGAAAATTTCGGGACTTCATGATTAGTTTGAATTAAGTTAAGATTCGATTTATCCGATTTCGAATTAACGACAGCCGCCTTTATGTCAATTCTGATGACAGTAATGATGATAGCAATGATGACAGCAATGTTGATAGTAATGTAAACATTGAAAAATATGCAAATTAGGATTAATAACTTACGGATTCATGTTAAGAATATACAGATTCGCGATATTTATCTGAAGCAAATAGTGCAGTACAGGGTTATTGCATGGTAACTTACGTTACATTTAGAACCATTTTCAATAATTTTAGTAATACAACTCACTCAAAAAAAAAAAAAAATATATATATATATATATATATATATATTCAAAAGGTAAATTTGACATGGTTTGCTAATTAAACTTATTCAAAGCCCAAATGAGATGAAAATTATCTAATTTCTGTGTTATTTCTTCAATTTTGGTAGTTTTATTTACTGTGGCAACTGCCATTACTGTAAAAGGATTGTAAGTTATCATATAAAGTGTAATTTTCATTATCATTTTTTTAGGTAATTTTCATCCAAATTGACCCTTAGATAGGTTTCATTGACAAATCATGTTGATTTTACATTTGGATATTTTTTAGTGTTACATTACTAAAATTACTGCAGTAAATTGTTCTAAATGTAATGTAAGTTAGCGTGGAATGACCCTATAGTCATTATCAAGAAAACATAATTCAATTTGACCTTTATTGGGTCGAAAATTGGGCATAAAATAACACAAAAAGATTAAAATTGCCTTAACTTAACACATTCGCTGCCGATCACGCGCCAGCGCGTGATGTGGGGTGATGGCTCAATAGCCAGTCACGCGCTGGCGCGTGAAAATCTTTCGCTGATTCTTTGTTATAAAAAGTATATCGGCTTCTGAGAAGAACCCACTTCTACAATGCGGCCTTAACTACTATCCCATCTTCACGTAAGCGGCAGCGAGCGTGTTAAATATGCAAATTCCTCAAAAACAGGACCAGTATAGAGAAAAACAGAAAGCACATTCAGAAACAGAGCAAAAAATTGATGGAGAATCAACTACTTTCAGTTCTATGACAATATAATTGTTGTTCAATGTAATTAGAATTTGACCGAATATTCATTTTCGGCTCAAAATCTGAATTTAGGCAAACATTAGTTTTCGGCGAAAATACTACAAATATTCAGCCAGGACAGAAATTGACCGCAACTATCTGTATTCCTTAAATCTCGTGTTTCTTCCTTGTGGAATTTTTAACATCACTCATCTATTTGTCCTGTATTGGCTCAAATAAGGTCCTGTTTATTGCTATGTACTTCCCTTTTTATAATTATCGGCGATCTTTTACGCAACACGTGACTTCAAAATATAAGTATGCATGTAACCAAAATTTGAAAACGCTTACTATCTATTCATTAAAATCTGCAGACTTAACATTAATAGAATATTTTTAGTTTTGATTCTGCCGAATTGTTTCGAAAGCGCTTTAAGAAAGGTTTTATTTTTGCTAAAATTTCAAGACTCATAAGACTTTTTATCTAAGATTCATCAGAAATTTATAATAAAAAGTTTTAAAACTTTGCTGATATTTTTTTAATTTATTTTTTCATATTTTTATTTTAATGATATACAATCGCGGAATACTTTCGGAAAATTTACAGATTATTATTTTTTGTTTTTATTTTAGAACTTGTTTTCGCACGTTCTAAACAGTATAAATGCTTCTAAAATGTATGTCTTTTAAAAAATATTCCAAAAAGTTTATCTTGCAAAGCTCTTCAAACACGTGCGAAGTGCAGTTTAATTGTGGCCACTCCGTATTTTAATAATATTTTTTATATGATAGTATAAAAATATGACATTGAAATGGCGGAAAAATCAAAAACTTTTTTTCTGCTGAGGTGGCAATACGTGTCGCGACGGGGGAAAAGCATTATAAATCGCTAAAAGCTAAGGTAAAAAAAAAAATACAGTCATGAATTATAATGATGAATATGTATAGCAGGGCTGTCCAAACTCTCACTAAGCAGGGGCGCACCTCAGATCTTGATACTCAATGAAGGGCTCCACTTTTTAACCGACTTCCAAAAAGGAGAGGAGGTTATCAATTCAACGCGTATGTATTTTTTTTTATGTATGTTCACCGATTACTCCGAAACTACCCAATCAATTAACTTGATTTTGGTGTTAAATGAGAGAGCTTGCTCTCGAATTGGTACCACTTCCGTTTCATAGAAATTGGTTCAGTACTTTTTCAGTAATTAGGCAAAAACTAATAAAATTAGGAATTTCTCGCAAATCAATAGTAATGTGGATATTGAAAAAATTTCCCGATGCCAGGATAGCCGAGCGGTCTAAGGCACGTGATCTAAGATCTGATTTTCGAAAGGCAGCGTGGGTTCGAACCCCGCTCTTTACATACGTGTATACAGTAATCTTTTCCGTATTAAAATTTTTAAATATATATTTAACAAATTAAATACTAATTATGCTATTATTAATATTTTGTATTTAACCGTTACCACAGAGTATCACAGATTTTTTACTAACTCAATACTTTATCAGTGAAAGATTACAGAAAAAGAGAATAGACTTGCGAAAAGTAACATGACATTGAATAAGTTCTCTAAAGAGAATGATGTCCGGATAGCCGAGCGGTCTAAGGCGCCAGATTCAATCTCTGGTTTTGAAAGAGAGTGTCGGTTCGAACCTCACTCTTGACATAGTGAAAGATTACAGAAAAAGAGAATAGACTTGCGAAAAGTAACATGACATTGAATAAGTTCTCTAAAGAGAATGATGTCCGGATAGCCGAGCGGTCTAAGGCGCCAGATTCAATCTCTGGTTTTGAAAGAGAGTGTCGGTTCGAACCTCACTCTTGACATATGTGTATGGTATACAAATAATTTTTCCGTGTTATATATTTTTACTTTCTTCTATCTTTACAATAAGAAAGTATTGGATTCATGAAAATTTTCTACTTCCGGTTTTCGACGGATTTATACGTTTTAGAAGGTCCTGAACACGTTTTGACTATTTTTAGAAAATGTCTGTCTGTGAGTCTGTCCGTCTGTCTGTCTGTCTGTATGTGACAAAAAATTTGTGGGCACTCTGTCTCAAGAACTAATGCTCGAAATTTAATAAAATTTTATATTCAGTTAGACCTTGATATGAATTAGTGTCTATTGGTTTTTGGTGAAAATTGGCCTGCAGGTGGCGCTGCTATACTACGTTTTTCATGATTTTCAAGATTGCTATATCTCAAGAACTAATGCACAGAATTTCACCAAACTTCAGATTCTGTGACCCCTTGAAATACATAGACGCTGATTAAATTTGGTGTAAATTGGCCAGCAGGTGGCGCTGCTATGCCACGTTTTTCATGATAGCTATATCTCAAGAACTAATGCACTGAATTTCACCAAACTTCAGATTCCGCGATACCTTGAGATACATAGCCGCTGATAAGGTTTTGGTGTGAACTGCCCTATAGGTGGCGCTGCTATGCTACATTTTGCACGATTTTTGCGATAGCTGTATCTCAAGAACTAATGCAGAGAACTTCATTAAATTTTAGATTCTGTTACTACACTAGAATATATAACATAATTAGACACTGATTACATTTTGGTATTAACCTTGCAACAGGTGGTGCAGTTATGCTGCATTTTGCACGATTTTTCCGATAGCTATATCTCAACAACCAAAGCACAGAATTTCATCAAACTTCAGATTTTGTTACAAAATGACATATAACATAATTACACGATGATTACGTTTTGTTATAAATCCTTCAACTGATGGTGCTGCTGTGCTATATTTTACACGTTTTTTTAAACTAGCTATATCTCAAGAACTAATGCACAGATATTCATCAAACTTCAGATTCTTTTACACCATAACATAATTAGACGCTTTTTTACGTTTTGGCATAAATTGTCCAAGTTATGGTGCTGCTGTGCTACGTTTTGCAAATCTTTTGTTATAACTATATCTCAAGAACTAATGGACGAAATTCCATAAAATTTCAGATTCTGTTAGGACTTGACATAAATAGATGCTTATTAGGTTTTAGTATAAATTACCCAAAATGAGACACTACTAAGTTCATTTTCTCAGAATATTAATTAAATTTTGCGTTTTAGGCTTTTCGGATACCAGGATCTCGTTAGGCTAGGTCAAATGTTCGAGGAAATTCGATAGTGGATAACTTTGGGGTCACCACGTTTTTTTTTTTTTTTTTTTTTTTTTTTTTAATATTAAAATGTATTTATGAGATAGGAGAAAGTTTTGGGATTGACATATCCAACTAGTTTTACGTGACTTCAAAAAAGGAGAGGTTGTTATCAATACGGCGCGAATGTATTTTTTTCTATGTATGTTCACCGATTACTCCGAAACTATCCAACCGATTAATTTGGTTTTTGTGTTAAATAAAAGAGGCTACTTTTCCATTGGTACTTCTTCCATTTCATTGAAATTGGTTCAGTGCTTTTTTAGTAATAAGGCATAAACTAATAAAATTAGTGATTTCTCGCAAATTAAAAATAATATGGAGTTTGAATAATATCGCCACCTGGAGCGCAGTCAGGATGGCTGAGCGGTCTAATTCGCCATATTTAATCTCTGGTTCTCGAAAGAGAGTTGCATTCGAACCCCACTCCTGATATTCGCATATAATTTACTATAATTTTTCTGTATTATAATTTTTACTAAACACTTCAAAAGATCGTTAACTTTTAACTAAAAAGAGAAAAATAAACTTTTCTACCAAAAATTGAACCGACTTCGAAAACTACTGCAGAGTGAAAAATAATTTTTTACATAATAGTAATAAGAAATTAAAATAAGAGCGTAGTATTTACCATGCGTGTTATTATATTTATGTACATTAATTTGATTTTTTGGAGTCGGTGCCAGCCAAGCCAAGTTACATGTAATTTTCCAATAGACACACATCCAAGTACTTACGACTTTTTTACGATTTAATATTTAGTTAAAAAATAAACTTTATTCTTATACAATTTGCATTGGATACTTACTTTTAATTTTTAAATTGGCTTGGCTGGCACCGACTCCAAAAAAATCAAATTAATGTACATAAATATAATAACACGCATGGTAAATACTACGCTCTTATTTTAATTTCTTATTACTATTACGTAAAAAATTATTTTTCACTCTGCAGTAGTTTTCGAAGTCGGTTCAATTTTTGGTAGAAAAGTTTATCATATGACTGAAAACATGCAGCAGTATTATGTCACAGTATTCACAGCAGTATTATTTCACAGGTATAACTAAATCTAAAATTTAGTGAAATTCCGGGCATTAATTCTTGAGACAGAGAGCCCACAAAATTTATGTCACAAACATGCAAGGAGATAGATAGATTCACAGACAGACATTTTGTAAAAAACGTGCGTTTTGGCATTTCCGACCCTTAAAACGTGTAAATCCGTCGAAAATCAGAATTCTAAAATTTTCGCGAATCCAATACTTTTTTCTTCTAAAGATAGGATAAAGTCATAGTTTAGCGTTTCTCAAAGTTTTTGTATTTCGGGACCACACTTAGAGTACTCTGAGCTGTTAATCATTTTTACATAACTTTTATATTATGTTATATTATGAGATTTTCAGCCAGATATGAGTGCGCGATATGACATTAATTTTAATTATTTCTTTTCCCGTCTTATTTGGAAATTAAAGGGGATGCAATGTGGAAAACGCTGTTTTAATTCCTCTCTCCCATCCCTAGAAATGTTATAAATATACATGCACACCTTAACAGTGTGAGAATGAATCTTAAGGTAGTAGACAAAAGGTATTAAATTTCAAATTGTATATTTTTCTATGTAAGAACTATCTCAAAAAATTTTGTGGGGGTAAGGTACCAAAAACTTTAAACATGCTTATAATAAAAACAATAAAAATAAATAAACACGGAGACCAAACACATTGTTAGGTTTCTTTTAGGCATGCTAAAATACGTTTTGACTTATTTTGAAGGCGTGAATTTACTTTTAGAAAAAGTACGAAGTATAAAGCAAGCATGACAGTGACCATTTCATATAGCTGGCTCCAGTGAAATAGTCTGGAAGTGCTTTTATAGGTGGAAATCATTTTGTTCTGTTTTATTAATTTTTTTTAAGTGAATTGAAAAGAAAATGACAGACTGTGTCAACTGAGTTGTTCTAGCTCGCTGGGTCTTGCACTGAAGAAGAATCTCGATAGTAGATTCGAAACGGCTATTTGTTACCTTTACATGCATTATTTGTGCATTTCTAATCGTTGGTTTTCTATCCTTATACATTTTTGCATAAAGGCTTTAATTGCTATTTCAAAACATATCCTCCGTTTGCTGTTTACATAGGATAGTTTTTCCGATAGCTTATACAGGTCATACAACATTTTCCATACTAGTATACACCATTATATAAAGTTGGTCACGATTTTCTACATACATAAAGGTGGAGCGCGTACACTGTTAAAAATAAAGGTGACAAACCGGTTGCATTTGGCGCCCAGGGGTGAAAAGGTGTTACCATTTGACACCCGCAGGCTTGAAAATGTGTTTGGGGTGCCGTTGGGTGTTTCACGCTAATTAGGGTGCCGCGCAATGCATATGCAAGGTTTGGGAGGTTTCACCCCTTAGTCATTTGCGCATGCTCTGTGACGTGTATCCTTGCCCTTCAACTCGCTGTCACTGGTGGATCAACACAGCAATTTTTTCTTACGATGACTATCACCGCTATACGCTATCCCAATTTCGCTTAGAACTTTGGATGGCTAATTTTTGGCGAGCTTTTTTATATGAAGCAAACTTTGAATTTCAGGACATTTGAACATTTCAGGGAGATTTTGCAGGTGAGCTCGATGGCCGAGTGGTTACAGCTTTGAGCTTGTAATCAGACGTTGTGAGTTCGAATCCTTCGACAGCCAAAAGTCGGTTTGTATATTTTTTAATTTTTTTTATTATTGGGCACTTTGAATTAAGGGTGCCATCTTTTCATCCTAATTAAAGGTACCATTTTGGCTCCTTTAGGGGTGTCACCAGTGAGACAAGTTTTTCACCCTTAAAAGGTGCAATGTATCACCATTAATTTTAACAGTGTACTAATAAAGATTGGGAACCGATATTCTAGAGGTCTGCACGGGACCGGGTTTGACACAAGGCCCATACCCAGCCCAACAAAATAATGGCAAACTTTCAAACAGGACGGGGCAGATGATTATTATAATTTTTTAAACAAGTTAGACAGGACCGATAAAAAATATATATATAAGTGAGCCTACCGGCCCGATATAGAAATTTAAATGAAACCGATAAAAAGTGAGCAATTTTCATTTAAAATTACTTTAGCGTGTCATGAACCGATGCTAGTATGATATATAGAATTCAAATATTTATTTTCATAAAATTAGAAAAAAAAATCATGCAGTGAAAGGCTAAAACTCATTCAAATGCAAACCCTTAACTATCTAGCTATAATGTATAGTGGAATCCCTCGCTTTCAAAATCAATGTCTCAATTAATTATTCTGTTCGAATTACCGTTCCATATTATCTTCAAATACCTTTTATTTTCTCTTTCCTCTAGTGAATCTGGGAGCAGATGGCTCACAAACGGGTCGTCAAAATCCATCTTAACTAGACAAACTTACCATTATGCGTGTTAAATATATTAACTTACGTAACTGTTGTGTGTTTTGCGTGGGCTTACGAGATTAACTTCACTAACTTTTAATGAAAGTTTGGGTGGCTTCCGGATTACACAATGGGCGCCTTCCTTACATTACTTAATTAATATCGTCTCACCCTTAGTATCTTCTCTTCTCGACTGAGCTAATCAAAGAAGAATTTCATTAAATATGATTTATCTATTCGGGGCTGTAGGCTTGACCGATCCGAATAAATTATCAAGTCTAAAAGGAACGGCGGGCTTTAGATATTATATTTAGTTATTAATGTCATTCTAGCAATAAATTCTAAGCAGGATTCTCCATTAAGTAATTCATTTAATATTTGGAGAAAAAAATTATGATATTAAAAAAATTATAAAAATACTTATGCTTCTTGTTCATTCAAATTTGAAAATTTCAACAATATATATGTATATGGGTCATTCCACAAGAATCGGGTAACTTCGTGAAATTGCAAAAAATTTTACCATTTAATATATTCAAATTTTGAAAAATGCCCATCTGTAGATAAAGATTATTCTGTATAATATTTTGAAAATTGAAAAAAAAATTTTAATCAAAATTTAGCTTTTTGACCCCAAAAAGTCAGTCCCCTGGCGTGTACCACTGGAAAAAGTGCAGACTTAAGTACTAATTATTTTTTAATAGATTTAGAAAGTAAAAATGAACGTTATTATGTTCTGAGATAGTTAATTAATAACTATTTACGTATGTTATGAGATTTTTAAAAGCATTTTATTACTTTTTTATTAATTTCAAGTTGTGTACCCCTACTTTGTGCGTCAGTCCCCTAGCGCATGTTAAATTCCAAAAATTTCTGATATTATCCATTGATGATATAACTAAATTGTCTTTTTCATACAATATTTATCATATAAAGATGGAAGTGACGACTGATATTTATCCATCAGCCATTTTTATTTACTGTTTGTTGCCATTCTTGTGTCGACATACAGAATGCAAACACTCAATTTATCAGTCCCCTGGTAAGTAATAATTTAATCTTTATTACAGCCACTAATCCTTCAAGTACCCGCGCACATTTTTTGTGACATATGTTATTATATGTTTAAAAAAAATAAAAAAAAAATTATAAAACGGCCTAGGATTCCTATCGCCACAAATTTTTTTTATAAAATAGTGTATTTTGTTTTATGTCCCAGCAGTGTGCGGTAGTCGTGCGATATCAGCAGTATCCAAGGCCCGAAACAGGTGCCCCGCAGAAACTTCCTGCATGCACATCGCAAGACATCACAGATCTGCAAGTCGCACACCATGATACAGTAAAAAGCTTCACCCGCCTCCGGCACCGCTTGTCCGTCCTATATGTTATTAAAGGAAAAATGGGCTAAGTCTAAAACCCAACGGTCAACAATAAAAAATCATAAAATGTTAAAATAATGATACGTCTTATGATCTCAGCAGTAAGCGGTAGTCGTGCAGTAACAGCAGTATCCACGGCCCGAAACAGGTGCCCCGCAATAATACTATTGCAAGCACGTCGAAAGACATCTCGGATCTGCAAGCTGCACATTATGACAATTCAAAAAGCTTCATCCGCCCCCGCCTAACTGCTTGTCCGTCCAGATCTAAACAACATACGATATATATTTAAAAAAAAAATCAAAAGGGAATTCACGGGGAGTGCTTGGGTTAAGTGAGCTCTCTGGTTAATTTTAGGTTAGGACAAAGGTTATCCAAACTGACAGCAGCTTGTGGCAAGAGTGATAATTAGTGTAATACTTTTAAGTATATCCCTTCTCAATTCAACCTTTATTTTTAATTAATTTATTAGCCTCTCTTAACATCCCTATATGCTCTCGCAGTAGTATTACTCGTCATATCGTTTACTTACTAACTTTATCAGCTCCCCTTTTACCAGTATTGGCTGTTAGGACAGATCGACGCAGGGAGGAGAACCATCCCAACATCTATCACTTTTAACTCCAAAGACTCAGGAAGGCTGGAAGGGATGCTCATGACCGGGCAGCGCAAGCCGGACGCTGGTACTGCGAGACACCTAGTCCGAACCCGCACCAAGCCGGCCCAAGGGCTAGGCAAGGTAGTATGGAGCACCTTTTTTCTTCTTCTTCCTTGGGTACGGTAGAAAGGCGGGTTCTCGTCACCACCAGCAGCGATTCGACTGCCTTGCATTTCGGCCCAAAAATTCTCCCTTCTCTGGCACTACTTAGCATTTCGGCCTTTTTAGTTTTGGTTATTTATTTTTCTAAATCTCCCTCAAAATTGTCCCCCCTGTTGTCTGCTAAGGACATACCACCGTTTCGGCTCGAAAAATTCTAGCTCCAGCCCCATTTCACCTGGCACGGCGAGTGGGAGTGATGTGCGGCGCCAAACTCAGTACTTTCATAAAGGCAATAAACTACTCAGTCCAGCAACCGTTAGCCACAATCAGCCGACCTCGGCACTTGTCTGCGTAGATCGCCCCCACTTTGCCGACTAAAATTCCATCATGTACGCTAATGGCGCCTGGTGCATGTAAAATCCGTCGTGGGTGCAAAGTCCTCCAAGTTACCTGTGAATTGTACCTCTGGAGGTGCCTTGCCAGGTGAAGGTCTCGTCATCTGATCAAGGCTCTAAATTACGAGACCATCTTGCGAAGCCATTTGCAGTTCAAACAACAGGAAGTACCATTAATTAACAGGCGAAACAAAGTATGCTCGACGATAAGCAAGTACTGCAGAAATGATGGCATGCGAAGCAAAGTTTATTGCCGCTACGTGGCAATTAGGCGGTCGTCCGCCCCAATACCAGGTATCTAACCCGTTAAGCTGAGATAACTCGGCAGTTAGCGGCCTGGTCATCGGTTAGAAAGAAAGTAATAATTTAATAACTTATAAATAATTATTATTGATGTGTGCTTACTTTAACATCTTTTTATTGTTATATTTAATATTAAAACAGAGTAATATGGTACTTGGTTCCAATAAGTAGATTTTTTGTGTTTTATAGTGAAAACGTCAGTCTCCTGGCAGTTTTTCATATGAAAAACTCCCAGGGGACTGACGTAAATGCAAAAGAAAATTAAACACATTAATGAATGCTAGATCAAATCATTCCTATAATAATTTTACATTTTTTACAAATTCCCTTATAAATTAATTATTAATTACTGATCTATACTATTCAAATCTGTGTGCGTAACTCTGTAACGTTAAAAATTCGGAAACCACAGCGCGCAGGGCTACAAAATTCGGCACACGGGTTGCTGGTAAGATATCCAAGAACGATTGAGATAAAAAATTTGAATATTTTAAATAGATTTTTTATATAGATATTTAACGAATTTTTGCCTTTTTCTATCATTTAGAAAATGGTTGTTGTACTTGGACAAGAATAGACTGTGACTTATCTGACGTACTTTTATTGCCACAATGACAAAAAAAGTATTTAAAACTACAAAACATTAATAACTAAAAACAAATTGAGATATAGATTTCAAAGAAATTGAATTTAAAAGTAAATTTTCTTCCTATACGATAGTATAAAAAAGGAAAATGTGCGATATTTAGAAGTTTACAGTTTTCAATACCGAAAACTGTACAACTGAAATTTAATTCAAATTTGTTTATTGTTGATCCATGTACATCATCCTAACCGTCTTGTTATGAAATCGTTGCTTTTGTGTGAACATTACAAACTGAGAACGATTGAATTTGAAGAAAATAAAAATCTTTCAGAGTGTCATTCAAAACTCACAACCATTCAAAATCATGTGAAAAGCCTAGTAAAAAATCTACAAGTGAGCAACAGATCAAGTACAGTGTTGGAGACTTTATCCTAGTTAAATTTTTAAAAAGAAATAAAGAATACCGGAGTGTCGCAATTTGTTCACATGGTAAAGAAAGCAGAGAGAAGTTGGTTGTGATATTACTCAAAAAATGTAATGATAAAAAAACTTTATTTCGATCAGATGAAAATGATACAGCTTAAATATCGTTTGAGCAGGTATTGGAGAAATTACCTATACCTATTTCAAGTACCAAACGTAATAAAGTCACTTATACATTTGATAAAACTATTTGTTTACGAAAAATATTTATTGTTACTGTTTGCTTTGATTTTAAAGTTATGACTTGTTTAAAAAAGTTTTATTCAAAGCTTACAAAAATTTAATTAGTGTTATTAAAATAAGTAATAAAACATGTATTAGTTAAAGATGATTAATATAAAAAAATATGTATTAAGGTTATGTATTAAACATGTTTTTATTACTCCTTTGGATAATTATTAATAAAAAGTTTGAATTATTCATTAAAAAGTTCATTTTAGAATAAAATCATCGGTTTCGATCAGTCCTTTGGAAGTCACATCAGTCCCCTGGAATCTACTTTTTAAAAAAGCTCGATTTTTTCAAAAATATTCAGATATTTGAGTGTTGCTGTGCGAATATAATAAAATTACCTTATTGTTCATTGATATTATAAAAATAATTGAAATCTGAGATAAAAATAGTGCATTCAAATTCACCTCTAAAATTACCCGATTCTTGTGGAATGACCCATACACTGTAAAAAAAAAAATCTGTGAAGGTACTAAATATTTTCTAGGAAATTGGGATTCCAAGAACTTTTCATGTAACGATAACAGGAAAAATTCATGTAATAGATTCTGAAACTTGAATTTTTACTGTTACCGTTACAGGAAAAGTTCTTGGAATCCCAGTTTCCTAGAAAAGGTTTAGTACCTTTGCAGATTTTTTTTTTTACAGTGTATATTTTTCAGCGCGTAGATAAGAAGTTTATTTATCATTCTATAAGTTTAAAGTATTTTAAAGGTAATAATGAGTATTTTAAAATTTGTTTTAAATTTAATTTAATTTTTGTTTTAAAGTTTAAAAAAAATTCGAAAAGTATAAAAAGTATTCTTTACTCGTTTGGAACTTATTATTGGCAAAATAAATAAAAAAATTGGAGTTTACAGAGGGCTAAAGACTTTCCTATATCTACCCTGTTAAAAAAAAAAAAAAAAAACTGTAAATTTATTATAAGTTTTCTAGGAAACTGGAATTCCCAGAACTTTTTATGTAATGGCAACAACAAAAATTCATGTAAAAGATACAGATTTACACTGAAAATCAAAAAATCTGTAAGGTTACTAAGAAATTTCTAAAAAACTTGGATTCCAAGAATTTTTCATGTAACTGTAACTCAGGTTACAATTAAGGGAGACCCGTAAGAAAAAACCCAAAATTTTTATTATTGATTTTAAAGTAATGAATTTTGGTGTACTATTTAAGAATCTTTTTGTAAGGAATAATTAGCAAAAAAATTCCCTTTTTATTAAAAAGTATATTTTTATGTCGATTTTTATGATTTTTTTTGTCGAAAAATGCACTTTTTAAAATTACTACTCCTCATTCAATTTTCAATATTTTGATATTACTAAAATTTCTTAAATAGTGTTATAGTATATGGAAAAGACCTAGGGAGAGATATTTTTAATTTTCTAATTTAATCAGCTAAAAAAAAAAAAAAAAAAAAAGGAAGAAATTACGCATGGTAAATTTCCTTAAATTCGTTATAATTTTCATGTTTACCAATTTGTGAAAATTTTCAGAAATAGTTAAAAAAAAATATCTGTCCTTACTTTTGTTGCAAATTTTTTTAAGATTCTAAAAACATAAACTCTTTGTTTCTAAATCATTTTACCACTGAGCCTTAGTACTTTGAAGTTAGGCAAAATATGAAAATGTCATTTTCAGGAAAACACATTTTAAAATGGCCATTAGTCCTTTAAATTCTAGTGATTACAATTAAAAAAGCTCATTTGCTACCTGTTCCAAGTGTCCCCGAGTTCTGAAATTTTGCATTGATATTCGCAAATATGTATTTTATCGTTTTCCGAGATAATTTTTTTTTTAACTTTTGATGATTTTTGACCGAAAATGGGGTTTAAACATTTAGTAAGATAACTGTAATTTTAATAAACTCGTTTGTAAAGTTAAAGATTTCTGTAGCTTTACAAATATTGATTTTGTAGATTTACATCTTTTCCTGTACAGTGTACAGATAAAATGTTAGTAAAAATACAGATTTCGGCAACTTTATATCTGTAGGATTACAGATTTTTTTTTTTTACAGTGTACGTGCAGAAAAAAATACATATATTGTTAAAATTTCCAAATTTGAATGAACAAGAAAGATAAGTATTTTTCCCATTAACACAACATGGGATTCTACTTTTTTTTTTATTACCCACAACACTGTAAATAAAATATGTAAAGTTATTAAGATTGTTCTAGTAGATTTGTATTCTAAGAACTTTTTATATAAAGATAACAGCAAAATTTCATGTAATGGAAGATTACATGAGTTTTTGCTGTTACCGCTACACGAAAACTTCTTGGAATACAAAACTACTAGAAAAATCCTAGCAACTTTACATTTTCTTTTACAGTGCAGATAAGTCCGCTTAACTATCTAGCAATAATATATAATGGAGTCCCTCGCTTTCAAAATCAATGTCTCAACTAATTATTCTATTCGAATTACCGTTCCATATTATCTTCAAATACCTTCTATTTTCTCCTTCCTTTAGAGACGTTTTGTAGTAGATGGCTCGCAAACGGGTCGTCAGAATCCATTGTAACTAGATAAACTTACCATTATGTGTGTTAAATATATTAACTTACGCAACTCTTGTGTATTTTGTGTGGGCTTACGAGATTAACTTCACTAACGTTTAATGAAAGTTTGGAAAACTTCAGGTTTACTCAATGAGCGCCTTCCTTACATTACTTAATTAATATTGTCTCACCCTCAGTATCTTCGAGAAGCAAATCAGGATAAATTATCAAGCCGAAAGGAGGTGGTGGACTTTGGAAATTATATTTATTATTAATGTCGTTCTAGCAATAAATTCTAAACAGAATTATTCTTTATAAATGTAATCAAAGGAAAATTTAAAATATTGAAAAAATTATAAAAATTTAGTTTTAAAAATTATAGCTTTTTAAATTTTAGAAGTTACATGAAATTATAAAATGTTTAGTTGTGAAATTTTTAATTCATTGTTAAAAATTATAAAATGGCATTTAATAAAAAAAATAAAATGATTGTTACCAAAATTATTATTTAAAAACTAATTAAAATTAATCGAAAATTAAATAAAAAATAAGGTTAAATTAAATTTAAAAATTAAAGAAAACAAAGAAAATAAATTAAACTCGAATTTGTTCGGATTCGAATGCAGGACCCTCCCGTTTTGAAATTGGTGACCTTACTTTTGCGGTACAATTGTTTAATGATATGCCGCACATTTTTATAACTTATATTCTCTCACATTTCCTAGGTAATTTTCCGTATCAGGAGCGTAGCGACAGATATTTATTGTGGGGAATTAAAAAATTTTCCTTGAAGCAAATTAATTTCCAACTCAAATAATAAATGCATATGGAGCGTAGCAACAGATATTTATTGGTGGGGGGGGGGGGGGGGGGATTAAAATTTTTTCCAACTTGAAACAAATTAATTTCCAACTCAAATAATAAATGCAATGTATGTATAATACTATGATTTCACCTTAATTTAATGATATTAGATATCAAAATTCAGATAATGGTAAAAAAAGTAAATGGGCTCTAACTATATCTAAATACTTATTAATCAGTAATAATTAAATTTTTAAGTATTTTTCCCAATTCAGAATGATATGAATAATGATAATGATAATGAATAATGATAAAAGAGTAAATAGGCTTTAACTACATCTAAATACTTATAAACCAGTAATAATTAAAATATTTAATATTTATTTCAATTCAGATAATGGTAAAAAATGTAAATGGGCATTTTGTTAAAATTCATCACTCCATCGTAACTCTTATTTTGACCTATTTGGAGAGAATCATAAATGTGGTCGGAGGAAAATAACAAGACATCCATTACTAAAGCATTTAGTGTCCTTTTACTTTCAATATCGGTCATTTATTCATAACAAGCCTCCATTACTTAATCTACAGGCCATCAAGATGCAGAAACTATTATTTCAAAGACATAAAAAAACTTCATCGCTCTTTAAGACAACTAAGTATAGAATTACACGCACATAAAATAACAATGAAAGCAATACAGAGGACAACTCACTCTCTCTTTGTCATTTTCTATTATACTCAGTAATTCTTAGGGATTTTTCATTTCATCTCTTGTTTTCAGGGTTCCCGTTTCATTTCCCTCCCTCCTCTCATCTGGCCGTATCGCACACGTGCCCTAAATAATTCCTCCACTCCATCTTCCGCATCCCATAGGTTCTGTTCTAATCGATCCGGAAAAAAAAGATAATATCGCCTCATCTTTCAAAAGGCTGTAGGACGTGACATCAGACACGTCTGTGTGAAAGTAGTTCAGATTCGCATAATACTTCTCAAAGGCAATGCCAGATGTCTAGTAAAACGATGTTTTTAATTCAAGCTAGATTTATGTGTTATAAGTATATGATGTTAATGTCATTGATCAGTTATTTGTTTGCATTAAAAAAATGAAGCTATTTTTAGATTGTGAATTGGAGAAGTTTTATTTTTAACTGACTTTAAAAAAGATAATAAATAAATAAATGAAGCTGTTATTCGCGATTCCAACGCAAGCAGATGGTTTTAAGGGGACAGTTCATTTTTTCAACAATTTTGTTTATTTTTAAAAATGTGGTTCAATTTGTGAACTCACTGAATTTCAATGTTCAGTTAAAAGTACAACACCAGACATGTCTATATGAAAGTAGTTTAGACTTTCGCAATACTTCTCAAAGGCAATGCCAAAAGTCTAATAAAATGATGTTTTTAATTCAAGCTTACTATACGTAGTTAGCTGGCTTTATGTGTTACAAGCATATCATGTTGATGCCATTGATCAGTTATTTGTTTGCATGAAAAAATGGAGCTATTTTTAGAATATGAATTGAAGAAGTTTATTTTTAACTGACTTTAAAAAAGGGAAAAAATAAATAAATAACAGAAGTCGTTATTCACGATTCCAACACATGTTTTAGAAGATGGTTTAAAGGGGATAGTTTAATTTTACAACAATTTGGTTCATTAAAAAAATATATATATGGTTCAGTTTGTGAACTCACTGAATTTCAATGTTCAATTAAAAGTACATGCATCAGACAAGTCTGTATGAAAGTAGTTTTACTCGCACATTACTTCTCAAAGGCAATGCCAAATGTCGAGTAAAAGATGTTTTTAATTCAAGATTACAATACGCAGCTTAATGTATTACAAGCATATCATGCTGATATCATTGATCAGTTATTTGTTTGCATAAAAAATGGAGCTATTTTTAGATTGTGAATTGCAGAAGTTTAAGTGACTTTAAAAAAGAGAAACAAATAAATAAGTGAAGCCGTTATTCGCAATTCCAACGTAAGATTTAGTAGAAGATTTTAAGAGGACAGTTTATTTTTTCAGCAATTTTGTTCATTTTAAAAAATATGGTTCAATTTTATGTGAATTCCCTGAATTTCAATGTTCAATTAAAAGTACATTCAGGCCCTTTTTTAGCGCATGAGTAAATTGGGACATTGCTCATGAGCCTCGAACTTCAAAAGGCCTCCAAATCCAAATATTAATTTTTAAAAATATATTTTTTTTCCAATTTCAACTCAGAAATTTTTCAAATACGAAATACAAATTTAATCTTTAAAAGATTTTACCTAAATTTCTGAAAAACAAATTTCAATTTGAACTTACAGAGCTCAATGCTTTTCCAAAGCTAATCTCAACTACTATTAAATAAGAAATAATATTTCGATTTTAATAGATTTTTTATTAGCAATGAACTTAAATCATATCTAAATTTTAGTGATTGAAAATAATCAGTATGTGTAGCACAACTTAAAAAGATGCAAAAGAAAGTAACTTGATTAACTCTCATTTATATGTTAGAATATTTAAAATTCTTCCACTAGCTGAAATTATTAAATTTATCTTAAAATAATATAATAAGTTGTTAAAGTTATATAAAAGAGTCTTATTCTGTACTAAGAAAAAATACTATTTTTAATAATTAAGGTACTCAATGTAGAATTTACGGAGCTAAAAGTTTTCTTCTGTTTAAAATTAAAGATGGAAAAATATTGTTTATGCATTTACACACATGATTCACCATCAGTTTTATTTGAATAATGTTGCAACGGTTCGAATGGGTGATCTCTAATTTATCTTTGCCCAGGGCCCCAATTAGTCGTGATCTCAGCCTGCATCAGACACGTCTGTAGGAAAGTAGTTAAGATTCCCACAATACTTCTCAAAGGGAATGCCAAATCTCGCGTAAAATGATGTTTTTAATTCAAGCTTACTATACGTAGCTAGTTAGCTTAGGGGCTCAAAGGTTGAAAACTTTTCAAAAAATCGATTTTTTTATTATCTAATTTGATTATTCATTTAATTCTTAACTCAATGCCAAAAACCGCATAAAAATATTTGCATTTTTAACGGAGTTATAAGCATTTATGTATCAACACTTTCATAGCCGCATCCATATAATTTCAACTTTAAGTCGCGTTTTCTCAAAACTTGATTTTTGACGACTAACACCAAGATGTAAAAAAAAACTATTTGATAAAATGGCTTTTTTTTTTTTTTGCATGCAATTAACATCATTATCTAGATTATGAATTAATATATTTTAGATAGTTTAATATTTTGAGTATTTTTAATGGGAAAAAAGTTGTATTTTTTAGGGGTTTTTTTAATTTTCAACTTTGAGAGATTTTTTAATGCTGTTTTTGTTAAGTGATAGTTATATCCTTAATTCATAATCTAGATTATGATGTTATGTGCATGCAAAAAAAAAAAAAAAAAAAAAAAAAAAGCCATTTCATCAAATAGTTTTTTTTAAATCTTGGTGTTAGTCGTCAAAAATCAAGTTTTAGAAAACACGACTTAAAGTTGAAATTATATGGATGCGGCTATGTAAGTATTGATACATAAATGCTTATAACTCCGTTAAAAATGCTAATACTTTTATGCGGTTTTTTGCATTGAGTTAAGAATTAATTGAATAATCAAACTAGATCATAAAAAAATCGATTTTTTGAAAAGTTTTCAACCCCTGAGCCCCCTTAATGCGTTACAAGCATATCATGTTGATTTCATTGATCAGTTATTTGTTTGCATAAAAAATGGAGCTATTTTTAGATTGTGAATTGAAGTTTTATTTTTAACTGATTTTTTAAAAAGAAGAAAATAAATAAATAAGGGAAGTTGTTATTCGAGAATACAACACAAGATTTAGCAGAAGGTTTTCAGGGGACAGTTATCTTTTCAACAACTTTGTTTATTTTAAAAACACGGTCCAGTTTGTCAACTCACTGAATACCAATATTCAATTAAAAGTACATTCAGACCCTTTTTAATCGCATGGGCTAATCGGGACTTTTCCCATGAGTCCCGGACTTCAAGGGACCCCCAAATCCAAATATTAATTTACAAAATATTTTTTTTTCCTAATTTGAACTCAGAAATTTTTCAAACACAAAATACAAATTTAATTTTTTTAAGATTTTATCTAACTTTCGAAAAAACACATTTCATTTTGAACTCACAGAGCTCAATGCTTTCGCAAAGATAATCTCGACCACTATTAAATAAGAAATAATATTTTGATTTTAATAGATTTCCAGTAGCAATGAACTTAAATCATGTCTAAATTTTAGTCAATGAAAATAATCAGTATGTGTGTGTAGTACAACTTAAAAATATGCAAAAGAAAGTAACTTGATTAACTCACATTTATATACTAGAGCAGCGGTTCCCAAACGTTCTTGGTACGCGACCCATCTTTCAGTGAAAAAAAATTTCGTGACCCACCTTTTAATTAAAAAAAAAAAAATTCGCGATCCACATAAATAAAGTTGTCTATCAGCATAGCAATTTTTGTACGATCTTTATACGCTCGGCTATCCTATCCTACGAAAAACTCAAATTTTCGTACGGAAGATGCATTATCAACAAAAACAAGAATCGGTAATCTCAATTATTGTAAATTAATGGTAATTAAAAAAATGCACAAACTACAAAGATAATTAAGAATACGTTTCATTATTATGAAAACATAACTTTATTATCAATGAGATTTCTGGTACTGGTGTTTAACAATGTGGGGACATATATTAACACATACCTTGTCTCAGTACTTGTCTTTCAAAAACAGCAAAGTAGAAAAAGCATGCTCTCATAATAATCATATGTTCGTTATTCATAGAATGTTCTCATAAGCACGAAGTGTGGAATTTCATCAAGGACCTCAAAGCTGATTTAAATATTTTTGGATATTCTGTTCGTATATTAATCTAGAAGGAAATTAAAGATTTCCCTGAAATATTATTATTTCCTGTTGAAATTGTGATATCTTTTTAAACAAATGAAATAAAAGATATATTTTGATGACAAACCTCGATTGTTCCGCGGCCCACCAAAACAATTGTCACGGCCCACCAGGGGGTCGCGACCCATAGATTGGGAACCGCTGTGCTAGAGTATTTAACATTCTTCCAATAGTTGAAGTTATTAAATTTATCTTAAAATACTGTAATAAGTTGTTAAAGTTATATAATAAAGTCTTATTCTGAACAAAAAAGAAAAAAAATCGTATTATTAAGATACTTAATTTAGAATTTATAGAGCAAAGAATTTTCTTCTACTTAAAATTCAAGGTGCGGAAATGTTATTTATGCATTTACACATATTATTCATCATCAGTTTTATTTGAATAATATTCGAATGGGGGACCCCCTAATTTATCTTTTCCCAGGGCCATAATTAGTCATGATTGGAGCCTGCATCAGACACGTCTGTACATAAAAGTAGTTAGACTCTCACGACATTTCTCAAAGCAATGACAGTGTCCGGTAAAATGATGTTTTTAATTCAAGCTTACTATACGCAGCTTTGTGTATTACAAGCCTATCGTGTTGATTTTCATTGATCAGTTATTTGTTTGCATAAAAAAATGGAGCCATTTTTAGATTGCGAATTGCAAAAGTTTTATTTTTAACTGACTTTAAAAAAAAGGGGAATAAATAAATAAGTGAAGCTGTTATTCGCGATTCCAACACAAGGCTTAGCAAAGGGTTTTCAAGGGACAGTTTACTTTTTCAAGAATTTTGTTTATTTTAAAAAATAGGGTCCAATTTGTGAACTCACTGATTTTCAATCTATACTAATAAAATCCGTGCGCCTCTGTCTGTCTGCTTGAAGCCGATTACAGTTCGCAACGCGGGCGAGTTGGAAGTCGCGAGAGGTGTCTTTCGATTGGAAAAATTCCGGGGAAGTCATTTCGGGCATTTTCGAGACCGTGGGACCAAAATTAAAAAAGTTATGAATTAAAAACCCCTTGGGAATCGGAACGAAAAATGTCTCAAATCCCAAACGGAGCTCTGAGGCAGAACACTGCGCCATCTTGCGGTGAAGAACCTGAACTTTTCCCCTTTGGCTAAAAGAAGAAGCAGTCGAAAACCTCTTTTTTCTCCCTTTTTTGCGCGTTTTTTCTTAAACCATCATGCAGACAGTTTTTAAAGTAGAAAAAAACTGATTACATATTCAGAATCTGCGTAAAAATCTGCTTCTGATGAACTAAAAAATACGAAAAAATGTCTTATGGGCGCGTAGTGCCCACCGTGCAAAACCAAATATTTTTAACGGGACTATGGGCGCGAAGCGACCATAGCTCCGATCCACAATCTTTTTTTTTTTCAAGTGCACGTGGCCCACAGTGAGAAATCACATATTTTTAACGGGACCATGGCTCTTTAATTTACTTTTTTTTGTGCTTGAGGATTCGAACACCAAGACTTGCTTATTAAATGAATTTTTTTGCTTATTATATACTGCTTAATACCGAGGTTCGTTTGGAAAAAGTGGCCCAGCTAGCGGGCGTAGCTCGCTAGTATTCAATTAAAAGCACATTTTGAAAAAATAACTGCATATTTAATTAAAATTTGAAAAATAAAATCTATAAAAGTTTGAAATTTTTACTATTACATCTATTTTAATATTGTTTATTAATTAACTACTATACATCTAATAATACATTTAAAATATTTTTTTACTGACAGTGTTGTGCAAAGCGATGAAATTTAACACATCTCGATATCCTTTTATTTTTTATTTTTAAATAACCAAGAACCTGAAGGCTAATTCTATGCGCAGATTTATCACAGGGGTCATTTTCACCATTCACTTACATTTCACGGTAACGGACTTGACAAGTAACTGACTTGACACTTCAAATAAAACTATTAGAAATGAACTAGATGTATAATTTCTAACTTAGATAATAATTTACATACCTTCTAAAACTATTTAGTAATCTTACTTAGTAGCTTACATTTTATCGCTTACACACATGGTAACAGACATGACAAGTAACGGACTTGACAATTCAAATAAAATTATTAGAAATGAACTAGCTTGTATAACTTCTAACTTAGATAGTAATGCAGATACCTTCTGAAACTATTTAGTAAACAATATTTAATTACAAAAGTGCAAAAATCATTATTTTAATATTAAAATTTACGGTAACAGACTTGACAGTGAAAAAAATTCCAACTTTGAAGAAAGCTGATTACATTGCTTCACAATTGAAGAGTAAAAAAATGGCAAATAGTAGTTACGTGAATAGTTTAAGTATATCGTTGAATATTTGCTGCTAACTTTAGGCAGAATTAGAAACCTATTTTGACTAAAATAATCACAAGGTTAACGGACTTGACGCAAAGTGAGGGACAAAATATTTCTGTTAATTTCTTAAAGAAAATATCTCTTGTAAACAATTTTTTTCATTTTTATAGAACACTAACAGTTCATATTTAAAATAACTAAATCTCTTTATTTTAAAAAATTAAATTAGATTTAAAAAAATAACAGTTAATTACATAAAATTTGGAATGGGACAGGCATTTTTTCTTAGAATCACAATTTTAAAGATTTGTATCTCCAAATTTTTTTATTAATTTTTTTAATTTTTCATGTTAGAAATGTTCAATATGGTCTTCTTTGGCTAATGCATAGCTGAAATCAAACTATGCTTGAATTTTCTTCTTTTTACTCTTGGACAGCATATGTAAGCAAAATTTGAAAATGGCCCACATATATAATAAAGAACATGTACAAAAAAGTTTAAATCTCTATCTCAAATACCAAAAAAACCTTGTCATTTTTAAAACATGAAAATGAAAAAAATATGAACATGGAGAAAAGTTTTATTTGTATGAGTAAATAAAATGGATAGATTTGTATATATCATAGGTTCCCAACCTTTTTTGAACCACCGCCCCCTTTACATGAGAAAAAAATGCCAACGCCCCCTCTTCCATAATAATTAATTATACAAAATATTCAAATATTGTAGCATATCATCTATATTTTATCTGTCTAGTAATCAATTAAGAATCAGAAAGTTGATGTTAATTCAAACAACCATCAAATGTAGTAAAAAACTGCTTATTAAAAAATGAAAAATAAACAAAACCCACAATTTTTATTTAAAAACAACGAAATGGTTGAGGCTTGTGGAGTTTTTTTAATTTGTTCATGTCGGATTCTAATTTCTTTAACATCTGTCACAAATTGTTAGATTCAAAGATGTCTGTGCCTTTTTTAGACAATAGACAATGGCTACTGTACAGAACCCAACCTGAGCTAAATCTGATAAAGGGAAAGCAATTAAAATTTTATGTAACCTCATTCACAATCCAGGTTAGAGAGCTGTATTGGTTTTTGAGTTTGGAACTCTTGGTATCCATTTCCGAATTTTACTTTTAGTTCTCGTTTACTGCGAGTTCCTCTTCCAAATATGATGATACTGCTGTATCTGTATTTGCGAAATTATCTAAAAGGGGTCTTTGAACAAGTCAGATGTGGCAAGATCAAAGCTTTCATTTCATGCATGTTAATACTTCAAAATCCGCTATCAGAATATCAAAATTAAATAACAATATATGCTCATCGTGAGAATTTTAACGGTATGAAATTCCGTGCATTAGTTCTAGAAATAGGACTATTGCGAATATCGAGAAAAATGTAGAATAAATGCGCCACCTGTTGTGCGATTTACGCCAGAACATGATCAGCAATGATATGTTCTGCATAAAAGTGATCAAGATAAAAATGAATTTGAAGCTTCATAACATTCGTGCATTAGCCCTTGAGATACAGCTTTTACGAAAAACTGAAAATTTTCAGCATAGCAGAGATAATTATTTCTTGATGTACAGCTGTTGCAGAAATCGTGAAAAAGGCAGCATAGCCGCGGCATTCTTTGAGAGATTTTTAAGAAAATGTAAACAGCATCTATTCATGTGTAGGAATAACCAAATCTGAAGTTTGCTGAAAATCCGTGCATTAGTTCTTGAGATAGAGCTTTTGCAGAAATCGTGAAAAAGGCAGCCTAGAACTGCCACCTTTTCTGCAATTTTCAAAAAAATGTAAACAGCATACAATCTTGTCGAGAACTAACAGAATATGAAGTTTGATAAAAATCTGTGTCGCAATTTTTAAGATAAAGCTGTCGCAGAAATCGGGAAAAAGAGCATAGCCGCGCCACTTGTTGAATGATTTGCACAAAAAACATATCAGTATCATTTTATATCAGGGACTACTTGATTATAAAATTTTGCTAAATTCCGAGCGTTAATCGTTGAGATAGAGGGCTCACAAAATTTATATCAAATGCAAACAGAGTCGTAGACTCAGAGAATCACAAACAGACATTTTGTAAAAATACGTTTTTTAAAATCTCTGACCCCTAAAACGTGTAATTCCATCAAAGACCAGAACTTGAAAATTTTCACGAATCCAAAATACTTTCTTTTGTAAAGATAGAAGAAAGTAAAAATATCACATATCTTTGTCTTTTCTAGTATCAGCACGCATTTATTCAAATGCTCTTGTAGCCTAGAAGGCTTCATGGCTTCATTTGAAAAAACTTTTTGGCAAATTATGCCCATAGGTAAAGGATTGGTTTGTAAGGATAGTGCCTAGATTCGCATTTCAAATGTTCAATACTGCGCTGGAGCGTAACCCTCGAAAGTTCCGAATGTAACTTGGCAACTGGAGTTGCCAAATGGTAGAAATTAGCTTGGTTTTTCGATTGGGTACCAATTCGGGTACCAAATACGACAGTGCAGAGGAGATAAGCTATTTTCACTGTATTAGTTCCTAAATAGGTAGGTACGCCATGACCGCCCCCCTTGACTGCCCTAACGCCCCCCATTTTTCTCTAGACTCGCTACCGCCTCCCTGGAAGACTCCAGAGCCCACTGGGAGGCGGTACCGCCCCCGTTGGGAACCTATGGTATATATAATTACCCTATGTGTAAAAATAAGGTGTCAAAATATTCACAAATAAACAAGCTTTCATTTACATTAAAAATCCTTTTTATCTTTCCAGTGGGTCCTCCATAGCTAAAGTAACCTTCCCGGCAGTCTCCCATATCGCAGTACGCGGAATAGAATTTTCGGCGGTGGTTGTTGGTGTAGATTTATGTCTTCACCTAAACCTATAATAACAGCTATCGAAGTACCCAACCCAGACCGCGAAAGACTGCCTGGAAGATACTTTGACTATGGAAGAACCTTATTGCAAAAACTTACAACAAATATTTTCAAAATAAATTACATCAAACAGGTCACTTTTTACACTGGTATATTGTTCACTATTGATTGATCCTATAAGTTTTATTCTAAAAGCCTCTGGAGTTCTTCCGGTTGTCCTGTAGAATTTTGAAGTTTGGTTGAAAGGAAGGTCTTGTAGAAGATGTAAAAAGAAAAATCCAAAAATCATAAATTTGTAATTTTGTGTCGATTTATTACATGATTTTCCATAATAGCGATTTTCAAATCAAGACTATTAGGACGGGAGGCGGCAGCACAGTCTGTGCTGCCGCCTCCCAGTCTATATATGTTACTATTTTTTTTTTTTTTTTTTTTATTTTTTTTTTTTACGTTGGAAGTGTACAAAAAAACTGAACACTATCGCACAAACTGAAATCGTATAAAGCAAGGAGAAAATATAATTATTAAAGAAAGGTTAACGTTCGTGCAAAAAAAAAGAAAAAAAAAATCCTTTTTTTAGACGTATGTTGAATCTTTATAGTATATAGCAAGAGTGATTGGATGAATTCGAAATATTTTAGAAGTTATGGTCAAGCACGGACATGTTTTCTAAAAATTTCGATTTTGGTTAATTCAGATAAATGACTTTGACAAATTGTGATTATACAGGGGAAGGTGATGCATGAATCCATGAAAATCCTGTAAAAACAACTAAGTTTGTAACGACGACGCCCTATCGTACAATATACCCAGTTTATGGTCAATATCTTGAAAACTTGAGCAAAGTGACATATTAAAATTTATGGAACGACAGTTAAATATTTTCTTCTATGCAAATTTAATAATAAAAAAACCCTGAAATTTACTTACTGTGCCGATGAACAGTAACCTGGCCTGAAGATGTATAGAACTTCTTAAAAACGCCATAAAATTGCAGAAATGCACAAAGCCTTTCGAAAAAACTTTGTTTTCCTTTATCAGATTTAAAGAACAAGTGCATCTTCTTTCAAGACAGGAATAAGACATCAATAGAAGCAGAATTCAAAATAACAGGACGTGTTTTTTGCGCCTTATGGAGAAAGACTAAGTTCTTTCGGAAGGCCTTGCGCATTCTGGTAATTTTATGGCGTTTTTAAGAAGTCCTTTTTGGTCCTATCGTATCACACTAGCTTACCTCATTATTAACCTGTAGCTGAAGATAAGGGGTGCTAGAGGCGGCTCAGCCCCTCTAAAATGTTTTGAACCTGCTCTGGAAAAAATCCAAGAACACAAAACGAATTTCTGTTCCGAAAATCCAAATGAAAAACTGTGCAAAAATCTAATTTAGTTTTGAAGCCCTTTCACAGTTTCTCAGAAATACTAAATTGCATCTAAAATACGTGTTTCAACACTTGCACATCTCATTTGCACAAATGACGCTAACAAGATGTTTAATGTTGCACTAGTTATGCACTTGAATTTTTCATTTTGCGTCATATTCTTTTCTCAGCATAAAATGAAGTTATTAGAAACATCGTACTACAAAATATGAGTATGCACTAATTTATCTTTCTGCTTCAGAGAGAGAGAGACACAGAAAGAGAAATATGAGCCCCCACCCCTATATCTAATTGAGTTCCCCCTATTATTCACTTCCAGATACAGGCTTGATTACCCCCCCCCCTTATATAAATTATTCAAAATACATTAATTTTTCTTTCAAAATGATTTTATGCACTACTTGTTCGAAATGGGGATCATACACGGTATCACATCTTTTAATACATTTGTCTGAGTGGAAAAGTTTGGGAGTCACACGTGTGAGTAAATAAATACATAGGTAAGTAAATAAACAATATTAGAAATGAATCCTTACTTTAATAAGGGACCTTTTTGTTGTATCGATTCATGACCGCAGTCAAATGTAGTATCATAATCTTTTTATGTAAGAGAGAGAACGCCCCTGGCTGAAGCCTTTGATGCACTAATGTAATTGCTGATTTCGATGACGATTCGCTTTCTAAAACCGTGTCATTGTCAATTAGAACACCACCTCTTGACGTATATTATTCAAGGACATGGGGGGTGTCTCCATATCTCGAAACATTACATATTGAGAAGAGTATTCTGTGCTATTAGAATTTAGATGGTTCAATATTTTTTTAGTGCATAGGATATTTTTAGAAGGCAAACTTGTATTACCATCCATTTCGTTAATTAAGTCTGCAACATATCCTTTAAAATAGGGGTGCACAACCTGTGACCCGCGGGCCAAACTGATACCAGTAATTTTATGCAGAATAATTTTCCTTATAATAATGACAGAAACTTTGCTATGAAAGAAAACAAACGTCACTTTTGAAATATTCTGGTGTCAAACGATTTTCTGGCAGAAAGGTTGTGCATCGCTACTTTAAAATTCTATGAAATTCATATATGAAAAACAAGTCGGAAATTATACGCCAAACGTAGAAAATGAGGTGCGTTCTTGTTCGTACTATAACTAATTTTATAAATATTCATATCGTAGAGCAATAGCTGTTGCACTCTTATGCAAAAACGCATGAAGACAAAATTTATTACGATTTTATGTATACTAAATTTCATCATACGGAAATAATAGGACTCCGTCTTAGATAGCACGTCATCGCCTTGGCCATCTAGAATCATTACCTATGATAAAATATCATTGAATTAATAACGTATGATGGGGCCTGATAGAATGAAGAAAACTTTTATTAATAGCTTTTAAACTTTTGATTCGAATTTTGTAAAATTTAAAATTATGCAGCAGTTCTATATATTGTATTTTAAACCATTCGGATATATAGTACAGACAGACAGACGGTTGGACCAGGCGAAGACTATAGGTTCTAATTATATAATTACGAACGCGCCAAAACGAAAAAAGAAAAATGTGTATCGCATCCACAAAAGTCCAAGTTTCAAATGCATATTTAAAGAGCATGATGTCAAGATATGTTAAAAAAACGCGTTATTAGCCACTTTTTAGATAATTAAATTTTCAGTACACCTGTTAAATCTCTAGCAACTTGGTATTTCATTTTTTTTTTTTTTTTTTTTTACGTACTTTATCCAGATAAGTGCAAGGTTTAAACAAAAACCTTTAAAGTACATAATTTTAAATCATTTCAGAAACGTATACTTCGTGCTCACTCCCAACATAGGTTATAAGCAGATAACATTAAATCTTTCACGAATAAAATTTTAAAATATGTCTTGCAAAACAATATAAAACAGGTGAGAGAACTAAATAGTTTAAAGTTTGATAAGCAGAGACTGATTTATAAATTTTAAGGGCATTTAACTTGGCATACAAGACCACAGCCAGTGAGATCATCAGGATTTCATATCTATCCGAAATTATTGTGGGTATAAATATGGCATTAAATATTAGTCACAATTTATTTTTTAATGGGATTCTGAGAAAGTTAGATTTTAACACTGTAAAACAAAATGGCTATAAAAGTCTAATATAGATCGAATAACTTGTTTCAAAGAAACTATCGAAGAATGTAATTAGGGTTTTATTTCGAAATATTCATAAATTAAAAAAAAAAAAAGAAAAGAAAAAGAAAGAAAGAAAGAAAAAAGAAAATAAATTGAGTAGCTGAGCTGTTTAAAATTATGCTCGTGGTAAAACCAGTTTAACAATAAAAAATTTTAAACATTCGAAATAAATTTGTTAGAACACTATTTTTTATCGATACCAATGATATAAACTTATTTCCAACTAAGAAGGCTCAAAGATAAAATTTTCTTATGTAACAGCAATATTTATTCTTCATAATAAGACTTAATAAACCTTTTAATTTCATTTATTTCTATAAAAGTTATTATTTCGAAAAAGCAAATTTTAAATAAGAAAATAAGAATGAAATTTTGGGACCTAAATTCACCTTCAAATTTTGTTTTACTTTGAGGCCTTTGTGCAATACATCTTTTTAGAGAGCCTTCTAGAGCATTTTACATGTATTTTTAATTTCTTTATTATAGCTCTCTTCATAGTAGAAACACACAGCCCCCGTTTATTCGAGAATAGTTTTCTAAATTAGACATAACCACAAACTTATCAATGCTACAAATTTTATTCCAGAAAATGGAAAGTTGCATTCGTTTATCTTTCATTAAACAACTTTTTTTTTCCTATATACCGGGTGTCCCAAAAATGACTGATGGATTTTAAAATTAGTAACTTGCAAACGGTGACAGCTATTTAAAAATTTTTTTGAAGGAGTGTTATGTATAATGTCAGAAGCTTTTTTACCGTAATTTTTTATTTTAGTTCGAATTTTAAACAATAAGTGGCGCTGACGGCGATTGAAGGCCAGGTGATCAGTGCTGAGTGAAGGTCGACATGGCTTTCAATCGCCGTCAGCGCCACCTATTGTTTGAAATTCGATAAAAAAAAATTACGGTAAAAAAAAACTCCTGACATTATACATAATCCTCTTGCAAAAAATTTTTAAATAGCTGTCACCGTTTGCAAGTTATTGAATTTTAAAATCCATCAGTCATTTTTGGGACACCCGGTATATACAGATGATAAAACCTTTTGTAAATATAATTACTGTTATTTAATTCTATAAAAAAATAACAATCGAGTAATTACCCAAGCATCAAAATGCGTTACAAATAATTACTTTTCGATAGTGCTAAATGCACTGCATCATAAAACCTCCAAAACAAATAAAAAGAGCATTGCAAGAAGAAAGTGAAATTTTATGTTGTGAAATGCACTAATCGGAAGGTACAGTACTATATGTTAAAAAGAAAAGAAAAAAAAAAAGAAACTGCTTTTAAGCTGAAATTTCTAAATGGATATATGTATGAGAAATAATTTATTCTTATTTTATTTAAACATAACTATACTTCCTTTAATTTAACTCAATTCATTAGAAAAAAAAAAAAAAAAAGGTTTTTTAATTAAGAGAAGTATATTATTTCCAACTTTAATAACACTTTCGTATTTTGCTCTGCATTTGGATTTTACTCAGAACAAAAGATAAAAGATGAAAATAAAAGATAGAGACCGCGGGTGAACAAAATCGTAGGTGTTGTGAGTTAGTCATTAATTAGTTATACGAAGGGAAGTGTTGATTGGTATTTTGTTGAAGTGTCATCTTATTATTGCCTTTCCACGTTTGTTCTGACAGGAAATGGAAATCACGGACTGAAATCTTCTGTGACACATTCGCAGAGCAGAAACGGAACAAACACGTTCAAATAATAAAATGAAAATATCTCACAGATGAATTTTGCTATTTTAGAAATATGCATTTTCTTGCGCCGTTGCCTATATCTTCGTATAGTTTCATAAAAGATTGTGCATGTATAATGTTATCATTTTAAGGGGGAAGGGGAAGGTCTGGCATATGATATCATAAGAAATCTCAAGGGGGGTGGAGGTTGTCTTTTGATAGGGATATCATTTTTGATCCAATCAAAATTTTCTCTTTTTATTTGTAACATGGCCTTTTGTTCAAAAAAGTATAATATTTTTTTTTTTCAGTATCTCATCTAATTTTATGAAAATACAAAATTATTATTAAAATCATAAAATTATTATAAAATTAATTTAATTCTATAATATTAAATAACCCAACATTTGACTTTTTAATCTACTTTATATGTGTATGCCTGTATAATCACGGTTCAAGAAATCATATGTGAAGTATATTTGAAATGAAGTTTGTGTTTATTAATAAATAATAGTGAAAGAATATTGTCCACTTGTTTTGTTGATAAGAATTTCTATTTGCCCCTCACCTATCCTCCCTTCGGGGCAAGTGTTATTATTGTTGAATGCATTACGTGAAAAAAAAAAAGCTATTTTAAATTACTTTTAAAAAGTAACTGTCTTTTAAGTGTTATTTGATAAATAGTGATATTTTATTGATTTTGACGATACAGTATGTGAAAAATAAATGTAACAAAGAAATATATTCTAAAAATCTGAAAACAAAATTACACTTTGATAATGAAATCTCTACGGCAAGGGCTCGAGGGATAATAACGAATTATATGGGAAGGGGGGTACATAAATACGAAAAAAATGATAATAATATATTTGGACAGTCTTTAATATACTCGATATTGTAAAATATAGTTTAAACTATAGTTTTCGGACGTTAATACGTTCACTTTGATTATGAAAAACATACGAAGTGGAACTTCTGATTTATTTTACCAAAAAAGGGTGGTCTTTATAAGATAAAAACCGTCAAATGATGTTAAAACACAAGCGCTTATTTTTACTAGAACGATGCTAAAATACATAAAAATGTCTTTATAAAATAGCAACCGTCAAATGTTTTTAAAACCAAAGATACATAAAAGTCGTGGTTTTTTTCCCTTTCTAAATCCAGGCTTATACCACCGTATGTCCACCATTACAGCCTTAGTTCTAATGGTAGATGTCGCATACTCTTGTGCTCAATGAGTTGGAACTTGTTTTTTTTTTATTCACAGCCTGTGAAATACGAGTTAGTTGATTTATTTGTTCGAAAACACATCGTGAGTTGAATTAGACTAAAAAAATCCAATATTTTGAGACATTGTGAATCGGAGCTGGGGGAAGCTGGAACAAGCACCATTTCGACCTATGTTTCCCCAATATTACACACTGATGAATTACTTAAAGAGACGAATACAGGTTACTCAATAAATAAATAATAAATAAAAAAAAATTCAGTAGTTTTATTACATACTAGCTGACCCGCCCGGCGTTACACGGTTCCGAGATAATAATATTAAAGGAACATGAAATATGTGATTTTATCTCTAAATCGAAATATGTGAAATGACGTTGTCTGAAATACTCGGCCACTGACTGTGTGAAAAATTGGTTTAAAAAATGAACAAATAATATTTAGCGGTAAAAATGTTCAAAAGGACTGCAATAGGAAACGGGAGAGGAACTACTCAAGTAATAATTAGAATTTTGAAAATCTCAATGTCAGATACATCAGGAGAGTCGTTGGGGTACTTTCAAGAAAGTTTCGAGCCTCGTAAGTGCCGTAGATTTTGTTATCCATCGCACAAAAACATACATGCACACAGACAGTGCGTTTAGTTATTTTATTAGTGTAGGTTGCTGTGGATATTCAAAATAATTCCTTTACTGCTTGCTAATTCAATAGTTTTATGGCTTTTGCCCTTTTTACATGCAATCTAAAAATAGACAAGACCATGATGCGTACAAAAATCTGTAATATTGGCAAAATTGACAAAAAACCGATGCTAAACGCACAAAAAATTGTTAAAAACCCCATCGAAAATCGTACTGAAAATCGCAATAAAAAATCACTGAAATTGAAAAATCATAGCAGACAAAATTTAGTTCATTAGGCTGAAAGTTTGAATCAATGCTTAAATCATTGTCAAAAAATAGCCGCAAAATGCGAAAAAAACACTAAAAATCGCATTAAAAAAATTCGCTAAAAGTTTCAAAAATCGCCGCACGAATTCCGAATACACTTTATTGAAAAGAGAAAAAAAATTACTATATTGAGTGCAAAGCATGAAACCGTATTCCTTTCACTAATATGGAAAAATCGCCTCGAAGCATAAAAAAAGCGCAAAAAATCGTCTAAAAAATTACATAAAAAATTCTAATCAAAAAATCAAAAATCAGGCTTCGATGTGCAAAACTACATGTATACAGGCCTTGCGTTCAAATTTTGTAACTCTACATGCAGCGGTCTCTTCAGAACTGCACTGACACACAAACATACTTGTCTTTTTATTATTATAGATTACTGTGAATATCCTAATTAATAACTTTATTGCTCATTCATTAATTTTATGTTTTTTTTTGCTTTTATTACATGCAATTCAAGAATAGATAAGATCATGATGCATACAAAAAAACTATAATTTTGACAAAAATGACAAAAAATCGATGCTAAACGCACAAAAAAAAAAAAAGCTAAAATCACATTGAAAATTGCATTGAAAATCGCATTAAAAATCACTGAAATGGAAAACTCATAGCACACAAAATTTAGTTCATTAGGCTGAAAGTTCGAATCAATTTTGTTTTCATCATTGTCAAAAAATAGCCGCAAAATGCGAAAAAACACTAAAAATCGCATTAAAAAAATCGCTAAAAGTTCCAAAAATTGCCGCACGAATTCCGAATAAACTTTATTGAAAAGAGAAAAAAAATTACTATATTGAGTGAAAAGAATGAAACCGTATTCCTTTCACTAATATGGAAAAATCGCCTCGAAACATAAAAAGAGCGCTAAAAATCGCCTAAAAAATTAAATAAAAAAAATTCTAATCAAATGTCAAAAATCGGGCTTTGAGGTGCAAAACTACATGTATAGAAGTACCTTCCCTCCAAATTTTGTCACTCTACATGCAGCGGTCGCTTCTGAACAGCGCTGACACACAAACATACTTGTCTCTTTATTATTATAGATTCAAAAAGTTTCTCAGGATGAATGCTTCAAACTTTCATGTGACTTGAATTGTATGAACGACCCTAAATATCGGCCCGAACTTCGATCGAACACACATCAACACCTAACCCAATGCTCTCATAATCTAATGTCTCTGGTGGAGTGTTGGTATTTTTAACTTTCTCTAGTGTAAGATAACAATCAAGATCACTTGACTTCCATTCCTAATCAGAATCGCTTTTAAAAGGATTCGTTTTTATTTACGGTAGATTAATTTAGAAGTGCATAAATTTTTGGGGCGCGAAAACTTTTTCTGGAATTTTCTAAAATCTCGACCCCAGGTTTACAATGTGTAAATAAAAGAAAAGCTCTGAGATTTAGATTGCTAAGAATAGTATATTTTAAGTTATCAGACGATAAATTTAACGTAAAAGAAAAATGAATTTATTGATAGGGAATATTTTCTTTAAACACTGGAATATTGTATTAGACATTTTGATATTTTAATAAAAGAATGATTTTAAATAAATAGATTTCAATTTATCAGACGATAAATTTAACGGAAAAGAAAAATTAATTTAAATGATGTGGAATAATGTTTTAAAACACTGGAATATTGCATTAAACATTTTGATATTTTAATAAAAGAATGATTTTAAATAAATAGGTTTCTTAGAGATATTTTATGAATTATGCCTCTTTTATCAATTAAATAAAATGTTTTTTAAAAGGGATTGATAAACATGGGAATTCAAAGTGAATTTTACAAGAGATAAAAATAATAGAAAGTTTTATTTAAAGAATATAATTAATTAACGCCATTTTTTTTTTGATTTAAGCAAATTGGTTGTTTGTGTTTGTGACGGCCAATTATCAACATGTGGGATATTTTAAGCAAATTGGAATGAATATTTTTAGGTGGAATAAGATTTTATATCTTTCATATACAGAATAACAGATGTATGGAATATTATTAAAAGAAAAAATAATATAGAATAATGTTAACTTCTGGGGGGGGGGGGGGAGGATTAAGTTTTGTATTATGTTTGTATACAAACAAATTTGATACAACCAAAAAAAAAGGTGATTTTCCATAGTTTATTAATATAAAAGTGTAAATTGAATAAGAAAGTCGAATTTAGTAAGCATGCGCAACATAAAATATCAATATTTTGAAATACTTCTTTCAATTTTTGGTAGTAATTTAAATTATTAATGTTTTATAATGTGCTAGCATGCCATGGAAGGTATTCTTACAAAACATGTTTTAAATATGTATATAAATAAGTTAATAATTTGGCTGCTTTACATTTAAAAACCTGAATGATAGGTAATTATAATTAGTTAATAGTTAACAGATAATAGGCAGATCTTTAATGATTCAAAATGAGTTAATACAAGATGAAGTTACAAAAATAGAGGGCTGGATATAGTATTTATGGAGTTTATACACATAATAGTTATATAATATAAATTTTACAAGCAATATTAATGCTAATTTTGAAGAATTCATAAGTTATAATCATGCATTTTCTAAAAAAGGAAGCGAATAGCTTTTTCTCAGCCAAAAGGAATTTATAAGGGAACAAAAATAAAGGCTTGCTAACAGTATTTACAGAGTTTATACACATAACAATTACAAATTATAGATTAAACAAACAATCATAAAAATACTATTTTCCAGAATTCATGAGTTATAATATTCTTTTTCTAAAAAAACAAAGCGAATGCCTTTTTCTCAGCCAAGATGAATATAAGAAAACAAAAATAAAGGCTTGTTAATAGTATTTACAGAGTTTATACACATAATAATTAAATAATATAGATTAAACAAGTAATCTTAAAAACTATTTCCAAGAATTCATGAGTCATAATCCTGCATTTTTAAAAAAACAAAGCAATCGCCTTTTTCTCAGCCTAGATGAATTTATAAGGGAACAAAAATAAAAGCTTGCTAGCAGTATTTACAGAGTTTATATACAAAATAATTATAAATTATGGATTAAAAAAATAATCGTAACAATACTATTTTATAATTTGAGTTATAATAAATTTTTTCTAAAAAAACAAATCGAATGCTTTTTTCTCAGCCAAGATGAATTTATAAGACAACAAAAATAAAGGCTTGCTAATAGTATTTATGGAGTTTATACACATAATAATTATATAATATAGATTAAAAGTAATCTTAAAAAATATTAACACGATATAACACGAATAATCTCGTGTTATAAATTAATCTAATCTAACATAATTATGTTTAATAATTCTATGATATAGATTATATAAGTAATAGTAAAATATTGTTTTCAAGAATTCGTGAATTATAATGATGCGTTTTCTTAAAATTAACGCAAACACTCTTTTCTCAGCCAAAATGAATTTATAAGGGAACAAAAATAAAAGCTTGCTAATACTATTTACAGAGATTATATACAAAATAATTATAAATTATGGATTAAACAAATAATCCTAAAAATACTATTTTCAAGAATTTATGAGTTATAATAATTTTTTGCTAAAAAAACAAAGCGAATGCCTTTTTTCTCAGCCAAGATGAATTTATAAGAAAACAAAAATAAAGGCTCGCTAATAGTATTTACGGAGTTTATACACATAATAATTATATAATATGGATTAAACAAGTAATCTTAAAAAAATATTAACACGATATAACACGAATAATCCCGTATTATAAATTAATCTAATCTAACATAATTATGTTTAATAATTATATGATATAAATTATTAAGTAATAATAAAATACTGTTTTCAAGAATTCATCAAATATAATGATGCATTTTCTTAAAATTAACACAAACACTCTTTTCTCAGCCAAAATGAATTTATAAGGGAACAAAAATAAAAGCTTGCTAATACTATTTACAGAGATTATATACAAAATAATTATAAATTATGGATTAAACAAATAATCCTAAAAATACTATTTTCAAGAATTTATGAGTTATAATAATTTTTTGCTAAAAAAACAAAGCGAATGCCTTTTTTCTCAGCCAAGATGAATTTATAAGAAAACAAAAATAAAGGCTCGCTAATAGTATTTACGGAGTTTATACACATAATAATTATATAATATGGATTAAACAAGTAATCTTAAAAAAATATTAACACGATATAACACGAATAATCCCGTATTATAAATTAATCTAATCTAATATAGTTAAGTTTAATAATTATATGATATAAATTATTAAGTAATAATAAAATACTGTTTTCAAGAATTCATCAAATATAATGATGCATTTTCTTAAAATTAACACAAACACTCTTTTCTCAGCCAAGATGAATTTGCAAGGAAATAAAAATAAAGGTCTATGCTAATAGTATTTACGGAGTTTATGCACGTAAAAAGTTGTCTATTATAGATTAAACAAGTAATCTTGAAATACTATTTTCAGGAATTGATAAGCTATAATCATGCATTTACTAAAAAACAACGCGAACGCCTCTTTCCTCAGCCAAGATGAATTTATAAGGGACGACTCCCCTAATCGATAATGCAGGACGGTCTAAAAATAGAGAGGGAATAGAGAAAGGTTGGCGTTAATGTTACCCTGGATTCCTTCAAACGTTTCTGTAGATACATAACTATTCTAGCATTTAACTTTGCTCTTTTCTTCGCTATAAGAATAAATTTCTTTTTAAGCACATAAAATAACGTTCTACTTCTTTGGCATAAAATTTAAGTAAATTTAACTTTTTTTTAACAAAGAAAAAAGATATCAAACATGATATCTATTGAATTTTCACGATATTTAATTTTGTTTGTGTGTGTGTGTGCAAAATAAAGGAATAATATACCTTATGCGTCTGTGAACGCATGTCATAGATTTCCAATCGGGTGACCATTTTTCTCCGATCACAAGCCTCTAAAACAAGTTGTGTCCTCCTATTATGAAAAGGCATTCAATTTTCTAAATCACATGCCAACATTTAGTTAAAAGAGTAGGTTTTTGACAAATTTCGGTTATTTGAATTCTTTTTTTAAAAAATGGTTTTTTTTTAACCTTTTGGATTTCTAAAAAATCGTTAGTCAATGAAAATTGTATTTTACGAGCTGCAGCAAAAAGATTAGCTTTTTTTAAAAAATAGAAAATAAATCCCTAATAGCATGCATGGTCACTGTGAGTCACTTTGGTCACATCACATCTGTGACCAAAATGCCACCACTCAGTGACGTCACATTGTGACTGAGATGTGACTTTCTTAAAAATCTTTAGAAATTTATAAATATCCTTCAAAACATGTTATTTACTTTAAAAAACATGTTTCCGGCAATTTAAATATCGTTGCTTTTGAAACAGTTTCGTCACAATGTTATTGTCAAATTAGTCACAAATGACACATTTTTCACAAATTTGTCACATTGTGACCACTTTGTGAAACGTCACAAAAGAGCTCTAAAACAACCATAATGACTTCACATTTTAGTCACTGTGACTTCACATCGACGTCACGTGACGTCACATCGACAATCGATGGTCACAAAGTCACAATGTGACTTCACAACGACGTTGCAGTGACGTCACCATGCTTTACGGGAATAAAGGATATCGGGCTAATTGTTCTCGAGAAAAAAAGCCTCCTAGTTTGAAAAACAGGATTTCGAGAAAAATAAGTTTAAATTTTACAATTTAATTACGTTCAATGAGCGGCGTTACTCAATGAGCAAAAGATACTTTAAGAACTTTAAATATCACGAAATCAGCTTAAAACAACAATTATATCTTAAAAGTTCTCTCTCTCTCTCTCTCTCTTTTTTTTTTTTTTTTTTTTTTTTTTTTTTACTTTTAAATATAAATTTTGTAAGCAATATATTTTTTAAATCTTAAAAACAAATTAACTGGAAATCTTTTATGCACACAGCAGTGAAAAAAGTAATGAAATCGGGCAACTGACTCAGGAATATAAAAAATTAAATAAGTTTATAATTTAAAAACAATATATTTTTTAAACAAACTTACAAAAGTATGCATTTGAACTTTGTATCTGAAACGTAATTTTTATTAACAGATACATAGCAACATAAAAAAAAATCCTTAAAAATGTCTATAAAAAAAAAAAAAATAAATAAAATTTTGACCCCCGGACCCATTTAAAACTGTTAGGCAACTTCCGAAATTCCCTCGCTAAGGTTTAAACCTATGGATGTAGAATGCATTCTTATATTTAAAATGTCCCTCAGGAAAATAATAATTTTAACTTTTTTTTTCTGTGTACTTTCTTCTCAAAGGCTCTTTTTTATATTCTTTGTTGTCAAAATATTTCTAAAATCTGTGCTTAATTTAATATTTTGTACACTGTCAGAAAAATTCGTCAATATACACTAAGTTATCGTTATTTTTTCACAAATAACTTCTGTTTTCCCAGAAAACGTATTTGTTCTGTGAGTTCATTCCGAAAGTCGAAAAATGAGGAAACGATTTCGTTTATATCTAGCACGCATGCGCATTGGGTCTGTTAGTAATAAATTCGAATTTATTTTTAAAATGAAAAACAAAAATATTCTATCGATTAAAATGTCTAATTTAGTTTTAAAAGACAAAAATGTTTTCGAATTTAAAAATAAATAACAATTACTTTCTTTATTCGTTCAAAAATTCTCACAATCTGTTATTCAAAGTTGGATAAGTTGAATAAAGTTCAATATACTAAGTTATTTCTATGATAAATATTCGCATATAAAATATACTTTAAGTGAAGACATTTAAAAAATATTTTAATTAAAAAATAAAATGCAAAAAAATTGATATTATTAAAAAAAATCTTATCGAATAAAAAAAAAAACATCCATGTTTTTTCTCTGACAATCTACGTAATATATTTAAAATTCACATTTTTATACTATGTTAATACTAAACGTAAAAAAAAAAACAGCCACAGTTTCATTAAAGATGAAATCTTTCCGAGATTAACTGCAAAGTTAAAAGCTTTTTAACGAAATACACCAAACCACACCGATATGAAATGAACACTTCTATTTTAAAGCAAAATCTTCATGAGCAATCGTAGCGCCGTGGATGAGCGTTGGCCTTGTTATCCTGTGATCGTGAGTTCGATCCCCACCTCTTCCTCATTGATTTTTTCCAAACTTTTTCAAGTGACGGATATTTTTCCTCTTTTGACGGAGAAAAAAATAAACGGAAAATCGTCAATCTACAGACAATTTCTGGCAGCAGTGCTGCCAGTACTTTTTCTGTGAAAAGACGGAAGTTTTTTTGAGAGTGTATATGTATTATAAGCTGATAAACAGTGGGCAAGGTTTTTGCACTTCTCATAAAATTAAGTACCGTATATAATCGTGTATAAACTTCTTTCGCCCCCCGTATTTTGAATGGCAAAATTCTTGACCGCATAGGCCGATCCAAAACATTCCAATATGTGTTCAGAAAAAAAATTAACATTTTTAATGAAGCACTAAAGAAATAAAAAGTAATTATATAAAAAATTCAGAAGCATGAAACGAACCCTTCTAATTCGAGATCATTATCTAAATCTCCAAAAAGTTCGACGAAGTCCCGTTCTGCTGTTTCCTCGTCATAAAAGTCGAAATCAGAATATGATGAATTTTCGACATCACTTGCATCTTGCAAATATAGTAGTTCTCAGTGCCATCCATGACATAGCTAACACAACATTTTCAGATTGATTTCAGAATCATGTCTCTTGGCTTTGACTTCCATGCCTCTAATAGACCGGAAGGCGACAGAACAAACAATCACCATGGCTCAAATTCCAGAATTAGTTAAAACTCGATTTGCATATTAAAACGCAATCAGTTTGCCAATTAATCTCTTGGTGGAAACTAACTTAATAAAAAGATATTTTGCACAGTTAAACTGATGGCATTGAGTTCACAGGCTACGCATACTAATTGTACATTACAGCCTTATATTTTAAAGGGTCAATTCCGTTCGAAAAAAATATTAAGGAGGGGGGATCAGCTCCCCCCTTTCCCCTTTTTATACTTAATCATTGAACCCTCTTAACTGATCAGGGAAATGCTTTATCATATAAAAAATCCATATCCGAAATTTAGAGCAAATCGGAAAATTCTTAATAAAAACCCATTTATATAATTTAAGAAGCGTTATCCTTCTCTTTTATATACTTAACCATAAAACTTCCAAAACTATTCAAAGATTTGAACGAAATCTGACAATTCTGCGTGAAAAACCCATTTATATAAATTAAGGGGAGGGGCATTAGAACCCCCATTTCCACTGTTCATATTTATCCAATGAACACCTAATACCAATCACGGAAGCGCTTCATCAGAATGGTCCTGTGTGTAAATTTTGAACAAAAACTAATATTTCTGCATGAAAAATCCATTCATATCAATTAAGGGGAGGGGCATGAGCCCCCCTTCCCACCTCTTATACATATCGAATGAACTCCAAAAACTAATCAGGGAAACGCCTTATCAGGATATACCTATATACAAAATTTCAAGTGGATGGGATATTTTTATCATGAGTTATCGCGTTAAGTACGAACGTACGCACATACATACAGATCGGGCGAGCACATAAGCTCTCAGGCTATGATAGCCTGTGAGCTAAAAACCGATTTTAGCGATTGACTCGTTGATTTACCATTGTGTTTTCCTGTAGCCAAATTTATGAAAACAAGGAGGACTTCGAGCAGGAAAACACAATGGTAAACATGCGAGTCAATCATCACAAAGCCCATATAGTACCCCCTGATTATGTTTGAAAAACCTCATTTTTCTATGCATAGAATAAAAAGAAATTAATAGAGTGGAAGTACAATATCTGGGGGTGACGCAAAAATGTAACCCTAAAAACCGCTACATCAAGCCCAATTAACTCTAAAAAAAACACGTGCTTTGACACGCCTATCAATTCAAACCGGTTGGAACTAATCTTTGGCTTCACGGGTAAGAATTGTTTTATTATTTTATCATATGTGCATTAAATATCGATGTAGAAAATTCTTTTAAAATTTTGCTTGAAAAGATAACATTCTTTTGTTAATGTCTTAATATTGTTTGCACTTCGAAATCTAGATTTTTAGATCAATATTTATTACTTAAGTTTACTGATATGATTTTAAAAGAATGTTTTCATTACTATTTCGTCTAAAATATGCTTCAGCTGTAATTTCTTTCTTTCAATTCGTCTTATTAACACAAAATTCCTTCCACGTGCTTTTGTTTGGGACATTAAAATTTCAGAGATAAATTATTTCATATAGAGCTCATCAGTGTGACGTCACAGACAACTCAACCCCGCATTTCCATGGTAACTGGGTCAATACAAACCGAGAGAGTTTAGAGTGTGCTAGAGATGCACTATATACCATCAAAAAGGCTTTCAATATGAAATCAGTTATCGTTCAAAGGCTGAATTCATCGAACTGGGAGAAGTTTTAAAAGCGATCCGCAAATGTTTGGGCCGAATCGTTACTTGTTTAAATCAGTTTCAGGGTTGAATTTTTAGCTTCACGATAAAACAACACATTTCATCTCTATCTTTTCTGAACTCTGGGGTTTGTTTTGACCCAATTTCTGGAATTGTGACTTCACCACCGATGAACTCTATTGCAAACCTCTTTTGAGGTTTACTTCACCTCCACCTGTCTCATACCCCCATGTTCCTATACGATTTTTTATTATGTTTGTATGCCTGCTTTGCCCTTTCGTTTTGGCCACATTAAGGCCCCTGTCCTCGCTCGAGGAAACGCTCGCGAGCTAATGCTATTCCTATGGGGAAGCATTTTTCTAATAACTCTTTCGCATTTTTGATATTTTTGAATTTTTTTTTTTTTTTTTTTTTTTTTTTTTGCATTGGATAGCTGAGGTGCGTGCCGACAGCGCACCTTTTTTACTTTTTCGATTTTTGTTGCAGATATTTTTTACAAAGTTAGTTTCACTTTCAAAACCGGTTTCGAAACTGAAAGTGCTTTTTAAAAAATATATCTGCAATCTAAATCGAAAAAGTAAAAAAAGTGCGCTATCGGCATGCACCTCAGCTATCCAATTCAAAAAAAAAAAAAAAAAAAAAAAATTCAAAAATGTCAAAATGCGAAAGAGTTATTAGAAAAATGCTTCCCCATAGGAATAGCATTAGCTCGCGAGCGTTTCCTCGACCGAGGACAGGTGCCTTAATTTGAATCACCCTATATACTGCTCGCACTGATATACAAAAAATGTGTTTTGGCAAAAAGTGAGTGCGGAAGTTATAAGAAATGTGATCTTACAACGATCTCTTTACCTGGGAGTTGCTGAATTCCGTGGTCCGTATGATATGCTGGCCTGGAAGACCGATGTTGGAAGTGGTCGACATACGAATCACTTTTGGCTGGAAAAGTAGAGGGTCAATGTTCAACATTGTGGCCTCGCTCCCGATGGACTGCAAGGAAAATACCGAATATATAAATTAAAGAACAAACGCAATAAATATATATCAATGTATAATAACAGGGAAATATAAAAAAGTATAGAAGGCCGTCAGGTACACTGAGAAAAAAAATATACCTCCTTCAACTAGAATGAATAGTTAGTCACTTTCTGAATACCTAAATTAGAACTATAGATGAAGAATCTATGCGAATAGGTTAAACAACTAAGCTGAATAGATGAAATAACATACCATTTCTAGTCTCTCGTTTTCTTGGTGACAAAACGATATCGAATCATTTCAGTAACGAGAAATACTCGCTTAATTTCGGAAATGTTTTCATAAACTAGAATTATAGTTTTTAAATCAAAGCTCTTGTGTTCGCATTTATTTGTAGAGATTTTTAAATAAATTGGACAACGGGATTATGGGAAAATGCTTCGGAATTCTAGTAGGAGACTCTAGAATTAGCTAAGTGAGTTAGAATTTATAAGGATGACATGGAACTATTTTTTCTAAAGCCACAATTTAGATTCTAGATGCCAGAACTATATTTTTCTCTCAGTGTAGGCACAAGCAACAGTAAAAGAGCGAAATAACAATGATAAATGATAACCTCTAATATATCGATGAGTATCATAGCAAATGAGTAAATTATATAAATATCGTTGCAATCGTAAAAATTCGTTGCAATATTTTAATTTTTACTCAAGTGTAAGTGGCAACATTTTTAAACTTTGAATTCATTTAGATTTTAATTTATTAGAAATATTATCTCTCGATCAAGATGCAAACTTAGTCCTTCCGTTATCATATTTTCCTGAAGACGCCCGCAGAAGACGGCGCGAAACGTTGATAGTTTTATTTTATTTTAATTGTACAAATGTATATTAAAATTCTTGTTTTGTGCACCACTGAGCAATGTGTTGTATTTTAATAAATACATTCTTATTAGTTATGAGTAAGTTATATTTTCATGATATAGCCATGAAAAAAAAAAGCCTTTTATCATACAACTTGCGTTAAAGGCTTAAATTTAACGCATTTTCAGTTATCTAATTGCACAAAATTGTTTAATCTTTTCTGTTTCAGTGTTCTATTTCATGGGACACCTAACTAGATTCAGGAATGCCGCAATGACATCAAAATTCTTGTGTAATATTTTCTGTCTATTAGGTATGGTAAAAATAGCTTTTTCTTATTTTCAAATAAATTTTTGCGTAAATTCTGGTATCATTCAATCATTTCAACATTTTCGCCAAAAAAGTGCCCTGCACCGTAAAGGGTTAACTGTGTTAAAGTATTATTATTCTGCTGTTACAAAACGGCATCTTTTGATGTTGATATTATATTCTTTTTGACTTACAGCAAAATTATCACAAAATACATAAATTGCAGTTCATATGCCATAAGAAAGCTGAAACGCACGTTTGGGTGAATCAGAGGGCGAGGGCATCACAAACATTTGTCTGAGGCAGACATTTGCTAGAGTCTAGATTCTAGAATAGAGTCCTGCAATGAGCGGGTAACCTGATTTAACCTAAACCCAACCAGAGTCTGGTTAGTTTCTTTCATTGCGGGTCGTGTGTTTAAGTCGGGTTGATTATCGACTCTTTCGGATGAAATTCGGGTTGACCTGATTTTTTTCAAAAGAAAGTCCTGAATGCCGTGTTTGAATGTTACTGAGTGTATTAAAAAAGAAAAAAAATTCCATTCGGGCTCGGGTTGAGTATGGATTTCAAGTTCGATTCGGTATCAGTTTGAAAAGTGTCAGATATGAATCATATTTCTGGATGACGAAGTTTTTTCGCCCGTCTCCGGTTTGGCTTCACATTGATTTTAAATGGAATTTTTGGGTTCGGATTGGATATGCAACTCAATCTGCTCAGGATTCTAGTCCAGAACATAGCAACAACGTTTTCCTCGTTAAAGAAAAAAAAATGTACAACTGGCATCGTTACATTTCTATTTTAACTCTGCTAGTCTGTTTCAAAACACATTAATGCAGCGAAACGTGGTGAGGGAGGAATCAAAGGGTTACATTGCTATCCGAGCAACAAATATCTAATATGAAATATTTAAAAAATGTGCTATGATGGCATAAACAGCCATTCAATTACGAATTATGTCTTTAAAAATTATGTATGTTGAACCGTCTTCCTATTGAAACTGTAATAAGCTCTTAAATTTTCAATGTGAAAACTATTTTCAACATAATATTTGTTAATTTTCTGTATATTTTATTTTCAGGTTTACCAAACGAGAATTCATTTCATGAAATAATTTAGGAATCATATATATTTAAAGTTTTTATCACAGAATGTTAAATTCCTTTTTAAGAATTGTAAAACAAGCTGAAATGCAAGTACCAGTTTGTTTAGCCCCTTCAGATCTCAGGGTTAAGTTATATATGTATTATTTTCAATTTAAGTTATGGGTTTATGCTTACAAACTGATCATTCAGGAAGATTAAAAAGCGAAAAAAAATAAAGTTCATTTTTTGCACATAAAATTTGATGATACATGTTGATTCAATAACATTTTTACTTACCCATCATACGTAGTATAGGGTAAGTCTTGCAATCGTTTTGAAAATCGAAAAAAAATTTTTGACGGATTTACACGTTTCAGACACTGGAGATTCCGAAAAACATATTTTTAGAAAAAAATTTTGCCGTCCGTCCGTCTGTCTGTCTGTCTGTAACCGCTCTAGCTCTCGACAAATTGAGATAGAGACTTGAAATTTTGTATGTGCTTAGCATGTAAAAATGGGACGAAGCCTATTTAATATCAATAACCTCGATTATCCGGAATTATTTTTTTAGGACTCTCAAAAAATTCGCTCTGATGAAAGGTATATAAAATTTTCGAATTCTTTTATTTTAAGTAGTGGACGTAAAAGGCAATAAATTAACACAAATTCTGCATAAAAAACGAAGTCGATCGGATAATTAGTTGACGAGATATTTCTAATCCTGTTTTTCACATTCTTTGATTTTTCATGACCCTGTACTTCATTCAAATTTCAACTCAAAGATATCTTTTAATTGCAAATGAGACATTTAATTCGATGCAAGAAACCGTTAGTGAATATGATAATTATTTTTAGAGTTATAAGGATGTTTCTTTTATGCAATTCAGTGCTACTTGAATAGTTTGGCGTTTCATACAATTTATCGAAATTGGTTCATCAGAAATTCATTAACAGAGCATGATGATGTGTTAAAAATACTTAAATATACGTTTATGTTTTGTTTTGGAATTGTAATGCATTTTATAAATTGTTTACATATGTTATGTTTTTATATATTATGTTATGCATATCCATGATGGGTAAGTATTACGGTGGCCTCCAACGACTAGTTTGGCAATTTGTTAGGATTTTTTTAATTTATTTTACTTTTTTACGTTGAAAAACATTTAAAAGATGAAATAACTATATGTTCACTATTTTTTTTATTACTAATGGACTCTACAAATGGTAGCTTGATGCAGAGTAAAATTATTCATTTTTGCACATTTCTGCTGTAAGCCATTTTTATATAACATGTAACTCGCAAAGAAAGCGCTATAAGAAACAAATTGCTAGTTTATGTAGTTCTACTATCTGTTCCATTACACCAATTTCATTTTTCTAATGTTATTTATATATGTGAAAAAAAAATGTAAAGATTTGCATTCTATAAGATACATCAGTTCTGAAAAGGTTAGGCACAAATCAAAAAGCACTTGGTGGAATGACATGTAATTTTAGATTTGCATACTAAAAAACGCATAAAATAAAACAAAACACCTAACAAATAAATTAAATTGATCAAACGTTTTTTCAAAACTTCAAAAAAGGAATCTCTTCTTTATTGCAAAATTAAAAACAAAACATAATCCAGAACAGCAAAAACACTTAGCAAAGATGCATATGTGGCGAAATTTAAATAAAAGAGAGGAAGAAGGAATGAATTGTACATAATGTAATGATTAAAAAAAAAAAATTCTTATTTTCAAGTCCGAAATCTATCCAGCAAAAACTCTAATTTAGTGCAATAGAAAAAACAAAAAGAAGTATGTTTTAAATTCTTTAATAAAAGACCAAAATGGGACACAAAAGAAAGGGATTTAATTAAAACTGCAACATGCAACGATGAGTACTAAAATAGTTTTAGGAGATAGAAGAAAAAAAAAACAAGTCAAAAAAGAAAGTCGAAAGTAAAAGTTTCAGAGAAAGAATGAAAAAAAAAAAGAACAAGAATCTACTAATAAGATTACAGAAAGCGAAATCAATAAAACAGGAAATCTCGGAAAGAAGAAGAAGAAAAAAAAAAGATATATTTAACTGTGTGAGAAAGTAGTTGAAACATAAAGAGCTAAACTAACAATCTCACTTGCTTGGAATTCATTTCAGTAACACATTTAAAAATTGTTCTCTTTTCAATAATTTTTATCTAAAATTTTATTTCTTATATACATATTTTTATAGAAATAAGATAACATGTATTATGACACTACACATAACTAAAGGATATGCATCAACTTTTTTTAAAGGTGCACCTTTAGATAGTAATCAAGAAAGAAAAAATCATGCGTCAAGCATATATTATGAAGCACTTTCCAACACATATAGAATAATGCAACAAAAATGCACCGTTTAAAAAATTAAAATATTACGGCGCATTTCACCATATGGAATTGTATAACGTATTTTAAAATCGAATTTCAGCTGTTCCCATTTACAATCGGAAAATTATCCGAATTTTTTAACAGTCCTGTATATGATATAAAGATTTGTATCTATTAACAATTTGTATTCCAAAATTTAGTTCATTTAAGAGATACGTATATTTCAGTTGAAAATTCCCCTTCAGCAGTTTCCTCTAAAATAAGGAGAATGGTGTACTAATACTTTTGTGCAGCCCTGAGTAGGAGATGTTGAATTTATATTAAAGATTAATATGCAAAAATTAATTAAATTTAAATACGAATACCGAATTTTAAAACGTACTCTCCATCAATTATTACACAAAGATAATACTGTAACCGATTTCTTTTGTTTGTCCGTGTAAATTAATAAAAAGTGCTATGAATAGCCTGTTCTAACGTGATTGTAGTAAGTTCAGTGATTTGTATCAGCTTCAATGCATTTGGAATAACATACTGTCATTAAAATACTCACCGAACTATTTTTTCCCATATACCATAATGTAATCGAATTATTTTGAATGTCCCTGCAAAAGAACCATTAATCGTACATAATTCATATGCAATACCAAACATGTTTTGGTGACCCTATAGAAACTGCATGAAAATCCGAGTATAATTATAGGAGTTAGACGTGGACAGATGGACAGTCAGACCCAATGTTTAAGCACTTTTCAACTTTCTTGGAAAGTTCTAAAAATGTTTTGTGCCGACTACTTTTTTTAAAGATTTTTTTTTTTAAATCTGTATTAAAAAAAACTGATTTAGCGATAAAATCAATTTAAATTAAAAATTTTACTATACATTGTAATTTTTTGAAAACGATATCTCTAAATAACCCAAACATTCATTATCTGACGAAGGCATTGATCAAATCGAAGAGACTAAAATGCTATTACTATTATTTTGATAGTGTTATTAACAAAATTCTTATTAATTATAGCTTTTAAGATGCTAGATGTACATTTTTACATAACTAATGTAAGTATAAGAAAAGTATGTATTTTTGAAATAAGAAAAATACTTTTTTTTTTATCGTTTTTTAAACAAATGACAAGTATGATGTAGCAAATTGATAAACATAGTAAAATATTTTCCTTCTAAAAACTATTACGTGTACGAATTAAAAAAAATAATACCTTTAACAAACGAAATCGCATTTATAATAGTGAATGGATACGTTTAAAAATATTAATAAATTCCATATGTCTATATCTTGTACACAACTGCACTGTTAAAAATCTTATCCTAATTTGAACCAAATTTTGATGCCCAATAGTTGCCACTGAAAGATGGTAAAATCTTGATCCAATATTTGGAGCATCTGTTGAAGCATAGTTCCAATAATTGGAACGAGGTTGTATAGTAAGAAGCTTCAAATGTTGGTACGAGATTTCACCATCTTATGGTGGCAACAAATAAGCACCAAAATTGCTTCAAACTGGAGCAAAATTTTTAACAATGTGTAAACCGCGTAATTTTTTTTCCAAGCAACTTCGTCGTTCGAAGCCTAAGCTCGCACTCTGATTGGTTGTTGCTCTCTGCACTATGTTCATGTAACTTGGCGATAATCATACTTGGCGTAGCGATAGATGATTCCGTCGAGGAGTTTGATTTCCTTCCGAACCGAGTACAAAGTAAATTTTCCCGTTTATTAATAAGTAAAGCATTAGCCATTTTATAAAATAACACAAGATAATAATACACAAGAGCACAAAATGAAGAAAGAATAAGAATGAGTAGGTTAGGTTTTAGGTTTACTCGTTCACTTACGAGCGAAGTATTTTTCGCCAAGTATGGTTGTCGCCAAGTTACGTGAAAACAGTGCCGAGAGCAACAACCAATCAGAGTGCGAATTTGGGCTTGGAACGACGAAAGTGCTTGGGGAAAAAATTTCGCGTGTAAACCACAATTGTCATTCATAACATGATCATTTAATAAGTAATTAATGTGCTTGAGATTAAAATTAAAGACCTATTCAAGAGTTATACAATCCTTATACGTTAAATATTTAAATGTAAATAGGCTTAGGTAGGCTTAATTAATTAGTAAAGTAGGATTGGCTTCTTTTATAATTCACTAATTTCAGAAGAATGGAATGCTAAGCAAAAGCTTCTATAATTGATTTCGAAAAAACATTTTATTTTTCAAATTAATTTTTGAAAGAAATACGAATTATAACTTACGATGTTTTTTAACAACTATATTTTTAGAAGCTTCAAATATGCTAATCCAATATTGCAACTCATTCAGACATTTAGTTTCGGAGTTATATTTGAGAAATGTTCCATACTACAAACAGTTTCGCAATGGTTACAAAAATGTCCGAGTCCAAACTTTAAATCTTCCTAATTCCTAAACTATTAAACAGAGTAAATTTTTTTTGTTTTCGTACTAAAGAAAAATTTACTAAAAAATCCAAATATAATATCAAAAGTAGGTACAGTCGAGTCTCTCTATAACGAAACTCCATCCAACGAAATTTTCTATTTAACGAATTTTTTATAAGAACGGTTAATTTTTTTTTTCATGATTACATTAAAAATAATCTCCATATAGCAAAATATATATCTCCATTTAACGAATTTTTTCGAAAATGGTCTATCATAGGTTCAGAAAACACTTCAAATTATTTGTAGAATATTTTTTTTCGTTGATTTCTGGTTTATATTTCATAGCTATATTCATCTACCTCATTCCTCATGTAAAAAAAAAGGCATTCAACTCCCCCCTCCCCACAAGAAAAACATCTTTTTGCATGGTTACACTTGACTTTTTTTTTAGTCAAGATAAGCATGTGTTCTTGAAAAAGATTGAAACATTTATATGCTACACTGTAAAAAAAAATTCAAGAGGTTACTAAAAATTTTTTAGCAAATTTGTATTCCACAGAATTTTTTAGTAACCATTACAAACTTTTTTTTTTTTTTTTTTTTTTTTTTTTTGCAAGCGAGACAAGCATTTCTTTTGTAAACTGAACAAAAGAATTTTTTGTATAACTAACTTAAAAATTTTTAGTATGAGCCACCAAGCAAATTTTAGTAATAGCTATACTGTAGATCTGTATTTTAAAGTATGTTGACCAGGTTCTTTATTAAAATGCATTCGCTGGAGTTGTAGGCTATGATTGCTTAAGAAAATAAATGCTCTTTAAGAAAATTATTTATTTGCAGTAAAATTATAAATTTAAAGCTTTCATACAGAAAAGCTAGGGATGGTGCCTGAACGCATTATTAAGAAAACAGTCTTCACATGACTGCCTCGTGAAGCGAGAGGGAGGCAATTGATTCCTCACACAATAATTCACACATTGGCATCACACAATTGGTGTCAAAAAGCATATGAAAAATGACTGATATCATCTACGCAAAATTATCTGTTACGCCTTAACAATTAAAAGGATTTTGAATTTAATAGCAGGGCAACCAGAAAATAGTAGTCCTAAAAAATACGCCAAAAAGGAATGCGACTGCCAATTCGTACGTTAGGAGCATATTTTGAGAAAATGTTCTCAAAAGACACAACAACCATTATGTACATGAAAAGACTCTTATACAACGAATAAGTTAGACTTAAAATTACGCAGAGAGGAAAATGAAATTTTACTGACCGCAAACACATTCGATCTTTATTCTTTTTTTTTATTTGTTTCCAGCAAGGGTGAAATACGCATCTTAATGAATTCTCTTTATCTGACAGCCGTTTTTCAGTAATAAGGCAGATGCTAGATGTTTTTCTTTCTTTTCTTTTGAACGGAAAGTTGATGTGGGATCGAAATAAAAGTTAAGATAAAATAGATATTAATTAAAGATTAGTTTTAACTGTAATTTAGAAAAATGTAAAATTTAAGAATACATGTGATTCTACATCACAATAGCTCCAAAATTATTTTTAATAACCATTACGTGGGCTCGAAGGGCAGGAGTTTCTTTCAAGCTGCATCCAGACTTCTGGAGCGGAAGATTTTCGGCAAAACCGCAATACACGGCAGCACCAAACATTGCTACTGCTCCGTCAGGATATTCATAATCCCTTTATTAAAGAGTACTTACACTGCATACATTCGGGGCGTATTTAACAGTGGCCAGTATCGAACCCGGGACCTTTTAGCCTGGAGTCCGTTACTATAACCACTATGCTATCAAGGCCACACCAAGTGAGTTTTAGTAATAGCTATTAAAAATATAAAATTATTAACTCTATTCGTTGCTAACTTTTTTCTAGTAATTCTTACAGATTTTCTTGTAACCGACTAAGATTAATAAAAATTTTTTAGTAATTACAAGGATCACTAAAGTTTTTTTAGTAGATCGACACTTTTTTTTTTACAATGTAGTGGGGCGATTTGCAACTATCACAACGCATCCTAAAAGATAAAACTATTCCATTATTGTCTTTAAAATGGTGTTTGTTTCTTGGTTTGGATAGTAAAGCCGGAATAAGGGGGAATTGCAGAAAAGATCGTTTTTCAGCAGGTTTTCATCTACCTAAATTAACTCTCACTACTTTTAAAGTTTAGAGAGGATGTTTGTTGTTTGTGGCGACTCTGAGCATTTTTTTTTTTTTTTTTTTTTTTTTTTTTGTGAGAGATCATTTGAATGAGGAATTGTTACTAAATATCATCTTTGCTGGCGTTATCTTCTACTGCATTTGCATAAAATCGCTTCTAGTTTAAACACAAGTCTCTCTGATAAAGTAATAATTTTGAAAATAAACAATAAGATACTGGGGGGGGGGGGAGGAAGTGGCGAAAATGTTGCAATTCTGAAAAAATTCCCGTTAAATATTTCAAAAACTTAATTAAACATCTCAAAAACAATTCTGCTTCAAAATTTAAACATTAAATTAAAAATTTTTGCCGTTATGTATTCAACGAATTTTTCTACATAACGAATTTTTTGTCTGAACGATGGATTTCGTTATACAGAGACTCGAATGTATTTGTATTGAAAATTTCAGAGTTTAATTCTATTTTACTATAAGATGGCTACTTAATGATATAAAATTAATTTTATTATATAATTCGAAAGAAATAATTATTTTCAGTGGTTTGGCTCTCTCTCCTTCCTACTTTTCTTTTTTCTTCTTCTTTTTAGGGGGGAGAGGGTGTTGGTATATAAATTGTACATAATGTGCCATATAAAAATACGACACTTATGCTAATTCTCAGAAATTACTTGCGGATGCCAATTGTAATGTTATTTAAAATTTGTTTTATTTATTACAAATTATAATGATCCCCGTAATTATAAATATATTTTTTCTAACTCGAAAATTAAAAAAATATATATATATAACATTAAATCGGTTCAACAGGGACCTATAGTTGAAACAGGGAACTGAGCCTAAGCTTGTTGGTCCCTCCGTAAAGGCGATGATACTGTATTCCTCTGTTTATTTCCAGTTCATTATATTTAAAACAGCGAAATAAAGACGATTAAATATAAAGAGTATAAAGCTTGAAATGACATTATAAATGCGCAACACATAATTTTCCTTTATAGATCATTCATGAGGTTATTGTCAGAAGAATGGAATGATAAAAAAAAAAAAAAAAAAAAAAAAAAAAAAATGAATGTAATAAATAAATAAAATAAAAAACAAAAATTCATTCATAAAACTTTTATCAAGGAAGCGCTACTAATTTATTCATAAGATTCAGTTTTTACTACGACGTTCTAAACAGGAGCATACCGTCTGTAAGATTATCCCACCAGAATGAAAATAAAAAAAACAACCTTCTCCGGCGGTATAGGGTGTCAGTTGGAAACTTTCATTGGAAACAGTGGACTAAAATTTCCTCATTTTGTTATTTTTATTTCATTTTATTTTTGCGAAGCATCCTTCGGAGAAAATGATATTGTCGCAAGCGATGTTACTCTCCAAAGATGCATATCTAATTATTACAGGTATGCGTTTCCTCTGTTACGAAAAACGTTGAACTTATGCTCGTTCTGACAACTTCCTATAATCGACTCGTCTTTTTTATTTATATTCTTCATCCATGGCGTTTGTCCGCCAAATTTTGAAGAAAAATACTTGAATGCGGATAATTTTTCACTCTTTATAAAGTTAATGATGTCTTCTGGTATTTTAACTCCTTCGTACTTGATTACATTATGAAACATATCTTGTATACCTTTCGTATATTAATTTTTGAATAAAACAAAAAAAAAAAGGAAATGCGACCTCAAAATATGCATAAATTCATTTGTTAAGCATCATAAGACGAAAAATAAAGTAAAATAAAATAATGAGCATTCAGATCAGAAGCCTCAAGTGAAGAAAGACAAATAAAATCACTTTTCTTAATAAAGTCAGTGTTGAATTCAGACACTTTTCTCCAGGAACGGGGGAGGGTGGGGGGACATTATAGAGTTTCGTTGAAAATTATACTTTTTGGCCATTGAAAATACAAAATCTCATATTTTCCGGGGTGTAGTGGATCTCTTTGCTCCGGGGAGAATGCCCCCCTCACCCCCCAGAGTTAGCACTTGAATTTAACACTCATTATAATAATCGTCAAATTATCCACCAAATTGTCCGCCAATTTCTTAAAGAAAAACAGCTAAATCCGGATAAATTATCTCTTTTTATGTAATGTTAATGTCTTCTGGTTTTTCACTCTTTGTGATTTGATCACATTATGAAATGCAACTTGTATATCTTTCCTGTACTAATTTTTAATTGAAAAACACAAGAAATATTATCTTAAAATGCACGCAAAAATGCATATCTTAATCATCATAAAACAAAATAAATAAATAAATAACATAAATTAATAAGAAGAAATAAAATAAAATAAAATAAAATGAAACAGTAAGGATACCAGAACACTCAACTGTTAAAGAAAAAATAAGGTTACTTTTCCTAAATAATAATAATAATAATTAAAGACTAAATGCAATATTTCACTTTGATTCAGTCATAAAATACACAACATGAACTTTAAAAAGTTCACGGTTTTACTTAAATGGCAACTAAAATGATAAAATATGTGTTACAAGTTAAAAGTATACATATAAAATATGCAAATACAGTCGAGTCTCTATATAACGAAATCCACCGTTACAGTAAAAAATTCGTCATATAGAGAAATTCGATGTATAGAGAATGATGCTATAAATCTTATTTAATGTGTAAAATTTGAACAAATCTTATTTTTTGATCTTTTGAATTAAGAATTTGAAATATTTAAAAGTAAATATTAACCTAACATTTTATTTCTTAATTATTTAAGCCATTTCAAAAAAAGAGAACAGACATTTATTTGAAAGCTTAATGAAAATCAAATAAGGAAGACTTGCATTAATTGCAGACGAAGAAATCTGTAATTTTTTGTTGTTTTGATTTTAAATTTGTTACGCTCTCAAAAAAATGCTCAAATTTTAGCAAGGAATGAAAAATTATAGTTAACATTTCCCTCCATTTGAAGGCCTCTCATTGATTCCTCTCTTACATGTGTATCAATCCAATTGCACTGTTTTGAGAAGGATGCGAAAAGGTATGTGGGAAGTGGGATGAATTCGTTGAATTTAAAGAACAAGGAGAGAAGTAAAATTAAAAAAAACTCAGCACTGACGATAAATCCAAAATATGTAATGGAAAATTGATTCCATATGATTTCGAAGCTTTTTTAAAACTGAATAAATTAAGACCAATTTATGAAAAAATTCGTTATATGGAGATAGATATTTCGCTATATAGAGACTGTTTTTAATGTAATCATGCGAAAAGGAAACCGTTCCTACTAAAAATTCGTTATATAGAGAAATTCGATGTATGGAGTTTCGTTATAGGGAGACTCGACTGTACATATTTTATTATTTTAGTCGCCGTTTAAGTAAAACAGTGAACTTTTTAAAGTTCATATTGTATCACTATAGTGAGCGTCAAATTGTCCGTCAAATTTTGAAGAAAAATGCTACTTAAACGCTGAAACTTTTTCCCTCTTTATAAAGTTAATGTCTTTTTTGTTTGTTTGTTTGTTTACCCTTCATGATTTGATTACATTATGCAATACAAATTGTATGTCTTTTACTTACTAATTTTTAAATAAAGCAAAGACAGAAAATTTATATATATATACAGTAGACTCCCTCAAATCCGCAAACCAGAAATCCACAACTCTCTAAAATCCGCACATATTTTATGGATGTAAACAATGAAATTTTCAGTTTGGATATTGGGACACAATTTAATTTTTTTTAGTTTTGTATCAATTCCATAATGTTTTTTAATTTTTAATTTTTGTTAATATGACTGAGTTAGTGTTTTTTCATGAAGGAAGAATAAATTTATTTCTGAAAAAAATTCAAGATAGTGCTGATATCACTGGTAATTACAATATTCTTACCAAATATATTTATGTAACGATCAAGATTTTTTTTTTTTTTTTTTTTTTTTTTTTTTTTTTGTTATTAAGCTTGGTTAAACTTGAAGGAAAAAAATCCTTATTTTATGATTTTGATGTGAATGAGTAACGTAACTTTATGAGGCAATTTTTGTTGAATAATTTTGGAAAAATAATTTAATATTTATAATGAATATTATTTTTAATCATACTCTATTGATTATTAACTTGACTTTTCCTATTAGAACTTTAATTATTTTAAAAAATTATCTAAATTTTTATTATTTTAGTTTATTACTTATTTTAATATTTTATTAAATTGTCAGCATTCATTATAGTTCCGATTGCACTATTAATTGCACTCAAATTACTGTTTAAAAAATGTAAGCAAAGCAATGACTAAGAAATCCGCAAAATTTTAAAATCCGCAAAACCTCTGGTCCCAAGCTGTGCGGATTTGAGGGAGTCTACTGTATATTGCTTTTTTCGTATTATTTAACGCTTCTGACTCTAATTGTCTCTTTTTATTTATTTTTTATTAATTACTATTTATTTATACGTTTATTTTTATCGATTTACTATGAGTTTATAAAATATTATTTTTTTAAATATTTGATAATGAGAATAATTTTTAATATTTAACTTTAATTATTTATACATTTATTTTTATTGTTGTACTATGAGTTGTTAAAATATCATTTTTTTTAACCAATTTTTGCCAATGAAACTAATTTTTAATATTTAATTTTATTTATTTATACAATTTTTTTAATTAATTTACTATCAATTAATAAAATATTTTTTAAAAATAATGAATTCTTATTAGTGAAACTAATTTTATCTATTTATACATTTATTTTTATTAATTTTCTATCAGTTAATAAATTATTGCAATTAACTTCTTATTCACTTCTTATACTAATAAATATTATGTCACTACAAACCAAACTGTTCTTTGTTTTCCACATTTTAATCCCCTCAATTTTTTAACCTTTTATCATAAATAAATTTAAATGAAAATCTTCGCTTAACTTAAATGCATAAATTGTGAAGATTTTACTATTAAAAATTATTGAATGGATTACTGAAAATTGTACGCATTCTAAATTTTTTATCGGAACAGTTTGAAGATTGATCTTTTAAAAAATTATGTAATTTTGCATCAAAATGGATGCTTCACCAACTCCACAACAATCATCATACAGACTATATTTCTTTAATCTTGCCTACACCCATCTTGACCTATGGAGAGAAAAAAGGAAGAAAAATCCATTAAAGCCAAGCTTCTTGATGTAAGGCGTGGCAAATTTCTATATTTAGTTCATTTTTAGCATTGTGTTTTATTTATTTATTTATTTGCACTTTTATTCCATTTAATCGTATGGATATCTTTTTTTTTCACTCGCTACCTTTGAATTTTTATATGATTAAGCCTTTTTTTTTTACCATTCTTTAATTATATTAATTGAAAATTCATTTTTATTATTATTTTTTTTCATTTTATTTATTTTATTAAAAAAGTTATTTTAAATATAAAAAATTATATTTTAAATTACTTTTTTTCGTTCCAATATTTATAATTTTATTTGACATTAAAAAAAAAAAAAATTCTGTACCATTACTTATTTCAAACTATCTTTTTATGTAGCGTACATGTAAATATAGAAAAAAACTTTCTCTTTCCGTATCTCTTGACATATTTTATTTCAGCAGATGTCTCAATCATCTTTTATTTGATTTACTCTCTTCTATTGACCATGAATATAAGATTAAAAGATTCTCATAACTTCCTTTTTTTTTTTTTTTTGAAGCAATCAGAATCTTCTTAGGCCATTCAGCAAATAGAGGTAGGAAGATTAAAAGATTAATTTAAAACTTTAAAATTCTTTGCAGAAAAATGAAAAAGTATTATAAAAACTTTTTCAAACATTTTACATGTTACATCTCAAAATGCACCTGGGACAATTCTGTCTCTTCTATCGCGCCTTACGTTGCCTCGAGTCCCGATTTACATATGACGTCACCATTCTTAGGACTACAAACAGTGTTGCCATTTGTCCCAATTTGAGGGGGTGAAGCCCATATTTTCAGAGCATCTGAAACCTGTCCCGCGCACCTTCTGCGAGGGACGCGTAATTTTTTTTTCCAAGCATTTTCGTCGTTCCAAGCCCAAGCTCGCACTCTGATTGGTTGTTGCTCTCGGCACTGTTTTCATGTAACTTGGCGATAATCATACTTGGCGTAGCGATAGATGCTTCCGTCGAGGAGTTTGATTTCCTTCCGAACCGAGTACAAAGTAACTTTTCTCTTGCAGCATTGGATTGTGTCTTACTGAAAGCTGTACTCTTTAAAAGTTTTTACACACAAGAGCACAAGACCACGAGGATAAGAATGAAGGAAGAATAAGAATGAGTAAGTTAGGTTTTAGGTTTACTCGTTCACTTACGAGCGAAGTATTTTTCGCCAAGTATGGTTATCGCCAAGTTACGTGAAAACAGTGCCGAGAGCAACAACCAATCAGAGTGCGAGCTTGGGCTTGTAACGACGAAAATGCTTGGAAAAAAAAAAAAAAATTCGCGCGAGGGACGCTATAAGTCCCAAATTTCCATCATGAACATAGTTGTTTAGTATCACTATTCGTTAGTCTGCATCGAGATGAACTGAATGCATTAAAACCTGAAAAACAGAACCTGTCTATAATGGAAACCTTCTATAGTCCACAAAAAGAAACATCTTAGAATTGAAAATCGAAGAAACTAGAAGTAAACTTACCTAAAACGGAAGATTTGAAGCTCTTAGCAATTACATTTCTAAAGTTTTTTCTATACTTTGTTCATTAAATAATGTGTGAATGGAGACTGTTGATAACCGAATTATTATGATGTTATTTTAAGAAATTAATTTGTTTGTCATTTTATTTTAAATATTTAGTTTTACCAGGTAAGCACGGCGAAAAAAATTTTTGAAATTAAAAAAGAAATAAAATTTTGACTCAAAATATTAGATTTTTTTAGTCTAATTCAACTCACGCTGCCTTTTCGAAAAAATAAATCAACCAACTGAAAACTCACAGAGAGTCATCTATTTTTATATTTAAATTACTTTTTTTTTGTAACTATATTTATAATTTTATTTGATTTAAAAAAAAACTTTTTACCATGACTTCTTTCAAGTTGTATTACTATGTAGCGTATATGGGTGATTCTCAAAATAGGGGACAATTTCAAAAGTGAAATCTTAAAAAAATTACTGTTAGCAAAATTTCTGAAAAAAATAGGTCTTGTTAATATAGTATTAGGTATACTTTACATGTAGTCAGCAGAGCTAAATATTTAAAAATTAACTTAAAAAAATAATTAGTATTTTTTGAGCCATGCCAATGAGAAAACAAATTGCATGGAATAAATATATTAAGAAATTTTTATTTTCTTCCTGTTTAAATATTTTTTTTATTTATTTATTAGTCTTCCTTTTCAGCAAATGGTTTCCATTTTTACATATATACATATAAGGAGAATAAAAACATTACCAAAGAGCAAACTTTGTTTACATGAGCAACATTCTGATACTAACAATGTAAGAAGCTGTCTTAGTGATTTTCTGACAGATTTAATGCATATTTTAGGGATAATAAATGTAATACCTAAATTTATATGTAAAATTAAACTTTTTAAAAGATACAATATAAACAATGGTTACATTTATGCACATAGGAGTCTTTAGCATGGACAGAAAAACCATGCTAATGACACTGATATTTGTCCATGCTAATGACAAATTTTTATTTAAATAAGGTTATGAGCCATAATATAATCACAATGCAATAGTCTTTTCTGGGGCTTTTTAAAACACAAATGTCCTATGCAAATAAGTAAAATAAAAATTTTAATTATAAAATAAACATGAAAATTATTATCCATTCTAATGACATACAATGGATGTACGCCCCTAATATTCAACTTCTATTCTTAAAATACAATACATGCTTCTATTTTCATGCCGGGATAAAATGGCTACTTGTTGCCATGAAGAAACTTTATATTTTCAAACTATTGTCATATGTGAAAATGAAATTTTGATTAATAACCAGCTGTTATAGTATTACCTTGTTTTGAAAATTGAATATGGAGGACAAACTTTAATTCTTTTTTTATATACTATAATTTTATTTTTAAAAAGAAATTTTTTGGATAAATCCTCTCTTTGATTAATTTAAAGAAATAATAACATTTGTTTTATTTTATAAACATGATATTAACTCTTGAAAAAGCTAGTATATACAAGGCACAGCCAGAGGCGGATTATCCATTAGGCTGAGTAGGCTGAAGCCTAGGGGCCCAGAAGAAAAAGGGGCCCTGTGCTAAAATTTTTCCAATATAAAGAACAAGAAAATATTTTTTTTTTACACTGGTCGGACATTACTATTTAATACAAGAGACAAAAGATGTGCGAAATTCTTTGTCGTTATCTATACTAATAAAAGAACAAAACGCTCTGTCTGTCTGTCTGTGTGTGTGTCTGTGTGTTTGTGTGTCTGCGATGGCTAGCAAAATCTACAGCACGTACGAAGCTCAAAATTTTTTTGAGAGTAGCCCAATGTCTTTCCTGATGCATGTGAAGCTCAAAATTTCAAAATTCTATTTATTAACTGAGTAATTAATTAAATTCCAAAGCTCACTTTCATAAAAAATAGTCTTTTTTTCCCTTTCATTTTCTTATGGTTGATTGGTTGCATAAAATTTTCGCAGAAATAATTAAAAAAGACCTTTAAAATTCATAGACTGGCAAACTGTCAGTTTAAATGAGGATTTTTTTTAAATCACAGCAGCTGTACACCATGGAGAAAAAGATAGGTGGAGTCGAAGTAAACCGAAAAAAAGGTTTGCAATATTAAACCATTTATCGCTGAAATTTTAATGTCTCAAACAAAAGCACGAGGAAGGAATTTTGTATTAATAAAACGAATTGAAAGAAATGAATTACAGATGAAGCATATTTTACGAAGAAATAGTAATTTTTTAAAATGGCTTTTTTTCTATTAAATTATTTATGTTAAAAGTTAGGTTAAAGTTAAATTGCATTTATGTTATGGTTAGAATAAGGATATGTTATAATAAAGTGAAGGCTAGGTTACATTTCTGTTATATTTAATTTACGGTAGGGTATTGTTAAGTCGCTGTTAGGTTACAGACAGGTTCTGGTTACGGTACAAAAGTTTAAAATTAGGAATTTATCCACATAGTGAACATTACGCATGATTTGATTAAAAATAACACTTACTTTTGTTAAATGGCTCTGAAATTATAATACTATATACCAACCTTTTAGCTACCATCGAGTATCGATTTCATTCATGGTATAGTCGGATTTAAGAGTGATATAATTAGTTTGAAATTCAAAATATTTCACTTGGGATTTGTATGTGAAAATAATAATTAGTTACGTGACTTAACAGAGATTTTTACGGGTAAATATCAACTTTTTAACAGGAAAATCACGCAATCGTTGGATACATATTCCCTCCCGTGTTTTTCATTGCTCATTTTGAGTATTTTTAGAGCTTAATATTAGTTGTTGTTTTTAAAACCGATTTTTCACAAAGTCAGCTGCGACGTATTTCAGACAATGCATTTCTGCATGCTTCCAGTTAATGATAAAATCATACAAATTTCAAGTTCGTTTAATATTGTTTATACGGACCCGGGCAACGCCGGGCGGGTCAGCTAGTCATTTATATTTTTATCATCAATGATTTATGAGTTAATGAAGCAAGCATGTGTTTTAATTTTTCCAGTATATACCTCTTTGGAGGAGTGAAAGGGGGCCCTCAGAAAGTCAAGCCTAGGGGCCCGGGTGGTAGTTAATCCACTTCTGGGCACAGCTGCTGTGGACATCCATGCTAATGACATTTTGAACATTTATTCTGTTATTTTAAGGTGTTTTTAACTAAAAAGTGAGTAATTCTTAAGTGCAAATAATGAATAATATTAAGACAAACATATCTAAATATAAAAACATGACAGAAAATCTCTCAATTTGTTTTGTATGCCGAAAGACATAAATTGTCCCCTATTTTGAGAATCACCCATAAGTGAATATAGAAAGATCTCATACTTTTTTTCTTTCTCGTGACGTATTTTATTTCGGAAAATGTCTCAATCATCTTTTATTTGATTTACTCTCTATTCATCGTGAAAGTAGGACTGCAGGATTCTTAGGACTTCCCTTTTTCTGAAGCAGTCAGAATCCTGTTAGGCCATTCGGCAAATAGAGGTGGGAAGATTAAAAGATTAATTTAAAACTTTAAAACTCTTTACAAAAACTGAAAAATTGTCAAAAAAAAAAAAAAAAAAAAAAAAAAAAAAAAAAAACTTTAAAAACATTTTACTTGTCATATCTCAAAATGCCTTTCACCTAGAATTAATTCTATCTTTTCTATCGTACCTAATGTTGTCTTTCTTGAGTCCTGACTTATATACGACGCGACGTCACAATTTTTAGTGTTTCCAGATGTCCTAATTTGTGGGGGTTAAAGTTTTACTGCACTTTTTAAATTAAATATTGTGTGAATGGTACCTGTTTGTAAGGGAATTTTGTAACAATATTTTATGATTTTTATTTAATTATTTAGTTATTTATTTATTGTGTATCATTTTATTTTAAATGTTGAGTTTTATCAAGCAAACACAGCAAAAAAAAAAAAAAAAAAAAAAAAATGAAATAGGTAAAAAAATAAATAATTAAATAAATAAAAATATACGAGTTTAAGTTTTAATTTTGACTCAAAATATTGGATTTTTTTAGTCTAATTCAACTCACGATGTGTTTTCGAACAAATAAATCAACTAACTCGTATTTCACAGGCAGTGAATAAAAGAAAAAAAAAAAAAAACAAGTTCCAACTCATTGAGCACAAGAGTATGCGACATCTACCAGTAGAACTAAGGCTGTAATGGTGGACATACGGTGGTATAAACCTGGATTTAGAAAAGAAAAAAAAAAAAAAAAAAAAAAAAACACGACTTTTATGTATCTTTGGTTTTAAAAACATTTGACGGATGCTATATTATAAAGACATTTTTATGTATTTTAGCATCGTTCTAGTAAAAATAAGCGCTTGTGTTTTAACATTATTTGACGGTTTTTATCTTATAAAGGCCACCCTTTTTTGGTAAAATAAATCAGAAGTTCCATTTCGTATGTTTTTCATTTAATAATCAAAGTGAACGTATTAACGTCCGAAAACTATAGTTTAAATTATATTTTACAATATCGAATATATTAAGGACTGTCCAAATATAACATTATCATTTTTTTCGTATTTATGTACCCCCCCTTCCCATATAATTCGTTATTATCCCTCGAGCCCCTGCCGTAGAGATTTCATTATCAAAGTGTAATTTTGTTTTCAGATTTTTAGAATATATTTCTTTGTTACATTTATTTTTCACATACTGTATTGTCAAAATCAATAAAATATCACTATTTATCAAATAACACTTAAAAGACGGTTACTTTTTAAAAGTATTTTAAAATAGCTTTTTTTTCACGTAATGCATTCAACAATAATAATACTTGCCCCGAACGGAGGATAGGTGAGGGGCAAATATAAATTCTTATCAACAAAACAAGTGGGCAATATTCTTTCACTATTATTTATTAATAAACACAAACTTCATTTCAAATATACTTCACATATGATTTCTTGAACCCTGATTATACAGGCATAACACATATAAAGAGGATTAAAAAGTCAAACGTTGGGTTATTGAATATTATAGAATTAAATTCATTTTATAATAATTTTATGATTTTAATAATAATTTTGTATTTTCACAAAAATAGATGAGATACTGAAAAAAAATATTATACTTTTTTGAACAAAAGGCCATGTTACAAATAAAAAGAGAAAATTTTGATTGGATCAAAAATGATATCGCTACCAAAAGACAACCTCCATCCCCCTTGAGATTTCTTATGATATCATATGCTAGACCTTCCCCTTCCCCCTTAAGGGTGTATTTCGATTCAAACTGCTCTTTTTCCGATTTACTTTTAAATTCATTTTTGCTCTCAAATGCATCAAATTGGCAAATTGCCTTATTTAAAAGGTACACAAGGTGCCGTGATTGCCGATTCTTTGATAAATGCAGAAAATATTGCGAAAAAAGCAATCGAAAAGGGCATTTTGAACTGATTTTTCCGGAACAGGAGATCCGCGAACGAAAATATGTGTCACACTGAGAAGATAATTGTTTATAAATCAAGCTCTAATGAATTGAGTGTAAAAAGACATCACACTGCACCTTATACGTCTCTTCAAAAATCCCCTCAGCAAGTTTCATGTTTCTACTTTTAAAAATATGTCTGAAATTGTATCGGAAAATTTCGTGTTCTTGAAGGTGGAAAAGCGTTTTTTCGAATACACCCTTAAAATGATTACATTATACCTGCACAGTCTTTTATGAAACTATACGAAGATATAGGCAACGGCGCAAGAAAATGCATATTTCTAAAATAGCAAAATTCATCTGAGTTGAAATATTTTCATTTTGTTATTTGAACGTGTTTGTTCCGTTTCTGCTCTGCGAATGTGTCACAGAAGATTTCACTCCGTGATTTCCATTTCCTGTCAGAACAAACGTGCAAAGGCAATAATAAGATGACACTTCAACAAAATACTAATCAACACTTCCCTTCGTATAACTAATTAATGACTGACTCACAACACCTACGATTTTGTTCACCCGCGGTCTCTATCTTTTATTTTCATCTTTTATCTTTTGTCCTGAGTTAAATCCAAATGCAGAGCAAAATACGAAAGTGTTATTAAAGTTGGAAATAATATGCTTGTCTTAATTAAGAAACTTCTCTTATTTTTTTTTTTTTCAATGAATTGAGCTTAATTAAAGGAAGTATAGTTATGTTTAAATAAAATAAGAATAAATTATTTCTCATACATATATCCATTTAGAAATTTCAGCTTAAAAGCAGTTTTTTTCTTTTCTTTTTAACATATATTATTGTACCTTCCGATTAGTGCATTTCACAACATAAAATTTCACTTTCTTCTTGCAATGCTCTTTTTATTTGTTTTGGAGGTTTTATGATGCAATGCATTTAGTACTATCGAAAATTAATTATTTATAACGCATTTTGATGCTTGGGAAATTACTCGATTGTTATTTTTTTATAAGATTAAATAACAGTAATTATATTTACAAAAAGTTTTATCATCTATATCTATATCTATCTATCTATATATATATATATATATATATATATATATAAATACATCCAAAGTTATTCAGACAATACCATTAAATAAACCAATGAAACCAGTATTTTTACAATCATATTATTGAAAACAGTTGAAGTTTGAAGGGAAATTGAAGGCAGATTACCAAATTACTAAAAAATATATAGATAAATGGATATTATATAACCAGAGTAATTCATATATTACCATACAATAAACCAATGAAACCAGTATTTTTACAGTCATCTTATTGAATACTAACCAAATTTTTAAACGAAGTAAACATGCAATCAGATTATACATACGCATTAATTGTTATGCTAAAGCATATTAAAGGAAAGATAATTGGCATGTAGCATCCATTAGGAACATTCAAAATATTGACAATGCGAAATATTTTAATGCATGGGGATACTCAAGTAGATGGTTTTTAGATAAATAGACAGAGTATAAAATAAGTTTTAAATGTAACAGAAAATTTAACTGAATATTTACAAAAAAAAAAAAAAAAAAAAAAAAAAAAAAAAAATTAACAATTTCTATAACGATTTTATAAAATATTAATCTAAAGAAATTTTAAATAAATACATCATTTAACTAAAAGCACAGTCTGTAAATATTACTAATGACAATAAGAATGTCAAAATTATTATTATTACTATTAATGAATAACTTATCCTCGAATTTGAATTAAAACTTTTATTTTTTATTTAAAATGTTGTATTTTAAAAGCAAAGGTAGGCTCTAAGTATCATTTAAAAAAAAAAACAGAAGAGTTACCTGCATATTTAAAAAAAAATTTCCTCAATATGTTTGTTAATTATGTGAGGAAATATATATTTAAGAGTTCGACTCTTCGTAAAATCGAAAGAAAATTTGACTGTGTAATTTTTTTCTTAAGCAAATTCTGAAATGTGCTTGGTAAGCATTTTTATATTTTACTCGAAGAAACTCCAAAAAGTTTTGCAGCAATAAGTGTTCTTGAAAACATTATATGAAATACTTTGATAGTTTCTTAAGGATTAAGATACTACAAACATTTTTCATATTCTATTAGGGAAAAATTATATGAATGATTTTGTTGTTCGGGAATATCTTACATTTAAAATTTAAATTCTGGTCGAAACCATTTAACAGTTGCATTGCTATTTAAAATTAATTTACATTTCATTATTTATTTTATTCAATTGGTTTCATTATTATATTTTTCGTAGTGTAATAACTTCTAAAGTGTAATAATCCGTTTTCACAAACAGGATTATCGGCTTTTACGATGCTTATTAATTTGTAATTAAACGTTTTCAACTGCGTAGTTAAATTTACCCGCAAAAGTAAAAAAAAAAATAATAATAATTTTAATGTTAATGTTAATGTTTATGCTGTTAATTTATCCTTCTTGCCTGCAATATGATTTATTTGTTGAATATAAAAATATTTGTTTGAGAATAGGTAGTATCCAAAAAACATATATTGCAGGTTAAGAGAATAGATAAATACACTATCGAAACTACTTCCGAAAATCAGCAGCAGCAAAAGAAGCTTTCTTTTTACAAATTCTTCTTTAAATCTCAAAAATATATCAGTTTCTGATGTTTCCAAATATCAGGAACATTTTTGTTGGCAACTCGGAAGAAATTGTTACTTATCCTCATGCGTAATATAGAGAAAGACTTGTAAACGTTTAAATAATAATAATAAATTAATTGACGGATTTTCACGGTTTAGACACTGGAGATTCCGAAAAACATACTTAATTGCCGTTCATCTGCCTGTGTGTGTAAATGCTATATTTCCCGAAAATTTGAGATAGAGACTTGAAATTTGGTATGTGTTTAGTATGTAATAATGAAAAGAAGCTTATCGAATTTCAGTAATCTCGATTATCCGGAACTATTTTTTTCGGATTCTCCAAATATTCGTTCTGATAAAAAATATATAAAAAGTTTCGAAATTGTTTATTTTAAGGAGTGATTATAAAAGACAATAAAAAATTTAAATTTTGCCTAAAAAATGAAGTCGATCGGATAGTTAGTCATCGAGATGTTCGTAATCATACTTTCCACACTCTTCGATTTTGTATGACCCTGTATTTCATTTAAATTTCAATTCAAAGATATATTTTAATTAGAAATACGACGATTAATCGAGAATAAAAAAACTGTTAGTTAATAGGATTATCATTTTTGGGGTTATAAGGATGTTTCTTTTACACAATTTGCTAATAAAGCATTTAAAGTTTATGACGTTATCATGCCACGATTATTATGCTTATTCATGATGGGTAAATATTACGGTAACCCACAACAACTAGTTGTACATTTATATTCGCGTTTATTATTATATTTTCATAAATTAAAAAACTTCTGATTTTATTTATATATTTATTTATTTTTACAGTACAGTAATCAAACTTCATACACTGTAAAAAAAATCTGTAAAGGTACTAAACATTTTTTAGGAAACTGGGATTCCGAGAACTTTTCATGTAACAATAACAGGAAAAATCCATGTAACCGATTCTAAAACTTGAGTTTTTGTTGTTACCGTTACAGGAAAAGTTCTTGGAATCCCAGTTTCCAAGATAAAGTGTAGTACCTTTACAGATTTTTTTTTTACAGTGTACAGAAAACCAAGACTAAGTATAATATTTCACAGTTGGGACAAAAGGAAATGGTGACACTTTTGTATTCTATATATCTGACATAGTTGCAAAAACAGTGTTCGTATGATTTTAACTTCTAAATACCGCCGTTTTGAAAACATAATCTTCGTTTTATTTGATCGCGAATTTCTGCCATTATATAAGGTAAATATGACTTCGCAAAAACAGTAATATGAACCCTGTAAATATGTATGCTTCAAGGAAATAATGTCAGGCCAGTTAAACAGCTAAAAAATAATCGCATATTTTGTCTCCCTTGATACTATTTACAGTCGAGTCTCTCTATAACGAAACTCCATACATCGAATTTCTCTATACAACGAATTTTTAGTAGGAACGGTCCCCTTTCCCATGATTACATTAAAAACAGTCTCTATATAGCGGAATATCTATCTCCATATATCGAATTTTTCATAAATTGGTCTTAATTTAATCAGTTTTAAAAAAGCTTCGAAATCATATGGAATCAATCAATTTTCCATCATTTATTTTTGATTTATCGTCAGTTCTGAGTTTATACATATATATATATATATATATATATACATTCATCCCCCCTCCCACACACCTTTCCACATCCTTCTCAAAACAGAGTCAATTGGATTGATACCCATGTAAGAGTGGAATCAATGAGAGGCACATAAGAGAGGTCTTAAAATGGAGGAAAATGTTAACTACAATTTTTCATTCCTTGCTAAAATTTGAGCTTTTTTTTTTTGAGAGAAATTTTAAAATTAAAACAACAAAAAATTACAGATTTCTTCGTCTGAAATTAATCCCAGTCTTCCTTATTTGATTTTCATTAAGCTTAATGTCTGTTGGTAAAGATAAATGTCTGTTGTCTTTTTTGAAACAGCTTAAATAATTAAGAAATAAAATGTTAGGTTAATATTTATTTTTAAACATTTAAAATTCTTAATTCAAAAGATCAAAAAATATATTTGTAAAAATTTTACACATTAAATACGATTTTTAACATCATTCTCTATACATCGAATTTCTCTATATAACGAATTTTTTACTGGAACGGTGGATTTCGTTATATAGAGACTCGACTGTATTTATTTTTAGGAGAAAAACTAAAATTGTGTTAGATTTTATCGCAAAGTAAGATAAGATTATTTGAAATATATAAACTGGGAGATTACATTTTTCTTGATTTGGCTTTTGCACTTTAAAAAGGTTAATAAATTCTCCGATGCGTAATACAAATGTAATCCCCTCTAAACGGTGCCATTTCGAAAATATTAAATAGAAATAAATGTGCTTACTCTTCCATAAAAATTTAAGGCATTAAATTTCATTTTTTTTTTATGTGAAAAAAAGCAAAAAAATAAAACGAAGAAGGTATCATACTCCCAAGGAGTATTATTTTCAATTTCACTATAAATTCCACGAAATTTATTTCCTAATATATTAAACTTCATATAAAATAAAATGGGATTATTAGAAAATATGTTGTGGAAAGGATTACATTCTATGGTGGTTTCGTTTACAGCAGAGCTTATATGTATTTAAAAAATAATGCATTTCAAATTCTTAGATACATATTCTAATCTCCTTACTTATGTTTAACTTTCAATGGTATTTCAATACTACGTGGATATGAATATATCTAAGGAAAACAAAAGCATTTTGAAGTTTAAATTGAAAAACTTTTACATTCTTGTGGTTTTTAACAACAAGATGCCTTCCTCCTCAATAAATATTATGACTGTAATATCTGAATAATACAAAATAATTCACCGGTATTTTTAAGTCCAGTATTGTATAAAATTTAAGTTGTTGTAAACTGGCAAAAATAAATTTGTATTTAAAATTTTGTTTCATATTATAAATTTGCAAAGACGCGAAACTGCAGAAAAAAGTTTGGTTAAATTTGATCAGTGGTTGAAAACTAGATTGAAAATTATTTTGTATGATGCTATTTTAATATATTATTTTAGGGACTTCAATAACAATTTCAGGAATTCATTCGTCAAAGAAATTCAAACACCAATAATAAAATTTTATTTTTGTTTTCAACTTTTTCAAAACATATGATTGAACATTTGGATTTGATTGCATTTTGTTTTATTTTGGTGATTATTCTCTAAGGGGGAAAAAAAAAACAATAGTGGGTCAATATTGTTTGTATCGCTGTATCTTAACCAATATTGTTAATACAAGCATGAAATGTTCCCTAACATTGAGTTGTGTTTACATCAGGATTTATGAACATATTTATCTGTAACTGTGTAAAAATTGTTCTTCGTGTACATTGTAAAAGGAAAATTTATCCCAAAAATTTTCTGCAACTGTTACATTTGGGCTTTAAAATTAAGTTGGATATGTATATTATATCTTCACCCTCCAAGGAGTAAATTTGCATAAAATTGTGTCAATTAAAAAAATATATTATTATTATTATAAAATTTCTATGAAATATGTTCAGCACATTTTTAATTATTTTGCATTTATATGTTTTATCAATACGCACAAAAATTGTACAGGCGGCAAGAAAATATATCAATAAAAATAAAACTACTCGCATTTAATCGATCCAGAAAAGAAAAAATAGAAATAGTCATTTGACTGTAAATTATGCATTTTAAAATTTATTTTTAAAAATGTATAACCTATGAAAAAAAGGGGGGGGGGGTAACTGAAATTGTAGCCGACTCTGTAATTTTCAATATAACATCAAATTTTGACATCATGTTAGGTATTTTTTGGTAAATTATACAGGTATTTAAATTTCATATACCAAACGAGAAATGACTCGGTCAAGTAGTTTATGAATTATGAAGGTTTAAACATTGGAATTTCTAATGCTAGCCATATTCAATCGTAATCATTGCAAAAGAGATTGCGATTCAGGTATTTTTTTAAGCATAACTCAAAACCTACTTGACGGAATAAATTGTAATTTTGTATTGACATATCTAAAACTTCTCGTAACTAATTTCAGCTTTTCAGCTGAAATTAATAATAAATAAGTTTAAAAATAAACCTTATGTTATAATAGTTTATATGGTGTTTATTTATTTATTTATTTATTTTTTCAAAAAAAAAAAAATTACTATTAAATTTTGAAAAAGAAAAAGAAAAATTCTAACCTACATTATTTTTTAAAAACAAAAATAGGTATTTAAATGCTTCATACAGTGTCTCACATAAGTGATGGGACACTTGTGCTTTACAAAAGGAAACTAATCAAATAAATTAAAAAAAACATGTACACATTTTTTTGTGGGTGTGTTTCATACTTAAATTTAGTAAAGATTATTACATAACATACATTTTGTCAAAATATTAAAATATTAATTTAATAAAAATACAAATGTTTAGAACGGAGCAAAAAATAGCTCACATAAGTGATGGGACACCATTATATATGCAACAAAAATCGTCTGAAATAAGCAATAAAAATATTTTTGGGGTTTTTATTTTTACTTAAAAGCAATTGGCAATAATTTATAAAATCGTCTGTAGTATTTCTCTCCAGTTTTTTTTTTTTTTTTTTTTTGAATTTTTGTGTTTTTTAGCTCTGTGTAACCATGAATGCTAAACGAAAAGAAACTTCGCCTGAAATTCGAAAATTAGTTATTAATTTGCATATTGAACGTGGAAAATCTATTAGAAAAACTGCTGAAACAGTTAACTTGAGTCGTTCAACAGTTTTCAATATCATTAAACGATATAAAAAGAATCATATGATTCAGGATAAAAGAAGACCTGGCCGACCATCAAAGCTATCCAATGGAATAAAGCGAATTATCGTTCGAAGTATTAAAAAAAATCCAAGAAATAGTTCTTCAAAAGTTGCTGCTGATTTACAAGCATTATATAGAATAATTGTTAATCCTGAGACTATTAGAAGGGTAATTCGATCTGCTGAATATCACGGTAGAGTAGCCAGGAAAAAATTCTTCGTAAGTGAAAAGAATAGAAAACTCAGGCTCGCTTTCGCAAAATCCAACATAAATAAGAATTCTGATTACTGGAATAAAGTTATATTTGCTGATGAGAGTAAATTTAATATATTTGGTTCTGACGGTAGAATCTTGATCTGGAGAAAACCCAGGGAAGAATTTCGCAAACCGAACTTGGTACCAACAGTAAAACATGGTGGAGGAGGAGTTATGGTATGGGGGGGTGTATGTCGTCCGCTGGAGTTAATAATCTTGTTTTTATTGACAGTATAATGGATCAGTACAAGTATATTGATATTTTAAAGCAAAATTTGATATCTTCAGCACGAAAATTGAACCTTCATAACAATTTTAAATTCTACCAGGACAATGACCCCAAGCACACTGCTCTGAACGTTAGACTCTGGCTGCTATATAACTGTCCTGAAATAATAAAAACACGACCACAATCTCCAGACTTAAATCCCATAGAGAATATTTGGCAAGAATTGGAATCAAGAATTCGCAAACACACCATTTCTTCAAAACAACAACTAAAATCGGTGCTTCAAGAAGAATGTGGTAAAATCACTCCAGAAATTACAAAAAAATTAGCCGAATCCATCCCATAAAGATTGAATCATGTTTTAAAAGTAAAAGGAAATCCAACAAAATATTAAAACCTTTTAAAAAGTAAAATTTTTGGATAAATATTTGATGGAAAAGTAAGTGTCCCATCACTTATGTGAGCCATTTTTTGCTCCGTTCTGAACAATTGTATTTTTACTAAATTAATATTTTAATAGTTTGACAAAATGTGTGTTATGTAATAATTGTTACTAACTTTAAATATGAAACACACCCAAAAAATTTTTGCACATGTTTGTTTATTTATTTTATTGCAGTTTCTTTTTATAAAGCACAAGTGTCCCATCACTTTTGTGAGACACTGTATATGCGAATCCAAAATTATGCGTCAATTACTCATTAAATTCTTTTTTTATGACAATTTGGAAAGTAAAATGCGTAGGGTTATCTTTCCTTCATTTAATTATTTATTTATTTGCCGTTTGTACAATAAAATTTAATTATGTACAACAAATAAAATTGATGTTTTGAATATGGCTAGTATTTTAATCTATATCACCAAAATAAAAAGATACCGTGAGTCAGGGGAAAAAACTGTTCTATTTTTTTTTACTCGTATGTACTAACACTATTGCCAGCATCATCATCATCATTCCTAATATGGTTTAAGGCTATAAACCCAGCTTCGACCTCAATTCATCTTTTTCGTGGCCTTCCTCTCTCTCTTTTTTCTCTTGGATTATAATTCAATTCGGCTCTTGGTATGCGATCAGAATTCATCCTTTTCAAGTGGTCCTCCATTTTCTTCTGAGATTTTCTGTTTTGTGCAATACTGGCATCTAATAGTTATCGTACTACCAAATTTATCACAGAGAAAAACGAGAAGTATCATTCGTTTGAGAAATGTGTATTTTTTCAGAATGTGAATGCAGTTTTATAATGTAGGAGTGCATTGCATATTAATAGTTATATGTATGGCTTTCAAAGGTCAATACCCATTTTTCACAGCACATTCGAGTTTTTCTTATCAATCATACAGGTAAATGATACATTTTCTTGAATGTTCATAGAATCATATTAAAAATATTAAGAGTTTATCCATAAGTTTCGAATAATAAAATTAAAATCTTATAAGGAAAACTATCCAAAAACACCAGAAGAATACATGCAGAAATTTCAATGCATTTAACAGTGCTGAACAATAGAGGGGTTACCTAGTTGCTGACAACTTAACACTCAGTCTATTTAATTGAAATATTTTATGTTGTTAAGAACCATTGGGGAAAAGTATAAGTGTATATAAACTACATAATTAAAACCGAAAATGTAAAATCGAAAAATGTTAAAATTTTAAATTTAAAAGTAATAGAAAAAATAAATGTTAGGATTAAGATAAAAACTTAAGTTTAATTAAATTAGAGAAAAAATATTAAGTAATGGTATAACTGGAGTTATAAAACTGCTATAGAAAAAAATTAAAGATAAAAGGTAGCACTTGTTCAAAAGTGAGTCTCACCAAGCAAGGGCGGGAAAATCAGTTAAAGGAAGCGACAAAATCCATATTAACAAAAAAGATACTAGTCAGGGCAATATATATTTATATTCACATCTAAATATAGAAATGAGAAAGTGTATTTTTTTAAATAAGAAAGTATAAAAAGATTTAAAATATGAAAGTATTGACAGAAATCAGTCTATGTGATGAACCCAGAGCTCATTGGGTGCCCATAACAGTGGAATAAAATGTATTAAAAAACATTTTTTATAAAAGAAAATTCTGCAAAATTTTCCCGATACATTTCTATTTTTATTTTTATTGTTTTGTTTATTTATTATTATTATTATTATTATTATTATTATTATTATTGTTGTTGTTGTTGTTGTTGTTGTTGTTGTCTTTCTTATTGATTTAAATTTTTTTACGGATTATTCCAGAAATCGAAAAAAAAATCTTTCATTTGTATCTCAAAAATGGATAATTGGAATGAGCTGTAAGCTTGTGCATTTTATCTTCTTTTGGAAGAAAATAAATTAAAACTTATCATGTTAAACTAACATTAATATCCTCAAACATACTTAGGATTACAAGGTATCACTCTTGCAATGAAGATTCAAGAAAAAGTATTTAAGCCATTCCATTTTTTCCTTGAGCCAAGAAACTCAAAGAAAAATTCCAAAACTGAGATGCTATCAGTTCAATAATTGAAGTTGGTACAATTTTTATAGATTTTTTGAATTACATGTAATTCAAAGTAAATACTTTTTTCACCCGTTAGTACCACATAACATTTTTACAGCACATGAATACAAAAATTACGACAAGAGCTCGGGTAGTGATTTTCAAATAAATTTAACGACAAAGATTGTCAATAATTATTAATTAATAAAATATTTATGAAAAAAATTAATCATTCGAACTAATTGTATTATTATCAGAAAATCATAGTTTTAATTATTTTTCGGTAGGCCATTTATTATTATTTATGTGAAAACGATGGGAAGGGGGATGAGGAAGGTGTTCAGTGTTTACCCTCATATAATAAAAAGTTGTCACCGAAAATAAATAAACAAATAATACTAGAGTACAATTGGATACAATCGTAATGCGCACTACAATTCTAATGAGTTTAATCTATTGAGATTAATTAGTATTACCAATTTGAAATAAATAAAATCGTCTGTTTTAGATATTAAATAAAAAAAAATAAAAAAAAATACTAAATAGCGAACGCACATTGAGGATATGATCTGCAAATTTACTTGCTTTATAGCTAATAATTATAAGGCTTCTTTATACACCTAATTGGTGGGTGTTTTCCTTACCCCTAAAATTTAATTATCAAATGTTGAAAATGAAAAATTCAGGTGAATTTATTGACCTTAGCTTTTTTTTTTTTTTTTTTTTTTTTTTTTTTAAGCCTTTGGATGAATTTATTGATTTAAAAAATATCTCCATTTGAAACAGGAGGTCTTATGTCCCACGCTCCTCACCCTTTCTAGCGCCCCTGACATTATTTCTCCTCCAATTGTTTTTTCTCTTAAAAATTTTCAATGAAAATATGCAGACGATAAATTCCCTATTACACGACTCATCTGGGCGAACGTTCTCTTTGCTCTCCACCGCAAGGTTAACGCGGAGGAAAGAGAACCAATTAACGGGTCGATGAAACCGTGACACAACGTCCTGTTAGTCATAGGTCAAGGATTATAGGTTTACAACAAGATGTTTTTTCATCACTAAATGCTAATTTAATGTATTCAAAGAGATGGATCAGGTCTACAACCTTATATGGTCTGCAAAGATCACTGAGAACGATTCGTTTAGTTAAGACTGATTGTTACGCTATAACTTTCATTTCTCTTACTTTCATAAGTGACAGATGAAAAATTGACCTACTGCTAGAGGGTGAATATCTTAAAATAACTTATTGCAGAATCAGGGATTCTGATTTAATTTAGCCGGTATCTACTGCAAAAAATATCTGTTTGAGAAAAACTTTACATTACAGAAAGAAATTATTCAAATTGTTTTAAGTTCTTAAAAAAAAGTTATTACTGTAGCGAAAAAAACATAAATAAATTTACAGTTAATTATCATCTACATCAGTGTTTCTTAACGATTTTCACTTAGACTTAGAACATTCTCAATTGATTTTATTTTGCCCGTATCTATTGTAAAAATATCAATTTGGAAGAAACTTTACATTATAGAAAGAAATTATTCAAATTGTTTTAAGTGCTTAGAAATAAATTTATCACTATATCGAAAGAAACATAAATGAATTTATAGTTCATTATCATCTACATCAGTTTTTCTGAACGATTTTTACAATACACTTAAATTATTGATTGATTTGAGATTGTAGAAAGGTATTTTTCAAATCATTTTAAATTCTTTTAAAAATAATCATCACTATAGCAAAAGAAACATGCATAAATTTAAAGATAATTATCATCTATGTCAGTTTTTCTTAAAGATTTTTAGCTTACGATTCACTTAAATTCTAGATTGATATAATTTTGTCCGTATTTGCGGCAAAAATATCAGTTTAACAAAAGCTTTACGCTAAAGAAAAAAAAAAATTAAAAAAATTTTTTAAACGTTTAAAAATAGATTTGTTGTTTTATCGAAGGAAATATAAAGAAAATTGCAGTTAATTATACACATTAGTGTTCTTAACGATTTATATTTTATGATTCACTTGAATTCTAGATTAAATTATGCAACGCATTAAAATTATTTATAATGAAAAACATGTAAAAGGAATTAATTTAATTTATTTATTGGGAAAAAGGAAACTACCCATGAGAATCAAATAAGCAAAAGTTATTACAATTTTTTACGATTTGTGATTTTAAAAATTCTTAAAAAATTTTGTCATTTGTTTTAAGCCATGTTAAAAGTTAATAAGATTTCAGACCTGGACTTATTATTAATTTTAATTTCGTATTTATAAACTTTTTTCTTCTGGAGTAACAACTATCTCTAAATGTATTAAATTTATCTTAAAGGCGTCCAAAGCACAAAAATCTTCAAATCTTCTTTAAAAAAATTATTACATTGAAATTTTGTTTTGTTTCTGCTTAAAATGACGTTTAAACCATGTTACTTTCTTATTTGGAACGGGAAATATTAATTCTTTCGTTTTGGTTTGTTTTTTAAAATCTACCTTTCAAGCAATGGTTGTTATGGAAACGACTTCTCGCGAAAATTAATTTTTCTTTATGATGAGTTTTTTCAATTTCTCCTATTTAAATTGTTACACTTCAAGAACCATTAAAGATAAATGGTTAAAATTCGGACGATGTCTTTTTCTGTTGTTTTTCTTTAATTTTGATTCAGTAAATTTGAGAAAAATATTTACTTTTAAAAATATTTTTTTTTTTAACTTGAAATACTTTTAATTTTTCTTTAAATTAATATTTTTAACAATTCTGAATAAAGCTTGAAACTTATATATTTATGTTTATTTAAATGCAAACAAATTTAAATTTTACAAATAATATTTCGAGTTATAACGATTTTAAATTACTCCACTTCTTTGGTAAATTTAAAAATTTTTAAACTTCTTAAAAAGTTTAAAGAAGCCTTAAGTTTAAAGAAAGTCTTAAAAAGTTTAATCTTATCACCTTTTTTTTTTTTTTTTTTTTTTTTCAAATAATATGAGTAACCATCACAAAAAATTTCAAAATTTTAACTCAATAAATAAAAATTATGTTTGAATAAATAAAAGGATTCAAAAACCAGAAAAGTAAGTGACAGGAAAAGAAACTTCCGTTTTCATTAACGCTTCTTTCAATTTCGAAAACACATTAATTTTTGAGATATTTAATGACAAAGAATGATTATTGGAATCGTGTGTTACTTGGAAGATGTTATTGCATTTTTCATTCAATTATCTCAACATTTTATTGACACGAGTACCTGCCCCTGAAAAAAATAAATGCCGGAAGTAAAAATATACCAATGCAAAACACACGTTTTTCTTTTTTCTTTTCTTTTTTACGTTATGTCTCTGTGTTTTGCCAGGAAACTATACCTGAACAACAGTGGGAAAACAAACACCTCTGTGTATGGACTCCCCCCCCCCCCCCTCATTTCCTTCATTTGAATTATCGTAATTCGAGGAAACGTGTGCCTTGGAATACAATCAACAATTTCTTCCGGCTTTTGTGATTTTACTACCCGGTCTTTACTTTCGGAACGTGTCCAAGAGCCTGTCAATCTTTTAACTGAAACTAATCCGTCACTTTGTGTCTCAAATTAGCAGTTGACAGTTCTTTCACCTACAACAAATGCCTAAGATACAGAAATACAAACTTATTTCTGTTTGTTACACTTCTTTGATGTCTGGTACTTATTTAAACAATCGTAATGGACTTAATGCACGAAACCTGAGGTCGATGCTGAAATACGTCTGCTTGCAGTTATTTACTTTTGGATATGGCACTGTTAAAAATATGCAGCTTTAGCTGCAAGGTTTCACCACTGCTGTTATAGAAAACAATCGATAGACTATAGATTTTTCATTAAATTATGGAGCATTCTTATTGGTCAAAATAGAAATATTCTTTAAAAACGGTGAAGTGACTATGCAGCTAAAGTTGCCGAATTTTAACACTGTAGTATAGCGCTAAATAAAGCACGTGTTATTTGTGTCGTAATGTTATTAATGTTGGCTAAATTAGCATGTAGCTTTACGCGTATAGCTCAAGTCGAGACTAAAGTTCGTCTGTTGGCACTGTTTGGCGCTGTGCAGTGCATTTTAGTGCTACAGTGACTAAAATAACGGATAAAAGTGCTGAGACATTATTATAATTAAATTGTTAAATTTAAACGAGCGTAGCGGATTTTAAAACGCCCATTCAGGAATTATTACTTAAAGAATTGTGACCGATTTCTTTTTACGTGTCCCTGCAAGTTAACGACAAATGCTATGAATGTCCTTTTCTATCGTAATCATCTGGTAGTGAAAGTCAGTGATTTATATCAGTTTCAAGACATTAGAAATCGTGTAATCTCAATAAAGCACTCTGCAAATGATTTTCCCTATATACTTTAATGTAATAGAATTATTTTAGTGCTCTTGTAATTGAACTATTAATCCGACATACTATATATACAATATAAAACATGCCTGTAACATTTATCAATTGCATGAAAATCCAAGTACATTTACAGAAGTTGCAGCGTGGATGGATAGACAGATAGGAGGCCTTACGACAGACAGACAAACCGATTGCATGAATATGGAAATAGCAGACGATATACTGTTGTATATGCCGTATACCTTCTGGATTTTTTAAAGGAACACAGGGTACCCTCTATTTCTCAATAAAGCTATGATATATACACTTTAGGTATATACACACTTATGGTATATATACACACTCTTCTACCTTGAGCGTAATACCCTACGCTTAGAGGGTATACTATACTTTCTGTTCTTTTTTTTTTTTTTTTTACCACTACACCACTGTGTATAAACACTTTTTTTAACTTTGTTAGAAAGTGTGAAAAATTAAATGTCTATTTATGTAGCCAAGCGCGTGGAGAAGTTAAACTGAAAGTTGTAACATTACTGAGGAGATAACTTTAATTTCCGTTTATGTCAATAAAATAACATGCCTACAGTTCGCCGAATGTGTCTTCTATTTTTTTAATCATTATGTACGACATGTAGCCGGTATTTGTCAATCAAGATAACGCTACAACTTATAGGTCTTCTACTTAAAAAGATGATCTTCGGAGATGATTTTTCGACGAGAAATACATAACTTCTTTTATACACCTTACATACAGAACAAGAAAAACAAGATCGTATATCAAGCAATAAAAAAATTAATCTGCCTTCAGATGAGGTTTTTTTTTAACTCAAGTTTTCTGAATTTGCACTTGTAACAAATATTTTGCGATAACTGTTTGCTACACATTAAAAAGAAATAAAAACAAGTCCTTTATTTTCTAAACTAGTTAGAACATCTAATATTGTATACATTATTTAACTAATAACATACCATAAACAGTATTACATATGTGTCCCTAACAAAACTGTGTAATTCACTTACACAATTTTAAGACAAAAAATGCACCTCAATTGAACAATGCAATCAATTTGATCTCTCAGCATTTTCATCAGTTCTAAAACTTATACAATAAAGGTAGGTAGGGTTTATCAACTTCTTAAGAAAATTGCGGTCTCAAAAAATATTTTTATATTTAAAAAAAAATGTAAAAAAGATTTGTTGAGGTTTTTTTTTTTTTTTTTTTGCTTTCTGATCAGTATTGCTATAAAGTAATAAATAAAATGAATAAAATAGTCAATAAAGTAAATAAATAAATTTTAAAACATATAACAAATTTCTGAATCCGCTGGATCTCTTATTTCGAAATTGGAGATATTGTCTCTGTATTGCTAATACTTGATTACATCGTCATAATATTTATTACTTATATTCTGTCACGTTTCCTTGGAGATTGTGTTATAGGATCTGCCGTAAATCTTTTTTAAATGGTTTAAAAATCGTAGGGCCCGGTTAACCTCTGAAGATATATGTTAAGTACTGTGTCATTTGAGGGTCCCCTCCCCTTTCATTCGAAAAGAGTTTTCTAAATTCGACATAAATGGAAACTCACCAATACCAAAAATATTATTCCAAAGGATGGCTCAGTTCAATTCATATATATTTCATTAAAAAACTTTTTTTAAATTAAAATTCACAATCTCAGACAATACAAATAATTAAATTAAAAACATAAAAGCATTAAAACAATTTCATAAAACGTTTCGGATTTTTTTGAAATCCCTCATAAGTTATTTCAACGTATAAGCAATCAGATTTTAAAAACCAACACATAGAAAAAATCACAACAAGTTGTCAAAAAAAAAAAAAAAAAAAAAAAAAAAAAAAAAAAAAAAAAGAAAAAAAGAAAAAGAAAGAAAGAAAGAAAAAAAGAAAAAAAAAGAAAGAAAGGAAAATTGTAGTTAAATAATGGCTCATTTTTTTCTCCTCATATAGGTACAAATATACACAAAAATTCTACTTGTTAAAGAAATAGTGGAAAGTTGATTGTGGGGAGGGGGATATAATTCATTTCATAACCGATATAATTTTTCCATGTGGGTGAAAAAGTCCGGGCCAGGATTCACCCTTTCATGCCTTTTTTTCACCCACATGGAAAATTTATATCTGCTGTAATAGATTTACCGATTGAAAAATCGTGTTTAAAATTAATCTCAAATAATTCATTTCATTTTTTTCTAACATTAAACATATTATAAAGCTAATTTTGTACATAAAATATATATTATACTTGAAACTTAACAGCATACACAACTAATTCTTGTTTTTGTTATGCTTCCTTTTTTTTTTTTTTTTTTTTTTTTTTTTTTTTGAGGGGGGGAGAGAAATCACAATTTCTCAAGGTAACATATTAATTTCAGAAATAGATTATTTAATAAAGCAATCTACTTAACAATCTAGTGGGTGCCTAGCTTGTCCACCGGATTTTATTGATTTTGATTGGTTGGACGATATTACTGCCTAATAAATTGATGATTTTGGTTGGTTGGAACAAAACTGAAGAATCGTGATCCTGAAACATGTTTAAAATACTGTATTGATCTTGTTACTTTGCTCTGTTAAAATGTCGTTTCTGAAAGTGGGAATACTAAATCTTGAGGAATTTCATGTATACTGTACTTATCTGCATAGTTTGCGCACGCGTGTCATTAAAACACTTCCTATTTTAAAAGAAAATTTTGACGCAAGAAAAAAAAAACAGATTTGGATTATTTTTGCACCATTTACTTTTGAAGCAAAAATTATAACAATAAATAAATAAATAAATAAATAAAAATAAAAAAGAATAGACTGCGTGTAATTTTCAGTTAAAACATTTTTGAGAAGGTCTGAAGACTCTGAAGTAATGAAATGGGATTTCATATTATTCTCAGTCACATATATTCTATCAATTTTGATTTAATAATCACATCTTAAGTCAACTTTCTATTTAGGTCTGTGCACCCAATGAAAAATATTTGGCTCTTTATTTCCTATAACTTTTTCTTTATATTTGCATCAAGAGTTCGGCTGATTTTAGGACGAATAATAATACTGCATCAATAAACAATGTTTCCAGTAGAAAATTATTCAGTCTAAGTTGAGATATTTGAACAGATTGAGATTGTCCGTGCTGTGAAATTATAATAGCCAAAAAGAAAAAAATAAATATAAATGTAAAAATAAAATAAAATGACTTGCTTTCATTAAAATTCATAAAATGTAAAAACAAAATATTTTAAATGCATTACGAAAATTGGCGATATTTTACTAAAATAGCCAAAATTTCCGCTATTGTGGTAACCTTACCATTGGTATTTTTCAACCAATCCTCATTGGTCAAGCTGGTACTGATGTCCCCATAGGAAATCAAAATACAATTGAGCAACCATTAAATTTAAATAATGTTTTTGCGATATCTTTCGAAAACGAAGCCATTTGGCGACAGAACCGCGCTTTGGGGCCCAATTTTGAAAAATTCTGAAATATGCGTTTATTAATTTTAGTTATATTATAGGTTTGTCAAGTTTCAAGATTTTATTTCTATTAGTTTGTGATATACGGTGATTTTTTTAAAGTTTTTAATTTCTCCCGCATTGCACCCTTAGGAATCGAATTTTACAAAGTCAGTGTTCAATTTCTATGTATTGGCCAATTTCAAAGATTTACGTCAACAGGAAATGGGCGAATAAGGAGTAACAACATTTGACTACCATATACAAACAGAATAGTAATTTAAAAGAAAGCACGTCAAAAACAACTTTTACCGCAGACGTTAAATTTAGAGTGGTCTGCTTTGCCGGAAAATAATAGAAAAAGTGCCGAGAAAGAAGGAAAGTAAATGAATTCGCTTGTTCAGTACTGGTCATAACCCCCCCCCCCCCCCCCCCCCAGGGAAAAAAAAATAAAACAGAGCCAGTAAAAGCATGAGAGCTTCGTTTAGTTCCAAATCTGAGAAATTTCTTGAAACCAAAGTTGAATTGTGAAATAAAAAACTCGCATGCGCAATATTCATACAAATTTTATTATTTTTTCCTTCTGATTACAGGTTAATGTGTACAGTGTTGTTTGTTATATTTTCGGAAAAGAACATTATTTTATATTAGAAACTCTGCAAATTATAAGGAAAAAAACTTGGAAAAATTTGGGACTGTTTTTATAAAAACCTTAATTTCTCTACGAGTATACATGCTATTCACATAAAAATGAACACAGTTACACAGTTTACTATAAACCATTTAATCATAATCTACTGTTTGAAAGTTTTTGCTACATTAATTTTGACAGGGATTCAACCAAAGACAGGGAGGACAACCAAAAGATTTCAATTTGTTGACGGTCCCATATGGGGTTTCGGGAAAAAAATCTTCCCAGAAATGTATGACCCGTACTATTATGTTTACACATTTAGAGTTTCAGGATAATTCCTCATGTATTTATAATTATAATATTCCTCAAATAAAAAAACTCGCATGCGCAATGAAAAATTATCTAGTAAACTTGCTCATTCTTCATACAAATTTTATTATTTTTTACTTCTGATTACTGGTTAATGTGTACAATGTTGTTTGTCATATTTTCGGAAAAGAACATTATTTTATATTAGAAACTCTGCAAATTATAAGGTTGGAAATTATATACCTTGGAAAAATTTGGGACTGTTTTTATAAAAACCTTAATTTCTCTTACGAGTATACATGCTATTCACATAAAAATGAACACAGTTACACAGTTTATTACTATAAACCATTTAATCATAATCTACAGTTTGAAAGTTTTTGCTACATTAATTTTGACAGGGATTCAACCAAAGACGGGGATAACCAAAAAAAATCTTCCCAGAAATGTATGACCTGTACCATTATGTTTACACATTTAGAGTTTCAGGATAATTCCTCATGTATTTTTCTAGATATTTAACAAAATGTATAAAATCAAAAGTGGAAGGTCACCTTTGGCCATATAGTGTATACCGGGTGTCCCAAAAATGACTGATGGATTTTAAAATTCAATAATTTGCAAACGGTGAAAAAAATTTTGCAGGAAGGTTATGTATAATGTCAGGAGTTTTTTTTTTTTTTTTTTTTTTACCGTAATTTTTTATTTTAGTTCGCATCTCAAACAATAGGTGGCGCTGACGGCGATTGAAGGCCAGGTCGACGCTTCACCCAGCACTGATTACCTGGCCTTCAATCGACGTCAGCGCCACCTATTGTTTGAGATGCGAACTAAAATAAAAAATTACGGTAAAAAAACTCCTGACATTATACATAACCCTCCTGCAAAATTTTTTTAAATAGCTGTCACCGTTTGCAAGTTATTGAATTTTAAAATCCATCAGTCATTTTTGGGACACCCGGTATATTCCAATTTTCAAAGCTCTGTGTCAACATGAAATGGGTGAAAAATGATTAACAAAATTTGTCACAAATATAAACAGAATTAATTGTAAGTTAAAAGAAAGCATATACTAACTAGAACAGAAAACATGCTAAAAGAAATTGAATTTTCACACTTTGGTAAACGAAAATTGTTATTGTGTTGTATTTTTATTGCATTTTGAATGCATCTATAACTTTGATTATCAAAAAAGAAAAAAAAGATCCATTAACTTTTAATTCTATATTATTTTATATTATCACTATCAAAAAACTTTTCATTATTTCTTTATTTATATTACTTTATTTTACCATAAATGTGGTGTGAAACATCTCTGGGTTGCGTATAAAAAGCAACAAATCTATGCTCACAATCTTCTTTAGATAATTTATTTATGCGATAGAGACTTATCAGCAATTTTAAACTGGATTTGAGCAATGTCCAGTTATTTACAATATAGAATACTGGTACCACCTCAAATCAATATCGTATTTTACTTTCAACACAACATCCTCTAGATAATAAATGCTACATTACTATCCTTTACACTTTTCAAGTAATTCTATAATAATTATACTGTGAAAATACTTGAAATACTTTCTATTTTTCTTTTCTTCTTTTTTATTCCAAAAATTGACACTGTTACCCGAAAATGTATTACCTCTTTTCATTGATGGAGCCACATTAATTTGATTCAAGGCGAAAAATACTATACTGCATTATCTACGTTGCTTTTTAAAAGTCTGAATATAGCTATCCAGCCAGTACATCAAAATCCATTATTCAAACTGTGAAAGATTTTTCTTTTTTGGGTCTGAAATATTCATTAATCAGCAAACAAGAATAATTTCCTCGGCAGCAAAAATTTTGGGCATTACTCCTCTTTTCAAAATTTTTTCCAGGCAAGAAAGTTTTCGATTGGCTTTTGAAAAATTGTGAAGAAAAAATGAGCTTACATGCATGATGAAGATTAATCAACTACCAGTAAAAAGCTTCCCCATACATGTACGCAATTATTAAATAAGTAAAATAAAAATATAGATTTTGGCGCTCTTCCGAATTTTTTAAGCGTGTAAATTCCTAATTTGCGCATTTTTGAACTGTTAAATAAATAAATAATAATAATAATAAAATACAATTTTTTCGGATTAAAAAAAAAATCACATAATTTTAATGTCAGAACACAATTTGCAAATGTAGCCTATATAGTTCACTTTAGTACTTTAAACTGGGAGGTGGCGGCGCAGATAAGAATCTCATCGAGTACACAGCTGAAATTAAAGAATTAGTTAAAACTCGATTCACATATTAAGATACAATTGGTCTGCCAAGCCATATCAAGGTGGAAAATAACGAAAAACCCTATTTTAACGGGGACTCGTAGGTTTACTATTGTGTTTCCCTGCCCCATGTGCTGCATGTTTTCATATCTTTGTGAATCAATAGCCAAAACTGGGTGTTCAAGTGTTTTCTATCAAGATATGACTTAGCACACCGATTGCGTTTTAATATGCGAATCGAAGTGTAATTGATCCTAGATTTTCATCCATGAATTCAATAAGGTGATTGTCTGTGCTGCCATCTCCCAATCTATATACAATAAAATGTTTTAAATATCCTTTGTACTTTTCAAGTAATTCGATAATAATTGTACTGTGTAAATATATGAAATGCTTTTTCTTTCCCTTTTTTTTCCCCAGTTTAATTCAAAAATCACACACTGTTACCCGAAAATGTATTACTTATTTTCATGGATGTAGCGGCATTAAGGGTGTATTCGAAAAAACGCTTTTCCACCTTTCAACAGCTCGAAATTTTCCGATACAATTTCAGACACATTTTTAAAAGTAGAAACATGAAACTTGCTGAGGGTATTTTTGAAGAGACGTACAAGGTGCCGTGTGATGTATTTTTACGCTCAATTCATTAGAATTTGATTTATAAACAATTATCTTCTCAGTATGACCCTTTTTTTCGTTCACAGATCTCCCGCTAGGGGAAAATCTGTTCAAAATGCCGTTTTTGATGGCTTTTTTTTTGCAATATTTTCTGCATTTATCAAAGAATTGACAATTACGGCACCTTGTGTACTTTCTAAATAAGAAAAATTGCCAGTTTGACGCATATGAGAGTAAAAATGAAGTCAAAAATAAATCGGAAAATAAGCAGTTTGAATCGAAATGCACCCTTAATTTGATTCAAGGCAAAAAAATGCAATACATTATCTCCGTTGCTTTTAAAAGTCTGAATATAGCTATCCAGCCAATACATCAGAATCCATTTTTCAAACTCTGAAAGACTTTTCTTTCTTGAGTCTGAAATATTCATTAATCAGCAAATAACAAAAGTAATTTCCTCGACAGCAAAATCCTCTTTTCAAAATTCTTTCCAGGTAAAAAAGTTTTCGATTCGCTTTTCAAAAATTGTGATTAAAAAAAAGAGCTTACATGCATGATGAAGATTAATCAACTACCAGTTAAATAGTTTCCCCATACATGTACGCAATTATTAAATAAGTAAAATTAAAATGTAGATTTTGGCACTCTTCCGAATTTTTTAAGCATGTAATTTCCTAATTTGTGCATTTTTGAACTGATAAATAAACAAATAATAATAATAATGAAATACAATTATTTCGGGGAAAAAAATTCCATAATTTTAATGTCAGAACATAATTTGAAAATGTACCCTATATAGTTTACCTTAGTGCTTTAAACTGGGAGGCGGCAGAGTAGATAATCATCTCATCGAGTTCACAGCTGAAATTCCAGAATTAGTTAAAACTCGATTAACATATTAATATGCAATTGGTCTACCAAGCCTTATCAAGGTGAAAAATACTCATTTTTCCTGGCCCATGTCCTACATGTTTTCATATCTTTGTAGATCAAGAGCCAAAATCGGCGTTCAAGTGTTTTCTACTAAGATATGACTTGGCACACCGATTGCGTTTTAATATGCTAATCGAAGTGTAATTCATTCTCTATTTTCATCCATGAACACAATGAGGTGACTGTCTGTGCTGACATCTCCCGGTCTATATACATTAAAATGTTTTAAATATCCTTTGCACGTTTCTGGTAATTCCATAATAATTGTACTGGTGTAAATACTTGAAATACATTCCCTTTTCCATTTTCCCCCTTTTTTATTTCAAAAATACACTTTATTACCAGAAAATGCATTACTTTTTTTTCCATTGATGTAGCCACATTAGTTTGATTCAAGGCGAAAAACATAATGCGTTATCTACGTTGCTTTTAAAAGTCTGAATATAACTATCCAGCCAATACACCAAAATCAATTTTTCAATCTCTGAAAGACTTTTCTTTCTTGGGCCTCAAATATTCATTAATCAGCAAAGAATAAAAGTAATTTCTTCTACAGCAAAAGTTTTGGGCATCACTTCTGCTTTTCAAAATTCTTTCCAGGTAAGAAGGTTTTCGATTCGCTTTTGAAAATTTGTGACGAAAAAAACAGACTTACATGCATGGTGAGAATTAATCAACTACAAGTTAAAAAGCTTCCCCATTCATGTACGCAATTATTAAATAAATAAAATTAAAATATAGATTTTGGTACGCTTCCGAATTTTTTAAGCATGTACCGTATTTACTCGTGTATAAGGCGCACTTTTTTCTCAAAAAATTAGGGCAAAACTCCTAGGTGCGCCTTATACACGGAATATTTTTTTACTGGTGGATGCAGTCGAGCGTTATACATATGAAACAAGAAATTATTCAAAGACGATATTAAAACTTGGAAAATGCCACTTAATTGAAGTATTACTGGATATTTATTTCATTCCTAGCAGTTTTTTATGCAACAGAGCTAGTGGCATTATCTAAACGATAATTAGCAATTCTCTTTACCGTCACTCATTCCTATTTCCCGTCACTCTCTTACAACCCGAAGTCTAAAAATGCATTTCCGTCTTGTTTTCTGGTCTGGTGTAATGTTTGTTTCGACCTTTTTTTATTTTTACTGAAATTCATTTTATCATTCTGCTTTAGCGTATCAAATTTATGGTGTGCGTTATACACGAGGTTTTAAGAAATCGCCATTTTTACTTGCAAAGTAGGGGTGCGCCTTATACACGAGTAAATACGGTAATTTCCTAATTTGAGCATTTTTGAACTGTTAAATAAATAATAATAATAATAATAATAATAATAAAATACAATTATTTCGGAACAAAGAAAAATCACATAATTTTAATGTCCGAACATAATTTATAAATGTATCCTATATAGTTTACCTTAGTATTATAAACTGGGAAGCGGCAGCGCAGACAATCATCTCATCGAGTTCATGGCTAAAATTTCAAAATTAGTTAAAACTCGATTCACATATTAAAATGCAATTGGTCTGCCTAGCCATATTTAGGTGGTAAATACCCCAAAATCCTATTTTAGCGGTGACTCGTAGGTTTACCATAGTCCTTTACTGCCCCCAGTCTTCTATGTTTTCATATCTTTGGAATAAATAGCTATAATCAGATTTTCAAGTGTTTTCCACTAAGGTATGATTTGGAAAACCGACTGTTTTTAATATGCAAATCGAATTTTCACTAATTCTGGGACTTCAGCCGTCAACTTGATGAGGTGTGTTGTCTGTGCTGCCGTCTTTCGGTCTATTACCTCTAAATATTTACCTGATTATCGTAAACACCATCACATCGCACATTTATAATCACGAAGAAAAAAAAAAAGTCGAAAAGCCATTGATAAAAGGCATCAATTGAGTAATACTCACAACAAACTTGCATTTTTTACAAACTGTACACAGTGCAGAATGCAGCAGTATTACGTATATAGCGCTATAGAGTAATAATGTGCATATTTGCATATTATTAGTCTAACAAACAAAAAAAAAAAAAAAAAGAAAAAAAAAAAGAAAAAAAGAAAGAAAGAAAGAAAAGAAAAGAAAAGAAAAGAAGGTACTAAAAAAGAAAGAAAAATCATACATCAAGCATACATTATGAAACCCTTTCCAACACAAAATACTATAACAAACTCCACCATTTAATAAGATGAGAGATGGTCTCTATAAGTAAACGATTTGTTACAAGCACAACATATTTGAAAACACAATTTTAGCAATTACCATGTAGAGTCGAAAAAATATCGGAATTATTTTGTGCAGCCCTTTGTATGATCTATAAAATTGATATAAACCAAGTAATAAAGAGGTTAGCTCAATTTAAAAACGCGCGTAACTAAAGGTATACTTCCACCAATTATTTCTCATACACAGTGTTGTCGAATTCTTTTGTGTGTTTCTGTATATGAACAATATATTAAATGCACAACCTAATCTATAGTAAACATCTTGTAGTGCTCATCTGTAATGTATAACAATTTCAGTGTCTTTGAAGGCTAACATCATAAAAATACACTGCAGATGATTTACAACGATTACAATGTAACACTATTCTTTTAAGGTCTCCTGTAAACGAAGTATTACACTATTAAAAATTTTCGTTTATTGAAAGACTGTCTTCCGTGAAATTTTATCAGAAATTTCTGTTTTGTTAGAAAAATAAAATCTTTCCGTATATCTGTTGCCATTTTAAGATTACAGAGTTTCGAATACGGAATTATTTAATTACGGAATTTATTATTACTACTGTGAAAATCTATCATACAATGAAATAACTGTATATTTGATTGCCACGCTTTTAACTACTGTTGGAAAAAAAACAGAGACTACAAAGAGGAACTTTCCTCAAAATACGGAAACATTCCGGCAACTCTGCTGCAATTTCCGTAAATTGACAGATAATTTTATTTTATTTTTATTTATTTATTTATTTTACAGTGTAGATGCTACAAACTTCCTTTTCAATACTGAACATGCGAATTTTTTTCAGTACTGAAAATACGGAAAGCCCTATTGCAGGAGGCCAAAGTAAAATAAATTATTTATTTCCGCCCCTCAAACTGTTTCCTTCAACTGAAGTACAAATCGTGTACAATTTTAAAATTGATAAAGCGAATTCGTCAATACAGTAATACATAAGTACACTGGTGTCCAAAAGTTAAGCATAATTAGTAATTAAGTAAGTAATGAAAGAAATATAAATCGAAATGTGGTGAAACTCCAGGTGTGTAAACAAAATAGTACGCGTCATATATTTTCGCGAAGAGTTTTCCCCGAAATCGAACAGGGGACCGTCAACAAATTGAAAAAGAACGAAGATCTTTTGGATAATCCTGTCAAAACTAATGTAGCAAAAGCGTTCAAACTGCAGATTATGATTAAGTGGCTTGTTGTAATGTACTGTGTTTATTTTTATAAGGATAGCATGTATACTCGAGAGAAATTAAGGTTTTTATAAAAGCAGTCCTAAGTTTTTTGCTTATAACTTGCAGAGTTCTTAATATAAAATAAAGTTCTTTTCTGAAAAACATCATTGTACACAATACCCTGTCATCAGAATTTAAAAGTAATAAAAATTGTATGAAAAATGAGTACGTTTAGTAAATAATTTTTCATTGCGCATGCGTCAACGATATCAAAATTTCATTTGCATATTGTGTTAGCTAAATGTATAGAGCATCTTCTGTAAAAGTTTCAAAAACATAGCTTGAAAATTCTGAAAATGATCGTCTATAGAATCAACTCAAAATCCGTTATTCCTAAAAGGAAGCAAAAAAATCAGGGGATTTATCCAAATATAGTTGTACATGCAATATTGTGTAGGCACTAAACAATGGAATGCGGATACAGCCCCTCATCTTTTTGCTTCATTTAGGGAATAAAGGATTTTGATCCCATTCTATCAACGATAATTTTCAGAAATTTTACGATTACTTTCAGAATTTTCAAGCTATGTTTTTGAGACTTTCACAAACGTTGCTCTATACATTTAACTAACATAATATGCAAATGAAATTTTGATATCGTTGACGCATGCGCAATGAAAAATTATTTACTGAACCTACTCATTTTTCATACAATTTTTATTATTTTTAAATTCTGATGACAGGGTATTCTGTACAATGATGTTTGTCATATTTTCAGAAAAGAACATTATTTTATATTAAGAACTCTGCAAATTATAAGCAATAAACTTAAGATTGTTTTTATAAAAATCTTAATTTCTCTACGAGTATACCTGCTATCCTTATAAAAATAAACACAGTACATTACAATAAGCCACTTAATCATAATCTGCAGTTTGAACGCTTTTGCTACATTAGTTTTGACAGGGTTATCCAAAAGATCTTCGTTCTTTTTTAATTTGTTGACGGTCCCCTGTTCGATTTCGGGGAAAACTCTTCGCAAAAATATATGACACGTACTATTTTGTTTACACACCTGGAGTTTCACCACATTTCGATTTATATTTCTTTCATTACTTACTTAATTACCAATTATGCTTAACTTTTGGACACCAGTGTATTTATTTACACTGAAGATTTCATATCCATGTTAGGGTGTTTTATTAAATAAAATACTAAAAGGGCAAGATAGAGAAGAATTCGGAAGTGTTTTTTGCTCATATTTTTTATTTACAAATATGTAAACAGAAATAACCGCTAAGAAAAAAAAGTAATTAAAAGTGAATTTTTTGGCAGCAAATCTGGGAAATACGTGACATAGAAGATGTTAAGGTGTTTTTATTTTTTAAAGCATGATTTTTTTTTTTTCATGTTTAATTATTGAATGTTCCAGAAATTAAAAAAATATATTCCTTCAGTTCAAAAATTATTTACGAACTTTTAAGACTGTTATAAATTTTGTTTAATCTTAGCTATTAATTTATTCAGGTGTTATATTCATCTTATTGGAGATAATTTATACTTTTGCTTTAAGTTGCCATTCGAAAAAAAAAATACCATAAAAAACTCGCATGTTTTTCGAACCTCTTATTTTTGGAAAGAAAAATAGTTGGATGTGCAAATCCCAAAACTTTCTTCTATCTCATACATACATTTTAATATTAAAAAAAATAGTTACTCATTTTAATGCTTTAATAATTTTAATTCAATACCTTACCAACTTTGATTTTCATCTTAAATTTCTGGTTCAATCAATTAATCGGAGTAAAAACGAACTTCCGTCTGTGCACGAGCCGATGGTCAATAGAATGATAAGCAGATTTTTTGTTTTTCAAATTCAGGGAGGACCTACTTGCCTTACCAAAAAATAATCATATACAAAATGTTTAGTTCAATTCTGGAACTAATTTCATACACTTTTATGTGGTGCAATATTGAAAATGGCATAAAATTCGGTATTGCAGCGCCCCCTTCCGGCTGATTTTTTTCAGATTCAGGGTGATCCAACTAGCCATAGCCATACACTTACACAAAAAAATTCGTTCAATTCGATGCATAACTTCATGTACTTTTGGTCGGTACAATATTGAAAATGGCACAAAAATCGCGATTGCAGCGCCCCCTTCCGGCGGATTTTTTTCAAATTCAGGGAGGACCAACTAGCCATAGTCATACAGATACACAAAAAATTTGGTTCAATTCGTACATAACTTCATATACTTTTGGTCGGTACAATATTGAAAGTGGCACAAAAATGGCGACTACAGCGCCCCCTTCCGGCGGATTTTTTTCAAATTCAGGGAGGACCAACTAGCCATAGTCATACATATACACAAAAAAATTGGTTCAATTCGATGCATAACTTCATATACTTTTTGTCGGTACAATATTGAAAATGGCACAAAAATCGCAATTGCAGCGCCCCCTTCCGGGGGATTTTTTTCAAATTCAGGGAGGACCAACTAGCCATAGTCATACACATACACAAAAAATTTGGTTCAATTCGATGCATAACTTCATATACTTTTGGTTGGTACAATATTGAAAATGGCACAAAAATCGCGATTGCAGCGCCCCCTTCCGGCGGATGTTTTTCAATTTCAGGGAGGAAAAACTAGCTATAGTCATACACATACACAAAAAATTTGGTTCAATTCGATGCATAACTTCATATACTTTTGGTCGATACAATTTTGAAAATGGCACAAAAATCGCGATTGCAGCGCCTCCTTCCGGCGGAATATTTCAAAACTGAAGGAGGACCTGCTTGCCACAGCCAAAAACATTCACAAAAAATTTGGTTCAATTCTATGCATAACTTCATACACTTTTTGATGGTAGAATGGCGACATACAGACACACAGACACTCGGACAGACAGACATTTTGTAAAAACATGTTTTTTGAAATCTCTGACCCCTAAAACGTGTAAATCCGTCGAAAACCGGAAGTCGAAAAAAATTTCGATTACAATACTTTCTTCTATTGAAGATAGAAGAAAGTAAAAATAGTAAAAAAAAAGGCTTAGACTACACGAGTGAAAAGAGTATTTAAATCTCAGAATTTTTTTAGTTAGTTGATGACAAGCGGTTAAGATAGAAAGTCGTTAACAATTTGAAAACGTTTCAAAATATTTTTTCTTCATTTGATATTTTACAAAAATATTTACACATACTTATAGAATAGCTTATGACTTTATCATACTCTTTGACATATCGTTAGAAAGTTAACTGTAGCAGAAAAGCGTGGTAAATAAATTAACATTTTATAATTTCATTACAGAAAGAGTTTTTACTGTCTCATTGTAGGGAAACAGAACAATTATTATGATTAATCTTTTCTGTAAAAATACAGCATTAACAGAATTTGCACGTAAACATAAAACAGAAATAACGAATATAAACATAAAAATAGATAACGAATAGTTATAATAATTTGTGTCTAGTATAAGAAGAATAACATTTTTTTTTAATCAGCTATAAAAATAATGTGTATCCTTTTATCTATTTATTTATTTGTTAGCTTCCTTTTTATTATTATTTTGACTGGTTGTAAATGTCTAATGAATGTTATATGCAAATTTTATTGTTATTTTTTTAATTATGACATTATATCTTACAAAATTTTAAGGCAAGTAAAGCAAAATTTCTAAACGGGTAGAAAGGCGCAATGTCCCGAAAGCCTGGTCAAAACTCGAAACGTTTTTTGCTTTATAAAGAAAAAAAAAATGATTTTGCTTTGGGATTTATTTATTTATTTATTTTTATTTTATTTTATTTATTATTATTATTATTATTATTTTTTGCTTTGCTTTTTTTTTTTTTTTTTTTTTGTACAAAGTAGTAGGCAGATTCGACTTTAAAGGCTTCGAGTTCAAGTCAGTTTTGAGTGGTTTTTTACTGGTTAGGTTCGATCTAACCCGAAATTTAACAGAAAAAGCCCTGAATATCTTTGAAATTTAAAATTATATATATATATTTATCAGGTTACGTAAATATCTAAGTAATGATTATATAAAAGATAATTATTGATTTTTGCTAATTTAAAATGTTTCTAGCACGTTAGAATGCTAGTACATAATAATTTTGAATTTTTTACACGCATAATCGAAAAAGTTTGCCATCCTTGACGTAGAATAGTTTTAGAGGCAAACACTCCAAGAGCAATAGTTTTTTTTAATGATATATTTATTTAAAATATTATACATTTCTTATAACTTAACATTAATATATATATATACATACATAAAAGATTCTTTGTATATCACTCAGTGAGGCAAAAAAGATCGCAAATGATGAAAAATGTACAAACATTCAAAATGAACTAAAGAAAATTATAAAGACATTAAAAACTGAAGATATTAATAATATGAATAATATAATCATTAAATAGCAGATTTCCTTGCTATATCTGCACGCAGGGATGCATAAAATATGCACTTAAAATAAAAATGGAGTGTTCTCTAATCTCAGTCACTCAGGCGCACTTTACCCTTATTTTTATTTTTCCAACCTAACGATTTCCCCAAAGTGCCGAGGATAAGTTAACAATCTGTAGTAATTAGGTAGAGGATTTTCTCTTCATAAATTATTAAATTAGAAACTTTTTTTTGTAATAAAATAGCAATAAAATAGCCTTTTGTAATAAAATTATGTAATATCTTCATTGACTAAACAGTAATTTTCATCTATTTTTAGAAGAATAAAGTACTAGATTCGTGAAAATCTTCGAAATCTGGTTTTTGACGGATTCAAGCTTTTTAGGGATCAGAGGATCCGAAGAACATTTTTTTACAAAATGTTTGTCAGTCTGTGAATAAAATTTTGTGAGCGCTCTATCTCAAGAACTAATGCACGGAATTTCACAAAACTTTAGATTCTATTGGATCATGATATATGCTAGATCTGATTCGTTTTTGGCGCATATAGTTCAACAGGTAGCGCTGCTATGCTGCATTATTCACAATTTCCACAATAGCCATATCTCAAGAACTAGTGGATGGATTTTCATAAAACTTTAGACTTAGTTAGTACATAATATAGCATGGTGCTGATTACTTTTTGATGCAACGCTCAACAGGAGGCGCTGCCATGGTGCATTATTCCTGATTATTGCAATACCTCTATCTCAAAGACTAATGCACGAAATTTTCTAAAATTTCAGATTCAATTAATCCCTGATATAGATTAATGTTGTTTAGTTTTTGGTGTGAATTGCCCAACAGATGACGCTGCCATGCTGCATTTTTAGCGATTTCGTACGATAAATGTATCTCAAGAACTAATGCATGGATTTTCATCAAACTTTAGATTCAGTTAGTATCTGATAAAAAATTGACCCTTGGTAGTTTTTGGTATACATCACCCAACGTGTGGTGCTGTTATGCAGATTTTTTATAAAGATTTTGGAATAGCTCTACCTCAAAAGCCAATGCACGGATTTTCATCAAACTTCAGATTCAGTTATAAGTTGAAATAAGTTGTTGCTGACTAGAATTTGGTTTAAACCACCTAACCGGTAGCGCTGTTATGCTGCATTTTTCAGGAAGTATTAAAATACATAAGATAGAAGAAAGTTCTGGGATTGGTACATCTGACTATTTTCTTTCAATTCCGAAAGTTTTGTTATGATATAAAACATTAAGTGAATATTACCACTACAAAATGGTATTCAAAAATTTTCGGAGAAGCTACTACAGACCAGGATTGGCACGGTTTAAACCAATTTAGTTTTAACCATGGTTTAAACCACGGTTTAAACCAACTGGTTTTTTTCTCAAAAAAACCAATTGGTTTTTTTTAGAAGAAATTTATTGAAATTTTCTCTTTTTTTTCTTTATAATTTACATGTTTTAGAAAATTTGATGTAAATAATTTTTACTTTTAACACTTTATTTCAGCAATGAGCATTAGATATAGTCGGTTTAGGTCTTTTTTTATACGTAAGATTAATATCAGTATGTGTTGGTGAACATATCTATTGCTTTAAAGAAAAAGCTTCAAACACGTGAATTGATCAAAGATAAAATAGATTTAAAATATTCAATATTTAGTATAAAATATTTTATTTAAAAAAAACGCATTTTAACGTAATTAATAACATAACATTATGCTTTCTAAGATTGTGCTCAAGCTGTAAAAAAAATCTTTCTTGATTGGGGAGATTATCTTGAAGAATTAAAATCAAAATGTGAAGTTGAATAAGAGTATTCAAAGATTGAGTGCTAGTTAAAACATTTTAGTAATAACAATCTTATTATTATTTTTCCTGTTATCTGCTGAATCTAATGACTGAAAATGTTGACTTCAAATTGTCACGAAAAAACTAAATCCCAAAAAGTACTTGAAGTTTATTATTTGAATAACTGTGTAAAAGAACATTATATTTATCAAACTACATCCAAATGTTTATTATTAATAATCAAAAGATTTTTTATAAAGATTTTCAGCGTATCGGTGTTTCACTGTGTAGAGTAGTTTATTCTCTGTGAATAAGACTGTTTAAATTAAAATATGATTTTTTTCAATTTTCTACATAAATTTACTGTATTTATTTAATTTAAATTATTTTAAAATGAAGTTACGCTACTTATAATCCAATACTATCTATTTTTATTAATAAATGTGCATCTATATGCAATAAGAAAGGATGTTTAAAAAAAAAAACCGGTTTAAACCAAAAAAACGGTTTATTTGGGTTTTTTCGAAAAAACAAGGTTTTTTTCCAACCCTGCTACAGACACAATAAAACATATAACAATTCTGGATACATTTCAGAAAAGACGAATTTTTCTTTTCTTTCAAATGCAAAACAAAGACGTCTGGGTAATCGCAGAGAAGTTTGGAAACGAAATCAAAATATAGAAAACATCGCGAATCGCACAGAGTTGGTGTTACTGCAAAAGCTTTTAAAAAATTAAATAAAAAATGGCGAAGTATAAAAAAGGGAAGAAATAAAAAAATAAAACAGCATATTTTATAAAGGGAAACAGGAAAATACTTTCGTAAAATAACATAAAATGAAATGTGAAAACGAGGTAAAATAGAAATTTTGCAGAACGTAGAAATCAATTTACACACATGTGTATTTTGTCAAGAAAAACTGTCACTTCAAAAAGAAAAGCTTCATTTTCATATTTAGTTTAGCTGCAACTTATAAATGCTTATTTATTTATTTATTTATTTATTTATTTATTTATTTATTATATAAAGTTGCATGACGACTGCTTTATTGGAATTGTCATTCGAGTTAATGTTTTATATTCCGATGCCAAAAATAAAAATAATAAATTTAAATATACTTAAAAGTTTTACTGATTAAGATGTGCTAACATTAAATCTAAATAAAAAACACAGCAAGCAAACGATCTTTTGCGAAACATTTTACAGTTTAAAATATACTAACACGCAGGGCCCGACTTAGACAGTGGGGGGCCCTGGGGCAAACATTATTAGGGGGGCCCCCCTTCAATCTTAAAATTTTTTGCGAATCATACAGAAGTGATTAAATCTAAAATTTATACCTATTGTACGCATACATAAATTTTGTAGCAAGTACTATTCACATCTATATACATAAAAGAAGAAAGGTAATTTTAAAAAAAACTATAGAATGCATTTTTTTTCTTTTGGTTATAGGAATATAAGGATAAATATAAGCTATCAAAATGTAAACACAGTTCTTTCAGGTATTATGGGCAATTTGTATAAACTCTCAGCAGCAAAGCACTCGCATTGCTAAGATGTTGAAATAAATTATTAGTACCAGAACTTACATTATAGAATTTGTATTTGCAAATAAGAAAAAGCTATTTCTTACATACATAATAAACAGACAAAATTTAGGCTAAAATTCTGGTAGTCGCATTTGGGAATCACACTTAAATGGTTTCATAAACATATCATCGATCTGAAAGGGTTAATACTTTGCTAATTAACTTAATAATCTTTATATTCAATCAACATATGGAAAAGAAAGTAGTAGATTGCATTTAATAACAAGAAATTTCAATACCTGTATGTTGTTACTGCATTCCTCATGATGCCCCCCCCCTAAAGCCTTTTTGTATAAAATTTCAGATTATGAAAAAAACTTTTAAACAGAACTAAGTATGAATAAATTGAAAGCTTTGATTCAAAACATAAAATTCTTAAACAATTAAATGGAGAGGGGAAACCCTTAAGATGGTATTTAAATTAGAAAAAAAGATAAAGAGCATTTTTTAATAAGAAAACATTTAAAATAAGTTTTTTTAAATTATTAGTATTCAAATCTTTAAATACAATATACATATTTCAGCTAACATGACAAGAGTTTATGAATTGTTTTGAGACATTTTTTTAAATTTCCATTTCTTACCTCTCCACTTTCCCCCCCTTCTACTAACAGTTGACAGAAAATCAAATAAGTAAAAATAAGTTTAGATCCATAAAAAAGTAATATGAAAACAATGTCTAATAGAAAAACACAAAACCATTTTGGATATTAATACATTTTATTTATCTAAACAAGAAGTCCTTTTGGAGGCAACTAAAATTTAGTTCTAGAAATAATATGACACAGATTATTATATACCAACATTTTAAACAATTATGCTATAATATTAAAAATCAGAGCATTTAAAATTAATACAAAATTAGTCTGAAAAAAAAAAAAAAAAATGTTAAAATTTCCTTCAATTGAGATTAGTTTTATGTTAGAGAAAATTTATGTATCAAATTTTACAACGAAAAAGAATTTATCAAAATAAAAACAATTATAGACATTCAAAATAGATATGCATTAATAAGTTATTCCTAATACTGATTCCATATTGTAAAAGCCTTTTTTCTTAATATAACTTTGTATGGAAAAAATTTACTCTAAAATGAATAAAATAATAAATACACCAAATTATACTTCAAATGAAAAATATTTATAATGAAAAATTATGTATCTAATTTTGCAACAAAAATTAAAACAAAAAACAATTGTTTTCAAAATGGAAGCTTACAGTTACAGATATTCAATATTTGTAATATGCCAAATTTTATCAATGCATAAATTATTCCTGATTCCAATATTAAAGCCTTTCTTTATACACAAATTTTATGAAGGAAAAAAAGTTCACTATCAATAAGACCTCTAAAATTAGCAAAATAATAAATACATCAGATTATATTTCAAGTTAAAAATATTTTTATGCAGCATCAAATTTTATATTAATGGAAACATAAACAAAACAGAATTGTTCAAAATAAAAGCTTACAGTTATAGATATTCAAAATTTGTAAAAGTTTACCTATGCATAAGTTAAATAGATTTTAATTTTACTATATTAAAAAGGATTTTTTTAATACTAACATAGAGTCAATATTGAAAATATTTATAAGTTTTTGATTTATCACTTAAAAAACTGAATTAAATTGCTTTATTATACAGAAGTCACTAACTAAACTAGGGTAGATGTGGACACCCCACCCCTTAAGAAATTTCTAAAAAAATATATTTTTTTATTAATAGTTATAATTATTATATTCCAGTTTTTTTTTCACATATTAATCTTTTAATAATATTTAATCTCATAGTTACATTACCCAATAGAAATAAAAGTTTAATTTAAAATAATAGAAATATGCCAAAACATCCAAAAGCCCAGTAATGGACATCCTTCCTGAAATCTTAAAAATAGTAAATAAAATTTTGTAAATGACCATCGGTATATTAAATTCAAAGTTTTATATTACTACCCAAACAAAAACATTCAATTTTTCAAGAAAATAAGATTAAATAAGTAAACTCGCCTCTTAACATGTTCATCAATATTTTTAATGAAAAACTGCGAAACTTCATTTTTTTCTTTTGAATTAATTTGATGAAAAGCATAAAAAAATAATCTATATTATAAAGCATGCAAGGAGGAGTTAACAAAAAATAATAAAAGCTTAACTATTATTTTTTTTTTATATAAACCAAAAACTGACGCGGACCATTACTGGCACATCTACCCTATTTAAAGTCAGCAGAATTACTGTTTTAAATTTTAACTTTTGCAAACAATCCACAATTTTTTAAACGTATCTTCTTTTTATACATTTATATCTGAATTATGAAAAGAATAAAATTCTTACCAAATTTATACATTTTTTAGTGGTTTCTTACGAGTTTTACTTTCAGCAAATTTGTCGATTATATCACTAAAATCAAGTTTCTCAGTGATATCCGAGTTAAAGCAAAGCACAGAAAGTTGTGAGAGTTTTTCTTGTTGGAGGTAAGATCTAATTGGAGATTTTATTCGTTTTAACAATGAAAAAGATCTTTCTCCACTACAATTCGAAATTGGAAGTGTTAAAAATATGCGTAATGCTGTATCAACATTAGCAAATGCTGAAGATAAATTCAATTCTTTTAAATATTGTAACATATCTAAAGCACTCACTGGTTTATCAAAAATGGAAGTGAACTGTTGCAGTTCATTTGGAAATTCGTCATCTAAATCAGACGGATAAGCTTCTACCAGCAGTTCTGCTTCTTTTTGAAATGACACTTTGCTATTACACTTTGGTGCAGCCAAACAAGAAAACTTTTTCATTATTTTCTGATATGGTACTTTACGATAATTTAGATTGGATATTAGTGAATCACATAGCATGTAATGACACGTTGTGATAAATTTATCCCGTGGACTTAGACTAACTTCGGGTGTTTTACTGTCATCTAAATGTTTGCTTGCAGGGGTGGCTTTTTTCCTTTTTACTTCATATGTAGCTCCAGGTAAAAGAGTACGAGCTTCATTCTCATACATGTCAAAATTATCTCTGACTGACTGAATGAATTCAATTAAGGATTCAAAAATAGGGGAAACCATTTCCAAATTTGCTACAGAGCTTTGCAAGGTTTTGTTGGATTGGTCCATTCTCTGCAGTATAGTGTCCCAAACCACAACATTTATTGCAATTTCAAATTTAAGCAATTTTTTATGAAGAACTCTTGCTTCATTTCGTGTTGATGCTGTTTGATCTTTATCATCAGCAAGGAGGGATAAAACATTTATGATTGAATTGTAGTTCTTTCTTAATGCGTTGGTTGCTTTAGCATCTGCACACCAAGGAGTACAGGATCGGTTTTGCAGAGTATTTTTCTTGCTAATCGTCTCATTCAACATCTGCCAGCGGTGAGTGGATGCTGAAAAAAAATTGTATAATTCTTGCAATAAAGAAAAAAAAATTATCACTGTGGTACACGATTCAGCAGCACTCACACGCACTAAATTAAGAGAATGAGCAGAACATGGCACATATTCTGCTTGTGGAATTATTTTTTTAATTCGTGCTTGGAGACCAGAATATTTTCCAGCCATATTAAAGGCATTGTCGTAGCTCTGACCTCTACAGTTCTGTAGATCAAGTCCTCTTTCTTCAATTGCTTTAAGTACAACAGTTGTTAAATACTCTGATCCATGACCAAATATTGGAATGAATGTGATAAATCTTTCTACTGGATTAGAGTCTCTATCAAGATAACGAAGGACAAAACAAAGTTGATCAATGTGGGTCACATCTGGCGTTGAATCTACAATAATAGAAAAGTATTTGGCTTCAATTAACTCTTTTTCCATTATGTTAATGACTTCTTTAGCCATAAGTTCGACAAATTCATTTACAATTGTAGATGATAAGTAATTAACTTTTCCAGTACCTTTATTGCCATACTTTTCAAGGTGTTCTGCCAAAAACGTGTCAAACAAAGCCAATAGCTCTAAACACCCCAAAAAGTTGCCATTGTGTCGCGATCCGATGGTTTCATTTTCCCCAAAAAATGCCAAACCTCTGATTGATAGAAACTTGATTGTAGCTACAACTCTTATCAAGACGGCTCTCCAATACTCCACTTCACTTTGGTACTGCATAACTAAAACTGAGTCTATTCTTTGAGAAGTTTTCAGTCTTCTACTGTAGTGTAGAACACAATCCCTATGCATGAATGAATTTTCATGTTCTGATAATCTTACATTCACATGTTTCCAGTCATCGAATCCTGTAGTTGATAAGCTAGTTGTTATATTACCAAATAGTTTGCAAATCCAGCAAAACACTTTCTTTTTTGATTCTGACAGAATTAACCAATCTCGAAATACTTTTTCACTATTTTTCTTTACCCGAAAAAAATTATTTGGTGTCAACTGCCTTTTGCAACCATTGATAATTTTTTCAGTATCAGAGAGATTCTTCAGATTTTGTTGAGGTGGATTCCGAATGAGATATTCAATCATAGAATCACTAATTTGATTCCATTCAGCTGGATCAGAACTAACAAGATAGACCTTACTATCTATTTTTATGTCATGATCGGTATTATAGAATTCTGATTTATCCATGTCTTGGCCTTCGGATGATTTCAAATTGTGCATAGCCTGTTTTTCAGATAATTCAGATTTGTCTGCGTCCTGGTTTTCAAGTAATTCCAACTTCTCCGCATCCTGGGTTTCAAATGATTCTGACTTCTCCGCATCCTGGGTTTCAAATGATTCTGACTTCTCCGCATCCTGGGTTTCAAATGATTCTGACTTCTCCGCATCCTGGGTTTCAAATGATTCTGACTTCTCCGCATCCTGGGTTTCAAATAACTCTGACTTCTCTGCATCCTGGATTTCAAATAACTCTGATTTCTTCCCCGCATCCTGGCTTTCAAATAATTCAGACCCGACTGCATCATGGGTTTCTGATAATTCAGACATGTCCATGTCCTGGGTTTCTGATAATTCAGACATGTCCATATCTTGGGTTTCTGATAATTCAGACATGTCCATATCTTGGGTTTCTGATAATTCAGACATGTCCATATCTTCGGTTTCTGATAATTCAGAAATGTCCATGTCCTGGGTTTCTGATAATTCAGACATGTCCATATCTTGGGTTTCTGATAATTCAGATCTGTCCACATCCTGGGTTTCTGATAATTCAGAAATGTCCACATCATGGTTTTCTGATAATTTAGATCTGTCCACATCTTGGTTTTCTGGCAATTCAAAATTCCCCGTCTCCTGACTTCCTGATGACTCCTCACACAATTTTTTTACACTGGGAGAAGAAACTTCTATAAAGTTGAACATTTTTCTGCTAATATTCGCTGCTTTTTTCGCTTTTAATTCTTGCAGCTTTTTTATTTTCCGTCTGGCAGAACCAGACAATTCAAGTGTTCTCGGCATATTTCAAGAAAATACTAGGACTAAAATAACTATAAAGATTAAAATAAATAACTGATCATAGCAAATGAACAAGGATTCGAAAGAAAACAAGCACGCAAATTTTCCATGTGCTAACCATTGACTTTCTCATATACGTATCTTAAGGTCATTGGTGCTAACGCTTCGTCAAATAAGCAAAACGAAAACACCAAACGTGAGAAAAGAAGTTACGGTTATGACAACAATTTCATGAACCATGGAGTATCACTAGGAAATATTTATTTTAAAAAATCTGTTCTTTGCTTTTGAAAAGATCTGATTTTAGGCTTGTTAGTTATTCATAATTTGTGCATTGAGCCAATTAATATGATTAAAGGCGCATTCAAAAGTATAGATACAAAAATTTTGAATTAAGAAAAGTTCGCAAAATTGGATGTTGGATGATATGGCAGCTCGCTGTTTGGATTTGTGAAAAATACCCTCTATTAATGAAATTTTATTCCTAATATGTCGCCATTTTTAAAAAAAAAGATAAACTGGTAAAGCGATTGAGGTTTGAAAATAAATATCGGATTGTTTCCCTTATTTTCAGCAGAGTGCATTTATCTCAGAGTGGTGACTTACGGACAGTAATATTTGATTGGACGAGACTATTTCGGGAACAAGCGACTAGTACCTTAAGGCTCGCCACACACTAGAGGTCTGCACGGGCCGATTTCCAATAATGGCATTCGGGCCGGGCCGGGCTCGGGCCTTACTTCTGAAGACTCGGGCCGGGCCGGACCGGGCCTAGTCACTAATCCTTTCGGGCCGGGCCGGGCCGGGCCGGGCCTAGTCACTAATCTTTTCGGGCCGGGCTGGGCTGGGCTCGGGCCTTAATTTTTTTGCTGGAGTATCGGGCCGGGCCTAACTTTTTTTTTTCCGTACGAAGCCGAGACTGATTCCATTCTTTCTAGTTTTCATGGACCAAAATAATCAGTTCCTATTGAATCTTCCTATATGAAAATCCTTTTCTCGACTTTTTATAAATCAGTAATATTTGGCTTTGTCCAAAAATTTATGCAAAAAAAGCATATACTTTTAAGCCGTCATTATTCTACAATTAAACATTAGAATTTATTCCTTTTAAAGAATCGTAGATTACTAGGCGTTTTAAAATAGAATTAAACACACACACACACACACACACACACAAAAAAAAAAAAAAAAAAAAAAAAAAAAAAAAAAAACATGATTATGACGGAATTTTTTTTAAACTGAAAACTGAAAGTTTCTTTTAAAATGTTCATCCATGCAAAATGAATACAACAATACGGGAGAAAAAATATATTAAACATTTACATCTGTTAAGAAGGGAATGCATTTTTATTCGTCCGAAAGCGATTTCGTCTTTAGAAATTTTACCATATACCGCTTTTTCGATTTTTTGTCTCCATTACAGGGAATATGGATTAATAATACTAGTGATAACTGAAACATTTACATACAACAAACAAAGATTCATTTAAAAGCATAAATATCGCAGCCTACGGCACTTCTGCATAAATGGAGATTATAAACATGGAAAAAAAAGACTAATGTAACTTTTTTTGGTCAGAACTCTTCCATAAGATTAAAGATCAATGTTCTGTAGAAATTCACTCGAGCCGGGCCGGGTTCGGGCCGAATTTTAAACTTTTTTCCGGACCGGGCCGAGCTCGGGCCGAAATTTTAACTTTCGGGCCGGGCCGGGCCCGGGCCTGGAAATTTCGGCCCGTGCAGACCTCTACCACACACTACAGAGACATGCATCAAAAATCGTGCAACATGACGCAGTCAAACCGTTTTTTTCTTTGTTATCCGGGCGAAATTGTCGCATGTCGCACGTTTTTTCGTTCAATGTTTCACTAGTGTGTGGCAGGCCTTAGGAGGCGTGGTGTATAAAAACAAAGAGTAAAAAAAAAAAAAAAAAAAAAAAAAAAAAACGAAAACTTATATTGGTCCTAGGGGGGCCCGGGGCAAATGCCCCGCATGCCCCTGCGATAGTCAGGCCCTGCTAACACGAAGATTATAATTCTGATACCTCAAACAAAAGCTTTTATTTAAAAGAAATTACTGATTAAAATGTGTTAATACAAAGAATCTACTTATAAAATACAAGCAAATGATTTGTGTCGAAACGTTCTACTGATTACGATGTGCTAACACAAAGAATATAATTCTGAAACAACAAACAGAAACTTTTATTTTTTTTAAATATATATTGATTGATTGAAATGTACTACCACAAAAAAATCTAAACGGAAACAGCAAGCAAATGATTTGTTTTGAAAAGTTTTACTGATTCAGATGCACTAACATAAATAATCGGAATTAGAAACAGCAACAAATGATTTTTTTTTTTCAAACTGATGAAGATGTGCTAACACGCACAAATTAAATCAAAAATAGCAAACAGCAAACAAAATTTTTTTATTTGAAAAATCTTACTTATTATAAAATACAAATCAGAAACGGAAAACAAAACGTCTTATTAAAAACATTTACTTAATACATTATGCAAATTACACTTTTATTGCTTTCACGCATGCGCAATGAAAAATTATTTAGTAAACCTGTTCTTTATTTATACAATTTTTATTATTTTTTAATTTTGATCACAGGATACTATGTACAATATTGTTTGTCATGTTTTCTGAAAAGAACATTTTCTTTATATTAAGAATTCTGCAAATTATAAGAAAAAAAAAAACTTGGCAAAAAATTGGGATTGTTTTTATGAAAACCTTAATTTTTCTACAAGTATACATACTAGCCTCATAAAAATGAACATGGTTTATTAAAATAACCTACTTAATAATAATCTGCAGTTTGAATGCTTTTGCTATATTAGTTTTGACAAAAGACATCCAAAAGATATTCATTTTTTTTTTCAGTTTGTTGACGGGTCCCTATGGGGTTTCGGGGAAAAAGTCTTCGCGGAAATGTATGACCTGTACTATTCTATTTACAAACCTGGAGTTTCAGGATAATTTTTCATGTATTTTTTCTAGATATTTAATAAAACGTCAAAAATCTTAAGTAGCTGGTCACCTTTGGCCATATAGTGTATTACTCTTGCATGTATAAATTCAGTTAAACAGCTAAAAAATTTCATTTGAAAATGGATGGTATTCTAAAAACCGATATGCGGTGTTGAGAGAGCTGATAAATACATTATAAAACTACTCAGAAACGTTTCCGAAAATCATTGGCTGAAAAAAAAAGTCTTTATAAATGTTTCTTCAAATGTCGAAAATACATTGGTGGCTGGGGTTTCTAAAGATGGGGAACTCTTTTCGGATTCATGCCTACGCGTAAGAGACTACGAGTATTATAAACTTTCGTCATTTCTTAAATTATATTTTCGTAGAGTAAGAGTGTAGTAAAAAAAATATTTTTCCACCCTCAACAGCTCGAAATTTTCCGATACAATTTCAGACTCATTTTTAAAAGTAGAAACATGAAACTTGCTGAGGGGATTTTTGAAGAGATGTGTAAGGTGCCGTGTGATTTTCTTTTTCGCTCCATTTATTAGAATTTGATTTATAAACGATTATTATCTCAGTATGACCGTTGTTTTCGTCCCGAGATCTCCCGCTTCTGAAAATTCGGTTTGAAACGTTGATTAAACAGCATTTACTTGCAATGTTTTCCGCATTTATCAAAAAATCGACAAGCTCGGCACCTTATGTACTTTCTATATATGAAAATTTGCCAGTTTGATGCATTTGAGAGCAAAAACGAATTTAAAAATAAATCAGGAAATAAGCAGTTTGAATTGAAATACACCCTTAAAAAACATTTTTTGTTTGTTCTATTGAGTCAGGATGCTTACACTTCTGCTACAACTTAATGACAGAATTTGTCCCTTTTTACAAGGTGTTCGCACGAAGCTTCCCTGATTTCAAATGTCAATTGCACAGAAACCCCGAGTCCTAGAGATTTGCGGTTTGCAGTATCATCAAAAGCAACAAAACAAGTTTATTTTGCTGCTTTTTTTTCCCCTGAGACATTTAATTTTTAAGAAAATTGCGGCAGCCATCGATTTAATCACATGTGACATACTGAGAACACGTGAATTGAGATTGAATATCAACAGTACATTCTGAGAGCTACGAACGGAGCCCATGATATCAAAGTGTATACATTAACAAAAATACAACTTTTCCATACAAATAAAAGTTTGCAGCAAAATAAACTTATTGTATTCCTACTCAAAGTCATGATACCGCAAACCGCACACTGCCGTTAATTATACAGAAACTATATGACTCCTAGAGCCACAGTTTCCGTATAATTAACATTTATAATCAAGGAGGTTTCATGTAAGACACCCTGTGTAACCGCAGAAATTGTTTACCAATTCTACCATCAAAAGAGCTAATTACAAATTCTCTACACTGTAAAAAAAAAGGGTCGATCTACTAAAAAAACTTTAGTGATCCTTGTAATTACTAAAAAATTTTTAGTAATCTTAGTCGGTTACAAGAAAATCTGTAAGAATTATTAGAAAAAAGTTAGCAACGAAGAGAGTTAATAGTTTTGTATTTTTAATAACTATTACTAAAACTCACTTGGTGTGGCCTTGATAGCATAATGGTTATAGTATGGACTCCAGACTAAAAGGTCCCGGGTTCGATACTGGCCAACGCCAAATACGCCCTGAATGTATGTAGTGCAAGTACTCGTTAGTAAAGGAATTATGAAAATCCTGTCGGAGCAGTTAGCAATGTTTGGTGCTGCCATCTATTGCAGTTTTGCCAAAAATCTTCCTCTTCAGAAGTCTGAATGCAGCTCGAAGGAACCTCTTGCCCTTCGGGCGCACGTAATGGTTATTAAAAACAATTTTGGAGCTATTACTAAAGTTTGCTTCGTGGCTCACACTAAAAATTTTTAAGTTAGTTATACAAAAAATTCTTTTGTTCAGTTTACAAAAGAAATGCTTGTTTCACTTGCAAAAAAAAAAAGTTTGTAATGGTTACTAAAAAATTCTGTGGAATACAAATTTACTAAAAAATTTTTAGTAACCTCTTGAATTTTTTTTTACTGTGTAACTTAAATATTACATAGAAAATTTTTTTATCTAAAAAAGTGATGCATTATTTAGAAACTATTTAGTAAACTGTTTAGAAATTGCAATAAATGTTCGTACATTACTTATTGCGCAAAATTTACTTCAGGAAAACTGCATTAAAATATTTTATTTTCATTATCTATATTTATATATGAAGAGTGAAAATATACCTTCTGATTATTATAAATCGTTTAAAATATATTGATGTTTTTTTGCTTTCTGAAAATAAATTTTAAAACAAAAAGTCTTATTTTTGCATTCATTAAAGTCCTTTAAAAAAGATGCCTCTTCTCTAATGTGTTAAGATATGCCTATACAAAAAATCAAATTCAGACAGAAGGACGAATATTTACAATTTCAGGGGAAAGAAGAAGGGGAACAGTTGATTAAATAAGTCCCTATTGACCTTAACTTGGGTCCTGGAGCAACGGTTCAATAATAGACTACTATGATGTTTATAAAGCTACAATTTTTACTCATTTAAAAAAAAATCTTTTTTTTTTCGGGCTCCTAATTTTTTAACCCTTTTTGGCACGGGCAAAATTTGTTAGTAAAATGAGAAATTATCGACTGACACCAGAATTCACAAGCGAATTTTTCAGATATTTTGAATTCCTTAATTTAAGCTTTTAGTGTAAAACCAAAATTTTACTAAAATATTATTGGTGCCGTTTATACAAGTTTGGAATTAAAGTTAGGTATCCCAGACCGAGTATAGTTTGTCGGAAAGGGTTAAAGGGAGTACCCGGGCAGCTGATCTATTTGCTCATGCAATAATCAGACTCATCATATAGGCATCAGAGAAGTCAGTTAAAAAGATAAAAATATGTACCTCCCATTACTTACTTTTTTATTTTCACATGTGCCTCTTTGCTTCTACCCCCCCCCCCCCCTCCCTCCACATACATACACTGATACTCATAGTAGATGCCTATGAATCTACAAACACCAAGCAAAACATTTTAGGGAAAAAAAAAGAAAAAATACATATTATGACATGCTAGTAAAAATGATCGCCACAACAACGTTAGCTGCAGTAATTGAAACATATTTCACGTAACAATGAAAAACATAAAAAGTATGAAGAAATTTGTTATACTTTATAACTCAGATTAGATTTCAGAGACGCAGTTTGAAAACAGTTTATTTGACTCACTTATTCAAAATCACCTGACAGTAAAAGTGCATTTAAGCCTGTTTTGTTTTTAAAAATTTCAGCAAGAAATATTTTCCTTAGTAATCTCATCCTCACCTTCATATTAGAAGAAAACGCTAAAGGTTGATCAAAGCTGATAGGACAAATCGCTTCGCTTTCGGAATTTCGAATGTTTGTTTTTATTTTTTATTCTTCAAAAATTACATAAATAAGAATCCAAAACCTTTTAGCTAAATGCCTTAAGGTTAGTTAGTTGAAAGGTAATATTTCAAGGCGACATCAGAAATACCAAAACAATGTACGAAAGCGACATATTTAAAGATATTTCAAATTATAATATGAATATTTCACTCTCCTATACTTAATTAAAAGTTTTCAATAATTGATAATTTACAGCGATATGAAGTACACCAACAAAATATAAGGAAACGACACATATAATGATATTTCAAATGAATATAGATATTTCACTCTGCTATAATTATAGTTTTTAATTATCATTCATGTTAATAACTAATAAATTATACAAATAATTAATTATAGTTATTATCATTTAGTACCTAGTCGCACTATTAGCAATTAGTAATTATTTGAAATCCTAAAATTTTCTTCTATCACATACACACTATTAATACTTCAAAATTCGCCATCACAATCCCAACTAGTTGGATGTGCCAATCCCAAAACTTTCTTCTATCTCATACGTACATTTTAATATTTTAAAAAATAGTTACTCATGTTAATTCTTTAATAATTTTAATTCAATACTATACCAACTTTTATTTTCATCTTAAATTTCTTCTTCAGTCAATTAATCGGAGTAAAAATGAGTTTCCGTCTCTGCACGAGCCGATGGACAATAGAATGATAGGCAGACTTTTTTTTTTCAAATTCAGGGAGAGCTTACTTGCCATACCAAAAAAATAATCATACACAAAAATTTTAGTTCGGTTTTAGGCATAACTTCATACACTTTAAGGCGGTGCAATATTGAAAATGGCACAAAAATCGCTATTGCAGCGCCCCCTTCCGGCGGATGTTTTTCAAATTAAGGAAGGACCAATTAACAATAGCCAAACATTTACACAAAAAATGTGGTTCAATTCGATGCATAACTTCGTACACTTTTGGTCGGTACAATATTGAAAATGGAACAAAAATAGCGATTGCAGTGCCCCCGTCCGGCGAAATATTTCAAAATTGAAGGAGGACCTGCTTGCCACAGCCGAAAACATTCACAAAAATTCAATCCTATGAATATTTTCATACACTTTTTGATGGTAGAATGGCAACATACGGACACACACACACACACATGAACAGACAGACAGAAATTTTGTAAAAACATATTTTTTTGGAATCTCTGGCCCCTAAAACGTGTAAATCCGTCCAAAACCGGAAGTTGAAAAAAATTTCGATTACAATACTTTTTTCTGTTGAAGATAGAAGAAAGTAAAAATAAATGGCAATGTATCAGGGTTGGTATATGCTTCAAGGACTTTCAAGCACTTTTTACAAGAATTATTGTAATGTAATATTCGCCTTATAAAATGAAAAAAAATCCTACCATAAAATGTAGCGATGAGTACTTTACGAAATTTCTAGTATTAAAACATATAAAATATTTTGTATCCCTTGATGTTTAAGAACCCTGTCAATGCCCATCAACTGTATTCTAAAGATATGAAATTCCGTGCATTAGCTCTTGAGATGGGAACTATCGCTAAAATCTGTAAATCCTGAAACATTCAGCACTGCAGCGCCCCTGTTAAGTGATCTGCATTATAACCTAATCAGCAACAATTTAAGCCAACGTCTAACTAAATCTGAAGTTTGATGAAAGTCCGTGCAGTGTTTCTTGAGATTGAGCTTTTGCAAAAATCGTAAAAAAAATGCAGTGTAGAAGCAGCGCATGTTGTGCGATTTACTCTTCAAGATCCAATAAGCACAAGTTTATATCAGGTACTACTTGAATATACATTTTTATTAAATTTCGTATTTTAGATCATGAGATAGTGCGTCCACAAACTTATTGTGTCACATATAGACAACCAGACTCACAGTAAGACATTTTTTTAAATGTTTTTCGCGTTTTTTCATTTTGAAAATCTTGTAAATCCGTCAAAAACGGGAATTTGAAAATTTTCACGAATCCAATACTTTTTTTTGTAAAGGTAGAAGAAAGTAAAAAACTGTAATGCTGATATAAAATCTTTTCCTGCTATACAATGTATAAAGTAACTTTATGCAAATCAAGCTTCCAATAAAACACCTGGATGTACGTGAATACTTCATTAATTTCTTTTCAACACTTTTCCAGATAGTTGTTATCATTTTCAAACATAGATGATTTGACGCTATATTTAATAGTGCTTTCTTTAGTTGCAAATTCTGTTCTAAATATTTTAGGAAATAGATATTCTCTGGAAACAGTAATCGCTATAAATGGTGTCATATTCAGATCGTGATTATATTTATTTATTAACGCTATACAATCTAAAACAGGCTTAGTTCAAGCTTGGTTTTAATCTAGCTTCTAGCTTAACAAGGATCTTATACACTTGCTTTATAACAAGTGCATCGAAAATCCGTTATAACTTTAAAAAAATAGTTAAACATGAACAAATGATGATTTAAAAAAATTCCGGTTTACACGAGCGGGATCAGAAAGATTTCGGATTATTTTTAACAACACAAAATATTGTATATCCAAAAGTTGCTGATAGAAGGTGGATGTGGTTATATGCAATGTATGAAGTATCTTCGTGTAAATCAAGTAAAACACATGGATGCACGTAAATACTGCGTTGGTTCCTCTTTTAATATTTTCAAACACAGTTGTCAACATTTTCAACATAGTTGGAAAGTGTTTATGAATTCGGTTTTCTTTCGGCCTGTACATGCTCTAATTCTTTTAAATATAATCAGATTACCATGAAATTTATGTATGTTACTGATATTTACTAAAGAATTTATCGTATTGAAAATGAAGCGCGTACACACAAAAAAATTCGTTACATTGTAAATGAAGAAAAATCTTTTTTGATGCTTTAATGATGTTTAAGTTCTTCAGACATAAAGAAATTTATATGCAGATTATAACATGATGTCACAGAAGTATAAAACAAGTAGCATTTATAGTTTGTTTACAGGTACACGCAAAAGAATGGAGGAAAATCATTTATGAGACTTTTTAATGGTGTTATGATTCGTCAAACATAATGAAGTTAATTAAGATGACTAGAATGCACTAACATAGTTTCAATAGATTAAAGAGTGGATATCATTTATCTTTATTTATAGAGATGCACAAAAGTATTTGCTGATATAACTGCCTAGGATCGATTTCATTATATAAAAAAAATAAACTAATGAATTAAATTAAAATGAATTAATTAATGAAATAAATAATATTCTGTTGGTGGTGGAATATGTTTCATAATGTATGGTTCATGCATGATTTTTCGTTCTTGTTTAATTAATTCTTAAAGTCGAAACGCGTTTTTTGACGCACTCTGTGTATAATTTTATTTTTTATTTTTGAAATTGCGTTATTTTCAAGTAAAGAAACAATGACTTAAAGAACTACTTTAAGATTGACCATTTGTAGAATGACCAATCATATCCTATATAAAGACAGAAAATTTCAGTATTTTATTGAAAGTGTGCGCAGGAAGGAAAAAATGATGGAGATTTTTTTCTTGTAGAAGGAAAACTCCGCCACAACAATCATCTTCAATTTCCTCCGATATAAAAGGAGAGGGAATCTTAAATCCATTCCAACATGAAACGGAAGTACGTATAAAATTATATCGTGTCAAGGAAATGAACGATTTTTTACGCGTATCTACTTTACACATTGAAAATCAAGAGTGAATCTCTCCAAGAAATTGAATCCTGAGCTCATTTTTTTTTCTTTTTCTTCTTTTGAACAGGAAAATAAACGATCAATTTTAAATTCTTGAAGCTGTACTTTCCAAATTTCAAGGCATAACTGTGGATGATCGTACGTATATTAATAGCTCGAGACCCGTGAAAATAGATGAAACTTTACAAAAATCAATTTCACACTCTACTGCTCTCAACAACAGTTGTATCATAAAATTTTCAGATTCTTTAAAACTTTATATAATTATCCATATATATATATATACCGGGTGTTCCAAAAATGACTGATGGATTTTAAAATTCAATAACTTGCAAACGGTGACAGCTATTTAAAATTTTTTGCAGGAGGGTTATGTATAATGCCCGGAGTTTTTTTACCGTAAGTTTTTATTTTAGTTCGCATCTCAAACAATAGGTGGCGCTGACGGCGATTAAAGGCCAGGTCGACGCCTCACTCAGCACTGATCACCTGGCCTTCAATCGCCGTCAGCGCCACCTATTGTTTGAGATGCGAACTAAAATAAAAAATTACGGTAAAAAAAACTCCTGACATTATACATAACTCTCCTGCAAAAAATTTTTAAATAGCTGTCACGGTTTGCAAGTTATTGAATTTTAAAATCCATCAGTCATTTTTGGGACACCCGGTATACGTGTGTGTGTGTGTGTGTATGTGGGATGTGAGTAGAGTATAACTGTAAAATATCTTTTAAAAAAATGTATGGAATATTTCTTTGTACTTTAGGAATATTTTCATTGTATTTTGCATTTGTACTATTTTTACAGCTGAATTTGGATAAGAAATATTAACCGATTAATTCATACATTACGCTGTATGGTTATTAATGAAGATACACATGCGATTTTATACGTTTTGTTAAATATCGAGAAAAATAAATAAAAAATTATTCTGAAACTCCAAGTGTGGGTATAGAATAGTACAGGCCATACACTTCCGTGAAGATTTTTTTCTCTACACCCCTCAGGGGACTGTCAAAAAATTGAAAAAGAACAAATATCTTTTGAATAACCCTGTCAAAACTAATGTAGAAAAAGCGTGCAAACTTTAAATTATGATTAAGTGACTTATTGTAATAAAACCTGTTCATTTTTATGAGGATAGCATGTATACTCATGGAGAAATTAAGGTTTAACAGTCCCAAATTTTGCCAAGTTTTTTGCTTATAATTTACAGAATTCTTAAAAGAAAAAATATTTTCTTTTTAGAAAATGTGACAAACAAGATTGTACATAACCCTGTAATCAGAATTAAAAAATAATAAAAACTGTACGAAAAATGTGCAGGATTACTAAGTAATGTTTCACTGCTCATGCGTGAACGCAATCAAAATATAATTTGCATAATGTGTTAGTTAAATATATAGAGCAAAGTACATTCCCTACTAACTCCTTAATAAATCATCCTAGAAGAAAGTTACTGGTAACAAATGATTAGAAAGAAAGTCTACTTTTAAATGATGCATATAATTTTTTAGGGGGTTAAAAAATAGTTCGAGATAATTGAGGTTGTTGATATTAAATAGGCTTCATTCCATTCTTATATACTAAGTGCATACAAAATTCCAAGTCTCTATCTCAACTTGTTCGGGAGATAGAGCGTTTACAGACACACAGACAAACAGACGGCAATTTTATTTTTTTTCTAAAAATATGTTTTTCGGAATTTCCAGCATCTGAAACGTGTAAATCCGTCAATTTTTTTTTCAGTTTTCCAAATGATTGAAAGATTTACCCTATACTACATGTGATAGGTAAGTAAAAATAACTAATTTATACACCCTTAAGAAGTCACAGCCAATGATTTCTTAATAGCTAGCGACCTGAATAAATCAATAAATGACAGAAATACATCGGTACACATAACTCTTTATCAGTTGCATTCGGACGGGCACTTGTATGCATTTCCTTGATCTCCATGGTAAGAGCTTTCTAATGACAACATTATCAACAAAATCCCAATCTGGCAGTTGGGACCTTCTCTAGTTAATAAAGTAAATGAATTAGTGTGTCTTTCTAAATGAAAGGTAAATGGTAGACACACCATAATCTATCGGCGACTTGATGTAAAGCATTTCATTGCTTTCATTATGACATGCATTATGACATCATAACAAATCTGTTATGATCTTCTGATGTTGCATGTCATAAAAATCAAATTTTGCGTTCGTCATTACATCACAAGTGATTCTCTCCCCTTCCCGTAGATCATAAGATAATGGGGTTCTTTTGTGCATCCTTTTATAAGAGATACATATCTTATACTCCTGAGAAATAGTCATCTCAGTGACGCAAATCAATTTCATTATGTTTGAAGTATCGTAACCTCAATAAGTTATACCGCAGCAAACGACTTTTTCAAACGGAATATAATATAATGTCATTCTTTTTTTTTGTGTGTATGTTCTATAAACGAACTATAAATTAGAGATCTGCACGGGCCCGTACAGGGTCTTTCCTGACCCGGCTCGTTTCAATTTTCATTATCCACGGTCGGGCCCAGTCCGGATCAAAAATCAATGAAATCAGATCAGACCCCATTTCCGCAGAAAAAATCGATTTTTCAACATACGGTACAACCGATATGTTTCTCTAGAATACTACATATTTACTTATCGGAAATTATGTTTTAGATTACTTTATGTTTGTAAACCACAGAATGCAGAATAGCATCAATATCGGTCCGTCATGTAGGCCCGGTATGTAGAAAAAAGATGTAAGCCTAACCCGGATCAAGTCTGCTGAACTAATTATTAATCCTTGGTTCAGACATGATGCAATTGACAATGCATGCTGGACTGGACTGTTTATGTTTCTGATGTTTCAATTTATGAACAGCTCATGCAACGTGTTCATACTTAACCTCGCCTCAGTCACGTCCATCGAAAAAACATTCATATTTTATTGGCTTAATTGGATCCTTTTAAAATTTTATATCGAGCAATTTTATTTTTATCCTCTCGGCCCGGCTCGTTTAAAAAATTCTCTTTAATTCTCCGACTCGACCTGGACTGGCCACTTGGAAAATTTTCCTTTATTTTGCCAGGCCCATGCAGACCTCTACTATGAATGTTACACACATCATTTTTAATATCAAATATTCTATTGTAAACCTTAATAACAAGTATAAATGTCACGGCAATCTGAATAAACTTACGAGAATTAGAGCATGGACTGACAGATCACAGACAAACTGAATTCTTAAATACTTTTAAACTATGCTGTATGGTGTTGAAAACGATCGTATTATTATTATTATTGTTGTTGTTGTTGTTGTTGTTGTCTTTGAAAAATATTCCGCTACCAGAATCATCTTCTATTTCCTCCAATATAAAAGCAGAGTAAATCTTAAATCAATTTCATCATGAAGCGAAAGAACGCATAAAATAATCTCATCTCAAGAAAATGAGAAATTTTTCAACGCATATCCAGTTCACACATTGAAAATCAAGAGTAAAATCTCGCCAAAGAGATTGAATCCCGGATTCATTTTTTTACATGAACAAGGAAGATAAACGATCCATGTTACACTCTCGGTGAAATACATTCGAAATTTTAAAATATAACTGCGGATGATCGCATGCTTTAATAGCATGGATCTCGTGAAAATTGATGAAACTTTGGGAAACACAGTGCACAGTAGAAGTTATGCTTTTAAATTTTCAGATTTTTTAAAACGTTATATATCGTTTCTACTACGTTGCATTATATATATATATATATATATATATATGTGTGTGTGTGTGTGTATATATATATAATATAATGATTGTTACAATTTTAATTTTATTATCTATATAACTTATAACTGTGAATATAACCTTGCCTGCTACAGAGTCACATGTAATTTATATCCATTTTAACTCTTAACTGAGTTTCAGTTGAACTACACGTCAAGCTAGATATAAATATGGTAAATATTTTAGTATATATATATTTTTTAAGAAATATTATATTATTGTTATTATGACATATTGTTTTTATTTTCTTCAATGAATATCTTTTTTCCTAATCTGTAATAGTAAATAAAATCCGACCAGTAGGGTGCATTGTGGGACGAACTTCTTAGCTTTTAGCACGTCCCATAACAGAAACTGGTTGGATGCTTTTGCTTTTTCATTAAATTATGCACCCCTGATGAGTGGGTTAATGAAAAAGCCTTCTAATGTCCATTTATCCATGTATCTTTTATTATTTTGGTAATCTGCCTTCTATTTCACTTCAAACTTCAACTGTTTTCAATAAGATGATTGTAAAAATACTGGTTTCATTGGTTTATTGTATGGTAATATCTGAATTACTTTGGTTATATTTATAAAAGTATTTATATATATATATATATATATAAGGAGTTATTAATTCTTTGCACACGAGAGGTGACTCTCACTTACCCCTTAGTATTGTTAGGTGTCCCTCGTAAATCGGGACGCCAAAGACTTTGGACTTATTTCGCCATCTTTTATCACAGATTATTCAGTCATTAGATAAGGCGAAGAAAATTAGTCTAAAATACTGGTGTCCAGAGCATTTGGAGCGCCCATTTATGGGGGACACTAGGGGCAATGAGAATCACCTCTCGAGTGCAAACTGTTAAAAAGAGAAACCTTTAAAAATCGCTACTACAAAATACTTATTATTATTTTACAACTATTACTAAATCAAAAATTATTCGAGTATTAAAATATGTTAAAGCATGAATTTAGCAAATAGTAAAAAAAAACAGATATTTAAAAATGTCTGTATATTTTTTTTTTTTTCTTTTTTTTTGATTAACTTTTTTACGGACGAAGCACTTTCATTGCTAAAATGTTGAAATAAATGTCTGATACCGGAAATTATTAACAATTTTATCTGTAAATAAATAAAACAGTTATATTCCACATACATGATAAATGGGAAAATAATATATAAAAATTCTGGTATTAATGTTATATTTCGTAATTAAAATTTCATGGTTTCATAGAGAAACCACTATCTGTAAAAGTAAAAAGGTTTGCATTTATTTTCTAATTTCTTTAGCAACGTGAAAATATCTTCTTTGATTTTCTTCAAAACAAATTTAAAAACTATGTTAAATACATTATACAGCTACTGGCTCTTGGAATTCAAGTGCTGTTGATTATTCTGCAACGAGTTCGCTGTCCCTTTCTCTTCATTTCGTATTATGTATTTTTCAATGCCGTAGCTAAGGGGGCGCTATGGGCGGCTCACCCCCCCCCCTGGAAAAAGTTTCAAGGTCATTAAATGGTCCGAAAATCCTAATGAAATTTTGTTCAAAAATCTAATTTAGTTTTGAGACCCTTTCACAGTTTTACAGAGTTACTAAATTGTATCTAAAATAAGTATTTCAACACTCCCTCATCCTATTTGTACATATGAATCTAACAGGATGTTTAATTTTGTACCAGTTATACACTCAAAATTTCCATCATCCTACACTTTTCTTAGTATAAAATGAAGTTATTACAACAATTTAATGAGAAACGTAGTACCTACAATGTGAATAGGCACTAATTTATGTTTCTGCGTCACAGAGAGAGAGAAAAAAAAATTATGAGCCCCTCCTACATTTTCTTGAGCCCCCCTATCGTTCACTTCTAGCTAAGGCCCTGGTATTTTTTATTCTAATATCAATTAGAAGTTATTGTTGCAGAAAGAAAATCGGTAGTCGAAAGTGACAATTTATTAAGATCTTCGATTTTCTGAGTGACGGTTTATTAGAATTTTATAACACTATCTCCTTTTCGCTTTGATAGAAGTTATTGTTGTAGAAAAAAATCAGTAGTCGAAAATGACACTTTAACGGGATCTTCCATTTTTTAAGTGATGGTTTATTAGAATTTTTTAACACTATCCCCTTTCGCTTTTTTAAGAAATGGAGTTACATATATTTGCGGGGCAATGTTTTAAGCTAGCGATGTCTTATCATGGTCTTGGTGAATTTTAACAAAAATTTCCGGTCAAATCATCATCCGATATCATTTCGATTTATAGAGTACAATAATTTGTATATTTTTGTAGTACATGTGTGATTTAAGTCCGATTATATTTGATTAATAGCATTATATATACGTATATATATATATATATATATACTATAAAAGTCTCCTACATTAAAGCTTATATTTTGTTGTACTTATAATGTACATCCATAACTTACGTAAGAAATGAAACAGTAAAACTTCGATTGAAAACGTAAACAAACTTTCAAAATAAGAAAGATCATATTAAGATAGATATTTCATAAGGAGAATAATGTGTGTATGAGAAGTTTTTCTTTCATTCCTACTGTCGCCAATGGTTCTGTGTTTGTACCCATAGGATAAAGAGAAAAAAATAAGGTGAAGTGTGATAGCTAGGGGTAACGCCGAAAATGTAATCCTAAAATCCGCTAACTTCGACTCAAACGCAACCACGTGCTTTCACGAAAAAAGAAGACCATTTTTATTAATACCATTTTCAAATGCTACTTTGGGATGCTTAAACATAAACAAATCACTTCCATGTAGAGTAAACATGCACGGGTGATGTTGAAGAATTTGATCACTGTTCCACGTGCTTGTTGTGTTTGAGTCGAATGAGGGCATTTAAATTTCAGCTATAACCGGATTTATATTGCAGACCGTTTTCACGGCATACTGCATCTTTATTATTTCTCTTAACTCTGTGGTTTGTCCCTCATGACCATTAGGTCCTACGTGATTAATTCTAATGCTCTGGGTCAATATCATGTTGAAATTTCGAAGCAATTTTAGTTTGTTTCAAGAGACAGTATATGATAATTTAATAAAATGTATGAGAAGTTCCAGAAAAAAAATTATATATACATATATATATATACCGGGTGTCCTGAAAAGGACTGAACGATTTTAAAAATCAATAACTTGCAAACTTTTACAGATATTTAAAAAATTCTTGCACGAGAATCATCTCAAAGGTCAAAAGTTTTTTTCCTGCGATTCTGGATTTTAGTTCGAATTACAAACAATAGATGGCGCTGAGAGCGCTAGGTGCTGTGTTGAGATGGATATTGACGTCACTTGGTACTGAAGCAAAATAAGGAGTTTAAGGCTGTGGAGTGGGTCTCGTTTGACAATGTAATCTTGCTCTTAGGGCCCGATTTTGAACTTTTGTTCATTTGTTTTTATTGAACAACATACATTTGACCTGTGCACTCGACATGAAGCCCGATTTTGGACTCAGTCGGTATAATTTGAATGAAATGTGTTGTTGTCATGGAAATAATAAATCCTTTTATATAATAGCAGCGATTGGAAACTGGAAATGAATTTAACGAGCAGCATACGAGTTTTGCAGACGATTTTACATTTAAGAAAGCCGTATTTTCTCGGATTAAATTACTTTTTATCATCTAATTTAAAGAATACTTTGGGCATCATATTTTAAAATAAAGTGAAACGATTTAGTAGTTTTTTTTTTTTTTTTTTTTTTTTTTTGTTAAAAATTAATCAATTTTGCTATTTTAAAAAATTTGTTATATTCTAAGAAATGCTAGTTTGTTTTAAAGAAGTTCTTTGGTAGAGTTTTATGTATGTTGTAAAAAAATTGCGGAAATGGTTTATTCTTTAGAACAAAGAATATTCATTGTATAAACATTGAAAATTTGGTGCAATAGCTGTTGCACTCTTTTATAAAAATACCCAAATACAAGATTTATTACGATTATGTATATTAAATTCATGGTAATAGGGAAATAATACTACCTCCACCTTAAATGAGCCATAATCATAATGACAACCTAGAATCATCACCTATCATTGGATATCTTTGAATTAGTCACGCAGAATAGGTTTTAATAGAATGAAGAAAACATTTATTAATATCCTTTTAAGCTTTGATTCACTTTTCATAAAACTTTAAATGAGTAACGAAAATTCTGCAACGAGTATATATATTATAACTCAAAGCATTCTGTTGGGTAGTTTTTGCGCTATTATGTGCGGACAGATAAAAGAACATTCCAAATGATGAATATAGGTGCTACATATATAATTATCCTCACAGAACATAATGTAATAGAATAGTTTTGAGTGTTTGTGTAAATGAATCATGAATTATGCATAGTTTTTTTACAATACCCAACATGGCATAATTAATCTCATTAACATATATCACTTACAGACCAATTCAATTATTTCAACGCAAGTTAGAGTTTGGAAAGACAGACAGGCAGACGGCTAACTAAAAAGAAATCATAAACATTTTTAACTACGTTGGAAAGCGTTAAAAACACATGTTAAGTTGAAATTTGACATTTAGCAATTTATTTAAGTAGACGTAAGCATATTTGAACTCTTTTGTATAGCCCTGTACTTTTCCTACTATCTTTAAATACACGCCATTTATCTAGCTAAAATCTATTTAAAACCGAAACATGCTTTAAACTAATGAAATCACATTTCCAGAGATTACCATCCAGAGCCTGCTATTAATCCAATTTTTGAGTGCCTCTGTATATCATTTCATTTCTATTCTTTAAACATATCGTAATATACTTAAAGCTGTTCAACGTAAAAATTGCATAACTCATTTACAAACCATCTTTAATCTATTTACTTACACACTTAGTAAGGAGTGCGAATTTTTTTGTGTAGCCCTGTATATGATTTGCATCAATTATATACACAGCGTAACGTGCAAAAATGTAGTGAACCTTTTAAAAAATCATATCAAAACTTAAAACTTCAAGCAATTATCGTTAGCGTACAGCATTTTTGATGCAGCATGGTTTCCGAAATCTTTTGTGTGTCCCTGTAAATATTTCATATTTTCCATTACACAGTAAGAAATTCGTAGTAAACCTAAGTAACTTATAACAATTTTATTATTATGTGTAACAAAATTAAAATATGCCGCAAAGTATGTTCCCTTCTATACCGTTATGTTACATAATTATTTTGTGTGGCCCTGTAAATGAATAATAACTATTCTTTGTGCAGCACATTCTACATCATTTGTATTTCAATTTAATTCATAAATGCATGTTAATTTCATTATGTTCGGACGAGTGTAATATCATCAAAAAGCACTTGAAACTTTTTCCCCGTCGGCCATAATGTAACGGAATACTTTTGACTGTCCCTGTATTGGAAATACACATCCGATATTCATAAAATTTGAAATAACTGGATAAAATTCTTCAATAAATATGTATTTAAAATTTCAAATGATTCGACAGAGTAATTTTTGCACTGTTATATGCGGACAGATAGACGGACGCACGCACCAGAGACGAATATAGGTGATATGCATTTATATAAATTACTAATGTATCTAAAAAACAGCTAAATTTAAAAGCGCATGCCGAAATTGAAAACACATTTCCAGCAGTTATTACTTAAAGACAGTACAGTAACCGGTTTCTTTTTGTGTGCCCCTGTAAATGAACGTTAAATGCTATAAATACCAAATACTCTATTCTATCATAATCATCTTATACTGAAATTCAGTGATTTATATCAGTTTCAATACATTTGAAATACAGTAAAGCATCGTTTATACGACGATCACTTATACGACGTTTACATTTATACGACGTTTTAATGTGGTCCAGATTCCTTCCTATTCATTTTAATGTAAAAATATATCTTTTATACGAAGCCAAAAATCGTTTATAAGTCGATTTCTCGATTTTGTATAGGGTTTATTTTTTTTTCATTTTTCTTGTGTATTTTAGGAACGAGCGAAAGTTGGCAGTTATGAATGACACCAAAGAGCGTGTTTAAATGTACTCCACATTATAAAAATGTGGGCTGGTGTTCGATTAGTCTAAAAAATCAGCTGACATGTAACAGATTACACTGGAAGTGGTCCTTCTTTTTTCGGGGATGGTCAGCTTTCCCGACCTGTTTCAAGTTGCAAACAGACTATCCTGCTAACTGTTATCTGTATTGGCGACTTTTAGTTGGTCACGCAGGGTTTTTGATCTTCGACTTTAAATGGAAAGGAAATGATGTACTGCAAATGAGGAACCTCTCAGTGGAACATAAACATAAGTGAAACATAAATAAAGATACGCATATTTAAATTGCTTACTATCCCCACCCCCCGTTTTTTTTTTTTTTTTTTTTTTTTTTTTTTTTTGTTTGTTTAATTTACAAACTCATACAAATCAGCAGGTTAAACATTGAAATTAAGTGAAAACAAAAATAATTCTAGTTTTGGAAGTGAAAATCGATTATACGTCGTTATCGTTTATACGACGTTTTTCTGTAGTCCCTTCGGCGTCGTATAAACGATGCTCCACTGTAGTGTATTTCATTAATATACACTGCAAGTGATTTTCCCCCATAGACTATGATGTGATGCAATCTTTTGGGTGTACCTGTAAATTAACTGTTAATCCCACATACCGTATTTTCGGGTGTATAGCCCGCACCCTGTGTATAACCCGCACCCCTAAATCGAGCAGTGCAGTAAAAAAAGTTCGTGTATAACCCGCGGAGATGCATCGGTGTATAGTCCGCGGGTTATACACCATTTACGAACGTACATTTCGACCAAGGTTCGAAATTAGAAGCCATTAGTCATAATTTTTAACACAAATTTACCAATTTTTTTTGTGATGCATAATATCTACAGTAATTGGGCTAAAAAATTAAGATTATCAGTACCGTAATTTTCGGAAGAAATGCCGCGGCCTTTACGTGTTTTAAGATAAAATTTCATTTTATGCGTTTACGCGTATTTTTACTTTCTTCTATCTTTACAAGAAAAAAGTATTGGATTCATGAAAATTTTCGACTTCCGGTTTTCAACGGATTTATACGTTTTAGAAGGTCCTGAACACGTTTTGACTATTTTTAGAAAATGTCTGTCTGTCCGTCTGTCTGTATGTGACAAAAAATTTGTGGGCGCTCTATCTCAAGAACTAATGCTCGAAATTTAATAAAATTTTATATTCAGTTAAACCTTGATATGAATTAGTGCCTATTGGTTTTTAGTGAAAATTGGCCTGCAGGTGGCGCTGCTATACTACGTTTTTCATGATTTTCAAGATTGCTATATCTCAAGAACTAATTCACAGAATTTCATAAACTTCAGATTCTGTAACCCCTTGATATACATAGACGCTGATTAAGTTTGGTGTAAATTGGCCAGCAGGTGGCGCTGCTATGCCACGTTTTTCATGATTTTCATGATAGCTATATCTCAAGAACTAATGCACGAATTTCACCAAACTTCAGATTCCGCGATACCTTGAGATACATAGCCGCTGATAAGGTTTTGGTGTGAACTGCCCTATAGGTGGCGCTGCTATGCTACATTTTGCACGATTTTTGCGATAGCTATATCTCTAGAACTAATGCAGAGAACTTCATCAAATTTCAGATTCTGTTACACTAGAATATATAACATAATTAGACGCTGGTTACATTTTGGTATTAACCTTGCAGCAGGTGATGCAGCTATGCTGCATTTTGCACGATTTTTCCGATAGCTATATCTCAACAACCAACGCACAGAATTTCATCAAACTTCAGATTTTGTTACAAAATGACATATAACATAATTATACGATGATTATGTTTTGTTATAAATCCTTCAACTGATGGTGCTGCTGTGCTATATTTTACACGATTTTTTTTAAACTAGCTATATCTCAAGAACTAATCCACAGAATTTCATCAAACTTCAGATTCGTTTACACCATAACATAATTAGACGCCTTTTTTACGTTTTGGCATAAATTGTCCAAGATATGGTGTTGCTGTGCTACGTTTTGCAAATTTTTTGTTATAACTATATCTCAAGAACTAATGGACGAAATTCCATCAAATTTCAGAATCTGTTAGGTCTTGACATCAATAGATTCTTATTAGGTTTTAGTATAAATTACCCAACATGAGGCACTACTAAGCTCATTTTCTCAGAATATTAATTAAATTTTGCGTTTTAGGCTTTTCGGATACCAGAATCTCATTAGGCTAGGTCAAATGTTCGAGGAAATTCGATAGTGGGTAACTTTGGGGTCGCCACGTTTTTTTTTTAAATATTAAAATGTACTTATGAGATAGAAGAAAGTTTCGGGATTGACACATCCAACTAGTTTTCAAAGAAGCGTGATATTTAAAAAAAAATTTCCGAAAAAAATCGATGATAAATTTAAAATTTCGGACATAAAATATATACGTATCTTAGGTCATTGGTTCCCAAAAGGATCGAATCCTCGGAATCGATCCGAAATGCACCAATTCCTAAAAGGAACGATTCCTCGGACTCTATCTTAAATGAAACGACTCCGGAAAAGTTCGATTCCTAGAACTCGTTCCAAAATGAAACGACTCTGTAAAGGAACGATTCCTCGGAATCGTTTCGAAAAAGACTGACTGCTCTGAATCATTCCGAAATGACATAAATCACGCACATTTTTTTTTTATTCTTTGCAACAGGGTAAGCTACCAACTCCGAAAAGGAACGACTCCTCGGACTCTATCTGAAATGAAACGACTCCGGAAAAGTTCGATTCCTTGAACTCCTTCCGAAATGATACGACTCTGTAAAGGAACGATTCCTCGGAATCGTTTCGAAAAAGAACGACTGCTCTGAATCGTTCCGAAATGATATAAATCACAGCACTTTTTTTTGTTCTTTGCAACAGGGTCGGTAGATTATTTTTTTGAAAAATAAACTAAAAATGATCTTAAATTCAGAATTGTCAAGATTGGAAGGGTTCCGGATTTTGGATTTTGTACTCTACAAACACAATGGCTATTATACATCTATCAGTGCAATAGTTGCCGATAGTTGCGACAGTTCTTCCATATCCAGAAATAACTGTATTTAAGCAGTAAAAAAAAAAGCCTTTACAAACATGGGAGAACTCTCTAAATTTCAAGGCATAGCGAAAAAAATTTACAAATTTCGATGTTTTTCAAATTTTTTAAGGTTTAAAAATTGTAGAAAAATATCACGATTTTCAAATTTTTTTAAATAATCTTTGTATAACCCGCACCGTGTATAAGCCGCAGCGGCTTTTTGGGAGGTTTTTTTCTTGTATAAGCCGCGGACTATACACCCGAAAATACGGTACTTAAAATACAATACAGGACATGACTACGTGACATAAAAAAGGTTTAAAAGATACCCAGATAAATAAATAGATAAATAAGATATCCTGTTCTCAAAAGTACTTACATTCTTGGAATGTAATAAATAAATAAATAAATAAATAAATAAATAAATAAAAGTCGGTAATTCGAACGTTGTTGTTTCACGCATTTCGATTTCAAAGGAGTCGTACCCATGAAAATAATATTTTTCTCTATTATTGCGCTGACGCCAGCAAAATCAAAATTATATGGATTGCATTCAAAATCGGACGGTAAAAGCAAAAGTTCATTTTTGAATAAGATCCACTCCATAGCTTTAACCTCCTTATTTTGCTTCAGTGCCAAGTGACGTCAATATCCATCTCAATACAGCACCTAGCGCTCTCAGCGCCATCTATTGTTTGTAATTCGAACTAAAATCCAGAATCGCAGGAAAAAAACTTTTGACTTTTTAGATGACTCTCGTGCAAGAATTTCTTTAATATCTGTAAAAGTTTTCAAGTTATTGATTTTTAAAATCGTTCAGTCCTTTTCAGGACACCCGGTATATGTAATAAATAAAAAAAAATTGCGCCATTTTGCACGCCCTGAGTTTTTAATTCTAACTTTATGGAACATACATTTATTCTCAGTTTCATAATGTATTAATATTTTAACAGCTAAAGTTCTTTTATCTTATTTTATTTAAGTTAGTAATAATCTATTTATTGTTTTCTTAAAAAAGAGCGGGATTGATTGCGAAATCTTTCTTTCAGTGTTGAGATTCATTTTCTTTTTTGGAATATTTATCGAGACTTTAATTTTGTTTAATTATTTAATTAAATCGTCTGCTAGAGTGTTCATACGCCTTTTTGCGTGTGAGCGAGTTGTGTTATTACACTCTTAGTTGGTAGTTCTTACAAGAGGACACGCCCTGACTACCAATGGGAGATGGTGATGTGGGCTGTCTTAGCATCGAAATTAATCCTAATGGGTCTTTAAATTGCTTACGCTGACAAAGGAGAGGGGCTAGTTTTTGCGTAGAGTCTGGGAAGCTCATTTTAGGATACGAGAGCGTCAGAATGCAACTGATCTTTGAATTGTTAAGATGCCCGTCTCATTTTTTCCGATAATTTAGAACATGGAGATTACGCAGCTTTGAGAGCGAATGCTATAGTGTTAATTGTGTGCATGGTGACAGGTGGAATAACTTTATGGCTTGCTCTAAATAAACATGGATTAAAAAACTGATTGACTTTCCTTTATTTCGGAGAAATACCTAAAGGGAACAAATCCATTGCTTACCATGACGACTGCTAATCCTGTTATTGGTTCTTAAGTGAATAGACGTATTATACAGCAAAGATGGTATTCTACGAGAACTGATACATTTAAATAGAAAATCGCCATGTAGTTTCATATATATATATTAGTTGAAAGAGACCATATGGTGCTTAGCTTAGTAACATATTTAAATTTCACGACGACGTGACGATTGGACTACTTTGACAGAAGTTGGAGCACAAGTGAGAAAGAATCCATCATATGGCCAAAACTCAATGAGTGGTTGCTTACAATGTATTTGCATGAAACTGCCGGTAAAATGAGATCTTTATTTCCTCAAAATTCTGTATTTCACACTGACACCCATATTTTGTAAGGAAAAAAATCGGTTTACGATATACACGAAAAAATGCATTAAACTTTTTCTAATAAATTTGGTCTAATATTCTGGTGCTATTGTGACATTTCAAAATCAAAATTAAGTGTTAGTAAACTCAACCATCAGAACTCAAAGGGTTAACACCACTTTCTTTTCCGTTTAAAGTTTATAAATAAAAGACAAAAAAGAAATATTTTACAATTTATTATTATAGCACTTTATATAACAAATGTTTAATTAAATGAAAATACATTTGAAAAAGATGTTATTTATTATAATTTTCCTATTTAAATATATGTATATATATTATTAATGAAAGTATTATTAAGTAGTTTGTGATGTGGGAAGATTATTTACTAAGATTCTAAATAATCTTGAAGATTTGAGCAGAAAAAAATCAACATTTCATAATAAATATATAAATAAATAAAATGAAGTCTATAAATATGGAGTATATAAATGAAATGAAATGAAATATAAATGAAATGAAGTATATAAATGAAATATATAAATAAATAAAACATAATTTTAACAGCTATACAATCGAGCTATGCGCTTAAAAATTAAAATAATAAAGATTAAAAAAAGTTGTTGCTGTAGAAAGCGAAATCTTTGGTGATTTTTTTTTCCTACTATTAACTTTTGATATGGGGTTAATACAAAAGTATCGTTTTCGATAAATTTCAAAATTTTATTTAAAATAATTAATATTTTTAATATAAAATAATTTTGGGCGTTGTTAGTGGACCAAGCTTAAAAAAAATGTATTACGAGTAAAAATTCTACTATATTTTTCTAATCAAAATGTTTTTGACTTTTATGTTTTGTACATTGGCAGTATGTTCTGTGATCCAGGAAGCCCTAATTCAATCGTTGTTTTTAACAATTCAAATAATTTAAATTATTTTTGGTGTGTAAAATTTAAATACTAATAAAATCTTTCAACGAAAAAAAAAGGTTTTTAAAGAAATTTCCAGCTTTACCAATTAACACTTTAAATTTTATACAGCCGAGATAAATATAAGTGAATAAAATTTACAGCAAAAAGCTTTCATGATTTTCTCGAAATTTAATTTCTGTTGCATAGCACTTTCTTCTACTCAGTCGTTTTTATCGTGAAGAATTAAAAGTTTATAAAATGCCTTTCCCTACATAAAACATTTTCTTATATAATTCGTAAAATGAAACTGCCATCACGTTTAGAATTTTTTCTTTGCGGCAGTTTCTTTCAGCGTCAAATATCTACAATAAATCCTAGAAAATGTCAAACTAAATTGGCTTCAGTTGAATCTTATGCCTGTCGCAATCATAAAATGTTGACAAGCTTATTTTATTCTTTTATACTATATAACTACGTTGTTTTGAAAGGAGTTTTTATCGTTTGGCAAAAGCTTCAACTTCAGATAACATTTTAAACATGAATAGAAAACTCAACAATTCAAAATTGTGGCATAACGATATAAAAATTATGGTAAGAGCTAAAATAGAGTTCTACTTAGGATCGGGTAACCTGATTTTACCAGAACCCGACTCCGACTCGTGGTTCGGGTTGATTTTCATCGTTTCGATTCGGGTCGGTTCCGAGTTGCGTTTTTGATACTTGCAAGTCTGTTTCAGCGGGCTAATCCAATTTTTCATAAGAAACGCCAAAATATGGTTTCAAATGAAAAACAAAAGTATTTGAACACAAATGAGCCTAATGGAAGTAGAATCCTGCATGATCTGGCTACCCGATTTTACCCGAACTCGGCTCCGTCTCGTGGTTCGGGTTGATTATGCTTCGGATCGGGTCGGTTTCGGAATTTCGGTTTTGATACTTGTGGATCGGGTTTAAGCTAACCAAAATTTTCATAAGAAAGCCCAAATTATTTTTTCGAATGAACAACAAAAATATTTGTTTAGGAATTAGCCAACAGAAGTAAGAGTCTTGCATAGGATTGGGTAACCTGATTTTACCCGAATCCGATTCCGACTCGCGGATTTGGGTTCGCTCAATATATTTCAGGTGCGGGTTAGTTAAAAGTTGAGTTTTGATATTTGCGGGTATAATTTGGGCTCATCCATATATATATATATACACTGGCGGAAAAAAAAAATTCCCCACACCAATAAAGACTTGTGTTAGCTGAACGAAATTTTGTAGGCGTGTTTATACATCTGAAAGACGACATTGATTTAAATTTCATGCTTCGCGCATACGTGTGGCGCTAGTAGCGCCACTCACAACTTTAAAACCAGGTTTGCTTTAAATGCGTGCTGTAAAGTTCGCGAGCATTATTTATCTACAAAATTTGATGGATTGAGTTGAGATTGATCATGAATGCCTTTAAGAAGACAAAGAAGCCATTATCATCAGCTCCCCGAGTTGGAAAGAGGTCGTAAAGTAGGGCTACGAGTAAGTGGATTTTCTTTCCGCGATTTTCCAGAAAGACTTGGACGGAATGTATCCACTGTGCATGATTGTTGGGAGCAGGGGTCAAGGGATGGTACTGCCTCAAGAAGACCAGGCTCCGGGTGAGCACGTGGCACTACTGAGAGGGAAGACCGTCGTATTCGGCGTACGGCTGTGGTACATCGTATTGCGTCTGCGACAGAAATTCGAGCTGCAGTTGGCACCACAATGACACAGCGAACTGTTAGAAATCGGTTACTTCAAGGACAGTTCGATGCAAGGCATGCATTCCACTGACTCGAAGTCATTGCAGTTTGCGACGCCAATGATGTCAAGCCAGAGCTCACTGGAGGATGAAATGGAGATCTGTTGTGTTTTCTGATAAAAGCCTGTTCTAGCTTGGTGCCAATAATGGTCGTGTGCTGGTCAGAAGGAGGCCAGGGGAACGCCTGCAACCAAACTCTCTGCGGCCTAAACACACTGGATCTACAATCTGGAGTCATGGTCTAGGGAGCAATTTCCTATGACAGCAGAAGCACTCTCGTGGGTCTCTCAAACACACTGACTGCAAATGTGTACGTCAGTCTGGTAATTCAACCTGTAGTGCAGCCATTCAAGAAAAGCTTTCAAGAGGAGATTTTCAACAGGATAACGCTCGCCCTCATGCCGCTGTTGTAACGCAACGTGCTCTACAGAGTGTCGACATGTTACCTTGGCCAGCCAGATCACCAGACCTGTCTCCCATTGATCACATATAGGCTATCATTGGATGAGAACTCCAGTGTCATCCCCAGCCAGCATTAACCTTCACGTATTGACACAGCTTGTACAACGAGCATGGAACTCCATACCACAAAGTGACATTCGGCACCTGTATGACACAATGCATGCACGTGTGCAGGCTTGCATTCGAAATTCTGCAGGTTATAGCCACTATTAATGTAACGGCATTTCACATTTGAGATGCATTTTATTGACCTTAAATTAACCTGTGGTCTCGAAAATCTAATCAATTAAACATGTTAACTAGACAAATGCACTGTCCAAATTTCATTACTCTACAATAAGTTTTTCTTGGTGTTGGGATTTTTTTTCCGTCAGTGTATATATATATATATATATATATATATATATATATATATATATATATATATATATATATATATATTAAGAAAGGCCAAAGTATTATTTTAATTAAAAAATAATAATAATAACTGAATATGAATGAACATATGCACTATGTGGCTAAAGGTGACCGGTCACTTGCGATTTTAGAAGTTTTGTTAAATATCTAGAAAAATATCCGAAGATAAATATCTGAAGAATTATCTTGAAAGTCCAGATGTGTAAACAGAATAATATTGGTCATACATTTTAAACTTCATATTGTGTGGTTTTATATGGAATGAAGATGGAATATTGCATTTCCTCTTATGGTTATATTGTTTCTTTCCCTTTTTAAAAAAAATTAAAATTATGTCATTTATTTTACATGTAGAATATTAAAACTATATATATAACCAGAAAATTACATGATGAGTTATCTTGAGACTCCAGAAGTGTAAACAGAATATTACAGGCCATATATTTCCACGAAGATTTTTTCCCGAAACCCCATAGGGGAACGCTAACAAACTGAAAAATAACTAATATCTTTTGAATAATTTGTTAAAACTAAAGAAGCAAAAGTGTTCAAATTCCAGATTATGATTAAGTGGCTTATTGTAATAAACTGTGTTTATTTTTATGAAAATAGTATGTATACTCGTAGAAACAATAAAGTTTATAAAAATAGTCGAAAATTTTGCCAAGACATTTTGCAAACTACGCAATATGACCTTTAAAAAGTTCTCTGTTTACTTAACCCCTTGGGGACGAGAGACACGTATACGTGCCACAAAAAGTCTTAAGATTCCTTGTTTATCCCCACTAGTAAATCGTTACTGAAAAAACTGCCTTATTTAATCGGAGCAATTTCTCGATTTAATATGGCACAAATTTCTGTTTTTAAAAACCGGTGACAAAATATTAAAAATTTCGTAAAATGCTCCCGTCGCGAAGGGGTTAATAGGCGACAGATAATAATAATACAGATGTTACATGTTTAAAATATACATTTATTTGAATTTCTAGATAATTTTGGTCAAAAATCCTGGAGTTATTGTCAGAGAATACTTTCAGAAATTGATGTTCTCTTCATGTGATGATATGGCTGCGGGATTGCAAACCCAAAGTACTAGATAATTTAAATAAAATGTATATTTTAAACTTGTAACAGCTGTATTATTACTATTTATTATCTTTTAAGTAAACATAGAACTTTTTAAAGTCCATATTGTGTAGTTTGAGATTGAATAATGGTAAAATATTACATTTCATCTTATAATTTTGTTTCTTTATTTTTTATGAGCTATGTCACGTGTGAAATATTAAAACGGCACTATTCACGCCTTCTTTTGATAATCAAAAACGAATATTCCTTTTCGTAAAGCATAATTTGATTTTAAGCCTCCCATTCAGCCCATTTCCATCCATCGTTTATTTTCCACCAACATTTTAAAGCATAGAATATTTTTAATGATGCAGAAGATAATTAAATCTTATTCCGAACTGATGCCATATAAGTTTTTTTTTTTTTTTTTTTATCATAAAGAAAGCCAAAATCGTCCTTTTATAGTATTGGAACATAAAAATATTTTTTGTGTTTCAGAAATACTATTACAAATTTTTATCTGCTCTGTAAAATGACACGCGCTTCTCTTTTTATCGGCGGGGTTGTTGAAAAATGCAATAAACTTTATCAGCTACCACTTCTGAACTAAACAACTCTTCGCTAATTAGCCTTTAAATAGTTGTGGGCAGAAATTGAACATTAGCAAAAGATCAATGTGGGAGTATTCGATAAGCTTAGTTCCCCTTCTCAATAAGTATAAAAGTGAAAATAGTTTTATCTTTCAGAAATACCCGTTTAAAAGCTTTCCGTTTTTAGTAACAAATTCTAGCATAGTAGAGAAATGTTTATGAATTCGGTTTATTAATGTAGAAAAGAAACAATATCTCAAATATATGAAACTAGTGATGCTAAAATGGTTCTTTTTTAAAAAACAATTGATGGCCATTCACCAAAATTTGAAGAGAACTTCATTTTGAAACTAGAAACACAGATCCGGTGAGTTCCAAATAAAAAGAATACTGCCCAGTTAAACTGAGGGCATTGAGCTCACAGGCTACGCATACTAATTGCACATTGCAGCCTTATATTTTCAAAGGTTATTTCCGATCGAAAAAAAATCAAAGGAGGGGAAACAGCTCCCCTTTTCCCCCCTTTTACACTTAATCATTGAACCCCCCAAACTAATCAGCGGCATGCTTTATCATGTAAAAAATCTATATCCAAAATTCAGAGCAAATCGGAAAATTCTTAATAAAAACCCATTTATATAATTTAAGAGGAGTTATTCCCCTCTCTTTTATACTTAACCATTGAACTTCCAAAACTATTCAGAGATTTGAACGAAATCTGATTATTCTGCATGAAAAACCCATTTATATCAATTAAGGGGAGGGGCATTAGAACCCCCGTTCCCCCTGTTTACACTTATACAATGAACACCTAATACCAATCACTGAGGTGTCTCATTAGAATGATCTTATACCTAAATTTTGAACGAAAACTGATAATTCTGAATGAAAAACCCATTTATATCAATTATGGGGAGGGGCATGAGCCCCCCGTTCCCCCTCTTATACTTATCGAATGAACTCCAAAAACTAATCAGGGAAGCGCCTTATCAGGATATACCTGTATACAAAATTTCAAGTGGATAGGATACTTTTATCATGAGTTATCGCGTTACGCACGTACGAACGTACGAACGTGCATACAGAACGGGCGGGCACATAACCTCTCAGGCTATGATAGCCTGTGAGCTAAAAATAAGCTTGTTTTATCATGTTTTGGAGAAAAGGGGGGGGGGAGGGAAGGGGATTTTTAAACCATAGAGAATGGGTGGAATTCAAAATATTTTTAAATAGGTCAAGTGGGGTATCGCTTTTTATGTATGTTTTAATTCTGAATTGACTGACACCATCCGCAAGTCAATATGGTCATTTTTTACAAAGTTGTAGGTTTTATGAATACAAAGTCAAAAATTACACAGTAATAACTCGGTTTTCGTTGACTTCGGTTATCGTCAATTTCGGTTTTCGATGATTTTTTTCGCGAAAAGTTTGTCTCGGATTCCGTTGGTATAATCTAGTGACCTCGCTGTATTTTCTGCGAACTGAAGGGGCGACCACGTTTAATCCTGCTCAGCGTGGCGTTGTTTCGTGTCTATATCACTCCGCGCGTCTTTGCCAACAATTTCGTTTATTTCCAATGTATTTTGGAACTATTTTATTAATAGCGAGTGATCCATCATGGGATCAAAGAAATTTCCAGATCCAGTAGACCTTACACATAAGGTGCAGTCGATTGTTGATTTGGGGAAGTCCATGGGTTTGATGAGTGGTGAGAATGTGGACGAATTTGGGTATGAATAAAATGAAGAACTCAACACTGATGAGCCGAAACCTTCACCCAGAAGTGCAACAGATGACAGATGAGGAGGAGAGAATGTGTCTGCTTCGAAGATTAAAAACAGTTTCTCTATATAAACTGGGGTAAAGGGCTTTGTGGTGAAAAATCACCCAGATAAACCTGTTGCAAGTCGTGTCTGCAATTTGTTTAGTAATAATGCCTTACTCAATTTAGGCAAATCTTAAAGAAGCGACAGAAATAGACCCCTTTTTTGAGCGGCCTAAGTCCTTTGCAGTGATGTACTCGTAAAAATAACAGAGGATATACGCTTCAAGCAGAGGGTGTACTCTCAAGGCAGAGGGTTTTACCCTAGAGTGTGTCTACTATAGCTTTTTTAAGAAACAGAGGGTATACAGTGTTTCTTTAAAAAAATCCAGAAGGTATACGGCGTATACCCCCGTATACCCTCCACTACATCTCTGGTCCTCTGATTTTGAAGTTAGCCCTATTGCAGAAGACCAAAATATAAAAAAGAAAGGACCCTATACATAGTGCCATGCTAGCATATTCCAAGAATACTATGTACATTTCTTATTGTTTTTAGCATTGAATTTTATGTTATTCTCTATAAAATGTATTTTTGGTACGTATTTTGCGTGATAGAACGAAATTGATTTACATAGATTCATGTGGAAATAATTGCCTCGGATTTCGTCGGTTTCGGATTTCACCGATTGTTCTCGAATGGATTATCAGCAAAAAACGAGGTATCGCTGTAATTCATGCAGAAAAAAAATAAGGTTTTACAGTAATAACTTATGTCCATTCACGAAAATTTTGGAAGGTAAGAAATAAAGACTAACAATAAAGATCCGAAGTGTTCTCCAAAATAAAATAATTTCAAGGGGATTGTTGACGTTATTTATTTATTTATTTATTTATTTTTGGTTTTCATCATAACAATATGAAATTTTGTGCATACATACATTTCACAAAAGCATATAGAACACTTTCAAAAAAATTTCCAATCTTTTTAAAATTTTTAAATTTTTAAAAAAAGTTAAACGAAAAAATTTTAAATGAAATTTTAAAATGCTCCTCGTGTTTTATCTTTTGACATATTTTCTTGCTTTTGCATTTTTATCACTTAAAACTCTATTATAAACAAATTTTTTAAAGATTTTTTTAATCTCTTGAATAGTTAATATTTTACAGATTTTTTTTCTAAATTTCATACCGATTTTCATCAAAATTTTGCCTTTTAATAAGTAAAAAATCAAATTTGACTATGTTAATGAAGACGAATTTTAAAAAGCTAACATAATTTCTTTCTAAACAATATCAGGATACTTCCTTATCAATTTCATAAATATTGATTAAAAATTACATCGCAAGAAGCATTTCAGAAATCTAAAAACCCCGAAAAATTAGTTTTGAGAAAAACAGATTTGAAGTATACAAATGCACTTACCTTTAATTATTTACTTTTTAAAACTTTCATAAATGATATTTTAATAAGAAAAAACTGTTTTGTTACTATTATACCACTGAAATAGACCTTTTTGCGACGATTTTGCTCAAATGAAGGTCCACTGTTCCCTTAACAAGTTTTGTAGGCAATGGAGGGATTTTAACTTGAGATGGGAGAATTAAATGTTTTTAATTAGGTCAAGTGTGGAATTGTTTATTATCTATTTTTTAATTCTGAATTGAATGACATCATCTTCACATCGTCGTCGTCCATACACTATTTCATTACAAAGTTATGTTAGGTTTTATGAATACAAAGTCGAAAATTATACTTTATTGTTGAGCAGAGCTTTATCGCATTTCTTTTACGTTCAAAACATGTTCTTTATATCATATGAAATAATCTCAAACATACTGAATGTCCACAAACTAGCAATAATCTTAATAAGTATCATCTGAGTCAGTCTTCTTCACGGTCATTAAATATGTCAAAATCTGAGTAATCATAACACAGTACACTCTCTCAAATCCGCACAGCTTGGGATCAAGAGTTGTGCGGATTTTAGAATTTTGCGGATTTCTGGTCATTGCTTTGTTTACAATTTTTAAAATAGTCATTTGAATGCAATTAACAGTGCAATCTGAACTATAGTGAACGCTTACAATATAATTAAATAAAAAAAGAAATAATAAACTACACTAATCAAAATTTAGATAATTTTTAAAAGGATTAAAATACTAAAAACAAAGGTCAAGTTAATAACCAATAATATATGATTAAATATTCATTGTAAAGATTAAATGTATTTTTCCTAACTTATACAATGAAACTTGCCTCATAAAAGTATGTTACTAATTCATATCAAAATCATGAATTAAAGAAGTTCTTTTTCAGGTTTAGCCAGACTTAATAACAAAAAGAGCTTTATTAATACATAAATATATTTGGTAAGAAGATTGTAATTACCAGTAATATCAGCAATATCTTGAATAATAATAAAAAAAATCTTATTCCACCATAAAAAAAGCATGAATTCAATAATATTAACAAAATTACAAATAAAAAAATATATGGAATTGATATAAAACTGAAAAAGTGAAATTTTGTCCTTCTATCTGAATTGAGTTCTTCATTGTTTATTTCCGTAAATTATGTGGATTTTATGGAGTCTACTGTACCATTCATGATTTTGTAGTTTAAAAAACTGCCTAATTGTGTAATGAATAATCGTATCAACTTGCAGATGGTATCATTCGATTCCGAATAAAAAAAAATGCATAATAAAGGATACCCTAGCTGATCTAATTAAAAATATTATATTCTCCCCTTCCCCGATTAAGATGCTCTCTTAGCCCCCCCCCCCCCCTAGTCCATCGATGTCAGAACAATTGGTGGTTGTTTACAGTACACAGTAATGTGCTCTGTTTAAAAAATATCATGAGGTTATGGAGGATTTAATGATATTATAACGGCCGACTATATTCTATAATTGGGTTGCCATGCTTTTCCTTTTGAATAAGGATTTTATAGGTTATCATGGCTTCATCGATTGCTGTATTATTAATTGGTGGCTGTTTTGGGGATTGATAAGTAAGATTAATTACATATTTAAAAATCAGCTTGTATAAAATGATTAAATTAAAAACGTCGTTATCTTTCTGAGTTTTGTAATGATACTATGGACAATATCCTTCTTTTTATATTATTCAATTTAAAAATGGTTGGAAACATTATTATTTCAGTTTTTTTAAATATAACCTAATATTTACCCTTAAAAATGAGACCATTTAAATCCGCCCCGGGGATCACCCATCTTAGTTACGCCACTGGCCAACACAATCTCTATTTGTTGAAAAAATCTTATTGACAGCAGAGAAAAATTCGCGGAATTTTTTGGAATAATAAAATCTGATTGTAAAGTGTTCCATTATAGCTTAAAGTTTGCTTCGTGAATTCCAAAACAATCTATACAGGATGGAAAAAAAATCAATCTCGATTAAAACGAAAAAAAAAAATGACGGGTCTTTGCCTTACTTTAAACAGAAATGCAGGTAATATTTATTTTTATTTTGTTAAAAATTCGTTGCTAATGCATTCTGTGTCTCGTACTCCATAGAGTAATTTGAATATTTTCTCGGCAACCATGTGTTGATTTTATTTTTATCTTCAGCTATTGAAAATTCGCGGTCCAATGCACCTCCAAATGATACAAACAATTTGCGTAATGAATAAAAACCTGTCGCAGCCGAAGATGGAATAAAAAAGGAAATGGCGCAGAAAGAAGGAGAGAAAGAAAAAGTAAGGAAGTCAAAGCACGCTTTCATTTCATGACAGAAAATCCAAGACGTCTGCTGACTTTGTTGTCGTTCAGCAAAACGAAAAAGTTTAGTATTGTAATGCAATGCAGATAACAAGTAGGGCAGCACTTTTTCTTCTTTTTTTTAACACTTTCTTAATGCATTTGGAAAGGATTATTTTTTCGAATTTCAGAAAATGAAAGTAGTTAATGAATAATTAACCCTTCAGTGCACGTTTTTTCTATTTTTATGAAAAAAAAAATACCTGAAATCTACGTAATGTATTTAACCCTTAAATGCATAGGATAGAACGCGTTCCAAAAAATGCGCAATTCAAAGAATCAGAATTCATACCAGAAAAATCTAAATAGTAAATTTTTCTTTATTTAATTACGAATGATCTGTCATTAAGTAAAGTGAAAATTGCTCTTTTAAATTTCTGGTGAGAATACAGAATATGTGGAAAAAAAACCCCAATAAATTGGGAACACTTATGGTATCGAAAATGATACAATATGCATTTAAGGGTTAATAATGGGAAGAAATAGTGAAAAAAATTAAATTTAAAATTTTCAGCTAAAATTTGATTTTTCATGGCGTGTACCCTATATGCACCATTAGGGAATTTTTTTTTATCTGTATGTTTTGCAATTAAATGGACTTAAATTGATTACTTTTATCTGCTTAACAATTTGTACTTTCTTTATTTTAACTATTCAGTAAATATAATAAAAGTAAATTTTGTAGTCTGATCGAAATTTTTTGTTTACGAAAAACAAATTCTATTTTATTTATTATTATTTTTTTTTTAATGTAACTATTTGACATTGACAAATAAGTGCTATTCTATTCTTTAACCTGTTCTTGATCAGTTACAGTGATCCTATTAGCCAAATTCATGGCGCATAATCAAAATTATCGTATTTTTAGTTATGTGCCAGATGTGACACACGGAGCACTGAAGGATTAAGAACTGTATTATATCATGTCATCAGTGGCATAGAATTTTGAAATTTTGTTATTCCCAAAAAAATATTTTAAACAGAAGATTTAATTTGGTGAAAATTTTTAGAGTAAAGATTAACAAATTGTGCAAAAAAGGGTCGTTACAAAAAAGTTTTCCCACAACAAATTCTTGGAGTATCAATCTGTACATTTGTATCTCTCGTTGCGATTCATAGCAGATAATTCTCCATATTAACCTTTATATTACATTATAGTATTTTTACTTTCTCTATTTTATATTTTATTCGCTGTAGTACAAAAATTGAAATAAAAACGGAAGTTTAAAATTTTAAATACTGAAATGAAAATGAAAATATGATTTCCAGACTTGATGTTTACACTCTTGGTCAGCAGATTTACACAGTAGAAAAGTAACCAAAATTTATAGTGACTTTTTATCTACGTATGGAATTATTTTCAGAGATGAATTAATGAACATTGAAAGCTGAAAATATTATAGTCTTTAGCAAGACTTGAGCGATGCAATTGCCAGATAGCCATTGGCGATAAAAAATAATTAACTGGCGACTGGAAACATCGAAATTGAATTAGTTAAAGAACGCCCTTTTATTTAAAGAATTATAAACCATAGAAATTTATCGATTGGGGTATTTTGAATTAAAAAGAAAAAAAAGATACGCAAGAACATATGTCAAAAACTAAAAAGCAAAAAGTTGAAAAGTGCAAAATTTGAAGAACCGTGTCAAAAAAAAGTATTAGCAAAACTCTTGTGTAAAGATTACTTTAACCCCTTTAAGACGAGGATAATTTACCTTCTTTTTAATCTGATATCACCAGTTTTTAAACAAAGAAATTTTTTCCCAATTAAATCACAGAAATGATTTAATAAAATAAGGCAAAACTTTCAGTTAAAAAATACTGGTATAAATAATCTCGTATTCGGAGCATTTTATGCGCCCTGACGCTTTTCGGAAAAACCTTTCAAAACAATTCTCTTAGGACAAAAAATTATAATGAAGTTTGTAAAGAACAATTATTTTTCGTGCTAATGCATATTTTTATAATATTTTAATTTTATATAATATTTTAAATTAAATATTGCATATTTATTTAAATAATAATGTATATTTAATCATTTTAGAGTTATATAATTTTGTTACGTTCTGTTGAGAAACTAGATTTATATTACCAAAATTAATTTATTAACCCGAATTAAAGAGTTACAGCAATATTCAAACTGTACGTATAACTATGATCTTGATTATTATTTTAAGGTAAGTTCATAAAATATATGCTTTTTGAAAATACGAGATTAAATTACAAAAATAGAGAGAAAAAAAGACATTGGTGAAATTTTACTTTTTAATGGCGATTGAAACTTTTTGCTGTATACACGATCTTTTCTAATTTGCGGATTCCTGGTCTTTGGAACACTTTATCGATTTTTTTAAAACTTTATTTGAGCAGAAGCCTAAAGCCCTCAACTCTTCTTATGCTCATTAATGTCATTTTAATTATTTTTCTTTAATTTAGGCAATAAAAGGATTTTTTTAAAATTGTGGAACTGTGTTGAGAGAACTGGGTAATACAGTAGGGCACCGAATATCAGAACTCCAATTAACCGAACTTCCAATTGTCCGAACAGCCTATTTCTCTTAAATTTTTTAAACAAAACTTCAAAATATCCAAACAGCCTATTTTTCTCTTTCTCCTTTTATTTGTTTATTTTTTTAAACTGAACTTAAAATTATCCAAACACCCTGTTTCTCTCACTCTTTTTTTTTTTTTTCATTCAGATTTAGCCAGAGCACGATTAAGTTTTAGGGGGACCGAAACCCAGCATCTTTTCGGGTCCCTCTCGCACCAAATTATTAGCCAAATTATTCCTTGCCCCCTCTTCCCGGAAATAATCGAAAGATATCATTAGATTACCATTTGTTTGCCAAGTTAACCAAAATTATTTTTGGTTTTTGAGAAAATAATGGCAGAAAATACGATATTAAGAAATTTTTTCTAAATCATTTTATTAAATGCGGGAGAATTTCGGCAGTGGGCCCGAGGCCACAGCCTAGTCAGCCTGTGCAGTAATCAGGCTCTGGATTCAGCATGCGAAATCGAATCCCCGAATAGTGTACCGTTAGGAGTTACACTGTTAAAAAATTTGAAACTTTTGCTGCATCGTCATTCCACCGTTTTTATAGAATATCTTTATTTTGACCAATGAGAATGCTTCATAAAACAGTGAAGTAATCGTTCTCTAAAAAAGAGGTGGAGTGACGATGGATCAAAATTTTCCAATTTTTAACAGTGTAGGATCAGTAACAACGAAAAAGAAAATGAAAGCGAATAATCTGAAAATGACCCAGGTCCATCACATATAACGAAGCCTTTGAATGTTTGAAAACAGATATGAAATGGCTCGAACGACAGAACAATGTGGTCCTATTCAAGTAACGTATTTAAGAATAATTCGAAATGTAGCAACAGTGAAAAAAGTAATTTTCTATGAAGCAAGCAACAATCAGAAGCTTTTTGTGCTTAAATTATAACCCCTGAAGTCCAGAAGATGGTTAAAAAATAAATTACTAATAAAAAAGTAAACAAAAAATTTATATATATGTAAGCAATTTTTTAACACTCTAATACTAATTGGTGCTGGCAGTCCTAAACTTCGATTAAATGTGAAGATTTTAGTAGAATCTGGAAGGTGGGCCTCCGTTGCCGAGTTGATAAGACGCCGCTCTGCTACGCTGGAGGTTGTGGGTTCGATTTCCACTGGATCCATTGCACACACACTTTGTGTAGAGCTCCTGGTTGTATTTTTCTTGTGATGTAAACTTCCTTGTGCTATCTCGTCCTTGTATATTGACGATGACTTACAAGCAGACTTTCATGTCGAGCACACAAGTCAGATGTATGTTATTCAAATAAATAAATGGAAAAAAAAATAAAAATCTGGAAGGTATCTTAAATTGTCTGTTCATTTTTCCAAAGCTAAGGTCGATCGTTAGTTTAGATAAATCGACTATCCCAAATTAATTTCGATTATTCCAACTTGGATAGTCGGCGCTCTACTATATATTAAGTTATTTTAAAAACAAACTAGAGGAGTTTATGTTTAATACAAATTAAATATTTAAAGAAAAATTAAGAAATACATATTGATACAAACAGTATACGTAATGAATAAAACCTGTAAAATACAATGTAGCCAAAGATTGAATAAAAAAGAAAAAGAAAGCATACACAGAGAGACGGAGAGAAAAAAAGTAAGGAAGTTAAAGTACGCTTTCATGACATCTGCTGACTTTGTTGTTGTTCAGAAAACAAAAAAGATTATTGTAATGCAGATAACAAGTAGGGCAGCACTTTTTTTCTCTTCCTTTTCTTCTTCTTTAACACTTTCTAATGCATTGGAAAGGATTATTTTTCCGAAATGTGTTTTCAAATTTCAGAAAATGAAAGTGTTTAATACACAATTAAGAATTGTCTTACGGAAGGTGATTGAAAAATATATCTTTCGTTTCCAAAATACAATTAATAGCATATTTATTATTATTATTATTATTATTATTATTATTACAAAGAAAATGCGTCGAATGAATTGGATAATAAGGTATATTAAATCAAGGGAACATATATTAAACATGGTTGAAATATTGAAACGAAATTTAAGATGTAACATAATTTTCAGTCTCTTAGATGTTGTGGAATCCATAAAGTTATATTTTGTATTTTAAAGACTCTATTCAGAGTTTAAATTTTTTTTCCTGTTTTCTTGACCTAGAATGATTTTAAAAGTTACTCTAATATATGGTCGATCTCCAAAATAGGAGCTAGCAGGATTTTTTTAAGCTACTCTAAGACCTACCGCCAAAATAAAACCTAGCATGATTTTTTCAGGATACGTGCAACGTAATACTTACTCCGAAAATAAAATGTTGCGTGATTTTAAAGAATACCCGTAATATAAGACACAAACCAATCCCCAAAATTGGATCTAGCATGTTTTCTTTAAGAATACTCGGAATAAAAGAGTCACTCCCAAAATAAAACCTAGCAGGATTTTTCAGGATAATACAAAACCTATCCGAAAATAAAACCTATCGAGAGTTATCAGAATTCTCATAATTTATAACCTATCTCCAAAATAAAATCTAGCATTATAAGACCTACCGCCAAAATAAAACCTAGGATACGCGTAATGTAATACTTACTCCGAAAGTAAGACGTAGCATAATTTTAAATAATATCCGGTATATAAGACAAAACATGACAAGGATACTCGTAATATAAAACCAATCCCTAAAATTAAACCAAGCATGATTTTTTTTTCTTTTTTTTAATGTTTGTAACAAAAGGGCTACTCCCAAAATAAAACCTAGCAAGATTTTTCAGGATATTCGTAATATAAAACCTACCCCCAAAGTAAAATCTAGCATTATTTTTCAGGATACTCGTCATACAAAACCACCCCTCAAAATAACCTAACGTGATTTTTTAGGATTGTCATAATATAAAATACACCACGAAAATAAAATCTAGCATAATTTTCTCAAGATACTCGTTTCAAGATTTAACGCGAAAATAAATCCTATACCCCCCCCCCCCCCTCAAAAAAAAGTCACATTTACTTAAAACATAATTTTCTTACACGGTGCTTCTACTTTAAAAATGCACATACGTCACAATTTTAAACAATGTAGAGTAAATTTAGCTTAAATTACGTAATGATTATAAAATATTTTTCTTTTTCAAGAAATTTAATGGATTTACGAACGAAAATCACTTCGATAATGTAAAGTAGCCAAGTTGAATCTAAAACAAACATATTAAAATACAAATTCCGATTCTTTTTTACTCCTAACTTTTATGAAACTAATGTTTTCATTTTAACTCTACAACAATTTTCTTCGTATGGCAACATTTCACTCTTTAGGCGCGTTTGTAATTATGTAAATACGTAGCTCCGATAGTTGTCGTTCAATCCGTCCGTCCGTCTGTCCGCATATAACAACGCAAAAACTACCCAACCGAATCGTTTTAAATTGAAAAAATATATAATTATTACATAATTTTGTCAAGTTATTTCAAATTTTTTGAAATCGGATGCATAGATGAATTACAGGAGCAATGAAAAGTATTCCATTACATTACGGTCAATGGGGAAAAAAGTTTAAATGCATTTTACACGTTTGAAATTTAAAATGCATAATTATTACATAATTTTGTCGAGTTATTTCAAATTTTATAAAAATCGGATGGATAAATCAATTACATTGGGGGAGAGGGGGGGAGACAATCAAAAGTATTCCGTTACATTACGGTCAATGGGGAAAAAAGTTTCAAATGCATTTTAATGGTGCTACACTCATTCGAATATAATAAAATTGATATGCATCTATAAAGTACATATTATAATATACATTTTGCATAATCTGTGGCGCAAAGAACATTTTTTATTGATTTACAAGGCCACACAAAAGTATTCCATTACATGATAGTATGGGGAGAGCATTGTTTGGTGCGCATTTTAATTGTAATTAACTATTTACGATTTTATGAGATTGATGTAAGAGAGTGATATTTTTAAAACTCCATTATCGTACGAACGCACCTCATTTGCTGTGTTTCACGTGCAATTTCCAACTTATTTTAGATGTTGTACTATTCCCATAAAACTAATGGTTTAGAAATTAGCCAATATGCCCCAGCAATAACAAAGAAGGAACATCCTGAATTTCTAAAACTAAGATAGATTTGTCTCAAATTGGAAAGAAAGATAGAGAATTTCAATTGGACTCAATTTATTCAATAGATATATAATGTGCCATTTATTATTGATTTTTTCCCCCGACAAGCGAAAAAAAAAAAAAAAAAAAGACAAGAAAATTCCGATGCTATCTCAATTACAGGCCTCAGTGGCGTTTCTGCCCTAAAAATGCCTCAGGAATCAAGATCGAGGTTATATCAATATCAAATTTATCACGATTCGTTTAACTTCAGACTCAATTTAAAATTAATTTATCAGACGTGATGTGCTTAGTTTGACAGTAAATAGCGAAGAAAATCAGGTAGGCTGTCACGAATTCTTTTTATTTTAACACTTTCTGACATAACTGAAAAGTGTTTATGAATTCAGTTTGTCTGTATGTCTGTCTGTCGTCTATCTGTCTGTCCGATATCTAACTCGTGTAAATATATTAGATTAATTTTAAATACGATTATTCAATCGGTAAATTAATCATAACAGATGTAAATTTTTCCATTTTTCGATTTTTTGGGTGAAAAAAGTCCGGGCCAGGATTCGAACCAGGGACGTATTGGCTGAAGCTCTAACCAACTGAGCCATCCCGGACACGAACACTTGAGGACTGAGTGAAATAGTCCTCCAGTGTTCGTGTCCGGGATGGCTCGGTTGGTTAGAGCATTGGCGCCTTCAGCCATTACATCCCTGGTTCGAATCCTGGCCCGGACTTTTTTCACCCAAAAAATAGAAAAATAGAAAAATTTACATCTGTTATCGTGTAAATATAGTCGGATTGCTACGAAATTGACATAGGTTATTCATACTTACCATGGCATGTTCGCTTTTGATAATGAAATATGTAGCATTTATAACTAATAAAATGATTACTTTACCAATCAGTTAGATTGTGTTGAAAATAATAGTATTTCTACGTATCCATCGTCATATGGAGTTCCTTTACCTGCGATCTATTCTGTTGAGCTGTCTAAATGACAGACCAAAGGTTATGACCAATAAAGTTATCTGAGCTAGAAATCCCAGCTGGCTATCACCCAGGTAGCTTAACAGGTAAAGCATTGGCCTTGTAAGTCAAGTATCTGGGTTCGATTCCCAGCCTGGTCAATTTTTCGCTCAGTTGGAAATATTCAATTCGTATTTATGACTCATTTACAAGGATAATCTTTTTAACACTTTCCAACAAAGTAGAAAAGTGTTCATGAATTCGGACTTTTCTGTCTGCCAGTCCGTATTCTAACTCACTTAAATATAGTCGGATTGCTATGAAACTGATGTATGTTATAAAGGTTTACTATGGCATGTTCTACATTGAAAATGAAGTATGTAACATGCATAGTTATTTTACACGAACATTCAAAAGAATTCCATTACATTACGGTATTTTGGAGAAAAATCGTTTGCGGTGATTTTTAACGGCATTTCATAGTTTCAAACATATAGAAAATTTTATATATCTCTGAAGTGCACAATAATATGCTAACTATAGAATATAGCATGCATAGTATTAATATTTCATTTACAGGAAGGCTCAAAAGAATTCTGTTACATGATGGTTTACGAGGAAAAATCTTTTGCGGTACTTTCTATTCAAGTTACACTAGTTTAAACATATTGAAATTGATATATATATATATATATATATATATATATATGTATATATATATATAACAAGGGAACCACTTTCGGGGTTGCTTGCACCCCGCTTCGATACGGTGAATTTTTTAGCCCTATACATAAAAGTTAGAGAATCGATAAAAATCCTCTGTTGAAACGTGACAAAAAACTTGGCCGTTATTTTAGCACTGCATTATTTTAACTGCAAATTATTGAAAAGACGCTCCAGAACTTTATAAAATAAAATTTCTAATCCTACTATGATATTCATAGAGTACATTATTTTATATGAACTCAATATACAGATTCGAAACTTTTCTTTAATGAAAAGGGGAAAAAATCCTATTCAGTAAGAAACTTTTTTAAGACATTCATTTAACTACCTCTTTGCCAAATAATGCTTATTATTTATCCCCTTTATGAGTTTTTAATTTTACTTATACAAAGTACAAAAGACAAAAATGATTTCCTATGCCAAATAAAATACAGTTTATTTATGTACCATAAGTATTTAATATTTTGTTTTAATAAATATAAGTTATTAAATTATCTATTAATTTACATAGTTTTAATTATTAAATTACTGATGTTTTTCAAGAACTTTCAGCGGTTCTTTTTTTATATATCATTAACTTTTTAAATATTATATTATTATCAGAAAAAGTTGAAAACATTAAGAGTACTGAAAATACTAAGAAATATAGTTGTTCTTATTTTTTTCTCTTAGAAAAAAGAAACAAGTTGGAAATTGCACGTGAAGTGTAGCAAATGAGGTGAGTTTGTACGATAACGAAGTTTTTAAAATATTCAAATCTTGCTGATATAGTTGACAGTACTTCGGATACAGTATAATGGTCGAAGTCTTTGTGTTCCTGTAACTATACAGGAATTAACTTTTATTATACCTCAACAACAAATATCATACTCATAAAATGTGAAATAGTTTAATATAATTAAAACGCCCCAAACAATGTTTCCCGTATACAATTATGTAGTGGAATACTTTTGCGTAGTCTTGTAATTTAATAGTAAATATTCTTTGCGTCACAGATTGTACAGAATATATATTTCAGTACATATATATACTTCATAGGTTCATATCAATTTTATTATGTTCGAATGAGTGTAACACCATTAAAATGCATTTTAAACTTTTTTTTTCCCACTGACCGTAATGCAACGGAATACTTTTGATTGACCCTGTAATTGATATAAGCATCCGATTTTCATAAAATTTGAAATATCTCGACAAAATTATGTAATATTTATATGTTTTAAATTCCAAACGATTAAAATGCATTTGAAACTTTTTCCCCATTGACCATAATGTAAGGGAATCCTTTTGATAGTCCCTGTAATTGATCTTTGCATCCGATTTTCATAAAATTTAAAATGACTAGACAAAATTATGTAATAATTATGTATTTTAAATTTCAAACGATTCGGTTGGATAGTTTTTGCGTTGTTATATGCGGACAGACAGACGGGCAGACGTTCGGACTGAACGACAACTATAGGTGCTACGTATTTACATAATTACGAACGCACCTAAAAAGAAAGAAAGAAAAGAAAAGTCTTGTGTATGAAACCTTCAAGTGGCTCAATATTAAAATTAATCTGGATTTCTGTGCTTTCCTATGCCTTGTTTTATCTTTATTTTTTTAAACAAATATCACAGATTATATACACATATATATTCATTTAAAAATACTACTATAAAATCTATTGCATTTACATACAATTTAAAAACGAGATATGACTATCATAAATCATTTCCAGACTGCAACATTAAAATTTTCTGTTATATATATTATTTTCTTCTTGCCACAAAATCAATTGTTTCCTGCATTTTTATCTTATTCCGAAGAAGAAATTGTTTATTCTATATGCTTTTCCAATATTTACAAAGATTTATATTGTATTTCATACTCTTATTTGTCCCTAAAGAAAAAAAAAAAATCTTTACATTTCCTACTTTCCAGATTACATAAACTCTCCATTAAGTTATATTGATTATATTTTGTGAGGCATTTTGAAACAAAAATCTTAATATGAAAATTTTGATAGAAATCCGTAACAGATTAAACATTCAGCATTTGTACAATGTTTGATGTAGCTTTAATAGAAATTCGAAATTAGGTGCGTTCGTAATTCCATAAATACGTAAGCACAGTTCGTAACATACGTAGTCGTCGTTCAGTCTGTCCTTTTGCCCGCATATAACAGAGCAAAATTATCCGACCGAATCGTTTGAAACTTAAAATGTAGATTTGTTACATAATTTTGTCAAATCATTTCAAATTTTATGGAAATGGGATGTATAGTTTAATTACAGGGACAATTAAAAGCTTCCGTTACATTACGGTCAATGAGAAAAAATAGTTTCAAGTGCATTTTAGTGATGTTATACTGTTTCGAACGTAATAGAATTGATATGCATCTATGAAGTATACATTAAAAAATATATTCTGCACAATCTGTAGTGCAAATAATATTTGTCATTAATTTACAGTGCCACACAAAAGTTATTTGTTACATAATTTTGTCAAATCATTTCAAATTTTATGGAAATGGGATGTATAGTTTAATTACAGGGACAATCAAAAGCTTCCGTTACATTACGGTCAATGAGAAAAAATAGTTTCAAGTGCATTTTAGTAATGTTATACTGTTTCGAACGTAATAGAATTGATATGCATCTATGAAGTATACATTAAAAAATATATTCTGCACAATCTGTAGTGCAAATAATATTTGTCATTAATTTACAGTGCCACACAAAAGTTATTTGTTACATAATTTTGTCAAATCATTTCAAATTTTATGGAAATGGGATGTATAGTTTAATTACAGGGACAATTAAAAGCTTCCGTTACATTACGGTCAATGAGAAAAAATAGTTTCAAGTGCATTTTAGTGATGTTATACTGTTTCGAACGTAATAGAATTGATATGCATCTATGAAGTATACATTAAAAAATATATTCTGCACAATCTGTAGTGCAAATAATATTTGTCATTAATTTACAGTGCCACACAAAAGTTATTTGTTACATAATTTTGTCAAATCATTTCAAATTTTATGGAAATGGGATGTATAGTTTAATTACAGGGACAATCAAAAGCTTCCGTTACATTACGGTCAATGAGAAAAAATAGTTTCAAGTGCATTTTAGTGATGTTATACTGTTTCGAACGTAATAGAATTGATATGCATCTATGAAGTATACATTAAAAAATATATTCTGCACAATCTGTAGTGCAAATAATATTTGTCATTAATTTACAGTGCCACACAAAAGTTATTTGTTACATAATTTTGTCAAATCATTTCAAATTTTATGGAAATGGGATGTATAGTTTAATTACAGGGACAATCAAAAGCTTCCGTTACATTACGGTCAATGAGAAAAAATAGTTTCAAGTGCATTTTAGTGATGTTATACTGTTTCGAACGTAATAGAATTGATATGCATCTATGAAGTATACATTAAAAAATATATTCTGCACAATCTGTAGTGCAAATAATATTTGTCATTAATTTACAGTGCCACACAAAAGTTATTTGTTACATAATTTTGTCAAATCATTTCAAATTTTATGGAAATGGGATGTATAGTTTAATTACAGGGACAATCAAAAGCTTCCGTTACATTACGGTCAATGAGAAAAAATAGTTTCAAGTGCATTTTAGTGATGTTATACTGTTTCGAACGTAATAGAATTGATATGCATCTATGAAGTATACATTAAAAAATATATTCTGCACAATCTGTAGTGCAAATAATATTTGTCATTAATTTACAGTGCCACACAAAAGTTATTTGTTACATAATTTTGTCAAATCATTTCAAATTTTATGGAAATGGGATGTATAGTTTAATTACAGGGACAATCAAAAGCTTCCGTTACATTATGGTCAATGAGAAAAAATAGTTTCAAGTGCATTTTAGTGATGTTATACTGTTTCGAACGTAATAGAATTGATATGCATCTATGAAGTATACATAAAAAAATATATTCTGCACAATCTGTAGTGCAAATAATATTTGTCATTAATTTACAGTGCCACACAAAAGTTATTTGTTACATAATTTTGTCAAATCATTTCAAATTTTATGGAAATGGGATGTATAGTTTAATTACAGGGACAATCAAAAGCTTCCGTTACATTACGGTCAATGAGAAAAAATAGTTTCAAGTGCATTTTAATGATGTTATACCAGGGCTTGAATTTCAGGGCGGGATGGCGGGATTCGCGCCCAAAATTTTGAAATCCCGCCCAAAAGAATAACTTGGACGGGAGGCTCCCGCCGAAACAATTTTGCATTTTGAAACTATGATCAACTCCCACGACCGTTTTGCGAATTTTATGATATTTTCGTGCGAGTAATAGACACATTTTGCGAGTTTTTTTACAGCGAAAAATCATTGAAAATCACGATTTTTTCCTCGACTGATTGGCAAATTTCGCAATTTTTTTCCTGCAATCGATTGACGAGTTTCGTTCTATTTTCCGCGGCGAAATATAGGAGATTCTGTTCGGAATTTCCTCTTCCCCACCTCCACACAAAAATAACGCATTCAATTCCAAAAATTATGAAACAGTGACGCCGCGGACGCGCTATTGCGCGTAAATTACGCAAAAGATCGGAGATGACACACAAAAGAAACAGCTATTACACGTTTCACAAGACGCGTGATTTCGTAAAAGTTTGCTAAAAAACAGCAAATATTGTTAAAAGATCGCGAAAAGACGACTAATTTCCGGCAAATTTCGTCAAAAGATTCTCGAAAGAATGCCTAATTTCGTGACAGAATTCTGTAAAACGGCAGTTTTCGTCAAAAAGGTACCAAAAAAACGTCAAATTTCGTCCAAAAATCGCGACAAACGGCAATTTTCGTAAAAAAAAATCGCGATAAAACATCAAATTTTATCAAAAGATCACGAAAAAACGGCAAATTTCGTCAGAAAATTCACGGAAAAAACGTCAAATTTCGTCCAAAAATCGCTAAGAACGACAAATTTCGACAAAAAATTCACTATAAACAACAAATTCCCCCAAAATATCACGAAAAACGGCAATTTTCGTAAAAAAATCGCGATAAAACATCAGATTTCACTAAAAGATCACGAAAAAACGGCTAATTTCCTCAGAAAATTCACGAAAAAAAAAACGTCAAATTTCGTCCAAAAATCGCGAAAAACGACAAATTTCGACAAAAGATTCACTATAAACTACAAATTTCCCAAAAATATTGCGAAAAACGGCAATTTTCGTAAAAAAAAAAAAATCGCGATACATTTTTTAACATTGACTTGCCCATTTTTTAAAGAAATGCAAACAATAGTAATACTTCTTATTTTCTACACTGGAATAAGTATTATTTTATGATTAACTTTGCATCTTGCACATTTAATATACAGAAAAATAATATTGGTTATAATAATTAATTATAAATATAAATTTATTAAATTAATTAGAAATTTTATTAATTATTATTAAAACAATAATTAGACCTGTGACAAAAATAATTAGCACCGGGAGGGAATTTACCGCCAGTAAAAATTAAACAATATAAAAGTTTTTTTTTTACACATTTCACATAATTATTCTGAATTGTTGATAAAAATTGCTTCAGTGATATTTTTTTATGTCTGTATTCTGGTAATTCTTTAAATAGCACATAAAATAATGGCGAGTTTTAAACATTTTTTCTCCCTCCCAAACAGCCAAACTCCCCTCCATTTATAAATGTTGGTAGGGAGACTCCCCTCCTTCGAAAAATTGAATTTCAAGCCCTGTATACTGTTTCGAACGTAATAAAATTGATATGCATCTATGAAGTATACATTAAAAAATATATTCTGCACAATCTGTAGTGCAAATAATATTTGTCATTAATTTACAGTGCCACACAAAAGTTATTCATTTCATAATGTTATAGGAGGGAACACTGTCTGAGGCGTTATTTAACACTGTTAAACTACTTCAAATTTATGAAATTGATATACGTTTCTGAGGTTTACAACAAGTTGCTTCCTTTGCACTAAAGAGCAGATAGTATTTTCAGTTACATGCAAAATATTACGACCACTTTACAGTATCCGAAGTACTGTATACTGTTAAACCAAGACCTGAATATTTTTAAAATTTTGTTATAGTACGAACGCCCATCATTTGATACGCTTGACGTGCAATTTCCAACTTGTTAATTATTTAATTTGCATACACAAAGACGCTGGTGAATAATTACAAATTTAAGTTAATTTAATCTTCACCTGAATATATTTTTTTTTCACAAATTTGAAATTAATACAACTGTTTCTTTTTGAGTAAATGGCTTTTGAATGTTATGCTAACAAGACATGAAACATATTAATTTGAATTAAATTAATTAATTTAATAAAAAGAATATTGCCCAGCTAAACTGATGGCATTGAGCTCACAGGCTATGCACTACGCATACTAATTGTACATTACACCCTTATATTTTCAAATATTAATTCCGTTCGAAAAAGAAATTAAGAAGGGGAAACAGTTCTCCCCTTTCCCCTTTTTTATACTTAATCATTGAACCTTTTAAACTGTCAAGGACATGCTTTATCATATAAAAAATCTATAACCAAAATTCAGAGCAAATTGGATAATTCTTAATAAAAACCCATTTATCATTTATATAATTTAAGAGGAGTTGTCCCCCTCTTTTATACTTAACCATTAAACTTCCAAAACTATTCGGAGATTTGAACGAAATCTGACAATTCTGCTTGCAAAAACCCATTTATATAAATTAAGGGGAAGGGCATTAAAGCCCCGGTTCCCCCTGTTTATACTTATTCAATGAACACCTAATAACAGTCACGGAATCGCCTCATCAGAATGATCCTATATCAAAATTTTGAACGAAAACTTGATTCTGCATAAAAAACCCATTTATATCAATTAAGGGGAGGGGCATAAGCCCCCCGTTTCCCCTCTTACACATATCGAATGGACTACAAAAACTAATCAGTTTAGCGCCTTGTCAGGATATACATATATACAAAATTTCAAGTGGAACGGATATTTTTATCATGAGTTATCGCGTTACGCACGAACGAACATACATACAGAACGGGCGGGCACATAAGCTCTCAGGCTATGATAGCCTGTGAGTTAAATAAAGAATATTGCCCAGTTAAACTGATGGCATTGAGCTCACAGGCTACGCATACTAATTGTACATCACAGCCATATATTTTCAAGGGTTAATTCCGTTCGAAAAAAAATTAACGGGAAACAGCTCTCCCCTTTCCGCTTTTTTATGCTAAATCATTGAGCCTCCTAAACTATCAAAGATATGCTTTATCATAAAAAAAATCTATATCCAAAATTCAGAACAAATGAGATAATTCTTAATAAAAACCCATTTAGCATTTACATAATTTAAAAGGAGTTATCCCCCTCTTTTATACTTAACCATTAAACTTCCAAAACTATTCAGAGATTTGAACGAAATCTGAAAATTCTGCTTGAAAAACCCGTTTATGTAAATTAAGGGGAGGGGCATTAGAACCCCTGTTCCCCCTATTTATACTTATTCAATGAACACCTAATAACAGTCACGGAATCGCCTCATCAGAATGATCCTATATCTAAATTTTGAACGAAAACTTAATTCTGCATGAAAAACCCATTTATATCAACTAAGGGGAGGGGCATGAGCCCCCCGTTCTCCCTCTTATACATATCGAATGGACTCCAAAAACTAATCAGGGAAGCACCTTGTCCGGATATACCTATATACAAAATTTCAAGTGGATCGGATATTTTTTTCATGAGTTATCGCGTTACGCACGTACGAACGTACGAACGTATGAACGTATACAGAACGTTCCGCCAGTGTGCTTGTGCACTAGGGTGGGCCGAAAAAAACTTTTTTTCGATTTTTGATTATGGCGGGTGCGGAAAAGTGGCCACTGGTGGCACTCAGTTTATGCAAAATTTTTGAAATTTTTTGGACATTTCCTTACCCTGCCGCAAACGGCTTGAAGTTTTGCAAAAATGTTCATTTTTGAACTTTTTTCGAAAAAAATTAAAAAATGTTAAATTAAATTTATTTTGGTTGTATTTACTTGAAAAGGCATATTTAATGTACCTAATGTTTAAATAACATCTCATCATGCATTATTTAATATCTATGTGTATTATAACTTACGCTATTTTTATAGCTTTTTCGCGTATAATAGGCAAAAGATGTATTTGTTTGAATCGATCGTTAGTTTCTGTATTATTTATGTCCCTTGGTCTTCTTTATATATTTTCTATGTGTCAAACGTCATATATTTGAGGAAAAGACAGCAGTATACTTCAAAAACAAATCTGGAAGGTGAGAAAGTGGTGAAGCAGGACTCTAAGCGCGCGCAATGATTCGTCGTAATACTCAGGGAGTGAAGCACGAAATAGTTGAGAGCCAAAATGCGATAAAGGATTCTTATTATTTACCCTTGCTAAATTACCTGCGACATTTGTTCAGTGTTTACGTGAAACCCTTTTGTGGTGATATACAGTGCTTTTTGGGTCGTTTAATGTGCCATTATAGTGTTTTGTGCGTTTTATTACAACGAGCTTAGAAATGGCTAGTATAAAGGGCCATGACAATGCAAAGGCACGCGATAGCGTGAAAAGTAACTCTATGGGGGCATCATGCATATTGAAAGAATTGCAATTGCCAATTTATGCTGATAATCATGCGCCACTAAGACTGGTTGCTTCACCATGTAGAAGTTGTGACAGCAGAGAATACGAAACTGGTCATCGATAAAAACAAAGTCAGAAGAGAGAAATAGAACCTTGAAAAGAAGATACAGGCAGAAGAAGTTATTGAAAGAAGGAAAATTAAAAGCCTATTTTTTGATGTTAGAAAGGATAAAAGTATATTCAGAGGAAAAAAAGAACAAGCGGCACTGTCGAAGGAAAGGCGAGGAACACATCACCGTGTTGTTTGAACCTGATTAGAATACTCGGGTTACTTGATACCTTGTTCCGGTCACGGAAAAGAAATAGCAAAATTATTATACAATCTTCCAAGTCACCACAAGTTAGACTTTTCTGAACTAATGAGGTATCAAGGTAACGGAACGAGGTATCAAGTGACACAAGTATTCCTAACCAGGTTCAAACAACATGGTGATGTGTTCCACGCCTTTCTCTCGACGGTGCTGCTTGTTATTTTTTTTCCTCTGAATATACTTTTATCCTTTCTACTATCAAAAAATATGCTTTTAATTTTCCTTCTTTCAAGAATTTTTCTGTCTGTATCTTCTTTCCAAGTTTCTATTTCTCTCTTCTGACTTTTTTATCGATGACGAGATTCGTATTCTCTGCTGTCATAACTTCTACATGGTGAAGCAACCAGTAGTAGTGGCGCATGATTATCAGCACAGGTTGGCAATTGCAATCCTTTCCATATGCATGATGCCCCTAAAGAGTTACTTTTCACGCTATCGCGTGTCTTTGCATTGTCATGGCCCTTTATACTAGCCATTTCTAAGCTCCTTGTAATAAAACGCACAAAACATTATAATGGCACATTAAACGACCCAAAAAGCACTGCATATCAATACAAAAGGGTTTCACGTTAATACTGAACAAATGTCGCAGGTAACTGAGCAAGGATAAATAATAAGAATCCTTTATCGAATTTTGGCTCTCAACTATTTCGTCCTTCACTCCCTGAGTATTACGACGAATCATTGCGCGCGCTTAGAGTCCTGCTTCAACACTTTCTCACCTTCCAGATTTGTTTTTGAAGTATACTGCTGTCTTTTCCCCAAATATATGATGTTTGACACATAGAAAATATATAAAGAAGACCAAGGGACATAAATAATACAGAAACTAGCGATCGATTCAAACAAATACAACTTTTGCCTATTATACGCGAAAAAGCTATAAAAATAGCATAAGTTATGATACACATAGATATTAAATAATGCATGATCAGATCTTATTTAAACATTTGGTACATTAAATATGCCTTTTCAAGTAAATACAACCAAAATAAATTTAATTTAACATTTTTTAATTTTTTTCGAAAAAAGTTCAAAAATGAACATTTTTGCAAAACTTCAAGCCGTTTGCGGCAGGGTAAGGAAATGTCCAAAAAATCTCAAATTTTTTGTATGAACTGAGTGCCACCAGTGGCCACTTTTCCGCACCCGCCATAATCGAAAATCGAAAAAAAGTTTTTTTCGGCCCACCCTATTGTGCACGTGCATAGATTTTTAAAGAATAAAGCAGATTTATGACTTGTAATTTAAAAAATATATTTCCTAAGATAGAAGCGTATATAATTTAATTAAAGTAAAATAATTTTCTTAAATAAGCGTATTTATTTTTGTTTATTTCTTAAAGGTGTCAGGTGCAAAAAATTACATTTCCAATTTTTTTTATACATAGTTATTGAAATTGTGCAATATTTGAAAGTTAATAAATTTGCGAAAAAAGTTTAAATCGTTGCCAAAATCGATATGCCAGAATCACACCGAGCTATATCACAAAATGGTTATCTGAATCGAGAAAATGTACAATTTTTTAATGCAGTATTGATTTGTAAATTGAGTCGTAATCGATGAACACGGCTCTTTTTATTTATTCATGTAATATCTATAGTTTTGTGCATTTTTGGTGATGTATTCTCATAAAAAGAAATGCAAGATTTGAATAATAACTAAATGAAAAAGATGCACTATTATTTGAATGGGATATCGTTTTTTGGAATTGTGTCATAAACAATGAACAGCATCGTGCTCTATTTGTTTTTTTATACATGTAATACCTCTATTTTGAGGATTTTTTAGTGACGTCAAAAATAACCAAAAAAAGTCGAGAAAATATATCATTATTTGAATGCAATATCGATCTGCAAATTGTTTCGTAATCCAGAAACACGACGTGGATTTTTTTTATTATTTTTTTTTAATTTTTAATGATATAATTTTATGAAAGGTCATTTTATGCTATATAGAAAAATGACGAGATGAATCCAGAAAATATACCATTATTTAAATGCTACATTTATTTGTTAACTGTATTGTAATCAATAAACACGGCATTTAAAAAATATTTCTATTATTTTTATTTTCTCTATATTCATATAAAAAGTCACACAATATCGAAAAATTACCTAATCAATGAGGGGGGGGATATATCATTATTTAAATACTATATTTATTCGTAAATTGTGTCGTAATCAATAAATACCAGTTATTGCTACTTTTTTAAATATCGATATTATTATTATTTTTTTAATGATCTGTTCTTATAAATGGTTATAAACATATCGAAATGACAAATCGAATGGAGAAAATATATCGTTATTTGAATACAGTATTTATTTATAAATTGTGTCATCAACAAACACAGTGTGATTATTTTTTTTATTATTATTTATTTATTTTTAATAAAAGTTCATATCATACACAAAAATGATTAAATGATTTTTTTATGTAATATTAATTGAATTCAATATTTATTCGTAATTTTTCGTAATTATTAAACACAGGATTTTCTAGAGTATTTTATTATCTCTATTATTATTCTAATATCTAATAATATTATTTAAAGTCTTATGTATCGAAAACTAATCAAATAAATCGAGATAATATACCATTAATTGAGTTCAATATCGATTTGTGAAACTGTGTTGTAATCACTAAACACAACGTGTCTTTTTAAAAAAAATCTCTATTATTATTATTATTTTATAATTGTAATAATTTATACTTATAAATGGTCGTACCATATCGAAATGAAAAAATGAATTGAGAAAATGTCTCGATATTTGAATACAATATTTATTTGTAAATTGTATCATCAATAAACAAATTTAAATGGTTATTTTCAATAATATAATTATTACTATTTATAATAAATCATACTATATAGAAAAATGATCAAATGAATTTAAAACCATGTACAATTAATCGAATGCAATATTTATTTGTATTTTTTTTTTCTTAATTAGTAAGCACAGGATACTAGAATATTTTTTAAATATTTCTATTATTTTTCAATTTTTAATGATATTATATTATAAAAAAAATCGTATAAAAAATTGATCAAATAAATCAAGGAAATGTATCATTATTTGAGTCTAATATTGTTTTCTGAAATTACGTCGTAATCACTAAACATAGAGTGTCACTTTTAAATATATCCAATGATTTTTTAAATTATATATTGATTCATACTTATAAATTATCATATCCCATCGAAATGACAAAATGAATCGAGAAAATGTCCCATTATTTGAATACAATATTTATTTGTTAATTGTGTTATCAATATGCACATTTAAAGGGTTTTTTTCAGTAATATAATTATAATAATTATTATTAATATTATTATTATAGATCATACCATATCAAAACTTAATAAATCAACTAAAAAAAATTACCATTATTTAAATACAATATTTATGGATAAACTGGCTGATAATCAACCAACACGATTTTGTTTTAAATGTAATGTACTATTTTTTCATTATTATTATTATTATTATTATATATACTTATAAAAATAACCACCATTTCGAAAAATGACCTAATCATTAGAAAACATATATCATTATTTGAATGCAATATTTATTCATAAATTGTGTCGTAATAAATAAAAACGAGTTGTTCCTATTTATTTTAAATATCTTTATTATTTTTAATTTTTTAATTATACATATTGAAATGACCAAATGAATTAAGAAAATCTACCATGATTTGAATTCAATATTTATTTGTAAATTGTTTCATAAACAAACACAATGTGGCTAATTTAATAATGTTTTTTCTCTTTTATAAGAGGTCATACATGCTATACAAAAAATATAATATAATATAAATGTATATATATATATATATATATATATATATATATATATATAAAGATCAGATTTTTTTTTTTACATGTACCATTAATTGAATCTAATATTTATTGGGGGGGGAGGGGTTCCTGTAATTAGTAAACGCAGAGTTTACTATTTTTGTTATATCTCTACTACTTTTATTTTTTAATAATATTTTTTTTTAATATCCTGCATATCGAAAACAGACCAGATGAATCGAGAAAATATACCATTATTTCAATTCAATATCGATTTGTGAAATTGTGTCGTAATCAATAAATATAGCGTGCTTTTTAAAAATATATATCTCTATTATTTATTATTATTATTATAATGATTTATACTTATAAATAGTCATACCCTATCGAAATGACCAAATGAACCGAGAAAATGTGCCATTATTTAAATACAATATTTATTTGTAAAGTGTGTCATTAATAAACACATTTTAGCGCTTATTTTCAATATTAATAGTGATATTATTATTGTTATTTAATAATAGATATATTAATAGTGATATTATTATTGTTATTTAATAATAGATCACACTATATAGAAAAATGATCAAATGAATTTTTAAAAATGTATCATTAATTAAATACTTTATTCATTTATTTATTCATATTTTTATTTATTTATTTATTTATATTTTTATTTATTTATTTATTTATTATTTATTGTAATTAATAAACACAGAGTATATATATATTTTTTAAATATCTTTAATGTTTTTCTTTTTTATGATATTATTTTTATAAAATATCCAGCATATCGAAAATTGATCAAATTAATCGAAAAAATTTACCATTATTTGAATTCAATATCTATTAGTGCAATTATGTCGTTGTCACCAAAATCAGAATGACTTAATTTTTAATATCTTTATTAATTTTTTAATTATAATAATTTATATTTATAAATTGTCATGCCCTATCCAAATAAGCAAATGAATCGAGAAAATGTATCATTATATAAATACAATATTTATTTGTAAATTGTGTCATCAAAACGCACATTATAGCTATTATTTTCAATATTATTATTATTATTATTTAACAATAGATGATGCTATTTAGAAAAACGATCAAATGAATTTTTAAAAATTTATCATTAATTAAATTTATTTATTTATTTGTAATTTTTTTTTCTTGTAATTAGTAAACACAGAGTTTACTATTTTTTAAATATCTCTATTATTATTTTATTTGTAATGATATTATTTTATAAAATATACTGCGTATCGAAAATTGATCAAATGAATCGAGAAAATGTACCATTATTTGAGTTCAATATCTATTTGTAAAATTGTGTCGTAATCGCTAAACATAAGGTAGCTTTTTTTAATATCTCTATTAATTTTTTTTAATTATAATGATTTATACTTACAAATGTTCACACTATATTGGGCATTATATCACACTACAGCGGGCCGCAGATTGAGTATGGCTGGTATAGATGATTATACTAATTTTAATACATTTGTTTGTACTTTACATGAATTTTAATTAAAATTTACGTTGTAGAGCAACCTTTATTTTGTTCAGAATTCTATTGTATAACGTAAAATCCTTAATTATTATCTCTATTATTGTTGATTTTTTTAAAAAGATATTATCTTACAAAAGGTCAAGTGTATCAAAAACTGTTCACATGAATCGAAAAAATGTACCAGTTTTTTCAATGCAATATTAATTTGCAATTTTGTATGCTTCTTCAGTAAATGTCATTTCAATGATAGGTCAATATCAATAACGCCATCTTTTCAAATAGCACCATATCACATTTTTTTTACATTCGTTACCACATACTACTCGATGCACGATTTAGCATAATTTTATCGAATCAAGTTGAACAATTCAATTTAAAAAAAGTTAAACAAACTGAGAAAAAGAAGAAAGCAAGAATGAAACCTTATAATAATTTTATCTGCATATATATCATGCTAATCCTATTTGGTAAATTTGTTTTAAAATGCGCATTTAAAATCTATGACGAAAACAAGCTGAAAAGAATTTCATTTCTAATAATTTTATTAACCTGTGTTTCTCAACACTATTGAGATTGCAGCACTTTTTGAATATAATAAGAATTCTTATGTCACGCCATGATTTTTAACATTGATTAAAATTACATCGATTCGTGAGTGTTTTAAATTTTTTTCTGGAAAAAAAAAACAGTGCAGCAAATTAATTAAAATAGCTTAACTATAAAACTTGTATGCAATAATTTTATAATTATGATAATAATAATAAGATAAATGAAAATAATAATGATGATGATGAAATACACGTAATTAATTCTATATGCTGATATATTTCTTAACACTTTTAGGCTAATGGCGTATTTTAAATATAATTAGAATTTCAGCATCACATTATGATTTTTAGGTAGATTTCGTATGAAATACTACCTATTGCATTCTCTCCCATGTTGGAATTTCTGAAAAATTTTTGCGGATCTACACGAATCATGACTCCTAGACCCCAAAACTACCATCAGTAAAAAAGTTTATCTATCTATCTATCTATCTATCTATCTATCTATCTATCTATCTATCGGTGTATATCACTTTCTTCTAGACACGATAACTTCCATAATTATGCTCAGATCTTCTTCAAACTTTTACATAAAATCAAGGGGCATAAAATCTCGGTTAAGTTCGTTAATGGGCAAAATCGGACCAAGGGGGTGGAAGTTAGGAGGGTTTTTGTGAAAACAGAAAAAACGCGATAACTTTTTAATTAAAATAGATATCGAATCAGTTTAAACTTTATATTACTTCTAAAAAATGAGGAAAAAGTTTATGCGTGACAGATTTTTGATAAAGTTAAAAATGGGCTCAAGGGGCGAAAAAAACATGGTTTTTGGGAGAAAAAAAATCATAACTTCGTCAATTCTCAAGATATCAAATCCAACTAAATTTTATATAAATGTACTCAATATTATCTAAAACTTTTGTATTTACAAGTTTTTGATAGGACCAATTTTTACCGATGAAAAAAATTAAAAACGAAAAGAAAAAGGGGGGAGGAAAAAGAAAAAACCCATAACTTACTCAATTCTTAAGCAATTAAATCTAATTAAATTTATTTTACATCTTCACAATAATATCTACAACTTTTATATTGACAAGTTTTTCATAGAACCAATTCGTATAGCAAAAATAAATTAAACAAAAATAGGAGTTGGAGAAAAAACCTCAAATCCAAACTGCTTATATTCTGGCTCATTTTAAAATTCATTTTTGATTTTAAACGCATCCAAATGACAGATCCTCTTATTTAGCAGCTATATAATGTGACGTATTGGCCAATTTTTTGATAAAGGCAGAATATATTTTTAAAAAGGCTGCCAGAAAAGGTATTTTGAACAGATTTCCCGAAGTTTTCATCATTAAAAAATTCATTAAGTATAACAAATTGCGTTCTTTATGAGTCATTTTTAAATTCATTTTTGTTCTCAAACCCATCCAATTTACAGGTCCTATTATTTACGAACTATATAACTTGACGTATTGGCCAGTTTTTTGATAAAGGCAGAATATATTTTTTAAAAGGCTGCCAAAAAGGGTATTTTGAACAGAATTTCACGAAGTTATCGTAATTAAAATTTGAGGAAATTTAAGAAATTGCGTTTTTACCGAGTCATTTTTAAATCTTTTTTTTGTTCTCAAACGCATCCAATTTACAGGTTCTCTTATTAAGGAACTATATAATGTGACGGGGTGGCCAGTTTTTTGATAAAGGCAGAATATATTTCAAAAAAGGCTGCCAAAATGGGCACTTCGCACAAAATTTCCCAAAGCGATCATGATTAATGAACTGTGGGTATTCAAATAACAAATTGGTTATTTTATGACTCATTTTTAAATCCAATTTTGCTCTGAAACGCATTCAATTGACAATTTTTTGTTACTTAGGAACTATATAATGTGCGTATTCGTCGATTTTTTAATAAAGGGTGAATATATATATTTTAAAAGCTGTCAAAGTAAGCACTTCGCAAAAAAATTTCCCAAAGCGATCATGATAAAAGAATTGAAGTTGTATTCAAATAACAAATTGTTTATTTTATGACTCATTTTTAAATTCAATTTTGCTCTCAAACGCATTCAATTGACAGTTATTTGTTATTTAGGAACTGTGTAATGTGCTGTATTGGTCAGATTTTTGATAAAGGCTAAATATATATTTAAAAAAATCTGTCAAAGTGGGCACTTCGCACAAAATTTCTCAAAGCGATCTTGATTAAGAAATTGTGGATGTATTAAAATAATAAATTGGTTATTTTATGACTCATTTTTAAATTCAATTTTGCTGTCAAACGAATTTAATTAACAGTTTTTTTTGTTATTTAGGAACTATATAATGAGCATATTGGTCAAGTTTTTAAGTAAAGTAAGAATGTAATTCAAAATATATTGCCAAAATGGGCATTTGAGTAGAGATGGGCATTTTTTTTTTTTTTTTTTTTTGAGATGAAAACTTCGAAATCTACCTCCGCCTATAGGCCATGCCGAAAGGGATTTTTAAATCTCACATTACTACAATTCATGTATATTTTTGGTTTATTAAAAAACAATTAACAGTGGATCAAATAACTAAAAATATATGAATAATAAATTCTGTAAACTATAGTTTGATAATAATAATAAATAATTATGTGTAATTAATTCTCTATGCCAGACTTTTTCAACATTTTTAGGTTGATGGCGCACTTAAGATATAATAAAAATTTTGATGTCACACTATGATTTTTAAAGTTAAAATTATTGCAATTTGTGCATATTTTTAGTTTATTAGAGAAAAAAAATAACAGTGCAGCAAATAAATTAAAATATCTTAACAATATAACCTGTATGCAATAGTTTTATAATAATAATAATAATAATAATAATAATAATAATAATAAAAATAATAATAAAGAATAACACGCAATTAATTCTTTATGCCAGTATTTCTCGATACTTTTTAGGTTAGTGAAACACTTTAGATAAAATAAGAATTTCAACACCACACCATGATTTTTATACTTAAAATTTCTTCAATTCTTCAATTCATGCAGTTTTTTTTTTTTTTTTTTTTTTTTTTTTTTTTTTTTTTATTAGATTATTTTAGTAGAAGAAAAATATAATTGCGTAGAAAATAATTTCAAATAATTAAACAATGATATGTGTATACCAAATTTTAATAATAATATTATTAAATAATTTAGGCAATTGATTCTCTATGGCAGTATTTTTTAACAATTTTAGGTTAGTAGTACACTTTGAACATAATAAGAATTTCAACGGCACACCATGATTTTTAAAGTTAAAATCATTGCATTTGATGCATTTTATTTATTAGCTTTTTAGAGATTTTTTTTAAAGAAATATTTATCTGCGATTAATTTTCTGCACAGTTTCTCAGTATATTTTCAGCATAGTGGCATTTTTCGAATGTAATAAAAATTTTGACGTCACACCATGATTTTTAAAGTAAAAATCACTGCATTTGATGCATTTCATTTTATAGTTTTTTTTTAAAGGAAAAACAGCAGTTCAGAAAATATGTTAAAATATCTTAATAGTAATAAAAACTGTATGTCAATAGTTAAATACTAATAATAAATATTTATCTGCAATTAATTCTCTGTACAGTATTTCTCAATATTTTTGGGATAGTGGCATATTTCGAATATAATAAAAGTTTCGGCGTCACACCATGATGTTTCAAGTTAAATTTACTGCATTTCATGCATTTTATACTGTGTTTTTTAGAGGAAAAACAACAATGCAGCAAATATGTTAAAATATATTAATAATAAAATCTTTGTGTCATAGTTTAGTACTAAAAAAAATCTGTAATCAATTCTCTATACAGTATTTCTCAATATTTTTAGTGTACTGCATATTTCGAATATAATAAAAATTTTGGCGTCACATTATGATTTTTAAAATTAAAATTGCCGCAATTCATGCATATTTTTGGTTTATGGTTTGCTATTTATTAGAAAAGAAATAACAGTGTTACAAATAACGAAAAATATATTAATAATAAGTTCTGTACACCATAGTTTAAAAACAGTAATAACAATTTAATAAACAATTAAACACACATCCCCAATTTACTCTTAATATTTTAGACAGTTAGAAACATAATAACGTGTAAATGCTAATTTAATCAACATATAACCAATTCTTATAACGCTGAGATATTTATTATTTGAAATTTTTAGAAACACACTGTGTTTTACAAGTGTATAAATAATTAAATATGTTATAATGAGAATGCCATACAATAATAAACAAATTTACTCACTACCCCAACCTTTTTTTATTATTATTATTATTTAGGTTTATTTTAAACAGTATTAAATCTAGACATTTTCCTTTCGGTGATTGGAGGGGGGGAGGGGAGGTGATCTCCGTAAGTGTGGAGATTTGTGCTTGTAAAACATTACCAAATGAAAAATCTCAAATTTCGTGAAAGACATTTTCCTGTCCCGCGGAGGGAGATCCTTCCCTTTCCATTCCTGGTCACCTACTGATTTCATCAATGATCCTGAGTTTATTTTCATCTATTTATTTACAAAAAACAACCGAAGCACTCATCCACTTCTGTCTATATTTGATGCATTGTAAAAAAGAAAATATAAAACAAAATAAGGTAAAAAAAATTTTAATGTACCATAAAATACTGAAAGTAAGCCCTCCTTTAATAAACAGGAAATTCGAAGAATTTTAAAGGATGCTTATAAATAGAAGTTTTGTGAAACAGATAGGTAAAATTAGCAGGGTATGGAGTTATATTTGGAGTTTACAAATTTTCCAGGATTTATACTGCTTGGAAATACATGAGGGGGGCTTACTTTCGGTACTCTACGGTAGTATACACAGTAGAGTCTCTCTATAACGAAACTCTATACATCGAATTTCTTTATATAACGAATTTTTAGTAGGAACGGTCCCATTTTCATACGATTACATTAAAAACAGTCTCTATATAGCGAAATATCTATCTCCATATAACGAATTTTTTCATAAATTGGTCTTAATTTATTCAGTTTTAAAAAGCTTCGAAATCATATGGAATCAATTTTCCATCACTTATTTTCGATTTATCGTTTGTGATGAGTTTTTTTTTAATATTACTTCTCTCCTTGTTCTTTAAATCCAACGAATTCATCGCACCTCCCACACACCTTTCCACATCATTCTAGAAACAGTGTCAACTGGATTGATACACATGTAAGAGAGGAATCAATGAGAGGCACATAAGAAAAGCCTTTGAATGGTGGGAAATGTTAACTACAATTTTTCATTTCTTGCTAAAATTTGAGCCTTTTTTGAGAGCGTAACAACTTTAGAATCAAAACAACAAAAAATTACAAATTTATTCGTCTGAAATTAATGCAAGTCTTCCTCTTTGATTTTCATATAAATGTTATGTTCTCTTTTTTGAAACAGCTTAAATAGTCAAGAAATAAAATGTTAGGTTAATATTTACTTTTAAACATTTCAAATTCTTAATTCAAAAGATCAAAAATAATATTTGTTCAAATTTCACACATTAAATACGATTTTCAACATCGAATTTCTATACATCGAATTTCTCTATATAACGAATTTTTTAATGGAACGGTGGATTTCGTTATATAGAGACTCGACTGTATTAGTATTGTGATCATATTAAGGTTATTGGGATGCACTAAGGGAGTCATATGACATAACTGAATCCTTGTATGTTGCAAATATCACTTGAGAAAATGGGTCCACACCTTAATAAAAAGGTCAAAATAAATCGATAAAGCATTAAGAATTACATTTATTAGATTTTAGATACATGGTTTCCTAAATTTTTATTTTTTTATTATTTTATTTATTTGTTTATTATTTTTATTATTGTTATTTATTTTACAACTTTTCATTAATTATTGTGTATTATTTTTGATTTTTTGTAAATAAATAAATAAAAAAATAAATTCTGAAAATAAAAGTAGAAATTATCAATGTCATATTCCATTAAGTTAATTTCTGAAATGTTTTAATTAATTAACTTATTTTGTCCTAAATATCAGATTTGTGTCTATTAATTTTCAAATGATTGATAATGTCATTTAAAAATATTTTTTAATTTTAAAAATATGTTTAAATTCAAAACAGTTATGTAATAGTATTTTTTAAATGGATTACTTAAATAGATTAATGTAATTCTTTGCTCAATCTTATAAGTATAAAAGTCATACTGTAATAAATTCACGTGAAAAAAAAATAATAAATTCATCGAAAAAAATAATAACATTAAAGAAATATTTTGTTATTATATTATTACTAAAGGACTTATTGTAAAAAATTGTCTGTTTGAATAAGAAAGCTATTCTATTGTTTCAGTTAAGATTAAAAAACAGATTCAACTTTAACGGTGTAATTTTAACTTGAATTCTAATTTGAATTAACTTAGTTTTTAAGTATATGTGCTAGCGTTAAATCACTGTTTGCAAAGTTTTTATCGTTTATTTATATTTTATTCGTGTCAGCGAAAAATTGCAATTAGCACTTTTAAATAAATTGCGATTCTGTTCTAATTTGAACAGTATAACATCATAAAAAATAAAAAGTAAATAATAAACTTTAATATTAAAAAGATCTTTTCTTGCTCAAAACAAATTTTATACTAGCTGATTAAATCTTTATTAAATATATCGTTTTAGCTATTTAAAAAAAAAAGAAAAGAAAAGAAAAGAAAGAAAAAAGATAGAAAAAAGAAAGAAAAAAGAAAGAAAAAATCCATAAGTAGTAACGATTGTTTTGAGGACTTCTACGCTTTTATTTAATGGAGCTTGGGTGTAAGCTTTCCAGCACAGCAATGCCGGCTGTCTTCCGCAGCTTAATGTTTACTACAATTAACAATTTTTTTCAGCTTCAAATGCAACTTTTAAATATTTTACTTCTTTATTTCAATTTCATGTGCTGCAGATAACTTCATTTTATAATAATAAATACAAAATTTCTGTAATATAACATGAATTAAAATAACTTGAATTCTTAAAATAACACACTGACTAAAAGTCCGCTTACTAAATTATGTTTTTACACAAGTAATACATTACATAAATTATACATTAGTACATATTTAACGTTAATTCAAAACAGGATGTATAATATTAGATTCACACTAATAATAAAAATAACACTTTAAAAAAACAAAGTTAAAATAGCAAGTTCCCAATATAAAAAATATCAACATCACATTGTCATTTAAAACTTAAATAAATAAAGCAGCATAAGGTACTTAAATTTTGTATCGTATTTTTTTAATCAAAATACATACACTGTTTAAGAAGGAAATTTAAATTCATGGATAAATACCCCACAAAACAATTTATATATGAAATATGAATCCCATGACAAAATAATAAATTTAATGAAGAAAAAATAATTTTTTTTTAGTAAAATATATGCACAATTGTGCTCTGTACGATAGCTTGAGGGAGAAGAAACTACAAACTTATTGATACAGAAAAACCCAATGCATAATAAAGCAATATGTGTATGAGATGTAAATCGTGAAATAAATACAATAATACATTTAATCAATAAAAAATGAAATTTATCAGAAAGAAATTTTATTACATACCGTTATTTTTTACGCCGAATCCAATTTGACAACCAATCCAAGTAAATCGCACTGCAGAGGAATTGTAGAACATCTACGCAGGATCTTTAAGAACACAAGAAAATGGAAAATAGTATGGTTTAAACCACCATAAATTCCTCAAAAATCATTTCGAATTCCATACTTTGTTTCACATCCAAACATATAATATTCGGCAAATGAGAGAAAAAAATAAAATAAAAGCCCATTCTATGGCTCTACGGCCATCTTCCGAACTGACTCACCGATCGATAATAGTTCCATAGTGGACTTTTTAAAAAAATATGTGAAAATAAATTGCACAGCAAATTGGAGATGAGAGGAAATATTGCGAATTCGGAATGGTTCTTGAGGAATGGCACAGACGAAATCCGAGTTTTTTTTTTTTTTTTTGGAAGAGATAGATTAATTCGTTAGCAGCGGAGAAAGAAGGAATTGTTTTGACTCGAGACACACACTCACACTGCAGCTGATTCTTGTTGTAAATCCGGCGAGGCGCTGGCGTGTTGTAGAGTAGTGTTTAGGATGCAGACGCATAAACGGGGGAAAGGTTTGGGAGAGAGAGAGAGAGGAGAACGAGGGATCGGGTAAAAATGGAAATGCCGCAATTGGTTTAGTTTAGAGTCCAGTCAGGGCCGGCGCAACGCTGCTCACAGGGCCGTAGCTAAGGGGGTGCTATGTGGGACTCATCCCCCCAAAAATATTTTGATCCACCTCTGAAAAAGATTCCAAGGTCACTCAATGAATTTCTGCTCCGAAAATTCAAATGAAATTCTGTTCAAAAATCTAACTTAATTTTGAAACCCTTTCACAGCTTCACAGATTTACTAAATTGTATCTAAAATAAGTGTTTCAACACGCGCTGTTCCTATTTGCATGTATGAAGTTAATATGATGTTTAATTTTGCACCAGTTATACACTCAAAAGTTTCATTATCATATACATTTCTTAGCACTGATTTATCGTTCTGCGTCAGAGAGAGAGAAAAAAAATTGAGCCCTCCCTACATTCTCTTGAGCTCCCCCCCCCCCCATTGTTTACTTCAAGCTAAGGTCCTGGCTTCTAAGGTCATGGCCTTAATCAGGCTCTGGTTACCGAATAGGCGTGAGAAGCATGTGCTTGCCTTAGAAAATTTTGAAGAAGTCCGAAATTGAGAAAACAGGGGCCCGAAATTTTTTATTGAATTAATTGTAATGTTAGATTTTGTTCATTTAACACAACTAAATATTAATACTACTTTTTTAATTTGGTTTGTATGCACATTGTAAATATCAATAATTTAAACTATTGCCAAAATTGAAAAAATTATTTCAAAATATTAATGTTTTATGCATGTTATATTCAAACTTTTTTTTAACTTAAATTTTTACGTTAATAACACAGTTCAAAATCATTTTTCCATATTTTTATTGGTTGTATCCAATTATTGCGCCTATATATATATATATATATATAAGAACATGAAAATGTTCTTTAATGAAACACATATGAACAGAACTGAGACATGCTATGTACTACCAGTGCGTTTCCAGATATGTCAAACTTACAAAAAGTTTATTGAATGAAAGAGAGCTTCAAAATGACACTGTGCTTTCCATATCTTCAGAGGTTAATCTGGCCCTGGCCAAGACAATACAGTTAGTGGAGTTCAACATGTAATGCGATATTGGAACAGTATTCTAATTTCATTGTATATTTCATAGAATAATAATGTGTAACATAGATAATAACATGTATGAAAAATACCCCATCTTTCACCAGTGCCCGTCTTACGCAGGGGCATGCGGGGCAGCTGCTCTGGTGCCTCCTTTTTAAGGGGCCTTCCATGAGAGTAATCAGGATTTTCATTATAAGGTGCCAAATGCTTAAAATTAACCAAAAGTGTCCAAAATTCATATGTTTTCAAGCATTTAGGAAGAGAGTGTGGTCCCCTCTTCCCCCTCTACTTCAAATATTCCCTCCACACATGCAGAAAACAAGTTATATAATTAGAAAACTAATTATTAAAACTTTATTACAATAACTTAATATTCTATAGTTTTCAAAAGAAAATTTCGATGTTTCCTCATAACGTGACAAGTTAAAATCAATAATTATGATCAATTTTGAACCTTCATTTTTAAACATCTTATACTATACGTAGATAAACAAAGTAAAAGTTTACAAAGCAATACTCGTGTCAACCAATCTATCATTTTTTTCTATTGTTATTGAACTAGCATTTTTTTATTGAAGTTGTGACCATCTTTTTGGGATATCTTGTATACAGATGTGAGCAGTACTTACAAGGAAGGTCTCCATACTGGGCATACTCAGAATTTTATGAAAAAAATACTGATTAAAGTACTTATGTAGGTAATAAAGAATCAGTCAAAATTAGCGGCGGAATCACATTAGAAAAAATTTATAAAAATAAAATATTTTCAAATATTTGGCGTGAAAAGACGAAAGAGTCACTCGATTTGGCGAGCAGCCTTTTTCTTCACCAAAAGCAAATGATTATAATGCAACTCAAAACTCTTGGATATTTAGAATGCGTGTAAATGGTATTTAATGAACTTAAACATAAACAATGAGAGATTTTAATATATTATATACATATATTGGGTTGGGGAAAAAGTAATTTCGCTTTTTTTCGTATTTTTTAAACTGAATTTATTTATATAAATTAAAAAAGCTGATCAGTAATATATGTGGTGTTTTGTTCGATGACCTTTTATCTTTTTTCTGGTAAAACCATAATTCCGTCACTGTAGAATTTCTGCGTGTTCTGGGCAAAAAACTGAACAAGGTGATTTTCACAAGCCTTTTTTTAATCTAGCTTAACACCATTAAGAGAGTTCCGCAGAGGGTGGAACAAATGATAATTGGTTGGATCTAGGTCCAGACTATACGGTGGGTGCATCAAAACCTCCCAACCAAGCTCTCTCAGTTTTTGCCGAGAGACTAAACATGTTAATGACACTGCTCATTTCTAGAGAACAGTTTTTAATCCTAGAAGACTCGAGTTATATAAATTCGTGTTTTCTTTCTTTAAATAATATTCGATCCACTTGACATTTTTTCTTTTATTTCACACCACACACACATATAGTTGAACAGACACTAACATATACTATTTACATAAAAAAAGATACATATTTTTTACGGGGAAGTAAAATATTCTTCCTCGCATCGAGAATTCGAACAACTTCTACCTTTTTAAACAAAACATTGCGCCACAGGTGGCTTTCCCTTTGGCGACCGTACGGCGCCTTCGGGTTGATTCACACGTGATTTGCAATACATGTGTGTCGTTCAGCGATGTCGTGATGGAAGACAACGCTTTTCCTATTGATCAATTTCGGACAGGTTTTTTTTAATCACCTGCTTCAATTGCATTATTTGTTCACAGTAGATGGTTGAATTAATGGTTTTGCCAGGTTAGAGCAGCTCATGATGGACAATTCCTTTTCATTCGCACCAAACAATCAGCATCACCTTCCTTGGCGTCAATCCGGGCTTTACCGTCGTTTGTGAAGCTTCGACCACGATCTTTTTCGCACATTGTTGTCGTACGTGATTCACTTTTCATCACTCATAATCATTTGTTTCAAAAATGGCTTGATTTTGTTCCGTATCAGTAGCAATTCCCAATGGAAACTCTGTCCATTAAACTTTTTCACTGCAAATTCATGGGAAACCCAAGTATCGAGTTTTTTTTGGTATTAATTTTTTTGTAAATGGTTCAAAAGTGTTTTATGGTCGATGTTTAGTTCCGTAGAAATATCGCAGGAAAAAATACGTCAGTCTACTTCGATTTTTTTTAAAATTGCATCGACTTTTTCAACGATAGGCTGGCCAGGGAAATGTTCATCTTTAACATCGAAATTTTCGGAACGAAAATGCGCCAACCAAATTCTGACTTTGGCGTTTACTTAAGCATCGATCACCATAAACGCCACGCAATTTTCGATGAACCTAAGCCGCATTTTTCTCTTTTTAGAAATAAAAAACTAAAATGTGAGGAAAATGATCTTCTGGAATCTCTCTTTTTAAAAAGTAATAACTTTTGACTGATTAAACAGATGATGATAACTTTACATTTAAAACTAGAGACTGTTACCTTTCAAATGATGTATAGTATGACTTAATTGAGTAAGTAGTACTCGAGATATACGACTTTAAAACTATCTATTGTCGAAATTACTTTTTCCCCAACCCAATATATACATATTGTATTACATGTATATATTACTTGTTGAACTAATTATTTAATTAATCACGGAAAAAAATATTTTTATAGATAAAAAAAATAATATTGAGAAAAATCATCTTCATAAATTTAAGCGTATACAAAAATAAAAGATAGATGTTTCCATAGCAACAAAATCTAATCTACTATTCTCAATAGGACTTTGAGCTTGAAACAAATTTAATTAATTTAAATTATGAATTTCGTTTTAAATCTTAAATTTTGATGATTAAATTTAAATATAAATACAGATAAATATCGATATAACAAAATTATACTTAAAACAAACTAAAGGTTACAAAACTAAAGTTATTGACATTAAATTTCTCAAAACAAGTTCAACATAAAACCTCTTTTTTTTTTCTTCTTCCTTGAAGTGTATTTGACATAAAGTATTTTTTGAAATTACATTCCTTCGCCAACCGGCGATAAATCGCCAAATAACGAAATTTTCATTATTTTTTTACGGTTACTGAATGGAGTTTCCGCCGCATTTTTTTTTATAAACGTATATATCTACCGAGAAGAACATTCTGTAATTTTTTCAGATTTTTCGGGGTATGCCCGTATGGAGACCTTCCTTGTTAGTTTGAAATTTATGCATACATAAAATATGTCTGAAATTCACTATTATCCATTTCCACATTATTCGCAAAAAAATTCTATAGATAGATAGAAGCTCCCCCCCCCCCCCAGCCTTAGTCGGGCCTTTGACATTTAATGAATTATTTAATGATGTGTATTAAATAATTAATATGCAAATTAATTATTTTTTAATTTCACAAAATCTTCTATCTTTTACAATATTTTAAATATTTTTTAAGTACATGATCAAGCAAATCTATACGTTCCACGAAAATTAGATCAATTTTGACGATAAAAAATAAAATTAATACTCACTTTTTTATATAGAAACATTTAAAAACAAATCTGGAGCAAAATTATTATTATTATTATTATTTATACAGGAAACATTATTTTGAATTGTATACAGAGATTAGAGACCTCTAGTAAAGCCCCCAATTGACGTAGTGCCCTTAGCTAGCCCCGTTTGTCCGATTTTTCGTTGGACATGAGTCTCTACATCAAGCAAAGAAAACCAATTTTTATCATCTTTTTTTTTTTTTTTTTTTTTTTTTTTTTTTTTTTTTCCGTTTCTGGTTGTATTGATTCTAGTATGGGTTAGTATTGGGTTGAATTTTGACTCTTGCAGCTCGGGTTCTTTTTAAATAGATTTTTGAAAGCCAAAAAACTGTTTCACATTAAAGAATAAATAAATGGAATAATTATGGTGAAACTCAAAGCTATTGACACTTACCCGTTGCTGACACTTCAGTAATAATCTAACCCAAAAAAAAAAGCATTTGCTTCTAAAATTCCGCAAAGTAATGCTATCTAGTGAAAACTTGTTTGTATTAACTGTTAAAACTTATTTTTCCGGAAATTTAATTTTTTAAAAACAAGTTGGAAATTGAACGTGAAGCGTAGCAAATGAGGTGCGTTCGTACGATAACAAAGTTTTAAAATATCACTCTCATATATAAATCTCATAAAACTGTAAATAACTACAATTAAAATGCGCACCAAACAATGTTCTCCTTATACCATTATGCAATGGAATACTTTTGTGCGGCCTTGTAAATCAATAAAAAATATTCTTTGCACCACAGATTATGCAAAATGTATATTATAATATGTACTTTAAAGATGCATATCAATTTTATTACGTTCGAATGAGTGTAACACCATTAAAATGCATTTGAAACACCCCCCCCCCCCATTAACCGTAATGTATCGGAATACTTTTGATTGTCCCTGTAATTGAATTATGCATCCGATTTTGATAAAATTTGAAATAACTCGACAAAATTATGTAATAACTACGTATTTAAAATTTCAAACGATTAAAATGCATTTGAAACTTTTTCCCCCATTGACCGTAATGTAACGGAATACTTTTGATTGTCCCCGTAATTGATCTATGCATCCGATTTTCATAAAATTTGGAATGACTCGACAAAATTATGAAATAATTGTGTACTTTAAATTCCAAACGATTCAGTTGGGTAGTTTTTGCGTTGTTATATGCGGACGGACAGACAGACGGACGGACTGAACGACCGTATTTACATAATTACGAACGCACCTAAAAAGGGAGATTGTGTCAGTTCCTAAAGTTACTGGACATATTTATGAAAAAAAATAATTTTTAGTAATTAAAGTGTAATTTTCCAAAATTTTGTCAGGAATAATTTTTGAATATATTGCTACTATCCTTTCAAAAAGAAAAGTAAGTATAAAATGGATTTAGAACTTTATAATAGTAATTTTATAAAGGAAGAATCTTTAAAGTATCAGTTACTGGGATTTCACCATACGCTGTAAAAAATTGCTGTTACGTTACTCCATGTAATTGGTACCAGCATCATGTTACCACCTACTTTATAGAGTAATATAATTGACACAACTGTTGTGATTTAAATGGGTATAACTGGTGTATTACACAAAAAAATGTGAAAATATCAAAATTCACATTATTATGGTAAAAAGAAAAAACATTTATATCGGTTAAATTGCTCCATAAAATTGGAGGCAGCAAAGCCGCCATTAATTTCATAGAGTAACGTAACACTAATATTTATACAGTATATGGATTTGAATATGAATGAGTCTTTTTATAAGGAATTTATAAGGATATTTGAATTTTTGAAACTAGTTTCGAAAATAAAAGTATCTTTAAAAAAAAAAAAAACCTGTAAATTAAACCAAATAAGAAAAAAATCGGCTTTTTGAAACTGGTTCCGAAAATGAAATTATCCTTATAAAATAAAACTGTAAATAAAATCGAATAAGCAAAAAGTGGGCTTTATAGAAATCGACTCCAGCTATCGAATAAAAAAAAAAAAATCCTTTCAAAATATGGAAATGTAAACGAGATAATTAAAAAAAATTCTTTTATAAGATTAACATCAGCGAACAGACATCTTAACGCCATTTTTACAAACTTAATTATTTTAAACAGAAATTTCAATAGAAGGCACATTCGGGAGAGGAAAGCAGTTGCACTCCCTCCCTCAAGAAATTTAATATTTCAGAGAGTATTCGTCAATTTGTGTCAAGCTCTTTTTTTTTTTTTTTTTTTTTTTTTTAAGCTTTTTTTCAGAAAGTTCAGAAAAGTTTAATAAAAATTGTTATATTTCATTTAGATAGAAACATTAACATTAAATAAATTCTTTAAGCACATAATTTATTAAGTGTCAATAATTTTTACTTAATACTCTCTATTGCACATTGCCAAAGTGAGATGCATTATCATTAATGAGTTTATAGCTATATACAACAATCCAAAGAAACTTTGCTTCTCCTCTTAAGGTGCCTGCCTACCTTCAGGAGGGATTTTTTTTTTAATATTTGAAAAATTGCCTACTTCTGTGCATTATATTATAGAATATAGTTTAAAATTATGAATAACATGTAAAAAATATTTATATTATTAAATATTTTGATTTTTAGGCTCAAAATATACATAAAAATTGCTATAAAATGGCACTCTTGCAAAACATCAAAACTCAAGTTTAAATGAAGATATTTTTATTCTGTAAATTTTATTATGATTAATGAAACTTTCTTGAGGCACTGAAGCATTTTCATAACAATAACTATGTTATTTAAAAAAATTATAGAAGTTGAAGTTTTTACACACAGAAAAATCAAGAAAATATATGACAATTCATAACTTGCATCAACTTAAATATGAAAAAATAATTAACTATCATAATAGCAGAGGCACAAAACCTAAATAAACTCCTTGAGAGTATTTTTGCAAAGTTTCACAATGTTACAATCATGATTTTTCGAGTTATGATGTTTTGCGATAAAGCAAAATGTGCAAAATCTCATTTTGAGAAAAAGCACAAAATATAATTAAAAACCAGATTTTACCTATTAAATGACTAATATTAAAATGCCTGTAACTCAAGTTCTAAACAAGATAAAAACACAATTCAAACTGATTATATCACGGTTTAATATTAAACCAAATATAGAAAATCGGATTTTTGGCCGAAAATTGCATTTTAAAGGTAGGCAGGTACCTTAAGAAAAAATTTCTTAAGTCTCCTCTAATTTAAAATACCAAAAATTGAAAATAGAAAGTTGATGCATAGGATGATAATAGAGGATAATATGAAACAGGTGATAATTTTCGAACTTTAAAAAGATTACTAAGAGTTTTTAAAAATTTAGTCGTAGTGATTGTTATATGAGTGCTAAAAAATACTAATGTAATAATTGAATTTGAAAAAAGATATTATTATTACTTTTTTAATAGTGTTTAAAAGGTTAATATCATTAGCTTTTAAATATTTAGTCAATGCAATTATTAAAAGTCCTTCCGGCAGTGCCGGGAGGAAGAGGTAGCTTTCATATACTTATTTATTTATTTATTTATTTTAAATTAAGTTATATTGTTCAAACATATGAAGCTCAAATTAGTGGAACCCGATTTTATAAGACTGGACACTAAGTTTTTGTCAATACTGAATATTAATAGGAATTTTTAGAAAATAGTCATCTTTTATTCAATCTGGTTTTATTTTAAGCGATTTAGATAACCGTTAAATTCCACGATATCATGAAGTGTATGTCATTTTAAAGCAACATGATGGATAAAACAAACCCATGAGCTTTGTCGAAATCTTAATTCATGTGCACATGCACACTCATTTAAAGTGATAAATATATACCAGTGCTGTCGCGGGCAAATTGATTTAAAAAAAAAAAAAAATGTCATATCTCAGGCGTTTTTTAAGGTAAAGACAAAGCAAAAAATACTCCGGAATACATTATTAAGATAAAAACTTTAGAAAGAACCTTTTTCCAATTTCTAATTTTTTGCATGTACATCATTACACATTTAAAAGATTTTTGACAAACTTAAATGGCCGCCATTTTGAAACAAGAGGGCGGATGAAGTTGGCAGATGAACTCGGTCAAGACATTGTTATGTACTATGTACGCAAGGAGCAAATCAGTTTATCCAAATCAGTTCATAAATATGCGTATTATCGCCTGACAAATTTCAGACCGTTTCAAAATGTCAACCACACTGGAAATTGAAAGTGCTGTAACTCAGCCATTTTTCAAGATATAGATGGAACAAAAAATGCTCTGGAATCTTTGTATCAAGGTCAAACACACAAAAGAAAAATCTTTTTTAATTTCTTACTTTTTTGCATATAATTTTAAAATTTAAATTTAAAAAAAAAATTTAATATCCCGCCATTTTGAAACAAGATGGCGGATGGAACTGGCCAACGAACTCGGTCCAGACATCGGTATGTACTATGTACGCACCAAGTTTCATCCAAATTGGTTTATAAATACGCATGTTATCACGTGACGAAAATCAAGTCACTTCAAAATGTGAGCAACACTGGAAATTAAAAGTACTATAACTCGGCCATTTTTTCAGATACAGACAAAAAAAAAAATGCTCTGGAATCGTTGTATCAAGGTCAAATGCATAAAAGAAAAATCTTTCTCAATTTCTTGTACCTAATTTAAAATTTTTAAATTTCTAAAAATTTTTAAATGGTCGCCTTTTTGAAATAAGATGGCGGATGAAACTGGCTAACGAACTCGGACCAGGATTTATTATGTACTATGTACACACCAAGCTACATCCAAATCGATTCATAAATACGCGTGTTATCACGTGACAAAATCAGATGGTTTTAAAAGTCAGCCATAAGAAAAATTCAAAATGCTATAACTCAATTATTTTTTAAGATATAGACAAAATAAAAAATGTTCTGGAATCGTTGTTTTAAGTTCTAACACATAAAAGAAGAATATTTTTCAAATTTTAGTTTTTTCCCATTTAATTTTAAATTTTAAAATAAAAAAAATTAAAATGGCTGCTATTTTGAAACAAGATTGCGGATGATGCTGGCCAACGAACTCGGTCGAGATATTTGTACGTACTATGAACATACCAAGTTAGATCCAAATCGATCCATAAATACGAGTGCTTTTATTACGTAACAAAAATCAGGTCGTTTCAAATTGTCTGCCAAACTAGAAATTCAAATTGCTATAACTCAGTTATTTTTTAAGATATAGACAAAACAAAAAGTGTTCTAGAATCTTTGTTTTAAGTTCTAATACAAAAAAGAAAAATATTTTTCACCTTTTAATTTTTTCACATTTAACTTTAAATTTTAAATTTAAAAAAAAATTAAATGGCTGCCATTTTAAAACAAGATGGCAGATGATGCTGGTCAACGAACTCGGTCAAGACATTTGTTTGTACTATGCACATACCTTCATTCAAATCTGTTAATAAATACGATAGTTATCGCATGACAAAAATTATATATATATATATATATATATATATATGTCAACATTTGAACGGAGGGTGGTTTTGAGGCTTGGGGGTCATGATCGGGTTTCCGGAAGTGCTTTCCTCCGGACGGCGGCAATAGGTAGCTTTTTACTTTTTGTAATGAAAACTACCTAAAAGAATGATAAAAAAAGATGAACATAAGGAATGATAGATTATCAAATGAGATAAAAGTGAGTTGGGGGGGGGGGGGCACCTTTCATATAATAAAAAGGTTCCGTAGAAAACAAACAACTTCAACTTATTATATAAACTTATTAGTGCATGTAATTATATTTTCCTTTACAATTCAAAGAATTAAATCGCTAGAAACTACTTAAAATCTAACTTGCAACTATACTAATATGAAAGTAATGAAAGTTTCAAAATATGAAATAAAAGGAATTTAAAATAAAAGTGCGGATTTCAGGCCTGGTGTGAAACTTCTGTATTTACTTGTTAGAAATGGAATCAATATTTATATTTCTTTATTTCAAGCACAGAATAGATTTTTCAGAGGTGAATGATCAAATACTAAATACATAAAACAAAAGCTTTTAGAACAGTCCACGAGTTTAAAATACTGTCTTTATTTTAATGGAAAGGCTTGAGCCCCATGAGATCAGAGTTCTGTGACCTTTTTTAACTTGCAGCATCCAGAAACCCATGAATAAATTTTGCACCCTACAAAAATTATTATAGTAAAAACCATGTGAAAGGAATATATCCATATTTAATATATTTTCTGACACAAACACAATGTCCGATCAGAAATATACAAACAATACAATTTTATCCAAATTTGTGGGAAAAAAATAAATTTTTTAATAAAATTATTCATTTTTATAGGCACATATGAGGACTGTATAATATGCAATTAGCATTGACAAAAAAAAAAAAAAAAAAAAAAAAAAAAAAAATGTCAAAAATGTAGGGGGAACTGGGGTACATTGATACATGGGGCACATTGATACACCCCCTCTACCGCTCACAGGGTCATTACAGGAAGTTTCACAACAGCTCCAAAAGGTGATGCTAGTGTATTCAACTACATACAGAAAATCTTGGAATGATTCAGCAGTTTGATGAAATGGGACGGGTGATTTATTGTTTTTGTTGTTCAAAAGTAAATTTGAGTTGTACAATTGAAATGCTATCATACAACTGTTCCAGTATTTTCAACCAAAATGAATACTCTCCCTGGTAAGTACAGCTACTCTTTATCAGTTCCTCATTATTTATTGTTAGATGTATTGTGAAGTGTTGAATTTGAGACTCATTTTATTCAAAATCGCTGTATGGGGCACATTGATACAGTTTATGACGGGGCACATTGATACAGCCTAAATCCTTTAATAGTTCATATTTTCATTATCTTTTATTATTTTTTTTACCATACACTCCTTAATCCAACCTTTTTTTCACGAAAAATTTCTAATATTAGTTTTTATTTAAGTGAAATAGCTCTAATTTCTTTATATTAGAACATTTTATAGTATTTCTGAAAACAGAAGACGTAGGAACTTACCCAGCATCTAGTGCTAGTAGAACTAATAAAAGAAAAGGACGGCATTCTGGCAAATCTCGAATTTATATCGATTCTCCAGAGAAAAAAGTATTTTCGACATGAGAAATGTTAAGTAAGAGAAACAAACTGCAGAACAGAAAATGATACTTATGTTATAAACAGAATTTTTAATATAATTATCCTTTATTTTCTGTTTATGAACCTATTTATAAACAGAAAAACTGGTAATTTTTTCATCTTTCATAAGAAAGATGATAATGCTGGGGTTGAAGTGCTAGATATGACAAAGTTACCACAGCCAACAATCAGACAAGAAACAGCCAGAACATCAGGTCATAATATATTTAATTTTGATTGCTTTAATATTGCTTAAAAATAAATTGCGGGTGATTTGAATTTTTATAAATAAATATAAAATGGTTTTCTAACTCATTTTTTATGAAAAATATGCATTGGTTTTATTTTGTCGTCATTTTTCTTAAACGTATCAATCTGCCCCGGGTATGGGGCACATTGATACAAATGACTTTTTTTGATTTTTTTAAAATTACATGCAAAAATACTATATAAAACAATGATTGTACATTTTTATAACATACTACACAAGTTTTGCTGTCACCTCATGGAAAAAAAACTTGAATTTTCTCCTTTCTTGACACCAAAAAAAATCTTAGAAAAAAACTGTATCAATGTACCCCAGTTCCCCCTACTTTATTCAACATAATATATTTTAGTTCGATTCACTCAGTCGAACATTCGTTTATATATTTTTATCCCTTTTAAAAAATACGATTTCTCTAACACTTCAAAAAGGCGTTTATTTCAGCAATAGCCTCATCGTTAAAGCCAAAAATTTTTTTACCGGGCTATTTTTTCAAATTTGAAAGAAAAAAAAATCACCACTGGCTAAATTTTGTTAAAATAGTGGATGCAGAAGCCTTTCATATCCTAATTCATAGAATTTTGCCATAGCGATGATATAGGTGTTAGAGGTCTGCACGGTCCGGAATTTCCGGCCCGGTTAAATTTTTATATTTTAGGCCTGGCCCGGCCTGTACAGATATCAGTGAAAACAGGCCCGGCCCGGCCTGTTTTGGCCCGTTACAATTCCTACGATTTCTAAAAAATTCAGATTTTTATCATATAATTAAGATTCCTTTAAAGAATACTGCATGCATATCTATGGAATGATTATACAGTACATTTTTCCGGAAATACACATTAGGGACCGTTCAAGTATTACGTAAGCACTAAAGGGGGAGGGGGGGTCCAGAGTCTGCTTATTTTTTCTGACAATGGGGAGGGGGTGTCACGACAATTCTTACGTAAGCATTAAACAACGAAGCAACTGCAGTTCAAATTCAACAAGCAAACAAAGTATGATGGGGAAAGAAAGTTCTGCAGTCCGTTCGAAATTCGCCGTTTATTTTCGATTTTATCCTTTGCTTAATCATCGGCAGTCGCGTGACCCGCATCACCCACTCACCCTTTGTCTTCATTGTTGTCTGTTAAGTTGTGTACCAAGTCAAATACATTGATAGACTATAAAAACACAGGAACCGGTGTGGCTGGGTTCTGTTGCCAGGGTAACTGGTCAGTTGACTTTATTTTAAGTAAGTCTGGTATTTTCTTTTCTCCCGTTCAATCTGTCATGGAATTCCAGGAATTTTCGCAGAATTTCTGGAAATTTGTCTTTTCTCTCCTATTGTCGAACTTCCTTCTCTACAGGTTTTGGAACTTTAGAAAGCAGAAAACCTACTTGGGGTTTTTCTTGTCTAGGATACATAGCACAGATATTTATTGTTTTAGTTCAGTTGCATAGTGAATTTACATATTTAATTTTTAGTGAAAGAGTATTGCTTTTAGTTGCCTAGTGAATTTAGTCGGAATTAATTATGGATATTAACATTGACAAAGAACAAGGACCGGAAACCTGCAATACCCCAGGCCACTGTTTCAGTGAAAACTTTATAATAGACAATGTTGAAACATGGGTTCAAGGATCCTGGACATCGGATTAAAATATGAACACCAAATTGAAGTCCAACATTTGTATGATTCATGTCAAAAATTTTAGTTATGATGCCTAAGTAAGTTAAGACTTCTTGTATATCTTGTTTTATTGTTCAATGTGATAAATAACAATGTATTTAAACCATTTTGTATTCTGTGGTTTGTTTAATTCAATAAGCAAATATATATTAAAACCATTTTACATATTTTGATATCACAATCCCTATATGCCTATATAAATTTGTAGGATTAATAATGTAATTGATTGGTAACTTTTTATAAGTCAAGAAGTATTGATGTATAAACTCTTATAAAATCTTACGTAAGCAAGAAGGGGAGGGGTCTAGCACTTGCTTATATTTTCTTACAAGGGGGTGGAGGGGGTACAAAATGGCTAAAAATATGCTTACGTAATACTTGAACGGTCCCTTAGCAACATTAATGATTACTAAGATTCTTAGGCTTTCAACATTCAAATAAAGATTCATTAAAAAATTAATATGGCTTAGAATAAAAGAGAAAAGAAAGAAAGTTAAAAACATCGTAACTTTAAAAGCTGTTTAATAACAGAAGATTTATAAAAATATTTCTATATCATTTTATTAAAAATTTTAAATCCAAATTCATTCGCTAATTCAAAGAAGCTCCTTTCTGATAAATTTCTAAATTCATTTTTTTCGCAGAAACGCATAAGATTAGCAGGTGTCTTTATTCAGAAACTATATAATCGAATGATGTGTTCCATTTTTTGATACAAGTAATTTAAGAACACTGCAAGCAAATAAAATATTGTTATAGTTACCGTTTTGAATAGAATTTCCGGAAGGAAGAAAAATCTGCAACCATTTGAGAAAATATTGTATCTCAAATAGGTTATACAAGTATTTTAATTACCAAAAATAAAAAACGCTATTCGATTCCAAATCTCTTCAATAGTCAGGCTTATCACATTTATATTTTTACAATTAAAATTAATGTGAAAATATGTCAAAATTTCGCGTTATTGAGAAATTAATTTAAAAATCACCAAGAAGTACAAATCCAAAGATTAAGCTAACATAAGTTCTTTATCACTGTTCATAATTTTACAAATCATGTTGTCTGCCCTACAGATCTTGAGAACAATCAAGTTTTCTTCCGTCCGGCAAGCCTATATGTAGAAAAATAATGCAAGCTTGATCTTGGCCCGGCACGATTCAGCTAAAAAGATATTAAAAGAGTTACACACAATGTCACTGCCCGATGCCGATCTCTACACTGTACAAGTTACATATTTATATTGATGCTGTCAAACTAGTATGGCTCGTGACGCACATTTATATTTATTCTCGTTAAAACCATTTTCTTTAAAAATAGGTCATATTGTATCGTTTTGACGAAATCTTCGAAAATTTTTTTATCGGCCCGGCCCGTACGGCCCGTTCAATTTTTTTGCCGGCCCGGCCCGTTGAAAAAACTGTTCTAATTCTGCCGGCCCGGCCCGCGGACCAGGCCAGGTACGGGCCACGGGCCAAACCCGGGCCCGTGAAGACCTCTAATAGGTGCGCACGCGTGCATTGTCTTAATGAAAGCGAATTTTTTTCTTCGCCAAATGCGTACATTTTTATTTCACAATATCTTTAAAACAATCCAGTAAGTTGACATAATATTCAGATAGTTTTCCCTTTTTCAAGGTAATGCTGCTGTCAGCTGATTGCATTCCAAAACACTGTAGCCATGACTTTGTTCGCAGATAAAACCGTCTTAGCCTTTTTTGGCGCAGGTTGGCCATGAAAAATCCACTGTTTGAACGGTTCTTTAGTTTTGGTATACCATGATAAATCCATGTTATAAATCAACACCAAAAACCATTTTAGATTTCGCTTTAACTTTCCCAAACATTCTTTTGAAATTGGCACACGAATGTGTTTAATGACAATAAGAAGAATTTGCAGCATCCATTTTGCGGAAAGATTTTTGATATCCAATGAATTGTGAAGACATTTTACACCCATTCAATTGAGTTGCCCGCAGCAATCTCAGGCACTTTCAGTCTCCGATCGTTTATTACAATATCGTGGATTTTTTCAATCAGTTGTGCGATGTCGTAACCTTAATCGAGCGACCTGGACGTTCCTCATCAAAAATGCTTATACGGCCGCATTTGAATTCAGCTGTCCAATATTTTACAGTTGATAACGAAGGCGCAGAAACCTCATACATTTTTTTGAGTTCTTCTTTAATCGCATAAATATTTTTCTCTTTCAAAAACAGATTTTTCATCACTGCTCAGTATTCAGTTTTTTGCATTGTTTAAATATCACTAAAGTTTCTCTTTTCAAATGGGTTCCATTTACTAGCTGAACCACTTAGTGACTTAGCAAACTGCCATGTTTTATGCGAAATATAACCTTTACGAAATAAATCAGTTTTTAAATTCTAGTAGCACCACCTTTGGCCCTGGCCAAGTATTTATCATACTGCCCTCGTACAGTGAAACCTCCAAATAAGGGACATCTTTGGGACCGCAACTTTCGTCCCTTAAATAGAGGTGTCCCTTATTCGGAGTGTCCCTTATTTGGAGGTTTCACTGCATTAACTTCTAATAAAATTAATGCATTCAACATGCTCCCTCCCCCCTGGTCACAAAATATATGTGGAAAATACTTTTTTTTCTTTCTTTCTTTTTATTTATTTCTTTATTTATTTTGAAAATTATGCGATTTAAATAAAGCCATAAAACGACACGCAACATTTCTCCTTCATTCAAATATAAAATGTACAGTATGAACTTTTAAAAACTTACTAGTTTACTCCAAAGGAGGGGGGGGGGGGGCTAAAATAATAAAAGATATTTTGCAAATTAAAAATATACTTTTTTTAAAAAAACCTCTTAGTACTTTCGGTCTGTATTTCCCGTGCCCATCATCATAGAATATTTTAATAACTAATTCCGGTTTATTTATACAAATACGTCAGTTCGTTTTGAAATGTGACAGCCAATAATTATTAAAGTTGATAGTTGAATTAACAGTCCTTTGGATTAAACTTAAGTAGAGAAATATATATTAACCGCAGTTTCATTTATTTTACATCACTAACTTTTATTACGACTGTCTAGTTACGCATTTAAAATTCAAGTGACATATGATAGCAAAGTGATGTAATTAAATAAATAGAACTGCAGTTAATGTATATTTCTCTACTCTAGTTCAATCCAAGAGACTGCTACAGTCAACTCTCGTTAATTCGAACTCGTTGGGACCACTCGAAATGTTCGAATTATCCGAAGTTCGAATTATGGAAAATATAAAATGAAAACATGCTTAATATGGTACTATTACAAAGGAATGAATGTTATACTGTTTTTTAAATATATTTCGTTTGTTATCAATAGAATATGACTTAATAATAAATTAAAATGTATAAATACATAAACTAATTAAATGATTAGAAACAAGCACAACGGAAGAAAAATTTGAGGTGTCACTGACGAACAGACTGGGCACTAAAAAAGTGGATATCAAACTGCATTGGACTATATGTATACTCGTTCGGAACAATTTTCACAAAAATCAAAGAAAGAAAGTTATTCAAATGATCTGAAATCCGTGAGAAAGAAAAGAAAAAAGAAAAATCGGAATTCTCGTTAGTTCGAATAAAACGAAGTCAAGAGAAAATGAGTTCGAATTAGTGAAAGTATTTAATATTATTCTGCCATTGAACGGAACTTCATGTTTAGTTCGAATTATCCGATTTCGGAGCAACGAAAGTCGACTGCTACTTCTATTTTCGACTCTAATAAGTATTGACTATTTTATTTCCAAACGAAATGATGTGTTTGTATAGCAATATAGTTATTGATAAATAGCAATTAATTATTAAAATATTTTCTGATGACACTCTAGGGAAATACAGCCCGAAAGTTCTAACAAGTTTTTAATAAAATGTATATTTTTAACTTGCAACATCTCTTTTGTTATTTTAGTCACCATTTAAATAAAACAGTAGGCTTTTGAAAGTTTATGTTGTATATTATGCACCAACAGAGTTTTATTTTATTTTATTTTTTTTTCATTTAATACATAAACTTTTTAATTATTTGCTAACAACACCAAAAAACCTTTATTATGTAAAAGGTATAAATTATGCAAAAATTTAAATGTAGTTAACATTATACTTTCGTAGTAGCCTTATCCTCATTTCAAATGTAATAACAGCGGATGAAATCACCAAAGATTTTTGCTACTTACACCAGCTTTTTTTATTCTGATCATTTCAGTAGTTCAGTTGTATCGTATTTTAGTTGCATTAATTTATTTATTAATTGATGAAGTTTAAATTTTTTATGGAATATTAGCCGGAAGCAAATACTGAAATATATTATTGTTTTGTATGCTAACCTGTTAATCTTCCATTTTTGGCTTGCATTTAATTTAAAAAAAATAAAAAAAAAGATTTAAAAAAAATTCAAGCTCGAAAACTATTTTAAAAACCATAAAAAATAGTAAATATAGATTGCAGTTTTTAAATGAATTTCTGTTAAAAGAACATTCTTCTTTCCTATTCGACGATGTAAAAATTTAAATTTTGTTATCGTCAGTATAATATCAACTACAATCGGACCTCTATTTAACGAAGTCGCTAAATCCCGATAAAAAGTTCGTTATACGTTAAAAAATATTTTAAACCACTTAGAACAGATTTTAAATTCGTATACACTAAATAGTGTTTTAAAAAAGTATTTAATCTTTTTTTTTTTTTTTTTTTTTGTATAAATAACAACGCTTTGCTTTATTTGTTACATTTATCAAAAAGAAATCTGCAAGAAAAACAGGTATTTTTGTTTTATATTACATAGATATCATTATTTTTTTTTTTCATTTTATTCTGTATTATCATCTTGTTTTACACTCTTTTTCGTTCCGAAAAAGCATGTAGTTTTTTCTTTTTTTCTTTTTTTTTTTTTTTTTTTTTAGGTGCGTTCGTAATTATGTAAATACGTAGCACCTATTGTTGTCGCTCAGTCCGTCCGTCTGTCTGTCCGTATATAACAACGCAAAAACTACCCAACCGAATCGTTTGAAATTTAAAATACATAATTATAACATAATTTTGTCGAGTCATTTCAAATTTTATGAAAATCGGATGGATAGATCAATTACAGGGACATTCAAAAGGATTCCGTTACATTGCGGTCAATAGGGAAAAAAGTTTTAAATGCATTTTAATCGTTTGAAATTTAAAACATATAATTATTGCGTAATTTTGTCGAGTCATTTCAAATGTTATGAAAATCGGATGCATAGATCAATTACAGAGACAATCAAAAGGATTCCGTTACATTACGGTCAATGGAGAAAAAGTTTCAAATGCATTTTAATGATGTTACACCCATTCGAACATAATAGAATTGGCATGAATCTATGAAATATATACTAAAATATGCATTCTGTACAATCTGTGATGCAAAGAGTTTTTATTATTAAATTACAGGGCCACACAAAAGTATTCCACTATATAATGCTATACGGGGAAACATTGTTTGGTACGTGTTTTAATTATATTCAACTATTTCACATTTTATGAATAAGATATACGTTGCTGAGGTGTAATAAAAATTACTTCCTGCATATTTACAGAAACGTAAAGATTTTGACTAGTGTACTGTATCCGGAGTGCGCTCTGCTATATCAGCAAGATCTGAATATTTTTAAAACTTCGTTATCGTACGAACGCACCTCATTTGCTATGTTCACGTGCAATTTCCAACTTGTTTCTTTTTCTGAAAGTAATAAATTTATTTTAAGATTCGAAAACATTTCCATAATTTCTTTGCATGTTAAGGGAATATAAACACTGAAATATATTTCGAAGAAAATCAACTGTAGTACACTTAGTAAATCATATAATGTGAATTGTTGTATTTTGAATTGACAATGTATTTCATAATTCGCAAAATCGGGAAAAACCGAAAATATTTCCACCACACATGATTCCATTTTCATTATTTGAGAACCACTGATTACCTTAATAACAAGTGGATAAGTGTGGTCTCAGATCGCACAGAGGATTTCACTTAATATATTTTTTTTTTTTTTCGAAACAATTTATACTTTAATTAATAAATTCAAATTATACATTCTTATATTAGAAAACCAATAAATTTAATTTTAAAATAATTATAAAAGGAAGTTGTTTGTTTTAATCGAATTAAAAAAGTTCAAATCAAATTATTTAAACAAAATCCAAAATTCTTTTTTTTTTTTTTTTTTTTTTTTTTTTTAGTCCGAAATTAAAAAAAAAGAAAAAATAGCAAAGATATAAATAAAATTTTAAATTTCTAAAGATGAAGAAACTTATTTAAAAATGGTAAATGTTGAATTGTTAGTAAATCGCAATAGTTTTTAAAACAGAACGAAAATTGAATTTAGAAAATATTATGAATGTCAAATAAATGAAATCCTAATAATAAAAATCCTTAAATTGGCAAAAAAAAAAAAAAAAAAAAAAAAAAAAAAAATTCTTTTTATTAAAATAATTTACAAATAAGAACCTTCAGTTTACTAGAGAGATGCTTTATTTCCAAGCTATGATGTCAACACGCAAAGCGTTGAAATTAAAGTTCTCTTTTAAAATTCAAATCGCAAAAATGAAAGGATGACTTAGGAAAAATTAATTTAATTAAAATAATACACTTTATCAAAAATTTTATGATTTGTTGTGTGGCACAAAGTATTCAGCTGTAAGAACACAAAATTTTAAGTCTAACTTATGCAGTTTTTTTTTTTTTTTTTTTTTTTTATATATATATATATATATATATATATACGGACTTTGTGACGGACAGACAGAGGACAGAAATGAATAGGACTTCGCCAGATGAACGAAACCCTAAAAATTACTTATTATTAACGTCATGTAAAAAGAAATATAAAATAAAATAAATAAATAACAATAATTAAATAAATACAAAAGTATTATTGTAATTCTTTTTAGTATTTTTTCATTCACTTTTGCAACATTTTAAATTGATTTTATCAGCGAATTTGTGGAAACAAAACGTCAAATATGAATGGGTTAAATCAATTGAAATCCCCAGAATTAATTTCTATCTTCTTTTTTTCTCTCATAATAAATGAAATAGATTTTTTATCGAGAACAAGAAATGTGAATTTCGTATCAGAAAGCCTCTTGAAAAAGAATGTAAGATAAGAAGAAAAAGAATCATTGACGTATTGAAGATGCATTATGTTAGACTGATATTAGAATTTTAAATTGAAGCTGAGTTTGCAGGAAATGAAAAGAAATGAAATCTCCTACAAATGAAATCCCAACAGAATGAAACCTGAATAAGGTATACTGATTACGGAAAATATTAAATGAAAATACAGAGTTATCGCCGTTTTATGTGCAATTTGAATTCAATCACGTTTTTTTTTTTTTTTTTTTTTTTTTTTTCATTAAGATTTTTCTACTTATTGGATAAAGATTTATTGTTATTCATAAGAAAAATCTGCCGTAACTGCACTCGACTTTCTAATGTTCCTTGCAGAATACTATGCGCTGATAATAATAATAACAACATAAACATAAATGATGATTTAGATCCTAATTTTACAAAAGTAATCACACACAAAATGCAATGCTTAAATTTTCATAAGCTTTTGCCAGATTAATGAACCTTGTTGTATTTATCATTATTGTTATTATTTTAATTCGATAAAATTAATTCACGTTTTAGTGAAACAGGATTGCTGTATCAACATAAGATGCAGAACTAATAACCTTCAATTTGCTTGTGGTAAATGCTTTGCTTCCAAGTTATGGTGTATATCCACAAAGCTTTGAAATTAGGGTTCTCTTTTAAAATAACAATAGCAAAAATGAACATAGAAATACAGATAACATAGAAAAAAAATTAATTTAATTTAAATAATAGACTTTTTCAAAATTTTATGATTTTGTGTGACACGAGGTATTTTGTTGTAAGGATACGAAATTTGAAGTCTCTGACTTATGCTGTTTTTGTGTAAGGACTCTGTGACGGACAGACAGTTGACAGAAACTAATAGGGTTTCGTAATCCTAAAAATTTCTTATGATTATTTTTAACGTCGCGTTGAAAGAAATGCTAAAAATTAAATAAATAATAATACTTAAATAAATACACAAAAAAATATCGTACCCGTAAAGCATGGTGACGTCACTGCAACGTCGTTGTGAAGTCACATTGTGGTTTTGTGACCATCGATTGTCGATGTGACGTCGATGTGAAGTCACAGTGACTAAAATGTGAAGTCTTTACGGCCGTTTTAGAGCTCTTTTGTGGCGTTTCACAAAGTGGTCACAATGTGACAAATTTGTGAAAAATGTGTCATTTGTGACTAATTTGACATTAACATTGTGACGAAACTGTGACAAAAGCGACGATATTTAAATTGCCAGAAACATGCTTTTTAAAGTAAATAACATGTTTTGAAGGATATTTATAAATTTCTAAAGATTTTTAAGAAAGTCGCATTTCAGTCACAATGTGACTTCACTGAGTGGTGGCATTTTGGTCACAGATGTGATGTGACCAAAGTGACTCACAGTGACGTCACTGTGACGTCCCTGTGACCATGCATGCTATTAGGGTAATTATTTTTAGCATTTTTCTAGTTCGTCTTGCAACATTTTAAAGTGATTTTACTAGCAAATTGTGAAAACAAAACGTCTAATAAGAATGGGTTGAATCAACTGAAATCCTCTCGAATTAATTTCTTTCTTCCGTTTTTCTCTCATAAATAAAATAGATTTTAATCGAGAACAAGAAATGTGAGTTTCGTATCAGAAAGCCTTTTGAAAAAGAATGTAAGATAAGAAGAATCATTGACGTATTGAAGATTCATTATGTTCAAGATATTAGAATTTTAAATTGAAGCTGAGTTTGAAGGAAATGGAAAGAAATGAAATCTCTACAAATGAAATCCCAACAGAATGAAACCTGAGTAGTGTACACTGGTTACGGAAAATATGAAATGAAAATACAGAGTTATCGCCTTTTTATGTTTAATTTAAGTATGATTTGAATTTAATCACCATTTTTTTTATTGAAGTTTTTCTACTTATTGGATAATGGTTTATTGTTATTATCCATAAGAAAAATCTCGAGTAACTGCACTCAATTTTCAATTCTTTACAGAATACTATGCGCTGATAATAATAATAATAACAAAAACATAAATGGTCATTTAAATCCTAATTTTACAAAAGTAATTTTTCCCCCAACAAAATGCGACGCTTAAATTTTCATACGCTTTTATCAGATTAATAAACTTCACTGTATTTATTATTATTGTTATTATTTTAATTCAAATAAATTAATTCACGTTTTGCTGAAACAGGATTGTTGTAATCAACATAAGATGAAGAACTAAGAATCTCTTGTTTCTTAGTGAGATGCTCTTCCTCCAAGCTATGATGTCTACACCCAAGTCTTTGAAATTAAGATTCTCTTTTAAAACTTAAATTGCAAAAATGAACGGATGACGTCGTAAAAATGGATTTAGTTAAAGTAATAGACTTTTAAAAAAAAATTAGGATTCTGTGTGTGACACGAGCTATTTAGCTGGTAAGTACACAAAATTTGAAGTCTCTCAATTATGCAATTCTTATGTAAGATCTCTCTGGCGAACAGACGGACAGACAGAAGGCAGAAACTAATAGGGTTTCGTCAGATGAACGAAACCCTAAAATTTACTTTTGATTATTATTAACGTTGAGTAGAAATAAATTAAACATTTAATAAATAAGAATACTAGAATAAATATACAAAAAAATATCGTAATTATTTTTAGCATTTTTCTAGTTCGTCTTGGAACATTTTAAAGTGATTTTGAAGATTTATTATGTTCGAGATATTAGAATTTTAAATTGAAGCTGAGTTTGCAGGAAATGGAAAGAAATGAAATCTCCACAAATGAAATCCCAACAGAATGAAACCTAAGTAGTGTAAACTGATTACGGAAAATATGAAATGAAAATACGGAGTTATCGCCCTTTTTATGTATAATTTAAGTATGATTTGAATTGAATCACCATTTTTTTTTTAATTGAAGTTTTTCTGCTTATTAGATAAAGGTTTATTGTTATTATCCATAAGAAAAATCTCGAGTAACTGCACTCAATTTTCAATTCTTTACAGAATACTATGCGCTGATAATAATAATAATAACACAAACATAAATGATCATTTAGATCCTAATTTTACAAAAGTTATTTTTCCCCCAACAAAATGCGACGCTTAAATTTTCATACGCTTTTATCAGATTAATAAACTTCACTGTATTTATTATTATTGTTACTATTTTAATTCGAATAAATTAATTCACGTTTTGCTGAAACAGGATTGTCGTAATCAACATAAGATGAAGAACTAAGAATCTCTTGTTTCTTAGTGAGATGCTCTTCCTCCAAGCTATGATGTCTACATCCAAATCTTTGAAATTAAGATTCTCTTTTAAAACTTAAATTGCAAAAATGAACGGATGACGTCGTTAAAATAATAGACTAAAAAAAAAAATTATGATTCTGTGTGTGACACGAGCTATTTAGCTGTAAGTACACAAAATTTGAAGTCTCTCACTTATGCAATTTTTATGTAAGAACTCTCTGACGAACAGACGGACAGACAGAGGGCAGAAACTAATAGGGTTTCGTCAGATGAACGAAACCCTAAAATTTACTTTTGATTATTATTAACGTTGAGTAGAAAAAAATTAAACATTTAATAAATAAGAATACTTTAATAAATACAAAAAAGAAATCGTAATTATTTTTAGTATTTTTCTAGTTCGTCTTGCAACATTTTAAAGTCATTTTGAAGATTCATTATGTTCAAGATATTAGAATTTTAAATTGAAGCTGAATTTGCGGGAAATGAAAAGAAATGAAATCTCCTACAAATTAAATCCCAACAGAATGAAACCTGAATAGTGTATACTGATCACGGAAAATATGAAATGAAAATACAGAATTATCGCCTTTTTATGTATAATTTGAGTTTGATTTGAATTGAATCGCCATTTTTTTTCTATTAAAGTTTTTCTATTTATTGGATAAAGGTTTATTGTTATTCAATCATAAGGAAACTCTGGAGTAACTGCACTCAACTTTTTATGATATTTTACAGAATACTATGCGCTGATAATAACAATAATAATAACATAAATATAAATGATAATTTAGATCCTAATTTTGCAAAAGCAGAGTTGGGCAAAATACATCAAAAAGTCATTTTCGATACAAAATACAAAATACATTAGTTTTAGAATCTAAAATACAAAATACAAAATACTTTTCAAATTAAGAAAATTCAAAATACAAAATACATGTATTTTCAAAATACATTTAAAATACAAAATACATTCGAAATTTTAAAAAAGTTGTGTATAAGATAAGAGGTTTGTACGGGACATGCCGGGCACAGTCAGCTGACCGGTTTCGGGCCAATTTTTACCCACAGCACTAGGGCCGGGCCCGACCGGACCTGTTCAGTCGTTCCGAGTCGGGTATCGGGTTTATTTCTTTCTGGAGTGTAAGCTCAAATGGACCTCGTCATCATTATTTCGGGTAACAGGTTTTACTGTTTACGACAGACTCGGGCTGGACCAGGCTTATTCCTGCCAGACCGGATCGGGACTGGACTTCGTTCTTCCTAAAAGACTGCAGTAGCCTCAAATTTAATTATTGGTCCTGACCAGCCTGTATAAAAACCATTGGCTCATTCCATCTTGGTGTGGCTTACGTGAAAACCGTTTAAATCTGACCCAATCCAACATTTTTTTTTTTTTTTTTTTTTTTTTTTTTTTTTTTACAAAATATTTATGTATTTTTAAATTGTTATAATTTTACAATTAAAAAATTTAATTTTATTATTTAAAAGATTAGTAATATATTTCTCGGTAAAAAAAAATAAAGCACAGTAAAATGAACTCTGAATCTGTCTATAAATCTTTTCTTAAAAGGCTAATGTGTTGATTTATGCAAATTGCAAAATAAATTTAATAACAACGAAAACAAATACAATACATTTAGAACAAACTGTGTACCTACTAAGAAGAAAACCTGCCTACAATGGATTTTTTTTTTCTTCTATCTTGTGCGGATCCGGCTTAGAAGATTTTACTGTATAGCATTTTCCAGATTTTTAAGTTTTCAAGGCATGGAATAGAGATTAACGATATTATTTATAACTAAAACACTTACATAAAAATAAAGATTAATTTAAGAAATAAAAATCACAGTCCAAAATGCTTTTTAAAAAAGAAGTCTATAAACACGATAAAAAGCTGATACAGTAAAACCTCCAAATAACGGACACCTCGGGAGCGCGAAAACTGTCCGCTATTCGGAGGTGTCCGCTATTGGGAAAAATCTCGGAGATTCAAAAATTGTTAAGAAATGCTTAAAGTTTCATTAATTGACTTTTATATGTCCTAAAATTCTAATATATGATTAATCATAAATTAAAATAATTTTTTAAGCAATAAAGTTGAAATAAAATGGTACATACCTTTGTACACTGTTTATTACATTCTTACGGAAAAAATGTATTTTAAAAGTTTCATTTGCGTTTAAAGTTTACATGTAATTTTTTTTCAATGAGAAATTTTAACCCTGTTAATTATGTAGTTTTGATTTTTTTGAATCATCTTAAAAAAAAGTGTAACTGCTCACTGTATTTTGAATTTTTTTAAAAGCATAAAATCTCAAATCTTACAGAGGGTAGTGGAGGCGGGGCATTGTGATGCTCCGGGAGGTAATGTCCCTCCGGACCATTCTCTGAATTTAATACTGAACGTGGGAGGAAAGATTTTTCCCGGCCCACTCTCTAAATTTGTCTGTGATCCCAAAATTTTGAACACATTGCCCTGACAAATTTAGAGGCTTTTTACATTTTTTTTTCCTCGTTAAAAAACAATTTTTCATACTTTATTCCCAAAATTACTGTCCGCTATTTGGAATGTCCGTTATTCAGAGGTTAAACATATAAAAATTTAGATTTTGGGAGTGGGGATCGGTAGACTGTCCGTTAAATAGAGGTGTCCGCTATTCGGGAGTGTCCGTTATGGAGGTTTTACTGTATAAGTATTTGGGTATAAAATTGGTATAAGATTTTTGGTCAGAGTTCCTCGTATAATGATGGTTTTTAACTATACCGACACGAAAATTTATATTTTCTTAAAATTTAGTCGGCCCGAGCTAATCGAGTGTTTGTAAGAGCGGGGCTTGACCTAACTTTACTTTTATACCAGTATGTGTTATTGGCTGGAAACTTAACTTTTATATCTCACTGGGCAAATGATGTTTGTTTTGTATCGAAATGGGCCGGACTAAAATGATACGGGTTAGACCAGATCCGACAATTTCGGCCCGTGTATCTCTTATTAGTGTTTTCAAAATGCAAAATGCAAGGGATAATAGCTTTTTAGCTCGGTACTTTATAGGCAGGCTAAAAGATCTTTCTATGGCTTGGAGCGGATTTATAACTTCGGTCCATATAAACATAAACATTGATTACACTGATTAAATTCTTTGAAATTATAAATTGTCGAAGTAAAAAAAGAAAAAAAAAGAAAGAAAGAAAGAAGAAATAAAGAAAAAAAATCAATCTATGGGAGAATATGCTTTATAAATGAAGAATACTTACAGATAAAATGATCAAATGAATATAAAATACATACATTTTTCTTGGATACAATTCAGTTTCATTTTACGCAAAAAGTAAAGTGTTATCAAAATACTTCACAATTCAAATCTATGTTTAGAAATTACGATCGACCTTCAAAGGGGGAAAAATCTTAATTAAGGAATCGCTCAAAAAATTTCTTTTTGGAAAATTTTTAATTAAGGATCGATCGAAACATGTTTTTAATTTCGAATTTCGGTGATGAGTACTAACAATTTTAACAATAATAAATAACAAAACATGAAGTTTGATGACATTCGGTGCATTAATTTTTGCTAAAATCCTAAAAAATGCAGCATAGCAGCACCACATGTTGAGCGATTTACACCAACACTTAACAACTTAATATAACAGTCTAACTAAATCTGAAATTCGATGAAAATGTGAGTATTAGCACTTGAGATAGAACTATTGCAGAAATCGTCAAAAAGGTAGCACAACAGTGCTACCCACCTGTGGCGCGATTTACACCAAAAGTTAACCAACCGCAACTTAAGTTAACGTGTAACTGAATTTGAAGTTTGATGAAAATCCATACATTTGTTCTTAAAATACATTTTTTTTATTATTTCATTTTATTATTTATTTATTTATTTTGAAATCGTGAAAAATACAGCATAGCAATGCCATCTCTTGAAAGGTTCACAACAATAACTAATCTACAACAACTTATGTCCACGTCTAACTGAATCTAAAGTATTATTAAATTCAGTGCATTAGTTCATGAAAAAAAGAGCATCAAATTTTTTGTCACATACAAACTCACAAGCAGACATTTCCTAAATGCAATTAAACAGTGTTTAGGGGCTTGAAAAATATAAATCCATCAAAACCCTGAAGTCGAATGTTTTCGCGAATCCGATGCTTTCTTCTGGTAAACATAGATGACTATAAAAAGAGATGAAAGATTGAAAATGGAAGCGTCAGTTCAGCAATTATTCCAGGACGTATACATAAAACTTATATATAAAAGAGTTTATTACCTCGTTCGTTGGAATTGGTTAAAAAAAATAATAAATATATAAATTGTTAATGTCTCAATTACTACAAAGCAAGTATAAGTATGCTTTATATGAATACTAAATAAGAAATAATTTAATAAAAAGAATATTGCTCAGTTAAACCGACGGCATTGAGCTCACAGGCTATATACACTAATTGTATATTACAGCCTTCTATTTTCAAGGTATAATGCCCTTCGAAAAAAAAAAAAAATAAAGGGAGAAATAGTTTCCCTCCATTTCCCTTTTTTATACTTCATCATTGAATTTCAAAAACTAATCAAGGATATGCCTTATCATACAATAAACCTACATCCACAATTCAAAGCAAATCGGATATTTTTGATAAAAATCCATTTATATAATTTGAGAGTATTCCCCATTCCATCCTTCATACTTAATCATTAGACTTCCAAAACTATTCAGAGATTCATCTCATTAGAAGAAAACTACATCCAAAATTTAAAGCAAATCGGATAATTCTGCATAAAAACCCATTTATCAAATTTAAGGGGGTAATCGCTCGTGCCCCTCTTTTTACTTAAAAAAGAACCCCACAACTAATGAATGAAGAGTCGTATAACTGTGAACTTGTATCTAAAATTTAAAGCTAATCGGTTAATTCTTCATAACAAACCATTTTCCTAAATTAAGAGGGATAGTTCCCCTGATTCCCACTTCATACTTATACAATGAATTCCCAAGACAAATCAGGGAAGCACCTTCTCAGAATGAACTTATAGCCAAAATTTGAAGCAAATTGCGTGAAAAACCTATTAACCTAAATTAAGGAGAATGTTACCCCCATTCCTCCCCCCTATATACTTATCCAATGAACACCTAATACTAAGCACGGAGGCGCCTCATCAGAATGATATAATATCTAAAATTTTAGTGAAAGCTGATAATTTTACATGAAATCCCATTTATCTAAATTAAGGGGGGGGGGATTAGCCCCGTTCCCACTTCTTATATTTATCTACGTAACTTCCAAAACTAATCACGGAGGTGCCCTCATCGAAGGATCCTATATCAAAATTTGGATGATATCGGATCATTCGGCATGAAAACTTATATAAATTAAAGGGAAGGATATTAGCTTCTCGTCCTTTCCTCCCTTCCTTATACTTATCCAGTGAATTCCAAAAACTAATCAGGGAAGCACCTCATAAACCTATATCCAAAATTTCAAGTAAATCGGATATTTTTATCATGAATTATCGTGTTATACAAACAAATACATACATAGATACATACAGAATAGGCTGCACATAAGCTCTTAGGTTTTGATAGCCTTTGAGCTAAAAAGAAGTATTAAATTACATATACATGTTGTATTTGTAATAATGATTGCAAATTAATAATTGCTATTAATTTTCCCTAAGTATGAATACACTATTATTCTCTTAAAGAACTATTTATTGATATTTGAATATGAATAATTTGCAAGCCAAACGTTAAGCATTTTGCAAATCTCTGTATACAGTTCATTGTATACAATGAACATCGATCTAGGTTGATACATAAATAATCTTGGAAACCCCGGGATGCATAAATAACTACAGCATTAATAATATTGTATGGATATAAATCGGTACAATATAATGTTTTATTATTATCTTCAATTTTTTTGTAAACAAATATATGCACATGCCCGCACATTCAAAATCATAAATATTCTTCTAAAGGGGTATGCTTTTTTAACGAAATTTATATTCTTATTGATATTAAAATTTTCCTCTTTGAATCTTTTGTTTACGATCTAAACTCAAAAAAGAATGAAACTTCCGTTTCCTACAATAACTTTCATTTTGGTCAGTTACCAGTTTATATTTTCATTGTGATATATTTTTTAACAGTACAAAATAAAACATAAAATAAGTAAAAAAAAACTAATAATAATAATAATTACGAAGTCATGCTAGATAAACGTATACCTCCAGTAAAGACAAATCTATAATAAAAAATGCTTCAAATGTTTCTCTTTTAATGGTAGATCTTCATTTTAACATATGGCATTTTACCTTAATTTTATCATTATTATCATCAGAAATTAAAAAAAAAAAATTCCATTTAGTATAGCGCTAGCGCAATGTGTACTAGAGGTCTGCACGGGCCGAAATTTCCAGGCCCGAGCCCGGCCCGAAAGTCAAAATTTTGGCCCGGGCCCGGCCTGATCCGAACCAAAGACATATTGGCCCGACCCGAAAGTTAAAATTTCGGCCCGAGCCTGGCCCGAAAATACAAAATTTTGGCCCGTTCCCGGCCCGGCCCGAACGAAAAAAATATTGGCCCGGCCCGAGAGTTAAAATTTCGGCCCGAACCCAGCCCGGCTCTGGTGAATTTCTACAGAAAATTGATCTTTACTCTAACGCAGGGCGCGAAATTTCCACTCGCCAGCTCGCCATTGGCGAGTAAATATTTACCGTTGGCGAGTAAGTTTTGAGTTTTAAAATTTTGTGCTTCAAATCAAACTATGCACAGCGATACACAGAAGTATTTCAAAATGAAGCAATGGTATTTATTTTCCAAAAGAAGTAAAAAAGCTCCGTTGCCCATTTCTTCGTCTTTCCTACGGAGGAATGAAATTAGCCTGTCTGCATTCATGCCCCTTCCCCACTTTCGTACTACGCACGCGCCAATACCGAAATAGATTGCTCTTCACTCCTGCGCGATGAGATTCAGATTTCGTCAACTAAGTATCACCTAACCGTCACTTAATATCCCATATTTTTCATAAATGTAAAATATTTTGGATTTAAAAGACAGCTCCTTCTAACAATCGTCAATATAAATTAAATTTGTCATAAATATTTCATTTTCTGCGCAGTTGTAGGGGGCTGACGTTGTTGTCTGAATGAATATAAAATAGTGGCGAGTAAAAATTTTAGCCTAGCGAGTACTTTTTAAGCTGAAATTTCATGCCCTGCTCTAACGGAAGAGTTCAGACCAAAAAAACTTATCTTAGTCCTTTTTTTTTCTTTCATGTTTATAATCTCTATTTATGCAGAAGTGCCATAGGCTGCGATATTTACGCTTTTAACCCGATGAGGGGCAAAGCACTTCTATTCTTAAATTGCTGAAATGACTGATTGACATCAGAATTTAAAAATGAATTTTTTCAAAATAGATAAAAAAAAATTTCTGTATGTACTTGATAAGATTAAAATTTTCTTTTCAAACTTCTGGTGTCAATGTGGCGTTTCGCAATTAAAATTAAGTGGTATATATTTTATACCACAGCCCTTCAAGGGGTTAATGAACCTTTGTTTGTTGTATGTAAATGTTTCAGTTATCATTAGTATTATTAATACATAAAAAAAAAAAATCTAAAAAATGGTATACGGTAAAAGTAAAATCTTCTAAGACATTGGGGAAAAAATACGTTTCCTTCTTAGCAGATGTAAATGTTTAATATATATATTTTTTTGCGTATTATTGTATTCATTTTGCATGAATGAACAGTTTAAAAGAAATTTGCAGTTTTCAGCTTAAACAAAAATTCCGTCATAATCATTTATTTATTTATTTATTTTTAGTGTGTTTAATTCTTATTTTAAGATGCCTAGTGATCTAAGATTCTTTAAAAAGAATAAATTCTAATGTTCAATTGTAGAACATTAAAGTATATGTCTATTTTGCAAAAATTTTTGGATCAAGCCAAACTTTACTGATTTATGAACAGACTTTTCCACATCGAGAAAAGGATTTTCATACGGGATGATTCAACAGGAACATATTATTTAGGTCCGTGAAGACTAGGAAGAACGAAATTAGTCCCGGCTTCGTATACGGAAAAAATAAGTTAGACTCGGCCCGGTATAGCCCGATACTCCAGGGAAAAAATTAAGGCCCGAAAAGATTAGTGACTAGGCCCGTCCGGCCCGGCCCGAGTTTTCAGAAGCAAGGCCCGAGCCCGGCCCGGCCCGGCCCGAATGCTGTTAACGAAAATCGGCCCGTGCAGACCTCTGATGTGTACTATCGTAATTCATTAATTCACTTGATTCATTATCACTCGGAGCAGAAAAAATATCAGCTATTCTTTCACGAGACTTAAACATTGCATTACATTTCTTTCTACTACTACATTGCAAGTCTTTCTGTAATTCTTTAAAAAGCACCATACAGCAAAACTCTATGTAATTCTTCCTGTTTATAACACAGTAATTTTTATCATTCTCATAGCAGCGTTATACTTGTAAAACCTAGAACTAGAACTGTAATGATTCAGCAGCAATGCCTAAGTAAAACAGAAGCATTCATTCTAATCTTTATCGTACCAGTAGTTGAAAAATATGGTTGCATAATGCATAAACTTCCACAAACGAACCCTATAAGTCAAAAGAAAACAGTCATACTTGTATAATGTTTTTTTAATCTTACATCTGCAGTTTTAACAAAGCAGCTGGAAATCTACAAAAATGTATTTTGAATATGAAATGTATTTCCAAAATACAAAATACTTGAAAAAGTCATTTCGAAATACATTACCAAAATACTTTCGATTAGTCGGGTTAAAATACAAAATACAAAATACAAATGTAATTTGAAAATGTATTTAAAATACATGTATTTTCGATACTGCCCATCTCTGTGCAAAAGTAATTTTTTTTCCCAACAAAATGCAATGCTTAAATTTTCTGACGCTTTTATCAGATTAATAAACCTCATTGTATTTATTATTGTTATTATTATTATTATTTTAATTGGATTAAATTAATTCACGTTTTGGTGAAACAGGATTGTTGTATCAACATAAGATGAAGAACTATGAACCCTCAATTTGCTAGCGAGATGCTTTGCATCCAAACTATGATGCCTACAAGCAAAGCGTTGAAAATTAAGGTTCTCTTTTAAAATTCAAATCGCAAAGATGAATGAATAACACAGAAAAAATTAATTTAATTAAAATAACATACTTTTTCAAAATTTTATGACTTATCCTGTGACACGAGGTATTCAGCTGTAAGTACACAGTTTATTAGCTGTAAGTATACAATTTGAAGTATCTGACTTAAGCAGTTTTTGTGTATGAATACTGTCAGATGAACGAAATCCTAAAAATTACTTATGATTATTATAAACTTTGTGTAAAAAGAATTTTTTTAAATGTTAAATAATAATATTTAAATATAAAAATTTTAAATATAAATTAAAATAATTAAACACAAAAAACCAATATCAATTATTTTTAGTATTTTTCTACTTCCAGTTATTTTTCAATATTTTAAATTGATTTTACAAGCAAATTTGTGAAAACAAAGCGTGAAATATGAATGGGTTAAATCAATTGAAATCCCCCGAACTAATTTCTTCCTTCCTTTTTTTCTCTCATAAATGAAATAGATTTTTATCGAGAACCAGAAATGTGAGTTTCGTATCAGAAAGCCTCTTGAAAAGAATGTAAGAGAAAGAATCATTGACATATTGAAGATTCATCATGTTCGAGATATTAGAATTTTAAATTGGAGCTGAGTTTGCAGGAAATGAAAAGAAATGAAATCCCAACAGAATGAAACCTGAAGAGTGTATACTGATTACGGAAAATATGAAATGAAAATACAGAGTTATCGCCTTTTTATGTATAATTTGAATTCAATCACGGGTTTTTTTTTTTTTTTTTCATTAAGATTTTTCTACTTATTGGATAAAGATTTATTGTTATTCATAAGAAAAATATGCAGTAACTGCACTCAACTTTCTAATGTTCTTTACAGAATACTATGCGCTGATAATAATAATAATAACATAAACATAAATGATGATTTAGATCCTAATTTTACAAAAGTAATTCCCCCCCCCCCCCCAACAAAATGCAATGCTTAAATTTTCATAAGCTTTTATCAGATTAATAAACTTCACTGTATTTATTATTATTGTTATTATTTTAATTCAAATAAATTAATTCACGTTTTGCTGAAACAGGATTGTTGTAATCAACGTAAGATGAAGAACTAAGAATCTCTTGTTTCTTAGTGAGATGCTCTTCCTCCAAGCTATGATGTCTACACTCAAATCTTTGAAATTAACATTCTCTTTTAAAACTTGAATTACAAAAATGAACGGATGACGTCGTAAAAATAAATTTAGTTAAAGTAATAGACTTTTTTTAAAAAAATTATGATTCTGTGTGTGACACGAGCTATTTAGCTGTAAGTACACAAAATTTGAAGTCTCTTACTTATGCAATTTTTATGTAAGAACTCTCTGACGAACAGACGGACAGACAGAGGGCAGAAACTAATAGGGTTTCGTCAGATGAAAGAAACCTTAAAATTTACTTATGATTATTATTAACGTTGAATAGAAAGAAATTAAACATTTAATAAATAAGAATACTTAAATAAATACAAAAAAAAAATCGTAATTATTTTTAGTATTTTTCTAGTTTGTCTTGCAACATTTTAAAGTGATTTTGAAGATTCATTATGTTTGAGATATTAGAATTTTAAATTGAAGCTGAGTTTGCGGGAAATGAAAAGAAATAAAATCTCCTACAAATTAAATCCCAACAAAATGAAACCTGAATAGTGTATACTGATCACGGAAAATATGAAATGAAAATACAGAATCATCGCCTTTTTATGTATAATTTGAGTTTGATTTGAATTGAATCACCATTTTTTTTTCTATTAAAGTTTTTCTATTTATTGGATAAAGGTTTATTGTTATTCAATCATAAGGAAACTCTGGAGTAACTGCACTCAACTTTTTATGATACTTTACAGAATACTATGCGCTGATAATAATAATAATAATAACATAAACATAAATGATAATTTAGATCCTAATTTTGCAAAAGTAATTTTTTTTTTCATCAAAATGCAATGCTTAAATTTTTTTACGCTTTTATGAGATTAATAAACCTCATTGTATTTATTATTATTATTATTATTTTAATTGGATTAAATTAATTCACGTTTTGGTGAAACAGGATTGTTGTATCAACATAAGATGAAGAACTATGAACCCTCAATTTGTTAGCGAGATGCTTTGCTTCCAAACTATGATGCCTACAAGCAAAGCGTTGAAAACTAAGGTTCTCTTTTAAAATTCAAATCGCAAAAATGAATGGATAACACAGGAAATATTAATTTAATTAAAATAACAGACTTTTTCAAAATTTTATGACTTGTCGTGTTACACGAGGTATTCAGCTGCAAGTACACAGTTTATTAGCTGTAAGTATAAAATTTGAAGCATCTGACTTAAGCAGTTTTTCTGTATGAATATTGTCAGATGAACGAAATCCTAAAAATTACTTATGATTATTATAAACTTTGTGTAAAAAGATTTTTTTTTAAATGTTAAATAATAATAATTAAATATAAAAATATAAAATATAAATTAAATATAAATTAAAATAATTAAACACAAAAAACCAGTAGCAATTATTTTTAGTGTTTTTCTACTTATAGTTATTTTTCAATATTTTAAATTGATTTTACAAGTAAATTTGTGAAAACAAAACGTGAAATACAAATGGGTTAAATCAATTGAAATCCCCCGAACTAATTTCTTCCTTCCTTTTTTTCTCTCATAAATGAAATAGATTTTTTATCGAGAACCAGAAATGTGAGTTTCGTATCAGAAAGCCTCTTGAAAAGAATGTAAGAGAAAGAATCATTGTCGTATTGAAGATTCATTATGTTAGACTGATATTAGAATTTTAAATTGGAGCTGAGTTTGCAGGAAATGAAAAGAAATAAAATCCCAACCAGAATGAAACCTGAAGAGTGTATACTGATTACGGAAAATATGAAATGAAAATACAGAGTTATCGCCTTTTTATGGATAATTTGAATTTCATTTGAATTGAATCACCATTTTTTTTTCTTTTCATGAAAATTTTTCTACTTATTGGATAAAGATTTATCGTTATTCATAAGAAAAATCTGTCGTAACTGGACTCAACTTTCTGTAATACTTTACAGTATACTATGCGCTGGTAATAATAATAATAACATAAACATAAATGAAAACATAGATCCTAATTTTATAAAAGTGATTTTCCCCTCAACAAAATGCAATGCTTAAATTTTCATATGCTTTTAGACCGGCAGGCGACAGTGCAGACAATCACCCCATCGGCCTGACGGATGAAAATCTTGCGTAATTTTTTTTTTCCGAGCACCTTCGTCGTTCCAAGCCCAAGCTCGCACTCTGATTGGTTGTTGCTTTCGGCACTGTTTTCATGTAACTTGGAGATAATCATACTTGGCATAGCGATAGATGCTTCCGTCCGTCGAGTTTGATTTCCTTCCGAACCGAGTACAAAGTAACTTTTCTCTTGCAGCATTGGATTGGATGGAACGTGTCTTACTGAAAGCTGTACTCTTTAAAAGTTTTTACACACAAGAGCACAAGATCACGAGAATAAGAATAAAGGAAGAATAAGAATGAGTAGGTTTGGTTTGATGTTTACTCGTTCACTTACGAGCGAAGTATTTTTCGCCGAGTATGGTTATCGTCAAGTTACGTGAAAACAGTGCCGAGAGCAACAACCAATCAAAGTGCGAGCTTGGGCTTGGAACGACGAAAGTGCCCGGAAAAAAAAAATTCGCGAAAATCTTTGATTAGTTAAATTTCAATTCGCATATTAAAAAGCAATCGGTCTGTAAAGTCATATCTTGGTGAAAAACACCTAAAAATCTGATTTTAGTGGTTGACTCATAAATTTATCATTATGCTTTCCTGCACCCAAAAGTACGAAAACATAGTGGATTGGAAGCAGGAAAATATAATGGTAAACTCAAATCGGGTTTTTAGGTGTTTTCCACCAAGAATGACTTGGCAGACCGATTGCGTTTTAATATGCGAATCAAGATTTAACAAATCTCAGATTTTTATCCGTGATCTCGATAAGGGGATTTTGTCTATGCTGTCGCCGTCCGGTCTATTTTATCAGATTAATAAACCTCGTTATATTTATTATTATTATTATTATTTTAATTCGATCAAATTAAGTCACGTTTTGGTGAAACAGGTATTATTGTATCAACATAAGAAAAATCTGAACGATAAAAATATTTAATTGAATAATTGAGTAGAAGAAGAAAATACAGGGTGGTTATAAAATAAGTATCCCTATTTGGAGCTGTCTGTAGCTTCAATGAATAACCCGAATGAAACCCAAATCGGTACACATACTATTCAAGAAGGGGGAAGAAGAATGGAACAATAAAAAAAGATAGTTACAATAATCGGCAACAGATGGCGCTACGGGTCCTGTCGGTGCATACGCCACTGTAATCATTAGTAAAATGAAAATGTGGTCATTTCTGCCATTAATGTTGTACGACATGGCTGTCAGTTTACAAGATCGCGCTTTAATTTTAAAACTATTACTATTACAAACAGTGCGACTGCTTTACCTGAATTTAGGTGTGTAAAAGGAAAGCGTAAAGGAAAAGGTCCTTTGACACCGTGTGCAGTGATTGGACGAGCAGTACAGCAGTTCTTACGGCAACATTTCACAGGTGATAGAGTAATAAGCCGGTATTTTCGTATGACGTGGCCTTCTCGATCCCCTGATCTGACACCATGTGATTTTAGGCTTTGGGGGCACTTAAAGCCTATTGTGTACCGTGGAGGTGTCGCAAACCTCAATGACTTTAAAGATCGCATATCACAACATGTGCGAAACATCACTCCTGATCTGTTGCATTCTGCAGTTGAGCACGCCGTCCACCGCCTGGATTGGGTCTTGCAGCACATTGATCATGTGGAACCTGAACTTGATGGGCACCGCCATGCGAAATCTTAACCCCATTCACTGTGAACATTTCCAATAAATTAGGTATGCCATCCGGTTTTGTGTCTTAATTCTTTGTTCTTGTATTGCACATTACATTTCAAACACAAAAGCGCCATCTGTCGGCGATTATTGCAATTATTTTTTTATTGTTCTAGTCTTCTGCCCCCTTCTCAAATAGCATATGTACAAATTTTGGCTTCATTCAGGTTATTCCTTCAAGCTACAGACAGCTCCAAATAGAGATACTTATTTTATAAAAACTCGGTACTTATCGGTTTTTACTGATCACAAAATGATAGAAAATAGGGTTTTAAATTGTTTTAGATAGTAAACTTGATGCCTGATTCGTAAGAAAATGTATACAGTTCTAACGGCAGTGGCCTGCACTGTTAAAAATTTGCAGCAAACTGTCCAATAGTTCAATCCTTTTTAAACCTAGAATGACAAACATATATTTTTCAAACGAATCTGTCACATTGCAGGTTTATAAAACCCCAAAACAATTTTTCCAAGATAAAATCATAATTGTGTTACTTTTATAGACTAAATGACAATAAATAAGATTAAAATACAAAAACAGGCAAAAAGAGTACATTTGATTTTAAAAATGTCGCACATATATTTTTCGTATAAATTTAACATACTGTGGGTCGACAACAACCAAAAGACTTTTTGACTATATTATTATTATTGTTGTTGTTCTTATTGATAACAGCATAATTGTGTTTTTTGTAGAGAGTAAACGGAAGGAGGGGTGAGAAACAGAAAGTAAAAATTTGCATTAATCAGCAAGTTCTTGCATCTCTACAACTCTCCGCATCCAGCTATCCGAAAGATTGCAGCGTTGCCAAAAGATATGGAAGTTGGTATCGAATAGTTGTAAATCCATTGGGGGTAAATCAATTATTTATCTATAAAAGTACCTTTATGTTCAAAGTATGAGCGGCCGTCAGAAATTGCAGCGTTTGAGAAACTTCCAGTGTGTTATTCTAGGAATTGACAAAATTAAACGTCGGTGTATATGTGACAATGGCAAAATAAAAACTCCTGAGGTTTGTGAGACCTCAGTATGTTATTTTAGAAGTTGGCAATATAAAAAATCGTGAGGTTTGTGAGATCTCTTTGTGTCATTCTAGGAATTGGCAATATAAAAAGTCGTGAGGTTTGTGAGACCTCAGTGTGTCATTCTAGGAATTGGCAATATAAAAAGTCGTAAGGTTTGTGAGACCTCAGTGTGTCATTCTAGGAACTGGCAATATAAAAAGTCGTGAGGTTTGTGAGACCTCAATGTTTCATTGAATGAATCGGCAATATAAAAAGTCGTGTGAGACCTCAGTGTGTCATTCAAGGAATTGGAAATATAAAAAGTCGTGAGGTTTGTGAGACCTCAATGTTTCATTGAATGAATCGGCAATATAAAAAGTCGTGTGAGACCTCAGTGTGTCATTCAAGAAATTGGCAATATAGAAAATCGTGAGGTTTGTGAGACCTGAGTGTGTCATTCTAGAAATTGTCAATATAAAAATCGTGAGGTTTGTGAGACCTCAGTGTGTCATTCTAGAAATTGGCAATATAAAAAGTCGTGAGGGTTGTGAGACCACAGTGTGTCATTCAAGGAATTGGCAATATAAAAAGTTTTGGGAATCGTGAGACCTCAGTATGTCATTCAAGGAATTGACAATATAAAAAGTCGTGAGGGTTGTGAGACCACAGTGTGTCATTCAAGGAATTGGCAATGTAAAAAGTTTTGGGATTTGTGAGACCACAGTGTGTCATTCAAGGAATTGGCAATGTAAAAAGTTTTGGGAATCGTGAGATCTCAGTATGTCATTCAAGGAATTGGCAACATAAAAAGTCGTGAAGTTTGTGAGACCTCAATGTATCATTCAAGGAATTGGCAATATAAAAAGTCGTGAGGGTTGTGAGACCACAGTGTGTCATTCAAGGAAGTGGCAATGTAAAAAGTTTTGGGATTTGTGAGACCTCAGTGTGTCATTGAAGGAATTGACAATATAAAAAGTCGTGAGGTTTGTGAGACCTCTGTGTTTCATTCAAGGAATTGGCAACATAGAAAATCGTGAGGTTTGTGAGACCTCAGTGTGTCACTCTAGAAATTGACAATATAAAAATCGTGAGGTTTGTGAGACCTCAGTGTGTCATTCCAGAAATTGGCAATATAAAAAGTCGTGAGGGTTGTAAGACGACAGTGTGTCACACAAGGAATTGGCAATGTAAAAAGTTTTGGGATTTGTGAGACCTCAGTGTGTCATTCAAGGAATTGGCAGTATAAAAAGTCGTGAGGTTTGTGAGACCTCAATGTGTCATTCTAGCAATTGGCAATATAAAAAATCGTGAGGTTTGTGACACTCCATTGTGTGATCCTATGAATGGGCAAAATAAAAGCTCATGTGGTTTGTGAGACCCAGTATGTCTTGCATGAGGCGCTTGTGATATTCATGCATAGAATGACGTTTTACCTCAGTTTAATGGGTAAGTAGCGCTTATACATTTCTATGTGATTGAGATTTTGACGAATTTTAGAAATTCTAGAGACTGCTGCACAACTAATTTCATGCATCCATTATTTGCATTATTGCATTTATTGCATTGTTATTGCATTTATATATTTATTTTTCTGTTTTAATGAGCTCTTAGCACTCATACATTGGTTTGTGCTTGGAGTTTTAACAAATTTAATACATTTTAGAGATTGCTGATCAATGAATTTCATGCATCCAGTAATTTTCATTTTTCGATTTAATGAGCGAATAGTGCTCATTTATTGGTTTGCGATTAGGATTTTGACGAATTTTATCAATTTTAAAGACTGGTGCATAGAAAATTTCATGCACCCATTATTTATTCATTTATTTTTTTTTCGTATTGATGACCGAATAGCGCTCATACATCGATTAGTGATTGGGGTTTTAATGAATTTAATATATTTTAGAGACTGCTGCACACCAAATTTCAAGCTTCCAGAATTTTTTTTTCTTTTATGGGCGCATAGCGTTTATACATCGGTAAGTGATTGGGATTTTGACAAATTTCATGCAACCTGTTATTAATTTTTTTTCGGTATTATCAGCACGTAGCACTCATACATCGGTTTCTAATTCTGGTTTTTACGAATTAAATGCATTTAGAGATTGCTGCACAACAAATTTTATGCATCCAGATTTTTTTTTTCTTTTCCCAGTTTTGTGGACGCGTAGCGTTTATCCATTGGTAATTGAATGGAATTTGACGAATTTAATATATTTTACCTGCTGCACAATGCATTTCATGAATCCAATGACTTTTTTGAGGGGGGGGGGATAATACTCATGTATCGGTTTGTGATTAGAATTTTGACAAATTTTATAATTTTAGAGAATGCTGCATATCGTATTTCATGCATCCAGAGATTTGTTTTTCGGTTTAATGGACACTCAGCACTTATACATCAGCTGCTGATTGGCGTTTAAACGAATTTTATAAATTTTAGAGACTGCTGCATATCAAATTTCATACATATGGAGATTTTTTTTTTCGATTTAATGGATGAGTAGTGCTTATACATGGGTTAGTGATTAGAATTTTAATGAATTAAAGAAAAATTTAGACTGATACACAAGGCTTTGCAGAGAAAAATTGATTGTCAAGATTATAGCAATCAGCGGCGCTCGGTTTACAGGAAAGTACCGCGAATGAAGATTCTTTATGAAGATTTCGGAAGAATGAACCAATATTCAGAAAAGATAAACTTGCAAAAAAAACGGAATTTTTATTTTACAGTTTCTGAAAGATTGAATGCACACAAATCTTTCATCTTATCTATATTGGAGACTGGGGCACATGTGATCAGTTCACATAAACATAGCTTTTTCTCATAAATGGGTTAATTTCTATAAACAAAAACTACTGAATATAGTAAAAAGAACTTTATTTTACATATGGTTATATTATTTAAATCACCTTTACAGTTTTTCTTATCTTTTTTAATATAGTTTTATAAATACAAAAAATTGTTCACACGTGCCCCACTTGAGGGACAATTCTGAACACATGAGGAGTACACGTGAACACAAGGAAAAATTATCGTTTTGTATGCTTTTTATTCTGTTATTCATTTGTCGTCATAATTGTTAATTATAGTATGTGTTAAATTCACTAAATATATATATATATACACAATTTTCCCTAATTACTCGGCGATATGTTTAAACACAAAATTATAATATGAAAATAAATAGGTTGGAGAAGGGGAGGAAGAATTTGATGACTGATTTATTGTTACAATAAAATGAAAAATACCGAAGAAAATTTGAAAAAAAAATAAAGCTTTTAAATTTTTCTGATGGGTTTTTGTTTCGAGAAGAGGGAATTTAGATAATATTTATCGGAAATCTTACGAAATACGAACGATTTTTACCACTATATTTGCCTTATTTACTTCTAAATTGATGATAGAAAGATTTTTATTGATTGTTTAAAAAAAAAAAAATTCCATTATAAGCTCTCCCAAAAACTTAACTTATTTTTCTTTTGAAAGAGGGGGGAGAGGTAGCTACTTATATTCGGGATTTTATGCTAGTTATTATTTTAAAAATGTTATTTTTTAAGATATTACTTTATATCTATCCAGATCTCTAGATCTATTTACATACAAAGCATCATATACTATTTTAGAGATGAAAGTAAATCATTATTGAAAATTTGGAAAAAATGAAATTGAAAAGTTTGAAAAGTTGTTTAACGCAATGCTTTTTAGGTGCGTTTGTAATTATGTAAATACGTAGCACCTATTGTTGTCGTTCAGTCCTTCCGTCTGTCTGTCCGCACATAACAACGCAAAAACTACCCAACTGAATCGGTTGAAATTTAAAATACATAATTATTACATAATTCTGTCGAGTCATTTCAAATTTTATGAAAATCGGATGCATAGATCAATTACAGGGACAATCAAAAGGATTCCGTTACATTACGGTCAATGGGGAAAAAAGTTTCAAATGCATTTTAATCGCTTGAAATTTTAAATACATAATTATTACATAATTTTGTCGAGTTATTTCAAATTTTATCAAAATAGGATGCATAGTTCAAGTACAGGGACAATCAAAAGTGTTCCGTTACATTACGGTTAATGGGGGAAAATATTTCAAATGCATTTTAATGGTGTTACACTCATTCGAACGTAATAAAATTGATATGCATCTATAAAGTACATATTATAATATACATTTTTCATAACCTATGGTGCAAAGAATATTTGTTATTGATTTACAAGGCTGCATAAAAGTATTCCATTGCATAATGGTATAGGGAGAACATTGTTTGGTGCGCATTTTAATTATAATTAACTAGTTACAATTTTATGAGATTGATATATGAGAGTGATATTTTTAAAACTTCGTTATCGTACGAACGCACCTCATTTGCTACGCTTCACGTGCAATTCCCAACTTGTTGTATTAATAATTCATAAAAAATATTGTAGTAAACGATTTAGTAAAATATTGCACAGTATTATTATATTTTAGAAAACATTAAATTTATTTAAATAACGATTGAACGTAAACGATATTGTTGCTCTTTATGTACTTGTTGACAGATGTATTTGTAGAAGTTTCAATACAAAATCAAATGTTCTATGACAAAAAGTCTTCTATTGCAGAAAAATTATAAATATTGAAGCTGACATTATTTCTCATGAAGTTAAGTGAAAGTAACAGAATCACAGAAGGATTATGGAGGCACTTATGAACTGCTCATATCTTGTTCACAAGTGCCCCGCATGGCCAGTGGAGTTCAAATGACAAATCATTAAAATTTTTTGTATAAAAATATTTATTACAATATTTATTACTAAATATTTATTGCTAAAATTCAAATACAAATATAATAAATAAAGCTGTTCGCTTAGCAAGTTCAAGCTGAGATTTTACTTTTGAGGTCTGTAAACAGTGTTTTGGCAACCAAGGAAAAACTTAATGTCAAAGAGCTTCAACAAATTTTTACCATATGTCTACAGATGCTGTCATCGTTGGTAATTTTTTCACTGAAAAGTTCATATAATAACTCCTAAAAAAATGCGATATTCACATGAGTCCCATGTTCACATGTGAATACTCTACATGTGAACTCTCTTATGTAGCGAAAACAATCTTCGGACTGACTGTTCAGAAAAGGGCAGAATCGTTGTTTTCACTGTGTATTTTTTAAAATGCTAAAGCAATTATTTCGACATAATATTAAAATATAATTGAGTACTTAAAGATAATGCTTGTGAGTTTTAATTCTTACTCAAAAATTGAGAAGGTAGCAACATTTATAAAATTATATTAATTTTAAAAAAAAATGCATGCATTGCAGTGAACACTGCAGTTTAGCGAATGTGTTAACATGTAATTGTCAGCTAGAGAATTAAAATATCAGCACTGTAAAAAAAATAATTAAGATACTTCAAATAGGCACATTCTTAATTTTTTAGTGATAGCACATTTCTAAAATACTTATTATTAGTTAAACTAGTTATTGAAATATGCGCTAATAACATATTAAAATATCGCTGAAGAGGAAAAAAGTCAAGTATGAATAATAAACAATGTAATGAAGACAGTAACTTAATATAGAAGATGGAGCAATTTAAAATTTTAATGTTGTTCCACATGAGAAGTATTTTAATTACTGAGATATCCGGTAACAATTAACATGCTAGATTTCTCCGTCAGTGTCGTTGGCCACTGGCCAGACTGACATTTCGGAGAGAAATTAGAAGTCAGATCGGGCCTGGGCTTGTTTCCAGACCCTTATCAGGCAAAATGAAGACAATTTGTTTAACTTGCCGGTCTGACATTTCGGAGAGAAATTAGAGGTCAGATCGGACCTGGGCTTGTTTCCAGACCCGTATCAGGCAAAATGAAGACAGTTTGTTTAACTTGCCGGGCTGACATTTCGGAGAGAAATTAAAGATCAAATCGGACCTGGTCTTGTTACCAGACCCGTATCAGGCAAAATGAAGACAATTTGTTTAACTTGTCGGGCTGACATTTCGGAGAGAAATTAGAGGTCAGATCGGGCCTGGGCTTGTTTCCAGATCCGTATCAGGCAAAATGAAGACAATTTGTTTAACTTGCCGGGCTGTACCGATAAAAGAATGGGCTAAAAGGGACGATAAAACAATTAAGCAGGCCAATGGGACTGAATGAAATGATCAAATTGATTAAAATGATCAAACTAGGCCGATAAAATCTGTACTATTCAAAGGACAAAAAATGTTCAATTTTCAATAAATATGACTGGGGTGAGAGAAATTATAAAAGTATTACACTAACCAATGCTAGTTTGATAACACCAATACAAATTGCAAAACCTTGCTGTCAGACCAAGCTGTGAAATCGTGACCACTAAGATATCCACCTACAGCATACAGGTCAGCATCGGACAGATATATAATTTCTGAACCCGTGCAATTTTTTTTTCAACATTTTTTTTTTTTTTTTCAAATAAACAAACACTTAACGTCCCAGCGCCTGTTCACGCCAACCTCCGTAGCCAAGCGCTTTGGGGGAAAAAAACTTCGAAGAGCATGCAAGTCCGAAGTTGCTTCGATTTTTCATATTTCATCCTTTTGACCACGTGCATCGTGTTTATGGAATATTTGTAAGAATACGAGCGCGAATTAAAAAATGCTTATCTCACCTTTTGAAAAATTATACATGCATTATGAATGATCTATAAGTTGACCATTCGAATAATAATATAATTTATAATCAAATTAGTTACTGGTTTAGAGTATGTTATAATAAGTAATTTGTTGCTGATTGATAACAGGTTAAAAATATCCAATAATGGACACAATCACCTCTCCTCAAAGTTTTTGGTTCATAAATAACTAGGAAATAAAAATTTAGCCTTTTTTCATTTTTTTTTTTTTTTTTTTTTTTTTTTTTTTTTTTTCAGAATCTTTCTTGTACGCTACGATGCTGTTATGCTGATAATCTTGATTAAACCAGTCAGGAAGCAGATTTTTTTTTCTTATAGAAAACTTTTAATTTTATTTATGCTGTCATTTACAAAATTGTGTTTATTTTAAAGATTACAAGACCAGTATACATTAATGGAATGCTCACTTACTTTTTTTATGAGCTACTATCGAATTTATTTTCAAAAAATTATAAATTATACTTAATTATGAGGAATTTGAAAAAGTAAAAATCTAACCATGCTCGTTATTGAATTTGTGGTATTCTTGCAATTCTGCATTATTCCTTTAAAATGTATTTTATACTAACAATGCTTAACAAACTGTATAAAAATAAATCTATTATTTTCTGAAAATTAAAAAGAAAAGAAAAAAGAACGAAAAACCATGCTTCTAGCATAGACTATGAAACATTTTCCTACAATTTCAGTATACTTTAACAAAATTTTGCAGTTTATTAAGTTGAAACATGATATCTAAATAAATAATTTGAAAACCCAATTTTTGCAACTACAATCAACAATTTAATTTTTTTTTTTTTTTTTCAGAACTCTCTGTATATAATCTATGTGTATATTTACTACATAGTATGCTCAAAGTTAATTTAGTTAAACGTAGTTTATTAAACAAAGTTGAAAATCTCCTTTAAAATTGCCATCAATAAACGAAATTGTACTTGCAATTTTTTGTACAGCCTTGTATGTATATAATATATAGAATTTCTACACTCTAAGTAATATGAAAAAAAAAATAATACAGTAAAAACGCGCAGCACAAATGAAATCGCACTTCCAACAATTATTATACGAGGAGTACTGTTGTCAAATTCTTTTGTGTGTCTTTGTAAATAAATGATGAATTTTATTTCACCCAATTCTACTGTTAGCACCTTACAGTAACCCCTCATATGTGTATAAATTTCAATATGCTTAAAGTAATGTAATATCATTAAAAATAAAACACCCCGTAAATGATTTTTTCCACCACACACCGTATGAATCGGAATTCCTTTTAGTATGCGTGTAAGCGAACCGTAAATGATTTTAAAATATTTATTTTCATTAATGAATATTTCATCGTAAACCCAAAAACATGTAGGACAAATCAAGTTCGTAAATACTTTTGAACTATGTTGAAATATCTTGATGAACTAAGTCAACTATTGTTTAACTATTATACCTTCATAACACTAGAAACATGCAGTTTAAATTTTATCAGCATCAGCCTTTACTTTATAACAGTGTAATCTTATAGTAACGGCATCAATATTCGACTTACAAGGGCACCACCAAACATGGTGCGCACAGATTTTGATGATTTCAAAATATGTTGTAGGGGTCATACCACTAATTATTCTAGTGAAAGGGTTTCTTCAAATGGGCCTTGGTTTTTGAGAAATTGGGGTTAAAGTTCAGCGTAAATTTCAAATACCTATTTGCACATAATCCGTTTGTGAATCTGTGGCTTAGTGCCAGCGTGCGAGGCTACGAATCGAAAGGTTGTGGGTTCGAGTCCCTCCTTGGCTTTTCTTTTCTCTTTTTACTTATATTTATATTATTTACACATTACAAATTTTAAGTAATTTTACTACTAGAGAAATTGCTACAGCATTTGATATTTTCTTGATAAATTAAATTTACATCTTTGAATTTTTTATGAAAATTTATTTTTTTCTGCATTTTTTAAACTAATATTTCTATTGACAAAACTGCAAAACTAATTTACGCCTAGGACTTTTTTTTCTTAATTATTATCTACATTTTTTTTTATTTTAAGCACAATTCTGAAATAATGATTTTCTTTTTCCTATCGCTTTTTTATTTTATTTTATAGCATTTAAAATGAAAATTTATCTTTTTTTGTAAAGATAATACAAAATAATTTTCAGGTGAAATTTCTTAAACGTTTTCAGGATCAGATAATTTAAATAATGCACATCTTCGAAAGAGTTATAAAATATTAATGCAGTAAGGCTAAAATACAAGTTTTTACCATTTATCAAAAATTTCAATTTTCTAATTTTCTGTAAATAGATTTATCTCCCAAGTTCAACCTCAACAAAATTTATCGTTTGCACAAATAAGAAATGGAAGATTACATTTAAAACTATTTTTTATTACAAATCAAACCACTCTTTCCGTGATTCAACCGGAATGCAAAAATTGTCTGTTATAATGAGTTAAAATTTACGATACATATAAAAATACTATTTTTTTTATCGTCTGCTTTCCTTTCCTTCGTAATATCAGAATAAATGAAGATTTCTTTTTATTGATCTTATATTTGCACTTATACAAAAGATGATTAAACTTTTTTTTTACTTTAAATGTATTTTTAAACATATTTATCACAAATTAAGTACTTAAGGAACATAAATTATGTAAATTTTAAAAAATGAGATTTCAGACATAAATTAAATCGGATCTGCGTTTAGATTAAAAATTTCTGTAAAAAATACTGATTTTCTAAAAATTTTCATAAACATAAACTTTAGTTTTTAAGGGAACAGTTTATCACAAAACTAATCAAAAAATCGATTTTTGTTTTTAAACATTAAATGGAATCCTGTTTAGTTGCGAATATCTTAATATGTCATTTTTACCCATGCAACAATTATATTTTGAGATATTGTAAATTTTGTTAATACACCTGACACAATTCCTTACACTAATGATAACTTTAAACTTTTTTTCCCTCTGTGTTTATATTTTCTTCGCTTTCATGTTTTAAAAATGATAAAGCTTTTTTTGTATTTGATACAAAGATTTAAAATGTTTTGTACAATTTGTTTTTTTATATGCGTTGAATATGCGCATGAAATTAGTCTTAACGTTATTTTTATTATTGTTATTAATAAAAGTTGTTATTAATAAATATATATGAAGTGTGTTAGATTTCACCACTTTACACTACTTATATCAAATAATTATATGTATTAATGTAGTATTACATTATCTAAAAATCCATACACAGTATTGTGTAATACACATATGAAGAAAAACAAAAAGTGATTTATTAATCTAAAAATATTAATATTTAAATTAGTGGAGAATTTAAAGTACCGAAATTTTCTTATACTTTTTCAAAATTTTAATTAAATACGCATTTTTATTTATTTATTTATTTATTTTTTATTTTTTTCAAAATGTACTTTTATTTGAACCCTGAAGTGCAGTGAGTTCACCATTTGAACCATATTTTTTTTCAATAATAATAATTTTAAAAGAAATGGAAAAAGTAAACTGTCCTCTTCAGAAAATATCAAAAGGTTCAAAGCTGTAGAATTCCCAATTCTGCTTACAGTTTGTAACGTGTAAAAAATATAAATATAAGTAAGAAGAGAAAATTAAAGCCAAGGAGGGACTCGATCCCACATCCTTTCGATTTGTAGCCTCGCGCGCTGGCACTGAGCCATGGATTCATATTCGGCGTTTGTACAAATAAGTATTTGAAATGTATGCTGAACTTTAACCCCCAATTTCTCAAAAATCAAGGCCCATTTGAAGAAACCCTTTCACCAGAATAATTAGTGGTATGACCCCTACAACATACTTTGTAATCATCAAAATCTGTGCGCATCATGTTTGGTGGCGCCCTTGTTAGTCTAATCAATAACAATTTATGTAGACTTAAATTATTTTGCAAGTCCAAAAGCATTTTCTTTGAAAAAGAAAAATTCTTTTACTTGAATATTTTGTATCCAATATATTAAAGTTAATTGGATATAAATATTTGCACATGTAAACTTCAAACTACAGTACTAGAATAGAATCTAGCATGCATGTTCCACGTCGAACTTCACTTTTTTTCGCCAAAGCGCTTGGCTAGAGGGGTTGGCGTGAAGAGGCGCTGGGACGTTGAGTGTTTGTTTATTTGCGTCCGAGATCAGGCTTACATATTTTTTTATACATACCCGAGTAGGGCCGGAACTGAACTTAATTTTTCCCAGGACGTTTCGGGAGGCAATTTATTTTGTGAAATAAGTAACCAAAAGTTTGCCGTTAAAGTAACAAAGAAAACTTAAGTCAAGTAAGTAACAAAGAAACTTTCCTTACGTTTTTAAGACCCGATGAAATGTATTCCTTGTAAGCAAAGTCATCCATGCCGGCTGAAAGTAAAACATGTACTACAACAGCTATCTGTTGATAAAAAGTAATACAGTCAACCAGGTAGCTTTAGGCGAAGAGAGAAAAATATTAAATTTGCTACATCACATGAGTTAACGGCAAACTTTTGGTTTCAAAATATAGATAGCAGCACTAGTGTGAGTTTAGCAGCTCATTGGAAATAATTCCTCAAGTTTCCACCATGGCAGAATGGATCAAAGTTTCGTAAAGGTGGAACAAAGTTATCCTGATTTGGCCCAAAGTTGCTCTGGTTGACTGCATTTTATCTCTTTTTGCAAACTAGAACAATTATTCGATTTGGGATTTTATTGTACACGATTCAGAAGCAAAGATTTAAATTAATTTCAAACCCACAAGATCGTGCGAACTGCCCTGTAAAAAAAAAAGAGTCGATCTGCTAAAAAAAATTTAGTAACCCTTGTAATTACTAAACAAATTTTAGTAATCTTACTCGGTTACAAGGAATCTGTAAGAATTACTAGAAAAAAGCTAGCAACGAATAGAGTTAATAATTTTACATTTTTAATAGCTGTTAATAAAACTCACTTGGCGTGGTCCTGATAGCCTAGTGGTCATAGCATTGAACTCCAGGCTGAAAGTACCTGGGTTCGATGCTGGCCGCCGCTAAATATGCACCGAATGTAAATAAAGGGATTATGAAAATCCTGTCGTAGCAGTTACTATGGGTAATGATCTCTGAACTTTTCCTCCCCTTTAGAAATATGTCAAAATAGAGTAGGTAGCAATGTTTGGTGCTGCCATCTATTACGGCTTTACCGAAAATCTTCCGTTTCAGAAGTCTCTCTTTTTACCCACTGGATGCAGCTCGAAGGAAGCTCCTGTCCTTCGGGCACACGTAATGGTTACTAAAAATAATTTTGGAGCTATTACTAAAATTTGATTGGTGGCTCATACTAAAAAGTTTTAAGTTAGTTATACAAAAAATTCTTTTGTTCAGTTTACAAAAAAATGTTTGTTTCACTTGCAAAAAAAAGTTTGTATTTGTTACTAAAAAATTCTGTGGAATACAAATTTACTAAGAAATTTTTAGTAACCTCTTGAATTTTTTTTTACAGTGTGATTCTTAAAGGGCTAACGGAATTTTTGAAAATATACTTTAATAGATTACGGAGAAATTTTTATCAAAAATCTACTTTTTTTATAATACTGATACAAAATTTATGATATTATCAACCATCTTTTTCTTTTTAATTCTAAACTATACCAGGACTTCCCTCTCAAGGATTAGTCTGAGCGAGCAATACAAAACAAACATTGAAAATCAAACATTGCAAAACAGTCATACATGCGTATAAAATTGAAAGTACGCAATACATTAAAAGTAATACAGGAAGTAAAACACTAAAACATTTTATATTAGAATTTCAACTCTTTGAAATCTCATCAAGAACATAAACAAACACTCCAGACCAGTTTTAGGATGATAACATGATGTTAAAAGAGAATACAGGATTTTTTTATATGTTGTGTGCCTTCTCGATTAATTATTACCGAATAATTGAAACGATTAATTAATATCTACTATAAGAATATAATATTTACATCTGATTTCTATAAATGCGATGAGGTTCTCGATAAGAGTTAAGGAATTTTATCTTCAAATAACTGAATTATCACTTTTTTAGACATTTCTGTCCATACACTTTTGTAAAATACACCTGGTTAACAAAACAAAAAAAAAAAAAAAAAAAAAAAAAAAGAAAAAAAAAGAAAGAAAGAAAGAAAGAAAAAGAAGATAAAAGAAAAAAAATACATTTTTGCTTTCCAGCAAAACAAATATTTCAGCTACACAGATCTGACTGTCCGAAATCGAAATATAACATCCAAATTATTCCTCGGCGAATATTTTTTTTTTTTTTTTTTTTTTTTTTTGCTAAACATTTTTCTAAGAGTATTGTTATATTTATTTAGAATGCTAGATAAAAATGAAAACAAGAAAGGGATTTTTTTCACTGTCTTAAATAATAAAATAATAAAATATATCATGCAATATATTTTGTTGCTTTTTGTGTCACTCATTATCCTTCTTGTGTCACCCCTCTTTTGTGTCTAGTAGTGTTCTAACTAGAGATGGGAATGCTCGGAAAAAACCGGGAAAAATTGGGAAAAAAACCGGTTTTTTCAGTTTTTTCCAAAGGCTTATTTTTTAATTTTTCCTAACTGGTAAAATTGAAATTTTATTTGTAAAATAATATATTAAAATTTTGTAATAGCTACATTCTCATACTTTTAATTTAATTTATTTTTATGTTGAGTGTTTCACATGAAAACTTTAATGTGGGTAATCTGATCTATCAGCAGAAATCTGTTTGAGAAGACTTGAAAAGATCCTTCACATTTTTTTCTAGTTTGAAACACAAGATCCTTTGCAAAATTTCTTTTCAAAAATAATTTCAGAAAAAGGTTTAATCTCCAAATTGAATCTTTTACAAATGCAGTGATTGAAGAAAAAAAAATCTCATGCCATATAGCAGCTGAATCTTTTCAAGTTGTATATATGTATGAATAACCTTATTAAAAATGTCTAAATAAGAACCTAAATATAGTAATAATTTCTAAGTCATAAATTCTGATTATATTTTGTATAAGTATATACAAAAAGTTCACAATTTCACAAAAACACGATTACATGAAAAAAATCTAGGTATATAATTAAATGCAACTTCTTTTAAAAATTAATTCATCTGCAAAATTATTTCAATAATATGCCGATTAATGGGAATGGTAAAATTAAAAATTTAACATAAAATTTGAAGCATGCATTTATTACTTTCTTTTATCTTTACAAGAAGTAAGTATTGAATTCGTGAAAAATTTGACTTCCAGTTTTTGATGTATTAATGTTTAAGTTATGTGTTTTAGAAAGTCCTGAACATGATTTGGTGGTTTTTGGAAAATATCTGTCAATCTGTGAGTCTGAATGTGACACAAATTTTATGGGCACTATCTCAAGAACTGATACACATAATTTCACAAAACTCTAGATTAAGTCACACCTTGATATAAACTCGAGATGTTTAGTTATTAGTGCATATTGCTTAACCGATAGCGCTGCTATTCTGCATTATTCATGATTTCCACAATAGTTCTATCTCAAGAACTAAAAGACGATTTTTCATCAAACTACAGATTCAGCCAGTTGCTGATATATATTAATGTTGTTTAGTTTTTGGTGTAAATTGCCCTATAGGTGGCACTACTACACTGCAGTTTTCAAAATTTCATTATAGCTGATTAATTGAATGCTTTTTCAAGGTGTTGAATGTAAAATTGACCTCCATAATGTACAGTAATGTTGCAAAACATGGGCAGTTAGCATTAGAAAAGTACAACTGCGATGAAAAAAAAATCCATATTTTATTACAAGTAAATACGTTCCAAATTATACTTTCCTTCTAGATTATACTTTGAATTTTAGTAGTTTTCTAAAGCACAGTAGAAGTTTATCTCTGTGTGTAACTGCTTTTGTTAATTCCTCGCGAGCATTTTCTATTTGTAGTGTTCTGTTTTCAGAACTTTTGAATTCCATGGTTTCTAACTCAAGAATGGAATACCAGATTTCAGGATAAAAAGAAAAAAATACGTTTAATTTAACTTAAAAAATTATTTTCCTGGTTTTGGTGAGTAAAAATCTAACAGTTAATAAATCCTATGCTGTTTTTTAGTTGCAGATCTGAGTAAGCCAAACTAAAACTTAGTTTTGTTTGAATTTAGATTATAAAACTAGATCAAAACTTTGAGTTGAGATTGGAAAGCTATACCAAACATATTTTTTAAAGGAAATAAAATTATAATTGTAAGAAAAAAATGTAATATTGTAAAAATATACATTTTTTAAACAAACAATGGAATTTTTGAATACCGATATTCATAATAATGACAAAACTGCAATAATTTATTTCATTAAACTAGTATCATTTACTTAAAAACTATACTTATGTAAATGGAATAAATAATTTATATCATTTCAAACTATAGGCATATTGGCGCAGGTTTTTTCATTGGGTCAATTTGTAGTTAAACATGTAACTGAAAAATCATTTCAACAGAGATATGATAAAATAAACAATTAGCGTTCAATAAAAAATTCTTAAGCTGTGATTAAAAAAAAGAAAAACTAAATTTTTATAAGCAGGTTTTGCTTTTTCTTATTATTTTGTAATATAAAGTGAAAATAATTGTCTTTTAATACAAATAAATGGAAAAAATGTTTATTATTTAATATTTTCTGAGAAAATATAATTTATTTGGGAGAAACAATCATTAAAAATCAATTTTTCCAACTTTTCCGATTTTTTCCGAAAAAAACCGGTAAAAAACCAGTTTTTTTCCGCCACTTATATTTTTCCGGAAATTTTACATCTCTAGTCCTAACATATTTTAAATCTTTTTGCCATTATTTTTGCTAATATTTATATGGAGTTACAAGTTATTTACATTTTTACGCAACCCATTTTTGTTTACATAATTTTCACTTGGGTTTTAGTAAGACATAAGTTACATTAATTTTAAAAGCAAGTAAGTAAGTGTGATCAGAGATCGCACAGAAGGTTCCGCTTAATATATCTTTCAAAAAAACTTCATCCTTATTCTTATTATATATTATAAATTATATGTAAACATTTAAAGCGATTGATTCTTTAGTTTTCCTAAACTTAACAAAATTTAGAAAATATCCCTTCCACGGACGACTCTCTCTCGTCTCCCTGAATTTTTCACTTTTACAAATATTTAATGCTAAGAAATAATATTTACATTAGTGCTCAGTAAAAAAAAAAAAAAAAAAAAAAAAAAAACTAAAGAAAGAATAAAACATTGCCTTTCCCCCAACAGAAATTCAATTTATCCTAAATTTTTAAAATTTGCAATATGTGTTATGAACTTTGTCAAAGTGTAAAAGCGATCATTTAGTTTTCCTAATTTTAATAAATTCTCGTTAATTGCCTGTGCGAAGAAGTATCTTTTCTATAAGTTAAAAAAATTATTTTTTCATAAATTGGAAATTTGTGGTTTCGATTTTTTTTTTAAATTATTATTATTATTATTTAGATTTTATGAATCAGAGCAGGGAATAACATCCGCATGTGGAAGCATCAAATTTGTAAAACCAATAATTAAAAAAATTTGTACTGCGATTATTAAATCATAATAAAAAAAATTCATTTCTTTTCTTTCACGTGGTTTACCGAGGCAAAAAAATATAATTATGAATTTGGTTTGGAGGGGGATTTTTTTTTTTAGACTTATAGCAGCTGAGCTGTTGTCTCGAATGATCCAAAACTTGAGAAAAAACGAAGGAGATCGAGAATGAAGTTAAAAAAAATTCTGGGATTAATTACCAAAATAAAAACAATTACACATTTTTTACGTGATTTATTTAATACATTAATTTATATTAGATACATAATAAGTTTTATATCCATTTAAACTTTGGAAACAATTAGGAGAGAAAATAACAACAAAAAATTAACTGATGATATTAAAATAATAGTCTTTATCAAACTTTTATGATTTGTTGTGAGACAAGAGATATTCAGCGATAAATACATATGTTATATAAATACAATGTTATATAAATACATATGTTATATAAATACAAATGTATAGTTTTTGCGTACGGAGTACGTGACAGACAAACAGACAGAGGACAGAGACGAATAGGGATTCGTCAGATGAACGAAACCCTAACAAGCCACCCTACCTAAAAATTGGTATGTGATAATTGTAATTTCATTGGCATATTTTGATTGAATGAGCTAAAATTTATAAGGGCCAAGAATTATTTTTACAAGGAGAATTTTGGTGCCGATAGCTTTTTATTTTTTATTTTATTTTTTATTTTTTCCCTTTTTTTTACCTTTAATAAAACTTCAAAATTTTTCTTCTTCTTCTCGAAGTATAATTTTTTAGTATGTTTTTAATTACTTAATTACTTATTATCTACAACTTTATGACTCAAATTTTTAAAAAGTTAATACTTTTGAGGTAAAAATAACCCGATATATTCAATAACAATAACATAGACTTAAATATTAACATTTAATATTTTCCTTTTAAAAAATTAAACATTTTATATTATTTCAAATTTTTTAATTTTGAAAACGTTCAATAATCAAATTCCATCAAAACATACATAATAAATTTCAGCATTTTGAACACACCTGTTACATTGACAACACGTAAACTGAAAAATTTAATCAAATGTTTTTTTTTTTTTTTTTTTTTTTTTTTTAATCTGACTCATTTAAAGGGACATGGATGCAATAAAAACTATATTATTAATAAAAGCTATATATATATATCGCGGATTTATAATCACCGGATCTTTGCGAATCTTCTTCAAAATATATTATATAAACATATTTTAAGTAATAAATTTAAAATTTTATATTTTCCTCCTTTTCCGGTCAATTTAGGTCCCTTAAGTAAATAAATAAATAAAATAAAAAATAAGCATGAAGGATTTAAAAAGTCAGAAAGAAAAAGCAAAAAATTCCATAACGAATGAAGACGGAAAACATGATCATTGACGTATGTGTATTTTTTCTAAAGCTATTAGACTTTTAAATGAACATTGAATTTGCATGAAATGAAACGATAAGGAAAGAATGAATCATGAATGAACCCTAATGAAATGAAACTTGAACTACACAATACTGATAGCCAAGATTAATTCTTGAACGAAAATGTTTCTTTAAAGGGCATAGAATTTAAGTAAATAGATGCGATTAAAAAATAGTAATAAATAAATTTAAGAAAATCCTTCATTAATCCTTCAAGTTACATGGAGTATAAAATAAATATTTCTCTAAAACTTTATGCAAAGTAGAAACTAGTCGTTGGGGGGCCACCGTAATACTTACCCATCATGGATATGCATACTATAAAATATGAAAATAAAACGCATGTAAACTATTAATAGAATGCATCGCAATTCCAAAATAAAATTTAAATGCATATTTAAATAGTTTTAATATACACACTAATGCTCTATTAATGAATTGCTGATGAGCCAATTTCTACAAATTACATAAAACGCCAAAATACTCAAGTAGTACCGAATTAGGTAAAAGAAACATCCTAATAACTCCAAAAATAATAATCATATTAACTAACAATTTACTGCGTCGGATTAAACATCTTATTTCCAATTAAAATATATCTTTGAATTGAAATTTGAATGAAATACAGGGTCATGAAAAATCGAAGAATGTGAAAAACAGGATTACACATATCTCGGCAACTAATAATCCGATCGATTTCGTTCTTTATGAAAAATTTGTGTTATTTTATTGCCTTTTACGTCCACCCCTTAAAATAAAAAAATTCGAAAATTTTTATATTCCTTTCATCAGAACGAATTTTTCGAGAATCCGAAAAAATTAGTTCCGGATAATCGAGGTTACTGATATTAAATAGGCTTCGTCCCATTCTTACATACTAACTACATACAAAATTTCAAGTCTCTATCTCAATTTCTTCGGGAGATAGAGCGGTTACAGACAGACAGACAGACACACAGACGAACGGACGGCAAAATTTTTTTTCTAAAAATATGTTTTTCGGAATCTCCAGTATCTGAAACGTGTAAATCCGTCAAAAAAAATTTTCGATTTTCAAAATGATTGCAAGATTTACCCTATACTACGTATGATGGGTAAGTAAAAGGAAAATAAATGCAAAAGTAAAACAAATTGTACGTCCTTCTTACAATATCGATACATATACAGAATTATTCTGAGGAGTAATATGCCTCTTTGTTTGAAAAGAAGGGTTTTTAATCAATGTGTTTTGCCTGCACTAATTTACGGAGCAGAAACATGGACACTAACAAAACGGATGGTACAAAGACTACAAACAACACAGAGAAGTATAGAAAGATGTATGCTAGGTATAATTAGAAGAGACAGAAAAAGAATAACCTGGATAAGTAGTCAGACGAAAGTTTTTGGCATTATTCATAGAAAGAATTAAACGGCAAAAATGGAAATGGGTTGGACACATGGCAAGAGGATACAGGCGCGGATCCAGCAGGGCGGGGGGGGGCGATGGGGTGATCGCTCCCCCCCCCCCCAAATTTCCGAGTTTGATTTGAAAAATTCTCGAAATGAAAGGGAAAATGAGATTTTTTTAAAAAATAGGTTTTATTTTTCTGAATAATTTTTTTGAAGTTCAATTCACTTCATCCAACAATGTTGTAAAGTCATTCGCCATCACGAAAGTTCGATTTTTCAAGTCCTCCAAAATAGTCGTCGTCAGCTAATTTCACTTCAACACTGTTAAGAATATCGTGAAATATTACCTCTATTTTTAAAGGCTACCTATTTCCTGGTCAATGAGGGTGATCTTAAAACGATGTGGAGCATTCACATTGGTCAGAAAATAGATAATCTTTAAAAATGGAAGCAATTTTTTTCAATATTTTTAATTACCGGTAATTTGATTGATAAAGATTTGATTGCCAAGTCAATACCTGCAATGATCGCTATGACAGAAATGCAATGGTAGATTGAATGAGAGAAATGTTTGTTTGTAAACTTTCTTTATTGCTACCACTCTAGCAGCGAACGGTGCATTTTTCAGATGGAAAATTATCTTCATCTTACTCTATGGTAATTTATTCGCATTAATTAATCCATATCCATTTAATAATTAACTGAGAATAACGACTTAACTAATTGAAACTATGAATGTATTGATTATATGTGACTTGAGATCGCCCCCCCCCCCCAAAAAAAAAAAAAAACTAGTCTCTGGATCCGCCACTGAGAGGACAAGATAATAGGTGGAGCACAAACATCATACAGTGGTATCCCAGAGATATAAAACAACTAAGAAGACGACTAAGAAGAAAGGTGGGGCGACAAAATCAGAAAAGTGGCCAGTGTAAATTGGATGACGAAAGCACTAGATAGGAAGCACCGGAAAAAATCTGTGGGAGACCTACATCCAGCAATGGATCGAAAATGGTTAATTATGATGATAATAATGATGACACATAACATATTTTAATTATTGTAAGATTTTCACCATTTAGTTTATTACTACTTTTAATCTTCAAATTATTTTTCTTTTGTTTTGCAATTCCAACTTTCCATTACGTTGAAATATCGTAACTGAGAATTCATTCGATTTTAAAGCATTTCATTTGACCGAAAAGCGTATTTTTATTTATTTTTTGTTGTTGTTGTTGTTGTTTCTAGCAACTCTGGGAATTTTCATCCTACGCAAAATCAGGACCCAATCACTGCGATTTGATTACGACTGGAATTTCTTACGCCAGAGAATTTCCCTGCGCGTTTTGTCATTGGTTCTCGGCTTTTTCCGCAATACATTTTTCGAAAATCTTCTATCTTTGTGCGCTATCAATAAAACGACCTGTAGCTGTTCAGAGATAGCTCTTTTGTTTATTTCTCCATGCATTAAAAATCATGCGATATCGGATTCTCGTCGAACCTCTTACTTTCTATATTATTTTATTGAGGAGTGTGAATGCCATCTGAATATTTTGATATTAAAATGTCTCAGTTAAAGACTTCAAATGAAATTCCGTATTATAATCCTGATAATGGAGAATCTACCACCAGCGGCTTTTAAAGTGCGTTCTTAATTATATAAACATGTAGCACTTATAGTCGTCGTTCAATTCTTCTGTCTGTCCGCATATAACAACGCAAAAACTACCCAACCGAATCCTTTGAAATATAAAATGTATAATTATTACATAATTTTGTCGCGTTATTTCAAAATTTATGAAAATTGGATTTATAGTTCAATTACAGGGACAATCAAAATCATTCCGTTACATTACGGTCAATGGGAAAAATAGATTCAAGTGCACTTTAATGATTTTACACAATGATAATACAAATCTTAGGCATCTAAGAAATATATATTAAAATATACATTCCGTATAATCTGTGGTGCAAAAAATATTTTATATCAATATACAGGCCCCACACAAAAGTATTCTGTTACATAATGGTATAGAACGAAGCATTGTTTGGGGCGCGTTCTAATTATATTAAACTGTTTCATATTTTATGAAATTTGCATTTATGTTTTTGAGGTTTACTACAATTTAATTTCTGTATAATAGAAAGCATTTAGTATTTACAGGGATACACAAAAGATTTCGGATACTCTACTGTACCCGAAGTGCTGTATTATATTTTAGAAACTTCGTTCTAATACAAACGCACCTTATTTGCTACGCCTTATGTGCAATTTTCGATTGATTGTTTCCGAAATAAAGATGTTTGTCTTATAAGCTGACTATTCATTTTGTGGAAAGAATTCGTGAATTTTATATTGCTTTTCAATAGTTTTCTTTATCAACAACTTTCTAGTTCCTCAGATGAATGAATTTTATTGACCGTGATTATAAGATCTAGCTGTTAATTGTTTGATAGCGATGTTGGCATCTCACTTTACATGTTATGTGATATTACAACTTCTTTTTTCAATCGAAAATTTTCAGTTTTTTCTTTTTTTTTTTTTTTTTTTTTTATTAATAAAATTTTGCGAGTTTTGGACAACATTGAGTTGAGTAACTAGAATGTTATTTACAAGAACTCAGTTACCTCTTAGTTTTCGAAATTTTACTAAATATTGATATTAATATTTTGTGTTTAAACTGTAAGCTTTAAAATTGTATATTAATATTTTTGTATTACATCATTGTTGCGGCGATGCGTATTAACGTAATTAATAAACTCACATGCTTTAGTAGACTGTAACATACTTTATTTTAAGATATTGCGAAAGCGTTGCTTGCTCTTCAAGCAAAAACAAAACAACAACTAAAAAGAACACAGACAATTTGCGTTTCTATAGTTACATACATTAGCGAACTTATGTGATGCCAGATTCCAAACATAAATTACAAATAACTCTAACAATCATGTATGTCAAAATTAAAGAAACTTCGATTTTTAAATTAATTCTTTGACTCTAAATACCCTAAGTACACTGCCTCCAATTTCTTAAATTAAACAAATAAATAAATAAATACGAAGCTATAGAATATTAGATATTTGATTTCAATTTAAAACAGCATTTAATAGTATTAAATTTAGAGTAATAAAATACTACTTTAAATTAAAAAAAAAATTGAAAGAGCATGTTCTCAGATTACAAAAATGAATATCCATATTATTAGCACTTTCCAACAAAGTTGAAAAGTGCTTATGCATTTGGTTTGTCTGGCCGTCTGTCCGTCTGGCCGGATGGCCGTCTGTCCGTCTGTCCGTCTGTCCGCGCTCTAACTCCCGTAAATATACTCGGATTGCTATGAAATTTTTATGCGTTATTGAGGTTTACCCTAGCACGAACCCTATTGAAAATGAAGTATCTACCATGATTAGTTTATCTACAGAGAGAATCAAAAGTTTCCCATTACATTACGGCCTATGGAGAAAAATCGTTAATATACTCGGATTGCCATGAAATTTTAGGACATTATTGATGTTTACCCTAGCACAAGTCCTATTGAAAATGAAGTTTCTACCCTGATTATTTTATCTACAGGGCGAATCAAAAGTTTCCCATTACATTACGGCCTATGGGGAAAAATCGTTAATATACTCGGATTGCCATGAAATTTTAGGACGTTATTGATGTTTACCCTAGCACGAACCCTATTGAAAATGAAGTTTCTACCATGATTAGTTTATCTACAGGGCGAATCAAAAGTTTCCTATTACATTACGGCCAAAGGGGAAAAATCGTTTCAAAGGAATTTTAAAGATGTTATACCCTGTCAAACATATTAAAATATGCATTCTATAAAATATAAGGTGAAAATGTAGCTATTATTCATTTACAGGGCCACACAAAAGAATTCTATTAGATAATGGTAAAAGGGGGAATTGTGTGTGACATATTTTAAATACATTAAGCTTTTTCATGTATAATAAAACTGATATATGTCACTGAAGCTAAATATAAATTATACGCTACTGTCTTGCATAATATGAAGTACATAGCATTTACTGGGCCATACAAAAGATTTCAAATAGTATATTCTTTCCGAAGTACCGTATATGTGTCCGATGATGGCTGATGGAGGGATGAAATGCATTTTAATTATGATATTCGCGTTTATATTTCGCTAAATATATGCACATTATATGGTGTGTATAAATGTTATAGTTGATATACAGGGCTACCCAAAAGAGCTCACCAACGTTAATGAATATGAGCGTAAATTATTTAAATGTGGTTCTTAAATAAGCTATGCATTTTTACGCTGAGCTGCATTCAATTTACGGAGAAATGTTTGCAGAATATAGATAAAGGGATATACAGGGCCACGCAAACAATTCGGTATATGGACGCCTATGAATGATGATTTATGAGAATGTGACTTCAGTTGTTTTAAAAGTGTTTTAGTTTACAATAAATTTTAGCCTAATGCTGACGTGTAATAAAGGTACAATGTAAACTACAGGGCTGAACAAAAGTATTCAATTATGTTTCCATCTAATAGTATGAATTGCTGAAAAAGAAATTTCAAGCTACTGGGTATTTTCTTGCTAAGCTGAATTTTCCATTATATGAACTGACATATGAAATACAGGGCTGTTCTAATGTACTGGAATACATATTTGGGTATATTTGGCTATACACTATTATTTCCCTAAATAGCAAAGTTTTGTTAAAGATTTCTGTGGTATTTTATACTTTTACCTTTCAGGTTAAACGGTAGATGGCGCCCCTTGTCTATTCCATGGAATTATGTAAGGAACATAATGTATCTGAGTTCCAGATTATTGTTCTGTGTTTACAATATGTGTATATGTCGTCTGTAGTGCCGTCAGTTTTATTAAATATGTTTGTGTGTAAAAATTCGCCCACCTCGATTATTTACTGAGTGCTGTTTTATATCTTAAGTTAAGATGTTTAAAGATAGTACAATTGGCGACGTATGGATAAAACTTTGTACCATAAAAATTTTCAAAGAATAACGGCGCGCCAAATAGAAATGGCTCCTTCTTTCGTTTTTGAGTTCGACGACTATTCAAGGTAACAGCAGCTTTCCAGAATATTTCAGCATCTATAAAACAAGGGGGTGGTAAGTACATTGAATTTTAAAGTACTTTTTTTTCCTGTCTTGTTGCATAAAAAATACGATGTTCTCATTTAAAGAATTTGATGATAAAGTAGAAACATTTCAGGCTTATATTAAACGCCTGGAGCAGAATTTTATTCTGAATGAATTAAAAGAGGAAAAAAAAGTTGCGGCCCTTTTATCTTGCATGGGCCCTAAGCTTTATAATTTACTGAGTAATTTATGTTTCCCGAAACAATGTGAAACATTAAAATATTCTGATATTGTTGACATATTGATAAAGCATCTAAGCCCCGCCCCCAACAAATTTATTGAAAGAATAAAATTTCGTAAGTGTTACCAAAATGAGTCGGAATCAGTTCAAGATTTTGCTGCTAGATTAAAGAAAAATACAACTTTTTGTTGTTTTACGGGTGATACATTAAATGAAAATTTATTGGAACAATTTTTACGCGGTTTGAAAAGCGAAAGCATTCAAAATAAATTGATTACGCAAGTAGAGGATTTAACTTTTGAGAAAGCAGTTGAAAAAGCCTTATCCTTACACAATGTAGATATTGAAATTTCTGAAATTAAAAATAAAAATTTCAGTATTAATAAAATTTCAAATTCAAAGATTGTACACCCAAAGAAATTTTCTAACGATTGTCAGAAGTCAAATGTCAACAATCATGTAAATAATACAATTCCTGAAGCAAATAAAAGTAAATTAAAATGTTATAGATGTGGAAATACTTCTCATCTAGCCAATTCATGTAGATTTATTAATGCTACTTGTAAAATTTGTAAGAAAAAAGGCCACATTGGAAAAGTATGTCGAAGTAAAACTTTCCAAAAACACGTAAATTCGGTAGATACAGTAAATGTATTAACTATAAAAAATACAGGTGCAAATCCTATTAAATTATCTGTGTTAATTGAAAATAAAGCCAGAACGGATATGGAATTGGACACCGGTTCGGGAATTTCGGCTGTTCCTTTAAAAAGATTTCGCAGAATTTTTCCTGATTATAAAATATTCCCCCCAGATGTTCAGTTAAAAACTGCAACTGGTGAAATTTTTAAACCTGTAGGTTATGTTGAAGTAAATGTTACTTATGAAAATAAAACAGAAAAGTTAAAATTATATTTGATAAAAGAAGATACTTTTCCATTATTATTTGGCCGAGATTGGGCCTCTGCATTCGATATTTTTCCACATAATTTAAGATCTGTTTATGTTAATGAGACTGTAAATTATTCTGATAAATTACAAGAATTGTTAAATGATTTTTCTGATTTGTTTTCTGATAAAGTAGGGGAAATTAAAGGGTTAAAGGCAGAGCTTTACCTTGAAAAGGATGCTACACCCATATTTTGTAAAGCTAGGACTGTTACTTATGCACTACGTGCTGCAGTCAATGAGGAATTACAAAGATTAGAAGAAGCAGGTATAATTAAACCAGTTACACATAGCAAGTGGGCAACCCCGATTGTTCCAGTGGTAAAATCTAATGGTAAAATACGCTTATGCGGAGACTTTAAAGTCACATTAAATAAATATCTGAAAGTAGAAAAATATCCCTTGCCTAAAATAGAGGATATGTTAGCTACTTTAAGTGGTGGTGTTCATTTTACAAAAATTGATTTAAATCAAGCATACCTCCAATTGTCCGTTGATGAGGAATCCCAGGAATTATTAACCATTAATACACCTAAAGGATTATTTCAGTTTCTTAAATTACCAATGGGTCTTAGTAGTTCTCCTGCTATATGGCAAAGAAAAATCGAACAAATTTTAAGTGGAATTGAGGGAATTACAATTTTTATTGATGATATAGGAATAACTGGGGAAACGGACGAAATTCATTTGCAAAGGTTAAAGCAAGTATTAGAAAGGTTGAGAAATTATAATATTCGGATAAATAAGGAAAAATCATTCTTCATGGCAGATGAAATTACTTATTGTGGGTATAAAGTGGATAAACATGGTATTCATAAAACACCAGATAAAATAGAAGCAATTGTAAATGCCCCTAAGCCAGAAAATGTTTCCCAGGTAAAAGCATTTCTTGGTCTTGTAAATTATTATGCAAAATTTGTACCGAATTTATCGACAATTGCACATCCTTTGAATAATTTGCTTAAAAAGAATGTGAAGTTCAACTGGTCTTACAAATGTGATCAAGCGTTTAAAAAAATAAAAAGAGAAATTACTTCGGACAGAGTGCTGACGCATTTCAATCCGAAATTACCTTTAATCTTAGCTACGGATGCTTCTCCATATGGTATCTCTGCAGTTCTTTCGCATGTGATGCCAGACAAGACTGAAAAGCCTATTGGATTTGTATCCAGAACCTTGAATAATGCCGAAAAACGGTATAGTCAAGTAGATAAGGAGGCATTAGCAATAATATTTGGTGTTAAGAAATTTTTTCAATATTTGTACGGTAACAGATTCACTTTGTTTACTGATAGTAAACCATTAGTTTCAATTTTTTCACCTTCTAAAAGTATTTTTGTTTTATCAGCTGCTAGAATGCAAAGATATGCCATATATTTACAAACGTTCCAGTATGACATTCGCTATAAGAAAACTACTGAACACGGTAATGTCGATGCACTCTCACGTCTTCCATTACGTAGTGAAGATTTACCCTACGAATATAATTCAAATGAGGGACTTGATGAATCGGAAATCATTCAAATAAATCAACTTTCTGTTTTACCTTTAAATGCTAAATCTATTGCTTCAGCTACAAAAACCGATCCTCTTTTGCGACAAATTTTCCATCACCTCATTTCTGGTTCAGAAATTCCTAAGAATTTACTTTTTGGTGGTAAACAAGAAGAATTTACTCTTCAGCATGGTTGTATTTTAAAAGGTTGTAGGGTAGTTATCCCAGAAATTCATCGACAACAAATATTAAAGGAATTACATTTTGGTCATTTTGGTATAGTGAAAATGAAATCTTTAGCCCGTAGTTTTGTATGGTGGCCAGGAATAGACCATGATATTGAAGATATTGCAAGAAATTGCTCTATTTGTGTAAATTTGAAAAATAACCCTCCCAAAGTTGATATACATCATTGGGAATGGCCTACAGCTCCATGGCAGAGAATTCATATTGATTATTTTGGTCCTGTTAACGGAAAAATGCTTTTGTTAGTGGTTGATGCTTATAGTAAATGGCCAGAAGTATTTATAGTTCCTAGTACAACTTCAGAAAATACAATTATTTGTCTTTCTTCTCTCTTTGCACGATACGGTTTTCCTATTTCTTTGGTATCAGATAATGCTAGGCAGTTTACATCTGAAGAATTTGAAATATTCTTAAAAAGTCATGGTGTAAAACATAAGTTTAGTGCACCGTACCATCCATCTACAAATGGACAGGCTGAGAGATATGTGCAAACGGTCAAACGTGGATTAAAAGCCTTAGCGTCTGAACCAGGTACTTTACAAATGAAGCTGAATAACTTTCTTATGCAGTACAGGAAGATGCCACATGTTACAACGGGGGAAAGTCCTGCATCTTTATTTCTAAAGCGTCACATAAGAACAAACATAGATTTGATCGTGCCGAATGTTGCAAATTTTGTTCATGAAAAGCAAACTGCAAGGAAATCTAAAGTTAAAGTAAAAGAATGTGAAATCAACCAGAAAGTAGCGGTAAGAAATTATTCTCCAGAAGCTAAATGGAAAATTGGTCGAATCGTAGCAAGAGAAGGAAAATTACATTACAGAGTTCAAGTTGGTTCAAATATTTGGAAAAGGCATGTGGATCAAATAGCTAATGTAGGGGAAGATATTTCTTTAACTACTGATCCAAATTCGGAAGAAAATGTTGCAGAAAGTTTTAGAAGTGAAAATGCAAAGGTGAAGCAAGATGATTTTCCACCCTTACAGTCAAGTTTCACAGATCCGCAACCAGTTGACTCACATGTTCCAGTTGCTCCTGATCCTCCTCCAACTGACTTTCGTGATCCTGATTCTTCGAGTTCTAATTCAGCTAACTCTGATAATATTCACCAAAAACCGTCGGTTCCTACTAGTGCTACAGTTGATGCTCCTGAACATGTAAAAACTAATTCTTCTTCTTCTCCACAGGTACTTAGAAGGTCCAGAAGACATCGAAGAGCTCCTGACCGACTTCATTACTAAGTGGGGAAGAGCTGTGGTATTTTATACTTTTACCTTTCAGGTTAAACGGTAGATGGCGCCCCTTGTCTATTCCATGGAATTATGTAAGGAACATAATGTATCTGAGTTCCAGATTATTGTTCTGTGTTTACAATATGTGTATATGTCGTCTGTAGTGCCGTCAGTTTTATTAAATATGTTTGTGTGTAAAAATTCGCCCACCTCGATTATTTACTGAGTGCTGTTTTATATCTTAAGTTAAGATGTTTAAAGATAGTACAATTTCATTAAGTGTTGGAAAGTGCTTCATAATCTATGCTTAACGCATGATTTTTCTTACTTGTTATTGTAAACATATAGAAATAATTTGGAAAATATAAGGTAATCGGGTATTATATCGAAAGATTTTTTTAATTCATTATTAATAGTAATATTAATAATTTTACATAATTTTAAAGAAAAACGTTACTTATGTGGAGTTCCAGCTCTTTAGATATTATTTTTAAAAATATGTCTAAAATTCTTTAAAAAAAATGGTATTCTGCGAAAAACTAATAAAGAGATTTACTAATATATGCGTTGTAAGATTGTTTAAGAACTTATAATACTGTTTAGAGATTTGAAAGCTTTTATAAAATTACTTTTTTTTTTCTAATTTTATCCTTCAAGTGTTGATCAAATGTTGGTTTTAAGATGCTTGCTCTAAAGAGATTTCGTCATATCCCAGTTCTTTACAATATTTTTTGCTTGTTGAGCATAACATCGCTTGTTTAATGTAATCTTTGTGGTAAAACTTTAAAAAACGTTATTCTTGAAATCATGTTTTTCAAGCTGTACAACCCTTTCTCTCGAGAACTATTCGACTGATTTGCTTAAAAAGTAAAATAAAAGATAATCGTTACACTGAGAAAAAAAAATATGCCGCCTTCACCTAGAATGAATAGTTAGTCACTTTCTAAATACCTGAACTAGAAATATAGATGTCCAAACTATGTGAGTCGGGTAAAGAACTAAGCTGAATAGGCGAAATGACTTGACATTTCTAGTCTCTTGTTTTCTAGGAGACGAAACGACATTGAACCGTTTCAATAGCGATAAATTATCGCTTGATTTTAGGAATGGTTTCTTAAGCTATAATTATAGTTACTAAATCAGATCTCTTGTGTTCGCATCTATTTGAAGAGATTTTTAGATAAATTTGATAACAAAAATATAGGAAAACGTTCTTGAATTCTAGTAAGAGACTCTGGAACTCTCTAAGAAATGGAACTAAAATTTATAGGGATGACATGAAACTATTTTTTCTAGAGCCATTACTTTGATTCTATATGCCAGAACCATATTTTTTTCTCAGTGTATGTTCGAACTTACACCACTAAAAATTATGATAGTCAATGATTAATTATTATTTTCGCGCTCACGAATGCTAAATAAAAGGCAACGGGTGACTTTTTATGCTCAAAATACTGCTATTTTATCAGAAATCAATTTTTAAACTAAATGTTAGTATGAGATCCAAAAAATTTAATGTTCTTTGACAATTTAGCGATTCAATTTTTATCGAATGCTTGTGACCTGGGATAAACGATCGCCTAACTGTAAATTCACTGAGCGCACCTGCAGGTATACCTCCCTGTCACACAAAATGTCTTATTCTTTTTTTTTTACCTGTTTCAGTAGTAATTCGTGCAAAAATATTCTGACATTAAAAATATGAATTAAAAGCTTAATAATTCAGTTTTGTTAGTAAAAAAAAAATCTTTAACTGCAAAAATATTTTAGAAATTCAAAATAGTACTCCGACGCTCAAGCTATATTATTATTTTTTGATTTTTGATTTTATTTATTTATTTATTTATTTTTGCACACATAAATTTAAATGTCAATAAATACAATTAAAAAAATTCGATGGTGTTATCTATCTCTGTCTCTCTCTCTCTCTCTCTCTCTTTTTTTTTTTTTTTTCTTATTTGTAATGATAAAAAATCTTAAAAGTCATGTGAATTTTAAGTCAAATAAGTAGAATCTCCCCTTAAGTGGAAAATACAAAGTTTTGTAACACCATATAATGGTCACCTAAACTTTTAACAAAAATCGAGCTTTAAAATTGGCCATCTTTTTTTTGTTTTTTTTTTCTTAAAAAAAATTTCTTTGGTGGCTAATGCAAAAATATTTTGACGTTAAAATATACGAATTAAAAGTTTAATAAATCAATTTTGTTATTAAAAATAATATACAAGTTCAAAAAAAAATTTAGAAATCCAAAAAAAGTACTCCGCATAGCACAAAACGTACCATTTTTTGTTTAACGTAAAAATTTTAAATAGAAGTGAGATTTTAATAAATATTATAAAAACAATTAGAAGGTGATATCACTTTTCTTCGGAACCGAAAACAAAAAATAACAGTTTAAAAAACCAAAATACAAAAAGCGTGGGGTGTTTCGTTATATATTTTATACCAAGTCAAGTTTTCGAAATGCCTACTAATGAAATATCGTTAACAATTTATATTGAGCACCCCACGCTTTCTGTATAATTTTTTTTTCTGAATAATTAAAAATTATTCTAAACTTTTTAGTTCGACCTGCTATAAAAGCGTGCATTTCGGTTTTTCAAACCATTTTTTATTTTCTAAATTTTTAGCGCCAGATTTTCTAAATCAATTTTATTGTCTGAGCGAAGCGAAGTCTTTATACTCAGAGATACGTAACGATATTAAAAGTCAAAAAAATTCTTTCGTCAAGCAAATCTCAAAAAGTACTTGTCGGATTTTGATTCTGTTTGTACCAATAGGTACCTATGAAGGTAATCTGGTGAATGCACTACATACGAAAAATTAGTTCCAAATAGTTTAAAAGTTATATTAAGAAAACTGATAAAAAAGCACAATTTATTTGCATACGTCACAGAAATTTGGTGTGCGTGATTTTCACCAGCTGGATATTTTCGTAGATAACCGAATCAGTACATGGAGTAAATAGTAATCATTAACGCACTCAGAAATATTGAATGCAATAAAACATTTTAAAATTTAATCATGCAGGAAAATAAAACTGTTATTTTTTTATATTAAAAAAATGTCATAAAAACTTTGATTTTGAGCGTTTGTGATAATCTGTTAATAGCATTTTTTGATCGCTAAAAGAATGTTTTATATATTTCGCGTGTGAAAATTAGAAACAATTACGTTTTTAAATAAAAAGTTTCTTTTATGACATCATTTTCCCTTTATATTTATTTTTATTGCATGTTTTCTTTTAACTTATATTTTGTTTGTGTGTGGAAGTCAATTCTGGTCACTAATTTTTCGGCACAGATACCACAAGCGCATCAGATTTGGCGCAATTTTTTTCAAAGCCCATTTGGCGAAAACTCCGTTTTCAAATAAAGCTTACATACACATTTTTAAATAATTTTCTATTTTCAAAAAGAACTTACAGTAAATAAAATAATAATAATAATTAATAACTATAAAAAGAAATATTTTATATAATTAAAAAAAGGAAATGAAAGTAAATAAACATTTTATGAGTAAATAAACAAATAATAAATAAATAAAGCCGGGGTACCATCTGAGGTAAAATAATGCCATTTTGACGCCAATTATGTACCCTGGTGCATATGTGACATCTTTTCCCATTTTTCATCCATTTCCTGTTGGCATACAACTTTGAAATTTGGAATATGTATGCATACCTGGGAGCAATACTGGAATTAGACATTGATTTTTTTTTTAATTCGATCCAAAAAGGGGCAACGGGGGCTATTTTTTAAAGATTTATACTGCATAAAGGAGCCACTTACCTATTTTTATATACAAAAACAAGTAAGTGATATGTAAAAACAATTATAGTATACATAAATAAAATACTTGAGATAATATACTAGAGATATAAGCACCGGGTTTGACGAGATATTTTATGCCAATTAGGCGAAAACATCGTTTTAATTACCAGATGCATATAGCATGCTATAATAACACGTTATTTATTTATTTCAAAATGAAAAAAAAAAGGAATAAACGAAACATTTTCTGTTATTAAAAAAAACAAAGAAATAAAAATTAATAAATGATAATATTTTTAGAACAAACAATTTATTATAACATTTATATGATAACCAGCATGTTAGGCAACTGAACGCCATTTTGTCACCAATCAGGTACCTCGGTGTGTATAGGGCATATATGTGCCATATTTATTTGTAAAACTGAGCATGAACGTTTACCAAGTGTGTTTTCATAGTCGCTTATATCTTTTTGCAACATAGCGCACCTTCCGAAGCCAAAACTGCACAAAAGAAAAAAAAAATCATTATTTGCAGTTTTTTTTTTTTTTTTTTTTTTTAATGTAATGCACATTTTGTAATCAGTAGGCTCGATAATCAGACCTCGTTTTTTTGCTTTCAAAGATGATATTTCATACGATGTCTTTTTTGGATTCGTCGTTTTTCCACATTTGATAGTATGCGTCTACTCGTTTTGTAACTTTTTTTGTAACTTTCTTCTTTATTAACAGCGACATTTGGATTTCCTATTTAAATAAAAATTCTTCTCAATACAAAGAATTTTGTTAAAATAAATAAATAAATGAAATGCGGATATCTATTGCTCAAAGCACAAAATTTTTCCTATTGAGTTAATAAAAATCAGTAAAAACATAATTTTTATGATAATAAAAAGGTGACTTATGTAATAACAGAGTCATATATTATGTACGTTATGGATTAAGTATGAATATTTCTCCACCATTTATAAATAATAATAATAATAAAATAAAATGCGGACAGACCAAAGTCTATATTTGACTGAAAACAACAACCATTTTCTAAATGCTTTAAAAAGATGGCCAATGAAAAGTGATATTTCAAAAGTATTATGAAATTAGTTAAAAACCATTTATTTTAAACTAAATGAATAAAAGATTTATATTTTTAATGAAATAAATGGGATTTGAAAAATTATTGAAAATTTATCACCATAGATGTATCAATATTACAATCAGTACTTTGTATGCAAAATGGAACAATTAGCAATACTTTTTGAACCCGAAAAACGGTCGTTGCTTTTTTTAAGGTTAAAAAGGAGGTTACGAAATATTCCTATACAGAGATGCCAAGCCCCCGCTTATTGCACAGCAGAATTTTCTTATAGGAAAAGTTATTTTTTAAATCCGCAGAATGTTCCTATTTAATAAAAGATTTTCTGTATTAAAATACCGGTATCCAAAATGCCGGAGACTTGGCAGCTCTGCCTATAACATTTTAATTAATCACGGTATTTTTTTTAATCGGATTCAAATTTAATGAAGACAGCGTTTTTTGGCCAAAGCAGCTTTTTTCCACATGTGTAACTACGATACAATTCCTTGATGCTGAAATAAAATGTTTTGACTTATGCTATTATTGCTTCCTCTTATTTATTTATTAAACAAAAACATAATTTGCAGAACAAATTAAAAAACAAAATTTATTTCCTGTTCTATTTAAGCCCGAGAAGGGACATATATTAAGATATTTGAGTTATATATTTCTACATTTAGTATTAAATTTTTGTATCAAATAATTTAAATTATGTGAACATTAAAAAAAATAAAAATGAAATTCAAACAATATGATACTTAAAAACCCTAAATCTTAGATGCCGTTCAAACGAAATCGAAATAAATCTTAGACTTTTTCTGAACATTTGCTTTTTAGATGTGTCTATTCTTTTTATCTATACCTATCATAAACATTATACAAAATCTGCAAAACAAATATTTGCAAGTTAAATTTGGAAAAAAGTCTAAGATTTATTTCGATTTCGTTTGAACAGCATCTAAGATTTAGGGTTTTTAAGTATCATATTGTTTGAATTTCATTTTTATTTTTTTTAATGTTCACATAATTTAAATTATTTGATACAAAAATTTAATACTAAATGTAGAAATAAATAATTCAAATATCTTAATATCTGTCCCTTCTCGGGCTTAAATAGAACAGGAAATAAATTTTGTTTTTTAATTTGTTCTGCAAATTATGTTTTTGTTTAATATCTCAAGTTTTTTAATAACTACTGCATTCAGATGAGCTCATTTCAAAATGAACTGAGGGTACCATCATCAGGACTTCCTTTATGTGGTATCGTATCACAATTACTGATGTAATTTACCCAAGGACATAGCTAGAAGTGAAGTATGGGGGGGGGGGGGTACGCTCAAGAGAACGTCTGAGGTGCTGATACTTCTCTCTCTCTTCCTCTGACGCAAAAAATATATTAGTGCATATTCGCATTGTAAGTTCCATTTTCCAAATCGTTAACATTTTTTACATCTAGAACTGAATTCCGTACATGCTTCCTGTCTTGATACCAAATATTTCAAAATCTCTGTTTCATTTCCAATATGACGTCATAAATGTCTAGTATAATTCTAGACATTCACCTCTAGACAATATAATATTCCTCCAACAATACCTCAAGACATAGTATCAATAAAATGTATTTATTTTTTTATTTTTTGTATTACGTCATATTTATTTATTTTCTGTATTTCTTCACTTAGAAGCTTCTTGATAAATTAATCAATGTATGAATTGAAATTCTGTCCAAAATTGAAATTTAACATAGACAGAACTTCAAACCGCTATCGGAGCTCTGGGCAGGGTTCAGCATAGAAAAGTTAGGGATAGATGTCATATATGCAATACATTGGCGCGATTGGAACAAAATGGATATTATATGCCTCACATGCTAACTTGGCTATCATTGTTTATTTTACTAATAAATTGTTTATTTTCTATTATTTTATTTAAAAAAAAATATGTAGATCGTTTGTTCTATAGTTATTAAAAAACTTTTTTTTATTTATCTTTATTTTCCTTTTTAAATATTAGAAAATAATTAGAAAATATGTATGTGATATGTGTTTGGAAACGAAATTTTTGCCTAATTGGCATAAAAAAACTGTGCCAACATGGTCAGTATTAGACATCTGTGCATAAAGGTGACGCATTATGAATATTCCAAATGTGCTTAAAGTTTATTAACTCATAGAGATAGTGAATCAAAAGTTTTATAAAAAGGGTACACTCTCAAAAAAACTTCCGTCTTTTCACAGAAAATGCACTGGCAGCACTGCTGCCAGAAATTGTCTGTATATTGACGATTTTCTGTTTATTTTTTTCTCTGTCAAAAGAGGAAAAATATCCGTCACTTGAAAAAAGTTTGGAAAAAATCAATGCGGAAGAGGCGGGGATCGAACCAAGGACCCCAGGATTACCAGACCAACGCTAATCCACGGCGCTACGGCTGCTCATGATGATTGTGCGTTAAAATAGAACTCTTCATTTCATATGGTGTGGGTTGGTGTATTTCGTTAAAAAGCTTTTAATTATGCAGTTAATCTCGGAAAGATTTCATCTTTAATGAAACTGTGGCTGGGTTTTTTTTACGTTTAGTATTAATATAGTATAAAAATGTGAATTTTAAATATATTACGTAGAATGTTAGAGAAAAAACATGGATGTTCTATTTGTGAGAATTTTTGAACGAATAAAGAAAGTAATTGTTATTTATTTTTAAATTCGAAAACATTTTTGTCTTTTAAAACTAAATTAGACATTTTAATCAATAGAATATTTTTGTTTTTCATTTTAAAAATAAATTCGAACTTATTACTAACAGACCCAATGCGCATGCGTGCTGGATAGAAACGGAAACTTTTCCTCATTTTTCGACGCTCGGAATGAACTCACAGAACAAATACGTTTTCTGGGAGAACAGAAATTATTTGTGAAAAAATAACGATAACTTAGTGTATATTGACGAATTTTTCTGACAGTGTACTACTCTATTATCCTGTCGACCAATTTCGCCAAATTCTACAAATCGCCAAACTAATAGCCAAATTATACATGTTGACATAATTTGTATTTTAAATAACGAAAAACCAAATAATTAGTAGAATATTAATACAAATACAAATAAAAAGTCGAAATAAAAATCACTTAATGACATTTTAAACACGTGAATCGTATTTAATGTTATTGAATGTGACATTTACGATCATCCATTATTGGCATTTAATCTTATAGTTTGGCGATAATTTTTTGATCGACGGGATAACCTAGTAGTACCATAAAAATATTAACTTAAAGTATAAAAAACAGCAATTTTTCAACAGAAACTCTTTGCGATATTTTAAAAATTAAATCGTGTAGTGTTTTATCATATTAAAATCATCGGAATAATGAATTTAATACAAGTTAATTCGGTACTTGGTTATCCCTTCAACCAATTCCGCCAAATTATACAAGTCGCCAAACTAATAGCCAAATTATACATATTGGCATTTTTTTTTAATAACAAAGTACAAATAAATGGGTAAAACACTAGTAAAAAGTGCAAAATAAAATCATTTGATGACATCTCTAAATACGTATAGGTATTTAATGTCATTGTATGTGACATTCACGATCATCCATTACTGGCATTTTATGCGATAGTTTTTTGGTCGACGGGATAACCAAGTAGCACCTTTGATTTAAAATTGATTTTATCCAATGATTAATTATTTGTAAGATTACAAATTTAGCCACGATTTAAAAAAATCACCAAATCGGGAATTAAAAAAATACATTTGTAAACATTGTTCATACTTGTTTACATTGGATTTGAATATTTAGGTTGATAGAATTGGCAAATTTATTGCAGTGCCGATAAGTCTTATACCAAGTAGTTGACGATTCTGCGGTTTAACCTTAGAAAATTGCTTTGTTTGAAGACTCAGTTCTGCAGATTTACTAGTTTCATTACATACCAAGGATGAAATACTATTATTCTCAAATGCTATTATTTTTAAAAATTTTTATTCACCTAAATTTATTTAGTTTTTCTTCGAACATATAAGACGAAGAAATTTTTTAAAATGTGGTATAAGTACGAAATCCCAGCGCAAATGTCATATACATACTGGGTTTGGTGCAATTTTTTTTCTGATGCCAATGTGTCAAAAAACTCGTTTTCAAATACCAGTTACATACATATAAGTACTTAAGTTATTTTCTATTAATTTACAGATTCAATAAATAGAAAAAAGTTTAATTTACTTATTTTCTATATTTCTTCTGTTAGAAGCTTCTTGATCAATGTTTGAAAATTTCCTTTTATTTTAAAAATCATGCTTCATTTTGCTTTCTGTTGACGATTCTTGTATTTGTACGAAATGTTTGCAAATCTCCGTTTCATTTCTAATATGACGTCGTAAATATACCATTTTTAATTCTTACAAAAGAAAAAAAATCAATTTTATTTTTTATTTATCACGTAAAAATGATTAATTGCTACAGGAAGTATGTCCATTGACCTCTGTATATTTTTTGATTGGAGGGAATTATTTTTTAAACAATTAGATCCTTTGAAGAAAATTTGTGGAAGCGCGTACAAAATGTGGGAAAATGTCTAGTAAATAACTCGTTAAATGTTAAATTCCGTATTAAAATAACATTACGGAGTCACACTGGAAATAAATAAAGCATAGCACTGCCGTGCTATGCTTTAATTTGAATTTTGAATAAGATGACTCAAAATCGTGTTTTTTAAATGTACGGAAAAAATGCATTTCGAGAGAGGGCGAAAAGAACAATATTTGGCGATTTATTACCTGCGTTTGGCTAAGTTTCTTACTACCTTGTATTTAATACTCTTCACAATACTTCGCTGTTATATGGACTTAGGCGCTTTTATAAAAAGTTTGACGTAGTTCGGGCTTAAGCAGTAGCATAGCTATGTTTTTTGGCGCCCGGGGCCAGCAAGAAATTTTGCGCCCCCACCCCAATATAGATATATAACAATTTCTCTCAATTTGACGCCCCTAGGCCTCGGCGCCCGGGGCGGACGCCCCCCTTGCCCCCCCTTAGCTACGCCACTGGGCTTAAGAAAGTGAGTATTTTACTGAATAATACAAAAAAATGAAAAAATGAATACTAAGAAAAACTAATAAAAGAAAAATGAAGCGTTATATTGATCTATGTATATTTAAAAATGCATCTGCTAGCATTATTTAGATAATTTATGTGTGCATCTGCTAGCACTATTTAGATAATTTATGTGTATATAATAGGAGATAAATAGCTTTTGATTCTGTATTTCTATGCTTTAAAGCATTAACGTTTGTGTATTTTTCGTTATCATTGGGAGTACCTAGCCGATTTAAAAAATAATGTGGGCAAAAAATGTTGGTAACTATCTTTGCAGCAAAATATACTATATTTTACGTAGGAACAATAATCACCATCAATGCACGAGCAAAAAAAGTTCTAAAATTGAGAATTCTTTGATGTCAATATGACTAAAAATTTAATTTTTTTTTTTTTTTTTTTTTTTTTTTTGTGGCAACTTTTAGGATATAATATTCTCGTTATGAACAATTTCTAAAACATTCGACAGTTTAATTTCACAAATTAAACATTTTTTTTCTAGAAAAAGTTTTAAACCCAATTTATTGAGAATATTGCAATTTCTAGGATACTGTTGGGGTCAGAAATTATAACTTTGACATCACAATAACTTATAAGATGTAAGTGCTCGTTTAGTACAAATGTTTAAAAAAGGATTCCTTAACTCTTATCGACAACCTCATTGCATCCGTGGAAAACAGATATTCAACATTATAAACTATTCGGACGGATTTCACACCGTATAAAATACACTCCATTCTCTTCAAACATAATAGTTTATGTTATTTATAGTTTCTCAAATCGGTGCGAAGCTTCTGTTTATGCTCATGACATCATTTCAAAGAGTTATATTTCCATTATAGGAAAATTTGGTGTTTTATTTTCTGTATTACTTTTAACATTTTGCATATTTCCAATTTTATATTCATGCATGGTTTGCTTTTCTTTTATAAAAATAGTATATGCAACTTTATATATAAGATTTTGTAATTCTATGATTGAATCATGCTTATTTTCATCATATTTTATCACAATGAATGACCAATTAAAGGTAACATCTCATTTTCTTTACTTATCGCAAGTTATTAAATGTTTATTCTCAACAATATCGCTCAGACTAATCCCTCTGAGGGAAGTCCTAGTATAGAATTTCAATGTTCCATAAAATTTTTCAATTGTTCAATTATTATTATTATTATTATAATTATTTTTAGTCTAACTGAATTTTAAATTTTATATTCACTTAATGACTCGAATTTTTGGTACATCATACGTGGCAACAGATGGTTATGAGGTTGTTTTATGAATTATCTCGTAACCTGATCATTTCATCTAATGCACCTCCGTTACATGGAACTCTCCTTGTTAACTTTGAGCAATCCAGTTCTTTGATTCTGTCGAAAATGTGGTCAAATAATCTCCGCGATAAAACTCATATTGCCATTTACTAAACTTTTTGCCTCGCCACGAAAATTTTCAACCCTACGTACAATAGCACTTTTACAGTTTTCATTTGTATTTCAGTGATTGTCATGTGTCTACAGTGTCAGGTGACTGTTAATTTTTACTTACCCACCATACGTAGTATAGGGTAAGTCTTGCAATCGTTTTGAAAATCAAAAAAAAAAATTTTTTTTTGACGGATTTACACGTTTAAGACACTGGAGATTTCGAAAAACATATTTTTAGAAAAAAAAATTGCCGTCCGTTTGTCTGTCTGTCTGTCTGTAAACGCTCTATCTCACGAACAAATTGAGATAGAGACTTGAAATTTTGTATGTACTTAGTATGTAAGAATGGGACGAAGCCTATTGAATATCAGCAACCTCGATTATCCGGAACTATTTTTTCCGGATTCTCGAAAAATTCGTTCTAATGAAAGGTACATAAAAATTTTCGAATTTTTTATTTTAAGGAATGCATGTAAAAGGCAATAAAAAAACACAAATTTTGCGTAAAGAACGAAGTCGATTGGATTATTAGTTGTCGAGATATTTGTAATCCTGTTTTCCACATTCTTCGATTTTTCATGATCCTGTATTTCATTCAAATTTCAATTCCGAGGTATATTTTAATTGAAAATGAGACGCTTAATCCGACGCAGCAAACTGTTAGTTAATATTATTATTATTCTTGGAGTTATAAGGATGTTTCTTTTACGTAGTTTGGTACTTCTTGAGTAGTTTGGCGTTTTATATAATTTGTTGAAATTGGTGCATCAGCAATTCATTAATAGAGTATTACTATGTGTATTAACAACATTTAAATTTAGTTTTGGAATTGAAATACATTGTATAAATAGTTTTCACATATTTTATTTTAATATGAATATAAATGATGGGTAAGTATTACGGTGGCCTACAACGACTAGTTCAAATTGCTTTTGATCCGTTTATCCGGAGTTTGGGATTTTTAACCTTTTAAGCGGCGACTTTTTAAAATGTTGAATTGGCATCGTTTCTTAATAAGTGTGCAAAGTTTCAATTTAATCTGGTGCCTTAACACTAGAACGCCGGGTAATTTTACGCAAGTTTTAAAAAATATATTTTAAACCAGAAAAATAATTTGAAATTTTTTAGTTTATTTGTTTAGCTCATTTCATTGCAACTGATATATAATTTATTTCTTGACGATTTTTCTGTTTCGAATCGACAATTAGTTCAGTGATCGGTGTCGAATTGACACCTTCCCGGCGTTCTAGTGTTAACGTGAGCGAAAACAATGTTCAAATATTCTGTTACATAGATACATACATACAGGTGAAGCTAATAAAAGCGTGTTAAAAGCTTGAATTTTAAGCCATTGAAAATCCGAAATTTTGTAAAGCATTTTACCTGATTTGTGTCCTTAACAAAAATCGAGTTTTTAAATTAGCCGTTACTTTTTTTCTTTGTTTAATTTTAAACAAATTTCTTCGGTGTCTAATACAAAACATTCTGACGATAAAAAATATGAATTAAAAGCTCAATAATTCAGTTTTCTTGTAAAAACTATCTGTAAGTTCAAAAATAATTCAGAAAAACAAAAAAATATTGTCCGTCGCACAGGTCGTATCATTATAATTATTATTATTTACACACGAAAATTTAAATATACAAGAAAAATGTCAATAAATATTATTCAAAAGGTTAGAAGCTGGTTTTGTTTAGAGCCCAAAAATACCCGTAAAAATCACGTGAATTTTTGGGCCAAATAAGTTAGAAACTCCCTTTAAGTTGAAAAAAATATATATTAATTAAAAGTTTAATAATTCAGTTTTATTTGTAAAAATAACCTACAAATTCAAAAATAATTTAGATAATCAAAAAGGTACTCCTTGTAGCACAAGGCATATTACTTTTTAAAAAATATAAATATACAAATGTCAATAAATATGATAAAGAATTCGAAGATGTTATCTCTTTTCTTTGCAACCGAAAAAAAATCATACGAATCACGTAAATTTTCGATCAGTAAATAGAACCTCCCTTTAAACCGAAAATCCAATCTGAACATTTAAAAAAAACCGAACTTTAAAATTGCCCATCCTGTTTTTCTTTGTTTGTTTTTAAACAAATTTCTTTAGTGACTAATGCAAAAACATTATGACGTTAAAAAATATGAATTAAAAGTTCAACAGTTCATTTTGTTATTAAAAATAATATGCGAGTTCAAATCTAATTTAGAACCCCAAAACGTACTCCCCGTCGCCAAGGCGTATAATTTTTTAACATAAAAATCGTAAAATACAAGAGATATTTCAACAAATATTATTCCAAAAATTATAAGTTGTTATAACTTTTTTGAGTGGAACCGAAAAAAAAATCGTAAAAATCGCGTGAATTTTAGGCCACTGAAAATCTAAAAATTTGTAAAGCATTTTACAGTCGACTCTCGTTAATTCGAACTCGTCGGGACCACAAGAAATGTTCGAATTATCCGAAGTTGGAATTATGGAAAGTATGAAATGAGAACATGCTTAATATGGTACTATTAGAAAGGAATTAATGTTATAGTGCTTTTTAAATGTATTATGTCTGTTATCATCAGAATCTGACTTAATATTAAATTAGAATGTGTAAATACATAAACTAATTAAAAAATTAGAAACAAGCACAATGGAAGAAAAATTTGAAGCATCACTGATGGACAGACGGGGCATTTAGAAAGTGGATATCAAATGCATGGGATCATATGTATATTCGTTCGGAACAATTTTCACAAAAACCAAAGAAAGAAAATTATTCAAATGATCTGAAATCCGTGAGAAAGAAAGGAAAAACGAAAAATCTGAATTCTCGTTAGTTCGAATTAAACGATGTCAAGAGAAAATGAGTTCGAATTAATGAAAATTTTAACGTTATTCTGCCATTGAAAATTTCGGAACTTCATGTTTAGTTCGAATTAACCGAAGATTCGAATTATCCGATTTCGAATTAACGAGAGTCGGCTGTATATCGCTTGTGACCTTAACAAAAATCGAATTTTAAAATTGACCATCATTTTTGAGTCATTTATTTCTGAGACTAATGCAAAAATATCCTAACGCTAGAGTTATCAATTAAAAGTTTAATAAATCAGTTTTGTTAATAAAAATAACGTCCAAATTCAAAAATAATTTAGATAATCAAAAAATAGATAACTGAGCACTGGGCATCTGCCAAAAAAGAGAGGCTAACATATGTTTGACAAATTATGTTTCGCTTATAACCTGGAGACATATCCTTTTAATTTCTTTTCCCATCTCAAAATATTACGTCAATTCGCAACAAAAATGTTTTTTTAGAGAAAAGCTATTTTCGTTGTAACTGCTTTTGTATAAGTACATACGTATATCGACCACGAGAGTTAGATTTTATTTTTAGATTTATTGCTTCAATCTTTGAATTTTATTTTGGCCATTTTCCCACCGAAAAGAAGTTATTGTGAAAGGTCATGTGACAGCACACCGGTGTATTATCATGACACGCATCGTATAAGGAAGCATCCAAATTTTCTTTCAGTGGTTTTCTAAGAGAATTTGTTAACCAGAATAAGTAAAAAATAACATATCTATCCTTTTTATTTTTAATTATTGGTATTTTAAAATTACCAGTAATAAAATTGTTTTAATAATATCGAGATCTTTATAAATAAGTTGATTATTGCAAGTAGAAAAGGGTAGCATCAATGAAGTAAGTCCTTACAAACCGATAATAATATTATTAATTAGTTAACTATTAACCCATTTAACCCTGTAATTCCCTTGGCAAAAAATGTTCTAGAAATTCTGTAACTCAGATAATTTGAATTCATACCAGAAAATTTCAATGATAAATTTTGCGTTATTTAATGAATGTCTCTTATTTATTAAAGCAAAATTGTTAGTCGTTTTAAAATATCGAGACCTTTTAAATAAGTTGATTGTTGCAAGTAGAAAACGATGACATCAATGAAGAAAGTGCTTTCAAACCGATGATATTATTATTAATTAGTTAACTATTAACCCATCGAACTCTCTAATTTCCTTGGCTTAATATGTTCTAATAATTCTGTAACTCAGAGAATCTGAATTCATATCAGAAAATTTCAATAATAAATTTTGCTTTATTTAATGAAGGTATATCTCTTATTTAATGAAGCAAAATTGTCGTTTTAATAATATCGAAACCGTTTAAGTAATAATCCAAGAACCGACACCGCAAAAATCTAAGATATTGAGCATAAAAATAAAACTTTTATTTTGTGAACGAGTAGAAATAAGGGAATCTAATGATCTATGTCTGTTGGAAGTGAAGTGGTTGGTGCATAAGCCAAAAATTGATAATTTTCAATATTTAACATGTCATGGTAAATATCAACAACATACAATCGACTCTCGTCAATTCAAAATCGGATAATTCGAATCTTCGCTTAATTCGAACTAAACATGAAGTCCCGAAATTTTCAATGGCAGAATAACGTTAAAATTTTTCATTAATTCGAACTCATTTTCTCTTGACTTCGTTTAAATCGAACTAACGAGAATTCCGATTTTTCATTTTTCTTTATCTTTCTCACGGATTTCAGATCATTTGAATAACTTTCTTTCTTTGATTTTTGTGAAAATTGTTCCGAACGAGTATACATATAATATGTCTTTGATATCCACTTTCTTAGTGCCCCGTCTGTCCACCAGTGACGCTTTAAATTTTTCTTCGTGCTTGTTTCTAATCTTTTAATTAGTTCATGCATTTATACATTCTAATTTAATATTAAATCATATTCTAATGATAACAGACGAAATAAGTTTAAAAGGCACTATAACATTAATTCCTTTGTAATAGTACCATATTAAGCATGTTTTCCATAATTCGAACATTTCTTGTGGTCCCGACGAGTTCGAATAATGTCGAATTAACGAGAGTCGACTGTATATCAATTACATGACAATTCGAGTATATTAAAGCTTGGAATAACAAATCGAATTCATAAAGACGTTTCAGTTATGTGTTTTTGGTAAGTTGGTGGTATGGCTCATTTTAAAATTCGCCGTCCTTTTTAAGAATTTTCTCAAAACGTTCCGGAGATATTCTATTTTTATGCGCGTTTGTGATTATATAAATTACGTAGCATGTATAGTCGTCATCAGATCCGTTCGTCTATTCGTCCACTGCAGCGCAAAAATCATCCAACCGATTGGTTTGAAATTTATTACATATAATTGTTGCAGAATTTTGTCGGATCATTTCAAATTTTATGAAAATCGAATCAAAACTTCAAAAGGTAATAATAAAAGTTTTCTAATTTCTACTAAATCTTATCATACATCATTAATTCAATGATATCCCATGGTAGGTAATGATTCTAGATTGGCATGATGATTATTCTATTAAATCATATGATACGCTTTTAATTGAACGACATTCCATAATATATACACCGATTATAAATTGCCATAATGATTATTTTATTAAATCCTATCATACATAATTTATTTAAAGATATCCCATAACAGGTCATGATTCTAGATTGTCATGGTGATGGCATGCTATTTAGGATGGAGTCTTATCATTTCCGTATTACTGAATATAATATATGAAATCGTAATGAATTTTGCTTTCATGCATTTTTGCATAAGAGTGCAAGAGCTATTGTACTAATTTTTGAATATGTATAAAACTATAGCTATAGCGCAATGGCACGTCATTTACCACGTTTGACGCATTTCCGACCTGTTTTGTCTTTTAGTTGCTTTTTTTTCAGTCATTTTATTATAGAATAAAACTCCAAAAAAAATCCTTAATATTTGTGCATAAGTCAATATTTAAATTCGAGAAAAAAATACGTTGAGTACCAGTACTTTCTTGTATTTATATTAGCTTTATTTAATATCAGCAAATTCCTCATTTAAATAAGACAAAGATAACTTTTCCTAAATATTGTAAATGGTCCTGGAACGTCTCCTAAATTTGGGATTGATTTACATACGAGTAGAAACACCATTTTCGTTTTATCATAAATATAATATATGTTCAGCTAAAAGCATGGAGTGTATTGCCCGATATTAAGATTGAAGATACTAAAAGTGCTATTACACGTAAAAATTGCAAGCAACAAAAATCGCCTGCGTTTTATCGTGTTCTTAGCATTTCATTGGCTGTTCGAGAAGAGTCTTTACCATCATTTGGATTTCCAAGCATTTAATTGGCTCTTACTGGCGACTCGCTTCGTTCCAGGCGTCAAAGACGCTCCGACAAAAGAGAATCGCGCGCTACCAAGCGACTCCCCTGGTCCCATAGGATAACATGGAGACGCCGGCAATTTGACGCCTGCAGCACGACACGTGTAATAGCACTTTAACAAAGAAGGTCTCCATGTTGGGCATACTCACAATGTTTTGAAAAAAATACTAATTAAACTATATATGTATGTAATAACGGATCAATCAAATTTAGCGGCGGAATTACAGTTGATCTCCTTCTTGGGCATACTCAGAATGCTTTGAAAAAAAAAAAAAAAAAACACTAATTAAACTACATAATATATGTAATAAAGGATCAGCCAAACATAACGTCTGTAACAAACAAGTCTGTAAAAAATAAAATACTTTCGATTACTTGGCGCAAAAAAAGACGAAAGGGACACGCGATTTGGCGAGTAGCAAACAATTTTAATGAAAATGAAAATTGCTTGTTAGTAATTAATTTTTAGAATTTAATATTCATTAATACATATATTTTTGTATTACATATTTATATTGCTTGTTGCTGCAGTTATTTAATTTTATCACTGTAAAAATAATTTCATGTACATAAAAAATATTTTCACATATTTAAACGTATTTCGAAATAAAGGCCAGATGAAGAATGCAGCAGTAATGCATTTCAATATCAGAGAAATTTTTGTTTCCATAGCAACAAAGCTGTATCGACAGTGTTCAATTGAACTGAATTTTGAGACTGAAACAATTTTAATTAATTAAAATTTTGTTTTAATTCAGAAAATTTCATCGTTAACTTTCATTGTAAATATTTATACTATACATAACAAAACTGACAAAACAGTTATTTCAAGTTCAACATAAAACATTTTTACCTTAAAAAGTACTGACATAAAAAGAAACTTTTTTGAAATTTGTTTTCGTCACCAACAAATAATAAATCGCCCCCCCCCCCCCCCAAAAAAAAAAAAAAATTTTTTTTTTTTTTTTTTTTTTTTTTTTTTCTTTTTTTAACGTTTTATTGGGGTTTCGCCGAAATTCTTCTACAAACACATATATCCACACAAGAAAAACATTCTGTAATATTTTCAGAATTTTCTGAGTATGCGCGCATGGTGGAGACCGTCAAATGAATTTTTCTTCACGGGTATAATGCAAGGTTGACCACGTTAAGATGTATCTATGGCTTCTTCAGAAGCTGACAGCTTGTCAGCAGAAGGTAAATACTTCACAGTATTAACCTTTACGAACTGCTATGACATAAATATATTTTGTCGTATAAGTGTTTTTCGACTTGATAAGACCGCTTATCCCTGCTTTCGGATTTTTTTGTACGCCTTTCACAAAGATGTGGATCAAATGCTTACGTTAACTGTAATTGACTATTGAATAAAATGTTAAAGAATAGTCATATCTATCTACATTATAAAACAACTTTCCGACGCACATACAAAATATTTTTATAAAACATCAAGGTCTGATAAGGTGAAAGATAATATTTTAAAGGTGTCCGGAATACATTTTAAAATAATTTTTATGTATTGCGTTAAAATTCTGAAATTTTTAAGATGGATGATTTATAAAGAATGATTTATAAACATGATTTATAAACAAAATCGCACGATAAAACTTTGCAGAATTTTTTTTAATTAAAATTAAAAATTTGCGAAAAAAGTGGTGTTATTTAAAATCGGTATAAACTGAAATATTATTTTTTATTTAAAATTTTTTCATGTAATTAAACAGAAATATATAAGTTTTAATTTTGATTCAGCATTTTTAAAAATTTAAATTTAAATAAAAATTTAAAATATTTTAAATAAAAAATTTCAAAAATGATGTAACTTTTAAAAAAAATTTCAAACAATTTTTCACAGAATCTGATTTACTTATGATGTGTTAAGGTTTACTCATTAAATAATTTTGGTTATCGTTTGAATCGCGGTTTTTCATGTAATTTTATTACCCCTTGTAATCCTACGCTGTAAAACATTTGTGTAAAGTTACTCCACAAAACTGGTGGGAGCCTTGCTTCCTCCAATATTATGGAGTCAGTTAACCGGTATAAACGGTGTAACATTGTAATGTTACACCAGTAGCATATATTTAAATTACACCATTATATAGGTGAAAAAAAAATCCTACATAAAATTGGAAGCAGCAGCTACCACCAATTTTATGGAGTAACATTACATACATTTTTGTGTATTTCGTATTGACCGACTGGTTGCCATTACATGAAAAATATAATTCCTTTTTAAAATCTAAATATTAATGTTTATTTTTTCTTCCACTTTATGCTCATTAAAAATGTATTAAAAACTAGTGAATGTTTGTTCTTTACTAATTTTTAATGGCAACGTTTACCTCAAAAATGATCTATATATCAAACTTTGTTTTTCAATATTAAATGAAAGCCTGTTTATTCGTGAATATTTTGACACTTCATTTTTAATCCTACGACAATTTTATCGCAAGATATTGTAAATTTTGGTAGTACAACCAAAGCAATTCCCCACACAAATCAAAAATTTTTAGCAAATTTTTTTCAATGTTTATATTTTCTTCACTTTAATGTTTTAAAAATGCTGAAGCCAATTTTGTATTTGCGATAGAGATTTAAACTTTTTTGTGCACATTCTTTATTATAAGGTTAGTAATAGGATACCCTTCAATGTTTTTAGTTTGTAAAAAAAATAACCAATAAATATTTAGCTTTTATTATTATTACTAGCCGCCTATGGCGACCAGATTTGTCTCCATTAAAGTATTCTACGCATTCATTCATCTTATTTTTACTCTTAATTTAATTTACTTCTTCAATCATTATCCAAATCGGACCGACCAAGATTCCGACCCGAGAAATTAAGAACTGTTTGCAATCATGGTAGCATTTCATAATTCATTATTTCACAATTTAATAATGAAAAAGCATGCTTTTTTTCATTAATTTCGTTTCTGAATTCATAAATTTGACAATAAAGAAACGTGAATTCAAACTGTAAACAACGCCGCAATTTTACCTAGTATGATGTCTTCAGACATAACAAAACTATCACGTCATTATCTACAATGATGTTTTTGTGAAGGTCATATGTTGGCTAAATATTATTGACTCATTAATCAGAAGGATTTTTATAAAAAATAGACTTTAATGACTTCATACAAACATAAATAATATTCGAGAAAACGTCACTGCGAGAATGAGAGAGCGCTTCGTTAAAAGGTAATTCCATTGATTGAGTTGCCGTTCGTTGAAAGTAAAAAGTTCTCATACGCGAGAGAAAATTACAGCAGAGCTCGAGATGAGACGCTACAGAGTATGCCCCCAGTGACGTAGTCACGATTACAAAAAAAAAGTAGTACTTGATACAGATACATGAGATAGGTCTTGAGTAAATATACATATGATGCAATAATATATTTTATATATGCAGTACATTAAAAAACATAAATTGACAAGTAAATATTGTACACACATTACAAAATACAGTCGACTCTCGTTAATTCGAAATCGGATAATTCGAATTTTCGCTTAATTCGAACTAAATATGAAGTCCCGAAATTTTCGATGGCTGAATAACGTTAAAATTTTTCATTAATTCGAACTCATTTTCTCTTGACTTCGTGTAATTCGAACTAATGAGAATTCCGATTTTTTATTTTTCTCTTCTTTTTCACGGATTTCAGATCATTAGAATAACCTTCTTTCTTTGATTTTTGTGAAAATTGTTCCAAATAAATATATATATAATTCAATGCATTTGATATTAGAGATGAGTTCGGGCTCGTTTTTCGGGGCCCGGGCCCGCCCGAGCCCGACTATTTTAAGTCCGAGCCCACCCGAGCCCGAAAATTTTTTTGGTCACCAGAGCCCGAGCCCGAGCCCGATACCAAAAATATATAAAATAAAATTGTATTGTATTTAAAAATTGTTTCAAAAGTAATATCTCATTTTTAAAAACTTCTTACATAGATATGATTTTTAAATGAAAATTTAAAAACATTCTTATCGAAATTCGTATAAAATAAAAATATACTTCATATGTAAAATATTTTTTCTTATATTCTTTCCTCCTTTAACAAGCAAATTTGATGGAAACGTTTTTGTTTAATGAATAAATGCATGAAATTTGCAGAAATTACTATTTGTAAGCTAGCGAATCGAACAACGTTTTTCAAGTTTCTGTAAAAAATGTACATATTTCATTATAATGGATTCTTTTCTCATAACAATCTTCCATGATTGACAGATACCTGAAAATCAACGTAAATTAAAAAAAGTGACATTGTTATTTTAAAGGTCCTATGTTTTTATAGAAAAAGAGAAAACACTGATCGATTGTTATCTGTTGGAATAACATGGTAATAAAATTTACTTACGGAGAAAAGTGACTTCGAGAAGGAACAGCGTCCTCAGCATTAGCAGAATTCATATTCATGATGGCAAATGCGTATAATAATCACTAAAGTTATTTTCATAAGAAAAATGACTGTTTCATGCACAATCGAGTATTAAATAAATTTGAAAACCTCCAGCTAATACTTGTCTACCAAAAACAGAAGAAAATATTATCTTCGTGTTATGTAACTAAATAATAAATAAATAAACGATCCCATTAAAAATTATGTTCTGCAAACGAAAAGCCAACAAAGATTAAATTTATTGTTGTGTTTGTTATGATTGGCGCCTTATAAATAGATCGTTGGAGGAAGTTCCGCAGACATAAATCTGTAACTATCACAAATTTTCATTTGAAACTGCAATGAAATACTAAAATAAATAAACAAGCATTCAGTTCTCTCGTCATTTTGACAAAAAAGAAATCAAATGACTTGAAAAGGAATAAGTAAGCAATTTTAAGTGGAAAAAGTTATTTCAATCTTTTCTACACATGAGTAAATAAAATTTTCCGGCTTTAGAAAAAATGAGCCCGGGCCCGCCCGAGCCCGAAGTCTAAAATAAAAATAGAGCCCGAGCCCGTGTCGGGCCCGGGCTCGGGCTGAGCCCGTCTCATCTCTATTTGATATCCACTTTTTTAGTGCCCTGTCTGTCCATCAGTGATGCTTTACAATTTTCTACCATTGTGCTTGTTTCTAATCTTTTAATTAGTTTATGCATATGCATTCTAATTTAATATTAAGTCATATTCTAACGACGACAGACGAAATAAATGAAAAAAACACTGTAACATTAATTCCTTTGTTATAGTACCATATTAAGCATGTTTCATTTGACATTTTCCATAATTCGAACATTTCTTGTGGTCTTGATGTGTTCGAATTAACGAGAGCCGACTGTAGTTGTTAATGTGCGTACTATTTAATTCATATTAATATGATGATAGGCTAAGGAAGAATTTTTAGAGATGTTAAGAAAATGTTTTATTACAATCAGACTTAACTTATATTGCAATTTTCGAATCCTTTTTGTGCTTTGTTATACATTATTCTTTCAGAAAAATAGCTTTTACTTTAAGTTTAATGAGTGATACGTATGATTAAAAGAAAAGAATCACAAATGGCACAAAAAGAATTACGGACATAATAATAATAATTATTATTATTACTAAATTCTTAAACATATATGAAGTCATATAGGAAATGTGTAGACATATACTAATATATTACTACATGAAAATAGTAGCAACAATATTTCATTTAAAAAAAGTAATACTCCATTCAAATAAATGTACTATTAATGGTAAACCTGACCTGAAAAGATTAAAAAACAGTAACGGTGTAAGAGGATAACTGTGTGATTCAATATTTTACCAGGTCAGGTTAAATATTTTACTAGTTCGTAGAAGAATGTACAATAGTGTATGGTTCAACTAGAACAACCGTTTATCAATCACTAGAAAATCATTGGAATCAGTGCTTCGTTCAAAGACTTTTCTAGATTAGTTTAACAGCGCCTCTCAGCAGAAAAATATTTTACCTCGCTGAGAGAAATTCGAGAAAAAATTAAGCACTGACAAACTGCCGTCTTTAGATTTAAAAATCTCTCTTGTTAAAAAAAGAAAAAAAAACTTTCCTTTACTTTTTCTAGAGCAAATGGCACGAACAAACCTATTTGGAAGCGTTGCTATATCTAACTGTCAAATATTCGAAATGTTTAATGCAGTATCTGCAGTTGCGGATATTTTTTGCTTTGCAGAAAATTTATTTGTTAAAAACTAAAATTAAAAAACACACAAACAATTGCAGTAACACTTTTATTGGTCAGTTTTTTTTTTCAAAAGTAACACATTAAGAAGTGTCGATCAGTATTAAATAAAACACAGATTTGTTTCTATCCACTTTATTCTGGAATCAAAGACTGTAAACTCCAAGTTACTGCTTCTTCACTGTCTAAAGCATAGTCAAATTTGTAGCCAAATAGTTTAGTCACACAGTTTTTGTTACTAGAAAAGTTTGTTAAGTTTCTTCAGGAACCAATTCTTGATATTTTTTCCACGTTTCCTAGTCTCTAAAAGGGAAAAAAAATGGCCTTATTAATTTTTTCTAGCATTTCAATTAAATAAATGATTGGTAAATTACTAAATAACATATCTACTAAGTAATTTCTGTAAATGACTGATGACAGTACTGCATTAACATTTTTGTTTTTACTTCACGATATTTTATTAATAATAATTTCTGCCCTAAATTCACTAATTATAATAACATTTTTTCAGTAAATTGATTCATTCTTGGCAATTACGGATTTGTACAATTGAAATACATTTAACATTATCGAGCTCTAATTCTAATTGTATAGCAGTTGACACATATGCAATGTAACATCCGTATGAAATAAAGTTCATTATTTGAAATTAGCTTATATTAACGTCTACGACTTTTTACTAATTCCTTACAACATGTATTATAAACTAAAAATAGATAAATATTTTGGCTTTTCGCTTATTTCAAAAATAGAGAAAACCATTATTATTATAATTATAATAATAATAATAATTATTATTATTATTATTATTATTATTTTGAAAGCATGATATTTTCCATTTAAGTATGTACTATTTCTCACTTTTGTAAAAGTATTTGACACTCGTAAATTTAAATATATATTGAAAAATATAATTCACACGTATAAAATTTACGATATCACAAAATTTTAATCAAAAGAGTTTTATCACATAAATATAGAAGAAAATAAATCTTTTGAAAAGATTAATGTTTGTGTTCTTTTTAAATAATCCAAAACCATTTCGTGTATCTGTTTTCCATAATTAAATGCGTATAACTTTTTTTTTTACTTAAAAACTCCAATAACGTAAAAAGTCCGTCTTACACCAAAAATTCAAAATGATTAATTAATTGTCATAAAGTAACTTTATAAAGTAATACAGAATCTACACATTGCTTAAAAATATTTTATTTAGTTGTAAAAAAATCATTATTGGTTCTATCCTCTATAAAAGGCACCATTATATATAACTTTAAAGAAATAAACTATAATCTGGATGAACAAAATTTTATACTTTATGTTATCTAAGATTGTATTCATAGATAAAGAAATAATGAATGTATACCTTTAACTTTAGCAGGTTCGTCTAAGTTGTTTTCTGTTTCTGTTTCCGTTTTCGAAGAGGAATCGTCTCCGTGACTGTATCGTTCCAGATTACTCCCAACCTTCTTGAAAGGGTTAATTGGCGAAACGTGCGATGAATCTCTTTTAAAAGGACTAGACGGTTGCCCGCCCTCAGTAGCCCGAAGACTATCTGAATGCCAGTTCTACAACCCCACACATTCACGTTTCTGTGCCATGTCTCGTCAGTTTCCGGCAGATATGTTTGATCGGTGTTCTGGGGTTTCGTTTGCATATCTTTTTTTATTGTTAATGAAGAGGTCTTCCATTTGTTCTTCCATCTGTTCTTCTTTCTGTTCTTCCATCTGTTCTTCCATTTGTTCTTCCATTTGTTCTTCCATTTGTTCTTCCATTTGTTCTTCAATTATATTCGACGATTCACTGTTTGAGAGCCTATCTGTCCTTTTATTTATAGAAGTTCAAAATGAAAAAAGATTTTCTTAGCAGACGATTTTTTGTGATAAATACATTATCTGTTTTATATTTCTTCTGCTTTATTCCTTTTATTTATAGAGTTCAAAATGAAAAAAGATTTTCTTAGCAGACGATTTTTTGTGATAAATACATTATCTGTTTTATATTTCTTCTGCGTTTACCTAAGCTGTGTAAAATCTCTATAAATAAAAGGTATAGAGGATGAGAGCCTATCTGTGCCTCAATTATCCTCAGAATTCCTTTTATATATATAGATAGATTGGAAATGGTTTTCATTAACAGGTGATGTTTTGCTCTCAAAGCACTAGGCCTTTCTTCGGGCTTTTCTTTCAGAATGAATTGGGCAAAATGGCGAGCTAAATTCACGTCGCTCGATGACAGTTGCGCTTTTGGAAATGACTTTCTCATGAGTTTCTTAAATTTACTATCCTGGAATCATACAAGAAACTTTTTAGCGAAAATGCAGGAGATTCTATCTCATCACACATACTTTATTTTAATGAAATTCGGATTGACTTATTACACTATCCACACACACACACTTTGTTTATTATACGGCTCAAATCACGCCATTTTATTTGTATTGTTCTCGATCTCTCTCTCTCTATATATATAAAATTTATACATATATATCTCTGAAAAAAATATTCAATAACACCACAAAACAAGAATGATCAAATGCTTCTAGATATCTCTTCTAAAACCCTTACAATACAAGAAAGTACTATATTTTAGCAGTCTGGGAAAATTTACAATTAAGTAAAGGTTTAATATATTTCTGGATTTTTTTCTTCTATTTAAGAGTGTATTTCGATTCAAACTGCTTATTTTCCGATATATGCATCAAACTGGCAAATTGTCTTATTTAGAAACTACACAAGGTGCCGTGATTGTCGATTCTTTGATAAATGCAGAAAATATTGCAAAAAAAGCAATCAAAAACGGCATTTTGAACCGATTTTTCAGAAGTGGGATATCGGTGAACGAAAAAAAGGGTCCTACTGAGAAGATAATTGTTTATAAATCAAATTCTCCTTAATTTAGGGGAAAATTGCATCACACGGCATCTTATACATCACTTCAAAAATCCCCTCAGCAAGTTTCATGTTTCTACTATTATAAATGTGTCCGAAATTGTATTGAAAATTTTCGAGCTGTTGAAGATAGAAAAGCGTTTTTTCGAATATAGCCTTAAGTATTATTAAACTTATGTAAACCGGCTTTAAAATAGTTTAAGCTTCTTCTGATTTTTTACATAAATTTACAGTAAAACTTTTAACTTTTAACCTCATTATTTCGTAATAATAATTTCTTTATTTCATAATAATAATTTAATTATTATTTTTTAAACCTCAATTACAAATCTTTTTTCAACATACTACCATAAATGCAGCTCGATTTACACTTGAAAATGTAAACTTTTTTCAAAATTTTACTTAAGAATTGGGATGTAGACTTATACACGAGTATATACGGAATTAAGATATCTGCCTACGTGCGGAGCACTTTTTTTTAAAAAAGAAAGGACAGTTTTGATAAAATATAGTGATTTTTAGTTCTGCTGTATTACAGAATGATAAGAAAACATAAAATCCTAGCAATATTTTTTTAATATTTTAAAAAATTGGGGTTCTTTACTGTTTTTTTAGCAAAATTTCGCGTTTACGCCAGACAGCGTACGCTCAATTCAAATAAATATATTTCAATTTCCTTTATGCTGCACACTTCTACTACACTTATCTGTGCACTGAAATAGGATTTTTACAATATCTTTAAAAATAGCCGAAAATTTTCTAAATATGTAAAAAAGTACATTTTTTTCAGTAAAAATTACCATTTTTTTTCATGTTTGAGTGCCTATAAAATAATTAAATTTTCAAATATAGCTTAGATCCTAGTTCAGAGCATAGCGAGTGATATGAAAAGCATTCTTACAAAATTTCACTGAAATATCTTTAAAACTTTTTGTGTAATGAAGTTTATCGCACATGGAAATAACGAAAAAAATGATTCTCCAAGAAATCGCATTTAAAGATTTTTTTTTAGGTAAGAAACTACAATATTTAATTTTTATGCTTAAAATGCATCCCATTTATATTCTAACACTTCCTTAACTTTATTTTAAACCATTTTTAACTTCTTAGTAGCTCTTTTTGTTTTCCTGGTAAGTTTTGCTATGTATAGAGAGGGACGATTTGAATTTTTCATTTCTAGCCAAATATCATGCTTACGCCAGACAGCGTACACTCAATTCAAATAAGTATATTTCAATTTCCTTTATGCTGCATACTTCTAATATACCTATTGGTGCACTAAACTAGGAGTTTTACAATATCTTCAAAAATAGCCGAAAAATTTTAATATATGTAAAAAAGTATACACTATATTGCCATTGATTATGGGACACTTGCGATTTTAGACATTTTACTAAATATCTAGAAAAATAAATGAGGAATCATCTCGAAACTCTTAGTGTATAAATATAGTAGTATACGTCATACATCTCCGTGAAGATTTTTTACCGAAACTCCATAGGGGACCGTCAACAAATTAAAAAAGAATGAATATCTTTTGAATAACCCTGTCAAAACTAATGTAGCAAAAGCGCTCAAACTGTAGATTATGATTGAATCCCTTATTGTAATACACTGTGTTCATTTTTATGCAAATAGCATGCATACTCGCAGAGTAATTAAGGTTTTTATAAAAATGGCCCCAAATTTTTCTAAGTTTTTCCCTTATAATTTTCAGAGTTCTTAATATAAAATAATATTTTTTTCAGAAAATATGACAAACAATATTGCACACAGTACCCTGTAATCAGAATTAAAAAATAATGAACATTTTATACAAAATGAGTTGGTTTACTAAATAATTTTTTACTGCGCATGCGTCAACGATATCAAATTTTCATTTGCATATTATGTTAGCTAAGTGTATAGAGCAACTTTTGTAAAAGTCACAAAATCATAACTTGGAAATTCTGAAAATAATCCTCAATTGAATAAGTTGAAAATCCGTTATTTTCAAAATGAAGCAAAAACAAGAGGGGATGTATCCATATATTCATTGATTAGTGTCAATATAGAATACACAATACGGGATGTTACGACTACTTTTGGATAAAATCCCTCATTTTTTTGCTTCATTTTGAAAACAACGGATTTTGTCCTTTTTCTATAGACGATTACTTTCAGAATTTTCAAGCTATAATTTTGAGACTTTTACAAAAGTTGCTCTATACACTTAGCTAACATAATATGCAAATGAAATTTTGATATCTTTGACGCATGCGCAGTAAAAAATTATATAGTAAACCTACTCATTTTTCATACAATTTTTATTATTTTTAAATTCTGATTACAGGGTACTATGTGCAATGTTGTTTGTCATATTTTCTGAAAAAAATATTATTTTATATTAAGAACTCTGAAAATTATAAGGGAAAAACTTAGAAAAATTTGGGGCCATTTTTATAAAAACCTTAATTACTCTGCGAGTATGCATGCTATTTGCATAAAAATGAACACAGTGTATTACAATAAGGCATTCAATCATAATCTAGAGTTTGAGCGCTTTTGCTACATTAATTTTGACAGGGTTATTCAAATGATATTCATTCTTTTTAGCTCACAGGCTATCATAGCCTGAGAGCTTATGTGCCCGTCCGTTCTGTATGTATGTGCGTAACGCGATAACTCATGATAAAAATATCGGATCCACTTGAAATTTTGTATATAGGTATATCCTGATAAGGCGCTTCCCTGATTAGTTTTTGGAGTTCATTCGACATGTATAAGAGGGGGAACGGGGGGCTCATGCCCCTCCCCTTAATTGATATAAACGGGATTTTCATGCAGAATTAACAGTTTTCGTTCAAAATTTAGATATAGGATCATTCTGATGAGGCGATTCCGTGACTGTCATTAGGTGTTCATTGAATAAGTATAAACAGGGGGAACGGGGGGCTCATGCCCCCCACCCTTAATTGATATAAACGGGATTTTCATGCAGAATTAACAGTTTTCGTTCAAAATTTAGATATAGGATCATTCTGATGAGGCGATTCCGTGATTGTCATTACGTGTTCATTGAATAAGTATAAACAGGGGGAACGGGGGGCTCATGGCCCCCTTAATTGATATAAACGAGATTTTCATGCAGAATTAACAGTTTTCGTTCAAAATTTAGATATAGGATCATTCTGATGAGGCGATTCCGTGACTGTCATTAGGTGTTCATTGAATAAGTATAAACAGGGGGAACGGGGGGCTCATTAACCCCCCCCTTAATTGATATAAACGGGATTTTCATGCAGAATTAACAGTTTTCGTTCAAAATTTAGATATAGGATCATTCTGATGAGGCGATTCCGTGACTGTCATTAGGTGTTCATTGAATAAGTATAAACAGGGGGAACGGGGGGCTCATGCCCCCCTTAATTGATATAAACGGGATTTCCATGCAGAATTAACAGTTTTCGTTCAAAATTTAGATATAGGATCGTTCTGAAGAGGCGATACCGTGGCTGTTATTAGGTGTTCATATAATAAGTATAAACAGGGGGAACGGGGGGCTCATGCCCCCCCCCTTAATTGATATAAACGGGATTTTCATGCAGAATTAACAGTTTTCGTTCAAAATTTAGATATAGGATCATTCTGATGAGGCGATTCCGTGATTGTCATTACGTGTTCATTGAATAAGTATAAACAGGGGGAACGAGGGGCTCATGCCCCCCACCCTTAATTGATATAAACGGGATTTTCATGCAGAATTAACAGTTTTCGTTCAAAATTTAGATATAGGATCGTTCTGATGAGGCGATTCCGTGATTGTTATTAGGTGTTCATAGAATAAGTATAAACAGGGGGAACGGGGGGGCTCATGCCCCTCCCCTTAATTGATATAAACGGGATTTTCATGCAGAATTAAGTTTTCGTTCAAAATTTAGATATAGGATTATTCTGATGAGGCGAGTCCGTGGCTGTTATTAGGTGTTCATTGAATAAGTATAAACAGGTTGAACGGGGGTTCTAATGCCCCTCCCCTTAACTTGTATAAATGGATTTTTCAATCAGAATTGTCAGATTTCGTTCAAATCTCTGAAAGTTTTGGAAGTTTAATGGTTAAGTATAAAAGAGGAGAATAACTCCTCTTAAATTATATAAATGCTAAATGGGTTTTTTTTAAGAATTATCCGATTTGCTCTGAATTTTGGATATAGGTTTTTTTAATATGATAAAGCATGTACTTGATAGTTTAGGAGGTTCAATGGTTAAGTATAAGAAAGGGGAGAGCTGTTTCCCCTTCTTAACTTTTTTTTTTCGAACGGTATTAACCCTTGAAAATATAAGGCTGTAATGTACAATTAGTATGCGTAGCCTGTGAGCTCAATGCCATCAGTTTAACTGGGCAATATTCTTTTTTATTTATTTATATTTCCAACATTTTTCTTTTTTTTTGGGGGGGGGGGGGAATTTAAATTGATGTGCAGTAGCCATAACTCTCTCACGTAATTTTGTTTATTTGACTTATAACTATAATTGATTAACATAATTTTTGGATAATGAAACTTTTCAAATTGAGACGAATTAATGGCGCTAAAATTACGTTATAATGCATTTCAAATGAAAATTGCGGACGAAAAATTGAAAAAAAAAAAAAATCAACAATATTTTTTTTTAGCTCACAGGCTATCATAGCCTGAGAGCTTATGTGCCCGTCCGTTCTGTATGTTCGTGCGTAACGCGACAACTCGTGATAAAAATATCCGATCCACTTGAAATTTTGTATGTAGGTATATCCTGACAAGGCGCTTCCCTGATTAGTTTTTGGAGTTCATTCGATATGTATAAGTGGGGGAACGGGGGCTCATGCCCCTCCCCTTAATGGATAGAAACGGGATTTTCATGCAGAATTAACAGTTTTCGTTCAAAATTTAGATTAGGATCATTCTGATGAGGCGATTCCGTGACTGTTATTAGGTGTTCATTGAATAAGTATAAATAGGGGGAACAGGGGTTCTAATGCCCCCCCCCTTAATTTATATAAATGGGTTTTTCAAGCAGAATTTTCAGATTTCGTTCAAATTTCTGAATAGTTTTGGAAGTTTAATGGTTAAATATAAAAGAGGGGGATAACTCCTTTTAAATTATATAAATGCTAAATGGGTTTTTATTAAGAATTATCTCATTTGCTTTGAATTTTGGATATAGATTTTTTATATGATAAAGCATGTCTTTGATAGTATAGGAGATTCAATGATTAAGTATAAAAAAAGAGGAAAGGAAAGAGCTGTTTCCCCTTACTTTTTTTTCGAACGGAATTAACCCTTGAAAATATATAAGGCTTTAATGTACAATTGGTATTTGTAGCCTGTGAGCTCAATGCCATCAGTTTAACTGGGCAGTATTCTTTATTTAATTTGTTGACGGTCCCCTATGGAGTTTCGGTAAAAAACCTTCACGGAGATGTATGACGTATACTATTATATTTATACACTAAGAGTTTCGAGATGATTCCTTATGTATTTTTCTAGATATTTAGTAAAATGTCTAAAATCGCAAGTGTCCCATAATCAATGGCAATATAGTGTATATTTTAGTAAAAATTACCATGTTTTCATATTCGAGTGCCTATAAAATAATTAAATAATCACATATAGCTTAGATCCTACTTCAGAGCAAAGTGGGTGACATTGAAAGCATACTTACAAAATTTTACTGAACTATCTTTAGAACTTTTTTGTGTAATGAAGCTTATTGAACATAGAAATAACGAAAAAAATAATTTTCCAGAAATCGCATACATGTGTTTTCTTGTAAAAATCTAATATTTTTATTTTATACCCTTAAAATGCACCACATTTATATTCAAACCCATTTTTAACTTCACATTTAACCATTTTTAATTTTTAGTATAGCTCTTTTCGTTTTCCTGGTAAGTTTTGCAGAGGATTGCGAGTGACTTTTGAAATTTTTATTCGCTCATCATCAATTTTAAAATAGTTTCTGATCATATTTTGTTCAACTGATACTCCTAATTGTTAGAAAAGTCCTAAATATCCTGAATTATAAATTAAAACTGATAAATTAAAGTGATTTAGAATCGTAATAGAATGTTCTTTCATAAAAAACAATAGAAAAATTTTACAAAAATGGCATCTAGATATTTATTAAAATTTCCATAACTCCTCTTCTAATAATAGTAGGAATAAAATTAAAACAGATTTGGAATCGTAAAAGATTGCTCTTCCATATAAAACAATAAAAAAATTTCGAAAATTTTCACCAAAACAGCCAATTTGATGTAGGCAGATACCTTAAAGAAGTAAATTACCAAAATATAAACTAAATAAAAAGGCTCTATTCTTGAAGTAATGTTGCAGTACAATATTTTAAAAGCAAATTGGAATTGAAAGTGAATATATTTAAATAATATGAGGATAGAAAAATGAAAATCAAATCGAGGCATAAATGTTGCGAAGAACTCATGTGATATATAAGCGATTAACTGAGCTCTTTTATTACTGCCAATATAATGCATTCCATAAGGGTAGAAAATAACAATATAAGTTAAAAGTACTTAATAAGAATATCATATGAAAACGTATCTAAAATAAAAATATAAAATATACCATAATTAAAAATGTAAAAAAATATTTTCACAGTTTTTGAAACTATGTGAGAAGAAAAAGTGAATGATCTGTACAATGTGCTTCAATTAGAGTGTAAAGACCAATAAAACAGAGAAGTTGTTCAGTTACTACAGTTGCAGTCAAAATATAACACACGAAATTTACTTATTTTAAATTTAATTATTAACTAGCAGGCTATGCCCGCTGCGCTAGTCCATTTTTCCAAACAATCTTGACTCAAACAAAATGGTGATTTAAAATTTCTTTTTTAAAGGAGTGTAGACCATCGCCTGGAATGTCCTTCCGCAATGTTGAAAACGATGCCAGTGCCAATGTCATTGCGATGTACCACTATTGTATGCCTTGCAGAAAATTTGGGTAATTAAGTACCATCTCTCTTATTTGATCATTTATAGAGAGTTTGATATGAAAATGAGACCGTTGTGACAGCAGGAATCAAAATATTCTCTACTCATCACATTATTTTGTTAGAAAGCATTGCAATGATTATCAAACTGTATTAATTTTCAAATAGCACATTATCATTTGTTAGTTCTTAAACTCCCGAATCTGAACTTGCACTATGTGCAGATCTGGTAGCCTAGATACAATCTCGTTACATGTTGCATTACATTTTTTAATAACCGTCCTCATCTGGCAACTCTACTACAGTTTTCTATCTACCTTGGTCTCTTCCAGCAAAGTACATAGCAAAAAAATGTAAAAAAGAGTGTTTAACTTATATATTTATTAGAACAATGAAGCATTAAGGGTGTGTTTTAAAGCCGAATTATTTGGGTAAAATTAAAATTACATCAGTTTCACTGCCTCTTTATTTTTTTAAACCAGTTGCAGGGCTGCCACAGGCGACTATTTTTATATTCCGTTCGCACCACTATTTTTCTAATATAAATCTCAAAATAAATTTTTCTTGCAAATGTTGTCTAAGTGTATGTTAAGTATTTCTGTTTAAAGAAAGTGGTGCCAGTTAGAGTTAAAAAAATAGTCGCTTGTGGCAGCGCTGCAGTTGCTAATATGTAGCTGTTAAATCGGGAATAATCTTGATGCTAAGTTTTGTAGAAAAATAAACCTTCAGCTTGTAATCAATTCTATTATGATTTTTGGCGTGAAACATTACTATTGCTTATAATGCTTTGTTACAAATGTATCAGACTTATTTCGTGTTTATTGTCAAATGAAAGTGAAGTTTACAATCATCTATTATTGGCATTTCATCTTATATCTTGGCGATAGTTTTTTTTCGACGGGGTAATGAAGTAGTATTTAATAGTTAATTTTTAATAAAATTATGTTGATAGGGCTTAATGATAATTAAAACTGCAACATAAACATCATAAAAAAATTCGACTGTCGGTATTGTATATTTTTTTCTTAGCCAATTTTAAAGTATTTTTTTTAACCTGAATGATTGATAAATTAATTGCAAATATATTTTTTTTAATTCCATATCATTGATATTCCGAATATTTTTCCTGCACATTGCAAATATTGCTTTTTTAGGGATAATAAAATAACTACAGATGAAAAATACATAATAAGGCTAAAACACAGAATTAACGACAGCTTGGCGAATGCCTCTACGAAGACTTGAAAAGGATGCAAGTTCTGTCAACTTAAATATCCAGATAGAATTTTAATAAATAATAAATACTACTTTATTATTCCATAGATCAATTTCGCCAAATTATACATATTGCAAAACGATTCACCATATTATACAAACGAATATAACCTTTATTTTAAATAACCAAAGAATCAATAAATTATGAAAATATTAATAGAAATACAAATAAAACGTCAAATTAAAAAGTAGTTAATGACGTAACAAACGCATGTAACATGTTTAATTTCAAATGAATGTGGCATTTACGATCATCCATTATTGACATTTAATCTTTTATTTTGGCGGAAGTGTTTTGGTCGATGGGTTAATCAAGTAGTACCAAATAATATAAAAAATATAAATAATATTTTTGTCAGGTGTCATGTATGGATCACGTTAGTGCGATTGCAACAAAATTGTGATTTTATGGATTGCGTGGTAATCTGGTTGTTGTTGTTTATTTACTAATAACCTTTGTTTCTTTGCTTTTCTTTAATTTTTTTTCTTTATTGTTGTATTCTATAATTATTAATTAAACTTCACTTATTTATTATTGTTTCCTTTTTAAAATAATAGAAAACAATTAAAAATAATATAATATGTAACTGGTATTTTAAAACGCAGTGTTTGACAAACTGATGTCAGATTTAAAAAAACGCGCCAAGGTGATGCGTATATAAAAATGGAAAAATGTTTATAATAATGTAAACAAAAAAGTAAACAAATAAATAAAAAATCGCCTTTTCGATTTTTTTAAAATAATAACGCCAAGCAGTCGTTAATTCTGTAGTTACATCAATAGTAAATTTTCTTTTCTTCGTTTGTTTCGTAATGAAAAAGCATAAATTTAATAATCTCAAATAAAATAATCTGACAAATTTTCTATGATCTCGTTGATGATCTAGAAATCTTCTTAATACATAAACAAAACGGCAAAGATGTCATATGCGCCGAGTTTGGCGCGATAATTTTTTATGCTAATTTGGCGGAAACATTGTTTTCGAATACCAATTACATGTGTATATTTAAATTATTTTCTATTATTTAAATAGTAATAAAAATTTATGAAAAAAGTTTAATTAATAAGTATATAACAAAACAGTTTATACAATTTATAAAGTAAATAAACATTTTATTTATAAATAAATATTAATAATCAGGTTAATATATCTCAGACAAAATAATGCCAATTTAAAGTCTATTAGTTACCTCGGTGATATATAATATCCGTGCGAATAAAACTTTCAATAATATAGTAAATATGCTGTTTTGCGGTGGTCAGTTATCGAAGATTAGTCCAATATCATTTTAAATATTATCTAACACAGGAAAAATATGAAGAAAATTGAAGAAGAAATGGCTAATTAAAACAGACTTGTAAAATATTTTGGCACAAATGCCTTATCTGCACCACATTTGTGCAATTTTTTTCCTTTTTTACACCAATTTGGCTGAAACTTCGTTTTAAAATATCAGTTACATATATATTTTTTAATTGTTTTGTGTTATTTTAAAAAGGAAATAAAAATAAATAAATAATGTTTTGTTAATAATTATACAATAAAACAATTTACATCATTAAAAAAATAAATAAGAGTAAATAGTTTATTAATAAATATACAATAGCCGAGCTACCATATGAACATAAAATTGACGTTTTGTTGCAATCACGCCAATGTGGTGCATATATGACATCTGTGCCATTTTTTTTCAGCAGGCAATTTTTATTTCAAAATGTTGAATTTATCGATAGTAATAACGCGAAATTGCATAAATTTTATTTAAATTGCATAGATATCCTTGTTCAGTTTGTAAATTTTAAAACTAATTTTCCCTGGAAGAGAATTTGACAAAATGGCGCAAAAAAAGTATGTTTGTTGATTACAATTTTCAAAATTACGGTGAAAAACTTTTGAAAAAGAATGACATTACAGTATATATACGTGTGGCAGAATTTCACACTAAAGCTAAAATTTAAATATTTGATTACAATTTTTAAAATATTAACTTATGTTTATTGAATTTACAAATTGAATACCAAAAATTACCTTCTTTTGGAAAAAACAACATGATTGCGACCTAATGTTAGACATATGCATTCTTGGCTTAATTCTTTGCCGACAAAAGTAAAAATAAAATCTCAAAGAAACAAATATATAACTCACAATTACTTTTATAATTAGATCTGCCTTTTTCTGGAGTAAGTTATATACTACCGAAATTTGATAAAAAAGAGAAAGAAACTAATAAAAAGGAAAATAAATATTGTTCAAAATTCATTTAATCAAATTTTCAAGTTATTTTTTTTATTCTAACGCAAGGATAAGTCGCCAAATGTTGCATCAAATGTAATATTTCAGTTAAGTTATTTTTTAAGCGTTACAAATATTTCTTTTAAGATAAATATTTTTTTATAATATCATGCCTCATTAAATGGTTTTTCTTTATTATTATTATTATTACCATTATTAATTATTATTATTATCAATAGTTATTTTCTGCTTTTATTTGCAAGATGTTTGTAATATTTCTAACAGATATATCATTTTTAATTTGTTTAGTAATGATAATTTTCGCCAAAAATAACTACTGGCAACCCTTTCATCAAAAATAACCGTAAAACAAAATTTATAACCAAAAATCATACTTATCCCTGTATATTTGAATGAAAAACCTCCGCAAAAATATTTCCTATCGAATGATGCAATCAGCAAAAAAATCCATCGGGTAGTTTTTGAAAACACTGGTGTGGAAGTTTCAGAACTTCTGCTTTATAATATATATGATAATATATATGATAAACTGATATCAAGTATCGATATTCATTGAAGTCCTTGGTATTTAACACAAATAAAAAGATGCATAAATAAATCTATTTCTCCCAGAAATATAGAAATGTGAACATAAATATGTGAAATAGAATGAGGATTTAAATGATTCTCAAAGCGTGATTTTGAATATATATATATATATATTACGTTTATATAAAAAATGTCAAGTTTTGAAATTATTATTATTATTATTATTATTATTATTTTTTTTTTTTTTTTTTTTTGTACATTTTATAAAGTTAAGAAACATCTTTCTTAATTAAATTTTTTAGCTTTTATTATGAGACATGCAATGCTTATGCACTAGAATGCATATTAAAATTAATTTATTAAATAAAATTAGATTTTTCACATATAGTGTTCAAATGATATAAGCAAAATAATGCATCAAAGAAAATGAATTATTCAGGCTATGGTTGATTTTCTTGAACCTTTTCATTCTATTTTTCCCCATTATATTTTTCTGAAGTCAAAATTACTTATATAATAAAATGCAAAAAGATCCATTATAGAAAAAGACTTTACTTACTTTCAAAGCCTTCTGTAATATTGGCTTTAAATGCGTTGACCAACTCATAAAACACGTGCTGAAGTGTACTTTTTTGGCGAAGTAATGTCCAGTCATAAGATTGAGGGTCAAGATACCGTATGACCACATGTCAAAAGATTTGCCACGAATGTTCTTGTTGGCATCATGGACGAAGCATTCCGGGGACTGGTACACAATTGGTGATATCAATCTACAAAAGAATGTTTATAAATATGGTAACACTAAAAATTCACTTATTGAATATAAAATTTTGAAAAATTAATCCCGAATAATAGGATATAATCTTCTGAGTTGTTTGTTGAGGCATTTTCTACACATAAATAAATAACTAAATACCTTATTTGTTCGTATATAAAACTAGTTTATAAGTCCAAAAGTATTAGTAGGCGAAAATTAGTCGCCAAATGAAAAGTTTTAATCGCTACGGGCAACCGTATTTAGGGCGATATTTTATTCTTCCATGTTTATTAGGTTTCACCTTTCCCATTTTAAAATATTTAGAAATCCGTAGTGCCAAATATTGCATTCACTTCCCAAAGAATGCAAAATTTGGCTTTCGTTTTTATGATTTTTCTCTCCTTTTTTCTTTATCATATTTCAGTAACAAAACTTTTCTTTTAATTCTAGATATCTCTCAAAGTCTATACCATTCAAAGAGTTTAAGCAATATTAAAAGATTTACCTCGTGATAACAGCTATGCTGTCTCAGATGAAAGAATTTTATACGCGGAAGCGTTATACCTTCAGCAAAAATTTTATGTGATCGTGAGTTAGGATAAGAATACAGTTCAGATGATGCAGAAGTTCAGAAAGTTTAGACTAAAACCCATAGCATTACACAAAACACTAGTCGGATGTGGCAATTCCAAAACTTCCTTCAATCACATGTATGTTATTTTTTTTTAATTCGCTACCAATGTGCTAAAATTAAATGATAATCTATGCCCATCATAAGGGTTTTATAGGTATGAAATTCCGTGCATTATTTCTGGAAATAAGACTTTTGAGGATAATAGAAAAACGTTGCATAAAACAACCACCTTATGGGCAATCTATACCAAAACAAAAAGAACAATACTATTTATATAGCTATTTATCAAAAATTTGATGAAAAATTCGTGAATTAGCTCTTGAGATAGAGCTATTGCAGGTATCCGGAAAAATTCAGCATAGAATCGCCAAATGTCGGCCGACTGAAATAAAAACATAGAAATTGCTAGTTCATATCGCGGATATAATTAATATAAAGTTTGTAAAGAATACATGCATTAATTCCTGGGATAGCTATAGCACAAATCGTGAGAAATGCAACATATCTTCTCCATTGTTGTGAGATTTTCACCAAAATGTAAAAAGACATCAATTCATCTCAAGAACTACCTGAAACTGAAGATTAATGAAAATCTGTGCATTAGCCATTGAGTTGTAGCAATTGCATAAATCGTAAAAAAAAATGCAGCATAGCAGTGCAACCTGTTGAGCGATTTGCACCAAAAGCTAATCAGCATGAATTTATATCAGGAGTTACCTGGATATAAATTTTTATTAAATTCCGTGGATTAATTCTTAAGATAGAGCACCTACAAATTTTATAACACATACATACAAACCGAGTCACAGACTCAAAAACATATATTTTGAAAAAACGTGTTTTTTGATATCTCTGATTCCTAAAATGTATAAATCCATTGAAAACCAGAATTCGAAGACTTTTACAAAACCAATACTTTCTTTTTGTAAAGAAAGATAGTAGAAAGTAGCAGGTGTCAAACAATTGATTTTTTGTTTCACTGAAAAAGTCATGTGTTGATAATGTTTTGAATATTTGGTTGCACCTACGGATACCTTAATGAGAAATCTCGGTTAAGGTATTGTGAAAAAGTTGGAGTAGATTTATCATTGTGTTTGCCCTACAAACAAAGGTAAAACACTAAGAGTAGGAAAACACAATAATAAACCTACAAGGAAACCACAGATGGTGTTAATTTTTGGCTTATGCACCACTACACTTCCGGCAAACATAGACCTAAGTAAAGGTATTTTTCATGTGCTTGATACTTTAGGGATTTGTACTATCGGCTCTTAGAATATGATCTATTGATACTTTTTTTTGTCTCACAAACATTCTTTTTGTCTCATAACATTTCGATTCTTTTCTTGAATTTAGTACATTAAAAAAATTATTCTTTTAAAAGGTCATTCATTACAAAAACATTACAACATAGTGAAGATCACAAAAAGGCTCATGTATCACCTACATCAAAACATATAAGTTGTGGTATAGATAAGGCATGTCTGAATAAATAAATAGTTTCGACGTTTATGAAGAGGAAAATAAATGCAAAAAATGAAACTAGAAATAAATATTTTAGGTTAGGAAAAAGCGGCATTGAAAAAAAGGCATAAAGTCTGATGTTAAATAGTACCACAAAACAATGAATGATATCATTGGTCATATTGATAATATCATTTATCAATATTTTTATAGAGGCCTATATAAACAAAAACAAATTTTGATTTGATACCTAATGCACTGATCCATATGCGTTCATTTATGGGAATCTTATTTGTGGACAGATCATTGCTAGTATGCAGCAGAGTAATAAATATATTTTATAATAGGTTCTCATATATCGCAAAAAATTATATTTTTTCTGAATAATGGAAAATAATGAAAGATATTTTATCGTAGAAAGAGCTAATAAAATATCTCGTTCAAAATTTCTTAAAGTTGTTCTTAAAGTTTACATAATTGTTAAGTGCAAAATTGTAAGACACGGAAAACCTGGAAAGATGATACCTATAGTTATATAAATTCACAAATTTGCAAGTAAGACAATTCCGCAAAAATGTATCGAAAAACTGGAATTTGATGAAATGACATAAACAAAATCTATATAAAACTGCATTGAATTTACCTGTTAATTGGATTGTTAGTAAAATTCAATCCCGTGAAGTCAACGAGAATGGCATTGTCTTCATTATCTATCATAACGTTATCTGATTTTAGATCCATGTGAGCCAATCCATGAGTGTGCAAATGTTCGAGTGCAGAGAGAATTTGCAAATTCCACTTCTTAATTCTTTTAAAGCTGTTCTTATCATTACGGAACTGCTTACTCTGTACAACTTCATCTAAGGCTCGGGGTAAAACAGGCATCATATACAATTTTACACCCAGATCTTTAATTGTGATAACATCATATACTTCTATTATATTAGGATGTCGCAGTCTTGGCCAAAACTGGTCTTCAATGGCCCATATATCCGTTCTGTGTACAATCTTTACAGCGACGTCTCTGCCTGTAGGGTCGATTACTCCTATGACGTCAGCATATCCACCTTTTCCAAGGAATTTCGAAAATTTGTAATTCCTGTTTTCTAAATACCGTATGACGGCTTCCGTCCGTCTTTGACGGGACATATCAAAATTTTCTTACGTTAATTACGAAGAATAAACGCTCTGCTAATTTGAAGAGCGGTAAATATCTCAAATTTGAGAAGAAAACACCCCAAGCTTTATAAATACTTGAAATATATAAAATATTTTTAAGCACACAAAAAGCTCAACAGCATTAGTGGACTACTTTGATCGCAGTGACAATTGTATCATTTATATTGACGAACATCATTTCGGAAACCATTGTTATAAAATCAACAATGTCGAAATCATTTCATATACTCTATTAAAAGCATTGTTATAATGTGCAACAATGTTTCCAAATTTCTATAAAAACAAAATAGTTTTAACAATGTGGGATTGTTACCAGTATTTCGTAGAAATTGTGTTTTGGGAAAAGTGAATGGTAAGATAAATGAAAATCTATCCAGTTCTACAAACTGAAGGGGGAGACAAATGTTTTTGTATTTTGTCAGTAACAAATTATATTCATAAACCCCTAAATACATTGTTTTCTTTTAAACATAATTTAATAAGATATTAAAAGATTGTCTTTTTTTCTGAATTTAGCACTTTTTCATAACAAGTAGAATAGTTTATTACTCAACACAATACGGAAACAAATGAAAAATTGAGGCCCAATGCCAGGGTTACGTAAATTTCCATAAAATTAATAAATGAGCCAAATTACACATCCTCAATCAGTTTGACATCAAACCACCAGTAATTTCCACTAAACAGACTAAAGTAAGGCTACACAAGTACTTATTTAGCCCTTGTGTAGTAGGCAAAAGGCCACATTAGCGCCTTCTAAGTTTTCAAAGGACAATACTTAAGAAAGAAAAGACTTTTTGCTAATGTGCATGTATTCAATTTAATTTAGCGCGGTCTCCTTATTTGTATATCATTCTTTAAGAACAGTTTTTAATTATCCTTTCCTTTTTATTTGATGCATAACTGATGTAACTTATTTTAATTTTGAATAATTTATAATATTAATGTCACCCAACCCAAACAATGCAATGAATTCACTTTCGATAAATGTTTTTAACTGTTATCTATATACTATGTTAATGAGTTACATTCCGTAAATTTTGTTCGCGCTTTGCTCTGGGTATGATGGTGAAAAGTTGGAATTTGGCATTTAAAATAAAAGACTAATAGGATTCACAGAATTTCTTTTATACAAATGTTTTAATTGTACTATTCTTATGTGAAATATCATAATGCTATTTTTGTAGTGATCTTAAGTGATCTTTTCTTAAGGTTCCGACAAATGTTGAAATTTTGGGAACATTTTAGAAAAACATCCCCGATTGAGTCTTTTACAGTTTGAAGGTGGTAGTTTGATACGCTTTAGATTAATACTATCAAGCTTAATACTGCCGTTTACTCTAATTCTTTATTTAAAACTTTTTTATTGTTGAATCTTAAGCCATTTGCTAAATTTAATTTTGTATAATTAACCTTTAACTGATGTTATACGCCTCACAAACAGCTTGTTTTTTTCAGTTTCATATAATTTGACTTGTGACTTTTAGTTCAACTACAAACGTTAGGAATTTTAGTTGTAACGTTATTGTTTTTGATCATCAGAGTCCTTTATACTAATTATAAGAGTCCTTATAAATTATATAATCTGTACCACGAAAAAACCCAAACAAGTTGACGATAAGTTATAATTAAAATAATAAACTTTGTAAAAAAAATCATCATAAAATAAAGATAATACAGGGCGCGTTTTGATCCATAAACATTGATTCATCGTCATCAACTACCGCAAACACTTGTCCGTAAATGGACAAGGTTCAAACTAAGAGAGATTTAAAATTCTTATTAGGTGAGCTTCAGAAGAATTTTGTAAACTAAGAAGTTTCTAAATCCTTGATTGCTTCTGACTGTTGGTTTTTAGTCATTCTTCCATTTTCTACATGGTCAGAATAATTTCTTACCCTGCTTCGCTTTTTCAAGTAATGTTTAGTTTGCAAAGACTCTCATAATCTTATTGATGAGATCAGCTTCCATCACCCCCTCCATCTCTCCTGGACGGTAACTGCTTCTGCAATCAAATTCCCTCTTCTATTATCTGTTTTACATTTATTAAAAGGGGAAAAAGCAATGTGCTTTTGTCTCAAATCTATTTATTAGGTAGCTTTCATTACAAAAAGTAAAAAGCTACCTATTGCAGCCGTCCGGAGGAAAGCACTTCCGGAAAATTTTGGTATATTTTCACCGATCATGACCCCCAGACCCCAAAACCGCCCTCCGTTCAAATGTTGACATATATATATATATATATATATATATATCTGATTTTTGTCATGCGATAACTAACGTATTTATGAACCGATTTGAATGAAACTTGGTATGTACATAGTACATACAAATGTCTCGACCGAGTTCGTTGGCCAGCATCATCCGCCATTTTGTTTCAAAATGGCGGCCATTTTAAATTTTTAAAAAAATTTAAAATTTAAAATTAAATGTGAAAAAATTAAAATTTGAAAAATATTTTTCTTTTACGTGTTAGAACTTAAAACAAAGATTCCAGAACATTTTTTATTCTGTCAATATCTTAAAAAATGATTGAGTTATAGCACTTTGAATTTTTCATATGGCTGACATTTTGAAACGATCTGATTTTTGTCACGTAATAACACGCGTATTTATGAACCGATTTCAATGAAACTTGGTATGTACATAGTACATACAAATGTCTCGACCGAGTTCGTTGGCCAGCATCATCCGCCATTTTGTTTCAAAATGGTGGCCATTTTAAATTTTTAAAAAAATTTAAAATTTAAAATTAAATGCGAAAAAATTAAAAGTTGAAAAATATTTTTCTTTTACGTGTTAAAACTTAAAACAACCATTCCAGAAAACTTTTTGTTTTGTCTATATCTTAAAAAATGATTGAGTTATAGCACTTTGAATTTTGCTTATGGCTGACATTTTGAAACGGTCTGATCTGAACGATCCATCATGTTGCTTTAAAATGGCATACATTTTATGATATCGTGGAATTTGGTGACTCTCTAAATCGCTTAAAATAAAACCAGGTTGAATAAAAGATGACTAATTTCTAAAAATTCCTATTGATATTCAGTCTTGACAAAAACTAGTATTCAATCTTATAAAATCACTAATTTTTAAAGATTATTTCCACTAATTTGAGCTTAGTATTTTTGAACAATGTAACTTACTTTAAAATAAATAAATAAATATATAAGTATATGAAAGCTACCTCTTCCTCCCGGCATTGCCGGAAGGACTTTTTTAATTTTGTTTCTTCTTTTCTATCCATTTTTCTTCACTATTTTTATTCTCCTATCATTTTTCCTTTTGTGCTCCTTTCAGTTGCCGCCACCTGTCGTATGCTTTGCAATCTCTAACTTCCATCTTTCAATTTACCTTTGTCCTTGTTGGACGCGTATTTGCTACAAATGATGACAAAATATTAATTTTTACACCTCAAATTGCGGCCGGCATTAATTTTATTTATTTTTTTTTTTTTTTCATGATTTTTTCACCAAGATTTTTATTTTAATAATAAATAATCAGTAATTAAACTAACTAATTTCGCTTATTATTTCTAGACTTTTTAAAAATATTTTCTCATATGCCATAAATAGGAATGCTAAGAATATCAAAGGAAAGTTCAGCTCAATTTTCACTGATGCTACTACACTAGTTGGCTGAAAGGTAAATTAAAAAATTTGAATATTGATTTTTTATGTTTTTCAGCTGGCAATTATACTCAACTTGAAAGAAATATAATCATTAATTTAGCTTTTTTTTACACGCAAGCTTAGTTTTTTGTGAAAGACACAGAGAAAAATATTTTAACTAATAAATATTATACTTTCATCACCTATGCTTTCTTTTATGTTGCTTGTGGTTCGCTAGCGATCAAACGTAACTTAATTATTTGAAAACAAATATTTTTCATTTTTTAATTCCCTTCTTTTAACAAATAAGAACAATTTAAAAAATCAGATTTTTTAACTGATTTATTTTGATAGTGAACTATTTTGTTTAACCTCTTCGCTACTGAGGATTATTACAGTATTATTAATTATTACTGAATTATTTCTTCTCTCGTTTGACTTCAGAGCGAGATTTTTGTTTTATTTTCATTAGCTCGAATCTTAAAATTCGAAACATATTATTCTTATATCGAAATTTCAATTGTATTAGAGTATCATTAATAAAATGGGATAAAAAGGAAGTACCCATTTGGGTACTTAGGGACTGAAGAGGTTAGAGAAGGAAAAATACAAAAAAACTTAGTTAAGGGCTAAATAAGTATATACCTCTTAATCTTGTCTTGTTTCATTGAATTGAGATGGAATCTCTAAAGAAAACTGCGGATAAGTCTCTGTATCGTGCAATACTCCAATGTAAACAACATCCAGAAATTGTGAATAAAAACGGAGCATTTTTCAACAAAGTTCTTCAAATACAATCTTTTTGGAAATTCATAAAATGTAATAACTTACACAATTCTATCTGATTTTTGACGCTTATTTTTTAAACCGAAAAGGTTTTATAATAAGGTCACTATGAAAACAAGTTGGAAATTGCACGTGAAGCGTAGAAAATAAAGATCGTTCGTACGGTAACGAAGTTTTAAAAATATCACTCTCATATATCAATCACATAAAATTATAAATAGTTAATTACAATTAAAATGCGCACCAAGCAATGTTCTCCCTATAACATTATGTAATGGAATACTTTTGTGTGGACTTGTAAATCAGTAACAAATGTCCTTTGCACCACAGATTATTCAAAATGTATATATTATTATGTACTTGATAGATCCATATCAATTTTATTATGTTTGAATGCGTGTAACACCATTAAAATGCATTTGAAAACATTTCCCCCATTGATCGTAATGTAACAGAATACTTTTGATAGTCTCTGCAATCGATCGATGCATCCGATTTTCATAAAATTTGAAATGACTCGACAGAAATGAGTAATAATATATATTTTAAATTTCAAACGATTAAAATGTATTTGAAACTTTTTTTCCCCATTGACCGTAATTTAACGGGATAATTTCCCCTGTAATTGCCTCTGTAATTGTTGATCTAATGACTCAACAAAATTATGTAATGGTTTTATATATTAAATTACAAACGATTCAGTTGGATAGTTTTTTTATTGTTATATGCAGACGGACGGACTGAAGGACAGCTATTTGTGCTTCGTATTTACATAATTACGATCGCACCTTAAAAACAGGCGATTTTCAGGAAAATGTACTAGTAATCTGGATGCCAATATAATTTACTGTTTTTAACAGAAAAATGTCCGTAAATTCTAGAAAAAAGCATAAAAAATAGAAAATGGTTTTGACTTTACGGAATTTTTCCTTTAAGAAACAGTAAATTGTACTGGCGTCCAAATAATCCAGTACACACTGTAAAAAGAATTGTAAATTTACGGTACCTTACCATGAGTTGTCCAGTAAATTTACGGAATGTGTCACTTATTTTATATAAAAGGTCAGCTTCCGTAATTTTGCTGTGTTTTCGACGAAAACCGTTAATGTAATGGCAAAGTTTGTTGATATGCAGTTAAAGTCCGTTTTTTTACGGACATTGTCTGATAGAATCTCTGCTGCAGCTATTCATTCAAAAACACCCGGATGATAATGTTAATTCTTAGGATTATTTCTCCGTTATTTTTCAAAATATCCAGCTGAAATTTTAATTTTTTTATATGAATTTTTTTGCATTGGGTAGCTTATAACGATCTACAACCAGGATAGTTCTTACTTTTCTGCCTTTGGTTTCGGGTTTTTTTTAAAATACTTAAACTTTCAGAACCAGTTGCAACCAGTTCTGAAATCGAAACCATTCTAATATTGAAAAATGTAACCGAAATGGAAAAAGAGAAAACTAGCCCGCTTGTAGATCATCCTCAGGGATCTTATGCAAAATTCATGTAAAAATATTAAAATTTGAGCGAGATATCTGAAAATAACCTCCATAGACTTAGCATTAATGATAGTAAGAAACTGATAACTGAAAAAGATTGAACAGCATGAAATTTGATGATATGGTTGGACTCAAAAAGTAAATTTTTTGAAAATTTCTTGAGATTTTTCTTTTCTTTTTTTTTTTTTTAATTCTTTGCGTTGCAAAAACATTTTAAAATATAAAAGACTTATATATTTATAATAGTTTGTTATTATTGGATTCTACAAATCATATCTTAACTCATAATAAAATTGTTTGCATTTTCATTTTTGTATATTTCAAGCATTTCTGCTGCAAGTCATTTTTATATAACACGTAGCTCGTTAAAGAAAGCTATAAAAAACAAATTGCTGTGTTTTTGAATTCTGCTATCTGTTAGACTGCGTCCACACCAAATTGTCTTTTTTATGTTCTACATAATTCTATAAAAACATAGCCTTTATAGTCGTCGTTCAGTTCATCCTTCGGTCCACAGATAATAGAGTAAAATGTAGCAAACCGAATCGTTTGAAATGCAAAATATATAATTGTTACATTATTTTGTCAAGTCATATTACGTTTTATGAAATCGGATGTATAGTTTAATTACAAAGACAATCAAAATCATTCCGTTACATTACGAAAAAATAGTTTCAAGTGCACATATTGATGTTATACTCTTTCGAAAATAATAGAATTGATATGCATCTATGAAATACAGTCGACTCTCGTTAATTCGAAATCGGATAATTCGAATCTTCGCTTAATTCGAACTAAACATGAAGTCCTGAAATTTTCAATGGCAGAATAACGTTAAAAACTTTCACTAATTCGAACTCATTTCCTCTTGACTTCGTTTAATTCGAACTAACGAGAATTCCGATTTTTCATTTTTCTTTTCTTTCTCACGGACTTCAGATGCTTAAAAAATAACTTTCTTTCTTTGATTTTTCTGAAAATTGTCCCGAACGAGTATACATATAATTTAATGCATTTGATATCCACTTTCTTAGTGCCCCGTCTATCCATCAGTGACACCTCAAATTTTTCTTCCATTGTGCTCGTTTCTAATCATTTAATTAGTTTATGTATTTATATATTCTAATTTATTATTAATTCTAATGATAACAAACGAATTATATTTAAAAAACACTATAACATTAATTCCTTTGTAATAGTACCATATTAAGCATGTTTTTATTTCATATTTTCCATAATTCGAACTTCGGATAATTCGAACATTTCTTGTGGTCCCGCCGAGTTCGAATTAACGAGAGTCGTCTGTATATACAAAATATTTATGCAATACAAAATACAATGTATATTCAAAATATCTATACAATATAATCAGTTACGAGATGTTGAGGAAAACGAACTTTGCGACTAGATTTCGTGGTAGGCTGTTTGACAGGAAGAACATTTATGGGATCATGTTGTTTTTGAGGTTGGGAAGATGGAAAAGAATCTGATAATTGATAAGCTGGTTTGATGCGATCAATTGATACAGTACAGCGTTTCCCGTTTAATTCCAAGTCAAACGTTTTATTAGATCTGGCAATCACTTTATGGGGTCCTGTATAAGAGGGTGATAAGGGAGGATTCACTTTGTCTGATCTTAAAAATACATGAGAACATATTTGCAATGAATGATTTACATAGATTTTGGGGTTGCCGTACCTTGTAGTGGCAACAGGATTTAATGTCCTCATTGTTTCAATCAACTCAGTCACATAGGTGAGAGTAAGTGGTTGATTTACAGTCTCGCTGTTAATGAGATCACAGGGTAGTCTGATATTTGTCCCATAAACAAGCTGAGCACAGGTAGCTTGGATGTCGTTTTTAAGAGCTGTGCGCAAACCAAGTAAAACAATGGGGAGGGTTTCAGTCCATTGAGTTTGAATGTGCGCTTTAAGCGAACTCTTAAGATGACGGTGAAATCTCTCAATAAAACCGTTAGACTGTGGATGATATGACGTTGTTCTTATGCGTCTACAGCCTAATCTATTAGTAAATTCTTTGAAAAGAGAAGACTCAAAATTCCTACCTTGATCAGTAGTAATAGTAACCGGGGTGCCAAATCTGGATATCCAACCGTGTATCAGTGCACGAGCAGTTGTTTCAGCAGTCATGTCTGGTGTGGGTATAACTTCGGGCCATCTCGTAACCCTATCAATGATGGTCATGCAATACTGATTGTTATCGGTGGATGGTAAAGGTCCGATAAAATCAACATGAATATGGGCAAAACGAGCATCAGGTTCAGAGAATGTCCCGATTGGCGATTTGGTGTGTTGGAAGACTTTACCTTTTTGACATTTCGTACAGCTGCGAACCATAGATTTTATATCCTCACGCATGCCAGGCCATACAAATCGTTTGGAAATTAAATCTAATGAAGCTGAGAAACCTAGATGTGAGAAATAATGTAAGGTAGAAAAAACAGATTGTCGCATGTTTTTAGAAACGAATGGTCTGGAATGTTTTTTTGACATATCGCAATATAAATGGACATCTTCGAGTGGAAAATAGTGTTTTTCTAATTTTAAAGAAGTGGTACAGAGTTCGAGAATTTGTTTTAGCTCTTCATCATTTGTCTGAGCAGTGGCAAACTCTTTAAAATCTAGCACATTAGGAGAAATTGAATCAATTTCAATTCGTGATAATGCGTCGGCCACGGTGTTATCAGAGCCTTTAGTATATCGAATATCAGTAGAAAACTGTGAAATATAGTCTAAATGTCTCAATGGTCGAGGACTACATTTGTTAGGATTTTGTTGAAATGTGTATATAAGGGGTTTTTGGTCAGTATAAATAATGAAATTACGACCTTCGAGCATATGTCTGAATTTTTTATAGAACTATAAATAGCAAATAATTCACGATCATAAGTAGACCAATTTCTCTGAGACTTATTTAATTTACAGGAATAAAATGCGATTGGTTCCCACTGTTTTTCGGCGCGTTGCATTAAAGAACCACCAATTGCGACATTGCTAGCATCGACCCATAAACTTAACTGGGCTCCAGGAATTGGATGTCGCAATAAAGTAGCTCGAGCTATAGCTTCTTTTGAAGCAGTGAAGGAAAGATTGGCTTCTTCGTTCCATTTTAATTGCTCAGTTTTGTTAGCCTTGGAACGGGGATGGTTTTTTTATTTTTGTGTTCTTCTAAAAATTTAACAAGTGGAGCTAAAATATCGGCAGCTTTGGGAATGCAACGTCGATAAAAATTGAAAAGGCCTAAATAACGTCTTAGTTGAGTTAAGGTAGAGGGCTGGGGGAAATCTAAGATGCATTGAACGCGATCTGGTAAAGATTCAATTCCTGCAGGTAAAAGTTTGAATCCTAAAAACTCTAAAGTGGATTGATCAAATTTACATTTATCAACATTGATACACAGACCATACTCTTTAAGTCTAGAAAACAACAACTCAAGATGTTCTAAATGTTCAGTTTCATTTTCAGAAGCAATAAGCAAATCATCAAGAAATGCGTAAACAAATCCTAAGTCACGAATTATGTCATCAATAAATCTTTGAAATGTTGAGGAAGCATTGCAAAGGCCAAATTGCATTCGCGTGCTTTCAAAAAGTCCGAAGGGAGTGCAAATTGCAGTTTTATGAACATCGTCAGGATTGATGGGAATCTGATGGTAGGCTTTTATTAGATCAATGTGACTGAAGATTTGTTTACCATGTAATTCCGCAGTGAAATCTGCGATACAGGGTATACGATATTTCTCTTTAACAGTTTGTGCATTTAGAGCACGTTAATCACCAACAGGTCTCCAGTCGACAGATCCTTTCTTCGGCACCAGGTGCAAAGGTAAAGAGTAATTACTTTTAGAAGGTCTAATATGACCGAGCTGCAGCATTTGCTGAAATTCAGCTTTGGCAATTTTTAGTCGATCTGGATCTAGCCGTCTAGGTAGCAGACACTGGAGGCCCCTTAGTGTTTATATAATGAAGAGTATTATGCTTAACCGGTTGATTAGGATCAGGTAATTTTGTGATTTCAGGAAATTTAAGTAATAATTTACCATATATATTATTCAAAATATTTGATTTCACAGAAAATATATTACAAATATTAAATATAGCAGGAGCTTTTAAATTGGTAGTGGAATCAATAAGACGACGATTCCGTAAATCAAGCTTTAAATTAAAATTATGCAAAAAATCAGCTCCTAAAATAGTACATGAAACATCACAAACATAAAATGAATAAGTAAAATTTCTACGCAAACCTAAGTTAATATTAATAGTCTTTCCACCATATACATTAATTTTGGTGCCATTAGCAGCACGAAAAGTTTGGAGAACAGATTTTGTTTTATCATTTTTATTCGCGACCACGATGGAAGCATCTGAACCATTATCAACGAGAAAACACATACCTGTATTTCTGTCTGTAACAAAAAGGCGACGTGAAGGTGCTGGGGAAAATTCCGTCGCAGCTATTCTTCCCGCTCCCTGTTTTCCGAGTAAGAACAAAGTGAGAGGCATTTTTCTGCTTTTTCACTAATTTTTTGATGATACCAACACATTTCAGAATCTCCATGTCGGGAATGAGACCGATGCCGTTGCTTATGACCACCTCTTAGCACACTTCTTGAACGTCGAAGTTGAGCAACTTCTTGGCGTAACGCTTGGATTTCTTTCAGAAGCATCTCTATCGTTGGCGAAGTTGGTTGGCTAGAAACTAAGCTTATGTTTGCTGGTGTTAAGTCCAGAATTCTTTCTGAAATCTCAGCTGCTTTATTAGGAGTAATATTTTCAATGGAAGCTAGAATAGTTTGAACACTTGTTGGCATTTCCTGAGTGAAAAGCTCTAACAGAAGCTCATCACTGATATTATGGCTTTAAGCTCGTCGTTTCATTAATCGAAGTAATTCAGTCGGCTTTCTATCACCTAGGCTTTCTCCAGCTAGAAGTTTCCGGATTTCTAAGTTGCGGCTTTCACCACAACGTTCAATAACTTTAGATTTTAAAGTTTCATATGGATTAGATGGATCCGAAGTCATAATAATATCACGAACCATAGTAGCTGTAGCAGGCGGTAGATGAGCTACAACATAATTGTACTTAGTTTTCGATTCAGTTATTGGTTTAGGAGTAGCTAATTCAAAAGTAGATTCCAGCATGTGAAATTATAAGCTAGGATTGACAGAAATATACGGTGGAATGACCACTGCAGATGCTTCAATTGCCATTTTTCTAGCGAGAAGAAATTTTAGTATTAGCCGTTCGTCGAAAGTTCGTTGAAAAAAAAAAATAACAGTTCAAGTGTCCGTAGTCACCAATTTTGTGATGGCGATATTGTGGCTAAATGTTATTGACTTATTAATCAGAAGGATTTGTATAAAAAATATACTTTAATGACTTCACATTCACACAAACATAAATAATATTCGAGAAAACGTCACTGCGAGAATGAGAGGGCGCTTTGTTAACAGGTAATTCCATTGATTGAGTTGCCATTCGTTGAAAGTAAAAAGTCTCATATGCGAGAGAAAATTACAGCAGAGCTCGAGATGAGCCGCTACAATGTCATAAGAATATTGTCCATTTATTGTTGAAAAACTTGCTTTACGAACTTTCATGATTATTTTTTTCCCGTTCGTGATTGAATGTGTCTTTTATGGCTTATTTATTTTTTAGGAATGCGATATTAAACTATGAATGTCAATTTAAATTCAGTGGGTGTTATCTCAAAATATACATACTTTTTTAAAAGTGTAAATTAGAAACATTGCTTTTATGTTGCAATAAATTATTTTGGTTTAGGTTATTATTAATACTATAAATTACTTATGTATGTGATTGTGCATATGAAAAAAAAAAGGTTGCGAGAAAAGATTTTGTCAAATTTCTTTTCTCGCCAAGCACTCACTTTTAGGTAGATTTCGTATGAAATACTACCTATTGCATTGTCTCCCATGTTGGAATTTCTGAAAAATTTTTGCGGATCTACACGAATCATGACTCCTAGACCCCAAAACTACCATCAGTAAAAAAGTTTATATATCTATCTATCTATCTATCTATCTATCTATCTATCTATCTATCTATCTATCTATCGGTGTATATCACTTTCTTCTAGACACGATAACTTCCATAATTATGCTCAGATCTTCATCAAACTTTTACATAAAATCAAGGGGTATAAAATCTCGGTTAAGTTCGTTAATGGGCAAAATCGGACCAAGGGGGTGGAAGTTAGGAGGGTTTTTGTGAAAACAGAAAAAACGCGATAACTTTTTAATTAAAATAGATATCGAATCGGTTTAAAGTTTATATTACTTCTAAACAATGAGGAAAAAGTTTATGCGTGACAGATTTTTGATAAAGTTAAAAATGGGCTCAAGGGGCGAAAAAAACATGGTTTTTGGGAGAAAAAAATTCATAACTTTGTCAATTCTGAAGATATCAAATCCAACTAAATTTTATATAAATGTACTCAATATTATCTAAAACTTTTGTATTTACAAGTTTTTGATAGGACCAATTTTTACCGATGAAAAAAATTAAAAACGAAAAGAAAAAGGGGGGAGGAAAAAGAAAAAAACCCATAACTTACTCAATTCTTAAGCAATTAAATCTAATTAAATTTATTTTATATCTTCACAATAATATCTACAACTTTTATATTGACAAGTTTTTCATAGAACCAATTCTTATAGCAAAAATAAATTAAACAAAAATAGGAGTTGGAGAAAAAACCTCAAATCCAAACTGCTTATATTCTGACTCATTTTAAAATTCATTTTTGATTTTAAAAGCATCCAAATGACAGATCCTCTTATTTAGCAACTATATAATGCGACTTATTGGCCAATTTTTTGATAAAGGCAGAATATATTTTTAAAAAGGCTGCCAAAAAAGGTATTTTGAACAGATTTCCCGAAGTTTTCATCATTAAAAAATTCATTAAGTATAACAAATTGCGTTTTTCATGAGTCATTTTTAAATTCATTTTTGTTCTCAAACCCATCCAATTTACAGGACCTATTATTTAGGAACTATATAACTTGACGTATTGGCCAGTTTTTTGATAAAGGCAGAATATTTTTTTTTTTAAAAGGCTGCCAAAAAGGGTATTTTGAACAGAATTTCACGAAGTTGTGATTAAAATTTGAGGAAATTTAAGAAATTGCGTTTTTACCGAGTCATTTTTTTTAAATCTTTTTTTGTTCTCAAACGCATCCAATTTACAGGTTGTCTTATTTAGGAACTATATAATGTGACGGAGTGGCCAGTTTTTTGATAAAGGCAGAATATATTTCAAAAAAGGCTGCCAAAATGGGCACTTCGCACAAAATTTCCCAAAGCGAGATGATTAATGAACTGTGGGTATTCAAATAACAAATTGGTTATTTTATGACTCATTTTTAAATCCAATTTTGCTCTGACACGCATTCAATTGACAGTTTTTTGTTACTTAGGAACTATATAATGTGCTTATTCGTCGATTTTTTGATAAAGGGTGAATATATATATTTTAAAAGCTGTCAAAGTAAGCACTTCGCAAAAAAATTTCCTAAAGCGATCATGATAAAAGAATTGAGGTTGTATTCAAATAACAAATTGTTTATTTTATGACTCATTTTTAAATTCAATTTTGCTCTTAAACGCATTCAATTGACAGTTATTTGTTATTTAGGAACTGTGTAATGTGCCGTATTGGTCAGATTTTTGATAAAGGCTAAATATATATTTTAAAAAATCTGTCAAAGTGGGCACTTCGCACAAAATTTCTCAAAGCGATCTTGATTAAAGAATTGTGGATGTATTAAAATAATAAATTGGTTATTTTATGACTCATTTTTAAATTCAATTTTGCTGTCAAACGAATTTAATTAACAGTTTTTTGTTATTTAGGAACTATATAATGAGCATATTGGTCAATTTTTTAAATAAAGTAAGAATATAATTCAAAATATATTGGCAAAATGAGCATTTAAGTAGAGATAGGCATTTTTTTTTTTTTTTTTTTTTTTTTTTTTTTTTTTTTTGAGATGAAAACTTTTCGAAATCTACCTCCGCCTATAGGCCATGCCGAAAGGGATTTTTTTACCAATTACTATGCTGGAAAAATACATTTAGTATTGTATTTTAAATGAGATGAATGAATCTAATATACATATTTTTTAATCTGTGTTATAAATAAAAGCTATGTATTTTAAATGAAATAAGTTATAGTTTTATGTTTCAAATGAAACTGGCATATGGCATAAAATTTGGCAAACCTGCACTCGGCTAGCATAAAAGCACCAAAATGGCAATCATGCATATAAAAATGTGAAGTGGGGAGACCTGGGATAATATAGATTGGCGACTTATCACCTGCACTAGCTGACATGAAATTGGCTGCTTAGCATATAAAGAGTGAAGTGGGTAAGCCCGGAAGTGTTGACAGTCACATGACTTAAGCTTTTATTATATAGAGGATTATTATTAACTTCCTTTTGCATATTTTATAATCTTGCATTTTTGTTGACACTCTTAGTCAAATAATCAGGGAGCGAAAATAATGTTTCAAAGTTCCTCTGTTTTTACTTGAAAATTTTAATGAACATGCTAAGACATACCAAAAATAAAGGGCAAAATTAGCACTAGCCACCGGCCACAGGGCCAGTAAACGAGAAAAAGTGGCCAGTGAAAAATTGTCTATCAGCGGCCACCTTGTGGCCACTTTTTTACAAGGAGAGAATACAATTTACTTATATTTCATAATGATTCTACTTTTTTAGGTTCCAATATATTTATATTAACATATTTATTTGTGCTACTCAGTCTTACATTAATACTTATAGAAATTTTAACTGTTTAATATTTTTAAATAAAAAAGTGGCCACTAGTTTAAACATAGTGGCCACTTGAAAAATTAGTCTTACTGGCCAGTGGCCGCTAAAGAAATTTCCCAATTTTGCCCTATAACCAAAAGAGCTTTATTTAATAAATTTATATATGTTTTATTTTCTTGCAAAAGTTGCGGCTTTTTGTTTTGGTTGAAATAGAAAGCTTTGAATTTTATATACTAATTGCCATCTATAAAATTTCAATTTCATTTCTTTTTAATGTTTTAAGAAGAATGTCCATTACTGGGATGCTTAATTAGTCATTTTTGCAGTAACGGAATCCCATGCAGGCATTGCAGCTTTTCAGTAATGTTTATTGTGCAGAAAATGTTTTGACTTAACTGAAAACTTAAATAATCACATATTTAACTTTCATATTACACTTATCAAAATCTAATAACACCAAAATATAAGTAGCTGCTTTTAACCCGTAACAGGGAGGTGAAAATGTAGTACTTAGAAAAGTAAGCGTTGTGTAATCTCTGAAATTGCAGGTCACCTGTACGGGTTAAGTTATTTTATGTGGTTAATAAAATTTCAATGTTTTATACTTTATATATATATATATATTACAAATTTAAAATTTTTCGCCAAAACTAACCTTTATATTATCTTAATTTTCTTATAATAATATTCCATACTTACTTCAAATTATTAAATTAAAATCTTGTTTCTAAATCTAATCTGTTAATCCTTATGCAGACGATATAAATTCTTAATTTGCCTTAAAAAACATTATTCCAGTATGCGTAAATTTAAAAAGATGGCTCTAAATTAAAAATATTCTTAATTAAAACTTTATTTCTTAATATTCCAAATAAAACTGATTTCTTCTATGTTTTTATCAACCCTTTTTAAGAAAGTCTTATTAAATTTATTCCAAAACCATACCTTTCAAAAAATATCATTATTTTATTTTATCTATTTATTTATTTTTCCTACGTCAACCTTTGATGTGTGCATATTAATAAATTCATTTCTTTTCTTTTTCTCTTAAAATTAATCATTTATAAAAATCGTTTGCCTAAGATATTTAAAATTCTGAGTCAATTATAAATTGGTTAAATAATATTTTTTTTTAAATAAATTTATCGTTTGTGGAAAATAATCTCGTAGCTGGACAAGAATTCTGTTTACATAAAAGAATGATGGTTTGAGGTTACAGAATGTTCCAAAACTTTCTTTTTAGTTTAAAAAGGTGGAAGTCTCGAGATGAAAAAGAAGATTTCTTGGGTTGCTTCTTCGATGAGGACAGCTCGCTGAAATAATGATGGAATTTTTGCAAAAGGAGCTTTTCCTTCCTCATTATTACGAATTTAATAAATGAATTTACAGCAGCCCATGACTAATTATTGGATCTTCTACATTTATTTATTTATTTTGTTTTTTCCCTCGCTTGCCATGACTGTGTGTTTCTTTTTAACCAGTGGAAATAATTCGAGTTCTCCTTAAATCGTCACAACTAATCGAAAAGTCGGACAGGATTAATTATCTGTGCTGCCTTTTTAATGAATGATATTTAAAGAAAATTGCGATGGAACGAAGAAAAGCATGCTATCGACGAAGTTCGATTGAAGGACAGTCTATATGGTATTTTCAGCTTGCTAATGGAATGAGCTGTGGAACGAAATGATGATAGGTTTGTGAATCGCCGATAATTGACTTCTCGTGAATTCCTGAAGCTTGATATTTTTGGTCATAATGATAAATTTTTGAGACCTGGTGATTTCGAATTGGATTTAATAAGGAATAGAAGCGCCATTCATCTTGTTGCGGCCCAAATATGAGATCATTGACTTTAAGTATTACTGGTAGTGATGACAAGAAAAAGAAAAAAAAAACTTACAGGGACAGCTGAACGTCGGTTGCTAATTACCTGGATAATTTTCGTTATTATTGTCTCCCCTAGGATCATCTTGAGAAATTCTTCTTAAGAGTGAGTTATTACAAATTAATTGAATATTATTTGTATCCTTTTTAAGCATTTGTGTAGATTGTTTATTCTCTGTTTGTGAGGTTTATTTATTTGATTATTTATCTGTGAATCTTACTTACTTACCTATTTATGAGTATTTTTATTATCATTATTATGTGTTGAAGATTGAAATATTTTTATTCTTGAGGATTTAATTGAGGAGTATGATGTTCTTAAGATATTTACTGTTACTTATTAAGATTATTATGATATTTTTATGCACGTTTAAAGATAAGTTCGTAATAATAATGAAGTATAAAAGAACTTAGAAGCTCAAGTTATTTTTTAAAAAGTTACATTTTCTAATTTATTGATATTTGTTTGTTATCAAGAACTATTCTCAGAATGCAGTATTTTCATGATAATGTTCCTACAACTAGACATTTGAGCTGAAAATTAAGTTAACATTTATGTTTTTCATTTTATTTGTTAGAATTTCTGGTTACAGTGAGCTTTGGTTTCCGGATTCTTATAATTTATTTAAATTCAGTAAGAAAGATGGAACTGTGCAAGGCTGTTGCTAGAATTTTGACTGATAAATATGATTAATTTTGTCAGTAAATTTTGTGATTTTAAGTAAGAAATTACCTATAATTAAAATTTTTTAATCTGTTTATGATCTATAAAATAATAGAATTAAAAGTTGATCCCAATTTAAGGTATATCTATGATATTTACAATTTCTGTTTTATTAGATAAAATTTCTGGTTAAAGTTAGCAGCTAAATATAGTTATAATTTTCGCGATAATTTTGATTCAGATTTTTAAAAAGGTGGGTAATGGTTCTGTGTGAGGCAGTTAAAATGTGTACAACACCAGTAGACAAAGCCCTCAAAATTGCGAAAGCGCGAACTCATGAATTTCACCTTAAAAGTAAAAGACTCTATGATCGAAATTTTGTCGAATGCCCATTAAAAATACAAGACTCTGTAATTTATGAAGAATTTAAATACCCTAACACTCGAAAATTAGAATTTACTTTCTCTGGACCATACAAAATTATAAATAAACTTTCTGATGTAACTTATGAAATAGATAAATTTAATTATGAGACAGGACAGAATTCCGTTATTGTGCATGTTTCTAAATTAAGACCCTATTTTTCACCAGAAGATTTTAAACTGTTTCATGAGCAACCCAAAAAACAAACAAAACCTCAGATACAATCACAATCACTAGATCAAACTAAAGTCAAGACAGTAGATTAAGTTTTAATTCTTATTCTTTAAATAGTTTATCACCATAATTTTCAACATCAGCAGGTATGTTCTTGGAGGCCTACAAGAATATTACTTGTTTTTAGGAGTTTTTGGGGTTAAATTGGGCTCCTTATGCAGGCATAAGGTGAACACTTTGATTGTAAAAGCTTTCAAATTGATGTTGATAAATTAATTTTAAGTGTATATAAGTCTAACTATCTTTACTCATTTATTTGACATTAGTATTATTCTATTTATTCAGCAGATATTTATGTTATAACAGTTATAAAATCTAATGATTCTACTCAAACCTATAACATAATATGTGATTTTCAGTGATTGTGAAAACTACAGATATTAAGAGTTTTTCAGAAAAGCACACTATTTTTATTTGTATTTCTCAATTAAGAATGACACCTTTTATTCCTATTTGTATTTTATTATTAAAGTTTATAAACCATGTGTAGATAAAACATTACTCTACATTTGGCATTTGAAAACTTATAACCAAATTTGACAGTTTTGTAAAAGAGTATCAGAGAGGAATTATTGTAAGGAAATACTGGTTGAGAGTCCATTTTCTAAATAGTTAGATTTAATTTTATTTGGATTTTGGAATTATTATGATTTTTTTTTATTTATACTTTCGGCTAGCAAAAAATACTTTCTTATGCTATTAGAAGATAAGAAAATTATTTAGTTGCTATGTAATTATTTTTATCCTCAACCAATATTTTCCCTATCAATAATAAACAAATAGTGATATTTTCTTTTGATTATACTCTTGTTTTACTATTATTATTATTATTATGATTTCTATAATGAAGTTTAGTATTAATTATACTCTTATTGAAAAATATTAGGATATGGAGTCTTATTATACTATTACTTATTATTGTTGTTATTGTTATTATTTAAATTTTTCTATATTATTTATTATTGATATTGAGAGTGATGCTATTTATTATTGAAAAATTGATATATTACTGAAAGATGTTGGATCCAACATAACATTAAAACCAAAGATTAAACTAGGTTTGAAGATTTTTAATTAAAGAGACTGTATTCAGAGAACATTGGAAAAGACTCTTTTATATATACTATTGAAAGACTTGTTTCATTTAAAGGACTTATTTAAAATAAACTATGCATTAAGTCATTGTAATTATTTAAACTTCCATGAGAACAAATTTTTATTGTTTTTATTATATTTTTATCTCTTGCTTATTAATATTCATAACTTATTTACTGTTATTATATGTATTATCTCCTATGCACTTACAAATGGTAAGTGATGTTGTAACATTATTGTATTTCTTTCAGGGAAATGCTCCTACCTAAATTTAATTCAGAATTATTTTCTCTTAACTATTTTATTTTAATCGCTAATATTTTTTATATTGCGTTAATTTTCTTTTCTTCCATCTCTTGGCTTCCTGAGTTTGACAGTTTTATTCCAAAATTTAACTTTTCTAAATTATTATATATCTGTTGTCTGAACTTGTAGTTTTATTTAACTATCAATTTCATACAAAGTCTTAGGGAGGGGGGATAATATTACAAATTTAAAATTTTTCGCCAAAACTAACCTTTATACTATCTTAATTTTTTTATAATAATATTCCGTACTTACTTCAAACTATTAAATTAAAATCTTGTTTCTAAATCTAATCTGTTAATCCTTATGCAGACGATATAAATTCTTAATTTGCCTTAAAAAACATTATTCCAGTATGCGTAAATTTAAAAAGATGGCTCTAAATTAAAAATATTCTTAATTAAAACTTTATTTCTTAATATTCCAAATAAAACTGATTTCTTCTATGTTTTTATCAACCCTTTTTAAGAAAGTCTTATTAAATTTATTCCAAAACCATACCTTTCAAAAAATATCATTATTTTATTTTATCTATTTATTTATTTTTCCTACGTCAACCTTTGATGTGTGCATATTAATAAATTCATTTCTTTTCTTTTTCTCTTAAAATTAATCATTTATAAAAATCGTCTGCCTAAGATATTTAAAATTCTGAGTCAATTATAAATTGGTTAAATAATATTTTTTTTAAATAAATTTATCGTTTGTGGAAAATAATCTTGTAGCTGGACAAGAATTCTGTTTACATAAAAGAATGATGGTTTGAGGTTACAGAATGTTCCAGAACTTTCTTTTTAGTTTTAAAAGGTGGAAGTCTCGAGATGAAAAAGAAGATTTCTTGGGTTGCTTCTTCGATGAGGACAGCTCGCTGAAATAATGATGGAATTTTTGCAAAAGGAGCTTTTCCTTCCTCATTATTACGAATTTAATAAATGAATTTACAGCAGCCCATGACTAATTATTGGATCTTCTACATTTATTTATTTATTTTGTTTTTTCCCTCGCTTGCCATGACTGTGTGTTTCTTTTTAACCAGTGGAAATAACTCGAGTTCTCCTTAAATCGTCACATATATATATATATATATATATATATATATATATATATATATATATATATATATATATACAGGGTGTCCGAAAAGTCTGGAAACGGTCGAATAACTCGAAAAATACATATGAGATTGAAAAACGTAAATATACGTGTTAAATATTTTTAAATAAGCTACTCAGTGATACCAAATTTGACCTTCGTAACCGACCCCCTGGGGGTCAGAGGGGGTCCAACTTTGAAATCTTAAATTATAACCCCCATTTTTTATTGCAGATTCGGATTCTACGGACAAAAATACGTAACTTTTGTATTTGATGTTTATTTCGAATCCTCGTTTATCATGGTGTAATTGAGCATATTAAATCGATACATATTTCGGCTTTTCCAACGGGATTTTCCCTAATCGAAACTAATTGGGCAGAATTTATGACATCAAATTCCTCGTCTTTTGCAATAATAGCGTTTCCTGAAAATCACCCGTGCCGATTATTTCGGTAGTGCTACACAGTTAAAAATTTGATCCATTTGCTGTAGCGTCACTCCACAGCTTTTATAGAATATCTCTTTCGTGACCAATGAGAATGTTCCATAACACAGTAAAGTACACTGTAGAAAAATTGACCCTTTTGCTGCATCGTCACTCCTCCGCTTTTATAGAAAACGATTACTTTACTGTGTTATGGAGCATTCTCATTGGTCACAAAAGAGATATTCTATAATAGCTGTGGAGTGACGCTGCAGCAAATGGGTCAAATTTTTAACAGTGTAGCACTATTGAAATAATCGCCACGGGTAATTTTCAGGAAACGCTATTCCTACAAAAGACGAGGAATTTGACGTCAAAAATTCCGCCCAATCGGTTTCGATTAGGGAAAATCCCGTTGGAAAAGCGGAAATATGTATCGATTTAATATGCTCGATTACACCGTGATAAACGAAGATTTGAAATAAACATCAAATACAAAAGTTACGTATTTTTGTCCGTAGAATCCGAATCTGCAATAAAAAATGGGGGTTATAATTTAAGATTTCAAAGTTGGACCCCCCCTCTGACCCCCAGGGGGTCGGTTTCGAAGGTCAAATTTGGTATCACAGAGTAGCTTATTTAAAAATATTTAACACGTATATTTACGTTTTTCAATCTCATATGCATTTCTCGAGTTATTCGGACGTTTCCAGACTTTTCGGACACCCTGTATATATCTATATATATGTGTGTGTGTGTGTGTGTGTGTGTGTGTGTGTGTGTGTGCGTGTGTGTGTGTGTGTGTGTAATTTTTTCTTGCACGTTTTATAATCTGGTAATCAAACCAGACAGTAAGCAGAAAATGTTGTTTAAGGGTGTTCTTAACTGCTCCACTCAACAAGCGAAAAACGTTTTGACACATTTACAAATTCATTTTTTAACAGAACGATATGAAATTGGAATGCCTGAGTATGGAAGCGATTTCGAATAGAACCTATTTTCCTTTTTATGATAAATAAATTACCTATCCAGTTCTAAGCTATTTCGGTCAGGAGATCACCCGTTTTTCTCCTGCTTTTCGGCCGGTTTTTCCGCTTTCGTCAAAAAATGTGCTCGAAAGTGTCAACTTTGAAGGCTTGTTATGAAAAATCTATTGTGTTTTTAAAAAACTGAACATTGAGTGCAATTAGGCAGTTTCTGAATAATAATACCTGCTATTTTCATGCATTTCCGAACAAAAATGAATTAAAGCATGTGTCACAAAGTTGCCCTTTTTGATTTAAGAACACCCTTAAGGACATAGTCAAAGATAGGCTCATAAGGCTTAATCCCTCCCCTTTGTAAATAAAAACAATAAAGTTAAAAAAGTTATTAAAAATTCATTTTTTGTCTTAAATGTTTGCTTATTTATCTCTAACAAAAATAAATTAACTAATTAATTAATTAATTTAAATTAAACATTGTAATACTAGTGAAAAATGCTCCAAGGAGCAGTGCAAAAGCAGAATATGATTTTAATTGAGCATTAAAAAGTAATGGACAAGTGCTTCTGTTAATTACTGAGCATGAGGAAGGATAAGGGATCCCTTCTTGGCTACAACTCACTTCAATGCCAACTTTGAAAAAATCATATTTGCGCTTTTTCCATATAAAAGAAATTTGCGGTTCTTTAGTAGAATTTTCCACCGTGCTTTAGATGTTAACCAGGGGTGTAATCATAAAAATAAAATAAGATATATGCTCTAAGCAGAGGGATATTCTAGAATTTGTATACTATAAGTTTTCTTGAAAAACAGAGGGTATATGGTGTTCTATTAAAAAGTCCAGAAGGTGTACGGCGTATAGCCTGTACTACATCTCTGATGTTAACTGCACTGTTCACTCTGCACTATACTACAAATCAATTTTCTGTGCAATTATACACTTAGGGTATGCTTGGTGGCAGTGCATGAATGTGATACCTGCAGGAACTAGGTATCTGGCATTATGTCGCCTTCCTTTACATTTATGTCTAATTAAGCTGCATCTTTACTGGTTACGTCTTTACACTATACATTTTTATAGTAACTGCGACTGATTTGTTTTCACGGAAAAAGCGCAAATATGATTTTTTCAAAGTTGGCATTGAAGTGAGTTGTAGCCAAGAAGGGATCCCTTATCCTTCCTCATGCTCAGTAATTAACAGAAGCACTTGTCCATTACTTTTTAATGCTCAATTAAAATCATATTCTGCTTTTGCACTGCTCCTTGGAGCATTTTTCACTAGTCCTTCTATTTTTCCATATTCCATAGGGATACTGCACAACTTGTTTTGTATTTTATATATAGAAAACAAAATCTTATTTGTATTGAAATTAAAAAATGCTACATACTCTAATACTTTGGTGTTACAAATTTAAAAAAAATTTTAAACAGGTTTTTCTATACCAAAATTCTACGGTGGTTTTCAAAAAAAAAAATCAGTTTTTTACTAAAGTGAATAAAATAATATATCCTTTCAAAGAATAGATTTTTCATTCAAATATCCATTATTTTTGCCAAAAACAGGAACTTTTTTTATGCAAGAGTAAAGTTTGATACAAAAACCATGCTTCTTTTTTTTCTTAATCCGTATTTATTACGGACTTATTAAAAACGTACTCCACCGCTTTTATAGGAAACGATTGCTTTACTGACAAGGAAGGTCTCCATTGGGGGCATACTCAGAATTTTTTGAAAAAAATACGAATTAAACTACTCATGTAGGTAATAAAGGATCAGTGAAAATTAGCGGCGGAATTACATTATTAGATATTTAAAAAAATAAAATAATTTGGAATAATTGGCGTGAAAAGCTGAAAGCGACGTGGGATTTGGCGAGCAGTGCATTTCCTCGCTAAAAGCAGACGATTTTAACGAATCTGAAAATTGATTTTAATTGACTTCACTGTTAAAAATCTGAAGCATTTACTGTAACGTCACTCCACTACTTTTATAGAATATCTCTCTTCTGACCAATGAGAATGCTCCATAGCACGGTGAATTGACCGTTTTCTATAAAAGCGGTGGAGTGACGCTGCAGAAAATGGTACAGATTTTTAGCGGTGTTGTAGCTTGTGCAATACTGTTAAAAATCTGCTGCATTTTGCTGCAACGCACTCCACCGCTTGTATATAATATCTCTATTCCAACCAATGAGAAAGCTCCATTTCACGGCCAAGTAAACATTTTCTATACAAGCAAGGGAGTGCGTTGCAACAAAATGCAGCAGATTTTTAACAGTGTTATTTTTCAATTTGGAACAATTTTAATCAATTTAAATTTTAAATGATAAAATATATTAATTTCATTTTGTTATAAGTACATATAAACGTATATGACAAAATTACACTTAAAGTAAAGTAAAAATGCAAAACTAAAATTACTTAAACTAAACTTATTTAAATAAATTGAACATAGAAAGTTTTTCCTTTAAAAAGTATTCGAAGCGTAAAAGCGTATTTTTCAAAATTTCGTTTTTTCGCCAACTGGAGATAAATCGCCAAATAAACGAAATTTTTATTATTTTTTTACGGACGTTATAAGGAGGTTCCGCCGAAATTTTTTTTATAAACATATATAACCATATGAGAAGAACATTCTGTAATTTTTTCAGATTTTTCTGAGTATGCCCGTATGGAGACCTTCCTTGTGAGTTATGGAGCATTCTCATTGGCCATAAAGAGACATTCTATAAAAGCTGTGGAGTGACTCTGCAACAAATGGGTCAAATTTTTAACAGTGCACAGTTAAAAATCTGCTGCATTTTGCTGCAACGCCCTCCACTACTTGTATATAATATCTCTATTCCAACCAATGAGAAAGCGCCATTTCACGGCCAAGTAACCGGTTTCTATACAAGAAGGGAAGTGCGTTGCAGCAAAATGCAGCAGATTTTTAACAGTGTGCATATCCTTGGCGCTATAGTTTACAGGAGTGGTACATTGTTCAAAATTTGAAACTTTTGCTGCATCGCCACTCCATCGCTTTGATAGAATATCTCTATTTTGATCGATGAGAATCCTCGATAATGCATTTAAGTAATCGTTTTCTACTTATCTACTATATCTTTTCCGTATATTTATTTTTTCAATCAGCACCAAGGTGCGCACTTTATTAGAAGACGCGCTCTATTAGAGGGCGCATTCTAATAGAATAAATACGGTATATACTTATAATAAATACACTTTGTTAAAGTACAGGGCCCCAATATTTGACAGGTATGCCAGGCATTTTTGCCATTGATGCCATTGTGCTAAAAACAAAATATAAATAAATGAAAAAAATGGATAAAATATAAATTTGGCATGGTGCAAAAAATTGCCTAATTTAAAATTAAAAATCAAATTTGACAGCCACCAGGGCTAGACACCGCGCATAATTATTCAGTAAATGATTCATTAACACTAGAACGCCCGGAAATTCTACTCAAGTTTGAAAATAATATTTCTCACCAGAATTTTTATTCAAAATTATTTAATTGATTTATTTAACGTAAATTTGCGTGGATTAGATTTAAATTATTTCAAGAAAATTTTTCTGGTTCGAATTGAAATTTAGTTACATGATTGGAGTCGAATCGACTCCATCCAGGCGTTCTAGTGTTAAAAAATGACAAAAATCAGCATGTCAAAAATTTCAAAAAAATTCATAATTCGTTAAAAAATTAAATTAAAAATAAGAGAAAAAAAAGCATTCTGTATTTTTTTATGCTTAATCGAATGGTGTAACTGGTTTTTCTCTCCGATGATCACAAGTACCTTAGATTGATGACTGCTATTCTTTTATTTCATCTTGTAAAAAAACTGTTTAACGTAAAGCTATGAATTTTTGCAGGATTAATTAGCATCGCAAAATCTTTAAAATAAACTTTACCGCAACATTCTATCTGCAATAGAACGTTAGATATACCCATTTATGACCAAGTTTGGAAAATACGCAATTTCAGAAAAATCGCCCAGCGAAATAACGTTTTCTCGATGACTACCTCGGGATAAAAAGTTTGTCTTTTGTTTAAAAAAAAATTAAGTTTTTATCTTTAGTAGTTTTCGAGAAAAGTGCTGTGACACAAAATTTTTGTCCGATTTTCAGAATACTCTACAGTACACCTACAGTATGCCATTAAAAAAAAATAATTTTTGTGCTATGTTGTGCTTCTTGGTCAGACGAACATTTAAAAAAAAAAATCATCATAATTGGATAAGTATTTAGTTAGTTATTGCAAAAAGAAAAATTGAAAAATCCGTGTGCATTATCGCTCAATCATATTATTGTTGCGCGCTGCCGCGCGCACAATGATTAATTAAAGTTGTAGTAATTATGAAACTAGTAAATCTGCAGATCAGTGGCCTCAAACATCAGTTCTAGAGTTTTGAAATTATTTTACTATTTAAAATGTCGAACTCATGGTATCATTTCTTTTATATTTGTAACATTTATTATTACAAGTAATAGATCAAGTAGTCAGTCTCTGGAAGTTTAATTGTTAAAAATATTTTGACGAAGCTATACACCAAACCAATACTTCAAAACCTTTTTTTTTTTTTTTACTTTTTTTTAAATGTCTTATTGTCTCAATAATTTGGTAGATGTGATTGCCTGGTATTTAGTATTTTAAACTATTTAAAATAATTAAAATATTGATCTTCTGATAATTGCAATAATTAATGCAAACAGAGAATGATTATCACTTATATTTTATGAATTACTGGTATCTTTAGTGTTAAATTTATTTGAAAACAATTTTTTTTTCATTAGTAAATACGCTTTCATTAAATTCTGTTTTTAAATAGTCATAAAAACAATTATATTTATTACTTTTTATGGGGTATCCATTAGTGGTATAGAGGTTGTCCTTTGCTGGAATTTTAGAGGTTTTGATTACATTTCTGTTTACATTAAATTTTGATTCATATTGGGAAATAAGAGTATGAGAAAGGTTAAATATCGTTGATGGAATAATATGATATTGATAAAATTTAAATATAATAATTATACCTATTAGTTAAAAATTACTTTTTATAGAAATTTCTTAAGGATGTCCATTACTGGCACATCTACTTTATATTTGTGATGAATCTGCGCATGAAATTAGCCTTCAGGTTATTATTTGCATTTAAATAAAAGTATATGGAAGATGTGATAAATTTTATCTTTTTGCTCTCTCTCTATATATAGCAGCAAAAAAATTATATTAAATGTAACATAAGATTATCTAACAAGCCATGTGCAGTTTTGTGCAATACAACATTTGAAAGTTAAAATGTAATAATTGGGAAAAAATATTAATATTTTAAAAAATAATAGGGATTTTTAAAAAATGCATTTTTTAAAACTTTTAATAAAATATGCAGTTTTTTTTTTAATTCACTGTTAGTTGTACATTGAAAAGTGCAGTGAGTTCACCAGTTGAACCATATTTTCAAAAATACACAAAATTGTCGAAAAAGGAAAATTGTCCCCTTAAACGCATTCAAAAGTGTGTTAAGAAATAGACAGTGTTTGCACTTTACTAACTTTTAATATATCTGAACTTTTTTTTCGATTGACTTAAAAATAACCAGTCGGATATGGCAATTCTTAAACCTTCTTCTGTCTCATACATGTTAATACTTCCTGAAAAATGCAGCTTAACAGCGCCACCGATTAGGCAATTTACACCAAAATCTAAATGACAACAACTTATGCCAACTTCTAATTGAATCTGAGTTTGATGAAAATCCATGCATTAGTTTTTGAAATAGACCTTTTGCGGAATTCGTAAAAAAATCTGTATAGCAGCGCAATCTATAGTGGAATTTACTTCAAAAACTAATCAGGACCAATTTATATCACGGACTAACTGAATCTGAATTTTGCGGAAAAATTATGCATTAGTTCTTGAGCTACAGCTATTGTAGAAATTGTGAAAAATGGAACATAGCAGCGCCACCTGTTGGACACCAAAAACTAAAAAATACTTAATTATATCAGGAACTAACTGAATCTGAAAGTTTGGTGAAAATTCGTTTATTAGTTCTTGAGATAGAACTATTACGATAATTATGAATAATGCAATATGTATCAACTCCACCCGTTAAGCGATATATAAAGTAATCACCAAATTATATCAAGGACTAATTGAATTTTAAGTTTTATGAAAATCTGTGCATTAGTTTTTGAAATTCAGCTTTTGCGGAAATTGTGAAAAAGACTGTATAGCAGCATCACCTGTTGAGCGATTTACAACAAAAAGTAATCAGTATCAGTTTATATTAAAGACTAACTGAATCGAAATTTTTATTAAATTTCGTTCATTAGCTTTTAAGATAGAGTCCCCACAAAATCAGAGCCACAGACTCACAGACAGACATTTTGTAAAAACATGTTTTTCGACATAAGATGTTTGAACCCTAAAACGTGTAAATCCTTCGAAAACTAGAATTCGAAAAATTTCCCAAATCCAATAATTTCTTCTTGTACAGCTAGAAGAAAGTAAAAATGCAAACATGGTACTCCATAATTTCCGAACTTCTTCTATATATCAGAAATATCAGGTCAGCAGAATAGGTTCTTTTTTAAATTCCGCCAATTCAAATTCTTTTTTGACTCTGAAAAGGTTCCGCAGCTGTAATATAATTCTAGAAAATAGACAAAAATAATTCAATAAATGTTATTCTCAAGTGGCGATCCATTAGCGAAAACCGCTCCCATCTTATTTTCTTATCGAACGCTATCTTATGGAGAAGAAAAAAAAGTCTGCAACGACCTTTAGGATTCAAAGAATAATGTTTAAAAGACCGCTTTCGTTTGGGGATTTTTTTTAAAACAAAAGAATTAAATTAAATTATGAAATTGCTTCATAATCTTTAATGTCGAAGGACATAGTAGGAAATTTATATACTAATAATATGAAATTTAGGGATTTTTCTTCCCCCCCCCCCCTCTAAAATTGATTTAGTAAATCGGTAGTTGTGTCTCTTAAAGTAAAATATTTATAAGAAAAATTAGGTATACAGTACACTTTCGATTAACCGGGATGGGCGGGAAATGCCTCGTCTTAGATAAGCGAATATTCCAAATAGTCGAATTTATCCAAATTTTGATTTTTAAAAAAATGGCTAATCGATGGAAAATGCCGAATTATTATACAATAGGACATTAATAATTTAACTAATACAACATAAAGATAATTAATATATATTTTAATGGTATTTAGGTTTATATTGAAAAAATAGACATGAAAAACTACATGATAAAATAGAAACGTAGCTTGCCTCCCCGTGTGGAAAGAGGTCTGTTTTCTTTTTTCATTTATTCTTCGATGAATTATGCTAGGCATTCTCCATATCATTTTACCCATCAAACGTAGTATAGAGTAAGTCTTGCAATCATTTTGAAAATCGAAAAAAATTAGACGGGTTGACAAATTTCAGACACTAGAGATTCCGAAAAACATATTGTTAGAAAACAAAAATTTGTCGCCCGTCTGTCTATCTGTAAATGCTCTATCTCCCGAAAAAATTGAGATAGAGACTTGAAATTTTGTTTGTACTTAGAATGTAAAAGTGGGAAGAAACCTATTGAATATCAGTTACTTCGATTATCTGGAAATATTCTTTTCGGACTCTCGAAATATTCATACTTAAGAAAGATGTGTAAAAATTTTCTAATTTTTTATTTTTTTATTTTAAATAATGGCTGTAAAAGACAATAAGAAATATAAATTTTGCATAAAGAATGAAATCGATCGGATAATTAGTTGTCAAGATATTTATAATCCTATTTTCCACACTCTTCGATTTTTCATGACCCTGTATTTCATTCAAATTTCAATTAAAACATATATTTTAATTGGAAATGAGACACTTCATCCGAGTCAGTAACTGTTAGTCAATAGGTTTATCATTTTTGGAGCTATAAGGATGTTTCTTTTACTACTTGGTTATAACGTTGACCAAAGACTATCGTAAAACTGTAAGATTAAATGCCAATAATGATGTCGCGTCGGCTGGTTCAGTGGCTTTCGAACACAAAATTAATTTAGGCGATTGACACTTATTCAATAACTTCAAACGGGCATCTTCTTTTTCTTGTTTTTAATTGGAAGAACTATATACATCTTCTATACACATTATACAAATAATGTACATCTTATTTACACATATGATACATAATTTGCATGAAATTCAATATATTTTAGAATTATTCTTCTATCAAGACTGTCATCACTCCATCCAGTATTAATTCTTTTCTCTCTCTGAAACATAAACAAAACAAAAAATATCTTGAGGCCAGGGGGGGGGGGGGGGGGGTTGCCATGCGTAACTAAGATCAGGATTCATCGCCCTTTTGGCGTTAAAACATAATTCCCCACAAATGACTTATCGTAAATGTCACATGCACTTGACATAAAATGCGTTATTTGTGTTTGTATGTCATAACTAATATTTAATTTGACGTTTTGTTTATATTTTTATTAATCTTTTACTAATTTATTTGTTCTTTCGTTATTTAAAATAAAAATGATACCAATTTGTATAATTTACGAGTAATATGGCAATTTATATAATTTGTCGAAATGGGTGGACAGGATAATCAAGTAGTATCCGCAATTCCGCAATAGAGCATTAATTACTATGTATTAAAAATATTTAAACATACGTTTAAATTTTAATTTGGAATTACGATGCATTTTATATAAATATTTTACACGTGTTTTATTTTTATATTTTATAGTATGCATATCCAAGATGAGTAAGTATTACGATGGTCCCCAACGACTAGTTTTCAGCAGGTGTGTGTCCTTTCATCTTCTTGATCCAAGTAATTTATTAGTGACTCACTAAAACTTAATTTTGGATGAGTTACAAAATTTTCTTCGCGACTTTCAGGACATTCTTTGGAATTCGTTGTTTCTTCTGAATTACAAACGCAGTATTCTCGCTGTCGTTCGCCTTTGAGAAAAATCGCGACAAAATGTTTCATTTGGGAAGTAAATGAACAATCAGCCTTGCCAAATTGCGAGTGCTACATTTCTGCTCTTTTTTGTGTGTGGTTCCAGTTGCGACTCCTATCCACGTTATTGTACGATTGATGTCGCTTTTCATCCTCAATCGACCCGTGCCATTTACATTATTATTTATAGAGATACTGATTAAACACAAATTTAGTTTAGCAACAGTCAAAGACAGAAAGGGTTATACAATAGATATTTCTCTGTTGTCAGTTTATCACTATCTAATGCGCCCGTAAAATTACAACCAAAATTACTTGCAACAACCGCCAAATCGAGAACAGTTTTGCTGAAATGGGGCGTTGAATTTACCATTTACCGTGCTGAAAAGTATCATTAGCCAATCATAATTTTTTTCTATTTATTATTGTCAAAATCTCGTATCAATTTATCGCTAAAAGAATATTTGAAACATTTAGACATTTAGGAGACATTTAGAATATACTCATTTTTAATAATTTTTGTAGAGTACAGTAGAATTTCTATTTTTCTGAGCAATGACAAAAAATTATGATATTTTAGAATACATTGAAAAAAAAAAGAAAGGTACACAATAAGGAGTTAAAAGTAGATTTTTCAATGTTTCACACTAAATCTATTTTACTAGCTTTTTTTTTTTTTTTTTTTTTTTTTTTTTTCTCATGTGGCTATTGTTTTTTTATCTCTTACTCGCCAAATCGCTAATGTTGCTAAAAAGCCAGCGAGAACACTGCACAAATGACATACAACACAACATCATCGTCACTTTGTTACATTCCAATGCCGAACCTTCGTTAATCCATTGGTGCAGTGCTTCTTCGTGCACATGATCAGAGCGGTTTCACGTTCTCAAATCTAATATTTTTCTCTGCAGATCTGTAATATCGTCATCTTCTGTAGGAATTTTATTTTATTCATGCTATAAAATTGTCTTCCACGATTTCTTAACCGTGGTGCTTTTTACTAATTCTCCTGGTTAATCCACAAAGCCCTAGGGCAGCGGTTCCCAAACTATGGGTCGCGGTGATTGTCTGGGTGGGCCGCGGAACAATCAAGATTTGTCATAAAAAATATATACTTTATTTTCTCTATTTAAAAAAAAGAAAAAAAAACATAACAATTTTAACAGTAAATAATATTTCAAGATAAAATCCTTAATTTTTATCTTGATAAATATACCAGCGAAATATCCACACACATCTAAATCAATTTAGAATTCTTTGATGTGGTTCTACTCGTAATGTATGGCTTTTTCTACTTTGCTGTTTTTGAAAAAAAAAAGTTCAGTAACAAACTGCATGTATAAAGTGACTTAACATTTAAATTAACCAATTTTAATCCTAATATAAATGCCCTTCATCGGTAAACACTAAGTGTCAGAAATCTCACTGGCTAAAATGTACTCTTTTGGTAATAATTAAATGTATTTTTATTTATCTTTGTGTGTTGTTTTAATTATTATGCCATTTCTATACATGTAGGGATGGGCATTATTTATCGTATTAGGATAAATAACAGTGTTACTACGCTGGAACCTAATATTGCATTAATATGTTACCGAAAAGTCCCTGTTAAATAAATAACACGTGGTTCTTAATGACAGCATCTTCCTTCACTTGCCTTAATCAAGATTTCATTTTTTGTACCTCTAAAATAAGAATAATGGTCATTAAAAATGTTCTCAATCGTTTCTTTTGAGCCGTTTGCCCAACAATGTTGAATTCAGACACTTTTCTCGGGAGGGGTTTCTGTGCTCTGCAAGAGGAACATTATAGAGTTCCGGGAGAGAGGCATTGTTTTTTCTGCTCATTGAAAACCCAAAATCTCAAATCTTCCGAGGAGACATCTGATTGCTCAGTGGCGGTTTTGCCCCCCCCCCCCCCCCGAACTATCCCCTGAATTCAACACTAACGCTCAGCATAACCCTATCTTCACCCTTAGTTATGACCTGCTCTCTTAGGTATGTGATGCTAATTTTTTTTTTGCAGTTCATCAATTACTATGACTAGTAGTGAACACATACATGAATAGTAATAACTTACGCCGCTAATTAAACACTTTTTCTGCTTAGTGCCTGGTGATAGGTCACCATCATAACACACTTTCTCCTATTTTGATAGCACAAAATACTACAGCGCAAAACACAGAAATTTTTAGATTAGGAAAGTATTGGAAAATTTATTAGAAAAACCTCATGTTTGAAATGTTTTCCTCGTTAAATCAATATATTATGTTCAATATATTATAATCAATATATCAATATATTATATATAACACATAGATTAATGATTAAAAAATAATTAAATTATGTTTAAAATATCCCAAAACGTGTAAATCCATTAAAAGTCGGAAGTTGAAAATCATGAATCATTGCTCTTTAGTGTAAATATGAAAGAAAAATAAATGCAGAAATGTATATTCAACATATCCTAAATATTGCTTTAAATGCAATCTTATGTTGCAAATGCATTTTAAATTCATAGAGTTTTATATTTTAAAAAGTATGTTTCGTTACCATATTTTCCATTTCCACAATGGCTTGAAATAAGCCGTAAGTGTTCGCATGGCCATTAGCCAAAGTTCTGTCAAATGTCTGTTAAAGGGTAGGTTTCATACTACAAAGTACAGGGTGATTATAATTAAAGTCCGAGTTTCAAAACGCTCTAAAAAGCGAACCACTCGTTAGAATGGCGTCAAAATTTTACAGCGTATTATTGAAGAAGGGGGAAAGAACATGAACAAAAAAAAGTTCCAAATTTGAGTGACAGATGGCGCTGTAAGTGTCAGTATATGTAAATTAAAATACCTGGCATGCGCACGACAATTTCAGGTGTTATAAAAGCGTTGAATAAACGGCATTTCCTCATTTCGCTTCTCAGACGTTGGCCATGAGTGTCTTAATGAAGGATCGTGCTCTGCTTGTAAAGCTCTATTGCAAGAACGGTGATTCTGCACCAGTGGCTCTGCAGAAGTTCAGGACTCTCAAGGGTATGAAAAAAGGCGCTGGACCGATTACTGTAAGAGGTCTGGTGAAAATGATGCAAAAATTCGAAATTACAGGTTCGTTTGATGTGCAATCTGGTAGAGGAAGGAAAAGATGTGATTCGGCGGTAGTTGAAGAAGTGGCCACAGCAGTTCAGGAAGAGTTTAGCAGTGGTGAGCAACCATGCAGTGCACGGAGAATTGCCCGAACATTGAACAGGCCTGTGAGCACGGTACATAACATTCTACGAAACATCCTGCAATGCTATCCGTATAAAATTTGCCATGTGCAGGAGTTGTTCCCTTCTGACCTGCCAGCAAGAGAGCGTTTTGCTTTGGAATTTCTCGCTCGCATGGAAGTGGACAATGATTGGCCGTGGAAAATTCTGTAGACAGATGAAGCCCATTTCCACCTGACGGGATATGTCAAATACACAGAACTGCCGAATATGGGCAACAGAAAATCCACTCGCAACGAACCCAGTACCACTTCATCCTGCAAAGGTCACTGTGTGGTGCGGATTTACGGCATCATTTATCATAGGGCCGTATTTTTTCGAGGAGACGGGTGCTTTAGGTCCTGTTACCGTTACCGTCAATGATCAGCGCTATGAGTCTCTTTTGCGTAATGACGTCATTCCAGCTCTGCAACAGCGTGAATGTCTGGATAGTGTCATTTTTATGCAAGATGGCGCTCCTCCGCACATTGCAAATCGAGTGAAGCAGTTGTTGAGGCGGCATTTCGGAAATGCTAGAATTATCAGTCGTCATTTCCCTACAGCCTGGCCGGCCCGATCACCTGATCTTAATCCGTGTGATTTCTGGCTGTGGGGTTATCTGAAAGACATTGTGTTCAGTACTCCGATTGCAAACGTAGCTGAATTAAAGACACGCATTGCGCAACACATTCTGAACTTGACCTCGGATACACTTCGATCGGTTGTGGAACATGCTGTTTCCCGATTTAATCTTGTTGCCCACAACGGCGGACAGCATATTGAACATGTTTTGCGACAGTCTCGCCAAACTTAAAAACCGATTGGATGGATGCTTTTTATGCGGTTTTTTGCCTCAGAACAATTAAAAACCGGTTAGATGGATGCTTTTTATGCGGTTTTTGGCCTCAGGACAATTAAAAACCGGTTAGATTGATGCTTTTTATGTGGCTTTTGGCCTCAGAACAATTAAAAACCGGTTAGATGGATGCTTTTTATGCGGTTTTTGGCCTCAGGACAATTAAAAACCGATTGGAGGTATGCTTTTTATGCGGTTTTTGGCCTCAGGACAATTAAAAACCGATTTTTCCCATCCGATGTGGTAATACCTTGCCGTGGTGGACGGGCTTACGTAACTAACAGTATCACACGCGTACAGTCATGCACACTGAACAATACAGTTGGTTTATATCGTGTAACTTACGCCTTAGCCGTTTTTTACGATTTGTCCTTTGTATTCGAAATTCTGACGCTTACAGCGCCATCTGTCGCTAAAATTTGGAACTTTTTTTGTTCATGTTCTTTCCCCCTTCTTCAATAATACGCTGTTAAATTTTGACGCCATTCTAACGAGTGGTTCGCTTTTTAGAACGTTTTGAAACTCGGACTTTAATTATAATCACCCTGTACAATTATCAAGTTACACTTTGGCCCTCAGCGCACTGAAATACAGGGTCGCCAAAAAAGACTTTTTTTGTTTCAATCGATACAAAATTAGCTATTTTTCGGCAGCTCTGAGGGTGAGTCATGCGACTAAGGAGCTAATTAGTTAATAGTAGGTAGTACTACACAAGTTAAACACCAAAACTTTGGCTGACCCTCAGCGCATGGATCTATGAGGTCTCAAATATGGCGTTTTTTCACTTTCCGTGACAAAGTTTAACGAACCACACCGGATGTCACTGAAGGTCTGCCATGAAATTTACAAAATAATTCAATTTAGCTACTAAATGTAATGTTATAATCACAAAAATAACTTTGGTTGATGCTCAATGCCCTGAGATAATAGAATACAGTAAGATATCGATTCGAAAAAAACATTGGGTCGTGACCCGCTTTAGAAATTTTTGAGGGTCACAAAGAATTTTTTGGGGAAAAACAAAATTCGCGTTTGTAATGACCGAAAGGTGACGTTGTATAGACCTGATAATCGTTTGTTTACGTAGTGCTGTTTGTTCCATGCTGTAGCATAGCGAAACCCGTTTAAAGAGATATTTAAAGTGCAGTTTTTTATCTTTTTTATTTAATTATGGGAGATAAATTACAAATATCGACAATTTTAAAATTTCTAGATGCTGGAAAATCTAGTAATTGCTTTAGAGAAGCTGAAGCAATTATTGATTCAAAGAGATTAGTAATGTGCGGCATTGAAGAATGCAAAGAAGAAGAAATAGAGATTGTAGGCTCGTGTTCACAAACAAGCCAAACAAAAGGAAATCCCCATATTATTTCAGGTTTGCTAGTAAAGGAAAACAAAAATTTGAAAATAAAAAAAATTTCTTGCTCTTGCAAAGCTGGAGCAAGCGAATCATGCAAGCATTGTGTTGCTGTCATGTTATTTTGCCATGAGTAAGTCAAATGTACTTTTTTATATTATAGATCTAAACTTTGTGTATAAAATTTTGATTTTAGATAATTTTCATACAAAGAACTCAACGTTGCATGCGTTATAGAACTATTTATTTATTTATTTATTATAGAACTGTTTATTTATTTATCGGCCTTTTAAACACTGATTTCAGCGGAAGATGCTCACGGTATCAGTTCTATTTCGTATCAGACTTTGTCCGCGAGAGGGCGTCTATTTCATTTCAAACGCGAATATACATATCTTCTAAAACCATTAGAAGAAACCATCAAAAAATTTCGGCAAAATCAAAAATAAATAAACTTCCAGAAATACGTTAATCGAAAATAAATTAACGCTAAAATGTAATACTTAAATAATTTTAAAATTATAATGTTCACAACTGATCCATAACAAGACATATCACAATCTAATTCTCAAACTGAAGTGAAGTAATGGTTCCTGAGAATCATCAGAGTGTAGATTCTCGCAGATTAAACTCCTGCTTGCTGGAAATTTAAAAAAGGTAGTTTTGAATTTAAGTAAGGGGAATTGCGGTGAATATAAATAAAAAGAAGAAAAAATAAAGAATACTGCCCAGTTAAACTGATGGCATTGAGCTCACAGGCTACAAATACTAATTGTACATTAAAGCCTTATATTTTCAAGGGTTAATTCCGTTAAAAAATTAAGAAAGGGAAACAGCTCTCTTCTTTCCTCTTTTTTTATACTTAATCATTGAACCTCCTATACTATCAAAGACATGCTTTATCATATAAAAAATCTATATCCAAAATTCAGAGCAAATTAGATAATTCTTAATAAAAACCCATTTAGCATTTATATAATTTAAAAGGAGTTATCCAACTCTTTTATACTTAACCATTAAACTTCCAAAACTATTCAGAGATTTGAACGAAATCTGAAAATTCTGCTTGAAAAACCCATTTATATAAATTAAGGGGGGGGGGCATTAGAACCCCTGTTCCCCCTATTTATACTTATACAATGAACACCTAATAACAGTCACTGAATCGCCTCATCTGAATGATCCTAATCTAAATTTTGAACGAAAACTTAATTCTGCATGAAAATCCCATTTATATCAACTAACGGGGGGGGGATTAGAGCCCCTGTTCCCCCTATTTATACTTATTCAATGAACACCTAATAACAGTCACGGAATCGCCTTATCAGAATGATCCTAATCTAAATTTTGAACGAAAACTTAATTCTGCATGAAAATCCCATTTATATCAACTAACGGGGGAGGGGGATTAGAACCCCTGTTCCCCCTATTTATACTTATTCAATGAACACCTAATAACAGTCACGGAATCGTCTCATCAGAATGATCCTAATCTAAATTTTGAACGAAAACTTAATTCTGCATGAAAATCCCATTTATATCAACTAACGGGGGGGGGGGCATTAGAGCCCCTGTTCCCCCTATTTATACTTATTCAATGAAAACCTAATAACAGTCACGGAATCGTCTCATCAGAATGATCCTAATCTAAATTTTGAACGAAAACTTAATTCTACATGAAAATCCCATTTATATCAACTAACGGGGGGGGGATTAGAGCCCCTGTTCCCCCTATTTATACTTATTCAATGAACACCTAATAACAGTCACGGAATCGCCTTATCAGAATGATCCTAATCTAAATTTTAAACGAAAACTTAATTCTGCATGAAAATCCCATTTATATCAACTAACGGGGGGGGGCTTTAGAACCCCTGTTCCCCCTATTTATACTTATTCAATGAACACCTAATAACGGTCACGGAATCGCCTCATCAGAATGATCCTAATCTAAATTTTGAACGAAAACTTAATTCTGCATGAAAATCCCATTTCTATAAATTAAGGGGGGCGGGGCATTAGAACCCCTGTCCCCCTATTTATACTTATTCAATGAACACCTAATAACAGTCACGGAATCGCCTCATCAGAATGATCCTAATCTAAATTTTGAACGAAAACTTAATTCTGCATGAAAATCCCATTTATATCAACTAACGGGGGGCATGAGCCCCCCGTTCCCCCTCTTATACATATCGAATGAACTCCAAAAACTAATCAGGGAAGCGCCTTGTCAGGATATACCTACATACAAAATTTCAAGTGGATCCGATATTTTTATCATGAGTTATCGCGTTACGCACATACGCACATACATACAGAACGGACGGGCACATAAGCTCTCAGGCTATGTAGCCTGTGAGCTAATAAACGAGATGTGCAAATAAATAAATAATGAACAGGGAGCAAGAGAAAAAATACTCCCACTAGCCCTGCAACACATTCAAAATTATCCTCCCATTCTCTAATATATTTATCCAAAAAACAATTTTTTTCTTTACATTCGAAAAAAAATGTCTTCAAAATTTCATGCAATCATCGATAAATACACAACATTTTTTTTTTTTTTTAAGTTTTACCACTGTGACTGTTCCAAAACCATTTCTTTTACATTGAATGAAAACAGCTTTATTGTTAAAACCAACAATTATGATTATTTGATAACAAATAACTGTCTAAACATTAACAGTTGCTAAGCAACCATTTCACCAGGTGCTGGGCGATAATTAAACATATATTTTCCTAATATATTTTCGGGATGCACATCACTACTGAATGACAGAGGGAAGAGGACAAAAATTTTTCAAATAGGACTTTTTATCAGATAGTACTTTTATAAAAGTTTCAAAGATGAAAAAAAATATGTAATTATTTTTATTAATATTTTAATATGCATTCATAGAAACTTTTTTTCAGCTTTTAGAAAATATTTTCAAGATTCATTCCAAAATTAAGAAAGATTTTCTGTTAATCTATTATTAATCAATACACTATAAACAATAAGATTTTTACGTATCCTAATATTTATGCTACTGTCTATCTCTAGTATTTAAGATAAAAACTTTACCCAATTAATTTTAGTTTTTGAGGCTCTCTTAGTTCGAGTGCCACTTCCTTTCTATTGAGCCAAATGGTTTGAATGAAACTAATATTATCATTGTTATGTGCCGATTGATAATCTACCAGTCAGCAAAATTTATTAAATCATATTTTTCGATAAAAGTCTATTTCATGACCAACTGTTTTCTATTAAAGACTCATTTCTGATTTTTTTTGTATCATTATACAAAAAGTAGCAAAACATTTCATTATTCCACACATTTAAAAGATATGTTTTTTACTTTGAACGAGGAATTCAGGAAAGTAATGAATGTTTTCTTTTTCACTATTATGTTTTTGTTTTAAATATTATCATACATATAATTGAAGTGGCACTCTTAAACCCCCTCGCCAACGGTAAGGCGGAGCCTCGTCGAGGGGGCCCCCACCCTCCAACAGCAGAGATGACCAACTGATTGTATCAATAAACTGTTATATTTGACTTACTGTCTGACTAATGTCACACCATGTTAACGTCAAGAAATATTATTAAATCAGAAATCATGACAAAAAATATGTATCAAAATAATTTTAGTTTAATTTAGTTTGGTTTTAATCGGTATGTTCAATAATTTGAGATCAGAAATAACAGATTAGTTCTTAATTTTAATTTAAGTGGAAAATTCAATGTTAAAAGACATTATTAATATTTCCCCACTTAAAATGCAATTGTAACATTACTATTTAGATATTAACATATAACAATGATATTAACATTACGGATTTTTAAAATCTTTATACCTTAATCAGCAGTTAATTTGAACTGATAATGAACTTTGTTATCCTTAAAAATTGACTTCTACTGATAGACGGCGAGGCAGCAGCACCAACAATCACCTCATTGAGTTCACAGCTGACATTTTAGAAGTAGTTAAATGTCGGTTTATGTATTAAAATACAATCGCTCTGCCAAGCCTTATCTTGGTGGAAAACACCTAAAAACACGATTTCAGCGGTTGACTCGTAGGTTTACCGTTGTGCTTCCCAGCAACCAAAATTATGGAAAAAAAAGGAGGATTGGGAGCAGAAAAACAATGTGGTAAACCTTTGAATCAAACACTAAAATCAGGTTTTTAGGTGTTTTCCACCAAGATATGGCTTGGCTGACCGATTGCGTTTTAATATGCGAATCGAGTCCTAGATTGTTTACTTGTGAACTCGATGAAGTAATTGTCTGTGCTGCCGCCACTCGGTTTGTGAGAAAAGTTGACAAATTGACCATCTCTGCTTTTTACCCGCACACGAAGCTAAATATAGCTTTATATTTTCTCCCTAATAAAACCCCTTAACAATTAAAATGAAAAACACCAAACAAGTTTCAATTGTTTTTTAATAATTACTATAATCGATTTTTCATAAATACAGTGAACTATGAGAAATTGATTTAATGTACCCTTCCCCCTCTAAAAAAGAAAAAATATATAATTTTGCAAAAATGTTACACATATGGGATGCCAGAAGAATGGAGGATCAATGCTGCCACTTTCAAGCCTGGTGAAATTGGGCTCGGCTGAGATGATAAAGAAAGTGCAGAAAGAGAGACTGGTGGTGCTGACTTTGAGCCCGATGTTAATGGGCTAAGGTTGTAAAAAAAGTGCAGAAAGAACATCTGATGATTATGCCTTTGAGCCCGATGACGTTGGGCTATCGTGATCGTAAATAAAAGAACAATGCTGTTGTTTTCTAGCCCGATGACGTTGGGCTATCGTGATCGTAAATAAAAGAACAATGCTGCTGTTTTCAAGCCCGATGATGTTGGGCGGTGAAGCCAAGAAACGGAAGAAAATGCCAATGATGAAGCCACGATTGCCATAATCTGAAAATGGTGAACTGCTTGATGCTGAGGGGCAGTGAAAGGCCAGTGAACAGGATGTTGGGTTGTACCTAAGACACCTACATCGCATTTGTTTATACTGAATTGAAACATTTCGCGTTATTATCAGAAGTCTGCCAGAGAAACACAAATTATTTACGCGGATTTTTAAGCTACGAAACCTATTGTTTTATTTTTATTTATTTCAGTTTTGCTTCTTGTATGTTTTTTATTTAGATTTTTGTTTTATTTTAGTTTTTTTCAGTTGTGCTTTTTGTATGTTTTTTATTTGGATTTTTGTTTTATTTTAGTTTTTTTTCACTCGTGTTTCTTGTTTGTTTTTTATTTGGATTTTTGTTTTATTTTAGTTTTTCAGTTTTGTTTTTTGTTTGGATTTTTGTTTTATTTGTTTTATTTTGGTTTTAATTTGTAAGTTTGGGTATTTTTTATTTCTGTTTTATGTTTGTTATTTTTGTACATTTGTAACTGTAATAAATTTAAATACCAAATCGCCGAATAGATAGTTTAATATGCATATATACTTAAAAAACTACATGTATACTGAGAAAAAGTAATTTATATATATGTACAATGGCCAAACAAGTTAAAATTACGTATTTCAAAACTGTTATAAAAAATTTTAATATTTACAGAAAAGGCCGCTCAACTAATGAAACATATATATAAACTAAATAACAAGATAATAACATATATAGATAATATAAATAAGAAAAAAATGCTATGAGGCCGAAAAAAATCATTAACCGTGAAAAATGTAATTTTAGAAATCTACATGCAAGTCCACTAATCAGCATTCAAATCTATTTTCTGCAAAATCCTGATCTTTCAATATTTTTTAAACAGCCGATTGCATTATACTTCATTACATTATTGTCTAAACACTGGAACTTGTATTAAATAAATAAACTTTTAATTTCATGCTAAAAACAACATTAATTCAAAAATTTAATTCATTTAATTTAAAAAAGGATGCATAATAAATATTAAAATACAACATTTAACAAAGGAAAATAAAAGATCCCTTCACTTGGCCATAGATATTTTTTAATTAATAATTTTGGCTCAAAAAATAATATTGGCATTCTTATAAGGAAAAGTACCAACTTGACATCCTAATAACTCACATTTCTGTAGCCATTTTTTTTCTAATAAAAAATACATGTACAGTATAACTTCTTTAGAATTCTTTTATTTATTAAACTTTATTTTCCAGAATCATCGCGATTGCGGCTATTCTGGATTTTATAAAATTCCGAATTACAAAAGGTTTGAAACTAGGATGCATTAAAAAAATAATAATGTTGATATCTGTCCAAAGTATGGCAATACAAAAATGCAAACAAACTGATAACTAAAAATAATTGAGAAAAATTAATTCGAAACACTCTTATATATGTTTTTTTTTAAATAATTACATATTTTTTGCAGTTTTTCATCTGTTGTAAAACACCAAAAAAATAACCATAAGATTGTTTTATTATTATTACGATTTCTGATTTATATTTACACTATAAATGATAGAAATCACATAAATAACAAACTTATTATGTAAAATATTGAACCTAATTTTCTAAAACCAATATATATATACAGTATATACTCGTGTATAAGTCTAGTTGACTTCCCCCCCCCCCCCGTAATTCTTAAGCAAAATTTTGAAAAAAAATTGAATTTTCGTGTATAAGTCGAATAACACTTCCGATAGTATGTTGAAAAGTGATTTTTAATCGAGGATAAAAAAAAACAATAATAATGAACTTTCAGTCAGGGGTGATTGTGGGTGAAATTTCTTTTTCGGAAATTCACATCGCATTTTCAGAAATCGGCAGGCGGGGGGATTCCGCGATCTTCAGACGAAATCGGCGTTTTCCCGAGATCTTCAGGCAAAAGCAGCGATTTATCTGTGATATTTTAGCAAAATACGCGATTTATTGCGATCTTTTGACGAAATCGGCGGTTTCCCCGCTATCTTTTGACGAAATCGGCGGGTTTTTTCGATGATCTTTAGACAAAATTTGTTACAAAATTTTTACGCGATCTTTTTTCAAAAACGGCGTTTTATCCCCACGATCTTTTGACGAAATCGGCTTTTTTTCCGTGATCATTTGATGAAATCGGTTTTTTTTTCAATGATCTTTTGACAAAATATGTTTAAGCGGTCTTTTATCAAAAACGGCGTTTTTTCCCGAGATCTTTTAACGAAATCGGCTTTATATCCGCAATCTTTAAAGAAATCGACGTTTTCATGCGGTCTTCAAACAAAATCAGCTTTTTATCTGCGATATTTGGGGAAATTGCCGTCTTTTCCGAGATCCGCACAGGAAATTCACGTTTTTCAGTGATCTTTTGACAAAGTTCGTTGACAAAAACATGACGAAGTCGTCGTTTTTCCACGAAATATTGACGAAATGTGTGCTTTTCAGTAAATTAGTAAAAAGTAAATATTCTTTTAAACGTTTCTAATCAGATTTTTTTAATTGAATCTTTTAAAACCGCATGATTATGTAAAACCGGAGAAGCTTAAACTATTTTGAAAACTATTCACATCAATTTAATAATACTTAAAAAGAAGAAAAATTCTTTCAAAAATTTATTCAGGTAGGTAGGTAGGTAGGTAGTGGAAGTGGGGGGGGGGGAGCTTTGGGACCTATGAGCAGCTAGGCTGTTATCCCGATTGATCCAATAAAAATGTATTCAATCTTTTTTTTACAAAGGTAAACAGTTTCTTAGACATCTAAAATACAGTACTTCTTCTTTGTATTGTTCAACTTTTAGAAGAGATATATAGAAACATTCTCAGGTTTACTCTTTTAAAACGGCGATTAAAATGTTGAAAGTACACTGAACGGAATTCTATCCAAAGAAAAAGGGTACAGAATAATTATATGGACTTGTTGAGATTTTTTTTGTCAATTACAGGGAAATGGCCATTGTCTGATTTAACCCTCACTGGAACCTATCCCCATATGTGATTACTTAAAAGAGTTGCCTATTCCTCGATTATCTGCGATATGTTTTATTATCATAATTATTAACTTGTGTATAAGTCGACCCCTTATTTTCATTGTAAATGAGGGTCGACTTATACACGAGTTAATAATAAACAAAGAAAAAAAATCATGCATAAAGCCTAGATTATGAATCACTTTCCAACACATTCAGAATAATGTAACAAAACTGCGCCGTTTAAAAGATTAAAATACTACGCCTCATATCACAATATGGAAATAAATGTATAAGGCATTTCACAACCGGATTTCAGCGGTTCCCATCTAAAAACGGATAATTATCCGCATTTTTTAACAGCCCTGTATAGGATATAGAGATTTGTATCTATTAACAACTTGCATTCCAAAATTTAGTTCATTTAAGAGATACATGCATTTCAGGAAATTCCCCTTCAGCAATTTCCCCTGAAAAGGAGAATGGTATGCGAATACTTTAGTGTAGCTCTGTATATGGAGTATAGAATTTATATACAAAGAGTAATCAGAAAAACACTAATTAAATTTAAAAGCGCACACCGAATTTTAAAATATACTTTCCAGCAATTACTACGCAAAGACAGTACTGTGACCGATTTCTTTTGTGTGTCTCTGTAAATTATTAAAACTACTGTGAATGCCCTATTTTAACACGATCATAGTGAAATTCAGAGATTTATATGAGATTCAATGCATTTGAAATAGCGTAATGTCATTAAAAAACTCTCCAAACGATTTTCTCCCGATACCATAAGTAATCGAATGTTTTAAGTGTCCCTGTAAATGAACCATTAACTGTACATACTTCATATGCAGTACAGAACATGCTTTGCTGACCCTAAATAAGCTTTATCAATTCCATGAAAATCCTAATATATTTACAGGAGTTACAGACGGACGGGTCGATTCGTCTGTCTCAACCGAGTACCTACCATACCATCTCCGAATGCATTAGCACTTTTTAACTTTGTAGGTAAGTGCTAAAAAAAAAGAATAATAAATAAATAAGATACTACTTGGTTATCCCGTCGACCAATTTCGCCAAATTATACAAATCGCCAAACTGATAGTCAAATTATACATATTGACATAATTTTTATTTTAAATAACGAAAAAATAATTAATTAGTCGAATAATCCTTCTATAGTAAAAAAAACTAGCCTTAAAAGGAATGACTCCTGGAATGATTCTGATGTGGAAGATTTCCGGAACTAACGAATCCGGGTTGTCCACTCCTTCCATGAGCTGAATAGACCAATCAGGAAAGGGCTCCGTCTATGCATCGCCGTATGAGTTACCATAAAGAGAGGAAAGGTTACCATCGCCAACAATCGCCAAGTTTGTCGCCAACTTGGCGATATATCGCCAAATTTGGCGACCAAAATGAGTTGTCAAAAGTGACGCCAACTTGGCGATAACTGTAATATTTCGCCAAATTTTTAATTTCTTTACAACACCAGTCGTTTGATACATCATTTGAGAGGTTTGCAACTGCTTATTCATATAATGGATGTCTTGTGTGTTATCCCCAACTCTGCTCCCCAGGGGGGCCACATTTTTAATTTCTTTACAACACCAGTCGTGTTACATAAGATTTGAAAGGTCTGCAACTGCTTATTCATATTATGGATGTCTTGTGTGTCACCCCCACACTCTGCTCTCCCCAGGGGGGGTCACATTTTTAATTTCTTTACAACACCAGTTGTGTGACACATCATTTGAAAGGTCTGCAACTGTTTATTCATTTTATGGATGTCTTGTGTGTCACCCTCACTCTGCCCCCCAGGGGGGCACATTTTCAATTTTTTTCAACACCAGTCGTGTGACATATCATTTGAGAGGTCTGCAGCTGCTTATTCATATTATGGATGTCTTTTGTGTCGCCTCCCACTCTGCCCCCCAGGGAAGGCACATTTTTAATTTCTTTATAACACCAGTCGTGTGACACATCAGTTGAAAGGTCTGCAACTGCTTATTCATACCATGTGGTATTGGCGAGCGCAGCAAGCAGGGGTAAACAATAATTTATAATCGCGAAGCGATTACGCGGGGGGGTTGGCGAGCATAGCGAGCAGGGGGCGGCGCCCCCTAGTTAATAAAAATACAGATAAAAAGTCGTAATAAAAATCAATGATGTTTTAAACACTTGTATCATATTTAATGTCATCGAATGTGATATTCACGATCATCCATTATTGGCATTTAATCTTATAGTTTGACGATAACTTTTTGGTCGACGGGTTAACCAAGTAGTACCATAAATAATAAATAGCTCCCAAATCATAGCTAAAGACATTAGACTTATACACGAGTGTATACGGCATATATATATATATATATATTATAGAGAGAAATTTAAGGCACATATGTCATATACGCACCACATTGGCGTAATATTTCACTTAAGGGAATTTGGCGAAAATTTTGGTTTTGAATATTCTTATAACTGTTAATATTTACGATTTATTGCAATATTTTTATATTTATTATTACGTTTATTATTTATAATTGATTATTTATTGCTTCAACTCCCATTTCTTTTTTTAATAAATTGTCGAAGCAAAAAATAAATAAATAAATAAATAAATAAAAAATAAAATAAAATAAATAAATAAATAAATTATAATAATAATAATAATAATACATAGGCGTCGAATTGATAACCACCTCCTTTTTTTGAAGCAGGTTAAAAATAACTGGGTTACCATATGAGGCGTAAAATCGCCATTTTGTTGCGATCGAGCCAATATGATGGGTATATGACATCTGTGCCAAATTTAAATAAGAGTTGCAATTAATTTACAATTAAAAAATGAATTTATAATTACATTGGCATATTTAAAAAGGCTGATGTTAAAATAAATAGATATGTAGTATTTACAAATATTAAGTCAAAAGAAATTATAAAAATAAAATCCGATTTCGAAATGTTTTGGTGCCATCTTCTTATCTTTGGAGAAATAAAAATAGTAAAATCAATCAATTTTGAAGTTACACAATTTAATATTAAAAAAGACATACATATATTAATTATAAGTGTAATACAGGAAGTTCTTGCAATTTTAAAATGTAAAAAAAAAGTAGCAAATTTCGTAGTCTATTAATTTTTTTAATCATTTTCTGAAATTCATATGTGTAATGGCGCCATCTATGATATTTAATTTAAAATAAAAGCGAATAAATATACCGAAATGGCCGAGCTACGGAAGTTTCGGGATTAGAGATGTCCGAATTAATGATATTATATTGTATACATACTATTATCAGCATACCATCACAGTGCAAAATGATTTATTATTGAGGGGGTCAGATTATAAAGTCATTACTAAAAAACACTTTTCAAGCGACTAGTGGACCAACATGTATCTATATATAGAATTTAAAATAAATTCATAATAGTTTAGGAAAAAAACTGTAAATGCATTAAGACCGATTTCTCTAGTTAATACAGTTGATAAAAAAATTGCAACCTTTGATATGAGCAATAGATAATGGTTGCAATCTTTAAATTTTACTGTATTAAAAATCGGCCTCATAGCATATGCAGCAGAAGGCCAGAATCTTCCGCCACCAACTCACCTTTGACTTCTTCCACCAACTCAGGGTAGGTTGGGGAGAAGTCGTACTTACTTCATCCACGGCTTCTTCAACTGCTACTGCCATGGGTTTCCAATTCTTGCGTCCGCCGTCCAACGATGAGGCAATACCCAAATAAAAATTCTCATTTGAGCATACCATCCATCCGTCGATGCTCCCTTTTTCCTGTCGACGACCTGAAAAAAAGAATCAAGAGACATTATATGAGTAGTTTCCATTTTTTTCAAGAGCAGTTGCAAGTAGAACCAACAAGCTTGAAAATATTTTTGGAAATGAATTTGAAATCGAATTCTATTCTATATTTAATTTACTGTCGCACGAGATGATGATTCAAACAATTAAACATTGTTACGTAACAACAATATTTCTAAATTATAGCTTACCGTCGAAACCAGTATTGTTGAATTAAATTATAATACTTAGTGCTAAATTTTGAGTGTTTACAAACAATTAATTTTGTTGCCATACCAAGAAACTAAATTATAACGAAAACAGAGCAACAATGAGAATAGAGTTTCAAGCATGATGAAAAGCGAATTGAAATGATGTCATTCTTTCGCAATTTTTTTTTTAATATTTTGCTGTCATTTTTCCATAGCAACTACAAAAAAAATGCAACTAAAATTTGTGGTATTTTAAAATATATATAAATGAATGATAAAACATGGAACTATTACAAACTATATTTAATTTTAAGTATCTATATTAATGTTACAAACAAATAAAAGCATATAAATGATTAGATAGCCGATTTTTTTTTCCGTTTCTTTTTCTTTTTTTCTTTTTATCGGGGGCGACATTAAATTCTGAAAAAGCAGAATTCCTCTTTTCTAGTTTTAACATTACGAATCGAAGTGTTATTATTTCGCTGTTTTTAGAATACAGTAGAATCCCGCTATTCCGAAAAATCACCTATTTCGAACAGAGTTCAGAAAAACATACCGATTTTTTTAAACTTAAAAACACGAAAATTTAAAAAGACTTAAGTGAAAAAACGTATATTTAGCGTTTTACATAGAAGTTAAATAGACACACGGCATCGAGTCTATATTTGATGAAATTGCATAAACAAAACAGGAGTGAAAGCTTGTTACTTGCAGTACATGTCAGCTCCTTTTATATGATTGTAAAGAATCATTTTTAATCATTGATAAACAGGAAAAATAATTAATTTACACAAACTAAAATAAAGAATACTGCCCAGTTAAACTGATGGCATTGAGCTCACAGGCTACAAATACTAATTGTACATTAAAGCCTTATATTTTCAAGTGTTAATTCCGTTCGAAAAAAAATTAAGAAAGGGAAACAGCTCTCCCCTTTCCTCTTTTTTATACTTAATCATTGAACCTCCTATACTATCAAAGACATGCTTTATCATATAAAAAATCTATATCCAAAATTCAGAGCAAATGAGATAATTCTTAATAAAAACCCATTTAGCATTTATATAATTTAAAAGGAGTTATCCCCCTCTTTTATACTTAACCATTAAACTTCCAAAACTATTCAGAGATTTGAACGAAATCTGAAAATTCTGCTTGAAAAACCCATTTATATAAATTAAGGGGGGGGCATTAGAACCCCTTTTCCCCCTATTTATACTTATTCAATGAACACCTAATACCAATCACAGAGATGCCTCATGAGAATGATCCTAAATCTAAATTTTAAACGAAAACTTAATTCTGCATGAAAATCCCATTTGTATCAATTAAGGGGAGGGGCATGAGCCCCCCCGTTCCTCCTCTTATACATATCGAATGAACTCCAAAAACTAATCAGGGAAGCGCCTTGTCAGGATATACCTACATACAAAATTTCAAATGGATCGGATGTTTTTATCACGAGTTATCGCGTTACGCACGAACGCACGTACGAACGTACATACAGAACGGACGGGCACATAAGCTCTCAGGCTATGATAGCCTGTGAGCTAAAAATAAGTATTTTTTTTTCTTTTTTTGACGAAGAGCACTGCATCGATCCAGTAACTTGTAGAGGTGGGCATTATTTAACATAACAGTTAAAAAAACACTGTTACTGCTTTGAAGTTTATTTTGTAGTAACAGGATATCAAAAACTCCCTAATTATTTTATAACGATTTATCCGTTTGCATCGCAAAAAATCTGAAAATGTTCGCTTTCAGTATGAGATACGTATTCCTTTCATTTTCAATGCATAAAAAAACTTTAATCACTCCTCTAAGTGATTACAGTTACTTGTAATATATAACTAAGAAGCAATTATATTATTCTAAAAATATATTGTCGCTTTGAGTTTGAATACGTTGTTCACCTAGATTGGTAGAGAATTTCATGTTATCGAGAAAAAAGGAAAGGTTTTTCAAAACTTGTAAGATAGAATCGCGCATCATTTGGTTGCTGCTGATATTTTGAGGTGGCTGGTAAGTTACAGGCCCGGACTGGCTAGGTCGGCTGGTTGGCGATCGCCGAGGGCCCCCGGTTCAAAGGGGCCTCGGACGTGCATTCCAAAAAAGGAATATACGATTTTATAATTACTACTTACATAAGAAAAAAATTGAGTATTTTCCAATAATTATTTGCGTTTACAATAAATTTTTAGCAATTGACATTTTTTTTTTCATGGTAACTTATATAGTTTCGTCGTGTCATGTCGTTGGGCAGAAGAAATACGGCTGCTGACCACCCTTTGTACAGTGCTTATAGAGTCAGATTCAGAGTGCATAGGGCCGTGCTTAGGACTTTGGCGGCCCTGGGCAAAATAAATTTTGGCGGCCTTTTGTTTCCGAAAATTTTTAAACGGATATAAAATGTTATAAACCGTACAAAATGTATCACAAGAGTGAAATTAGTATGAACTTTTTAACACAAAAAATTGAAAAAAAAAAATCATAAAAATTATTACCAAAAGAATCAAAGGGTATAGCCGGGTTTCATAGTAAAATATGCCCTCGAGTCAACCACATCGAGTTCTACATGGATCGATAGTCCATAAAAAGAAATTCATTTCTCCCTAGTTTTAAGTTTGTATCGCAAGACTATGGGGAATAATGACCCTAAATGCCTGTTTTGGAAAAGTGCACATTGTGACGAAATTACTAAGAAAATTTCAACGAAAAAAATAAGGGATGTAAAAAACCACTATACGAATGTTTAACAATTTTTTCAGATTTTTTTAAACAAAAGAACAAGTTTCCTAACATTTTTCCTGTTTTTAAATGAACATTTTAATTAAAAATAAACTGAAATTTCTGAGTGACCACCTTAATTCTTTTGCATGAAATACTATGAGACGTGACGCATATTCACTATTAATTTCAACTTTCTACGTATGGTGCATCATATTAAAAAAAGGAAAAATCATATTCCGGCGGAAATGTGGGCCGTGTCTCGGACAAATTTCACGTCTTCTTTTCAAATCTCGCATATTAATTCACGCGGTATTTTTAAAAGAAGGCGTGAAATTTGTCCGAGACACGCCCCACATTTACGCCGGAATATGATTTCGCCCTTTTTTTAATATGATGTACCATACGTAGAAAGTTGCAATTGATAGTGAATATGCAAAGAGGTAAAGTTTGTTTATATGTAGGGACTAATCTCTGGAACTGCCGAACCGATTTCAAAAGTAATAGTACCAAAATGATGGTGTTCTTCCTTGTTCAAACATAGGCTATATTTTATGTCGATGCCACTAACCCAGAGAGCACAGGCTCAAAAAAGCGATTTTTAAACAATTTTGAGAAATAACGAACCGATTAAAAAAATAATGATTCAAGATGATGCTGACAGTCCTTGGTTCCAACATTGACTATATTTTATGTTGGCGCCATTACCCCATAGGAAGAAAAAACTTTCTAAAGATACAACTGTTGTATTACTGAAGGACCTAGAAACATAACTTTTGGCTTGTTTGTTATTTATAAGATATAAATGATCTCAAAGAGCGTTTTCCAAAAATATGAAATTTAAAAGCTGTAAAAATGGGCGAAAAGTGTTCTAAATAGCAATTTTTATTTCATCTCGGAAGTACGGACCGATTAAAAAAATAATGATGTCAAACTGATGGTGATAGTCCTTGCTCCAACATAGGCTACATCTTATGTAGGTGTCACTACCCCAAAAGGAGTTCAGGATCAACTTTTGCGTTACTGACAGATCTAGAAACATAAATTTTGGGATGTTAATTACTTATAAAATATAAATGATTTTCAAGAACAATTTCTAAAAATTATAAGATTTAAAAAGGGTTAAAATGCGCGAGATGAGATATAAAAACTTTCTAAATTGAATTTTTTAAGCAATCTCGGGAAGTAACATCTCGATTTAAAAAATAATGATGTCAAAATGATGGTGACAGTCCTTGTTTTAACAAAAGCTGTATCCAGGGACGTAGCTTTAGGGGGGGGAGGGGGGGAGCCTCCCCTCCCAATAAGTTCATATAGTAGGGCGCCAAAGAAGGTTTAAGGGCGCCGTTAAGCGCCTGAAAAAAAGACTTTGTTAGTAGTAACAAGTAATTATAAAATAACTTAATTTTAAATGTAAAATTACAAAGTGAGTTATTATTTACTTACAAAACATGAAAAAGGCACTTAATTTTAGACTTGTTACTACCTCTATACTCCCACTCCTATCCCAAAGAAAAATTATGCATCTGAAATAAAAAATTTCAAAAACAGACTTGTAATGAATTCCAGGATAGATGTACAATTATTTCCTTCTTATAGTAGTTGTTGGTCACCCTTAGAAATAGATAGAAAGGGGAAAAAAGTGTGGAAACGATTGTAGAGCGTTTGAATGGCTCTATAATATGTTTTAGTAGTAGGGCGCCACAGAAGGTTTAGAGGAGCAGTCAGGCACCTAAAAAAGAGGGTTTCAAAAAGGGCGCCATGGAAGGTTTAAAGGCGCCGTTAGGCACCTAAAATTTTTATTATTACTGTGGCATTCTTAGATTATTTTTTACACACAAAAAAAAAGAAAAAATAATGAAATAACAATAACGTGATTTAAAATTAATATTATTGAAAATTTAGAAGAAAATAAATTATGGTTTCAAAAAAATATAGGAGATCCATTACATTTGAGACATTTTAAGATTACTATTAGGCGCTATCCCCAGTGTGAAAACAAGAACACATTCCGGAAATAGACAGTGTTCGAACACTATATGTAATTTGATTTTTCGGAGAAAAGCTCTCCCCTTATTCTAATCCAAGTTTGGTGGTCTTCGACAGGGTCATCTGACTTTAACTATTTTAACTCCCCTCTTATGTCCTTCGTTGTGTGGGGTTAGATAATTTCCGGGCGTCACCTAAATACATCTTTGTTGTCAAGTGTCTAGTGTTGTCAGATTGTACTGAAGCTAATAACGCGACTTTTCAAAACTAGCGATTTTTCTCGTTCAATTTTTAAAATAAAAATAAAAAACTGTCTTTCGTAGTCGTCCAGAGAGAAGAAATTCAGTCATGAGTGATGACTGAAATAAAACTTAAAAACAAAAAACCAGGATCTTACTAAAGAGAACAAAACAGAAAAAGAAGTTATGAAACGGAGAAATGATGCAAATTTATGAAAAAGTGGATGAAAAACATTGATGCAGTCGAAGGTAAAAAATGTACATATTCTCCTTTAGTTAAGCATGGTCTTTAAGTACAATGTTTATCTTTCTGACGCAATTGTGAGTTCATTTTTATCATTGCTATTATTAGTGGAAAAAAATCGATTAGCATTCTCAGTTTTCCGGTAAATTTAAGTTTTAATGGTTTTTATTATTTATTTCCTAAACAGATAGCTATTTTTTGATTAATGGTGATTTCTGAACCTTTTACATTATTAATAATCGACCAAGTTTTAACCCAGGACTGGGCAGGAATGAAGCTTTCCCCAAAATTAAAAGAGATATATGTTTAAGGGTGTACTCGAAAACATGCTTTTCCAACCTTCAACATCTCGAATTTTTCTGATAGAATTTCAGACTCATTTTTAAAAATAGACACTTGAAACTTGCTGGAGTGATTTTCGAAGAGATGTACAAGGTGCCGTACGACCTTATTTTTCACTCCATTTATTAGAATTTGATTGATAAACAATCATTGCTTCAGCATGGTGCTTTTTTTCGTCTGCAGCTCTTCCGCTTCAGAAAATTCGGCTCACAACGTCCACTTTGATAGCATTTTCACACTATTTTCTGCGTTTATCAAAATATCGAGCTTTACAGCACCTTGTATAGTTTCCGAATAAGAGAATCTGTCAGTCTGATGCATTTCAGAGCAAAAATGAAATCAAAATTAAATGCAGAAATAAGCAGTTTGGATCGGGATACACCCTTACTTACAAATGTTTTTCGAAAAAGCAATCAAACATAATAAGATGCAATCGAATGGAACCAAACAAATATTCAGTTTTACATGATTTTTTTTTTTTTAATTTAGGTTTTTGGTATCCACATATTGTATTTTGACAGATTTTATTTTATAAAACACTGTATTTCAAATTGGAAGATTATTATTAAAAATGCATTATTACTGATCAAGTGGCACTGATTCCATTCTTGCAAGGGTTACTGATCAAATGGTAAAAAGAATGTTTTTCAAAAATGTTTTCAACTGAGTAATAGTATTTTTTTTTTTTTTTTTTTGGGGGGGGGGGCTCTATTTTTGTTTTATAATATAATTCCTAAATATAATTTTGTTATGTTTTATCAATTGTACATATACATTACAAGTTATTGTCACTCTTCTGCTGGGTCTTTTTTCTGTCTTGCGGTGGACATTACAGCTTAAATTTCATTTATCTGAAAAATAACAGTTTTCATTCAACTCCATAAACATCACGATGTACCGATGTGCAAAGTGAACTCTTCTATCTGAAATTCCGAAATATATGTGTATATGTCTTTATTTTAAATCAAGATTGAAATGTTCTATACATCTGAGTTTTTTGCGTCGTTAATTACTATTGTGATAAATTACTTTTGACAAAATTTAATGATATCCGGTATTCAGCATACTATTGCTAAATTGAATATGTTGCTTAAGGGGTTAAATAAGTTTTTATTCTAGTGATTGGATAAAGGGATTTGGAAATAATTGATTTTTGCTTTTAAAGTAGCCATTGTCAAAAGAGAAAATTAAATTTATTTTGAACGACTGTCTTTTAATGTTAAAAAGTGACAGGGAAAAAAAGCATTCGTTAATGTACTGTATAATTAATAGAATAATCGTGCGATCGATTTAAAAAATGCACATTAGAAAAAAATAAATACTTTAAAGTTTTGTGTTATAATTGCAGTACGATACAGATTATTTTTTACTTATATGTATTTACTGGGGAACTAAGATAATAAAAGAGAAAATATGTTATTCCATTTTACAGAAACTGGAATAAGGAACTGGAATACAGAAACTGGAACACATGTGCATGTTTACAAACAAGCGCTTCCTTCAACCAATCTATCAATTACATTTTTGCTTTAGTGATCATTACAGGAATCAACATGGCGACGTTGACGAATCATACAACAGAGCTTTAAAACGCGACATTAGAGCAATCGTACACCAATCAGATCGCCTTGTCTTCTTGTGTACAGTAGGAGTCTTAAAGACGGGCAGGAAATTACTGTGGATCCCATTTTGCCCACATTGACGTCAGCTGCCCTTTTCTTATATTCAGTATATAGACCACCGGTACTTCCTTGAAAAGGGGTCGAATGTTCATCGAGAGATTTAACACTCCTTTTTTACATTGGTGGGAGTTATAGTAGTGGGCCCGATCTCGGAGGATCTCACCAGAAAAAATTGAAGGCTAAATTCAATTGTATTGACCAGCAAGTTTCGGGGGGAGCTGCGGCTTTGAAACCTTTATAACTATATTGTAATTAACTTTGCGTTCTCTATTTTTATTTTTCTTCCAAATACAATTGTTCTTATCATGTCAGGAAAATGAATTTAAGGATCCAGGATTCGGATTCTCTTCAAACATTCTACATTGCCTTTTTAGACCTTGAAAAAAATAAGAGCTGGGAGAGATATTTTATCAGCACATATGCATGCACGCTTAAAATGAAAATTTAACTATGGCTGCATCACTTATATCACTTAAATAGATGTCATTTCTATGAATAAATAATTAAAGATAAAAAGTAGCATAACTACCCCCCCTCTCCTAAAAAATGTGCAAATAATTCAAGGGCGGCAAAACAATAAAAGGCGCCAAATTTTGGCTCCCCCCCCCCCCAATAAAAATTTCAAGCTACGCCCCTGGCTGTATCTTATGTCGATGTCGTTAACCCAAAACGGGTGCAGGAGCAAGAAGAAAAACGCTCTAAAAATGCGATTTGTGCTTTACTGAAGGGCTTAGAAACAGGAAATTTAGCATGGTAGTTATAAGATAAATATGGTCTCCAAAAAAATTTCCTAAAAAATCGAAATTTAAAAGAGGGAAAAATGAGCGAAAAGCGTTCTAAATGGCGATTTGTAAACAATCTCAACAATTATCAAACCGATTCCAAAAGTAATTTGGTGGTGATAGATCTTGTTAAAAAATAAAAACTTAAGCTAATGTTCGGGATACTATCAACAGAGGGTTTCGATAGTAAAAAATATTCGAAATGTCTATCTTTCTAAATTGTAAAAAGGTCAAATAAATAAATGTAATAAATTAATTCAAAAACTATAGACCAAGGATTATATAAATTTGGTTTATGTTGGGCTTAGAGTGAAAAAGATTCAAGATTTCATGCTTGAATCTTGTGCCAATTTTACCATTTTTTAAAGGAATAGTAAAAATGTGTTATGCAGAAAAGATTTCAGAAAATCTTTTAATTATATTAGTGGTCAACAGCGCCTAGATATGTTTCATATATATTAACACTGAACAAGGATTACTGAAAGAATTATAATAGCTAAAATGTATGAATTGATATGTACTACTTTGAATTCTAAAATTTTTATATTGCTCATTTTCATTTTTTGAATTTGTATACTAATTTTAAGAATTAAAAAGTAGCTCATTTTCTGCATCTGTAAGAAGTTATGTCAGAAAACTGTGTCGTCACTTGTCACAAATTAAATCGATGAATCCCTTTGAGGGAAGAAGTCCTACTTAAAAATATATTTACAAGTTAACATTAAAATATAAAGAAAACATTAAATCGAATAATACGTGCGAAACACAGTTAAAGACGAACATTACGGCATATTTAAAATGTTATATTTAAAGTGATTTCGTATAAGTCTTTCGAAAATTTCTTTTTTAATACTTTCCAGCAAAGTTAAAAAATGTTTGATTTCGGTTTGCTTTTTCCGCCTATCCGCGCTCTAACTTTCGTAAATTACTTGGATTGCCCTGAAAATTTTCGACGTTATTCACGTTTATTCTAGCACGAACTTTATTTCAAATGAAGGTTCTAGCATGATTAGTTTATTTACAGGGACAGTCAAAGGTGTACCGTTACGTTATGACCTAAGGGGGAAAAATCGTTTCAAATGAATTTTAAAGATTTTACACCCTTTCAAATATATTACAGATTATATGCATTTACGACGTGCACTAAAATATGCTTTCTGTAAAATATGCGGTGAAAAAAATAGCTGTTATTCATTTACAAGGCCACGCAAAAGAATTACATTACATAGTGGTAAAGAGGGGAATTGTGTGCGACATATTTTAATTATATTAAATTATTTTATACATAATAAACGTCATACATAACATACGTCGCTGGGACTTAACATAAGTTATACGATATAACCATATATAATACGAAGTGCACAGCATTTAGGACATACAAAAGATTTCGAATAGTATATTCTTTCCGACGTACTGTATATGTATCCGATGATGGCTGATGGATGGATAAAATACATTGTAATTATGATATGTGCTTTTAAGTCTCTCTAAATCTATGCATATTATATGGAGTGTATAAATGCTATAGTTGATATACAAGGCTATACCAAAGAGATCGCAAACGTTACTGAATATGAGCGTAAATTACTTAAAGGTGATTTTTAAATAAGTAATGCTTTTTTATGCTAAATTGCATTCAGTTTACTAAGGAATAATTTTAGAATATGGATAAAATGATATATAGGGCCACACAAAGAATTGAATATATGGACGCCTATGAATGATAATTTCTGAGAATGTACTTTCAGTAGTTTTACGAATGTTTTAGTTTAAAATAGATTTTAACCAATTTTTCAGGCTCGGATTGCGCTGACAAGTCAACTGGACTCTTCAAAAAACTGGTAAAATGTAAAAACAACACCAACTTTTTTGCGGCCCCAAATTTTGGCGGCCCTGGGCAAATGTCCGGCTCCCCCCCCCCCCCCCTTAAGCACGGCCCTGTGCATCGCGACGTTTACTTGCCAGTCTCGTACATTATGGTTGTAACTAGTGCAATGTCACAGTTGTGTCAACATGAAGTGTATGTACCAAAGCGACAGTACGAAAAGGAAAGAAAAATGGGAAAATTTTTAAGCATTGAAAAATGTTTAAAAAGTTTGAATACTTGGTTAATTAGTTCCACTTCTCAGTCGCACTATAGAAGATATGTTGTTCAATGGTTAATTTGTGTAGTTTTGTTTATTGGAAAACACGGCATAACGTACAGATGGGATATAGCAGAAGGAGCTTATATGCTTGACTCTGTAGATAACCATAATACTTTTCTCAAACAATGTTGGTTACAAATTCTGATGTGTTTTTACAAAATCATGTCAAAAACTACATTGAGGACAACAAAAGAAAGCAAAATAAAAATAGTTAACAAACAAACAAACAAGCAAAAAATCACAGGAAAATAAATTAAAACTGGATGGGATCTTTGTTAATTTTTTTGTTGAAAATCTTTAGGAACAAGTTAGAAGTATGCATGGGCCGGAATGTCCATGCCTAAGGGTTCGTGTAGGGTCGTTGGTACTTTCACAGTTCAGCGACAAAGCGCGTACAAAAATCAATTGAAAAACGACTCGATTCCACTCAATTTTCATAAAAAAAACCAGTTTTTCTTAACATACATTTGAGATCCTTTTAAAGAATACCACATACACATTTATGAAATATTTTAGATTTTAAAACTATACTTTTAAATCACTATGTTTACTCAACACAGAAAATACACACTAATGGACATTAATGATTACTTAGAATCCTAGATTTTTGAACATTCGAATAAAGATTCATTATGAATCAATGTAGTTTAGATTTGAAGAAAAAAAAAAGACGGTAAAAACATGATTAACTTTTGAAGATGTATTTTAAAATATATATTTGTGAAAACATCTCTGTCATATAATATTTATGATTGAACATTGTCTATTATACTTAATAAAAACCAGCAAAACATGCTTTTTAACAAGCATTGACTTATCACACATTTATCATAAATAAATTGTATTGAAAAAATATTTTTGTAACCGGTTAACTGATTTTCTTTTTACGTGTAACAAATTTAAAATATGGAATAAACATCGCTTTAAAAAAAAAAAAAAAAAAAAAAATGTGATGTTTAATCAAACATTCCTTCCATTAAATAGTATAAAATTGTATTAAAAATTAGTGGTGTCAAAAAGTTTAAAGGATGGATCAAGCAAACTCTTCTTGCCTGTACGTCGAGCAGTGAAATCAGTTAGCTGCTTAAAACAACGGTACGCAAATAGAGTTGGCAAGTTCCCTGTCTAAGAAAAAGCGGGGCAATGACTTATAAATCGGTACATAAAATATAATAAATGTTAGAATGAAGGTATCTGTTTATAACAAATTCTGTTTTAAACATAAAAAAATATTTATTTCGACGGAGAAAGCCACATACGCAACCATCTGCTAATACGGAAACCGGCTAAAAGACATATTGTTAATTTTTCCGAAAACCAAATTCATCCCTACATTATATTTATATTTTAACATTCAGCACATCTGACATTTTTATTACGAAAGCCACGAGCGATTTTTCGATGTCACACCTCTCATTTCCCTTCCCCACGACTAGAAATGCATCTACGCTGAAATGGAAGGATGTTTAAAAAGAAAAAAAACTGCATCGTACCTGTTTTAAATCCTGCGAGTTACCCCTTTTCAAAATTTTGTTACAAAGAGCATCATAGATCCTGAAATATAATTTTCGTCATCTCCCCCCCCCCTCCTACCTTCCTAAACTATTCTTCATCACGAAAAGAACGGAAAAGAATTTTGAAAATTCTTCTGGTAGCTGATTTCAAACAAGAAACATTATTAAAAAAAAAAGATACAAAACCTTTTTTTTAATTATATATGAAAAACACCAATGTTCCAGTACTTTAGTAATATTTATATTTATAAAAATGAAAAAAAATAATAAGTAGAATTATGATGATTCAATGATGATTCAGAATCTATTATGCTTTCTGTAATGAAATTTTGAAAAGGGGTGACTCGCAGGATATAAAAATAGGTAACTCGGTTTTTTTTTTTTTTTTTTTTTTTTTTTTTTTTTTTTTTTTAAAGCATCCTTCCATTTCAGCGTAGATGCATTTGCAGTCAGGGAGAGGAGAGGGAAATGTTGTGTGTAAAATGCATCTTAGAATATCTCGTGGCTTTTGTGAAAAAAATTCTCGGATACGTCAAATATCAAATTATGAATATAACGTATGGATGATTCGGTTTTCGGAAAAATGAACAATATTTCGCTTTTGACAAGTTTTTCTCTTCTATGTTACTTTCTCCGTCGTGATCAATAATTTTTATGTTTAAGACAGGATTTGTTATGGACGAAATATAGACGAACCTTTATTCTAAGGTTTAATATATTTTTATGTGCCGATTTATAAGTCACTGCTCCGCTTTTTTTTAGGCAGGGAACATGCCTCAACACTATTTGCGTACCACTATTTTAACAGTAATAGCAATTTCTGTAATAATTTGCGATTTTGTTATAACTATTTTCAACTATACGTGTGCGTTGTATCTTGCGGGCTGTTGGAATAAATTCTTGGCTGGTAAGATTTTTGAAAAATTCCCCACCCCTGGTCATGGGTGCGTCTTGCTATGCAAAAAGTTTTATAGATGTAGTTATAAGGGAAATCATTCGTGACCACAGAAGAGGGGCAGATTGTGAGAAGAGGTAAATTTATTCAATCCTCCAAACCTCATCAAATGTCTTTATTCTCAAGGGTTTTATGCTTTTATGCACGTTATTACATTTGCATGCAGAGTTACATGCTGGAAATTCAAAGTACAGTAAAAAATTATCATTTTTTTTGCGTATTTTGCGAAGTTTACTTTTTACTTACCTATCATACGTAGTATAGGGTAAGTCTTGCAATCGTTTTGAAAATCGAAAAGAAAAATTTGACGGATTTACACGTTTCAGATACTGGAGATTCCGAAAAAGATATTTTTAGAAAAAATATTGCCGTCCGTCTGTCTGTCTGTCTGTAAACGCTGTATCTCGCGAACAAATTGAGATAGAGATTTGAAATTTTGTATGTAGTTAGTAAGTAAGAATGGGACGAAGCCTATTTAATATCAGCAACCTCGATTATCCGGAACTATTTTTTTCGGACTCTCGAAAAATTCGTTCTGATGAAAGATACATAAAAATTTTCGAATTTTTTTATTTTAAGGAATGGACATTAAAGGCAATAAAATATCACACATTTTGCATAAAAAACGAAATCAATCGTATTATTATTTGCCGAGATATTTGTAATCCTGTTTTCCACATTCTTCGATTTTTCATGACCCTGTATTTCATTCAAATTTCAATTCAGAGATATATTTTAATTATAAATGAAAAGCTTAATCCGACGCAGTAAACTGTTAGTTAATATGGTTATTACTTTTGGAAATATAAGGATGTTTCTTTTACGCAGTTTGGTACAACTTGAGTAGTTTGGCATTTTATATGATTTGTCAAAATTGGTTCGTCAGCAATTCATTAATAGAATATTACTATGTATATTAACAATATTTAAATATACGTTTAAATATTGTTTTGGAATTGCAACGCATTGTATAAATAGTTTTCACATGTTTTATTTTCATATGTTATATTATGCGTATTCATGATGGGTAAGTATTACGGTGGCCTCTAACGACTAGTTTCGAGATGTGTCACTTTTCTTGCGGGTAAGCGATATGGCACACACTATGAAATATAAAATTTTAACTAAAAATCTGATTTTTTTTTCATTTTTTTTAAATTTATCCATAGACCAATATATAGACATTTCAAATATATACAGTGGAGCATCATTTATACGACGCCGAAGGGACTACCGAAAAACGTCGTATAAACGATACCGACGTATAATCGATTTTCACTTCCAAAACTAGAATTAATTTTGTTTTCACTTAATTTTAGTGTTTAACGTGATGATTTGCATGAATTTTTAAATTAAACAAACCAAAATAAACAAAGAATCCTAAAAAATGGGGAGGGGGGGGGGAATTAGTAATCAGTTTAAATATGCGTACTTTTATTTATGTTTCACCGAAAAGTTCCTCATTTGCAGTACATCATTTCCTTTCCATTTAAAGTTAAAGATCAAAAACCCCGCGTGCCAACTAAAAGTCGCCAATACTGATAACAGTTAGAAGGATAGTCTGTTTGCAACTTAAAACAAGTCGGGAAAGCTGACCATCCCCGAAAAAAGAATGACCCCTCCCAGTGTAATCTGTTACACGTAAGCTGATTTTTCGGACTAATCGAATACCAGCCCACATTTTTATAATGTGGAGTGCATTTAAACACGCTTTTTGGTGTCATTCATAGCTGCCAACTTCCGCTCATTCGTAAAATACACAAGAAAAATTAACAAAAATAAACCTATACAAAATCGAAAAATCGACGTATAAACGATTTTGGGCGTCGTATAAAACATATATTTTTACATTAAAATGAATAGGAATGAATCGGGACCACATTAAAACGTCGTATAAATGTAAACGTCGTATAAGTGATCGTCTTATAAACGATGCTTTGTGTATATATATTTTTTTAATAGAAAAATTCCTGCAATAAAGGATTAAATTTTTAAACCTCAGCATAGAATAAGTAGCTTGACAAACGTAAATGAATTCTACTAAAGCATCTACTTTGCGCTGAGATTTAAAAGATAAAAGTCTACAAGAAAATATAACCGGATATGACTACAGCAGAAAAATATTTTATTTTAATGGGTTATTGACAGACTTGGCATTGGAACAGTAAATTTTTGGTAAATATTTTCTCCAAAATTTAATTTTCTTTGTTTGTTTCCGCCCATGCCAATGCGTCATTGTCTTTTTCAATAAAAACAACTAAAAATTCTCATTAAATCTTTTTTTTTCCTCCTGTGTAGCATTGTTAAAATTCTTATGCGGAAATGTGAATCAGATTTAAAGATTTGACTGGCTAACGAAATAGTTTATCCACTAAGAAATGAAAACTATAAATAACAAGTTGGAAATTGCACGTGAAGCGTAGCAAATGAGGTGCGTTCGTACGATAACGAAGTTTTAAAAATATCACTCTCATATATCAATCTCGTAAAATTGTAAATAATTACAATTAAAATGCGCACAAACATTGTTCTCCCTATACCATTATGTAATGGAATACTTTTGTGTGGCCTTGTAAATCAATAACAAATATTCTTTGCACCACAGATTATGCAAAATGTATATTATAATATGTACTTTATAGATGCATATCAATTTTATTACGTTCGAATGAGTATGACACCATTAAAACGCATTTGAAACATTTTTCCCCATTAACCGTAATGTAACGGAACAATTTTGATTGTCCCTGTAGTTGAATTATGCATCCAATTTTGATAAAATTTGAAATAACTCGACAAAATTGTGTAATAATTATGTATTTAAAATTTCAAACGATTAAAATGCATTTGAAACTTTTTTCCCCATTGACCGTAATGTAACGGAATCCATTTGATTGTCCCTGTAATTGAACTATGCATCCGATTTTGATAAAATTTGAAATAACTCTACAAAATTATGTAATAATTATGTATTTAAAATTTCAAACGATTAAAATGCATTTGAAACTTTTTTCCCCATTGACCGTAATGTAACGGAACCCTTTTGATTGTCCCTGTAATTGATCTGTGCATCCGATTTTCATACAATTTGAAATGACTCGACAAAATTATGTAATAATTATGTATTTTAAATTTCAAACGATTCAGCTGGGTAGTTTTTGCGTTGTTATATGTGGACAGACAGACAGACAGACTGACGGACGGACTGAACGACAACAATAGGGGTTACGTATTTACATAATTACGAACGTACCTAAAAAAATAAAGAGGATAATATGTATATATATTTATATATAATTTAGTCAATTATTAGTTTCATATTAATTAAATTATGATTAAGAGATGGAAAGCAACTGTGAATAATCTTTTTTATTTCTTTATTTTTTCAAAAAGCTTCTCCAATTTTTCACAGCTAAAAGATTTGCATTTTTAAATAGTCTTTCCTTTGTCTTAAATATGTTTGTTCTCGAATCAAAATGGGCAACTTAATCACATAAGTTTTAATTTATTTTTGTTCGGAAATGCACGGAAACTAGCAGATGTTGTTGCTCAGAAACTATTTAATCGCACTCATTTCCCCGTTTTTAAGTGCGTTCGTAATTATGTAAATACGTAGCCCTATTGTTGTCGTTCAGTCCGTCCGTCTGTCCGTCTGCCTGTCTGTCCGTCTGTCCGTCCATCTGTCTGTCCGCATATAACAACGCAAAAACTACCCAACTGAATCATTTGAAATTGAAAATACATAATTATTACATGATTTTGTCGAGTTATTTCAAATTTTATCAAAATCGGAAGCTTAGTTCAACTACAGGGACAATCAAAAGTGTTCCGTTGCATTACGGTTAATGGGGGAAAATGTTTCAAATGCATTTTAATGGTATTACACTCATTCGAACGTAATAAAATTGATATGCATCTATGAAGTACATATTATAAAATACATTTTGCATAATCTGTGGTGCAAAGAATATTTGTTATTGATTTACAAGGCCACACAAAAGTATTCCATTGCATAATGGTATAGGGAGAACATTGTTTGGTGCGCATTTTAATTGTAATTATTTACAATTTTATAAGATTGATATATGAGAGTGATATTTTTAAAACTTCGTTATCGTACGAACGCACCTCATTTGCTACGCTTCACGTGCAATTTCCAACTTGTTTGTTGTTGTTGTTGTTGTTTTAAACACAATAGATTTTTTTAAAAATAGTGTTAAAATGGGAGTTTTGAATCAACTTTTCGCGCAAGAGAAGAATATCCAGTCAACGGAGGGAGAAAAAAGGCATTGCCACGTGATCAATAAAACTTATAACTTGATAAGTAACTTATTGATCAAAAAATGGAAAATTCACGTAGATTCCAAATTGTTGCCATGGTCAGGCTTTGCAATTTTATATCTTCACGTTAAAAAAAAATTATTTGTAAATGTGTCTAGACGTTTTGCGCTTGTTAAACAGCGAAATTAAGAACAGCTTTAAGGATTTTACACATATATATATATATATATATAAATTCTGTACTTCGGAGCATTTTTAAAGCATGACTTCAACTTTTCATACATAAACATGCCTGGAACACATTTTTGGTCTATATGGAGTAGATTTTAACACAGTAAAAACAGTGAAAATGGAACCTGTCAATAACAAATCTTTTCTATGAATCTATCGAAAAGACTACCGTAAAACTATATCTGCTTAGACAAAAACTTGTCTAATACGAAATATTTTTAAAGTATGTCGTTCCTGTACAGGAATGATATACTTTATTTTTCGTTGCATTTTGTTTAGCAAAACCTGTGAAAGAGTAACTTGCTTATAAAGGAATTTTATTTTAAAGGTAAAAGTTTCATACTCCTTACGGAAATACACTCGCACAACTGTAATACAATCAGAAGTCTCTCCAAAACGGAATTTGTTTTCGCTTTCATAGAATCTACTGTATAAGATTAATTATTCTGTTTATTTAGGTAAAATCTACGAAATTTCAAGCGACAGGAGTTATTCCTTTTTTTTTTTTTTTTTTTTTTTTGACAGGAAGTTAGAAGCTCTTAGCAGATTAATTACATGGTGTTTTTTCCGTGGGGATTATGATTTTTTTAATGCTTAAACAGTAATTCTGTTATGAACAAGCCCCTTTCTCATACCATATTTTTATGTGCCGATTTAGAAGATCGTATCACGTTTTCATTTTTATTGTATTTTAATACTAATTATTGTTATCATTATTACTATTATTATTTGCATAATTTTCCGCTTTTTATATGACAGTAGAATCAGCTAATTACAGATGATGGCTCTTCGAAATTAAGGGGCATTTTTTTGCTTGTTTGTGCCTCGCAGCCATCAGGCCCAGGGTCTCACGTCAATTAGGGTCTTGTTAGGGGCCTCGAGTCTATATATGCAATTCGAAATAACGTTTCCTCTATATAAAATAACACTGTTCTATTTCTAGATCTTCTTTTAAATGTTTCTCTGAGAGAAAGAGTATTAACATGACATTTTATACTCAAAGTTGATATCATTGTCAGGGGATGTAGTAGACAGTTCCAAAAGTAACTATAAACATATAAAAAAATATTTAAAATATTGTAAAGGTTGGTGGTGTTTGCGAAATTAATCCCTTGAGGACTAGCGACCGACATACTTGCTGCACATACATGAAACATGGAACTGAGAATCTTTCTTTATTCTCACCAGTTATTTTTTATGACAAAATTCACCTTATTTAATCAGTGCATGCCCACGATTCAATTATAGAAAATTTTCTGTATTGAAAAAGCGGTGGTAAAAATATTAAAATCAAGGAAAAGACACTCGTCGCGAAAGGGTAAAAAATAGTTATGCACATTATTTTAAATTTAAAATTACAGGTATTTTTGAAACTTTTATGATTTCTGTTATCTATTATTTTTCTAAAATCTTTAATTTAAATTCAACTAGCTGTTACCCGTGACTTCGTTCACATAATATTTAAAGAAGAATTAATTGATCAAGCAAGCAAAAGAATTCGTTGATTAAAGGCATGTGTAATTAACTTTTTATCGCGATTTATAGTAAAAAACTTCTGATGATTCCTATTTGCCTATTTTTTTGCTGATTGAATTTTTCCTTTCTGCGATTTATACTAATAGATAGAAACATTCTTGAATACTTTTGTTCAGCCCTGTAGTTTACCTAGTACCTTTAATACATGAAAGTATTTTTTCTGAAATTTAGTTCAAACAAAAACATTCCTTATTGCTACCTAAATTACATTTTCAGAAATTATCTTCACCTTTCCAAGATCTTTTGTGTAACCCTGTACATCTAAATTGTGTAACTATTAGCATTTATATACACCATTTAATATGCATACATTTAGAGAAACTTAAAAAGCACATATCATAATTCAAAATGCATTTAATCATGCAACAGTCATCATCCATCATATACAGTACTTCGGATAGAATATATACTACTTGAAATCCTTTGTGTGCCCCTGTAAATGCTATGCACCTCGTATTATGCATCAAATAAATAACATTAAGCCTCAGCAGCGTATATCAATTTCATTATACATGAAATTGTTTACCATAATTTAAATATGTAGCAAACTGTACCTCCCTTTATCATTATGCAATGGAATTCTTCTGTGTGACCCTGTAAATGAATATTAAGTGCCCTTTTCACTGCATGCTTAACAAAATACATATTTTAGTGCACTTTGTAGATGCATATAAATTTGTATATGTTTCACAGAGTGTAACATCATTAAAATTCAATTGAAACGATTTTTCCTCATAATGCCGTAAAATAAGGAAAATTTTTGACTATCCCTGTAAATAAACTAATCATGGTAAAAACTTCATTTTCAATAGGTATTCGTGCTAATGCAAACGTTAATAACGTCCAAAAATTTCATGGCAATCCAAGTATATTTACGAAAGTTAGAAAGCGGCCAGACGGACAGACAAACCGAAAGCATAATAACTTTTAAACTTTGTTGAAAAGTGTTAAAAAATAGAGTCAAAAACATATTAATCAGTAGTTTTATTTTCCGCCTTTTCCCCAAAAAATATTTTTTCCATTGATAATTATGAGTTTCGAATAAAAATTTTCATTTGTATGTAACTTATAACTTATTAATTAGTATAAGTAAAAAATATTTTTCATTCATTTCAAATATGATGTCATTAATTATCTAATTCTATTAGCAACTGTTATTCATGCCCCTTGTATTTTTAACGACTACTATAAATTACCTGTTTTATTTCAACTATGACGTCACCTTTTTCAAAGTGAAATATTTTGTTAAAAATATAATTCTTTTTCATTCTTTTTTTCTTATCATTTATATCGCCATTTTTTACTCAAAAATTCTTATTAACTAAGCAAATATCCTTGTTAAATATATTATAAAAAATACACCTTTTATTTTTATTTCAAGTATGACGTCATGTTTATTTTTCTTTGAATTATTTTTATTCTAATTTTTCACGTGGAAACTGGTTCAACTGAAAATTAATTGCCGGGGAAAAATAATTATTCCAGGATTTCATTTTTTTGGCAACAAGAAAGAAAAATGGTTATTTTTTATCGGAAAAATGTTAATTGATTCTGTATAAAAAATAATGAAATTTTGAATTATTAAGGAAGATATTTGAATAAATCAATTAAAAATTAGCCTATGTTCATTTCCAGGCTGTAATTTGTCTATATGCAAAGATTCAAAGACATTAATGCATCCGTTTAGAAGCCAATTTCACTCCAATTTTTCGGACACACTTTCACATTTATAATATGTATAAGATATACATACGAGTATTAGTATTGAAATATACGTTGGGTCTCGCTAACTTTTGCCATGGCCCGAGCGACGTAGCTTCGGACCTGCTCGTATTTAGTAGTTTCCTTACCGTCAGGGCTGTAAAATAACACTTTTTACGATTTCGTTCATCTGACGAAACCCTATTCGTCTCTGACCTCTGTCTGTCTACACATAAACTGTATAAGTCAGATACTTCAAATTTTGTGTATTTACTAGGGATGGGACGAATATTCGGCCACTATTCGGTATTCGGCCTATTCGGCCCTTTTGCCGAATATTCGGTTGGCCGAATATTGAAGGCTTGTTGACCGAATACTTCGGCCGAATACCTATAGCCGAATATTTAGAGATATCTCGCCGAATATTGCTGAAATCCCGCCGAATAGTGAAAGATATCTTGCCAAATAAATTTAGGATTTGAAGAATTTTTTTTCTTGCAATTTTTTTTTTCCTCTAATCCTTTTTTTCCTCAAATTGGTTACTTCATTTATGAAGTCACTCTCATTCTTACTTGCAAAACATAGTTATTCAGATACTAAAAAATGTACAGCTTTTCTGTATTTCCTATAAAGGTTGGTGATATTTTAGAAAATTCTGCCCAAGTTGGAGATTTAATTGTACAGGAAATGTCTTCATTAGAGAATGATATGTTACAATTCAAGATATAAAAACACTTATTGAAAAAAAAAGAAACACTACCTTATTTTAAAACCCTTGAATACATATTAATGTCTGCAAATTTCATGCACATGTAAAAAAGGCTCTTATGAAATTCATAACTTATTTTCTATGAAGTGAGAAATGAAAAAATTCATTCACTAGGTGTATTAACAAAGATTCATTTTCAAAATTAAATATCGAATATTACTATTCCAAATACAACGATACGTCTGAAAACAGAACTGGTGTCAAACTAGATACATATTAGATGACACAACTTGCTTTATGAAGATGGTTTCATAAATATTTAAACATAAATTCTAAATGCTAAACAAAATAATTTTTCATTCTATAGTTTTCACTTTTAAATAATTATTTGCATAATATGTAACATTATTATGTATATATTTTTAATTTACATCTTCCTTCATTCATGTTGTTATCAATTTCTGTTTATCCTTTTAAGGCTTGTTGAATAAGTGGAATATTGTATGCGCCGATTCAAATGTCAAAGATTTTGTTAACATATGCATTCTACTTTAAGGGTGTATTCGAAAAAACGTTTTTCCACCTTTAACAGCTCGAAATTTTCCGATACAATTTCAGACACAATTTTAAAAGTAGAGACATGAAATTTGCTGAGGGGATTTTTGAAGTGACGTATAAGGTGCCGTGTGATGTCTTTTTACGCTCAATTCATTAGAATTTGATTTATAAACATTTATCCTCTCAGTATGACCCTTTTTTTCGTCCCCAGATCTTCCGCTTTTGAAATATCCGTTCAAATTGGCAACTTTGGCAGCCTTTTTTGCAATATTTTCTACATTTATCAAAGAATCGACCTTTACAGCACCTTCAGTACTTTCTGAATAATACAATTTGCCAGTTTCATGCATTTGAGGGCAAAAATGAACTTAAAAATAAATCGGAAAATAAGCAGTTTGAATCGAAATACACCCTTAAGCATAACCTTTTGCTTTAACGTAATTTGTAATTTAAAGATTGACAACTGATTTCCAAACAGTCTCATTCTTACGAATTTGCTTATTATTAGGGACACAAACTCTTAATGATCAAATTTACTTCATTAAAGGTTACTTCAGAAAATATTTCCTTGTGAATTCAGAGAGAGATTAAGAATATTAATTTTGGATGCAAGAAAAGATAAAAGTATTATTTAGTAGTAAAAGTGAAATACATTGTTCATATTTTAATGGAAATATTTTACCATCCTGACTTACTGAAAATCAATTTGATGTACATTAAGATAAAAGAATATAATGCAATTTCATAATTTTTTTGTGTTAAAATAAGTGTTTCAAATTTAAGAATACATTTAAAAGCACATTTAAGAGTAAAAATTATTAATGATTGCCTATTTTTAAAATTATATATAATCAAATTTTCTTTTTCTTTATTGGAAAAAAAAGTTAGTATTCGGCCGCCGAATATTCGGTATTCGGCCTAAAATTTGGCCGAATATTCGGTATTCGGCTATTCGGCCAAATCACTATTCGTCCCATCCCTAGTATTTACAGCTGAATACACCGAATACATATTAATTTAATTAAATCAATTTTATCAATACCATCCGTTCATTTTTTCAATATACAGTCGGCTCTCGTTAATTCGAAATCGGATAAATCGAATCTTCGCTTAATTCGAACTAAACATGAAGTCCCGAAGTTTTCAATAACAGAATTCGTTAAATTTTTTCCTTTATTCGAAACTATTTTGTCTTGACTTCGTTTAATTCGAACTTACGAGATTCCGATTTTTCATTTTTTCATTACTTTCTCCCGGACTTCAGATCCTTGAAATAACTTTCTTTCTTTCTTTTTTCTCAGAATTTTTCTGAACAAGCATACAAATAGTCTCATGCATTTGATATCCACTTTTTTTAGAGCCCCGTCTGTCCATCAATAACACCTCTATCCCATCTTCGTTTGGCTTGTTCCTAATCCCTTAATAAGTTTATGTATTTACATTTTTTAATTTAATATTAAGTCATATTCTAATTATAACAGCCGAAAATATTTAAAAAATACTATAACATTAATTTATTTGTAATAGTACCCCTTTAAACATGCTTTCTTCTGATACTTTCCATAATTCGAACTCTGGATAATTCGAACATTTCTTGTGGTCCCGACGAGTTCGAATTAACGAAAGCCGACTAAATTGTAAAAGAGAACCTTGATTTCAACGTATTTCGTGCAGACATCGTGGCTTGGACGCAAAGCGTTTCATTAATAAACAGAAGGTCTTGATATCGATTCCCGTTGCTTGATGTATCAAATTTGAAATTTTCGTACTAAATTAGATTGAAATAAAAGAAATTTAGCATTTTTTTTGCCAATTTCAGTTTATTTTTTTACTTATATTTATTTATTTATTACTGACATTCATAATATTTTTTGAAATTCAGTTTTCTTCCTATTTTAAAAACTGCTGCGATTTATTAAGGATTCAGCATTGTAAATTTCGTTTAAACATTTTTTTTTTTCATTTTTAGAAATTAAAAGTTTTATTTACATCTCCGTTGAATTTTCTTTTTTAATTACGGATTTTCAAGAAATTATGAATTTTGGATTTCATTTGTATAATTTGATTAAAATAAATAACTTCCTTTTATAATCATTTTAAAATTAAATTTATTGGTATCATAATCTATGTAAAGATGTTAATAATTATAAACGAACAATTTGGATTTATTAAACACTTAATTTATCAATATTTTTGAAAAAACTTTCAAATAATGCCTATATTTTTCATGTCTTTTACAGATATTTTTAATCTTTTATCAACAGTTTTTTTAAAACAGATATTTTTGCCTAATTCAACCAGAAACTAGTCGTTGGGGGCCACCGTAATACTTACCCATCATGGATATGCATAATATAAAATATGAAAATAAAACATGTGTAAAATATTTATAAAATGCACTGCAATTCCAAAATAAAATTTAAACGCAAATTTAAATAGTTTTAATATACATAGTCATGCTTTATTAATGAATTGCTGATGAGCCAAATTCGACAAATTATATAAAACGCCAAAATACTCAAGTAATACCGGATTGCGTAAAAGAAACATCCTTATAACTCTAAAAATAATATTCATATTAACTAACAATTTACTGCGTCGGATGAAGCGTCTCATATCCAATTAAAATATATCTTTGAATTGAAATTTGATTGAAATACAGGGTCATGAAAAATCAAAGAATGCGGAAAACAGGATTACACATATCTCGGCAACTAATAATTCGATCGACTTCGTTCTTTATGCAAAATTTGTGTTATTTTATTGCCTTTTACATCCACTCTTTAAAATAAAAAAATTCGAAAATTTTTATATACCTTTCATCAGAATGAATTTTTTGAGAGTCCGAAAAAAATAGTTCCGGATAATTGAAGTTACTGATATTAAATAGGCTTCGTCCCATTTTTTACATACTAAGTACATACAAAATTTCAAGTCTCTATCTCAATTTGTTCGGGAGATAGAGCGTTTACAGACAGACACACGGACGGCAAAAATTTTTTTCAAAAAAATATGTTTTTCGGAATCTTCAGTATCTGAAACGTGTAAATCCGTCAAAAAAAATTTCGATTTTCAAAACGATTGCAAAACTTACCCTATACTACGTATGATGGGTAAGTAAAATGCTCGAATTAAATAATACAAAATTTACAATAGCAAATTACTGGTGAGAATAATAAATCATGATTGGCAAAAACACGTTGCCCGTATGACCAGTGTTGAATCCAGGGGGTGTCCCGGAGGGGATATTCCCTCCCGGAGTAATAAAATGCCCCCCCCCGGAAAATTTTAGATTTTGGGTTTTCAATGGTCAAAAGGTGCGATCCCCCCCCCGGAACTCTATAATGCCCCCCCCCCCGGAGAAAAGTGTCTGAATTCAACACTACGTATGACGTACAGGCAAATAAAGAAAACGGTTAATTAACCTCCTCATTCCTGATGTCGCCTGTAGGAGACACTAAAGAGCACCCTTTAAATGAATTTAAGTGCTTCTATAATTGTTGCAGTTACTTCTAGACATTTTTAATAAATGTGTGCATATCATAAGTATCAATATATAGGCTGAAAAATATTTGAAAATGTTTTATAGAAATTTTACACAGGTTTTTGTGGTCCGTTGTAATATTTATCTCAGGACTAAGGAGGTTAAAGAACAAGTTGTTTTGAAAGAAATATTAAACGAAACCCTCTGTGCGATTTGCGATCACACCTAACCACTTGTTTGATAAAAATCGTCTGCTTTGTTCGACCGAACACGTCAGAAATTTATAAAAAATTACGCTTTTTTTAAACTTTTTGAACACGCGTTTGGGAAATCATGTGATATCATTCCAAATTTCTTTTTCCTAATTCTCAATTTAGTTATTTTTATTACCATTATTTTTATTATTTAAATTTTTCATTTGTTTCGAATGTGAATTTTGTTTATACGAACGATTAAAAATTCAATCCGGGCCATAATGCCGTGGGCCAATATGCATGTGTCACATCACGAAGTCTTATTGTATTAGGAATAATAAACACCTGCAAGGCTACCTAGATAATTCATCACGTTTTCATGTATTGGTCATTCATTAGTTATTTCCTGGATTTTAGAATTAAAATGAAGGAAGTACAATTACTGTTTTTCGTTCTCTTTATCCATAATGATGACTGGCGGAAAGCTTTTCATCACTGAGCACTAGACATTTAATACACCGTTGTTTAGAATAAAGAATTAGTTAAAGCATAAAAAAACAAGTCGAAAATTGCACGTCAAGCGTAGCAAATGAGGTGCGTTCGTGCTATAACGAAGTTTAAAAAATATTCAGATCTTGGTGTTATAGTATACAATACATCGGATACAGTACAGCTACAGCAGCCGAAATCTTTTGTGTGTCCCTGTAAATGCTATCTGTTGTCTTTTATACAAGAATCCTATAGTAAATCTGAGCAACGTATATCAATTTCATAAAATGAGAACTAGTTTAATATTATTAAAACGCGCCCCAACAATGTTTGTCCTATATCTTTATGTAATGAAATACATTTGTGCTAGAGTCCTTCTGTAGCGTAATATTAATTTAATAAAATATGAAGTAGTTTAATATAATTAAAATTCACCCCAAATAGTGTTTCCCCTGTACCATTATGTAATGAAGTACTTTTGTGTGGCCCTGTAAATGAATAACAAATATTCTTTGCCCCACAGACAGTGCAGAATCTAATATTAAAGTCATACTTCATAGATTCATATCAATTTAATTATGTTCGAAAGAGTATAACATCATTAAAATGCACTTGAAAATATTTTTTCCCATTGGCCGTAATGTAATGGAATAATTTTGATTGGCTCTGTAATTAAACAATCCATCCGCTTTTCATAAAATTTGAGATGACTCGACAAAATTATACAACAATTATACATTTTAAATTTCAAACAATTCAGTTCGGTAGTTTTGCTCTGTTATATGCGGACGGTAAGACAGATCGACGGACGGGCTGAACGACGACTATAGTTGCAACTTTACATAATTACGAAAAAAAGAAAGATATTTTGATGCATGAAAGCTCTGAACACGTGTTATCGCATAAAACGGGATAATAAACTACACAGAAAATATAAAATCTATTTTACATTAAATAATACTTGGATTGAATAAAATGTTTTTATAAGTGAGTGGCGACAAACACAAATCGGACATGATTAAAAGTTATATCCTATAACTCTTTTGATCCTAATTTGTTTTTCCTTTTTAAAGAGAAATTACTTTTACGCTAATAAAATTAAAAGTAGCTATCCGAATTGTAGAAGTTAAGTTGACTCTTCAGTTACTTGATAACAGCAGCTCATTAATGATTTATCCACGGACAGGTTGCTTCCGAATTTCTTGTTTAAATTTGAATATTTTTAAATTATTTTTTTTTTCTTGCAAAGGATAGCTGAGGTCGATCTCTAATAAGTGCATGTATACTTTTTTTTTTTTTTTTTTTTTTTTTTTCAGTTGCAAATTTTTTCATTAAAGGTACATTCACGTTAAAAATAAATTCCAAAAGTGAAATTACCTTTGCTTAAAAAAATTGAAATTGAAGTCGAAAAAATATAGGAATATTTTTCGTAAAAATTATTCCAGGAAAATTTGAAAAATCGGAAATCAGAAAAATAGGGACATTGACTTTTAAAATAATAGTAATTTCTATTAATACTAATAAACCGAAAGGTGGCTATACAAACTATCACCTCATCGAGTTCATGGCTGAAATTTTGGGATTAGTTAAGACTCGATCATCATATTAAAATAAAACTGGTCTGCTAATTTTTTTTTTTTTTTTTTTTTTTTTTTTTTTGAAAACACCCGCTGACCCGATTTTAGGGGTTGATTCGTAAGTTTTTTCTTGTGTTTTCCTGCACCTAGGTCCTTCATAAATTCATAGCTTTGGGTGCAAGAAACGCAATGATTTACCTACCAATCAACCATTGAAATCAAATCTGAAGTTGATTTCCACAGGATATGACTGGGCAGACCAGTTGTATTTTAATATGATGATCGGGTTTTAATTAATCCTAAAATTTCTGTAGTGGACTCTATAAGGTGATGGTTTATGCAACAGCGCCTCTCGCATTAACCTGCCGATAGATAAATCCTTTCTTAAACGTAAAACATTCTATAGTCCAACGGAAAGAGCATAACATATCAATAAACATGCTAAGACAAAAACCTGCCTAAAACAAAAAAAAATCTGGGTACTTGAGATTCCGTCTTAGTAGGATTTACTCAATTAAATAAACATAATAGATTTAGGCAGTAAAATCTATGAAAGAAGAATCAATAGTTATGGAAACAAACATGAAAAACCCACAATTGGAAAGGTTTTCCCTTGAGCATTTATCATTTCGATAGGAACCTTTTTTACTTTCTTCTATCTTTACAAGAAGAAAGTATTGGATTCGTGAAAATTTTCGACTTCCAGTTTTCGACGGATTTATACGTTTTAGAAGGTCCTGAACACGTTTTGACTATTTTTAGAAAATGTCTGTCTGTGAGTCTGTCAGTCAGTCTGTGAGTCTGTGTGTCTGTCTGTCAGTCTGTCTGTATGTGACAAAAAATTTGTGGACGCTCTATCTCAAGAACTAATGCTCGAAATTTAATGAAATTTTATATTCAGTTAGACCTTGATATGAATTAGTGCCTATTAGTTTTTGGTGAAAATTGGCCTGCAGGTGGCGCTGCTTACTACGTTTTTCATAATTTTCAAGATTGCTATATCTCAAGGACTAATGCACAGAATTTCACCAAACTTCAGATTCTGTGACCCCTTGATATACATAGACGCTGATTAAGTTTTGGTGTAAATTGGCCAGCAGGTGGCGCTGCTATGCCACATTTTTCATGATTTTCATGATAGCTATATCTCAAGAACTAATGCACAGAATTTCACCAAACTTCAGATTCCGCGATACCTTGAGATACATAGCCGCTGATAAGGTTTTGGTGTGAACTGCCCTATAGGTGGCGCTGCTATGCTATATTTTGCACGATTTTTGCGATAGCTATATCTCAAGAACGAATGCAGAGAACTTCATCAAATTTTAGTTTTTTTTACACTAGAATATATAACATAATTAGACGCTGATTACATTTTGGTATTAATCTTGCAACAAGTGGTGCAGCTATACTGCATTTTGCACGATTTTTCCGATAGCTATATCTCAACAACCAACGCACAGAATTTCATCAAACTTCAGATTTTGTTACAAAATGACATATAACATAATTGCACGATGATTACGTTTTGTTATAAATCCTTCAACTGATGGTGCTGCTGTGCTATATTTTACACTTTTTTAAAAATTAGTTATATCTTGAGAACTAATGCACAGAATTTCATCAAACTTCAGATTCTTTTACACCTTAACACAATTAGACGCTTTTTTTACGTTTTGGCATAAATTGTCCAAGATATGGTGTTGCTGTGCTACGTTTTGCAATTTTTTTTGTTATAACTATATCTCAAGAACTAATGGACGAAATTCCATCAAATTTAAGATTCTGTTAGGTCTTGATATCAATAGATGCTTATTAGGTTTTAGTATAAATTACCCAACATGAGGCACTACTAAGCTCATTTTCTCAGAATATTAATTAAATTTTGCGTTTTAGGCTTTTCGGATACCAGAATCTCATTAGGCTAGGTCAAATGTTCGAGGAAATTCGATAGTGAGCATCTCTGGGGTCACCACGTTTTTTTTTTTTTTTTTTTTTTTTTTAATTTTTTTTTTTTTTTTTTTTTTTTTTTTAATATTAAAATGTATTTATGAGATAGAAGAAAGTTTCGGGATTGACACATCCAACTAGTTATTTGTTTGTTTGAATTGTTTGTTTTGTTTTACGTTTAATTAGAGATGTAAATTTTCCGGAAAAATATAAGTGGCGGAAAAAAACTGGTTTTCTACCGGGTTTTTTTCGGAAAAAAATGGAAAAGTTGGAAAAATTGAATTTTCATGATTGTTTCTATCAAAGATATTATATTTTCTTAGAGAATATTAAATAATAAATCTTTTTTTCCATTTATTTGTATTAAAAGAAAATTATTTTTTCTTTATATTACAAAATAAAAAGAAAGAAGCAAAGCCGCTTATAAAAATTTAGTTTTTTTTCCACGGCCTAAGAATTTTTTATAAACGCTATTGTTTGTTGTATCATATCTCTGTTGAAATGACTTTTCAGTTACATGTTTAACTACCAATTGACCTAATGTAAAAACCTGAGCCAATATGCCTACAGTTTGGAATGAAATAAATTATGTATCCCATTTATATATATAATATAGTTTTAACTAATAAATATATAGTATAACTAATAAATAAATAATAACTAATAAATATAGTTTTTAAGTAAATGATACTTAGTTTAATGAAGTAAATTATTGCAGTTTTGTCATATTGTTATAAATATCAGTATTCAAAAATAAAAAATTCGATTGTTTGTTTAAAAAATGTATATTTTTAGAATGTTACATTTTTTTCTTACAATTTTAATTTAATTTCCTTTAAAAAATATATTTAGTTTTGGTATAGCTTTCCAATCTCAACTCAGAATAGTTTTGATTTAGTTTTATAATCTAAATTCAAACAAAACTAAGTGTTAGTTTCGCTTATTCAGGTCTGCAACTAAAAAACAACATAGGATTTATTAACTATTAGATTTTTACTCACCGAAACCATGAAAATATATATATATTTTTTTAAGTTAACGTATTTTTTTCTTTTTATCCTGAAATCTGGTATTCCATTCTTGAGTAAGAAACTATATTCAATAATATTTACATATGGTAATTTCATATTTCTAAGAGTGGAACTCAAAAGTTATGAAAACAGAACTCTACAAATAGAAAATGTTAGCGAGGAATTAACAAAAGCAATTACACACAGAGATAAACTTCTACTGTGCTTTAGAAAACTATACTAAAATTCAAAATTCAATCAAGAAGGAAAGCATAATTTGGAACGTATTTACTTTTAATAAAATATGGATTTTTTTTTTCATTGCAGTTGTACTTTTCTAATGCTAAGTGCCTAGAGGTCTGCACGGGCCGGAATTTCCAGGCCCGGGCCGGCTCGTTTTGGCCCGTTACAATTTCTACGATTTCTAAAAAATTCAGATTTTTATCATATAATTTTAGATTCTTTTAAAGAATACTGCATACATATCAATGTTTTTACAGTATATTTTACAAGAAATATACATTAACAACATTAATGATTATTTAGATTCTCAGACTTTCAACATTCGAATAAAGATTCATTAAAAAATTAATATCGCTTAGAATAAAAGAAAAAAGAAAAAAAGCTAAAAACATCGTTACTTTTGAAGCTGTTTAATAAAAGAAGATTTATAAAAATATTTCCTTATCATTTTTTTAAAGATTTTAAATCCATATTCATTCTTAAATTCAAAGAAGCTACTTTCTGATACATTTCTAAATTCATTTTTTTTTTTTCAGAAACGCATAAGCTTAGCAGGTATTTTTATTCGGAAACTATATAATCGAATGGCGTTATCCAATTTTTTGATACAAGCAATTTAAGCAAGCAAATAAAATACTTTCATAATTAGCGTTTTGAATAGAATTTCCGGAAGCGATAGCATGGGAAGGGATAAAAAAAACATGCAATCATCTGAGAAAATATTCTATCTCAACAAGTTAATAGAAGTATTTTATTTACCGAAAATGAAAAACGCTATTCGATTCCAAATCCATTCAATAGTTAGGCTTATCACTTTTATACTTTTACAATTTAAAATTAATCAGAAAATGTGTCAAACTTTCCATTATTGAGAAATTAATTTAAAAACTATCAAGAAGTATATATCCAAAGATTAAGCTAACATAAATTCTTTATCGCTGTTAATAATTTTACCTGAGTAAGCTAAAAAAATATTAAAACGGGTTACACACAATGTAATTCTCCGATGCCGATCTCTACACTGTAAATTTTTATATTGATGCTGTCAAACTAGTATGGCTCGTGACGCACATTTATACTTATTCTCGTTAAAACAATTTTCGTTGAAAAAAAGCTCATATTTTATCGTTTCTGTCGAAATCTTCACAAAATTTTTTAATCGGCCCGTTTATGTTGTTTGCCGGCCTGGCCCTGCCCATTGAGAAAACTATTCTAAATCTGCTGGCCCGGCCCGGCCCGTTAGAAGATTCGAAAGGATTCCGCCGGGCCGAGTACGGGTCACGGGCCAAGCCCGGGCCCGTGCAGACCTCTATAAACTGCCTATGTTTTGCAACATTACTGTATATTATGGAAGTAATGTGGAGATCAATTTTACATTCAACACCTTAAAAAACATTCAATTAATCAGCTATAACGAAATCTTGACAAATGCAGCATAGTAGTGCCACCTATAGGGAAATTTACACCAAAATCTAAACAACATTAATATATATCAGGAACTGGCTGAATCTGTAGTTTAATGAAAAAATCGTCTTTTAGTTCTTGAAATGGAACTATTGTGAAAATTATGAATAAGGCAGCATAGCAGCGCCATCAGTTGGACGATATACACTAATAACTAAACATCTCGAGTTTATATCAAGGTGTAACTGAATCTAAAGTTTTGTGAAATTATGTGCATCGGCTCTTGAGGTAGAGTGCCCATAAAATTTTTGTCACATTCAGACTCACAAAGTGACAAATATTTCCAAAAACCACCAAATCGTGTTCAAGACCTTCTGAAATGTTTAAATACACCAAAAACTGGAAGTCAAATTTTTCGCGAATTCAATATTTACTTCTTGTAAAGATAGAAGAAAGTAATAAATGTATGATTCAAATTTTATGTTAAATTTTTAATTTTACCATTCCAATCGGCATATTATTAAAATAATTTTGCACATGAATTAATTTTAAAAAAGAGAAGTTGCATTTAATTATTTATCTAGATTTTTTTCGTGTAATCCTGTTTTTGTGAAATTGTGAACTTCTTGTATATACTTATACAAATACAAAATATAATCAGAATTTATGATTTAGAAATTATCACTATATTTAGGTTCTAATTTAGCCATTTTTAATAAGGTTATTCATACATATATGCAACTTGATAAGATTCAGCTGCTATATGGCATGAGATTTTGTTTTTCTTCAATCACTGCATTTGTAAAAGATTCAATTTCGAGATTTAACTTTTTTCTGTAATGTCTATTTTTTAAGACAAATTTTGCGAAGGGTCTTGTGTTTCAAACTAGTAAAAAATGTGAAGGATCCTTTCAAGTCTTCTCAAACAGATTTCTGCTGAGAGATCAGATTACCCATATTAAAGTTTTCATGTGGGACACTCAACATAAAAATAAATTAAATTAAAAGTATGAGAATGTAGCTATTACAAAATTTACAATATATTATTTTACAAAATTGAAAAATAAGCCCTCGGAAAAAAACTGAAAAAAAAAACCGGGTTTTTTCCCCAATTTTTCCGGATTTTTTCCGAGCATTCCCATCTCTACGTTTGATACGGGATTTCGTCAAAGACAAATTCCATTTTCACAAGCTTTATTGAACAGAGTACAGTAAATCTGTAATAACAGAATCGCTAAAAACTGAACAAACATTAAATTTTCGACAGATTCTCCGATGTCCATATAGATTCCTTGCGACGAGGCCAGTGTTGAATTTAGGGGATGGCCCGGGAGGGGGGGGGGAATTGTTCCCCGGAAAATTTGAAATTTTGCGTCTCTAACGGTCAGAAAGTACAATGTCCCTCCCCCCCCGGAGCCATAGAAGTCCCACCCGGAGAAAAGTGTCTGAATTCAACACTGAACGAGGCAATAAAAATATTCCGTTATACGCAAGTACAGGTTTTATAAAGTTACTGCATAAAATTGTTCACGACTAACGAACAGCAGGACTCTAAAAAAATTTTAAAGTATTTTTACAACATGAAAAATTGGAACTTCTGGCGTTTCGCTTGACAGCTCATGAAACCCTTAAAAACCGGGACATCTCACATAAATCGGTACACCTAACAACACTACTTATGAGGTACTCTTGTTTATATGTGTGTGTGTGTGTGTGTGCATGCCCGTGTATGTGTAAATTTTTGTCTGAACTAAATTTTGAATTATCGTTTTCGGCAGTGTTGAATTCAGGAGGTGGCCCGGGGGAGGACATCCACCCCGGAACAAAAAAATCCCCCCCGGAATTCTATAACGACCCCTCCCAGACAGCGCCGTGCGAAAGGCCGCGAAGGGGGCGATCGCCCTGGGCGCGGAAATTTAGGGGGCGCCAAATTTATAGCACCAACGTCATTTTGGGTTTGTTACAAGAAAAAGTTGGGGGAGGAGGGCGCCAAATGACACTTTGCCCCGGGCGCAGTTTTCTCTTCGTATGCCCCTACTCCCAGAGAAAAGTGTCTGAATTCAACACTGGTTTTCGGATAATAAACAACCTATTATATACTAAAAAATACAAGAAATCTCCATGAAGATTCTTTTCGTCTGTGACCGCTATACCGAAGTTAATTTTGCAGATCACCCCTTTGAATTCATGAGATCTTTCACCCACACAACCCAGTCACGCCCCTTGGAAGTTCTCTTTTCGCAGACTTCCAGGCACCCCCACTTCGCTTACGCACTGGGACACCTCACCGCACGCTGATCTTTGCGGGGGCTCATTTCAATGAAAACGTGATCCTGGAAACGTGATTATTCTTTTAGTTCATTTAACTGACTGATTCATAGTATAGTATAGTATAGACAATCGTTGCAACAACGCTATTGATTTATTTATATATAAATCGGACGACAGTTTAGATTTTTAAACTATTTATAAACTGTTTTGCGACCTATTCTCTTAAGGCAGGGCCAGTGGGGTATTCAGGGGGTGTGTTGATGGAGATGCAGTCCCCTACGAAATTTCTAAAAAACAAAATTTAATTACGAAAGTTTATCAAAATGTAATGAAATCTGCAAAGATGGAATTTTAAAGGAACTAGAAAATATTCGGTTATAGTCAGGTTTTCATTTTAAGAAGTCTTTTTTCATAGAGATCACAAAATAACAATTTTAGCCAAGTTTCAGATATAAGCAGTACATTCTTTACACGCCGTAAAAATTATACTAGTTAAGACGAAAGCCTGCTTAAAACGAAAATCTTGTCCCATGCAATTCCATCTTAGAAGGTTCGATTGTATAATGTTAACGTTTTTGTGATTTCCTCTCAGAAATTTTTACAGTATCTCAGCCCCCACCGAAATGATAAGTCTAGATGTACCACTGGACAGATCTGTCTAACACCTTTTATTAAGTCGGTTCTCATACATTCCCTAATCAACAAACACAAAACTTTCTGACACATTTTTGACTCATTAGGTGCGTTCGTAATTATGTAAATACGTATACCTATGTAAATAAATAGCACCTATAATTGCCGTTCAGTCCGTCCGTCAGCATATAACAAAGTAAAAACTACCCAACCGAATCGTTTGAAAATTAAAATATATAGTTATTACAGAATTTTGTCGGGTCATTTCAAATTTAATGAAAATCGGATGCATAGATCAATTACAGGGACAATCAAAAGGATTCCGTTACATTGCGGTCAATGGGGAAAAAAGTTTCAAATGCATTTTAATCGTTTGAAATTTAAAATGTATAATTATTACATAATTTTGTCATTTCAAATTTTATGAAAATCGAATGTGTAGATCAATTACAGGGACAATCAAAAGTATTACGTTACATTACGATCAATAGGGAAAAAGTTTCAAATGCATTTTAATGCTGTTATATGTTCGGATGAGTAAAAATGTATATGCATCTGTGAAGTACGTATTATAATATACATTCTGCACAATCTGTGGTGCAAAGAGCATTTGTTATTGATTTACAAGGCCGCACAGAAATATTCCATTACATAATGAGTATAGGGAAAACATTGTTTGGGGCGCGTTTTACTTGTAATTAACTATTTAACATTTTATAAGATTGATGTATGTTTCTAAATAATAGTTTACGTAATAAAAGCTATACTTCCTGTATATTTACAGGAACACAAAAAAGATTGCGACCACTATACTGTATGCGGAGTACTGTCTACTATAACAGCAAGATCTGAATATTTTTAAAACTTCGTTATCGTACGAACGCACCTCATTTGCTACGCTTCACGTGCAATTTTCAATTTGGTTTTTGATGTAAAGGCATAAAAATGGCAAGTCTGGTCTGACTATTGAAGCGATTTGTAATCGAATGGCTTTTTTCATTTGTGGATAAATATATTACTTATAGTCCGGAAACCGGTGATATCAAAAGTTCCGTCATCGAGGAACTGAAAACTTTTTTTGTGTCTAAATCGACCGTAAAAAGTAATGCGAACAAAATGAGCTACATATGACTGTTTGACAAGCCAAAAATAAGTTTAATTAAATTAATTTTTGTTATTGAATTGCCGTTTTTACGGGAATCCAACTCTTGACCACCACACAGACGCGAAATAAAGTAATTACTAATAAAAATTCGAACCAAAATAAATCATTAGATTCATCACTGTCCGCCTCCTTAAAATAGGTATGGCAGACTTTTCCGGCTGAATAAAGTTTTTCATACCATTTTTTTCTTGAAAGAGTACAAAACTTCCTATAAAACGCTTTAAAAGTGGTTATTATCCGTGATTATGGCAAAACATTACAGCTTTTTAATAATAATTAATTCAACATATTGTCAAACCTGGACACACTTAGTTCATTTGGTTTTGGTTCCTATGACTTTTTACTGTCGATTTAATTTTTTAAAAAAATCAAATCTGCGATGACAGTGCTTTTGTTGTGTTCCACGGCCTATTATCGAGTTGTATGCGATTTTTGTCACGCGACGACCGGTTTTTCTTCTTCCTCTTGCTGTCGCATCCAGAAATTCAGTTCAAAATGAAGACTTTGACAGTATTTTCTGAAAGATTTTCTGCTTTTTCAAAAAAAAAAAAAAAAAAAGAAAGAAAGAAAGAAAGAAAAACGCTGTTCAAAGACATGATTCCTGAATAAGAATATTTGCTGAATTCATGCATTTTCGAACACAAATGAATTCTGAAACATGTCAGAATTAGGGCTTCAGAATAGACTTAACCCTTTATGGCCCGACGGTATTTTAAAGTGCTATGGATAGTTTACTTTCCAAAAGCATTATTGGTTGCAACAAAACAAAAATATTTTTTAAAATATAATTTCTTTGCCTTTGCATCCTTCAGCATTCTTGACTTTGAAAGATTGGAGTAGAAAAGTTTCTGTTCGGAAATATTTCTTTATTTCTATTGCCAGAACATTATATTTGTGCATTTCCTAATCCTAAAAAATATTAAAATAAACGGTCAAGTGCGAGTATTACTCACGCTCAGAGTGCAATACTGTACTATACAATACCACACTGTTGAAAATTTGAAACTTTTGTTCCATCGTCACTCCACCACTTTTATAGAATGTCTCTATTTTGACCAATGAAAATGCTTCATAATGCAGTAAAGTTATCATTTTCTATAAAAGCAATGGCGTGACGATGCAGCAAAAGTTTCAAAATTTTAACAGTGTATATTATACAATAGATTACTCCATACAATAAATATATGAATTATTAACTGCATTATAGTATTTAAAAAAACCATTGCTGAAAGAATAATAAGACTGTAAAAAAGGCATATATACAGGGTTGAATATAGCTGTATGTACTAGAAAAATATGAATGTTTGTGTCATAAAATTTCAAAGAGATATGAAGCCAAAATAATGTCAGGTATCGCCATTCTGTATAACTCTCTTTTAATCTCATTTTAATCTGTTTTGTGCTTATTATTATTATTAGGATGAGCGAAGCGAATCCTCTACTAGTCCACTCAAATGACACTTTGTCGTACACTTTACAAAAAAACTATGCAGTATTTTCACTTGAAATTAAACACAACTATAAATTATGATCTGTAGATTTGCAGAATATTATTTTTTTTACAGAAATACTTTTCAAAAAATTATTATTTTAATTAATTTATTTTACATGTTTTTCCATTACGAACGCATTTTTTCAAATAAAAAGTGAAGCACGTACGTTTTCAGAAGAAAAACTTAAATCATGGGGTCAGTAATTATAGCTAGAATCATCATTAAATAAATAAATAAATAAAATATATTTTCATTATTCTGATAAAATATCTCAAAAACTGATTTCAGATTTTCAAACTATGCTCATTCCTTTGATTATTAATAGTTTCATGATTTCTTTTATAAAATGTATAAAATACTTTTTTTTTAGGAAAATTATAGCACATTTTTAATGAATTAAAATTTGTGAAAATTCTCTTATTAACATTCAATTATAAAAGTATTTTTCTGTGTCAGGAATTCAAATACACGATTTATTCTTATTTTGTGAAATCATTTAAGCAGACGATATTTATGAATTTTAAAAGAATTACATTATGTTTTTGTGAAGTGGCAATAAAAGAATTGTAAACAAATAAAATTAATATTTTGTATAATTCTACTTCGAAAATATTTTTATTTATACCAGTTTTATATCATAAATAAACAATCTGAGGAAATTCTTAGTTATTTGGTTGAAATACATTTTAAAATTAAAATGCGCCGAAACATAAAATTACATTTTTGCTTAATAAAGATGCAAAAATAATTTTAAAGATATATTATTACTTTCAAATATTTATCTTATAGCATAATACTTCGCGAATCCAAACAAAGCATGGCTTTTGCTAGTTATAATTTAGGACTTAATTTGGTACTGACAATAAAAATAGTGCATATTAAAACTTCATTTAGCATTTCATAAAAATTAAATTCAACGTAATAATAATCTTTTGTGAATGTAGCTAAAATAAAACTCTTCTTTCGTGTTTAAACTTGGTGCTATGCTAAGAACGCTTTGAAAGTATGTCGCAAATTTGCAACACCGCCATGGTCCATGCCACATTTTTCCAGATAGGTTTTAACACTAGAAAAGCTGGAAATTTTAGCCAAGTTTTATAAAAATACTTCACACCAGAATTTTAATTTATAATATAGTTTAAATTTTTACTTAATGTTTCTCTTCTTTGTAACTTTTAAACATTTTTTATTGTAAAATTTCTGGTTTGAACCGAAATATATTCATGTGGCAGTAGTCAAAATGATCGCTCACGGAAATTCTAGAGTTAATTAACTTTTGAAAAGACAAAGGGGTTATTAAGAGATCCATTCAATGCAAATTAGTCGTGAATCCCATAGTATTTATCTTATTAACCCATTTACACCCGCATATTTTTAGATCACTAGATTTAGTGGCAAGAAAACGTCTTTCACATCAGTAAACATAAAGATAAAAAATATACTATTTTTCACACAAATTCCTTCATAAAATACCATTAAAAAATACTCTTCTTTTAAATGTGGTGGGAAATCTAAAATTTAAATTTTAACGAAGAAAATAATTTGGCAGTGGATTAGTTCTAATTAAATAAGTCTGCTTTAAACAATCTGACGTTTATTAATTTTGTACTGCTAATGAGAATTAGATCATACAAATATATCATTAAAAATTGTTACCTAAGCTATAAAAGCCGATCGTAGACTACGCCGCCCCTGTCATTTTGTATGTCCAAACCGTCCACATATTTAACCCCTTTGCGACGGGAGTCTTTTATGAAATTTTTAATGTTTTGCCACCGGTTTTTAAAAACAAAAATTTGTGTCTTTTTAAATCGAGAAAATGCGTCGATTAAATAAGGCAAATTTTACAGTATAATTTTACTGGTGGGGATAAACAAGAATTTTTAAGCCTTTTTGCGGCACGTACATATGTCGCTCGTCCCCAAGGGGTTAAACGTTAATATCTCGGTTAATTTCCGACGATGTTTTTAGAAAGTCATTATCAACAATGCTTTTTTTATTATTATTATTCTTTTACGATTGGTACCTCCAGCGATCCTCAATACCCTTGCTGAATGCAGTAAATCGAAATTTGTGTGTAACGGAAAAATGCTCTTTTTTCAAAAACTATGTGACCTAGGGAAGAGGTCTGCACGGGCCGGAATTTCCAGGCCCGGGCCCGGCCCGTTGTTAAACTCAAAAGTTCGGCCCGGCCCGTACAGAAATCAGTGAAACCAAGCCCGGCTTGTTACAATTTCTACGATTTCTAAAAAATTCAGATTTTTATCATATAATTAGGATTCCTTAAAAGAATACTGCATACATATCTATGGAATGATTTTACAGTATATTTTACTGGACATACACATTAACAGCATTAATGATTACTTAGATATTTAGGCTTTCAACATTCGAATAAAGATTCATTAAAAAATTAATATGGCTTGGAATAAAAGAAAAAAGAAAGAAAGTTAAAAACATCGTAACTTTTGAAGCTGTTTAATAAAAGAAGATTTATAAAAATATTTCTATATCATTTTATTAAAGATTTTAAATCCAAATTCATTCTTAAAATGCAAAGAAGCTCCTTTCTGATTTATTTTTAAATTCATTTTTTTCTCAGAAACGCACAAGTTTAGCACAAGTCGAATGGGGTTATGCATTTTTTGATATAAGCAGTTTAAGAATACTGCAAGTAAATAAAATACTGTCGTAGTTAGCGTTTTGAATAGAGTTGCCGGAAGTGATAGCATGGGAAGGGAGAAAAACCTACAATCATTTGAGAAACTATTATATATCTCAACAAGGTTACACAAGTATTTTATTTACCAAAAATGAAAAACTCTAGTCGATTCCAAATCCCTTCAATAGTCAGGCTTATCACTTTTATACTTTTACAATTTAAAATTAATCAGAAAATATGTCAAACTTTCGCATTATTGAGAAATTAATTTAAAAACCATCAAGAAGTATATATATCCAAAGATTAAGCTAATATAAGTTCTTTATCGCTGTTAATAATTTTACGAATCATGTTGTCCGCCCTACAGATCTTGAGAACAATTAAGTCTAGTTCCTGTCCGGCTAGTCTACATGTAGAAAAATAATACAAGCTTGATCTCGGCCCGACACGAGTCAGCAAAAAAAATATTAAAACGGGTTACACACAATGTAACTGTCCGATGCCGATCTCTACACTGTACATTTTATTACTAATGCTGTCAAACTAGTATGGCTCGTGACACACATTTATACTTATTCTCGTTAAAACCATTTCGTTGAAAATAGCTCATATTTTATTGTATCTGCTTAAATCTTGCAAAAGAGCCGGCAGTCCCGAAAATTTTTTTATCGGCCCGGCCCCAGCCCACAGGGCCCGTTCAATTTTTTTACCGGCCCGGCCCGTTTATGTTCTTTGTCAGCCCGGCCCGCGGACTAGGCCGGGTACGGGCCACGGGCCAAGCCCGTGTTATATAGGTCATATCTACGGGACCTATCATGACCTATATAGGTCGGTTATATAGGTCAATACCTACTATATTCTTTTCTGTGTGAAGCTGTGCCTCACCGATAACAGCCAAACTCCAATCAATTTCCCTAGAGTTGCATATAAGGCATGTGCCTTGAACGCCAGAACAAAAAACAGAGGGGGCGTCAGATGCAGATTTTGTTTGTCTATACATATAAATATGAGTATTTGGTATGTATAATAAATTTGCATAAAAATGTCTCACAGGCAGAAAATTCAAAAAAAAACTGAACCGAATGCATCTCTATGAAATCTATCATTTATACAGGGCGGTCTATAAAAAACCTTGTTCTAAAAAAACTGTACCTCACCAGTAATTTCCAAACTCCAACCAATTTTCCCAGGGTTTCCAGAAGGGGCATGTGTCTGGGACTCAAAAACGGAAAACAAAGGTTGCGCCAAATGAAGATTTTGTTTTTCTTCAAATATAAATATGTAAATGTAGTATTTATACCGAATTTGCATAAAAATGACTTACAGCTGGAAAATTGAAAAGAAAACTCAACCAAATGCATCTTTATGCCTTCTGTCATTTAAATAGGTCAGTAGTCTCTGCTCAAAAACTCTTTTCTATGAAAAACTGTATCTCACTGGTAATTTCCAAACGCCAACCGATTTCCCAAGGGGTTGCAGAGGGGGTACGTGTCTCGAGCGCCAAAACGAAAGGCGAAGGGGGCACCAAATGAAGATTTTGTTTGTCTTTACATGCAAAAATTTATGTGTATAGAATTTACATAAAAATGTTTCACAGCCGGAAAATTCGTGAGGAAAACTGTACTAAAAACATCATTGCAGCTTCTGTCATTTAAATAGATCAAGCTCAACTCAAAAACCCTCTTCTGTTTGAAACAGTACCTCACCGGTAATTTCCAAAAGCGAACCTATTTGCCTAGGGATTGCAGAGGGGCATGTGCCTTGGACATCGAAACGAAAGGCAAAGGAGGAGGCAAACGAAAATTGTATTTGTCTTTAGATACAACAAGTTGGAAATTGCACGTGAAATGAGTAAATAAATGAGGTGCGTTCGTATAATAATGAAGTTTTAAAAATATCACTCTCATATATCAATCTCATAAAATTGTAAATAGTTAATTATAATTAAAATGCGCAACAAACAATATTCTCGCTATACTCAATATGTAATGGAATACTTTTGTGTGGCCTTGTAAATCAATAACAAAAGTTCTTTGCACAACAGATTATGCAAAATCTATATTATAATATGTACTTTATGATGCATATCAATATTATTATGTTCGAATGAGTAATGCATTTGAATTATTATTATTTGATTAATTAAAATGCATTTGAAACTTTTTTTTTCCATTGACTGTAATGTAACGGAGTACTTTGGATTGTCCCTGGTATTTGATCTATGCATCCTATTTTCAAAAAAATTGAAATGACTTGACTAAATTATGTAATAAGTATGTAATTTAAATTTCAAACGATTAAAATGCATTTGCATCATTTTTCCCCATTGACCGTAATGTAACGGAATACTTTTGATTCTCCCTGTAATTGATCTATCCATCCGATTCTCATAAAATTTGAAAAGGCTCGAAAAAATTATGTAATAATTATATATTTTAAATTTCAAAAGATTCGGTTGGGTAGTTTTTGCGTTGTTATATGCGGACAGACAGACGGACAGACGGACGTTTTGAACGACAACTATAGGTGCTACGTAATTTACATAATTACGAACACACCTAAAAATGAATATGTATAAATAATAAATATTCATAAAAAGGTCTCACAGTCAGAAAATTCAAAAACAAAACGAAATCAAATGCATTTCTATGCCTTCTGTCAGTTATATAGGTCAGTCTCTACTCAAAAATCCTCTTCTGTGTAAAATTGTACCTCCCCAATAACTGCCAAACGCCAACCGATTTCCCTAAGTATTTCAAAAGGAGCATGCCAGAACGAAAGGAGAAGGGGGCGCCAAATGAAAATTTTGTTTGGCTTTACATACAAAAATTTACATACAAAATGTTTATTCATTGAATTTGCATAAAAATGTCTCACAGCCAGAAAATTCAAAAGAAAACTGAACCAACTGCAACTCTATGCCTTCTGTCATTTAAATAATTCAATGTCAACTCAAAAACCCTCGTCTGTTTGAAACTGTATCTTGTCGGTAATTGCAAAACTCCAACCGATTTCCCTAGAGGTTGCAGAGGGGGCACAGTCTCGGACGCAAAAAAAATGAAAGGTAAAGGGGGCGCCAAATGAAGATTTTGTCTTTACATACAAAAATATCTATCTCAGTGATACAGCGGACACGCTATAGTCCGTAAGTTATGCAAAAAATCAGATACGGGTTGTAAAAAAAATCTCTCATGGGACGCGTAATTTTGTCAAAATATCATCGAAGACGACCGAATTTCATCAAAGGATCGCAGCAAGAAAGACAAATTTCATCTAAGGATCGCCAAAAAACGATAATTATTTCATAAAATTGCGATAAAACGGCAAATTTCGTCAAAAGATATGCGAAAAAAGGGCACCTTTTTTTTAAAAAAAAAATCACGATAAAACAATAACAGATTTCGTCAAAAAAATTGTGAAAAAACTCTAATTTCGTTAAAGGATCGCAGGAAGAAACACAAATTTCATCAAAATATCGTGAAAAACGGCCAATTTTGTTAAAAAATCGCAAAAAAAGACTAATTTATTTTTTAAAAATTGCAAAAAAAGACAAACTTTTTCAAGATATTGGGATAAAACGACACATTTCGATAAAAGATTAGCATAAAAAGGAAAATTTTGTCAAAAATCGGGGGGGGGGGGGGGAAACCCGCAAATTTCGTCAAAAAATCGCAAAAAAATGCAAATTTCATCAAAGGGTATAAAAATAAATGATTGCAGGAAGTGGGTTTTTTTTTTAATTAATATTCCTGCTGTTAATAATATGCAATTAATATTGACCTCCAAATCTTTAAGTGAATGTGACTCCAGAAAGCACCCATTCATTCATCAAACAAAAAATACCCTTTCACTCAATGAAAGTATTCTGTTTTTCTATAAATCCATCTTGCTCTTTTTAAAAAAAAATGCAAACAATAGCAGTACTTTTTATCATCTACACTCAAATAAGTATTATTTTATAATTAATTTGTATCTTATCTTACACATTTATTTTTATAAAAGTAAAGAAACTTTTTCTTATTTATTAAAAAATATATATTGATTTAAATTTTTCATTAGTTATTATTAAAACAATAATTCATGCGTGTCATTTTTCTTTTCCAAGTAAGCAAGTTCAATTTTTGCATCTGAAATATGACTCATTATTAGGGGGGACCTTCTTTTCTAAAGAAGAAACCCAGAATTTTAGTAGTCCCGGGTACCCAGGATTTTTAAGTCTAGCGTCATCACTGTATCTATACTAATAAAAGAATAAATCACTCTGTGTGTGTGCGTGTGTGCGGTTTCTATAGCGAAATTTGCGGCACGTATGAGGCTCAATTTTTTTGTGAATTTAGTCCAAGACTTTCGCAAGAATAATTATAAATTGTTTTAAGAACTGATACTAATTTCATAAAATCACTATATAAATATAACATGCCCATATTAGAAATCAGAACATCGGACAGTCACATCGTATCTGAGCCCAAACTTTATTTCATAAGCAGACTCGTTCTGGACCGAGATCAGGCTTATGTATTATTTTTATCTGCATTGTCGATCCAGGCTGAAACTGGATCTAGTATTTTCCAGGATGTGTGGGGTAGGCAATATGCTTTGTCGAAATATTAATAGATTAATTAATGAACTTGCCGGGTCGCTAAACAAATTAAACGGACCTTCCCAACAAAAAAATTGAACGAGCTTGCCGTTCCGAACCGATAAAAAGATTAAGCGGATTTACCGGCTCGATATAAAAATTTCATCGAGGCCGATTAAATACGACTTTCACGAGGATAAATATAAATGTGCGTCACGAGCCGATGCTAGTTTGACAACATCAAAAGAGAAATCCAATCGAATCAATAAAGAAATGTGTCCAGCGTAGAGATCACCATCGGACAGTTACATAGCGTCCGAGTCCAGGATTAATTTTTTCAGCAGACTTCTACCAGGCCAAGATCAGACTTGTATTTTTTTCTACATAATCAAACCGGGACAAAACTAGATTTAATTTTTCTCAGGCTGTGGAGGGCAGGGAATATCTTCTGTAAAAATATTAATAGCGATAATGAACTTATATTAACATAATCTTTGGAAATACAATTCAAAGTGATTCTCAAATTCCCAGCTCAACAATCCAAAATTTTTTGACACATTTTCTAATTCATTTTTCATTGTAAAGGCATAAAATTGACAAGCTTGACTACTGCAACGATTTGGAATCGAGCAGTTTTTCCATTTTTTGATAAATAAATTACTTTCCGATTTGTAAGCTATTCTTATCACTTGACGGCAAGTTTTCCCTCTTTTCAGTACTATTGCCTCTTGAAATTCAATTCAAAATGACAACTTCATCAGTATCTTCTCAAAAATCTTTTATCTTTAACTAAAAACGAAAAATGCCATTCCATTGCATAGTTTCTGAATAAGAACATCTGCCAATTTTATGTGTTTCCGAAAACAAATTAATTCAGAAATGCGTCAGGAAGTAACTCCTTTGGATCAGAGAACAGCCTTAATAAATTACAGAAAAATACGAGGGTCATCCATAAAATAAGTTTCCCATGGCCCGTAAAAAGAAACAAAATATAATTACCTAGAAAGATTTATTAGAAAAGATACAGGAATGTTTCAACTACTTCTCAATATAAGTACCAGTGGGATTAAAATGCTTGTCACAGCGTGGGATAAATTTTTGTAGTCCAGTCGTCACCTGAAAATAATAAGGTTCTCTTTGTGTTTTTGAAAAAAATTGACTTATCGATATAGATAGGTTCTATTTGTATCTATGAAGGCATTTTTGCATCAAAATGCTGTTATATATAATTTACATATGGCCTTACAATCATAATATGACATTATGTTAATCCAGAAATGCCTTCATAGATACAAATAGAGCCTTTCTATATTGGTAAGACAATTTTTTCAAAAACACAGATAGAACCTTATTATTCTCAGGTGACTTAGTGTCATAGAACTCTGCCGCCTGGGAATGGAGACAGGAGATTGTTACAGTCAGTGGTGTAGTCGTAAAAAAGTCAGAGGGTATACGCTCACAGCAAACAATATACTCTAGGATGTAAATATTACAGCTTTCTAGAGAAACACGGGGTATACGGTGTTCCTTAAAAAAATTTCAGAAGGTATACGGCGTATACCCCAGTATACCCTCCACTACATCCCGGATTACAGTTGTCAACTCACGTCTCATCAACCGTAAAGATGTTGTTGAGGTATTCGTTGCCTTCATCGTGATATCGCTACAGAAATATCAATGCTGCTTTTACAAGTTTGGTTTTGTGCTCAGGTGTAAGTTGTTTCGGCACAATCTAACGCAGAATTTCCAGATCAACAGAATCTTTTTCGCGCTTTTCTACAGCAATACCACGTAAAGGCAACGAGTACTTCAACAGGATCCAGGTCAACTGGATCCAACTTTCCGGGTAATTATGTTTTGTTTCTTTTAACCCTTTCCGGCACGGGTAAAATCTGTACTAAAATGAGAAATTATCGACTGACACCGGAATTCACAAGCGAATTTTTTAAATATTTTGAATTTCTTAATTTAAGCTTTTATTGTAAAAGCAAAATTTTACTAAAATAATACTGGTGCCGTTTGCAAGTTTGGAATAAAAATTAGGTATCCCAGACCGGGCACAGTGTGCCGGAAAGGGTTAAAGGCCGTGGAAAATTCGTTTTTTTCTATGACACTCATATTTAAAAATCTACTTTTTATTGCACAGTTTCAAAAATTAGGATTTTTTTAACCGCTTCCCCGTTTTGAACTTACGTTGTACGGCCAATCATCATTTACCCGTACCATGATCGGGCATCCATACTCTACTGATAATTTATTATTCTCACCAGTAAAATTTTATTGTAAATTTTGCATTATTTAAAAACGAGCATTTTTCCGATTCGATTAGACAGAAATTTCCGTTTTAAAAAAACGGTGATAAAAGATTAAAAATTCTGTAAAAGGCATGAAAAAATAGACATTATTTGAAAGATTTTTTTTTTTTCAAAAATATTGATCAGTTAAGTGGTTAATCAACTTTCTTTTAAAAAATTCTAAACTACAATATATTTTTTATGAATCTTTATTTGAATGTTGAAAAGTTTAAATGTCTATGCAATTATTAATGCTGCCATTGCGTACTCTGTATTGTAAGCGCATAGTAATTTAAAATGTACTCAGGGCCGTAACTATAAACTTGGGGGCCCCGGGCAAACTAGTGAGGCCCCTCGCGCCCGGGGCAAATTAAAACTTTGCCCCGGGGGCAGTTTTTTTTTTTTTCGTACACCGCTGTTTAAACATACACAGTATGATAAGCCTAAAAAGATATGAAAGATGGATTTTGTTTTGTTTTTCGATTTTATGTATTTATTAATAGATAAAAAGAAAATTTTGGTTTGTTTATTTTGTGTCGGCCGATTATCTACTCGAGGGATATAGGCCAGGGGGTAGTGCTCTTTGTGGGGGTCTTTCTAATATAAGAAGAAAGATTTTCTAGAATTTTTTAGATGATTTTCATATTATTTAACCGATGTGAAGCCCATATTTTCTTCCTTATACTAGCTTCGGTGGAATCGCCAAACATGCTGACGCGACATGACACATTCGGCTCGACATTCTGCTGCCTGCTCTAGAGCTGCTTTTGCATGCGAAGCATATAGAGTATATCGACGTACACGCAAAAACACTTACTCTATCACTTTGATTTTTTTTATTACTAACTTTTAGCTAGTTGCTGGGCATTTTATAGGAAGTTAAACTAGAAACTAAAATCAATAGTTTTTTTAACCACCAGTATGGGGCCCCACAGGCTTGGGGGCCCCGAGGCAGTGCCCCGGCTGCCCCGGTGGTAGTTACGGCCCTGAATGTACTGTAAAATTATCCCATTAATACGTATGTTTTCACTGATTTTTTGTACGAGCTGGACCTGCCCATAAACTACAAAATACAAACGAGTTAGGCTCGCACTCACACCGGGCCGGACTCCGTGTCTGGAATTCCAGTGGACCATGCAGACTTCTAGCACATCCCACTGGAGCGGGAGGCCTAAGGAGATGGTCACCACATACTCGAAATTTATCCCGTGAGCCACGATTTTATTTTATTAGTTATTCATTTTTTGGCCGTCAATCATTTTCTGGGGAATTTCTTTATTTCTCTGGGTCCTTTCTTTCCCCCGTTTCAAAACATTATGAATTCTTTGCCAAATAAGTGTAAATTTCTCTATGTTATTTAGTTGTTCTAAATTTCTAAATTAAAATTAAATCTTTTAAAATTCCAAAATAAATGTGAAATAATTATTTAATAGAATTTATTTATGTTTGTTAATTTTATGACGCCTACCACAAAGTAAAAATTTTTGTTATTATTATTATTATTATTATTTTCGGGGGGCGCAAAATTGAAAATTCGTCAAGGGGGCGCCGTTTTTACTTCGGACGGCTCTGGTGCCCCCCAAAATTATTGGTCACGCTACGCTTATGCACCGAACGACCTACTTATGCTCAAGTGGATTTGTGACCATTTGTGCAAAACTGTCACAGCAGAAGATTAAAAATTTTATAGTTTACAAAGTAAACATTTTTACTATTTGTAAATATTGAATATGTTTAATATAAAGGTGGTTTTCTGTAAGTGTGTTTTATTTTATTTCATTTATTTCCATTCTCCGGATAATCTGGATTTTCGGTAACCCAAATTGGGTCTGGTCCCAATTAATCCGAATTATCGGGGTTTTACTGTACTTATTAACTCACTAATTCAAAACGTAGAATGTGTTCCAGAAATTGCGTAATTTAGAGAATCAGAATTCATACTAGAAAATCTAAACTGCGAATTTCGGTTTATTTAATAATAAATATTATTAAATAAATATTATTATTAAATAAATTATTAAACAAAATTGTCTGCTATTAATTAAAGCAAAAATTCCTATTTTAAATTTCTGGTGTGATTATGGAATATCCGAATTAAAAATAATCCATCAAATCGATAACACTGATGTTAGCAAAAGTGTTATTAGAGGTTTAATTAAGATTTACCCCCTTTTTATGAATAAAATATGATATAAAGTTACATTAAAATAGAGAAAAAAATGATCTTTTAAAACATGAAAAATGATAGTTTTACAGAAAAAACATATATATTAAAAACACGGTGGGGATGACAGATTTTAAATCCAAGAAATATTTTAAGTACTTTTTATTTTGAATTCGGTCAAGATAAATCAGTAACATAAGTTTTAAAAAATAAGGATCTCGATAAGGATAGACATATTACATGGCTAGACTGTTGTGTGGGATGTTCAATTCTTTCTTTATTTATTTTCGTATTATTTGTTAAAGTTACCGGCTTCAGTTTGTTTATCAAGCATTCTTTTTTTTTTTTTTTTTTTTTTTTTTTTTTTTTTCCTCGAGATTTTCCTAAAGCGAAAACTTAACCTTTTCTCCACCAGAGTACGTTTTCTAGCACTTGTTTTTATGTTTGGCTCAAAGTGCGCATCGTTATCATATCTTAAACATCAAACCAACCAATCTGTTTATATTTTCAAGAACTATCAAGGAGACAAACATTTTTTATTTATCAAAATTTCCTTGATTATTTACGATTTTAATGCATTATGTCCTTCTAAAGGAAACTTAACAAGGTATATTTTTATCAGCTTTTATTTATTTATATCTGTCTACGTGTAGCCTTTTGTAAAATGTGACCTGATGTCTATTCTTTTTTTATATAGTTTTATTAAAAGAATGATCTGTGTTTTGGTTTCATTTGATTATTGATAATATTTTTATTATTAGTCGTAATGAGGATTTTAAAAAGGGAAAACCTGATAGCACTTTTGTTAATTTCTCAGTTTGTAGTTTTTATTTCATAGTATTGTTAGTTGGTAGTGTTAAGTTGGTTTAGACTTTGTATTAGTTATTGAGAATAGAACGTCTTTTTTAATTATTTTCAGGAGTAATGAATTCAGCTCTGAACATCTGCTGAGACTTACATAATAACTAAACAGTTTTGAATCTGTTTCACTTGATTCATTGTTCCTACTATTTGATGGGTAAATGATATTTATTTTGTTTGCTCTGTTAATTTTTGCCCATTTACTTAAGATAAATTGCTTGAGGCTTGGAATTTCTAATTCTAAAATATGCATGGTTTCTGATTTACATATAATGCATCTTTTATATGTAGTCTCCACATTGACTATTTATATAATAACTGTTTGCTATTACTGATACAAAAACGCAATAAAAAGTTGGAAACCATTTACCGTATATATGCATGATTCATGTGTTTTAATAGTAATAGTTCCGATCTGTTTTGTTGTGTTATCTACCAAAAATCATTTCAAGAAAAATACTGTGTGTAAAAGTCATTAGACAAAAGAAACATAATATTTCTGAGGTAAGAAAAACATTTACAATCTATGATTTAAATTATTTTTAGTTCATTTTTTTTTACTCTTTTTTTTTTTTCATTTGGTTAAAATTTGTAATTTTAAGATAAATACTTTTTTTTTTAATTTTAATTTGTAAGTATCTTTGAGTATATTTGACTAATTCAATTCATGTTTTACAAAACTCGACTTCATAGTTCTGTATTTATTGATTTTAATTTCTAATAGTTCTATTTTTTGTGCACTTTATAAATGTATATAAACATATAATGTGTGTATAGTTAAGTTTATTTAATTTTTTTGAAGAGAGTTGTTTTAAATATTGATGAGGAGTCATTCCAGTATATGTATTTCTTTGATGACATAGAAAAACGGGATCTTTGCAAGAGAAGGAATTTTTTATGCTTATTTTCTGGCAACCTATTTACTGTTTCTTGTAAACAAACAAGTTTTTGAATTTGTTTTGAATACATAAAATTTATTTGATATAAAGTCATTTATATTTTTATATATGTATAATCAAAAGTAAATTGTATAGATAAAAAAAAGAAATAATAATAATATATATGAGGACATGACGTACAAAATTTGCCTTATCAAGAAAATCAGATTTTGAAAAATCAGAAAAACTTCTGATTACATCGATTTGTTTTCATTGTAAAACAAAATTTTACAGTATAGTTCAGAATTTCAAAAGTATGGGAAATCCAAAAAATTCTAAAATCTGGAACATTCCAGATAATAGGTCATCTGCAGTACCAAAAGTGCACAATAAAATTAGTTTTTTGCCAAATTGTTGTGTTTTTTCGATGCAGGTTCATCAGTAGAATAGAGAAAACTCTTTTTTTTTTTCCTAATAATTAGGATAAGGCAAGTTTTGATCTCATACCTTCATATGATAAATACAATATTTATATAAATACCTATAAATAAGCATAAAGTTATCAGATTTATTTTTCATAGTAGTTTAAATCATTTGGCAACAAATCTAACTTTTAAATGCCAAATTGCACCAAGCTTTAAAAAAAAAATGCAGATGCCTGGAAAAGTACCATATATAGTACTATTATCAAGATTCTATTTCATTTTATATGTTTATTGATGATATATTGAATTTAAGAAATCTTCTTTTGTTGTTTAGTTATTTAATGGAAAAAAAACTGTTTGTTGTATTTCATTAATAAATTCATAGCTTTTAATACAAATTGCCAAAAAAAAAAAAAAAAAAAAAAAAAGAAGAAGAAGAATAACATTATTGTTTTTTAGTTGTGCAAAAGCTGAATGTACTTAAAACAGTTGTCCCATGTAAGGTCATAGGGTTCATGTCATGAACCCTTATTCGCTTTCTGAAATAAAAAAATTCCCACAGAACAGCACATTGTTATATCGAAACATACATTAGTATTAAAAAAAAATCGTTAATCCTTTCAGCGTTAGACATGTGTACATCAGAATTTCATTATTTACCTTTGAGTACTACTTGATTATCCTGTCAACCAAAAAACTATCGTGAAACTATAAGATTAAGTGCCAATATTGGATGATCATACAGTGGCGCCGACTTCCGGGTCTGCGGGTCTGCAGTGCAGACCCTGAAAAACATCTGCAGACCTTGCAATATCTTGGCAGACCCTGAAAAATGCAGGCATGAGATTTTTTCGCGAGTGATTTTCTGCTTTTTTTTCGATTTTTTGCTCCTTTTTGAGGGAGTAATTTGTTCCAAAATTAAAAAAAAAGGTCATCAATTCTAAATTTCGGAGATAAGATCGCGAAAAAACTCAAATTTCATCAAAACATTGGGCAATAAACGTGAACTGTGTCCAAAAAATAGCAGGGGAAAATGCTGATTTCATCAAAAGATCGTAAGAAAACGCCTATTTCGTCATTGGGATGTGAAAAAACGTCAATTTTGTGAAAGGATCGTGAAAAAAACATGAAAATCGTCAAAAGATGTTTGAAATTTCCGTCAAAAAGTAGCGTGAAAATCACAGACAAAAATGCTAATTATGTTCTAAGATAGTGGGTCAAAACGCAAATTCTGTCAAAGAATTGAGAGAAAAACGTGGATTTTCGCAAAAGATCACAGAAAAATATGAATTTTTTGAATAATAGCGAGAAAAATTATTTCTATCAAAAAGTCGCAGAAAAAAAACTGCAAAATCTGTCAAATTTTTCAAAAAGTCTAGAGAAAATAGTGAATTTTGGCCAAAGATCGCGCAAAAGACGCAAATTTCGTCCAAAGATAGTAGGAAAAAAGCGAATTCTGTCAAATAATCGCTAGAAAAACGCGAATTTCGGCAAAAGGTTGAGAGGAAAACTGCAAATTTCGACTAAAGATCAAGAGAAAAACGCAAATTTTGGTAAAAGATCAGAGGAAAATCTTGATTTTTGGCAAAAAACCCCAGAAAAATCTTGGAAAAAATGCAAATTTCGTCAAAAAAAACTGGAAAAACGTAGAGAATAGCGGAAAAAAATCTAATTTCGTTCAAAGATAGCACAGAAAAAACAATTTTTCTGTCAAAAAATCTTGCGGAAAATGCAAATTTCGGAAAAAGATCACAAGGAAAACGTAAATTGCGGTAAAAGATAGCAGAAAAATTCGAATTTCGGCAAAAAAAACGCGTATTTCGTCAAAAAATAACACGAAAAACGCAAAGAATCGTGGGGAAAACTCAAATTTCGTTTAAAGATATCAGGAAAAAAGAAATTTTATCAAAGAATCGTGGGAAAATCGCGAGTTTCGGCCAAGCATCGCAGAAAAAATGCTACTTTCGGCAAATGATCGGGAAGGAAAACGCAAATTTCAGCAAAAGACGCAAGAAAAATGCAAATTTTGGCAAAAGATCGCGAGAAAAATGTAAATTTTCGACAAAAATCGCAAAAAAATGTGAATTTCTGAGAAAAATAGCGAGAAAAATGCAAATTTTGGCAAAAGATCGCGAAAAAAAACACGATTAGATTGCCATATTTATTAATTGATATTTTGAGTAAATCATGGGAAAATGTGCATTGCACAATTAGTAAAGATTGCTGCGTAATAAAACATTAAATCAGAGTCATGGACTTAAAATGGAAACTTTCAGTTTAAAATTGCTGATAGTATTTGTATAAATTGTTGACCCCCCCCCCCCTTCTCCTTGAAAGTAGCATTTGAACAAAAGTATATAAAAAATTGCGAATAATATAATCTTTTCAATGTAGCAGATGTTTAAACACAAGCGATTTTAAGTAATTTCTCATTTGCCCCTCTCACACGCTTTTCCTCATTTTTTTTTTTTTTAAATCTTTTTGCAGTCTTATGCCTGAAAATGTGTTTAAAATATCACTTAAAATCCAAGCTGCCGACCTTTTTTTTTTAAATTATTATTCGTGGCTATATTGATTATCGAAGAATTGAATCAGCACACAAAATTCTGCTTCTAGGCAGATATCCACAGGCACATACATTTTATATGTGTCATCAAAAGATAAGAGGTCTAAAGCAGGGTTGGCACTGTTTAAACCAATTGGTTTAAACCATGGTTTAAACCACGGTTTAAACCAAATGGTTTTTTTCTCAAAAAAACCAATTGGTCTTTTTAGAAGAAATCTAATGACATTTTCTTTTTTTTCTTTATAATTTATGTGTTTCAGATTATTGGACATAAATAATTTTTACTTTTAACATTTTATTTCAGTAATAAGTATTATATATAGTGGGTTCAGGTCTTTTTTTATGAATAAAATTAAACCAATTTGGTTTTTTCTAAAAAAAAAAAAAAAGCAATTTGTTTTTTAGAAGAAATCTAATGACATTTTCTTTTTTTTCTTTATAATTTACAAGTTTAAGATTATTGGATATAAGTAATTTCTACTTTTAACACTTTATTTCAGCAATAAGCATTAGATATATTGGGTTTACGTCATTTTTTTATGCATAGGATTAAAATCAGTACACATTGGTGATCATATCTATTGCTCTAAAGAAAAAACTTCAAACATGTGAATTGATCAAAGATAAAATAGATTCAATAATTAGTATAAAATATTTTAATTTTTTTTAAATAATGCAGATTATTTAATGCAATTAATAATGTAACACAATGATCTTTTAAGATTTTGCACAAGCTGTAAAAGATTTTTTTTTCTTTTGGGATATTATCTTGAAGAATTAAAAGCAAAGACTGGTTGCTAATTATAGCATTTTAATAATAATTTTTTTTCCCTCTGCTATCTGCTGAATCTAACGACTAAAAATGTTAACTTCAAACTGTCACTCAGAAAGAAAAATCCTAAGAAGTATTTGTAATTTATTACTTGAATGATTGTGGAAAAGAATATTTATCAAACTACATACAAATGTTTATTATTAGTACTCAAAAGATTGTTTATAAAGATTTACAGGGCATCAATGGTGCACTGTGTAGAACAGTTAAAACTTTCAACATAAGACTGTTTGCTAAAACTGTTTAAATTGAAAAATGAATTTTTTCAATCTTCAGCATACATTCACTATAATTATTAAATTTAAATTATTTTAAATGAAGTTATCCTGCTTATAAACCAATACTGTCTGTTTTTATTAGTAAATATGCATGTATATGTAATAAGAAAGGATGTTTTAAAAAAAAACCGGTTTAAACCAAAAAAAACCTGGTTTAAACCAAAAAAACCGGTTTTTTTGGGTTTTTTCAAAAAAACCTGGTTTTTTTCCAACCCTGGTCTAAAGTATTCTGAATTTGCATTAAAATGCCCAAATTGCATCAGTTCCCGGGGCTCCGCCCCAGATCCCACTGGGAGAGCCTGAAACGCTCCTCCAGACCCCCTAGTTCATTCGGCTCGATTAGCTTGCCTTGTATCGACAAAACTCAACTCGACAAAATACATGTTCAGCTACACCCCTCACTCAAACTGCCCTTGTGGCAGACCCAGCTTTGGGACCAAAGTCGGCTCCTATGGTCACATTCACTTGACATTATGTATGATACATGTGTTTGTTATGTCATCAAGTGATTTTTGATTCAACTTTTTATTTGTATTTTTATAATGTTTTCTTAATTTATTGATTTTTTTGTTATCTAAAATAAAAATTATGTCAATTTGTATAATTTGGCAAAATTAGATTAGTTGACAGAATAATCAAATAGTACCCACTTTTATCATACATATTACAAGTACATTATATATAATGTTCAAACGTATGGTTTTGTTTTATTCTGTGGTAAATAGCTACTGAAATAAACAAAATAAAATACAGTCGGCTCTCGTTAATTTGAACTCGTCGGGACCACAAGAAATGTTCGAATTATGGAAAATATGAAATGAAAACATGCTTAATATGGTGCTATTACAAAGGAATTAAAGTTACAGTGTTTTCTAAAATTTATTTCGTTTGTTATAATTAGAATATGACTTAATATTAAATTAGAATGTATAAATACATAAACTAATTAAAAAATTAGAAACAAGCACAATGGAAGAAAAATTTAAAGCATCACTTATGGACAGACGGGACACTAAGAAAGTGGATATCAAATGCATTGGATTATATGTATGCTCGTTCGGAACAATTTTCACAGACATCAAAGAAAGAAAGTTATTCAAATGATCTGAAATCCATGAGAAAGAAAAGAAAAATGAAAAATCGAAATTCTAGTTAGTTCAGATTAAACGAAGTCAAGAGAAAATGAGTTCGAATTAATAAAAATTTTTAACGTTATTTTAACATTGAAAATTTCAGGACTTCATGTTTAGTTCGAATTAAGCGAAGAGTCGACTGTATTGTTCAAAATGTAATAATAATCTAAAAAAAAACCCTGAAAAAATCTGCTGCTGAAGGTGCTTAGAGATGTGAAATCCTTGTTCTAAATTGAAATCTGTATCTTTCTCCCCTGGCAGTTACTGTTGGTTCCTTCCTTTCAACAGGGATGACGAACCTGTGACATATGCAACCAAGGGGGAACATAAGGCAATTTCTCTGTCACATGAAAAATTAAAATTATTATTAAGATTAAATTCATTGTTCTCTTTGTTATAACAAATAAAGTTTTGTTTAGCATGCACAGACTCTAACATTAATAATGTAACACTCTTGCATGAATTAATATTAACACAATATTTTTATTTATTTATTGTGATGTTATGTAGCATCTTTCATAAATAATTACTTTACCTTTCAGTATGAATTTAAATGGCTTTATTTCTTCTGATGAATTCTCTTAGACTTAGACAGCCACTGCAATAAAGTAAAAAATGAAACCAATTTTGCTGTATGGTTTTAAAATAACAAAGTATAAACCATACATAACGGTTTTTTTTTTTTTTTTTTTTTTTTTTTTAAATAAATAAATTGTACTACAATCAAAAACTCATTGATTATGAATGCATATGTTTATGTGGAACTTGGATTATTATAATTTAGATGTTGCTACTTACAGAATACTTCAGAATAAAAATGTCATTAAATTAATTTCTGATTATAATACACAGAAAAACACACTTACATTTTTATTCTTATTTAATTAATGCATAAAAGTGACTGATTATTAAGAGGCTTCTTTAGTCAAACAAAAAGACCCATTCACTAATGCTAATCCTGTGGAAGAAATTTATAAAGAATCTCAGTTGAATTTCAGTATTTTTAAAAGTTTTTTGCATTAGATAGTTGAGATCAATTTGTACAAAGTAGGCTGTTTTTCACTATTTCAATTATGATTACAGGTATTATTAATAAGGATGTTTTCATTTTCAGAATCAGTTTAAAAAATGAAACCACCCTCATAAATATAATCCGCAATAAAAAAATAAATAAATAAAGGACTGGCTTGCATACAGAGTACAATCTTAGTCTCAGCTATCCAATGCAAAAAAATCTTTAAAAATATTGGAATGCAATTGCGATACCTCTTAATTTTCTTCCATAAGATTAGCCTTTAACATTAGCGAATGGGTCTTTTTGCTTGACTGAAGTAGCCTCTTAACCCCTTCGGGATGAGTGCCTTTTACAGAATTTTTAATCATTTATAATCCATTTTCAAAATAAAAAATAAAAAAAAATTACCTAATTCAGCGGTTCCCAAACTTTCTTGGTACGCGACCCACCTTTCACTAAAAAAAAATTTTTGCGGCCCACCTTTCAGTAAAAATAAAAAAATCCCAACCCATTGACATTATACATCAGTATAATAATTATTGACAATCTCTATACGCTCGGCTATCCTATCGTATAAAAAACGCAAATTTTCGTACAGAAGATACATTATGAACAAAAACAAGAATCAGTAATTTCAATGCGTGTAAGTAAATATTAATTAAAACAATGTACAAATTACAAGGATAGTTAAAAATATGTTTAATTATTATGAAAACATAACTTTCAAGCATAAATAACTTTTCAAACCAGAAATCAATGAGATTTCTGGTTATAGGTGAAAACTAGGAAATTTCATTAGTAGACAGTGGCCGGTAGACCCAGTTGCATTAGTGGCCACTTTTTAAAAGTTAGTAGCCACTTTTTAAAAATAGTTCAAAATGGCTTTCTTTTATATATATATATTTAGCAGCTAGTGAGTTACAAAGTTACACATATTTGGTTAAAAATAAAACTGTCATTCCACTGAATGGAAAAAAAATGAATTGGTGATTAATGCTGCAAATAAAATTGTAAGTGATAAACTATATTTAAATATATATTAATGCATTGTATAAAACAAACAAGGAAATTGTATTTTTGAATTTTAAATTTAAAAATAATTTCACATCCTTCTGGGATATTTTATTCTTACTGAAAATTGGTGGTAATTATTAAGTTTGGCGAGTATATAGATAAATTTAAATATTCTTTGCTTTGGTTGAGATTTCAAAACTCCGGATGCCTTATTAAAGCAAAATCAAAGAGTGCCAATGTGTTGGTGAGGTGGAGGAAGTCTGCTTGGTAGCAGTAAAGTCAGATGCTAAATTTGCAGTATTACTCGCCTAAGGGGCGAGTGCTTATTTTGTCCTATATTTTTAAAGTAATTGGCTATAATGTTTCAATCTTTCTTGACCCCTACATAAACTTTAATCATAAATTTAAAAAAAATTGTACCAGCCAACTATTACTGGTACAAATAGTGAGCATATAGCAAAAGTGAAAGATTTAAAATACAGCAATGTGCTTAAAATCTCCTTGTATCCAGAGGTAAAAATGGTATAATTTATTTGAAATGCATGTGGAATTAAAATTGATGACTATATTTTGTAGGAAAAAAACTATTTCTTGAAAACATAATCCAAATAAAGAGTTCATGGCCAAAATATATCAAAGCCAAAATATAGAAAATACAATTAAGTTGCTAAATATGTTTGCATCCGATAGAAAGAAAGAATTAACCAATTCACTAATTAGATGCAAAGTAGAGATGCATATATTCATGAAAAAAGCTGTATTTCACAAAGCAACTAATTAAGATTTTTTAATTCCCGAGTGACGACTAGGCTGGCGATCGATGGCCGATTTTTAATTTAAAGAATTAACCAATTCACTAATTAGGTGCAAACAAAGTAGAGATGAATATATCCATGAAAAAATCTGTATTTCACAAAAAGCAAATTAATAAGATTTTTCAATCGCCGAGTGGCGACTGGGTTGGCGATCGATGGCCGATTTTTAATTTAAAGAATTAACCAATTCACTAGTTAGATGCAAACAAAGTAGGCATGCATATATTTATGAAAAAAGTTGTATTTCACAAAGCAAATTAATAAGATTTTTTAATCGCCGATTGGCGACTAGGGTGGCGATCGATGGCCAATTTTTAATCGCCACATGGCGAGTGGCGACCGTTAATTTACACCTATGTTTCTGGTACTGATGTTTACCAATGTTGGAACATATACGTTTGCTCGCAGTTTGTCTTACAAAAACAGCAAAGTAGAAAAAGCATGTTCTCATAAGCACGAAGTGTTGAATTTCATCTGGACCTGAAAGCTGATTTAAATATACTTCTGGATATTCTGTTCGTATATTAATCTAGAAAAAAATTAAGGATTTTCCATTGAAATATTATTTTCTGTTGAAATTGTCATATCTTCTTAAACAAATGAAATAAAAGATATATTTTGATGACAAACCTCGATTATTCCGCGACCCACTAAAAGAACTGCCTCGGCCCACCAGTGGGTCGCGACCCATAGATTGGGAACCGCTAACCTAATTGAATCAGGAAAGTATCTTGATTGAAGGAAAAAAATGCATTAAAAAATAACTGGTGGGAATAATGATTCTGAGCAACTTATGCCGCATGCATGTATGGCACTCATCTCCGAAAGGGTTAACTCAGATGCACCAATTGGTAATTTTGTCTGAATGTGGAGTATTTGTTACAATCAAATATTTGTCTGGTTGAATACTCTCATATTTCAATTTTTAAAGATTAAAAAGTTACATTTTAAAGCAGTTTTGCATGTTGTTTAACACAAATGTTTTGAATTTGATGTTTGCAGACTTGAAAGAATTCTCCCCAAAGGTGGATTTCCACTTTTTAAAAGCAGTTTTTTTACTTTCTCTGAATGGATGAAAAACTGCAAAAAAAGTATATTGAAACATATAAGTGTTTATATTGGGCGAGGAGTGGAAATTTATTCCTCATGTATTTTGTCTACTCAAGCCCTTGGAGATTATTTCTGAATTGTGTAAAACTAAAGTGAAATTGTTTATTTATTACTATTATTATTATTATTATTATTATTATTTTTCAGACTATAAACAATAAAAAAAAAAAATTAGTTTTTTGAAGGGAGGAGGATTTTTTTAGAAAATCTCAGTTACCCATTTTATTTTAAGAATTGTGTTTCTGGGTTAAAATCGCTTTGACATACACTTCTTTAGCATGGACTTTTTCTCCTTCAGGAATATGGAAAAAAATATAAACAGCCAAACAATTCAAATTAATGTTGGTTTTGAAACCCTAATCAATGTACTTCACGTAAACTCATCAGAAATATTTGGATTTACACATCAAAAACTTTTTTCATTTTATCTTCTTTTTTTTTTTCAATGAACTCATTTATTATTGTTAGTTTAATTTTTTTTTTTTTTTTCAATATTTTCCAAGTTATAAAAAGAAAATAACAGTCATGTAGACAATTGCAGGAATTATGTGATTTTCCTCAACTAATTCTGTTTTGGTGAAATTGTGAACAATATTTTATGTTTTTAAAAAATCTAGTCATAATTTTGGTAAATTTGAAATTATCATTATACACAGATTTATGTTTATCTATTTTTTAACAAGTACTTTTGTGTGTGAAAAAGCTAGATAATATATTCTTTGGCATCTTCAGCTATTTTGAAGATCAGATATTATTGTGAGATGATTAAATTTGTAAAAAGTTCAGTTTAGGTGCAAAAGTTTTATGAAAAGACTACATTTAAAAAAGAAAAAAAAATGTGAAAAATACTGTTTAACAGACAAAGAAAAAAAAAAGAGAGAGAGAGAGAGAGAAGGGTCTTTTAAAGAACTCTGATTTTTTCTAAACAGATTGCTGAATTATATTTAATTTTATTATATAAATGTCTGTTAACATCTGTTAAACTGATGAAAATTTGTTGCTATTATATAAAATGGCAGTTTGTCATCAGTTTTTATTAAAACACTCTCTTAATTGTTTTTTTTTTTTTTAACAAAGTTAAAAATATTTAACATTATAATGTCGTAACTTTTTAAACTGACTTGATTTTTCTTATTATTAATATTTTTCTTCTGTATTCATTTTGTCATTTAATGGTTCTCCTTTAGCTTTTAAAGCCTTTTCATTTTTTTCCATCTTTTTTTTTATTACAGTAGAACCCCGCAAATCCGGACCCCGTAATTCCGGATCTCCGGATAATCCGGATCGGTTTGGTCAAGTGATTGAGAAACGATTTGGTTAATTTCCATAGCATAAACTTGTTTCATCATCGTATTCTAAATAAAAAAAACTTTTTTCTGAAATCTTTTCGGAAGAATACCTTATGCTTTCTTATTTAAACTCTTATTTAAACTACACCCAACGAACTACTTAAGCTCAAGCGGATGCGTGACCGTACGGCTCACAAAGGGTATAGAAAACTGGCACAGCAAAAAATGACAAACTTTTTTATTACAAAGTAAACATTTTTACTGTCTCTAAATAATCAATAAGTTAAACATAAAGGTGATTTTCTGTAAGTATGTTTTATTTTATTTAATTTTTTTCTTATTCTCCGGATAATCCGGATTTTCAATAATCCAGTTTGGGTCTGGTCCCAATTAATCCGAATTATCGGGGTTTTACTGTATTATTATTGATGATTGAATTTAGTTTTTTTTTCCCTCCTTAAATCCTAAAATTAGTTGCTGTTTGTCTTGTTATTTAGTTTTCATTTATATTTTAAGGTGTTCAAAGTTCTTCAATGTCGTATACAGAGTTGGAACAAGGTTATCAAGGTTTGAAACAAGCTAGACCGTGCTTTTACATCGGTGAAGATGAATGCTTGTCTCAAAGAATGATAAAGGTATGTCTCCTTTTCTGTGTTGTTGAATGTCTGTCATTTTACAATATTTTCTGCTTGTGTTTCAAATGCATTGAGTATCTGATAACATGTTTTGTTTCAGCTGTTTTATAATTAGGATTAATTCATAGAAAAATTCATTTTTAGACTCTTCACTTTGTTCCAGAATGTGATTCATGGAAACCATTATTTTACAGTAGACTCCCTCAAATCCGCACAGCTTGGGACAAGAGGTTTTGCGGATTTTAGAATTTTGCAGATTTCTGGTCATTTCATTGTTTACATTTTTAAAAAAGTAATTTGAATGTAAATAATAATAAAATCAAAAGTATAATGAATGCTTACAATGTACTAAAATATTAAAGTAAGTAACAAACTAAAATAATAAAAATTTAGATGATTTTTAAATGATTAAAATACTAAAAGCAAAGGTCAAATTAATAATCAATAATGTACAATCACATATTCATTATAAAGATGAAATGTATTTTTCCTAAATTATTCGATGAAACATGCCTCATAAAGGTACATTACTAATTCACATCAGCATCATAAAATAATGAAGCTTTATTTCAAGTTTAGATAGACTTAATAACTAAAAAAGCTTGATTAATACATAAACATATTTGATAAGATTGTTATTACCAATGATATCAGCAATATCTTTATTTTTTCAGAAATATATCATTCTTTCTTTGTGAAAAAACATGAATTCAGTAATCTTAACAAAAATTATAAATTAAAAAATGTATGGAACTGATATAAAACTAAAAAAGTCAAATTTTGCACCTACATTTGAACTGAATGTTTCATTGTTTACATCCATAAAATATGTGCGGATTTTAGAGAGTTGCGGATTTTAGGAGTGCAGATTTGAGGGAGTCTACTGTATTTAAATTCATTTTATTCATACTCCATACTTATTGTAAAGCATTTGAAAATTAGACAAATACAGTAGACACCCTCAAATCCACAAATGTCTAAAATCCACATATCTGTACAGATATAAACATTGAAAATTTCATTTCAGATGTAGGGGCAAAATGACATTTTTAGTTTAATTTCATACTGTATGTATTTTAGTATATAATTTTTAATAATATGGCTAAACTCGTGATTTTGCATGAATGAGTGTATGTTATGTATATTTATTCATTTTTTTTTAATCAAGATATTGCTGATATCACTTAACCTCTTAACTGGTTTGCCCGAATGCTGTTTGGGCCAAATGAATTTGCTTATTTCATCATTTAAAGCTTTTTGACACCACTATTATTTTTAAGAAAATTTTCATACTGTTGAAAGGTGGAAATGTTTAGACTAAATTTTACGAATATTTTATTTAAATAATAGTGGTGTGAGTCTGCTGTTTTCAATTTATTGAACAGAAAAGAATTAACCAGTTAAGGGGTTAATAGAGAGTACCTTTCATAAGGAAAGTTTCATTGAATAATTTAAGGAAAATCTTTCTCATCTTTTTTTTTTTTTTTTTATGCATTTCTAAATACAAGCAAAAATTTTTAATTCATACAAGTTGGGACCAAAAGTTGTGCAGATTATAGAATATTGCAGATTACAGAGTATTGCATGAATTATGGGTAATTTTGTTTTTTCTGTAGACCATCTTAATACCATATTCAGTATAGTATAATATAAATATGAAATCTAATAATTTAATATATTATCCCCAAAAAAAATTTATTAAAGGAATTACATATTTAAAGAATAATATATCATTGAAATTTGATATATTATGAAAATTAAACTTTTTGTTTTTTTGGTGATCAATTGCCAAATTCCACATTTTAACCATGTGATTCACTAGCAAAATTATTGTTTTTTTTTCCTTGTGAAAATTTGTCGGATTTCGCATATATTTTAACAACAAATTGGCAAAGTTCGCTAAGTGATTTCACAATCTTTTGACAAAATTTGCTTTGTATTTCCACATCTTATGACGAAGTTTGGAATATTTTCCTTTGATTTTTTGCCAAAATTTGTACTTTCTTTTTTCAATGAGCATTTCACAGAAATCGACAATATTTTCAAATATCATTTGTTGAAATTCAGGAATCTTTTTTTTAATCATTTGCAGAAATATGCATTCTTTTCTGCAATCATTTCACTCTTCTTTTCAACAATTGTTTAATGAAATTTACTTTCTTTTTTCTTTTTTTTTTTTTTCTTCATGATTGAGTGATGGAATTTGCAATTTTTTTTCTTCAACCATTTGCCAAAGTTTGTGATAATTTTCAGAGTGTTCCGCGATCTTTTGACAAGTTTTGCAATATTTTTCATCAATTGTTTACTGGAATTCTTTTTTTTTTTTTTTTTTTTTTGTGTGTGTGTGTCATTTGTCAAAATTTGCGATATTTTTCAACGACATATTAACAAAATTTGCAATTTTTTCAGGAATATTTCACAAAATTATCAATTTTTTCACAAATTTTTTCAGATTTTTTTTTTTTCTGCAGTTGATTGACTAAATTCGTGACAATTTATTTATCAAAGATCATAGTATTTATTAGTGATAGATTGGCTAAATTCCCGATGTTTATTTCTGCTAAGCTATGTGGATTACAGAAAATTGCAGATAATGGGTGTGTATGTGTATATTATGCATCCTTGATTATATACATTTTTAAACTTTTAATGTACTTATTTTAATATTTTCAAGTTGTGCACATTTGAGAGTGTCTACTGTATAATGTAATATGTATGAATTAAGTTCACCTAATCAGCAGCATTCATGATTAAAATCTTTTATTTTATAGATATGATTCTTTCTCGAAATTTATGAATTGTTATTACTTTAATTTAATTATATTATCTATTGTTTGGATCTGACAAATGCTATTTTATATTATCAATTTAAATCCAGCAGTAATTATTTATCTTGTATACTTTCAAGGTTTTTTTTTTTTTTTTTTTTTTTTTGGGGCTGCATTAAACAATGTAAACATTTAGTTATGTAAAATAATCCCATTTGTTGAAAAAATTTGATTCCATCATTTGGCAAAATTTAAATAGTTTACCAATTTAATACTAAAATAGATATTATTTTCTATAATTTAATAATTTTAGTTAAAAGCAAGTTATAATTTCATATTGTGTATTTTAGGTCCTCTCTTATTAAACAGAATTTTGTGAAAGGACCCTAAATGAACTGGAAAAGCCAAACATGGCTTTTATCAGTCCCTGATATGGAAGCAACCTTCTAAATTTTCATAAATATTTTCGTGACAATTATTACTTGGAATCTTCAAAATTTGCATTCCAAATAAATCACACTATTTGTTAAAAAAAAAAAAAAAAAAAAAAAAATTAAAAACCATTTCTTTATCTAACTGCACTGGTTTGAGATACATAGCCGTTTAATCTTGCTTTCATTTGCACCTTGTTATTTATGTGTAAATGATTATAAAGAAAATATTTTGTTGATTTATATAATTATGATAGATTAGACAATAGATACATTTAGATTAAAATAAAAAAAATAATTTGAAAAGAATGATTAAAATAAATAATAATTAATGTTTTTTTCTAAAATTTATCTTAAAACATAACAAGTTATTTGAAAAGAATAATTAAAGTGAATAATAATTAGTATTATTTTCTAGAATTTGTCTTAAAACATAACAATTAAATCAGTCAATTGAAAACCAAACTAATTTGTGTAATTGTGTCTGAGTACCTCATTTGTTTGTGCAGGGTCATGTTTTGAAAGAAGTTGTTAAAAAAAATCATTAAAAGTAATTTTTTTATTATTCAAAAGGGGGAAAATGTCAAGTGTCACACAGTTTACACTGCTATAAAGTGATAAGAATATAATTTTAGTTTGTATATCATTTTATTTGTATATTTCTAGTTTACTCCAAGAATTAAACCCATTAAACTCCAAAAATTACTACAATTAAATTAAAAAATTTATATTTATTTTTTTCATTGTGCTACTAAAATTATCATATTGCTAGTAATCAATATATTCTGTGGTTTCAACACATTTAATTTTTTTTATCTTTATCTTTTAATCATATATTTCAACAAGGTAATTTTCATTATTTTTGTCATTATTAGAAGTTACTAAAGAACTATCTAAAATTAATTACTCAGATGTCATCAAGAAAGGTGTTAGTGAAAAGCTCTTGTCATAAGGGACAAAAATTTCAATGGTCTATTAAAATTCAGCATTTCAAAAGCTATGAGTTTATATGTCCATAGTAGTACATATCTCAGCAGAACAACAATACGAATTATGATGTTTGCATGATTAATACTTTAGCTTTCTGGAATTTATAGATTTTATTTATTTCATGAAAACTGGGGTGTGTGAAGAGAAAATTATTCCCAGGGCACAATTTCAATTTGGCGCCCCTCCTATTCCAACTTGATGCTAAACCCCCCAAAATGATGTTGGTAGTATAAATATCTGCACCTGGGGTGACCATCCCCTTCCCCTCCCCCCTTTCGTACGGTGCTGCATGAAAGTATGTTTTTAAACTATTCTTAAATCTAAGCACAACAACAAGAAAAATAAGCAATGAAAAAATAATTACTTTTATTGAACATACCTATATTTACATACCTATATTACATTTGTAGAGTGATTATTTATTGATTAAAGTAGTAACTCATATTTTCACAATAAGTTCTTTAGCATTAATCTTTACATATTAGATGTTCAAATTATTTGTAAAATTAAGTTAAAAAACTGTTTCTCTTTCTATTCTAAATAAAAGTAACTGATGCTGTAGGTATTGAATCTATTGTATCCTTTTCTCCTTCTCAGTTTATTTTGCAAAAACTATTGCTTAATAAACATGTTGAAACAGGCAGTTTTTAAATTGAAAAGGTATTTTGAATGTTATTTAATGTTGAAATCAGTCAAGGTAGATTTCAAAATTTAAACCAACTATTATTTATTTATTTTTATTTATTTATTTATTTTTTTTTTTTTCAGTGAAATCCATTTCACTTATTGAACTTCATGAAAAGTCTTAATTTCCTTTAATAATTAATCTTTTGAGTTCAATTTATAATGGCTAATTCAGTAATGCTGCATCTGTAAATCTGCGTAATATCTAATACCAGAGGTCTATATGGATCTCTGTGTTCCTGAAAAATATTTTGTGCAAACTAATGTAAATAAAATTTTTAAAAAAATATCAAATTTCAAATCAGTTTTTTTTTTTTTTTTTTTTTTTTCAAAATGGATTTGATGTACTATACTTGTGAACTCCTCTTTATATAGCTTTTCATATTATTTTATAGTGATCTACAAGAGATTTATGATGCATTGCATAATATGACCAACAAGACATAAATGATCTGTGAATATACAGTAGACTCCCTCAAATCCGCACTCCTAAAATCCGCAACTCTCTAAAATCCGCACATATTTTACAGATATAAACAATGAAGCATTCAGTTCAGATGTAGGTGCAAAATTTGACTTTTTTAGTTTGATATCAATTCCATATATTTTTTAATGTGTAATTTTTGTTAAGGTTATTGAATTCATGTTTTTTCATGAAGGAAGAATAATTTATTTCTGAAAAAATAAAGATATTGCTGATATCATTGGTAATCACAATCTTATCAAATATATTTATGTATTAATCAAGCTCTTATACTTATCAAGTCTGGCTAAAAACCTGAAATAAAGCTTCATTATTTTATGATCTTGATGTGAATGTGTAATGTACCTTTATGAGGCAAGTTTCATTGAATAATTTAGGAAAAACACATTTCATCTCTATAATGAATATTTAATTGTATATTATTGATTTATTAATTTAACTTTTGCTTTTAGTATTTTTATCATTTTAAAAACTATCTAATTTTTTATCATTTTAGTTTATTACTTATTTTAATATTTTAGCATATTGTAACCATTCACTATACCTTTGATTTCATTATTAATTACATTCAAATTACTTTTAAAAAAAATGTAAACAAAGAATGACCAGAAATCCGCAAAATTCTAAAATCCGCAAAACCTCTGGTCCCAAGCTGTGCGGATTTGAGGGAGTCTACTGTATTGACATATTTGGCATGTATATGAACATTTAGACAGAGCATATATGTTGATGTATTTTGTGCAATATGTATTGATGTATTTAGTGCATGTTATGATGCATATATAAGTTTAACAATCATATTTGCATAATCAAAACAGGAATCATGGCATAATTATAACTAGAGAGGAAAGAAGCACTCTAACAAAGAATTTTTTTTATTTATTTACTGTTTTTGGGACTTTTTATGTTAGCAGGAGAATAATAAAGCTCTTAATGTAATAAAGATTTTAAAAAATATATATCCTGAAAATTCATTCATGCTCCTAATATTGAAATTCAAAGCAAAAGAGTCAGCTTTGAGTGTTTATTTTCTCAGTATATTATTATAATATAAGGGAAACAAACGTTATATGATTGGTGGATGAAAAATGAAATTTAAAATATCCTATGACAGTTTAATAATTATTTGACATATTCTCTGGTATGGGTATATGGGTAAATTTGAGGAAGATAAGAATCTGGTTACAGAAGGGGCAAACTTCTAGCAATATTTCTTATTAATAATCCTGTCACTATTTAAATGAGAATTTCTGTCATAAATAAGGCAAAAATTATTATTTGAAAAAAGCAATGGAAGTTTGTCCATATGAACAATCAGGTTGTCTCCCTTGACTTTATCAACATGTTGGCTAATGCAGAAAAATATGGTAATTAATATATTTATTTATTTATTTATTTATAATCAGAGCTTAATGTATTTAGAAAAAAATAGTAATTTTTGCCAACAAAGGCAAAAAAATGTACGAAAGTGAAAGATTGTCTTACGATTTGGCTTTGTACAGTTTAAATTCTGAAACATAGTAAAATTAAGCAAATCAACAAAGTAAGCAATAGCTAACTGAATTATTTTTATTTCTTAAAAGTTAATACAGCACATTTAATGCATATTTTAATAAAAAAAATAAATAAATAAATCAGGGTTGGAAAAAAACTGGTTTTTTTGGTTTAAACCAGGTTTTTTTGGTTTAAACCGGGTTTTTTTAAGAACATCCTTTTTTAGTACATATACATGCATATTTATTAATAAAAATAGACATTGTTGGATTATATGTAGTATAAATTCATTTTAAAATAATTTAAATTAAATAATTAGAGTGAATTATGTAGAAAATTGAAAAAAAAAAATCATATTTTTATTAAAACAGTTATTAGTAAACAGTCTTATGTCCAAACAATAAACTACTCTACACAATGAAACTTTGAAAAACTTTATAAACAACCTTTTGATTACTTATAATAAATATCTGATGTAGTTTGATGAATGTAAATATTATTTTCCATAATAGAAAAAAAAAAAGAGATACTTCTTGGGGGTTTTGTTTTTTGAGAGACAATTTGAAATCAACCTTTTTAGTCATTAGATTTAGCAGATAACACCAGGGTTGCTATGATTTTGCCCAGCCCAAAAAACCCAGGAAAAAACCCGAGTGGGTTTTTTCAAAATTTCAACTTTAAATTACATATATAATGCATTTATATTACATATATAATATATTGCAATATATTTCTTAATATCAGTACACCACTCAAAGTTTATAACCATCACCCCCCCCCCCCCCACCCCAAAGAAAAGAAATGTCCTATTTATACATACCATCACAATTTTTAAAAGAAATAATTGTTAGTTAATCTCTGTAGCACGTGTAAGTAACAAACAAATTTTTTCCCATTAAAAAAAATACTTTGATGTGTAATCCGTTCTATGTTATACAATAGAAACTCATAACAAAATACCATATATGCTTAGAATCCTAATTTAATTATGTAGACATGTAGAATTACTTGGCTTATTCTATTATTTTGTAATAAAAAATACTTTATAAATTATTACTAATAATCAATTTATCACAATTTTGATTACTGTCATTGATATATGTCATATAATTGTAATAATCAATTAGCTACTTTAAATTTTGTAATAAGAAATTTTTTTTTCAAGCATTCTCAACCACCTCCAATAAACCCCCAAAACCTGAAAAAACCCAAAAAACCCTGATAAAACCCCAAAAACCCTGATAAAACCCCTGAAAAAACACAGTGGATTGGTTTTTTCCTGAAAAAACCCAGGTATTTAACAACCCTGGATAACAAAGGGGGAAAAATTAGTTTGTTATTGTTAAAATACTATAACTAGCACCCAATTTTTGAATACTCTCTTATACAACTTCATATTTTGATTTTTAAAGATTATCTCCCCAAGAAAAAAAAAATTCTTTTATAATTTTATCAAGATGTTAAAGATCATCAAGTTTTGTAGCTCCATATTCAAAAGCTTGTGCATGTTATGATAGATTGCTTTAAATAATCTGTATTTTTTTAATGAAAATATTTTATACTAAATATTGAATATTTTTAATCTATTTTATCTTTGATCAATTCACATGTTCTAAGATTTTTCTTTACAGCAATGGAATATGTTCACCAATGCATAGTGATTTTCATCCTATACATAAAAAAAAAAAAAAAAAAAAAACCCTAGGCCCACTATATCTAATACTTATTGCTGAAAAAAAGTGTTAAAAGAGAAAATATTTATATACAATTTGTAAGTCTTAAATTATAAAGAAAAATGAGAAAATATCATTAGATTTTTTTCGAAAAAAACCAATTGGTTTTTTTGAGAAAAAAACCAATTGGTTTAAACCGTGGTTTAAACCAATTGGTTTAAACCATGCCAACCCTGAAATAAATAAAACCTCGAAATTTATCTGTTCAATTTCTTTTCTTCTTGGATTTTAAGTATGAAATATGTCCTTTACTGTTTGCAAAAATGTGTGAATCCATTGATATTTAAATTACTGTATTTGTACTACTTATAAATTAAAGAATAATTACATTGAGCACAATACTAATTGAGCCCCTCCCAAGACCTGTGGACTAATATGCCTGTGGTTAATCTTTGCTACTGAGTTTTTTATAGTCAAACCTCGTTAGCATGAACATGCTTAACATGAGTTATATTTAACATGAATTATTTTCACCGTCCTCTGTAAAGACAAATACACAGGGTTGGCAAGTTTTTGACAGTGTGCGGTTTCAAACCGTCGAATCAGAAACCTCTTATCGAAAACCCCGTCAGAAACTTCAAATGCTACGCTGATTTGTAAAATTTCACATTAAATATCTATTGCACACATACAACATTAGATGTAATATTAAAATTTCTTTATTACTGTATTGTATATTATCATTTCCAAGGGAAAAAAAAATCTGTCATAAATCTGAAAATTTGGCTTGCCTCCAAACTTGCTCAACTAGCAATGCTTCTGCTATCAAGCCCTGCTAGCTCAGCATCGATTGAGAGAGCATTTTCTAACTTTTGCTTCATACATTTTAAACTCAGAAATCGATTGGGTGTAAATAAACTTGCTAAATTGGTTATTTGCTATAGGATGCTGTGGGGTAAAATTAATCCAGATTATTAACTGTACAAAATCATTTTCTTCTGTTTGAACATTCTAAAAAACAAAAATGTTTTATTGCAATTAAAATAATTTAACTTATTTTGTAATTATTAAATTACAGTAATTAATGTTAAATAAAAAATTACTTAAATCATTAAGACTTATTCAATGTTTCCCTCCTGTTCTTAAAATGTTTTAAAGCACATTACATGTTTTTGATGGTTTAAGCCAGTTTTTGATGGTTTAAATCAGTTTTTGATGCTTGTCATGTCAAAAACCAGTTTCTGACGTCAGAAACCTAACCTTGTAAATACAAATATTTGATACTGATAACATGAATTACTGCTAACATGAACAAAATTTTGATTTCTTTTGAGATTCATGTTAGTTAAGGAGGTTCGACTGTACTTTATGACAAAAGCTTTTCATTGATACTGCTCTTAATGAAAGCAAGGCTTATGGATTCATATGGTTCCCTAATTAGTTGCAAAACCTACTATAATGAATATATCAAATAATTGTTTTGTTTTAAGATGAGAGGATTTGATATGAAAATAGGCTACTTTTCTATTATTCGATCAACCACTTTCCAAAAAGAAAGAATCAAACTGTAGAATTTAATTCCAATAATGCATGTTCATTTCATACAGATTACACATGTTTGTTATGTTATCAAGTGATTTTTAAAATAATGCTTATCAATATTTTTAATTATGCTTTACTAATTCATTAGTTATTTTATTTAATTAAAATAACAATTATGTCCTTGAGCACTGATCCAAGTTCTTGAAATGGAAGAAAATCAGAAAAAATGTTGCAATGTTTAGTTGCATACAATAAATCGGTTTCAACAGACGTCATGAATATTCGCCAACTGAAAGGGATAATTGAATTCCAATGGCATAGTAATCAAAGCATCTGACTGCAGTGTCGCTGGTCAAGAGTTCGACTTCCAACTAGGCACAGTTCACTCAGCCTTTTATCTCTTCAGGGTCAATAAAAGGAGTACCAAATTTGCTTGGGAACTAAACACCAACAGTCTCACGTTAATGCTGACCACTTGGTTGGGATGCATGTTGCATAGCACCTCGGGGCCCAGGGTCTAGTAAACAGGAATGGGCACTGTCGGTACTGATCCTTTATGGATTGTACTGCCACAGATTTTAATTTTAAAGGGATAATTAAGAAAAATAATGTAGTAAATAAATAAATATCCAAGATTATTATTTTTCTGTTTTTATTTGTGTGATTTAAAGTTTGCCTTTTCCGAATTTCTTGTATATATATATATATATATATATATTTTTTTTAATTTCAGTGGCAACTTGCTTCCATTGGTTTATTTGGCACTACAGTTTGATATTAATTTTCTTGTGGAAAATGGTTGACTAGATATAGGAAAAGGGCTGAAATTAGTTTTAAGATTTTAGGGTACATGTTTACTTTCCTATCAATCTTTTACATCAAACAAAATCTGTCACCAAACAATATGACTTAATGCCAATAATCAATAAGTGTAATGCCATGTTCACTCTTATAATTTGTGGATGTCACACATCACCCCGGTGTGCTTTCCATAGATAAATCAGTTTAGTTTTTGCAATGTAAGATAAAAATTATTCAGGGTTAAGTTATAAGGTTATTTCTTTGTTTTCTTCCTAAAAGATCAGGCGTTAGTATGTGAATGGTTTTATGCGGTCTGTTGCTAGCGTCATATTTAGGTTCAAAGTCGCAATTTCTTTTCAACACATATATACATACCACTGCATCCTAAAGTCTCTTAGTGATGCAAAGGAATGCAGTTACTTAACTCTTTATTTTTAATATTTTACTATGTGTGCAACTTTGTGATAGTTTTATTATGATATATGTTGTATAATTTGATGTGTTTATAATATGTAATATATCAAGAAGAAAATGTTACTTGATTGTGTTCATGTAAATAACTGAGATAAAATTAGAAAAAAAAGTGTATTTTTCATTAAAACTATAAATAATGTGAATTTTGTACTTATGTAAATCATATAAGTCCAAACAAAATGTAAAAACTATGTTGAAATTGTTCAGGATAAATCTTCTAATGTTAAAAAGTGAAATAATTAAGTTATTATAATAGAATCGAATTTTAGTCTTACTTCATGGATCAAAAACACTACTTATTGACCCTGATTTTTTGGAAATAAATAAATAAAAATGGACAATAAGTTTGAACCTTTTGTCTATGGAACAAGATGCAATGAAATATTTTTTCAAGATTACAGGATTCTGTCATAAAAAAGTACCCATTAATGGGCAAGATGAGACTTTATCTACAGACAGATAAATAATAGCACTGAAATATGTAAAATTATGACAAGAAAATATCAATTAATAGATGATGTTACTCGATGGCTCCAAAATTATGTTTGTGATTGCTCTGACACTTATTTACCACTGGTAAAAAAAAACTAATTTTGTTTAACAATGACTGTAATTGCTATGTCACATAAATATGTGTGCCCAAAATATTTTATGGGACACCATACCAATGTGCTATCGATATTTTCATTGAAGAGTATTTATTCTTATCCAACAGCACTATTAATACTTTACCATCATGTATTTAAAAAAAAAAAAAAAAAAAAAAAAAAAAAAAAAAAATTTGCTCAGGTATGTTTTGTAATTGAAGTTTGCTGTTCAATGCATAAAAAAAAAAAATAATAATAACATTTGATACTTTTGAATTAAAAAGATATAAAATTAACACTTTGTGCAAAATTAACAAACTTTTCTGTGATTGGAAATTGTTGAATGACTGAATAAACGCTGGAAATCACTTTATAAATGTCTGTCAAAAAGCTACTTTCTCACAATCTTTGGCAGTCAATATATTAAATAAGGAATGATAACTGTTGCATTTTGATAAACAATATGGGAATTGCATATGAAGAAATTTTATGCCTCATCAAAAATTAATGGCGGTTACATGAAATCGAGGAAGGATTTTGTAAGTTCTTATATCGCACTTATCTTTTATTTGCATTAAGTAACTGATTGGTGATATATATATTGGCAACAGAAAAGAAGTTGATAAGAAAATAAATGAGTACTAATTTTAGTTCTATGTTTCATAATACCAAAAACTGAAAAATATTTTTCTTTTCCAGACTTTTTAAATCCTAAGTCACCCTTGTATCTTGCATTCCAAGCCCCAATTCCTAGACTGCAGCTATTGTTTCTTATCCATGGTACCTATGCGTGGAGTGAATGTGTGTTTTGGCTTTTTTGAACTTTTTTGATATTTTGATTTTTTTTTCTTTTGTAGTAATTTTGTTGAAGTTATGGTTCTTTTATAACTTATTAGTTGAGCAGTAAGAATGTGCTGTTTTATATCCCAAATCCTAAATTTATTTTTTGTTACTTTTGTATTTTTAAAGAGAGTATTCTTTGTTAACATTGTTACTTCTGTCTGAGTAATTAATATCTAACCTTACTAAGATTACACCCCTCCCCCCCTTTTCTTTTCTTTTCTTTTTTTACATCTTTGTTATAAATTGCAATCTTCACAGATATTGTCATAAAATTTTTAGACCTGTTAATTTTACTTAATTTTACAGTATTCTTTAAAATAAACTTCATTGTCTTCAGTTTTACAGCATAAATATTATATTTTTTATATGTTTGCTGCAAGTTTTATTTCTTCTCCAAATTTTCTTTTTTAAAGATTTATTTGAGTATTTGTGATTTGACTGACTTCTGTAGACATAATCATTGGTCACTGCATAAAATAATTGGGTGGTAATTTTGTTTTTAAATTTATGAAATTGTTAAACTATACATGACAATTTTAACACTGATAGATTTCAATGAAATAAAATCTTAAAAGTCTTTCTCTTGTTTTTTTCATCTCCCCCCCCCCCCCTCCTCCTCAAGATAAGCTATTAAAAATTGGACTATGTGTGTTACATTAGGGCATGGCATATATGAAAAATATGGTACATTAGCTTCTTAAGGTTTTATTCTTCTGTTTTTAATATCGGATGTATTTTTAATTTTTATACAATATTTAGTGTTCACTCTAGAAATAAAAAGGGCATGGTGCTAATCTCTAAAAAGGGCACTTTTGCAAGAAAAATTTATTGTTGCCTGTAGAAAAGAAAAAAAGAAAGAGGGAAAATACATAATTTTTAAATATGATAAATCAAGTAACATTAATTTTGAATGATTTTATGATATAAAAATTAAAAATACAATTGAATTAAAACATTATTGTATAGTTTCATGTTCTTTTTCTTAAAGAAATGAAAGAATTCTATCACTTTTGGGAACACAAATTTAGAAATAATACGGAATAAAAAAAAATTATTTATTAAAAATCTCTGGGTAAAACCAGTGGTACATTTTACTACTTTTAAAAAGGGCAGGGTGCATTTTGTAAATTTGAAAAAGGGCAGGGTGCTGCACTCTTCAAAAATGGCCTAGAATGAACACTACAATATTTCATAATTTTGTAAACTGAAATACCATTCTTGTTTGCTCTGGTATATTTTGAATCCTGATTTATTATGATTTTCTTGATTCCATTCATGATACTGATTTCTGATGCTATTTCTTGTCCAAGGTTCACTTAATGCTGTACTTTCTTTATCTCAATGTTGTTAGAGACAATCTTTTTTGCTCTAATTGAGTGGCACATTATCTTAGTCTTTTCTAAATTTATTTCTAATCCTATTTCAACTAGCTTCTGCCAAATCTGATATAGTTAAATATTCAAGTTGTTACTGAAAATTAAAAAGTCATGAGCAAACTGAACATGTTCTAAAATACTAATAAAACATTTAATCAAAATGGTGTCACCTTTATTGACTTTTTTTTTTCTTTCCTCTCTTTCCAAGTTTGATCTTTTCTTTGGCTTTGTCCAGATAGATAGTTGCTGTTGCTTTTTCATAAATCTTTATAATATTGATGTAATATTTGTCTATACTGATATCTACCAATGATATTATTACTGATCTGTAGTCAGAGTCAAATGCTCTTTTATAATCAGTAAATATAAGGCAGCAAAATAATTTATATCCTTCATCTCTCTCTGTACTTTAAAGCAATGGGTCATATTCAAGCAGTTAGGGAATTTATTGGGATGCATCATTTATAAATATTAATTGTTATAAGCAGGGGTGGGGAAATACATCATTTTGCTCGCCAGTGGCGAGTGGATTTTCTCACAAGGCGAGTGCATTTTTAGTTTTTGAAAAATGTAGGCAATAGGCACATTATCAGAAACACTTTTTTAATCTAGATATTTTAACTTTCCAAATTATTACACTGTAAATATGGCACTAAGTTCTAGCTAATACAGTGAAACCTCCAAATAAGGGACACTCATGGGACCGCAACTTTCGTCCCTTAAATAGAGGTGTCCCTTATTCGGAGTGTCCCTTATTTGGAGGTTTCACTGTATTAATCTTACCTCTGTTATATATATTTCTTAATATTATAGAAAAAAGAATTATGAAAATGCATTGTAGTAATAGTAACTTTGTCTGTAATCGCATGCGATTTTGTCACAGCTATTTTCAACTGCGTGTGTGTTGCATCTTGCGGGCTGGTGAAATAAATCCTTGGCTGGTAAGAATTTGAAAAAATTCCCCACCCCTGGTTATAAGTAAAGTAACTAACATAAAAGACCATTTAATACTTTCAGGCAGAATGTACTGGTTATGCCTAAATTATTTTTAGTAATATCACAAATCACTTATATGGATTTAGTTTATTTTACTTAATCTTTTTTTGGGGGGGGGGCTTTGATTGATATTTTGTAATTTACAGCTCTGTTGCATTTAACAAAAAATTAATAATCCCTGTGATTTTCTTTATAAAACACATAAGTTTTTTTTTTTTTCTTCTACCTTTGCAAAATTTTCAAAACATTTTAAGATTTAAAAATTGTGTAATTAAACGATCTCATTTACTCATTCTGACTAATTCATTCATTTTCACATACTATTTTAAAAATTAAATGTATTTATATTTGTTGTATGACACTTGCTGCTCATTATTTGTAAAGTGTATGTAGTATGTGTTATTATTATTTCTCATTTTCTAGTAATATTATTATTATTATTTTGCTCTGCTAATTAAATAGACTTTGAGATTGAATTTTTGTTTTCCGCATGGTATTTTTGGTTTTTATTTATTTTTATTTTCCTCTTATATTAATTGGATTAATTGAAAAAAATTCTTCTTTAAAAAGCATGTGAACTTTGTAATTTCTTTGTCAACTCTTAGTTTCAGTAGCATTTCATCTGATCTAAAATGCAATTCTTCTTTTCTTTTTTCTGTAATCCTAAATGTAATGGCAATTAAATTTCATGGAAAGGTCTGGATGATTTATTATTCAGAAAACTTGGCGAAAAATTAAATTTAGCTATTGTATGAAAAAAAAAATGTTTATAATAAATAGCAATGTTAATAAGCATTTTTTTTATGAAACAGCGTTAATTCAACATTTTAAAAATCCAAACATTTAAAAATCCATGACCGAAAAATCTTTGCTTATAGAAAACATTTTATAAGAGAATTTTTTTTATTTATTTACATAAAAAAACTTTTAGGCAACAATTTCAAGATTTTTGTCACTTAATTACCCTCAAATCTAATAATGAAAATTAAAGTTTAAACGAACTTCATTATTCACAGCATTGTTTGCAAGAAATTGACATTCCTCAAATCCTCACTCTTCCTATTTTTCTTTGATGCATGTTTTTGCCATGTTCACCAAGTTTATTATTTTGTTCGGAAATGTTCTCAAATTTTCATACAAGTAAAATTTTTCAATTTTACAGGATGAAATAAGATTTTTCATTCATCTAAAAAATCTTCTTTATAATGAAGTGGGCAGTTTTTTCTTCCACTATTCAGCTATTATTAGTCCTGTAGCTTTTCATACCTGTAAATTATGTTTCAATTCTGTTATACAATCCTCAAAATCAAATTTTCATTTCAAAGTAAAAATCTTTCCAAATAATTTCTGGTCTTTTTTATGACTGCTGAAAAGTACTCCAAATTTTTCTGCTGTTAGTTTAAACTGTTTTAACAAAATGTTGCAAATGTCAAAAGAGTCAAGAATTTTTTTTACTATTTGGAAAAAATAGTTGTTGTTCTCGGTAGAGAATTGAGAAATCTAAAGTATATCTGAATCTTTTTATTGGTTGAATTCCACAACTTATTTAATTTTATTGGTTTCCTAATTGATCCAAGTTTAATGTCCAAAAATGGGATACTTCTCTTTTTTATTTTATTTGTTTTCTGATTGGTCCAAATTTAATGTCCAAAAACTGAATACGTCTGTTGCCACAATGACAAAAAGAGTAATAAAAACTTTTAAAAAAATTAATAATTTAAAAACAAATTGTGATTGAGATTTTAAACAAATTTCATTAAAAAGTGTATTTTTTTCTCTGTGCAATAGTATAAAAATTAAAAATGTGCGTTGTTAAGAAGTTGGAAAATTTGCAGTTCCAAAAATTGTAAAGCTGAAATTTCATTTAAAATTTATTTGTGATGGGTCTAGGAATATTAATGTTTAATCCATGTCATATGTAATATGAGTTGTTCAGAAGTCAGTCTGATTAACTCCATCCAGTAAAAATGCACATTTTAAACAGTTAAAGTTGTCTATCTTTAATCTCCTGTTTTTTCTATCATTGGTCTAGGAATATTAATGTTTAATGCACGCCGCACATTATATATGACTCATTATAACAATCCTAAAATGATATTTACTATTATTATTAATTTAAATATAGAATTTATTTATAAGTCTTTGAAAATATCCTTTTCCAAAGAGTCATTGTAATTTGTTAAATTACAATTTGTTTTTCTTTTGTTTACTTTTACTTTATTTTTTATTTTATTTTATTTATTTTTGGGGGGGGGGGGATGTTTTGAGCAATTAAATTTTTAATTTTGTTTGGTAGAGCTGGTAAAATAACTAATGTTCACACAACCATAAAGACTTTTTAATATTTTCATTTATTTTTTAATTAATATTAGATATAAATTAATGTTGTTTCTAAAATAAAAATCCTGTTACATCTTTTTCAAATCAACATGTAGTGAAGTTGAATGAGATTCATTTCTGATTGCTTTCAAGATGCTTTCATGATCGTATTGCTTAATTTAAAATTTTTCATTTCAAACGGTCTTTCATCCTCTAAATACTTTTTCTTCTTGCTTCTTGTAGTTGTTTCTTTTTCTCTTTTCATCCTTCTGTCTCTTTTCTCTCATCAGTATTTTCTAAGACATATTTAACAAATTCTGAATCTTTCTTTAAAAAAAAATAATTTTATCTTTTGTAATAATTGAATAACTTTGTCATTAGCAGCATTTACGTTAAGTCCCAATAATGCTGGTAATTTGTGTATTTTTTTTTTTTTTTTTTTTTTTTTTTTTTTTATCTCTAAGAAATGTTATGGTTTCTTTTAATTTTATTTCCTAACGTTGTTTATTTATGTATGCAGAAAAAAAGAATGAAATGTTTCAGCAAAGCAATTTCACTAATTGGAAATTTCAAAATAATTCATTCATTGATGTTTTTCAAAACTAAACAAATATATTTACTCTTGCTGGTATCCTTTACAGTTAAGCTGTCATTTAATAAAAATTAATTTTAAAAGTAATACTAATGCTTTTTTCCAATCAATTACCTTCCAACTTTTGATAGTATCTAGAGAATTTTGAATTGTTTACCATATATACTCGCATATAAGTCGACCCCCTAACTTATGTTGTTAAAAATAAGGAAAATTTTAAAACCAGTGTAGAAGTTAACCCCCATCCAAAGAAACAAAATAAATAAATAAATCTATTATTTTTTCGCATTTTTTCCTTTTTGTGAGAAAAATAATTTATACATACAAACAAGAAGCAGATTTTTTTCATAACAAGTGCCACCATTGAAAAAGAAAAACCTATGTAAAATACCATTGGCTGAAAAGTACTGAATGCATGTCGAACGCCATGACGTCAAACTTCCGACCGACTGCCATGAATAGCAAAATAACTGATGATTTGATGATCACAGATCAGTAACTCTACAAAGTCACATATTTTGAAGTATCGGCATGCCGACAACCAGAAATAATGGCTCTCCAATGTAGTTTGCTGTTGATTTGGAGAGGGTAAAAACAACAGTATGTCATGTTACCTATTTTAAATTTACTTAACGTTAATTTTAATCAGTATTATAAATCAACATGATAATGTTTTTTTAGTATTAGAAATGCGTTCTTGATATAAATCATGCACTTTTTTCTTTTTGTTTGTTATCTGCAATCGGGTAGGGTAGATTATTTTTTTGACAAAAAAACTAAATATAATTCAGAATCGTCGAAGTTCGGAGGGCTCCAGTTCAGATTTTGGATTTTGTACTGTACAAACGCAATGGAGTGCTGCAGCACTGATTCACTAGCAAACTATTTCCCGATATTTTATTTTATTTTATTTTTTTTTTTAGGTCTCTCATATAAGTCGATCCCTCTACTTTAAAATTCTTTTTTTTATCAAAAATTTCTCAACTTATATGCAAGTATATACGGTGTTTTGAGTTCTAATTAAAAAACCCACCCATACATTTGAATAATTCTAATAAACCACAATGAAAATAAAGACAACTAAGCATACTTTATCCGATAAGTAAATGTCCAATAAAATAATATTTAGATGTTTGACTTTATGCAATTTTTGATAAGTCTAGTACAAAATTCTTTCATGTAAATACAAAGTTATATTCTTTATAAAAAACAATATAAAATATGGAAAAAAAATCATATGCTATTGTGGATTAGTCCACTATCCAGATGCTGACGAATAAACTTAATGAAAAGACCCTGTTGATCTATTGTTCAGAAAACTCTGCAAATAAATAAAATATCAGCTACTACATACAAAGTAACATAAACTTCTTCTCAAATAACAAGATTAATAAATATTTTTAATGAAACACAATTTTATTTCAATGCTTTAAAAATTAAAACATTTTATAATAAGAAAATTGTTATTATCAGCATGGAAAAACTTTCGGGCAACATTTTTAAAGTTGCTATCACTTGGTATTCCTAAAAATTAATAATGAAAGTTAAACTTTAAATATTGAGTTTACATTGACATGTCAGTACGTTTCTCTTATCTTTTTTTCTGTTTCTGTTCCTTATCTGTTTTCTTGTATGCATGTAAATATGTTAGTATTAATGAAATTTTCTCTGGAAATAGATTGTTAGACTGTTGTGTTTTTCTAATGGTGTTTTTCAGATTTTTAATTTGTTATTTCTCTAATTGAATTTAATTGTATGATATACTTAATTTTTCATTCTAATGCTTTTTGTTTATTTAAGTAAACAATATTTAATAAGTAATATAAATACTGATGATTTTAATATTGAATGATAATTCAGTGTTGCATAAACCTTAAAATATTTCTAAATTATCTAATCTTATATTGTTGTAAAAATATAATCAGAAAATTTAGAAAAAAGCCAGTATAATGGAAAGGGGATGCATCCAATATTTCTTTATTGAAAGCATACTCCAACTTAATTTTTATAATTTTATGACAAACGTTTAAAAATAAAGTGAAATATTGTAATTTTAGAATTATAATCTCTTGTTTATAAGATCTTACAGCAAGCCTATCATTGATCCATTTCTACATAATTTTTATACCTATGATGATTAGTAAAAACAAAAAAAAACATTTTTTATACAATTGATTATTTCAAAAATTCAGAACTTTTTTTTTTTTTAAATATTAGCTTATATATTAAAAAGTGAAGAATTTGTATTTTTAATTTTAAGTATAGATTGAATCCTTTGAGAAAATCTGAAATTAGCAACGTACAGTATGGGACCCGTTATCTGGAAACTCCGTATCCAGAAAGTTCTGAAAACCGCAACCAGAATGCAAAATGAAAACCAGAAAATAATTTGTTTCATTTCAAAAACATAAAAATTAAAAATATATTTTACATCAAACATGGAATATAATAGACAGATACACACATATCCAAAGGTGATACAATTTGTGGCCATCTGTGATATTTTTTGATAGTATGAATGAACATGAAATGGAAGACTTTAAAATTTCTAAGAAGGACATTATTACAGATTTGCTGGACAAAGCTAAGGGACATTTATGTTCAGATTCTCAAATGTTAGAACAACAATCAGTGGAAAATTGTCCTTGCTGATGATAATACTTTTGTAAATACATCTGATGACTGGAAGTGAAATACATGACATAATGACAAATATGTCTAACAAAAGTAATGATGATGATCAGCAGAATGGGCTAAGTATAAAAATTTCAGATTAGCTACTATTTTTCAACTGAACAATCGATTTTTGGAATGCAACAAAGAAGTTACTTCCATTAACAACAAATCATGTCATAATGCAGGATACAGGAGCAATCAGTACAAGTAACACACTATAAGCAACCAATCTTAATAAAAATTTTCTAAAAATCCAAATAAAAAAAATTCTGCTCTCAAGTCTTGTATGTTAATATTTTTAAATTTGAATTGTAATTTATAATTATTTTTTATTTTGTAAAAATAAGCTATTAACAAATTTGTAATTACATATTTACATATATTATTCACATTTTATGCATTTCATACTGTTATTTTCTACTATTCTTAATACTTATAGTAAAGTGTTCCGAATTATGGAAAAACCTTTATACAGAATATCCGCGGTCCCAAGCATTCTGGATAACAGATCCTATACTGTAGTCGTAGTGATTATTTTTTAAAAGTAGTACGTGTTTGGCATTACCGAAGTAATGCTTGAAATTGAAGAAAAATAGAAGAATAGCAAATATACGGTGAAGAATGTATATATAATATTTAAACCCCGATAAGCAAAAATTGCTAATTAACTCTTAATAAACTTATATTCAATTAGATCTGAAAAAATAAATGAAAGTTCTCTGTGGTGGATTTAAATTAGGCAAAACAAAATTAAAAAGACAAAATATATTTATTAAATTTTAAAAGAAATATAAAAGTAGATTAAAATTGAGCACTTTAACTAAATATAATTTATAACACTTGCTAGGAATATGAAAATAATTTATCTGTACAAAAAATACTCTGGAACTTCATAGCAATGTATGGCAATAACTTTGGTGAAGTTACTTTCAAAATGATAGCTTTCAATTATTGATAGCTTTGAAGCTTAGAACAATAAGTCTTGTTATTTGGGCAAGTTATAGAAACAGTATATCTTATTTATTTTAAATACACCTTAACCTCTTTAAACAGCTAGTTGTAAAACCAGCTTTCAGATCCAAACAATTATTTATTCACCATTTAGGAAAAGTCTATGTTAAGAAGAAAAAAAAATTGCTTTGTATATGGATAGTTATAAACACTATTTAGCTTCATCTGTGGAAAACAAGAAAAAATTTTGAATTATTTAGGGCACTTTCTTAAACACTTTGATATAAATAACCTCTCCATTGTTCACTGAAAAACATTGTCAGTTTAATTGAGCTTAGTTTTAGGGCTTACTTGAATATGAATACCCAAAAGCTGACTTTCAAACATCCTTAAAAGGAACTTTTTAAAACTTAGACATTTTGTCTACATCCTTGTATCCATCAGAAGGCAAAAGAATCTAAAAGTCAAGTAATATCTGAAATGAATTTTATATCTCACATTTCATTTACAAGCTTAAAATTGATTTAAGCACAGTTAAAACAAAAAGCCATAGGAAATCTTTACACTTATGAAAAATAGGTTAAAAGAAACTTAAGCTGAAGTAAAAATATTGTTACTAAAAATAACATTTCTCTTTTCATATCCTGATAAAACAAAACAACAAAAGCAAAAAAGAAATGTATAATGCTAAGTTATTTTTTCCATACTGACTAAAAAGTAACTTTCACATATGGCCGAAACAACTTTTCATCTAGCTTCAAGAATCAATACATAAAGTTGACATGGTCACAACAAAGCGCTAATGCTGTCTTTGAGTGATTATGAGAACCTCACCTAAAACTATCAGGAAGAATAAACTTCCATATGTAAAAGTAAAAATAGACATCATTAAATTTGTCTTAAATAATATAATAACTGAGAATACAAAACTTCAGCAGCTCAATAAAAGAAACGAATATTTTTGCTTAGTTAGTAAAGAGTAAATAAGTTTTTAAAAAAGTTATTTTAATGAAGGAAATCATTTTAGAATTAAAGATAGGTATACGAACAAACATGCATGAGCCATGATGCAAAATAGAATTTGTATTTTCTGACAGTTTGTAGTTGCTACTTTTTAAAAACTAATAATTGTTAAGATGTAGTTCATTACATTTTTGATAAAGTAATTGTAGTTACGGTTTGCTACAAAATAAAAGAAGTTTTTATGACCACAGCTCTCAACATAATTGAATCAGGATTGATTTAAGAGATTATGTTATTGTGAGTTCAAGTAACCTTGCCTTAGGTCCAAATGACCTACTTTTATGAAGGGAGGGGGAGTACATCTATTTTTTATGCATATTCATAAGAAAAGCAGATTTTATTTTTTTATGTATATATTTGATTTTAACTATTCAAATACAAACTGATAATTTGTAGTAAAAAGTATTTTTATTTATTAAGTTTCTGTATAATTCTATTTAATAGGATAATGAAAGAAACACTGATGATGATGATTTGTCTGAAGGCAAACAAGTTATGGTTGGTATATGCGCCATGTCAAAGAAATCTCAATCTAAACCCATGAAGGAAATACTTACACGCTTGGAGGAATTTGAATATTTGAAGACTATTGTATTTCCAGAAGATGTTATATTGAATGTAATTTTATTTTAAGATATTCTTATTTATGATAACTTTTAAGTGTTTTCTTATATAGCAATGATTCTTTTTCATCTAAATTTATACCTAATTTTTAGTTACATTCATAAATTTTTATCAGGTACTCAAAACTCTCCACTGATTTGGTGGGTTGTATAAAAATAAAGTTTGAAAATTTTTCTTCGATGAAAATTATGTAACTGACCTGAGCTTATCAATTTCATTTCATTTGCAGTATCATAATATCATAAAAATGCATTGTCTAATGATTTTTTTTTTTCATATACGATAATGTAACTGAATTCTTTTGTGTGTTTCTGTAAACAAATCATAATGGCTACATACTTCATCTGCAGTAGGAAACAGGTAGTAAATCTTAATAACATGTATCAGTATTGTGGAAATCTAAATCTATTTATTTGAGTTGGGCTGCAGACAGTTAGACAAATTGAAGTCATGAACACTTGTCAACTATGCTGGAAAGTGTTAAAATTACTTTTATAGAGATTTGCACTTGGCTAACATAACCATACCAGAATTCATGCTAAATTTTGCTCTGTAGATATACTTGTATGTTGATATATTGTACTTGTTCTATAGCTATTATGAAATTATTTGATAAATTACTATTTGGCTGCAATATTTTAGTGATTTTTTTTTTTTATTTGTCTATAGGAACCTGTCGAAAAATGGCCTGTGTGTGACTGCCTTATCTCTTTTCACTCTAAAGGTTTCCCACTCGCTAAAGCTGTTGAATATTCTAACTTAAGAAGACCTTTCATCATCAACGACCTGTTCATGCAATATGACATCCAAGACAGGTAATTTTCTTTTCTTATTAATATTATTTTCTTTTTCTTTTTTTAAACTGAAATTTACATGTTCTCTTAATAGCATTACCAAATAGTTTATGTTAAATATCACAAATGGACTTTAAAAAGTGAGATTTGTTGCCAAAATAATATGAACAACTATGAAAACAAAATTGATTGATAAGATATTACGCTTCTTTATGCATGAAATTAGAAAAATAGCTTCTGATTACATGTGTTAAATAAATTATTTATATTAGAGATAATAGGTAAATGGGTTCTGTATATAAATACGTATAATTTTCTAAGTGTTTGTCTCTGTGGTATTTTGTGGAAAAAATTATTGTAATCATGTTTAAAATTAATTAATTAACCTTTTATGTACTGATTCTACTTATAAATGCCACTCACTCTAAAAATTCATCTCATAATGAATATTGCTAATATACTGATGGTCAGGGGTGGGGAATTTTTCCATATTCTTACCAGCCAAGGAATTATTTCACCAGCCCACAAGATGCAACACACACGCAATTGAAAATAGTTATGACAAAATTGCACGCGATTACAGACAAAATTACTATTAATACAATGCACTTTTATCATTCTTTTTTCTATAATATTAGGAATTATATATAACAGAGGTAAGATTAATATTAGATAGAACTTAATGCCATATTTACACTGTAATAATTTGGAAAGTTAAAATATCTAGATTAAAAAAGTGTTTCTGATAATGTGCCTATTGCCTACAGTTTTTCAAAAACTAAAAATGCACTCGCCTTGTGAGAAAATCCACTCGCCGATGGCGAGCAAAATGATGTATTTCCCCACCCCTGCTGATGGTACTTTGAAAAAACACATTTTTAAGACACATGGCAGTAGTAGTTCTAGGTTCATTATTTTAGTGATGAAAGAAAGCATCTTTCAAAACAGCTTGTCCTGCTTGTCTTTATATTGCTGCAAAGATAATAAAGAACATAAGATAAGTGTTGAATATTTTTTATGAGTTTATTATGATCTTAGAATATGATTTGACTAGCTATTTTAAATGACCGGTGTATGTATTAGACTTAACAATTTAATTACTCAGTGGTACTTATAAGTACTGCCAGTACACTGGACAGTGGAGAAAAACTTCTTTTCATTTCATCTGTATAGTTATCCATTGTTTGTATTTGCTTTATAATGCAATTACTAAGAAGTATTTATATTCTTCTTCATTATTACTTTTTATGGGAAATCAAATTTTTTAGGAAAAACATGACTTGCAGTCAAACAATTACGTGAATTTTCAAAATGACCATTTAGTGCATAATAAGAGAGGGATAATAAATAAATAAATAAATAAATAAACTATTTTTGCTTTTATTTTCTCTATTTGAAAGTGTAAAATTGAAATTGTGCTATGTTTAGAAGTTAATTAATTTGCTTGACAGAAAGTTAAATTTATTATTCAAGTAATTCCATCGTCTATATGGCATGACTATTACTCATTTTAACTTTATAATGTAGATTGTGAAAATATGTCACTTGCATTGTATCAAATTGTGAGTACTAAGTTGCTTGAAAATATGTATTAAAAAATTTCTTCTTTTGACAAAGTCATTTTATCTATCTTGCCAAAGCCGTTATAAAACGCAAGTACTGAAGTACATAAAAGTAAAACCTACAAATCTTAATAATAGTTATTGATAAATTTAATATAATTATCAGCTTCAGACTCTATTTAACTCAAATTATTTTTTATAAATTTCATATGAGAAAATTCCTTTTCAGTTGAAGCAGCAAAGACTAGCATAACAATCATATATAAATTATTTTTTATTAAAAAAAAATCATAACAATTATAAGAATTTTTTTATTTTGTAAAAGCTGTTTTGAAATACCAAAAAAGGACTTAAATCTGGCACATTTCTAAATTAGTTTTTGTTCAGAAATACATGAAATCATCAGGTCTTCTTATTCAGAAATTATGTAATTCAGTGGTATTTTCCATTTTTTGATAAATGCAGAAGATTTTATCAGAAAGTATTATGAGAGTTAGCATTTTGAGCAGAATTTTTGGATGTGGCAGTGCAGAAAAGAAAAGAAACCTCTTATGGTGGTAATTGCTTATTATATGATACGTAATTTGTCCAAAAATGGAAAACACTATTTGATTTCAAATCACTTTAATAGTCAGGCCTACAAATTTCATGCCTTTCCATCTAAAATGTGTCAGAATTTTTAGTATTGTTGAGCAGGAAATTTAAGAACTTCTCTTCAATGTTTGAACGGTAAAATTAATTATCCAGTCATTTATGTATTTACATATTAGATTAAAAATTTCTATTCTTATTCAAACATTCAAACTGCTTAACCTATTTTATACCAGAGTGATAAGATTTCCAGTCTTTTACTACTAATTATAAAGATTATTTATATTTAGAATTGATACATTATTGCAATAAAGCCTGTCAAAACAAAATCTGTCAATAATGGAATACTGTTTCAAATGTAAAAAAAATTCATGGTCCCAATGATAAGAATACCATACAATTATAATTGCTGAAACAGAATTTTTTTCCCTTCTACTCCTATATATTAAGCTTTCACTGATGTTATTGTATTACTGTTGATTAACTAATATTATTAATTATTATCATCATTATTGTTATTTATTTAATTTATTTTTTATTTATTTATTTATTTAATTTTTTTTTTTTTTTTTTGCATTGTAGGCGAAAAGTTTATAGCATCTTAGAAAGAGAAGGTATTGAATTACCAAGGTATGCTGTTTTGGATAGAGATTCTGACAATCCATCAGGTAACATTTGCTGAAATTTTAATTCATCCATTGCTAATAAGAGTTTATAATTAGCTTATACTAACAGTTCATATAATTACAAAATGTGCTAGTATATAACAATAGAGAGTTTTTAAGAATTTTATAAACAAACAAAAATAATTAATAGTTCTTATTTTAATTTATTTTGTTCTTCAAAAGTAATGATAAGCTTTATTATCTTGTGATTTTTCATACTTGCTATTAGCATGTTTCTTATTTGCTAATCACAATATTAATAAAGTTTGTGGTATTTAATATATATTTTTTAAATATTTTGCTCATTTTTATTAAAATTAATCTCACTCCCTGTGACAGAGTTTTGTTTTGCAACTTTTTAATGGATATTTGGTATAAATCATTTATATATATTAGGTTGTCACAACAGTTTTTTGCCAAAAAAAGTTCTTAATAAAGTTAGGAAAAAAAAAAATAAAAAAAACATGAAAGCAGTGCTTTTAATATGGGTAGTAATCACCACCCAAATCTGTGTTTTTCTAAAAATGTTACTGTAGTTTTTTCGAAGCCTTCGGTCCAGAAATTTGGAGGCTGCAAGTCCAGAAAAGATCAATTTCATTTTGGATGTCCTGTGCAGAATTAAAGATAGCACTAGCAAGATGTAGCTGCAAGTGTGAAAAAAAAAAAAAAAAGGTAGAGTCTGAAGGAGAAATGTTGGGCTATATGGTGAGATCCCATTCGAGTCCATACATGGTACTAATGTGTAACTCCTTAGCTAGCTCTCAAATGGTTGAATACTGATCTTCTTCAACAAGTTCTTGCAGGCAGGCATCATCAACATCAGTAGGCCATTCAGAGCACTCTGCTTCGTGAATGTCATAGCCCTTGTTTTTTAACTTTCTGTATCAAGCCTTCACAGTGTTATATGGTACAACAGTAGTACCTAAAGCTGCACACATGATTTAGTAACATTCTGTAGCTGACTTTTCGTAACAGAAGTGAAAATAAATGATGGTTTTAATTCTGTAGCATGATAGTTCCATTTGACATCTTGTACTGAAGGGGACTTCACTCACTTGAAAACCCCTGCAGAGTAATGTTAAATTAATGGTTAGGTTGTTTTTGAATATCTCGTTTAAGTTTAAATGATTTTTTTTTTTTTTTTTTTTTTTTTTTTCATTGGATAATTTATTTTAATTTTTAATATGACTGTTTTTTACTTCAATTTTGGTTCCAGATATTTTTTTTTTGGGGAGGGGGGATGTTTAGTTTTAAAACGGGCTTTAAAAATAAAAGGTACTTTCAGTTTTAAAGCAAGTTTTAAAAGTAAAAGGTACTTTCAGTTTTAAAACGAGTTTTAAAAGTAAAAATGATTTACAAATAAATAAATTTAAAAAAAGTCTTAAAATTGAAATTTATAAAGTAAAAAATAGATTATATATTAAAGATCAACTTCAGTTATTCTATGCAAAAAAAAAAAAAAAAAATTCCTAAATACTCAAATTTAAATGAGAAATTCAAAAATAACCTGCCCATTGGTTTAACATTACAAAGTGGGTCTTTTTAAGGAGCACAGTATTATAAAGCAAGTCTCTTTCTTTCAAATGCCACAATCATTTGATAAAATTATAGCAATCATCAACATGAACTATTTGCATAGACAATATTAGCTGTGATGAAAAACTTTCATTACAACATAATACATATTTATTGTGATAAAAAAGAACTAGAGAAATGGCATAAAAGAACAGACATTATTTGTCAAAATATTTTGCTTCTCTTTCATTGTAATCTCCTACGACTGCAATCACTTCTGTCATTTCAATGCATGTTCTTTGCTAAATAACATTTGCCATTTCTAAAAATCAGTGGGAAAAAAAAAAAAAAAAAAAAAAAAAAAAACTGACAAAATTAAATAAATTTCTGACTATTATCAGATGTTTAGAAGTCGTAAAAATGTTTGATAAAAGTTTGGATACAATATCTTCTACACATGTTTTGTAAATGAAGTATTCAAGATAGTTTTTATCACAGCTGTATATATAAGTTCTAAATAATGGGATCTGCCATGTAATAATGATTTTCAGAATATTAAGAAAAGAAATTTAATCCAAATTAGCTATTTTTGTATGTGTGTGTGTGTGTGTGTGTTTTGTGGATATTATACAATAAATGGTTCTACTCAAAAGTCATAAGGGGAGTCATGAGTTTAAATTTTCAAGGAATAGCTTTTTTTTAATCATTATTTTCTAATTTATGCAACTAAAGTGCTTAGAGGAAAAAGACGTATAACAAAATTAAAATTTAAAAATAAATGCATAAATAAATAAATAATCATTTTTGTTATAATTATTTTTATTCATTTTCTTTTTAATAGTATGTTAGAAATTTATTTTATAAATATTAATAATAATTCAGTTCTTCAAAATTGATTATGATCTTAGCATTTTAGCTTGATAGATTATTTCATATTTTCATCCATAAAAAAAAGGGAAAAATATATCATAACATGTTATTCCATAATGTTCATCAGCTTTTAAGTAAACAAAATAAACCAGATAGAATATTCAGTTTAATAATGAGTTAGTTTTAAATTATCTGTTTTATTCTATTTTGCTTTTTAAACAGTTTTTGATTTATCTTATCAGCCTACATGTATCATTGTATATGTTATAATAATCATCATCATCATTATTGATAGAGTTAGTTGAGGGAGAAGATCATGTGGAAGTGGATGGAGTTATATTCAATAAACCATTTGTTGAAAAACCTATATCAGCTGAAGACCATAACATTTATATTTACTACCCTACATCAGCAGGTGGAGGCAGTCAGAGATTGTTTAGGAAGGTAAAAATGTTTTTCATTTGTAAATTAATGAATGTTCCTTATTATGTTTAACTGAATACGTGGAAATCTAATTTTAAATGAGGCTGTAAATAAAATGACAAAAACCTTATGTATCAAAGTTTGAATGTGAAGCAAATTCTGTTGTATGAATTTTTAAGCCAATATTTAGTATAGATAAATAAGTATGCAATACTTCATGATTTGAAGGGGGTGGGGGAAGTAAAAATAAGAAAAATGTTGAAACTTTAGACCTTTATAAAAAAGATTAGGCTCTGAAATTATGCATTTATGTGAAGAATTAGAAGCAATATTTTGTGTAAAATGTAGTATTTTTTGCATTATCATGTTTACATTTAGTCGTCTAATTTTTCCATTAATAGAAATATTGGGTTGGGGAAAAAGTAAATTCATTTTTTCCCAATAGATAGCTTTAAAGTCGCATATCTCGAGTAATACTTACTCAATTAAGTCATACTATACAGCGTTTGGAAGGTAACAGTCTCTAAAAAATTCTAGATATAAAGGTAACGTCATCTGTTTAACCAGTCAAAAGTTATTGTGTTTTTAAAATAGAGATTTCAGAAGATCATTTTCGTCACATTTTAGTTTTTTACTTCCAAAGAGGAAAAAATTGGCGCAGGCTCATCGAAACTTGTGTGGCATTTATGGTGATTAGTGCTTAAGTAAATGCCAAAGTCAGAATCGGTTTGCTTGTTTTCCTTCCGAAAATTTCGATGTTAAAGATGAACCTTTCCCTGTCCAGCCAATCCTTGAACAATTCGATGAAATTTTAAAAACAATCCAGGTAGACTGACATATTTCTTCCCACGACATTGCTACGGAACTAAACATCAACTATAAACCACTTTTGAACCATTTACATAAAATTGGATACCAAAAGAAACTCGATACTTGGGTTCCCCATAAACTTACAGTGAAAAATTTAACGGAGAGAGTTTTCATTTGTGAATTGCTACTGAAACGGTATGAAATCGAGCCATTTTTGAAACAAATCATTATGGGTGATGAAAAGGGAATCACGTATAACAACAATGTGCTAAAAAGATCATGATCGAAGTTTCACAAACGGTGGCAAAGCCCGGATTGATGCCTACGAAAGTGATTCTGAGTGTTTGGTGGGATTGGAAAGGAATTTTCCATCATGAGCTGCTCAAACCTGGCCAAACCATCAATTCAACTATCTTCTATAAACAACTAATGCGATTGAAGCAGGCAAAAAAACCCGGTCAAAATTGATCGAAAGGAAATTCGCTGTCTTCCATCACGACAACGCTAAACCACACGCATCTTTAGTCACTCGGCAAAAACTGAAAGAGCTTTGTTGGGAAGTTTTGATGAACCCACCGTATAGTCTGGACCTGGATCCGACGGATTACCATTTGTTCCGCCCTATGCGGTACTCTCTTGAAGATGTTAAGCTGACTTCAAAGAAGGCTTGTGAAAATCACCTTGTTCAGTTTTTTGCCCAGAACTCTCAGAAATTCTACAGTGACGGAATTATTGTTTTACCAGAAAAATGGCAAAAGGTCATCGAACAAAATAGCACATAAATTTTGATTAGTTTTTTTTGATTTATATAAATAAATTCACTTTGAAAAACACGAAAAAAAGCGAACTTACTTTTTCCCCAACCCAATATCTTGTCAGTTGTAAAATAAAGTTAAATACTGAACAACTTTTTTTTTTTTTCTTTTTGAGAAAATATATATTAAACTGTAGTATTTTCTGATTATCCTAAAATAAAATTGTTTTTAAAAATGCCTTTAATTGTGGTAATCAAGACTAAATATTCTGTCATGTGTTCTCCTACCAATGGTTAATAAGTATTTTAAATAATTTTATATCAAAATTTGCAAGCTGGTCATAACGTAGCTCTGAAACTAATTATTATCTTTCTTGTTTTTTGTTTATTTTATAAAATTTTCACAAATTATATATTATATATCTATATTTTTAAATTAAGCCTAAATTTGTTCACTATTTTGCCAGCTAAATAATCTTATGTTTTTGATTAAACTCTAATTATTATTATATTTTTTTTAAATATGCAACGCTATTAATTTTATTTTAAAAATAAAAAAATTAAGCTTCGAATTTGCTAATGCATCTACAGCTTATTGTTAAAGCAGAATTTTTTTATTAACTTTAAAATTTATCAGTAATAATGTGCATTCTTTTTAACCATTTGGAAAATGGTTGTTGCACTCAGCTTAGCAGTATCTGAGACACATCTGAATTCTTGTGATGTCCATATTTTATTCGTTTTCTGATTGGTGTTTAATCTAATCTGTCGTGTATGTAATATACGGCTTTGTTATTACATAAACAAAAAATGTAATGTCAAAATGTCTTTTGACAAATCATAAAAATGATGTTTTTATAAATGGAATACTTCTGTTGTCACAATGACAAAAAAAAAAAAAAAAAAAAAAAAAAAAGCAATAAAAACTGCAAAATATTAATAACTCAAAAACAAATTGAGGTACTGCTTCCAAACAAATTGTGTTTAAAAGTACATATTTTTTTCCTGTATGGCAGTGTAAAAATTGAAAATGTGCAATGTTTAGAAGATTAAAATTTTGCAATACTGATAATTGTAAAATTGAAATTTTATTTAAAATTTGTGTGATTGGTCCAGGAAGATTAATGTTTAATCCATGGCTTACATAGCTTTGTTATTATATAAGCCGTGCTTTGATCCTCATAAAAATGATGTTTTTATTTGTTTTTTTTTAATAAGTCTTAAATTTTAATCTTTGAAAAAATCTTTTTCGAAATGGTCATTGTAATTTGTTAAATTACATTTTTAAAATTTTTCATTTACTGATTATTTAAATAAAAAATAGTTATTTATTTATTTTATTTATTTATTTATTTTTCAATCACTAAAAAGCATCTAATGGCTTTAACTTTCAGACGCATTATATTAATTATAATATTGTGATTTTAAAGTTTGAATATGTTTTCTAAGTTATGAAGTGTCAAAAATTATGATTTTTCACACTTTTATAAACTTTTAATTCTTGCTAAATCCTTTAAATTGCTCCATATTGGGCTTATCTTGATTAAAAAATTTACTTTAATCTGCAATACTTTTCTGTGTTTAAATTGAGATATTACTTAAAAAAGTATTCAAAGTAAATGAAAAGAAAACTGTTACTAATATAAAAAAAAAAATAATAAATAAATAAAAAAACCAATTCAATCAATTGTCTTTTCAACTATCGGTACATAAAGGGAAGAAAAGGTCTATATTAACAATCTGTAGATTTTTTTTTCTTTTTTTTTTTTTTTTTTCTTAAATCATTCTCTTTCTCTCTCTCTGTGTGTATCTTTTTTCCTCACTATTATAAAAGATTTATTATCTAAACCTATAGTATGCTGTACTCAATTCATGAGATGTTCTTATCAGTAACAAATTTTCATTTCATAGATTGGTAGTCGAAGCAGTGTGTATTCTCCTGAAAGTAGAGTTAGAAAATCAGGATCTTTTATTTATGAAGAGTTCATGCCTACTGATGGAACTGATGTAAAGGTATGTATTTTTTTTTTTTTTTTTTCAAAGTATTACTTTATTTTATAGATTTTGTACTGTTTTATAAGGCATTATTTATGATTATATTGTACATGGCACTGTCAGATATTCAAAAATTAATATATTATCATGGGTTAGTGCAATGTAATGCTGGATTTTTCATTAGCATATCCAGGGATGTAGTAAAAGGTATATGGGGATATACATTGTATACCTTATGTATTTTTTTAAGGAACATCATATACCCTCTGTTTCTTAAGAAAACTATAATATATACACTGCAGGGTATACTCTCTACCTTGTACCTATACACTCTGCTTAGAGTGTATACCTTCTGTTTTTTTACGACTACACCATTGAATATCAGCCAAATATTCAATTTTTTTTTTTTTTAACATTGTAATAATGATATTTAAGTTCTGAATATGCTAATGTATCCCAATAACAAAAAACATTGTTGAATATCCTGTAGCAGTACCTTCTTTAATTCCTTCTTTCATCCTGTTCATGTATTTCTTCCCTGGTCAGCTGAATCCAAATCAGGAAATCTACTTCCAGTGATTATCTCCCTTTTACCATGTAAGGAATATTTCAATGTATCCTAATTCATTCACCGACTTATTGCTAGTTTAATTTTTGTTAGTATTCCTGCAAACCAGAAATTTTGGTTACTAAATAATACTGTATTACCCATGTTTTAATTGCATTGCTGATATTTGTCTTGATGTATTTCTATACATGAAGGCATTGATAATCATGGTCTTACATGAGCTTGAATATGTGCTGGTTAATATCAAAAGTATTGCCTACGCTGCATTTGTGTTATTGGTAGTGCAAATTTTTCTAAGTAAATTAAATAAATCTTGATATTACAGCTTAAAAAATACATATGAAATTGGATAGTTGCCCAAAATATTATGAAATGATTTTTTAATAAGCATTTTTTTGTCATTTGCATCGTTTTTCTTTCTATTTAGCTCTCTTTTTCTTTACTTAAGAAAAGAAAAAAAATCAGTGGTACTTCTGAAGTGAAAAATAAATTTAAATATTAAACTGAATATTTTGCATAAAAATAAAGTTTCATGATAAGTTTTTCTTTCCTTATTAGTTTCTTTCCATAAAATTATTTTGTTATTCTAAATATTATTTACAAAATATTAATTAAATTTTAATTAGCCAAAAAAATATTTCTAAATATGAATTGAATATGTATATTTTAAAAAAAGTTTTGTTGTATTCATATAGTAAATATATATAAAAATATAAATATGATTTTTTTTCCTTGTTAAGAAAGATTGATAAACAATATTTCTGCTATATCTGTCATCCATTGAAATCTATTCAATTACAAGCATATTAAAATAACATGTATCCTTAAATTAATTTTATTTTTTGCTTTTTATTTATTTTAATCATATTAAAATCCTCAACATTTTAAAATTAAGTTTTATTTTATCTATTGAGTTTTGTTTTATGACAGTTACACCTGAGAAAATTAACTATTTACAATTCAAATTAATGTCGTACAATTAGGAAAATAGAAAACATATCATTTTTTAGGAAAAAAAAGAAAAGAAAAAAAATATTTTTTGATAACCCATTTTCCCATTTATTAGCATTACAGACAGTTCTTTTAAGTATGCTTTATGTTAAGGTTCTAAATAGTAAGTTTATGTCAAAGCTCCTTAGGATAGATGATACAAAAGGCTTCCATATTATGCAGGTCAAGGGGGAAAAAAAAATAAGGTTGGTCACTTAACAATAAAGTTTGGGGACCATTATTTTAAAGTTTCTTATTGGTTCATGATGCTTTCAATCATTCAAACTATTTAATGATTGTGTAAATTCTATTCTTTCTCCTGTCCCTAGTAAGATCAGATTTTTATATTTTAATGTTGACATTAGTGATGGGCGATTTCGATTTTTTAAATCGATTTAATCGATACTACGGCCAACTCGATTTAATCGATACTTTAAAATTTTTAATCGATTTCTCTGAAGGTAATATAATTTTCATTTTCCTTCAAAATTCGAAGATAAAATAGACGGATGTGCCAATTCCGAAATTTCAGTGTATTAGTTTCTAAGATAGAAGAATTAAAGAAACCTCAGACCCCCCCTCCCCCCTCCCCCTTCTACAAAATAGCGTTTTTTGTTGAGTGATATACACCAAAAATTGATCAGGATCAATTTTTATTAAGTACCAGCTGAATCTGAATTTTGATGAAAATCCATGAAAGCGCGAGATACAGCTATTGCGAAATCATAAAAAATGCAGCATATCAGCGCCACCTGTAGGGCAATTTACACCAGGAACTAAATAACACTAATCTATGTCAGAGATTTACTGAATCTGAATTTTGATGAAAATTCGTTCTTGAGATAGCGCTATTGCGTTAATCATGAATAATGCAGTATAGCAGCGCCATCTCTCAAGCGATTTCCACCAAAATGTAATTAGCATCAAATAATATCAAGGACTAATTGATTCTAAATTTTTTATGAAAGTTCGTGCATTAGTTCTTGAGATAAAGCTAAAATGGAAACAGGGGCGTGCGAAAAGAGAACTGCGCCCGGTTCAAAGTTCCAATAACCCCCCCCCCCTATTAACTTTTTCTTGTGATAGGCTAGAAGTGATGTTAGTAGTAAAAATTTGACGCCCCCTAAATTTCCGTGCTCGGAACGACCGCTTCCTTTCGCCCCCCCCCCCCCTTTCACATGGCGCTGAGTAAAAATTGTGAAAAATTCAGTATAGCAGCGCCATCTGAGAAGCTATATACATCAAAATGCAAAAAACATCAATTCATGTCAAGGACTAACTGGATCTAAAATGTGATGAAAATCCGTTCATTCGTTATTCAGATATAGCTGTTGCGCAAATCTCAAAAAATGCAGCATAGCAGCGCCACCTGTTAGGCTATATGCACCAAAAATTAATTGGATTCAGTTTATATCAAGGTCAAACTAAATCTAAAGTTTTGTGGAATTCCGTAAATTTTTTCTTGAGATAGAACAGTCAGAAATTTTTGTCGTATACAGACTCACAGAGTGACAGACACACACACAGACAAATATTTCTTAAAAACCATGAAATCGTGTTAAAGACCTTCTAAAATATATAAATCCATCAAAAACGGGAAGTCAAAATTTTTCACGAATCTAATACTCTCTTCTTGTAAAGTTACAAAAGAAAGTAAAAATGTGAAATCGATTCTGCCCGTAAGATCGGTCTTTAGATTCGATTTCGATCTTTAGATTCGATTTCGATCTTTAGATTCGATGTCGATCTTTAGATTCGATTTCGATCTTTAGATTCGATTTCGATCTTTAGATTCGATGTCGATCTTTAGATTCGATTTCGATCTTTAGATTCGATTTCGATCTTTAGATTCGATTTCGATTTTTTTTTTTTTTTTTTTTTATTTTTTTTTTTTTCTAGGCTTAATCAGTATTGAATGCAGGTATTTTTCTGCGACTCCGGAGGGCGAAATTTTAAAATGGAGGGCCAAAATCACAGTCAGGTGTGATCCAGCGACCTCAATGGTCGTGTGGTATAGGTGAAAATCATGAACGTGTTTCTCCATTTGAAAAAGGGTGAGGGGTAAAGTAATTTTGAAGCAATTGTTACCGCCTGTTCTTATTTACGATAAACCAACGAAATTAACTCAATTAAGATATTTTGATGACATTATATAAAATGAGAGTGAAAAATTGATTATAAATGAAAACAGATAAGATTTACATCAAAATTGACGCTACGATTTTATTTTTTCGAAAAAAGGAGTAAGGCGACATTTCGCCTACCGTTAAGAGATTGTTCTCTGAAAAGGACGCGACTCAAATGACCAATGAGATGTTTAGATTTCACCGGACTGTGATTTTGGCCCTCCATTTTAAAATTTCGCCTCCGGGGGAAGGCATCATGTTTTACAGCTCGGTAACAGAGGGGGAATCGTAATTTGTGCATTAAAAAGCACAAAATCTCATAACTTCTGGGGGGGGGGGGTAATCCCCTGTGGGCCACCTCATTAATTCAACACTAGGTTAAATCGTTATATTTTTCTTTAGAAGCCCAGTTATTTGAAGTATTAGTTTATTATGTTTTATTTTCCACGCTCGTCTCTTCTAATCCCCCCCCCCCCTTCCGCGTCAGTTTTAACTTACAGGGTCGTTCGAAATATACATACAGTTTTAAAAATATCCAATTCTCGGTCTATTTTATTTTAGATCCACATTTTAAATCCTTGACAAAAGATAAATAAAGGGTCACCTTTCCGCCCGTTTGGGGTTTATCTGCGCCCCGCCGGGGGGCATATTTTTTTGTTTCTTCAAAAGGAACAAAAAAAAATTTGAGGGGGGGGGGACTTGCACTCTCCCCCAATATACACCTTAAAATTTCGCTCATTTAATTTTCTTTCTATGGGGTCGCCCTTCCGCCCGTTTGGGGTTTATCTGCGCCCCGCCGGGGGACATAATTTTTTGTTTCTTCAAAAGGAACAAAAAAAATTTGAGGGGGGGGGGGGGCTTGCACCCTCCATCAATATAAACCTTAAAATTTCGCTCATTTAATTTTCTACCATTTTTAACTTAAAAGTCTAAGCTACATGGCATCCCCAGAGCTGTGGACCCCTTTCCCCCCTGTCGATCACTCACCTAATTTTGCTTATTTCTTGACTTCATTCCAATCTTTAAAAGGCTATAACTTTGCTTCTATAGGGGTTACAGTGATGAGAAAAATTCTAGTACAGCTAATCATTTCTCGCCGTTCTTTTTGCTATTCCAGTTTCCCGGCTTTCCCTATAGGGCCTTTTTTTGGGGGGGGGGGGGGCAGAGGAGTTTTTTCTCATTTCTTGATACAATATGTCTATTGAAAGCTTATGCTTCCTACATTACAAATCTAGCATACAAAAAAAAAAAAAAAATACGTGTGGCACTCGGGGACTGCCGCGGTAAAGCTATTGCATAGCATATTTTTTATCAACTTATGCAATTATAATTATTTATTTATTTTTTATTTATGCAGTTTTTTTTTCTTTGTCTTTGATAATAATTTAAGTTACACTTTTTGAGCGTGATGACCGATAACAATTTTTTTTTGAACTAATTCTCATTAGTTCAATAAAAGAAAAATCGTTTAAATATTTTTATTATCTTACAATAAATGTAGGTTAATCAGGAATTTTTATCATTGAAACTATACGTTTATGGTAGCTGAAATAAAAAACATAAGTTTGAGACTTGATATTCTCAAAATATCAGAAAAATATCGCGTCAATGTCTGCCGAAGTCTATCGAAGGATACCGTGTCGAAGTCTGCCAAACTGAAGCGACGTTAGCCAGAGTGTTAGGCTTATTCTCGATACGGAATTTCTAGATTCTTTCGCCGCGCTCAAAGCCCGCGATAAAAGCTATGCAATACCTAAATAAATTACCAAACAAAATTTGGCCAAGCTACGAAGATTAGATCGCTTTTTATAAGCCTTTTAAAATTTCCGAACCTCACCGTGGGGGTCTCTTGTCACCAAAAATTAACACTGTCTCATAATAAATTACTAAACAAAATTTGGCCGCGATACGAAAATTCGATTGCGAGTTATAAGCATTTTAAATTTTTCGATCCTCAATGTGAAGAAGGGGGGGGGGGGGTCTCCTGTCACCAAAAGTCAAACTGTCTCATAATAAATTACCAAACAAAATTTGGCCGCGATATGAAAGTTAGATAGCGAGCTATAAGCATTTTAACGTTTTCGACCTTCACCGTGGAGGGGGGGTCACCTGTCACCAAAAATTAACACTGTCTCATAATAAATTATCAAAAAAATTTGGCCGCGCTACGAAAATTAGATCGCGAGTTATAAGCATTTTAAATTTTTCGACTCTCCCAATGGGGGTCTCCCGTCACCAAAAGTAACACTGTCTCATAATAAATTTCCAAACAAAATTTAGCCGCGCTACGAAAACTATATCGCGAGTTATCAGCATTTTAAATTTTTCAACTCTCACCGTGGGAGGTCTCCGGTCACCAAAAATTAACACTCTCTCATAATAAATTACCAAACAAAATTTGGCCGCGATACGAAAATTAGACCGCGAGTTATAAGCATTTTAACTTTTTCGACCCTCACCGTGGGGGGTCTCCTGTCTCCAAAAATTAACACTGTCTCATAATAAATCATCAAACAAAATTTGGCCGCGATACGAAAATTAGATCGCCAGTTATAAGCATTTTAAATTTTTCGACCCTCACCGTGGGGGGAGTCTCCTGTCACCAAAAATTAACACTGTCTCATAATGAATCATCAAACAAATTTTGGCCGCGCTACGAAAATTAGATCGCGAGTTATAAGCATTTTAACTTTTTTGACCCTCACCGTGGGGAGGGGGTCTCCTGTCACCAAAAATTAACACTGTTTCATAATAAATCACCAAACAAAATTTGGCCGCGCTACGAAAATTAGATCGCGAGTTATAAGCATTTTAAATTTTTCGACCCTCAACGTTGTGGGTCACCTGTCACCAAAAGTATCACTGTCTCATAATAAATTACCAAACAAATATTGGCCGCGCTACGAAAATTAGATCGCGAGTTATAAGCATTTTAATTTTTTCGACCCTCACCATGTGGGATTTCCTATCACCAAAAATTATCACTGTCTCATAATAAATTACCAAACAAAATTTGGCCGCGCTACGAAAACTAGATCGCGAGTTATAAGCATTTTAATTTTTTCGACCCTCACCGTGGGGGGTCTCCTGTCACCAAAAATTAACACTGTCTCATAATAAATCATCAAACAAATTTTGGCCGCGCTACGAAAATTAGATCGCGAGTTATAAGCATTTTAACTTTTTCGACCCTCACCGTGGGGGGGGGGGGGGGGGATCTCCTGTCATCAAAAATTAACACTGTTTCATAATAAATCACGAAACAAAATTTGGCCGCGCTACAAAAATTAGATCGCGGGTTCTAAGCATTTTAAATTTTTCGACCCTCACCATGGGGGATTTCCTGTTACCAAAAATTATCACTGTCTCATAATAAATTACCAAACAAAATTTGGCCGCGCTACGAAAATTAGATCGCGACTTATAAGCATTTTAACTTTTTCGACCCTCACCGTGGGGGTCTCTTGTCACCAAAAATTAACACTGTCTCATAATAAATTATCAAACTTAATTTGGCCGCGCTACGAAAATTAGATCGCGAGTTATAAGCATTTTAAATTTTTCGATCCTCATCATTGGGCGGGTCTCCAATCACCAAAAGCTACATTATCCTACCTTGTTTTGTCTTAAGACGATTCTTTTCTATACACATTCTATCAGGAATTTTTATTATTGAAACTATAGATTTATAGTAACTGAAATAAGAAGTATAAGTTTGAGACTTGATATCCTCTAAATATCTGAAAAATACCGCGTCAATGTCTGCCGAAGTCTACCGAATGATACCATGCCGAAGTCTGCCGAACTGAAACGAAGTTAGCCGAGTGTTAGGTTTTTTTCGTTACCGATGTGTTAGGATTTTCTGCGTTACGGAATTTTTGGATTCGGTCGCCGCGCTCAAAGCCCGTGATAAAAGCTATGCAATAGCTTAAAAATTTCTCCCATCATTTCAGGTCACGTTACGGACCCATAATATATTAAAATTTTAATTTTTCAAACTTCTTCAAAGAAAAAAGAAAAAAAAAACATTGATACATATCAACGAAACTGGGGTTCGAACCCGCAATCGTTTGATTGCGCACGTTATCCCTAAGCTTATTGGCCACCGAGTACTCAGCAGCGCTATTATTTATTTAGATTGTCATATTTAAATTCGTAATATCTTTTGAATGGAATGTCCGATTTGAATAATTCAAAAAGTAATCTACAGATATTGAAACAGGCATTAATACAAAATGGTTTATTTGGATAAGGATTAAGGTATCGATAGTATGGTCTAATTTTAGTTGGTATATTTATCGCGTTTTAAAATGTAAGAAAGTAGTTATAGTGAGTTAACTACAATAGCTAGACATATAGTGTCGCGCGTTTTTTTTTTTTTTTTTTTTTTTTGTATAGATATTAATATGTTCTTTTATATTATAGAACCTTTTTTATACATTTAAAAGTATTTCCTGGCGATTCAAAATTATATATCCTAACGATTCAAAAAATACACACGTAATTGTTCAAGGTTTCACTTCTATCGCTCCCTCCCCCCCTCCTTCCTCACCAATCTTAACTTACAGGTTCGTTCAAATTATGACTGCGATTTTAAAAAAGCCTAATCCTCGTTCTATTTTGTTATAAATCCATATTTTGTAACCTCACAAAAGATACATTTGGGCCGGGCTCGCTCTTCTATCCGTCTGGGATTTACTTTGCCCCCCTGGGTGGGGGGCATATTTTATCGTTTCTTCCACACCATCTCATTTAACATATCGTTATAAAGCTTTTATCTCCTCGTTTTTTTCTGTTACTACCCCTCTCTCCACCTAGTTACATGCTCTTGGCACTTTTTATAGTTTCAAAGAGTGCATGTTCCCCGCAAGTCACCCCATGAATTCAACACTAAGTTAAAAACTATATTTTTGTTTAGAAGCTCAGTTATTTGGGTTATTAGTTAATTATGTTTTTTTTCAAGTTCGTCCGTTCTAATCCCTCGCCCTCCCCCCCCCCCCCCTTCCTCGCCAGTCTTTACTAAATGGGCCATTCAAAGTATGCATGCAATTTTTAAAATGTCCAATTCTCGTTCTATTTTATTGTAAATCCTCATTTTGAAACTTCGACAAAAGATACATTTGGGCTATGGTCGCCTTTCCGTCAAGAGTGGGGTTTACCTGCCCCGTTGGGAATGGGGCATATTTTTTGTTCTTCCAAACTATCTCGTGTAACATTTGGTTGTTATTAGGAAAAAAAGTTTTTTTTTGTCTATATTCCTTGTTCCCCATCCTAGTTACACGCTCTTGGCACTCTTTATACTTGATTTAATGCCAAGTCATTCAGTGTTGTTATTAGTTGAGTTATGTCTCTCAAATTTGTCGAAGTTTTTGTGTAAGTGACAACCATAAGTGACAATCATTTTCAAATTTAAAACTCTTAATTTCCGACTCTAAAATCTGCAATAGCTTAATTCTATGCCCCCTAAATGGGGATGGGGGGTGGGAGGCGGTAATTACAGTCCTGCTGATTGTCTAAGTTTTGGAATTAGTAATTTGGATCTTCTCTGTGTGAACCTGAATATCGAAATATCGATTCTAGTATCGATTCTAGAACTGAGAAATCGATTCTTTTTATGATCGATGTTGTTTTATACGATATCGATTTTAATCGATTCTCAAAATTTCCAGAATCGCCCATCACTAGTTGACATTCTTGCTCTAAAGCAAGAATTCTCAAACTATGGGTAACAACCTGCCAAGAGCTCGTAGAAATATCTATCAGATCTTCAAAAATGTATAATCAATTTAATCTACTCCAATATTATAATAAGAAACACACAAAATGTTACAGCTTTAAAATGAAATATTTTTAAAAGATACAGATAACTAACTTTCTGAAAACACAATTGTTTTATTAAACTTTCTGTATAGAAAGCAGCTTGAAGCTAAAATTTGAAAAGTTTAAATGTAGATGAAAATTCTGTTGCTGCTACAAAACAATGTCATTTGCATTATTTTTGAAACTGCATTTGTTCTAAAAAAAAAAAAAAAAAAAAAAAAAAAAAAAAAATCATTAATAAGTGTACTTTTATTTATTTATTTCATTTTCTTCATAGCAAAAAATAAAGGATAACTCCATTTTCACATTTATTAATATTGCTTATACTGCAGTCATGTATCAATTTTGTGCCTAAGTTTTTTCAGATTTAATAAGAAGGTGAGAAAAAGTTTTAAAACTCAAAAGTGGGTTGCTTAATTTTTTCAAGGGTGTTATTTGCACAGCAAGAACACTTATTTTTAATACCACTCTAAAATGATACCTGAATTTTTAAATGAAATTTTACTGTTATAATATACGTGAAAAAAAGCTTTTAATTATTTTCAAATTAATTTGTGTGTGTTTTTATAAATTCTGGTGCAATTAATTATTTCAGCATTTTAGCAGCAGAAATATTTTTCTCCTGAAAAGATTATCAATAATGTCGGGAAACCACTAATCTAATGTATTCTGTTGGTTTACGATTACTTATCAATTTGTAAATTTGGTTTTATGAAATCTGTTTGAAGCTACTATGAAAATATAAGATGCACACTGGAATCTCAGTTTTTATTTATTTATCTATTTTTAATAAGTATAAATACCATTAAAATAAGAAAAATGCAATGGTTTGACTATTTAATCCGAATGATGGATGAGAGAAGCACAAATAAGATATATAATTAATTGAGAAATTAAATTTGGAGAAGGAGTATTGGTAGACCCAGTAAGAGGTAGATAGAAGAGATAGCGAATGACCTAGTACAAAGGCCAGAAATCAGCAGGTCTGGTGAAATATATTGAGGGAGCTCAAAATCCTACATGGACTATAGTACCATTGTGTATGTATGTATGTATTTTTAATAGGATGCATCTATTATTATTGTTTGATATTTTTGTAATATTTTTTAGAATTCAGTTTAAAAATTTGGCACTTCATTATAGCTGTAAACATATTAATAATGACTTTTTATTTATTTTTGTTTTGGTAAGGTTTATACAGTTGGTCCTGATTATGCTCATGCAGAAGCAAGAAAATCACCTGCCCTTGATGGCAAAGTAGAAAGGGATAAAGAAGGAAAAGAAGTTAGATATCCTGTCATACTTAGCAATGCTGAGAAACTCATTGCCAGAAAAGTGTGCTTGGCATTCAAGGTATGTGTGTAGCCCTCTCCAATAACTAAATAAATTAATAAATAAACATTTCTGCATGTTTGTTCTAATTTAATTTTTAACTTTACAATTTAATTTAATTTTTTAATTTAGCAAACAGTTTGTGGATTTGACCTACTAAGAGCAAATGGGAAATCATATGTTTGTGATGTCAATGGATTCAGTTTTGTTAAGAATTCTATGAAATACTATGATGATTGCTCAAAAATTCTTGGGTAAAATATTTCTTTTATGAATCTTTTATCCATCATATTATTTCATTCATTACTTTGTTTTAATCACTGAAATCATGTGTTACTTAACAAACAAAACTTTAAACATTTATTGGGTTTGTATATCTTCATGGAAACTTGGCAATTTTAGAAAACTAAGGGTGAAAAATTTTTTAAAAATGTGCTCATAAATTTTTCAGGAGGAAATCCAAAATATACTCCACAACCTGGAGAAATGATCCCCTACTCTAAAAAAGACAAGCAATCATTACTATTACCCTTCTTTGTGGTGTGAAATCAAACCAACTCAAGCCTTCTAAACTCATGAAGCATCGAATCAGAAACCATGAAAATTAAATCACTTTAAATTGTTAAACAGTGATGGAACAGCTGTACTGCTGTAAGTCAGCTGTCACCACTAAATTTAAATAGTATTCTTCATTTAATTTAATGCAGAATTTCTAAGATTAATAAGATGAAGATTGCTATTGAAATGTAATGGTGACAATTGGCCCACTAACACACAGCTGTTTCATCTCTGTGTTGTAACAAAGTGGAAGAATAGAAACAAGTTTTCTTTCTCTCTCTCTTTTTTAGCTCACAGGCTATCATAGCCTGAGAGCTTATGTGCCCGCCCGTTCTGTATGTATGTTCGTATGTACATAACGCGATAACTCATGATAAAAATATCCCATCCACTTGAAATTTTGTATATAGGTATATCCTGATAAGGCGCTTCCCTGATTAGTTTTTGGAAATCATTCGATATGTATAAGAGGGGGAACGGGGGGCTCATGCCCCTCCCCTTAATTGATATGAATGGGTTTTTCATGCAGAAATATTAGTTTTTGTTCAAAATTTACACATAGGATCATTCTGATGAAGCACTTCCGAGATTGGTATTAGGTGTTCATTGGATAAGTATAAACGGGGAATGGGGGTTCTAATGCCCCTCCCCTTAATTTATATAAATGGGTTTTTCACGAGGAATTGTCAGATTTTGTTCAAATCTCTGAATAGTTTTGGAAGTTTAATGGTTAAGTATATAAAAGAGAAGGATAACTCTTCTTAAATTATATAAATGGGTTTTTATTGAGAATTTTCCGATTTGCTCTAAATTTTGGATATGGATTTTTTATACGATAAAGCATGTCCCTGATCAGTTGAGAGGGTTCAATGATTCAGTATAAAAAGGGGAAAGGGGGGATCTGATCCCCCCTCCTTAATATTTTTTTCGAACGGAATTAACCCTTGAAAATATAAGGCTGTAATGTACAATTAATATGCGTAGCCTGTGAGCTCAATGCCATCAGTTTAACTGGGCAATATTCTTTTTATTTCTTTTCTTTTTTTAAATTAAACAATCACTGATAAATAATTTGCTTGGTGAAAACTCGTTATCTCATTTGTTTATGATTTTCTTAATTCTTAAATGGCAGTTTCTTTTGTCAAAAGATTTGTTTGATTTATTAAAATATGTAATTCTTTAATCTAATTAAAATAATACAAGTTTTTTTAAGACATGTTTATATGCTTATATAGTTCAGCAGATTTTTTGGAGAAATATTTGTGTTTGCTGAAAGTTTCTAATTTTATGCAGATGTTTTTTGTATGTCATGATTTTGAAATTACCTTTTCGGTGAATATGAGAGAAGAAGTGGGGGGATTATAATAGTGATTTAAAAAATGTCACTAAATATTGATATAAAAAAAGAAATTTTTTTCAAAAAGAACTTATAATTTTTTTTTTCTTCTAAAACTTTGAACAACTTTGACTTAATAACCACATATTTTCATTATTGCAAAATTCTTAAGATTAATTTTTAAAATTGCTTTTTCAATAATTAAAAAGCTGCAAATACCAAACATTAATGAATTTTTTATGAAAGATTTCTTTAAATTAACTGTGGCAAAAAATTGAAATAAAATATGTGGTAGTTGTTTAAGGTTTTTATAGCTATTATTAACAAAATATATGTTATTGATTTTATTGCGAATGTATAATTTATCATTATTGTTACTAGAAACATGATATTACGTGAACTGACTCCTCAACTGCATATACCCTGGTCAATGCCTTTTCAGCTAGATGATCCTCCTATTGTGCCTACAACATTTGGAAAGATGTGAGTATGAGCAGTTCTGTATTATGAAATATATGCCATGTATATTTTTTTAAAAATGACATTAAACATTTATTGTGGTGATAGTAAATTTTGTAATCATATAGATATTTTAGCAAGTTGTGAATTTTTACATTTTGCAATTTTCCAACTTTACTCTTTTTGGTTAGTAATATGCATTAAATAGGAAATAAAATGTTCTTTACTGCAATCTTGGAATGGTGTTAATGAAGATGAAAAATAATTATATTCTTTCCTTTATATTAAGAAAAAAAAATCTTGACAACAGTACAAAATTGCCTTCCCTATTTTCCATTAAAATTTGTACAGAAATTTAATCAATCATGGATGATTACTCATAAACTCTCCAGTAGCAATTTTCTTCATTCATATTAAACAAGGTAATCCATTACCCAACTGATAGCCCACATTCTACTGACTTTATCAGGTATGAACAAACTTAATTTTTATAAAATGAGTTGACACAATAAATTCGGGAAAATAAAAAGATAGTCTGCTGAAAATGAAAGTAACAGCCCACAATCAGTGAAAATTCATATGACAAAAATTAGCATCATTCATGATACAATCAACTGCAGTCACATTTGCAGTGACATGCACCAGAGAACTGATGCAACCATGCACTTGGGGGGGGGGACAAATTTATCAGATGGTAAATGAAAATTAAAATGTATGCTGCAATGTGGGAGATCTTTTGACGCATCAGTCTTATTGATATGTTGTATGGACAATGCTTTTTTGTTGTTGTTGTTGTGCTGTATAAAGTACATCATTTTGAGAGCTTATGTTGGTATTTTTGTGATGCTTTAGTGAAATTTAAAAAAATGACCTTGGTGAGAGAAAGAAATTTGGTAACCTATTTTCTAGCAACATATTCACTGCAAAGATGTCATTTATCCTTTTTTATATCCAAACAAAAATAATTTATGTATAAAAAAACAACAATATATATATGTATGTAAAATGCAGGGTTGGCAAAAGACCTGGTTTTTTCAGAAAAAAACCAAATAAACCGGGTTTTTTGGTTTAAACCAGGTTTTTTTTAAACACCCTTTTTTATCACCGTATTTTCGGGTGTATAGTCCGCGGCTTATACAAGAAAAAAAACCTTCCAAAAAGCCCCTGCGGGTTATACAAAGATTTTTTTTTTTTTGAATTGGAAATCATGATATTTTTTCTACAATTTTTAAACCTTAAAAAATTTGAAAAAAACATCGAAATTTGTAATTTTTTTTTCGCTATGCCGCGAAATTTAGAGAGTTCTGACATGTTTGTAAAGGCCTTTTTTTTTACTGCTTAAATACAGTTATTTCTGGATTTGGAAGAACTGTCGCAACTATCGCCATGTATTGCACTAATAGATGTATAATAGTCATTGTGTTTGTAGAGTACAAAATCCAAAATCCAGAACCCTTCCAATCTCAACAATTCTGAATTTAAGATCATTTTTAGTTTATTTTTCAAAAAAATAATCTACCGACCCTGTTCCAAAGAACAAAAAAAAGGTGTGTGATATATATCATTTCGGAACAATTCAGAGCAGTTGTTCTTTTTCAAAACGATTCCGAGGAATCGTTCTTTTACAGAGTCGTTTCATTTCGGAAGGAGTTCAAGAAATCGGACTTTTCCGGAGTTGTTTCATTTCAGATAGAGTCCGAGGAATCGTTCCTTTTCAGAGTTCGTAATTACACTGTTGCAAAGAATTAAAAAAAGTGCGTGATTTATGTCATTTCGAAGCTATCCAGAGCAGTCAGTCTTTTTCGAAACGATTCCGAGGAATCGTTCCTTTACAAAGTCGTTTCATTTCGGAACGAGTTCTAGGAATCGAACTTTTCCGAAGTCGTTTCATTTCTGATACAGTCCGTGGAATCGTTCCTTTTCGGAGTCATTTCATTTCATATACAGTCCATGGAATCGTTCCTTTTCAGAGTTGGTGCATTTCTGATCGATTCTGAGGATTCGATCCTTTTAGGAACCAATGACCTAAGATACGTATACATTTTATGTCCGAAATTTTGAATTTATCACCGATTTTTTTTTAATTTTCGGAAAAATTAAAAAAATATATCACGCTTGTTTGAAAAAAAAATGTGCATAAACGCCGCATCACTTGAAATTTTATCTTAAAACGCGTAAATGCTGTGGCGTTTCTTTCGAAAATTACTGTACTGATAACCATAATTATTTAGCCCAATTACTGTAGATATTATGCATCACGAAAAAATTTGGTAAATTTGTGTTAAAAATTAAAACTAATGGCTTCTAATTTCGAACCCTGGTCAAAATATACGTTCGTAAATGGCGTATAGCCCGCGGACTATACACCGATGCATCTCCGCGGGTTATACACAAACTTTTTTTACTGCACTGCTCGATTTAGGGGTGTGGGTTATACACAGGGTGCGGGCTATACACCCAAAAATACGGTACATATATATGCATATTTATTGATAAAAATAGACATTGTTGGATTATAAGTAGTGTAACTTCATTTAAAAATAATTTAAATTGAATAATAAAATGAATTTATGTAGAAAATAGAAAAAGTTCATATTTTAATTTAAATAGTATTAGCAAACAGTCTTATGTTCAAAGAATAAACTGCTCTACACAGTGAAATATTGATTCTGAGAAAATCTTTTGATTGCTAATAATAAATATTTGGATGTAGTTTGATAACTATAATATTTTTTCCACAATTATCATCTATATAATAAAAGCCTAAGTCATGTGACTGTCATCAACACTTCCGGGCTTACCCACTTCACTCTTTATAGGCTTTGCAGCCAACTTCATGTTAGCCAGCGGAGGTGATAAGTCGCCAAATTATTGTACAGAATATTGCTATTATAAGCGCATTTGGCTGTCATCAACAGTTTGTCGAGATGACCACTTCGCTTTTCATAGGCCAAGTGGCCAGTTTTAATCAAAATTATTTTTCCGGATAAAACTGTATAAAAGTTATATTTTTATAGAGATTGCCTGAAAAAGATAATATTTGAGAGATGAATTACATTGAAGTACATGTATATTTTGAGATTACTTCAGTGAAATTTAAATTACCTTCCCAAAATCTGTTTCCACCAAAGTAAACAACAACAACAATAACAACAAAAAAAGATTCATTCTCTAATGATTCAAAAAAAAAAAAAAAAAAAAAAAAAAAATTATGTGTGTAATAATTCATATAGCAAGTTCTCCAACCATCAATCTTGCCATGCAAAAATAATTCGAGCATGTAATCCAATCAAACTTCAGTTTCATTTTGCTAGGTGAAATACTATACAACTCAACTATCAAAACGTTTTTTCGACAAAGTGAAATGTAAATAAGCCAGTTCACATAATATTTAATTTACAATTAAATGAACGAGCCTTTTACAGAAAAAGTCAATGACCGAATCCTAAGACCTGGAGACCAAACTGGTTTCCAGGTTGACTGGTTTATTATTATTATTCATACATTGTATTATTTGTCTGTAACACTATAAGTTTATTTTATTTAATTTATTGCCTCTATTTCATTTGTTGCAGAACATTTACTTTTTTATTGTGCATTACATTATTTATAAAAATGTCAACATTTTTGTAAATTGTATTATAGTTAGAACTGATAAAAATTTTAGAGTTTGGACAGTAAAAACATTTTTGTTTTATTGTTAAAAAATACAATATTAAAAAGTACCTTTACCACAAAATATAAATACCTTTTTTTGCAATGTTTTTATACAGGCTGTGGAAACCTTATATTTATAACTCATAAAATTTCAAATATTTTGGAGGATAGCAACTATTTTATAGCAAACATTAAATGTTCCAATGACCTCTTTAACTCTTTCTTTTGCACACTTCAAAATTATGCATTAGCTTGGGAAATCAAAATACAAATTTAAAAAAAATAATAATAAAACTGCATTAAACAAATGCATATATATAGGCAATCTAAACAGTTAAAAAGTATGTAAAAAATCATTCAAAAATGATATTTAACATCAGCAATGTAAATAAACACAAATTCATCAGATTAATATATAATTCAACTTGCAGTTGGGAGTATGGAGGCATGTATTTCAGTCAAGTGAAAATGATATATTCAGCTGGACATGAACTAGCTTCATTAAATGAAAATTTGACTGTTCTTGTAAACTATGCCTCCAAGAAAATTATGGCTCTTGAATAACTTGCAGTTTGATTTAATAACTGTGGCTATCTGGAGGAATGGTTTACTAGAATGCCCAAATATCTACTCAACAAAGCTAGTTCACTTCCAACTGAATATTGCATTTTAACGTGACTCAAGTATCTACCTTTATGTTTAATATGTTTGTGACAGTTGTTCTTGACTGCATTGAATTATGATATATCTCATGAATTTGAGAATTTATGTTTATTTAGATTATTGATGAGAACTTTAAGCAAGTCAGAATGTTAAATATTATGTTTGAAAATTTATGTGTGAATTTTAACTGTTTAATTAAATCATCTTTTTTATTATTATTATTTGTAATATAATTATGAATAGACGTAATATCTTTCTTACACATGTACATTTAATTTTCTTTTCAATGTTGCAGTGTATGCAAAAAAAATCAATATTAAAGTTTTGAAAAAGATTCATTTGAAAAACCATTTTTGGCAAATTGTTTCCCCCCACGAAATTTTAATACGGGTAAAAAGTCGAGAGAGAGGGGGGGGGGATACAAAAAACACTGATTTTTGCATCTAAATATTTTAACATAAAGGTTATATACAGGTTTTGATTGATGGGATTTTTTATGGAATTTATAAACAAATTTGTAAAAATTTGGACAACAAGAAATTTTTTTTTTTTTTTTTTTTTTTTTTTTTTTTTTAAGTTTAAATGTATTTGATGGTAGGCAGTGGAGGATAGAAAAAAAAAAAATGCTTCTTTGCAAGCTCTTTTTACTTTGATTTTCATTTTCAAATATATGGTCATTCAACACTTATTTTAGCTATATTTAACGCTATTACTATAGGCTGGACAATAACAGGTGGGTCAGCTAATTATTAGAATAATTTTAGAAATCCTGTATGAAAATAACTAAATAATTATTGTTTATATTCCATTTGCACACTTAATACTGCAGTACCTTAACAATCAAAGAAAGACAGATAATCATTAAACTTGCATGGGTGATTCTCTCCAAATAGGCCAAAATAAGAGTTATGAGGGAGCGATGAATTTTAATAAAATGCCCATTTATTTTTTTGCCATTATCTGAAGTGAGATTAGGTTTAGTGGGGGTTTAACTGAAGCTAAATGCTTATAAATTAGTAATAATTAATATTTTTTAGTATTTACCCGTATTTAGTAGAGGCTGATGAGGGAGTGGTGAGGTCCTAAGCCTTCCTCGTCACTCCCCCATCAATCTTTATTGAATACAGGTAAATGTTAAAAAATATTAATTATTACTAATTTATAAGTATTTAGCTTCAGTTAAAGCCCCACTAAGCCTAATCTCACTTCAGATAATGGTAAAAAAGTAAATTTGCATTTTGGTAAAATTCATCATTCCCTCATAACCTTTATTTTGGCCTATTTGGAGAGAATCACCCGCATATATTTGTTGTATTTAACAATTAAATTACTGAAAATAATTTAAAAATTAACATTGTTGTAATAGATCCTATATAAGCATTGAAGAGTTAAAACTACTACTAATAAAAAAAATAATAATAATAAAAAGTATAGGTAAATATCGCTAAATATTTAGTGTAAAAATTATTAATTTTGATTGATTTTTTTTTTTTTTTTTTTTTCTTATCATTTTTTTCTTATTTGTACATCATTAACTTAAACCACTTTTTGCCTCAAATTTATTATACTAGAATGTCGCATGTTTATTTTGAATACTTAAAATTTTCCATTTGGATATTTCTATAGGATGGAGTTGCGTTGTGTTATAGCTGTAATTCGCCATGGTGACAGAACTCCTAAGCAAAAGATGAAAATGGAAGTCAAACATCCCAAGTTAGTCAGAATTTATATTAGCCACATTTGTTTAAAAATACAGTCAACTAGTTGTTCTTTTTAATTACATGCATTTATATTTTATAAATATGTTCAAATCATGTGACTGTATTGTGTTAATGCTTTCACAGCATTATGCAGTACTAAGCGTTTTTAAAAGTTTCCATTAGTTTTTTAATCATAATTTTCTAGTCATTATGTGACTGAACTCTGAAAGAACTTTTACTTTTTAAGTATATTAATTTAAGATAATAAGACATAATATAGTAGGAAAATTGTAGGGATGCAATGAATGTACAGCAAACATATTGCATCATGCACTTAACTTTTTTTTTTTTTTTTTCAAAAAATATTTATTTGAGACTTTCATGATTAATGTTATTGCTGCAAGCATTTATAAACCCATCAGAATTTTATTGTTTGGAATTTTAATCAACTAAACTAAAAAAAAAAAAAAAAAAAAAAAAAAAGAAATTTGTAAAATTTTTAAATAAAAAGAGAAAGATGAGCTAATGTATCAAATTTAGTCCTTTGGGGAGTAGAATTTTTTTTTTTTTACCTTGTGAAAATGCAAGTGCTTTTTTACTGCAAAATCTATTGTTTACATTTAACAAGTTTGTGTTATATAGAGAATTGCATTATGTGAAATTGTTTCATGAAAAAAATGAAATTATTGAAAAAGTATTGCTATAATACACAAGATCAATGTAGACTGATTAATTGGTACAGTGCTGGGTAAAATATTTTAACAGCTACAATAACTAAAATTTAGTTAATTAACAGAAACGTTCCAAAATTTCAATATTTACTATGTTTGGCAGTTTGCTAAAAACTTCATATATCTACTATCAATGAGCAATTATCATTCCAGAAAATTCTACAACTAAGCAAAAAACTTTTACAACTTTTATACATCACAGTTTGTCAGGATTATGAAAATTATCATTAAAGGTAGAGTTTACTATAGTTAAATTATACGTACCTATTTGCGATATATTTAGTTTGAAATTTATCAGAATAAATTTTTTATGACATGATAAATGCTTTGAGAAAAAAGAAGAAAAAAAAAGAAATTATCTGATTTTTGTCAGTTGAAAACCTTATTTGAATTTTTGAATTAATAATAGTGAACATTGGATGCTATAAATTTATGTGTGTATTTCTGACTGTTATGTGTATAATTATTGGAAAATATTCATAATACAATTGAATATGTTCATGTATTTGTTTTCTAAATACTAAGATTTTTGTTTTATAGTATCATCTTGATATTTTTCTATAATAACTGAAGAAAAAAAAAAAAACACTTTTAACAATCACAGATTTTTACCTTGATCTAATGTGAAATATTCCAAATGAATTTGTTTGTGAACAGATTTTGACTGCAACATTTATGTACATATTCTGAGAAAAAATAAATAAATAAATAAAAATTAAAAGGAATTATTTTTTTTCCTGTTTTTCAGATTCTTTGAAATTTTTGAAAAATATTGTGGCTACAAAGATGGACATGTCAAGCTGAAAAAACCTAAGCAGCTTCAAGTAATGTTCAAAAATTTAATTTTGCATTTTAATACTTTCTTTAAAACTTGTATCTAGATTCACTATCATACAGTATATTTCATTATTTGTTTGTTTTTTAGGAAATTCTAGATATTTCAAGGTTTCTTCTTAGTGAAATAGAGTTAAAACCTGATTTGGAAATTGAAGAAAATAAAGCAAAATTGGAGCAATTGAAGTCTGTCTTAGAAATGTCAGTATATATATTATTATTATAAATTATTTGATGTCTAAAAATGATATGTATATTTTTTTCAGTTTATAATTTTTGCAATCAAAATGTTAAATATGATAAGTTAGAATAAAATTATTACCTTATTTTAGAAAATCCATAATTTCAAAAGTGTTTCTCAATGTTTTTACTCATTATTAGACCATTTTATCAAGTCTTAAGGCTAATTTAGAAGATTATATTTATATAACATTATGTAATATTAACTAAAAGTTTTTAAAATCAACATTTTCTTTTCATTTTTCCTTCTTTTGAATATGCTTTTATTTTACTTATTTTTTGATAACATTTGAGTTTTATAATTTTTTAAACAATTTTAAACTTTTTGCATAAAATTAAAATCAATCAAAATTAGTTATTTCATTGCCTTTAAATCTTTTTTGATAATTATGCCATTAGCAGCACTGTGAGAGATGTTCTGTTAAAGAATGTTTTAAGAGAGGCAAGTTGTTGACAAGGGCACTATTTTAGAACTTTCCTTGGGGTGGATAATGAAGCTTTCTTTGATCGTGCCAAAAATTTCTTTTGTTTTTGTTGATCACATCTAGGAAGCTATTGATGAAGTGCTTTACTTGCATATATTTCTAAAACTAGTGAAAATACTCATTAATGATAAATGTGTGGTCACTTTCAGAACAGTACAATGGCAAGGCTTTAGCAAATATTACTGATAATTATTAAAATTTTAATGTTTAAAGAGTTTATTTAATGATAATGTTTCTATTTTAATCAAATCTAACATTTTTTTTGCTTTTGCACAATTTCTGAAAAAAAAAAAAAAAATAATAATAATAATAAATAAATTGGATCTAACATAGGATGACTGATACAGTCTGAAACATCAACACACTGTTTGAAGGATTAATAAAACAAATGCTGTAGTGTCATTCTTTAGCTTCCAAAATGCTGGCAATAGGTGCTAGATAATGCTGATTACTATTTTTAAAGTTTCACCCCTGTATGTATTCTGTGTCCATTGTACATCCATAAAGTTCCATCCTATATATAAATATATGTATGTACCATTATCTTGGAAAAACTCAGTATATCATCTTGCTTTGTAATTCAACTAACTACTATAAATTCTAAATTATATCTGTACATTTTTTAATAGTAGTTTTTTAATTTAATCCATTTTATTTTGTTTTATTATTTTAAAGATTATGTATAAAAATAAATTTATATGTAATTTTATTTTTAAAGGTATGGCCATTTTTCTGGTATAAATAGAAAAGTGCAGTTAAAATACCAACCTCAAGGAAGGCCTAGACGCTCAAGCAGTGATGAAGGTAGACATTGTATTCTAAAATGTAATGTTATGGATTATGTAAAAAAAATGTATATATTTTTAAATTTTGTTGCCTTAAGTTATCATTTTTAAGTTTTGCATAAACTGACGAAATATAAATTTATTAACTTTCAATATGCAATTACATGTCTACTAACTTGATTTTCTTATTAATGATTATAAAATCCATGTTCTTTAAATGGTCTCTTGCATTTAAATAAATGCAAAAGACCATTGAGTCAAAATAATCAATGTAAGAAAATTCTGATTATAATAAATTAAAGCTTTATTTTATTTTATTTATAGATGTTGCAGTAAATTTGATATTATATTTTAGGAATAAATTTGCATGAAAATTTTTGTATTACATTGCCATTTACATTAGAAATTTTGTGTTTTATGAATTCTCATAGTTTTATTAGTTTTTATTTTTATTTTTTAATGATTTTAATTAAGATATTTACATTAATTTTTCAGACTAGTTTGATTACTAAGATTTTTGATAAAAAATTTATTTTTGTAAATAACTCTAAAGTCATTTCATGTATTTTAAAGGCATTCCCATCTAAATTCTTTTGTTTTGCATATTTTGTCTTATCTGGAAATTATACATTAGTCATTTACTTATTTCATACTCAATTATGTATTTTTTATTTTAATTATATAACTATTGCACATAATGTATTAATATCTGCAAATGTTTTTATTATTATTTATTTACCTCAAGAGGGGAATCTAAAATAAACTCATTATTACAAGAGTCTATTACATTAAGTTTTTGTCTTCACTATGATGTCTTTTTTTCATTATGACTGATGCACTTGTATGGAAAAGAAAGGCAAAAACTTATTGCTCAGCCAAAATGTGCTGATTGACCTTCTAAAAATTGTTTTAATTAGTATATTACTTCATTCTGAATTCTCTATTATGTTTTTCATTTTGCTACAGTCCATACTAAAAAATTTAATTATATATTTACAAGTATTGTTTAGTAGATAATTGCAGGTTTAAAAAAGTAATAATAACAATGTATATGTTTATCACTTCATCCTTAACTTTGTGCACTAAAAGAGAATTAAAATGGCATCACAGAAAAGTTTAAAAAGAAAAAAAGCTGTTTTAAATTTAAAGCATTAACTGTTCGAAATTAAAATTAATTCATAAATATGTTTTTCATCTTAATTTTATTTTTATGCTTTAAAGTTAGCTCATCAGTGTATGACTTTTTGATTATCTGTATGTGCCTAAGATTTGTTCTGGTGGTAAAATTTTCAAACTCTTTTGTAATTTTTTTATAATTTCAAAAAACTTTTAAAAGATAGCTTTATACACTGTGTCCATGTTTAAACTATAGAGGTTACAGTTTATTTACAAAGCATATTACTAATCCAACTTTCCATTTCATATGCATAGGGTTTTCCAAAATGTAGTATGTGTATCGGGGTATGTGAAAAAGTTACTGTGAGTATGTGTCAAGTCTATTTCCGCAACCAGCATGTAGTAACTAGCAGCTCAATGATTCAGTAAAAATAGTTTCCATCTCACTGAGTATTTCAAAAATAAAATGCAACTATGCAGTTAATAATAAAAACTTATGACAGAACACAATTTTCACTTGTTTTAAGCACATTCAGTTTTACTTAAAAAGCAAATAAAATAATTAGAAAGGTGTTAATAGTTAATTTTATTTAAAATATCTTAGTACTTTGAAGCCTTAACCAGGATCTTCATCAGAGAATATTTTTATAACTAATTTTTGTTTATCTATACAAATACATGGTTTAGTTTTGAAAATGAGCAAGCCAATAATTATTACAATTGAAAGTAGAAATAGTTTCTTGGACTAAACTAAATGAGAGAAAATATATATTATTATTAATTGCAGTCCATTTACTTTATTATTTCATTCTATGCTTATTTGTCATTTTTCATTTTTTCAATGTGTGGCTTGAAGATCAAAGTAGCAGTATTTGATATGAAAATTTGATTAAAAAAAAAAAAAGAAAGAAAACATTTAACTGCTGTACCACAAATTTTAATATATATTTTGCTCAAATTGTCAAGATTTATTTAATAAATTCTGACAATTAATAGTTATTGATTTGAGTCTTTTAAATCCTTTATAAAATACTTTTATTTTTAATGAAAAAATGTAACATAAAGTAAAATATCTCTATATAATGGTTTTATTTATTTATTATTATTATTATTACTATTTTTTTTTCTTTGTCTTTTGTGTTTTCCTAATATACTAATTAGGTAAATGACAGTCTAATGTTCTTGATTATGCACTGCAATATGTAGAACTGATCTCTGTATCTAAATTTTGATAACTTAAATTTCTAAAAATATTTTTGAGAAGTTACCATTATTTATATCTTAGTTCAGAAATACATAAAATTTTAAGATATGTTGAAAATATATCAATACTAAAATTGCGTTAGAAACTTTTATTTTTTAAACAATTTCAATAAATAAAAAGAATGCACGTATTTATGTGTTTTATTCTATTTTAAATACAGATATAAAAAGTAGTAATGGAATCCTTAAAATACATATTTTTTTAATAATTAAAATACCTATTTCATGTAAGTTTGGTGTTTGAAAGATTTCTTTTTTGTACACATACACATAGATTTCCCATATTATATCCTCAACTTATTAAATTGAATTATTTATTTATTATAATATTTCATTAATTATTTCTCTGCAAGCTAACTCCTCATAAGTGTTTTATTTTTCTGGATTTTAAAGTAATTTCAAAGACTAGTTTATGCTTTATTTAAAAAAAAAGAAAGAAAAAAAACCTGAAATTTTATTGTAGAAACATTTTAAATAACAACGGGCATTCATTCCTTCTTGTTTTATTTCATCATTACTATGCCATTTATACATTTTTTTTTGTAATGTACAACTATATGATTAATAGTTACTCCAAAGTTCATTTTTTATTTTATTATTATTATAATTTTTAATATATGTAGGAAATGCAAAAAGAATTCTAGACTTGTCTTAAATTTCAATTATTGTTTCATCACAACTTTTATTCTCAAATGCAGGCATATGTAATATTTCACTTTCCTTGTGTCACATTTTAAGCAAAAAAAAAGTTTCAGGTTACAGTTGAAGGAAAAATTTCTTCTTGAGCTGCAGATAAGTGTACTTATATTAATGATTGTTCGATTAAAATTTTAGAAAATGTGTGATATTTGTTGCATTCTCAATACAAAAACATTAATAAAAACAATATTTGATATGTATATATATATATATATTCACAAATGCTGATTGAGTTTTTGATCACATCAGACAAAGCAATATGATTAGTTGCATAATTTTGTGTTAATCCATCTAATATGTATTCTTCTTGAAATGTAAGTAAGAGTCCTTAATATATTTTCAAATACTAAATGTACAAGCATATGTTACTGAGTTTTATAAGTTCATATGGCATAGTGTTTCACAGCTACACTATCTGAAAAATCTAGAAAAATCAGGAAATTTAATGAAATTTATTAGATAGAAATTTCATCTAAGTTGTCCTACTACAAAATCTTCCTCAGTATGCAAATATTGTACAGGACATTTTTACAGTTTAGAGACAACTTCATTTTAAAATTTGTAATGATCACGAGTTATTAAAAAGAGCAATCCCTATTAGTCCCAAAAGCAAGTTTTTTGGAAGAAATTTAGAGGAATTTTTAATGAATGTTTATTATAATACTATATTAATTACTACTAATTACTATATTTATAAAATTTTAATATTTTCATGTAATATAATATTTATTTTATCTATAGCATATTCAGTATGTACTGCACTTACACTGCTAGACTGGAATTTTCTTAAACTGCACATGAAAAAGTAAAAAGGTTTTATTCTGCTGTATGAGTACAAAACCTGGATTTAGTTCTCAATTACCATTTTTTTATCCAGTGAATTAGATCAAAATATTAACCTGTAAGCACACACACACACTGAAACAAATCTCACCCCTATCACATTTTTCATATGAAAAAAGGGATAAAATATTTGAGGATGTTTCTGACTTGCCTTATACCTTTCGTTAGGTTAAGGTCAAGAAGAGGTGGATAAAAGAAAGTCTCTTTCTTGTTCATTAAGAGAGGAGCCATATGATTCTTGGGATAGAATAAAATTGGGATAAAATCCTGCATATGTGCATGTTTCATTTTGATATGTTCATTTCTTCCAAGATGACATGTATTAAAATAATTTTTATAAAAGAGTAAGATGAAAGCTACTTGTATATATTGATGAAAGGTTATTGAATGTAATTAATATCCATTTTGTAAAATAATCCCTGTTTTAAGGAGTGAAACAAATCATTTGTATATTATCTTGAAAAAAAAACATGATTTTTACAAAAAAGTATCACAAAATCTGAAAATTAATATGAATAGCATGATTTTTCTCTGGTGCATTTTACAATACAGAACAGTAGATTCATTTTTAAAACATATTTAGACAAAAATATAATGGAAGACAAAATAATGTGAGATTTATCCCATGCATGTGCTAACATTACAAATACAGTAGAACCCCGATAATCCGGATCGGTTTTTTCACTTTTTTTTTCCAACTTTGAGAAGCGATTGGCGAAAAAGTTTTTGTTTTATTATTCAGAATACGACAATGCAACAAGTTAATATTAAAGAAATTAGCCAATCGCTTCTCAAACTTGAAAAAACAGCAAAAAAAAAAAACGATCCAGATTATCGGGGTTCTACTGTATAGGGTCATGTGCATATAGGTTATAAAAAATTAGTTCATTCTCACCAATTAATTGTATATATTTTAGGCAGTGCATAATTTAGCAATGACTTTATAAACAATTCCATTACTGTAGGAATCACTAGTCTAACATTTAAAAAATCCATTAAAATATCACTTTTTTTTACAGAAAATTTTGATTTATTGCCAGGCTACAATCATTACATTCGGTCATGAAAGCATTCGGCCATGAATTGAACAATTCTTTGTTTAATCTTTGATTTGATTTGCTGTGAAAATGATAAAGCCTATTTTTAAACTAGATATATTTTCAACAAAATACTTTTAATGAAAAGCTTTTATTTTAATCTGTTTAATTAAAATCAGAAATTTGCAAGTTAAGATATCCGAAGACATTTTTACTAGAAAGCAGTATTTTCTAGTGGCACACACACAGGAAAACATTCTGAACCTATAATATGCCTTTATTTACAGCTTAAGAAAAAACAAAGTTTTATAATTTATTGATTCATATTGATATTTCTAGAATATGTTTCAGCTAATAGCAAAAATGTTGAAGATACTATGATCCATTGTGTGGGAGATTACAATATTCAAGATTATTCTTCTTATCTTTATTCAGGTACTGTTAAACCTTTAACAAAGAATAACATTGTTTTGAAAATTACTTTTGTTTCCTCTGTTTAGATCTTTAAACATTTTTCTGCTCTGTTCTCTTCACTATATAATTCTATGTTTTAGTTCTCCTCTATTGAAGACCTAACATAACTAACTAGTATGGACTCACTTCTTTCTACAAAGTAGGAGTTGCATTAAAAAACTAATGGTGATTTATACTAACAAATCTTATCTAGGCATTTGTTTTATAAACTAATTTTTCATGGCTGAAATAATAATCATTTTCATTAATAATTATTTTTGTGATTTAACTAAACTTATGCATGATTAGTTGCTCACTCTTTCTTTCTTGTTTCCTTTCAAACTTATACACTTATTGGTATGAGAAAGAGAAAGATTTTACTCAGTTTCATAATTCATTAAAAAAAAAAAAAAAAAGATAAATAAGCAAAATATTCATGCTGTGTTATATCACTACTCAATACCTTCAAATTGTTTTATATCACTACAGTTTGATATATGCTGTGTGTGTGCTACTAATTTCATCTATTTCATTCAATCTTATTATGACCATGTTACAAGTTATTTGTAATCAAATTTCATATAATGTATTAAAAAATACAGTCGCATAATTTTTTCTGCCTTGAATATCTGAGTCTGAGCTTATACTATCGCTTTTAATCTGTATAATTCGTTTAAGGTATATTGTTCAACATTTAGATTCATGGAATATTTTCATAAAGTATTTATAATAATGCCAGGAGCTAAAATTAAGGACTTGATGTCAAGATTTTTACCAAGTATTTTGAAATAACTTTCTTGTCTAATGTCAGGGCAGGAGACTTCCCTGCGAGATTTAACATGTCTAACAGTTTAAATAATTGTAATTAGACCCAAATGAAGTTATTCCATCATGAAAGTTAAAATAATAATAATAATAATAATAATTTGGTCTATACTTCACAAAAAAGTTGAGATTCATCATCTGGCATTTAGGCTTATTTTCTTCATCTGCAATGTAATTATCAATATTTATATTAAACTTGTTTTAATAAAATCTAAAATGTAAGAAAAAATAAAACTACACTACATTTCTCACATACTTCTTACATTTTTGTGGATATGTTTTTTATTTTAGTAAATAAATAATTGAATTCCTCACTAAAGCGATTTAATGCCTCTGCTGTTTATCACAATCAATTTAACTTTTCTATCACTAAGGGGCTATGCAAATATAATGTTATCAATCTTTTGGTATTTTTGGACCCCCTTCCAATATCATACATTACCATTCCTCGAACCCCCCCCCCCCCCCCAATAATAATATCGTTATAATTTTATTTTATTTTTATTTATTTATTTATTTATTTATTTTTTTTTTAGACTTTATTTATTTTTTTGGAGGGATATACAAAACTGAATGCATTTATTTTTTGCACACATTTATGGATTCAAATGAAAAGAAGTTAACGAAATAACACTTTATACCAAATAATACTTAACAGAAATAATTACTATTTTAAAGTATTTTATATTATTTTTTTGTTATATAATGCATTCAACAGCAATAAAGTCTTGTTGCATTTGCCCTGAACAGAGGATGGATAAGGGACAGATAAAAAATTAAAAGAAAAAAAAAACGGGTGGACAACATTCTTTTTCATTTTGTTTTATTTATTAGTAAAGACAAACTTCATTTAAAATATACTTTACGTATGGTCTCTCAAACTGTGATTATATGCATATTGCATAATGCATATGAAGAACGAATATGAATGTCAAACGCTGGGGTATTCTATATTTTAGAATTAAATAATTTTATAACAATCATGTGATTTTAATAATAACTTTGTATTTTCATAAAAATAGATAACAGACTAAAAAAAGAAAACATACTATTTTGAACCAAAGCCATGTTTCAAATAAAAAGAGAAGATTATAATTGGATCAAAATTATATCGATATCAAAAGACAATCTCCCTTCTCCCCCTAGAGATATCTCATATATCATATGCCAGATCCCCCCCTTCCTTCCGCTCCTTCCTAAAATGATAAAGTTATATTTGTCCCTACAAACAGCATACATATATACAGCCGTACAGACATATACAGCCCCTAAAGACAAATCATTGAATAGCATACTTTTTCATATATGATGCAAAACAGCATTAAAATTATAACAAATAAAAATTTTAGAATGTTTAAGGTTAGAATAATGAGAGTTTTTAACCTCTGAACATGAATGTAGCGCCTAGAAACATTGAAAATCAATTGATTAATTTATTAAATTAGCAGAATTTAAACTTCCTTTAAATTTGATGCAGAATTTAGAAAATGGTTCTGGAAAAAATACCAAAAGCTTTAATTGCTGGAACCTGTAACATATGAAATAAAATAAAAAGTATGAAACTGTGTTTGGTGTGCAAACAGGAGGAAAAAAATCAAATAGATTGCTACCTTCTTTTCCCATCAACATTCCCTCACCATTTGCAAATGTTGAACGGGAGTGTCTCTCCAATTTAAAAGTTTGAATTTTATCCTTTGCATGCTAAACTAGTATATTTATTTAAAATTTTACTTCCCAACAAAATTGCATGCACAAATATTGTACAAAATTTTTTTAATTCTATTAGTTAAAAAAAGGGTGAAAAAAAAAGAGAAAACATTTTCAATATAGTACATATTAAATTATTCCAAAGATCATTTGATTTTTAGTATCAAATAAATTAAATTTATTAAAATAAATTAATTAATAAATTAAATTTATTAAAATAAATAAATTAATTAATTAAATTTATTAAAATCATGTCTATTTATTTTGCTTTTATTGCACTTATTTGCTATTACATTTCCCTGCTGTGTGCTAGCATTATAGAGATAGAAATAATATGATTTATATCCTAGCTTTATTATAACAGCAATAAATCGTTACTTAACAAAAAGTTGTAAGATTAAAAAATTGCCCTTTTTAACATCTAGGCAATCTTGTTACTTTTTTCAACTTTGATTATTTTGTTTTTGATTTTAATATATATATATATATATATATATATATATATATATATATATATATATATATATATGCTTTATATCCTTTTTAGAATTTTATTGTTTTGTATGTTATGTGTCACTGGAGGAAGGGAGTGGATGAAAATGTTTACTAGTTGCATTTTTTCAACTGTTAACTATTATATCATTACATCATATTCTCTTTTCCATTTTATTTATGGCAATGGAAAATATTATATTTACTTGCATAAATTTATTGTCTAATATTTTACATTTTAAGAAATGTTGGTATGTGCATTGTTATATCCATAAGTTATATTTTTTCAACTGTTAACAATCATATCTTTAAATCGTGTTCTCAATTCCATTTTGTTAACGGCAGTGGAAAATATCATATTTACTTTTATAATACGATTGTTTGATATTTTACATAAAAAAATTTAGAGTTGGATGGTGTCTTATTATTATTATTATTGTATTTTCATTTCTGAAAATATATCTTTTATATCTTGTAATTGTAATATCTGTGCTTTAGTTATTCCCATATAGTAGTTTGAGAAATATTTCATTTAAAACCCAACATTCTACTATAAAATTTTGTGATTGAAATTATTACCTGTTTGTATCATATAATGTTCAAATTTACTATTAAATGTATATTGGTCAAAATTCTAATATAATTAATACAGTAAAATCTTTAAAAATGGAATCTGTCTATGATGGGAGCTTATTATAAATAGAAAAAAATTATGTTTACAACACAATCAAAGAAATACCAGACAATGCTACTTGCTTAGACTAAAGTTTGTCTAGAACAGATTTTTGTTTTTCTGGATCCTTTTATTCTATCTTAGCAAGTTTCACGGTATCATTATGTCTAAAAGCTTATATTTAAGTGAAATTTGATATTTTTATTTTGCAATTTTCTGTTCAAAATATTGTCTCAGTCCAATCCAAATTGTTTGTAAGTGACAATTATATAGACATAAGAATTTTAATATTTTAATTGTTGTTGCTCTTCATTATGAATAACAAACTAGTAAGCATATTAGCTGTATAAAATTTTCTAATGGATTAAACAGTTAATTTATAAATGCACGATATTTCAAAAAGAATGACCTGATTCAAAATGACAATCACTTTACTGTTTACAGTGAATGGATGAAACAATTTTAACATAATATTGAAAAAAACTCAGATTTTGTTTATGATGATAATTGCTCTATGTGGTTTCTTTTAGACACATGGAAAAAAATCATGAAGTTGGCATTTTTCATGCTTGGCAGAAGTATGTTTGTATAGATAAAGATGTCAGTCTATTTTTCATAAATATCTTTATTTCATTCATTTTCATAGGCTAATAAGTCTCGTCACTATTAAAAAGCAGTCACAAGAAGTCATACATAAAGCCTTCACAATATATTAAATGAAGTAAACCCTCACTTGGATCTTTTCTGTGTATTTAAAAGGAGCTATTTAGTAAACATTTATAAAATATTCAAACAAAGCTTTGAGCTTCATTCTGTATTTTGTTAATGGGGTTTCTTTTAATCATTTTTTAGAATGAAGTTATAGTCATTTGTACTTAGAGCATGCTATTTCAAACACCTTGTATATTATTACAAAAATATGTCAAATTAATATGAAATGGAAATTGTAAAAAGTCGTTTATAAAAATTGTGATCAAGTTGATTTCACAGTACAATTTTCAAAATATATTTTTCTGTTTATGTAGCACACAATGTAGACTAATGTAATATTTTTATTTTCAATTTTGCTTAAATTGGGCAATATTAATACAAATTAAAGCTTTCTTATAACTGTTTAGTCAATTTTTTTTTCATAATATTTTTATTGTATATTCCAAATCGATGAAAATTTTAGATATAGCTAAAGAAAATTTTCTCAGGCTAAACAAAAGCTTTCTAAAATTCTTGCTATAGTCATAAATAGGGACTTAAGAAAATTTGAATAATTCCTCTTTAGGTTGAGACAATGTGGAATAATGAGTCAGTCAAAAAGTAACTATGTATCATTCAAGGGCAAAATGTTTTAATGTTTGACGATTAAATCAAACTCTTGAAAACTGTTCATTTCAATCCATTGATCTTCAAAATATAAAGAAAGAATAAGCAAAAAATCCTCATGTTATATTTCTTTTTCTCTCTAACTCTTTCCATCAAATAGTTTGATAAGAACTGTCCTACTAAAAATGTTTTTTTTTTTTTTCCCCCTCTGAGAAATAACCAAAAATTCATATAATTCAAAGTATCATAACATGGTAAGTCTTTGTTATACAAAAATAGAATTTTTACTGTTTTACTTGTAATAGTATGGAGAAAATTTTCAAAATATAATTTATAGGGTTCGTAAATCATACCAAAAGTTTCTATTTCTTAATTTTTTAAAAAGTAATGATTTTGATGTTAATTGATTTTCACATGACTAAGAATAATATTTGAAATGTTTTTGCAATTGTAACTAGGGTGACCTTCACCAGTAGTTGATTAAATTATAGAAATTTCGTTGCAATTCAGGCAGAAATGACTTTTATGTGTGACACAAGATATAATATTTTTGTTTGAATGTTGGTGCACCTGTTTTCACATTGTTTTTTTTATGTCTGCTGTAAGCAAAGCCATTTTATGATTTTTTTTTTTTTTTTTTTTTTTTTAATTAGAAAATGTAAACATTTAGTTTTTAATTAATTGGAGATAATTATGGTAAGTTAAAATAATCTATTTCCATCTTGCTTTTTTCAACCTGTAGTTTTATTTAAAGTTGTTAATCATAGCACAAGGATTCTATTTTAAAAATTAATGTTTAAATTTTTGATTGACTTTTTTTGTCCAATCAACTACAGTCGACTCTCATTAATTCGAAATTGGATAATTCGAATTTTCGCTTAATTCGAACTAAACATGAAGTTCCGAAATTTTCAATAGCAAAATAACGTTAAAAATTTTCATTAATTCGAACTCATTTTCTCTTGACTTTGTTTAATTCGAACTAACAATAATTCCGATTTTTCATATTTCTTTTCTTTCTCACGGATTTCAGATCATTTGAATAACTTTCTTTCTTTGATTTTTGTGAAAATTGTTCCGAACGAGTATACATATAATACAATGCATTTGATATCCACTTTCTTAGAGCCCCATCTGCCCATCAGTGACGCATTAAATTTTTCTTCCATCGTGCTTGTTGCTAATCTTTTAGTTAGTTAATGTATTTATACATTCTAATTTAATATTAAGTCATATTCTAATGATAACAGACGAAATAAGTTTAAAAGACACTATAACATGAATTCCTTTGTAAGAATACCATATTAAGCATGTTTTCCATAATTCGAACTTCGGATAATTCGAACATTTCTTGTGGTCCCAACGAGTTCGAATTAACGAGAGTCGACTGTACTGGGAAAATGGTAATTAAAAAACTATTTATTTATAATTTTGTTACTGTTTAACTTCAGCTAATTTCATTTTTGTCCATTATTGGTCATTCTTTAATGGTTGTAACAATCATGTTAGTTTACTTCTAAAACTTAAAAGGGAGGAAATGTAATTAAAACCCCATAGCATGAACTTTATTTGATCAACTACTCGTAAGGTTACCCTATACCTTTAAAACTAACAGTTCAGGAATTAGTTATTGATCAGCAATGAGGAGAGATAATCTCTATATAAAATCATAATTTTTAGATTAAAAATAAAGAGAAAGAGAAAAAGAATGCATGAACTAAATTTTTGTGTATTATTTAAGATTTTATTTCATTCAATTTCAAAATTTGACAAAGTTTTTTGTTTCTCTTAATTATATAAAGGCTTATATATAATTATTATTATATTGGAGTTTATATATAAGTTATATAAAGCCCAATTTTTTAATGTATTGTATCTAGCTTTTATTCATTTATTTTTTTCCTTTTGCCATTTCCATTATAGATACACCTAGAGAACCTTCTCTTGTTCTTATCCTAAAATGGGGTGGCGAACTTACACCAGCTGGAAGAGTTCAAGCTGAGGAACTTGGCCGTGTGTTTCGATGTATGTACCCTGGTGGACAAGGTAGGCTGTACTTGCTTGGCCACAGGCAGTTACGTTATTTTTCCTTCTTCCTTCCAACCTTTTGAGCTTTAACACCTGGTAGTAAGATCTCTTTGCATCTGGAATGAATAACACTTTCTGAAAAAATGATTTTCATCAATGTAAACATAATAATCACTTAACAAAACTGCATGCAGGTTGTATTATTACAGTGAATAAAGCAATTTCAACTAACATAGCAATTTCTATGAAGATCTATCTTGAAATTTCCTATTTGTAAATGCATGTATAAAAAACTTTTGTTTGTTTGTTTTCTTATAAATCTCGAAAAAAAAAGTGCCATTTCAAAAGTTCTTTTTTAAAATTTATTTGCTCTGAAATCGGGAATATTTAACTGTAACTTATGTAAGTTATCTTTTGCCTTGCATGAAATTAAATTGCATATTACTATGTAACATTTTTTGTTTTTTTTTTTCAAATCAAAAAATAGGATTTTGAATGTTTATAAAAATGGGAAAATCAATAACAATAGTTATAATAACATTAATAACATTAACGACAGATGTTTATATATTTTATGTGTATCACATTATAATTAAATTTATGTATTTATCGGATTTTAAAGCAGCAGATAATAGTGTGTATTATTAAGATTGTCTACTTTTTAATATTACTGAAAAAAGAAAGGTTTTGTGACATCAATTTCAGAAAGTTTTAATACTTTCTTTACTACCCAGTAAATGCAGCAATGAAAGAAATTAAATGTAAGAATTTTCTTTCTTTCTTTTTCTTTAATTATTCAAATATTTTATGTGTACATATTTGCTTGAGATTTTTATTGCATTTGTTTTAAAAAATTTTAAATATTTTTTGCTCATGGAATGCTGTTTGTTATTAATTATTGATTTTTGTTTTCGATTGTGAATAGCTTTTATTCTAAAATTTTCTCTTGTCCTGTTTTAACATTCTAATATTTAAGAAGGAAAAAATAACAAAAGTTTTATTTAATAAAACATTAATTTGTTACAATGTATCTCAAAAGGCAATTAAAATATGAATTTGGCCTTTATTTCTGTTATCTAGAAATACATCAATGTAATTTACGAGTAATGTAATTTTTGAGTTTTTACCATTATCAAAATTTTATTTTTTCTTCTCAGTGCATGTTTTTGTCTTACATTTGTTGTGTATTGTTTGTCTGATTGCCAAGCAAATATTGCTAGGATGTTTCATCGTTTATTTTATCTGTTTTTGTCATTTCCTGTCATGTGTTTTAATTTCACTTGAATATTTAGTAATCATCTGTTTTGTAATATGTATGCTCATGGTTAATTAGTATAGTTGTATTGTTGTTTTATATCATGTATAAATTGTATGGATTTATGTATTTTTCAAAATAAATTTTTTAATTTCTTAGTGACTTTTACAGAGTAAAATGTATGTTTTATTCATTTTTATGTAATAAATTTTTCAATGTTTAACCGTAAAGTTTTGTATGGTAATTCATCTCAAAATAGAATATTTAGTTGTGACTGATTGGTTTTTAACATTGTAATAAAGCAATCAAAAACAATATTTAGTAAATTATTCCAGTTGTCTGTAGGTTTAAATGTGTTTTAGATATATTTTGCATTTCTATCAAGAATTCATTGGATAAAATTATTTCTAAATAATCTATATGTTTCATAAGATTTCTCAAATTAAATAGTATGTTGCTGTAAGGTATTGTATTATTCTGTAACAAAAAGAAAAAAACTTTAAATAGATAGATTCATTATTTATTTTGGAATCTTGAATTATTCCTCAGTAATTCTTGACTAATTTATCATCAGAAATGTATATTGTTCTTATGCTTGTATTTATATTAATCCTAAGTCTTCGGCTCTGCTGTTGTTATAATTCTTTTCATGAAACATCAGAATTGCCTAAATGGTGGAAATAAAAATACAAATAGATTAACAAAGCAATAATTTCAAGAAACATAATGCTTTATTACTTTCAGTAAGTTACAAAAGATGTACTTATTTGACTTAAACATGAAAAATTTTAGACCTTGTAATTAATTATAAGCAAAGTAAAAAATATAATAATGTTTTGTCACCAATCACAGTATTGTGATTTTGTTTTTAATCTTCATCTTTTATTAAAAAAGATTTTCTAATATCTGAAATCAAAATGCCATATTTGTGTTATTAAATATATTTCTTTATTTAGCATCAAATTCTAGTGAAAAATAATATTTGTCATCTTTCCGATGCACTTGATATTTTAGTGGTTAATGGATACAGTTGTTTTAATCCCATCAAGAAGATTTAAAAAAAAAAAAAAGTTCATTCCAGAAGCTTTGAGACAGAATACACTGCATTAAAGTATACAGTAGCTTGCACATACTTTGAATATTTGTTATCTGTAGGTTTAGGTCTGCAAATGATATAAATCTTTTTAATACAATAATTTGCATGTTTAGGAAAGAATATATTAAAATAGTCATTGAGGAAGGTTACTATCTTTGGCTGTAAAAAAAAAAAAGTTTTTAGAGAATTTTTTTTTTTTTTTTTTTTTTTTTTTAAATTTAGGATAAGGATAGCAAAAGGGTTTTGAACTATACTTATTGAAATTTAGGTAGGCATGATTTTTCCAGATAGAAATATTTCAAAAATTGCTTAATTATGGCGCAGTATGTCCAAGTGTTTTCAAACTGTGCATTCACTTTTTTATGGAACTACACACCCAATATCATTATCTTTTTTTTCCATGAAAAAGTTTCTTTTTGGTTGATCTTATGCCATCAATATCCATAGCTATTGATAATTAACTATTTTTGTAATGTACATAATTGACTTTTTTTTTTTTTTTTTTTTTTTTTTTTTTTTTTTTTATTAAATACTGTATAAGCTCCAAAGAAAATTATAAACCATAGTAAACCTGTGTAACTTAAAAATGGGTTGAGTCACTTTCACTCAATCGATTTACACTCAGATATCTGCATGGTGAGAAAAATGGCTGCTCAATTTGAGGTGCATGTCATGTACTCGTATTGTAAAACAAAGTCGCAATTTTTTTCAGTTAAAAATGTTCATAGACCTTCTTTAAACTGCAAGAAATATAGTACAAAATCTCCTTAGTCTATAAAACAATTTTTAAAAACAGCTTTTATTTTTAGGGAGTGGGAGCAAAGATAGTAAACTTCTGCTTAGTGCATAAGTACTTATTTGTAGGAATTTCTACTGATTTCAGTAGTTTTTCTCCTGAATGCTTTTCCTGGCTGTAGAATTTTTTCAAACTGTTTTTTTTTTTCTTCTTTTTTTTTCAAATACTGTTAAGAGAAAAATATAGAATAATGCAAGTTTAAAAATTATTTTTAGTAGTTTAATTGTTACTTGATATACACTTGAACTTTTAGTATATTTCATTGAATAAAATTGAAGTTAATTATAAAGATTTTAATTGTTGACTTTTTCTCTCTTTTGTCTATTTTTAGGATTTTTTTTAAGTGGAACTATAAACATCTTTTTCAATGTGTATGATTTCTAAAAATAATAATAAATAGATTATTAGTAATGTAAAATATTATTTTTGTAGTGCTTATAACATGATATCATTCCTTCAATTCAATTTTCATTCTTAATTTTTATTCAATTTGAATATTATTCTATAATTAAAATTTAATTATTCAGTAAATATAATACTTATTCTAAAATAAAGATTTTTATTCAAATATTTGCCTTAATAAAAAGTAAAAATTCATTTATTACATATATGGTTTGCATGTTTATCTTTGCATCTGTGAATAATGCACTTCAATATTTAAGAAATTCAATTCAAATCTGCAAAAAATAAAATAAAGAATTATTAATTATGTCTGAAGTACAGTCGTCCCCATTTAAACGAATATTGATGGTTCCAGAAATAATATTCAATAATGCGGGGTGTTTGATTAAACAGGGAACATCGAAATGTAATATTTTAAGTGTAATAAAAAGGTAAAACAACCATCTACAGCATAATTAATTAACAGCATAATAAAATCGTTAATATAATAACACAAATTAGTAAAATAAATGCAAATATGAATATAAAGTAAGTACGTAATAATTTAATATCAGTTCATACAGTTATATGATTTACATTACACTTCATGTAGTCAGTTCATTGGAATTTAGTTAAAACTTTGCTGCTTGTAATTTACGCTATTTATACAGACTTAAAAATTTCATGTTGTTTAAAGTGATTTGTTTATGTGGAATTTACGTGTTTACTGGAATTACACACAAAAAAACTAGGGAAACATTTTTTTGTGCATTAGCACACGCTTTCTGCATAATCATAGTGCCATTTATTAATGAAACTTTTGCTCTTTTTGCTAAATCCATTCTTGGGCATATTAGCCAATGTTACCAAATATGGAATTATGTTCCCTCTTTCGATCCAAATTTCCATTTTATCTCTGTTCTTTTCGGATTTTTCTGCGTTGCGTTTCATATTAGAAACTTACATCTTAGATATTTTAAAACCTTTTGCTACCTGGACTTTTGTTTTTTTTATTTAACGCTTTTAAAACTGTAATTTATCAGAAAGGATTAAAACTTTCCATTTAGAATTCATAGCAATGTTTTTTTTCCTAATGCATCACCAGTGGCCGAGAGGTTTTGACCTCCAAACTGGTAGAATGAGGTACTGGATTCGAACCCAATCACGACCGTCATCCTAACCGTTTGGAGTTTTCCGTGGTTTTCTTTGAACCTTGGATTTTCTTGTGTAAATATGGGTTAGTTCCCTTAGAAAAACCCCACGGAGGGCACACCACCTCTTAGGGCCTCTATCCCACAGTGTAGATAATCAGCCGACATAAATGCAAACAAACAAACAAACTTTTTTTTAAACAAAAACACGACTAAACTTACAAAATGCAAAAATAATCCACATTGGCCAACTTATTTCACCCATTCACAGAAAAAAGAGGGGTGATCATTTGACCTTACATTACACATGCTGATAGAAATCATTGCAGGAAGAACTGAAAATTTGTTTTCAGTATAAATGAACCAAAAATGACAAAAGTTAAGGAAAAATTCAAGTTGAAACATGTTTTCCTTGCCCATTTTCAAACATTGATCACCCTGATGTTATTCGAATAAGCGGGTAAGTTCGCAAAAAGGATTTGGTTTAAGCGGGAAAAAATAACATAGAACCAATGGTGATAAATTTGGTTCCGGAGAGTTCTATTCAAATAAGTGGGGTATTCGATTATCCGTTACCCGATTAAGTGGGGAGGACTGTATAATGTTAAACTATATGTTATCAATATGATTTTGATTTTGTATGCAACAAAATTTATGTATATACAAAATACATTTGTGGCATGTGATCTGATTCAAAAGAAATTGGACTAAATTTTAGAAAAATTTTTTTATTGATAGTATACATTTTTTACATACATTGAATATTTCAAAAAAGAGAATTCTTAAACATCAATACAACTTCTAGTTTTGATAATGCTTGCGACTATTAGTAACAGTTCAGGAAGATTTGACTTGAGATACAGCACATGTCACAACTGGCCAACAAAAGTGTTGAGAAGCGCTGGAGGTACCTACCATTACAAAATTATAAAAGCATTTTTGATAAAATTAAAAAAAAAAAAAAAAGTCTGGAATTAGGCGAAATATTAACCTTTAAAGATAAGGGCAGTTTGGACATAAATAATGACAAGGGTGGCTTACTCTATGTATCATCGACTTTTAAAGCCAAGAGAACAACTTTTACGATATATTTGTGTAATGCAATGCCTTGTAGCAGTACAAAAGCAATAAATGTAAAATTGTTAAAAACATACAAATTAATCTAGAATCAAACTGCTAATGTCCAAATTATTTTCTATTAAGGATAATATTAGGCATTTTCTATTAAGGATATTATCTTGTTAAAGAGAGTACATATTTATCTTCATATTTATTGGTGTAAAAAATACTATCTTGCCACTATGTCTAGTGATCTAAAAACATACTACTGGGTGTTAATGGGTTAGTCAGATAAATAGTATGGGATTGATGACTAGTTTGTATTGAATAGATCTCACAATACATATCTCGTGTTTTTAAGAATTAACAGTAGAATAGCCATGAGCGGTCATTTTGACTGCTAATATGAATAGATTTCAGTTCAAACCAGAAATTTTATTATAAGAAAACTATAAAAGATACAAAGAAGAAATATGTTAAATAAAAAATTTAAACTATTTTAAATCAAAATTCTGGTGTGAAATATTTTTATAAAGCTTGACTAAAATTTCTAGCCTTTCTACTGTCAAAACCTGTCAGGAAAAACATGGCACAGACCACGGCAGTGTTGCAAATTTGCGACATACTTTCAAAGTGCACTTAGCACAATGCCAAGTTTAAACTTTAAACAAGGGTTTTATTTTAGATACACTGTAAAAACAAACATCAAATGCCAAATGAAGTTGAAATATGCATTTTTTTTATTGTCAGTACCAAATTAAGTTCATAAAAAAAATAAAGAAACAACAAAAAACAGATTAAAATAAGATTTAAAAAATATTTATACAGAAGAGCAATATATAATATTATTTAGGCTAATATCTCTTTGAAATTTTATTATATAGACATTCATACTTTTCTACTTTTTCTATAGACTCTTTTTGTAAAGATTTCTTTCAATAATAAAATGCAGTTGATAATTCTTATATTTATTGTGTGGAACTCTCTGAGTGAGATTAATATTCACACTTGACCATTTATTTCTGCACAGTAAGTTCTTATCATATTAATGATCTGAATGCAACAATAGTGTTTCATTACACAGGAAAGAACACCATTCAGAATGATTCTTAAGATCCAAGCAATTTTTTAGTGCATGTTCTGCATCTCAGATCAAAAATTCCTAAGCTGTCATGAACAGTGGTTTGGTGAGCAAAGCTTGAACCACTGTATTTATTTTGGGGGCTTATAAAAAAAACAACATTGTATTATGAAGATAATATCAGAATGAATTGATTTTTAACTCTGCTGTGAGATTCATTTAAAAATTTGAGTACTGTGTAGACCTAATGAACACAGAATTACTTTGTAGAAAACAGACACTGACGTAAGATTTTTTTTTTTTTTTTTAAATCAATAAAAGTTACACTTAAAAAATTACCTAAACAAAAATCTATAAAGACTAAAAAATATATATAAAAATATTAGTTCAATGTTTAACCCTTTAATTTGTGATTTTATTTTTCTTCTGACTTTATGTAACATATGCAAGATCAAAACTAGTTTTAAAATATCTCATTTGAAATTCCCTATGTTTAAAACAATATTGCTGAAAAACTTTACATATTATATGAATTTCAAAATTGCTTTTCTTACAAACTAATATTACAGTTGGTATAAACATTTAAAAACAAAATTTAAAAAATCTGCAATAACTATTTTTTTATTTATTTTAGAAGTACAGTGATTAAATAGTTTACATTAATAGTGACTATTCATATTTTATTCATGAGCCGCTCCTAAAGTTATTTTCCTTTATGAATGTATGTTATAGCAGCTTTTCAACTTTATTATCTTAAACTATTATTTCAAAATTTCAATTTCATATTTATGCTAACAGGTGAATATGCAGGTACACAAGGTTTAGGTCTTTTACGTTTGCATAGCACTTTTCGTCATGATTTGAAAATCTATGCATCTGATGAAGGAAGAGTTCAAATGACTGCTGCAGCATTTGCTAAAGTATGTTTTTTCTCTGTTTATCCTTAATTTATTATTTAAAAAAAATGTATATATTTTTTAAATTGCTTTCAAGCATTTAATGGTGTTGGCTGGCTGTTGGTTTGGTTATTGCTAATGAAACTTTCTTTTTTCAGGGTTTATTAGCATTAGAAGGTGAATTAACCCCTATCCTTGTACAGATGGTTAAAAGTGCCAATACAAATGGTTTATTAGATAATGACTGTGATTCTAGCAATTACCAAAATATGTAAGTTGTACTCATATTAGAAATAAATTATCTTTGCACTTAAATGCATTGATCAAAATGTTACATTCAGATAACATATAAATTTTTAATGTTCTAGGATATTTTTATTTAAAGTGCATTTGGTTAAATGTGAGTTTTACTCGTGTGTAAAGGCTCCATACAACAAAGATCTTGTACAATGTTTAAACTTGGCATTGTGCTAAGCTTACTTTGAAAGGAGATTGCAAAGTTGCTACATCATCTTGATCCATGCAGTTATTTTCTACCTTTAATTTTTAAATAATATCTTGGCTAATTGCCTACTATTTTTTTCTAAAATTATTATCTACAATCTTTGGATGATTCGACAACAATAGGTATGTCAAATGCCCCCTCAACAATCGCACTGAGCATCTGGAAAGTTAAGTTTGTGTGCAATGACAAAAAGAAATTTTCTCAAAAACTACGTGACCTAAGATAATTGCTATAGTTCTACAAGGTTTAAATAAACTTCGGTTATCTTTAATGCTTTCATAATTTTAGCTATACTAAATTCAAGGATAGGGAACAATTTTGCAGTGCATTTTCGATGATATCTCAAAAAATGTAATATCAAAAATTAAAACAAATACATTTTTTAGTTCAGTGTTACAAGATGTTTTGAACAATGTCCCACATGATATGACCCTCCCCCCCCCCCCCCCCCCCAAAAAAAAAAAAAAAAAAAAAAAAACTTCTAAATTTTTCTTAAAAGTATTTGTGAATAGCTAATAATCTAAAATATGTAGTTCAATTATCTTTATAACTCTAGCAAGTTTAAACTTTACAAGTTAAATAGTTTTTGAGAAAAATGTTTGCGACTTAGTCGTATGCATGGTCTTATAATGGTTTCATTTTTTACTTTTTAAGTACAAAACTCTAAAAATTGTGTATAAAGTTAACTGTGGGGATCTTTTAAGTTTTAATAATGCCTTTGTAGTAAAAAAAAAAAAAAAAAAAAAAAAAAAAAAAAAAAAACACTTTGTAGTCAAGAGTTTTCTGTTATTATTATTGATTCACATTTATATAATCTAGATGAAGATTTGCTGGTATGTGTAAAACAGGGGTGTAATGGAAGATAAATGCTGTATACTCACTGAATTTTTTTTTTTTTTTTTTTTTTTTTGACTCTTTATACCCCCTGTTTCTTGAATAAAGCACTGGCATATACTGTATCCAAGAATGTTCATGACTCTAGCGTATAACATCTGCCTATAACATATACCTTCTGATTTTTTAAAGACTACAACGCTGGTGTTAAACAGATACCCTGTAAGTGTTGTTTTTATATTGGTTTACATCCTCAGTTTATCGTTATTATTATTTTCTACAATTTCACTAACTTTTATGGTGCAATATTTAGTACAAATTATCTGTATAAGTAGCATAAATATTAAAACCCTAATTTCCTGAACATAGCTTCTGAATTTATTTAGATTAATAGTAAACTTTGAAATTTGTGTCAGTTTAATATTTTTTCTTTTTATGATTCTTAGATAATCTATCGCTCTACTATCAAAAACATTTCCTTAAGTAAATTTAAAATATTGTATGTTAAATAAGATGAAATACAATGATATTAATTAAAAATATATTTGAATTTAATTCTGTTTATTATTATTATTTATTTGTTTCAGGGTCAAGCAAAGGCTTCATGAAACTTTACAGATTGATCGAGAATTCACTGAAGAAGATTTTGAAAAAGTTAGTATTTTCTCATTTCAATGTAATTGAATAGCTGTGCATTTCCAAGAATTTACTTTTTGAAAAAAACTTTTTTTATCTACTGTCTTTTTTTTTAAATGCAAACCCTATATACATATTCTGAATTTTAATATTTCATTTGAGAAAAATACTGACAAAACATCGGAGAAAAACATTTCAAACTTATTTCAATCTATTGAAATAAAAAAATTAATATTAAAATTGCACAGTGTTTATGATTTATTGTAAATTAAAATATAAAACTGTAGACCAACAATATTATGCAGTGACAATTGGTTATATGTTCAGAGGCCATTCAGATCTCACATAATTATGTATGTTGCACATACTAATTTTTAAATACATTTTGAGAAATAAAACTGTGCTGCATGAACAAAAGGAAATTTATTTTTTACATTTCATATAATATTGGATTGGTTTCATATTTACATGCTAAATTTTAGAATACTAGAAAACTGTGAATGAGCATTTCCATTCATTTAATTTGCCTTTGAAAATTATCCATTGATTTTCCTTTGAGTTTAATCTAGTATGTAGATGAATAAAGAAATAAATAATTATTTTCAAAATTAATTTGAATGATAAAATAATTATTTAGATAGCAGTTGTGATTTCCAGTATGATTTTAGCAGTATTTCTGATTAGATGAATGTAGGTAGATGTTGTAGATTAATTGATATTGTAAGTTTGATTGAGCATCTAATTTTTTTCATCATTTCTTTTTTTCTAACAGGAGCATGTAAGTTGATTTTGTTTTTCTGGTTTTAATTCCTTGTTTATTTAGTAAAGAATCTTTGTTTATATAATTACTTTTATGTCCTTATTTATATGGAAACCCTTTTTTTATATAATCTTTTTTTTTTTTTTTTTTTGGTAGTTTAGCATGAAAGATTTTTTTTTCATTAGATTTGAATGTTTCTTATTATTCACTGAAGCTCAAATACTGGAATTTTTCTGAAGCTTTTTTGGTAGTTTAACATTACTTTTTTTTTTCATCAAATTTGAATTTTTCTTATTATTCACTGAATCTCAAATACTGAGAGTTTTTCTGAAGCCTAAATTGTGCGTTATTTATCCTCTCATTTCTTGTGCTATTTTTATATAATTCTTCTTGCAGCTAAACCCAACCAAAGCAAGGTCTATCCACAATGCATTACAATTCATTAAGAACCCTGTGAAAGCTTGTGAGCATGTGTATGATTTAATACAGCAATTGAATATTCTTATCAAGAAGAAGAGAGAAGATCCTCATCTTCAAGGTATGTTATTTCCTTCAGTTTCTCCAAGTAATATTAATACTGATTTCTAATAATGTTACTTTAGATGCAATATATTATAATTAATAACTTGGCATTCTTGAAAATAAAATATCCATGCACCACTAATATATGCCCAATGAAAAGTAAAAATATTTACTCGACATTCAATAGTTCAATTTAAAATTTCAAACAAATAGTAAAACTACAAAAAAAAAAAAAAAAAAAAAAAAAAAAGGAAAGGTTATAAATTATAAATGTCAACTATTGATAAGTTTATCTTGAACAGGTATGCTAACTATAAATCTGTAAATAACAATACTTAGACTTATTACTATCTCACTAATTAAATTTTAAATATTGATAAATTACATGAGTTTTGCCCATCTAGATACTTGTATCAAGACGGGGGATAAGGTAGGATGAGGATGTTGCCTTTGGCCGCATATAGCCAGTATATTATCTAGCATTAATAGCATATATTCTGGAGGATTCATAATAAATTTTTATATTTATAATTAAAACATCTTTCTGGCATTTTTAATTATATTTTATTTCATTTGGAGAAGTTTTTCAGATACTTTAGTATTACTTTACTTGACATTTGAAAAGTTTTTTAGTAGTATCTATCTACAGCATATGATATCAGATTTGAAAAAACTAACTTTTGAGTACAATTTGCATTCTTTCTACATAGATTATAAATTCATGGATTTGAGAGTATGAACTGTCTCTGAATAGCTATATTTATGGATAATCTAGAAACAGGTACTATTTTAAAGATAAAATAATATAAAAAAAACACAATACTATAGACGTAAACAGAGACTTCTCCAAAAATATTCCACTTTTTGTTATTTTATTTTCTAGTGAAAGTTTGGGGGTCTTTCACAGAAAATTTCTTGAAAAGGGAGAATCATAAATAAATTTTATTTTACATCATCGCAAAATCATTATTTAGATGCTTTTGTGATATTTTTATTAGTTCATATATTTTTTTCTATTTACATATGACAGAAAGTAGAATATTCCATGCAGGATTGCCCTATAAAAGCGAAAGAACTTTGAGAAAAGAGGTAAAAAATTAATGTTATTAATGAATATGAGTTCAGTTTGCTCTAGTCTAGAATATCTGTGAATAAAACTGCCTTGTTGCTGCCAAAATTACATCAAATTCTAAAAACTGAAAGTCAAATTTTAAAAGATACATGTGAAATTTAAATTGTAAATTGATATAATGTTTGCTTTGATAAATTCAAGACAACGTTTTTATAGTCATTAGTTACATAATTCTTTACTCTAATTTGAAACTGTTGCATTTCGCAGTTGCATGAAATACTATGAAAAATCTTTGAATTATCTTGTTTTTATTGAATATAGTATCTATTATAGATATACTAATATTTAAAAAAATGAAATAAATCTGCCAAAATTGTAGCAAAAATGACTACCTTCCCTGGATTAAAAAATATATAGAGACGCTGTTACCATACATGAGATGATGCACACACATGCCAAACTTGAAGTGAAGTGAATTGGTTGAATGATTATATCGTGGTACTGTATGTATTCAAAGAGTATCAAATAGATCTCGTGTAGAGATATCCTTATAATTGTATTCTGTTTTCTTTATTTTATGTGCCATGAATAAAGTTGAGTATAATATTTTGTATCATATTGTATCAAATACAGTAGACTTCCTCAAATCCGCAAACCAGAAATCCGCGACTCTCTAAAATCCGCACATATTTTATGGATGTAAACAAAGAAACTTTCGGTTTGGATATTGGGAAAAATTTGATTTTTTTAGCTTTATATCAATTTCATATATTTTTAAATTTGTAATTTTCTTAATAATACTTTATTCATGTTTCTTTCATGAAGGAAAAAAAAAAATTGAAAAAAAATCAAGATATTGCTGATATTACAGGTAATCACAATCATCTTATCAAATAGATTTATGCATTAATCAAGATTTTTTGGTTATTAAGCCTGGCTAAACTTGAAAGAGAAATTCTTAGTTTATGATTTTGATGTGAATTAGTAATGTACTTTTGTAAGGCAAGTTTTGTTGAATAATTTTGCAAAAATGCATTTAATCTTTATAATCATACACTATTGATTATTAACTTGACCTTTACTATTAGTACTTTAATCATTTAAAAAATAATCTAAATTTTTATTATTTCAGTTTATTACTTATTTTAATATTTTATTATATTGTAAACATGTATTTTAGTTTCAATTGCATTATTAATTACCTTCAAATTGCTGTTTAAAAAATGTAAACAAAGCAATGACCAGAAATCCGCAAAATTCTAAAATCCGCACAACCTCTGGTCCCAAGCTGTGCGGATTTTAGGGAGTCTACTGTATGTGATTGTCTAACTTAAGTCAAATCTTTGACATGCCCCACACCATCACAGTTAATTTTAAGAAAAAAAAAATGGCTGGCTGGCATGTGAAACTCGAATGGACATCAGCATATCTATTAAAGACAATCACATGATTTGCATTACTATATTTGTAAATTGCAGGAAATTGCTATGAGCTATAAATGATTTTTTGCATTCAATTTAATTTTTAACTTAAATGATCCATTCAAAATTTTCTTATCATTAAAATTTATTTATTTTATTTTTTAATCTTAATTTAAATTTATATTATATATTCCTCCCCCTTCTTCTGTCTAGCTTATCTTTGTGAATTTTTATATTTCATAAAATAGTCTTTGTGTAATAGAATTTTGTTCTATTTGAAGTATTTAATATTGCTTTTTTATAACACAGAAGCTCCTTTATATCATGGTGAAACATGGGATTTAATGCAAAGGCGATGGTCAAAGCTTGAAAAAGATTTCAAACTAAAAACAGGGAAATTTGACATAAGTAAAGTACCTGACATTTATGACTGTATAAAATATGACTTACAACATAATCATCATAATCTACAATTTCCTCATGCAGAAGAACTATATATTTATGCCAAAGCATTAGCCGATATTGTCATACCTCAAGTAAGTTTAATTCATTATTCGTGAGAAAAAAAAATTTCTCTGCTAAGTACTTATTAAAATAATGAAACTTTGTATAAATCGCCATAAAATCAAAACAAAACATAGGTCATGTTTCAAACTAGAAAATATAACAGCCCATCCTCAGTCACTGTAAATATCTGCTGTTGACATGTTTACAGTGGCTGAAGATGGGCTGTTATATATTCTAGCTTGAAACATATCATATGTATTGTTTTGATTTTATGGTAATTTATAAAAATTTTATTAGTTTAATTGTGATTTATTGACAGTTTTTCAGTGCTGTTTCTCCAAATATTGGTGTGTCCCCCCCCCCCCCCATTATAACTCCTTAACATTCAAGACTTCTTTTATTCAGTATGTAACCAAAAACCTTTCAGAACCTAGTAATCTACACAATGGTTGTATTTAGTAGCAAAATTTTAAACTATGAAGCTAGAAGACTTCATCACAACCATTGCTGGTGAGTATTTTAATAAGCAATAAAACAGGTAATACTGTTGATTATCATGTTTTTTATGGTTGAGACTTAAAGAGTTACTTTTTTGTTTTATTCATAATTTTTAAGTACAATAAAGCTCAACTAACTGCCATGTTTAGGAAACACCAATTTCTAGACACATGAAAAGTCTGGATAGTTGAGTGTTACAAAATCTATCATGAAAGAAGAAGAATTGCTAAATAGTCTTAAAAACTAAAACACACACTTTTATATCAGGTCGAACTAAAAAGTTTAAAATGTTTTTTCGGTTGCATAGTTGCAGTTTTCATATGTGTTTCAGTGATTGTCATGTGTCTAAGGTATTGTGTGACTGTTAATTTTTCAAATTGCTTTTTATCCATTTATCCGGCATTTTAAATTTTGATCCTTTTAAGCAGCGACTCTTCAAATTGTTGAATTGTCATGGGTTCTCAATAAATGTGCAAAGTGTCAATTTAATCTGATGTCTTAAAATGGGTGAAAATAACGTACAAAGATTCCGTTACATACATATATACAGGTGAAGCTAATAAAAACGTGTTAAATAATTAAATAATTGCTAAATCATTTTAAAAACTAAAACACATCTTTTTATATCAGGTCAGACTAAAAAGTTTAAAATGTTTTTTTGGTTGCATAGTTATGGTTTTCATATTTATTTCAGTGATTGGCTTGTGTCTACAATGTCAGGGGACTGTTAATTTTTCAAATTGCTTGTGATCTAGTTATCTGGCATTTTCGATTTTGATCCTTTTAGATGGTGATTTTTCAAATTGTTAAATTGTCATCGGTTCTCAATAAGTGTGCAAAGTTTCAATTTAATGTGATGTCTTAAAGTGGGTGAAAATAAAGTTCAAAGATTCTGTTACAAACATACATACAGGTGAAGCTAATAAAAGCAAATTAAAAAGAGAAAGGGTACATTGATGTATACAAGTGAAAATAGGAAAGTGATTTTTGGCCTATTTTCTTGTCATCAGAAAATCAATCAAATAAATATTTTATTGTTATTTAATTTGCATTTGATAAACTTATTCTTGCTAAATTAAAAGTAAAAGTAAATAATATTTTGCATTAGAATGAATTTCTATGTTATTTCTAAGTTTACTTATTAATTATTTATAATTATTATGGTACATTATTTATAATTAGACATCTATCCTTTCCAGAAAAAGCACACGGAAGCTTGGAAAATTAACTTCTGTATGGTTCATTTGTGTTGCCTCAATTATCACAGTTATAATGAATCCTTTCTACATAGCTAAGAATACATTACAGATGCAAATTAATAAAATCAGACTTCTCTGATCATCAGGTTTTGTTGTTGCTTTTGTTGGAGTGGCTCATATAGTGAGCTTTTTCTTAGACTGTCTCTAATTTTTCGAAAACTGTATTTTAATTGAAATTTGGTAAACAGTCCAATTTATTATTATTTGAATTTACTGATAATTTAAATGCAATTGGACAATTAGCACTTAATTTTATTATTATTTTTTTTAATAATAAGTAAAATTATAATTTTAAAATTTTTATCATGGCAGCTTAAATATGTGCTTGTGTTATTACATTTTTAGAATTTGTTGTTACATACATATTTCTCTTTATTTAGTATGTCTCATATGTTTATATTAAAATCTGTTATTGCATTATCCCTTTAAGACCCGATGAAATTATAAACAAAGCTAGTCATTCTGATTGAAAGCAAAACATGTACTACATCCACTATCTGTTCATAAAAAATGATACTTCACTCTTTCTGCAAACCTGAATGACCGTTCGATTTGAGTTTTTATTACATACAACTGAGAAGCAACAATTTAAAAAAATGTCTAACCGCACGATCGTGCGGGTTGGGTCTTAAAGGGTTATGATAATAACAGGTCTGTTTTATGAGATAATTACTTTTGACGAGTTTCTTACTTAAATAAAGAGTAGTAATGTGTGTGTAAATTCAGAAAATATTCAATAATTTCAAATTTTAGAATAATAGATTTTCTAATAGTCATAAAAACTTCATACAAATCACAAAATTAACAAACATGCTAACAATAAAAATAATAACAAACAATGTAATTAAGAAGTCAATTGCAATTCCAAAAGAGAATATAGAACACTGTTGTTTCAAACAGCAGGAATCATTAAAGGATACACTTGTTGAATCCCAAACAAAATGCTTCTATTAACCCTCTCACTGGCAAGCCTGTGTTAATATTTTCGCTAAGCTCCATTTTTTACTGAAATACAAGCAATATTTAAAGTAATATAATTCTATCAATTTATTGCATTTTTAATGCATTGTACAATGATTAATACTTTCAAGGATTACATTAATGCTCATTATTATTATTATTATTATACATAATCTTGAAAGAATCATCTTTTTTTAGCTTTTGAAACAACATGCAGAGAAAACATCATTACAATTTTGCCTTTTTGCAAGATTGTCAGAAGGTTAAGGTTAAGTTTTAAGAAGGGTTAAGTTTTATCACTGAGCTGCTTTTTTTATTCAATATCAGCATAAATATTTTCTTCTGACATTTAAAGGTTATCAGAAAAAACTAGCAATGACTGTCTTGTTTTCATAGAATTTATTTCAGCCATCTTAATTAGCAGCATATTACCAGAACTAAAAATAAGTTCATACATTATCAGTTTTCCCTCCCTCCACTCCCTTCTAAAATAAAATCTTGTGTTCTATATATTTATATTAAACTACCTACGTACTTAACTTTAAATTAAGTATGTACATTAATTCATACATTTAAGTGAAGTAAGTATATTACTGGGGAAAGGAAAAGAAAAAAAGTTATAATTAATAAATGTTTTAATATAAAATAATTAAAAGGAAACAATCATTCCTTTATATTACTATTCTCATAGTAATTAATTTTAGATTTCATTAATTAAATAAAAATAAAGATTTCATAATAATTAATATAATTTCTGAAGCTATCCCAAATTTCAAAGATAAAATATCAGACATATTGAAAGTATTCCTGAAATATATATAGTTCTGAATTATAAATTTTAATTTTTGAAAGGATTTTTATTCATAATATGTGTATTATATAGGAATATGGTATCAATCAACAAGAAAAACTAACCATAGGTCTTGGAATTTGTACTCCTTTGCTGAAAAAAATCCGTGCTGATTTGCATCGAAATATTGATCCATCAGCAGATGAGACAGAAAATGTTAATAGACTCAATCCTATGTAAGTTTGTACACACATGTATTTAAAATAATAATTTGAATAGGGCCTTGATTTACTTTTTTGATTATATTTTTATTTTACTTATAAAAGCTTAAAATTATTGTATCTATTTTTATTGCTCTTTCTTGTCATCATGTTTAATAATACTATTACTATATTGTTGAAAACTGAAGAAAATGCATAATCACCAATTTTTAAAAAAACATATATTTATTAAAACAAAGTTATCAGCAATTGCATATGCTAATTAAAATAAACTTAATTGCTGTACTTTTTGCATTATATCTGTTAGATTTTTTTTTAATAATCTTTTTATAATTATTTTTTTAATTTTATATTTGAAATAGAATAAATGGCCTTTGAAATTAATCTGTAAATTTTCTATTGCCATTTTAATATTTGTAAAATCATTTATGAATTTGTACGATTTTCAATTGTTCATTTGAGTTATTGATTAATTTGCCTATCATTTGTTTAAAGCAGTAATGTAGAACTATCTCCACATGTTTAGTTGCATAAATTAATTTTGTGATTCTCTTGATTATTGATAAGGCCTTTTTTCTTTTCTTTATCAAGGTATTCTCATGGTGTTTCATCGCCTGAGAGGCATGTTAGGACTCGCCTTTACTTTACTAGTGAAAGTCATATACACTCTTTATTAACGGTGCTACGGTATGGTGGTTTGCTTGATGTAAGTGTGCATTGTAATTGCTTTTTTTTTCTCCGTTCTTCCTTCCCTTTTTAGCACTTTCCAACAAAGTTGAAAAGTGCTTATGCATTCGGTTTGTCTGGCCGGATGGCCGTCTGTCCGTCTGTCCGAGCTCTAACTCCCGTAAATATACTCGGATTGCTATGAAATTTTTATACGTTATTGAGGTTTACCCTAGCACAAACCCTATTGAAAATGAAGTATCTACCATGATTAGTTTATCTACAGAGATAATCAAAAGTTTCCCATTACATTACGGCCTATGGGGAAAAAATCGTTAATATACTCGGATTGCCATGAAATTTTAGGACGTTATTGACGTTTACCCTAGCAAAAGTCCTATTGAAAATGAAGTTTCTACCATGATTAATTTATCTACAGGGCGAATCAAAAGTTTCCCATTACATTACGGCCTATGGGGAAAAATCGTTAATATACTCGGATTGCCATGAAATTTTAGGACGTTATTGGGGTTTACCCTTGCACGAACCCTACTGAAAATGAAGTATCTACCATGATTAGTTTATCTACAGAGATAATCAAAAGTTTCCCATTACATTACGGCTTATGGGGGAAAATCGTTAATATACTCGGATTGCAATGAAATTTTAGGACGTTATTGACGTTTATCCTAGCAAAAGTCCTATCGAAAATGAAGTTGCTACCATGATTAGTTTATCTACAGGGCGAATCAAAAGTTTCCTATTACATTACGGCCTATGGGGAAAAATCGTTTCAAAGGAATTTTAAAGATGTTATACCCTGTCACACATATTAAAATATGCATTCTATAAAATATAAGGTGAAAATGTAGCTATTATTCATTTACAGGGCCACACAAAAGAATTCCATTAGATAATGGTAAAAGGGAGAATTGTGTGTGACATATTTTAAATATATTAAGCTTTTTCATGTATAATAAAATTGATATATGTCACTGAAGCTTAATATAAATTATACGCTACTGTCTTGCATAATATGAAGTACATAGCATTTACAGGGCCATACAAAAGATTTCAAATAGTATATTCTTTCCGAAGTACCGTATATGTGTCCGATGATGGCTGATGGAGGGATCAAATGCATTTTAATTATGATATTCGCGTTTATATTTCGCTAAATATATGCACATTATATGGTGTGTATAAATGTTATAGTTGATATACAGGGCTACCCAAAAGAGCTCACCAACGTTACTGAATATGAGCGTAAATTATTTAAACGTGGTTCTTAAATAAGCTATGCATTTTTACGCTGAGCTGCTTTCAATTTACTGAGAAATGTTAGCAGAATATAGATAAAGGGATATACAGGGCCACACAAAGAATTCGGTACATGGACGCCTATGAATGACGATTTATGGGAATGTGATTTCAGTTGTTTTAAAAGTGTTTTAGGTTACAATAAATTTTAGCCTAATGCTGACGTGTAATAAAGGTACAATGTAAACTACAGGGCTGAACAAAAGTATTCAAGTATGTTTCCAGCTAATAGTATGAATTGCTGAAAAAGAAATTTTAAGCTACTGGGTATTTTCTTGCTAAGCTAAATTTTCCCATTATATGAACTGACATATGAAATACAGGGCTGTTCTAATGTACTGGAATACATACTTGGGTATATTTGGCTATACACTATTATTTCCCTAAATAACAAAGTTTTGTTAAAGATTTCATTAAGTGTTGGAAAGTGCTTCATAATCTATGCTTAACGCATGATTTTTCTTACTTGTTTAGAGCATTAAAATTGTCTGTTTTATATGAAATGTCTATAAAAGGTAACACTTTTTTTCTGCTGGTACTAAAGCAAGACTTGAGAAAATAGTAATTAAATTATTTAACAGTCTTTCTTATAAATATTCATAGTAAAATGAATGCATTATAATATTTTGGCCAGTCATTTAGTATTATTTCATTTTATGGAGTCAAACCATAATGTTATGCCTGAAATAGCTTCTAAAAAAAAAAAAAAAAATCTTATTTTTATATTTTTAATTTATTATTACTGAGAAATAATTGGTTTTTATTCGTTGACTATATCGTTTATGATGCCATTTTTTCATTACAATTAAAAGTAACTTTTAAAAACATGTAAACTAAAAATGATACCCTCTTTAAAAAACGTGCTTTTTCCTTTATAAAGCTGTACATTTCAATATATTTTAACTATACCAATACTTCACTTGATAAAAATGGCATCATATAAAAAGAAAGCAGCCTTTTTTTTAATTATAAAAGTAAATATTTTACCCTGAATTTTACCATGAATTTGTGGAATTTTTATTTATTGGTACTAAGATTAGAGTCAAGAGTGCAAATATTCACATGCTAAATTGTGGTGGTTGTAGCTGACAATCATTACTTCAAATTTGGAGATAGATTTATTAGTATCTTATTGTGTATTAAAATATTTTTTAAATAGTGAATATGAGTATGAGAGGTCTTATGTAAATTTTTGATTCTGTGAAAATGATATTGTTTAGATTTCACATGGAAAAAATTCTATGATTGTGTCAAAGTGAAATAATTTTTTCTGATTTTTCATTCCACAATACCAAGCATAAGAGCCTCATTTGACAAATTAATCATAATTACTGATCTTGACTGCATTTTATAGGCACTTATGTGAATTACTTATATGAATGAAATTTAATTTTTCAATAATTTGAACAGTTGAAATCTATAAAAATAGTATTTTGGTAATTTTAGATTAGAAATACAGTACCGGACCTCAAATCCGGACTGGTCGGGACAGCAATCATTCCGGATTTCGGAATTTTCCGGATTTTAGGTCCTCAACCAAAACAATAGTTAAACAGATATGGTACATGCCCCTGACAAAATTTTGCATGCCGTTAAGCAAACTATTTCGCGTATCGCCTAGTTAGGCTTAGCGTAAATAAAGCAAAATAGACGAATTACAAAATAAGAATAATAAATAAAAATAAGGATAAGAAATATTTTTAAATACTACTGCATATTCTTAAAAATATTAAAACGTCTTTTGGAAAACGAAAATGCGTTATTGCTCGCGAGAGCTGAGTTAGGCCTAGGAATCGATATCTCGAATCGCCGTGTTAGGTATAAGTAAACAGAGAAAAACAGATTACAAAAACAATCTAAAATAAGGATAAACAATTTTTTTAATACGGCACATCACATTTATTAGCAACATAAAAAACATTTTTTAGAAAATGAAAATCACTAGAGCCGCATTAGGCCTAGGAGTTTTATAACAAATTAGACTCAATGAAAATAAACAGAGAAACATAAATTAAAAAAAAAATAATTTATAAGAAATCTAAGGTTGAGGTAGCATTAATATAAATAAAATAAAAATAAACATTTATGAAAAAATAATAAAACGTATTTCAATGATCTGCTTTCATAAATATATCAGATATTTTCAATTGTTTCATTTTTTTTTTTTTTTTTGGTTTTTCGCGCTGCAACATTTCTTGCAATTTATAAAGTTGCATGATTTGGGCCTCATTAATGAAACTTTTTGTTTCCAAACCACGAATCAACTCTTTTGTGAGATCTATGCATTTATCGATAGGAATTTCATCAATATTTTCTTCGATCTCCTCCTCCTCATCATCACTGGCATTTTCGGCCATTTCTGGGTGCAACACCATATCACAAATCTCTCTATTTGTCAGTTCATTGACTATTGGTCCATCTTTATCAATATTTAAGCAATCTGTTATAGCTTCTTCATCTAACAGCTGCATCTTCCCATTAGTAGCTTCTTTAGCGTATTCTAACAGCTCATCGATCATCAACTTTTCTGCAGACACAGAAAATCCACGAAAATCGTTGTTTTTATCGGCAGTATCATCATTTTCCAAGAAAATAAGGGAGGGCCATAATTTATGCCATGCGTGACTTAATGTTTCTTTTGATACACTGTGCCAAGCACTTGCTGCTCTCCACAAAGCGTCTTTCACATTAAAGTCCTTTTGAAAGGCAGTAACGCCAAGACCACTGTTACATGCATCTAACATTTTTCGCATAAATTCAGTTTTGTAACGGCACTTCAATGACCGTCTAACGCCTTGATCCATTGGTTGTATCACCGATGTGCAGTTCGGTGGCAAAAACTCTATAAGCACATTTTCTTTAGAATGAATATCTGCAGTTTTATGTGCAGAGCAATTGTCTAAAATCAGAGCAATCTTGCATTGTTCGAGCAAACCTACACTTCCGCAGTGATTCTGAGCTTCTGGCACGAAATGTTTTTTAAACCACTCTTCGAAAATTTCGGCAGTCATCCATGCTCGCTGATTTACCATATAATGAACAGGTAAAACTTTTACGCCATTTAATGCTCTTGGATGTCGGCTCTTTCCGATAACTAACAGTTTGCAGTTATGCGTGCCAGCAGCATTTGCACACGTCATAATTGTTAGACGTTCTTTGGAGTCTTTATAGCCCGATGCAGATTTCTCGTCATTCAGTATATAAGTTTTTCTGGGAATGTATCGCCAGAATAACGAGCTTTCATCAGCATTGTACACTTGCTCGGGTGTCAAATTTTCTTTGTCGATAAATTCTTGAAAATCATCAACGTATGATTTTGCAGCTTCGACATCTGCAGAACTTTTTTCGCCTGAAGCTTTCACCAAACGCAAACCATGGCGAATTCTAAACTTGTTATACCACCCCGATGAATATTCACACGGAGTGGCGATTTCCAATTCTTCGTGGAAAATTTTCGCTTGGTGTACAATCATGTTTCGGTCCAAAGGCACATTTTCCATCCTCCTTTGTCGTATCCATTCCATTAACACCTTGTCAACATCGGAGCATTTCGATGAATGCAAAGTTTTTCTTTTTGCCATATTTTCTGGCACATCACTTTCGGAAAAGACTTTCAAAATCTCTGATCGCTGCTTTTTTAAATCGTATATAGTAGATTTTCCTATCCCGTACTCATTGCATACATTTTTTACGGGGGTTCCTTGGTCCAGTTTTTTTAGAACTTTAACTTTGTCACTTATAGTAAGTGAACAATGTTTTCTTTTTGATGACATAATTCACCACACAAACAAATAAAAAATAATATTAAAATATCAAAATCGCTTCTAAAAATAAATATTTGCTGACAACTTTTAGAAAAGAATAGCACGTGCGTATCGCTAGAATTGAGAATATGCACAGTACAGTATTATATGAACTCTGTAGTGTTGCCAGATAAAAAACTACCATTTTTAACTACCATTTGCCCCCAAGTTTGTTCTGAAACTGTAGCAACGAGTTTCCAGTGATAGGGTTTCTTTCCCACGTTCTTTCCTTTATTAAAAAAAAAAAAATACTTATCTCCGTTGCTAATTGACAAATTTCTTTCAAATTTTCAGCATGTTACAATAATAGCAAATTAGACCGTGGTACAAATTTTTATTAAAATATAATTAGTTATTCGAAAATTAGGATACCCCTTAAAAACGACCACTATAGAGAAAAAAAGGAAGCGAAGAAAAACAAGATATCCATCTGCCATATGTTTTGCTTATTCACTTGTTTATTTAACTGTACAAAGTAGAAAATCAATGTTATCAGAATGAGATCATTAACTTTCAATGGATTAGTTTGTTTTGTTATGCAGAAATAAACCTTGTATAGATTCCCCCCCCCCCTTTTTGAAATAAGGAACAAATATTTTTGGTACGGTATTTACATACAAAATTTTTCCGAAAGAGAAAAAAATGTTAAAAAAATTTAAAGTGGAGGAGAAGGTGTAGTAAAATATGTTTACATATAAATATTATAAGTGTATTGTAATCCCCTTTTAAAAATAATTCTCCCTTGTGGTTATTTATTTTTGGGGGGTGGAAGGGGGTGCAATTTCTGTTTTAATGAAGAGTAATTAGTAAATTTGGATTAAAAGTAATGTAAAAACAAAACATTGCAATAAAATTAATGAATTGAGTCCAATTGCTTAGTTTAGAATGACTTGGAACTGTATTATGCGCGCACGTTGCGCCATCTATGGACAGTTTTTAGAATTTTTTAATCAGAGATCGTCGCGGAATTTCAGATTTCGTTATTCGTTCCGGATTTTGGGTCGTCCGGATTTCGGGATTCCGGATTTGAGGTCCGGTACTGTATATTTCTTTTAAGTCTTACATTAACCAATGTAAAATGGATTTTATTTTTTAATCAGTTCAGCATATTTATTATAAATAAATTTAGCAGTTCCTTTTTAAATATTTTCTTTTGTTGAAATTCGATAGGTTTAAACTCAAATTGCTTTAAATGTTTTCAATATTGATAATAAAAGAAGTTTTTTTTTTTTTTTTATGAGACTGTGTTTCAAGTTTATACAATAAATAACTTTTAGAAATTTCTCAAGTTGTTAATGTAGCAAAATAAAAAGTACAATAATAATTGTGTTACATAAAAAATATATATTTTTTTATTTGTTGTTACTTTTTTGTTAATTTTGTGTAAAATAATCAAAAAATTTTAACAATAAAAAATCAATTAAAAATTAACTTTGCTATTTTTAATCTCTTTTAAAGGACAGAATTAGTTCTTATATTAACTAATCTTCTTTCTGCAAATATTTCCTCTCTGACTTTAATATATTCATTTGTTCTTCTGGTTTATTTCTTTTATTCTTTTATTTTGGAAATTATATGAAAATGTGCTAAAATCTGCATTGATTTAAAATTCTCAATTAAAAAGTAAGAATTAATATTTTTCACCGTACTAATATAAATATTTAATAGTTGTTGTGATCATTTATAAGCTATCACACTATTTATCGCTTAATATAGAACTGGAGAGACGGTCAGACCTGGTATTATTTGAATAATATTTACTCTTTAAGCAAAAAATGATACATATTTGGTAAAATTTATTCATCACTATATTAACTCTCTGATACATAATTTTTTTTTTTTAATCACCCTTCCCTTCCTCCTAAAATTATTATGTAATTACTGCATATTGAATGAAAAAATATTAAAAGCACCATGCGTCCCAAAATTTAAGCGAAAAATAAAGTGTCTCAAAAGCTGCATTTTAATCAGAACAAATTATAAAATGAAATTTAATGTGTTGCCAAGCGGCAACACAATGCATTGTAGGGTTAACCAAAATTTAAATAGAAAATATTAGTATTTGTCCAAAAAGTCATAAGCATAATGTATATTACTTACCCATCATACGTAGTATAGGGTAAGTCTTGCAATCGTTTTGAAAATCGAAAAAAAAATTTATGACTGATTTAGACGTTTCGGAAACTGAAAATTCTGAAAAACATATTTTTAGAAAAAAAATTTTGCCGTCTGTGTGTCTGTCTGTTTGTAACCGCTGTATCTCTCGAACAAATTGAGATAGAGACTTGAAATTTTGTATGTGCTTAATATGTAAGAATGGGACGAAGCCTATTTAATATCAGTAACCTCGATTATCCGGAACTATTTTTTTCGGGCTCTCAAAAAATTTGTTCTAATGAAAGGTATATAAAATTTTTCGAATTTTTTTATTTGAAGGAGTGGACGTAAAAAGCAATAAATTAACACAAATTTTGCATAAAAAACGAAGTCAATCGGATTATTAGTTGTCGAGATATTTCTAATCCTATTTTCCACATTCTTTGATTTTTCATGACCCTGTATTTCATTCAAATTTCAATTCAAAGATATCTTTTAATTGGAAATGGGACACTTAATTCGATGAAAGAAACCGTTAGTGAATATGATAATTATTTTTAGAGTTATAAGGATGTTTCTTTTATGCAGTTCAATGCTACTTAAATAGTTTGGCGTTTCATACAATTTATCGAAATTGTTTCATCAGAAATTCGTTAATAGAGCATGATGATGTGTTAAAAATACTTAAATATATGTTTGTACTTTGTTTTGGAATTGTAATGCATTTTATAAATTGTTTACATATGTTATGTTTTCATATATTATGTTATGAATATCCATGATGGGTAAGTATTACGGTGGCCTCGAACGACTAGTTTTAGTATAAAACTAAGTTTAAATTTTTTTCTGATCTTGAAGTCAAGTAGTGAAATGTTTAAATAGTTAAAAAACAGAGAAAATTGCAGGAGATGTATTAAATAGCAATAAACATTAAATATATATAATGGTATGTGTTGCATGGCATAGTCTAATGATGATAAGTTTCTTTTTTTTTTTTAAAGTCCTTTATCAACTGAATTAAAACTGATTGAAATCTTTACAATTTTCTGCACACACAAGGGATGTCAATTAAATAAAAAATGAATTAGTTAAAAGAAAAAAAAAAGTTACTTAATATGTTTAGAAATTAATAGGAAAAAATAAATGAGCATGGTATTAACAAAAAAATGTGTAGTCTTTTGCTGTTTTATCTAAAAAACAGAAATTAAAATAGGCATCTTAGAAGAATCTCATCCTGGTATTTATTGAGTACTCCCAGAAATTTATTACTCTCTCTCTTCCCTTTCTGTGACTTTGTTCTTATACCTCCTAGTTTCATTAAATAGATTCACCCCTCTGCTTTACAAATTGTTTTTCTGCTTAGATCTAAAACTGATGGTTTCACTTGCAGCAGCCCAATTTTATAATTTTCAAATTATTTCTTTTGTTTTTGGTATAATAACCATACTATTATGTGTTATTGTTATTTTATTAACTAATTTATTAATATTAATAAATCTATATATATATATATATATATTCTTTTTTTTTTTTTTTTTTTTTTTTTTTTTTCAGTGGCCAGAGGGCTGTTTTCTATGTAGTTGTCTTCCAGAAGATACCCAAGATGAGCAATGGAGGCGTGCAATGGAATATGTTAGTGCTGTCTCAGAATTAAATTATATGACACAGGTGGTAATTATGTTATATGAAGATCCTACAAAGGTATTTAACATTTACTTGAGCTTACTAAAATGTACAAAAAACATAATTTATAAATTTAAGTAAAAGGTTATAACAGGACTGTCCAATGTGGTCCAAGGAAGTCAAGTTGGACACCCGTTGTAATACACCTTTATGTACATAGTAATATGTATTTGTATTTGTTTGCAGGATATTTGTTCAGAAGAAAGATTTCATGTTGAGCTTCATTTCAGCCCTGGAGTGGTGTGTTGTGTGCAGAAAAATTTACCACCAGGGCCTGGCTTTAGGCCGCAATCAAGGAGTGGACCAGTTAGTATTACATCCTATAGTTATTTCTTACATATATGCTTCTTAATCAAGAATGCAGAGAAAGTTTGCAGGCTTGGGTAATAATTCAAAGTCTTAAGTATGTTAGTAAATAAACATGTTGAATAGATATTTTTAAAAGATAATAGATATTTGTTTAAAATTTAAGTATTGCTAAATTAACAAAATATGGAAACAGAATTTTCAGTTGTAGTCATATTCCCATTTTTAGCTGTTGTGAGCCCCCCGCCCCCTTTCCTGTATTTTCATCATTTTATCCACTCAGTAGTTACATGAAAACTGATAATTTAAAAGTAGGTGTTTTGAGGGAGGAGGGGTTCCCTTTGGGCTATAAAAAAAATAATATACACAAACTATTTACTATAAACTATAACTATGTTACTGAAATTTTGATTTTGAAATTCGCAAATTAGCTATTTTATCTTAGGAATTTTACATTAAAAAAAACGTGTGTTTGGATGTCTGTTTTTTATTGTTTTATTTAAAAACAGGACCCATTTAGTTACCCTTTTAAAAGAGCCACACATTAGGAATTTCTAACAGTTCTATCCCCATTCTGCAGTCCTGATTTTAATTACAATAGCCTTCAAATCTTTCAAAACACCTTTAATTTTTTTTAAATAATTTTGATAAAACAAGAATTTATATCTATATAATTATGTAACATTTATAAAGTTCTAAATGTTTTTGAATTAAAGTATGCAAAATAGTTCAAATAGAAACTCATTACTATTGAAATTAGGAATATAATAAATTAAAAAGCATGTACTAAACTGAACATAGGAAGTTTTATTTCATTGATTTTCTCTAATATGTTTATTTTATTTTAACATTTTTAAAAACTTTTAGCAGATATAAATTGGGTGATGGTAACATAAATTATCACCTCATTGAGTTCATGAATAAAATTCCAGAATTAGTTAAAACTCGATTTGCATATTAAAACACAGTCAGCCTGCCAAATCATATCTTGATGGGAAACATCTGAAAACCCAATTTTAGCAGTTGATTTGTATGCTTACCATTGTCTTTTCCTGCTCCTAGTCCTCCATGTTTTCTTACTTTTTAATGCAGTAGTAGGATACCACAATAGTAAACCTGTGACTCAACTGCTAAAATCAAGTGTTTCCCATCACTATATGACTTGGCAGATCAATTGCGTTTTAATATGCAAATCAAGTTTTAACTAATTCTAGAATTTTATTCATGAACTCGATGAGATGACTCTCTGTGCTGCCACCTTTCAATTTAATAGTGTTTTAAATCTAAGAATTTAAGATATTGGGCAATGTAGCCATAAATTAGTAATTAAGAATGATGTCCTTTGTACTTTAATGCCCTGATGCAACTTATCTATTTGACATAAAATGCTCTAATATTTCTGTTGTTTTAAATTTGATTTGTTTTTCTTTTTTTCTGTGATTACAATTTATTTATGAATTAAAAATTACAAAGTTAAGTGCAGTTTGTATTCTTAGTAATTTCAGAGTGATTTTTTTTTTTATTTTAAAATATATTTCTGGTCATAGTCTGATTATATTTTATAGTTGCAATTTAATTATTTTAACACAAACAACTAGTTTGTAAATACATATTTTTTATTTATCAATCAGATAATCAAATAATTGAAGTGTAATTACACATTTATAGTTTATTAGAGTTCCTTTACCTGTGGTATAATCCTGTCGAACTGTTTTAAATAATAGGCCAGTTGCCTTTACCAAATAACTGTCTAACTGATTTTTGTGTTGCCTGGAATCTTATCAACTCAGTTGGAAGAGAAATTGCAATTATAGTTCAATCCAAAGGTTCACTAAAATAAAGTCAACAGGTTAAAGTCTCTGTGGAATGGACAGGTTTTCCTCTTGTTGGAAAAATTGTTATTCATAGTTTGTAATTTCTGTTATTGTGTCATAAATTTGAATAGTTTATTATTTATTTATATAATTATTTGTGATCTTTTTGTGCATATTAGTACTTTTTCTTTTCATGATCTAGCTATATTTTATTCTGAGTTCAATAAATAATTTAATGATGAACTTTAAATGAGTTTTCTTTATAAAGAAATATTTTTTTTTTAATTTCCAGAAAGAACGATTGAATTGCCCTGTAATAACAATGTCAGGTGAGAAACACAATCCAAGTTGCACCTATGATTGTGAGAAACATGCTCGCATTGATGAAGAGGATGATGATTTAACTTTAGAAGAAGAGAGCAACTATCAGGATGTTGGAAGTGATCCTGTATGTCATAAATCTTGCTTTTGGTTGACCACTTATTTGCCTGTATAAATATTATTTACCTCCTGCCATTACTAATTTTTATTAATGATGTATTGACAGAGCAGTGATATATTTTGTTTACTTTTAAATTTTAGATTTGAAGAAGAAAATCTGTGATAATGCAATTAAAATCATGCTAATGTTAGATTAGCAAATAGCTTTTATTAGTAGTCAAGGTTTTAGAAATTAACAGCTGTCAGCTGGGATTTTATAATAGTTATTTCTATTTCTAATTTTCATACTGCTAAAATACACTTCTAAAATAATTTGTGAGACTGAAATTTTTTATATTAATAATGTTTTTCTGCTATTTTAATAAATGATTATTTTTTAACTAAAGTATAATAAGAGAATTGTACATATGTAAAAATAAGATAGTCTTCTTACCTTCATATAAAATGTGTGCATTCATGATTGCACCATTGCATATTAAGAAAATGCTTGTAGCATATGAGGATTATGAATTAAGAATAAGGCAAAATTTAACAATTTAAATTCTGTGAATGTCATTATTTAAAAATTGACTATTATTGTAAAAGCAATCTCATATTTTATAAGTATCATGTGATATATATTTCTACAGACAACATTGAATTGAGCTAAATTTTACATCATATATTTTAAAACATTGCTCCATAGCACTAAAAAGGAAAGGAGCTAAAATAAATACGATTAATTGTTGTATTTTTTATTTAAGTGTAAATTTCAAATGAACATGAAGGTGTTTAGTATTATTTTAATTATCTGTCACAAAATGATGTAAAACACTAAAATAGATTTTTACTTCTGCTATTATGGTAGTGCATGATCTTTCTTTGATATTCTGTTGTCAACAATTTATCTGATTTTCTAAAGAAATTTTTTACAAATAATCTGTTCATATTGTGAAGTTGAATCTCAAGTTATTTTACTATCTGTTTAATTTGTTATTTTCTTCAATCTCTAAAATGCATTTTCTTTTCTATTATTGTTCTGTGAGGTCATTTTCTCTTTTTATGTCATATTTTTTCTTTTTTTTTTTTTTTTTTCTTTTTTTTTTTTTTTAAAGTTTGCATTAAATATCAAATTAACATTGTGAAATCCAGTAAGGGAATGTTAAAATCATTTTTGATAGATATATTAATAAAATTATTATTTGTATATATTTTTCTTTTTTTGATAATTTGAAACATTTTTTGTTTGTTCTTCATTTTATTGTTATTATATTTTATGAATTTTATTATTGTGTGAATTTATTGTGATTCATTAAAAATTATTCATCATTTATTATATTGTAATAATCTATAGAGGGATTTAAAAAAAAAAAAAAATGCATAAAAGATTATTCTTTTTTAAGCAATGGATCATTTTTGCTTCATTTATTCATTGGTTAATTCCTACAGAGAATTGTTTCAAATAAAGGCTTTCTACTCTAATTAAGAAAACAAAAGTAAAGTATTTAAATTTCAGTTTTTGTTTTATCCCAGATTACTTCCTTTTAACCACTAAAAATAAAGAATATTTTCTGTTCTTTTTAATTAATTGTTGTTTTGAAGAGAATGTTATTTATAATGTATTGTCAAAAATAGTCTCTTTGGGAATTGAAATAATTTTGATATATATTCAGTACTGATCATTTGACTTCTAAATTTTAAATAATATTATATTTTAACTTTTTTTAAATTAAGGAATATCAGGATTCTCATAAAAAATATATTTAGGGAGGAAATTCCATTATGTGGCTTAAACTTAAATGAGATTTAAAAAATAATGATAGGGGAGATACAGCTATTTATATACATACAAATTACTGCCATTATGTTTAGACACTGGTTATTACTGATATTTTTCTGAATCTGGTGCAATATTTATTTTTCATTCGGTTTTGTGTGTTGAAAGATCATTCAACAGTTGCAGTACTAGGGTAAGTTTCAGTGTATTTTTGTCAAAAGCTTCTTCCATTTCAGGAAAACTTTGACTTTTTGACTGTTTCTTTGTTAAAATATTCTGTTTACAATTACATAAGATTAAAATTTAAATAACATTTTTATGTATTTGCCGTTATGGGCTTTGCTGGCATGACTATCCCCTAAAGTTATCTCCAAGAATAACCATTGTGATTTATTTCTATCCTGCACAGACCACTGGAATAAAATAAAGTTGTATATTCAGCAGTGAAAAGAAATTACAGAGGGGACGAAATTCTTGAAACTCGTCATTATTAATTTGACTGGATACAAGTGATAGAAATCTCTCACATGAATAAAATACTTACACAGTGCAAAAATATTTCACATTGAAATTTTTAAAATGTGATAAAGTCTTACAATATTGCACTCTATCAAGAATCCTGAGATAATACAAATTATAATTATTACAAGAATTATGTGTTTAAAAATTTATCCTTTGACTTATCTGCATGAAACTTTTGTCATAAAAATTACTTTTTTAATTTAAGCTTACAATTACATAAAAAGAAAATTTAAATAACATTTTTATATATTTGCTGTTATGGGCTTCACTGGCATGACTACCCCTAAAGTCAATTTCAAGAATATCCATTGTGATTTATTTCTATCCTGCCACTCAAATTAAATAACATAATGTATTCAGTAGTGAAAAGGAATTACAAAGTGGATGAAATTCTTGACACTCATCATTAGTGTTTTGAGTGGATACAAGTTATAGAAATCTCTCGCGTGAATAAAATACTTACATAGTACAAAAATATTTTGCATTGAAATTTTAAAAATATGATAAAGTCTTACAATATTGTACACTATCAAGAACGTTTGGATAACATAAATTATAATTATTACAAGAATTCTGTGTTTAAAAATTTATCCTTTAGCTTATCTGCATGAAACATTTGTCATAGAAATTACCTTTTTTGATTTTTTACCACGGGTTTTCAAAACAGAACATTTTGCCTAGTTGAATCAGGGAACTGTTCGGATTAAATAAGGCAAAATTTACAATAAAAATGTACTGGTGAGAATAATCAAGCATTCTTAGCACCTTATGCAGCACATATACCAGTCACTTGTCCCCAAAGAGTTGTTAATCTTATAGCTGTTTGTTTGACAAAAAATTTTATCTTGAAGGGTTGAGATTTAAGGTAAAATAACACTGATCAGCCAAAAAAAAAAAAAATTCTCCTACGAAAAAAATGGGTGAACTTTGTTAATTTAAATTTCCTTATTCTTAATATCTCATTCGAATTGCTCCACCATGTAATGCTTTTATGAGAGACAGTTTTTTAGGATGAGCGAAGCTAATCCTCTACTAGGCCACTCAATTTCTGTTTTGTTGTACACTTTCTAAAAAATCTATTCAGTATTTTGACTTGAAATTAAACATAAGAATAAACTATAATATGTAAATTTGCAGAATTTTTTTTTTTTTTTTTTTTTTTTTTTTTTTTTTTTTTTTTACAGATTAACCTTTAAAAAATATTATTTTAATAATTAATTTATTCTACATGTTTTTCTATTATGGACGCATTTTTGCAAATAAAAAACTGAACGCGTATCTTTTTATTTTCAGAAGGAAAATAAACCATGGGGTTAGTAATTATAGATAGAATCATGATCAATTGATTAAATAAAATATATTTTCATCATTCCGCCAAAATCGTTTGCAAATAAAAAATTGAACCCGTATTTTTACTTTCTTCTACCTTTACAAGAAGAAAGTATTGGATTCATGAAAATTTTCGACTTCCGGTTTTCGACGTATTTATATGTTTTAGAAGGTCCTGAACACATTTTGACTATTTTTAGAAAATGTGTGTCTGTGAGTCTGTCCGTCTGTCTGTCTGTCTGTATGTGACAAAAAATTTGTGGGCGTTCTATCTCAAGAACTAATGCTCGAAATTTAATAAAATTTCATATTCAATTAGACCTTGATATAAATTAGTGCCTATTGGTTTTTGGTGAAAATTGGCCTGCAGGTGATGCTGCTATACTACGTTTTTCATGATTTTCAAGATTGCTATATCTCAAGAACTAATGTACAGAATTTCACCAAACTTCAGATTCTGTGATCCCTTGATATACATAGACGCTGATTACGTTTTGGTGTAAATTGGCCTGCAGGTGGCACTGCTATGCCACGTTTTTCATGATTTTCATGATAGCTATATTTCAAGAACTAATGCACAGAATTTCACCAAACTTCAGATTCCGTGATACCTTGAGATACATAGCCGCTGATAAGGTTTTGGTATGAACTGCCCTATAGGTGGCATTGCTATGCTACATTTTGCACGATTTTTGCGATAGCTATATCTCAAGAACTAATGCAGAGAACTGCATCAAATTTTAGATTCTGTTACACTAGAATATATAACATAATTAGATGTTAATTACATTTTGGTATTAACCTTGCAACAGGAGGTGCAGCTATGCTGCATTTTGCACGATTTTTCCGATAGCTATATCTCAACAACCAACGCACAGAATTTCATCAAACTTCAGATTTTGTTACAAAATGACATATAACATAACTACACGATGATTACGTTTTGTTATAAATTCAACTGATGGTGCTGCTGTGCTATATTTTACACTTTTTTTTTTTTTTTTTTTTTTAACTAGCTATAACTCAAGAACTAATGCACAGAATTTCATCAAACTTCAGATTTTTTTACACCATAACATAATTAGACGCTTTTTACATTTTGGCATAAATTGTCCAAGATATGGTGTTGCTGTGCTACGTTTTGCAATTTTTTTGTTATAACTATATCCCAAGAACTAATGGACGAAATTCCATCAAATTTCAGATTCTGTTAGGTCTTGACATAAATAGATGCTTATTAGGTTTTAGTATAAATTACCCAACATGAGGCACTACTAAGCTCTTTTTCTCAGAATATTAATTAAATTTTGCGTTTTAGGCTTTTCGGATACCAGAATATCATTAGGCTAGGTCAAATGTTCGAGGAAATTCGATAGTGGGTAACTTTGGGGTCACCACGTTTTTTTTTTTTTTAATATTAAAATGTACTTATGAGATAGAAGAAAGTTTTGGGATTGACACATCCAACTAGTTTTATTTTAAGAAGGAAAATAAACCATGGGGTTAGTAATTATAGATAGAATCATGATTAATATATTAAATAAAATGGTACTACTCTGTTATCCCGTCGACCAATTTCGCCAAATTATACAAATCGCCAAACTAATAGCCAAATTATACATATTGACATAATTTTTATTTTAAATAACGAAAAAACAAATAATTAGTAGAATATTAATAAAAATATTAATAAAAAGTCAAAATAAAAATCACTTAATGACATTTTAAACACGTGAATCGTATTTAATGTCATTGAATGTGACAGTCACGATAATCCACTATTGGCATTTAATCTTATAGTTTGGCGATAATTTTTTGGTCGACGGGATAACCTAGTAGTACCAATAAAATATATTTTCATTATTCTGCCAAAATTACTTACGCAGTTTATATTTATGGATTTTAAAAGAATTACATTATGATTTATTTATTTAGGTATTTACTTTGGTAAAGTGGCAACAAAAGAATCGTAAACAAGTAAAACTTATATTTGATATTTAAAGTGAATATTTTGTTAAATTTGGTAAATTTCTTAAGTTTGGTATTCGAAATGAAAGTTTAAAGAATAATTTAAGAATATTTTAATTGATTGAAGAATAATTTAATTCAACCAAATTAAATATATTAACTACATTTATAAATAATTTCTGGAATGTATTAGTAATTTAAAAATGTTGAGAAAAAGTAACTGTTACTGGCCAGAACGAACACCATTATTGGCCATTGTAAATGTAAAAACATCTTTAAAACTTTTAGTTAAAAATTAAAAAAAAATATTTTGTAAAATTCTGCTTGGAAAATATTTTTATTTATACCAGCCTTATATCATAAATCAAAAATTCCAAGGAAATTCTTAGTTATTTGACTGAATTTACATTTCTAAAATTTAAATGCACCAAAACATGAGATAACGTTTTTGCTTAATAAAGATGCAAAAATAATGTAAAAAAATAATGTTATTTTCAAATATTTATCTTATGAAATAATGCTTCGCAAATCCAAACAAAGCACAGCTTTTGCTAGTAAATAATACAGATTACAGTATGAAATGAAAAATTAATGTAGTCGTCAACAACGCTACACAGCAATAGAAACATTAAAAAAAAATTTTTTTTAATTACCCGTGTTAAAAAATTCACAAAATCTATCATGAAAAATATAATTTTGTTGATATTTTCTTTTGGTATCACTTTTGTGTCTTCTGTATAAGTATCCAGCATCAATATACTAACATACATTACCTGGCCATTGATTATCATTCACTTGCGATTTTAGACATTTTGTTAAATATCTAGAAAAATACATGAGGAATCATCTCGAAACTCTTAGTGTATAATTATAATAGTATAAGTCATTCATTTCCGTGAAGATTTTTTCCTGAAAATCCATGGGGGACTGTCAACAAATTAAAAAAGAATGAATATCTTTTGAATAATCCTGTCAAAACTAATGTAGCAAAAGCGCTCAAACTGTAGATTATGATTGAGTGCCTTATTGTAATACACTGTGTTCATTTTTATGCAAATAGCATGCATACTCGCAGAGTAATTAAAGATTTTTTAAAAATGGTCCCAAATTTTTCCTTATAATTTTCAGAGTTCTTAATATAAAATATTTTTTTTCTGAAAATATGACAAACAACATTGCACACAATACCCTGTAATCAGAATTAAAAAATTGTATGAAAAATGAGTAGGTTTACTAAATAATTTTTCACTGTGCATGTGTCAACGAATATTAAAATTTCATTTGCTATTAAAATTTCATTATGATTTCATTCATATTATGTTAGCTAAATGTATAGAGCAACTTTTGTGAAAATCGCAAAATCATAACTTGAAAATTATCAAAATAATCGTCAATTGAATAAGTTGAAAATCCATCATTCACAAAATGAAGCAAAAACAAGAGGGGTTGTATTCTTATATACATTGATTAGTGTCAATATAGAATACACAATATGGGATGTACTACTACATTTGGATAAAATCCCTCATTTTTTTGCTTCATTTTGGAAACAATGGATTTTGTCCTTTTTCTAAAGACGATTACTTTCAGAATTTTCAAGCTATGTTTTTGAGACTTTCACAAAAGTTGCTTTATATATTTAGCTAACATAATATGCAAATGAAATTTTGATATCGTTAATAAATCAGAATAGGATAGAAACCTTTTTTTTTTTTTTTTTGAAGATTGAGCATAAAAGTAAAGCACATGTTAATCCAAAAATAAAATAATAGGCTTTTATCACTAATATTTTAGAAAGGGAATACTATTTTAAATTAAAAAAAAAGAAAAATAATTGGTATGTTATAGAACATTTTCATTGTCATGTTTGGATTTAGTATCTTCAAATCTGTCAGGAAAAATTTTTATTTTTATTGGGAGGATTTTTATGCCGAACAGTGTAATTAGTTTGGAAGAGAAAAAATCTGTTTTAAATGTTAAGCCCTAATATAATCAATTTTCTGAGCTGCGATTTTTTAAATCTTCATTGCAATTTTTAGCAATTCTTTTTCTGTCATAGGCAATTTTTTGACATTCATAAAAAGAATTTGATTTCAAATATTTAACCTGACATTCTAAATTTCAAATATTTAACCTGACATTGTAATTTTTTTCTTCTGCAATCCGCAGTGTAACTTGCTCTTAATTCTATGCTGATTTTACATTTATGAAATATTTCTGATTACAATGTTTAGGCTTGTAATAAATTTTGCCTTCTGTTACTGTCAAATTTTTGGCAATTTTTTTTTTTATTTACATTTTATAGTAAACTGTTTTAATCTTTTAGTCCAATATATTAAATTACATCCTCATTTTAATTAAGCTTATTCAGAATCCGTACAGCAATTTTTGTTTTATTGTTATTTTTTATATTGCGATTTCTGGAGTCTGACATTTTGTGAAGATATTTTGATGTGCATAAATGAGTCCTCTTTTAACTTTTTAGGCTAATATAATAAATCAGCTCCCTTTGGCGACCACTTTGATCGCCTTTAAATGCTTAGTAAAGCATTTGAACATGTTACTCTTATTTGCAATTTAATTTATTTCCTTCGAAAAGTCAGAAGATTCTGATAGAGAAATCAAGAACTCTTTACGACCATGATAGCATTTCTTGTCTTTTCTCTTTTTTGAAATAGTTTGAAGTTCAAATGTAAAACATTAAGACTTTCCTTCCATAGTTCCGTAATACACCACTCACGGTGCACATGAAGCAATTGACAGAGTCCAAACAATGTGTGTGTGTGTGTGTTTTTTTAAATACATTTGTATAAATTGATAATTAGTATTATATCTTCAAACTTTATTTGTATAAACATTCTTATCATATTTTATTGTTAACTAATCTGCTGTCAGCTAAACATATGTTGTCCAGATGCAAACCATGCTTTTAGTGGCTAATGCTTCACTAATTACTGGAGAACTTGAGTAAAACATGTGTATTTCCATTCATCAAGATGTGATCATTATTTTTAAGTCACTTACAAATTACAAAAGGCTATTTACTATGTACCAAAACATGTTACTGGTTTAATTGGGGGTGATCTAGTGTCACATTTTTTCAGGGGAAGGAAATATTCCAATTTAGCTTGCAATTCAAGAATTTTACCGCTAGATAATATAACAAAACTAATATGTTGTTAAATAGATAAGTTTTGACACATTTGATTCGAGACAGTTGAAATAGATAAGCATTTTTCTTTCAGCATTTTTTTTTTTTTTTTTTTTCATCAGATTAATTAAAAAATATTCGCTGTTGAAAATATAGTGAAATGGTTAGAGGGGGCTTTAAAGGAAGCTAGGGGAGCTCAGTCTCCTCACCCCCATCTTGTTACAGGCCTGTTTCCATTTCTTTTTGTGACAATCTGAAAGTTAAAATGTATGATTTGTTGCCTCTTTTTGTATCTCTCTATATTGTGTGTTTTATGTAAAAAAATCCTCTTTTTGTTGATAAATTTCAATTTAGTGCTAAATACCACATTTTATAGTGAATCTTAAATTAAGATTAATCTTCTTTAATTAAATCCAGAGTCAAGTGCCATACTTGTGCAAATTTGAACTGTCACAGGAGTGTTTTTAAAAGATTTAGTTGTATTCTTCACATTCACTGTAAAAGATATTGTAGCCATGATAGCATTCTTTGGAAGTGAACAAAGTTATGGAAGATTACTATGGGGAAAAAGATGAAAGAAATTGTTTTTTAAATCTCTCTGGGTTATCAATTGGTAATTGTGGCAATTCTGTTGCTAGCTACTGTACCTTATTCTATTAGAAAGAAGTTTTTTGTTCAGGTAGATTTAAAAAATATCATGCTGAAAAATTATCTAAAAAAAGCACTTAATTGAGCTACATTTTTCAGAAATATTCATAAGTTGTAGTTATGTCCTTATTTAAGGCTGTAATAATTGGAATTATGATTATTTATAGTGAGGTAATAGCAATAAGAGCAAAAGCCATATGCCAGTTGTTTCATTCATGGTTCTACGTTTCTAAAATTAGTTACAGGTTTTCAATCACACAAAATGAAGTATGACTTGACATTGATAGGAAAGATCACAATGAAAACAATAGGAATTTGTCCCTAAAGAGTCTATTTGTTAGACTTTTTAGTGACAAATACATTTAAGAGTAATTTAAACTACTTATCAAATGACCTCCAATTTGGTATCTTGAGTTATCTCAGTGTAACCTTCGGTAAATAAAATTTACCAAAAAATCTAAAATGATAAAAATTGTTTGTATTGAAAATGATGCAATTTCAATATGAAGACTATCCCCTAATTATTATTTATTTATTTTACTATTTTGAAAATAGTCTTGTCCTTGGTAGAGAATCGGGAAATCTGAAGTATATCTGAATGTTTTCATTAGTTGGATTCCTCAACTTATTTAATTTTATTTGTTTTCTGATTGGTCTATGTTTAATGTCCAAAAATGGAATACTTCTGTTTTTTATTTTATTCATTATCTGATGGGTCTATGTTTAATGTCTAGAAATGAAATACTTCTGTTGCCATAATGACAAAAAAAGTATTAAAAACTACAAAAAAATTAATAACTCAGTGACAAATTTAGATACAAGTTGCATTTAAAAGTAAATTTTTTTCTGTACATGACGATGTAAAAATTAGAAATGTGCAATGTTTAGAATTTTCTTAATTTACGTTATCAAAAATTTTTTAATTGAAATTTCATTTAATGTTTGTTTATAAATGTCCCAACAATAGGAATGTGATTCTAAATGTCCAGGCATATTAATAGGACTCTGTTATTATGAAAGCTATGTTGTGATTATCATAAAAATGATGTTATTATTGTTTTTTTTTTAATATAGCGATCATTTATAAGTCTAAAATATAGTCTTTGAAAATATTGTTTTCCAAATAGTCATTGCAATTTGTTAAATTACAATTTTTTATTTTAATCTCTTGGCTTGATAGAACAGTTGCCTTGCTTGATAGAATAAAAAATGCTTAATTTTCTTTTTTCCTATTTACATTATTCATGAGCAAGAAAGATGCCAGTATTACATTTAGGAAGGATTAGAGGGATATTTCAAATGGGGAAATTGAATTCATAATACATATTTCAGGTCTCCATGAACCCGGGCCCTTTCCAAAACCCGAGCTCAGTAAAATTATCTTTCATTAAAGTCGAGCTGGGAATATTTTTTATTTTTTGCTGTTGTTTATTTACATAAGTTGAAAGAAGATATAATTTCCAGTCAAATTGCTATTTCTGTTTTTTTTTTTTTTTTTTTTTTTTCTTTGCCTGATTGTACATTGACATTTCTATGCTATCTAAAGTAAGTTTATAATCATTCAATCTAGTAATTTATTATTTTCAATATTGCCTGAAAAGAAATTAATTCCTTTTGAAATAACTATATCTACCAGTAATATTTAGGGTAATCATTGAATTTAATTTATGTAATAAAGGCCTAAATCATAAGACTGTCATCAACAATTCCGGGCTGACCGCGACCCTTTTTATATGCCAGGTGGGCATTTTGCTACTTTTATGTTAGCCAAGTGCAGATAATAAATTGCTAAGTAGGGCTTCACAAACATCATTTTATCTATTATAACAATTCAAGTCACGTGAGTGTAATAAACAATTATGAGCTGACATCTTTTGCTTTCCATGTGCGAAATTGCCATTTTTAATCAAAAATAATTTTTTGAAGAAAACTACATAAAAGTTGCCATGATCACAAAGGATTTTTTGTATTTTTATGTTAGCCAGGGGCAAATCCTGACAATAACATTTTTAACCCGGCACCAATTAGTATTTTTTGTTTTTCATATGGTAAATTTATTAAATAGCGCTTTGATTTAGAATTGAATGTTATGTTTTATGGTATTATTATATTTGTTTTTTTTTTCTTTTCTTTTTTCTTTATTTTTTAAAAAAAGAAATAATTGCAAGTCATGAGTTTTAAATGTTTCAATTTAAAGTTGCGTATTTTAAATAAAATTTGTAGAAGTATTACATTTTAAATGTAATTAATGAAATACGAAAAAATTGTTGAGCATAATGTTTGGTGATTTATTACCTGCACAATGGCTACTATATTTTTAAAAAAATGATTCATGATTTTTCTATCAGAATTTTCTGATTCAGCGAAAATCTTGTCAAGTAAATTAAATTAAGAATAAAAGTAACATGACATAATGCTTAGCATATCTTTAAAGAAGAACAAACTGGTCACCAGTAGCAGCTAGTTTAGATATAATTTCAGTATTCTATGTTAAACTTTTTTAATTATCAAAATACTGATCTTCTTCACAAACTGTGTGTCTGCCATATCCCTGTCAGAGCAATTCCATCTCAGCTCAGGCAGGGCATGTCAAATCACCATCACAGATTTTTTTCAAAAAATTTCAGTAGTTAGAACTAAGTGATTTATAAAATTTCCTACAAGGATTTTTCCCTAAAATTTTTTTTTCTCTGATTACAGCACTTTAAAGTTCATGATAAAATTAGCAGTTTTCAGAAAAACTGAAAAACGCTTCATTTTGAAATGAACACAATACCAAACATATTCAACATATTCAGTCAATTTTTTTTTTATAAACAGTTATTAAACTGAATTTTACTTTGGCATAGTTTTAAAAAATATAGTGGCATTTTTACTTAATTAAAAAAATTAGATTTTAAGTACAAAAAATATAATTATTAGTGAATTTAAGATTTTTTTTCAGAATGAAAAAAATATTTTAAAGCTAAACATTGATGGCAAAACAAAGACCTTTAATGGGAGTTTTACAACAAATTTTATTTTAACTCTAAGGTGCTTACAACTTTTGTAATTCAACTTTAAATTATGCAAAATTTTGTAAAATCACTACTTTTGAAATGCAATTTCTCAAAAACACCATTTTTTAAAAATCTGATAATGTGCTCAATTGATACCTTATTAGTCTCTAATAAATACCTTACAAGCAAATCTTGTGTTTTTGCTTAGAAAATTTTATATGATTTTTTGAAAATAACATGTTGTGTGTATTTTTCAACAGACCACAAAGGCAAGCTCTTCCTTATTTAACCGAACTTGTAATGTAATTAATATTTCAAACTAAAAAATACATCACTAGTACATAATTATTACAGTTAAATCATAGCTAATCATTTGCTTAAATTAAAAATTGCGTAAAATGCAGTCAATAATAAAATTAGTATTGATCATATGTCATTTCATTCCATACTCATAAATGTGCTAAATTCATCTACAGTGTGTTAAATATTTTGTTATATAGTATGGATATAATATATTAAAATGCAAATACATACATTACAACTGAATTAGATTTTTTTTTTTCAAATTTAGTTTTTTTCCAATTAGTTTTTTTTTTTCTCAGAAAACCAGAAGATCAAGATTTTTCTTATTTCTCTGTATTTATAATAATATTTTTTAATGAAAAAATAATAATATGCACATTATTATGGCAGATAAATATAAGCTAATCTTCAAAAATTCCTATTCATAAAATTAAATAAGCCAAACTCCTTAAAAAAAATCTGCGCTTGTGATGCATTTTGACTTTGCTGAAAATTACTCACTAATACTGCCAAATGAAGTACAAAGCTACCACTGGCAGAATACTCAGATATCGTTAGTTACCTGCACAGCATACTTTAGAGAAGAAATAAAAAGTTTTATCATAGATTCTGATGATTAACTCATGATACAGCTCATGCTGTTTGTGACATAGAAAAAGTAAAAAAAGAATTATTTAAGTTGTACCAATTACAAACACTGTAATCACCTGTGTATATATCAGATGGAGCTGGAGCACATTTTAAAAACAAGTATCAGTTTTATGAATTGCACAAAAATAAAATTGTACTGAAGTAGAGGATATTTTCAGGTGCTGGCCATATTAAAAGTGCATGTGATGCTATTAGGGACTGAGACAAGCACTATGCAACAAAATTTAATCTCCAAAAGGAGCCAATAAAAGCTATCCAAAATTCTGTCTCATTTGTTGCTGAACTATCTTCTCTGCTAAAAAATAACATTCTAGTCCATCCAGACAGAAATATTATGCAATCCTATAGAACTAATAATGAGAAAGAATATGCTAATGCAAAATCTATTGTTGGTATTAGATATAAACATTACAGGGTGATTGTAAATAATGAAAATTATATGGAACGAGCAAGTAAAAATGAATTGACAAAAGTTGAAACCTTCAGCCAAATGAAAAGACAATATTCAATACATAGTTTCCAAATCGGTGATTTCATTGGATGCATTTATGAAAATAATTGGTGGATAGGACAAATCAATGGTATATCAATCACAAGAACTAAATGACATTAAAGTATCATTCATGTACCCAACATGGTCCATAGATAAAGCATTCCAGTGGCCAAAAGAATCTGGAAAGAAAAAATATGAATGTGCATTACCATTGGAAAATGTGCTTCTAGAAACAGAAAAACCAGTTACAATAGGACAATCTGAGCGACTTCATACCTTCAACGATAAGGAGTTTAAGTTAATTTAAGAAACCTTCACTACCTAATTCTTCTGTTATGTATTTATTTACACATTAATATATTATATCCATACTATATAACAAAATTTTTACACACTGTAGATGGATTTAACACATTCATGAGTATGGAATGAAATGACATATGATCAATACTAATTTTATTATTGGCTGTATTTTACGCAATTTTAAATTTAAGCAAATGATTAGCTATAATTTAACAGTAATAATTATGTACTAGTGATGTATTTTTAGTTTGAAATATTAATTACATTACAAGTTCGGTTAAATAAAGAAAAGTTTGCCTTTGTGGTCTGTTGAAAAATACACACAACATGTTATTTTCAAAAAATCATATAAACTTTTCTAAGCAAAAACACACGATTTGCTTGTAAGGTATTTATTAGAGACTAATAAGATATGAATTGAGCATATTATCAGATTTTTAAAAAATGGTGTTTTTGAGAAATTGCATTTCAAAAGTAGTGATTTTACAAAATTTTGCAAAATTTAAAATTGAATTACAAAAGTTGTAAGCACCTTAGAGTTAAAATAAAATTTGCTGTAAAACTCCCATTAAAGGTCTTTAGATTGCCATTAATGTTTAGCTTTAAAATATTTTTTTTTCATTCTGAAAAAAAATCTTAAATTCACTAATAATTATATTTTTTATACTTAAAATCTATTTTTTTAATTAAGTAAAAATGTCACTATATTTTTTAAAACTATGACAAAGTAAAATTCAGTTTAATAACTGTTTATAAAAAAAAAATTGACTGAATATGTTGAATATGTTTGGTATTGTGTTCATTTCAAAATGAAGCGTTTTTCAGTTTTTCTGAAAACTGCCAATTTTATCATGAACTTTAAAGTGCTGTAATCAGAGAAAAAAATTTTTTAGGGAAAAATCCTTTTAGGAAATTTTATAAATCACTTAGTTCTAACTACTGAAATTTTTTGAAAAAAATCTGTGATGGTGACTTGACGCATATCAGTACTGTCTGCCTGAATTGAGATGGAATAGCTCTGCATTGGTTGTTTCTGAAACTGTGTCATTCTTCTTTACCATTTTACAATATAAGCTTACAGGAATTACAACTCAACAAAAAGTTATTAATGTGATGTATTAAAAATGTTCCTTTTGAATAATTGTACCAAGTAACAAAAAAAAAAAAAGAAATTTGTGTATGTTCATGTTCTTCATTGAAGTTTGTTCTCATTTATTTTATATTTATTTTGGCTTTATTGTTTCTCTAAGCTGCTTTTAAAAATATTAAAATCTCATAACAATGTCTCCTTCATTCTCTCTGTCTACATGTGCACATGCAAATTGCAATCCATATTCAGAATTGTTTAGTTAGTTAGTTACAAATGTGTTTGTAAAATTTTTATTAAATTTTAAAATATGGTTGCAATAATGTTTGCTAAAAGAAAAAAAAATACTGAAAAGTTTGTGATATGCTTTGAAGATTAATTTTCTTTCTTTTCAGTTTTAAATCAAAGAATATTTTAATTTATAATAAAGATTTTTGAGTACTAATTAAATAGGAATTACATTGTTATCTAGATCTAAAAAATTTTAACACCTCTGGATTTTGTCAAAATTCAAGCTCCCTTTGCTACTCAAAAAAATTCTTGCTGAAAACCATTTGAATTAAGTACAATAGAACCTCAATTAATCAAGCTTCGATTGATGGAGGTATCTGTTAACCAAGCTGATAACAAAGTCCTTTTTTATTTTCTGTAAATGAACTTTGAAAAAGACCACATTTTTTAATTTACCTTCTATGCTACAGGATCTTATTAATTCAAGGGCTATAAATAAAACTGAAGTTAACTCTCAAGTATTTGGAGCAAAGAAGCAATGTTAAACGAATAGATCTGTTACTCAGATCTATTTGCATAACGTCGCTGCTCAAAAAATTGCATAATCAGACATTTACTCATGGAAAATCTAGACTTTTTCAATGAAAGGTAATAGACTTGTTTTTGCAAAATAATACAAATTTAGAAAATTGATATAATTTAAAAAAAAAATTCTTGGAATTTGTTTTATTTTCAAAAATACATTGTTCAACATTTAAATTTTACTGCTAATAATTGATTTCCTTTTTAAATTTGTTGATTTGTAAAATATAATTTTGTATATATTTATTTTTATGATAAAAAAAAAAAAAAAAGAAAAAGAATTATTGTTTTTTATTTTAAGAGGTATTAAATTCACAAGCATAGTGAGTTTTTATACACAATTTCTATTAATCAAGATTTCCGATATCTGAGGTACTAGCGGTCCCAATTAACTCAGATAGTCAATGTTGCACTGTACATCTTTGCAATTTTGTAGTAAGGAAATTCCTATAACATATTAAAATAGTACAATAAAAAATTGAAAAATTCCACTTCTTCATTGATCCTATTTTTCCTTCCTAATTTTGCAATTTTAGAACAGTAAAAATATCTAATTTCATTTTTTCAACAGTGCTGTTTGCCAAACTACTTGAAAGGAAAAAACAGAAAATAAATAAATAAAAAATACTGTAATTAATTAGTTGTAACTTGCTGTTTTTTTCTGCAGAGGGATGAATGGTATTTGCCTCAGGTGGTTACATCCAGTCTATTAGATAATATCAATGAAGTGATAGTAGTTGTGATATTCAATCATATTTTCTTAAAATATCAGCATTATGGAAGAGAAAATAGCACCTGAAACAAAATTTCAATTTGGTGTGCACCCTTGCCTTGAGAACAAAAGTTGTATGGATTATGAAATTTTGCGTAATTTAGATTATTTCACATTTTCTTAAACATCTTATAAACTTACTCAAAACTATTTCATGAATGATTTGTCAATGGTAATTATATCTATGTTATGTGTTTTATAGACAACTGTAAATTATAGCTATGCCATATAAAGATTTCCTGCTGTATTTCATTTCAAAATTATTTTCTGAGATGTACCAGGGTGATCTAAAGGCTAACGACCAGTTGTACATTCGCTTTGCTCAGGTAATTCACCTTCCTCTAGCCAAGTTTGACTGGCTTACCTGAGATCTTTTCTTGGTACCAGGGCCGTAGCTAGAAGTTACCTATAGGGGGGGGGGGGGGGCTCATAAGTTTTTTTTCTCTTACTCTGACACAGAAAGATAAATAGTGCATATTTACACTGTAGGTACTTTGTTTCTTATTAAACTGTTCTAATAACTTCATTTTATACTAAGAAAAGTACATAATGATGATAAGTTTGTGTGTATAACTGGTGCAAAATTAAACATCATGTTAGCTTCATATGTACAAATAGGATGAGGGAGTGTTGAATTACTTATTTTAGATACAATTTAGTAATTCTGCAAAACTAAAAGGATCTCAAAACTAAATTAGATTTTTGAACAGAATTTCTTTTGGATTTTGCAAATAGAAATTCATTTAGTGACCTTAGAATCTTTTCCAGGAGGGTGGGGGGTGGGGGGGGGGCTCAAAATATTTTACCAGGGGGCTGAGCTGCCCATAGTGCCCCCTTAGCTACGGCTGTGCTTGGTACTGTGTGTGACCTGCTCATGACAACTTGTTATTGGGCATTTTGTGAATATTTAAAATAAACCACATGATAGAAAATCCTAAGGGTGTTAAATTCTTGAATTCTTTGTTGTTAAAACCTGTGGAATTTTACTGTCAATAGACAAACAAATAAGTATGATGAAACTTGACCCGAATGCCCATCACTTGACCATGCCAGATGACTTGAAGAATCAAGTATCGAAGAAATCATGGCAGACAAGTGCATAACCCTCTACAAGTTCATATTCTTTGTTTAGGTGAAATTGCATCAGAACATTTTGGCTATAAGAAAGTTTGTGCATAATGTGTTTCCTGGCACCTGTATGAACAACATAAAGTACAGAGAATGGGTACAGCACTGTATTTTTAATGTGGTACCATGCAGATCGCAATGCATTTCTTGATCAGATTGTTACTGATGATGAGATCTAAGTGTTTCATATCATCCCAGAACGCAAGCACTAATCACTTGAGTAGCATCATCCCTCATCACCCCCCCCCCCCAAAAAAAAAAAAAAGAAATTCAAACAGTCTGTCAACACAAAAAGTCATCATTCACTTGGTTGATTTTATGTCAAAAAACTCTACAATCAATATAGATTAGTATTGTTCAGCACTTAGAAAACTATGGCAAGCAATACAAAATTGGCAATATGGAATGCTTTCTCACAGTATCCATGTCATGAAGCATTTTCTTTGTATTTAAAATAAACCATGTGATAGAAAATCATGGATGTGAGGAAGTAAAGTAAGCTTCACTTATGCAAGGAATTAATTTTTTGAAGTAATGTTTGTTTTATAAGTTTTTACTACAAAATGCTCATTGCTTTGTGTACTACACTCAAATAAACCTTATAGTATGTGCTGTTATATTGGAATCAGCCATTTACAACTATCAATTTTGTTTAAAAATCTTTATAAATGTTATATATATATGTGTATATATATGTCTCAAAATATTCTGAAAACTACACCAAATAAATAAGAAACTGATTTTTGGAAAATTCTTCCTCTTTTATAAATTTCCTTGAATTGAACATGGACCTTCTCAGAAGATTTGTTATGACATTTTACATTTAGAAAGTTGGGTTGTACCAGATCTAACTCTGAAAATTATGTTTAAAATCAACCAGATTGTCAAAAATGTTTCAACCCAAAATTGAAATATTCAAATCCAGACCCAAAGAGAAAGAAAATTAATCTATATTTATATTTTACAATTTAAAATTAATTCATGGTTGCTTTATTTCATTTGCAATGTTGCAATTATGAAAACATAAGGTAATTCATTATCCTAATATTTAACTGATAGTATTAATTATTTATTAAAATGTTATATTCATTCAAAAATAATCATATATTTAGTTCCAAGTGTTCCTCTGAGAAAAAATAATATCAATTAACATTCAACATGTTGACTGCTATGGGACACATACACATTCTGACCACAGATGTTCATATTTGTAATTAGCATCATAAATCAAATAAGTAAACACTATGGTAGTGGATGTCCAGGATCAGAATGATACTTCATGTTACCTTGTTGCCAGTGGAGTGGGTTAAAGAAAATAACGTGTATTTTTCAGACCCCTTACTTTTGAAATTGAAGCGAAGAAGAAAATAGAAAAAATGCACAAGTAAATGCAATATGTTTTTCACCTGTTTATGTCTGTTACTTGTACAAGTAACTCATTGCATGAATTTTAATTTGCTCTTTTTTTAATATCATTAATTATTTTTTGTTAATTTAGGATTCACCCACCATTCTTGAAGAAAATGAAATGAAAGAGGAGAAAAGATGTCTTGGACGAGTAAAAGCATCAGAACCTATACCAATTCAACGATCGAACATTAAGCCTACAACAAGTTTGTATATTGCTCATATATTTCCTGTGTTATTTAAGTAGATTTCAGAAGCAGTTTCTTAAATTTAAAATCATTGAATTAAACTGCGTGTCGTAAAGAAATGTCACGACATCGCTTAGAATAAAATAAAAGAAAAGAAAAGGAAAGGAAAAAAAAACAAAGAGAGAGAAAGAATAATAATAAAAATAAATAAAATAAATAAACAAATAATCTAGAAAGAGATAGAAAATGAAATAATATTAATGTATATAAAAGTATTAAAATAAATTTTTATTTTAGCTTTTGTAAACAAGAAATAATAACAATAATATGTGTTGTTTGTTCGGAAGTTTTATTATACTATAAGCTCTTTTTAGTCAGAGCCTGGGAATGGCAAAATCACATGGGCGAAGGGATTTTCTCACCATTAGTTTAAAAAGGAACAAATGTTTACGAGAAGCAATAAAACCTAGAGTCGCCATTTGTGACACTAACGTACACAAGCAACAATGAGAGATTTACAATCAAATTTATTACTCTCGTGTGTGGTCTACGTGGGGTCGCCGGCTCGGAATCGTAGCTCAGGCAATAAATAATGGAGGAACAACGGCTGAAAATCCAACCCCGCATCTTTTACTTGACCAATGGACAGTGAAACATATTCAAAGCCAATTGGAGTCCAAATTTTATACCCAATGGGGTCAAAGGGGGCGTACAGGACCTGAAAAAGAAAACCCCACATGAGTCAGTGCATTTTTGGAATTGAAGGTGTAAAGGTGGAAAAAAGATTTTCCTCTCTGCTCCGAGTCTCCCGCTAAGATGATAGGGAAAAGAAGAAATCGAAATAATCTGTGTCATCGGGAGATGCGACCTTATGCCTCCCGAACGAAGTGATGAAAATTGACTGATAACTCATTATTAATGTATATAAAAGTATTAAAATAAATTTTTATTTTAGCTTTTGTAAACAAGAAATAATAACAATAATATGTGTTGTTTGTTCGGAAGTTTTATTATACTATAAGCTCTTTTTAGTCAGAGCCTGGGAATGGCAAAATCACATGGGCGAAGGGATTTTCTCACCATTAGTTTAAAAAGGAACAAATGTTTACGAGAAGCAATAAAACCTAGAGTCGCCATTTGTGACACTAACGTACACAAGCAACAATGAGAGATTTACAATCAAATTTATTACTCTCGTGTGTGGTCTACGTGGGGTCGCCGGCTCGGAATCGTAGCTCAGGCAATAAATAATGGAGGAACAACGGCTGAAAATCCAACCCCGCATCTTTTACTTGACCAATGGACAGTGAAACATATTCAAAGCCAATTGGAGTCCAAATTTTATACCCAATGGGGTCAAAGGGGGCGTACAGGACCTGAAAAAGAAAACCCCACATGAGTCAGTGCATTTTTGGAATTGAAGGTGTAAAGGTGGAAAAAAGATTTTCCTCTCTGCTCCGAGTCTCCCGCTAAGATGATAGGGAAAAGAAGAAATCGAAATAATCTGTGTCATCGGGAGATGCGACCTTATGCCTCCCGAACGAAGTGATGAAAATTGACTGATAATGCTCTGCGAATCGTCGACTGATGTCCAATTCAAAAGGAACACCTGAGTGCGCAAAGCTGACTAATTTTTCATCAGATGATTCATAAGGATTGCTGAGCTGACTATTTTTTATCAGATGATTCCTAAGTTTTGAAAAGTTGCTACTATTTGTGTTAATTAGAAAAAATTGACTGATAACTCCTGCGAATCGTCGACTGATTTCCAATTCAAAAAGGAACACCTGAGTGCGCAAAGCTGACTATTTTTCATCAGATGATTCCTAAGTTTTGAAAAGTTGCTACTATTTGTGTTAATTAGAAAAAATTGACTGATACCTCTGCGAATCGTCGACTGATTTCCAATTCAAAACGGAACACCTGAGTGCGCAAAGCTGACTATTTTTCATCAGATGATTCCTAAGTTTAGAAAAGTTGCTACTATTTGTGTTAATTAAAAAAAAATGACTGATAACTCGGCATTTGGATATAAGTGTGTTGGTGTACTAATGAACTGTACGGACAGCTATAAGCCAAGGGCGACCAATACCAGCAACATACTTGTAAGGTGAGAAAATTTCATTGTTCATGTGACTGGCCAATTTATTTTAGTGATATAATGTTGTGTTAAAATTTTGGTTTTAAAATTTGATTTTTTTAAAATTTGATCACTTAAAATTTGATTATTTTAAAATTTTTAAAATTATTATTATCTTTGAGACTCAAAATTATCAGAATTTAATGCTCAAACTTAATAGTAAAATGAATAAATAAATAAATTAATAATACCAGTAAGATAAGAGGAATAATAAGAAAGAAGGACTCGAGTTTATAAAATACGAAATTTTGGGGCTTTGCCTATAAGTTGTGTCGTGAACTCAAGCGTAATGAGCTGCGAGGATAAATGAAATAAAATATTTTGTATATTTCGCTATGACCATATTTCAGTAGTTATTGCCTTGCATATTATATTTTTATAGTGTTTGCATGATGCTAATTTATGTGTTTTAATAAAATTTTGTATATATGTACCTATTCTTGTCTTTATTCCAGTTTTCTCCCTTTATGTATTTTAAGGTAATTTCTAGATGCAGATTAGGGAATGTTAACATTTAAATTTGTAGATTAATGTCTCAAGTATTTTATTGACTCATCAATCCCAATTTCCACAAATTCATACGTTAAATAAGGCGATCCTAATGTTATTGCAAATGTTAATTTTATGTATGATATTAAGGAATTATTTTAGTAATTAATAATATCCGATCTTCGTTCACAACGCCGAAGGGATATTATTTTCATTTGTCTTAGTACTAACCACGTCAAGATTGCGTACCTAGTAGGAGGTGTTTATTTTCGTCACCACACTGCGTTAAATATGTTTAATAATCCTGTAATAGAGAGATATTTTATAATATGTTTGAAAAACATTTTGAAGGAACATTGCAAGCAAAAATAAGTTCAAGAGGGACCTCAGAGAGGATATTTATCTTTGAAATATTAAAAAGCACCTTTCCTTTACTTCCTCATCCAATTTTGTTTTTCTTTCTTTCTTTTGTGTAACATTTAGAAGTGCAAAATCACTCTCATCTCTAAATCTAAAAAATTCCTTCCAAAGAAAAATATCTGAATTTAATGCTAATTGCAAGCACTGTAAATAGAAGTGATCCTAAAATCTATATGTAAATAAATTAATATGTAGGCATATATTCCTTATACAAATCTACAAATTTTAACCAATTTGCTCAAAATTTGATATGCATACATTTATAGAAAAGATTTTAAAAAAAGAATGACTGCTTTAAAATTTTCTGTAACCATTCTTTACTCCCTTTTTTCAACCACAAGACACAGTTTATCTTTATAAAATTCCTTTTTCTCTGTTTTAAAATATTTTTTTTTCCTTTGTTTAATCTGACAACAAAAAGAAACTGTGCATGGATGATATTTTTATAAGCTAATAAAAATGTAGACCTTGCTCGCTGTATTTTTGCATCTGGAATTGATACCTTTATTTGAGCAAATAATCCACATTTTTCTTTTACAAAATTTAAAAAGTTTACTATAATTACATTTAAATGTCTTATTACTGTCAACTCTGTGAAATACTTAAAATTTTATTATTCTCATTACATGTTGAAATATTAACAATGAAAATCAAATTAACATTTAAGCTTAAAGATAAAATTAAATAATGGGTTTTTTTTTTCATAAATTAAAAATTTTTAACTGAAATAAACTGGAATTTAAGGAGATTTATATATTTTGTACTCTGCATTCAAAAATAATCATTTGAGCTAAGTGATAGTGACAACCAAATCAAAACAGAAAGTTCTATTTTAAACAGTCATTAATGTATGTTTGGCTGGTTACACATATCGCAAACCATGTATATAAATGTATATTTTGTTCAAGTGCTGATGAAATTGTAACATTAACTAATTTTATCTCAACATCGTTTTTTTACAATACACGTGAATATTTCTTTTAGTAAAATTTCTCCTAGTGTATTTGTACTTACTTTTGCATATTACATGTCATTTACCTAAGAAATGTCAGAATAAGATCTAATCATTATTCATGTAGCGCTTTTGATTCTTATAAAACTCAAAGCTATCCAAAAATTGTTTGCTGGATCATCAGTGAATTTTTTAATGAAAGAATTTGCCATAAATCTAAGAAGTGTATTTATGACATGAAAGTAAAATATCACAGTGTCATGCTGAAGCGAAATAACTAATAGCATGCAGAAATAACTGAGATATAAATTTGTAATTTTTTAAGTACAATTGTTCATCTAGCCATTTTGATAAATAATAACTTGAATAAAAACTTGAAATAACAACTTCTTTTCTTGTCCTTGGTTTATTCATAATCACATTAAAGAATGTAAAAATTATGACAGGAAGTACAGTCTCTCTGGAAGTGCAATCTATGATCTCAGATAAATTACCTGAGAACCAACAACATTCAGCATTTGTGAGCATTTTACGAATCATTCACAAATGACGAATTTGGCTCTTGTTGTTTTGCATTTCAAAATATTGATTTGGTAGTCAACCATTCCATAATAACATTATTGCTAGTTGTTAACAATGAATACATTTTAACAAACTTTTCATTTGCTATCAACTTATTCTGTATTTTTTGCCTATAATAATGGGAGAATATCAATATGTTCATATGTGTGCTCTGTTTTTTTTTTTTTTTTTTTTTTTTTTTTTTTTTTTTTTTTTCTAATAGAACATATAATATATTTGCTGGTTATTGTTTTATTACAGTAAAAAAGAAATTAAATTCATATGTATTTTTCCATTCAGTAGGTGTTTCTCAAAAGCCTTGTATTGTAATGAAAAGTAATACTGAATCTACCCGTCCTAGAAGCCTTGATAGTGAAAGTATCAGCAAAAACTCTACAAAAACAGATAAAAGTATGAAAATAATTATATATCTGTGGTAAATTAATCTGTTGATATATAGTCAACTAAGATGGGCATTTTTTCTTCTTTATAGGTAGTCCTCATACTCAGAGCTTAGAAGATGTATCTGTAAATAATAAAAGTACTCAGGAAAGAAGAGGTAAGTTTAGAAGAGGTCATTTTTTTCTTCACTAACTTTAGTTTGATTTAATTTCTATAGATTTTCATAGATTTGCTTTGATTTTTTATCCCAAAAATTAAAAGAGAATTTAAAATTTTTCTAATTAATAATTTTATTTATATATTATTAATTACAATTTATTATTATTTATCATAAACAAATATTTTTTTAATTTATTTTTAATTTTAAAATAAATCAATAGGGAGGGCTATTGTCGAACTGGATATCTTTTGAGTAAGAAAATAAAGACACAGTGTAACCTGCATCCTATTCACCACTATATGTAGTCAAACCTGTGAAAACAAAATCTATCTTAAATGGAAACATTTCACAGTCATGATGGAGATATAACCTAGCAAAAATATATAATAAAATATATTACTTGCAGATTACTTTCTGAACTTGAAGTATCTGTCACAGACAAAAGAATTTTCTGCTACTGAGTATGCTTATAAAGGATAATTGAGGACTTTTAAAATTGATGATTTATACCACTTTCCACATGCTGTTTGACCTTTCAATGCCACTGAAAAAGAATGCAATAACAATTCATACATTTTGATTTAAAATGAAATTTTCTTAAAAAGTTTATTAAATCTATTAGATTTTTAAATCACAAGATTTTAAGAACTTCACCTTTTATATAAACATTTGAATGAATAATTTTATCTTACTTGAGAGAGATGTTACAAAAAATTAAATATTAATTAATTAATTTAATTTTTTGTTACACTTATTTCAAGTAAGATAAAATTGTTCATTCAAATAAAATTTTCTGTCACCCAGTGAAAAAATTTTGATAGTAAATTTCTCTCCTGGCAAAATAGAAGACAGAATAAATTATTTAAGAAATTATGCAATTATCTTGATTAAATTTTTTTCACCAAAGCATAAAAAATTTGTTTACTTTATACATTGCAAAATCGGTAAATGACAAGATAAGATAAGGTACCATTTTTAATTAAAATATTCTCACTTTATAATATTACTTTTTAATTGAATACTAGTATTTAAGTCTGAAAATTTTTCTTGGAGAATAATAAAAATTTTTAGATTCAAAGTTGTTTTAATTAAATAAGAAGATAGAACTTATGGACATTGGGTGAAAAAAATCTTTAAAAAGAAGCTGTTAAATTGAATTTATAATAAATCTACAAAAAGAATTACAGTAAAAATTAATTTTACATATGCTAATCTTACTCTTTAAACAAACATTATTTTAAACTAAAATTGCTATAACAAATATTACTATTAATTTCAACTGTTCAAATTGTTGAAAGATTAAACATCATTCGTATAAATAATCAGTAACATGTAATCAAGATAAGAAATTATGATCGTTTTTTCATTTGAAGCTCTGATAATTACAGAAAAAAAAAATCAGCAAAAATCAATTTCTATAGAATAGTGTTGCTCAAACTCAAGTCAATAGAATAAAAAAAAATTTATATAATATTTTTATTCTGAAAATGCATGTTTTTTAAATATGATGTCATATTCTGATCATCTTTTTAAGTTATTTTTTAGTGTAATGATAATAAGGATCAATAAAGATATAATTTGCATTGTTCCTTTTTTCTGTAAGCATTGTATTAACCCAATTGCCACCGTTTTGAAGAAATTTCATCAAAAAAATGTTTAAGTTAAAAATAAAATATAAAAATAGAAATATTTCTAAAAATAGATAGTTCAGATTCATCTACAAATGAATAACTTTCAATTAAGAAGATAATTATTAAAATTGGTTCAGAAGAAAACTTGGGACAGCTAACAATAAAAAAAAAATGACTTGTTTTAAATATATAGATATTAGTCAATGTATAAAGAAATAAAAACTAGCAATTAAAATAAATGTGTTTGTTGACATTGGATTGTCATATAATTATAGAAAATTTGAATTCTTAGCACTTTCCAACAAAGTTGAGAAGTGCTTATGCATTCGGTTTGTCTGGCTGCACTCTAACTCACATAAATATACTCAGATTGGTATGATTAGCACTTTCCAACAAAGTTGAGAAGTGCTTATGCATTTGGTTTGTCTGGCCACACTCTAACTCATGTAAATATACTCGGATTGGTATGAAATTTTAGGACCTTATTGACATTGAAACTAGCACGAACCTATTGAAAATGAAGTTTCTACCATGATTAGTTTATCTACAGGGAGAATCAAAAGTTTACCATTACATTACAACCTATGGGGAAAAATCGTTCCAAAGGAATTTTAAAGATGTTATACCCTGTCAAACATATTAAAATTTATATGCTTTTACAAGGTGCATTAAAATATGCATTCTATAAAATATAAGGTGAAAATGTAGCTATTATTCATTTACAGGGCCACACAAAAGAATTCCAAGATAATGGTGAAAGGGGGAATTGTGTGTGACATATTTTAAGTATATTAAACTGTTTCATGTATAATAAAATTGATGTATGTCAATGAGCCTTAGTATAAATTATACGATACTGCCTTTTCTAATATAAAGTACGTAGTATTTACAGGGACACACAGAATTTTTCAAATAGTGCATTCTTTCCGAAGTACTGTATATGTATCCAATGTTAGCTGATGGATGGATGAAATGCATTTTAATTATAATATGCATGGATAAGTTTCACTAAATTTATACATATTACATGGTGTGTATAAATGCTATAGTTAATATACAGGGCTACCCAAAAGAGCTCGCCAACATTACTGAATATGAGCATAAATTGCTAAAAGGTGATTCTTAAATAAATTATACATTTTTACGCTGAACTGCATTAAACTTACTAAGAAATGTTTGCAGAATATAGATAAAATGATATACAGAGCCACGCAAAGAATTGGGTACATGGAGCCTATGAATGATAATAATTTATGAGAAAGTCATTGCAGTTGTTTTAAGAGTGTTTTAGTTTAAAATAAATTTTATCTTAACACTGATGTGTAATAAAGGTACCAGGCAAACTACAAGGCTGAACAAAGTATTCAAGTATGTTTCCATCTGTTAGTATAAATTGCTGAAAGAGAAATTTTCAAGCTACTAGGCATTTTTTGCTAAACTAAATTTTCCCATTATATAGTATGTATATTAGCTGACAGATCAAATACAAGGCTGTTCAATAATAATGGAATACATATTTGGCTTTATATCCTTATTTACCTAAATAACGAAGCTTTGTTAAAGATTTCATGAAGCATTGGAAAGTGCTTCATAATCTATGCTTAACGCATGATTTTTCTTACTTGTTAAACTTTATGAACAGTCTGCAAATTACAAACAGATCAATTTTAATTAAATACAGCCAATTCCCCCAATAACTACAACCGTAAAATCTGCAAATGTATAAAATCTACAATGCATTTGCAACGAAAACATAGAAATTTTTAGGAAGGACTCAATGAAAGAAATCAAAATAATCACATTTTATTAGCTAATTCTAATTTGGATAATTTGTGCTGATGAAGCACTAATCACTCAGGATCTCGCAAATGAAAATAATAAGTAGTATGTTACACTCTTTTGAGCATTCACAGATATTGAATCAGAAGGATTTGCTAATAAAAATAAAGCTATATATTTTTCTTGTGGTACAAATTTATGTGACTGAACATTGTTTCCAAATTCCAGAAAAAAAAAATAAATAATAATAATTAATGTTATTTAAGGCTGCTGCTCACTGAGATCTCGAAATTGCCTTGCTAATGTTAAACTTATGAGCTTGTAATGCATTCATATTTTTAAAATATATACTCAAGAAATTAATATTTTCATTAATACATGTATGTATTGTTCTTAAAGGAAGTCTTTTTGTTTTTAACTTTCTTTAAATAAACTCAACCTTTTATTTGTATGTAAAGATGGAATTCTGTAATTATTTTTAACCCCTTCCTAATATGTTAGAATTATACAAATTATGTACAAAGACATGCTGGTACATTGATGGTGATAAAACATTTTAATATTTTTACAGCTTTTTTTATAAATTAATACAGTAGACTCCCTCAAATCCACACAGCTTGGGACCAAAGGTTTTGCAGATTTTAGAATTTTGCGGATTTCTGGTCATTGCTTTGTTTATAGTTTTTAAAAAGTAATTTGAATGTAATTAATAATGAAATCAAAAATATAATAAAATAAGTAATAAACTAAAATAATAAAAAATTAGACACTTTTTAAAATGATAAAAATACTAAAAGAAAAGGTCAAATTAATAATCAATAATGTAGTATTAAATATTCATTATTGAGATGAAATGTGTTTTTCCTAAATTATTCAATGAAACTTGCATCATAAAGTTACATTACTAATTCACATCAAGATCATAAAATAATGAAGCTTTATTTCAGGTTTCGCCAGACTTAATAACTTCAGTTATTAACTCTATGTATTAAAGCTTGATTAATACATAAATATATTTAGTAAGATTGTGATTACCAATGATATCAGCAATATCTTTATTTTTTCAGAAATAAATTATTCTTTCTTCATGAAAAAACATGAATTCAATAGCCTTAACAAAAATTACAAATTAAAAAAATATATGGAATTGATATAAAACTAATAAAATCAAATTTTGCACCTACATCTGAACTGAATGTTTTATTGTTTACATCCATAAAATATGTGTGGATTTTAGAGAGTTGCAGATATTAGGAGTGCGGATTTGAGGGAGTCTACTGTATATTAATTTTGAGGCATTTTTCAGTTAGTCTGCCACAAATGATAAGCCACCAAATATTTTCCATAACTCATACAATTGTTTGGGAGTTGGTTTAATTATGTATGAATAAACATTTTTCCAAAAAATTCTAAATCATTGTGAAACTGCAACAATGAAACATTTAAAGATAAGATTTAAAGCCAAATATGTTAGAATCCATTTCATATTCCAAAATATTACTGTTTTCAGTTGCTTTTTCATGTTAATATTTTATTACTAATATATATTAATTATATTTTTTATTGTAAACATTAATCTTATTTCATACAAAAAAGAATATGAATTATTTATTGTTATGCTTAAAAATGTCATTAAAACGTTTAGTTAAAATTTGAAAATAAAGTCTGAAATGTGATCTATAATGTAGTGCTTTGTTCTGAACTGCAAGTATATGTTAATGTAATATATCGTGAATGTGACAAGAAAGAGAGAAAGAGTAAGGTTGAGTGTGACACTTTGTGACAAAAGGGGGGGGGGATAAAAAATGTGTCATCATTTGTGGATAGTCCCCCAATTTTAAGACAATTTTCTTACAAAAAGTTCATTGTACTTATTTAATACTTTTGTATTACAAAGTTCATAAAGGTAATTTACAATTACAAAAAGTCACTATAGAAAAAAAGTTTTAAATTGAGGCACTTTTCTTATAAATGCATGATTTTATGAGTGTACTAAAAATGTACTTACAGCTATCTTTTGCTGATCAATTTCCATTTTATTTTAATTGTAAAATGAATCATTGAATATTTAGTACTTTTCTGTTATTGCATCCTTGATGTTTAAAAAAAAAAAACAAAAAAAAAACTTGCCTAATGAACTTACGAACGTTCATGCTTATATAATGCATCAACATTGTATTTATCTTATGTATTATTGTTGTATTTTATATACAATTTACTTCTCTTTATGTATAAAAGAAGATATGTGATTTCTTTATGAAAAATAAATTGTATAAATAATGAAAAATTGTTTGCGTGTATAAAACAATGAATGGAATGCTAGAAAATATGTTACCGAACTTCCTTTTTTTGCCCAGGTCATTTTCTCTATTTTGCAAAGCCTCTATAAACAAACATTCAGTTCTTTTTAAAATTGTTATAGAAATTTTTTGTTATCCCTTATATACAGTAGACTCTCTCAAATCTGCTCAGCTTGGGACCAGAGGTAGGTTGTGCAGATTGTAGAATTTGTAGATTTCTGGTCATTGCTTTGTTTACATTTTTTAAACAGAAATTTGAACACAATTAATGATGCAAACGAAACTATAACAAATGCTTACAATACACTATATTGCCAGTGATTATGGGACACTTGCGATTTTAGACATTTTACTAAATATCTAGAAAAATACATGAGAAATCATCTCAAAACTCTTAGTGTATAAATATAATAGTATACGTCATACATCTCCGTGAAGATTTTTTACCGAAACGCCATAGGGGACCGTCAACAAATTAAAAAAGAATGAATATCTTTTGAATAACCTTGTCAAAACTAATGTAGCAAAAGCGCTCAAACTCTAGATTATGATTGAATGCCTTATTGTAATACACTGTGTTCATTTTTATGCAAATAGCATGCACACTCGCAGAGTAATTAAGGTTTTTATAAAAATGGTCCCAAATTTTTCCAAGTTTTTTCATTATAATTTTCAGAGTTCTTAATATAAAATAATATTTTTTTCAGAAAATATGACAAACAACATTGCACACAGTACCCTGTAATCAGAATTAAAAAATAATAATAATTGTATGAAAAATGAGTAGGTTTACTATATAATTTTTTACTGCGCATGCGTCAAAGATATCAAAATTTCACTTACATATTATGTTAGCTAAATGTATAGAGCAACTTTTGTAAAAGTCTCAAAATCATAGCTTGAAAATTCTGAAAGTAATCGTCTATAGAAAAAGGACAAAATCCGTTGTTTCCAAAATGAAGCAAAAAAATGAGGGATTTTATCCAAATGCAGTAGTACATCCCATATTGTGTATTCTATATTGAGACTAATCAATGAATATATAGATACAACCCCTCTTGTTTTTGCTTCATTTTGAGAATAACGGATTTTCGACTTATTCAATTGACGATTATTGTCAGAATTTTCAAGTTATGATTTTGTGACTTTCACAAAAGTTGCTCTATACATTTAGCTAACATAATATGCAAATGAAATTTTGATATCGTTGACGCATGCACAGTAAAAAATTATTTAGTAAACCAACTCGTTTTTTATACAATTTTTATTATTTTTTAATTCTGATTACAGGGTACTGTGTGCAATGTTGTTTGTCATATTTTCTGAAAAAAATAATATTTTATATTAAGAACTCTGAAAATTATAAGGAAAAAACTTGGAAAAATTTGCGATCATTTTTCTAAAAACCTTAATTACTCTGCGAGTATGCATGCTATTTGGATAAAAATGAACAAGGCTTATTACAATAAGGCATTCAATCACAATCTAGAGTTTGAGCGCTTTTGCTACATTAGTTTTGACAGGGTTATTCAAAAGATATTCATTCTTTTTTAATTTGTTGACGGTCCCCTTTGGAGTTTCGGGAAAAAATCTTCACGGAGATGTATGACTTATACTATTATATTTATACACTAACAGTTTCGAGATGATTCCTCATGTATTTTTCTAGATATTTAGTAAAATGTCTAAAATCGCAAGTGTCCCATAATCAATGGCAATATAGTGTATAATAAAATACTAAAATAAGTAATAAACTAAAATAATAAAAATTTAGATAATTTTAAAAATGATTAAGACATTAAAAGCAAAGATCAAATCAATAATCAATAATGTATGATTAAATATTCATTATAAAGATGAAATGTATTTTTTCTAAATTATTCAATGAAACTTGTCTCATAAAGGTTGTAACGCTAGGTTGGTTGTGGTGGAGGTTAAATGTAGACATACTCAGTAATTTAGGATAAAATAACAAAGTTTATTAAAGTGATAATGGCTGAAGGGAAGTGGAGCAAGTCTTAAATTTACACAACTGAAAACACTATGAACAGCTAAATCATACTCACAGGCTTCGGCCTAGCTCAGTCGGGGCACCTTCTAATACTTTCCGCTATCTCTTGGCTGATCTGCTAGATAAAGCTTAATTAAACAGCCCGTGGCTGTGGGTAATCCTTTATTCACAAACAATCCAAATGAAACTAAGAGGTTTCTTACCCCGGCCAATTCTCAAGTCAACTGTCGGGACTCCTTTCCACTCACTGGAGGCTTCGTTGCTACTTTTCAATCGGCTAGCACTTCGCTGAACAATACTTCACTTCGCTATCTAATACCGGAGATCCTCACACACTGGCTGGACACAGATGCTCTCTCGCTGGCTAATGCCAGAGACACTCGCTGGCTAATGCCAGAGACACACTCCATTCACTCAAACCCAAGCTTTTATATGCTGCAAACTGAGATACTTCACATTAACATATTACTAATAACCACGAGCTAACTGTAAAATCCGAAAGAGCACACACACTCTAGAAAGTTAAAGTAAAAGAGAGGATAGATGTCGCTTTTACGCTTACACATGTTAACTTATTGACGTCACGATCTCAGAAACACTAGAGTGCCTTTATGAACAAAGGTCACTCCCTCACAACCCCCCCTCGGATTTTACAGAGAAAAAGGGCTGGGCCAAATGCATGCCCAGAACTTTTTCTTGTTATAAATTTCGAGCCGTAATAAACACAGTGATGGGTGAAATTTAGCGCCGAAACATAACTTTTAAAATATTAACTTTAACCCATCACAACCAAAAAACCTCAGTTTGCCTCAAATATTCACATATTCAATCCAATCATTCTTCTATCTTACAAATAGTCTCCGTAAAACTTCCAAAAACTCTTAAAACTCTCAGAACTAATTACTTCTTCTTTCAAAACAGCCCACTCCACTGGGAGTGCTAAAATTTCTCAAAACACTAAACTTCCGAAATTTTCCTCAATATTGCAATACAACTATAACATTACCAAAAATTTCTTCCATAAAACTTTCCGAATACTAGAATTCGCACCAAGTCCAAAAAACCCAATGCGCAAAAATTTTCCTCATCCAAATACCGAACTCATCTAAAATTAAATTTTACTTCATACTCAAAATAACTCTGCTATTACGTAATACCTACATACCCATTAGCCAATGAACTAACTTCCAAAATTCTTCAGAACTTAACTCCACTTTAACAATAATTGGGGCACATACGTACAGCGTCATATCGCTGTGCTTATGCAACAATAAAAAAAAAATATCAAAAATTTACAAAATGACGTCATCATGCTCTTCATCTGTATTAACTAAAAGAAAAATAGCAGAATCAATACATAACACAGGTATACTTCCCTGCAAGAAAATCACATTAACATTCAATTTTAATACAATACAATTTCAAATACAAACGCAGCTTAAAAATTTGCAACTTGCGGAAACCATTCCCAACTAAAGTAAAAACGCAACACATAAAACACGAACGATAAGGAGAAAGTTAATTCATTAAATGTTAGTATAAGAGATAGAAACGCGTGTCAAGGACTTCTTGACCGCAAAACACGTGCGCGCCTGAACCGCGGCGCATGTACAAAATAACCCAAATTACTATCTGTACTTTCTGAAAATTTAAACATACATTAACATACATTTTATAACACATGAACAATATAACAATATAGTAACATTTTAACAAATAACATAACAATTTAACAATAGATCCAGAATTTTTAAAAGCAGTTAAGACCAAAATCTCAAACATACATAAAACTAACAATTTTGCAAACAAATTTTGAACACAATTAAGCACTAATCGTGAGTCCGTCAAAAAATTCCAAAAATGGCCAAAAATACAAAACAGTCTTTCTGCTTTCTATTCCTTCATATTGCTACCACATATATGCACTCTAATAGAAATTTAATAAAGAACATTATCACCCAATCATAGAGATGATTCGCTGCTGGCTGGCTTCATACTACAGGATGGTTTTCTCCTCTTGTCCCAGAAACCTTGTACGAAGGATCTTTCGTCATCGGAACTGTACGGTGACGCCACAGTTGACTGTCGTGCCTGCAGCCTGGTTCTGAATGGATGCCGTGGGATACTTGTAGGTTCCGCTCGACGACTCTGCTCTGGCCGGTTCGCTGGGGTCACTCCATGGCGAGATTCACACTGTTGACGCCGGTAATCTGAGAGTTGTCTCCTCTTTCTAGACGCACCCGAAGTTACTGAAGATCCTAGGCCACGTTTCTTTCCGGATCTATGTTGTTTCTGATTAGGCAAAAATTCGGAATTTAAAGTTCGTTTAACAGTTTGCCGAGTGTCCATCTGAAATCTTTTCCGGGGATTAAGTACCGAAGATGGTGAACTATTAGATAATGTATGTTTGTGAGGTTGCTGTCTCATTGGTGGAGGAACGGGATAGTTTATAATTTTTTGCCTTTTATGGCACACAGAGTCTGAAGTATTTGACACTGCTCTCTTATTTTTGTTATCATACTTTGCTCTCGGATTGCTAGGCTTTCGACTCTCAATAATAGTTTTTGGAGCTGTTTGACCAACTTTTCTTCTTGAATATTGATGAAAAGAATTAGATGAAGAAGTGCTGGACTCGGGACACTCATTGGATCGGGAATTTCGCGAAACACCACTCGACACATGAGAACCTTCACTACCATTTTCTCTAAACTTATAAACTCTAACCTGATCCAAATTAACCGTCATTCTTTCACCATTGACATCAACAACCAAATTATTATTTCGAACTTCTAAAACCTCGAACGGACCTACAAACTTCGGACCAAACTTAGCTACTCTCTTTTGACGACTTGAACTTAACCAATGCTTTTCTACTAACACAAAATCTCCAACTTTCACTTCTAACTCCCTCCTACGCATATTATAATACTGAGCCTGTTTTTCTTGTGCTTTTCCCATCTGAACTTGAGCTTCCTTAACCAACCTCTCAATATCCTGACACATGTACTGACTTTCCACATCTGACACCATAACTAGCCTTTGGAATGGAGTAATGACTTTTCTACCCAAAAACAATTCAGCTGGCGTTTTCCCCGTCGACTCGTGAACTGCTGTACGAAGTGCGTACGCAAAATGCTGAAGAAACTGGTCCCAATTTGCATGATGAGAACCAACATATGAAGAAATCATTTGAATTAATGTACGATTTACACGTTCAGCCATATTAGACTGAGGAAGTTCCTTACCGTCCCCAGTCTCCAACTTTTCACACAAAGACTTAAAAATATTAGATATAAAATCATAACGAAATGGTTTACTAGCAACTAGTGCGTCAAAACCAATATGAATTTCATTCCTTAAACTCGGTTTATCTGAAAAAACTTTACAAAAATCGACTAAAGACTTATTAAGCTCCACCTTCTCGATTTCACTTAACCCCGACTCCTCCAAATTAACTGACACTGAAACATGGTCTTTCTTACTCACATTCTCATCATTATTCACGATTAACGACTTTTTAAAGAAATCCAAACTAATTCCTCTATCCTTCATATAATCCACACCAACTATACAATGCACTGTTAATCCATCTAACACACAAAACTCCCAACATGTCTTAACCGAACGAATTTCAACTTCCAATTCTACTGAACCTTTATTATCGCAAGCTACTCCCTGTGCCGACTGAACCACCAGACTTGACCTCTTCAACTTCTTATACGAAAAATATTTCCGATAACAATCAAAAGAAATGAACGACTTATCTGCCCCTGTATCGAAGACACTTTTAACGACAATACCATCTAACACAATTAACACTTCAGGTAACTCAACCGGATTAATAGTAATTTTATTCAAACTCACAGAAGGCTTTTCCGATTTAATCTGTGACTGCATACCTTCTGAAATACAGTCACCTACCAGTTTAACTGACCCGACCTCCTCACACCTCTCCTTTGCACTGATCTACCTTCAAAATTCTCATCCGAAGTTAATCTCCTTACTTGCGAAGAAACATTCCTGTCCCGTACTCCCCCTCTCCGATCATAACCACTATTCTGTCTATTTCCATACATATTTCTCTCACCACTTCTAAAATTATTAGCACCACCACCATTCCTATTACCATTACTCGTATTCGACATATTACGACCAAATCCATCATTTCTATTACGCAAATTATTATTCGGAAATCGCTGTCCCCCTCTCACAAAATTACGTTCCCCCTCATTTCTCAAATTACTATCCGTGACAGGTCTCTGCCGAGGGCTACGCAAATCCCGTTGATCCGAGCTATGCCGAGTCTCATACTTCGATAATATCTGATGCATTTCTGCAAAATTCTTCGGTGCTCTAACTTCAATAAAGTCCTGTATATTTGGATTAAAAAGAGGAAAAACAATGTCCAACAATTCCTCAAATGTGATATCTAAATCTAATTTATTTTTTAGTTCAAGCTTACGTAGATAGAATTTTGACGCCGACTCATAAATATTCTGCTTATTACAATAGAACTCTTTTCTCAAAATACTTTTATCTTTAACGGGAGGAAATGCCTTCTTTAACTCAATCACAGTTTGTTCAAATCTTTTCGCTTCATCATTAATCAAAAACTTTCCTATATTCTCTAACCACAAAAGTGCTTTGCCCTTCAACGAGCATTTAAGCACTACGTACCTACTTTTCTCAGGTATATTATTGAACAAAATATAATCATCTAATTTAACTAAAAATTCACTAATATCACCCTCACCGGTGAAATACACACGTGGCACAATCTCACAATGTCCGATGTTTCGTTGGGCGCCATTTGTAACATTAGGTTAGTCGTGGTGGAGGTTAAATGTAGACATACTCAGTAATTTAGGATAAAATAACAAAGTTTATTAAAGTGATAATGGCTGAAGGGAAGTGGAGCAAGTCTTAAATTTACACAACTGAAAACACTATGAACAGCTAAATCATACTCACAGGCTTCGGCCTAGCTCAGTCGGGGCACCTTCTAATACTTTCCGCTATCTCTTGGCTGATCTGCTAGATAAAGCTTAATTAAACAGCCCGTGGCTGTGGGTAATCCTTTATTCACAAACAATCCAAATGAAACTAAGAGGTTTCTTACCCCGGCCAATTCTCAAGTCAACTGTCGGGACTCCTTTCCACTCACTGGAGGCTTCGTTGCTACTTTTCAATTGGCTAGCACTTCGCTGAACAATACTTCACTTCGCTATCTAATACCGGAGATCCTCACACACTGGCTGGACACAGATGCTCTCTCGCTGGCTAATGCCAGAGACACTCGCTGGCTAATGCCAGAGACACACTCCATTCACTCAAACCCAAGCTTTTATATGCTGCAAACTGAGATACTTCACATTAACATATTACTAATAACCGCGAGCTAACTGTAAAATCCGAAAGAGCACACACACTCTAGAAAGTTAAAGTAAAAGAGAGGATAGATGTCGCTTTTACGCTTACACATGTTAACTTATTGACGTCACGATCTCAGAAACACTAGAGTGCCTTTATGAACAAAGGTCACTCCCTCACAAGGTACATTACTAATTCACATCAAAATAATAAAATAAGGAAATTTTATTTCAGGTTTATACATACTTAATAACCAAAAAAGCTTGATTAATACATAAATATATTTGGTAAGAAGATTGTGATTATCAATATATTAGCAATATCTTGATTTTTTTCAGAAATTTATTCTTCCTTCATGAAAAAATATGAATTCAGTAATATTAACAAAATTACAAATTAAAATATATATGGAATTGATGTAAAATTAAAGTCAAATTTTGTCCCTATATCTGAACTGAATGTTTCATTTTTTACATCCATAAATTATGTGTGGATTCAAGAGGGAATCTCTGTTCTATTTTTTTTCTCATGAAAATATAATGAATAACCATGTAAATTAAAGATAACCATTATTTATTATCAGGAACTGTAGATAACTACAATCATAATTATAATGCCTACAGTCACAATTTTCTTTATTAAAAATACCAATTCTAGGCATTAGTTTTAGATCTTTAAAAAAACAGAAAATAATTTTATATATCTTAAAATACATTGTCACTATCACAATAAAAGCGTAGTAAACAAAAAAGTTTATACACTATGAAAGACATTATAAAGTTAAAGCTAATAACGTTTTCGTTCCTTCTAGAACGTCTTCAGTCAGCATAAATGAAAGTCATTTCCTCATGAGCTTTTATTTCATTTTAAAACTGTGTAAATCCCTAAATTTTCCCTCTTTTCTAGTTACAAATATAATTAGTATACATTAAGTATAAATTAATATACAAAATAATTAGTTTTTACGGGTAAATATCAACATGTTAACATGAAAATCACTCAATCGTTGAATACATGTTCCCTCCTGTGTTTCTCATTGCTCATTTTAAGTATTTTTAGAGCTTAATATTAATTGTATTTTATACCAATTTCTCACACAGTCAGCTGCCACGTATTTCAGACAATGCATTTCTGCATGCTTCGAGTTAATGATAAGATTATACAAATTTTAAGTTTGTTTAATATTGTTAATACGGACCCAGGCAATGCCGGCGGGTCAGCTAGTTTATTTTATAAACTCCTGTCGTTTGGGTTTCTTCATGTTTTTCAATTTCATTTCTTATTTTCTTGAATAAGGATGGATGGGGGGGGGGGTTATTGGAATATGTTTATCTAATTTTCTAAATTCTCTTTTGATCTTTAACGTTATTCCATTCATGTATGGAAAGGGGGGAGTGTATCTGACATTTTTTTGCGTGGGTTGAATTCGGTCAATTCTTTCAGTAGCTTTTTGGATAAGTTTATTAATCGTTTTCTTGGGATGTCCAGCATTTAAGCCTATTTTTTCAATTATTTTTAATTCTTCTTCCAAGGATTATTTTGTTGAACATACATATAACGCTCGATTTATATACGAATGGAAGGCTGCTAATCTGTATGGTAATGGAGTGTTTTTTTTATCTGAAATTATGTTCAAATTTGCTGTCAGTTTTCAGTAAACAGTAGTGTCTATTTTATTATACTTATGCACCATCTATTTGATTATACTTATACCATCTGGGGCCATTGATCCCAGATGGTTAAAGATGCTTGGCAAACAAAGAAAGGAAAAATATGAGAAAAGAGGGAAAATTTAGGGATTTACACAGTTTTAAAATGAAATAAAAGCTCATGAGGAAATGACTTTTATTTACGCTGACTGAAGACATTCTAGAAGGAACGAAAACATTATTAGCTTTAACTTTATAATGCCTTTCATAATGTATAAACTTTTTTGTTTACTATGTTTTTATTGTGATAGTGACAATGTATTTTATGATATATAAAATTATCTTCTGTTTTTTTAAAGATCTAAAACTAATGCCTAGAATTGGTATTTTTAAAGAATGTGGTTTATAATTAATGTGGATTATGTTTTAGTCCACTTGGTTATATAAGCTGTATACTTAGAGTTTAGGGGCAAATCTAAATGAGTACCTTTCTGTTATGAAAACAGTATAAAAAATACAATGCACTCCAGTGATAACATTGATAGTGAATGAGTTTCCTACTGAAAGTATGTTTTTATTTCAGGTAATATGTATTTATTATTAATGTTTTAATTATTTCACAGGGAGTTTCCAACATAGGCATTCAATACCAGGTCAGCTTAGTTCCTATCTAAGAATGTGCAGTGCTGCAGATTTACCCAAAATTTATGGTGTGTATATCTATATATATTTTGTTTTTATTTTTGTACTGAAGTTGCCTGTCCGTGGAATCAATTTATAAATCCATTTTTAACTGTTTTTAGAAAGTGAAATGAGAAAATAATATTATTGTTTTAGTTATTTATTTTGTGATTATGTTACTGGTTTATTTATTTATTTATTTAAGTTATATTATTAACTATGGAATGACATGCATATATTCTTCAAATAAATCTGACACACCGGGGTATACAAAACCCAAAATGTATTTTGGCAAAAAAAAAAAAAAAAAAATTAATGATAAAAACATAGTTGTGTTAGTTTTATATATCACTAAACAATAGGAAAGAAAGATAAAAAGGCAAAAACAAGCAAAAAATATATATTTGGCAACAAAAAAATGTATATTAGCTCTAGAACAACACACATGTATATTTTGAGCAATTGAAAGACACTGGAATCTGCAAAACTCAAAAAATATTTTGCCCCCCCCCCCCAAAAAAAAAAAAAAAAAAAAAAAAAAAGATAAGAACTTAATATGTTAGTTCTTATAGACTAAGCAGTGGAGAAAAAAATATTATATTGAATAGCAAGTTCTTGCATCACTCCAACTATCTGCATCCAGCTATCCGAAAGTTTGCAGTGAATTCCAAATAATATTAAAATTGGTGTTAAATAGCTGTCAGTCCACTGAAGCAATAAGAATGTCTTCATTTTCAAAGCATGAGTAACCTGTTAAAAGTTGTGGAATTTGCAAGAGACCAGTATATCATTTTTGGATTGAACAAAATAAAAAATTGTAATGTTTGTGAGATTCTAGTGTGGCATTCTAGGCTTAATTTAGACGTTCATATTTTTAATGTTGTAAAAATTCATTAATCAAATATTTTATATGTTTCTTTAAAGTTTCTTTTCCTTTACTTGTTATTTTTTCATTTCCTAAATAATTTCTTTCTTTGTTTTACTTTAATAAATTTTATTGCTTAAAAGTTTTTTTTTTTTTTTTTTGAAATATTTATTTTTTCAGGTTCTGTAAATGTATTTGTATTTTTTTAGGTTCTACTAACAGCTTATTTAGTACAGCAGTCATTAGTGGTTCATCAAGTGCACCTGAATTAAAAAATGCAGTGCCACCTTCATCATCAGGTAAATGCATCTACATTCAATGTGAAATAAAAATTTAAATGTTGATTTATAAATTAAAGTATTTTTAATATTCTGACTAATCCAGTATTGAATCAGCCTTGTCATCCCCTACCTTATTTTCCCCATTTTTTTTTTTTTTTCTTTTTTCCTAATTATTGGGAAAAATAATATTAGTTTTATGGCAAAAGCAGTCAATTCTCTCTCTTTCCTTTTCATTTGTCAAGGTGTATAATTGTAATTTTATTTACTGTGTAGATTTTAACTTTTTGGGGGGGACACGCAATTGTGTTTGTGTTTATTTTATTAACATGTATCAGTCAATTATTCTTTAAATCTATATTCCTCGATCAAATTTTTAACAAATTTATTTTTAATCCGTTAATTTTTTTTTTTTTTTTTTTTTTTTTTTTTTTTTTTGAACAAAGGATAGACCATGAATCTATGCTTGAAGAGTGCAAAATTTTGAAAACATTGTTAATATAATTTTTTTTTTTTTTTTTAATTTATGAAATCATACACAATGAAATTAAAATTTCTGAACTTAGTATCAAATGGGATAAATATAGACCATTAATTAAAGAAGAAGCGAATAATGGTTTTAGAAACAAACAAGTGCACTGATGGTTAGCATATCTGAAACTTCATTTTTTAACCCTTTAAGCATCTTTACTGGGTTTTTCTGTCACGTAATTTTCTGAATCAGAGGCTGAATTAACACAAAATTGATATTAAAACTAATCTTTTTTAATTGAATAAGGTAAAAAATATGTAAAATTATTAAGTAAAAATTTTCATACCAATACTTTTCACAGCTACAATTTTATGAATGTGTAAACATGAATGGGAATTTTTTTAAGATGCTTAAAGAGTTTAATCTTGTAAGCATGCCAAATAAAATTTTGAAATAATAATTTATACATAAAAAAAAAAAAAACAAATAAAATACAGCTATTTATAACATGTGTTAGCTTTAAATTTTGTTGTTAATAAATACAGTAGAGTCCTGGTTATCAAAAATTTGGCTTAATCAAAAGACCTTAAAATTCATTAAAGTCCTTTTGAAATGTGACAAATTTTATTGTCAACACTATTTTTGCCGATGTCAAATGACACCTTTCAACATATTTTGATTTTCGATTATTATTTTATTTCTAAGTTTTAAATCAAAACAATTCTGAAGCATTTTTAATACATCGAAGAGTTGTTTTAATATTTATTAGCTTTAAAAATTAGAAGCAGAATAAGTAAAGATCAAAATTTTGAAAGGAGTTATTGGACACTGGTAGAAATAGCATTAAAAAAAAACATATTCTTTATAAAATAATTTTTGTCCATCAAGCTTATAATAACTCATTTGCATTTTAAAGTACTATCACTCATTATAATACCAGTTTGGATGAAATTAAAACATGTGTAAAAAAGAAAGGGAAATTGCACCGAATACAGACTGTTGCTGCGTCTGCAGCCACAAATGCATTATCTGACTACGGGGGACTGTGAAAGCTAAGGTAAGTAGTTCCATCTAGTAGGATAAATAAAGGAAGCCTTGTCCGATAAATTCTCACAATGTTTAAAATTTTATTTATTTATTTTTTATAGCCTTTAGGATCAGTATTATTTTATTTCTGTTTACAATGTGCAATTTTTTTTTTTTTTTTATTGGCACAGATATCTTTTCATTCGTTACTTATAAAATTTACTGTTTGTATTATTATTTGTATTATTTATTTGTGGCTCTGTGTTGCATGTACATCTTTCTCCTCAGTGTGGAAAATTCTCTCTTCGTACATTTAAATAATGAACTCTTGCTATTCATTATCTACATTTACATTCGATTTTAACCAGTAAGTTATGGCCTTACTGTTGGAGCAATTTATAATTTTTGTTTTTCTTTCAGGGGGCTTTGAATACCGTACCACAACATTTTTTTTTTTTTTTTTTTTTTACAACGTTATTCTAAATTACAATCACAGCTTTTCATAACACAAATTTTTACCTTAAGCCTCCCTGTTATCCAAAATTTTCTATGGAACCTTGGCTAACTGAAAATGCTTTGATCGCATGCTTTTTGGATAACCACGATTTTACTGTACTTTACTTATCTTTCCTGAAAAGAATAATTGATTGACACATGAATGCATTCTTGTCAGGCCCGTAGCCAGGATTTCCTTTCGGGAGGGGCTGAGTCTTGGATTTTTTTTTATCTGACAACCGTAACGGGTATAATTTAAAGCGTAGATAAAAAATAAACAAGGCTTAACCTGCGATATAATCCTGCATAATATACTAGTTGTCCATTCGAAAAATTGTTATTTTTTTCGTTTTCTATTACAATTTTTGGTTTCTAAGAGTTCATTCAGTACTTGTTCGAAAACCAAAAATGTTTTTATGGGAAAACTGCAAAGAAAATAAAAAAGCAAAAACGAGCATTTTTTGCGATGAACATCATGTATCTTTATGAGATATTTAAAAAAAAAATATTGAAATGCAAGCAAGAAATTTTAATGGATTTAAAACACAGTATTAATATTAGCGTACATAAGTCTTGCATTGCGGGTGCGGGGTTTTAAAATGATTATCAGAAGATAAAATTAATTACACATATTATATTTTTCAAAGGAAAAATAATTGTTAGAAATTATAGGTAATCTTAAAAATTATATTTATATTTCACATTCTTTGATTACAAAAGTTATAAATGCAGTACTCTAGGTACAATAAGTTTACTAGAGAAGCAATCTTCATGACTTCTTCGCAGCTATGAGGCTGATTAATTTGTCAGGATCTACTATAATGTCCCAAGAAATGGATATCAATGCAAGGCTGATCAGTCGTTGGTAGGTGTTGGGTTCGAACCCAATCTCGCCCGTCAGCCTAATCGTTTGGAGTTTCCCATAACTTTCTTAAAGCCTGGGATTTAACTACACAGTTACGGGCTAGGTTCTCTTCTCACGATTCCCATGGAAGGCACTCCACATCTCTTCAGATCTATATTCCTCGTGTGCATAACTGGCCATCATAAACATCAGCAATATTAGTCTCTCATCAGCCATAGTGTTCCGAAGCAAAAATTTAATTTTCTCATTGATGAAAAAGACCTTTCATCCCTGGCTATTTTTACCAGAATGGTAGCCAAGACTGTTAACAATTGTTTCATTGTATTACAATACATTACATTACAGTACTCTAAAACTTTTAGGACCTCTGTATTTCTATCAACATTACGAGTTCTCTCGCACCATATTTCATATTCAACTTTCACTTACGAAATTAACACCTTGTGTTTGAAATATTAAGAGAGATTCTCTAAATTGTTTGTTTATTCTGGAAAAGCACATCCTGAAAAAAGTATTTGAAATCGGTTAAAATGTCTTCATTTGAAATTAATCTATCGTTCAAATTTTGAAAAAGACTTCCAATACAGTAATGCGAACTGTAGCCCTATAATGCTCTTCACTGGATGCAATTTAGTGGTTTATATGTGTGATCTGTCTAAATTTTGATCTTGGAATTTTTATTTCAATTTGAAAGACGTTTTTCCAAATTTTGATGTAGAATTAAATGTCTCTCAAAAGATTTCCATCGCATTCCATTTTCTCTATGTTTTCTAAAATAATTAGAACATTTTTAGCATGAGTTAGAGCCATGATTGTGTCACGGGATTTTCCATGAAGATGAGCTGACAATGCCTTTGTCAAACTGAAAAACTTGTTACAAACAAATGGGCTTGTGGAAAAAACACTCTTTTCTATTCCATGACTGCCAAGGAAGGTCTATATCTGTTGGAGAAATATTTCATGCGTTTTCCGAAATAGTTAAATTATACGCGATACGCGTATTAAGCTTAATTTTTCTAAGTCAAATTAATTATATAATACATGCATTACGCTTTTCGAATTTAACGGTGCATAAAGTGAAAATTTCCATTTATAACTTTAGCTGAATAAATTTATATTTTTACAACTAAAAATAAACGTAGTTCTAATATGTAATGAAGAAAAAAATGACTGTTTTTACTATTATTAAATTTAACTTTTTTTTAAGTTTCGGGAGGGGCTTCAGCCCCCTTAGCCCCCTCCCTGGATACGTGCCTGATTCTTGTAATCCTTTATGATCATGACTGACAGAACAAAACTGTTAATTTATCTTGTTCTGTTTAGAATTAATTTTTCATATTGTGTTGCTTTTAGATGGATACTGCAGTGTGCCCACTATTCGGCCGCTGGAGACATTACACAATGCCCTCTCTCTGAAGCAGCTAGATAGTTTTTTAGAGAGAATGACCAGTGCCTCTTTTCGTATGTCATTACAAGCTATGTGTAAATTACCTTCCTCATCATCAGCTTCATCAGGTAACTCATCTAGTTCACAACCATCTGCTCTTCCTATAGTTTCCCCCTCTAACAGTAAGTTCATTTTGTTTTGTTTGCTTCTTTTTTTTTTTTTTTTTTTTTTTTTTTTTTTTTTTTTTTCATTTTATTTGATTTTTAATTATATGTTATGGAGGACAAGTGCCTAAGAGAGAAAGGTTTATTTAATTTTCTAAATGTTCATTTTGTTGTTGGCATGACTTGAAAGCTTAGATTATGGTTTCAGTTTGTGTATGTCAGTTTTATTTTATATCTGCTAAATATTTATATCATTATTTGCACTTGTTAAAAATGTTTTATTTGTAATAGTTAAGTATTATTATTTTTTTTCATAATATATCTATTATTTTTTATAATTTTGATTAAAATCTTTTCTTAAGTTAAAATTTAACTTGATCTCTATTTAATTTCCAATTAATGTAAGTACTAAGTAAATTTTAACCTTATTTTGCTTAAATTTTATTTACCCATACAGCCCTTAGAAGTTTTCAGTAGAAGTAACAAATAAATTAAATTTTGAAAATTTAAAACTTTGTTCAAAACTTTACAAAAAAAATGTATTATGTAAAGAAAATTTTATCAAAAATTAAGAGAAGAAAAAATCATATATCCCAGATAATTAATATTAAGAATGAAATATTAATAATTTTTTTTTTTTTTTTTTTTTTTTTTGTCTGTTTGCCGACAGGAGAATATTAGCATTGAGATAGACATCAACAAACTACTTCAGCAAGCAGTGAAAATTTTTTAACTGTGTTATGTTAGTTTTAAAAACAAACATTCTTACATGTTGAAAGGCAAATAGATTCAGAATCAGATGTATTGATGAGCATTATGTAATGTATAATGTGGGTAAAAACCTCAACTTTTTTTTTTTTTTTTTTTTTTTTTTTTTTTTTTTTTTTATTATTATTATTATTATTATTATTATTATCAATTAGCAATTTTAAATGGTAATTTTTGATTTATTAGTTACAGTGCAAAATTTTCTGCTATTAAATTAGAAAAATGATTTATATATGAGACTACTGGTGTAGAAAGATTAAAAAATGTATAAAAGATGTTCATTGTGAAGGAGTTAACTGCAGGTTCTAGCATTTAATTCAGAAAATAATAAAAAAGTAGCAAAACTGAAAATTATTTTAAATCCAATATATATTAAAAAACATTTACAAACAGTTAAAAAGAATTTTTTTTCTAACAGTGCAAAATATTACATAGAGATTATTTTTATTCAGAGTAAAAAACAAAATATTAAGTTTGTCACTAATAGGTACAATCTAAAATTTTTGAATTATGTTGGCTACCATATTTTATAGATCATATCAAAAATAGTTTCAGAAAAGTAAGATTTATGTTGTAATTCATAATTTATGCACATTAGTTGTGTTAAATATGCGTGTATGGTCTAGAATAGTATCATAATGCATAAGGACATGGTATATGAAAATTTACTATAAGAATGTGATATTATTGTAGCCTAATTTGCAATTTATTTATTTGTTTATTAATGCTGCATGTTTTTATTTATTTCATTTTAAAAGGTTTTTTTTTTATGCCCCATTATATTTTTTGTCTGATTAGTATCTAGTTTAGCAAAAGGTACTAGAATAATTGTAGTGAATTAGTTGCAAACAATAGATGGGAATTTTAGCACTTTATTACAGTGAACATTATTATTGTTGTAATTATTTTTACTGCAATTATTGTTGTTATATCTGCTGCATATTTAAATTGTTACTTGAAGCCTTCTCCTATTAGATGGTTCTAATGGAGCAGATAGTTCATTGAAGCATTCAAAATTATATTTCTTCCCTTAGGGAAAAAAAAAAAAAAAATTAATTAAATAAACAGACTGACAATTTTGTAAATATGTGACTTTTTCTGTAAAAATGTGAAGAAGTCACACTTGTATTGATAATAATTAAATGCTTTTGCCAAATCATTCAATCAAATTTCTCTCTAAGAATTCATACTTCAACAAAAGGTTAAAAAAAACTAATGCAAGAAAGTGTTGATTAATTTTAAAAAGTATTTTAACATGTAACTTTAAAATTTTAATGTAGAAAGGTCTTAAATACTTACCAAAAGCCTGATATGTTGTTCTTCATCTTTACACCCAAAGAAAACTCTGGATTTGTTGACTTTACAAGAGATTCCAAGATTAATTCTTGATATCTTTTCTGTTATCATCAACAAATGAAGTGATGTTTCCTTTCTCCCTCGCTATACATGATTGGTGTTAAAGTTCAAACTGTGATTATTACCAGAATTGTAAACAGCTTTTTTTACATCTAGTAACATGTGATAAATTTATCATGGTTGAATCAGTTTATCATGGTTTGTTGTTAGAGTTAAGTTAGATTTTAAAAAAATTATTATTTTATCTGTACTACTTAGAAATATATATTTTTTAACTTAAGACGTAATCTTAAAGGATTATATAAACATTTCCTAACTGTGTCTATTGATACAAATTTTAAAAGTTTATTTAAGATTTATTTTTTCTACTTTTTGGCTTCAAATAGCATTTTTATTTAATGCTAGCAGTTTTACTACATTTTGCTTCTTAAGAGAAGCTTCTCTAACTTTATTTCATCAAAATGAAATAATGTATTGTTTAAAAAAGAGAGGGAGAAAAATAGATTTTTCTTTCTCTTTTCTTAAGATTAAAAGATTGACTGTAATGATAAATGACATGTTTCTATTGAGATTGATTAATTTCTTAGACTCTCAACAAATGGATAAAAATATTCAACGCAATAATATGGCTTAAAGTCTTCATGGTATTTTTCTATGCCTCATTGTTTTATTGCCTGAAACAAAACTTTCAAATAACAAACATAGATTTATAAAATTAAACACATAAAGTCTCATTTTGTTTTCAGCTCTGCCAAAATTTTATATTGTATCACACTTCATTATATGATATACAGTCATCCTCCACCCTCCCCTCTCCGTATAAAAAAACAAAGAGAGAGAGAACACCTGAAATATTTTGATCACCAAATTTCCTAGGAAAGAGCTACACCTGGAAACTATGTCTTATTTCAATTTATGTTTAAATCGAATTATGTTATTTACATAAGTGCCTACTGCTTGACCAGGTTCTAAAGATCTGTCTTGGCATACTGCCAAAATAATGGACCTTACCGAAGGTATGGAAGCATTAAGGGGAGACGAAATTTCTCTCTATTCCCCACAAAAGCAATACTAGGGGTAACTCCCTTTTCATTGCTCTCAGTCCTATTATCAAGAATAGACTCGCCTCACTCAGACCTGTTTCTCATGTGACCGGTCTTTAATACTTGGCTCAGCAGTATATCCATGCTAACCTATAACAAAATGTGTTTACATGTTTTGATATGTGCAACATTTGATAGCAGAGATGCAATTGGGGGAAGTTAGGTTAAGGAGCAATTGTCTTCATCAAGAAATTTGGTATTACAGAATGTATTAGTATTGTATGTCACAATTTTTTTAGAAATTGCACAAAAGCTAAAATAGCTTGTCAGATTTGGATAATTTATACAATATAGGTGAGAGTATAAGTTTATCAATAACTTCTCAGGTGTGCTCAAAAAGAAAAGGAATTTTTGTCCCATTCAGAAAAAAGTCATGCCCTCCCTTGACCTCCACTCCCCCCCCCCCCCCCAAAAAAAAAAAGGTTTAAAAATGCTATTTCTATTTGATTTATATATACAGTATGGAACCATTTATCCAGAAACCAGTTATCCGGAATGATATTTCTAATGGATTGATGTTAGAATTTTCACAGAAAAAAGTGTCATACACTGCCAGTTTAACATAGACATTGCTTGAAACAATTATATAGTTTGATAACATCTAGTATTTGAAATAGAAGCATATAGTTATATTATAAATGTTTTCATTTTTATGCAGAGAGAAAACAGAACAATTTTTGTTCCCAAGGAATTCCCATAAATTACCTTTTTAAATTCTAACATTTGATCTTACTTGCATCTAATTCTTAGTTCATGTAATCTAGTAATTAATTTAAAATTAGAAGTAATACTACAACCACATATATTACATAAATATTATCAAGTGGATGCTGCTTTAATGTCCAACTAGTTAACCGGAAAAACCAATTATCCTGAATATAACCGACCCCAACTATTCCAGATAAATGGTTCTGTACTGTAATTTATTTAAATATATTTAAAGAAAAGAAAGACATTTGAAATAAAAAAATTTCTGAAAGTAAATATATGAATAGTTTTATTTTTTTTTTCCTTTAAGGTATACTTTGGAGTGGCCCTCCTTCTTTTGTGTCGAGTAGTGGTCCATCATCACCGAATTCATCCACATTAGATATTTGGGCACGCTGGAGAGCGATGACTGAAGTTGACTCAGTATTGGATTTTTCTGGTCCAGGTAGCAGGAACAGTTTAAGTAATCCTCCATCACCTCACGATCCCCGTTATTATAACAATAGTCTATGATAAGAAAAAAAATGACTAAAAAGAATCAATATTTTTGTAGGCTGTGTTATATTTGATGCAGTTACTAGAGTTGTAAATATATTAGTAAAAAAATAATAAATATTCAGATTGTATAAAGTGTTGCAATACTATAGTTATTTGTATTAATGAAAATCAGAGCTGAATCTGGTACATTGTGTGCTCTTACTGATGATCAACTTAGCACAATTCTCAGGTTGTTTTATGCAGTAAGATCTTGTTAAACTGTTCAAATGTCATCTTGTATGTAATATATATATATATGTATATACATATATATAAAAAAAAGACAAATAGATAAGGTATTATTGCTAAAAAATTCTAATAAATTATTACTTGAAAACTATGAAAATTCTTTATTAAACTGCCAATGATAGTTCCAAAATAATAAAATAAATAATAATTTGTGTTAAAAAAAAAAATTAAGTGACTATGATAAAGAATTTATTGAATGGAAATCAACTGCATCCAAATTCCAAGAAGCTGTAACTTATTATCTAGGTTACATAGTTCTTTAATTTCTTTTTAAAAAAAAATAATTGTTTTATTTTTGATTAAATAACATTTAATTTTCTTAAGTTATTGTCCTCTTTAAATTGTTACAATTATCATGTCCAAAGAAGTGACATTTAAACAAGATTTCACTGTACTACTCTAGATTTAACATCAAGTGTCTTTAATCAGTTAAATACTTTAATTTATAAAAGTTTTAACTGTTTCTTATGAGCCAAACTCACAATAAATTCCTGACATTTTTCCGTTGTTTAAAAAATTTTTTATTGTTTAATTAAGCAAGATTTAATTTGTACTCATCACTACTATTTTGTTTATGTTTAAGTAAAAATATTATGTTTTAAGCAAGAACACTGCATTTAATGTGATGTAAATGTTGTTATTTATTTTTATTGTTAAGTATTTTATTTATTTATGTGCATTTCCTAAAACCATTGTAGTTAATTTATTTATGCATTAGCAATTTTTAATTAATTTTTTTACGTGATGTATATTCAGCGGTGTGAAATTTTAATTTATTATTATTTGGTTCTCTTTTTTTTTTTCTTTTTCATTTGTTTTGTTGTTTAAATTTCTTGTATAATGTTTCACATAATATTATGTTTTTCTTTGAATTCTTGCATTTATTTGCTATGCCTTTTATATTTACAATTATAGAACTGAGAACTACTATATTTGTTTTTTAAGAAATTGGTATATAAGAAATATATGAAAACCTGTTGAGTTCTCTCACCCATGTCAAGGGTCTGTCCAGACTGTTTTTTACTAAGATCCTGTTTTTATGAAATAGTTAACAGCTTTTTACATCTATGAAAAATCTAGTCATAATTTTGTGAATTTAAAATGATTGTTATATTCAGCTTCTTGTTTATATATTTTTAAGAAGAGATAGTTATGTAAAATAGATTTATTTTCTCTATTTAAGTAAAAATTGCAGTTCAGATTAGATTTTTTAAATGATTAAAATGTTCAGTTTAGGGATGGAAAATTTTTGTGAAAAGCCTGTTTTTAAGGCAAATAGTTTTGTGAAGGATCCTGTTTCTAAGTGAAGAGTTCCTTATAGGACCCAATTTCTTCCTGTGCATGTATATATGTACTCTTTTTGCACAAATGTAAACTGAAGAAATTTGTTAGCATTTTAATTTATAAAAACTTTAATTATAATATATTAAACTTCCATTGTTTAATAATCAACAATTTAAAAATAAAAAATGCAAACTTTTCTAGTGCTGATCCTTTCTTTACTGTTCATACAGATTTTTTTTTTTTTTTCTGCTAAAAATATTTATTATTCTATCTGCAAAGATTCTTAAGAAAAAATTTATTCTGTAAATCTAAATTGTATTTTTTTACATTTCCTCATCTCAATTATTTATTTATTTTTCCTTTTATATTATTTTTCTTGACATGAAATTACTCATATAGTTTCCATATACATGAATCATATATCATGACTTGAGTATATTAACCATCACATTTTTTCAGACAGAGTGTTGTTCTTTGTCTGCTCAATGTAGGAATAAATTAATGTATCTAATAATTTTATAACACTTTTACAATTTTATTTGAATTTTTTTAAATCATTCTTTATTAGGACTATTTAACTTGTTGTATTAAATAAAATCTTAACTTCATGCCTTTTGAAACTTGACATTTTGAAGATTTTGTACTAGTATTGGAAACTGACTTGTAGATATTTTATAAGAATTTTTATCAATTCATTTATTTACAATAAACAAATATAATAACCACATTGTTGACTTTCAGTTTCAAATGAAAAAAGAGTATGAGTAATTTATTTTCTCTTTATTTATCATTAGTTAGAATGATTTAAGTGGACATCATTGAAATCATTGATGATTTTAATGGTGCTAATTAATTCTAAACCAGTAATAGAAAAATAAGCATTTCAATATTATGATTTTTTTTTAATTATACATGATTAAGAATCAATTCATCAAAGTAAAAATGGTTGAAGATGAAACGTATTTATGAATATGCATTTTTTCTTTTTAAACAGGATTTTTTGTTACTGTTTATGTGTCCATACTACTCTTTATTCAAATGGAGATGCTACTTTTTAAACTAATTCTGTTTTCTACCATAAGCATTTCCTGGCTAGATTAAATTTTAAAATAGCATAAAGAGCAGCTTTATATTGCATTTTGGCTTAAAATATAAAAAATTCTGAAAAAAAAAAAAAAAAAAAGATCAGCATTATTTGTTTCGAATTGAAGAGGGAAATTTTTTTAAAAGAAATTATTTGATTTTCATTTTTTTTTTCCCCCTAGTATTATCTTAACAGTTTTGTAGACATAAAATGTATGATGATAAATGTTAAATAATAGTATTGTTAATAAGAAGAAATTTGCATTTACTTTTTAGCTTACTTTTAATCTTAAAATAATGCTCTTTACAACAAATCATTAAATACAGATAAAATTTTGCTATTGTAAAAAGAAACTTCATTTGAGGCGCTCTTTCTGCTCATGCAGTGAAGTTGCATCTTTTTTTTACTCCTAAAGAAAAAGGCCTAGCTATGTCCAGTTTTTTATTATACATAAAATTTCATGTCATGGTATAGATGTACCTTGTTATATTAAAATACTTTAATTAAATAATAATAATAATAATATGTTGCCTTGAAAATAGCTATTATTATTTTTTTATCTGATATGAATTCTTTGAAATGGATAGGCAGTTTAGTTATTATTTCTCTTATCTAGTATTCTAATACTTCAGCTATATTAATGCATGTATTGCTGTGTATATCTGAACAGTGTTTGAAAGCGCTTGAATTTTATTCATTCTGGAATGTATGAATAATGCATACAGCCTGTGTAGTCTTTTAAAAAGTGGTTAATTTATCAAAATCAGCAATTACCTAATCCCTTATACAGTGGACTCTCTCTATCGGAACACTCTCTAATGTGAATTATGTACAGTAGACTCCCTAAAATCCACAACTTTCTAAAATCTGCACATAATTTATGGATGTAAACAATGAAACATCCAGTTCAGATATAGAGGGAAAATTTGATTTTTTTAGTTTTATATCAATTCCATATATATTTTAATTTATAAATTTTGTTAATATTATTGCATTCAAGTTTTTTCATGAAAGAAAAATAAATTTATTTCTGAAAAAATGCAAGATATTGCTGTTATCATTGGTAATCACAATCTTCTTACCAAAAATATTTATGTATTAATCAAGTTTTTTTTTTTATATTATGTCTGATTAAACTGAAATAATTCCTTATTTTATGATTTTGATATGAAGTAGTAATGTACCTTTATGAGGCAAAATTCAGTGAATAGTTTAGGAAAAATGCATTTCATCTTTATAATGAATATTTAATCTTACATTATTGATCATTAACTTGACTTTCTTTTGACATTTTAATCATTTTAAAAATTATTCAAATTTTTATTATTTTAGTTTATTACTTGTTTTAATATTTTATTATATTATAAGCATTCATTATAGTTTCGATTGCATTATTAATTGCATTCAAATTACTGTTTAAAATATGTAAACGAAGCAATGACCAGAAATCTGCAAAACCTCTGGTCCCAAGCTGTGCAGATTTGAGGAAGTCTACTGTATTATGAACACATTCTGATGATCCTGGTGAAACACTATAAATTTAACAAAAGAAGAACTCTCTGTATTCTGAACACCCTCTAGTCTGTACATCCCACTATTATAAACACTACTTTTAGTCCCCATTTCTACTCCACTTCTGTAAACTGAACATATATTTGCAATCTGAATTCAAATTCACATCTAAAAAATTTGGAGAAACTGTTATAAAAGAATAAAAAGGTTCAACAAACTCAATATAATAAAAACATACAAAATCACTGCTAGATTTTAAGCCTGTACTTGAAGTTGCAATTTGTTTGAATACTTAAGATAAAATCTTAAGTTAAATGTTGAATCACTTGTTGTCAGCTGCCTAGATAAGCTATTTTATGATTTTTAATTAGAAAATGCAAAAATTTAGTTTTTGATTAGTTGAAGACAATTGTGGCAAGTTAAAATAATCCACTTCCATTTTATTTATTTCAGATAATAGTTTTATATAAATTATTGTCAATCATGGCTTACGCATATTTTAAAGATTAATTTTGGAAATTTTGACTGATTTCTTCAATTGGTCACCTACTGGGAAAATGGCAATTAAATAAACAATTTTTTTGCTATTTAATTTCATCAGATTTCATTTTTACCCATAATGGAACATTCATTAAGGGTTGTAGCAATTATGTTTGTTTATTTCTAAAATTTATAAAGAAGGAAATATGTTAAACACCCCCCATAATCTGAACATTTCTGGTTGGTCCCATGAGTGGTTCAGAATAGGGATGCATATACTAATATATGCATGTATGCAAAGGAAGTCATTTAGTGTGATAAAATAGGTTTGTAAAGTTATAAAATATAATCAAGCTTTAGTATAATAAAAAATCTCAGAAAACAAAAAATTCACTTTTTCAAAAATGCATTTTAACTTGTGTTTTTAAACTTTAGAATCCTCCTTCCAAATCCATTTTTTAGTCATATTTATCATAATTTTGTATGCATTAGAGGTCATGCATTTAAATGCATTAGATGTTCTTTTAATGTAAAAATTGCGAATTAGAATATTTAAATTTGTATTTTTATATTTACAGCTTGAAAATATAATGTGATATTTTAAAATTCAACAAGTTTTTGTTGAATTTTCTTATATACTTAACATGAAACCTTTCAAATGAATCAAGTGTAATTTTTCATCATCATTCGGAATTTTTAAAGTTAAAACTAAAGATAAATAAGAAACTTCATCTTTTCTCCTTCTTGAATTTCCAGTCATCAAGGCGTTTTAAAAAGTTTTTCAGCTACAGTATTATCCTGAAAATATAGTTTGATGGTGAATGAGTGACACATAGTAGTGTTATCATGATTTAAGGCCCCTGTCCTCGCTCGAGGAAACGCTCGCGAGCTAATGCTATTCCTATGGGGAAGCATTTTTCTAATAACTCTTTCACATTTTGAAATTTTGAATAATTTTTTTTGCATTGGGTAGCTGAGGTGCATGCCGAGAGCGCACCTTTTTTACTTTTTCGATTTTGGTTGCAGATATATTTTTTAAAAAGCACTCTGTTTCGAAACCGGTTTTGAAAGTGAAACTAACTTTGTAAAAAATATCTGTGACCAAAATCGAAAAAGTAAAAAAGGTGCACTATTGGCATGCACCTCAGCTATCCAATGCAAAAAAAATTATTCAATAATGTCAAAATGCGAAAGAGTTATTAGAAAAATGCTTCCCCATAGGAATAGCATTAGCTCGCGAGCTTTTCCTCGAGCGAGGACAGGGGCCTTAAGGGGGAGGAAAAGGATTAAGCATAGAAAGTCTACTGTGGTGCTATAGGGATGGGCTCATGATTAGATAAAAGCATTGATTTCAGGTAAAGCCTCAACTTTCTCGACCCCCCCCCCCTCCCCCTTTTCCAGTAAATTATAAGACTTACTACTTAAAATAAATACTAGGAAATTTTAAATTCTTAATATTTTATATTGAAGAAATACAATTCTTTTTAACCTTTGTAAGTAAAAGATGACCATAGTTGTAGCATTTTTTTCTTTATTTCTTCATTTTCTCGTCTTGGATATATTCAAGGAAAACATAGGATTTATTCAGGGAAAAAAAAGAAAGAAAAGTAAAAAGTACTTTTTAGTCAAGGAAGGAGAGGGGGGGGGGGAACCTTTATTTTTATTATTTCAGCATAATTTTGCTGCTCTGTTTGATGGTGACTGTTACATTCTTACTAACTTTTATTGTAATTTTTAAATATTTTTTAAAGTTAGATAAAATAATGTAATAGGTATTTATAAATGATTTGTTATAGCTCTATAATGATGAATAAATGTCTGATTATTACATCAATGTTATTTTCTATTGGAATAATGTTATACAAATAAGAAAAGGCAGTGATTATCAACCAGTGTGCCATGAGAGGTTTGACACAAAATTTTTCTCAGTTTCTACCAAGATTTTATTAATTTAGCAAAATTATCGTATGAATTAAAGACGTTGGACAAAGAAGATATTATATCACATTTCTCTCAAAATTTGTTTTGTTTTATAAATGAAAGTGCTATAAGGCAATCTGCCATATGTCAAACCTAAAATATTAAAATTCTAACTATTCTTGAAGATATGAGACATGTTTTAATGGTTTCTGTTTATTAAGTTCTTCTAAGAGAGGTTAGTTGGTACAGTAGACTCCCTCAAATCCGCACATATTTTACGGATGTAAACAATAAAACATTCAGTTCAGATGTAGGTGCAAAATTTGATTTTATTAGTTTTATATCAATTCCATATATTTTTTTAATTTGTAATTTTTGTTAAGGTTATTGAATTCATGTTTTTTCATGAAGAAAGAATAATTTATTTCTGAAAAAATAAACATATTGCTGATACCATTGGTAATCACAATCTTACCAAATATATTTATGTATTAATCAAGCTTTTTTAGTTATTAAGTCTGGCGAAACCTGAAATAAAGCTTCATTATTTTATGATCTTGATGTGAATTAGTAATGTACCTTTATGATGCAAGTTTCATTGAATAATTTAGGAAAAACACATTTCATCTCAATAATGAATATTTAATTGTACATTATTGTTTATTGGTTATTAATTTGACCTTTGCTTTTAGTATTTTTGTTATTTTAAAAAGTGTCCAATTTTTTATTATTTTAGTTTATTACTTATTTCATTATATTTTTGATTTCATTATTAATTACATTCAAATTACTTTTTAAAAAATGTAAACAAAGCAATGACCAGAAATCCACAAAATTCTAAAATCCGCAAAACCTCTGGTCCCAAGCTGTGCGGATTGGAGGGAGTCTACTGTACTACCTTTTACCATAAAACATTGCTACCTAAAAAGAAAAACAAATAATAATAAAAAAAAAAACTTTATGACAAAAGCTTTTACCTTAGTTTCTACGAAATTGAATTTATCTTACATATGATTTTTTTAAACTTGTGTCTTTAATTATAATGAAATCCACTTCTTTTTTGATTCCCCACCCTCTCCTTCCCCAGCCTGAAAATAACACTTTTAAACATAAAATTTTAAACATCTACTTTTACTTTTTATTAAATCAATGTATAAGCAAATATTGAGCCAAAAATAATAAAATGTATGCTACTTGTATGACATTAAAAAAATATATACATTATATGGTTAATTAAAACATTATATAAGTCAGTATTGTATTCAGTTGAATATTTGAGAGATTTTATTTTTTCAATATATGAAAAAGATATAATGAAGGTTCTACTATATGACTTTATTATAATTTTTGTTATAAAACGTACAGTATTCTTTTAAAGAGCTTGTGATATTATGCACTTAAATAGTAATTAATTTTTGATTAAATTTATTGCATAATGTATTGTAAATATTATCTTTAAAAAAATTACTTTATTGACAAATTTTTAGGTTTCAAATTTACCGACATTGTTTTAGATCTGATTTTTTTTATTTAAAAATGTATTGTGATATGATCATAACTATTACATTGTATATTTGTACTATTTCCTCTGATGTTTCTTTATTTTATATTGATAAAAAATGTTAATACAGAAAATAAATTATTCAAGAAACTTTACTTTTGTAGATTTTTTTTAAATTAATAAGACAGCTATTGTCTTTTGTATTTTTGATTTATTTATTTTATTAACTTTATCAGAAGCTTGCCAATAGTACCTCCAAATGTCCTAATTTTCAGGGGCTTCAAGACCTATTCCATGGATTGCCAAATGTCTCAATTTTTCATGATGCACAAATCCTTTTTAATTTTCTATTTTTCCTTTTTTATTTACTTATTTATTTATTTTTATTTGTTAATCTGCATCAAGTAGAACTTCATACGATAAAACCTGGGAATACAGGACTTGTCTATGGCAGAAAAATTTTACAGTAATTTAAAAAATAATATCTACCTTTTTGTATAGAAGACAGACTAAAGAGGAAAATTTGTTTGTTCATAATGGTTCCATTTCTATGGATATCATTGTCTTTTGTTCAGTAAATGTGGAGAATTTCATTGTCTCAATGATTTTGTTTTCACAAGTTTTACTATTTAAGATTACTCAGATTAATCTAATTTAGAAATCGCTGTCCTCTTTTTTTTTTTTTTTTTTCCTGTTTAGCTTTTTGTGGTAATCGATGTGGAAACACTACTTGCCATGCTTGGGTGATAAAGATCACTTCAATCTCTTGTTCCCAATAAATGCTTGTTGTTACTTCATATATTGATAAATTACAAAATAATATGGTAATTATTTTAAAAATTGTAAAAGTATAGTAAATTAAATTAGTTTCAAATTTTATTAGAAAATATATTTTTTGCTCTTTATAAAAATGTTATTGACAGAAATTATGTTATTTTCAAAAATGAACACAAGAGTAATATGAATAGCTGGTGTTGAGTTGCATCTAATGCTACTTTTGAACATTGGCATGAATAATGAACATATTTGTGCTTTATAACACAGAGATGTTTGAGAACAAATGACCCCAGAGTCAGACAAATTAGAATTTGAAAACAAAAATCTACAAAGGTAGGTGATACATGGAAAGGAAGAGATAAGTTCGATAAAATAGTGTGTACAAAATGTTAGATGAAAAGTTACTTAATTTACTAAAATTAATTTATAACTCTTATTGTCCAAAATGAATTGATAAAAATTTCACATACCAAAGAATTCTTCAAAATGCATTATTCTGTGGTTCTAGTAAAAAAACCCTAAAACAGATAACTGGTTAGTCAACTTGTTTTTAGGGAAGTCTGATCTTAACTGTTTTCTCCAATTTCTTCCTGTTCAATTATTCAGTCCCTAAATGATCAAGTCTTTTTTTGTCTTTCCACCAAGACACGTTTTTCACTATAAACTTACCTTCCTACAAGTTTTGGAACTTTCATAAGCAGCAACCCTACTTTGGGTTATTGTTGTGAGAGCCACATAGTAGAAAATGTGTGCATTCTCATTAAGTAAATTTTTAAAAGATTTGGTTCATTAAAATTAATAAGTTAAATCTATTTTTATAAGGGTTTTGTGAATTATTTACAACTCTACTTAAATCATTTTTTTTTAAATATTAATTTTAGAACTTAATAGAAAATGTAAAAATTACAGTTGAGCTCAGTTAATATGAACGTGCTTAAATGAGGGCACTGTTAAAATGAGTAATTTCTGTATTAAGACGGCACTCGAGTCCCTCAAAAAGATCTGAATGATAATGTTAAGTCTATAGGGGCATCATTTTCAAATATCTTGCGCAAATTTAAAAAAAAAAAATACATGATATTTTTTGCACAGGATTCCTGAGGATGATCTACAACTGGGCTAGTTTTTACTTTTACGATTTTGATTACCGTATTTACTCGTGTATACCGTGCACGCATGTATACTGTGCATGCGTGTATAATGCGCACCCCCTACTTTACAAGAAAAAATGCGAATTTTTAAAATCTCGTATATAACGCGCACCGTAAATTTGATATGCAAGTGAATGAATGACCAAATGAATCTTAGTAAAGAATGTTGAAACAAACATTACATCATGCCAGAAAACAAGGCAAAAATACATTTTTAGACTTCTGAATAACGAGCGAGGGGGGGGGGGGGGGTTGGAGTGAGTCACAACAATGAGAATTGCTAATTAGCGTTTAAATAATAATATTAGCTCTGTTGTATAAAAATGTGCAAGGAGAGAAGCAAAGATGCAGTGATATTTCAAATAAGTAAGATTTTCCGAGTGTTTATGTCTTCTTTGAATACATATCTTGATTCTTATACATATCCAGTGATTACATCCATTAGTAAAAAAATATTCCGTGTATAACGCATACCTAAGACTTTTGTTCTATTTTTTTTTTTTTTTTTTTTTTTTTTAAGTCTGCTTTATACACGAGTAAATACGGTATATATTTTTCATATTGTGATATTTTCAATTTCAGAACTGGTTGCGAAAGTTAAAATAATCTTCTTTTAAAAATCTGAAACCAAAATCAAAAAAGTAAAAACTACCCCGGTTTTAGATCGTCATCATCTATCCTATGCAAAAAAAAATCATGAAAAATATTAAAATTTGAACGAGATATTTGTAAATAACGCCCCCATAGATTTAACATTATCACCCAGGTCTTTTTGAGTGACTAGTATGGATTCTTAAGAATGATTCATCATTTAAAGTATATTAAAAATTTCATGCCTTTTTACAAGCTATAAACCCAGATTCATTGCTAATATGAGTAAAACATCTTTTCATTTCAACTTAAAAAAAAAAAAAAAAAGTAGTATAGAATTTGGAAAGAAATACCTTTATTTTTGAAACAGCACTCAAAAACTTGCGATGAATTGCAATGAAATAATAAAACTGTATAAACCACCATAAAATCTAAAGAACACAGAAGGTGTATTTCGAGCTGGAAATTATAACAGCATCATCATCAGCCAATATAAACATATGTCTGTAAGGGGATAAAGACATTGGCTGATGTCAGGCTGTTTGCCAAAATACAGTGAAACCTCCCTTTGCGACTACCACCCTGAACGACCAGTTTTTCGTGGAACGAAATTTATTTCCATATTCTCACTACTAATTTTACCTCCATTGAGAGATCATCCCAGTTGAAGTTTCTCCATGAGCGACCAATTTCTCTAAAGAAAATAATACAAATTTCATTTTTTTCCTGGTCGCTTGAAGGAGGTTTTATTAGAATTTAGAAAAATAATTCCAAAGAGCGCATTATTCTTCAAACTTTTAAGCTAAATATGGATTTTTGTTGTTGTTGTTTGTTTGTTTTTGTTTCTTCCGATAACTTTTAAGTGTTTAAATCCCTTTGTGCCTTTCTATACAATGAGTTTAACTTCGATTACAAATTAAGAATCACGATCAATAATCTCCTTTGCTCTATTCTGTCAAGAGACTCTCAAAGAAATGGATAAAGTTATGAAATAATCATTATTTGTTCCCGAAAAAAAAAAAAAAAAAAAAAAAAAAAAATGCATTTATTTATTGGATTTGGAAATTTTAAACAGCATGAAAGTTTTAAAAGATAAAAATATAAAATCAGAGCAAACGTCAATGTATCATTTTTTGAACTCTGCAGTAATTAATTTATGTATTTAACTTTTGTTTTGATACTTAAATTTTTATATTTTTTTTCTTCTAATGTGAAAAATAAATTTTAGTAACAGTGTTACCTTTTTTCAACAATTAAAATTTAGATTTAAACATGACCTCCATTAAGAGTGACCAATTTTTATTGGAAAAGAACGTGATCGCTTTATAGAGATTTTACTGTACAGTAATTTAGCAGTTTTGTGAGGCTGAATTTGAGGAGACTTCCACCCACATACACACGCACCAAAGAAATTGCCAAGGAATGTTGCAGTGTCTCAAAATAAAGAAAGGTAAGGTTTTGTAAGATTTATAACTGAGCCATAGAAAGAAAGGAGCGTTGAAAAAAAAGCATTTATTTGTTTTCTTTTTTAAATCCAGGATCTGGGTCAGCTTTTTCAAGTCTTTTATTGTACTGTTAAAATGATAAATCAATAGCTAAAATATTACAATGCCTATTGCAATGTTAGGCAATTTTTTCTGGAAAATATCTTGATATTAAGTTAATTAGCTTAAAGATAGATAGAACAATTACAGTATGGAACCTGCTCTTTAGAAACGCCGTACCCGGAATGCTTTGAAAACTAGAATGCAAAATCATAACCAAAATAATTTGTTTTATTTCAAAAACGTAAAAACTAAAGCTGTATTTTATGTCAACAACAAAGAAACTACTTCCATGAACAGCAAATCATGTCAGTATACAAGAGCAAGACACACTATAAGCAACCAATTTTTAAAAATGTGCTCTGCTTTCAAGTTTTATATGGTAGTGTAATTTTTTTTCTATTTAGAATTGTAATTCAGAATGTTTTTTATGTTGTGTAAATAAGTTATTAAATCAACAAATTTGAAATTGTGTATTTACATTAAAGATGAGACAGAGCCCCCCTAAAACATTTTGAACCTCCGCCTACCCTAGAAAAGATTCCAATATAACTAAACAGGGGTATAGTGTATAGTCGTAAAATTAACAGAGGATATACGCTATAAGCAGGGGGTATACGCTGAAGGCAGACAGTATACCACAAAGTGTGTATATTATAGTTTTCCTGTGAAACAGGGTATACGGTGTTCTTTTGAAAGTTCCAGAAGATATACGGCGTATACCCCCGTATACCCTCCACTACATCCCTGTAACTAAATGAATTTATGTCCCGAAAATCCAAATAAAATTCTGTTCAGAGATCTAATTTAGTTTTGAGGCCCTTTCACAGTTTTGCAGAAATACTAAATTCTAACTAAAATAAGTGTTTCAACATTCGCTCATCTATGAAGCTAACATGATACAGTAGGCTCTCGTTAATTCAAACTGGTCGGGACCACAAGAAATGTTCGAATTATCCAGAGTTCGAATTATGGAATGTGTGACAGAAAAACCTACTTAAAGGGATACTATTTCAAAGAAATTGATGTTGACGAAGATTGATTGATTGACGAAGAATATGACTTAATATTAAATTAAAAGATATAAATACAAAAACTAATTAAGGGATGAGGAACAAGCACAAACCAAGATGCGGTGGAGCTGTCATTGATGGGAATACGGGGCACTACAAAAAGCGGATATCAAATACATGGTACTATATGTATACTTGTTCAGAACAATTCAGACAAAAATGAAAGAAAGTAAGTTATTTCAAGGATCTGAAGTCCTGGAGAAATCAAGGAAAAATGATAAATCGAAATCTCCTTAGTTCGAATTAAACGAAGTCAAGAGAAAATGAGTTCGAATTAATGGACATTTTTAACATTATTCTGCGATTGAAAATTTCGGGACATCATGTTTAGTTGGAATTAAGTGAATATTCGATTTATCCGATTTCGAATTAACGAGAGCCGACTGTATTTAATATTGCACTAGTTATACACTCGAATTTTTCACCATTATATTATTTTCTTGGCATAAAATGAAGTTATTACAGTAGTTTAATAAAAAAAAAAAAAAAAAAAAAAAAAAAAAAAAAAAAAATAGTACCTGCAATATGAATATGCACTGTTATAATTTCTCTTTCTGCGTGAGGGAGAGAAAATATGAGCCTCCCCCCCCCCCCTCCCCCCATTATTTTTTTCTAACTATGGCCCTGAAATGAGACAGACTCAACTCGAGCCGGAAAGCCCAGAACCAACATGAGTCAAGGCCATCTTGATAATAACATATCAAGAAAGCCCTGCATGAGTTCGGGCTCTATATTTATTCTAGTCTGCGGGCTCGGACTCGAAATTTTTATTTATTCATTTGTAGAAAAGATTGAAAAAACTTTTTTTTCACGTAAAATTACTTGTTTCTTTTCATTTTAATGCTATTTTTATCAAAATGACAGGGAAAACTCAACTCGTGTTTTTCTATTTTAGTACTATTTCATTATTGTTTCAAGTAAAAAAATTTTGATAATTGCAGATTTATGTCTGCGGTGATGATCTATTGATATGGCGCTAATCAAAATAAATACACCAATGAATTTACTTTTAGTTGGCTTTTCGTTTGTAACCGGTGTTGAATTCAGGGAGTGGCCCGGGGGGGGGGCATTCCCCCCTCCCCGGAACTATCAAATGCCCCCCCCCCTCCCGGAAATTTTGAGATTTTGTATTTTCAGTGGTAAAAAAGTGTAATTTCCCCCGGAACCACAGAAGTCCCTCCCGGAGAAAAGTGTTTGAATTCAACACTGGTTTGTAACAGAAAATATGTTTTAATCGGATTCTTTATTTTATTTATTTGTTATCTAACGCGAAGAGAATTTTCTTCTATTTTTAGTAGACAAGAATTAGCTGGAGGTTTGCAGTTATTTAATCTCCTATTGTGCACAAGTCATACTTATGCTTCATATAAGAATAACTTTGGGGCCATCCATAAATTATGTCATGCTTGGAGCGGTGTTCATGAAATTGTGAGAGTGACAAGGGCTAATTAGAAATGTGACATCACACGTTTTGCTTAAAGTAAAAACATTAAAAATCAGCAAATTAAACTTTGAAGTTATTTTGAAAGTAAAGTGTTTTGTATTCATAAAGTAAAAATAAAATTTTAAGTTAAATACTAATTAAAATTCCATTTCATATTCTAAAATACTACTGTTATCAATTCCTTTTTCATATTGATATTTTATTACTATTGTTTATTAATCTTATTTCATACAAAATAACTACGCGAATCACTTTTATTGTTGTAATCACAAATATGATTAAAATACAATTTAAGTTTAAAAATTAAATTTAAAATATTTTTGTTTCCCAGCTACAAATGTACATGTGATATTGCGTGACGTGTGACAAAAGGGGGAGGAGGGGGTATGGTAAAGTGTGACACTGTGGCAAAGGGATGAAAGGGAGTCAAAAATATTGTAAAAAAAGTGTGACATCATTTAATGGACAACCCCTTTAGTGATTATTAACGATCGACCGAAATAGGTTTTAAGGCCAAAACCGAACTTCGGGGATCTTCCTATTTTCAAAAACGAAAATGTTAAAAGTTTTTTTTTAAAGTAATTAAATTGTATGTATTAAAGTAATTAATGCATACATAAATATACATAATTATTAAATAATTATACGTATTTATTAAATATGCATAATTATTAATTAATTATGCGTATTTATTAAATATACACAATTATAATTAATTATAGTATGTGTGTCCCAAGTTCGCTGCCTGTTCCATAGAACTATTTTTTTTTCTTTTCATGTGAAATGCAATGTAATTAATTCATCAGTGACACAAAAAGATTTTCTAATTATACGAATTTCATTTAATTGAATTAAAAATATTTTAGGCATACACACTAGAGATCTACACGGGCCAGTCCGTGGGTCGAGCTCGGGTCTATTTTCGTTCAATATTCTCGTTTCGTTTAAGACTCTCGTGTCAAGATTTTTTTCTGAAGAAGGCTCGCCTGGGTCGGGCCTTACTTTTTTTTTTTATGTACAGAGCTGGGAGTTCTTTCATTCGTAATCCCTCACTGTCCAAATTTTTCATTTTTGACACAGTCCGTATGAAAATATCCTCTCCGCGTGGCCTGATCCGTTTAAATAAGGCTTGGTCCAAAAAAAATTTTTGCAAAAAATTCATACATTTTTAAATCGCCATTATTCTGCATTTTTTTTTTTTTTTTTTTTTTTCCGTTTTCAAAAATTGTACGCTTACTAAAATATAGCTAAGTTAAAATATTGTAAAAAGGGCCACCTAAGAATCTTGTTTTAAGCAAAAAGCGTGTCAATCATGCAGAATTAATATACTAATAGGCAAGAAAATATATGTAATACATTTACACTTGCTAAGAATCACTTGTCTATAACCAGGGCCGTAGCTAAGGGGGCGCTATGGGCGTCTCAGCCCTCTCCCCTAAAATATTTTGAGCCCCCCCCCCCCCCCCCAATGGAAAAGATTCCAAGGTCACTAAACGAATTTCTGTTCCGAAAATTCGAATGAAATTCTGTTCAAAAATCTAATTATTTTTGAGACCCTTACACAGTTTTGCAGAAATACTGAATTATACTAAAATAAGTGTTTCAGCACTGCCTCATCCTATTTGCACATATGAAACTAACATGATGTTTAATTTTGCACCAGTTATACATTCAAAATTTTCATTATCGTATACTTTTATTAGCATAAAATGAAGTTATTACAACAGTTTAATAATAAACACAGTACCTACAATGTGACTATGCACATTTTATCGTTCTGCGTCAGAGAGAGAAAGAAAAAAAATTATGAGCCTCCCTCCTAAATTCTCTTGAGACCCCCCCCCCCCTCCTATTGTTCACTTCTAGCTACAGCCCTGTTTTTAACACTTGTTAATAACACATTTTTATTTTATTTTCTATGCAATTCCGTCTTAGAGGATTTCACTGTATACCATTTTAAAGATTTTTAACATTTTAATACATGGAATATACCGGGTGTCCTGAAAAGGACTGAACGATTTTAAAAATCAATAGCAAACTTTTACAGATATTTAAAAAATTCTTGCACGAGAATCATCTCAAAGGTCAAAAGTTTTTTTCCTGCGATTCTGGATTTTAGTTCGAATTGCAAACAATAGATGGCGCTGAGAGCGCTAGGTACGGTGTTGAGATGGATATTGACGTCACTTGGTACTGAAGCAAAATAAGGAGTTTAAGGCTGTGGAGTGGGTCTCGTTTGACAATGCAATCTTGCTCTTTGGGCCCGATTTTGGACTTTTGTTTATTTGTTTTTATTGAACAACATACATTTGACCTGTGCACTCGACATGAAGCCCGATTTTGGACTCAGTCGGTATAATTTCAATGAAATGTGTTGTTGTCATGGAAATAATAAATCCTTTTATATAATAGCAGCGATTGGAAACTGGAAATAAATTTAACGAGCAGCATACGAGTTTTGCAGACGATTTTACATTTAAGAAAGCCGTATTTTCTCGGATTAAATTACTTTTTATCATCTAATTTAAAGAATACTTTGTGTATCATATTTTAAAATAAAGTGAAACGATTTAGTAGTTTTTTTTTTGTTGTTGTTGTTGTTGTTAAAAATTAATCAATTTTGCTATTTCAAAAAATTTGTTATATTCTAAGAAATTCTAGTTTGTTTTAAAGAAGTTCTTTAGTAGAGTTTTATGTATGTTGTAAAAAAATTGCGGAAATGGTTTATTCTTTAGAACAAAGAATATTCATAGTATAAACATTGAAAATTTGGTGCAATAGCTGTTGCACTCTTTTGTAAAAATACCCAAATACAAAATTTATTACGATTATGTATTTTAAATTCATGGTAATAGGGAAATAATACTATTCCACCTTAAATGAGCCATAATCATAATGACAACCTAGAATCATCACCTATCATTGGATATCATTGAATTAGTCACGCAGAATAGGTTTTAATAGAATGAAGAAAACATTTATTAATATCCTTTTAAGCTTTGATTCACTTTTCATAAAACTTTAAATGAGTAACGAAAATTTTGCAACGAGTATATATATTATAATTCAAAGCATTTTGTTGGGTAGTTTTTGCGCTATTACGTGCGGACAGATAAAAGAACATTCCAGATGACGAATATAGGAGCTACATATATAAATATCCCCACAGGACTAATGTAATGGCATAATTCTGAGTGTCTGTGTAAATGAATCATGAATTATGCATAGTTTGTTTACAATACTCAACACGGCATAATAAATCTTATTAACATATATCACTTACAGACCAATTCAATTATTTCAACGCAAGTTAGAGTTTGGAAAGACAGACAGGCAGACGGCTAACTAAAAAGAAATCATAAACATTTTTAACTATGTTGGAAAGCGTTAAAAACACATGTTAAGTTGAAATTTGAGATTTAGCAATTTATTTAAATAGACGGAAGCATATTTGAACTCTTTTGTATAGCCCTGTACTTTTCCTACTATCTTTAAATACACGCCATTTATATAGCTAAAATCTATTTAAAACGGAAACATGCTTTAAACTAATGAAATCACACGTTCAGAGATTACCATCCATAGCCGGCTATTAATCCAATTTTTGAGAGCCTCTGTATATCATTTCATTTCTATTCTTTAAACATATCGTAATACACTTAAAGCTGTTCAACGTAAAAAATGCATAACTCATTTACAAACCACCTTTAATATATATTACTTCCACACTTAGTAAGGAGTGCGAATTCTTTTGTGTAGCCCTGTATATGATTTGCACCAATTATATACACAGCGTAACATGCAAAAATGTAGTGAAACTTTAAAAAAATCATATCAAAACTTAAAACTTCAAGCAATTATCGTTAGCGTACAGCATTTTTGATGCAGCATAGTTTCCGAAATTTTTTGTGTGTCCCTGTAAATATTTCATATTTTCTATTACACAGTAAGAAATTCGTAGTAAACCTAAGTAACTTATAACAATTTTATTATATGTGTAACAAAATTAGAATATGCCGCAAAGTATGTTCCCTTCTATACCGTTATGTTACATAATTATTTTGTGTGGCCATGTAAATGAAAAATAACAATTCTTTGTGCAGTATATTCTACATCATTTGTATTTCAATTTAATTCATAAATGCATGTTAATTTCATTATGTTCGGACGAGTGTAATATCATCAAAAAGCACTTGAAACTTTTTCCTCGTCGGCCATAATGTAACGGAATACTTTTGACTGTCCCTGTATTGGAAATACACATCCGATATTCATAAAATTTGAAATAACTGGATAAAATTCTTCAATAAATATGTATTTAAAATTTCAAACGATTCGACAGAGTAATTTTTGCACTGTTATATGCGGACAGACAGACGGACGGACGCACCAGAGACGAATATAGGTGATATGCATTTATATAATTACTAATGTATCTAAAAAACAGCTAAATTTAAAAGCGCATGCCGAAATTGAAAACGCATTTCCAGCAGTTATTACTTAAAGACAGTACAGTAACCGGTTTCTTTTTGTGTGTCCCTGTAAATGAATGTTAAATGCTATAAATACCAAATACTCTATTCTATCATTGCAAGTGATTTTTCCCCCATAGACTATGATGTGATGCAATCTTTTTGGGTATACCTGTAAATTAACTGTTAATCCCACATACTTAAAATACAATACAGAACATGACTAGGAGACATAAAAAAGGTTTAAAAGATACCCAGATAAATAAATAGATAAATAAGATATCCTGTTCTCAAAAGTACTTACATTCTTAGAATGTAAAAAAATAAATAAATAAATAAATAAAAGTCGGTAATTCGAACGTTGTTGTTTCGATTTCAAAGGAGTCGTACCCATGAAAATAATATTTTTCTCTATTATTGCGCTGACGCCAGCAAACTCAAAATTATATGGATTGCATTCAAAATCGGACGGTAAAAGCAAAAGTTCATTTTTGAATAAGATCCACTCCATAACTTTAACCTCCTTATTTTGCTTCAGTGCCAAGTGACGTCAATATCCGTCTCAATACCTAGCGCTCTCAGCGCCATCTATTGTTTGTAATTCGAACTAAAATCCAGAATCGCAGGAAAAAAACTTTTGACCTTTTAGATGACTCTCGTGGAAGAATTTTTTAAATATCTGCAAAAGTTTGCAAGTTATTGATTTTTAAAATCGTTCAGTCCTTTTCAGGACACCCGGTAGTAGGGGCGTAGCTACTGGGGGGGCGTCTCGCCCCCCCAATGTCGGCAACTTCCATGGTAGTCGGCAAATTCTAGGTAGTATCAATCGATACAACTCTAAAACAACCAATTTTTTTCCCCAATTTTACATATTTTTACTTAAAGCATGCGCTAAAAAACACCAATCCTTAGCATTTTTCCTAAGAACTTCTTTCGAAAATCTGAAGTTTGCCTCTCTGTTTTTCGACTTTGCGTGACTGCTGGAAATAAATTGAGAAAAAAATCAGGAAAGACTAGTTCTTTCTGAGAGTTCGAAGTAGATTAGTAGAGTTGTAGATTATCAACTAGCACTAAAGATGAGAACGACTTCCGTAAAGACATTCACAGTACTCGTGTGTATGGACTTTACTCACGAGTGACAACAATCACACCGTCCGAAAAAGACAAACGGAAAGTTGAGTAAAAATCTTCACTTCTATTGGATTGTAAAGTCACTGCACAGACAATCACATCATCAAGTTGACGGCTAAAATTTAAGGATTAGAAGAACTCGATTATCATATTAAAATGCAACTGGTCTGCCAAACCTTGATGGAAACCACCTGCAAAAACTCTATTTTAGTGGTTGATTGGTAGATTTATCATTCCGAGGCCCGATTCCGGCACGACGAAATAAAGACAAATTTTAAATGGGCCGGGTCGGCAGAAGTAAGACATTTTTATCAAGGGACTGATAAAAAAAATTTACGTGCCGGGCCAGAAAAAAAATAAACAGAAAATAAACAAAAAAAATTAAAATTAAACGAACCAGCCGCCCCCCCCCCCCAAAAAAAAAAAAAAAAAAAAAATTAGCGGGCTATCGGTTCGATATAAAGAAAGCCGATAAAATATCCGTTATTTTCAATGCATATGACTTTCGCGAGAATAAGTATAAATGTTCGTCATGACCGATGCTAGTTTGACAATATCAATACAGAAATATAACATATCCACCGAAGAAATAGAGTCGGCTTCAGGCGTGGTGTCTGAGCTTAGTTTATTTTATTTTGTTTTATTTTATTTTTTTTTATTCAGCAGACTCGTGCAGTGCTGAAATCAGCCATTGTTCGGTAGATTTCGTATGAAATACTATCTATTGCGGTCGTTCCTATGTTGGAATTTCTGAAAATTTTTTTGCAGATCTACGCCGATCATAACCTCTAGACTCCAAAACTACCATCAATAAAAAAGTGTATGTATCACTTTCTTCTGGACTCAATAACTTCTATAGTTCTGCTCCAATCTCTTCCAAACTAATACATAAAATCAAGAGGTATAAAATATCGGCTAAATCCGTTAATGGGCAAAATCGGTCCAGGGGGGAGAGGGGGGGAATAGGGAGGAATTTTGAGAAAACCGAAAAAATGCCATAACTTCTTAATTAAAATAGATATCGAATCGGTTTAAAGGTTATCGGTTTAATCGGTTTTTACTTCTAAAAAATGGGCCAGAAGTTTATGCATGACATATTTTTGATAAATTAAAAAATGGGTTCAAGGAGCAAAAAAACAGGGTTTTTGGGAGAAAAAAAAATCATAACTTCGTTAGTTCTCAAGATATCAAATCCAACTAAACTTTGTATAAATGTTATCAACATTATCCAAAACTTTTGTACTTACAAGATTTTTAATAGGACTATTTCTTATTCCTAAAAAAATTAAAAACGAAAACATAAAGAGGGGGGGGGGGTTGAAAAAAGACAAAAATTCATAACTTCGTCAATTCTTGAAATATCAAATCTAATTAAATTTATTTTACATATTCTCAATAATATCTACATCTTTTATATTGACAAGTTATTCATAGGACCAGTTCGTATCGCAAAAATAAATTAAACAAAAACAGGAGTTGGAGAAAAAACATCAAATCCAAACTGCTTATATTCTGATTCATTCATTTTTGATTTTAAACACATCCAAATAACAGATTCTCTTATTTAGGAACTATATAATGTGACACATTGGTAAGTTTTTTGATAAAGACAAAATGTATTTCACAAAAGGCTGTCAAAAAGAGTATTTTGAACAGAATTTCCCGAAGTGATCGTGATTGTAAATTTGAGGTATTCAAATAACAAATTGCGTTTTTCCTGACTTATTTTTAAACCCATTTTTGCTATCAAACGATCCAATTTACAGGTCCTCTTATTTAGGAATTATATAATGTGACGCATTGGTCAGTTTTTTGATAAAGGCAGAATATATATATTTTTTAAAAAGTTGCCGAAATGGGCATTTTGAACAGAATTTCCCGAAGTGATCATGATTGAAAAATTGAGGTATTCAAATAACAAATTGCGTTTTTTATGACTCATTTTTAAATTCAGTTTTGCTTTCAAACACATCCAATAGACACGTTCTCTTATTTAAAAGCTATATAATGTGCCGTATTGATCAGTTTTTATTTTTATTTTATTTTTTATTTTTTTTTTTATAAAAGCTGAATATATTTTTTAAAAATGCTGTCAAAGTGGGTACTTTGCATAAAATTTCCCGAAGCGATGATGATTAAAGAATTGAGGATGCATTCAAATAACAAATTGATTATTTTATAACTCATTTTTAAATTCAATTTTGCTCTCAAACCCATTCAATTGACAGATTTTTGCTATTTAGGAACTATATAATGTGCCGTATTGGTCGATTTTTTAATAAAGTCAGAATATATTTAAAATATGTTATCAAAATGGGCATTTAAACCGAATTTAGCTTAAGATGATTCTAACCAGTTCTTACAGAAAAATGAAGTTATTTATTTATTTTTTTTTTTTTTTCAAAAGCGGCCAATTAAACGTGTTAAAGTGGTTTTATCTCTAATCATATTTTATTGTTTGTTGTTGAAATGAGCACTCTTCGAAATCTACCTCCGCCTATAGGCCAAGCCGACAGGGATTTTTTTCCATCAAAGTCGAGATGAGCAAGAACTGAAATTAGTTATTCTCAGGATGTATAGTGCGGGCAATATGTTTTGTAAAAATATTAAAAACGGTAATGAACTTCTCTTAAAGTAATCTTTAGAAATATACAGTAAGATGTTCAAATTCCCTGCTCTACAACACAAAACTTTAACACATTTTTTGAATAACTTTTAACTGTAAAGGCTTAAAATTGACAAGCCTCAGTATTGCAGTGATTTGGAATCCAATAGCGTTTTCCACTTTTTTAATTCCACTAAATTAATTACTTGTTGACATATAGGATATTCTTGTCATAGCTTCAGTTTTTTTCCTCTTCTGTGAAGTCGCAACCGAAAATTCGTTTCAAAACGTTATCTTTAATACTATTTTATCTAAGATGCATTGTCTTTACCAAAAAATGAATAACGTCATTCGATTACATAGTTTCTGAATGAGAACATCTGCCAATCTTATGCATTTCTGAAAAGAAATGAATTCATAAATGTATCAGAAAGTAACTCTTTTGGATTTGAGAAAATCCTTAATAAATGACGGAGAAATATTTTAACAAATCTACTTTTTATTATACAATTTCAAAAATATTGTAAACTACATTATTATTTTTTGAATCCTTATTTGAATGTTGAAACGTCTACGAAAAATAATCAATAATGTTGCTATTCTGCATTTCCTGTTGTGTGAGCACATGTAATTTGAAGATATACTGTAAATTTATTATATAAATATGTATACAATCCTTCTATAGTAAAAAAAAACTAGCCTTAAAAGGAATGACTCCTGGAATGATGCTGATGTGGAAGATTTCCGGAACTAACGAATCCGGGTTGTCCACTCCTTCCATGAGTCGAATAGACCAATCAGGAAAGGACTCCGTCTATGCATCGCCGTATGGGTTACCATAAAGAGAGGAAAGGTTACCATCGCCAACAATCGCCAAGTTTGTCGCCAACTTGGCGATATATCGCCAAATTTGGCGACTAAAATTAGTTGTCAAAAGTGACGCCAACTTGGCGATAACTGTAATATTTCGCCAAATTTTTAATTTCTTTACAACACCAGTCGTTTGATACATCATTTGAGAGGTTTGCAACTGCTTATTCATATAATGGATGTCTTGTGTGTTATCCCCCATTCTGCTCCCCAGGGGGGACACATTTTTAATTTCTTTACAACACCAGTCGTGTTACACAAGATTTGAAAGGTCTGCAAATGCTTATTTATATTATGGATGTCTTGTGTGTCACCCCCATACTCTGCTCTCCCCAGGGGGGGGTCACATTTTTAATTTCTTTACAACACAAATTGTGTGACACATCATTTGAAAGGTCTGCAACTGTTTATTCATTTTATGGATGTCTTGTGTGTCACCCCCACTCTGCCCCCCAGGGGGCGCATTTTGTAATTTCTTTACAACACAAATTGTGTGACACATCATTTGAAAGGTCTGCAGCTGCTTATTCATATTATGGATGTCTTTTGTGTCTTCTCACACTCTGCCCCCCAGGGGGGCACATTTTTAATTTCTTTACAACACCAGTCGTGTGACACATCATTTGAAAGGTCTGCAACTGCTTATTCATACCATGGGGTATTTGCGAGCGCAGCAAGCAGGGGTAGCCAATAATTTGGAATCGCGAGGCGATTACGCGGGGAGTTGGCGAGCATAGCGAGCAGGGGGGCGGGGCCCCCCTAGTATTCTTAAAGAAATCTTAATAGTAATTACAAGATTTTTTTTTTTTTTTTTTTGTAGAAATTGAATTGGGTTGTGCAGGTCCGTGAACTGTGAAAAGATAAACGGACCGAACTTTATATTTGTATATTGGCTAAGCCTGTCTAAGGTAACTATCATTCGGGCCGGGCCTGGGAGTAGAAATTCCGGTCCGTACCAAAATACCGGCTCTAGTACAGGAAAATAGAATGATAAACCTACCGATCAATCACCGATCAATCAGTCTGCAGGTGGTTTCCACGAAGAGTGACTTTGCAGACCAGATGCATTTAAACATGCGAATTCTGAAGTTTCAACTGTCAACTCGATGAAATGATGGTCTTTGCAGCTGATTCGTGGTCTGACGGTGTTTTCCTTTACGAAAATGGCTTTTAGATATCTATAGCAAAAATTTTATAGAATTACGGCCCGTTCTTCTATACGCTAGTTTAAAAGTTATAGAAATACCAGTTGAAGTTTAATAGAAATGTCTATCGAGAGAAAGTGTTTAATAGAAGTTTAGTAGAAATTTCAGCTGTATCATTTCTGTTGAGCTTCTACAGATATTTCTGTAGCTTTTAAACTAGCGTACAGAAGAACGGGCCATAATTCTATAAAATTTTTGCTATAGAAATCTAAAAGCGATTTTCGTATGAGTTTCTTCCATATATCCGCAACCGACGTGACATAGGTAAAATTCAACGAAATGGGTTGAATAATTGAATCATTTAGTCGATTGTCTACGACTAAAGCCGATTATTGACAATTTGACTCAATCTGACAAATAAATCTTTTCTAATTCCTTTTAGAGATTAGAAGTCCGAACGGGCCGAAATTTTCCGGCCGGTGTCCAGCCCAATCTATGTAAAAGAGCATTTGGCCCGGTTCGTTATAGAAGTTGAAATTTTGCCCTAGACGGGCCTGGAAAAAAAGTCAAAATTTTGAGTCAATTTATACAAAACATTAATTTTCACTTGTATGGAGAAGTCAATAATTTACAAATGGTGGATACTATTTAAAAAATAAATATTTGCTGAAGAGTTATATAAGATGTCAGAGCGTTTTTTCTGTTCTCTATTTTTGTTTAAAATAGAAGCAATGCACGACATTGCTAGCAATAGGCGCAAAATTGTGGGCTGATTTTTTGTTTCTCTTCTCTTTCAGCAATGATACGGTAGAAAGAGATTAAATTTATGGAGTGGCTCTACGTTGCCAATGCAATTTTGTTATTAGAAGCCCTCCTCCCTTTAGTAATCTCCTTCTTTCACATCAATATTGAAAAGACAGGTCAAAAAGGCCCAGATTTAGCTCCTATTGCTAACAGTATCATCTATCGCCGCTATTTTAAACTAAAATTGAGAACCGCGGTAAAAAAAAACTTCTGCTATCTTACATTCTTTACGTAACATTTCTACAGGAATTTAATTTTACAGCTGTCGCCATGTTCAAGTTATTGAATTTTAAAATCAGTCAGTCAATTTTAGGACACCCAGTAGATGAACATATACAAATACAGAAGCATACTTTTAAAGATATACATATACATTCATATATACATGCATACACATAAACATACACAGACACACACACACACACACATATATATATATACTTTAAGTTAGTCGAGTCGGCAAAATCGTCATATTCGCCCCCCTAATGAATTCTACTTAAATACGCCCCTGCCCGGTAGATTAACAATATATATAACTGAAAAATTTGCATTAAAAAAATAAATATCGCAGCTTGCGGTACTTCTATAAAAATGACGGTTACGGTTATAAACATGATAAAAAGTCAAGAGAAATATTTTTGGTCAGAACTCCTCGTACGAAGTAAATTTTTAACAAAATAGATGTAAAAATCAATGTAGAAATTGTAGAAATTCTTTCCGGGCCGGGCTCAGGTCGAGATTTAATTTTTTTCCGAGTCGGGTCGTGCATGGGCCGAACTGTTAACTTTTTTATCGGGTCGGGCCGGGTCAATATTTTTTGTTCGGGTTGGGTCGGGCTCCGGCCGAACTTTTAATTTTTTTATCGGACCGGGCCGAATTGTTAGTTCTATGAGTCGGGCCGGGTCCGAGCCTGAAAATTTCGGCCCGTGCAGGCCTCTAATACACACTTTGATTTATCTTTCATAATATTTTGTTCATACTTGCCAACTTTTATTCTTTAGGTGTAAAATTTACACTTTTAACTATTTTTTTTACACTTGGGGTATACTTATTCTTCACTTTTTTGCAAAGTTTCTGTTTTTTTTTTTTTTTTTTTTTTTTTTTTTTTTTAATTTCTTAAATTATGAATTACTTCCCAATTGCTTTTAATAACTAAATGGTGAATGAAAGAAATATGTTTAGTATTGTGAATGACTTGAGGTTTTATTATTAAAAATAGCCAGGAGAAAACTTTTAATTTTCACTCTATGTAAAATGAAGTTGTCTTCTAAATAAATTTTCTCAGACATTCTTTAACCCTTTCCGGCACGGGCAAAATTCTGTTAGTAAAATGAGAAATTATCGACTGACACCGGAATTTAGAAACAACTTTTTGCGAAATTAAGAATTCCTTAATTTAAGCTTTCATTGTAAAAGCAAAATTTTATTAAAATATTATTGGTGTCGTTTCCAAGTTTGGCATTAAAATTAGGCTTGTCCGGATTAGGCACAGTGTGCCGTAAAGGGTTAAACAGCAAAAGTTAAGTAAAAACTGTTTTTAAAATCAGTTTCTTAATGAATGTCTGTTATGTTTTTAGGTGCGTTCGTAATTATGTAAATACGTAGCACCTATTGTTGTCGCTCAGTCCATCCGTCCGTCTGTCTGTCTGTCTATCCGTCTGTCCGCATATAACAACGCAAAAACTACCCAACCGAATCGTTTGAAATTTAAAATACATAATTATTACATAATTTTTTCGAGTCATTTCAAATTTTATGAAAATCGGATGGATAAATCAATTACAGGGACAATCAAAAGGATTCCGTTTCATTACGGTCAATGGGGAAAAAAGTTTCAAATGCATTTTAATCGTTTGAAATTTAAAACGTATATTTATTACATAATTTTGTCGAGTCATTTCAAATGTTATGAAAATCGGATGCATAGATCTATTACAGGGACAATCAAAATATTCCGTTACATTACGATCAATGGGGAAAAAAGTTTCAAATGCATTTTAATGGTGTTACACTCATTTGAACATAATAGAATTGACATGAATCTATAAAATATGTACTAAAAAATACATTTTGTACAATCTGTGATGCAAAGAATATTTATTATTAAATTACAGGGCCTCACAAATGTATTCCACTAAATAATGTTATACGGGGAAACATTGTTTGGGGATTGTTTTAATAATTTAAACTACTTCACATTTTATGAATAAGATATACGTTAATGAAGTATAATAAAAATTACTCGCTGCATATTTACAGGAACACAAAGATTTCGACCACTATACTGTATCCAAAGTACGCTCTACTATATCAGCAAGATCTGAATATTTTAAAACTTCGTTATCGTACGAATGCACCTCATTTGCTACGCTTCACGTGCAATTTCAAACTTGTTTGTATTTTCATCACCAAATTACTTTTTAAACAGTTATCAATGTATCATTCAATAATATTCATATTATTATTCGACCCGAGACGGAACTGGACATAATTGTTCTCAGGATGTGCAGAGCAGGCAATATGTTTTGTAAAAATATTAATAGCGATAATGAACTTCTGTTAATCTAAACTTCAGATGTGTAGCATAAGGCAGTCCTCAAATTTACTGCTCAATAACTCCAAGCTTTGACACAATTTCTGATTAACTTTTAACTGTAAAGGCATAAAATTGACAAGTTGACTATTGAAGGAATTTGGAATCGAATATCGTTTTTCCTTTTTGATAAAGAAATTGCTCGTTGAGAAACAAAAGGTTCTTGTCTCGTAGCTGCGGGTTTTCTCCTTTCCCATGACGTTCTAGAAATTCGATTCAAAACGCTAACGTTGACAGTATTTTATCAAAGATATCTTGTCTTTATCAAAAAATGAATAACGCCATTCGATGGCTTAATTTCTAAATAAGAATACCTGCTAATCTTATGCATTTTCGAAAAGAAAGAAATTGAGAAATATGTTAGAAAGAAGCTTCTTTGGCGATTTTGAGAAAAGCCTTAATATATGATAGAGAAACTTATTCACAAATCTTCTTTCTATTATACAGTTTCAAAAGTTACGGTGTTTTTAGCCCTCTTTTTTTTTTTTTCCTTTTATTCTAAACTACATTAATTTTTAAATGAATCCTTATTTGCATGTTTTAAAATGTCTAAGAATCTAAGTAATAATTAATGTAGCTATTGTGTATTTTCAATATTGCGAACACGTCGTAATTTTAAAATATGCTCTAAAATTATCCAATAAATATACATGCAGCATTTTAAAAAGAAATCTTAGTTATATGTTAAGAAAAATCTTAATATTTTGTAAAAATTGCGTCGGGCCAGGTCTGTTTTCACTGATTTCTGTACGGGCCGGGCCATGAACTGTTAAAATATAAACGGGCCGTGCTGGATTCAGGTCGAATTTGTAATTTTTAAACCGGGCCGAGTCAAGATAGCTTTTGATCGAACCAGACCAGATCCGAACCTAGTAATTTCGGCCCATGCATACCTCTATTTTTATCTAAGAATGCATTTATTTAAAAGACTATGCTGGTTTTATTTTAGTCATCAGCCCTAAGCTTTCTATTGAACTGCTTTTAATAATTACCTTTTAAATGAAAGCTGTTTATTTGTAGATTTGCCTGTTTTAGCTATTTTTTAATTTATTTCCATTTTTATATTTAATTTTTAATATAACAGCTTTTTATGAAATTTCTTCAAAGATTTTCTCTCTATAATATAAATTTGTTTTGCTTTATCACATTCCACCAATCAGAAGCATGATTTTACCAGTGAATCTGTCATCGTATTTAAAAGAAAAAATTTAATGTTTTTTATAAAAAAAATTAATCATAATAAAATAATTGTATGTAATTCTGTATTAATCACAGAAGAAAAAATTATTTATTGAGAAATAGCAGGTGTCAATGTGTAATTTTGGAATAAAATTTAAGTGCGATATTGATATATTATATTCCACTAAGGATTTAAATCAAATATATTATTTTTTTTTATAAAATGGTAATTTTATTTTTACATTGTACGTGTATGATTTTTACTAATTTTTTTCCCCAATATATAAGGTAGAGAGAAATTGTTTTTTTAACAAAATATTTTTCAATGTCTCCCCCCCCCCCTCCCTATCTTTGTACTGGGCAGAATTTTCCATATTAATAAAAGTAATAATTATCAAAAAAGTGTTATTGCCAAAATGGTTCATTTTCCAAAATTACAGAAGAAAATCGTTACGTCTTTCGTCAAAAACTATTCCAACCTCTTTTTATTTATTACCTGCTATTCTCTTACTTGAAAGATAAGGAAATTAATTTCTGAGAAATGAAAAAGAATAAATAGGTCGTATTCTATACTTTCATTAAAAAACCGCAGGTCGCTGAGTTTTTTTTAGTAAAATATAAATTACTTGCAAAACCTTTTATTGTACTCGCAGTGCCGGCGCTAGGGGTGGAGCAAGTGAGGCAGCCGTCTCAGGGAGCACCGTAAAAGAGCGGCATTTGTTTCGCATATTTGTTCAGGTAAAATAGACCAAAATATGAGTAAATACACCAAATGATGGCCATTCACGAAAACTTAAAACGAGTTTTGTTTTGACAATAAAAATGAAGATCCGATGATTCCCCCTCCCCCGCTTGAAAAAAGCTATTTTAAGTTGTTTGGAGAAAGGGGGGGGGGGGCTCATTTTTACTTTGGTGGAAAATCAATTTTTTTTTTCTTTAGCTAAAGTGTAGTATGATTTTCTATGTATTTTTTAATTGGGAATCGAATGACATTTCCGAAAGTCGATTAGGTTACATATTACAAAGTTAGGCTGATTTTATGAATACAAAGTCATGAATGGTTTTATCAATAAAAAATTATAAATACGGAAATATTTTCACAACTTTACTAACCTTGAAGAAATTTGATGATCTTGATTTTGATTATTGCTGTTTTGAGGAAGTTTCAAAAGCTTAATATTGTTTGATATTATGTAAAGAACAAGTTTTGAACATAAAATAAATATGACAAAGCTGTGATCAATAATAAAAAAAAACGTAACTTTCGACATTGTATAGTTATAAAACCTACCATAATTTTTATAAAGAATGATCATATGGACTTGCGAATGATGTTATTTGATCCAAAATTTGAAAGTACATAACAAATTATACCCACTTCACCTAATTTAAAAAAAGTTGAAGTATCCCCATCCCTCCATATACCCCCCCCCCCCCTAAAAAAAAAGCAAAGTAAAGCTTTATTTAGGGGTAGAGGTGGGCATTATTTAACATAACAGTTAAAAGTTAGTCCCAGAGATTTCCCCGTACAAATAAATAAATTACGTTTCTTCCGTATAATATATAGCATAGAAGTGTATAAAAGTGTTTCGCCTGGAATTCGGACTGGGGTGACCTTGTGCGGGGGTGGTCTTTTTTTTTTTTTTTTCAGGATGCTAGAAAACCCCACCGACTTATTGACAGAATTATACCCTTTAGGTTGGAAGGTGATGAAGGAATTTATGGAGGTTTGTGAAATGCAGCATAGAGAGGGTAATACAAACTTGGTTCTAAAAAAAAACAAGTCTTTTTTCCCAGAAATTGAATGCTCGAAGGAGGTCCTGGGTCTATATGGAATGTTTCCGTGAGTATGGTATTTACATTATCCCATAAATATGTCACGATGCTGTGATGTAACACATATTCTATTACATATATTTCTATTATTTTCTTCAATTGTGAGTCCCCCCTCCCTCTTTTAAAATTTATTTTTTAAAAGAAAAGCATTTTTAATACGTATTTTTATTGTGTGTTCGTCTCCAAGTGCATATAAAATAATATTAATAAATAAAAAGAACAAATAATAAATTAGTTTTAAAATATCATTCCATTTCTAGATTTTTCTTTCTTGTTCTTCAGTTGATTAAATATCAAACGACTGTTTTATGTAACTGCTATTTTTTATTTCCCAATCATTTCATTTTGTCTTGTATAAAGAACTTAATTTGTTACCTGTTGTGAAATTCCGTTTAGGGTTGCCGGCTGCTGCGCGTTCTCGCCACGAGCGATAAAGACTATATTCTTGGCAACACTCATTTTTTAAATTTTCCCCTTTGTTTATCATGTAACGGTCCTTTTTACCTGTACATTGTTTTGCTCAGATTGGGAATCTATTCTATGCCAAAAGACTTTTTTTGGCGTTTGTGAAATCTGAAATTTTTGTCAGTTTTACGTTTGTCACTGCTAAGTAAGGCTGCTCGCTCGCTGTTGTCAGTGATGACTAATGTTTTCTATATTATGTTTGAAGATCTTTCATATTACCGTGCTGCTTACTGACTAATGTTTACTGTATAATGTTCAAAGGTATTTTATATTACCGTTCTGCATACTCAACGTTTATAGGTATTTTATTTCTTGTGCTTTAAAAAATAAAGAAATAGTTAAGAAGATCTGAGAACTGATTTTCCTTGATGAAAATGTTTTCACTTTTGACTTCAGAAACAAATGTAAAAATCTGGACCTGGTGTTCATCACAACACAGTACTACGATTCCAGCCTAGCAAAAAAACGTGTCTTTTATTTCATCTTTTGCATCGATCTCGGCCACACATATGAAATGTGCCCTATTTTCATACTATGCCACCATAGAACTATGGTGCCGCGTGAAAAAGGGTTTTTTGTTTCTGGAGAAGTCGTCCAAGTGTAAACAATGTGATGAGACGAAAATGTGATTTGTATGTGCACCGTATTTTGCTTCGAATTCCGGATGGTACGGTAAAAAAAAAGTGTTTTCGAAAGAATAGTGATTACGACATTTATAGTTTCTACTGGTGCTAGTGGTGTTCGAATACAAGACATGTGAGATATGCTGCACGAAAATACGACGTACAATCCTGGAATGTTTCAGACGGAGTTTCAGTTCTACAAAGTTGTTGTCTGCAGAGCCGTTCTAAAGGGATGTATCGTGGTTTTTCTGTTCTGTGTGGGAGCATCTAATTCAAATCGTGCTTGATGTGGACCCCCCCCCCTTCATAATAAAAAAAATTAGGAACGCTGAACACAAATGCTTAGTAACTGCATCAACTTATTTAAATAATAGTTTCAGAAAGAACATATCTTTGTTGTTTCTCGTTATTTTTTTTCCATAAAAAAAAAGGGGGGAATGTATTTTTTTTTTCTCATGTTGTTTTCAGCTATGAAGAAAGGTAATGTACGCTTTCTTTTTCTTTATTTCATTGTATGTTTCATATTATATATTTGGTTTTATGTTATTATTATTTGTAATTAATTATGATATATTTGAACAAGCTTAAGTATTTATAAGTATATATATATTTTTTGAAAATGACTTCATCAAAAAATAACTTTAATATTTCTGTACCTTGCTATGAAGGTGATCCAACCACTTTGGATTTTTTCTTTGATATAGTTAGTAATTATGCAAAAATACAGAAATGGACAGATGATCAGGAGGTCTTGTTTCTCAAAACAAAATTAGCAGGACCTGCCCTAAAATTTTTTCTTGAGAATGACAAAATTAGAAATTCAAATAGTGTGAAACTAATTAAACAGGAACTTTCACGATTTTTCTCTAAAGAATCTCAAACAGTTATAGATATCGAATTTGATAACATAAAACTCTTACCTAATGAAAGTATCAGTAATTTTTCCCATAGATTGAATACTTTGGCCAATAAGGCTTTTAAAACGAAAGATCCTGAATTTCTTAACGAAATAAAATATAAGAAACTTTTGCAGTGTTTATCAACTGATATTCGAATCAAAATTAAGGAGGAAAAAATTGATGACTATGACAAAGCAGTAGAACGAGCAGAGTTTTTGCAAAGTATTTTGTCGAATGAAAAATTAATTAATATTCATAATGAATATTCTAATCATATTGATTTTTCTAAACAGATATCTGAATTATCAGAGAAAATAAATGCTTTGTCATTTGTAAACAATACACAGAAAGATGACACTAAACAAACCCAAACACGTCCTAGTTTTAAGAAGGACACTCGTGAGTTGTACAAATCAAAAAACTCTAGAAATTTTGACTTTAAGTTTCAAAATAAAAATAACAGAAAGGTAAATATTTGTCAAATTTGTTCTAAGCGAGGTCATTTGGCCCTCCAATGTTTTAAGTATAAGAATTTGTGTAAGAGAAGGAAATCTTATGATCAGAATTATTATGGACAATATAGAAATACTAATTTTGATAATTCTGGTTATAACCAATTTCAGCCTTTAAACGACCAGTGAGACGCAGTACAGCTGATGAGCTGTTGTCTCAAAACTGTCTTGGGTCATCAGCAAATAAATGTAAACTGTCGGATGAAAGACAAGTTAAATCCACTTATTCACAAACTTCTAAGGAAATTCAGATTTGCAACAATCAGTCAACACAGACTGATGAAAAAGTAGTCATTTATAATGTATATGATAAGTGTTCGTTTTTACCTATTATTTCCAGTAAGTTTGGCAAATTTGAGGCATTTTTATTACTGGATACAGGAAGTTCAATTTCAATTTTATCACTTAATTTCTTTAATGAAATAAAAAAGGATGTTTGTTACAAACATTTAGCTTCTTCAGTAACTATTTCAACTGTTAATTCTGCTGTTAAATTCTCTTCTTGCATTTCTGTGTCTATCAAAATTGGTAAAATATTCTTTCGGCATACCTTTTATATTGTTGAAATTGCAAATTCTTCAGAATTTGTTGGAATTTTAGGCTATGATTTTATTGTGAAAAATAATATTGTTATTAATCCCAGTGATAATACTGCCTCAATAAATGGTGTTGAAGTACCATTAAAAAATAAATGTAGAAAAAGTCAAATAAATGCAATGTGTATTGATGAAAGTTCGGAAAGTGAGGTAAATAATAATGACAGTAGTTCAAGTGATGTTGTGCATAATGTTAACAGTAATGAATCGCATGATCAGATCTGTGCATATCTTGCACACAAAGTTAACTTAAACCCATATGAACACAAATTTGTAAAAATTAAAACTGACATCTCACCAGATCAAGATGAGATGCTATTTTGTAGTAATATTTCCTCTAATAATGTGTTATGCCGTGATGCACTTATAAAATTAGATTCTAAAGTTCAAAATATCTCATATCCCAAAATCATGCATGTTTACATTGAAAATTTATCTGATCATGTTGTTCATTTAAATAAAAATATGGAAGTAGGTTATCTGTGTATACCAGATGAAATTGTTGATCAAAATGAACTGGAAAGTAATTTAAATCCTTCAATAAATGAAAATTATTGTAATTTCATTACTGCATCTGATCAGATACTTGCTCAAAGAAAAAAAGATCTTTCTATAAATGATTTTAAATTGGATCATTTAGAAGCAAATGAAAAGAAAGAAATCTCTGATCTTCTCTTAAAATATTTTTCTGCTTTTTCAAAATCTCTTAAGACACTTGGTCATACTGATCGCATTGTACCTAATATCAAATTTATTAATGACTTCCCAATAAAAACTTTACCATTTAGCATTCCCCAAGCACTTCAGGCAGATGCTAAAGAGCAAATAGATAATCTTGTTGAAGCAGGAATAATAGAAAGGCATTGCTCGGAATGGTCTTGCCCTATCTTAATTGTCAAGAAAAAGTCTGATGGTTCAGGTAAACAGAAATATCGTTTAGCGTTAGATTTGAGAATGCTTAATTCAGTTATTCAGGGATCTTCTTATCCTCTTCCCAAAATTCAAAACATTATTGCTAATTTATCCTCTTATAAATATTTCACTAGCTTAGATTTAAAACAAGCTTACCATCAAATTGACTTACCACCAGAATTGCAAGATAAATTGACATTTACATCTGAGTATGGCTCTTATAAGTATAAACGTTTAGTTTTTGGCTTAAAAAATTCTGCCTCAGTGTTTCAAGCACTAATGGACATGATTTTAGATGAAATAAATTTGGAAGGTATATTTACATATCAAGATGATTTTATATTTGGTTCAAACACATTTCAAGAAACATTACAAAAACTTGAGAAAATTTTACAGGTTTTATCAAAGTATAACTTGACTCTTGCCCCCAACAAGTGTACTTTTCATCAGACTTCCACAAACTATCTAGGTTTTCACATTGAAAATCATGCAATAAGTCCCATTCAAAGTAATATTTTGCGAATAACATCTTTTCCGGTACCAACAACTAAACGCCAACTAAAAGGTTTTATTGGTTTAGCGACATTTTATAGAAGTTTAATACCCAAATTTTCTGAAATCATACATCCATTAATTCAGCTTACCAGGCCTAAAGAAAAATTTCGCTGGACTCCTGAACATGACAAAATTTTTAATAATATTCAAAAAATGTTTTTTTCTGAACCAATTGTTCATTTACCAGATTGGGACAAACCATTTTTCTTAAATACAGATGCGTCAAAAATTGCTATTTCAGCTGTCTTACTTCAAGAATTTGATAATAACTTACTACCAGTTGCATATTTTTCTAAAGCATTATCCCCTTCTGAAAAAAAATACCCTGCGATTAAGCTAGAATTAATGGCTATTTACAAAGCAGTTGTTGCTTTTAAATATTATCTTTATAACAGAAATTTTACTATTTTGTCTGACAGTGCTCCATTAAAACACTATAAGAAGGTTAGTAACCCTGCGGATATTATAACTAGATGGCTCACCGAGTTATCCGAATATTCATTCAATTTTCAACACATTCCAGGTTCTTCAAATGTACTTGCTGACTATCTTTCTAGAAATAATTTCAAAAATAATCAACAAACACTAGACACAAATCCTGAATTAATATATGATACTACTCATATTCTCCCTATCATTGAGAATGATGAGCATGAAAAGACTATCTCTGAGTCACATTCAATTAATTATTTGACTGTTGGTAATTCAGAAAATCATAAAGATCCTTTGCTTGAAATATCAAACCAAACATTTGTTAATGAACAGTTAAAAGATACAGAATTATCTGTTATATATAATGAAATATTAAACAATGGTAGTTCAGATAAATATGACATGTATTTTATTCATCCTGATACTAAAGTGTTAATGTTTAAAAAAAACATGCCACATGACTCAACATTTTCTTATCATATTGTGGTACCACACTCATTAAAAGCTAAGGTTTTAGCTATTTCACATCTTTCACATTTCGGTCTAAAGAAAACCTATGAATTTGTAAGTAAAAGGTATTTTTGGAAAGGTATTTACACAGACACATTAAATTATGTTGCGTCATGTATTAAATGTTTGCAACATAAACATCACAAAACACAGCCTGCACCTTTGCAAGCAACGTACACTCCAAAACAAGCTGGTCATACTGTAGCAATTGACATTGTAGGTCCTTTTAGTAATGGTTATTCAGTATTAACAGTAACTGATCACTTTTCTAGACATATGGAATTATATCCTTTAAAGGAGACTTCTGCTAATAAAGTTGTTGAATCACTGTTTAAATATTTCACATGCTTTGGGAGACCGTGCGTAATTTTGTCTGATCTAGGTTCCCAATTTATTTCCAGTGTTTACAACATTTTTAATGAAACATTAGGTATAAAAATATCTCATTCTTCAGTCTCGCACCCCCAATCGAACTCGATTGCTGAAAGAATCAATTCTTCAATCAAAACTTCAGTTAATACTTTATTACTTGAAGGACACTCTTTTGAACATGCATTGTTGATTCACAAATGCTTATACAATGGCTCCACACACTCATCTACAAAATTCTCACCAAATCTTTTACATTTTGGGCGTGAGTTATCATTAATATTTGATACATATGACACTCATGCAAATCAACCATTTCTTGATAATGTTGACACTTATAAATTATTAAAAGAACTGGATGCAATGTACCAAAAAGCTTATGAAAACATTGTGTCTGCTCAACATCAAAGAAACTTAAAATTTTCACAATTTGCAAAGCTACGTCCATTAACTGTCCATGATATTGTTTATCTAAAATCTCGAGATAAATATAAACCAAAATATACTGGTCCTTATGAAATTATTATGAAACATTCACCTGTTTCATTTACTATAAGGAAATATCAGTATTCACATGCTCCTTCTTTTAGAGTGCATATAGATAGACTTTTACTTGCTCCACCTAGAAATGCATACCTTAATTCTAACTTTAATAAAAATACAAGCGCTAATATTAATAACAACAATAATAATTATCAGCAGTACAATAGCAATAGCTCTCCTCAAAACATTATTTCAGGATATAATCTTAGACCAAGAAAATAAATGTAATGCCACATGTTTTGTGTTAACTGGCCAGGACACGGAATTATGTTTAGTTGTGTACTATGTATTGGATCTTTTACTGGTCTACTGCTGGTTCAGTTCATTGTGTATTAGATTCTCTATGCAGTGTACAATTTTGGTTTTATATTTTATTTTCATACTACTATTTTGATAATTGTGTACTTTAATATTTTGACAAGTTTATTTCATAAGGTACTTAAGTAAAATTACTCTACACTCTATTGGAATGGCATTTTACATTTCCAAAAAATTTTTTAATACTGATCAGTGTTGATTTTTTTTATTTACATATTGTGCATATTTTGATTCTTACATTTTAATGAAGGTATTATATTTGTGTAAATTTAATTCAACTATAAACATTGTATTAAGTCAGTATTTAGAATTTTTTTTATATAAAAAAAAAAAAATTCTTTTTCAGCATTTATTTAAATGTGTGTTTAAGCAGTGTATGTAAACTGTTATGATAATTTAATTTAACAAGTTGCAAGCATTTTCAAGCAACAGCAACATAAAAGACAATTTCTATAAATAAAAAATATGTCATCTAAATATTTGCTTTTACAGCAGAACTGTTTTATGTAAGCGCTTACACTTGAATGATGACGAAGGCACGCTTACACTTGAATAATGAAACGAAGAATATAAAAAATAAGTTGTGTATACACATCAAATTGCTGGATATTAAAAGCAATGACTAGCATATATGCATGAATATAAAGGCCTAGGCATAAGTTGAAGTTTATTTATTTTTTTGGTAACATTTTGTGTATCGTATTGTGTTTTATATATATCATATATAATTTGTAATTTTTATAAACATATAGTTATTCTTATTTTATAAGTGTATATTTTGCTTGTGCTTTGTACATAGATTCCCAACACTTTACATTTTTTTATAAGAAAAAATATTTTTTTTTTCCTTCGCCAAAAAAAATATTTTTTGGTGGTCCTTCGAGTGATAATATGTGATGTAACACATATTCTATTACATATATTTCTATTATTTTCTTCAATTGTGAGTCCCCCCTCCCTCTTTTAAAATTTATTTTTTAAAAGAAAAGCATTTTTAATACGTATTTTTATTGTGTGTTCGTCTCCAAGTGCATATAAAATAATATTAATAAATAAAAAGAACAAATAATAAATTAGTTTTAAAATATCATTCCATTTCTAGATTTTTCTTTCTTGTTCTTCAGTTGATTAAATATCAAACGACTGTTTTATGTAACTGCTATTTTTTATTTCCCAATCATTTCATTTTGTCTTGTATAAAGAACTTAATTTGTTACCTGTTGTGAAATTCCGTTTAGGGTTGCCGGCTGCTGCGCGTTCTCGCCACGAGCGATAAAGACTATATTCTTGGCAACACTCATTTTTTAAATTTTCCCCTTTGTTTATCATGTAACGGTCCTTTTTACCTGTACATTGTTTTGCTCAGATTGGGAATCTATTCTATGCCAAAAGACTTTTTTTGGCGTTTGTGAAATCTGAAATTTTTGTCAGTTTTACGTTTGTCACTGCTAAGTAAGGCTGCTCGCTCGCTGTTGTCAGTGATGACTAATGTTTTCTATATTATGTTTGAAGATCTTTCATATTACCGTGCTGCTTACTGACTAATGTTTACTGTATAATGTTCAAAGGTATTTTATATTACCGTTCTGCATACTCAACGTTTATAGGTATTTTATTTCTTGTGCTTTAAAAAATAAAGAAATAGTTAAGAAGATCTGAGAACTGATTTTCCTTGATGAAAATGTTTTCACTTTTGACTTCAGAAACAAATGTAAAAATCTGGACCTGGTGTTCATCACAACACAGTACTACGATTCCAGCCTAGCAAAAAAACGTGTCTTTTATTTCATCTTTTGCATCGATCTCGGCCACACATATGAAATGTGCCCTATTTTCATACTATGCCACCATAGATGCGGTAAGGAAGTCTTGGGACAGGGGCAGTTGGGGTTCTTTCATGGATCGGGTTACACCGACCCAAACACGAAGCCTTTGGGAAAAGAAAAAAAAAAAACCAACCCGCAACCTGGTTCAAAACCGAATCATTTCAATCCGAATCGGAAAAAAAAAGCAAATTAACTGATCACGTGATCATGTGTTTTTCTCCCGTTGTACGATTAGTTTTTCTACTTTCGTCGGGAAAGACAGTTGAAAACGCCAACTTTGACGGTTTATTCAAAAATGTCTATAAGAAAAATCAGATAAATGAGTGCAATTAGATAGTTTCTGAACAACAACACCTGCTGGTTTTATGCATTTCTGAACAAAAAATAAATTAAAACTTATATTTAAGAACATTCTTAATTGATTGTATAATAAATATTATACTATTAATCTACGTTTAAAGCATAAATTGGTTTCATAAAACTAAATAGACAGTATAAACGTGAAGAAAATATTGTAAAATAATAATAATTATTATTATATAATAAATTTCATTTTTAATATATAAGCAATAGAAGCAAAATGGTAAGAACTGGGCAGCTGTTTTTTTATATTATCGAAACATTACATGTTATATGTGCTCCCTTTGTGGTTAATAAATTCAATGCATCCTTATGGTATAAAATTCACAAGGTTTCAAACTTGACAAAGAGACAAAAAACACTGGTTTTTTTTTTCCTTTCTTTCTTTCTCTAACCGATGTTCAGGCCCGTACCTGACGGGTAGTACCAGTGATTTTTAATCTATTTATAAACATACAGTTAATAGTCTAGTAAAAATCGTCTGGAGTTTTATTTTTTAGTTTCGCGGTGTTGCCACAGCTTAAAAAGTAACTCTCTGTTTTTTTATGGAATACCCTTTGTATAGATAAATGTATATTATGCCAATGCAGACAATACCATATTAATACCTCATACATTATAAATTCTATTACAGTAGCAAAAATATATATATATATATATATATATATATATATATATATATATGTGTTAGTTATAAATTTATTTTTCATTGGACATGCGCGAACGCTATCAAATTTTCATTTGCATATTGTGTTAGCTAAATCGCTAAATATATAGAACAACTTTTGTAAAAGTCTCTAAAACCTAGTTTGAAATGAACTGTCTTCTGAGCTTTCGAGTTGGGAATGGATGCTCGTTTATTCATTAGTGCCTATCACAACAACCGATCTTATTAAACCCTCAAGCAGTACTACAGTGTTGAATTCAGAGGTGGCACGGGGAGGGGGACATTGCCCCCCCCCCTCGGAACAATAAAATGTTCCCCCGGAAAATCTGAGATTTTGGGTTTTCAATGGTCAAAATGGACAATTCCCCCCCCCCCCCCCCGGAGCTACAAAAGTCCCTCCCAGAGAAAAGTGTCTTAATTCAACACTGAGTACTAAACCTCGTCTTCTGTTATTAAAAAAAAAAAAAAAAAAAAAAAAAAAAAAGTAGAGTCGTAGAGAAAATGTAGATGAAAATAAAAATTGTTATAGTGTACAACTGGTTGAAGGCACACATGTAGGTAGATGAAGTAAAAGAGGCACTATGGGCTTGCCACTACTACCATTGGAAATTGCCTGAATAGTCCACCACCACCACCTGTTGAAGAGAATCTCTTAAATGAAATGGAACAGAAATCAACATATTTTGAAATTCCCCACTGAATCTGGGTTATTCAAAATAATCACGACTTGCGTCTATTGTTTGTTCCCATGTTATTGAATTTTACGCATTTTTCATTTTTGTATAGTTAGCAAAATAATGTCATTTGTGGAAGTTCTTTTTCAGACATCCATTCTCCTCACCATAACATTTACTAACGTTCCTTTAAGGGTGTTCTCAACTGCTCCGCTCAACAAGCGCAAAACGATTTGACACATTTACAAATGCATTTTTTAACGGAAAGCTATAAAATTAGAATGCCTGACTACGGAAGTGATTTCGAATCGAACTTAATTTTCCATTTTATGATATTTAAATTACCTATCCAGTTCTAAGCTATTTCGATCACGTGATCACCCGTTTTTCTCCTGCTTTTTGACCAGTTTTTCTGCTTTCGTCAGGAAATGTGCTCAAAAACGTCAACTTTGAAGGCTTGTTATGAAAGATCTATCGTGTTTTTTTTTTTTTTTTTTTTTTTTTAACAGAAAATTGAGTGCAATTTGACAGTTGTTGAATAACAACACCTGCTATTTTCATGCATTTCCGAACAAAAATAAATTAATGCATGTGTCACAAAGTGGCCCTTTTTGATTTAAAAACACCCTTAAGCTTAGGTTAAATACGTGCAATGTAAGTGCCGATGACCTTCTTTCTGATGTGACTTTGGGAAAATTTCTTCATTTTTGGATGCAATTATCTCGTTAACTAAGGACTCTAGAGAAAAATGCATCAATACTTTTATGTAAAGAATTTAATTGCCTTTATCTATTGCATCAGCATTTTTTTGTAGGATCTATAAATTGCAAGATATAAAAAAAAAAAAAAACTGAAACTAGTATTTTTTTTTTTTTAACCTCCCATCTCTCGCGCTCCCCCCCCCCCCCCCCCTCTTACCCATTCATTCATCCGGACTTTTAGTGTGTGCATTAGTAGACACCATAAAAAAACATTATCAAGTTTCAAAACTTTCAGAATTATGTCGAAAAATGACCTAAAAGCTGCTTAATTGACTGAATTACTTCCGTATCATAGGTATTTAAATTAATATAATAGATGTAGAAGAAAGTTTTCTGAAAGTCGCAGCATATCAGTTTTACTGATTGCACAGACAGCAATCTTATTAAATAATAGAGCCAATCTAATATACATATTTTAGTCCTACCTTTTTATTTTTAACAGAAATAAATTTAGATCCCCCTCCCACACACACACTCTTTTTCTTTCTAAATATATTTTTTTCTCATCATGATTTCGCGTAGAACGTATTATTCTAATTTGAGTTTCACTGCATAACAAAATAAAAGAAGAAATATAAACGATTTTTGACGTTAATTGCATTTAAATACGTATATGTAATAAAAGAAAAAGAAAGAGAAAAAGAAAAGAAAGAAAGAAAATTTAATGTACTATAACGGTGATTAAATAAAATCGTATGGGATTTATTCGTTTTTTTAATCAAACAATAAGTGAATAATAATTAATAACTAATATTAAATAAAAACTTAATTTGCAAAAAAAAAAAAAAAAAAAAAAAAAAAGAAAAAAAAACCTTTTTAGGTTTAGCTTATCGGTGCAGATAGATTCTAAAGTTAAATACTATTTTCACCAATAAAAATTAAATGAAGATTAGAGATAAATTCATCAGTTTAATAACTTTACCTGCTCCTTTTTAACGAGATTCTAATATCACATTTTCCGTAAGAGTTGGTTTTATCAGAATCATATTAATACGATATTATTAATGCGATAATTTTTTCTTCAGGCGCTATGCTTTCTTATTTTATATTTGCTGAAGATTTCGACCTATCAAAAACTTGTTAGTATAAAAGTTGTAAGTAAAATTAAGAATATTTATAATAAATTTAATTGGAATCGAAATCTTGAGAATTCACAAAGTTATGAATTCTTTTCTCTCTAAAATCCTTTTTTTTTTTTTTTTTTTTTTTTTTTTTTTTTTTTTTTTATTCCCCTTGAGCCCGTTTTTAGTTTTATCAAAAATTTGTCTTGCATAAAATTTGGCTCATTTTCTAGAAGCAATAATAACTTTAAACTGATTTGATATGTATTATAATTAAATAATGAAGTGTTTTATTTTTCTATATTTTTGTCAAAATTGTTCTAAACTAGAATACATACAATCCCATGCATTTAATATCTGCTTTCTCAGTACCGTGTCTGTTTAACAATGATACCTCCCACCCCTTCTTTTATTATGCTTGTTTCTTATTCTTAATTAGTTTATGTAGTTATATCTTTTAATTTAATATTAAGACGTATTCCAATGATAACATCCGAAATAAATTTAAAAATCACTTTAAAATCAATTCCTTTGTAATAGTACATTTCTTGTGGTCCCGACGAGTTCGAATTAACGAGAGTCGACTGTATATACATACGCATTTCATAGAAAATTCTGAAAGGAGAGAAAAGGAAAATGAAAAAAAAATTGTCTTATTATTAGAGTTCAAATTAACTTTACATGTTTCTCTTTCATTTATTTTGTTCTGTTTATTTTTCAAATAACAACAGTATATGTTTGAAGTTATTCCGATTCTTTAAAATAAGTATATATATTTCTTCTTAGTTTTCATCCATCCGTAACGTCAATTATTTACTCCAATTTTTGTTTGGCTTCATTCCCTCAAATTAAAAAGTTCTCTGGTGTTATTTCCACCTTGTTATCAAAGAAATAATAAAGATAAACACAGTTATTATGGAGATAAATAAATAAATATACATATATTTTAGAATAACATTATTCACCCAAGCCAATGTAAAAAAAAAAAAAAAAAAAAAAAAAAAACTTTTTAAAAGCAGAGAAATATTAAAAAGGGAGATGAAAGTAGAGAGAAAGTGCTGAGAAAATATAAATGCAGACCTCCCATGGCGTTTGCACAGATCTTGTGCGGTAGCACTCAGATTTGCCCAAAAATTATGCGTGCTTCAAAAATAAGTAGTTTGAATAAAAAAGCTAAAGTAGGTTATTTGTGGTAGACTACGATTTCGCTGATTCAGGCCATATGCAATTACTGCGTATATTATAGCACAAAAAAAGCGTGTTACATACATATCCTTATTTACATACTTGTTTTAAATTGATGGTAGGTTTGCAACTTAAAATGATATGGAAGAGACGGAGGATTTAACTTTAACCGTTAACACCCACATTTTTTTTTAATTTTGAATTTAAGCTAGAATCTTCTAGAATATAATTGGAACGGCAAGAAGAAAGAAGTTTTTTCTCATACCCGTTTGCAGATTTAATGATATATACCTTTTTTTTTAATAAATGAATGTGAAGTTTTACTTTTAGGCTTTTTTCTGTATAAAGCAGTGTTATTCTAGTGTAAAAATGCATGGAGAACTGGAGACAGATATACAAAATGAAAAACGGCAACTGTCGGATTATCTGGATCTTTCACCAAGTTTACTGGATCTGGTTTTATCCTTTGATACTTAAATATATTTTTAAATATTCTCATACATGAAATATTTTTAAATGAATGAAAAAATTACATATATTCTAAATTTAAAAGGGATTATTTTTAAAAAAAAGAATGTATCAGAATGTAACAGAAAAACTTTTAAAAACAATGTGATGATGACTCAATGAATGAATCGAAACATGTCAGCATAAATATTTAATATATTTTTAATGTATTTTTAGTAAAGTAACTTCTTTTAAGCAGGGTCCGATTTACAAATTCGGGGGCCCTGAACACAGATACTTACGGGGGCCTCTTGTACCGATATTTTTTAAAAATGCAAAAGCGTAGTTACTTTACTAAAAAGTAACCATTTTTAATTTTAAAATAGCTATTAATTTAAATATGATAATCAATAACTTACTTTTAAATAATTATTTCACAATTAAGAAATTTAAATGAGTTTTACAATAAACTGTGTCGTGCTAATTATCTTTTACTATCAAGTCTACATATCTGGAATGAAAATAACAGCAATTAATAAAACATTTTCGAAAACACTAAGCTACAATTATTTAAAATATTACGGGACTCTAGAGCTTGCATGCTACACTCACTAATACTGAAACAATCTGACAGGAAAAGGATTAAACAAGAATTAAAAATACAATATATTTTTTAAGTGATGAAGATTAAATAAAATATTCACTTTAATAAAATAATAAACGGATGTTTGAGACAAAATGTTATAAAAATACAATATGAAAATAATAGAATGAAGAATGAAGTTTAAAATTTCATTGGATATTAAAACTACATCAGATTTGCGGCAATAATTGAAAAACCTTCAACAGCATTTGGGACCCCCTGAAAATCAGGCCCCCTGGGCCCGTGCCCCGGATGTCCTGCTGTAAATCTGGCACTGCTTTTATGTAAATAAATATTTTTAGTGTACGTTCTTGACTTTTTCGTTTTAGAATATATATTATTATAATATACTTATTAGTAAATGTAATTAAGATTTATTTATTTTTATTTTACATTGATAGATACATGTAATAAATGAGTATAATATATTAAAGTAATATTAATGTGAATGAGCGTAACGTCCAATTATGCTCAGATCCGATCTGGCTCGAATATCTAGAAAAAAAAATCAAATATGATATCAACACAGTATAAATCTGCTGAAAACAACAACAACAACAAAAAATAATAATAAAAAAAATAAACTTTTCTACCGAAAATTGAACCGACTTCAAAAACTACTGCAAAGTGAAAAATAATTTTGTACATAATAGTAATAAGAAATTAAATTTAGAGCGTAGTATTTACCATGCGTATTATTATATTTATGTACATTAATTTGATTTTTTGGAGTCGGTGCCAGCCAAGCCAAGTTACATGTAATTTTCCAATAGACACACATCCAAGTATTTGCGAATTTTTTACGATTTAATACTTAGTTTAAAATGTAACTTTATTCTTTTACGATTTGCTTTGGCTGTTTAATTTTAATTTTGAAATTGGCTTGGCTGGTACCGACTCCAAAAAATCAAATTAATGTACATAAATATAATAATACGCATGGCAAATACTACGCTCTAAATTTAATTTCTTATTACTATTATGTACAAAATTATTTTTCACTTTGCAGTAGTTTTTGAAGTCGGTTCAATTTTTGGTAGAAAAGTTTATTTTTATTATTATTATTTTTTGCTGTTGTTGTTGTTTTCAGCAGATTTATACTGTGTTGATATCAGATTTGATTTTTTTTCTAGATATTTTTCTAGATATTCTAGACTAAACAATGGAAGTAGTAGGAAAAGGACAGTTTAAGCTCAGCCGGCGGCGGCACTGCGGCACCGTGCCGCCGCCGCACCACGCAGCAACCGTCCCTCCTGCGCCCACCGTGCCGCCGCCGCCGCCCTCCTGCGCCCACCGTGCATCCCTCCTGGCCCCTCCTGCTCCCACCATCTCACCGCCGCCCTCCTGCGCCCCCTAGTGGAAAAAAGGAACATTCTATTCTAACAGGATAGGTGAACAACCTTCCCTAATTAAAAATATTACCAATCACATCTCAACTCGGAATCATACTATATGATGAAGATTAAATTTATATTTGAATTTTGAACAACCATAATTTTAATGAGTATTATTAATTAAGCGAAACACTGGAAAAATCTCAGTTTTTAACCATTTTATTTAGATTTCTTCAACTACAAGATGAGATTATCAATTTAACTCAAGAAAGTTAAACATATATTTGAATTTTGCTTCATAGACATCTTAATGAGTAGTATTAATTAAGTAAAAACAATAGAAAATATCCAGTTTTATAGAAAAAGACTGATTTCTTACGATTTTTATCAACTATATGATCAATGTAACGACTTAAAAGTTGAAAATTAAACATGTATCCTAGTTTTTCAACAGCTATAGTCTTAATGAGTATCGTTAATTAAGTAAAAAAACAATGGAAAATATCAAGTTTTATGGAAAAAGACTGATCTCTTACGATTTTTATCAACTTAAGAGAGAAAACTTAAACATACATTTCAGTTTTTCAACAGCTATAACCTTAATGAGCATTCATAATTAAGTAAAAAACAATGGAAAATATCGATTTTTATAGAAAAAGGCTGATTTCTTACGATTTTTATCAACTGCAACATCAGTGTATCGACTTACAAGTTGAAAGTTAAACATGCATTCTAGTTTTTCAACAGCTATAATCTTAATGAGTATCGTTAATTAAGTAAAAAACAATGGAAAATATCAAGTTTTATAGAAAAAGACTGATTTCTTACGATTTTTTCAACTCAAACTTCAGACTATCAATTTGGTAGAAAGAAATTTAAGCATGCATTCGAGTTTTAGACAACCATTTCCTTCATGAACATTATTAATTAAGCAAAACAACAGAAAATATTAAATTTTTAACTGATTTCTTCATATTTATTTATTTTTATATATATATATATACATAAAATCAGAATACACAACTTAAAATAGAAATTTAAACATATTTTTTAATTTTTGAACAGTCGTTACCTCAAAGAATTTCAATAATTGAACAATTAACAAAGGAAACTAATGATTTTTTAACGAAAAAAGACGAATTAAACGAATTTGGTTAACTTTTACTCTAAATGGAAATTTCATCATACTTTTATATACTAACTAAGTAGAATTTTAATGCATAAACGAACACATTTCAGTAAATATTCAACGCACACGCAAATATGAAAACAACACCTGCTTCTTGTGACGTCATATTGAAACCAAAAGTTATTCCTCCGAAGTCCCTCACCATACCTTTTCACCCCCATCTCCCCCAATTTTTTACCTTAGGTAGGGAAATGGACAATGCAATGACCTCTCATTCTTGTATATTTAGAAGTCTGGGAGAAAAAAACAGACATTTTATACACTCCAATTTCATAACAGTTACCGCAATATCCCAAAATTTGAATTTTGGAAGACATAATCAGTATAATTAATTAAACAAAATAATAAAAATATTATTTTTTAAGGTGAAAAGGTGAATTTAAGCGAATTTGATTAGTTTTACAATAGTCTTTTGAACAACAACTTGGAAATATAGATTTCTAACAGAAGAATTAAACGTATATTTTAATTTTAACAACAAAAACTTAACAAGTATCATTAATTCAACAAAAATAAATATCAATTTTAAAGAAAAGACGAATTTGAATAATTTTACACTAGTATTTTCAAAAGCAACATAGAAATATCAATACTTATTCACATATTTCACTTATTCACTGTATTCAGTACTATATTTAATAAATATGGATACAATTTAAGAATTTTCTAATCTATAATTAAATATTAGCTGTATATTTAATGTTACCCATGTTTTCAACAGTAGTTCACAATCGTGAATTTTGTATTTTAAATACCATGTATTCAGGTTCAGATTATTTTCACTTGAAATCATACAGAATTTTTTAACAGAGTTTGTTTTTGAAATCATTGAAGCAACTGTATTTAATATTTTTAACACCAATTTTCTAAGATTTTCTAACATTTTCCGATTATACATTCTTCAGAAGTACATTTCTAAATGTTACAATCACTTTACATATCGAAAAGATATCATTGAAGCAACTGTATTTAATATTTTTAATACCAATTTTCTAAGATTTTTTAACATTTTCCGGTTATACATTCCTCAAAAGTTATTATTACGTATTCTAAACAATAGAAAATATTAATTTTAAGAATAAAAAGACGAATTTAAACAAATTTTATTAGTTTTACACTATTTTTTCTCACCTCCAACACGGATATATCAATTTTAACAGAAGAATTAAACGTATATTTTAGTTTTTAACAACAAAAATGTAATAAGTATCATTAATTAAACAAAAATAAATATCAATTTTCAAGAAAAGACAATTTTTTACACAAATTTTCAACTTTGAAATACATTTGCTTACATATATTGTTACAGTATATTACTAAACTTAAACTTTTTAAAAAGTTTGAATGTCTTTACAAAGGTTCATACTTATATTTTTCACGTCTTGACTGCATTCGAAATCTTACAACAAAAGTATACTTTTATTATTATTATTATTATTATTCTAGAAAACCTAAAAAATCGTTTCTTGCTGCTTTAGACACTTGACATATTAAAACTACTCTACCCATATAATTAATCAAATTAGGACATGATTCATCTTACACTTCAAAATTTCTGAATTTTTACAATACTTATTTTCATCAAACTTTATTCTTGACCCTATATATTTTAATAGCACAGAATTTTAACATCTGTTTTTATCTACTTATCAAAAAATTATTAAAACACCCAACAACATTTTCCAAATATGAATATTATCTTTACAAATTTAATAATGCAAAACATACACGAATACAAAGTTTAATTTTTACAAACATTTCATATTTCAAATCAAACTATTCGAAATTTTCACAACATAAGAGCAAACATTAAACGAACTTTTTAACATTAATATTGCTTACATCTTTTCATCATAACTTTTAACTATGATAATTATCCATTTTTAGGTTGATTGTCGAAAAACTGTAACTGAAATTACATAAACTTAATGTAAAAAACCATGTTCTCACACAATTTCTTGAAATTCAACAAAGAATTGACTATTAATCCAATACTTATCTACTTCAATCTCGACTTTCGATAGTATATAGATATTGCATCATTACATACTTACAACTCTTTTCAAACGTTTATCAGAAAATCAAGTCAATCAAAGTCTAGTAGTTATTACATACCTGTTCCTCAGAAATATTACTATCATATGAAACAGTAAAGAAAATTAATAGATATTTAATATTTAATAATTTCATACGTGAAATTACTGCTGAATAAGAATACTAATAATCAAAAAAATCAACTGTTGGACAAAAAAATAGTACAGATTACCGAAAATTCAAATAATTTTTTCTACAAAAATTACAAAAATTAACAAATGAATGACAAGTTAGAGAAATAACTAAAAAAAAAAAAAAAATAATGAACATATTTACAAATTTATTAAAATCACACCTTTTTCTGGATTACAAACCACAATTTCTTGAAAAATTTAACACCGAATTTGTAAGATTTTAATCCTAGTATTACATACACTCAATAAATATTCAAAATTAACAAAAAAATAATTTTTTAGTCTCATCAATAAGCAGAAATTCTATATTAAAAGAATATTTTCATAGTAGTACTTATAAAAATGAGAGTTTACAAACTGATTTTCATAATTTTATCACATTTAAACTTAATATTTTACATAAAACATTATTTAATCAAATTTTATGCTTTCTAATTCAGTAAAATTCAATACTTTTTTAGTTTTTAAACCAATACCACAATATTTATTTACATCAAACTTGATTCTTCACCTTTTATATTTCCACATTACACACGTGAGATAAATACTAACTTGGATCAGGAGTTGAAGTCCATTCGATTTTCATCATGTACGCATTGCTCCTACACAAAATTTCTTACTGCTATAATCATCTAATGTATTAAAACTAATCTACTCATATTTTTAATCAATTCATCAGATGTTTCATCTCGCACTTCTGTATTATCATGCATCAAGTTGCTTAAAATATAAATACTATCTTTATAGTTTTAATGATATATAGTATACATGGTTTATCTTGAGTTAGCACTTCCATAGTATTAATCAAATTATATGTTTCATCTTGCACTTGATCTTAATGATTTCATCTTGCATCTGAATTATCGTCCATCGAGTTTTTTTTAAAATAATAATATATTTATAGTTTTTGATTATACATAGCATGTACGAATACAATCTTTAATTTTAACATTTCATATTTCAAATAACCTATTTCCGAAACCAAGCTATGTGAATTTTACCACAATGCTTATTATCATAGAATAATTTGTGTTTCACACTTTTCTAAAAATTATCAGATATGTACCCCTCAGAGAAATTACTATCATATGAATAAATGAAGAAAATTTAATTTATATTAAATGTACACGAAATTGATTGCAATATACATGTATTTAATAAAAATAAATAAATAAGCGATTATTTATACATTAAACCTTTACTAAATATATATTTCTTTCATTATACAGATGTTTCAACAAGATGAACCAAAACAGCAGCAAACTTCAGAAATTAATGATCCGAATGATTCATCCCTAGCACATGTAGCGTTAACGAATAACAAATATGTGAGTACTTATATGAGAAATACTAGAATTCGTATATGAAACGTAATTAGAGTAAATACAAAATGATTTGTCTTACTACCTACACTTTAACAAGTGCTTTTTACCTATATTATTGAAGAGAATCCTAACTGTGTCCATTTATTTCTATTACAGATGTGCTCTATTTGTTACAAACACTTCTTAAGTAAATGGAATTTAATAGAACATACAAAAATCTATACAGGTGAAAAACCTTACACTTGGAAAGATTACCATAAATGCTGTTTTCAAGGAGACGTGAATCAAAAATGCACACATCATCATATAAAGCATCGTCAGATATATGTAAACTTAGCGAAGATATTCAAAAATTAGTCAGACTTTTGAAGAATTTAGAAATAAAGGAAGATATTTAGGCTATTTATCCATCATATTTTCACAACACTTACCACAATATCTCAAACTTAAAATTTGGAAGACATACACACTGCTGAAAAGTAATTTTGTGATTCTTCTAATCAGTATGAATGTATAGATATTATTTTGCAGTGTATTCTTTAAATGCTCACATTAAATATTCTTTTATATGCATATATCGTTGTGTTTATTTTTCTAATACCTATTACATTAATGAAATACATAACATTTTAAGTGAAATAACACTCTCACAACTTAAAAAATGCATAAGAACATACAAAAAATAAGCAGATGTATGAAAAAATATGCATGTTTACAAAATAATTTCATTGTTTTCTAGAAATATTAACAAAAAATATTTACAATATGAAAAAATTGCAAAAGTGAAAAGAAAAAACACAAATGTAAAAACAAAAACCACAAAGTGAAAAACTCATAACAAAGTTTTTGAAAAAAATATTTACAACAAAATTTTTTTTTTACAAAAACCAAAACTTACAAAAATATTTTTTTCAAAAATTTTTTTTTTCAAAAACATTTTTTACAAATTTTTTTTTTTTCAAAATAAGTTTTTACAAAAGTAAAAAAAAGAAAATCACAACGTTAAAAAAATGAAAAATTTTTGCTAAAAAAAAAATGTAAAAAAATTGCAAAAAAAGTTGCAAAAATTTCAAAAAAAGTTATGAAAAAAGTCTCAAAAATTTTGTTGTTTTTAATAGCAAATACAATGGTTTCGCCATTGCATACTGCATGCAATGCAGTATGCAATGGCGAAACCATTGTATTTGCTATTAAAAACAACAAAATTTTTGAGACTTTTTTCATAACTTTTTTTGAAATTTTTGCAACTTTTTTTGCAATTTTTTTACATTTTTTTTTTAGCAAAAATTTTTCATTTTTTTAACGTTGTGATTTTCTTTTTTTTACTTTTGTAAAAACTTATTTTGAAAAAAAAAAAATTTGTAAAAAATGTTTTTGAAAAAAAAAATTTTTGAAAAAAATATTTTTGTAAGTTTTGGTTTTTGTAAAAAAAAAATTTTGTTGTAAATATTTTTTTCAAAAACTTTGTTATGAGTTTTTCACTTTGTGGTTTTTGTTTTTACATTTGTGTTTTTTCTTTTCACTTTTGCAATTTTTTCATATTGTAAATATTTTTTGTTAATATTTCTAGAAAACAATGAAATTATTTTGTAAACATGCATATTTTTTCATACATCTGCTTATTTTTTGTATGTTCTTATGCATTTTTTAAGTTGTGAGAGTGTTATTTCACTTAAAATGTTATGTATTTCATTAATGTAATAGGTATTAGAAAAATAAACACAACGATATATGCATATAAAAGAATATTTAATGTGAGCATTTAAAGAATACACTGCAAAATAATATCTATACATTCATACTGATTAGAAGAATCACAAAATTACTTTTCAGCAGTGTGTATGTCTTCCAAATTTTAAGTTTGAGATATTGTGGTAAGTGTTGTGAAAATATGATGGATAAATAGCCTAAATATCTTCCTTTATTTCTAAATTCTTCAAAAGTCTGACTAATTTTTGAATATCTTCGCTAAGTTTACATATATCTGACGATGCTTTATATGATGATGTGTGCATTTTTGATTCACGTCTCCTTGAAAACAGCATTTATGGTAATCTTTCCAAGTGTAAGGTTTTTCACCTGTATAGATTTTTGTATGTTCTATTAAATTCCATTTACTTAAGAAGTGTTTGTAACAAATAGAGCACATCTGTAATAGAAATAAATGGACACAGTTAGGATTCTCTTCAATAATATAGGTAAAAAGCACTTGTTAAAGTGTAGGTAGTAAGACAAATCATTTTGTATTTACTCTAATTACGTTTCATATACGAATTCTAGTATTTCTCATATAAGTACTCACATATTTGTTATTCGTTAACGCTACATGTGCTAGGGATGAATCATTCGGATCATTAATTTCTGAAGTTTGCTGCTGTTTTGGTTCATCTTGTTGAAACATCTGTATAATGAAAGAAATATATATTTAGTAAAGGTTTAATGTATAAATAATCGCTTATTTATTTATTTTTATTAAATACATGTATATTGCAATCAATTTCGTGTACATTTAATATAAATTAAATTTTCTTCATTTATTCATATGATAGTAATTTCTCTGAGGGGTACATATCTGATAATTTTTAGAAAAGTGTGAAACACAAATTATTCTATGATAATAAGCATTGTGGTAAAATTCACATAGCTTGGTTTCGGAAATAGGTTATTTGAAATATGAAATGTTAAAATTAAAGATTGTATTCGTACATGCTATGTATAATCAAAAACTATAAATATATTATTATTTTAAAAAAAACTCGATGGACGATAATTCAGATGCAAGATGAAATCATTAAGATCAAGTGCAAGATGAAACATATAATTTGATTAATACTATGGAAGTGCTAACTCAAGATAAACCATGTATACTATATATCATTAAAACTATAAAGATAGTATTTATATTTTAAGCAACTTGATGCATGATAATACAGAAGTGCGAGATGAAACATCTGATGAATTGATTAAAAATATGAGTAGATTAGTTTTAATACATTAGATGATTATAGCAGTAAGAAATTTTGTGTAGGAGCAATGCGTACATGATGAAAATCGAATGGACTTCAACTCCTGATCCAAGTTAGTATTTATCTCACGTGTGTAATGTGGAAATATAAAAGGTGAAGAATCAAGTTTGATGTAAATAAATATTGTGGTATTGGTTTAAAAACTAAAAAAGTATTGAATTTTACTGAATTAGAAAGCATAAAATTTGATTAAATAATGTTTTATGTAAAATATTAAGTTTAAATGTGATAAAATTATGAAAATCAGTTTGTAAACTCTCATTTTTATAAGTACTACTATGAAAATATTCTTTTAATATAGAATTTCTGCTTATTGATGAGACTAAAAAATTATTTTTTTGTTAATTTTGAATATTTATTGAGTGTATGTAATACTAGGATTAAAATCTTACAAATTCGGTGTTAAATTTTTCAAGAAATTGTGGTTTGTAATCCAGAAAAAGGTGTGATTTTAATAAATTTGTAAATATGTTCATTATTTTTTTTTTTTTTTTAGTTATTTCTCTAACTTGTCATTCATTTGTTAATTTTTGTAATTTTTGTAGAAAAAATTATTTGAATTTTCGGTAATCTGTACTATTTTTTTGTCCAACAGTTGATTTTTTTGATTATTAGTATTCTTATTCAGCAGTAATTTCACGTATGAAATTATTAAATATTAAATATCTATTAATTTTCTTTACTGTTTCATATGATAGTAATATTTCTGAGGAACAGGTATGTAATAACTACTAGACTTTGATTGACTTGATTTTCTGATAAACGTTTGAAAAGAGTTGTAAGTATGTAATGATGCAATATCTATATACTATCGAAAGTCGAGATTGAAGTAGATAAGTATTGGATTAATAGTCAATTCTTTGTTGAATTTCAAGAAATTGTGTGAGAACATGGTTTTTTACATTAAGTTTATGTAATTTCAGTTACAGTTTTTCGACAATCAACCTAAAAATGGATAATTATCATAGTTAAAAGTTATGATGAAAAGATGTAAGCAATATTAATGTTAAAAAGTTCGTTTAATGTTTGCTCTTATGTTGTGAAAATTTCGAATAGTTTGATTTGAAATATGAAATGTTTGTAAAAATTAAACTTTGTATTCGTGTATGTTTTGCATTATTAAATTTGTAAAGATAATATTCATATTTGGAAAATGTTGTTGGGTGTTTTAATAATTTTTTGATAAGTAGATAAAAACAGATGTTAAAATTCTGTGCTATTAAAATATATAGGGTCAAGAATAAAGTTTGATGAAAATAAGTATTGTAAAAATTCAGAAATTTTGAAGTGTAAGATGAATCATGTCCTAATTTGATTAATTATATGGGTAGAGTAGTTTTAATATGTCAAGTGTCTAAAGCAGCAAGAAACGATTTTTTAGGTTTTCTAGAATAATAATAATAATAATAATAAAAGTATACTTTTGTTGTAAGATTTCGAATGCAGTCAAGACGTGAAAAATATAAGTATGAACCTTTGTAAAGACATTCAAACTTTTTAAAAAGTTTAAGTTTAGTAATATACTGTAACAATATATGTAAGCAAATGTATTTCAAAGTTGAAAATTTGTGTAAAAAATTGTCTTTTCTTGAAAATTGATATTTATTTTTGTTTAATTAATGATACTTATTACATTTTTGTTGTTAAAAACTAAAATATACGTTTAATTCTTCTGTTAAAATTGATATATCCGTGTTGGAGGTGAGAAAAAATAGTGTAAAACTAATAAAATTTGTTTAAATTCGTCTTTTTATTCTTAAAATTAATATTTTCTATTGTTTAGAATACGTAATAATAACTTTTGAGGAATGTATAACCGGAAAATGTTAAAAAATCTTAGAAAATTGGTATTAAAAATATTAAATACAGTTGCTTCAATGATATCTTTTCGATATGTAAAGTGATTGTAACATTTAGAAATGTACTTCTGAAGAATGTATAATCGGAAAATGTTAGAAAATCTTAGAAAATTGGTGTTAAAAATATTAAATACAGTTGCTTCAATGATTTCAAAAACAAACTCTGTTAAAAAATTCTGTATGATTTCAAGTGAAAATAATCTGAACCTGAATACATGGTATTTAAAATACAAAATTCACGATTGTGAACTACTGTTGAAAACATGGGTAACATTAAATATACAGCTAATATTTAATTATAGATTAGAAAATTCTTAAATTGTATCCATATTTATTAAATATAGTACTGAATACAGTGAATAAGTGAAATATGTGAATAAGTATTGATATTTCTATGTTGCTTTTGAAAATACTAGTGTAAAATTATTCAAATTCGTCTTTTCTTTAAAATTGATATTTATTTTTGTTGAATTAATGATACTTGTTAAGTTTTTGTTGTTAAAATTAAAATATACGTTTAATTCTTCTGTTAGAAATCTATATTTCCAAGTTGTTGTTCAAAAGACTATTGTAAAACTAATCAAATTCGCTTAAATTCACCTTTTCACCTTAAAAAATAATATTTTTATTATTTTGTTTAATTAATTATACTGATTATGTCTTCCAAAATTCAAATTTTGGGATATTGCGGTAACTGTTATGAAATTGGAGTGTATAAAATGTCTGTTTTTTTCTCCCAGACTTCTAAATATACAAGAATGAGAGGTCATTGCATTGTCCATTTCCCTACCTAAGGTAAAAAATTGGGGGAGATGGGGGTGAAAAGGTATGGTGAGGGACTTCGGAGGAATAACTTTTGGTTTCAATATGACGTCACAAGAAGCAGGTGTTGTTTTCATATTTGCGTGTGCGTTGAATATTTACTGAAATGTGTTCGTTTATGCATTAAAATTCTACTTAGTTAGTATATAAAAGTATGATGAAATTTCCATTTAGAGTAAAAGTTAACCAAATTCGTTTAATTCGTCTTTTTTCGTTAAAAAATCATTAGTTTCCTTTGTTAATTGTTCAATTATTGAAATTCTTTGAGGTAACGACTGTTCAAAAATTAAAAAATATGTTTAAATTTCTATTTTAAGTTGTGTATTCTGATTTTATGTATATATATATATATAAAAATAAATAAATATGAAGAAATCAGTTAAAAATTTAATATTTTCTGTTGTTTTGCTTAATTAATAATGTTCATGAAGGAAATGGTTGTCTAAAACTCGAATGCATGCTTAAATTTCTTTCTACCAAATTGATAGTCTGAAGTTTGAGTTGAAAAAATCGTAAGAAATCAGTCTTTTTCTATAAAACTTGATATTTTCCATTGTTTTTTACTTAATTAACGATACTCATTAAGATTATAGCTGTTGAAAAACTAGAATGCATGTTTAACTTTCAACTTGTAAGTCGATACACTGATGTTGCAGTTGATAAAAATCGTAAGAAATCAGCCTTTTTCTATAAAAATCGATATTTTCCATTGTTTTTTACTTAATTATGAATGCTCATTAAGGTTATAGCTGTTGAAAAACTGAAATGTATGTTTAAGTTTTCTCTCTTAAGTTGATAAAAATCGTAAGAGATCAGTCTTTTTCCATAAAACTTGATATTTTCCATTGTTTTTTTACTTAATTAACGATACTCATTAAGACTATAGCTGTTGAAAAACTAGGATACATGTTTAATTTTCAACTTTTAAGTCGTTACATTGATCATATAGTTGATAAAAATCGTAAGAAATCAGTCTTTTTCTATAAAACTGGATATTTTCTATTGTTTTTACTTAATTAATACTACTCATTAAGATGTCTATGAAGCAAAATTCAAATATATGTTTAACTTTCTTGAGTTAAATTGATAATCTCATCTTGTAGTTGAAGAAATCTAAATAAAATGGTTAAAAACTGAGATTTTTCCAGTGTTTCGCTTAATTAATAATACTCATTAAAATTATGGTTGTTCAAAATTCAAATATAAATTTAATCTTCATCATATAGTATGATTCCGAGTTGAGATGTGATTGGTAATATTTTTAATTAGGGAAGGTTGTTCACCTATCCTGTTAGAATAGAATGTTCCTTTTTTCCACTAGGGGGCGCAGGAGGGCGGCGGTGAGATGGTGGGAGCAGGAGGGGCCAGGAGGGATGCACGGTGGGCGCAGGAGGGCGGCGGCGGCACGGTGGGCGCAGGAGGGACGGTTGCTGCGTGGTGCGGCGGCGGCACGGTGCCGCAGTGCCGCCGCCGGCTGAGCTTAAACTGTCCTTTTCCTACTACTAATGGAATATGGATACAGCTCCTCATCTTTTTGCTTCATTTTGCGAATAGCGAATTTTCATCTTATTCTATAGACGATAATTTTCAGAATTTTCAAGATATGATTTTGAAACTTTAACAAAAGTTGCTCTATACATTTAGCTGACGCAATATGCAAATGAAATTTTTATAGAGTTGACGCATGCGCAGTGAAAATTTATTTAGTTAGCCTGCTCATTTTTCATACAATTATTAATATTTTTTAATTTTGATTACAGAGTATTATGTACATGTAGTTTCTCATATTTTCTGAAAAGAACATTGTTTTTCATTCAGAACTCTGCAAACTATAAGCAAAAAACTTGGCTAAATTTGGGACCGTTTTTATAAAAACCTTAATTTTTCTACGAGTATGCATGCTAGTCACATAAAAATTAACACAGTTTATTACCATGAACCACTTAATCATAATCTGCAGTTTGAACGCTTTTGCTGTATTAGTTTTGACAGGGTTATTCAAAGATATTCGTTCTTTTTTAATATGTTGACGGTCCCCTATTGGATTTTGGAAAAAAAATCTTCTTGAAAATATATGACCGGTACTATTTAGTTTATACAACTGGAGATACAGAGTCATTCCTCATGTATATTACTTGATATTTGACAAAACGTCTGAAATCGCAAATGTCAAGATTTTTTTTGCTGTGACTATTTTTCCTTTCTAAAAATATTTAAAAATATATTTAAAAACAGTTACGAAACAATGTAAAAAGTGATGGACAGAAATTCTCAATATTTAAACTATTAAATATTTTCGGAATATTCATACCCCAATTTGGAATACATATTACATTCGGTAATTTCACTTTCCTTCAAAAATTGCATCATTTTGCCTGTATTTTTTCCTTCTAAGAATTTTTAAAAATGTATTACAAAACATAAAACAATGTGAAAACATATTTAAAACTAGTAAATATTTTCTTAATTATTTACGCTCTACTATTTACATTATGTTATAATTATTATTAGTCATTCTGAGTTGATTACCCTTTTCCGCCATTCGCTTGTAAAAATGCGACAAGATAGAGACAAATCTTTGTCTTGCTTTCAGAGTCGTAACGATCACCCCCATGCCCTTGTAACCTTTTTTCCCGATCTTTTTACTGAAGTTTGTAAAAAAAAAAAAAAAAAAAAAAAAAAAAAAAAGTACATGTTTGTAAATTAGGGAAGCACAGCCTGTGAACCAGGTTTGCAAAAAAGCCGGCTAAAATTAAAAAAAGCCAGACCGGTTGGCTTTTATTGGTTTTAGCCGGCTTTTTTTGGCCAAAATTGGCCTTTTTTGGCCATAATTGGCTTTTATACAGTGAATCATTTTAATTATAAGCTAGACATTTTTTAAGTTTATTTTAACTAATTTTAATAATGTTTAATTTACTTTGAGTTTAATAAATTTATTTATTAAAATGAAAATTTGGCATTTTAATTATGATTCATTATGTGAAATTGGGTTATAACAACCCATTTTTTCAATAATGAAGACATTAATACTAGAATAACACATTGATGGAGTTGCTAGTGTTTACAGTCATAATTGTAAATATATCAGCTAAATTATAAAATGGTCATACCAAGTGATTTTTCTGATTTAAATTGACCTTTAAATCCTACCCTTGTTTTTCCATTTTTACTGCTTTTTAAAATTAAAGAGGAGAATGGTTACTTAGTTTCATGTTTTATTACTTAACTAATTTTAAGAGTTATTAAAATGACATGTTTTATTCCTTATAAACATTTAAAATCATACATATAAAAAACACCATTTCTCACTATTGAAAATAGTATTTCGAATTATGCACATTTCATAATATATTATATTTCACAATTTATTTCAGTATTCTCAATTAGCATATGCATGAATATATTCATTCATGCAAGTGGGCATATATGCACTTTTAAATAACAAAGAGGTATTCAAAATTTCAATTCAACAAATTTTATTAGAACATTTTTTGTTATTGTTTAGTTTTATATAATTATGTATTAAACTCTCCCCAAATACTGAATCCTTCCTATTTTCTCTTTCAACATTGTTCATTTTATGACTTAATCTTTACATATTGACCTGTAAGAATGACTCCATGAATGCTTTGATATGTTACTTTTTGTTGCAATTAAATTAAATATAATTCTTAAGAATGCGTAATATAAGTTGAACTATGAAATATAGTAGTTTAAAACTCATTTTGAGCATTTTTTTTTTTTTTCCGAGATTTATATTTTTTAGACATAATGCACAGTTGACTTCTAGCGGTTATAAAGACTTATTTATTTGAAAAATTAAATAGAAATTTATAACTTACATAGAAATTTATAAATAGAAATTTATAACTTTTTTAGTAGTAAATAATTTAAAATGTATTAAAAATAAATCAATCCAAATTTAACATGGATTCGATACAAATTAACGCTTTAAAAATAAAAGCCGGCTTTTTTCAATTTTAGCCGGCTTTTTTAAAGTGGATAAAACCAAAAAAAGCCGGCCGGCTTTTTTTGGCCCGGCTAAAAGCCGGCAACCCTGCTGTGAACCACGGGTCAAAAGATGCCTGCGAGGAGTTAACGTGCGGCCCGCAAATTTTGTCAGTTTATAACTGGATAAAATTGCAATTTTTAACGCAGGTCTCAGGAATCGTGTCAGTCACTTAAGTATCGCAAATTTCTTTGATCTGGCACGGAAAAATCGCGAATTTTGTTGATCAAGTGCGAAAATGTATCGAATTTTACCGATGAGGAACGGGGGAAAAATAGAAAATTTCGCCGTTCGGGTACAAAAAAATCGCAGATTTTGTTGATCAGGCTCGGTTACGAATTTTATAGATCGGACGCGAAAATTTTCAGATTTCGTTCATCGGACAAGAAAAAAATTCTAAATTTTTAGATGATGCGTGAAAAATTGTAAATTTCGTTCATAGGTTGCGGAAAAATCGCCTGTTTCGTCTACTTACCGCCCGAAAAAAATTTCGTTGACCGGGCATAGAAAATTTCAAAATTATCGTCTATCGAACATGGAAAAATCGCGAATTATGTTTATTGGCCTTCAAAAACTCTTGAATTTTATCTATAGGCCTCCGAAAAATTGCGATTGAGCACGAAAAATAAATCCCAAACTTTGTCGATCAGGGACGAAAAAATCGCAAATTTTATTTAGAGGGCGCGGAAAAATTGCCCATTTCGTCAATCAGGCACGGAAAAACCCTGAATTTTGTCGATTGGGAACGAAAAATAACGAATATGAGCGATCGGCTTCGTAAAAAAAACGCGAATTTAGTCGATCGGGAAAGGAAAAATCGCAAATTTTGTCGATTGGCTTCGTAAAACGCGCGAATTTAATCGATCGGAAAAGGAAAAATCGCGAATTTTGTCGATCGGCTTCGTAAAAAGCGCGAATACGGGCAATCGGGTACGAAAAAATTGCGAATTTTGTCGATTCGCAACGAAAAAATCGCTAATTACGTAGATAAGGCACAGAAAATCTGCAGATTTTGTCGATGATGCGCGGAAAAATTGGAAATTTCTTTGAGCGGCTGCAGAACAATCATGAGTTTCGTCAGCTTATCGCAAGAAAAAATCACGGATTTCATCAATTTACGGCGGAAAAAAATGCAGGTTCCATCAGTCAGTTAAGAATCGATAATTTCACTGTTCGTGCGCGGAAAAATGCGCCTTTCATCGATTAAGGACGGAAAAAGGCACTAATTTCGTCGATGGAGCACGGAAAAATCACGAATATGGTCGATCGCCTTCATAATAGCGCGAATTTAGTTGATCGGGAACCAAAAAATCGCGAATTTCGTTGGTATGGCACGTAAAAAATTGCTAATTTCGTCAATCGGGAACGAACAATCGCGAATATGGTCAATTAGCTTCGTAAAAAGCGTGAATTTTTGTGATCGGGTATAAAAAACTCGCGCTTTTGTCAGCTCGGAACGAAAAAACCGCTAATTTTGTTGTTAGAGCACGGAAAAACCGCAAATTTCGTCGATGAAGCATGGAAAGATTAAAAATTTCTTTGAACGGCTACTGAACTATCGTAGTTTTGCAGTTTACCGTGAGGAAAAATCACAGAGTTCATCAATTTGCGGCGGTAAAAAAATGCAGATTTCGTCAGTCATTTAAGAATTACGAATTTCATTGTTCGTAAGCGAAAAAATGCATATTTCATCGATTGAAGACGGAAAAAGGCGCTATTTTCGTCGATCAGACCCAGAAAAATCGTAAATTTCGCCAATCAGGCTCGAAAAAAACCGTAGGTTTCGTCCATCAGACGTAGAAAAATCGCGAATTTTGATGATCGACTTCGCAAAAATCGCGAATTTCACCGATCGAGTACGGAAAAATTGTGAAATATGTCAAACAGGAGCGGGCAAATCGAAAATTTTCTCGATCGGCTTCGAAAAAAAGCACAAATTCTTTCGATTAAGCATGGAAAAATTGCAAATTTCATTGGTCGGGCACAGAAAAAACAGGAATTTCGTTGATCAGTTCCTCTATTGCCTTCGTTCATAAAGTTCACATTTTTTGCTCGGCACCACTTACTTATGTTTGTTTTTTAGCACTTTCGATGAAATAAAATTTAGTCTCTCGAAAAGTCAAAGGTTATTATTACATCTTGAAAATAATCTTTGCAATATCTGTTATATATACAAATGTACAAATTTTGATATATCCTTATTAATTAAATTGGATATTTTTACTGGTAAGTGAACCTAGGAGTACCCCCTCCCCCTCCTCTTTGAGTCTAAATTTTTATCTCATTATAGGCCACAAATCACCTCCTTAAAATAGAATTCACTTCATGTTATTGATGTGGCTCTCGACCACCTTGACATAGTGATGGGCAATTTCGATTTTTTAAATCGATTTAATCGATACTACGGCCAACTCGATTTAATCGATACTTTAAAATTTTTAATCGATTTCTCTGAAGGTAATATAATTTTCATTTTCCTTCAAAAGTCGAAGATAAAATAGACGGATGTGCCAATTCCAAAATTTCAGTGTATTAGTTTCTAAGATAGAAGAATTAAAGAAACCTCAGAACCCCCCCCCCTCCCCACCTGCAAAATAGCGTTCTTTTTTTAGTGATGTACACCAAAAATTGATCAGGATCAATTTTTATTAAGTACCAGCTGAATCTGAATTCTGATGAAAATCCATGAAAGCGCAAGGTACAGCTATTGCGAAATCATAAAAAATGCAGCATATCAGCGCCACCTGTTGGGCAATTTATACCAAGAACTAAATAACACTAATCTATGTCAGAGATTTACTGAATCTGAATTTTGATGAAAATTCGTTCTTGAGATAGCGCTATTGCGTTAATCATGAATAATGCAGTATAGCAGCGCCATCTCTTAAGCGATTTCCACCAAAATGTAATTAGCATCAAATAATATCAAGGATTAATTGAATCTAAATTTTTAAGAAAGTCCTTGCATTAGTTCTTGAGATAAAGCTAAAATGGAAACAGGGGCGTGCGAAAAGAGAACTGCGCCCGGTTCAAAGTTCCAATTTAGCCCCCTCCCCCTATTAACTTTTTCTTGTGATAGGCTAGAAGTGATGTTAGTAGTAAAAATTTGGCGCCCCCTAAATTTCCGTGCTCGGAACGACCGCTTCCTTTCGTCCCGCCCCCCCTTTCACATGGCGCTAAGTGGGAATTGTGAAAAATTCAGTATAGCAGCGCCATCTGAGAAGCTATATACATCAAAATGCAAAAAACATCAATTCATGTCAAGGACTAACTGGATCTAAAATGTGATGAAAATCCGTACATTCGTTATTCAGATATAGCTGTTGCGCAAATCGCAAAAAATGCAGCATAGCAGCGCCACCTGTTAGGCTATATGCACCAAAAATTAATTAGATTCAGTTTATATCAAGGTCAAACTAAATCTAAAGTTTTGTGGAATTCCGTGCATTTGTTCTTCAGATAGAACTGTCAGAAATTTTTGTCGTATAGACTCACAGAGTGACAGACACACACACAGACAGATATTTCTTAAAAACCATGAAATCGTATTAAAGACCTTCTAAAATATATAAATGCATCAAAAACGGGAAGTCAAAATTTTTCACGAATCTAATACTCTCTTCTTGTAAAGTTACAAAAGAAAGTAAAAATGTAAAATCGATTCTGCCCGTAAGATCGGTCTCTAGATTCCATGTCGATCTTTAGATTCGATTTCGATCTTTAGATTCGATGTCGATCTTAGATTCGATGTCGATCTTTAGATTCGATGTCGATCTTTTGATTCGATGTCGATCTTAGATTCGATGTCGATCTTTAGATTCGATGTCGATCTTTAGATTCGATTTCGATTTTTTTTTCTTTTTTTTTCTAGGCTAAATCAGTGTTGAATGCAGGTAATCTCCGGAGGAAGGCATCATGTTTTACAGCTCTGTAAGAGAGGGGAAATCGCAATTTGTGCATTAAAAAACATAAAATCTCATAACTTCTGGGGGGGGGGGTAATCCCCTGCGGGCCACCCCATTAATTCGACACTAGATTAAATCGTTATATTTTTGTTTAGAAGTCCAGTTATTTGAAGTATTAGTTTATTATTTTTATTTTTCACGCTCTTCTCTTCTAATCGCCCCTTCCACGTCAGTTTTAACCTACAGGGCGGCCGTTCGAAATATGCATACAGTTTTAAAAATGTCCAATTCTCGGTCTATTTTATTTTAGATCCACATTTTAAATCCTTGACAAAAGATAAATAAAGGGTCGCCCTTCCGCCCGTTTGGGGTTTATCAGCGCCCCGCCGGGGGACATATTTTTTTGTTTCTTCAAAAGAAACAAAAAAATTTTTGAGGGGGGGGGTTGCACCCTCCCCCAATATACACCTTAAAATTTCGCTCATTTAATTTTCTACCATTTTTAACTTAAAAGTTTAAGCTACATGGCACCCCCAGAGCTGTGGATTCTTCCCCCCCCCCCCCCCTGTCGATCACTCACCTAATTTTGCTTATTTCTTCACTTAATTCAATCTTTAAAAGGCTATAACTTTGGTTCTATAGGAGTTACAGTGATGAGAAAAATTCTAGTATAGCTATCCATTTCTCGCCGTTCTTTTTGCTTTTCCAGTTTTCCGGTTTTCCCTATAGGACCTTTTTTTTGGGGGGGGGGGATGGCAGAGGGGTTTTTTCTTGATACAATATGTCTATTGAAAGCTTATGCTTCATACATTACAAATCTAGCAAAAGAAATTTTCTCCCATCATTTCAGGTCACATTACGGACCCATAATGTGTTAAAATTTTAATTTTTCAAACTTCTTCAAGAAAAAAAAAACATTGATTCATATCAGCGAAACTGGGGTTCGAACCCGCAATCGTTTGATTGCACACGTAATCCCTAAGCTTTTTGGCCACCGAGTACTCAGCAACGCTATTATTTCTTTAGATTGTAATCTTTAAATTCGTAATATCTTTTGAATGGAATGTCCGATTTGAATAATTCAAAAAGTAATCAACAGATATTGTAACAGGCATTAATACAAAATGATTTATTTGGATAAGGATTAAGGTATCGATAGTATGGTCTAATTTTGGTTGGTGTATTTATCGCGTTTTAAAGTGCAAGAAAGTAGTTATAGTGAGTTAACTACAATAGCTGGACATATGGTATCGCGCTTGTTTTTTTTTTTTTTTTTTTTTTTTTTTTTTTTTTTATAGACATTAATATGTTCTTTAATATTATAGATAGAACCTTTTTTTATTCATTTAAAAGTATTTCCTGGCGATTCAAAAATACACACGTAATTGTTCAAGGTTTCACTTCTATCGGCACTCTCAGAGTGCCACTATTTTTTTTTTTTTTCATGTTCGCCCGTCCTATCGCCCCCCCCCCTTCCTCACCAATCTTAACTTACAGGTTCGTTCAAATTATGACTGCGATTTAAAAAAAGTCTAATCCTCGTTCTATTTTGTTATAAATCCATATTTTGAAACCTCAACAAAAGATACATTTGGGCCGGGGTCGCCCTTCTGTCCGTTTGGGATTCACCTTGCCCCCCTGGGTGGGGGGGGGCATATTTTTTGTTTCTTCCACACCATCTCATGTAACATATTGTTATAAAGCTTTTATCTCCTCGTTTTTTTCTGTTATTACCCCTCTCCCCACCTAGTTACATGCTCTTGGCACTTTTTATAGTTTCAAAGAGTGTATGTTCCCCGCGGGCCACCCCATGAATTCAACACTAAGTTAAATACTATATTTTTGTTTAGAAGCTCAGTTATTTGAGTTATTAGTTAATTATGTTTTTTTTTTTTTTTTTTTCTTCAAGTTTGTCCGTTCTAATCCCTCGTCCCCCTTCCTCGCCAATCTTTACTATATTGGCCGTTCAAAGTATGCATGCAATTTTTAAAATGTCCAATTCTCGTTCTATTTTATTGTAAATCCTCATTTTGAAACTTCGACAAAAGATACATTGGGCTATGGTCGCCTTTCCTTCAAGAGTGGGGATTACCTGCCCCCTTGGGAATGGGACATATTTTATGTTCTTTTAAACTATCTCGTGTAACATTTGGTTGGCATTAGAAAAAAAAAAAAGTTTTTTTTTTTTTTTTTTTTTTTTTTTTTTTTTTTTTTTTTGTGGTCTATACTTTTTGTTTCCCATCCTAGTTACACGCTCTTGGCACTCTTTATACTCGGTTTAATGCCAAGTTACTCAGTGTTGTTAGTTATTAGTTGAGTTATATGTCTCTCAAATTTGTCAAAGTTTTTGTGTAAGTGAAAACCATAAGTGACAATCAATTTAAAATTCTTATTATCCGACTCTAAAATCTGCAGTAGCTTAATTCTATGCTTCCCAAAATGGGGATGGGGGTGGGAGGCGGTAATTACGGTTCTGCTGATTGTCTAAGTTTTGGAATTAGTAATTTGGATCTTCTCTGTGTGAACCTAAATATCGAAATATCGATTCTAGAACTGAGAAATCGATTCTTATTATGATCGATGTTGTTTTATACGATATCGATTTTAATCGATTCTAAAAATTTTCAGAATCGCCCATCACTACCCACTGAGCTCGACATATAACAGGAGGTCCGACTCTGCGGTCAGTCGTCTGCTAGCCGAATTACAACCCGGAGAAGCATAGTAGGCAAGAGAGAAAAAATAGTCCGCTTTTTCAATGTTAGACATAGGAGAAATCTCTTTATTATTATCCCAATTTATTCTTGACTAATTAAGTAAATTATAAAAACAATGAGAGTAAGTGATCTATAAGAACAGGAACTACCCGATTAGTACTTATTTAGCAGAAATATTTTTAATTAAATTGTTTATAAACCCCATCTTTCACATCCATTCGAAATCGGCAGATAATGTTGTTTTGAAATTGGCATTTAATTATCCGGCTTTTTTATTATCCGAATATGTATTTTTATTTTATCATTTCTGAACGAAAGAATACTTTGTTTTTATCATTATGTTTATAGTTTTAAAGAACAATTTACAAATTAATTTCAACAAAATAAAGCTTCAAATTTTAATCAAGGGGTTATACTCATATCAATCAGTTTTTGTTTCAATAGCTCATAAAAATTTTGAGAAATAAAAAATGTAAAAAGTTGTTCACATGTGCCCCACTTTTCCCTATATTTTGATGTTCAATGACATGTCTATTGTTAATCATTTGGTGCAAATATAAACATAATACCATTTTTTATAGATAAACGATAAATTTATGAACGTGAAAATATTAAATTAAAAAGTAAGCTGTACGATAATTATACACTATTTTTCAGAAAATTTTAAAATGCATCTAAAAAATTATAACAATAATTGTTACAATAAATGAATTTATAGAATTACGATGATACATTAAAATAATAATAATAATAATAATAACAATAATGGAATAATGTTTTACACCAACTATCTAACTAAATATTAATTTAAATATTTATGTATTTTTATTAAATATTTATCCAATATATATGTTAAAGCATTTTCTCAAAATATTTTCCAATAAGTATTTTAGTAATCTTTGTATTAAACACTAGACAAAAAATGATACTTGAAATTAAAATAAATCAAAACAAAAAATTATCATTCACAAAGTTTGCACATAGTCAAACCTCGTTAACAAAAACACGTTTAACGTGGATTACATTTAACATAAACTGTTTTTACAGTCCCCTACGAAAATGAATACAAATGTTTAATACTAATAACATGAATTACTGTTAATATGAACAAAATTTCGATACCACTTGAGATTCACATTAACGAGGTTCGACTGTATCACACTTGTGGCTGGTTAACATGTGCATAGGAGTAAAAAAAAAAAAGGCATTTTACCAGTGAAATTGCAAATTTCCCTCTTTTGTCCAACGGTTTTTACAGCCGTAAGCAGAACAACTGCTCACCATGATATATGGTTAATAATTATATCAAAAAAATTAAAAGAAATTAGAAAATAAATAAACTGCTCACATAGTAGGCAATGAGCGAAACAGCGCTTTCTGCCTAGTATACGAACCAAAACTCAGCTAAAAGTGCCGTCACTGTATTCATTCGCGCTGACCGCGGGAGCTAACGTTGGGAAATAGGAAGCCGGATCTCCTGTTATATGTCGAGCTCAGTGTCACTACCTTGACATATTTGCTAAGTGGCCCTTCTCTGGAAAAGATTTCTGCCTACCGTAGATACAATTATTTTCACAGTGCTCATTCTAAAATATAATAAGGCTTAAATATACAAGAATAGAAAATTAAAAAGTTAAATCACAATCATTCGGTGATTTCCAATTAACATTCGGTAAATTCGACCCCCCCCCCCCCCCCATACAAAATGCTCTAGCTACGCCACTGCGATGAACATAGAACAGAGCCTTTGTTCATGCCTTTGGACTCCAACTCTGATAAATAAAAGTATTTTAAAAATGAATTTATAGAGGACGCTCTACTCAAAAGCATCAACCGCATCTGTTTTTTTAAAAGGTTGTTTTTGTTTGACAGCAAAATTTGCACCTCTTCTCGACTCTTTCCCTTGTTTTGTGGAGGTGCTGATCCGATCCGGAAAAATACTCTGTTTTTGTTCTGATATTATTTAAGTTGCCGCTTGAAGATATTTAAAGAAAAAAGAAATTAGTTACTAATGTATGAAAATATTTTTGTTTATTATCGTTATACTATTTAAAAAGAGTTTCATTATTAATATATTCGTTCATTAATATTGTACTTTTATTTGTGTGGATTGTGTATTATTTTTAATGATTCTTTTGTGAAAGTATTTTCTTTTCATTAGTTTATTTGGAACTGTTTCATTTTCTTCCTTTCGTTATATTCAGTTGTGCGTTAATTCCAATGAATGTGCTGCATTTTCAACATGTCCTTGTTAATTTCTTACCATACTAATACTAAATTTAACTTGCATATATACTAATTATATATAAATGCAAAGGAAATCGGTCTCTCTTTATTGATTTCTTAAACCTATTTTTAGTTATTGTCTTCAAAATCACCGGTCTATGTTTCACATAACTTTGATGTTTAGATTGTGTATTGTTATACATAATTTGAAATCCCTATATTATTTACATTATGTAACGAAATCATTTCTGCTCGGTGCTCCCATTTTTTTTTACCACTATACTTAGATTGTTCAATTTTAAAAGATTCAAAATTTGCAATTCTGATTTTCTAGATGTTGATAAAAATCTTGTATTAGGTGTGAAAAAAAAATATAAAATTTCTTGGTGAGTATTATTAGTATATATATATTATAATATTGTAATAATATTTCTTTTGCAATGCATATCAGTTTTATCCACTATAGTGCAGTCTTCTGCTTAAAATAAAATAATGGTGATATCCTTTTATTGTTTAATAATCTACAATTAAAAGTTTTTTTTTTTTTTTTTTTCAAAATTGACCACTTTAGTTTTATTATTTACTGGGTAGTTTATATAATGTTGACATTTTAGCTGATGATATATATATCCAGAGATGTAGTTTGCAATCTGTGCAAATTTTTTCTAGGACTCCTGTTTTTGGAAAATTGTGCAAAGTTAAATTTGTAAAAATTCTAGTCATGATTTTGTGAAATTGAAAATTGAATTTATTGTTATATTTAGATTCCAACACTTTTCTGTTTTCTCACATAGACAGTGTAGAATTCGGGGGGTGACCTGGGGGGATATCCCCCCCCCTCTCTCCAGAAAATTTTAGATTTTGGATTCTCTATGGTAAAAAAGTGCAATTCCCCCCCCCCCCCCCCCAGATCCACAAATGCCCCTCTCGGGGAAAACTGTCTGAATTCAACACCGTATATAGGGACTATATTTTGTGAAGTTTGCCATAATTTGAGCTTCAGGAGATGAAATTTTTAAACAAATGATATGAAGAACTTTATGCAAATAAACCTAATGAACTTTTATATGTATATTATTATTATAGTTAGGTATTTTTCAGTTATCGGTACATACATATGTATAGATAATATATACATTGTCCCCCAGCTAAACAAATAGTACCTATAGCTTTTTATGTGCAAATTACTTATGTTTGTTTAAAAAGTAAATAAATGGCTTGTTTAAAGTGAATAGACTATATAAATATGTATATATATATATGAAATAAAGCTTGAGTTTGAATATATAAAAATTTGAAAAGGCTTCCTAAAAAATAAATTGCCAAATTTCTGTTTGTCAAACCTTTATTCTATAAACATACTCAAATTCCTGTATGTCTATCCTTTACTTATAAAAAAAACAAGTTCATTTGTTTTAAGATAGATCAGATTTTATTTTTAAATATTGAATTTGTGAATGGTCAGTTTTAAGGTGGACAGGTCTATTTTTAAGACAAAACATTTTGTGTTTTGTGGCTCTTTTTTTTTTTTTTTTTTTTTTTTTTTTTTTTTTTTTAAATCTGCTTTGGAATGAAAATTTTTGTGAAGGACAAAATTTTCCTTAACAGATCTCTGTTAGTTGAAGACGTACAGTGATATGCTGTATATATCCTGGACATCCTGGATAACTGTATACCCAGAGTTGTATATAATCTAGATGCACACCGTGCACAGAAAATTTTAGAAGATAGACATTTCTTACTTCTTATTTATTTATTTATTTTTCTTGATATAAAAAAATTAAAAATATTTCCCCAATTTTATGTATGAATTATTTGCTGTTAGTGCATGGTAAAAAGCAGGGCCAATTTTCAAGTTTTTCGAAAATTTAGTCCAAAGTTTCGGACATCTAAAATTATGAATTTTGACAAACGGTTGTCGTAAAAAATCAATTTCATCAATCATTTGTCAATTTATCACGGAAAAACACAAATTTAGTCAAAGTTCTGCAGAAAAAGAATGAAATATCATTAAAAACATGAATTTCATCAATGAATCATGTAAGAAACATGAATTTAGTGTATAAATTGTGTAAAAATTGCAAATTTCATCAGCAGATTGCTCAAATACATGATTTTTGTCCGTGAATTGTGTTAAAAACTCTACTTTCGTCCATGTCAAAATAATATAACATGTAATTTCATCAAATATTAAATTAATTTGCAGAAAGTTGATCCAATAGTTTTTGGTTTTATACAAGTCCCCATATATCCATCATTTTTTTGTTTAAAAATGAAATATATCTTACAAGGAAGAGTGCAGAATATGTCAGATTTGGCTATTTAGGATCTGAGGAAATTTTAATCATCTGCGAAAATTTTGTAGAAGATATAAATTGATTTAAAAAATGTGAATTTTGTCAAAAAAAAAATCACAAAATAATTGCCTTTTTTTTTTTTTTTTTTTTTTTTTTTTTTTTTTTTTTTAAGGTGAAAGAAAATCCTTGAATTATGTCAAAAGAAGACAAAATAGCTGCAAATTGCATGAAATAAGATCATAAAACAACCACAAACTTTGTCAAAAGATCATGAAAAATCTCTAATTTTGCTAAGAGGTTACAAAACAACTCCAAATATAGTTAAAAAACTTCAAAATAACTGAATTTTTTTTTCAAAGGAATGCAAAAAAAAAAAAAAAAAAAAGTGTCACAAATTTTATTAAAAGACTGCGAAATGAACGCAAATTTTGTTAAAAAGTCTCAAAATGGGCAAATTTCACCTAAGAGGTTTGAAAGGAAGTTAGTGCTGGAAGTGGATTTCTCACTCTGCTGTAGCATTTAAGAAAATTTGCTGTAAATTTTTAGATTTTTTTTTTACTCAGAATCATTCTTGCCATATATACTCATTCAAAAGTTGAGAAATATTAAAAAAAAAAAAATTTCTATAGCTCCAGAAATAATCATTTACCTATATAACTTACCGTAAAATTTGGGAGAAATTTTTATGTGGATTAGGAAAATGTTGGGAGTAAAAACATTTTCTGCACCCCAAAAAATCTGAGAAAATTACAGAATGTTCTTCTCATGAGGATATACATGCTTATAAAAAAAATTTCAGAGTAACCTCCATACAGCATTTGTAAAAAAAAAACCAATAAAAGTTTTATTATTTGGCGATTTTCCATTGGTTGGCGATGGAATGCAATCTCAAAAAATACTTATATATATCAAAAATTGTTTAGATTAATTTAAATAACTTTAGTTTTGTCAATTTTAGTTTGTTTTAAGTATAATTTTGTTATATCTTTATTTATATGTAAATATATATTCAAATTTAACGATCAAAATATGCAATTTAAAATGAAATTCATAAATTAAATGAATTAAAATTGTTTCAAGCTCAAACTTCAGTTTAGCATAGTCGATTTGATTTAGTTGCTATGGAAACATCTGGCTTTTATTTTTGAATATGCTTGAATGTATGAAAATAATTTTTCTCATTATGAATTTTTTTATATATGAAAATATTTTTCCCATTGATAAAATCAAAAACTGCAACAACAAGCAATATATATATATATTAAACTCTCTCATTGTTTTTGTTTAAATTCATTAAATACCATTTTGCATGCATAAATCAAACTTTTCAGTTGCAATAAAATTGTTTGCTTTGTGCTATGGAAAGTGCTGCTTGTCAAATAGCTTTGGCTTTTTTGCCAAACATTCAAAAGCATTTTTATTATATGAATATATGCATAGCTGTGTCATTCCATATCAATTCAATCACACTGGTACACCTGTGAATTCAGATTTTGATGAAACTTGGTGTATTCAATAAACATATGATATCGATTAATCCTATAATTTTTTTTTATCTCTACTATCAATACTTTTTTATTTAGTCGTTCAATTGTTTTTTCAAATGCACACTTTTGCATGTATATAAAAAGCGCTAAACAAGCTGCATTTGATTGCTAAAAAAAATTATATTGGGTGTTCAAATCTCTTAAATACAGTAGTCTTCCTCAAATCCGCACAGCTTGGGAACAGAGGTTGTGTGGATTTTAGAATTTTGTGGATTTCTGGTCATTGCTTTGTTTATATATTTTTAAGTAATTTGAATGTAATTAATAATGAAATCGAAAGTATAATGAATGCTTACAATATCATAAAATATTAAAATAAGTACCGTATTTTCCGGCGTATAATCCGTGGATTATCTGTTAAAAAATCTCGAAATTTTCAAGTGCGGATTATCTGCCGGTGCGGATAATCTGATGAAATTTTTTTCAAGCTGAACTGATTTCCCATTTCTACCGGCAATTATAAAATGTAAACATATCAAATGATTGTCAGTTTGGGAAACCGCTCGCGTAGCTGCTTGTGATTGGTTCACATAATGACATGGCCGTTCTAGTGGGAGTGGCCTCCGATTTTTAAAGAATGTTTGTCTAGTCTTTTTGCAACATGCTTCTATGAAGAATACAGAGTTTCTCAGCTCATCTCGATCAAAAATTGCAATCTACTCATTTGTTAGCTTAATCTTCTTTTATTTGTCACGTGGAAAAAGAATTTTGCTTAAATTACACAGCTGAATTTAGCTGACGTAATAGAAAAGGCAAAGGTTGTAATAGATCGAATATAATCGATTGCCATAATCGAATGTTCGATTATGGTAAAACAAAAGAGAAAAAAATTTATTCAGGAAATAAGAGTCTCTTACTTATTTTATTATTAAATATTAAAAATTATTATTAGTAAGTAATATTTTTACCTGCTATTATTAAACAATTGTCAAGCATTATTGGTAATAGATCGAATAAAATCGATCACCATAATCGAATTTCTGTTATAGCAGAAGAACAAGGAAAAATTATTAAACTATTGTCAAATATTATTAATACTATCGATTATTATTTTAACTTGCAGTTATCCTATAATTATTTATTTTATTTAGAATTATCATTTAAATAGGACAACTAAATCAATAGAAACTTTATTTATTAGTATTTTTGCGGCGTATAATCCGCGGATTATACGCCGGTGTGGATTATCTGCTGAAATTTTTTTTCAAAGGCCAAAATTTACGGCTGCGGATTATACGCCGGTGCGGATTATACGCAGGAAAATACGGTAATAAACTAAAAGAATGAAAATTTAGATAATTTTTAAAATGATTAAAAAACTAAAAGCAAAGGTGAAGTTAATAATCAATAATGTACAATTAAATATTCATTATAAAAGATGAAATGTGTTTTTCCTAAATTATTCAATGAAACTTGCCTCATAAAGGTACATTACTAATTCACATCAGGATCATAAAATAACAAAGCTGTATTTCAGGTTTAGCCAGCTTAATAACTAAAAAATAAATATATTTGGTAAGATTGCCAATGATATCAGCAATATCTTGATTTTTCAGAAATAAATTATTTCTTCATGAAAAAACATGAATTCAATAACCTTAACAAAAATTACAAATTAAAAAACATATGGAATTGATATAAAACTTAAAGAGTCAGGTTTTGCACCTACATCTGAATTGAATGTTTCATTGTTTACATCCGTAAATTATGTGCAGATTTTAGAGAGTTGCAGATTTTAGGAGTGCAGATTTGAGGGAGCCGACTGTATTTTCAAAATTTACTCACTCACCAACAAAAGTGTGATAAACACAGAAAAAAATACTAGAGAGCTGAAAATATTTATTTTGGACTCTAAAATAATAATAATTTATTATTAATCTAAATTTTTTAAAGCAAAAACATGATTTTCTAAGCATTCGATGCATTATCAAGATAAGGGACAGGTAAAACCTTAGCACTTTCTTTCTTTCTTTTTTTTTTTTTTTTTTAAGTGAGCCTAAATAATATGTTCTAACTTAATCTGGAATAAAATTGATGGTTTTTTACTTCCTTTTGAAGAAAAAAAGAAAAGAAAAATTGACCATTGCTATAAAAGAAAATCGAAACCATCATAAAAATAATTTTAATGTCACATTTCTGCTAATTTATTAGTTATTATAGCAATGTAACTTAACTAAAAACATTAGTTAAATGTGTTGTTTGATCACTTAAATGGTACTTTATTATAATTTTTTCATGAATCAGGAAATAAAAACTTCATTCACAAAACACTAAACATGCTCTGTATTTTTTTTTTTTCTTTATCATTTGTTTTTGTGAATGACAAAAATGTAATTTTTAAGGTAAATATAGATAAGTTATTTAGGTATTATTTGATTAATTCTCAAATGTTATATATGAATCTTTAGAACACATTAGTGTATTTGGCAATTGCTTATAAAATTAGAGTTTTAACTAAGAATAATAGTTCCTGTTATTAAGAAAATTCAAGTAAATTTAAAGAAATAAAAAAATTGAGGCCTGATGTCTTTGACATGATTAAAAACTTTTATGAAAATGATGATTCCAGAATTATGCCAGCAATGAAACATGTGAGCTTAGGAGGGAAAGTACACATTAGAAAACGATTAATTTTGGGAAATTTGTGTGAGTTGTATAACAATTTCAAGCAAGAGTTTCTAAATGCTAAGGTGGGTTTCTCCATATTTTGTAGTCTGTGCCCAAAATGGTGTATTCTTCCAAGTGCCAGTGGCACACACTCGGTGTGTGTCTGTACAATTCATCAAAACGTTATACTTTTACTTCATGCAGCACATACTGAAAAGAATTATAAAGATCTCATCAAGCTTCTTGTATGTGAAGAACCAAAAAGAGAATGCTACCTTAGGCACTGCAATGAATGTCCAGCTAAAGAAAATTTAACTGCCTATTTACACTCATGTTTTGAAGAAACTGAAGAATGTGACACAATTTAATTTTATCAGTGGGTTTCAGCTGATAGAATGCAAATGAATAAATATGTATCCACAATCAATGAGTTCATTGAAAACTTAGTAGGCAAAATAGAGAAGCTCATTCCTCATTCATTCATCGCTAAATCACAGTCAACCTTTGTAAAAACTCTTAAAAACACTACCTTTCAATTTAGCTGTAGTTTTAATGGATTTTAGTGAAAATTATTCATTTGTCATTCAGGATGAGGCCCAGGGATACCACTGGACATCTAAAGCATGCACTGTTCACCCTGTTGTTATTTATTGTCGTAATTCTAACCAAGAAAAAATTACATCTCACATTGTATTACATCTGATGACCTGAAACATGATGTTAATATCTATATTAATAAAAGAACAAAACGCTCTGTCTGCGTGTGTGTGTGTGCGTGTGCGTGTGTGTGTGTGATGGCTAGCAAAATCTACAGCATGTACGAGGCTCAAAATTTTTTTGAGAGTAGCCCCAAATCTCTCCTGATGCACCTGAGCTTCAGAATTTCGAAATTCTATTTATTAACTGAGTAATTAATTAAATTCCAAAGATCACTGTCATAAAAAATCGCCTTTTTTCTTCTTCTTTTTTCCTTCATTTAGTTATGGTTGGTTGGTTGCATAAAATTTTCGCATAAATAATTAATAAAAACTGGAACAGACCTTTAAAATTCATAGACTGGCAAACTGTCAGTTTAAATGATGATTTTTTATCACAGCGGTTGTAAACCATGGAGGAAAAAGATAGGTGGTAGTGAAGTAAACCGAAAAAAGGGTTGCAATATTAAACCATTTATCGCTCAAATTTTAATGTCCCAAAGTCAAAATAAAATTAAATAAAATATTGAAAACATTTGATTTGAACTAAAAATTGTATTACTAAAAGTTTTCTTTTTTTTCAGAACTTTTTAATATTTTATAATGTAGATGAAAAATGTTTATGATTTAACAACATATTAATAATTCTATGTCAATATATAAAATATATTTATGAAAACATTCTTTTAAAATCATGCGCGAAAACTTAAATAACAAATATTAGTCTAAAATCTAGATTTCAGAGTGCAGACGATTTTAAGTCATTAACGAAAGAATGTTAACTTTTCAAGCAAAATCTTAAATGATGCTTCTATATTGATATTTCAAAGTCATGTGATACATAATTCTTGCCTATGGTTGATATATTTGTATCTTTTATGCATTCCGATCGTGTATTGCAGTCAATAATGGCTCAAAACATTATTTTACGGGTAAATATCAACACTTTAACACGAAACTAACGCAATAGTAATTGAATACATGTACTACCCCCCCCCCCCCCCCCCTCCCCGGGTCAGCTAGTGGTTTATAAAATTCAAGAGACAATAGTAATTTATCTTTAAGAAAATTATCCCCACATAGGAGAACTATATTAATTTATTGATGGCTGTGCCACACAATATAAAAACAGATATAACTTACTAAATCTGTGTTTGCACAAGGAAGATTTCAATTTGGAAGCACAGTCGTCTTTTTCGGCAACAAGTCATGGGAAATCCGAATGCGATAGTTTTGGAGGAACTGCAAAATGGATTGCTTGTAAAGAAAGCCTTCAAAGACCACTAGAAAGACATAACAATGCCAGTTGCATTTTTTTACTTTTGCCAGTCTTGTATCAGAAACATTAATTTTCACTTTTTAAGTAGAGAACAAGTAAATGCAACTCGTCAATCACTCCAAAATCATTTTAAAGATGTACTTGGACTTCCATGTACCAGAAGTTTTCACAGTTTTAAACCTGTTGATTCTTTGAGTACCATTGAGTGTAAAAGAATCGGTTCAGATGAAAACCCTTTTCTGGTATTTAACTTGAAAAAATCTTTTCCTTCATTAGTATCAGTAGAGGAACTATAGCCTGGATTCTATATTGAATGTAAATGATCATTTGTGGTATTTTGGTATGGTGTCTTCTGTAGAAAAAGATCATGGAGATGCCATAGTAAAATTTTTACATCCCAGTGGACCATCCCCTTCTTTCTACTGGCCAAAACATGATTCTTGCTCAGTGCCAATTCCTCATGTGCTTGCAATAGTTGATCCACACATACTACTAGTGGAAGGACATATCACTTCTCAAGAAACTATGGAAGTTATGGGAAAAAAGATGGTGCAATTAGAACTCATGTTGAGAAAAAAAAGCTGATTTATGTAAGTTGTCAATGTATGTCTGTTATTTTCTGCGTTTTCCTACTTTGTTTATATTCAGATGCAAGCAAATTTACAAAGTAAAATGTTTAAGTTTTTCATTGTTGAATTATTTTACAATAACATTAAAACTGTATTGTATGCCAGAAAGAATAATATTAATTAGCAAAGCCTATTTAACAAATAGATGGAAATTAAGAAAAATACCAAGAGTTATGCCATTTTAACCTATATAAAAAAAAAATATATATTTTTTAAAAATAAATTACTAGGGAAATTGAATATTTAATTTAAATAGGTTTTTAATTATTAAATTACATTCTAAAATTATACTACAGTTATATGTAAAACTAGCTGACCTGCCCGGCGTTGTCCAGGCCCGTGATGTTATTCAATTTTCATATGTGTTATCTGTTTTCTAAATGATCCTTAAATTAAACTCAAATTTCTGTGATTTTATATCCTTAAGTCCATTTTGTTAAAATTTATATTTTTAAATGGAAAAATCACGAAAATATATTGAATTGAAAGCACATACTGTTTGGAATTTAATTTTCTACATAATTTGATTTTTGGAAATTATGCGTGCAGAAAGGGAACGAAACTGCAGCGAAACACTCAGGCTTTTACTGAATTCGTAAAAAATTTCACTCATTTTAATTTGTAAAAAGTAATTCTAGCCATGCGAAAGTTTCAAAAATTTTATAAGTAATATAAATCTGGTTTATTGAAAGTCTTTAAAAAGATTGTGCTAAAATGCGGACATATAGTTACTTTTAGCATAGAAAAACTGTACTCTCCATGAGCCGGGATGTGATTCTTGTTTATCGGTGTATTTAAACGGCTTAAATCTCATTTAAAAAAAAAAAAAAAAAAAAAACCAATTGCGCATAGATTATATGAATGTATTAACTTTAAGAAAATATTTTCATTTTGTCGGGACGCATAGAATTGCGCCCTGCAAAAGCAAAACCACAATGAAACGATTTGGTTCTTATTTATTTTGTTAAATTTTTTGCACTTTTTTAAAAAAAATATTTCAACTCGTCCGAATATTTAAAAATTTTTGTATAGGGTTTAAATCTGGTCTATTGAGATGCTTTTAAAAGATTGTGCTGCAATATACATGCTTAGATACTTTTAGCGTAGAAAAAAATTCTATCCATGAGTCACAAAGTGGCCATCTTTTGCCGGTGTATTTGAAAGAGTTAAATCTTATATTTTTAAAGACGATTGCATCATAGATTAGAAGAATGTTCTTAAGCTTTAAGAATATGTTTTTTGTTTGCTGGTACCCATAGGATTACGCTCTGCTGATGCAAAACTGCAATGAAAACGATCTGTTTTTATTGATTTCATTAATTTTTTTCGCACATTTTATTCTGTAAAATATTTATAGTAGAGATAAAAAAAAAAAATTAGGGGGCTATTTGAAATTATATGTTTGTTGAATACACCAAGTTTCATTAAAATCAGAGTTCATGGAGGTGTACAAATCCCATTTTTGTGGTTGAATTGATATGGAATGACCCTACTGTAATTCTGTTGCTAATTTTGACTGATCCTTTATTACATACACAAATATTTTATTTAGTATTTTTTTTTTTTTTCAAAAAATTCTGCATATGCCCAGTATGGAGGCCTTCTTTGTTAGTAATATTTTAATCTCATTTTCTTTTATTTTAGATTAAAAAAAAAAAAAAAAGAAAGAAAGAAGAAGGAAAAAAAAAAAAAAAAAAAGAAAAATGCCTAGGCCAAGGTGTTATTTGGATATAGAAATTGACAATGAACCAGGTATACATTTTTTCTTTTATATTATGCCTAATTTGCAGTTTTCTTTTTTATTATTATTATTTTATTGATATTAAATTTCATTTTTAGCTGGAAGAATTATCGTGGAACTTTTTAATGATATTTGCCCCATCACTTGTGAGAATTTTCGTGCTCTTTGTACAGGTATATAATTTATTTTCCATTCAAAATCATCTTATTTAGTGTGATCTCATTTATTACTTCTTACACTGAACTGAGATTTTTATTTTCTCATATCATGCAGGGTCCCCACTCATTAATTCTAAAGTATACTCAAACAATATTGTTATCATCCTTCAAATGAAATATAATGGATGTGTTGCAAAAAGCGATTCATTTGCTACTAAATTCAGCTTTATCATTAAAATTTCCATTGTATTTGATTGATTTCAAATTTCTTTTTTTACTTTGGTACATTTAAAAATATTTAGTGAAATTTTAGACATTTATTCCCACTTTTTATATGATTGGTGCAAAAATAGCCATTTCTCAAGTATTTCATATTTGGTATGTATTTATTCACTATAAAATATGAATAACTTGTATCATACAGCATGATAGTGCTGTATAATATCTAACGTTAAAGTCCAAAGTTTGCCTCTTAATAACTTTCGACCAAATCCTTGGATCACAACGAAATTGAAAAGGAGAAATGTTCTACAAAAGACCTCAAAGTTTACCAATTTCATCCAGATCCTCCGATTAGTTATGGAAATCCAAAAACCATGTTTTGTCACTTTTTTTTTTTTTTTTTTTCTCCACATAAAATAAGACAAAAGGCCTGCAATTCAATTATAACTCAAACCACAAAACATTCAAAAACATGTAATAGCTTGTTTGAAAGTTTTTAATTTAGGTATGGGCTTTTTAAAAGTCCTGTTAAAAAATATTCAATATTAAAGAAATGTCACCCATTTAAAATTTATATAGTGCTATACCTTCTATAATTTAATATTATAGAAATCTCTCTTTTTTAATTGCTAATTCAATCATTTCCAATTTCCACCAACTAAAAGATATCACAATGATTTAAAAATTCAGATTCTTTTGATAGATTTTTGCATTTTTGAAACTGACCTCATTCGAAACAGAAAATACATATTTTTAATAAACATATATATAAGCTGTATCTAAATTTGTATGAAAACAAGATTGCACCTTTATTTGAATGTTTTTGAAGTCGTAACAGTTACTTACTATAAAGCAGATATTTTATTTACAAAAGGATAGTTTGGAAAAAAAAAAACCCTTCTATATATACAAAAAAAAATGATTTGAAAAGGAGCATTGAAAATCTGTGTAGATACCTATGGACAAATGAAAATCTACATAGATACCACAAAACTGTAGAAGAACTAACATTAGAGGAAAAGGTGGGGTTCTGTCTGTTGCCAAATGTCTCACCATGTTTGTCGCTAACTTGGCAATTTATCACCAAATCTGGTACTAAAGTTACTTGCCAAAACTTGCAATTTGATGTCAACTTGGTGCTATTTCCAGTATTTCGCCAAACTAATATGTCTATTAATAACTTTAATACTAAATATTAGTTTACATTTATTAGTTGAAGTTGGTTGATCAAGTATCTGAATAAAGAATACTGCCCAGTTAAACTGATGGCATTGAGCTCACAGGCTACAAATACTAATTGTACATTACAGCCTTATATTTTCAAGGGTTAATTCCGTTCGAAAAAAAAATTAAAGGAGGGGAAACAACTCCCCCTTCCTTTCTTATACTTAATTATTGAATCCCCCCCCTAAAATATTCAGGGACATACTTTATCATATAAAAAATCTATATCCAAACTTCAGAGCAAATTGGAAAATTCTTAATAATGAAAAACCCATTTATATAAATTAGGGGAGGGGGGGCATTAGAACCCCTGTTCCCCCTATTTATACTTATTCAATAAACACCTAATAACAGTCATGGAATCGCCTCATCAGAATGATCCTAATCTAAATTTTGAACGAAAACTTAATTCTGCATGAAAATCCCATTTATATCAACTAAGGGGAGGGGCATGAGCCCCCCCGTTGCCCCTCTTATACATATCAAATGAACTCCAAAAACTAATCAGGGAAGCGCCTTGTCAGGATATACCTACATACAAATTTCAAGTGGATCGGATATTTTTATCATGAGTTATCGCGTTACGCACGAACATACATACAGAACGAATGGGCACATAAGCTCCCAGGCTATGATAGCCTGTGAGCTAAAAAGTAGTGAAATCATATGAAAAACTAATGAAATCAGATGCAGGGTTAGAAATTAACAGTCATTAGTCATCAAATGCAACTTAATTATTGCATTTAATGACCACAAAATTATATCTAGTTGTCAAACTTGATGCCTAACTTGCTTTCACTTTAATATATATATATTAACAAATGCTTCTATTACTTCTAGTCCCAGTTAACTTAGAATCTTTAGATATTATATTGAATCAATTCAGAAAAATCCAAAATAAAAACAGGATATGTGCCAAAAATTTTATTTTTCTAGAATTCTGCTTTTCATAAAAGCCCATTCTTTAAATTCAGTTGGTCAATTCTGCAATTTTAAAATTGCATTGTGCATATTGAGTTCATTAAAAGACATGCTGAGATGACATTATTGACATTTCCTATGTACAATTGATTCCTGAATTTAGTTAATTTCACTTGAATTTCGTTTTAATTTTCGATTTCTAAATTAAGTTTTTGTTGTGTTGATCAGATTGAAGTTTCTCTTACACTTTACTGGTTGTATCATAGTTTTTAAATCAGGGTGTAGCCTGTATTGACACACACATATACACACAAAAAAAATTCAGTACACACAATTTGGCGCAATGGGGAGTGGAAGCGAGTGAGAGTATTATTGTTTATATTGGATTGCCAAGTCAAATTTGCATAAATAAATTCAAGTTTAAGATATTTTTTATTTTTCCTTAAGAGGAGGAGAAAAAATATGTTACTGCATTATTTTTTATTTATTTTATACCCCATATCATATATAAAGGGCTGCCATTGGTAAATCAGAAGGATTATTTGGTGTCTATTGTTCTGCTATGGTGTTTTACTTTGTTGTAACCAAAAAAACAAGTTTTTTTTTAAACCAATTATTTTCTGTCATAAATATTGGTACTTCTAGGTTATCCCGTCGACCAAAAAATTATCGCCAAACTATAAGATTAAATGCCAATAATGGATGATCGTGAATGTCACATTCAATGACATTAAATAAGATTCACGTGTTTAAAATGTCATTAAGTCATTTTAATGTCGTTTTTTTTATTTGAATTTTTATTAATATTCCACTAATTATTTGTTTTTTCGTTATTTAAAATAAAAATTATGTCAATATGTAAAATTTGGCTCTTAGTTTGGCGATTTGTATAATTTGGCAAAATTGGTTGACGGGATAATAGAGAAGTACCTAAATATTTTATATGAAATTTAATTATTATAATTCATTTGTAAATTAGCTAATTTCCTCTTAGAAAATTAGATAACCAAAGATTAGTGTAACCAAAAATTACTTTCTTTCAACTGTATTTTAAAAGTAAATGATGTATCGGCCAAATCTTGTTAAAAAACAGAATTTTACTCCAGTCTCATGCAAGTTCATCTTTAACAGGTTTTATTGAATTGCTTTTTTCTGAAAGATTTTTAATCCTTTTTCTTTCTTTCTTTCTTTTTTTTCTTTTTCTTTTGAAACAGATAAATGTAGAAGTATGTGGAATGTAAAAAGTGAAAAGGGATTTTTGTGATATATTAATTCAATTGCAAATAACAAAAGAATCTAAAAACTAAAAGGTGTTATTTGTCAAAAATAGTGTTAAACATAGACAGAATAATTTTTTTGTACCTTGTTAATTCAAATGCATAATAATTTTTAATATTTATTAGGAGAAAAAGGTTTGGGACAAACTACTAAGAAACCTCTGTGGTATAAAAATACCCTGTTTCACAGAGTTGTGAAGAATTTTGTTATTCAGAGTGGTGATTTTGAAGCAGGTAAAAATCTTACTGAGTAATTTTTTTATATTTTAAAATTTATCTTGTATTATATTGAGTTTTGTTGCATATTATTAAAACCAAAGATATTATCATGAATGAAATTGTCTTCATATTATTATATAAAAGTATTTTTACTACAATATTCTGAATTGTAATGCTGAACAATGTTGAATTGTAATGTAATAAAAGAGATTTCTAATATCAGATAAATTAATTTTATTTACAATAATTTATTTTCTGAATGCAGGTTATTCAGTAATATGTAAGCAACCTGAAAAGATAGAGCTCAAATATTTCTTATTTTTGAGGATAAAAGGACAAGGCATATCTTATGTTGGGTGTATGATGTGAAATATTGTAATTTCAGCATGTAGACTATTATATCAAAAGAAGAATCATCAAAAACAAATTAATAAACTAAATTCAGATATTATAATAGAATAAATGTGAAATAAATAATATGTATCCAAAATACAAATTTTGATATTTTCTGGAAAGTCCTTTCTTTTTATCAAAACCATGAAAACATTTGATTTCATGGTTTCTGAATAAGGGATCCTACTAATTTTATGTGTTGTAAGATTAAAAATGATTTTGCGATTGTGCCAAAAAGTAGCTATACAAAATAGTGTGATAAGAATTTTGTGATAAGAATACAGCCTTAATTGCTCATTTAACAAAAAATGTTTTTTTTTTTGTTTTTTTTCTTCCACTTTAACAAAAGTTTTGAAGGTGTAGTGCTTGAGGTAATTTTTTAAAATCTTCAATTCATTTTATTGACCTTTATTTAAGACTTTTTTTGCAATTTATTTAAGACTTTTTATTTCCTATCTTTAACAAATTCAATAATATGCAGGATTTGAACTTCAACTACTTAACCATTAGGAAATATTTTAAATTTTTTCCTTGTCAGCTTTCTTTTCCCGTTGTTTATTCTGCTTGATTGAATAAACTTATTCTCATAAGATGAGCTCATCACAAGACATGGTTTTGAGAACTTGATGCTTGTTGACTGGTGGTCTTTTTTGTGGAAGCAGTTAGCACTGAAGAAATGTGAGATGGGCACAGTTATAAAATGGCTCATCAGATTGATTAGAGATACAATCTATCTAACAATCTATTCAATTTTTTCTGAAAGACAAACATTTTAAGTTAGACAGCTTTTGATCAAGATTCAACTGTAACAGCAGCAATGAATCACCTGTTCCTCCTTCCTATCACCTTCTTTACTGAAATGAGATAGTTTAATGCCCTCATCAATGAAATGGTTGAACCTTCTAGTATCTTATTTTAAAATTAGCCCATTTCTAACTCTAGCCTATGTTTGAACCTCCTCCTCGAAGTGGCTTCCAAACAATTACTTTTCGCCAATTCATATTCACCATCATATCTCAATTTGTCTGTAACTTGATTAAGATTAACCAGGGTGCATGGGAGTGAATAAAAATATTTTTCCTTATCTTTTGTAATTCAATGTACAGCAAAAATTTCATGAATTATGAATAAATAAACTCCTCAGGCCAAACTTTTAGTTTTCATAGCAGATTCAGACTGATGCAGACATACATAGCATCATTGATCCTGCTGACCCTCACTCCTGTTCCTGTTCTTCACACACACACCTTTTTGTTTTTGTTGTTTAAAATCATATAGTCTCTATATGATTTGATGTCGTTCCATGCAGAACAAAATAATGAATTGCCATTTTTTAAATTTTCATCAGAATTTATATTTTAAATCTATAAATCTCAAATGTTTACTTCAGATTTAAGCAAATTTAATGATTTTCTATAAAATAATGCCTAGAATATTTGGTAATTTTTGGCATAATTACAGTTTTTTGGGCTGTCTTTTTATTTTAAGTGTTTTATTTATTTATTTTTTCTATTATATATCTTGTTAGATGTTCTATTACATATTACGTTATCAATTTTTTACTCTGCCTTTTTTTAAAGAGATGAATCATTTTTTAGTAATAGAAAATTTATGTTGCCTTATTTTTGTATTTTTCAGGGAATGGCACAGGTGGTGAAAGTATATATGGAGGCCAATTTGCTGGTAAATTATTTTCGTTTACTTTCAAACTTTGTCATATTTAGAGTTTAATATTAAGCTTTCCACTCCCCTTCATTTATTGTGAGACATTCTCATTTTTTTCTTGTCAATCAGAATATTTAAATTTTTGTTTATTTATTATCTATTTAGCTTTCTTTAAAAAAAATTTTATATATTTCATAAACAGTATTTTCCCTCTATCCAAAAAAAATGTCCCATACTGTTAAATCACTGAAAACACATAATTTTTGTATTTATTATATTTATTAAATGTATGAGGTATGAGAAAAAATTAAAAAAATTCCTGTTTTTGTCGAAAAATATGCAACAACATTTAGGATAAATACTTTTAGCGAAAATTGATGAAAAATCACTGTATTGTACCATTTTCTCAAATGAGAACATGAGATAAGAATGGTCATCTATACAAAACGATCTCTATGAATGTAGCAGAGGCAATTTAAAGTAAATTGCACTGTGCATGCCAAGATCTAACAAATGTGGTACATGTGTCTTTAGAAATGTGCAAAGAAGTTCTAGGGATATCATAATCTATATTCACAGCCAGTGTACTACACAGATATTTATTCAAGATATATGTAAGCTATAAAAGTTTGGGAATCACTGGCATATAGTATCTTAATAACACAAATCAAACTTGAAAGAATAGTCACAAATTAATTTGTGCATTTGTAGTCACAAGCACTGTAATGTCATTTTTGTTAGCAAGTTTATTAAAAAAAATTTCCCAGGAGTATCATTTTTAACAACATATGTATGTGAAGGATATTTCTTTTATGCATACAGTCATTTTTACAGATTGCTATTTAGAATGATGAATTAAAACCTTACCTGATGTCATATTTATTCTTAGAACAGTGGTTCAAAGTTGACTTAATTTGAAAAATAATAATAAAATTCTAATTTATTTTTAATGCCCTAATTTTTAAATTGTGCTAATTTTCGTAAAATTTAAAAATGTTTTTTTTTTCTGTTTCAAAGCAACAACAAAAAAAAGCTAATTTGCTTTTGGCATTAAATGTTAAGTTGTTATAAATATTATGCCACAAAAATTAATGAAACCAAAGCTAATGGCTGCATACATACTAATTTTTCAAATGTTGGTTAATAAGATATTAATATTTTGTAAATAAAAATTTATGTACTTTTTACATTAGCCAGACACAGGTGAGACCTGACAAGTATTGTTCTTTATAGCCACCACTTTGTCCTCATATTAATTTTATGTAAAACACAAACCTTTTGCTCATTTCTCCTGCAGCAGGAAGTTCAAGACAGGAGATGAGTATCACAGATTTTTTTTTTTTTTTCTGTTTTGTGGATTATTTATCCATTAAACCTTTATTTTTGCTTTATATTATGTTTAGTACTTTATTACTTGATACAAAAATGTATTTTATTACTTAATACAAAAATTACATAAATTATTACAAATAAATGATTGTTTATTTTTGTTTCAGCTGTAAAATATTTTACCTGTAGATTTTCTACCTCTGCAGGGTTCGTGATTTTTAAAATTTTTTTAATAAAAATAAAAAAAATCTATTTTTTTTTTATTTAAATCAGATTATTATTATTATTTTTTTTTTAATCTCCCACTGTGTTATTGTTTTTATATGATTTTTCTTTTAATTTTTAAAATATAAATTATACATACACATACATGCATGTTATAATTATTATCAATATATATTATTAATGTTACACAATTTACATAAATGATTCAAAGGTAAAATTTTAGGCTATGGAAAAATCTTTATTACATAAAATGAATGGAAAAGTACAAATCAGATGTCAAAAATCAATTCAACCTTCAGTATTTTAGTTAAAATAAAAATAACTGCAACACATAAAAATGTTAAACAAATTTGAAAGTTACTTGTAAACTAAGTTATTTAATTTTGTTTTGTTAAACAGCTGGTACACAGAAATACGAGTTTAGCAACTTTATGAATCTATTTTTCTACTTTTCAAATGTACTAAACGAAAGGCAGAAAACATTCGTTCCACTGAAGTAGATAAAGTTATTGCAGTAAAATGCTAGTTGATTATGAATTCTATAAGTTTTCGAGCATCAGACTCTTCAATAACTGTAACGAATATCTTACCTTCCACCATTCTAAAAAGTCTGAGATTTAGTATGTTAGATTCAAAAGAAAAATCATGGAATGGTTCAGATTTTGGTCAAACTTTAATATAATAGGCATCACCAAAGTGGAGCACACAGTCATGCAGTTTTATTTTATCTCAACTTGCAGAAGTTTTTCAAAATATTAATAAGTAAATCTAAATATCCCAATATTTAATATATTTCTGCTTAGATTTACTTACTGTTGCAAGGTTATTTTGAAAGTATTTTCTTCTAAACTTTACATTGTATTTTACTTTTTGACAAAGATTGAGCTTTACCTTTCTAAAAGCTGTTTGATTATCTGTATTATACAAAACTAAATTACATTAATGTACATTAATATGTTTGTTTACATCTTAAATTTATTGAAAAATAATTGTAAAGAAAAATTGATTTAAATCAATGATTAAAAAAAAATCAATTGATTAAAATCAAGCTGATTTAAATCAACGAACCTTGTACCCCTGAAAACCTTATCATAGACACAGAGAATTTTTTGCTACTAACAAGGAAGGTCTCCATACGGGCATACTCAGAAAAATCTGAAAAAATTACAGAATGTTCTTCTCATATAGTTATATATATTTATAAAAAAAATTTCGGCGGAACCTCCTTATAACGTCCATAAAAAATAATAAAAATTTCGTTTATTTGGCGATTTATCTCCGGTTGGCGAAAAAACAAAATTTTGATAAACACGCTTTTACGCTTCGAATACTTTTCAAAGAAAAAACTTTCTATGTTCAATCTATTTAAATAAGTTTAGTTTAAGTAATTTTAGTTTTGCATTTTTACTTTACTTTAAGTGTAATTTTGTCACATACGTTTATATGTACTTATAACAAAATGAAATTAATATATTTTATCATTTAAAACACAATTTAAATTGATTAAAATTGTTCCAAATTGAAAAATACCCTGTTAAAAATCTGCTGCATTTTGTTGCAACGCACTCCCTTGCTTGTATAGAAAAAGGTTACTTGGCCGTGAAATGGAGCTTTCTCATTGGTTGAAATAGAGATATTATATACAAGCGGTGGAGTGCGTTGCAACAAAATGCAGCAGATTTTTAACAGTGTGTGACACGGTCAATTCACCGTGCTATGAAGCATTCTCATTGGTCAGAAGAGAGATATTCTATAAAAGTAGTGGAGTGACGTTGCAGTAAATGCTGCAGATTTTTAACAGTGAAGTCAATTAAAATCAATTTTGAGATTCGTTAAAATCGTCTGCTTTTGGCGAGGAAATGCACTGCTCGCCAAATCCCGCGTCGCTTTCAACTTTTCACGCCAATTATTCCAAACTATTTTATTTTTTTACATACCTAATAATGTAATTCCGCCGTTAATTTTCACTGATTTTTTATTACCTACATGAGTAGTTTAATTCGTATTTTTTTCAAAAAATTCTGAGTATGCCCCCAATGGAGACCTTCCTTGTAAGTTCATTTCCTATAAACTGTATTACTTAATTTAAAATGCATATATTGCATACATTTACATGTCTTTCATTCATTTCATCTAAATAATAATAATAATACCATAAACTAAAATCACCCTTAACATCCCCTTTAAAAAAAAAAAAAAAAAAAATAATAATAATAATAATAAAATAAATAAATAAATAAATAAAAAAAATAATAATACCATAAACTAGTGCATTTTATTTCACCAATGTCTATAATTTACATTCCAATTAAAAAATAAAGCTGTTACTAGGAAGAAAAAAAATATTATTGATGAGATTTGTATCCAAATTTTGATCTTCTTATTTTAGAAAATACTGTTTTGATTGTTTAATAAATTACTTATTTTTATTATATATATATATGTATATGTGTGTGTTGTATTTGTTATTTTTAATGGAATTTTAAACTATTTTTCTTAATTTTGACATCTGCAGTTTATTATAAAATTCAACCTGTATTCTACAGTAGCCTTTTTTTAAAATTAAATTGGAAAAGTCTTTTTTGCATAAGTGTCTTTTTGTTTTTTCAGATGAAAATTTTACCCTCAGCCACGATAAACCATTTTTATTGTCAATGGCAAACAAAGGGAAGAATACCAATGGATCTCAATTTTTTATGTAAGTAAGCTAAATGTATTTTGTGTGCCAGGGGTTAAATAATTTGTTTCACTCATCAAAGCATTATTTATATTTCTCACAAATAAATTCAGTAAAAACTTGTAAAATGTGCTTTAAAAATATTGTATAAATAAGCTGAAAAACATATAAAATATGTCTTGTCTTAAAGGTGTGTGATCACAGATCGCACAGATGGTTTCATTTACTATCTCTTTAAAAAAACTTTATCCTTATTCTTATTATGTGTTATAAAATATATGTCAAAGTTTAAAGCAACTGATTCTTTAGTTTTCCCAAACTTAACAAAATTAAAAAAAGGAGCCTCTCCTCCCCTTGAATTTTTTACTTTTACAAATATTTAATGTTAAGAAATATTTACATTAGTGCTCAGTAAAAAAACCTCATTCAGATTGCAATAAACACGCTTATCTAATGAAGAAAGACAACATTGCCCTTCCCTCAACAAAAATTCAGTTCTCTTACATGTATAAAATCTGTATTGAGTGTTATAAACTATGTCAAAGTGTAAAAGCAATCACTTAGTTTTCCTAATTTTAATAAATTCCTGTCAATTGTCTGTGCGAAAATGTATTTTTTCTCTAAGTTAAAAAATTATTTTTTCATAAATTAAAAAATTGTGGTCTCACTTTTTTAGATTTTATGAATCAGCACATAAATAACAACTGCATGCGAAGTACCAAATTTGTAAAATCAATATTAAAAAAAAAAAAAAAAAAAAAAAAAAAAAAAAAATTGTTTTGCGATTATTAAATCCTAGTAAAAAAATTATCTCTTTTTCTTTCTGTTTCATGTGGTTTGCCATGGCAAAAAATACAATTCTGGATATGGTTTGGAGGGAGATTTTTTTTTTAGACTTATAGCAGCTGAGCTATTGTCTTGAGTGGTTCAAAACTCGAGAAAATAAACAAGATTGAGAATGAAGTTAAAACAATTCTGGAATTAATTACAAAAATAAAAACATGTATTAGAAGAGAAAACAACAAAGAAGAATGAACTGATGATATTAAAATAAATATTTTAATTAAAATAATAATCTTTTTCAAAGTTTTATGATTTGTTGTGTTATGAGGTATTCAGTGGTAAGTACACAAAATTTGAAGGCTCTGCCTTGTATAGTTTTTGTGTACGGACTCTGTGACAGACAGACAGAGGACAGAGACGAATGGGGTTTCATCAGATGAACAAAACCGTAATAATACAATAAATAAATATAATAGATAATAATATCTATTTCATAAATCAGTTATAACATATTTTTTAAACGTCGTTTAGACATTTAAAAAATATTATTTTTAAATAATTATTTATATCTCATTATCTGCTGTATCTGTGTATTTCTTTTTGTTAAGTTTGAATTTAGTGGATGTGCTGTTATTGTTTGTATGTGATTTGTAATGTAATATTGTTATTTAAATGGTTAAAAAATGAAAAAAATATACCGATTTTTTTCTTTCTTTTTTTCAGAACTTTGCAGGCTTCTCCTCATCTTGATCAGTAAGTTTGATTTTTTAACTGATAAAATATATCCATAAAATTGAAATAATTTGTTTATTTTATAATACAGAAATTTGTATCTCTATTATTGCATCTATATCATCAGGGGGTTGATTGCGGCAAAGTTTTGGGGGTCTTTCATTTAATAAAACAGGTTCCTTAACAAAAATCCTTTTAATAAAATAGACCTGATTAACAAATTTCATTCCATAAAACATACTCTTCATTCATTATTATTATTATTATTTGTTAGTTTTTGAAATGTATAATTTGCAAACAAAACAAGTTCACTTTAGTAACTGGACTTCTGGAAAATATTATTAATAAATACCTGGCTTGAATTTGAATAGTTTGATTTCTGCTTAAAACCACATTGATTCTTGAAAAAATATCTGAAAGTAAATTAAAATATATTGTCCATCTCTATAAATGTGATAAGTGCTACGAGTTCCATAATCTATTGAAAAAGGGTATGGTCTATTTCAAGGATCTCATTATACTTAAAGTATCGCAATATCATTAATCTTCCCACCACCGAGAATTGATATATCCTTTCAATAAGGTGAGGGTTTCATTGTAACAGCAGAAATATTTAAATTATTATAACTCTATAGATATCATTCAGTTTTAAAAATTTATAATTAATATTTTTAAAGCTTATGTGTAATAAACAAAATCATATCTTTTGCTTTTTTTTGCCTTCTAATGTCTGAAAATAAGGTACATTTAAAATTATAAGGTAACATATGGGCATTAATATAATATAATAATTCTATTAGATAGAATTGTTTTTCTAAATATATATATATATATATATATATATATATATATATATCATGTTGGAGAAAACTTTTATATTAGTATTTAAAAATAAATTACAGTGAAAACAGCATTGCAGTTTCCCTCTTTTGCGCGTAGGTCAGGGGATTAAAATTATTTTTCCTTATATACCATAATGTAAAGGAATACTTTTGAACATTCCTGTAAATGAACTGTTAACACTATATATTATGTGCTACTGAGCAAGCATGTTCTCATCCATATCAGTGATGCACATCATTCTCATGTTTAAAATGTCACAACATCGATAAAATGTACCACAAACAATTTTTTTCCATACACCATAATGTAATGGAATTCTGAGTGGCCCTGTGCATGAATTTTAAATGCTACACGCTTTATTCTCAATACTTAATTTTCTTGAATGTAAACATTTTTCAACTATGTTGGAAAGTAATAAAAAGAGGATCTGCTTTTATACTCTCCTATACTTATGTTGTTGCTTAATTTTTCTTTTTTTTTTATGGGAAATTAAATAGACATTCTAAAGCATCCGTTTTATAATAATAATAATAATAATAAAAACAAGTCAAAATACCTATAGAAACTTTCCAAATTATATTCATTTTAGATTTCAATACTTTTTTTTTTATGTCAATTTAAACATTTAGAAAATTTATGATTTTAATCAATGATTTAAAAAAAAATCAATTGATTAAAATTGATTTAATCACTGATTTAAATCAACTGTTTTAAATTGTTGACACCTTATTTTAAAATAATTTCTTGGAAACCTATTGTATGAATTGCATTTTCTTTTAAAAGTCTAATTAAAGATTATAGAGTTTATTTATGCTGACAGAATCGGGTACTGCTATTGGGGGGAAAAATTAGGGTTCATTTTAATATGTAGATGGCTCCCTAAGCAATTTTTATATGCATCATTCAAAATTAGATCTAATTTCCATTTGATTAATACTAATAATATTCTTCTACAGTAATTTTTTCAGAGTTAGGAGGGGGTGTTTACTATTTTTTTTTTCTTCTCACGGCTGTACATGTACTATGTTTTTATTTATTATATATTGTACAGTTAGTAATAGTTTTCACATGTTATATAATCTCTTACTCTCCCTTCCTCCTTAAGTTAAAAATAACGACTGTTTGTTAAATAATAGATGAAAATTACTAAATACTGTACATTACAAGTGTTATTTATTTTACCTTGTGTGTATTTTGGTACTTCTATTATCAAAAATTTATTTTAATTTTCAGGTTGCATACTGTATTTGGACATGTTATTTGTGGTCATGAAGTAATCAAGCAGATTGAAAATATCAAAATTGATCAGAACAGCAAGCCACTGAAGGAAGTTAAAATAGCACAATGTGGAGAACTTGTCCTCAGATCTGGTAAGATAAATTCTTTGTTTGGGGGAGGGGGGGGGGGGTTATAATGGAAAAAGTTATGCAAAACTTTTCAATTTTGTGAATTGCACGTCATGTTGAAAAAAAAAACATTGCATTTCATTTCTCTATGATAAATCTCAAATATTTATACATATACATTTTTACTTCTCATGCAATTTGTGCATGAGACATTTAAATGCATACAAATGCATTCATTTGACACAATGCATCAAAATGAATGCATTTGTATGCATTCGTTGTCATGATATATCTAAGGCATTTTCTCTCTATAACAGAGGAAAAAAAGTAAAAAATATGTGCAGGTTTAATACTAAAAAGGTTAAATGTATGTTTTTATAGTTTTAAGTCTTTCAGTACTAAATAACTAAATATTTAATTTTTAAATTCAAACTAAGAACATATGTTTAAGACAGGGATATAACAAATGATTATTTTTGACATTGAAACCACATAAAAAGTAGAAACAATTTGGATAGCACATACCGTATTTTCGGGTGTATAGTCCGCGGCTTATACAAAAAAAAAAAAAAAAACCTCCCAAAAAGCCGCTGCGGCTTATGCATGGTGCAAGTTATACAAAGATTTTTTTTTTATAATTGGAAATCGTGATGTTTTTTCTACAACTGTTAAACCTCAAAAAATTTGAAAAAAACATCAAAATTTGTAAATTTTTTTCGCTATGCTGCGAATTTTAGAGAGTTCTCCCATGTTTGTAAAGGCTTTTTTTTACTGCTTAAATACAGTTATTTCTGGGCTTGGAAGAAGTGTCGCAACTATTGCCAAGTATTGCACCGATAGATCTATAATAGCTACCGTATATACTCTCGTATAAATCGCCAAATTTTAGACAAAAAAAAGAACTTCAGGGGGGGGGGGGGGGTCGACTTATACGCGAGACCTAAAAAAAATCTATAAATCAAATATCAGAAAATAATTTGCTAGTGAATCAATGCTGCAGCACTCCATTGTGTTTGTAGAGTACAAAATCCAAAATCCGGAACCCTTCCAACCTCGACGATCCTGAATTAAGATCATTTAAGATTTAGTTTATTTTTCAAAAAAAAAAATAATCTACCCTACCCAGTTGCAAAGGACAAAAAAAAAGTGTGTGATTTATGTCATTTCTAAACAATTCAGAGCAGTCGTTCTTTCCGAAACGATTCCAAGGAATCGTTCCTTTACAGAGTAGTTTCATTTCAGAACGACTTCAAGGAACTGAATTTTCTGGAGTCGTCTCATATCAGATAGTCCGAGGAATCGTTTCTTTTCAGAGTTGGTACCCTACACTGTTTCAAAGAACAAAAAGAAAGTGCGTGATTTACGTCATTTCGAAACGATTCAGAGCAGTTGGTCTTTTTCGAAACAATTCCGAGGAATCATTCCTTTACAGAATATTTTCATTTCAGAATGAGTTCAAGGAATCGAACTTTTCCGAAGTCGTTTCTTTTCAGATAGAGTCCGTTGGAATCGTATCTTTTCGGAGTTGGTACCCTACCCTGTTGCAAAGAACAAAAAAAGTGCATGATTTATGTCATTTCCGAACGATTCAGAGCAGTCGGTCTTTTTCGAAACGATTCCGAGGAATCGTTCCTTTACAGAGTTGTTTCATTTCGAAACGAGTACGAGGAATCGTTCCTTTTCGGAGTTGGTGCATTTTGCACCGATTCCGAGGATTCGATCTTTTCGGGAACCAGTGACCTAAGATACGTATACATTTTATGTCCAAAATTTTAAATTTATCACCGATTTTTTTTTTTTTTTTTTTTTTTTTTTAATTTTTGGGAAAATTCAGAAAAAATATCACGCTTGTTTGAAAAAAAAAAAAAAAAAAATGCGCGTAAACGCCGCATTGCTTAAAATTTTACCTTAAAACACGTAAACGTCGCGGCGTTTCTTCTGAAAATTACAGTACTGATAATCTTAATTTTTTAGCCGAATTACTGTAGGTATTATGCATCACAAAAAAATCTGGTAAATTTGTGTTAAAAATTTTGACTAATGCCTTCTAATTTTGAACCCTGATCGAAATATATGTTCGTAAATGGTGTATAGCCCGCGGACTATACACCAATGCATCTCTGCGGTTTATACACGAACTTTTTTTACTGCACTGTTCGATTCAGGGTTGCAGGCTATATACAGGGTGCGAGCTATACACCCGAAAATACGGTATGTAATTATGCATAACCTTTGAACTGAGTTGCTCTAATTTTTATAATTTTTTACTCATCCTGTGTACATTTTATTGGCATCCAACAATAGAATTTTGTTTGTTTATATAGGCTGCCATGTTCATTACAGTAAGCCCATAGGCTATGATATTTTATGCTTGTCATTAAGGTATACAATATAATTTTACATTTAAAAATTAATTTTTATATTGTGATCATTTTTTTTCTTTCAGTAATGCATAAAAATTTAGAATATCTGTTTCTTGAAAATGGCTAATTGTTGGAAAATGTAAATGTTTCTTTTAATTTCTTATTTGAAATTGATCGTCTTAAAACTTATTTTAACAGTTTAACAGTAAAACCCTTTTTTTAACCCATAGCAGAGAAGATGTAATCTCTAAAACTAAGATTTTGTAGATTAAACCTAATGAAATTTATTGATGAAATATAGACACCATCTTTTAAAAAAATCCAAAAATTTCTTTGAAATGCTTTTTGTTTTTATCATAAGTAGTATCTTCAGAGTATGCATACATACAATTTTATGCTAATATTTAAACTTTATTGAATCCTTAAATAAATGGTGTGTTTTAGACAGCATGTTCCTTGTAATATTTTACTTTAATTTGTACAGTATTTTAGAATGTAATATCATGTAAGTCTATCATATTGATTGTTGTGCAGTTAATCTTAATAATTTACATGATCCAAAGAAGTGCATGTTATTGAACAAATTAAAGTTCTGCAACATATAGCACCTAAGCATAAGCAACAGTTGTAAAATATGTCAATAGCTTACATAAGTAATAATGATTGTGTATGGCTTGATGGTTAGAATTAGAAATTCTTGATTGTATTAAGGACAAAATAAATTAATTTAAAGCGAGAAAAAGAAGATAATGGAATTTAATATTTAAAATTAATCTTATTTAAAATTATTGTTCAATTTAATGATATATACATGTTTCTGTATGCTCCCAGGTTTTGAATGCATACTTCAATTTTATTTATTTATTCAGAAAGGGTTATTTTTCAATCATGTAAATTTCATTAGGATCAAACAGTATGATGTTTGTTTCACTATCTGAGCATCTCACCATATTCTAAGCTCAAGATTTGCCAGTTTGTAGAAAATCCAAATAGCAATATCATCTGTTTGATACTGCACTTATTCTGCAATACATGGTTGTTTTATAAAAACAAGGACAGTTTGCCTCAAAATTGATCAAAACATTGATTTTTGTTTTAAATATTAAATGAAAGTCTGTTTAATTGTGAATATTTTGACACTCCCATTTTTACCCATATGGCAATTATGTCGAGATATATTATAAATTTTAATTACACATCCACTAATTAAAACTTTGGATGACTTTTTTTTCATGATCATATTCTTCATTTTTATGTTTAGGCTTTTGCATTTAAAATAAATTTAAATGTTTTTTTACACATTTTTTACATGCCCTAGCTCAAAGATTGGTATAAAATTCAAACCTGTTTCACATCTTAAAGAGCATATATTTGAAGCATCCAAAAAAAAAAAAAAAAAGGTCACACTTATTGATTCCTTGATTTATTATTAATCAAAGCATGTTTCTATTGTTGAATGAACTTTTGTTATGATGTCTTGCAGAAAAACGCAAAAAAAGAAAAGAATCAACTTCTGAGTCATCATCTTCAGAAGAAGAAAAGAGGAAAAAAAGGAAAAAACACAAAAAGGAAAAGAAGAAAAATAAGAAAGATAAAAAATCTAAAGGCTTTTAGTAAGTGCAGTTTTTTCTTTTCATAAATTGTTTTTTTAAAGATTTGCATCTATTTATCCAATTTAATAAAATTCCATTTGCATTCCAAAAATAATCATTCTATTTTAAATCTGTAGAGTTCATTACTTTTCTTCAAGTGCAATAATTTGCATGTTATTTATTTTTTAAATCTGCATCTAATTTAAAATCTTTGAACATAGATTTTCATGCTTAATAAATTTCATAAGGTGAAATGCTGCTAATTCTGTTTTTAGAGTCTATTTTAATTATGAGGTGTTAATGTTAAATCAATGGTTCCACTCTTTTCAAATTTCTTATGTTTGGATGTGGAGGGGTTGCAGTTTCATTCGGAAAGGGCTATACATATATAGTGTTAACATTTTGCTAATTTTGGGCACCTTCTCCCCCCCCCCCCTCTCCTTATATGTGTTATCATTTGTCAAACTCTCCCCCCCCCCCCCTTCTGCCCAATGACATCCTTATCAATGCCTAAAAATTATTTTTATATTGTATGTTTTTATAGATTTGCAGTGATATATAAGTATGATTATACATTTATTAGTTGTATACTTTAGGGATTCAAGAATTCAATAAAATATCAATACATGCAATAAATTTATATCAAACAACATCTAAAAGGATTAGTTATTATTTAACAGTATTTAATAATAGCTTATTGTTACATAACATACATTGTACATACATTGTAACATAACATACTCAACAGTAATATCTTCTTACATGTGTCCTTTGTCCAGAGAAGTTAAAAGCAGAATTTATCAACACAACAATAGACAACATTCTTTGGCTTTCTTTACTGATAAATGCAAGTGTTATTTCCTACATATTATGACCTTGGTTTTTTTAATAACAAATTATATGTGCCATATGGCAGAAGAACAGGAATTTGAAATGTTGGGATATTCCAAATTTTAGAATGAAATGATTTTATAAACACTTAATGGCTTTTATAACAGCTTTGTATTTTCATAAAAATATATAAAATAATAATATTAAAAAAAGGTAACAGACTTTGAAAATAAAAAAAAAGTTATTGAAAAAAAAAGAAAAAAGAAAGAAAGAAAGAAAAGTTTTGTTTGATCAAAAATAACAATATCAAAAACTACTCCTCCCCTCCCCCATAAAATGATAATGTTATATATGCACAGCCTCAGAAGCAGAATTTTGTGTGTCGGTCTGCAGCATGCCAAAATGCTTGACTAAACCTACTAAAACAATATTCCATAAAATAAGAAAAAATTGCCTTTATAAAGAAAACACAATAAAATTATGTAACAAATACTATAAATCTAGAAACTTAAAGTATGTTTCAAATTTTTTTAAACTTGTGGATTAATCTGTAAAATTTAAAATATTCTGCAGCATCTGCTGCATTGATGGACAGTTTCTGCTATTATATTTGGATTATATTCTATTACATTTGGACCTCTTACAAATAAATCAATTTTCTATTTAACTTAGTTCATCCAGCAATAAAGCTGAAGAAGAGATAGCTTGCAATGTGGATCCAGATGAGATCCCAGCTGTCCCTGCTAATGTCTTCTTAATGCGTAGAACTTCTCCGGTTGAGGACAGAGAATATAGGAGGTACCTATTCAACTTGACTAAATTATATTTGTTCTTCATTTATGATCTGTTTCTGTTTGATAGTTTGTGAAATATTTAGGTTTGCAAGAATGCACAATAGTATTTTAATGTGTAATGTGTAATGCTTTATTAAATATTGTGCAGTAATTTTTTTAAATACAGCACAGTGCGTCTCCAAAAAAGAACTTTTATGACAATTTAAGTAATCTACATGCATGGGTGAAAGTTTTCCATCCACAGTACTGAATTCCATTTTTTAAAAATGCCTAATGACTCAATTAATTAATTAAATAAATAAAATAAAATAAAAATGCATTGATGTGTATTATAGGAAAACTCAAATTTCATCAAAAGAGGGCATAAAAAAAGTTTCAAATTCATAAATTGTTCCCATGGTGGAATTTAAATTTTATGAATAGTTCGCTGGATAAAATAGCACATTTTGTTCAAGAAAACACACAAATTACATCAATCTATCATGATAAAAATCTTAAATTTCCTCAACGTTGTGTAAATAAAAAAAAAAAGGTGTTAAATCTCCTCAAATGATCGTGGAATAAAGTCTCTTATTTCGTCATTCATGGTGGGGGGGGGGGATTTCAAATTCTATCCGTTGGCCATGGTTGTACTTTTCATTAATGATTGTGAATAAAAAAATCTTTAATTTTATCTAACAGCTGCTGAAATTAATTGCAAGTTTCATCAGACAATTGCAGAATAAAATTATAAATTTTGTCACAATTTCCTTAAAAATGCATATATTATTAAATTATCACAGAACAGAATGGCAAATTTTATCAAACAACTGCAGAATAAAAAAGTTAATTTTGCCAAACCATCATTTTGTTTGCGACTTGTAAAAGAAATTGTAAATTTTGTCAAACAATTGCAGAAATTATTGCAAATTTCATTGAGATCACATAAGCAAATTTCGTCGTTCAATCACGAACTAAAATCACAAATTTCTTCAAGAGATTGCTTAAGCAAAAAAAGGGCATAAATTAATCCTGAATTTTGTTTAATGATTACATTGTTGGGTTCTTTTTATTAAAATTCTGCAGCATATCATTACTTTAATTAATTGCAACTTCTGCTCAGCTAATTATATTTAATTAATATAGATCAATAAATATTCTTCAGCTTCATTAAAGAATTTAATGAGATCTGGGTCAAATTTCCAATCACATGAATCTTGTTGTTGTTTTAATTAAATAAACTAGATGCTTATATAAAAAAAGGATTAATTAAGTTAAGATTACACCAGTTAACATTAAGAAATCATTAAGATAAACAAGCTAAACGACAAATTAAAACGATAAAGAGGATAAACACAAATATCATTTAAAATTCTTTAAAATTTAATGAATACAAGTAAACAAGAAAGAACACAGCAAGATTCTCAATCTGACCCAGTCTCAAGTACTAAACCTTGATCTGCAGTAGAACCCAACATTTATCAATGTTGATTCCTGAGATATTAAACTCATACTGATAATTTAAAAATACAAGATTCAATCTAACATTATAAAAGAGAGAAGAAAGACCCTGAAATCCTTCTTATTTTCAAGAAGGCAAAGAAAGATATAATTTTGAATAAATTAAAAAACTAGAAATAATAAACATAAACACCCCAGAAATCAACAATGATATTTTTGACCAATTTCGTATAGTGTTAGTACATCTGCTTTAACTTCTCCATTTTTTTTTTTTCTTTTATTTTGTTTATAAGATAAGTTAATTCATTTAAAATCAAGTGAATTTCTTAACAGTTTTTGCTTTAAAATTTCTATTACCTAGTCAAATATCTTTACTCAGTTAAAGCAATAGTATATTAATTAATCAGTGTTAATATGATTTTTAATTATTTATTAGATTATTTTTTTTTTACTTTTTTTTTTTTTTAAAGTTATTTAAAAATTCCAAATAAAAAAAATAGGTAGTGGTTGAAAATTATTTTACTTCCAAACATTCAAATAAACTACTTTAATTTTATGGTATTACAAAACTTAGTATAGTTATTTCGATACTATAGAGGTTAAAATTCAATTAAGTTAATATCAAGGTAGGATAAATAAAAAAAAAAAAAAAAAAAAAAAACTATACTAAAGCATATCCCTTATATATACATTCTCCTTTATTTAATTTAACAAACAAAAACAAAAAAAAAAAAACATCTGAATTCACTAATACAACTTTTGTTGTAAACATAAGGAAATACTAAATCACTACAAGATTAATCACTAGGATAAAAAAATCGTTTAAGATTAAATACATAATATATCTCTTACCAGCAGCTGAATTCTTTCACTTACCCATTTTGGGTATTTATCATTTATATGATGGACAACAGTACACAAAATCTTCCATGCACTAGAGCAACAGTCTCTAAGCAGAATTCCCAGTGTCTATACTCAGTTTAAGCAGCAGCTGAGTTCCTTCATTTACCCATTTTGGGCATTTTTCATTTATATGATGGGCAATAGCACACAGAGTCTTCCATGCACTAGATCAACAGTCTCTACACAGAATTCCCAGTGTCTATACTCAGTTTAAGCAGCAGCTGAATTCTTTCAAGTTTTTGTCTTAGACCGCTAATCATTCCACCGCTCACGGTGAAGGCTAAATCGGAAGGGACATTGTTTCGCGGCAAGCTCTCGGTTCGCTCCGGCAGGTAGTACTTTTTCTTGATTAACACTTGGAGTGTTTTGTTTTAGATTGCAAATCATTCCACTGCTCACGGTGAAGGCTAGATCGGAGGGGATATTCTTTCACGGCAAGATCTCGGCTCTCTCCGGCAGGTAACACTTCTTCCTGATTTACACTTGGACTGTGTTGTCTTAGACCACTAATTATCCCGCTGCTCACGGTGAAGGCTAGACCGGAAGGGATATTCTTTCACGGCAAGATCTCGGCTCTCTCCGGCAGGTAGCATTTCTTCCTGACTTACACTTGGAGTGGGTTGTCTTAGATCGCTAATCATTCCACTGTTCACGGTGAAGGCTAGATCGGAGGGGATATTCTTTCACGGCAAGATCTCGACTTTCTCCGGCAGGTAGCATTTCTTCCTGACTTACACTTGGAGTGTTTTGTCTTAGACCGCAAATCATTCCACTGCTTACGGTGAAGGCTAGAACGGAGGAAACATCCTTTCACGGCAAGCTCTCGGTCCTTTCCGGCAGGTAGCACTTTTTCTTTTGCTTACACTTGACGTGCTTTCTCTTAGACTGCCAATCTCGAAGAACTCTTTTGGCCTCCCCTCTCCCAGATTAAAAAACAGGGGAGGGGGGGAGACAAGACATATCCGCAATCGTTTACTAGATGCTCTCCATACGAAGCTCTGACCAAGACTTCCTTTATTTCCAAAAAACCAATTGCACGTCCCTCTGCAAATCAAAAGGGGCACCAAAAACTAGGAAGACTAATGCTTTCCCCTTTCTCTCCTGTTCCTAGAGTCCATCTCATTGGCCAATGCAATATTCACCCTCTCTCATGACCAAATATGGTCATCGCTTGCGTCCCCTACCCTCAATCACGTGGTCAGATAGCAGGGACAGTTGTCTCTAAGTTTTGCACCTGCTTGCAAACCAGTGCTCGCCGATATCCGTGAATTTGCCCTATTATCTCAAATCGGTCATAAAAACAAACTTTAAGGGTCTGGGAAAATATCTACTCCGCCTCAAATGACAGTCAACGTTTGTCATGGGTTATAAAATTTTAGGGTACTATTCATTCACGTACGCAAGCAATAAACTATGCGTGTGGGCCAATTTTTAACAAGGCTGAATATATGCCCTTTACAAACAAGCCAGAAGCTACTCTTCTTCGAAAAAATTAACAAAGGACCACTTTACTCAAATAGTACAATAATTCCAGGACAGTAAAAGCATTCGTACGCACGGGTGTTATTTACGCTAGATAAGGGAATGGGAAACTTTCACTTTCATTCACAACAATGCCTTTATTCTCGTGAGAACGATCATAAAAATAAATAGAAAAAGGGAATGTCCAGGGTTTTCGCTACTAAGAAAAAAAAGAATAATTTTAAATATGAGATACATAAAGCATTATAAAAAGCCGTATTAACAATATCTTAACAAGAGTTCTTTTTAACTTAGGAATATTAAAATAATTTATACAAAAAAAATATTACTAAAAAAAAAACATAACAAGAGCTCCCCCTCGTTGAAAAAAAAATAAACATTATTAGTTTTGAACAAAAACAAGAATTTTATTTTTTTAGCTAAATGACCACATAAGGTCAGTTAAAGAAAGTCCTAAAAAAATTTAAAATTAAAACCAAAATGAAAGAAAAGATTAAATAAAAAAAACAATGCAGTACCCCGGTTGAATAGTAGGATAAAGATAATCGCCTAGAACAGATCAGACGACGACCCGAAAAGTTGATAACCTATCACCCTACTAAGCTACCACACCAACTTTGCACACCGGAAATGCTAAGTTGAAGCTTGGGCAAAACATCTAGAAGTTAAACATATACTAGGGCCTAAGATGCTATTAAAATCTATATTATATACCTGGCATACTTAATTAAATCTCTACATCTGCTATACCGTCAAGAATACCAACACACTGGGATATCCCTATCTGCTAACACCTCTGTAAAAAGAAAAAAAAAATATCCCTAGAAAAAAATTTCCACAAGTAGAATGCAAGGAAGAGTTGTCCAGTGAATAAAAAGATTAAAAAAATTTTTTTTTTAAAAATTTTGAATCCTGTGAGCAGGATAGAGCCAAAGGACCGAAACAATCAATTTCTGAAAAAATACAATAGATATACCGCTTGCCAGCTGTAGGTATCACAAATATATACATATAATAGTACGATAACATTTTGTATATACATACACAAAACAAAAATAGCAATAACCTTTCAGTACATCTATAGGGTACACATAAAAAAAAACAGTACTAATACCTGTTTATATTCAGTGGCATAACATGTGCATATAAACAAAAGAAACAGTTCAATGATTTGTAACGGTGACACAGTATTACATAAGTGTATGGGCATTTTATATCACAGCATTATAATTATATAGGTTACCTTGTGTAGCCTAGACTGATAATTGTCTGCCTTAGTTATTATCAATGGGTAAATATTCCATAAACTAATAGTAACTAAAAAAAAATTCATAAAATGCTACACATAATACTTAAAATGAACTGACAATTTCACAATAGAGTTCGCCAATTTCATTGACAAGTACCACTAATTTTTTAAAATACCCAATTTACACAAACAATGGGTATATTGTTAGAAAAATCACATGAAATAACAAAACAGACTATATAAATAAAATATATACATATATAATACACATAAACCAGATAATATATCTGTGGGCTGTGGGGTGTACACTACCTGTATCTAAAATCCCCACTTTCCAAATAGAGAACTAATATCAAAAATATCCAAAAAAAATACAAAGTTAAAAGAAATGCAAAAAAAAAAAAAAAATAAAAATAAAAGATGAACTACATTCCTAACAGTACCTATACTATATACCAAAAAGGGGGCAGTAGGAATACGCAAGCATCACATGTACTGCTACCAAATCTCTACTCCAAAATTTCCTGACCCGAAATCTCTCTAAGTCCCCAAAATTAGCGCTAAAACCCGCTAAAAAATAAAAAAAAAGAACACATATAGGGGGCGAAGCACTTACACGGTCCTAATCTATCGAAATAATCCATAAATCACCGAGAGAAAATACGGAACTGGCGGAAATCCACATTAAATAACAGCGGAATCAAATCAAAACAAACGATATCGAGGCTCGAAAATTACTGAAATTTTAGCTAACTCGCGCATAAAACCTTCCTAAAATAACTAAAATCACAAGTATTTATATACAATCTAAAAAAATTAAAGTTAAACCTCCCTACAGTTTATAATTCGGTCGCGAATCCCTTTTTCGAAACGCATACTCAGTTCTCGGAATTGAATAAGATTTGTTTCGCCTAGATAAACAGACGCCATTACGATCTCGCGAACGACTCACGCGCCCCGAATCATTAGGCGTTCCTACCTGCCTTACTCCCTCACAGTTATCAGCGCTCGCTATTACCGTATTTTCCCGTGCTTCTGAGAGCAACCCACCAACCGTTTCCTCGCTACCCTCTTGTCTGCTCGTAGATTGCACTGCAGGTTGGCTGGTTCCTTGACATGGAATGGGAGGGGGAAATCTATTTATGAATCGATTCCTTTTCCTTCGCGTAGTGAAATCGAATTGAGAATGACTCGAATCATTCGTAGTTGATATCAGAGGTTGGCGTTTGTTTTGGTCTACAATATCGTCTCCATTTCGCTCACTTACACCTGAAATATGCCTATCTTTAAATAAAGTGAGGCGGTCTACATGGACAATTTGAGTTTTAGAAGGGTTAGCAATTAATGCTATCTTAAAATTAACTTCACTGAGCTTCTCAATTATAGTAAATGGTCCGTTATTTAATTTTGACAATTTTTTTGTATTGCCGGCAGTGATAGATGGGTTAAATAGCCACACTCTATCGCCTACTTTTAAATCCTTAACGACTGCAGTTTTTTCTCTGTACTTTTCCTGGCTCTCAGACACCTTAACTAAATTATCATACACCTCAGCATATACCTTTTGGAGTGCGGGTATTAATAATTCACAAAAAGATGGGGCGTCGTTATAGCTAAACCTTGGCGCTTGCGAAAATAGATTATATGGTAGATTTAAGTTTCTGCCATATAAAACTGCTGCGGGGGTTAATTTAGTCGAAGAATGCACAGCTGAACGCATCGCTAACAGGGCAAATTTTAGCTTAGTATCCCAGTCTGACTGGTTCTCATTTACAATGTGACTGAGTGCGTTTTTTAAAGTTTTATTCTGCCGTTCAATCTGTCCATTCGAGGCTGGGTGAAAGGCAGATGTAGTTATATGTTTAATACCGAACATTTTATATACATGCTCAATCGCTTCCGATACTAAATTTCTTCCATTATCTGTCGCAATATACACAGGAGCGCCATAACGTGAAATGAAATCGGCAAGTGTATCTGCGATAACATCAGACGTGGTAGAGCTAACAGCATAGGCCTCTGGCCATTTAGTAAACGAGTCTATATACGTAACAATATGGGTGTTACCAGAAAACGTGACCGGTAATGGGCCAATTAGGTCTAGATGAACTTTGTTCATGGGAAATTCAGGTGTAGGCATCCGTTGAAGGGGTGCCTGCTGATCTGGTTTATACGCCCTCTTCTGCTGGCAACTAATACATGATTCTACTAGATGCTTGACATCGGCCGACATTCCGGGCCAGTAAAAGTGCTCCCGGATGCGGTCAATCGTTTTCTTAAACCCTTGATGACAAGCCGCTAGAGAATCGTGTGTTAGAGCGAACACTTGCTCAATCATATCCCTAGGAACTACTAATTTAATAGGGTTATTTATTACACTTGAATCTCTGGTATCTTCACATACGAGAATATCATCTCTAAAAAAAAACTTCATGTATTTAGGTGCTATATCTATATTTTTGTCTAATTTTCTAGCTATTTCACAACATTTCTTATCAATTTTTTGTACTTCACTAATTTTCTCAATTAAATTTGAATGGGGAACAAAAGTAGTTTCTTTTTCTACTTGAATACAAAAATTACTCTTACTAATCTCAGGTGTTTCATCAGTTTTAGCAAATCTAGATAGAAAGTCTGCTACACTATTGCATTTCCCTTTAATATATTTAATAGTAAAATCAAAATCTGAAAGAGTACATACCCATTTGGCTATACGTGAGGTGGGGTCATGAATCTTTAACATAAAAGTAAGTGGTGCATGATCAGTAAAAATGTTAAAATGAGTGTTAGCTAGATAACACTTAAAATGACTAGTTGCCCAAACCAGAGCGAGAAGTTCTCTCTCAGTGGCAGAGTATCTTGTCTCTGCACCTTTTAGTCGCCTACTGGCAAACGCCACTGGATGAATTTTATTTTCATCATCCATTTGTGACAAAACAGCACCCAGCGCTTCTCCACTCGCATCTGTATATAGATAAAATTCTTTAGTAAAATCAGGCAATACTAGGCACGGTTTAGATATTAAAGCCTTTTTTAAATCTTCAAATTCCTCCTGGGCTTCTTTTGTCCAGGCAAAATGTCCAGTTTCCTTAGTCAAATCGATTAAATTAATTGCCCTTTTTGTGAAGTCAGGTATGAAACGCCTATAGAATGATAGGGTTCCAATAAAAGACCTGACACCTTTACGATTAGTAGGTGGTTGCAATTTTTCTATTATCTCAATATTTTTATTAACCGGGGATACTTGCCCGCTATTAATTTCAAAGCCAAGATACTGTATTTTATTCGAAAGAAAATTACATTTACTGGGCTTAAGTTTCAGTTTATGTTGTCTAAGTCTATCAAATACTAATTTAAGTTTTTCAAAATGGGATTCTACATCGGACGAAGCAATCACAATATCATCTATATACACTAAAATTCCTAGATTTCCTAAATCTCCAAAAATGGCATTCATTAGCCTCTGAAAACTATTGCCTGAATTGGACAACCCAAAACAATTTCTATTCCACTCAAAAAGACCTTTATGCGTGATAATAGCAGTTTTATGCCTGTCCTCGGGTCTTATGACCTGTTGAAAAAAGCCACTAGTTAAATCTAGTGTTGAAAAAAAATTAGCTCCACTTAACGCATCAACAGAGTCAGTAATGTTTGGGATAGGATATGCATCTTTGACAAGATTCTTGTTAAGTTTACGAAAATCAACAGCTAACCTATAAGAACCATCTGCTTTTTCTACAAGAATAACTGGTGAAGCAAATTCAGACATAGACGGGGAAATAATTTCAGCTTGCAGTAAAATATTAAGTTGATCTTCCATTTCCTGGCGTAATTTATATGGGACTCTATAAGCTTTGGATTTTATAGGTTTATCAGAGGTTAAATTTACAACATGGGGTATGGTATTACAGCCTGGTAAGTCTAGGACAGAAGCTGCAAACACATCTTTATTTTGGTATAAAAATTCCTGCATTTTAGATTTTAAGGGGGGGTCTAGATGGCTTAAATCAATATCAGAGCTCCAAGTGAGATCAGCGTGATCAAAGTCAGCTATTGGAGTGGTTAAATTTACATTACAAGTTATATTATTATTATTTAAGGGTATATTAGATTTATCTACACATTTCTGAATTTTAGCAACATAAGTATTTTTTCCTAGCTTAACAGTTTTATCTGAAAAATTAGCAAGCGAAACAAAAAGGCCATGTTCTGGAGTACAAATGGCTCGAGAAATAAGAAGCCCTTGGCTTAAATTCTTCGCTAAAGGTTCTAATATCAGTATATCATTATCTTTTATAAAATTATTTCTATTACATTTAACTTCAGCTATTAATTTTGACTGGGGGGGAACAGAAATTCTCTCGCATAAAATAGCTAAGGAAGTACTTTCACTATTCCTGTTATTATTGTCAACAATGCCTAACTCATTAGTCTGATTTGCTCTATTTACTAACTCATTTTCATTACCCTCAGATATGTAAAAATTTTCATGAACATAGATTGAATTTTCCTGTACAATTTGACTCGCTGATTGCTGGCTAAGGTCTAAAGGCACATTATTCTCATTAATTTCACACTCATTAGTACTTGAGTTACTCCCTGGTACACTTTGCAAACAAAAAATCTGAGCAATTTCACTTTCTGACTCTTTCGCATTAAATGTTATGCTTGAGTCTACCCTTTCCTCCATAATGGGATACATATTACCCTGAACCGTCTCATTTCCACTACTCAGATTCCCAAATTTTTCTTTTACACATTCCTTACTCTTTTTGTTTACATTTTTCCTAGGAGTACTCTTATTACTACACTTACTTCTCTGTTCACTATCAGAACTTTGCTTGCCTTTAGATTGCACATTACAAGTATTTACATAATTATTCTCCAAACCTATACTATTTACACTGATACTATTTACAACAATTTTTTCTCTAGAATTTTTCACAGGTAAAACATTTGACATATGACTCTCTACTATTTGCTTACACTGCGTTTCAGTAGGAACATCTAAAACCACATTGTTATTTTTACAATTAATTACGGCCTGATATTTACTTAAAAAGGGCATCCCCAAAATTACACTAAACTCATCGGCCAACTTACCGTGGACAATAAAAAACTCAGACTGACATAATAAATTATTAAATTTAAAATTTAAGGAAATTTTATGGTTTAAAAGCACTCTCTCGCCAGTCACCGTTAAAATAGGGGTATTGCACTCTACAATTTCATAAGAATCTAAACTATTAAGTATTGTATTACTTAAAATATTTATAGCAGATCCTGTATCACACAGCGCATTACAAAACACATTATTTACATTTATGAAGACAGTAGGTAAATGATAAGACTGGGGTGAAAACATACTAAAAATAATTGGGAGGTCTAGAGGCCTTGATGGAGACGATTCGACCAAATCGACACCAGCCCTTACCTGTTTAAAGAATTGTTTTGATTATTCCCTTCACTAATTGAGCTTTGAACATTCTCGCTTTCCATATTTACACCATTATCATTATTTCTATTCCCTCTACCTCTGTAATTATTATATCCTCCCCTGCGATTTTGGTGGGACTGAGAATAACTACCCCTACCTCTTCCTCTAAAATTCTGAAAGTTCCCTCTATTAGCATTTTGGTTTTGTGGGCAAAATCTGGCTATGTGTCCAGTTTGGGAACACACGTAACAGATTACTTCTCTATACTGAGGCCTCTCAGTAGTGTGAAAGTCTCTTTGCTGATTGCTACCCTCTAAAAATCTCTCTAATTTACTAGTAAGAGCTTCTACCTGCTCTCGCAGTTTACTAATTTCCTGTTCTGACTGATTAGGGTGACTTGGCTGGATAGCAGCACATGCAACACTTTGCTGGGCAATTTGGGGGAAAAAAGGGTTCATATTCTCTACCGGCATGTTATATAAAGGATTAACACTCTTTAATGCTTTTTCCTCAAGGAGGGCAAATTCTAAAATTTCAACAGGTGTCTTAGGGCACCTAGTTATAACTCCTCTTCTTATCTCAGGAACTAAATTACTTAATAACATAGAATGCAGTAGAGCTTCCCTGCTTTTATCAGCAACATTCTGTTCTACACCTTCGACTACTAATGCTTTAAGGGACAAATCATATGCTTTGTCGTAAAATTCCTGAACAGGCATATGGGGATTTTGTTTAAAATTCAAAAATTGGGTCAAAGCAATATCAGGGGCTAGCTCTTGCGTATATCTCTCTTTAAGTACTTTAATTATTTCTTCAGTTCCCTTAGTGCGGTGCAATTTATATATCCTAGCAGCATTCCCACTTAATCTACTTAGTAGGGCAAATTTTTTTTCATCCTCTGACCAATTAAAGAACTCGGACAACTGCTCATACTTTTCTAAAAATGCAGAAAATGAGCAAGAGTTGCCTTCGCCACTAAAAGGGGGAATAAGACTGACATTTTCGATTAATGCGCTCTTTTTCTGAATAAGAGCGAGCTCCTTGAAATGCTGATTTTCTGTCATTTTTTAGGCAAAACTTCACACCGAATTAAAAATAAAATAATAGAAAATAAAGTAATTTAACTGCTACTTAATTCTCAGATGCCCAAGAAAGAGAGAAAAAAAAATAAATAAAAAATACATAAATACATAACTTATATTGGCATATAATTCTCTCAGTAAGCCCAAACACTCATTTAAATGTAAATATAACAGTAAAAATTTCAAAATAAATAGTTTTTTTGAAAACCCGGTAAAATTGCCTAACTAAAAAAAAGCATTTGAAATTAGTAAGTTATGTACACCCCTATTGGTTATGCACAATATACACTAAAATAATCAAACATAATACACAATAAAATCACAAAACACATATATTTTCATTTCGTTTCACTCTTAATATAGTAAATATATATCAAAATTCAGGCTATTGTTGTAACAAATAGGCTCTACTTCATAGTACTATTTTTATACTTATTGTACCACAATAATCAGGCTTTTCACACACGGTACCATTTATTTGTCACAATAACCAGGCTTTTCACACACGGCACCATTTATTTGTCACAATAACCAGGCTTTTCACACACGGCACCATTTATTTGGTTGGGTTCTTTTTATTAAAATTCTGCAGCATATCATTACTTTAATTAATTGCAACTTCTGCTCAGCTAATTATATTTAATTAATATAAATCAATAAATATTCTTCAGCTTCATTAAAGAATTTAATGAGATCTGGGTCAAATTTCCAATCACATGAATCTTGTTGTTGTTTTAATTAAATAAACTAGATGCTTATATAAAAAAAGGATTAATTAAGTTAAGATTACACCAGTTAACATTAAGAAATCATTAAGATAAACAAGCTAAACGACAAATTAAAACGATAAAGAGGATAAACACAAATATCATTTAAAATTCTTTAAAATTTAATGAATACAAGTAAACAAGAAAGAACACAGCAAGATTCTCAATCTGACCCAGTCTCAAGTACTAAACCTTGATCTGCAGTAGAACCCAACATTTATCAATGTTGATTCCTGAGATATTAAACTCATACTGATAATTTAAAAATACAAGATTCAATCTAACATTATAAAAGAGAGAAGAAAGACCCTGAAATCCTTCTTATTTTCAAGAAGGCAAAGAAAGATATAATTTTGAATAAATTAAAAAACTAGAAATAATAAACATAAACACCCCAGAAATCAACAATGATATTTTTGACCAATTTCGTATAGTGTTAGTACATCTGCTTTAACTTCTCCATTTTTTTTTTTTCTTTTATTTTGTTTATAAGATAAGTTAATTCATTTAAAATCAAGTGAATTTCTTAACAGTTTTTGCTTTAAAATTTCTATTACCTAGTCAAATATCTTTACTCAGTTAAAGCAATAGTATATTAATTAATCAGTGTTAATATGATTTTTAATTATTTATTAGATTATTTTTTTTTTACTTTTTTTTTTTTAAAAAGTTATTTAAAAATTCCAAATAAAAAAAATAGGTAGTGGTTGAAAATTATTTTACTTCCAAACATTCAAATAAACTACTTTAATTTTATGGTATTACAAAACTTAGTATAGTTATTTCGATACTATAGAGGTTAAAATTCAATTAAGTTAATATCAAGGTAGGATAAATAAAAAAAAAAACAAAAAAAAAAACTATACTAAAGCATATCCCTTATATATACATTCTCCTTTATTTAATTTAACAAACAAAAACAAAAAAAAAAAAAACATCTGAATTCACTAATACAACTTTTGTTGTAAACATAAGGAAATACTAAATCACTACAAGATTAATCACTAGGATAAAAAAATCGTTTAAGATTAAATACATAATATATCTCTTACCAGCAGCTGAATTCTTTCACTTACCCATTTTGGGTATTTATCATTTATATGATGGACAACAGTACACAAAATCTTCCATGCACTAGAGCAACAGTCTCTAAGCAGAATTCCCAGTGTCTATACTCAGTTTAAGCAGCAGCTGAGTTCCTTCATTTACCCATTTTGGGCATTTTTCATTTATATGATGGGCAATAGCACACAGAGTCTTCCATGCACTAGATCAACAGTCTCTACACAGAATTCCCAGTGTCTATACTCAGTTTAAGCAGCAGCTGAATTCTTTCAAGTTTTTGTCTTAGACCGCTAATCATTCCACCGCTCACGGTGAAGGCTAAATCGGAAGGGACATTGTTTCGCGGCAAGCTCTCGGTTCGCTCCGGCAGGTAGTACTTTTTCTTGATTAACACTTGGAGTGTTTTGTTTTAGATTGCAAATCATTCCACTGCTCACGGTGAAGGCTAGATCGGAGGGGATATTCTTTCACGGCAAGATCTCGGCTCTCTCCGGCAGGTAACACTTCTTCCTGATTTACACTTGGACTGTGTTGTCTTAGACCACTAATTATCCCGCTGCTCACGGTGAAGGCTAGACCGGAAGGGATATTCTTTCACGGCAAGATCTCGGCTCTCTCCGGCAGGTAGCATTTCTTCCTGACTTACACTTGGAGTGGGTTGTCTTAGATCGCTAATCATTCCACTGTTCACGGTGAAGGCTAGATCGGAGGGGATATTCTTTCACGGCAAGATCTCGACTTTCTCCGGCAGGTAGCATTTCTTCCTGACTTACACTTGGAGTGTTTTGTCTTAGACCGCAAATCATTCCACTGCTTACGGTGAAGGCTAGAACGGAGGAAACATCCTTTCACGGCAAGCTCTCGGTCCTTTCCGGCAGGTAGCACTTTTTCTTTTGCTTACACTTGACGTGCTTTCTCTTAGACTGCCAATCTCGAAGAACTCTTTTGGCCTCCCCTCTCCCAGATTAAAAAACAGGGGAGGGGGGGAGACAAGACGTATCCGCAATCGTTTACTAGATGCTCTCCATACGAAGCTCTGACCAAGACTTCCTTTATTTCCAAAAAACCAATTGCACGTCCCTCTGCAAATCAAAAGGGGCACCAAAAACTAGGAAGACTAATGCTTTCCCCTTTCTCTCCTGTTCCTAGAGTCCATCTCATTGGCCAATGCAATATTCACCCTCTCTCATGACCAAATATGGTCATCGCTTGCGTCCCCTACCCTCAATCACGTGGTCAGATAGCAGGGACAGTTGTCTCTAAGTTTTGCACCTGCTTGCAAACCAGTGCTCGCCGATATCCGTGAATTTGCCCTATTATCTCAAATCGGTCATAAAAACAAACTTTAAGGGTCTGGGAAAATATCTACTCCGCCTCAAATGACAGTCAACGTTTGTCATGGGTTATAAAATTTTAGGGTACTATTCATTCACGTACGCAAGCAATAAACTATGCGTGTGGGCCAATTTTTAACAAGGCTGAATATATGCCCTTTACAAACAAGCCAGAAGCTACTCTTCTTCGAAAAAATTAACAAAGGACCACTTTACTCAAATAGTACAATAATTCCAGGACAGTAAAAGCATTCGTACGCACGGGTGTTATTTACGCTAGATAAGGGAATGGGAAACTTTCACTTTCATTCACAACAATGCCTTTATTCTCGTGAGAACGATCATAAAAATAAATAGAAAAAGGGAATGTCCAGGGTTTTCGCTACTAAGAAAAAAAAGAATAATTTTAAATATGAGATACATAAAGCATTATAAAAAGCCGTATTAACAATATCTTAACAAGAGTTCTTTTTAACTTAGGAATATTAAAATAATTTATACAAAAAAAATATTACTAAAAAAAAAACATAACAACATCATATTTATTTATTTTCATTTTATTTTGTGATTTGCTGAAAGGTTTCTGAAGGTTCCTTCTTGTACAAAACGTATGGTCTTTTTTAATTCCCTTTTTTGAAAAAAAAAAAAAAAAAAAAAAAATGGTCTACTTTTAGCACGTTTTACTACAAAAGTTGAGTGGAAGTCCTGTATGTCATATTAATTTGCTTTTTCTTTGATTAGTTAAAATTTCTGCTCTAAAAAGCATTTTTTAAAACCAAATAAACATATTTTTTTTTCTTTTTGCTGCAAATTTTTCATTATTGCAATCTGTACCCAATTATCGTTTAGAATGTTCAGCATTAACAAAATGTCTGGAGAAATTTTATCTGAATAATTATTCTTCCAAATCTCAAAATATTTTCAAGATAGCATTTCAATTTCATTCAATGAATTCCAAGATTCATTTTAATTTTTAAGAATTTATTAGCATTAGACTTCTAATCTGCTCCTTATTGCTGCTACAAAATTAGATTCTTGCTGCCTGGAAAACTGATTTTACTGCTGCAAAATCAAATTTTTGTTGCTCCAAAATGGCTTTTGCGCACTTTCATCACTGCTCTCTTGAAAGTCCTACATTACAAAGAAGTACTTTTAGCAGTCTAATAAGAAGTTGTTTACCCTTATAAAAATGGCTTAAATAGATTTTTGAAAGATATTTTTTCTTTTTAAGTATTATTGAATTGATGTTAATGGATTTCAAATTAATTTAAAGCTACTTCGATTTTACATAATTATGTACAGTTTTAAAGGTTGAATTAAAATGAGTCTGATTAGAAACATAAAAATAAATAAATACATAAAAAATGTGCTTATTTAATGAAAATTTATTAATTTCTTTTATCTTCGATTATAAATCATTTTCCAACTTATTACCAGAAATGTGGTTCAATTTATGCACGAAAATTTAGTTTTTTCCAAAATTAAGAATGGGGGGGGGGGAGGATAGACTTATTCAAAAGGGTAATTTCTGTTGGCAGCCTGTTAAAAAATAAATTGCACATGTGCTTGTTAGAAAGAATTTTGAAATTAAATTTAAAAGAAGTGTTTTTTAAATATGTGATTGTAGATCTAACTCTTTTATTTGTTGCAGAGCACCTAGAGGAAGAGAGAATTTTCAGTTTAAAAGATATCCATCTTCACGCAGTAGATCTGGTCGTAAAGTTAAAGGCAGGGGAAATATGGTACCATATTCTATTATATTTGTTTAGATTATTTGTATTGTTGTGAAAGTTTTGTGGGGGAAGTTGCACTTGTTTCAATCTTATCATGCAGCATGTATATCCTCTACAAGAATATCCAATAAACCTGCAGAAGAATTTCTTATTTTTAATTGATTTTTATTGGAATGAGAAGATATGTGCAGTGAAAGATTTATCTATAACATATGCTGATAAGTCTCAAGTTCCACTTTATATTTTTAGCTATTGTGTCAATTAAAAGTGATACCAGAGTTGTCAAAAAACCTGGTTTAAGAAAAGTTTTTGTTTAAACCAGTTTTGAAGTCAAAATTTTTGCTCATTAGATTCAGCAGGTAAAAGGAAAAAAATAATAAATAAGGTTGCTATCATTAAAACACCCTTTCTTATTACATATACATGCATATTTATTGTTAAAAATAGACATTGTTGGATTATAAGTAGTGTAACTTCATTTTAAAATAATTTAAATTAAATAATTACAGTAAATTTATGTAGAAAATTGAAAAAATCATATTTTAATTTAAACAGTATTAGCAAACAGTCTTATGTTCAATTAATAAACTGCTCTACACAGTGAAACATTGATGCTCTGGAAATCTTTATAAACAATCTTTTGAATACTAATAATAAACATTTGGATCTAGATTGATAAATGTAAGATTTTTTTCCACAGCTGTTCAAATAATAAATTTCAAATACTTTTTGGGATTTTGTATTTTGAGTGACAATTTGAAGTCAAAATTTTTGCTCATTAAATTCAGCAGGTAAGAAGAAAAAATATATGTAAATAAGATTGCTATCATTAAAATGATATAACTAGCACCAATCTTTGAATATTCTTTTGATTTTAATTCTTCAAGATAATATCCCTAATCAAGTAAAATTTCTTTTACAGCTTAAGCAAAATCTTAAAGATCATTGTATTTATTATGTTATTGATTGCATTAAATAATCTGCATTTTAAAAAAATATATTTTATTGAATATTTTTAATCTGTTTTATCTTTGATCGATTCACACATTTGAAGCTTTTTCTTTAGAGCAATAGGTATATTGTTCACCAACACATACTGATTTTAATGCTTCACACACACACAAAAAAAAAGACCTAAACCCATTATATCCGATGTTTAATGCTGATACAGTGTTATAAGTGAAATTATTTATATCCAATAATCTGAAACATAAACTATAAAGAAAAAAAGAGAGATTGCCATTAGATTTGTTTTTAAAAAAACCAATTTTTTTTCTTTCTTTTTAGAAAAAACCAGTTGGTTTAAACCATGCCAACCCTGAGTGATACATTTAACTAAGTAATAAAACCAGTAAACCTTTAAATAAAATAGACACTTGAACTATGATCAATGGATCTATTTAATCATTTAACTTCTGCACTATTAGCTTTGTCTGTTTTTTTATTATTATTTTCCAGCAGAGTTGCTACACAAGCTGGAGAACCTGGAAAAGTCAGGGAATTGGGAAATTAGCCAAATAAGTCAGGAAAAAGTCAGGGAATTTCAATACTTTTCCCTAAAACCTAGAAAAGTCAGGGAATTTGATAAATTTTCATTGTGATCTCTAAGAGAGTTTGATTGTTGTGCGGCCAGAAGTGAGAATCTTCCATGATTTGGCAAATTGCATATTTAAAAATAAAAGAAAAAATCATCTGTTTTTTTTTTTTTTTTTTTTTTTTTTTTTTTTTCAAAAATTTCCTCTTCTATCCTCTGCATTTTATATTTTTAATACTCATATTACAGATTTTAAAACTTTTCCCAACAGATATTTTCATGTAACAATAAATAATTATCAGAAGCCTCCATCTCCCCTCTCTGTTTCGTCTTCCCTTGTTGAAAATAAATAACTAAATGGTTTTGGGATATAGTTAACAAAATGAATATTTGTGAACTCAGTGTACAAATATTTTGTACGGTTTGTAGAAAACTTCATTTGAAAGCTTGCAATCATAAATTAACAAAGAGAGCGATTCCAATTGTAAACCTTAAAGAAAGGTTGTTATCGATTTGGGAAGGAAATTATGATAAAGAACTTTAACTCAGAGATTATTAGCAACTCTATTCAAGTAATTTTAGTGTTTTTTGAGTAATATAACATTTTTTTATGCTCAGCATGTCCACTACACGCTACACCACTAGACTAGAATTTTCTTGAAATACACCTGGAAAAGTCAGGCAATTTCATTCTCCCATATCAGTAGCAACAGCAACCCTGTCCAGCTATTGGTCATTAAAATTGGGCTTCACTCCACTTTTCAGCTATGTATAGGGGCAAAATAAATTATCCTTTGCTATACTCTATTATATATTGTTACATTTTTCCATTATACATATTATATCTGTAAGCAACCAAATATATATGTGTGCATATTTATTTATTTATTTTTGAAGATAATGTTAATTTGTATGTTTGTGAAATAATTTTTTCATCATACTGTATGTTTATTTTATAAGTTTTAGTAATTATATCGTAGTTTTTCTTTCTTAAAGGTGTTCTTAAATCAAAAAGGGCAACTTTGTGACACATGCATTAATTTATTTTTATTCGGAAATGCATGAAACTAGCAGGTGTTGTTATTCAGAAACTGTCTAATTGCACTCATTCTTTTGTTTTTTAAAAAACACAATAGTTTTTTCATAACAAGCCTTCAAAGTTGACATTTTTGAGCATATTTCCCGACGAAAGCAGAAAAACCGGTCGAAAAGGAGGAGAAAAACAGGTGATTGCGCCATCGAAATAGCTTATAACTCTATAAGTAATTTAATTATCATAAAATGGAAAAATAAGTTTAATTCGAAATCGCTTTCATAGTAAGGCATTAAAGTTTTATAACTTTCTATTAAAAAATGGATTTGTAAATGTGTCAAAACGTTTTTCGCTTGTTGAGTGGATCAGTTAAGAACACCCTTAAGAAACACATTGAGCTATTAATATACAATAAAGAGAGTAAATATCATTTACTATGTCACTCAAGTTTACTGTCTGAAGTATTTTTAAATAAAATTCTGTGATGTTACAAGATTTTTGAAATCCTGAGTCATCTTTTAAAAATAGGACATATTATTAAAAATGTGCATCTTTTGAGATCTCATAAGATTATGCATCCCGAAAGGTCCATAAAAATTATATTTATTCATCTCTTTTTCCATTTCTTTGCTTAAATGATGCACTATTATAGTACATCCTCAACATTACTGAAATTTATAGCTATTCTGAAAATTCTTATAATATTTCTTTTTATAAGTATCTTATAATGTTTTGTCTAAAATAAATTGCTGCTTCCACATTATGTTATTTCACTAAAATGTTCAAAAATGCATTCAGTAGCAATTTGATATTCATTTTAAAAGAAAATAAAGATAATTACTGCAGTTAATGAAATTGAAAATAGTAGATCTTCGCAATAAAATGCTAGTGATACTGATGACTTAAGTTATTCATGGAGCAAAATGCAACAGTTAGCAATAATATCCCTCTTGCATAATATAATTTATTATTTAATTTTAAAATGTTGTTATTCTCTATATTATACTTTTAATATAGTTAGGAATTGTATAGTAATTATGTGATTTCAATTATATTGTGCTAAATAAGTTAGAAAGTTCTTAAAGATTATTTTAAAAATTAAAAAGTGTTTACAGCAATAAAAAGCTTTATGTAACTCTAATTGCTTTTTTTTTTTTTTAAATAAAATTTTGAAATTCATTCTTTTATATCAGCAATTTTGCTAAATAGTTTTCTTAAGTTTAATAAAAAATTGTATTTGTAATTAGCTAAATAAGTTATCTTTGTCAAGTTTCACTTATAGTTTTATTAGCATTGATATAGACTTGTTTTATAACCAGTTGAAAAAAATAAAGTGCTATTTGAAAAAAGATGTGAAAAAAAGAGAATGCTAGTTGTTTTATTTCTCTCTGTGTTTGCTGCTGTATTTATTTGTCATTTGATTCAGTATGATGTTTTGACTGCATTTATATATTTTAATGCTACAAAATTTCTTCCAGAAAATGTATTGTAAATTAAATGACTTTTCCCATTTTTGTAGCGATATAGAACACCTTCATCATCAGATGAACGTTCTGGAAGTGAAACACCTCCTCATTGGAAACAAGCACAGTCACGTTTAAAAAAGTTAAAAGAAGTCATAAAGGACAAAGATAAAAATAAAGATTCTGCTTCTGATGTGTAAGTGTTCTTTTTACTTACCCATCATACGTAGTATAGGGTAAGTCTTGCAATAGTTTTGAAAATTGAAAATTTTTTTTGACGGATTTACACGTTTTAGATAGTGGAGATTCCGAAAAGCATATTTTTAGAAAAAATTTTTTGCCGTCCATCTGTCTGTCTGTAAACGCTCTATCTCCCGAACAAATTGAGATAGAGACTTGAAATTTTGTATGTAGTTAGTATGTAAGAATGGGACGAACCCTATTTAATATCAGCAACCTCGATTATCCGGAACTATTTTTTCGGACTCTCGAAAAATTCATTCTGATGAAAGGTATATAAAAATTTTCGAATTTTTTTGTTCTAAGGAATGGACGTAAAAGGCAACAAAATAACACACATTTTGCATATAGAACAAAGTCGATCAGATTATTAGTTGCTGAGATATTTGTAATCTTGTTTTCCACATTCTTCGATTTTTCATGACCCTGTATTTCATTCAAATTTCAATTCAGAAGGATATTTTAATTGGAAATGAGACGCTTAATCCGACGCAGTTAATTGTTAGTTAATAGAATTATTATTTTTGGAGTTATAAGGATGTTTCTTTTACGCAGTTCGGTACTACTTGAGTAGTTTAGCGTTTTATATAATTTGTCGAAATTGGTACATCAGCAGTTCTTTAATATAGCATTACTATGTATATTAACAAAATATAAATTTTGTTTATGAATTGCAATGCATTGTATAAATAGTTTCACATGTTTTATTTTCATATACATATCCATGATGGGTAAGTATTACGGTGGCCCCCAACGACTAGTTTTCATTAATTTTTGAAATGCTAGTTATGTTGATATCAAATATCTATTTGGAAATTCATCCATTCGAATATTCAAGATTCCTGCAGGTCATAGAAAACAGGAAGAAACCTGGGAATTCGAATATTTAGGCAAAAAATCAGGGAACATTTTTTAAATATTTGAAATGGTCACGGAATTTTTAATGTGCTTCTTTTCCATCAGAATCTCTACCATTGTCATAAATGAAAAAAAAATTTAATTATTCATCCAATTCTAAAATTTTTATATGAAATTTATAACAATAGCATAATATGAAAAATAATTTAAAATTGGCAAAAATATTTTTTTTTTTTGCATTTATTTAAAATTTTTATTATAGAAAGTTTTGCAAAATATATATGCTGAATCTTAAAATATACATATAAATACTTAAAAGAAGTTGAAAAATAGATATTATTTATTTACCTTAGATCTTTCGGATGCATTCGCATCCATTTTCAAAGGATGAAAAGAAGATAATTGATTAGACATAGAAAATGTAAAAACAAAACAAAAACAGTTTGCATGTGTAAACAAAATTACAAGGAGTTTGTCGAAATATCAAGGATATTATGCCAGAGTGTGGGAATATTATAAGAAACAACGTCATTGCAAACAGTATTATTTCTAAGACACTATCATTAATGTAGTGATTTACTCATTATATGTGAATTTATACTGAGAAGTGACGGAAATTTTTGAAAAAGGTCAGGTAAAACCTGAAAAGGCAAAGAATTTTTTTACTAGAATTGTGTAGGAACCCTGATATTGGTTAAGTAATAATAATAATTTTTAGAAAAGTATCTTTTGTTTTTTTGTAACAATGATCCAGTACATAAATATGGTCATAAAACTAAGCTAAGGACCTATTTATATTTCTACAAAAATAAATGCACGAGTTCATTCCTTTTATAAAAATTGAAGATCAATGATGAATGCCAAAGTTGCTATTTTCACTGACTATTTGTTAAATTGGCATTTTGTTTTTAATATGAAACATGAATAACTGTGTGATTGAGATCTAAGAAAAATATCTATTTATAAAAGTTTAAAAGGGGGGGGGGAAAAAAGCAGTGGATTTGGGAAAATTTTTTACTTTTGTTTTTCGACAGATGTACATGATTTAGAAAGTCCTGAGTGCAGTTTGACTGTTTTTAGAAAACATCTTTATGTGACACAGATTTTGTGGGTGCTGTATTTCAAGAAATAACTGATTAGGTTTAGCTGATTCTCCAAAAACTAACAGGTTTTGCCACTACACTCTTTTTATGATTTCTGCAAAGTTAATGCATAGAATTTCATAAATAATTACATTCTTTTAAATCTTGAATAAAATGGTGCTGATAAGGTTTTGGTGTAAATTGTCCAACAAGTGATATTGTTATACTGCATTTTCACAAATTCCACAATAGCTGTATGTAAAGAATTACTGGACAAACTTTCAACAAACTTCATATTCTGTTAGACCTTGGCATAAATAGCCAAATGGATTTGAGTGTAAATCATTCAGTAAGTCCTGCTTCTGCAGTGTGTCCGTAACGTCATGGTGCACTTTTGACTGATTACAGGAAATCAGCAAAATAAGATTGTAATGTGAAATCTTGAGCAAATAAAAGAAACTTTCGAAGTTTCATACCTCTTTAGTGCCATTTGATGTGGCCACCATTTGAAAAAGAATTGGAGACATTATTAGCTCTGTTACATCAGATGTCCTTAATTGTGTGTGGGAAGAACTTGAATATTGTTTAAATGTGTATAGGGCAAAAATTGGAGGCCTTTTTAAACTGCACTGAACAGGTAAGAAACTTGTAGAATTTTTATTTGGTAAAGATTCTACATTTCATCTTGTTTTGTTCATTTCCTGTGGCCAGTCAAAAGTGCACCATGACTTTATGGACACACTGTGTTGTATTTATCTACATAACTATTCCTTGAGAACTAATGCGCAGAATTTCACCAAACTTCATATTCTGTTAAACCTTGATATAAATAGATCCTTATTAGATTTGGTAATATAAAATTGGATCCATAATGGGGGATCATGGGATCCATAAAATTGGATCTTCATGATTTCTCCAATATCGGTATCTCAAGAAAGAACAGATTACTATTTAATTTTGATTATAGACAATTTGATTTCTATAAACAAAAGTTTTGTGATGGCCACACTATACTTTGCAGTTGGACAATTTTCACTCCTGTAATATTTATATTGTTGCATGAAAATAGATTAGCAAAAACAGTTTTCTAAAACACCAAAAGTAAAATAAAATGTGAAAAAATGTTTTTGAAAAGCTTATTTCTCAATGGTTAAAAATCGCAGCTATAGATCTAAGAAAATAAAAATACCAAGCATATTTTTATATTTGTTTTTAAAAGAGTTTTTATCCAAAATTAATATTTAAATATATATGAATATGAAAATAATTAATTCATTACTTAATATATATATATATATATGCATGACTTTATCGATTTATTTTAACTTTATTGAATTTTCATATTTTTGATTTGCCTTGATTAGATCTGAGGAAGAAGAGGGTGAAACCAAAAGCCCACATAATCCGTTTCTTCAAAGTAGATTAGGGTAAGTTGTGTAATTTTTTAACAATTTTAAAAATAGCAATTTATTAATTTGCATGTGATTAGATTTATAATTCAATTTCACTTTTATACAGTAAAAATTTAAGCATTCTTAAACGAAGGCCCCATCAATCGCCAAGAGGTTTTGACCTCTAAACTGGTAGACGGTAGGTGCTGGGCTCGAACCCAATTGCGACCGTCGGCCTAACCATTCAGAATTTTCCGTGGTTTTCTTCAAACCTTGGACTTCCTTGTGTAAACACGGGTATGTTCCCTTAGAAAAACCCTCTTGGAAGGCACCCCTCCCTCTAAGGATTACATACCCTGTCATAAACACAAACAATCTTTTTAAAAAAATGCATATGTATTTTGCACTTGTTATTAAAGCAAAAATATATTTTCACAATTAAAAAGCATGCATTATTCTCATATTGCAATGTAAACAGAAGCTTTCTTCTCTTTTACTTTTTGCTCTATGCATCATGAAAGTAGCTGAATAGTACTGAATATTCGGTGTTGAGCCTATTCATATTTGACCATGTTACTGAAGTTTCAGTTTGGCCGAGTATAAAACTATTCAGGATGCTGAATGTCAAACTATTCCTCCTGCCAGATAATTGGTTTGCCATGATATTTCAATTTGAATATTCAACCAAACCATATACTTAAAAAAAACTTCTTAAAAACATATTTATAAAAATCTTATGCAACTTCTACTTTTAACTGTCAATTTATATAGATACTCTAATTAGTTAGAAAGATAATCATATTTAAATAAAAATGAATGTTTTTGCATTATTTATTTGCTGTTTAAATATCGCTTAAGAAAATGAATCATTAATAAAAATTTTCATTACTTGAAGAAAAGAAAAAGAGGGGGGGGGGGGGGAGAGATGAAACCAAAGTTAGTTCAATTAGTTTAGTAAATTAGTTTAGTTCAGAAAACTAACTGTCTAAGTTTTGGAATGTAACAACAAACCCATGTTCTTTTTTTTTTTTTTTTTTTTAAGGAAATTTTGTTCATTTTTTAAAAAACTATAATACTTACTAAAATCTGTATTAGTCATAAATCAAAAAAGGCGGTTTTATAACATGGTTGGCAAAGTGGGCCCAGCCCATCAAGACATTTTTGTTAAAAGTGAGTTTTTGCTAATAATCATTTCTGAATCTGCAAATCCTCCTAATAGTATTAATACAATTTTTCTTTTAAGCCCAAAACCTAAGTGGTTTCTTTTACAAAATCACATTTAAAAAATAAATAAATAAAAAATAAAAAGACAGTCATATCTGTGGTAATCAGGTGATAGTTTATTTCAGAAAATTTATTTTTTCGATTTATTTATTTTATAAAAATATATTTCAAATAAGTTACACAATCTAATGCAGAATAATTATATAATTGATCTTTTTTTTTATAGTTTAGCAATCAAAATCACATTCACTTTAATTTTTATGGTAATATTTATAATTTTTCACACTGCTCTGAGTTTAGTCTGTTCTGTAATTTAGACTATATGAACCAAACGTAGAGAAAATCCTCTTGATGGAAGCAGTGCTAGATGGAACAGAATGCAGAGATTGGAAAAAACTACAAAAATCAGAATCTAAGTTGTTTTCCTTTTCTGTATTTTTCCTTTAAGAATTTCCTACTATTTTGAACCTGAGAATTGTGACATAATACTTTCTGAGAAAAATGATTTAGGAAAATAGCCTGTCTTTAATTTTAAATGCCACTCTGAATGATACTGCATTATCCATTCATCATTTTCTTGCTCTTTTGTTAAATTAAGCCTTTCCCATCTAAACTTTGCATCCATTATATTAAGTAAAAAAATGCTCGGTCCCAATGATCTGTTTGTAGCATTTTAGCATAATTTCCTTGTGTTATTTCAATTCTTCTGATTCCATCGAATATCTCCAAATCTTAACAGAACATGACAGTGTGGTTGTATCTTTTTGCAGCTCATCAAGAACTGAAGATATAATTGTTAGCACCTTTTTTTAATTCAAACACTCCTTCCCTCAAATACTACTATTTTTTATTATTAATTTTTGTAAAAATCTTAAATTCTTGCTTGATCTGTTTTAAACTTAAAGATAGCTTAGCTTATAACATAAGATAAAAATTTATAAAAAAGAATGCAATACTGTCAAATACTGCTATTTTCTGTAAAAATTTCTGAAAAAATCTTAATTTCTTGCCTTAAAATGCCACTCCCTCGACTTATATGTCTACAGATAGATTGTTTAACAGAGTTTTGTTAGTTTAAATATAGAGCACAGGGCTCCCAAATGGTCCCCTTTTTCCCAAAAAAGTCCCCTTTTTAGAAAAAGGTCCCCTTTAGTCCTCTTTTTTGTATTTTGGTCCCCCAAGTCCCCTTTTCTGTGTCTGAAAAAAATCACCGCGCAATGAAAAAATCACTAAAAGTTTAAAAATCCAAGAAGACAAAATTTATTAAAGTGGGCGTAAAAACATTATAATGGGTATAAAAAAAAAAGCGTGGTAACTGAAATTCTTTCATGAATCTAAATGTTAAAAAATCACCACAGAATACAGGTAAATTTTAAGAATCTCATTAAAATTCTTAAAAATTAAAAGATTGCAGAACACGAAAGTTACTATATTAAGCTACTGCTTGACCGATCTTCAATATTGGGCCTTGGCATGCTTACTCCCCCCCCCCCTCCCCCCCCAAAAAAAAAAGAGGCAGTGGCTTTTGCACAAAAATACTTTGCTTTTGAAATGGCCAGCCCAAGTACCCAATCTGAATACTATAGAAAATCTTTGGAATGAACTTTAGAAACATGTTTGAAATTATTATTAAAACTCCAATTCAGCATGGACGGAATTTTCCCAAAAATTTCAAGATGATTGGAAAAACGTACCACAGACGATTTTCAATTGTTTATTGAATCGATGCCAAGTCGCTGCACCTCGGTACATTTTGCTAAAGGTATGACAACAACATACTAATTATAAATCTAGTTGATCACAATGATTTTCTGTTGTAACACAATTTTTTTTTCCAAACTTTCCAAGATGGCCAATAACTTTTGAAAGCATGTGTTTTTTTTTTTTTTTTCTAATTAATTTTGTCCATTGTATTTATTGATTTATATTCATTTTTCATTATATTCATTTGTTATTCCATAAATAAATTCCTAACTATTATTTCGATAAAATGTATGAGTATCACTTTGAGATTCCTCTTTATATGGATATACTTTCAAAATGACAAAAAAATTTTATGCCGGCCGAAAACTTTTGACCGCTACTATAAATTGTTGTTGATTAGTTTTTGGTATAAATCGCTCTACATGTGGCGCTTCTATGCAGCTTTTTTCATGATTTCTGCAATCGCTCAATCACCAAAACCAATGCTCAGAATTTTACCGAACTTCAGATTCGGTTAGTCATTAACATGAATTGACATTTTTTTTATATTTTGGTATAAATTGCTCAACAAGTGGCACTGTTAATCTGCATTTGTTGCGATTTCCACAATAGTTCTATATCCAGAATTAATGCACTGAATTCCATCAAACTTTAGATTCAATTAATCCTTAAGATGAATTCACCTTTTTTACATTTTGATGTAAATTCATTTACAGGTAGTGCTGCTATGATGCAATTTTTTTTTTTTTTTTTTTTTTATAAGTATTTCTGCAGTAAATCTAATTTAATGCACAAATTTTTGTCTAACTTAGGATTCAGTTAGACGTTGACACAAGTTGTTACTCATTAAGTTTTGGTGTTAATCTTTCAATAGATGGTGCTCTTAAGCTGCATTTTGTGGAATTTTCACAAGTTTAGCGATATTCATATTTGAAGAACTAATGCACAAAATTTCATATCTTTAGAATTCTCATGATGGGCATAGATTGCAATTTAATTTTGGGATTGTGATAGTGAATTTTGCAGTATTAACATGCATGAGGTAGAAGAAAGTTTTGGGATTGCCACATCCAATTAGTTTGACAAGGATTGTTCCCAGGGGTACAGAATATTTACATGTACTGCATTTATAAATTTTAAACTTGTGCATATATGCCTATTTTTTGGCATTAATTCTGAATGTGTAATTTTCTAAAAAATTGATTAAGATTTTATTTTATTCAAATATCGCTTTTTAAAAAGAAATGCTTTTGTATGACATGTTATTTAAATCTAAGCTTTTCTCCACTAATTATCATTATTTTATGTCTGATTTGTTATTATAGGCTATATAAAATGAACTTATTGCCCCTTTTTATTTATGAGTGGTAGTATTTAGCACTAATCAAAATATTTATTTTAACCCCCCCCCCCCAAAAAAAAAAAAAAATGTAATTAAGAAAAGTAATCAAGTCATCGATTTTAAAATTTCAGATATTTTTTATAACACACAAAAAAATTTTAAGAAGTGTGTGTGGGGGCAGTGGGATTAAGTTTCTAACTTCCTTTTTTAAATCGCCAGGGTCTAACTTAAGTATTTTAAACAATTTTCTAACTCAACCCCTAATTAAACTACAGCGAGATTCAATCTCATTTGAAGGGTTGACTAAAGGAGGTATCTCGTCGAGCCCCACATCTTGCTAGGGTCTATTTTGACCCAGACAATTAAAGGCATTTCTTCATGTACATGTTTGTAAAGGGTGGCGAATCAGAAAATTTTACCACATATCCTTTTAAAACTCTTAGCCTAAGCACCCATTTCCCACTGTCTTAACTCATTTTTTCATCACTAGCAGATATTTTAATGTTCATTTGCATTCATTACCACTCCATAAATTTTCTAAAAAATTAAGAAAAAAAAAATCCGTTCAACATATTTTTAACAATTAGCATCTTTTCATCCCTTTCTTTCGCCAGGGGATGCTATTGAAAAAAATTCTCAAAAAATTTAATCTACTATATGTTCTGTAATATCTTAAATGGAAGGCCAGGTTATGAATAATGTTATTCTTCACTCTCTCTCTCTACCTCCATTCTCACTACCTTATATCATCCCCGTCTATGTAAGGATTTAATCATTATAAACAATTATTAACTTTTAACAAATTTAGTTATTAACAATTTTGTTTTATTAATTAAAGGTTAGAATGTTTTGAAGGGAATATTAAATAAAACCCTCTGAGTGATCTGTGATCATATTTACCCACTTATTTGTTTTTATTAACTGATCACTATTATTTTTTACCTGTAACGAGAATTATCAAGGTGAATGCTTAAATATATTAAAGTTTTTTTTTAATTATTTAAGTATATTTTTCAGTAAGATATTTAAATGTGCTTAAATAAAATTGTGTACATAGTTTATTGAAATCGTATAAAGATAAACATCTGACATATTTTCTGTGGTTATTTTAAAAATTTACTTTCTTATTTAGGAAAATTTGTGCTATATTTTTACACACATATGATTCTTTTTTTTTTTGTTTCCATTTTCAATAAAAATGGTCCCCCAAAGTCCCCTTTTTAAATAAAAATGGTCCCCTTTCCTCCTTTTTGAGGACTAAAATGTGTTGGGAGCCCTGAGCGCACTACCTGGTAGTGTGTGCCCAGTATACCTGCTATGCAGAGCTGTATGCAGCTGGAACTTAGTTTGAGATATGTTCGGTACGACATTTGCATATCAATTACAGATTTATTTAAAGGATCCTTCTGTGCATGTGCAGCATCCTTTACATGGTGTTATAGGCAGCGGAGATACAGTTTAAGATATGCATCTAAATTAGAGATTTGTTTAAAAGGAGGGGCCCAGTAGTGCATGCTTTCGACCTTTTATGCAGTGGCATAGGCAGGGGTGATCCGGTTTGAAGTTTGTTCGCTTCGAGATTTGCGTATAAAAAGGACCAACCCTGTTAGCAAGCAAAGAAGCTAGTTTAATTATCATAATTACTAATTATAACAATTATAGTTACTACAAAAATAAAATTAATTATTCATTGTGATAGCAAAAATGTATTTAAAAGTGATAAGAACTCACTTTTATCACTTAAAATAGTATTAAGTTAATTATAATAGTTCTATTATTATTAATATTAATAATAGTCAATAATAGTATTAATAATTCACATGAATTATTAATAGTATGAAAATTATTTTATATCAGTTTATAAATTTATTCTGATATTAGTTTTAAGTTTCTATTGATATTAGTATTAATACTAATATCGGAATAGAATAAATTTATTAACTGATATTATAAATAATATTAATTAGTAATAATTAGATTAAATGTAATTAAAAATGCAGCTTAATAAGTATATTTTTAAATGAGTACACACATGTATTATTAAATATACAAATATACAGAGGAATAACTAAAACCCACAAAATCCCAGAAAAGCCCACAAATACCCAGAAAAACCCACAAATACCCGGGTGGGTTGGGTTCTGTACAAAAACCTGAGTTTTTGCCAACTCTATTTTATAACCCCATTTTAATATATTTTGTTTGTAGGAGATTTTTTTTTAAACATTGTTCTTCCTCTTGTATGTTTCTGCAATTTCAGGAGAAATTAAATTCTCGACGAAAGCACAAACAATTTGATTCTTTGTTTTCATAGTCTAAAGTCCAGAAAGTAACAAAAAATTTTGAAAGGGAATGCAGAATGTGAAATGATAAATCCCCCTTGTGTTTAGCTGGTGAAAAGTGGGGTGTACAGAAATGATTGAAAATGACAGATTAAAAATAAGAAGTGATAACTCGCAGAATTCAAATTGATCTTGAGGTTGGTTGGTTGAATTTTGGTTTTGTGACCATTCATAAAAGGAATGTGGTTGTAATCTTTATACTCTATACAATAATTTTTTTTATTTTGAAAAATTTTATGATTTTAAAGTTTTTTGCGGCGTTCTTATGACATTTGCAAAAGGAATCTAGTTTGTCTTATAAAGTAATTTTTGATGGAATTCGCAATTTTTTTCCCACGATTATTTTATGATAGTCATAATTTTTTCCCACATTCATTTGACGAAATTCGCATTTTTCTATAGTGATTTTATCGAAATATACACTTTTTACCGTGAACCTTTGACAAAAATCGCATTTTTTACTGCAATCCTTTGAAGAAATAGGAAAATCTTTAGTGTGATCTTTCAATAAAATTGGCATTTTCTTTATACAATCCTTTGATGAAATTCGCCTTTTTAGCATGATCTTTTTGCGAAATTTATTTTCTTTTGCAACTGACGAAAGTGATTTTTATGTGGGGTCGAAATTAGTGATAGCTTTGTGGCTACCTATCGGGGAAATTCTCTGTATGTTTTTGTGACTAATTAATAAAATTCTCTACTCATTTCTGCAGTCTTTTGACGAAATTTTTAATATTTTTTCTTTGACCATTTATCAAAATGCATGATTTTTTTTGCACAATCTTTTGACGAAATTCATGATTTCTTGCTGCACTTGCTCTTTTATCAAAATTCATAATATTTTTCCACGATCGTTTGAAAAAATTCACAATTTTTTCTGTGACCCGTTCATTTATTATTTTTGAAAAATTCTTAAAATCAGACTTCAAGAGAATTTTAAAATACTCTCGGAAGACTCACAGCCCTGTTAAAGAATTTGAAGAAGGTGAAATACTGCACAGAATTTTTTAGTATGGACGAGGGAAACATTGCCATTGGTAGCCATACTATGAACAAGCTATGACCACTTCTGTCTTGAAATAAGTTAATCTTGAACTACTGCATTTCATTATTTCTAGCCAAATTGAAATTATATTTTCAGTTCTTATACGAACTTTTGGTATCCTTCCAATTTGAACTTAATAATGGCAATAGCAAAAATTAATAAGGAATATTCTCTGTCAAAAGATTGCTCAAAGCACAAAAAATCCCTCTAAAAATCGCATTAAGAATCTGGAAAAGGTAAAAAAAATCACAGAGAAGGAAATTAACTTATTGGGTAAACTATTAAAACTGGATTCCTTTTAGGAATGTTAAAAAATCAATGTAATATGACAATTAAAAAAAAAAAAAAAAAAAAAAAAAAAAATATATATATATATATATATATATATATATATATTAAAAAATTATGACACATTGAAAAGAATCTCAGAAAAACTTTAATGAAATGTAAACAAAATTTACTGGATAAAATATTGAAATTGGATGCTTTTTTACTAATTTGGAAAAATTGCAACAAAATGCAAAAAATAAATAAATAAATAAATAAATGAAAATTTTCAAAAATTATTTTTGATATGCATGACTTTAGACATATAGGTACTTTCCTGTCAAGTCTTGTAGTTGCCAAATGCTGCATTGTTTTTTCACACACACATAGACTCTTTATTATTATAGATGCATCATTCTAGGATAATTTTAATCATCCAGATAAAATTTCATGCATATTCATGACCTCCTTTACCTTAATGTATTTGGCAGATTCTGAGGTAAAAATATGAATAATCAATGAAAGAATACTTTTTAAAATAATTTATAGTGAAATGTATAGTATTATGACTTATATTGTTTAGCTGAACAGTCCAATGTTGTTCGAAGCACAAATTTGTGTCCTGTATTTATAACTATAACCAAAAACATTCTTCAGCCACCTATCTTCAAGTTTCCTCCAAAATTTCTTGTGTTCCTCTAGTGATTTCTCAGAAGTCATGGTGTTATATTTTGAAAAACTTTCATCCACACGCACATGTACTGGTGTACTGTATGTTTAATCTGAGATTTATCATCTGGCAAAATTTCATGTGCAGATTTTGCTTGAGATAATTTTAAATCTTGTGCATTTCTCCTATAGCTATAGAAGTTTCCAGCATGATTAAAAGCTTTTTTAATCTTTATAAAAGAAGTTAGGGTAACAAAAGATTTTACACTTGTGTCCACACTTAGTCAGTGTCTTATGTCCCTGCTTTAAATATATAATATTTATTTATTTTTAAACCATTACATTTAGTTTTGAAGCCTTTCTAAACCCTACTAACACAAACAAAAATTGTGTTTTAGTCTTTTTTAAAAGAAATATCAGACAATTATACCTTTTTAAAAAGCAAACCTTTCTAAAATGGAAAATTAGCTGTTTTTATGCTGTTCCGTTTTGAACAATTTTAGTACATAAAATGTTGTTTATGCCCGACATGTTCAGATTTTAAAAATCTGCCCCCTCTCCCCTTGGCTTTGTTCAAAACGCAGGTTACGCCTATGCATAACTATATTTTCAACAGATTTCCGTTGATTTCTGTGAAATTGGCATCATGATTTAAAATGCTGGAAATTGCCTCCATTCATACATATAAATAACTATGAACTAGACATTCTTTTACTTAAAATGCTGTTGAAAATAATTATACTGTATCACAGGCCAAAATTCAGTTACTTTTAATGATATCCTTACATTTAATATTAATATATATATATTTATAATTAATATGAAACACATCTCTCTAAAATAATATCTTCGTTATTGATAGGGTTGTGAACAAATATTCAGTTTGGGCTTGTAGTTACACACCTAGTGTTTTTGAAGGAATAAATGAGATGTTTTTCGTTCAAAAAACATCTGTCTTGACCACATTATCTCTTTTGATAGTTTGCTGCAAAAATTTAAAAACAACCTGTATGTTTATATTCTCTAAAATGATTACCCACTCCAGACACTGATCTAGAATGCATTTAAAAAAAAAATCTTTGCAAAATCAAAGGAAGTGGGAAATTTGTTTATACTGAGTTGCCACATTTGAAATTTAAGTATTGTACTTTTATATTTATTTTTATTTTAATCTCTTCCTGACAAATAAATAGTGAATAACCTTTTTTACAATTTCTCTTTGAGTTTAAAATATATTTATTTTATAATTAATTTTAAAAAAAGTTTTAATTCACAAAAGAAGTCATGAAATTAAAAATTTTATCAGTAAAGGTTTTATTACTATTTTCTTCTAAAAAAACCTAAAGCAATTTTTTCCCCAGTATAAAATTTACGTGTGAAAAGCTCTTTATCAAAAGCAAGTTTTTGTATTAAATATTTTGTAAAATTGTTTTAAATTTTAGCATTTTAATGGCTTTAAACTTTGAAATATAAAAATCAGCTGAATATTTGGTATTCAGTTTAACAGTTACTATTTGGCTAGCTCAAAATTCTGTATTCAGCCAAAATTTAACAACATTGCTAAATCTCAGTTTAGAGTTAAAGGAAAAAATGACAAGAGTTTGATTTCTCTCTCCCACCCCTGTGCTGCAATTCACTCAAAAGCAATAAACCCTCTATTAAACCATGGTATTCTTATCAATAAAATTTTGAAGTCTACACAACAAGCCTTGGAGGGGATTAAATATTACATTAAGACTATTCTACAGTTGAAAACTTATTATGCTAAAAATTAAGCACAAAGTAAGATTCATTACTGTAAAAAATTTAATTTTTGTTCACATTGTGAATACTTAGCTTATTTATTTATTTATTTTATACTTTTTTTGTCATGCGTTCTAGGTTGGTCTCCACTAATGATGATAAACGAAAAGATTTTGATGATGAAAGAAGAAGAAATTTTGAAGATAGAAGAAGAAACTTTGATAATGACAGAAGGAGAGATTTTGATGGCAACAGAAGAGAGTTTGATGGAGAAAGAAGAAGTTTTAGTGATGACAGAAGAAAAAAAGATGCCAGGATGAATATTAATGAGAATCGTCGAAGGAGAGATTTCAGGTCTATTTATATATCCATTATCTGTTATTATGAATAGTAAATTAAATTTTATGCTGTGATCTGAATCATTTTCAATTAAGTTATGTTTAATTCTGTTTAATATTAAAATCCAACTGCTTCTCTATAAATTGCTGGTTAAGTTTATTTCCAGCCTTAAATTTGGCATTAAAAAAAAAAAAATCATTATAAATCTACAATTGATTAAAAGTAAGAGTAAATTAAAGCATAAAATGAGTAGGTTAATCTTTTAATACAAAAACTGAAAGCATGACACTAAAAAATATTTTTTTTTCTTTTTTCCAAAATGAAACTAAACTGGTATGCATATTGAGTATGATACAGGATAAATCAAACACCTTTGATGCTTTTTAAGATTCAATGAAAAATCAAATAATTATTATATGAGCGAGTTTACTTGGATGGAAATGCTTCTCATAATCAAAAGTTTTGTTTGTGTAATAGGTTATTTCAAGTAATTGCCCATAGACAGAGCACTTTTAAAAATTGAAAAAAAAAAAAAAAAAAAAATAATCATTAAAAAACAAGTTATTACCGAACATTTATTTTCTATAATCTTACAATATTTCAATGTGTTTATTTTTTACAGCTTGAATTGCATTCAAATTTTACTCAGTTTCATTCTACACATTGAAATATGTAAGAACAGGTTTCTCTCAATTAGTGCATTTTCAGTTAACTGTTGAGTGCTGTAAATTTTTTTCAGATACTCCCTCAATTAGTGAGTATAGGTGCAGATTGCCAAAATATTTAAGGAGCGAGTGGCTTCTAAGCCTAAATACTCTAGTCGCCACTAGGATTTAATTTCTAAGAACTAGTCGTTGCGGGCCACCATAATACTTACCCATCATGTATATGAAAATAAAACTATTTGTGAAAACTATTTATACAATGCATTGCAATTCATAAACAAAATTTAAATATTGTTAATATACATAGAATGCAATATTAAAGAACTGCTGATGTACCAATTTCGGCAAATTATATAAAACGCCAAACTACTCAAGTGGTACCAAACTGTGTAAAAGAAACATCCTTATAACTCCAAAAATAATAATTCTATTAACTAACAATTAACTGTGTCGGATTAAGCGTCTCATTTCCAATTAAAATATACTTTTGAATTGAAATTTGAATGAAATACAGGGTCATGAAAAATCGAAGAATGTGGAAAACAGTATTACAAATATCTCGGCAACTAATAATCCGATCAACTTTGTTCTATATGCAAAATGTGTGTTATTTTATTGCCTTTTATGTCCATTCCTTAGAACAAAAAAATGCGAAAATTTTTATATACCTTTCATCAGAACGAATTTTTCGAGAGTCCGAAAAAAATAGTTCCGGATAATCGAGGTTGCTGATATTAAATAGGGTTCGTCCCATTCTTACATACTAACTACATACAAAATTTCAAGTCTCTATCTCAATTTGTTCGGGAGATAGAGCGTTTACAGACAGCAGACGGACGGCAAAAAAAAAATTCTAAAAATATGTTTTTCGGAATCTCCACTATCTTAAACGTGTAAATCCGTCAAAAAATTTTTTCGATTTTCAAAATGATTGCAAGACTTACTCTATACTATGTATGATGGGTAAGTAAAAATTAAGAAACAATGTGAATTTCGTTAAAAGTTCGCCGAAGAAAGGCTAATTTTATCAAAGGAGCACAAAAAACACAACTTTCGTCAAAGAATCTCTAAAAAAACGCTTTTTTTGTCAATGATTGTATTAAAAAAAAATTTGATTTTGGTTAGATAATCGCTATAAAAACACACTATTTTCATCAAAGGATCGTGAAAAAAAGTGATATTCTCGTCAGGGGATTGCAGAAAAACACAATTTTTGTCGAATGATTATGAGAGAAAGCATAAAATTCAGAAAAGGATGGTGACATAGATGCCAAAAATTATTGGCCTCATGGTGACTGGCGCCAGTGACTCTGTACCTATGTTAGTGAGAGGAAATTTTTTATTAATGTGCATATTCAATACATAGAATGAATTATTTGCCATTTGCCTGAAAATGATTAAAAAATTCAACTTGAAATTAAATTTTGTTTACTGTAACCTGAAATTTAAAAAAAAGTGCAATTTTCAATTCATAAGTTTGTATGCTTAAATAAATTTGAAGTATATATGTTGATGTTGGTACTAGACCAGAGTAGAATACTTCAAGTTGTGAAACTGTGTGTATTTTTAATGAGAAAAGTAGTGTTTAGTTATCGTATATTTTCCAAGGTAATATTTTTATATAGGAGATGGATTGTTTCATGAAGATAACAAGAATATGAGGTTAAAAAACACCAAAATGTAGCCACTATGAAAATTAAAATACATTTCAAAAAGGAAATTTAAAGTTTTTCCAAGTGGAAATACATCCCAAAAAAAATTTACTACAAAATTTCTAATTTTTTTGTCTAATTACTTTCATTTTTATGCCAAATAAATTATTTTTTACATAATTTAGAAAAGAATTTTAAGTGTACCAATACAGATTGATTATTTTTTCTTTCTAATTCATGAGCAAGAGACTTAAATCGATTTTATTTTAGTTTGCATTTATCTTACCTATAACATTATGTATAAAAATAAATACAGTAAACACTAAGTCAGAATCGATTGGAACAGAAATTTTTTTCCATAGTAGACAATATTGCACGTTAGACAAATTTTATGCTATGTCTATGCATTCACAAGGACTTGAAAATCTTTTTGAGTTAGATGGGTTTCCATATTGCACAGAGCTCTCCTTACATAGAATTTACTGCATGTATTTTTTTTGTTGCTGTTGTCAATCCTTATAGTTTTTTTATTCAGGAAATGTGTTAAATGAAATTCTTCCTTTTACAGCCCAGAGTCATCAAAATACAACCGAGATAATGATGAACCAGAAAATCTTTTTGACAAATTAATGCATGAGGATCAGCAACATGGGACTTCATGGTTTTATGAAAAAAATCAAGATCAGAGTGATGAAGAATCTGAAAGCTCACCTCTAAGAAGTAAAATAGTAGTGAAATCTAGTGTGTCTAGGAGAGATACTAGGGATGATAGAAGAGATGAAAGGGATGATAGAAGAGATGAAAGGGAGAGCAGTAGAAGATATAGTGAAAACAGTAGAAGACGAGATTCTCCATTTAAGAGGTCTAGAGATAGGCATCGTGAGTCTAGTTCAGGCCGTGATAACTCATACAGGAAATCTGAACATCCAAATGAAAATAAAAAAGAAACAAGTAAAAATACAAATGATAAAAAAAATGAAAATGCAAAAAAATTGTCAGTCAAATCTAAAAAGCGACTTAATTTGTTGGAAAATGACTTGTTTAGATATACTAAGCAAGAAATAATACCTTCTAAAGATGACAAACTTGACTCAGAAACAAATGATGAGCGGAATACAACTAAAAAAGAAGTTAAAGAAGCATGCTTAATAAACAGTGTTAATAACAATAATTTAGCTGCATTAAAAGAATATGAAACAAAATCTAATGAAAAATGTGGACATGAAAGTAATGGCAGTATACAAGCAGAAGTATCAAAAAATAAATCTGATAAAAGTAAACATAAGACAGAAGAAAATCTTTTAGAAGCTCTTTCAACAAAAAACAATATTGAGTCACTTGAATCTCAAGTGTCTGATTCATCATCATTACAAAAAGTAATGGAGTATGAGACTGAAAAAGAACAGGGAGCTAATCCTTCTATTGAAGTCACTTCAAATTTTAGGCAACTAGGAAGTCTTTCTATCCCTGTCCCCGGTGAAGAATCAAGTAAAGAATCTGAACCCAATGATAAAGGAAGATCACCTTTAAGTAATTCCGAATATTATGAAAATGATAAAACTGAATTACAAAAACCTATAGAAGGAGATGAACAAAAATCACAACATGTTGAGAAACAAGTAGAAAAGTTTGATAAATGTGAAGAGGAAAATGGGTGCAATTTACCAGATGTAATTCCTCTTCCGGAAGATAATATAAAGACTGAAGATAATATTGTAAAGAAAAATAATAAAGTTAAAATAGAAGCAGCAGAAGAAAAAGGGACCCAAAACATATCTGCTAATCTTCAGGTAATGACATTTATATTATACTTCAAATCTTAAAAAATCATAGAGCATGAAATTCTTAATCCTTGTCGTCTAGGTTCTTAGTCTTTTCATTACAATCCTTTGTCATTTAGCATAAATCTTTGGACTTTTCCTTCAGTTACATTTAAAAATGTTTTCCTAAACATAGTTATTTTAGTTACCACTATTTCCGAACCATAACGCTACATTCTTTTATCATGATTCTAAGGGCAAGGTTTCAACCAAATTTGTTTCTTTCAATTCAGTTTACGATTCTGTTTAGAAGACCTGAACAATAATTTGTTTAAAAGGATAGATATTTTTTTGAGTTTCTAATATACTCAAAGTTTATCTGGAGCAAACAAACTGGCACATGGAGCATGCCCAATGTGTGCTGCCGTACTCAGCAGAGACCTGAACCATTGATGTTTGACCACAACATGTTTGATTCAAAATTCATTTGATAAAGTATTTCTTTTAGTTTGAGGTTCTTTTGTAATTATGAGGCCTGATGACTATAGTGACTGCAAGAAAAAAAAAACAGCTTTTCAAGGCCGAATGTTCCTCTTTCCATTTTTCCTTCATTGTCATAGCATCAGAGGAAGCCAGTCCCGTTTTTTCCACTGCACATCCATTAAACAAATTTACCCATGCAAGAGTATGAGTTAGTGCTGTGTACGAAAACTCTTTTTTCCGGTACACCAACTGGATTTTTTACGTTCAGTAACTCAGTAACGTAAATAAAATATAATATTTTATTTAACGATGTGACTTTCTTTTACGTTTTACACTTTTTAGCACTGATGATGGGACTTTAGAAGTCCCGAAACAGCTGTATGCTTTTAACATCTTTTATTTTATAATATTTGTGCTCTTTAACGTTGTTTATTTATTTAGTTATATATAAGCACAAAGTACAATCCTCCCCCCTTCTTATACCAGACAGTATAGTTACCCCTGAAATGATGTAGCACAAAATCATTTAATTTCACAATACTAATCTAAACTCAATATCTTAATGTAAGATAAAGTAAAGAATAAAATAGATAATTAATGTATGCATTTTGTACACTTAGAAATAGTATTTTAGGTATTGTCCAAATTGTTAAAAGTTAGGTACGAGTTAATCTTTAATTATTAAATTATAGTAATAGATTTAATTAATATAGCTATACAATTATCCATCATATGTATTAATTGAACATCCAGTATAAAATGTAATTTAGCAAATGCCTCTACCCCCTCCCTCAGTTTTTTAATTAACCACTGCGTATTATCTAGACAACACCACCTTCCACTGTATTCTAACTCTACCCACCCAGCCATCCTATAATATACATTTTTTTTTTTTTTTTTTTTGTGCTTTTTTTATGCAATGTGTTAATTGTTTTTGAAATCATGTATTAACTAATTGTATATTAAAAAATGTATGAATTTTTAAGGAAAATCATTATTTATTGCATCATTAACTAGCTTTTTAATGTTTGCATTAATTAATTAAATGAGAAGAACATAAACATTTTATTCTAAATAAATGGTTAAGGATTATATTAAGATATACAGAATTGTGAAGACAGGATTTAAAATTAGTAAATGTATTAACTTTAAAATTAATTTCATTTGACATATATATCAGTTATTAATTTGTTTTCTTTTAATATAATTTTAAGATCTAAAAAGTTAATGGTATTGTTAGAATACAGGTTTTATGTAAATTCTAAATTAGCTGGTTAATCTACTGGAAATTGAGATGTATTGGTATTTTCGGTGGCAATTAAAATTATATCATTAATATATCAATATAAATGTATTTTATTAATAATATATTTACATTCATAATGATATAAGCCTGGTAATAAATTAGATGTACAACCACTTTATATATATATAGTGCATAGTACTATTTTTGAACAAATGTTTATTATTATTGTTATTATTATAGACTACCAAAATAACCATTTTTGATGCCATTAAGCAATGACAACTCTGTTCTCCTTTTGCAAATATATAATATGCTTTCATTTTATTTATTTTTCTATAATCATACAATTTTGAGTAAAATGTTACCAACCTGTTATTTTTTCATACATGTCAAAATGTAAATATAATATTTATTTATTAATTTATTTATAAAATAATCTGCTTCTAACCTTTTTACTGTTACAATGCACAAGGGTGTAGTCATAAAAATAGCAGAGGATATACCCTACAGTGAGTATACTATAAACTTTCTTGAGAAACGGAGAGTATATGGTGCTCCTAAAAAAATCTAGAAAGTACACAGCATATACTTCCGTATGCCTACTACTACATCCCTGATAATGCATAAAATAAAAAATATTTCTTTTTCCATTTTCACATGTTTTTGTAAAATATATCTCACAAGTAAAGAAAGGGATGGGTGAAAATTGGATTAAAAGTTGACTGAACAGTATCATTGATAGAGATGCTGATGCCAGAAATACACCAACTGTACGCTTGTCTGATTAAATTAATTCTCAAGATTAAATTTAGAAGAATGATAAAGAATTTGATTTTCATGTTTTGATTCAAATTTAATGTTAATTTATTTGTTTTTCAGGTTGCTCAAAATTCATCTATTGCCACACTGAAAAATACAAGGTAACTGCCTTTTCTACTAATTATTTATGTATAATTTTTTTTTTTTTTTTTTTTTTTTTTATAAAGAATGTTAATTCTACATTTTTTAAAATAAAAAATTGATTTTTTTTTAAATGAAAAATTTTGACTTTGGTTTTAAATGGATTTGCAACTTTTAGAGTACCTTGTGCTTGTGCTGATTAATATTTTATGTGAATTGCCCTACAGAAATGATGCTGCTGCTATGCTGCTTTTTTTACAATTTCCGCAGCACTATTGCAAGAATTTATGCACAAATTATCATCTGATTTCATATTCAGTTAGACATTGCCACATGTTGATGCTGATTAGTTTTTGGTTTAAATCACCCACCAGGTGGTGCTATTATACTACATTCTTCACGATTTCGACAACAGCTCTATCTTAAGTACTAATGCATGAATTTTCATCAAATTTCAGATTCGGGTATACTTTTGATAAATGTTGATACTGATTATGTTTTAATGTAAATCAGTTAACAAACTTGGTTAAATAGATGGCGCTGCTCTGCTGCATTTTTCACAATTTCCATAATATATTCAATCTCAAGCACTAATGCATGAATTTTCATCTAACTTCAGATTCAGCTAGATGTTGACACTAGTTGTTTATTAAGTTTTGGTGTAAATCTCCCAACAAGCGGTACTACTATGTTGCATTTTGCAGAATTTGTATTATTTTAGCAATAGTCATGTCTCAAGAATTAATGAACAGGATTTCATATCTTTAGAATCCTTATGATGAGCATAAATTGTCATTTAATTTTGGCACTGCTGTAGCAAATTTTGAAGCATTAACATGTATGAGATAGAAGAAAGTGTTTTGAGATTGGTTCATATGACTAGTTTTTTCTTATGTTGTACTTATTTGAATCTAAATTTTTACTGTCACATGCTTAAAACCCCTTTGCAATGTAGAAAGTCCTTTGTTAAAAATAGCATATTATAATTTATTAGTTTATTTAATTTGTAGATCCTTATTATTATTTTGGTCCTTGAAAATTTTATATTTTTATTTAAAGAAATGTGTATGAACCCCGTTATGGCACTTTGAATTTTAACAGGGAAAAGTAGGAAAATTGATTGTTATTTCATCAACAATGTCTTGATTCTTATCTTATTTTAGAAACTTTTGCAGCTTACTTTACAGATGTGCATACAATGGATAAAAGAATTAAAGTATGATTGAATCCTTTTGAAATATTTCTTTATGTGATCAATTCCCCTCCCTTCCCCCCCTCCCCACCCAAAAAAATAAATAATAAAATAACTAATGCCTTAAGATTTGTTTTACACAAAGCTGCCAAGCTACTGAAATTATAATGTTAATGTTCCTTCATTCGTACAAAATGAAGTGAAAACAAAGTAGCAAAATGTGTTACTGCTAGATCCAAATTAAGAAGAAACAGTATTTATATTTATCATATTGCCTGGTCAAAATTGATAAAAGCTATTGGAAAAGTTTCAATGAGTTAAAACTTGAGGTTACAATGAGAAGTAAGAAAAAATATAGGTATGGAACAGGGGATATTGAGCTGCAACATTTTATTACAAAGTTTCATGACCTATTATACAATGTTGGTAGAAATACATAAATGAAATGAACTAATAAAATTTCCTTTTTATTTAATTTAAAAATATAAATAAAGATTGTCAATCTTTCATAAATTTTAGTATTTTTACCAAATTTAACCTTTGCCGCCTTCTTTAACAGGCTGAGCCCTTATAATAAAAAAAAAATTAAATATCTCTAATTTTCCCTCCTTTGGAGATTCAAAAGTGAAGGAAATAATCATGAAATTAATTTATTTCATAAATAGCCTTATTTAATAGAAGATCATTGGATTCAAGTAATATGTTTGACATTGATAATCTAGTTTATTTATGTAAAACTAAACAAAATATTCAATAAAAAGCAATATCAATATTGTTTTGGATTTATTGCTATAAAAAATTTAAAGAATTTATTTCATATTATGCATTTATATGCTTTAATTGAAAAACTTTAAAACATGCAGTTAGAAATAATCATATATTAGTTATAAAAATATCCTTAATTTATGTGTGACAATGAAAGTTCAAGATCATCAACTAAATTACTCAATTTTATGATGTTTTATATCAAGTTAAAAACTTCAGCTTCAATTAGCAACATGTGGAGGGTATTTTTATTTTATAAAACCTGATTTAATGTAATTTTCTTGGGGAACATAAGATTTTAAATATCAATTTGTGTTTTATAGTTTGTGTGATGCCTTATATTCCTTTGTACTCATTGATATTCAAACATCACAATCAGGGAATCCCAATCTTAATGACAGATAAGCTCTAACAAAAATATTTTTGTGAAAAAATTTATAACATCGCCCACTGTTCCCCATTGTTATTATAAATGATTTGTTGCCCAAAAATTTCTTTTGATTCTTTTCATTTTCAAGTAATTTGCATATATTACTTAGAAAACTAACAAGTGATAATCACTTTTATTCAGAATTTTGGTAATTTTTATAATACACGCTGTGAATCTTACAACAGTTACATTTTTTAATTACATGCTTCTCAACAATTCAAATTCAAGGATATTTACTTAAATATCACATGTTGTTTTAAGCATATCAAAGTTGAGAACAAAAGATTAAAGTTGTATTAATTAAAATAATTACCAAAAAAAAATTTTTTTTTTATGTCATTCATTATAACTCAAACCTTTAACTGCCTCCGCACACACATACCTGGAGCAGTTAAAGGTTTAAGTATATATATATTAGGGTGGTTCACAAGCCTATGGAAAAAAATAAACTTTCTCATACAGACCAAGACACCCCCTCATTTTTTTACATCTGTCCATATTATTATTCAGGCAAAGTTTCAATCTCCTACTCCAAATAAAAGACGGTGCTCAATGAACTGCTAATTTTTGACTTTTAGAGATATTTAGGCATTTATCGTAGAATTCGGCAAAAGTTGAGGTAAAAGCTATTTTTTTTAAATATATCTTTTATTTATATATTTACAATATCGGTAAGAGCTAGAAAAATAGTTAACATTGTCATTTTTTTTTATATTTACATTTTTGAAACAATATTCACAATTGATTTTTTTGTTGTTTCAGTAGCGATAGTCTTTCTATTTGCTTCAACGACTTGCAAAAGAAACTGCTTATCATCCTCATCATTTGTTAAAAGCTTGTTGAATTCTTGAATGAGCTGAACACCTCTCTCAGCAGTATCATTTACCACTCTTAGTTCTTTTACATAGTTTCTGCCATTTTTATAATTGATGTTATCCTTCCATTCTTCTGGTGGAAGTTTAAGAAAAGAATCACTTATGTTCAAACGAGAAAAAAGCTCAACAGTTCTTTTTGTTGCAAAATCTCCAAGACTTGCACTATCTTTCAATATGTTTGTTTGTCCTCTAACATTGCGCGAACATTTCGGATTGTTCATCCCTGCAACAATTTTTGCTTTCTCTTGTGTTGATACTGTGTCCGAAAACAGGGCAAGACCAACCAATTCGTCTGATAGGTACCACATGTGATTTTCTAGGACTTTCCTTGCTCCTAGTCCAATCTCAGAATCAATATTCTCATATTTCCTCAGATCTTTCCATAACTGCAAGTCTACTGCAGGAGCTTCAGCTGCAAGAGGAGCTTTTATCCATGCTTTGCTATAGAGAAGAGCACTGAACTGCACAAACCGTTGGAGCTGAATTTCTTCCCTCTTAGTTAGGCGGAAAACTTCTGGTTGATCTCGGAAGAGAAAGATTTTGAAAGCATACAGGAGTTTAGCCATCCACCGAGTATGATGAATAGCACCTGGTGCTCTCCAATGGATTTTCTCAGGTGGATTTCCCAAAATAGCTAGTGTCAATTCAATCATCTCTTTATAATCATCTCTAATGATCATAGATTTATCTACAGATAAAAGACAAGAAATAGTTGAATCTTTAAAATCTTTAGTGCATTCTTTAAATTCTATCCCCCTAAAATTTGTATGTTCAATTCCTTGCCAAACATTCTTAAATCTGTTGAAAAGTGGGATTTCTGGGGAACAGGATGGTCCAAGGCACAAGTTGAAAACTTTTGCCAAAATTAATTCCATGACATGGTGTCTGCAGGCTAACCACAATAGTTCACGACCAATTTGTTTTTCCAAACGAATACATGCTCCTTTTACACAACCAGTGTTTACACTCGTAGTATCAAAACATAAACCTTGAATGTTTTTCTCTACACCCCACTTTTGTAATAATTTACTAATAGAATGTACTATATTTTCTGCTGTTCCTCCACCACTCAACTTTGGAACACCAAGAAGCTTTTCAGTACCAGCTCCCGAAACAAGCACTGGCAACCGATCAACCTTTCCCAATCCAAGACACCCAGGTAAAAGTTTGCCATCCCAATGGAGCACTAGAGAACAATCTGGTTTAAAATCACGAATTGCTGATTCAACATATTCTTTTCTAGCTCTTTTTCTTGATCGTTGTATGGTGCTTCTTGAAAGAGGAAGTGCACTAGGATCATGCCCCAGAGCTGATACAACTGGAACAATCAAACGCAGAGCTTCGCGATCAGAAGTCTTGTTACGATCCAAAGCACTAGTAACATGAGATGTGAACAGTTGTGTTCTAGGCAAATCTTGTTTCTTTTCAGGATTGTGAATAAGATTTTTCTTTACGTTGGGAAAAAATTCATCATCATCAACATCTGATTGGGAAGTCGATTCTGAGTTTTCTGAATCTATCATTGAATAAACAATTGTTGATGAACTGTCCATATCCACACCTGTGACTTTTTCTTTTCGTCGTTCTTCCTGTTTTTTTCTTTTAAGAATTCTCTCTTGCTTTTTTATAAATTCTCTATCTTCATTTCCCAAATACATTTTGCGTCTATTTCGTTGATCAATAAGAAAATCACAATCTTCTTTTATTTTTATTAGATTCAAAGCATCAGCATGGGCAATATCAAAAAGAGTGTCCAATTCATTCTTAAACATTTGTTCCCTTTCTAGTTGAGCTGCTGAGGAACGTTTTTTATTTTTCTTTATTAAGAGCCATTTTCCATGAGTTTTTTCAAGTTTTTCAATAGCATGTGTCCCAAGCATTGTAGGAATGTTAGCTTTAAGCCACACATCTCTCACTTCTTCAGTTGTCATATGACTGGCATTTCGTATTGACTTATTTTCTCTCAAATGAAAATGAAAACGCTGTAGGGCTTGTTTTACAGTTGGCAATTGTTTTAATGTGGTGGACAATGGGTCTAAAATCATGGGACCAATCAGAAAAATTTCAGTGTTGTGGCGTGTTGATATTGATGCCATGTCATTTAACTTTTGAGAACAGATTTTCTTTCTAAAACAAAAAATAAGAACTTATGTATTATATAAAAGTTACTTTAAAAAGATATTAGTAGCATCAAAGTAAAGAACAAGTTAACTTATATTACAAAGAAAACATTTTTATTAAATAGGAACATATTTTTTACATAGAAATAAACAACAAAATTACATAAGCTCAAAACCAAAACTTGCAAAATGAAAACAAAACTGACATGATAAAGATAAATTATAATATAAAAATAGAATTCTACTAACCTCTAATTTGTTTTAAATTTATCACTGAACTTCACTTTGTAGCTTGCAGAACATTGTAGAACATCCACTGCTTACACAATGGTGACTTTTTGTGTCAGAAATATTGCAGTGTTGCCAGATGCATTAAGTAAAAAAACTGTTGCCAAATACTTCAACTAAACTTAATATTATGTACTAAATATTATGAAAGCATAAAAAAAGATCAGCCTTTGTTTAAAAATTATGCTTTTTAAACATATATTCTCATTATTCCAAAACTTTAAAATTGTGTAAAATTACCAAAAAGTGCGAAAATGAAGGGTCCTTGAGCACCATCTTCCTGTAGGTGTAAACAGCTGCGATTTTAGGAGTAAGATTCTATAGCTAAATGTAAAAAAAGTAAGGGGTGTCTTGGTCTTTATCTGAAAAAATTTTTTTTTGAACCACCCTAATATATATATATATACACATACAGGGTGTTTCTAAATTCATGGTCCAAACTTTAAGGGGTGATAGTACACATCAAGATAAACAATATTTAAATAGGAAACCAAGGGTCCCAAAGTCTTCCAAAGGAGATAGGCGCCATTAAAGTTAGGGTCCAAAAATTCAAATGATTATGAAAAACAGAAAAATTGGTCGATTCGTTTGCGGTTTTCACTAAAATTATTCTTTATGTCAGTATTGTCTTGAAAATAAATTATAAAGATAAATTTCAAAAAATGACAATAGAGGGCGCTTTAGACTTTAGAGTAACGAACAACTGTTTTTTACTGTTATTTTTTGCATGTCATTAAAGGTTTCGTAAGCTTAGACTTAAACTTAAATTTTGAGCTCAAAATCTGAATAGTTGGAAGCAGTTAAGTAGCACAAACTTAACTGTGTTCAGAGGGTTTTAAATTCAAATGATTATAAAAAACGGAAAAGTTGGTCGATTGATTTGCGGTTTTCACTAAAATTATTCTTTATGTCGGTATTTTATTGAAAATGAATTATAAAGATAAATTTCAAAAAATGCCGATAGAGGGCGCTTTAGACTTTGGAGTAACGTACAACTATATTTTACCATTATTTTTCGCATCTCATAAAATTTTCTTAGAAGCTTAGACATAAACTTAAATTTTGAGGTGAAAATCTGAATCGTTGGGAGTAGTTAAGTAGAGCAAACTGAACTGTGTTCAATGGGGGTGGGGAGGTTCAAATTTCAAATTATTTTAAAAAATGGAAAAATTGGTCGATTCGTCTACCGTTTTCGCTAAAACTTTTCTTTATGTCAATATTTCCTTGAAAATAAATTTTAAAGATTAATTTAAAAAAATACCGATAGAGGGCACCTTAAACTTTAGAGTAACAACTATTTTTAAGCATTATTTTTTGTATCTAATTAAATGCTTGCAAATGCTTAGATTTAAATTTTGAGCTCAAATTCTAAATTGATGGAGGGGTTAAGAAGCGGAAACTGAACAGTGTTCAGGAGTTAAAATGTTACCCTCCCCACCCCTCGAACACATTTCAAATTTCTGCACTTACTTACTCAAAACGATGCAGATTTTGAGCTCAAAATTTAAGTTTGAACTTTTACAAGCATTTAATTAGATACAAAAAATAACGGTTAAAAATAGTTGTTGGTTACTCCAAAATTTAAGGCGCCCTCTAACGGTATTTTTAAAAATTAATCTTTAAAATTTATTTTCAAGGAAATATTGACATAAAGAATAGTTTTAGCGAAAACGGCAAACGAATTGAACAATTTTTCCGTTTTTTATAATCATTTGAAATTTGAACCTCCCCACCCCCATTGAACACAGTTCAGTTTGCGCTACTTAACCACTCCCAACGATTCAGATTTTCATCTCGAAATTTAAGTTTATGTCTAAGCTTCTAAAAAAAATTTATGAGATGCGAAAAATAATGGTAAAATATAGTTGTACGTTACTCCAAAGTCTAAAGCGCCCTCTATCGGCATTTTTTGAAATTTATCTTTATAATTCATTTTCAATAAAATACCGACATAAAGAATAGTTTTAGTGAAAACCGCAAATCAATCGACCAATTTTTCCGTTTTTTATAATCATTTGAATTTAAAACCCTCTGAACACAGTTAAGTTTGTGCTACTTAACTGCTTCCAACTATTCAGATTTTGAGCTCAAAATTTAAGTTTAAGTCTAAGCTTACGAAACCTTTAATGAGATGCAAAAAATAACGGTAAAAATAGTTGTTCGTTACTCTAAAGTCTAAAGCGCCCTCTATCGTCATTTTTTGAAATTTATCTTTATAATTTATTTTCAAGACAATACTGACATAAAGAATAATTTTAGGGAAAACCACAAACGAATCGACCAATTTTTCTGTTTTTCATAATCATTTGAATTTTTGGACCTTAAACTTTAATGGTGCCTATCTCCTTCGGGAAGACTTTGGGACCCTTGGTTTCCTATTTAAATATTGTTTGTCTTGATGTGTACTATCACCCCTTAAAGTTTGGACCATGAATTTAGAAACACCCTGTATGTGTGTGTATATATATATATATATATATATATAAAACCAGGGTTGGAAAAAAAATCATGATTTTTTTAGAATTCTATTTTTAATTATTGTGTTTTTATCTTTTTACAATTCATGGAGCAGTTTTTTTATAGTAAATAATTAAAAAAGAATAAATAATATTTATAATTTCTAAAAATAACATAAGAAATTATTTTATATAGTTAAGAATATACTATATTCTAGTTACTGATTGGTACAAAAAATTAAACGTCTATGCTTTAATTTAAAGCTGTTCTATTATTTTGTAATTGAATTGTGTACACTAAATAAGAAATAAATTTAAATATATTGTAAATGAATAAAAAATGGTAAAATTTAAAAAACAAATTAAATAGTCATTTAATGCAAGTTATTTATTAAGGGATAAAAATCACAATTAATTCAATATTTTTTAAGCAAATAGAAATAAATCAAGGATTTAATTGTTTGAACAAAAACACTAATTTAAAAGCTTTGTCCACTCCTAATTTATTATTAATGCTTGAATGAACTAGTCCAAAAGAAGAAAATTGTCTTTCTATTCCAGCAGATGAAGCCACAGCTGTTGTTTTTTGGTAAATAAGTTCAATTTCAGATTCGCTGATTCTCTCTTTACCTCCCATTACAAAAAAGTACTTCTACCAGTCATAATCTGTCATAATATCTGAAATTTTATTCTCAGGCAATGATAATTTTTGGAATGGGCCTTTTTTTGCTTGAAAATGTGCTACAGTGTGAGACGATTTGGACAATTTTCTTTAATGAATCCCAAACCTTCATTATTTTCCTCTACACTATGTGAAATATAATTTTGATTCAAAACAGAAGGACTTAAATACTTAATAAAACTCCAGCGAAATGACAGCCATTAAAAGTTTGTTCATATCTTGCTTTAAATTTTGTAATACTACCTTTATCTAATACATTTTCTAACTTTTTACCTAAAATTTTCCATTAATATGGTAAAAATGATTTAAATCAAAGGATTCTTTTAAAAAAATCAACTGACTTTAATCTAGATTTAAATCTTGATTTAAATCCGTTGATTTAAATCATCCCAACCCTGTATATAACCATTATATAATACTACAATTCAACATCTACAATGAATATAGAACAACCCAATGTATAACAAACTTAAACATGACAAGATGGAGCTTATATATATGCTTTTTGCAAATGATACAGTAACTCCCATGAACGTATATACACTTTTAACACTTTTCTGTGGCACTGAGAATTAAATCACATGAGATTTTGTTATGTTTAGTTACATGTTAGTACAATTAGTTTCACCATTTATCATATGCAGCTATTTAAAATATAGATAACAGTTTACTTCTAAAAATAATACAATCATAAATTGAAAGTTTTGTTAAATTTAGTTGCAGTGTTGCAGAAGAAAGACAATGGATAAAAATGAGGCAATTGCATAATACGATGATTTACAGGGCTAATGCAATGAAATATGTAAAAGTGGCATTCATGTACAACAAAATTTTGCCATATACGGAAAATCCCATGACTCTGGCAAATAAGTAAAATGCATTTAAAAGGGATGATGTGCCTGTTTAGAAGGAAAGCAGTCAAAAGAAAAATGAATTGACTATTTCCAACTGAGCAAAAAAATGCCCAGGCTGGCCAATTGCCAATTTTTGCTCAGATAACCTTAAGGTTATAAGATTATCTGAGCGAAAATTGCTCATTGATTATCAACCCAGTTAGCTTAAAACGGTAAAGTATTGGCACTTGCAAGCCAATGATCTGGATTTAATTTCCAGCCTGGGCATTTTTTTATTCAGTTGGAAATATTCATTTTGTATGGTAACTTTACCAATCAATTTGATTTGTGTTAAAAGAAAGATTATTTCAGATCCTGTATGATTTCATTTTAAAATGTTTTATTGTATCTAAATTTAATTGCCTTTTATCTACTATGTGAAACATATAGTTTTTGTTTTCTGTCAGCTAGTATCTTGAAGTATGTTTAAATTTTGTCTATTATTGGATAATTCTTTCATTATTAAATTTAAAGCAAGTATAATGTAAATTTAATAACTTTTTTTTACAGCATTTGTCAGTCTTGAAAATGGCATGATGCTCCTAAATATAAATTTCAAATTCAGACAAGGATTAAAATAATAATAATAACTCTTGAGCTCTTCTGTCTTTTTTTCTAAGGCTGATGTTAGTATGAACATTCATTTATAGCATGCAATTTATATATAATAACTTTTGTTTCAGAGATGAATTTCAAAATAAAGAAAAGAAAAGAAAACATGAAAACAGACAGAAAATTTCTCTTGACAGGCATAGTCAAAGTCCTAGTCATAGGCGTAATCCAAGTCCTCCTCCTAGGCATAGCCCAAGTACTCCTCCCAGAGGCAGTTCAAGCACTCCTACGAAACATAGTCCAAGTCCTCGTAGGCATAGTTCAAGTCCTTCTCGCAGGCATAGTCCAAGTCCTCCTCGCAGGCATAGTCCAAGTCCTCGCAGACGTAGTTCAAGTCCTCCTCGCAGACGTAGTTCAAGTTCTCCTCGCAAACGTAGTCCAAGTTCTCCTCGCAAACGTAGTCCAAGTTCTCCTTGCAAACGTAGTCCAAGTTCTCCTCGCAAACGTAGTCCAAGTTCTCCTCGCAAACGTAGTCCAAGTTCTCCTCGCAAACGTAGTCCAAGTTCTCCTCGCAGGCGTAGTCCAAGTCCTCCTCGCAAACGCAGTCGAAGTCCTCACAGGCATAGTCCTAATCAAGAACCGCAAAGATCAGATAAAAAGAATTATAGTAGAATGTCTGTTTCACCTTCCCGATCAAAATCGCCTTTGCATCATAAAACTGCTAATCAATCAGACAATCAGAAACCTTCTTCATCTAAACAATCTCTACATTCAAGGAGATCTAAATCTCCTGTAAATAGGTCTAAATCTCCTATTTCTCGAAGAAAAAGATCGGACACCAAGACATCCAAATCACGTTCAAGATCTCGGTCAGCACGCCGATCTACTTCCCGTAATAGAGTTCGTAGAAAGTACAGTAGATCGCCTAATGTACGCCAGAGACGTTCACGCTCTCGTTCCCGTTCTTATAATGCTGGACGTGGAAGTCGTTCTTATCGCCATTCTGGTATAAGAAATCGCAGCCCAGAGCCCAGAAGCTCATTTCAGAGGAGAAATAGAAGTCCTTATAGAGGGCGGGCTAGGGGCAGAAGTGCATCTAGACGTTCTAATACTCGTTCTAGATCACATTCTATTGATAAAAAACACCGCCGAAGACGGCAGGTTAGCAGTTCTAGTAGTAGCTCTTCTAGTTCTAGAAGTGACAATGTAAAGAGAAGAAGTTTAAAAAACAGTGGTGCAAAAGGTAGAAATAAAAGAAGATCATCATCTTCATCATCATCTACAAGTTCTAGGTCTAAAAGATCTAATTCTTAATTCATCTGAAGATATTTAAAGTACTTATTGGCTGTCTCTGATTCCATTTTCTTGCTGGCTTTTCAGTGTATGAACTTTGGTATTCAAAATTATTGAAAAGTTATTTGTCATGTTTAAAATGCAGTGACAATTGCTATGCATGAAATAGAAATCTGATAGTTCATATGAAAATCTTCCAATATTGAGTTTTCTATGAAATAAATTTCAACCATTCATTCAAGTATCATGTTCATATATGTACAGATTCATTAGAAGTTTCTTTTTTGCTTATATGATGTGATAATTTAATTGTTAGTAATGTTTAAAAAATATACTTGCAAATCTCTTTAGTTGCATTTATTTTATAGAAATTCAAAGTAGTGTTTTAAATGCAAATGAAGTTTGAAGATGTCAAAAACAGTCATCAAGAAAATATAACTAGAGATGCCGATAAGTTCCATATTTTATTTTATCTCTCTCAGAGAAAGTTGACTTTTAATCCCTCGTAAAATTTCTGTCATTGCAAATCATATATCAATGTTAATTTTATCGTTTTGCTCACATAAACATAATCCAGTATTAAAAGAATTTGAAACATTTCTAATTGAAAAATGGACTTATGTATTGTTTGTATTATATCATTTTAATACCTTTTTAAGAATAAACTTTTTTGTTTCAAACATTTTAAAAGTAACATAATTTCTCTATGCAAATCTGGTGAAGAGCAGTCATAACTGTTCACCATTTTCATTAAGTTGTACATATTGGATAAAAAAGGAACTAATTTAAGGGGTCTCATAGTTTTACAAAATTAAAAAAAAAAAAAAAATCTCCATGTATAATAAATTGTTTTATTCAAAATTTCAAGCATATAAATGAACAACATTTAAACAATATTTTATAAAATTTTCATTCAAAAATTTGGAAAATTCAGTTGATGAAACTTTTTTTATGGAGACAATACCAAGGGTAGATGCAATATTTTCCCCTCTGGCTCCATTTTATGAAAAGTTAGTTATTTTTGTGAAAAATACATTTTATAATGAAAATGAAATGCAACTACTCAAATTAGAACCAAGTATTAATTAATAATAAGTTTCTCCTGCTAAAGTTTTGCTTTCTGGGAATTTATTTTGTTTACAAGATGTACATTTTAAAATCTAACAGAATAAAAATAATGAATGAAGAATGTTTTTATGAAAAGGAATTTGGTGTATGAACCTAATTTATTAAGAGGAATTTTGTAAAAGTCCTATTCTCATTAAAAATCATTTTGTAGAGGGGATTGTTTTATTAAATTGATTTTTATGAAAGGTGCCAAAAGAGGCCCTAAATTTCTCCTGAATCGGCACCTGGTAACTTTATCAACATTTTGGTAATTTTAGACCTTTTTCCTCCTTATGATGTCATAAGTTATCATTCCCTGAGTTCTCCCCACATACACTTATTAATATCATTATCAATATGTAACTTTTTTAAAAATTATTATTATTATTATTTGTGTATATATATGTACATTTGCAGCAGTGTACGAATAGTGTTATACATTTATTATTTGCATACTTTATGGATTCAAATGAAGAGAAGTCAGTAAAATATCATTATTATACATAAATAACTTGAAATCTAATAACATCTAAAAGAAATAGTTACTATTTGAAAGTTTTTAAAAATAGCTACTTGCTACATAATCCACTCAGCAGTAATATTTATAATTCTTCTTGCATTTTGCCTGCACAGGAAGGATGAAAGCCGAATTTCTTATCAACAAAACGGTGAACAACATTTTTTCTCGTTCTTTAGTAGGAAATAAAAGTATAATTTCAAACATATTTTGCATCTAGTGTAGTCACATGTGGCAAACTAACAAAAATAACCAAATCTGAATATTCCACATTTTGGAACAAAATTATTGTATAATCATTTAATGACTTTAATAGTAACTATGCATTTTCATAAAAATTGATGAGACTTAAAGATTATTATATCAAGACAACCTCTTATTTTCCCCCTGGGAGGAAAAAAACTATATAAACTGCATTTATGCAAGTTTATGTGGTGTCTTTTGTAATAAGTGTAATTCTGCATTGTTAATTTTATTTAAACAATTGTTAATATGCTTTATAAGGTAATGTTTTTGTCGCAAATATAAAAATCTTTTTTTTTTTTTTTTTTTTTTAATGTATATATTACCATTTTTTTTAATTTTTAATAACCTGGATATACCACTTTTTTTCTTTCCTTTGCTGCATGACAGGCTTAATATAAAGTACGGCTACTGTAATGTATCTACTCTGTTAAATCAGATGTTTTATTGGTAATGGGCAGCTTTATTTTGAAAGTTTGTATATATTGAATGATTAAATCTGTAAAAGAAAAGGGACAGTTATTTATAATTATTTCAGTCTTTGGTGAAATGTCTGTTTAATGTGAAAAAAAAAAAGTTGAATTAATGTACAGTTGCTTCAACACCTTCTGGAGTCCTTTTGAACATAGAATTGGAGTACAAAAACAGCATATGTCCATTCACTAAGCATATGTGCTGCTTTCCTCCCCCCCTTTTTTTTTCTTTTTTGCATTGAATAAAAAGCTTAAAAAGACCTAAACTTCTGCATGCTAATTTTGTTGAAATTATTGTATTTACTTTCTCATTATGTTTTGTTATAGTTTAAAAAAAAATGAGATTCCTTGAAAAATCTTAGCACAGTTGAATTGAGATATTTATGCCAGCTTTTCTCCCCAAACTATGAAAGAGTGTACGTGATAGAATGCATGCAACTTTCAAAAATGTCCTTGGCAGATTTAAGAGCCTCTGATTATGTGCACACTTTGTCTTTGAATTAAGATGGCAGTCAAATTACTGCCATGTACACAAAACATGTTGTTTTCAGTACATGAACAACGGCTGCTGAAAATAGCTACAGATGAAATTGAAAATACTCATTGAAATGTAATCTAAAAAGTCAGAAATACTAAAGTAGATTTTTTTTTAATTTATTTGCCAAAATTTTTAATAAAATTTGCTGAAATTTTCAGTGAAATGAAAATAAATACTTTTATCTATAAAATATATTTTGAAACAAAGATATTAATAAATAAAACTTTTCAATTTTTAATATTTATGAATTAGAAAATTTTGTCTGACACAATATCACAATGTTTTGATGATAAAAATATTAATTCTACAGACAAGTAAAAGTAGATGATTTTAATGTTTAATTTTAGAAAGATTACTAAATAGCAGAAATGACTTAAATTAGAAGAGATTTTAATGAATATATTTTTTAATTTTTTAAGAGATAAAACTTAGATATGAAATTAAATTAGAACTAATAATTTATGATGAAGTTAATTTGGAAAGCCTTGTTATTTTAATTTTTGTAATAATTTACAATAGGAAATGTTTTGTTCCATTTTTATGACACATTATAAATATAATTGATTCTGGTTACTTAGGTCATTGTGCAATTGGTGCAAAATGTCAAGAACAAAATCGAAAAATATACTACATCGGATAATTATGCATCCACTTTTTCAAGAAATCATGCTACAAAACAATGTGTTTTAATTTGCCAGATCTACTGTGTGTTATTTTTATTGCTTTGCAAATGTAGCATTAGTCTGTTCTATTAAGTCTTTATTTTGCATGGAAGAATGTATATATATTTTTTAAATCTGTATGTGCTTTTATGTATAGTCTTTTTCCATTTATAAACCAGAAGGCCAAAGCACAGACAATCACCTGATCAAGCTCATAGATGAAAATCTAGATTCACATATTAAAACACAGTCAGTGTGTCAAGTCATATCTTGGAAAAATGGATTGATGTATTAATTTTCATTATACAAAAAGTATTATTTGAGTAGTGGAAAGAGGAAAAAGGTGCTGTTCTTAAATTAAACAAGATGGATCTAACCTTCTTATCTTAGATTTATCCTTATTGAAGTGTCCAAAGAAATTTTAATATTTTATTTTTTATAATGAAAATCAAATAGAAATAATATTTATTTAGATTGAAAGAGGTTTGACTGTGCTGTATTCAACTATGAAATCTAAAGAAGAAGATTCGGAAATCTCATATTAACCTTAATCATTTGAGTTTTTATTGCCATTTTTTTTCAAAATTTAACTTGAAAGATTATGTGGGATTATTCCCTGGATTCTTCTGTTAAATACCCCCCCCCCCCTCTTTATATTCAAGATATGTGAATTTATTTAGGTTTATTTTAATTATGACTAGGGTTTTTATGATCTGTTAGTAAATTAAAAACTTCAAAATTTGCCAAACAAGGAAAACTTTAGATTTTATTCCAGATGAATTTTTCAGAATTGTCTTTTACCTTTCTGTTGGTAAATTTCATTGTTAAATGCATTTCACTACTTTTTCTGCTATAGAAATGTTCAAAACTGTGTATTCTTATTTTAGATATGTAAATTTGTCATTTTGTTAATATTAGAAGTATGTTTTCTCTTGTTTTTTTTGTTTAATCAGATGTATTTTCTTAATAACTAATGTGCATATAAAACATTGAGCTAAAATACTATGATATTCATATCTTCTGAGTTTAAATTCATATTTTTAAAAATGTGTTTCCTGCTTGCTATTGGTTAACGGATTATTGCCTGGATTATGTATCTCTCTACAACACTTACATGCTGTATTTAATATAAAAGTTTATCATTTAAAATTGAATCAGTCAAATGGTAGTAATATTAATAATATTACTTGTTGAAACTTTTTTGTTGAATTTTAATAAACTAATTGATTAATTGGAACGCATTGCAATACCTTATTCATTGTTTAAATATTGATACTCACACATTCAGTGAATGAAAATTTATATAAAAACAGGTATGCATGTGTAAATATTGCATTTTTTTTACACAGACAATCTTTTTATATTTATTAATTTACAGTTTAATTGCTTATGAGAAATTAGCATGTTAATCCTCACAGTACTAAGATTAAAATATTATAGATTAAAATATATAAGATTAAAATAGAAATGCCTAAGATGGAGTAGTTTGATTAGAATATTCATCAAATAACAAAGAATGTGCATCCTCGATATACAAATCGCAACTGGGGTGCAGAATATGTCCGATGCAGCAATCTAGGATTAAGAGAAATTTTGCAGAAAAATATACAATTGATTTCGGTAGCAATGAATTGCATAATTCTCCAATATAGAAAAAATTTCCTGATAAATAAAAAGATCCATATAGTAACTTTGACTTAATCGATTTCTGAATAATATGTACTATAGTTACTTATGTATAAGTTGAGCAATTTTGAAAAAATAATTTGATTGTAAGTGTGGTTGGCGAACAACTTATATGTGTGTTAATTTTTTTAAGTGGAAAAACAGTGATATGTTGATTTTTAATGCTTCAGAGTAATTATGCAATCATGATCTTCTGAATTTCTAAGGTCTTTCCTAATGAATTGCAATAGATAATTTTTTTTTAAATATATTCTTCATCTGATGTAATATTCTGACTTTAGTTATTGCAAAATTTTCTATAACTACAGTGAAAGAGAATTTATGTAAACCTAGAAAATACTGTAAAACTTCAGAGAAATTTTCATATGGATTGCAGTAAAATTTTGAAAGTAAAAACATTTTTTGCATCCCAGAACCACAACAATTCATTTTGTTGAATAGCGAAATTTACACACAGCCGAACACAAGAACAAGAAATAACAAAATAATGGAGATGCCTTTGACACCCACTTGCATGGAAATTCTGTACTCTTAGTGCCATCTGATAAACTACATTTTGCAAGATCTTTTTTTTTCTTTTGCTTTGACTGCCTGAAATGGAGACAGTGTAACAATATTCTTAATTTCTACAAATAAACATGAAAAATTTACCTGAGCTAAACTTACTAAATAGGCAAAATTATGATTGAAACCTTAATAGGAAAATTCTTAGAAATAATTTTATTATTCATGTTCTAAGTGAAAAAATAAACTACAAAATATCCAGATCGGAGTCAGTTAAGTACTGTGAGTGTTAAATATCTCTGTGCATCCATTTCACACAGAGTATTTCTTTATAGCTAATAGTCTAAAATATTTTTTGAATACCAAAATATCAATTCCTTGTCATAAGTTAACTTATTTATTTTAAAAGGGCTATAGATAGACATAATCATTTATACCTTAAAAAATGTTTATAGCTGTGAAATGCTCTATTTTATTATATATTGTTGATAAATAAAAATTCTTATGCATAATAAATTAAATAGGAGAATTATTAAAATTGTAATTCATTACATGAGAGAGTTTTTATAAAATATATTTTCCATGTGTTAATCATTTCTGCTCATATTTTTGTTTTTAATGTAAGTACATTTATGAATAAATGATTGTGAAAAGTATTATGTCTCTGTTTAAATATCTTTATGTGCATTTTGCCATAAAAACTAAATATTAATAAAAATTGGTTGAAATTTGTTATAAATATGTTGTAACTTTTAATAGCTGATTTCTAAGCTATAGACCCGGAGGTGACAGCTCCAACAATAACCTCATTGAGTTTGCGAATGAGAATCTAGGATTAGTTAAATCTCTATTCGCATATTAAAACTCATTCGGTCTGCCTATTCATATCTTGTTGGAAAACATCTAAAAAACTTTGATTTTAGCAGTTGACTCATAGGTTTACCATTATGTTTTCCCAATTCTGATCCTCCATGTTTTCATACTTTTGGGTGCAGGAAAGCACATTGGCAAACCTACAAGTCAACCCTAAAATTTTTTTTTTTTTTTTTTTCAGGTGTTTTTCACCAAGATATGCTTGGCAGATTGATTGTGTTTTAATATGCATATAGAGATTTAACCAGGGTTCTCGCTGTCGCTCGTCATTGCGTCAAATTGCAACTAAATTCTTCATTTTGCGAGTAAACAAGCGATTAGATTCGCCGAATTGCTAGTGCTCATTTTTTTATGTTTCTTTCTTTTCTTTTTCGTTTTTTATACATATGCATACATACATATTTTTAATACATTTGTAGCGGATAGTTGAAATTAGATTAATAACAATTGTTGTCGTGGTTATGAAAACTTAGGTTATTTTAGAACATATCGAAAAAAGCGGGTACATAAAGGATTAAAGATAATTTTTTTTATGTTACACGGCGAATCTATTTTGCTTGTACTTTTTTCATTCAGCGAATGTTTTTTAGTTTTAATTAGCCAAATTACTAATGTTTGTCAAATATCAGCAAGAACACTGAATTTAACTAATCCTAGATTTACATCCATGAACTCTATGAAATGACTGTCTGTTCTGCTGGCTGTCTATCATTTAACATCGGAAAAACTGGTTACTATGTAATTGCAAAACGTAATTTACTTTTTCCTGTTTTGTGTCTAATGATTCTGCCTAAAGTGGCTACCTCCTTGAGAATTGAATTCATCAAAAAAAAAGTACACAAACCACATTCTTTTACAATATTAAATCTCATTTTTGATACAAGAAATCATTATCAAATCAGATTACAAAGAGTTTTTTTTTTTTTTTTTTTTTTTTTTTTTTTATAATTAGGGGTGCCAAAATCTAGGTGCCACAGTCAGTCTCTCATCACTAAGATTTTAAAGTTTTCTTTGCTTAAAATTGAATAGTATTCTTACAAGAATTTTACATGAAATATTAGACAATTTTTTTTTTTTTTTTTTTTTTTTTTTTTTTTTTTTTTTTTGTATTGTGATCAAACTATGAAGAATCTATTTTACTTTCATAATAAAAGAACCTGTATTTATGAAACAATTTCTTTTAAGGACCATCCATAAATGATGTCACATTTTTTTTTTTTTTTTCAATATTTTTGACCCCCAACCCCATTTTATCATAAAGTGTCACACTTCACTTTACCCCTCTTGTCACAAATCGTACTATATTACATAAACATATACTTGTTGTTCAGAAACATGCCACTATGTTATAGATCATATTTTAAATTTTATTTTTAAACTTTAGCTATGTGTTTTAATGAAATTTGTAAACATAACAATGAAAATGAATCATGTATTTGTTTTGTATGAAATAAGATTAAAATTTACAACTAAAAGCATAATTAATTTATAATAGTAATAAAATATTAATATGAAAGATCAATTGAAAACAATAGTATTTTGAAATTTTAAATATAATTTAATATATATTTGTCTTTAAATCTTTATGAACACAAAATACTTTAATTTGAAAATAACTTCAAAATTTAATCTGCTAATTTTTAATGCTTTTATTTTAAATAAAATGTCAAAATGTGTGACGTCACATTTCTTCTTACTCCCTCCCACCCCCTTGTCACAATTTCATGGACACACCAAGTGTGACATCTTTTTTGGACTGCCCCTTATCCTAATCCCTTCAAACAGGGTGTATAATGCATTTTACCTCCAAATAACATATTCTATTTAAGGCAACAAGAAAGCCTTATTTAGAATGATGAAAATTGACTGAAGAATTAAGTCTGTGTTTTATTTAGACTGTTAGCCTCTTACATTTATTTGTTTTGTCGAACTGAAAAACATTTAACTGTTCATTTAATTCTTGTTTTAATTTCTTATTTATAACAAAATTTATTTTTTTATTTAAAATCAATACTCTGTATTCCTGAGTTGCCATTTCTTCTTTTATCTTTCTTATTACAATGTCTCCCGATTGTGCCTGAAACAAGAGCAACAAAAAATTGCAATGAAAGAAATATATCTTGAAAATATATAAGAAATAAATGATCTATAAAAATTGATCACCCTTTTGGCTATAACGCTATAACTTGAGGGGGGGGGGGGGGATTGTTTTTGGTTTATTTTATAAATAATTTTCTTTATTTGAAAATTGAAACATGTAAATCCATGAACTTGTTCAAAAGTTAAAACTGCTGAAAAAAGGTAACTTTTGCCTTTGCAGTTTCTCTGGTTTGAGCAGCTGAGTGTTTTTGGATAATTTGACCTTAGTTTTAATTTTTTCTATCTGACCAACATAACATTCTTAAAGGCTTAAACATTATGAAAAAATAAATATTTCCTCCCATTTCAAACATTTATGGATTCTTTAAATGATAGAAAAAAAATCAGTAATAAAAGGTGGTGGAGGGAGAGGGGGTTAAATTCCTTCATTTCACAAAAGTATTAAAGAACAAACACTATTTAAAAATGTCTATTTTTTAAGTGTTTAATTAAGTCCAAAAAATGTTTAATCTATTTTTTTACCCTAAAAAAAATCCTTAATTGTTTATTAATTAGTTTATTTCAATTAGTCAAAAGTTGAATATATTTTCTAAGAACAAAATTATGAGGAACAAGAAAGTTTTTGTCATAAGTAATAATACAAATATAGCCTAAAAAAAAAAAAAAAAAAAAAAAAAAAAAAAAAAAAAAAAAGCATAGGTGATAATGAAATTGTTAATTTACATAATAAATTTAATTTATATTTAAAAAAAGACACAAAATTAATGTATCTGAATATTTTAAGTAAATAGATTGTAGGTTCTCACATTTTTATCTATTGTACTAAATTTATGCTAATTACTAGTTTTAAGTAATACTCATTATTAAATTAAACTACAACCTTCTTAACTATCATTTTTTAAACTGACTTATTTTTAATGTCTTGATCGGATTTCAATTATATCATGTATTTATTTACACACATTGTGATTTTAGTTGTTATTTCAACCAAACTTCCAAATCCAGGACCTTTCTATTTAACATACAAAATATCTGGTCTCATGAGTGTTCCTTATAGACAGGTTATATTATATAAATAATATTTATAACTTAGTATTGATATTCATTATTTTAAGCTTTTTTTCTTCCCCTATTAAAAGAAAGATGTTTGTGTGTCTGTTCACAGTGGCAAGAGAAGTTAACACACTTATTAAAAGCTTGCATTTCCCTTCTAGTTAAATAAAGAAAGGTTCAAATGCACATGAGGCTTAGATTTTTTATTATTTTATATTGTACAAAATTTGCATATTTCTTGCTAAAATTCTTCATAATTACTAAGAATTTTGTGACACTCATAAAAAAAAATCCAAATTCAATATTTTAGCTTTATATAGAAAATTTTGGAATTTGTATAATAAATTTTGATTTTTTTTTTTTTTTTTTTTTTTTAATACCCATTTTGCTAAAAACGATGAGTTTTCCCCATAGGTGCAAGATTTCAATCTCAGGACTTATATCAGCCCTGGAGAGATTCTTTACTAATAATAAATTCTACTTTATCTATTTAAATTATAGCAATTTTACTAGCAAAATCTTTTAATCTCTGTCATGTGTCATGTATTGTAAAAGATCAATTTTTAGCCATAATGCAAGTTATAGATATCTTGTAGCTAAGTTCTGTTTGGTTATACTTAATATTCATGTATGTTTTCAATCTTGATTTGAACGGACTTCTTGCACACATAGTGCCCCCACCCCTGCCAAAAAAAAAAAAAAAAAAAAAAAAAAAAAAAAATCAATATCGAATGTTGTTTTAGCACCAGTGGCTCTAAATTTTTCTATCTATTTTAGTCATCCATTATACGTATATCTTGTAGCTCATTTTTGTTTGGTTATACCTACTCATATATGTTTTCAGTCTTTATTTGAATGGACTTCTTGTACACATAATTCCCCCCCCCCCCCGAAAAAAAAAAGATCAATAAGCAATTTTTCACAATTTTATTTAATTTAAAAATAAATATACAGGTAAATATCCAAACTGGATATTTAAACTTTTAAACATACTTTGCTTTAAATAAAATGTCTCATCTGCACTTGCGGACCAGGAACCAACAACATATATATTTACTTAACCATTTTACCACTATCTGACCTTCAAATATCCATCAGTCGACTGATGGATTCCAAAAAATGATCATTTTTGGGACACCCGGTATGTAGTACGTCACACATGCTACAATTGCGATTTATAAAGGCCTATAGAGGAAGGAGGACGCTATTTCTAGCTTCGACAAGAAAATCGTCTCTTTAAATAATGTACCACTGAAATTATTATTTAGTGAGTAGCTCTTGTTCAAGAGCCATTTGCACAAAACCCTATATCATTAAGCACAAGAAAAAATCCTTTATTTTATGGAAGAATAGTAATTGAGGAAACTAATGATCCATGTCTGCTGGTAAGGAAGTGGTGCATAAGCCAAAAATTAATACCACTAGTGGTTGACTCGTAGGTTTAACATTGTATTTGCCGTGCAATCAAAGGTATGAAAGCATGCAAAACTAGGTGCAGGAAAACAAAATGCTAAGCCTACAAGTCAACCACTAATGGATTCATTTTTAGCTTATGCACCACTTTGCTTCTGGCAGACATGGGGCGTGTTCAGCGCAACTTACCAATGTTACCGACCGATTGTAGGGCAGTACGAAAGCGAATTGTGGCACCAATGAAAACTATCCTGTTGAACTGTAGCTGACGTCACACTTAGTCTTAATTTTCATTTCATAGTTGTCTACAATCGGTAAGTAACCGGTAAGTTGTGCTGAACACGCCCATGGATCATTAAATTCCCCCATTACTACTCTTCCATAAAATAAAAGACTTTTTTGTGCTCGATGACATAGGATTTTATGCGGTCGGCTCTTGGACTATTTGCAAAATTTTAGACATTCCGACTATATTTACCTTTCACAGAACATTATGCGAGATACTGTCATATAAAATTTGAAATTGTTTAAAAAAATAATCATTATGAATAAATTAAATGCATATAATGCAGTCGTAATAAATATCTTGCACGGGATTTTCCTGATGCGAAAAGTTATATCTCTTAACCACCAGATAGCGTACTACTTGCTTGTGATCACAAAAATAACAAGAATCACCGTGATAACAGTAGTATAAACGCAAAAGAAGCAGAACATCAAAAATCACCGTGATAGCAGATGGAATCGGCTTCCGTCGCTTCCGTCTTCCAAAATGAGACTTTTGCTTATCTATCCGTTAGTGTTGTTTACAAATTGAGTTAACTTGGAATTTTGCGTTTAAAGGTCCTATATGTTTAAGATTGTTTTTGTTTCAAGTTTTATGTTTTTATGAAAATCTAAAATTTGTTATATTCTTATTTATTATGGCGGCCATTCGTCATACCTTGCACAAAGAAGTATTTTTGCCTAATGATGAGAGATTAGTGGGCGTTGTTAATGTTGCTAAAGCTAGTAAGAAAAAGAAAACAGCCTTCCTTTGCCTCGCAGTAAATAATGAAAAACCCTCTTTTATTACTGTAAATCAGGTGAAAAAGTCCGATAAAGAAGGTTACAAGAAAAAGTATTCTTGGCAGTTGCGTGAATTGAAATTAGTTGATGGTAAAGATGAAAACAAACCTACTGCTGAATTCGATCTCCATTTTGAAAAACCTTACAAATGGGTAGCTAGTAGCGTGTCTGATAAAAATTCATTTATTAAGTGCTTATGGAAATTTTGCAATTATTTACCTCGCCAGAAACCGACCTTCATTAATATATCGAGAGATTTGCTTCAAGATCAAGAAAATTCTACCAAGATGGGTGTTGTAACTCCACAGATCGGAGAAGAAGTCACTGTTTTGGAACCCGAGGATTATCAAGCTTTAACTGCACGTGAAGAGTCTGATCTGGAATCTTTGATGGCTCAGTATGATTTTGTTATTGGGAATGCTGAAGAATTTACCGAACAGTTAGCGAGGGAACTTTCTGAATTAGATGCTGCTAACATTCGATCTATCATGGCATCTGAGCAAAAGGTGCAAGGCTTGATGAATATGCTTCAAACATCATTTGATGAAATATCTGAGTTAGAAGCTAAGTTGGATATTTATGATGACATTTTGAAAAACGTGAAAGACAGTGTGACTCAGATGGAAGAGAAAGATGCACGCATGAAAATTCAACACAAAAACAACATTAAACTACTTAATGAGTTAGAAAACATGATAACCAAATTAGATTTCCCTGAGAAATTTAGGTATGCTTTAGATGGCGATTTGAAATCATCTGATGGAATTGCTGCTGCCACTGTAGCTGCAAAAGCTTTGCAGGAAGCTATGAATACTCAGATAAATCCTGGATTAATGAAAATGTCAGCGTATACTGAACAGCGATCAGAATTGGAGAAACTTCAAAATAAATTTATTGTACATTTGAGCCATCATCTTAATAACTTATTCTTGCATTTAGGTAATGAATTGGATGAAAATTTAAATTACTTTGCTGCAAAATGTTCTTTACCTAAACACACATACTGTCATAAAGAACTTCTGCCTTATACCGAACTAATGAATTGGGTTAAGACAACTGAACCTAACAGTTATTCCCGTTTGTGTCGAGTATATACATCGTCACTTTCCAAATTATATGAAAGAGAAATTAAACTGTTGTTTGAAGTAGCTAGGGAGAAAATTGTTAATAAGAATGGTTATGGGGATAGGAAAAGCAAAGCTTCAGGTCTAAATCAAGAAGGATTAAAAGCATCTGTTAAAGTGAAATCTTTTACTCTTTTGGGTACAGATCCTGATCAGTATGGCTCAGATATGGATGTGAATGAATGGGAGAGTTTTGATAAAATATTAGAAAATTTGTTAAGTGCTTTAGAACCTATATGCTTAGCAGAACAACAGTTTTGCATGCAATTTTTCGGATTACAGTCTGAGATATCTTCCTCGGCTAGCAATCAGACTTTGATGGTACCTCTTCCTCAAGGTGTTAGTCCAACGACTAGCAATCATAGTTTAAGTCGAGCAAGCAGCGAAGAAATTTTAATGAGTGCCGTTAGAAAAGAAAAATTAATCAACGAAGAACTGAGGAGGATGATGGGAGAGTTATTTGCTAGTTTAGAACCTGAGTTAGTTGGATTTATTTCTTATTTTGACAAGATTGATGGCTTTTATTCAATGTACGTTTTAGTTCGTCTTAGTCAACATGTTATGACTGCTCAGGATACTGGATCGTACTTGAGTATGACATTTGCTACTGTTTTAGTTCAAGCAAAAAGAAATTTCGATAAATTCATGCAGTCTCAGATCAGATCTATAGAAGAAACTAAAATATCGAAGAAGTCAAAATGTGGCATTCTTCCTTTTGTTGCAAATTTTGAAAAATTTGCTCGACAGGCTGAAAGCATTTTTAAAAATTCAGAAAGGAGAACTGATTTAGATAAATGGTATTCGAAAATTATGAAGGCCATGTTTGATGAAATAAAACGAATTTCAGAAGAACATCAGAAAACTCCGCAAGAAGTCATACAAATGGAAAATTTCCACCATCTTTTTAATGTGATGTTGCTGTTGAAAATCCCTTGTTTGGAAAATGAAAGGAAAGAAGCAAAACAAAAATACAACGATGCTTTGCAAGCATATGTCACTCAGTTTTTCGGCCGACCCCTCGAGAAATTGAATCTGTTTTTCGAAGGTGTGCAGAATAAAGTTGCACAAGGAGTGAAAGAGAATGAAATTGGCTATCAGTTGTCTTTTAGTAAGCAAGAGCTTAGGAAAGTCATAAAAGAATATCCAGGAAAAGAAGTAAAGAAAGGTCTGGAGAGTTTGTATCGTAAGGTGGAAAAGCATTTATGTGAAGAAGAAAATCTTTTGCAAGTTGTCTGGCACTCTATGCAAGATGAATTCATTCGGCAATATAAATACATCGAATCCCTGATTGAACGATGTTATCCTGGTGCTAAAGTTACTCTCGAGTTTTCTATAGATGACATATTAGAGTTTTTCTCAGAAATTGCTCGGTCTCATTAGAGTGTAAATATATTGTGATATTTATGTAAATAGCCTGATATAAAGAAATAGTTATATATATTTATATGTAAGTTAACTATAAACATATTATATATTATTCATAAAATGTCATTCATCTTTGTGTCTTTTGATTTTAAAGTGTACAGAATTTTCAACATAAGGTAAAATTTTAAAATTAAAGAGCCAAAAGTGCATTTTTGTAAAAATGGAGTACAACTCATTACTAAGAACAGTTTTTTAGGACACAGATGTCATATCTGCACCACATCGGCACAATTGCAATAAAATGGCAATTTTATTCCTCCACATGGTAACTAGGCTCTAGTTGTTTATTTACATTTTTTAAATGATATCCATTGTTTTGTTATATAGTTATTAATTAAACTTTTTTTAAATTTAGTATTACAGTCGACTCTCGTTAATTCGAAATCGGATAATTCGAATCTTCGATTAAGTCGAATTAAACATTAAGTCCTGAAATTTTCAATGGGAGAATAACGTTAAAAATTTTCATTAATTCGAACTCATTTTCTCTTGACTTCGTTTAATACAAACTAACGAGAATTCAGATTTTTCATTTTTCTTTTCTTTCTCATGGATTTCAGATCATTTGAATAAATTTTTATCTTTGGTTTTTTTTTTTAATTGTTCCGAATGAGTATACATATAATACAATTCATTTGATATCCCCTTTATTAGAGCCCCATCTGTCCATAAGTGACACTTTAAATTTTTCTTCAATAGTGCTTGTTTCTAATCTTTTAATTTGTTTTTGTATTTATACAATTCTAATTTAATACTAAGTCATATTCTAATGATAACTGACGAAATGAATTTAAAAAACACTATAACATTAATTCCTTTGTAATAATACCATATTAAGCATGTTTTCCATAATTCGAACTTTGGATAATTCGAACATTTCTTGTGGTCCCGACAAGTTCGAATTAACGAGAACCAACTGTATTTCCTTTTTAAAATAATATAACTATATATATATGTAACTGATATTTGAAAATAAGTTTTTGCCAAATTGACGTCAGAAAAAAATCACACCAATGTGGTGTGTATATGACATCTGTGCCTTTTTTACATACTGTCATATTTACATATATTTGTATAGGACCAAAAATATTTCATCTGGAGGGTACTAAACTATCATGATATATGCATACCTTATTTTTATTTTATTTTTTTTTTCATCATCAAAGAATTGCTTTGAGGCTGCATATATATTATTTAAAACTATAAATCTATCTTGTATTTTCTAGTGTTACAGCATTTTTGTTCATAAAATGCATCTAAATTTTCTTATTCAACAAAGGTATACCTACAGGTTTTATTTTTCATTTACACTTTCTTCCCTTGTCTTTCACTTATTTCTCATTTTTGCATGACACATATTCTCCTTTTGTTAGTATTTTATTTAAAAATGTAAATAAATATCTAATTTTGTAAAAGTAATTATTTCAATAATGTTTCTGTGATAAATAATCATTTACAAAAGCAGTGTACATTACTTTTTTGGGTACTACTAGGTTATCCCGTCGACCAATTTCGCCAAATTATACAAATCGCCAAACTAATAGCCAAATTATACATATTGACATAATTTTTATTTTGAACGACGAAAAAACAAATAATTAGTAGAATATTAATAGAAATATTAATAAAAAGTCGAAATAAAAATCACTTAATGACATTTTAAACATGTGAATTGTATTTAATGTCATTGAATGTCACATTCACGATCATCCATTATTGCATTTAATCTTATACTTTGGAAATAATTTTTTAGTCGACAGGATAACCTAATAGTACCCTTTTTTGTAATCAAAATTTAACTTAGGCAAATTACAGTCTGAATAAAAATAAGAGTTTTTAAGTATTATCTGGCTGTAAGCTGTTTCATTTTCATTTATAAATCTAGCCAGCTTCAAAAAATAATTCTTCACTAGAAACACTGCTAGCAGGTATGGATAAGCATTTTCTTGGATTTAGAATTCTATTTTCTAAATAGGATGTCAACAATTTAAATCAGAAGTTCAATCAAGATTTTTAACAACTAATTAAAAAAAAAGAAAAAAAAATTAGGTGGTTAAAATAACATTAAAATATTAAAATATAAGATTAATATAATTCTGAAAATTTCTACAGGTATTTTGCCTTATGAAGAAATAAAAATTTTAACAAATTCACATCAATTTTACTTTCTTAGTTGTAATTGCAGGCTTTAGAAGGTTTAACACATTCTCACAGTACCACATATGAAAATCAGTAGCGTAGCTATGTTTTTTGGCGCCTGGGGCCAGCAAGAAATTTTGCGCCCCCACCCCAATATAGATATATAACAATTTCTCTCAATTTGGTGCCCCTAGGCCTCGGCGCCCGAGGCGGACGCCCCCTTTGCCCCCCCTTAGCTATGCCACTGATGAAAATGGTTTACAATTGCATCGCTGAGTTTATATAGAAGGCATACATGTTTAAATTCCATCAGATCTACACAATATTTACACAGTTTTCCAAAATGGATCTCGTTCTGAACATGAATATGGAAAATGACATGGAAATAACATTCTGAAACTAAGTTTCTTTTTTTTCTTCCCCACATAGAAACATTATTGCCAAAAAAAAAAAAAAAAAAAAACATCATGTCATCATAAATTATACACCTTGCACTATTTTTTGACTTTGAGACATTAGTCGTCTTATGCAACCAGGGCCTGACTAAAACAGGGGCATGCGGGGCAATTGTCCCGGGCTGCCCCCACCACCACCACTACAAGTACAGATATAAGTTTTTTGTTAAAGAAGTGTCAAATGATACAAAATGACCAAAAGTGATTAAAATTCTTTTTTTAAAGTTTTAAGGGGCTCTCTTCTCATACCACCTTTGTTTCTGAACCCCATGTTCCCTTAAGACCTCAAATTTATCCTTATATTCATGTAACCAAAAAAAAAAAAAAAAAAAAAAAAAAAAAATTGAATTCGATAGTTTCTTAGTTTTCTCTCTTATTATGTATATAGATGTGAATAGTACTCGGTAAGAAATTTATGTACAGATACAATAGGTATAAATTTAAATTTTAGTCATTTCAGTATAATTACAAAAAAATTTAAGATAGAAGGGGGCCCCCTCCCCACTGACTAAGTCGGGCCCTGTATGGAACCAGTTTGAAGAAACCTCTTTAGTAAATTTTTCGCTCAGTTGGAAATATTCAATTCGTATGATAAAAATTACCAATCAGTTGATTGTGTTAAAATAATAGTATATTTACGTATCCATCGTTATATGGAGTTCCATTACTTGCAGTTTATTCTGCCGAGCTGTCTAAATGAAAGACCGGATGTTATGACCAATAAGGTTATCTGAGGGTCATTCCATATCAAATTAACAAAAAAAAAATAATGTTTTTGAACCTTGACATCTCAGAATTTTACAATTTTTGGTGCAGTGGTAGTATCAGTCAAGTGAATAAGAAAAATCAAAATTTCTGATTTTTTGGACTTTTATTTTTTGAGTTATTGACTTTCAAAAAATGAAAAATTGCTGAAAATTGACTCCACTTTGACACCTTTAAACGACTGTAGACAAAAACCTATTTGACTTAGAAAGCTCGAATTGGTGTCATTCTCTTCTGCTTTTTATGATCTTTAAAATGATATATGACATGGTTAATTTATTTAAAATTTTAATTTTTTATAAAAAAATTTAAAATTTAAATTTTAAAATTTTAAAAACACCCCTTTAAATTTTTTTGAAAAAAAATATATGTTTTAAAGACATTAACTGACTATGCGTATGCCAACTTTCATAATGGGATGACCATTAGTTCCTATGCAAATTAATATTTTTGTATCATCATGTATGCTAAATTTGCTATACTTAAGAACAAGTCTCAACAGAATAACAAGTTTTAACATGAAAAGAACATACTCTCAACATGAATAGCAAATTATACTTGCTATCACTTGATTGTTGGCTGCAGACTTCATTCAGTTAATTAATGCTCTCTCAAAGTGAATTATTTGAAATAAGTTATTTTTAATAACACACAAGGTGTATGAAGGTTTATACTTGTGACGGAGAAATGAAATTGTCTTCACTTTATTTGGAAAATTACCTATCTTAAAAGTCCTTGATATTTTTTGTATATTTATATATTTAATTTTTAATTATAAACAAATTCTAATTTTTAACAACATAAAATATGAAATATTAATTATGTAGCTAATATTTTAAATTAGTGAAGTCATACGTGCAATGAAGAGTCATGAATTACGCTCAATTGGATTCCAGGTGTTAATTTCCCTCCCCCTTTTCAATGACTACACCTGAAACTTTAAATTCCATGGAAAATTGATAATATGTACAACATTCATGCAATTTTAGTGATCTGAAACTAGACCTGATTTTAACTTAGGATAACTTGAAATTCATTATGGAGAGATAATTTTATGTAATATGATTTATGGAGAACCTGTAAAATATTTTTTCTTTAGCATATCTTTATTTTTATTTTTATAGTAAACCATGTAATGGTATCCTACTCAATTAACATTAAGTAAACAAGCTTTTCCCAAGTTGTTATTGCCTTATCTGTGGCTGCGGGTCCTGCTCTCGAAACTGGTAGACGGCAGGTGCTGTGTTCGAACCCAATCGCAGCCGTCGGCCTAACCGTTCAGAGTTTTCTGAGATTTTCTTGGAGCCTTGGATAACCTTATGTAAGATTCCCTAATGAAGACCCCCATGGAGGGTACCCTCATCCCTTGAGGCCTACATCCTACATGCTGATAATTGGCCATAGAGGTGCCAAGTTTCATTAAAAGTTACCAGTAATTAGAGTTCTGGGATGAAGTGGGGAAAGGGGAGGGAATAATCACAAATTTTCAAAAGTTAATTCATTCATTAATCTTGCTACTTTTTTGATGAAATTCTCGTTTTTCAGTGATCTTTTCGTGAAATTTGCACGTCTTTCGCGATCTTTTGACAAAATTTGCACATTTTTAGCGATGATGAAAAATGCACATTTTACAAGATTTTTTAATCACAACCATGCATTTTTTAACGATCTTTAGACGGAAATTGCATGTTTTTAACGACCTTTTGATGAAATCTGCGCGTTTCTCACCATTTTTTGACGAAAAGTATGTTTTTTCATGATTTTTTTAATGAAATTTGCTTGCTTTTTGCAATTTTCTATCAAAATTGGAACATTTTATGCGATCATTTGACTAAATTCATGCTTTTTGTGATCTTTTGGCTAAATTCTCGCTTTTATACAAAATCTTTGTCAAAATTCATATTTTTTACTAAAACCTTGGATTAAATTCGCATATTTTGTGCAATCCTTTGATCTAATTTCGCACTTTTCCGTGATTTTTAGACTAAATTTGTGCTATTTTTGTGACTCTGATGAATTTAGCAATTTGTTACATAATATTTCGACGAAAGTTCAAGTTTTTCTCGTGATCCTAAATCGAAATTCACATTTTTTTTAAAGCAATCCTTTGATGAAATTCCAATTTTTTTTTTCTCTGTAATTTTTATTTGATGTCCATAACGCCGTAACCTTTGTTGTATATCCGTAATAATTACAGATAAATCGAAATACTTGGCATCTCTATGGCCGTCATAAACAAAACTCAAACTGTTATTACCTGATATTATATTTAATAGATTTAATATCCACGTTTATTGTATTACGAAAACTACTTTATGGATTAATAGTAATATTCAAACCTTAATCAATGAATTTACAGTTATTTTTTTTAACATGGGAAAACAAGTATGGCAAATTTAGAATACATGATGATACAAAAATATTAATTTGCATAGGAACCCATGGTCATCCCATTATGAAAGTTGGCATACACATAGTCAGTTAATGTCTTTAAAACATATATTTTTTCAAAAAAATTTAAAGGGGTGTTTTTAAAATTTTTAAATTTAAATTTAAAAATTTTTTATAAAAAATTAAAATGTTAAATAAATTAACCATGTCATATATCATTTTAAAGATCATAAAAAGCAGAAGAGAATGACACCAATTCGAGCTTTCTAAGTCAAATAGGTTTTTGTCTACAGTCGTTTAAAGGTGTCAAAGTGGAGTCAATTTTCAGCAATTTTTCATTTTTTGAAAGTCAATAACTCAAAAAATAAAAGTCCAAAAAATCAGAAATTTTGATTTTTCTTATTCATTTGACTGATACTACCACTACACCAAAAATTGTAAAATTCTGAGATGTCAAGGTTCAGACCATTGGTTGATTTGACATGGAATGACCCCTGAGCAAAAAATCCCAGCCGGCTATCGCCCAGTTAGCTTAACAGGTAAAGCCGCCCAGTTAGCTTAACAGGTAAAGCATTGGCCTTGTAATCCAAGTATCTGGGTTTGATTCCCGGCCTGGGCAATTTTTTGTTCAGTTGGAAATATTCAATCTGTATTATAAATTGGTTATCAGTCAGTTAAAAATGAGATAAATTCAATTTCTATTACGATCTGAAAGTAATTACTTTTGCGAGTCAGGTATTTTGTATTCTTAAAAATTAATTATGTATCTGTAAAATATTAAATTGATATTTCACTATTATAGAGTTTTTACAGGAGAAAGAACATGAAAAACGTCTCTTTATATCTCAGATTACTAAAATAATAGAGTACATTTACACCTCTCAGCACACTCTTCCCATGATTTGCAAGATTCTTATCATAATTAGTAATCAATGGAAACTATTAAAGTTTCTATAATTCAAAGAAAAGATCCAGCGATTTTATTCATCCAAGTTGCAGATCCTGTGGCTAGCACATTTTTTTTATCCTTATATATAAAAAAAGTAACAATTTAGAAATAGGCCAATGAAAATCTGTGTAGATAACCGATGGACCAATGAAAATGTAGATACTGTAGTGGGCAGGTGCAAAAATCCATATGCTAAAAAATATAAAATGTTGCATGAATTAACTAGAATTGATGGACAAGAATATGTTTAAATTTTATAAGATGCATTTCACCACATGCAGATCCGATGATATTTCCAATTGTATTTCCTCATGGTGATCTAGGATAGACATACAATATGTGTCAAAATAAATAAGAAGATTACATCTTTACAATACTTTGGACATCGTTCAGCACTACGAAAAAATTGTTTTAACCCTTTCAGTGTTCTCGCTGTCGCTCGCCAATGCGCCAAATTGCGACTAAATTCTTCATTTGGCGAGTAAACAAGATATCAGATTCGCCAAATTGCTAGTGCTCAATTTTTTTTTGCTTTTTTTCATTTCTGTTTTCGATACATATGCATATATATTTAATATGTACATATTTTTTATTTGTAGCGGATAGTTGAAATTAGATTAATAACAATCGCTGTCACAGTTATAAAACTTGGGTTATTTTAAAACATATTGAAAAAAGAGAATACATTCAAGGATTAAAGATTTTTTTGTTTTGTTTTGTGCTACACGGCGAATCTATTTTGCTAATACTTTTTTCATTTGGCGAATGTATTTTATTTTTAATTAGCCAAATTACCAACGTTGGTCAAATCTCAGCGAGAACACTGAACCCTTTACTCAACTCTGTTTACTTAATTGATTTTACATTTCCTTATTTTTAAATTTTTAAAAATCAAAGATGAAAACAGACTGTGTCTCTTCACAGCAATTAATTTGGCATAAAAACTATATATATATTACAAATTTTAAATTTTTTTCGCCAAAACTAACTATATATACTATCTTAATTTTCTTATAATAATATTCCGTACTTACTTCAAATGATTAAATTAAAATCTTGTTTCTAGATCTAATCTGTTAATCTTTATGCAGGCGATATAAATTCTTAATTCGCCTTAAAAAACATTATTCCAGTATGTGCAAATTTAAAAAGGCTCTAAATTAAAAATATTCTTAATTAAACTTTATTTCTTAATATTCCAAATAAAACTCATTTCTTCTATGTTTTTATCAACCCTTTTTAGAAAGTCATATTAAATTTATTCCAAAACCATACCTTTCAAAAAATATCATTATTTTATTTTATCTATTAATTTATTTTCCCTCCGTCAACCTTTGATAGTGTGCATATCAATAAATTCATTTCTTTTCTTTTTCTCTTAAAATTAATCATCTATAAAAATCGTCTGCCTAAGAAATTCTAATTCAATTATAAATTGGTTAAATAATATTTTTTTTAAAAATAAAATTATCGTCTGTGGAAAATAGTCTTGCAGCTGGACAAGAATTCTGTTTACATAAAAGAATGATGGTTTGAGGTTAGAGAATGTTTTTAGATTTAAAAGAGGAAGCTTGAGAGGTGGTAAGGGAGATGAGAAGAAGGATTCTTGGGTGCGCTCTTGCATGAGTAAGACTTGATGTAGTAAAGCATGGAATATTTTTTGGATGTTTCGGTAAAATATCGTCTGCAACAGGAGCTTTTCCCTCTATTATAGCTACAGTTTAATAAAATGAACTTGCAGCAGCCAAGGAGTGATTATTTTGACCTTCTACATTTATTTATTTTGTTTTTTTCTCGCTGGCCATGACTTTTGTGCGGAGAAAGGGAAACCTGGCGATGATGTTTCTGCACCCCTAACTTTAAATCGTCACATATATATATCTCCAAAGGAAAATGAATGGAAACCTGTTTACAGTGAGATCACCACTTTTCTCTTAATTTATAATTCAATATTTTCAAAGCTGATGAAATTAGCATGCTTTTAGAATCTGCAGTGATTGAAAAGGGGTTAGCGAGTGTAGCTCCCAAAGGACAAAGCCTTCTAATAAAAAAAAAAAAAAAATTCTTTATAGTAATCATTGCTGTATTAACAATAAATTTTTCCATGATTAAATTAAAAAAAATTTTTACTCAAAAATTATTATATAATCCTAACAGTTGTTTAATCATGGAAAGTCTGTCTTTAAAAAATGCAATGATTTCTAAATGAAAATTACGGTGTAGTGTAGATTTTGGAAATGAAAAAATGCTAGCTGTACGGCTCCACATTTTGCAAGATTGTAATGCAGAAGTGCCATCAAATTTGTATTCCTTGAAAAAAAAGAAAATCTTGTTTTCCAAATCAACAACAAAATTCCTACAAAAAGTAGTAGTCTTTAGATATTTATCACTTTCTTTTCTCAAATTATATTCAAAAACCAGTGTTTCAGTTATAGATGCATTTACAATTGGCTTTAAAGTGAGAGCAAAGGCAAAATACTAAAAGCTAAAATACTAAAAATGTGCCAAATATTTGGTTAGAGTCTAAAAGTTATTATTCAAAGAAGTGGTGCTCAGGGTACTACTAAAGATTTCTCTGCAGATGCATTTTTCCTCTCTCAGTATCATGCAAAGATGCTTATTTTGGTTTCTAATCCATAAATTGTTTCAATGTATCATTTCTTTTTTATAATAAAAAACTGCATTATCTGTGTAGTGATTGTTGATTATTACTTAAAAATTTTTTTTAGTAATTTAATACACTAGTCAGAATGTATGTAGAGAATCTGAGAAAAAAAATGTTGGAGTGGCTTAGAACACTTAAGGGCCAGAAGTCTTTCCTGGACAATGATGACTGGGCCAATGGGCCAGTCAGAACCTGATGACCTGGTTTGTTTTCGCTTATTTTTAGGCGATTATATGTAGTATAACAAATTGCAAAATAATTGTATAATAAATGTATAGGTAATATTGCTTTAAGTTTGCAATATTTTAAAAATGTATCTATAATATGTTATTTAATTGTAGGATATGATAAAAAAAGTTAAAATAGGTAACAAGCATTGTTATTTTTAAAAGTTATATTTTATATTATTTTGGTAAAATCATTTTATTTGCTAAATTAAAAAAAAAAAAAATTATATTAAACATTTGGTACATATTTGCTAAATATTCTGCAAATATAAAACATGCCTTGGTTGCTACATTTGAAACCACTTCTTTGTTTCCAAAATCATTAATGTTTGATGCTAAACCTGACAACATAGTCACTCATGGCACTTATTTTCTTATATGTTTCATTATATAAAATATTAAGGCTGTGATCGCTTTGCCTTAAGTACAACCAAAATAAACTCTGTCATCAATGAAAATATGAAATTTAAAGCTGTTGGTTAAAATTATGCTAACATTTAAACCCACATTATTTTAACACCCAAAAAAGTTTTAACATTTAAAACTTTTTTTCTTTTGAATACAGCCATGCATGTGTTGAGAACAACATACTGGAATAACAAGTACTTACTTTACTTTAAATGTATTAAGTAAACATTTTTCCTTTCAAATGTTAACTAAATTTTGTTTGTAACTCTTTCTTTTTAATGTTAACATTATTTTGGCTATAATCCCATATTGATACTATATCCACAATTTTTAGTTAGCACATGATAAATATAATTTTTTCATTGGGATAATTTAATGGTATTAAAAAAGGGGGAGGGGATCAATCATAACTGTCAGTGCTCTTTTGTAATAGGGACTAATTATTGGGGATTGGAATATCATTGTTCCCGGAGGGAATGTGCCTCCTAGGCCACCCCCTGAATTCAACATTGCAAACAATTTGAATTAGATATTTGCATTGTAAGAAATTTGTTTAATTTAAATACATAAGCCAATGAAGCAATGTAAAATGCACTTATATTATTTGAAAATGTGAACATTCTGCCTATTTCAGGAAGTTGGATTTCTTTTCAGAGGGGGTCCAAAATTTTCTTTCAGATCACATGCAAGGTAAAACTTGTCAAGATGAAATCGCTTGGCATGATGAAATATTCCATTTTAAACAAGTTTTCATATTAATAATGCAATTCCATGGAATTATTTTTGATAAGACTGTGGAATATTTTTGTTTTAGACAGTATTTCGTTATAACTAAATTTCCTTTTTACAAATTTTGCTGCATTTATATAAATATATTTATTTATGTTACATGTATAATAAAACCTATCAAAATGATACATACTGCAACATAATCCTGCCTTAAATGGAAGCATTAAGTGGTCCTGATATGAATTGCCATACAATTAAATTTTCTGAAAACCTGTCTGAAAGAGGAATTTGGCCTTTTCTTTATAGACCGGTAGGTGCAGAGGTGATTGTGTTCAGGTTATACAGGATGGCCCAGAACTTCGTGTTCAAACTTTGAGGGGTGGTAGAGATCATCGTTTGGAACCACAATTACATAGGAAAGCATGGGCGGAAATGTCTTCTTAACCTTTTTCAGTTAGTGGTTTGTATATGAAACTACAATACTTTTAATACAAAATGAACATTAACACCAGAATTTTAATATGGTTTTTCCATTTATTATGTATGTGAAATGTCTTTCTTTTCTTCTTTGCAAATACATTTTTCCAAAATTTTAGATGTCAATCATATTTTTCCACATTTTAGCACTGGAAGTGCTTTGTCCGTGAGAAGCTCAATGAAACACAGACACAATTATGACACAATGCGGAAAGCAGTGTAGAACACTTTATTACAGAGAAAAAAGTACAAGAAATGATTTAATTTTAAATTAAATTTAAAATTATGTTTCTTTAAAATCAAGTATCTTAGTATCTATTAGAAATTGCTAAAATGTGGAAAAAAATGATTGGCATCAGAAATCACAGAAAAACGTATTTGTAAAGAAGAAAAAAAAATACATTTCATATACATAATAATTAGAAAAATCATTAAAATTCTGGTGTCAATGTTCATTTTGTATTAAAAATTTCATAGTTTCATAGACATACCATTGTCTGTGAAAGGGTTAACAAGTGAGGATGACGTTTCCGCCCATGCATTCCTATGTAATTGTGATTCCAAATGATGTTCTCTACCACTCCTCAAAGTTTGTACACAAAGTTCTGGAACACCCTGTATACCTGAATTCAGGTATCTTTTTAATTTACAGTACCAAAATTCCAGTTTTTCCGATTGTTCAATTCATAAAATAAGACTAAAATATCAATTTCATATGATTGTTAAACATAAGTAAAATTTATATACAGTCGAGTCTCTCTATAATGAAACTCCATACATTGAATTTCTCTATATAACGAATTTTTAGTAGGAATGGTCCCCTTTTCACATGATTACATTAAAAACAGTCTCTATATAGCGAAATATCTATCTCCATATAACGAATTTTTCCATAAATTGATCTTAATTTATTCAGTTTTAAAAAGCTTCGAAATCATATGGAATCAATTTTCCATCACTTATTTTTGATTTATCGTCAGTGCTGAGTTTTTTTTTTTATATTACTTCTCTCCTTGTTCTTTAAATCCAACGAATTCATCCCACCTCCCACACACCTTTCCACACCCTTCTCAAAACAGAGTCAATTGGATTGATACACACGTAAGAGAGGAATCAATGAGAAGCACATAAGAGAAGCCTTCAAATGGAAGAAAATGTTAACGACAATTTTTCTTTCCTTGCTAAAAGTTGAGTCTTTTTTTTTTTTTGGGGGGGGGGGGGGGAGGCGTAACAATTTTAAAATCAAAACAACAAAAAATTGCAGATTTCTTCGTCTGAAATTAATGCAAGTCTTCCTCATTTGATTTTCATTAAGCTTTCAAATAAATGTCTGTTCTCTTTTTTGAAACAACTTAAATAATTAAGAAATAAAATGTTAGGTTAATATTTACTTTTAAATATTTCAAATACTTAATTCAAAAGATTAAAAATAATATTTGTTCAAATATCACATATTAAATACGATTTTTAACATCATTCTCTATACTTTGAATTTCTCTATATAACGAATTTTTTATTGGAATGGTGGATTTTGTAATATAGAGACTCGACTGTATTACGTAATTTGACTTCCCTTATAAATTACGTTCTCTCCCCCTCCCCCCCTTTGTTCTCATACAGAAATGTTTTGCTAAAATTTCATGTATTTTTTCATGAACCCACAATTACCTCTGTGGGTAATTGTGGCACAGATAATCACTTCATTGAGTTCACATATTAAAACACAATCTGTCTGCCAAGTCATATCTTGGTGGAAAATACCTTAAGGGGGCTCAGGGGTTAAAAACTTTTCAAAAAATCGATTTTTTTTTATGATCTAATTTGATTATTCATTTAATTCTTAACTGAATGCAAAAAGCCGCATAAAAATATTTGCATTTTTAACGGAGTTATAAGCATTTATGTATCAACACTTTCATAGCCGCATCCATATAATTTCAACTTTAAGTGACGTTTTCTCAAAACTTGATTTTTCATGACTAACACCAAGATTTAAAAAAACTATTTGATGGAATTGCTTAATTTTTTTTTTTTTTTTTTTTTTGCATGCATGCATGCATATAACATCATTATCTAGATTATGAATTAATATATTTTAGATAGTTTAATATTTTGAGTACTTTTAATGGAAAAAAAGTTGTATTTTTTAGGGTTTTTTAAAATTTTCAACTTTGAGAGATTTTTTAATGCTGTTTTTATTAAGTGATAGTTATATCCTTAATTCATAATCTAGATTATGGTGTTATGTGCATGCAAAAAAAAAATTAAGCCATTCCATCAAATAGTTTTTTTTAATTTTGGTATTAGTCTTCAAAAATCAAGTTTTGAGAAAACACGACTTAAAGTTGAAATTATATGGATGCGGCTATGTAAGTTTTGATACATAAAATTTTGATACATAAAGTTTTGATACATAAATTTGAGCCAGGCCCGTAACCAGATGGGGGGCAGGTGGGGCTGAACCCCCCCTAGCATCCTCTAGAGCCCCCTCTAACGATTTTTTTTTTTTAAGCAAAATCCATATTTTAACTTTTCTCAAAAAAAAAAAAAAAGTAAGAAATTTTTTAGATCTTTTAACTGCCTTGAATAAAATGGGAATACGCCAAGAATTTTGTATTCGGAACCTTATTAGATTAGTTGTTTTTTGTTATCTTGCTAGCGGTATAATGCATTTTTCGAAACACATTTTAAAGGAACATTTCTTTCTCCTGAAAAAAATTAAGTCCAGATGCACTAACTGGTCACCACATGTCTTAGTACATCGTTATATTTTCAAAGCAACGATCTTACGCAGAATGAATGGACATGGACACATGGTGTTCAAGTTGACGTCAAGCGATGTTCAAAATCTTGACTAAGACATAGTCATTAAAAACCCATGTTTCTAAATTTTAATGGTTTGCTTGTTGACAATACGTACTTATCAGTAGATTTAGTTAACGATGAAATATCACTTGGAAACTAGAACGTTTGAAAATTAAAAAGATAAAAAATGTCAATTTATATACGTGGAATAAAAAAAAGCCAGTAATTGTTTCATGTTATGGGTTACAAGGGTGTACATTAGAAAAAAAAAAAGTTTATTTTATTTTATTTTTAGTTATTTTTTTATTTTATTTTTGTTTGTGTGTTAAATGAAAACATTTTTTTTTTCAATTTGTCATATAACAATAAAAAAATTAAGCAAAAAAACATGATTAAGGTTAAGTTTATTATAAGATTACGACAAAAATATCTGCAATTATTTGATTTATGAAATATTAATAAATAATTATAGTATTAGAAAATAAAATATTAATAAAATTTAATAAATTACGATTTGCCGTTAGTTAAAGGTATTAAAAGTAGGAAATTAAAATAAGAATAATAAATTAAGTTTCATTAAGTATGTAATTTCTACCATAACATATGCAAAAAAACCTGTTAATTTTTAACTAAAAAATAAACTTCTTTTTTATCAAAAAGAAAACTGATTTCAAAAACTATTGCAAAGTATTTTTTTTCATAATACAGTCGAGTCTCTCTGTAACGAAATTCCATGTATCGAATTTCTCTATATAACGAATTTTTAGTGGGAACGGTCCCCTTTTCGCATGATTACATTAAAAACAGTCTCTATATAGCGAAATATCTATCTCCATACAACGAATTTTTTCATAAATTGGTCTTAATTTATTCAGTTTTTAAAAGCTTCGAAATCATATGGAATCAATTTTCCATCACTTATTTTTGATTTATCGTCAGTGCTGAGTTTTTTTGTACATTACTTCTCTCCTTTTTCTTTAAATCCAACGAATTCATCCCACTTCCCGCACACCTTTCCTCATCCTTCTCAAAACAGAGCCAATTGGATTGATACACATGTAAGAGAGGAATCAATGAGAGACACATAAGAGATTCCTTCAAATGGAGGGAAATGTTAACTACAATTTTTCATTCCTTGCTAAAATTTGAGCATTTCTTTTTGAGAGCGTAACAACTTTAAAATCAAAACAACAAAAAATTACAGATTTCTTCGTCTGAAATTAATGCAAGTCGTCCTTATTTGATTTTCATTAAATTTTCAAATAAATGTCTATTCTCTTTTTTGAAACAGCTTAAATAATTAAGAAATAAAATGTTAGGTTAATATTTACTTTTAAACATTTCAAAATCTTAATTCAAAAGATCAAAAATAATGTTTTTTCAAATTTCACACATTAAATAAGATTTTTAACATCATTCTCTATATATCGAATTTCTCTATATAACGAATTTTTTACTGGAACGGTGGATTTTGTTATATAGAGACTCGACTGTAATTAATAAGACATTAAATTAAGAGCATTGTATTTACCATGTGTATTATTAATATTTATGTACATTAATTTGATTTTTTGGAGTCGGTGCCAATCTAACCAAGATAAAAAATAATTGTCCTTTAAAAATTATAACAAAATTCAGCAAAAACATTGCGAAAATAAATTTAATTTTAGATCAATCAACTCTAACTTAGAATCCCATATTTTAAAATCTGTGTGTTTGGTTGGTTCCCTCCCCCTCCCCCCATAATGGCCAGTACAAACGCATTATTTCATACTAACCATAGTTATAGTTGCTAATCTTACTTGAAAATATACATTTAAACACGTGAGATAAAATGTTACAAAAATGGTAAGATTAAAATTTTTAAACTAAATATTAAATCAGAAAAAATTTCATAGATAATTGGATATGTATCTATTGGACACTTATATTGAACTTGGCTGGACTTGCATAGACACCAAAAAGTCAAATTAATATACACAAAAATAAATATAATAATACGCATGGTAAATATGCATTCTCTTAATTTAATTTCTTATTAAATATATTGTGTAAAAATAATATTTTAAACCTTGCAGTAGTTTTTCAAAAAGGTTTTATTTTTGATTTTTAAAAAAAGTATTTATTTTCCGATGATCATGAAGTATTTAGCATTTATTAATTTCCTTATAGAAAAATTCTGTTATAGAGAGGTTTTACACTTTATACACTCTAGACAATATAGGCAGGTCCATTTTATCAGTTTTTGCTATATTTAGTTAGCTTAAGATATGGATTGTTAAAAAATGTTAGCCCCCCAGAAAATTTTCAGAGCCCCCCCTGGCATGTCTCGCTGGTTACGGCCCTGATTTGAGCATTTTTAACTCCGTTAAAAATGCTAATATTTTTATGCGGTTTTTTGCATTGAGTTAAGAATTAATTGAATAATCAAACTAGATCATAAAAAAAAGAAAAAAAAATTGATTTTTTGAAAAGTTTTCAACCCCTGAGCCCCCTTAAAAATCAATTTTAGTAATTGACTCATCGGTTTAACGTTGTGCTTTCATGTACCCAAAAGTATGAAGACATAGAGGATTGAGAGCAGGAAAACATTATGCTAAACCTATGAGTCAAATATGTATAAATTAGAGTTTTTGATAGATAGAATGTTTGTTTTTCCATTTTTAAAACAAATTCGGATTTTAGTATTAATAGAACAAGTGCATGCTAGTAAGGAATGGAAAATTTTCTTCTTTTTTTAGACTTTTGGGAACAACTTACAGATAATATATGTTTTCTAAGAGAATGGAAATTACTTGTTTAAAAAAATGCAAAGTAATTGATTGTAAATTGACTAGTTTTTCTGACAGTGTGCAACTCCTTAAGCCTCCAATACTTGTTTTAATTTAATACTGTAAAATCTAAATAGCATACAACTAAGGACCATGAAATACTTATAATATTTGAAGGTATCATTTTTCAAAATTAAAAAAGTATATTTACATTTTAAAAAATCTGCAATCATTCAATGATTTTTATTGATAACAGTTATTAGATTATACTTTGAAGCATTCTCATAAGTCGAAATAGAGATGAAATATGGATATATAACTCTTTATTAAAAACAATTGAATGATTTGACAGTTTGCTGCAGATTTTTAACATTGCGTAGATATGGGTTGGGGATTGCTAAGTAGAAGTTTCTGCCATTCAAGAGTGTAGTTATAGACCAGGTGGCACAAGCAATCAAATACAACTGTATAAAAAATATTATTTATCTATAATGCCTTTCCAAAAAATACTCATAAATGCTCTCAAGTTTATTTTTAATTGTTATTATCACTTCATTTTTGCATGTTAAGATGCTTAAACTAAAGTTAAATCTATTTGACATAAAAGTATTTAATATAATGATATTTTCAGTGGAGAGTTACTTCCTCTAAAACAGATTACACGCAATTCAGAAGTTGTTTTATGTTTATTTGCTTAGATTTGCAAATTACTGTATCATATATACTATCTACCAATAAGTATTTGTAAACTTTCAATTTTTGACATTTTGTCAAATATTTAAAAATATACTTGTCAGATTCTTCTGAAACTTCAGGATTATGTAGATTATGTCTGACCTCATATTTATCAACATTCATTTGATAAGAAGGGCAATTAGGGGGCCGACATAAAATTAAAGAATAACAGAAATATTTGGTATCACCCTGTACTCGAAAATGCACGAAATGATTTATCGTTGCAGAATATAAATATGTTGATACTGCACAACATGTACACTAATTTTTTTAAGAATAGCATGTATATTCATGGAGAAAGAGTGATTTTTTTTTTTTTTTAATTCAAAAATTCTGGTATGTTTTTTTGTTTATATCATGCAGGGTTTTTGACCAAATTTAATGCAAATTTCAGAAATATTTCAAAATCTATTAGAAAAAATATAGCGCAATCGGAATATAAATATATTAAACATTTCATGAAATAATTTTTATCTGCGCATGCACGAACGATAAAAATGATTCTTTTACATCATTTAATAGTCAATTCTATGGAGTAACTTATTAAAAAAATCCAATCAAATATCGTGAAAATTCAAAAAGATATCATTATCAACTGTTTTTACATTGTTCTCTAAAAACGGCTGAATGATAAGGGATTCTCCACAAATTGATATTTTTTATTAACTGACTTTTAGGAAAAAATTAGTACTTAATGTATACAAAATCTAATATAATATTGCTGCCAATAAGTATCTTGACACCTGTGATAGAAAAGGAAAAGAGCTTTTTTTCTTTTCTATCACAGATGTCAAGATACTTATTAATAGAAATATTGTATTAGATATTGTATACATTAAGTACTAATTTTTTCCTAAAAGTCAGTTAATAAAAAATATCAATTTGTGGAGAATCCCTTATCATTCAGCTAATAATGATATCTTTTTGAATTTTCACGATATTTGATTGGATTTTTTTAATAAGTTACTCCATAGAATTGACTATTAAATGATGTAAAAGAATCATTTTTATTGTTCGCGCATGTGCAGATAAAAATTATTTCATAAAACTACTCATTTTTCATAAAATGTTTAATATATTTATATTCCAATTGCACTATATTTTTTCTAATAGTAGATTTTGCCAATATTTCTGAAATTTGCGTTAAATTTGGTCAAAAACCCTGCATGATATAAACAAAAAACATATCAGAATTTTTAAAAAAAAAATCACTTTCCATGAATATATATGCTATTCTTACAAAAATTAGTGTACATGTTGTACAGTATCCACATATTTGTATGCTGCAGCGATAAATCATTTCGTGCATTTTTATGTACAGGGTGATCCCAAATATTTCTGTTATTCTTTAATTTTTTGTCGACCCCCTAATTGTCCTGCTTATCAAATGGATGTTGATAAATATGATTCATAATCCTGAAGTTTCAGAAGAATCCGACAAGTATATTTTTAAATATTTGACAAAATGTCAAAAATTGAAAGTTTCCAAATACTTATTGGTAGATAGTATATGTTGGCAATTGATATATTGATCAAATAATATAATAAATATTTTGAATGTTTGTCTCTCTCTCTAACATAGAATTATAAAATTCCAATTTCATCTTTCTTCTACAGCTTAAAATACATTAATAGTTGTTACTAATCTCTTTTCTTAGAATTTATTGCTTACTGAGATTGAAAATATAAGAAATAGTATTAGTATTGTACTTTATTCATGGGTCTGTCATATTCTGTTTTTGTGAAAGTTTTTATTGAAAATCTAATTGCACTTTGGTGAATTTCAATTTATCATTATACATAAGTTCTTGCTTATGTTCTTAATAAGATCATTTATTTATTTTAAAAAAGGGTATGTAATAGGTACTTTGGCGACTTCAGTTGTTTTGTGACAGGTTAAATTTTATTTTTAAATGATTAATTTGTGAAAGTGTTTGGTGACAGAAAAGTTTAAGGAAAAATCTATTTTTAAGATAAGGAATTTTGTGAGGTGCCTTGTTTTAAGATAAAAATTTATGTAAAGAATCTTGTCTTAATATTTTTTAAATTGTGAACAGCCTTTTAAGGAACTCAAATTTTTTCTAAATAGATCCCGGTTATTTCTAATTTAAGTAGTCATGCCTACTGTCAAGTAAGCATGGATGAATGACTGCTGAAATTGTCAATGCTAGAATAACACTGACAATTGATAGTTTTAGGGTTTCAGTTATGTGATTATTTTTTATCTGATAACTATTTTGACAATCATTAGATTAGTAAATAGTGCGCATCATAATTTAAAATAATAATGTGATTTACTAATAGTAGGTACTGTTACAGAAAGCTTTTGAATATGTTGGTATGCGAGAAAAATGCCTAGCAGAAAGATCCAATGTGGTTTTATTTTACAGAGAAAAAAAAAATTCTATTTCTGGAAAAGATGTAATAGCAATATGTAAATAGTGTACTGATGAAATAATGGGGATTGTGACAAGAATATAAAACAAAGAAAATTGCAGTCTATATGATAAAGATAACAATGAATCTGAATCAGTTGGGATACATATATACATTTAGCACTCTGCTCCATTTATTGTTACATATCTATATTATTGGATTTTGATGAAAGATTAATAACTTTAACTGGAAATTTATAATTCAGATAAAAATTTAATTTTAATAGTATAATCATAAAATTTTAAGTTTTAAATGCATCTTTTAATTTGTTTGCAATAATGTTTAATTTTTATTTAAAATATCTTTGGTTAGTAGTTTTTGTGAAAAATGTATACATTTTAAAACCCATTTCTCATTGAAAAAAGAGGAATTTTCTATAAAGACAGAATTGTGACAGGTTTACCTATCTTTGATTTCTCAACGAGATGTTAACCTCAAAGAAAATTAGTGACATTGATAATCTACAAGAAAAGTGATACATCTCAAAAACTTTTGTTTTTTATTTCACTAAAAAGTTTTTCTGGTGCGTCTTGCTACAGAAAGATGCTTCATAAGTGTGATTATACTGAAAATCGATTTATTACACTATATGTTCATCAGTAAGTGCAGAAGAGGGGACTGTGTGGGAAGATAACTAACCCTCCAAATCTGATCCTACGTCTTCATTCTTAAGTGTTTTATGCCTTTATGCATGGTTTTACTCCTGCATTCAGAGCCAAGTGCTATAATTTTATGTTATCATAAAATGATGAAAATTTTCTTTAGTAGCTTCTGTGAATTTACTTTTTCTGAGATATGTCACTCTTCTTGCTAGCGAGCGATATTATTATCTGAAATGTGCACAATGTATTCCAACTGTTGAACAGAACATTTTTTAATATGAGAAAAGCTACACTTATATGGGTGATTCTACGATAAGAGGTTCAAAAACATAGAGAATTCGGCCAAAAAGAAAAGTTTGAGTTTGATCAAAAACCTTTAAATTAGGATTTTTGTCCCGTTTATTTACTTTTTCATATAAGGGCAAGTCACTTTATACATATTTTATAACTTTTTCTGGTCAGTGACTCGCTCCCCTGGCAATTATCTTGCCAGGGGAAATATGGCAGGGGAGAGACATTTTCATGTAAATTCAAATTTTTTAACTGACTGAATTAGTTTTTGGGTTAATTGTGTATTTCACTTTAATTATGGCAGTAAATGCAATTGAATTAAATGAATATTATAAGTTTTATGACTTACAAGGGGAGATACACGATCACCGTGCGAAACCACTACACCGCACGGTCGCATTGCAACAACTAAAAATGGCTACGCTTAAATGGCTTGCACGTTTAGTTTTGCTAACTTCAAGCCAATAGATGTCCTTAAGCGCTACTTCCGATATAGCCATCCTTGAATTTATGTTTGTTTCAGCAGAACGAAATTTGACAGGGTAGATACACAAAAAAAGCGGGACAAAAGTTAATAAAAATTTTTTTTTGAAATTAACAAAATTATTTTATTTTTTATTTTATAATACGTAAGTACAATTACTTAAATTCCAATTAAACATACTTTAGCTAAGCATCTGATGGAAAAAATATATTGAAAAATTGTTTGAAAGTTAAATTGAAAGAGACAAGGGGACATGCGAGGGGAGAGACTTTTTTAGACTTTGTAAGAAATTTCAAAAAAATGTGTTTTAATTAGGCATTCAATCGTGATGTTATTTAATAAAGTATATTAAGATGATACGATTCATTGCAAAAAATAGCAACACATAGAATAAAAAATCTGTTTTAAACGGATTGCTGTACAAATTACCTCTTTTTGTGGAATCACCCATATAATAGACCGGGAGGCGGCAGCACAGACAATCACCTCATCGAGTTCATGGATGATATTCTAGGATTAGTTGAATCTCGATTTGCATATTAAAACGCAATCAAATCAGTCTGCCATGTCATATCTTGGTAAAAAAAAACACTTAAAAACCAGATTTTAGTGGTTGACTCATAGGTTTATCATTATGCTTTCCTGCACATAAAATAATGAAAAGCAGGAAAACATAATGTTAAACTATGAGTCAACTACCAAAATCGGGTTTTTAGATGTTTTCCACCAAAGATATGACTTGGCAGACCAAGTGCATTTTATTTTTGAATCAAGATTTAACTAATCCTAGAATATCATCCATGAATTCTATGAGGTGATTGTATGTGTTGCCATTTACTGGTCTATAAATAGTTCAGAAAACAACGACTTAAATTTTTCTTTTGCTTTGTAAATGTGATAGAGTAAATAAAGTATTTTGTATTCAAAATAAAATCTACTTTATCTTTTTAAGTTTTGATTTGATTTTCATAAAATTTGAAATGACCCAACAAAATTCCACAAGGATTATAGATATTAAATTTCAAACCATTTGGTGGGTAGTTTTTACACTGTTATATGAGAGCAGACAGACAAGACCAAATAACAACTATAGGTACTACATATTTATATAGTTACAAACACATCTAAAAAGACAAGAATTATATACAGTAGACTCCCTCAAATCTGCACTCTTAAAATCCGCAACTCTCTAAAATCTGCACATATTTTAAGGATGTAAACAATGAAACATTCAGTTCAGATGTAGGTGCAAAAATTGATTTTTTCAGTTTTATAACAATTCCATACATTTTTTAATTTATAATTTTTGATTAAGGCTATTGAATTCATGTTTTTTCATGAAGAAAGAATAATTTATTTCTGAAAAAATAAAGATATTGCTAATATCATTGTTAATCACAATCTTACCATTTATGTATTAATCAAGCTTTTTTTAGTTATTAAGTCTGGCTAAACCTGAAATAAAGTTTCATTATTTTATGATCCTGATGTGAATTAGTAATGTACATTTATGAGGCAAGTTTCATTGAATAATTTAGGAAAAACACATTTCCTCTTTTATAATGAATATTTAATTGTATGTTATTGATTATTAACTTGACCTTTCCTTTTCGTATTTTAATCATTTAAAAAAAATATCTAAATTTTTATTATTTTAGTTTATTAATTTTTTTAATATTTTAGTATACTGTATGCATTCATTATATTTTTGATTTCATTATTAATTACATTCAAATTATTTTTTTAAAATGTAAACAAAGCAATGACCAGAAATCTGCAAAACCTCTGGTCCCAAGCTGTGTGGATTTGAGGGAGTCTACTGTATATATAAATAATTATATACATAATCTATCTTTCAATCTTTGAAATGAAGTGTATGTCATGAAATTTATTTTCAATGATTAGAAATTATTCAACATTCTTACAAGAAAGATGTTATAAAAATGGAAGTTACATTACAAAAAGGGTTATGCAGAATCCAATAGACTAACAACTAACTATCCAACTTTTTTATTCAAATGGATTCAATATAAATATTCACTTAAGTTATTGAGAGGGTGATTATGCTTCGTTGGATTTTCAAATTTAAATTTAAAAAAATTTCGTTTTCCTTGATGACTAATAAAAATTATACTTTTCAAGCAACTCGAAATAATTAAACTTTAAGAAAACTAGTTGGATGTGCCAATCCGAAAACTTTCTTCTATCTTATAAATACATTTTAATATTTAAAAAAATAATTACTCATGTTAATTCTTCAATAATTTTAATTCAATACTATACCAACTTTTATTTTCATCTTAAATTTCTGCTTCAGTCAATTAATCAGAGTAAAAACGAGTTTTCATCTCTGCATGAGCCAATGGACAATAGAATGATAGGCAGATTTTTTTTTCAAATTCAGGGAGGACTTACTTTCCATGCCAAAAAGTAATCATACACAAAAATTTTAGTTCAGTTTTAGGCATAACTTTGTACATTTTTAGGTAATACAATATTGAAAATGCACAGATATCATGATTATAGCACCCCCTTCTGGCAGATTTTTTTCAAATTCAGGGAGGATCATCTAACAAAAGCCAAACATTTACACACAAAAAAAAAAAAAAAAAAAAAAATTGGTTTAATTCGATGCATTACTTCATACACTTTTGGTTGGTACAATATTGAAAATGGAACAAAAATCGTGATTGCAGCGCTCCCTTCTGGCAGATGTTTTCGAATTCAGGGAGGATCAACTAGCCATAGCTATACACTTACACAAAAAATTTGGTTCAATTTGATGCATAACTTCATACACTTTTGGTCGGTACAATATTAAATATGGCACAAAAATTGCGATTACAGTGCCCCCTTCTGGCAGAATATTTTAAAATTGAAGGAGGACCTGCTTGCCACAGCCAAAAACATTCACAAAAATTTTGGTTCAATTCTATGCATATTTTCATACACTTTTTGATGGTAAAATGGCGACATACAGACACACACACACACGGGCAGACAGACATTTTGTAAAAACATGTTTTTTTGGAATCTCTGACCCTTAAAACATGCAAATCCGTCGAAAACCGCAAGTCGAAAAAAATTTCTATTACAATATTTTCTTCTATTGAAGATAGAAGAAAGTAAAAAGGTTGAAGAATTTTCTGCCAGGAAAAGCTGGTGTTTACTTAGGGTTATCTCCTTGAGTGAAAATATTTCAAGTTGTTCCCTTTTTTTATGTTGTTCATATGTTCGAAAATTATTTTAAATAGGATGTTAGGGAGGGTTTCTTTTGCTTGATAGAAAAAAAAAAAAAAAAACTAATTCAATAGATATCTATATTAAGTAAGATATTTAAAAAGAAAAATCATAGCCTTTGTATTGACTACAGGCATATCTGTTTCATATCTTGTCTCCCCCTGGATTTGATTATGGCACCTATTGAAATATTCATTAGACCTTCTCTGATAGATGCTACAAATAGTTTCTATGTAGATGCATAAAATCCTGAATTTTGACTACTTCTGATCATTATTTTTGCCTTTTTTAATCATAAAATTTTTGCAATTAAATAAAGATATTCAGAACTACTATTCAGAATTAGTGGTGCTCAAATACTGAAAATCATATATGGGATGCTTTTTGTGAAAAGGTAAACAAAAATTATCACGAAAAATGAAAAACAAAAAGCATCAAGAAACCAATAGAATATTATAACAAAATTTCTAAAGTTTTTTTTTTTTTTTTTAATATTATGTTTTTAACACTTTCTAACATAGTTGAGAAGTGTTTATGAATTTGGTTTGTCAGTCTGTGCTCAAACTCTCTTAAGTATTTTTGGATTCCCATGAAATTTTTACATGTTATTGAGGTTGAATGTAGATCAGTATAAAAAATGAAGTGTATAACACTTATAGTTCCTTTACAGGAACACACAAAAGAGTTTCTGTTGCATTATGATCTATAAAGAAAAATAGTTTTCCCCCATAAAATGTATTTATAATGAATTTTATCGATGTTATGATATTTCAAACATTATGAGATTGATTGCATCACTGAGAAAGACTACATGATTTCTCAGAAGCACAAAAATAATTAGCATTTGTACTTAATTTATAGGAATGTACAAAAGAATTCTCTTACATTATGATCAATGAAGAAAAATTGTTTGCAATCCATTTTAATGATGCTATAATATTTCACGCATAAGAAAATCACAAAAGTGCTTTACATATGTTTTCTTTGATTATGGAGTGCAATAACTTTTATCAGTTATTTATAGAGACGCACAAAATACTGTTTATGATCAATAATTTCTGGAAATGTAATTTTTACTGTGGTATGCATTTCAATACTTACATTTTGAGTGTATTGGATAAATGTGTATGAATTATATAGATCACATACAGGGCTACATGAAAAAATCATAGGCAGTAATATGGACAGCAATTGCTGTAAAAGGATTTTCTTATTTAAAATATCTCATTTCATTCTAAGAAATAAAATTATATTTATTCTATTTATTATAATATGAAATAAATAATATTCTATCAATATTGGCAAGTACTTAAGATGCATGATTTTTTGTTCTTCCTATCGTTTACAACAGTGGAATGAGTCTCACTTGATACTAATTTCTCTTCAAAAGAAAGCCATTATAAAGAACTTGAAATTTAAACAAATAACAAAACCATTTTATTTAAAACAATTTTTATTACAAACTTTATTGTCATCTTAAAATGATAAAAAAAATTTCAAATTTTGTTGTAAAAATAGCACATAGAGTTCTTCAGTTATCTGAACTTTAAGTAACAAAGTATTTCTGTGATTTAAATAAAAATAATAAACTCAAACATATTTAAAATCTAGCACAATTACAAAAGGTTTGAATCACAGAGGAAAGATATATATAGAGATGAAATGCAGTGGCAGGACAATATGCCAAAAATGCAATTCTAAAATCTGTCAAAATTAAGTCCAAATACATGCAGCTCCGCAGAGTCTGTGTGAAGCTGGGCCAAATGGCATTTAAATTTCAGCGATAATCACCTTCATACTACAAACCGGTTTTACGGCATCTCCATCAATCTCTTTCCTTTGCGAGTTTTAGTATAAAATCCTACCATAAATATTTTTAGGCTTTCCATTTACAATATTTATTACAATGATGCATCAGTCTTCTTTATAGCTAGAAAGGGTGTTCTGAATCACTATTGTTTTGTGAGTATAATAACAGTTTTTCAATGAATTTATGATGTGCAAAAGACAATGTTAATAAAAAGCAGAAAAAGTTGAAATAAAACTCATATGATTATCAGGGCTTCATTGAAGGAACAGACTCTCCAGCAGCAAATGGAAAGAAAGAGGGAAAACAGCAGTAATACATGAGCTCAGTTAAATTCATTCTGCCTGCTCATGCTTTCCTTTATATTTTTTTACTTTTCACATATTTATTGTCATTTTTCTACCTATATTATTAATTTTTCAAGCTCCTAGGACGAAGTTTAATTGTTAAATCTTCTTCTTTACTGTAACAGTGACCGTAGCTTCTAATTAGTGCTGCCATATGTCCTGATTTTTGATAGCTTTAAGACCTGTCCCGTATAAAATTCCTTTTAAATTTATGTTAATTACTTCTATATTTAGCACAAAAGGAAGTTTTCAGTGCCTGTATAAATTTAAAATATTGTGCCCTCTTATTGGTCTTGAAAGGAAGGGATATTTCTAGAATTTAAATATAATGATATTACATTTATTCTTTTGTAAGAAAGTATAATAAAATGCTTCAGATATATATTAGCAATTATTTCAGCCTTACAATAACTGTTTCGTGATTTTTTATGCAATATCCAGGTTTTTTTTTTTCCTTTTCTTTTAATATATTTTACATGTAAAATTTTAAAAGTATATACACATAGAACGTTAAGACCAGAAACAAATTAACATTTAAAAAAGAATACACTTCATAAATCAACTATAATTACTCAAATCTACGATGCACTATAATTTTTAGACACACAAATATAGATTTTTGTTTTTTAAAATTCATATGTAACAAGGAAAAAAATATCTGAAAGAAAGAAAAGAAAACTTTTGAAATATAGTAAATTTTATATTTATTTATTCTCCCCTTTATTCTAAATTAATAATCATTTCTTACAAACATCTCTCCATTTATATCATCAGATACTGTATTAATCTTTAAAACTGCTCATTTATGCGATTTCATCGTTGGATTATTCAAAATTTGCATCATCTTTGGCACCAAGGCAATGCACTCAGGTTCCTAAGCAAAGCAGTCACTGGTGCCCAATGTATACTGAAATATTGAACTAATAACATTCATTTTTTTTTATTATATATATAACAGAATAATACATAATAATGATAATAAAATGTGTGAAAAATACTACTAGTTTTTCATTCAATGTGCATAGCGCTTTTTAATTTCATAAAATCTTCTATCCTTTATGACATTGTAAATATTTATTTTTGTGTTCACAGTTATCTTCAAGATCATCACACTCATTGACAATCACATGAATTTTGCCTATAAGAAATAAGTCAATAGAGTAGACTCCCTCAAATCCACATAGCTTGGGACCACAGGTTGTGCAGATTTAATATTCATTATAAAGATGAATTGTATTTTTCCTAAATTATTCAATGAAACTTGTCTAAAGATACATATTAGTAATTCACTACAAAATCATAAAATAAGAAAGCTTTATTTCAAGTTTAGCCAGACTTAATAACCAAAAAGCTTGATTAATACATAAATATATTTGGTTTCAAGATTGTAATTACCAGTGATATCAGCAATATCTTGAATTTTTTCAGAAATAAATTTTATTCCTCCTTCGTGAAAAAACATGAAACAGTAAAATTAACAAAAATTACAAATTAAAACATATATGGAATTGATATAAAGCGAAAAAAGTCAAATTTTGTCCTCATATCTGAAATGTATTTTTCATTGTTTTCATCTGTAAATTATGTGCGGATTTGAGGGAGTTTACTGTATTATTTTTACATTCATTTTTTATTTTTTTAATTTCATAAAATATTTTATTTTTTTACGAACAGTTATTTTTAAAATCATCATATCTATCTAGTCATTGACAATTACATGAATTTTGCCTGTGAGAAATAAAGTCAATATTCTTTTATTTTCCCATAAAGAAGCATTCAAAAAAAATTTAAAGCAAAAATATTTAATACAGTGGAGTCGTTATTTCAAATTGTACAGTGAGGATGGGGTCCCTTATTTAGATTTCAATTGGTGTGTTGGATGTTTGTGCCAGCCCTGATCATAATCTGTTCCATCCAATGTATATGTCATATGAGAAGAATGAGATTGAGGGGCAAACTTTCTAATATAACACAGAAAAACACTTGCATTTACTGTATACAGAGTTTTACTCGATTTCAAGGTGCATATAATTAAATTAATTCAGAGGTGATTCTGAGTTTTAAAAATATTTCTGAAATTCAAAGCAAATTTTTTGAAAGTTACAGCAAAGGAGATGAGGAGGAGGGACCCCCTTCCTGTTGCTAATTGTTTGTTTTTATTTTGCTCATTGATAAAATTTGCATTTTTTCTGTGATTCTTTGAACGAAATTCTTATTTTATCAGCCAATTTTTAATGAATTTTCTGTTTTTTGCAATATTTAACCAAAATTGGTAATTTTTTCTTCAAACAGTTCATGAAATATGATTTTTTCCCTAACAATTTGTGGAAATCCGCAATATTTCTTTGTCTAAATTTTCAAATTAATGACTATTTTTTCCCCCATAAAGAATTAATTGTCTAAAATTTTAGGAAACTTTGGAGTGGAATGACCGCTGAATTCATTTGATTTTGGAGAGGGGAAGCAGGGGTGAAAAGTGCATGTAGATTCAAGTAAATATGGCCATACATGAGATTCTAAGATATTCGAAACCACAGTAAAAAAAAATTTCCAGATCTTCTAAGCAGGTCTATAGTTTCCCACAGGTTTGTGAAGGAGATTACCAGTCAGGACTCTTCGTCGAATTTCTTTAAAGAGAAGTTTTCTTTCACGTGCCGATTTTTTCAACATTCCATTATTTTCTTGTGCTCGACGGGAGAGATACGGAAGGACTTCGTCTATCGGTCCATAAGGCACATATTTATATACAGAGTAACCTGATTGACCTAAACAATACATTATCATTAATTCTTATATATACAGTTGAAAACTTTATCTAAAATTGTACCACATAATTTAAACCAAAAAATGAAGAATATAAATAAATAAAACAAAATATAGTGAAATGTTTAAAAGAAATGAGCTGAAACTTAACCAAATTTAACTCTATCATGGTATTCCTAGTACAATAAAACCCGGGTTATCTGAAAAGCATGGGACCAAAGCATTTTCAGTTAACCATGGTTCCATAGGAATTTTTGGATAAACAGGATTTCATAGAAATTTTTCAATAACCAGAAGGCTTATGGAGAAAAGCTGTTTGATGAAAAACTGTGATTATAATTTATAACATAGTTCTAATAAAAATGTTGTGGTACAATATTCACAACACACTGAGGTTGAAAAACAAATGAAAATCACAACATATTTTGTAAAAAAAAAAAAAAAAAAAAAAAAAAAAAGTGTATGTATCTATGTAATAAAGTGCCTGAAATTACGCAACGGACTAAATAAGTAAGTTGACTTTGTTTATTTAAAAAAGAATATGTCTTTTTAACACTACTTCCACCAGTGTGCAATAATAACTTTCAAAGATTTGATTTCTACTTATTTTTCTTTTAATTTTTAAAGCTAATATGTATTAAAACAGCACTTCAATGTATAAAAAAATGATTCAGAACTGTTTTGATCTAAAAATTATAAATAAAATAGTAATTGTAGATAAAAATATGTTGAAAGATGTCATTTGACATCAATAAAGATAGCATTGGCAATAAAATTTTTCACATTTTTAAAATGGACTTTAAAATTTTTTAAAGTCTTTCGGTTAAGCTGATTTTTGGATAATCGGGATTCGGATAACCCGGGTTCTACTGCATCATATATTATCTTTGCATGAATTTATTAAACATCCCTCATACTAAATAAATAAATAAATAAATATATATATCTTCAGGTGTTAGTCGTGGCATAAGAAGTGGACTCGGAAACCTCTTGTTGGATCGAACTCGTTTATTTAGCCGCACATCTTACAGATGGAATTTGCGAGTCCGGTCGGAGGTCGCCCGAGCTGTTTACGGTGATTACGAAAGCTTACATGGCCGTAGGTTAGGCAGGCACCTCAAATCTGCAAAATCTCTTGTTTTTCGCATGTGTTCTGGGTAATATGTTGGGGATTGTAATATTTTCCAGCAGAGGGCACTGTTATGGATTTTGGAGGAACATTTACAGTTGAACCTCTCTAATCCGGCATTCTATAAACTGGAAAACTCTATTATCCGGCACATTTCTCCGTTTTTTTTTTTTTTTTTTTTTTCCCTCCGTTATATATTTTGTCATATATATACATATATCCTCCCATTTTAAGTTTTCCTACGTTTATTTATTTTACGTCTGCGAAGTTGCTGGTATCGTTATAAAATATAAAATTTTGCGATTTAACACTTTCGCAGCGGAAGCCCGAAAATTTAGCTGGACTCAGAATACCGGAAACGGCCACATTTTAAAAATTTGTTGCTAACATTCTTCTCCCTCGCCTTTGTATGCCCAATTGTCAGCAACACAATACATGGGTAGTTACTTCCTAATGTGAAACCTTTAATCCCTCAGATATCCCTTCTAAAGTTTATCTTCAATTCAGGTGTCTTGTACAAAGGGAAATCTCGTGGGGATTAACATTATTGTTACAGTAAACTGTGTGAAAGATTTCTGTAGTCTTCAGTGATTCTTTTTTTATTGGGTGATAATTCCCTGAGAAATTCGCCACCCCTTGATTGCAACAAATCTAGCATCAATCACTTATTCAACGACAATAGAAGAATGTTGGGAATAAGATGCTAAAGAGAGAGCTTTTTTCCGATTTGAATAACCTCCCCCGTATCTGATCTGTTAGCTACGCCAGGAGAAATTCTTCGCCTCGGGTCAAGGTCAAGTGCACGCTGGCACGTGGAGCGCTTCCGGGGAGAAAAATTCCAACAGATTTACTGATTTGTGGAAAATGACACTTTTTACCCGGTTGTGTGTGTCACGTGATTTCAGAGATTCATTTCAGTTGCTTTATACCTACGTGCTTCTCTTATTTGCTCTATGCTTCTCTAGTTCTTTTGTTCTTGTTCTTAAGGTCTTGTTCATAAGTTTTATTTTCTTATGGCAAGTAAGCGACCCTTCTGCGGAAATACTGCTGATGGATCGAAATCTAAACGTGGTCATTTCACGTTATCAATTCAGGATAAAGTGAAGCTTTTAAAGAAATTGGATAGTGGCACTTCTGTAAAAAAAGCGTGTGAAATTTACGGCATCGGTTCTTCTACTGTATATGACATCAAGAAACAGAAAGACAAGATACTTAAATTTTATGCCAATAGTGATTCAGTGAAAGAAATGACAAATTGGAAAACGATGAAGGAAGGAAAAAGTAAAGAAATTGATGCTGCACTAATACAGTGGTTTCGTTTGCGTCGGAGTGAAGGCATGAGCATAAGCGGTCAAATGGTTCAACAGCAGGCAAAAATTTTTCACGAACAAATGAAGGTGGATTTTGAATGTGATTATTCGCAGGGTTGGCTGCAGAAATTCAAGAAAAGGCATGGAATATCAGCATTTGCTGTGTCTGGGGAAAAATTATCAGCGGATACGAAAGCAGCTGATGAGTTTGTGGATTATTTCTCGCAGTTAGTTCAAAATGAAGGTTTATCTCCTGAACAAATTTATAATTGTGATGAAACGGCTTTATTTTGGCGCTGTATGTCGAAGAAAACTTTGGGAATGCATGGCGAAGCGCATGCAGGTGCAAAAGTATCCAAAGAAAGAGTAACCGTTTTATCTTGCTCAAATGCTGCTGGTACTCACAAAGTAAAACTGTTAGTGATCGGGAAAAGCTCGAAACCTAGAGCCTTCAAAGGACTTAAAGTGTTTCCCGTAATTTATCGGGCTCAAAAGAACGGATGGATGACCACTGAAATTATGTCAGAGTGGTTCGAAAATTATTTTGTGCCTCAAGCCCGAGAGCATTGTAACAGTCGTAATTTAAAACCCGACTGCAAAATTTTACTGTTGTTAGATAACTGTTCTGCTCACCCAAGTGCTGAACTATTAAAGAAAAGTAACGTGTTTTTGGAATTTCTCCCTCCAAATTGCACATCGTTAATTCAGCCCCAAGACCAAGGAATTTTGAGATCCCTGAAATGCCAATATCGCTCGGAATATATGAAAAGTTTTCTGAATGATTTGAATTCTGGAAAATCAGTTGACCAGATTAAAAAAGCATACACGCTGAAGGATGCAATTTGGAATCTTGCTCGTGCATGGAATGATTTACCAGACACCATTTTAACCAATGCGTGTCACAAGTTATGGCCTGCATCCATTTTTATTGACAATATCGAAAATGCCAATACTGATTTTAAGGGCTTTCTTGCATCTAGCGAGAAAGCAACTATTCAAGATCTCGTGCAATACGCCAAAAAGTGTGTTGACCCTCAATTCGAAGTAGAGTCTGAAGAGATTGAAGAGTGGTTGCACATCGATGACGGCGCGCCTGTTACTGAACATGTTACAGACGAGCAGATTGTGAAAATGGTTCAGGGAGAAAGCGACACGAGTGAAAGTGAAGATTTGGACGATGAGCCGCAGTTGCCTAAAATATCAATTGATGAATGTTTGCATCATGCAGATCAGCTGATAGCCGGCATTCAACAGTACGGCTGCTTCAATGAGATGGATGTGATGAACATTTATATCCTCAAAAACAAATTAATGCGTGAAAAACTGAATCTTCTGAAACAGAAGAAGATCACAGAATTTTCAAAAAAATTACATAAAAGGATTTGATTATTGAAGTGGAAGCGACCCATTTAAAAAGCGTGCAAGTGGATGCCAACCACTATAAAAAACGAGGAGCGCCATGAGGAGAGGGGTCCGCGTCCCGTGCTCTGGATGGTTATGTACCAACAGACGTCTCCTTTTTTTTCTTATATGTATTATAAGTAAGTTTCTTTTTATTTCATTTAGTTTTTCAATCATAAATTTTCGTTAATCGATTTGGATGCCGATTTACTTTATTTGCTGCAAACAAACTTAATACTTTTTTCAGAAATCCATTTCTCATAAATACAAAACGTATATTGCTTTATTTCTTGCATTGAATAGTTTTTTAAATTGATTTATATAATGCTTCTGATGATAGCGTTTTATTTTTTAAATTTCGTTATTTAATTCCTAAAATACCCCCTCCCCCCCTACCCACAAGAAAGGAAATTGACGAAAATTTCTGCAGTATCTTAGAATTTCCGTAATCCGGAAAATTCTGTAATTCGGCATCGCCCAAGTCCCATACATGCCGGATTAGAGAGGTTCAACTGTAATTTAATTGGTTCATTAGGTTTTGATTGATATGTGGTAGTGATGGGCGATTCTGGGAATTTTGAGAATCGATTAAAATCGACATCGTATAAAGTGACATCGATTATAATAAGAATCGATTTCTAAATTCTAGAATCGATACTAAAATCGATATTTTGATATTTTTAGATTTTACACAGATGAGCTCAAAATTAGTAATTCTAAAACTTGGCTAATCAGCAGAGCCGTAACACCTCATACTCCTCACTCCCATTTAGGGAGGCACAGAAGTAAGCTATTACAGCTTTTAGAGTCGAATAATAAGGATTTATCTTTTATTATTTTTAGATACAATTTTAATAATAATTTATATTATATTTAACTTTATTTTTTTTTAGAAAGATCTCGCTTAGATAAAAAAAATAAAAGGGAGAAATGATTTGTATATATATATATTTTAATCCGAAACACATGTATTTTCTACATACTCCTTCAACCAAACAAATGGAGCCTTACTTCCTTTAAACGTCATTCTTCTTAAAAATTCGCATATGAATAAAATTTTAAAAGCTCTAAATTTATTCAAAAAAAATTTTTTTTCAGTCTTTTTAAGACTTTCTATAAGGGTGTGGGAAACGCAAATATTGCAAATTTTCTTTCAAAATAGCTGTGATGATTTAATTGCATAATCAGCACATGCTAATTATTAATTATCCACCAATTTAAAAGCAGAAATTCTGCTTAACCCTTTCCGGCACGGGCAAAATCTGTACTAAAATGAGAAATTATCGACTGACACCGGAATTCACAAACGATTTTTTTAAATATTTTGAATTCCTTAATGTAAGCTTTTATTCTAAAAGCAAAATTTAACTAAAATATTACTGGTGCCGTTTGCAAGTTTGAAATTAAAATTAGGTATCCCAGACTGGGCACAGTATGCCGGAAAGGGTTAAAAAAAATATTTGACTAAACTTTTTTTCTCTTTTAAAATATATATCGCCTCATCTCATTTACAGCTTATAAAATATTATTCTTTTTTAACGTTTACCAAATTTTCAGCAGTTAACAGAAAAAAAAAATGTTGTTTTCATAAGAATAATTAACAGTGAAACAACATACTTTTCTCTGGTTAACAAAGAAATAAAAATACAGCGGAGCGTCGATTATCCGAAGAAGTTGGAAGCGACCTAAGTTCGGATTAATGGATAACTGTACCTTCAATGGTCGGGCAGCGCATAACCTATCATCGGCCACAAATCGGTTAATTCTTCACAAAAAAACCATTTACCTAAATTAACTGTTTACAAGCCGAATTAATATCGCAATGTAATAATAATTTTGTTTTTCTCATATTACAACTTCAAATGTTTTGATTTATGCATACAAATTTAAAAATGTTCTTCTTGAGTATTTTCTCGAATTCCAAAAACATTTAGATTCCTAGTGGTCAAATGTGAGTAATATAGAGAAACGATAAAAACAAAAATTATATTTTTATGTAAATTAAGGAATTTGCATACTCTTTATACCTATGATAAATGCTTAAACATATTTTTTTTTCAAAACTTAAAATCAACCTTATATTTTATAGGAAAAATAAGAACATCGTAATTATATTGGAAAATATATGTTTTGCATTGCAAATAATACTATGTTCCCTTTTGGGAACATTGGCGTTTAAACGGTTAAGAAGAGTAGCCCCCAAATCCTTTTACATAACCAATGAATACCCAGAACAAATCAGAAAAGCACCTTATTAGAATGAAAATATATCCAAAATTTGAAGAAAATCCGTAAACCCATGCCTGTGTTGAATTTTGTCCCTCCCCGTCCTTCACCCCTATATGTTATTAAGGTATAATGGTCAACATTATTCGATTGCCATACCTTAGAATATCTTGACATCCGTAAGTCTTCAATAGTACGCCTAATATTTAGGTTTGAAATTTTTACTTTTAGGAAAATCTGGTTGGAAAAGAAAACCTTAATCCTTTCTTATACGAAATTTTACATCAATTCTACCAATCAATTCAAGATATATGAAATCTACAAGTCAAGACCTATAAAATGATACACTACAAATTGAGGTAAGGGAAAAAGTAAAGAAAAGGCTTAAAAATGCCCACTGGAGTCTGAAAATTGAACTATATTATAAAGAAATATACAGATATGGATAGCCCAGGCCAAGACCTTTGCAACGATATGTCACATGACCCACCCATACCTGTATTGAATATTGCCCCCCCTGCCCCCCCCACCTCCTATGTGCTGCTAGGGTATAATGGTCATCACTATTCTATTGACCATATCTTAGAATATCTTGACATCCGTAAGTCTTAACCCTCTAAAATCAACGGTTCGCCTAATATTTGAGTTTGAAATATTTACTTTTAGAAATATCTGGTTTGAAAAAAAAATTGGTAATCCTTTCTTATACGAAATTTTACATCAGTTCTACCAATCAATTCAAGATATTTGAGGTCTACAAGTCAAGATCTATAAAATGATACACTACAAATTGGGGGAAGGGGAAAAAAAACCCCAAAAAGCTTAAAAATGCCCCCTGAAGTCTGAAAATTGACCTATATTATGAAGCGATATGCAGATATGGATAGCCCAGGCCAAGACCTTTGCAACGATATGTCACATGACCCACCCATACCTGTATTGAATATTGCCCCCCCTGCCCCCCCACCCCCTATGTGCTGCTAGGGTATAATGGTCATCACTATTCGATTGACCATATCTTAGAATATCTTGACATCCGTAAGTCTTAACCCTCTAAAATCAACGGTTCGCCTAATATTTGAGTTTGAAATTTTTACTTTTAGAAATATCTGGTTTGAAAAAAAAATTGGTAATCCTTTCTTATACGAAATTTTACATCAGTTCTACCAATCAATTCAAGATATTTGAGGTCTACAAGTCAAGATCTATAAAATGATACACTACAAAGTAGGGGAAGGGAAAACCCCCCAAAAAAGCTTAAAAATGCCCCCTGGAGTCTGAAAATTGAACTATATTATGAAGCGATATACAGATATGGATAGCCCAGGCCAAGACCTTTGCAACGATATGTCACATGACCCACCCATACCTGCATTGAATATTGCCCCCCCTGCCCCCCACCCCCTATGTGCTGCTAGGGTATAATGGTCATCACTATTCGATTGACCATACCTTAGAATATCTTGACATACTTAAGTCTTACCCCTCTAAAATCAACGGTTCGCCTAATATTTGAGTTTGAAATTTTTACTGCTACCATTAAAACAATAGAAAGGAAAAGATCGATTCAACCTGAAACGTAGATCGATTTCAAGCATATCAAAAAAGTAACAACACTACTTGTATCTAAAAATCGATTTCAAAATGCGATTTCAATTTTAGTAAATCAAAATAAAATCGATTCTGACATCGACATCGAAATCGACATCGATCTACTACACAAGGTTCTGTACTGATTCGATCTACTACAAAAGATCGATCTACTACTTGCATCCAAAATAGTCTTGCGATTTTGCATCTGGGCTTTATCACCTTGTAATGTGATTGGTCAGTGATTTTGCGTCTGTTTTTGACTCAAAGGACTGGCAAGATTTTCGGCGGGGAAAAGGAAACTGAAGATAGAGGATTTAAATAGGGTAGACGGGAAAAGGTTTGGTTTATTTTATGACAGCCGATTATTAACACGAGGGATATAGGTACAAAGGGCAGAAGATGTCCTCCGTGGGGGGAAGGGGGGGGCGAGGAAAGGAGAGAATCTTCTGCATTTTGATAGACTTCCTTTTTTTATTATATATATATATATTATTATTATTATTATTATTTTGAAAAACTATAAAGAAGAAGATAATTACAAAAAAAAGACAATTCCCATTAACTTATTTAAAAACGGGGGGGGGGGGGGGGGAGAGGGTTATGTAGATTATTAAACATGTTTACACACCCATATATAATTCTAGACATTATAAGTTGCTTATTTACTTAAAAAAAAAAAAAACTTTGCTTTTTTTTTTCTTTGTTTGTATGATGTTATTAAAAAAAATAATAATAACCTAATGCTTACAAAATTCGAATATATTGTTAAATATAACACATTTTACTGTTTTTATAAATTGTCTGTCTTTCAGTCTGTCTATTTGTTTGTCTCTTACAAAATTTTGTGGGCGCTCTATCTCAAGAACTAATGCTTGGAACCTCTTGAAACTTTAGATTCAGCTAGACTTTCATATAAATTGGTGCTGATTACTTATGGTAAAAATCGCTCTACAGGTGGCGCTGTTATGTTGTATTTTTCATGATTACTGCAAGATAGATACCTCAAGAACTAATGCACGTATTTTTGCCAAACTTCAGATTCGGTTTGATATTAACGTAAATTGTTGATGATTAAGTTTTGATTTAAATCTAACGGCAGGTGACGCTGCATTTTTCCTGATTTTTGCGATAATTGCATCTCAGAAACTAATTCAGAAAATTTCATCAAGCTTCACATTCATAAGTTTGGTGCTTATTAGGTTTCAGTGTAAATAACTATGCAGGAGGCGTTGCTATGCTGCTTTTATCAGCAGTGTTGAATTCAGATATTTTTCACTGGGAGGGATTTTTATGTCTCCTTGAAGGGGCATTCTATACTTCAGAGAAGGGGGGGGGGGGGACTCTTGTACATGAAGCTTCAATATTTTCGTGAGACATTTCAAAGTTCCGGGGCGGAGATGTTCCTCTTCGGGCTGACCCCTGAATTCAACCGCTTTTTCAGGATCTACAAGATTTTGTTGATCATATCTCAAGAGCTCCTGAACGGAATTTCATCATAGACTTAATAGTCTCTTAGATATTATCATACGTTGTTCCTGATTACGTTTTTGTGTAAGTTATATAATACTGCTCTGCTATACTGCATTTTTCACGATATTAGTGATATCTTAGAAATTATGCATGGAATTTAATCAAATTTCATATTCGGTTAAACTTTCACATAAATAGATTCTTATTACGCTTGTCTTATTAGGCTTGAGTGTATACTGCACAACAGGTGTCGCTGTGATGCTCTTTGAATTGCATACATTTCGGTTACAGACATCTAGCGGGGGTGGACCGAAATTCAGCGATTTGTTTGGAAAACGCAATGCTTTCTTTTAAAATGTTCATACTTCAACCTATACTTTTTAAATCTTCATGATGGGTGTAAATAATTTAAATTTGACATTGACAATGTGTTAGTGCATTTAGAAGTTTTATCATGTATGAGATAGAAGACTTTTTGAGATTGGCACATCCGACTGCTTTATCTTCAACTTTTGAAGCAAAATAAAAATAATATCTTCTGAGAAATCGATTAAAAATTTTATAGTATCGATTAAATCGAGTTGACCATAATATCGATTAAATCGATTTAAAAAATCGAAATCGCCCATCACTAATATGTGGTCAAAGCCCGCACAATTCCTGGGTCGATGACGTATGTGACTGTAACCACAAATGGCTGCAAAAAGCCCTTAGATCATCAATTTTAATCTTAAAGAACGTTCAAAATTGATCTCTGAAAGTAATAAATGTTAGGTTGGGAAAGAAAGTTACCAGGGGCAAAATAGCTTTAAGCTTCAGAATTAAAGTTAAAAATATTAATTGGAACTTTAAACTTTTAAATTTTAAGTTTAAGTTTTTAAAAAGGCTTTAATTTTTATCCTTTCATATATATATATATATATATAAATCAAGAAATGCAATGTAATTTATACAGATAAACATTTTAAAATATAAAAAACTTTCTTTTCTTTTCACCAGTACAATAATAAATGCTTATCAATGGTGCTTTTATAAAAAAAACACTTGTCCTAAAGATCAATTTTTGACAAAACCAATGTCAATTTATAGATATTTTGCTTGTATATATTTTTGTTATTTTGTAGGTAAAAGTTTTGCTTAAATAGTGACTAGTTCTTCATTAAATTTCATGTTATTAAAACACAAGCAATCAGGGATAAATGTTTCTGTAGTAGAAGGTATACAGAAGTATGTGGCATTTACTTTCTGGATTCTGTTAAGAAGTTTCATATAACCTCTGTATCTCAAATAAAGCTACAGCATATACTCAAGACATGAACATTCATGACTCAAGCATATACCACCCCCCTTTTTTCTAATGACTACAACATTGCAAGCAATAGAAAATGAATACTGATACATTTTATGTTTATATCAGCAGGCTTCATCTGCTACACTGATTAGACTCTCCATACATACCTTTAATTAAATGAAATATATCTGTTATAATACGGACCTATGTCTTTCCACATTGTTAAAAATAATATGAATAACATTGTACTATTATACCTAATGTGTTAAACAAAATTTTGGCTGCCTAAGATTTTGTAAAGAAAGATAGAGTACTATGGGAATGTCTACTGTTACTCTAATCTGTGACCATTAGAGCAATTTATAATACTGTACGGTTACAAATAATTCCAATTATTTTATTATAAATATAATTAAGATAAAAATTGATATAATCAGCTAAATACTATTGTGTTCCACTCACATAATATGTATCTAATTTGTAACAAAAGGCATTGTGCTTGTCTATGTAATAAATCAAAATTTTGTTATTCTTGCGACATTCTAGTCACAAGAGTAACAAAATTTTGATTTAATATATAAAAGGCTTTTTGTTACAAATTAGATTCATGTTACATGAATGAAACATAATGGTGCTTAGGTGGTTATAACAATTTTTATTTTAATTATATTTTTTAATAAAATAATTGGAATTATTTATAAAAAATTACTCTATTAGTCACAAGAGTAACATTTGGATGTTCCTATTTGCAATATACTACAACTATCCCTGAAAAATTATTTAACAATACAAATCTCAATCCATCCAGTAAAATGTTTTAAGTCTAAACTTTCCAAATTGGAGTCATCTGATTATTGAACTTTGCCTTAGAGTTCTGTAATAAACAATGATAAGCAATGTACTAAAACAACTCTTAAAAATGATCTATCTAATTATGTAAGTTTCACCAAAATCCTCTTGAACAACTTTTATTAAAAGTTCTGTTATAATTGAGTTCACCTGATTAAAGAACTTTACCCCATAATTCTATAACTAAGCAACATAGAATAATATGTTACCTACTAAAAACCTCCCCTAATAAAATATGCAATTAACAGTGCAAGTCTCACCAAGTCATTCAGTCAAACTTACAGTACAAGCCACTGGAACAAATTTTTTTTTGTATTATATATATATAGTAGAAGTGGAAAAGCATTTATACAGTTCATAAATTACATTTAATTTTTATAATGTGTTAATCAGTTTAAGCAATTTAGAACTTTAACAATCATAAATCAGTAAGTATTTTCAACTTTTATGCAACCTGTGTTCTGATTTAGCTAATAACAAGATAACAAACATCAAAATTTGATGGTGTAAACTTGAATGTTTCATAAGAAAAATGCTTTAATTTTTAAATAATTATTTTTAAATTAACTAAGTACACAATAAATATGTAGAAAAGTATTATTTATTTCTTTTCATTTTTCACTTACCTAACAGAAAACTGACTTGATCACACATTCCATAGAGTTGCCCAAAACAAACCACTTTATGCTCTGGCTTGATGCCCAACTCTTTCATTCTTTAAAAGAAAAAAATAATAAATAATAAATATACCAGGAAAACAAGTAACTTTTCACAGTTTTTATTGAATTTTAATGTGCATAAGGTTAAAGCATTTAAAATAAAACAATAATGCATAAATAACTCATAAAAAAAAAAAGGATAACTTTATTTAAAAAGTCTTTTCTGTCTCGTAACACTGATTTAACACAAAATTGATTTTAAAAATAATTTTTTTTAAGTGAAAGAGATAAATAAATACATAACGTTTCAAAATAAAAATTGTCATGCCAATAACTACTATATTATGAATCATTAAACATGAACATGGAAAATTTTGCAGAAGGCTTAAAGGGTAAAACCTTGGGGAAAGGACTCAGCACCTGGAAGGGAAAAAAAGTTAATAAATTCAAAAAACATATTTTGCACTGGTATGTTTTGAGTATCCTTTTATAGGTAGAATACATACTGGTCATGGATGTAGTGGTGAGTGCACAGTGTAACTTCTATATTTTTAAAAGAACATCATATATCCTCTGCTATTCAAAAAAGCTATAGTATATACTCTGTATGGTATGCTCTCTGCCTTAAGTGTATACCCCCTGCTTAAAGCATATACTTTTTTTTTTTTTTTTTTTTTTTTTTTTTTTTACGACTACATTGGTAAATAAAAGAAAATTCTTTAAATGATAAATATTTAATGTCAAACCTTCCAATTTTAAGGTCTGTGATTAATGCTTACCCACAACAAGGTTTTATTTATTTATTTTTTTGTAATTCATAGCAAATTTTCTGAAAGGTTACAGCAGAGAAGAGAGGGGAGGAATATCCTCCAAACAATAACTATTCATTTTTTCCTTGGTCTTTTGATAAAATTAGTATTTTATTTGTGATCTTTTTACAAAATCAGCTTTTTTCTGTGATGATTTTGGCAAAATAGATATTTTTTTCATGTTTTTTTGACAAAATTTTCATTTTTGCAATCTTTCTTACAAGTTTTCCATTTTTGCTATCTTTTGACAAAATTTGCATTTTTGATGAAACTTTTATTTCCTCCATTATTTTCATTTTTTGAATTATAGCGCATTTCTCCTATGTTTAAGACACCACATGCCGCAACATCTTAATCAATGGAAACATAACCACATCCTCTGCTACATACAACTACTCTTTATCAGCATTATTGTCGACATTACCAACACAAACAGCACAAATGAGTTATTTCAGGGTAAAAGAAGTAATTCCAATTTGTGTGCCATATGGATTCCCATGAATTTCATTTCGGTGAGGAGAAAATTTTTACAACGATGAATGTGGGAACAGGACTTTTTGAAGAACGATGCTTGCGGGTTTCGTTAACATTATTTATAAGAGGTAGAACCTGCCGACTTTCAACGAATGAAAAAATTTAAGGAGGAACTGTATCATTGATTTTTAATAAACCTATAAAATCAGTTACAATAAAAATACACCTTACATTGGTAAGTCTAACTCTTAAACAAATGATATTTAACCTAAAATTAATGAAATACTATTTCTATAAAACTCAGTTGTAGAAATTTTTAAAGTTTAATCGTACATGTAAATATTAAAAATTAATAAAGATCCGTTATTATGATAAAGTTATCAATTAAGGCTCTTATGCCAGTATTCCTAAATGAGAAAAAAAGACAAAATTCTTTTTACTTTGACATCATTTTCCCCATATACAAATTTGCATATGCACCTTTCACATTTTTATTAACCTTTTTAAAAAAATTGATACTTTAATTTGATCATTTTGATTCAAAACTTGAAATCTCTATGCTATTAACTGAAACAAATTCTAAACTATTTGTATTCTCTTAAGTTTAATGAAATCAAAATCCATCGGGTTTTATAACAGAGGTTAGACACAACACATATTTAAATTATAATTTATTTTCACTTTCAATGAGAAAATGGCAGCATAAAGATACATTAATCATTTTTTTCCTTTTTCCCTTTTCTTTTGATAGAAATTGAATACTTCTGTTGCCACAATTAGAAAAAATATATTAGAAACTACAAAAAAATTAATATTTCAAAATTAAATTAAGATATAGTTTTCAAATAAATTTCATTTAAAAGTACATTTCCCCCCTATAGGACGCTATAAAAGTTGTGCAATTTTTAGAAGTTTAAAATTTTCCATTAGCAAATATTGCAAACCCGAAATTTTATTTCAAATTTAAAATTGTTGCCATTCGCAAAATGACGTATGCGTTACACACAGATGCATTTGGCCTTTATAATATAGATATAATTTAATATAGATATAATATAATATGCAGGAACTGTAGAAATAAAACTATCAATGTGGGAAAATGATGGATGTGGGAACAATAGATCAGAGTTTTACTGTATTATTATTTTTAGTTAATGAAAGCAAAAATATAAAAATCTTAATACATTAAAAAATTAAAAATCTTTATATTTCATGATAAAAAAAAAAGTGCTAGCAGAAAAAGCTTTACATTACAAAAGCATTTTATAATATTTAAGAAAATTAAAACTATAGCATAAATTCTCTTTGAAACATACAAAATACACTAAAATCAATGCACAAGTTTTAAGATTAAATTAATTTTTTTAAAAGTACAAATTTGCAGTTGGCAATATAGAAAATTCCTGAAAAAATTGTTTAAGGAGAATGACTCCACTAAAGTCATAGCTGTTTTTCCTTTTTCGTCAAATTCAATAAACATATTTTGAACAACAAATTTTGTTAATAAATAAAATAAATTAAGCATTTTGTCTTGTTTTTATTATTAATTTGATTCCATTTATCAAATGAAATGTCTGGTGGAAAATAAATAATTAACTTGTAAAAAAAAAAAAAAAAAAAAAAAAAAAAAAAAGATAAAAAAAAAAAAAAAATCAAGAATATTGATTGCAATACAAAGTTTTCCTAATAACAAATTACTTAAACATTTCAGGAAAGTAGTTACAACAATTTAGAGATAAATAATTATTCGGCAACTTAAAACAGATTACCAAGATTTAATCTGAAGATACTAGAATTAAAATCTTGCTGAAAATTTAAAAAGAAGGGGGGAGGGGATTTGAAAATATAAAAATAATAACTAACAAAATATCTTAACAATGTAAAAAATTAGCCTACTGTTAGAAAATTAGTAGTTGTTTATGATTTTTTCTATTAATGTTTAAAGTGACAGCACAATTAAAATTCCTAAAATAGCATAATATCTTAATGTTTAAAGAAAAACCTATAATAAAGAAATAAAACATAATTACTTGTTAACTGTAAACCGCACAGTATCTTCATTATGAGAAGCAACCATAGCAGCAATTTTCCTATCCCTTTTAGCAACAATTCTGTTGAACAGCTCAGTGAGGCATTTGTGATACATTTCAGATGTCGCTTCAAATGTGGGATTGATGGGATCTTCATAACCAACTTCCTTCGCTCTCAGCCTTTCCTGTTGGGGGGAAAAACCCCACTCAAATATTTATTAGTATTTTTTAATTTCACAGATAAAAAATCTTTAACACAATGCTTTTTTAAAGTTTTATTATGCTTTTTGAAGTTTAAATTTGACATTCATTTATTTTGGTTATGTTTACTTTCAGAGATATGTTTAGAAAAATATTAGGTCCTTTAAAGGACCCTTCACAAAATTATTTTTTGCTTAAATAGAACTTTTTCACTTTCAAATTGGACTTTTTGCAAATTTAAACATTTAAATATAACATCTGGTCTGTAAATAAACAGTTGAACTCTCCAAAGAACATATTATTTAGTTTTTTAATACATGAAGGTAGATCCTGAATACATCGATAATTTTAAAATTCACAAAATTATGACTAGAATTTTCACAAATAAAAGAAAAACTCCACAATTTCATAAAAGCAGGGCCCTGTGAGAAAATTCTGGACAGACCCCCTGACCCTCCCTTTGAAAAGAGAAAAACTTTGATATTGACAACAATTTAACCATAGCATATCAACTCTTGTATCCTTACTGAAATAACCAGATGTAGGGAATGACAAAAATGCAGATGCATTGAATAAATTAAAGAACGGATAAGACATATTAAACAAACAGACTTTATGACTATTTATAAAATTCAGTAACTGTTCTTGAAATAAAAATCGCATTTTAAGCAGATAAAAAATAAAGAAATATTTAAAAATACATAAATTTTTCAAATTCTAATGTCGCTAATCAAAATAATCTCTATATATTAATGGAAGAAAACCAATGGTTAAAGAACATAGGTTGAAAATGCACAAATAACACATAATACAGCATACAGCTGCTTTGAATCTATAAATGGCATTTTTCTTCAGTGTAAGATTGAGCAAGGTTGGACAAAATGATAGAAAAGCGTCAGCTAATGTACCCAATACAGGAATAAATAGCATAAAACAACTGAATGGAAACTAGTGACATCTACCAAAGAAAGAAAAGAAACCAAAAAAGGGATATTAAATTAATGCTTTCTAAACTTGGAAAAATCAGGAATACTAGGTAAGTCATAGGCTGAGAATTTTTGGATAATGATGGCTGAAATTGAACATGGCCAATTCAAAAAGACCACATTAGCAAGATATTTTATAAATACCTCAGCTATCTAAACAGTCAATGGAGTACATTTTTCTAAAATCCGCGCATCATCGGAGATGTAAACAATAAAACTTTCAGTTCAGATGTAGAGACAAATTACAGAATATTTTACATAAAATATCATTCTGTATGTAGTTTAATATGCAATTCTTGAAAGTATGACTGAACTCCTGGTTTTTCATAAAGGAAATATATATATATATATATATATTTTTTTTTTTTTTTTTTTCTGGAAAAAATCCAAGATACCACTTATATTACTGGAATTATAATGTTTCCTCCAAATACATTTATGTATTAATCATGCTGTTTTGGATTATAAGACTGGTTAAACCTGAAATAAAACTTCGTTATTTTGTGATTTTGCTGTGAATTAATAGAGTACCTTTAAGAGAAAAGTTTCAGTGAATAATTCAAGGAAAATGTATCTCATTTTTATTATGCTATTTAATTATGCATTATTAATTATTAACTTGACCTTTACTTTTAATAATTTAATAATTTTTAAAATTATCTTTTTATCATTTTAGTTTATTGCTACACATTATAATTTTAATATTGTACTACAATGCAAACATTCATTATAATTTTGATTGCATTATTACATTCAAATTACCATTTAAAATATATAAACAAAGCAATGACCAGAAATCTTCACAAACTCTGGTCCCAAGTAATGCATATTTGAAAGAGTCTACTGTATTTCTTTTTAGAGGAAGGAAGAAGGGAAGATTTCTTTTTAGGCAGCAGAAGTCAGCGTTGTATGAAAGGGGGGAGGGGGATAAGGGGCACCAAATTTATACTACCATTGTCATTTTTGGCCCATTACAAAAAAAAGCTGGGTGAAGAGGTGCCAAATCGAAACTTTGCCCCGGGCACAGTTTTCTCTTTGATCGCCTCTAACAGAAGTTATGCAAATTATAAATTTGTGCATAAATTAGGTCATTTCATATATTGTTTCTATTTACTTTAAAAAAACAAGATCCTAATGTGCATGAACTAAGTCATTATATTACTAATTACATAACAAAAAAGATTGCAACAATAGCAATTTTTTCATTAATAAGCTCTGAACTAAGGAGATAAAGGTAAAACAATGTGTCAAACTTATTCCTCTAAGAGAATAATGTTGTTGTTTTTTACAATGTGGAATACAGGTGTTTCTTAAATTTAAAATTCATCATTTGGATTTGATAAATTGTGCATTTTATAGGGAGTTGCATCATGTAGAATTGTGTAATAAAGATTTTCTATTGTATTTGTAAAGCACGAATTAACCTGATGTTAGATAATAGGCAACATAGAATATCTTGAAACAATTTATGGACATGGACCTCAATATATTAAGTTACAAAGGAAAGCTCAGAATTCAAAACTAACAAAGATCATTCTGTATAAATAATTGCATGTTCTACCACAGTCATTGAATATTAATTTTTTAAGAAAAATCACACATACTTGTTCCATGTATGCACCTCTAACAAGTTTGGCTCCAAAATATATATTCTGACGTTCTGCTAATTCAAGATCTAAAATCAGATTATTGCATGCTCCCTAAATAAAATGGAAAAAACACTAAGTAAAGATATTCAATATAAATATTTACAAAGACATTTCACTTATGTTGCCACTGAAACATGTAATATCAACAATATCAATGCATAAGTCTTTTGATTAAATAATATCAATATAATAGCAATGCTGATTGGCGAATATCTGAAACTAATTATATAAAAATTATTAATATTCCAGTAGAGAGGGGAGAGGGATGAAAAAAGTAACTTAAAATTCAGAAAATACCCCACCTCCCTGACAATATTAAATATTGGCAAAAGCAGGGAAGGTTTACATACAGAATTTTCTCGAAAATTTTCTCAATATTATTACATTAATGTCTATTTTCAAAAATTTAATTGGTACACAATAAGGTAATTCCGTGAACATTAAAAAAAACATATATATTTTAATTAATTAAAAACAAGTTAAACAAAAAATAAATATTAAATAACTACTAAATAATATTTCCTCTTTAAAGAAAGAGGAAAGTTTTCAAAGAGATCTATTTTTATTTTTTCATTACATTAAACCTTTGAGCATTTTACATGTATTTTTCCATCCCCCCCCCCCCCAAAATCTGCTGTAGACAAAAATTTTTTAAACAGAATTATACTTCAAGATGTATATCAAATAAAGGAGCATGAAGTATATTACAGAAATAAACAGCAAAAGACAATTTAAATTAAGATTATTTTTATAAGCATTTTTATGAAAATGCAGGAGAGCCCGCAAGATGCTCAGAGAGTTAAAAGGATTTCATGAATGCATAAGCAAGTTCACATTGTTTAAGTGCAGGAGTTTGAAAAAGAAACTGAACAATGAGCAAATAGAAAAAAAATAATTAAAGGAAAAAGATCATAAAGCAAAACAGGTTTCTTCTTACTATTAAAAAAAGATTATATCTCTGTTGTTAATTGACTAATTTCATTTAAATTTTCAGTAAGCTGTAATAGTTGAGCTATGTAACAATTTTTTATTAAAACATAATAAATTATTAGAAAATTTGAGCACCAAACAAAAAAGCACACTATAAAACCACTGCAAAAGAAAAAAAAAAAAAAAAAAAAAAAAAAAAAGAGGATTATTTGCAGTTTGTTTTGTTTTTTCAACACCATGAAGCTGGAAGTCAAACATTATCAGAATAAGGTCATCAGTTTTGGATAGATAACAAGGCAAAAAAGAAACATGGAAAAAGAACAGGATACATTTTCTATGTTTAAAAACTGCAGTGAACATTAGAATTTAAAATCAAAAGGGTAGTTTGCGGTGATCTTTGAAAAATGTTAAATGGATATACTAAGTACGAAAACTAATCCTGATTCCCTTATCGACATCATAAAAAATTTCATTGTCAAACAATGGATGAAAACACATTTCAACCAAAGTTTTTGAGTTTCACTGATATAAACTGTCTAAATACAACTCAATTTTTACTATTCTATAGGGAAAGGGCTTAAGAAAGCAATGTTTTTTTTTTTTTTTTTTTTTCAGTTTTCTCAAAACTAGATTTAATTGACTGAAACCCTTTTTGCATGAAGCGATTCATTCAAAATATAGTCTTATTATTTCTGTATTAATGAATTTAATATATAGAATTGCAATAAATTCTATATTCATGCATTTCTGCATAACAGTGCAATGGCTATTGCACCAATATCAGAATATATATATATATATAACTAGCTATAGTATAAATGCACCTCATTTGCCACATTTCATGTATATGGATGAGGTTTTACTGTGTTTTTACATACCAGTATAATATTAGAGAAAATATTGTTCTGTTAAATTGCAGAATTTTTTGATTGAGTAAAATAACATTTTCTCTAAGATTACACTGGCGAGAAAAAACGTGGAAAACTCTTATATGTACAATTCAATTTAACATGTATTTATGGTGAGGGATTAAAATTTAAATTATTTTAATTATCAAAATCAAAATAAGAACAAATTTCTCTTACAAGTCCATTCCAGATTTCATTATAAAATTACCTTCACATCATATTAATAGATTGAAAAAAAAAAAATTAAATTTTAATACTAATTTTTTTTTTTTTTTTTTTTTTTTTTTTTAAGCATTAAGTCAAAACAAGAACTAATTTCTACTTTAGTTGAGAAAGTTGTTATCCTAACAAAAGCATAAAATTAGAAGGAGACTATCTGGTCATTTGGTCATTTAAGAAGGGCTGCCACTGGATACTTTTCTATTTCTTTTTTTTTTTTTCACCACATTTTAAAACAATAATTGATTTAAAAAATAAGCAGAAATCTACCATGAAGATGCCTTTTTCAAAACTCAGATAAAAGAAAATAATGATAAAAGAAATACTTGTTGGTGGCAGTGCTGAATTTTTATCATAAAAAACAGAAGATTATCATTTCCCATATTAAAATATTTTAAATATGCAAAATCAATATATTTTCAAAATAGATACAAATTTCACTTGTCAAATTAGATTTCATTAATAGGAAATTAATGGAAAATAAAATAATTCAAAGTATTTTTTTTTTTTTCAGCATTTATTTGATGTACTTTTGTGAAGCAACACTTTTGACATTGAATTTTGTGATCCAAATCTTTTTTCTGTAGTAACCTCTAATAATTAAACTCATACTATCTAGTAAAATTGTTAGATGTTTTAAAAAGTGCTGCATATAGCACCTTTTTTTTTCTTTTTTTCTTTTTTCAAAATATTTTGTTTTAAGAGAATACAGTTTATTTTATTTATTTTTTCCTTAAAAAAGATAAAGACCAACAATTATGTAACATATGAGATTTATTTTCAATTAAACTTTTCAACATCAAATTAAATAGATTTTTTGTTCTACATTTCAACACATATGTTGTACCCCAAAACAATCCAGTGGAAACTAAGGAAAGAGTCTTTTTGCTTAATAAAAAAATGTTCTTTTGATAAATCTATCTGCTGCCTTCAAAAAGAAATAGAAACACAGCTATTATCTTAAGCTATAATTAAAACACTGAGCTTCATAGATGTAAAGAACAACATAAAGAATAAGCAAATAAATAGAGGAAATATTAAAAAATATACTAAACCTTTAGATAACACTGGTAAGTATTAAATATGATCGCTTTTTCTTTGTTGTACTTGCGCATCAGCTCCATAGTGATTCGGCTGATGGCCGGTTGAAAGTATGTTTGCTCTGCATCAATCATAACTCTCACATCTTTCTCACGAGCTATCTGAAAATTAAATACAAAAAATTATAAGTAAATTAAGAAATAAATACCATACAGTGAAACCTTGTTGTATGACCATCTCTCTGAACCATTTTTTCATGTAATGAAATTGGTTCCCAAAGGCTCAATACTGGGAGACCATTCCATTTGAACTCCCTCCATTCTCTCAACTTCCTCTTCCAATTTCTTTGACAAAAAGGATTCAAATTCCGTTTTTTAACTGGTCACTTGAAGAAAATTTTATTAGAAAAATAATTCTGGAGATCACATAATTCATCAAACTGCTAAACTAAGTTTATATATTATATTAATTATAATAACTTTTATGTGTTTAAAAATCCTTTGCGTCTTTTTAGGCAGTAAATTTAAAAACTGATGAAAAATTAAGAGTGAAGGTCAACTAACTCCCCCCCCCTTGCCTTATTCTGTCAAGAAATTCTCAAAGAAATAGATAAATTGATGAAATCGTTATTATTTGTTTGCAAAAAATTGCATTTATTTAACAAATACCAATAGATAAACCAAAAGAGATAGACCGAAAGATAAAACCGTAAAATTAAAGCAGACATCAATGTATTCATTTTTTAAACTCTGTAGTAATTAACTTATGTAATTAGATTTTGTTTTGATACTTAAAATTATATATTTTTTCTAATGTTAAAAATAAATTTTAATAACATAAATTGTTTAATTTTTTCAATAATTAAAACTTAGTTTTAAACATGACTTCCATTAAGAGACAATCACTCAGAGCGACCAATTCTTATTGGAGCGGAATGTGGTCATTTTAGGGAGGTTTTACTATACATAGATTCTGGCATATAACGGACACTTTTGAAACAAGAAAATTTATTAAAATTCATAGCTGTGCATTCTATGCTACAACAGAAAGAAAGCTTAAAAATCAAGCATACGAATTAGGATTTCTATGTTAATGAACAGATAAAAAAATAATTATTTGAATGAATGACTCCAAACAATTTGTGGGGATATAAGTAAATAAGCTTGGTAGTCGTGAATGTCCCATACTTAGCATCTGCTTTTTTTTTTAAAGATACATTACTACCCTGCATAGCTGGACTGCCACAAAATTTGAAGGAGACTTGATTTTAAAATATTAGTCTCTGGTCTTTCCCAGCATGCTGGAAAAAGCAAGGAACTTCAAAAAAGTAAAACAGTGCAGTTCATTAGCTGTATTCAGTAATAGCAACTTCTTTTAGAAAGGATAAGTGCAATACAGAGTTTGTCTCCAGTTTTCAATTATTTTGTTTACCTTTTTTACACAAAGAGAATAAAAATATGTTTCATGTATACATATATATATAGAGAGAGAGAGAAGCAGAGAGAAAAATGTTGTTAGAAAAACCAAAATAAATCAGAAGCCCATCCTCCAGTAGTGAAACCTGGTATTTCTAGCATGCCGGTAAATACAAGTTTTGTCAGCATGTTGGTGTACCTTGTTTTTTCCGGCTAATGCCTGCTAATGTGGTGGGAATGCAGTATATATATTTGTATTACAATATGGCACCCATTCTCCAGAATGCCCACGAAACCAGAATGCAAAATGGTAATTGAAAAATAATTTGTTTAATCTCAAACACAAACACTAAAGAAATACAGTACAGATCATTTATTCAGAATGGTTTGAGTAGGATGTTTTATGAGTAACTAGTTGAGAATTAAAGTAACATGTATTTGACAAGTTTTGTGGAACGTATGTGGTCATGGCCCTATTTCTGATTTAAAATTGATAATTAGATTACCCAGATTATGAATAAGATCCAAACAAGATCAAAAATTAACCAGACTATGAAAGAAGATAGTTTGTAGAAAGTCCTTGGAAACAAAAACTCTTCTGTTTTCTCAGCATAAAAATCCAAAACATCTTATATGTAAATAAATATGTTACCATTTCAAATCCTAGATTATAGCATCATGTCATATCATGCATTTTGCAATGTTTTAAGTAATGTGTATGTCAAATTTGCAGTGTATATTTTTTTTTTCTTATTTGGACTTAAGAGCCACTGGCTTCTTAAAAATTTTGGGAATCTGTACTTATATACTAAAAATAGAAAAATACAATCTCAAATCGAAAGTGCATCCCTCCCATCCAAAGAATATAAAGTACATATATTTATTCTAAGAAAAAATTACTCCTGTTTTTGAATCAATACTGTCCTTTCTACTTTCTCAACTTAGCATTATAAAAATTATTCCATATAAAAACATGAAAAGTAGTAGTTTCAATTGAAAAATGTATAATAATCTTGAAAATGCAAATGTTTTCTTAATCTTGAAAATGCAAATGTTTTCTAAGTCAAAGAATTAAAATTGGCCAAAAACTGAAACCTGAAACTGGCCAAGATAATTCAGTTATATAAATTTTATAGAATTAAACAATAAGCAATTTAATCCTGTTTTGTAGTCACATGCTTTGACTAGATTGGGATGTGCAATGTCCAATCATTTTTTAATTTTGACTATTTTATGAGAATTTTTGCAAATGTTTTAATACAAAATTTTATTGTTCAAACAGAGTACTAATTCATATTTTTAAATAGCTGGTTTTTATTTATCATTTTCAAAATTTAAAAAGCCAATAATAATACTTCCAAACAATGTGCTGTCAATCATCCATATTTACATGTGCATGCTAATAATGAAAGAAAACTTTAAAATAAATAAATAATTATGTGCAAAAAGCACTTACTTGCAAAAATCTTGTCACATTTAAAGCAAATAGTGGATTTTCATCTGTCTAAGTATTTTTAAATGATACATACACACAACTTTATAATGATACATGAATTATGGCACAAAAAGAAAATCTGCTGCAATACAATAGCCCATTTTTGATAATAATAATAATAATAATTTTGGTATTTAAGATTATTTAAAGTGTTTACTTTACCTTAAACATAATTCTTTTTCCCTCTTTTTTTTCTGCTTTAATTCGAAAAATAAGAAAGCAGCAAGATTTTAAATATTTTTACTTCAACACACTAGGAATTAATGCATGGTATTTATATTTGAATTATGAACTTTAATAATTCTACCAATGAAAATATTCTCATATTTACAATGAAACATTCATTTTTATTCAGAAAATGTAAATATTTTAGTGTGCTTATACAAAATCGTATAATTTTCACAAATTTTTGCATTCATAGTTCATTTTCTCTATATTTATAGAAAAGTGGTTGAAAACAATTTTTTCTTTAAAATTAAAAATGTTTTTTTCACACAAGAGTCTCTTTTTAAAAAAAATAATTATCTTCAAATGGCTATTGAGATTCTACATTTACAGTCATTTTGTTTTTTATTTTTAAAAATAGAGCAAATTAGCATGTTTTTAGAGACTGCAAAGTTTGAACAGAGGTTGATGAGCTTAGCTTGTAGAAGTGAAGAATCCCAGTGTCGAAAAATAAAACAAAAACAAATATTCAAATCATAGATGACAATTAGGAAATAATATAATAAAGAATGATAAGCAATACCTTTGCAATGCAATGTAAACGTCTCATCATGTTTCGGAACATTTCTTCTTCTTCATCTGTTAACGCTGAAATCAATGGCTCCATTTTTCCAGTCTAATGAAAATAAATATAAGAAAATATAAATCACGATAACAACAATTTAATTTATGCAATGCATGTATACAGTGGTGGTCAAAAGTTTCCGGCCAGTTAGTTTCTTCAATTTATTAACCAAAAGGTTTCAGCAAAGAAGAAGCACAACTGCTTCAAAAGTTAGGAATGTGTGAATGACCTCTGACCACGTGATCATTTTGATTGGATACTGAAGGTGCTTCATGCAAAGGGATAAAATTCAAAGTTCGCGTGTGCAAAAGTTTCCGGCCACTTATCATTCTTTCGTTTTTTCTAACGGTAAACTGTTTTTTGGTTGTGTTTATGAATGAATCAACATGTATGGCATAGTTTGAACTCAAAATTGAAAAGTTCAACAATTATTGTTCATAAATGAGTGATTAGTTTGTCGCTAAATGGCCAATCTTCTCGAGATATAGCAGCAAAGTTATCGATCGGTAAAATCGACCATAAACAATATTTAAAAATTATATAAAGATGGCTGTGGCCTTCAGGACTTTCAGAGGTCCGGGAGATCCCGGAAAATTACTATTCCTGTGGACGGAATTATCAGGAGAAAAAGAATTGCTAATCCACATAATAATTCCACTGCAATATACTGAGATTTATGGAATGAAAATATTGCTTACCATATCAACATGCTGACGTGATGCATAACTTTATGGAAGAGTCGGTGTTAAAAATTTTTTAGAGTTTAAAAAAATGCAAATGTACCCGACTGGCATTTTCCAAGGAACACAAAGTCTGGTCAAGTGAAAACTGGAAAAAAGTTCTATTTTTCCATCAATCGAATTTGAAACAGTTTTGGAAGTGATGGCAGACACAACGTCTGATGACCTAACAACAAAAGATATGATTCGACCTATGTTATTCCTACAATGAAGCATGGCGGAGGACATGTTATACCGTGTGGAGTATTTTCTTCAAAAAGTGTCTGTCTGTTATTTGAAATCCACAGCCAGGTAAATGATACAATGTATAAGGATATCTTGAAAGACCATTTTCTGCCTTATTAGAGCAAAACATTTGGTCGCAATTATTTTTCTTAACATGATAACGACATAAATAATGTATGCAACTCTCGATAAGCAATGGTTTTGGCACAAAAAATTTCATTTTTAAAATGATCAGCCCAAGTGCCCAACATGAATCTAATAGAAAATCTTTGAAAAGAAGTTGATGAAAGTCTGCGGAAATATAAATATTCCAACTCAGCCTAAATTTCGCCAAAATTGCAAGAAATGTGGGAAAAACATACCATAGACAATCTTTAACCGTTAATTGTATGAATGTCACGTTGCTGCGCCGCAGTACTTATTACTAAAGCTAATAAAATAGTAATACGATAAAATAATAATTGTAAATGTTGTTGATCATTGTAATTTTCTATTACAATACCACTTTTTTACAAACTTGTGAAGGTGGCCGGAAACTTTTGATAACATGTGTTTTCCTTTATACTTAATTTTGTCAGTTAAATTTATTGATACTTACATGTTCTTCTATAAGTAAGTTCCTAACTATTATGTCAATAAAATGCATAAATATCACTTTGAGATTCCTCTTCATATGGGTATATTTACAAATTAACTGAAAAATTTTTGCTGGCTGGATACTTTTGACCACCACTGTATATATACATGATCTATATATCTATATATATGATCAGAGATTATACGGATTTTAGAATTTTGTTGATTTCTAATCATTTCTTTGTCTAAATTTTTGAACAGTAATTTAAATGTAATAATGTAATCAAAATTATAATGAAGGTTTAGAATATAGTAAAATATTAAAATAATTAAGTAAAGTTATAAACTAATAAAAATTAAAAAAGAAAAAAATATATATTAAATTATGAAAAGTAAAGTTCACATAATTAATAATGCATTGTTAAATATGCATAATAAAAATGCGATACATTTTCCTTGAATTATTCAATAAAAAAACATTCCTTGTAGAGATCCCTATTAATTCACATCAAAATAATAAAGTAAGGACGTTTTAGTCAGTCTTAGTAACCCAAAAAGTTTGATTAATATATATTTGGTAAAAAGATTGTGATTACAAGTGATATCAGCAATATCTTGATTATAATTTTTTTTTTTTCATAAATAAATTTATACTTCTTTCATGAAAAACCATGAGTTGTGTCATATTATTGAGAATTACATACTAAAATACATGTTTAATGATATAAAACTAAAAAGTTTTGTAATTTTGCCTCTAAATCTGAATTGCAAGTTTCATTGTTTACATGCACAATGATATGCAGATTTAAGGTATTTGGGGATTTTAGGGAGTCTACTATATGCATGTAAGAATTGCTTTTGTATCTGTAAGATAAAGAATACCCATTGGGTGTTGGCTTTCTAGCATTGCACAGAGCGAATGCACAGTGGAGTTCCTTGACCAGTCGAGACCGACAAACATTAGTGTGAACACTGGTGCTTCTCGGAGCTTTGTCACTGGCCTACTGTTGCTGTGCGATTCGTTATTCTGTGCAGTTATGTTTAAGGTGTAAAGCAATGATGACACATTCAGTTCTTAGGATCTGATTTATTATTCTTCCATCCTATACAATATCTTTTGAAAACCAAGTCTGTGATGGCTTGACTGAAATAATTAGCAGTTGGACATAGTGTTCCTTAGTAAATCCTGGAGTTAAAAAGCCACATAAAATTTGTGTTCCTCACTATTTAAATGCCGCAATTCAAATTATTTATATCAGATTGTGACACTAGAAGAATTGGTGGTGATTTGATTAAGTTGATTATAAAACATATGGGCATTGCACCATTAAGATAGGTGTGCTGGCTGGGGTTCATTTTGCTTACTACAGAAACTGAGAATCGCGTTTAGGTCAGCTTTTTTTATATTAAAGAGCATCCAAAAATAATATCTGAAAGTAATAAAGTATACTGCTGAAAAATAAAGTTATCAGGGGCAAAGAGCTTTTAAACATCAGAATTAAAGCTAAAAGAATATTAAATGAAACTTTAAATTTTAAACTCAAATTTTTTTAATTTTTTTCCTAGCTGCCCTGTTTTAAAAATCATTATCAGATCAAATCATCATTATCATTTTCTGAGATATCATTTGCTTTACAGAAATATTGGGAAAGCTACTAAAGTACACTCCAATGGGAGCTCAAAATCATCCTTCTGCCTTGGGTTCCCCAAAGTTATTGTTGGAACCTGGATTTCATTTTATAATTTAGCAGAATTTGTCCCAGACAGTTTTAAGAAGGTACTGCCCTTTGGTTAAAAAAATATTACCTTTCTTGCACTTCAGTCAAAATTTTTATACCATTACTGCCTTTTATATTAAAAAAATGCTTGTATGGTAAAAACTGACTTGTATCTTGAAAAAAAAAAAAAAAAAAAAAAAAAAAAAAAAAAAAATCCTGACTTTTAAATATTAAAAGTACCTTCACAAATCAAAAGAATATATTTAAAAATAAAATAGTTCCCTTTTCTCTCCAGCATAACCCTTTTCTTTTTTTAAGCCTGAAGGAAATGGTAGATTTAGATATAAGAAACACAATATTTAACTGCTAAACTAAGCATTAAAATACAGTCAAACCTTGTTAACGTGAACACACTTAACGTGAATTACTTTTAACATGACTGTTTTCGAAGTCCCCTATAAAGACAAATACAAAGATTTGATACTGATAACATGAAATACTGTTTACATGAACAAAATTTTCATTCGCCTTGAGGTTCAAGTTAACAAGGTTCGACTGTAGTTTAAATTGGCATAATTTTGTTAAAAAATAAAAAGCCAACCTTTATGTTAGGAACTTTAAAAAGATCAGATATCACATAATTCATATCCACCAGACCACACCAACAAAAGAGATTCATAAGACTGAAAAAAGAACAACATATGAGTTGGCACAGGCAAAAATAAAACAACTTGTACGAAATTGAACAAAAAAGCATTATTTATTATTAAAGATATGGATTAAGCTATAAAAATTGAAACTTCGAAGAATAAATTTAACTCATAACTCAAGATAAATTTCAACTAAAAATAAATAAATAAAATCCAAAACAAAATGTTTCGTAATATACTCTCCCCCTTCTACACACAAATGTACACAATCAAAGAATACTTTACTCTTACTTGACATAGGATGACCCTGTGAGTGATTGAAGAAATAAAATCAGTGTTATGGGGTTTTTATTCTATTTCATTCCTTTTAAGATTTAGAAGTAAAGTACAGTAGACTCCCTAAAATCTACACATAATTTACCGATGTAGGGACAAAATTCGACTCTTATTTTTATATCAATTCCATATTTTTTAATATGTAATTTTTGGTAATGTTACTGAATTTGTGCTTTTTCGTGAAAGAAGAATAAATTCATTTCTGAAAAAATTTAAGATAAGCATTCCGATAACACTGGTAATCACAATTTTTTCACTAAATATAGTTAAATATTAATAAAGCTTTTTTGGTCATTAAAGTCTTAATTTTGAAAGAAAACTTCTTTATTTTACGATTTTGAAGTGAATTAGTTGTGTACCTTTAAAAGGCAGGTTTCATTGAATAATTTAGAAAAAATGCATCCAAACTTTATAATGAATATTTAATTATACATTATTGGTTATTTATTTGACATTTGCTTTTATTATTTAAAAAATTATCTCAATTTTTATTAGTTTAGCTTATTACTCTTCTTAATTATTTTAATATTTTACTATATTGCAAACATTCATTATAATTTTGATTGCATTATTAAGTGCTTTCAAATTACTGTTTAAGAAATGTAAACAAAGCAATGACCACAAATTTGCAAAATTCTAAAATCAGCAGAACCTCTGGTCCGAAGGTGTGCACATTCAAGGAAGTCTACTGTAATATTATTTCTACATTCCTTAGTGAATGGCCTATAATGGAGAAAAAATAAATTAGCAGAAATAGCAGCAAATTGGCATTATATACTCAACACATACCTTTTGAAAAGAAAATCTGGGTAAATAATGATTAAAAGTAATTAACGTGAAACACCACTCTTACATATACGTTTTTAAGATGCAAATTGTTTTCTGCACATTGCATATATTGCATTTAATATCTTTTCAATACTGTAGCATAAGTATACTAAATATGCAATATTTTCGGAAATAAGTACTTTCTGTAGAAAAAGTTATGATTTAAAAAATAATTATGTTATCATTTTATTAAATTATAATTGAATATTGGTGATGTGTAATTTTAAATATTTGTTAGGAGAAAATAAATAAATAAATAAATACTAACAACCTTTTAATCTTAGACATACAGGCATTCATTCAAGAGACTAAAATAGTTAATATTTTTTAAGTCAGAGATTCTTAATTTTTTTTTTACTTCAAGGTATACTTAAATTTAAGGTTAATCTTCCATGTCATACTACACTCATGATGTTTATGTAACGATTGTACATTATTTTTAATTCATATTTACAGAAACAAAATGATTTATCAGAGCTTAAAAAAAAGGGAAAAATTCACATCAGAGGGAAAGTTGATAGTTGATTGAAAGGAATTGTTTTGTTTTGAAGGTGAGAATAGAACAATGGTGTATAAAGTTGAATAAGATAATGAATATTTTGATTCTGTTTTCTTAATATCAAATTTGATAATTATCTTAGACTCCTGAGGGGATGGTTTGATCCCGCCATTTTCGAGCTAAAAAATTGTCCAAAATTTCATGGCTTACACAGGGAAATGTATGGTATTTAATTCATTCTGAGAGTGTGAACTGCTCTTTTTTTTATAACAAGTCAACTAACTTCCTTTTTCAAACTATTCACAAAACAGCAGAGAAAAAAAAAAACATTTTTATTAGGTTCATTGTAAAACAGTGAAAAAGTGCATCAGTAAAAGAAACCAAAATAAGTAGCACAATAGATTGAAAAATTGTTAAATTACAAAAGCCAGCTTCTTTAACTTTTAATTGTTGTTAACAGTCTCACTGAATGCTGTTTTTTTTTTTAAATATTTACAGTTGAACATGTAACTTTCAGCTCAACTACAGATATTAATGAATTTTTTTTTTTTTTTTTTTTTTTTTTATCCCTAGTATAATAATAAAAAAATTCTGAATAGGTGAATTTTAATTATAAAAATCCTGTAAATAAATGTTACTACAAAAACTGTATCTTATGAGTTAAACATGTTTTTTATTTATCTTTTGATAAAGTGATATCAAAGATCACTCACAGTAACTATGCAACAATTTCTGTGACAGTAGTTAAGGATTAAATAGCTCTGGAATTAAATATATCTCAAGTTACCATAATGTTATAATCAGCATTTTTACTTTTAATACTACAGAAATTTAATAATCTTACATTTCAATAGTTTAACAAATCTTGTCTCAGTTTGAAAAATTTTTGAGCCTATACTGAAAGAGGGAAATTTAATAAACTGCAGTTAAAATTCTCCAATATCCAGTTAATCATATTTTGACAAACTCAGCACCAAAATTCATGTCTTTTGTGTAATCTTACTGTATCTTGATTTAGCACTTCAGTCAATGCCACAAGAATATATTCTGTTGAATGCTACCTCTAGTGTCATAAATTTACCGACTTTGTTATAGCATGTATAGAAAAACAACCATTAATCTATATGGCTATAATTCTGTAGGTTTCTCATAAAATTTAATTAAAAATTACTGAAAAGAGCATACATGTCATTCAATAAACTTAAATGCCCAATCGTTAATGCACCTGCATTTGACACACACTAAAAAATAAAATTTCTTCCATAAAACAAATCCAACAGTTCTCAATCACAGAGAAAAGATAATTACTCATTATTGCCAGATATAAATACATGCTTATTAAAAGCTATTATACAAGTTAACTCCAGAAATCTTTCGTATAACTGCAAATGTGCAAACTATTTTTTTAAAATTAACATGAAGTTTTAAATTTAAAAATGTTCATAAAAATTTATAGAACTGTAAAGGTAAAAAAAGGCTTGTAATTAAGCTTTTTTTTTTTTTTTTTTTTTTTTTTTTTTTTAACTGCTTTCGTCTAAAATGAGGATAATATAAAGATAATGTATATATCGAAGTTATTAAACTTTTAATTATTTTTAAAAAGTATAAAAAGAACTGAATAAACAAATTTACATCAGTTAATCCTTTTAAGATATGTTGAGAGTCGCAAAAATTGTTAAATTTATGCTATGCTGTTAATACAGATTATATAACATCAAAGAAGCTTTATATAACAAAATAAATAAAAAATGTTTTACTGCAAATTACATTAAATCACAGCACAAGATAAAAACATATGATATCAAAGATTTATACTAAGAAGTCCTACAAAATGTTATTATTATTCTTATTTTTTAATGTTTAACATTTTACACCCAATCTTCTCTCTTTCCCTTTAAATCATGTTATGAAATACTGAGATTTTTTTTTTATTTCATAACAGCAAGAACCTAAAAAAAATATATCAAAGTGCAAGTATAAAGTTTGAGACAAAAATATTTTTCACTTTAATATCATTCAAATAAAAAGCTTAAAAGTATTTTTCACATGCTTAAATTAAAGTAATCAATATTTTTTGCATTATTGAATTAAAAATTACTGAAATTTTTATAATAATTTTTATTATATAACAAATTACATATTAAATATTACCTAAATCTAAAAAAAAAAAACACCTGTAAAAGTTATTTAAACTTTAGTACAAGAATCACCTGTAATTTTATAATTTTTCATTTTCTTTCTTCTTTATTTACTAATTAATGAAGTTTTAGACATTTCTGTCCAGTGGGAAAAAAAGTATACCCTTTCTTATCATAGTCCATGTGCTCAAAGAAAGCTTGAACTTCTTTCGACTCGGTGCTAATGTTATAGTCTTCAAGTTTATGCTCAAGAAACTCGGGAGACACATTAACAAGTGCCATGTTTCTTTCGGTGCCAGCAACACTTTTGAAAAATTTCCTGGTTTGAGCTATAACCTCCGACAGCTGCATCTGAAAACAAAAGAATCAAGCATTTTCAGTTTTAAGAATACAAGGGCAGTTTAGAAATTAACCTGTGTTTTGCTATAAATAATAATAAATACTGGGATTTAGCTGACATGACACTGGCAATAGGATATTTTTAAAATAGCAATTTTGAAGACAAAATTTAAAATATAATGCTTATAACAGACAAACAATATAACTTACTAAAAGCTGGGGACGACCAAGAGCTGTCATCTTTATAGCAGCAAAACCCGTTGATTGTGTAGTTCCTATACACATAAAAGAAAAATAAATAAATAAATAAAAAACAAACTTTTGTAACAAAACCAACAAAATATCATACATGATTTTAACTAAGGAATTTCCATGAACATAATTTACAATAAAGAAAGAGTAGAAGAAAAACAAAAAGAGAAAGAAAAAATGACTAAAAAAGTACTGGTAGTTTTTTTATGAAATAACTTTTTTTTAAAGATTAAATACTGAAAAACATATGTGTTTTCAGTGTACTTATACTGAAAACACATAAGTATACACTGTTCTTATGTGCTTTCAATGTGCATCAGAAAACACATAAAGAATATGTAACTCAAATTTCTACCAGTAGTCAGGAAAATATCAATTTGTTTTGTGTAGTGCTGTATATGATATATAGATTTGTATACATATTAAATAGTAATGCTAACAATAGTTAAATTAAACACATAACCCAGTTGAAAATTTCCCTTCAGTAATTTTCCTCATTGAATGGAAATGTACTTGAGAACTTTTGCTTAGATCTGAATATGATCTATAGAATCTATAAACACAAAGTAATACAGGAAAAAAAAGTAAATTTAAAAAAGTATATCACAACTAAAAATGCACACTTCTGACAATTACTGATCATAGGCAGTACTGTAGCCAAATTCTTTGGCATGTCCCTGTAAAGTATGATATGCCTGCCATATTTTACAGTAAGTGTCTTGTATATCCTTCACTGGTATATATATATATTATATATATACAGTAGACTCCCTCAAATCCGCAAACCAGAAATCCGCAACTCTCTAAAATCCGCACATATTTTATGGATGTAAACAATGAAACTTTCAATTGGGATATTGCTACAAAATTTAATTCTTTTAGTTTTGTATAAATTTCATATATTTTTAATTTGTACTATTCTTAATAATACTTCATTCATGTTTTTTTCATGAATTAAGAATAATTTTTTTTGGGGAAAAAATTTAAGATATTGCTGATATTACTGGTAATCACATCTTCTTACAAAATATATTTATGCATTTATCAAGAATTTTTGGTTATTAAGCCTGGCTAAACCTGAAATAAAACTTTCTTATTTTATAATTTTGATGTGAATTAGGAATGTACTTTTATGATGCAAGTTTTGTTGAATAATTTTGGAAAAATACATTTAATCTTTTTAATGAATATTTAATCATACATTATTGATTATTAGCTTGACCTTTGCTATTAGTACTTTAATTATTTTAAAAATTATCTAAATTTTTATTATTTTAGTTTATTACTTATTTTAATATTTTGTTATGTTGTAAGCATCCATTACAGTTCCAAATGCATTATTAATTGCACTCAAATTACTATTTAAAAAATGTAAACAAAGCAATAACCAGAAATCCGCAAAATTCTAAAATCTGCACAACCTCTGGTCCCAAGCTGTGCGGATTTGAGGGAGTCTACTGTATATATATATTTATTTAATTTTCAATATGCTTATAATAGTGTAATCATTAAAATATATATATATATATATTATGTATGTTTCTTTTCCATAAATCATAACTGTTTTGAGTGTCCCTGTAAACAAACTGTTACTGCCACACAAGCCATTTACAATACATAGCATATTATAGTGAACTCAAATAACATCTATGAATTGCATGGAAATTAGTTTATATTTACGTGAGTTAGCATGTATAGGTAGATAGACAAACCAAATTCATTAAACACTTTACAACTTTCAACTACATTGGAAAAAGTTAAAAATCAAATGTTTTGGAACTGTAAATATTAAGTGCACACCGCTAAATACAGCAGAGTTACAAATATCACAAAAAAATTTGAACAACATACCTGCTACAGCATTAATGCACCTAATAAATGTTTCCATATTCTTTTCACACTGGGCTTCATTCATATAAAAGTATGTCCTAGCAACTGTGTGGTGTTTTCGTCTGTCTGCAAATTTTTTATATGGCTGATATTCTTTCATTTCCCCTTTTGAAGAAAAAAAAAATCATTTATTTAATTTATAGCTTAAAAACTGAAACTTAAATATAAGAAGTCATACATTATAAGCAAATACATAATTATCAGAGTTTCCTCCACATTTAAGGCAAGTTATTGCTGGAAAACAAGGGTAATTTTTATATTTGCTAAGGTACTTTTTTAGATTTTATCAGGCACTTTTTTATTTTTAAAGGCAACTCTAATATTTAAAAAATTAGAGAGCTGTTTGCAAGACACAATGAGCCCCTTTTTTGTTATGCAAGCAAATATTTTAATGCAAAAATTAGTAAAGGTGAAATTTTTTTAACTGAGGTGCAAGAGGGATGTATTTTATTATTATTGAAGGGCTTGAAGAGTGAAATTTCTTTGATCAAAAGGCAGGCAAGATAGCACCCATCTGAAATTGTCTGGAGGAAACTTTGCACCAGTGTTGAATTCAGACATTTTTCTCCGGGAGGGACTTCTGTGGTCCTGGGGAGGGGGGGGGGGCATTTAATTGCTCTAAGAGGAAATGCCCCCCCTCCCTGGATTCAACACTGCTTTGCATAATAGTTGATTAATTTAAGTTTTGTGGAACAAAACCCATAAATAAATATGCTGCACCAAATGGAGGGTACTCCAAAGTAAGATGAAATATCAGATTTTAAAAAGCTAATATCGTAAAAGATAAACACAGAGTACAAAAATTAAATTATTTTAAAATACAGTAATTATCTAAATTGCATTTCCTCATTCAAATTGAAACCATATTATAATACTGACAGTGACTAAAGTAAAAATACAATTTATTGTTAAAATGAACCACACTGAAGGCAGGCAAAGCTTTTTGTGCAGGATGTCTCTCACAAACTTTTATGAGAAAGTAGGACACATCATAAAGACTGAGAATTGTATAGTAAAGGCCCAAGGTGATATTCTCACCAGAACATTAAAATCTCCCCTACCCCAAAGAAGAATGCCTGAATTCAACACTGTGCTCGAATGACTCTGATAAAGCAGATACAGTAGATTCAAGGCAGTAATTAAAAGGGTTCTAGGGTCGGCTCAGCCCCCCTAAAACACTTTGAGCCTCCCCTGGAAAAGATTCCAAGGTCACTAAATGAATTTATGTTTGTGAAATTCTGTTCAAAAATTTAATTTAACTTTGAGGCTCTTTCACAGTTTTGCAGGAATACTACATTGTAGCTAAAATAAATGTTTCAACACTTATTTTAGCTACAATTAACCCTTTCCGGCGCACTACTCTTTAAAGTTGGAATTTAAAGAAAAAACAAATTAGGCAATCTATTTAGGCCTAGAGGAGTACACAAGTATTGTTTTGTAAAGATTGCACTAACCATTTTAATTATACAGCTGTTGGCGAAGTGGTAACCTCCCATAAGTAAAGCATTGATAAGCACAGTGAGAAGAGCATTGCTGTGAAGCGCATATTACAGTTAAACATTTTACCTATTATTTAAAAACAGTAGAGTTTGATCTCTGTGGTGCTGCCATCTAGAACTCATAAGAAAATTTAAAGTAGCCATTAGAGTAGTTTTTGAAATATTCACGGAGTTTTCATGTCTCTAAACAGGGGAAACTTTAGGTGTTGCCGACCCGGTAACACTGCACGTTAAGGGGTTAATTCCCATGATAGAACACTTTTCTAGAAATTATATAGTTCAGAAAATTCGACTTTACACCAGAAAAATTCAATGGCTAATTTTGTTCTACTTAAATACATAATGTTCTGTTATTAATGAAAGCAACTATTGCTGTTTTAATTTTCTGGTGGGAACTAGGATATACGAATTAAAATATCTCAAAATATCTCGGGCAGTTTGGGATCTAGAGGGTTAATTATACATTCAAATTTTTCATCATATTATTTTTTTAGCATAAAACGAAGTTATTACAACATTTTAATAAGAAACATAGTGCCTACAGTGTGAATATGCAGTAATTTATCTTTCTGTGTTAGAAAGAGAGCGAGAGAGAAAATATGACCCCCCCCCCCCCCCTTTATTATTCACTTCTAGCAACAGCTCTGAGTAGACTCCCTGAAATCTGCAACAATCTAAAATCTGCACATTATTACAGATGTAAACAATGAATGAAATTTTCATTTCAGATGTAAAAACAAAATTGCAGAATGTTTTAGCTATATATCATGCTGTACATATTTTAATAACATGTAATTTTTGATAATGTAACTTTTTTTTTTTTTTTTATGGAAGGAAATAAAAAATTCTGGAAAAAAAATTCAAGACATTGCTGAAATTACTGGTAATCACATTCTTTTTATAAAGTTTGACTAAACCTGAAATAAAACTTCCTTACTTTATGATTTTTATGCGAATAATAGAGATTTAAGAGGAAAATTCCTTTTAAGAGGAATATTTCATAGAATAATTCAAGAAAAATGCATCTCATCTTTATTATGCATAATTATAAATTATTAATTATTTACTTAGTCTTTATTTTTAATATTATTCTAATATTTTACTATATTGGAAGCATTTGTTATAATTTCAATAGCATTATTACTTTCAAATTACTGTTTAAAAATGTAAACAAAGCAATGACCAGAAATCCATAAAATTCTAAAATCTGCACTACCTCTGGTCTCAAGCTGTGTGCATTTGAGGGAGTTTGCTGTATTATCCCTCCAGTGATTCCATGGACACCACTTAGCATTACCTACTTGCGTAAATAATGTTTCCATTCATGGGTTGCTATGCAATTCTCAATCCCTTATGATCCATTATTATCTTCCCTAACAGTTTGCTTGTCATTACATTTTTGAGGCATCCTGTATCAGTGTTGAATTCAGTAGGTGGTATCCCCCCCCCCTAGAGCAATGAAATGTCCCCCCCCCCCTCCTGGAAAATTTGAGATTTTGTATTTTCAATGGTAAAAAATTAGAATCCCTCTAGCCTCCCAGGACTCTATAATGTCCCCGCTGGAGCCACAGAAGTCCCTCCCAGAGAAAAGTGTCTGAATTCAACACTGTCATGCATAATCACTCCCAATATGACAATGAAATGAATGAGATTTTTTTGGCAATGACTTAATTAATTGTGATATACCACAATCATAGATCTTAGAACAGTGTCGATTTCAGGAATTAGAGGTTTGTGTTTTCAATGGTCAAAAAGTGCATTTTCCATCCCCGGAACTCTATAATCCCCCAACTCTCCCCAAAGCCACAGAAGTTCTTCCCAGAGAAAAGTGGATTCAACATTGTGTTAGTATGATGGAGATACAGTAAAACCTCTAAATAACGGACACATTGGGAGCGCAGAAATTGTCCGCTATTCGGAGGTGTCCGCTATTGGGAAAACCTCAGAGATAGAAAAATTGCTAATGAATGCTTAATGTTTCGTTAATCGATTTCAAAATATCCTAAAACTTCTATCATATGATTAATTAGAAATTAAAATAATTTTTAAAGCAATAAAACTAAAAAAATGTGCATACCTTTATCCTTTGTTTATTACTTTTTTACAAAAAAAAATTTGTTACAAAAGTTTGCTTTTACTTGCGATTACATGTACAGTCGACTCTCGTTAATTCGAAATCGGATAATTCGAATCTTCGCTTAATTCGAACTAAACATGAAGTCCCGAAATTTTCAATGGCAGAATAACGTTAAAAAATTTCATTAATTCGAACTCATTTTCTCTTGACTTCGTTTAATTCGAAATAAGGAGAATTTCGATTTTTCATTATTTTTTCTTTCTTATGGATTTCAGATCATTTGAATAATTTTCTTTCTTTGGTTTTTGTGAAAATTGTTCAGAAGGCGTATACATATAATCCACTGCATTTTATATCCATTCTCTTAGTGCCCCGTCTGTCCACCAGTGACGCTTTAAATTTTTCTTCCATTGTGCTTGCTTCTAATCTTTTAATTAGTTTATGTATTTATATATTCTAATTTAATAATAGGTCATATTCTAATGATAACAGATAAAACAAAATTAAAAAACACTATAACATTAATTCCTTTGTAATAGTACCATATTAAGCATGTTTTCATTTCATATTTTCCATAATTCGAACTTCGGATAGTTCGAACATTTTTTGTGGTCCCGACGAGTTCGAATTAACGAGAGCCGACTGTAATTTGTTTTCCAATGTGAAGTTTTAACTCTGTCAATAGTTTTAATTCTTTTCAATCGTCTTTTTGCAAAAATAAAAAATAAAATAAATAAATAAATAAAATAAAATGGTATAACTGTTTACTGCATTTTTTTGCTTCTTAAAAGCATACAATCTCAAATCATCCGAGGGAAGGGGGGGGGGGGTTGTGATCACAGATAAATGTAGGGGGAGAGGGGATTTTCTTCAGCTCACCCCCACATTTATCTGTGATCAGAAAATTTGTGATACATTGCCCTGATAAAATCAGAGGATTTTTAATTTTTTTTCCTCGTTAAAAAGTAATTTTTCATTCTTTTTTGCCAAAATTACTGTCCGCTATTCGGAATGTCCGTTATTCAGAGGTTAAATATACAAAAATTTAAGTTTTGGGAGTGGGGATTTAAAAACTGTCCGTTAAATAGAGGTGTCCGCTATTCGGGAGTGTCCGTTATGGAGGTTTTACTGTATTAACATGGCCCAGCAGTGGCGTAGTTAGAATGGGTGAGATCCAAGATGGATGTGAATGGTGTCACTCTCATTTACAAGGGTGTCAACCCCCACCCCATCCCATCCGTCATATTTTTTCAATCACAATTCTATTTTATTACAACAAATGACCATACCATTCCTTATTTACTTTTTGCCCTCCTGCATAAAAAAAAACACCAGAGCGGCTGATCACTCAATCCATAATTTGCACATGTCAGTGCGGTGTCTGTCTTTATGTAGAAGATAAGTCTTTCTTTTAAAGTTTGCTTTCGCTACCCATTCATTGGACGGGTTAATTTTTGTTTCCTGGTGCATATTTAGAAAAAATTTACATTATCAAAGAAAAGAAAATTAACTCTGTTGCTAGAATTTCCATTTTATTTCAGAATTCTTTTTTAGGTGTGTTCGTAATTATGTAAATACGTAGCACCTATTGTTGTCGTTCAGTCCGCCCGTCCATCTGTCTGTCCGCATATAACAACGCAAAAACTACCCAATTGAATTGTTTGAAATTTAAAATACATAATTATTACATAATTTTGTCGAGTCATTTCAAATTTTATGAAAATCGGATGCATAGATCAATTACAGGGACAATCAAAAGTATTCCGTTACATTACGGTCAATGGGGAAAAAAGTTTCAAATGCATTTTAATCGTTTGAAATTTTAAATACATAATTATTACACAATTTTGTCGAGTTATTTCAAATTTTATCAAAATTGGATGCATAGTCCAACTACAGGGACAATCAAAATTGTTCCGTTACATTACGGTTAATGGGGGGAAATGTTTCAAATGCATTTTAATGATGTTACACTCATTCGAACGTAATAAAATTGATATGCATCTATAAAGTACATATTATAATATACATTTTGCATAATTTGTGGTACAAAGAACATTTGTTATTGATTTACAAGGCCACACAAAAGTATTCGATTGCATAATGGTATAGGGAGAACATTGTTTGGTGCGCATTTTAATTGTAATTATTTACAATTTTATGAGATTGATGTATGAGAGTGATATTTTTAAAACTTTGTTGTCGTAGGAACGCACCTCATTTGCTATGCTTCACATGCAATTTCCAACTTGTTTTATCTTATAAGAGTATGTATATATATATATAGACTCACAAAAAGAGATTGAGTGTCACCGCTTAGGGGGTGGCACCCGAAGCGGACACCCCCCCCCCCCCCCCCACTTGCTATGTCACTGTAGCCTGGTTTTTGAAATTTAATCTATGGCATGAGTAACTTAAGGTAAAATTACTAAGATCTATAAGCAATTTTGTTTAAATAATTAAATGCACCTAAAATTTCAGATTAAAATAAATTCACATATAACTATAAGTAATTTTGCAATGATGCTGCTTCTATATTGCATATTCGAACAGTTGTATGCTAAAATATTTTCTATGTAATCTTGCCTTTATTTCTGATTTTTATGTATTAAGTTTTTTTTTTAATACACACACACACAAAAAAAATAAAAATCTGTATTGTGCATTATAGTTTTTAAAAGTTCTGTCAGGCATTTTAGCACTTGAATCTTCCTCCTTTGCTTCTGCAATAAATATTTTAACTTATTTTATTAGTGTTTAAAAATTAAACTTACCAAGTTTGCCATCTTCTGAAGCAGAAGATAAAAGACCACTAAAATAAAATAAAAAAGCATTGTTTGAAAAAAATAAAAATATAAAAATATTACTTATACTGGAGAAAAAAATAACACAACTGTGATTTAATTTCTAATTAAAATATTAGAACCTCTAAAAACTTACTACATAAAAAAAAAAAAAAAAAAAAAAAAAAAAAAAAGCATAAATAACTTTAATTAATTAAACCCCATTTAGTTTTTTTTTCCTTGCTAAAATTTTATTTTTTTATTTAATAAAATCTATTATTAATTATTATTATGTGTAAAAATAAAGATTCTACCAAGATTTTTCTAAATTTTTATCATAATAATGAACGGTGCAAAGCAGTAAAACACACTGAAAATGAGAGTTAATTATTAATAGTGATTATTTTTTTATTCAAATGCTGTTAGTTTGAAAAGTGAAATACCAATTACTTTGGATGGGTGCATAACAAGTGTTGCCAGATGTTCCTATTTACGTGGGAAGTCCAGAGCCAGATTAAGGTTGTATAGGGCTCAAGGCCCAAAAGCTTTTCTGGGCCCCCTCGCCAGAGTTGTATAATATAGATGTACGCCGTGAGCAGAAAATTTTAGAAAAAAAACAATTTTATTTTATTTTATTTTATTTTTATTTTTATTTTATTTTTTTGTATCAAAAAATGAAAATATTTTTTTAAATTTTACATACGAATTATTTATTGTTAATGCTAATTTCGACAAAAGACCTCGAAAAAAATCGCGAATTTCAACCAAAAAGCGCGTAAAAAGACATTTCGACAAAAAATCGTGTAAAAAACAAACATTTCGTCAAAAAAAAAGGGTGAATTTTGTTCAAAGACCGCTGTAAAAACGTAAATTCCATACATGACTTGCGTAAAAAAACACGAATTTCGTGCATTAATCGCTCAAAAGAAAAAAAAAATTCAAATTATGTCCATGAACGCTCAAAAAACGCAAATTACGCCCATGAAACGCTCGAAAAACACAAATTACGCCCATAAATGGCTTAAAAAACACAAATTTGTCCAAGAATCTCTCAAAAGGCGCAAATTACGCCGACGAATCTTTCTCTCTCAAAAAATAAATAAATAACCGCAAATTACATCGATGAAACGTATAAAAATAGCGAATTACATTCATAAATCGCTCAAAAAATGTGAATTTCAACGACAGATTGCTCAAAAAAGCATAAATTTCGTCGACAGATAGCTCAAAATACGGAAATTGCGTCCATGAATCGCATAAAAAACGCGAATTACGTTCATGAATTGCTTAAAAAGTGAATAACGTCCATAAATTGCTCAAAAAAAAAAAAAAAAAAAAAAAAAAAAAAAAAAAAAAGAATTACATTCTTAAATCGCATAAAAACGCGAATTATGTTCATGAATCGCTCAAAAAACGTGAATTATGTCCATAAATCGCTCAAAAAACGTGAATTACGTCGATGAATTGTGTAAAAAAAGACTCTAGTTGCACACATAAATTGCGTAATAAAAATAAATTCCATCCATGCAAAAATAGTATAATACGTAGTTTTATTAAACGTTAAATTAATTTGCAGAAAGTTTTTGACCTAATATTATGTGCGCAGAAAGTTTTTGGTTTTATACAAGTCTGTCCCTCGCAAAAAAAAAAAAAAAAAAATAAAATAAATAAATAAATAAATAAATAAATAAATAAATAAATAAAATAAATAAAAATTAAGCTAGAATATATATATATATATATTTTTACATCGGTTGTATTACAGAAGTCATCATTAGATTATTATACGGTTAACGTCGACATCGAAAACCGTTTTTGACCTTTGAGAAAATAACTGCAGAACACTGAAAAATGTAAGAATTTTTTTCTGTATAATTTTACTAAATTTGGACCCCCCCCCCCCCCCCTTGATCAAGCCCTGGGGATGTCCCTATTTTCAGAAGCTCCAAGAAATGTTCCATGTAACTACCGCGTGGGACGCCAAAAATTCTAATATCACATAAAGGCACAAATTCTATTAATTTTTTTTAGTATCATGCTGTTCGTTAGTCTTTATCGAGCGAATTTAATGCAGTTTAAAAAAATACACGTTTGACGAAATTCGAGTTTTTTTTTTTACGCTTCTTAGCCAAAAAGAAAAAAAAATCGCACTTTTATTTTCCAGATTGATTACCGAAACTGATTTTTTTTTTTCCCCGCGACTGATTCACGAAGTTCGCAATATTTTTCCGGGACCAACTGATAAAATTTGCTATTTGTTTCAATGATTTTTTTTGATGAAATTTGCGACATTTGTCTTTGATCATTTATAAAAATTTTTCATCGTAAAGGATTAATACAATTTGGCATTTTTCGCGCGATCATTTGATAAAATTTGTGATTTTTTTGCGCAAATGGTTTTTGAAATTCACATTTTTTTTTCAACTGATCAATTGAAGAAAATCATTTTTTTGTTTTTTGGCATATTTTGTGAAATTCACAATATATTTCTACCATCATCGTTTGAAGAAATTCCCGAAATGATTTAGCTAAATCCCCCAAACCAGTGGTATAGTCGTAAAAAACAGAGCTTATACGTTTAAGCCAGAGGGTATACGCAAAAGTGTACATATACTATAGCTGTCTAGAGAAACAAAGCGTATATGATGTTACTTTAATAATAATAACAACCAGAAGGTATACGGCGTCCCTACTACATCCTTGCGCCGCAAACGGTCGCAGAAAAAAATCGAGGAAGAATCGCATGTTTTTGAAAGAATTAAAGTGGAAAAAATGCACACAACATTCTTTTATTGTGTGATATTTACTTTTTAGGTGCGCAATTCGCGCAATCCCGCACACTATTGTAAAACCCGTCTCTGAATGTCGCCTCGCTTCCCTATCATCAATAAAACCACGGCCGAACTCAATGTCCTTCCCTCTTTCTCTCTCCTTATACGGCCGTAACAAACATTCGAAAAGCCTTTGTTTTCGCGGAATCCTTTTTCACTCCGAGAATCGTAGAGGGCGCTTTTTAACGACTGAATCAAAAGGGGGGAATTTTCTTATCGCCTTGGACCACGGCCGAACTCAATGTCCTTCCCTCTAAAAAAAAAAAAAAAAAAAAAAAAAAAAAAAAATCGATATGATATCATTGCCCAATATTGTCGAAAAAGTTTGCTTCATTTGTTTATGTTTTGAAACATGTAAATATATTTTTATTTTCATCGTATACTTTATTGCCATGTCTGTCCGGAGTTAAAATATTTCATTTAATATGCAAGTATGTTATTTTTCTATACGGTTGTAACTTCAGATCAGCACATATAATGGCTCAAATTTATTGAAAATTGTTTGCAATGTATATATATGTATATATCCATATTTTAAAAAATAATTAAGAATAGTGTAAATTTCCATGTATTGAAAAAAATCGTTATTTTTTTCTTGCCGGATAGATTTCTTGCCAAAAAGATTTGCTTATATTATGAAACCATGTGGATACATTTTTATTTTTATCATATACTTTAATCCCGTGACTGTACAAAGTTAAAATGTTTAATTTTATATGCAAGTTTGTGAATTTTTCTATATGCTTGTATATTTCAGATCAACACATAGATTTTTTTTTCTTAAATGTATTATATTTTTTATAATATGACTGTCCAGAATTCAAATATTTGATTTTATAATTTCCCTTAAAATAAAAAATATATATTTTTTAAACAATATAAATCTATAATTATATATAAATATACATATATATTAATATTTCCCAGTGCACTTCATCTTCTGTACCTCATATATTTAAAATTATAGTGTGAATTATCTGCAATCAACTTTATATATCTATATTTTTCATCCGAAGTACGGCATTAAATGTTCTAAAAAGTTATCCTTATTTCAAAGAGTTTTTTTTTTTTTCTTTTGATAAAGTTTTGGTTAATTTTCTTTATATTTTGAAACGGTAAATATTGTTTTTAAAAAATGTTTTATTGTATATTTTATCATCAGAATTCTCAGTGTTTCAAGTAATCAAGAATTTAAATGTAAATAAAAGTAAAAATTAAATTATAATTTTTGTTTTCGATGTTATGGTAGAGTGTTATTAAAAATATTTTTAATTGCATAAAGCATAGTATTTATTTATACCTAAATCTTTCAGTTTTTTCTGTCTATAGAAAAAGAACGGCCATACAAAATATACATACAATATATATCTTTTATAACCCATATACAGCGAAGTTTTTCGTATTTTTATGTGTAAAAGTAACGTTCAGTAAGCATTATTCACAGTCAGTATCAAGCCACCTGGCGGTGAATGAATGATTCCGAAACTAAGGGGTGATTGTGAAGGCCGTAAAACAAATAAATAAATAAATAAATAAAACCCTTCTTCAAATGGCGAATCTGCATTTAAGGATGGGAATTTGTGATGTAAATATTCGAATGCAAAAATGCGATATTATGAAGGTTTTCTTAATAAAAATGAGTATTCTTTTTTAATGAGCCGAATTTTCGAAGTGATGATGGATTTTTTAAATTTTCGAAATTGAATGTCTTAAATTCCAATTTCGGAAACAGAATCACTCCTCGCTCTTGGAAAACAGGAGCAGCGCTCTTAGAAAATCGTCAACGAATTTAATCATGTCGGACATCGTACGCCAAATGTGGCAAAATATATGCGTCTGTACTGTAATTAATTTTATAAATATTCAGATCTTGATGCAATAAATGTTGCACTCTTATGTAAACATGCGTGATTGCAATTATGTATATTAAATACAGAAAAAACGGAAATAATATGACTCCAACATAAATAGGACGTCATCCCCATGGCAACCGAGAATCATTACTTATTATAAGATATCATTGAATGAATTATATATGCTAGTACTTAACAGAATGAAAAAACTTTTATTAATATTTTTTAAAGTTTTGATTCGATTTGAATAAATTTGAAATGACGTGACAAAATTATGCAACGATTATATATCAGGAATGATTGCGATTCAAGAGTGAAAAACCCTTAAAATTATCGATGGAAACTATCAATTTACGCAATTTGTGTCCCGCGAATTTTGTCAATTTATAACTGGAAAAAATTGTAATTTTTGTGCATAGGTTGCAGGGGAAAAAAAAAAAATCAAATTTCTTCAGTATGCGGGAGAAAAATTGAAAAATTCACCAGTCATTTAAGACTAGATGTTTTATTTGTTCGGGCCCAGAAAAATCGCGAATTTCATTGATCGAGAGCGAAAAAATATCAAATTTTGTCTATGAGGTGCGGAAAAATCCCAAATTTCGTTGATCAGGCATATAGAAATATTTTCATAAGTCTACTTTTATTATACAGCTTCAAAAGTTACTATGTTTTTAACTTTATTTTTTTTTCTTTTATTCTAAACCATATTATTTTTTTAATGAATCTTTATTTTTATTTGAATGTTGAAAGTCTAAGAATCTAAGTAGTCATTATAATGTTCCTATTGTGTATTTCTTATAAAATATACTATAAAATCATCCCATAGATATGTATGCAGTATTCCTCAAAAAAATCTTAATTATTAGGGATGGGACGAATAGTGATTTGGCCGAATAGCCGAATACCGAATATTCGGCTAAATTTTAGGCCGAATACCGAATATTCGGCGGCCGAATACTAACTTTTTTTCCCAATAAAGAAAAAAATTTTTGATTATATATAATTTCAAAAATAGGCACTCATTAATAATTATTACTCTTAAATGTGCTTTTAAATGTATTCTTAAGTTTGAAACACTTATTTTAACACAAAAAAAATTATGAAATTGCATTATATTCTTTTATGTATTTGTACATCAAACTTTATACATATTTATATATATACAACAACACTTTATATGTACATCAAATTGATTTTCAGTAAGTCAGGATGGCAAAATATTTCCATTAAAATATGAACAATGTATTTCACTTTTACTATCAAATGATACTTTTATCTTTTCTTTCATCCAAAATTAATAATATTCTTAATCTCTCTCTCTCAGAATTAACAAGGAAATATTTTCTGAAGTAACCTTTAATGAAGTAAATTTGATCATTAAGGGTTTGTGTCCCTAATAATAAGCGAATTCGTCAGAATGAGACTGTTTGCAAATCAGTTGTCAATCTTTAAATTACAAATTACGTTAAAGCAAAAGGTTATTCTTAAAGTAGAATGCATATGTTAACAAAATTTTTGACATTTGAATCAACACATACAATATTCCACTTATTCAACAAGCATTAAAAGAATAAACAGAAATTGATAACAACATGAATGAAGGAAGATGTAAATTAAAAATACATACATAATAATGTTACATATTTAAGCCAGTAATTATGCAAATAATTATTTAAAAGGGAAAACTATAGAATAAAAATATTTTGTTCAGCATTTAGAATTTATGTTTAAATATTTATAAAACCATCTTTATAAAGCAAGTTGTGTCATCTAATGTGTATCTAGTTAACACCAGTTCTGTTTTTAGATGTATCGTTGTATTTGGAATAGTAATATTTGCTATTTAATTTTGAAAATGAATCTTCGTTAATACACCTAGTGAATGAATTTTTTCATTTCTCATTTCATAGAACATAAGTTATGAATTTCATAAGAGCCTTTTTTACATGTGCATGGAATTTGCAAACATTAATAAATATTCGAGTGTTTTAAAATAAGGTAGTGTTTCTTTTTTTTTCGATAAGTGTTTTTATATCTTGAATTGTAATATATCATTCTCTAATGAAGACATTTCCTGTACAATTAAATCTCCAACTTGGGCAGCATTTTCTAAAATATCACCAACCTTTATAGGCAATACAGAAAGGCTGTATATTTTTTTAGCATCTGAATAACTATGTTTTGCAAGTAAGAATGAGAATGACTTCATAAATGAAGTAACCAATTTGGATTAGAGGGAAAAAAATTAAAGGGAAGAAATTAAATTCACAAATCCTAAATTTATTTGGCAAGATATCTTTCACTATTCGGCGAGATTTCAGCAATATTCGGCGAGATATCTCTAAATATTCGGCTATAGGTATTCGGCCGAAGTATTCGGTCAACAAGCCTTCAATATTCGGCCAACCGAATATTCGGCAAAAGGGCCGAATACCGAATAGTGGCCGAATATTCGTCCCATCTCTATTAATTATATAATAAAAATCTGATTTTTTTTTTTCTTTAAAGAAAAATCAGAGATTGTGTCGGGCCAGATGGGCCGGGCCTGTTTTTTCTGATCTCTGTATAGGCCGATCCAAACCTAGAAATATAAAAATATAAACGGGCCGAGCGGGGCTCGGGCCGTACTTTTGAGTTTTACAATGGGCCGGAAAATTCCGGCCGTACAGACCTCTATAATGGTTACGTTTCTATTTTTTAAGTACAGAACACTAAAAATGATTTTTAAGTGTAAAATATTAATTTTTAAAAAGTATCTATGTATCAACTGTAAAAACAAAAAGAAAGGGAAGAAATGAGATACACAGATATTTTGCCGAAATCTCTACTCAGGAACAGAATTTGGTAAAGTAATAATGATAAAAAGATTATTTCAGACCTCATTTCTGCTTTCTCAGCTTGTTCTTCGCTGATATCCTCCTCTGCACTATAGTCTAGAATACTTTTCACACCAAAGGAATGCATTCGTCTGATTACAGGCTGGATTTCACGTTCATTTTCACCAGCAACAAAATGACCATAAAACGTGCCTTTCATTAGCACGTTGAAAAGAGTTGGACCCAGCACCTTTCTGCCTAATTTCAGAAGCTGTAAATAAAAGAGAAAATAAATAAAAGTAGGCTTAATTAATAAAGAAATAAACAAAATACATTTATATTTGTATACAGGGCCGTAGCTAAGGGGGTGCTATGGGCGGCTCACCCCCCCCTAAAATATTTTGAGCCCCCTCTGGAAAAGATTCCAAGGTCACTAAATGAATTTCTGTTCCAAAAATTCAAATGAAATTCTGTTCAAAAATCTAATTTAGTTTTGAGACCCTTTCACAGTTTTTCATAATTGCTAAATTCCATCTAAAATAAGTGTTTCAATACTCCCTCATCCTATTTGCACATACGAAACTAACATGATGTTTAATTTTGTGCCAGTTATACGCTCAAAATTTTCATCATGCTATTCTTTTCTTAGCATAAAATGAAGTTATTACAACAGTTTAATGGGAAACATAGTACCTATAATGTGAATGTGCATTAACTTATCTTTCTGCGCCAAAGAGAAAGAGAAAAAAAAATTATGAGCCCCCCCCCCCCTACATTCTCTTGAGCCCCCTCTTCTATTGTTCACTTCTAGCTACGGCCTTGTTTGTACATACAGTAAGAGCCAAGATCTCATTACAGGAGGTATTTGTGATCGGCAAGGAAGAGCCGTTACCACTCCCTGTATTTGGAAATTTAATTATGTAAATTTTCTTTATCTCTAATAATAATAATAAAAAAAAAGACAAAACTTATTATTTTCAAAAACTTAAAATAATTAAGGGGACACATTACCTTTAAAGCCATCTCTTCAATTTTGTATAATACTGTAATAAGATGGCACAATACTTAATACTAAAAATTAAATAAAATTTAAAAAAGAAAAAAAATTCTTGTAGAACAGATTTTACTAAAATTCAATTTTTTAAAAATAAAAATTAACTTTTTTAAAATCCCTACTTTATATATATATATATATATATTTGGTTTTGATCTTTTTTTTTTTTTCTACATTCATTAGAATTATACTGCATAAAACTAACTGTGCATGGATTCTTAGATGTATAAAATTTTACATTTAATGATTTTTTTTTTCTTGCCTTATGTATGCTAAAAAGTGAAGGACATTCATCAAACTCTCAATTAAAAAAGAAAAATAAGAAAAGAAAAAGAAAAGAAAAAAGAAAAGAAAATTCGAATGTTAAATCTTTGCACAAAAATATTAAATCCACCATGGAGAACAAACATACAAATAAATAATAATAATAATAATTCAAACCTCTATCTAAATTAGCAAAAAAAAAAAAAAAAAAAAAAAAAAAAAAAAAAATCAATGTTTATCGAACAAGTAAATTGTAAAAAATATGAACATGGTGAAAAATCAGTTTGATTTTCATTTGTATTGTTAAATAATTGCGCTGGATCTATTTCAAAATTTACATTATCTCGCGATACAATTGTCCTATATGTGGTGTCAAAATTTAAAGAAGCTTTCAATTAATAGAAAAAAAAAAAAAATGGATATTTTGACCAATTCCAAGGTTGGTTCTATTTCCCCTCTTAAATACCAAGTTATTTTTTTTTCCCGTAAAATCTTTAATTTTTTGAATTATAAAAATTCCACAGAATTATTTATGTTTTATTCTTTTCATATAAAATAAAGCTCAGTTTTTTGAAAAATGAGGCTGAATACAGCAGAATAAAGTTGTTTGCACCAAATTTCAGTTGTGTTTTTCCAATATATTGGCAAAACTTTATTAAAAGACAACCCCACCCCCTCCTTCCAAGCACGTTCACACCATCAAAACAAACTCGGATATTATTTCTTTCGTTCGAGTTGTAATACCAAATTTACTCTAAATAAATTTTTTACAAAACGTGTTTTTAGAAACTGAAATATTGTAAAATCCTGAAATTTAGAATTTTCATTTTTAGTTAATTAGTCGAGATATTAATTAAGAACGACAGTGAACTCTCACCAAAAGCGCATGTTATCATCAAAGCCGGCAAAAGCGCTCGTGCATGCCGAAAACCCGATTTACACGGCGGAAACGAAAATGAAGAACACAATAGATGGATTTGTGAAGGGTTTAACCAGAGTTTCCCCCAGGTTTAAAAAAGGGCAGGGCGCTACTGTTCTCAAAAGGGCACTTTTTCATGTTTAAGGGCACTTTTATAGAGTTGAATCTAGAATCTAGCGGTTCAAAAAGTCGTGAAAAAACAGAAAATTCATCAAAAATTGAAAAAAAAAAAAAAAAAAAAAAAAAAGGTAAATTGTGTTAAAAGATCGCGAAAAAAACGGCAAATATTGTTAAAAGATCACGAAAAAACGGCCAATTTTGTTAAAAGATCGCAAAAAACAGCGGATTTTGTTAAAAGATCGCAAATAACGGCATATTTTGCTAAACAATTGCGCAAAAAAGTCAAATTTCGTGAACAAAAATCGCGAAAAACGGCAAATTTTATTAAAAGATCGCAAAAAACGGCATACTTTGCTAAAAAAATCTCGAAAAAACGACAAATCTCGTGAAAATAACGCGATAAAACGGAACTTTTTACAGAATTTTACGTTTTATTACGATTTTTGGACTAAATTTGTCGTTTTTTTCGCAAATCTTTTGACGAAATCTGCCGTTTTATCGCTATTTTTTGACGAAAGTTGCCGTTTTTTGCTTGAAAGTTGCCGACTCATTTGACAAAATTGTCCTTTTTATCGCGATTTTTGGAAGAAATTTGTCTTTTTTCTACGATCCCTTGTGAAATTTTCTTACGAAATTAGCCATTTTTTTGCGAATCTTGCCAGAAATTAGCCGTTATTTCGCGATTTTTAACAAAACTTGCCGTTTTATTAGCGATTTTTTTGACGAAATTACCCGTCCCACGGAACGCGTATGAGGCTATTTTCTGCATTCAGTAGCTGATTTTTTGCGTAATTTACCTGCTATAGTGCGTTATGATCATCGCTGGGAGGGCTGTGTTTTTTCAAATGTGAGGCAAAAAGGGCGCTATTATTATTATTTTTTTGAATGAATGGCAACAGGGGCGCTATTTTTTGGATGAGGGGCAAGAGGGGCGCTATTTTTTAAACTAATGGGCAGGAGGGGCGGAGCGCCTCCCTGAAACCCTCTGGGGGAAACTCTGGTTTAACGAAGAGAAAATCAGTAAAAACAGGCCCGGCTCGACTCAATTTCTATTAAAAATCAAAAAAATTTTAACATATAATCAAGATTTCTTTAAAGAATACTGCATACATACTTATGGGACAATTTTACAGTATAATTTAAAATACGGTGTGTTCGCAAGACAGAAAATATACAATAGCAACATTAATAATTACCGAGATTCTTAGAATTTTCAACATTTAAATAAGGGTTCATTAAAAATTTAATGCAGTTTAGAATAACAGAAAAAAGGAGAGTTAAAAATATCATAACTTTTCATGCTGTATAATAAAAAGCAGATTTGTAAAAACATTTTTTTTTTGTCTTTTATTAAGACTTATTCAAAGGAGCTATTTTTCAGATACATTTCTGAATTAATTTCTTTTCCGAAATACATAAGATGGGCAAGTATTCTTATTCAGAAACTATGTAATCGAATGGCATTATCCATTTTTTTGATCATGATAATATTTCTTTGTATGGTTGACAAAGTTAGCGTTATGAAAATTTCCCGGATTCTCACGGGAAAGGAGATAAACCAGCAGCCATGTGACAAGAATCTCCTGTATCGCGACAAGTAATAAGTAATTCATTAATCAAAAAGGGAAAATGGTATTCCATTCCAAGTCTTTTCTATAGTTAGGCTTATCAATTATATGCATTTACAGTTAAAAATTAATCAGAAAATGTATCAAAGTTTTGCTTTGCATTGTTGAGCAGTGAATTTGCGAACCACCTTAAGATATGTTTACAAAGACTACGTTAACAGAAGTTCATTATAGCTATTACTATTTGTACAAAAAATTGCCTGCCCGACACATCCTAAGAACAATTAAGTCCAGTTCCGGCCCGTAATATGTAGAAAAAAAATGCAAGCCTGATCACGGTCCAGCACGAGTCTGCTAAAATAAAATTAAGCCAGGGTCAGGTACCACGTGTCCGATGCCGATCTCTATGTTGGACGTGTTACATTACTGTATTGATGTTGAATCAACTAGAATCAGCTCGTGACGCACATTTAATACTTATTCTCGTGAAAATACTATTCACTGACAATAGCTCACATGTTATTGGCCTCATTCAAATTTTTATACGTGGTCGGCAGGTCCGCTAAATTTTTTATAGGCCCGGCTGGACCGTTCAACTTTTTCTGCTGGCGTGCGAACCGGGTACGGGCCACTCTAGTTTATCGTCATTCTTTTTTAACCTCGATTGGGACAAACCATTTCGTATAGCTATGCAACTAAAGATGTGACCGTTTAAAAGATTAATATTTTTTAGAGAATTTTTCATTTAAAAATATAATTTAGAAAAGATCGAGTTAGATATACATTAAACTATTAAACATAGATATCAGCAATGCTGCTTACGAGCTATAGCGGTAAATTACGCAACAAATCGGCGATGGGACGCAAAAAAATATCCCTTATGAGTCCCATGAAACGCGTAATTTCGTCCGGAAATCGCGAAAAAATGACAAATTTTGTTAAAAAATCGCGAAATAACGACTAATTTCTTCAAAAGATTCGCGAAAAAATGGCCACATTTCGTCAAAAAATGCCGAAAAAAGATGGATTTCCTCAAAAGATCGCGAGAAAAAGACAAATTTCGACCAAAACTTGCGAGAAAACGGCAGATTTTGTCAAAAATTCCCGAAAAGCTACAAATTTCGTAAAAAAAAATGCGATAAAACGGCAAATTTCTTCAAAAGATAGCAAAGAGAAAATTTCATCAAAATATTCGCGAAAAGCGGCAAATTTCGTCAAAAAATTCACGAAAGTAAAAGCAGATTTCATAAAAAAATTCGTGCAAAAACGCAAATTTCGTCAAAAAAGGGCAGATTTCGTCAAAAAATCGCGGAAAAACTCAAATTTCGTCAAAGAGGTTAAAAAAAAAAAAAAAAAAAAAAAGCTAATGCTGGGAGCGAAATTTTTCTGTTTCAAAATTGTTTTTTTTTTCTGCTTCAAAAACTAATTTTCCTGCTTCACAATCCGCTTTGACTGCTCCAAATCTTTCTATGTGATTTTGATTCCTGAAAGCACACATTCATTAAACAAAATGTATCCCTTTACTCAACAAAAGTATTCTTTTCTTTTTAGCAAAAATGTCTTTTTCAATAAATCAGTCTGACCCCTTAAAAGAAATGAGAACAATGGTGATACTTGTTATCTTTCTCACTTAAATAAGCATTATTTTATAACTGAATTTGTATCTTGCACATTTATTAAAAAAATAAAGAAAGAAAATTTCTCTTATTAACAAAATTAATATTGGTTTTAATTAATTATTTATTATTATTAAAACAATAATTGCATTTCATTTTTCTTTTACAAAGAAACAAATTCAATTTTTGCGTCGAAAAATATGACTTATTATTAATGGGGATCAACTTTTGTAGTAAAAAAGGGACCCAGATTTTAGAAGTCGTGGGTCTGGGAACCCGGGATTTTTCAAGTCCAGTGGCATCACTGGATATAGAGAAAAGGATATAAATCATAAAAATTATCATATAAGATTAATACAAATTTAAAGTTGCTATCATTGGACCGCGCAACGCCGGGTGTGACTCCTCTACGCTCCACTTGAGTTTCCAAATTAATAGAATTTTACCATGCATTGATATTTAATCGTAATTTTATGTTTTCGCACTTTAGATGGAGGTTTAACAGGGGTTGCGGTCCACTGTATGTACTCATTAAGCATCAGGGTTCACTTCAGTTTAATAAATTACAGTGAAGTATTTTTAAAAACCATACTTTTTTCTATAATGCATTTTCATAAATTATGATGTTTTACAAATCTTTTTTTTTTTTTTTAATTAGTCTTTATTTAAATGTATGAGTCTAAATAATCCTTAATGTTTATTCTGTGATTTTCGAATATATAATAATTAATCAAAAATTTTCCATAAATAATCTTAATTGCATTTTATTTATTTTATTGCATTTTATTTTTAATTGAGTCAGGCGGGTCTGATTTCATTGATTTTTACACGGGCTAGTTTCCCTCTGTTTTAAATGATTTTTGAACAGGCCGGATCGGGACCGAGAATTGAAATTTCGACCCTTGCAGACCTCTACCTCTAGTGTACATACGTTAACTTTATTATTATTATTATTATTATTATTATTATTTTTTTTTTTTTTTAATGACAAAAAAAAAAAAATCATGTTTGAGTATTTTATAAAAGTTTCAGCACTTGCTATCAGAAACATCTAGATATTATACCAAGTACTGGTGAATAAGCACCTGTCATCAGAGGCAGCTAGATGTCATACCAAGTATGGTGAACAAACATAATAATCACCCAATTTGTGAGACTGCGAAAATTGTGAAGGAAGAGAAACTGGATGCCTGCCAGCGATTACACAAGCTGTTGGCGTCAGTAAAAAAGCACTTGTCAGTAAAAAGCCCCTGAAAACTTTCTCTCATTTCTAAATTTTCACTTTCATTTTCTTTTATAGCTTTCAAAAAAGACCCATCATATTTTAGGGCCCTTTCGCACCAAAATAGTTGCTACATATTTTGGAGATTACAATATGGTGGAAAAACATTTTATTCAATCTGGGGCCCCTAACAGCAGCGAGTCGAAGGCCACGGGATAGTTGGCCTGTGCGGTAGTCAGGCCCTGTGGGGGAGGGGGGTAGTGTACCTTAGCCCAATAAAAAGCATAAAATCACAAATCTTTTGAGGTTTTCATATTTCCACTCTTAGGAGAGGGGAATGGCCGCCCTTCCTCGCCGCCACCCGCTGTATTCAACAATGGTTAGCTGAATGCGAAGAACCCGTTACTGCACGAGTAGCCTGTGTACAACAAAACTAAAAAGCCCTTTTTTTATTTATGTTCACCGATTACACTGATACACTAAAACTAGTCGACCGATTCATGTAATTTTTTTTTTTTTTTACTTTCAAGAAAATATTTTTGAATCGGTCTCATTTATTTTTTTTTTTATCAAAATTGGTTCAATACTTTTTTAGAAATTCGACAATAAATAAACATCTTAAAAATATTTTATTTACAATGATTTGCAGCAGCCCTATCTGTAAGGCGAGAAAGTCGTTACCGGCGGCGGCGGCAACCCCCCCCCCCCCCTCTTCATACGGTTTTGTTTTTGTTTCTATAGAATCGCTGTAGGGAAAGCCAAAAAGCAATTTTGCATTACATAATGTTAAAACTTTTATGAGTAAAACAATGAAAAAAAAAAAGAATCAAATTTGTAAAGTTTTAAATTCATCAAAGATTTATTTGATACATTCGCTCCATCTGGTTGACTATAATTTACGGTGAAAGGATCTGTATGCTAATACAGAGTGGGCCAAAAGTCTCTGGCAATTTTTTGAATTTACCATAAAATAAAGTAATTGATTTTTTTTTTTTTTTTTTGGGGGGGGGGGAGTTAAAAAGTTTATAATTGTCTAGTTTATTATTGATTTAATTTGCAATATAAAAATGATTCTCGAAATTGTTATGTGTGCGAAGGGGGGGGGGGATCTATATTAATGAAATATTTTGGAAGTGATAGTATAATCTAACATAGTGGAGAGAAAAAAGAAACTTTAAAAAGTGATGATCATTGTTGTAAATAAAACTTTGTGTACATTGTCACATCCCTCTATGATGTAGCATCATATATTGATATTTTAAAATATTCATAATGGAGTTTCTTACGAAATTACATTCCGTCAATTTTGGTGTTCTCTTAAATCATAAAATTAATACTTTTCCTGTCTAATATAACTTGAGTTTTATCTAAGAGAAATACTATCTTCTAAACAAATCTAAATACAGATCGATATAATTTTCAGTTAGTAATAAAGCAGATGTAATTATAATATTATTTATTTCCTCCTTATATAAATATTTATATTAGCTAAAGTACTTTCATTCGTTAATCTTTATAATTTATTACATCAAAGTTTTATTTATGATTATATAAACAATGTAATAATATTTGATAGATGACATAAATTATACACGAGAGCAAGTAAAATAACTAAATAATAGTTATTGCTTTTTTCATTTAATCATTATGAAACATTCTTGTTGGTGATCTATCGCCAGGTTGACGCTGTTAGTTTTTGAATTTTGTATGTAACAAGGCTAACGGATTCTTTTTGATTTAACGTATTTTTTTCGTTGCTCGACAGAGTGTGTTTATCGGGCACTTTGCAACCAGCCTTTGAGATGTAAGGTAACAAAAATTATGCTCATGAATGGAGACCACCTCCCGAAGTTTTGCTCTCTTCATATTCAATAAAGGATTTTTCCATGGATTGTGGACTTCTCAAATTATTTGCTTTATTTTCTACAGGAAACGAATTTGTCTGGATTATTGCTATACAACGTCTTTCGATTGCATTTTTCCGATCACAGCTCAGTAATCAAAGTAGAACGATGAGTATATCACGTTTCAGAAATCCATACACCTAAAATTACATTATATAACTGGAAACTACACCATATATCTGGTGCCTTGGAAACGAAAGTAAAGCAAGATAATCGGAGGAAGAGATATGGGGGTGGTCTCCTAAATTACAGACACTCTCAATGAACATTTTATTCAAAATATTTCCAAGAAGTGAATTCTTGTATTCGATGTTCCGTTCATTGTAGTACTGTGACTGTGAATAAACTGACAGTACTATACCTGGAAAAATAGCTGATGGATGTTATATCGGTTTCAGCTCCGGAATGTGAGCTTTGCCAGCAGTGCTTACTGTTTTATTTTCTCGCCTTGTTCGGATCTTCTGTGCCTAGCAACACATCTCGTTCTACACCTAATTTTAGAAGTTAAATGCTGCATCTTTATCCCATTATATTTGAAAATTAGTTTGTTTTTCAGTGCTCATCTGTGTATTTCAGGGAAATGCGTAATGTTTCAGTTTAACTTATCGCTGAGTGCACAGTTTTACGACAATGGTGTTTCGCGTACACTTGCCATTTTCAGCAGCAATATATGGATGTGCAAGAGTTCCTTCTAATGTGGTGAATGTGCATTATTTCATTTGTGTGAAATATTTCAAGATGAGTTCGGCACAGCATAAGTGCAAACATGAGATAAATAATATAGGCTTTCATGGCCATCATTTAAGTGATTATATATTTAAGGTTCTATCTGCTAACATATATAAAGAGTGAGAGGTAAGAATGCAGTCATGTTTCCGTAACAATATAAAATATTGAAATAACAATTTCATCAAATTAATTTTTAGATATTTTAAAGTTAGCATAGAATTGTTTTAAATGCACATATATTTGTGTATTATGCAAAATATATAAATATATTTTCATGTTTGTCTAGACAATGCAAGAAATAACGGTTATTATATTTCTTAAGTATTATTTTGGGGGTCATGCATGCATGCAAATTTTATACTTTTATACTTTTTTAAATGCAAATTTTATTTTATATTTACAGTGGAGCATCGTTTATACGACGCCGAAGGGACTACCGATAAACGTCGTATAAACGATAACGACGTATAATCGATTTTCACTTCCAAAACTAGAATTAACTTTGTTTTAATTTAATTTTAATGTTTAACATGATGATTTGCATGAACTTGTAAATTAAACAAACCAAAAAAAAAAAAAAAACAAGACGGGGGGTGCAGAATTAGTAAGCAATTTAAATATGCGTGTCTTTATTTATGTTTCACCGAAAGGTTCCTCATTTGCAGTACATCATTTCCTTTCCATTTAAAGTCAAAGATCAAAAAACCCGCGGGGCCAACCAAAAGTCGCCAATACTGATAACAGTTAGAAGGCAACTTATTTGCAACTTAAAACAGGTCGGGAAAGCTGACCATCCCCGAAAAAAGAATGAACCCTCCCAGTGTAATCTGTTACACGTAAGCTGATGTTTCAGACTAAATGCACTCCACATTATAAAAATGTGGGCTGGTGTTCGATTAAACACGCTTTTTGCTGTCATTCCTAGCTGCCAACTTCCGTTCGTTCGTAAAATACACAAGAAAAATAAACAAAAATAAACCTATACAAAATCGAAAAATCGACGTATAAACGATTTTGTGCGTCGTATAAAAGATATATTTTTGCATTAAAATGAATAGGAATGAATCGGGACCACATTAAAACGTCGCATAAATGTAAACGTCGTATAAGTGATCGTCGTATAAACGATGCTTTACTGTATATATATATATTTTTGCTTGGTATTTTAAATGCTGATATGCTTGTATTTACATATTTATATTTGTGCTTAACAACTTTTAGCAGTCCATCATCTTTATATTTCAGTACAATTCTCAGAAAATTTTTTCATGATTAAATAAAATTCCATTTGATATGGTTTAATGCTAAAATCAAATAAGTGACTGTATGGATCTCATGCAGTCTCATTTATATATAAATTTTAATTTTTTTTTAAATTTGTTGAACCTAGTAGTTGGTACTTTCAGACTGTACATAATGAGTAGTTTGATTGTTGGTAAAGGTATTGTAGATATTGTGCACTGCCATGCATACTCAGTAATTAGTGTACTGAGTATATCAATTTTTAATATGTGTAAAATGTTTCTTTTTTCTTACGTAATGAAGAGGTTATGAGTTTTTAAATGCTTTTGACAAACATGGGCTTTCTTGATCCGGACAAGTTATGCCCATGTTATGTTTTTATTACAGGTTTTTCTGTACATTGATCTTTCGGCTGGCCAATCATTATTTTCATGTGCAGGATTGCCTCATACTTAAAAGTATGTCAAATGCATTTGGGTGTTCAGTTAATTTTATTTTGGTGGGGGTGTAGAAAATTAATCAAACAGTATGATGCTTTTATAATATTAATATAAAAGTGTTTTATGTAAAATTATTCTTCTATGATTTTTATTTTATAGCAAATTATTATGGTATATTATTGATACAAAGATAATAATGGGATTTGCAGGTGAAGTAAAATAAAATATGTAAAATGCAAGTCATGATTTAGCGTAAAAAATAGAGAATTTTAATGTCATAGAATTTAATTATTCTTGATAAGGTTGGTATAATATTGTGTGTGTGCAAATTTTTAGTTTTGTTCTATATAATTCATTTTTTCGTGCATATGTGTAGAAGGTAACGATTTGATTTTTTTTAAAGATTATTCATGCCATTTATTAGTTTTATTTGTCTCGTAAATATATATTTGGTATAAGGGTTTTATGTTGTTTTATTTTTATGCCCTCGATTAACAACAGTGGAAAAATTCCATTCAAGGTTAAACATAAATGTAGGTGTGTTAAATTTCATAAATGTGCTAACATGAACGTGATACTGCCATCGATTTCCACTAATAATATTTTAACCTTCCGAATGTCCATTTTCCTCGTGTTTCAGGTGTTGTACATAATATTTTATAAGGATGCAAAATTTTTTAATTATTAATGTTTACAATTTCGTGGAACGATTTTCACGACCTCCAGTTATGTTATTTAGTCACTGGTGTCTTGTTGCCTTTACCATTTCAAGTATCAACATTTTAGATGATAACATCCCTCATTTAAGTTTTTACATTATATTTCAGACACATACATCTCACATGTTTTTCGGATTTTTGCAAAGTTTAATTAGATTAGTTTTTCATTGGTTATTTTCATTACTTTTTATTTTTCAGATTGATAAAAATTCTCTATATCATAGCCAGTTTAGAGTGTTAAGTATCGTTGCTTTTCTTATTGTTTTCAGATTCAAGTTAATTATTAGTTTTCTTTTACATTTAATGTATTATTATTTCTTGCATAGTTTTGGGACTCTTTACATTATCTTAGAATGTCAGTTTGTTTAAAAATAATAATTGAATTTTTAGTAGGTTAAAGTTATAAATGGATGGAAGTGTGGCTAATTTGAACGTTATGTGAATTGATATATGCATATGACATATGGCTGGTTCATATATCGAAGCGGATATGCAGATATAATTCATATAGGATTTTATTTTAGAGACTGTCAAAACTCAAAATAATCTAACTTAAAATAAAGACACAGAAATGTGCCGCTAAACTGCAATGGCGTGCTTGCAGGGCGGCTAAAAAACTCACCAAAAGAATAATAAATAAACAAAACTCAACTTCAAATTGAAAACCAAAAACAACTTATTAAATCTTAATTTAATGAGTTATTTAATTACAAAACTATCTTAAAAAATTACACACAGATTTAAGTTGGAATATAATCCAAAATTTTGAACTATTTACAAAAATTAAATTTAGATAGACACTGAATTATATTTACATTATTTACAAATAAAATATATATATGCATACAGAATAAATGAGAAATAATCATACTAGAACTCAAAATAAAACTCACTTAAAATATGTGAAGCCAAATATTCTTTTTTCTCAACTCTTTTGACTAACGAAATACCTGTTGGTACAGCGAATCTCAGAATATATACCTTCCAAGGGTTGAAGAACAAAACACAAAACTTTAGATCGTAAACGCAGCTGGACTCTTTGTTTTGTATTCTTAACTAAAACTCATTATATATAAATTTAATATATAATTAAGGATAAAATTATCCTCATCTCAGCGAAAGATGGCCCAGAAATTTAAAATCTGAGCCTATTTCTTTCTTTCTCAAAATGTAATTCGCAAAAATATTACCGAAGAACTTCTTTTACCTCCCATATCGCTGAAAAACCAACAATCGTCTGCTCCCGCTCCAACATCTACTCTCTGACGTCACAACGTCAGGTGACAAAAAGCAGAGAGCGATTTTCATAGCGTCAGCTGAAAAAAGGCGCGAATTCTTAAAAGCCCCGTTTTCTAACATCCTCCCACCTTGATTTTCTTAAAATCAATTATTTCTCATTTAACACTAAACAAGTTTGATACTAAAAAATAAAGTTAAATTGAACATTGCTAGATCAAATAAACATGAAAAACAAATAGTAGGAACTAAATTGAAACACAGTACATATATTATATAAAAATTAGAATTAGAGTTCTTATTAACAAAATAAATCAAATAAAAGTCATTATTTACAGTCTTAAATATTACTTCTTACGTGGTTTAATCAACCTTCCATATCTGGATCTATTTTCCGGTGCCAAGGTAAGCACAGGATCTCCAGTTGACACTTCCAGTGGGTAAAGTTTTTGAATTGGTCGTGTCAAACATCCGCTGTTAGTTTTTACCTGTACTATTCTGGAAGCACCATCCCTACTGTTGTATATTTTCACAATTTTGCCCATGGGCCACAATACACGTTTTTTTTTCTCAAGTTCAATGAGGACAATGTCCCCCACTTTAAGTTCTTGGCATTTAATATTGGCTTTCTGGACAAGTTGTCCCAAATATTCTTTGCGAAAACGATTTCTCAGTTCTTGTCGCAAACTGTTGACATACCTCACACGTACGTTCAATTTATCGGAATCGATAATATCTAAATCAGGCACTCCCACTTGTCTGATATCTTGCAGAAACAAGGAGGGTGTCAAAGGTATGAGCTCATCAGAATCATCCGAAATATATGTCAGTGGACGACTGTTTATTATGGCTTCAACATCGCACAGGACTGTTAAAAGCTCTTCAAAATTCACTGAGGATTTACCTAAAATTCGTACGAGTAAAGTTTTAATTGAGCGAATAAGTCGCTCCCACCATCCCCCCCACCAGGCTGCAGTAGGGGGATTGAACTTCCACTTAATTGGATAGCATTCAGCGATTTTCTTCCAATCCAGACTTTTCAATGCATTGTCCGTTCCTCTGAAATTGGTCCCGTTGTCCGAGTACACAACTGACGGACGTCCTCGTCTGGCGATGAATCTTCGAAAAGCCTGGAGGAAGGATTCCGTGCTAAGTGCCGTGAGAAGTTCAAGGTGAATTGCTCTGTATACTGCACAGGTGAACAACACAATCCAGGCTTTTCCCTTTGGCTTTAAAAGCAGAGGACCACACAGGTCAGTTCCGGTGACTTCAAAGACAGCAGCATCCCTTACTCTGTCAAGGGGTAAATGTATCGGGGGCGTTGTTAAAGGTTTGGAAGTGAATCTTTTGCATACTACACAACGGTTTATGCTAGATTTTATATTTCTCTTTGATGAAATAATCCAGTATTTCTGTCTTAATTTAGCAGCCAATATCTGCACACCAGCATGACAGTACTTTATATGATATTGTCTAATTAGGCATTCAGTTAAGTAATGCTTGGACGGAAGAAGAATTGGATATAAAAAGGAAAGTTCATCATCTCTTTCGATTATTTTAGTTTTCACCCGAAGAACATCGTCATCGCCACGCACAACCACCAAACCATGAACGGAATTTTCCTTCTCGTGAAAATACTTTTTTTGCTCTATACCCCATAGAATTATCTCAGCTTTAGTTTTTTCTTCCAATGTTAGGGTATTAGTATCATAGGAAGGCTTCTTTCTCAGTTTATTCACAAATCGCAACATCCAGCAGAAAATTCTGACAATTTTGGAAAAACTGGAAAAATGCTCGTACCACTCAGTGCTTTCTATTTTCACGTTTAAGTTAACAATTTTTGTTTTCTTTAATTCTGAAGCGACTAATTCTTCATCTGGGGAAAAATTAAAATTAGGCCACTCCTCGGGAGTTGCTTTCAGAAAATCAGGCCCCTCCCACCAACCGCAACGCAACAACTGTTGGGGAGTACAGCCACGAGAAGCTATATCAGCTGGATTAATTTTTCCTGGGATGTGTCTCCAGCATTCTTTCTTAGACAAACTTCGAATCTCCTTTACTCTGTTATTCACAAAGAGACCCCAGTTTTCTTCTCGTTGAATCCAGCAAAGAGCTACAGTTGCATCCGTCCAGTAGTAGATTGGAACTTCCTCAAACAACAAAGCGTTAGAAACGTATTTGGCTAAACGAGCTCCTAAAACACAAGCTAGTAACTCTAATCTCGGAATGGTCACTTTCTTCAATGGAGATACACGAGATTTGGCTGCCACAAACCTCACATAAACATCTTCATCTTCTTCACTTCTTAAAAATATAACGGTGGCATAGGCGCTTCTACTGGCGTCGCAAAAGACATGAAGGGACCAAGTATCTATTTTTCCATAACCTATGCGACGAGGAAATTTAAGTTGGGAAATACAAGCTAAATCTTGGTACCACATTAAAAACCGATTCTTTAATTCATCTGGCAAAGGTAAGTCCCAATTTGCCTTTGTGGCCCAAGCTTCTTGAAGAATTAATTTGGCAGGTATCATTACTGGCACAATGAACCCCAGAGGGTCAAAAATAGAATGAACTATAGAAAGTAATTTTCTTTTTGAAAAATCTGATGATATTTGCTCAGTTTTAAATGGAATGGAAAAATTGTCATTTATCCGGTCCCACTGAAGACCTAAAACAGGACAGACCGGATCGGTGTTCTGTGAAGAGAGCTTTTCACTTTCAGGACCAAATGTCCACATACGCAGTTCCATTTGGGCATCTGCCATAATGTCGGTTGCTTGCTTCCTAAATATTTCAAGTTCTGCGCTCGTATTCACTGAGGTTACGCAGTTATCAACGTAGAATGACTTTGAGAGCTTCAGGGCCACATCTTCGAATTTTGAAGGTACATTTTTAAGGTGGAATGAGATCACTGCTGCCAACAGGTATGGGCTACTGGTAACCCCAAAAACAACCCTTTTATGTCGGAATTCAGAAATTTTGTTATTTTCCCACCAAAGAAATTTTAGATAATTTTGGTCTTCCCGCTTTATGCCAATTTGTAAAAACGCTCGCCTAATATCAGAAGTTACGCCAATCGCCTTTTCTCTAAACCTCATTAGAATCGCCGGAATTTCTTCTACGAGATTCGGACCTTTAATCAAACAATCGTTTAGCGACAGCGAGTTATCCGATTTGCATGAAGCATCGAAAACGGGCCTAATTTTACTAGTTAAACTATCTAATTTAATAACTGGATGATGTGGCAAATAATGTCCCTTTTCACTCTTTTCAGATTCTGGGATTTTTTCTATTACGTCTTCAGACAGCCATTCCTTAAATATCTTATCGTATTCTTCAAAATTGTTCAATTTTTCTAATTTACGAGTAGTAGCAAAAAGCCTTTTTTCTGCAATATGCCGATTAGAGGCAATGTTAGGTGGAAATTTTTGAACCCAAGGCAGGCTTACGCAATATCTCCCATCTTCGTTTCTATGAAGCCCCTTCAAAAACTGTTCCTCAGCTAATTGATCTTCCACCATTTTGGAAAACGTTTGCGCTTCATCTGCTATGCCAATTGTTTCTAAACTCCACATATCAGAAACTTTCATGTTTTGAACATGTAGATTAGTTACTAACATGGATTGGGCACCCTCAAAATTCTGAACATTTAATCCTATTGGTTCTCCACATAAAGTCCAACCCAATTTAGTATTAATAGCTGTTAAACCCTCATTAAGTTGAATTACATCACCCGTAAGAATTTGTCCATAAATATCACTACCTATCAAAATTTCTATTTCCGGGTAACCGTCGCCCACATCTGAAATCCAAATTCTATGCATTTTTAATTCCTTTAATAAAGGACCTTTAGAGACGCGTGGTATCCCTCCGCAAATTTTTTCCTGATCTAGAAAGCAGAATTGATATTCAGTACGTCTTCCTACAGGACATAATCTCATAGAATATCGTTTATGATTTTTAGACTCAGTTCTTGTCCCTCCAAACAAAGAATGAGTTAAATTATCAGAGGAAAGGCATTCTAATTTTAAAGCTTTGGCTGTAGATTTCAGCACATACGACCTTTGAGATCCGCAATCCAGGAGACACCTGACCTTTTTCCGTATGCCACCTGACACTACCTCCACCATTAATTGTTAAAAACATTATAATGTAAACTCTAAATGAAGATTACAGAAAACAATAAACAAAAGACTTAAATTGTTTTCCATCAATCATCGCATAATTAAAGAGCAACCAGGAAATGATTTTAGCAAGAACAATTTTTCTTTTATCGAAAGTGAAAGAACTGTCATCATACGCAACATAACCTTCAGTTGTTTACAAAAAGAGTATAATCTGCAAATAATGAAATTGATTTATAGTAAATAAGTGATAATTAACTATCAAGGACATTGTCATCAAAAACTCATTAATTTCAATAAACATTAAATTACTTTCACGATATAAACATTCAAATAATAAATTTTGTTTTTCATTGTAACATAATAATAATTTTTCTTGTATTTTTTACAGATATGAATATGTTGTAGTAGAGAAAGGAGCTGTTTGTCAGAGCTCCGCATATACCTAATCAAGTAAAATACAATATTAGTTTTCTAAATGCACCAGTGTTTTTATTTACAGTGTGATTACTAATATGTGATTATATCTTCATACATTTAAAAGTGGATACAAAATATGGATACCAGAAACTGGACAGCCTGCTTTGAGATGAAAACTAATTGAAGGTAAGTCAATCTCACCTGGCTTTTTTCTATTACATAACTGTTTTAGTAAAACTGATGAGGGCGTACTCATGCAATTAACATGTTATGCTAATTATCGCTAACATTAATGTCATAAGGAAGACTTCTTTCATACATGAAGGTGTAGACATAGTAGTTTGTACTGTAGTCGAACCTTTTGCGCTAGCCGTACTCTCATTTTTTTTCTCTTGAATCTCGGGACATAAAATTATGGGGTGCGATCGCTTACACAGGTGGCATTGTATGAATAATTTACAATCCTTAGCAAAATGGCCAGGCTTAAGACAGCGTAGGCAGCACTTTAATTCTCTTAATTTATCTAACCTTTCGTTCAGGGGCAAAGACCGAGCCGAAAAACATTCTTTACTTTCATGATTTTTCCCGCAAAATACGCATTTTTGTTCCTTAGTTGCTACCAAACTTGCAGCACTCACGGGCGGTTTTTTATTTTTAAATTTGATCTCTTTAGGGCGTTCATCACGTGAAGGAGGAGAAATTTCAAACCCTGACCGTGCAAGTTTGACTCTCTGTTCCCCCTCAACTTCTTTTCGCAGAAACTGTAAAAGATTCGAGAGACGTGGTCCCTTGTCACTAAATAGAACGCTTCTCTGCCATACCCTAATCATTTCAGCCGATAAACATGATTCAACCATGGGATATAGCCAAGCAGTATTGGAGTCTTGGTGTACACCTAAAGACTCGAGAGCTCTGAGATGAGACTCAATTTTATCAAACAATGACACCAGTGGTAACTTATCTTTACCTTGTGAACGTACATTTTGGATAATTAATTTTAACAACTCTCTGACATATATCTCAGTTAAAATTTCTTTGTTACCAAAACGTTCCTCAAACGCAGAAATGACTTTCGGATAATTTTCCGCAGTTAAGGGGTAACTCTCAATTAACTCATAAGCTCGAGTCCCCGGTAACATTGATTGGGCTAAATAATGAAATTTGTCAACATCATCCAGACTCTTATCCTCGTGGATTTTTTTAAATTGACCCCAGAACGAAAGATAACTTAATAGTTGACCATCAAATTTTTTAATTTGGATTTTCGGCAATTTGTACCGTTTTTCATTACACGCATTTGCATTACTATCAACATTAGAACTCACACTAATTTTAATGTCCGAATTATCCGTTTTTTCTTTTATTCGGCGACTCAGAGTTATAAATTCATCGGTATATTCTTCGCAACTTATAGCTTCAGTTTCTAGATTTTGATCAGTAACATTAGCTGCTATCATTAAATCTAACATTTCCGAATCATAAGATTTTAATTCCTCAATTATAGATTTTAATTTCACAAATTTATCCTCTAAAACGGATTTATCCGGTTGTTCCTTTTCTAATTCGTCCTTTAAAACCTTAGCTGTTCTCGTAAAAGCGCTACGTGCCGTCGCACGTTTTTTCTTTAAAGTATCAGTATTCATTTTTATATAAATGAAAATAAACTCAAAAACTCAATTTATAAACTTATCAGTATTTGTAAATATTGCTCATAAATTCTAATTAATTCTAAGCTCAACAATCACAATATTATAATTCTAAACAAAAACAATACATAAAAATTAACCGCACTCATGACATATAAAATCGAAAGTATACTCAAAATTTAAATAATACATATCCGGCATAAATTATTTATTCCAAATACGACTATCAAATGGTATGATTATTTCTCAAAAAACAAAATCAAAAGTCTTAATTAAACTCAACAGTCCTGTCGCGGACGCCACTTTTCTATGTCAAAACTCAAAATAATCTAACTTAAAATAAAGACACAGAAATGTGCCGCTAAACTGCAATGGCGTGCTTGCAGGGCGGCTAAAAAACTCACCAAAAGAATAATAAATAAACAAAACTCAACTTCAAATTGAAAACCAAAAACAACTTATTAAATCTTAATTTAATGAGTTATTTAATTACAAAACTATCTTAAAAAATTACACACAGATTTAAGTTGGAATATAATCCAAAATTTTGAACTATTTACAAAAATTAAATTTAGATAGACACTGAATTATATTTACATTATTTACAAATAAAATATATATATGCATACAGAATAAATGAGAAATAATCATACTAGAACTCAAAATAAAACTCACTTAAAATATGTGAAGCCAAATATTCTTTTTTCTCAACTCTTTTGACTAACGAAATACCTGTTGGTACAGCGAATCTCAGAATATATACCTTCCAAGGGTTGAAGAACAAAACACAAAACTTTAGATCGTAAACGCAGCTGGACTCTTTGTTTTGTATTCTTAACTAAAACTCATTATATATAAATTTAATATATAATTACGGATAAAATTATCCTCATCTCAGCGAAAGATGGCCCAGAAATTTAAAATCTGAGCCTATTTCTTTCTTTCTCAAAATGTAATTCGCAAAAATATTACCGAAGAACTTCTTTTACCTCCCATATCGCTGAAAAACCAACAATCGTCTGCTCCCGCTCCAACATCTACTCTCTGACGTCACAACGTCAGGTGACAAAAAGCAGAGAGCGATTTTCATAGCGTCAGCTGAAAAAAGGCGCGAATTCTTAAAAGCCCCGTTTTCTAACAGAGACAGTTGAATTGTATTCCTGGTTTTCCAATTTTATCATTGTCATGTATTCAGGATGGCTTTTGCCTAATACACATACACTATTTCATAACAATGATTTCAACGAGTTTCCACGATTTACACACGCCATTCTTGAATACCTCTTGACGGTTGGTATTTTGGGGATCACTCAGAGTGATGCTTGTCTGATTTTAAAATTTTAGTTTCTTTATAAAATTTGTGTTTAGTTTTTTAAAATGGCATTCAGGTATATTTAATTACCTTTTAATTATTTGTATATTACATGTAGATAATTTCTTGGAGTCGCTGACATTGTGATAAGAGATCATAATAATAATAATAAATTTTTACAACGTATTTGGTCACAAATTAGTGTAGCTATTCTGTATCTTGGTGCATTGTTCTGATTTATCAATTGCACTTTCCTTCTACACGCAGTGTTTGTGCGAATGTTCAGGGTATGTCAATATTACAAAGGTGATTTTTTTTTACTTACAAAGGTTATTTTTTTTCTTTTTATATACTTGTGGATATTTGCATGTGACGCTCCCCCACAACGACTTCGCTTGGCATGCAGCAAGTACAAAGGTTATTTTCAAAGGTTTTTTTTTTTACAGTGGTAATTTACAAAGGATATTTTTACAGTGGTAATTTACAAAGGTATACATTTTTTGCAGCATGCTACGTTGTTGAAGTTATTTACATACATATGCATTTTACATGTGCAATTTTGATTAGTGATCCTCAGTACAGTTTTTGCAAATTTTATGATATTCGTTTAGAATACATTGGTCTTTTTCTTTAAATATTTCGGGTATGTTATGAATGATTCAATATAACTCAGGTTGCTACCGTTACACTGGCTTTAGAATTGTCTTTTTTTTTTTCAAATTTTCCTATTTAAACAAACAATTTTCATTACATTTTGATGGATATCTAAGCAGTTTTAGTTCACATATATGACGCAGATATTATCAATTTCTTTTAGATTTCTTTCGCATAAAATATTCATCGCATATAATTTTTATCTAGATTGAGGTTACTTATTTGTCATGGAGATGTTGGTGTTCTTTGCAATTATGCATAAAACTTATCTACATTAAGTGGTTAATTGCCCCCCCCCCCCAAAAAAAAAAAAAAATCACGGAGAAAATTCATAGTTGAGCTTGTTCACAGAATATTTTATTTGTAACCAGTGTTTATTTTTCACTGTTTGCATCTTATAATTATTACACGATTCAATGATGTGCTGGTAACAGGATACTTACATTAATATTATTATATTTTCACATTATTTTGGAAAGGTTTTCAGGTATTTTCATTCATCGTTCCTCTCATTTTAAGGTAAACCCTTCTTTCATAAAGGGTATATAGATTTATTTTGAAAATTTAACGTCACATTTTAGGATGCAAATTTCATCTATAAGGTTACTTTTATACTTTTAAAAATACTTTTATACTTTTTAAAAGTGAATGCGCTGGTGCAGGTAATGTAAATATTTATAACAATTATCGCACATACTAGGGATGCACCGAATAGTGATTTTGGCCGAATACCGAATGCCGAATATTCGGCCGACAGATGAACCGAATACCGAATATTCGGCTGGCCGAATAGTAATTGTTGGGCCGAATGCCGAATATTCGGCCAACCGAATAGTTAACTATTCGGCCGAATACCGAATATTCGGCTTTCCAAATACTTTTTATATTTCAAAGTTTAAAGGTATTAAAATGTTACTTTTTAAAACAATTTTACATAATATTTAATAAAAGAAACTTATATTTTGATAAACAAGGGTGTTTTATAAGAAAATTTAGTATTGAAAAAAAAATCTGCCTTTAGATATTTTAAAACAATTTTACATAATATTTAATAAAAGAAACTTACATTTTGATAAACAAGGGTGTTTTATAAGAAAATTTAGTATTGAAAAAAAAATCTGCCTTTAGTTATTTACAGGGGTGGGGAATTTTCGAAAAATTTCACCAGCCAGGGATTTATTTTACCAGCCAGCAAAATACAATATACAGTTGAAAATAGTTAAGACAAAATTTAAACAATTGAAAAAACAGTTAATTACTATACTACAATGCATTTTCATATTTTTGTTCAATAAAAATAAGAAATATATACAAGAGAAAGAATATTAGTACTATAGCATAGAATTTAGTATAATATTTATGTTACAAAATTTGCAAAATATAGGGAACTAATAAAAATAAATATAGATTCTGGCATCTTTACAGTTTGAAGTTTGAAAAAATAACTTAAAGCTTCACTCGCCCTGAAGGAAAACTTACTCGCCAGTGGCGAGTACAATGATGTAATTTCCCAGCCCTGGTTATTTAAGAAGCACAATTATGAGACTAATTAATAAAATTTTAAATTTCATGGTTTCTTCTACGAATTAAAACAAACATTTTAAAATCAAAGAGAAATAATGAAAACATGGATGAACTAAAACTTTACAGTCTCTTAATTGTCCTTTTTCAATAACTCAAGGCAGATTTTTTTCAATATAAAGTACAAATACTTTCAACTTAATTCTGAATAAAGGAATATCTAGCTCATAGTTCTTTTCATATGAATGATGGCATTTTCCACCCTTCCCATCATATCATATTTTACAGAAATCAAAGCATGCAAGTTGAAAATACAATACAGTATCTTATTTATTGTTAATGCAACAAACGAAAACATAAGTTTGATCTAAAGTGAGATGAAATACAATGTATTTATGAGTCAATAAGTTGATTATGGTTTCATGAACAAAAATTGCCTTGATAGCTATTACTATTCTCAAAAGTTTTTCTTTCTTGTTTAAGGTCTTTTATTTGGGAAAAGCAAGAAACAGAATATTTACTAAACAAAATTTAGGAACTTTCATTTGCACATCATTTATTCTTAAGGAGAATCCTAATAAATCACCATTTTAATAATTCTCATGGTTAATTTTTTAAGTTATACTTTATAAACAACAAATAAATAATGTAAAAACATTCTATTTTATTTAAATATGACTTTCTTTTTAATTATTTTAAATATATTTATAAATTGACAGTTAAAAGTTGAAATTGTGAAAAGTTTTTAAAAATGTGTTTTAAAAGTTTTCATTGAATATATAAGATTTGGCCGAATAGTTTGATATTCGGCTAAACTGAATATTCGGCAGGCCGAATAGTTTGATATTCGGCCAAGCCGAATATTCGGCTGAACCGAATAGTTTGATATTCGGCCTAACCGAATATTCGGTAACATGGCCGAATAGGCCGAATACCGAATAGATACCGAATATTCGGTGCATCCCTAGCACATACTATTTTTTATAGTGTTGTTACATGAATTTACACGTTTTAATTAAAAATATACATGCTTACATTAGAATTTTTGCTACTCGTTATAGTTATACGTCATGTAACATGTTACAAGGAAACATTTCAAGTTTTTAACATGTCGAACATGCTTTTGAGATACATTTTGGCTGTTTCATTGGGTACTTATGGCTTTCAGATGCACTCCTTACACTACCCACAATTCAAGTCAAGATATTCAACGTCAACGTTTTTTTTTAACACGTGCATTTTGTAATGTCAGGGTGCCTAATGAGCTTACCTTCTAAATTCAAAATTTATTTACATTTTTGAATTGTATTTATATTATGGTTCACATGCCGTTTACACCTTTCATTCTTTATTTACGGATTATCATTTTTTAGGATTAACACTTTTACATTGACTTAGATTTTATGTAGTTTTGTAATAATGATAAGAAAAGATACACACTGTTTTTGTTTAACTTTTTCTTGTACACACCAGCCATCATTATTTGTCGAGTTTCCTATGTAGAATACTCTAAATTTTATTAAAATATTCATGGTAGACGCAATATTTTTATCATATTGAAATGATATTTTGTAAACTTATATAGAAATATACACAAGTAAACATTACATAAGGAGACTGAGTAAAATTAATTCACATTGCATCAACACAATTACTGATTGTGTTTTAGATTTCTGTAAGTTTTGGCAGTATTCACGCATCCTCTTACACCCTGCATGTTTGACTTTGTAAAGTTAAAGAAACTTAAATATATTTAAAACACAGTACAGGCAAATCTGTGTTGACTATCATAAAATAAACTACGATGTTTCAATTTATACTGTTGTTATAAAAACATCAGGATTTTTGTACATTTACAGTATTTTTATGTAATTATGTTACATTTTTAATTGATATATTAAGTTGTACTTGATTTTTTATACTATGAATGTGTGTACTGATGCTTTAATTGCACTTTTCCAAAATTTGGAGATTTTTGAACTGAATGTCAGTTAGCATAATTTGACCTGTAATTAGGCCTAATATTGAATTTCAAAAAATATATATGTATACATTGACACAGGTCTGCGCCTGATAAGGACGTTTATGACAATATTTTGTTGCTGCAGCAGTTTTCTATAAGGAAACATGTCATAAGTATATGACAAATTTAAGTGGTATACCAGTTTAAATATTATAAAAATATATCATAATATTTATGTACGTTTGAGGTGGTCTCCCCAGTCAATGTTGTTATTATTTGTTGTTGTTGTATTTGTTATGTATGTAAGGTTTACGTGTATTATTTTACATATGTATGGATGTCGAGCCACGAAAAATTTTCATATTTTTGGTCAAAGGGGAGATATATATGATGTAGCATCATATATTGATATTTTAAAATATTCATAATGGAGTTTCTTACGAAATTACATTCCGTCAATTTTGGTGTTCTCTTAAATCATAAAATTAATACTTTTCCTGTCTAATATAACTTGAGTTTTATCTAAGAGAAATACTATCTTCTAAACAAATCTAAATACAGATCGATATAATTTTCAGTTAGTAATAAAGCAGATGTAATTATAATATTATTTATTTCCTCCTTATATAAATATTTATATTAGCTAAAGTACTTTCATTCGTTAATCTTTATAATTTATTACATCAAAGTTTTATTTATGATTATATAAACAATGTAATAATATTTGATAGATGACATAAATTATACACGAGAGCAAGTAAAATAACTAAATAATAGTTATTGCTTTTTTCATTTAATCATTATGAAACATTCTTGTTGGTGATCTATCGCCAGGTTGACGCTGTTAGTTTTTGAATTTTGTATGTAACAAGGCTAACGGATTCTTTTTGATTTAACGTATTTTTTTCGTTGCTCGACAGAGTGTGTTTATCGGGCACTTTGCAACCAGCCTTTGAGATGTAAGGTAACAAAAATTATGCTCATGAATGGAGACCACCTCCCGAAGTTTTGCTCTCTTCATATTCAATAAAGGATTTTTCCATGGATTGTGGACTTCTCAAATTATTTGCTTTATTTTCTACAGGAAACGAATTTGTCTGGATTATTGCTATACAACGTCTTTCGATTGCATTTTTCCGATCACAGCTCAGTAATCAAAGTAGAACGATGAGTATATCACGTTTCAGAAATCCATACACCTAAAATTACATTATATAACTGGAAACTACACCATACCCTCAGTGGTACGTTTTTCAATATTTGCAAACACTGATCCCCCCGCAAAGTTGAATAGAAAATTTACAGAAATCGAATTTCGGTGAATTCTTATTTTGGCCGAAAACGTAAACATTCAAATTTTTTTAAAAAATAAATTAATACGTTACGTAAACATACCTAACTGTACATATTTATTAAATATGCAGTATTTTTATTAATTTTACATAATTATGTGGGCCAAGTTGGCTCTTTCTGCTCTACAATCAAAACTTTTCATTTTCATATAAAAGTAAAACGTAATTAATTCATCAACAACTCAGATTTTTATTATTAGGATGAGCGAAGCGAATCCTCTACTAGTCCACTCAAATTACAATTTGTCGTACGCTTTACAAAAAAACTATTCAATATTTTAACTTCAAATTAAACACAAAAATAAATTATGATCTGTAGATTTGCAGAATATAATTTTTTTTTACAGTAAAACGTTAAAAAAATTATTATTTTAATTAATTTATTTTACATGCATTTCCAATACGGACGCATTTTAGCAAATAAATAAAAAATGAAACGCGTATATTTTCAGAAAAAAAAGTTTAAATCATGGAGTAAATAATTATAGATAGAATCATGATTAATTTATTAAATAAAACATGTTTTCATTATCCCGCAAAATCGTTTGCACAGATGACACTTAAACATTTTAAAAGAATTGTATTATGGATTTTTTTTTTTTTTTTTTTTTTTTTTTTTTTTTTGTAAACTGGCAACAAAATAATTGTAAACAAATAAAATTAATTCTTAAATTTGTTATATAAATGAAAAATTAAAAGATCTGCGTGAAGTTGTTGGTTCAAGCTCTTTATAAATATTTTTGCGAAGGTCGTATTGTGGCTAAATAATATCGACTCATTAATCAGAAGGATTTTATAGAAAAATAAGACTTTAATAAGTTCGCAAACACAACAATAATTATTCGTGAAAACGTCACTGCGAGAATGAGAGAGCGCTTCGTTAAAAGGTAATTCCATTAATTGAGTTGTCATTCGCAGAAAGTAAAAAGTTCTCCCACGCGGAGAGAATTACAGCAATTCTCATACGCTAACATGTATAAAAACGAAGAAATTAAAATAAAATGTTTTACAGTTAAAAATTCATAGTATCAACGAAAGCAGATTTCAAATGTTTTTTCCAGAAAATAGGATTTTGAAGAAGTAACTTTCTTCAAGCTTTCTTCAAATATATTATTCTAAAATAGCTATCAAAGATTATCGGATGTTGATTACAAAGATTGGAAACATGCATATTTTAAACAATTAAAAAACACCAGTGGCTACTTGAAATTGTAAAAACATCTTTAAAAGAGCTTTTAGTTGAAAAATTAAAAAAAATTTGTAAAAGTTTGCTTCGAAAATATCTTATTATGCCAGTTTTACATCATAAATAAAAAATTAAAATGCGCCAAAACATAAAATAACGTTTTTGTTTAATAAAGATGCAAAAAAAAAAAAATATATTGTTACTTTCAAATATCTGTTTTATAAAATAATGCTTCGCGAATCCAAACAAAGCATGGCTTTTGCTAGTTATTATTATTATTATCATTATTATTATTATACGAATGTCATTTAATTCAAAAATATTTTAGTTTTAATATAATTATTCTATTCTAATTTCGTCTCATTAAGAAAATATTTTACGTAATACATACCTCGATTTATCTTTTATAACGATTTTTGTAAATGATTAACTGTTATGCTACAACTTTCTCAAAAGAATATTCGAAACATTTCTGCTGTTTCAAATTAAAAAATTTCTATTATTGTTAAGTTTGAAGCTTTTAATGAGCATGTGAAAAAAAGTAATCATATATGCATTTTGCGCTGTTTGCTTTATAATTTACATTTACATCTTGAGTCAGTCATGGCTGATAAAATATAAACAATTAAGTTCATAACAATAGTCTCATTTCAGCGGATGCAGCTCAAATCGACGAGTGATGCTGAAAATTATCGAAAGAAAAAACGAGATTTTTGGAATACAGATAGTTTCGGTTAGGTCGAATTTCTAGCAGCATTTTCGCATGAAAACGAAACCTAATTTTCGGTTGATCTCTAATTAATTTTTCCTTTTATTGTCATCCTTTAAGCGTCTAAATATTGCACATAATTTTTACACCGTCGGATCGAGAAAAAAAGTCGAAAATTGCATGTCAAGCGTAGAAAATCAGGTGCGTTGGTACTATAACGAAGTTTTTAAAATATTCATATATTCTTGTAGTAGTATATACAGTACTTCGGATTACAATATAGTATCCGAAATCTTTTATGCGTCTCTGTAAATACTATCAGCTTTCTACTATACAGGAAGTAACTTCTAGTAAACCTGAGCAGCATATATCAATTTCATAAAATGTGAAATAGTTTAATATAATTAAAACGCGTCCCAAACAATGTTTATCTTACACCATTATGTAATGGAATACATTTGTGTGGCCCTGTAAATTAATAACAAATATTCTTTGCACCACAGATTTTATAGAACATATATTGTAGTACATAATTCATAAATGCATATCAATTTCATTATGTTCGAAAGAGGGTGACATCATTAAGGGTGTTCTTAACTGTTCCGCTCAGCAAGCGGAAAACGTTTTGACACATTTACAGATTCATTTTTCAACGGAAAGATATCAAATTGAAATGCCTGACTATGGAAGAGATTTCGAATTGTACTCATTTTTCCATTTTATGATAATTAAATTACCTATCGAGTTATAAGTTATTTCGACGACGCGATCACCCGTTTTTCTCCTGCTTTTCGACCAGTTTTTCTGCTTTCTCGGGAAATGTGCTCAAAAGTGTCAACTTTGAATGCTTGTTATGAAAAATCTATTGTGTTTTTTTAAAACACAGAACATTGAGTGCAATTAGGCAGTTTCTGAATAACAACACCTGCTATTTTCATGCATTTCCGATCAAAAATAAATTAAAGCATGTGTCACAAATTTGCCCTTTTTGATTTAAGAACAACCTTAAAATGCGCTTGAAACTGTTTTTTCCCATTGGCCGTAATGTAACGGTATACTTTTGATCGTCGCTGTAATTAAACTATACATCCGATTTTCATAAAATTAAAAATGACTTGTCAATTTATGCAATAATTATACATTTTAAATCTCAAATGACTCGGTTGGGTAGTTTTTCACTCTGTTATATGCGGACGGACGGACTAAACGACGATTATAGATGCTACATGTTTACATAATAACGAACGCCACCTAAAAATGTATTTACAAATACAATTTCTTTCAAAACTGCATTGCAACTGGTTAGCGAACTGTATCTTAATACAGTAGACTCCCTCAAATCCGCACAACTTGGGACCAGAGGTTGTGCGGATTTTAGAATTTTGCAGATTTCTGGTCGTTACTTTGTTTACATTTTTCAAAAGGTAATTTTAATGTAATTAATAATGAATGCTTATAGTATGCTAAAATATTAAAATAAGTAATAAACTAAAATGATACAAATTTAGATAATTTTTAAAATGATAAAACTACTAAAAGCAAAGGTCAAATTAATAATCAATAATGTACAATTAAATATTCATTATAAAGATGAAATTTGTTTTTCCTAAATTATTCAATGAAACTTGCCTCATAAAGGTACATTACCAATTCACATCAAGATCATAAAATAATGAAGCTTTATTTCAGGTTTAGCCAAACTTAATAACTAAAAAAGCTTAATTAATACATAAATATATTTGGTAAGATTGTGATTACCAATGATATCAGCAATATCTTTATTTTTTTCAGAAATAAATTATTCTTTCTTCATGAAGAAACATGAATTCAATAACCTTAACAAAAATTACTAATTAAAAAATATATGGAATTGATATTAAACTAAAAAAGTCAAATTTTGCACCTACATCTGAACTGAATGTTTCATTGTTTACATCCATAAAATATGTGCGGATTTTAGAGAGTGAAGGATTTTAGGAGTGCGGATTTGAGGGAGTCTATTGTATACGGATTTTTTTATGATCTTTTAAATATTTTTCAAGCAATAATTTAAAAAAATCTATATGTGTTCTGTGTAAGACAGTTATGTAAAATAAATTCACTTGCACTTCGGCATATATTCCATATCGCCACATCAGAGTTAAATTTTATCAACAAAATTAAATAATGTAATAAAAGAGAAATTTGGTAGACATGTAATCGAACGACGCGTTTAAAAAACTGAAATGATCACAATGAAAAAGAACTACTGTATTTAACAAAATCATTGGCGATTTCCTCAATTATTAACTCATACGAAAATATACAAATTAAAAAAACTATTTTAGTGCGAAATTGATATTTTTTCAAATAAAAATTTTTTGATGTTGTTACCAGGCAATGAATATAAATATACGGTACATATTACTGTAAAAAAAAAAAAAAAAAAAGATTTTTGCTTATAATTTGTAATTCGGAAGGCCCGAGTTAGATTTCCATCATTAAATTAGTCACAATTATATATGAAGACCCCAGAAGCCAAGGGGTATAAGCGACAAAATTGAAAAAAATAAACTAAATACACAGACGACCTAAAAATATGCTTTTTTCATTTCAGGTAAAGAAATATAGGTCATTTTCTTATTATTTGCTGAGCTATAGAGGCAAACCACTTTTTTCGAAAAACAAACAATATTGATTAATTATACATTTAAAGAAAATTGTACTTTAATGTTTAACAGTTATTGAAATAAGAGTTCAAAGACCAGAATGCAACAAACAGAAATTTCATATTTCAATTCACTCAATTGTTATTGATGTTCCAATTTAACATCAATTATCTTTAAACTCAATTTACTCCGAATCGAAATTTTGTCACTTGGACCCCTTGGCTTATGGGGTCCTCATACATAAAATCCCTCCGTGTATAACGATTCCGGGGTCAACCCATCCACGAGAAAAAATACTTATTGTGACCAATGACAAATTCCATTGTGAAAAGTTATCTCCGATTTTAAAGGCTATCAATTTTTCGTCCAATGCAAACGTTCCAGAGTCGTAATGGAGCGTTCTCATTTGTCAGATTTACAGTTTGAGCTGTAAATGACGTCACTACATTTTACTGTACTTTGAAATCTTTTCCCTATTTCAAACACAATATTCACACTGCTAAAAATTTGACTCATTTGCTGCAGCATCACTCCACCGCTTTTATAGAAAATGATTACTTTGCTGTGTTATGGAGCATTCTCATTGGTCATAAACGAGACATTCTATAAAAGCTGTGGAGTGACGCTGCAGTAAATGGGTCAAATTTTTAGCAGTACACTGTTAAAAATTTGACCCTTTTGCTTCATCATCACTCCCCCAGCTTTTATAGAATACACTGTAAGTAACAAACACAAAGTAACCATTTTCTGTAAAAGCGTTGGAGTGATGCTGCAGCAACTGTTAAAAATTTGACCCATTTGCTGCAGCATCACTCCACTGCTTTTATATAAAGCGGCTACTTTACTGTGATATGGAGGATTCTCATTGGTCATAAAAGAGATGTTCTATAAAAGCTGCGGAGTGACGCTGCAACAAATGGGTCAAATTTTTAACAGTGTAATACTGTAAAGTAATCATTTTCTATAAAAGCTGTGTAATGACGATGCAGCAAAACAGTCAAATTTTTAACAGTGTTTAATTAAAACTTTTTATTTAAGAAAAGCGAAGGTGCGTTTTAAATACAATATTGTTATAATTTTTATATTCGTGTTGCTTTATTTATTTATTTTTTTATTTTTATTTATTTATTTATTTTTTACAGCCGTGAATGACTTGATTGTCACATAACGAATCACGATTGTTTACTCTTTATTGTTGACATTTTTTTTTCGATCTTTAAGTATTAGATAATGGTATAAAATAGGGATGGGACGAATAGTGATTTGGCCGAATAGCCGAATACCGAATATTCGGCCAAATTTTAGGCCGAATACCGAATATTCGGCCGGCCGAATAGTAAAAAATTTTTCCCAATAAAGAAAATAAATTTTGATTATATATAATTTTAAAAATAGGAGCTCATTAATAATTATTACTCTTAAATGTGCTTTTAAATGTATTTTTAGATTTGAAAAACTTATTTTAACACAAAAAAATTATGAAATTGCATTATATCCTTTATTCTAATGTACATCAAATTGATTTTCAGTAAGTCAAGATGGGAAAATATTTCCATTAAAATATGAAGAATGTACTTCACTTTTGCTATCAATTGATACTTCTTGCATCCAAAATCAATAATATTTTTAATCTCTCTCTCTCTCAGAACTCACAAGGACATATTTTCTGAAATAACCTTTAATGAAGTAAATTTGATCATTTAGAGTATGTGTCCCTAGTGATAAGCAAATTTGTAAGAATGAGACTGTTCTGAAATCAGATGCCAAGCTTTAAATTACAAATTACCTTAAAGCAAAAGATTATGCTTAAAGTAGAATGCATATGTTAACAAAATCTTTGACATTTGAATTGGCACATACAATATTCAACTTAAATATTCCACTTATTCAACAAGCATTAAAAGGATAACCAGAAATTTATAACAACATGAAGGAAGGAAGATTAAATTAAAAATATATACATGTTACATATTTAAGTCAGTAATTATGCAAATAATTATTTAAATGTAAAAACTATAGAATGAAAAAATTCTTTTGTTGAGTATTTAGAATTTATATTAAAATATTTATAAAACCATCTTCATAAAGCAAGTTGTCATCTAATGTGTATCGAGTTTGACACCAGTTCTGCTTTCAGATGTACCGTTGTATTTGGAATGGTGATATATTATATTTAATTTTGAAATTGAATCTTCGTTAACACACCTAGTGAATAAATTTTTTTCATTTCTTACTTTATAGAAAATAAGTTATGAATTTCATAAGAGCCTTTTTTATATGTGCATGGATTTTGCAGACATTAATAAATATTCGAGCGTTTTAGAATAAGGCAGTGTTTTTATATCTTGAATTGTAATATATCATTCTCTAATGATGACATTTCCTGTACAATTAAATCTCCAACTTGGGCAGCATTTTCTAGAATATCACTAACTTTTATAGAAAATACAGAAAGGCTGTATGTATATTTTTTAGTATCTGAATAACTCTATATTTTGTAAGTAAGAGTGAGAATGACTTCATAAATGAAGTAGCCGATTTGGATTAGAGAAAAAAAAATTGCAAGAATGAAATTCTTTAAATCTGAAATTTATTTGGCAAGATATCTTTCACTATTCGGTGAGATTTTAGAGTATTCGGCAAGATATCTCTAAATATTCGGCTACAGGTATTCGGCCGAAGTATTCGGTCAACAAGCCTTCAATATTCGGCCAACCGAATATTCGGCAAAAGGGCCGAATAGGCCGAATACCGAATAGTGGCCGAATATTCGTCCCATCCCTAGTATAAAATAGTTAATTCACAAATGTTTTAAAATAGCATTAATAGTGCATGTTTTGCATTATTAATGCATGTTAATTTGCATGTTTTTTGTGAAATAATTACTGTAATTTTGTGAGTGAAATTCATTTAGCTGCATATTCTATGCCATTATTTTACCCATTCAATTAATAATTTGGCTACCCTCTCATATTCGTCTGGAAATGGCCAAAATGGAAATTTTTTTTATACATTTTGGATATTTTTATTATTTTCTCTCAGTATTTTAAAATATTTTTTGGCTGTAGTTTCACAATGTATTCTTTTATAATTGATATTTTACCTTACTTTATTCTTTTAAAATTTATGTGTCGACGATAGCTTGAAGAAATCACAACACTCACTCATTTAGTGGACTGTCACACACAAAATATTATTTATTTCACGACATAACTCAAAACTTATAAATGCGAAATCATATCGCCACTTTTTACCAAACCAAAACACAACTCTGTTCTCTATTCTCGAACCCACACGGTTCTTCTTTTTCACAGATGGCGCTCTAATACAGCGCTTCTTATTAGGTACGGAACATTCCGCCCCACGTTGCAATGGTTACATTCAACCATTAAATTATACAGTCTTTACAAATGCAAATATAAAATAGTAACAATATATTGATAATATTAAAACACAGAAAATATATAATTACAAGAAAAACACACAGAAAATATATACAAGATTACAGATTAAGAGGCAAAATACAAATTTTTGATATTGGTCTTTTATAAACTCCAGATTGAGTTTTTATTTTAACAACTCTGACCCGTTTATCTTCACCAAAATAAACATCTATTATTCTACCCAATGCCCATTTTTGAGGGGGTAGATTTTCATCTTTAAGAAGCACTAACTCATTAACTTTTACATTATCTTTTTCTACCATCCACTTGGACCTCTGTTGTAAATGGTTAAGATACTGAATATGTCATTTCTTCCAAAAAATTTGAATTATTTTTGTTAGTTTTTTCCAGTTAGACAACCGATTGTCTTTAATCTCTGTTAAATTTGGCTCAACAATGGCATTTAAGGGTCTGCCAATTAGGAAATGGGCAGGGGTTAACACATCATACACATCAGTATCTGATGACAGAGGTACAAGTGGTCTGGAATTTAAAATTCCTTCTATTTGAGTAATAACCGTCAAGAATTCTTCATATGTCAACCTAGAATTACCTAAAACTCTTTTAAAATGATATTTAAATGACTTTACACCACTTTCCCAGAGGCCACCAAAATTAGGTGCTCTTGGAGGAAGGAAATTCCAGTCAATTCCCTCAGCTGACAAATAATTTGAAAGTCTCTCATCTGGATTTAAAACTAAGTTATGTAATTTAGAAAGCTCTTTATTAGCTCCTATAAAATTTGTCGCATTGTCCGAATATAATTTCGAACACAAACCTCTGCGAGCCACAAATCTCTTTAAACATGCCACAAAGGCCTCTGATGTTAAATCAGTTACAATTTCAAGATGAATGGCTTTTGTGACTAAGCATACAAATATGCACACATATATTTTGTGGAAAATTCTTTTTCTTTGATTTCTATACTTAATAAGGAATGGCCCACAAAAATCCACCCCTGAACAATTAAATGGAAAATCAGGAGTTACCCTCTCTTTTGGTAAATCACCCATTAACTGTTCAACACCTACAGGTTTACACCTAAAACATTTAATACAATCATGCACGACTTTTCTACATGCTGCTTTACCCTGAACGGGCCAAAACTTTTGTCTTGCGTAATGTAATAGGGCAGTAGGGCCTAAATGAAAATATCTCTTGTGATATGCCTCTAAAATTAACTTAGTTAATTTATGACTCTTAGGTAAAATAATTGGGAATTTACTGTTGAAACTTAACTCAGAATTTTTTATTCTACCATTTACCCTTATTATTCCATCCCTATCTAAAAAAGGATTTAAACATTTTATCTTACTTTTATCTGGAACATTCTTTTGGTGCGTTAAGCACTTAATTTCCTCAGAAAACTCGTTGTTTTGAACCTCTTTTATAATAAATATCTCACTTTTTAATATTTCTTGAGCTTTCAAAGGACCCACCCTCTTTTCAGTTGGATTCTTCAAGTTGTGAATAAACCTGAAAAGATAACTTAGAACGTGCAATAGTTTTGTATAACAATTAGTAATATTAAATAACACTTCAATAAAAGGATTGGAAGCTACACAAAAAACAGATAAGTCTTGATCTAAATTTTTTAGTTCTTGTGAAAATTCGTCTCTAATGATGGACGTAGGAATTTTACGATTAGGATAATCCCGTTGAGTCAAAAACTTCGGACCTTTGAACCACAGTTCATTTTTAACCAGTTTCTCAGGATCCATTCCTCTCGAAATGAGATCTGCTGGATTGTTCAGAAGACACATGACGCCACTGTTGAACTTTTGTCAAGTCCTGTATTGCCGCTACACGGTTGGCAACGAAAGTTTTCATAAGATATGGTTCTTTTCGTAACCAGGAAAGTACGATCATCGAATCGCTCCATAAATAAATGTCAGCAGTCTCTAGTTGTAAGGCACTTTTCACTTTGGATATCAGTTTTGCTAAGAGAACGGCTGCAGAAAGCTCCAATCTTGGAATAGTAAGACGCTTAAGGGGTGCTATTCGGGATTTGCTGCAAACCAAATTTACTTTAAAGGCTCCATCACTTGACGTTGATTTGCAATAAATAACACATCCATAAGCAGATTCGGATGCATCAGAAAAACCATGAAGCTCGATCTTAACAGGTTTCTCAATTAGAATGCACCTCTTAACACTCACATTGTTCACCACTGGCAGGGACTCGATAAAGCTTTGCCATTCTTGTGCTTCTCTTTCAGGAAGTGGATCACTCCAATTTAGATTCAAACACCACAGGTTTTGCATGAGAATTTTAGCTTTAGTAACAACAGGCCCTAAGAGGCCGAGTGGATAGAAAATTCTTGCGATTGTTGAAAGTACGTTTCTTTTCGTTGGCGAAACTACACTTTCTACTTGTATTTGAAAGGTAAAGCTGTCACTACTAGGATTCCACATCACACCAAGCGTTTTTGTCTCTTCTCTAAAATTATAATCACTGTCCGTCAGGTTCTGTTTTTAACTCTAAATTATTACTATGCCACTTGTGCAGATGCATTCCTGCACTCTTGAGAGCCTCTACTAACTCTGACTGCAGCTCTTTAGCTTCGGTTAAAGTGGCTGCGCCGCTCAACACATCATCCATGTAAAAATCTCTTTCTAAAACTGGGGATGCTAAGGGAAAGTTGTTTTGCTCGTCTATCGATAGTTGAAGCAAAACTCTAGTAGCTAAATATGGGGCGCTCACTGTTCCATATGTAAGAGTTTTCAGCTCATAAGTCTTAACTGGTTCATTCACCCCCTCCTTCCAAAGAATTCTCTGAAGTTTAGTTTGACTCGGATCAATTAAAATCATTCTATACATTTGTTTAATGTCCGCTACGAATGCATAAATATGTTTACGAAATCTTGTCATTATTTTAAAAAGGTCTTCTTGAATAACTCTACCGTTATACTGTAAGGAATTAAGAGAGTTTCCTAAGGTTGTTTTCGAAGACGCGTTAAAAACTACACGAAGTTTTGTTGTACTCTTATCAGGGCGATAGACTCCTAAATGCGGTATATAATACGTTCCTACTTCTTCCCCCCTTTCCGAAATCTCTGTCATGTGACCCAACCTTTCATATTCGCGTAAAAATTCTCTATACAATGTTAAATATTCAGGTTCTTTAAAGAATCGATTCCACAGCGAATTTAACTTTTTAAGGGCAATATCTCTGGATTTTCCTAAGCAAAGCGGATCCTCTTTTAACGGCATTTTAACAATATATCTCCCTGTACTATCTCTTTTAACGTTTTTCTCAAAGTGCTCTTCGCAAATTATTGCTTCTTTATTTTTGGGTACCTCAATTTCAACATCTTCTATTTTCCAAAATTTCTCTATGGTTTCGTTTAAAAGAGCATTGTCCTGAATGAAACCACAGTGTACCCTCCCCTGACTTGGAATGGGAACACTTCCGCTTGCTACATAACCAAAAACTGTATTTTGAAAAATCAAATTACTATTAACCGGACAAATTTGACCTGGCCGTAACAGTTCATAAAATATCTCAGCACTTAAAAGTAAATCTATGCGACCTGGTTTGTTAAAGTCTTCATCCGCTAGTTTTACATATTTTAACTCTGGAACATTAATATTAAACATTTTTGATGGCATGAAATCCGTAATTTTAGATACAATCAAAAAATCTAACTCTTTTTCAAAATTTCTTTCTAAATTTAAAATTGTCGCGGTAACAACAGATTTAATTTTTGTGAATGTGTCATCAATACCACAAACTGCCAAATTAGTTCTTTCCTTTTTTAATTTGAGGCTATTTGCACAATCTACCGTCATAAAATTATTCATTGCCCCTTGATCCAAAACCGCACGTACTCTATAGTAATTTCCCGCCTCATCTCTCAATAAACAATTTACTGTACTTAACAAAACAGTTTTTGTTTGATTTATTACTCGCGTAGAAAGTACGGAATTATTATTTCTATTGTTTTGATTAGGTTCAAATATTTGCGAATCTGCCGAGAGATTTGATTCACTTACTCTTACGGTGGGGAAAGGCGCTTCCCCCCCATTTTCACCATTCACATTTGCATTGCGCAATATCTCATTTCTCGGAAAATGCAATGAAAAATGATGTCTCTTGGTTTTACCTTCTCGCTTACATAAGGAGCACGAAAATTTTGATTTACAATTATTAACTAAATGTTTGCCTAAGCAATTAAAGCAACAATTATTTTTCTTAATTACCTCTATCCTTTCAGAAACAGATAAAGCCATGTATCTCTTACATCTGTGTATTGGGTGGCTTTCAAAACAAAGTATACATTTTACACTCTTACAATCAGATAAAAATACTTTAGACACATTTCTCATATATTTTTGATTATTATTCTCAGTTAATGATTTACCGCGTGACACAAAAAATAAATCTGCTTCCTTCGCTAACGTCACGGGATCGAACCATGAATCCGATTGTTTAACACTAATATGAGCTGCTGTATCTTTATCTAAACATTGAAATAATTTGTCTGATACAATTAATTGTTTCAGTTTCTCAAAATCGGACACTTCTCTCAATTTTAAATAATAATCAAAGCTAGTTATTAAACGTGATGCAAACTGCATATGTGTTTCATTCGACTGCCTAACAGTTTTTCTGAATTGCTCAAGACAACATTGGGGTGTTGGTTCAAATTCTCTAAGAACAATTCTCTTTACTTTATCATAATCACCCAACTCATTGTCGCTTATGTAAGAAATTACATTTGAAGCTTTCTCCCCTAATAAATTCAAAAGAATCTCAGCTTTAAATTTATCGGGTACATTTTTTGTTATAAATGATCTTTCCAAAGAAGCAAAAAAAAAAAGACCCCAACCTTCTGGGCGACTCGGAATTCTAATTGTTAAGAGTTTTTATACTTTTTATTAAAGAGTCCAGAGAATCAATTTTACTTTCTGAATCGCTGTCATTAGTTTTAGAATTTGTTTGCATACGAGATAATTCTAATTCGGCTTTAGCTCTTTCCAATTTAATTTGCTCTAACTGCAATTCTAATTGTTTACTTTTCTCGAGCCGCTCAAATTCTTCTTTACGTTCCTCAATTATACCGTCTATTAAGTTAGATACAAATTCAGAGTCACTTTTAAATTTCTCTGTATTTTTTATAATATTAATTAACTCTGCTTTCGTGGCTTTATCGCTTACTTTTTCTCCTAATTCCGCGGCAGCAATCAGCAAATCTGACTTACGCGCGTCTTTAAACATTTTAAGAACAAATTTATAAAACCCAAAACAATTAACACTTTAACTCAAAATAAAACAATAAAATACATAACAAATAAAAAACTACTATATTATGGGGTAAATGAACCAACAAAACTCATGCTCTTACTTAATTTCTTTCAAATGTTGCAGGTGTTCCATTCAAACGATCTGTTGTTTATTCCAAGTAAAAAAATATTCGAATTATTGCGAAATTATTTCTCCTGCTCGACGCCGGACCACATGTCGACGATAGCTTGAAGAAATCACAACACTCACTCATTTAGTGGACTGTCACACACAAAATATTATTTATTTCACGACATAACTCAAAACTTATAAATGCGAAATCATATCGCCACTTTTTACCAAACCAAAACACAACTCTGTTCTCTATTCTCGAACCCACACGGTTCTTCTTTTTCACAGATGGCGCTCTAATACAGCGCTTCTTATTAGGTACGGAACATTATGCATTTACCATTTGTTCATTACGATCCCTCCCCATTCACCAGATAGTTTTGTTATAATTTTAAATGCAAATTTCTATTGATTTTTTTTTTTTTTTTTTTTTGACGTGACAACGTCTTGTAAATTGGTTTGCCGGGAGACACTTCAAGAAACTGCGTTACGTTACGTTGAACATGAACATGAAGAGGCATTATACAGGGGCTTCCCAGTTGCGAAGCAACTCCACGCCCTGTCTATAAGTTACTGTAGAGCACATCGTGAGTTAAGCCTTAAAAACGTATAGCTGTAGAACGAGTCTACTAATAAATTAAGAAAAGTAAAAACTAAAAAATTAAATTTAAATATTAAATTTAAATAAGAAAAGTCTAAGTTAAATTAAGAGCAAAATTGAAGGGCTCAGCAAACGCAACGGCACTGGTTCCCCGTTTTATCGGCACATGTTATCCGGGCACCTGGCCGGCACTACCGTACGGAGGTTACGTTACGTTACGCTCCGCTCACGATACGCGCTCACTTTTCTCTTAACTTTTTCCGGTCACTTGTGGGACCATTTTCTGAACGTGAATGTGAATTCGCTGCAAGGAAGGGGCGGTGCTTAATAGGAATTTTAGATAGTATCAAACTAAGACGAAATACGTTATGTATTAGTTATTAGTATAAAGTACAAAGAAAATAAGTGTAGTTTATTTCGTAATTCGGTGGTATATTATGGAAAACTAATGATATGTGATTAGTGAAAGCCATTTTACTTTAGTTATATTCTGCTCATTGAAAAATTCTTTAATATGCTGTTTACAAAATTCAACATTTGACATCAATAAACATGAAGTAAAATGTGTTTAACAAACACAGTGTATTGCAAGTTATTGTATGTATATTTGTATATAAATACGTATGTATGTGTAAAGGTAAAAATAAAATTTTGTTAATATGAAATTCAGTGCGAGATTCTTTGTATAAATTAATGTTTTAAATATAATTCTTTGTATAAATAAATGTTTTAAATTGTTACTATTATTTCATCCTTCTTCCTACTATACGAATGAATATTCACATTAAAATTATTTTACAACTCAAAGTCGTTGTCACGTAAAACTTTCGCCCGTATACCGACTTTACAGGCAACCAATTTTTTTTTTTTAAGATTTTTTCCTCATGTTCAATCTTTGTATTTTTAAAAATTGTTTAAGCCTAAAGTGGCTATGATTGACCAAAGTTGTTGTAATGTTTTATCATCCTTTTAAAAATGGAAACACGTCATTTTGACGGGCTATCTTCTAGTATAATAATAATAAAGCAGAAGGCCTTGTTTAACCAGCACTATTCAGTATTGTTAAAAGAAAACTCTGAATATAACCCGGATGTAGAATGTTCGCATTGTGCAACTTGAGAATTTTGCAAGAATGCTGTGTTATTTAAAGAATTCAAAATCAAGAAAACATATCCTTAACTTATGAAGCCTAAAAAACTCGTACTTTTCTCCCCCCACAATACTACAACTAGAATTACTATTTCAACAAGAGAATTAAATATAATTAGGGGGAGGGGAAGGCATGAAAAAAAAAATAAATAAAGATGCATTACACATGCTGATTTAAATTATAGGTTTTTTTAAATGAAAAAAAAAAATACTGTGACAGCACGTTATCAAACATTTTATGGCTATTGCATGCATAATATATATAGATGACCTTGGCCTTCACTAATAACCTTGAACCGCACCACGCGAGATATCTATTATCGTCTGAAGTCCGCTCCTTGTCTGAATATTCTTTTTCCCAATGCTAAAGTATGTTAGTAAATAAGTTAAATTAAGTAAATAAAATGTGGGTAAAATAAATGCAGAACCCGATCAAGCTGAAGTCCCCCCCCCCCTCTACCTCCCCATTCCTGGCGACACTTTCAGAAAAATAGTAGGTTTAACTTGACAAAGTTGTTTGGGTGAAAGTTTTAAATTTACAAATAAATAAATAAATAACTTACAAGAATAATCAAGAAAAGGAATTACCATCCACTTTCTCAAATAATTCATAAACATCTATGATCCACAGTATATGTTGCAGAATAAATGAGAATGTCTTATTTAAAACTTGCCTTATCCAAAATCATAAATATTGTGTTTTCTTTAATAGTCTAGTAATCATTTTAAAATATATTTGTGACGTTGTGAAATCCTCGTTTCTATTGAATCCAATAGACACAATATGCAGTTTTTGGCATTTTCCCCAAATTTGATTTTCTGAATACGGCAAATCTTGAAAATTATACGTTACTCTCAAAATGAAAAGGACTTTTTCTAAAAAGTGCCTAGGTTAAAAACTTCAAAAAAAATTATTGAGTCATTCGGAATATTTAAATTTTACATTTCATATTTTATAAAACAATATTATTTGAAAAGTACTTGATTATGGGGGAAAAAAATCTGTCACATAATTTGTGGACCCCTGAAATTGATGGGCCCAAGGCCCCGGAGACCCATGCATTAATCAGGCCCTGAATAAATACTACCTTTGACAATAAAGTTCGGTGAATGGTCCTGTAAAATTAATGTAGATGAAATATTAACAAAAATTACCATACCATCCTTCAAAATAGTCTTCTCCCATAACTATGCACCGCTTCGATCTGCTATACATGTATTGAGAAATTTGTAAGAAGTCTTCTTTTGGGATGGAGTTCAAAAGCTTCGTCACGTTTCGTTGGATGTCAGCAATATGGTCAAATCTCTTTCAAAGAGAGTCTGAATGGTGAAAATAGTAAGAAATCTGAATGATTGAGATCTGGCGAGTATGGTGGATGTTCAGTTTGCACCACCCCTCATGAATTTCTTTTTGGTGTCTTGCAAAGCTTAAAACCAAACCTTAAACTGAGATTTGACCATATTGCTGACATCCAACGAAACGTGACGAAGCTTTTGAACTCCATCCCAAAAGAAGACTTCTTACAAATTTCTCAATACATGTATAGCAGATCGAAGCGGTGCATAGTTATGGGAGAAGACTATTTTGAAGGATGGTATGGTAATTTTTGTTAATATTCCATCTACATTAATTTTACAGAACTATTCACCGAATTTTATTGTCAAAGGTAGTATATGAAGAAAAAAGTACAAGAATGGAGTAACATCAACCATAGAGGCATGTGCAGCTGTACTGAACGACAGTGCTAAAATTCAGACATTTTTCTCAGGGAGAGATTTCTGAAACTCCGGATGTAGGACCAGGGTCTCGACTTCGCATAGTCTCCCCAACCACCCTATTACTCTACAATTTACCTATTTACTAAATCCATTTTTCGTATGCTTAAATAATTTAAAATTTTACCACCAAAATTTCTATTAAATAACACCTTTTAGTATTAAACTAAAATTAATTATCTACATATTTATGAAAAAAGTATTTTATTATAATACATAATTATACATAACTAATTAATTTTTGTAAATGACAGATATGGAACTAATGTTGAGAATATTTGAATCTATAGTAGACTGTCGATTATCCGGACGTCGATTAACTGGATTGTTCAATTAATCAAATCTATCATTACTTTTCCTTCGTCTTCTTCATCATTTTTAAAGTGAAATTTCTTCAGGTGAGGTACAGTAAATTCGATTGAAAATTAACTGTTAAATAATCATTTCCTAATCCTGAAATAATAAAATCCCCAACAAATGAAAAGAGAGCAATCATAAAATAAACTGTTTCTAGAACCTAAAACGTTTTACTTCGAACGTGCCAGAGTTCATTTTTCCCGCGAAAATTGTTCTTTATATTTAAATTTTCTGAAGGTGATCGAAAAATTACTTATTTTGTCTCCTGATGTCGACGGAAAAAGGGACGGCCATTCCCCCTCTCCGTTCGCGTTTGTTCGTATAATGTATGTTTATATACATATAACTTCTTATCTTTGTACCAATTTTTGAGAAAATAAAATTTAAAAAAAGGAAAAACTTCTCAACAATGCTTAAATAACGCTAAAATGTGCACAACTACAATTGGCAGTCCTATGCCTGAAAAAAGATTGAAAGGAAGTGATTTGTGTATACTTGAAAATGATTTATGTACTTATTTTGCATGATATAAGATTAAGGTTTAGAACAAAACAAAAACATAATTAATATACAATAGTATTTTGGAATTTAAAATGGGATTTGATATATTTGGCTTTAAATATCGTATAATTACTTTAAGAACACAAATTACTTTAATTTCAAAATTTAATCAGCTCATTCATAATCTTTTTATTTTAACCAAAATATGTGATGTCACATTTTTTCTAAATCTTTCCCACCCCCTTGTCACAATTTGTCGACCTCCCCCCCCCCTCATTCTCTCCAAGTGTGATATCATTAAGGGGCGGCCTCCTATAAATAGTACGTCTTTTAATTGAGTATTATTTTGCTTAAACAAATACTTTTGCCATTGTTTACGCGTAGTAATGTTAGTATGTGTCTATACGTTTATTATAAGACTTAATTAATGTTTAGGCAATTAGTAATAATAGTAAATATTTGCTTCATTTTCTTTGCACCATTTTATTTAAAATCTAAATTTCACTCTTTAAATTTAAAATAAAGGCTACTTTCCTGAAAGAATCATGAGTAATAAACCGCAAAAAGGGTTAGAAAGTTGTAATCTTGGTTAAATCTTGTTCTAATACAATATTTTCTAAACATCACCGAAAACTCTTCCTTAGCTTACTGTCATATGAATATGAATTGAAAATAGTACGCAAAACAAAATTTTTTATGTTTCAGACAATGAAATACAGTCGAGTCTCTATCAGGGTTCATACAGAGTTTGCTAAATGAAAAATAAGGACTCTGTAAGGGCTTCGTTAAAAGAAAAATAAGGACTTCCTAAAGTTAAAAAAGAACAGTACATATAATTACTTACATTAAATTTTAATCGTCATAGATTGAAATTTAAATAAAACATAATTATGTAATTATATAACAAAATATATAACATCAGTTGGCTAGCAACTGTTTTTTAGCATTTATTTCTTTGGTCAGGGAGAAAATTTCTTCCTTTTTTCTTTTGCAGATTTTCTACAATTGTTCGATTTGATAAATAATTGAATATCTTTAGTTGATTTAGGTTTATCAGCTAATTCATTGGCCTTATTTTCTAACTCCGATACTTCTTTTTCAAGAAGCCTTATTTTTTTCTTTATAAAACCTAAATCATCTTCAATTAATTTCCTTTTATTTCCAGCAGAGGAAGACTGTTGCTGTTAACCATGCTACACATATCCAGTGAAATAATAAGACTACGACCAAACACAGATCAGCGGATGCCGCTGGACTTGAAAAATCCTGGGTTTCGAGGACCTAGGACTTCTAAAATTCTGGAACCTTTTCTGAGGACCTCCTTTTTTTACAAAAGCGAGTCCCCACTAATAAGTCATATTTTTAGACGCAAACATTGAACTTGTTCATTTTCAAAAGAAAAATTAAATGCAATAATTATTGTTTTAATAATAATATGTAAATAATTAAAGCAATATTAATTTTTTTTAAACTATTAAGAGAAATTTTCTTTACTTTTTTAAAAATAAAAGTGAAAGGTATAAATTTAATTATAAAATAATGCTTATTTGATTGTAGACGATAACAAGTGTCATTATTGTTTGCATTTCTTTTAAAAAGTGACTAAACTGATTTATTGAAAAAGACATTTTTCCTGAAAAAAATACTTTTGTTGAGTAAAGGGGTATTTTTTGTTTAATGAATGGGTGTTTTCAGAAGCTACATTCACTCAGAAAGACTTGGAACAATCAAAAACAGATTGTGAAGTAGGAAAATCTGTTTTTGGAGCAGCAAAAAGAAATAATTTTGAAGCAGGAAAGTTAGCTTTTTGAAAAGAAAAATTAGATCCCTGAATTATTATTAGCGCCTTTTTTAACGAAAATTACGTTTTAAACCGATCTTTTGAAGAAATTTGTCGTTTTTTCGCGATTTTTTTTGTCGAAATTTGGCGGTTTTTTTGACGAAATGGGCCGTTTTTTCGCGATCTTTTGACGAAATGTGCCGTTTTTTCGCGATCTTTTGACGAAAATTACCGTTTTATCACAATTTTTTGATGAAAATTACCGTTTTTCGCGAATCTTTTGACAAAATTTGCCGTTTTATCGCGATTTTTGGACGAAATTTTCGTTTTTTCGCGAGTTTTTGGAGGAAATCTACCTTTTTTCCGGGATTTTATATCGATATTAGCCATTTTTTCGCGAATCTTTTGACGAAATTTGACGGAAATCATTCGCTATTTCGCGATTTTTTAACGAAATTTGCTTTTTTCGATTCTTTGACGAAATGTGCCGTTTTTCGCGATCCTTTGACGAAATGTGCCGGGTTTTCGCGATCTTTTGATGAAAGTTACCGTTTTAAATCACAATTTTTTGATGAAAATTGCCGTTTTTCGCGAATTTTTTGACAAAACTTGCCGCTTTATCGCAATGTTTGGACGAAATTTGTCGTTTTTTCGCGATGTTTTGAGGAAATCTGCCTTTAAATGGAATTTCGTAACAAATTTAGCCATTTTTTCGCGAATTTTTTGACAATTTGCCGAAAATTATTCGTTATTTCGCGATTTTTTAACTAAATTTGCCTTTATGCGATTTTTGACGAAAATTACGCGTCCCGCGGGACGCGTAAGCTTCATTTTCTGGCGTCCCGTCGCTGATATCCTGCGTATTTTACGTGCTACAGCGCGTCCGCGGCATTTTTGGAGGATTATAGAACAGATTGGCGCAATTATTTGGCGAAACATCTTTTCTTTGCTATTCATTTCTCTATTTCAAAGAAAAGGAAATTTTTGATGGTGAATATTTTTTACGATTGGTGTTTGTAAATACGAGGTTTCTACGTCGCAATCGGGAAACAAAAGAGGCAGCTTTAATGTCTAATCAGAAATAAGAGAATTGTAACAAAGAAACTTGATTTTTTTTTTTTTTCAGCTGCCATATTTGGCAGATTATGAATGTTTCAGGGGTGATTCTGGGTGAAAATGTTTTTTCGGAAATTCACATCGCATTTTCGGAAATCTGCGGCGCGGGGGGGAGAGGGGATTCCGCGAATTACCCCCCCCCCCTCGGTTTTTCCGCGATCTTTTAACGAAATCGGCGTTATATCCGCAATCTTTAGACGAAATCGAAGTTTTCCCACGGTCTTCAGACGAAAACAGAGTTTTATCTGCGATATTTGGTGAAATTGCTGTTTTTCCCGTGATCCGCATAGGAAATTCGCGTTTTTCAGGATCTTTTGACAAAGTTCGTTGACAAAAAAAATCTACGAAATCGTCGTTTTTCCACGAAATATTGACGAAACGTGTGCTTTTTCGGCGATCCTTTCATGAAATTTGCATTTCTCCGCAATTGTTTTTTCCGCGCGCTAAACCATACAAGTTGGCAACTATACGGAACTAATAACTGATCAAATGTTCGGAAGAGGATGCCTTAAATTTTGGGAAATTTCGGACGAGAATCATTTTAAACGAGGATTTTTTTAAAACATTTTACGGATCGCGTTAATATTAAGCTCACGTTAAAAAATAAGGACTTTCAATAAAAAATAAGGACTTTAAGGATCCTTATTAAGGACTATTGAAATATAAGGAGTTTATAATTACTTTTAAGGTCTGTGCGAACCCTGTCTATATAACGAAATCCACCGTCCCAGTAAAAAATTCGTTATATAGAGAAATTCGATGTATAGAGAATGGTGTTAAAAATCGTATTTAATGAGTGAAATTTGAACAAATATTATTTTTGATCTTTTGAATTAAGAATTTGAAATGTTTAAAAGTAAATAATAACCTAACATTTTATTTCTTAATTATTTAAGCTGTTTCAAAAAAGAAAAAACAGACATTTATTTGAAAGCTTAATGAAAATCAAATAAGGAAGACTTGCATTAATTTCAGACGAAGAAATCTGTGATTTTTTGTTGTTTTGAATTTAAAATTGTTACGCTTAAAAAAAAAAAAAAAAAAAAAAAAAAAAAAAAAAATGCTCACATTTTTGCAAGGAATGAAAAATTGTAGTTAACATTTTCCTCCATTTGAAAGCCTCTCTTATGTGCCTCTCATTGATTCCTCTCTTACATGTGCATCAATCCAATTGGCTCTGTTTTGAGAAGGATGTGGAAAGGTGTGGGAGATGAGATGAATTCGTTGGATTTAAAGAACAAAAAGAGAAGTAATATAAAAAAAAACTCAGCACTGACAATAAATCAAAAATAAGTGATGGAAAATTGATTCCATATGATTTCGAAGCCTTTTAAAACTGAGTAAATTATGACCAATTTATGAAAAAATTCGTTATATGGAGATCGATATTTCGCTATATAGAGACTGTTTTTATGTAATTATGCGAAAAGGGAACCGTTCCTACTAAAAATTCGTTATAAAGAGAAATTCGATGTATGGAGTTTCGATATAGAGAGACTCGACTGTATTTGTTAAGCTCTAATTAATCAATTTGAATAGCTATTTTCATAATAAAGTAAAAACTGCTCAAACTGATTCGCAAGAAACCGGAGAACAAATCCGTGTTAAATAGGTTTTCGTCTGAGCTAGAGCAATATGTTTTATGAATTAATTATCTCCTTTTTGCCTACGCATTTAAAATAAAAGTATTTTTCGGCTACGTCTTTCTCAAACAGAAGTTGACGATTACACAGTTAAGTTTCAAGAAAATCAACGAGAACACAAACTAAAACTAATTTGCTTTTTTTCAGTGACACAATTTTAAATCATTCCATATCAAGGTTAGTTCACCTTTTTCTATATATAACAGGTATAGAAAACATTTGAATTACGTAACAGGCAAAGAAAATAACCCAGACTTGCCAAGTTCCGAAAGCTAAAAATCAGGAGATTTTATCTCAGAAATCAGGAGATATTTTTGTCAATGAAAACGTATTAATTTTTAAACGCAAACATCTTTAGTGAAAGTTTAAACTTCAACTGGGCTTGGTTATTATTGAAAATTAAAAAGAAATATCAATATACCAAATCACTCTTACTCAAATATGGAAAATATGTACTCATTTCTAGTAGAACACATTTAAGCATATGATATTTAGGATGTTTCACTGAATATTTTAAAAAGGGGGGATGTTTTGTTACTTATAAACTTATATAAAACTATAGTAAAGATCACAAATAAGTCTTAACCAAGACAAATTATTAATAATTGAATACACGGCAATAGTGACAGTATCAAATCTTAAAGATTCGTTGTTTATAATGAATCTGAATGTAGTTTATCACATAAAATACTACTGATCAATCATACTAAAAAACAATTACATCTGTATTAGAGTTTTCATCATTGAATCACAGCTCTTTTGATTGTAAAATAAAAGAATATTTAAAAAATTTGAAAAATCGGAAGAAATATTCAAAAATAAGGAGTATGGAGAAACATCTGAAAATCAGGAGACTTGGCAAGTCTGATAACCAAATAAATGGCTTGGTTGAAATTTTAAGACGCCAAATTTTTTCATACAATATTTGTCTTTTTTTTTTTTTTTTTTTTTTTTTTACTACCCCCTCCCCCAGTCTCTGTGCGAACGGAAAGAGGGGGGGGGGGGGAGTGCTGCTTTTTAAATTTCAAGTGCCAGCATAAGAGGTTTTAAAATGTGCGTAACAAACTGCTTTAAATGAATGAAGCTAATTTGGGAAATACGGAAGAATAAAGGTATTTTTTGTCCCACTTGTCGTTTTATTGGAAAACTACCAACAAAAGGGAAAGAATGAAAAGGTTTGGAAGCTATCGGAAAACATTTTTAGAATGATTAAAACTAATTATTAGAGAACGACTTAAAATTCGAATTTGTTTTCGGCCAAAAATAAAAGATTTTCGCTAAAAATTCGGCCGGACCGAAATTACCTGTATTCCAAAAATCCCGTTTCTTCTTTCGAAATTTTTCAACACATCTCATTCATTTGAACTTATCGGCTCAAATAAGACAATTGCAATTAAAAATTTGCAAAATTTTAAGGGTTTTTTTTTTTTTTTTTTTTTTTTTTTTTTTTAAATAATAGTCAAACTATTCCTATAAATGTCTACTGTAGCAACGTTTTTACAGTCACAGTTTCCCTGTGAATACCGCCCCCTTCCCCAGAAAAAACTCAACAACAATTCTCTGTAATTGTTCCGCTACCACTTTTTCTTGAGATAGAATTCCTTTCAATGCAGAGGCATTTCTATCAAAACTTTAATACTCTTTTTAAAAAAGAGTTTAATTTGAGAATGCTTCTAGATATCTCTTCTGAAAGTCCTACAATACAAACAAGCACTGTATTTAAGCAATCTAAAAAGCTGTTTACCCTTGTAAATAAAGCTTGGACAGATTTTTAAAAGATTTTTTTTCTTTTTAAGTATCATTAAATAGATGTGAATGCGTTTCAAAATAGCTTTAGCGGTTTTGCATAATTATAGAGTTTACAAATGTTAGAGTATATTATATTCAGAGTTTTAAAACTTTGAATTAAAAAAGAAGTCTGATGAGAAATTTAGAAAAAATTAATGAAAATTTATTATTATTATTATTATTATTATTATTTATCCTCGGTTATAAATCGCTTTTGAACATACTACCAGAAATGTGGTTCGACTTAAACAGGAAAATTTAAGGGATTCAACTTATACAGGAATACATAAAGTATAAATTACAAAAACATTTACGATATCTCGTTTCGTTGAACATACGCAAATTGCTAAATAAAGAAATGAAAAAAGAAAAGAAAAGAGTGTGACGTCTGAAGTCTAACAGCAAATACTGGTGCGAGAAAGATTTTTATCTGAAAACAAGCTGCAACTTAAAAGTGTTGTGTCAGCTAAGAATTACGTTTATGAAAATACGCCAAATCATTTAACATGCATGAGCGCATAAGGAAAGTTATTATGAAATTGCGAAATATTTGTTCACATACTCTTTTTCGCTAGGCACAAGATAAGGTTTAGAAGAAAGGGCAAATCGGATTCAATTAATAATAGGCGTCATTTATTTCTGTAATAATAAAGTTATATAATAATAACGATATATGTTTGTTTATGTGTCTAGTGTGCGCAGATAATATTAAACATATGAGATTCTTAACTTTTTTTTTCGCGTTCCACGACACTATTTTTTAAATATTGACGATTTTTTGAGTTTTGTGACGATTTTTCCATTATAAGCACAGGAATAAATTTTCAGACTTTAAACCAAATACAGAATTTTTTTAATTTTTTAAAAATAAAGTTTATCCGGATTTCGTAGAAGGATTTTTGAATTTTTAGCGATATTTTATGCGTTTTTTATATTTTTATGCATTTTGCAGTAATGTTCGAAAACTCGTAAAAGGTTTCAATATTTTAACCCAATATCGTAAATTTTGTCCTTTACGATTTTGGAATTTTTCGGGATTTTTTAAAAGTAATTTTTAGCAATGTATAAAATTGAAGCTGGTGTTATACACAATTGAAATGAAAAAAACTTCTTTAAACACCATAAAATAAGTTAACTGCGCAAGGCCTTTCGAAAGAACTTAGTCTTTCTTCGTCAGGCCAACTCGTCAGGCTTCTCTCACCAAATTGATTGCTCCTATTGAGTCTTCCTTTAAACATAGTAAAGTTTCTCCTTTTCAAAAAGAAACCCTTCGTCACATTCTTGCTGATACTATTTCTTCTAATGTTTCTAAATATAAACCTAATCTCTCACGTCCTCAGCATATTGCTCTGAATGAGCTTAAGTCCAATGATAATCTTATTATTACTAAAGCTGATAAGGGGGGTCAAATTGTTCTTATGGATAAAAATGATTATTCTGATAAAGTTCATGCTCTCTTATCTGAAGGTCCTTATATTGAAGTTAAAAAAGATCCCACTAATTCGCATCTTGCCACTCTCACTAAAGCTGTTAAGAATTCTATTGCTCTAAATGACAACACTAAACATTGTGTTATTCCTTCTGCACCCATTTGTGCTCGTTTTTATGCTTTACCCAAAGTTCACAAAACCAATATTCCCTTAAGACCTATTGTCTCTAATATTGGTACTGTTACTTATCCTCTTGCCAAATTTTTAGCTTCCATATTCTCGCCTTTATGCATTGCTAATTCTCATACTGTAAAAAATTCTTATGATTTCGTTAGTAAATTAAAAAGTATTAATCCATCGAATTGTTCTATGCTTTCTCTTGATGTCAAATCTTTATTTACTAATGTCCCGATTGAAGGCGCTCTTTCTTGCTTGGAAAAAAGATTACGTGAATTTCATTTCTCGGATATTGAGGTCAAAGATTATGTTAATTTAACTAAAATTTGCTTAACTCTTACTAATTTTCAATTCGATAATAAATTTTTTAAACAGTTAGAAGGCTTAAGTATGGGTAATCCTTTATCTCCCATTCTTTGTGATATTTATATGCATTACTTTGAAGATAAATTATTAAATCTGATCAATTTTAAATGTTGGATACGTTATGTTGATGATACTTTCGTCCTATTGGATAATCCATTTGATATTTCTACAATTCTTCAAACTGTCAATTCTATTGATCCTCATATTCAGTTTACTTTTGAGTTAGAGAATTGTAATAAACTCCCTTTCCTTGATGTTTTAGTTACCAAATGTGATTCTTCTTTCAAAACTTGTGTTTATAGAAAACCTTTTTCTGTCTCTAATCCACCCCATGCTCTCTCAAATCATCTTGTCAATCAAAAGATCGGTGTTTTTTATACTTATGTTTATCGTGCTCTCAAAATTTGTTCCGATTTTGCATCTCTTAAGAATGAACTCAATTACTTAAAATCTGTTGCTGTAAAACGTGGATTCAATCCTTCTATCATTAATACTGCTGTGAGCAAATTCAATAGACCCCCTAACAATTCCACTCTTTCTAATATTGATAAAAGTAAACCTGGTAATTTGGTCGTCCTCCCTTTTTATCCTCCTTTATGTTTTAAATTAGCTAAAGTTTTAAGACGTTTCAATTTTAATGTTATCTTTAAACCAGTCAATAAATTAAAATTTCCTTCCATGAAATGTCCTGTCCCTGACCTCCAAAAATGGGGTATTTATAATATTCCTTGTAATGGCTGTGATTTATCCTATATTGGTCAAACTAAAAGAAATCTCGAAAAACGCCTAAAAGAACACTCTCGGTATGTCATTAATCAAGAAATTTCTAAATCTTCTGTTGCTAAACACTCTTGGGATTCCGGCCATAGTTTCAATTTTCAAACTGCTAAAATTATTTTTAATGCCAATAGTTCCTCTGAGTTAGACTTTCTTGAAAATTTAGCTATTTATATTAATCGTGATATTATTGTTAATGATAAATCTGATTCTAAAACCCTCTCCGTTGCCTGGAAGAATATTTTCAGCACTACTTCATAATTAAGTTTATTATTTAATTATTATTATTTTTTTATATATTTCTTATGTATAGAATTTTTCAGGTTTATTCATGTATGTTTATAATTGTAAACTATTTTTTATTTTTATTTTTATGTATTTTTATTTTAATTTTTTTTTTTTTTTTTTTTTTAATTACTAATTTATATATATATATATATATATTTTTGCGTACATTTTATTTCATTTTAATCTCTCCTTTTAGTTTTTTAATTTACCCCGCTTTTTTCCCATTTCCCTTCCCCCCTTCTTCCTTTCCTCTCCTTCATTGTCTATCTTGTTTTGTTTATGCTCTTCCGTGATTGGCTGTTGCCTTCTTCTTTCCTATTGGCTGTTCCTTCTGCTTGCTCCCTCTCCCTCCCGCATTCCCCTTCAGTCGTGCCACTACATTCATTGTGGACGCACGTCTTTTTTGCGCCTGACGAAGAAAGACTAAGTTCTTTCGAAAGGCCTTGCGCAGTTAACTTATTTTATGGTGTTTAAAGAAGTTTTTTTCATTTCAATTGTAATTTTTAGCGTTTTTTCGCGCTTCGCAACGATTTTCAACCAGGGTTGGCAAGTTTCTGCCGGGGTGGTTAAAACCAGCGGTAGAAACCGGTTAAAACCGGCATGGCAGAAACTGGTTTCTGCCAGTAAGTGGCAGAAACTAAGAAACAGTACTAAATAAAAACTTTACTCAGCAATGATTCATAATTCACACTTACATTTGATATGTAAACCACTAAGCTAAAAATTAAAACATAAGATTATGAATGTTATTCAAAGTATCAAAACGTTTAAAAATGATCATATAAATACATCATACCTTGCTTATTTAAAACACTAATTTTCATTCATTTAAAAAACAGAAACTTTCACAACAATAACCTGATACTGTACAAGTTTAATTATTAATATTATTGTTTACAGTTGAATTTCTATTTCTTTTAAAAATAAATTAAAAAAAAATCTGATTTAATAACAAATTACTTTTTAGATTATTTTTAAATAAATAACAGAATGCAATTTCTTGTGAAAATATATAAGTAAATAATTGAAGCACAAAAAATAAGATAGACAAAGAAAATTTAATGAAATATCTTGTACAATTATTTTACAGTATTGAAAAAACAAAATATTTTTTTTTTTCTTTTCAGTGCTTTATTTAAAATAAGCATTGCATATAGTCTTCTATTTTGGTTTTTTCACCGAAATTTTAAAATAATTGTTTAAACATAAATTACATATGCATATGTAACAAAAAAATATATATCTGTTACATTACTCAGTTTTTCAAAAACCAAATTTTTTTTTAATTAAAACTATCCGCAATATTTTATTTGTATGCATATATTTATTCTGAATTATTTAAGTACTAATTATTTAAGGATGAACTACTTAATAAATTTAATGTTACTAAAAAAATCAGAGATTATGTCACAGAATGTCTTTATGCCAGTTGTTGCCAGTTAATAACCACTTTCTGCCACTGGCACGGCAGAAACCACTTTCTGCCGGCAAAAACCCAACCCTGTTTTCAACATTAAAAAAAAATTCTGGTTTCAACTTTTTAGGCCAACGTAGTAAATTTTAGCTTCAGTTTACTAAAGTTTATTTGACATTCGTACATCGATTTTTGAATTTACTTTTTTTTTTTAGGTGCGTTCGTAATTATGTAAATACGTAGCACCTATTGTTGTCGCTCAGTCCGTCCGTCTGTCTGTCCGTCCGCATATAACAACGCAAAAACTACCCAACCGAATCGTTTAAAATTTAAAATACATAATTATATCTTAATTTTGTCGAGTCATTTCAAATTTTATAAAAATCGGGTGGATAGATCAATTACAGGGATAATCAAAAGGATTCCGTTACATTACGGTCCATGAGGAAAAAAGTTTCAAATGCATTTTAATCGTTTCAAATTTAAAACATATAATTATTGTATAATTTTGTCGAGTCATTTCAAATGTTATGAAAATCGGATGCATAGATCAATTACCGGCACAATCAAAAGGATTCCGTTACATTGCGGTCAATGAGGAAAAAAGTTTCAAATGCATTTTAATCGTTTCAAATTTAAAACATATAATTATTGTGTAATTTTATCGAGTCATTTCAAATGTTATGAAAATTGGATGCATAGATCAATTACAGGGACAATCAAAGGTATTCCATTACATTACGGTCAATGGGAAAAAAGTTTCAAATGCATTTTTATGATGTAACACTCATTCGAACATAATATAATTGGCATGAATCTATGAAATATATACTAAAATATGCATTTTGTACAATCTGTGATGCAAAGAATTTTTATTATTAAATTACAGAGTCACACAAAAGTATTCCACTGCATAATGCTACACGGGGAAACATTGTTTGGGGCGTGTTTTAATCATATTCAGCTATTTCACATTTTATGAATAAGATATACGTTGCTGAGGTGTAATAAAAATTACTTTCTGCATATTTACAGAAACACAAAGATTTCGACTACTATACTCTATCCGAAGTACGCTCTACTATATCATCAAGATCTGAATATTTTTAAAATTTCGTTATCGTACGAACGCACCTCATTTGCTACGTTCACGTGCAATTTCCAACTTGTTTTTTTTTTGTTTTGTTTTTTTTGACGCGATTTATAGAGCATTCTTTTTTTTTTTTTTTTTTTTTTTTTCCAGATTTTTTTCATGCCTTGTGCATATTTTTTCGTTTTCTTTTTGAATCTATACAAGGAATCCGATTTTAACTTTTAACTGACCCTACTGACCTCTTTAAAATAAAATTACTGGAAGTCGTTTGCGCATTTTTTTAATGAGATTTTTACTGACATACTGTGGTGATTTTTCGGCATTCGTAAAAATAATCCGGTTTCAAATTTTCAGCCCAATATTAGTAAATTTTGTTCTTTGTGGTCTTTTATTTTCTCACGAATTTTTTATGCAATTTTAACAAAATTTTTCCCTCTTTCCCAATCGTGAATTTCGTGATTTTTTGACAATTCTTTTTCTGAAACTGAAAGAACTCTGCGGTAAATTTTGCTACTGCCACGATTAAATCCAAACTACACTAAATCCTTTCCAATAGCTACGTAAAAGACGATGCTGAAAACGTGAATTTAATCTGGATCGAGATTTAAAAAATCACTAATTCAAAGTTTGCTTAATCCAGGACCTAAGCGACCATTGCCCGCACAAATGCAAACTGTCGAATGCAAAGGGGGCCAAACCTAGGCCACTTTGCCATAAATCGCTCCACTGGTGACAAAATATGAAAAAAAAAAAAAAAAAAAAAAGGAATTGGGCGTAGCTTTTTATTTTCTCGCAGCGCATGGAATACTTTGGCGAATTAAAACGATTTATTCGACATACATCTCGCATTACAGTTAACTTCGTCTAACCAGAATTCTTGTTGCCGCTCGCCATTGCGTCGAATCGCGTCAAATTGCTTTATTTGGTGAGCAAACGAACAATCAGACTCGCCAAATTGCGAGTGTCCAATTTCAGTTCTTTCTAAGGTCTCTCAGACAGACCCACTTACTACTTGCGGTCACTCGTCGGTGTCTGTGTCCTCTCCAGGAAGCATGTTTTATGTATAATGACTTTTCCGTAGCAAGGAAGGTACACTGCAGGACAGGGAACCTTTACCTCAAGTAGAGTTGAGCTCTTATCGCCTGAGCAATTGTAGATCTCTTCTCATTCTATTGTGAATAAACCCGCAGAAGGGTTCTAAATAAAGGATTTCCTAGAATTCAGTTAAAGGATGGCAAAACTAACGTGTGCCCCGGGCCTTAAGGTGAAAACAGATAGACCTACTAACTCTTATCAGTACTGGCATCCTTTATTGTGGCGACGCGGTGTTTTTGATCTTTAATGACTTTTAAAGGAAGGGAACTGATGTCCTGCAAAACAGGAATCTTTCCGTCAAATAAGGTTGAGCTCCATACAAAATAAACGTGTGCCCGGAATCATATACGTACTAGTAGAGTCCAGATTCTTATTTGCGATAAAAACGGCTTTTAAAAAAAAGGTAATAACAGTAATTCTGCTTTTAAAAAAAGGTAATAAAAGATTAAAAATGCTGTGAAAGACGTTCGGCCCGAAGGGATTAAGTTAAGCATGCAAGCATATATGTATATATTACATAAGTTAATTACTGCAGAGTTTTAAAAATGAATGCAATTAAGTTTGCTTTGATTTTATGGATTTAAGTTTTCTTTCAAAGACCTTTAAAACTTCATTAAATAAATACTTTTTTTTTTTTTTTTTTTTTTTTTTTTTTTTTTGGACGGGAACAAATAGTGAGGATTTCATTCCACACCAAGAGTTGCCTTGAGAGTTTCCTGACAGAATAAGGCAGGAAAGTTTATTGACCACCATGAATTCGTCACCAGAGTTAAATTCATTGCATAAAAAGGAAAGGCACTAAGGTTTTTAAAAGCACTTAAAAGTTACCGGCATAAAAAGAAAAAAAAATCTAAACTTAGTTTAGAAGTTTGATGAATAACGTGCTGTTCTGAATTATTTTTACAGTAAAACGTTCTTCAAGCGACCAGACCTTCTTTGATACCTTCATTTTTTTTTGACCAAACCTTCTTTAACGTCTGTTTTAATACTGAAATTTTTATATTTTTTTCCGAATGAGAAAAATAAATTTTACAAACATTGTTATCATTTAGAAACATTGTTTAGAAATTGTTATCTTTTTTCAACAATTAAAATCAAGATTTAAAGATGATCTCCATTAAGAAATCACTTCTTGGAGCGACCAATTTTTATTTGAACGGAACATGGTTGCTTTAGGGGGCTTTTACTGTATTTCTACAATACACAGTTATTTATTTATTTACTTTTTTCACTGTAAAAATGATATTTACCAGCTTTACTCAGATTTTAAACACTTAAATAAAAAAATTAAGTAGATATTTTAGAAAAAATTTGTCGGAAAAAAAAGAAAAGAAAAAAGGAGGGGGGGAGGGGCAGAAATTTTAATTTTGCGATGTGAAATTCCAAAAATACAGATGCTCAAGTCCATAGCTTTAACATTAGAAAGGGGAATTTATGATCTGACTGACGTGGAGCCTTAACCCTTTCAGAAGTAAATAATTGTGTTTCTGTAATGTTAAATTTACACCTTTATTATTATTATTATTATTATTATTATTACTAAATTAACAAAAATCAATTTTACAACTTTTTTCAACCAAATTTTCAAAAGTTTCTTGAAGCAAATTATGATGTAGAATCATATATTGATAATTAATATACTCAAAATCTGTTTGTTCCTAAATTATATTTCGTTAATTTATTTATGCTCTCATAATTTTTAATATCTATTCCGTTTCTGTCTAATATAACATTATTGTTAACTCTTTACTGTCTAATATAACATCAACGTTAGCTCATCTAAAAATCTCTCTTTCATAATGATATTATTTCCTGTCAAAAATAAATCTTTATTCTAGCTTAAGTACTTTCCTTTTGTAATTTAACTATGTCTTGTATTTTTCATCAATCTGTGCATAACGGTTAAGATATATGTAACATCTGTCAGTAGGTAAATGGAATAAAAAAAGCAAGTAGTAAATAAATTACTGGAAAGGTTAAATGCTATTATTTCATACAATTATTTATAAATATTTTTTTATCCGTCATCGCCTGATTGACGTCATTAGATTTTGAATTTATATGTGGTAAGACTAACGAATTTTTTTTATGCAACGTATTTCTTTATGGTTTGACAGAATATATTATATTGGAGATTTGTCTACTGACTCTTCAACCAGAGTTGAATCTGGGGGGACATTCTCCCCAGAGCAATAAAATGTGTGTCCCCCCCCGGAAATTTTGTTTTTTCAAAGGTCAAAAAATACACCCCCCCCCCCCCCCCCCGAGTCACTGAAGTCGCTCCTGGAGAAAAGTGTCTGAATTCAACACTGTCTTTAACGCTAAGGATGTAACAAATTTTGTGTTCGTGTTAGGGAGATCCCCTGCTCAGACTAGCCAAGTCTCCGGCTTTTTGCACACCACTATTATTTTACAGAAAATGTTGTTCTCTTAAATCGCCCAAATGTTCAAATTAAATGATAAAACATTTTCTGTATTAAATTGCCGGTGTCCACAAAGCCGGAGACTTGGCAGCTCTGCCTACTCTTTTCTCTGGCTACCATAATAAACTATTATTGCTGGAATATTTTATGCTTATCTTGTGTTAAATTAAGCCTTATACCATATTTACAGATCTTTGCGACATTTTGCCAAGTAAAAAAATAAATACTATCAGTGGCGTAGCAAACGGAGGGCGGTCTACCCCGGGTGTCACGACACCCAATCTCTTTTTGAAAAAATATACATAATTTTATAAGATTTCGGAAAACAATTCTAAAATAAAATAAAAATTGTATTTTTTTTTTTTTTTTGAGAATGTGAATTTTTTTCTAAATATGATAATATGACCCAGAGAACAAAAAACAACCTTTCCAAAGAATGGGTAGCGAAAGCAAACTTTAAAACAAAGACTTATCTTCTACATATAGACACCGCATTGACTTATGCGAATTATAGGTTGAGTGATGAGTAGCTCTTGTGGTTTTTTTTATGCAGGACAAAAAGTAAATAAGGAATGGTATGGTCATTTGTTGTAATAAATTGTGATTGAAAAAATATGACGGATGAGGCGGCGGGGTGAGGGGGGGTGACACCCTGGTAAGTGGTGGCGACACCATTTACACTCGCCTCGGGTGTCACCCGTTCTAACTACGCCACTGAATTCCTTTCTACAAACTTCCCAACACAAGTTTTGGTTAAAATTAGGTGCCGCCCCTCAAAGGGATCAAATAGATAACATTCTTCAAAATTATGTGCTCCATTCACAATATTTCACTCTGTTTTTGCATAATAAATTAACCTAGCAAAAAATATAACGTGCCGTTACGTAAAACTTTCTTTTTTTTTCTTTTGGCAATAGATGACCCTGAATAATTTTCTTCAAGGGCGTGCAACAAACTTGGCTTCAATCCAGTTTAAGAGGGTCACAATTCAAAGTCATAATGGACTTTTTATTTTTCCCTTCTTCCTTAATTGCTTGTAAAATTACTATAACTAAAAGCGACTTTTTCCGCATTTTATAAACAAGTCGAACTTGACTATAGTTTTAATATCAAGGACGCGCAAAGTTGCCAGAAGAAATATTTCGAATTCATTTGATTAAGAGGGCGGGGGGGGGGGGGGGGGGGGGGGGAGATGGAATCTCCATATCAAACGAAATGTAAACATTGATACCTTAAAGCAGAATATGAAAGACAGTCTACAGATAAAACTTTGATTTAATACTTTTATGACAACGTATAATCATTAATCTATATATATTAAAAGAAACAAGGCCGTTTTTTTAGTCATCTGCCCTGAGCTTTTTTCTAAACCTATTTCAATAATTCTTTTTTTTTTTTTTTTTCCCTTTAATGAAAGCACTTTATTAGGTAGCTTTCATTACAAAAAGTAAAAAGCTACCTATTACAGCCGTCCGGAGGAAAGCACTTCCAGAAAATTTTGGTATATTTTCACCGATCATGACTCCCAGACCCCAAAACCACCCTCCGTTCAAATGTTGACATACATATATATATATATATATATATATATATATATATATATATATATATATATATAACCATATATATATATATATATATATATACAGGGTAGAGGTCTGCACGGGCCGGAATTTCCAGGCCCGGTCCGTTTAAATTTTTATATTTTAGGCCCGGCCCGTACAAAAATCAGCGAAAACAGGCCCGGCCCGGCCCGTTTTGGCCCGTTACAATTTCTACGATTTCTAAAAAATTCATATTTTTATCATATAACTAAGATTCCTTTAAAGAATACTGCATACATATCTATGGAATGATTTTACAGTATATTTTACAGCAAATACACATTAACAACGTTAATGATTACTTAGATTCTTAGGCTTTCAACATTCGAATAAAGATTCATTAAAAAATTAATATGGCTTAGGATAAAAGAAAAAAGAAAGAAAGCTAAAAACATCGTTAATTTTGAAGCTGTTTAATAAAGGAAGATTTATAAATATATATCATTTTATTATAGATTTCAAATCCAAATTCATTCTTAAATTCAAAAAAGCTCCTTTCTGATACATTTCTAAATTCATTTTTTTTCCTCAGAAACGCATAAGATTAGCAGATATCTTTATTCAGAAACTATATAATCGAATGGTGTTATCCATTTTTTGATACAAGCAATTTAAGAATACTGCAAACAAATAAAATACTATCATAATTAGCGTTTTGAATAGAATTTCCGGAAGCAATAGCAAGGGAAGGAAGAAAAACCTGCAATCATTTGAGAAACTATTATATCTCAACGAGGTTATACAAATATTTTATTTTCCAAAAATGAAAAGCGCTATTAGATTCCAAATTATTTCAATAGTTAGGCTTATCACTTTTATACTTTTACAATTTAAAATTAATCAGAAAATATGTCAAAATTTCGCATTATTGAGAAATTAATTTAAAAATCATCAAGAAGTATATATCCGAAGACTAAGCTAACATAAGTTTTTTATCGCTGTTAATAATTTTACAAATCATGCTTTCTACCAATAATTAAGTCTAGTACCGGTCCGGCCAGTCTATATGTAGAAAAATAATGCAAGCGTGATCTCGGACCGGCATGAGTAAGCTAAAAAAATATTAAAACGGGTTACACATAATGTAATTCTCCGATGCCGATACACTGTGCATTTTTATATTGATGCTGTCAAACTAGTAAGGCCACATTTATACTTATTCTCGTTAAAACCATTTTCGTTGAAAATAGCTCATATTTTATCGTTTCTGCTTAAATCTTCAGAACGGGCCGGCAGGCCCGAAATTTTTTTTTATCGGAACGTCTGGCCCATCCAATTTTTTTGCCGGCCCGGCCTGTTGAAAAAACTATTCTAAATCTGCCGGCCCGGCCCGGCCCGGCCCGTTAGAGAATTCGAAACGATTCTGCCGGGCCGGGTACGGGCCACGGGCCAGGCCCGGGCCCGGGCCCGTGCAGACCTCTAATACAGGGTGTTTACTCTCATCGGTGGCCAATTTTCTAAACCGTTAGTCATAGACATATAGTTCCAATTGCAAAAATGCTTTAAAAAAGGTAAAGAATTGTTTTTCAAGCGATTTAGGTCAAAAAAAAGTTTTATTAAAAAATTACGAAAATTAACTTTTTATACGGTCCCCCGGTCCTATTGGTGATTTTTAGTAAAATTTTTCCATCACCCTATCAAGCAATACAAAAAAGGTCCCATTCATCTAACATTAAAATTGACCGAGTTATGAGACTTTAAATTTCATGACTTAAACTATTTTTCTGTCGCTGAAAACGAATGAGTTGGACTAAGTTTTCAGGGAACGTATACTAAGTGCTTAAATTATTATAAAGGGCGCCCATTTTCAACACGGTCCAATAGCTAATTCCTAAACCATTTGCCACAGACATATAATTCCAATTACAAAAATGTTTTAAATGAGATAAAGAAATATTTTTAAAGCGATTTAGCTAAAGGTGCTACCACCGTATAAGTTTTACAAAAGTGTTAATTTTTATTAACTTCTAGATTGGTGAGTTTAAAAATTCTCTTTATCGAGAAAATCAAATTTTGGGAAATCGTAATTTTATTTTAAAAAGATGTGTTATTTTGATAAGGTTTATTTCGCTTAAAACGTTCGTACGTATGTTTCCATAGTTAAAATTTTTTATTCAAATTTTAACTCACTTCCAAATATCCGATCGAGGTTCAATTTGCACACTTATTTATATCCAATGACAATGTAATATTAAAACAATTTTAGGTGCGTTACTTATTTTATAGGACTACATCAAATTCTGTTAGGTTAAGTAATCTAATAGAATTTTCAATATATGTCATTTTCTAACGAATTGTGACTGTTGCTTTTCATAGTTTAAATTAACAAACTTTCTGTTATTTTTACTTATATTTTTAGTACAAATTTTGTTTTAATATATAATCATCAAGATAAATTTAAAAATAATATTGTAAAAATTATTTTACTCTCAATGTTTAAATGTTAAATTTTATATCTTGTGTTTATTTTTATTTCCAGTAAATTTGTGAATGACCCCTAATTTGCAGCAAAAAAGATGCTTCAACTTTAAACAGCTATTACTCGGTTAGTTTTAATCGCAGAGGAATGGGACTTTTTTTTGTATTACTTGTTAGAGCACTGGTAAAAATTTACTAAATATCACTTATAGGACCGGGGGATCGTATAAAAATTTTATTTTCGTAATTTTTTAATAAAAAATCTCTTTGACCCAAATCGCTTGAAAAACAATTCTTTACCTTTTTTAAAGCATTTTTGTAATTGGAACTATATGTCTATGACTAACGTTTTAGAAATTAGCCATTAGCCACCGTTGAGAGTGGACACCCTGTATATATATATATATATCTGATTTTTGTCATGCGATAACTAACGTATTTATGAACCGATTTGAATGAAACTTGGTATGTACATAGTACATACAAATATCTCGACCGAGTTCGTTGGCCAGCATCATCCGCCGTCTTGTTTCAAAATGGAGGCCGTTTAAAAAAAAAAAAAAATTATTTAAAATTTAAAATTAAATGCGAAAAAATTAAAAGTTGAAAAATATTTTTATTTTATGTGTTAGATCGTAAAACACCGATTTTAGAACAGTTTTTATTTTGTCTATATCTTAAAAAATGATTGAGTTATAGCACTTTGAATTTTTCTTATGGCTCACATTTTGAAATGATCTGGTCACGTGATAACACGCGTATTTATACACCGATCTGGATGAAACTTATAGCGTAGATAGGACATACTGATGCCTGGACCGAGTTCGTTGGCCAGTTCCAACCGCCGTCTTGTTTCAAAATGGCGGAATATTATTTTTTTAAATTTTAATTTTAAAATTAGGTGCAAAAAAGTATGAAATTGAAAAAGATTTTTCTTTTGTGTTTTGACCTTGATACAAAGATTCCAGAGCGTTTTTTGTTTCATCTATATCTTGAAAAATGGCTGAGTTTTAGCACTTTCAATTTCCAGTGTGACTGACATTTTGAAACTGTCTGAAAATTGTCACGCGTTAGTACGCATATGTATAAACTGACTTCGATATAACTCCGTGTGTTCATGGTACATACCAATGTCTTGACTGAGTTCACGGGCCAACTTTATCCGCCATCTTGTTTCAAAATGTCGGCTATTTAAATTTGTCAAAAATCTTTTAAATGTATAATGACGCATAAACAAAAAATTAGAAATGAAAAAAGGGTCTTTCTAAACTATTTATTTTAATAATGAATTCCGGAGTATTTTTTGCTTTGTCTTTACCTTGAAAAACGTCCGGGATATAGCAGTTTGAATTTCTAATGTGGATGACATTTTTTTTTAAAAATCAATTTGACAGCACTGGTATATATTAATCGATTTCGATGTGAGTGCGCATGTTCACATGAATTAAGATTTCGATCAAGCTCATTAGGTTTTTTTATCCATCATGCTGCTTTAAAATGGATATCGTGGAATTTGGCAACCCTATAAATCGCTTAAAATAAAACCAGGTTGAATAAAAATTGACTAATTTCTAAAAATTACTATTAATATTCAGCATTGACAAAAACTAGTATTCAATCTTACATAATCATGTTCGACTATTTTCAACTTCGTATATTTGATTCATATAACTTAATTTAAAATAAATAAATAAGTATATGAAAGCTACCTCTTCCTCCCGGCACTGCCAGAAGGACTTTTTGTAGATGTACTCAAACACGCAATTTTTAATAATAATCCTATTTTTGTATCGGAGTTTTCCAGAAATAAAAAAATATTCTTCTCTAGTGAAATAATTTTCTTGAAAAAATTTCTCTAGTCTAATGAATCTAGTTCAAACACGGGAAATTTTGTCTTATTTAAGAAAAAGTTTTCTACAGGAAAATATTGGTACCAGACTTGGCAAGTTCTGAAAGCAAAAATCAGGAGATTTCATACCAGAAATCAGGAGATACGTTTGTCAATGAAAATTTATTAATTTTTAAATGTAAATATGTTTAGTGCTAGTTTAAATTTTAGAAGCATTAGTTGTTGCTGAAGATTAACCCTTTTGGGTCAGGTGCACTACTACTAACAGTACATGTCTTTCATTGGAGCATTATTTTGTTTAAAAAATATATTTTTGCTAATATTTACATGTAGTAATGTAAGTATATGCCTATGAATTTACTATTTGACTTCATTTATGTTTAAGCATTCATTTATAAGAATAAATACAGTCGAGTCTCTATATAACGAAATCCATCGTTCCAGTCAGGGACGTAGCTTTAGGGGGGGGAGGGGGGGGAGCCTCCCCCCCCAATATGTTCATGCAATAGGGCGCCAAAGAAAGTTTAAGGGCGCCGCTAGGCGCCGTAAAAAGACTTTGTTAGTGGTTAAAAGTAATTATGAAATAATTTTAAATGTAAAATTACAAAGTAAGTTATTTTTCACTTACAAAACATAATAGATAATACAAAACATAATAGACTTGTAATCTATTCCGGAATAGATATACACTTCAGAGCCGAAACTAGAGGGAGGCAGAGGGGACACGTGCGCCGGGCGCCAACAGAACAGAAGGTGAAGAGGCGCCAAATTAAGATTTTCTTTGGTGTGTTAGTTATTAAGAATGCATATATGTGAGGGGTGGGGGGGGGGGCGCCAAAATCCATGTTTGCCCCGGGCGCAAAAAAGGCTAGTTTCGGCACTGATACAGTTATTTCCTTCTTATAGTAGTTGTTGGTCACTCTTAGAAATAGATAGAAAGGGAAAATAAGCGTGGAAGCGACTGTAGTGCTTTTGAATGATTGTATAATATGTTTTAGTTGTAGGGCGCCTCAGTAGGTTAGGGGCGCAGTCAGGCACCTAAAATAAGGGGTTTCAAAAAGGACGCGATGGAATGTTTATATAATATGTTTCAGTAGTAGGGCGCCTCAGTAGGTTTAGGGGCGCAGTCAGGCACCTACAATAAGGGGTTTCAAAAAGGGCGCGATGGAATGTTTAAGGGCGCCGTTAGGCATCTAAAATTTTTATTATTAATGTGACATTCTTATTTAAACACACACACACACACACACACAAAAAAAAAAAAAAAAATCAGATAACAGAAACATGATTTGGAACTAATATTACAGTAAATTTATAAGAAAATAAATTATGGTTTCAAAAAATATATAGGAGATCCATTTGAGACATTTTAAGATTACTATCCCTAGTGCGAAAACAAGAACACATTCCGGAAATGGACATTGTTCGATCACTACATGTAACTTGATCTTTCGGAGAAAAGCTCTCCCCTCCAATCCAAGGTTGGTGGGTCCTCGAGAGGGTCATCTGACCTTTAGACTGTTTTAACTCCCTTCTTATGCCCTTCCGTGTGCAGGTTAGATAATTTCAGGGCGTCATCTACACACATCTTGGTTGTCCAGCATCCTGTAGTGTCAGATTGTCCTACTGAAGCTGATTGCGCGACTTTTTAAAACTAGAGTTTTATTTCGTTCAATTTTTAAAATAAAAATAAAAAGCTGTCTTTCGTAGCCGTCCAGAGAGTAGAAATTCAGTCATGAGTGATCTGACTGAAATAAAACATAAAAACAAAAAGCCAGGATCTTACTACAGACAATAAAACAGGAAAAGGAGTTATAAAGCGGATAAAGGATGGAAATTTATGAAAAAGTGGATGAAAAATGATGATGCAGTGGAAGGTAAAAAATGTACATATTTTCCTTTAGTTAAGCATGTTCTTAAAGTATAATGTTTATATTTCTGACGCAGTTGTGAGTTCATTTATTATCATTTCTATTATTAGTGGAAAAAATCGAATAGCATTCTCAGTTTTCCGTTAAATTTAATTTTAGCACAGATGTCATATACGCACCACATTTGCGAGAGTGCAACAAAATGGCGATTTTTTTCCTCATATGGTAACCTGGTCATTGTTGTTTATTTATTAATAAACTGCTTATTTACTTTATATTTTCTTTTATAAATCGATATAAATTATTTTGCTTTATAATTATTATTTAAACTTTTGTAGTTTATTAGTATTTCCTTTTTAAAATAATTGAAAATAATAAAAAATATGTATGTAGCTGATATTTAAAAACGAAGTTTTTTCCAAACTGGCGTCAGAAAAAAAATCGAGCCAATATGGTGCGTATATGACATCTGTGCCTTAAGTTTTAATGGTTTTTATTATTTATTTCCTAAACAGATCACTATTTTTTGATAAATGGGGATTTTTGAAACTTTTACATTATTAATACATACATTTTACGGAAAAGAATTCAAATGCGTTCTGAATACTTTAATTATGCAATTAAAGTGTAATATAACAGCAGTTGTTGATTCCGCCACACCCATATTCGATATTTTTAACTTTCCACTCTCAAAAACAAATTTTGAAATTTCTAATGTCGAAGCTCTGATTTCCATGATGCCTTCATCTGTTTTAAAACCAGATAAATGTACCTTACAGGCTGAAATGGAAATTTTATTTGACCGATGTAGAACCTCCAATACATTAAATGAAGTTATTGGGGAATCTAAAAAATTGCGTTCAGTACTCAAAGAAAATTTTCGCATAGTAAAATTTATAATAACAGCTGGTTCAAATGAACGTTCTTTCAGTCAACTTAAGCTCATTAAACATTCCTTACGAACAACAATGACAGGTGAACGGTTGAATAATTTAATGATACTAAAATGTGAAAAATCATTGGCAGAAACAATGGACCTAACCTCAGCTGTGACGAAATGGAATATTTTAAAAAATAGAAAAATTAAAACAATCTGCGACAATTAGCATTTTGTAATATTATTATATATTCATTTTAAATTGTATTTTTTCTTACTTTTGTTATATTAAATTTAATTGCAAAAAAATATCTTAAAAATCTATATTTTGATGGAATAAGAAATGAGTATGACATAAATGTTTAATCCAAATTACACATTCAGTGATTTGTTGTATGTTTTATTTACAGGGGCGGATCCAGAGAATCGTTTTGGGAGGGGCGATTCCGAGATTTTCGTTTGACGAAATCCCTGCTTTTTTTGCTATCGTTTGATGAAATTCGCTCTTTTTTCGGTATACTTTGACAAAATTAGGGCTTCTTTTGCAGCCCTTTGACAAAAATCGCGTTTTTTCAGCAATCCTATGACGAAATACGTGCTTTTCAGCGATTCTACGTCAGAATTCGCGTTTTTTTCTCAACCCTTTGACGAAATTCGTGCTTTTTCCGTGATCATTTGACGAAATACACGCTTTTTCGCGATACTTTAACAAAATTAGCGTTTTTTCAGCAATCCTATGTCAAAGTTCACGGTTTTTCAGTGATCCTATGTCGAAATTCGCACTTTTTCCGAGTTCCTTTGCCTTCTCTTTTTGTAACCTTTTGAAAAAATAGCTCTCTTTCCGCGATATTTTGACGAAATTCGAGCTTTTTACATGACAAAAATCGCGCCTTTTCAGCAATCCTATGCCGAAGTTCGCGCTTTTTACGCGATCCTCTCTCAAAATTCGCATTTTTTCCGCGACCCTTTGACGAAATTCGCCCTTTTCCGCGGTACTTTGACAAAATTAGCAGTTTTTTGCAAGCCTTTGAAAAAGTAGCGCTCTTTCCTCGACCTTTTGACGAAATTCAAACTTTTTGCGCAACACTTTGACAAAAATCGCGCTTTTTCAGCGATCCTATGTCAAAGTTCGCGTTTTTTACGCGATCCACTGTCGAAATTTGCGCTTTTCCGCGACCCTGTCATGAAATTCGCACTTCTTCAGTGATCATTTGACGAAATTCGCTCTTTTTCACGATACTTTGACAAAATTAGTGCTTTTTCAGCGATCCTATGTCAAAGTTTGCGATTTTTACGCGAACTTCTGTTGAAATTCGCATTTTTCTGCGACCATATGGTGAAATTCGCGCTTTTTCCGTATTAATTTCACGAAATTCGCGCTTTTTCGCGGTACTTTGCCAAAATTAGCTCTTTTTCAGCAGTCCTATGTCGAAGTTCGCGCTTTTTCAGCGATCCTATGTCAAAATTTGTATTTTTTCTGCTATACTTAGCCTTCCTTTTTTCCAATCCTTTGACAAAATTAGCGCTTTTTCCACGACCTTTTGGCGAAATTTGCTTTTTTTCCGCGATACTTTGCATTAACGTTTTTTTGCAAACATTTGACAAAATTCGTGCTTTTCCTCGACCTTTTCACGAAATTCGAGCTTTTTCCTCGACACTTTGACAAAACTCGCGCTGTCAGCGATCTTGTGTCAAAATTAGCGTTTTTTAGCAATCCTTTGACAAAATTCTTTTTTTTTTTTTTTTTTTTGCGCAACCTTAGACAAAATTCATGCTTTTTCCGCGATCTTTGGCAAAATTCGCTCCTTTTCCGCGACACTTTGACAAAATTAGCGCTTTTTAGCGACATTTTAATAAAATTCGCGTTTTTTCCGGAACAAAAGACTGTCTCCGACGGAGTCGCAGAAATCCCTTCCGGAAAAAAGTCTGAATTCAACACTGGTTTGGGGGGGGGGCGATGCCCCCCCCCGTGGATCCGCGCCTGTTTATTTATTTAAATTATAAATAAACAATTTATAATTGCATTATGTTGCCCTTTAATTGTTTAAATGGGTAATACATGAAATGTCTATTAGGTTAAGAATAAAAGAATGATTGAAAAGAAATGTGAGCAAGTAATGCAATATCCTTTAGACATGGGGTCCAAGTGGGTACAATAAAAGCAGAAGAAGGGTCAAGAAAATGATGTTTTAATAGTATTTTTTTTCTTAAGCCGGATAAATTTAAAAAACAAAATTTTATAGCATTTATCTTTTTTTGCTTTACATATAGAAATCCTTCCAATAATTTCCGAGAAAAAAAAAAAAATCTTTATCAGGCCATAGAACCTTAAAACTACATTTGAAAGTAGTAAAATATTTTATTTCTTCTTTACATCAGGGGAACTAAGATAATAAATGAAAAAATATGTTATTTCATTTTACAGAAACTGGAATATTCAGTATATTTGGTATATATACCACCCTTACATCCTTGAAAAGAGTCGAATGTTCATCGAGAGGTTTAACATTCCTTTTTACATTGATAGAAGTGATAGTAGTGGGCCCGATATCGGAGTATCTCACCACAAACAAGTTAGAAATTGCACGTGAAGCGTAGCAAATGAGGTGCGTTCGTACGATAATGAAGTTTTAAAAATATCACTCTCATATATCAATCTCATAAAATCGTAAATAGTTAATTACAATTAAAATGCGCACCAAACAATGTTCTCTCTATACTTATTATGTAATGAAATAATTTTGTGTGTCCTTGTAAATCAATAACAAATGTTCTTTGCACAACAGATTATGCAAAATCTATATTATAATATGTACTTTATGATGCTATCAATATTATTATGTTCGAATGAGTGTGATGTTATTAAAATGCATTTGAAACTTTTTTTTTTAAATTGACTGTAATGTAACGGAGTACTTTTGATTGTCCCTGTATTTGATCTATGCATCCTATTTTCAAAAAATTTGAAATGACTTGACAAAATTATGTAATAAGTATGTAATTTAAATTTAAAACGATTAAAATGCATTTGAAACATTTTCCCCATTGACCGTAATGTAACGGAATACTTTTGATCGTCCCAGTAATTAATCTATCCATCCGATTCTTATAAAATTTGAAATGACTCGACAAAATTATGTAATAATTATATATTTTAAATTTCAAAAGATTCGGTTGGGTAGTTTTTGCGTTGTTACATGCGGACAGACAGACAGACTGAACGACAATTATAGGTGCTACGTATTTACATAATTAAGAACGCACCTAAAAATTGAAGGCTACATTCATATTGACCAGCAAGTTTCGGGCGGGAGGTGCAGCTTTGAAACCCCTATAACTCTATTGTAATTAACTTTGAGTTCTATATTTTTATTTCTCTTCCAAATACAACTGTTCTTATCATGTCAGGAAAATGGATTTAAGGATCCAGTATTCGATTTCTCTATAAACATTCCACATTGCCTTTTTAGCTTTGAAAAAATAAGAGCTGGGAGAGATATTTTATCAGCACAGTTGCAAGCACTCTTAAAATCGAAATCCAACCATGGCTGCATCACTTACATCACCTAAATAGATGTCATTACCATGAATAAGTAACTAAAGATAAAAAGTAGCAAAACTACCTCCCCCCCCCTCTTTTAAAAAGTTTACAAATAATTCAAGGGCGGCAAAACATTAAAAGGCGCCAAATTTTGGTCTCCCCCCCCCCAATAAAAATTTCAAGCTACGCCCCTGGTTCCAGTTAAAAATTCGTTATATAGAGAAATTCGATGTATAGAGAATGATTTTAAAAATCGTATTTAATGCGTGAAATTTGAACAAATATTATTTTTTATCTTTTGAATTAAGAATTTGAAATGTTTAAAAGTAAATATTAACCTAACATTTTATTTCTTAATTATATTATTATATAAGCTGTTTTTAAAAAGAGGACAGACATTTATTTGAAAGCTTAATGAAAATCAAATAAGGAAGACTTACATTAATTTCAGATGAAGAAATCTGTAATTTTTTGTTGTTTTGATTTTAAAGTTGTTACGCTCTCAAAAAAAAAAGCTCAAATTTTAGCAAGGAATGAAACATTGTAGTTAACATTTCCCTCCATTTGAAGGTCTCTCTTATGTGCCTCTCACTGATTCCTCTCTTACATGTGTATCAATCCAATTGACACTGTTTTGAGAAGGATGTGGAAAGGTGTGTGAGAGGTGGGATGAATTCATTGGATTTAAAGAACAAGGAGAGAAGTAATAATAATAAAAAAAAAACCTCAGCACTGACAATAAATCAAAAATAAGTGATGGAAAATTGATTCCATATGATTTCGAAGCTTTTTAAAACTGAATAAATTAAGACCAATTTATGAAAAAATTCGTTATATGGAGATAGATATTTCGCTATATAGAGACTTTTTAAATGTAATCATGTGAAAAGGGGACCATTCCTATTAAAAATTCGTTGTATAGAGAAATTCGATGTATGGAGTTTCGTTATAGAGAGACTCGACTGTATTATTATTTGCTTAACCCCTTCGCGACGGGAGCCTTTTACGCAATTTTTAAAGTTTTTCGCCGGTTTTTAAAAACAAATTTGTGCCTTTTCAAATCGAGAAAATGCTCCCATTAAGTAAGGTTAATTTTACAGTAAAATTTTACTGGTGGGGATAAACGAGGCTTCTTAAGCCTTTTTGCTGCACGTATACGTGTCGCTATTACCAAAAGGGTTAATTCTCTTTGCGCTGTATGCGATTCCTTTATTTTAAACATATATTTCACTCTTTAGATTTAAAATAAATTACTTTCCTGAAAGAATCATGTGTAATAGAGCTTTAAATGTATTAGAAAGTTGTAATATAAGTTAAATTTTATTGGAATAGAATATTTTCTAAACGTCTCCAAAAATTCTTCCTTGTCCTATTGTCATATGAATATTAATTGAATGATACGCAAAACAGCAATATTCGTTATCATTCAGACAATGAAATATTTGTTAAAGTTTAATTAATCTATTTGGATAGCTAGTGTTAACGTTATTAACATCAAAGCCATTTTTTTTCTAAAAATTGAAAATAAATTCAGACCCGAAAGGGTTAAAAAGAAATGTGTTGCTTTTACCCGAATAGATAAAATATGTATTATTTACAAGTAGAATCCATTTAAGCATATGAAATTTAGGATGTTTTAACATATTTTCAAATTAAATTAACTATATATTACAGGCGCGAAAAATTCCATGTGCAAGTTTCAGCAAAATGAACATTAATCAAAAAGTAAACTCCGTCCAAACTCGTTTAAAAGAGGATAGTATAAATAGAATTATTAATAATCCGAAGCATATCCAAAGTAACACTGAAAATAAATCTGAATGATTCATCATTTATAATAAACCTGAGTGCAGTTAAGATACTACTGATCATTCATATACTAAAGAACAACTACACTGAAGTTTCCATCACCAAATCACAGTGCATTGGACTGCAAAATAATAGAATATTTAAAAATATGGAGTATGGAATAACATGCGTAAATCAGAAGTATCCTGCAGAAATCTGGAGACTTGGTAAGTCTGTGGTATCGAAGATTTTCTTGATCTGGGAATTCTAGAACGAACAGTGTTGAATTCATGGGGGGGGGGGGGACATTCTCCCGGAGAAATGAAATGTCCCCCTCCTCGGGAAATTTGAAATTCTGAGTTTTCAATGGTCAAAAAATACAATCCCCCCCGCCCCGGAGCCACTGAAGCCCCTGCCGGAGAAAAGTGTCTGGATTCAACACTGGGAACGAATCCTGTTATGTTTTATTTATTGAAATCCTTTATGAAATTTCTTCGCATAGGTGTCAATCGGATTACTTTCATTGTTGAAGAGACAAGGGAAACAATTGGAATTTTATCATATCATTACGGATACCATTTTCGTATCACAATTAATAAACGGTCAAGTGCGAGTATTACTCGCGCTCAGAGGATTCCGTACAATAAACTTAAGTAATATTAAACCTATATTTCAAAAATCTTATTTCTTCCTTCCGAAATTTTCAACATGACTCTGATTTGAGCTGTATCGGTTCAAATGACATACTCTTTATTTATTGCTATAACTTCGCTGTTTACAATTATTAGTTATCATTGACTCACGACGTGAATGCAAATTAGCAAGCAACGTACACAGGATTCAACTTTGAAGACTCTTTTTGAGTGCTTATTAAAAGCTGCAGACTTAAAAATAATAGAAAATTTTTAGTCTGAAACCACTGAAGGGTTCCGAATACTCTTTGAGAAAGTTCTAGCATAAGAGATGATCATTTACAAAAATCATTATACACGATAAATCGAGATATGTGTAATGTTGTACCAAAAACATTTTTTTAATTAGATGAAATTCATGTAATTAGAAAATCATTCTGTGTCGTCAATGAATTAATTGCATTGTTTTATATGATATTAAAAAGTTTTGGGTAGAAGCACAGAAGCAATTTGGATCACTTGTATAATTAATTAATAATTATGTATGTTTATATATCTATTAATTACTTTGAAAGAAAAAATATTTTGGACATTTTCGTTTTCGGGCGAAAATAGGTAGATTGACAAAATTCGATTTCGGTCCATCCTTAGATATCAGCTCTACATTTCCTGTATGACGTCTTCTGTAATAACAATGGAATTTTTACGTTTTTGTCAATTTTTTTTTTTTTTTTTTTTTTTTTTTTTTTTGTAAAATCCCGTAGCTATGCAATATAAATAAATGTCAACATTAAATCCATATTTAGTTCTAAAGGCAGAATCATAATTCAATGTCATGGATGTCAAATGAAAACAAATGCATACGCATGAAAAAGTAGCATCATCATGACTGAAAAAATATATGTAAAATATCACATAAAATTTGAAAACGCGATCAAAATACTAATTGCCCAATTTGCATATTTTTCTCGTATATGAATAACTATTTTGACATCCATTTCAATTACGGTTAATTTAAATAAATAAAGTGGAAGCACAATTAGCTTGTGTTTTTCTATATAACCTTGGCATTGCACATAAAAGAAGGAAAATCTCTGATTTAAAATTAAGCAATATTTCAGAACTTGTTTCGGTGTCTGTAGCATAGTGTCCCCGTAAGCCCGTTCCCATTTAAAAAAATTAAAAAAAAAAAATGTTGTAACGGAATTTGAATTATACGAAGGTGGGATAAAACCTGACAAAAAAATTTCGACAACATGAAGCGCAACAGACTTGAACCATAACCAGAAATACTTAAAACCGAATTAGACCCAAAGTGAAAGAATCCGTAATTTATATACAGTGTCTCACATAAGTGATGGGACACTTGTGCTTTACAAAAGGAAACTAATCAAATAAATTAAAAAAACATGTACACATTTTTTGTGGGTGTGTTTCATACTTAAATTTAGTAAAGATTATTACATAACATACATTTTGTCAAAATATTAAAATATTAATTTAATAAAAATACAAATGTTTAGAACGGAGCAAAAAATAGCTCACATAAGTGATGGGACACCATTATATATGCAACAAAAATCGTCTGAAATAAGCAATAAAAATATTTTTGGGGGTTTTATATTTACTTAAAAGCAATTGGCAATAATTTATAAAATCGTCTGCAGTATTTCTCTCCAGTTTGTTTTGGAATTTTTGTGTTTTTTAGCTCTGTGTAGCCATGAATGCTAAACGAAAAGAAACTTCGCATGAAATTCGAAAATTAGTTATTAAATTGCATATTTAACGTGGAAAATCTATTAGAAAAACTGCTGAAACAGTTAACTTGAGTCGTTCAACAGTTTTCAGTATCATTAAACGATATAAAAAGAATCATATGATTCAGGATAAAAGAAGACCTGGCCGACCATCAAAGCTATCCAATGGAATAAAGCGAATTATCGTTCGAAATATTAAAAAAAATCCAAGAAATAGTGTTACAAAAGTTGCTGCTGATTTACAAGCATTATATGGAAAAATTGTTAATCCTGAGACTATTAGAAGGGTAATTCGATCTGCTGAATATCACGGTAGAGTAGCCAGGAAAAAATTCTTCGTTACTGGAAAGAATAGAAAACTCAGACTAGCTTTCACAAAATCCAACATAAATAAGAATTCTGATTACTGGAATAAAGTTATATTTGCTGATGAGAGTAAAATTAATATATTTGGTTCTGACGGTAGAATCTTGGTGTGGAGAAAACCCAGGGAAGAATTTCGCGAACAGAACTTGGTACCAACAGTAAAACATGGTGGAGGAGGAGTTATGGTATGGGGTGTATGTCGTCCGCTGGAGTTGGTAATCTTGTTTTTATTGACAGTATAATGGATCAGTACAAGTATATTGATATTTTAAAGCAAAATTTGAAATCTTCAGCACGAAAATTGAACCTTCATAACGATTTTAAATTCTACCAGGACAATGACCCCAAGCACACTGCTCTGAACGTTAGACTCTGGCTGCTATATAACTGTCCTGAAATAATAAAAACACCACCACAATCTCCAGACTTAAATATCATAGAGAATATTTGGCAAGAATTGGAATCAAGAATTCGCAAACACACCATTTCTTCAAAACAACAACTAAAATCGGTGCTTCAAGAAGAATGGGGTAAAATCACTCCAGAAATCACAAAAATATTAGTCAAATCCATCCCAAAAAGATTAAATCATGTTTTAAAAGTAAAAGGAAATCCAACAAAATATTAAAACCTTTTAAAAAGTAAAATTTTTGGATAAATATTTGATGGAAAAGTAAGTGTCCCATCACTTATGTGAGCCATTTTTTGCTCCTTTCTGAACAATTGTATTTGTACTAAATTAATATTTTAATATTTTGACAAAATGTATGTTATGTAATAATTGTTACTAACTTTAAATATGAAACACACCCAAAAAATTTTTGCACATGTTTATTTATTTATTTTATTGCAGTTTCTTTTTATAAAGCACAAGTGTCTCATCACTTTTGTGAGGCACTGTAGCTATGAGAAAATAGTCTACAATTATGTTTCTATTATAAATTTTATGATTTATGTTGGAAAAAAAAAATGTAGTTTATTTTGTTTGCTTTTTTTTTTTTTTTGGCCAGAAAATTTATTTTCTTTAACAAGTCTTTATAGCGCAAATCGAACTCCGACACGACATTTTATAAGATTTTAAAAAATGCGAATGGATTTATCGGACACTCTATAAATCAAAGATAAAACAGATAAAATGCGTGTAATTTTTAAGAATATATTCAATGTCTATTGGAAATCTGGGAAAAATTATCACGTGCACGTTAACTAGTTTGTTGTTGCCATCACAAAAAATTATTATTCATAAATAAAATCGTCTGCAACAAATATTAAGTGACTATCCGTTCCAGTAATAGAGGATTCATGAAAGTCGGGGGAAAAAGAGCGTAGCAGCAAGGTATAATCAATCCTTTAAAAATTTATTGAATGAGTATATTGCATACTTTAAAAATATTTTTATCTACCAATCTTTTCCTTTCATTATTAAATAAAACCCCATATTTCTACAAACAAGGCAAGTTCCGAAGATAACCATGGTAAACTTCAAATTATTAGGATGACGAGTACCCTCATAAACAAGAAAAGACAAAAATTGAAAATGCTGACGTTAAATGCAAGTGACAAAGAATCATGACCAACCGTTAAAATACGAAAATTGCATTGACGATCAAGACGCCAACCAGTACTACTTTCGTATTTTAACGGAATTTTTGTTTCTGTAAATTCCAGAAAAATTTTCCTTCTTTTTTTTCACAAAATTTTTTCAGGGTTTTTGTTTTTTCCCATTTAAGTATTTAAAAAGGATAATTTTTCATGAACAAACTTACATCTTCATGAATTTCACTCGTTACAATCACGTTCACATCAAGGTCAGAATATCTCTAATTAATTCAAACAGAAGTAAACAAACAACATTTATCGCCTCGGGATTCGAACAAGAGAACTGTCCCCCGACAGCTTAATGTCCTCGATCATTAATCACGGTTACATAAATTACATTTTCGAATATCATTACTTTTTTCAGATGCCTTTTATAAATAAATTCAAACTACATATTTTAGTAGAGATTTTTTTTTCAACTGAGTATGCAATTCTGAATGTTTTACACATTTTTTTCCTAATTTTGAATATTTGTTTTTTTTTTTTTTTTTTTTTTTTTTTTTTTTTTTTTTAATTTCATGCTTTATAAAAAATAAAGTTTAACCTTTAAAATATTACTTGCACTAAAGAATGTATTAAGAGTTGAATGCTTCTTTTTTGCAAGATTTTAAAATTTTTATTGTAGTATTATTTTATTCACTTATTATTATCATTACTTTTGCATGAATACCAACATATTTTTTTCAAACATATGCTTTTTCAAATTACTTGTGTGGTGATTTACTTTAAACTCAAATAAAGTAATAGTAGTATTAAAATAAATTTCCTTCATTGCTTATTATATCTTAGATAAACGTCAATTTTATAAAAGTTTCGTTATTATATTTCAGATATCTTGATTGGATATATTTTCAATAGAGAGTCACGTTTAATTAGTTCCACTAGTGACCAAGAGGTCCTGCTCTCAGAATTGTTAGACGGGTGGGGCTCGGTTCGGATCCAATCGCGTCCGTCGGCCTAATCGTTCGGAGTTTTCTGTGATTTTCTTCAAATCTTGGATAGCTTTGCGTAAAAAAGGATTATAGGTTCCCATAGAAAGACCGCCACGAAGGACACCCTCCCTCTTCGGGCGCATATACCTCGCATAGATAATCGGCCAAGAGATCTGCTCGGAGAGGGCCTCGGTCCGAAGCCCGAGTCCGGCCCGCGGGTCGATTTTCAATAACGGCATTCGGCCCGGGCTTTAATTTTTTCTGAAGATTCGGGCCGGACCTAATTTATTTTTTCCGTACAAAGCCGGAGCCGGAACCCATTTCATTCTTCCTAGTCTTCACGGGCCAAAATATTCAGTGCCGGTTGAAATCATCCTGTATGAGGTACGGGCAAATCAGGGAAGTGAAAAAGACCCGGATGATAATGTAAAGTCTATGGGGGCGTGCTTTACAAATATCTCGCTCAAATTTTAATACAGTAAAACCTCCATAAAGGACACTCCCGAAAAGCGGACACCTCTATTTAACGGACAGTTTTAAAATCCCCACTCTCAAAACCTAAATTTTTGTATGTTTAACCTCTGAATAACGGGCATTCCGAATAGCGGACACTTTATTCGGCGATAAAGGATGAAAAAGTATGTTTTAAACAGAAAAAAATGAAAAGGCCTCTGAATTTATCAGGACAACGTGTCGCAAATTTTGTAATCACAGATAAATATAGATAAAGAGCTGTTGAAAATTCGCCCCCCCCCTTTCCCCAACGTTCAGTGATAAATTCAGGGTGTTGCCCGGGAGGAATTATTTTGAGATTATATGCCTTTAAAGGTCAAAATGTGCAATCCTTCCCTTCCCGCCCGGAACTCTACAATGTCCAATAGCGTCATATAGAAAAACAAACTACATGTAGTCGCGAGCAAAAATAAACTTTTGTAACAGATTATTTTACGAGAATATAATAAACAGTGGATAAAAGTGTGTACAAATTTAATTCAATTTTATTTATAAAAAAATAATTTTAATTTCTGATTAATTCTGATTAATAGAGGCTTTAGGGCATATAAAATTAAATTAATGGAACATTAAGCATTTCTTAGCGATTTTTGAATCTCTGAAGTTTTCCCAATAACGGACACCTCCGAATAGCGGACAATTTCTACGTTCCCAAGGTGTCCGTTATTTAGAGATTTTACTGTATTTATTTTATTTTTTTTTTTTGCATAGGATAGCTGAGAACGATCCACAACCGGCCTAGTTTTTACTTTTTCGATTTTGGTGTCAGATTTAAAAAAAAATTACTTTAACCCATAATTGCTGTCAGCGGTCTGTGAGACCGCTGAGTTTTTCCAAGTTTTACAGTTTAACTTGTATTTTTTAGTTTAACTATAGAGACTGATCAAATTTTGTTTCGTTTGGAACCTTAATACAGTAAAACCTTCATAACGGACACTCCCGAATAGCGGACACCTCTATTTAACGGACAGTTTTCCGATCCCCACTCCCAAAACCTAAATTTTTGTATCTTTAACCTCTGAATAACGGACATTCCGAATAGCGGACACTATTTTCGGCGATAAAGAATGAAAAATATTTTTTTAACGAGGGAAAAAAGTAAAAATGCTTCTAAATTTATCAGGGCAATGTGTCACAAACAAGACCGTAGCTAGAAGTGAATAGTAAGGGGTGGGGGCTCATAATTTTTTTCCCTCTCTCTCTCTGACGCAGAAAGATAAATTAGTGCATATTTACACTGTAGACACTATGTTTCTTATTAAACTGTAGTAATAATTTCATTTTATGCTTAGAAAAGTACAAGATGGTGAAAATTTTGAGTGTATAACTTGGAGCAAAATTAAACATCATGTGTACAAATAAGATGAGGGAGTGTTTAAACACTTATTTTAGGTACAATTTAGTATTTCTGCAAAACTGTGAAAGGGTCTCAAAAAAAAAAAAAAATTAAATTTTGAACAAAATTTCATTTGAATTTTCGGAACAGAAATTTATTTAGTGACCTTGGAATCGTTTCCAGGGGGGGGGGCTCAAAATATTTTAGGGGGGGTTGAGCCTCCCATAGCGCCCCCTTAGCTACGGGCCTGGTCACAAACGTTGTGATCACAAATAAATGTAGATCGGGGGTCTAGGGAAAATCACTCCTCAACGTTCAGTGTTGAATTCAGGGGAGTGCCCGGGTGGGACATTTTCCAGAGCATTGAAATGTCCCTCCGGAAGGTTTAGAGATTTTGTGCTTTTAATGTTCAAAAAGTGCAAACCCTCTTTCCCGTCCGAAACTCTATAATGTCTAATAATGTCACATTGTAAAACAAATTACATGTAATCGCAAGCAAAAGAAAACTTTTGCAACAGATTTTTTTCATAAGAATGAAATAAACAGTGGATGAAGATGTGCACAATTTTATTTCAGTTTCATTTTTATTGTTAAAAAAATAATTCTAATTTTTGATTAATCATATAATAGAAGTTATAGGACATATAAAAGTCAATTCATGACACATAAACATTTATTAGTGATTTTTTTATCTTTGTGTTTTTCCCAATAGCGGACACCTCCGAATAGCGGACAATTTCTGCGTTCCCGAAGTGTCCGTTATTTAGAGATTTTACTGTAATATCTCTAGAGACTTTTGAATAGCTGAATTTCATTTATAACAGTTCTGTATATAAAGTTTAATACAAAATTAGTATTCTGAGAGTTAATTGAACATTTTATTCATCTTTAGATTAAACGGTCTGATAGACCGTTCACAGTAGTTATGCGACAATTTTTGTCACAGCAACAGCAGTTAAGGGTTAACTTTCAGAACCGTTTATGAAATTGAAACTATCCTAATATAAAAAGAATACAACCAAAATCAAAAAAGTAAAAACTAGGCCGGTTGTGAATCATCCTCAGCTATTCTATGCAAAAAAAAAAAAAAAAAAAAAAAAAAAAAAAAAAAATCACGTCAAAATATTAAAATTTGAGCGAGATATTTTAAAAGAACGCCCCCATAGACTTTACATTATCATCCGGGTCTTCTTCAATCAGTAGTTTAGGTTCTTAAAGAATATCAATATTTTTATAGAAATTGATCCGGGTTGGGGATGAATTCATTTATAAAAAATTCCAGTTTTTTAACAAATTAGTTTTTAGAATTCAAGGCTGGTTTTAAAGATTGATAGAAGGATATAAAAAATACAGATATATTTTCAGTTAGCTGCAAATAATGTTAGGAAATGATCAAAACTGCTGATGAAATCAGTATGATAAGAAAGAGCAGATTTAAGTGTTTCACCGTTGAAATATTTGATTAAAAAGTATCTAATTTGTCTCGCACGCGCGCAGACGAAAATCTAAGATTATCTGAGGGTAGATAGATATCTGTGGATTTTAATCAGCCTAAGTTTCGAATCTAATTTTTTTATTTCTTTTTTTTTTTTTTTTTTTTCATATAAAATTAAAACTTTTAGTATTTATAATTGTCAGTTTTTGTTTTCTACATTTTTATTTGCTGTTGCAAGGGAAAGGAATATGTACTTCTTATCGCATTAAATACAAAAATCGTTATGGTAAATTTCTATTAAGCATGTTAGTTAAAAGAATATACCCACAAAGATCATTGTTAGGAAATGGTGGTAAAAGAAAGAAAAAAAAAACGACACTAGGTATATCTCTATATATATCAGACGTTGGCGAATAGTGAATTTTTAATTTTAGATTCACATATCTGACTATTATTCTATCAAAATCTTCTGATTTGATGGGATCAGACAGTAGAGCCATGCATCAGTTGAGGTAAGTTGATTTTATCACGATCCACTGGGGTTTGGGTCGACTTTAGTTCTTTTCGTTGGAGATTAAGTTCTGCTTTAATTGACTTCAATTGTTTAAAATTCGGCTAGGGATTTGACTCTTGCTTGTTGGGGTCGGGCTGAACCGGTTTTTCAAAAAAGCGTAGAATATTTTTTCACGTGAGAAAAACTAGTGGTGTATTAAGTACTTCTTTTAGTCGATTAACTGAGTACTAGGCCATTTACTATTTGGATGAGTACCAATACTGAATAGTTAGTTGTAAATATGAAAAAAAAAACACTGAACGGGCATACAATGAGCTTATAGCAGTAACATCTTTGTATGTATGTCTGTCTATATATTTAAACACACATCTTTAACGTGTAATCATACATTTTTTAAAGTAACATCGAAATTTAATATATTGTGCATCTTTTATAGACAGTTTATGTAAATTCAGAAATTTAAAAACGATAGCGAGTAAAGACGATTATTTTGCTACCATTTTTAAGTACTTTGTTTAACACTAGATTATTTTAAAAAGAAAAAGAAGAATTGATACCCAGTACAATTCCCATATACCCCCCCCCCCTTACACACCCAATCCGATGAAAGCGATTTTGTGAATGAATCTAAAAGTATTAACAACAAGGACTTGAGAGGTAATTATTAAATTTTTATTTCCTTTAAAGCTGTCAAATTTATTTTTATTATTACTTCGAAAAAAAAAAAAAAAAGTAAAAACCAGGAAATTTTACTGACAAAATACACATAGCAATTTTAAAAAACTCAAAGCCCTAAACGAAAATAATAAAGTAAACACACTTTTGGAAGAACTAAAATATTTTCACTGCCAGGAAAAAAAAAAAAAAAAAACTAGTATGTTGTGGCCATCACAAAACTTTCTTCTATTTAAATCACGTCAATTAAACTAAAATAAATTTTAGGTTATTTATTTTGGACAACTAAGTTTTATAGAAATAGTTCAAACTGCTGTTGAGCATTTCACACCAAAACCTTATCAACGCCTATGTATCTCAAGGTCTCGCGGAATCTGAAGTTTGGTGAAATTCTGTGCATTAGTTCTTGAGATATAGCTATCGTGAAAATCATGAAAAACGTAGCGTAGCAGCGCCACCTGTTCTGAGGTTTATACCAAAATGTAATTAGCGTCCAATTATGTTATGTATTCTACTGTAACAGAATCTGAAATTTGATGAAGTTCTCTGCATTAGTTCTTGAGTATAGCTATCGCAAAAATCGTGCAAAATGTAGCATAGCAGCGCCACCTATTGGGCAGTTCGCACGAAAACCTTATCAGTGGCAATGTATCTCAAGGTATTGCGGAATCTGAAGTTTGGTGAAATTCTGTACATTAATTCTTGAGATATAGCTATCATGAAAATCATGAAAGACGTGGCATAGCAGCGCCACCTGCAGGCCAATTTACACCAAAACTTAATCAGCGTCTATGTATATCAAAGTCTTAAAGAATCTGACGTTTGGTGAAATTCTGTGCATTAGTTCTTGAGATATAGCAATCATTAAAATCATGAAAACCGTAGTATAGCAGCGCCACCTGCAGGCCAATTCACACCAAAAACCAATAGGCACTAATTCACATCAAGGTCTGACTGAATATAAAATTTTATGAAATTTCGAGCATTAGTTCTTGAGATAGAGCGCCCACAAATTTTTTGTCACATACAGACTGACAGACTCACAGACAGACATTTTCTAAAAATAGTCAAAACGTGTTCAGGACCTTCTAAAACGTATAAATCCGTCGAAAACCGGAAGTCGAAAATTTTCATGAATCCAATACTTTCTTCTTGTAAAGATAGAAGAAAGTAAAAAAAAAAAAAAAAAAAAAAAAAAAAAAAAAAAAAAAACCGTAAAATCCGGAAATTGTTACCGGATAGATATTTTTTGACATATTAGTGGGGTTTTTTTCTTGACAGCAAAGAGCCTTTGCAACGCCAATTTAATATTTTTTTTGGTTAGTTTTTGTGATTATATGCATTTCTAGTTAAATATTACCGTCTCCCGAAATATCACTGAGTAAAGTAAAACGTTTATATGTGGAAATTACGTCATGTGATCACATAAAAAAAGGGAAGGAAGTTATCAATTTGACGCGATGCGTATGTTTTTTTTTTTTTTTCTCTCTCTCTTTCTTTTAATGTATTAGGTCATTAATGACGAAATGTGTAGTTATAAATATCGCCAACTTTAACTGCTTATTATTTTACTGCTCTGTTTTTATTGATGGTAAATTACACATTTCGCCTGTTTAAAAAAAAAAATCTTTGTAAACCCTAAAAAAATTAAAACAAAATCTTTTAATTAATTTTGTTGTAAATGGTACTGTTGGAAATTTTTTCTATTATTGTTATTCGTATTATTCTTACGTGAAACTGCTAGAATTACAAATAACACTATTACTACTAGGCATATTAAGCATATTACTACTAGGCCTCAAACAAACCAATATCAATTTCGTACAGTGTTGAATTTAGGGGTTAGCCGGGGGGTACCTCCCCCCTTCGGAAATTTTTATATTTTGCGTTTTCAATGGTCAAGAGGTGCAATCCCTTGAAACTCTAATCCCCCGCTCCCCGACATCTGGAGCCACAGCAGTCGCTTCTGGAGAAAAGTGAGAAAGAAGTCCTATTATGATCTAAATTTAACAATGCAAACTGGTAACTTTGACCTCATATGAGCCTCGCGGTCACCCCGAATCAAGGGTCAACAATGACAATTAAAAGTCACCGTTGAGTCTGACCTGTCTCAGACTGCTTAAGAATGACCATCGAAATTTGGATAGAATACCTTAAGTTTGAATAAAATAATTCTTTATGTTTGAAATTTGTCAACCAACTTTGCCTTTTTTTCTACAAATTTTATCCCTGACATATGTTTGTCGAAATTACGAGACCGATTCGATTCACGCGATTCCCAATAGAAAGAAGATATTTTCGAAATCATTACAGTCAAAATTTCAACAGTTCGTTCAATTCGTTTTCAGAAATTCACGAAAAACAAAAATAAGTAACTTATTTAAAATAGTATTTCATCTTCGACGATTTTGATCAAATGATTTACAGCGCTATTTGTTTGGCGAGAAAATCGATACCCGGCGATTTTCCTTTCTCTTTATACGGTTTTGCTTCGAGCAACGGTTGTTTGCGGAGAGCGCCGTTTCCGCCCGTTCTACCTACCGTCACTTGTGCCTAGATTCTAGCGGAAGGTAGAAAGAAAAGGGAAAAAAAAATAATAATCAGAATAAAATTTGACACCGGACTGAATTCAGATTGCAATACTTTCAGTTCAACTGACTTCTTGGAAGAGCCTTTTGTATAGGATCCATTTGCGGTTTCTTCATAATAGAACGGAGGGGAATTAACAAAAGAATCGGGAGATAAGCAATCCACACTACTTGACGGAAAGATTTTTCTTTTGCCGGACAACCGCCCTTTTTCTGCAAAACTCATTGAAGATCAAAAACACCGCGTCGCCACAACAAACGAGCCGACATCGAACTTCAAGAAGTGGTCAGATATGTTTGGGTCTTAAAGGGAAATTCATTAACCCGTTTAGGTCTAGCGTACTACTAATGTCTTTTCTTCGAGTATTATTGTCTTAATTACTTTTGTTACTATTTGCATGAAGCAACGGTACTGTATATTTCTATACATATCTTATTATGAATTCATATGTTTAGGTATTTAGCAATGCAATAATAATAAAAGTATGATGAATTCTTTTTGTACTGTTGTATTCTTTTTATTTTAAATACATATTTTAAAACCTTTAAAGACCTTTAAAACACGGATTACTTTTTTAAACCGAATCAGACATGTGTAATAAAACATAAAAAAAAAAAAAAAAAAAAAAAAAAAAATTAAAAAGTTGCAATATTGGTTAAATCCTGTTTTAATATGATATTCCCCATTCAAACGTTACCCAAAACTCTTCGCCTATTGTCATATGAATATGAATTGAACAGCACGCAAAATAATGACTTTCATTAAATTTCAGACAATGACATATTTAATAATATGCTTAATTTGTAAGCAATTTATTTATTTATTTGAAATTTAAACTATAAAATTTAGAAAAAAATAATTTTTTACTATGAAAGTGCTAATTTTTAATAAGATAAACTGCTTACAAATGAAGTATATATTCAAGATACATTTGTTTTAAATCTTTAACACTATAATATAAGGCTCTTAAACCAATCGTTTTGCCGCAGTTTTGCGCGCAATAAATACAAGTCTTTTTTTTTTTTTTTTTATCAAAATTAAAAATAAATTAAAATAAAATTTCAATATGGAATATTAAAAAAAAATTTTAAATAGAAAAGTTATTAAGTTGTGTATATTAAAAATAATTATGTTTTATAGTAACTGAGAAAAAAAATAAATGTGACATGTTGCTGGAAATTGCACTGCGAAGTAAAAAGTACGACTCCCGAGACCCGAGATCGAAAAGCAGAAAAGGTTATGCTCGGAACCCTGAAGCAATCTGACAATTGTTACGTCAAAACGAAAAAAGTAATGTAAATTTCATTTTTAACACAATCAAACTGGTTGATAAAGTTATCATACGAATTAAATATTTAAACTGAGCGAAAAATTGCCTAGGCCGGAAATCGAACCCAGATACTTGGCTTACAAGGGCTGGGCAAGTTGTAAGCCAAGTATATGGGTTTGATTCCCGGCCTGAGCAATTTTTCGCTCAGTTGTAAATATTTAATTCGTATGAAAAAAGTAATGCTTTAATTCTTAACCCTTTCAGGAACAAGGCATCTCTGCTCCAGAAATGCTCAAATAAATAATTCACATCACAATTTACAAAAAAAAAAAAAAAAAAAAAATTGAAAAATAATTAAATTTTTTTCTTTACATATATTATAAAATCGAAATTTTATTGAAAAATTACGGGTGCCGTTTGTCAGTTTGGGCTTTAAAATTAAGCAAACAGCGACCTTGAAGGGTTAAATCAGTAAAGAAGAAATAAAAATTGCAAAGCGTTTATATTCCACAAGCATTCTATGGTACATTCCCTTCATCGCGATCTCAATGAATTATGTTTTGTAATAAAAAAAACACTTATTGACAATCACATCTTATTAAGTGTTAATATTTTAAAAATAAACTATATGTATAAGGAAAATGTAATTTAAAGATCCAGAATTTCACTTGTGCCGGTTTGATTTAAAACATCGTGATTTTAATCATGCTCCATCACATTTGCGACCCCCCCCCCCTCCTTTTTTTTATTGTTTCTGTTAAAAAAAAAAAAAAAAAAAAAAAAAAAAAAAATTAAAGTAAAGTGTAACTCCCCAAAAGCTCATGTGTGAAGTTCATACAACAATAAATTATAATGACGGCTTCCCCAAAAGCTCATGTGTGAAGTTCATACAACAATAAATTATAATGACGGCTTGCAATCAAAGTAAAAATAAAGCAAGATGATTTTTTTTTAAATAGGATTTTTAAAAGCATTAAAAATCCTACACAAGCGGGATTATATTGGATCTTTAAAACCGCAGAGTCTATAAAAAAATCCGAGAAGGTTTTTTTTTTTTTTTTTTTTTTTTTTTTTAAATACCTTCTCTTTGTTCTAAAAATAACCATAAGATTTTTTTGTAACCTGTTTACAATGGATGTCGCCATGTTTGTTTACACTTAGTGCAGTGTTTACATTTTGACTGGAGAACCAACTTGCCCTTTAATTTGCATTGAAAAGAATAACAATGAGATTATATGTACAGTGTTCATTTTAATTCAAGCTGGTTGCCGGTAGCATTATTATAAAGTATCCGTATAATGATTTATTAACATTCATTGGATATTTAATTATTTTTATTAAAAATTAAATAAACTTTTGAATTAGTAAACAACTTTGCATTAAGTAGTATGCTTTGCTTGGCGTTTTGTGATTGCTATCGTCTTTGGTAAACATAAATCAGTAATCTTTATACTATTTATTATACAGAAATTGTTTTATTAATAATATATGTCATTTCATCTATTTAATATTGTTGATTTTTTATGAAAATTTAAGTGCATTGCTTAATAATTTTTGGAGTACCCCTGTCTTCCAATTCAATATGCTAATTTCTAATGAACTATTTCTTACATTATTCTGATATACATTACATAACATTAGTAATATCAGTCACAAAAAGATTTATTAAACAAGAAAATAAAACATACATTGTTCTTATAAAATTAGTATTTCTTTCTTTTTATTTATTTATTTTTTTCAACGAAAAGTGTATTGAACATCAAAATAATGCAATTAATAAATGACAAAAAAAAAAAAAATATATATATATATATTTGTTTACACGTAAATTTGAACTACACTTAATTTTCTGCATCTTTATTATAAAATCAATTAATAACTGATCAATACAGTAAACTACATTCACAAGTAGCATTGTAGCATACCGGTAATCACAAGTAGCATTGTAGCATACCGGTAATAATCAGGTCATTTGTTTAACAGGCAATATCATATTTAGGTAGTAATAATAATAATTTCCAAATTAAGTAATCATAATAACAGTAATCGACCCAATTGTCTTGAATGATCATCCATAATCAAAATTTGACAATTATGCTAATTGCAATATTTTCTCATATTGTATTGGATATAGGGTGAAAAAAAAAAAAAAAACAGCAGGGGAAAAAATGTAATATGAAATTACTTGAATTTCCGATTTTGACTTAAAAATAATTTTTAGACTCAGAGGCATACCCAGAAAGAGGGGGGAGGGTTGTAACCCTCTGCCCTGCCACTTGCTGTCTGAAATCTTTTTATTTTTTTTAAAGGGGTGGGGGAATAATTTAGCCCCACAGATCATCTCTACTTATTCACCCCCCCCCCCCCTTCCCTCAGCGGCACAAATAAAAAAATATGCAAACCAGATATCGTAACTTCACACGAAAAATGGTAGCTACATTTAAAATAACAATTAACAAACATATAACAATAGAAAGTACTCACTTTCTGATTATTTTCCACAAGATAATCTAAAGTCGTCAGTTTAAGTACCATCAGAGCACGTAATAGTTCCCACGTGGTTTTGCTTTTGTAAGCATCTTTCGTGTTTTCGAATGTCAAATCTAATTCATCCTTTTGGAATTTCTCCTGATCGCTGGAAACGGCCGATTCTGCAGTTACGGAAGTTGATTTTAATCTTGAAAAACATATTTGTTTAGTGAGATCGGTGTTTAGCGTACTGCTTGTGCATCTACAGTTCAAGAAAATTAAGTTTGATTTTGAGAGTATTCGTAATAACGGAACATGTGCGGTAGCCATTGAATCAACACAGAGAGTGATGTGGAGCGGAGAAGAAAAGGAGAGAAAGCAACGCATCTGGTCGCCAGGGTTACGCTATGTAAAGTTCCACGCTTTCCCGTCAGATGTGCCAGAATAGGCTGTGTATCGATTCTCTGATTCTCCGGAATTGCCTTACAAAAATAAATAAATAAATAAAACTGCTTCGCGCGAAAAACGAACAAAACAGAGAAGCGCAAAGGCATGTCAGACCAGAGCCGATATAAATTACAAGGGCCCGACTTCAATACTGTGAAAATAATAATACAAATTTAAAAAAACAGACTTTTTTTACGATAAAATTTTAAATAAAAAAAATTAAAATTCAGAAATCAGACTTTGTTGAATTCAGAAACTTTTTTTCTGGCAAGGGTTTGTGCGGCTCCGGGTGTGTGTGCGGGGAGGGGAGTTGCACTTTTTGATGATTGGAAACACAAAATCTCAAACCTTCCGCGGGGACATCCAGGGCCGTAGCTAAGGGGCTGCTATGGGCGGCTCAGCCCCTCCCCTCCTAAAATATTTTGATCCCCCCTGGGAAAAAATTCCAAGGTCACTAAATGAATTTCTGTTCCAAAAACTCAAATGAAATTCTGTTCAAAAATCTAATTTAGTTTTGAAACTCTTTCACAATTTTTCAGAATTATTAAATTGTAACTAAAATAAGTTTTTCAACATTCGCTGATCCTATTTGCACATATGATGCTAACATTTAACATGTTTAATTTTGCACCTGTTATACAGTCAAAATTTTCATCATCATATATTTTTATTTGTATAAAATAAAGTTATTGCAACAGTTTAATAAGAAACGTCGTACACACAATATGAATATGCACTAATTTATCTTTCTGCGTCAGAGAGAAGGATAAAAAAAATTAAGAGCCCCCCTACATTCTCTTGGGTCCCTCCTATAATAGTTCACTTCTAGCTACGGCCATGGGGACACCTCATTGCCCCGATGGGGATGGCATGTCATCCCCGGCCCACCCCTTGTAGGGCCGTAACCAGCGAGTCTGTTAGGGGGGGGGGGGGGGCTCTGAAATTTTTGGAAAGCTAACATCTTTTAAAAATCCACATCTTAACTTCTTAACTAAATATAATAAAAAACTACACTAAATACAGCATATACATAAACAAGCCATATCTTAAAAAAAAAAAAAAAAAAAAAAAAAAAAAAGCAAAAACTGATAAAATGGACCTGTCTATAAAGGAACCCTTCTAAACTGTAATCTGTCTATAATGGAACTTTTGTATAAAAAAATTCTTGCATGGAGAATATTTGATGATCATCGGAAAATTAATATAAAACAATAGAGATGTATCTCTTAAGAAAACCAATCTAAAATTACATTTTTCCCAATCGCGTGGAATTTAGTCTTAAGTTTTATTTTATGGAAAACATAGATGGCATCCAACACCTCGCGAAATAATAAAAAATTGTAATTTATCAAATTACAACGACTATTTGGAAAATATTTTCAAAGACTAAATTTTAGACTTATAAATGATTTCTGCCTTAAAAAAAACAATAACATCATTTTTATGATGGTAAAAACGTAGCTTACGTAATAACTGAGTTATATTAATATGCCTGGACATTTAGAGCCACGTTAATATTCCTGGGCCATTCATAAACAAATATAAATGGAATTTCATTTTAACAATATTCGGTATTATAAATTTTTAAATTTCTAAACATCGCACATTTTCAATTTTTACACCGTCGTAAACAGAAAAAATTACTTTAAAATGCAACTAATTTGAAACCTGTTTCTATATTTGTTATTGAGTTATTAATTTTTTTGTAGTTTTTAATACTTTTTTTGCCATCGTGGTAACAGAAGTATTCCATTTCTAGATATTAAGCATGGACCAATCAAAAAAAACTAATAAAATAACAAACAGAAGTATTCCATTTTTGGACATTAATTTAGACCAATCAGAAAACGAATAAAATGAAATACGTTGCGGAATTGAGCCAATGAAAACATTCAGGTATACTTCAGATTTCCCAATTCTCTATTGAGACCAACAACTATTTTGTCCAAATAGTTAATAAAAAAATGATTAAAATTTCAATAAGGAAAATTAATGGAGTGCACACTATATTTTCCTATTCTCATTGCCGTTTTTACATCATTGAACATAATTTGGGAAAAGTAGTAAAGTAGAAATATTCCTGATTACACTTACAATCGATTTAATAAGTAAAATCTGTTAATTGGTTTGGTTTATTTTATGACGGCCGATTTTCAACACATAGGATATAGACTCGAAAGGGAGGAGTCTCCATGGGGGTCTTTCTAAAGGAACCTAACCCGTATTTACGCAAGGAAATCTAAGGTTTGAAAAAAAAACCACTGTAAAAAAATTTGTAATTTTTACAGAAAAAATTGTATTTTTTACAAAAAAAAACTGAAATTCGTAATTTTTACCAAAAAACTGTATTTTTTACAGAAAAAACTGTTTTTCTTTTAAAAAGGTTTAAAAAAACCTTTTTAAGGCTTTCTTTTAAAGGGTTTCTAAGAATTCTAAGGGTTTCTTTTAAAAAAACCTCAAGTTCGTAATTTTTTTTAAAAAAAGGGTTCTAAGGGTTTCTTTAAAAAAACCCCTCAACTTTGTAATTTTTAAAAAAAAACTATTTTTTACAGAAAAAACCTGTTAATGAAAAATTATAGTTATATTCTGTAAAACAGTTTTAAACTGGCGCAAAAATTGACAGTTTTTTCCTGTCAATTTTAGATTTTTTTTTTCTTTTAATCAGTACACGGAAAACTCCGAAATGATTGGGCCGACGCAGACTCGGTCTGGACCGAAGTCCAGTGTCGCCCTCGTCCAGGGAAAATTTTGCGCCTCTAAGTGCCTCCGCTGCTCCAAAATTTTTTCACTCTTTGTACACATACAGTCTGAGAAGTAAACTAAATTTTAAGAATTCTTTTACAAATAATCCTCAAAAGAGGCATTTTTTTATTATCAGAATGAAATTAAAGCTGTATCGTAACAATTTCAGGATCGGAAAGCTAATGGGACATGTTTGCATGCAATTACAAGGGAAAACGTGCACCCAACAAGAACTTTAGAAGCCATGGCGCCCTGGAAGATTTTTTTTTTTTCATTGCTTCATTGATTGATATCTTTTAGGCTTTAACAAATATTTTTCATATTTTCAGTTTTTTTACAAGCCTCCCCTTTTCCCTTATAGAAGTTCATGAATGCACCTACAATCGTGCTTTTTGAAAAGCACTTGAGTAAAAAACTAGTTGAATGTGCCAATCCCAAAACTTTTCTTCTGTATAATACGTACATCTTAATTTTTCAAAAAGTAATTACAATTGTTAATACTTCAATATTATTAATTCATCATTATACCAACTTTGATTCTTGTCTTAAATTTTTCCTTCAGTCATTTAAGAAGACAGTGAACCAAAATCGTCTATAGCAAAATAGTCGCAAAAAAATCTATTTCTGCGGTATAATAGTACCAAAACAGTTTTTTTTTTTTTTTTTTTGTTAAACTAAAATATTATTTATGAAGGTTTTAAGATGTAAATAATAAAGGTAAGTGTATTTATATATTGTTTAGAAAAAAATGTGTAAGCTTTTTTAAATTCGTCTTTATTAAGGTAGTCAAATTCGATTTTTTACTTTTTAAAAGGCAAAATTTTGATGAAAATCGATATGGAATTTAAAAAAAAAAAAATCTGTAAAATATAAACTATTCAAGGGATTAAAAAAAATCTTACGCAAATTTGTTTATAATAGAGTTTTAAGTGATGAAAAAGCAAACGGGCAAGAAAATAATCTCAAAAATTAAGACACAAGGAGCATTTTAAAATTTCGTTTACAAATTTAAATTTTTTTTAAAAATTTAAAATTTTTAATAAAATTGGATTTTTTTTTTTTTTTTTTTGAAGATGTTTTATAGGTTTTTGGTGAAATGTATATGTGCACGAAATTTCATATTGCTATGATGAAAAAAAAAAAAAATTAACGTCCATCGTCCCCTTAATCGGAGTAAAAATGAAATAAAGTAGATCGTGATTTTATTAAAATTAATAGTTTTTTCTTATTCAATTGTCATCAGCTGTTTGCGAATATCCGGCTGTGCTTAGCAGGGTGCGAAATCTCCTCCTGCACGTCCTGCCCGATAGATGATAAAGCTCAGAAAATTGAAAAAATTGTACAAAAATTGCTAAAACACAGTGTATTTTTCCCGCGGAATGATTTCCAATCTCAAGGAAGACCTGCTGTCCATAACTGAAAACATGCCCCAAAAATTTTGATTTTATTCTATGCATAACTTTATACAGTTTTCACTAGTCAATAATAAACATTGTACAGACATCATTATTAAAATGATCCCTTCCCGATTTTTTTTTTTTTTTAATTCAGGGAGGGCCTATTTGCCATAGTAAAAAGAAAAAAAAATGTAATTTAACAAATTACAATGCCTATTTGGAAAATAATATTTTCAAAGACTGTAATTTTAGACTTATAATTATATTCTCAGTAATATCGCTCAGACTAATCCCTCAGAAGGAAGTCCTAGTTTCTGTGCCATTTACAATATTGTACCACCTAAAAGTGTATGAAGTTATGCATAGATTTGAACAAAATTTTTTGTGCAAGTGTTTGGCTCTGGCTAGTAGGTCTGCCCTGAATTTGAAAAAAATCGGCTGGAAGGGGGCACTATAATCATGATGTCTGTGCCATTTTTCTTATTTTACCATCAAAAATTGTATGAAGCTATGCATAGAACAGAACAAAATTTTGTGTGTGGCAAGTAGGTCCTCCCTGAATGTGAAAAAAAAATCTGTCTATCATTCCATTGTCCATCGGCACGTGCAGACGGTAACTCGTTTTTACTCCGATTAATTGACTGAAGCAGAAATTTTAGATGAAAATCAAAATTGGTATAGTATTGCATTAAAATTATTAAAGCATTAACATGTGTAACCTTTTTTACTTACCCATCATACGTAGTATAGGGTAAGTCTTGCAATCGTTTTGAAAAGCGAAAAAAAAATTTCGACGGATTTACACGTTTCAGATAGTGGAGATTCCGAAAAACATATTTTTAGAAAAAAAATTTGCCGTCCGTCTGTCTGTCTGTAAACGCTCTATCTCCCGAACAAATTGAGATAGAGACTTGAAATTTTGTATGTAGTTAGTATGTAAGAATGGGACGAAGCCTATTTAATATCAGCAACCTCGGTTATCCGGAACTACTTTTTTCTGACTCTCGAAAAATTCGTTCTGATAAAAGGTATATAAAAATTTTCGAATTTTTTTATTCTAAGGAATGGACGTAAAAGGCAATAAAATAACACACATTTTGCATATAGAATGAAGTCGATCGGGTTATTAGTTGCCGAGATATTTGTAATCCTGTCTTCCACATTCTTCGATTTTTCATGACCCTGTATTTCATTCAAATTTCAATTCACAGGTATATTTTTATTGGAAATGAGATGCTTCATTCGACGCAGTTAATTATTAGTTAATAGAATTATTATTTTTGGAGTTATAAGGATGTTTCTTTTACGCAGTTCGGTATTACTTGAGTAGTTTGGCGTTTTATATAATTTGTCGAAATTGGTACATCAGCAGTTCTTTAATATAGCATTACTATGCATATTAACAATATTTAAATTTTGTTTATGAATTGCAATGCATTGTATAAATAGTTTTCACATGTTTTATTTTCATATACATATCCATGATGGGTAAGTATTACGGTGGCCCCCCCAACGACTAGTTTTATATATTAAAATGTACATATGAGATAGAAGAAAGTCTTGGAATTGGTACATCCAACTGGTTTTTAACATTTTAACTTTATTCAGTAAATTTCTCATTTTTGGGTTGCCAGATACTACCACTTTACGGTCATATCCCTATGGTGTTTGTAGATTCAAAATTTAAAAACTGTGATTATTAAAGTTTATTATCTTTCTTCACTTTGTTCAATAGTTAACAATTCATCAACTTCTTTAGCAGTTTTCAGTCTTTGAAATCCACATATAACATATCAGTCTTGATATTTATTACTTTCTTCTATCTTTACAAGAAAAAAGTATTGAATACGTGAAAATTTTAGAAATCTGGTTTTTGACGGATTTATATGATTTAGGAGTTAGATAACCCCAAAAACATGCTTTTACAAAATGTGTCTGTTAGTCTGTATGTGACAAAAATTTTGTGGACGCTCTATCTCAAGAACTAATGCATGGAATTTCACATAACTTTAGATTCTGTAAGACCTTGATATGAACTAGATCTGATTTTTTATGGCATGTATCACTCAACAGGTGGTGCTGCTATGCTGCATTATTTACAATCTCTACAATAACCATATCTCAAAAACTAGTGCATGGATTTTCATATAACTTTTTATATTTAGTTAATACTTGATATAACATGATGCTGATTACAGCAATGATTATCCATTATTTAATGAGCTGATTACATCCCATAGGACTATTTGCAAATTGCTCAACAGATGGCACTGGCATGGTACGTTATTCGTGATTATCGCTATAGCTCTATTTAAAAGACTAATGCATGAAATTTTCTAAAACTTCGGATTCAGCTAATCCCTGATATAGATTAGTGTTGTTAAGCTTTGATGTAAATTGCCCTACAGATGGCACTGCTATGCTGCATTTTTCACGATTTCACAATAGCTGTATCTCAAGAATTAATGCATGAATTTGATCAAACTTCAGATTCTGTTATTACCTGATAAAAATTGATCCTGATTAGTATTTGGTGTACATCACTCAACATGTGGTGCTATTATGCAGATTTTTCAAAAGAATTTCCAATAGCTCTAGCTCAAAAAAACTAATTCATGGATTTTCCTCAAATTTCAGATTCAGTAATTATAAGTTGACATAAGTTGTTGCTGACTAGATTTTGGTTTAAACCACCTAACCAGTGGCACTGTTATGCTGCATTTTTCAGTTTGGGATTGCCACATCTGACTAGTATTTTTATTAAACCGAAAGAGAAGTACTATATGTGATATATGTTTTACATCTTCTGCTTTCTTTTTTTTCAACATCTGAAATGAGATACATATGATTAACATTGCACAACATACATTAATAATAAACTTCTAACAAGCTTCATTTATGTGAAGCTGTGTTTAATATTTAGACATACTACAGGCTCAAAGAAGGAAAAGCTGAACTTTCATGGCATCATGGACTTCTGGTGAAATTCGCATTTTTTGCAGCATTTTGACAAACTTTGTGTTTTTTGGGACCATTTTTTCGATAACCGCACTTTTTTCCAAGGTCTTTTCAATGAAATTTGCACTTATCCATAATCCTTTAGTGAAATTTGCCGTTTTTCACACCTCTTTATGAGAAATTTTGCATATTTTCTACGAGCTTTTGACAAAATTCACGTACTTTCTACAATCTTTCAAAATTTGCATATTTTCTCCGATCTTTCGACAAGATTTGCATATTTTTCACAATTATTTTACAAAATAAGTATTTCCAAAAATCTTTCTACAAAACACGTTGTTTTTTTACCCGCTTTTTGTCAAAATTCTCATATTTTTTGTGATCTTTTGACAAAATTCGCATATTTACCTCAATCATTCATCAAAATTATTGTATTTTTTTGCGATCTTTCGATAAATTTCGTGTATTGAATCTTTTTTCCTAAAAGCATACGCTTTTTCATAAGTTATGAATGTCAGTTTATTTGAAAACAGAAAAGTAAAATCCTAAATCCAAATAGCCAATATTGATAGATACGGTTCATAAACATATACTGTGCACAAAAATTTAGATTTTCATTTTCCTGACTTTTTTCTATGCCTGGAGGCAGACTGTATAGAGTTTAATGGCACAAAATCAAATTAGGAATATGCTGTGCCAAAATCAAAGTCAAAAGGAAAACATCAAAATAAACTAAAACATTATCATTAAAATAAATCTAATAATAATAATTAAAAAAAAAAAAAAACACACACAAAGTGAGAAACCTTATCTGGATGGGCATCTCATCCAAATGTAGTCATAGTTTTCTATCCTGGAATCGAAAATAATTGAGACAGGACATCAGAAAAATCAATAATACTTTCTTCTATTCAAGATAGTATTCTATTCAAGAATAACCCTAAAATATGTTACTAGTAATTTATAGAAGCATAAATAAATATAAATGCCTGTATTTAAAATAGAAGCAATGTCAAAATAGAAGCAATTGCAGTATTCATACACATGAAAATGATAATTTCAAAACAATACATGAAACATATGAAATTAAATGCACAAGTTAGATTTTCAAACAATAGCAGATATTTTTTAAAAAAAAAAAAGAAAGAAAAGAATCAACTCTGAGGTGTATCCGTAAGTATCTTAGCTGAGCACCCCTTTCTTAAAATAATTAATTGAATAAGGATCCATTTATATACTTTTATTTTAAGAAAGGTAGTTAGTTTAAATTCTATAAAGTTTCCCCCACACATAACTAGGGGAAGAAAAAAAAAAATCAGGCTGCAATCTTGTTTAGAATAAATCAATACTCATGAAAGACTCACCAAAAAACAAAATTTAAAAGAATATTTAATAAATATTTATATACAAATATACAAAAATAAATTATTGATGTGTACAGATATTTGAAAACTTTAGAAGAAATCACTTGCTTTATTTCTTTTTGGAAGATTTAACAAAGTTTCTGTATGATTAGGAGTAATGATTGCAGTCTTTGCAGGAGTCACAACAGGTGTAATAGGAGTGGCAGGGGTTTGACAATTGTTAGGCGTTCGATAACTACTTGGAGTTCTTAAAGGTGATGGTGAATAGCTTGCTCTAAGTGCCTTGTCTGTGTCTCTATGAATACCTAGCTTCGCACACGCTAACCTTCGAGCTGCTGGAGACATATTTTGTAATTTTTCTAAAGGAGTCATTGATCCAGAGCCAAATCTATATGGACTGTAAGAAATAATAAAAATTAAAATCACATTCACAGTTCTGCATGCACAGTATAAACTTATATAAGAATTAAATTAGAAATATAGAAATTTTTTTAATTGGATTCAGTACAAAATTCTTAAGTCTGGAAATTAATTGTATATTTCTTTCTATTTTATAAAACAGTGTGATAGTGCTGTTTAGTAGAGCTCAGATGCATTTTTAAAGTTAAAGTTCAAAGTTCGCTCCTTAATAACTTCGTCCTGACTCACCAGATCGCGATGAAATTGAAAAGGCAAAGTGCCTTAATCTAGATCTCAAAATTTACCAAATTTCATCCAGATCCACTGATTAGTTAAATCCCTGTTGTCACTTTTTTCTTCATGAAACATGATAAAAGGACGATAACACAATTATAACTCAAATCAAAAAATAAATATTCAACAACGATTAATAGCTTGTTCGAAAGCTTATAATTTAGGTATGTCCCTTTCAAAAGTCCGGTCAAAAAGTATCCAATATTAAGGAAATGGCATTTATTTAAAACTTATGTAGCATTATACCTTTCATAATTTAACATTATACAAATCTCTCCTTTTTAATTGGCAATTCAATCATTTCTTTTGAGTTGCCACATGCTAAAAAATAGCATTATATTTAAAAAAAAAAAAAATTATAACACATGTTCTTTTTTTATAATGGTCAATAAAAATTCAGATTTTCCTAATAAATGTTTGCATTTTTGAAGTTGACGTCATTTGAGATAGAAAATACATATCTTTCATTAATATATATATAAGCTGTAACTAAATATGTGCTAAAATAACATTGCAGCTTTATTTGAATGTTTTTTAAGTTAAAAAGACAACACTGATAGTTTGAAAATATTTGTCAATTTTTACTGTAACATTTTTTAGATAGAGCTCCACTTTTCTATCTGGTTCTACCAGTTTTTCATATGATTTCATAACTGTTTCAGATCCTTTCAAGAATTTGATCAACCAACTTCTTCTAACAAATCAAGCCCCTCAAACTAACCAACAAATGGCATCAATCAAATGGCCTTAACAATTCCTTAATCAAAAACTAACAGAAATATTTACCAATTGGTGGAAGATGGAAAACAAGAAAAAACTTATTTAATATTTTAAAAGTTTCAATGAAATTATAAAAATGCCATTTTACAGAAATTATACAATTATCTCATAAGCTTTGAAATACTTGGGGAAGGTAAAACTGAGCTGATATAATAGAACATGTCACAGTCTTTTTGTAAATTTTTAATTTTGCTTACAAATAAAATCCCCTTTTTGAAAAATACCTTGTATCTTTACGAAATCTATGAATGCAATTGCACATTAAATATGATTTGTATAATATTGCAGGAATTGGGGTTTTTTTAATGCATTTAAACATGTGTATGAACTTTAGATATTTTATTTTTATGTTTACAGCTGAAAATTGTGTCTTTGTTATATTAAAATTTAATTGCATTTCATTTTAATTCAATATTTCTTTTTATAGGACCTACTGGAACAATAATGGAAAATAAGGATCCAGCATGGCTTTATTTTAGATCAATATGTTTCAATCTAAAAGAAAAATAAATAAAATAATAATAATAATTTTCCTATTTGATTTTTTTAACAGAAAGAAAAAATATTAAATCTTTGAAGCACAACTCATTTTAAATTAATAATTAATACTTAGAATAATGCTTACCATTATAATAAGTCCTTAATATAAGAAAAGCTATCCTTATTTATTTTTGCATAAAAATAGTTAGAATAGCAAAGAGTTAAAAAAAAAAAAAAATACAGAAAACATAAATGAATTATTTCACTGCAGTCTTATTTGTTTAATCTTTACGAACATATTATATACTAAACAAGATTGCATAATAACTGTTTGCATATCAAACATGATATTTTCCATCAGCATTATGGATGAAGTTCAAGGGATCAGAAAAAATCTGCATATTATGCAGGATCATGTATTAAGTAAGGTGGTTACTCAACTTTGGATTTTTCTTCCAAAGTGTTAAATCTATGGACATTTGATGCATTTGTATATTAAAAATATCTCTTGGGTAAATTAATATTTTTAACTTCATTTTTCTATGTATTCTTAACGAATTTTTTTTCCCCTTGGTTCTCAAAATATTTCTAAAATTTATGCTTAATTTTTTATGTGCTAAAAATTGAGTAGACAATTTTAACACTTCATATAAAATTAAGTATATATGTTAGAAAAATTTTAAAAATCAAGAAAAACAGACATTTTTAAAGAAAAGTATACAAAAAAACAGAAGTTAAAACCTGAGGAGATATTTTAAATATATGAATGCATCAAGTGCAAATAGACTAGGGATGGGCATTATTTAACGTATTAGGATAAAAAACACTGTTACTATGCTGGATCCTAATATTGTGTTAATATGTTACCGAAAAGTCCCTGTTAATTTAAATAACATATGGTTTTAAATGACAGCATCTTCATTCATTTGCCTTAATAAAGAACTCAATTTCGTATCTCTAAAACGGAACAATTTTCACTAAGAAAACCCTGAACTGCTTCTTTTGGGATGAACACACCTAATTGGCCCTATCTCCACTCTCTAGTCATAGGCAACTCTGTTAGGCGTGTGGTGCTTAAAATATTTTTTTTGCATTTCAACAATCCCTAACGCATGGCTAGAAACAATTTACAGCCGTAATTAAACGCTTATTCGACTTGGTGCCTGGTGCTGGGTCACCACCATCACATATTTTTTTCCGATTCTGATAGCACAAAGTAGAGATAAACAAAACACCGGAAGATATAGTAGATCCGAAAAACATCTGAATATTTGTAAGAAAAAAGGTCGTACTTCACATGTTTTGTATTCACGAATCGAATATATATTATAATCGTATATAATGTCATAATTGTTTTCATTTTCTTAAAAGTAGGTAACCAACTAAAAAAAATAAGAACTATTTTCAACCAAAGACCATACTTTACTATAAATAAAAAGAGAAAAATTTGATTGGATCAAAAATTATATTGATATCAAAAGACAAACATTTCCTCCCCCTAGAGATATCTTACAATATCATGTGCTAGACCCTCCTTCCCCTGCCCCCCTAAAATGATAACATTGTATTTGCACAGCTCCAAAGTCAACATGCTAGATTATTAAATTTAAATATTTTCCTTTTGTACACATACATTACGAATGCATCTTAAATTGAGTTTTATATTTGAATTTTGCAATATAATTGTCATTTGTGTTACCTAAATGAGGAAAGCATTGATTTCTAACACCCCCCCCCCCCCCAACCACCTACACACACAAAGAAAAAGCAGCAAAACTCGATTTCAGAATCATTAAATTTATAAAAAGTACATTTTTGCAATATTTAAGTAAAATGCATTTATTTATAATTCTATGCTTTAAAAATTAATTCTCAATTTTAGATTTAAAAAAAATCTATTAAAAAAACCCAACTGAACATTATTTTACTACATTCAAATAAAATGCATGAATTCATAATTTTTTAATAGATTAAATCGTGCAAAATGTGTACATTAGAACTCCACATTGAGTTCAATCGAGAAACAACCACAGATAATTCCTAAATATTCCTTAATTCATTCTGAGATATTTTCTTGTCGCTGCAGTAAATCTAGTTCTTAAAATAGATAATGATTATTTATTGTTTGGCTAACTTTGAATAAAAACAGATAATTTAACATCTTTGATATTATTTATCTGTAAATATTTTCTGCGGTCTGTGTAACATTTGGTACAAAAGCGTTTGAAATTGAAAAAATATGTTGATAAAAAATATAACAGAATTAACAATTTTATCTGAGTGAATGACATTTGATTAAAAGTGTTTATTTATTCTTTATGGTTTTCAGAAGTAATGAAAGAGGTAGTATTAAATGATTTTCAATAGGGAAAGATTCTGTGTCAGGGTTCATACAGAGTTTGCTAAATGGAAAATAAGGACTCTGTAAGAACTTTGTAAGGATTTCGCTAAAAGAAAAATAAGGACTTTCTAAAGTTAAAAAAAAAAAACAGTACACAAAATTACTTACATTAAATTTTAATCGTAAATATATAACATTAGTTGACTAGTAAATGTTTTTTAGCATATCTTTTTTTGGTCAGGGAGGAAATTTCTTCTTTTTTTTTTTTTTTTTTTTTTTTTTGTTGCAGATTTTCTTCAATCGTTCGATTTTATAAATAATTGAATATCTTTAGTCGATCAGCTTTATCAGCTAATTCATTGGCCTTATTTTCTAGCTCCGATACTTCTTTTTCAAGAAGCCATATTTTTTTCTTTATAAAACCTAAGTCATCTTTAATTAATTTCCTTTTATTTCCTGCACAGGAAGACTGTTGCTGTTAACCATGCTACACATATCCAGTGAAATAATAAGACTACGATCAAACACAGATCAGCGGATTATAGAACAGATTGGTGCAATTATTTGGCGAAATATCTCTTTGTTATTCATTTCTCTATGTCAAAAGAAAGGAAATTTTAGATGGTGAATACTGATTACAATTCGTGTTTGTGGATATGAGGTTTCTACGTCAAAATCGGAAAACAAAAGAGGCAGTTTTAATGTCCAATCAGAAATAAGAAAATTATAACAAAGAAACTTGATTTTTTGTTTTTTTTTTCAGCTGCCATATTTGGCAGATTATGAATGTTTCAGGGGGGGATTCTGGGTGAAATTTTTTTTCGGAAACTAACATTGCATTTTCGAAAATCGGCAGTGCAGGGGGGAAGGGGAATTCCGTGAGTTGCACACCTCCCCCCTGGAAAGGGGGCGGGGTTTATCCGCGATCTTCAGAAGAAATCGGCGATTTATCTACGATATTTAGCAAAATCGGCGATTTATCTACGATATTTAGCAAAATCGGCGATTTATTGCGATCTTTTGTCGAAATCTGCGGTTTTTCAGCGATCTTTTGACGAAATCAACACCACCCCCCCTTTTTTTATTAAATGAAATCGGCTTTTTTTTTAGACGATTTTTAAGCAAAATTCACATTTTTTGCACGATCTTTTCTCAAAAACGGCGTTTTCAGGGGTGATTCTAGGAGAAATTTTTTTTGGGGAAATTCAAATCGCATTTTCAGAAATCGGCGGGGATGGGGGGGGGGGGGGTATTCGCGATCTTCAGACGAAATCAACGATTTATCTGCGATATTTTAGCAAAATCGGCGATTTATTGCGATCTTTTGTCAAAATCGGCGGTTTTTCCGCGATCTTTTGACAATATCCGCATTTTCCCGTGTTTCTGTTTAATGAAATCGGCGTTTGTTCGACGATCTTTACACAAAATTTGCATTTTTACGCGATTTATTTTCGAAAACGTCTTTTTATCCCCGCGATCTTGACGAAATCGGCGTTTTTTCTGTGATCTTTTGATGAAATCGGGTTTTTTTTTTTTTTTTTTTTTTTTTTTTTTTTTTTTTTAAATGATCTTTTGACATAATATTTTTAAGCAATCTTATCGAAAACGGCGTTTTTTCCGCGATCTTTTAACGAAATTTCGCCTAAAGATCGCGCGATCTTTAGACGAAATCTACGTTTTCCCGCGGTCTTCAGACGAAATCAGTGATATTTGGTGAAACTGCCGTTTTATCCGCGATCCGCACAGGAAATTCGCGTTTTTCAGCGATCTTTTGACAAAGTTCGTTGACAAAAGAATTGACGAAATCGCCGTTTTTCCACGAAATATTGACGAAGTGTGTGCTTTTCGGCGTCCTTTCACGAAATTTGCATTGCACCGCGATTGTTTTTTCTGCGGGCAAAACCGTACAAGTTGGCACCTATGCAGAACTGATAACCCAATTTCAAATTTTTGGAAGAAGATGCCTTAAAATTTCAGACGAGAATCATCCTTAGGCGTTTTATCCCCGCGATCTGTTGACGAAATCGGCTTTTTTTTTTTTTTTTTTTTTTTTTTTTTTTTTTCCAATAATCTTTTGACAAAATATTTTTAAGCTATCTTTTATCGAAAACGAATTTTTTCCCGCGATCTTTCAACAAAATCGGCGTTATATTCGTAATCTTTAGACGAAAGCGACGTTTTCCCGCGGTCTTCAGACGAAATCAGCGTTTTGTCTGCGATATCTGGTGAAATTGCCGTTTTTTCGGTGATCCGCATGAAATACGCATTTTTCAGCGATCTTTTGACAAAGTTCGTTGACAAAAACATCGGCGAAATCGTCGTTTTCCCGAATCGTCGAAATATTGACGAAACGTGTGCTTTTTCGGCAATCCTTTTACGAAATTTGCATTTCTCCCCGATTGTTTTTTCCGCGCGCTAAACCGTACAAGTTGGCAACTATGTGGAACTCATAACCCAATTTCAAATTTTCGGAAGAGGATGCCTTAAATTTTCGAAAATTTCGGACGGGAGTCACCACTGGAACGTTTGGCGATTTTTTTAAACATTTTACGGATCGTGTTAATATTAAGCCCATGTGAAAAAATAAGGACTTTCAATAAAAAAGGATCCTTTTTTATTGAAAGTCTAAATAAAAAAGGATCCTTATTAAGGACTATCGAAATATAAGGAGTTTATAAGGACTTTTAAGGTCCGTGCGAACCCTGTGTGTTGATGTTGCAAGGGTGGTGGAAGGGGGGAGTATTTGTGTTTACTCTTTTTAGCACTTTCCAACAAAGTTGAAAAGTGTTTATGCATTCGGTTTGTCTGTCCGTCTGGCCGGATGGCCGTCTGTTCGCGCTCTAACTCCCGTAAATATACTCGGATTGTTATGAAATTTTTATACGTTATTGAGGTTTACCCTAGCACGAACCCTATTGAAAATGAAGTATCTACCATGATTAGTTTATCTACAGGGCGAATCAAAAGTTTCCCATTACATTACAGCCTATGGGGAAAAATCGTTAATATACTCGGATTGCCATGGAATTTTAGGACGTTATTGAGGTTTACCCTAGCACAAACCCTGCTAAAAATGAAGTATCTACCATGATTAGTTTATCTACAGAGAGCATCAAAAATTTCCCATTACATTACAGCCTATGGGGAAAAATCGTTAATATACTCAGATTGCCATGAAATTTTAGGACGTTATATACGTTTACCCTAGCACGAACCCTATTGAAAATGAAGTTTCTATTATGATTAGTTTATCTACCGGACGAATCAAAAGTTTTCCATTACATTACGGCCAATGGGGGAAAAATCGTTAATATACTCGGATTGCCATGAAATTTTAGAACGTTATTGACGTTTACCTTAGCACAAGTCCTATCGAAAATGAAGTTTCTACCATGATTAGTTTATCTACAGGGCGAATGAAAAGTTTCCTATTACATTACGGCCTATGGGGAAAAATCGTTTCAAAGGAACTTTAAAGATGTTATACCCTGTCAAACATATTAAAATATGCATTCTGTAAAATAAAAGGTGAAAATGTAGCTATTATTCATTTACAAGGCCACACAAAAGAATTCCATTAGATAATGGTAAAAGGAGGAATTGTGTGTGACATATTTTAAATATATTAAGCTTTTTCATGTATAATAAAATTGATATATATCACTGAAGCTTAATATAAATTATACGCTACTGTCTTGCATAATATGAAGTACATAGCATTTACAGGGCCATACAAAAGATTTCAAATAGTATATTCTTTCCGAAGTAGCGTATGTGTGTCCGATGATGGCTGATGGAGGGATGAAATGCATTTTAATTATGATATTCGCGTTTATATTTTGCTAAATATATGCACATTATATGGTGTGTATAAATGTTATAGTTGATATACAGGGCTACCCAAAAGAGCTCACCAACGTTACTGAATATGAGCGTAAATTATTTAAACGTGGTTCTTAAATAAGCTATGCATTTTTACTCTAAGCTGCATTCAATTTGCTGAGAAATGTTTGCAGAATATAAATAAAGGGATATACAGGGCCATGCAAAGAATTCGGTACATGGACACCTATGAATGATGATTTATGTGAATGTGATTTCAATTGTTTTAAAAGTGTTTTAGTTTACAATAATTTTTAGCCTAATGCTGATGTGTAATAAAGATACAATGATGACGCGCTGAACAAAAGTATCCAAGTATGTTTCCATCTAATAGTATGAATTGCTGAAAAAGAAATTTCAAGCTACTGGGTATTTTCTTGCTAAGCTAAATTTTCCCATTATATGAACTGACATATGAAATACAGGGCTGTTCTAATGTACTGGAATACATATTTGGGTATATTTGGCTATACACTATTATTTCCCTAAATAACAAAGTTTTGTTAAAGATTTCATTAAGTGTTGAAAAGTGCTTCATAATCTATGCTTAACGCATGATTTTTCTTACTTATTTGAATATTTAAAAGGGTTATTACTATATGCTCATGAAATTTTTTTAGGGAGGGGAGGGATTTCGGAACTATAAATTTTGTATTTCGGCCAAATATTTTTATTATTTTTGTTTTGTATTTGCGCTAAAAGATTTTATTTCTGTGATTTTTTTTCGCTGAAAGAAAAAAAAAAGAAAGAAAGGAAAAAAGAAAGAAAGAAAGGAAAAGAAAAGAAAGAAAGAAAATAGTTTCCCATAATATGTGAAATAACTTAATTTTAGTACAATTGTAATTAATTTGAAAAGCTTATTCGTATGAATGAAAATTGTTTGGATGAATTGCATTCGATTAAACGTATATAAATAATATTTTTGTGAAATTAACTTTGAATAGGTGTTGATAGATGTGGCCGCTATTAAGTCGCGGATCAATTTTTCCTTTATAACATTTTACAATATAGTTGAAAAGTGTTTATGAATTTGGTTTGTCTGTCCTTTCTCTAACTTGTGTAAATATAGTACGATTGCCATGAAATTGATATATATATATTTATTATTATTATTAGTATTAGAATTTAATATAGCATGTTCGGTTTTGAGAAGGAAGCGTATAGTTTTTTTTTTTTTTTTTGTTTTTTTTTTTTTTTGTTTTTTTTTTTTTGTTTATTTGCAGGGCCACTCAGAATTCCATTAGTTTAAATGTTTTATAAATTAAAATGTTTGTAATAACTTCTTTTTAGGCTAAAAAAAATATGATGATGAAAAATTCGAGTGTATAACTGGTGCAAAAGTAAACATCATGTTAGCTTCATATGAACAAACTGGATGAGGGAGTGTCGAAACACTTATTTTAGATACAATTTAGTAATTCTGCAAAACTGTGAAAAGGTCTCAAAACTAAATTAGATTTTTGAGCAGAAGTTCATTTGAATTTTCGGAACAGAAATTCATTGAGTGACCTTGGAATTTTTTCCAGTAGGTGCTTAAAATATCTTGAGGGGGGGGGGGGCGCTGAACCACCCATAGTGCCCCCTTAGCTACGGCCCTGTTCTTACTAAAGAATATGTTGCACATAGAACTTTTCGCTTATTTATAAGAATATACAAAAGCATTTGGGTATAGAAGAAAATTAAAATTAATTGAACTATTGAAACTTACGAAAATAATTCCTGGAAGTGTGCTTTCAATAATGGTATGCGTTTTAAACTACTTTTTAAATGTTACTTGGTTTGTACAAATTTTAGATCATATGCAAAGTCAAACAAATGTTCTCTACAACATTTGTCTGTTGGCTGAAATTGCTGAATGGAAATTTTCAACTGTGCTATGCGTTTAACTGAACTAACTTTTAGGATACTATATGTAGTAAGCACACATGTCTGTAGATCATATACAGTGCTGAAAAAAATCGTATATTTTAACAACTGTTCATGGTAATGACAGAAATCATCTTTTCAAATGCATTATGTTTTTTTTCCAAATTGTTCAATAAGATGCCATCTTCCACCTTTGTAAATTGTCAAGTTTTGTTATAGCATTCTAAATGTGTTGGAAAGTGTTTCATAATCTATAATGTATAAATTTATTTTTTTGTTGGAAATCATGTTGAAACTCTATTTATTATTATACAGGGTGTCTCTTATCATTTACAATAACTAATTTCTAAACTATTACTTTTAAAACTATAGTTACAATTGTAAAAACGTTTCAAATTTTGTTGTCCTCTGCATTACATAAAAATCAATTTACATTATTTTTAAATAGATAAGAAATTACAAACTTTATCCAATGTGTGGGTCCTATAAGCTTTATTTATAAAAGTTTTTTTATGTTAATAAGTAAAACAGTAAAAATTTGTATTTGTATACTCAAAACTTACTGAGTTATGATACTTAGAATTTTATGAGTTTCTAATGATTTAATCACCATAACAGGAACTTTTTAGTGTCAGAAAACGCCAAAAAATGAATGAAATTCAAAGTATCATAATTAATTAAGTTTAGTCTTGTCTTGCAAAAATTAAGTTTTTAATCACAAACTGATTTTGATTAATCTTAGTAAAATAAAGCATTTATAATTACATCAAAAAGTTATTTAAAATGCTTTGTTTGATAGGCCTTCTAATTAAAACATCCGTTAGTTATATGTTATAAAAATAACAGGTTGTTGGAACCTGCTACCCATAAAAGAGTAGAACAATGTAACCTGTTAACCAAAAATAACTATATTTCCCATCTCTACCATAGACTTAACATTAGAAAGGATAATTCTGAAGCTGAGAGACCAGCCTACTTAACTATGAGCATCTTAACAGATTTCGACTGTAACTTTTCCCACAAGACTAGAATGTAGACTCTTTCTGTCATTATATAATGATGTAATCTTTTACAACTATGTAACAACGTAACAATACTGATAGTATTATTATCAGATATTACAATATGAAATTCTACATGAATTAATAATTATTCAAATCCTTAAAATACATAATAAAATTAAATTTCAGAATTTCTATAATATTCTTTCATCTATCTATATATTCTTTCTTTCAGTAATGTATATATATATATATATATATATATATATATATATATACACACACACATTACATCAAATATATATATATGTATATAATATACATACATTTAATAAAAATGTTAAGCAAATATAGTCATTTTTACTGTTTTTTTTCCTGCATGTCATAACATTTTATTTATTTTCTCTTAAACTTAATCAACTTTTTTAAAACCTGATCTTAAGAGTTATTTGTAACAAAACTTTGAAAAAGAAAAAAAAAAAAAAGAAAGAAAAAAAAAAAAGTTGCAAAAAGTTAAAAACAGTAGGGAAACTGTGGTTCTGGAAAATTTTATGATTGCTTTTTTTTTATAAACATTTTTATTTAAAAAACTATTAAAAAATTAAACCTATGGTCAGAATCATAAAAGTGTTTAATAACATACAATTGTAAAAGTTCTTAACTAGAGCTACCTCTAAAGCTCTTTGTAATTAGGTTTAGAGGTTTCTTCAGCTTGTAATAAATAAGATAAATAGCATGGAGTGGAACCCTTTGCAAATCCTGCGTAATTATATGGAGTGAACTCTGTCAAAAGCAGAATCGATCAGAACTGGGAAAATTTTCCATAATAAACAATATTTCACCTTAGACAAATTTTACTCTATGGATTCATAGAGACTTGAAAATCTTTCTGAATTAGACAGATTCATATCTTTTTCAATTAGGTCTGACAAGGGTCTTTTAAAGCATATATTTAGAATATTTTGGAGAAAAAAAAATTACAAATGTAAATACTTATGTATGTAAAAAAGGATCAGTCAAATTTAGCAGCAGAATTAAAGTAGTCTTTTAAAAAATGTAAAATTTTACATGAACACATCATGCAATTTCACGAACAACATTTTTACTTGATGGAACAATTGATTCTAATGCATTTTGAAATTACAAGCTAAATGAATGTTTAAATGAACAATATTTAATAAAATTTTAAACAATAAAACTATTTATTCTATTGTAATTTAATTTTACACAGTTCCACTTGTTGGATATGTTTTATGTATATTTGAAAAATAACGGTTTAATTAAGAAAGCTCTTCTTCTTACACAATTCATTACTGAATAAATTGTTATTCCAATGGCAATCGAATAACTATAAACAATAAAACTATTTATTCTATTGTAATTTAATTTTACACAGTTTCACTTGTTGGATATGTTTTATGTATATTTGAAAAATAACGGTTTAATTAAGAAAGCTCTTCTTCTTACACAATTCATTACTGAATAAATTGCTATTCCAATGGCAATCGAATAACTATAAACAATAAAACTATTTATTCTATTGTAATTTAATTTTACACAGTTTCACTTGTTGGATATGTTTTATGTATATTTTAAAAATAACTGTTTAATTAACAAAGCTCTTCTTCTTACACAATTCATTAGTGAATAAATTGTTATTCCAATGGCAATCGAATAACTATTCTGTTGGGTTTGACACTACCTAACACAGTTGAATTCAAGTCAACAATGCTCGAATCAGACCTTAATTTTGGGTTTAAAACAATTAATTTTTGGTTTAAACCATCCTTAAAATCTTATTACATTTCCTTATAGAAACATATAATTGCATATGACAAATCTATATTTATAAAAGAATATTCCAATAAAACTTATTTAAACTAGTTCAACATAAAGAATATGAAAAAAAAATTCCTTACAGAGTATATTTATCACAAAACCATACTTATAAAAACAATTTAATTGTGTCATCAAACACGAAATAATTCAGCAAAATTTTCATTATTTTTTTACAGATACTCTATAGAGTATTGTACAGCAAAACCTCCGAAGAGCGGCCAGCGATGGGACTGTGTAAAAGTGGCTGCTTCTTAGAGGTGACCAGTATATGAAGGTATTGCTTCAACTTATTAGAAAAATCAAACAAAACTATTTAATTCAATAAAATACTTCAAAAAATGTACAGTGTTTAATTATTTTTCAAATTAAAGAAATCTGTTAGTCTCATTTGTTTTATATATTTCGAACTTCTTTTTTTTTTTTTTAATCAGTACGATAATGTCTGTTGTTTTATTGTACAAATCTTCATTGTCCTTATTTAGAGCAAAAAATTGAATATTTCAAACATTTGTGAGGACTTCTTCATAAGACTTTAGTTTGATCTATTTTTCTTTCTCCGATATGTCCCCACTGAAAGTTTCAACATCCTCTTCTTTCACCAAATCCTGAACCATCTCCGGTATGCTTTTGTAATGGCTGATAAGGGCAAATGATTATCAATAGAAGTAAATTCATCTGGCGTTATGTCGGTAATGTTTGCTGCTTTAAATAATGCGTCTAATTCACTATTACTAAGATCGTTACTTGATTGTTTTTCAGAGATGTTACTGACATTTGGAAGTTTCTGAAAGGCAAATTAAACCTCATAAATTTTGAAAATTTAAACTTTTATATCTTTTTTATTAAAGATCAAAAACCAAAGAAATAAAATGAATGAAAACAGAGACTTATATGGAATCCAGCTTGTGCAAAACACTTTTGTACTGTATACCTGTTCAATTCCTTTACTGATCTTTATATCCAATTAACAGCATGTTGAACATTTAATGATTTGGAGAGAGCAGTCAGTGACGGAGCTTTTCTCATTTCTAAGATGAGTTTTCTCATCAACATTTTTCTGTATCCTACTTTAAAAACTTGTATGATTCCCAGATCTAGTGGCTGACATGTCAAAGTTGTATAAGGAGGGAAAAAAGATATTGTTATATTACTAAACTGTTTGTCGCTTGGGTGGCAGGAAGCATAGTCCATAAACAGCAGAATTTTTCATTTCTGTCTCTTCATCTTTTCGTTGAACATTGTCAACCAACTTAGCATAATTCCTTGGGTCATCCAAGACTTGCTGTTGTTTCGTCAAATTACAGGAAGTTTCTTTATGCCTACATTTTTGAAACAATGTGGCTTAGCAGACTTTCCAATAACAACTGGCTTTTCAAAATCGCCTTCCATATTGCAGCATAATTATACTGTTAATCTTTCTTTAGAATGTTTACAGCCTTTACAGGTATCATTTTTGAAACACAGTCTTAAGTGGAACAGCTCGGAAAAAAGACCTGTTTAGTCGCAGTTAAACACGTCTTTTGCTCCAAACTCGCTCAGAAGGTGGTCTAAAGATTTTTTCCAGGATTCTGTAAGATAGGACAATCAGCAGATACACCACAAACAGTCTGCAAAACGATATTCCTCTAGCGAAATTTTTCTGACCAGCTGTTAGAAGTTATAACGGATGTAAATTTTTCATGTGGATGAAAAAAGTCTGGGCCAGGATTCGAACCAGGGATGTATTGTCTGAAGCCGCCAAAGCTCTTCCAGCTGAGCCATCCCGGACACGAACACTGGAGGACTATTTCACCCAAATAATCTTAATTATTATATAATCTGGTCTGATACTATGGATCAGCTCAACAGAATAAATCGAAGAATCAGAATAATCGAAACTGCTGAAAACGCTGCATACGAAACTATATTAGATTAATTTATAACATGATTTTTCAATCAGTAAATCAGTTACAACAGAAATAAATTTTCCATGTGGGTGAAAAAAGTCCACAGAAGTGTGTGGAGGGGGAGTGGGGAGGGAAAGGCGAGCACACAATTGGAGAAAAAAAAAAGTGCTCCTCACTAGCAGCATGCGAGAGAAAGGAGGGGGGGGGGGAGCAGGCTCAATAGCAGGATGCCTTACTTAAACAAAACAGGTGTCTAAAACAAGATTTTTTATTTTTTTAAATGATGCAATTTACAATGCTCTCGGCTTCTTTTGGTGGCCGTGTAGGAGTGCATTTCTCTGGCCGTGGCCGGTTTTCAGAGGTGACGGTATTCGGAGGTTTGATCTAATATTATTTCAATACGACTCATTCCGTTCTATGAAAAAATGGCCGGTTGTTAGAGGTGACCATTTATAGAGGTTTTACTGTAGTTGAAAGTTTTGGGATTGCCACATTTGACTAGTTTTCTTTCTGTATATGCTTAAATTACTCGCTAAATAAACTGAACATGGCAAAATATACATTTTCTTTTTACTTTAACATCAGATTATAATACAATGAAAAAGTGGAGAAAAAAAATACCTTTTAAATTCTGAATTTATCTGGTTAGTTTTCCTGTGTTTTTTAGCTACTTTATCAGCCAGTGACAAAGCAATTTTCTCTCTGGCAGATAAATTTGGTATCTTGAATTGCTGTCCATTGGGGTTCTGGGGTAAAGGTGTGTCACTGCCATCTAGTCGGAAGGGTGTACCTTCTATTTCTCCCCATGTCATTATAGGAGTATCAGTAACACCTAAATAAAAAGGGAAAATAAAAAATACATGTAAAAAAGGTAAAGAATACATTCAAATACCGCAGACATATTTGAGAAAAAAATGAGTAAACAATAAAACATCTTCAATAAGTTTCTCTTTTACAAATTGTAATTGATTGCATGTTGATTTATCCTACTTCCAAAGATTTTTTATAGAGTAAAAGTATCCAAAGTCAACTACTTATATACCCATAGAAATGGTAGTATATAGTTAGGTAGGTTATAATTAATTCATCCCAAATTAAATAAATAGTCAGTTTAACTTTTCTCATTCAGTCCTGATTTCGACACAAAAAATTGCATCTTCATATCTGCAAAACTTACAGAATTATAGCTGTTTAAATAATTCATCAGGTTTTTAAAGATTAGACACAAACAGAAGTGTGTGCAATTCAAAAAACAATGTTAACATTGTTTTTTGTTTTTTTTAACAGCTCTAAGAAACATGTAATGATCTATTGAGTTAGAATTTCGATTGATTTTTTTTTACTTTTTATGATGGTTAACCATATAATTTACAAACAAAATCACTTCCTAAGATTTCTCATAAAGTTTATACAAATTTCAAATGATTAGTATTTTCTTTAAGCGGGATAATTTAAAATTGCTATAAATCTAAAAATTATTCATTTAATTCTTTTCTTTTCCATTTAATTAAAGCTTTGCTTCAGGTTTTATTTTTAAATCTTAAAAATCTTTTTTTAAAATGATGCAACTTTTTTCTTTTAATCATCTTTATTTCTGAAATGTAAATATTTTTTCATAATGTTATGTAACATTTTTTTTAAATACTATTATGTAAAACAAATAATTACCTGGTTCAGGAACAGGAGTGCCAACAAAACCATAGCCACCGACCTGGGGAGATTCGCCAGGGATTATTTCTTTTCCATCAATACCAACTTTCCCTTCTTTCATTTTAGCTTGTACAGATGCAGCTTCAGCAATGGCTTCTTTGTTAGCCTCTTCATCGAAAGGCGGCGCTTCAAATCTTGTATTGGTATGATTGATTTGCTTGCGATTTGCCATTGCTAGTCTTTCTTCGGCAGTAAATTCAGCTCCTATGAAAAATGATCAATTCATTTTTATTACAAATAAAATTTTATAAAGTCGTAAAGCTAGTTGATTATGTGATATCATTGTTATTTAATTATTCATTAAAAATACAAAAAAGTAAGAATTTTATACAGACATTGATATTTTAGCATTTTGAAGATAGGTACTTCAAATATTTCAAAATTTGATGTAAATGTCAAATTTGAGATTTTATTGTAAAGCAGTTACTCTAAAAGAACTTTATATAATACTGGTTGATATTTTTAAATATGCAACTTTCTCCCCCTCCCCACCCCCCTACACACACACGTTACCAAAAAAAAAAATTCTTAGGATAGAGATCTGATAAAAATTGAATTCTTTAATAATTTCAGTGTTTCAAAGTAAGTTTCAATAACTGGAAGAAAAAATAAAATATTGTTTTATTTAATCAAAATTTGCTTCAACAACTATCAAAATGTAACTTAAATACAATTTTAGACAATGGAGGTAAAAAAGCAGACATTTCAGGATGGTGATTAAGGAAATTTCAAATTATTTTGTTAGTTATATTGTTACTTCAAAAAGATATATGTACATATTGTTGAAGAAAAATTTAAAAAGCACATTAATGATTCAATTTTAAACAGTGTGTGGGGATGTGATTTGTAAAAGCAGGAAGAAAAAAAATTAAGAGGGGAATTTAAACTTGTAAAAACATGAAAGATTTTCTTCATCTGTCAAGGTGAACTTCATGAGATTTTACTATATTCATGGACTTTTCCAGATTTTGCATAAAATATTGAAATTCTCCGGGTTGTGTAGCAACTTTATTTATATATAATAAATACTATTAAATGTATTTTTTTTATAATTTTGAAGTTCTAGACGAGTTTATCAGGTATTTCACTAGATGTTTCACAAGACACCTAAAATCAAAAGTGTCCATATTTTTTGGCAATATACTGTATCTTGATTGTCAAACAATTATTCTGAAAGCAATAATGAGGAGCAAGAACTGATTATTGTGGATTGATGAAAAATAAAAGAAAAATGAAATAATAAAGTGGAATTTGTACAGAGAAATTAATTGTTTTAATATTTATTTTATTAGATATGACATCAGTTTTACACTTACAATAAAATAAAATAAAATAATTACTAACAAAAAAACCCTTAAAGTTCAAGTAAAGAATTAATTTTTATGTTATTCTACACATAAAATCTCATGTTTTTTTTTTTTTTTTTTTTTTAGAAATAGACAAGGAGGAGTAATAAATTGAAACAAGAGTTTACTGAAACTGAAAACTGAAATAAATCAAGTATACTTATTATACTGTCCTATAAGCATTTTAAAGTTCCATAGTATAATTTATTTAAAAAAAATGAACAAGTAAAAAAATTACCATTTATTCAAATAATGAAAATATATGACACTTTTAAAAATTCATGACACCAATTAAAAAGCTTAAATATTTGCTTTTTAAAATACTACAACACATATAAAAAAAATAATAGCACATTTAACAGTGCTCAATATGATAGTCACCAGTTTTCATAAAGATTCAAACAGTAATAAAAGTTTTTCTACATTTAGAAACAATCATTGTGTTATTGAAAACAGAATATAAAAGTTTTAAGTTATCTGAACAAGATTCACAGATTCAAATTGCTGATTAATATTTATGTATACTTCAAGTTTCCACTTGGCATAAGAAGTATTTTCATTTTCCTTCAAATTTAGTGAATCAAAGAAACTTATACTGATAAAAGTTACTAATAACTGAATATAAATTATGCACAGAAATTACAGGTTTCCCTTGATTAATGCAGTTAGTTGATCCTACATTATTTCACTAAACAAAGTAGATATTTAATGGGAAAGATTCACAAAAAAAATTTTCTTAATAAAAAAATATATATAATAGTGTACTACAATATACACTGGTGTCCAAAAGTTAGGCATAATTGGTAATTAAGTAAGTAATGAAAGAAATATAAATCGAAATGTGGTGAAACTCCAGGTGTATAAACAAAATAGTACGCATCATATATTTTTGCGAAGAGTTTTCCCCGAAATCGAACAGGGGACCATCAACAAATTGAAAAAGAACGAAGATCTTTTGGATAACCCTGTCAAAACTAATGTAGCAAAAGCGTTCAAACTTCACATTATGATTAAGTGGCTTATTGTAGTGTACTGTGTTTATTTTTATAAGAATAGCACGTACTCTCGTAGAGAAATTAAGGTTTTTATAAAAACAGTCCTAAGTTTTTTGCTTATAATTTGCAGAGTTCTTAATATAAAATAATGTTCTTTTCTGAAAATATGACAAACATCATGGTACACAATACCCTGTCATCAGAATTTAAAAGTAATAAAAATTGTATGACAAATGAGAGGGTTTACTAAATAATTTTTTACTGCGCCTGCGTGAACGTTTTTAAAACTTCATTTGCATATTATGTTAGTTAAATGTGTAGAGCAACTTTAGTGAAAGTCTCAAAAACATAGATTAAAAATTCTGAAAATTATCGTTGATAGAATGAGATCAAAATATTTTATTCCCTAATGAAGCAAAAAGATGAGGGGCTGTATCCATATTCCATTGTTTCGTGCCTATACAATATTGCACGTACAACTGTATTTGGATAAAACCCCTGATATTTTGCATCCTTTTAGGAATAACGGATTTTGAGTTGATTCTATAGACGATAATTTTCAGAATTTTCAAGCTATGTTTTTGAAACTTATACAGAAGTTGCTCTATACATTTAGCTAATACAGTATGCAAATGAAATTTTGATATCGTTGATGCATGTGCAATGAACAATTATTTAGTAAACCTGCTCATTTGTCATACAATTTTTATTATTTTTAAATTCTGATGACAGGGTATTGTGTACAATGATGTTTGTCATATTTTCAGAAAAGAACATTATTTTATATTAAGAGCTCTGCAAATTATAAGCAAAAAACTTAGGACTGTTTTTATAAAAACCTTAATTTCTCTACGAGTATGAATGCTATCCTTATAAAAATAAACACAGTGCATTACAATAAGCCCCTTAATCAAAATGTGCAGTTTGGACGCTTTTGCTACATTAGTTTTGACAGGGTTATCCAAAAGATCTTCGTTCTTTTTCAATTTGTTGACGGTCCCCTGTTCGATTTCGGAGAAAACTCTTCGCGAAAATATATGATGCGTACTATTTTGTTTACACACCTGGAGTTTCACCACATTTCGATTTATATTTCTTTCATTACTTACTTAATTACCAATTATGCTTAACTTTTGGACACCAGTGTAGTAGATCTATAATGCAAACCTAAAAACACAAGGTTATGCGTTATATGTATCACATTTCACACATCATTAATATTATCTGATAAATATGGCCAAATATGTCTGAAACAAAATACATTAGAACATCTTTACACTGCATTCCTTACCTAAATTATAAATTTTTGCATAACATTTATTATTCTACATTTTTTTAAATATACTTTTCAAGAATGATCCAGATCCAAAATTCTCATTTGTTACTATTTTCAAAAAAATTATCATAATAGTAATTTTTTTCATTAAAAAGTTCTAAAATAAAGAGGTATAATCCAACTAATGCATTAAATTTAGTTTTCTAGACAACAGCAATTTTTTGCAATCTAGGAATTCAGGTGCTTCTTTACTGCAAAATTCATTGTTCATATCTGAGAAATTGTGCATTATATGGAGAATTGCATTATGTGGAATTGCGTTATAAAGACCTTCTACTGTATTACCCTTGTTGTGTTATTGTTAAAAAGTACAGTAGAGCACTGATTATTGGAACTCCAATTAACTAAATTTCCACTTTCTCTCAAAAATTTTTTAACTGAACTTCCAATTACCTGAACCGTCTATTATAATCAAAAAATTTTGTTAACCAAACTTCCAGTTATCCAAACAGCTTGTTTCTGCCATTTTTTTCCTTCAGATTTAACATATGAAATTGAATCCCCAATTAGTGTATTGGTGGAAGCAGTAACATTGAAAAAGAAATTGATGAAGGTGAATACTCTGAAAATGATCCAGGTCCATCATATAAAACAATGCCTTTGAATGTTTGGAAACAGATATGAACACACTCAAAAGGCGGAAGATTTGTCTACCAGATAGCTGATTCTTGGGAAGAAATTTAATCTACAACATTGAATAAATTGGGGTGATATCTATTAAGAATCTTAGCGATGGCAATTGTGGAAACATTGTTTTGAAAGATTTGGTGAAGGAAGAGCCTGGCTAGGAAAATTTTTATGCAGATGACTTTAAAGAATGGCTAAAAACAGTGATGAAAACCTGGAAATAACTGAACCCACTATTGTAGAAATGACAGAAAGATAAGGAGGAATGTAATGATACAGAAGGAAGCAACTCTCTGCCACTTGGGAAAAAAAAAAACTCATAGTAAAGATTCTGCATCTTTAGAATGGGTTTTAAAATATGTAGAAAAGCAAAATGAAGCCATTCCCGCTGATGTTATGCTTTTTAAGCATTGGCTAGATATTGCATCTAAAAAGAAAAATAATGTGTTAAAGCATTAAAAAATTGAATTTTTTTTTTTTTTTTTTTTTTTTTTTTTTTTTTTTTTTTTTTATATATATATATATATATATATTGTAAAGTATCTATTCATTACCAAAGGAATAAAGGTATGTACATTCTTTGTCATCCTAACTGAATAAATTATAATTAGCAAGAATTTTCTACTTTTTGGAAAATCTGAGTTTTTAATAATCCTAGGTGGTATGCCCCAATTATCTTTGATTTTTGAGACTCTACTGTAATTACAAAATACATATATTTAATTATTTACAAGAATAATTCTCATGCGAAAAAAAATATTTGAAACAGTTTCTATTAGAAAAAACACCATAAAATTTAATTTATCTTACCATCAGGTACATACATAAGGGCATTTTTGTTTTTATATGCCCAAGTAACTAGTTCAGCTTTTCTGTCTTCTTCAGTGTTCGACGGTGGAAGAGCAAGCATGTCAGTAAGTTTTTTCTGCTCTTCATTTTCATCTTTGTACAACCAGGGATATTTTTTCTGGTGAGCAATAGCAGATTTTTCCATAATAACTTGAAACGAAGCATTGTCTTCACTTGTACTTTTTGAAAGAAATTCATCCAAAGACTCTTTCTTTTTTTCAGAAACTAAAAGAAAAGACAGTATTTTAATTATTATTTCACATAATTTTTGTTTTACAAGATTGAACAAATAAAATTAAGTTCTATATTAAACACAACTTATGGTTTACTATAATACAATCAAATATATGAAAATTCAGAATTTATCTAATAAAATTGTAACATTCTACATAGGTTAAAAAAATAATTTATTTTATTCCACAGGTGTAGAATTAATCACTATTTAAGTCTTATACATAAAACATTACTAGAAGACACTCACAAATAGCAGATAAATCTATTTCATGGATGCTTCTCCAATTTTCACCCTGAAATCTATCTACTTATATGCTTTTACTTTTTAATAGTGGACAATAATTTTGATCATAAAAGATGAAAAAAATATCTCTTTCATGAAAATAAAAATTGAAAGGTGAAAAAATAATATTAAGAACACAGTTCTTACATCTGCTTGGATGGTAATGCATAACAAATTTTATTATACAGATATTTTGTGAAACAAATTGTGAATAGTACACCATGATTGTTAAATATTCCCAAAATAAGCTGTAAGTTCAAATTTCTTACACAGTATAAAAGCATTAAATTTTTATAACAGTATTTTTTTAAATATTGCAAAGTGCATCATAAACTATAACACATTTTCATACACAACTTTTCATTCTTGTTTTAAGTATTCATATCATAATCTCATTTACAGATAACTGGCTTCTGTGTTTTGGTGTTTATTTCATGATGTTTAAGGTTTAAAGATAGATAATATGCTGAATACTTTTAGTATCTGTTTGTGTGTTACGTATATGACAAGGATGCTCTAAAATTTTATTGTATTTTACTTGAAATTTTTTTTTGCCTCATATTAAATATTTTAAAAGAGAGGAAAAGATTTTCACTTTTTTAAAAAGCAGCCTTTCTTATCAAAATGCAAATATTAAGTAATTGAATTATACATTAATTAATGCATAATATGCAAGAAAGAGCAGGAGCAACATTTATCACACATGCAAATATTAAATTGGATTATACATTAATTAATGCATAATATGCAAGCCAAGAGCAGAAGCAACATTTATCACATATGACAGCATGGATGAAAATGAGAAATAGGGATAAAAAAAAAGGGCAGAATATTTTTTCCTTTACACAACAGCAACAAGCTTTTATGATTTAGACACATTTTAACGGTTACTTATACAATATGATATAACTGTACATACTATTGATATTTTCTCTGCATAAATTAGATGAGAATTGAATTTAAGGAGTCTATGGAGAGATAAGTCTATATTATAAAGGCCAAACGTATCTGTGCGTAACGCATACGTCAATTTGCGAATGGCAACACTTTAAAATTTGAAATGAAATTTAAGTTTTGCATTTTTTCTTTTGCAAATTTTTAAACTACTAAATACCGCACATTTTCAATTTCTATACCATCGTATAGGAAAAAAATTTACTTTTTAATGCGATTTGTTTGAAATCTGTATCTTTATTTGTTTTTGAGTTATTAATTTTTTCGTAGTTTTTTATACTATTTTTGAATTATGGCAACAGACGTACTCCATTTTTATTAAAATGAAAATGAAAAAGTTGAAAAAAGCAAATTAATGTATTTTTTTGTTGCCATTTTTATTTAAAGTGAAAAAAAATTTGTTTTAATTCGTTTCTATTTATTACTTAAAGGATTTTTAGTTTATTAAAAACTTTCTTTAAACTCGATACAACACTTTCTTTTTTCACTCTGACATCACAGGAATATTGTATATCGTATTTATTGCACACAGGTTATTTCAGAAATTTTCATTTACACTTAAAAGAATATAAGTAAATTAGTACCTGTTTATAGCTAATAGCAATTGAGATTTCAAGTTTTGAATTAAAATGATTTTGAAATGATCAAATTAAAATACCTTTTTTTTTTGAAAAACGTGAACACGGATACGAGATGTGCATATGTAAATTTTGAAGTGGTAAAAATAATGTCAGATTTAGATTTCATGGGGCAAAATATTCTATGACTGAGTCAAAGTGGAGTATATTTGTTTTGCTATTTTACATTTTGGAATACCGTGCATAAGAGCCGTAATTGATAACTTAATAATAATACAAGATCTTTATTATATTTTATTGTTTACATATCGATTAAGTTTAATTTTAATAATTTCTACAACTGAGGTTTATAGAAATAGTATTTTGTTAACTTTAGTTTAAATATCATTTATTTAAGAGTTAGACTTACGAACACAAGGTGTATTTTTTATTGTGACTAATTAAGTAGATTTATTATAAATCAATGAAACAATTCCTTCTTAAACATTTTCTTTCGTCGAAATTCGACGGGTTCTACCTTGTATTTATAATGCTGATAAGACCAAACAGTTCATTAGATTTTTTTCCCCCCCTAAATAAGACTTAAAAGAAAAGGAAGGCCACAGTACAGTAAATATCAAACTGTTTTGTTATGCTGCAATGTATTAAAGGAGTTTGAAATCCTGCTTACACAGGCATAAGAATGTGTAATGAGCAAAAAAAGGTGGAATTTTTTTTTTCAATCTATACAGTGATGCCAAATTCTTATAATTTAAGTGTCATTTTAACAGCTACCTATACAATAAAATTAAATGTAACTTGTAAAATGTAACTTTTTTTTATTAACTTTGAAAGTATTAACAATACTAAGGATGTAAATTCAAATGTATCTGATTAACTTATGTGAAGTAGAATCATAAATTTTCCAAAACAAATATTATTCTGAATGGTTTAGTTTTAAGAAAATAATATCTTTGCTAAATTGATCTTTGCTTCAGAAATATATTTTTATCACAGAAATTACTCATAAGTGTTGTATAAATAGTGCAAAATATTCTATTCCAAAAAGAAACTTCTTTTCACTTTGAATTTTTAAATTCTAAAGAAAAAAAATTCCATCTTGGAAAACACTTCGAGCAACTTCATTTATATGATTTTCAGACTCTTTAATGATATAAGCTCACCTTTCATTTTAGTTCTCTTTTGCAAAACAATTCAAGAACAAACTCCAAGAGCTTGTATAGAAAAAATGTCAGATTACTGAATTTTCTAGGCACCATCCAACCCCCCCCCCCCCCCTCCTCACTATCAATTAACATTCTAAAATTTTCGTAGCACTTTTGCATTATTGCTGAGAAAGTCCAAATTTGCTTTAAAAAAGATGGAATTCCTGACAGTCATAACAGCAAAATCTCTTAAACTTAGCTATTTCAAAAACAGTTGCTACTTAACATATATTTGCGTTATGTGGTGAGCAAATAAGAAATCTTGAATAAGTAACAATTAAAAATAGGATAAAGAAACAGCAAAAAAATTTTCTCTTATTTCCAGAAAATACAACTTTTTTTTCATCTACCAGATTTAAAAGTTTAAAATATTAAAATTGTATGTCCACCACTACATCTAGATGTGCTATATATCCATAAAGCTTGATCCAAATTCCCAAAGCAGAATATGCTTAAAAATGTGACGTACATTACAGAATAATAAGAAAAAGCTGGTGCAGTTTGCAGTTTGTCACGAGGAAAAATAGGTGAAATTCTTCAGTTAGTTGTGAAAAAACATACAAAATTCATGAAACAGTCTCAGATTTTCAATCAGCTGAAGGTTCGTTGCAGAACATTACAAAATATTCTACTTTGGGGATCCAAATATTTGATATTATGTCATATAAATCCACATATAGAATATCAAAACACACTTGAACAATTTCCAAAAACATCTAAAGTTCTCCATGCTGCAATCTGATATCAGATATGAATAATATAAAACCATAAAGTTGAGGGCAGTGTTTCAAAAAGTCAGATTTTAATTTTATAATTTAAAAAATGAGATATTAGTTTCCAACTTAAATGCGCTTTAAACTTATTATTATTATTATTATTATTATTATTATTTTTTTTTTTTTTTGCTAAGAAAGAATTTTAATATATATATAAAATTAACGTTTTTCTTTTTTAAAGATGCAAATGTTAGGAGGAGAAAAAGAAATACATACCACTACACACTGAAGAACTATCATCTGCAATATCATCAATTCTTGTGGGGGAAGACTCACTTTGCAAAATATTTGGAGTATCAAAACTTGTAGTTGAAGCTGAAACAAGTTTGAAAAGTTAGGCATGAATTACAAATATACACAATATAACATGATTTTAAATTACATTTTATAAAATAGAGCATTTTTTAAATTGTAATATAATACCTTGTTTAGAGGACATAAACAACTTTGGAGAGTAAAAAAATAAACTTTTACTTCTCAGTACTATTTTTTTTTTTTTTTTTTTTTTTTTTAGATATTTTTTTTATTAAATAATTTAAAATGATGATTTATGTCCAAGAAATCTAAATTTAATTACATGAATTTTTATTAACATTGCTAACAATTCATAAAACCAACAGAATGAAAATGTATCTAGGCCAGAGTTCGAACTTGGGCCTTTGGTTAGGTTAGTGTTGATTCTAGAAAAAAAAAGAGCTGCTGGGTAGGAATTTTTCAAAGAGGGAACTATATTTTATAAAAGGGTATATTTTTTTCACAAAAGGAACACTCCTAAAAAAGGGCACACTTGTATCTTGGTCACCAAACATATTTTGAGCTGGTTTGTTAAGAGTCCCCCAGAGTTTGCAAGATTTTTCTAGGATCAATGGAATTGCTACAAGGTGCATATGATGTGTTTAAAAGGGCCACCGAGTATAAAAGAAATAAAAAGGACTGTCGGGAGCATAAAAGAAATAAAAAGGGCTGTCGGGTGCATAAAAGAAATAAAAAGGGCCACTGGATGCATAAAAGAGATAAAAAGAACCGAAGAGCACATAAATGAAATAAAAAAGGCTACTGGGCACTGCACCCTGCTATAATTGCTCAGAGTGAACACTAAGTTCAGTGCACCTACACATTTCCTTCTGAGTTACCTGGAATAACATGCTGAGCCTGATCCTTTCTCTTATATGCACTAATATGTTGGTAATGCTGCAACCATAGCAGAAGATGGAATAACTTTCATGAACTATAATCCCGCAGCAAACATATTCCAAATTAATCCAACATTGATAATTTTTATATTTATTAATTTTAAACAATGCCTTACCCTGAAAAATTTTAATTTAACTATGTGAATTTCTAATCACATTACTAAAGTAATATAATATGGTGCAAGTTCACTAATAATTTCAATCTACAATTTTAAGCAGCATTAAGGATATTCATACTGTCTGACTGAGATAAGAAAAACCTTGAGTAGGTTTTCTGCTTTCGAAGGTTCCAAAGCTTGTAGGGAGAGAACTTCATCCATAGGACAAAAAAAGACTGCTAATTCTTGGAGAGATCGGTTGAATGGGAGAAAAGGAAGTGACGGACTTTCCTAAAATAAAGTGGACTGTCCCATTACCTTGGCAATAGGACCGATTGGAAACCAGTTCTAGAGTCTTTCTTATTCAAGCCAGACAGTAGGATATTCATAGGAAATCATACTAAACATTTTGCTTCAATCTATTTCTCTATTTCACTACTTGTAATAAAAAAAACATTTAAAAAAAAATGAGATTTCATTTTACAATTTGAAAACCGTCCAATGATTAAATCAGGGTTGGCAAGTTTTTGACATGCGACAGTTTTTGACAGTTTTAACCATGGTTTAAACTGTCATGTCAAAAACCTCCTTATCAAAAATGTTAAAAACTGTCAAAAACCTATATTTATATGTAAATAAAAATATTTATTTACATACATATGTTTATATTTAATAAGTAAAATTTATTTGCTTTTAATAAAGAAAATGTTTCTAAATATATGTTCTAGAAAAAATAAATTTAAATTTTTGAAGAAAAACATTTTGAATAGTAAACAAAATCTTAATAGGCTATAAACAAATGCAAATTTTTCAAGTCTGGTAAAAACTTCTGATTTGGTAGAATTAGCCGAACAACTTTTATCATGCCCTGCCAGTTTTTTTGCAATAGAACGAATGTTTTCCAATTTTGGACTAATTCATTCAAAACTCCGTAATTGATTAGGAACAGAAAAATGTTCAAAACTGGTTATGTGCTATCATATGCTATGTGGGCAAATGAATTGGATTATATTGAACTAAATTTCTACTTTGATAATTTTCATTTGGATTGATTTTGATTATGTAAACAAATTAATTGGAAATATTTAATGAATGTTTTATTTTTTTAAAATTATGTGCTATTTAATTAGATAATAAAAAAACTACATAATATTTTGTGTTATAAAAGTATTCATAGATCAGTGTAATATTTTTTCTGTTTTGACTTTTACAATTGTTAGTTTTTCAGAAAAATCGGTAAATTTTAAATTGTCAGTATTTTTTTGAATTTTTAACTAACATAAAGATAATAAAAAATTAACTCTTTTCTATAAACATCTTAATATCTATTTTCAGCCTATTTATTAACTATGCTGATAAATTAGCTTACACAAATACTTATAAAATTCTTTTTCCTTCTCTTTTTTTTTTTTTTTTTTTTTTTTTTTTTTCCACTGAATATTATAAAAATTTTTTTAAATATCTTAAGTATTCAATTGTTGAATAATTACTTCTTATCTTGCTTTCAAAGTAAACATTATTTGCATTCTTTATACTATTAATGTGTGTGTTGGGATAAAAATGTTTTATAATGATGTGTAATAATCATAAATATAATAAATAACATGCATTTTATTTAAATTCAAATTAACCTACTAGATATTATGTATATAATGAGTATAGCATTAAAAATTGTATATTAAATATGTGTATCAAGTTCGACACTTTTGAAAATCCTGCATTTGTAACACTTAACTTATTCCTTTTAAATATTAGCAATGTCAAAATGCACACTACATAATTTTATATTTTTTAAGTATTAAAATAATAATAAATAAACAAGATATTTAAACATAATTTTTGTGCAAATATTTCTTGGTCCATTTCGAGATAAATTTCTGTGATTTGAAATATCATTTTTACCTTAATTTTTATTAATAAAAAATATTTTAAGACCTGCTAATTATCCATAATATAATTATATTTCAACATAATGCATGGCAACTGTTACTAGTTTTAAAATTTGTTTTCTAAACAAACTCTAGTGCACCCTATAGTTGAAATAACCCATAGAGTTGCGACTCTGTAGGTTTTTGACAGTTTTAACCGGTTTAAACCTTTGTCATGTCAAAAACCCTTTTTTGACGTCAAAAACATAACTCTGGATTAAATGATCTTAATAACACTTCAATTAAATAATAATAATAATAATAAAAATAAGATGATCTTGATAACAATTCCATTAAATTAAAACATATGAAAAGTCAATGCAACTGAACATCCACAATCCATAAGAAGATTTGTTTCTTAAAGTTTCTGGTGACATATAAAACATAAATTTCAATGAAAATTCACATTTTTTTAAAAAATTTGATTTTCTTATAGAATGAACATTTATGTTTCTAAATCTGTTTTTATTTTTCTTGTACACCTATTAGAAATGAAATTTGAGCTTTTAAAAATAAAAGCAAATGATGTTAATTCAAACCAAAGTTGAAAACTTTAAATGTATTTTCTGAAAAGTTAGATTTCACCAAATATCTTGCTTAAGTCTGCCAACCTCTTGAATATTATATCTACAGGTAGGTTGTTTAACAAAGCTTCGTCCAGAAATAGTTTTGTTAAAATAGAGTTCACCCCCCCTGGTGGAGGAATGTAAAACTAAAAGATTTGAGACTTTTTATTTAGATTATTATTTAAATTAAGATTTTGCCATGCATGTGCAGCACACCTACAAAACAGTACCATAGACGGTTTCCATACCACCACGGTTTGAGGTTAATCCGGTTTGAGATTGGGTCTTTTTATGAGATTCTGCAGTACAAATTCAGGTTCATTTAAGAATATTATCACAGGCCCAGGCAATGCCAAGCGGCTCAGCTAGTATAGTAATAAAGAAAGTAAAAACGTATTTTAAATCACAAGCAGCTTAAAAACTGCAATGAAGACAAACAACAATAAAAAATTATGTCACACTAAATATAAAAAAACATTTAAAGAAAAAGCAATTTTACTGTAAGTAGTTTAATAAAATAGAAATCAAATTAAAAATATATATATACAAATTAATTTACAGCGAACTTAAACTCTGATCAACTAATTTTATAAGCAAAAAGAAGATAAAGTGAAACTTACTTATGCCTCGAACTGAACTCATTTTACTTCTGGTACTTAAACTAGGCTGGTAAGTTATTTGAATTTCTTGAATCTTTGCCATATCACCTTTTTCTAATGCTGTTAAGTACTCATTCTGAGCTTTTAGCTTTGGTAAATCAGGAAAAAAGTCTCTGGTAATAATTTTTTCCATTTTCTGTGAAATAAAAACAACAATAAAAATTTGAACTTGCATATTCATATTTAACGGAACAGATAATAACACTCAAAAGGCTATTTCAGTTAATTGGAAACACCTGTTGTCAATCCTATTTTATGAAAGGAAAATTTTAAGATACCTTGTTTGCATTCTAATTTTTTTTTTTTTTTTTAATTGCAAGATTGATCTGTACGAAGACCATTTTTTACTTTTTTCAATTTTGTTTAAAGATATGTTTACAGATGAAATTATTGTTTCATCATTATTGATGAAATTGTCATTTTCATCCTCAAGATCGAACTTTTTTTGGCATTTTTTGTCGAAATTTGTCATTTTTCGCGATTTTTGGTCAAAGTTATTAAAACTGGATTATATTGGTAGAATTATATTAATTTAAATAAAGCTTCAACTGCAATGAAACCTGCAGCCTAGTGAATGGATATATCCAATCACGGCAGTGGGAAGGTTAAGAGTAAACGACATTTTTTAAACCAGTATCATGACACTCCCATTTGCCCAAAATAAAATAAAAACAAGGTAATCTCAAAAATAAAGTTTATACATCATTTAAATAAACAATATAAACAGAACTGTAAAAGGAAAACATTCTTTTAAATAAAAGACAGATGAAGTTTGCATGCCTTGTAGGCCAGTTTAAAAACTTGGTAGTTTGCTGAAAGAATTTCATTTCTACTTTTTTTTATTATCTCTTTTTAAAGCATTGTGAACAAATATGAAGGCTACAAGTGCCCAGTGGCGTAGCTAAGGGGGGGCAAGGGGGGCGTCCGCCCCGGCCGCTGAGGCCTAGGGGCGCCAAATTGAGAGAAATTGTTATATATCTATATTGGGGTGGGGGCGCAAAATTTCTTGCTGGCACAGGGTGCCAAAAAACATGCAAGTGCCAACATCAATTAAAAATGTTCTTTATTTTTCTTTAAAGTTTTTCTTGAACAATTTTTAAACCTCATGATGTTAAAAGGTGTGTGTAGTGCCTGATTGGATGTTAATAGATGCAATATCATAAAGCATGTACGACAAGCAACAATTGCTCTCAATTTCCCAGAATAGACAATCGTTTTTACAGGTTTCAGGAATTTTTTGTATTATCCCCTGATTTTTACAACCAAAAATTTATCCCATAATTTTCCCAGGAGTCCCATATTCCCCTAATGAGTATGAACCCTGTTTTAACATTTTATTATCATACATATTAAAACGGTAACCTAAAAAATTAAATATAACCCAAAAAACAGCTTCTACACATGCACGAGCAAGACTTCCGGGCTGTCCAGCTCATTCATTGACAAGAACGATTCACCATAGAGAGAGAGAAATATGATCACATCATCGCACAGAGTCAGGGGCGTAAATCCTGGGGGGGGGGTATGGGGGGTGTGGCTCTGAGAAAATCAGTCGGAAAATTTAGCGTTTGGTCAGTAAACAATACACTTAATTGGAAAAAAATGGTACTGATCTATAAAAAAAACCTATAGATTGGAAAAACGAAAAAAATCAGTCTGGAAAATGTTATTACTATAAGGACTTACAAATTGGAAAACCGAAAAATCAGTCGGAAAAATTTCCATTCGATAGAGGAAATGTACGTTTAGCCGGAAAAATGGTATTCACCTATAAGGACTTACAAATTGGAAAAATGAAAAAATCAATCAGAAAAATGTATGTTTAGTTGGAAAAATGTTATTTACTATAAGAACTTACAAACTGAAAAAACAAAAAAATCAATAAGAAAAATTACCGTTCGATAGGAAAAATGTACATCTAGTCGGAAAAATGGTATTTACCTAAAAGGACTTACAAATTTTAAAAATGGAAAAATCAGTCTGAAAAATTCCCGTTTGATCAGGAAAATGTATGTTTAGTCCAAAGCAATATATATAGATTAAATTATAAAAACTTGTGAATTGGAGAATTTTTTTTATTGTAGTTTTTAATTAGAAGAAAAAGAAAAGAAAACAATTTTGCACAAAGAAAATTTACGTAAATTTGTTCTTAGTCGAAAACATTTCAGATTTTCTTCTTTTGATAAAGTCTATACAGACGAACTTTGATTTGTCAAATATTGTGAACTCAAAAACCTCGATATGACGAAACAATACTTATATACATGTTCCAGCGATATTAATTTTATATGAAACTTTGATATTTTGATCAAAAATCTTGATATTCCAAAATTTTTTTTGTGCACTGTGACTTTGAGCTATCGAGATTCTGTTGTATAGTCAAAAATTTTTTACTTTGGTGTGGAAATTTTAAGATATACTGATTGAAGTGATAAAATTATTTAGTTTTCTCTAACTTTAAACTTAGTTAGAAATGTGTATCACTGAATTTAGGTGATATCCAATGAAAATTTAAAAATGAATTGCAAATATTTAGTGCTTTTCCTTATCAGTCTGGATAATTTCCAAGCTACACGAATTTAACTTTTAATCAAAAATAATTATAGTTTTATTTTTTCTATTAACTACTTTTGTAATGTGAAATTTGTTTACTTTACGTAATTTTAATGAAAATGGGTAGATGAAAATTGAAAACACCCAAGTACTTTGAATTTTTACATCAAATTAAACTGGATATTTTACAATCTATATGACTTTACTTCAATCAGAAATAATTTGTTCGTTTTCTTTTTCTTTAATCAATTGCATTTGATTGTTTTTTTTTTTTTTTTTCATATTATTATAACTACATTTTGTTTTGTCGGAAAAAATGTTAGTTGACACCAAATTTTTACGCAGATTTAAAGTATGTCATTAGGAAGATTTATAAACTTAAATAATAATTAAAAAAAAAATGATTGTACAGTAGAACCCCGATAATCCGGATCGTTTTTTTCAATTTTTTTTCAACTTTGAGAAGCAGTTGGCGAAAAAGTTTTTGTTTTATTATTCAGAATACGACAATGCAACAAGTTAATATTAAAGAAATTAGCCAATCCCTTCTCAAACTTGAAAAAAAAAGCAAAAAACCCGATCCGGATTATCGGGGTTCTACTGTATTTTTGACAAGCTTTTGGTCTTTTAAATAGTACATGAGCAATCAAATTTCAATTTTACTCATAAAAGAAATGACAAAAAGATTTTAACTGATTGCTAAAAATTGAAGAAACAAAACACTGTTTCCACTTTCAGGTAATGCTTTGGCACACCCAAACAACTTTAACCCTTCCCATGTGTCAGTTACAAAACAAAACTATGATTGCGCCACGATGGGCATTCCTACAAATCTTCTTAATATATAATTCTATTCTGCTTAAACCATTAGTATTCTAGTTCATGATCATATAGCATGAAATCGTTAAAGCCATATCATTATATGTCGCTATTCATGAGAATATTTTTGTATATATTTAATAATTCAATATTTTTTGTATGAATTATGCCACCTCCTAAATGAAAACAACAAAAATGCAATGCAAGTCGTCCAATTCGGTTTTGTTGAGACATCATTCTATAGATCAACTGGCCATTTTTCTGCAGTCGTTTTAGGTAGGAACATGTCGATATCTGTCGTCCCCTGCGAATCTAACAAAAAGCAGATGCAGTGACTTTGGAGCTTAGATTTCTGTCTTGTTTGAAGTGTTTCGACATACATTATCTCCTGTCTACGACACTTATAGTTTTCTAAATTTTCTTTTTAAAATCAAATAATATGACATAATGATTCGTGCCAAAGAATGAAGGGCTTTCGAATTTTTTCATATGTGAGACTCATTTTAATTTTTCACGTTTTATGAATAAATAACTTAGAAAACAAACTGGTTCCGTTTCTGGTGGAGAAATCACCAAATTATGGAATCCATTGTCTTGCTACACTTACGCTCTGACCGTGTAGATTAGTAGTATGATTGCAAAACAACTACCTTGTATTCTCAATTTCAATTCTCTGATATCAGCTATTATCAAGAATTTCACACAAGTTGACTAGATTTGTCGGCTGCAGAATAACACAATCTTTCATAAGCCACCAGGATTCCATGAAATCAATGCATGACATTATATATATATATGTATGTATATACAGATATATACATATATGTATGTATATTATAGTCGGTATTTTATTTTTCATACTACTCGGAAATTTATGAGTCTACACCCCCCTATGCAACAAAGGTGGTTTACACCCCTGCACGGAGTAAAAACTTTTACTCCATGTATCATTGTCAGAGTGCATGTGCAGGACGCTGTGCTCTAATGAGAGTTCAGAGTGTTCAGAAGACATTGGGTGCCTAAATACAGAATGATTTTTTGTTAGGAATTACGATTCATTTATTCTTGCACGCTGTACTATCAAATGATGCTGTTTTATTTATTTTCTTTTATTTATGTATAATCTTAAATCTGTATATTAATGAATTATTTTATTTTGTGAGTGACATGAAGCATGAAAAAATGCTGCCTCTTAAATGAATTTGAAAACATAGCTTTTTTCAGTATTTTACAAGTTCAAATCCTTTTATACAAACAAAATAATAAAAAATATATATATATTGAAGCGTCTTATATTGCAATTTCTAAAAATGCAGTTTAATTCTTAAATACTTATATATGTAGGTCTCTATTTGAGTTTTTTTTAGCATTTTACATGTTCAAATCCTTTTATACAAACAAAATAATAAAAACAGAACCCTATATGATTTTTGAACTTTATTTTTAAATTTACCGCTCATATCCAAATGATGTTGTTTTATTTATTTTCTTTTATTTATGTATGATCCTAAAATCTCTATATTAATGAATTATTTAATTTTGTGAGTGACATGAAACATAAAAAAATGCTGCCTTTTAAATGAATTTGAAAACTTTAACAGGATTAATAATAATTGTTCAAAAAATTTAAAAATACTGAAGCGTCTGATGCGATTTGAAATTTCTAAAAATTCAACTTAATTGTTAAAAATAATTATATATGTAGGTCTCTATTTGAGTTTTTTCAGTATTTTACAAGTTCAAATCCTTTTATACAATCAAAATACTAAAACCAGAAAACTATTTGATTTTTTAACTTTATTTTTAAATTTACCACTCATATCCAAATGATGTTGTTTTATTTATTTTCTTTTATTTATATATGATCCTAAAATCACTATATTAATGAATTATCTTATTTTGTGAGTGACATGAAGCATGAATAAAATATGCTTTTTTTTAAAAAAATACTAACCGACTTCAATAAAAGAATCAAGCTTGGCGACAAGTTGGCGCTAACGCATATGAATGCATAGTTTTAATATGCTTATGATTTGAAGAGTTGCAACAATGAAAGATGATTTGCGACAAATCATTATTTTTTTTTTTTTTTTATCAAATCGATATTTTTTCATTAAAAAAAATCTAATCATCAGAATTCAATGAAATTAAAATGGGACCACATGGGTGTCTTATACTTTCAAACAAAAAAAGAATTATCAAAATTGGTTCACATTTAAAGAATTTATGAGTGAACAAGAAATATATACAGGTCGAAATCATAACCTCCTCCTTGAAGTCGGTTAAAAAATGCTGTCTCTTAAATGAATTTGAAAACTTTAACAGGATTAATAATAATTGTTCAAAAAATTAAAAAATACTGAAGCGTCTGATGCGATTTGAAATTTCTAAAAATGCAACTTAATTGTTAAATAATTATATATGTAGGTCTCTGTTTGAGTTTTTTCAGTATTTTACATGTTCAAATCTTTTTATACAAACAAAATAATAAAAACAGAAGCCTATATGATTTTTGAACTTTATTTTTAAATTTACCGCTCATATCAAAATGATGTTGTTTTATTTATTTTCTTTTATTTATGTATGATCCTAATATCCCCAGTAGTAGAAAATTCTCCAAATGTCTGCGACCTACGTTGCAGGGACAAAAAATAATCTCCAGATAAAATATTTTCACGTTTATTAAGTATGTTATATTAATATGTATATGAAGTATTAGCTAATCAAACAGTAATTTGACTGCAGCGATTTTAGGCGTTTTATAAATTTTTAATAATAATAATCTTAACTTTTTGTATTAATTAATAAAGAGCTAAATATAATAAGAAGCCAAATAAAGGTTCAATCAAAAAGAATCTGCAAGAGAGAGAAAAAAATCTGCGACGGACATCTCCCGTCTTGAATTTTCTGCTATCGGGCTAATATCTCTACATTAATGAATTATTTTATTTTATGAGTGACATAAAGCATGAAAAGTGTGATTCAAGATTTTAAATATTCACAATTTGTTAGAAAAAATATATGATTCCGGGCAATGCTGAGTGGGTCAGCTAAGGGTCTCAACCCCAGCATGCCAATGCCGGTTGGTTCATACACAATTTACATTGAAATTGCTTTGCTTGCTCACCATTATATTTACATCAGCACTAGCCAGAATAAATATTATCATTAATCACTTTAATATGTGAAATTTATTTGTACTTTTGATGTATGGAAAAGTTAGTTGAAAATGCAAATGTTTATTTGTTGAACGGGGTGGGTAATGTGACAACAAATTAACTACTGAGAGGATCATTGTTATAGTTGTTGCTAAATGGCAAACTATAAATTCAGTCTCATTTTGCTGCGAAGTAAGTGAAGTACATATATTTTGTATGAAATTAGTAATGAACAATGACAGTAATTTATGATTTATTCACATCATGTACAATTTATTGGTGTTGTATTTGTAAATGGAAAAGTATCAAATGAGAGAGATTCTAATTCTATAACAGAATGTTTGAATGAAACTCTGCCAATTGCGGGTCATTTGTCTGGATGTAAAATGCAGGTTTTTCTTTTATTTATTGAATCTTTTGCTGAAGATTAGTCGTTAAAAAATCCTTTAATAGCTGGAAAATACTTTTTTTTTCTTTGGTGCCGTCAAGTCTTGACGGGTTCCATCTAGTATTTGATTATATTGTAAGCATTCAATAGTTTCAATTTCATTATTAATTACATTAAAATTACTGTTTAAAAATGTAAACAAAGCAATAACCAGAAATCTACAAAATTCTAAAATCCACACAATTTGTGGTCCCAAGCTATGCAGATTTGAGGGAGTCTACTGTATAATGTTCTATAAATAAAGAAACTGTATTACATCTACTCATACAAGTCATTAATACTCAGAAGCATAAACAATATGTGATGTCAATCTCAAAGCTTATGCCTTTAAGAAAGATTACAGAATCAATGCCTTTCCTACTTTCAATTAGAGCCGTACCGAGTACTCGGTAAATACTCGGTATTCGGCCTACTCGGCCAATTTGCCGAGTACTCGGTATTCGGCCAATACCGAGTAGTTGTAAGAATTTCATTTTTTAAGCATATGAATTTATAACTGATCTGTAAAAAGTTATTTGAATATCAATGTATAATATATGTAGTAATTCATAAATATATAAATACTTTTATAAATACATCCAAAGTTATTCAGACAATACCATTAAAAGAACCAATGAAACCAGTATTTTTACAATCATATTATTAAAAACAGTTGAAGTTTGAAGAGAAGTAGAAAGCAGATTACCAAATTACTAAGAAATATATAGATAAATGGACATTATATAACCAGAGTAATTCATATATTACCATACAATAAACCAATGAAACCAGTATTTTTACAATCATCTTATTGAAAACAGTTGAAGTTTGAAGTGAAATAGAAGGCAGATTACCAAAATAATGAAAGATAAATGGATAAAAAGGCAGTAGAAGGCTTTTCTATTAAACTACTTCTTCAGGGGTGTATAGTTTAATAAATAAGCAAAAACATCCAACCAGTTTCTGTTATGAGTCGTGCTGAAAGCTAAGAATTCGACTCACAATACACCCGACTGGCTGGAAGCTATTCAGATGATAAATTAGTAGAAAGATACACATAGAAGAAAATAAAATCAATATAACAAAATAACAATAATATAATATTAACTATTTACTCTGTATTTAACAGTATGTCTGCAAAATATAAAAAAAGTTAAGAACAAAATCCCTAAAAAAATTTCTCTTTTATATAAAAATGAAATAAAAATACTTTTTTATATACAGGAAAACAGAAAAGACTTATTTTGGATAAAGAAACTGAAAATACAATAAATGCAATAAAAAATTAATAATAAAATTTATTATACAGTCGAACCCCGTTATAACGAACTTCAAGGGACCAAAGTTTTTGTTCGCTATATCCTGACCATTAAAAAATGTTGTTAGTTTAGAATATATGAATATTATTATCTGATACCTATATATTCAGTAATGATATATTAAGTAAAAAAAGTAAAGATATGATTATTAATGAATTAAATTGACTAAAATTGATAAAGGTATAAGCTGACAGACTACTAAATGAATTAACTAGAAATGAAGACAAATAGAAATATGATACAGCGCCTACTATCCAAACAAGTAGAGACTGATCCTAATTCGAATAAATGTTAGGATAAATGAGTAGACATTTAAGGAATGTTCCGGACTATACTAAAATCTTAATTGACAGGTTTGTGTGATCACACCTGCAGAAAATCTACCATAAAAGAGAAAGAATGCAGGTCTTGCTACTCTTTAATAAAAAGACTTACCTTTAATTTGCACCACGTTTCACCAGCCGGCATGCATTTTTTTATAACATTACAATCAAAAACCTGTTTTCACCAAAGCAGAAAAGTAAAATGAGAAAAAAATCATGGTCGACTGGAAAAAATGTTCGTTATAAGTGATTCTTAAGATTTTGGAGGTTCGCTATAAAAGGATAAAATAGCATTAAATACAATCAGAAAATGATGGGACCAAGCTTTTGTTCGTTAAACCGGGTTCGCTATAACGGGGTTTGACTGTATTTCAAATTATGGTGCAAAAACACCAAACGTTCTACATTAACTGTAGACAGGGCATTTCTTTTACTACTATAAATTTGGCTGGTCTCTATTATGTTCAGAATAAACAGTTGTTGAAGGTGCATATAAGAATTTTTTGCAAGGTTGCACACATAATCTGAAAAGTTTTTTTTTTTTTTTTTTTCCCCTCACCATGCAAAATGGAATGTCAGTTTTACATGTCTTCTGTTAAGAAAGCCTGTGTCTCTTTGTGTATCAATTCTTCATGCGATGATTTTAAACTAGTACTAGGTTCACAATCTTTTTGTTCATTCACAATTTCCTCAAAACATTGCCAGAAAAAAAATTAAAAGGCACTCCGGGAGTGCCGACAGAAGTGAAAACTTGAACAATTATGTGTGTATTTTTTTAGTTTTCTGGACATATTTTATTGTGCAGAAAATACTTTTAAATGAAGTGTTTTTTTATTCATTATTATAAACTACTGCTACAAAAATTATATTACAATTTTCATTTAATGCGCTATTGTACATGAAAAATAATGCATATTATTTTACATACAAAAATTGCAATCTATTGCTTAAAACATAAATTTACAAATGCATGAAATATGAAATATCGTCAGTTGGTATTCTTTGAAATAAATACCCATAAAACTTATGAATTTTCATCCCCATTTCAACAATTCTTCCATCATCATCATTATATTCTAGATTTGATATTATAGGTTTATGGTAACTAAAATATATAGCAAACAATTTTGATTCAATTCTATTTAAATATCTTGTAATGACTGCATCAATTGTAATTTTTTATCTCTCTGTGCTAAGATTGCGATGGTTGGTCATTGTTAAATCAAATTTTCTATTTAAAAATTCAATTAATTGTAGATTTTCATCATCCACAAAGTTGATGTTGAAATCCCTACTCAAAATCATCGGCAAATCATCAAATCTCTTTCCAATTCTATCTTGAAGTAATGCAGAAGCCTCTTTAGAACAAATAAATAAATTTTCATACAAAAATTCTCATTTGCACTTAAAGACTTATCCGGTGAAATATAAATGGCAACCAATACAATTAGTTTTTCATTTTCAGAGCGGCAACAACAAACACATATATCACTTATATCAAAAACATTACTACTAAACATACTGGTGTACCTCACATGCACATTCATATGAATTGTGGAAATATATGCCCATTACATCAAACAACCTTTTATAAATAGCTACTCCTGCTGCTGGACGACCGTATCTTCTGAAACTTGCAACAAATTGAATAGTAATCAAACAATATAAGTTGTTAAACTTTAAATACAATTTTTTTAAAAATGGTTGGAAAGTGCAGCATAATCGATGCACAATATCATGATTTTTCTTTCTTAACTTTTTATTCCATCTGGTAACAGTATATTTTGTTAAACTTTAAATACAATTAAAATTTTTAAAAATGGTTTTGAAATGTAGCATAATTGATGTGCAATGTCATGTTTTTTCTTTCTTAACTTTTTATTCCATTTGGTATCAATTTATGTTGTTACTATTTAAATACAATCAAAAATTTAAAAAAAAAAGAGAGAAAAATGGTTGGAAAGTGCAATGTAATCAATGCGCGATGTCATACTTTTTCTTTCTTAACATTTTATTCCCTCTGGTAACAGTATAAGTTGTTAAGGTTTAAATACAATTACAATTTTTAAAATTGGTTGGAAAGTACTGCATAATCAATGTACAATATCATGTCTTTTCTTTCTTATCATTTTATTCCATTTGATAACAATATAAGTTGTTAAACTTTAAAAACAATTGAAAATATATAAAAAAAAAAAGGGTTTAAAAGTGCAGCATAATCGATGTGCAATGTCATGTTTTTCTTTCTTAACTTTTTATACCATTTGGTATCAATTTATGTTGTTACTATTTAAATACAATCAAAAATTAAAAAAACTGAAAAAAGTGGTTGGAAAATGCAGCATAATTGATGCACATTGTCATATTTTTTCTTTCTTAACATTTTATTCCTTATGGTAACAGTATATGTTGTTAAACTTTAAATACAATTATAATTTTAAAAATTGGTTGAAAAGTGTAGTATAATCGATGAACAATGTCATGTCTTTTCTTTCTTAACTTTTTATTCAATTTGATAACAATGTAAGTTGTTAAACTTTAAATACAATTGAAAATTTAAGGAATTGAAAAAAATGGTCGGAAAGTGCAGCATAATTGATGTGCAATGTCATGTTTTTTCTTTCTTAACTTTGTATTCCATTTGGTATCAATTTATGTTGTTATTATTTAAATACAATAAAAAAAAATGAAAAAAAGTAGCTGGAAACTGCAGCATAATCAATGCACAATGTCATACTTTTTCTTTCATAACGTTTTATTCCATCTATTAACAGTATAAGTTGTTAAACTTAAATACAATTATAACTTAAAAAAACACACACGGACATTCGCGCAAGCGCCCTGTGCCGCCTAAACCGAGCAGCACACTCAGGCACGGTAGAAAGAGTGGGAGATACTAGTTCCTCTCCCTTCCCCTCGATCTTACGCTTTTTCGATCAGCATCACGTGACCCTGACGCGAGTTTGGAAGTTTTTACCCATACAAAAAGTGCTCAGCGCCGCTAAAGAAGTTTTCACTTCAAAAAATGAACTTTTTGTTAGCATTTTCTCTTTTGGTTCGTCGACATTAGCATTCTCATATTAATTTTTTGTTTCTTTGGTGGATTTTCAAGTTTTAGATCAACTAAACTCATCAATTTTAGAGCTGCTTTTTAAGGCAATCTTAATTTACACATTTATAATTTTCATTGAAAAAGGTTAGTTTCTTACGGAGATATTTAAAATTAATAAATTTAAAATAACATAATATAATCTGTACACATGAAAAATGAAAAGAAACTGCAAAGCTAATGCATTTTTTTTAATCAAAAGAAAATAAGGTACAGACAGTTACAAAATAAATATGAAATGTTCGCATTATTCAATGAATTGTTACAGTAACCAATAAACATTGTTATTTTTTATAGACAGATTTCAATGGTTGGAAAAAATTGGAGGATTAAAGAATGTTTAAATTTTATATTAGTTAATAACTGTAGTTGTCATGTATCAATTCTCCTTTTTTATTAGTTTTGAACTGTCAAAAATTGTCTTTAAAGAGTGCACAAATAAACTTCAAATTTAATGAGTTAATTTATTTATACTATATATGTATATTATATTATATGTACACCACAGGTATAGATATGTGTACTCAGGTATATTTATATATATGTACACCTAAGCTCACATTATGTGCACATCAGTGTTTTATTTTCTTACTATACAACTACTCGGTACTCGGCATTCGGCCGAGTAGTCAGTGGCCGAGTACCGAGTACTCGGCCAAAGTACTACTCGGTACACCACTACTTTCAATCTAAATGAGATAGGTAATAACTTAATAAAAGTGTTGTATCAATGATGTTAAAGATTTGCTATAGCTATAGCACAACATTTAAGCAAAAAAATTAGTTTGCATGTTTTCCTAATCCAAAATTCGAATTAATCTTTCAAAAAAAAAAAAAACTTTTTTTATTTAATTTTAAAGTTTTTTTTAAAAAAAAAAAGACTTTTTTTTTTTTTTTTACAAAAGCTATTTGGTTTAAACCAAACAAACCTAAATGATAGTATGAATATGAATTAAAATACACGAAAGCAATTTTCTAAAAGTTATCTGTTATGAGATCCGACTACAGTTTGGGTATACACCAAAACTCAAATTAGCACAGATGTCATATACGCACCACATTTGCACGTGTTTTTTCTCCAGCCAATTTGGCATAGCACATTTGTGCCAAGGAGAAGATCTGTTAGTTATAAGATTATAAAATTGTTAGAGAAACAAGATGGGGAAAATTACAGATTTCAATGAAATATGCTGATTAAAGGATGCAACGGCATGCATTCAGTATGGCTATAAGTATTAATATTTACAATTCATTGTGAAAATTATGTTTACTGTTTTCTTACTTATTAAGTTTATTATTTGTACCTGCGTATTTATCGTTTCCCTTTTTATTGAATTCATGTTTATTTACTATTACTTTTTATTTTAATTCTTTAAATTATTTTTATTATAATGTACATCAATAATTATTTATATGAAACTGTAATTTATTTATTTTTATTTCCTTTTTAAAAGACTAGAATCTCTTTTATTTTTTTTATCTTTATTTTATTTTTATAGTGCAATAAAAAAATCACATGCTATTATTTCATGCAATTTCCAACATATATTAAAAAACAAAATTTTCGCCCAATTGGCAGGGAAAAAACACGTGCAAATGTCGTGCGTATATGGCATCTGTGCCCTCAAATTTTGGGTCAAAAAAGAACATTCGGTCGATTTCTGAATAAAATAGATTTAAATAAACATGCCCGGATTTATTACAAATTCATTCATAAAATACATATTGCATATAAGAAAAGTTAAAAATCTGAAATTTCATATAAAGGAAACAATATACAGTGTCTCACATAAGTGATGGGACACTTGTGCTTTACAAAAGGAAACTAATCAAATAAATTAAAAAAACATGTACACATTTTTTTGTGGGTGTGTTTCATACTTAAATTTAGTAAAGATTATTACATAACATACATTTTGTCAAAATATTAAAATATAAATTTAATAAAAATACAAATGTTTAGAACGGAGCAAAAAATAGCTCACATAAGTGATGGGACACCATTATATATGCAACAAAAATCGTCTGAAATAAGCAATAAAAATATTTTTTGGGGTTTTATTTTTACTTAAAAGCAATTGGCAATAATTTATAAAATCGTCTGCAGCATTTCTCTCCAGTTTGTTTTGGAATTTTTGTGTTTTTTAGCTCTGTGTAGCCATGAATGCTAAACGAAAAGAAACTTCGCCTGAAATTCGAAAATTAGTTATTAATATGCATATTGAACATGGAAAATCTATTAGAAAAACTGCTGAAACAGTTAACTTGAGTCGTTCAACAGTTTTCAATATCATTAAACGATATAAAAAGAATCATATGATTCAGGATAAAAGAAGACCTGGCCGACCGTCAAAGCTATCCAATGAAGAATAAAGCGAATTATCGTTCAAAATATTAAAAAGAATCCAAGAAATAGTGCTTCAAAAGTTGCTGCTGATTTACAAGCATTATATGGAATAATTGTTAATCCTGAGACTATTAGAAGGGTAATTCGATCTGCTGGATATCACGGTAGAGTAGCCAGGAAAAAATTCTTCGTAAGTGAAAAGAATAGAAAATATAGGTGTAAATTAACGGTCGCCACTCGCCACGTGGCGATTAAAGTTGTAAAAGTGGCGATTAAAAATCGGCCATCGATCGCCACCCTAGTCGCCACTCGGCGATTAAAAAATCTTATTAATTTGCTTTGTGAAATACAACTTTTTTTCATGGATATATGCATGTCTACTTCGTTTGCATCAAATTAGAGAATGGGTTAATTCTGTAAATTAAAAATCGGCCATCGATCGCCATTATAGTCGCCACTCGGTGATTGAAATATCTTATTAATTTGCTTTATGAAATACAAATTTTTTCATGGATATATTCATCTCTACTTTGTTTGCATCTAAATAGTGAATTGGTTAATTCTTTAAATTAAAAATCGACCATCGATCGCCACTCTACTCGCCACTGGGCGATTAAAAAATCTTATTAATTTGCTTTGTGAAATACAACTTTTTTTCATGGATATATGCATGTCTACTTTGTTTGCATCAAATTAGAGAATTGGTTAATTCTGTAAATTAAAAATCGGCCATTGATCGCCATTATAGTCGCCACTCGGCGATTGAAATATCTTATTAATTTGCTTTATGAAATACAAATTTTTTCATGGATATATTCATCTCTATTTTGTTTGCATCTAAATAGTGAATTGGTTAATTCTTTAAATTAAAAATCGACCATCGATCGCCAGCCTAGTCGCCACTCGGCGATTAAAAAATCTTATTAATTTGCTTTGTGAAATACAACTTTTTTTCATGGATATATGCATGTCTACTTTGTTTGCATCTAATTAGAGAATTGGTTAATTCTTTAAATTAAAAATCGGCCATCGATCGCCACCCTAGTCGCCACTCGGCGATTAAAAAATCTTATTAATTTGCTTTGTGAAATACAGCTTTTTTCATGAATATATGCAACTTTTCTTTGTTTGCATCTAATTGGTAAATTGGTTAGTTCTTTCTTTCTATCGGATGCAAGCATATTTAGCAACTTTGTTGTATTTTCTGTATTTTGGCTTTTTACCATGAACTCTTTATTTGGATTATGTTTTCAAGAAATAGTTTTTTTCCTACAAAATATAGTCATCAATTTTAATTCCACATGCATTTTAAATAAATTATACCATTTTTACCTCTGGATGCAAGGAGATTTTAAGGACATTGCTGTATCTTACATCTTTCACTTTTGCCGTATGCTCACTAATTGTACCAGTAATAGTTGGCTGGTACAATTTTTTTTAAACCTATGATTAAAGTTTATGTAGGTGTCAAGAAAGATTGAAACATTATAGCCAATTACTTTTAAAATATCATACAAAATTAGCACTCGCCACTTAAGCGAGTAATACTGCTAATTTAGCATCTGACTTTACTGCTACCAAGCAGACTTCCTCCTCCTCACCGACACATTGGCACTATCTGATTTTGCCTTAATAAGACATCCGGAGTTTTGAAATCTCAGCCAAAGCAAAGAATATTTATATCTATCTGTACACTCGCCAAACTTAATAATTACCACCAATTTTAAGTAAGAATAAAATAACCGAGAAAGATGTGAAATTAATTTAAAATTTAAAAATACAATTTCCTTGTTTGTTTTATACAATTCATTAATATAGTTTATCACTTATAATTTTATCTGCAGTATTAATCACCAATTCATATTTTTCCATTCAGTTGAATGACAGTTTTATTTTTAACCAAATATGCGCAACTTTGTAACTCACTAGCCACTAAATAAATAAATAAATAAAAGCCATTTTGACCTATTTTTAAAAAAGTGGCTACTAACTTTTAAAAAGTGGCCACTAAAGAAACTGGGTCATCCGGCCACTGGCTACTAATAAAATTTCCCAGTTTTCACCTATAATAGAAAACTCAGACTAGCTTTCGCAAAATCCAACATAAATAAGAATTCTGATTACTGGAATAAAGTTATATTTGCTGATGAGAGTAAATTTAATATATTTGGTTCTGACGGTAGAATCTTGGTGTGGAGAAAACCCAGGGAAGAATTTCGCAAACAGAACTTGGTACCAACAGTAAAACATGGTGGAGGAGGAGTTATGGTATGGGGGTGTATGTCGTCTGCTGGAGTTGGTAATCTTGTTTTTATTGACAGTATAATGGATCAGTACAAGTATATTGATATTTTAAAGCAAAATTTGAAATCTTCAGCACGAAAATTGAACCTTCATAACGATTTTAAATTCTACCAGGACAATGACCCCAAGCACACTGCTCTGAACGTTAGACTCTGGCTGCTATATAACTGTCCTGAAATAATAAAAACACCACCACAATCTCCAGACTTAAATCCCGTAGAGAATATTTGGCAAGAATTGGAATCAAGAATTCGCAAACACACCATTTCTTCAAAACAACAACTAAAATTGGTGCTTCAAGAAGAATGGGGTAAAATCACTCCAGGAATCACAAAAAAATTAGTCGAATCCATCCCAAAAAGAATAAATCATGTTTTAAAAGTAAAAGGAAATCCAACAAAATATTAAAACCTTTTAAAAAGTAAATTTTTGGATAAATATTTGATGGAAAAGTAAGTGTCCCATCACTTATGTGAGCCATTTTTTGCTCCGTTCTGAACAATTGTATTTTTACTAAATTAATATTTTAATATTTTGACAAAATGTATGTTATGTAATAATTGTTACTAACTTTAAATATGAAACACACCCAAAAAATTTTTGCACATGTTTGTTTATTTATTTTATTGCAGTTTCTTTTTATAAAGCACAAGTGTCCCATCACTTTTGTGAGACACTGTATGGATAAACAGAAATGATATCCTGTGAATCCGCAGATTTTGGCAAGTGTTATACACTTTAAAATGTGCTGTATTTTACGATTTCGCTTTAATTAGTTTCGTTCACCTTAATTTATTATTTTTTAATGGAAATTACCTCTGTATATTCTTCTTCGGATAAGATTTTCCTTTTCTTTGGCATATTTCTGTTGACCAAAGCATCTTGCTTTACAAGTTCATTATGAGTATTTAAAACGGTAGATTTCATGATTTCCATTACTGAAAGAAAATAAAAAATGAATTCAGAAAAACCACTTAAAAAAAATTTCCAACTCTTAAAAAGCCAAAGAGTATTTAAATTTATCTAAATTCACAATCAAGAAAACAATAACAACAATCCCTGGCCCTGGAGCTGGAAAAATAAACATTACAGAATTGCAGAGTTGAGTTGCAACGTAGATTACCTAGGGTCTGTTCAGAAATGCAGCTCACACCGCGCGCATTTTTGCCGATCCCACCGAAGCTAGCACAAGGAAGAAAATACGGGCTTCTGATTGGTTGAATGATTTAAAGAGCATTTTGTTTCGATTCATTTTTGGGTTTTACGTTTATTTAATCAGAAGTTTCTGTTTGAAAACCTTTTAAAAGATGGATTCTGATTAATTTCCTTCTGATTTTACATATTTATTAATAGATAAAAAGAAATATTTTCTTAAGTTTAGAATTAAAGAAGTTAATGATGATGTCCTCGATTATTCTGTATCACTTAAAATAAATAAAAAATTAAATTAAAAAAAATTGGAATTTCATATGAAATTCCAATTTTTTTTAATTTAATTTTTTATTTATTTTAAATAAAAAATTTATCTTTTTAAAATTTATCTTTTCCTTTTCTAAAAATTTATCTTTTTTTTAATCTTATTTTATTTATTTTAATTAAGATATCTTAATTATTTTAACATGATATTCACATATATGTACATCCACTTTACGGATATTTTTTTTTTTTTTTTTTTTTACAAACAATAATCGAATTTTTTTTTTACGGCGTCAGTTATGCGATATTTACAAAAGTAATTATTCTATATTAATTTTTTTTCAATAAGGAAAGGGCAGCTGACGTCACTGTGGGCTCTTATTAGTGTGGGCAAGCTGTTTTCGCCCGTGTTTCGTTATAGCACCCACTCTACATGTGAATTCAGGCATTCTGATTGGTCTACAAATTTTATTATGGTTGTCTGCTGGCTGTGATTGGGCTACGTCGTCAAGATGATTCCTACAATGATCGTTATGACAAAAATGTAGCGGTTGATTGGTTGACAGAAGTTTTTGTTTGTAAACATGCCCTTTCCTTATTGTCATTTCTTTTATTATCAGAAGCCCGCATTTTCTTCTCTGTGCTAGCATCAGTGGGATCGGCAAAAATGCACACCGCGCGCGCGCTCAGAAGATTTTGCAGCACTGAGTAGAGCTAGGAAATAGAACATGAACCTAGATTGGCGATTCAAGCGCTCGAATACGCCATCTGGTGAAGAAAAGATGTAGCTTCTCCATTCAGGATAACGTCGTGTATGCTCATTGCATTACATGCGTTTTAAATTTGCTCAGAATAATTATTATTTTGCACAATTTCAGATTTCCTATGACATTTGTTTTCTGTCTTATATGACGAAGTAAATATTGCACGAATTTGAATATCTAAAACTTTTAAATACATTTATAATAAAGAATTGTTTCAATGGGAGTCAGGGGCGGATCCAGAGGATCGTTTTGGGGGGGGGGGGAGGGGGCGATACTAAGAAACATAGAATCAACATAGTCATATTTTCTATTCATGAAATCATTCCTTGTACAGTTATTATTAAATGAATGATCAAATGAAACGCTTTTCCGCGATCTTTTGACTAAATTCGCGCTCTTTTCGCGACTTTTTGACGGAATTCGCATTTTTTGGCTTTTTGACGAATTTCGCGTTTTTACCCGCGATACTCTGTCAAAATTCGGGTTTTTTCGCGATCCTTTGACGAAATTGGCTCTTTTCTGCGATATTTTGACAAAGCAATTTTTTACAACCCTTTGAGAAAAGTAGCTCATTTTTCCGCGAACTTTTGACGAAATTCGAGCTTTTTACACGACACTTTGACAAAAATCGCGCCTTTTCAGCGATCCTATGTCGAAGTTCACGTTTTTTACGCGATTCTCTGTCAAAATTTGCGTTTTTTCCGCAACCCTTTGACGAAATTCGCACTTTTTCGCTGTACTTTGACAAAATTAGTAGTTTTTTGCAATCCTTTGAAAAAAGTAGTTCTCTTTCCTCGAACTTTTGACCAAATTCAAACTTTTTGTGCAACACTTTGACAAAAATCGCGCCTTTTCAGCGATCCTATGTCGAAGTTCACGTTTTTTACGCGATCCACTGTAAATATTCGCGTTTTATTCGCGACCCTGTGATGAAATTCGAGCTTCTTCAGTGATCATTTGACGAAATTCGAGCTTTTTCACGATACTTTGACAAAATTAGTGCTTTTTCAGCGATCCTATGTCGAAGTTTGTGTTTTTTACGCTAACCTCTGTCGAAATTCGCATTTTTTCCGCAACCTTATGATGAAATTCGCGCTTTTCCCGTAATAATTTGATGAAATTTGCGCTTTTTCGCGATTCTTTGACAAAATTAGCGCTTTTTCAGCAATCCTATGTCGGAGTTCGCGTTTTTTCACCGATCCTATGTCGAAATTAATACTTTTTCCACGATACTTTGCCTTCCCTTTGTCCAACCTTTTAACGAAATTTGCTCTTTTTCCGCTACATTTTGACAAAATTAACGTTGTTTTGCAAACATTTGACAAAATTCGTGCTTTTTCCTCGACCTTTTGAAGAAATTCGAGCCTTTTACCGCGACACTTTGACAAAGCTCGCGCTTTCAGCGATCATGTGTCAAAATTCGCGTTTTTTAGCGATCCTTTGTCGAAATTCTTTTTTTGCGCAACCTTTGACAAGATTCGTGTTTTTTCCGCGATCTTTTGTAGAAATTCGCCCTTTTTCCGCGACACTTTGACAAAATTAGCGCTTTTTAGCGACATTTTAATGAAATTCGCGTTTTTTCCGGAACAATAGAATGTCCCCGACGGAGTCGCAGAAATCCCTTCTGAAAAAAAGTCTGAATTCAACATTGGTTTGGAAGGGGGGCGATCGCCCCGATCGCCCCCCCCCCCGTGGATCCGCGCCTGATGGGAGTTTAACATTAGTTAAAGGGACAGTTATCCTGTATCGAAGGCTGCGAGCAGCGCCTCTATAGGCGCCCAAACATAAGGCAAATGTGGTGTTTTCACATTTGTAAACATATTGATTTGTGCTTCCTGTTTTAAGTACTTAGAAAAATAATGCAAGAATAAGAAAAATCAAAATTAATCAGAAAGACCACATGTGCTTTAAACGGCAAACGGAGAGTTATGATGTTTTGTTTGGGCTCCAGATTAGTGATGGGCGATTTCGATTTTTTAAATCGATTTAATCGATACTACGGCCAACTCGATTTAATCGATACTTTAAAATTTTTAATCGATTTCTCTGAAGGTAATATAATTTTCATTTTTCTTCAAAAGTCGAAGATAAAATAGCCGGATTTTCCAATTCTAAAATTTCAGTGTATTAGTTTCTAAGATAGAAGAATTAAAGAAACCTCGGAACCCCCCCCCCACCCCCTGCAAAATAGCATTTTTTGTTGAGTGATGTACACCAAAAATTGATCAGGATCAATTTTTATCAGGTACCAGCTGAATCTGAATTTTGATGAAAATCCATGAAAGCGCGAGATACAGCTATTGCGAAATCATAAAAAATGCAGCTTATCAGCGCCACCTGTAGGGCAATTTACACCAAGAACTAAACAACACTAATCTATGTCAGGGATTTACTGAATCTGAATTTTGATGAAAATTCGTTTTTGAGATAGCGCTATAGCGTTAATCATTAATAATGCAGTATAGCAGCGCCATTTCTTAAGCGATTTCCACCAAAATGTAATTAGCATCAAATAATATCAAGGACTAATTGAATCTAAATTTTTATGAAAGTCCGTGCATTAGTTCTTGAGATAAAGCTAAAATGGAAACAGGGGCGTGCGAAAAGAGAACTGCGCCCGGTTCAAAGTTCCAATTTAGCCCCCTCCCCTATTAACTTTTTCTTGTGATAGGTTATAAGTGATGTTAGTAGTAAAAATTTGGCGTCCCCTAAATTTCCGCGCTCGGAACGACCGCCTCCTTTCGCCTCCCCCCTCCTTTCACATGGCTCTGAGTGGAAATTGTGAAAAATTCAGCATAGCAGCGCCATCTGAGAAGCGATATACATCAAAATGCAAAAAACATCAATTCATGTCAAGGGCTAACTGGATCTGAAATTTGATGAAAATCCGTGCATTCGTTATTCAGATATAGCTGTTGTGCAAATCGCAAAAAATGCAGCATAACAGTGCCACCTGTTAGGCTATATACACCAAAAAAATATTAGATTCAGTTTATATCAAGGTTAAATTAAATCTAAAGTTTTGTGGAATTCCGTACATTTGTTCTTGAGACAGAACGGTCAGAAATTTTTGTCATATACAGACTCACAGAGTGACAGACACACAGACAGATATTTCTTAAAAACCATGAAGTCATGTTAAAGACCTTCTAAAATATATAAATCCATCAAAAACGGGAAGTCGAAATTTTTCACGAATCTAATACTATCTTCTTGTAAAGTTACAAAAGAAAGTAAAAATGTAAAATCGATTCTGCCCGTAAGATCGGTCTTTAGATTCGATTTCGATCTTTAGATTCGATTTCGATCTTTAGATTCGATGTCGATCTTTAGATTCGATGTCGATCTTTAGATTCGATTTCGATCTCCAGATTCGATGTCGATCTTTAGATTCGATGTCGATCTTTAGATTCGATTTCGATCTTTGGAATCAATTTCACTTTGATCTACTAAAATTTACCAATTTTATTGTTTTAATGATAGAATTGGTGTAAAATTATTACGTATAAGAATGAATTTTTATTTTATTTACTTATTTATTTATTTTTTCTAGGCTAAATCAGTATTGAATGCAAGTATTTTTTCTGCGACTCCGGAGGAAGGCATGATGTTTTACAGCTCTGTTAGAGAGGGGGAATCGCAATTTGTGCATGAAAAAGTATAAAATCTCATAACTTCTGGGGAAGGGTGGCCCGTTAAATCGTTATATTTTTGTTTAGAAGTCCAGTAATTTGAAGTATTAGTTTATTATGTTTTATTTTTCACACTCGTCTCTTCTAATCCCCCCCCCCTTCTGCGTCAGTTTAACTTATAGGGCCGTTCGAAATATGCATACAGTTTTTAAAATGTCCAATTCTTGGTCTATTTTATTTTAGATCCACATTTTAAATCCTTGACAAAAGATAAATAAGGGATCGCCCTTCCGCCCGTTTGGGGTTTATCTGCGCCCCGCCGGGGGCGTATTTTTTTGTTTCTTCAAAAGAAACAAAACAAAAAAAATGTTGAGAGGGGACTTGCACCCTCCCCCAATATACTCCTTAAAATTTCGCTCATTTAATTCTCTACCATTTTTAACTTAAAAGTTTAAGCTATATGGCACCCCCAGAGCTGTGGACCCCTCCCCCCCTGTCGATCACTCACCTAATTTTGCTTATTTCTTCTCTTCATTTCAATCTTTAAAAGGCCATAACTTTGCTTCTATAGGAGTTACAGTGGGGAGAAAAATTCTAGTATAGCTAACCATTTCTCGTCGTTCTTTTTGCTATTCCAGTTTCCCGGTTTTCCCTATAGGACCTTTTTTTTCGGGGGGGGGGGGAAGGGGTTTTTTCTCATTTCTTGATACAATATGTCTATTGAAAGCTTATGCTTCATACATTACAAATCTAGCATAAGAAATTTTCTCCCATCATTTTAGGTCACATTACGAACCCATAATGGGTTAAAATTTTAATTTTTCAAACTTCTTCGAAAAAAAAATAAATAAAACATTGATACATATGAGCGAAACTGGGGTTCGAACCCGCAATCTTTTGATTGCACACGTAATCCCTAAGCTTATTGGCCAACGAGTGCTCAGCACTCAGCAGCGCTATTATTTCTTTAGATTGTCATCTTTAAATTCGTAATATCTTTTGAATGGAATGTCCGATTTGAATAATTCAAAAAGTAATCCACAGATATTGTAACAGACATTAATACAAAATGATTTATTTGGATAAGGATTAAGGTATCGATAGTATGATCTAATTTTGGTTGGTGTATTTATCGCGTTTTAAAATGTAAGAAAGTAGTTATAGTGAGTTAACTACAATAGCTGGACATACGGTATCGCGCGGTTTTTTTTTTATAGATATTGATATGTTCTTTAATATTAAAGAACCTTTTTTTGATTCATTTAAAAGTATTTCCTGACGATTCAATTATATATCCTAACGATTCAAAAAATACACACGTAATTGTTCAAGGTTTCACTTCTGTCGGCCCTCTCGGAGTGCCACTATTTTTTTTTCCATGTTCGCCCGTCCTCCCTCCCCCCTTCCTCACCAATCTTAACTTACAGGATCGTTCAAATTATGACTGCGATTTTAAAAAAGTCTAATCTTCGTTCTATTTTGTTTTAAATCCATATTTTGAAACCTCAACAAAAGATACATTTGGGCGGGGTCGCCCTTCTGTCCGTTGGGAATTTACCTTGCCCCCCTGGATGGGGGGCATATTTTTTTGTTTCTTCCACACCATCTCATTTAACATATCGTTATAAAGCTTTTATCTCCTCTTTTTTTTTTCTGTTACTCCCCTCTCTTCAACTAGTTACATGCTCTTGGCACTTTTTATATTTTCAAAGAGTACATGTTCCTCGCGGCCACTAATGAATTCAACACTAAGTTAAACACTATATTTCTGTTTAGAAGCTCAGTTATTTGGGTTATTAGTTTATTATGTTTTTTTTTCAAGTTCGTCCGTTCTAATCCCTCGCCCTCCCCCTTCCTCGCCAATCTTTACTAAATGGGCCGCTCAAAGTATGCATGCAATTTTTATAATGTCCAATTCTCGTTCTATTTTATTGTAAATCCTCATTTTGAAACTTCGACAAAAGATATATTTGGGCTATGGTCGCCCTTCCGCCAAGAGTGGGGTTTACCTGCCCCCCCCCCTGGGTATGGAGCATATTTTTTGTTCTTCCAAACTATCTCGTGTAACATTTGGTTGGCATTAGAAGAAAAAAGTTTATACTTCGTGTTCCCCATCCTAGTTACACGCTCTTGGCACTCTTTATCCTCGGTTTAATACCAAGTTACTCAGTGTTGTTATTAGTTGAGTTATGTCTCTCAAATTTGTCAAAGTTTTTGTGTAAGTGACAATCATTTTAAAATTTAAAATTCTTATTATCCGACTCTAAAATCTGCAATAGCTTCATTCTATGCCTCCCTAAATAGGGATGGGGGGGGGGAGGCGGTAATTATGGTCCTGCTGATTGTCTAAGGAGTGGATACAAATAAAACGGTTTCACGCTGTAACAGTTACGCGTCACAAATCTGAAATTTGCAACGGGCATGAAAACGGCGATACAAAAGTAACACTTGTGACCGTAACAAATGAAGATAGCGGCGTAACAAAGTTGTTACCGTGTATCGATTATTTTCAACGATAGGCTCTTTTGATTGGCTAGTAGCCTTTGGATTGTTTATAAATAAATCACGTTGGGAAGATAATTTTGTTGTATAAAATGATTTAAATTTTACAATCTAAATGAAGTTATGTGAAAAGATTCTTCCAGAGTGTCTGCATACTGATTATTGAAGAGTATTGTTCTGAGTATTTTCTTGCTAAACAAACTTTTGCCTGAATAAATATTGCCTCATGTATGTGTTGATTTAAACATATCACATACTTTGGCAATAAAAATTCAGTTTTTTCTATTTTTGATCGAAGATGAAAGAAATGAACCTCCAGCACCAGAAGCAAGTCTATAATATTGTTGTATTGCATTATGGAATATGTTATATGCCATGTAAGCACTTGTTAAATAGATAGGAAGTAAGGTATATGCATTTTTATTATTTCACAGCTGAAAAATCTTGCTGTTGCAGGAGAAATTTTTTACTTTAGGGTTGTTTAATAACAGTATATTTCGCAATTTAGAAGAATTAAATAAAATAAAATACAATGTGGGAATTTTAAACATTCAAATGATCATTGTTTGTAGATTAAGTTATCAGTTTTTAATTTGTAGATTACTTTAAAATTATTATTTATTTAATGCTTATAATAATTTAATATAATAATGCAGATTGTTATCTGAAAACAATATGCATTGAGCTTTCATAAATCGTAACATATTATTTTCTCTTTTGAAAGTATAATCATGGGAAAAAATGAAAGCATCAAGTATTTTTAAATCGCTTCTTTGAATAACTGAGGAGCATTGAGTTTCCGTGACTTGTGCATTTTATAAGAATAAATTATGTAACTTTTATTTATGCAATAGTATACAGAAAAATGCAGTTTTGATTGAGAGAAAGCCAGAAAGTAATTTATTGTTTATTAAGTATTGTGCAATGTAATAAAAATTGCTTACAAAAACAAATTGAAAATTTTCTTTTCTTGATGCTAAAGTTTGTAGGCTTCTGAAAGTGAAATAAATAACCAAAATGTGTTTGCTTGGGGGTGAGGAATTCAATTGATTTACTCAGCAATGATGAAGTAAGGAAAAAAGTTTATATTTTTTATTAATTCATTATAATAAGTGGCAGGATTAGCTTATTTTAATCATAATTTAAATCAATGTAAGATATTTTGTAAAAGATATTATGTTTGTCCAAAAATACATTTTAAGCTTTAAAAGTGGGAGAGGTATTATTATGATTATGATTTCTGTGAAAAGTTAAGAAATAAAGTACTGAATACATTTGCAAGAAATAAAATGCTTGCAAGTTAGATTTCTAGAAAGCTTTCAGTCCCTAATTCAATATTCCACTACATCAATACTCATCCCTTCCTGCCAACCTAACATTATATATGTAAACAAATACTTTTTTGTTCCATTTAACTCCTTCAGGATGAGCTTCTTTTACAGAATTTTTAATATTTTATCATTTGTTTTTTAAAACAGGAATTTTTGCATAATTGAATCGAGGAAATGCTCCGATTAAGTTGGTGATTTTTTTTTTTTTGACAGGGTAAAGAAAAGTTTATATTTATTTATTCATTCATTATATTTAGTGTTATAATAAATATTTTACTTGGGGGACAGGATTTGTTGATTTTAATCATAATTCAAATGTTCCTATTAATAAATAATTTAAGTTAACTTTAAAAAAAAAAAAAAAAAAAAACCTATTTTAAATCTTTATCAAGATTTATGATGTAATATGTTTGTTCAAAAATACATTGTAACTGTTAAAAGTGGGAAATGCTTTTTTAAGTTATTAAAATCAAGCATAACCATAAGTGGAGAATTTTCAGAAAATCTTACCACCCAGCAAAATGCAACATATAGTTGAAAAATGTTATGAAAAAAGTTATGTCACTGTAAAAATAGCAAAATTCTATTACTACAATGCATTTTCGTTTTTTTAATACATAAAATTAAGAAATATATATAAGAAAGAAAAGTTTAATATAGAATAAAACTTTGTATCGTGTAATTTAGAAAGTTGAGAAAGATAAGCTAACTAGAAGAGAAAAAAAAAATAACTTTTTGGCATATCTCTGTAGTTTGGAATTTTCGAAGATTACCTAAAAATGTACTTGATATATCAGAGAATTCACTCGCTAGTGGCAAATAAAATTATGTATTTCCCTACTCCTGAACATAACATTTTAAAATGAAATCATAAGTAGAGAATGTGTAAGTTAAGGTAATAAATAGATAGGATACTTGTAAAATTGTAGCTATTATTAGTAAAGAGGCTCATACAATACTAGACATTTATTTATTTAATATTTTCAAAAGTAAAAGTAAATTCACATTTTTAAATTAGATTTCTGTTTATTTTGTTTTACTATATAGGGTGATTCCACAGTATTTGCTTTCAGAGCTTTGAAAAATTATTTTTTAACAATAATCATGTACTATACCTCATTTTAAAACTAGAAGTCTCTTTTATCAAAGTTTATTAATAAAATATTTTTACCATAGATAAATAAAATTTTACAGCATTTTGTTTACTACATCACTAAAAAATGTGTCATGTACGGGACATTTGTTTTTTATCAATAACTTGGAAAATATTTTGTTTAATTAAAAGATTTTTGAAGCATTGTATTTTTCTTAAACAATAACATTATATTAAACTCTAAAAAATTTTGAAAAAGAATAATTTTTTTAAAATTTTCATTGATTATTTTTGTCTTGTCCCATACGTTACAATTTTCAGAATATTTTTCTTTTTTATATAAATAATACTGATGGTAATTGCACAGTTTTTTGTATTCTTTTAGTCTATAATACAAGTAAACTGAAACACCCAACATTAGTATTAAATCTTTAAATTAATAAGCTAAATTAATTGAATAAAAATGTGTCACATACAGGACAATTCTGTCACGTACGGGACAAAATTTTGCATATTAATTTAAAACTATATAAAAAAAATTAGAAGTAAGAATTAAAGAAGTAAAATTAAAGTAAGAATTATGAATGTATTTTGAATGTTTTAAAATAGTTACTTTAATTTTTACTTTGCAAATTATTCCAACTTAGTGCTTTTATTCTTAAAATGTGTGTCATTTGCATAATTTGAAGGAAAAAAAAAGCTTTAACTTTAGCAGAAAGAATGAAAAAACTCGTGAGAAAAAGAAAATGAATGAAGAAATGTGGAAAGCTGAAAAAGCAAAAGAAAGAGATAGAACTACAGGCAGAAAAAAAAATTAACAATGACTGTTAAAGAGAATGATCAACAAAGAAAAGGGGAAACTGAAAGAAAAAGGATACAGAGAGCTAAGAAGTAAAAGTTAAACAACATAGAAATTCACAAACTGCCCCCAACTGTAAGCATGAAACTTCAAGTTTTGGGAAAAGCTATGAAACATGTAAAATCAATTTTGCAAACAACACCAACCAAACAAATTCCCATTATAACAAATGTTATTTAAAGTTGGTCACCAAATAAGGTTGATTCTTTCTAAAGAACTCCACTTTAAAAACTCTGCTATAAACAAAACAGTGGAAAGGAAGAAAAGAGCAGATGCACTTTCTGAAGAACAAAAGAAAGATTTATCTGATTTTTATAAACAAGATTCAATTAGCAGAATACTACCAGGAAAAAAAAAGGAGTATGTTTCTGTAAAAGATGTTACTGGAAAACGAATAAAGCTCCAGAAACTAATTTTAATAATGAGAATAAAGAAAACATACCAATTGCTTAAAGAACAATCAACAAAATCAGTTGGATTTAGCATGTTTGCTGCTTTTAGACCTGCATAAGTATTCCCAATTTCAGAAAAAGATCATAAAGTCTGCATGTGTTTATATCATGAAAACACTGAATTGTTAATTGATGGATTAAACAGAATTAGCAATTCATTTAAATTTCCAACAAGTGCAGAAACAGCTTTAAAAGGAACAATTTGCTGTTTTGATCTTACACTAGTAAAACAGAATTGTTGTAAAAAGATATGCAATGAATGTTTAGTAGAGGCCTGAGTAAACAATATTCTTGATTTCTATAAATTGCATCCTCAATATCCATTTTACAAAGCCATTAAATAATGAAAATCTAGGTATTTGGCAACACTCATGCTTTAGTAAAACTGAAGTACCTGATGAAGAAATTACACTTTCGCTTCCAACCAAAGAAGAATCTCCAATTTGCCCAATTCAAATATCAGATTGGGTATGTGTTTTGCATGACGATGAATGGTGGCCTGGTATCGTAGAAACAGTTAATGATGACATTCTTTGCATTTCATTTATGAAACAAATTGGAATAAATAAATTCATGTGGCCAGCTATTCCAGAAAAGGACAAAATCCAAAAGAAAAATATTTTGATGAGACTAGATAATAGCCCTTATCCCATTAACAATAGAGAGCATTTTTTCATATCATCAAAAGATATAGAAAAAAATTGAAAACATCATTGACACCTTACAACTTCGTTAAATGTCTAATGAATTTCATTAAATGTAGAGAATATTTTTTTTTCATAGATAGTTCATAATTATTTCAATTTCTAAAATTTCATTTAAAATTTTTACAATTTGTGTGAAATTCTTTTATTTACTTGTTTTTTTATTTCTTTTAACTAAGCAAAATACTTAATTTTTCAGCTAAATTATTTTTATTGATAGATTGTATACATTCTTGAACATTTTGCTATTTTAAATTGGATGTCCCGTACGTTACACTATGCCATGTCCCGTACGTGACACATGAAATTAATTATTTATTAATTAATGGGAGAAATTAAAAAGTTATTTTAAGTAATTAAGGTGATTTCAACTTATCCTTTAACCAATTGTACAATTTAATTTTTAAAAAGTAAAGAAAATTCAGAGAAAATGAAGGTTTATTTTGGTACTTAAAATTTTTTTTGTGTGGCGTCCCGTACGTTACAAAACTTTATCTATATATTTTTTAATTCTAAAATTGGCCTAATTAAAATTTAATTTCAAATTAATATTAGCCAAGGATGCAAAATGTTTTTTAAATGGTTTAAAATTTTTTTATTATATTTTTTTCCATAGAAAAACAATAAAATGTATCATGAAAACAGTGTGAATTGTCCCGTACGTGACACCCAAATACTGTGGAATCACCCTATAACAATATTTTTATATGCTTAAAACAGTTCAGATTAACCAAGTGAATGATTTTTTTTTTTTTTTTTTTTTTTCAGATAAATTTAAATAAGTTTTTCTAATTATTAACTTTAATGATTTAATGAAGGATATTTTGATTTAAAATTGTACTTTTAAACTTAAATTTTGAATTTTAAAAAATCACAAAAATCTTGCTTAAAGAGTAGAAAGAAATATTATTATTTAACTATGAATTTATCAAGATGAGTAATATATATAAAGAATCATAATATTTACATGGTGAGTAGAATGTGTTACATTCTGAGTAGTAAGTATTTCATTAAGAGAAACTAAAAATGAACTTTTTACCTTTTTTTTTTTTTTTTTTTTTTTTTTTCCAAAGGTATCTTTTTGAATGTATTTAAATTTGTAAATAAAATCCCCCCCTCCCTGAAAAAAGCTTTTGAAAGCTTATATATTTATAAAAATGGCTCATATAGTTTAGGCCTTCCCCCCCCCCCCTAACTTCTTGTATAAACAAAAATGCTGCTTCTAGGCATAGTTTACATCTCTATATAATAAAGCACAGTATACCTGCATAGCATGCCTAACTGTTTTTTCCTCCCCCCCCCCCTTCCTATTTTTTTTTTTTTTTTTTTTTTGCATAAGTAGTGGGTTCAGTTATGCAATAGAAGATATGTAAAAGGTGCTTCAATAGCACCAATTTTTTCAATATCATCTTATTCGACTTCAATATCATAAGTTTTAACTATTTTTACACTTAACCAATTTATACTCCAATCAAGAAAATTTTCTTTCAAAGCTTGACTGAAATTTTAAATGTAACTTTGTTATTAACTGAAAATCTGTGTTTTTCAAAGGAAAACAGTTTTTTATTTTTTTTAAATATTGCATATTTTTAATCTTTATCTTTGCTAAATTTACATAATTAATGTGTTTGATTTAGAACTTCAGTTATGTTCATCAACACATGAAATTTGCATTCTACATACATACTAACAGAACCCAGACTAGACTCACTATGTCTTATGATGACTGATGAGATAAGTCTGCTAAAAATTAATTATTCTGCCCTGTAGATTTATAGCTTGTACAAAAAGTTAGATTGATTAAAAATGTTTGTCATTTTAGAAATTTATTAATTTATCATTTTTCTAAAACTTTGCTTGTAGCTTCTGTGTAACTTGGATTTTGCATTTATTAACAATGTGTAAAATAAATCAAAACATTATGGAATAATTAAAAAAAATTGTTTAAACCAAACAACCCTGGTTTGCAATGAGTTTAAATAAATGGAGGTTGTGTTCTAGTGAATTCTACAAGGTACAAAATAAATTCGTTACTGTTATTTGAAAAAACACAATATTTTTTTTGCTATTTTGTTAATAAATATCAAAGCTAAAATAATAAAATCTGACTATGATAGTGAATTTTTATTTTAAAAAATCAATATAATTATTAGTAAAATAATTGGGTGAAGGTGGCAGGGATTGTGCATACAAAAAGAATACTTTTCTAGCTATTTTTATTGATTTAGTTTATGTGTGTATAGAGGGGTGGGGGGGGGGGGTGTAATTTTCACATCTTGGATCCACCTTTGAGTATAATGGTAGTATTTCATGCAGGATAATTTATTATCACAGTTTTTTACTTTTGCCTTTTATGAAATTTTCTTAAGTGAAAAAAAAAAAAAAAAAAAAAAAAAAAAAAAAAAAAATCAAATATTATGAAATTTGTATAAGACGTTTTAAAGATTTTAATAATTGAAAGAAATGTTTTTTATAAATATAAAAGCAAACAAATCTTAAATTTCATAAAATTAAAAAAATGGAAGAAATTTTAGATAAAAACTTAATTTGAAACATACTTTTCCATTCTAGATTTGTAATTAAAAAAAAATCATAGGCTATATTATTATTCTAGTGTAGTGGAACACCCTTTATTCATTTCTAATTTATATGAATTTACTTTTAATCATTTCATTTTGATTTCCCACAAGAGAGAAAGTCTATTGTTGTTGAGAGATTTTAAAATTCAAATAATTGTTCTTGAATGAGTATGGAAAAAAAAAAAAAACCTTAAAATTAATTTTTTACAATTTGTTTAAATTAAACATAACAAAAAATAGAATTGAAGCACTCATTGAAGATAATTTTTAGTTATATTTTGTTTTTTATATTTATGTGTTAAAAATTATCTTAAACAGAAGGAAAAAGAAACCCGAAGAAAAGAACAATAAAAACTGTTTCAATTTTTCAGTAAACATATATGATAGAAGCTCATTCTTTGGATCTTAATATGATATTTTTGATAAATTTTGAAGAACTTTATTTTATTTGTTTATTTTTATTGATATATTTAAAAATTGTCATGTACATGAAATCGTGATTAAAAGAAAAAAATATTCTAGATTAGGTTATTTGTATTTGAACCCCCCCTTCCCCCAAAATAATAATAACAATAATATGCACTGGATGCATTGAATGGTATTTTTTGGACATTTTGATAGCAGACAGTACATCTGTTCCAAAACCTTGTCCATTGCTTAATTTTTTTTTTTTTTTTTTTTTTTTTTGACATGATCTATTTTAATACATTCTGAATGATTTGAATGTGAAAATATTTCATTTATCCACCATGTAATTTTATTTATATATTTTTCTTCAGGCTATAAATAAAAACTAGATAGTTTTTTTCCTTTATTGTGAGTATCATTAAGTAAGAATTTTATAACATTTTAATTATTATTTTGATAAATTAAATCTTTAAAGTATATTTTTTATCATTCAAAACAATTTAAAAAGGTTGATTAAATATATCCCTGAAATAATTTATATATAAAAAACAATTTAATTAGAAATTCATTACTTTTTCAGATTAATAAAATCATATGCTGAACTATTGAAAAAAATACTATATTATAGTACAGTGAAAAACCATGATCACCTCTTGATGACAAAAATAATAAACTATTCCAAATTGTTTTGAGAGCTTTAATATGTTTTATTTTGCTATATTTTGGTATTATTTTATGTTAATATGTTTAAAAATAATCTTACATGTAAGGTTCTGATTAAAGTAAAACAAAATCTAAGTTAATATCCTATTTATATTCTTCAAGGAAAAAAAAAAAAAAATTGCAGACTATATTGGATATGTTGTATTGTTCAAGTCAAATAATTGTTCTTGAATGAGTATGGAAAAAAAAAAAAACCTTAAAATTAATTTTTTACAATTTGTTTAAATTAAACATAACAAAAAATAGAATTGAAGCACTCATTGAAGATAATTTTTAGTTATATTTTTATTATGTTTAACATAATTTTTATTATGTTAAGTACTTCAAAATATATTTTATGGCTTCTCAAATACATCTGTCCTCCCCATTTTACCCTTTGTTGTCATAAAAAAAGTAGAATTACAATTTATACAATTATAAATAAATATGAGATTTATACTTTTTAAATATCAAGGTTATGTGTGATTATGATTTGTTCTAATTATTACAAAACAGAAGTAATTTTATTTAAAAAAAATATTTTCCTTTTTACAGTATTTATTATTATTAATCATCATTTAAAAATTATAAATATTTGTATTCAATTCTATCTTTTTTTTTTTTTTTTTTTAACATAACAAATTATTAAACTAATCTCGTATCTTACCTTCGGTTTAAAATTCAAGCCATTATTTATAGCTATTAAGATTTCTAATCAATAATAATTATCATTCAGTTATAAGCAATACAAATTTATATATATTTTACCCTGTCTGTCTGTTTGTAGTTTAGCAAACAAACTTTCATTAGCAAATAAATTATAATAAAAAAACAACACAAGTTGTTAAATGTTATTTAAATTTACATATCAAAAAATTAAAAATATATGGCGAAATTTGCTTTCAAAATTAAAAAAAAAACTACGTTTTGGATTAAATTTTTAAGAAATAAAATCGATCCAAATTTAGCCTTCTTAAAAAAAAAAAAAAAATAGAAAACTTAATATTTACAACATTTATAATTTTCGCTATTTAAATAAGATTATTTTTCCAATATTTGCTGATATTTGATCAAAAATCGCCGCATTACGTGATATGCCGACATATTTTGTTTACGTTTCCGGAGTTGTTACCGGCTTGAGACAGCTTGCTACGCGTCTCACGCTGTAACAAATTTTTATGACAACAATCACAACTTTGTGACGGCAGAAGCCGGTTGGCGTTTCATTTGTATCCCGTTTTGTAGGATTTGTGACTGTGTTGCAAGTTGTTACGGGAAACGTTTCATTTGTATCCACCCCTAAGTTTTGGAATTAGTAATTTGGATCTTCTCTGTGTGAATCTGAATATCGAAATATCGATTCTAGAACTGAGAAATCGATTCTTCTTATGATCGATGTTGTTTTATACGATGCCGATTTTAATCGATTCTGAAAATTTCCAGAATCGCCCATCACTACTCCAGATTAGGGCTACTAGATTTACGAGCTGAAGCATCCGCCATTGATATGCCTTTGGGTTTGCCATATGTACCCAGCGCCCATTCGCTTCTATGTAAACAGAGAGCAACGGTGCTGCATTTTGACAGTTATTTTCTATTAAATACACGTTATAATTAAATACGAAATTTATGGTAAGATGTTGCTCTGCTATGAATTGTTCAAACCATTTTAGAAAAGGACACAAGGCGTTCCAATTTCTGGAAGAAAACACAAAACAAACAAAGTAAATAACCAACTGTCGTCGAAATGATTGGCGCGGTTTTTGAAAGCGCCAAATTTAAAAGTCGGTCAAAACTTGTAAAAATAAATGATGATTACGATTCTTTTAGATTTAATTTTTTATATCTGTATTTATATAATTCTCGTATGATAGCGGTTCCCAATCAAGGGTATGCATGCTCTTGGGGATACGTTACGGGTTTTCTGAGGGCATGTCTTAAATAAGTAATGTTTTAAATCACAAAAATGTTAGAAATGATAATGTAATTTTTATCGATTTATTATATGATTGAGAAAAGATAATAACAAATAAGAAAAATTGCACAATTATTATTATTATTATAATTTATTTATTATTATTATATAGTATTAGATATTTTTATTAATTATTTTATTATATTAGTGCATTATATTTTATAATGTATTATATTATATTATAATTATATAATTTTTTGTAGATATAAATATAATATATAACTTGATTATATTAATACATTATACAAAAGTTAGATTATATTACAAGTTATGATTATATTAATACATAACTTTATAATTAAAAAAAATAATAATATATAAATTGTTATATGTAATTAAAATTATAAATAATTTTAAAATATAAATATATAAATAATGTAAATATAATTATATTATAAATATTATCCCAACATATATACATATTATATTATTTTGTATAATTATATTGCATTATACAATATAATAAATAATAGATTATTTATATATATATATAATAAAATAATATAAAACTATATAAATATAATAAATTATTCATATTTAATTTAATAATTGTAATTTAACAGTAACAATAGTAATAATAATAGTTTAATAAATGACAAATTTATAATTTAATAATTAATAAAATATATTAACTATAATTATAATAAATGCATTATGTAAACAATATATTTAAATAATATATAAAGTATTATGTATAATTATTATGCATTACATTAATGTGTTAATTATTACATTTTTTATTTATTTATTTGTTTATTATTTAATTATATATTTATCTTTTTGATTTACTATGAGTTGATAGAATATCATTTTTTAAATATATATTTGTTAATGAGTAGATTTTTTAATATTTGATTTTAATTAGTTATACATTTAATTTTTTATTGATTTACTATGAGTTAATAAAATATTATCATTTTTTAAATTAATTCTTGCCAGTGAAATTAATTTTTTAATATGTAATTTTATTTATTTATACAATTATGTTTATTAATTTACTATCAATTATTACTATCAAATATAATTTTTTTATGAATTCTTGTTAGTGAAACTAATTTTAATTTAATTTAATTTATTTATACAATTATTTTTATTAATTTGCTATTAGTTAATAAAATATTATCATTTTTAAAATCAATTCTTGTAATTGAAACTAATTTTTAATATTTAATTTTATTGTTTTTTACAATTATTTTTATTAATTTACTATCAGTTAATAAAATGTATAAAATTTTTTTATTTTTTTTTATAATTTATTAGAACAGAAAAAATACATTCTTCATTACTACTTTATTTTTGGCACATATTTATTAAGTTTAATATATATCAGTTCCTTGTCACTTTTTTGCTGCGTCACATTTTTTCAGCATTTGTTTTTTCTGTCACTTTCTTCCAGTCACTTTTTTTCCGTTTATCACATAGATGATGCATTACAAAATGATGCATTACTTGTAGTTCAAGTAACAAATAATAAACAAATTTCTTGAGATCGCCAATAAGGCGCTAAAGTCGCCTCTGTGGTCGCTAAGAAGCAGGGATGTACCCACAGTGTACCTAAATATGGCGGTATTGCTCCGGCCCATAATTCTAGAGGCTCTACTCCAGATGTGTACCAGATTACACTAGAACTCCTATAATAGAGGCTGCCGCAACTCCATTCTGTTGCGGATTATCGGTGCCCACTTTACCATCAAACACCAAACTACCGCGCAAGGCCCCCTTATCATAATATCAAGGCCTCGCATTCAGGAGAAAATCCATTGTTGAAATTGTCCCTATAATTGCCAACTTATTATATGACTTTATCTCGTATGTAACGCCACCTGGTGCATACTACTGCTAATAATCCCGTAGGAAATAATGGAAAACATTTCAGTTTCTAACATTAGATGGCGCTACCAACGTGAAAATCATGTAGTTCAGCGCCCCCTGTACTGCAGTCAAAGGAAACTTAGCGAATGACAAGCCTTGATATTATGATAAGTTAGCCTTGCTACCGCGCGGGAGTTAAAGTTGGGTTGCCATACTTAAAACGCTCTGTCACTGTCATAATTCGAATGCGTTGTCCGCCATTGCTTTGTGCACGCTAAGACGTTTGACGTGATTTTTTTTCCGCTATTATTTTTTATAGTTTAATTGTAAACATGGTCCAGTGTTCCGCTAATGATTGTAAAAACAATTCCCGACATAAAGGCCATCAATTCTTCAGATTTCCTGCTAATGAACAAAGAAAAAGAAAATGGATCGACTACTGTGGAGCAAGCGGATGGGTTCCTGGTCAGAATGCCAGAATCTGTGAGGTGAGTGTGATCTGTTTATTAATTAAAATATCGGTTTTAATATTTGAATGTGTTATTCAACATTTTTATTCGAAATTTACTCATCCATAAATCGATTTATCTGAAGAAGAATGTACATTGATCGTTATTGTTTAAAATTGTTTACTGTTATTGGCGACGTATTTTTCTGATTTCGCCAATGTTTACAAATCCGCAGAGTTCTGTAATAAAAATTTTACCTATTTTATATTTCCTAACAAATTTATATTTAAAGTATTGAGCATTAAAGTACTTTCCATTGTAATTTATTTATTCTAGCGTAATAAAATTATTTTTTTTCCAAATACTTTTTTAAAATACATATAAAATAGTTTTAGCTGAAATATCTGTATATGAAATTTCAGTGAATAAAAGTCTGATTACATTATGTTTGTCATGTAACTAGAATCCGGAAATAGTGTAATAATGGACAACGTTAAGTGTTGTAAAATGAAATGAAGTGAAACTAATTGAACGCGTAAATTAAGAAAATGAAAATATCGTCTGATTTTATTTATTATCTTTCGAAGAACTTTGACAAGTGTGTGAGAACGATTGAGTTCTCTGAATGTAATGAAGGAATGTGCCTTTTAGATGGAATTAAACTACATTTTTTATAATATATGGACTTTTAGATGAATTTGAACTTAGAATAAGTTTATCTCAACAGATGATTTTCGATTTTAATTCAAAGCTCCGCGCATCGCATAGATGCAACCCGCAAATGAAGACTTGCATGGTTAGTAAGTAATTTTTAAACTAACCCTATTTTCGAATTCTAACATACTGGTACCCTCGGTTTAGGACAGGAGTTTTGAATTTCAATTAATTTTAAATGAAAAAATGGATCTGAGTAGTTTGAAAACTCAGAGAAAAGGACTGAGAGCTGCTTTTACTCTCACGTTTAAGAAAATTGAAACTGAATTAACTAAAGAAATATGTGAAATTAAAGAACTTTCTATTCTGAAAACTCAACTGTTTGATAAATTTCAACGGATGGACACTTGTCAAAGTAAAATTTCGGAAATATTGTTACAAGATAAGGACGAAAAATTGTTTACCGAAGATTTTGAAAGTGCAGAAGAATATCGAGAAAAATATATAGAAATATGTGCACGTATTGATGAAAAGATACAGGTTTCTTCATCTCCTGGCGAAGAAGTAAAACGCAAATTTAAATTACCGGAGATCGAGCTGAAAAAGTTTAACGGCGAACCAAAGGAATTTTTATCGTTTTGGAGCCAGTTCAAGAAAATACACGAAGACGATTCTATTGCCGCTGAAGACAAGATGCAGTACCTATTCCAATGTATGGAACCGAAATCAAAAGCGGAGCGTTTAATATCAAGTTATCCAGCTACCGCGGAAAATTATCCGAAGGCTATCGATCAATTAAAACAGAGGTTTGGACGAGATGATCTTCTTGTGCAAATTTACGTTAGGGAATTATTAACCCTCGTAATGAAAAATGCCACTGCGCCTAAAATGAAAGTTGACTTAGCCTCTTTATACGATGAATTAGAAAGCAAACTTCGTGCCTTAGAAAGTTTGGGAAGAACTCAAGAGAAGTATGGAGACTTTCTCATGCCCTTGGTTGAGAGCTGCCTGCCTGAAGAAGTTCTTTTGACCTGGGAAAGAAGTCGAAATCACGATACATATTCCAGTGAAAATTCCAGGACTTTAAAAAATCTGATGGACTTTCTACGCCAAGAAGTTCAAGGAGATGAAATGGTGTTTTTAGCAAGAAAAGGTTTTGATTCTATTGTTAGAAAAAAGAACATTTTATCTGAAATTATTAGCAAACCTGATCCAGCTACCGCATCTGCATTGGTGAGTATAGAAAATAAAGGTAAGAAAAACAATTGCATATTCTGTGATAGGTTTCACCCCTCTAATAAATGTTTTGGGGCTAAAAAAATGTCTTTAATTGAAAAACAAAAAATTTTGTTAAAAAAGGGGATTTGTTTCACTTGTTTGCAAAAAGCTGGTCATCTGAGTAAGAATTGTAATATTAAAAATAAATTAAAGTGTAATTATTGCCATAAACATCATTTTGAAATAATGTGTCCAGAACAAAATATAAATAATAATCAAGATGATTCTTTAAAATCTGAAAATTCTCTTTCTAATTGTAGTAGAAATAAAGTTGTGTACATGCAAACGCTTGGCGTGCGCATTCGATCGCAAGGTCGCCAAAAAGTCGTACGCGCACTGCTGGATTCAGCGAGCCAAAGTAGTTACGTAAGCGAGAGAATAACGAAATCACTGAAAATGCATCCTATAAGAAAAGAAATAATTATTCACGCGCTGTTCGGGGGGGATGAAACGGAACCTAAAAAACATGATGTGTTTTCGGTAGAAATCAGTGAATTAGATGGAAATAATGCGTTTTGTTTTGAAGCATTTTCCGAAAAAAGGATTTGCGGATTTGTACCTAAAATTAAAGATTATAGAATATTAAATGAATTAAAAAGAAATAAAATAAATCTATCTGATGATTTTTGTAAGGAATCTGAAATTGATCTTTTGGTGGGGGCTGATATGATAGGAAAATTATTGACAGGAAATTTAATTCAATTAAATTGCGATTTGACTGCCATAGAAACCAAGCTCGGTTGGACAGTGATGGGGAAACAAACGTGTGGCAAGAAACATAACGTTTTGACAACATTGTCTATGCACGTTAGAAATATTCCTTTGAATGAATTATGGGAACTTGAAACCATAGGAATTTCTGACCCCATTCAGAGTTTTGAAAAGCGGGAAAACTTTGATTTAAACGATTTTAAAGAAAAAATGAAAATTCTTCCCGATGGCAGATATGAAGTAGGGCTTCCATGGAAGTGTAATTTTAAGAATTTGCCCGACAATAAAGTTTTAGCTCGGAAGAGATATGAAAAAATGATCAATAAATTGAAATGTGGGGGATTTTTCGATGAATATCAGGAAGTATTTAAGAATTGGGAAAAAATGAATATTATTGAGCGTGTTCCAGAAAATGAATTAAGTAATAAATGTCATTATTTACCGCATAGGCCCGTTATCAGGTTAGATAAGGAAACCACAAAAATACGCCCTGTATTTGATGCATCTGCTTCTGAGAAAGGGAAACCCTCGTTAAATGAATGTTTGTATAAAGGCATCAATCTTATAGAATTAATACCTGATATTCTTGATCGTTTTAGAATGTATCCTATCGGTATAACTGCAGATATAGAAAAGGCTTATTTAATGTTATCTGTTATGCCTAAAGATAGAGATTTTCTTAGATTCTATTTCCCATGTAATGAAGGACAATTGATTTATAGACATTGTAGAGTTGTATTTGGTGTCTCTTCTAGCTCTTATTTACTAAGTGCATCTATAATGCATCTTTTAGAAAATAGTCCTCCTGAATATAAGGAAACTGCTGAAAAATTAAAGTGTTCATTTTATGTAGATAATTGTGTATCAGGTGTTTCTAACATTAATGAAGCTGAAATGTTTATTGAAAATGCAAAGTTATTAATGTCTAAAGGGTGTTTCAATTTGCGTTGTTTTGAAAGCAATGTAGCTTGCAAGAATGTTGATAAACATACTGGGGATACTTCAGTTTTGGGGATTATTTGGGATTTAGATAATGATTCTTTGAAATGTTGTTTAGATTTAGAAACATTAACGTGTGAAAGGAAAATTACTAAGAGATTAATTTTGAGCATTGTGCAAAAGATTTTTGATCCTATCGGTTTATTCTCTCCTGCTACATTGCTTCCAAAATTATTGCTACAAGACTCATGGAAACAGAAAATTCCATGGGATCGAGAATTACCTTGTAACATTGTGAGTGCTTTTTTGAAATGGTTGAAGAATATTGATGTTTTAAAAGAAGTAGCTATACCTCGATACTTAGAAATTAATGCTTCATCTGAACTTCATGTTTTTGTTGATGCGAGTAAAGGGGCATATGCAGCATGTGTCTTCGCTAGATCAATAATTGATTCCGATGTCAAGGTTACGCTTGTTAGAGCGAAGTCTAGGGTTGCTCCTCTCAAAACTTTGAGCATGCCGCGTTTAGAGTTAATGGCTTGTTGTATAGGTACTCGACTTGCGAGTTCTATCATCAAGGCAATAAATATGCCAGGTCTGAAAATCACATTCTGGTCAGATTCTACTACCGCAATTTGGTGGATAAAGGAACATGGGAATTGGTCGGTTTTCGTGAGCAACAGAGTCAAAGAAATTCGACAGATGTCCAATATAGAGTCATGGAAGCACGTTCCAGGAAATTTGAATATAGCTGATATACTTTCACGTGGATGTTCTCCGCAGAAAATGCTTGATTCGCGATGGTGGGAAGGTCCTAAGTGGTTAAAAGAAAATCCTGAATGTTGGCCAATTGGCGCGATTGACTGTCAGCCAAAAGATGTTGATTTAGAAAGAAAAAAGATCGAAATTACGAATATTGATCTAGCTAAAGACACACCCCTTTGGCTCTTAGATAATATATCTAATTATGATAAGATGATAAGAATATTTGCTTGGATTCTGAGATTTGTAAATAATTGCCGAAATGTTTCTAATAAGTGTAAATATTCTAATCTTACTCAAAATGAAATTGAAAATTCTGAAAAATATCTAATCCGTTTAGTTCAGAGCTGTTATTTCTATAATAAAAGGTCATTAAATGATATTGTAACATTCACAGATGATAATGGAATTTTAAGAGTTAAAACTAAAATAACTGAAAGAAATGACCGAGAATCATTTTTGTATCCAATATTGTTACCAGGCAAATGTGAATTTACTAAATTATTGATTAGATCAGTACACCAAAAGAATTGTCATGCAGGTATAAGAACAATGCAATCTTTAATAAGAGAAAGATTTTGGATAATTAGAGCTAGAAGAACTATTAAAAATGTATTGTACGACTGTATTGCATGTAAACGTTTTAAGGTAAAGTCTTTGTCAAGCGAACCAACACCTTTGCCACCAGATCGCGTTACAGATTGTGCTGTCTTTGAAATTATTGGAGTAGACTTAGCCGGGCCGTTATTTCTAAAAAATGGCGAGAAAGTTTGGATAGCATTGTTTACTTGTGCCGTTTATCGCGCGATTCACCTTGAACTAGTCAATTCGCTATCTTCTGATGCTTTCCTGCTAGCACTTAGACGTTTTATAGCTAGACGCGGTAGGCCCAGCACTATTTATTGTGATAATGGAACAAACTTTAGGGGGGCTTCCAATGAACTTTCAAAATTAAATTGGGATAAAATTTTAAAAGAAACCATGACGCATAAAATTGTTTGGAAATTTATACCTCCCACCGCAGCTTGGTGGGGAGGCTGGTGGGAAAGGTTAGTTCGCATTGTAAAAGAATTGTTAGTACGTACTTTAGGTAGATCTGTATTGACTTATGAAGAATTGAATACACTTATATGTGATTGTGAATCTGTGATTAACTGCAGACCTCTAACCTATATCTCAGAGGACCCACTGGAGCTAGTACCTCTCACACCCGCTATGTTTCTTACTGAAAACCGAAGTTTCAGCAATTCGGATATTATCGAATTAGATTCTCAAAGTTTAAGGAGAAGGTTGAATTACAGAGCTAAACTTCCTACCGATTTTAGGCAACGTTTTAGAAAGGAATACCTCGGCGAATTAGTTCAAAAACACACTGAAAAACATACACGTGAACCGCGAGTGGGAGAAATAGTCTTAGTTGGGGATGATAACAAAAAACGTTTATTTTGGCCTTTAGCAAAGGTGATTCATTTAATTCCAGGACGGGATGGTAAAGTTCGTGGTGTTAAGTTGAAAACTCAGCACGGCACGGTTTTACGTCCGGTGCAGAGCATCTTTCCTTTGGAAATATATTCGAATGAAATAATTGAAATTGCATCCAAACCGTCGGGTGAAGAGAAAACTAGTTCCAGTGAGCATGATGATCATGAAAATGTGTCTTCTCCTGATAGTGTCATACTTAAGAAATATACCTCTTCTGGAAGATGTGTAAAAGCTCCAAAGAGGTTGGATCTTTTTAATAATAATTGTTATGTATTTGAAACTCTCCCCAAGTTTCAAAGGGGGGAGGATGTTGTAAAATGAAATGAAGTGAAACTAATTGAACGCGTAAATTAAGAAAATGAAAATATCGTCTGATTTTATTTATTATCTTTCGAAGAACTTTGACAAGTGTGTGAGAACGATTGAGTTCTCTGAATGTAATGAAGGAATGTGCCTTTTAGATGGAATTAAACTACATTTTTTATAATATATGGACTTTTAGATGAATTTGAACTTAGAATAAGTTTATCTCAACAGATGATTTTCGATTTTAATTCAAAGCTCCGCGCATCGCATAGATGCAACCCGCAAATGAAGACTTGCATGGTTAGTAAGTAATTTTTAAACTAACCCTATTTTCGAATTCTAACATTAAGAAATGTCTTAAGTTTTTTTTTTTTTTTTTTTTTTTAAATTGATAATTTTTTTTTCTTCAATATTATATGATTTTATGAACAACATTCAATCACTCTCAAGACACTTAAAATTCCAGTAATATATTCCGCACCAATAGTAATAGATATATACAATTGTTTTACTGACTTTATTTAAAACCAAGATTTAATAAAAACATACAAATGAAACAAAATAGTTACCTTAAATAAAGTAAATAGTTGGGATATGAATAATTAATCAAATATTTGTGAGAATTATTCGCTGTTTGAATTAGTCACAGTGATGCCGCTGGACTTGAAAAATCCTGGGTCCCGGGGACCCAGGACTTCTAAAATTCTGCGTCCCTTTTTCAAAAAAGCGGGTCCCCACTAAGTCATATTTTTAGACGCAAAAATTGAACTTGTTCATTTGCAAAAGAAAAGTTAAATGCAATAATTATTGTTTTAATTAATGTATAAATAATTAAAGCCAATGTTATTTTTTTAAAACTGTTAAGAGATATTTACTTTACTTTTTTTTAAAATAAATGCGCAAGACACAAATTATAAAATAATGCTTATTTGAGTTTAGAAGATAACAAGTATCACTATTGTTCACATTTCTTTTAAAAAGGGATAAAACTGATTTATTGAAAAAGACATTTTTTCTAAAAAAAGAATACTTTTCAAAATAATCAGAACAATCAAAAACAGATTGAAGCAGGAAAATCTGTTTTTGGGGCAGCAAAAAAAAACTTTGGAAGCAGGGAAGTTAGTTTTTGGAAAAGAAAAATCTTTTTTTTTTTTTGTACCCCTTTGACGAAAATTGCATTTTAAAGCTATTTTTTTTCACGAAGTTTGTCGTTTTTTCGCGATCTTTTGACGAAAATTGCCGTTTTTTTCGCGATATTTTGACGAAATTTGCCGTTTTTTCGCTATTTTTTAACGAAATGAGCCGGTTTTTCACGATCTTTTGTCAAATGTGCTATTTTATCACGATTTTTTTATGTAAATTGCTGTTTTTGCGAATTTTTTGAAAAAATTTGTCGTTTTATCACGATTTTTGGATGAAATTTGTCGTTTTTTCGCGATTTTTTTGAGGAAATCTGTTTTGTGTTCGAGATTTTGTAATAAAATTAGTCATTTTTTACGAATCTTTTGACGAAATTCGCCGAAATTATTCGTTATTTCGCGATTTTTTTAACGAAATTTGTCTTTTTTGCGATTTTTTGATGAAATGTGCCGTTTTTTCGCGATCTTTTGACGAAATGTGCCATTTTTATCACGATTTTTTCATGAAAATTGCCGTTTTTCGCGAATCTTTTGACAAATTTTGCCGTTTTATTACGATTTTTGGACGAAATATGTCGTTTTTTTGAGAAAATCTGCCTTTTTTCGGGATTTTGTAACAAAATTAGTCATTTTTTTCTCAAAATTTTTGACGAAATTTGCCGGAAATTATTCGTTTTTCGCTATTTTTTAATGAAATTTGCCTTTTTTGCGAATTTTTGACGAAAATTACGCGTCCCGCGGGACGCGTAAGTTCCATTTTTTTGCGTCCCGTCGCCGATTTTTTGCGTATTTTACGCGCTATAGCGCGTCCGCGGCATCCCTGAGTCATCATAATTATTGCCAGAAATGTATTTTAATTATTTTAGATAATTTAAAATAATAAATATCAATGAATTGCTGTTATAAAATTATTGAGGCAGTACAAGGTTTAGAGGATAATATATATATAATAAAGTTTTCAAGTATTAGTGCATAGATTCCTTTATTTTCCACTATTTTTAACAGTTAGATCACCAAAAATATTTGTAATAATTAATATTACTAATATGGAAAAAAATGATACTGCAGGTTGGATGCTTTAAACACCAACTAAAATAATTTAAAAACTGCAGAACTATGACATTTAAGGTCACTGATGTGCAAACCTATTAGTTTCATTATTACCATAAATTTCATTAATATTATAGAAATATTTTTGTCAAAGTGAATAAATGTTTACAATAGAAAATAATAGATTTTTAAAAACTTCTGTAACTTTTTTTATTTAAATGGTGAATTTTATTTAAATAGGCAACAAAATAATGAATATATAAATTTATTAAATGAAGTCAGCTCTTTTCTTTTTTTTTGGGGGGGGGGAGGGGGGAGACTTATTCCTACTTGTTTTAAGAGTTTCAACAATAACCTAGATTATAAAACGTGTAAAGGGCAGCTATGAAAAAATAATATAATAAAAAATTTAATTGATAATTTTTTAATGAGCTAAAAACATTTAGGAACATCCATTATTGGCACTCTACCCTATACAATGAAAAATAAATAGATAAATAATGAATGTATGTTGCTTAAACTTATAACGAAGGAAGCATTTCTTAAAATGAAATTTTAGCAATTTTAATGACATAAAAATTGAAAACCTAGATACCTTTGAAATGTTAAATTATCTTTCTTCTCCATCTAGAAACATAGCATTTTGTGCACTTGAAATTAAAACTATAAATAATATAACTGGAAAATAAAACTATATTTCAAAAGTAATGCCAGGGTTATATTAAAACATGGATTTAGGATATTGCCTGAAATTTTGAATATCCTTAAATGTTTGAATTGATAAATATTTACTGCCTCCAAGCATACGAAACCTGCACACTTAGGGACCAAGAATTTTGTGAATTATACATTTTTAAATATTGTAGAAAATTCCTTTGTTTACACTTTATTTTTTACATTTTAAGTCTACACAAAAATTTAATTACAATGGAGAAGTAAAATATAATGTAATATTGCTTACTTTAATATATTTTTAGAGTAACTAAGTTGATTTTAAAGAAAAATTAAATCACATAGGGTGTAAATTTTAGTGATTATTCATTATTTTAAACATTGACACAACACAATGGTAATTTCATTTTTAACTTATTGTCATATATATATACATTCTGTAGTTTATGAAAACTCATTATCTCTTGTTCAGAGATAAAATTCTATTACTCAAAGAAATTTAAATATTTATATCCCATTTATATTTAAATATTTATTCATTAGAAAATAGATAACTGGAAAAAACATCAAATTTAACCTTAAGAGATACTATCATAATGACTATGATAATTTTCATTTTTTACATTCCAATGTGTCGTACAGATAATAGACATTTGCAGATTATTATATATTGGTAGATTTCCCAGAGTTAACAGAAAATGTTCAACAATTTTTTAAAACAAGATGGTTTGTCAAATTCAATATTCACACTTACATATCTTCATTTTATAAGTTAGTTCCTGATATAAATTTGCTAAATTGAGGCTATATTCTGTAATTTTTTTTATTTATAATTTTTTAAAATCCATTTAAAATGGAAAGAATTAGCATGCAATGTAATATTGATATGATTATATTTTGTTAAAGGCTCACTTCGAAGAATCACAGTATGACGGACATAATGCTAGTGGTTCAAAAAAGCTGAAGAGAGATGCTGTGCCTACTATTTTTGCCAAGGGAAAAGGTACTACAACATCAGAGTCTCTTCCAGGCAATCAAATACGGGTAATTTCTTTTTCTAATCAATTAATCTTAATTGATAATGCGGTAAAAAATTACATGTTTATTCTGAGAAATGATTTTTCAGTTTTAAATATTGATTCAAATTGTTATTGCTACTGATAGTGATATAGAATTGACTGTATCTAATCTTCAACAGCAAATCAATTTATACTACTGCTAAAATAAGATTTATTGTTTTTTTATTTATACTTTGTTGTTTGTTTAGCATTGAATTTGATGCCCTTGTCTGACATCAATCCAATCTTTCAAAACATGATTAGCCTGATAATTATAGAACTTTTTTCCATAATTCTATAACCAAGTAATGTAGAATAATATGATGTATACTAAAATATATATAAATTTATAATACCGTATTTTCGGGTGTATAGCCCGCACTCTTAAATCAAGCAGTGCAGTAAAAAAAGTTCGTGTATAAGCTGCAGAGATTCATTGGTGTATAGTCTGCGGGCTATATGGGTTCGAAATTAGAAGCCATTAAAGCATATACGCTAGTACAAGTCGAGAAATTTTAGACAAAAAAAGAATTTCAAAGTGGAGGGAGTTCGACTTATACGCGAGACCTTAAAAAAATCTATGAATAGAGAAATCTATGAATAGAGATGAAATGATTCATCTCCCATACCAATGGACTGTTATATTTCAATTGTTATTTAACACATTTGACCATCAATATTGATCCATTTATCCATCAAAAGTTAACTTATTCTTCTGATCATGTATCAGATATCTTCTATTCTCAACATGATGCCTCATAAGTTGACTTTCTACAAAACTTTTTTTCGTTCAAAAATCATCATTAAATAATTTTACACAAGATGAAATGATTCATATCCCATGCCAGTGGACTGTTATATTTCAATTGTTATTTAACACATTTGACCATCAATATTGTTCCATTCTTCGATCAAAAGTTAACTTATTCTTCTGATCATGTTTCAGATATCTTCCATTCTCAACCTGATGCCTCATAAGTTGACTTTCTACAAAACTTTTTTTCGTTAAAAAATCATACTTAAATAATTTTACCAGAGATGAAATGATTCATCTCCCATGCCAGTGGACTGTTATATTTCAGTCGTTATTTAACACATTTGACCATTGACCATCATTAATTTTTCAGATAAATATTTATCCATGCTTCAATCAAAAGTTAACTTTTTCTTCTGACCATGTATCAGATATCTTCTATTCTCAACCTGATGCTTCATAAGTTGACTTTCTACAAAACTTTTTTTCGTTAAAAAATCATACTTAAATAATTTTACCAGAGATGAAATGATTCATCTCCCATGCCAGTGGACTGTTATATATCAATTGTTATTTAACACTTTTGAACATCAATATTTATCCATGCTTCCATCAAAAGTTAACTTAATCTTCTGATTATGTTTCAGACATCTTTCATTCTCAACCTGATGCCTCATAAGTTGACTTTCTTCAAAACTTTTTTTCGTTCAAAAATCATCATTAAATAATTTTACACGAGATGAAATGATTCATCTCCCATGCCAGTGGACTGTTATATTTCAATCGTTATTTAACACATTTGACCGTTGACCATCATTAATTTTTCACATAAATATTTATCCATGCTTTAATCAAAAGTTAACTTTTTCTTCTGACCATGTATCAGATATCTTCCATTCTCAACCTGATGCCTCAAAAGTGAACTTTCTACAAAACTGTTTTTTGTTCAAAAATCAACATTACACCTATAAATAAGTGTATATTTTCCTAATTTTTTCCTTCCTACTTCTATTCTTTTTCTAGCCTGAAATGAAATTATTACAACAGTTTAATAAGAAACTTAGTACCTACATTGTGAATATGAACTAATTTACCTTTCTGCAATCACGCCCCCCCTCCCCCACCACCACCAAACACTATATAGCTTTCTGTATATTTTAAAAGTTATTATTTAGAATCTTGGATGTATTTTTTAAATTGTTTTTGTATGATTAAAAAGAAATTTATGTTCATTGCATCTAGGCAGACAACACTGGTGCCTGGGTAACCAATAAGTACCTAATATAATACCTTCTCTATACTTTAAAAAATTTCGTATAGCAGGCTGTTTTGTATAGTATAGTTCAAAAAAATCTTAAATAGTATCCCAGTTTATGAATTTCTTGATTTCGAGCCCTGTGGTGAAGCATTGATATTTGTCCAAATAAACACAGCATTTATTCCACTTAAAAATCAACCTAACTAGCATTTATTGTCCAAATAAACACAGCATATATTTCCTCGACTTCTCCACAGATGGTAATACTGTTTTAGTTATTCATGCCAAAGTTTTATTATTTGTTTGAGCAATTTCACATCATTATTAATATAAACTTCCTTAATTAAAGATTGTCGATATTCAAAAAAAAGATGTTTTGCAAAGGTAAGTTCTGTACTTTAGAGTTTTGTTTTATAAAATTGACAACAATGTTTCAAAATGACTCATTGAAATCAATGAGAATTGTGTAATTTTCTATTAATTGCAGATTTTAAGTAGTATCCTTTCATCGATAGTTTTTCATTTGAAAGTTCTAATTGTTTTTTATTTACTTTTTACATTTTTAAAATAATGTATTCTAATATTTTAGAAAACATTTTTCAAATCTGATTTGTTGAGCCATAAGGAGTTAGGAATTTGCTGTTTCAAAAAGTATTATTCATCAAACTCCAAAAACATTTCAGAAATTGTACTTAACATAAAATAATTTTTCATGTTTAGTTAAAATTTGAATATTAACATTAAAAATAATTATGAGACATTTTTTCTAAAACTTATCTACTGCAATGTTCTTAACACGTGATTCATTTCGATGAATTTGTACTTCAGTTAATTTTAAAAATACATGTGAAAAGAAAAATTACTTATATATTTGTAAGTTTAGCACAAGATAAACAGAAACTCCTTTTTTTTTTTTTTTTTTTTTTTTTTTTTTTTAAACCAAATTAAGCTTTTTAAGAAAATTTATAAATATCACCCCTGAATTTAATAAGCAGAAGAATAAAATAAGATGGTGTAATTAAAAGCCCTTTTACAATACCTTATTGAAAAGCTGCTTTGTATCTTCCATAGAATGTAAATGCTTACTTTATATAAATTGTAAATAAACATTACAGTGCATTTGCTATTTTGTTGATGACTAATTATTTTTTTTTTCTTTTCAGTTCAGCTCCATCTTTTGATGTGTACCAAATCCATTTACATTTTTAGTTTGAATAAAAAATAATAAATTTATAAAAAGATAATGTAATGTCTACAGTAAAAAAAAAAAAAAAAAAAAAAAAAAAAATTGAGTTATGTAATTTTTAAAAAATAAAAACTTATTTATTTGCCTTATGTTGTTTGTTATTGTTCTTTTGACTTTCTAAAAATGTTCGCTATCATTTTTTTTTAATACGTTTGACTTTTTTAACAATCATTAGCTTATGTTAATCCTTATTGTATTTAAGTATTGTATGAAAGAATTTTTTAAAAATATCTGGGTTGCATTTCATTTTTTTTTTTTTTTTTTTTTTTTTTTCCAGACTAGCTGAAGTTGATCAAAGTTTATTTTTTATATTGTTTGAGGGGTTTTTTATTAGAATACTTTGACTATTGAAATAGGTTTCAATAGTGAATGTATCCTTATTTAAAAAAAAAAAAAAAATCACTGAAATAAAACTGAAGATGTAAAAAACAGCTTTTATACGGATTGACCTAAGCAATTTAATGGAAAATAAAAAAAACAAAATTCAAATGAGATATCCATTAAAAAAATCTTCAATGGGATTAACATTAGCAATCTATTATTTTCACATAAGTTAAGCATTCTCTTAAATTGAGCAAACCAAAACAAGAAAACATTCTTTCTAATGAAGCTGTAAAAACTTGTTTTGAAAGATAAACTGTCTAATTTATATAATTTCTAAGTAAATATATCCACATAATTATTTGTTCCAAGTTGAAAGGTTAAGTTAAAGAAAAAAGAAATAGCAGTTCTTTTTTATATTCTAGCTGATTCGCATAGCATATATCATATATATATTTGTGATTACAGTTTATATAATAATGCTTAGACCAATATAGCAGTCTATTTATACAAAAATTTGGTTTGTCAAAATGTTGAAATTTCCAAAAAATGCATATAGTGGGTATTCATTGACAATGACTAAATATAATTATCTTTTTGGTGGGGGACAATGTCTTAAAAAATCATTGGCATACGCATACCAACTGTTCTTTATCTACAAAATAACATTGTGAATACTGTTAAAAAAATTTCTTCACTCTTGCCTCGACTGAAAATATATAAAAAGTAGTGTACAATAATTTGAAATTAAATGTAAAATATGAGAAATTCCATGATATTTTGAAAATAAATATTGGATGACTAAACCCTGTGTCTGTATGTATATAAGATAAATCTAATTTTATATTATTCTGAATTTGCAAAATACTGATTAAAAATTTAATATGTCAAAACACATTTAAATTATCCATTTCACAAAAATTACATACCAAATTTGATTATGTATGTGTGTGGCAGGGGCATAAAATCAGATGTGGTGCAAATGGATATTAGACAATGTTTTTATGGGCAAACTGTGTCTCCCATATTTGAATTGCGTACACGTCTAACTGATATAAATAATGATGAAATGTAAATCAATAAAAAGTTTTAAAATGTGTGAGTTATTAAATCATTTTCTATGGAAAAATAATTATAAATAACTAATTTCTACATATTTATCAAAATAAGTAATTATTCTATTAAAAAATTTCAACTTAATTGACCGAAAAAAGGAAATAGTCAGCAAATTTTGGTTGAAAAAAAAAAAAAAAAAAAAAACTGAAGAGAAAATAATAGTGCATATCTAACAAAAAGAATACCATAAATAATTTAAATTTCTCAATGGACAAGTGTAATGAAGTTCTGGTTAAACTATCATTTTAGCAATATATAAAAATGAAAGATAGAAAAGTGTATAAAAACGATAGGAGGAAAAATATGTTTAAAAAAAAATAATAAAGATTTCAAAACTAAACAGAATTGAAGAATATTTAGTATTAATATTAGTGGTGCACTTCCTTACATTTACGTACAATACATAATTAATTTAACGGAAGAACTTCACTTTCTCTCTTGTCGCGTTCGCAATTTTTTTTTTTTTTTTCTTTCAGCTGGTAAAAATCAGCGAGAAGCAGATTTCATTTATTTACTGTTAGTGCGCGGCGCGCGCATAGTGATAAAGTCGCCAATCTGTAAGCCGGCCTTGTTAGGCTTAGTTTATCCGCCGTGTGAGAACAGGTCGGTTGTAAAATGGTGGAAATTAGCTTGGCTTTTCGACTGGGCACCAATTTGGGCTCCAAATCTAACAGCTGCGTCAGCTCCTATTATAGAAGCCTTAGATTACACCATCAGCCGTTGTTGTGACGTCAATGCAAGATCATTGACGGTCATTGATATAGGTCGTCATAAGTCGACTGCTAAAATCGGTTTTTTAGCTGTTTTACATCAAGACAGGACTTGGCAGATTGATTGCATTCCAATATGCGAATCAAGATTTAACCAATCCTAGACCTTCATCCGTGAACTCGATTAGGTGATTGTCTGTGTTGCCCTCTCCCGGTCTACTATGAAAATTTTCAAGTTTCCATTTCTAAAAATTTAATAAACATGGAAATTCAGATAATTTTTAGAAAGCTTTTCGCTCAATTCACCGTTTAAGATATGGATTTTTATGATTAGATCTAAGAAAACATTTATGTCATGTAAATAATTAGTATGCTAATTCCATTTCTCCAGCTCCTTAAACGTAACGAAAACTGTTATTTTAGAATTTTTTTCGTCCTGCATTCTCCGCCTTCTTTTGGCTGTAAGAGCCGTATGCAATATAGCCTATGGTGGAGCAGGAACTGTCACCATAAATTTACTACTATTACTTTTGAAATCAGCTTGGTATTTCCTGATATTCCATTAAAGTCTTAATTTTGAAAAAATGAGAATGCTTTTTGCTCATTTCATCCTTTTAGATTTCGAATTTTTTAGTAATGGTTCTTGCAAATCATTTATATCTAATAGGTAATTTTAAGTTTCTATCTTTAACAATTACATGAAAATCATAATTTTCAACGTTTTAAGACTGTTTTTCGCAAATGGGGCGAAAACACCATTTGAATTTTGATTTTTTTTTTCAGACTGCTTTTAAAGAGCCTTTATATATTTTTAATATCCATGGCACCAACATAAAATAAACAGTTATATTGGAGCAAGTACTGTCCCAATCAATTTGCAATCATTATTTTTAGAATAGGTTTTTTATTTTCTGAGCTTTCACAGCAATCGTAACTTAGAACATTTTTCACTCATTTGACACATAATCTCCGATTTTTTTTAGAGAGCATTTATATCTTATAAATATCTAGCACGCGAAATCTCAAGTTTGTATTTTTATCATCATAACATAAATTCAAAAATCAGAATTTAGAATGTATTTTTTTTCATGTCTTTTAAAATTTTTAAGCATTTTTTCAACAGTCTTTATAGAGCATCTAAATCTTATAATAAACTAACCATGCCATATTTTAAGCCACAAGCCCCTCCACTAACAGCAAAATATGCAATGCAGAACATTTGTTGCTTCCCCAGATGGAAGTCGCACTGACGACCGACACCAAATATATCATGTGAAGATTCAGAGACTGTCACTATTGACTTGCAACCACTAATTTTGAAATGTACTAGTTATTTGTTGAGACTACTCAAAAATCTTAATTTAGAACGATTTTTTACACATGTTCACCTCTTTTAAATTTCGAAATTTACATCTTATAAGTAACTACCACGCCATATTTCAAATTTCTAGTCTTTTCAATATCACAAAAGTCGCAAATTATGTTTCAATGGGTTATATCACCAAAAATTGCAACAATTATTTCTGAAATTGGTTTATTATTTCATGAAATTACATAAAAGTTGTATTTAAAACGCATTTAGCTCACTTTATCACTTTAAATTTCAAATTTTCCGTTCGACGATCCTTAGACAACATTTACATCGTTAAAATAATTATTATGCCAAGCTTCAAATTACTACCTTTTTCAGTACCACAAAAATTGCAATTTAGAACATTTTAGGTCTTATAACCGATCAGGTGGTAGTGACAATGGCATAAAACGTAGTCTGTGTTACAGCAGAGACTGTCACTATCAATTTGCAACCATTTCTTTTGAAATCGGTTTAATATTTCCTGAGATTGCATAGAAATTGCAATTTAAAATGCATTTTGCACATTTACATCCTTTTTAAATTTCGAATTTTTTAGAAACTTTTCTCAGAGAGCATTTACATCTTATAAGTAATTACCAAGCAAAATTTCAACTTGCTAACCCCTGCAGAATCACAAAAATCACAATTTAGAACACTTTTTGCTCCTACAATCTCCACAGATGGTAGTGACAGTGACACAAACATAAAATAGACTATATTAGAGCAAGGAATATCACCCAAGGCTTAATTTCTAATAAAAGAAAGTACCGGAGTCCTAATATTCTGCAGTACTAACAACTGTAGCATGCTCCTCTCACCCCTGCCTCGGTCACTCTAATCAGCATATGTATATTTCATGCATTATTTTCAATTTTAAAGCATTTTTTTTTCAACCAAAATAAAAATTTGAAATAAATCTATCTGCATATGCTTAGCGGTCAACTATTCCACATTACGAACAGAATTTTTAGCCGAATTTAAATTTCAATAAATCGTTGAATTCTGCCTTTAAATATGGTATCGGAAATAGCGTTAAGACAAAAAAGGAATAGTTTACAGCTATGTATTTTTATGCAAAAATAAATCAAATGTAACTGATATTAATATTTATATGCTGAAGAATGGAACAATGTTTTAAATTTCTTATAAAAAATTCATATCTTAAACTATAATCGATTCCTTCTGCAAAACAATCTTTTGTGGTAAGTCTTTGAGAATTAGATTAAATTAAAAATTTGACACTGTTATCTGAAAGATTCATTGCTTTAATAGAAAAAGGGTAAACAATGCTCAATTGCTTTCTGTCAGAATGACAATACATGTCAATTATATCTACTTTCAAATGAAATTGATCTAATAAGTAACAACTATTTTGTTTAAAATTGAGGTATTTTATGAGATTGCATAGAATACTTTCCATGCATTTTCACCACTTTTAAATTTCGCTTTTTTTTTTTTTTTAGAAGCTCTTCATAGTGTGCATTTATATCATGTGAGTAACCACTATGCAAAATTTCGAGTTTCTAGGTCCTTAAGTATCACATAAATCGAATTTAGAATGTCTTTTGTTCCTGCCCTCCCTTTGTGGTAGTGGCATCGACATAAAATATAGCCTATGTTAGAAAAGGGACTATCACCATTAATTTGCTATCATTACTTTTCAAATCGGTTAGGAGATTCCAGATTTTACACTCCACAAATAAACACATAAACACAAATTTAAATTTTATAAGTGCATATACATATTTTTTTTTTCTTTCTTGTATTTGATAACAGAGTTTTTTTACAGTCGCCACCCAGGCTATAATGTTTTAATAGGCAATGCTGAATATGTCTACTAGTCTATAATTAAAGACAACAAATCACTGATTACTAAGTTTATTGGGTTATTAAAATATAGATACAGTTTACTATAATCTTTATTTTATTGAGATTGCAATCTTCACATTTCACAAAATACAGGGGATCACAAAAGCTGCATAGAACTTTAAGTTTACAATATAACAATAATATGACACATAGTGGAGATTATACATGAAGAACAATGTTTAATATGAAATGTGCTAAAATCAATAAATAAGTAAAAATAATAATAACAATAATAAAGGATAAAGAAAATTTCACTTCTACTTACTGAAATGTGAATATCTATTCTATTAAAAACATTAAGAGAGTTTAACAAAGACACACTTAAAAAATGGAAATAGCTCCATTTTTCTACATGGAAAAAAATTTTGCTAAATACTCCAGCACAAAATGCAGCGAGGGATCGACGGCATCAATTATTGCTTGAGCTACAGAACTCATTTGTATCTTGACATGCCATTACATATATATTTTTGAAAAAAACTGAAGAAGCTTTTACTGTTTTTTCTCACAGACCTCTTTAAGTAATGCTGAATTTAGACACTTATCACAAGGAGAGATTTTTGCATCTCTGGAGAAAAAGTGGAAAGGGGAGGGGGGTGTGCTTTTAAATTATTATTAAATAAATAAATTAAAAAAAAAAAAAAAAAAAAAAGAAATTCAAAATTTTTGAGGATATGTCCATGCTTGAAGATGAACTAATGTGCCACACTGTTGTTAAATAATAAAAGTGCTGACATGTAGATGAATTTAATATTAGATTTATCTTTAAAAATTTATTTAATATGTCACAAAAAAGAAAATTTATTATTTTAATGAAATATCAGTTTACCTTTATTTATTTATTAAAATTTTCAGTTTGTTGTACATAAAAAATTATATTAACTATCGAATTTTTCGGTACATAAGTTTACCTAATTTTTTTAAAGCTTGGATATCAATGTTTAAGTTGATTATCTTAACTCATAATTTTTCTAAAAGTGAGTCATTAATTTTTTTTTTAATCATATATGCAGCTTGCATAATGTGTACTATTACTGTAAGTGATAAGCTATAATATAAATTATCAATTAATTATGAAAGGGGAGCTTTTATCATGTTAAAAAAATAACAAAGAATAAGTAGATATTAATATACATTGCTTTTAATCTAAATCTTAAAATAGCTCATGTTCAGGGTTTTTTGGGATTTTTTAAAATAAGTATTGAAAAAAAAAAATATTCACAATGTTTTCAACTTTTAATTTAGAGTGTTACCTAGATGCAGTTATTAATGACTTTAAATTAACTATTTGGGATTTGATATTTCTCAAACAAACATTTTTTTCATCTATTTTATGCAGAGTATGAATCTGTTTGATGCTGTGTAGCATAGAGTGTTTTATGAAGAAAAGAAAAATTGATAAATGTTTTTGCATGCTGAAAACATTTCAAGCCATTGTTGGACTCGTACCAAAAAATACATGTAATCCATACATGTTACATTTATATTTTATCAATAATCATTAGAAGTAAAATAAAATACAGCTAACTCATTACAGGATTATATTAAAAAAGTTTTTTTTTTATAAAATTAAGTGGATAAAAAAGTTTTTGAATGTTATGAAATGAAGACATTTGAAATTGTCTTTTAACTAGAAAATGTAGTTTACCATATTAAACTGTAAATGGAATACAGTAAATGGAGGAATACTTCATCATTAAATCATGTTTTATTATTAGTGCTGTAGCTGTAAAATAAAAAACAGATAGTATATGCAATATTAGATTAATTTTAAACAATTACTCAATCGGTAAATATATGTTATAGCCAGAGGTGTAATTGGAATATTGCCTTTATGGGAGCAGGCATAGGAAAATTTCCCTCACCTCGTTGGAATGTATCAAAGTTAATCATATTATGCAATTTTAAATATTTTATTTATTTATTTTTAAAAATATACATAAAAAAATATTTCCTTGCAATAAAAAAAAGCAAAGTACTACTATAAAATTTTAAATGCATTTAGTGTTTTAATTTTTAGATATAATGTGTGTTTTTCATTAAATAAACTCTATAATTATACAAGTACAAATATCCCTTATTTCCAAGAGAACTTAAAATCTCATCCTCCCAATTATTACTGTCTCAGTACAGAATTTTAAACATAATTTTACTTTAAATATGGAATATTTTAATAAAATCCAGAAGGTATAGAGCAGGCATGTCAAACTTATTTACCATCAATGGCCAAATTAAGTGTTGTATGGAAAGCCACAAGCCATATAAAAAGGGAATTTATTTTATTACCATTTTACAAAATGCAATCTTATTTATAAATGTAAAACTCCAAAGTTACGTACTGGAAAAATTAATCACTTTCCAGAAAAATTTAAAAAGGCATAAATTTATTTAGTAAAAGACATCTATTTTAGTTTGTTTTGAAAATTTAACAACTGCTAGACAATTTACTCTTTATTTAATCATGGAATCTCTGTCGTTAAATAAAGTAAAGATTAATATCCTAAAAAAGTGGAAGATATTTTATTTTGAATAAAAAATTTCCATAATTTGACAACATTGTAGACATGTTTCGTGCAAGTATGTTGATACAAAGTGTATTTTTTTTGAATCAAACATGAACTGAATCAAATATAAGGAAAATATCAAATGCTTGGCAAGCCACATATAAAGTATCAGTGAACCCCGTGGGTCATACATTTCACGTGCCTGATATACAGTAAATATCACCCTATATCTTCTGTAGTAATTTATTCCAATACTGCACCACACATTAAAATTAATTGCTTTTTTGTAGGAATTTTATCAATAGTCAATATAATAAGCAATGAAGCTTAAAATTTGGTTAAAGAGGTCTGAGAGTACAGTAATAAAAGGCATCCAGAGAAAGATAAAAACATTAAATCACTAAAAAAATTAAATTATGTTTTTTTATATACAACATTTAAAGAGATTTCTTTAATTAAAGAAAAATTATCCAATAAATATTCATGCATAAATATTGGCAAGATTTAATACAACAACAGTTTGAAAAATGTTAAAATTTTGCTTCAAACAACATTAACAAAAATAGTGGATTTTTAAAAACATATACGACTGTATGTACCACAACTGGTTGATAAGTGCATAGAAGCCTAGTGCATAGCCTAGGTAAATTGGTTGACTATAGGCAGTTTGTATAAATGACATATGCTACTGTTAATAAAAGCTTTAATATTGAGTAGTGTATTGCACAGTATGTGTTAACTAAAACAAAGATGGAACATATTGAAAAATAAAAGGGATTGATAAGTATTGATTCTCTCCCCCCCCCCCCCCCTTGCTTTCAAATAATACACAAATTGACTATAAAAAGAGAATGAATATTCTAAAAATTATAGATTATCTTTCCTTGAATACTTTACAAAAGTACATTACTTACGATAATATATAAGACATTAAACTTTTATATTTTGTCAGTAAGAAATTAATGATATTAAATAAAAGTAAATCTTGTCCATTTTGTTAGAAAATATTGTTTAAAAATATTGAAACAATGATAAAAGAAAAAAATTCTTACTATTTTAGTAATTAAATACAGTACATGAAGCAGTTATGCTTATTAAATTAATTTATAATTACTCATGAATATTAAATATTTACAATATAAGTCTGACATAAATAAAGAGCATCTTTAAATAAATATGAATTTAAAAGTATGGCACTACTTAAATGTTGACGATATTGTTCCATGACTTATCACAGAAATGACAAATGTATTGATCATTCTATAATTTTAAATATATAAATTTTATCAAATAGTTTTCAGAAAAAAAAATATTCTCATGAAGATTATTAAAATTTTCATGATGCAAATTTCTTGTTTTTTTCATAAGTTTAAAATAGCCATTAAACTGTTATTACAATGAAATATCAATTTGCAATAAAAATAGATTAACAAATAATATATGACAAGTAAAAATGTTCATGAGAAAAGGATTTATAAGTTAAGAAATAATTAAATTTTGTAGCAGAAGTTCCACTCTTTCGACATAAAAAAAGCATTGAAAAATAAATTTTCATCTTATTACAGCAAGAATAATGATCACAAATAACATCCTTTATTGTTTAAAAATATTAGTACAGAGAAACAATATTAAAATAAATAAATACAAATATTTTGTAATCAGAATACTAAGTAACACTTTGGAATTAAAAAAACAGAATGATTATAAACTTCAATATTAAGGATACTAGTCACTATTAACTTCCTGAGAAGATATTTTAGATGTATAGACCGGGACATGGCAACACAGACAATCACCACATTGAGTTCATGGATCAAAATCTGGGATTAGTTAAATCTCAATTGGCATATTAAAATCTAATCGGTCTGCCAAGTCATATCTTGTTGGAAAACATCCAAAAACACTATTTTAAGGGTGTATTTCGATTCAAACTGCTTATTTTCCGATTTATTTTTAAATTCATTTTTACTCTCATATGGATCAAACTGGCAAATTGTCTTATTCAGAAAGTACACAAGGTGCCGTGATTGTTAATTCTTTGATAAATGCAGAAAATATTGCAAAAAAAGCAATCAAAAATGGCATTTTGAACTGATTTTTCCGAAGCGGGAGATTTGTAAATGAAAAAAGGGGTCATACTGAGAAGATAATTGTTTATAAATCAAATTCTAATGAATTGAGTGTAAAATGACATCACACGGCACCTTATACATCAGTTCAAAAATACTCTCAAGGAGTTTCATGTTTTTATTTTTAAAAATGTGTCTGAAATTGTATTCGAAAATTTCGAGCTTTTGAAGGTGGAAAAGCGCTTTTTCGAATACACCCTTAACGATTGACTCATAGGTTTACCATTGTGTTTTCCTGCACCCAAAAGTATGAAAACATGGAAGATTGGGAGCAGGAAAACAAAATGGCAAACCTATGAGTCAACCACTAAAATTGGATTTTTAGGCGTTTTCCAGCAAGATATGGCTTGACAGACCGACTGTGTTTTAATATGAAAATCGAGATTATCTAATACTAGATTTTCATCCATGAACTCGATAAGGTGATTGTCTGAGTGAAATCTAATTACGAGTCTAATACGAATGCATCATATGTCCATAAATTTAACATTCCCAGGGAAATTAGGAAAGTGAACAATGAGGAGCATTAATCTGATAAAAAAGTTTCTTTGCATACAGATAAAAACTTCAGTTTTGAATAAAGAAAGAGAATATTATTCATAATTATTATTTTTTTAAACATGATAGTGATTTCTTTAAATATAGTAAAGAGAAAATAAAAGCATAAATAGTTCTATGAAAACAAATCAAACAATGATTCAACAAATTAAAAGAAAGTAATTTACATTATTCTTTGAAGAATTAATCATGAAAGTAGGGGTATAGAATTAGGATCTAGCATTTCAAATGTCATATCAAATGGGAAAAAAAAACTATTTCGTAGAATCAAAAGATATTTAAAAATAGAATTCATTTAAAGAGCTTAACAGTGTAGAGGAAGGAGTTATAGGAAGGTAAATATACACAATTTCTTATTTCTTTTCTGACATTAAAATACTTTTGTTCTCATGAAAAATATACTTTGATCTTTCTTATTCATTAGAATTTTTTTAAAACCGTTCTTTCACAACTTTTTTGGTATGTACAGGGTTATTCATTAAAAATTTTGTTGATATGTATGTCATTAACCACTACTGCAGAGTAATAAAGATTGTTAAAGTTCATTGGCAATTTTGTGTTTTATAATTCTACATAATACAACCAATGTACATGTAGTCAACTCTATGAAATCTTCTACTGAATAATCTGTCCTTCATAATGTAAACAATCGAAATTATAATTAACAGCTCATAGCATAAATTTAATATGGTAACGATTTCGCCAATTATCAATTTCCCAAAGATAATTTTTTTATTTTACATATAGTGTACTATCACAATAACTTTTGCTAAGAAAAGAAAAACAAACAAATGCTAATGTTAAAAGAAGAATTGCAGTTTTTAAGTTATATATTATGAAAATAATAAGTGGTTAAAGAAATTTATTGCATCAACAACTGAATTAATCGTAAAATATTTATTTGTAAAGTTCTTGTATTCAATGAATATGTAGATAATTTCATTCCCATTTTATCTCATAATTGACCAGAGATAAAAACTAGTTGTACAACACATAAAAAGGAATAATTTATTATTAACTAAAACTTTAATTGCTATTGTGTGAATGGTTAAACATTGAATAATTAAAAAAAAAAAAAATCAAGATGCATATAATATCATCTTGCATATAACATTATCAAGAGCATATAATCTTATTTAACTTTAAATTAAATATTCAAGAACTTCATTTTTATTTTCATTGTAATTGTCACTAGTTTATAATCAGATTAAAGGTAAATTTATAGAAACAAAGCAATGAGCTATAATCCAACAAATCTTTGGTCCCAACCTGTGCAGATTTCATAGAGTTGGCTGTAATTTTAATAAATCCACAAAGTAAATATGTAAAACAACATTATATACTTCAAGTTATGTACAAATCACAAATTTTATTCAATCAACATCTGTGATATTTAATCAACTATCAAATATGAAATCTAAAGTTATTTTTTCAGAAATTATACCAAATAATATCTTTTGAAGTACTTTGATAAGAAAATGGTAGATGCTTTGTCTATATACATTAAGTATATACAAATAAAATTACAAAAAATCACAGTATATTCACTGCAAAAATGCTGGCATTTTATAGGAATGAAGTTGGCAATGTATCTTTTTAAAAAATACCTTTCTCTAACTTTTGTTTTGAACAATCATATTTGAAATATAAAATGCTAAAAACAAAAAATATCATTCGATTGACACATCTTCCATTAGCACCAGAAAATCTCATACAATAAAACTTTTATCTGTATCAAACATCATAGTTATGAAAGTAACAAATATAATACAAAATTTTATACAAATATAACCAACAAAATAATAAAATTCTACTATAAAAATTAACTTGAATATCTATATTATATTTATATACATATAAAAAGAAATAAAGTAAAAATTATCAAAATTTAAAAATTGACTTTTAATATAACCAAGAAGAAAAAAAAACAATATGAATTTAATTAAAGATTAAACTCAAACAACTGATTATAAAAATATTTAATAAATAAATAATTTTATCAAAAACAAAGCATTCATAAAACTGTAAAATATTTCATAATTTTAAGAAATATTCCATCATAGGTATTTCTTCTCATAGGCAGTTTTTCAAAAACAAATAAAAATGGAGATATAATTTAATGAGAGAAAAAAAATCCAGACATGTCACATTTCTTTTAGAAGAATCGCATCCTCCTCTCATCTCCCACAAAATATATATATAACAGGATTAAAAAAACTTTTTAAAATTTTAAATTTAAAATTCCCAGCTTCTTTCCCCATTAGTTAAATCTAATAGTCCAAGAGTCAATAGCACAAATACCTAAGATATCGAGCACAAGAAAAAAAACCCTTTATTTTATGAAAGAATAGCAATAGGGGAATCTAATGATCCATGGCTGTTTGAAGCGAAGAGGTGCATAAGTCAGAAGTTAATACCACTAATGATTTACTTGTAGGTTTATCATTATGTTTGCCATGCAATCAAAAGGTAAGAAATGACTGTGCGGCAAACACAATGATAAATCTATGGATCAATCACTAGTGGTATTAATTTTTGGCTTATGCACCACTTCACTTCCAGCAGACATGGATCATTAGATTCCCCTATTGCTACTTTTCCATAAAATAAAATTTTTTTTCTTTGCTCGATACCTTAGGTTTTTGTGCTGTCCAGGGCCATCGCTAAGACTTTTCATTGGTGGGGGAGAAGACCTTAAATTGCCAAGTCAAATTTTCATATTTGCCAACTTATTTTATAATTTTGCCAAGTTACCACAATTAGAAAATGTAATACAGTTCTTATTTGTAAAAAGTTCAATAATATTCCCAATTAGAGTTGTAACTTTTGCAATTTCTATCAAAAATAGGAAATATATTACAGTTTTTATTAAAATTTTAATGAAATTTGCCAAGTGTAACAACTTTTGGGAATGTTTGAGGGGGGAGGCTCCCCCCCTCCCTTAGCGAGGCCCCTGGTGCTGTCTGCTCTTGGAATGTGTAAAGCTAATCTGTCCCTGATAATTTTTCTTTCCAGCCTAACAATTTTTTCTTACAGACTTCAATTTCAAATCATCTTTAAGATAAAAATTGCTGAGTTGGTGCTTCTAGCAAACATTTATTGTCAGTTATATACCCGGGTCTCGGCCAAGCTGGATTTCTTAATAAAGCCCCTGACATCAACCAAGCAGAAAAATGAAATGAAATAAGAAAAGATCTGCCTTTTTTTAACATTGGGAATAATCCAAATTATTAAAGTAGGACAATAAAAAAAAAAACATGTAGTCTTTTCCCGATAATGAAGTAATAATAAAATTAATATCTCTCAATCAAGTGTTTTTTGCTCATAATGCATCTGAACAACAAGAGATTCTCCTCACAATTAGACGGGACTTTGAGAAAGATTATATAATGACAAGGAATTATAAATCATGCCTCAAATGTCTCAGAATTATTGTGTAACATAATCTGTAGTTTCAATATAATGAAAACAATACGGAAATGACTATTTTATTAAATAAATATATATATATGTAACAAATAAGAAAAATAAAATACACACACACACACATATAGACTAAGATTTTGCTGGTAAATTATTTTGTTAGTACAATGAAGCACATTTGAATGCTCATACCAGTATTTTTCTTTATTTTTACCTTTCTGTGTAACTTCATTCTTTCTTTGATTTTTGTCATTGTAAATTTATTTATTCTAACAGTTTTTTATAATCTTATTTTGTATTTTTCATACATTTTCATTTTTCTAAATTTTTTCTAAATTTTTTTTTTTCATTTTCAAAGCATGTCAAGGAATGTTATTTCATCTCAAAATACAGTATATTTACGCAAAGACACAGTACATTTATTTTATCTACCAAAAATAAATTAAGGAAAATAATGAGTAAAAAAAATAAAATAAATAACCTTCAAAATTTATAAATAACAATGTATTGAGAATTTATTGTCAGAAAGTTTTCAATACATTATAATAACAATAAAAATATTTAATATAGAAATTGGATGTTTTTTACATTGGAAACTGAGGTAGTTACTCCACACATGTTTATAATTCTTTCTAAAAAGCCAAAACAATGTTGAGAAGTGAAGAATGATTAAACTGGAAATTCCACCTTTTTTTAATTTGCTACCAAGTAAAAATAAAGCAGTTTGTTTTAAAATAAGAATACCAGTAACAAGTTTATTAGGGTTCCCAATTTTTTCCAAAATGAAAAATAAGAATTGTCAAATTATAAGCCTTGGAAATAACTTGTTTTAATTGCCTATTTAATGAAACATTCATATATACAAATTATAGGTTACATACTTTATCCTCATTGCATGGTATCCTTTTACAAATTTATATATTTCATGAAGCTTTTAGGTAAGATTTAATTTAAATACAGTAAAACCCCGATAATTCGGATTAATTGGGACCGGACCCAATCCGGATTATCGAAAATCCGGATTATTCGGAGAATTAGGGAAAAAATGAAATAAAATATAACATACTAATAGAAAATCACCTTTATGTTAAACTTATTGAATATTTGCAGACAGCAATAACGTTTACTTTGCTTAATTATTCCGAAAACATGTTAGAAAAAGTTTTTTTATTTAGAATACGACGATGAAACAAGTTAATGTTATGGAAATTAGCCAATCGCTCCTCAAACTTGAAAAAAAAAATGACCAAACCGATCCGAATTATCCGGAGATCCGGATTATCGGGGTCCGAATTAGCGGGGTTCTACTGTAATGTTTTGTATATTATAAAAAAAATTACTTTTTAGTCAATAATAAAAAATTCTAAGCATACTTTAGCAATAATAAGTAGTTAACTAATCTATTAAAAATTATTCATGGTTAGAACATTTTTCTAAATAATAAATATATCTTGATGAAACAACTTTGAAATCTTATTTATTCTAAACTTATTATATAACAAGAAATTCACAAGCTTGACTTACTAAATATGTAAACTATATCCTAATACAATACCTATATTGTTCAAAATAATAAAACCACGATAGTGAGTAAGATCAATACTATCCTAAAGCAAAGTAGCTTTATCATGTGATATTCATTCACAGTAGGTAAAATAATCCCCTAATATAATCTATTTTAATTTTATCAATATATGTAATAAACTACACTAATAAGATTACTTAATATAACTTAAGTAAATTATAACACATAACCTAACAAAACATAAAGAATTTATGTTTCAACAATGGACTAGCACCATTTCTTTGGATAGATTAAAATATATTTACATAAAACAGGTGTATTCTAATGATATAATCACATAAATTTTTGGTGCAGTTATTTAGCATATAATTATATAATCTTGTAACCTCATGACTTGCATGGGATTTTAATATTATAAAATTCACAAAAATGATATAGATTGACAATGATTTTTTAAAGCTGTTTGTCTTTTTAAACTATGTAAAAGTTTTTCATATAAAGAAAAAATTATGTAAATTTATGCCATTTTTTTTCCTTATTTAAAATATTAGGCATTGTAAGGAAGAGTCCCATTTTAAATTATTTTCATTCAGCTGAATGTAAAACTTAAAATTTGGTAACACATGTATTTAGAATAACTATATATATAAAACATTATAAACCAATACAAATTATCATTAACAAATGGGAACACAAATTATAAAAAAAATCTATTAAATTAAAAATGATGAATAAATTATTATAAAATCCTTTGACACAGATCTTTATAATGAGAGCAATATGGAATTTAAAATACAGTAAACATTGAAAAAAATGGAAAAAAATTCAGTGAAGTTTAACAAAAAAGAATGTTTAAAAGTACTTTAAAGTTACTGAAAAAAAAATGACATTAAGAATTTTATTTTTAAAAACTTTAATTTCAACAAACTGTACATTAGGGTGGGCTGAAAAAATGCAAAAATTGTTTCTGAACTCATAATACTAGATGCATGTGCTCTAAAGTTGCAAAGAGCTATTGCATATAAATATTGATGAGCTAAGTAAGATAAAAGATTTTTGTAAAAATGTGATTCTTGACAAACTTTAGAGCACATATGCTTCTGAAAGATGTTGGTGGATTTAAATAATGTTTCAACATTATATTTTGTTGTTATTCTAATACATATGAATTTCAGCTAGTACATTCGTGAATAAGCTAATTTTTTTTTTTAATAATAAGAATTTTTCCACATTTTGACAAACTTTACAGCACATGCGTAACTGAAAGATATAAATCGATTTTCTTTTCTTTTTTTACCAAATTTTTAGTTACGCAAATTTGCCACTTTTCTGCAACATTACGACTTCAGAGAAAATTTTTGCAATTTTTCAGCTCACCCTATTGTACATAAAACAACAATTTGCATAGATATACACAATACCATTGAAGTTGAAATTATTCAATTTGCAAAACATTTAGAGTTATACAAGTGTGAGTCTGAAAATAAGCTTCCCCTGTTGACTGTGGTCAGAGTTGTGTATGAAAATCAAAAATAGAACAAGACATTAAAGATAAGACATATCTTTATTTTTCTTCATAATTATAAATTACATTGAGACATTTTTCATACCACTTGATAAGCTTTTAAAAGCTCCCCCAGAAAAACCCAGGGCTTTGCATGCGGAAGAAGCATTTAATGGCTAATCCATATGCAAAGCCCTGATGTTTTGTTGGAGGGCTTTTTGCAGCTTATCAAGTGCTCTGACATGTATCAATGTACTTGGAATTCGACAAAGAAAGTTGTGTCGTATCTTTCATGTTTCATTCCATTGTTTGACTTTCATACACACACCTGTCAATACAGACAGTGGCGCAGCCAAGGGGGTGGTTTTAGGCTAAAACCCCTCCCAGAGCTGAGAAAGATCGCTATAATTGCTGCTTATATGAATGAAATCCAAACTTAATATTTAAATGTTTTGGCGCATTTCGGAATCCGCCACTTTATTGAATCCGATTTCATTTAATAAATTAATTCAATTAAATGGCGAAAATTCTACTTAAAATTGTGAAAGTGCATATTGCATGAATCAGTTAAGTAAAAATTGGTTATTTGAACTAAATTACTTTTCTTAGATGCTTCATGCTAAAAAAAAAAAAAAAAAAGATGATTTCCGGCCACACAGACGCTCTTTGAGTTTAAGTATTATACAGTAAATATTCTAATTTGTACTGATTCTATTAACCGGCGATTCAAATAACCGGCAATCACCTTTATCAGAAACTCAAAACCCCCTTTAGAACCGAATTCTGGCTGCGCCACTGCATACAGACGCCAGAGGAAACTTATTTTCAGACTCTGCCTCGTATATACTAGAGTATCCCCCCCCCCCCTTTCTGCAACCACCAAAACATGCCTGTATATATCCCTAATTAAATATATACACATATTCACAGTGAGGAGGGGACAAATTTAAATCGATAAATAGAAGACAGACCTGTTTTGAACCTTTTTAAAAATGGATGTAAACATTGTCATATGCCTGGATGGTGTCAAAGCCCAGGCTTAATTCGTTTTTAAAATGAAAATATATTACTACGGAATGTAGTTGAGCAAGTGGTTGTATAGAATGTTTGCACGAGCAATGGATGAGATTTACAATACTGAGCAAGCAGGTGATAAATTAAATAACACCCTTTTCACTTTCTGCTGATTGCTCTTCCAGATTTTTGAGTGTTGAAGAAAACTGTACAGCTTCTGGATATCTACAAGCAAATGTAAAATAAAAAATAAATAAAAACTTTAAAAAAAAAAAATGTCAAAACAAAAATTGCCAAAACTAAATGTAAGAGAAATAAAAGATAAAAGAAATAAAAGGAACAAGGTCTTTTGATACTGTAAACACAAAAAGAAACAAGCAAGCAAAATTAGATAGCAAATTAATAACATATCAACATAAATGAAGACAAGTTAACAAGCAAATACACGTACAGAAAAAATAAGACATGCATAAGAAAACAAAATGTAACATAACAAATAAAAGCAAATAAAAACCATGCTTTAAGGTGGCTGGTCATTCAGTGGCCGAATTCTCCTCAGTAATGTTAAGTCTATGGGCGTTTGATGCATTCATATATTCAAAATATCTCCTCAAGGATATTAATAGTTTTAACTTCCTTTTACAGTGTTCTCTTCTTAAAGGATGTCCCTTTTTAGGTGCGTTCGTAATTATGTAAATACGTAGCACCTATAGTGGTCATTCAGTCTGTCCGTCTGTCCGCATATAACAACGCAAAAACTACCCAACCAAATCATTTGAAATTTAAAATACATAATTATTGCATAATTTTGTCAAGTCATTTCAAATTTTATGAAAATCGGATGCATAGATCAATTACAGGGGCAATCAAAAGTATTCCATTACATTACGGTCAATGAGGAAAAAAGTTTCAAATGCATTTTAATTGCTTGAAATTTAAAATACATAATTATTGTATAATTTTGTCGAGTTATTTCAAATTTTTTGATAATCGGGTGCATAGATCAATTACAAGGGCAATCAAAATTATTCCATTACATTATGGTCAATGGGGAAAAAGTTTCAAATGTATTTCATGCGTTTGAAATTTAAAATACATAATTATTACATAATTTTGCTGAGTTATTTCAAATTTTATGAAAATCGGATACATAGATCAATTACAGGGACAATCAAAAATATTCTGTTACATTACGGTCAATGGGGAAAAATGTTTCAAGTGCATTTTAATGGTGTTACACTCATTCGAACTTAATAAAATTTATACGCAACTATAAAGTACATATTATAATATACATTTTACATAATTTGTGGTGCAAAGAACATTTGTTATTGATTTACAAGGCCACACAAAAGTATGCCATTACATAATGGTACAGGGAGAACATTGTTTGATGAGCGTTTTAATTGTAATTCATTATTTACAATTTTATGAAATTGATATATGAGAGTAATACTTTTAAAACTTCATTATCGCAAGAACACACCTCATTTGCTACGCTTCACGTGCAATTTCCAACTTGTTTTCTTAGTTGTTAAAATATTTCTAAAATTTATGCTCAATTTAATATTTTATGTTTTAAAAACTGACGAGCTGAAAGTAAAATTTTAACACTTCCTATAAAATAATGCATAGATTTTAGAAATATTTTGACAACTAAGGAAAAAAAAGATGCATCCTTTAAGATGAAATCGCTGAAAGAAGTTAAAAATATTAATTTCATGAGGAGATATTTTGAATACAAAAATTATCAAACATCCATAGACTTGACATTACAAAGGGGCCATGAGCCACCTTAAGGAGATTCTTCACTCACTTGAAAAGATCCGTTTGGTGATGTTAAACTTGTGGACAGGTTTTTTTTCTCGAATTTCATGATTAAATTTTAATATTTTTAAACAATTATTTTTTGCATAGGATAGTTGAGCTTGATCTCTAATGGGTTCATTATGTACATTTTCAATTTCAGTTGCAGATATATATATATATATATATTTAAATAAAGGTATTTTCACTTTCAAAACTGGTTCTGAAAGTGAAAATACCTTTATTAAAAAAAATCTGCAACTGAAAACACAAAATTAAAAAACAATCCACCCTTATGTTTAATCTTAGCAAATGGGTGTTTTCAAGTAAGTGAAAATTCCCTTCAAACATAAAATAAATAAAAGCAAAAAGCAGCCATACAGTTTAATGCAAATTTCAGTGTTAAATTAATTTTTGTATCTAAAATATTTAATTTGTAATAATTTACTTACCACCCTTGTAAAACAATTGAAGATAAAAGTTATATATTAAAATGTATACTTTATATGTTAAAATTAGACAAATAACTAGGTAAAAACATTTAATTTAAAATACAAATATTATGAGTATCTTTGAAATATGGCCAACAACTATCTTAACATTTGAATAATGGAAATGCTTTTTTTTTAAACCCCCCCCCCCTCCCCCCATAAAGCTGACATAAAAAATAAGACTTTTTACCAGATAATTTTTAGACCAGACTTTTTAAAAAGATAATTTTAAGATTTAATTATATTCAAAAGTACATAAATAAAGTTTTACAATTTAAATAATAATATAAAAAACAACTAAACAAAAAATAACTCACATTAATTTTATTATTGCAAATCATAAATAGTTTTTTAATTTATTAGTAGAATACTGTTTGGCAACCAATGAGTGTATATTTAAAAAATCATATTGTAGTAATGTTAAAAAATAAAAATAATGAATAATAATATTACAATTCGATTAATTAAAAAAGAAAAAAAAAAGGAAATCTTTTGTGACTTTCTTTTTTACATTCACAGTTTAGTTATTAAAAAAAATAGTTATTAAAAATACAAACCAAAAAGTACTTATTCCAGAAAGTGTAATGTTATTTCCAAGGATAAGTTCTCTATAATGTTTCAGTAGGAACAACATTGCAACTCCCATAATCTTCAACTTTACTATTACCAAGAATAAAGGAGTGATTAGTTATGAATAGTTTTTACAGAACACACAGCAGTAAAATGAAAGTTGAAGAAATATTTAGTTTTGGTCATATCTGTTTCAGTGATATTTCTACATACTTTCTGTCAATATAAGATTAAAATTATTGCATAAATTTATATTGGGAGAACAAGGCATATGACAATTTTCTAAGTTCTTAAATAGAAAAATCTTCATGAGTTTTAAAAAAAGGTGGATAATCCTCTAACTAATCCTCTTATGCTGGATTAATTTAGCTATGTAACATACAAGGAATGGCTAATAGAGTTATTGCGCTTTCCTCATTACATAAGTACATAATTCTTTACCAAAATTTTTTTTGTGAAGAACATGGTTCTTGTTAACCTTCAAAATGTATATGCAACACACACATACAATTAAAAAATTTTAATAAAAAGGAAGAAAAAAAAAACTCGACAAATTTACTTTAATTTAATTATATATTTATATTTAGAAATATAAGATAATAGTAATTTTAAAAGTTTTTTTAATAAAGAGAAGAAAAGAAACTCCACTATATTAAATGTATATTCAAAGGAGATTATTTTCAGTTGAACAAAGATAATTTACTTTTAGAAAATTAATCAGAAATTATTTGTAAAGAATGAATATTCCTTTTCAAGTGTAAAAAAATTGCTGACAATATAATACAAAGCATGTTAGAAATAATTAAAGCTCTAAAGCCATTAATTTGAGTTAATTTCAACTTTTACAATTTAGAAAAAAAGCATGTTAAAACAAAACTGAAATAATCTAATGTAAAACATATTATTTAAGGCAAAAATTGGCAAAGCTAAAATACACACAGCACAAATTATTTAAAGTGTAACAGACGAAATTAAGAATAAATCATGAAAGATAAAACACATTTATTTAAGCACATTTTAAAAACAAAAGTCTTATATTTGAGAATTAAGCTTTAGTTAACATATTGATTATAAAAGGGAAGAATAAATACCCAATTAGAGTATAAGAATACACAATAGAATTGGAAAAAAAGGTTTACATGTATAAACATGAATAATAAACAATAAAATAACATACATTCATTTATCAACTCATTGTGCTCTAAGATTTTAAATTGTGCAACAAACTAGTATTTAAAAAATTAAATTTTAAGAAAAAGAATTTTTTTAAAAAAATGCATCTTATATAGATTAAATAGCTAATAAATATAATAAAACACAAAAAAATTCTTAAATAACATCCCCATTGAAAAACAGCCTAATTTATAACTATAGAAAACAATATCGATTTAAAATATAAAATAAAAATCTGTAAACTACAAAAATACATCTGGAACTAAAATAACTGATACCCCCCCCCCCCATCCAAATGCGTTTATTTTTTTTTTGGGGGGGGGGGGATAAAAGATTTTTTTTTGACAAATAATTAAAAAATAGATAAATCACTATTTTTTAAAAATTTAAATATAACAGTAATTAATGTTAGATAGGAAATTTCACACATACTTCTAAAGTATTATAATTAAAAAGGATGCTTAGGATGTTATACAATGCCACAAATCTTTGGATAATTCATAGCAATGTGGATCATATTACAATAAGCTGTTTTTCAAACTAGATTTTAAAGATATGCATTATTTCATGATCTAATTAAAATAAAAAATAGTTTGTTTTACTAAATAAAGAACTTCCTTGCATTTTTTTAAAATCTTCCTTTTTTAAAAAAAAAAAAAAAAAAAATTAGCTGAAAAAATCAAATTAAAGTTACTATAGATATATTTATGAATAAAAATTGTGCTAATATCAGCTGCCTTCATTTAGAATAAACTAAGAATCTGTAGGATTATACAAAATAAATAAATAAATAAAAATTCAAAAGGGAAAAATATGACTAGATTCATTTTGTATAAATAAATTAATATTTTCTAAAATATATATCATAAACAAGCTCAAAATAAAAAAGGAATAGAAAATTTATATACTTGCATATAAATCATAATAATTTTTAAATACAATATATGTAATCTTATATATTGATCACTGTCACTTTAAAAAATATGTTTGATGAAATATTTTGATAGTAAGTCAAATGGACCTACACAAGCTAATATAACAAAAACAACAGAACAAGTATGCTTGCAAGATATATTTACAAATATAAAGTAAAATTAAATAAAAGTTACAGTTATACTGGTACTTTTATATGATAGTAGCATAAAGTAAGTCTCATAATAGTAGAAAAAAAAGGAAAAAACATTTTAATTGCCAGGTTATCAAACTTTTGTTTTTTGCAAAACTTGGCTTTTCAGAGAAAGAAGAAAAAGAAGAAGAAGAAGAAAAAAAAAAAAAAAAAAAAAAAAAAACTGGGGAAAATGTAAAATGAATAAATAAATTAAGAAAAATCAAATAGCTATTTTATTTATTAATACATTGCTATTCTTCATAAAATTCATAGAAAAGAAATTAAAAAAAAAATCTTTTTCATTATGTCTTATTTTATGCAACTGATACTATATTAAGAAACATTTAATTTAAAAAGAATTATCAACCACACAAGCATGATTATAATTAAATACAACAATATTGTAAAACGTGAAAAATGTCAGAAAAATATTAACTTGTCATATAATAGAAGTAAGACCCTCCAATTGCTGTAAAGGTATGTTCGTGAAATGAAATATTTGAATTTATAAAGATAAAGCACAATTTAATAAGAATATTTTATGATTAACCATAGTAACAAAGAAGTGCAGGTTGTAACAGAATAAAATTATTTAAAAAATATATTTGTATTTAAAAAATAACATTCTTCCTTTCTTCTTTTTTGCAGAAGGTGACATTAGAGTCATTTTTTAATTTTTGATGCATCAGATTGGTTTTGTGTATGTATTTAGAGTAAAATGGCCACACAAGATTAGTCCCATTACAAGTTACAAACTTGCACTTCAAGCTAAAAGCTGTCCTGGGTTATAATGAGTCCAGACAATTAGGTGAGCATTAATAATTCCAAAATATATTATTTAGATTTAAAATTTCAAAATAAGTACTTCAAATAATTAGAATTGTTACACAAATGCCTTCAAATTGAAATGTTATATATATATATATTATTCATGCAGAATTTATTAGCTACACAGAGTTCAAAAAGATAAACAGTATTCTAATAGATACAAACAATTTATTTAAAATATCTATATATTTCTTTAAGTAATTTTTGAAAAAATATGTTATGGATAGTTAAAACTTAAATCAATTGACAAATTTTGATGAATGCAGTAATAATAATAATAAGGTAATCATGCTCACACCATTTTAATATAATCAATTATTTCTTATATTTGTCTTCTTAATTATGCACCTTGGACTCATAACTACTCATATTGGTCATAATCATTCATGAATACTAATATAAAAATAAATATTCATCTACAGTACAAAATAAAATTGAATATTTAAATAACAGCTATGTAAAAACCCTGATTGCTTTTAATTTAATCCAATACAAGAAGGCAGATATATGCTGTTAAGCAGCTTATATGAAATTTCATGTTAATTTTTTTTTTAAATATAAACACTATGTACAAAGGATATAAAATATAATTCAGGAAGGACAAATAGGAATTTCCAAAACATTACTTATAATATCATCACAGAGCAATAGTTATCTGTATACAAACATTTAAAATCTCAAGTAAAATTATGCTGAAATGCTGACTTGTGCCTTATTGGTCCCTCTTATAAAGCAGTTTGACTCATTATTATTATTATTATTATTATTATTATTTTCCTGTGGAAATATGGTAAATATGATACTGAAAAAAAAAAAAAAAAACTATTTAAAAATTTAATTTTTTTTTGCCGTTCTACAAATTTACAAAATGGTATTATCAGAAGAAATTACTTTAAATTATGATTAGAAATATAACCATAATACACAGATTATAATAACAATATATCTGAGTAATAAACTAATTTAAATGAGCAAAATTACTTGATAAAAAGAAATATTGTCTGAGTAAAATCAAATAATTAAAAAATAATACAGTTATTGAGAGGGTAAAAAAAAAGGGATGGGATAATTACGAAAACTTACTTTTAATTTTAACATTTAAAATAAACCAGTAGACCCATGTGAGGCTTTCACCTGCAATCCGAGTTTATTTTTGAATACTTTTTCATTAATTTATAATTAACTGCAATTTTTTTTAATCAGAAAATTGTTTTAATGAAATATGAGTATACTATGTCAAAAGCCTGTTTAAAAACATTTCATATAATACATATTCATCATTGTGCGTTTTGTATGTGAAGAGAAAAAAGGGGTATTGATACTTGAAATAATATGCATGGTGATACTTAACCTAAAAGCATAATGAAAAATTTAGCATGTGATATCAGGTGTGGGCAAAACATCTTACTCAGTGATACCTCAATGGTCATCATTTTACGTTGCATATTAGTTTAGAAAAAAAAAAGATATTGATAACAAATTTAATACTTATGATTTTTTTTTTATTGCACTTCAAAAATTAAAAAATATATATATATATATTTGGGAGGGGAAAGGAAAAGCTATACTTCATTATTAAAAATTAAAGGAAAACTTTTTATCTCTCTTCAGGTTTACTGGAAGCAAGGAAGACTAAAATCCCTCCTATTCCATCTTTATAGCTTCACTTAATATTAAACATACAATTTAAAAACAATTGCATCAGAAGGATGTTTTATTTTTATTAACATTTTGGCCCATTTGTACTATAACTGACAGAATATTGCATATTTCAAGATCACAGATAAATCAAGGTATTAAAACATCGACATTTTAATATGTTTTAAAAAGGTTAGTCAAAATAGGATATAAAGTACAGGCTATAAGAATATCACAGAAAAATAAAAAGTAAAACACATCAAAAGAGCTTATATTAAAGTGAGGATAAAAACACCTACAGTTTTTACACATTATACTTGCCGCTTATACCAAATCTTTTAAGATTTCAAATATTAAAAAAATATAAATTTAATGGAGGGAAAGTTAAGGGTAGCAAGTTTCAAAAATACTTTTATTGCTTGTAAAAAACCACAAGAATAAATTTAAATTCTAACTACATTTTTAATAAATTTGTTAGTTTCAATTAACACAGCGAGAATGACTTTGATTTAAAGTGAGGCTTTACCAGCTTCTATATTTTTATTTACATTATCTTTATATTAATGAAATGGAACTCAAGAGAGATGATTACTTTAAATAAAATGATTTAAAGAGAAAAATAAAAACTGATCCTAAATAGAAAAATAAGTACATTTGAATGCACTGCCATGTCATTTTAGAGCTCCACACATGAAGAAATCTTAACTGTTTTAGGCAAATAACACAGATTTTTTAGTGCCATAGTGATATTTCTAAAACAGTTAAAAATTATGTGTTAAAATAATTCACTACAAACAAATATATGTGAAGAAAATTTGAAAAGAAATGCTTACTACACTTAGACTATAAGCATTACACTAAAAAATTTAAAAAATACTCTTATTTTTCAATCAATTGCATAGAACAAAAGAGGAAAGGAGATGAAAACAATCCTCACTATTCCTTATATTTCAAAACTTTTTTTTCCTCAATGATGTATATCTGCATAAATAAATTAATAAAAATCATAATGGAATGAAAATGTTTAGCAAATAATGTAGGAACAAGAAAATTATTCTAAGATTAAAAGAGTGGTGCATAGTTTACAAAAGTGCATTATAATTTGTTCGCTGCTTGATGATAAAAAAATGTCTTTTATGTTCAAACATTGAGCTAACACACTTGTTTAATAAGTTTTTCATACTTATGTTTATTTTAAACTTCAGATTTTCTTTCGAAATTTAGATAATAAGTCCTTTAATTTAACAAATTAATTTTTGTAAGATTTTCACATACCTCTGATATTATTATGTAAAGAAGAAAGGAAAAACTGTCATTACCATAAGAAATAAAATTTTAAATAAAAAACTTTTCTTTAAAACAAATAAACCATGACTGAGATGCCTCCCTTCTATTATCATGACAGTTTCTGACATTCTCATCAACTGTCATCATCAGAATCATCAGCTGCATAAGCATGATTCATGCCCCTAATATGTACATACTGTACTGTGTGCTTTTCTGTACTTCCAGTATGAAAACTCCTGTGTTTGAACCAAGGATAAAGAAACAGGCCTTCCACTTCTTCTAATGATATACCTTTAGTCTCGGGAAGCATAAAAAATAAGAAAATAAATCCAAGGATTGCAAAACCATCATAAAGGTAGAAGGCTCCTGTAAAATGCAAGGCAAAAATTTAGAAAACAATATTTGAGAGTAATACCTTGATTTATGTCAGCAATTTGTTCAAAGACTCGTGGCATAAGTCTGGGTACATTTAGACAAGCAAAAACAGAATAAGTAATAAAAATTCATTATATTTAGAATATTTTGTTACATACATTTAACATTAGGAAAAATAAATGTGTTTGCAATGAAAGAAATTGTAAAAATCAATAAGTTGTTAACAATTTATTGTGTTTCTAGATGTCCTGTTCCAGTCCTTGATTATGAGAAAAAATCTCACAATGAAGTATGAACAGACAAATTTTTCTTTTCTACTTTTAAAAGCTTTTGTAACACTAAAGGGAGTTTTCTAAGCTTTTTCTAGAGACTTTTTTATTTGTTTGTCTTTATCATTTGACCGTTGTGAGAAAGTTTTCTTTCATAAAACCAAAAGTCCTCAATCAAGTTCAAAGCGTGTCTTAATAAAGGGGCTCTACAAATGCAGTCACTCTGTTGCTAAAAGTGGATATCAAAAAGTTTGTATTACTTTTCAAAATTAATTTCTTAATTGATTGGAATCAAAGTATTTCATAATATATCATTACTATACTAAGAATTATTCTTCCTCAATCAATCAGTAAAAAAAACTTAAGTGCTTTTTGAAAATCTATGATTAAATAGTATGTATGGGGGTACACATTAAAAGTTATTTACTGTCAACTAGATTTTTTAACCCTATTTGCCCAGCCCTGTACATGCACAAGGGAATATAAAACAATTTTTAGAAGTATTTATCTTTTATGATAGCAAGAAAATTACTGCTATTTTATATGCTCTATGATGTATGTTGTGTAATGCACACAATATTTGCCTTAAATCTTTCAGGTTTGGCATATCCTGTTACAAGGATGTTTACGATTATTTAGTCTTTATAATTACTTTTTTACTATTTGCATGCACTAACATGAGTGTAAATCATTACATTTGCTATTATAACTACAACATTTATGTTTCAGCATTTAGCAATTACAAAAGTTGGAAATTGCACGTGAAGCATAGCAAATTAGGTGCGTTCGAATGATAACAAAGTTTTAAAAATATCACTTTCATATATCAATCTCATAACATTGTAAATAGTGAATTACAATTAAAAAGCTCATCAAACAATGTTCTCCCTATACCATTATGTAATGGAATACTTTTGTGTGGCCTTGTAAATCAATAACAAATGTTCTTTGCACCACAAATTATGTAAGATGTATATTTTAATATGTACTTTATAGTTGCATATAAATTTTATTAAGTTCGCATGAGTGTAACACGATTAAAATGCATTTGAAACATTTTTCCCATTGACCGTAATGTAATGGAATACTTTTGATTATCCCTGTAATTGATCTATGCATCCGATTTTCATAAAATTTGAAATAACTCGAAAAAATTATGTAATAATTATGTATTTTAAATTTTAAACTTATAGAATATACTTGAAACTTTTTCCCCATTGACCATAATGTAATTGAATACTTTTGATTGCCCCTGTAATTGATCTATGCACACGATTATCAAAAAATTTGAAATAACTCAACAGAATTATGTAATAATTGCATATTTTAAATTTCAAACGATTAAAATGCATTTGAAACTTTTTTCCCCATTGACCGTAATGTAATGGAATACTTTTGATTGCCCCTGTAATTGATCTATGCATCCGAGTTTCATAAAATTTGAAATAACTCGAAAAAATTATGTATTTTAAATTTCAAACGTATAGAATATATTTGAAACTTTTTCCCCATTGACCATAATGTAATTGAATACTTTTGATTGCCCCTGTAATTGATCTATGCACACGATTATCAAAAAATTTGAAATAACGCGACAGAATTATGTAATAATTGAGTATTTTAAATTTCAAACGATTAAAATGCATTTGAAACTTTTTTCCCCATTGACCGTAATGTAATGGAATACTTTTGATCGTCCCTGTAATTGATCTATCCATCCGATTCTCATAAAATTTGAAATGACTCGACAAAATTATGTAATAATTATGTATTTTAAATTTCAAACGATTCGGTTGGGTAGTTTTTGTGTTGTTATATGCGGACAGACAGACAGACTGAATGACCACTATAGGTGCTACGTATTATATAATTACAAACGCACCTAAAAATACTGGAAATACTTTTTATGTCTACTGAATTCTGTTATAATACAACATTTTTTCAAACATCTTCAAAAATTCTTTCATTGCTATTATTTATTAATAATACACAAAATAACCACATTCAATGTAATCCAGTAAGTAACAATGCTGTTCAACTTCAGTTCTTTATTTTTATAGATACTTATAATTTTTTTTTAACTTAAAAGTAATTTAATGTCCCTCCTTCCAGACCAAAAAAGTTTTTTAAAAGATTATTTTATATAGCCTATAAGCATGAACATAGAGTAGTAGCACCTTGACCATTACAGTATTATAATCTGATTGCAACTGTTGAACATATATTGCATGCTGTGAACAGTGGCCAGCATTTTTGTCTGACTCTGAGTGATCAAGTAAGCAACTGGTAGAAGCAGACAAACTGAGTAAATCCATGCTACATTATCATCTCTATTTTTTTTAATAAATAAATTTGAAAGATTTTTTTCTTTTAAACGCTTATTCTTAAAAAGTTATACTACTGTGCATTTATGCCAACAAGAGTGTATTTCATAAGAAAAACAAAAATAAAAACATAAAAAATGTTTTTTAATGAAACAAATTTTACTCATTTAAAAATCTTAATGAAATATGATAATATGAAATAAAATACCAATATTAATTATTTGCCATGATTCACAGTATAGTTTAAAAATATAATTTTATGTAAAATGAGAGAATAAAAATAACAATAGAACCTGATAATAATGCAACAACTAAAATATAAAAAATGCCTTTCTACAATAATAATAATAATGGCATAAGAACAAATATATTTACCATATTTAGTGATGGCCTGCATCAAACTTAAGAAAGTAAGTGAAACCACAAAGTTGCACAACCAATTTGTGGATGTTGCAATAGAATAACAGGTACTGCGAGCCCACAAAGGATAAATTTCAGAATTTATCGTCCAGGGCATAGATCCCATACCTAAAAGTAAATTTAAAGAAGATCAATACATAGGCAAATACATTCAAAATTGAGATATTCTATAAAAAGAAGCTTCTTAAATACAACATAAATAGAAAAAAAATACAATTTGCTTCAATAGAATCTTTCTTTGTCAAAGATTTAATTAAAACATACAACCATTAAAAGAACAAAAGGAAGATTGGAAGAAAATAGGAGAAAAAAGATGACCTGTGAAAAAAACTAATATGAAGAAAAAAAAAGGAGCTAAACAAGAAAGAATATAATTGAAAAATATAAATTAGTTGGATGTGCCAAAACTTTTTTCTATCTCATCTCATATGTGCATTTTAGTATTTTAAAAAAAATAGTTGCTCATTTTAATGTTTTAATAATTTTAATTCAATACCATACCAACTTTGATTTTCATCTTAAATTACTGCTTCAATCAATTAATTGGAGTATAAACCAATTTCTGTCTCTGCATGAGCCGAAAGACAACAGAATAATAGGCAGATTTTTTTTTTCTTTTCAAATTCAGGGAGGACCTACTTGCCATACCAAAAAATAATCATACACAAAAATTTTAGTTCAGTTCTAGGCCTAACTTCATACTCTTTTAGGTGGTGAAATATTGAAAATGGCATAAAAATCGCGATTGCAGCGCCCCTTCCAGTGGATTTTTTCCAAATTCAGGGAGGACCAACTAGCCATAAACATACACTTACACAAAAAATTTGGTTCAATTCGATGCATAACTTCATACACTTTTGATCGGTACAATATTGAAAATGGCACAAAAATCACGATTGCAGCGCCCCCTTCTGGCAGAATATTTCAAAATTGAAGGAGGACCTGCTTGCCACAGCCAAAACATTCACAAAAAATGTGGTTTAATTCTATGCATAACTTCATACACTTTTTGATGGTAGAATGGCGACATATGGACACACACACAGACAGACATTTTGTAAAAACATGTTTTTTGGAATCTCTGACCCCTAAAACGTGTATATCAGTCGAAAACCGGAAGTCGAAAAAAATTTCGATTACAATACTTTTTTCTATTGAAGATAGAAGAAAGTAAAAAAGATGAAAACTTACAAGCAACAAAAAAAAAAAAAAAAAAAAATCAGAAACCAATACAAATTTTGAAAATACTTTGAAACTAGTTGGATGTGTCAATCCCGAAACTTTCTTCTACCTCATAAGTACATTTTAATATTAAATATATATATATATATATATATATATGGTGACCCCAAAGTAACCCACTATCGAATTTCCTTGAACATTTGACCTAGCCTAATGAGATTCTGGTATCCAAAAAGCCTAAAACGCAAACTTTAATTAATATTCTGAGAAAAAGAGCTTAGTAGTGCCTCATGTTGGATAATTTATACTAAAACATAATAAGCATCTATTTATGTCAAGACCTAACAGAATCTGAAATTTGATGGAATTTCGTCCATTAGTTCTTGAGATATAGTTATAACAAAAAAATTGCAAAACGTAGCACAGCAACACCATATCTTGGACAATTTGTGTCAAAACGTAAAAAAGCGTCTAATTATGTTGTGGTGTAAGAGAATATGAAGTTTGATGAAATTCTGTGCATTAGTTCTTGAGATATAGCTAGTTTAAAAAAAACCGTGTAAAATATAGCACAGCAGCACCATCAGTTGAAGGATTTATAACAAAACGTAATCATCGTGTAGTTATGTTATATGTCATTTTGTAACAAAATCTGAAGTTTTATAAAATTCTGTGCGTTGGTTGTTGAGATATAGCTATCGGAAAAATCGTGCAAAATGCAACATAGCTGCACCACCTGTTGCAAGGTTAATACCAAATTGTAATCAGCGTCTAATTATGTTATATATTCTAGTGTAAAAGAAACTAAAATTTGATGAAGTTCTCTGCATTAGTTCTTGAGATATAGCTATCGCAACAATCGTGCAAAATGTAGCATAGCAGCGCCACCTATAGGGCAGTTCACACCAAAACCTTATCAGCGGCTATGTATTTCAAGGTATCGGGGAATCTGAAGTTTGGTGAAATTCTGTGCATTAGTTCTTGAGATATAGCTATCATGAAAATCATGAAAAACGTGGCATAGCAGCGCCACCTGCTGGCCAATTTACACCAAAACTTAATCAGCATCTATGTATATCAAGGGGTCACAGAATCTGAAGTTTGGTGAAATTCTGGGCATTAGTTCTTGAGATATAGCAATCTTGAAAATCATGAAAAACCTAGTATAGCAGCGCCACCTGCTGGCCAATTTTCACCAAAAACCAATAGGCACTAATTCGTATCAAGGTCTAACTGAATATATAATTTTATTAAATTTCGAGCATTAGTTCTTGAGATAGAGCGCCCACAAATTTTTTGTCACATACAGACAGACTCACAGACAGACATTTTCTAAAAATAGTCAAAACATGTTCAGGACCTTCTAAAACGTATAAATCCGTCGAAAACCGGAAGTCGAAAATTTTCATGAATCCAATACTTTCTTCTTGTAAAGATAGAAGAAAGTAAAAATAACAATATAGCTAATATGAAATAAACAGGAAAGAATCTGTTGATAAATAAAAACTGTGACATTGGAATTTTTTCTGTTATAGACAGGTTCCATTATACAGATATAAAAATGATTACAAAAGTTGAGCAAAAGAGTTAGAAAAGAATATATGTATACAGTTAACTGAGAGATTTTTTTCAAGATCCTCAGGATCTTACTCAGCCTGGCGGCTAGCATGTTGGCTGCAAAATGAGAAACTCAAGCCAAAGTTTGTGGGTTGAAAACCAGCATGGTTTAGATGAGTGGTTGTACAAAGTTTTTAGTTTTTTCTTTGTGCAAGAATGATAGTTTGTGTCACTTTTCTTTTAAAAACCCTCCCCCAAAGCATCTGTACTAATAGCGAAAACTGTCCAATGGTTAACAAAAAATCTCCAATCTGCTCAAGAGCATAATAACAAAATTTCAGATTGTACTGTGTTTTAAGTAGCTTGGAAAACTTTTTTTTTTTTTTTTCAAGAACTTCCTTCAGCTTGATTTTTTTATGTAGCAAAAATAGTTTATGCTGCTTATTGCTTTCTCACTTATTACTATTATTTTATATTGTCCCTGTAATCAAACTATCATCCAATTTCCATAAAATTTAAAGTGAATAGACAAAATGATGCAATAATTATATATTTAAAATTTCGAACAATTCAGTTGGGTTGTTTTTGCTTTGTTATATGCAGACAGATGGACACGCTGAACGATGACTATAGGAGCTAGATATTTACATAATTACGAACTCACCTAAAAAAGGTGGTAGTAAAATGCAAACATTTTTATGCACTTTGTATACTATGATCATAACTACTAAAGCAGTTACCTGGAGCAAAAAAGAAAAGATAACAAAGCAATCCGGCGAACGTCATCCAAGCATAGCCAGAAGGACACCAGTTATAGGCCCATGTCATATCTTGAGGGAGGGTGGTTGCATTTTGGCAAGCACCAAACTCAGAATGTTCTTCACTATGGCTAGTACTACTTGCAAGGCATTCGCCCAGATAAGTGGCATTGGGCAGCTCAGTAAAGCAAAATCCACAACTGGGATCAGTAATGCATCCATTACAAGACCTGTTTTAAAAAATATATATACATATACATTTTGAGAAAACACAACTTAAACATTTTAATAAAAATTTATGGAGAGGTGTTACAAAAATTAAGAAGACATGTTTTGGATCCACCTAAAAAGATCCATAATCATAATAAAAATAAAATTCAAAATGTTTCACGGTCAATACAAATGAGATATAAACAACAAAAACCACACGCTCTATTGTAAAAATAATAAATTAAAATATGCCATGATCTAAAAATAATTTCCGACTTGGTTCATCCCATTCAAGCTTTCATGAGGAATTTTGAATTTTATTATGATTATGTATCTTATTAGACAGATCCGAAACATGTCAATATTATTTCTTTTTAATTTTTGTAACACCTCTCTCAAGTAAAATAAATTTTTATTCAAATGTTTACATAAAAGGTGAAGTTCTTAAAATCTTGTGATTTTAAAAAAAATCTAATGGATTTAATAAACTGTTTAACACAACTTAATTTGCTGTAGGAATTACAACGAAATCTTTACAAGCAGTACAGTATTTGTTTTGCTTTAGGAAACACTCATTAAATAATAAAGAAGCTTCTCCTTTGCAATTGTTGTGACTTTGATTAATATTGTGTAATTACTTTCGGTTTGCATACTCTCATAGTGACTCCGTGATCATAATTTTATTTTTATGCAGGTGATCATGAGCAATGATAAAAAGAGTACAATTTTCTGAAATAAAATATATGTTAAGTTTTTATCTGAAATACTTGAAGTTTTGTTTTGTAAGAGAATTAGATTACTTTCACACATTTAATTTAAAACGACGATGTTTATATTTTTGGGTAGAATTTATATCATCGACATCATACTGTCTGCGATAGCAATAAATTCCTCTCCCTCTCTCATTCATTTATATTTTAAGATTTCGTTCAACAAGAAACATTTTTAAATCTCTTTTTATTTTATTTCTGTTTAAAAGCAGAAAACTTTAGATTTCAATCAATCTTGAAATTACATTAAAATGTTACAGCTAATAAGTATTAGACAAAAATTCTATGAAATTTATTTCATGCATCTTTTTAAAATAACTTACATATTCGTTTAACACAATTTACACTAATGTCAAATAACGGCTTTTAAGGGCCAAAGGTCCTGTTTTTGCGAAATCATGAACAGCTTTTTAAAATTTGTGAAAAATGTCTTAAAAATTGTGAAAACAAATTGTACAGAAAAATCAACCAAAAACTCTACATTTTCATACTTTCATGTTTTAATTTGATGATATAATAATACTGTTCAAACAGCAGAAACATATAAAAAAGCTATCCCACATATAACATGGAATGACCCTCAAGATTTTGATTTTTTTTGGATAAGTTATATGTAATTTTTTAATTGAAATAGTAACAAATCATTTTCAATACACTTAGTGCTTGAATTATGATAATATAAGATTAAGTATTGCAACTAAAGTAATGATAAATCAAAATCTTAAGGAGATATCATTTGACACTAATACAAAAATAACATAAAAACTTAGGTTGATAATAGGTAAATATTATTTTAATGATTTAGATCTATATCTTTCCTTTTCGTGAGAGGGGTGTGGCTTTTTTAAGCTTTTGATTATTTAATATCATTTTCCATGTGTATGGACAAATTTTAAGTAAGCAGTAAAATGAATATGAGAAATAATAGTAATAACATATATTATTTCTCATCTTGAGAAATTTTTCTATAAATCTCTGAAAAGTTGTCTTTATTCATAAAATAAGCCCATTAATAATTTTGAATATTTATCTGTTACCTTTGATGGGATTTTTTATTTATTTGAGATGTTAGGAAAATTCGAGAGTTTAAAAATGCACTTGAACCAATAAATTAGTAATAATTTCTACTAATGCTATAATTAAATTTTGATTAGAAGTCATCAACATATAGAAATTCTAACAAACTTTACCATTTTCAACAGTAAAACCTAATTTTGGTATCATAAGGATCTCTCAGTTAATTTTACCTCTGGATTGCTACAAGAAACCATTTAGTCAAACAGTTTGGGAATTGTTTAAAGTTTGAAATTTCTAATGTTAAATTAATTTTTAATTGTTATTTTTATAAAAAAATAAATTAATATTACAATTCAGGCAGTTTTTTAAGCATAACTCAAAATCTAATTGCTGAATTAGCTGTAATTTTGGATTTATATATTTGAAGCTTCTATAAAAAGATTTCTCTGAAAATATTTTATACATATTTATATTTTTTAAATGCTAATTTAATAGAGTTTATATATTTTGAAATAAAAAAAATACATATTGTAATGCATAAAAACATCAACACAAAATTATTTTTAGAATCTTGATAGAAGCAAATCCAAAATTACAGCTTATTCTGCCAAGTAGTTTTTGAGTTATGCTTAAAAAAATACCTGAGCTGCAGTTTGTTTTGCAACTATTAAAATGAATTTAACATTAGGAATTCAAAATATCAAATTGATATAATTCCTAAATTGCTTTATCAGATAATATCCAAAGGTAAAATTTATGCAAGAATCCACATATGATATGAAAATTGCATACCAGTATTGAACGTTTTAAAATTTGTACAATTTCCATAAGTAGAAAGTTATAAAAAAATCTTTATGGTCTGTACTGGAAGTAAAATATAGCTTTATTACTTGTTGTTTCTAAAAATTCATATAATTTTACTCCAACAGACAAAGCCAAAATGCATGGAAAACAATTATAGAAGATTCAACCTCGGTTTCAACCAATATTGAATTTGAAAAAAATTCTCCAAATTAGTCAACTAAAGCCAAGTTTTCCAAGCTTGGTGAGAATTTGATGCTGGAAGATGGGACTTTGTTGTATTAAATTTATGAGAATAGTAACAATAGTTACAACAATTAAAATAAATCCGAGATAAAAAGTTTTCTAAAGCTCATGAATGAAACTCGACTATGGAAAAATAAAACATCATTTACAAACTCTATATCTCAGTCCTTTTTTAAATAGAGGCAAAACAAAAAATACTCTGGAATTCTTGTATCAAGGTCAGATACTTAAGGATAAAAACATTTTGGATTTTCAATTTTATTGTATATCTTTTTGATTTTGAAATCCTTAAGTGGCTTCCATTCTGAAACAAGATGGCAGATGAAGCTGGCCAACAAACTCGATTGAGACTTTATTAAGTCTTGTACAAATTCTTACTCACATATAAATCGATTGTTAAATATGAATGTTATTGCATAGCAAAAATCAGATACATAAATAAAAATTTTGATGGAAGATGGTTTTGGGGGTCTGGAATGATTGGTGAAAGTGTACTTAAATTTTTTGGAATTTGCTCTTTCTAAATGGCTGCAATAGGCAGCTTATTATTTTTTGTATTGGAAGCTATCTAAAATAAATGCAAAATTTAAGCATAGCATTAATTAGTAGATATTATTACAGTAGACTCCCTCAAATCTGCACAGCTTGGCACCAGAGGTTGTGTGGATTTCCAATCATTGATGCGTGAAAATTTTTTCCAGAGAGAAAATTCGCCTTGAATCTAACATATCAAATGAAAATCAAATTTTGAATTGCTTAAAAGGCGCAAATGCCAACCTAGTGAAAAAGGTTCCATGCCGGGAATCGAACCCGGGCCATCAGTATAGCGCACTGACGTTCTACCAACTAAACCACATGGAACGACACCCAGCAAAGAACTTATTACTATTACATGTTGGCAAGGCTACAAACGCAGCACAAGATGGACACCTTTTTCACTAGGTTGGCATTTGCACCTTTTAAGCAATTCAAAATTTGATTTTCATTTGATATGTTATATTCAAGGCGAATTTTCTCTCTGGAAAAAAATTCCACGCATTAATATATTCAATCGATGCTGGATAAATTTGAGTTTCGTGATTGCCCCAGATCGGTGGCTCGTGGATTGTATTCCATCTTGTGCTGAGTTTGTAGCCTTGCCAACATGTAATAGTGATAAGTTCCTTGCTGGGTGTTGTTCCATGTGGTTTAGTCGGTAGAACGTCAGTGCGCTATATTGATGGCCCGGGTTCGATTACCGGCATAGAACCTTTTTCACTAGGTTGGCATTTGCGCCTTTTAAGCAATTCAAAATTTGATTTTCATTTGATATGTTCCAATCATTGCTTTGTTTACATTTTTAAACAGTAATTTGAATGTAATTTATTATGCATTCAAAACTATAATGAAAGTGCACAATATAATAAAATATTAAAATAAGTAACAAACTAAAATAATAAAAATATAGATAGTTTTTAAAATAATTAAAATATTAAAAGCAAAGTCAAGCTAATAATCAATAATGTACAATTAAATATTCATTATATTAGATTAAATGTATTTTTCCTAAATTATTCAATGAAACTTGCCTCATAAAGGTACATTATTAATTCATATTGAAAAACTAAAATAAAAAAATTTTATTTCAGGTTTAGCCAGACTTAATAATAAAAAAACTTTGGTTAATAAATGAATATACAGTAGACTCCTTCAAATCCGCACAGCGTTGGGACCAGAGGTTTTGCAGATTTTAGAATTTTGCAGATTTCTGGTCATTACTTTGTTTACATTTTTTAAACAATAATTTGAATGTAATTAATAATGCAATCAAAACTATAATGAATGCATACAATATAATAAAATATTAAATTAAATAATAAACTAAGATAATAAAAATTTAGATCATTTTTAAAATGATTAAAATATTTTAAGCAAAGATCAAGTTAATAATGTATGATTGAATAGTCATTAAAAAGATGAAATGTATTTTCCCTAAATGATTCAACGAACTTGCCTCATACAGGTACATTACTAATTCACATCAAAATCATAAAATAAGGAAGTTTTATTTCAGGTTTAGCCAGACTTAATAACCAAAAAAATTAATTTGATACATAAATATATTTGATAAGAAGATTGTGATTACCAATATCAGCAATATCTTGATTTTTTTTTTCAGAAATAAATGTATTCTTCTTTCATAAAAATACATAAATTCAGTAATCACAACAAAAATTACAAATTAAAAAATATTTGAAATTGATATAAAAGTAAAAAAGTCGAATTTTATTCCTATATCTGAACTGAATGTTTCATTGTTAACATCCGTAAATTAAATACGGATTTTAGGGTTGTAGATTTGAGGGAATCTACTTTATTTGATAAGAAGATTGTGATCACCAATAACGTTAGCAATATATTGAATTTTTTCAGAAACAACTTTATTCTTCCTTGATAAAAAAAACATGAATTCAGTAATATTAACAAAAATTACAAATTAAAATATATATGGAACTGATGTAAAACAAAAAAAGTCTAATTTTGTCCTTATATCTGAACTAAATTGTTTACATCCGTAAATTATGTGCAGATTTTAGAGAGTTGCAGATTTGAGGGAGTCTACTGTACTGATTAGATCAGAAAGCTATACATTTGTGACAAATTTCTTACATGAGTGGGGGGGGGGGGGGGAAGGAAAAAATAATTATTTTAATCATACTTACGTATAATTTACACAGTTTGTTTCACCAGAATATATATTATGAGAAGTAATAGGAGGTGAATTAAATGCTGTGAGCTGAAAGCTGAGTGCTAACACTGTCAAACTCAGTATAACACCTTTATTAAGAAAACATTTAAGCACTTATGAGAAGATAACATAAATTAGAAAAAAATACAGAATACATTTTCCAATTACAGTCGACTCTCATTAATTCGAAATCAGATAAATCGAATCTTCGCTCAATTCGAACTAAACATTAAGTCCCAAAATTTTAAAAGGACAAAATAACATTAAAATTTTTCACTTATTCGAACTCATTTTCTCTTGACTTCATTTAATTCAAAATAATGAGAATTCCGATTTTTCTTTTTCCTTACTTTCACTCGGATTTCTGATCCTTAAAATAACTTTCTTTCTTTCATTTTTGTCAGAATTGTTCTGAAACTAGTATAGATATAATATCATTAATTTGATACCTGCTTTTTAATGCCCCGTCTGTCCATCAATGACACTTTCAATCCTTCTTTTATTCTGCTTCGTCCTAATTTCTTAATTAGTTTATGTATTTATATCTTTTTAATTTAATATTAAGTAATTCTAATGATAATAGCCAAAATAAAGTTTAAAATTACTATAACATTAATTTTTTTTGTAATAGTATCCCTTTAAACATGCTTTCCTCTCATACTTTCCATAATTCGAACATTTCTTGTGTTCCCGACGAGTTCGAATTAATGAGAGCCAACTATATTAAAAATCTATATAAAAAACAACTACACACATAAAATGTGAGCTTATAATTTTTTAAAAAATAAACAGATATGCACAAAAAAAAAAGCTTTATTTTCACATTCAAAAGATGTCGATTTATACATTTAATTCAATACAAATCAAAGCCTGCCGAATTTAATGAATGAAAATGCTTAAAAGAACTGACTGATTGAATTTATAAAATATTAACAAAAATAAATACAATAATAATCAATATTATATTGGCTACCCAAACTTTTAAAACAGATTTTATTTTTAACTAAAGTTTCATTTTATCTTTTCAAATTATTAAAAAAAAAAAAACTTTATTGCTATACATCATCAGTAATATGAAATTAAGATAATGAAATTATTAATTGAAACTTTTGATGTTTGTTATTACATAATTAAAAAAAAATCATCGAAAATTATACCATTATGACATAATTGTGGCATTATTTTCTTTTCAAAAGTTTTTCAATAGTAATTTTTAAATTCAATACGAAAATGACATTCATAAAGATATGGTAATTTTCATTGATTCCCTTTCTCTCTTCAATAATGAAAGTAATCAGATTGCCAGCAATGTGAAGAAATCTCATAAAACAATTTTTTAATTAAAATGTAAAAATGTGAATGTTTAAAAAATAGTTAGTGCAGGCCATCTAAAAATAAAGTGCTTTCATTAAAAAATAATAATAATAGCTATCAAAATCAGTTCAGTAGAAAACTCAGGCCAGATGACTAAAAAAAAAACAACATGGTCTTCAAATATATAGATTCACTTTATATTTGTTTAAAACCTTATATAGATTCACTATATTTAATTCAGTCTGATTCAAAAAGAAATAATATAATTTGAAAATTTGTAGCTGAGAGAAAAAGTGTCCTGGTAAGCATTTAAACAAAGAGCATTAAAATCAAAACATATATATCAGAATAATAACAGACATCATTAAAAATAAGATAAATTAATGGCCATGGAACAAATCCAACCTCATAGGGATTCAAGCCAACAAATAACTAAAAAAGCAATAAAAAGAAAGTTGCAAGAATTGGGATATGACTCTCGAAAAATAAGAGACAACTACTTAGCTAAAGACCAAATCACAAAACAGTGACAATCCCCCATGTAAAAGTCAAAAACTATAAAAAATTTCCATTTTTGAAAAAACCAAAAATGATAAAACCACGACCATGACAAAATAAAGATAGACTCCTAAATAAACAAAACAACAAATCTCATGAAAGCGTTAAACCAAATAGAGAAAAAAATAGCATCATGGTGTAATTTTACCCGAGCTAGCAACATCATCCTAGTGCAAAGATCTATTACATGCTACAAAGGTAATGACAACTTCCAATGATAGAAACAAAATATTGAAGAATAAAACAGCTTTTGAAAAATAAAATTGATAAAATAACAAGATAATACAAACGTTGAAATTAGACTTAGAATAAGACTACAATTCACACAAAAAAGTCAATCTTTAAGTATAACATCAAATTCTCAAATATAACTTTGCAGTGTTGAGCAGTGCCAAATCGTCTTAACTAAATATAAATTAGCAACCAAATAATTTAGGAAAAGTAAATAAGACATAAGAAACACTGCAACCACTATGACTTGTCAATAAGATCTCTGCCATGCAGAGATTAAGCAAATCAGTTCAGTTTTAATTGGGTAAAACTCCGACAGGTAGATTACTGGTCAGTGTGTTTAAAAAAAGATACATATAGGTCATTTAGCTCAACAGGTCAACTCTCTTAACTTTCTTCCAACTGAGTTATCTTGGATGACAGTGGTCAACATAATTCATCCAGACCATCCTTTAGTAGTAACATCTGATCTGCAATATAATGCAAAGTGTTGTCTGGATGAATTGTGTTAACTAGAGCTGTTTAGGACAGCCCAGTAAGTAAATCATTGGCATGTTAAGCCTGAGGTCCTGGATTTGACACTTAGTTTGAACATTTCTCTCATTTGAAAAATTATACCCAGTATGACTCAGCACTATTTTCATAAAATGTAAAATTAATGAATATAAACTTTTGTTTAAAAAAGGTAAATCTTCATGACATACCAAGTAAACTACCCAGAGTTAATTTTCTCCTTCCAAACCTCTCTACAAAGATGAGTCCAAGTAAAGAGCAAACACAGTTCATCCCAGACGTAGCTGCTGACAACCATATAGCTTTTTTCTTGCTCCTTATCCCAGACATTTTGATAATACTTGCACTGTAATACCTATCAAGAAAAAAAGTACATCAAGATTTATATTTAAGTAAATAAATAAACAATAAAAAATATTAAAATTTTACTATCTATATTAATTAATGAAAAAAAACTTAAAAATAACATTTACTGACAAGGAAGGTCTCCATATTGAGCATACTCAGATTTTTTTGAAAAAAAAAAAAAAAAACTAATTAAACTAGTTATGTGTGTAATAAAGGATCAGTCAAATTTAGCGACATAATTACAGTAGAAACTCTGAAGTAAAAAAAAAAAAATATATTCTTTCGAATATTTGGCGAGAAAAGATGAAAACATCACTCGATTTGGCGAGCAGCACATTTCCTCGCCAAAAGCAAACAATTTTAATGTAACTGAAAATTCTTTATCAATAGATTTTAAAATGCATGTAAATGGTATTTATGAATTTAAATTTAAACAATGAAGAATAATACATATATTTTATGTTGCTTGTAGCTGCTGTTATTTAATTTTATCACTGTAAAAATAATTTCATACATAATGTTTTCATATATTTAAGCGTATTCCATAACACATTCCAATATCGGAGAAGTTTTTGTTTCCATAGTAACAAAGTTAATCAACCATGATCATTTAGACTTTATTTCAGATTGAAACGATTTTATTATTATTTTTTTAATTCATAATATTTCTTAGTAAACTTTCAGTATATATATGATAAAACTACAGATAAAACAAACTGACAAAACTAAAGTTATTTAATTTTTTTTTTTTTTTTTTTTTTTTTTTTTAAAAATACAAGTTCAGCAGGAAACATTTTTACCTTAAAAAGTATCTGACATAAAAAATATTTTTTGAAATTTTATTTTGTCGCCAACCGATGATAAACAGCCAAATAAATGAAATGGCCATTATTCTTTTTACGAACGTTTTAAACAGATTCTGCCAAAAAAAATTTTATAAACATATATATCTACACAAGAAGAATATTGTGCAATTTTCTTAGAACTTTCTGAGTTTGCCTGTATGGAGACTTTTTATGTCAGTTACAAATAGAATATAGTAACAACTTGTCTACCGAATGTTTTAGTTAATTATCATTGCTATTTTTATTTTTCTAATTTGGTTAGATTTGGATTGAACTTTTTTTTCTTCTCTTTTGAATTAGAAGAAAAATCAGTTTTAATTAATGAATATTTTGACTGATGGCTACAATATTATACAACGATATATGTTAATTAGCTGAGATATTACAGTATTTAACTCCTGACCACTGAACAAAAGGGCAAAATTGTAATTTTTTTTAAATTCTGTTATTTATTAAAAGTTAAAAAAAAAAGATATTTTTTAAAAACATTACGTTATTTTTTTATTATGTACAAGCATATTAGCCTTTAGAGTATTAATTATAACTTAATTTTTTAAAACTGAGTTTTATCTCTAGAATTATAAGTAATTTAAATAACGCTTATGTTGCAGTGAAACCTACAACTTATTGAATGGATATATTAGTTCATGGAGGTGAGAAAGTTAAGTAGCTGTTATTTGCAGCTCAAAAATATCTAAAGTATTACCCTATTTCCCCACATTATATGGCATACCGCAAATTTAGAGGGAGACCAAATTTTTGAATATTAATCCCTGGACTTTCCCGGCATGCTGGAAAAAAGCAGGGATCTTCGAAAACGGAATGGAATGAGATTCATTAGTTGTATTTCAGTAGCAGCAATTTCTGTTGGAGAGAAGAGGTACTATAGAGTTAGTTCCCAATTTTCTAATTATTTATTCTATCTTTTTTACATATTCAAGCCGATTTTACATATACATTCTACCTTTTTTACATTTACACAATAGGCTTACTCCCAGCCAATACGATATTTATACAATGTAAAAATAGATTATCGCCTAAATTATTACATGGACAGAAATATTCTTACTATGTTTATAATAAGGAAAAATATAATAATTGTCAAAATATATAAAGAGTGCTTATTATATATCAAAAAATTATTTTATATGATAATTTAATTAACTAGGTAGAAATTATGAAAATTATGTTTGTATGTATATACAAAAACTATGCTTGATAATAAGATATACATAAAATCTCATAATCACTTAAATACAAATGAATATATATAGAGAGAAAAAGAGAAAAAAAATAAGCATTTATGTTTTCTATTTCTTAAAATGAAAAAAAAAATTCTAAAATCCAAAATAAATCAGCAGCCCATTCTCCAGTTGCAAAACCTCATATTTCACAGCATGCTGGTGTATCTCGATTTTTTTCAGCATGCCGAGTAATGTGGGGGAATACAGTATGAATATTTTATTTATTTTTAAATAGATACTGTCGTAATGAGAAGGACTCCGGAGTCCAATTTCAGGACCCAGGATTCCATCTCTATAAAAAGGTCTTAACAAAACAAAGATTGGCTATCAAACAACTCAATAATGGAAGCATTTTAAACATCGTGTAGAGTTATTCACCAAAGTGTGTTAAACATCACATTCTTATATTCTGCACAGAAACAAAAACTCTGTAATTTCTTTTAAATAGCAGATACCTCAGGATCACAGAATTTGCTATTCAGAGATGAAAACATAAATATACATAAGTGTTTGGGATTAAGAAAAGATAATAACAGAGATGTTTAATATTTAGGAGTGCTTATTATGGATGTTTTACATGTTTATTTAGGTATTGTGTGGATTTTAGAAATTTGTGGATTTCTGGTCATTACTTTCATTATATTCAGCAATCTCTTTATAGTATGTCAATAAAATATATTTAAAATATGATAATAATATAATAATGTCAACAGTATAATATGTCAGTAAAATCTATTTAAAATATGATAAACGGAGTCTAATTTAAAACCAAATAATAACATGCCCTTCCACACCTTAATTTCACTCCTGTTTCATCAAACTAAACAAACACAGAAAGTTTGCTAAGTAAAATATGTCTTGTATGCGTCTTATTTAATTTCATTTATCAAATAAATTTTTTAATTTGAAATATGTTTATTTGACTTTGAAAATGTACAAGGTTGGCTGTTAAGATTAGTTTTTATAGGTTTTTTGATTTAAATGAAGTTGCAAAACTTGTCCAATAGGATACTATTATTCCCAATTTCAAGGATGCACAATTTCTTTTAAAAAATTCTTTTAGTGTTATACTAATTATTAATCAGCATTGAGTGGAAATCTAATAAATTCTGTTGAAACAGAATATGTCTGTAATCAAAAACTTTTATGATTTTGCAGAAATGAATACTGCATAAAATCTATTTTACAAATCCTATAGAAGATATTTCCAAGAATATCTCATTTGCATTTCAATATTTTAAAGCGATATTTTTTGCATTAGATAGCTGAGATTGATCTCTATAAATGCCATTTTATACTTTCTTCATTTTGCTTAACTTTTACTTTTGGAAACTGTTTCAAAAATAAAAATATTTTCATAAAAAGAATCTTGAAATTACTATTTTATTATTTCTAAAAAAAAAAGACAACATTATTTATGTAATACATTTTTGTACAAATACAAGATCTTAATAATGATATAGAAATTGCATATAAAATAGATTCCCTCAAATCTGCATAGCTTGGGAGTGAGAAGTTGTATGGATTTTAGAATTTTGTGGATTTCTGGCATTGCTTTGTTTACATTTTTAAAAACAGTATTTTGAATGCCATAATGCAATCAAAATGATAATGAATGCTTCTAATACAGCAAAACATTAAAATAAATAAATTAATAAACTAAAATAATAAAAAGTAAACTAATTTTAGAAAGAATTAAATTTTTACAGTAAAGGTCCAATAAATAATTAATAAAGTATATCATTAAATATGCATGATAAAGATGAGATACATTTTTCTAGAATTATTGAATGAAACTTTTCTCTAAAAGATACCCTATTAATTCATATAAAAATAAAAAACTAAAAGAATTTTTATTTCCCATTTAGTTAGTATTAATATCCAAAATTTTTTGATTATTACATAAAAAGATTGTGATTACCATTGGCATCAACAATATCTTGATTTTTTTTCTTCCAGAAATAAATTTATATTTCCTTCATGAAAAACCATGATTTCTGTCATAATATCAAGAAATACCGTATTTACTCATGTATACCGCCAGGGACCGATTTACAAATTTGGGGGCCCTGGGCACAGATGGCTACTGGGGCCCCCTAGAACCGATGTTTACAGAGGAATTGAGTAAAAAAAGAAAAAGAAACAAAAAATATACTTATTAATATAAATATTGACTTTAATAACTACTTTAAAATATCAATTAAAAATTATATCTGTTAATTATTAATTCTTTTAAATAGTAATCAATTCAAAATTATAAAATTTAAATGATTAGACGTTTTATAATAAATAGTATGGTTCTGATTACCTTTTCATATGCAATTCTTTATATCTGCAATGATAAAATATGCAACAACTAATAAATTTTCACCATACCAAGCTATAATAATTTAAAATATTTGTGGGCTACCACTTACGAGCTACGCAACACAAACCCAAAACAATCTGACGAAAACAAGAGCACGATTAAATAAGAATTAAACAAGAGAAAATATTCATTATAATAAAGTAAATAAATATGGATGTTTCAGACAAAATATACAATGTTAGTCAAATACTACAATACAAGCACAATAGAATGTAGAATGAATTGTAAAATTTCTTTTAGATAATAAAATAATATCAGATTTTAGATAAAATTTGAGAAACCTTTAGAAGCATTTGGGGGCCCCTAAAATCTAGGGGCCCTGGGCTTGTGCCCCGAATGCCCTGCCATAAATCAGGCACTGTATACCGCACACCATAAATTTGACATGCAAATGAACGAATGACTAAATGAATTTCAGCAAAGAAAGTCGAAACAAACAAAGAATACATTTATCGATTCATATATGTAAATCGTGCGATTACATCCAGCAGTAAAAAATTATTCTGGGTATAACGCGCACCTAGGAATTTTGCCTTTTTTTTTTAAAGTGCACATTATACACAAGTAAATAAGGTACATATTAAAATACAGTACAGAACCATTTATCCGGAAGGGTTGGGGTCAAGTGTATTCCGGATAACTGGTTTTTCTGGTTAACTGGTTGGGCACAAAAGCAGCATCCATTTGATAAGTTTTATGGAATACAAGTGGTTGTGGCATTACTTTTAATTTTAAATTAATTATTAGATTACTTGAACTGAGAATCAGATGCAAGTAAGATCAAATATTAGAGTTTGAAAGAAGGTAATTTACAAGAATTCTTTGGGAACAAAAATTCTTCTGTTTTCTCTGCATAAAAATGAAAACATCAATAATACAACTATACATGCTTTTTTCTATAAAAGTTCCAACATCAGTCTATTAGAAATATCATTCCGGATAACTGGTTTTCTGGTTAACTGGTTTCCGGATAAATGGTTCTATACTGTACATACAAAATGGTATAAAACTAAAAAATTCTGCAATTTCGTTCTTACATCAAAACAGAAAATTTCATTATTTACCATCTGTGTTGATGCACAGATTTGAGGGAATTACTGTAATTACTTACATAATTGTATTGATTCCAGCTACTTGTTGAATAAATTGCAAACTACAACCAACTAACAGTGCAGTTCGTAGAGAGGGATTTGAAAATATTTTTCTGAGAATAGAAGTATTTTCTGAAAAAAAAAAAGTACGTAAAAATCATCAATCAAAGTTACTCAGACAGAAGATTATATGTAATTACATAATTTAAGCCTTATAATGGTTAAAACATACAAATGCATAAAACTGTTTTATGTGCATATTTTTAACTTTTTAGCTGCAGCATGTTCAGTTTGCTTTAAATTCTTTAGTTATTTACAGAACTATATCCAAAACATATTGACTAATTTTAGTGCCTCTTATTTGACAATGCGTCTTATGTAAGCAACTAAACAAGCTCATCTAAAGTACAACATTCGTTTATCATGCTTTTCAACTTTTTCTTCTGCAAAGTGCTACCAGTTTTAACAAAATGAGATTTGAGGCTCAATTCAACAGTATTTTACTCACAGCAAGGGCGTACCCAAGGAAAAGGGGGGCTGTGAGACTACCCTCCCCTGCTCCCCCCCCCCCCCCCAATAGAAAATGATATGAAAAAAAAAGGCTACTTTTTTTTCTTCATTTTTTGGGAAAAAAAAAATACATTTTTTCTATTATACATCAGACTGGCCATTCTCAATAGTCCAGTATTACTCCATATTCATATCAAAGAAGAGAAAGGGGATTTTGATAAGGTTACAGCCATCTCAAAATAGCAAAAAATTAATCGAAAAAAGTATTTTTCTTTATTTTTCTTTTAGATAAATATGTAATTTTTTTCTGTCATAAAGCGAAATAGCCGTTCTAGAAAACCCCCATATTAGTACGCATTGATATCACAGCATACCCAGAAAGATGGGGAGGGAGATGATATGAATAACAGCCCCCTTCCTCTCAAAATAGTTGAAAATGATTTGAAAAAATATTGCAGATTTTTAATTCTTCTTGTTTCAGATAAATTTGCAGTTTTCCCCTTATCATTCAGCAGACTAGCTGCTACGTTCACTTTAGTTCCACATTAGTGCACAATGACACCACATTATACACAAAAAGGCGAAAAGGTGCTAATAGTGCTGAAGCCTCCTCCAAAAATAGTCAAAAATAAAATGAAAAAAATGCTGATTTTTTGTTTCTTTTTACTTTTGTTTCAGATAAATTTGTATTTTCCACTTATCATCCAACAGACTAGCCACTCTCTTCCTTTTGGTTCCATATTAGTGCACAGTGATATCACACTATACCCAAAAAAGTGAAAGAGGGCTAATGGGTAGACTTGTATAAAACCAAAAACTTTCTGTGCACATCATATTAGATCAAAAACTTTCCGCAAATTAATGTTTAATAAAAATTATGTATATTATTTTGGCATGGAAGAAATTGGCTTTTATTACGCGCTTCATGGACGTAATTTGCGTTTTTTACGCGACTTATGGACGTAATTCATTTTTTTTATTCGATTCATGAACGTAATTCTCGTTTTTATGCGATTTATGGGCGTAATTCATTTTTTAATTCGATTTATGGGTGTAAATCGCGTTTTTTCAGCGATCTGTTGACGAAATTCGCGTTTTTTGAGCGATTTATGGATGTAATTCGCGTTTTTTAATGTGAATTATGGACTTAATTCGTGTTTTTTTTTTTTTTTTTTGAGAGATTCATGGACGAAATTCACGTTTTTTGAGCGATTAATGGACGTAATGTGTGTTTTTTGAGAGATTTATGGACGTAATTTGCATTTTTTGAGCGATTCATGAACGTAATTCGCGTTTTTTTAGCGATTCATGAACGTAATTCGCGTTTTTTGAACGATTAATGGACGTAATTTGTGTTTTTTGAGAGATTTATGGACGTAATTTGCATTTTTTGAGCGATTCATGAACGTAATTCGCGTTTTTTTTAGCGATTCATGAACGTAATTCGCGTTTTTTGAACGATTTATGGACGTAATTAGCGTTTTTTGAGCCATTTGTGCACGAAATTTGCGTTTTTTACGCGAGTCATGGATGGAATTTACGTTTTTAGCGCGGTCTTTGGACAAAATTCGCGTTTTTTATGCAGTCTTTGGACGCAATATATGTTTTTCGAGCGGTCCTTTGTTGAAATGTTCTTTTTCACACGATTCTGTGTCGAATTGCATGTTTTTTTACGCGATTCTTTGTCGAAATGAACGTTTTTTACGCAATTCTTTGTTAAAATTCTCCATTTTTTCGAGGTCTCCTGACGAAATTCACGTTAACACTAAATAATTCGTACATAAAATTGAGGGAATATTTTTATATTTTGATACTAATGTTAAAGTAAGTGATTTTATATTTATTCTGTTTGGCAACACCTTGTAATAAGTTTTTACCATTCTGTATTGGCAACACTTTTTATATGTATCTCTCTGCCGCCTCATGTTGGTGGTTAGCTGTATATCACTTAACGCGATGCTATCTTCTTTAAATAAAACTTATTTAGTTTAATAACCTGCTAACTCTGACAGGTTATGGGCCCAGGAGCCCATCGCGTAAATTAGTAAATGTTTAACGACGCTTAATAGCCTTTAAAATTTCGGAAAAGTGAAAATTACTTTTACCGGCGGCGTTCAGCGATCGTTAGGCCTAGTTTCAGAAGCGTGCAAAACAGCGCGATGTCTACAGCTACTTTACCAAGTGCAGTGCCTCCAAACTTTGAAAAGCTTAAAGGTCGAGCTAATTATAGCGAATGGAAATTTAGTATAAGATATCATCTGGAAGATCGGGATCTTTATGATGCTTGCACTAAGGACAATGCAGAAGCTACTATAGATCGTCGGGCAAGATCCGCAATCGTAAGTAGTGTTTCCAGTATCGTTATAAAAGAACTGTTGAATTGTGAAACTGCAAAGTCGATGTGGGATAGACTCCAAAATCTCTATGAAGATAATAATCCGAACCGGTTTATTACTTTAAATCAAGAAATGTTTGCAACAAAATTTGAGAACTGTAGAGATATGGCAGAATATATTGAAAAGATGCGTTCCATCGGTATAAAAATGAGAACGATTCTTCCTGCATATCCTGATCAAGCAGTGGCTGCTAATATTTTAACGAATTTGCCCACATATTTTCGTCCTTTAACGATGGCTCTAGAAAATAGTGTTCAAGAGTTGACTACAGATCTAGTGTGTGAAAAGTTGCTTTCGGAATTTTCCAAGATGGGAAACCAAGAACAAAATGCCTATGCAACTAAAACTTCCAGCCATGATTCAAGATTTTATGGTAAATGCAATGCGTGTGGCAAAAATGGCCATAAAGCAAAATTTTGTAGATCCAGGAAGCCTAAATCCAACAATGTAAACAAGAGAGATGGAAAGTCTGAAAAATCAACAGAGTACAATTCCAGAATAAAAGAAGCTTGGGTATTACGTTCAGAAACTGAAATCAAAGCCAATGATGAGCCATGGATTATAGATTCTGGAACTGACAGACATATGACATCACATAGAGACTGGTTAACAGACTTTGTCGAATTAGCCCCATGTCCAGTGAGAACAGGAGGAAAAATCATCCACAGTGCAGGTGAAGGAAAAGTTACACTCAGTATAAAAAGAAATGATTCAATTGTGGAGGTAACTTTAAATAACGTTTTATATGTTCCTGAATTAACTGCTAATTTAATTTCTGTGAAATATCTTGCTAAGAAGTTAAATATCTTAACTGTATTTGATGCTAATAATTGCAGATTAATTGATAAGTATTCAAGTAAAATTCTCGCTACGGGTACTTCAAAAGATAACACTTTATACTATCTTGATACTGTAAGAAGTACAGCCTTAATTTGTTCTAAAAATGAATCTATTAATATGTGGCATAAAAGAATTGCTCATTTGAGTTATCCTGGACTAAAAAGATTGAAGTCAATGGCTAATGGTATAGATTTTGATGATGATTCTGAAAATTGTATATCCTGCATAAAGGGAAAAATTCATCGCCAACCATTTCCTAATCACAAAGCCAAAAGAGCTAAAGAAATTCTTGAGCTTGTTCACTCCGATTTATGTGGACCAATGGAAGTTATGTCACATGGAGGTGCTAGATATTTTCTTACAGTCACTGATGATAAAACTAGAATGACTTTCGTTAGTTTTCTAAAAACCAAGGATGAAGTTTACCAGAAATTTGTGGAATTCAAAACTTATGTTGAAAAACAAACAGATAAGAAGTTGAAAATGGTCCGTAGTGATAGAGGTAAAGAATTCTTACCCCTTAAAGAATTTTTTAAGAAAGAAGGCATCTTTCATGAAACAAGTATTGCACATACTCCTGAACAAAACGGAATTTCTGAACGATGTAATAGGACACTTGTAGAGAGAGCACGTGCTATGCTCAGTCATGCTAATTTAGACAAACGATTTTGGGCAGAAGCTATAAACACAGCAAATTACTGCAAAAATAGAAGTCCTACTGTTGCTGTAAATGGGAAAACTCCTTTTGAAGCATGGACCGGAAGAAAGCCAGACTTGCAACATATGAAGATTTTTGGATGTAAAGCCTTTTCTCATATACCCAAATGTCAACGCAAGAAATGGGACTATAAAGCCAAAGAAATGATATTTGTTGGATATTCCCAAGAAAGCAAAGGTTACAGACTCATGGATCCCAATACATTCAAAATTATTGAAGCTAGAGATGTAATATTCTTAGAAACAGAAAACTGTACTCCTTCATGTGCCTCAGAAAACGAGCAGAGTCTGGAATTTTATGAAGAAGAAATACTTTTCCCTGTTTATCAGAAGCCACAAGATGTTTCCATAAATTCAGAATTAGACGATGGAAATTCAGAAACCAAAGATGATGCCCCAGAAAAACCTTGTGAAGAATCTGATAGTGATGCTGGTGTCAGAAGATCCAAACGTGAAATAAAAATGCCATCTTATCTCAAAGATTATGACACATCTTCTGAACAACATCATTGTCATCTTACATCGACAGTATTCGAAGATGAAACAGAACACAGTAATGATGTTCCAACATCCTATACAAATGCTATTAATCATGAAGATGCTGTGAAATGGAAAGGGGCAATTTCTGAAGAATTAGAAGCTCATAAGAGAAACAAAACATGGCAACTCGTACCACTTCCACCTGGCTGTAAACCTATCAAAAGTAAATGGGTGTTTAAAATCAAGCATGGTGCTGATGGAAGTCCTCAACGCTATAAAGCAAGATTGGTCGCCAAAGGTTGTTCCCAAAGAGCTGGCATTGACTACACAGAGACATTTTCTCCAGTCGTACGCTATGAAACATTGAGAGTGTTAATAGCCATGTCCACTCTTTACAATTGGGACATTGATCATCTTGATGCTGTTGTTGCATTTCTTCAAGGAAGTATTGAGGAAGAAATTTACATGGAGCCCCCAGAAGGCTTGGAGTTCTCCAAAGAAAGGGGAAGTAAGAATGAAGAAAAGATGGTTTGTCGACTCCACAAAGGAATCTATGGATTAAAGCAATCAGGTAGAGCCTGGTACACTAAATTAGACAAGAACCTGAAAGACTTAGGGTTAACATGTGCTGATTTTGACTGTTGTGTTTACTATAAAATTACAGGTAAGAAGATTTTACTTATCGCAATTTATGTTGATGATCTCTTGATATTCTCAAACTGTCCTAAAGATAAAAGCTACATTAAAGATGAGTTATTTAAGCGATTTGATATGAAAGATCTTGGTGAATTAAAGTATTGCCTAGGCATTGAAATTGAAAGAGATAGAGAAAAGGGAATTACAACTATAAATCAATCAACATACATAGAATCAATTCTTAAAAAGTTCTCTATGCATGATTCTAACCCTATTTCTACGCCAGCAGACACCAATCAAAAATTGTCTAAATCTCCTAACAGTGACGAAAATTTGACATCTATATACCAGTCAGCTATTGGTAGTTTACTTTATGCTGCAAAGGGAACACGTCCTGACATATCCTTCATTGTAGGATTATTATGCCAATATTGTCAATGTGCATCAAAAATGCATTGGGTTGCTGCCAAACGTGTGATGAGATATCTCCATGGCACAACTAAAACTAAATTAAAATATGACCGTTCAGCTAATAGTGAATTTTTAGGATATTGTGATGCAGATTTTGCTGGATGTCCTGATGACAGAAAATCGACGACTGGATTTGTCTTCAAACTTGCTGGAGCTGCAGTAACATGGCAAAGTAAAAAACAAACAACTGTAGCTACTTCAACCGTTGAAGCTGAATATACAGCTTTGTCATCTGCCACTAAAGAAGCAATATGGCTTAAAAAGTTCTTAAATGAGTTGAACTTAGAGTTTAAAGACAAACCAATAAAAATATTCTGCGACAACAAAGGTGCTATTGATCTGAGCAAAAATAGCTTATTTCATGCTCGCACTAAGCACATTGATGTGTCTCACCATGTTACTCGAGATTCTGTTAAAAAGAAGCTCATAATTGTTGAAAAGATTTCAACTGATGATATGGTTGCTGACTCTTTAACTAAAGCTGTTCCAAAACAAAAGCACGAATGGTGCATGAATAATATGGGACTTTCAGAACTCTAAAAAAACTTTATTTTTTGAACTTTAAATTTCATTTTTTTGTTTATTCTTTAAAATATAAAATCAGGGGAAGTGTTAAAGTAAGTGATTTTATATTTATTCTGTTTGGCAACACCTTGTAATAAGTTTTTACCATTCTGTATTGGCAACACTTTTTATATGTATCTCTCTGCCGCCTCATGTTGGTGGTTAGCTGTATATCACTTAACGCGATGCTATCTTCTTTAAATAAAACTTATTTAGTTTAATAACCTGCTAACTCTGACAACTAAAAAAAGTTAGAAAAATAAAAATTGCTTCTTTCCTAAAATTTTCTGCAAAGTTCATAAGATTTTCTGAGTACGGCGTGCGTCTATATATTATACAAGTCTGCTAATGGGGTTACAGCTTCCTCCCAAAATAGTCGTAAATAAAATGAAAAGAGTGTTAATTTTTTATTTTTTCTGTTTGAGATAAATTTGTATCCCTCCCCTCCTATCATTAAACAGACCAGTCACTCTTTTCTCTTTAGTTTTACATTAATGCACAACGACTTATTATATTCAAAGAAGTGGAAGGGGAATTATTGAAATTTTAAGTTCACAAATATAGATAGTTATCTGATTAAATAATCTCAGATATTTTAAGTATTATATAAAATATATAAGGTAAATGCTCAAGTAGTCGGCTACAATCAAAGTCATTGCTAGAAAAACATTTTGGAAGGAAATTTGGGGTCTTTGATTTTATCCTCGGCTTATTTTACATTTAGTTTTTACTAATTGAATACAGGTAAGTGTTAAGAGACTTATTCAAGCTTTAATGGGGATCGAAATAATTAACATAATTACATTAGAAAAATTAAGCCTTTTTCAGTGCAAATAAACTTGAAATCTCGTAAGCTACTTCTGTGACGTATAGACTATAATGTCGACTAGATTTATATCTGAAATTTTGCATAAATGCTTTTAAAAGTTTTATTGCCAAACATATTTGGCCGGCAGCATAGAGATAAATTTGTGTACAATTTAAATGATTATCATTGCATCCTTGGATTTGGAATTGCAAATCTGATTATCTGTATCAAGCTATTGAAGAATTTTTTAGTTTTACATTCTGATGCTTTTTTCAGAGCTATATTCAGAGCGAATTCAAATGAATTTTAAAGATTTCTTAAAAATTGTAATTATTTTGTCAACATTCTAATGTAATCAAACAGTAAAGATATGCTAGCATAGAAATTTGATTTTTGAATCTTGACAATAGTTAATTTTCGAATTTTAACAATCTTGATGAATCACATAGTTATACTCATCCTGACAAAAGTTTGAGAAGGGGTGCCCTCTTTGGCTATCGCCTTACCGACAATGAAGTAAGGTGCTTTATAAATAGTTTATTTTTAGTTCCAAATGAAATACTATATAATTTCCCAATCCGTTTCATTAATCACCAGCCAGCAGCAAAAAATTGTAATTTTTTTGCATTAGTAATTAGCCATTTCAGAGTTTCCCACAGATTTAAATCGCGAAAAAACGGCAAATATTGTTAAGAGATCACGAAATAAACGGCCAATTTTATTAAGAGATCGCAAAAACAGCAGTTTGTTAAAATATCGCAAAAAACGGCATATTTTGCTAAAAAATCACGAAAAAACCACAAATATCGCGAAAAAACGGAACTTTTCACAGAATTTTCCGTTTTATTGCGATTTTTGGACTTAATTTGCCGTTTTTTTTCGCAAATCTTTTGACGAAATGTGCCGTTTTATCGCTATTTTTTGACGAAAGTTGCCGTTTCTTGCGACTCATTTGACAAAATTTTCCGTTTTATCGCGATTTTTTGGAAGAAATTTGTCGTTTTTCCACGATCTTTTGAGGAAATCTGCCGTTATTTCGCGATTTTAACGAAACTTGCCATTTTTTTAGCGATTTTTTGACGAAATTACCCGTTCCACGGGACGCGTATGAGGCTATTTTTTGCGTTACGTCGCCGATTTTTAGCGAAATTTATGCGCTATACGGCGTTTGGATCATCGCTGGAGGGCTGCGTTTTTTCAAATGTGGGGCTAAAAGGGCGCTACATTTTTGAATGAATAACAAGAGGGGCGCGAGTTTTTGGATGAGGGGCAAGAGGGGCGCTATTTTTTAAACTAAAGGGCAGGAGGGGCGGAGCGCCCCCCTGAAATTCTCTGAGAGAAACTCTGGCCATTTTTTCTGTTCATACAGGACTGTAGCTAGAAGTCAATAATAGGGGGGGGGGGTGTCTCATATTTTCTCTCTCTTTCTTTGATACACATACTCTTTCTTTGAAACAAACGTATTGTAGGTGCTGTTTCTTATTAAACTGCTTGTAATAACTTCATTTTAGGCTAAGAAAACAATAGAATGCAGAATCAAAAGAATTCGAGTGTATAACAAGTGCAAAATTATACATCATATTAGCTTCATATGTGCAAATAGGATATGCGAGTGTTGAAACACTTATTTGCACTCTATGTACAAATACTACTATTTACTGCTTTTGCAAGACTGTGAGCCTTAAAAATAAGTTCGATTTTTTAATACCGTAAAATGGGGTGAATCGGAACACTTTTGAACTTTAACGTTAAAAAAAAAGCAACAACTGATTTTTTATTTTTTTTATTTTTCTACTAGAAACTTTGGTTTTGTTTTGTTCTCTACTTTTTAAGCAAAAACGAAATATTTTTACTGTTTATATGTATATTATATATATATATTTTGTTAATGGTGTTCCGATTCACCCCGCTGATAGGGGTGAATCGGAACAAATACTATAATCTTTATTTATTCCGATTCAAACTTTAATAGGGCTAATAAAAACAGGTAATAATGATAAGGGAGGAATAGGAACACATAATTACTGTGAAACCAAGTCTTTATTCTATATACAAGTAAAGATATGTCTTTTTAAAAATTAGAAAACAACTTTTAAATCAAGAAAAAATAAAATTTATTTTAAGAAATTATATTCGAATTGCAGAAGTAGCATTTAATACAAATTAACCCCTATTCTGTGTTATCCTTTACTAATAGTCATTGGGTAAGTGAATCTATTGTGTATACTCTGTTCCACCTTAACTTGGCAGCACTGTGAAAGGTAGAAACAGTAACATTCCGCCGTGAAAAATAGTTCTCCGATATTTTTTAATCTTGTGATGAAAATATACAGAAATTTACATGGTTATGTTTATAAATTAATAAATTCGAGATTTTGTAACATATATTCAAAGTAATTTCTCTGTTAAAACGGCAAATATTTAAAAAGGCAAATACGGCAAAAGTATTTAATTCAAAAGTAATTTCTATTTTAAGCGCACGTATAAAGTAAAAATCTTGGCGTAAAAAATTCTCCTTTGGCGAGGAACAAACCTTCAAGGTTAAATATCTGGCGCGCTTTTTAAGCGTCTGTCAATTGTTTAACTTGTCATTCTCACTTATCGCATTCTTGTTGTTTTTATGAAAAGTTCTGAAGTATAAAACTGTATATTAAAATTATGTTACTACTTGGAGAATTAATTGTTTAATAATTATTAAGATGCTACTTCAATCATGAAAAATCCCGTTCGCTAATATTACTTCTACGGAAGAAATCATAAAAAATATCTAATTTGCTTTTCCGAATTTTTAAATTATTAACTTTGCATTTAATAGCTGAGGTCGACAGTGTTGAATTCAGATTTCTGCAGCTTCGGAGGGGGGGGGGGGATATTTTAAACTATTGGAAAGAAATTGCAATTTTTTGGCCATTGAAAACCCATAATTTCAAAATTTTCGGAGAGGGGGGGGGGGATTTCATTGTTCCGGAAAGGAATGTCCCCATGGCCACCTCCTGAATTCGACATTGGAGGTCGAGTTTTTCAACGACCCTTTTTACTTTCTTGTTTTTGTTTTAGGACTTTTTTTGCTAGGATGATTTCACTTTCGATACAAAGTCTGAAAATTGAAACCCTCCCCTCCCCCCCGAAAATGAAATCCTACTGACAAAACCTAAAAATTTTAAAAAGGGTCTTTGTAAAGATTGAGCTCAACTATCCAAGCAAGAATTAAAAAAACCTCAATAAAATATTGAAATGCAAACGAGATATTTTTAAAAAATCGTCCATAGTATTGAATTGGAGTGTTTTTGCATGAGTGAAGTAGCCCCTTAATTTTAAGCAGTGTTAGCAATTTAGTGTTAAATGCAGTTTTAAATTATTTTAATAAATGTAAATATCTGTTACATTTAATATAGTTTTCCATAATTATTATAGAATTTTTACGAACATAATGTTATTGGATATTAATAAATAATGAAATTACTAATTTGCAGTTTATATAATTTTCGAAATTTCTAACTAATAATTATAATTTTTGAATTAAAGTAACATATTTTATATTAGTAATTAAAGCTGTAATCGTTTATGAAACAAACTCTTTATCAGAAATTATGTATTTTAAAGCAAAGGCGGGGGCGATAATAAAAAAATTATAAAATAATTTGATCTTTTAAAAATCATGACGTTTTTACACCCCACGTTTTTACATCTATAATTTTATATGCATTAAAGTTGAGAGATACTTAGCCTGATAGCGTGGTACCTGGCTTTTTCTAGATTTCCCCCAGTGGTTGGGTAAAAATAAAAAAAAAAATCTGTTTTAAATAGATTTTTGGAGAATTTGGCTTTAATGTTTTAACTCAATAAAAATAATGCTTTCCTCTTTTCAATAAAATTTGCTTGCAATTCTATTTTTATTATTTTTATTTTTTTAATGTTATTTGTAGAATTTTTTGCTTTTTGAGACTTTTTTTAACATTTGTAAGAAGTATTAGTTTTTAAATTTTGAGTATAAATTTAAATTTTGTCCTCTCTCCTCTGCAATTAGAAAAAAAAAAAAAAAATCACACCCAAGGGGAAAAAATCGCACTGAAAATGATGATGTTAAACTGAGATATTAAAAAAAAAAAAAAAAAAAAAAAAAAAAAAATGTGACATTTATGCATGGAATTCAATTTCAAGTTTTTAGCTTATTCCAGTAAAAATTTCCATCTTTTTCCAGAATTTGTGCAAAGTTTTTCAATTTTTTCGGGATTTTTTGATATTTTTCGAATTTTGTGAGTCGGGCAGATCTAGGGCTTGACTATGAATAATTGGGTCTTGGAACACTGGGCAAAGATAAATTAGGGGGCCCCTTTCGAATCATTGCAACGGTATTCAAATAGAAATGATGGTCACTCATATGTGCATATGTAATAGATAAACATTTTCGCATCTTCGATTAAATAGAAAATTCTAAGCTTTGTCAATTCTAAATTAACTACCTTAATTAATAAAAGTACACTTTTTTCCCCTTTAGTACAGAATAAAACTCTTTTATATAACTGTAGCAATTTGTTATATTACTTTAAGATTAGTTTAATAACTTCAACATATGAAAGAGTTGGAATTGGAAAAAGAACAAAAATACTTTATAATTTAATTTATGGATTTGAGGGCCCCTTAAGGTTCGGGACCTATGGGCAAAGTCCCGATTTGCCCATGCGATAATAAGGGCCTGGGCAGATCAACAATAATATGAAACAAAACTGAAAAAAAAATGGTGAAACAAAGAAAAGAATAATAATGATGTTCGTTATTTTAGTAAATGTTTATGTAATAAAATTAATTTCATTAGAACCTCAAAACATATCAATTTTTGCACACGCATTATATTTTCACGCCAAAATGGCGCTGTTCCTTGTTTATTTGCAATCGCGTGCTTTTCCAGCAAACCCTGGTTTCTACGGCAACGGCTGTAATTCGGCTCTTGTAGCATATTCAGTACTGCCAAGTTAAGGTGAAACGGAGTATAGCCCCAATCGCTGCATGTATTAATACTATCTACTAATACGCCCTCATCCCCAGCCCTTAAGAGCCTGCATCAGTCAAACCGAAACTCAAAATCCGATCACTAACCTATGCGTGTTGCCACCAGGAAGGCGTATCCCGAACCCAACGATTGACACTTTAAAAGACCAATGATATTTTCCAAGCTTGTAATTAATAAGAAAATGGTCATCTCACGCCACCCTTTATCTCCAGGCGATAAAAAGGGGATAAGATACCCCAGGAAGAAAAAAGTCATTATCAAATGCTAAAAACTCTCGCACCTTTTCAATACTGATAGCCCGAGGGATATGTGCATTTGGATAGTTTCTTCGAGATCATTTCTGACCAAAACAGTCGGATCCGTTTTAAAACAAGTCGACATTGACCTTTTTTGTTAGATAGTTTCAAGTGAAATTTATATGTAATTTTAAAAGACAACATACAAATCGTGATTATTATGTCAGAGATTGCACATTAAACATTTTCCAAAGAATCTCCTCTACATTTTAATATTTTTAAATGATTTTTTTTAGCATTGAATAGCTGAGATCATTGAACTGTACAAAGACCGTTTTATATTTTTTCGATTTTGTTACGAGTATTTTATAGTGGCTTACATCAATAGAGCGAAATCCCAAGATAGGAATTTTAAAGATATCTCGTTTGTATTTTAATATTTTTAAATGATTTTTTTAGCATTGAACAGCTGAGATTTTTCGGTATAAAGACCGTTTTGTACTTTTTTTATTTTGTTTACAGGTGTTTTAAAGAGGCTACTTCAGTCAAGCGAAATCCTATAGTAAAATTTTATAAATATGTCTTTTCGACATTTAAAGATTTTTAAATGATTTTTTTGTCATGGGATAGCTGAGATCTTTAGGTACAAATACCGTTTTGTATTTTTTTTTTTTTTTTTTTGTTTACAGGTGTTTTAAAGAGGCTACTTCAGTCAGTAAGTGAAATCCAATGGTAGAAATTTATAAAAATATCTCTTCTACATTTTAATATTTTTAATTGAAATTTTTTTTTTCTGTCATTGGATAGCTTAGATCTTTCTGTACAAATAACGTTTTTTTACATTTTCGACTTTGTTTAGGGGAATTTTAAAAAAGCTACTTCAGTCAAGTGAAGTCCAATGGAAGAAATTTATAAAAATATCTTTTCTACATTTTAATATTTTTAAATGATTTTTTTGTCATTGGATAGCTTAGATCTTTCGGTACAAAGACCGTTTTGTACTTTTTCGACTTTGTTTAGGGGAATTTTTAAAAAGCTTACTTCAGTCAAATGAAATCCAATTGTGGAAATTTATAAAAATATCTCTTCTACATTTTAATATTTTTAAATGAATTTTTGTCACTGGATAGCTGAGATCTTTCGGTACAAAGATCGTTTTGTACTTTTTCGACTTTGTTTAGGGAAATTTTAAAAAATCTACTTCAGTCAAGTGAAATCCAGTGGTAGGAATTTATAAAAATATCTCTTCTACTTTTTAATATTTTTAAATGATTTTTTGTCATTCGATATCTCAGATCTTTCGGTACAAAGACCGTTTTGTACTTTTTCGACTTTGTTTAGGGGAATTTTAAAAAAGCTATTTCAGTCAAGTGAAATCCAATGGTAGAAATTTATAAAAATATCTCTTCTACTTTTTAATATTTTTAAATGATTTTTTTGTCATTGGATAACTTAGATCTTCCTGTACAAAGACCGTCTTTTACATTTTCGACTTTGTTTAGATGAATTTTAAAAAAGCTACTACAGTCAAGTGAAATCCAATGGTAGAAATTTATAAAAATATCTCTTCTACATTTTAATATTTGTAAATTAATATATTTGTCATTCGATATCTCACATCTTTTGGTACAAAGACCGTTTTGTACTTTTTTGATTTTGTTTACAGGTATTTTAAAGAGGCTACTTCAGTCAAATGAAATCCAATGGTAGGAATTTATAAAAATATCTCTTCTACATTTTAATATTTGTAAATTATTATTTGGCATTCGATATCTCAGATCTTTTGTTACAAAGACCGTTTTGTACTTTTTTGACTTTGTTTAGGGGAATTTTAAAAAAGCTACTTCAGTGAAGTGAAATCTAATGGTAAAAATTTAGAAAAATATCTCTTCTACATTTTAATATCTGTTAATTATTATTTGGCATTCGATATCTCAGATCTTTCGTTGCAAAGACCGTTTTGTACTTTTTCGACTCTGTTTAGGGGAATTTAAAAAAAGCTACTTCAGTGAAGTGAAATGCAATGGTAGAAATTTATAAAAATATCTCTTCTACATTTTAATATTTTTAATTGATTTTTTTGTCACTGGATAGCTTAGATCTTTTTCTACAATGACCGTTTTGTACTTTTTCGACTTTGTTTAGGGGAATTTTAAAAAAAGCTACTTAAGTCAAGTGAAATCCAATGGTAGGAATTTATAAACATATCTCTTCTACATTTTAATATTTTTATATGATTTTTTTGTCATGGGATGGCTGAGATCTTTCGGTGCAAAGACCGTTTTGTACTTTTTCGACTCTGTTTAAGGGAATTTTATGAAAGCTGTTTCAGTCAAGTGAAATCCAATGGTAGAAATTTATAAAAATATCTCTTGCACATTTTAATATTTTTAAATGATTTTTTTGGCATTTCATAGCTGCGATCTTTCGGTACAAAGACTGTTTTGTACTTTTTCGATTTTGTTTAGAGGTGTTTTAAAGAAGCTACATCATTCAAGCAAAATCCTATAGTGGAATTTTATAAATATATCTTTTTATTTTTAAAGATTTTTAAATCATTTTTTGGCATTCGATATCTCAGATCTTTCGGTAAAAAGACCGTTTTGTACTTTTTCGACTTTGTTTTGGATAATTTTAAAAAAGCTACTTCAGTCAAGTGAAATCCATTGGTAGAAATTTATAAAAATATCTCTTCTACATTTTAATATTTTTAAGTGATTTTTTTGTCATTGGATAGCTGAGATCAAATGGTAGTAATAAATATATATATATATATATATATATATATATATCTTCTACATTTTAATGTTTTTAAATGGTTTTTTTTTTGGGGGGGAGGGGGGGGGGCATTGGATATTTCAGATCTTTCGGCACAAAGACTGTTTTGTACTTTTTCGACTTTGTTTAAGGGAATTTTAAAAAAGCTACTTCAGTCAAGTGAAATCCAATGGAAGAACTTTATAAAAATATCTCTTCTACATTTTAATATTTTTAAATGATTTTTTTGTCATTGGATAGCTGAGATCTTTCGGTGCAAAGACCGTTTTGTACTTTTTTGATTTTGTTTACAGGTGTTTTAGTGAGGCTACTTCAGTCAAGTGAATTCCAATGGTAGAAATTTATAAAAATATCTCTACTACATTTTAATATTTTTAAATGATTTTTTTGTCATTGGATAGCTAAGATCTTTCGGTACAAAGACCGTTTTGTACTTTTACGACTTTGTTTAGGGGAATTTTAAAAAAGCTACTTCAGTCAAGTGAATTCCAATGGTAGAAATTTATAAAAATATCTCGTCTACATTTTAATATTTTTAAATGATTCTGTTGTTATGGTATAGCTAAGATCTTTCGGTACAAAGACCGTTTTGTTCTTTTTCGACTTTGTTTACAGGTGTTTTAAAGAGGCTACTTCAGTCAAGTGAAATACATTGGTAGAAATTTATAAAAATATCTCTTCTACATTTTAATATTTTTAAGTGATTTTTTTGTCATTGGATAGCTGAGATCATTCGGTACAAAGACCGTTTTGTACTTTTTTTCAATATGTTTACAGGTGTTTTAAAGGGGCTACTTCAGTCAAGTGAAATCCATTGGTAGAAATTTATAAAAATATCTCTTCTACATTTTAATATTTAAAATGATTTTTTTGTCATTAGATAGCTAAGATCTTTCGGTACAAAGACCGTTTTGTACTTTTTTGATTTTGTTTACAGGTGTTTTAGTGAGGCTACTTCTGTCAAGTGAAATCCAATGGTAGAAATTTATAAAAATATCTCTTCTACATTTGAATATTTTTAAATTATTTTTTGGCATTCGATATCTCAGATCTTTCGGTACAAAGACCGTTTTGTACTTTTTCGACTTTGTTTACAGGTGTTTTAAAGAGGCTACTTCAGTCAAGTGAAATCCATTGGTAGAAATTTATAAAAATATCTCTTCTACTTTTTAATATTTTAAAATGATTTTTTTGTCATTGGATAGCTGAGATTTTTCGGTGTTAAGACCGTTTTGTACTTTTTTGGTTTTGTTTACAGGTGTTCAAAGAGGCTACTTCAGTCAAGCGAAGTCCTTTAGTAGAAATTTATAAATATATCTTTTCTACATTTAAATATTTTTAAATATTTTTTTGGCATTGGATATCTGAGATCTTTCGGTACAAAGACCGTTTTATATTTTTTTGATTTTGTTATGGGAGTTTTAAAGGGGCTTACTTCAATCAAGCGAAATCCTATGAAGTTTTGAAGTTCATATAAATATATATTTTTCTCTTTTACATTTTAATATTTTTAAATGATTATTTTAGCATTGAATGTTAGAAATTTATAAAGATATCTCGTCTACAAGTAAATATAAACTGATGATTACCTCAATCAAGGAAAATCCCATGGTAGAAATTTATAAAGATATCTTTAAGATCATTTAAAAGTCATTTGTAAAGATCATTTTAATATTTGTAATTTTTTTCCATCATATAACTGATATCTTTCTTTACAAAGAACGTTTTATATCTTTTCGATTTTGTTACGGGTATTTTAAAGTGACTTACTTCAATAGATCTAAATCACATTTTAGAAATTTTTAAAGATATCTCGTTTGTATTTTAATTGTCTTTAAACTTTTTTTTCGGGGGGGGGGGGGGGGCATTAGATATCGGAGATTTCTCTGTACAAACACCTTTTTACATTTTTTCGATTTTTTACGGGTATTTTAAAGTGGCTTACTTGAATAGAGAAAAGTCCCATTATAAAAATTTATAAAGATATCTCGTCAACATTTTAATTTTTTAAATGATTTTTTTTAGCATTGAATTTCTGAGATATTTCTGTACAAATACCGCTTTATATTTTTTTCGATTTTTTACGGGTATTTTACAGGGGCTTACTTCAATGAAGCGAAATCCTATCACAGAAATTTATAGAAATATCTCGTCTATATTTTAATAATCTTTTTTATATTGAACAGCTGAGATCTTTCTGTACAAAGGCGGTATTACAATTTTTGATTTCGTTACAGGTATTTTAAAGTGACTTACTTCAGTCAAACGAAATCCCATTGTAGAAATTTATAAAGATATCTCGCCTACATTTAAAAAAAAAAAAAAAAAAAAAAAAAAAATATATATATATATATATTTTTATTTTTTTTCTCTTACATTGAATAGCTTTTACGATTGCATTTATTTTAAAGAGGCTACTGCTGTTAAACGAAACAATGCCTTCGCTTTAAAACTAATGCTATGAAAGAAATTTATAAAAGTTTATCGTCTGCAGGCCATTTTCTATTTTTTCGATTTATTTTACGGGTATATATATATATATATATATATATATATATATATATATATATATATATATATATATATAAACTTTAATTAAACGAAACAATTTACTAGCTTATGATAATTCTTTCGACGATAATCCAACGGTCGAAATTTATAAATAGGTCTCGTCTGCATTTTAATATTTTTCCCCTTTAATAGCTCAGAGCGATCTCTTCAAAGGCCTTTTTCTACTTTTTTAATTTTCTTTACAGGATAGTTTCATTTTCGGAACCGTTTTCAAAAGTGATATTATCCTCATATTTAAAATCTACAGTCAGTATCGAAAAAAGTAAAAAGCGACCTCTATACAAACCATCGTCAGCTATACTATGCAGAAAAAAAAAATAATTAAAAATTGGAATGAAAATATGGTATCTTTTAAAAAATCTTCCATAGGTTTAGTATAATTGAGTTTGTCTTTTTGCGTGACTGAAAAAAACGCTATTCTAAAACTTAGATCAGTTAGACTATGACAGGCTTTGGAATATATGCGTATTATTTAGTTAAAATAGTATAAGAACTTTAAAAATCATTCGTTTATCTTTCTGAAAGGGAAAAACAAAGGAAAGACAATTTATATACAATAAAGCATAAATATATCATTTACGGATGTGAGTTTTACCGGAACAGAATATATTTTCTAAAGTATTGTAAATTAGTCATAATTTTCGATAGAAGTGTCAAAATAAATATATTTCTATTTTTTAAATTAGTGTCATCCAATTTAATCATGAATTGCATAATAATTACTTTATATTTTAGAGTGGGTATACTGCAAACTTTTATTGATTAAAATAGAAATATTTATGAAATATTTATGAAAAGGAACATTTAAACTAATTCATTAAGAATTGTCTAAAAGAATGATAAGAAAAATTTAATACAAATGTATTTATTCGCGAATATATCTATTCATTTTTAATGTCAGAACCATTGTTATTTTCTTTCTGCCCTTTCTTCTTTTCCCTTTGTCGTCTGCAGATGACAAAAAGTTAATTCTATTATTTTTTATAAATTAACGAATATTTCATTTTGATGTTGTCCGCAATTAAAGAATCTTTTTTAGAAATTAAACTTTAAATATATGGAAGAAAAATAATAAAAATGTTAAATGTGTTTTTATTCGAAATCAATAATGCTTTTAAAGTACATTTGAGATTGAATGCCTAGTTAAACAAACTTTTTGAAATCAACATGTATTTACATCATTTCTGAAATTCATTTCTGATCGAACTATCATGCATTCAGGAAAGGATGTTTTTATTTTTTTATCCTAAACCAGCAAACAACATTTTACTAATAGCCACAGGCAAGATTTTACACCTTCGTCCCTGTAAGACTCCCTGGAGGTAAACCCATATCGTCTTTCACCCTAATTACTTTTAAAGCGTCTCCCTTTTAAAGGCGGAGTTAAACACCATTTTCTACTATTTTAACCCTGTTGTTCTGTTCGCATTTACTATACGTATGTAGTGTTCGGGTCAATGTGACCCGATTTAGAATATTACTTTTTCTAGCAGTAAATGAAAATAACTATTTTAGAAATAATTAAAAAAATAGTAAAATAAGCTTAAATATATATCAAATAATACAAAACACCAGTAAAATAACTTAAAAATATTTGAATATTTACTTTTATTTACAATTTGCTTACTTGAAATTTGCAAGTGTGTTTTTTGCAATTGTAACATAATATATTAGTTTTGTTGTCGTTGGTTGATGGGCAGAACTTGCATCTTGCACGTTTAGTACACAATGAAGTGTTCTCATCTGATTCCGAGGGTACGTTTGCACTTTAACTACGCATTCTCTTCACAATTTTGATTGAATCTTCGCTTCTGGGAAGATGCTGTCTTACTTCAATGTGTGGAAAAATTAGAGATTTCCCCAATTCTTCTAAAAAGAGCCTTCGTTTGGTTAATTTATTTTCATTCCATTTGTTGTTTATTGAAATCCCCAGAATAAATGCATTGTAAGCAGATGTATCAAGCATATTATAGAATACTATCATAGGCCACCGATTTGTTTTTCTCTTATAAGTGTGTACTCAATATGTACTCAAAAGTTGATCAAGACTATCCACCGCCCCTTTAGTTGCATTATAATCTAATATCATTTGTGGTTTTTTGTCAGGTCTGTCGCTAACTTCATTTTCATGATGGAAAGTGCCCATAAGAATAACATTTTTGTTCTTTTTAGGGATGTAGTTTACAACTGTTGTATCTTCTGTAAAATAAAATGATGAGCTGTGTACTTCTTTGTTTAGCATTTTCTCAGGAAGTTCGGGCTTATTTTTTCTAATGGTGCCAAGCATAGTCATTTTCCGTTTTAGAAAAAGTTTTCCCAAGTTATAGGATGTGAAAAAGTTATCACATGTAACATTGTGCCCCGAATATCCATAAGTAAGGTCACTCACTACCCGCATACCCTGACTTTTCTCTGGCTTTGATCCTTGATTTTTTCCAGTATAAATTTGTGCATTCAGTACATACGAAGTTTTGCTATCACATAAAGTCCATATTTTTATCCCATACTTGGAGGGTTTACTAGGTATATATTGTTTGAAAGGGCATCGTCCACGAAATCCTACTAATTGTTCATCTACAGTAACATTTTCACTTGGATTATATAATTTAGGTTGAATTTCTATCCACTTTTCCCAAATATCTCTAACAGCAGCTATTTTATCTACAGACCTTCTTTCTTGTCTGGTAGATTTATTGTCAAAACGAATAACTCTCGTGAAAGGTTTCGAGGGACATTGTAGCACGAAATATATTTCTGCCTGTTTCTTGATTCCACAAACTTCTTGTTGATTCTCCATATGATTTCTACACACCAGCTAATAATAATAATCCGATGTATGCTTGAAAAGTTTAAGTATATTTTTAGACTCTTTTTCATACACTTTTCTTCCTTCTATATTAGTCATTTTTATGATTTCGTTCTCGATTGTAGAATTAAATACCTTCGCAAATGCGCTTTTTATGTCAGTTATCCTTGTCGTAGCATATCTTGTGACACCTGGAGTAGTTTTTATATTATTAGCAGCCGTTAATCGACCAGAATGAAGAAGGGGATTCAATTTCCATACTATTTCACGATTCTTAGACTTAATACTCTGTATATTGTGCGTCTTTTGAATATCAATATCAAAATCGTTGTCAGAACTTTCACTTTCAGTTTCCTCACTTGTATGATTTTCATACTCAGACGCATTTTCCTCTTCGTTGTCAAAGGCTTCCATTAATTTAGCAATATCAGCGTCGCTCAAATTTTTACGATTCGCCATTTTTTCACTAATACTCAGAGAAACAACTGTTCTTCAGATTATTAGAAATTGAAATACAGCAAGAAAAAAGAAACGCTACTAACAGATGCATTTTTTCCCTTCCGCCAATGATATCAACATATGACTTTGCTCCTCTGTCACGTGATCTAACACCTGTGCCAACGAAACAGATTTCGAAATAGATACGTTGCAGTAATTATTTTTATTGAATGATTCCAAACAAAATTAAAACGGCATGATAAAATTATTTTTTAATTCGGGTCAATATGACCCGAACAGTACATTAGGACTAAGTTAAAAAATATCTCTAGGAAATATAAATAAACGTAAATACTTCTAAGATTATATAGTTAAATTATTAATGAACAAAGTCAAAAAGTTTCATGGAAATATCTCTGCGCTAATTTTTTTTATAAGTGAACAATAAAATTTTCGGGTCAAATAGACCCGAACAGAACAGCAGGGTTAAATCAAAGTATTTCAACTTTTTATACAAATAGCATAGATTAAATTTTTGTAAAAATCAAAATAAAAAACATTTTCTGAAAGCTAAATAATTAAACTCTGCATGCTGTTTTACCAAATTTTAAAATGTCAAACAGATTTTTCGTAATAAGACATTAAAAGTGAATTTTAAAGACTATAAAATAACGCACTTGTATCGCCTTAAAATTAAAAAAAGAAATAAAATTTCAGAATGACGTGCATAGTTTAAACCTACAGGTTTTCAAAACAAAAAAAATTATTAAATTTGAGCAAAATGCAAAGGAATGAAAGCGATAAATTTCTTCCATTGAAATAACATTAGCTGTTCTATCTCGGAGCGTTACTGATGTAGGGCCTTAAGAGCCTGCATCAGTCAAACCGAAACTCAAAATCCTATCACAAACCTATGCGTGTTGCCACCAGAAAGGCGTATCCCGAACCCAAAGATTGACACTTTAAAAGACCAACGATATTTTCCAAGCTTGTAATTAATAAGAAAATGGTCATCTCAAGCCACCCTTTACCTCCAGGCGATAAAAAGGGGATAAGATGCCCCAGGAAGAAAAAAGTCATTAGTAAATGCTAAAAACTCTCGCACCTTTTCAATACTGATAGCCCGAGGGATATGTGCATTTGGATAGTTTCTTCGAGATAATTTCTGACCAAAACACTCGGATCCGTTTTAAAACAAGTCGACATTGACCTTTTTTGTTAGATAGTTTCAAGTGAAATTGAATCATTTATATGTAATTTTAAAACACAACATACAGATCGTGATTATTATGTCAGAGATTGCACATTAAACATTTTCCAAAGAATCTCTTCTACATTTTAATATTTTTAAATGATTTTTTTAGCATTGAATAGCTGAGATCATTGAACTGTATATTTTCGACTTTCTCTAGGGGAATTTTAAAAAAGCTACTTCAGTGAAGTGAAATCAAATGGTAGAAATTTATAAAAGTATCTCTTCTACATTTTAATATTTTTAAATGTTTTTTTTCTCATTTGATATTTGAGATCTTTCGGTACAAAGACCGTTTTGTACTTTTTCGACTTTGTTTATGAGAATTTTTAAAAAGCTACTTCAGTAAAATGAAATCAAATGGTAGAAATTTATAAAATTATCTCTTCTACATTTTAATATTTTTAAGGGATTTTTTGTCATTGAATAGATGAGATCTTTCGGTGCAAAGACCGTTTTTACTTTTTTGATTTTGTTTACAGGTGTTTTAAAGAGGCTACTTCAGTCAAGTGAATTCCAATGGTAGAAATTTATAAAAAATATCACTTGTACATTTTAATATTTTTAAATGATTTTTTGTCATGGGATAGCTGAGTTTTTTCGGTACAAAGACCGTTTTGTACTTTTTAGACTTTTATTAGGGGAATTTTAAAAAAGCTACTTATGTCAAGTGAAATCCAATGGTAGTAATTTATAAAAATATCTCTTCTACATTTTAATATTTTTAAATGATTTTTTTTTGTCATTGGATAGCTAAGATCTTTCAGTACAAAGACCGTTTTGTACTTTTACGACTTTGTTTAGGGGAATTTTAAAAAAGCTACTTCAGTCAAGTGAATTCCAATGGTAGAAATTTATAAAAATATCTCGTCTACATTTTAATATTTTTAAATGATTCTGTTGTCATAGGATAGCTAAGATCTTTCGGTACAAAGACCGTTTTGTACTTTTTCGACTTTGTTTACAGGTGTTTTAAAGAGGCTACTTTAGTCAAGTGAAATTCATTGGTAGAAATTTATAAAAATATCTCTTCTACATTTTAATATTTTTAAATGATTTTTTGTCATTGGATAGCTGACATCTTTCGGTACAAAGACCGTTTTGAACTTTTTTATTATGTTTACAGGTGTTTTAATGAGGCTACTTCAGTCAAGTAAATTCCAATGGTAGAAATTTATAAAAATATCTTGTCTATATTTTTATATTTTTAAATGATTCTTTTGTCATGGGATAGCTAAGATCTTTCGGTACAAAGACCGTTTTGTACTTTTTCGACTTTGTTTAGGGGAATTTTAAAAAAGCTACTTCAGTCAAGTGAAATCCAATGGTAGAAATTTATAAAAATATCTCGTCTACATTTTAATATTTTTAAATGATTTTTTGTCATTGGATAGCTGACATCTTTCGGTACAAAGACCGTTTTGTATTTTTTTGATTTTGTTTAGGAGAATTTTAAAAAGCTACTTCAGTCAAGTGAAATCGAATGGTAGAAATTTATAAAAATATCTCTTCTACATTTTAATATTTTTAAATGATTTTTTTGTCATGGGATAGCTAAGATCTTTCGGTAAAAAGACCATTTTGTATTTTTTTGATTTTGTTCACAGGTGTTTTAAAGAGGCTACTTCAGTCAAGTGAATTCCAATGGTAGAAATTTATAAAAATATCTCTTCTACATTTTAATATTTTTAAATGATTTTCTCGTCATTTGATAGTGAGATCTTTCGGTACAAAGACCGTTTTTACTTTTTTGATTTTGTTTGCAGGTGTTTTAAAGAGGCTACTTCAGTCAAGTGAAATCCAATGGTAGAAATTTATACAAATATCACTTGTACATTTTAATATTTTTAAATGATTTTTTGTCATGGGATAGCTGAGTTCTTTCGGTACAAAGACCGTTTTGTACTTTTTAGACTTTTATTAGGGGAATTTTAAAAAAGCTACTTCTGTCAAGTGAAATCCAATGGTAGAAATTAAGAAAAATATCTCTTCTACATTATAATATTTTTAAATTATTTTTTGGCATTCGATATCCCAGATCTTTCGGTACAAAGACCGTTTTGTACTTTTTCGTCTTTGTTTAGGGGAATTTTAAAAAAGCTATTTCAGTTAAGTGAAATTCAATTGCAGAAATTTATAAAAAAATATCTTCTACATTTTAATATTTTTAAATGATTTTTTGGCATTGGATAGCTGAAATTTTTCGGTACAAAGACCGTTTTGTACTTTTTTGATTTTGTTTACAGGTGTTGTAAAGAGGCTACTTCAGTCAAGTGAAATCCAATGGTAGAAATTTATAAAAATATCTCTTCTACATTTTAATATTTTTAAATGATTTTTTTGTCATTGGATAGCTGAGATCTTTCGGTGTGAAGACCGTTTTGTACTTTTTTTGTTTTGTTTATATTTGTTTAAAGAGGCTACTTCAGTCAAGCGAAATCCTTTAGTAGAAATTTATAAATACAGTGTCTCACAAAAGTGATGGGACACTTGTGCTTTATAAAAAGAAACTGCAATAAAATAAGTAAACAAACATGTGCAACAATTTTTTGGGTGTGTTTCATATTTAAAGTTAGTAACAATTATTACATAACATACATTTTGTCAAAATATTAAAATATTAATTTAGTAAAAATACAATTATTCAGAACGGAGCAAAAAATGGCTCACATAAGTGATGGGACACTTACTTTTCCATCAAATATTTATCCAAAAATTTTACTTTTTAAAAGGTTTTAATATTTTGTTGGATTTCCCTTTACTTTTAAAACATGATTTAATCTTTTTGGTATGGATGACTAATTTTTTTGTGATTTCTGGAGTGATTTTACCCCATTCTTCTTGAAGCACCAATTTTAGTTGTTGTTTTGAAGAAATGGTGTGTTTGCGAATTCTTGATTCCAATTCTTGCCAAATATTCCCTATGGAATTTAAGTCTGGAGATTGTGGTGGTGTTTTTATTATTTCAGGACAGTTATATAGCAGCCAGAGTCTAACGTTCAGAGCAGTGTGCTTGGGGTCATTGTCCTGGTAGAATTTAAAATCGTTATGAAGGTTCAATTTTCGTGCTGAAGATTTCAAATTTTGCTTTAAAATATCAATATACTTGTACTGATCCATTATACTGTCAATAAAAACAAGATTACCAACTCCAGCGGACGACATACACCCCTATACCATAACTCCGTCTCCACCATGTTTTACTGTTGGTACCAAGTTCTGTTTGCGAAATTCTTCCCTGGGTTTTCTCCACACCAAGATACTACCGTCAGAACCAAATATATTAAATTTACTCTCATCAGCAAATATAACTTTATTCCAGTAATCATAATTCTTATTTATGTTTGATTTTGCGAAAGCTAGTCTGAGTTTTCTATTCTTTTTACTTACGAAGAATTTTTTCCTGGCTACTCTACTGTGATATTCAGCAGATCGAATTACCCTTCTAATAGTCTCAGGATTAACAATTATTCCATATAATGCTTGCAAATCAGCAGCAACTTTTGAAGCACTATTTCTTGGATTTTTTTTAATATTTCGAACGATAATTCGCTTTATTCCATTGGATAGCTTTGATGGTCGGCCAGGTCTTCTTTTATCCTGAATCATATGATTCTTTTTATATCGTTTAATGATATTGAAAACTGTTGAACGACTCAAGTTAACTGTTTCAGCTGTTTTTCTAATAGATTTTCCACGTTCAATATGCAAATTAATAACTAATTTTCGAATTTCAGGCGAAGTTTCTTTTCGTTTAGCATTCATGGCTACACAGAGCTAAAAAAACACAAAAATTCCAAAACAAACTGGAGAGAAATACTGCAGACAATTTTATAAATTATTGCCAATTGCTTTTAAGTAAAAATAAAACCCCAAAAAATATTTTTATTGCTTATTTCAGACGATTTTTGTTGCATATATAATGGTGTCCCATCACTTATGTGAGCTATTTTTTGCTCCATTCTAAACATTTGTCTTTTTATTAAATTAATATTTTAATATTTTGACAAAATGTATGTTATGTAATAATCTTTACTAAATTTAAGTATGAAACACACCCACAAAAAAATGTGTACATGTTTTTTTAATTTATTTGATTAGTTTCCTTTTGCAAAGCACAAGTGTCCCATCACTTATGTGAGACACTGTATATCTTTTCTACATTTAAATATTTTTAAATGATTTTTTGGCATTGGATATCTTAGATCTTTCGGTACAAAGACCGTTTTATATTTTTTCGATTTTGTTATGGGGGTTTTAAAGGGGCTTACTTCAATCAAGCGAAATCCTATGAAGTTTTGAAGTTCATATAAATATATATTTTTCTCTTATACATTTAATATTTTTAAATGCTTTTTTTAGCATTGAATGTTAGAAATTTATAAAGATATCTCGTCTATAAGTAAGTATAAACTGATGATTACCTGAATCAAGCAAAATTCCATGGTAGAAATTTATAAAGATATCTTTAAGATCATTTAAAAGTCCTTTCTAACGATCATTTTAATACTTGTAATTTTTTTTTCATTATATAACTGATATCTTTCTTTACAAAGAACGTTTTATATCTTTTCGATTTTGTTACGGGTATTTTAAAGTGACTTACTTCAATAGAGCTAAATCACATTTTAGAAATTTTTAAAGATATCTCGTTTGTATTTTAATTGTCTTTAAACTTTTTTCGGGGGAGGGGGGGGCATTAGATATCGGAGATTTCTCTGTACAAACACCTTTTTACATTTTTTCGATTTTTTACGGGTATTTTAAAGTGGCTTACTTGAATAGAGAGAAGTCCCATTATAGAAATTTATGAAGATATCTCGTCAACATTTTAATTTTTTAAATTATTTTTTTAGCATTGAATTTCTGAGATATTTCTGTACAAATACCGCTTTATATTTTTTTCGATTTTTTACGGGTATTTTAAAGGGGCTTACTTCAATGAAGCGAAATCCTATGACAGAAATTTATAGAAATATCTCGTCTATATTTTAATAATCTTTTTTATATATAACAGCTGAGATCTTTCTGTACAAAGGCCGTATTACAATTTTTGATTTCGATACAGGTATTTTAAAGTGACTTACTTCAGTCAAGCGAAATCCCATTGTTGAAATTTATAAAGATATCTCGCCTACATTTAAAAAAATTATTTTTTTTTTCTCTTACATTGAATAACTTTTACGATTTCATTTATTTTAAAGAGGCTACTGCAGTTAAACGAAACAATGCCTTCGCCTTAAAGCTAATGCTATGAAAGAAATTTATAAAAGTATATCGTCTGTGTTTTAATAGTTTTAAGTATTTTTTTTTTTTTTTTTTTTTTTTTTACTTTGCCTAGTTGATATCGATTTGCACAAAGGCCATTTTCTATTTTTTCAATTTATTTTACGGGTAAAAAAAAAAAAAAAAAAAAACTTTAATCAAGCGAAACAATTTACTAGCTTATGATAATTCTTTCGACGATAATCCAACGGTCGAAATTTATAAATAAATCTCGTCTGCATTTTAATATTTTTTCCCCCTTTAATAGCTCAGAGCGATCTCTTCAAAGGCCTTTTTCTACTTTTTTTAATTTTCTTTACAGGACAATTTCATTTTCGGAACCGTTTTCAAAAGTGATATTATCCTCATATTTAAAATCTACAATCAGTATCGAAAAAAGTAAAAAGCGGCCTCTATACAAACCATCGTCAGCTATACTATGCAGAAAAAAAATAATTAAAAATTGGAATGAAAATATGGTATCTTTATAAAAAATCTTCCGTATGTTTAGTATAATTGAGTTTGTCTTTTCGCGTGACTGAAAAAACCGCTATTCTAAAACTTAGATCAGTTAGACTATATAACAGGCTTTGGAATATATGCGTATTATTTAGTTAAAATAGTATAAGAACTTTAAAAATCATTCGTTTATCTTTCTGAAAGGTAAAAATAAAGGAAAGACAATTTATGTACAATAAAGCATAAATATATCATTTACGGATGTGAATTTTACCGCAACAGAATATATTTTCTAAAGTATTGTAAATTAGTCATAATTTTCGATAGATGTGTCAAAATAAATATATTTCTATCATTTAAATTAGTGTTATCCAATTTCATCATGAATTGCATAATAATTACTTTATATTTTAGAGTGGGTATACTGCAAACTTTTATTGATTAAAATAGAAATATTTATGAAAAGGAACATTTAAACTAATTCATTAAGAATTGTCTAAAAGAACGATAAGAAAAATTTAATACAAATGTATTTATTCGCGAATATATCTATTCATTTTTAATGTCAGAACCATTGTTATTTTCTTTCTGCCCTTTCTTCTTTTCCCTTTGTCGTCTGCAGATGACAAAAAGTTAATTCTATTATTTTTAGCTCACAGGCTATCATAGCCTGAGAGCTTATGTGCCCGTCCGTTCTGTATGTATGTTCGTACGTAACGCGATAACTCATGATAAAAATATCCGATCCACTTGAAATTTTGTATGTAGGTATATCCTGACAAGGCGCTTCCCTGAGTAGTTTTTGGAGTTCATTCGATATGTATAAGAGGGGGAACGGGGGGCTCATGCCCCCCGTTAGTTGATATAGATGGGATTTTCATGCAGAATTAAGTTTTCAAAATTTAGATTAGGATCATTCTGATGAGGCGATTCCGTGACTGTTATTAGGTGTTCATTGATTAAGTATAAATAGGGGGAACAGGGGTTCTAATGCCCCCCCCCCCTGTTAGTTGATATAAATGGGATTTTCATGCAGAATTAAGTTTTCAAAATTTAGATTAGGATCATTCTGATGAGGCGATTCCGTGACTGTTATTAGGTGTTCATTGAATAAGTATAAGTAGGGGGAACAGGGGTTCTAATGCCCCCCCCCCCCGTTAGTTGATATAAATGGGATTTTCATGCAGAATTAAGTTTTCGTTCAAAATTTAGATTAGGATCATTCTGATGAGGCGATTCAGTGACTGTTATTAGTTGTTCATTGAATAAGTATAAATAGGGGGAACAGGGGTTCTAATGCCCCCCCACCCCCGTTAGTTGATATAAATGGGATTTTAATGCAGAATTAAGTTTTCGTTCAAAATTTAGATTAGGATCATTCTGATGAGGCGATTCCGTGACTGTTATTAGGTGTTCATTGAATAAGTATAAATAAGGGGAACAGGGGCTCTAATGCCCCCCCCCCCCCGTTAGTTGATATAAATGGGATTTTCATGCAGAATTAATTTTCGTTCAAAATTTAGATTAGGATCATTCTGATGAGGCGATTCCGTGACTGTTATTAGGTGTTCATTGAATAAGTATAAATAAGGGGAACAGGGGTTCTAATGTCCCCCCCCCCCCTTAATTTATATAAATGGGTTTTTCAAGCAGAATTGTCAGATTTCGTTCAAATCTCTGAATAGTTTTGGAAGTTTAATGGTTAAGTATAAAAGAGGGGGATAACTCTTTTTAAATTATACAAATGCTAAATGGGTTTTTATTAAGAATTATCTAATTTGCTCTGAATTTTGGATATAGATTTTTTATATGATAAAGCATGTCTTTGGTAGTATAGGAGGTTCAATGATTAAGTATAAAAAAAGAGAAAAGGGGAGAGCTGTTTCCCCTTCTTAATTTTTTTTTTCGAACGGAATTAACCCTTGAAAATATAAAGCTTTAATGTGCAATTAGTATTTGTAGCCTGTGAGCTCAATGCCTTCAGTTTAACTGGGCAGTATTCTTTATTTATAAATTAACGAATATTTCATTTTGATGTTGTCCGCAATTAAAGAATCTTTTTTAGAAATTAAACTTTAAATATATGGAAGAAAAATAATAAAAATGTTAAATGTGTTTTTATTCGAAATCAATAATGCTTTTAAAGTACATTTGAGATTGAATGCCTAGTTAAACAAACTTTTTGAAATCAACATGTATTTACATCATTTCTGAAATTCATTTCTGATCGAACTATCATGCATTCAGGAAAGGATGTTTTTATTTTTTTATCCTAAACCAGCAAACAACATTTTACTAATAGCCACAGGCAAGATTTTACACCTTCGTCCCTGAAGACTCCCTGGAGGTAAACCCATATCGTCTTTCGCTCTAATTACTTTTAAGGCGTCTCCCTTTTAAAGGCGGAGTTAAACACCATTTTCGTCTGTTTTAAATCAAAGTGTTTCAACTTTTTATACAAATAGCATAGATTAAATTTTTTTAAAAATCAAAACAAAAAACATTTTCTGAAAGCTAAATAATTAAACTCTGCATGCTGTTTTACCAAATTTTAAAATGTCAAACCGATTTTTCGTAATAAGACATTAAAGGTGAATTTTAAAGACTATAAAATAACGCACTTGTATCGCCTTAAAATTAAAAAAAATAAATAAAATTTCAGAATGACGTGCATAGTTTAAACCTACAGGTTTTCAAAACAACAAAAATTATTAAATTTGAGCTAAATGCAAAGGAATGAAAGCGATAAATTTCTTCCATTGAAATAACATTAGCCGTTCTATCCCGGAGCGTTACTGATGTAGGGCCTTAATAGTGTTTGCATCCCTCTCTTTTCAGGTGCGTTCGTAATTATGTAAATACGTAGCACCTATTGTTGTCGCTCAGTCCGTCCGTCCGTCTGTCTGTCTGTCTGTCCGTCCGCATATAACAACGCAAAAACTATCCAACCGAATCGTTTGAAATTTAAAATACATAATTATTATATAATTTTGTCGAGTTATTTCAAATTTTATGAAAATCGGATGGATAGATCAATTACAGGGACAATCAAAAGGATTCCGTTACATTACGGTCAATGTGGAAAAAAGTTTCAAACGCATTTTAATCGTTTGAAATTTAAAACGTATATTTATTACATAATTTTCTCGAGTCATTTCAAATTTTATGAAAATCGGATGGATAGATCAATTACAGGGACAATCAAAAGTATTCCGTTACATTACGATCAATGGGGAAAAAAGTTCCAAGTGCATTTTAATGGTGTTACACTCATTTGAACATAACAGAATTGACATGAATCTATGAAATATGTATTAAAAATACATTTTGTACAATCTGTGATGCAAAGAATATTTATTATTAAATTACAGGGACACACAAATGTATTCCACTAAATAATGTTATACGGGGAAACATTGTTTGGGGGGTGTTTTAATTATATTAAATTACTTCACATTTTATGAATAAGATATACGTTAATGAAGTATAATAAAAATTACTCCCCGCATATTTACAGGAACACAAAGATTTCGACCACTATACTGTATCCAAAGTACGCTCTACTATATCAGCAAGATCTGAATATTTTAAAACTTTGTTATCGTACCAACGCACCTCATTTGCTACGCTTCACGTGCAATTTCCAACTTGTTTAATTGGTTTTCACTTTGAGATGTTTATGTAATATTGTGGATGTCAGAGAATAATTCTGTGCAGTTTTTCTAAGTAATTTGCTATTTTTAAGTTCTTTTATTGTGTGTTCCGTGTCTGTTGGATTAAGCGTTGACTTTTTTCTTTAAGAAAGTGATTTATCGGCACTTTTAAACTCTTCAAATAATTAGAACAAACAAAATATTGTTACAAAACATATTTATACACATGTTTTCATATACAGTGAAACTTGGATAATTCGAACTTGTTTAATTCGAAATTCTGGCTAATTCGAATTTTTTGCCTGGTCCCTAGAATTCTGTATTAAAATAATGTAAAAAAAAATGTGGATATTTCGAATTTTAGTTTGGATAATTCGAATTTTTCGTAGGATTGTCTTTCAAATTTTGCGGTAATTACTAATCCTTTAGACTTTTTTAATCTATGGAGGGACAATCTGAAGATGAACAGAACAAGGAATTACAAGAGAAGTTCCTTAGTTCCTAGTTCCTTAGAAGCTAGGTGCATATACATGAACTTCGACGTTTTTGAAGGTCTGTCCAATGAAAAAGACTATTTTTGTGTCAATTGATTAGTTGTAATCATATGCTATGACTCAAAGATTGTATTCGGGAAAGCAATCAGGAATATCTGATTTTTTTTCTTAAAAATAATGAATAATTAAACTAGTAAAAAATGTTTGATTTAATGAAAAAAAAATATAGAAGTATCCTAGTTTTGAATCCTAGACCTTTGTTGTCCTAGTAGTAAAGTTTATATGTTAAATATTTCATTGTGGAGTTATTCTTTCTTTATTTATCTCTTCTTTTTGAGCGAATATATTTAATTCGAATTTTTGGATAGTTCGAACTTTTCTTTTGGTCCCTTGAACTTCGAATTATCCAAGTTCCACTGTATTACATGAAACTGTTACTGTATAGAAAAATAGACGATGAGAGAAAACGTGTTCCGTAACGTGAAACGTAAATCTTAAACCTCTGATGTTACAAGCCATTTTTCATTATGTAGTTTAGAAATAAGTAGAATTTAACACAATATATTGTTTACAGGTCTATCATTAATTAAAAATCCCCTCTCTTAGGTTTAGAATACGAAAAATACTGTAGTTACATACAAAGTTTTGAAGACGTTGAAAAAATGAGCTTTTTCAGGATCCTCATGAAGTTTTTTTTTTATATACCCTACTTGTAGTTGTGCAAACATGTCAAAACTGAATTTCCCAACTCTTAATGTTATTACCTTCTTGTAAAAAAATTGGCAACTAAAAATATCATCACATATATTTGTAATGAATTTATTTGTATGACCTGGAAGTTTCGTTTCTATTCACCCCATTTTACGGTAGAGTTTCATTTGGATTTTCGGAACATAAATTAATTTAATGACCTTGGAATTTTTTACAAGGGAGGCTCAAAATGTTTTAGGGGGCTGAGTCCCCATGGTACTCCCATAGATACGGCTCTGCTGGTATAAATGGCTGACACTACTTGTTTTTTTACCCCATATAATCCCACATAAATAACATAAGAGGGAAAATTTTCTTTAAAAATGTAAAACTTACGGGTAGCATGTTCTCTTTCTACTTCATCACAATTATTTTTTATTGCTTGAAACTCTTCATCTATGTTAGCACTCGACCCCCGGACTTTCTGCAATACCTCCTTGGCCTTATCATATCTGCCCTTGCTGATTAACCAACGGGGCGATTCTGGCATGAATAGAAAACCAAAAAACTGCAGGACAGCAGGTACTGCTGCAATACCTAGCATATACCTAAAGTAAAAGTGAAAAAAAGTGCATAAAAATACTGATATTAACATTCGATTTACACAAGTTTTTAAGACCGAAACCGAATTTTAGTTATCTTCTTAGTTTCGGCAGAAAACGAAACGGTCTAAAAAATAAACTTTAAGTAATTAATACACACACACACACATAGTAAGGTTCTAATTATCACTAGGAAATAATAGCGATATCTTGATTAAATTTATTCTGCATATCAGTTGATCCTTGTGTACCATAATTTATAAACTATAGTTATTAATGTTGATTTATTAGTTTCCAGGAAGCTGAAGATTGAAGTAAACGCAATATGGAGACCATACAGACTTGCCAGTGTGATCAAGTTAATGCATTTGAAAGCTAATAGTGCCCGGCAAATCCATAATGAAATGTTGGCTGTTTATGGAAGTGATAGTCCATCCTATGACACTGTTTTTAGATGGAAAAAGAATTTTTCAAGGAACTAAATGTCCCTCACAGGCGATTCAAAATGTGGGAGACCACTAATCACGGATGATGCTGCCGCATTAAAGGAAGTGGAGGACTTTAATTTATAGATCGAAGGATAACCATCCAAATGATTATGAATGAGACTTATCTTATTATAGTTACTACAGTGTGTGAGAAATTATTCGCGAAGCTGCACATGTAAAACATTAATCCAAATTAACTGCATATATTACATTATCTCAGTATGTTGATTTCCCAGATTGTTGACTCTTTTTCAAAAGCAAATTCGGCGTGAAAAGTTGAATCTTTTAAAGAAAGACAAAGCAGAATTTTTTTTTTTTTTGTCGCTTGATAACTATGGATGAATTTTGGATCTATAACTATGATTCAGATACCAAAGAGATATAAAAGGAGTAAAATCACAGCGACTCACCTCCTCCCAAGAAGGCTAAGGTGCTGAAGTCTTCAGGAAAGGTGTTGTGTGTCTTTTGGGAATGCCTTAGAGTCATCTTAATAGACTACATGGGGAAAGATCAGACAATCAGTGGTGCCCATTACTGCACACTGTTGAAAAAAAATTTAGGATGATCTCTGATCCAAAAAAAGCGTGGTATGATCAAAAAAGGCGCCCGTCTTCTTGCCAAAATGTAAGGTACCCTGGGGTAATAACGTCACGCTAAGGTTCTACCAATTTTCACGGCTCAGTTTTAGTTTGTATTTTTCAAACAAATATATGATTTGATACAGCAACTCATTGACTATCTATATAAAAAAATAATTTAACAGATATGTATTCATAAAATGTAATGGCGTGATTTCTTGACCAATGCTATTTGGCGTCATTACCCACCTATATGGGTAATAACGCCATGCAAACAAAACTATGAAATAAGATGGAATAATTGCATGTAGATTGCCCAATTCTAAAAATACAAACTCTACAAACTTAGAAATTGACAAATTGCATTCTAAGCTATTGAAAATGTTCAATTTTTTGTGAAAGTGTAAGAAAAATAAAGGTGTGGTGTGTGTGTGTGTGGGGGGGGGGGGGGGGAGGATGAGGCAAAAGAATAACAGACCGTGAGCTTCTTTTTGTTTAAAAAGGATAGCTTAAACAGAATTATTAGAAACATTGCACAGTTTTAACTGTGTTTATTTGAATCTGTATTTAGGATGTAGCTCAGCCACTCTAGGGAATCAATCGGGGTATTAATGCCAAGGATTGGCATTATTACCCCGTTATAGTTATTGCGCTGTACATTTTAAATTACAAATTATTTCGAGAAGATATCCAAAATCTTCAACAATATTTTGAAAGTCCATGAAATGTACTACAAATTTATGTAATTAACAAAGTATTTCCGGATAAAAAAATAGTCCTTCACATCACAAAACGTATCTCGCAAATTTTAGATCAAGCGTTAATTTTAGTTGCTTGTAAAAACAATAAGACCTAAAAATGAAATAAATTAACTTGAAGCTGTTTTTTGCGATTTATATGACTCAAAACCCTTCTGCGCAGAGCACATGGGTGTCATTTACCAGATTATTTCATAATTATGCAAAATATTATCACTTGGTGTTATTACCCCGCAAGGCGTTATTACACCAGACCACCTTACTTGTTACCCATCTCAAATAGCGATTGAGGAATCTAAGCAACATGGTTTTGAGATTTTTCCATATCCGCCCTATTAACCCAAGAAACTTTTTCTTACTCTCAAAATTAAAAAAAAAAAAAGGGGTTTGAAGATCTGATTTCAAGGACTATGTCATTCAATAAGTGGAATAATGGCTTTCAACTCAATCTTCAAAGTACTTTAATAACAACCTTCGAAAAGTTAAAAAACGCTAGGAGATAAATAGCTCTAGTTAGTGACTATATAGAGAAATCTTAGAAAAAAATCCATCTCCATTATTTCTTAGTAATAATTAAAACTTTGTTCATTTAAGCCAATTTTACTCAAATCGATGAGTGATGTTGAAAATTCCCGAAGGGAGAAACAAGATTTCGGGAATAAAGATAATTTGATCCGAGTTTCGGTAACGGCTAAATATTTGCCAGTGTTTTCACTGAAACTAATATTTTGCATCAAAAACGAAACCTAATATTCTGTCGAACACTAATTATTATACAAACAGATATAAATAGAGTTTACGCTTCGCTATCAGTCAGGCTGTTGATATCAATTATATTTACAATTTGATATAATTACTGATTTGGAATGCATTAGTATTTTTTAACACTTTCCAACATAATTGAAAAGTTCAACATAGTTTTAGGACACTTTCCAACATAGTTGAAAACGTAAACACTTTTCAACATAGTTGAAAAGCGTTTATGTTTATATATAATGTATATATTTATATTTTTTTAATGTCAAACAAATTCCTCTGAATTTGGCGACAGAGAAAAATTTCGTCGCGACCTTGGTTAGCGCTCTGCCACTTTTGTGAATACATTGGAAGTGGAAGAAAACGAGTCAATCGAGAACTAGAGTAAATTTATTTAAAATCGCTGTTTCTTTCTGTATTTTTAGAGAAGATTTTTAAAAGTGTACTACTTTTATATTTCATATAATGCAATGAGAATTCAATACAATAGTTAGCGAAAAATTAAAAAACCTTTCAGATTAAATAAAAATCACTAACCTCCATCCCTCGTCATGTTCACTGAATAGTCCGTCCACTACACTAGCAGCAAATTGTCCAAAAGTGATTGCACAGTTGTTGATGGTGACTAGAATACCACGGATGTCCTGAGGCGCCACTTCGGCAATGTACATCGGAACACACATGGAAGCTAGTCCTGAAAGTAAGCAGGAGAAAACAGGTCATTAATTATACAAAAATAAATACATAAAAATCTGAATAAAATTGCAATTTGACAAACAATAATTTGGAAAATGAAATGCTAATCAATTTAACATGTTCGATTCAGATTCAGATGACAAAAGTTTACCCGATTTAAGTTTACTTACCGAATTCAAATTAGAGTTTATCCAATACAAATGGTCATCTAATGGTTTATGGTTTAATAATAATAAGCTCGACATGGCAGCGATCGTTCGATAGCTTCAGAGCTCCGAGCTCACTCTTCCCGCTTTTTGGTGCTTTAGATTTAATAAATTTTCCTTTTAAATTTGTCCGGTTTCAATTTTTGATTCCCCCCTCCCCTCCTCTCCCTAACCTGGCTTTCGTTAGAGAGTCTTTAGTAAGAGAAGAAAAGCTAAAAGATCACAGAGCTTAAAAATGGCCCCCAAAAAAAAAAAAAAAAAAAAAAAAAAAAAATCGCGGACATTATAAGATTTTTTTTTGACAAAAAACAACAACCATTTTCCAAATGGTTAATAACAGGATAATACTATAAAAAATTGTCACATTCTGAGGTTTTATAAACGCGACAGAATGGTTGTTAAGATTAATAAATACTTTTTTAGTAAAAAAATATATACATTTTGCAATTAAATAAAATCTGCAAATGAACCAAGTTTTGTATTATTTCAAAGAGTTTAGTAATTTTTCTTCGTTCTTTTTTCGAAACTGGGAAAATAAAATCTGCAAGTGAGCAAGTTTTGTATTGTTTCAAAGCGTTTGTTTTCTTAGTAATTTTTCTTCGTATTTTTTATCGAAACTAGGACCAGCATTGGCGTAGCTACTTATCCAGCGCCCTAAAGAACGAAAAATCAATGCGCTCTCTTGTCTCTAGGGAAATTTTTGCTTTATTTAAGTTTTAAAATCGTGTACATAGAGTTCGTTGGGTTGATTATTTTTGGATATTAATAATTTCTATAAAGAAAATTTTCTTTTGTTTAATCGCAGAATCTACCAAATAAGCAAAGGAAAATTCACTTTTAGAAAATACTGTAAATTCAAAAATAAACACATGTTTGAACCCTACCCTATATATAAATATATACAGGGTGTTTCTAAATTCATGGTACAAACTTTAAGGGGTGATAGTACAAATCAAGACAAACAATATTAAATAGGAAACTAAGGGTCCGAAACGTCTTCCGAAGGAGATAGGCGCCATTAAAGTTTAGGGTCCGAAAATTCAAATGATTGTAAAAAACAGAAAAATTGGTCGATTCATTTGCAGTTTTCACTAAAACTATTCTTTATGTCAGTATTGTCTTGAAAATAAATTATAAAGATAAATTTCAAAAAATGCCGATAGAGGGCGCTTTAGACTTTGCAGTAAGGTACAACTAGTTTTTACTGTTATTTTTTGCATCTCATTAGTTTTTTTTAGAAGCTTAGACATAAACTCAAATTTTGAGCTCAAAATCTAAATCGTTGGGAGTGGTTAAGCAGCGCAAACCGAACTGTGGAAGGAGGTTCAAATTCCAAATGATTATAAAAAACGGAAAAATTGGTCAATTGATTTGCAATTTGCACTAAAATTATTCTTAATGTCAGTATTATCTTGAAAATAAATTATAAAGACCAAATTCAAAAAATGCCGATAGAGGGCGCTTTAGACTTTGGAGTAAGGTACAACTATTTTTACCGTTATTTTTTGCATCTCATGAAATTTTTTTAGAAACTTAGACATAAACTTAAATTTTGAGATGAAAATCTGAATCATTGGGAGTGGTTAAGTAGCGCAAACTGAACTGTGTTCAATGGGGGTGGGGTGGTTCAAATTTCAAATGATTATAAAAAAAGAAAAAATTGGTCGATTCGTTTGCCGTTTTCGCTAAAACTATTTTTATGTCAATATTTCCTTGAAAATAAATTTTAAAGATTAATTTCAAAAAATACCGTTAGAGGGCGCCTTAAACTTTAGAGTAACCAAGAACTATTTTTACCCGTTATTTTTTGTATCTAATTAAATGCTTGTAAATGTTCAAACTTAAATTTTGAGCTCAAAATTTGCATCGTTGTGAGTAATTAAGTAGCGGAAAATTGAAATGTGTTCGAGGAATGGGGAGGGTAACATTTCAACTCCTGAACACATTTCAGTTTGCGCTTCTTAACCCCTCCCATCGATTTAGAATTTGAGCTCAAAATTTAAATCTAAGCATTTGCAAGCATTTAATTAGATACAAAAAATAACGGTTAAAAATAGTTCTTGGTTACTCTAAATTTTAAGGCGCCCTCTAACGGTATTTTTTGAAATCAATCTTTAAAATTTATTTTCAAGGAAATATTGACAAAAAGAATAGTTTTAGCAAAAACGGCAAACGAATCGACCAATTTTTCCGTTTTTTATAATCATTTGAAATTTGAACCTGCCCTCCCCATTGAACACAGTTCAGTTTGCGCTACTTAACCACTCCCAACGATTCAGATTTTCATCTCAAAATTTAAGTTTATGTCTAAGCTTCTAAAAAAAATTTATGAGATGCAAAAAATAACGGTAAAAAATAGTTGTACGTTACTCCAAAGTCTAAAGCACCCTCTATCGGCATTTTTTGAATTTGATCTTTATAATTTAATTTCATTATAATACTGACATAAAGAATAATTTTAGCGAAAATCGCAAATCAATTGACCAATTTTTCCGTTTTTTATAATCATTTGATATTGGAATCCCCCCCCCCCCCCCCCACACACACACAGTTCGGTTTGCGCTACTTAACCACTCCCAACGATTTAGATTTTGAGCTCAAAATTTGAGTTTATGTCTAAGCTTCTAAAAAAAATTAATGAGATGCAAAATATAACGGTAAAAAATAGTTGTTCGTTACTACAAAGTCTAAAGCGCCCTCTATCGGCACTTTTTGAAATTTATCTTTACAATTTATTTTCAAGACAATACTGACATAAAGAATAGTTTTAGTGAAAACCGCAAACGAATCGACCAATTTTTCTGTTTTTTATAATCATTTGAATTTTTGGACCCAAAACTTTAATGGCGCCTATCTCTTTCGGAAGACGTTTGGGACCCTTAGTTTCCTATTTAATATTGTTTGTCTTGATGTGTACTATCACCCCTTAAAGTTTGTACCATGAATTTAGAAACACCCTGTATATATACACACACACACACTTTTTTCTACTTTTAAGGCAATTTTAGACAATTTAAGAGCAAAATATTCAAAGCAATAAATACAAATAAAATAATAATAATAAAAAAATAATCCCTTAAGTACTGAGTACCGACTTATATCCATCACGTAATCGTCCGGATTTCTGTTTTATAACCGCCCATGAGCAAGAGATCATATTTTTACCCAAATATTTATTCGAAATCATTGATCACGGATTAATTTGTAAAACAAATTCTAATTCAATTAAGACTTTATAAATATATGTTAAAATTGATTAATCGTTCATGATCCATATTGCTTTTAACTTTTGATAATTATAACTTTTCAACAAATAGAAATAACAGTTGTTCTGAATCCAAGAGAGCATTGTGAAGATAAATAAATAGATTTCAATGGAGAATTTGCAATGCAAAAGATTAACTTTGCATTAATTTTTAAGAAATTTTACCGATGTTTCACCAATTGAATTGATGATTTTTGCAGCTTCATTAAAAAGAGTTAAAACTAATCTTATTGGACATTAGTATAGAATTTATGGTTTTAATCAATTCACAATAAATATCCTTAAATATCAGTATATATTTGTTACTAGTCATTTATTAGGTCAATTTATTAATATAATGGGCCAATTTACATACGATTCTTGCCAAACTTGGCGATACTTATCAAAATGCTGTAAAATCTGGCGACAAATATTGGCCGCCATAAATGAACATAATTTTAATGACGCTATGCAATTTCAAACAGGTTGAAATTGATCGCAATATCATTGAGGTGCACTTCAAGAGGTCTGCTATAGAATGTGGTTTACATTGCGTTCATCGTTCATTTACATGGACACACAAAAGAACTTGGTTAAGGTTATTGGATTGCCTATCAACAATATAATTGCTGATACGTAGAATAATATAAAATGCAGTAATGTACAATACGTACAATAATACGTTATCAGTTGTAAATGATTTGTAAAAATTCAACTAATATTTTATTTCAATGTGAAAGACAAAAGCAATAAGTCTTGATTAAGTCCATTAATAACTCTATCGTAATAATAATAATATATATTGTGCAGGTTCTTGCCATTTAGTTGTACAATATATTATTATTATTACCATATAATATTTTACTAGCAGGGGAGACCGAGCTTAGCTCGGTCAAAATTAACTTTCTGTTCAACTCGATATAGTATTTTCACTGTATCATTCACTCTGTATTATTACTGTAAAATATGTTTATAATAGTATTATTTAGAAAAACAATCAATAAGAAAACTATGTTTTTATGCGCATGTTTATAACGAAGGGACATCGATCTAAATCATTTTTTTAGCTCGACTCTGATTTGTTTAAGCATGCATCTCGAATCCTCTTAAGAATGTATAAAAAAATTCTTTACATTCTGAATGACAGTATTTTTTGCTTGATATAGCCAAATTTGGAGGCATTCTTTCATTTGGATCCAAATACGTGTTTTGGTTTTCGTAATTTTTATAGTCGATTTTTTGGCCATATGTCGCCAATATTTTGTCAAATATCACCAAGTTATTGCCTATTGCCATATTCTCGTGACCCTGACCCGTATTACCCAAAATGAGCCACTACTCAAATTTGATCAAGCATGTGACATACCTCAATCGTCTTTAGGTAATCAAAAACAGTAGAATATAAAATTGAATCAAAACCGTTTAAGCCATTTTTTAGGTAAAATTAGCTTGGCAGCATTCAGCAATGAAGCGAAATGACCCACTAATATAATTTTGTTTAACATGCGACTCAGCCCAATAGTCTTCTCGTGACAAAAAACGTTTTGTTTCAAAATTTAGGTAAAATTGATTGAGTCGTTGTTATATATAATTAGAATGACCCTAGCTCATTAAGACCCAAAATGACCCACTAATCGAATTTTCGCGAGCATGTGTGCAAGCCAAATGGTTTTCTCTTGCTCAGAAACGATATAATACAAAGTATAGTCAAAATGGTGAGTACCATTTTCTATATAAAATTAGCATGACCCATCATGACCAACCAATGACCCTTATAATCGAAATCTCTCGAACGTTGGGCCTAGCTCATTAGTTTTAGCATGCCGAAAAACATTAGATACAAAATTTAGATAAAATCGATTCAGCCGTTTTTTAGAGTTAGTTTGACCCTGACCCCTTATGATCCAAAATGACCCATTGATCGAATTTTCTTAAAAATCTGTCGTAACCCAATGATTTTCTTGTGCCCGAAAACGATAAAATACAAAATTTAGTCAAATTTGCGCGAGACATTGTCTGGATAAAATTAGAATAACCCAAAAGTGACCCACTGATCGAAATTTCTCGAACATGTGACATAGCCCAGTGATTTTCTCGTGCCAAAAATATGCTGTATACAAAATTTCGTTAAAATCGATCCACACCCGTTCTTTAGATATAGCTTGACCATGACCCATCATGACCCACAAATGACCCTTATAATCGAAAGCTCTCTAATATGTGACTTAGTCCATTAGTTTTCTCGTTTCTAAAAATTGTTACATACAGAATTTCGTTAAAATTGATCTGCCGTTCTTTAATTATATATAGCTTGACCCAGACCCTTTATGATCCAAAATGACCCATTAATCGAAATTTTTCGAACATGTAACCTAGTCCAATGATTTTATCGTGCCAAAAAAATGTTGCATACAAAGTTTCGTTAAAATCGATCCACCTGTTCTTTAGATATAGCTTGACCATGACCCATCATGACCCACAAATGACCCTCATAGTCAAAATCTCTCAAACATGTGATTTAGCCCATTAATTTTCTCATGTCAAAAAACTGTTACATACAAAATTTCGTTATAATCCATCACGCCGTTCTTTAAATATAAATAGCTTGACCCAGACTCTTAATGACCCAAAATGACCCATTAATCGAAATTTTTCGAACATGTAACCTAGTCCAATGATTTTATAGTCCCAAAAAAAATGCTGCATACAAAATTTCGTTAAAATCGATCCACCTGTTCTTTAGATATAGCTTGACCATGACCCATTATGACCCATCATGATCCACAAATGACCCACATAGTCGAAATCTCTCAAACATGTGATTTAGCCCATTAGTTTTCTCATGTCAAAAAACTGTTACATACAAAATTTCGTTATAATCGATCACGCCGTTCTTTAAATATAAATAGTTTGACCCAGACCCTTAATGACCCAATATGACCCATTAAATTTTTTTCTCGAACATGTAACCTAGGCCAATGTTTTTCTCATGCCCGAAAACCATAGAATGCAATTTTTAGTCAAAATTGCGTCAGAAGATCTCTAGATAAAAATAGCATGACCCACAATGACCCCAAAAATGACCCACTAACCGAATTTTCTCGAACATGTTACCTAACCCAATGGTCTTCTTGTAATCCAAAGCGATACAATATAAAATTTGGTCAAAATCGTTAGAGCCGTTTTTTAGATAAAAATAGCATGACCCATAATGACCCCAAAATGACCCACTAATCGAACTTTTTCGAACATGTGACCCCACCCAATAGTTTTCTCGTGCCAAAAAACGATTGGATACAAAATTGCCTTAAAATCCATCCAGCCGTTCTCTAGATATAAATAGCTTGATCCTGACCCATTGTGACCCAAAATGATCCAGTAATCGAATTTTCCCGAACATGGGACCTAGCCCAATGGTCTTCTCGTGCCCGAAAATGGTAAAATCCAAATTTTTGCGAAAATCGTTAGAGCCGTTTTTGAGATAAAATTTACCCACACACACACACACACACAATTTTTGCTCGCATTATAGTATAAGATTTGTTGCTTGATGTGCATAAATGTTACCGATAACAAAGTGCAGCACGAAATATCTTCAGTACATTTCCATTTATTGGCGGAAATTGCTGAAGGGGAATTTAAACATTGTGCTATGCGCTTCCTAACTTATCTAAGTTTTAGCATATTATGAAGTACAGCATATACAAATCTACAGATCGTATACAGGGCAGTATAAACGAATTTATAAATGAAAATATAATAGAATAAATAATAATAAAAAATAATTAATTTCCTCTAATAGATGGAAATTCTTGAAATTGAGTTTTAATTCCTTTATTCACTTTCCAAATACTTTACTTTGACATCATCTTTCATCTTATTAAACAGTTAAGTTCTGCTGAAATATTCTGGAACCGTTGGAAAATGTTTCACAATCTATGCTTGATGCAGGATTTTTCGTTCTTGTTTATATAAATAACTAAATGGAGAGTTGTTTTTTGAGAAAAAAGGGAAGAATTCTAGCTAATAATTGTTTTCCATTAATATAGTTTATCTTCCCAATATATATACTCTGGATGTCCTTCTCACAATTGACAACTTGACAGTGGCAACTAAGAATGGAATGTCAAACTGACAGATGCCAAACGGAAATAATAAAAATCCGGCAAACATCCTAGCGAATAAGATGAATCGATAAGAAAAAGAACTGTTCTAAATCCTGATAATTCGGAGTTTCTTTTCGAACAAAAGACAAAGATGCTCCATCTTTTTTTTCCCACTCAATTATTTAACTGAACCAGTTTTTATACGTAAAAGATGTTATTTTGCAGTGGCGGATCCAAGGGGAAGCTCACGGGGGTCATGACCTCCTCCCCCCCCCCGTTTCTCTGAACGAAGAAAATTTTTAAAGGAAATTTTAAAAAATGAAGTATTGAATTTTTTTTTATATTTATCCCTTGCTTAATCAGAATCTTCCTGAATCTTTTAAAGCCGCACTTAAACCAAAAATAGGTATTTTCTGACATACCCATGAAGTATTTTTTAATCTTAGATGCAAGATGCATTTATTCAGAGCAAATATGATTGATTAACGTTTTCCATTTTTCAATAAAAATAAAGAATATTTCGCGAAATCTCCGTAAATTGTAGAATTTTACACTGAATTTCAGGCCGTGACAGTCAATTGCTCCCTCATGACGACCTTTTGTGACTGTGAAGTCCTAAAAATTTGCGAATAATGCTCAGTTTCTTGAATAATTGTTTGATTTTATATAAAAACAGAAAAATCTACAATTTCTTGGCATATGAATAAAATATATATATTTATACCTTTCTGAATATTTATGCAAGTTTTTTTGTTACGAATGAAAATAACTTCCCAAAAGTATCAGAAATTTCGCTATTTTGGATGTGGGAACAATCTTCAACATAAAAGTTGCTTATTATGAGACGTGATCCCTTCCCCTCAAAAAACAGGCATGACACCGCCCCTCTCTAAAGGGAAGGCTTTGATATTTTGTAATCGATATTTAATCCATTGATTGATATGCCAGAATGATAAAATTACGCTCAAAAATCGTGTTTTTGATGACAATAGAACATCTTAATAGTTTTACAATTTAATTATTATAACTAAATTGATATTAAGGCATTTTTTAACTTAACCTGTCACAGATGATCAATCGCGAAATATTTTCTGAAACTTGTACAATTGTATGAGGAGTTGAAATTATGATGCGCCGAATGAGTTAATGATGAGTTAATGATGCGCCGAAATATGCCAAAGCATTGTAAAAATGCAACAATAGAAAACAAATTATAAATAAAAAAATATTGGAATTATAAAAATATATGTTTACGATTGTAAATTGAGAAAGAAATTTAGAAAACTTAAAAAGATAGCTAAAATAAAGTTTCATTTTTTTTTCTCTTTTGTTTCCTTGCTTTAAAAATAAACAAAACAAAAACATAAATTTATTTCTTTGAGCTATCTATAGATAGCTCATTGAAAAATTTATTTCTTTTTTTGAACATTTGTTATAACAAATGTTCAAAAAAAGAAATAAATTTTTCATAATCGAGTTCGTTGTCCATGTTAAATGAATGTAATATAAATGGGAATTTTTAGAAAAAACATGAATTGCAATAAAAAGGGTAATATTTTCAAGATGACCATTGATTGATCTGAAGATGGTTGCATAGACCATCACCTCATCGAGTTGACGGCTGAAATTACAGGATTAGTTAAAACTTGATTAGCATATCAAAATACAACTGGTCTGCCAAAGTCATATCTTGGTGGAAACCACCTACTGACCCGATTTCAGCGATTGGCTGAAAGATTTATTATCGTGTTTTCCTGTTTTCCAAGGTATGGATATGCACAAACAGGTTTTTGCTGCTGCTGTAAAGCAGTTATCGTTACTTTATCAATGCTTTTTCTATTTATCTGTTCTACGGTAAAAAGTCACGTGATGTGAAGTACTCTAGGAAAACATGGAGCATGGAAGACTGGGAGCAGGAAAACACAATGATAAACCTATCAGTCAACCACTAAAATAAGGTTTTCAAGTGTTTTCACCAAAATTTAATTTGGCAGATCAAACGCATTTTAGTAAGTGAATTGAGTTAACTAATCCTGGAGATTTCACCGGGAATTCGATAAGGTGGTGGTTTGTTCAGTCTATTGTAAAAAGAGTGATTTTCAAAAAGACTATTTTTATTTTTATACTACTTTTATATAATTAAACGGATCTAGTGATTTGAGAGAGAAATATTCTAACTAATAATTGTTTACCATTAATAGTTAGTTTTTCCAATAGATACTCTGATAAAACTCTTCTTTTCCCCCTCTCAAACTGCATAAAGAACCGTCTCGCAATCGCAATTGACAATTTGACAGTGGAAACTAAGTATGGAATGTGAAAGTGACTAATACCAAAGGGAAATAATAATAATAAGAAAAAAATCCTAGAACCATCACCGAGAATAAGATAAATCAATAAAAAAAGAGATCAGTTCGAAATCCAGATAAATCTGAGTTTCTATACGAGCAAAAGACAAAGATGCTTATTTTATTTTTTTCAACTGTGTGACTTCTTTTCCAGGATTTCCGACCGACGGTTTGAAGCAAGTTAAATGGATTAGTTTCTGCACTATAATATAGAAAACGAACATTTGTTTAATAAAGAATGAACTCCGTATTTACCGAAAAGAGAGTTTGAAATAGGATTATTTAGAAAATTAAAAGTATATAATAATAAACAAAATTGTAATTTAACAAATTACAACGACTATTTGCAAAAGCTTATTTTCAAAGACTCAAATTTTTAAGACTTATAAATAAATTCTATATTTAAATTAATAATAATTATATACATCATTTTTAGGATGATTATAACGAGTCATATATTACGTACGCCGTGCATTAAACATTAATATTCCTAGACCAATAATAATAATAATAAAAAAAAAGATTAAAGATATACAACTTTAACTATCTAAAATGTGTATTTTTATTTGATGGAGTTCATCAGACTGACTTATGGACGCCTCCTATTACGTACGACATGGATTAAACATTAATATTACTGAACCCTTCACAAACAAATTTTAAATGAAATTTTAATTTTAAAATACAATTTTAATTAATTAATTTTAAAATACAATTTTTGGAACTGCAAATTTTCAACTTCTTAACATTGCATATTTAAAATTTTTACACCGTTGCGTAGAGAAAAAAAATGCACTTTTTAATGAAATTTGTTTGAAATCTCTATCACAATTTGTTTTTAAACAGTTAATTTTTTTTAAAAGTTTTTATTACTCTTTTTGTCCATTGCGGCAAGAGAAATATTCCATTTTTGAACATTAAACTTGGACCAATCAGGAACCGCATACAATTAAATAAGTTGCGGAGGATTTCCCAATTCTCTACCGAGATCCACAACTATTTTTCTCAAATAGTTAATAAATACTACTACAGTCGTATCGAATACTCGGAATATACTCGATATTTTACTCGGCCAGTACCGAACAATTATAATTTTTTTTTTTAAGTAGTATTAAAAAAAAAGGGAGATTATAACTAATCTGTAAAAAATTATTCGAATATAAATGTATAATGTATTCAATAATGCTTAATAAACTTACTTATTTGGTATGTAAATATATACATATATACACAAAATGTGCAAAAATTATGAAAAAACCTTAATGTAAAATGAAAGCAGATCAAAATTTAGTTTTACATTTATACAAATAAAAATAAGTCCTTTTTGAAATTGTAGGACAAAATTATGATTTTGAATTAAAAAAAATATTTTGTAAAAACGAAAAATACAATAAATAATATTGAAAAAATATTTAAATTTATAAAATCGTAAATTATGGTGCAAAAACATAAATTATTTAACATTTCCATAGTATTATTTTAATGCGGACAACAATCTCAAAAGCAGGTCAGTTTTTTTTATTTATTTTTTTTATTTAATTTTTTTTTTATAGTTTTATTTGAGAGAGAAATATATAGAAGCATTCCAGATAATAATTGTTTTCCATTAATAGTTTATTTTACCAATAGCTACTCTGATAAATCTCTTATTCGTTTCATCCTCTCAAACTGTGTAAAGAGCCGTCTTACAATTGACAACATGACAGTAAAAACCTAAGAATTGATTGTCACAATCGTGACAAATGCCAAATCGAATAACAATAAAAAATCCGACAAACATGAATCGACCAAAACAGAGCTGCTCGAAATACAGGCAAATCACAGTTTCTCTTCTAGTAAAAGACAGAGTATTCAATTGCTTTTGTTTTACGATTGCATTTCATTAAATTTATTTACTTTTTTTTATCCACTTGCGGTACTCATTTTTCCAGGATTTCCGACGGCTTGAAAAAGTCGTCAACTGATCAGATTTTTCTACATAACTATTAAAACGACACTTTTTTACTCTTCAGTGAGATAAGTATTTTAACTACTAATTGTTTTCTATTAATAATTTTTTTTTCCAATAGATACTCTGATAAAACGCTTATTCTTTTCACCTTCTCATACTGCGTTAAGAGTAGCCTCGCAATTGACAATTTGGCAGTTGGAAACTAAGAATGGAATGTCAAAGTGACAAATGCCAAAAGGAAATAATAAAAAAAATTTCGACAACCATCACTGAGAATAAGATGAATCGATAAAAAAAAGAAGCTGTTCGTAATCCAGGTAAATCACGGTTTCTTTTCGAGCAAAAAAGACAGAGATGCTTATTTTATTTTTACAGACATGTGACTCTTTTCAGGATATTCGACGGTTTGAAGCAAGTTAAATGGATTAGATTCTGCACAATATACAGCTCATATTCAAAATATTAGAATAATTGAGAAAAAGTAATAAGAAAAAATTATTTGTCATTTATTTATTTTTTATACTAAGTAAATACAATTAAATTTCTTATAAATTAAATCTGGAATGTTTAGATAAGATTTTAACATTTATAAAATATAAAATACAGCACAATAAATTAGGTATACAGCTTCCTTAAACACACCAGAATATTAGAATAAAATTTAGATTGGTTCAAAATATTAGAATATTTTATTTTACGCAACAATATTACCTTATGAATATGAAGTAAATGGTAGTTAATATTTTGTAGCATCCCCTTTAGCTTTCATAACAGCGTACAATCGATCTTGCATACTATATACAAGGTGTTTACAAACATTTCTATCAATATTAGCCCAAATAGACTTTATACGTGCCACTAACTCAGTTTTACTTGAAGGAGGATTTTCTTGAAGTTTTTTCTTCATTATACACCATAAGTTTTCGATGGGATTAAGATCTGGTGAATTTGGTGGCCAAGGAAGTACCTTAATGTTGCGTTGGCGGAACCAATTCTTAGTTGACACCGAGGTATGCGGGGACGCTAAATCTTGTTGAAAGATGAAATCATCTTCAAATAAATCTTCTGATGATGGAATCATGTAATATTCTAAAATTTCTTGATATATCAGAGAGTTAACCTTTTCGTAGACGATGCATAACTTTCCAGGTCCTTCTGCACTCATACAACCCCAAACCATGACACTAGCAGCAAATTTTACGGAACGTTTAAGGCATTCTTTATCAAATGCTTCTTGCTTCATTCTCCAAACTCGAATACCTTGATTACCATATGAAACACAAAACATACTTTCATCACTAAATAATATATTTTTCCAATCTTCATTGCTCCATAAACGTCTTGATTTACACCAATTCAATCTTATACGCTTTTGTCTTGCAGTCATGAGAGGTTTTGTTTTCGGTACACGAGATTCAAATTTAAATTTATGGAGACGTCTTAATGTTGTCGATGTAGAAACTTCAACTCCTTCTTCTTTCCATTTTCAGTGCAAGAATCGCACATTTTTAAAACGGTTTTTCTTAACTATACGCTTCAGTTTCCTGTCATCTCTAGCAGATGTTTTTGGTTTTCGGCCACCATTTCGGCGATTATTTTGAAATTTTCCAATTTTTGAATATTGTGTTAGTATTTTACTAACGCTCGATTGCGAACAATGTAAATAATTCGCTATAAAACATTGATTTTTACCGTGCCGATACAAATCAACCATACGAAGTTTAGTAGATTCAGGAATATCACTCACACGGCCCATTTTAAGACGAAAAAGAAACAAACTGCAAAAAAGAATACTGATTTTAAATAAAATAGTCTGAATTTAATCAATGACGCCATCAGTTAAGAATTGGTAATAATTAAAGGAGAATTAATGTGAAATATTCTAATATTTTGAACCACTTGAATAAATATTCTAATATTTTGACTTTTCAAAATAATTTTTTTTGCAATTAATCTTTTCAAAAATGATATTAAATTTAAGATAACAAGTAAGTTTAATCAACAATAAGTTCTTAATAAAAATATCGTTTGCATATTTTCATTAAAAGACATTAAATTACCAAACGATATTTTCAATTTCTAAAAAAAAGGTAATTATTCTAATATTTTGAATATGAGCTGTAGAATACGACTCTTTGTTTAACAAAGAATATATATATTTTTATATTTACCGAAAGGAGAGTTTAAAATAGGATTTCAGAAAATTAAAAAAAATATAAATACAATTATATAGAGCCGTGCCGCATACTCGGTATATATATTCGATACTCAGCCAATACCTAGTAATTTTTCAGAATTCAATCTTTTTAAGTATTATTGAAAACAAAGGAATTCATAATTGATCTATAAACTATATATTTGATTATAAATATACAATATATACAATAATTCAAAAGAAGATATTAACTTGGTATATTACAAAATATGCAAAAGTTATGAAAAACCCTAATGTAAAATTAAAGCAGATTAAAATTCAGATTTACATTTATACAAATAAAAATAAGTCTTCTTTGAAACTGTAGAACAATTCTATGAGTTTGGATAAAGAAATAGTTTGTAAAAAGGGAAAATACAACAAATATTAAAATATATATATACTAGCGGACCCGACAGACGTTGTCCTTCCTGGCACCGACACCAGAAAATCAAATAAATGTACTTAAATATAGTAATACGCACGATAAACACTACGCTCTTAATTTAATTTCTTATTAGAATTATGTAAGGAAACTATTTTTCACTCTTCAGTATTTTTTGAAGTCGGTACAATTTTTGATAGAAAAGTTTATTTTTCTCTTTTATGTTAAAAGTTAACGATTTTCTGAAGTCAGTTAATCAAAATTATAATACAGGCTATATTACTGTAAATCATACACGTTTGACAGGAGCGGGGTTCGAACACGCGATCTCTTTCTTCGAGAAGCAAAGCTTATATCTGGCGCCTTAGACCGCTCGGGCATTCCGTCCGCACTCTATTCATCGAACTTATTCAACACTTTTAATTAGCGAAAAATCACTAACTATTAGTTTTTGCCTAGTTACTAAAAAAGTACTGAATCAATTTCGATGAAATGTGAATCTAAACCATTCTCGAATCCACTGGAACACACACGCAAAATTCCATTAAAATTGGTCCAGTCGTTTAGGAGGAGTTCAGTGACATACACACGCACAGAAGATTTATATATATAGATAAGGATTGAAAATTTCGGGTTTTTGCGCCGAAGACATCGCCAAATTAGGAAAATGTGAATTATCTCACGAACTACTGGATTTAAACGAATTTGCTTAGTACCATTCGATTCAGAATGAAAAAATGCACTAAAACATGTTATCAGTTGAAAAATATCTACAAAAGCCGATTTTAAAGGAATTTTTTTTAAGCTCGTTCTTCTTTTTTACCCTCCTCAGGGGTGGAATTTTCGAAAATCCCTTTTTAGCGGCACTCGATGTTATAAGAAGTATTTTTACCCCAATTTTCAAGATTTTTGGTTCGGTAGATTTTTTTGTGCTGTGATTAATACGAAATCCAGACTTTCTTTTATATTTATAGCACTTTTAATTAGCGAAAAATCACTATTAGTTTTTGCCTAATTACTAAAAAAGTACTGAATCAAATTTGATGAAATGTGAATCTAAACCATTCTCGAATCCACTGGAACGCACACACAAAATTTCTTTACAATCGGTCCAGCCGTTTAGGAGGAGTTCAGTTACATACACACACATAGAAGATTTTTATATATAAAGATTTAAATTTGTAAAAGTCGTAAATTATAGTGCAAAAACACAAATTATTTTACATTTTCACAGTGTTATCTTTCAGTGAGCAACTCTCCCAAAAGCCTGTCAGTTTTTTTTTCTCTTATTGTTTCGTTTGAGAGGGAGAAAGAGAGAGAAAAAGAGAGAAGCATTCTAGTTAATTGTTTTTCATTAATAGTTTATTTTACCAATATGTACTCTGATAAAACTGCTATTTCTTTCATCGTCTCAAATTATGCAAAGAACCGTCTTACAGTTGACAATATGACAGTAGAAACTTAAGAATGAATTGTCAAAGTGACAGATGCCAAATGGAAATAATAATAACAATAATAAATCAAACAAAACCAGATATATTCGAAATGCAGATAAATCACAGTTTCTCTTCGAGCAAAAGACAGAGTACTTAATCGCTTTTGTTTTATTATTGCATTTCATCAAATTTATTTACCCTTTTTTCACTCGCGGTACTCATTTTTCCAGGAGTTCCGACGGTTTGAAACAAGGCAAACGACAGATTTTTTTTTTTTTTTTTTTTTTTTTTTTTTTTTTTTTTTTTACAAAACCATTAAAGCGGCACTTTTTGTTTGAGTTCAGAGAAGTATTTTAGCTACTAATTGTTTTCTATTAATAGTTTATTTTTCCAATATATATTCTGATAAAACTCTTTTAGTCCTTTCACCCTCTCAAGCTGCATGTCTCACAATTGACAATTTCACAGAGGAAACTTAATAATAGAATGTCAAATTGACAGATACCAAACGGAAATAATAAGAAAAAATCTGAAAATCATCACCCAAAATAAGACAAATCAATAAAAAGCTGTTCGTAATCCAGATAAATCACGGTTTCTTTACCAGCAAAAAGACAGAGATGCTTATTTTATTTCTTTGAGCCAGCCGTGTGACTGCTTTTTTCAGGATATCCGACGGTTTGAAGCAAGTTAAATGGTTTAGATTCTGCACGATATAAAATAAGACCATTTGTTTAACAAGAATGAACTTTTTATGTATCGAAAGAAGAATTTCAAATAGGATTTTAGAAAATCAAAAATTTATAAATACCACCAGAGCCGCACCCAGAATTCCGTATATGGGTGATTCTCAAAATAGGGGACAATTTCAAAAGTGAAATCTTAAAAAAATTACTGTTAGCAAAATTTCTGAAAAAAATAGGTGTTGTTAATATAGTATTAGATATACTTTACATGTAGTCAGCAGAGCTAAATATTTAAAAATTAACTTAAAAAAAATAATTAGTATTTTTTGAGCCATGCTAATGACAAAACAAATTGCATGGAATAAATATATTAAGAAATTTTTATTTTCTTCCTGTTTAAATATTTTTTTCTATATTTATTAGCCTTCCTTTTCAGCAAATGGTTTACATTTTTACATATATACATATAAGAGAATAAAAACATTACCAAAGAGCAAATTTTGTTTACATGAGCAACATTCTGACACTAACAATGTAAGAAGCTGTCTTAGTGATTTTCTGACAGATTTAATGCATATTTTAGGGATAATAAATGTAATAACTAAATTTATATGTAAAATTAAATTTTATAAAAGATGCAATATAAGCATTGGTTACATTTATGCACATAGGAGTCTTTAGCATGGACAGAAAAACCATGCTAATGACACTGATATTTGTCCATGCTAATGACAAATTTTAACTTAAATAAGATTATGAGCCATAATATAATCACAATGCAATAGTCCTTTCTGTGGCTTTTTAAGACACAAAAGTTCTATGCAAATAAGTAAAATAAAAATTTTAATTATAAAATAAACATGAAAATTATTATCCATTCTAATGACATACAATTGATGTACGCCCCTAATATTCAACTTACATTCTTAAAATACAATACATGCTTCTATTTTCAGGCTGGGGTAAAATGGCTACTTGTTGCCATGGAGAAACTTTATATTTTCAAACTATTGTCATATGTGAAAATGAAATTTTGATTAATAACCAGCTGTTATAGTATGACCTTGTTTTGAAAATAGAATATGGAGGACAAACTTTAATTCGTTTTTTATATACTATAATTTTATTTTTAAAAAGAAATTTGTTGGATAAATCCTCTTCTTGATTAATTTAAAGAAAGAATAATATTTGTTTTATTTTATAAACATAATATTAACTCTTGAAAAAGCTAGTATGTACAAGGCACAGCTGATGTGGACATCCATGCTAATGACATTTTGAACATTTATTCTATTATTTTAAGGTGTTTTTAACTAAAAAGTGAGTAATTCTTGAGTGCAAATAATGAATGATATTAAGACAAACATATCTAAATATAAAAACATGACAGAAAATATCTCAATTTTTTTTGTATGCCGAAAGACATAAATTGTCCCCTATTTTGAGAATCACCCATATATTCCGTACTCGGCCAATACTGAGTAGTTACAAGAATTCAATCTTTTTATGTAGTATTGAAAATAAATGAATTTACAATTGATCTGTTAAAAAGTTATTTGAATATAAATGTATAATGTATGCAATAATAATAATAATAAAAAAATTCTCGCTAATTACAAACAATGCAAAATAAGAAAAACACCCCAATGGAAAATTAAATTAGATCGCAAATTTTACGTTTGTAAAAACAAAGACATTTTTAAAATGAGTATGGTTTTGGACAAAGACAGGGTTTGTAGAAATACAAAATACAATAAATGTTATTAAAAAATATTTAAATTTGTGAAATTGCAAATTATGGTGCAAAAGCACAAATCATTCTACAAAGAAATAGTTTGTAAGAGAATGCTGTTCAAAATTATTTAAATTTGTAAAACCGTAAATTATGGTATGAAAAAATAAATCATTCTGTAAAGAAATAGTTTCTAGAAATAGAAAATACAACAAATGCTATAAAAAAAAAAATATTTAAATTTATAAAATCGTAAATTATAGAGCAAAAAAACAAATTTTTTTACATTTTCACAGTGTTGCTGTCTTTTACCACCCCCTCAAAAAAGCTGTTCAGCTTTTTTTTTAAAAACCACATTTAAAAAGCCGGTTTTAATAGAAATAAGAAAGAAAAATCAAGCGTCAAGCATAAATTATGAAAACTTTCCAACACCTTCAAAATAAATACCACCAATCGAATTTTCTCGAACACGTGACCTAATGGTCTTGTCATAACCCGATATGGAAGGACACAAAATTTAATCAAAATTGTTAAAACCGTTTTTTAGATGAAGTTTGCAAACACGCGCACACACAATTTGCTCATATTATGATACACAAGTTTAGATTGCCCTCGTTCAAAATGCCTTATTATTATTATTATTATTTTATATGCAATAACTTTCTTTAAAAATATGAATCTGGTCCACAGAACTTCCTAATGCCTAATATAATAAAGATTCAGCATGAGAAGTCTAATCCGATAGATAAACAGGCGTACGAAAGTCATTTTCCATTTCTATCATTCTGCAAACAACTTAAGGGTTTACTGATGAATTTCTGAAGTGTTTGTTCATTACTTAAAACAGATTGGTTCTCATAATGTGGGTTATGGAAATTAATTCTTTTAGTTATCCATGTTTAAGTAATCAAAGTTTTCGAGTCAAATACAGTAATAATTAATTTTAAAGGGCTTTTCGAGTCTTTTAAACATATTTATTTTTGGTTACATGTTTATATATTAATTATTTTTTCAAATTGCATACATGATCATTTTTAGAATAAGAGAAAAATAAGTAATTTTTATTAACAATATTATAGACATTTTCTGAGCTGGTACTGAAATTCAGTTCCTGTACTGTGTATAAATTTCAAATTTAAAAAGAAAATGAACATTTAAAAAATGATAGATTTCCTACATCAAACTGAAAATCCGTTAATAGATTATATACAGTCGACTCTCGTTAATTCGAAATCGGATAATTCGAATCTTCGCTTAATTCAAACTAAACATGAAGTCCCGAAATTTTCAATGGCTGAATAACGTTAAAAATTTTCATTAATTCGAACTCATTTTCTCTTGACTTCGTTTAATTCGAACTAACGAGAATTCCGATTTTTCTTTCCTTTCTCACGGATTTCAGATCATTTGAATAACTTTCTTTCTTTGATTTTTGTGAAAATTGTTCCGAACGAGTATAGACGTAATACAATGCATTTGATATCCACTTTCTTAGAGCCCCGTCTGTCAATCAGTAACGCTTTAAATTTTTTTTTCCATCGTGCTTGTTTCTAATCTTTTAATTGGTTTATGTATTTTTACATTCTAATTTAACATTAAGTCATATTCTAATGATAACAGACATAATAAATTTATGAAACACTATAACATTAATTCCTTTGTAATAGTACCATATTAAGCATGTTTTCCATAACTCGAACTTCGGATAATTCGAACATTTCTTGTGGTCCCGACGAGTTCGAATTAACGAGAGTCGACTGTATATAAAATCAAGGAACAATCATTTAAAGCAATTGTAAACCAATAAAATTTCTGACATAAATATTGGTCTGGGGGATATATGTTCCACATGCGAAAATTTTATTGGATTAGGTGAATATCATTGAACAATGTGATAACATTGATTTTGAGCTACCAACCAACCGATTATTTTTCATTAAACTTTACTTAACATAGTTTTTTTTTTTTTTTTTTTTTTTTTTTTTAAATATATATATTTACCATAGTTATAGTTGTTCTTTTAATTTTTCCTCTAATGTGAAATAACACATGCTTTTAAAATTATCTCTCTTTCTCTTACATAATAATGTCCATTTTTATAATTGAATGATTAATTAATTTAAAATTTTATCCAATCTCCCATTCTAAATAAATTGTAGAAACATTTTAGTTTTTCTGTAGCTCAAATCGTAATTAATAGTTATCCACATAAATCAAATTTAAAACTGTTGTATGTGAAAATACGGAAACTTTCTTCTATCTCATAAATGTTAATACTTCAAAATTCACTATCACAGTGCCAAAATTAAATAACAATTTATACTCATGATAATTCTAAACATATGAAATTCTGTGTATTAGTTCTTGGGATTTGATTATCGCTTAATCGCAAAATGCAGCACCACTGCAGCGCCCTTGTTGAATAATTGACACTAAAATCTAATCGGCTACTACTTGTGTCAACGTCTAATATAATCTTAAGTTAGATGAAAATTCGTGCATTATTTCTTGAAACAGAGTTTTGCAGAAATCATAAAAAATGCAGCATAGTAGCGCCATCTGTAAGGCGATTTACACCAAAACATAATTAGCACCAATACACTATATTGCCATTGATAATGGGACACTTGCGATTTTAGACATTTTACTAAATATCTAGAAAAATACATGAGGAATCATCTCGAAACTCTTAGTGTATAAATATAATAGTATACGTCATACATCTCCGTGAAGATTTTTTACCGAAACGCCATAGGGGACCGTCAACAAATTAAAAAAGAATGAATATCTTTTGAATAACCCTGTCAAAACTAATGTAGCAAAAGCGCTCAAACTCTAGATTATGATTGAATGCCTTATTGTAATACACTGTGTTCATTTTTATGCAAATAGCATGCACACTTGCAGAGTAATTAAGGTTTTTATAAAAATGGTCCCAAATTTTTCCAAGTTTTTCCATTATAATTTTCAGAGTTCTTAATATAAAATAATATTTTTTTTCAGAAAATATGACAAACAACATTGCACACAGTACCCTGTAATCAGAATTAAAAAATAATAAAAATTGTATGAAAAATGAGTAGGTTGACTATATAATTTTTTACTGCGCATGCGTCAAAGATATCAAAATTTCATTTGTATATTATGTTAGCTAAATGTATAGAGCAACTTTTCTAAAAGTATCAAAATCATAGCTTGAAAATTCTGAAAGTAATCGTCTATAGAAAAAGGATAAAATCCGTTGTTTCCAAAATGAAGCAAAAAAATGAGGGATTTTATCCAAATGCAGTAGTACATCCCATATTGTGTATTCTATATTGACACTAATCAATGAATATATGGATACAACCCCTCTTGTTTTTGCTTCATTTTGAGAATAACGGATTTTCGACTTTTTCAATTGACGATTATTGTCAGAATTTTCAAGTTATGATTTTGTGACTTTCACAAAAGTTGCTCTATACATTTAGCTAACATAATATGCAAATGAAATTTTGATATCGTTGACGCATGCGCAGTAAAAAATTATTTAGTAAACCAACTCATTTTTTATACAATTTTCATTATTTTTTAATTTTGATTACAGGGTACTGTGTGCAATGTTGTTTGTCATATTTTCTGAAAAAAATAATATTTTATATTAAGAACTCTGAAAATTATAAGGAAAAAACTTGGAAAATTTTGGGATCATTTTTATAAAAACCTTAATTACTCTGCGAGTATGCATGCTATTTGCATAAAAATGAACAAGGCTTTTTATAATAAGGCATTCAATCACAATCTAGAGTTTGAGCGCTTTTGCTACATTAGTTTTGACAGGGTTATTCAAAAGATATTCATTCTTTTTTAATTTGTTGACGGTCCCCTTTGGAGTTTCGGGAAAAAATCTTCACGGAGATGTATGACTTATACTATTATATTTTTACACTAAGAGTTTCGAGATGATTCCTCATGTATTTTTCTAGATATTTAGTAAAATGTCTAAAATCGCAAGTGTCCCATAATCAATGGCAATATAGTGTATTTATCAAGGTATACTAATGATTCCAAAGTATGAATCTAAAGTTTGGTAGAAATTCGTGCACTTCAATTACTTCGAAGCTTGGCGTCGGAATTTAAATTTTTCGTCCGAAAACGATTGAATTATCTAATAAACACTATATTATTTTACATTTTTTAATTTTTTTTTTTGAGAAATTGCGAAATATTAAATTTACTACATTTCATTGTCCCACTGGGCTTAAAGGCCGTTCTCAAATCCAAAAAGTAATTTTATAACATGAGTTTTAATTCTTTTTTGTTCGGAATCGCATGAAACTGACAGGTGTTATTATTCAGAAACTATGTAACAGAAAAACCAGTTAAAGAAAGAAAAGTCTTGTCACATGATCAAAAAACGCCTGTAACTTGACAGGTACCTCAAGAAAAATGGGAAAGTCATTTCGTTTCCAATGCTATTCCATAATCAGGTCTACCAATTTTATATCTTTACGTTTAAAAATGTTTACGTTATTATGCCAGAAAGTTTCGCTCTTATTAAGCAGTGAATGTGAACTTAAAAACATCCTTAAATTAAAAACTTTGGAATATTTTTTAATCATTAAGGGAGTTTTTCCTTTAGCTAAAATTAAATCCTGTAATTAAATATGCTTTCAGATAAACAAATGCATGCTGTTACAATTGTTCCAAAAGGAGTTTTTGAGTATTTTTAATTCGATTAAAAAATATATCAACATCATCATAATAAATGTCATAACTATCAATTACAATAAATTTAAAACTAAGTTTAATGGTGCTGCCATCTATGTTCTTGTTGAAAAAGGTTAAGGATTTAATAATTATAAAATAACGATTTGGATTTATTAATTAAAGTATAGAGTGCTTTGAAAGGACTATTAAATGAAAAGCTCTGCGTGATATTCGGTCACCCTTACCCACTTGATTATTTTACAGAAAAGGATTTTTCAAAATTTTCTAAAAAACCTGCAATAATGTATGGCAGCCACTGTCATTAACACTTTTCAACATAGTTGAAAACTGTTTATGAATTTAGTTTATTTGTCCATCGTCCGTGTTCTAACTCGATTGAATATAATACGATTGCCATAAAATTAATATACAAAATGTATAGGAAAGTCCCTTTAACCTAAAAATATTTGCGAACAGAGAGAGCTACAGCTATGCAAGTGAGATAACAGTATATTATCGACTATGCCGATCTAATGCAAACGACTGAAGAGCCATTAGTGGCGAATTCTGGAAGATATAGCCACTGCAAATCGAAAATGGAAAGAGATGGAACAAAATTTCCAGTTAGACAGTTTTAGAGCATCAATTAATTATTACAAAACGACATTTGGTTCGCACGGATAAGATAAATTGTCGTCTGTATGCCCCAAAATGTCCGAAATTGATGCAGGGCGACTCTACTCTGCATATTGACATTTCGGAAATGACTACAAATAGCGACATTGTATTGGACTGAAACGTCTGTAAAACTTTATTTTCAAAGCATTTAAAATTTTAATTTACAAAGTATTATCACATGTTTGATACAAACAGCATAATCTCATATCATATACTTTTCGATGGCAGAAGATAATTTTAATCTGAATATGCAAGCGTTTTTATTTTCAAATTTCTTTTTTGGGTTTTTTCGCGAGATGTTATCGAAATATATTGATGTAAGTTCGTATTTATGCAATTATGCAAGAAATTGAGCGTATTTCTTTCAAATGTGCATACAAAATGGAGTGCATCGATTTTGGATGTTTTTAGCTATACAGACATTGATTTATCTTATTTGTGGGAACCAAATGTTGTTTAAGACTAATTAAGTGGTGCTCTTAAACTTTCTAACTAAAAATTTTACTCTATCTTATATTTTGTTTTTGATTTGCATTGTCTATCTTTCAAAATTCACCACTAGAGGTCGCTGCTGTCGTTTGCATTTTAGAGATCCTACATTGGAGATTTAGGATCTAAAATAAAATCGCTATTGCATTAGTTCGGGCGTAGTCATTTTTACTGTACTATACCGCTACTTCACTTGCATAGCTGTAGCTAGGGATGTAGTGGAGGGTATACGCGGGTATACGCCGTATACCTTCTGGATTTTTTTAAGGAACACTGTATACCCTCTGTTTCTCAAGAAAGTTATAGTATATATACTCTAAGGTATAACCCTCTGAATTGAGCGTATACTTTCGGCTTAGAGCGTATAACCTCTGTTTTTTTTTTTTTTTTTTTTTTTACGACTACACTACTGGCTGTAGCTTTTTTGCATTACATTTCCAAAACAAAATATAAACGTATATTTAAGTATTTTTAACACATCTTCATGCTCTATTAATGAATTGCTGATGAGCCAGTTTCATCAAATTACATAAAACGCCAAACTATTCGAGTAGCACTGAATTGCATAAAAGAAACATCCTTATAACTCTAAAAATAATTATCATATTCACTAACGGTTTCTTGCATCGAATTAAGTGTCTCATTTGCAATTAAAAGATATCTTTGAATTGAAATTTGAATGAAATACAGGGTCATGAAAAATCAAAGAATGTGAAAAAGAGGATTAGAAATATCTCGACAACTAATTATCCGATCGACTTCGTTTTTTATGCAAAATTTGTGTTAATTTATTGCCTTTTACGTCTACTCCTTAAAATAAAAAAATTCGAAAATTTTTATGTACCTTTCACCAGAACGAATTTTTCGAGAGTCCGAAAAAAATAGTTCCGGATAATCGAGGTTACTGATATAAAATAGACTTCGTCCCATTCTCACATGCTAGGCACATACAAAATTTCAAGTCTCTATCTCAATTTGTTCGAGAGATAGAGTGGTTACAGACAGACAGACACACAGACGGACGGACGGCAAATTTTTTTTTTCTAAAAATATGTTTTTTGGAATCTCCAATGTCCGAAACGTGTAAATCCGTCAAAATAATTTTTTCGATTTTCAAAACGATTGCAAGACTTACCCTATACTACGTATGATGGGTAAGTAATACTTTAAATGTTATAAGATTACAAACACCAACAAAATAAAAAACAAATTTTAACAAGTAATCTGATTCAGCCAATTACTTCAATTCCATTCAAAATATCTCGGCTATCAAAGTAAAATTACGAAAAGTGAAAGTTTATTATACATTTCATCCCCAGACTTTTTTCTGTAAGCGAAACGTTTATTTTATATCAGCAGCGATATTAATGGAAATAAATATTGATGTACGTACTTCATGAACTCTGAATCGATAACTCAACAAGTTTGGCGGTTTCCGCAAAGCAACTAAAGACGATATGGATTTTTTTTAAATAGTCACGAAGCGCAAGAAATAGAAATATATTTTTGGGTAAATGAAAATGTCAATATAAAAATAGACTTATGTATATTTTATCCCATAATTTTTCAGACGACCTTTTAATTCACGAGAAGCAAAGAGAATTATAAAATGTCATTATGATTCATATAATTCTATAAGTCGCTTTATATGCTGATTGCTGATGCCATTGAAATAATTTTTTTCGCAATATCAGGACAGCGTTTTTAATTATTCTTAGAACGTTAACTCTCTATTTCTTCCATCTCAAACATGTTGATACTTCCGGGAAAATCCAGCATAGGAGCTTCACCAGTTAGGTGATTTACATGAAAATGTAATTAGCAAAATTTATGCCAACTTCTAACTCAATATGAAGTTTGATGAAAATCCGTGCATTAGTTTCTGAGACAAGAAACTTATTTACAAGTGTCTTATAACAGCGCCACCTGTTGGATGATGTACTAAAAAACAGGATCAGTTTTTATTAGGTATACAATCATGAAGATCTACTATATCTATCTTCATGGGTACAACTGAAGTTGGAGTTTAATGAAAATCCATGCAATAGCTCTTGACATTCAGCTATATTGAAATCGTAAAAAATGCGGCATAACAGCGCCACCTGTAGGGGGATTTATACCAAAAACTAAATAACACTATTCTATGTCAAGTACTAATCAACTTTGAAGTTTGATGAAAATTCATGCATTAGTTCTTGAGGTAAAGCTATACCGATATTAATGAATAATGTAGCATAGCAACGCCACCTGTTGAGCGAGGTACACCAAAAAGCTATCATCATCAAGTTAGATCAAGAATTAATTGAATCTAAAATTTTTTGAAAATACGTGCATTAGTTCTTGAGATACTGTTATTATAGAAATTGTAAATAAGGCAGTATAGCAGCGCCACCTGTTGAGCAATATACACCAAAAGCTAATGAGCTCTAGTTTATAACAAAGTATAACAAAATTTAAAGTTTTGTGAAATTCCGTGCATTAGTTTTTGAAATAGAGTGCCCACAATTTTTTTGCCACATACAGAGTGACAGACAGTTTCACAGACGCACATTTTCTAAAAACCGTTAAATCGTACTCAGGACATTCTAAAATGTATAAAACCATCGAAAACCATATGTCGAAAATTTTCACAAATGAAATACTTTTTCTTGTAAAGATTGAAGAAAGTAATAATTATTTCAGTTTGGGGGAATAAATTTTCAGAGACAAAATTTCATTCGAACTTTCTTTCACATTAAATTAAATTTTCAAACTTGAAATCTAATGCCGATCATATTTTATGGAATTATAATGTTTTAGATCAATTATTTAATTACTGAATTTTTTTAAAAACATTTATTAAATTACAATAATAAAAAAGAGCTAAAAATTAAATACAGCAAGTCTGTAAAGTCATGGTGTACTTTTGACCGGTCACGGGAAATCAACGAAACCAGATGGAAATGCGAAATCTGCGCCAAATAAAAGAAAAACTCGCCAAGTTTCATACCTGTTTACTGCAATTCAATGTGGCCTCCATTTGAAACAGAGAATCACAGACGTTATACACTAGACGTCATTATTTGTGCGTGCGGAACCCACTAGGGAACCTTCCGAGGTGCAAGTTGTGGATTTGGACGAGTGTGGTATCAAAAGAAACATCTCGTCAAGTACGTTAAAAAGTGCAATGGAACTACCCGTCCGAATCCAACCGTTTTCGAGATATCAGAACTTAAAGTATGATTGAATAAATAAATTGAAGGCAGGTATGTAAATTGTTCGAAGTTAAAAATTTCTTTGCATTGTTTTTAATCCTTCTGCCAATACTTTTTCCCGAGCTAGGAGCAAAATCCTTTACACTCACCACACTGTCAGTTATTTCCTTTCTTTCAGACAGGCACTTCGCATTCTACGAAGTTTTCGCGTACGGCTACATTCAGAGAATTTTTCCATCTGTTTTTGTTATTTCCAGCACTTTGTTTTATGCAAATTTTTCGGCAAAATGTGTGGCGTGACGTAATGGATAAACGGTATGTATATATAGTGTGTAAAATAGAATGGTTTTCTTAGGCTGGCTTGGCTTACGAACAATTTATATACCTATCTGTCTATTTATTTATTCAAACTTCAAGTGATGATATCTAGAAACTTGTTGGTTTCGGACGGATAGTTCCACTGAACTTTTTAACGTACATGACGAGATCTCTTTTTACCACGCTTTTATTAACTTCACCTGTATGTTTGTGAGTTAATGACTCTCCTTATTTTATGTATGTTCACCGATTACTCCGAAACCATGGAACCAATTAACTTGGTTTTGGTGTTAAATGAAAGACGATGCTCTCGAATTGGTACCACTTCAGTTTCATCGAAATTGGTTCAGTACTTTTTTAGTAATTAGGCAAAAACTAAGTGATTTTTTGCTAATTAAAAGTGTTGAATACGTTCATTGAATGGAGTGTAGACAGCATGGCCGAGCGGTCTAAGGCGCCGGATTGAAGCTCTGTTTTTCGAAAGAGATTGTGGGTTCGAACCCCACTCCTGACATTATTTACATCTATGTAAAATTAAAAAAAAAAAATTCCGTATTACAATTTTTATTTTTAACCGGCTTCAGAAAAGGAAGAGGAAGTTATCCATTCGACGCGTATGTATTTTTTTTTTCTATGTATGTTCACGAATTACTCTGAAACTATCCAACCGATTAATTTGGTTTTTGTATTAAATATAAATATAGTTTAAAAAACTAAAAACCACGCTTTTTAAGTATATCAAACTAAAAAGTGAAAAATAATTCGTACTATAAGCTGAAAACGGAAAGGCCAAAGGTATCTGTGCGTAACGCATACGTCATTTTGCGAATGGCAACACTTTCCCATGCAATTATGTTCTCCAATTTTCGCTACTGCAAATGTTAAGCTTCAACACATCACAAATTTTCAATTTTTATACCGTCGTATAGAGAAAAAAATTTACTTTTCAATGCAAATTGTTTGAAAGCTGTATCTCAACTTATTTTTGAAATATAAATTATTTTGTTGTTTTAGTATGAATTTTGTAATCGTGGCAACAAAAATACGCCATTTTCTCTTAAAATTGAAAAAAAAAAAAAAAAAATGAAATTAAAATACTATTTCTAGAAAATCGTCTGTTATAAAATCACGTGAATTTATTTTTATTCACCAATTAAGTGTTTTTTATTTTATTTCAAACTCACTTTCCAAAGGACACAGAAAACTAATCTTTATTATATTTTATTGATTACATATGCCATTAAAGTTTAATTTTAATAATCTAGACAATTGAGTTTTATAGAAATAGTATTGTGTTAATTTTAGCTTAAAAAACATTTTTGTTAGTTAGATTGACCAAGATAAGATGCATTTTTCACTGTAGCTAATTTTGTAGCTTTATTATAAATCAATGAAACACTCCCTTCTTAAACATTTTCTATCGTCGAAATTCGACGGGTTCCACCTAGTCATTATAAGAGATCAATCGAGGTATGTATACCTAAAACATTTTTTAATGAAATGAAATTCATATAATTAGAAAGTCATTTTGCGCCATAGATGAATTAATCACATTGTATTTTATATGAAAATAAAAAGTTCTTGTCAGAGGCATAAAAAGTTAACTTCTGCCATACGCATAATTAATTAATAAATATATATATATTTATATATGTAATAAATACCACCAAAAATATTTTGGACATTTTCGTTTTCGATCGAAAACAAAAATATTACTGAAATTCGGTTTCGGTCTTAAAAAAACAAGATTCGGTTGATCCTTAATTAAAACTTCAGCCAATTTTCGTCATTTCAATATTTTCTTTGTCCACTTTTTAAACAAAACAACAAATAAAGAAATAAAATAAAGAAATATTTCACATTGAAAGAGAAAAAAAAAAAAAAAAAAAAAAAAAAAAAAAAAAAACTCTCAGCATAATTACAATTTGAGGAACAAAGAAGTCGCATTAAAAGCTACGAATCAGCAACATTAAGAAACTTGTGAAGTAGTTCTCTAAAAGAAAAAAAAAAATCCATTTTTTTCCCCTTTCTTTACATAAAGGTATTTATTTGAAAGGTCATGAAATATCGGTGCTATTCTTTGTACTAATTACAGTTAATAAAGAAATAAGTAAGTTCTGGAAAAAGAATTTATTGATATAACGGCAAAATTCTTTCGTATTTCGATAAAATACTCTAATTAATACTAATACTATAAATGACTTGTATAAAGTAAAACAATAAAAATAGAGATGTACAGATAAGCTTAGTAAGAATTGTGCCTAAATAAAGGAATAAAGTTATAAAATAAAACTTGGCAAATCGATATTAGGCAATAGCTTGAGAAAAAGATAAAGATATATGCAGAGAAAATATGAGCTCGCCCCCCCTCCACCCTATTATTCATTTCTAGCTGCAGTACTATTTTTCAGGAATTTTTTTTATACTTTTCACTCATGTTAAATTAACGGTGCGTGTCTATAACTCAATATACCTGAAGTACGTAGATAACTAAATTCCAGTAACAAAAATAATTTTTCAGACAAAAGAAAATTAATTTAAATTGACCGGTACTACCGTATTTACTCGTCTATAGGGCGCACGCGTGTATAAGGCGCACCCCTACTTTACAAGTAAAAATGGCGATTTCTTAAAATCTCGTATATAAGGCGCACAATAAATTTTATACGCTAATGAAGAATGACCAAATGAATTTCAGTAAAAAAAAACATCGAAACAAACATTACACCAGACCAGAAAACAAGACCGAAAATGCATTTTTTGACTTTGGGTTGTAAGAGAATGACGGGAAATAGGAATGAATGACGGTAAAGAGAATTGCTAATTAGCGTTTAGATAATGTCACTAGCTCTGTTGTATAAAATACTTCAAGGAATGAGATAAATATGCAGTAATACTTCATTTAAGTAACATTTTCCGAGTTTTAATATCTTCTTCGAATAATTTCTTGTTTCATATTCATATCGTTCGACTGCATCCAACAGTAAAAAAAAATTTCCGTGTATAAGGCGCACTTAGAAGTTTTGTCCTATTTTTTTGGAAAAAAGTGCGCCTTATACACGAGTAAATACAGTATTATGTCCCATTAGTCAAAACAAAACCAAAAAGTTTTTTAATTGTTATTTTGTCCTCCCCCCCCCCCCCCCCCGATCTTCTCCAACCATAGCATAAACTAAAAGGAATGTTACCATATATATAAGTTTATAGCGTTTAATAAAGCATTGAAAATCTAAGTTTTAAAAATCCGAATTATATACCATAGAAATTTGTTTGCTACTATGCTTTTTACCTTTTTTTTTCATGGTTTGACAAAAACTTGTCAATTCAACCCTGTTGAAATGTGTTGAAAAAAAAGTCCAACAACTTAGAAGAAATAAATTCTACACAATCTTGAGGCATTAGGAACAGAAAAGGGGGATGATTCGAATTCCATTCTATATCCAGGGCAATATCGATCGTTCTCTCGTATTGAATTTGAATTTCCGATGCTATTGGGTTATTCAGTATAAACAAGCCTCTTCCAGACTGAAATAGAGACGAAATCATTTCCGTTTATTTTGTATCACATATTTTGAAATTGGATTTCCATAAAAGCTTGCAGAAATTTTAGAAGGAATATTTATCTCATATGAACTATTAAAACATTTTCTTGCTTGAGCGATTGCCGGCAGGAATTTAATCTGAAAGAGTTTTCAATTGTTGTTATTCATAAAATGAAAAAAAAAAAAAGTGTCAGAGTAACTAGGAACAAGCTTCATTAAAGTTTAAGTTTATGCGAGAGTAGCCGATATTAAGGGGGTCCGAGACGCATTTTAAAATGATTTTTATTTATTGAATTAAAATTTTGAATTTTTTTTGTGATGGTTAGTTATAGCATTTGTAAACATAATCACATGAGAAAACCTCTCAATCTTTAAAAAGAAAATTAAATTTAAAATTTATTAAAAAAAACCCGGGTAATTTAAAATGTTATAACGCCAAATATTATTTACAGAATTTCATTTTTTTTTTCATTTAAATAAACAGAAATATATAACTTTTAATTTTGATTCAGCATTTTTAAAAATATTAATTTAAATAAAAATTAAATATATTTAAAGTAAAACATAAAAAAAAATGATAAGAAAGAGCTCTTTCGGAAATCTTAGAAAAAATCTGCATAACAGCAGCACCCGGTGTGTGATGTACACTAAATACCAAAGAAATCAATTTTTTATCGGGTACTAACAGAATCTGAAGTTTGATGAAAATCCACGCATTAATTCTTGATATACAGCTATTGCGAAATCGTGAAAAATGCACCATAGCAGCGCCAGGACGATTTACATCAAAAACTAAAAAACACTAATCTATATCAAGAATTAATTGACTTTGAAGTTTGATGAAAATTCGTGCATTAGTTCTTGAGATAGAGCTATTGCGATAATCATGCAACCATGAGAACAATGTTCCATAGCAGCGCCACTTCTTGACCGATTTTCACCAAAAAGTAATCAGCACCAAACTCAAGACTATCAAGAACTAGCTGAATCTAAAGTTTTATAAAATTACGCCCATTAGTTCTTGAGATAAAGCTGTTGTAAAAATCGCGATTAATAAAGTATAGCAGCGCCACCTGTTGAGCGACATACACCAAAAACTAATAAGCTCCAGTTTATATCAGAATCTAAAGTTTTGGAAAATTCTTGATTATTTTGCATTAGTTCTTGATGTAGAGCACCCACAAAATTTTGTCACATATAGATTCAAATAGACAGAATGACAAACACTCACAGACAGACATTTTCTAAAAACCATCAAATCGTGTTCAGGACCTTCTGAAACGGATAAATCCATCGAAAACCGGAGAAAATTTTCACGAATCCAATACTTTCTTGTAAATACAGAAGAAAGTGAAAATCAAAGTTATTTATCCTAAATATTTGTTTTTGTTATTACGCTTTTTGCCCTCCCCCCACCCCTTATTTTGACAAAAATTTGCCAATCCTGTTGGAAAGTATTGGAGAAATAAATTCTACACAATCTTGAGGCAATAGAAACAGAAAAGGGGGATGATTCCAATTCCACTATATCCAGGGCAATATCGATCTGTTCCTCGTATTGAATTTGAATTTCCGATGCAATTGGGTTATCCAGTATAAACAAACATCTTCCAGACTGAATAGAGACGAAATCATTTCCGTTTATTTTGTATCGCATATTTAGAAATTGGATTTCCATAAAAACTCCCAGAAATTTTAGAAGGAATATTTTGTCTCATAGGAATTATTAAAACATTTTCCGGCTTGAGCAATTGCCGACAGGAATTTCATCTGAAAGCGTTTTCAACTGTTGTTACTCATAAAATTAGAGAAAGTCAATTGGATTAATTATGTACAAGTCGAAAGTACTCCCCTTCCCCCCCTGTTACGAAAAAAGACACATCACCTTCATAATTTTTTCATTATATTTATTGACATTTCACTTATATAATTTTGCTTTTTCATGGCAAATACGAAGATGAAACAACACACTTCATTTGTAGTTCCAAAGTATTTGGGGCCCGATGATTCTGCTTTGCTTCTACAAATTCTATTTGTATTAATTTTAGCAATTGCCGACAGGAATTAAATCTGAAAGCGTTTTCAACTGTTGTTATTCATAAAATTAGTGAAAGTCAATTGGATTAATTATGAATAAGTCGAAAGTACTCCCGCCCCCCTGTTACGAAAAAAGACATATCACCTTCATAATTTTTTCATTATATTTATTGACATTTCCCTTATATAATTTTGCTTTTTCACGGGCAAATACGAAGATGAAACCACACACTTCATTTGTAGTTCCAAAGTATTTGGTGCCCGATGATTCTGCTTTGCTTCTTACAAATTCTATTTGTATTAATTTTAATTATTTGTTTTTTCCTCCATATTCAGTGCGGTGTAAGTTATTAAATTCAATGGTTCATATATTCTAATATAATTAATGGTTTTATATATGTATATATATTGTGTGTGTAAGTATAGTTTTTTGCGAAGGAGACACGCCATAAATTTACAATCTGAACAATCTTTTTTTTTTTTCTTTTGCTCAAGAGAATTAAAAAAAACCCCGATTATTTCCAAATTTATGTTCAATAATGTCTTATTAATTCATTCTACCGAAAAACTTTCAACAGTGTACCCACTCCCACTCTCTGGAAAAATATATGAACATTGCTATCATAGAAAATAACTTCATTCAGCTATGCGCTGATGCCTGTACATCTTGTTTCACCTTTCGTGAAGTATACGTGCAGTCAAACGCGCAGATACGGAAACGCCAAGTACTTTTTGAAATTCATAGCTGCGGATTATTACATTACAAGATCTCATTCTATCTGCGAGTATTACTTAAAATAGTTATGCAATGAATGCAGGCACTTTAATCCTTAAGGTTGGTAGTCATTCAGCTGCCGAATTCCTCTCACTAAAGTTAAACCTATGGGGCGTTTAACGGATTTTTATATTCCAAATATCTCCTCGCGAAATAAATATTTGTAATTTTTTTCTCCGTGTATTCTTCTTAAAGGATGTCGTTTTTTCCCTTATTTCTCAAAATATTTTAAACATATACACTTAATTTTATAGTAAGTGTTAAAATCATACTCGCAGTTTAACTTTTAACACATAAAATATTAAATTAAGTATACATTTTAGAAATACAGTCGAGTCTCTATATAACGAAATCCACCGTTCCAATAAAAAATTCGTTATATAGAGAAATTCGATGTATAGAGAATGATGTTAAAAATCGTATTTAATGTGTGAAATTTGAACAAATATTATTTTTGATCTTTTGAATTAAGAATTTGAAATATTTAAAAGTAAATATTAACCTGACATTTTATTTCTTAATTATTTAAGTAGTTTCAAAAATGGGAAAAGACATTTATTTGAAAGCTTAATGAAAATCAAATAAGGAAGACTTGCATTAATTTCAGACGAAGAAATCTGTAATTTTTTGTTGTTTTGATTTTAAAATTGTTACGCTCTCCCTCCCCCTCCCAAAAAAAGGCTTAAATTTTAGCAAGGAATGAAAAATTGTAGTTAACATTTTCCTCCATTTGAAGGCCTCTCTTATGTGCCTCTCATTGATTCCTCTTACGTGTGTATCAATCCAACTGACTCTGTTTTGAGAAGGATGTGGAAAGGTGTGTGGGAGGTGGGATGAATTCATTGAATTTAAAGAACAAGGAGAGAAGTAATAAAAAAAAAAAAAAAAACCCTCAGCACTGATGATAAATCAAAAATAAGTTATGGAAAATTGATTCCAAATGATTTCGAAGCTTTTTAAAATTGAATAAATTAAGATCAATTTATGAAAAAATTCGTTATGTGGAGATAGATATTTCGCTATATAGAGACTGTTCTTAATGTAATCATGCGAAAAGGGGACCGTTCTTACTAAAAATTCGTTATATAGAGAAATTCGATGTATGGAATTTCGTTATAGAGAGACTCGACTGTATATATAATTTTATATATTTTTAAAAAGATAAAAATATTCACGAATAACAATTAAAAATAAGTAAATCTAAGTATCAGAATAATTTATATAAATAATTCTAGTACATATCATCACATATAATTAACAAGTCAAATAAGAAACAATCTGAATAACTTAACACAAATCTATGCTGCTAATTAATAGTAGGGTCACGATTCAAAACATCTGTAGGAATTATATTACCTTCAAAATAATGTAATAAAATAAGTTATCTTTCAATTCAATCATAAAATATCTTTAAAAGAGTTATGCATTTCAAAACTAATTCTTTTAATTTTTGATGGGATTTTGAAGGATTTACATTTAATATACATTCTTAAAATCATAATACAAAACAATCCTCTAACAAAACAATAACTATAAAAAAGACCTGAAAAAAAAAATCTCCAAATCCACGAAGAAAGCCAAAAGAAAACCCCGAAACTATGAAAAACCTACTAGAAAAATACTCAAACTCTAAAATACCCAATACCCCCCCCCCCCCCCCCCAAAAAAAAAAAAAAAAAAATCTATAATATACTATTCTAAAATTCTCTTAATACATCGGGGAAAAAAACTGCACAGGCAATTATTTTTTTATTCTACATCGCACCAATTTTTCAAAACAAAAAATTTTTATATAAAGGTTTGACAACATTTACAACTGAATTGCATTTACATGCTAACTGAATATAAAAAATAGTCGCCTGTGGTAGACCTGGAAGGGGGTAAAAAAACTGAATTGGTTTTTCTTTGGAGAAAAACAACGGAAAAAACTGATTTACGAACTTTGATTTTAGGACTATTGTTATCATTAATATTTTTTTAAAAATCCTTTCCTTCATTTAAGTTAAAAAAAAAAAAAAAAGAAAAAAAAAAGCTTAAAAAAGGGTCCGACTAAAACCAAAAAAATCATAAAATTTTGAGAGTAGCTTTCGTTTGGAAAGATTTCAGGCAATTCTATTGATACGAAAATACACTGGTGGGCAAAATTTAAGGACGAAGGGATTTTCAAGCGATAATTTTCACGCGAATATTCAACAGGAAGTAATATAATTCGAATAATTACTATCTCTGCATAACAGCTAGTTCATATAACATCTCATTCAGGTCGCATATGGTCACAAGAGTCACAGTCACTACGACGAAACAAAAAATAGAAAATTCCATGCGCCTCTTTTATGAGTGTCAAATGACTTACATATGTGACTCCACTGTCAGGTCACTGCGACTGCTGCTTTGTGACGAGTCACCAGGTGACTTTACAGTGTCGTTTTATTGAGACTCATGTGACTGTCATTTGGAGGCTCAATTTCAAAGTCATTGTGAATGTTGCATTATAACAAATAACCAAATAATGACACATTAAAGTCACATGGTGACTTTCTGTCACAAGACTGTCAAATGGTAACAGAGACCCTTCTGTGAAGTAACCATTGTGAAAAGTGGTGAAAACTCACCATGTGACTTTAATGGGACATTGTTTGGTAATTTATCATAATGCAACATTCACAATGACTTTGAAATTGAGCCTCCAAATGACAGACACACGAGATTCTCAATAAAACGACACTGTAAAGTCATCTGGGTGACTCGTCATAAAGCAGCAGTCGCAGTGGCCTGACAGTGGAGTCACATATAGTAGTCATTTGAGAGTCATAAAAGAGACGTAAGAAATTTCCTTTTTTTTTTTTTTTTTGTTTCACCGTAGTGACTGTGACTCTTGTGACCATGTGTGACCCGAATGAGATGTTATATAGACTAGTTGTAATGCAGGGATAGTAATTATTCGAGTTATTTTACTTCCTTTTGGATATTCGCGTGAAAATTATCATTTGAAAATCCCTTGAAAATTGGCATTTTGAAACACGTCCTTAAATTTTGCACATCAGTGTAGACCAACGTAACGGGCGAATCCTGCTAAATAATAGTGATGGATAAAAAAAAAAAAAAAAAAAAAAAAAAAAAAAAAAAAAACGAATTATTATATTAAACACGTTTAAAAAATATTTTTTTTTCTTTTACGTCCAGCTTCACTATCATTGACGATAACAGTGACTTTTATCTGTCATGTGACATTTCACTTGTATTTTTATCGTTTTCACTTTTATAATGATTTTTAATAGATGTGAGTTATCTCAGCAGATGTCCATATCATTTTATGTCTCAATTATCTGTGACAGCGGCAGAAAACTAACTTTTTAAGTAAACAACGAATACGACATCAGTACATCTTGTCAAAAATCAGTGTCAAACAATTATATTGTTAAGAGTCGATAATATAAATAACGAGTAATTTTTTATTACCCATTTTTATTAGTAAATAAAATAATAAATAAATACAGTGAATGTGGCAGTTTTTTTTTTTCGTATCATTGTTATATTAGTGTAAGATTTTAGGAAAACCTTTTGATAATAAAAGCGACCAGCATAGTCGACGAAGCCTGTTAAATAATAATGATGGACTATTATATTAAATATATTTAACTGTATAATTTGTTTTCTTTTATGTCAGGCCACACAATCACTGACGACATGTCGATGACAATGGCTGTTATCTGTCATGTGACTCTTACTTGTATTTTTATTATTTGCACTTTTATTATAGCTTATGACATATAAGTTATCACTGCAGAAGTTCATGTCATTTTATATCTCAATTATCCTTGACAGCGACAGAAAATTAACTTTTTAAGTAAACAACGAATACTAATACATCTTGTCAAAAATCAGTGCCAAACAATTACATTGTTAAGAGTCGATAATATAAATAACAAGTATTATTTTATTTTTCATTTTTATCCGTAAATAAAATAATAAATAAATACAGTGAATATGGGTGAGATTTTTTTCGTATTACCGTTATAGATTTATCGTCATATTAGTGTGAGATTTTAGGAAAACTTTTTGATAATAAAACCGATTGGCAAAGCCAGTTAAATAATAATGATGGATTATTATATTAAACACATTTAATATACTTTTTTCCTTTTATGTCAGGCGTCACAATCACTGACAATGTCGATGATGATAGCTTTTATCTGCCATGTGACTTTCACTTGTATTTTTATCTTTTACACTTTTATTATAGCTTAATAGATACGAGTTATCACAGCAGCAGTTCATGTCATTTTATGTCCCAATTATTTCTAACAACAACAAATTTAAGCAAATAGCGAGTATGACATTTCAAAAATTCTTGCCAAACAATTATGTTTTCAAGAATCTATAACACAAATCCCTAAACAAATGACTTTTTTATTCATTTTGAGTAGTGGATAAATAAATAAATAAATAAACTGGATGTGGCAAAGTTTTATATATTTTCTGAATTTTTGAGCTCAAAATTCGAAAATTTTTATAAAGAATACATTTGATATATATTTCACCAATATAAATAAAAAGAATATTGCCCAGTTAAACTGATGGCATTGAGCTCACAGGCTACGCATACTAATTGTACATTACACCCTTGTATTTTCAAGGATTAATTCCGTTCGAAAAAAAATTAAGAAGGTGAAACAGCTCTCCCCTTTCCCCCTCTTTATACTTAATCATTGAACCTCCTAAACTATCAAGGACATGCTTTATCATATAAAAAATTTATATTCAAAATTCACAGCAAATCGGATAATTCTTAATAAAAACCCATTTAGCATTTATATAATTTAAGAGTGAGTTATCCCCCTCTTTTATACTTAACCATTAAACTTCCAAACCTATTCAGAGATTTGAACGAAATCTGACAATTCTGCTTGAAAAACCCTTTTATATAAATTAAGGGGAGGAGCATTAGAACCCCCGTTCTCCCTGTTTATACTTATTCAATGAACACCTAATAACAGTCAGGGAATCGCCTCATCAGAATGATCCTATAACTAAATTTTGAACGAAAACTGTTAATTCTGCATGAAAATCCCCTTTATATCCAGGGCCGTAGCTAGAAGTGTACGATAGGGGGGGGGGGTCATATTTTTTTGTTCTCTCTCTAATGCAGAAAGATAAATTAATGCATATTCACATTGTAGGTACTATGTTTCACATTAAACTGTTGTAATAACTTCATTTTATGCTAAGAAAAGTATAGCATGATGAAAATTTTGAATGTATAACTGGTGCAAAATTAAACATCCTGTTAGCTTCCTATGTACCAATAGGATGAGGGAGTGTTGAAATACGTATTTTAGATACAATTGAGTAACTCTGCAAAACTGTGAAAGGGTCTCAAAACTAAATTAGATTTTTGAACAGAATTTCATTTGAATTTTCGAAACATTTAGTGACCTTGGAACTTTTTCCAGGGGGGGGGGGGGCTCAAATATTTTAGGGGGGGATGAGCCGCCCATAGCGCCACCTTAGCTATGGCCATGTTTATATCAATTAACGGGTACGGCATGAGCCCCCCGTTCCCCCTCTTATACATATCGAATGAACCCCAAAAACTAATCAGGGAAGCGCCTTATCAGGATATACTTATATACAAAATTCCAAGTGGATCCGATATTTTTATCATGAGTTATTGCGGTACGAACGTACATACAGAATGGGCGGGCACACAAGCTCTCAGGCTATGATAGTCTGTGAGCTAAAAACTAATATAACTAATAAATTACAGGCATCAAAACCGAAGAATATGTACCAAAGTTACAGTTGAATTATATGCTTAAAAGTATCTCTATATTCTAAATCGAATAATTATTTTAAGAGCTATTTAATCTTAAAGTTGGTCAAAATCGTTCCATTAAAAAGTTTTGCAGAAGCAAAATCTATATACTTAGGAATTTAATAATTTTTTCTAAAGATATACAGTACAAGTTCTCAGTGTGCGGACTGCGTTTATTTCCTTATTTGATCATTTTTTTTAGGTTTTTAATTTTTTTATTAAAATTTTCGGCATTTCAAGAGATATTTTTTTCAGATTCTGGGAAAAAAATTATTTTAAGTTGTTGCCAATTGTAAAATCAGCGCAAAGACTAATATTTCCTTTAAATAAAAATATTTAACCTAATTATTAGACATCGAAAAAAAAATCAAATTGGAATTTTAATAATTACATGTTAAAGCAAGAAAATATTGAAAATTATGTCAGAAAAATTGTAATGATACGAAAAGATTAAAAAAGAAAGAAAATTTTAAAATAATGAATTCATTAATATATGATAAAAGCAGTAAATGAGGGAAATTACGTTATACTAAAACTGGCTGAATAACAACATTGCCAAACTGTTGAAACTTTTAAATATATGTAGACGATAGGTTTATTTTGTATTTTGGGATGGCCTTTTTAACTGATATTGCAGTATTACTGTAAAACAGAGCAAATAATATTTCCTTTCTAACAATAAAAATATTTTCACGTGGTTATTAAAAAGAGAAAGAAAACTGTAGTGAAAATTACGCCAGATTTAAAATTATACATTTAAAATGTCTTATTAAAAATAATTTTCATATAGCATTGACAAAAATAGCGGAAGGCAATGATTCTGTAGATTTTGTTCATTTAGCCGATTTTCAAATGTTTAACTAGGTAATCTTATTTAATCAAACACGAAAACGGCATTAGATGTCTTCAGAGCATCTGATTCGCCCTTAACATCCCCCAGTAAAAGAGAAATGAATGGAAACTCGCTTACGGGGAGCTCGTCACTCGTTTTCAAATTGTAATTCAATCTTGCGTAATATTTTTAAACCCGATCAAATTAGCGTGTTTTTGGAGTGTGTGGAGTCTGAATGGGAGTTGGCGAACGTTTCGGAGGAGAACGGATGACAAAACTTATTTAAATTGAAAAATCTTTTGATGCTATTAATTAATTTTCAAATGGCTATTGAGTTTCTATATCTGCAATTTCCCCCCTTTTAAGGTATCCAAATAACTTTAAAAGCGTAATTTTCGATCAAAATACCTATTTTTCATTTTTATAATAACATTAAAATTGAATCGTTTATCTATGAAATCTGCTTAAATTTTGTCTGTATCTAAAATAGAACCCAAGTTGCAGCTGTTTAAAATTACATCTATATTACAGCTTATGGATTGTGTTTTAAAGTTATTTTTAGCTTTTTCTCAAAATGAAGTTTTTCAGATTTTTACTATATGCAAAACATCCTAAAACAAAAAATTATGCATGAAAATGCCACGATATTTTCTGCAATTCTTTTACAAATGTCTTTTGAGGAAGCAGATTACACTCATGATAATATATTAAATAGTTTTATTTTTGCACTGGTATAAATGACAAACTTGAGACAAATTTTGCGAATTTTTCTTTCCATTAGTACTTTAACTGCCCTATCATCTGAGATAGAGATGCGATTATGATGTGTGTAAGTCTAGGTCCTAGAGAAAGTTACTCTGTTTATCACGCAATTTACAAAATGTCAATACAGTGTAACCTGTCTAAAGTGATCACGTTTGGGACCGGCTAAAATGGTCACTATATGGAGTGTCTTAACACTTTACCGACCGGCCGTCGATAAATCGACGTTTGCTCCCCAGCGCTTACCGACCGGCCGTCGATTATTCGACGTTTGCTCCCCAGCGCTTACCGACCGGTCGTCGATTAATCGACTTTTGATCTTTCTGTTTGATTTGATTAGGTTAGATTGACAAGTAGCAAGCATTTCGCATTCTTTATTCAGATAATCGGTGCTTTTTTATAAGCTTTAGCCCTTAGAAATGAATAGAAAGTATAGTCTCGGCGAATTTTATCTCGACGACCTGTCAGATTATCTTGACTGCCGTTCAGCAAGGGTCTGTAAATAATAAACTAAAAACGATTGTAATAGATAAAATAAATATTGTTTAACACTAATATGATTAAAATAAAAGATTTCATTAAATTTCGTTACCCTAAAATAACACGAAGCGTACAATTTTATCAGAGTTTAAGAAAAGCGCATATATTCCCGCGCGTCAGTCTAGGCCGAAACCAAACCGGTGTCTCGGACGATCTGCGGCTGACCGGGCGGTGAAAGGGCATAGTATGTTCGAACCGCTGCCGGTCGGTAAAGTGTTAAAATGACACATTAAAAATTTGTGATCTCAAAAAATAAAATATAAATACGGAGAAATGCACTATATTAAGTAATGAACTGATTAATTAACAACTATAATAACTGAATTACTAATTAAAAAAATACTACATAGAACATAATAAACATGATACTCGTTATTTATTTTGAATACAGTTAAAGTTCCGTAGAGATTAATTTAAATAACACATAACTACAAGGTAAACTGTAATTTACACGCATTTTTATTTTAATTATAATTGCATAATGATAACGTTTCTATAGCTGGCAGTAATAAACTCTTCGTTAAAAATCATTTTAGACAAATATTAATATTATTAAGATAAAGGGCAAAGTGGTCACTTTATGCATTACGAAAATGGTCACCATAGGAGATAAATTCCTGAACTTTTTATTGGATCAAAATAAAATTTCAGAAAATGACAACTTTAGTCTTTTAGTTTTAAAATTTTCAGCATGCAGAAAAATGGATGGTCACATTTTATAGGTTCAAATAACATTGACAAAAACAGACTAACTGTTCACTTTACACAGGTGGGCAGATTAGACAAGTGGTCACATTACGGGACAATTCTCATATATTATTTTATTATGAGCACAAGTAAAATTTTCCAAAAGCGGTCACTTTAGCAGGTTCCACTGTACATTGTTTTATTTTTGAGTTATCACGTTTTGCGGAAATGCCAATTTTTGACATAATTTTGACTATTTTTCTCTTAAAAAAATATGTCTGGGTATTGCTAAAAATATATATTTTTTCGAAGTTTTAAAATAAATGTCAAAAAATGAAAACAAGAGAAAATTTCAAAATTTTCAAAAAATCACTTCCGAAGATGTGCGAATAACTTAAAGCAAATTAGTGTGTTTTTAGAGAAAATGTGATCTGGCTGACGAAAGATTAGCTCGTAGGAGGCAAATCAACCTAATTTAAATAATCACTTCTATTATTATTAATAATAAAATAAGTAATTTAGTAGAACAAATGTGTATCCCTAACACATTAAAACTTTTTTCCCCCTCTACAAGTTTTATCTATAAGTTCTTCTAAAGATTTAGAAAATCGGGTATTACTGATGTTGTTACCATACTACTGGTTTATTCCAGTTAGATAAGTTTTAACAGATTTTGAGTATCTTAGAAGATTATATATAACTGTAATTACTCAGATAATTCATTATCTTTTCCGAAAAATTCTTTGCGTGCAGTTTAGAAGCTTGAATATAGCAACAGGATGCGAATACAGAAATAAAAGGAAAACCAAAACCTTTTTCTTTGCGCAGTTTGTGGTTTCCAGGAAAATCTTTTCAGGAGGTAAGATCTCATCTTATATTACAGATAAGTCAAAATATTAAATAATTTTTTGTAGACAAGGTATCGCATCATCCCCAAAAAAGGTTTTTTTTTTTTTTTTTTTTTTTTTTTTTTTTTTTTTTTTTAATGCATTAAAGATGCTAAGATGTGCGATTGTTTTATATTGCTTTCTCGGTAGAATTAAGACAATTTTTTATTGGGTTTAATGAGTTGGGTTGATAAACAAGATAAACGGACCAAGAGGAAAATAATAATAATAACGGGACAGTGGGCCGACTGGTTCAATATAAAAATTTTAAACGAAACCAATAATATATGAACCATCTACAATCTACAATAAATACGACTTTCGCAAGAATAAGAATAAATATGCTGCATTATTGTTATGCTAGTTTGACAACATCAATGCAGGAGTACAACATGTCCAATCCAGTCTAGAGATAGGCATTGAACAGTTTATATCGTGTCTGAACCCGAGATTATTTTCTTTAGGATATACTTTTACTTACCCATCATACGTAGTATAGGGTAAGTCTTGCAATCGTTTTGAAATCGAAAAATTTTTTTTGGCGGATTTACACGTTTTAGATAGTGGAGATTCCGAAAAACATATTTTTAGAAAAAAAATTTTGCCGTCCGTCTGTCTGTCTGTCTGTCTGTAAACGCTCTATCTCCCGAACAAATTGAGATAGAGACTTGAAATTTTGTATGTAGTTAGTATGTAAGAATGGGACGAACCCTATTTAATATCAGCAACCTCGATTATCCGGAACTATTTTTTTCGGACTCTCGAAAAATTCGTTCTGATGAAAAGTATATAAAAATTTTCGAATTTCATTGTTCTAAGGAATGGGCGTAAAAGGCAATAAAATAACACACATTTTGCATATCGAACGAAGTCGATCGGATTATTAGTTGCCAAGATATTTGTAATCTTGTTTTCCACATTCTTCGATTTTTCATGACCCTGTATTTCATTCAAATTTCAATTCAGAAGTATATTTTAATTGGAAATGAGACGCTTAATCCGACGCAGTTAATTGTTAGTTAATAGAATTATTATTTTCGGAGTTATAGGGATGTTTCTTTTACGCAGTTCGGTACTACTTGAGTAGTTTGGCGTTTTATATAATTTGTCGAAATTGGTACATCAGCAGTTCTTTAATATAGAATTACTATGTGTATTAACAATATTTAAATTTTGTTTATGAATTGCAATGCATTGTATAAATAGTTTCACATGTTTTATTTTCATATACATATCCATGATGGGTAAGTATTACGGTGGCCCCCAACGACTAGTTTCCGGTCGGGCCAAAAACAGGACTACTTTTTTTCCCCCCCTAAATAATCTAGCGGGGCCAAAACTGGTCTTAATTGTTCCAAGGATGTGCCGGCAGGCAATTTCTTTTGCCAAAATAGTAATAGTGGTTATGAACTTCTGCTAACGAAGTATTGGAAATATATCGGTAATTCGCAAACTCTCTGTTCAACAGTACGAACCTTTTTAACACATTTTTATTTGTAAAAGCAAAAAAGTGACAGATCTGACTTTAAAACGATTTGCAATCGAATAATCGAGGGGCTGTATCCATATTACATTGATTAGTACCTACACAATATTGCACGTACTACTATATTTGGATACAGCTCCTTATCTTTTTGCTTTATTTTAGGAATAACTTATTTTGACCATATTCTATTGACGATAATTTTCAGAGTTTTCAGGCTATGTGTTCCATTTTTTTTATATAAATAAATATTTATACAGTAATAAGTAATTTTTGTCACGTAATAATCGATTTTTCTACTTCAGCGATCTATTATGTCCGGAAATTCGATTAAAAACGCCAATTTTGACAGTATTTTCAGGCTATTTTTTACCTTTATCAAAAAATGAAAAACGTAATTCAATATCATAGTTTGAATTAAAAAACCCTGCAATTTAAAGTGTTTCCGAACAAAACTGAACAAGACTCTACATGAACCAACTTAAGTTAGAAAAAAGCGAGTAAAAACCTGAACAATTTCGGCTACTATTTACATGTTTCAAAACACGAAAATTTGAAAAAAAAAAATGGCATTTTACTTTTTTTTAATGTAATTTTTAAAGTATTTAAGAGTTATATAATAAATACTATGGAATCAATTTTCTTTACAATTTTCTAAAAAATAAAACAAAAAAATTCCATGGTTTTCATATTAAATAGTTTAAGCATCGGAATTGTACAGTTAAAATAGTTCAAATATCACAATTGAACCTTAAAACCAAACCAAATATGCTAAGTTCAAAAGATGATTTTCTCATAAACTCTTAACAAAAAAAAAAAAAAAAAAAAAAAAAAAAAAAAATGTCAATTTTTAATACCATCTTTCCCCCATGTAAACCCAACAAAATTTTATTTTTCGAGGACGTGTTCCTAATAATTCCATATCTACCGTTTTCTAATCTACAAAGCCACATTAATTATTCATAAGAATGAAGCAGTCCCAGTTAATCATTTTGCGCTTTACGTTTTTCGGGAATTGGTCTCCGGAGACTTTCACCATAGACATGCGCTGCGCATGAAGGCAATGTACTTTACTTTCGGCTGGAAAATATCTCTTAAAAAATAGAAATGGCATAATTGAGAAAATTATTACAGCCAGTATTTTGTTTAAAAAATATATATATACAGTAAAACCTCCATAGCGGACACTCCCGAATAGCGGACACCTCTATTTAACGGACAATTTTCAAATCCCCACTCCCAAAACTTTAATTTTTGTATGTTTAACCTCTGAATAACGGACATTCCGAAGAGCGGACAGTAATTTTGGCAAAAAAGAATAAAAAATTATTTTTTAACGAGGAAAAAAAATAAAAATCCTCTAAATTTATCAGGGCAATGTATCACAAATTTTGTGATCACAGATAAATATGGGGATGAGCTGGAGAAAATTCCCTCACCCCCCCCCCTAAATGTATCGCCTACACTCCCCCCCCCCCCCCACACACACACACCCTCGGATGATTAGAGATTGTATGCTTTTAAGAAACAGAAAAATACAATAAAAAATTATACATTATTTTTTATTTTTATTTTTTATAAAAAGATGATTTAAAAGGATTAAAACTACTGACAGAGTTAAAACTTCACATTGAAAAACAAATTACATGTAATCGCAAGTAAAATCACACTTTTGTAACTTTTTTTTTTTTTTTTTTTTTTTTTCTGTTAGAATGTAATAAGCAAAGGATAAAGGTATGCACAATTTTATTTCAGTTTTATTGCTTTAAAAAATATTTTAATTTCTGGTTTAATCATATAATAGAGGTTTCAGGACATTTTTAAATCGACTAATGAAACATTAAGCATTCATTAACAATTTTTCGATCGCTGAGGTTTTTCCCAATAGCGGACACCTCCGAATAGCGGACAATTTCTGCGCTCCCATGCTGTCCGTTATTTAGAGGTTTTACTGTATATAAATGGAGAATTATTGATTGGGGAGATGAAAAAGGCTTGTTGAAATCCTAAACTAGGCAACTTTTCTTTTGATTCTGAAAATATTTTCAGCTATCTGGCAATCTACAAAATTTTTAAAAGGTGAACGGAATATTTATTAATCCCTTTGCGACGGGAGCCTTTTAGGAAACTTTTAATGATTTGTCACCGGTTTTAAAAAACAGAAATTTGTGCCTTATTAAATCGAGAAAATGATTTGATTAAATAAGTCAAATTTTACCGCAAAATTTTCCTGGTGGCTATAAACAAGTGTTCTTAAGTCCTTTTGTGGCACGTATACGTGTCGCTCCTTCCCAAGGGGTTAAGGGGGTTGATTCATTTTAAAATAATTTTTATTTGTTGAGGTTTTTTTTTTTTTTTTTTTTTTTTTTTTTTTTTTTTTTTTTTTTGATGGTTAACCAGATTATTTGTAAAAAAAAAATCGCTAAATTTCTCGTATTTTTTTCTAATTTTAATTAAAAATTTATTAAAAAAGTGGGACAATTTTAAATTGTTATAACTCAAAAAGTTATCTGTAGAATTTCAATTTTTTTACATTTAAATAAACAGAAATGTCCAAATTTTAATTTTGATTCAGCATTTTTTAAAAATATTATTCTTTTTAAAAAAATTAAAATTATTTAAAGTAAAAACTTGAAGAAAAATGACGTAACTTTTATTTAAAAAATCATATTTTCAAATATAAATATATTTTTTTCAGATTTGCTAAATCAAAATAAATTAATCAAAAAAGACATGTTTCAAGTTTGAAGAATTTATCTTTAGCGGTTCTTGAGTTATAACAATTTACATCCGAGAAATTGTAAAAAACATCATGAAAAAATGCATTTTCACAAGAATTTATTTCCATGACAACCATTGATTCAAAGCTAGATTTTGAAAACAACCCCCTCCCCCATCGCAAAATAAAATAAAATAAAATAAAATAAAAATAAATAAAAATAATAATTTCTCATCTAATTAAGAAAAAACATGATTTAAACGTCATTTTAAAAGCCGGACCCCCTTAACCTTTAAACTATGATTTGTGTTGATTTGTTTGCAAGTCCAAAAGCAATTTCTACTTGAGAACACTTTACACACAGTACTTATTTAACCTTCATATGGAAGAAAACCTCATAAGATTGCATTGGAGCATAACTCTCAGAGAACTGTGTATTTGTTATTTTTTCTACTTCATTACATATAAACCTAATATGAAGTTCGGTAACTCTTATGAAATACATAGGATGTCCCAAAAAAATTGAAAGATATTTAACTGCAAGAAATCTACTACATTATATTTTACACTTTAAATGCACGATACATAAATGCAAGATATAAAGTTAAAATGTAAATGTTCTAACTTTCATAAAAAATCAGAGATGTAATGGAGGGTATACGCGGGTATACGCCGTATACCTTCTGGATTTTTTTTAAAGAAGTACGTATACCCTGTGTTTCTTATGTAAGCTATAGTAAGTACACTCTAACAGGGACCGAATTACAAATTTGGGGGCCCGGGGCACAGATACTTATGGGGGCCCCCTTGGACCGATACTTACAAGGAGATCGAGTGAAAAAAAATTGAAAAAATATACTCACTGAGATAACAATTATTAACTTTAATAATTACTTTTAAATATCCATTAAAAACTTAAATATGATTATCATTAATTTACTTTTAAATAATTATTTCACAATTTTTAAATTTTAAAGAGTAGAAATTTTATAATAAATTGGGTGTTGTTGATTATCTTTTCCTAAGCAAGTCTAAATATCTGGAATAATCGAATATGCAACAACTAATAATAAATTTTCGACAACACCAAGATATAATTATTTAAAATATTAGGTAGCTCTACTGCTTTCCAGCTATGCCCACCTACTAACCCTAAATGATCTGAAAAGAAAAGGAACAAGATTAAATAAGAATTAAAAATACATTATATTTTTTTTTTAATTAAAATTATTTATATATATTCAAATAATTTTATTTATAATTTTACAATATATCTTTTACTTAGAATGAAATGTAAAATTCCATTAGATATTTCATCAGATATTCCATCAGATTTTGAACAGTAAATGAAAAACTTTCAGCAGCATTTGGGGGGCCCCTAAAAATCAGGGGCCCTGGGCCTGTGCCCCGAATGCCCTGCCGTAAATCAGGCACTGCACTCTAATGTATATGCTCTACCTTGAGCGTATAACCGTCTGATTTTTTTAACGACTACACCTCTGGAAAAAATTCCATTTTTATTACATTGTTTATAAAGTTTTACGACTGCAATATATGGTATGCGAATGTTCTGTGAGCATACACGTGATACTTATTTTTTTAAAAGAAAAATAAGTATCAAGAATAATCCACGCAAAATACTTTATCAAGTAATAAAAAACGAATTGCACAGGAAGAACGTCAATACAATACAATCGGAAAATATTTCTCCATTTTGTATTTACTGCAGCAAGACAAAGCGAAGAGCAATAATAAAATTTACTCGAAGGTAAAATTTACGAATGAAATAAAATGAAAGCTTATATTACTACTATCACTTGGTCATGAAGTAACGATAATACAAAATGGAAAGTAAAGATGGTAATAAATATACAGAATGATTCAAAATTCCACGCACGTGCTTTGATCTTTTATGCCAAAGAAGCAATTTAAAGAACAGTTGAAATGAAGTGATGTAAAATGCATTCAACACATCGATTTGTTCCAGAAGCATTATTCGTTCGACAAAGCAGAAATATACGTTATAAACCTAAAACACGTCCGTGAGTGACACCGATGCCATATCGGCAATGGAAAATACCTGACATAAATTTCGCTTTTACTGCATTTTCTTTTTTTTTTTTCTTTTTTTTTTTTTTTCTTTTTTTTTTTTTTTAACTTCTAAAAATCGCACAATTTACATTTTTACAGCGTTCGATAGAGAACATAATGTACTTTCGAATGCAGTTTTTTTTTAAAAACCGTGTCTTAATTTGACATTTTTATGGTTTTAAATAATTCTGTAGAACGATTAAAATATATATATATACAGTAAAACCTCTAAATAACGGACACCTCAGGAACGCAGAAATTGTCCGCTATTCGGAAAACCTCAGAGATTCATAAATCGCTAAGAAATGCTTGATGTTTCATTAATTTACTTTTATATGTTCTAAAACCTCTATTATATAATTAATCAGAAAAAAAAAAAATTATCAATAAAATTGAAATAAATTTGTGCACACTTTTATCCACTGTTTATTATATCCTCGTGAAATAATCGGTTCCAAAAGTTTACTTTTGCTTGCGATTACATGTAATTTGTTTTTCTATGTGACGTTATTGGACATTGTAGAGTTCCGGGCGGAAAGGGAAGGATTGCACTTTTTTACCTTTAAAAGCATAAAACCACAAAATATTCTTGGGTGATATTTCAATGCTCTGCTAGATATTCCTCCAGGGCTACACCGTGAATTTAGCACTGAACGTGGAGGGGGGGGGGGGTTCCCCAGCTTTTTATCTGTCAAAATTTGTGACACGTTGTCCTGATAAATTCAGAAGCCTTTTTGCTTTTTTTTAAAATTTTGTTTTCTCTTTAAAACATACTTTTTCATCCTTTATCGCCGAATAAAGTGTCCGCTATTCGGAATGTCCGTTATTCAGAGGTTAAACATACAAAAATTTAGGTTTTGGGAGTGGGGATCGGAAAACTGTCCGTTAAATAGAGGTGTCCGCTATTCGGGAGTGTCCGTTATGGAGGTTTTACTGTATTTATTTATCCCATGCGACCCAAGTACGAAAGATTAAACCGTTTGCATCACCAGGGATCAGTTCAGACTTTTTTCACAGGGTCCTGTTTTTGTGAAATTGTGAAGTTTTTCTTATATTTGTGAAATCTCTAAGTCATAATTTTGTAAATTTTAAATTATCGAAGTCTTCAGGTTCTATCCTTCATACTTGAAAAAGCTAAGTAATGTGATCTTTAGTGAGTTCAACTGTTTATTGAAAATCAACTTTTTTTTAAAATGATTAAATTTGTGAAACATTCAGTTTGAAGGTGAAAAATGCTGTAAAAGCTCTATTAAAGAAAGAAATAATTTTGTGAAAGGTCCTGTTAAGGGATAAAATATTTTGTGAAGGGTCCTATTTGGGGATTAAAAAAATTGTAAAGGGTTGGGGATAAATTATTTTGTGAAGGCTCCTTTAAAGAACCTAAAATTTTTCTAAACGTATCTCTGATCACTTATAACAATGTGACTACTTCAGTATTTATTATCAGTTAATATTCCATAAAAAATCTAAAATTTCATCAATATTTACATAAAGAAGTAAAAGAATATAAATAAAATACATATTTAAAAGACATGCAATCAAAATAAGCAACTGAAATTATCAGAATGAAAAATGTAAAAATGTTTCTTTAAATCGTGAAATTTTAGGCGATTTCTTCGTATATTAACTCTTGAAATTATTTAGTAATTGGAATTTTATTAAGTATCAATTTCTATCTAATTTTTTGCAGCTGCTCAGATGAGTTAAAAAAACAAATGTTAATGACAAGAGCATACAAAAACTAGTTTTAATTGTTTTTACTCAGGACCATTTACAGGAACACTTAATGAAACTACAATCAAAATAATGTATATATTTTTAAAAATATAATAACAAATAAGTGATTATAAGTAATTTATAAAAAACATAGATAATTTCTACAGATAATATAAAACATACTTGAAATATAAAATAAATATTTCATTTTATTAATTAAAATAATGTAAAACATACTTGAAATATAAAAAGAAATATTTTATTTTATTAGTTGAAATAATGTATTTATTTTTTTAGCTGATAGGCTATCAAACCTAAGAGTTAACATAGCAGCAGGTTCTGTAATGTACGTAATGCGATAACTCTTGAGAGAAATATCCGATTTTCTTTAAATTTAGTACATAGCTTCATTCAGATAAGGCACTACCATGATCAGTTTTGGGGATTCATTAATTAAATATAAAGTGGGAAATGGGGAGGACTAATAACCCCCTTAATTTTAATGAATGGATTTTCTGTGCAGAATCATCCGATTAGCTTCAAATTTGGTATACCTGTTTATTTCGATATGGCGCTTCCCTGATTAGATTTGGAGGTTCACTGGTTAAGTATAAAAGGTGGAAATGGGGAAGCTAACGCTTCCTAATTTAGCTAAATGATTTTTTGTGGATTTTTTTCCGATATTTTCCAAGGTGCATTATAATTTGAAATAATAGTATAATATACAATTAGTGTGAATAGCCCGTGAGCTCAATGCCAATGCCATCAGTTTAAACGAGTACATTTCTTTTTATTAAAATATTCCTTTCTCAGCTAAAAAATTTGGAACTTGTGTGCAAGCGCGAAAAATATTCGATGTGCAGGAATTATGTTATCCGCAACAAATTAAACCACAAACTGCTCGTCTTTATGTGAAAATTTTAGAATATTTTTGAATCAATAAATGTATGGGTGCATCAAAATTAGTTTTACCGGTGTCCCATTTTTCAAGGGCCCAAGCTGCGGGACCACTGCGCGGGGAAGAAAAATCCCGAGTTTTGATAATGTATAAAATTCTTTTAAATTTCTTTTAGTAACATGTAACTTTGCATATCTGCTTCGAGTGGAACTCAACGTAGTAAAGTTTTGAAACCAGAATCTGCATATCGGGAGGCGCCAGCACAGACAATCACTTCATCGAGTTTACGGCAGAAATTCCAGAATTTGTTGAAACTCGACTCGCATATTAAAACGCAATCGGTCTGCCAAGTCATATCATGGTGGAAAACATCTGAAAACCCAATTTTAGCAGTTGACTCATAGGTTTACAATGTGTTTTCTTGCTCCCAGTCCTCCATGTCTCCATACCTTTGGGTGCAGGAAAACACAATAGTAAGTCAACCGCTAAAATTGGGTTTTCAGGTGTTTTCCACCATGATATGTCTTGGGCAGACCGATTGCACTTTAATATGCGAGAATTCAGGAATTTCAGACGTGAACTCGATGAGATGATTGTCTCTGCTGCCGCCTCTCTATCTTCTTACTGTCAACGGCGGAATTTTTTTATGCAAAAAGGAATATCGTATAATACCTGCTTAAGGATGTATTAAAAAAAAAAAAAAAAAACGCTTTTCCACCTTCAACAGCTTAAAATTTTCCGATACAATTTCAAACACATTTTTAAAAGTAGAAACATGAAACTTGCTGAGGGGATTCTTGAAGGGACGTATGAGGTGCCGTGTGGTGTCATTTTCGGCTCAACTAATTAGAATTTGATTTATAAACAATTATCTTCTCAGTATAACCCTTTTTTTCGTTCACAGATCTCCCGCTAGGGGAAAATCGGTTCGAAATGCCGTTTGTGATTGCTTTTTTTGCAATATTTTCTGCATTTATGAAAGAATCGACAATCACGGCACCTTGTGTACTTTCCAAATAAGAGATTTTGAAAATTTGGTGCATTTGAGAGCAAAAATGAATTAAAAAATAAATCGGGAAACAAGCAGTTTGAATCGAAATACACCCTTAAGCGAAAACTTGTTTAAAACATATTTTTCCAATCTTTAGCGATTTAGTTCTTACACATTTTACTGTATTTCGTTCAGTAAAAGCTGACGAAAACCTGTCAGGAATCTGTCTATAACAAAATCCTGTTTTAAATGAAAAAAAAAAAAAAAAAAAAAAAAAAAAAGCATAAACCTTGGGAAAGGAATACCCTACAATTATAATCGCTTAAACAAAATCCTTTCCAAAACGGATTTTTTTTTTTCGGTCCCTAGCGATCATGATTTCACCGATTTACTGTACTTGTACAAGTTTATTGTGGGTCATTCCATGGTAACTTACGTTACAATTAGAACAATTTACTGCAGTAATTTTAGTAATATAACACTGAAAAATATTCAAATGTAAAATTAACATGATTTGTCAATGAAACCTACCTAAAGGTTAATTTCGATAAAAAATTCCTAAAAAATGATAATGAAAATTACACTTTATATGGTAACTTACAATCATGTTTCAGTAATGCTAGTTACCATAGTAAATAAAACTACCAAAATTTAAGAAATAACCTTAATATTAGGTAATTTTCACCTAAATAAGTAAGCTTTGAATAAGTTTAGTTAGCAAACCATGTCAAATTTACAATTTGAATAATTTTTTGTGTGTGTCTGCCTAAATTATAACTACTTTCCAAAATCATTCAAAATCGGTACAGTGATTCTGTTCCACAAAGACGGTAAAGACCCTAAAGATCCTAAAAATTACAGGCCAATTAGCTTACTTCCAGCGTTTAGTAAAATCTTAGAAAGAATAATACATGGTAAAATATCTCATCATCTAACTGTCAATAAATACTGGAACGATAAACAATATGGCTTCAAAAAAGGAATATCATGTGAACATGCTCTAAATAATCTCATAAAAACAATAAAACAGGATAAAATAGATGGGTACCAAACATTACTAATATCTATGGACATCAAGGGTGCATTTGACAACATCAGATGGCCAATAATCTCAGAAAACAAAGCGGTCACCAAATTTCACATATTTAACGAACTGGATATTGAGTTTTCTTTCTGATAGGTATGTAACAATAGAAGAAAACGGAATAAATACAACTAAGCAAACATTCGGTGGCTGTCCACAAGGAAGCTGCCTCGGACCCTTGCTATGGCTCATTATAGCAGACACAGCGCTAAAAAAAGAATGGAGTAAAAATGTAAGAATACGGGCATTTGCGGACGACTTCATCATAATATTAAGAGCTCTAACTAAAACCAAACTTACTAAATTAGCCAATAAGATCATCAAAGAATTTAACAACTGGATCACAGAAAACAAACTATCACTCAACTGGGACAAGACAGAGCTTCTGTACCTAAACAAAACACACACTAGGAACCTACCAACAGAGGACTCTTATAAAATAGAAGGAATAAAAATTAACGAAAAAGAACTAGAAGGAAAAGAGCAAATAAAATATCTAGGACTCATAATACATAAAAATCTAAATTGGCTAGCACACTGTCAAATACAAGCAACTAAAATAAGAAAATCATTTAACTTGATGGGACAAATGGCCTCGAGGAGCTGGGGACTTAAACCAGAAATTATTAAAATTTGGTATAGGACAGTAGTTGAAAAGACACTAACTTATGCTGCCCCAATATGGGGTCACAATCTAAACACAAGGAGCAAGGAGGTGCTGTCCTCTTGCCAAAGGCACTTCCTGCTACCGATTGTTAAGTCATATAAAACAGCCCCCACCGCGGCTCTCCAGGTACTAGCGGGCCTGACTCCAATCCATCTACAACTAAAATACGAGGCTACATATGGTACAGTATCAAGACTGGGGGAATCAGTTAACTTATACGGGTCAATAATCAACCACACAGACTACGAAAAAAAAAAAAATAAACGCGTGGACCACAAACCCAGCAGACACAGTTGAACCAAGATTAGGACAAAACCCAAAAGACATAAATATCTACACAGATGGCTCAAAATTGGAATCAGGCGCTACGGGTTCGGCATTCGTAGCTCTTAGAAATGATAAAAAAATTCATACATGGTCAGCACCTCTAAGGAAGTTCATCAGTGTCTTTCAAGACGAACAGCTGGCTATATTGGAAGCAGCAAAATGGGTTAACAGTACAGGGTTGGATTATAGCATCCGTTCGGACTGCATGTCAGCAATTCAAGCACTGAGTAAACCATTCAACACAACACAATTAGTAAATGATATACTAGAAATGATTAAACTCTCAGACAACAAATTTAAAATTAGCTGGGTTAAAGCTCATGTGGGCATCCGAGGCAATGAGGATACCGACAAATTAGCCAAACAAGCAGAAGAAAACAAAATAAAACAATTACCATACGATCTGGTAAGGCCGATATCAAATCTTAAAAGTACAATAAAAGAGCTAATAATAAAACAGTGGCAGTTCGAATGGGATTACGGGGACACGGGCAGGACAACACATAAATACTTCCCAAAAGTAAGTACAGACAGATTAGTTAGCTGCAAACTTCTGAGTCAGATTTATACAGGACACGGAGCTTTCCCAAAATACTTAAAAAGATTCAAGTGCAAAAACACGCCATATTGTGCCTGCGGAGAATTGGGAACCTCAAAACACTACCTAACGGCCTGCCCGCTAACACAAACATTCCATCTGGCAAAAATCACGCCAAACAATAAAGAACTCTGGCATAAGCAACTAGCAAACAATAAATACATACAAAACAAAAGCAAAGTAGTCCTAAGATGGTAAACAGAAAACATAGATACAATATCACAATGAAAGACGAATAAAGTTAAAAACACACCACCCCAGTGGACAGCACTACCCCAACTAATTAACTGTCTTATTTTCAGGAATTGTCATATGTTAAATGTTGTATGTTATAAGGAAAAAAAAAAAAAAAAAAAAAAAAAAAAAGGCTTAGGATTTATTCTTATCGCCAAATTAAAAAATTTAAATCTGTCTGTGTTTGTATTATGTCATTCAGCAGTGTGAGGTAGTCGCACAACATCAGCTGTAACCATGGCCCGCAACAGGAGCCCCGCAACATATGAATTGCAAGCACAAAAAAATTTCACAATCGGTTCAGCAAGTTGTGCAATATAACATGGTAAGAAGCTTCAACCGCCTCCGACACTGCTTGTCCGTTCACTGTGATGTGTAATTAAAAAAAAAAAAAAAAAAAAAAATTAAAAATATAAAAAGGCCTAGGAATTCCCCAACGTCTGAAAAAAAAAAGTTTTTTGTCTTAAGTTTTCCAGTTTATAAAGCATTGTTAATTAATGTTATGACTTTTAATTTCTAACTATTATTTCTCTTTTTTTTTTTTAAATATCTTTTTATTAGGGTTCTATTATTTTATATCTTCTCTTTGACAACCGCCTCTCTTTATATATGTGCTTTCTGTACGAGCTACCGGACCGGCTCCAATGGGAAAACCCACGGAGCCAGTTAAATTTAATTTCATTTAATTTAATTATTATTTTTTTTTAAACCCGGTTTGGTACGGTAGAATGGCGGAGTCTCATCCCCCTTGCAAAGTTAAGTTTGCCTTTCAGTTCAGCTCAAAAGTTAATTACGGTGCAAATTGTCTATTTGCGAAGTCCCCTCTTTTGTTTTTTCTCCCCCCTCCCCTCTAAATTACCATTTTCATTTGACAAGTACGCATCAACTATTAGGCTCCAGACTCCCAAGTAGGTTGGGCAACGGTGTCCAAGTTGGCAGAACATTTTACTCATAGCATTTGGTTACAGGACTCAGGCTATCTGCCGGCTAAAATTCCGTCATGTACGCTAATGGCGCCTGGTGCATGTAAAATCCGTCGTGGGTGCAAAGTCCTCCAAGTTACCTGTGAATTATACTTCTGGAGGTGCCTTGCCAGGTGAAGGTCTCGTCATCTGATCAAGATTCTAAATTACGAGACCAAACTGAGTAGCCGTTTGCAATACATACAGCAGGATATAACGTTAAGCAACCGTCAAAACAAAGTATGCTAGACTGAGAAACAAGTACTGCAGATGTGATGAAGCGCAAAGCGAAGGAATCATGTTTTTTGCCGCTACGCGGCATTTAGGCGGTCACCCGCCCCGATACCAGGTATATAACCCGTTAAGCTGAGGTAACTCGGCAGGTAGGGGCCTGGTCATCGGTTAGAAAGAAAGAAAGGCCCGCCACATACCAGTGAGACATGCCTCAAAAATCGTGCAACAGGACGCAGTTAAACCGGTTTTTGTTATCAGGGTGAAATTGTCGCATGTCGTACGTTTTTTCGTTCAATGTCCCACTGGTGTGTGGCGGCTTTATATTACTAAAATTATTAAAAATAATTTAAAATGTAACGTGAGTTACCATGGAATGATCCTTGTGTTTATTTAATATAATAAAATCCAGAATCTCAAGTCACAGGAGAGATTAGGTTTGAGACAATTTTCTGTTCTTAGCACGTATAGTTTTCCTTTATGGTTTTCCCGGAATTGTTTTCGTTTAAAACAGGATTTCGTTAGAGACAAGTTCTGTTTGCATAGAATTTATATTCCTAATTTAGCACGCGCTTCCCATTTTCCTTTCCCTTTTTTCTTTTTTATGACAGTGGATCTGGAAACACTAATCAAAACCTACAAACATAAAGTGAAACATGAAAAATTGCCTTACGCGCCGATGCGAAACTGAAAATGAAAAAAAAAAGTTTCTCGAAGAAATTTTCTGAGAGTTTTTATTGCAGGAATGAAAAATTCCCTTGATAGACAGATATGAACTACTTTTTTCTAGAAGAGCAACAAAAGAAGTGGAAAAAAATTACGATAGAAATAAGATATGACTATTTTTGATAGATGAAAGGAAGCAAACAACAATGAAAGGCGATAAAATTTTATATATATTTTATTTCCTATTTCGAAGGAAATATTGATCTTGCTTACGCTTTCGCATATAGAATAATGCCCAAAAATAGAAGTATAAATAAACATGCATATTGATTATATAGTCAGTTTCTATATATTTCAAGGGCAATTTTAACCATGTCAATCTAGAAAACTGAAGAAGCAAATGGAACAATTCATGCTTTTTAAGTTAACAGGGGAAATCAATTTTTGAGTGAAAACTTTTCTAATGACGTCACAAGAGTGACGTAAACACAAAACCGATATGTGTGACGTCATAGCGGTCGATTACATTAAACGCTTCTTTACAAATCGTTCTTATGAATCGCAGAAAATTATTCGAGAACACTTAGGAAAGTTTTAAGATGCAAAATTACTTCTTAAAGATAAAATTAAGAAATATACATGCATGCTTGAATATTTCATTTGGAACGGTTTATTGCACTTTAAGACATGCTTTTCTATTTATAAATTCTAAGTGCGTCTGTGAATTTTTCTTGTTATGGGAAGAAAGCTTGCAATTTATAGTTTACTTTTTCCAAAGTTACAACAGGCTTGCATTAGCAGAAATTTGAATTAATCATAATTCGTGCATGTAAGAAATTTTTTTAAATGATGGTTTTAAGATGATAGTAATAATAATGAATAATAATAAAAAATAAAACGAAAAAGCATGCGTCCAGCATCAGGGTTCATACTCATTTTCTAAGTAAAAATCTCCTGAGAATCCCCTGGTGTATTTTCCGGGATATACAATGTTTCCAAGTAAACAATTAACGGCATGTTTTAAACCAGTATCATGACACCCCCACCTTCACAAAATAAAATAAAAGCAAGGCAATCACAAAAATAAAGTTTATACATCACCTATATAAACAATACAAACAAAACTTTAAAAGAAAAACATTAATTTATGTAAAATATAGACGAAGACTGTATGCTTTGTGGGGCTGTCCTTAAAAAAACCTTCGTAGCTTGTTGCAAGAACTTAGTCTCCACTTATGATTTTAGTACCTCATTGAAAAGCATCCTGAAGAATATTAAGACTACAAGTATCAATATCAATTTTGAAATGTGCTTCATTTTCTGATCTATTCTCAAACCTCACAATATTAGAATGTGTGTCTAGTAACTGAATGGATGCAGACAAATCTCACACCTTAACCCCTTCGCGACGGGAGCCTTTTACGAAATTTTTAATGTTTTGTCGCCGGTTTAAAAAAAAAACAGAAATTTGTTTTTTCTTGAATCGAGAAAATGCTCCGACTGAATAAGGCAAATTTTATCGTATAATTTTACCGGTGGGAATAAACAAGGATTCTTAAGCCTTTTTGCGGCACGTATACGTGTCGCTCGTCCCCAAGGGGTTAAAGCATACGAACAGCAGCAACTGACCTCAATTTCCCAGAGTAACCAATCATTCAGCCAGGTTTTCTCAGGTTTGGGGAATGTTTTGTTTTTTCCCCCTGAGATTCATCTGATTTTTAGATCCAAAACCTATTCCCTGATTTTCACAGGAGTCCCATTATCCCCTGACGAGTATGAACACTGGATACCATTATTAGTGTTCATTCTAGGCCATTTTTGAAGGGTGCAGCAACCTGCCTTTTTTCAAATTTACAAAATGCACCCTGCCCTTTTTAAAAGTAGTAAAATGCATCACTGGTTTTACCCAGAGATTTTTAATAAATATTTTTTTTATTCCGTAGTGTTTCTAAATTTGTGTGCCCAAAAATGATAGATTTTTTTCATATCTTTAAGAAAAAGAACATAAAACTATTGAATAATGTTTTAATTGTATTTTTAATTTTTATATCATAAAATCATTCGAAATTAATGTTACTTGATATATCATATTTAAAAATTATGTGTTTCATTGCTTTCTTTTTTCCCCTTCTAAAGGCAATAACAATTTTTTTCTGGCAAAAGTGCCATTTTCTGCAGCAGTAGTGCCTTTTGTAGTGAATAGCACCATGCCCTTTTTATTTCTAGAATGAACACTATCATTATTATTTGATTATTCATTAAATAATACACAAAAGTAAGAATTTTAGACAAACATTAATATTTCATCATTTTAAAGAAGATAAGTACTTCAAATATTTCAAAATATTTCAGACATCAGTATTGCCTTTGCCACCTAGTGTAATCTAGGTGGCAATGGCATTACCCTAAATTTCCCAGATTAGCCAATCATTTAGCCAGGTTTTCCCAAGTTTGGGAAATTTTTTGCATTTTACCCTGAATTTTAGAACCAAAAATCTATCCCCTGATTTTCTCAGGAATCCCATAATCCCCTAATGAGTATGAACCTAAGCATACATTATAAAACATTTTTAAAACATATTCAAAATATACTGCAACAAAACTTCGCAGTTCATTAAGTTGAAAGACGATGTCTAAATATACAATTTACTTCCAGGAAATTCATTTATAGCAGCCAGTTCATATAGGCTTCAATAGTTCAATTATTTTTAATTTTCTTAGGTAGCCGAATTCTCCTGTATGTCCCTGTAAATGAACGATAAATTCTATGCACATCCTATTCTAAAGTAAGCTTTTGTAGCACATTTTACTGACACGTATAAGTTTCAATATGTTTGAAATAACATAATATCGTTAAAATATACCGCAAACGATTTTTCTCCATAAGCCGTAATGCAACGAAATTCTTTTGAATGTCCCTGTAAATGAACCTTAAACTTACTACAGCACTTCATTTTCAATGTCGAACGTGCTAGAGTAAATTCTAATAATAAATACCAATTTCATGGAAATCTGACTATATTTATGCGAATTAGAGCATGGACACACAGTCGAATTGGCAAACTAAATTCAAAAACACTTTTCAACTACATTGGAAAGTGTGTTTATTTATTTATTTCTTTTTGATACAATTGAAGATTTAATCATATCCTCGAGTTGATAAATCAAAACAATACAGCTTGGAAAGCCTCATATACAGTGTTTGAAAACAACAGTCTAGTATTTTAATAAACATTTTAATAAAATTTTAATTTTACTTAAGAAAGGTGTTATAATAAAAATAAAAGACATTGACATGTTTCGGAACCGTCAAACAAGTTCCATAATCATAATATAAATAAAATAAAATTTCAAAATATTTCACGGTCAATACAAATGACACGCGACAATGAGATATAAATAACAAAAAACACAAAAAACACGCGCTCTATTGTAAAAATTAAATTAAAATATAGACCATGATCTAAAATATAAATAAAAATAAAATTTCAAAATATTTCACGGTCCATACAAATGACACGCGGCATTGAGATATAAAAAAACACTAAAAAACACGCGCTCTATTGTAAAAAAATAAATAAAAAATAAACCATGATCTAAAAGAATTTCCAACATGGTTCTTCCCATTCAAGCTTTCACGAGGAATTTATTCATTAATTCTAACCATAACTTAGGAATAATAAAAGAAACGGTATCATTGCAAACCAGATTTTTACGCGTATAAATTTCAATGGACTCTCTTATAATAAATTTACGACCACAATTTGATATGAAACATAATTTACTTTCACTAAACAATATTTTTATCTCCTCATTTAAATATGTTCTTGATAAGGCAGTGTTAGTACGTCCAAATTTAATATCAGATTTGTGCTCCCCTTTTCTAATTCCAAACTTTCTCCCAGTCATGCCTATGTAATAATTTAAGTCACCATTTTCAGTAATATAAGGTATTTCATAATTCATTTCATACAGTCTAGTAATTTGTAAGAAGTCAAAGCACACTAGAAGCAACTTCATTATAAGGTAATAAGAACAACAGTGGTGAAATTTCTCAAAACGCTGGCCAAATCCCAGAAATAAAAGATTTGCTGCCTTTCTACGTAGGACTTTCTAAAAACGCAGTACGTTCAATTCAAACAGAAATGACATTATAGAAAATTCGTATTATACTTACTAATTGAAATAAAAAATTTTATTTAAAAAACAACACGAAGTTATTCATGTTATTGCATTAAAATAGGGAAGAATTCATGCATAAGTTATATCAGTTCTGGAAATTTTTTAAAACTTGATATAAACATAAAGCATCAGCGTAAATTTTCTAAACAATCTTTTCAATACCGTGGTGTTGAACTTGTTCTCAAACAAACGAATTTCTGTAACATCGAACCTGTGCCGTTATTAAAGTCCGACAGGCAGCGATATTTTTTATTTAAACATTTTATACAGGCTGATTTTCAAATGTCTAAAAGCAATCCCAAAAACAACCGTCAGCTGTCGCGACAGCGGTGGATGAAGCCACGGGAACCGAGCAATGCCAAAATCAAGTGGAAAAAATAAATCGGTTACAGCAAATCATCGCCATTCGTGATAATATCATCTAATCTTCTGTAACGTGGATGATCTTTTTAAAACAAATCAGCACAATTTCAGAGGCTGCACAGTCTGAACGGAGATTGGGGAATATAAAAGCGCAAAAGACAGAGCCAATAATTGAAAAAAGGAAAGATATATATATATATATATTTATTTATACAGAATGTCCCAGAAGTAATGGGATAAACTTTAAGGGGGGGGGGTAGGGTAATAAGTATTCGGAATTGCATAGCAACCCGTGGTTGGAAACGTTTTCTTGGCGCGGTAGTGACGACACAAAACGCAAGAAGGACAGGACAAGAATAACAAGAGAAAATATCTTTAGAACAGCAGAAAGTAAGAAAAAAGAACATTAAAAAACACCGATCGTTATCAAAGTAGGTGTTTGAAATTACGACCCCGGAGCCTGATGCATGCAGGCGCATCCCCGGTGCTTGGAAGATCTAATGTTCTCTAGAAAACACCAGGAATGTCCTGAACTTCCCCAGCAGCTGCAAAGATGCGTGCAACTAGTTCCTCAGAACTTTCCAGTGTTATTCCGGTATTTTTGCAGCACTAAGAATAATAAACATGTTTTCTCTCCCTGTTCAAGCCCTTTCTTCCATGTGTTTAGTGTCGTCACTCCTGCGCCAGGAAAATGTTTCCGACAATGGGTTGCTATGTAATTCTCCTTGTGATGACCTCTACCTCGACTTAAAGTTTGTCCCATTATTTCTGAGAAACCCAGTATAAATAATTTTATTTGTTACTAGGTAAATTTAAAAATGCATCTAATCTATTCACATTTTTCTTTTTCATCATAGTAAGTTTAATGCGCCGCGCCGTATCATAAGAAATACAATAGATTGAGAAACACTATTCTAGAACACAAAATAAAAAAGAATAACAAGGTGCCAATTATCTGGGATGATAAGTACAAATGACTAACTATTTGCGACACCTGAATGTGAGGTAACAACACCAATTCCTTCCCGAACGAAAGAAAAACGTAAGTTACATAATTCATCAGGATAAAAGTCGACGAAGTTTATGGAAAGTTCTAACTGCGAGAAAAATAACATCCCGCGGAGGAGTTGTTACACTGTTGATTAATTATTGTTATCAACTCCGGAAAATTTTCAGGATTGATAAGGGGATTTTATCCAAGCGAAACGAGAACTTTGATAACGAAAAAGTATTGTTAACTCGCGCGGTAGCGGAAGTTTAGCTTACATAATCTCAGCATCAATTAAGGTGTTACGCTTCTGTAATCTGTGTAGACAGAGATCGATGCAATTTTTTTACACCTTTACAAGAAGAAGGTATTGGATTTGTGGAAATTTTTGACTTCCGGTTTCTGATGGATTTACATGTTTTAGAGGTCATAGATTAAAAAAAAAAAAATAAATAAAAATAAAAAAGAAATATGTTTTTACAAAATGTCTGTTTGTATGTATGTGACACAAATGTTGTGGATGCACAATTTCAAGAACTAATGCACGGAATTTAATAAACTTTAGATTTAGTTTTTGGTGTAGATCTTCCTAAGAGGTGGCGCTGCTATGCTGCATCTTTCACATTGCCAAAGCTCTATTTCTAAGAGTTAATGCAGGAATTTTAAATCAAACTTCAGATTCAGTTAAACGTTGACATAAGTTGTTGCTGATTAGTTTTTAGTGTAAGTCACCCGACAGGTGGCGCTGCTACGTTGAATTTCGCAGGATTTACACGGTTTTAGCGATATTCATATGTCAAGAACTAATGCACGGAATTTCATATCTTTAGAATCCTCATAATGAGCATAGATTATTTATTTTTGGCACTGTAATAGCGAATTTGGAAGTATTAACATGTATAAGATAGAAGAAAGTTTTGGGATTTGCACATTCGACTAGTTTTTTCTTGTGTCCGATTTTGTGATTTTAAGTGTAGGGGCCATTTATATATAACGTTATGATGACTTTAAAGGGAAGGGAAGGGATGTCTGTTGATATCGTTATCACTTTTGATCTAACCAAAATTTTATTAATTTTTTTAAGTGTTAAAATAGCATGTTATTTTTTTAAGTTATTTTTGCCTATTTTTTTAAAAAAATACGAAGTTATAAAGCCATCTAATAATTATAAAATAATTTCATTCCAAAATATGGAATATCCCAACATTCGGCATTGTAATTCTTCTATTATAAGCGAATGTAATAAGGTTGATTTTGAAACCAGATTCGAAAAGATACATGTTATATATGAATTGTAAATTTCCAAGTGCGAGAAAAATGTCCGGTCCAGGATTCGAGCCAGGGATATATATGTTTTGGCTGAAACTGAAAATGCTCTGCCAACTGAACTATTCCAGACGAATATGGAAGACCTAATTCATCCATGCAATGTTTCGAAAATAGTTTCTAAATTTTATCTGATTGTTAGTAGTATTATGAAAATACCACACACATTTTGGTATGTAAAAATAAACATGTTATTTTTATTACGTTAATCATTTTACATTTCATTTAATTAGCACATAATTGTTAACGGATATATATTTTAAATGTTTACTGAAAAAAAATCTTTTTTCTAAACTCAAGAGAGCGAAACTACTTTGAAAATTTAATTTAAAATAAACTTTTAAGAGCGATTTCCTCCAGGCATGTTTTAGCTTTCCTATTTACGCAGTCAATTCGGAGAGACAGAGCTCTAGCTTCAAAATTTTTAAATAAAGCAATAATCTCTGAACTTTGGCATATGGAATCTAAAAGCATTCAGAAAATATTAGAAAGGCAGATTCTTCATCAGATTAAATGCAGAAATTCTAAGTTTTACTTACATTTATAATTCTAAGTTTTACTTACATTTATTAACACTTTGAGGTCCAAGCCCGAATGTTACTCGGGGTGCATTTTCGGCGGAGCGAACCAAGCTACAGTCTCTCCGGGGTCGACTTTTAACTCTCTCAGCTATAAAATATACCTACTATATATGTTCGTTGTCTTTTCATATATTTCGGAATTTACATGATTTTAGAGATAGTCAAATGTCAAGAGCTAATTCAAGGAATTTTATATCTTTAGAAATACTATTTATTTTTGGCACTATACGAGGGTAATTTGATAAGTCCGTGACTTTAAAAAAGGTGGTAGTCTGATCGCATAATTATTATTATGTTATCAATTTTTCATTACCTGTGGCAACACTCGTGAAAGTTGCAGACGATATTTTAAATACATTGTGTTCTATTGCATTCGAAAGCAAACGATTGTCGAATTAGTTCTGATTATGGAGAAAAAGGAATTTCGTGTGTTGATAAAACATTACTTTTTGCCTCGGTAAATCATTAACCGAAACTGAAGAAAAGCTGAGAAAATATTATGGAGACTCCGCTCCTTCACATGGTATGGTTCACAAGTGGTTTACAGAATTTCGCTGTGGCCGTACGAACACAACAGATGCAGAGCGTTCTGGCCGTCCAGTTGAGATCACGACCGAAGAAATGATCAATAAAATCCATGATATCGTCTTAGAAGATCGCCGCGTGAAAATTAGTGAGATAGCTAAGAAGGTAAACATTTCAAATGAACGTGTATTCAATATTTTGCATGAACATTTGGGTATGAAAAAGTTATCAGCTAGATGGGTGCCGCGATTACTGACAGTGGATCAAAAGCGGACTCGTGTAACCATTTCAAAACTATGTTTAGACAAGTTCAAGTGCAATTCAAGCGAATTTTTGCGGCGTTATGTTACAGTTGATGAAACATGGATACATTACTACACACCAGAAACAAAAGAACAGTCTAAACAGTGGACTTCTCCAAATGAACGTGCTCCGAAAAAGGCAAAAACCGTTCGATCGGCCGGGAAGATTATGGCAACAGTTTTCTGGGACTCAAAGGGCATAATCCTTATTGACTATTTGGAAAAGGGAAAAACGATCACAGGACAGTACTATGCTGATTTATTAGACCGGTTTAATGCAAAACTAAAAGAAAAGCGGCCCCACTTGTCCAAGAAAAAAGTGCTTTTTCATCACGACAATGCTCCAGCACATTCGTCTGCAATCTCAACGGCTAAACTGGTTGAATTACGATACGAATTGCTCCCCATCCACCCTGCTCACCTGACTTGGCCCCCAGTGATATTTTCCTTTTCCCAAATTTAAAAAAGTGGCTTGGAGGAAAAAAATTTTCTTCAAATTCTGAGATCATTACTGCCACAAATGCTTATTTTGAGGAGTTTGAGAAATCTTATTTTTTGGAAGGATTAAAAAAGTTAGAACATCGTTGGAAAAGTGTATCATTATGAAAGGAGATTATGTCGAAAAATAAAATGCACTTTGGTATGTATATTGTTTTTTTCATTTCAAAGTCAAGGACTTATCAAACTACCCTCGTAATAGCAAATTTTGAAGCATTAACAGCATGAGATAAAAGAAAGTTTTGTCACTGACACATCCAAATACATTTTTCTAGGGTTCGATTTTGGGATTTTTAATTTAGAGGCGGTTTATATGTAATGTTATGACTGTAAGGGGGAGGTACTGGTCTAGTACTTGATATTGTAAGACATCTCTAGGTGGAAGGGCGGTTGTCTGATGATATCGTGATCACCTTTGAACCAATCAAAATTTTCTTTTTTTAACTTTTATTAATTTCAAAATAGCGTGTTATCTTTATTATTATTATTTTTATCTATTTTTAGGAAAGTAGAAAGTTACAAAACCATTAAACAATTACAAAATAATTTCATTCCAAAATATGGAATACCCCAACATTCGGCATTCTTATTCTTCTACCATGTGCGAATATAATGGGTTTTTAGAGTAATCAGATTCGAAAATATACACGTTATATGAGTTGTAGATGAGACGAATCTGTAGGGCCTAACTTACCCGTACAATGTTTCGTAAATAATGTATATATTTTCCATGACTGCGTTAAAAGTGCAATCAATGTACCACACATTTTGGCGTATAAAAATAAACATTTTTATCTCTTTAATCTCTCAATTTTTTAAAAATTACTTGAAGTAATTAGATTGTTGATATATATATATAGATTAAATCTTTAGTGAAAAAAATCTTTTTCCAAACGCAAGATAGCGAAACTTCTTTGAAAATTTAATTTAAAATAAACTTTTAAGAGCGATTTCCTCCAGGCATGTTTTAGCTTTCCATGCGTAAATCCAGTGCTTTCCTTTTTACGCAGTCTATAATTTGCAGAGACAGAGCTCTCGCTTCAAAAATTTTAAATAAAGCAATAATCCCTGAACTCTGGCATATGGAATCTAAAAGCATTCTGAAATATTAGAAAGGCAGATTCTTCATCAGATTAAATGCAGAAATTCCAAGTTTTTGTTTGCATTTATTAACGCTTAGAGGTCTAAGCCCGAATGTCACTCGGGGTGCGTTTTCGGCGAAGTGAAATAAGGCCCAGAGTATCTCGCGGCCAACTTTTAATTCTCTCAGCTATAAAAATACCAATTATAGATATATATGTTCGTAGTGTTTTCATAAATTATCTACAAACCTTTTATTTTGAAAAACTAGTTGGATATGCCAATCTTTTGTCTTATACATCTTATCATCTCAAAAAGTAATTACAGATATTAATACTTCCAATATTATTAATACTATACATTATACAAACTTTGATTTTCATCTTAAATTTCTGCTTAAGTCAATAAATCGGAGTAAAAACAAGTTAATCTCGATCATGATATTTATTACACTGTAAAAAAAAACGTTAAATTTACGGTAAAAATTGCTGGCAGCAATGTTGCCAGGAGTTTTATGACGTAAAAATTCTAGTAAAATTAGAAGTAATAAAAAAATTTACTTCTAATTTTACTGCAATTTTTTCAGCAAAAACTGCTGGCAACATTGCTGCCAGAAGTTTTTGCAGTAAAAATTGCATTAAAATTAGATGTAATAAATAAATTAATTTTACTGCAATTTTTGCGGTAAAAACTGCTGGCAACATTGCTGGTCAGAAGTTTTTGCAGTAAATTTAACGTATTTTTTTTATAGTGTATAATCAATAGTTTTCCCTTATTCTGTTGTCATTAGCTGTTTCAGGAATATAGCCGCTTAGCAAGACATGAGTTCCTGTCGCTGTACGATCTGCCAATGGATACACTCTAAAAAAAAATGTGTAAATTTACACATAAAAACAGGTATATCGATGATACAAAAACGACATGTCTATGTGTGTAAATTGCCAAAATACACGCCTAATGTGTAAATTTGAAAATACACATTTTAAAGTGTAATTTGATTATAAGTCCAAATGTGTAAATGTTATCTGATAAGTCTTGAAATACACAATTTAATGTGTAAATTGCAGAAGAATACACAGATTTATGTGTGATATTCTCACACATTCATATGTGTAATTTTCTGTGATTAAATGTATTTTTGTGTATAATGAAAAAAACACATACTTTTGTGTTTTATGTAAAATACTCAATTTTTTGTGTAGTATGTAAATTACACAGGTTTTTGTATAATATGCAAAATACACAGATTTTTGTGTAGCATTCTCTTCATATAAATATTTCTGCTAAACATGCAAAACACAGATTTGTGTGTAATAATCAAAATACTTAGATATTTGTGTAATATTCCAGCAGACATATTTTTATGTATTTAGCGTTAACATCATATGTTTTAGTATGTTTAAATTGGGAATTAATTCCCAATGATTAACAATGATAATTTTAATGATTAAAAAAATTGTACAAAGAACAATATCATTTACTGATTGAGATTATATTTTCTGGAAGCTCTGTTTGATGCTCAGAAAATAGTGTACCAGCAATGTATTTTGGCAATTTTCACACCACACTAAATAAAAGACAAATCATTTTCGTATCACCGATATACCCGTTTTTATATAAAGCATGATAAACTGAAATTTTAATTACCAGTTTGTAATTTCTTTTAGAGTTGGTTTATAGTTCTACAATCGTGAGATCACAATTTATGCGCAGACTGTGCATAATTTCAATTCCTTACAATTTCTGTCTTTTAAATTAAAGTTAAAAAGAAATTCTCTCGCTCATATTTACTGCTATAACAACTCATATTGTTTTTAATATTTTAAAGAGCAATTTTTTCAGAAATATTTAATATTAATAATATTAATGATACATTTTAATATTAGTAACATTAATAGTATTAATAATACATACTTATACATTAATAATATTAATACTAGCTATCCAAGTACATTAATTAGTGTTTCACCAATATTTCATAATCTGAAAGATAACGAATGTTGTTATTTTGCGTATTATTCAATATACATATGGCCATAGGCTAAAAAAGAATTTTGGGAAATGTTTAGAAAATATAATAATATATATAGAATAATATTGCATTGCAATAAGATTTAATTGATATTAGAACTTTCTCCTACTTTCTGCGCATTATTAGACATGATTCTTTCAAGAAAGTAACTTTTATTTTAAATTTAAAGAGTGAAATATGATGTTTGAAATAAAAGAATCGTAAACAGCGCAGAGAGATTTAACCAAATAATAATAATAATTATTATTATTATTAAATGCTTAAGCATAAAATGAAGTCATATAGTAAATGCATAGACATATACTAACATTAATGCATGTAAATATCAGCAAAAATATTTCTTAAAACAAAATAATACCCCATTAAAAGATGCGTACTATGAGTAGTACATCATACCTGAAAGAACTGAATCAGATTATTGTGATATAAATTGGAATTTTATGATTTTTGTCCCCAATGTTCAAATACTGAATGACTACCAAAGATTTTAGTCTACCAAAAAAAAAAAAAAAAAACCTCTAATTGCTAACATAATCTGTGTCTTTATCCTTTAACTAACATAACTAATAGTTCATAGTTAGAGACATTATAAAAACTACAAAGTAGTTTTATAATGTCTGTAACTATGAACTATTTTTAGTAGTAGTTTCCTTTGTACCATATAATAACATTATATACATTAATATTTTGCGATAATATTATGCACTATTATGCAAAACTATATTAAATACTAGTGATATTTAGATTTATTCCAATTATTAATAACTGCATTTAACATAAACTATTAACACTGTTTAAAATTAATAATTATTAAACAGCAATCTCTGTATTTAGGAACATAATATACATTTTTAATTAGCATAAAATTAGTAATAATATAATTTTTAATTAGTATATAACATATTTTAATTACTAAAATGATTATTAACAATTTAGAGGTCATTCTAGAAAGAAAAAAAGGGAAGATGCTAGTTCCAAAAAATACATTATTTCATGGGGAAATATACTGAGTAATGTGTTTAGTAATTATAAAAAGCATTCAGTTTCTCATTATGATAAACAAAGTACCATTAATTTTAATAATTTTATGAATTACAAATTGAAAAATACAATTAAATAATAACATGTTTTAATTTTTTTCTAAAGAAATAATTCTCTATCACTTTTATAAGATCTTGGGAACTTAGATTAAGAAATAATGTGTAATTTGGAAGTTGTATTACAAGAAAGCTGTGTTTACTGTAAGTGAATTTAATTATATTTTAATAAGGTAGCATTTTGCCAATTTCATAAGAAGAAAGTTTTTCCACCCTAAAAAAGTGCTTAGAGGAAACAGCAAATAGTTACAGAATTAATAACAACTGCAAATAAATAATTTCATCAATTAGTAACACAAATAACAAAATTAACAAATTTATTTGCATCTCATTTTGCAATCTGTCAAGCCTGAATCTAAATTTACATCCACGTTTGCATATATTAACCCCCCAAAATATATCAGCACATTCATACACACATACAAAGTAAAAATAAGGAACAGCCAATTATATATAAAATCCTCAAAACATTAAACAGCGCCATTATTAGCACTTAGTGGAAGTTCTCAGCATTTAGTGTTTCTGACAGTTTTGCTGCCTTAATTAATCATGAAAATTTTTATTTGGGTGTATATGACTTGAAAAAGTAAACACATTCAACTTTTACTGAATAAGCTCTTGCTATGCTTAATATTTTATAATTTTTTTTCTCATGCCTTCTTTTACAATAGCGATTCAGCGGATGTCATTATTTCATTCTATTTTTAGTTCCAATATTTGCTATAAATTTATTATTGCAAAAACAGAATGAGAAAATAAGATTTGTCTACTTTATTCGTTTATTTGCAGAAAATTATTATACTTGCTATGTCTATATTATATAAAAGAATCAATAATTTGATTATTAAAAGGAAATTATGACATTGTAATTTATACCAGATTTGAGTATCATTTTTAAATTAAATGATTTTTATACTTATAAGATAAAAACTATGCTTTTTACAAAATTATCATGCTTAAGTCTTTGACAATACTCAGAAATTGCGCTTAGAAATAATTATTTAAAGCTTTTTTGTGTATTCAAAAGTCAATACCTGTAGAAACTTGCCAAATTATGGTAACCTTAGATTTTAATACTTTTTTCTGTCATATTAAATCTTTATAAAATTTATCATTTTAGTCAATGATTAAAAAAAAGTTGATTTAAATCACGATTTAATTACTGGTTTAAGTCAGCTTATTAAAATCGTTCGCTCCCTAAGAAAAAATAATAAAAACTTAGTTTGCATTTATTTATTTATTTATTGTGATTACATTATTGTGATTTATTGTTGATACATTACTAGAAGGGTGTCCATTACTGGCACATCTACCTATACTGAAGTATAATATGTAATACTTTAAAATAGCTTGCTTTAAAAAACGTCCCCCCCCCCCAAAAAAAAAAAAAAAAAATAAAAAAAAAATGCGCGCATGACTTTTTTTTATTTACTTATTTACATTCCTATATATTTATTTATTTATTACAGGTTTACATAATACATCTTAAGAAGTATCAAAATTTGTTTATAAATACAGAAACATACAAAAAAGCATAAATGAACTAAAAAAAATGCAATCTATTTAATTTTATTAATATTATATTGATGTACACAAATTAATTACCTTTTTATGATAATAAATTCACAAATACTGAAATTAAAAACATTAACTAATTTAATAAAAATATTGGGCTTAGTTTTAAGAAAGTTCATTTATACGGTTTAATTCAATTTCTAACCAAAAATAATCTCATTCTTGCAAAAATGTATCATTTTACAAATAATCTCATTTTGTCAAAAATGAGACATTTTACAAATACATATATATATACATATACATATCATGTATGTAATTCTTTTTAGAATAAGTGCACAAAGTATTTCACTAAATGTGTTAAATTAGTGTTTAAATTCAAAAGTCAATTCAATAACTAATACATATATGTATATTTCTCTTTCTTCATAATTATAGCTTTCATAGAATAATTCATAAGTATGCTTAATATGAAGGAACGCAGTCACCTTTGCGACACCTTTGGAACTCGGACAACGATTAAGATTTTCTAATATAAATTTTACTAATTCAATAAAATAATCATAATTTAGTTGAAATATGATAGCACTTTTTATGATAAAACTTTCATAACACACAGAAATCATAAACATTATTTTACATTTTTACATAATAAAAGGAATCTAAGCTAGAAAAAGATTAGATATATTCAAATAGAAAAGAAGCGAACAATATTAGAAAATAAAGCACCGAAATTTTATCATTTACTTAAATATAATAATGCTGCTAATACTTTTAATGACATTTAAATTCCTTAATTTTTGGTTGTATGTCAAAAAACTTACAGTTTAAATATAATAAAATTGAACCATGAAAATCTATTAAATTAGTTGACAATTGAAAAGCTTTATTTTCATTAGAACAAAACATTTACATACCTTTGTTATAGAATATCCCATTTTTTCATGCCGGTAAAATCACAATAGAAAAGAAAACATAGTTCATTTTTTTCTAAATATGAAGACAAACATTCTATGATAATTAACATTCCTCGATTATTTGTAATTGTATTATGATTTATTCTTATTTTTTGAGTTAACAGAGGAGAACAAACTTTCCTCTTTTGACATGTTCCATTCTAAAAATGGCGAAACTACAATACAGCAGATGTTTTCAATTTTCATTTTTCACCTGCGTACTTGCTATTATACAAATTGCAGACGAACATTTAAAATAACACACCAGTACATGTAAATCCAATTTTACACATTTGTCTGGGTAGCCAACCGACAACAACTTGCAGTCTTAATATCACAAAATAAATGCACATAAAAACAAGTAATTCTTTTTACAAAATGTGTAATTTTCATGACAAGTGTGTGATTTTAGAAATTTACACACTTATCAGTGTATATAAGAACTATGCGTAAATTACAATAACACACCAATCGGTGTCAATTTAGGTATTTTTCTACTTTTACACATTTATTTATGTTTTTCAAGTGATAACAAATTACACACTTAGTTTCAAAAGCTAAATACACATAAAAACAGGTAAAATTCTGCAAAAAAATGTGAAAGTACATGGCAAGTGTGTAAATTTACAAATTTACACATAAATGCGTGTAAATTTGACTAATTTACACATTTATTTTTTAGAGTGTATCAGACCTTCGAAAAATCGAGAAAATTATACAAAAATTGCTATCACAGCGCCCGTTTCTGGCGGAATGTTTCCAAATTAAAGGAGGACCTACTGCCCATAGCAAAAAACCTAATACACAAAAAATTTGGTTCAATTCTACGCATAACTTCAAATAAAGGGGCAATGGCAACACACGGACAAACATTTTGTATAAGCATGTTTTTTGGGATTTCTGACCCCTAAAACGTGCAATTCCGTCGAAAACCGTAAGTCGGAAAAAAATGGATTTGTATTTTCTTCTATATTGAATATAGAAAATTAAAATTAATGAAGATAGAAAAGTAAAAATTAAATAAATAATAAACGTGACAGCAATAAGCAGAAGTAAGGACGTGGAAATATCTAGAATAAGAGTGAATTCGTTTGAGAATTCGAACTTATTTTGAACCTTGGGGTGCTGCTCTATGCGTTTTCTTTGTGTGGTCTCTTTGATAATACCTATATTTGATGTTTATTTTTAAAATCTCACTGCGCAAGATGTTTTTGATATTATCAATTAAAACTGCGTAAAGGAAATTTTCAACTGTTACTGATTGTGACGTTCTAAACTTTTGTCTTTGGAAGCGACTTTTTCAGCCAGAGAAATCAAACACCTTATCTTTTCCAAGCTCATGATTGAAGCTTTCATTTTTAAATGTAGAATTAACAATTATGCGAGACGTACCTAATTCAGAGATTTATAGCTTTATTTCAAAAGAATTTTTTGAAAAAATAGCATATTGAATTCTTTCTATATGTTTTCCAGATCTTACTGCAATAAATTTCTTTTAATAGGGAAACGTTAAAGCTTAGATTTATCAGCCGAAACTAGCCACTGCCCGTGAGCTGAACGAGAAGTTGTAAGATAATATATCGAACTTTCAAATGACATGATTTATAGCATTATTGAAGCAGCTGATCAGTTGCATGTTTTGACAGCAGTGATTTCAGGGCTGTAGGGGGGATGGGGGTTAGCCCCCCCTCTTAAAATATTTTAAGCTTTCCCTGGAAAAGATTCTAAGGTCACTAAATGAGTTTATGTTCCTAAAACCCAATTGAAATTATGTTCAAAAATCTAATTTAGTTTTGTGACCCTTTCACAGTTTTGCAGGAATACTAAATTGAAGCTAAAATAAGTGTTTCAACACACTCATCCTATTTGCACATATGAAGCTAACGTGATGTTTAATATTGCACTAGTTATAAAGTCAACAATCGAATTTTTCATCATCATATTTTTTCATTAGCATAAAATGAAGTTATTACAACAATTTAATAAGAAACACAGTACCTACAATGTGAATATGCACTGATTTATCTTTCTGCGTCAGAGAGAGAGAGAGAGAGAGAGAGAGAGAGAAAATAATCCCCCCTACCGCATTTTTTTACTTCCGCCCTGAATGATCTTCATTTTAAACAATTATGAAAATTTATTTGCAGATTTCGTACTAAAGAATTAATCTCTACAATAAAAACGACATTTATTGTCATTTAAGGTATAAGCACATTTTTAAGGGACACCCTGTCTACTATATAGTAAAATAAATAAATAAATCCAAACAAATTATTGCAGCCTGAATCATTAAAAAGAGATATAGCACCCGCAGCATTCAAAACACTATTTCCCCCTAAGATAGTCAACCAAAATGATATATGCTATTTTTGATATCCGATATCTTAATTAAACCTCTTTAAAAATGAAATATGTGGCAGCAAAAGAAATATATATATTCACTTAAAACTCCTCAAGAAAATAAAAAAGCATAGAAAAGAATTCAAGGCCAAGAAAAGCAATTACACGAGAGAATAATTTAACGTAAAAAAAGACTCAAGTGTCTGTCTCCAGGCTGTTAAGACATTTTTCATCTTGGAATCAAGATTTTTTTATTTAAACAACTGATTTGCAAACATTTTTTTATGTATGTTTAAAAACTTTCTTATTAATTTAATAAAAAAAAAGGAAAAAGGACATAAGAAATGAGATATGCGCTTACTTTTTGATGCACAAAGACCAGCGTTAAATTCAGATATTTTTCTTCGTGAGAGACTTTTGTAACTCCAGAGTGGGAGGGGGGGGGCTATACAATTCTTTGGGGGGGGGGTAATGGTATTTTTTTATAATTGAAGACATAAAATCTCGAATTTTCCGGGGGGGGTGAATGCCCCCCCCCCTGAAATTACCACCATATAAGATTTTTAAACAGAGATGACATGCTTCGAATTAAATGTATCTACAACCAAAGAGGGCTTCGTGTTTTAACAATTTTGTAAACCGGCTATAGCGGTTACATTAAAGATCTTAAATCAAAAAGGGCAACTTTATGACTTAAGTTTTAATTTATTTTTATGCGGAAATGCATGAAACTAGCAAGTATTTTTGTTCAGAAACTATCTAATCTCACTCATTTTCCTGTTTTTTTATTTTTTCGCCCCCCACCCTTCAAACAACAAATTATTTAGAAATAGTGTCAAAGGGAGCGTTTTGAATCGAATTTCTTCACGAAAGAACAATAACTACTCAAACTGGGGGTGAAAAACATGTTTTTGAAATCGAACTCAATAGTAATTTATTGATCCAAAAATGAAAAATTCAGTTCGATTCCAAATCGTTTCTATAGTCAATTTTCCCAATTTAATATTTTTCCCGTTAAAAAAAAGTATTTGTAAATGTGTCAAAACGTTTTGCTCTTGTTGCACGGAGCAGTTGAGAACATCCATTAAAAAAAAAAAAAAAAAATCTAAACCAACATTAAAGCACGAATAATTACAATGAAATATAGCATCCGCAGCATTGAAACAGTTTCTAGAAAAATATGAAAATCAACAACAAGAGTGATATATGCTCTTTACAGAATACAACCCTTTTATCAAACTTCGTTAAAAGGACGGTAGACGTTATTATTGTTATTTTTTTTATTATTATTTTTTAATTTTCATCATACCAATATGAAATTTTGTGCATATATACATTTCACCAAAAACATACAAAACACCTTCAAAAAAATTTCCAATCTTATTAAAAATTTTAATGTTTTTTTTTTTAAACGAAATTTTCAAATGCTCCTCGTGTTTTAATTTTTGAGATATTTTCTTGCTTTTGCATTTTTATCACTTAAAACTCTATTATAAACAAATTTGTGTAAGATTTTTTTAATCTCTTGAATAGTTAATATTTTACAGATTTTTTTTCTAAATTCCATATCGATTTTCATAATTTTTTTTCCTTTTAATAAGTAAAAAATTAGGGCCGTACCGAGTACTCTGTATTTACTCGGTATTCGGCGTACTCGGCCAATCTGCCGAGTAGTCGGTATTCGGCCAAAATTTGAGCCGAGTACCGAGTACATTACCGAGTAGTTGTAAGGATTTAATTTCTAAGCATTTATTATGTTACAATGAGAAATTATTTGGCACAATACATTACAAATGAATAAATTAAAGTTTAAAGCAGTAAAATAGTTAATTTCTTCTTGCAAGCTAGTTTTGGTCGCCATAGCATACCATCATCATCATATTTTGCACTGATGATGGTATGCTATGGCTACTGAAACTAATTTGAAAGAAGAAATAAAATATTTTGGTGCTTTAAATTAAATATTTGATTTATTTATGATATTATTGAAGACAAAAGAATTTATAACTGATCTGTAAAAGTTATTTGAATATAAATGTATAATATTTGCAATTATTCAAAAAATATTTTATTTAATACATAAAAATGTCTATAAAATATGGAAAAGTTAAAAAAAGACAAATGCAAATTCTTCCCTCCAGTTTACTTTTAATCAGCCTTTCATTGTACAACAATTAAAATGACAGAAACTTTCTTTTTCCAAATAATGTAGGAATGTTTTAATTGATAGTTTAACTCCTAATATGGGAATCTATTCATTTGAGCTTAATGTTATGATTACTCTGAATGAAAATAACAATTTTATTACACTTCACAGTAATTGCTACTAAACTGTGATTAAATTTATCTTACTTTTAGCAGCATAAAGGCAAAAAACTGTTTTAATTCATACAACATTTTTAATGTATTATATTTTGAGCTCCATCTTATGGTTTATATTACAGTTAATTACTCTAATAATTAATCTTTTTTGATCCAGGCAAGGAAACTGAACCTTTTCAAAATTTGAGCATGCAACTATATGGAATGATCAAAATCCTCCTACAATGTTTCTAGCTATATCTAACATGTCTAGCCTGTTAGGCAATAAGCCTGATTTTATTGTAAGTTGCATATTGTCAATAATGCAAGCTTACATCATTACTTTTAACATCAGTTCTTTGAATTATTCAATATTACAGCAACCAATAATCATTCTTGATACAGATTTCCAGTATCAAAATGAATTTGTAAATTGAAGAATCAGTTAATTTGCATTGGTTGAATTTAATTTTTATGTATCACTTTTATTTTCCATTTTTTTTCTTCAAATAATGCTACTGTTTTAAACCGTTTGAAATTTTAAAAATTATCTTTAAAGAATGTATAATTAAATTTCAAATTAGTTAATTAGAAATTATTTAAAAGTTAATTAAAAATATATGATTATAGGTTAAAGAAGTATGTTTATTATATTTACACAGACATGTTACTCTTAAAGCTCACTTCATGTGCATTGATAGTTCTTTCTTATACACAACTACTCGGCCTCGGTAACTCGGTACTCGGCCGAGTAGTAAATGGCCGAGTAGTAAATGGCCGAGTACTCGGTACTCGGCTACTCGGCCAAAGTGCTACTCGGTGCAGCTCTATAAAAAATCAAATTTGACTATCTTAATGAAGACGAATTTTAAAAAGCTTACGCATTTTCTTTCTAAACAATATCAGGGTATTTCCTTATCAATATAAAAAATTACATCGCAGAGAGTATTTTAAAAATCTAAAAACGTTGAAAAATTAGTTTTGAGAAAAACAGATTTAAGCATATAAATACACTTACCTTTATTATTTACTTCTTAAAACCTTCATAAATGATATTTTAATAAGAAAAAACAGCTTTGGTACTATTATAAAACAGAAATATACCTTTTTTGCAACGATTTTGCCAAATTAAGGTCCACCGTCCCAAGTACATTTGAAACCATCTTTTCAATTTTGTGTAATACTGTAATATATGTGCCGGCACAATACTTAATACTAAAAATTAAATAAAAATATAAAAAGTAATTATTTTATTTAAGAGGCTTGTAAAACAGCGTATTTTACTATTTATTTTTTATTTTTATTATTATTTTTTTTTTTTTAGTTTAACTTTTATAAAAATCCCTACTACTTTTTCAAATATGAATATTTTCTGCATCAATTTTTTTCTCTCTTTCATTAGCACATACTAGATAGAATTATGCATGGATTTTTAGATGTATGGGATTTTACATTTAATATGATTTTTTTTCGCTCGTGTACAGTTAAAAAAAGAAAAAAAAAATCAACAAACTCTCAATTTAAATATTTTTTGAAAAATAACTATTAACTTTAATATTAAATCCATGCACAAAAATATTACATACACTATAGGAGAACAAGCGAAAAAAAATCAAACTTCTACCTAAATTAACAAAAAAGCCTTAGTATTTTTCGAACAAGCAAGTTATAAAAATATGAACCGGGAGAAATATCAGCTTAAATTTTCATTTATATGGGTCATTGGCTGGATCTATTAACAAAATTTACACTATCTCGCAAAACAATAGTCATATAGGTAAAAATGAAGGATCAAACTATTTACAACTTTAAAAAGCTTGCAATTAATATTAAAAAAAGAAAATCTATATTTTGATCAATTTCAAGACACTGTGTCATCTTAAGAATGAAGTAATGCAGAGCTGAATCAAAATTAAAGCATGCGGTATGCTTATAGAAGTTGTCATTTAAAAGCTGAAAGAAAAACAAAAATTCAATTACAGAAAAGAATTTAAGGCCAAGAAAAGAAATTACATAACATGAAAGATTGATTCAAGTATTCCGAGATTGTTTTTTTTATTGATTTTTTATATTGAAATGTAAAATTCTTTTATTTATTCAAATGATTTACGAAAAAAAAAAAAAATAATAATAATAAAAATTTCGATTAATTTAATGAGAGGGAATACAGTTTATCACTTTACGACACAAATTATAATTTCATGAAAATTTCATCTTGTAAAGCCTTTTTCGTGAATTTTTAGAAGATTTAAACAATTATTTAATAAATTTTAGAAGAATTTTGCCAATTAAAGTTAATTAAATTTGAATTTATAGGGATTTTGTGCAATATTTATAATTCTACTTAAATCCTTTACTTACTTATTTATTTATTTGTTTGTATTTATTAGAATTATTAGAAAGTGTAATGCTGTTACAATAGAAATATTTCCTTACTGGAACTTTTCTTCCACAATTTTTCAGTGTCAAGAAAGCTCAAAGGAAAGAAACAAAGAACCCTCTTCCGCCCACTTTTTTTGTTTTGTGCAACAAATAATGCTTTTGGAGCAAGATAAAGCAACGTTATCTATGAATCATTCTAAACTGCAATACTACTAATCAATGTATTAAATATTATAACAATTTAATTTTACAACAAGTTATTTTAATGGTAATTTTAAAGTACCATCGAGGCATAAAGGGCTAAGGAATGTGGGACTGTGTGAGGAGATGATTGCTTTGTTTCCGCAATTACTTTTATGATGGCATACTCGTACTAAATTTTAGTGCATGCACACTCATTATATGCGCAGGCAGGATAAATTTTTTAAATAAGAGACTAAGTACTTTGATTTAAATCTATGCATTATCGAAGATAGTTTCGCGTTTTAAAAATAAAAATAGGCCATAAGGTTTATTTTAGTAAAGCAAATGTTAATTAAACCTCGTTAAGAATAAAGCATGTGGTGGTAGAATTGAAAGAAACAAAAATCTACACTTAAAAATTCCCCAAGAAAATAAAAATCCAGAGAAAAGAAATCAAGATAAAGTTACATGGAAGATTAATTCAACGGCAAATTAACTGAAGTATGTTCAAACAGATTTTTATCCGACGGAATTTATTCAACTGATTTATGAATAAAAAGTTTTTCAAGCTTTGAAAAAATTTGATTAGTTTAAAAAAAGCGAAAAACAACTTAAGAAATTTAAAAAGAACAAGAAAGAAAAAAATCATGCATGCGTGAAGCATAGATTATGAAACACTTTTCAACTCATTCAGAATAACGTAGCAAAACTACACCGGTTAAAAAAATTAAAGTACTCTGTCTAATTCAACCATATGGAGTTCCATTATACATTTGAAAACTTAATTTCAGCTATTCTCATGTATAATCTGAAAATTATTCGAATTTTTGCTGCATCCTGTATAGGATGTATAAAGTTGTGTATATTAATTACATGTATGCTAAAAAATAGTTCATTTAAGATAGATATATACACCTCTGTTGAAAATTACCCTTCAGTAATTTCCCCTAATACGGAGAAGTATACGGGAGTACTTTTGTGCAGCTCTGCATATGAGTATACAGAAATTATATAAGGAGTAACATGCAAAAAATAGTTAAATTTCAAAGCGCATACCGGATTTTAGAAAGCACATTCCAGCAATTATTACTCAAAGACAGTATTAATAAATTATATTAGTAAAGAATGGATTTCTTTTGTGTGTTCCGGTAAATAATAATTTTTTTTAAATGCTATGAATGCTCTGTCTAAACATAATCGTAATGAAATTTAGTGATTTGTATATCAGCTTCAATATCTTCGAAAAACCGCATCGATACTCTTCAAACGTCTCTCCCCCCCCCCCCCATATACAGGAAACAAACCAATGAGAATGAAACAAATATATTGAGAAAATTTATATGCATATATATATTTATTAGAAGTAACTCCTTCCTGCCCCATCTGGGTAGGAAAAAAAGAGGGAGCAGATGTGTCCCGCCGAAATAAAGTCACTACTGTTAGTAGCCAATAGATCCGCCATGATTATATATATATATATATATCATGGAATATATACGATGTGGCGCACCATTTACCAATCTCTGGAAGACAGTAATATCAATATTATCCCAAGCTTCAATGATGGCGGCCTTCAATTCTGCAACATGTTTAAAGTCACTGTCATTGGCATGTACAGGTTTAACTGAAGATAACCCGGTTCATTTCCTCGACGGTTGAATCCAAAAAACATTCCTACGGGGATTTTGCAAAGGTTATGGAGGCGTTCTTCTGCTGGAAAATCCAACTTAGGCCACCCATTCTCTCTACAAATGGCAGTAAATGGATTTCTAGGCATTTCTTGGTAATCGGTATACTACATGCATTCTGGGTGAAAAGCTAGGTTAAGTTTACCACCATAGTCGAAGTCTTCAAACATCATTAATAAGTCTTTACCTACCAAACCCATGTTGAAAGCTATCCACAAGAAGAGGCGAGTCGATGGGGCCAAATATCAGTTAAATCTGGAAGGACCAGTGGCATCTTGTTATATTCTCAGATGAGAAAAAAAAAAAATAGTTTTGATGGCTCAGACCGTCTTGCTTTTTATTGACATGACATGGGGAAAGGAGAGGAAATTTTCTCTAAATTTCCTCCAGCATGGTGGAGGCTTATTAATAATGTCGGATGTTTAGGCTATGATGGTAAACTTAACCTGGCTTTTCCCTTAGACCGCATGTGGGCTACGAATTAACACGAATTGTTAGAAATTGCCAAGTGCAGAGAGATTGGGGGCCTAAGTTTGATTTTCCAGCATGAAAACGCCCTCATAATCTTTGCAAAATGGTTTTTAAATAACTGGGGACATGTCATAGGATGGCCTGCCTTGTACCTTCATCTCAATTTCCAAGGGAGTGTGTGAAGTATCCTCAGTGGAGCTTTAAGGGTGTATTTCGAACCAAACTGCTTGTTTTCCGATTTATTTTTGAATTCACTTTTGCTCTCAAACACATGAAATTAGCAGATTCTCTTATTTAGAAAGTGCACAAGGTGCCGTAAAGGTCAATTCTTTGATAAGTGTACAAAATATTGCAAAAAAAAGCAATCAAAAACGGCAATTTGAACCTATTTTTCAAAAGTGGGAGATAAGGGAACGAAAAAAAGGGTCTTCCAGAGAAGTTAATTGCTTATAAATCAAATTCTAATGAATTGAGCGTAAAAAGACTTTACACGGCACCTCATACGTCCCTTCAAGAATCCCCTCAGCAAGTTTCATGTTTCTACTTTTAAAAATGTGTCTGAAATTGTATCGGAAAATTTCGAGCTGCTGAAGGTGGAAAAGCGTTTTTTCGAATACACCCTTAAATGCCAATGGTCTGTGACAGAACTGAAGGCCGCAATCATTGAGGCATTTGCGATTATAGATGCTATTTTCATTAAAGGATTGGTAAATTGTAGCCACACCGTATATTCCAAGTCATATATAAGCATGACGGATACATTGCCTATTAACAGTGATGGCTTTATTTCGGCGGGACACCCCCTCCCCTCTTTTTTTGTGCATTCATTTTTTTTCTGACTAAGTGGGGACAATGGGTGAGTTACTCCTTGTAAGAATGTGTTTCTATAGATTTTCTTATTATATTTATTTCGATCTCATGTTTCGTGTCTAATTATAGTACAAAATCACGGGGGCTTTATTTCGGCGGAGCACACTGTATATAACAGGTATATGAAGTATAGTTCCAGCAGAGTTTCCCCCAGAGGGTTTCAGAGGGGCGCTCCGCCCCTCCTGCCCTTTAGTTTAAGAAATAGCGCCCCTCTTGCCCCTCATCCAAAAACTAGCGCCCCTCTTTTCACTCATTCAAAAAAAAAAAAAAAAAAAAAAAAAAAAAAGCGCCCTTTTTGCCCTACATTTGAAAAAACACAGCCCTTCAGCAATTATCCGAACACGCGATACCGCGTAAATTACGCAAAAATAGCTCTTACGCGTCCCGTGGGACGGGTAATTTCGTCAAAAAATTGCTAAAAAACCCGACAAATTTTGTTAAAAATTGCGACATAACTACTAATTTCCGGCAAGATTCGCGAAAAAATGGCTTATTTCGCCACAAAATCCCCGAAAACGGAAGACTTCCTTAAAAAATTGTGAAAAAACGACAAATTTCTTCCAAAAGTCGCGATAAAACGGAAAATTTTGTCAAACGATTTGCGAAAAACGGCAACTTTCGTCCAAAAATCGCGATAAAACGGTAGATTTCGTCAAAAGATTTTCGAAAAAACGGCTAATTTCGTCCAAAAATCGCAATTAAAAGGAAAATGAAAAATAAAACTGAAAAGTTTCGCTTTTTCGCGATCTTTTCACGAGATTTGCTGTTTTTTCGCGATTTTAAAGCAAAATAGGCCGTTTTTTGCGATCTTTTAACAAAAACTGCTCCTTTTGCGATCTTTTAATAAAATTTACTGTTTTTCCGCGTTCTTTTCACGAGATTTGTCGTTTTTTGCAATTTTTTTAACAAAATTTACGTTATTTGCAATTTTTTAACAAAATCTGCGATTTTTTTTTTGCGACCTTTTAACAAAATGTACCTTTTTTTTCTTTTTTTCAATTTTTTGATGAAATTTCTGTTTATTCACGACTTTTTGAAACCCTAAATTCTAGATTCAACTTTTTAAAAGTGCCCTTAAAAATAAAAAAAGTGCCCTGAAGAATGTAAAAAGTGCCCTGAAGAATGTAAAAAGTGCCCTTTTCAGAATAGTAGCGCCCTGCCCCTTTTTAAACATAGGGGAAACTCTGCTCTGGTTCCAGTCACTCAAGCATACTTAACAAACAATTTTTACGGAAAGGAACGCTCCTGAATGACGCTTGCCCCGAGCCGTGATCAAGTATCACAGATGATTTAATGTTCTATAAAAATTTGCAAATCCGTCATATGTCTTACTTTAAGAAAGTACATAAATCTAAACAAATATCAAAGTAGGAATAATTAAAAAGAAATATAGCAAACGCATTATGTAAAACATCACTTATCTCTAGGTCAGCATGAGAATAAACGACAAAAAATATATAAGCTATTTTCGGAATATGATATTTTAATTAAACCTCGTTAAGAATGAAGACTGTGGCAGCAGATTTGGGGGAAAAAAATCTGCCCTTATAAATTTCCAAAGAATATAAAAACTATAGAAGAACTCAAGGTAAAGAGAAGAAATTACACGGAAGAATAACCCAATGGAAAATTGACTCAAGTATCTCCAAATATAAAGATTTTTTTTTCTTTCATTTTGGAATTAAGACTTCTTTTGTTTATTCAACTGATTTTCGAACGAAAAGTTTTTTTAAGATTTGAAATAACTTGCTAATTAGTTTTGAAAAGAAGCGAACTGAAGAAATGAAAAAGAAATGGAATGACAGCATTGTTTCTGCAATAGTTTTTAGGATGACATTGTGCAAAATTTTTTTGCACATACACTTATTATATATGCATAAGATGCATAAAATTTTTGAATAAAGACAAAGTGCTTTGTTATGTATCTACTATCGGCTATATTTTCACCTTTTAAAACTTTACAAATCTGACAAAGACCAAAGTTTACTTTTAATAAACGGTCAAGTGCGAATATTACACGCACTCAGCGGGTTCCGTACAAAAACTGTAAGAATTATTAACCCTTTGGGGACAAGCTACTGGCATACGTGACACTTAAGATTCTTAAAATCCTTCATTATTCCCAACAGGTATTTTTTATTATAAAGTTTACCTTATTTAATCAAAGCATTTTCGCAATTCAACTACAGAAAATTTTCTCTTTTGAAAAACCGGCGTTAAAAGATTAAAAAATAAACAAAATACTCTCAAAAAAAGAAAAAAAAATCGTTGCTAAAAGTCTTTGTAAAAAACTATACAACTTAGGGTTGGTTATAGCTCTATATACTATATAAGTATGAATGCGCATACCATAAAAGTATTAAAAAAAAAAAAAAGAAACCTAAATAATATCAAATATTGCTATTCTAGATAGCTTATTTTTTAATTTTATTCTTATCGATTTATAATGAACTTTATTCGGAACTGAGAATAAATGAGCGCATATCTAAACTTCATTTGGCATTTCATAAAACTACATTCTCTTTTCTACATATTTTCTTTTTATAGTGTAGCTAATACAAAACCTTTGTTCAAAATTTAAACTTGGCATTGTTCTAAGCGCGCTTTAAAAGGAGTTCGCAAATTTTTTAAGCCACCTTCCGTGCTGCGTTTTTCCAGACAGGTTCTTAATTTTTAAAGAAACAGAAAGCGTATTGAGAGATCCACTCAATAAAACTATTTACGAATCCCACAGTATGTATATGATAAATTTAAATTAAATTAGTTTGTTTTTCAAGAATTTCAATATTACTGCTTCTACACTGCTACTAGGCATTGCATTATATAAATATATTATTAAAAGATGTTATCAAGGCTTTAAAAGTCGATGGTACGTAGAGTAGGCCGCATTTATTGTTATGTATGTCTAAACCGTCCATATCTTTAAGGGTTAATATTTCGGCTAATTGTCGACGATTTTTTTCGAAAATCATCATCTGCAATGCTTTTACACTTCTGCTACGATAAGTACATTAAACACTCCTCAACACTTTTAATGAATTCTTGTAAAGCAAAATTTGTGTGCAATGGAAAAATACGCTTTTCTAAAAAAAACACATGCAAACAAGAGAAATCGCAATAGTTTTTCTGCAAGGTTTAAATTAACACATACTATATCTAATTATTTCGAATTTTAATTTGAGCAAATTGGGAATTAGATGAGGGGGGGGGATATTTGTGTACTATATTTTGGATGATATCTCGGAAAATATATTGCCTGATCTTGTAATAATTCCGTTTTTACTTTTTAAGTACAGAACCCTAGTAAATAAATCTAAACAAATATCAAAGTATGGATAATTAGAAAGAAATATAGCATAGGCATTATGTAAAACATCATTTATCTCTAGGACAGCATAAAAATAAAAATTACATAGGTTATTTTCAGAATATATCTTAATTAAACCTCGTTAAGAATGAAACAAGTGGCGCAGAATTGGAAAAAAATATATCTATCCTTAAAAATTTACAAAGAAAATAAAAATCCTTAGAAGTATTCAAAGTATAAGAAAAGAAATTAGAAGAATAACTCAACGAGAAATTGACTCAAGTACCTCCAAGCGTAAGGAATTATTTTTTCTTCTGTTTTGGAATCAAGACTTTCTTTTATTTATTCAACTGATTTACGAACAAAAAGTTTTTCAAGATTTCAAATAACTGGTTAATTAGTTTTAAAAGGAAGCAAACAGAAGAAATGAAAAAGAAATGAGACGGCTACGTTATTTTCACAAGCATAGGTTAGGTTACACATAGTTTTCAATAGAAACCAAACAGAATTGAACTCGTTTAATACGAGCACGACTAAAACGAGGACATGGTTAAAACGAGCAATTTGCTCAATAAAAACGGTTCGCCGCCGTTCGACGTTAAATTTACATTAAGATTTTCACGCTTTTTACGAGCTATAAAAGCATTATCACGGCTCAAAGGGCAAAAGTCCATGTTCATTTCATTTCGACGAAAAATGGGTACCCTGATCACATCAGCTACTTTCGATATCTTAGGCCTCCATTTTTAAGATGGTACTCTCCAGGAATTGAATGTCTCTTAACATCGTAAATCTAATCTAAGATAGCTCAATGAACGTCACTGTGTCTGAGACCTGAACATACGCAAAATGTGTGCATACGCATAAAATGAAAAAGACCATAACAGCCAATCAGTTAAAGCGAAGACTTATAATCAATTAGACTCCGAACAGCTAACCGATGAGCACAAAAGTTTGAAAACAGCGCATCTCATCTACTAGCTTTGAGAGCAGAATCTTACAGCCATTGCTAGATCACTATGATATACTAAACTGTAATACTTATTTGATATTATGTCATCATAATAACTAATTTTTCGGTCAAGTATATGGTTTTTCAAGGCTTAGAGTTGAAATTAGAGTTGTTGCCAGGTGTCCCGCGTAAATGAGGGCTAAAAATGATGCTCTGTACACTACTAATTTCTTATAGTTTATTTCACCTTTCTTAGTAATCTTCTTTCATCTTTAATAGTAGGTAATTCTACCCGTAGACAAGCCGATAGAGATTACTTTAAAAATACTGATGTTCAGAGTAGAGGTCTGCACGGGCCGGGCCGCGGCCCGAAGCCCGAGCCCGGCCCGGCCCGCGGGCCGGGTTCGGGCCGATTTCCAATAATGGCATTCGGGCCGGGCCGGGCTCGGGCCTTACTTCTGAAGACTCGGGCCGGGCCGGGCCGGGCCTAGTCACTAATCTTTCGGGCCGGGCCGGGCTCGGGCCTTAATTTTTTTGCTGGACGGGCCGGGCCTAACTTTTTTTTCCGTACGAAGCCGAGACTGATTCCATTCTTCCTAGTTTTCATGGACCAAAATAATCAGTTCCTATTGAATCTTCCTATATGAAAATCCTTTTCTCGACTTTTTATAAATCAGTAATATTTGGCTTTGTCCAAAAATGTTTGCAAAAAAAGGCATATACTTTTAAGCCGTCATTATTCTACAATTAAACATTAGAATTTATTCCTTTTAAAGAATCGTAGATTACTAGGCGTTTTAAAATAGAATTAAACACACACACACACACACACACACACACACACAAAAAAAAAACATGATTATGACGGAATTTTTTTTTAAACTGAAAACTGAAAGTTTCTTTTAAAATGTTCATCCATGCAAAATGAATACAACAATACGGGAGAAAAGAATATATTAAACATTTACATCTGTTAAGAAGGGAATGTATTTTTTTTCGTTCCAAAGCGATTTCGTCTTTGGAAATTTTACCATATACCGCTTTTTCGACTTTTTTTCTCCATTACACGGAATATGCATTAATAATACTAGTGATAACTGAAACATTTACATACAACAAACAAAGATTCATTTAAAAGCGTAAATATCGCAGCCTACGGCACTTCTGCATAAATGGAGATTATATAAACATGAAAAAAAAGACTAATTAATTTTTTTTTGGTCAGAACTCTTCCATAAGATTAAAGATCAATGTTCTGTAGAAATTCACTTGAGCCGGGCCGGGTTCGGGCCGAATTTTAAACTTTTTTCCGGACCGGGCCGAGCTCGGGCCGAAATTTTAACTTTCGGGCCGGGCCGGGTCGGGCCAATATTTTTTTCGTTCGGGCCGGGCCGGGCTCGGGCCGAAATTTTAACTTTCGGGCCGGGCCGGGTCGGGCCAATATTTCTTTCGTTCGGGCCGGGCCGGGCCCGGGCCGAAATTTTAACTTTCGGGCCGGGCTCGGGCCTGGAAATTTCGGCCCGTGCAGACCTCTAGTTCAGAGCATGTGGAGCCTCTATTTACGTCATGCGGGACACCTGGCAACACTAGTTGAAATATTGGAAATTTGAACTTGGCCGTGTTCTCGATTGAACTTTCAATCAACGAAAATAAATAACGATAAAATCACGAGACTCACATTATGCAACATTTTCGATCATCACCTTCCTCTTTCCCCCCCCCCCCCCTAATAATTCATTTAATGATTCATGTTCTTTGAACTGTGATATTAAAAGAAAATCGAAGTCGTTTATTCCTTTTTTCATCGTTTCATTTTTATTGCATTTTTTAAAGCTTTTAAACATAGCACAATTTTAATTTTTACCCTGTTGTATAGAGAGAGAGAGAGAGAAAGTATTTTCAAATGAAATTTGTTTGACATGAGTGTTTCATGTTACTAAATTTTTGCGGTTTTTAATTTCAAAGGACATCTTTTTTTAATCTCTATTGAATGCAGCTCGTTTCGAGGGATTAATACGTCCTCTAAACACGATCTAAATTTATTTAGAAAATGTCTGCCCGTAACTCAGTGAGCTTGTATGTAATGTAAATTTTGTGGGCGCTCTATTTCAAGAATTAATGGGCGGAATTTAATCAAACTTCCATTCAGATAGAGTTCAGCGTAAATTGATGCCGATCAGGCTTTGGTGTAAATCGCCCAATAGGCGACGCTGCTATATTGCATTTTTCACGATTCCACCTTAAGAACAAATGCCCGGAATTTCACCACTTCACTTCAAATCTGTTAGAATTAGGCTTTGGCATAGATGAATCTTTATTAGTTTGAGATGTATATCGTTTAATAGGTGTTGCTGGTATGCTCTGTTTTTAAAGATTTCCCTCCCTCAAGAACGAATAGACTGTTATTCAATGGATCTTATTCTTCCATTCGGTTTGAGACTATAAAAATCTCCATTTTACCTTATGTGACGTCGCGGAAATATTGTCTACAGTATTTATTGCATGCAGATGATAACATAAAATTTCATATATACTTAAAAGAATATAAATAGTTTTGTATATGTTTCCAGTAAATAATTCATAAAGAAATGGAACTCTTCATTTCACTTCGAGGCTATAAAGATCACCATTTTAACTTATGTTACATCACAGGAATACTGTCCATTTCGGTTGCATTTATATAGCTTTATGATGGTCACAACATACTAGACTCAAGATTATTTAAAAAACTTAAATGATTTAACTCTGTTTAATAAATCAACGGAAAAATCGTTCCAACATAATCGAAATTTCGTTACCGTCACGTTACATTATTTAAAGTCAATAATACACACACAAACCTTTTTCATGTGGAAATCATTTTCCCTTTTGAAATACCTTTACCGCTGCAGCAAATAAAAGAAGAGACAAAAATGCGGCAGCAGCTAAGTAATCACATTTCAGAAACTGATTTTCATTCCACTCGGAAAACGGACGCCATTTCCGCTTCAGAAATGAGATTTTAAAACTTTTCTCTTGTCTGACATTGTTTTGGTCTCGTAGAAAAGGACAATAATGTAATGGGAAATTTAAGTAATTAAAAAATGTATTCTTACTACTAAACACTCAGCCTCTAGGCGGGTTCGGACAAAAAAATCAAAATAATTTTTCTTATTGGGTGGGGGGACTGAAAATTCTATAAAAATGTGACTTTTTCAACTATGCTACTTTTGTAAATATATAACCCTTTTAATAGTTGAAAAAAAATCGCACATTTATAGAATTTTCAGTTTTTTTCTTTCTTTCCCATTAGAAAAATTATTTTGTGTGTTGCTGTTGGGCCCAATAAACTGGGAGACGGCAGAGCAGACGATCACTTCATCGAGTTCACGGATGAAAATCTAGGATTAGTTAAATCTCGATTCGCATATTACAATGCAATCGATCTGCCAAATCATACCTTATCGGAAAACACCTAAAAACCCCATTTTAGCGGTTGACTTGTTAGTTTACCATTGTGCTTTTCCGCACCTAAAAGTATGAAACCGTGAGGGTTTGTGAGCAGAAAAACAATGATAAACCTACAAGACAGCGGTAAAAATCTTTTTTTAACTAAGATATGACTTGGCAGACCGATTGCGTTTTCATATGAGAATCGAGATTTAACTAATTCTAGAATTTCATCTCTGAATTCGATGAGGTGACTGTCTGTGCTGCCGCCGCCCGGTCTACAATGGATCTGTCTGGTAGACGGAGGATTAAAACAAACATTTATACTCGATGGTTTGGTTGTTTTACGATCTTCTTTCTCTTCTTTCCGAGAAACAAACTAATTCAGCATGCTAAATATAATTTATCCATCAAAAATGGCCTTTGCACCAAAAATAATACATCACAGAAATTATCTTAAAAGTCATCTATGGGGCAAAATATTCTACTTCAATTTATTTTATGCAAACTTCATTTCCCTTTTAAGATAAAAACACAAGAAAACACACTCTTTAAACAATTTCATTTACATGATGTTCAAATATTCCATAAGATAAAATCCAATCTTGATTTTTTTTTTTTTTTAAATTGATTTGAGAGTTTTTATAACTCTTTTGTTCAGAGACATACTTCAAGGGATTCAGTAAACAAAATGTCAGAGAATTAAAAGTTTTTACTCCTCCTGTCCCCAAACATATACGCTTCCAAAATTTTCTTACTATTTTTGCATCCATTCAGAGTGTATAAAATTACTTTCAAAATGGTACAATACTTCATTTTGGAGGAACTCTTTCAGCATAATGTAAAATTACATAAATGATTCATTACTTAAAAGATGATGAAACAATTAAAAATGTTAAAAATCGAGTACTTTCGCCTAACACTTAGTCATCATCAGGATTCAAAATGTAAGCAGTTATTACGAAAGCTATTTGTCCGTATCTTATTCATAAAAAAAAAAAAAAAAAAAAAAAAAAAAAAAACCTTGTTTTGAACACAGCACCCGGATTTTATCAATACCCCCTAGATAAGGGAAATACTTGCTAAGGGAAATTTAATCGCCAGGTACTGCCAGTGTCAAAGTGACACCAGCATTGCACAAAGACACATTTGTACATTATGATAGGATAGATTAACGAAAAACATCTTTCTGTAGAGATTCCAGGTGCATCAACACTTACTTCACTTACTCGAAAACGCTCGCACATTAATGAAATCGTTTCGAAAGGGAAAATACATTAATAATAAAAAATAACTAGTCGGATGTAGCAATCTCAAAACTTTCTTCTATCTCATCTTTGTTAATACTTCAAAATTCGCTTCCATAGTGCCAAAATTAAATGACAATCTACGCCCATCGTGAGGATTCTAAAGACATGAAATTCCGTGCATTAGTTCTTGAAATAGGACTATTCAGGGTATCGGGGGAAAATGCAAGATAAGAGAGTTAATTTTTGGGCGATTTACACCAAAACATAATCAGCAATAATACCTATCAAGGTATACCTGAATCCTGAATCTGAAGTTTGATAAAAATTCATGCATTAGTTCTAGAGATAGTGTGATTCTGGAAAAAAAATTAGCATAGCAACGCCACCTGTCGAGGACACCAAAACGTAATTGACACCAAAACGTAAACAGAATGAGTTCATATCAAGGATGAATTGAATCTGAAGTTTGATGAAAATCCGTGCATTAATTTTCTAGCTAGAGCTATTGTGGAAATTGTAAAGAATACAGCATAGCAGCACCACCTGTTGAGTGATTAACCTAAAATGTAAACAGCATCAATCAAGCCAAGGACTAACCGAATCTGCAATTTGATGGAAATCCTTGAATTAGTTCTTGAGATACAGCCTTTGCGTAAATTGTAAAAAATGCAGCATAGCACCGCCATCTGTTGAGCGATTTACACCAAAAATTAATCAGCAACTTTTATTAGGGACTACCTAAATATAATTTTTTTTTTTTTTTAATCTGTGCAAAAGCTCTTGAGACAGAGAGCTCACAAAATTTACACTCACATGCACACAGGCATTTTGTAAAAACATATTTTTTAGTATCTCTGATCTCTAAAACACGTAAATCCGTCAAAAATCGGAATTCAAAATTTTTCTCGAACCCAATACTTTCTTCTTGTAAAGACAGAAGAAAATAAAAATAAATTGCAAGCATAACAGTAAAAGTAAAAAGCGGACTTTGTAGAGATCGACCTCGGTTATCAAATAAAAAAATAATAATAATTAAAATATTGAAATGCAAACAAGATATTTAAAAATAAATAAATAAATAAATAAATAAAATTAACATTAGCAAACGGATGTTTTCGCATGACTGAAGTAAAAGGTACCGCAGCAATTATGCACAGTAACTTAGCAGATCATTCACCTCCATTTGATATTGACCTCATGTAGGGTCAGTAATTTAAAATCTATTATTTTATTGTTTGTAAATCAGATTATTTTAATTGCGTAACTGGGCAAAAGACTTCGAATCTTAATCAATTACGTCACAGCAAACGATAGCTATACGATAAACGGGAAAATCCATACATCAGATACTATGACTTCAACAACTGACCAACAGACTTCGAACCGTGGAATCGCTATCTGTAGACGTTAGATTCCAAACACAGCCAGACACAGTAAATAGGGAAAGAAATTTTGGAAAGAAAATTCATGCCAATTCACTACGTGAAGGGTGTATTCGAATAAATATTTTTCCACCCTCAACAGCTCGAAATTTTCCGATAAATTTTCATACTCATTTTTTAAAGTAGAAACATGAAACTTGCTGGGATGATTTTGGAAGAGATGCATAAGATGCCGTGCGATTTCAATTCCCGCTCCATTCATTAGAATTTGATTAATAAACAATTACTTTCTCAGTAGGACCAGTTTTTTCGCCCGCCGTTCTCCCGCTTCGGTAAATTTGGTACAAAACGCTAACTTTGACAGTATATTTTTGCAATATTTTCTGCATTTGTCAAACAATCGACAAGCAGAGCACATTACACACTTTCTAAATAAGATAACTGGCCAGTTTGATGCGTTTGAGAGCAAAAATGAATTTAAAAATAAAGCTGAAAATAAGCAGTTTGGATTGGAATACACCCTTATAAGATATTAAAAGAAATAAAACTAACTTTTAAGAAAGATTTATTGAAAAAAAAAAAAAAACATAATACTTTGAAATTGGTCAAACTATAAAACTGAACCAGTTTTCTTTGTATGTTTTTGGCTGTAGTCAGCAGGTCCTCCATTAATGTAGAAATACAGTCGAGTCTCTCTTTAACGAAATTCCATACATCGAATTTCTCTATATAACGAATTTTTAGTTGGAACGGTCCCATTTTCCTATGATTACATTAAAAACAGTCTCTATATACCGAAATATCTATCTCCATATAACGAATATTTTCATAAAATGCTCTTTATTTATTCAGTTTAAAAAAAACTTACAAAAAAAAAATACATGGAATCAATTTTTTATCACTTATTCCTGATTTATCGTTCATTGTTGAGTTTTTTTATGTTACTTCTATCTTTGAATCTATTTGTTCTTTGAATCCAACGAATTAATCCCCCCTCCCACACACCTTTCAACATCCTTCTCAAAATGGTGTCAGTTGGAGTTACACATATAAGAGCGGGATCAATTTTTGAACGAAGTAATTGTTATTTATTTTTAAATTCGGGAGAATTTTTGAACGAAGTAATTGTTATTTATTTTTAAATTCGAAAACATTTTTGTCTTTTTAAACTAAATTAGACATTTTAATCTATAGAATATTTTGTTTTTCATATTAAAAATAAATTCGAATTTATTACTAACAGACCCAATGCGCATGCGTGTTAGAAATAAACGGAATCTATTCCTCATTTTTCGACGTTCGCTATGAATTCACAGATCAAATACGTTTTTTGGGAGTACGGAAAATTATTTGTGAAAAAATAAGGATAACTTAGTGTATATTGACGAATTTTTCTGACAGTGCTGGTTTGGTCCGAAGTAGTCCCTATTTCATAGTCTTTGAAATGCCATGTTAATATATACACACACATATATATATATATTTGTTGTTCGTGGCTGATCATTATTCAATTCATTAGCTGAATCTATTGCAGGAAATTTCAATAGTCGAAACATACTATACGAAATGTATTCAATTTACATGAAATGAAGTGAATGGACCAAAGAAAACCCCAGAGGGAACCAAAACTGCAAAGATAATTAAAAAATAAATAATTTTAAAAAAATGCCTCTTTAATCCTTTATTTACCGCACTATGAATTTATGAAAATTTTACATTCTAAAGCGTTTTACATAAATTGTTTAAACTAAATTAAAAGATTTACATAATTATTTAATAAATTTTTGAAGGATTTCATATGGATTGAAGGATTAATTAAATTTGAATTTGCAGAGATTTTGTGCAAAATTTATAACTTCACTCAAATCTTTTATTTTAAATTTTTTTCTTAGTATTTTGTAGAATTATAAAATGTAAAAATATGATGTTCTCACAATATAAATATAGAAGTATTTCCGAATTGAAAAATCCCCACCCCCCTCCCTCAGAGTCAAGAAAGCTGAAAAGATACAAAGGCGAAAGAAATCTTTTTAAAAATATTTTTGTTTTGTGTTACCAATAATGCTTTTGGAACAAAATAAAGTAATGTATATGTAACTCATTCTAAACACTATTACAACTAATTGACGAATTAAAGGGTTAAAACTGTAAAAACCGCACTTCATTGTTTCATGTTAATTGTTTACATCTCAATTTCGACGTTGAAAAATCATATATAATATTTTCTTTTTTACTATAATGGAAATGTTAGGGAACCATGAAAAAATGGCCCAAAGCAGCCCTGATTGACGGTAGAAAAAAGTTTTAATCCCTTGGGGACGAACGACCCATATACGTGCCACAAGAAGTGGTCAGATTCCTTGTTTATCTCCACCAGTAAAATTTTCCTTATTAAATCGGAGCAATTTCTCGATTTAACCTCTTCAGACCTGAGCATAAAATAACTCTACAAATATATATTTAATTGCTTTTGGATAATCGAAATGACACCACAGATGACAGAAAGACTCATTTTTATAAAATCAGTACTTTAGGGGACTCGTAATTTAGATTTACAAATATGGATATAAAAGTACAAATCCCCTTAAAACATCAATTTAACTATCAATAATATAAACTTACGCAATAACAAAATTAAGGTCTTTAAGGAAGTAAATGATCAGCAAATCCTCAAAATTTTTTTATTGTAAAACATTTAAGTTAAATAATCATGAATATTTCTTACTTTCTTGGCCACAATGTCTTAAACGTATTTTCGAAACTTGGATGAAAATAATATTTAATTTATGAGGTAATATTCATCAGTGCTGACATTTATTGGTTTTGTTTTAAAGCAAAAAACATTCAGATGTATAGAAATAAAGTAAAAACGCAAAAAATTCGAACGATTTAGTTTTTACGAGGAAAAGAATGGAGGTACACATTTGTGTACCTCAGGTCTGAAGAGATTAATATAAGGCACAAATTTCTGTGTTTAAAAAACTGGTGACAAAACATTAAAAATTTTGTAAAAAGCTCCCGTCGAGAAGGGGTTAAGGTTGACACATCCAACTAATTTTTTACGCATTTTCATATTGGAATATTCCTCTTCAGTTGAGTTGGCAAGCGAAGTCATGTAAGTGGTGTTGACACTCTCTTGTGTTTACAAAGCTGTGCAACAAAAAAAGGTCATGCAAAGCTTTCATCTACAACTAAATAAATAAAATTAACATGAAAGTTTAAAAACGCAGTTCCTTGTCCTTTAGGAACCATCTGATATTATTTCCATCCACAAGAATCATAAAAATTATGGGGGCTCAGAGGTTGAAAACTTTTCAAAAAAGCGATTTTTTTATGATCTAGTTTTATTATTCATTTAATTCTTAACTCAATGCAAAAAACCGCATAAAAATATTCGCATTTTTAACGGAGTTATAAGCATATATGTATCAACACTTTCATAGCCGCACCCATATAATTTCAACTTTAAGTCGCGTTTTCTCAAAACTTGATTTTTGACGACTAACACCAAAATTAAAAAAAAAAAAAATATTTGATGGAATGGCTTTTTTTTTTTTTTTTTTTTTTTTTTTTTCATGCATATAACATCATTATCTATAGAATGAATTAATATAGTTTAGATAGTTTAATATTTTGAGTATTTTAATGAAAAAAAAGTTGTATTTTTTAGAAGTTTTTTAAATTTTCAAATTTGAGAGTTTTTTTTTAATAATGTTGTTTTTGAGTGATAGTTATACCCTTAATTCATTCTATAGAGTAAAGTTCCCGGATCATTTTAAAGCAAAAATTAGGTTCTTATGTCAATTCAATGTTAAGATATCTTGGTGTTGGTGATATAGCACATAATTTTTTTTTTTTTTTTCGAAAATTGTTTTACATAAATTTTGCTATATTTTTTATTATATTACATTGAAGTACTTCATTTTACAATTTTATAAGACTAAAAACATACCTTTAAAATATCAGAAAGTTTAAGTTAATTACATTGAATACTTTTGTTTTTATATGGACTAGAAGCGAGAGCTCTGTTTTCATGTTTTTTCGTATCGATCAACCCCTCAGCCTGAGCCTTCTTAACAGAACTATTGGAACATATTTTAAAACTGGGGAAAAGTAGAACACTGATGAAAAAAAGTCCTTAAACAAACTATAAAAATTGAAGGACACATAATGCGTCCCAAACAATTTAGCTTTCTTCTTCAGGCAGGGAACAAAAAAGGAAAAAAAAAAAAAAAAAAAAACTATGGATTGTTAAAACTATGGATCGACCGAAAAGGTTTTTAACCCTTTCCGGCACACTGTGCCCGGTCTGGGATACCTAAATTTAATTCCAAACTTGCAATCGGCACCAGTGATATTTTAGTAAAATTTTCTTTTACGATAAAAGCTTAAATTAAGGAATTCAAGATATCTAAAAAATTCGTTTGTGAATTCCGGTGTCAGTCGATAATTTCTCATTTTTACTAACAGATTTTGCCCGTGCCGGAAAGGGTTAAGACAGAAACGGAAACTGAATTTCGATAATCTTCCTACTTTCGGCCAGAAACGAAAATGTACAAAATTTCTAACCAATTAATGCATATATAAATGGACACAATCATTAATTAATTATACTGTTTATCAAACATACATAATTATTAATTATATGTTTTTCCCAAGTCGGTTCTCTGTGAATCTGAACAAAATTTTTTATTTTCATACAAAATAAAATATAATAAATTCATCAACGACATTGAATGATTTCCTTATTATAAGAATATCCTCTAATTACATAAATACCAATTTTTTTTTTTTAGTTATAAAGAATTTTTTATTTTTTGTTCTTAAATAATTTTCCTTTATCGAAATTTATTTTATAATACTATATATTTTATTTTATAATACCACAAAGTACCGAAAGTAAGCCCCTTCCGAATACTACCTCTCCTCCCCCCTAATATATGCGGAGTTTTCTTTTTTGTAAAAGTGCCATTTATAAGCCCTCTACTTCAAAATACCCTCCCAATTTGCTTATCATTTTCAAAAAAGTCCCAGTTATAAGCCCTTTTAAAATCATTAGAATTTTCTGGGTGCTAAAAGGCGGGGCGGGGTCTTACTTTGCGTACCTTACGGTACGTAGGAAAACTAGTCGTTGGGGGGGGGGGGGGGGCACCGTAATACTTACCCATCATGGATATGTATATGAAAATAAAACATGTGAAAACTATTTATACAATGCATTGCAATTCATAAACAAAATTTAAATATTGTTAACATACATAGTAATGCTATATTAAAGAACTGCTGATGTACCAATTTCGACAAAATATATAAAACGCCAAACTACTCAAGTACACTGTAAAAAAAAAAACAAAAAAAAAAAAAAGGTTCGATCTAGTAAAAAAAGTTTAGTGATCCTTGTAATTACTAAAAATTTTTTAGTAATCTTAGCCGGTTACAAGAAAATCTGTAAGAATTACTAGAAAAAAATTAGCAACGAATAGAGTTAATAGTTTTATATTTGTAATAGCTATCACTAAAACATATTTGGTGAGGCCTTGATAGCATAGTGGTTATAGTAACGGACTCCAGGCTAAAAGGTCCTGGGTTCGATACTGGCCGCCGCCAAATACGCCCCGAATGTATGTAGTGTTAGTACTCGTTAATAAAACAGAATTATGAAAATCCTGTGGGAGCATGTAGCAATGTTTGGTGCTGCCATCTATTGCGGTTTTGCCGAAAAGCTTCCGCTTCGGAAATCTGGATGCAGCTCGAAGGAAGCTCCTGCACTTCGGGCGCACGTAATGCTTATTAAAAATAATTTTGGAGCTATTACTAGAATTTGCTTGGTGGCTCATACTAAAAATTTTTAAGTTAGTTATACAAAAAATTCTTTTGTTCAGTTTACAAAAGAAATGCTTGTTTCACTTGCAAAAAAAAGTTTGTAATGGTTACTAAAAAAATCTGTGGAATACAAATTTACTAAAACATTTTTAGTAAACTCTTGAATTTTTTTTTTTTTTTTTTTTTTTTTACAGTGTAGTACCGAACTGCGTAAAATAAACATCCTTATAACTCCAAAAATAATAATTCTATTAACTAACAATTAACTGCGTCGGATTAAGCGTATCATTTCCAATTAAAATATACCTCTGAATTAAAATTTGAATGAAATACAGAATCATGAAAAATCGAAGAATGTGGAAAACAGGATTACAAATATCTCGACTTCGTTCTATATGCAAAATGTGTGTTATTTTATTGCCTTTTACGTTCATGCCTTAGAACAAAAAAATTCGAAAATTTTTATATACCTTTCATCAGAACGAATTTTTCGAGAGTCCGAAAAAAATAGTTCCGGTTAATAGAGGTTGCTGATATTAAATAGGCTTCGTCCCATTTTTACATACTAACTACATAAAAAATTTCAAGTCTCTATCTCAATTTTTTCGGGAGATAGAGCGTTTACAGACAGACAGACAGAGACAGCAATTTTTTTTTCTAAAAATATGTTTTTCGGTATCTCCACTATCTAAAACGTGTAAATCCGGCAAAAAAAAATTTCCGATTTTCAAAACGATTGCAAGACTTACCCTATACTACGTATGATGGGTAAGTAAAAATGATCGAAACGTTAATTCAAAAACGTTCAAAAGGTACCAAAGTTTACGCACCAATTTGTAGTATAGCATTATTGAATTAGAGTAGAGTACCACTTCTTGCGACATACAACCTTTGTTTACCGCTATGTGATTTTATTTTACATTATAAGAACTCCTAATAAAATAATAATTTGTACTTCTTTTTTAAAACGACAAGCCGTGAAAATCAACAGAGCATAAAAATTTCCATTAAATGCGATATTAATTTTAAACTAATAGCGAAAAATAAAACCACCCTATCTTTTGGATTTATTCCCTTGTAACCCAACTATTAGCATTTAAAACAAATTTTGAATAAAAGCGTAAAATTTTCTTATGATAAAAACGGAATTTTGATAACTTTTCATCATTTATGCATGAGATTATTATAAAAATATACATTCATGAATAGAAAACTTTTCACATCAATGGAAATTAAACTGAAAAATGACCTAAACAAGTTAAGATTCTATATTTTCAGGGATAAGATAAATTTTCCTTTTTTTATTACCCTCAAGGGACTGTGCATATATAATATCACTTTAAAGGAGGAGAGGGATTTGGCACATGATATCGTAAGATATCTCTAGGAGGAGGGGGGGGGGCATTGTCTTTTGATATTATCGATTCAATTAAAAATTTCTCTTATTTGTAATTTGTTCTTTGTGCTATATTTTTCATTTATTTTTACTTACCCATCATACGTAATATAAAGTAAGCCTTGCAATCGTTTTGAAAATCGAAAAAAAATTTTTTGACGGATTTACACGTTTCGGACACTGGAGATTCTGAAAAACATATTTTTAGAAAAAAAAAAAAAATTGCCGTCCGTCCGTCTGTGTGTCTGTCTGTCTGTAACCACTCTATCTGTCGAACAAATTGAGATAGAGACTTGAAATTTTGTATGTGCTTAGTATGTAAGAATGGGACGAAGCCTATTTAATATCAGTAACCTCGATTATCCGGAACAATTTTTTTCGGACTCTCGAAAAATTCGTTTTGATGAAAGATATATAAAAATTTTCGAATTTTTTTATTTTAAGGAATGGACGTAAAAAGCAATAAATTAACACAAATTTTGCATAAAAACCGAAGTCGATCGGATTATTAGTTGTCGAGATATTTCTAATCCTGTTTTTCACATTCTTTGATTTTTCATGACCCTGTATTTCATTCAAATTTCAATTCAAAGATATCTTTTAATTGCAAATGAGACACTTAATTCGATGCAAGAAACCGTTAGTGAATATGATAATTATTTTTAGAGTTATAAGAATATTTTTTTTATGCAATTCAGTGCTACTTGAATAGTTTGCCGTTTCATACTATTTATCGAAATTGGTTCATCAGAAATTCATTAATAGAGCATGATGATGTGTTAAAAATACTTAAATATACGTTTATATTTTATTTTGGAATTGTAATGCATTTTATAAATTGTTTACATATGTTATGTTTTCATATATTATGTTATGCATACCCATGATGGGTAAGTATTACGGTGGCCTCCAACGACTAGTTTTATTTTTTATTAATTGCAACTTATTCTTTACATCAAAATAATCTGCCTTTTTTTAAATCTGACCTATTTTATGAAAATAGAAAGTTATTACAATTACTAAGGGGGTAGGAAACCTTTGAATACGTCGAAAAAGCAAAAAATATCACTATGTTCCAAGCTTTAAAATTTGTGTAATAAATCAAAAATAAAAATCAAACTTTATTTAAATATAAAGCTCATATATAGGGGAGAGGGGGGCACCTTTGAACATTTTTTCAGAAAATCAATATATTTCTAACTTGAATTATATTTATTGAATTTTAAATATTACATAATAAAAAAAAATTCATTTCCTCATAATATGAACCATAAATTAGACATTTTCCAACGAAATTAAATAAGTTGTGAGGACTTAAAAAGTTGAAAAAATTCTGATTAAACCTGTCCCATGTAGGGGTACCTTTGAACAAGCAAGGGGCACCTTTGAACAAATGAATGAAACATGAAAATATTGAGAGTTTTTATAAAAAATCGCATACATATGTTACAGAAATACCCAGCAGCAGAATTTTTTTCTGCAGTCTGCAACACAAGTAAAAACTTAAAAAACAGTCTGCATACCAATCCCTCGCATTACATTATATGCGGTCAAACCTTCCAAGTATTTGAGATAAACATAAAAGAAAAGTATACGTTTAAAAAGAAGTTGCCTATATTCTCAGAATTTTCAACACCTTATATATTCTCCGAAAAAGAGTGGGGAGTTTCCCCTTTGACAAAATTTGCGGGTTTTTCCGATCTTTTGACAAAAACTGCTGTTTTTTTTTTAATGATCTTTTGAATAAATTTGCCTTTTTTTTTTCGCAATCTTTTGAAGAAATTGCCGATTTATCGTGATTTTTTGACGAAAGCTGCCGTTTTTTCGTGATTATTTGACGAAAGCTGCCGTTTTTTCGCGATCTTTTGACGAAAACTGTCTTTTTTTCGCGATCTCTTGAAATTTGCCGTTTTCTTGGATCTTTTGATGAAATTGGCGTTTTTTTTTGCGATCTTTTGATAAAATTATAAGTTTTTTCGCTTTTTTTTTTTTTTTTTTTAATTCGACGTTGTTTCGTGAATTTTTTTACAAAAACTGCCGTTTTCTCGTGATCTTGACGAAAACTGCTGTTTTTTCGCGATCTTTTGACGAAAGTTGCCGTTTTTCGCGATATTTGGACGAAGACTCGTTTTTTTCGCGATCTCTTGAAAAAATTTGCCTTTTCTCGCGATCTCTTGATGAAATTTGCCGTTTTTCGTAAGTTTTTGATGAAATTTGCCGTTTTTTTCGCGATTTTTTGAAGAAGTTCGATGTTGTTTCGTGATCTTTTTTACGAAAACTGCCGTTTCCTTGCGATCTTTTATATAGGAAAACTGCCGTTTTTTCGCGTTGTGAAGAAATACCGTTTTTTCGTGATTTTTTGACGAAAACAGCTGTTTTTTGTGAACTTTTGAAGAAATTTTACGTTTTTTGCGACTTTTTGAAGAAATTTGCCGTTTTCTTTTTAAAGAAACTTGCCTTTTTTCGCGATCTTTTGAACAATTTGCATTTTTTCGCAATCTTTTGAAAAATTTGCCTTTTTTCGTGATTTTTTGACGAAATTTGCGGTTTTTCCGCAATCTTTGGACGAAATTAGCATGTTTTCCGCGATCTATAACGAAATTGATTTCTTTTCGAAGACTATTTGTCGAAATTCGAGATACATTTTATGTCCGAATTTTTGGATTTAGGGCCGAAATTTTTTAATTTTTGCAAAATTTTTAATAGTTGAAAAATAGTCTGCAGACCTTCCCAAGAGTCTGTGACGTGCGTTGCAACGTTGCGCCGATTCTGCTCTCGGGCAGAAATATGAATAAAATTAAAATTAAATATATGAAATATATGTAATATGAATAAAATTAAATAACTACATTTTGTTGAAATTACTAATTTTTTTGTTATTTAACCAAACTTAAATCCATCAAAGTTGACGTCAAAACTCGTTGATAAAACACAAAGTGTCCCTCCAGTTGCGTTTGGTTGTGGAAAACTTTTTTTACAATATCCTTGAAATACATCAATCTGATATCTGATGCTTCTGGAGAATTAAAAATTTTCATTCGCTATTTTTTTTTTTTTTTTTTTTTTTTTTTTTAAGAAACCTGATAAAATTCAGTTTTATCCGTTACGGAAACTAGAAATAATGTTTGGAAACCTGTTAAAACATGAATCATTATTTTGTATCCATGATTTTCAAATTATCAAATAAATGAATTTAGATTTGATTCAGTTTAGATTTGAAACTTCCCATCACTGATACATACAGAGGTGGAAACCGATGTGAGCAGTAAGGGGAATTGTTAATAGTATAAGTCCAATTTCCTTGACATTCTTAATTAACCTCTGTTCACACACACACACAAAACACAGAAATAATAATATTTAGATACATTAACAACTCTTTACTTCATAGTTTTAAGAGTTCTCTTTAAATTATTTCAATTATTATTTATCACCAGTTTATTCGGTGTTTTTTCGCTGTTCAATGGTGCCCCATCACATGGAGTTCAACATTTCAACGGTTTACTCAATTCGGGTGAAGAATTTGAATAAAACAAAGCTTATAAACTAAAACTAACATCTTCGTTTAAGCATTGAACAGTAAATTAAAATTTTAGGGATAGAAGTTTATAAACAAAAATCTTACAACGTTATTTTATCAAGTTTAGATTCAAGCGGGAGAAAAATACATATCTTGTTTAAACAATACTGTTCATACAAAATGGTACAGCTTTGTACAATTATTCCCTTGTAGCAGCAGTAATGTATTTCCATGCACATTTTAAAAAAATAGTTTATTTGAATAAAAATATTTAGAGTGTTCAAAGGTGCCCCTACTTCAAACGTGCCCCCCCTCTCCCCTATGTATGTATGTATATATATATACACACTTGTAAATTCATAAATAAATATTGAAATGATAAGTTCAAAAATATATGAAGACCCCAGAAGCCAAGGGGTATAAGTGACAAAATTGAAAAAAAAAAAAAACTAAATACACAGACGACCTAAAAATATGCTTTATTCATTTCAGGTAAAGAAATATGTGATTTTCTTATTATTTGCTGAGTTATAGAGGCAAACCACTTTTTTCGAAAAACAAACAATATTGATTAATTATACATTTAAAGAAAATTGTACTTTATTTTTTAACAGTTATTGAAATAAGAGTTCAAAGACCAGAATGCAACAAGCAGAAATTTCCTATTTCAATTTAGTCAATTGTTATTGATGTTCCAATTTAACATCAATTATCTTTAAACTCAATTTACTCCAAATCGAAATTTTGTCACTTGTACCCCTTGGCTTCTAGGGTCCTCATGTATGATAATACGAGAAAAAAGAAATCATCTCTTGCGCACATGATAAAATCTGAAAATATGCATATAAAGAGGAAATTTTGGTGAAGATAAATGTATAATAGAGTTACCTTTATACTAAAACCAGAATATTTGTAAAAAAATTTGACTAAATTAAAAAATTAATAATAATAATAATAATAATAATAAAACAGTTTATTAAGAATATTTTCACAGTACAAAACAAAAAAATAAAATCTTGCCTTTTTTTGGCTTTAAGTTGTAGATAATACAGAAATGAATATGTGGCGAAAATTTCTTTTGATTGCCATGCATATTTTTTTAGTAACACTGCGCGCAGCAGCAAAATTCATCGTTTTGAATACTCGTGACTCAAAGTTTTATTCTCATATTTCACATCATATATGTAGTCTTAATAAAACTGTCATAATTGGTAGACTAATGGTAATTTTTTAAGGTGGTTTGTTGCATATTGTTCAGAAATTATTACAGAAATATATTATGCATATATTTGTGTTCATTTTATTTATTTATTTAGTATTTTTCCTTGTGTTCAATATGTTTTTTTTTTCTATTAAATTCAAACGGTTCATATTGTAATACAATTAATGGTTTTATATATAATAAAAATTCGAACATTTGGAAAGTAAAGATTTTTCTACCCTCTTAAAGGATTATAAAATTATTTAATTCCAATATATGGAATACCTCAACGCTTGGCATTTTTATTCTTCTGTTATATATATATGCATGTTTAACTTGCTGTTCAGGAAACCAGGTGCGAAATATGTTTGAAATGATACTTGTGTTTACAAGTAAATAAAAGAGAATGCTGTCTACCTGTTTTATTGATAAAAAGTTCTACTATCCGTTCCTCCCTATGCAGAGCAAATGCAAGATGACATACTGCTGATTGCATTATGTAACAAAAACAGATTATTAATTAGTAACTATTTCCTTTTTAAGTTTGTCTTGATATAAAATTATTTCAGTGTTGAATTCATACACTTTTCTCTGGGAGGGATTTCTGTGGCTCCGGGGGGGGGGGGGACAAGGGTAGGGGGGAGACAATAGAGTTCCAGGGAAATTACATTTTTTTTAAATTATTATTGAAAGCACAAAATCTCAAATTTTCCGGGGGGAACATTTGATTGCTCCGGGGAGAGGGGGAAAGTCCCCCCTTGGCCATCCCCTGAATTATTTAATGTATAATACTCATATTATATTGATTTCTCTTCATTTGAATCAATAAAGTATGCAAATAATAAATGCACAAGGCTATCTGTATATCATTTAAAAAAAAAAAAAATACTAACATAAAAAAAATGTTTGGATATTGATAATGGTATCATTAGTACGTGTGTGTGTTCAAGGAATAATAATGAAATTATTAAGATAAAAATTATTATTTTCTAACTATTTGGAAAATGGTTGTTGTTTTTGGTCTATAAATATCTGTGACATATCTGAAGCCTTGTGATGCCCGGATTTTATTCATTTTCTGATTGGTCCATGTTTAATGTCCAGAAATGAGCTGTTGCTACGATGACTATATATATAAACACACACACATATATATCTATCCATTGTACAACACTACTATTCAACATCTATAATGAATATAGAATAACCTATAAAATAACAAATAAAAACAAGACAAGAGGAGTTGGCAATATTGGAACAATTACGAAGTATTGAAAGTGCGGCATTCTGCTCGTTGTCAAGAGTAATACGAAATAAAAACATTATTTACGATTAATTTCTGATTATAAATCAGGATAAACCTAAAAATGATTTCTAAATTACCCAATTAATCGTAAATGCAAAATTTAATTAAATGAAGAATAGTAGACATATATTAAAGAAATAATAATAGAATTAGCAAACAGAAAAAAAACTTACATTATGCAATCGCTAATATGTGGGAGAAAAAAAAAAAAAAAATCGAATTTGCAATCTCATTTCGCTAACAGTTAAGAGATGACAGTTAACAGAATATCGTAAGGAAATTAATATCAGATTACAATATTTATACGTATAATTGTATTACGTAATTATTTACGTATATACCATTTGTTTAGGGACACCCTGTATATTTAAAATACATTAAAAAACTAAAAATAAACTAATTCAAAAACAAATTGAGATACAGCTTTCAAACAAATTGCATTTAAAAGTACATATTTTCCCTAAACGATAATGTAGAAATTAAAAATGTGCAACGTTTACAAGTTTAAAAAATTTTAAGTACCGAAAACTGTAAAACTGAAATTTCATTTAAAATGTGCTTATTCTTGGAACAAGAAATGCCATAGTAAACACAAATACGATATAGAAATTGCATGGGTATCCAAGCATATTTAAGGAAGTTAAAGTGCAGACAGGCAAGCCAAATTCATAAATTTTTTTTATCTAAGCTGGAAAGTGTTTAAGAGAAAAGAACACTAAAATCGAGAATATTAGGAAGGGAACACATAATACCGCTATCATCAGGGATGAGATAGGCCAAAAAGCAAAAAAGCTGAAAACTGCGAACGACATTTGAGCAATGATAGGAATTTCAATCGCAACAAATATAATTGCTATTAATGTATGTAAATTAAATACAATTTAGCCTTGCGTAAATTAAAAAGAAATTATTAACATGAAATAGGCAGAAAGCATTTGATTACTCTAATGAAAATTTATTTTCCTAATATCAGGGGTAATCACCCCTCATATTAGTAACGCCCCTACTCAGATACTTCATATACTAATGAAAAATCCTGAAAATTAAGTGATACAAAGTAAAAAATCCTGAAAATTATTGAATGCAAAATATACCAATTTCAAAGGTCCCATTCACTCAAAAAAATTTGGAACAGCAAAAAACACTTTTGGAGCAGATAAAACAGTTTTTGAGAAAAGCAAAAGATTTTTTAAAAAATATATAAAAATGTAGCTACAAATTAGTTTTTAAAGCAGTAAAAGCAGTTTTTGGAACAGAAAGTTCCACTACAGCAATAAATTTTTTTTTTCAATCTTTTGACGGAATTTGCGGCTTTTTCGCGATCTTTTGACGAAATAGGTCGTTTTTCGCGATTATTTGACGAAAGTTATAGTTTTTAGGCGAATTTTTTTAATGAAATTTGAATTTTCTCGAGAGTTTTTCATGAAATTTGCCGTTTTTCCGCGCTTAGATGACGAAATTTGCAGTTTTTCGAGCTTATTTGATGAAATAGATCGTTTTATCGCGATTTTTTGACAAAATTGGTCGTTATATCTCAATTTTTTGACAAAATTGATAGTTTTCTCGCGATTTTTTTGACAAAATCGATCGTTTTATCTCAATTATGACTAATTTGATCGTTTTTTGCGATTTTTTTTCCGAAATTCATTGTTTTTTCACAATTTTTTGAGAAAATTTTAATCTTTTTATTACGAAATTCGCGTTTTTATCCCGCGATTCTATAAAGAAATAAGTTTTTTGCGCGATTCTTTAAAAAAATTCATGTTTTTTCCGTTAATCTTTAACGAAATGTGCGTTTTTTCCGCAATTTTTTTTCGATATTCGCGGTATTTTTTTATGTTCGAATTTTCCACTAAACGTAATGATATCATAAACGCGGAAGGATCGATCGAAAAGCTCGGAAATCCAGGGTACACCAGAAACACAATCACTCCAATGCCGTTTCTGACTATATTTCCGTTTTCCCCGTGATCTTTTGTCGAAATATCCGTTTTTCCTCTCATCTTTGGACGAGAATCACATTTTCTCCAAGATCATTTAAAGATTTTAACGATCCTTTATGAAATTTCCGCTTTTTTTTTTCGCGATGGTTCGACGAAATTGTCAATTTCTTTCTGCGAACGATTGACAAATTGATTTTTTTTCGGCGACCATGTGTCGAAATTCGGGATATTTTTTAAAGTTCGAATTTTCCACTAAATGTAATAATCTCATAAACCAGGAAAAATCGATCGAAAAAACCGGAAATCCGAGGTATACATGGACCACAATCGCCCCTGTTGAAGTCTGCTCATCTGCTTATTTGTGGCAACATTTAAACAAAAATGGCCGTGACAATTGTTATATATTGGTGAACAAAACAAAACAAGTTTTTTTCATCCATAATTTAAATTGCAACCCTTTGTGTAGCAGAGTTGGGCAGTATCGAAAATACATGTATTTGAAATACATTTTCAAAATACATTTGTATTTTGTATTTTGTATTTTAATCCGATGAAACGAAAGTATTTTAGTAATGTATTTTGCAAAGCTTTTTCCAAGTATTTTGTATTTTGAAAATACATTTTGAGTCAAAATACATTTTTATATATTTCAAACTTTGTGGTCTTGTAAACCGCAAACAAAGATATAGAACATAACAAGGAAATTTTCATTTTGTTTAGTCTTTGAATTCGTTTCTGGGCATTAACTCATTTTAGGCCAAGCACAGAAATTTTATAAAATGTAGCATTATTTTTATTGAAATATGCTTAAATTACATACATTAAGAACACAAAAAAAGATTCGTGCATGAAAAATAATATTTTATATAAGAAATAATATTTTATATAATAATATAAAATATTATTTCTTATAATGAATAATATGAATATGAATAATATTTTTATGACTTTTGTTTTATTCTTATTTCATATACAGAATTTGCAACTTTAATCTATTTTAAAAACATATAATTCATTTCAATTGGAATAATAATATATTTTTAAAAAGTCGAATTTGTCAAAGGCGTTTCAAATTAAAACTCTAGCGTATTTTGAAAATTTTTTAAGAGAAAGTGTTTACTCCAATTGAATTACTAATATTTTATGGATGTCTTCAAAAGCCTTAAAAAATAGAAGAAAAATAAAATTCTTGAAAAAAATGTGTCAGAGTGTTAAAAAAAAATATTTATCGAAATGTTTCGTATACGAACCTTTGGCCGAAAATGGGTTAATGTAAACATATTTTTCAAACTAGTGGTACGATAAAGATTGTTAATGAACAGGATGTATAGCTTCTCCAGAAGCATTTATGCTGAATGGTTACAAAAATAATGTTATAAATCTTTCATTTGCTGCGAGAATTACACAACAAAGTATTCCATGATAGACTGGAAGGACCCATACAGAGTTTTACTTCTTATTGCTTTTATTTATTTATTTTCAAGTACGTTAGAAATGCAGTGCTATTATCTATTATAAGCTCGTGTAAAGCTGAATAATACTTTTGGCGTTATCGATGAAAATATCTACAAAGAGAATAATTTTATTGTGATAATAAATTGTGTTCAATAGAGATCTGCACGGGCCAAGTTTGGGCCCAAAGCTTGAATCCTACCCGCGGGCAGAGCCGAGCCAGGTCGATTTTCATTCTCGGCACTCGGGTCGGACCGGGCCCAAGCTTTACTTTTTTTTTTTTTTTTTTTTTTTTTGAAAGCTGGAAAAACTGATCGGGCGTAGCCTAGTCACTACTCTTTCTTAGCCAGGCTCGAGCCTTGCTGTTTTTTTGAAGGATAGGGCTGGGCTGGAACGGGCCTAACTTTTTTTCCCATTCTGTTCCGGGATTGATTTCATTCTTCCTCGTAATCACGGACCAAACTATTCAATTTGAGCCATCCCGTATGAAAAAAATTTTTTCGGCGTGGCCAGGTCTGTTCAAAAATCAGTAAAATTTGGTCTGGCTTAATTTTTTTTTTGCAAAAAATGCATATACAGTCGACTCTCGTTAATTCGAAATCGAATAATTCGAATCTTCGCTTAATTCGAACTAAACATGAAGTCCCGAAATTCTCAAAGGCAGAATAACATTAAAAATTTTCATTAATTCGAACTCATTTTTTCTTGACTTCGTTTAATTCGAACTATCGAGAATTCCGATTTTTCATTTTTCTTAACTTTCTCATGAATTTCAGGTTATCTGAATGACTTTCTTTCTTTGATTTTTGTGAGAATTGTTTCGAACGAGTATAATTTAATGCATTTGATACCCACTTTCTTGGTGCCTCGTCTGTCCATCAGTGACGCTTCAAATTTTTCTTCCATTATGCTTGTTTCTAATCTTTTAATTAGATTATGTATTTATACATTCTAATTTAATATTAAGTAATATTCTAATGATAACAGACGAAACAAGTAAAAAAAAAAAAAAAAAACTATAAAATTAATTTTTTTGTAATAGTACCATATTAAGCATGTTTCTTTTGATACTTTCCATAATTCGAGCTTCGGATACTTCGAAAATTTCTTGTGGTCCCGACGAGTTCGAATTAACGAAAGTCGACTGTATTTTTAAATCGCCGTTGTTCTTCAATTAAATCTTAAAATTTTTTATTTTTAAAGCATCGTCAAGGTTTATTAAAATACATCTAAATTACAATATACTTAAACGTATGAAAAAAAAAAAAAAAAAAAAAAAACTGTTAATGAGAGAATGTTGTTTTAAATTGAAAAATGTGTTCTTTTATGTAAAATGAATACAATAATACGCGAGAAAAATCTGCTACGAAGAAACTTGCCTGTGACGAATTTTCTTAACATCTCTATGCGATTCCGTCTTAGAAGTTTGTACTGCATACCATTTTTCATGCTTTTGAGTCATGGAATATGAATTAATATTAATGATAACTGTAACATTTACATATAACAAACAGAAATTTATTAAAAACCTAAATATCGCAATCTACGGCGTTTCTGCTTTAATAAAGATTATAAAATGAAAAAAAAAAAGGTTTTTTTGGTCAAAATTTCTCTGTACGAGAAAAAAATCAATGTTTTGGGGAAATTCACTCAGGCCGGGTTGAACTTTTAGCTATAAATTTCTTTCTACAAACTGCACAAGTCGGATCGATTTTTTTTTTTTCTTTTTTGATTGGGTTTGAGCATGAAAATTTCGTCCCATGCAGATTTCTAGCGTGCAATATTAGACAGAAAATATTTCAAAATAATGTCTGTTGATGATAATGGAAAAGTTAAGTGAAAATGGCGATTGTATAAAACAAGAAGTTCAGTTACATGTGAAACATGATTTTTTCTTTTTTTTTTTTTTTTTTTTTTTTACTGATAAATGCACTTGTAAGAAGACATTTTCTTGATTTTCCCGTAGTATCGTTCCTTAGCTTTAAAAAAATTTTGTTGTCCAAACTCTTTGAAATTTTTATCGATCATAAATATAACGGCTTTGCAGCTCGTGTAAAAATTTTCTGAAAAACAGTAATATAGTTGTAAAACAAAAATGTTTTCTTCTAGTTTTTTTTTTTTTTTTTTTTTTTTCCTTTTTTTTCTGCGTTGGATCCTGTAGCATAAAAAAATAAAATACAGCACTGATTGCTCGAACTTCTTGAAATTTTAATCGATTGTAAATATGTTTGTATCCAAACCCTCTTTAATATTTTGCAAAAATTATGTATACTTAGTCTGTGAAAACCTAAACGAAAGTCCATCGAAGATGTGCCGAAATACCTCGCTTTTTAGAATTTTCATCAAGAAATTTTCAGATGTTATTACTATAAGCTTAAAAAATATTACAGGTATGTTGAAATGCATACATTTAGCTATTTTTTGCGTAGGAAAATATCGTCCTCACGAGGCGCAAATTTTTTGAAAGTGTTAAAATTCGTAAGTTATGGAAAACGATTGCACCGTCAAAATAAGAAATGTTTTTAGCTGTAAATGTATCTTTTCTGTTATTCGATCCCCCTAAATTGAGCCGCATGTGTATGCTACAGAAAGGGAGTTAAAGTCAAAAATGAAAACAACCCTTTTTGAAAATATCTTTGTTTACTATATGTAATGAGTTTTCATTTAGAATTCAGACTGATTTTTTTTTGTTACATTTTAACACTTATTCATTTTGTTTTTAACACTTTCTAACACGTTTAAAGATGTTCATGAATTCAGTTTGCTTGTCTGTCTGTCCCTACTTTAATTCACGTAAATACAGTCCGATTTCCATGAAATTTATAGATGTTATTGGAAATTACTATGTCATGTTCAATATTGAAAATGAAAAATGTAGCATCAACATTTAAAAGAACACAGAAAAAAACTTTCTTTACATTATGGGCATTGGAAAAAATCATTTGCGGTGTACTTTAATAATATTATACTAATTTAAACATGCTGAAATATATACATAACACAGAAGTACACTATATATAACGATTACTGTGAAATATGATGTGCATACAATTTATCATTCATTTACAAAGACGCATAAAAGAACTTGGCTACAGAAGAAACTAAACACTAATTGAACTTTTGAAGGCCATGAACAATAACTGCTGGAAGTATGTTTTTAATTGTGGTTTTAAATTGAACTATTTTTTAAAAAAATGTTTTGGGATGCCTAAATTCTATAGATTCTATACAGGGCTGCACAAAATTTCTCAAGTACATTTCATTTATTCATGTAAATTGTTAAATGAGAAATATTCATTTAACTAAAAGAAAAAAAAATTAACATACTATTTAATATACATACAAATCCATAGATCACATGCTGGGCTGCACAAAAGAAAAAATATTTTTTTTTACTATTAATACTAATAGTGTAAATTGGGTTTTCAAATGTGTTACGCCTTTTCATTTTTTTTTATTTAAACATCATCATTTTCTTTAACCCTTTCAGGGGTGCCGTTTGCAGTCTGCAAACGGTTAATCTTAATGCCCGAACTGATACTAATAATTTTTTGTATAGTTTTGATCTCATATTACAGTAAAACCTCTAAATAACGGACACCTCGAGAACACAGAAATTGTCCGCTATTCGGAGGTGTCCGCTATTGGGAAAACGTCAGAGATTTAAAAGTAGCTAAGAAATGCTTAATGCTTCATTTATTTACTTTTATATGTCCTAAAACTTTTATTATATAATTAATCAGAAATTAAAATTATTTTTAATTAATAAAATTGTGCATAATTATATCCACTGTTTATTATATTCTCGTATAATAATCTGTTACAAAAGCTTATTTTTGTTTGAGATTACATGTAATTTGTTCTTCTATGTGACGTATTGGACATTGTAGAGTTCCGGGCTAGTAAGGGAAGAATTGCACTTTGTGACCTTTAAAGGCATAAAATCTAAAAAATATTCTTGAGTGACATTTCAATACTCTGGGAGATATTCCTGCCGGGCATCACCCTGAATTTAGCACTGAACGTGAGGGGGGGGGGGGGGAGAGAATTTCCCCCAGCTCTTTATTTAAATTTATCTGTGATCACAAAATTTGTGTTACGTTGTCCTGAAAAATTCAGAGGCTTTTTTGCCTTTTTTTTCATATTTTTTCCCTTTAAAACATATTTTTTCATCCTTTATTGCCGAATAAAGTGTCCGCTATTCGGAATGTCCGTTATTCAGAGGTTAAACATACAAAAATTTAGGTTTTGGGAGTGGGGATTGGAAAACTGTCCATTAAATAGAGGTGTCCGCTATTCGGGAGTGTCCGTTATGGAGGTTTTACTGTATACCTAAAAAAGAGCTTTTGATTATTTTCAAATAAATTTGTTCGTAAATTGTGATATGAATCAACCATTTGAACATTTTTGGAGCAGAAATACTTTACCCCTTAAAGGGTTAATAAACTGTAAAGATTTGTTACAGTTTTCTGAATGTGTTGGAAAAAGTTTCCTGTTTTGAAAAAGCACTTTTTATTTATACAGTGTAATACAGTTTATACAGTATCCAGCGATTTTCAAAATTTGGAAATGTATTTTGTATTTTGAATGTATTTTGAAAATACATGTATTTTGAATTTTTTCATTTGAAAAGTATTTTGTATTTTGTATTTTTTTGCTCTAAAATTAAAGTATTTTGTATTTTGTATCGAAAATGATTTTTCGATGTATTTTGCCCAACTCTGTTGTGTAGTAACAAAAAATTGTAATTTACGATATTTACGGTGCAAGCGAGAGTAGAGTTTTAATTGGCTCCAAGTCGCTATTGTTCAATACCCATCCCCATTTTTCAGGGTCAAGTTTATTACCTAACCATGTTTGGACTTGAAAGTAAACTAGATACAAATTTTGGAGAGCAGCACTAGATGTTAGTGGAAGAAATACCTGAACAACTTTATTGTGCTATGTACTCTTCGCAAAATTTAGATTTCTATTGGTATCTTTAGAATCTATGTTTTTAGACGCTCTGTACATCGCAAGTAGTAAACAAATTCCATTAGCAATAATGATATCCGGAGAAGAGTCGATTTTCTTAAATGTTTTAGCACAGCAAATTAAGTCATTACTTTTTTCAAATAACTTGAATATTTGAATTTTACCTTTTCTGAAAAGAGCTGACGATGTGTCACAACCAGTTATGGCACCTAAAAGTAATCTATGATCCCTACACTTTGGATATAATTCCAAACTTTGCGATGAATACATTTTCGTTTCCATCTAACTTTTCCCGGTTTCAAGAAATAAACTGTTTTATCAGTAGGCGTTCGTGCAGTTTATATGATTAACAAATAATATCTTCCACAACAGCAATAATTGTACCTGTAGTTAACTGTTCTATAGTTGTTTCATCTATAAGGAAGTCACCCTCGTTAACAGCCTGTTTAACAGAAATACCAACAGCATTTAATTTTTCGCATAACATTGAAATAAACCGAATCTTTTTATGAGTATTAGAAAGGAATTGTTTTTGGTTTGTCGGAAGAGCCATAAACCGATCAAAAAGTACATCAGCAGAAGAAGATATTTAGTAGCGATGTTGTTCTGCCGCTTTCCTATTTTTTTATAATTCTCATAACCAGAAAATATTATAATAATGTTGTGACCATAATGATTATGTACATATCAAATGTACAAAATATCAAATAAATCATTATTTTCTGAAACTGAGGAGATGGATTATTTAAGAAAACCGGACATCCACTTTTATCTCCAGCTGCAGGCTTCAAAAAAGAACGAAAGCAATCAAGATTATACTTAGCTTTAACAGCAACAAAATCATATTAACATCCTAAATATACAAGAAAAAACTTTTCAAAATTATTTGTATGTTTTTTTGCCAACTCAACGATAGTATCTTTAAATTAAATTGTTACAACTCGATATATTACGCGCCGACGATCCTTCGGTTTTTTCTTTTCATTTTCTTCATTCGCTTTATTTTCACAAAATAAACAAAAATTTCTTAAAGCAAAAAGTTGGCTCATCTAATCGCGCCCTAGTCCAAGGTGGGATGCACATAGAAATACATGCTTCTTCTACATCGCGTTCTCCTTCAGTTACTGCAATATTACTCTTTAGAGTGTACACTTTACGACACTGAACATGAACTGAAATAGATTGCTTATTTTCAAAATATTGAACATTCTCATCATTTCTCTCTATACTACTATCAATTAATGCCTTCATACCACATTCAATGACAACAATTGGACTCTAAGCTAGTAGTTTATTATAAATGAAGCAAATTTCCGACATTTTAATGAGCGTATACAAACTATTGTTTCGATATTTTTATTTAAACAAAACAAAATAATCTCCGCACAAACGAACTGGAAGGTAAAAATATGCAATTAATCCCGAAAGAAAATTACATTTCCAAAAAGGAATCATTTGACCACAGGACGGCGCGCGCTTCTATTGCTCCGTGGGAAGAGGGGGGGGGGGGGGTGATCACAGCTTACCTCGAGTGTATTGGATAAAGCAGGGATGCACAACCTTTTTACCAGAAAATCGGTTGACACCAGAATATTTGAAAAGTGTAGTTTATTTTCTTTAATAGCAAAGTTTCTGTCATTACTATAAGGAAAATTATTCTGCATAAAAATAGTGGTATAATTGTGGCCCGCGGGCCAAAGGTTGTGCACCCCTGGGATAAAGTACGCCCGTACCTTACATTATTCTATTTAATTTTAGTATATCTACTTATATCAATCCCATTCAACAGTTAACAACATGAATTACTTTCAAGAAAATGTAGATATGCAAAATATGATAATTTTTGAAATTTTTAATTTTTACAATTTTTGAAAATGCAATATCTTACGAAGGAGGTGACGAAGGTGTGTGTAAAGACCATTTTTATATAAAATCCTAAAATATTCAATTTTTATGACAGTTATTTTTACGATAAAACTCACCGTTTACCATGATAACAGAAAAAAGCTAATTATTTTATCTTTGACCTTTGACCTTGAATAAAATTTTTTGCTCCAGGCAGATTGATTAAGATTTTTGGGATTTCATTTGAAATGATGTTCTAAACGTCTACACAAATTTCCAGCTCTTCGCTAATTTTTCCTAAGTTTCCATTATTTTTTGTCTATTTTGACTGGGCTAAATGCCGATATGTTAGCATTCGGCGATCGCGATGAAATAAGATAACCACCGCGTCCGTTAAAGAACCTCTCGTAGTTGATGTGTTGAAATAGAGGCATATTTTGATGAAGATTAAAATTATTTTAAAGGTTTTTTTTTTTTTGTTTTTTTTTTTTGTTTTCTTTTGTTATTTAAACGAATAAAAAACGGAAGTCTGCACGAAATAAATTCTTGAAAAATCAGAAATTAAAAATAAAAAAAAAAAGGCAAAAAAGAAAAAAAAGCGGAAAATCGGAAAAAAGCGGAAATTTGAAAATGATAAAAAAGCTGAAAACCGCGGATCCGCGGAAGAATCTCATCCCTGTATCATTTAAAGCACAGTTTCGAAACTCAAAAACTTCACTAAATACCACTTACAAAGAATCAATATTATATCAAAATACAACAAAATCCGTTTTTCTCATTGTTTTTATATTCTCACGTTAATCGGGGGATCATTAAAAAGCCAAAGCAAGCAGCCTATATGGCTGATGAAAAAATACTGTTTGGAAAGTCAAATATTTCGCTAAATACTATTCATAAAGAGCATATCAATACTATTCATATAACACCTTCTAGAATTTTCTGACCAGAAAATTATTCTATACCAATATTTTTTAAATAAAAAATTCCTGGACTAAAAAAAAAAAAAAAACTTTTGTGCGTTTAACCTATATTTATTTTTCTAAAAGTAAAAAAAAGGGGGGGGGGAAATTGTAAATTAACAAATTATCAATATTTGGAAAAGGATATTTTTAAAGGCTAAAATTTTAAAGACATATAAATAAATTCTATATTTAAATTAATAATAATAATAATAAACATCTTTTTTAGGATGATTATAACCAAGGCCCCCTTATCATAATATTATATTATGATAAGTTAGCCTTGATTATAACGAGTCATATATTACGTACATTAAACATTATTCCTAAACCAATTTAAAAAAAAAAAGTAGATTAAAGGTAGAAAATTTAATTGTTCATATTACGTACTATATGGATTAAATATAGTACGACATTAATATTCCTAGACCCATCACAAACAAATTTTAAATGAAATTTCAGCTTTACAATTTTTGGAATTGCAAATTTTTCAACTTCTTATCGCACATATTAAATTTTTACATTTGCGTAGAGGGAAAAAAAAATGCACTTTTTAATGAAATTTGTTTGAAATCCATATCACAATTTGTTTTTAAATTATTATTATTTTTTTTAAAGTTTTTATTACTCTTTCTATCATTGTGGCAACAGAAGCATTCAGTTTTTGGACGTTAAACTTGGACAAATCAGAAAACGAATAAAATAAAAAACAGAAGTATTTCATTTTTGGACACTAAACTTGGACCAATCAGGAAACGATTAAAATTAAATAAATTGTGGAATTTAACCAATTAAAAGATTCAGATATACTTTAGATTTCCCAATCCTCTACCGAAAATAACTATTTTTTCCAAATAGTTAAGAAAAAGAATGTACTGATATAGCTCGTGGAAATTCCCATGAAGCGTACAAACCCTGATATCAACTAAAAAGAAAAATAAAGTCAGTTTTTCTCAATGTTTATATTCTCACATCAATCGAAAGATCATTAAAAAGCCGAAGCAAGCAGACGACGTGGCTGATGAGATCGCCGATAAAGTGAGTCAGAAAAACCTTGGAAGATAAAACACATCAATCGATCAAATGAGTTTTAGAAACAGGCCGGAAAGCGGTTGTATAAAACCGAATGCTTATTTATCAAATGCAAATAATAATAATAATAATAATACAGTAAAACCCCGATAATTCGGATTAATTGGGACCAGACCCAATCCGGATTATCCGGAGAGTTAGAAAAAAAAAAAAAAAAAAAAAGAAATAAAATAAAACACATACTTACAGAAAATTACCTTTATGTTTAACTTATTGAACATTCACACTCACAGACACGTCCATTCCGGAGAAAAGTGTTTGAATTCAATGCTACATCTTTATAAATATAAATAATTTTCTGCAAGTGATATTGTAGAAGCGTTTTGGTCACAATAACAAGGAAACAGACCTATGGGCTGACAAAGATCGGAAAGCGATCCATATCAGACAATGGGTCTTATAGGGACTATTTTACCTTGCTTTCTTGCAATGCTCTAAGTAAAAATTTATTGTGCAGTGATTTTTTTATGGCATTTCTAAGTAGTTTAAATAGAAAATTGGGAAAATTGGAATTGCCAGACTTAGTGATACATTGTTGTTTCTTTGAAACATAACATTAAAAAGTTTAAATAAAAAAGCTTAAAGTATTCTTCCGAAAAGATTTCATAAAAAGTTTTCTTTTATTCAGAATACGACGATAAACCAAGTTAAATGTTATGGAAATTAGACAAACGCTTCTCAAACTTGGAAAAAAAATTGACCAAACCCGTAAGGCATGGTGATGTCACATCGACGTCGTTGTGAAGTCACATTGTGACTTTGTGACCACCCGTAAGACATGGTGACGTCACTGCAATGTCGTTGTGAAGTCACATTGTGATTTTGTGACCATCGATTGTCGATGTGACGTCACAGTGACTAAAATGTGAAGTCGTTATGACCGTTTTAGAGCTCATTTGTGACGTTACACTTTGAAGTCACGGTGTGACCAAAATGTGAAAAATGTGTCATTTGTGACTACTTTGACATTAACATTGTGACGAAACTGTGACTAAAGCGACGATACTTAAATTGCCAGAAACATGTTTTTAAAAGTAAATAACATGTTTTGAAGAATATTTGTAATTTTCTAACGATTTTTAAGGAAGTCACATCTCAGTCACAATGTGACGTCACTGAGTGGTGGCATTTTGGTCACAGATGTGATGTGACCAAAGTGACTCACAGTGACGTCACTGTGACCATGCATGCTATGAGGGAACCTATCCGGATTGTCCGGAGATCCGGATTAACGGGGTCCGAATTAGCGGGGTTCTACTGTAATAACATAAAAAGTATATTTTATGAATGTTAAAGTTTTCAAGCTCCAGGCTAACAAAAGTGAAATGGTGCTTAGCTTCCAGGAGGCAGTCAGAGATCTGCACGAGCCAGGTTCGGGTCGATTTACATTCACGGCACTCGGGACGAGATGGCCCGAACCTTGCTTTTTTTTCTGAAGTCTGGGGCGAGAATACTCATAACTCTTTCGGGGCTAATCCGAATTCGGGCCTTGTTTTTTTTCCTGAAGAATCTGGTCGGTCCTAACTTTGCAAGCTGGACAGGTTTTATTCCTAGTCTTCACGGCCCAAAATATTCAGTCCTAGTTTTGACCAGGGTTGGCACGGTTTAAACCAATTGGTTTTAACCATGGTTTAAACCACGGTTTAAACCAACTGGTTTTTTTCTCAAAAAAACCAATTGGTTTTTTTCAAAAAAATCTAATGATATTTTCTCGTTTTTCTTTGCAATTTAAGACTTACAAATTATTGGATATAAATATTTTCTACGTTTAACACTTTATTTCAGCAAAAAGTATTAAATATAGTGATTCTAGGTTATTTTTTATGTATAGGATGAAATTCAGTATGCATTGGTGAACATATTCCATTGCTCTAAAGAAAAATTTTAGAATATGCGAACTGATCAAAGATAAAATGGATTAAAAATATTCCATATTTAGTATAAAATATTTTCATTAAAAAATGCAGATTATTTAAAGCAATCTATCATAACATGCACAATGCTTTTGAATATGGAGCTACATAACTGAATAATCTTTAAGATTTTGGTGAAAGTATAAAAGAATTTTTTTATTTTATTTTTCTATTGGGGAGATTATCTTTAAGAATTAAAATCAAAATACAGTAAAACCTTCATAACGGACACTCCCGAATAGCGGACACCTCTATTTAACGGACAGTTTTCAAATCCCCACTCCCAAAACTTTAATTTTTGTATGTTTAACCTCCGAATAACGGACATTCCGAATAGCGGACAGTAAGTTTGGCAAAAAAGAATAAAAAAATATTTTTTAACGAGGAAAAAAAAAATAAAAATCCTCTAAATTTATCAGGGCAATGTATCACAAATTTTGTGATCACTGATAAATGTGGGGATGAGCTGGAAAAAATCCCCTTCCCCCCTACATTTATCTCTTACATACCCCCCCCCCCAACCCTCTTATGATTGAAGATTGTATGCTTTTAAGTAGCAGAAAAATACAATAAACAATTATACTTTTTTTTTTTTTTTTTTTTTTTTTTAGAAAATTATGATTTAAAAGTATTAAAACTACTGACAGAGTTAAAACTTCACATTGAAAAACAAATTACATGTAATCGCAAGTAAAAGCATACTTTTGTAACAATTTTTTTTTTTTTTTTTTTTTTTTTTTTTTTTTTTTTTTGTAAGAATGTAATAAGCAAAACATAAAGGTATTCACAATTTTATTTCAGTTTTATTACTTTAAAAATTATTTTAATTTCTGGTTTAATCATATAATAGAGGTTTTAGGACATTTTTAAATCGACTAATGAAACATTAAGCATTTATTAGCAATTTTTCTATCGCTGAGGTTTTCCCAATAGCGGACACCTCCGAATAGCGGACAATTTCTGCGCTCCCAAGGTGTCCGTTATTTAGAGGTTTTACTGTATAAAGTTGAATGAGTATTCAAAAATTGGGGGCTAGTTATAGTATTTTAATAATAACAAATTATTTTTTCCCCTCAGTTATCTGCTAAATCCAATGACCCATAAATGTTGATTTGAAATTCTCTCAAAACACAAAACCCCCCAAGAACAATCTCAAATTTATTTTTGTATTTTTTTTAATTGTAGAAAAGAATTATATTCATCAAACTACATCAAATGTTTATTATAAGTAATAAAAATATTATATATAAACACTTTCAAAGCATCAATGTTTCACTGTGTAGAGTAGCTTATTGTCTGAACATGTAACTTTACTAATATCTATTTAAATTAAAATATGATTTTTTAAAAATTTTCTACATAATTAACTATAATTATTTAATTTAAATTATTTTCAAATGATTTTATACTACTTATAATTCAACAATGTCTAGTTTTATCAATAAATATGCATGTATGTGTAATAAAAAAGGATGTTTTAAAAAAACCCGGTTTAAACCAAAAAAACCTGGTTTAAACCAAAAAAACCGGTTTTTTGTTTTTTTCAAAAAAACCTGGTTTTTTTCCAACCCTGGTTTTGACCCAGCCGGTATCAGAAATTACTGTCTCAGTGTGACTTGATCCGTTCAAAGTTCAGTAAAATTAAGCCTGGCCCAAACTTTTTTGCAAAAAAATGAAACATTTTGAAATCGCCTTTTATTCTACAAGTAAACATTAACATTTTTAAAAAAAAAAAAAAAGGGAAGCTTTTTGTAAATTTACACTAGTCCTCCGGTTAAATGTATTTGATTGCGTTTCGCGGCCATCATTTTACAAACATTTTTTTTTTTTCTATATCAAATTCCTTCTACGAACTTCCATGTCTTTATTTGATGATACTTTATCTTTGTTATAACCTGTAATTCAAAATGCACACTTTTAAAATTATTTTACAAAGTTGTTAGAAATAATAAAGAAATAAATTTGGTTTAAAAATAGTTTGATTAAAAATTAGAATATTTTAGAAAAAAAAATTCATGAAATTCGCCAAAATCTATGCTCATCATAACGATTCTAAATATATGAAATTCCGTTCATTTTTTTTTTTTTTTTTGAAATAAAGCGTCCACAAAATTTGTGTCACAGAGAGAGTGTTAGACAGACATTTTGTAAAAACATACTTTTTTGTAATCTCTGGCCCTTAAAACGTAAATCTGTCGAAAACCGTGAAAAATTTCCGAATCCATTACTTTCTTCTAGCAAAGATAGAAGAAAGTAAAGAAAAAAAAAAAAAAAAAAAAAACACTTGAAAAATATTAGTTAATCGACGAAATGGGTTCAGAAAGTGATATAAAAAAATGAGCATTCTTATTTCTCCTTCGTAAATGCTTTGCCTTGAATTCGACTACAACACGACCTTGCACACTTGAAATTATGAGTGTTTATGTTGCCCATAACAAACAAAACATATCGTATGACAAAAATATATGAAAATAAACAAACAAGTTATTTACTCGGAGTTGGCCAGTTTATGTATGGTGTTCCGGCTTACCGAAGGAAATCTAACTGCGTTTTCGTTTCACACTCAGATAAACCTGCATTTCTTCTATTAATACACGTAAAAACTAATTAGAAAGGGGAAAATGAGCTAATTAGAAAAAGAACAAGTTGGAAATTGCACGTGAAGCGTAGCAAATTAGGTGTGTTCGTACGATAACGAAGTTTTAAAAATATTACTTTCATATATCAATCTCATAAAACTGTAAATAGTGAATTACAATTAAAACGCTCATCAAACAATGTTCTCCCTATACCATTATGTAATGGAATACTTTTGTGTGGCCTTGTAAATCAATAACAAATGTTCTTTGCACAACAAATTATGTAAGATGTATATTATAATATGTACTTTAAAGTTGCATATAAATTTTATTAAGTTCGCATGAGTGTAACACGATTAAGATGCTTGAACATTTTTCCCACTTGAAACATTTTTTTCCCATTGACCGTAATGTAACGGAATACTTTTGATTGTCTCTATAATTGATCTATGCATCCGATTTTCATAAAATTTGAAATAACTCGACAAAATTATGTAATAGTTATGTATTTTAAATTTCAAACGTATAGAATATATTTGAAACTTTTTCCCCCATTGACCGTAATGTAATTGAATACTTTTGATTGCCCCTGTAATTGATCTATGCACACGATTATCAAAAAATTTGAAATAACTCGACAGAATTATGTAATAATTGCGTATTTTAAATTTCAAACGATTAAAATGCATTTGAAACTTTTTTCACCATTGACCGTAATGTAATGGAATACTTTTGATTGCCCCTGTAATTGATCTATGAATCCGATTTTCATAAAATTTGAAATGACTCGACAAAAAATTTTTCCCCATTGACCATAATGTAATTGAATACTTTTGATTGCCCCTGTAATTGATCTATGCACACGATTATCAAAAAATTTGAAATAACTCGACAGAATTATGTAATAATTGCGTATTTTAAATTTCAAACGATTAAAATGCATTTGAAACTTTTTTCCCCATTGACCGTAATGTAACGGAATACTTTTGATTGCCCCTGTAATTAATCTATGCATCCGATTTTCATAATATTTGAAATGACTCGACAAAATTATGTAATAATTATGTATTTTAAATTTCAAATGATTCGGTTGGGTAGTTTTTGCGTTGTTATATGCGGACAGACAGACGGACGGACTGAACGACCACTATAGGTGCTACGTATTATATAATTACGAACGCACCTAAAAATGACAGGCAGCATTCAACACGCAAAAAAGAAATAAAATAAAGTAATTTAACAAATTACAACAACCATTTGGAAAATGATTTTTTCAAAGACTAAAATTTAGGACTTAAATTTTATATCAAAAATCTCACTTTTTGTAAACAAGACATGTTTATTATACAGCTAAAATTAAATAAAAGTGAAACATATCGGAGAGATTATCATGCATACAGTCATTTTCCTCCTTAAGTATTTATTATTTTTTATAAAAAAATGTTAGTGTTTCTTCCTTTCTGAATTCATCCAATTTCTTATATAGTTATACCTACCCCATCTATATTATAAAAGACAAACATATCCATGCGTAAAGTTTACGTCCTTTTGCGAATGACAACACTTTCCAATTTTAAATAAAATTTCAGTTTTGCAATTTTCAGTACTGCAAATTTTTGAACTTCTAAACATCGCACATTTTCAAAATTTACACCGTTATAAAGGGGGGGGGGGATGTATTTTATGCAATTTGTTTAAAGCAGGGTTGGGTTTCTTCCGGAAGAAACCTATTTCTTCCAGGACAGTGGAAGAAACTGGAAAAAAACCGGAAGAAACTGGAAGAAATGGAAAAAACTGGAAGAAATGGAAGAAACCACCAGAAATCAAAACAAATGCTCAAAGTTAAAGTATATAAATTATGTAAAAGAATTAAAGTATAATTACAATTATATACTAATCATAATTATTATAATTAATTTAAATAATAATTGGAAAATTTAATTATTATTAAAAATATTATTTTTGCAAAGATAAGTTATTTTTTTTAATAACAAACTTCATGTTCAGCAGACATTTTCAGGTGATGGATTTTTACTACTCTAGAGGTAGAGGGGTTTTTTTTTTTTTTTTTAATTATTAATTGCTTTTTTTATAAAAAAATAAAAAGAAACTACCTACAAATTGTTTGTTTTTCATAGAAAAATATATTATTTTCATATAAATGTGCATTATTTTAAACTGTGCAACACAATTAATGAAAAAATTTGTAATATTTTATATTTTTTTATCTAGCATGAATATCTCAATGCTGATTTTAAAATATTATTATTCTAAAAACATTTATGGGTATATCAAAATGCTTTTAAACAGTCCCAAAGTGTAGGACTTGGGGGGGGGGGGGGAAACTTCATTTTTAGCTTTCATCCAATTTAAGTTGAGAAATTGATTGCAGCATCCTACTGCTAAAAAACAACTTTTTTGCTATACTATGCTGCATTGTACTAATAAAAATAAAGATTTGAATGACTTTTTTTTTATATTGAGGATAGTCTGAAACAAGTTTTTAAGGCCAAAACCGAATTTAGATGACCTTCCTACTTTTTGGCCAAAAACGATTACATAAAAAAAAAAAAAAAATAAGTAATTAAATTGTATGTTTTAAAGTAATTAATACATACAAAAAATATATATAATTGAAATTAATTATATGTTATGTATAGTATTTATTAATTATGTAAAACTGTTAAGAATCCAAAAACTTTATTTTCTTATAGAATAATATGTAATTAATTCATCCATGACACAGAAAAGTTTTCTAATTATACGAATTTCATTTAATTAAAAAATGTTTTAGTTTTAGGTATACACATCTTGATTTTTCTTCTATAATGATTTTTGTAAATAATCTTTTGTTATTCTAGAACTTTCTCAAAGAATATTTGAAATCTAATGCAGTTTAAACTAAAAATTTTCTATGAGATGACTGATAAATCATGACATGTAATTATAAACAATGAAGCTTATTCCAATACATTTATTTGAGCCAATACAGTTCAAATCAATAACTAATGTTGAAAATTTATGAAGGAAGAAATAAGACTTTTGGAATACTAAGTGTTTCGATCTGGTCGAATTTTTGCCCACATTTTTTGCAAAACTCTGATTTTGGGCTGAAAACAAAACCGTATTTTTGATTGATCTCTGTTTAATATAGTAATTATACATTATTTACATTAATAAAATTTATGTAAATTAAAAGCTTTTATTTAAATGGGTTTCATTCTACCTTTAGTAAAGAATCTCTACTATTTACTACTAGTTTCAGAAATTTAAATAAAAAAATATGTTGGTTAAATTTAAATGGATAACATTTGATTTTGTGTATTTTGGATAAAACTTATTTTCATTTAGCCAATGGTTGAAGATCTTTAGGTAAGTGTTGTGAGTGATCTTGGCTAAAAAACTGATGTAATTATTAATTTAGCACATAAACTTAATTAAATTTGTTTTGGTCCAGTGAAATTAATTTATATTAGATTATAGGAAGAAGATACTTATTATATCTTACAAAATTTAAAATATATGGTAAATTCTTAAAGAAAAACAGTTTCTTCCATTTTTTCCACTTGGAAGAAACCTATTTCTTCCGGCCGGTTTTTTCCAAGGTTTTTTCCGCGGTTTTTTCCACTGCGGAAGAAACTTGCCAACCCTGGTTTAAAGCTGTATCTCAATTTGTTTTTGAATTTTATGTTTTTAATACTTTTTCTGTCATTGTGGCAACAGAAGCATTTCGTTTCTGGATATTAAACATGAAACAGTCAGAAAACTAATAAAATCCGGACATCACAAGCATTCATTCCTCAGACATCGCTATTCTCGACCGACAGAAACAACCATTTTCCAAATGGTATTCTTGACAATATTCATAATATAATATTGCATATTGTTTCTGTTGTCAATATTACCTTTTTCTATGCATTGACGAAACACACAACAATGAATGAAATATCGATCAAAAGATTTTTTGATCTGGCTTCTAAAAGAATATACTCACACTTTATTTAAAAAAAAAAATTCAGTTAATTTAAAATTAAATCAGCAATTTGTCTATAACGGAAATGAAAGATTTTTCTCAAATCAATCAATGTTGCTTCAAGAATAAAATATCACATTACATCATGTTTAACAATGATTATATACATTTTTTAAAAAGAATAATTTTAAAAAAAAGATAAAGCATGGATGTAGACACACACAGGTTTATTTTACATGTGATTAAAAAACGAAATTGAAATCTTTCGAAGAAAAAGAACACCATCGATCAATCGAAGCAGCGATATTTCACGTGTAGCCTAAAAACCAGGGCTGCGGATTCAGAGTCGTGTGCATTTTAGAGAAAAAATGCCGCTGTCTCTTAGAAGAAGAAAAAAAAATCTCTGGAGGAATCTTAGAGACTCTTTTTTAAAAACAACATATAAATAACTGCATCTAAATTGGACGGTTTATCTTCCAATAGCTTTTTTAAATAAATCTTGTCTTATATAATTACAGATTTTACTTTTAAAAATTCAGGTTCAAAAAGTTTTCCCCCCCTACTAAAACAACTTTTGCCTCAACTAAAATTCTTTATCTACAGAATGTCAGAGTCAAATAACAGTTGAAAAATTAATTTACATTGTTTTGACAAAAAAATATAAAAATATACATAATGACATCTAGAAAAGAAAAAATGTATGAACATCATGATATTTTGAAAACAAATTTTAGACATGTATTATGATAAACATCAACGCAATATGTTTATTTATGTAAACCCTGATTACAACAATTTCACAATTAGACAAATTTAACATTAACGAGTATATTTTGGTAAATTTTAAAAATATATGCAAGAATAAAAGCACCACGAAATGTATAACGAATCTTCCATGCATTAACATTAATCTCAAAAAGCTCTTAATAAAGACGGAATATTTTAATGGCATAAATATACATATGAAGATGAGTTAACAGAGGCATAATCAAACAATTTAGCTTTTTGACAATCTGAAGATTCCCTAAGACCCTTATTTGCATAACTGCGACTCTCGCTGCAAGAGAAGATTCTCTCCATGCAGGTTTCTAAAGATTATGGGATAATTCAGACCGCTGTTGGATAAACAGATAGGAAGGATTATAGAAAATAAACTCGCTTATTTAAATAACGATCTGTTATGTATTTCAACCGTTTAAATCGTGTTTTATGTCATTACAGTATTATAAGTGTTCAATCTTAAAACTTACGCCATCAACCGTTTAAATCGTGATTTAAAAGTCATTTGGATAATAAACACGGTGGGGAATTTTCATAAAAATTTACCAGCAAAGAATAAATTCTATACCAGCCAGCAAAATGAAACATATAGTTGAAAATAGTTGACAAAATCGTATGTGTGTGCACAAAAAATTGCTATTACTACAATGTATTTTCATAATTCTTTTTTCTAAAAAATTAAGAAATGTATGTAACAGAAGAAAGTTTGATGTAGGGTAGAACTTAGTACCATGTTTACATTGCAAAAGTTTTAAAAATTACAAAATCCAATTTTGAAAAAAAAAATATTTTATATATATCTCTACAGGCAACAGTTTTTCAAAAATTAGGAAACAAGCCACTCGCCACCGTTGAGTATAATGATATATATATCTCCCACATCTGATAATAAATATAAAAACAGAAATAATTTTAACACAGTGTTACAAGTGCTCAATCTTCAAAAATATGCCTCAATTAATAACTTTTCCAATAATAATAAAAAATCCATTACCATTCCATTGATTAAGGCATTTATTAAAATTAAACATAATTTTTTTATGCGTTTCTTTCTAAGATAATGCTAATAGTTGAAAAAAAAATATTCAAACTATTGTTTAACGATTTTTTTATTTATTTCTCAACGTATAATAATTTAATTAATATGAAACTAAGTAATTGGTTAAAGCATATATTTTTTAAAACAATAATATAAAAAAATAATAAAACAAATATAAAAATATACACAATGACATCTAGAAAATAAATATAAAATATATAAACATCATATTTTGAAAATAAATTTTAAATGTACACTATCATGTACATCAAAGCAGTATATCTATTTATATAAAACCCTGATTACAACAATCTCACAACTTAGACAAATTTATCATTAACGAGTATATTTTGGCAAATTTTTAAAACACATGCGAGAATAAAAGCACCAAGAAATATATATAACGAATCTCCCGTGCACGGATATTAATCTCAAAAAGCTCTTAATAAAGGCGGAATATTTTAATGGCATAAATATATAGATGAAGATGCGTTAACAGAGGCATAATCAAACAATTTAGCTGTTTGACAATCTGAAGATTATCTAAGACCCTTATTTGCATTAACTACACCTCCCGCCGTGCAAGAGAAGAAACTCTCTCTCCATGCAAGTTTCTGAAGATTATGGGATAATTCAGATCGCTGTTGGATAAACAGATAGGGGGATTATAGAAAATAAACTCGCTTATTTAAATAACGATCTGTTATGTATTTCAACCGTTTAAATCGTGTTTTAAGTGATTACAGTATTATAAGTGTTCAATCTAAAAACTTACGCCTCAATTAACAACTTTTCAAATAATAATAATTAAAAAAATCCATTACCAATCCAATGATTAGACGTACACTAGCGAGAGCGTGTCCTAGTTCATTTATTAAAGATATAGAGTCACCGAAAAAAAAAAAAAAAAAAAAAAAAAAAAAACCCTTGACATTTGCGATTTTAGATGCTTTCTTAAATATCTAGAAATATACTTGAGGAATGACAAACTCCAGATGTGTAAATAAAAAAATACAGGTCATTTATTTTCGAGAAGATTTTTTTTCTCCAAAATCCAGTAGGGGACCGTCAACAAATTGAAAAAGAACGAATATCTTTTGAATAACCCTGTCAAAACTAATGTAGCAAAAGCGTTTGCTTGTAATTTACAGAGTTCTTAATAAAAAACAATGTTCTTTTCAGAAAATATGAGAAATGACATTGTATATAACACCCTTTAATCAAAATTAAAAAATATTAATAATTGTATGAAAATGAGCAAGTTTACTAAATAAAATGTCACTGCGCATGCGTCAACTTTATAAAAATTTCATTTGCATATTGTGTTAGCTAAATATATAGAGCAACTTTTGTTAATGTTTCAAAATCATAGCTTGAAAATTCTGAAAATTATCGCCTAAAGAATAAGATCAAAATCCGATATTCCCAAAATGAAACAAAAAAAATCAGGCGCTGTATCCATATTCCATTGATTAATGTCTACACAGTATTGCACGTGCTACTATATTTGGATACAGCTGCTCATCCTTTTGCTTCATTTTGGGAATAACGGATTTGGATCTTCTTCTATCGACAATAACTTTCAGAAATTTCAAGCTATAATTTTGAAACTTTAACAAATGTTGCTCTATATATTTAGCTAACACAATATGCAAAAAAAATTTTTATAGTTGACGCACAGTGAAAATTTATTTAGTAAACTTGCTCATTTTTCATACAATTATTAATATTTTAAAATTTTGATTACAAGGTGTTATGTACAATGTCGTTTCTCATATTTTCTGAAAGGAACATTGTTTTTTTTTTATTAAGAACTCTGTAAATTACAAGCAAAAAACTTGGCAAAATTTGGGCCCGTTTTTATAAAAACCTTAATTTTTCTACGAGTACACATGCTATCCGCATAAAAATGAACACAGTTTATTGCCATAAGCCACTTAATCATAATCTGCAGTTCGAATGCTTTTGCTACATTAGTTTTGACAGGGTTATTCAAAAGATATTCATTCTTTTTCCATTTGTAGACGGTCCTTTACTGGATTTTGGAAAAAAAATCTTCTCGAAAATATATGACCTGCACTATTTTGTTTATACATCTGGAGTTTCAGGGTCATTCTTGAAGTATATTTCTAGATATTTAACAAAACATCTAAAATCGCAAATGTCAATAATTTTTTTTTTTTTTTTTTTTTTTTTTTTTTGCGCGGTGACTGTACATACTAAATTTTTTGTGTTTCTTTCTAAGACATTGTCAGGTTCTGATACCACCTCTGCTAAAGAATGGAATTTCCACTACTTCTCTATTTTAATATCTTGTATTGTATGGCTGTGTACCAGAATTTCCAAGGTGACATTCCTTCTTTGTGGAAAGGGGAATTGCCAGATAATCCTATGCAGGTGGTGAATAAGAGAAAGAGAAGATTGTTGAGAGGCATGTCCATCTGTCAGTGAGGTATGCGGATGATCAGCAGAGAAGGAACATGTCACTAATCAAGAAAGGAATGTGGCATGTGCCCAATGAGGGAGCTCCAAAGGGGGTTTATGTTGGGGGAAAGCAGTGATTTGAGAAGAGCAAGGCTTGTCTCAGATTAGTTCAGTCCGTACCTGGGTTTCGTACCTAGAGGGTGCTCTGTGTGGTAGAGCGTAAGGAGTGCGTTTCTGGAGAGCAAAGGACACAGACGTCCTGGTATTTAGTGCTCTGGGCCGAGTAGTGCAGGCCGAGTATACCTGTGTAGGGAGATTCGAGATTGATCTCCGATAAAGTGACTCTAACGTGCATTGAGTGTGAGGTGGAAAGTGTAATTGGAATAGTACACAGCCAACCTTTACTGTATATAATTTAATGTTGAACCGGATCACCTATATCCGAGTTGTAATTGTATATAATTGTAAATAGCGTATTTAGTGTGTACATATAGTCTAAATAAACTGATAATTCAGTTAACTGACAGCGTCAGTGTTCATTTACACAATCCTCACAGTGGGTGACAGATATCACCTAGTAATATCGGTGGTGGCATCTATAACTACCACGGACTTTTTTCAAAGTTGTGTGGACAGAGAGGAACGTCCGACAGACATTCTAACAGTTTTTAAAAAAATTAAACTATATTTTTATGATTTAATTGTTTTTCGCAACGCATAATCATAATTTAATTAATATGAATTAACTTGTAGCCAGTGCCCTGGGTACGAAATTTCTAAGGGGCACATTTTTTTTTCTAATTTCATCTAATTTTCTATTATGAAAATCATATTTGTAAAACAAATGCGATACCTGTGATATTAATATGATTTAATGATAAAAATATATCTCAATGTATGTTTAAATGAACATTTCAATACTCCACCCTACATAATGAATCTTAAAAAATAAATATAAAATGTATGAACATCATGATATTTTGAAAATAAATTTTGGATATACATTATGATATACCTCAGTGCAATATATCTATTTATGTAAACCCTGATTACAACAATCTCACAACTAGACAAATTTATCATTTTGGCAAATTTTAAAATACATGTGAGAAAAAAGCACCAAGAAATAGTATATAATGAATCTTCCGTGCACGGACATTAATCACAAAAAGCTCTTAATAAAGGCGGAGCATTTTAACTGTATAAATATATATATACGAAGATGCGTCAACAGAGGCATAATCAAACAATTTAGCTGTTTGACAATCTAGAGATTCCTTAAGATCCTTACAGGGGCGTAAATCCCGGGGGGGTTTGGGGGGGTGCAGCACCCCCCCAAGAAGAAATCAGTCGGAAAATTCCCAGATCGCTCGGAAAAAGTATCTTTACTCGAAAAAAAAATAGTATTAACCTATAAAAACTTATAAACAGGAAAAATGGAAATATCATTCGAAAAATTTCCCGTTTCATCGAAAAAGGCATGTTTAGTCGTAAAAAATACTATTACGTATTGCCCTATAAAAACTTATAAATTGGATAAATGGAAAAATCAGTCGGAAAAACTCTTCTTCGATCGGAACAAAAATACATTAACTTATAAAAACTTATAAATTGGAAAAACGAAAATATCATTCGGAAATTTTTCCGTTTCCATCGGAAAAAAGCATGTTTAGTCGGAAAAATAGTATTACGTATTAACTTTTTATGATGTTAAAATTTATAAATTAGAAAAACGGAAAAGTCAGTCGGAAAAAATGGTGTTAACCTGTAAAAACTTATAAATTGGAAAATTCGGAAATTTTCCCCTTCCATCGGAAAAGGCCTGTTTAGTCGGAAAAAACAGTTTTATGTATTAACCTCTAAAAGCTTATAAATTTGGAAAAACCGAAAAATCAGACGGAAAAATCCTTGTCTGATCGGAAAAAATGGTATTAACCTATAAAAACTTATGAACTGGAAAAACGGAAATATCATTCGGAAATTTTTCCGTTACATCAGAAAAGGCATGTTCAGTCGGAAAAACCTATAAAAATTTATAAACTGCAAAAACGGAAAAGTCAGTCGGAAAAATTCTTGTTAGATCAGGAAAAAAGGTAAGTTTAGCCGAAAAAAAAGGTATTAATCTATAAATATTTATGAATTGAAGAAATATTTTTGTAGTTTTTAATTAAATAAGAAAAACAGATCGAAGAAAACCTATAAAATTTTAGTCTTAGTCGGATTTTTTTCTCTTGCAATTTCTAATTAGAAAAATAAGAAAAAACAATTTATAACGAAGAAAACATAAATTTCTTCTTAGCCGGAACTAATTAATTTAATTAACTGGTAATTTACTAATTACTTTAATTTATTAATTAATATAACTTATTAATATATAGGATTTTATTTTTCTGATAAAACTATTCAGAAAAATTTTGATTTGTCAAATATTGTGTACTCGGAAACCTCGATATGACGAAAAAAATATATAAATATTTATGTACATATTGTAGCTATGTTAATGTTATTTGTAACTGTGGTATTTTGAGTTAAACCTTAATATTTCGATTTTTTCTGTACCTTTTGACTTCGAAACATCGAAATCTACCTGTATTTATTTACTGTCGGAAAGTTTTTAGCTTAGTCTTGAAATTTTTAAATATACTGATTGGCATGAAGATTGATATTCTATGTTTTTTTTTTTTTTTTTTTTTTTTTTTTTTTTTATCTAAACTTTAAATTTAGTTAGAAATATGTATCACGGAATTTAAATGGTATCCGATGAAAATTCAAAACTGAAATACAAATATTTGGTATTTTTCCATATCGAAATCTGGATATTTTCCACTCTATACAAATTTTATGTTTAATTGAAAATAATTATGGTTTTATTTTTTCCTACTAACTAATTTTGTGTTTTCTTTTTATTTTATTAAAAAATATATAATTAAAAATGTGAAATTGTTTTTATTTACTTTTTTACGTAATTTCGGATTGATTAAAAAAGCGCTTAAGAAATATATATGATACATGACGAAAATTGAAAATACCCAAATACTTTGAATTTTTTTTTTCGAAATAATCTGAATATTTTACAGTCCATACAAGTTTATTTCTCCCAGAAATAATGCGTTCGTTTTTTTTTTTTGTTTTTTTTTGTTTTTTTTTTTCCCTGAATCAATTATTTAAAAAAAAAAAAAAAAAAAACGCGAGAGATTTTAACTGACTTCTGAAAAATAGAGAGATAGAACATTGTTTTCTCTTCGACTTGAACCTTGGTGGACACCTAGACAACTGGGCGCTGAAACTCTCACCCTTTATCAAATACAAAACAAACAGCGTCTGCGTTAACTCTTTGTTTAAACCGTTAGTATTCTGGCTCATAGTACGAAATCATCCAATTACAAAATGTTGATGCGAGAATATTTTGGTATTTGGTTAATAATTCAATATTTTTGTAAAAAAGTGCAATGTGGGTTATGTCATTCTATATTCGATAGTGATTACAGGAACACACATAATAAACAAAAGCATGCTGATAAAATTTCAGCCCATATACATATACCGTTTTGCATTGCTGGAGTTCCAAAAAAAAAAAAAAAAAGAAAAAAAAAAACCTTTTGAAGTAATTAAGCTACTTTATTACAGAAATTTTAGATACATAAAATGTGTAAATAACTATTGCATTCATCTTTAATAATGGATTTTTTTTATTTATTTTTTGAGGGGATAGATAAATTATTTAATAACTTGTAAAAATGTACTGTTATTCGATTATTTTTTTGACAGTTAGTATTGCAATTCCCGAACTATTTGCTAATTTTGTTTCAAACTGGTGATGACAAGCTAGTTATTATTTAAATTTCATGAAATTATTTTTTTTAACTACACTTTTTCTTTTAATGTATTTGCCTTCTTTTTTGCCAACCATTTTACAATTTGCAAGTCAATGTATTTAGTATTATGCATGAAGTTAAAACTGTACTATGGATCTTTTTATATTTTATCAATTTTATTTCAGTAATATTTAAGAATAATGTAGTATTTTTTAAAAAAATGCCTACATGATTTTTTATTTTTCTTATTTCAAGGTTCAACAAATAAGAAAGTTAATTTATTTTTTGAAGTTCAAATGTAAATATATGTAAAATATTCTGTATTTTTAAAACTTTGTTATAGTACCAGATATAGTAATTTTGTCTCACTGCATAATAATAATTTGATTATTATTTTACAGATAAACTTTTTTATTATTATTATTTGTGTGTGTGTGTATAGATAAAAAACAAAATTTAATCATTTGAAACTTGAAAATAATTTCGGCCTTGGGTGAATATAAAATGGCGCATCTTTTGACTTTTTAAAGCTAACTGATGATTAAATCGATCTTTAAACCTTTTTTGCAATTTGAAATTTTTTATTGGTATATATATATATATTTTTTTTTTCTTTGTGCCTGATGTGCCTGTGTGTGTAGGGGAGGGGGAATGTAGACGAAAAAGGAACCAGAATTTTACTTTTGACTTATGCATTTCGTTTATTTGTTTGGTATTTTGTGCATGTTTTCAAACGGATAAAGCAAAACTTTTGCCTCTATTTAATTGCCTTATTTATTTTTTTAAAAAGAATAATTTGAGTATAATTTGAAAACACAATGAATTCGCCCCTGAAAACTTACATATTTTGCTTTAATAATTTGTTATTTATCTATATAATGCATTTAATATATTTATATGATGTATCTAACTATATATTTTATCTAATAACCAGGCAACGGCGGGCGGATCAGCTAGTAGAGATATCTATACATATATAAAATAGTTTGTCCTGACTGGCAGATAATCAACGCTCGGCCCAAAATACTGAATTTAGAACCATGAAAATTGGAAAGAAAATAACTTTTTATGATGTAAGCGTCCACTAAGATGGAATATTTGAAATTACCCCCCCCCCCCCTAACAGGGTCAAGACGGGGCAGGAGGTCAAAAATTCTGGAACAACTTGCCATATCTCAGCAAACATTTAAGGTAGGAGTGTGAAATTCCATAAAATAAATCTACTAAAAAAATTATTAAACATATAATCCAACGATTTCGAAATCCTCACTAAGGGGATTAAAAGAGGGGGAGTCGAAAAATTTAGGACATTTGGCACATCTCAACAGTCTTTTTTAATAAGAGCATGGAACGGCTGAAAATGAAATTATTAAAAACTGATTAAATACGTGTTTCAGCGATGTTTTAAAATTTCCACCCCCGAAGGGGTTAAAGTGGGGGTGAAAAAATTCCATACTTTTTTTGGATCCATCATGTGCCGTATCATAGGAGAGCCTTCAGATCACTCTTTCATATTATAAACCTTTCTCCCCTGACCCCTCCAATTTCCCTACCGGGGACTATTTTCGATCTTTTTTTAAACTGTAGCGTTTTATCATTTCAGATCGGATTTTTTTTTACGGGGCCCTCCGATAAATATTTATGATATATAAAAATTCACAGTTAGAGGAAGAGTATTTTGGGAGGGGGGCAATTTCTTAAATTTGGCCTATAGCTCTTTTGTGATATATCGTTGGATACCTACTTTGACCTCACGGGCGACCACTTTTCTAAATTTAGCCGACACCTTTCGTGTGATATATCGTTGGAAAGCCCTAAAATTGCTTATTCGTATTATACACTACCCATGTCCCTCTCGGTTGGTACGGTTATTGTATTCCATCAGGAGATTTTCTAATAACGGGGAAATATATTGTTATATAAGACTAATAATAGCATAATATAAGATTATTTGACCATCTCGATACACTAAGTCATAGTTATCTTGAGAATTATGATATATATATGTATATATATATTAGTCATGTTGGCCATAGTACTCGGAAATTTTTCTTCTTGAAGTCGGAAATTTATGACCCTACACCCCCCTACGCGACTAGGGTGGTTTACGCCCCTGGATCCTTATTTGCATAACTGTGCCTCCCACCGTGCAAGAGAAGACAGTTTCTAAAGATTATGAGATAATTCAGAACGCTGTTGGATAAACAGATAGGAGGGATTATGGAAAATAATCGTGCTGACTTAAATAACGATCTGTTCTGGATGTCAACCTTTTAAATCATGATTTAAGTTTGGATGTCCAATCCCAAAACTCTTATCTCACACATACATTTTGTTATTTCAAAAATTAGCTACACACTTAAATACTTCAATATTATTAATTCAATTCTATACCAACTTTGATTTTCATCTTAAATTTCTGCTTCAGTCAATTAATTTGAGAAAAAAAAAAAGAGATAATGTGAATCATGATTTATTACAATCAATAGTTTTCCCTTATTCTGTTATCATCAGCTGTTTACAAATAGCCGAATTAGAAGGACGTGAAATGGCCGTCTCTGCACGAGCCGATGGACAATAGAACGATAAGCAGATGCTTTCCAAATTCAGGGAGGATCTGCTTGCAATACCCAAAAAATTCAGCTCAGGTCTATGCATAACTTCATACATTTTTTGATGGTACAATAATGAAAATGACACAGATATCGCAATTATAGCGACCCCTTTATTGAAAATGGAACAAAAATCACTATTGCAGCGCCCCCTTCTGGTGGATTTTTTTCCAATTCAGGGAGGGTCTGCTGACAAGAGCCAAACACTTACACAAAAAAATTGGTTCAATAATATGCATAACTTTTCGGTGGTACAATATTGAAAATGGCACATAAATCAGTATAGCAGCGCGTCCTTCCGGCGGAATATTTCAAAGGTGAAGGAGAACCTGTTTGCCCCATCCAAAAACATACACAAAAAAATTCTTTCAATTCTATGCATATACAGGGTGTCCAGCAAGTAACACACTGATTTCTAAATTAAATTTCTCAAAAACAAAGATCGATAATAATATGCGGTAAACGGTTTTTTCATTAGATAAGCTGTAAAAATCTTATACAGAAATTTCAAACAGTGAATATTTTGAAAAAATTGCGTTCTGATTGCATAGAATGCTTTGTTTGACATTTTTCTTGTTTTAGATTGCCTGCAGAGAAATAATTTTTCAGTTTACAGTGCAATATTTTAAAGATTTTTCGAAGTAAATTTTTAGAATTTCGAAATTTCAAAAATTTAATTAAAAAAAAACTATGAAATATGGCACTTTAAGCCGAAAAACACATTCTCTGGCAGAAATCTAAAGCAAGAAAAATGTCAAATCAAAGCATTCTTTGCAATCTGAACACAATCTTTTCAAAATATTTACCGTTCGGAACTTTTGTATAAGATTTTTACAGCTTACCTGATAAACAAACAGTTTACTGCATAATTCTATTAATCTTTGTTTTTGAGAAATTTAATTTTGAAATCAGGGTGTTATTTGCTGGACACCCTGTATCTTCATACACTTTTCGATAGTGCAATGGCGAGACACACACAGACATTTTGTAAAAACGCGTTTCTTGGAATCTCTGACTCCTAAAACGTGTAAATCTGTCGAAAATAGAAAAAAATTTTCATTACAAACTTTTTTCTTCTGAAGATAGAAGAAAATAAAAATAGAAAAAAACTTAACACTGTATTATAAAGTGTTCAATCTTCAAAATTACGCCTCAATTAATAACTTTTCAAATAATAATAAATCCAATAACAATCCATTGATTAGGCGTAAGTACTAAATCAATTTACGAACTTTTTAAAAGCATGTTAGAGAGCATAAGCTGTGCATTAATCTATACTAATATTATAAAGAGGAAAGATTTGATTGTTTGTTGAATAGGCTCCGAAACTACTTGACGAATTTGAAAAATTCTTTCACCGTTGAAAAGCTACACTATTTCTGGTGAACATGGGCTATATTATATTTAAAAAAAATAGAGATCCTTACTAAAATACCAATAATGCAACCTAAGGTGTAGAAAAATGACCTTAAAAAATCCTTAAATCGCGTGCGCTGCGAATACTATTGATTATAATCTATATACGTAAAACAAAGTCGTTTCAGTTGCACCATTTATAGTTCAAGAGCAGATAGATGGATCGACTTTTATGAAATTTTGTATGGAGGTATCTGTCACCTTAGATTAACATATAGGCTACTTTTTATCCGACTACCTAAAAGGAGGGTAATGTTTTTAGTAGTTGATTTTTTTTTAATCGGATGAAGTGACAGTAACAATTTTCGGTGTCAGTAATGGCACAGAACTGGTCGACTTGCTCTATCCGAAGCAAAGCGAGGGCCGCTAGTTAAAAATATACATAATTGTTTATGTGTTTCGTTCTAAGGTATTGCTAACAATTGAGGAAAAAAATATTTAAACTATCTTTATGATTTCTTAATTGATTCTTCAACGTATAATAACAATTTAATTAATATGAAACTATAAGCAATTCGTTAAAGCATACTTAAAACTAGTTGGATGTGTCAATCCCAAAACTTTCTTCTATCTCATAAGTACATTTTAATATTTAAAAAAAAAAAACGTGGTGACCCCAAAGTTATCCACTATCGAATTTCCTCGAACATTTGACCTAGCCTAATGAGATTCTGGTATTAGAAAAGCCTAAAACACAAAATTTAATTAATATTCTGAGAAAATGAGCTTAGTAGTGCCTCATGTTGGGTAATTTATACTAAAACCTAATAAGCATCTATTTGTGTCAAGACCTAACAGAATCTGAAATTTGATGGAATTTCGTCCATTAGTTCTTGAGATATAGTTATAACAAAAAATTTGCAAAACGTAGCACAGCAACGCCATACTTGGAAAATTTATGCCAAAACGTAAATTTTGTTAAACGTAATTTATGCCAAATGTCTAATTATGTTATGGTGTAAAAGAATCTGAAGTTTGATGAAATTCTGTGCATTAGTTCTTGAGATATAGCTAGTTTTAAAAAAAAAGTGTAAAATATAGCAAGCAGCACCATCAGTTGAAGGATTTATAACAAAACGTAATCATCGTGTAATTATGTTATATGACATTTTGTAAGAAAATTTGAAGTTTGATGAAATTCTGTGCGTTGGTTGTTGAGATATAGCTATCAGAAAAATCGTGCAAAATGCAGCATAGCTGGACCACCTGTTGCAAGGTTAATAGCAAAATGTAATCAGCGTCTAATTATGTTATATATTCTAGTGTAACAAAATCTAAAATTTGATGAAGTTCTCGAGATATAGCTATCGCAAAAATCGTGCAAAATGTAGCATAGCAGTGCCACCTATAGGGCAGTTAACACCAAAACCTTATCAGCGGCTATGTATCTCAAGATATCGCGGAATCTGAAGTTTGGTGAAATTCTGTGCATTAGTTCTTGAGATATAGCTATCATGAAAATCATGAGACGTGGCATAGCAGTGCCACCTGCTGGCCAATTTACACCAAAACTTAATCAGCGTCTATGTATATCAAGGGGTCACAGAATCTGAAGTTTGATAAAATTCTGTGCATTAGTTCTTGAGATATAGCAATCTTGAAAATCATCAATCGGAGAGCGCACGTGGAAAGTGACCGAAGGGGAGAGAACAAGGTCAAAAAGGAGCGGGAAAATAATAATAAGCATTACGAAATAGAGGTTTTAATGTAATATTTCCAACAGTTTGGAAGAGGGGGGGATAGTGAATTCACAATTGACAATTTTGTCAACATTTTTATAAATGTGAAACGCTTCAAGGAAGTCAAGTTCATGAATGGAGGTAGGTTTTGAAATTATTTTAGCTGAACCAAAATCGAAATTATGGTTCATCTCCCAGCAATGTTTAGCAATAGAGGATTTATTGATTTCTTGTTTCTTAATATAATTTCTATGTTCATTGATACATTTTTTTAATTTTTAATGCTTATTATTAATATTTTTCCCGCTCCTTTTTGACCTTGTTCTCTCCCCTCTGGTCACTTTCCACGTGCGCTCTCCGATTGGCCGTTACTTGCAGTCCTCTGACATCCTACTGGTTGCCTTCAATCCTCCATTTCTACTATATATATGAACAGATTCTCCAATAGCACTGATGACGGTACCCTGAATGCTACCGAAACCGGTCTGCTATTTATACACAATATTTGGTGCTTTTAAACGTTGCTAGTTTTGTATTCCAAATGCACCATTGGTTTTACGCAGAGATTTTTAATATATATTTTTTTTTAATTCGTAGTATTTCTAAATTTGTGTGCCCAAAAAATGATAGAATTTTTTCATTACTTTAAGAAAAAGAACATGAAACTATTCAATCATGTTTTAATTTAATTGTATTTTTAATTTTTATATCATAAAATCGATCGAAATTAATGTTACTTGATTTATCATACTTAAAAATTATGTATTTTCCCCTTCTAAAGGCAATAACAATTTTTTTTCTAACAAAAGTGCCCTTTTTTGCTGCAGAAGTGTCTTTTTAGTGAATAGCACCATGCCTTTATTTCTAGAGTGAACACTATAAAAAATGGCAAGGATTGTCTTAAACTCAAGATACTGTCCAATATTTTATGGAAAACAAGATTCTTCAAGTATGTGTGCAAGAAAATACAATAATCTAAAAACAAATTTAGCAATTTTTTTTAAAAGCGCAGCATTTTCCTTTATGACGTTAGATTAAACAGCAGCTTTTGCTGCCATGCTACACATTTTCTGCTACTATTGACATAAAAGTATCTGGAACTCAACAAAGGGGATTATGGGTTGAAAAACTTAAAAAAGAATTTTTTAAACATTACATCTAGAGCTATACATGATTTCCCATGCTATATAAGGGTAGCCCTTCAAAATTGCTTTCGAATGTAATTTAGGGCCTTATGTACTAAACGGCAAATTTTTGTTAAATTAAAATTATTATTAGTATTTATTTAAATTTGAATAAACTAAGGGTCATTCCATGTGAAATCAACCAATTTAAAGAAAACGTGTTGCATCATAGTCACAGATTTTTTTTTAATTTTTATCATAGACAGACATAGTAGTGAAACCCTCAAATATGAAATTTAAAAGTAATTTTCACAATATTCGCTGAGATATAGCCATTTGAAAACTGACCATTTTTGCTAAATGGCGGCCATCTTGGAATCTTATCATTATCTGAAAGAGACCATAACTTCACAACTAAGGGCTCAATTTTTATATATCTGATATCAATTTGAAGCTATTTGTACAAAGAATGCAAATTTCACGCCAGAATAATAATAAATTTTCATTTATTTACTTTTTATTATGGTCAAACTGAAAATATCACCCAAAAAAAGGGCTGACTGTAATGGCCCATAAAAAAAATGAATCATCATGAATTTTTCTGAAACTTGGTAAAAACATTGCTCCATCTGTGGGCTTTAAATAATAAAAAAATTGGAGAGGTAAAATCTTTTGTTTAAAAATAAATGATTTTTTACACATAAGGTGTCATTAACTAAATAATGATCATTTTAGAATCTGTAACTATTGCTAATTTAAGAAATAATGGTTAAAATAAATGTTAAATTAATATAAATTAATATATTGTGTGTTTATTATATAATTCAATGAAGAAGTATCAGTTTGCAGCTATTTATACTAAATATTCATATATTAAAATACAAGTAAATTTTCATTTCTACAATGCTTTTTATTTCATTTGAAATATGAGAATATGATTCTCTAAACATATTTACAAAAATATTAAATACCTTACTATAATGGACTACATAAAAAAAAGCAACAATATTTTCCCCTGAAATACTGGAGAAATACTTGCTGTAAATCACAGTTGAATTCATTCAATTGTGTGATTTAAATAAAATAAAAAAAATATATAAATTATGTATAGATAAATCTGGGCACAAAATGTCTTAAATAGGTTCTATGTATAGGGGAGAGTGGAAAGAAATAGAACACTTTTTACAAAAATTATTTTTTTTTTTTCCCCCACAAAAACAAAAATTTTGATTTTTTGAATACAAAGTGAAATACTTTCTAATGCTCTTGAACAATATCTCTAACAATTCTGAATCATCCTTCCAGTGATGAAGATACTGGAATTTGATGTTGTAACTCAAACATTATCAACCTATAAACTTTGTTAAATAGTAAATATAGCCAACACTAGAATAATTTGTTTTCTTTAATACATTGTTTTATAGTTGTCTCATTCCTGCTTGTTAGTGCAGAGGTATGGGACACATTTTGAAATTTTGAATTTCTTTAATTATAAAATTGTTTAGCTATATTGTTCAAGAATATTAGAAAGTATTTTATTTTGTATTCAAAAAATAATATTTTGTTTTTCTGTAAAAAAAAAAAAAAAAAAAAAAAAAAGATTTTTTAATTTTTGTAAAAAGTGTCCTATTCCTCCCCACTCTCCTTTATACATAGAACCTATTTAAGACATTTTTTTCCATTTAGAAAAAAAATTTATGTGGTCAAATTTATATATATAATTTATATATTTTTTTATTCATTTAAATCCCACAATTGAATGAATTCAATTGTGATTTACAGCTAGTATTTCTCCAATATTTCAGAGAAAAATATTAAGTGTTTTTCTTTTCTTTTTCTTTTTTAGGTGCGTTCGTAATTATGTAAATACGTAGCACCTATTGTTGTCGCTCAGTCCGTCCGTCTGTCTGTCCGCATATAACAACTCAAAAACTACCCAACCGAATCGTTTGAAATTTAAAATACATAATTATTACATAATTTTGTCGAGTCATTTCAATTTTTATGAAAATCGGATGGATAGATCAATTACAGGGACAATCAAAAGGATTCCGTTACATTACAGACAATGGGGAAAAAAGTTTCAAATGCATTTTAATCGTTTGAAATTTAAATCGTATATTTATTAGATAATTTTGTCGAGTCATTTCAAATGTTATGAAAATCGAATGCATAGATCAATTACAGGGACAATCAAAAGTATTCCGTTACATTACGGTCAATGGGGAAAAAAGTTTCAAATGCATTTTAATCGTTTGAAATTTAAATCGTATATTTATTACACAATTTTGTCGAGTCATTTCAAATGTTATGAAAATCGAATGCATAGATCAATTACAGGGACAATCAAAAGCATTCCGTTACATTACGATCAATGGGAAAAAAATTTTCAAATGCATTTTAATGGTGTTAAACTCATTTGAACATAATAGAATTAGCATGAATCTTTGAAGTATGTACTAAAATATACATTCTGTACAATCTGTGATGCAAAGAATAGTCATTATTAAATTACAGGGCCACACAAATGTATTACACTAAATCATGTTATACGGGAAAACATTGTTTGGGGCGTGTTTTAATTATATTAAACTACTTCGAATTTTTTGAATAAGATATACGTTAATGAAGTATAATAAATTTACTTCCTGCATATTTACAGGAACATAAAGATTTCGACCACTGTACTATATCATCAAGATCTGAATATTTTTAAAACTTCGTTATCGTACGAACGCACCTCATTTGCTACGCTTCACGTGCAATTTCCAACTTGTTTTTTTAATGTAGTTTATTATAGTAAGGTATTTAATATTTATGTAAATATGTTTTGAGAATTATATTCTCATATTTCAAATGAAATAAAAGGTATCGTAGAAATGAAAATTTACTTGTATTTTAATATATGAATATTTAGTATAAATAGCTGCAAATTGATATTTCTTCATTGAATTATATAATAAACACACAATATATTAATTTGAATGTAAAAAAAAATATTTTAACCATTATTTCTCAAATTAGCAATAGTTACAGATTCTAAAATGATCATTATTTAGTTAGATTCACCTTATGTGTAAAAAATCATTTATTTTTAAACAAAAGATTTTACCTCTCCAATTTTTTAGGTGCGTTCGTAATTATGTAAATACGTAGCACCTATTGTTGTCGCTCAGTCCGTCCGTCTGTCTGTCTGTCCGTCTGTCCGTCTGTCTGTCCGTCCGCATATAACAGCGCAAAAACTACCCAACCGAATCGTTTGAAATTTAAAATACATAATTATTACATAATTTTGTCGAGTCATTTCAAATTTTATGAAAATCGGATGCATAGATCAATTACAGGGGCAATCAAAAGTATTCCGTTACATTACGGTCAATGGGGAAAAAAGTTTCAAATGCATTTTAATCGTTTGAAATTTAAAATACATAGTTATTACATAATTTTGTCGAGTTATTTCAAATTTTTTGATAATCGGGTGCATAGATCAATTACAGGGGCAATCAAAAGTATTCAATTACATTATAGTCAATGGGGAAAAAGTTTCAAATGTATTTTATACGTTTGAAATTTAAAATACATAGTTATTACATAATTTTGTCGAGTTACTTCAAATTTTATGAAAATCGGATGCATAGATCAATTACAGGGACAATCAAAAGTATTCCGTTACATTACGGTCAATGGGGGAAAATGTTTCAAATGCATTTTAATCGTTTGAAATTTAAAATACATAGTTATTACATAATTTTGTCGAGTTATTTCAAATTTTTTGATAATCGGGTGCATAGATCAATTACAGGGGCAATCAAAAGTATTCAATTACATTATAGTCAATGGGGAAAAAGTTTCAAATGTATTTTATACGTTTGAAATTTAAAATACATAGTTATTAAATAATTTTGTCGAGTTATTTCAAATTTTATGAAAATCGGATGCATAGATCAATTACAGGGACAATCAAAAGTATTCCGTTACATTACGGTCAATGGGGGAAAATGTTTCAAATGCATTTTAATGGTGTTGCACTCATTCGAACTTAATAAAATTTATATGCAACTATAAAGTACATATTATAATATACATTTTACATAATCTGTGATGCAAAGAACATTTGTTATTGATTTACAAGGCCACACAAAAGTATTCCATTACATAATGGTATAGAGAAAACATTGCTTGATGAGCGTTTTAATTGTAATTCACTATTTACAATTTTATGAGATTGAGATATAAGAGTAATATTTTTAAAACTTCGTTATCGTACGAACGCACCTCGTTTGCTACGCTTCACGTGCAATTTCCAACTTGTTTATTATTTAAAGCCCACAGATGGAGCAATGTTTTTACCAAGTTTCAGAAAAATTCATGATGATTCATTTTTTTTATGGGCCATTACAGTGAGCCCTTTTTTTTGGGTGATATTTTCAGTTTGACCATAATAAAAAGTAAATAAATGGAAAATTGTTATTGTTTTGATGTGAAATTTGCATTCCTTGTACAAATAGCTTTTAATTGGTACCAGATATATAAAAATTGAGCCCTTAGTTGTCAAGTTATGGTCTCTTTCAGATAATGATAAGATTCCAAGATCACCGCCATTTAGCAAAAATGGTCAGTTTTCAAATGGCTATATCTCAGCCAATATTGCGAAAATTACTTTTAAATTTCAGATTTGAGAGTTTCACTACTATGTCTGTTTACGATAAAAATTTAAAAAAAATCTGTGACTATGATGCAACACCCATTGGTTGAATTCGTGTGGAATGACCCCTAAAAAATAATTTAATATACACATAATGTAAAATCAGAAAAAGAAAATTTTACTCTTTCCTTAAAGGAAAGTAGCCTCTGATAAAAAAATTTTTAATAGCCACTTTTTCTCATTCAGTGGCCTTGTGGCTAGTGTTAATTTTGCCTTTTAATAGAAGGTTCCAAATACAACAGACTACCTCAAATCCGCACAGCTTGGGACCAGAGGTTGTGCGGATTTCAGAATTTTGCAGATTTCCAGTCATTGCTCTGTTTACATTTTATAAACTGTAATTTGAATGTAATTAATAATGCAATCAAATTTATAATGAATGCTTACAATATAATAAAATATTAAAATAAGTAATAAAAATTTAGATAATTTTTAAAATGATTAAAATGTTAAAAGCAAAGGTCAAGTTCATAATGAATAATGTATGATTAAATATTCATTATGAAGATGAAATGAATTTTTCCTAAATTATTCAATGAAACTTAACTCATAAAGGTGCATTGCTAATTCACATCAAAATCATAAAATAAGGAAGTTTAATTTCAGGTTTAGTCAGAATTAATAACCAAAAAAGCTTGATTAATACATAAATATATTTTTTAAGAAGATTGTGATTATCATGGATATCATATCATTAATATTTTTAATTTTTTCAGAAATAAATTTATTCTTCCTTTATGAAAAAACATGAATTTAGTAAAATTAACAAGAAATTACAAATTAAAATATATACCTATGGAATTGATATAAAACTAAAAAAGTCAAATATTGTTCCTATATCTGAATTGAATGTTTCATTGCTTATGTCTGTAAATTATCTGCAGATTTTAGAGAGTTGTGGATTTGAGGGAGTCTACTGTATATTCTCTATATTTTTCTACATGCTGCGTTAGTGAAAACAAAAATTGCTGTATTGAGATTTAATTATCCAACAAATTTCTTTATAATGTAACCAAAAAAAAAAAAAATGCTTATATTTCTGCAAAACACTTTTTTTTTTTTTTTTTTTTTTTTTTTGTGGAGCACAGCTTGAGAAGAACTAACATAGCTTATTAATTACTTTAAGGCCACTTATTTTTTTCATTTAACAAATCCAGAAATAAATACTTAATCATGCTTTTAACTATGCATAATACAGAGTTAGGCAAATACAAAAATTAGGCAGGGTACTGCTGGTTAAAAAAATGCACTTTTTAGATTAGTAACATAACAATTTCAGCACAAAAGGTATTTTTAATCTCAGTTTTTCAAGTTTAATCACAAAATAGCAAAAGTCAAGAGCTTATTTTTATCTTTTAGATGAGGGGCAAAAGGGATTAACTATCTTTTTAACCAAAGGCAAACAGGATGTGCTATCTGAAACTGTCTGGATAAACTGAAGATATAAACTAGAAGTAATATAATATATAAGAAATTAATTTCAGTACTACTTGGTTATCCTGTGGACCAAAATGTCTCCAAAAATAAGATTAAATGCCAATAATGGTAACTGCAAATGTCAAATTCACTTGACATTAAACATGATACAGGCATTTGTTACATCATCAGGTGATTTTTTTAATTTGACTTTTTTTTAAATTTTTATTAATGTTCTACTAAAATAATTGTTATTTCGTTATTAAAAAAAAGCATCAATTTGTACCTATAACTTGGCTAATAGTTTGGAAAAATTGGTTGATGGGATAAACAAGTAGTACCTTAAATTTATAGTCTAGTGTGATCTCTGGTCTCGACCTCTTAAAAACATTAAAGAGCCATGTCTGCTTTTTAAATTGTAGATCTGAGAAATACTTTAAGTCTGAGTTTTAAAAGGTCACACAGAGTTGACAAATCTGAGTTTTAAAAGATCACACAGAGTTGACAAATCTGAGTTTTAAAAGGTCAGTTTAATAACTCGCAGAAAAAAAAAAAAAAAAAAAAAAAAAATTCTTAAGAAGATGTAAATTTGAAATTGTTTCTTTCAATAATAATAAAATAAATTATTATTATTTCAGAATGACTGCATGATTTATTATTGAATCTATTACATGAAACATAAAAATAATGATTTAAAGTATTATAAATTTGAAGTAACCATAAAATTATAAAACTGGCGAGATATAATGTTCAGATATAAAACAGGTTGAATGCTAATAACATAAACAATCATAATTTTAAAACATATTTAAGTTAATATGCCCATATTTTAACATTTAGATATAAGGTTAAATCCATTAAAATCGATGAGAAACTTAATTAAGAAATGAAGCAATCTGTCAAAAATCTGTTACTCATTTGTCATTATTTATCTTAGTTTTATAATTTTAGACAGCTTCATTAGTTTATAGTATGGTTCTTCATTACAGTTTTAAACAATTAAAGTTGGAAAAATCATGATTTAAATATGTATAGCACTGAAATTATGTTTCTTGCAAATTAAAGAGCATACAGTAAGCAGGATAGTAGAATTCAATATAGAAGAAAATTGGTATGTTAACATTACTTACCAATTCCAATGCCAACAACCACTCGTCCCACTATTAATAATTCTTTATTATGAGCAACACCCATAAGTACAGATCCGAGAGTGAATACAATGCTTGCTGCTATGATAACTATTTTTCTTCCGTACCTGTCAGTGAGGCTCGCTGCAAGTAAACAGGAAAGCCAGGCAGCAATAATAGTTACACTAACAACAACACCTTGCATCCAGTCATTTAAATGAAAATAATCGGCCATTAAAAGCATAGCTCCAGAAACAACCCCGGTGTCATAACCAAAAAGTAACCCCCCAATAGCAGACAAAACAGCTACAACATAAATAAATATAGGAGTTTTTGGCTCTGGCTCCTGTCGGTCGAGAACCAACCTCTCTTCGTTCGAACGATTCATGTTGAATCGTAATTTAATATTTAAAAGATACCTTTAAAATATTTATTAATTAAATAAATACAATAATTCTCATGTTCCAGCGCAGCCAGCCTCACTCCGTCAGTATCAATGTTTACAAGTTTCTGGCCTGGGCCAGAATCCAGAATTTATTAAAACTCGTAAGTCAACAATAGAGGGCGCTGTAAATCATAATAAAGATAATATTTTTATAGAAAATCAACTTTAGTGGCACTTTCTGAATGCTTACAAAAATTCCCTGTAGTCTCGTACTTTGAAACAATGGATTGTTTTCACTAGTTAAATCTCTGCTGAAGACGATTAAGATGAAAGAAAATGCATATTACTTTTCGAGACTTTTTAACATCAGAAGTAGAAAAATTATCAAATTTTTGTTTGTTTACCTTCCCATCCAGTTTCACAAAACAGCAACTAAAAACTACTCAACTTCAACTTTAATTTTCATACGTGGGTAAAAAGCCGCGGAGTCTGCTCTTGTTTAATTGCTTTTTAAAAATATCTTTAATGAAATTATATTCATATGTCTGCAAAATTCTTCAAAAATTCTAGACATGCTAGAAAACATTTGCCGAAAGTGTTTCTGAGTATTCAAGCAGTTGACAAAAAACTGAAACCTTCATATTTATGGGATGCATTTGCTGCAGATGTGTCTGAAATAAAATTGTATCTCGAAGAGCTATGTCTTCTTAGATTAATAGATCATAAATTAGATGTTTTGTGCATTGATAATACCATATTTGTTACTCTTTATGACAGCTTAAAGCAGCTCTTGGAAAATTTTTCCATTGCCAACGTAGATCTCGTCGATGTATCTGAAACAGTTTCGATACCTTCTGTACTGCCCAATGAGGTGAAAATAGAAATTTTAAATCCAATTATCAAGTGTTTTCAAGAAATTCTTGCGCAGTTAAACTGTCAGGATGGAAAATGCATGAAAAGTATTGATTACAATGTTTGCAATCCAAGTACACTCTTTGGTATTCTCCTCGGCTATCCAGTTTTATATTGGTTTTCTCACCAATCTCCTCATTCTGAATTTACTTGTTTATCAATGCTCCCCTTAAAAGTGCATAGGATTGTCACCCGAATATCTCTTCCGGGTGATTACTCAAAAATCTATTTCAATTCAAAAAACCTGCCAGTGTATCATGAGCTTTTCACTTTTAGCATTCCAGAAAATGTCTATAAAGAAACGGAATATGTGGTTAAAAGCTGGTTTCATACATTGACGTGCAGAGGCAGTTCGAATACTATGTTTTCTGATTTTAAAATACAGACAAATGTGATATCATTACCATCTGTATCAATGTAATATCTCATGCTCAAGTAAACTGTGATAAAGAAAAAAAAAAAAAAAAGTCTTGCAATGCCAATTAATTTGTTTAATTATAAAAATATAGTGCACTTATATATTTTACATCAGAGTTCTTTAATATAATGCTGTTCACAAAGTATAATATTGTGTTATTCCAAGTGTATATTGTACTATATATACTTGTGAATTTCTAACTGAACAAAGGATTCAAATCAGGGATGTAGTGGAGGGTATTTGAGGGGTATATGCCATATACCTTCATTTTTTTTTTTTTTTTTTTTAAGGAATACCGTATACATTTTGTTTCCCAAGAAACCTATAATATACACACTCTAGGGTATACCCTCTGCTTAAGCGTATATCCTCTGCTATTTTTACAACTACACTGCTGATTCAAACCAGGGATCTGTTGGCTGAAGCTCCAGTATAGAAAAAGCTGCCAATACTCTTCTGAGCTACCCCTGACAAATCTGGAGGATCCAATTCACCCAGTGACCTGAATTCAGGGTTCCTAAGGGTCAGGGAATTTGAAATTTTAGGCAAGAAGTCGGGGAAAATTTTAAATATTTGAAGTGGATCTGGGAATTTTTGATGTACTGCTTTCTATCAGGGTTTTTGTTTTCGCAAAAAATGATGAAATTTTTAATTATTCATCCAGTAGGAACATTTTATACAAAATATATGCTATCTATGTAGGAATAGTATTTATATGAAAAGTTCTTAAAAATTGAAAATTCGCGCTTAGCATTTATGAAGTTGTCTATTGTGGAGATTACAGCAATAGACAAAGCAGTTTTTTTTTTTTTTTGGGGGGGGGGGGGGGAGTTAAACTATTTTAAAAGATCAGGGGGAAAAGTCAGAGAACATTTTGCTATAATTGTGAAAGAACTCTGAAATCAATTCCAACTAAGCCATCCCGGACAAATATGGAGGACCTAATTCACCTCAGATAGGTTAATTCCTTCAGATTCATCTGGGATAGCTTAGTTAGCAGAGCATTGGCAAATTCAGCTGCTTTGAATCCTTGCGTGAACATTTTTCGTTCAGTTAGAAAATTACAATTCATATGATATGTGTATCAATTGCAATACTTGTGTTAAAATTAATCTAGTGAATTGTATACATCTTATGCATTCTTTAATCAAAGTTTGGTTCCTTTTTTTTTTCGTTTTCTTTAATTTTAACAGTACTTTTTGCAGCGTTAGAATTCCTAAAAAAAGTCACTGGTCCCAAGGACCAGTAAGCATGAGAATTTACTGGTCCGCAGACATCAGCACTGGTCCGTTACATAAAACTCTATTAAATAATTTTAACACTTAGAGTGTCCCCCCCCCCCCCCCACACACACACACTCTGGAAAATAAATCAATCTTACTTTGCATTTATCCAAAATTTTCAGAATAATAAAATGTAAAATATAATTTGCTAAAAAATAAATAAACAGTACGTAAAGAAAAACTATCAAATTATTTATTAGATATTTTATTTGCCATTACTTATTTCAACTGACTGTAGGGTTTAATGTAATTTTTTTTTCGATTTTTCTCCAGATTCTAGCCAGAGTGGTGGAATTGCAGCTAGTGTCATTGATGTAGTTGGACTTGAAAAATCCTGGGTCCCCGGGACCCAGGACTTCTAAAATACTGGGTCCCTTTTCTACAAATGCGGGTCCGCACTAATAATAAGTCATATTTTTCGATGCAAAAATTGAACTTGTTCATTTGCACAAGAAAAAGAAAATGCAATAATTGTTTTAATAATAATAAATAATTAAAACCAATATTAATTTAAGAGAAATTTTCTGTACTTTTTAAAGAATAAATGTGCAAGATACAAATTTAATTATAAAATAATGCTTATTTAAGTGTTGAAGATAACAAGTATCACTATTGTTTGCATTTCTTTTAAAATGGGACACAACAGGTTTATTGAAAAAGACTTTTTTGCTGAAAAGAGGGATATTTTTGTTGAGTAAATGGGTACTTTGCAATGAAATGGTGCAGGAGTCACATTCACTCAGAAAGATTTGGAGCAATAAAAAACCGATTGGGAAGCAGGAAAATCAGTTTTTGGAGCAGCAACAACAATTTTGAAGTTGGAAAATTAGGTTTTAAAACAGAAAAATTCTCTCCCGGCATTCATATATATTTTTTGTGCTTTTTTTTTTTTTTGTCGAAATTTCCGTTTTTTCGCATTATTTTGACGAAATTTTTTGTTTTTCGGGATTTATTGACGAAATATACCGTTTTTCGCGATCTTTCGAAGAAATCTGCCGTTTTTTCGGGTTTTAGGATGAAATTAGCCATTTTTTCGCGAATTTTTTGACAATATTTACCGGAAATTAGTCGTTATTTAGCACTTTTTAAACAAAATTTGTCTTTTTTTCGCAATCTTTTGAAGAATTTTTTAGTTTTTCACGATTTTTTTTTGACAAATTTTGCCGTTTTTTCTCGATTTTCGGACAAAATTTGTCGTTTTTTTGCACTTTTTTGAAGAGATCTGCCATTGTTTTGCAATATTTTTGAAAAATCTGCCTTTTTTTCGTAATTTTTTGAAGAAATCTGCCATTTTTCCGCAATTTTTTGAAAAAATCTGCCGTTTTTCGCGATTTTTTTGGGCGAAATTTGCCGTTTTTTATCTTTAGAAGAAATCTGCCTTCTGTTTCGGGTTTTGGAATGAAGTTGGCCATTTTTTCGAGAATTGTTTGACAAAATTTGCCGAAAATTAGTTGTTATTTCATGATTTTTTAACGAAATTTGCCGTTTTTTCGCGATCTTTTAACGAAATTACGCGGCCCGTGGGACCCGTAAGAGCGATTTTTTTGCGTCCCATGGCCGATTTTTTTGCGTAATTTACGCGCTATGGCACGTTTGCGGCATCGCTGATAATAAAAAAGATCATGTGCGATCAGTTTTGGTTTTCTAAGGGCCTGAAAAAAGGCACTGGTCCTGCGGACCACTAAGTTTTTCAAATTAGTGGTCCGATTGAATTATCGGTGGTCTTGGACCAGCGGACCACCAAGGATTTCGAACGCTGCTTTTTGGTTAGTCAAGCACCAGTGTTATAATATAGTGTATACATATCTATGTGTTTATAGTTGAACCTCATTAACATAAACCTCAAGGGGAATCAAAATTTTGTTCATGTTATCATTATAAATTCTTTGAATTAGTTTTTATAGGGGACTGTAAAACAATTCATGTTAAAAGTAATTCATGTTAAGTATGTTCATGACGTTCATGTTAACGAGGTTTGACTGTATACATATTTATGTATATGTATGTGTGTATATACAGGGTGTCCGAAACGTCTGGAAACGGCTGAATAATTCGAGAAATACATATGAGATTGAAAAACGTAAATATACATGTTAAATATTTTTAAATAAGCTACTAAGTGATACCAAATTTGACCTTCGCAACTGACCTCCTGGGGGTCAGAGGGGGTCCAACTTTGAAATCTTAAATTATAACCCCCATTTTTTATTGCAGATCCGGATTCTACAGACAAATACGTAACTTTTGTATTTGATGTTTATTTCAAATCCTCGTTTATCACGGTGTATTCGAGCATATTAAATCGATACATATTTCGGCTTTTCCAACGGGATTTTCCCTAATCAAAACTGATTGGGCAGAATTTTTGACGTCAAATTCCCCATCTTTTGCAGAAATAGTTTCCTGAAAATCACCCGTGGTGATTATTTCAATAGTGCTACACTGTTAAAAATCTGACCCATTTGCTGCAGCGTCACTCCGCAGCTATTATAGAATAGAATATCTCTTTTGTGACCAATGAGAGTGCTCCATAACACAGTAAAGTAATTGTTTTCTATAAAAGTAGTGGAGTGACGATGCAGCAAAAGTGTCAGTTTTTTACAGTGTACTTTACTGTGTTATGGAACATTCTCATTGGTCATGAAACATATAATCTATAAAAGCTGTGGAGTGACGCTACAGCAAACGTGTCAAATTTTTAACTGTGTGTAGTACTATCGAAATAATCAGCACGGGTGATTTTCAGGAAACGCTATTCTTGCAAAAGACGAAAAATTTGATGTCATAAATTCTTCCCAATTAGTTTCGATTAGGGAAAATCCCGTTGGAAAAGCCGAAAAATGTATCGATTTAATATGCTCGAATACACCGTGATAAACGAGTATTTGAAATAAACATCAAATATAAAAGTTGCGTATTTTTGTCCGTAGAATCCGAATCTGCAATAAAAAATGGGGGTTATAATTTAAGATTTCAAAGTTCGACCTCCTCTGACCCCCAGGGGGTCGGTTACGAAGGTCAAATTTGGTATCACTGAGTAGCTTATTTAAAAATATTTAACACGTATATTTACGTTTTTCAATCTCATACGTATTTCTCGAGTTATTCGACCGTTTCCAGACTTTTCGGACACCCTGTATATGTGTATATAGTATTGACTTTAGGAGGGAAAAAAAAAGAGAAAGGCTGCTGGATGGGAATTTTTCAAATAAGAAAACATTATTCTAAAAAAAAGGGATACTTTTTTTTTCAAAATGGGAACACTAAAAATAGTGCACACTTGTACCATGTTCACCAAAAACATTTTGAACTGGTTTGTTTAGATTCTCTAGAATTTGCAATATTTTCTTGGAATCAATTGAATTGCCAACAGGCTGATAGGAAGTGTTAAAATAGCCACCATGCACATCGGAAGGGTTGCCGGGTGCATAAAAGAAATAAAAAGCTAATAATAACACATTGCTCAGTGGTGCACAAAACAGGAATTTTAATATACATTAGTACATATTAAAATAAAATAATATATTATTTTATTTTATTTTAATATGTACTAATGTATATTAAAATTCCTGTTTTGTGCACCACTGAGCAATGTGTTATTATTAGTTAAAGTTTATGGTGCAACTGTCCTATATATATTTATGAAATAAAAAGCATTGTGTGCTCTACTAACCTAACATAATCTATATAACACTGGTGCCCAGATAACCAAAAAGGATCATTTTAATTTTTGCCAAGTTATTTGTATTAATTCCTAGTTTCTTATCACTAAGAAAAAGTATTTCCTTGTTACTAGAATTAAGGATGAAACAAATAAAGATAATTTATTACAGATTTGGCTAATACCAAAAGTTATATTTTTCTAAAAGTTTGCACTTTGATTTATAGGTTCAGTGGACTTTCTCAAATCCACATTGCTTGGCTCCACAAGTTGAGCAGATTTTAGAATTTTGGGATAATCTGCCCATTTATTTGTTTACAATATTTTATACATAATTTGAATGTAATAATACAATCAAAATTTTTATAATTGCTTGTAATAGAATAGAATATTGAAATAAGTAAATTTGTAAATTAAAATAATAAAAATTGATTTTTTTTTTTTTTTTTTTAATGATTATATATAAATTGTCATAAGCAATTATCAAATAAATAGTTAATAGTGTATATGCATAGCAAGGATGCATATTCTATGCAAATTGCTTCATAAAGGTACCTTCCTAATTCATATCAAAATCATTAAAATAAGAAAGATTTATTTCAGGTTTAGGAAAACTTAATAACTAAAAAAGCTTAATCAATGCATAAATATCTTAGGTAAAAAATTTGTGGTTATCAAAGATAATAGCTTGAATTTTTTTCAGAATAAATTTATTCTTCATGCAAAACCACAAGTTCAGTTATATTAATGAGAATGTCATTTAAAATATCTAGAGAATGATATAAATGTAAAGTTTGTAATTTTGACCTTGCATCTGAACTGAAAGTTTCGTGGATAACATCTGTGATGTGTGGATTCGAGAAAGTCTACTGCATATTATAATTATCTACAATAAATATTTATTTAAATATATGCATATTATTGCATATACACATTAATTCAACTCTAGAAATTAACAGTTAAAGGAAAAATTGAAGTAATTTTAAATCATTTGCATCTTTAATAATTTTAACAGCTGAATATACTTTTGTAATATTTCAATTTTCAAACACCTTCATATCCTAATCATAAACATGACTTTTAGAAAGTCCAGTTACTAACAATATAATATTATCCAATTCATATATGTTTTATATTTAATATAAGAATTCATTACTGCTATTAAGTGTGATTTTGTAACTTTATTTTTATATTTAAAAAGACCTTTCATTGCAAAAAATGGAAAAAAAAAATGTATTTTTTTTTATATTTGGATATAGAAAAATAACAATGTTATTTTCTTTCTCTGAAGATTTAAGTTCTAGATTAAAAAGGAAGAATACCTGTAAGTTAAAAAATAATAGTAATATTTTTTAATGGTTATTATTTTTCTTTTTTTAAGGATTGATTTAAAATTATACATAAATTACGACTTAACTTATGCCCTATATGGGCACATGAATACTGGGATAATTATGTAATGGAGTTCAGCTTTCTTGTTCATGTTTAATTTTTGCATGTGATCAGTTTTAAAATTCTCTCTTTTTTTTTAATAGGAATTTGTGTGAATGTTACTTATCTGTATATATTGGATGTTTTGTAATTTTTTAAAAATAAATTTAATGCAATTTATCATTTGATTTGACTTGGATTTGTTATGCAAAGTCACTTGGTTTTAAATAGATCAGTTTCAACTAGTGTCACAACTTAGTCAACATGCCAGGCATTTGTTTGTCCATCTGATTCTTTGTTTATTTTTATTTGATCCAGGTTAAGCATCTAAGAAACTAAATGGTTTCAAATAAATTTCACATAGAAACATGAAATAGACCTTGTCAGTGGTGCAGTCAAAGAAAAAAAAGAAGATACTTAATATTTTTGGAGACTATCTTTAATAAATTAACATTAAAGGCACATACTACGAATGCTATATAAAATGCTACCTTGATATTCTAAAGTAAATTAGCCTATCAAGTAATGATACATTAAAGAAATGTTTTGGTTCAAAACTTGGCTAACCTGAGTCAAATTAATCCATATTTTATAAAAGAATTTTCAGTGGTTGGCAAATATTCCTAGAGCATCAAAATGCATCCTGTAGCACTCTTGAGATTTTTTTTCCCCCCCTTGTTGTTTTAAAAATGCAATTTTCCTCCCAGAACTTCAACATTTCCTCCTAGAGAAAAAGTCTCAATTCAAGCTAGAATCAAGTAGACTAAGTTTGGAAATAATATATTTTGTTTAAAATAAAAACACAGTAAAACATTCAAATTTTGCTTGAAACATCAGTATTATAAAAATTACTAACGTATGAGTATTTTTCTTTAGCAAACAATTGTTTCAGAATTTCAATTTTCTGTTGTACATAGCATTGATTCTAATAGATATCAATAAGGTCATATTTTAGGCATAATCTAGGAAAACCTGCTGCATTTCTCTGCCATTTTAATGACGTATTCATTTTCTTTCAATTACTTTTCATAGAGTACAAAGGAATTCAAATAAAAGTGTCTAAAAATTTTGCAGAAAGATTTTATCTTTTTTTAAATAAAAACCTTAATTTAAATACGCCTCTTCCAGGGGTGTAATAGAGGGTATATGATATATATCTTCTGGATTTCTTAAAGGAACACTATATCCTCTGTTTCTCAAGAAAGTTATGTATCATTTTTTTTTAATCTTAATCATTTTTTATTATTATTATTATTTTTATTCCATATTTTGCAGATTGCAGACTAAACATCAAAATATTTTTAGAAAAGTTTATTTAATTATTTTCACAATTTAGAGAAAAGGAACAAAATTATGTTTTCTAGGACAGTTTTTTCCAGGATAAAAACAACTTTTTCTTAAAAATAGAAGTTGTTAGGTTTCAACCATTCAAATCAATGCATTCGAGTTTTGCATGGGCCTAATTGATATAGCTTTCATATATCTCCGAATCATATTTTTATAAATCGGGAAGCAGCAGCCACAGACAATCATCTCATTGAGTTCACGAATGAAATTCTAGGATTTGTTAAATCTCGGCTCACATATTTAAACGCAATTGGTCTGCCAAGTTATATCTCGGTGGAAAACACCTAAAAACCTGATTTTACGATTGACTATTAGTTTTATCTTTGTGTTTTTCTGCTCCCAGTTTGCGTACCTTTTGGGTGGAAGAAAACACAATGTTAAACCTATGAGTCAACTGCTAAAATCATTTTTCAGGTGTTCTCCCCTGAGGTATGACTTGGCTGACCAATTGCATTTTAATATGTGAATTGAGATTTAACTAATTCCAGAATTTCATCCATGAACTAGATGAGGTGATTGTCTGTGCTGTCGCCTCCCAGTCTATTAGCTTTTCTATTGTTTCAAGTCAATAAGGTTTTTGTATGTACTGGGTACCAGTATGGAAATATCAGATTGTCAAATCTCTAATTTAAATTCTACACTGAAAATTCTTTCTTGGGGGGTGGGGTTATATTCTTCAATTTGGTGTATAAATTGAATATATATATTTTTTTTTTCATTGAAATAATTTTAACTTTTATGTTCCAAAAGAAGGAAACTAAATTTCACAGAATGTTTTGCTTGTTTCATTGAGAATCGGATTAAATGTGTAGCTAGAAAAATAACTTAGAAGTTTTAAATTCTATCATTATAGTTTGTGATATTAAGAGATCATTTTCCAACATCCATATAAAGAATGACTATGTTAAACTGAGTGAGATTATAGAATACACTTTAAAAATACATATTTTTCAAGACAGCAAATTAGAATTAAAACCAAATAATTCTTAAAAAAAAATAGGTTTTTTTTAGTTACACAATGCAGTTTTTTATTTGTTCTATAACAGAGCTTGAAATTCAATGTTTAAAGGGGGGAATTCTCCCTACCAACATTTATAAATAGGGGGGGGGAGGAGTTTAGTGGTAGGGAGAAAAAAATCTTTAAAATCCACTATTTTATATGTTGTTTAAAGAATTACAAGAATACAGACATGACAAAACATCATTGAAACTATTTTTATCAACAACTCAGAATCAGAGTTTCCCCCAGGTTTAAAAAGGGGCAGGGCGCTACTGTTCTGAAAAAGGCACTTTTTTGATTTTTAAGGGTACTTTTAAGAGTTGAATCTAGAATCTAGAGGTTAAAAAATCGTGCAAAAACAGGAACTTGATCAAAAAATCGAGAAAAAATAAATTTCGTCAAAAAATGAAAAAAACGAAAAAAAAAAAGGCCGATTTTGCTAGAAAAATCGCGAAAAAACGACAAATTTCGTGAAAAGATCGCAAAAAATTGCTATTTTTGTGAAAAGACCACAAAAAGTGGCAAATTTCTTCAAAAGATATCGTTCAACTATTGTTGAAAGTCTGTGTTTTTTCAAATGCGGGGCAAGAAGGGCGCTATTTTTTGAATGAGTGACAAGAGGGGCACTATTTTTTGGATGAGGGGCAAGAGGGGCGCTATTTTTTAAACTAAAGGGCAGGAGGGGCAGAGCGCCCCCCTAAACCCCTCTGGGGGAAACTCTGTCAGAATAATTATGCAAAATGTGTTAAAAAATAAAAAAGTCAAACTTTTATACTGTCTAGTGTCTAGTCTTTGCAGGTGGTAAATTCCATCCCGGTGCTAACTATTTTTGTTACAGGTCTAGTAAATACTGTTTTTGGTTTGGCTCGATTTTAGATAGAGCGTAGATTCCTGCAAGTTGGATTCAGGTTAAACCCAATTTTACGAATATTAGTTTAATATTATTTTTGATTAAAGACTACACATATAATAATAAACACATATGTTTGTGTGTACTGTTTTCTAAGAAGACGCCTGCATTTTCTGTGATCTTCTGACGAAATTAAAGTTTTGTTGTGATTCTTTGACGAAATTTGCATTTTTTTAGTGACCCTAAAACAAAAGTTGCATTTTTTGACGAAATCACATTTTTGACAGCTCTGATTAAATTTGTGCTTATTCTATAACCCTTTGACATATTATGCTTTTTGAGAGTTTTTGATGAAATTCACTCATTAAGCGATCCAGGAGTGATTCTGTTCAGAATTTTCAAAAAATTTAAGTTATTCAGTTCTGAAAATTAAAAAAAAAAAGAAAAAAATCTGTGATTAATTCGAAACTTTGGACAAAAAAAAAATATTGCAAATTTCACACAAATGGTCGCCAAAAAAATCAAATTTGTAAATCACTTGCAGAAAAAATACAAAATTTGTCAGAAGGTCATTAAAAAAATGCGAATTTCATCTGAAGATTGTGGAAAAAAACTAATTTTGTCAAAGAATAGTGAGAAATAAAATGCAAATTTCATCAAAGGATCAAGAAAAAAATTGGAATTTCATTAAGAAATCACAGAAAAAATCTTTAAAGAATCGTGGAAAAATGCAAACAATTGCAAAAAAAAAAAACCCTCTAATTTCGCAAAGAATCATGAAAACTGCAAATTCTGTCAAAAAACTGCGACAAAGTTACAAATTTCATCAGAAGATCGCGAAAAATTTGCAAGTTCATTAAAAAATCGCTATAAATCTAGAAATTTCGTCAAAAAATTGTAAAAAATCTGCAAATTTCCTCAGATTTAAAAAAATTATTTCGTCAAAGGGCAACAGAAAAAAATGCAGTGTCTAAATTGGATTTTACTCCACACACACACTGCTGAAACCTTTCAGAAAATTGCTGTATACATGTGCACAGTAGGAGTGAAAAAGAACAGAGAAGTGTTTCTTGTTTCTTATTATTACCATCTCACAGTTATTTAACCCACATTGTTATCAGCTGCTCTTTCCTTATAGGAAAAAACAAATGAAGGAAAAAGTATGAACAATAAATTCTGTATAAGGCAGAATTGATTGAGACTGAGAAAATTTTAGTAAAAAATGTATAAACAATGTGCATAGAAAAGAAGTGGGATCAGATGATCTGTAAAGCTCATGAAATTATCCAAAATTTTTTAGCTGGAAATGTGGATGAGCTTTACTGGTGCCTTATATTCAGAATCTTACTATTATCTACTCAAAATAATTACTGAACAATTAGTTAAAGTAGTTAATAGAATGTATAGTAAAATCAGCTAAGCTCCACAACACTAAATGAATATAAACCATAAAGTAATAATTGAAGTATAACATTAAGCAAGTTGTTAAGGAATTGATGTAGATAAATATTTCTGAATACAAGCATTTAGTATATAGTTGAATCTGGGTCACAGCATCTAATTTGGTGGGTCGCTGTTGTGTAATGTAATATTTATGGCAACACGTGCTTATTGTAAGTTTTAACTATGATTTGGCAACAGCCGTTATAAAAATTTTGTATAAATATGTTTCGACAAATTCTTGCTGTCTATTTTTTGAATTATGAAAAGTATTATTAATTTAAATAATTGACTTTTAATAATGCTTAAATATATTACATTGGCGACGAGGATGGGATCCGAACCCACGTGGGCAGAGCCCAATGGATTAAAAATTTTGAATAAATATGTTTCGACAAATTCTTGCTGTCTATCTTTTGAATTATGAAAAGTATTATTAATTTAAATAATTATTGACTTTTAATAATGCTTAAATATATTACAGTCGCGGAACAATCAAGGTTTGGCACAAACATATATCTTTAATTTCATCTGCTTAGCACACCAAATTCAACTAATATTTCAAGGAAAATTCTTGATATCTTTTTGTATGAATATACGAGCAGAATATTCAGCAATATATAAATAAACTTTGAATTTGTTCATGGAGTTCAATATAATCATACTTGTGATGTGAATATGATTTTTTTTAGTTTGCTATTTGTTGAAAAACAAATACAAAAACAAACTTTGTGTTGAAAGCAACTAAAAGTTAGAATTAACCAGTTTTAACCCTGATATAGATACTTTCATCAGTAAACACCAATACCAGATATCTCACTGATTATAAAGCTATGTTTTGATAATAACTAAATGTATTTTTAATTATCTTCGTGGTAAGTATGTTATTTTAATTATCATTCCACTTACAATTCAAACAAGTTTTAAGATAACTTTGATCTTTTGATTACCAATTCTTGTTTTTTTTGACAATGTATCTTTCTCACAAAAAATTTGTCTTTTGATTTGGTTAGGGTAACTAAAGGCTTATAGAATAGATACAATTTCCCTATTGATACCCCTCCCCCCTTGTATTAGAAAAGTTTCAATTTTTTTTTTTTTTTTTTTTTTTTTTTTTTTAAAGGTGGATTGCGTATTAATAAAATTTAGGAACCACTGTTCTAGTATATTGTGAATGACCCCTATCTCAGCAAAAAAGATGCTTCAACTTTAAACATCACTCAATCAGTTTTAATTGTAAAATAATAGATCTTACTTAATGTAATAAGATATTTTTATTAAATATAACTTAAAGGACATGGGACCGTATAAAAATTTCAATTTAATTTTTTAAAGGTTTATTTTTTTATTTTAATCCAAAATACTTATTTACCTCATTCAAAACCAAAACATTTTTGTCACTGGAACTGTATGCCTATGACTAACTGTTTAGGAATTAGTCATTAGATACTCTGTATAGTGAAGTATTGCAACTTTACAAGCAAGAACTTTTAATTATATAATTTCTTTTATAGTAAAAGATTGATTTATATCTATTTTTCAATACAAACTGAAATTCCTTTATCCCATCTCCTATACTCAAACATTTTCAGTCCTGACTTAGATGGATTTTTTCTACCCGTGGGGTTGAATTCATATTGGAAATTTCCATATGAAAACCTAATTTTGAGATCATATTTGTTTTGTTTTTATGTAAATTTTATTTTTGGATAACAAACAAGAAGTCATTTGATTAAATAGTTAGGAATTATAAAGGTTTAATATGTGGAATGTCAAATTAGTTTGTAATCAATGCAAAACAGATTTTTTTTTTTTTAAACTACATTTGTTAAGAATATCTTGGTTTACTTGGTGGAATGAGCTGTAATTTAGAATTTGCATATTTAAGGTTTCCAAAAAAATTTTTAACTTTTATAGGTTATAATTAATATTTCTTTAAAAAATTAATTTTTGGAAAATTATTAAAATATTTAACAAAAATCTATTTTTAGAAAGTTTAAATATATTAATCCAAAATCACAAATGCTTCCAGCAAATACTTCTTGATTTATGCTTGAAGAACTACCAGCATTGCAATCTGTTCGCAGGATCCAACTTGGTCTATCTAGGCTCGCTGGCTAGCTACATTTTATCTATTCATAGAAATTGTTTGTGAACTTCATATACATTGAATGTATGCATAAATTCCATATTAAGTAATACATCTGCACATACCAGGGGCACAGAAAATGTTTTTGTTCCCGACATTTTTCTCAATCCATATGAAAATTTTACAATATGTTATAGGACCGTAGGTGTAGAATTTTTTTTTATTTTCCAAAATTTCTCAACTTATGCACGACTATATATGGTACATGTTATTCTGAGAGCGATTGTGTGCAAATCCAATCTTTTTATTTGTAGTAGAAAAAAATTTTATATCGAGGAATTGTGTAATTTGTTAAAATCAAAATCAATTGTATATTTTTCTGCAAGATTTTCCCAGATGGCTAAAATTTCTCCCGATCCTAAGTCGCCTGATTGCCACTTTATGCCTGACCACTTGCCACTCTGGATGACCAATAATATCAGCAATATCTTGATTTTTTTTTTTCTACAATTAAATTTAAACTTCTACATGAAAAACGAAGAGGTTCTGTCATATTTTTAAAAACTGCATATTAAAATACATACAGAATGAAATAAATGTAAAAAAAATGTAATTTTGCCCTTGTATCTGAATTGAAGATTTCATTGTTTACATCTGTGATGTGTGAATTAATGGTAAGCTACTGTATATGAATTTTGATCACTTTATGCCAACCATTTGGCACCTTTTAATGAAAATCCTGATTATTCTGGGCTGCCTGAGGTTGGTACAACCTGGTTCTTAACACTTTAAATATCCCACAGTAACGTCAGTTGCGCTTTCCTTACCCATCCAAACCATGAGGTTTAGAAATGCAATCTCTGTTTTGTTAGCACTTTTACAAGAATTTCACTGCTTTAACCTGCATTATTGCTTCCCTTTTTTGCCACAATGGAACTTATTGTGGATGATGATTTTCCATACATGCAGCTGGTTTCAGCAATCTTAATACAGCAACCATATTTTTGAATAATTTTCTTCTCTATCTGTTCTTGCATTTCATCTTTGAAGTACTGCCAATTCTGAAAACTCTTGTTGGTCCCATGATGATTTCCCCCCAAAATAGTTTAGAAATAAAGGATTTTTTTGCCTAGATGATGCACACATGACGAGTTAACGAGCAAGAGAATACATGGGTTGTTTTCTTAGTTTATAGAAAATCCTTATGGCTACATACAGCCATATAGGTATGCTAACAAAAACTAAGACAAATTTTTAGCAGAGAAAATGAATGAAAAATAAAACTGATAACTTAAGTCAACAAAAAACAGGGTATTACTGTACTTGCAGAAACATTTTTTTTCCCCAGCTCATTTCTTCCTCATTAAAATCTATCATTTTTACATTCAGCATATAATGTGCATCTATAAATTTTGATCTTATTTTTAATATTAAAAGTGAGCATTACACACAGTATTTTATGTTTATATATATATATATATATATATATATAGACATGCTGCTTTCTGTTTAAAATATTTTTTTTTTCTTTCATAATGTATGAATCCAAAGAAGCTGACTAATTTTAATATTCAGGATAGTTGAATAAAAGTTATTAAATGCACCAAAACAATTTTTAGAAAGGTATTTATTTCCTCATTTGTTTTTCTATGAGATATTTTAACTAAAAAAAGTTTATAATTAAGGCACAGCAGATACTACTTAATATGATAAGCTTCAGACCACAAGTTTATATATATATATCAAACTGTTAATAAAAACAGCTTCAGAAAAAATGATTATGGCGTCTTTTTTCAATATTTGACAAAATCATAGTCAAAATTTACTCAGCTAAAATCAACAAGAATAGATAAGTACAAAACAAGAAATAAAAGCAGATATATAAATGGACAAAAAGAGAAATACAAAACATAAAAAAGTATTTTATTAACCTAACTATTAAACATAGATCAGTGTTTCTTTTGTTTAACAATATTTTCATATTTTGATTTGCTTCTGTACCATAATAAGAAAGGAATTCCTAAAGAAGGTAATGTCATGACAGCAAAAGCAGCCCAATCCATCTAAAAATAAAGAAGTCATTAAAGTAACTTTAATATATGAAATAATTTTATACAAAAGAAAACTTTAAAAAGAAACAGTTACTTTTTAAAAGTATTTAATAACAGGTTTTTGTGGCAGGTAGATCTTTTTATCAATAAAACAGGTGTACAGCATTCTCCTTTCATTACTGGTAAACACAAGTATCATTTTTAAGATACTTTGCACCTGTTTCTTTGAACAATCTATTATATATGCATGCACATATGACCAGAAGAACAAAAATGCCAAACAATTATATATTCCATACTTTGGAATTAAATAATTTAATAATTTTAATAAAATTTTATTAATTATTTATAAAATTTTACTAATTACTTTTATTTTTATAAAAACAGGTAACTGACTAAGAAAAATGTTGCAGGCTAGAAAGTTTTGGTTTGATCAAAAATAACATCAAAGCCCCCCCCCCCCCCCCCCCCCAAAGTGATAATATTATACATGCACAACCCCTGAGTAGAATTTGCAAGAAATTTCTCCTTGAGACCCTGTACTACAATACAACCACTATAGTTCATTGAAAATAGAAGAAGACTTGAGAACAGAAGGATTGAAAATTTAACAGGGAATTCTAATTTTTAACTTTTATCAATGATTTGTTAATTGAAATAAATAAATGCTATCAGTCTATCAGTATAAGAAAAATTATTTACTAATACTGATAAATATTTGTTTTATTTTTATTTACTTATTTTGCTTTTTTTTCTTCTTTATTTTAAATAATAGCAATCCAACAATTGGCCACTTGACTAGTATTGATTATAGTCAAGGCAATGTGAAAGATATAATTCACATATGCTTATTATTTATTTTTAGTCTCTGTCAATTTTGAAATAATCATTTCGAAAAAGTAAGAGCTTATTAGATAAAAATGCAGTTTTCTTTTCAAAAATTATATAATTTGCTTTAAAATTATAGTATTGCTTTCATTACAATAATAAATTCATCAGCAAAACATTTCTTATCTGAATAAAAATATCAATTCTCAATGATATGTAAACAGATTTTTTTTTTTTTTTTTTATTGAAAACTTTGATGATGGATTATTGAACAAATCAATGTGAGGTACAAGCTGTCGTACAAACATTTACTTTCAAAAACACATAATTGTAGATGAAAGTAACAATTTTTTTAAATTATCATACCATATGGGGTGAAAACTTTCTGTCAAAATCTTTAGCTTGGATAATTATGGCTTCTCCAGGTTCAGTTGAATAGGCTACCTATAACAATAATAATAGTTTAAACATTAATATAATTCTTAAAAGGCATAAAAAATTTAAAAAAATTTATTATATACATAAGATTAAAAAAAAAAAGAAATAAATATAATAAATATATATATAATTTTTTCCAACGGCAAATTTTTAGCTTATGAAGTTAACTGCTATGAAGCAGTCTGGTCTGTCAGATCGTTTCATCAAAAGTGAATTTAAGCCAATACAGTGAAACCTCTATTTAAGGGACAAAACTTCCGGTCCAGGCCCTTGGTATAGGATGTATAATGTATTTACCTCTGAATAAGGGACTGTTGAAATGAGATCAAACTGACTGGTTTTTGCATTTCAGATAATGAAGTAGTCTGTGATTAAAATGAAAATACAGATTTTTGTGAATTTATCAAATAGACAGTCATGTGGATACAGAGGCATATGACACAATTGACGAGCATTTATTTATCCACAATTCTGATTTGACATCAGTGTGTTTATCCCCATTGAAAGTAATGCTGTAAATTTTGAGAATGATTCTGGAAGTGGAGAATAAAACTAATTTATGAAATAAAGGACTTTACAGATGCTTTTAGACAAATCTAAAGAGAAAACTTTTATGAGATAAGTTTTAATTTATTTTTATTAGGAATTGTCTGAAAGTGGTAGGAATTGTTCAGAAACTATGTAATTAAACTTTTTTTTTTTTTTGGCAAACACAATAAAGCTTACAGAAAATATTGTCAAAGTGGAAGTTTTGAACCAAATTTTCACACGAAAGAAGAAAAGGGTGAAAAAATTAGATACTACTCTATTATCTCGTCAACTAATTTCGCCAAATTATACAAATCGCCAAACTAATAGCCAAATTACACATATTGACATAATTTTTATTTTAAATAACAAAAAAACAAATAATTAGTAGAATATTAATAAAAATATTAATAAAAAGTCAAAATAAAAATCACTTAATGACATTTTAAACACATGAATCGTATTTAATGTCATTGAATGTGACATTCACGATCATTCATTATTGGCATTTAATCTTAAAGTATCGCGTTTGGCGATAATTTTTGGTTGACGGGATAACCTAGTAGTACCAAAAATTATTCGTCATATGATCAAAATCACATATAACTCAAAAGGCAATTTATTTACTAAAAAAGTGAAAACACAGTTCAATACCAAATTGCTTCTACAGTCAGACAGTCCAGTTTTATACTTTTCCGGTAAAAAATACCCAATTGTGCCCGCCGGCCTAATCGTTCGAAGTTTTCCGTAGTTTTCTCCGAGCCTTGGATTTCCTTGCATAAATACGAGTTAGGTTCCCTAAGATAGACCTCCCCCCCAAGGAGGGCACTCCTCCTAGGGCATATATCCCTCATACAGATAATTGGCCATCATAAACACAACCAACCATTAAAAATAAATTTGTAAATATGTCAAAGCATTTTCTGTTAGTTGGGAGGTATTTTGCCTTAAAATAAGCAAAGCAGTTGATTACTTTTTTTGTAACTACTGCTGATAATGAAGAATTAAAATTTATAAGGAATAATGAGTATTACTTGAGTATTACCACTATTATTATAAGTAATAACAGTGGTAAACAAACACTTGAAAGATTTCTAGTAAAAATTTGAAATTTGCAAAACAATTACTTTTGATTGATTACTTCAAGTAAAATTCTTTTAAATGTTTTAATACCTTTTGCATATAAAATAAAAGTCAATAATTCTACAAATATTTTAATGAATAATTAATCAATTGAAAGTTTCAATTTATAAATTCTGTATATTTTTTGTTTCTGATTAACATAATTTACACATTTTGGATACATTTAAACTTTACCTTTAACGATTCATTATTCTCATATCCTTTTGAACAATTAATTAAAAATAACAGTCAAAACTCTGAATAAGGGACAGCTCTGTTTAAGGGACAAAAACTCCAGTCCTACGGGTGTCCTTTATTCGGAGGTTTCACTGTATTAATTTATAGGAAGTGTTTTCATGCTTAACATTTTTGTGCAGGGCTGTTATAATTAAAATACAATTATTCAAATGTCTCTAGTGATAGTACTAATGTTTCAAATGAAACAAAATTTCAGTAGTGTTTGTATTTAAACTGAAAGCTATAAGTTAAACTATAAAAATTGAAAAAAGCAGTATTCTGTGAGGTTGGTAACATCAGTTAAAGGATAAGGTTATTCTCTTAACTTTTAAACTTTGTAGCATAAAGGTATTTTGGGTTTCTTAAACTTATTTTATTTGTTTAAACCTTGTAACTTAAAGGTATTCTGCTTTATTAAAACTTATTTTATTTGTTTAAAACTTATAGAATAAAAGTATTCTGCATTCTTAAAACTTATTTGTTTAATTCTTAAATCATAAATGTATTCCACATTTTTTAAACTTCTTTTATTTGTATATTTGTTTATTATTGCCAATATTTCAATATAAAATACAGTGGGTTAAGCCTTCCATAAGAGCCTTCATTCATTGGAGCCTTGACTCATTATTTTCTCATGATTAAAATCTTTTTTCAAATTTATTATATATTACACTATTATTGCACTATATAGTACACTATTATTAAATTATGTAATAATTTTATTCTGATAGCTGATAGTATAATGAATAAAATGATACATAAAACTTTGTTCCACTTTCAATATTTAAAAAATTAAAAATCATCTAGTAAAAATTAGGTCAACCATCCCTATTCTCTCATATATTAAAAAATATTTAATTAACTCACTCAATGTTATATTGATATTGTTTTGCAAAACATTCCTTAAAGATTTTTTTTAAGAAATCTAAGTTCACTTCATATTTTAAATTCTTCCATTTCAAAAAAGTAAAAGAAAAATTAAATACAATATTCTTTTAAATAAAAATAAACAATTTGATAGAAAATGTACCTGTACTTCTTGACTGTCTTCTGATGTCTGATAAGTTACTTCAGCAGCAGTAAAATTATATATTCCTGTCCTTACAGGTCGAAACACAACTGTATGAGAAAAGTTTGCACCTCTAATATCGTAGTTAAGAAAATTATTTAAAAAATTATGTACAATTCCATACTTTAGCAATAAAATGTTATTAATGCAGTTCTCAAAAAAAAAAAAAAAAATTTCCTGCTCAAGAACAAGAAATTTTCTGCCCCATTTTTAAACATAAAAGCATGATGCTAGGCAACCATCGGGCTGTCCAGGGTCCCGTACAAGTTGAAGTCTTGTTAGGGTCCCATAAATTTATAAGAAAATAGCCAATTTTGATTTGAGAAATGTATTGGGGGGGGGGGGGGAAGCCAGTGTGGGAGGAACATATTGTAAATTTATTTGGCTAATTGAACATTTTTTGGCAAAGAGTTAAATATTGAATATTCATTAAATTTCTACTTGTGAATTTTATTATAAGTGAAAATAATGAAATTTTTTCCCCCTGTTATACCTATGATTATTGGTATGGGATTGGTGAACCTAGATTAAAAGAGGTGATTTCAGACATTGGCCAATGTTTTACTAAAATACAGACATACATTCAAGCATTACTGATGTTTCACATCTAGAAAAAAATAAACATTAAAAAGGATACGGTCCAAGTCTGTCCAATTTTATTTCTGGAATTCCAATAACTCGTTCAAATTCCCCTTCTGGGAAACTTGCATCTTTCAAATGAATATTAAGAGCAGCACTAAAAGAAAAATAAATATGTATAGAAGTATGATAATTTAATCAGCTATATCTACACAATACACACACACACACACACAAAAAAAAAAAGAACTTCACCAAGCTAGTAAAATGCATGAGATATACAATAAGCATTTGAATTGTATGCATATTATAAATCATAATTAACTTTAGTACTAAGTGTGTTCACTAACTTTCAAGACTGGTCTGAAAATACGATATTAAAAATTTTTGTGCAGCAAATTAAAATTTTTCAAAATATGACCTCGGGCATCAATATTCCACTGCCAGCTTTTTTTCCATTGTTCATAGACTCCCTGGATGCCTTCAACCGCTAAGCTGTTAAGTAAAGGGCAAAATTAGTACTAGCCACCGGCCACAGGGTCAGTAAATGTGAAAAAGTGGCCAGTAAAAAATTGTCTATCAGCGGCCACTTTTTTACAAGGAAAGAATACAAATTACTTACATTTCATCAATGATTCTACTTTTTTAGGTTCCAATATATTTATATTAACATATTTATTTGAGTTATTTAGTTTTAGATTAATACTTATAGAAATTTTAACTATTTAGTATTTTTAAATAAAAAAGTGGCCATAAAGTTCCTAGGCCTAGTTTAAACAAAGTGGCCACTTGAAAAACTAGTCTTTCTGGCCAGTGGCCACTAGTGAGATTTCCCAATTTTGCCCTTTACTGTTAACAGATCTTGTTGAAGTTCATTGGAATTGTGTCCAATTGCTTCCCTTTCAGATATTCCTTGATACAGGAGAGCAAAAGAAATATTGCTGGGAACAAGAGCAAGATTGAGGCTTGAGACAGTATTGGCATGTTAAACTTAGCCAAAACTTCGGCAACAGTGAGCAGCATGAAAGAAGGTTTATTGTTGTGATGAACAGTCCAAGCAGGTGTGCTTGTATTGTGCAGGTGATGCTTGGTTGGCTAAAGATACACCGAATATTCAGTATCTCTTTGGTATTCAGCCTTTTTTGCCATGTTACCAAATATTCGGTTAGGCCGAATATCAAACTATTCGGTTAAGCCGAATATTTGGCTTGATTGAATATGAAACTATTCAGCTGAATCCAATATTTAATAAAACTTTTAAAACATATTTTTAAAAACTTCTCACATTTTCTACTTTAAACTGTCAATTTATAAATATATTTAAAAATAATTCAAAACAAAATCCTGTTTAAATAAAATTCTTTACATTATTTATTTGCTGTGTATGTAAAGTATAACTTAAGAAAATTAACCATGAGAAGGATTAAAATGGTGATTAATTAGGATTTTCATAGGAATAAATGATGTAGAAATGAAAGTTCCTAATTTTTGTCGACTAAATAATCTGTTTTGCTTTTTCCAAATAAAAGACTTTAAGCAAAAATTAAAACTTTTGAGATTGATAATACCTATCAAGACAGACAATTTTTGTTCATAAAATCAAAATCAACTTATTGAGTGATAAGTACACTCTATTTCATCTCACTCGAGATCAAACTTGTATTTTCATTTGTTATATAACAGTAATGAAGATATCATAAGTATATTTTCAACTGACATGCTTTGATTTCTGTGAAATAAATTACATAATGAGAATGGTTGGAAAAATGTCATCATTCATAAGAAAAGAGCTATGAGCTAGATATTCCTTTATTCAAAATTAAGTTGATAGTATTTGCACTGTGTCACTGATCAAAATTCAGTCATTTTCAATATCATCATATTTAATGCAAACTTAATATGAAACAAATCTTGTTAAAATATCCTTATTGTTGATAAAGTTATAAATAATTATTTAATTTCAGCTTGCTTCGCACCAGGTATATATTTAATTGACAGATATTGTAACAGTGATGGAATAAATGGAGTGAGATATTACTTTTTGTTAAAATAATGTTTGTCTTGATCATATATTGAAAGTTTGTTGCAAAATTTAAAACCCTGAATTTTACAATCTTTGAAAATGATTGCTTATTTCAGATTCAGACACAGATATAGGATGCTTTTTAAAACTTCCTTGCCAAATTGAAAGAAGTGGAAAAGTTATTTTTATTGAATTGTCACCACTTGATTTTTTTTTTAGCTTACTCATGACAAACAGTAATAAAGGAAAATTACATTTTGATAAACAAGGACTTTTTGTAAGTAAACTTTATATTGAAAAGAATCTGCATTGAATTATTTAAAAAGAACAATTATAAGACTGTAAAGTTTTTCTTTCCATTTTTTCATTATTTCTTTTTTATTTTAAAATGTTTGTTTTAATTTGTAAAAGAGACCATGAAATTAAAAAAATTATTGATTAAAGAAGTCTTACAATTGTCCATCTAAAATAACTCAAGGCAGATTTTTTTTTTTTCAATATTAAGTGTACTTATAAAAGTACACACAGATATAAGTCTACTTATATCTTGTTCATCAAAATATAAGTTTCTTTTATTAATTATTATGCAAAATGGCTTTAAAATAACATTTTAATACCTTTAAACTTTGAAATATAAAAAGTATTTGGACAGCCGAATATTCGATAATCAGCCAAAATCACTATTTGGTGCATCCCTACTCTACATTTAAGATATTTTGTTTCAGGATCATACTGGTAGACCCAGATCTCATCACCAGTAACAAATATATCCAAAAAAAAATTTGGATCATCTTGCAAATGACATGCACCAACTCCATTAAGCGATCTTACTCACTCCAACATCTCAACTGACGTGAAAATGCTCTGTTAACTGACACCCTCCACTACCTCACCTTGACGGTAGAATGGACATGAACGCATCCCCCAACTCAGGAAACAAATTGAAACTTTGTGAACACACCCCATATATAAATAAGTAATTTCACTGAGAATATCTAAAAATTTCAATTTAATCCCAATCACAAATCGATTGATTTTTCAGAAAATAACTTCTTATATGTATAAGTCTGAGATATATATAGCAATTGAAAATTTTTTCAAGGCATGAAAATGCTCTTTTGCTTATTTTTGAGGGATATAAACTGAGTTTCCCTCATCCAGGGTGAAGAAAAACACATTTTTCTAAATTTCATTTCTTAACATAATCATTATAATGCATTCAAATAAAGACACCAACAATTTTTTTTTAAATTAATTTAATTTAGCACATGTAGGTTGATGTTTAAAATCATTTTTTCAATAAATCTATTGCGTTTGTGTGTTTTATGTTTTTCTATAAAAGACTTTTTTACACATACAACAGTTGCTTTTTAAAATATTCAACCCTTTCCAGTCGAAAGTGGAAAAATAAACTTATAGCTTCACCAAAGAACTTCAATTCACACTATTACATTACAATAAGAAACTTCTTTAAAGCTGGTTATTATTTTTAGCAAATGCGTGGTTGCCTTGTTATGATAATGGCCATACATTTGTCAAAAAATTAATTTTGATGCTTAAAATATGATCAGTTTCTTCAACAATATGGAAATAACCTTTAATGCACAATTTGTTAAATTATGCAACTTTCGTTCAGTCCCTTGAAATATGTCTTAACATGGTTCGATTGTATACAGAAAAATGGAGTCTCAAATTGTAGATTAAGTGTATGTTAAGGGCAAGAGAATGCATTGAACATAAAAAGAATACATATCTTACTATTCTCATTAAAAATAGTTAAAATACTAACTAGTTTTGCAACATGCATTGATAAAAGGCACATTATGCATGATAGGCAGTTCATTTCAATATTATAATAGAGAAATAAAACTTGGTATTAGATACAGTTGTAATATCCAGTACTATAACATACAAAAAAAATATTAATAACAATTGTAACATTTTTATTACATTATCGCTGATAAGAATACATCTAATCTTTGAATAATTTATTATGCTATATATAAGAGAGAAAATATTAAATAATGAAAATCTAAGTTTTATTGGTCATTTTATCCAATAGACTGGAAAGTGGCAGCACAGGCAATCACTTCATTGAGTTCATGGATGAAATTTTAAGATTAGTTAAATCTTGATTTGCATATTAAAACACAATCGGTCTGCCAAGTCCTATCTTAGTGAAAAACACTTAAAAGACCGATTTTAGAGGTTGATTCAAAGGTCTACTGTTATGTTTTCTCGTTTCCAATCCTTACTATGCAAGTAAATTTTTAAGTACAAAAAACAATAAAGGCAAAATGCTTTTGATATAGGTGAAAAAAAAAAAAAAAATACAATATCTTTTGGATAAGGGGTAAAAAGAGTGTAGCACTCTTTTAAAGATGATTGTCGAACACATTGCAGAATAATATAAAATTAGTGAATATTACCTCTCACCAATATTATAGATGATATAATCTGAGACTACATCTCTTCCTTCAACAAGATACTTATTACAAAGCCTTTTATGAATAAGCAACCGAGCTTGGCTTTCATCTTGAGCATTAATAAACGGTAACAGAATAAGTACAGAAAAGATCTGTAAGTACATCTATGAAAAGAGGAAAGAAAAATCATTTATTAAAATACGTTCCTCAATACACTACTACTGATAAGAATCATTTCACAGTATTATACAAAACAAGCACAAGGTATTTTCAAAGTAAAGCTAATTTTCTGTTCTATTATACGTTGTTTAAATTTAAAGTAGCCTCAAAATTTACTAGTTTGAAACTGGATGTGAATGATAAAACTTCATGTATCAAAAGATAAATTCCGGGGCAGTCAGGATTCATGCATTTAGTTAGAAAGTGAAATTTCAGAACTAATTATCTGGCATACTAGTAGATACTAACTAAAATACAAAACATTGTCTGAATTACAAAAAAACATTTTCCATACCTATATGCTGAGAACAACCAAACTAAGTAAAAAGGGGAACACTCTTTGCATTTCCATAAAAAAAAAGTTTTTCTTTTGGTACTTTTATCTTAGCTGGGCAGCAGTGATTAATAAATGTTTTGAATCTTGCCAATTTTTTTTCCCTCCCCAATCTTAAGTAAGTATATTTATGTGTGTTTATACATACAATATTATGTGTACGAGTATGTATATGTTTATTAAGATATTTATGCATGTATATATAACACTGGTGCCAGCTAACCAAAAAGTACCAAAAATACTAACTGAAAAACTAGAGCAGCAGCTGAAATATAATGCCGGGTAATGATGAATTAAGGAGAAAGGGGGGCAGAAACAAGGAGTTGACAACTTTGCAGTTGATATATTTTTTTTTTTTTTTAAATCCCAAACTGGATTTGAAAATTCTGCTATTAATCTTGTTTTTAAAAGGTTTTGGGCTTATATAGTAGTCATAGTCACCTAATACTGAAAAGAGCTCTTTTCCCAATCACAAAAATTTTCAACAATACTTTTATTTTCTATAAACTTTTCCTAGGTTATACGTAAAACGGAATGCTTAAAAGTTTGTTTTTCTTTTTTGTCGCTTTATTTGCCTCCCAAAATATTAAAATATAAGTTTTTTTTTTTTTTTTTTTTTTTTCCCAATTGTTAGAAATGAACTGACAACTATTTCGAGATGGACTGATCGATCACGATCCACTTGAGCAAAATATTTTTAGCTTTGCTTTCAAAGAAAAAAAAAATGAAAACGATGGGACAAGATCTGGTGGATCAAGGCAATGATCATCCCAAATCATTATTATTACATGGATTTAAAAAAAAAATTAAGATAGAAAAGTTACAAATGTCTACAGAATGCAACATCTAAAGAATAAAAAAAAAGAAAGACCGATAGAATAGGAGAACAATGTAGCATTACTTATTACATGTTACGAGATTTGCACAACAATCCAGCAATATAAAAACAAATTTTACATCTTAAATACAATTGTAATTCAAGAAAATAGATCAAATTAAAAAACTATCTAAATCGCTAAACTGTATTTTAAAATTTAAAACATAGATTGCAATATTTACCTCGATACAAATATTTAAATACCAAACGAAAACTAAGCAACAACTTTTTACTTTTTTAGACGTGTCGGCAAACTGATATTCAAGTTCACAGTGAAGTGAAGTAATTAAATAGTGATTGCGAACTCCACATTTTCAAATTCAGGGTAACTTTTTTATAATTATTTTTGCACAGATTGATTATCTTTTACTATCCATCATGAGTGATACGTTAGATAACAAAGTAAAATTTGTGGTTTTCAGATCAGATGATTCTCTCTTTTAGAAAGGTTCTTTAAAGCCAACAACCAAGAATAATTGGATAACTTTTAAAAATCTGGCAATGCTACTCAAACCGTTAGACGTGTTTGTAAACAAATGCTCTCTTTCTCGTTGAATCATCCTCATAAATATCTAGTCTCTTAGTTGCTCAAGATTACTCTTTCTTGTATTAATTGTGGATTGATTATTGAAAATGGACAACACGTTTTCCAAGAGTTCTAATAAAGAAAACGGTGAAAAATCAACTGAAAAGGGAAAAGGAATCGGAAGAATGAGAGACACAATGAAGTCTTTGCGTGCTTCAACACACGAAATAGGCGAGGATTGTAAGTGTAAGCGTTATAGATGTTTTGAAATTATACCTGAAAGTGAACGGTTTAGAATAGTGCGTGAATTTAATAAAATAGGAAATTACAATGAGCAAAATACCTACCTAAGTAGTCTTATCACTGTTTGTCCAGTGAAGCGCAGACGGCCCCGAAATGACGAGGATCATGCAAGGACAAATTCAGCATCTTACGCTTATCGAGTACGTGTTCTGAACAGGGAAGCTGCTCAGGATGTTAGAGTGTGTTTTAAAGCATTTATCTCATTACATGGTATTACACCACGACGCATCCAGTTTATTCAGAATGCTTTAGTTTCAACCGATCATCCACCAATTGATATGCGTGGAAAACATGCAAATAGGCCTCACAAACTTGCTGATGATATACTGAAGTCAATTAAAGATTTCATAAACTCACTAATATATTGCAATTCCTATTACTCAATCGAAGATTCAAAACAAACTTTCTTGCCTGAAGAATTGAATATTGCCAAGTTGCATCGCATGTATTCATCTCAGAATCCTGAGCATAAAGTGTCTTATGAATCATTTCGTGGAGTTATTCAAAAAGACTTTAATGTTACATTTGGATATCCTAAGCCACCCTTAATAACTGCAAACATTTGCAAAACTGAAAACACTGCCTTAAGATAAGTGAATAATTTTTAATGGGTAAAACTTTAAAGAAAAAAATGGTATAAGTGATATAAACCAAAATTCTTGAGAGATAATACATTTATATTTCAGGAAAAATTTATCAATAAGTGGATACTTTTCGGTTAGCTAGGCCCGAAATATACCAAAAAGTGTATCATAATGATCCAAGGGGCTGTGAAATTTATAATAGTAAAAATGCACAATTTGTGTATAGTCCCATTATTACAATCTGAAGGCCCACCACAACAAGCACTCTCTGAAGGGGAGAACATTATGTTTTAAACAGATTTTTTAAAATCACTTTAAAGTGATTTCTTTTAGTAATTTTTGTATTGTAGTGGCTCCTGAGGGTGTTTTTCAAAATTATAAAGCATATTTTATGACATCATAATAATTTGTGATGTAGGGGAGAGGAGGGCACATGTGAACAATTTTTACATTTTTGACTATTTCTCAAAATTGTTATGAGCTATTGAAACAAAAATTGATTTATGTAAATATTTTCAATTTATTTGTTCTTTTTGTGAAACATTTGAATGCATTTATCAAGAATTTCTAATGTTTATCATTCTTCTAAAAATTGTCAAAATTTGTTCACATGTGTCTCAGTGGAGGAGTAGTGTTGAATATACCTGGGGCACATAGGAACACATGCTTAAAGAAGATTAAAATAATTTTTAGTGAATAAAAACTGTGATAAAGACAAATTAGATGCACTCTTTCTAGTTGTGTAAATAAACCAATAAAATGTTTCAACATAAATACAAGGTATTATTTGTAAAATTATGCTTTAATGTACCTACTCCTTTTGAATAAAGCATAGCAAAACAGTGTTACTTTTATATAAGATATTAAATTCTGTTATTGTGTTTTTACTTTTTTCTGAATTTTATGTAGTGTGTTTGTAACAAAATTGTGCATCATGATTTAAAAAACTAATAAAATTGTGGTATAAAAAAAAATTGGTGATTATCACTTCCCTAAAGCAGAATATGCTTAAAAAATACAACATATGTCGCAGAAAAAGGAGTTTTTTTGCAGAACATTGAAATAATCAGTTAAGAAAATCACCATTCAATTGAAAGAGAAATTGAGAAATTCACAGGGGTTTCGAATTTTCTGAAAAATTAAGGCAGTCAGTTCTGAAAAAAAAATGTATGATATATCTGAAAATATATCATGAATTTCAACAAATAGTGGATGAAAAAATGCATTTCATCAATTGTGCAAAGAAAAATCACCAATTTTGTCAGATCACAGACAAAAATATAAATTTTGTAAACGGATCACTAAAACACGCAAATTTCCTCAAAAGATTGTGAAAAATGGCAAATTTCCTCAAATGATTGTGTAAAACAACAAATTTTGTCTAAAAATCATGAAAAAATGGCAAATTCAATAAAGGGATTGTGAAAAAATGGCAAATTCAATAAAGGGATTGTGAAAAAACGGCAAATTCTGTTAAGAGATCGCAATAATATAACAAATTTCCCCAAAAGACTGTTTAAAAACAGGAAATTTCATCAAAGGATCACAAAAAATCAGCAAATTTCACAAACAGATTGCAGAAAGACTGCAAATTTCATTCAAATATCACAGAAATAAAGAATACTGCCCAGTTAAACTGATGGCATTGAGCTCACAGGCTACAAATACTAATTGTACATTAAAGCCTTATATTTTCAAGGGTTAATTCCGTTCGAAAAAAAATTAAGAAGGGGAAACAGCTCTCCCCTTTCCTCTTTTTTTATACTTAATCATTGAACCTCCTATACTATCAAAGACATGCTTTATCATATAAAAAATCTATATCCAAAATTCAGAGCAAATGAGATAATTCTTAATAAAAAACCATTTAGCATTTATATAATGTAAAAGGAGTTATCCCCCTCTTTTATATTTAACCATTAAACTTCCAAACCTATTCAGAGATTTGAACGAAATCTGAAAATTCTGCTTGAAAAACCCATTTATATAAATTAAGGGGGGGGCATTAGAACCCCTGTTCCCCCTATTTATACTTATTCAATGAACACCTAATAACAGCCACGGAATCCCCTCATCAGAATGATCCTAATCTAAATTTTGAACGAAAACTTAATTCTGCATGAAAATCCCATTTATATCAACTAAGGAGAGGGGCATGAACCCCTCGTTTCCCCTCTTATACATATCGAATGAACTCCAAAAACTAATCAGGGAAGCGCCTTGTCAGGATATACCTACATACAAAATTTCAAGTGGATCGGATATTTTTATCACGAGTTATCGTGTTACGCACATACGAACGTACATACAGAGCGGACGGGCACATAAGCTCTCAGGCTATGATAGCCTGTGAGCTAAAAACTAATATTTCATCAAAAGATTGTATAGTAACCAAATATTTCATTAATCATGTAAAACTGCAAATTTCGGCAAAATATTACATAAAAACTCATCAAAGTGGTGCGGGAAAAAAAAACATAACTATTACTGGGCATAGATTCTACCCTTTCTGTTGTAATCTTTCAGATAATTTGCTGATAGTTTCAGAATTCTTTTTTTTAAACTTAGAATCACTTCTGAAAAGTTGTGGTTCAATAGCCAGAAAAAAAATCTCAATATTCTTTAATCATTCATTTAAAAAGTTTGCGAAAATCATCAATTAGTCATGAGAAAATCTTGTGCGATTCCCACAGAACATTTTTGATCAGCTAAATGTCGTTGCAGAACATTATCCCACAGTATACTGCTGTGGGATATCACTGTATTACTTATCACTTTTTTCACCAACTACCTTTTATTTTCATAAAATAAAATATCTTACAAATACTTTAATATGGACTAAGAAAAAATAAATAAGGTTTAAGGGTGTATTCGAAAAAACAGTTTTCCATTTCAACAGCTCGAAATTTTCCAATACAATTTCAGACACATTTTTGAAAGTAGAAACATGAAACTTGCTGAGGGGATTTTTGAAGAGACATATAAGGTGCCGTGTGATGTCTTTTTACGCTCAGATCATTAGAATTTGATTTAACAATAATCTTCTCAGTATGACCCTTTTTTTTCGTTCCCAGATCTCCTACTTCGGAAAATTCAGTTCAAAATGCTGTTTTTGATTGCTTTTTTTGCAGTATTTTCTGCATTTATCAGAGAATCGATGATTACAGCACCTTGTGTACTTTCTAAATAAGAGAATTTGAAAGTTTGGTGCATTTGAGAGCAAAAATTAATTTAAAAATAAATCGGAAAATAAGCAGTTTGAATCGAAATACACCTTTAAAGCTGGAATTCATTAAAGAATAACAAATTAACATATTTAGTAGATTTTACAAAAAGCCACATCTTTTAATTGTTACCTAACTTTCAACAAATTAAAACTTTGAAGAAATCCTAAAAACATTGAATTTATTGCGCAAAGTTGACAAGAATAATTAAATAAAAAAAAAAAAATAAAAAAATTACAAACTTAAAAAATGTACATGTGACTGTTCATATCTGTCCCCATATGTTCTGTTCACAAGTGCCCCATCTACCAACTTAAGCCCAACTTATAAAAAAAAAAAAAAGATATTTTTAATTTAAATAAGGAAACAAATCTTTTTGTAGACTTACATAATTATTTCTATTATAGAATGTAATAAAAAATGACTTGAATATGAATTTTTACTTCAATAATAAATTACAAAATCTAGAAATAAAAATAGCTGAGTGTTCTGAAAATTTATCCTGCAAATTGGACCAGTACTGCCATCTGTTGTTAATTTTTTTTCCTTCAAATTTATTGCGTAGAATTTGTATTTTTACATGTGTCCCCCTTTGCCCTATATACTATTTTGTGTGATATACGACCAAATTATGTATGGCGTATAGTATACATGATGTATGCATGCCGTAAAATCCTGTTAATCTGCCCTTCCTGATAAAACGCCCCCCGCCCCCACCCACCAAAAAAAAAAAAAAAAGTTGCTGAAAAAACAGAAATTAAGTCAAAAAATCATGAAAAAAGAGAAAATTTTATCTAATGATCGCTGAAAAAATGCTACTTTTGTCAAAGAATCTTGAAAAATAACTGCAAATTTCTTTTAAGGATCACGAAATGAATCATGGATTGGAATAAGGATCATGGATTTTGCCAAAGGATTGCCAAAAATTCCACATTTAGTCAAAAGATTGCAGTAAAAATGCAAATTATGTCAGATCTTTAAAAAATGCAATCAAAAGATCATTTAAAAAACAAATTACGTCAAAAAATCCCTAAAAAAAAAATCAGGAATTACGTCAAAAGATTGCAAAAAAATCATGAATTTCTCAAAAGATCGTCAAAAAAACCCTTCACATTTTATCAAAAAATTGTAAGAAAAAACGCAAATATGTCATAAAAATCTTGCAGATATCTCGCAAAAATTGCAAATTTTGTGAAAAGATTGTTGGAAAATCCCATGTAATTCTCTTCCCAGTCCCCTCTGATTATTTTAAGATTTTTTGTCACGTTTGGGGAGAGGGGGCAGATTAACAATATTTCACGGTATATGGGTGTTCGTATAAACTTTTCGAAGATTTGGCTAAATCACTACTGCAACCTTGGTATAATCATAATTATAAGACTTCTACAATAAAGAAATACATTTTTTTTTCTGTTTCACCATACTCAGCTTTCTGAATGTTATATAATTTCAAGTTTCCATCAAATGGAAAAATAAGAAAAATTTATTTTATCATAATGTTTGATTGAAAACTGAGACATAATTTGCCAATTATTTTTTTTTTAAAAGTAAATTTTGTTTCTTTTATGTTGGACAGGCACAGCTGACAAATCAATTTGTTAAATATTGTCCCCATTGCCATCATTTGTATTGCAGCGATTCCGTTTGAAGTATAAGTCTTTCACTTATTTTGTTTAGAATATGTATCTTCCATTTATTATTTTATTTAAAATGCACAAACAATATACAGTTGAACCTCGATTTAACGAATTGATTGGGACCCACAAATCTGTTCATTAAATCGAAGCAATTCGTTAAATCAAATATCAATTTTTGTAAAGAGTATGGTTTAAAATATCAATGCAAAATACCCTTAGATATACAGATTTGAAAAAAAGAATGAGTATTGTTTACTACGAGCTTAAAAATTATAAGTTAAGAGATCAACTTTTAAATTATCTCATTTCTTTAATGTTATTTGTTTTTGAAACTTAGTACATCATACATACATAGTTATTGTCACTTTGGAAAGAAATCCTTGATCGTGCTTTGTTTCGACTTTCCAAAGTTCTTTGTCAATATTTTCTAACTCAGTAAGAACAACACCATTAACCTCTTGAGACAAAAAATGATTTTTTAAAGTGTTCAAGCTGCAAATTGATTCTTGGAGTATCACCTTTTTTAATTTAATTTCCGTTTCTTCATCATCTTGACTATTTTCCGAATTTTTATTCTCTTTCTGTTCAATATTGCAGATACTTAGCTCTACATATTTGTTTACATCTTTGTCACGTTTCTAGTTGAAAAAGGGAAAAGACTCTCTTTGAATCCACCAGAAATGAGAAAAAAATGTGACACTTGGATTTGGATGTGAAAGATTCAAAGTTTTAATTTTATCTGCGAATGCGAATTTTTTTTAGCGATTATGTTCGTTAAATCAAAGCTAAAAATTCGTTAAATCAGGGCATTTTAGCATCTTTTTTGTCGGGACAAAAAAAATATTCATTAAATCAAAGTACGTTAAATCAAGGTTCGACTGTACATAAATTTATTTAATAAGAAATATTACTGTAAATTAAAACATTTAATTTCAACCCCAGAGCATTGTTTCAACGCATTTACATACGTTGAAAATAAAAGCTGCTAGTGGTGATAAAAAAGAAAAAGCTATTAATTGCTGAGATTTGCTTTCAGCTAATATAAAAGTAGTAAAATTTCTAAACTTAACTTTGATATTCATCGGAGTGAAAAGCAAACTTCAAACATACCTCCATCTTGTTTCTTATCACTATGTCTTGATAGTGTTATTTTAATTTGCAATTTTTAGCTTAATTTTGTTTGTTATCACATTAACAAATTTTCTTTGAAATTATCAAATTTAAATGGACTAAAGGTGAAGGAATATGAACCTTTGAGAATGGAAAGAAATTTTTGAATGTTCAATCGTCAGAAATGGAACACTTTCAGATATGAAAAAAAAAGGGGGGGGGGTACTTGTCTATTCTCCTGCTAACCACTTTCTACAGGAAAAAAATTTGTTACCTAATGGCCGAACCATGTGATTTACCATCCACAATACAAAAGTGCAATGTCATGTTTCATTTAAAATATACTGCTAGCATTTATTCTTGATTTGTATGTACAGTCGAGTCTCTATATAACGAAATCCACCGTTCCAGTTAAAAATTCGTTATATAGAGAAATTCGATGTATAGAGAATGATGTTAAAAATCGTATTTAATGTGTGAAATTTGAACAAATATTATTTTTGATCGTTTGAATTAAGAATTTGAAATGTTTAAAAGTAAATAGTAACCTAACATATTATTTCTTAATTATTTAAGCTGTTTCATAAATGAGAACAGACATTTATTTGAAAGCTTAATGAAAATCAAATAAGGAAGACTTGCATTAATTTCAGATGAAGAAATCTGTAATTTTTTGTTGTTTTGATTTTAAAATTGTTGCGCTCTCAAAAAATGCTCAAATTTTTGCAAGAAATGAAAAATTGTAGTTAACATTTTCCTCCATTTGAAGACGTCTCTTATGTGCCTATCATTGATTCCTTTTTTACATGTGTATCAATCCAATTGACTCTGTTTTGAAAAGGATGTGGAAAGGTGTGTGGGAGGTGGGATGAATTCGTTGGATTTAAAGAACAAGGAGAGAAGTAATATAAAAAAACTCAGCACTGACGATAAATCAAAAATAAGTGATGGAAAATTGATTCCATATGATTTTGAAGTTTTTTATAACTGAATAAATTAAGACCAATTTATGAAAAAATTCGTTATATGGAGATAGATATTTTGCTATATAGAGACTGTTTTTAATGTAATCATGCTAAAAGGGGACCGTTCCTGCTAAAAATTCGTTATATAGAGAAATTCGATGTATGGAGTTTCATTATAGAGACTCGATTGTATTCTATTTTTTATTTATTTCCTGCATAAACCTGTTTAGATTTTCTAAATTAACTGTCCGAGTTCTTTCTTTTCTTGAAGAGAAAAAAAAAGATCTGGGATTCCTATTAAATGTCTTATGGCCCTATCAGACGGGAAACAAACAACAAGTGTTTCCCCAAATATTTTATGAAATATATTCAAACAGCTCTTTCCATGTTCAGTAAATAGGTTCTTCTAACCTTTTGAAGGATATTTATTATATATTGATCTGGAAGAGTTACCTGATATATTTGTATATATTTCTGTCATCCAGTCATATAAATCCTGTTTTCTTAGCTTTGCTCCTATTGGCTCAATTGACCAAGTGCTGAATGTCTAACATTTCCTGGGTGATGCAGGAAATGTTCATTGAGCAAGATTTGCCATCATCAAGATCAAGTGAACTTTTGCTGACTACAGTAGCTTCCTGCTTAACTAGCCTAAATGGGATTGGGGGTCAGCCGGTTAATTGAAAAAGGCTAAACTAGGGAAATAAAAAGATATATACAGTAGAACCTCGATCCATCGTTTTTCAAGGGGTGTGGGGGAAAAAACGATGAATGCACATTAACTTCAAAATACGAAAAAACACAATGTTTATGCATTTCTAATGCATGTAATGTGTATTAGTATATTAATTTGTTGCTTAGTGAACTGTAAAATAAATAAATCAAAGTTATAGAAAATTGATATTTATTTTAAAAAATCCTAAATTTTGTTTGGCTTTTCGTTCATTTTTTTAAAATCAAAAAATAAGTTTTCAATACATATAATATTTTTCTGGTAATTTCTTATGTATATATAAAAATTCATGTAGTTTCAAATGCCATTAACTGCATCAGACTTGCACTGGCAGCTCAGCTTCATAAACATGAACTTAATCCTCTGCTTCTTCGCCATTATTTTCATTTTTTGAATTATGGCGCATGTCTTCTATGTTTAAGACACCACATGTCGCAACATCATAATCAATGGAAACATAATCCCATCCTCTGCTATATACAATCACTCTTCATCTGCATTATTGTCACCATTATTAATAGAAACAACACAAATGAGTTATTTTAGGATAAAAGAAGTAATTCCAGTGCGTGTGCCATATGGATTCAAATGACTTTCAATATCATTTTGGTTGAGGAAAAAAAACTTTACAATGATGAATGCAGGAAAATCACTTTTTGAAGAACGATGCTTGCGGGATTCGTTAACATTATTTAAATATAATTCGTGCAGGGACTGAAGAAGTAAAACGATGATTGCGGGAACGATAGATCGGGGGTTTTACTGCATATATAATTAACTGCATATTTAATTAAAATATGTATTTAGATGCATTTAGTTTTTTAATTTCTGTAGTTTTAGAAAAGTGCATATTTTCTATATTTTATGAAATGAATACCAGTTGCAATTAATTGAATTGAAAGATAACAGTATCACTATTTACAAATAATGAAGAATATTTAATACAAATTAAATTGCTGAAAATTGAGTTGCATACCTTTGTAAGAAGTTGAAAGTATTCCATATTATGTAAATCTTAATCAACCATAAAAAAAAATCAATAATAAATGTATATTTATTTCAAACCAAAATTCTCTTTTTTGAATTTTAACTGACATTGGGGAAATAAGTCAATTGGTTAAAGCAGAGTTTCAGTTAAAAGGAGGCTGATTAAGAGGGAGGTTACTGTATAATGTTTTATTGACGAAAATGTTCAATGAACGGCTTTCATGTGATACAGCTATTAAATTCACATTTTAGTGAGTTTATGCAATGCCAAATTCATAAAAATTATTTTTTATTGTTATGACTACTATTAAAGACAGCTTTGCACTAGAACCTTTTGGCTATCAGAATCATTGCTGCAAATTATATGCTTGACTCATAATCTCAAGTCAGTACTAATTGTTATGTACATGATATTTTTTATTTACGATCGTTGTATATGTTATGTATTGATAATTTTTGGTGCATTATATCTTTTATTTATGATTGTTGTTCTCTATGTTATATGTTTATATTTTTTGTCTAAATAAAGAACAAACTTTTGTTGTTATTAATATTTGTTATGTTCCTCCAGAAAACTTAACTATAGCCATAAACAAGGAATTTTGAAATGAACAGCTGTATGTTGCAAGTTTAATGAGTCATGGGAAATATTTTTTATTTTTTGGAAAGATAGTTTCCTAACAATCTTCTGTAATAATAGGGATACATGAATGAGCAATTCACCCACAGTTATTGGTAGAAAATTTTGAATGTGTAATGAATATCACAAAATAAAACAGCAAAGGATATAATAAATACTCTTGTTTTTGCTTAGACATGTTGCTTTTATGATGTAATTTTGTTTGTCAATTCAGATATAAATGCTTTTCATGACATTTTTAGTTTGTTAGCAGAGAATAGGTATTATGCTTTGATATTTTAATTAAAATAACTTAAAAAATCCTCAAATAATTATTTCACATTAAAAAAAAACAAAAGTGAGTATCCACAAAGTGTGATGAGAGAAGGAGTGGGTTAATAACAATTGTGATGTCACATCTAAAGTGCAAAAAGAATTATATAAGCTTTTCATTAATTTAATTATATCAATTAGTAATTAAATAATATGAGTTGTGATTTTTCCAACTAAGTGAAAAACTGACCAGTCCAGAATTTAAACCAGGAACCATTTGGCCAAAACTACTCTAGACAAATCTGACAGACACAATTCACCTACTTAACATTTTTGATAATGGGATCTAAAACAGCTTGAAAAAAAAAAAAAAAAAATTCAAATAATGGAATACCGACTAAACATTTAATGCATAATTTCATTTCATTAAATTATCACAATTACTCCAATTTGTAAATAGGTAATCATTATTTTCAAGTAGCATAGTAATGTTCATCAAAAATATACACAGTAGACTACTTCAAATCTACAAATGTCTAAAATACCCCCATCATTGCAGATGTAAACAATAAAACTTTCAGTTCAGATACAGGGAAAAAATTTGATTTTATTTTTACATCCCACGAGGCTTTTGACACTCAGATCCTGAGCGACTGGTGTTTGTGCCACTTGATCAGAATGTTTTCTTTCAAATTGTATAACGTACAAAGAATTGATATTGATCATATTTGAATTTATAATAGAGAAGAACACACATCCTTCTAACTAGAAAAGCAAATGGAATTGATCAATATTTTTTTTTATCCATGTGAATTTAGTTTTTCAAAAAAATACTGTAATGAAAAGAAAATGTGTTTATTTCATTATCAATTTATGTTTCTGATTGATGCTTTTGAAATGTGATCTCTTTTTGATCATAAATCTTTTGCCTCTCTATTTTTTATTTATCTTAATATTTTAGAAGGGTTAAAATGTGTATGAACTGTAAACATATGATAAATCTGTCACTTGTGCGAGTGAGTCTGACTAAAATTCCAATTAAGGTGTGTTTTCTATTACTTTATTTCCTTTTATCTCAATTGGAAACAGTTTATTTGTAGATTGACAGTGAAACATTTTCTATTAGTCCTTTTTTTTAATCTCGGTTAGAAATAGTTTATTTTTATGTCTATCATTGATTACTAGGCTCTGAGATTTGTTGTTTGAGAATAAAACAGCGACTCCATTTTATACTTTATTTTGTTGCAGCAAATTTTGTTGAGCATGAGCAGTAATTATTTAAACAAGAAAAAAGAAAGAAAAGAAAATTTTGATTGATGGATTGTGGAATACTTTGGTTTAATTTTTTATTTTATCTTCAATAATGTTATATGTCATTTTAAATTGAATTATCTCTATAGTATCATATTTCTCAAACTCATTAAAATGTTGAAAAACACAGTCTTCAGAAAATAAAATTTCTAAGTGTTAGTGATTCTAACACAATCACTGAATTCTGACTATCTTGATAAATAAGCGCATACATATTTTAAATAAATATGTCAGTTTTACCCATTATAATTGAATAGATTTATTTGATGTATTTAATTATATTTTCAATATAATTAAATATATTTCCAATTTCAAAAATACTTTTAACAATAATGGCATTTTCGATCAGTATATTTAAAATTACTATTCAGTTTCATTCATTATTAATTATTATTCAATAATTTTAATTTCATAATTTTATTTATAATTTTTAATACATAAGATATATTTTAAAATCAACAAATTATTTGATGAATGTATTTTAATTTATCATCCAAGTTCACTCATTAATATCAAATAATTCTTAGTTGATATTGCATGTTATCATATTATGCATTTTTTTAAATTTAACAACTTTATAGATATGTATATTTTAAAATATACTTTTATTCACTTTTTACTTATTATTCAGTCAGGCATGCCGTGGATGCACTATAGCGTTTTTTAAATGGCGATGATACGCAAAAAAAAAAAAGGGAGTTTACATGTGCCGTGTAATTTTCATCAAAAATTCAGAAAAAAGGCAAATTTTGTTTATAAAAAAAGTCGAGAAATAACGAATAATTTACGACAAACTCTGCCAAAAAATTCCCGAAAAAATGGCTAATTTTGTTAAAAAATCCCGAAACAAAAAAAAAAGGCAGATTTCTTTAAAAAATCATGAAAAAACGACAAATTTTGTCCAGAAATAGTGATAAAACGGCAGATTTTGTTAAATGATTCGCGAAAAGCGGCAATTTTCATAAAAAAATCGTGATAAACGGTAACTTTAGTCATAAGATCGCGAAAAAAGTCATAAGATCCTGGCATTAACTTTTTTTTTTTCGTGCCCCTTTGACGAAAATTAGTGATTTTTTTTTTTTTTTTTTTCAAGAAATTTGTGGCTTCTGCGATTTTGTGACTAAATTTGCTGTTTTTTCTTGATCATTTGAAGAAATGTGATGGTTTTACCAATCTTTTAACAAAATGTGACAGTTTTTTGTGATCTTTTGAAGAAAGTTTCCATTTTATTAAGATTTTTTGATGAAAATTGCCGTTTTTCGAGAATCTTTTGACAAAATTTGCCGTTTTTATCACGATTTTTGAACAAAATTTGCCGTTTTATCGTGATTTTTGGGCGAAATTTGTCGTTTTTTTGCGATTTATGAGAAAATCTACCTTTTCGGGATTTTGTAACAAAACTAGCCATTTTTTCATGAATCTTTTGAAGAAATTTGCTGGAAATTATTTGTTATCTCAACAAAATTTGCCTTTTTTGAGATTCTGATGAAATGTGCCTCTTTTTCATGATCTTTTGACAAAATGGGTCGTTTTTTTCGCGATCTTATGACTAAAGTTACCGTTTATCACGATTTTTTTATGAAAATTGCCGCTTTTCGCGAATCATTTAACAAAATCTGCCGTTTTATCACTATTTCTGGACAAAATTTGTCGTTTTTTCATGATTTTTTAAAGAAATCTGCCTTTTTTTTTTGTTTCGGGATTTTTTAACAAAATTAGCCATTTTTTCGTGAATTTTTTGGCAGAGTTTGTCGTAAATTATTCGTTATTTCTCGACTTTTTTTTATAAACAAAATTTGCCTTTTTTCTGAATTTTTGATGAAAATTACACGGCACATGTAAACTCCCTTTTTTTTTTTGCGTATCATCGCCATTTAAAAAAATTGCCAGGATAAAAATTTTCTGTTCCAAAAACTAACTTTCCTGCTTCCAAATTATTATTATTATTATTATTATTTTTGCTGCTCCAAAAACAGATTTTCCTTCACAATCTGTTTTTGATTGTTCCAAATCTTTCTGAGGGTATGTAACTTTTGAAAATTCCCATCCATTAAACAAATAGTACCCCTTTACTCAACAAAAGTATTTTTCAATAAATTAGTTTTGCCCCTTTTTAAAAGAAATGCGAACAATAGTTATCTTCTACACTCAAATAAGCATTATTTTATTATTTAATTTGTATCTGGCACATTTATTTTTAAAAAAAGTGAAGAAAATTTTTCTTAATACTTTTTAAAAAAAATATTGGCTTTAATTATTTATACATTATTATTAAAGCTATAATTGTTGCATTTAATTTTTCTTTTGCAAATGAACAAGTTCAATTTTTGTGTCTAAAAATATGACTTATTAGTGGATACCTGCTTTTGTAAAAAAAAAAAAGACCCAGAATTTTAGAAGTCCTGGGTCCCCGGGGCTCAGAATTTTTCAAGTCCAGCGGCATCACTGATCAGTACTATATCAATAATTAAAAAAAAAAAAAAAAAAAAAAAAAATCAAAAGGTTTGTTAAAAAAATTAATTACTTTTTAAATTATTTAAACTTTTATTGTTTTAGTTTATCATTTATACATTGTAAATATTCATTATAATTTCATATTGCATTCATTAAAAAAAAGAAAAGAATTAATAAACAATTCATAATTTTGCTGAACACTGTAAGATAGCTACAATAAAAACAAAGAAAAAATACAAAAACTTCCACATCTTAAAGAAAAGGGGGGGGGGGAAGGTTTGTATTAGATATCATAAGATAATTTTAATGCTTGAAAATACATTATTAATTGTTAAACTAATACTCTGGTTATCCTTTTTTATTGATGCTTTATTATTGTGTTGCATTATTACATTCAAATTATCCTTAAAAAATGTAAACAAATCAATGACCAGAAATCCACAAAATTTTAAAATTCACACAATCTAGTCCCAAGCAGTGCAGATTTGAGGGAGTTTGTTGTATTTTAATTTGAAACTTTCAACGATTTTTCTTCGAATTAATTTCAAAACTAAAGTAACAAGTAGTTTTTTATACCACATATTAAAATTAATTGAGACAAATTAGATATTCAATTTTTATTTAAAAACTACATAACAAAATGCTACAAAATTCAAAAACTACATAAAAAAAGCTATGAAAAAATAGAATATATGCAAAAAAAATAAATACGTAACAGTTTCAAATTTCATTCAACTTTAATCAGTTATAACATATCTTATAAACGATCCAGGTCCTCTAAGTTCTTTTATTCTACTACAATGTCTTAATATTGTCAAGAAAGTATTGGTACTTTTATCCATCTTTATGTTGCCATAGTCACTGAGGTTTTCAGCCGTGCAAAAATATTTACCTTTAAAAGGAAAAAAAGATAAAAAATATAGAAAGAGACAACAGTTTTCATTTTAGATAAATAGAAATTAAAATATTAAACTAATGCAATAACTTCTATACACGCACACATACGAAAAAAATAAATAAATAAAACATTATCAAAAAGGCTTTTATAAAATATCTTTAATATAAAAAGTTAACATGTACACATATATGGCATTTACTTAGCATGAGCTACTCTAATTAAGTAAAAAATTATGTAAAACATTCAAGGACAGACAACAGAATCTTTGGGAAATTTCAATCAAAATAACAACGAATTGATTCTATCATTTTCAAATTAAAAACACAAGGAGGTGATTTTTTTTTTTATCAGAAATTTTTTTCAAAAAAGGGGAGGGGGCTAAAATAATAAACAATTCATAATTTCGCTGTACTTACCATCATAAGATAATATTAAGATTTGGAAATGCATTAATCGCTAAATTGATACTCTGTTTATCTTGTTTTATTGATAGTCAACAAAAAACCAACATTATGATTATATCTTAGTACAAGATTCATTATTAAATAATCAGAAAATTTTTATTAAAAAAAAAATCGTAAATATGGCAAAATCAGAAAAGTTGTGCAAAATGTTTTATGGCGATTTATTTTTATTAATGATATTTTTGAAGAGAAATCTTTCATAATTGTGGCTTTATGGTACATATTGCCTATTAGGTAGGTGGGTTGAATGTCTCTAATTTAAATGAGTGCAGTTGTCGATTATAGTCCTAATAACATTCTGTATACAGATTAAGTAACAACATTTTAAATCTAAAATTAAGCACCAGTTTATATATACATATGCACTGCTATCTATACAATTTTGAAAGAAAAACACAAGATCATAAGGCCTATTTTTTTACAGATTATTTAATTCTGCCAACCTTTGAATGTAAGAAATAGTAAACCATCAATTCTTGCATGAGATTGTAAAAAGTTAAAATAAAGAGGAAAAGGGCGTGAACCGGAAAATGAGAAATTATTTTAAATAGCATGCATTAAAGTTAACTAAGAAAGTTATTTTATAAGCAATAAAATTGTCAATATTTTTGTTTAAATCCTGTTTTATATTATTTTATTTTCTTGTTTGGGAGGAAGAAGGGGTGTTCAGAGTGAATCAATTTATGCAAATACTACTATAAGTAATTCTGAAATGAAAGTTTATTTTAAGTTTGTACTTCTGATGCAATGTTTTAAGGGGTCTCAAGAGTCTTAGTTAGTTGTCCAATCTTAAACCAAAAGTTGAACAGCAATCTTAGTTGTCCAATTCAAATTTTAACGTTTTCACTTTAAGGATCATTTAACAAACATGGCAAGCTAATGTTTAATTCGTTACTCAGCTGCGAAAAAAAAAAAAAAAAAAAAATGAACACATTAATATTGCAGCAAATTTTCTGCAACATTTTTTTAAAAATCTTATGACAAAATTCGCCATTTTTTTGTGATCTTTTGACAAAAATCAGTGGTTTTTTTTTTTTTTTCAATTTTGTAATGAACATTGCCAGGTTTCTTTTTGTGATCTTGGGACGAAAATCGCTTTTTTCATGATCTTTTGACGAAAATCACATTCTTTCATGATTTTATGGAGAAAATCATGTTTGTCTCGTGATCTTTTGACAATAATCATGCTTTCGGTCAATCTTTTGGTGAAAACCACAATCTTTTGATGGCAATAGTATTTTCTCACGATCTTTTGACGAAATCAGAATTTTTTTTTTGCAACCTTTTCATGAAAATCATCTTTTTTCATGCGATCACGTGTCATGTCGCATTTTTTGCAAAGAATCACAAGAATCTCATGCTTGCACATTATTTGATACACATCTTGAAGTACAATTCTGTTTTAAAACAATTCTGTTTTATTATTTTGTCTACAACCAATTTAAGCTGTTTTAGGCAAACAGAAAAATAAGGAAAATTGCTCAGAGGGTAAAGATAGCGATTGATTATTCATGTTTTAATAATATAATTCTTGAGCAGTGTATGTGTGTGGGTGTACATACAAAAAATCTCAAAAAGGAGACTCCTTCTCTGTATGTGTATGCAAATATTTATATGTGCACAAATTTACACATATTTAATAATAATAAAAAGATGACTAATTTTACAAAAATATAAATAATTTTACTTTATATTTTTTGCAGAGAAATAAATAATCATATCTTAGGCAGGCCACACACTGATCTGTTTCAAACCTGTTTTCAAAGACTAAAATTTTAGACTTATAAATAAATTATATATTTAAGTAAATAATAATAAACATCATTTTTAGGGTGTTCAAAATGTGACTTGCATAATAACAGAGTCACATTATGTATTCCATGGATCAAACATTAATATTCCTGGACCAATCATAAGCCAATTTTAAATGAAATTTCAGTTTTACAATTTTCGATACTACAAATTTTTAAAACTTAGAAACATAACACATTTTCAATTTTGACACTGTCGTGTACAGGAAAAATGCACTTTTAAATGCAACTTGTTTGAAAGTTAAATTTCAATTTTTTTTTTGAGTCAATTTTTTTGAAATTTTTAATACTTTTTTTTTTGTAATTTTGGCAACAGAAGTATTCTATTTCTGGACATTAAACATGAACCAATCAGAAAATGAATAAAATCCGGATATCACTAGGATTTAGATATGTATTAGATATCTCTACATCAAGCATAACAACCATTTTCAAAATGGTAAAAAAAAAAAAAGAAAAGTTTTAACAATTTCAGTTTTATTTTGATTTCTGCTGGGCCAGGGAGGGGGAAAAAAAAAAAAATATTTTTGTAAATAATTCACATTGCATTAAAAAATATGTTAATTTATTAATGAGATTTCTGTTGTTGTACTTTATATTGAGAATGTTCTATTTCTAGTCCAATTTTTGTCAATTTTAAGTAACAAGGACAGCAAATTTGGGTCTACTAAACATTTTATTGCAGCCCTGTCTTATGAAATCCATTTGAAGAAATAAAGGTATTTAAATTCATATAGAAAGGTAAAATAATTACATGTCAAAAAGTCCTCCTGACTAATGCCGGGACTCACATCAAAAACTGTTGATATTATATGAATGCTGTTGCTGGTAAATAGATTTTTCAAAATGTTATTCACATTAGAAATTCAAACTGTTATACATCAGCCTTTTTTAAAGATAAAGGCAACACAAAAAATGCTTTAGAATTCTTGTATCAAGATCAAACAGTCTGTTACCTTTTATCATTTAAGATATAGATGAAACAAAAAATGCTCCGAAATCTTTATATCAAATTCAAATATGTAAGAAAAAAATATTTTTCAATTTCAAATTTTCTTGTACCTCATTTTAAATTAAAAAGTAAATGCTCTGTATTTTGAAACAAGATGGCAAATGGAACTGGCCAACAAACTCTGTCAAGATATTTGTATGTACTATGTACACACTAAGTTAGGTCCAAATCAATTCATAAATATGCACGTTATCACGTGACAAAATTGAAATCGTTTCAAAATGTCAACTACACTAAAAATTCAAAGATCTATAACATAGCCATTTTTTAAGATATAAACAAAACAAAAAATGCTCTGGAATCCTTGTATCAATGTCAAATACATAAAAGAAAATTCTTTTTCAATTTCTAATTTTTTGTACCACATTTTATGTTTTAAAGTTTTTTAAATTTTTGATCATTAATGAACATTGGTGAACCCAGCATGTTCATCGATGCTGGGTTTGTTTGTGTCTTATGTCTCAAGGTTGCGTGCTTATGAAGACTTCCATCTTGTGCTGCAGAGCAGCCTTACCAACATATAAGAAATAGTAAGCTGGGGAAATAGTAAGCATCGTGCTCTTAGCTTAAATGGTAGAGCACTATTCCAAAGGTTCTGGGTTCGATCCCTGGCTTGGACATTTTTCATCATGTTGGTTCTACACTTAGTTAGCAAGTGATAATTCACATATTAAATATTCAATAACTTCAAGCGTAATTTCACAGCCAGAAATTTAAATACAAATGAGTCTCTATATAACAAAATTCATTGTTCCATCAAAAATTTCGTTATACAGAATAATTTGTTGTATAGAGAAAATTTCAAAATTTTTCGTTTAATGAGTAACTTTTCATTTAAAAAAATGTTTGAGTTTTTAAATTAAGATTTTGAAATGGTTAATGATAAACATTAATTTGATATTCTATTTTTTATTTACTTAAACAATTTCAAAACAAGAAAATCATTGTTGTTTTGAAAGGACAGTAAAACAACAAAAATGAGTTTAAGAAATCTATAATTTTCGGTTGTTTTGATTTCAAAGCTTTTGCATTTTTAAAAATTTAAAAATTTTAACAAGGAATGCAAATATGAGTAGAAAACATTTTCTTCCATTTGATGCATTCCCTTGTAACGTCAAAGACAATAATCATTTCTCTTCCTAGTTTTGTTTATTTTATTTATTTATTTATTTATTTTCACTTTCATTGTCTCTTTTATCAGCATTGTTTTCACAATGTTGTTTAAAATGTTACTATTAGTGGAACTTTACGTATCAATAAGATTGGTAATGCATCTCCGAAAATCTAAAGCGAGCTAAATTTTCTTCGATACTTCCACGCATCTCAATTTTTCTCCATTTCTCTTTTTCAGCTTCAGAATTCACTGAAAAGCGTGACTTTTTAAAAAAAATGCAAATCTTACTTTCTGTAACTTTGAATCAATAAACTGTATTAATTTTTTTTTTTTTTTTTTTTTTTTTTTTGTGTGTGTCATGTAGGGGTGATTGTGGGTCTTTTTTCACATGATCAATAAAGTATAAATGTACAGCTATGAAATATAAACCAGGAAACGGCAAATTTAAATGAATTTCACAAATAATTTAAAACATTGTGTAAAAAAAAATGAAGAAAAAATTATTTATATGGAGATACATATTTCGCTGTATGGAGATTACTTTTAATGTAATGATGAAAAAAATCGACCGTTCCTACAAAAAATTCATTAAATACAGAAATTTGTTGGATGGAGTTTTGTTATAGAGAGATTTGACTATAGAGAGATTTGTTATAGAGATTGACAATATATTAAATTGCTTAAATGAAATAGTCTTTTATGCCTTAACAAATTTACTGTACTTAATGTTTTACAATTCTCAGGAAATAAGTTTAGAAACAATTTTTTAAAGCTATTTTTTTCATTTATTTATGAGGCAAATTACTTGTAGAAAAATTCCAAATTAATCTTAGATTTTTATATCATTTTAAATATTTATAATTTTTTTTAAATTTTAATCAATGATTTTTAAAAGAAATTTTTTTGATTTAAATCATGATTTAATGACTGATTTAAATCGACTGATTAAAATCATTGACACCCAAGTTAAAAAATAATGACATCTTAGACAATGAACTGCTAGCATTTGACTAATAGAAAAATACCAATTTCAAATAATTTCAAAACTTTATTTGAATACATAATTGCTATTTTTAAACAAAGATCCTCTTTGATGGTGTTAGTGGGTATAAAAAATAAATGTAAAAAAATATTAAAGTTTTCAATTAAAAGGATATTTATCTATGTTCTGTAACTCAGGCAAATATGATTTCATTTCCTTATATACAGGATTACCAAAAACTATCTGGTAAAGTTTTTAAAGGATGGTAGATTTTGTAATGGATGATTAAGCAATTTTTGGGCATAAAATGTATGTCTGGAAAATCGCACATATCAGTGCCATATATTGGCACTTACACATTGTATTTCATTGAACTTACACATTTTTCTTCAACCATGTTTAAACATGCCATTTCTGCGACAAGAAAAAAAAAAAAAATCTATATTCACTAATCTGTTTTTTTCAGCAAATTAGTTACGACTTACCTTTAGTTTCTTTTGATTCTAGAGATTTCATATGGTTAACAGCTTTCAAATCTGCCATTTTTAAAGCTTTTCTCGGAGTATACAGTAATGTATATTTGGAATCCATAACTTTATTCAAAGTGTCAATGAAACCATTCACTTGAGAATATTGCAATCGTCCTTTCATATACCTAAAAAAAAAAAAAAAAAAAAAAAAAAAAAAATACAGATGTCTTAAAATATATATATATAAATAAAATATATATAATAAGTAGATGTAGTATTTCATTTTTGTTAACATGAAGATTTATCAGCAGTCCAGCGTATGAATTCCAACATAGTGAATTCTCACTACATCTATTTTTTATACAGTTAGTGAATCTAGAACAGCACTTCTATATTTTCTTAATTATTTTAAATTTGAATATAATAATTTTAACACATATTGAAAATATATTTTATGAATAGACCACAGAAAATCATCTTAAAACAAATATACATCGTAAACCACAATGTTTGTATTGTACTTTAAGTTTTTTTTTTTCACCTGAAAAATATAATTTGTTCAAATAAAAATTTAATCAATTTAAGTTAGGAATATTTTTTAACTACTTCTTATTCTAATATGATAAATAATATTAGCACTATTACCATAACAATAGTGATTGAAAGAGCCAATTAATTAAATAACATAGCCAATATCACTGGCACCTAGAACAAGACATTAATTTAGTCCTCTAAAAATATGTATATTTATTAATAGCATGACACTTTCTGAGGTTTCACACCTGCCCCTATTGTCATAATACTACATTCCTGGTCAAAATTATCAAAACATTAAAAATATAACTACTTTGCTCATTTTAATTAAAAATAATAAATTTTAAAATTTGTGAAACAAGAAAAAAAAATTTAAAATTTTAATAGCCATAATTATAAGGACATTGCTTATAAATTTGAATGAATACAAGTTTATTTAAAAATGTAAATCACATAAATTAGGAGATTTTTAGTTATATGATTCAGTTTTGCGATTTTCAGTTATGCAATTTAAATTATTTAATAGTCATACTTATAAGGACATTGCTTATAAATTTGTATGAATACAAGTTTAATAAGAAATGTAAACCACTGTAGGAAATTAGATGATTTTCCGAGAGAAAAAGCCCCGGACAGTACAAAAGTTAAGAAAAATCCCACACAAAGGTCGGAAAGGTAGAAAGAAGTAATGTATATCAATTCATCTTAGCAAGAGACAGTTTTTCAGAGAAGCAGAAAATAGACGCGACAGTATGTCGCCCGTTTGAAATTGCCGCTTCGGTAAGTATCCCACGGTTTCGGAAAACATTGCAAGGCAAAAATGAAACTGGTATCGACGAATAAGAAAATAGCTTGTTAATGACATAAGGTAGATAAGATTTAAATGGACGAAAAAAGTAACGGAGGTTTTTTGAAGGGGGGTCGAGAAAAGATGAAAAAGAGAAGGGAGTCGAGTTCTGAAGAGAGAGAAGGAGGACACCTGCTGGGAGCAGATAGATTTCTCTCTCGAGGGAGTGACTTAAAATCAGCGGTCCTGGCTGATCTTAGAAGGAAGATGACTCCGGATATAGGAGCATGAATAGTGCGGCTGAGTGGACACTCGTCGTGAATTTGTGAAACAGATTATATTAATCAAAGGAACTGTTTGATAACATTCCTCCATCTGAGCAATCTAAATGTTTGTAGTAAAATTTCAATGAACAAATTGAATATAATCAGAGACTCAATAGCTTTATCTCAATGACTTTTATGGAAATCAGAACCCTTTCATGAACTATTAATTTATTTGTTTGTGATAAGATTTGTATATTCAAGAATCATCTATACATTTAATAAAATGTTTTAATAATTCATACATGAGTCAACGCCTCACCGAAGTATACGCACCACGCTACCTGGTCTTCATTAGAAGGCGTCACAAACTGGTGGCAGCACTTCGATTTCAAATAAAGACTATTGTTTGATAGAGCAGAGGAGTCTGAAACAGGAGTTCATCAAGAACGAAAAAGGAGTTCATCCCGAACGACAACAGGAGTTCATCCCGAGCGACAACAGGAGTTCATCCCGAGCGACAACAGTTCACCCCGAGCAACATCGGAGTTACGGAAGGCACAGCACCGAGAAGGCACAGCAAGTGCGAGCGGGACAAATTCCGGGAGACAGTGTTCGGAGGGCTTGATACCGGACGAGAGCTGCGACACAGAAGGGACAAGCCAGACACATCGAACGGTCCAGCGGCGAGCCAGGCTGAGCGGGACAACCAGTGACGGCGGAAAAAAGGCAGACTATTCTATCTGTGATAGCAACGAGCGAAGTCCAACAACAAAACAAGGTAAGCTGCATGTTTTGAGTGGCTTAGTATTACTGTATGAGTGCATTAATTCAAAAGTTAACATTTCGAGGCATAGAGAGTTTGTTTTGTTGATTAAAAGTAATCTTTCAAAGAAAATAAAAATGTGGATTTAGTAAGATTAAGTAATTTAGGCAAATAAATAATTGAGAGTCTAGATAACAAGTAAGAGAGAAAAAAAAAAAAATACAGTCAGCAGTTGATGCTGGGCAAGAAGTGTAATACTTGCAAGATATTTTGTATTGAAAAATACTTAGAATTAGTATAAAAGAAATTTTTTTTTCCTGAAAAATATAGTCTGGACCAAAATAATATGGGCATTTGATAAGGATGCAAAGAGAGCTCAATGTTTGAAGGAGGTTTAAAAATAAAAACATAAGTATAGGTAGTGATGAGGTACTACGTATGAAATTAATTTTTTTCACTGTGCATATATGTGTATAGGGCATTAAAATCTGAGTGAAATTTTTACATAAGAGTGATAATCTTCATAAAGAGTGAAAAAAAAAATAAGAAAGTGTCTATATGTTATTGCTAATTTATGTATTTACCTAAGATATATTTATTTTATATGTAACCTTATTTAATTGGATAGTGTTCAATAAATTTGTATATGAAAGTGCTTTAAAATTAAAATATTTTAGGAAATGAAGTACAATCTAAAATTAAATATCAGTTGACGAAAGTATTAGTTTTTGAGTATTACTTAAAATATTTGGGGAGGAGTTAAAATAAGTAAATATGGCAAAGGTTACTTCACTGAAGTACTGCAGAAGAATTGATCTGATACATTTAGCAGACGTGCTAGAAGTAAAAATTGCAGAACATGACAAAATAGCGATAATTATCGAGAAAATACAAAGTTCGGATAGTTATGACGAGCAATTTGCGCTTACGCAAGTCGGGTTCATAATAAAGGACAGGGAAGATCAGCTGGTGCAGGAAAAAGAGAGGGAAAGATTAGAAATGGAAAGAGAAGAAAAACAGAAAGAAAGAGAGTTTCAGTTAGAACAAATTAGGTTAACGCAAAACGCGGACAGAAGAAGCTCCATTTCGAGTAATAGATCAGAAAGAGCACCCAAAATTTCATTAAAGGGAATTATGCAAAAATTTGATCCAGAAAAGTCCGATATCACTTTATTTCTTAACTTATTTGAAAGACAAGCCGAGAGATCCGGGATAGAAAGCGACGATCTTGTGACACACTTATTGGCATTACTGCCCATAGAGATCGCAGAATTAATATTACGCGAACAAAAAGAACTTGTGGACAACTTTGAGCATGTAAAATCAGTTTTATTGGCAAGATACAGACTTAGCCCAGAAGCGTATCGTCAAAAACTAAACAAACATGCGAAAAATCCAAACGGCCCTTGGAAAGATCTAATTTTCGAATTAAATAGCTTTCAAAACGGGTGGTTAAATGGTATAGGTATCACAAAATTTGAAGAGCTAAAGGACTTATTAATAACGGAACAGATTAAAAGGCGTGTGCCGGCGGAGATAAGGGAACACTTCATTGATTCGTGGGCGTCGTATAAAAATCCGGAAACTCTAGTGAAAGATCTGGACGGCTACGAAGAAATAAAAAGCGTGCAAAAACAGACATGGAAAGATAGGTATTCGGCGGAAAAAAAGTTCGAATGGTCGAGAGATGAGGAAAAAGAACCGGAAAAAAATCAGGAAATAAAACCAAATTGGCGAGAAAAAAATGATAAAGAGGACAGGCAGAGAACTTTCGAAAAAACGACGAAAAACACTTGTTTCGTTTGTGGAGATCCGAGCCACTGGAAGCGAAATTGCCCAGAAAATAAGAGAAATATAACAAACATTGCGAATGTTCATCACATTCAGGAGGGGACAAATTTCAAAGAGAATTTTAAACCTTATCTAGGTCAGGCGCATATAAATGGAAAAAAATGCACAACGCTAAGAGACACGGGAAGCCAGTATGACGTGATTCCCGAAAGATTAATTAAACCCAATCAATTAGATGGTAGGGAAATTTACGTAAAACAACCGCTAATAAACGATGTAAGAAGGTTACCTACGGCGGACATTACATTAAATATCGAAGGGCTAGGAAGCTTAAAGACGAAAGCTATAGTGGCGGATAAAAGCACAGACTTGTCATATTATATTTTGGGTAACGACACTCAAAAAGAAATAGATAAAATTAAAAGAAACACCTCCCATAATAGATTCAAAACAAAACCAGAACTAAAATGCTCTTTTGCTGAGAGAAGAGGAGAAAAAGAGAATAGCTTCCAGTCAAATATGACAGGAAAGATTTCAGATGTGAATTCGAAGGGAAGGAGTGTAAAAAGGACGCAAGAAAATAAATACGTGAATTTCGGATTAGAAAAATCTTTGTTACGGAAGGAAATAAAAGAAAAAAAAGCAGACCAGACCAGACAATGGTTTAAAGAACGTTTTAAAAATCATAATTCGGGCTACTCAAACGGTAAAGTCAGGCAAAAGCCGCAAAATAAACAGAAGGAATTGGAAAACACCGAACACAAAGCCAGTAGACGGGGGAAATTTGGAAAGATGCCAGCAAAAAGTGATCAGGCTAAAAGCGACAGAAAAATGGGATTCAACAGATACGTTAACAAAAGGGATGCATCGACGTGGGACAAAGGGTTAGGTTTAAATGAGGGTAGGTCATACGACCAAGCAAGTAGTACGATGCGAAAAAGAGTTAATGCTATAAGTACCATGAAAGATTACTCGGAAAAAGTAGCGGGGAGAGTTGAAAATTCCCACAATCAGAGTAAAAATATTGTTAAATCCCCTGAAAAAAGAAAAGAACAACAGCATGGCAGAACGAATCCAGGTATAAATACACTTGTCAAAGTTAAATTGTTGTAAAATTAGAGCAAGCTAAGCTCTAGAATAAGCTAGGTATAATATATTAATTCTTATTTTGTTTTTTGTGTAAATGTTAAAGTGCTAGGTAGTATGTGATTTATTTTTAGTGTAAATTCTTAATGTGCCTAGAATGGTAGGTACAAAAGGCTATGATAAGAATAATAAAAAAAAAAGGTTTAAAAATAAGAGGTGGTTGAGGTAGATTGCGAAGATCGACATTAACTTTGCAACCTTATCATTATGCCATTAAATAGAGGTCAGGCAAAGACATATCTCATGTCGACTATTTAAGTAGGAGTGAGTAAGTTTTTCTAAATGTATATAGTGTAAAATTCTCATAAAAAAATATTTGACTATAAGTGTAAAAGATATAGTAGGAAAGTTCAAAATTTTTTTATGGATAGAAATAGTTAATTTCAGAGATGAATTTCTTTTGTGTGTGTGTATGTATTCAGCCACTCAGAATATGTGAGCTAACCTTTGATTTCCAGATATTCCGTCTTGCAGCCAGAATATCATTTTAAGGAGGGGGGTATTGTAGGAAATTAGATGATTTTCCGAGAGAAAAAGCCCCGGACAGTACAAAAGTTAAGAAAAATCCCACACAAAGGTCGGAAAGGTAGAAAGAAGTAATGTATATCAATTCATCTTAGCAAGAGACAGTTTTTCAGAGAAGCAGAAAATAGACGCGACAGTATGTCGCCCGTTTGAAATTGCCGCTTCGGTAAGTATCCCACGGTTTCGGAAAACATTGCAAGGCAAAAATGAAACTGGTATCGACGAATAAGAAAATAGCTTGTTAATGACATAAGGTAGATAAGATTTAAATGGACGAAAAAAGTAACGGAGGTTTTTTGAAGGGGGGTCGAGAAAAGATGAAAAAGAGAAGGGAGTCGAGTTCTGAAGAGAGAGAAGGAGGACACCTGCTGGGAGCAGATAGATTTCTCTCTCGAGGGAGTGACTTAAAATCAGCGGTCCTGGCTGATCTTAGAAGGAAGATGACTCTGGATATAGGAGCATGAATAGTGCGGCTGAGTGGACACTCGTCGTGAATTTGTGAAACAGATTATATTAATCAAAGGAACTGTTTGATAACATTCCTCCATCTGAGCAATCTAAATGTTTGTAGTAAAATTTCAATGAACAAATTGAATATAATCAGAGACTCAATAGCTTTATCTCAATGACTTTTATGGAAATCAGAACCCTTTCATGAACTATTAATTTATTTGTTTGTGATAAGATTTGTGTATTCAAGAATCATCTATACATTTAATAAAATGTTTTAATAATTCATACATGAGTCAACGCCTCACCGAAGTATACGCACCACGCTACCTGGTCTTCATTAGAAGGCGTCACACCACATATAGTTGGATACTTTCAGTCATGTAATTTGACCAAGCTTGCAAAAAGTTTTGATGATCATGATGTGGGTTTAACTGACAAAGAATTGTAAGCAGCTTCCTGAAGACAAGTGATGAATGAATATTGCTTCCCATTTGCATAAAAAATTGTTCACTGTTGTATTCTATTCACTTTATAAAATGTTTTTACTTTGCAATTGATGTGGTTAAACTCCTTTATTTGCAGATTTTGAGGAATGATACAATGCATTATCATGTTGGAAAATGAATTTTTCATCTCCTAGCAAAAATTTTTCATTCCTAAAGCCAAAACATCTGTTTATATACTGCATGTGTACATTTTTTAGTTCACCATTTTCGTTAAAAAAAAAAAAATAATAATAATAAGCTTAACCTTGAGCCCAGTAGCAGAAAGTTATGATTGTGTCTGCGACAGCAATGCAGCAGGATGAAAATTGTCTGCAGGAGGGCGTGTTATAATTGTCTTATATACATTATAGATATAGTTCTTACTGATTAATATTATAAAAAGACAACTATATTCCAATAAAAATATAAAACTTGAATAAGTAAATAGTAAAATTAATATTTTTTGAAGAATTAGATTAATAATGAATATGTAAAGTGGTTCTTTAAGTTTGAAGTTAAGGCTAAATCTATTTAAAATTACATTGAAATATAGTGTACATCTATTGAAAACAATGTATAGTTTCTTAACTTGCCTAAGTATTCAAATCTAGAGAAGAAATAAGTATAATGATATTATAGAAAAAATAAATCATTTATATTGTCACATGTGAAATAGTGATAAAATGAAGAAAACAATTCCAATTCCATTGAAAAGTAGATATCATACTGCCTTCTTAAATTCTCAAAACATTTGTTTACTTGTTAAATCATAATAAAATGTTATAATAAAATATGTTAAAATAAAATATTGAAATGTGCTAAATTTTTTTTTCAAAAAAAAAAAAAAGGGACAAAAATCACTTAAAATATCAAAACCTTAAATTTTATTCAAAAAGGCTGCACATAAAAAATTTAAAGTCACTATTTCTTTAGCATAAAGTATATATGTTATAGTTTTATAGCAGTGATACCTTGAAAAACCAAGTAAATATTATGAAAAAGAAATTCCGAATTATAATTTTTATAAATACACTGGATGTGTATCCAAAATTTTATTAAAATTTTCAGTGCTAATTTATAGCCAAAAAACGAATTCTGATGCAGAAAAATCCGTTTTTGAACAACAACCAAAAAGAAAACTATTTTGGGACAGCAAAATTAGTTTTTGGAGAAAGGAAGAGAAAAACAATTTTGTAGCAGCAAAAACTAGAATTCGGTAACAAAAAATATGTAACTTTTTTTTAAAAACATAATTAGCCTTTTTTCACCATTTTTTAACGAAATTTACTATTTTTTCGCGATTTTTTGAAGAAATCTGCTTGTTTTTTGCGATTTTTTCACAAAATCTGTCGTTTTTTGCTATTTTTGATGAAATATATCGTTTTTTCGCGATCTTTTGATGAAATTTACCTTTTTTTTATTTTTTAAACGAAATTTATTGTTTTTTCATAACTTATTGACGAAATCTTTACTTTATTCGCGATCTTTTGGCGAAATCTGTCGTTTTTTCGCGATCTTCTAACGAAATCTGTCGTTTTTTCAATATTTTTTAACGAAATTTACCATATTTTCGAGATTTTTTGACGAAAACTGCCTCTGTTTCGCGATCTTTTATTGAAATCTAACTTTTTTTGCGATTTTTTTTATGAAATCAATCATTTTTTCGCGATCTTTTGATGAAATTTACCGTTTTTTCGCGATTTTTTAAACGAAATTTGTTTTTTCATGACTTATTGATGAAATCTCTCGTTTTTTCGCGATGTTTTGACAAAATCTGTCGTTTTTTAGGATCTTTTGACAAAAGATACCGTTTTTTCAAGATTTTTTGACGAAATTAGACGTTTTTCACGATTTTTTAACAGAATTTACTATTTTTTCGGGATCTTTTGACGAAATCTGTCGTTTTTTCGCGATCTTTTGATGAAATCTGTCGTTTTTCGCGATCTTGTAACGAAATCTGCCGTTTTTTCAATATTTTTTGTCGAAATATTCCATTTTTACGCGATTTTTTGTCGAAATTAGTCTTTTTTCACGTTTTTTTTTTTTTTTTTTTTTTTTGTCAAAATCTGCCGTTTTTCTGCGCTATTTTGATTAAATCCATCTTTTTTTCATGATCTTTTGTTGAAATCTACCTTTTTTTTTTTTTTTGATGAAATCTATCATTTTTTTCGCGATCTTTTGATGAAATTTACCGTTTTTTCGTGATTTTTTAAACGAAATTTATTGTTTTTTCATGATTTATTGATGAAATCTCTCGTTTTTTCGCGATCTTTTGACGAAATCTGTCGTTTTCTTACGATCTTTTGACAAAAGATACCTTTTTTTCAAGATTTTTTGACAAAAGATACCATTTCTTACACGATTTTTTTTACGAAATTAAAAGTTTTTCACGATTTTTTTTTTAAACAAAATTTACTATTTTTTCGTGATTTTTTGACGAAATCTGCCATTTTTTCACGATCTTTTGTCGTAATCTGCAGTTTTTTGCCGTCTTTTGATGAAATATGACGGTTTTTCTCGCGATCTTTAGGTGAAATTCGCCATTTTTTATTCGTCCTGTCCAATTTTTTCCCCCAAATCATAATTTTTTTTTCTTTTCCAAGTTGGCAAATTTGTCTGCAATGATAAAAATAAATCTGCGACGCACGTCTCGCGTCATGCACTTTCTGCTACCGGGACCTTGAGTTCACATAGCACTCCGAAAGCATGACGGATCTTTCTTTATTTTGATGACCCCCCATACAATGCTCATATTCCCCTATAAATAATGCCAGTATTAACATGTAAGTTTAGGTCCATCAAAATTCAAGATTTAACATTCCTCATCTGCTTTTATGAATTAATATTTGTGGAATGTGAAAAGGAATAGAAATGCTGCATAGAGTTGGAGTCATTTAAATAAGGGAGGATCAAAATGAAATAACAATAAAAAATGTATACACACAACACACTTAGCTTTCATTTATTATCAGGAGAAAAAATAAATTAATTCAAAAACAATCATGCCAAATGCTGAAAAATGTTGTGTGCTTTTGATCCTGAAGTCATTCCTGGAGCTATCTTTCAACAGCCCACTCGCATACTGCAAGGAATGTTCAAGACGCATACAGCTAGCTCTTCTTCCATGACCAATGTATTTGCTAGATATGTCGCCCATTAAACATAAATGGGATTTTATTGGTCAGCGTCTTGCTTGTGATTCTCAGCCTACAGCTTCTACAGAAGAATTCTGGGTATGCCTATGAATATAGAATGCTGTTCCGGCAGACATTCCAAATCTGTTTGGCTTCATGCTACGTCATATAGCAGCACTAATTGCATCAAGTGGTGGCTACTTCAAATACTAATTTCAAACACTTAATATTGTTTTCTTGCTTTGAAAATGCAATCATTTGCTTGTATTAATATTAGTTGTTATTGTATTAAATTTAATTCAATTTTGATGATTCCTTGATGGTGCTGCAATTTTTAGTATGAGTTCATAAAGTTTAAATTGCAGTCTAAAGTGACAATAAAATTTACATAAAACAACATTTATTTTCTAGTGCCATAATCACTTACTTAGGAACAGATTCGAATTCAGATAGAGTCAGGCATTTAATTTTTGTAGGGGCTTTTTTCTGTTTTGAAGGAGCTTGTACAGCAACAGTTTCAACCTTTTCTCTAAAAAGAAAAAAAAGTAATATAACAAAAGGAAATATAAATAAGCATGAGAAAGCATTTGATTAATATCCAGCATATTTATTTAAAATATAAGTTTTGCATGAATTTATTCTTAAAAATTAAGTAAAATGATGATTCCAAGAGTTACATTAATATCTATGAAAAGTTTAATGTTAAATAACTAGACCTGAGGCTTTATGATCCCATTAAGGATCAGGATTTACAATCCCAATTCTTTTTACTTGCCTTTGGCCCTGATGTGTTATAACAGCATACATTCTGGTTAGATGTCAGTCTGATGCAAGACTCTCATTGTTTAGTTTCCAAACAAATTTGATCGCTTATTTTATTGACCTTAACGAGATAAAATGTTGAGTGAACCTTGCTGAGTGGGAGTCAAAATCTCAACCCGTAGCAAGGCAGACAAGGGGCTATGCACATTATATATAGTTATAATTTTAAGGAAAAGGGGAGGGGAGGTCTGACACATGATATATTAAGATATCTTAAAGGGGAGGGGCGATTGTCTTCTGATGTCAATATAATTTTTGATCCAACCATTTTTTTTTTAAATTTGTAACATTTGTTTTCATCTAAAAAGCATACTATCATCTATTTTTTTAGTCTGTTATCTATTTTTATAAAAATACAAAGTTATTAGAATCACTAAATTATACAAAATTATTTAATTCTAAAATGCAGAATAATTTGACATTCAGAGTCTTTTGAATATTTGTATGTATACATAATCGTCCCATATCGTGAGAAACCATATGTGAAGTACATTTGAAATAAGACTAGTGTTTACAAATAAATAAAAGAAAAAGTGAAAAAAATGCAGTCCATCTGTTTTATTAATAAGAATTTCTATCTTTGTGTGAGGTTAGTACAAGAAGGCGTGGAGAGTTTGAGGGATGATAACATATAACAGAAGGAGAGGTAGGCAATCTAAAATTAACAACAAGTTGATAATGTTATATATGCACAGCCCCCAAGCATGCTACCAGTATGCCACTAGATTTTTAATGTTAAATAAAAAGTCAAGCCAAAAATGAATAATTTTTTCAACCATATTTTGTTTCCCCAAATATAAAAAGTATGGAATTCTGTCATAGAATGAAAATCTTCCTAAGACAAGAGCTTATCAAAAATGGTAATTAGATATTACTTGATTATCCTGTCGACAAAAAACTATCCCCAAACTATAAAGCCAATTAGATTCATTTTAAACACGTTAAATTAATTAGAACAGATATAAATTTACCATTTAACCATTACCATTAACGTGTTTAAAATTAATCTAATTGACCTTGGATTTATTCTGTTGAGCTGATCCAAAGTATCAGATCAGATTAAGTGATCATTCAGGTTAATTGGGTGAAATAGTCCTCCTGTGTTCGTTTCAGGGATGGCTCAGTTGGAAGAGCATTGGCAGCTTCAGCCAATACATACCTGGTCACGAATCCTGACATTGACTTTTTTCACTCAAAAATGGTAAATTTACATCTGTTATAAAGCCAATAATGGATGATCATAAATGTCAAATTTACTTGACACTAAGCATATTACCTGTGTTTGTTACATCATTAAGATTTGATTTTAATTTGATGTTTTATTTGTTTTTTACTTTTTTCTATCTTTAGAAGAAGAAAGTATTGGAAAATTTCACAAACTTTTAATCTTTTATTCAGTTTTTTGTTTCATCTAATCTGTCTTATCTTCTTGCAATGTGCCCAGCCCATTTCCATTTTAGTTGTTTGATTCTTTAAAAGATGTCAAAAACTTTTGTCTGATTGACCTTATCAAAGAAGCAAGCGAAGAATTTTCAAAAAGGCTATCCTTATTGTTTCCAAATGCTTCATGAAATGAGATGCACCAGAAGATTGGAATAATGCTGTGATGGTGCTACTTTATAAGAAAGGGGAGAAGAAAAACATTAAAAAACACTGTCCGACCAGTTTACGATCAGTGATTTATAAAACTGTCACCAAAATTTGAGCAACAAGACTTGAATCAACTGTGGACTCAGCTCAACCTAGAGAACAAGCAGGATTCTGAAGTGGATTCAGCACAATGGATCATATTCAAACAATAAGGGAACTCATAGAAAAATATAAAGAATATAATTTACCTTTCTGACTAGCCTTTATTGATTATGAGCATTTGATTCGGTCTACATATCAGCAGTAGTAGAATAGAATCTTTGGAGGACACGGGTATAGACAAACTTTATATCAATATCATAAAGAAGATTTACAAGAATGAAACAATAACTATCCGTTTGGATAATAGGAAAGCTAAGATCAAGCTTGGAAGAGGAGTAAGACTAGGAGACACCATTTCACCTAAGTTTTTTACTGCTGTCTTAGATAATATTTTCAAGGAGCTGAATTGGGAAAACAAAGGGATTAGAATAAATAGGGAATATTTAAGTCATCTCCAGTTCGCTGACGACATTTTAATTTTCAGTAACAGCCTTGAAAAATTGGAAAATATGCTAAAAAATTTGGCAGAAGCTAGTATTAACATGGGATTAAAAATAAATTTGGAAATGACTAAGGTGATGTTCAATTCATTTATATTAAAAAAGAAAATTGTCTACAAACACACCCATATGTATGTATATATATAAATATATATACTTTTAAAAATAAAATCAAAGTAACTCATATATATATATTAAAATAACACTTATGATACTGATATTCAGAGCAAATAACCACAAAGTCAATATATTGCAGTACAGTAATCCCTTGAAATTGCGAATGTTGGAACTACCTTCTACTTGTACATGCAAGGGGGTTAGTTTGACACAAATGCTAAAATTCTTGCAACTTGTGCCATTTCAGTAATACAGTAGGGTATATAGTACATAAAGTGTCACAGAATTAATAGAATTTGTAAAGCAAAGTATAAAAAACTATATAACATTTTGTGAAAAAATATTCTTTATAAGACAAAATTTGAAAAACCAAGTTCAGTGTTCGCAAATATTGAAATTTTCTAGTTTGCAAATAATCAAAACTCGCAAATGTCAATTGATAACTGTATAATGTTTTGAAGAAATATATTTACAAAAAAAAAAAAAAAAGGCGTGACTGAGTTTTAACCCCCTTCTTGGCACGTTTCCAAAATATCGCCACGTTGGTGTACTTTTGCGTTTTGTCTCCCGAAGCGGGATTTAAGTCCAGGAGACACTAAGCAATACAAAGCTTTTAGAAGAAAAAAAATTCTTTCTCAGGGGGGCTCCGCCCCTTCTGAACCCCACGGCTATAAATTTCCTTAAAACATGTATAACATCAAAACATGCAAAACAATTCCGCTCAAGAAACAAAGAAATTGTACACATATTTTCTTTTAAAAACAAAACCAGCCTTTTTTAAATAAAAAAAGAAATTAATAATAGATTTTCTAAAGAAACATACTAAGCTTTGAAGTCAAATAATGTTTTTCTTTTATATTTAATATGAAACTAAATAACATTAAGATTCAAAACATCTAAAATACTAAAGCAAGGCCTAAAACACTTACTTTTAACTACAAAGCATGCATATGCATTCAAAAAACAATAGAAATGTAGAAAATACTTCCTTTTAAATACAAAACAAAGGTTTCTAATAAAAAAAATCACTCATATATTCCCCCCAAAAAGTTTACTCACTCGATGTTACTCTTCGAAATCCAACGGCCTCTAATGAGACACAAGAAATTTAATTAATTTCAAGGCACAAGACTTCAAACTTTTAAATGTTTCTCCTCTCTTGTCCAATAAGAAAACTAGAAAAGAAAGAACGAATGGAGCATGCGCAAGCCAAGGAGCAAAATCACTCCGAATCTAACGAGGGTTGTCAAGAAGAGCAGCACCTAAATGGAAAAGAAAGCAAGGCATGGCGCAGTCATCGTGCTTTTAAAAAAAACGTCGCCAAGAAGTGGGTTAAAACTCAGTTTACCCAAAAAAACTTCTAAAACAAAATTTACATTATTTTGAGATATAATTCTAAATTAGTATGTCGGTAACATCTTATTAATTCTATTCTTAATAAATTTTCTCTTACTTTTTTGGAATATTACTGGACTGTGGCTTTAAAACAGCAGGAAAATTTTCATGCATATGATCCAACTTTCCATCTAAAGATTCTACTGTATGCAGCAATCCCTAAAATAATTTTTTAACACAAAATATTTTAGTTTGGTTGAACAGAAAACTATATAATGTTCATATTCTGTATAAAATAATAAATTTAAAAAAGGAAGGCAAAAAGAATGAAAAAATGCCCCCCGCCCTCATCTCTAAAAATCATATGTATCAACAGTATAATATTTAACTTAAAGAAGACAGAAATAGTTTCAGTCTAATGATCTTTTAATGCCAAAAGCACATTACATACTACAATTAATTGAATTAAGAGGCTACTTTAGTCAAGGGGGGGAAAAATTGTTGGCTAATGCTAATTCTACAGAACAGTGGTGAATTCAAACACTTTTCTGCGGGAGAGATATCTGTGGGTCCAATGGAAGGGGGGGGGGGGAGATGTCCCCCTGAGCCACCTTCATTAATTCACCTAAATCAACACTCCTACAGAAGAAATTTATAAGAATATCTGTCACATTTCAATATTTTTCAATTATAATTTTTTTTCTTCTTGCAATGGAATTGAAGTTGATCTGTGCAAAGGCCATTTTTGATTTTGTTTATGGATATTTCTATTAAATACAGGACACTTTCATTTTTGGAACCAGTTTTGAAAGTAAAAGTATCTTTCTTTAAAAAAATCTCCAAACAAAATCAAAAAAGTAAAAAAAGGACAGATGTAGATATTAATCTCAGTTAGCCAATGCAAAAAGAATCATTTTAAAACATTGCAAACAAGGTACAATAGATTCCCTTAAATCCGCAACTCTCTAAAATCAACGCACATAATTTTCAGATGTAAACAATGAAACATTCAGTTCAGAAATGGGGACAAAATTCGACTTTTCCATTTTATATCAATTTAATAACTATTTTAATTTGTAATTTTTGTTAATAATTACTGAATTCATGTTTTTTAATGAAGGAAGAATAAATTTATTTCTGAAAAAAATTCAAGATATTGCTTACATCATTGGTAATTCCAATCTTTTTACTAAATATATTTAAGTATTAATCTAGGTTTTTTTTGGTTATTAAGTCTGTTTAAACCTGAAATAAAACTTCTTTATTTTATGATTTTTATGTGAATTAGTAATAATATATACCCTCATGAGGCAAGTTTCATTGAATAATTTAGGAAAAATGCATTTAATCTTTCTAATGAATATTTAATCATACATTATTGATTTTTAATTTGACATTTGCATTTAATATTTTAATCATTTTAAAAATTATCCAAATTTATATTATTTTAATTTACTACTCTTTTAAATATTTTATTATATTGTAAGCATTCATTTTAGTTTTGAATGCATTCAAATTTACTGTTTCAAAAATATAAACAAAGCAATGACCAGAAATCCGCACAACCTCTGATCCCAAGCTGTGCAGATTTAAGATTGTCTACTGTAGCGGTTCCCAAACTTTCTTTGTATGCGACCCACCTTTCAGTGAAAAAAAATTTCGCTATCTACTCAAGATAAAGTTGTATATCAGTATAGCAATTTTATTACGATCTCTATACGCTCGGCTATCTTATCCTATGAAAAACGGCAATTTTCTTACGGAAGATACATTATCAACAAAAACAAGAATCAGTAATCTCAATGTGCATAAATAAATAGTATTTAAAACAATGCACAAACTATAAAGATAGTTAAGAATAAGGGTACTTACGTATTAACGCCATCGCAGTTATTCTATTCGGCCAACTTCAGTTAACTATTCGGCCGAATACCGAATATTCGCCTTTCCAAATACTTTTTATATTTCAAAATTTAAAGGTATTAAAATGTTACTTTTTAAAATAGTTTTACATAATATTTAATAAAAGAAACTTACATTTTGATAAACAAGAGCTTTTTATAAGAGCATTTAGTATTAAAAAAATCTGTCTTCAGTTATTTAAGAAGCACAATTATGAAACTTTAATAAAATTTTCTATGAATCAAAACAATAATTTTAAAATCAAATAATGAAAAAATGGCCGAAGAAAATTTTACAATCTGATAATGGTCCTTTTTAAATAACTCAAGGCAGATTTTTTTCAATATAAAGTACAAATATTTTCAACTTAATTTTGAATAAAGGTATGTTTGGTTCATAATTCTTTTCTTATGAATGGTGGTATTTTCCACTCTTCCCATCATATCATATTTTACAGAAATCAAAGCATGCGAGTTGAAAATATGTTATCTTATTTATTGTTAATGTAATAAACGAACACACAAGTTTTGACCTAGAGTGAGATGAAATACAATGTACTTATGACTCAATAAGTTGATTATGATTATGGTTTCATGAACAAAAATTGTCTGCCTTGATAGCTATTATTAATAGCCTTGATAGCTATTCTTTTTTTTTTTCTTTTAAAGGACTTTTATTTGGGGAAAAACAGGAAACAGATTATTTACTAAACAAAATTTAGAAACTTGCATCAGCACATAATTTATTCCTAAGGAGAATCCTAATAAATCACCATTTTAATCCTTCTTATGGTTAATTTTCTTAAGTTATACTTCACAAACAGCAAATAAATAATGTAAAAACATTCTATTTTATTTTAAAATGATTTTGTTTCTAATTATTTTTATATATAAATTAAAAAATTGACAGTTAAAAGTAGAAATAGTGAAAAGTTTTTATTAAGTATTGGATTCGGATGAATACTTTGATATTCGGCCATACCGAATATTCGGCACGCCAAATAGTTTCATATTCGGCCAAGCCGAATATTCGGCTCAAATGAATAGTTTAATATTCGGCCTAACCGAATATCCGGTAACATGGCCGAATACCGAATATTCGGTGCATCCCTAGATGAAATAAAAGATACATTTTGTAGACAAACCTTGATTGTTCTGTGACCCACCAAAAAAATTGCCGCAGCCCACCAGTGGGTCGCAACTCATAGATTGGGAGCTGCTGGTCTACTGTATTTAATAGCTTAATAAAAAAGAGATTGTAAACTACATACAATAAAAATTTTAAACATTTACAAAATAAAGTGTTAGTTTGTTGTCAATAACTTTATCCTGCAGTCTATGAACATTCATTACTCTCTGCACACAGATTCTGTTATTTGAGGAAATTTAAATATTTATACCCAATTTATAATTAAATATTTATTCATTGGAAAATTGGATTACTGAAAAAATATATGTACCAAATTAACTTTACGAGATTAACTGCTAATGACAATTTTCATTGTTTACATTCCAACATTTTGTATGGATTATACATCGGCAGTTTTTACAGAGTTGAATGTACCTACAACCTACAATATGAATATATATTAATTTATCTTTCTGTGTCAGAGAGACAGAGGAAAATTATATCATTGGAAAATTTTTCCATTTGGGCTTCCTCGTATTATTCACTCCTAGTTATGGCCCTGATTTCAGAGTGTAAAAGAACACATGCCTTTATTTTGTTTATGTAGCATGTACTACTATTCTTTTCATGAATATTTTGATTTAGGGTACAGTTGAACCTTAAAACACGTTTATTCTGTATTCTATAAGTTTAAATTTTTGTGCCAAACAAAGTTGATTCTCTTACTTTTTGGAAATATGTCTCATTCTGCTCCATTCTCCCCTTATATTATCCTGAATTTATTCAGCACAATGACTAATAATATTCGGCAAGATGGAATATCCAACTACAGATGGATAAGTATAAAGTGGATGACCACTTTATACTTAATTTTTGAACCATTCAGAAATTAAACATAATAACAACAATTTTTTAAACTGAAAATCAGCACTCTGAACATTATTTGTAAAAAGGAATAAACAAAGAGGGAGGGAGAGAGAGAGAATTAATGCATAATTAGCAAAACAGTACACACATACATTTTAAGACAGTTAAATAAAGCAAATATTTATTTAAAAAAATATGTATTCCGAAATTGCAATCCAAAATGTTTTAAAGATTATACATTTTAAAAAACAACAACAAAAATAAATAAATCCAAATACAGAAATTTAAAATCAGCAAATAAATGGCCGCCATCTCCGGGCGAATACTACATGATAGCCAAATATTTTAATGAAATATTCAAATTTTAAGTAATTTAAAATTAAATGAATTTCTAACTAGTTGTAATCCTAGTTTTTTTAGTAATATTAATTTCACTATGAAATTATTGTTAATGTAATACATTAAATTGTATATACTTTCAATTCTTTCAGTTGTTCATGACCTTCATTCAATTCTGATCTGATATCTTGAAATATTTTTCGAAGTCCTATCATTGAGTTTTCAAAATCTCGAAAAAACGTCAGTGACTCATCATCAACGTCTTTTAAATCTAAGCATTCGTTAATTAACGAAACTTTGCCTGAAAAATAATCACTAAGCTCTTCAACAGTACTGTAATCTTTATCAGAAATCATCGTTAATTGCGTTATAAATAGAAAATAAGGCAAAAGCTGTTTCTTGAATGGTTTTGGAATCTGGTTTTTAAAGACTCCCGCCGTTAGCAGAGGGAAGCGAAATATCTCACCACTCTGTACGATGTGGCGAGAAAATGCTTGGCGGGACTTCACGATTAGCGCCAATCAACTCCGCGCAACTTCTCGTGCGTAGGTCTGCTTGGTGTATTCGATGAGATTTGTTTACACTTTCTTCGTAAGAAAGTAGTTTTTGCAATAGTTAATTACTGTGTTAGTTTTCATAATAATGAATTCCAGTCTTATTTTTGCGTTAGTAGTTTAGTTTTGAAGGTCGTTTTTTTCCCTCCTAATTTAAATAAAATTTGTATTTTTCTAAAAACCTTGCTTATTGACCAGACCAAATAATTATCCTATTTAAACAAAAGCGATAATTTATTTTTATTAAGCGATATTTATTTGATTTCAGCGATATACCCTGCTCCTAATATAACTTTATTGAAACAATCATTAAAATATCTATTTCTGTTTGACCTCACAAAAATTTTCGCCTCTCGCCCCCCCTCCCATGCACACACAACCTTTGAAATTTTAAAAGTTAAGATACAGTTAGTCATACATAAGTTTCATGCCATACTGAATTTTGAAAATAATTGTATACTATTATTATAGATATAAAACATTGAAAATGAATAAATATGTGTCACACACATGTTACAAAAATAAAATTATGGTGATTTAGTGATTTATAATAAAATCAACAAAATTTGCAAACAGCCAATGTAAATTTTGAAATTGGTTGTGCCACAATAAAAAAAAAAAAAAAAAAAAAACCTCTTAATAGCAAAATGAAAAATGAGTTTGTTGCTACTGTTTATCATTATCTTATTTACAGTTATGAGTATTAACTTTTTCAGGCTGAATTTACATTTTTTTTTAATGCTTTTTTTGCATTGTTTTGTATATTGTTATAGTCAGGGGTGTAGTTGTAAAAATAACAGAAGATGTGTGCTGAAGGTAGAGAGTATGCACTCAAGGCAGAGATGGCGAATCTATTGCACGCGTGCCCCTTTTGGCACACGAAAAAATAATTTTGGCACGGCATTGCTTGTGGCTTTAAATCAAAATAAAGTCAGATTACACAAAATCGCGACTGATTTTTATTAAATTCAATTAAACGAAAATTGAATAATTAATTTTATTCCAATCTTTTTTCCATTTCTGGTCTTTTTTTTTTTTTTTTTCAAAAAAAACAATATTTGAATACTATCGTCAAGAATTGCCCAATAAACATTATTAAATTCTGATGTTAAAATTATGGCAATTTTGAATTTATTAAAAAAAAAAAAAAAAAAAAAAAAAAAAAAACTTTACGTTGACTGCGTTTGTTATTTTAGCAGTTGTTCTGATTATCTATGCTTTCGAGTCACTTTTTTCTCGAATGAACGATACCAAAATTCAAATTGTAAACACTTATCAGATCCGGTACAGTTTGCTTTTAAACTAACCTGATATTAAGTTGCAACAATAGAAATTAAATTGCATCGATTTAACATTTTTTATTATTGTCTAAAATATATTTATTTGCATAATTATTATAGTTTAATATGTACATGTAAATTCCGCATATTTTTTAATACTTAATAGAAAAATTTATAAGTAATTTTAATTCATTATTTTTCCACCTACTAAATTTGCTTTTTAATTGGCACGTCACGGTTCATGTAAAATAATTTTTTTATAATATTTGGCACGCTGCAACTAAAAGGTTCGCCAACCCTGCCCTAGAGTATGCATATTATAGTTTTCTGAAGAAACAGGGGGTATAGACGTGTTTCTTTAAAAAATCCAGAAGGTATACGGCGTATACCCCCATATACTCTCCACTACATTCTTTAGAGTTGAATTCAGGGGGTAGCCTGGGGGAATATTCCCCCCCCCAGAGCAATGGAATGTCTCCCCCCCCCGAAAAATTTGAAATTTTGTGTTTTCAATGGTAGAAAGTACAATTTCTCCACTGGAACTCTATAATATTCTTTCCGGAGCCACTGAAGTCCCTCCCGGAAAAAAGTGTCTGAATTCAACACTGACATCCCTGGTTATAGTGTAACATTTTATGCAATTGTGATACAATTTTTCTTTTTTTATATTAGTTTTGGGAGGTGTTTTTTATAGTATTTATATTCTTTATATGACGGAGCCCTCATAATGTTTATTCTTCCACATAATCAATAGAGCCAAAATGAGTGATCATTATGTACTAAGTAATTTAATCAAATTATGACTATGTACTTATCTGATACCAAGAATTATGAGAATTTAATTATTTCTAAGAATTATTGAAGACAAAGAATTTATATCTGATCTGTCAAAGCCATTCGGATATAAATGTATATTTTATGTAATAATAATTCATAGCTATTTATATTTATTGAGTATACCAAAGAGAGTAAAGTATGCCAACCAAATATTGACAGATGAGGCAGCCACTTCAGAGCGCACCATGACAGGGCGCCATTTGTCTCATATATTAGTACAGATAAAATAGATTAAAAATTAAAGTAGATACAGAAACCTGATGGCTATTTACAAATATTTGGGGATAACTATGTTTTGACGCTAGAAATGAAGATCCTATAAACCTCCCCCCCCCCCCCCAAAAAAAAAAAAAAAAAAAAAAAAAAAAAGAATTACCATATTTTTGGCAGGGAAGGAGGAATTAAACTTTTTAAATTAAGCTTAATATTGAGTCTAATGCACTATGTGCAAATCTTTACATTTATTCGTTTTAAAGTTAAGTTGTTTTTTATGAATAAACAGATTTTGACAGCTTTAAGAATCTTGAGGAAGATACTGATAATCCTGATTAATTTTATTTTGAAGACATTTAATAAGTTTGATATTATTTGGTATAATAGAAAGAAAATGTTTTGAATGTAAAATAAATGTGACAAAACGATACTCAATAATAAAGCTATAATTTTCGACTTTGTATTCATAGAACCGACCCTAACTTTGGAATGAATGATTGTATTGACTTGCTGATGATATCATTTGATCGAGAAATTATAAATACATAACAAACAATACTGCTTTACCTAATTAAAAAAAGTTAAATTATCCCCAATTCCTTGAGTTAAAATACCACCCTCTCAAAAAAAAATCAGTAAAACAAGCTTTTTTTTTGGGGGGGGGGGGGGGGAGGGAGGCCCATCATGTCTTCCTTTCTATTGCCAGAATGATGTTCTTCCCAAAATTTTTTGAATATCCATTAGTTGTTACTCTGTAAAAACCTATTTTATCTGAATATATATATATATACAATTTTCGCCATTGTATTGATGAAACTTTAAAAAAATTGATCTGTCAACTTGCAGATAGTGTTATTTCATTCAGAGTGAGAAACAATGCACATTACAAATTCAACACTTTTTTTTATGTTAGAATATGTCACACTTTTACCTTTAAAATTAAAAAAAATATTTTACATCATTTCTTTAGAAAAGTTATTAAAATAAACAATGTTTTCTTCAATAAATAGGTTGGGTATTTCTTTTAATGATTATTGAATAAGAAATGTAATTGAAGGCAGATCGAGGGACAAAATTTTTTCCAAGACATAAATCTTAAATTTGGCACTATCCCTGGTAAACGGGGACAAATGGTTACCTTAGGTTTGGAATATAAGAATATTCAAATCAGAAAGTTTCATCAGATGATACGGTGGAAAGCAACAGAAATATTGATATTTTATATAAAAATAATTTTTCTTATCTATAGTTTAAAATATATATATGTATATATCTACCGTCATATTTGGTAAGCTTTGAATAAAAATCAAAACTATACAAAAATATATACATATATATATATTTTCTGTTCAGTATTAAATGCCGCATGTGATGCATGGCCGCATGTTTGAAAAAGCATCAATACTACAAAAACAGCAGTACCAGCTCTCCTTTGTTGAGGAAGTCATACCATTGGTACCTACGATTTCGCCAACAGATATTCTACTTGGGGGGGGGGGGGGAAGCTTCTTTTTATTTTTCTGCAAGGGTTTTTTGGAGGAAGGTTTTTGGGAGATTGTTCAAATGGCATCTTGTTGAACAAAGATTTTACCACTTGATGCCTTTTCAGTTTATTGCTTGGCAATGTTGAATTTTCTTCTTTCTTACAGTTGTAGTCGATGGGGTCATAAACTGTCCATATTGGAAACTGGGCGTAGTTTTACTAAATCTTGCAACAAATGAAAAAGGAAAATATTTTTAAATAAAATATGCACTAGCAATCGAAAATGTGTTTTATTAGTTTTCTAAAATACTCCACTTTTCAACATTTAATGTAATTTTATCATATCTAATAAGAGTTTAAGATTACAAGTAATTAAGATCAGCACATCTCGAAAGAACAAGTTTCCTCCTAAATGGCGAACAACGCGCTTTTTTAAAATTTCAAGTCTTAATTATCTTTTCAACTGCTTTTCTTCGCGAAAATGGTGAGCCATCTCTCGATCAAAATTATTACCTTTAAAAATACTAGGGGTGTCCATATTGAGAGCCCTGTCAATATAGGGTACAAATATCTTATAAATAAAGAGTCGAATTAAAAATCACTTCATTATTTGAAACATGTTTACTGTGTTTAATATCAAGCGAATGTGGCATTTACGATCATCCATTATTGGCATTTAATCATATAATTTGATGATAGTTCTTTGGTTGACGGAATAATCAAGTAGTATCGCTTGCATGTATCACTTATCAGAACTGTAACAAAAATTATTCACTAAAAATTAATTAGAAGATAGTGTACTTTTTATGTACTGTTTTATGTACTTTTTGTGAAAGTTGCTGTTCAGATTCTGAAATATTTTTATTTGAAATAATGTCCCCAGTTATTCGTAGTAAGAAAAATATCAAGATAACTGTTAGAAATATTACAACTGATTTTTTTCAAAAAATATCAATATTTTAATAGCATTAAAGCTATTTCATAAGCAAAAGCCCAATATAATATATTTAATTATAATTAGAAGAAAATAAAGGGGTGGGGATGGGGATATATTAAACCCTACTGTGACATCCATCAAAACAACAATCTAATATAATTATGCATGTCTTTATTATTGCATATTAAATATTATAAGGATAAAATGGGGCAAACATGATTAAATTATTTTTAAAAGGTAAGAACACTTAAAGTGACATTTAATACTCCAAAACAAAATAATATGAATATTTATATTTTAATTATTAACCATTAAAATCTCACAAGATTTTAACAGAAAAAATATTGCTCAAAAATACATTTTTGAGCGATGGGAAAATGACAATCTTTATAACTATTCTCTAATAATATACTGTTACTTTTATTTACTGTATACCAATAATATATTCATATTTTAATTATAATATCTTTATATTACAGTTAGTCCTTGAACCAAATAATTGATTTAATGCTTGTTAATTATAAGCGTGATTTTAATCTTTTTAACCCCCCCCCCCCTCAAAAAAAAAAAAAAAAAAAAAAAAGAGAGAGAGAGAGAGAGAGACTATGAAATTAGTAAAATCTTCGACTTTTTAATCTTATTCAAAAATGCCTTTTAATAATTAAGATAATAAAAGTTCACAATGAATTGGAGAGTCTAAAAATTAAAGTAATCTCTAAATTTAATAAAAAAAATCAATGTGATTTTTTTTATTGATCAACACATATAAATATTGAGTTATATATAATATATAAAATCCATAGCTCGTTAAATAATGAATTTCAAAAAAACAATGTAACTTAATATTTTTAAACTTCATTACTTTTCAATAAAATAAATCCATTTACATAGAATTGGAGCTGGTTTTCACTTTTATTATTTAAATTTGTTGTTATTTTACATTTCCGATGCAAAATTTGTAATCAGCTTTGTGAAATCTTTCTAGGTACGTATTTTTTTTATCAACAATTATTCAAAGTTCAAAAATAACAAGTCTGTGAAAATTACAGTTTTGTGAACTGTAAAATATATTTATTAGCATTATTTGCGCTTAAAATGACAGTTTTGTGAACTATAAAATATATTCATAGCATTAATTGCGGTGTAAATATGCAGAAAAAATCTTTCCTATTTGCTGTTCATTCTTCGCGCAATCAAAATAAACAGGACTGCTACACACAACACACTTCCTAAGCGAGGAAACCCTCTTAAAGTATTCATCTCACAAATCCAGAAGTACCGCCAAGCATTTTCTCGCCACATCGTACAGAGTGGTGAGGTTTTTCGCTTCCCGTTAGCAGAGCCTGTTTTGGTATTGGTTGGTTGATTGTCAGCATGAACATAGAGTAAAGTGGATTCTGTTCAGGAATGACAATGGACGTGTTCGGCGGCTACGCGCGCGCGCTCAGGAGGCAGGGAGATGGAGTGGATCCTTATTGCGGACGGGATATCTCGGGATATCCGTTCAGTACTTGCTACTGTCAAGGCAACACTAGATACCGGGCTTGCTCATTCCTTTCATGACGTCACAAAAGGTGGCTGAATGACTTCCAGCGATTGGTACAAAACGATGGGTGCGTCACTTTGAGCCCTGTTTGTACTAATCGCAGATAGCGGCCAGCCACCTTGCAACTGCGCGCTCAATAACAGATGTAGAACAGATCACAGATTTGATTAATTCGGTGCCAATTATAACGATAATATGTTGCAAACGAATATAAGTAGGTAAGCACGATGGCCGAACAGTTAGCCTGTTCGCGACGGCGCGCGCATTTCGAAGTGCGCATCTGAGGGCGGAGTGGGGAGATTCGATTTCATCTTCAGGGCCGAAGGATTTTGCGCAGCTAATCCTATCTCGTGTAATGTGTTCTTTAAAAAATTGTAAAAAATTCATTTTTCCATGTAACTTTTTGAAATTTACATGCATGGAGTAGGTTATTACTATGTGTATTCACACAAAAAATGAGTTATTTTCTACGATATATTTATATAAAAATGACTTTTTAAATATACGTAATAAACATTTTAACAAATTATTTAGCCCTCAAAATAGTACAGTATGATCACAGATCACTTATGTAAATTTAATATAGCAACAAACGAAATATTTTCCTAATTTAAAAAATATTTTTGTTAAAACAGCAATAGTTTTGCTTCTAAATAATTTTAAGACATTCCTTAAACAAAATAAGTGTTTTAATGAAGCTGTTTTATTAACAAATAAGACTAATGGACACTATTCTCCGTTTGAGTTCGAGGCTGTGATTTCGGCAATGTTTCCCCAAAACACGTGACCTCACGTCACAAAAATATGTTCCGTTACTATTCTACGGCATACAACCACGAGTTGGGAAACGAGTCGTTGCGTAATTAATGGCTGTGATTTGGGGAATGTTTTCCCAAAGCACGTGACTTTGACGTCACCAGAATAGAGTCCATTAAGTAAAACGTGTGAAAACTTCTGCATGTTAGTGTTTATTGCTTAATTTAGAAACATACATAAAAAACTAATTTGAAATGTTTCTTTAAAAGCAGTTCTGAAAATTCAAAAATTATATATAAAAATATAATAAATCATAAAATATTTATCAAATAAAAGGTATTGCATAGTAATAAATGAAAAGTTAATAAAACTATACTTTAAAATAAAATATGCATTTCGCTGAATTTGTTCATTATAGATAGATATAGATATATATAGTAATATATTATAAAATGAAATATTAAATAAAATTATATATAATATGAATCATCACTTTAAAATATCAAATTACTTATGTTATGCTATAAGTGATATATTAAACAAAAGTTGTTTTCAGCCATTTTATTTTAATATATCACTTATAGAATAACATAAGTAATTTGATAAATAAGGATTGTTTAATAATAATGAGTTAACTTGAATAATAAATTAAAATACATTCATCAAAGAATTTGTAGATGTTAAAATATCTTTAATTTAAAACTATAAATAAACTATATTTAAAGCTATAAATAAAGTTATGAAATTAAAAGTAATTAATAGTGAATGAAATTAAATAGTAATTTTAAATATACTGATAAAAAATGCCATTAATGTTGAAAGTATTTTTGAAATTGAAAAAATATATATAACTGAACATCAAATAATGAATGGAATATATTCAATTATAACAGCTAAAACGGATTTTTGATTCAAAATATGCATGCTAATGTATGCGCATAGTCTTTAAAATAGTCAAAATTTAATAAAAGATATCGCGTAAATATTTATTATTAATTTAAAACGAATTAATTTAAACAAGCGTGAAAAGTAAAATCAAAAGAGGAACGCAGGAAAAGATTCTTAATTTAGTGGCGTATCAGCTCTCACAATCGGTATATAACCCTTTCTTTCTTTCTTATTATTTTTTATTTTTTAACTGCGAAGTACTGATGAAATAAAATAAAAATATAAAAAAGATAAATCTTTCCTTCTAAAAGAAAGAAAACACGAAATCTTGATGACGTCGATTTTTGCAACTAAAGTATTTCTGATCGAGATAAAAGAGCGAAAAATAAAGCAATGAATCAGATGTTCATGTTGTCATTCGTAAACGTGCATATGCTTACTAATACGCTTACTTACGTGAATTATATGCTTTCTAATGATACTATTCTTTAACCGCAAATTTTTCCCTCTCAAGTTCAGTAGAATTATTTCTAATAAAGAAAAATAAAGTTTTACTAGACGCGTAAAAAGATTTATGAAACACAAAGACGTGATGAAAAAATAATCTTTTTCCCTTTGTAGTATTTCCATAAAAAATAAATTCACGTGGATTAAAAAAAATGTTTTCATTACCTTTCCTAGTTTGAAGGAGAAGTCTTCTTCCTTAATATACATTCAAATAGAATTAGGATAAATTTTTTGTGTGCTAAATTGTGAAAAACAAAACGTTCCATTTGATCGGCACGAATGCTAGTCTCGCGGGATGTGAGTACAAACGGCGCCGGCACGTATACCGGCCGCTCGTCCCCAAGGGGTTAAAGCGTTGAGCTTGTAGTCAGACGTTATGGGTTCGAATCCGTCGCGGGTCAAAAATAGGTTTACGATTTCTTTTTTGGTTGCTTTTTATGAATAAATAAGACCAGCCGTTCCCAATCTATAAGTCGCGATCCACTGGTGGGCCGCAGCAGTTGTTTTGGTGGGTCCGGAACAATCGAGTTTTATCATCAAAATACTTTATCTTTTGTTTCATCTGTTTAAAAATATATGAAAATTTTAATAGGGAATGATATATCAAGGGAAAATCTTCAATTTCCTTCTAGATTAACATACGAACAAAATATCCAGAAATATTTAAATCAGCTTTGAATATTTGATGAAATTCAACACTTCGTGCTTATGAGAGGATGCTTTTTCTACTTTGCTGTTTTTGAAAGACAAGTACTAAGACAAACTGTGTGTTAATATATGTTCCCCATCCCATATTGGTAAACACCAGTAACAGAAATCTCACTGATTATAAAATTATGATGTTTCCATTTTAATTAAACGCATTTTTAACTATGTTTGTAGTTTGTGCATTGTTTTAATTACTATTTACTTACACGCATTGAGATTACCGATTCTAGTTTTTGTTGATAATGTATCTTCCGCACGAATTTTTTTTCTTTTTTCGTAAGATAGGATAGCCGAACGTGGAGATCGTACAAAAATTGCTATACACTGATACACAGCTTTATCTTGGGTGGGTCGCGAATTTTTTTTTACTGAAAGGTGGGTCGCGTACCAAGAAAGTTTGGGAACCGCTGAATAAGACATTTTTTATTAAAGATAAATTTTATATTAATAATACAGAAGCACATATATTTATATTATAATAATAAAATACTTGATAGAAGAAAATGAGATGTTTTGCGGAAATTTTTCATTTGAACCCTTGTAATATTCTAAGTATCGTTCCAAAGTGATTTATATGTATATTAAGCAAATGAAAATATATATGTATATATATATATTCTGCGAAAATATCAGTGTAGTCATAAAATATTTTTTTTTTTTTTTGAAAATTTTAGAAGAGGGTTTTTATCGAGATTAGAATGCAAATCTAATGCATGCGTGGATCAAAATGGAAAATATAAATGCAAAATGTTAAAGGTATACATTTTTTAAACTAAAAATATCTGCACATATATTTTTTAAAGAGGTGAAATATTTGGTGTTTACCTTCTAGTTTTGTAATGAATAAATGATTAGAATGTTTATAAATTTTCTATTGAAAATATAAATAAGTGTTTTGCTTATACTAACATGATCTCGGATGTCATTTGTCTCTCTTATTTTATGATATATTTTGGCTTGTTATCCACACGGTATTAAAATATACAATCATTAAATAAGAAATATATACATACTAAAACTTTCCCTGAAAAATTGTCTAACTAACAGTGCAAATTCCATCTACCAAACAAAGCTCAACCAATAACAGATAAGCACAAAACGCACAATCACGTGATCAAATCGCCCAACAGTTTTTTTTTCGTCGCGCGCGCGAGGTTTGACCAGGGTTGGTGGTCATATTTTAAATGCTGATCGGGCTTAATTAGATGAAATAGGTCACGTGATACTTTTTCGGAATATTTTAGATTTTATGTGAGTGACAACAGGTATGTATTTCTATTACGAGAATCATACTTTGGAAGCATAAAGGCACATAGTACTTGTATTTACCAATTTTGAAGTATAAAAATAATGCAATAATTATATAACTTTAAAATTCCATTCTTCGATAAAACCTACTCCATGCAGAATTTTCTGATCGCGCGCGCGCAAAAAGTGTATCTCAAACACGCACAATTTGATACTGGTGGGAGACTAGAACATGGAGCAGATATTTTAATGTCATGCAGTAGGATCCTCGTTGGCCAAATTGTAAAGTTCACTGTTAGAAATTTTAAACTTTTGCTGCATCGTCACTCCACCGCTTTTATAGAAAACGACTACTTCAGGCTATCATGGAGCATTCTCATTGGCCAAAAGAGTGATATTCTATAAAAGTGGGGGAGTGACGATGCAGCAAAATAGTCATATTTTTTACAGTGTAGCTGCACACTCATTGCCTGTTATCAGTCGCGCATCATGGATGTTGTTGTCGTTGTCTTGGCGTATTTAGATTTGGCACACTTTTCACGCAGTCTCAATGTTCGAAAGTCTGTTTTGTGTAACTAGTTTGGTAAAAATATTCTCGGTTTGTTATATATGTAAAATACAGTTATATTTTTTTATTTCAAAATAAATTTGTTCGTAAATTCCAATGTCACTCATTCATTTCAACATTTAACAACCGAAGTGCCTTGTCTCTTAAAGGATTAAGCAATTCGATGATCCGAACGTCCTTTCTTTGTTAGTTAATGCTGCATTCATTATAGAAAATTAAACATTTTTTTATTATATGCATTATGTTGCGCGATACAGATATTTATATAACTACTATCAACTTGTTATACGTTACTGAAAACTAATATACAGGATGTCCAGTCCACTCCTAACGGTGTCGAATGCAGTGTTGAATTCAGACATTTATTCCCGGGAAGGTGGTGGTATTTGGTGTCATTCATGATGGCCGACTATCTGCACAAGGGATATAAACCTAGGGGGAATATCCCCCGTGAGGGGTTTTTCTAAGGCAACCTAAGCCGCATTTACGCAAAGTTCGAGAAAAACCACGAAAACTCCGAACGGTTAGGCCGACGGGCGCGATTGGGCTAGGGCCCAGCCCCTTCCTATTACCAGTTCCAAGATCAGAACTTCTCAGCCATTGGTTGAACTTTCTACGAGAAGGATTTCAGTGGTTCCGGAAGGACAGTATGTGTTTCCGTTGTGATAATTTAGATTTATCACAGGCTTTTAAAGACATTTTTTCTGAAAAGAGATTTCACTATGGAACTGAAAACACAAAATGGTTTTCATTCTCAAGATGAAAAGATCGGCGATATAAAGGATCACTAAATCATCATCGATCAGCGGAAAAGACAGACGGGCGACACTAACATGAATAGGAGACCACACTGGTCGCACCTTTGTTAGCACGCCGACGCAAAAATGAAAGCACGGAGATGACCAGAGACTAGACACATTGGCGTCATAGGCGTGTATTTTCAGGTACGAATGATAAGACGATGTTACGAATCTCTTAATGAGAAAAGATCATTAAGGTTAATGATTGGTTCGTGACCTTTAGGGGAGGTCTTGGCTGAGAAGAAAAAGAGGAAGCCAAGGTTTTGCAGAGGAGGATTTTTGGTCTCGGAGTGAGAAGAGGAGAGAACAGAGCTCGGAGCTCGGATTTGTTCTCTGAGAAAAGTGGATCAGCTCGGATCGGGAGCTGTAGAGGGTGACGTCACCCAAGTGAGCCGGAAGAAGAGGACTCTCGCTAGGAGAGTGCCGGTGATTAGTTTCGTCTTCGGTGTTTAGTTAACGCCGTGTTATTGATTCGGAGAAATTTTACGTCGAATATAAACTGAACATTCTATGAACTAAAACGGAACTTTGGACTTGGAGCTGGTGGTTTAAGATCCTACGAGTTCTAAAATGATTTATGCTGTATAAAAATCTAATCCAGAGAATTTTTTTATTGTTACAAATAAATAATTGATTCTCCATTAAATTGCCTGGATTATTTGCCGAGCGGCACTTACGCTACCAACCACTTAGCTTTAATCTATATGAGGCAAGTTATTACAGCTGGTGGCAGCGGGAGCCACTAGCCCAGGACTATAGTTCGCCGTGCAGTTCCAGAGTTAATCATCGATAGAATCCAGCGCCTAGCTGACGAAGGCACCCAGCCACTAAGAGAAACCCAGCGCCTAGCTGACGAAGGCACCCAGCCGCTAAGAGAAACCCAGCGCCTAGCTGACGAAGGCACCCAGCCATAACCGGAGATACAACGCCTAACCGACGAAAGGCCACCCAGCCGCAACCTGCCCGTAGCACCCAACACCCTCCGACAGAAAGATGCCCCGAGAGAGATGCAGACGACGGAAATAGGTAAGCTCATTCTAAATTTTGAGTGGCTATGTTTCATAATTCTTGCACAAAATTAAATTCAGTGAGGAAATTTATGTACTATGTTTCTATACTTTTATTATTTTAATCTAAAATTAAGAAATAGTAAAGAGTATTGCAAAAAAAAAAAAAAAATTCCTTCTTTTTTTTTAATGATAAAAACATTAAATGTTAAATGCATTTCTTTCCGGACAAAACGGAACAAATTAGAAAGTTTTGAAAAAAAAAGAGTGTACAACTCTTGTAAAATTGTAAACTCTTGTAAAATTGTAAAACTTTTTTTTAGCAGCATAAATGTTATGAGGTTAGTCATAAATTTAAGTTTTCTTTAAAGGCTTCTAAACAGAGAGGGATATTGTTACCTGTTGATCTAAAATTATTTATGTTTACATTTTTGAAGTGTAGTTTTCGAAAAATCTGAATGCTAAAACTGGCAATATTTTTCTAGAATTAGAAATAAGTACAGGTACTTGTATTGTGGTCGGTTGAAAAAAAAAGTGTTGAATCGGTAAATTGTGTACTTTTCATGTATATATTTTTCATTTCATTCTCATTTACTGTGTTTAAATTGTGTAGTAAAGTGTATGTATAAAATTAACATTGCATATATGCTAGGGTAATTTTATAGATTGTTAGGAAATAAATAGAAATTTCGGTTAGTACAACTCAGTCTAAAAATGACAGTCATTACTGATTTAAAGCAATGTAGAAAAATCGATCTGCAAATGTTAGCAGATGAGTTGGGAATTGATATTGATAAGAGTGACAAAATAGCTGTAATTATACAGAAAATTGAATCAGCTGCAGATTATGATAAAGATCTTACTTTATCGCAGGCTAATTATATTGTACAAGATAGAGAGGCTAACACAGCCGCATAAAAGGAACAGGAAAAATTAGAGGCAGAAAGAGAAAGGGCGGCTCGGGACAGCGAAGAAAAACAGAGAGAAAGGGAATTTCAATTAGAGCAATTGAGATTAACTCAAAATGCGAATAGACGTGAATCTACGTCAAGTAGCGGATCTGAGAGGAGTCAGAAACCCCCTTTAAAAGCATTAATGCATAAATTCGATCCAGAAAGGTCAGATATTACTCTTTTTTTAAACCTTTTCGAACGGCAATCCTCTCGAGCAGGCATAGAAACAGAAGAGCTTGTGACTCATCTTTTATCGCTGCTCCCGGCAGATATTGCAGAATTAATTTTGCGCGAGCCAGCAGAAAAAATCGACGATTTCACGCACGTGAAATCAATTTTGTTAGCACGCTTTCGGCTAAGTCCTGAAGCGTATCGCCAGAAATTTACAAGGCATTCTCGGATACCAGGCACCCCTTGGAAGGATATTATTTTCGAGTTAAATAGTTATCTAGAAGGATGGTTAATCGGACTAGAAATTTCAAATTTCGAAGACTTAAAGAAATTATTGGTAACAGACCAAATTAAGCGTCGTACGCCGATAGAATATAAAGAGCATTTTATTGACTCTTGGGCAAATTTCAAAGACCCGTTAGTTCTAGTTAAGTGTTTAGACGAGTTTGAGGCAGTCAAAGGGCCCTCGAAAAAAATCTGGAACCCGAGAAATTTTCCCATAAAATCAGAAAAACCGAGACTCGAAGATAAACCGCGTGTTGAGAAATCGGCCGAAACTAAAACGAATTGGAGAGACAAGGATCCCGATAAAGAAAGAAACCGTGTTTTTGAGCAAAAGAGAGCAAACAAATGTTTTATTTGCGGAAGTTTTTCGCACTATCGTGCCCAGTGCCCGGAAAAACACAAGAGGGAAAATAACGCCACGTCAGTAGGGCATTTAAATAAAAATCAAGAACTTGAAAAAGGTTTTTCGCCGTATTTAAGTAAGGCTCGTATTAACGGGGAGGAAATTACGGTATTACGAGATTCTGGTACTTGTGTCGATGTCATTTCCAGTAAATTTATAAACCACAGTCAATTAGATGGGGAATTCATGTGGATAAAACAACCACTCTTAAATGATGTTCGCTGTTTGCCCACCGCTAATATAACGCTTGAAATTGACGAAATAGGAAGTATCTCGACGAAGGCTATAGTAACTGATAGAGACGTAGATATGTCCTATTATATACTAGGGAATGATACGCAGAAGCTCATCGACGAGAGAAAAAAAAGCGAAATCAAAACATTGAACGCAGTAATGACGCGCGCGCAGGCGAAAAAAAGCGAAACTAGCTCCGAGAGTGACGGAGGCGAACAAGAAACCGAAACTAACTTAGGGGCAGGGGGAAACGATGTCACGGAACAGGCAGATCCGGAAAGGCCAGATAACGAGTTTTTACCGATAGCAGGGGAAGACTCAGGGACCGGCTTGTCGAGAATTAAAAGGGCAGAATTCATAACCGAACAAGAGACGGATTCATCACTACGAGACATTCGCGAAAAAGCAAAACAAAAAAAATCAAATTTCGAAATTAAAGAGAATTTAGTAATGAGGAAAGTAACGGATCATCACGGATTCGAAAGAAAACAGTTAGTTGTCCCAACTAAGTACAGGGAAGCGATACTTAGTGCTTGTCACGAAGGTATAGCGGCTCACATGGGCCAATCAAAAACAAAAGATAAAATATTGAGATATTTTTTTCTGGCCTAATATTATTAGGGAAATTGAGGATTTTGTCAAGTCATGCCATGCTTGCCAGGTAGTGGGAAAAGCGGGGGAAACTAAGAAAGCCCCATTAAAATTAGTTCCCATAATTTCGGAAGTATTTTCAAAATTATCGTGCGATCTAGTAGGTCCCTTGCCGACGTCAAAAAAAGGGAATAAATATTTACTCACAGCAATCTGTGTTTATTCACGTTATCCAGAAGCAATACCGATACCAGATATGCTCTCGGAAACGATCATTGAAGCGATGATCATGATTTTCAGTAGACTTGGTTACCCGTCTAGCATACAAACGGACCTTGGGAGGAGTTTTACTTCGAATTTAACGACAGCCTTCCTAAAAAGGTTTGGGGTAAAACTAAACCATTCAAGTGTATGTCATCCCTCCTCAAACGTTATCGAGAGATGGCACAGGTCAGTAAAAAGGCTTTTAAAAGTGCTATGCGTGGAAAACGGTAGTGACTGGGAAGCTAATTTGCCCCATGCGCTTTTAACCCTTAGGACGGTAACGCATGATTCTACAGGTTTTAGCCCAGCAGAGCTAGTTCATGGGAGAAATCTCCGTACTCCGGAAACCCTACTTTTCGAACAGTGGACGGGAGAAAATGATGAGCATGAATTAGTTACTGAGTACGTCTTCAAACTTATCAACCGACTGAAACGCTGTCAGGAGCTAGCGGTCGAAAACATGACAATTACTAGATATAAACGGAAAATGTGGTATGATAGAAATGCTAAAGAACGAAAATTTCAACCAGGAGACGAAGTGTTAGTTTTAGCAACTAACAAGAAAAACAAAATGTCTGTAGGTTGGATAGGCCCCGGTAGAGTAGAGTCTAAAATTTCTGAGACGAATTATATTGTGAGTATACCAGGGAGAAGAGAGAAATCGCAAATCTATCATGTAAATCTATTAAAACCCTATATCACAAGAGTAGGTAAAATAAATATTCTGACAAAAGAATTTAATGAGACAGATGAATCTCAGGATTTGGAGATAGCTTTCCCGTTAGCAGATTCAAATAGTTATAACTTTGACGAAGTTATCAAACAAAGTGCATTAAACGAGCGGTGCACAGCAGGTGAAATTCAAATGTTAAAACAGGTATTAGACGAATACAGGGAAGTTTTTTCGAATGACCCAGGCTTAACGGACCTGACTATTCATGATATTGAGCTAACTGAGGAAAAACCGGTGAGAATTAGGCCGTATAGGGTATCTCCTAGACAGAATGAAATACTGAAAAAAGAGATAAAGCGCATGCTTGAATTAAATATAATTAAGGTAGGGTAGTCTGATTATAATTCTCCCATGATTTTAGTCGAAACTCCGGGGAGGGAACCTCGGCCATGCATTGATTATCGCCGTTTGAATGCGATAACAAAAACAGAATTTTTTCCGCTTCCGAATATTGAACAAAGGGTCGAAAAGGTGGCGGCGGCAAAATATATTTCTGTATTAGACCTGACCAAAGGATGCTGGCAGATACCCATGACACCAAAAGCACAAAAATTAGCTGCTTTTGTCACAAGCTTTGGTAGCTTCTTACCTATGGCAATGCCTTTCGGATTGTCCAACGCTAGCTATAGGTTTTCCAAATTTATGTCTAAATTACTAAATGGGTTGGAAGAATTTTGTCTTCCATACTTAGATGACATGGCCGTTTTTTCAGATAGCTGGGAAGACCATATTCAGCATCTAAACACGGTACTAAGTCGAATTAAAGAGGCGAAACTTACCGTTAAAATTTCGAAATGCAGATTCGCACAAAAAACGGTTAAATATCTGGGACACATAGTAGGGGAAGGAAAAAGGAAGCCTGCAGAAGCGAAAATCCGCGCCATAACGGAGCTCCCAGACCCTAAAAATAAAACGGAAATTAGAAGATGCCTCGGCATGGCAGGGTATTACTCCCGTTATATAGAAAATTATGCGACCATCGTAGAACCGCTCACACGAGCATTAAAAGGAAAAAACAAAAAAGAAAAAATCATATGGACCGATGAAATGAAAGAGGCTTTCGAAACCTTAAAATCTAAACTCACCCAAAAACCCATCCTATATGCGGCAAATTATAATCTAGAATTTGTGGTTCAGACGGACGCGTCAGATAAAGGGATAGGGGTAGTTTTAGCACAAAGACAGGGCTCAGAAGAGCATCCCATTATATATTTGAGCAGAAAATTTTCGGAACAAGAGAAAAGTTATAGCGCCACAGAGAAAGAATGTGCAGCTATAATTTTTGCCATAAAAAAATTACGTCACTACATTGATGGACAAGAGTTCAGTATCGAAACCGATCACAATCCTTTAGTGTTCCTGAAAAACAATGCAGGTAACAATTCCAGGTTGTTAAGATGGTCATTATCACTGCAACCGTTCCTGTATGCCATAAAACACAGAGCGGGCAAGGATATACCGCACGTTGATTGTCTGAGCAGGGCAATAAAATGAAAAAAAAAAGAGCTCAAAAATTTTTTTTTCTCTCTCACATTTGTAAATAGTTTTCTTTTATTGTATATATAAGGTTTTCTTAATGTATTTATACTGGTTTCAACACCTTTAAATTATTAGAGTTCTCCAAACAAAGCAAAGTCGTTAAAAGAGTTTGAAAATGTTTTTTAAAGTGTCTTTTTAGAATTGTTAAAATTTTATTTTGAGTGCAAAGAGCCACCCAAAATGAATGAGCTAACCATGTTCTGCTTTTTAGATTTCACGCCTTTCAGACGTTAAATCATCTTTAGAGGCGGGGGTAGTTGTGATAATTTAGATTTATCATAGGCTTTTAAAGACATTTTTTCTGAAAAGAGATTTCACTATGGAACTGAAAACACAAAATGGTTTTCATTCTCAAGATGAAAAGATCGGCGATATAAAGGATCACTAAATCATCATCGATCAGCGGAAAAGACAGACGGGCGACACTAACATGAATAGGAGACCACACTGGTCGCACCTTTGTTAGCACGCCGACGCAAAAATGAAAGCACGGAGATGATCAGAGACTAGACACATTGGCGTCATAGGCGTGTATTTTCAGGTACGAATGATAAGACGATGTTACGAATCTCTTAATGAGAAAAGATCATTAAGGTTAATGATTGGTTCGTGACCTTTAGGGGAGGTCTTGGCTGAGAAGAAAAAGAGGAAGCCAAGGTTTTGCAGAGGAGGATTTTTGGTCTCGGAGTGAGAAGAGGAGAGAACAGAGCTCGGAGCTCGGATTTGTTCTCTGAGAAAAGTGGATCAGCTCGGATCGGGAGCTGTAGAGGGTGACGTCACCCAAGTGAGCCGGAAGAAGAGGACTCTCGCTAGGAGAGTGCCGGTGATTAGTTTCGTCTTCGGTGTTTAGTTAACGCCGTGTTATTGATTCGGAGAAATTTTACGTCGAATATAAACTGAACATTCTATGAACTAAAACGGAACTTTGGACTTGGAGCTGGTGGTTTAAGATCCTACGAGTTCTAAAATGATTTATGCTGTATAAAAATCTAATCCAGAGAATTTTTTTATTGTTACAAATAAATAATTGATTCTCCATTAAATTGCCTGGATTATTTGCCGAGCGGCACTTACGCTACCAACCACTTAGCTTTAATCTATATGAGGCAAGTTATTACACCGTGGGAGGAGGGGGAGGGTGTTTAGGTTTTTGACTATTCAAAACACAAAATCTCAAATTTTCCCAATCCTTCATGTTTTCAGTGCAGAAAAACAAAATGACAAACCTACGAATCAACTGCTAAAATCGGGTTTTCAGGTGTCTTCCACCAAGATGTCACATGACAGACCGATTGCGGGTTAATATGTGAATCAGTTTTTACTAATTTTGGAATTTCAGCAGTGATAGTTCAAGATCCGACCGCACAAAACTCTAAAACATCGAGCACAAAAAAATTCTTTTATTTTATGGAAGAGAAAGAGATATCATTAGATAAGGGAATTTAATGATCTATCTGCCGGAAGCGAAGTGGTGCATAAGCCAAAAATTAATACTACTAGTGGTTGACTCGTAGACTTAGCATTATGATTTCCTGCATCCGATTTTCCATGTTTTCATACTTTTAATTGTACGGCAACACACAATGTTAAATCTACGAGTCAACCACTAGTAGTATTCATTTTTGGCTCATGCACTACTTCGCTTTCGGCAGACACGGATCATTAGATTCTCCTATTACTATTCTTCCATAAAATAAAGAATTTTTTCTTTTGGTCGATGACTTAGGGTTTTATGCGGTCGGCTCTTGGACTATGAACTCGATGAGGTAATCCTCTGTGCTGCCGCCTTCTGTTTACATCGAGGCATGCTACTTTGCGTAATTTTTTTTTCAAGCACCTTCGTCGTTCCAAGCCCAAGCTCGCACTCTGATTGGTTGTTGCTCTCGGCACTGTTTTCATGTAACTTGGCGATAATCATACTTGGCGTAGCGATAGATGCTTCCGCCGAGTTTGATTTCCTTCCGAACCGAGTACAAAGTAACTTTTCTCTTGCAGCATTGGATTGGATGGAACGTGTCTTACTGTACTCTTTAAAAGTTTTTACACACAAGAGTACGAGGATAAGAATGAAGGAAGAATAAGAATGAGTATGTTAGGTTTTAGGTTTACTCGTTCACTTACGAGCGAAGTATTTTTCGCCAACTATGGTTATCGCCAAGTTACGTGAAAACAGTGCCGAGAGCAACAATTAATCAGAGTGCGAGCTTGGGCTTGGAACGACGAATGTGCTTGGAAAAAAAAAAAAAAAAAAAAAAAAAATTCGCTGCTACTTTCAGCTGTTTCGGATGTTGCCGTGACGAGTGATCAACTTCAACGATGACTGGTTGTCAATGCTTTCAATTCGAGCTTTTCAATCGTGACGTCAGTCATGAGTTTTGCTTGGAAACCGATTCGAAACAAACAGTTGCTATGATTTTTCTTTCAATTTTCTTTGTCTGTTTTAACTATATCCCACAGCTAAGTGTTTTAATACTTTATATGCAGAGGTAACATTTTCTATGATCTATATTAAATAGGAAATTAAACACAATAACGTACTGTTTGAATCGGTTTCCAATCAAAATGCTACGAGTGTCGTCACACTAAAAGCATCTATTGTCGAAATGCTTTTCAGCCTATCTTATAGTCCAAGAGCCGACCGCATAAAACCCTAAGTCATCGAGAACAAGAAAAAATTCTTTATGTTACGGAAGAGTAGTAATAGAGGAATCTAATAATCTATATCTGCTGGAAGCGAAGTGGTGCATAAGACACTAAAAAGAATACTGCCCAGTTAAACTGATGACATTGAGCTCACAGGCTACGCATACTAATTGTACATTACAGCTTTATATTTGCAAGGGTTAATTCCGTTCGGAAAAAAAAAATTAAAGGAGGGGAAATAACTTCCCTTTCCCCTTTTATACTTAATTTTTGAACCCATTAAATTAATCAGGGACATACTTTATCATATAAAAAATCTATATCCAAAATTAAGAGCAAATGAGATAATTCTTAATAAAAACCCATTTAGCATTTATATAATTTAAAAGGAGGTATCCCCCTCTTTTATACTTAACCATTAAACTTCCAAAACTATTTAGCGATTTGAACGAAATCTGATAATTCTGCATGAGAAACACATTTATATAAATTAAAGGGAGGGGTATTAGAACCCCCGTTCCCCCTGTATGTACTTATTCAATGAAAACCAAACACCAATCACGGAGGTGCCCAACTAGAATGATCCTATATCTAAAACTGATAATTCTGTATGAAAACCCCATTTATATCAATTAAAGGGAGGGGCACGACCCCCCGTCCCCCCTGTTATACATATCGAATGAACTCCAAAAACTAATCAGGGAAGCGCCTTATCGGGATATACCTATATAGAAAATTTTATGTGGATCGGATATTTTTATCATGAGTTATCGCGTTACGTACGTACATACAGAACGGACGGGCACATAAGCTCTCAGGCTATGATAGCCTGTGAGCTAAAAATTAATGTCACTAGTGGTTGACTCGTAGGCTTAGCATTGTGTTTACCTGCACCCTGTTTTCATAACTTTGATTGGAAAACACAATGCTAAACCTACGAGTCTACCACTAGTGGTATCAATTTTTGGCTTATGCACCACTTCCCTTCCGGCAGACATGGATCATTAGATTCCTCTATTAATACTCTTCCATAAAAGAAAGGATTTTTTCTTGTGCACGATGATTTAGAGTTTTGTGCAGTCGGCTCTTAAATTATTAGTCACGGTGCGTTTAAACACTGCAGATAATAAAAGTTGTGTTTAGTGTCTTTTGTATTGTCTGCAGTTTGAACTGACATGCAACGCATCCTATGTTATCTAAAATTATCTCACATCTAAAATTATATTATGTCACATACATTTTCGTATAGATAAAACTTTGTTTCTTTTTGATCAATATTAATTCTTTATTACAAAAACAAAGTATATAAGATACAATTTTAAACAGCAAAAATAATAATATTTATTGCAATCGATAAAGCTAATTAACAGTAAGCCAATTTTTCGTATTACCTTATTTAATATACAGTCGACTCTCGTTAATTCGAAATCGGATAATTCGAATCTTCGCTTAATTCGAACTAAATATGAAGTCCCGAAATTTTCAATGGCAGAATAACGTTAAAATTTTTCATTAATTCGAACTCATTTTCTCTTGACTTCATTTAATTCGAACTAACTATAATTCCGATTTTTCATTTTTCTCTTCTTTCTCGCGAATTTCAGATCATCTGAATAATTTTATTTGATTTTTTGTGAAAATTGTTCCGAACAAGTATACATATAATCCAATGCATCTGATATCCACTTTCTTAGAGCCCCATTTGTCCATCAGCGAAGCTTTAAATTTTTCTTCCATTGTGCTTGTTTCTAATCTTTTAATTAGTTATGTATTTATACATTCTAATTTAATATTAAATCATATATCATATTCTTATGATAACAGACGAAATAAATTTAAAAAACACTTTAACATTAATTCGTTTCTAATGGTACCATATTCAGTATGTTTTCATTTCATATTTTCCATAATTCAAACTTCGGATAATGCGAACATTTCTTGAGGTCCCGACAAGTTTGAATTAACGAGAGCCGACTGTATTTTGTATTTCGAGATTTAGCAAATTTTCAGTGGGTTTAACTGCTCTTAGAAGAAAAAAAAAAGCTTGTATCTCTCTTAAAGAAAAAAAAAGTAATCGAAACAGTAAGAATGTTATAGTTTTAATGTAACAATTTGCCAATCAAAGTTATCAAATTAGACGTTTGTGAAGATTTCCACATATAGATTTATCTTGCCGATATAAGTAAGGAATTTAACAACATTCATACTTTTGTATAGATAAAATTTTATTTCTTTTTGATTAACATTAATTCTTTATTACAAAAAACAAAGTATATATGATACAGTTTTCAAAGCAAAAACAATAATGTTTATTGCAATCGATAAAGCTAATTAACAGTAAGGGAAAATGGGGATACTTAAGCCATTTTTTGAATTTTAATTTTTAAATTTTTTTAAAACAATTTTAGAATAAAATAAAATATTGAAAATGAAAATTTGATATTTTTTCTTCAACTGAAAAACACTTTCAATTAATTTTGAACTATTTTTCTATGTCTAATAAATTTTTACTTTATGTTTTACATCGTGGCTCAAGTATCCCCATGAGGGGGGATACTTGAGCCATGGTGAAGGGATACTTGAGTCAATATGGAAAAATACCTACAAAAGTAATTTTTTTTTGCTTTATTTTTGCACAAACATTTTACAGAATGATAAATTATGATACATAAAGTCCTTCAAAACGAATTAAGAAAACAAAGCTAGTAATACGATCATTTTTTGTTGTTAGAACTGGTGGTCGAAGGATCATTTCAACTTGAATTATGTCGATTGTAAAAAAAATCCTCAGTTCAGAGCCATTTAAATTTGGAATCTGCAATTCTTCGGGCAAATTTCATTTTCAAAATATTAAGCACTTGTCCAACAAATCTTTTTGCAGTTTTCTTTCCGGCATATTTTATTAGTAACCAATCATCAATAGAAGGTTTTCTTTTCATATCATCACCATCAATGTCAGAATTTTCCTTTAATGATATTGTCGAACTCTTGCTTTTAATTGAGTAGCTGTCGGAATCTAAGCCAAATGTATCATTCTACTATTTCACACACTTTTTTGATTTCGCAGGAAAAGATTTTGTCTTCCCTTTTGGCTCCATGCAGGTAAGTTTGAATTGTGATTTTTGTTGCTTTTCCTTTTTTTGTTCGCTCTTTTTACTAAATCTTCTTCAATTTTCTTAGTTAAAAAAATAGTTACAGCAACAGAGGTTACAATTTCAATATAAATATTAATCTTATTATATTATATTAAAAAATAAATATTTTAATATGTTGGACCTAACTAATTAAAGTATTAGAGTATTATAACCTGTAAAACAGTTTTAAAAAGTTATTTTAATTTAATGAAAGCTAAATTGAAAACTATGTTCACATTTATCTAGACAGGCTATTTTGTTAGTCAAAATGAAAAATAAAATGGATATTTTCATTAAAAAAAAATGTACATTTAAAAAAAATATTTAGGTCGTTATTTTTTTAAGAAAAAAAATAATAATAAAATGAAAAAATATTCTGCCTTTTATCCAGAAAAAAAATCTATTTGTGAATATAAGGATGTAATTTTATTTTTTATTTGTTTCACCCATGTCTAATTTCCTAGTGGGGATGATTAAGCCATGGATCAAGTATCCCCAATGTCACTGGCTCAAGTATCCCCACTACCACTATTTTTGTTTATCAGAGTTTTACTAAATAAAGCATGCAGCTATTAGAACTATTTTAGATTCAAAATACAATTGAAATTATACTTATTAAATTTATGCATATAGTTGCAACTTTAAACAAAACTTTGATTACAAATAATAATAATAATAATAATAATAATAAATATTTACTTCAGATAGGAAAAAAACAACTATTAATCACCATACTTTCAAAATGGTACCAAGGTGTGTGATTTCTTTTTTACATGTTCAGAACTATAAATATGTTACCATATTGCCAGTTTTAGAAAGAAAAATTAACCAACTGTAGAGATAATAGGGGTGGCTCAAGTATCCCCTAATGCTAAAGTATCCCCACTCTCCCCATAAGCCAATTTTTCGTATTGCCTTATTTAATATACACACTTTTACACTATTAACAGCCTATTAATAATTACAGGGTGCATAATGTTCTTCTCCATTGTTTTAACAGATTTTTCGTTTTCTTTAATCACAGAAAATATTTAGATTCTGCAATTTAAATATTAACCAGGCAATTTCTAATCTGAAATTGTAGTGTCATACTCTTTGGTAGCTCTGGAAAGTGCCCCTTGTAGATAGGTAGGCGGCAACACAGCCCTCCTCATAGAGTTCACGGATTAAAATCTTAGATTAATTAAATCTCGATTCGTATGTTAAAACGCAATCAGTCTGCTGTAAGACTCGTTTGTTTACAATCAAGTTTTCCTGCTCCCAATCCACCCAGGGCCGTAGCTAGAAGTGAACGATAGGGGGGGCTCATAATTTTTTTTTCTCTCTCTCTAACGCAGAAAGATAAATTAGTACATATTCACATTGTAGGTACTATGTTTCTTATTAAACTGTTGTAATAACTTCATTTTATGCTAAGTAAAGTATATGATGATGAAAATTTTGAGTGTATAACTGGTGCAAAATTAAACATCATGTTAGCGTCAGATGTATAAATAGAATGAGGGAGTGTTGAAACATTTATTTTAGATACAGTTTAGTAACTCTGTAAAACTGTGAAAGGGTTTCAAAACTAAATTAGATTTTTGAACAAAATTTCATTTGAATTTTCGGAACATTTAGTGACCTTGGACCCTTTTCCAGGGGAAGGGGGGGACTCAAAATATTTTAGGGGGGGGGCTGAGCCGCCCATAGCGCCCCCTTAGCTATGGCCCTGAATTCACCATGTTTGCATGTTTTTCGGGGCAGGAAAGCACAATGGTTAACCTTTAATAGATTGCCTTTTTTAGATGTCTTCCAGCAAGATATGACTTGGCAGACCGATTGCGTTTTAATATGCAAATCGAGATTTAAATATTCCTGGATTTACATCCGTGAACTCGATGAGGTGATTGTTTGTGTTGCTGCCTCCCGGTCTATTATTAAAATCTGATTTTTTTTTAATAATCCGGATCTCCGTATAATTCGGATCGGTTTGGTCATTTTCTTTTTCAAGTTTGAGAAGCGATTGGCTAATTTCCATAATATAAATTTGTTTCATCGTCGTATTCTGAATTAAAAAAAAAAAAAAAAAAAAAAAAAAAAAAAAAAAAAAACTTTTTTTGAAATCTTTTCGGAAGAATTAAGCAAAGCGAACATTTTTACTGTCTGTAAATATTCAATAAGTTTAAAATAAAGGTGATTTTCTGTAAGTATGTTTTGTTTTATTTCATTTTTTCCTAATTCTCCGGATAATCCAGATTTTCGATAATTCGGATTGGGGTCCCAATTAATCCGAATTATCGAGGTTTTACTGTATTAGTATCTGGAAATACTTCTAATGACATCTAAGCGAAAAGTAAGTTTTATAACGTGATATAAAAAAAAAGTTCGTCTTCTTTTTTTTCAGTTTTTATAGCATTGAAAAGATCATCTTGTCATACAAGTAAATTAAGTGTCAAATATTTAGCTTTTCAACATATCACGTAATATTTTTTCAATGGAAGTAGATCCTATCATGTTGCCAAAGAAAAGGGCTTCCACAGCATTCGTCGGAATTTGACGTAACGGTGGTAATACCAACAGGAGATGACCAAATCTACAAAAAAAAAGGAAAAGGAAAAAAATATTTATAGCAATATTTTCTACTTACATATATATAAAAAATAAATAAACAAACTATTGAAAACAAGGCCGTAGCTAGAAGTGATCAATAGGGAGGGCTCAAGAGATTCTAGGGGGGGGGGGGGGGGCTCACATTTTTTTTCTCTCTCTCTGACGCAGAAAGATAAATTGTGCTTATTCACATTACAAGTACTATGTTTCTTATTAAACTGTTGTAATAACTTCATTTTATACTAAGAAAAGTATATGATGATGAAAATTTTGAGTGTATAACTGGTGCAAAATTAAACATCATTTTAGCTTCATATGTACAAATAGGATGAGGGAGTGTTGAATTACTTATTCTAGATACAATTTAGTAACTGCAAAACTGTGAAAGAGTCTCCAAACTAAATTAGATTTTTGAATAGAATTTCATTTGAATCTTCGGAACAGAAATTCATTCAGTGACCTTGGAATCTTTTCCAGCGGGGGGGGGGGGGGGGGGGGCTCAAAATATTTTAGGAGGGGGGGGGGGCGAGCCGCCCATAGCACCCCCTTAGCTACGGCCCTGATTGAAAAACCGTTACACACTTCATCAAAAAATCCGCAATAAAAAACAACACTTCTGACAGAGTTGGTTCCCAAGTTTTTAAAATTTAGTTGACATTTAAGTTGTTATTTACTTAACTCTATAGAATTTCTAAGCTAAGAACAAATATTTTAAGACCAGCGGACCGCATATCATTCGATGTTCTAAAATATTTACAAATAGTTACTTAACACAAATAATTACTCTTTCTGTTTGCCACATACTTGTCGGATTTTAAAACATGCCGCACCTTATGCTGGCAAAAATTGTAATAATTATTTTATTTTTCGTTCTGAAAAAACCCGTTTTATTAGAATAAGTTTTTTTAAATTACCAAATTGTTACTTAATTCAAGTAAACAATTTTTTTTTCCTTTTTATGAACTTTCGAAATGTAAACAAATTTCTGGGACAGCACAGCCAACGAAAAAAACAGGCCGCAGTACGTCACCAATCTCGGCTGCTTTTCAGCTTCTTCGATCGGCAGTTAGCGAAAACCAGACCATCTTGATCACGTGACAGTTAAGAAGGGTGGAAGTATCGCTGCATGTATATTTCACTGACTACATTAAACAATAATAAACAGGAAGGCACCAGCCTTAATCGTCACTTTCTTCAAGCTGACGACTGAAATTCCAATATTAATTAAAACGTTTTAGCATATTGAAATGCATCTGGTCTGTCAAATCACATCTTGGTGGAAAACACGTAAACCTGATTTAAGTGGGTGATCGGTAGGCGTAGCATTGTGTTTCCCTGCTCTTAATCCGCCATGTTTTCATCCCTTTGTGTGCAGTAAAACACAATAATAAAGCTACAGTTCACTAAAAGCAGATCTGCAGGTTGTTTCCTTGGCAGACTAGTTGCATTTTAATATGCTAATCGAGTTCTGTTTAATCCTGGAATTTCAGCCGTCAACTAGGTGAGGTTTGAAGTGAGGTCTATAACAACGTAATTCATTAATACCTGGGCATGTATTCAATGTGGTGCGTCCTAATATGGTGAGAAAGCATGAGCTGCGCATGGTCTTGAAGCATTTCCACTTGGTAGCTGTCTTTCAAACGACCTGTATCTGAAAGAGTTAAAAAACTTTAGAGAAAGCCAACTAAGTACAGTCGACTCTCGTTAATTCGAAATCGGATAATTCGAATCTTCGCTTAATTCGAACTAAACATGAAGTCCCGAAATTTTCAATGGCAGAATAACGTTAAAAATTTTCATTAATTCGAACTCCTTTTTCTCTTGACTTCGTTTAATTCGAACTAACGAGAATTCCGATTTTTCATTTTTCTTTTCTTTGTCACAGATTTCAGATCATTTAAAAAACTTTCTTTCTTTTGTGAAAATTGTTCCAAACTAGTATACACATAATCTCATGCATTTGATTTCCATCTGTCCATCATTGACGCTTCAAAATTTTCTTCCATTGTGCTTGTTTCTAATCTTTTAATTAGTTTATGCATTTATACATTCTAATTTAACATTAAGTCATATTCTAATGATAACAGACGAAATAAATTTAAAAAACATTATAAAATTAATTCCTTTGTAATAGTACCATATTAAGCATGTTTTCATCTCATACTTTCCATAATTCGAACTTCGGATAATTCGAATATTTCTTGTGGTCCCGACAAGTTCGAATTAACGAGAGCCGACTGTAAATACATAATTGCTTACATATGATATTTTAAGTTAATTCCATGATATCGCTCTCTCTCTCTCTCTCTTTTTAAAGAGTAAACAATTTTAAATAAAATAATTTTTCTTATTCACTATTCTAAATTTTTACTCTTGTTAACAGTATAATTTCCATATGCCCCCAATAACTTAATTTAGTGCTTATGAAAATAATACACAAAGGAAGAATTTATAATGGCATGCTAAGATATAAAAAGAGTTAAGGGGAAAATGGTGATAGTCCACATTTAAAGAAATGTGAGACGATAGTGCTATCTCTAAGCTAGGTTTCAATGGTTCAATTATTGTTCCATTTCTTCTGTAATCAAATTCTTTTGTGTGTCCCTTATAAGTGAACGATAAATCATGCGCACACATTAAATTCTACAGTAAGCGTCTCATAGTAAACCTCAGTGATATATACATTACATTTCAATATGTTTAAAATACTGTAATGCCATTAAAATTCAACGTAGACGATTTTTCAACATATGCCGTAATCGTAAGGTAAAGAAATTTTTTTTGAGTTTTCTTGTAAATGAACCGTAAATGCTACACTCCTCATTTTGAACATCGAAAATGCCATAATAGACCTAAATAACATACATCAATTTAATGACGATTTGACTATATTTAAGCGAGTTAGAGCACGGACAGAATACAGACAGACAAACCGAAGTCATATAAATTTTTCAACTATTTTGGAAAATGTTAAAAGCATTGATAACTCATATGAAAATTATACACCGGGAGGCGGCAACAAGGATTATCTCCTCATCGAGTTCATGGATGAAAATCTGGGGTTAGTTAAATTTCAATTCGCGTATTAAAACACAATCAGTCTGTCAGGTCCTATCTTGGTGGAAAATATGTAAAATTCCATTTTTGCGGTTGACTTGTAGGTTTGCTATTGTGCTTCCCGCACCCAAAATATGAAACGATAGAAAACTGGGAGCAGGAAAACATAATGGTGAACCTAGGAGCCAATCACTAAAATCAGGTTTTTAGATGTTTTCCACCAAGAGAGGGCTTGACAGACCGATTGCAGTTTAATATGCAAATTGAGATCCAACTAATCCTATATTTTCATCCGTGAACTCGATGAGGTGATGATCTGTGCTGCTACTTCCCGGTTTATTAGTTTATAGGATTGAAGCGAATTTTTTTTTTTTTCCAAGCACCTTCGTCGTTCCAAGTGTTAGGAATTGATAAATTGATATATCAATTTATTCACAGAAAATCGTTTGCAAATTTGCAATTGTGATATTTATTTTTTCTCTTACGCGACTCGTTACTATGGCAGCGAAACTGTTTTTTCGTCTGCTTTAGTTTTATATTTTTTATCTTACGAGATGAGGTAAAAGTTTAGATAAAAAAGTTGGCATCAATTTTTGATGGAATGAAAAAGAATTTTTTAGAGAGAATGTTTATATTTTTTGTTTGTCGTGCGTGTCTTAAGTTTTATTGAAGAATTATGTTATTTTTATGAAAAGGCACGCAGAAATGCATATAGGATCATCTTTCCAGTTTTTAGTACGATGATCAGAAATTATCAAGGTAAAAGGAATTTATATTTTGTACATATTATGTAAATAATTTGAATTCAATATTTCTTCATACTATAATTCTAAGTATATAATAAAAATTTTTAAAAGGAAAATTCAAGAATAATTAGAGTATTTTTGAACCCAATTAATGAAGTTTTGATTGTTTACAAAAGAATCTGGCGCAACGAACACGGGCATTTGAATAATAATGTTGAGATATTGAATTGTTTTTATAGCGTAGAGTGTTTTCATAGGCTGTGCATTACTACTTATATTTTTTAAGATGAATAAGCTAAAGAAAAAGCGTACACTGTTACGTTCGTCATTTACTAGAACTTTAAATGTTTTGAATGAAGAAATTAACAGCGAGTCATTAGATAAGGGTAAAATTTCAGATGGTTTTAGTAAATTAGAAATTTTGATTAATGAAATTAAATCTATCGATGAAGCTATAATTGAACTCATGTTAGATGACGATAAATGCGACGAAGAGGCTATTGAAAAGGAAGTAGTGGAAAATGAAAGTTATTCAGATAAATTTATTACCATTAGGCGTAAAGTTAGTGAAGCATTGGGTACAAATAAACGTAATCAAGATGATAGTGAAAAAAGCACAGATCACGGTGATTCCAAATCAAAGCATTATAAATTACCTAAACTGAATATTAAGCCATTCGATTCGCAGTTAATAAATTATCTTTCATTTTAATCCCAGTTTCAGAAAATTCATGAAGACATAGATTTGGATAATAGTGACAAATTTCAGTATCTTATCCAATCGGTAGAACCTGGAATCAGTGCCAGGCTTTTGTTAGAGAGCTATCCAATGACCGCAGTTAATTACCCCAAAGCTGTCGAGGCATTTCAAGAGCGTTTTGGGAATAAAGATTTACTAATAGAAGTGTACGTAAGAGAATTCCTGAAATTGGCTGTAGCTAATGTACAGGCGCACGGCAAAGATAAACTTCCCTTATCAGATTTATTCACGAAAGTCGAGGCATGCACTATATGGCCTTTGATTATTGGACACTTGCGATTTTAGACATTTTACTAAATATCTAGAAAAATACATGAGGAATCATCTCGAAACTCTTAGTGTATAAATATAATGGTATACGTCATACATCTCCGTGAAGATTTTTTACCGAAATTCCATAGGGGACCGTCAACAAATTAAAAAAGAATGAATATCTTTTGAATAACCCTGTCAAAACTAATGTAGCAAAAGCGCTCAAACTCTAGATTATGATTGAATGCCTTATTGTAATACACTGTGTTCATTTTTATGCAAATAGCATGCATACTCGCAGAATAATTAAGGTTTTTTTTTTTTTAAATGGTCCCAAATTTTTCTAAGATTTTCCCTTATAATTTTCAGAGTTCTTAATATAAAATAATATTTTTTTCAGAAAATATGACAAACAACATTGCACACAGTACCCTGTAATCAGAATTAAAAAATAATTATGCTTTTTAAAAAAAAAATAGTAACCGACTTCAAAAAAAGAATCAAGCTTGGCGACAACTTATCGCTAACGCATATGAATGCATAGTTTTAATATGCTTATGATTTGAAAACGGTTGCAACAATGGAAGATTATTTGCGACAAAACATTATATTTTTTTTATCAAATCCACACTTTTTACTTAAAAATATTCTAATCATCAGAAATTAATGAAATTAAAATGGGGCGGGCATCTTATACTTTCAAACAAAAAAAGAATTATCAAAATCGGTTCATTTTTAGGGAAGTTATGAGTGCACAAGAAATACATACAGATCGAAATCATAACCTACTCCTTGAAAGTGGTTGAAAAGATCTTCTACCGGTGTAAGAGTGATAGCCTGAAATTTTATTTATTTATTGTACACACATATCTGACTTGTGTGCTCGACATGAAAGCCTGCGATTAACTGAAAATTGAACGCTTTTAATTGGATGACTGCTTCAAAAAATTGGAATTTTAATGTTTTTGTTTTTAAAAAAGTTCTAATCGCAAGAATTTGATAAAATTTAAATGGGACCATGTGGGTGTCTTACATTTTCTAACAAAAAAAGAATTATCAAAATCGGTTCATATTTACGAAAGTTATGCGTGAACAACAAATACATACAGGTCGAAATCATAACCTCCTCCTTGAAGTCGGTTAATAATAAAAATTGTATGAAAAATGAGTAGGTTTACTAAATAATTTTTTACTGCGCATGCGTCAAAGATATCAAAATTTCATTTGCATATTATGTTAGCTAAATGTATAGAGCAACTTTTGTAAAAGTCTCAAAATCATAGCTTGAAAATTCTGAAAGTAATCGTCTATAGAAAAAGGACAAAATCCGTTGTTTCCAAAATGAAGCAAAAAAATGAGGGATTTTATCCAAATGTAGCAGTACATCCCGTATTGTGTATTCTATATTGACATTAATCAATGAATATATGGATACAACCCCTCTTGTTTTTGCTTCATTTTGAGAATAACGGATTTTCAACTTATTCAATTGACGATTATTTTCAGAATTTTCAAGTTATGATTTCGTGACTTTCACAAAAGTTGCTCTATACATTTAGCTAACATAATATGCAAATGAAATTTTGATATCGTTGACGCATGCGCAGTAAAAAAATATTTAGTAAACCAACTCATTTTGTATACAATTTTCATTATTTTTTAATTCCGATTACAGGGTACTGTGTGCAATGTTGTTTGTCATATTTTCTGAAAAAAAATTATTTTATATTAAGAACTCTGAAAATTATAAAGAAAAAACTTGGAAAAATTTGGGACCATTTTTATAAAAACCTTAATTACTCTGCGAGTATGCATGCTATTTGCATAAAAATGAACAAGGCGTATTACAATAAGGCATTCAATCATAATCTAGAGTTTGAGCGGTTTTCTTACATTAGTTTTGACAGGGTTATTCAAAAGATATTCATTCTTTTTTTAATTTGTTGACGGTCCTCTATGGAGTTTCGGGAAAAAATCTTCACGAAGATGTATGACTTATACTATTATATTTATACACTAAGAGTTTCGAGATGATTCCTCATGTATTTTTCTAGATATTTAACAAAATGTCTAAAACCGCAAGTGTCCAATAATCAATGGCCATCTAGTGTATTTAAGATTGTTAGAATCAATGGGTTTAAGTTTAGAAAGCAATTCGGCGTGGCTCTATCCCATGATAGAATCTAGCTTATCGGAAGATGTATTAAAAGCATGGCAGCGATATAATATTTCAACCACATCAAGCGTTGTTAGTAATAATAATACATTGTCAACAAAATCAAATATAGTAAGTTTGATGGAATTTCTGAAACAAGAATTTGCAAACGAGGAAAGATTCAAATTAGCCAAATCGAGTTTTATAGAGCTGAGCTCTAAAGACAAACCTAAAGAAAAGTTAAGAAAAGCAGAAAGTAAAATACCTACTACGACAGGGCTATTTAGAGCAAAAGAACGCCTTTGTTTATTTTGCAGTAAACCTCATGAAAGTAAGGACTGTGTTAGGGCTAGATCTCTTTCCTTTAGTGAACGGAAGGCCAAAATTAAGAATAAAAATTGCTGTTTAAAATGTCTTCGTTTTGGTCACCACGCTAAAGTTTGCAAAGTTTTTATTCGTTGCCACGTTTGTTCTAAACCCCATACCGAGTTATTATGCCCTGAAATTTCAATGTGTAAAGAACCAGAAAATACAGTAAGACCCCAGAAATAATTCAAAGCACCATAGCAAATAAGCAGTGTTCTGCTGAAGTAGCTCTTATGACTTTGGAAATAGTTATTAAAGGTCGAATAACAAAAAACGTACGAGCGTTACTTGATTGTGGGTCGCAAAAGAGCTATATTTTAAAAGGTACAGCTGAAGAGCTAGGTTTACATTCCATTTCTTCTGAAGCTATTGTGCACACATTGTTTGGTGGCACGCAAACAGAAGCTAAATCTCACAATAAATTCCAAGTTGAGTTAAGTTCTTCTGATAGACAGAAACAAACGAAAGAAGTCTTAGAACTTTTGGATCAAGATATAATTTATAATTATATTCCTCGGATACCGAAAGAATCAGTAATTAAAGAGCTTAAACAAAGTAAACTATGGATTTCAGATTTAGGAGCAGGAAGTCCAAAAATTGAAATTTTGATTGGTAGCGATTACTACGGACAACTTCTTACAGGTCGAGTAAAACAGTTGAAAAGCGGTTTTACAGCAATAGAGAGGAAGTTTGGATGGGCACTTTGTGGTCGTTTAGAAAGTACATCACAATCTTGTCTAAATTATGGAAATATGTTTATCACGAACCTAGCGTTAAAAGATATGAAGATTCCAGAATTATGGAAGTTAGAGACAATCGGTATAACAGATCCCTGTCAAACTTTGTCTAAAGCAGAAGAAGAAGAACTCGCTCATGATAATTTTATAAAAGAAGTTGATAGAAATATAGAAGGTCGCTATATTGTAGGTTTTCCTTGGATTAACGGCAAACATGAGATTCCCTCAAATAGACACATAGCTGAACGAAGATTGATAAATTCAACAAAGAAATTAAAATCAATGAAAATGTTTGAAGAATATGCTAAAGTTTTTTATGAATGGGAAGAAGAAGGCGTTATCAGTAAAGTACCAGATGAAACACTCAAGATTCCAGGACATTTTTTACCTCATCATCCCGTCATCAAACCAGATAGTCTTACCACAAGTGTTCGACCAGTTTTTGATGCATCGTGTAAGGTAGGGAGGTCTCCTTCTTTAAATGATTGTCTCTTTAAAGGACCAAACTTCATCGAGCAAATTCCTGCAGTGTTAATAAGATTTCGTGAGAAAGCTATTGGGGTAGTAGCCGATATAAGAAGAGCATTTCTTCAAATTGAAGTCAAAGAATCAGATCGGCATTTCTTGCGATTTTTATGGTGGAAGAGTCCTGACGAATTTCAAGTTTATCAACACAATAGAGTAGTTTTTGGAGCAACTTGTAGCCCATTTTTGCTAGGTGCAGTTATAAGATATCATTTGAGTAATGTTGATGAAGAAAACAAACAGATAGCTGAAATGCTTATGAAATCATACTATATAGATAACTGTGTTATTTCAGTCGACAATGTGCCTGAACCAGAAAATTTTATTTCAAAATCTACAGAAATCATGGCTGATGCGAAAATGGAATTAAGAATGTGGGAATTCGGGCCAATTAAAAGTGAAGACAGCAGTTTCCTTAGCGAAAAAAAGATGCTCAGTAAAAATGTAACCACGATAGTTCCGGTTTTAGGGTTGAAGTGGGACATAATGGAGGATAGTTTGAAGATCGCTCATAAATTTAGTGATGAGATAAAAAATCTGTCGAAAAGAAAGATATTAGCTGTAACCCAGGGGATCTTCGATCCAATAGGAGTTTTAGCCCCAGTATTGTTACCAGCCAAACTGATAATTCAAGACACCTGGTCAACGAAATTACATTGGGATGCTCCACTTCCAGAAGAAATCCGTAATAATTTTCAAAAATGGTATAGCGAACTCAAGTATTTAAATGACGTGAAGATAAATAGACGTGTAGGCTATGGTTGTAAAGAAAAATGGTCTATTCATACATTTTGTGATGCAAGTACCAGAGCTTATGCAACAGCAGTTTTCTTACGTAGTGAAGATAAAGACGCAGTCTGTACAACTTTTAGGAACTAAGTCTCGTCTTGCACCAAAGAAAAATATAACCATGCCACGTTTAGAGCTTCTTGCTTGTATTTTAGGAATAAGGTTGGCTAAATTTGTTTTGAAAGCCTTTAATTGTATTTCCATACCAGTAAAGTATTGGACCGACTCTTCGACTGTTCTCGCTTGGATTCGAAGAAATGATCAATGGGGAACGTTTGTAGGCAATAGAGTTAGAGAAATTTGTAAATTTCCGAATCTCAACAATGGAACTTCGTACCTGGTCATCTCAACCCTGCTGATCTACCTTCTCGCGGATGTAGTCCTAAACAGTTGGTGAAGATGAGATGGTGGGAGGGACCAGAATGGTTGAAGTTATCAGAAGAAAATTGGCCACATTCAGAAGCAAGCCCCAACGAAGAATTAGTAATGATGGAAAAGAAGAAAACTGCAGTACCTACTCTTTTATGTTCTAATTCACATGAATTTATGATATATAGTAGAATTTCAAAATTTGGTAAATTTATTAATGTCGTATGTTGGGTGAAGAGATTCATGATGAAGTGCAGAAATCGAAATATATGTTTTCCATCAGAATTGTCCATTGAAGAAAAGGAAGATGCGGAAAGGTCGCTCTGGTCAATAATACAATCTGAAAGTTTTGGTAATACTACTGATGCAATAAAAGGATTAAAGGGTATGAAAGATCAAGAAGGATTATTGAGAGTGAAAACAAAAATATTAGAGCGGGATGACGAGTTTTCATTCAGATATCCAATTTTATTACCATCGAAATACCATGTAGTGAATTGTCTGATTCAAGAATGTCATTTAAAGAATTGTCATGCTGGACTTCAAACAGTTGGATCCATTTTAAGAGAAAAATATTGGATAATTTCTTCTAGACGCAGCATTAGAAGTAAATTGTCTAAGTGTTACAGATGCAAAAGATACCCTGCAAAACCATATACTACACTTCCAGTTCACCTACCTCTAGATCGAGTCAGAGATTCCAAAGTTTTTGAAGTTGTTGGAGCTGATCTTTTTGGCCCTCTTTTCGTAAAGCAAAGATCCAAAGTTTGGGTTATACTTTTTACATGTGCAGTATATAGGGCAATACATTTGGAACTTGTATCCAGTCTCTCAACAGAAGGATTCATTCAGTCACTTCGAAGATTTATATGCAGGAGAGGAAGGCCGACTGCTATATACTCTGATAATGGCTCCAATTTTAGAGGAACCAATAATCTTTTTAAATCATTGGATTGGAAGGCAATAGTTTCTTCGAAGGATCTGTCTCCTATTAAATGGAAGTTCATCTCTCCAGCAGCAGTTTGGTGGGGTGGATGGTGGGAGCGTCTGATTAGATGTGTTAAAATTCCCTTGATCAGAACACTCGGCACTTCAGCTTTAACTTTTGAAGAACTCATGACTGTTCTATGTGATGTCGAAGCAACAGTAAATAAAAGGTCTCTAACCTATATTTTTGAAGAAACTGATAAATTTGTACATTTGTCTCCATCATCATTTTTACAAGACATTGAAGAAATAGGTGTTCCTCATTTAGATGCAATAGATTCAAATAAACTTCAATCTAGATATAAACAATGTCAAAATATTCGGCAACAACTTAGAAATAGATTTAGAAAAGAATATTTAGCTGAATTAGTCCAAAAATCAAAACAGAAAGGACAAGCTGTCATACTAAGTGAAGTAGTCTTGATAGAACTAAACCAAAAGATACTTCATTGGCCTATAGGAAAAATTGTAAAGATTTTCCCAAGTCGAGATGGAGCTGCTAGAGTGGCTGAAGTTAAAACAAGTTCAGGGACCTTGGTGCGTCCACTTCGTAAGCTGTATTCATTAGAGCTATCAAGTCCTGATGACCCTGTAATCCAGACTGTGAGTAACAGTAAAACTAGAACAGGCAGAGTAGTAAAGAGACTTGTAAAATGACTTTTTCTAGAACTCTGAACTGGCTTTTTTTAAAAAAAACTCTGAAATGACTTTTCTAGAACTCTAAATGTTTTATTATTGTTTAGTTATTATCTTTATTTATTTTTATATTTTTTATTTTGAATTAGGGTTTAATTTGATCAAAAGTGATCTTAAGTTTAATTTGGCTTCCGCCTAAATTAAAGGTGGGAGTATGTTAGGAATTGATAAATTAATATATCAGTTTATTCACAGAAAATCGTTTGCAAATTTGCAATTGTGATATTTATTTTTTCTCTTACGTGACTCGTTACTATGGCAGCGAAACTGTTTTTTCGTCTGCTTTAGTTTTATATTTTTTATCTTACGAGATGAGGTAAAAGTTTAGATAAAAAAGTTGGCATCAATTTTTGATGGAATGAAAAAGAATTTTTTAGAGAGAATGTTTATATTTTTTGTTTGTCGTGCGTGTCTTAAGTTTTATTGAAGAATTATGTTATTTTTATGAAAAGGCACGCAGAAATGCATATAGGATCATCTTTCCAGTTTTTAGTATGATGATCAGAAATTATCAAGGTAAAAGGAATTTATATTTTGTACATATTATGTAAATAATTTGAATTCAATATTTCTTCATACTATAATTCTAAGTATATAATAAAAATTTTTTAAAGGAAAATTCAAGAATAATTAGAGTATTTTTGAACCCAATTAATGAAGTTTTGATTGTTTACACCAAGCCCAAACTCGCACTCTGATTGATTGTTGCTCTCGGCACTGTTTTCACGTAACTTGGCGATAACCACACCTGGCGAAAAATACTTCGCTCGTAAGTGAACGAGTAAACCTAAAACCTAACCTACTCATTCTTATTCTCATTCATTTTGTGCTCTTGTGTATTATTATCTTATGTTATTTTATAAAATGGCTAATGCTTTACTCATTAATAAACGGGAAAAGTTACTTTGTACTCGGTTCGGAAGGAAATCAAACTCCTCGACGGAATCATCTATCTCTACGCCAAGTATGATTATCGCCAAGTTACATGAAAACAATGCCGAGAGCAACAACCAATCAGAGGGCGAGCCCTGGCTTGGAACGACGAAGGTGCTTAGAAAAAAAAATTACGCGGAATTGAAATTGTAAACAAACAAGCCTCGTCAGCTTTAGGAGCTCAATTGACCTTAAAATTTGTCTTTTTGGACTGTGCAATGTAATTAAGAGAAAATTCCAATGTAATTATACAACATTTTTTTCCTTTTAACCCTTTATCTACTGACGTTATTTATAAGTACCATTGTGGAAAATTTAATCAAAAAACGTATTTAATCAGTCTATTAATAAAGGTTCTTTTTCTTATACCACACAATATACTTTACTCGATCTAAATTTAGATAGAATAGAAAAACAGTCAAAGTTAAATATTTTTAAAAAGAGGTAATTTTCTTAATCATTTTCATAGATATATCATTTTTTTCTTGGAAAAAAAGTTATATGAAATATTTTCGACTGTGAAAGCCTTTCCATTTACAGAGAGGATCATAATACATTTAAATAGATTGCTTTTATAAGAATTGTAATATTTCCATAACAGCATTTTTGGTTAATTAATTTGATTATTTTTGTAAATATTTTACAAAAAAAATTATAAATACCGATATATTTAAACAGTTTTAATGAAAAACCACTTCTAAATTTCACATAATTATTATCTAAAAATTCCAGTATATCTTCAGATATTAAAGAAGACAATTATTGATACAAAAAATTCGGTAGATAAAGGGTTAATATTACCTGTTTTGAACAAAATGATAGCCTTCAAGCAAGCAAATTCTGCCAGATCAATTGCCAAAATTTTCAGACGACACGAGATTTTCTGTAAAAGATGCAAGAACTTGCGATGCTTGTTAGATGCATTTGGCCGATCCGATTCCAAATTCGTTAACAGGAGATTGCTGTTTAGTCGTGAGCCGCAATGAAGGGCGCTGAGCAGAAAGAGTTCTGACCACGTTTCTTCTAAAAGAACCATCTGTAAAGAAAAAAAAAATCTTGATGTATCATAAAGATATATACTCTGTAAAAAAATTCGACCCTTTTGCTGCAACATCACTCCACAGCTTTTATAGAAAACGATTATTTGAGCCTATCATGGAGCATTCTCATGTGTCAAAAAGAGCGTAATTTTTTTTTTCCCTAGCACCTACGTCGTTCCAAGCCCAAGCTCGCACTCTGATTGGTTGTTGCTCTCGGCACTGTTTTCATGTAACTTGGCGATAATCATACTTGGCGTAGCGATAGATGCTTCCGTCGAGGAGTTTGATTTCCTTCCGAACCGAGTACAAAGTAACTTTTCCCGTTTATTAATAAGTAAAGCATTAGCCATTTTATAAAATAACACAAGATAATAATACACAAGAGCACAAAATGAAGGAAGAATAAGAATGAGTAGGTTAGGTTTTAGGTTTACTCGTTCACTTACGAGCGAAGTATTTTTCGCCAAGTATGGTTATCGCCAAGTTGCGTGAAAACAATGCCGAGAGCAACAACCAATCAGAGTGCGAATTTGGGCTTGGAATGACGAAGGTGCTTGGAAAAAAAAAATTTCGCGTCAAAAGAGAGATATTCTATAAAAGCGGAGGAGTGACGATGCAGAAAAGGGGTAAAATTTTTTAGGGTAAAAATGTACAGGGTGCGAGATTTTATATATTACCGACCTTTAATTTCTCAATTTTTGGTCATAGACGTATAGCTCCATAAACAAAAACGTTTCAAATGAGATAAATATTCATGTTCTGGCATTGTTTAATGTAAAAAATCCATTTTATAAAAATTACGGAATCAAACTTTTTATATGGTCCCCCAATCCCAATAGTTATATTTAATAAAAGTTTACCCATATCATAACTGATATAGCACAAAAAGTTTGTTTCCTGTTCTATAAAAATTGATAAAATTATTAAATTTCGAAATTTGAAGTTTTTTTCCTCATAACTTTGTCTTTTATTGAGGGATCAGTATCGAAATAAATTAAAGTACTTGGAGATCGAAATCGAAGTGCAATGTTCTTTTTTACGGCGAACCATCTTTAGCTGGTTTATCTTTAGCATTAAATCAGAATTTTCGGGTTCAGTCCAACCCGCGCAGGACTCTACAATCAAAGGTATAAAACGATTGTACGGCAAACACAACGATAAACTTATGAATAAACCACTAGTAGTATTAATTTTTAGCTTATGTACCACTTCACTTTCGGCAGTCATAGATCATTTAGATTCCCCTATTACTACTCTTTCATGAAATAAAGATTTTTTTTTCTTGTGCTCGATACCTTAGGTTTTTGTGTTGTCGGCTCTTGGACTATTAAGTAGGTCGTGATTTTAAAAAAAAGGATCACATACCAATGGAAGGTTGAAAACCGCTGCTCTACGCATGACTGCTTTAACTTTCACAATCTTTAAATACTGTACATGCTAGTGTATAAGTCGATCCCCGAACTTTCGCATGCAAAGTCTGCAAAAAATCAAAACCCGTGAATAAATCGACCCCCTAACTTTTTTTTACACCGATTTTGCAGAAAATCAAACCAAAGATGTCACTTGCCAATGCGAAAAAGTAGTAAGTAAACAAAAACAATTTTTTTAAATGATAAGTTATTATTATTTGAATATTTTATGAATTATTTTATTATACATATGCATACAAAGCCAGAATTTTACAAGTTTCTTTTTTTCTTTTTTAAGCCTTTTGAGTGCAGAGCACTTCCACTAAAAGTATGGAAATTAACGAATGACACCGGAATTTGAAATATATATATATATATATATATATATTTGTGAATAAGAAAAAGCTATAATTAACATACATGATAAACCGAATCTTTTTAAGCAAAATTCTGGTGCCATTGTAGCTTTTGGAAATTAAAATGAAGTGGTTTCACAAACATACCACCGCACCTCAAGCGGTTAATTCACTTGTGTGTAAGTCGACCCCCCCCCCCCCCTCCATTTGCTTGCCGAAAATTGCCAGAAACCATTTGACTCATACACGAACATATACAAGGCACTGCAATTCCAATATTCAAATGTGTATGTAAACTTTGATTCGTAACCCGTAAAGCATGATGACGTCACTGCAACATCGTTGTGAAGTCACATTGTGACTTTGTGACCATCGATTGTCGATGTGACGTCACGTGACGTCGATGTGAGGTCACAGTGACTAAAATGTGAAGTCGTTATGGCCGTTTTAGAGCTCTTTTGTGACGTTTCACAAAATGGTCACAATGTGAAAAATTTGTGAAAAATGTGTCATTTGTGACTAATTTGACATTAACATTGGGACGAAACTGTGACAAAAGCGACGATATTTAAATTGCCATAAACATATTTTTAAAAGTAAATAACATGTTTTGAAGGATATTTATAAATTTCTAAAGGTTTTTTAGAATGTCACATCTCAGTCATAATGTGACGTCACTGAGAGGTGTCATTTTGGTCACAGATGTGATGTGATCAAAGTGATTCACAGTGACGTCACTGTGACCATGTATGCTATTAGGGAACTTACTTGATCTTCAAAGCAGAGGTTGGAATACGATGGAAAATGTTTGACCCAACGGATTGTCATCAAAAGGATTTGGAAGGAGGTCTCATAAATAGATTCATTGCTTGTATTGAACTTGACGTCAGGCATGGCTTCTAGAGGGGTAGCCTTGTTGAGGGAGTCGTTAGAAACGGACGAAGCTTCGTCGGAAGAAGATGCCCTTTTCATTGAAACCATCTCTGAAATATACGAGGAAATATTGAATAGCGTGAATCAAAAAACCTTTGAAACATCATTGTTAACTCTTTCCGGCACATGCAAATTTTGTTCGTAAAATGAGAATTTATTGTCTGCATCGGAATTTATATACGGCTCTTTTAGAAATTAAGAATTCCTTGATTTAATCTTTTATTGTAAAATTAAAATTTTATCAAAATATTCTTGGTTCCGTTTGCAAGTTTGGAATTAAAGTTAAATGGTGCACAAAGTACTCCTGTGCCAGAAAGAGTTAAACAGGGGTTTTGAAAATAAGTAACACCGAGCTCGTGAAACGTTCATTGAAAGTTTAATTAAGGGGTAGAGGAAATATAACGTTATCACTTTAGAGTGGCGTGGGCTCTGACAACTGATACTGTGAGATATACTATTATTTTAACACAATCAACTGAATGGTAAATTTATCATACAAATCGAATATTTCCAACTGAGTGAAAAATTGCCCAGGCCGGGAATCGAACCCAGATACTTGGCTTACAAGGCCAATGCTTTACCTGTTAAGCTAACTGAGCGATAGTCGGCTGAGATTTTTCGCTCACATAACCGTATCCATCGTTATATGGAGTTTCATTACCTGCGGTTTATTCTGCCGTACTGTCTAAATAACAGGCCAGATGTTATGACCTATAAGGTTATATAAGCGAAAAATCTCAGCCGGCTATCGCTCCGTTAGCTTAATAGGTAAAGCACTGGACTTGTAAGAGAAGTATCTGGGTTCGATTCTCGGCCTGGGCAATTTTTCGCTCAGTTGGAAATATTCGATTCGTACTGTAAAATGTTTCTGAGAAGTTTCAAGAAAAACGTTAACCCTTTTGAGGTCGATGTCTTTAGAAAGGGACGTATAATTTTTATTTTACTTGCACACAGAATATTTAATTAAAATGTTCCTTTTATAACGTACTTGAAAATAAGCATGTTCGCATTTTCTAATAAATTCGTTTATAAATTCTGGTGTAAGTTAATTATATCAAACCCATTTACTCCGCCACGGTAAGGATTAAAATACCACAAATGAGGGAAAATAAAGAGAAAATAATAATTACCTTCTGAAATATTATCGTCATTCAATACTGGATAATGTGGGTACTTCATCAAGCCAAAAGGATTCGTAGGCAGCACTACTTTTGAGGGAAGGGTGAAAAATGGCGAGAAAACTCCCACCGTGATGTCGGAGTCCAGTGACGACGAAGGTAATGTTTTGACGAAAGGTTTTGTAGCAGAACCGAACAGGAATTCGGGACGAATCGTTGCTGAATTTCGCGGTTGTCTCTCGTTTTGGACAGCTGTAAATACACAAGGCACTTGAGAACATTTACAGTTATCATCTACATGGTATAGCTGAAATGTTTGGGGAATGTGTTCACACACAAAATATTTTTATAAGGGAGTCCGAGCCCATAAAAATCTTCAAATTTTCTAAAATAATTTTATTTACAAAAAAATTCTCTGTTTTCTTTTTATTCAAATGCCGTTTAAATCTTGTTTCTATTTTAATTGGAACAGGAAATATTATATTTACCATTTCAAGCAATGGTTGTCATGACAATGACTTCTTGTAAAAATGCGCTTTTCACAAGAAGAATATTTACTTTTGAAAATATAATTAAAAAAAAAGTTACATCACTTTTTTTTCTAAATTTTTTCATTAAATATCTTTAATTTTTCTTTAAATTATTATTATTTTTTTAATGCTGAATCAAAATTAAAACCTACATATTTCTGTTTATTTAATTGAAAAAAAAAATTCTACAAAAATTATTTTGAGTTCTAACGATTTTAAACTGTCCGCTTTTAAATAAATTTTAAAGTTAAAAAAAAAAAATTCTGACAAGTTTTATCAGGTGATTTTGTTTATAAATAATAGGGTTAACTATTACAAAAAATTTCAAAATTCTAACTCAATAAATAAAAATTATTTTAAAAAAAATGTCCCGAACCTCCTTAAGGTGTATTTCGATTCAAACGGCTTATTTTCTGATTTATTTTTGAATTCACTTTTGCTCTCATATGCATCAAACTTTCTAATTGTCTTATTTAGAAATTACACAAGGTACCGTGACTGTCGATTCTCTGATAAATGCAGAAAATATTGCAAAAAAAGCCATCAAAAACGGCGTTTTGAACATATTTTTCCGAAGCGGGAGATTTGGGAACGAAAAAAATGTCATACTGAGAAGATAATTGTTCATAAATCGAATTCTAATGAATGGAGAGTAAAATGACATCACACGGCACCTTGTACGTCTCTTCAAAAATCCCTCAGCAAGTTTCATGTTTCTACTTTTAAAAACGTGTCTGAAATTGTATCGGAAAATTTGGAGCTATTGAAGGTAGAAAAGCATTTTTTCGAATACACCCTTAAATCAAGGAAAGTCTTTTACCGGGTAATCTATAGTGGACTGGCTGCTTTTCTAATTCCATAACTTGCAAATAGTGACAGCTAATGAAAAAATTCTTGCAGAAGGCTTATGTGAGGTGTCATTAATTATTTCTTTTCTGCGATTCTCAGTTTTAGTATTAAATAGTAACGAGAGATAGCGCTGCAAGCAACAGGCGTTCAACCGAGGCCAAAACCTCAATCACGCAGCAATTATATATGAAAGAAGGAAGTTAAATATATGGAATGGGTTTCAATCACCACTATAGTATTGTTTTTAAGACCGGATTCTGGATACAATCGATTATAATTTCGATATCGTTGGCGATGGAGCAGGAAAAAGTAGAAGTCATATTTCGATGAAAACGATTTATTCGAAATCAATGTGTAAAGGCAATGTACAAAATTATCATCTCTTTTAAAACTCGTTACATCCTAAAAATGTTTAAATGTTTTAAAACTCAGTGTTTTCGTTATTAATCAAATGTATAACTTCTTTATAGACTTAAAGCATCTTTTTGTTTAAACAGCTACTATAATGTATTGTGTTGAATTAGCATTCAGGATTACTTAAGAGGCAAATGCATTAGATTAAATCAGAGCAATATATTCAAAACATTGTCGGAGTACATTTTGATTTGGGAGCAGTCGTTTTCATAAAAACAATGCTTTTCTCTATTATTGTTCCGATACCAATGATATCGAAAGTCATATGACTGAGGTCAGAAGCATGCTTAAAGAACAAAATTCTATTGGCGAGATTCTTTCCATCTATTTAAACTCCTTTTTTCACATCAGTGCTGATTGATTTCGGTTTTGGATTTGATTAAACGCCTATTTCTCGCAGCGCCATCTCTTTCTGCTGTTTGGAACTAAAAGGCAAAACTGTATTTAAAAAAAAAAAAAAAAAAAAAAAAAAAAAAAAAAAAAAAAAAAAATCTTTTGACACATTTTGCACAATTTTCTTGCAATTCTTTTGTAAATAGATGTTGCCATTTGCAAGTTATAGAATTTTAAAAACAGCCAGTTGCTTTTTATACCGGGAGAGGACGCACAGGCAATCGCCTAATCGAGTACACGGATGAAAACCTAGGTTTGGTTAAATCTCGATTCGCATATTAAAACGCAATCGGTCAGCCAGGTCTATCTTGGTGAAAAACACCTAAAAACCCGATTTTAGCGGTTGACTCATACGTTTACTGTAATGTTTCCCTGGCTCCCTGTCCCCCATGTTTCCATACTTTTGGATTCAGGAAAGCACTGTGGTAAACCTATGAGTCAACCTCTAAAATTGGGTTTATATGTGTTTTCCATCAAGATGTGACTTTGGCAGACTGATTGCGTTTTAATATGCGAATCGATATTTAACTAATCCTAGACTTTTATCCGTAAACTCGATGAGATGATTATCTGTGCTGCCGCCTTCCGGTCTGCATTTTCAGAAAGAATCACGTTTTGAGCACCTTATCTCCTCAGCGATTGGCGCGGAGATGAAGTCAATGCTACGCACCCTTTCTTGTTTGTGACGTCAAACGCCTAGCGAATTGCAACCCTTCCTTCCGCAAAGACATCGTTCTTATGCTTATTGTTCATTTGTTTTTCCGTAAATGTTATCAAGCAATAAAGACTATAATATGAGGAAATGTTATTCACCGTTGTTTAGGATTAAAATATAGTTTAAAACAAAGAGCTTTTTCAGATTATAATGCTTTAAATTTCACAGAACATCTAAACATAGTTTTTTTCCCCCCTCAATTCAAAAATATTATTTCCTTAACTCGCTATGTTCGAAGAAATTGAGAAGTTAATTAAAAACAGTAGTAAAGATTCTTTTGTAATAAATATAATTCTATTAATCATATGTTTTATAACACATTTGAACTTAGTTTATTTTCTGTTTGGCGATGCAGCTAGCTGAACGTTCTCGCTTTCGCCAACTCGCCAAGGCTGGTGCTCAAAACGTGATTCTTTCTGAAAATGCTTCCGGTCTACATAAGATGGCCAGTATATACCTTCACAGTAGTTTTTGCCGTTTGCAATACACTTTACACAATGATTATATACACGGCCAAATTTCTATTGACATGTTGAACGTCACGAAACAGGTTTTTTGACAAAGAGATTTTCAATGTTTATCGAGTCGATTTGCAATTCCCAATACCAATACCGATTTGCAATACCCAATGTTTATTAATTTTATGAGTATTCATTTCATAGATTTTGAATTAAAATGTAACAAATTTCTGTTATTTTTACACATAGAAAGTCAAATTGAAATCACTAAACATACATGGGAGGGGGGGGGGGGGCATGCGGATCATTTTTAAAATGCTAGATAATAAATCTTCAGTAATCCAGTTTTACAGTAATAAATTATCTTTAATGAGCATACTGATGTCAGTATTTGTGTGCTACGGCGCCCTGAGAAATATTGTTACTGGTACATATATTTGTATGTCATGGCGTTCAATGCGTATATGCACACTGGTCCAATGCATATAAGCCCAATGCGCAACATGCACAAGGACCCGATGAAATCCATCGGCTTCTACGCCTAGAAAATGAAATAAAATTATAATAGTAAACTTTGAGAAATCCTTATTTTTGTCAAGGCATCACTATTTACTTTTAGTTGAAAATTTATAACAAAACAATGCTGTTGGCTATGTTATATATATATACTTTAATAAAAGACAAATGTTTCTTACTGTAGTACTATATAGTATAAACATGAACGAATGTATACGATTTAGAATTACCTAAGATTTCAAAAAGCGTTTTTTATATTTAAAAACTCATGTAACTCATTTACAAGATTTAAAGAAGCATTTATAATAATAATAATAATAATAATAATAATAATAATAATAATAATAATAATAATAACAAGAATTGCAAGTTAAGCGTAGCAAATGAGGAGCGTTCGTACTATAACGAAGTTTTGAAAATATTCAGATATTGGTGCAATAGAATACAGTACTTCGGATACAGTATAGTAGCCGAAATCTTTTTGTGTCCCTGTAAATTCTATTTGTTTTCTATTATACAAGAAGTAACTTGTAGCAAACCTCAGCAACGTATATCAATTTCATAAACACGTCCCAAACAATGTTTCCCTCTATACAATTATTTAATGGAATACTTTTGTGTGGCCTTGTAAATTAATAACAAATGTTCTTTGCACCACATATTATGCAAATTGTATATTATAATATTACTTTATAGATGCATATCAATTTTATTAAGTCGAAAGAGTGTAACATCATTAAAATGCACTTGAAGCTATTTTTGCCATTGGCTGTAATGTAACAGAATACTTTTGATTATCACTGTAATTAAGCTACGAATCCAATTTTCATAAAATTTTAAATGACTCGACAAAATTATGCAACAATTATATATTTTAAATTTCAAACGATTCGGTAAGGTAATTTTTGCTGTGTTATATGCGGACTGATGGACAGATAGACGGACGGAAGGACTGAACGACGATTAAGATGCTCTTGAAACTATTTTTGCCATTGGCTGTAATGTAACAGAATACTTTTGATTGTCTCTGTAATTGAGCTACGAATGCAAATCAAATACAGTCGAGTCTCTATATAACAAAATCCATCGTTCCAGTAAAAAATTCGTTATATAGAGAAATTCGATATACAGAGAATGATGTTAAAAATCGGATTTAATGTGTAAATTTTGAATAAATATATTATTTTTTATCTTTTTAATTAAGAATTTGAAATGTTTAAAAGTAAATATTAACCTAACATTTTATTTCTTAATTATTTAAGCTGTTCCAAAAAAGAGAACTAACATTTATTTGAAAGCTTAAAGATAATCAAATAAGGAAGACTTGCATTAATTTCAGACGAAGATATCTGTAATTTTTTGTTGTTTTGATTTTAAAATTGTTATGCTTTCAAAAAAATGCTCAAATTTTAGCAAGGAATGAAAAATTGTAGTTAATGTTTTCCTCCATTTGAAGGCCTCTCTGTGCCTCTCATTGATCCTCTCTTATATGTGTAACAATCCAATTGACTCTGTTTTGAGAAGGTTGTTTAAAGGTGTGTGGGAGGTGGGATGAATTCGTTGGATTTAAAGAACAAGGAGAAAAGTAATATAAAAAAACTCAGCACTGAACGATAAATCAAAAATAAGTGATGGAAAATTGATTCCATATGATTTGGAAGCTTTTTTAAAATTAAATAAAGACCAATTTATGAAAAAATTCGTTGTATGGGGATCGATATTTCGCTATATAGAGAATATTTTTAATGTAATCATGCGAAAAGGGGACCGTTCCTAATAAAAATTCGTTATATAGAGAAATTCGATGTATGGAGTTACGTTATAAGGAGACTCGACTGTATTCTAAATTTCAAACGATTCGGTTAGGTAGTTTTTGCTCTATTATAAGTGGACAGATAGACGGACAGAAAGTCGAACGGATTTAACGACAACTATAGGTGTTCCGTATTTACATAATTACGAACGCAAATAAAAACAGAAACAAACTTTCTTCTGTTGCCATTAATTTTCGGAAACATTCCTAAGTAGTTTTTATAGTGTATTAATCCGTTTCTTTAAACCGAAAATATCATCGATTTTTAGTGTATTATCCATTCTCAAATAAACATTTTCATGTTCAACAACCATATTTTGCACACAACCATGTTAAATTAACATGCATTAACATTAACATTAATAATATTTTAGTATTATTCTACATATAAATTGAGTTACGCAGCTTAAACTTCCTGATTGAGAATAAATAGCAACCTATAAATCGCTATTTTGGTTTGAGAAATTATTAATAGTCTGCAATAACTACTAAATGTTTACTACTAAACGTTTCCGAAAATCAGTGGCAGCAAAAGAAACGTTGTTTTTATAAATATTTTAAGTTTACGAGGTTTCTAAGCATAAAGACCTCTTTTCGGAAATGGGGGGGCATCGAAATAGGTTGTTGCATATTTTTGTTCCTAGTTAAATTTTCACAGATTAAGAAAGGTTTGTCTTTTTTATATAGTGTACTGTATATTTGACTGAAATGACAAATACATTTTTAATACAATGTTTGACACATATCCGAAGCGGAGCTTAATTTCTTACCAAAAAATACTTGGAGCCATTTCAAAGACTAAAGCAATTTTGAAGCAGAAGAAAAAATTAATAAATTTTTGATATAATTATCACAAAACAATTCTGTCGGCTACATGCTATATATGCTGTAAAGAAAACACAAATATTTCTTAAGGGAAGATTGTTCTCAAATCCAAAGAAGCTACTGTCAGACACAATTCAAGATTAATTTTGTTCGGAAACGCATAAAGTTAGTAGGTATACTCATTCAGAAACTATGCAATCAAATGGCATTTACCACAGTAGTGTAGTCGAAAAAAAAGCAGACGATATATGCTCAAGCTATTAGCTTGAGCATATACCTTAGGTATACCTTAGACAGAATATATTGTAGTTTTTTTTCAGAAAAAAATAGTATATGGTGTTTAAAAAAAAAAAAAAAAAAAAACAGAAAAAATACGATGTACTTTTCACTACATCCTTCGGTTTACCATTTTTTAGTAAAAGCAGATCTTTTAGAAAATTGTCAAAGTTGGCCTCTTGAAACGAATTTCCAGGCACGACAAAGCGCGGACATAGAGAAATCTGTAATCACGTGGAAACAATCGTTTATCCCGGTTAGTTATTTATTTATCAAAAAATAATAAACGATATTCAATTCCAAATCATCATATTACTTACATATCATTGCATCAAATTGCGGATGGTGTCATTTGATTAAGAATTTAAAAATACATAGCAAATGACACCCCTATTGACCTATTTAAAAAAGTTGAGCTCCTTCCTTCTTGAGATAAACCGCTCCCCTTTTGCCCACACGAAACACGGTAAAACAACTTTATTTTTAAGAGAACTCACAAGATATTCATTTCTAGTGCCAAGATGAATTTCTTCCCAAATTATTGGGAATGTCCACCAGTTGTCGTATGTTACTCAATTTTCATTTTCGGCCACTCAATTTTCGGTCTGTTTTAATGCTCTGCTCAAAACGTTTTGACACATTTAAAAATTCATTTTTTTTAACAGAAGTACATAAAATTAGTAGGCTTGACTATGGAAGCTATTTCTAATCGAACTTTGTTTTCCATTTTATGATAATTAAATTACCTGTCGAGTTATAAGCGATTTCGATCTTTTGATCAAGCGATTTTCTCTCTTTGTAAGACTGGTTTTCCTGTTTTCGTCGAGAAATACGGTTCAAAACGGCAACTTTGATGGCTTATTCCGAAAAACGTATTGCGTTTACTTTAAAAAGAAAAAAGAAAAGTGGGTGCGATTAATAGTTACTGAAGAGCATTTCTGAACAAAAATAAATCAAAATTTATGTCACAAAGTTACCCTTTTTGATTTAAGAACACCAACTACTGCTATACATACTAAACTAGACTTCCTTAAAACTTTATTATTTTAAATATTACTTTAAATAATAAAAGTAATAATAAGGTCATACCATCCTTGTTCATTCCACATTCGAGACATTTTTTCAGTCTGCATGCTTGGCACTGATTTCTGTGAGCTTTGTCTACTATACAATCTCCATTAGCTGCCTGGCATCTATCAAATACAGTTAGCAGTACGATAACATAATATATTTTAACGAAATGAAAAACGCAATTATTTTTTCCATATTTTAAAGCAATAATTAAAAGTTAAATACATAATTAGGTAAATAATAATATATCAATAGAGTTGTTATAAGAAATTAAAGACTTAAAAAAGCAGGAATAGTATAACATTTTACTTTAAATAAGCTGTTTCTTTATCTTTTTCAAAATTTTTATTTTATTCTAACAATTTTCAAGATAGCCCTATTAGTAAAATATATCTTAATTTACATGCTGAAAATATGACTCGAGGTGAAATTTTTAAAAAGTAGTTTTACAATGATGCAATATTATGTTGTAATAAAGTTTTTTTTTTTTTTTTTTTTTTTTTTTTTTTGGTGTGTGTGTGTGTGTGTGTGTATGTGTGTGTGTGTTAGTTGGTAGGTTCAGGAGGAGGTGGGACAGTTGCTTGCATTTTAATATTGTAACTATTTTGGATTTCATAAATTTAAATTATTTTGTTTTTATAAAGTTAATTAGGATTTTATTTATAATAGTGTTTGATATTTTGATTATGTTGCATATTAAAAAAAAATTATAACACCTTTTAAAAGTATTGCTTTATATTTAATGCAAGGTTTTATCTCATCATACGAAACCTGCTAATGATGCTTTATATTTGAATGATGGGGGGAATGTATAGAGCCATTCCGCCTGCTGATGAGTAATGGCTTATATTTTAGTTGGTGACTTTTATGTTGTTTCATTTTAGTGTTTTAATGTTTATTGTTTTTTTTTTTTTTTTTTTTAATTTTATACATAATGCACTCTGCTGCTCTATAAGGAATATTTTCATGCAATTTTAGATTATTTACTTGTTGCAATTTTCAAGAGCTTCTTTAGCGCCTACATTTGCAATCTACATGTTTAAAACAAATATATATATATATATATATATATATATATATACATCCTTTCAGAAACTTCTCTTTATTTACCCCTACATGGAGGGGCCTCCCTGATGAAGACTTCCATGTATTTTGGGGATTTGGAGTTTCTTTTGGTTTTGTTATATACATTTTTTACATTTCTTTTTGTAGCATTTTGCGCAATGGTCTGTAAAAAACTGTTTATTTGTTTCTTCATTTTTTTAAAAATTAATTGAATGGTTTTAATAAAATTGTGTATATATATATATATATATATATATATATATATATATATATATATATATATATATATATATATACCGGGTGTCCCAAAAATGACTGATAGATTTTAAAATTCAATAACTTGCAAACGGTGAAAGCTATTTAAAAAATTTTTGCAGGAGGGTTATGTATAATGGCAGGAGTTTTTTTACCGTAATTTTTTATCTTAGTTCGCATCTCAAACAATAGGTGGCGCTGACGGCGATTGAAGGCCAGGTGATCAATGTTGACAAAATTGACAATGCAAGGTGACAACAATGAGGTGACAATGCAAGACCTTTCTTGTGAGTGAAGCGTCGACCTTGCCTTCAATCGCCGTCAGCGCCACCTATTGTTTGAGATGCGAACTAAAATAAAAAATTACGGTAAAAAAACTCCTGACATTATACATAACTCTCCTGCAAAAATTTTTTAAATAGCTGTCACCGTTTGCAAGTTATTGAATTTTAAAATCCATCAGTCATTTTTGGGACACCCGGTATATATATATAAGAGAGAGAGATAAAATAGCTAGAAAAGTAAGATAGATAGATAAAATTTATTAGACATAGATAACATATATAAGACTAATATACAAGATAGATAAAACAGATAGATAAAGAAATATAGACCATATATAGACAGTACTACACAAAATGACTGCACTAGGTCTATTCCTAAAGAAATCAACCGAAAATCTGAAACTGACAAAGCAAAGTTTAAAAACCTTTCTGCTTGTTTTACCTGTAAATGATTTTCTTCCGGACACTTCTTTTGAAAAACCCGCTGCATCCGTTGCAGGCAAGAACGCCGTAGTGTTTCCCACTGGAAGAATCGCCACACACCACGCACCGAAGCAGGGGCTTGGATGGCCTGCTAGAAATGCCTTCTCCCGGATCATCTTTCAAGCTGAGATTTGGATGGTGTAGCAAAGAGAAAGAACCTGAAAGAAATGATTGCATTGTTACAAAATAATTTCAATTTAAGAAGTTGAGCTAGTATCTCGAAAACACTTACGAGCTAATATTTAACCCTTTCCGGCACACCTAATTTTAATTTCGAATTTACAAACGGAGCCAAGAATATTTTAATAAAATTTAACAGTGAGAGTCTACAATAGGCAGTTTTTTATTTCTAAAAATGTTGTTTGTAAATTCCGTTGTCAAGTCAATCATTTCACATTTTACGAAGAGAATTTTTCTGTGCCGGAAAGGTTTAAGCCGATGACAGCCTTCTCTTTTAAATTTCATGCTTGCATTTCAATATTTTAAAATGATTTTTTTTCTTTTTCATAGTATATCCGAAGTCTATGCCTGTCAGTGTACTTTTGCCTTTTCTCACTTTGATTGTCGTTAAGCTTTTCATCTGCGCACACTTTAAATTTCGAAAGCAAATGTGTCCATCAGAAAAAAAAAAAAAAAAAAAAAAAAAAGGAAGAAGAAATCGTAACCAAAGTCGAAAATATTCAAACGTACCGACATACATTTATTAATACTATTATACTATACTATACATACTATACATACATTAATTATAAGTCACAATAAATTTATTAATTATTTGGAAAAAATAGTTGTTGTTCTCGGTAGAGAATTGGGAAATCTAAAGAAATATAATCTTTTTATTGGTTGAATTCTGTAACTTATTTAATTTTATTCGTTTCTTGAATGGTTCAAGTTTGATGTTCAAAAATGGAATACTTATGTTTTTTTTTTATTTTATTCGTTTTCTGATTGGTCCAAGTTTAATGTCCAAAAACTGAATACTTCTGTTGCCACAATAACAAAAAGAGTGATAAAAACTTTAAAAAAATTAATAATTTAAAAACAAATTGTGATAGAAATTTCAAACACATTTCATTAAAAAGTACATTTTTTTCTCTACGCAACGGTGTAAAAATGTAAAATGTGCGATGTTAAGAAGTTAAAAAATTTGCAGTTCCAAAAATTGAAAACTGAAATTTCATTTAAAATTTATTTGTGATGATGGGTCCAGGAATATTAATGCTTAATCCATGTCGTACGTAATATGAGGCGTTTAGAAGTCGGTCTGATCTCCATCAACTGAAAATGCACATTTTAAACAGTTAAAGTTGTCTATCTTTAACCTACAGTTTATTATTATTATTATTATTATTATTATTATTATTATTATTATTATTATTATTATTATTATTATTATTATTATTATTATTATTATTATTATTATTATTGGTCTAGGGATATTAATATTTAATGCACGGCGTACGTAATATATGACTCGTTATAATCATCCTAAAAGAGATTTTTATTATTATTATGAATTTAAAAATAGAATTTATTTATAAAACTTTAAAATTTAAGTCTTTTAAAATATCATTTTCCAAATGATCATTGTAATTTGTTAAATTACAATTTTTTTTTCTCTATCTTTTTTCTTTTTCTTTTCTTTTTTTTACATTGTTCTTGTAACAATTGAAAGGTTTTCAGAACAGTTATACCTGTTAATTAATCTAACTATTTTTGCAAATATTTACCCCCCCCCCCCCCCCCAAAAAAAAAAAAAAAAAAAAAAAAAAAAAACTAATAATTTATTAAATCAGTTTTATTTAAAAATTTATCTAAAAATCAAAATGTATTTTTATTAAGTTGTTTTAGATACTTTCAAACATTAATGAAGATGAGAAAATTTATTTATAATACGGCACATAAAGGGTTTAAATATCGAAAATGTGCTGGTTTGTGATGTTTTATTCGGGGTTATAGGTGACTTAGAAGAAGTTTTTATACATTTTATTTTACAATTTCATTTACGTGTCGCAGTACATTTTATTTCATTGTTTTATATTTTCATTGATTAAGAAATATATATTTGTCTTTTTTGTACTGTAACTAGGGGGGCCCCGCCCCCCTGCTCGCTATGCTCGCCAACCCCCCGCGTAATCGCTTCGCGATTCCAAATTATTGGCTATCCCTGCTTGCTGCGCTCGCCAATATCCCATGGTATGAATAAGCAGTTGCAGACCTTTCAAATGATGTGTCACACGACTGGTGTTGTAAAGAAATTAAAAATGTGCCCCCCTGGGGGGCAGAGGGGGAGGCGACACAAAGGACATCCATAATTTGAATAAGCAGCTGCAGACCTCTCAAATGATGTCACACGACTGGTGTTGTAAAGAAATTAAAAATGTGCCCCCTTGGGGGGCAGAGTGGGGGTGACACACAAGACATCCATAAAACAAATAAACAATTGCAGACCTTTCAAATGATGTGTCACACAATTGGTGTTGTAAAGAAATTACAAAATGCGCCCCCTCTGAGGGCAGAGGGGGGGGGGGGGGTACACGCAAGATATCCATAATATGAATAAGCAGTTGCAGACCGCTCAAATGATGTGTCACACAATTGGTGTTGTAAAGAAATTAAAAATGTGCCCCTCTGGGGGGCAGAGTGGGGGATGACACACAACACATCCATAATATGAATAAGCAGTTGCAGACCTTTCAAATGATGTGTCACACAACTGGTGTTGTAAAGAAATTAAAAATGTGACCCCCCTGGGGAGAGCAGAGTGTGGGGATGACACACAAGACATCTATAATATGAATAAGCAGTTGCAGACCTTTCAAATCTTGTGTAACACGACTGGTGTTGTAAAGAAATTAAAAATGTGTCCCCCCTGGGGAGCATAATGGGGGATAACACGCAAGACAGTTTTTTAAATGAATAAGCAGTTGCAAACCTCACAAATGATGTATCAAACGACTGATGTTGTAAAGAAATTAAAAATTTGGCGAAATATTACAGTTATCGCCAAGTTGGCGTCACTTTTGACAACTAATTTTGGTCGCCAAATTTGGCGATATATCGCCAAGTTGGCGACAAACTTGGCGATTGTTGGCGATGGTAACCTTTCCTTTCTTTATGGTAACCCATATGGCGATGCATAGACGGAGCCCTTTCCTGATTGGTCTATTCGACTCATGGAAGGAGTGGACGACCCGGATTCGTTAGTTCCGGAAATCTTCCACATCAGCATCATTCCAGGAGTCATTCCTTTTAAGGCTAGTTTTTTTTTACTATAGAAGGATATTAAAAAAAAAAAAAAAAAAAAAAAAAAAAAAAAAAAAAAAAAATTCTTGCTGTATTGAAGAGAAGGGTGCACGTTTGAACTGGGGACACTTTTGATCACTCTAAATATTTTCCTTCAAATATATATACATATTTAATGCATATGACAGTACATCACTGCTGCATCAATGCAAATAAGTATACAAAGCTGCATGAAGAATACTGTCTAAGCAACGTATGTATGTTTCTCCTTCTTGAATCTATACTTAAGAAAATAAAGTTGTAAGATTTTTGTTGACAATTTTGTATCCCTAAAATTTTAATTTATGTTTCAATACTTAAATAAAGGTGATGTTTTTAGTTTATATGCTTTGTTTAATCAAATTCTTCAGCCGAATTGAGTAAACAGTTGTAATGTTGATTTCCCTGTGATGGGGCACTATTGAGCAGAAAAGTTGGGGCACCTTTGAACATTTAAAACTATGAAATTAAGAGCTGTGGATGCATCTAAATATTATTGTTATTTTTTAGCTCACAGGCTATCATAGCCTGAGAGCTTATGTGCCCGCCCGTTCTGTATGTATGTACGTGCGTAACGCGATTACTCATGATAAAAATATCCGATCCACATGAAATTTTGTGTATAGGTATATCCTGATAAGGCGTTTCCCTGATTAGTTTTTGGAGTTCACTCGATATGTATAACAGGGGGAAGGGGGGGTCATGCCCCTCCCTTTAATTGATATATATGGGTTTTTCATGCAGAATTATCAGTTTTCATGCAGAATTGTCAGTTTTAGATATAGAATCATTCTGATTGGGCGCCTCCGTGATTGATATTAGGTGTTTATTAAATAAGTATATACAGGGGGAACGGGGTTTCTAAAGCTCCTCTCTTTAATTTATAGAAATGCGTTTTTCATGCAGAATTATCAGATTTCGTTCAAATCTCTGAATAGTTTTGGAAGTTTAATGGTTAGGTATAAAAGAGGAGGATAACTCCTCTTAAATTATATAAATGGGTTTTTATTAAGAATTTTCCAATTTGCTCTGAATTTTGGATATAGATTTTTTATATGATAAAGTATGTCCCTGATTGCTTTAGAGGGTTTAATGATTAAGTATAAAAGGGGACAGTGAAGCTGTTTCCCCTCCTTTATTTTTTTTGAACGGAATTAACCCTTGAAAATATAAGGCTGTAATGTACAATTAGTATAAGTAGCCTGTGAGCTCAATGCCATCAGTTTAACTGGGCAATATTCTTTTTATTATTTTTTTTTCTATGAAAAGAGGTCAATTAAGAATGTCAAAGAATATGGACTTATACTGTTAAGAATATCCCCTTACTGCACACATATATTAGAATCTCTAGATGTATCAGTCATGGGAAGTTTCAAATCTAAACTGATGATGACATTCATTTATTGGATAATTGCAAATACGGGATACTCGATAATGATTCATGATGTAGCAGGTTTGTTGAACAAAGCCTATATCTTATCTTACTCTTTTCCAAATATTATGTCTAGTTTTAGTAACGGATAAAACGCAATTTTATGTCAGGTTTCTTCATAAAAAAAGAGAATGAAAAATTTTAATTTTCCAGAAGCATCAGCTATCACACTGGTGTATTTCTAGGATATTGTAAAAAAGTTTTCACAACTGAACATAACTGGAGGGACATTCTGTGTTGTTTCAACAATAAATTTTGACATCAACTTTGATGGATTTAAGTTTGGCTAAATAATAATAATAATAATAATAAATTAGTAATTTCAATAAAATGTAGTCATTTAATTTTATTCATATAACTTTATGTATCAAAACGCCCCCTTACTTGTTCAAAGGTACACCAGCATGGAAGAAATCTTTCAGCTTTTAAATCCTTACAACTTATTTAATTTACTTGGAAAACTTTTAAGTTTAATCCATATGATGAAGAAATGCATTTTTTTATTATGTAATATTTAAAACGTAATAAATATAATTCAAGTAAGAAATGTATTGAAAAAAAAAGTTCAAATGTGTCCCCTTTTTCCTATCCTTGTTTATCCGTTTGATTTTAGAAAGAAAGAAAATATACTAAAGTATTCAAATCCTTTATCCTTTGTAAACGAAATAAAAAAGAGGTTACGGAATAATAATACAGTAGAACCCCGATAATCCGGATCTCCGGATAATTCGGATCGGTTTGGTAATTTTTTTTTTTTTTTCAAGTTTGAGAAGCGATTAGCTAATTTCCATAACATTAACTTGTTTCATCGTCGCATTCTAAATAAAAAAAACTTTTTCCGACATGTTTTCGGAAAAAATTAAGCAAAGTAAACATTATTACTGTCTGCAAATATTTAATAAGTTTAACATAAAGGTGATTTTCTGTTAGTATGTTATATTTTATTTCATTTTTTTTTCTAATTCTCAGGATAATCCGGATTTTCGATAATCCGGATTGGGTCTGGTCCCAATTAATCCGAATTATCGGGGTTTTACTGTAATAAATGAAGTATCTGTTAATATGTTAGTTGGACGAAAATCTCATGTAAATTAAACTTCATTCCTCTTGTATAGATTTTTGAAATTTTTGTTTGAATAAATCTAATTTTGATTGCTAAGTTTTAAGATACACAGTCATACATTTATTTAAAAATTTCTTAGTATGAGAAAATATAATTTCTTCAAAAATTTCTAAAAAATATCAATATAAAAATAACAATATTTTTAATCGGTTATTAATATTTGATTTATTAAAATAAATCTATATAAAAATTGTAATTTAAGAAATTACCCCAACCATTTGAAAAATGTTTCACTCGATACATTCATCTATCATTTTAAGCTAAATACCAGTTGTTTTATTGTGTATTATCCGTGCCACTGCTATAAATGACTTTATACATGCTGCAATTTGAAGGTACGGTTCGTTTAAGTTATATCACTCTATTGTCGCCAAGCATAAAAGTTGGCGACGAAAGAAACATTTCAAACTATTTAACATTGTTGGTGCAAAAGTAATCATTATTAAAATACAGCTTTGGCATATACTGTTATACTTGTAAGACTTTGGCATATATTGTTTGATTTTACAGAGCAGAATTTTGGTGATGGAGGTTTTAAACCAAAATCGATCGCAGCACATGCATCTGTGAATGGGTCCATCAGACATCGAATCAAAAAAGTTTTTTCCCAGTTTTTCCCAAGCCGATTGCTTTTTAGTTTTCTTTTTAGGTGGTGGAAAATCAAGAGTAATAGCTATAACATTTTCCGGCTTGTTAGAATCACTATTGGCACTCAAATTTTCCTGGTTAGAACCGACCGATAGTAAAACGCCATGGCTAGTGGATTGGTCGCCCTGGCGACATGATGTTTTACAATTAATCGGTTCGGCATTAAATTGCTTCCTTTTTCGTGATCGCCTTTCAACACGTAATTGGTTTTCAGCGGCTCAATAATCTTTTGATTTTATCATTTTCTGCATTGAAAGACGTTTTTGCGCCAAACCAAATACAGTATTACTCAGTTATCCCGTCGACCAATTTCGCCAAATGATACGAATCGCCAAACTAATAAGCAACTTATACATGTTGACTGTGTTTAATATCATTGAATGCGATATTCACGTTCATTCATTTCTTTGGCTTCGGCTTTTTCCGTATCTGTTAATTTCCGTCTACCCATTTTTAAATTTGTTAGTTTTCTCCTTTATTACAATGATTTTAACCATTTTAATTTACTATTCAAATAAAAATTCTTCTAAAAGTAAAGAATTTAATTTAAATTCAAAAAAAAACTCTTCTAAAAGTAAAGAAATTAATTTAAATTCAAAAGTGACCACATCATTCAAAAGTGGTAACATCATTCAAAAGTGGTAACATCATCGGGTCCATTCTCCCGAAAACAACAACCATTTTTCAAATGGTTAAAAACGCAATTCACGAAGTTTTTGTTCATTTTTTTTCTCAGTGAAATTTACTAGTTAAACAAAATTTTTTAATAAAATATTTCAAAAAATCAAATGTAATTCATCAAAAATTAGATTTTATTAAATAAAGAAACAAGCTGTCATATTACCTAAATAAAAATCAATTGATAAAATCGATAAAATGTATCAATTAAATGAAATGCAATTGCTGACATTTATTAAAATATATTTGTTTTATTAATTTGTAAAATGAAATCTATATATATAAAAGAAAGTCTGGATTTCGTATTAATCACAGCACAAAAAAATCTACCGAACCAACAATCTTGAAAATTGGGGTAAAAATACTTCTTATAACGTAGAGTGCCGCTAAGAAGGGATTTTCGAAAATTCCACCCCTAAGGGGTATTAAAAAAAGAACGAACTTTTAAAAAATTCCTTAAAAATCGGATTTTGTAGTTATTTTTCAACTGTTAACATATTTTAGTGTATTTTTCATGCTGAATCGAATGGTACTAAGCAAATTATTTTAATCCCAGTAGTTCGCGAGATACTTCAAATTTTCCTAATTTGGCAATGTCTTCGGCGGAAAAACCTCAAATTTTTTAATCCTTATCTATATATATAAAAGAAAGTCTGGATTTCGTATTAATCGCAGCACAAAAAAATCTACCGAACCAACAATCTTGAAAATTGGGGTAAAAATACTTCTTATAACGTCCAGTGCCGCTAAGAAGGGATTTTCGAAAATTCCACCCCTAAGGGGTATTAAAAAAAGAACGAACTTTTAAAAAATTCCTTAAAAATCGGATTTTGTAGTTATTTTTCAACTGATAACATATTTTAGTTATGGGGATGTTTGAAATCATATGTACCCAATCACAAAAAGTGGCTTTATTTTAAAGGTTCCGCTGAATGAATTTTTATGTGATTAAAAGTGTTAACACGTTGACCGTTACTTCATTAATCGGTGACTAACATTGAACTTTCCGTTTAGATGACTGACTTTTCACCGATGACAGACAGTCTAAAATATGATATAAATCTAAAAATTAATATGATAAGATAATTTCGTTTGATTCAATGTTTCTTTAGAAAAACTGACCAGCGTAGCGGGCGAAGTCTGCTAGTATAATCTATTCAAAATGAGAATTAGATTAATAAACATTTCAATTGAAAAACGCATAATAGGAAAGAAAATCACAATAAAATTCCATGACTATTTTAAATGAATTAAAAAACTTTTAAACGAATAAAACATTTAAAATAAATTCCTTAAATCAATAAAATGTAACGCATGAAGTTTATGTTATTTTTTTTTCTTAGTGAAATTTATTTAAACAAAATTTTTTAATAAAATATTTCTAAAAATGAAATGAAACTCGCCAAAAATTAGGTTTCATTGAATAAATAAACAAACTACCGTAACACCTACATAAAAAGCAATCCACAAAATTTATATGGCCTTATGAATTTATTTAATTTATTAATTAAATGAAATTTATTAAAAAATATTTTTTTTTCTTACTTTGTAAAATGCAATGGAATCTATTCAAAATGAGAATAGATTAATTGATATCTCTATTAAAAAATATATGAGAAAGAAAAAGCATGATAAATTTAAAAGACAATTTTAAGTTATTTATAAAAATTGAACCTAATAAAACATTCTACTTTAATAAAATTTGCGTTTTCAATCCAATTAAATTTATTCTATAAATTGAAATGAAATTTCTTTCAAATTTGTCAAATGAATTATAATTTGTTTATAATATGCGATATAAAATGTAATCTATTCAAAATATATTTTTGTAAAATTTAAACATGTAAAACATTCATATTTAATGAATAATTATTTTCTATAAAATGCAATTTAATCAGTATGTAGAGGTAAAATTGTATTCAAATTTATTAAATAAATTATAATCCACAATATGCAAAGTAAAAGTTCATTAGTGAGAATATATATCAATAAATATTTTTATTAAAAGAAAAATAGAATCAGAAATAAAAGTTGTGATGAAATTTAAAATAATTATACTTCTGAAAATTTTAAACAAGTAAATCATATTTAAATTGAATAAATATGCCTTTTCAGTAAAATGCAATTTATTCGCTTATTCATCATAAATAACACTGTATTCAAATTTATTATAGGCGTTATAATTAATTCATATATAAAATAAAATGTAATTTATTCAAAAGGATATCTGTAAATATTAATAAATATTTAATACATAATTATTCAAATATTCATAAATATTTTTATTTCAGAAAAATTTAACGAGAAATAGAAGATGCGGTAAATTTCAATGTAAAATAACTGGGTAGGTAAGCATATAGATTTTTGCCCTTTTTCGCCCAAATTACCTGGAGCGAAATAATTTTCCTGATAGGTCCAAAACTTTTCTTTTAAACTTTTTTATTTAATTTAACTTTGTTCATATGAGTAAAGATGGAACTTATTTTACACTGACTTCCTATTGTACTAGAAATATAAAATTAAAATATATGAAAATTCAAACTTATTAAAATTTCGTTTTTCTTAATTTCCAATTTATTCAAAATAAGAAAGCATTAATAAATATTTGTATATAAAATATATAATAAAAACGAAAAGGCATTATAAATTTCAACGACAATTTAAAAATAATTATACTTCTGAAAATTTTAAACGAGTAAAGCACATTCTATTTTAATAAAACATGAAATTTCAATAAAATGTAATCTAATTGATCTGTTGCCATGCGATTTCATTTTTCGCTCAATTCATTAGAATTTCATTTATAAACAATTACTTTCTCAGTATGACCATTTTTTTCTCCGTTCCCAGATCACCCGCTTTGGAAAATTCGCTTCAAAGCGCCAACTTTTACAGCATTAAAAAAAAAAATATTTTCAGTATTTATAAAAAAAATTGAGAAGCACGGCACATTTTGTACTTTGTAAATAAGGTAATTTGCCAGTTTGATGCATTTGAGAAAAAAAGTGAATTTAAAATAAATCAGAAAGAGGCAGTTGGAATTGGAATGCACCTCTGAATTATATTAAGAAAACAACGAAAACGTCTTAAAAATGAAAAAGTTCTGTTTTTTGAAGTTAAACAATAGAGGTGCGCATTTGTGTACATCAGGTCTGAAGAGTTTAAATTATTTTATAAAACAATCAAAACGTCTTAAAAATCAAACAGTTTGGTTTTTATGAGGAAGTGTAGAGGTGCACATTTGTGTACCTCAAGAGTTTAAATTAATAAAACAATTAAACATCTTAAAATATAATAATTTTAGTTTTTTACGAGAATAAGAAGAGGCGCAGATTGTGTACCTCAAGAGGTTAAATCATATTAATAAAACAATCAAGTCTTAAAAATGAAACAATTCACTGTTTCTGAGGTAAAGAATAGAAGGGTACATTTGTGTACCTCTGATCTCAAAAGGCTAAATTATTTTAAAACATTGAAAACATCTTAAATAACAAACAGACCAATTTTTATGAGGAAAAAATTAGAGCCACCGTTTTAAAAAATAATTATACTTCCAAGGTGCGTATGCTCTTAAAAGTTTCAAAGCAATCTGCCACCATTATTTCACATCAGAAAAATTATATTTGATATTTCAACCTAGGAATTCATAAATGCTGGATTGAATTTTAGAATTTGTAACACCTTTTTTGTGATTAAATAAGCAGTTGATTTTGAAAAGTGAGTAAGATCATTTTGTGAGAAAAAAAAAAAAAATTCTAAATCTTATTATAAGCTAACATATTTTTTTAATTATTTTTTAATCCATTAGCAATAAATATCTTTTAACCATCCGTATAAATTCTTTATTAGTCATCTGTTTGATCAACGATATTTCAAATACTATTTGATTTTGAATATGAAGCAAGTCCACACTGAAAATAATAATTTTTTAAATAAGCTTAATCTGAATTTCACCATGAATACTTTAAAAACCTTCAACATTTAAATTAAGAAATATATACAATTTATTACTGAATATCTTACCAACTTTTCCAGAACAAATTAATTTACACTTTTGCTTTACAGTAACTTTTCTAAAGAAGAATGGATTATTGAAATAAGTAAACAAGTAAATAAAATATTAATGTTTCATTTTTATAATTATGTTCAACTCAAAGGAAATTAACATTTTTAACAAGTCATTGCTTTTAAATGTGAGGCAATCAGCGCATACCAAAACCATAATTTTTATTAACCGTTAACTGGTGTGACAAAAGGAAAAGTTGTTGCATAACTACTATGAGCAGTCTCTGAGACCGCTTGATCGAAGCATGAATAGGAGATTCCCTTACAGGATACTCTTTCTGTACTAAACATAATGTACAGGATTACTATAGTTAAATATAATTCATTTATTCAGAAATCTCTTTCGATAGCACTAGAACACCAAACAAAACGAAATTGCATTAGTATCTAGAGCTAAACAAAAAACTATGTGTTTACTGAGAGTTAAACTGTGAAAACTGAATAAAGCTGTGGTCTGTGAGATCTCCAATGCCAGTAAAGGGTTAAAACTTACTCGTTTATAACTCGTTTAAAGGGTTAAAACTTACACATTAAATTTACATGAAATCAGACCAAAAAAAGTATAAAATAAACCTATTGCTTCTTACGAATATTTTTAATCACAGTCAAACGTAGGCTATTATATATCTAACAATAGCATAAAATCGACTTGTCCCACTTTTAAAATTTGTCGAAAAAAAATTACAAATTACTTTTTAAAAATGTTATAGAACTGTAAGCATCCTGTATATATAAAAAAATAATAATTAAATGCACAAGACATATTTAAAAGTTAACAAGACCTGCGTTGTCATAACTTTTCTTTGTCCCAGCGTCCATTTCTTCCGCCTCAGGTCAGAAAACGGCAAAAATTTGAAATAACTTTTCATTTCCGAAAACATCTAAACTTCGCTCCACTGACAATAATATTACGTCACTGTCTATCTACCGCCCCTCGATTTGATATTCGATGTTTGATAGGATTCCGATATCGTCCACATTGCAGATCTGAATTTTCATTGGATAGGTGCAATAAAGTGACTTCGAGAGATTTTGTAGAATGGGGGCGTTTCCTGATTTTCAAGATCGATCTGGCGAAAAAAAATATAAAGTTTTTGACATGTTACAATGTTTTTTTTAAATTTGATTGTAAAGATCTCTATAACAGGAGGATCTTTGATTAAAAAAGTGGGAATTATTTTTAAATTAAGTATCCACTTTCTTCAAAAATGTCTGAACAACATAATTATGCTCTTAGGGTTTTCATTTTAAAGTTTCCCAATTAATGAGATTTTTTTTTTCAAATGAGTAAAACAATTGGTTGGGCCGTTTTTTAACTAATATATATAATCTAATACGTTTACAAATATTTCTTATATCTGTGGTTTCCAATAATAATCAGATAAGGCACATTTTTGAAAAAATTGAGATAATTTGGGAAAAAGTAGCTTTAAAAGAGTACTTTCATCTGCCATAGTACTGAAAAATGAAAATCGAATGCTTCCCGTCATAGAGTGACTATAAATTTTCATTTTAAAATTGATTTTTTTTAATTGGTTCTCAATTAATAAAAACCATTTTTATATAACTATTTTGGCAAAAAAGAGGTTCTTGTATCCTAATTGAATGTAGTGAAAATTATTAAGTTCTATTTCATAAAAATAATAATAAAAAGACGTTTGAAAACTTTAAACATTAATTACTCAAAATATTAAAAATGTGCCTTAACTGGTTAATACCGGAAGTCACAGATATATAAAGATATTTATTTGCATAATTAAGTTTTAAATAGAGTGCTAATTTGTATTACTAAGTACTAAATAATACTTTTCATGCAAATAAAGTGCTACTAATTAATAAAAATAAAATAAAATACATAGCAAAATTCTACAACATATCTAAAAGAGTTTTTTCAGAAAAGTTTCAATTACTTTTTTTTTTTAAAGTTTGTAGTCATGTGATGATCACAAAAGACTTTTATTGACGAAAGAATAATTTCGCTGCGCTATTCTGCGGTACATTATTAAGATGATGTTATCTCCATTTAATATATATATATATATATATATATGTATATATAAATACTTTTATAAATACAACCAAAGTAATTCAGACAATACCATTCAATAAACCAATGAAACCAGTATTTTTACAATCATATTATTGGAAACAGTTGAAGTTTGAAGTGAAATCGAAGGCAGATTAGAGGTCTGCACGGGCCGAAATTTCCAGGCCCGAGCCCGGCCCGGCCCGAACGAAAAAAATATTGGCCCGACCCGGCCCGGCCCAAAAGTTAAAATTTCGGCCCGAGCCCGGCCCGGCCCGAACGAAAAAAAAATTGGCCCGGCCCGCCCCGAAAGTTAAAATTTCGGCCCGAGCTCGGCCCGGTCCGGAAAAAAGTTTAAAATTCGGCCCGAACCCGGCCCGAGTGAATTTCTACAGAACATTGATCTTTAATCTTATAGAAGAGTTCTGACCAAAAAAAATTATATTAGTCTCTTTTTTTTTCATGTTTATAATCTCCATTTATGCAGAAGTGCCGTAAGCTGCGATATTTTCGCTTTTAAATCAATCTTTGTTGTATGTAAATGTTTCAGTTATCTCTAGTATTATTAATCCATATTCCCTGTAATGGAGACAAAAAGTCGAAAAAGCTGTATATGGTAAAATTTCCAAAAGCAAAATCGCTTTGGAACGAAAAAAAACAACAACAAAAAAAAAAAACAACAACAACAACAAAAAAAAAAAACCATTCCCTTCTTAACAGATGTAAATGTTTCATACAGTGGAACATCGTTTATACGACGTCGTTTAAACGATAACGACGTATAATCGATTTTCACTTCCAAAACTAGAATTAATTTTGTTTTCACTTAATTTTATTGTTTAACGTGTTGATTTGCATGAATTTGTAAATTAAACTAACCAAAATAAACAAATAACCAAAATCATGTTGGGGGGGGGGGGGGGGGGAGGGAATTAGTAAGCAATTTAAATATGCATACCTTTATTTATGGTTCACTTATGTTTATGTTTCATCGAAAGGTTACTCATTTGCAGTACATCATTTCCTTTCCATTTAACCCCTTCGCGACGGGAGCCTTTTACGAAATTTTTAATGTTTTGTCACCGGTTTTTAAAAACAGAAATTCGGGTGTTATTAAATCGAGAAAAATGTTCCGATTGAATAATTATAATTTTACAGTATAATTTTACCGGTGGGAATAAAGAAGGATTCTTAGGCCTTTTTGCGGCACGTATACGTGTCGCTCGTACCCAAGGGATTAAAGGAAAAGATCAAAAATTGCGTGGCCAACTAAACGTAGCTAATACTGATAACAGTTTGAAGGATACTCTATTTACATCTTAAAACAGATCGGGAAAGCTGACCATCCCCTAAAAAATAATGACCCCTCCCAGTGTAATATGTTACATGTAAGCTGATTTTTCAGACTAATCAAACATTAGCCCACATTTTTATAATGTGGAGTGCATTTAAACACTCATTCATAGCCGAGAACGTCCGCTCGTTCTCAAATACACAAGAAAAATGAACAAAAATAAACCTACACAAAATCGAAAAATCGACGTATAAACGATCTTGGGCGTCGTATAAAAGATATATTTTTACATTAAAATGAATAGGAATGAATTGGGACCACATTAAAACGTCGTATAAGTGATCGTGGTATAAACGATGCTTTACTGTATATTTTTTTCTCCCTTATTGTTGTATTCATTTTGCATGGATGAACTTTTTAAAAGAAACTTTCAGTTTTCAGTTTTAAAAAAAAATCCGTCATAATCATTTTTTTTTTTGTCTGTGTGTGTGTTTAATTCTATTTTAAAACGCCTAGTAATCTACGATTCTTTAAAAGGAATAAATTCTAATTTTTAATTGTAGAATAATGACAGCTTAAAAGTATATGCCTTTTTTGCAAACATTTTTGGACAAAGCCAAATATTACTGATTTATAAAAAGTCGAGAAAAGGATTTTTATATAGGAAGATTCAGATTCAGAAGGAACTGATTATTTTGGTCCATCAAAACAAGGAAGAATGGAATCAGTCTCGGCTTCGTACGGAAAAAAAGTTAGGCCCAGCCCGGGCTCGGGCTTCGGGCCGCGGCCCGGCCCGTGCAGACCTCTAAGGCAGATTACAAAAATAATAAAAAATAAATGGATAAATGGAGATTAGAAGTTTTTTTCGTTAAACTACTCGTCAGGGGTGCATAATTTAATGTTAACATTTACAGCGTAATTTAATGATGTTACACTATTTCGAACATAAAAATAGCAATATATATCATTGATATACATTATAAGATTTTTATTGTAGAAAATAGAGTGCGTATCATTTATTGTTCATTTAAAGGGACACACAAAATTATTTGATTGTCTATGAGTGATAATAGTTGGAAATGCATTTTCAACTTTGGTATGTCCTTTTCGGCATCTTTTGAATTGAGAGAATTTTAAACACATATTTTTTCATTAATTTATTTTTTACTCAAAAACAATATAAAAAAAGTTTTTTTTCTTCAAAAATTTAATAAAATATAAGTGTTTATTATTTTTAAAAAGATTTAACTCATTTAATAAATGCTGATTTAATAAAGTTACACAGATAATTTTGTCGTTATTGGGTGAGTGGTTTATGAGAAAAGGTACATTTAGTTATTATGTAAACACACCTCAATAGGTTATCTCCTTTAAAAGTAGCAAACATACAAACCAACGAAATCCCTGTCGGCTAGGCCTGTAGGCGGAGGTAGATTTCGAAGTTAAGTGCTCATTTCAAGAACAAAAAATTAATTATGATTACAGATAAACCCAGTTTAACGACATTATTTGGCCACTTTTGAAGAATTTTTAATTTCATTTTTCTGTAAGAGCTGCTTTTATCAGAATCATCTTAAGCAAAATTCGACTCAAATTCCTACTTTGACTACATTTTTTGAAATATATTTTGACTTTATAAAAAAAATCGACCTATACGGCAAATTACATAATTCTTAAATAATAGAAACCGTCAATTGAATGCGTTTGAGAGCAAAATTGAATTGATTGTAAAAATGGAATTGCAAAATTGAAAATGAGTCATAAAATAAGCAATTTGTTATTTGAATACATTCTAAGTTCTTCGATCACGATCACTTCGGAATGTCCACTTTGACGGCCTTTTTTTTTTTTTTTTTTTTTTTTTTTTTTTTTTTTTTTTTTTTTTTTTTAAATATATTCTGCTTTTATCACAAAACTGGCTAGTACGTCACATTATATAGTGTTAAATAAGAGAACCTGCCAACTGAAAGTTTTTGAGGGCAAAATTAATTTAAAAATGAGTTAGAATATAAACAGTTTGGTCTTGAGATTGTTTCTTCAACTCCTATTAATTAATTAATTAATTTTGCTATAAAAATTGGTCTTAACAAAAACTTGTTAGCATAAAAGTTATAGATATTGTATCGGATTTGATATTTTAAGAATTGACAAAGTTATGGCTTTTTTTCTTCTTCCACCCCCCTTTTTGTTTTCATTTTTCATTTTTTTTCAATAAGAGTTACCCTTATGAAAAACTTGCAAATACTTTTAGATAATATTAAGAACATTTATAAAAAAAAATAGTTGGATTTAATATCTTGAGAATTGACAAAGTTATGATTTTTGAATTCACAAAACCCCTACTTTTTTCATCCTTGAGCCCATTTCTAATTTTATCAAAAATCTTGTCATGCATGAACTTTTGGGCCATTTTTTAGAAGTAATATAAACTTTAAACTGATGCAATATCTATTTTAACTATTTTTTTTTTTTTTCAGTTTTTACAAAACTTCTTCCTAACCAGTTAACGAACTTGGCGGAGATTTTATGTATACCAGTTTGAATGAGAACTGAGCAGAATTATCGAAGTTATCAGTCCATAAGAAAAGTGATAGAAATAGTTAGATAGATAGATAAACATTTTTACCAATGGTAGCTTTTGGGTCTAGAAGCCATTATCGGTGTAGATCTGCAAAAAAATTTCAGAAATTCCAACATAGGAGCGATCGCAATAGATAGTATTTCATACGATATCTACTTAAAAAAAAAACTTTATGAATGTTATAACTCAAGTCAAAGAAAGGAAAAAACATTTCGAAAGTCCAAAGGATTCGGCGCTGAGATCTTTCGATTTGTAGTGGTGGCTTTTTGAGTGATCGGAAACTGACTCTATCCATGATTAAGAGCCTCTCGATTTCAGAGACATTTCTGGGAGAATGGAATTTCTGCTCCGAGAAAACAAATGCAAAACATCTTGAAGAGGGAAAAGGGGTAAAAACTGAAAAAATTTATTTCGAGAGAGGGAAGTATCTGATGCTATTCAGTTAGGAGTATTTTGAAAGGGTAATAACTTAGTATTTTATTAACTCTTAATATTTTACTAAAAGGCAGCTCTATACAGGGCACGATTTAAACTATCTGAGGCCATGTGACGACCATTATTTTTGAAAGAGTGAGGGGGGGGGTGTCTTTCTATCTATCAATGAGTCATTCCACGCGTGATATGGAAGCGCCCTGCAAATAGGTTTTAAAATCTCCACATTTTAAACACGCGACATTAGTAAGCTGCCCGCTTTTAATAACAAATAAATAATAAAAATGGTCAAATTAAGAGGTGTTGCAAAAATATAGATATTATTTATTTAATTAAACAAATAATATCTATATTTTTGCAACACCTTTTAAGTAGTTACAGTCGAGTCTCTCTATAACGAAACTCCATACATCGAATTTTTCTGTATAACGAATTTTTAGTAGGAACCCTTTTCCCATGATTACATTAAAAGCAGTCTCTATATAGCGAAATATCTATCTCCATATAACGAATATTTTCATAAAATGTTCTTTATTTAGTTGTAAAAAAGCTTCGAAATCACATGAAATCAATTTTCCATAACTTATTCCTAATTTGTCGTTCGGTACTGAGTTTTTTTTAATATTATTTCTCTGCTTGAATCTCCTTATTCTTTAAGTCCAACGAATTCACCCTCCCCCTCCTCGTCCTCCCACACACCGTTCAACACCCTTCTCAAAACAGTGTCAATTGGATATTTATACATATAAGAACGAGATCAATGGGGATAATTGAAGAAAAAAAAAATTACAATTACTACAAAAAGGCCGAATTTTGTATACTAGAGGATAATGTGGATTCTGAGGACGGAGAAAATGAGACTTGTGCAGACTTAAAAAGAGAAATAGAAATCAATTAATGAATGCGGAGATGTCAACAATATCGCTCTGATTTTTTTGGAAGTGGATTACAATCTCACTATTGCACAGTACTGATACAGTACTTACTGATAGTGATATTTTAAGCAGAGTTATGAATTCAAATTCTTAATTAAACACATCAAAAATTACAATTGTTCAAAATTTACACATTAAGCAAGAATTTTAACGTTATTCTCTATACAACGAATTTCCCTATATAACGATTTTTTTACTTGAACAATGGATTTCGTTATATAGAGACTCGACTGTATTTTGTATAATTTGATTTAATAACAAGGTGTAAATTTTCACCAAAGACACTTAATGGTTCTGACTCATTGAATAAAAATGGCAGATAATAAAAATATCCACATCTTAAATCCTAGACCTAAGTAATCTGTCTGTTTGAAGGGCATTCCATGAAAAGCAAACCCTTGTCGAGCATGTCTTACTCGTGATACTTACATAAATACCTATATATATTGACTTATAAGTTGTGAAAGTATAAACTAGGGGAGACTAGGAATGTGGTTGATCTTACGTGAGGTTTGACCCCACCCATCCATTTTCATACTTAAATGTGCATCAGATGTTTATTGTTAGATGGCAATCAAAGCTAATGAAATGGTCAATCAACGACATTTGTTTCATGCAAATAAATTGAAACAGATGTTGACAGAATCAGCTGTGAAGAGTTTTCAACATAAAAGGTGAGATTTTTAGAAATATTTTGTAAGAGTTTTTCAGATAAAATATACCATAGTAATTAAAGTAAGTAGATTTTAATTAATGCAAAAATATTGAGTTTTAATTCTAGGCATGAAGTTTGCGCAGAAAATAAGGCTTAAAATAACTATGTGCTATTCATTTCAAAATGGCTATGTGGGTAAGCTTGACCCAGTCAATATGAGGGATGGTTGACCATGGTCAAAGCTTCCTTAATTAAGTGTTTTTGGAAATATTTTGATTATACTCAGTATATAATAACGTGTTAAAGTTTATATTCGTAAAAAAAGAAGAAAAAATGTAAATTTGTTCTGTAAAACTTCTGGAGCAATACAAAGGAAAGTTTTTTTAAATTAACCTTTAACTGATGAGACAAAATTAGCACAAGCTGCTGTGAAGTAGTTTGTCAGACCGCTCCATCAAAAGTGTATTTAAGGCGGTATTAACTTATAGGATAGTGTTTTGTACTTAACATTTTGTACAGGGTTTTTATAATTAAAATGCACCTATCCAAATGACTCTAGTGGTAGTGTTAAAGTTCCAAATGATACAAAATTTCCGTAAGTGTTTCTATTTAGACTGAAAGTTATAAGTCAAACTATAAAAATTTAAAAAAAAGCAGCAATCCATGAGACCGATAACATCAATAAAAGGATGAAAGTATTTTGGATTATTTTTTTAACTTTTAAATCTTGTAACATAAAGGTATTTTGAATTTCTGGAACTTATTCTATTTGTTAAAACCTTGTAGCTTAATTCTGTATCTTTAAACTTATTTTATTTGTTTAAACCTTGTAGCTTAAAGGTATTCTGCGTTTTTTAAACTTATTTTATTTTTTCATATCTCGTAGCATAAAAGTATTCTGTATTTTTTATACTTTTTTTGTTTAAAGCTTATAGAATAAAGATATTCTGCATTTTTAAAACTTGTTTTATTTGTTTAAACCTTATAGAGTAAAGTTTTTCAGCATTTTTAAACCCTTTCGTGGTTATAAGCGCATATACGCGCCCAGAATACCACTTAATTTGAATGGCGAAATGCCATACTGACACCGGAATTTTTAAATGAAAATTTTAATGTTGCAAAGAATGTAAAAAAAAAAAAAAAAAAAAAAAAAAACATTTATATATTATGAAATAAATTTGTTTTTAAATTCCGGTGTCATACAATCATTTTAGTATTTTATGAATAGAAGTGCTTTAACCGTCAAAGGGTTAAACTTATTTTACTTGTACATTTGTTTATTATTGCGAATATTTCAATATAAAATACAGTGGTATAACGGTTATTTCGTTATATATTGGTTATTTTCTTAAATTATTCCTCCCCCCCCGTCTCTTTTCAATTGAAAATTAGTTTTAACTTGTCCTTCATTCACTTTCCATTTTTTTTCCCTCGCATAGTTTTTCTCTAACCGAAAAATCGGCAGCTGCTTAACTTTGTCTGTGAGAAATACACTTACATATCATTCAACCGTTTAAAACATTTCCAGATGTCTGCTATTTCCGATCGAAGCAATTCTGCATTACCTTATATGGACATCATCTCTGTTTCGCAGTTAAAATTTATGCTTACGCTTCTTTTCCTTTCTCGACAAAACCCTATAAAGAATTTAACATCTGCGCAGTAAAATCTCATGTCCCTTCGGTGTGCTTCTTTATTAGACAAAACAACACGTGTAACATTTTATTGTTTGGCAACCTTTTCCTTTCCCATCCCAGCTGGGAAACTAAATTGAATTCTTATCTTGCCGGCTGCATTTTAACTGTATTTGGCGTATACTATCCATTGTGCATGGGCGAACTTTTGTATGTTGGCGATTTTATATCATGCCAAAAGTGGCAGTTTGTTGCTATGTACGAGGTCACTTGACTCTCTGCGCTTGTCTTGTCAACGTGCTAATTTTTGGTTCGGAGATTTTCTCCGAGTGCTGTAAGTGTGCCCCCCTTAGTAATATATGTCTAAATAAATTGTAACTTAGCAATCATTGTGGGGTTTTTTTTCGAGCATCCGGGATATATATAACGGTTATTTCGTTATAAGTGGGTCAAGCTTCTTATATGTGATTGACCTTGATGCCTTGGCCTTTTATTTTCTCATGATTAAAATCGAACTTTTCAAAAATTTCTTATATATTAAAATTTTTTGATAATTTTATTCTGATAGTTGATTGAATAGCAAATAAAATGATATATGAAACTTTGCTTTTGATTCAATATTTAAGAAGTTAAAGATTATTTAGTAGGAAGTGGGTCAACCATCCCTAGTCTCCCCTAGACATTGAAAATAACAGAAAACTCTACATTTTCATGGTAACATGGTTGTTTTAATTTGTGGATATAACATTCTTAAAGCAGAAGAAATATGCAAAAAAAAAAAAAAAAAAACTGTCTCATATGGGACATGGAATGAACTTTAAATAAAAATTCCTTGAATTATTCTGAAGTAGTGAATTCTAAACGCCATACATAGATTTCGTACTATAGGAATTATCCATTCACATCTGTATATAGGGTGTCATATGGAAGAGGATCAAATGCACTTTTTGGTATAGGGATATAAGGGCTAATACGACTGTTGAAATATAAATAAAGATCTTTCAGTCATTCTAGATACTGTGTCAAAAAATTACATGCATATACTAGAAGATGAAGCCTAAAAGAAAAATACTCTCAAATGAACATCATTGCTGATTTTAATTTGCCTTGTCGCGCGAATAGCGTCAATAATGAATTTCTAAAGAAAACAGAAGACTGACAATAAATTATTACAATAAAATATGAATAATTAGTTTTCTCATGTTTAGTTTTTTGAGGTACACATAAGCAGTAGTAAAAGGCCATCCGCCATCCGAAATCTTTAAAAAAAAACTAAGAATTTTGATAATCTTTATCCAATTTTTAACACCTAGTATCCCTTTAACGTAAATCTTGCGTATGTTCATTGTCACCCTTCAAATAGGAGGGGGGCGGGGGAAGACAGCTTCCCCTCATGGCCTTGAATTAGTCAGGTTCTAGTTTTTTGTACTTCTTTGGCCTAAAAGTTCCGTATTATTATACGATTTGTTCTTGATTACAAAGAAAGATATATCAATTTCGGACTTTTTGCATTATATCTATTGATTTCATTTATATTTTTCTACAAAATAAATAAATAAGTAAATATATGAAACAATAATAATAATAATAATAATAATAATAAAATAATAATATGTTTTGTGTGATGGGTAGTACTGGTGTGTGCTCACCGCAAACTTTCAATTGGTTGACCGTTTTTCTCCGGTCATAAAGCATCTAAAACAAATTCTGTCGCCAAATTATGAAAAGACATTTAATTCCCTGGAGCTTATACGAACATTTAGTTAATTTTTTTTTTTAACAAAATGTCAATCTTTAAAACAAAAATAAATAAATAAATAATAAATAAATAAAATCCCTTTTTCGCCCTTTTAATTAATTATTTTTTGGATTTCGAAAAAAAATAATTAATCAATGATACTTTGATCAAAATGATACTATAACCTCCAGAAAAACGAATATGTTTCTTTTTATATATATAAAAAGAAGGAAATTAGAGTATAAAATTCTAGACAACCCCCTAAGAATGATCCAGTATAGTGAGTTTGACAGACAGATTCCACGGGCCTCTTTCTCCTTTTTCATTTGCATGATGTCTCTCTTCTCATAATCCCGGACGCCCAACCACCTGAGGTCCCAATCCAACCTCCATCATTCCGATCAGGGGCGTCGAAAGGAGGAAATCGGTATGCAGATGCTCGCATCGCAGAGAGCCACTTACTTAGAATTGCACCTAATTTGTCAGCGGTTTTCTCTCCTAAAATTGGCTTCAGACAGATGAACTTGTGTCATACTGCATGTATTCAGTGGCGTTGAGTTTCTGATAAAGGTGATTGCCGGTTACTTGAATCGACGGTTAATAGAATCAGTACTAATTAGAATATTCATTGTATAATACTTAAACTCGAAGAGCATCTGTGTGGCAGGAAATTATAAATTTTTTTAGCATAATGCGTCTCAGAAAAGTGATTTAGTTCAAATAACTAATTTTTACTTAACTAATCCATGTAATATGCGCTTTCACAGTTTTAAGTAGAATTTTCGCCATTTAATTGAATTACTTTATTAAATGAAATCTGATTAAAAAAGCGGAGGATTCCGAAATGTGCCAAAACGTTTAAATATTAAGTTTGGTTTTGATTCATATAAGCGGCAATTATAGCTTTCTTTCTTAGCTCTGGGAGGGGTTTTAACCCTAAAACCACCCCTTTGGCTGCGCCACTGCATGTATTCACCAAAAGAATAATGCGTATGTATTTCAAAATGTAACAAGAGAGAAAAAAGCATAGATTGTGAAATAGTTTCCAATATTGCAACGAAACTTAGTAAGGATATTTTTAAGGTACAACCAGAAAGTTTTGTTGAATCAACAAAAATTTGTTTGGCCTTACAAATGTTTTCTTTTAAATATGGGCCAATGGAAATTTTGTTTGAATAAACAAAATTGTGCGGTTTTTCGTGCACAATTTTCATCCGAAATGTATAAAAACGTAATAATAACGTCATTAATCCGTCCCGATTTGAAAAGTTTTCCTTATCCAAAAATTATGTTAATCATTTATAGCTATAAAAGTCAATTAAATAAAATTACAAGAGAGAGTTATGGCTACTGCACACCAATTTAAATTTTGCAAAAACAACAAAATTTTCTTGGAATTATAAATTGAAAGTACAAGACTTTAGTAAGACTAAAAAAAAAATTGGTGAAATTTTCTTAAAATTTTATAAGAGTGTTAACATTTTTTTTTTTTTTTTGTCTGAGCAACAAACCCGATTTTTTACTTTAACTTAAAACATTCGCTTAAAACAACCAAAATTTACTCAACAAAATTTACGTTTTGCAATTGTAATCAATTCCCTTTTCTGGGTTAAAAAATAAATCGAAAAGAGTTACTTTTTGACACATTTCTAAATCAATTTTTGCTTTAAAAGTATAATTCTAATTGTAAAAAAAATGTCCAATGCTGTTCTTCATCATATGAATAATAGTTTGCACTAAAATTAAAAAATTAAAAATTAAATTTTTTTATAGAGTTTCCAGGTCTTCTAAAAGTGATATTTGGAAGAACTTTCTCCTGCTTTAGCACGTAAAACAGTAAAAATTTCATTTTTGCGCTAAAATTTACCGAACTATGGTAGTTTGAATTTTAAGCGTTTTTTTGTCATTAAGATCAGAGAAAGCATATTTTTGAATAATTCTTTATTTTCAATAAGTTTCAACAATCAACTAAATAATTTTTCAACTTTTACACGATAGCCTTTTAATTGTGGACATATAAAAGCAATTTCATGCAATTAATTGTGCTTTTCCTTTCATTTATATCTTGCACTTAATAATAAAAAAATACATTTTTTAATCAAATATTTTAAAAGTCAAAAACAACATTTATATATCTTTGAAAATATATTTTGCTTCAGTATCAATAAAATTTTTGTACTGAGTATATTCCTGTTAACCCTTTATAAAGCAAAAATAATTATTTATCCTACTTAAATCTAATCACCAAATGGTTTATTGGTATCAAAAGTTTTAAATAAAACTTCGCTTTTATAGATTTTATAGTGCGTCATCATTGTCCCTGAAGATTTTTTCCTCTTTCAACAACAATAGCACCAAATTTTGCTTTGGAAGAAAATAATGTACAGAGTTTGTTTCGATTCTGCCCAAATACTGTACTTACTCGTGTATAAGGCGCACTTTTTTTCCAAAAAATTAGGGCAAAACTCCCAGGTGCGCCTTATACACGGAATAATTTTTTACTGTTTGATGCAGTCGAACGATATACATATGGAACAAAAAATTATTCAAAGAAGATATTAAAACTCGGAAAATGTTACTTAATTGAAGCATCACTGCATATTTATTTCATTCCTTGCAGTTTTTTATACAACAGAGCTAATGACATTATTTAAACGCTAATTAGCAATTCTCTTTACCGTCACTCATTCGTATTTCTCGTCATTCTCTTTCAACCCGAAGTCTAAAAATGCATTTTCGTCTTGTTTTCTGGTCTGGTGTAATGTTTGTTTCGACTTTTTTTTTACTGAAATTCATTTGGTCATTCTTCATTAGCGTATCAGATTTATGGTGCGCCTTATATACGAGATTTTAAGAAATCGACATTTTTATTTGTAAAGTAGGGGTGCGCCTTATACACGTGTGCGCCCTATGCACGAGTAAATACGGTAATTTGAGAAAACATTGTACGCATTATCCCATGAGTAGTGTGCATTAAGCTACTTAGCATTAAATACAAATAGAAAATGATGGAGGAAACGAAATTGTTCTCAAGAACTGATGACAGGTTTTAAGAAAAGATGCCTTAAGGGTGTATTCGAATCAAGACTGCTTATTTTCAGTTTTTTTTTTTTTTTTTTTTTTTTTTTCACCTTTGCTCTCAAACGCATCAAACTCGCGGATTCTCTTATTTAAAAACTACTCAAGATGGCGTGTCTGTCAATTTTTTTTTAATAAATGCAGAAAATATTGTAAAAAAAAAAAATGCTGTAAAAATTGGCGTTTTACAAGAATTTTCCGAAGCGGGAGATTTGGGAAGAAAAAAAGGGTCATACTGAAAAAATAATTTTTTATAAATCAAATTCTAATGAATCGAGTGAAAAATGGAATCACACGGCATCTCATACTTCTCTTCAAAAATTACCTCATCAAATTTCATGTTTCCATTTTTAAAAATGAGTCTGAAAATGTATCAGAAAATTTTAAGCTGTTGAGGATGAAAAATCATTTTTTAGAATACACCCTTAAGGGTGTTCTTAAATCAAAAAGGGCAACTTTGTGACACAAGCTTTAATTTATTTTTGTTCGGAAATACATGAAACTAGCAGGTGTTGTTATTCAGAAACTGTCTAATTGCGCTCAGTTTTCTGTTTTTTTTTTTTTTTTTTTTTTTTTTTTTTTTTTTTTTTTTTTTTTTTTAACAAATGCAATAGATCTTTCATAACAAGCCATCAAAGTTGACGTTTCTGAACACATTTCCTGACAAAAGCAGAAAAACCGGTCGAAAAGCAGGAGAAAAACGGGTGATCACATGATCGAAATCGCTTAGAACTGGATAGGTAATTTAAGTATCATAAAATGGAAAACTATGTTCCATTGACGATCGCTTCCGCCTTTCAATTTTATGTGTTTCCGTTCAAAATTGAGTTTGTAAATATGTCAAAACGTTTTGCGCTTGTTGAGATGAGCAGTTGAGAACAGCCAACGTTAACGAAGATTTTAGCTGTTCTCCGATGCCTGTAAATGTAGTTTTACCTTCCGTTGAGTATGTATGCAGTCAAATAGGCAGATGACGCCAAGCACACTGTAAAAAAAATTCCAGAGGTTACTAAAAATTTTTTAGTAATTTTGTATTCCACCGATTTTTTTAGTAACCATTACAAACTTTTTTTTGCAAGTGAAACAAACATTTCTTTTGTAAACTGAACAAAAGAATTTTTTGTATAACTAACTTAAAACTTTTTAGTATGAGCCACCAAACAAATTTTAGTAATAGCTCCAAAATTATTTTTAATAACCCGTACGTGTGCCCGAAGGGCAGGAGCTTCCTTCGAGCTGTATCCAGTGGGTAAAAAGACAGACTTCTAAAGCGGAAGCTTTTCTGATAAGCCGCAATAGATGGCAGCACCAAACATTGCTACCTGCTCCAACAGGATTTTCATAATCCCTTTATTTAACGAGTACTTACACTGCATACACTCGGTGCGTATTTGGTGGTGTCCAGCATCGAACCCGGGACCTTTCAGCCTGGAGTTCGGTACTATGACTACTAGGCTATCACGGCCACATCAAGTGAGTTTTAGTAATAGCTATTAAAAATATAAAACTATTAACTCTATTCGTTGCTAGCTTTTTTCTAGTAATTCTTACAAATTTTCTTGTAACCGAGTAAGATTACTAAAAATTTTTTAGTAATTTCATGGATCACTAAAATTTTTTTAGTAGATCGATCCTTTTTTTTTACAGTGCAGTTAGCTCTCCGTAAACTGTCGAATTCATAGCAATGGATCACTATTTAAAAGATCGGGTTTTAAACTTTCGTTCGCTTATGAATATCTCATATTGAATGCAATGTTTTTTACTTATCTAGATCTTGCGAAATATCTTTCAACTTAGGAAGAAATTAGCTTTTATTCGGTTGGGGGGGGGGGAGGTTGTTTCCTATAATTTGATTCGTCCTGATTTAAAGTTCTTTCGTGCTTTAGATCAACACATTCTCACACTGTTTTAGCGCAATTATAAACGCATTTTACACAAAATGGCTGTTTTGAAACTGGACGGAATCGGAACGCAAAAACTATTAAACCGATCTTGCTATTTTATTTTATTAAAAGTAATACAGTTTATTGGAGTTTGGATTACCTTCAACTATTTAAAAATACATATATGTTTTGAAACACGCCAAAGTACAAAAAAATTGTCAGAAATGGGACTTTTTAGGTGCGTTCAATTATGTAAATACGTAACCACCTATAGTTTTCATTCGGTCCGTCCATCTGTCCGTCTGTCCGCATATAACAATACAAAAACAACCCAACCGAATCGTTTGGAATTTTAAATATATAATTTTTGCATAATTTTGTCGAGTCATTTCACATTTTATGAAAATCGGATGCAATAGTTCAATTACAGGGACAATCAAAGGTACTCCGTTACATTACGGTCAATGGAGAAAAAAAGTTTCAAATGCATTTTAATCGTTTGAAATTTAAAATACATAATTATTTAATTTTGTAAATTAATTTCAAATTTAATGAAAATCGGATGCATACATCAATTACAGGGACAATCAAAAGTATTCCGTTACATTACGGTCGATGGGGAAACACGTTTCAAATGCATTTTAATGGTGTTGCACTCATTCGAACATAATAAAATTTATATGCATCCATAAAGTACATATTATAATATACATTTTACATAATCTGTGGTGCAAAGAACATTTGTTATTGATTTACAAGGCCACACAAAAGTATTCCATTACATAAGGGTATAGGGAGAACATTGTTTCGTGAGCATTTTAATTGTATTTAATTATTTGCAATTTTATGAGGTTGATATATGTGAGTGATATTTTTAAAACTTTGTTATCGTCCGAAAGCACCTCATTTGCCATGCTTCACTTGCATTTTCCAAGTTGTTTACAAATGGCTGCCGTTTTGCTTGCAAATACTTCTAAGAATCAATCGGATCCCGCAAAATTTGAAGAGCACGGCACGCACGCTACGACATTCACCAATTCAAATCGAGCCACATCCTTAATTTTTTATTAAATATTTTTTTAAACGTTCTTCAAATAACAATAAATAACATTCAAACAATCCGAAACTAAAATCTTTATTAGTATTTCAGAAAAAATAAAACGCTAAAATATAAACTTTTTTCAGGTTTCTAGAGTCAAACCCGCCTCCCCCCCCCCCCCCTTGCCTTTAATTACTATTTTCTACTAATTTACAAGATTGTATGGGCAATATCTCATGCTTCTGTGACTAATGCTAAAAATATTTACACTACGAATAAAAACATCGGTGACACCCTTTTGTTCTTAACGGGTGATTTGAAATTTTTTATCCGCAACTTCCGCCAAGGTACCATTTCAACCCTAACTAGAATTACCGTATTTACTCGTGTATAGGGCGCACGCGTGTATAAGGCGCACCCCTACTTTAAAAGTAAAAATTTCGATTTCTTAAAACCTCGTATATAAGGCGCACCATAAATTTGATACACTAATGAAGAATGACCAAATGAATTCCAGTAAAAAAAAAAAAGTCGGAACAAACATTACACCAGACCAGAAAATAAGACGAAAATGCATTTTTAGACTTCGGGTTGTAAGAGAATGAATGAGTGACGGTAAAAATAATTGCTAATTAGTGTTTAGATAATGTCATTAGCTCTGTTGTATAAAAAACTGCAAGGAATGAAATGAATATGCAGTAATACTTCAATTAAGTAACATTTTCCGAGTTTTAATATCTTCTTTCAATAATTTCTTGTTTCATATATATATCGTCCGACTGCATCCAACAGTAAAAAATTATTCCGTGAATAAGGCGCACCTAGGAGTTTTGCCCTAATTTTTTGGAAAAAAAGTGCGCCTTACACACGAGTAAATACGGTATAACTTTTGAAAAATTGAATTTTTATGTAAATAATCATAAACTGTTTAGTAAAAAAAAAAAAAAAAAAAAAAAAAAAAAACACAAACTTTAATTACTTGATTACACTGTAAAAAAAAATTCAAGAGGTTACTAATAATTTTTTAGTAAATTTGTATTCCACAGAATTTTTTAGTAACCATTACAAACTTTTTTTTTGCAAGTGAAACAAGCATTTCTTTTGTAAACTGAACAAAAGAATTTTTTGTATAACTAACTTAAAATTTTTTAGTATGAACCATCAAGCAAAATTTAGTAATAGCTCCAAAACGATTTTTAATAACCGTTACGTGCGCCCGAAGGGCAGGAGCTTCCTTCGAGCTGCATCCAGACTTCTGAAACCATAGATTTTCGGCAAAACCGCAATAGATGGCAGCACCAAACATTTCTACCTGCTCCGACAGGATTTTCATAATCCCTTTATTAACGAGTACTTACACTATATACATTCCGGGCGTATTTCGCTGTGTCCAGCATCGAACCCGGGACCTTTTAGCCTGGAGTCCGTTACTATAACCACTATGCTATCAAGGTCACACCAAGTGAGTTTTAGTAATAGCTATTAAAAATATAAAACTACTAACTAGATTCATTGCTAACTTTTTTCTAGTAATTCTTACAGATTTTCTAGTAACCGACTAAGATTACTAAAAATTTTTTAGTAATTACAAGGATCACTAAAGTTTTTTTAGTAGATCGACCCTTTTAACTTGCCATGACATTTTGCCCATCTTGCATTAGCGTACAAATTCATCCACCATAAAAATATATAATTCTTCAATTGAATTGAGTGTATCCTCGAAATTGAATTTAAACGTTTTACAATTTCATTTATTTTTTATTTTTATTATTGTTTCTTTTTTACTGATTAGTTACGCCAGAAAAGTTCTTAATAACTGAAACATTGCTTATTGGTTTTTTCTACAAAATTACTAGAAACAAAACCATATAAAGAGGGAGGAAAAATCGCAGGGTAGCGACTTTCTCGCTAACGAGGTAGCACTATGTCACTTGTTGAAAATCGTAGAAAAGGAAATATTTTAGAGATATTTTTTTTATTTATTTATCCCTTTTTTTTATTAAATATTTTTTGTCTTTTTGAGTTGAATAGATCAGAAATACTGAAGTAATTTTGATGGAATTTAAACGGAACCAATTCGAGAGTATCATGTCTTTATATTAAAATAAATTACCTGAATCAGTCACGTGGTTTCGGAGTTATAGGTGAACGTGCATAAAAATAGTCAAAATACACACCTGTCGAATTGAGAACCTCTCTCCTTTTTTTCATGGCTGTTTAAAAATATGGTATTTTTACATGATTGTATTTTTCAGTTGAATAAATGAGTAAGTACTGGGTGTCCTAAAAATGACTGATGGGTTTTAAAATTCAATAAATTTCAAACGGTGACAGCTATTTTAAAGAATTTTGCAGGAGGGTTATGTATAATGTCAGGAGTTTTTTTTGATTTTAGTTCGAATTTAAAAAAATAGATGGCGCTGACGGCAATTGAAGGCTAGGTCGACACCGAAACTGACCTGACTCAGTATTGATCACCTGGCCTTCAATCGCCGTCAGCGCCGTCTATTGTTTGAAAATTGAACTAAAATAAAAAATTACGGTAAAAAACTCCTGACATTATACATAACCCTCCTGCAAAAAAATTTTAAATAGCTGTCACCGTTTGCAAGTTATTGATTTTTAAAATCCATCAGTCATTTTTGGGACACCCCGGTACATAATTTATGCTTTATTATTTTTATTTAAATCTTATTGGTTGGTGGATAAATTACACGAGTATGAAAGCAAGTGGGGTCGAAATGACATTACAACATCAAATAATGTTGGACAATTAGCAAAACAAGCAGGCATTAACTAAGTTAAATTAACTCTCGAAGTACTAAGTTCAAAATATTACTTAATTGCCTAAGATGGGATCATTATGATCCAATATATCTATCTATATAATAAAGGCCAAACGTATCTGTGCGTAACGCATACGTCATGTTTTGAATGGCAATACTTTCCGATGAAGTTTCGGTTTTGCAGTTTTCGCTGTAGCAAATTTTTACAGCTAGACATAGCACGTTTTCAACTTTTGTACCATACTATAGAGAAAAAAATGCACTTTTAAATGCAGTTTGTTAGAAAATTGTATCTCAATTTGTTTTTGAGTTATTAATTTTTTTTGTAGTTTTTTGTTCAATTTCTCTAATGGTGGCAACTTGAATGTCGCATTTATGTGAGAAATAAAGGAAAAATAACCATAGAGTAAAAAAAAAAGAAAGAATAGAGATGCAGTTTGGTGGCTGGAGTTGACACCAAAAAATATAACCCTAAAATTCACTGAATTGCATCAAACACAACCGCGTGCTTTCGCAAAAGAGGAAAACTTTTAGCGATACAGTTTTAATTCATAATACAATGGAATGCTATTTTAGAATGCTAAAATATAATCACATATTTTTCATTTAGAGAAAAAAATGATGTTAAAGAATTCGGTCTCTGTTCTACGTAATTGTTTTGTTTGGGTCGAATAAGAGACTTAAACTGGAAGAATAATGCCCATTCAAATCGATTTAATCGCATACTGCACGTCCATCTATCTCTTTTCTCCATGGAAAATAACAGATCACTGAATATATTTTATTTGCCATTTTTTCATAGCAACTGAAAAAATAGCAATTAAAAACCTGTTATGACAAAATATAGTCGGTTATAAAACCCGGTGAATGTTGTTGGTTTTATTTGGTTTTTATCTATCAATTTAATGACTTTTAGTTCGTTGTAAACTTACTTTACAAAATATACATCAATTAACCTTTACAAAAAGGTATTTTTAAGAATATCTGGGTGTCATATTTTCTTAGTTGGTTTTAAAAACTGTAAGAATGCAATTTTATTCTTTGGCAAAATCTTTGTCTATAACTTCTATCTTGCGTCTAATTCGGAAGTACCTATAATTTTCAAAGCTTTATATGATTACATAATTAATATGTTTCATATAAAATTGCTGTTTGGAATTAGTTGGCAGTTTAAAAAGCATATTACGTGGGAAAATTAAATTAGACTTTTTAATTTTAAATTTTAAAAAATTTCATCTTTATTCTGTGACCCTGGGTTCCATGTACTAGTGATTATAATGTTTAGACCGAAAATCTGATCAAACGATAAAGTTTCGACATAATACTGGCAATAAAAATTTATTAGAATGAGTAAAATGTAATTTCCACAATAATACAAATATTTACATTTTATTTTTACATAATTGTATTTTTTGAGTTGAATAAAAGAGTAAGTACATCCCTTAAACTTTATTAATTTTATTTGAATCTTATTGGTTAATGAAGAAATTAGACGAATAGAAAAATACGTAGAGATGAAATTAACATAAAAACTTAAGCAGAAAAAAGTTATAAAAAATATATATAAGAAGAAATTATACTAATGTATGTTAATTACCTTCAGTTCTGCTGCTCAACTTTATAGCAACCAAGATACAAAATAACACATGAAGTATGATTTTTACACATACACAGTCTGCAGTTGTTGCACTTCTGAGAATATTGGTGAAATGAAAGAAAAATTTCATTTATTCTCTGATTGCTTAAAATACAACATTATTCGTAATATTTACAAATAAAAAAATAAATAAATCTTTATATATATAAATCTTCTGTGCGTGTGTTTGTCACTGAACTCCTCCTTAACGACTGGACCGATTTTAATGAAATTTCGTGTGTGTGTTCCAGCGGATTTGAGAATGGTTTAGATTCACATTTCATTGAAATTAATTCAGAACTTTTTCAGTAATTAGGAAAAACTAATAAAGTTAGTGATTTTTCGCTAAATAAAAGTGTTGAATAAGTTCGCTGAAAAGGGTGCAGACAGAATGGCTGAGTGGTGCAAGGCGCCAGATTTAAGCTCTGGTTCTCGAAGAAAGAGATGGTGTGTTCGAACCCCACTCCTGACATACGTATATAATTTACAATTATTTTTCCTATATTATAATTTTAATTAACCGACTTCAGAAAATCGTCAACTTTTAACTAAAAAGAGAAAAATAAACTTTTCTATCAAAAATTGAATCGACTTCAAAAAGTACTGCAAAGTGAAAAATAATTTCCTTATATAATTGTAATAAGAAATTAAATTAAGAGCGTAGTATTTATCGTGCGTATTATTAGGTGCGTTCGTAATTATATAATACGTAGCACCTATAGTGGTCGTTCAATCCGTCCGTCTGTCCGTCTGTCCGTCCGCATATAACAACGCAAAAACTACCCAACCTAATCTTTCAAAATTTAAAATGTACAATTGTTACATAATTTTGTCGAGTCATTTCAAATTTTATGAAACTCGGATGCATAGATCAATTACAGGGGCAATCAAAAGTATTCCATTACATTACGGTCAACGGGGAAAAAAGTTTCAAATGCATTTTAATCGTTTGAAATTTAAAATACGCAATTATTACATAATTCTGTGGAGTTATTTCAAATTTTTTGATAATCGTGTGCATAGATCAATTACAGGGGCAATCAAAAGTATTCAATTACATTATGGTCAATGGGGAAAAAGTTTCAAATGTATTCTATACGTTTGAAATTTAAAATACATAATTATTACATAATTTTGTCGAGTTATTTCAAATTTTATGAAAATCGGATGCATAGATCAATTACAGGGACAATCAAAAGTATTCCGTTACATTACGGTCAATGGGAAAAAAATGTTTCAAATGCATTTTAATTCGTGTTACACTCATGCGAACTTAATAAAATTTATATGCAACTATAAAGTACATATTATAATATACATCTTACATAATTTGTGGTGCAAAGAACATTTGTTATTGATTTACAAGGCCACACAAAAGTATTTCATTACATAATGGTACAGGGAGAGCATTGTTTGATGAGCGTTTTAATTGTAATTCACTATTTACAATTTTATGAGATTGATATATGAAAGTAATATTTTTAAAACTTCGTTATCGTACGAACGCACCCCCATTTGCTACGCTTCACGTGCAATTTCCAACTTGTTATATTTATGTACATTTATTCGATTTTTTGGTGTCGGTGCCAGGACAACGTCTGTCGGGTCCGCTAGTAAATAAACAAAAAACTATGCGAAACTTATTAAGCAGACAAAATTGTGAAAGAGACCTTTATAAAAGAATTCCTACAAAGTAATTTTGGCATGCATAATCTAAATGAAAAAAAAAAAAACTACAAAATGACCAGATGGGGTAGAATAGACCCATCTTAGTACTGCAAGGGTTAAATAAAAGAATGTAAAAAACGCACCCAAGACGGCGAACTAAAATCTCATCTATTCTAGACTCTGGATTTTATACTGCCAGCGTCCATGTGAATGATTATGAATGTATTCCTTTTCTTTGTCGTTTTTAACTTCAAAAATTTGCATCAAGAAAATCAAAATAAAATAAAATCACTTAGCAATCAAAAACATTTAATTGAAGATAGGTCTCACTCAACAGCTCCGTGCTTTAGGTTAAATCCTGCAAAAACATTCACAGCTAATCTCCCGTTTTCTGAGACAATATTCCTCCAATCAAATGGATTTAAAAAAAAAAAAAAAATTGACGTTTGATGCAATTCTCACTTGCAGCAAATAAAAGATTTGTCCATTCGATTTAAGCGACCATCTTAAAGTTAAAAGATCTTCCGTGCAATCGTGACCAACTTTTTAATCCCTTATTTTTGCGAAATTTCCCTCTTTTTATGGCCAGATGCATTATTCAAGGAGAGACTGCTCTATTTCATGGCCTTTTTGATCCAACCAGGGAAAAGAGCGAGGTGTATTTAATTTGCTTACGCGTCAACATCAAGAGCAATGAAGGTAATGCGTTTTTGCTCTTTCGGAGACCAAGTTCTTTTTTTGACGATGTATCACATGGAATGTCCCATAGGTCCCACCTGAGCCCACGTTACGACCTCTTAAACTCGGATTAGAATGCAGGACTTTCGCGTGATCTTGTAGATGGAAGAGGAAGGAGTTTAATTTTTATAATGGCTCGAATAAAATTCGAATCATTTGAATTTTATCTCATTTCTATTTTACCCTGGCGAATTTTTTAAATACAGAAAATAAATAAAAGTATTTTCTATGTTATTCATTATTGAACTATGTAACTTATAAGTAGAATTTTTATAATAACTGGGGGCTCTATCTCCTATGAGCTACGCTCGTCAACCTCCGATTGAGACACCGCAAATTCTAAAAACGTGCTAATTTGTTCGGCTGTAATAAGATTGCAGAAAATGGAACTATAATTTAAAAAAAAAATTAGTGCCGATCTCTTTGTAAACGGCTTTTTATTGATTTCATTTTGATTGAATCGATTTTAAGGCCGAATAAGCTGTTATTAACAGAACGGACTGTTATCATATTTGATTTAATATGACCAGTTAAATATTTGAAAAAGAAATAAAACTAATATAAAATGAATTGTTTAAACCGAGTCTTTGCCTCTCTATATATTTTTTAATAATTCTACAAGAAAATTGTTTTAATTAAGACATTTTAAATATATCGTTTTTAATCTGATATAATTTTTACCAAAATAATCTGTTTCTTTTTAACATGCATGCGAAAATACTTTTGTTGTTAGAAAGAAAATACTATTTGTGCTGTCTTAGAATTCACAAGAAATGTTTAAAATATCGTCTCAAAATATAAAATAAATGTCGCTTGTATCTTTTTTGGTCTTTTTAATTATGACTTATTTTTAATCATGAATTATGATCTTTTTAATTATTCTTTATAATTATCTTTTTATTTATGATTTATATTATATCTTTTTTATTTCTTCTATTTACTATTTTATACATATTATTGAATTTATTATTTTAAAGTTTTCAAGATCTGGAAATGTGAAATAGATTTCACATGTAAATATATTTTTAAATTTAAACTGTTTGCAACATTGACCCTATTTTTAGATGCGTTCGTAATTATGAAAATACGTAGCACCTATTGTTGTCGCTCCAGTCCGCCCGTCTGTCTGTCTGTCCGTCTGTCCGTCCGCATATAACAAACGCAAAAACTATCCAACCGAATCGTTTGAAATTTAAAATATATAATTATTACACAATTTTGTCGAGACATTTCAAATTTTATGAAAATCGGATGGATAGATCAATTACATGGATAATCAAAAGGATTCCGTTACATTACGTCAATGGGGAAAAAGGTTTCAAATGCATTTTAATCGTTTGAAATTTAAAACGTATATTTATTACATAATTTTGTCGAGTCATTTCAAATATTATGAAAATCGGATGCATAGATCAGTTACAGGGACAATCAAAAGTATTCCGTTACATTACAATCAATGGGAAAAAATGTTTCAAATGCATTTTAATCGTTTGAAATTTAAAACGTTTAATTATTACATAATTTTGTCGAGTCATTTCAAATGTTATGAAAATCGGATGCATAGATCAGTTACAGGGACAATCAAAAGTATTCCGTTACATTACGATCAATGGGAAAAAATGTTTCAAATGCATTTTAATGGTGTTACACTCATTTGAACATAATATAATTGACATGAATCTATGATGTATGTACTAAAATCTACATTCTGTACAATCTGGGATGCAGAGAATATTTATTATTAAATTACAGGGCCACACAAATGTATTCCACTAAATAATGATATACGGGGAAACATTGTTTGGAGCGTGTTTTAATTATATTAACCTACTTCACATTTTATGAATAAGATATACGTTAATGAAGTATAATAAAAATTACTCCCTGCATATTTACAGGAACACAAAGATTTCGACCACTATACTGTATCCAAAGTACGCTCTGCTATATCAGCAAGATCTGAATATTTTAAAACTTGTAGTACTAACGCACCTCATTTGCTAAGCTTCACGTGGAATTTCCAACTTGTTTTTCCAGTTTAAGACATGTTTTGTGACGTGAGAGATTTTTGTTCTTTTTTTGTACTGTACCTGCAGACGATTACAAAAAAATTCGTTTACACTTAAAAAATATAAGCAGTTTAACATTTGTTTTCAGCTGATAAACCATGAAGAAATGAACCTTATTCTCCCTTTCAATTCGACATTATAAAAATCACCATTTTACTTTTTGTGACGTCACTGGAATATTGTCCATTTAATACACACCAATGAATTTATTATTTTTAAATTTTCTTTCTCTAATATTATTCATGTATAAGTACAGTTTTTATGACGTAATTTTCAATATTTTCCAACTTTTAATATGTAATCTCCTGATTCGAGTTTGAAAAGATTTTTGTAAAATGGTCTAAGAATGATCAATACCCACGGTAACAATAAAATATTATAGCTTTTTAATAATAATTAATTTAATTAAACACATTTTTGGCTTGTCAAATATATAGTCATATCTAGCTTATTTTGTTCGTATGAATTTTTGCTATCAATTTACATAAAAATTTTTCAATTCCGCGATCACAGAGTTTTCAATGTTGCCGACTCACAGACTATAAAGAATAACTCCATGAAGAATTTTCAAATATATAATTAGAATTTGAAATTAGCTACTACATAAATTAATTTTTTTTCTAAATCGATATGAAATGAAGAAAAGTAATGTGACTATGTAGTGTCATTTAAATTTAATTTTAGACAAATCACTTCAAAATTTTAAGACATAATTTCGAATTCAAATTACTACTATTTACAGTTTTAAGTGAGGATAGTATTTTACTTTGTTATCATTAAATTTAATTCCCCATTAGTGTTATTTTTGAATAATTTATAGTGATAACAAGAAATATTTTCATGATTTTTTTGGCACAGATGTTTCATACGTACCGAGCTTAGCACGATATTTTTTGTGCCATTTTGCCAAGAAAACAAAGTTTTCAGGTAACTCTTAGGCCTAGCATGCAAAAATAGCATGTTAGCTTTATTTATTAAAACACTGTTTATTTTATTAAAAAAATTGTAAAATTGTAAAATTGTAAAAAAATTGTAAAAAAATTGCGTATTAACACCACCGCAGCAGAAGTTGCGCTAACGCACCAATAAAAAACAATCTTGTTGTTCGCACGCGTATGAAAAATGGCGTCAAAAATAAGCAAAGAAAGCGCTAAAGCACTGAAAAAGAGCTAAAAAATAGCGTTAAAAATGAGCAAAGAAAGAAAGCACTAAAAAAGCACGAACAATAAGATTGCTCTTCATTGGCGCATTACCGCAACTTCTGCTGCTGTGGCTTTAATACGTAAGTACCAAAAAATTATTATGAAACACACAATTTTTAATATAATCAGACGCAAATTATTTTAGCATAAAACACAATGCTTAGCGTAATGTAAACAACACGCAATCTGTTCCACTGGGTTGCCATAAAAAGAAAAATATCGCCAAAAGTGCTGAGTTTGCCAAGACATAAAATATCTCTTTTGGCACCAAAAGGATACCTTGGTGCGTCTGAAATCATCTGTGCCATTTTTCTTTCTTTCTTTTTTTTTTTCTTTTTTCCTTTTTTTTTTTTTTTTTTTTTTTTTTTTTTTTTTTTACAAATTACATCTGTTTATTATAATATTAAATATCTATAAATATATAAATATTAAATATCTATTTAGAATCGTATTATATTATCCACTTCTGTTAAAACAAATTTAGAGAATTCTTTGAAACTTAGAAATTTAGAACAGTGGCGTAGCGAGGTTGAGTGACACCTAGGGCGGATGTAAATGGTGTCACCCCCAGCCATCATTGTGTCACACCCTCTTCCAATCCGTCATATTTTTTCAATCACAATTCTACGTTATCATTACAAATGACCATACCATTCCTAATTTACATTTTGTCCTCCTGCATAAAAAAAAACCGCAGGAGCGACTCATCACTCAACATATAGTACGCTTAAGTCAATGTGGTGTCTATATGTAGAAGAAAATTCTTTCTTTTAAAATTTGTTTTTGCTACCCACTCGTTGGATAGGTAGGTTTTTGTTCTCTGGTACATGTCTCATTTAAATACACCATTCTGTTTAAAATTTCGCATTCTGAAAGAAACAAAAACTAACTGTATTGCGACGCGCGCTAAAAATTTCATTTTATTTCAGAATTCCTTTCCAAAATCTTAAGGGATCTAGTACCTTTCAAGGCTTCGAAAATACGATTTTTCAATTTTCATTAATTATTATAAAATAATTCGCTAGAAGTATTTTAAAACAAACCGCGTGCAAAAATTCCCATTAGAACTGAAGTTATAGCAAAAATAAGATGCTGATTTTGTTTGGTAATTAACTAAAGTTACAACTTTGAAACAGGTTTTTGAAAAACTGCGTTTTTAGACATTGCGCGCATGATATCTTGAGAACATATGTATGAATTGTTATGAAATTTTTTTTTAGTTAATAAGCACATACGTATGCTTAAAATGAACTACTTTTATGTATTTATAGCGATAAAATTTTTAGTTATGAATAATTTTATTTAATAAAAAATTTAAAATTTTGAATTTTTTATTTAGAAATTTTATTACAAGGTTAATGAAATAATTTTTAGTTAAGAGTAGTTCATTTTAAAAATACATTATTCTTCTTTACAGAAAAAAAAATATATCTGCAAAAATATTGATTTATAGGGTCGTTAGGATGCGCGCAAGGCACGACGGAGTAAAAAATAGAGGTTTTTAAATTTCAGTAATGCATATATTATATGAAAGACTATTAAATGTTTAATGACAGTTTATTAAAAAGCATAATCTTTCCTATTGAACGGTGAAATTTTCATGTTAATATGTATAAAAGTTTTAAAGATACACTGAATCGAACTTTGGATGTTTTTGTTGATTTTCATCCCATTTAAAAGGTACAAGACCCCTTAAAAGATAATATTTTTTATTGGTAAATAAAGGTTGGGTGTCACCTATTAGAAGGTGACACCCGGGTCAGACCGCCCCTTCCGCCCCCCGCTAGCTACGCCACTGAAAGATATCAATAAAGGGAGTGGAGGGGCCCGAGGTATGATAAAACGCATGATATCGAAAGAGGGGGGGGGGGTGAGTCCAAAATTACCAATAAGTTGATAATGTTATATTGCACAGCTCCTTACTGGATTAAATATCACAAAGAAGTTTTCCGCCTCCTGGTTGGTTGATTCATTTTATATGATTTGCTTTAGAGCCTTTAGGAAAGCACGCAAAACACTGATTTTGAAATACAGTGGAGCATCGTTTATACGACGTCGAAGGGACTACCGAAAAACGTCGTATAAGCGATAACGACGTATAATCGATTTTCACTTCCAAAACTAGAATTAATTTTGTTTTCACTTAATTTTAATGTTTAGCGTGATGATTTGTATGAATTTTTTAATTAAACAAACCAAAATAAACAAATAATCTTAAAAACGGGGGGAGGGGAATTAGTAAGCAATTTAAATATGCGTACCTTTATTTATATTTCACCGAAAGTTTCCTCATTTGCAGTACATCATTTCCTTTCCATTTAAAGTTAAAGATAAAAAAAACCCGCTTGGCCAACTAAAAGTCGCCAATACTGATAACTGTTAGAAGGATAGTCTATTTGCAACTAACTTAAAACAGGTCTGGAAAACTGACCATCCCCGAAAAAAGAATGACTCCTCCTAGTATTATCTGCTACACTTAAGCTGATTTTTTAGACTAATCGAACACCATCCCACATTTTTATAATGTTGGTGTCATTCATAGCTGCCAACTTCCGCTTTCATAAAATATACAAGAAAAATAAACAAAAATAAACAAAAATAAACCTATACAAAATCGAAAAATCGACGTATAAACGATTTTGGGCGTCGTATATAAAAGATATATTTTTACATTAAAATGAATAGGAATGAATCGGGACCTCATTAAAACGTCGTATAAATGTAAACGTCGTATAAGTGATCGTCGTATAAACGATGCTTTACTGTAGTTGCTCATTACAGGGATTTTTTTCCCTCTTTTTTTCTAAAATATTTGCTTTTTTCAGAAGTTCAATTTCCAACTTCATTTTTTAATGAAATTGAATCAGTTTCCCAAAATTTAATATTACAGTTTCCATAAGTGTTTAAAAGTGTTCCCAGAAGTGTTTAAAGTTTTTAAAAGTTAGCTTTTTGCAATAAGTAAGTGAAAAAAAAATAAGGAAATTTGAAAAATAGAAAATGAATTAAGTATCATGAAAACCTTGGGGACAAAGATTAGACAGTATATAAATATGATTTTATAAAGACAAAGCAAAATTTTTTATGTATTTTTCGATTGTAAATTTTTATTACTGTGGTTGTAATTATTGAAAATGATTTCATTGAAACTGGGGCTTCAACTATATACATAAAAGTTGGAAATAAATGTTTATATGCATTTTAATTTTTAAAAAATGTTTAATTTGAAATTCTGTTTTGGTTTAGCAGAGAATCATCATGCAAAATAAATAAATAAATAGATAAAAATAAAAAAAAATCGTGATGTTAAAAAAATCTTTGTTTTTTTATGTATTTATTTTTGAATGTTATTTATTATTATTACTTTGATTGTACACCGATCAAAATTTTAAGTAGATACATTTATTAAGTTTTTTTTTTTCCGAACGCAGGTAATTTTTGTGGAAATCTGAATTAATTATGCATTTGATAAGAACTAGGTTAAACTTAAATATTGAATGTTAAATCCTGCTTCATATATGCACAATAATAATAATAATTACATAAATGGAATATTATTTTACTACTGGCGTCATAAGAACTTCGAATTTCTTAGGACCTTAAACATCAGAAAAGACGAAACAGAAACTATCCATCAGGATCCCATGAACATCTCTGTGGTGTCTAATCGAGTAAACAGAGTTTAGGGGCTGTGCATTTATAACTTTATTATTTCAGGGGAAGGGGGGGGGGTCTGAAACATGATATCTTAATTGATATCATGTTTCAGAAAAAAAAAATTATCTCTAGGGGGAGGGGGACTTGTCTTTTGGTATTGATATCAATTTAGATTTAATCAAAATTTTCTCTTTTTAATTGTAACATGTATTTGGTACAAAATAAAATGTTATCTTCTTTTAGCCTGTTACCTATTTTTATGAAAATACAAAGTTATAAAAATCACTAAATTATTACAAAACTATTTCATTTAAAAAATATGAAATATTCCAATGTTTGACATCCCTATTTTTCTTGATATGTTATGTATGCATGTATAATCGAGTTTTGAGAAATTATATGTAAAGTATACTTGAAATGAAGCTTGGGTTTATTAAAAAATTAAAGTAAAAGAGAAAGAATGTTGTACACTTGCTTTGTTGGTAACAATTTCTATCTACTTTCTGCCCCTTCTCTGTTCAGATCAAATGTAACAACTCTTTATTACTATTGAGTGCATTATGTAAAGAAAAAATAAAGCTATAATAAATTACTTTTATACAGTAACTAATATTTCCTTTAAGTGTTATTTTATATAAAGTGATATTTTATTGATTTACCTTCTTTAAATCAGTATAATATGCGAGGGTATTACTCTGTTATCAAGTCGACCAATTTCGTCAAATTATACAAATCGCCAAACTAATAGCCAAATTATACATATCGACGTAATTTTTATTTTAAATAACGAAAAAAAAGAAGTAAATAGTGGAATATTAATAAAAATATTAATAAAAAGTCGAAATAAAAATCCCTTAATGACATTTTAAACACGTAAATCGCATTTAATGTCATTGAATGTAACATTCACGATCATACATCATTGGCATTGAATCTTATAGTTTGGCGATAATTTTTTTGTCGACGGGATAACCTAGTAGTACCTATGCGAGAAATAAATACAACCAGTTTTGTATATTACTTCAAACAAAAGAAATAAATTCTAAAAATCATAAAATATTTACTCTTTGATAACGATATCATTACCGGGGCGTCGAGAGATGATAACGCAGGATATCGATAGGGGGCGGGGATCCATAATTAGCAAAAAGTTGATAACGTTACATTACATTTGCACAGCCCCTAAACAGAGTTTACGCGCTACTCGGCTATGGAGTAGTAGTGTTGCTTCTTGGTTAAAATAATGATGAAATATAAGAAAAATAAAATCAACACTCACTATTTCGAGGCTCATTGTCATTATCTTTTGAGGCCTTCAAGGTTAAAAAAGAAAAAAAAAGAAAAGAATAAAAAAATTCCGCCTAATTAAACTTACAATTTCGCTCCCGCAAACCTGAAAAGTCAAACTGTCAAAAGCTAAAGAATACAATATGTAAATTTTACTATTTTGGGTCAGTCGACTAAGAAGAAAAGGTGAAATCTTTACAATTTAGTGGTTTTATTTTGATGTGTCTTCCAGACTCGAAAAATTACTATGGAAAGGAGAAAAAATGCAGATGAAATTCCTATTATTTTGGAAATAATTGGGATTATGTAGATTCTAATAAAAAAATAAAGTAATTGTAAATTTTGAATTAATTTTACAGTTTTGGATTTATTTCGGAATCTGCAGATCTAAAAAATCGGAAACTTAAAAGGCGAAAGGCAACAAAATTCCCTATTTTATCGTTATTTTGGGTATCGCAAAATTCAAAAGTAGTCGGATGTAGCAATACCAAAACTCCCTTCTATCTCATATCTATACATATAATAAAACAGTAGGACCCGGTGTGTCTGTACATTGAAGATAATTGACAAAAATGGAGTCAGGGCGATAAAAGAAAACCAATGAAACACAAAAAAAAATTTTTGAATTTTTTGTCTGTCTGTCTGTCTGTTTGTTCGAGGTTATCTTCGTAACTACTGAATGGATTTTTATGCGGTTTTCACTAATGAAGAATGCACACTCCCGGGCAGTGTATAGGCTTTGTTTCATCAAAATCGGACAACAGACAAAAAAGTAACAAAAAGAAACAAAAGAAACTATTAGGTGCGCTGCTCACGTTTTTTAGTACATAACGTTTTTTAGTACATATAAAATCCAATAGATGTCACTGTGCGATTTTAAAACGCGCTATCGTTATGTTTTCGCCAGTCTACTTAAGTATGAGAAAGTTTCAAGCTGGCTGTCGTTCCATGTGGTTTAGTCGGTAGAACGTCAGTGCGCCATACTGATGGCCCGGGTTTGATTCCCAGCATGGAATTTTTTTTCACTATGTTGGCATTAACGCCTATAAGCAATTAAAAGAATTTGAAATATTGTATTCAAGGCGAATTTTCTCTCTGGGAAAATTTCCTTGCATTAATATGTCAGTGTAATTTTTTTTTCGATTTAATTTTTTTTTTCGAAACTTTGTTTTTCTTAAAAAATTACAGTAAATATTTGATATTTCCCAACGTTTTTTGAATGATCGACTTGCTTTTTTTTTTTTTAATGTATGTCTGAACCTTATCTAACTACTTCTTCAAGATTTCTTTAGATAAACCGACCAGCGTAGCGGGCGAAGGCCGCTAGTACGTTAATATTTTTAAAAAATGAAACACAGCAGCGATACCGGTTAGATAATTTACGCTAAAATCTAATCTGAAACAACTTATTTCAAATTCTAAAGGAATCTGAAATTTGATGAATATCCGCGTATTAGTATTTGAGATTTGTTTTCTTTGTAATTGTTTTAAAATTATACTAAAAAATTATTTTTCCAACATAATCTTAAAAATACAGCTGGTTACCGTTAATCCGAAATCGGATAAATCGAATCTTTGTTTAGTTCAAACTAAATATGAAGTCCCAAAATTTTCAAAGACAGAATAACGTTAAAAATTTTCATTTATTCGAATACATTTTCTCTTGATTTCGATTAATTCCAACTAACGAGATTCCGATTTTAAATTTATTTCATACTTTCTCCTGAACTTCAGATCATTAAAATAATTTTCTTTCTTTTATTTTTGTCAGAATTGTTCTAAACAAGTATACATAGAGTCCCATACATTGAATATTCGCTTCTTTTAGTGCCCGTCTGTACATCAATGACCCTCCACCCCATCTTCGTTTGTGTTTAATAATAATTATTTAGTTAGTTTATTCGTTTATATATTTTAAATTAATATTAAGTTATATTCTAATGATAACAGCCGAGATATATTTTAAAAATACTATAACATTAATTTCCTTGTAATAGCACCCCTTTAAACATGCTTTCCCCTCATAATTACCATAATTCGAACATTTTTTGTGGTCCCGACGAGTTCGAATTAATGAGAGACGACTGTATATATATGTATTACGTATAGGAATATGAGCCTTGAAAGAATTAATCATAATTTAATTTTTTAAAATAGGATTATTTTTGTAGAATTTTATTAATTTAAATATTATTTATATTATAGTGAAACTTACAGCTTAGTGAACGGATATATTAGTTCGCGGTGGTGTTAAGATTTAAAAGAGTCACCAGAAACATTCTTACGAAACTTTCTTTTATATAAAAGTACACCCTAAAAAAATTCTGTAAAGTTACTAAAAATTCTCTAGAAAATTGGGATTCCTAGAACTTCTAATGTAACGGCAACAGAAAATATATATGTAATAGATACAGATTTGCACTGAAAAGAAAAAAAAATCTGTAAGTTTAATAAAGTTTTTTAGGAAACTGGGATTCCTAGATTTTTTTTATGAAACGGCAACAGATAAAATTTCAGTATGAGTTATTCTCTGCAATACTGCAAATTTGGCCAAGCAGTCTTACCTTGAATGTTACATAGGTAAATTTTCATAAAAATTGGATAAATTGCAAGTAATTGGTCAATTGTTGAAGATTTTAATAGCAGCAGAAATCGTTATAAAATTTTAAACAAAAGCACATATTCCCCATTCACTTTATCATTACCTTATAACAATAAATGTGAGGGAATGATGAAATAAGACGTTTTTATTAATTGTATGAAAAATGCAAAATTATGGAAAAAACCAAGCTGATTCCTTAAAGAAGAACACTTAATATATAATGTATGATAAAATTAAAAATTTTGAAAATTACCAAAAATTTAGCATTCTGTGTGAGGAATGACTGCTAATAAAAATTCTGATTGAAAAAAAATTTCTAGAAAATTAAAAAAAACTTACACCACCAATTTATGTTGCTGGACTGACAAATACTCAAATTAGCTTCCTCTCTGTGAAGAATACTTGACTGCTGCTCTTCTTTAGGGATAGGATATTTGAGATAATAGTAATGTGTGAGGGAATGATGGTCTAACATGGGGAAACATATAATTGATTGAGTAGACTATATAATTATAGTTAAAAATAATATTTTTATTATTTTTTGTAAGGTACCATCTAATAACTTTTTTTTTGCTTAGGGTGTTTTTAATTATTTTTATTTCTGGATGGAAAAAATCAGTCAATAAAGTATGGTAGTATGGGTTGGGGAAAGGTGAGGGAATGATATTTGCATGATATATCTTACATTTTTAAATATTAAATTTGTTTATTTTTAAATTTTACTTCCTGTCCCTAATAAACAAACTTGAGATCTTCTAATAAAAGTAAAAATAAATAAAAATAAAATGAAATTTAGAGCATTTATATGGCTGGGAAACACTTTTTGCACTTTTACAGAGAATAACCCGTATGATAACTGCAATTTTAATAGATTCGTTTGTAAAGTTACAAATTTCTGTAGCTTTATAAAAATTAGTTTTATAGACTCACATATTTTCTTCTAAAGTGTGCTGGTAAAATGTTGGTAAGCATACAGGGTATACAACTTTACATCTGTAGGATTACAGTTTTTTTTTTTTTTTTTTTTTTTTTTTTTTTTTTTTTAACAGTGCTGATAATTTGATAATCAAATTTTTCTTTCTTTTTTGTACATATTGATTGAATGTTCCTGGTGCATTTATCTGTAAGCTCAGAAATTTATTTTCTTAACTTATGGATAAACCTCTAACTCATATTCTTTTATAACATCTTCCTGAGTTTAGGGGAAGAAAAAGGGGTGTGTTTAAAAGAAAAAATGGTACTCTGAAATGAAAAGCCTAAGAAAGGGGTACGCGAAGGAAAAAAAAATTGGGAAGTACTGGACTACACGATCGGGGACCATCTACGATGAACTCTCTAAAATATTTAAACTTTTTATACCAGTCAAATACTTTGTATTAATAGTCGTCTTTAAAAGCTTTTTGCAGCATTTCAAATGCTTTTGAGGCAGAAATTTCATTGCGAAAACAAACTTAATGCGTGTTCTTTGCTCAATAACATTCACCAGTTCGAAAAATCAGTAATGTGAAAATTCTTATTAATAAATCTATATACAAAATTTCAAGTGGATCGGATATTTTTATCATGAGTTATCGCGTTACGCACGAACGTACATACATACAGAAGGGGTGGACACATAAGCTCTCAGGCTATGATAGCCTGTGAGCTAAAAAAAAAATTTAATTTCAGCCGATAAAAGGTAATAAATTCTTGAATACTGCCAGATGTTTATAGAAGTCGTAAAACTGTTTGAAAAAGTTTGCAGACGATAGCTACTTATTAGATGCATTTTAAACTAAATATTTCTGATACTTTTAAATCACAGTACTACAAATATAATTGCTGTTTGTAACATTAATTAAATCAATTATGTTTACTTAATTTACACCTGAAAATAAACGTTTGCCTCCATATTTGCATAACTGTTTTCATACATTTTAAACCACAAATCTCAGGTTAAAATCCAGCTAATGGACGGGGTTTAAACCTTGGACGTCTGTATTGAAGGAAGGTCATTGTACCACAGAGAAAAAGGAAATTCTATTGTTTTGTGCCAGTGACTCATCATGTATGTTTCTTGAAATTTTATAGCAAAAGATGACATCGGTACAGATGATTTTCTGTCCTTGTTTTTTCATTCTCTGTTTATTTTTTTTCGCAGATTTTTTTCACAAATTTTCTGCTGCCAATCATAGAAGATGAGTGCTGTTGTTCGAACATCAGCGATTTCTATCCTTTGCGATTGTCCTTATGCTGGTAAGATCCGTGAGGTGAAAGAAAGTCCAGGTAATTTATTTCTTCATTAATTTAGAATTTATCTTATAAATTATAATAATTCTTTCTAAAATACGATATTCTTTTGGGTACTTTTCCAGTATAATGGCCTTAGCCTTCTTTTTCTTTTAAATTAGAACAGTTCAGACTTCAGAAAGTGAGATATATGTTATTTAATGATAGAAACAGCTATGAAAACAAACCTAAAGAACTTTCATAATTGTTGATAAATATCTGAACATTTTACTTGTAAATATCTAGGTACCAAAACATTTTATTTATAAACATCTAGACAGCTAAACATTTTAAATATTGTTATTGCTTTTATATATAATTTAATTATTTTTGTCTGTAAAAATAGATAAACGGCTTCTTTAAAGAAATAAATGACATAAACAATAGCAGAACCCGCCCAGATTTGCTATTAATAGCTTATACTAATTAAAATTAATTCTAAATAAATGATAATTTACAAGGAATTTTTAAGTTTTTATCTTATTTCAATCTCCATTTGAAGTTTTGAACTTTTTAGAAATTTTCTTTAGTAAGCACTTACATCTTAAAAATAATTATCATGCCATATTCCAGCTTCTTGTTTAAGGGTACTGGTTACTCAGCTGCCAAATTCTCCCCCCGTAATGTTAAGTCTATGGACGTTTGATGCATTTCTATTCTCTAAATATCTCCTCGGTAAATTATTTTTAACTTCTGTTTTCTGTGTACCCTTCTCAAAGAATAGCTCTGTTTTTAAGTTTTCAAAATATCTCTAAAGCTAGGCTTATTTTTATATGACGTGTTAAAATTTTACTCTCAGTCCATCAGTTTTTAAAACATAAAATATTAAATCAAACAAATATTTTAGAAATATTTTAAGAACTAAGAAAAAAAACGCACCCGTTTCTAAAGAAAAGAACACTGAAAGAAGAAGTTTAAAGTATTAATTTCATCAGGAGATATTTTGAATATGCGAATGCATCAAATACCCATAGACTTAAGGCCCCTGTCCTCGCTTGAGGAAACGCTCGCGAGCTAATGCTATTCCTATGTGGAAGCATTTTTCTAATAACTCTTTCGCATTTCGACATTTTTGAATAATTTTTTTTTGCATTGGATAGCTGAGGTGGATGCCGACAGCGCACCTTTTTTGCTTTTTCGATTTTGGTTGCAGATAATTTTTTAAAAAGCACTTTCAGTTTCGAAACCGGTTTTGAAAGTGAAACTAACTTTGTAAAAAATATCTGCAACCAAAATCGAAAAAGTAAAAAAAGGTGCGCTGTCGGCATGCACCCCAGCTATCCAATGCAAAAAAAAAATTATTCAAAAATGTCGAAATGCGAAAGATTAGAAAAATGCTTCCCCATAGGAATAGCAATAGCTCGCGAGCGTTTCCTCGGGCAGGGACAGAGGCCTTAACATTACAGAAAGGAATTCGATGCTGAGTGACCAGCAAGCGCCCTTAAGGGTCTATTATCCCCTAGTGGTAGTGGCACTAACATAAAATATAGCCTATGTTGGAACAGGGACTGTCACAATCAATTTGCCACATTACTTTTGAAAATTGGTAATTTCTCGGTACAAATCGTTATTTCGAAAATTTCTAGAATGGTTTTGGTCATTTTATCCTTTTAGAAATTATTCTTAAAAATCTTTTACATCTTATAAGTATCATGGCAAATTTTAAGTTCGTTTAATTCATTAAATTTTAGTTTCCAACGGGCGGGGACATAAACTCTCATGTTTTGATAGCCTGTGAGTTATAAAGTAAACATCGCTTACTAATTCTTCAATAAAATATCGCAAAAGAAAGTTACTGGTACCGGACGATTGGAAATAAAGTCTACTTTAAATGATGTAGGGGGAACTGGGGGACATTGATACAGCTCTTTTCCAAAAAAAAAAAAAAAAAAAAAATGGTGTCTAGAAAGCAAAAATTTAAAGTTATTTTTGTATGTGATGTCAGCAAAACCTGTGTAGTGTGTTATAAAAATGTACAATCGTTGTTTTATATATTATTTTTGCATATAATTTTTAAAAAAAATCAAAAAAAGTAATTTGTATCAATGTGCCGCATCCCCGGGGCAGATTGATACTCTTTGACACGTCTGGGAAAAATGGAGACAAAATAACACCAATGCATATTTTTCATAGAAAAATAGCTAGCAAACCATTTTATATATATTTATAGACATTAAAATCGCATACAATTTATTTGTAAGCGATATTAAAGCAATCAAAATGAAATGTATAATGACCTGATGTTCTGGCTGTTCCTTGTCTGTTTGTTGGCTGTGGTAACTTTGTCATATCTGTCACTTTAACCCCAGAATTATCTTCTTTCTTAGGAAAGGTGAAAAAATTACCAGATTTTCTGTTTATAAATCGGTTTACAACCAGAAAATAAAGGTTAATTGTATTAAAAATTATATTTATAATATAATTATTCTGTACTGTTCTGCAGCTTGTTTCTCTTACTTAACATTTCTCATGTCGATAATACTTTTTTCTCTGGAGAATCGATGTAAATTTGAGATTTGCCAGGCTGCCGTCCATTTCTTTTGTTAATTCTACTAGCACTAGATATTGTATAAGTTTGTACGTCTTCTGTTTGCAAAAATACTATAAAATGTTCTAATATAAAGAAATTAGAGCTATTTCACTTCAATAAAAACTAATAAATAGAAATTTTTGACGTAAAATGGTTGAATTAAGGAGTGTATGGTAAAAGAAAAATTAAAGGTAATGAAAAAATGAACTAGAAAAGGATTTAGGTTGTATCAATGTGCCCCGACAAAGACTGTATCAATGTGCCCCATACAGCCATTTTGAATAAAATGAGTCGCAAATCCAACACTTCATAATTTATCTAACAATAAAGAATGAGGAACTGATAAAGAGTAGCTTTTCTTGCCAGGGAGGGTATTTTTTTTTTGGTTGAAAATACTAGAACAGTTGTATAATACCATTTCAATGGTACAACTCAAATTTACTTTTGACCTACAAAAACAATTAATCACCCATCCCATTTCATCAAACTATTGAATCATTCCAAAACTTTCTGTATGTAGTTAATTTCACTAGTATCACCTTTTGGAGCTGTTGTGAAACTTCCTGTAATGACCCTGTGTGCTGTACAGGGGGTGAATCAATGTGCCCCAAGTATCAATGTACCCCAGTTCCCCCTATATAAAATTTACTTCGGGGGGGGGGGCACTTACATATTCAAAGAAACCCAAAATTCTTTTTTTTTTCAATGTCAATACCCAGTTTTAATAAGATATTGCAAATATCCTGTTCAAACTATGCCTATACATTAAATTTTAAATTTCAAGTGATTTGAATGATAACTTTTTGAATTTATAAACATTTAAAATTTAATTCTTTCGATGTTAAATTACATTTTCACATTTTTATTAATATCTCCTGAAATGATGCTCCGAATATGCTAATGTTTTGTGTAGCAATACTCAAACATAAATACGTTGAATTTGCAATTTTTACCTTTTTATGATAAGAATTATGAAATCAATATTAAAAAAAATATATATGAATTGTAACCTACAACTTTTTTGCTGGATTTAGATTTATTAAGTCCTACTTCATGGAAATCTAAATTTTCAAATTTTTCTTCTAAGTACTTTTCAAATTATGCTTAAAAAACGATAAAATGATGGTTTACGGGGACATCTACGATAGAAGCGACTAGGTATTTTGAAACATGTTATACTGTTCTGTAATCTAAGCAGTCTACAGATTGCTTAAGGGTGTATTTCGGTTCAAACTGCTTATTTTCCGATTTATTTTTGAATTGATTTTTGCTCTCAAATACAACCAAACTTTCAAAATCTCTTATTTCGAAAGTACACAAGGTGCCGTGATTGTCGATTTTTTGATAAATGCAGAAAATATTGCAAAAAAAGCAATCAAAAACGGCATTTCGAACCGATTTTTCCCAAGCGGGAATTCTGAGAACGAAAAAAAGGGTCATACTGATAAGGTAATTGTTTATAATTAAAAATTCTAATGAATTGAACGCAAAAAGACATCACATGGCACCTGAACCGTCCCTTCAAGAATCCCCTCAGCAAATTTCATGTTTATATTTTTAAAAATGTGTCTGAAATTGTATCGGAAAATTTCGAGCTGTTGGAGGTGGAAAAGTGTTTTTTCGAATACAGCCTTAAGTGGTTAATATTCTTTGATGAAGAAGGGGACTCTCTCTGTCAGCAATTCAGTACCGAACTTCAATTCGGATACAGCCCCTAAAATATGAGTCTATTTAGAATCCGAGCCCCCCAGTCGTTTTAAAATAACTAATTTTTCGGAAACTTATCGTATACGAATTGCATGAAAATTTGTTTTTAGGATAGCTGAAGAGTGTAGAGTTCATATATGCTATCAGAATGGGGTATTGCTATTGGGGAAAAAAAAAAAAAAAAAAAAAAAAAGAAGAAGAAGAAGAAGTTTGGGTCCGTTTTATTATGTAGATGGCTTCCTAAGCAAATTTTTATACATCATTTAAAAATAAACTTTATTTCCAATCATTCCGTACTAATAACTTTTTACTTTCTTCTATCTTTACAAGAAGAAAGCATCAGATTCTTCAAAATTTTTGAAATCCAGTTTTCGACGGATTTACACGTTTTAGGGGACAGAGAACCCCAAAACATGTTTTTACAAAATGTCTGTCTGTGTGTGTGTATGTGACAAAAACTTTGTGGGAGCTGTATCTCAAAAACTAATGTACGAATTTCACAAAATTTTAGATTCTGTTAGACCTTGATATAAACTAGATCTGATTAGTTTTTGGTATATGTCGCTCAACAGATGGCACTGCTATGCTGTATTATTCACAATTTCCACAATAGCCATGTCTCAAAAACTAGTAAATTGATTCTCATAAAACTTTAAATTCAGTTAGTACTTGATATAACCAGGTGTTGGTTACGTTTTGGTACAAATCGCACAGAAGGTGGCACTGCCATGGTGCATTATTCGTGATTAGCTCTATCTCAAGAACTAATACACGGAACTTCACAAAACTTTAAATTTTGTGAGACCTTGATATAAACCAGATCTGATAAGTTTTCGGTGTATATTGCACAATAGGTAGCGCTGCTATTCTGCATTATTTACAATTTTTACAATAGCCATATCTCAAGAACTAATGCATGGATTTTCATGAAACTTTATATTTAGTTAATACTTGGTATAACATGATGCTAATTACATTTTGGTTCAGATAGCTCAACAGATGGCGCTGCCATGGTGCATTATTCGTAATTATCGCAATAGCTGTATCCCAAGAACTAATAAACGAAATTTTATAAAACTACAGATTCAGTTAGTCCCTGATATAGATTAGCGTTGTTTAGTTTTTGGTTTGAATCGCCCTACAAATGGCGCTGCTCTGCTGCATTTTTTATGATTTCACAATATATATATCTCAAGAACTATTGCATAGATTTTCATTAAACTTCAGATTTAATTAATTCCTGATAAAGAAATCGATCCTGATTAGTTTTTGGTGCACACCAGTCAACATGTGGCGTTGTTATGCAGATTTTTTTAAAGATTTTGCAATAGCTCTATCTCAAAAACTAATGCACGGATTTTCATCAAGCTTAAGATTCAGTTATAAGTTGATTTACACTTGACACTAGACTTTGGTTTAAACCACTTAACCGATTGCGCTGCTATGCTACATTTTTCAGGAAGTATTAACATGCATAAGACAAAAGAAAGTTTTGAGATTGCCACATCTGACTGGAAGGTCTCCATACGGGCATACTCCGAAAAATCTGAAAAAAATTGCAAAATGTTCTTCTCATGAGGATATATACGTTTATATATATAAAAAATGGCATACAGCGTCCGTAAAAAAATAATGAAAATTCGTTATTTGGCGATTTATCATCGGTTGGCGATAGAATGCAGTTTGGAAAAATACTTTTTTATGTCAAATACGCTTTAAGGACAAAAAAGTTGCATGTTGAACTCGTTTAGATAAATATAATTTAAATAACTTTAATTTTGCCAATTTTAGTTTGTTTTAAATATAATTTTGTTATATAGATATTAATATGTATTTATATTCATATTTAACCATCAACATTTGCGATTTAAAATGAAATTCATAATTTAAATTCATTAAAATTGTTTCAAGCTCAACGTCCAAATGAGCATTGTCAAGTCAATTTCGTTGCTATGGAAACATCTGGCTTTTAATTTTGAATACGCTTAAACGTATGAAAATATTTGGTACTTCTAGGTTATCCCGTCGACCAATTTCGCCAAATTATACGAATCGCCATACTAATAGCCAAATTATACATGTTGACATAATTTTTATTTTAAATAACGAAAAAACAAATAATTAGTAGAATATTAATAAAAGTATTAATAAAAAGTCGAAATAAAAATCACTTAATGACATTTTAAACACGTGAATCGCATTTAATGTCATTGAATGTGACATTCACGATCATCCATTATTGGCATTTAATCTTATAGTTTGACGATAATTTTTTGGTCGACGGGATAACCTAGAAGTACCAAATATATATATTTTTTTCAATATAAATTTTTTATATGTGAAAATATTTTTCCAGTGATAAATTTAAAAATGTAGCAACAAACAGTAGGGGGAACTGGGGTACATTGATACAGTTTTTTTCTAAGATTTTTTTTGGTGTCAAGAAAGTAGAAAATTCAAGTTTTTTTTCCATGAGGTGACAGCAAAACTTGTGTAGTATGTTATAAAAATGTACAATCATTGTTTTATGTTGTATTTTTGCATGTAATTTTAAAAAAATCAAAAAAAGTCATTTGTATCAATGTGCCCCATCCCCGGGGCAGATTGATACGTTTAAGAAAAATGACGACAAAATAATACCAATGCATATTTTTCATAAAAAATGAGTTAGAAAACCATTTTATATTTATTTATAAAAATTCAAATCACCCACAATTTATTTTTAAGCAATATTAAAGCAATCAAAATTAAATATATTATGATTTGATGTTCTGGCTGTTTCTTGTCTGATTGTTGGCTGTGGTAACTTTGTCATATCTATCACTTCAACCCCAACATTATCTTCTTTCTTATGAAAGATGAAAAAATTACCAGTTTTTCTGTTTATAAATAGGTTCATAAACAGAAAATAAAGGATAATTATATTAAAAATTCTGTTTATAATATAAGTATCATTTTCTGTTCTGCAGTTTGTTTCTCTTACTTAACATTTCTCATGTCGAAAATACTTTTTTCTCTGGAGAATCGATATAAATTCGAGATTTGCCAGAATGCCGTCCTTTTCTTTTATTAGTTCTACTAGCACTAGATGCTGGGTAAGTTCCTACGTCTTCTGTTTTCAAAAATACTATAAAATGCTCTAATATAAAGAAATTAGAGCTATTTCACTTCAATAAAAACTAATATTAGAAATTTTTCGTGAAAAAAAGGTTGGATTAAGGAGTGTATGGTAAAAAAAATAATAAAAGATAATGAAAATATGAACTATTAAAGGATTTAGGCTGTATCAATGTGCCCCGTCATAAACTGTATCAATGTGCCCCATACAGCGATTTTGAATAAAATGAGTCTCAAATCCAACACTTCACAATATATCTAACTATAAATAATGAGGAACTGATAAAGAGTAGCAGTACTTACCAGGGAGAGTGTTCATTTTGGTTGAAAATACTGGAACAGTTGTATAATAGCATTTCAATTGTAGAACTCAAATTTACTTTTGAACAACAAAAACAATAAATCACCCGTCCCATTTCATCAAACTGCTGAATCATTCCAAGATTTTCTGTATGTAGTTGAATACACTAGCATCACCTTTTGGAGCTGTTGTGAAACTTCCTGTAATGACCCTGTGAGCGGAAGAGGGGGTGTATCAATGTGCCCCATGTATCAATGTACCCCAGTTCCCCCTATATATATGCAATACAAGATGTATATATGTATATATATGTGGATATAATATATTAAACTCTTTCATTGTTTATGTTTAAATTCATTAAATATTATTTACACGCATTTGGCGAATCGCGTGATATTCACGCCAAATATTCAAAAGTTTTTTTTTTATTTTTTTACATAATTTCCTTTATGATTCCGCCCCTAATTTTGATTGATCCTTTATTACATACATAAGTAGTTTAATTAGTATTTTTTTCAAAAAAATCTGAATATGCCCAGTATGGAGACCTTCCTTGTAAGTTCTAACGATAATTTGTTAAGGAGTTAATTGAAGGAAAAAGTGTTTTAAAAAAAGTGTTTACTTTTTTCCCCACGACTTTACATTAACTGTACGTGTAATACGAGGGGCTCAAAACCATAGTACAGTCAGCTCTCCTTAATTCGCACTCGTCGGGACCACAAGAAATGTTCGAATTATCCGAAGTTCCAATTATGGAAAGTATGAAATGAGAACATGCTTAATACGGTACTATTATATAGGAATTAATGTTATAGTGTTTTTTAAATATATTTTATCTGTTATCATTAGAATATGACTTAATAATAAATTAGAATGTATAAATGCATAAACTAATTAAATGATTAAAAACAAGCACAATGGAAGAAAAATTTGAGGTGTCACTCATGGACAGACGGGGACACTAAGAAAATGGATATCAAATGCATGTTATTATATGTATACTCGTTCGGAACAATTTTCACAAAAATCGAAAAAAGAAAAAATATTCAAATGATCTGAAATCCGCGAGAAAGAAAAGAAAAATGAAAAATAGGAATTCTCGTTTGTTCGAATTAAACGAAGTCAAGAAAAAATGAGTTCGAATTAATGAAAGTTTTTAATGTTATTCTGCCATTGGAAATTTCGGGACTTCATGTTTAGTTCGAATTAAACGAAGATTCGAATTATCCGATTTCGAATTAACGAGAGTCGACTGTAGACTTATTCAGACATTTCTTTAATTTTAACTATTAGTACAATTAGAAAGTTCATAAAATTTGTTTTTTTTCTACTTTCACAGTGAACCAAGTCAATAAACAAATGCCATATATGAGGAAGTATGTGAAAACCAACTCGATTCACTGTGAAAGTGAATTAAACAGATTTCATGAACTTCTGATTGGACTATATCATTTTTATTTCAACATGGACTAGGGTTGTGAGTATCTCATACTAGTCCAAGAGCCGATCCTACAAAACCCTAAGTCACCGAGCGCAAGAAAAATCGTTTATATTATGGAAGAGTATAGTTGTAGGGAAATCTAATGATCCATGCCTGCATAAGCGAAAAATGAATACCACTAGTGGCTCACACGTAGGTCTATCATTGTGTTTGCTGTACAATCTAAAGTATAAAAACATGGAAAACTGGATGATGGAAAACATAATGCTAAGTCTACGAGTCAACCACTAGTGGTATTCATTTTTGGCTTACGCACCATTGCATTTACGGCAGACATGGATAATTAGATTCTCCTATGTCTACCTAGAGGTCTACACGGGCCGGAATTTCCAGGCCCGGGCCTGGCCCGGCCCGTAGGAAAGTTATTTCGGCCCGGCCCGTATAAAAATCAGCGAAAACTGGCCCGGCCCGTTTTGGCCCGTTACAATTTCAACGATTTCTAAAAAAATTCAGATTTTTATCATATAACTAAGATTCCTTTAAAGAATACTGCATACATATCTATGGAATGATTTTACAGTACATTTTACAGCAAATACACATTAACAACATTAATGATTACTTAGATTCTTAGCTTCCAACATTCGAATAAAGATTCATTACAAAATTAATATGGCTTAGAATAAAATAAAGAAATCTAAAAACATCGTTAATTTTGAAGCTGTTTAATAAAAGAAGATTTATAAATATATTTCTATATCATTTTATTATAGATTTCAAATCCAAATTCATTCTTAAATTCAAAGAAGCTCCTTTCTGATACATTTCTAAATTCATTTTTTTTCCTCAGGAACGCATAAGATTAGCAGATATCTTTATTCAGAAACTATATAATCGAATAGCGTTATCCATTTTTGATACAAGCAATTTAAGAATACTGCAACCAAATAAAATACTGTGATAATTAACGTTTTGAATAGAATTTTCGGAAGCAATAGCAAGGGAAGGGAGAAAAACCTGCAATCATTTGAGAAACTATTATATCTCAACAAGGTTATACAAGTATTTTATTTATCAAAAATGAAAAACGCTATTCGATTCCAAATCCCTTCAATAGTTAGGCTTATCACTTTTATACTTTTACAATTTAAAATTAACACTAGAACCGCCATTAGGTGTCAAAATGACCCCTGCTAGATTGATAATGGTCGATTCGAACCAGAATTTTCTTTAAAAAATATGTTAAATGTTTGATGCACAAAAATAGACTAATTAAATAAGTTAAATAGTTTAGAATTAAAATTCTGGTGAGAAATCATTTTTGTAAAATTTGAGTAAAATACCTGGCGGTTCTAGTGTTAATCAGAAAATGTGTCAAACTTTCGCATTATTGAGAAATTAATTTAAAAGTCATCAAGAAGTATATATCCGAAGACTAAGCTAACATAAGTTCTTTATCGCTGTTAATAATTTTACAAATCATGTTTTCTGCTAATAATTAAGTCTAGTACCGGTCCGGCCAGTCTATATGTAGAAAAATAATGCAAACGTGATCTCGGACCGGCATGAGTCAGCTAAAAAAATATTAAAACGGGTTACACATAATGTAATTCTCCGATGCCGATACACTGTGCATTTTTATACTGATGCTGTCAAACTAGTATGGGCACATTTATACTTATTCTCGTTAAAACCATTTTCGTTGAAAATAGCTCATATTTTATCGTTTATGCTTAAATCTTCAGAATGGGCCGGCAGGCCCGAAATTTTTTTTTATCGGCCCGGCCCGTCTGGCCCGTTCAATTTTTTTGCCGGCCCGGCCCGTTGAAAAAACTATTCTAAATCTGCCGGCCCGGCCCGTTAGAAAATTTGAAACGATTCCGCCGGCCCGGCCCGGGCCCGTGCAGACCTCTATGTCTACCCTTCCATAAAATAAAGGATTTTTTCTTGTGCTCGATGACTTAGGGTTTTGTGCGGTCGGCTCTTGGACTTTACGTATTTTAGCTGAAAAGAGTGAAAATTTTACATTTGAAACGAAATGAGTGCAATATGAATGATGGCAATAAGAAAAATATTTGGCGATTTATCCCCTGCGCCCGGCTAACATAAAGTACTGATTTCGGCTTACTTCTGAGTCATTCATGTGTAATGTTTATAACAATTTTTAGAAAGAGAACAGAAAAAGAAAGCTGAACTTCTGGACTCACTGAAAGATACTAAGGATGTGCTCGCTATAGCCAGGCATGATCTAGTAAACACTCGCCACAAATTGGCTCTACTGAAAAGGATTCTCAATTTGGAGCTCGGGTATGACCCCATAAATCCACATATTAGGATTGAACCAACTTGGAAAAGTAAGATATTATGTGCCTGTTCATTTTATTGATTGAAATTTCTAGCTGTTTGGAAACAGACCGGGAGGCGATAGCACAGACGATCACCTCTTAAAATTCACGGATGAAATTCTAAGATTAATTAAATCTCGATTAGCATATTAAATTGCAATCGATCTGCCCAGTCCTATCTTAGTAGAAAACACTTAAAATCCCGAATTTAGCAGTGACTTGTATGTTTATCATTGTGTTTTCCTGCAGTCAAAGATATAAAAACATGGAGGATTAGGAGTAGGTAAACATAATGGTAAACCTATGAGTCATCCGCTAAAATAGGTGTTTTTCACAAAGATATGATTTGGCAGATCGATTGCACTGTAATATGCTAATCGAGATTCGATTAATTCTAGATTTTCATCCGTGAGCTTGATGAGGTTCACGTCTGTGTCGCCGCCTCCTGATCTAAAATGACATTTTATTAATCTCCGCATCTCCTCGCATTTCACGTAGAATATAAATATTGCGCTTAAAAATAATAATAATATGTTTAGTAATAATAAGAATATTTTGCAGCATAGCTAACCCTTCCTCTTCTTAGGGACTTTGGCGTTTTTAAAAGAGGCTTTCATGCATTTCAGCCTTAAGTTTGTGAGATTTGTTACCAAACATATGTGCAACTACTTAAACCAAAATGAAATATTATGCATGTTTATAAATGCATTTAAAAAATCATTATTTCTTCGTTATAGCAGCACCACAATTGCGATTTCACGATAATCAATCGTTTTCAATCCACTGCTGGATATAGGTGTCCCCCCTATATTTCCTGTCTAGTGCGTCAGTCTTCCAATTTACACTGGACACTTTTATGATTTCGTCAGTCCACCTTACTTGTGGTCACCTTCTTGAACGTTTTACATCTCTGGTATATCCTATTAGGTGTTTGTGCTCCACCTATTATCTTGACTTCTTGCAATGTGCCCGGTCCATTTCCATTTTAACCGTTTAATTTTTTCAATGATATCAAAAACTTTCGTCCGATTTCTTTATTATAAATGAATGGGTACTTCTTGGTTATCCCGTCGACCAAAAAATTATCGCCAAACTATAAGATTAAATGCCAACAATGGATGATCGTGAATGTCACATTCAATGACATTAAATGCGATTCACGTGTTTAAAATGTCATTAAGTGATTTTTATTTCGACTTTTTAATAATATTTTTATTAATATTCTACTAATTACTTGTTTTTTCGTTATTTAAAATAAAAATTATGTCAACATGTATAATTTGGCTATTAGTGTGGCGATTTGTATAATTTGGCGAAATTGGTCGACGGGATAACCTAGAAGTACTAATGAATGTAACAATTCTGTAGTGAAGTCATCTCTCGCAACATTTTAAACGAACAATATTGAATCACTAGTACGAGACAATTGAACTAGCTGTGTGTTCCGTGCTACGACAAATATTTTCTACATAGTAGGTGTCTGGATCAAACCTAGACAATGCCTTTTCTTTGAGTACGACAAGTTCCTTTTTAAACATTGTCTTTCGTCGATATTCGATGAGTTTCAACTCACAAAATATTATATAATTTAATGAAATGGTATTTCTCTCTCTATTATCTCAATTATACATTTGCGCTTCACTAGCTTGCCGAAATTGACTGCAACTTATTGATCAGGAAGAGTTTGACAAACCATTAACCCATCGTTGAAATTCTAGGATATGTTAAAACTCGATTCTCATATTGAAATTCAACTGGTCTGCCAAGTCATTTCTTAAAGGAAAACACCTGCAGACCCGATTTTGATGGTTGACTGGTAGGTTTACCATTGTGTTTTCCTGCTCTCAGTCCTTCGTGTTTTCATACCTTTGGGTGCAAGAAAACCCAATGGTAAACCTACCTGTCAACCATCAAAATCGGGTCTGCAGGTGTTTTCCACTAAGTTACGACTCGGCAGTCTAGTTGCATTTTAATATGCTAATCGAGTTTTAACTAATTCTGGAATTTCATCGCCATCTCGATTAGGTGATAGTTTATGTAGCTGCCTCTTTGTCTACTAGCGAAATCGTAATTCTGGAGAGCGCTGAAACAAAGTGCCCAAATCATCAATCAAAAATATCCCCGAACATAACCATTATTTTGTAAGCTTAGTTTAAAATTTAATTCTAAAATTTCTTCTCGGATTCATATAGGGTAACATCCCCAGTAATTGGCACATTAAGGATTTGTCTTTAAACTTACTTCTATTTTCATTACCAAGAAATAAAATACTTACTTGCAAATTTTAAACCAAAGAGTGCAATCTGTTCATCTATTTTGCCCACTAAAAGCAAAAAATTTTTGAAAAAGCATTTTTATAAAAATATATTTATAAAAAGTTGCTGTAATCACCAGTAATTGGCACTTAGACTTTTACACAATTAAAGTAACCCTTTTCAACTAAACAAAACTGTTGTCAATTAAAATTAACAATATGCTATAGATCAGATAGAAATAAATTGAAATCCATGCCTTTCTTGAGCCAGAGAACAAGCATTTGCAACAAAAATGGCTAATTTGATACAAGTCATAATTGTTTCTCTTTCCTAGGCACTATTGTCATCTAGTAGCATAAATCAAAGTTATAATCTGTAAAGTAAATGAGCATATAACTGGTATATGGTCTTGCATTTTTAAAAGAATGGATATTTTAGGACATTTTAGGACCTCATTTTAGGACATTTTTGTAGGATGTGCCAACCACTGGTGCCTGCCAATTACTGGGGATGTTACCCTATTTCTATAACTCCTTGCTTCGTAAAAGAACATTTCTTTTTTATAATCTTTACAGACAGAATCCGTGAAATAAGCTACCTCAAATCAGAGCAACTCAAGTTAGTGGACTACTTGCGCGAATGTGACCCCCGCTATCGCACAGATCCGGACATCTATCCGACCCGACTCTCCGCATCCACCGAAGATCTGTTGACCGCGGTCCAAGAGAAGACTTTGAAACATCTCTATCACGGCTACACGGTGTACCACAGTGGCCTCCAAAAGCAACTTGGAAGCAGCTTGTGGGAGTTCTTTCAGCTGAAACAGAAATACGAAAACACATTGTACCACAACAAGGTGATGGGACGAGAAATTGATGCAGTGAAAGAAAAGGTAAAACAGTCGTAGTTTCAAAATAGCTTAGAACTTGCTGATCGAATTTTCGGTCTTGGGAGTCCCATTATTTCAGTGTTGTTTAAAAAAGGTTTCTAATAGTTTTTAGAACACAGCAAAAAAGACACGTGAAGCAGATACTACTCCCATTTTTATAATAAATTTTCGATTTATAAGAAATACGTTTTCTTAATAGAATAGAAAATCCATACTGTTCCAGGAAACTTTTTTAACGGGCACATCTGAATGTGATCAATAGATCAGCGGTTCCCAAACTTTCTTGGTTCGCGACCCACCTTTCAGAAAAGAAAAGTTTCGCGATCCGGTCAAGATAAAGTTATGTATTAGTATAACAATTTTTGTTCGATCTCTATACATTCGGCTATCCTATCCTACGAAAAGCGCAAATTTTCATACGGAAGATACATTACCAGTAAAAACAAGAATCGGAAATCTCAATGTGTGTAAGTAAATAGTAATTACAACAATGCACAAACTACAAAGATAGTTGAAAATACGTTTAATTATGAAAATTTAACTTTATAGTCAATGAGATTTCGGGTACAGGTGTTTACCAATGTGATAACATATATTTATACACAAATTGTTTCAACACTTGTCTTTCAAAAACAGCAAAGTAGAAAAAGCATGTTCTCATAAGCACGAAGTGTTGAATTTCATCAAGGCCGCAAAGCTGATTTAAATATTTCTGGATATTCCGTTCGTATATTAATCTAAAAAGAAATTAAGGGTTTTCCCTTGACATGTTATTTCCCGTTGAAACTGCCCTACTTTTTTAAATAGATGACATAAAAGATATATTTTGACGAAAAACCTCGATTGTTCCGCGACCCACCAAAACAACTGCCGCGGCCCACCAGTGGGTCGCGACATATAGATTGGGAACCGCTGCAATAGATTATTAACCAATTATTAGAATCATAATGTGTTGGTCAGAAACCACCTGGGTAACTAAACATTACAACAACTGTGTAAACTACAAATATACTCTACCTATAAAAAACTGTTCAATGAAAAATATGTGAACTCTAACTCTTGAGGGTAATATTTGTATAGTATTGATAAAACTACATATTATACAATCACTTTAAAAATGAATATTAGTGAATGTGAATTATTGTATAATATTATTTCATTACTCTGCATAGCATCTCTTTCCATGGAGATTGAATCATTATACATGTAAAGAATGAATTACAATGTTTTATAAGACCACAAATAAAAATATTAAACATTGCAAACGGCTGTTTCAAGGCCTTTAAGACTTCATTCATCATCAGTGCATAAAATCCAAATTTAACTTACATTTAAAATATTGAATTAAAAGCGGGGGAGAACAGACGGGCCGCGAGCCGCATTTCACGTCCCGACTGTCAGCGACAAAATGCGACAACCAGATGGTAAAAAAATGCGGAGTTGAACACTCGTGCTCACGAGGAGACCATTGAGGAATGAACATTTGCACTGGGATAGTTCGAGAAAAAAGGACAAAAACGGGGGAGGGTGGGGAAAAAACGAATTAGGAAAATTGAAAACATAGTTTAGAAAAATTGGAGGAGCTGAATAAATCGTTAGCCAAATTCTTTGGATTTTTCCATATATGATAAGCCTCTAAAAGTCAAGATAGTAAATTGATAAGCATTGCTTTTATTTATTTATTTATTTATTTTACTATTTTCTCCATTATTAGACGGATAGATAATTTCTTTTTTTAATTTTCGTAAAAATAGAAAAAAAAATCGTCCAGTGAAGGGTTAACGTTGTTCATTCTTTCTTAATATATTGGCGCAAAGAACAATCCTCCCTTTCTCCTTATATACTTGCTTTGTTATTTTGACAAATATTAACGTTTAGACTTTTTCTATACATTGAGATGTTGAGACCGTGACTTAATTCGTTTTCTTTTACAAACAACTTCAGGACTACGAAACAATTTTAAAATTTCCTGTTTTCTTTTTTCAGATTTCTAACTTCCAAAGACAATTTCTGGAAAATAAGAACTTGATAGATTATATTACTGATCACCACTTCACGATGGTCGGTTGTTTTTCGCATGCTTTTCCAAAGAAAAGCTCTTCTGAGGAAGGTACGTAGTCAAACAATGCATTTTAAATACAAAACTATATTACAAAACAAAATCTTCTATGTGAGTATCGCATGCTGACACGTTAACAACGACATACAAATTTCACCTTTACTGACTTTTTTTTTTTAATCTAAACATTGCAAAATTTAAATTTTTTAACTGACAAACAGGGAGGGGGAGAGGGAATTGAACTTTCTAATGCTTTATATTTGAAAACTGTATCTCAATTCACTGTTTTTTTTTTTTTTTTTTTTTTTTTTTTTTTTTTTTTTTTTTTTTTAGCCTCCGATGCTATTTCTTTCAGACAAGCTAAAAAATGTCGTGTCATCAGCCCTGAATTTTCTACTGAACCGATTTTGATAATTATTTTTTTAAATGAAAGCTATTTATTTGTAGTTGTGCCCATTTTAGCTAATTTTTAATTTATTTCCATTTTTATATTTTATTTTTAATTTAAATGCTTTTTACGATATTTCTTCAAAATGGTGGCAACACAGTTTAGCTTTTCTCTCGATAATAAAAATTTATTTTCCAAAATGATTGCGTATAATTATGCACTTGAAAGAGAATTGAGGTAAAAAAAAAATATATATATTAACTGAGAAATAATATTAATAATGTAAATAGAATAACAAAAAATAATTTATGATAAAAATAAATGTTTAAAGCAAAATAAGAAAAATTTCAAATGAGGAAAATGATGTCATTCAGCAACCAAATAAATGGGAATTACAATATTATTACGGATGCCTTTTTCATATTACTAATAACAGTAACTTTTAAAAAACATTTGAAGAGAAAATGACGTCACTATTTAAAACATCGCATTTTTACTCATAACGATATTACATTTCAATATTTCTTTTCATTACAGACACTGAGATTGAGATTTTACTTTCAGATGACTTCAGTTAGTTAAAATAATGTAACAGTAAAAATGAAATTTTTTTTTTTTTTTTTTAAATAAAACTATTTTTCTGTGAGTGCATATAAAATAAAATTTCTGGATTTCGCCGGAACTCAGATTACAATTTTAACTGAAGATATGCGAATATTGTAACTGGCAAACTTGACATTAAATTTGGATATATATTTATTATATATTGATTCAATAATGTAATTACTTTTGCTTTTTTTCTTTAATCAAATCGATCGGGTCTCGTCGAATTCGACGGGATTCCACTCGTTTTATTGTTAAAATGCATTTCCCTTTTCTCAGAGTGAATAAAAAAGCGTTTAAACTAAAGAAAAAATCCGTTTTTGATGAATCTAGTCAATGAAGAAGTAACACGTCGAATTGTATCTCTTTCTTATTCCACAATTCCAATGTCTCAGAGAGAAATTGGTAATCAGTTGGGTATTTCACGCCGTTCTGTTTGCTATTATATTGATAAACACAACAAAAATGAAGTTAGTTCATTCTAAACGGCATTCTAAACGGGGTCGCCCTTCTAGAAAACCTCTATCGATTTTTTTTTTTTTTTTTTTTTTTTTTTTTTTTTTTTTCTAATCGAAGGCGAAACTGAATTCTGCAATGGGAGAATCTACAATAAACTTGTTTTTTTTTTTTTTTTTCTATGGATTTTAATATAATTCAATTTATAATATGAATTTTAAAACGTTCAGGTTTACTTAAAAAGCGATTAATATAATAATAAAAAAATCTTAATCGTTAATTTTATTTAAAATATCTTAGTACTTTCAAGCCTTAACCAGGCTCTTAATCAGAGAATATTTTTATAACTTTTTCTTTAAAATTATTATTATTATTTTAACCGTGTTTTAAGTAAAACTGAACGTTTTAAAGTTTTTATATATTTTGTGTTTATTGAATACATAATTATGTAATTATATTATGTATTGTTACGAATTTTGTAAATAGTTAGTGTTTGTACTGTAAGATGATGTAAATAATCTTATTAAGCTCCATTTCTTTACTAATATTAGTTTTTGTTACATTGTCTCTGTTATCAAGCAAACTTGTCTATTATTTTCAGTGTATGTCTACGGCAGATTGGCGAAATATTAGAGATATCGCCAAGTTGGCGTCACTTTTGGCGACTAATTTTGGTCGCCAAATTTGGCGATATATCGCCAAGTTGGCGACAAACTTGGCGATTGCTGGCGATGGTAACCCTTCCCTATTTATGGTAACACCCCCCCCCCCCTTAGGTCTACTGATACATTGAATGTTGTTCCGTGGTTTTCCAGTTTTTTCTAGAAGTTTGTAGAAATTTCCCCCGCATGCGGCGAGACTATATATAAGGAGAAGCGATGCGAGCTGTGGTTATTATTTACCAGTCAGTCATTGAGTGAACAAGGCGTTTGTTAGCAAGTTTGCTTGAGTTTCATTTATGTTGTTTTGAATGTTATTAAGTGTTGAGACGTTGTATAAAGAGTCTCTGGGATCTAAAGCTATACTTATACGATAGATTTGAGCAGTTATTTTTGAATATCAAGTAATATTTGTGAGTTTCGAAGACTCTGTTGTACTGAAGATCTGTAAATAAATTATTTTCTACTTTTCTAAGAGACAAGAGTTTGAAGTTCTCTAACCATAAGATCAAAAGAACCCCATATACGCGGTAACATTTGGTGTCAGGAGTCGGGATCTTATGGCGAAAACAAGAACGATGGACGGACAACTGAAAGAACTGTTAGAAGCTATTAACGGATTAAGGACAGATCTGACCAATAAAATCGAAAAAGGCCAAGAAGAGTTGGCGGAAAAGATGAATAAAGGCCAAGAAGAGTTATCAAAAGGCCAAGAAGAGTTGGCGGAAAAAATGAATAAAGGCCAAGAAGAGTTGGCGGATAAAATGAATAAATGCCAAGAAGATGTGACTGAAAAGATTAATAAAGGCAAAGAAGAAATGAAGAAAACTTTAGAAGAAAAGTTCTCGTCGGTAGAGAGAAGAATAGGCTCGGTAGAAGAGAAAATAGAGGAAGTAGAAGAGAAAATTCAGAATGAAGTTAGTAATGTTGAACAGAAAATGGAAAGAAAAATGGCGGAAGTAGAAGAGAAAATTCAGAATGAAGTTTGTAACGTTGAAGAGAAAATACTAGGTGAAGTAGATGAAAAGCTAAATAAAAAAGTTCAAGATCTTGAGAAGAAGCTTTCGGCGTCCAGTGGTAATTATGAAGAATTTAGAAATCCGCCTGCTTCTCCCGTGCACATCAAGCTGTCGACATACGACGGAAAGAGTTCCTGGCAAGTTTACAAGACCCAATTCACCATTGTAGCCGAAGCGAACAAATGGAGTGACGAGGTGAAAGCTTGTCAACTGGCAGCATCTTTAAGAGGAGAAGCCGCCGACGTGCTGCAAACATTACCCGATATGACGCAACTCAATTTTGAGACTCTAAGTTGTGCACTTGAAATGAGATTCGGCGAAAAATTCTTCAAGGATTATACGAGAATACAAATGAAGAGCCGCCATCAAAAATCGAGTGAAACCCTTCAAGAGTTTGCCTCGGAAATTGAACGGCTTGCAAATTTAGCATTCATTGACTGTCCAACAAATGTACGGGAAATGCTCTCACTGCAATATTTTGTAGACGGAATAAAAGATCCAGAAGTGCAGAGAGCGGTACGAATGGCAGATGTACAGGATTTAAAGGCTGCACTATTATATGCCTTAAAGTTGGAAGCAGCTACACAAGCCAGCCGAAGAGATCGTCATTCAGTCCGAGAGGCAACGGTGAACAAAAGCTCAGACACTGAGAGCGACGTCTTGAAAGAAATTAGGAAAATAAATCAAGAACTTGAAGCTTTAAAATACGGAAGAACAAGTTCAAGAAGACAGAATCTCACGTGCTGGGGATGCGGTGTTACAGGACATCTCCGAAGAAATTGCCCCAAAGTCCACGAACGTGAGAAGAATTCAAGACCAGAGAATAAAAAGCCCCACCTGAAGATCCTTCAAATATCGAAAATGAATGGCGGCGATAATGAATTATATGTGATAGGATTTATTAACAAGATTCAATGCCGTATGATTGTGGATACAGGAGCCAATGTAACAATAATAAGAGAAGATTTGGCTCGGAAATCGAAATGCAAACTCATCTGGACTCCACCCTGCGTTACCCTGCAAACTGTGACGGGCGACAAGATAGGCATATATGGAAAGGCCGATTTAACCATCAACTTTGGAGAAACGAAATATTACCATACGGAATATGTGGCTGACATAACAGATCCTTGCTTAATCTGACTAGATTTTCTGAAGAAGTTTGGCTTCAAACTTGATTTCAAAAATAACAAAATGCTCTCAAAATTTGAAGAAATAAGTCTTTTTGGATTAAATAACGAAATTGAATGTAAACAAGCAGTAATAGCCAAAGAAGACATCAATCTAGATCCAAGAACAGAATTTTTAGTTCCAGCTGTAATTAAAAATGAAACTAATTACCGATTTAGCCATATAGATTATCCAGAAGACAATAGTACACAAGCAGGAGTATTGGTGGCTTCTTCTGTGGTAGATCTCTCAAAAAAGACCATTCCAGTCAGAATTGCTAACATCAGTGATAAGACGAGGACTATCAAGAAAGGAGAGGTGATAGCGTCATGTGCTCCTGTGACGTGCATAAGTCAAAATTCCAGTCACTCTGAGAAATCTTCAGATAATTTAGTCAAGGATTTGTTAAAAAATACAGACTTAAATCCAAAACAGATGGAAGCTGCGGAAAATTTAATTAGAGAATTCCAAAGTTTATTTTCCCTAACATCTGAAGACTTTGGACGAACTAAAATAGCACAACACCGAATTGACACGGGAGATCACTCTCCTATTAAACAGCACCCTAGACGATTACCTTTTGCCAAGCAAGAAGAGGTGCAGAATTTAATTAAAGATATGGAAGAAAATGACGTCATCGAACCATCAACAAGTCCATGGGCGTCTCCCATTGTATTAGTAAGAAAGAAGGATGGTTCTACAAGATTTTGTGTAGACTACCGCCGATTGAATGACGTCACCAAAAAGGATAGTTACCCTCTGCCAAGGATCGACGACACTCTCGACACACTTGCGGGCAACACTTGGTTCTCGACTCTGGATCTGAAGAGTGATTACTGGCAGGTAGAGATCCATCCCGACGACCGCGAGAAGACTGCCTTTACAACGGGACAAGGATTATGGCAGTTCAAGGTAATGCCTTTTGGTCTATGTAACGCACCTGCAACTTTCGAACGGCTTATGGAAACGGTTCTCCGGGGGCTGTCATATGAAGCATGTCTTGTTTATTTAGATGATATCATAATCATAGGAAAATCTTTTGATGAACATCTGAACAACCTCAGGCGGGTTCTACAAAAGTTAAAGGAAGATAATTTGAAGTTAAGCCCTTCGAAGTGCAGTTTGTTTCGCAATGAAGTCGCCTACCTTGGACACATCATTTCGGCGGAAGGAGTTAGGACTGATCCGGAGAAGTTATCGGCCGTGAAAAATTGGAGTCGTCCAGCAGATGTTCACCAGCTTCGAAGTTTTCTAGGATTATGCACCTATTACAGAAAATTCGTCAAAGGCTTCTCGATGATTGCAAGACCACTTCAAAAATTAACAGAAGCCAATCAAAAATTTATGTGGACACAGGAATGTGACGCTGCTTTCGAAAAGCTTAAGGAGGCCTTGACATCCACTCCAATTCTGTCGTATCCTCAAATCGATAAACAGTTTATACTTGATACGGATGCAAGCAACGGAAGCATTGGCGCTGTACTGTCCCAGGAAATCGACGGCCTGGAGCGTGTTATCGCCTATTTCAGCAAGTGCTTGTCAAAGGCCGAGCGAAACTACTGCGTAACAAGAAAAGAGCTTCTTGCTGTAGTGAAAGCCATAGACCATTTTCATCACTATCTTTACGGTCGAAAATTCCTGATCCGAACTGATCATGCTTCTCTAACTTGGCTATTGAATTTTAAGAACCCTGAAGACCAGATAGCCAGGTGGATACAAAAGCTTCAAGAGTACGATATGGTGATACGCCATCGAAAAGGCTCATCACATGGAAATGCAGATGCTCTCTCAAGAAGACCCTGCTCAGAGAATTGTAGATACTGCGACCGGGTTGAGAAGAAATTTAATGTCAAAGGTCCTATAGTAAGACAAGTTACAACTGGGTCTACATCATCGCAAGATCCGTGGAGTGACGAGAGCCTGCGTAAAGATCAACTTGCTGATCCTGAAATTAAGCCAATTCTAGAGCTGAAAGAGGAGTCCAACAGGAAGCCCAGCTGGCAAGACATGGCCCATTACCATCCTACGACTAAATGTTATTGGGCCCTCTGGGATTCCCTACATTTGAAGAACGGTATTTTGTACCGAAAATGGGAGTCTGACGATGGAAAGACATGTAGATGGCAACTACTACTCCCTAAGTCGAGAAATTCTATGGTCCTTCAAGAACTGCATGGTAGTCCCACAGGAGGTCATTTTGGTGTAATGAAGACCCTGCAAAAGGTTCGAGAGCGTTTCTACTGGAATAATGTTCGCAGTGATGTAGAGAAGTGGTGTCGAACTTGTGACACCTGTGTAGCACGTAAAGGTCCAAAGAGGCGCACCCGTGGGCGACTGCAGCGTTATAATGTAGGAGCTCCTTTCGAACGAATTGCACGAGACATCCTGGGTCCTCTTCCTAGAACATCTGATGGCAATAAGTACATCCTCGTTGTCATGGACTACTTCGCTAAGTGGCCTGAAGCCTACGCCATTCCTAATCAAGAGGCGGTAACCGTAGCAGACATACTGATTCAACACTGGGTTTCCAGATACGGAGTTCCTCTTCAAATTCATTCTGATCAAGGAAGAAACTTTGATTCGGCTGTGTTCAAGGAAATGTGTGAACTACTCGGCATGGACAAAACTCGAACAACACCTCTACAATCGGACGGCATGGTGGAGCGGTTCAATCGTACCATCCTAAATAGCCTCTCTCTCCTGGTGTCTAGAGACCAACAGGACTGGGACAAGAAATTGCCTCTTTTCCTGCTTGCCTACAGGAGTGCCACTCATGAGGCCACTGGTTACTCCCCTTCTCAAATGCTCTTTGGTCGTGATCTTCGTCTGCCTGCGGATCTTTTGTTTGGCCGTCCTCCTGACGCTCCTTTGTCGCCTGAAGAATACGTGGGTGAACTCCAGGCACGGATTGAGGAGATTCATCGTCTAGCGAGGAACCGAATCGGACTGGCAACGGAAAAGCTGAAGACACGGTACGACACAAAGGCAACAGGACATGAGTTCAACGAAGGTGACAAAGTTTGGTTGTGGAATCCGATACGTCGTAAGGGACTGTCGCCAAAACTACAAAGAAACTGGGACGGTCCTTACACAGTCGTCAACAGGCTAAATGACGTCGTTATACGCATACAAAAATCGCCACACGCCAAACCCAAGGTCGTACACTATAACCGGCTAGCCCCTTATTTTGGCCAAAGTGAATAGAAATTCAAAACTGGAATTTCAGACCATGGTCATGAAAGTCGCTTTTTGTAAACATGTAAATAGTAATTAGTTCTTATTTATGTAAATCTTATTATTATTTATTTATTTATTTATTTATTTGTTTATTTATTTTAAGTGTTTTCCTCTAACTCAAGGATTGCACTGCCCGGGACGTGCAGTCTTTGAGGAAGGGGTAGTGTTACGAATTTTGTAAATAGTTAGTGTTTGTACTGTAAAATGATGTAAATAATCTTATTAAGCTCCATTTCTTTACTAATATTAGTTTTTGTTACATTGTCTCTGTTATCAAGCAAACTTGTCTATTATTTTCAGTGTATGTCTACGGCAGATTGGCGAAATATTAGAGATATCGCCAAGTTGGCGTCACTTTTGGCGACTAATTTTGGTCGCCAAATTTGGCGATATATCGCCAAGTTGGCGACAAACTTGGCGATTGTTGGCGATGGTAACCCTTCCCTATTTATCGTAACACCCCCCCCCTTAGGTCTACTGATACATTGAATGTTGTTCCGTGGTTTTCCAGTTTTTTCTAGAAGTTTGTAGAAATTTCCCCCGCATGCGGCGAGACTATATATAAGGAGAAGCGATGCGAGCTGTGGTTATTATTTACCTGCGTTGCGGTCTATAAAACCTTACAATATTAACAATTCTGTTGGTAAAAAAAGACCGCTTGTTATCCTGAGTAGGGATGACGGTTTTGCCCCCCCTTCCAAAAGAAGAAGGCATGAACCACCTTAAACGCATTGTTGCGGTTTTCCAAATTTATAAACTTGTTATTTTTTTCACTCTTTTTACTTAAAATCTATCCTTCATCTTATTATCATCTCGACATCGTTCCTGCCTTTGCATTTGGCTTCGGATTTTATCCACATCGCGTATAAATAAAAATTTTTTACTTAAATATGTTAAATTTTTATATATTTTTCCCTTTTCTAAGCTGTTTCTCCTTTCCAGTTGGAAAAGGAAGCATATTCCACTCTAAACAATCGCTTTTCCGTATCGGACGATTGTTACTTTCAAGGTTGCGAACGGACGAATTTCATTGGCCGGCTACTTAAATTTCATTGGTCGACCAAGTTGTTCGTCGTATCCCCTTGTTTTTCTCTATGAATTCTTTAGATATTTTTTCTCTAATGATATTTTTATTATTTTTACTTATTAATTTTTTTACTAAATTTAACTTTGTGCTAAATTTATCTATTTTATTTCTATCTTTACTTTTTTTTTTCGATACTCCCCTAAAATCTATTTAGGATTTATCTAATTTATATTAAAAAAAAAAAAAAAAAAAAATGTATGGCCCTTGGCTTTTCCGACCACTTTACCTTGAGACTCTTCGACCAACCCAATGCTACGGAATTTTGATAATTCCACCTTTTATTTGCTAATCTTATATGCAATCAGCAATTCGACTCATCGAATCCGATGGAAGGTAAGCTGGAGCAACACGACTCCAGTAGGCACTTCTGATTATCCTGCATTGGTTCATTGGTATTATTTACCAGTCAGTCATTGAGTGAACAAGGCGTTTGTTAGCAAGTTTGCTTGAGTTTCATTTATGTTGTTTTGAATGTTATTAAGTGTTGAGGCGTTGTATAAAGAGTCTCTGGGATCTAAAGCTATACTTATACGATAGATTTGAGCAGTTATTTTTGAATATCAAGTACTATTTGTGAGTTTCGAAGACTCTGTTGTACTGAAGATCTGTAAATAAATTATTTTCTACTTTTCTAAGAGACAAGAGTTTGAAGTTCTCTAACCATAAGATCAAAAGAACCCCATATACGCTGTAACAGTATTATTATTATTATTATTATTATTATTATGTAATTATATATTTTATGTTTATTTTGCGTTTAAATGAAATTTGTTTGAAATCTTTATCACAATTTGCTTTCAAAAAGTTTTATTACTTTTTTGTCATTGTGGCAACAGAAATATTCCATTTTTGGACATTAAATATGGACCAATAAGAAAACGAATAAAATAAAAATGTTACGGAATTCAATCAATAAAAAGATTCAGATATACTTCAAATTTCCCATTTCTCTATCGAGGACAACAACTATTTTCCAAAATCAAACTTGTTGCTAATGTGCATGCTATTTGGGAAATGGACTGACAGCTATTCAACACCAATTTCGAAATAGTTTGAAATTGCTGTGAACTTTCGAATAGCTGAATGCGGAGAGTTGCAGAGATGCAAGAACTGCATGTATTATGCTAGTAAAAGCAGTTTTTTACTTAGTGGCTTTTTTTTTTCACACTGTTTAGTCCATATAAAACTAACACAATTATGTTGTTATTAAAAAAAGAAAAAAAAAAGCCATAAAACGTTCTGGGACACTATTGTATCAGATTTGCTCGAAAATTATATATGTCATTTTAGGCTTCATGCACTCTTGTTTTTAGTCAAATATACTTTTTTTAAAATTTTAATTTATATAAAGTACAAATAAAACGTACTAAAATTGCTTGTAGGTGCATAAATATAAAATAAAAATGTCTAAAATACATTAAAAATACATTAAAAATACATTAAAATCCCAAAATGTTTTCGGCCAAATTCACAAAGCCATCTTCAATAGCTAATTAAAAGTTGTTATTTCTCTTTTCGCATTCGTCAAGGCGAAACTACTGTAATTTAAGGGTGATATCGAAAATAGTTCAGAGGAAAAGATATTAAAATTTTAACAAAACAAACTTTAATTTACTATGTAGTGCTTTTTTCCAAACTGCATGGATCTCCAATGACAATGCATCGTTACAAACTATATCTTTATTCATAATTATTTCAAGGGATTCTCTCCATACCAAATTTAAATTATAATGGTTTCGCCTTGATGAATAAACGAAAAGAGAAATAACAACTTTTAAATAACTACTGAAGATGGCCGTGTGAATTTGGCTAAAAACATTTTGGGATTTTAATGGATTTTTTCTTTTTCTTCTGGAAATTGAAAACTGAAATTCGGAACATTTTACTGTTATTGTTTTTCATCTTTTTTTCTTTGGCTTCTTTCGTCTGTATAAAACTAACACACTTATGGTTTTATCATTTTTTTTTTTTCTTTAGCGGAAAAACGGCTTGAAATGGTCTTTTTTATAAACCGCAGTGTGTCAGATTCATTCGAAAAATACATATATGTCATTCTACTAATGGGTTAAAATTCACTGTATAAGTTGTCTTTTGGATATATTGCAGATACATAACACGATGATACAAAGAGTTAGAAAATGATGATTTTCCTTCGTGAGCCATACGATCCTAATTAACAAATCCATAATTTTTAGATAACGAAAGCAAAAGTATTGAGGATTCAGAAGCATTGAAATATAAGAAACTATGGGAGGACAGCGAATTGCAGAAGAGAACATTGCTGGACAAAGCTGATGCATTAAAAAATAATTTGGAAAGTGTTAAGCAACGAATCATCAGAGCCGAAATTTCTTGCTCGCAAAACATAATCAAACACAGAATTTTAGCTGAGAAGCTAAAAGGAGGAACAATTCTCACAAAACTGCAACCCAAGTAAGTAATTTAGCCCTTTTTTCCCCGATAATACTTTAAAGACCTTTAAAACAACTTGTTATAGAATTCATCTAATACATCGATTAGTAGTAATACACTTTCGAGAAAGTTATAGATACTTTACATTATCTTTTTTCTAAAAGCATTATTGGTTTCACAATATATATATAATATACAGTCGGCTCTCGTTAATTCGAACTCGTCGGGGCCACAAGAAATGTTCGAATTATCCGAAGTTCGAATTATGGAAAGTATGAGGAGAAAACATGCTTAAAATGATACTATTACAAAGGAATTAATATTATAGTGGGTTTTTTTTATTTATTTCGTCTGTTATTATTAGAATATGGCTTAATAATAAATTAGAATGTATAAATACATAAACTAATTAAAAGATTAGAAACAAGCACAATCGAAGAAAAATTTAAAGCTTCACTGATGGACAGACGGGACACTAAGAAAGTGGATATCAAATGCGTTGGATTATATGTATACTCGTTCAGAACAATTTTCACAAAAATCAAAGAAGGAAAGCTATTCAAATGATCTGAAATCCGTGAGAAAGAAAAGAAAAATGAAAAATCGGAATTCTCGTTAGTTCGAATTAAACGAAGTCAAGAAAAAATGAGTTCGAATTAATGAAAATTTTTAACGTTATTCTGCCATTGAAAATTTCGGGACTTCATGTTTAGTTCGAATTAAGCAAAGATTCGAATTATCCGATTTCGAATTAACGGGAGTCGACTGTACATGCAGACACACACATATATATCTTTAAAAGGAGGATTTGTTTTACGTATCCACCATACGTAGTATAGGGTAAAATCTAGTAATCGTTTTAAAAATCGGAAAAAAAATTGACTAATTTACACTTTTCAGACATTAAAGATTTTAAAAAACATATTTTTAGAAAAAACAAATTGCCGTTTGTCTGTGTGTCTGTAAACGCTCTATCTCCCGAACAAATTGAGCTAGGGACTTGAAATTTGGTATGTACTTAGTATGTAATAATAGGAAGAAACCTATTGAATATCAGCAACTTCGATTATCTGGTTTACGGACTCTCGAAATATTCAATTTGATAAAAGATATAGAATTTTTCGAAAAAGTTTATTTTAAGAACGTCGAATCGAATATATATATAGTATATATATATATATAAATTTTGCACAAATAATGAATCTGAACGGATAATTAGTTGACGTGATATTTGTAATCATATTTTCCACGTTCTTCGATTTTTCATGACCCTATAGTAGAGATGTGTCATTTGTTGAGGAACGATTCCAAAGGAACGGTTCCGGTGGTGGAACTGAACGAACGGTTCCTGTCTGTAAAAAGGATTCGTTCCTTTTCGGAACGATTCCGAAATGGAACGGTTCCTCGGACTCGTTCCGAAAAGGAACGGTTCCTCGGACTAGTTCCGAAAAGGAACGGTTCCTCGGACTAGTTCCGAAATGAAACCATTCCGAAAAGGAACGATTGATCGGACTCGTTCCGAAAAGGAACGATTCCTCGCACTCGTTCCGAAAAGGAACGATTTTTCGGACTAGTTCTGAAATGAAACCCTTCCGAAAAGGAACGATTGATCGGACTCGTTCCGAAAAGGAATGATTCCTCGGACTAGTTCCGAAATGAAACCATTCCGAAAAGGAACGATTCCTCGGACTAGTTCCGAAATGAAATCATTCCAAAAAGGGACGATTCCTCGCACTCGTTCCGAAAAGGAACGATTCCTCGGACTAGTTCCGAAATGAAACCATTCCGAAAAGAACCGATTTTATTTTAAAATAAGATATATTTTCATTTATTAATGCAAAGTGTATTGCCCAAATATCCTTCAAATGTGCATGAAAAAAAAATTGGGGGGGGGGGGAAGGGAGACGAAGAAAAACGAAAGAAAGAGAAAAGAAATTAAAGTTGTAGGAGGGGATAAACGTTTAATAAACTACAACTGTGCATTATATCTAGAGGTCTGCACGGGCCTTAATTTTCAGGCCCGTAGGTAATTTATTTCGGCCCGGTCCGTTGTAAAGCTCAAAAGTTCGGCCTGGGCCCGGCCCGTTTAAATTTTTATATTTTAGTCCCGGTCCGGCCCGGCCCGTACAGAAATCAGTGAAAATAGGCCCGGCCCGTTTTGGCCCATTACAATTTCTACAATTTCTAAAAAAAAAAAAAAAAAAAAAAAAAAAATCAGATTTTTATCATATAATTAAGATTTTTTTTAAAGAATACTGCATACATATCTATGGAATGATTTTACAATACATTTTACAGGAAATACACATTAACAACATTAATGATTACTTAGACTCTTAGGCTATCAACATTCGAATAAAGATTCATTAAAAATTTAATATGGCTTAGAATAAAAGAAAAAAGAAAGAAAGCTAAAAACGTCGTTACTTTTGAAGATGTTTGATAAAAGAAAATTTATAAAAATATTTTTATATCATTTTATTAAAGGTTTTAAATCCCAATTCATTCTTAAATTCAAAGAAGCTTCTTTCTGATACATTTCTAAATTCACTTTTTTCTCAGAAATGCATAAGTTTAGCAGGTATCTTTATTCAAAAACTATATAATCGAGGGGCGTTATCTATTTTTTGATACAAGCAATTTAAGAATACTACAAGTAAATAAAATACTGTCATAATCATATGTCACTGCGATTTGAATAGAATTTCCGGAAGCGATAGCATGGGAAGGGAGAAAAACCTGCAATCATTTGAGAAACTATTACATCTCAAAAAGGTCATACAAGTCAGACTCAAAAGGTCATACAAAAAGGTCATACAAAGGTCATATTTACCAAAAATAAAAAACGCTATTCGATTCCAAATCCCTTCAAAAATTAAGCTTATCACTTTTATACTTTTACAATTTAAAATTAATCAGAAATTAATTTAAAAACCATCAAGAAGTATATATCCGAAGATAAAGCTAACATAAGTTCTTTATCGCTGTTAATAATTTTACAGATCATGTTTTCTGCCCTACAGATCTTGAGAGCAATTAAGTGTAATTCCGGTCCGGCCAGTCTATATGTAGAAAAATAATGCGAGCTTGATCTCGGACCGGCATGAGTCAGCTAAAAAAATATTAAAACGAGTTGCACACAATGTAATTCTCCGATGCTGATCTCTACATTGTACATTTTTATATTGATGCTGTCAAACTAGTATGGCTCATGACGTACATTTATACTTATTCTCGTTAAAACCATATAAAATAGCTCATATTTTATCGTTCCAGCTCAAATCTTCAGAACGGGCCGATAGGCCTGAAAATTTTTTTAATCGGACGGCCCGTCTGGGCCGTTCAATTTTTTGCTGGCCCGGCCCGTTTATGTTGTTTGTCGGCCCGGCCCGTTGAAAAAACTATTCTAAATCTGCCAGCCCGGTCCGTTAGAGAATTTAAAACGATTCCGCCGGCTCTTTATTCGGCGAAAAAAACGAAAATTTCGATTTTATAATTTCTTGTTTTAATTGTGCTTTATTATCGCTAGTGCATTCTGATTAAGTTTTTATAAAGATTCGAGTATTATAAATACAGTTTAAAGTGATTTTATTACACCACTCTCCATTTAAATGCCACAATCCACTTCAATTAAAAAATAACTTTCCTCAGTTTTTTTTTTCTTTACTATAAGCATGTTTAAAGTTATAAAACGTTTATGTATGTTTTTCAAGTGCATCACAATTCCAAAATAAAATTTAAAGTATATTTAATTTTTCCAATGCTTCGTAATGCTCCATTACGGAATTACGGATACTATAATTGTTTATCTCGTCGACCCATTTCGACATATAATCGACAAACTATTATTAAATTATGCAAATTAGCATAATTTTTACTTTAAATAACGAAATAACAAATAAATTAGTAAAAGATTAATAGTACCACACATAAAATATGAAATTAAAAATCACTTGATGGCGTAACAAACACATGTAACGTGTTTAATGTTAAGTGAATGTGACATTTATGAAGTCATTATTGGCATTTAATATTACAGTTTGGAAATAGTTTTCTGATCGACGGGATAATACCGAATTGCATAAAAGAAGCATCCTAATAACTCCAAAAATTATAGTTATGTTAACTAACAGTTTACTGCGTTGGTTTAAGTGTCTCATTTTCAATTAAAATATGCCTTTGAATTGAAATTTGAATGAAATGAATGATCATGAAAAATCGAAGAATGTGGAAAATATTAATACAATTATTCCGGCAAATAATTATCCGAGTGAAATCTTTATACAAAATTTATGTTTTTCATTGTATTTTTCACCCACTCTTTAAGATAAAAAAATTCGAAAATTTTTATAAATTTTCATCAGAACGAATATTTTAAGAGTCCTAAAAAATAGTTCCGGATAATGGAGTTTACTGATATTCAATAGGCTTCTTCTCATTACTACATATTAAATACACACAAAATTTTAAGTATCTATCTCAATTTGTTCGAGAGATAGAGTATTTACAGACAGACGGACAAACACGCGCACAGACAGACGGATTAAATAAACAATTATACTAACAATTTACTGCATTGGATTAAGTGCTTCATTTCCAATTAAAATAAATCTTTGAATTGAAATTTCAATGAAATACAGGGTCGTGAAAAGTCGTAGAATTTGGAAAATATGATTACGAATATCTCAATAATATCTGTCATCTGAACGAATATTTCGAGAGTCCGATAGAAACACTTCCGGATAATCGAGGTTACTTCATATTAAGTACATAGCAAATTTAAGTCTCTATCTCAATTTGTTCGGAAGGTTTACAGACAGACGGCATGTTTTTTTTCTAAAATTATGTTTTTCGTAATCTTCACTATCCGTCAATTTCTTTTTTCGATTTTCAAAACCATTGCAAGACTTACCATATACCACATATGATGAGAAAGTAAAAATTACCGGAATCCTAATAATCTGCAATACTAACAATTGTAGCGTTCCCCCTCCCCATATTGACTCCAATCTGCATATTTAGATTTCATATATTATTTGCAAAAGCATTTTTTTTTTAGCAAAATAAAAATTTTAAATATATTTATCAGCATATATTTATTTGTCAACTATTCCACTTTTTACTTATTACTTCTTCCGATAGAAGTATTTTCTAATTTTAATGTAATTAATCGCAGAATTCTGGTATTAAATATGGTAAGATTTATGATTCAGAAATAGCATTAACACACACACACACACACACACAAAAAAAAAAAAAAAAAAAAAATAGTCACATAGCTATGCATTTTTATAAAAAATGCTTGAAATTCACTGAAATTAATATTTATATGCTGTAGAATGGAACAACATTTTTCAATTTTCTTTAAAAGGTGCATATCTTAAACTATAATCGATTCCTTCCGCTTATCAATCTTTTGTAACGAGTCCAAAAACTAAAAAACAAAATAAAAAAATTGACACCGCTATCGGAAAAATTCGATGCTTTTATTAAAAAAAAGAGGAAACACTGCTCGATTTCTTTCTATCAGAATAATAATACATGATAGTTAGATCCACTTGCAAATGAAAATGACAGAAAAGAAAGTGAAATGTGCAGAGTTAAAAAATGGGCAGTATCCATGATACAAAAAAAGCTCTATTGAACTGGGCTCCGGAGCCCTACATTTATGAGATCTGGTGAATTCCAACCAATACTTAAATATTTTTTAAAAACAGAGACGTACCTGAGCTCCGGTGCAAATTAAGCCCTGACATATTCTAAAACATTTCGGGAAAAAATTATTGTAGTTGCATTTTGTATTATTTTTGTGTTTTAAACTACTTTAATTTAGGTTTTTTTCCCCACTATTGCATTAAAATTCTATTATTACAAATGTCTGCTAATTTAGCATATATTTTTATTTTTACGTATTATAATTCCTAACATTCTTATTTTTTCTCCACATGTCTTAATAATACTTATTATGTATTAACAAAATCATTAGAGCAGAAAATGATTGTATAACATTAAAATTATTAAATGTTTAAGTTTCCAAAAATTTTTTGGATCATTTCTAGTTATTTGAAAAATATTTCGGTTATAGCAAATTTCTCAGTTAAAACCTTAGCGTAACAAGCACATAAAACAATCACTTTGTGTGAATTTCAATACACAAGCTAAAATTTTTAGCAACGTTTAAACGCATAAATAAGTACAATACCATGATACAAAAATCACATACGTCCATTTAGAGGATTCTTGGAACTCCATTTTTAGTATGGAAAAAAAAAATTAAAGGATTAAAATAGAACGATGTTTTTTAGCCCCGTTAAGGGGCTACTTCTGTCAAATGAAAAGACCCGCTTACTAATGCTAATCCTAAGGAAAAAAATTATAAAGATAACTCGGTTGCATTTCAATATTTTTAAATGATTTTTTTTTCATTGGATAGCTGAGATGGATCAAAATGCAGGCCGTTTTTTATTTTTTCAATTTTGATTGCAGATATTTTTATAAGGGTGGTTTCCCTTTCTAAACCGGTTCTGAAAATGAAAGTCCCGCATAAAAAATATCTGTAAATATAATCGAAAAAGCAAACAACGACTTGAATACAGATCGATCTCAGCTATCCAATGCAAAAAAATAAAAAATAAAATAAAAATATTAAAATACAGCTGAGATATCTTTATAAATTTCTTGCACAGGATTAGCATTAGCAAACGGGTCCATTTAACCTTCCTTTGAGTGAACCCATTTGACTGAAGTAGCCCCCTAACATCTGTTATAGTCCTGAGTTTTTCGGGATTATACCAGGGGTTTTCAGAGTTTTACTCGGGGCTATAACCGAGGTGCTCTTTGAATCCATTTTAATCTTTTATTTTATCTTATTTTTTACGCACTGAGGAAGGGGATCCACACAATCCTCAAAACGGCCATTGTGGGATTTTTTTTTCTTTTTTTTTTTTTTTCATGTCATGATACTGTACATATTTACGTGTTTAAACGTTGTTAAATGTTTTAGCTTATGTAACCTAACTTCATAAACAAAAATTATTAAAGAAATTTAGTTGTTTCTAAAATATTTTAATTACCGTCAATAAATGAAAATTTTAGAAGTAATTTACTATTCATGACAGCTATATATTATATATGTTAAATTTCTTTACTATAAAAAAAATAATGTTGAATTGTTTGTTGTACTACCATTTTAGCCTTGCTCTTATTGCAACGTATCATTTTATGATTTCACTAAATCAGCAAATTTTGTGTGCTCCTATTTTTGAAATAAAATTCTTTTGAACAACATTGTATTTTGTAGTTTTTATTTTTTTTACTTATTTTATGTATTTCAAAACTTATTTGTCTTAAAATATACAATTGAAGAAAATTAGTTACGTTATTGAACTAAATAGTTATAATTTCCTTTCTTACTACATAAAACCACAGTTTTAATTATGTGCAATTTCTAAATTTAAATATCCTGGATTTTCATTTGTATCCTTTTTCAGAAACTTACAATCCCATTTTCAGCTCACTAAGCTTTGAATTTCAGAAACTATTTCTTTAATGGATTTTTATATTATAGTAGGTAGTAACAGCTAAAATTTTATAATTTTAGGTGTAGGCATTTCGGTTTCGGCTCCGCATTGATGATTCAGTTAGGAAGCACACTGTTATATACATACTAAGGCTGTCATATGCACTCCATTTAACCAATTATGTCTCTCCAAATCGATAAATATTGAATTTGATTATGTAAAAGATTCTATTCATATTTAGCCTTAACCCTTGAGGACGAGCGACACGTATACGTGCCACAAAAAAGGCCTAAGAATCCTTGTTTATTTCCACCAGTAAAATTTTACTGCAAAAGTAGCTTTATTTAATCGGAGCATTTTCTCGATTTCATAAGGCACAAATTTCTGTTTTTAAAAAAAGATGACAATACATTAAAAATTTCATAAAATACTCCCGTCACGAAGGGGTTAAGGGTGTATTCCAATCCAAACTGCTTATTGTCTGATTTATTCTTAAATTCATTTTTGCTCTCAAACGTTTCAAACTGGCAATTCTCTTTCTTAGAAAGTACACAATGCGCCGTCCTTGTCTTTTCTTTTTTTTTTTTTTTTTTTTTTTTTTTACAATTGCAAAAAAACTGTTGTCAAAGTTGGCGTTTTTAACTGAATTTCCTGAAGAGGGAGATCTGCGAATGAAAAAAATGGTCATACTGAAAAAATAATTGTTTATAAATCAAATTCTAACGAATTGAGCGAAAAAAAAAAGAAATCACACGTCTTCTTATACATCTCTTTAAAAATCACCTCAGCAAGTTTCTCGTATCTACCTTTAACCCTTTCCGGCACGGGCAAAATCTGTTAGTAAAATAAGAAAATGTTGACTGACACCGGAATTGACAAACGATTTTTTTTAGATATTTTGAATTCCTTAATTTAAACCTTTGTTGGAAAAGCAAAGTTTTACTAAAATGTTATTGGTGCCGTTTGCAAGTTTGGAACTAAAATTAGGTATCCCAGACCGGGCACAGTGTTCCGGGAAGGGTTAAAAATGTGTCTGAAACTCTATCGGATATTTTCGAGCTGTTGAATGTGAAAAAATATTTTTTTCAAATACACCCTTAATTCCTAAATAGATGGACTTCTAGGAATTTTCTCGAAATGGGAAGACTCCGAAATTCCCAATTCCTGAGGAATCGTACTGAAATGGACCAACTTGGAAAACGGCCGGTTACGAAGGCCGATATATAAGTTAAAGATTACGTTAGGGTGAATTTTGAAGAGGAAACAAATCATAGACCCCGATATCAAATATTAGATCAATAAAGAAATTTCCTACTCAAAAATAATAAAATAAATAGAGGGTCATTTGACGACAGATTTTGGAGGGGAAAGCAATGATTACATTGAAAATCTAATAGACCGCCGCAACAGCCTGATGACCAAAACCAAAGCTACAGTAAAATTTCATGGATAAACTATAGTGATAAATGAAAGGTCAACCAAATGCAAAATTTCAAGAGGAATTATGCTTAATACAATAAATCATAAAGTCAGGGAATACTTATATTAAGGGGATTAGAAATAACTATGCTAATTAATAGCGCACACAGATGAATAAAATGAACTCTTAAAAACAAAATGAACTGTCCAAAATATTTAAAAATTAAAGCAAACGCTAAGAAATGATATGAAAAAAAATGAATACGTAAGAAAATAAATTAGTTATAAATAATAAATATTAGGGATTGCATGTCGCTCCGAGACCTGTTATCCCTGTTTCCGGATTCGTTCCCTTTTTTCGTAAAATAGTTTCGGACGCGTTTTTTTCCCTTGGAACCTTTTTTAAAAAATCCATCCTATTTTACCGGATTCCTTCCTTTTTATCTCGAAGTCGTTCCTTTTTTTCGCGGATTCGTTCCATTTTTATCGGATTCGTTCCTTTTTTCTTGAATTCGTTCCTTTTTCTCAAAATCGTTCCTTTGTCGGAATCGTTCCTTTTTTTTTGAAATCGTCCTTTTTTTCGACTTCGTTCCTTTTTTTCAAAACCGTTCCTTTGTCGGAATCGTTCCTTTTTTTACGGATTCGTTCCTTTTTTTCTTGAAATCGTTCCTTTTTCTCAAAATCGTTCCTTTTTTGGAACGATTCTAATAGGAACGAGTCCAAAGAACTCGTTCATTTTGGTGAACGGTTCCGGCTGGAACGGTTCCTTAAAAGGAACGATATTGCCCATCTCTACCCTATAGTTAAACTAATGATTTTTAATGTGTATACAAATAAATTATGTTGAATAATCTCTATAAAACATAGATAAAAAATTACATTTTTATTTTTGTGCATACAGCGATAATAATGAACAAAGTTTGCTTTCGTGTTCATTGGATCTGTCTTGGTAATCAGAAGGCTGAAATGTACGCATTGTTTCAAATATGACTATAAATATTAAGGAAGTCCGGACACATTTTAAAATAATTTTTATTTATTAAGTTAAAATATATATAATATATATATATATATATATATATTGTAATGGTTGAAAGTAAAACCACACAATAAAACTTCTCATTTTATTTTAATTTTCAATTAAAATTTATTAAAAAAATGTGGGATTATTAAAAATCATTGTAACTCGAAATATTATTTGTAGAAGTTACATTTTTTTTTTCGTTTAAATAAACAGAAATATGTAAACTTTAATTTTTATTCAACATTTTTTACATACTAATATAATAAAAAGTGAAAAATATTTTAAAATCACAAGTGTTGAAAGAAGAGAGAGGCCAAAAAATTGTTCCTCGATTTAACGATTATTGCTTTCTCCGCCATCTACCCCTTCTGTTTAGAACTAACATCGAGAATCGCAGTAAAAAATCTCCTGACACAGTCCTTCTGTCAAAATTTCCTTTTAATAGCTGTCACCATTTGCAAGTTATGAAATTTTAAAATCAGTGTCTATTTTAGGACAAAAATATAGTATATTTCAAATTAGTGACTTTTAAACCAGAAAATTTAGAGTCGTAAAGGTTTTCCCATGAAAAGTATTTAACCTCTTCAGTCATTATTGTATCGCCTTCAATATATCGCTTCATATTGAACTTCCTAAAATTAATTTGACTGCTTCTAGAATTGTTAAAATTACATCTAGACTTTTATAATAAATGTATCGATATATAGCGTGATGCATCTTTGGAGATGTCTTCTAATCATTTTAAATTGCTTTTTCTAGTGTCACGTAAAATTTATCTCAGGACTGAAAAGGTTAAAACTGAACAAAAGGCATTTACGCCTAAGCAATCACCCCCATCTTTCTTTATCTCTTTGTACGCGTATTAATGTTTACAATTTTTGTGTTATTTGCAGGAGAAAAGAAGTTTTCGGTGAGTTTTCTTTAATTCAATACCGATCTCAAAAAAGTCAAATCGAAGCAGCAATAAATGAAAATAAGTACCTTAAAGACTTTTTGAAGAAAGCCATTTTGTCCAAAACGGAAGATTTAAAGCAATATCAGCAAAGCCTGCAGTCGACCACCGAGAAATATCGAAGTGTGCTGGAAAACATTCGGAACGAGACCCTTGAAAAAGAAAAAGAAAAGAAAGAAAAAGAAGCAGCTGCGGAAAAGGAAACTAAAAAGAAGAAAAAGAAGTAAAGTCAAAATCTGGTTTGAAAATGGCATCGCCAGTGTAGCACATCTCTGTTACTCACTGATAAAGAATTTTTAATTTTAAAACAATTTGATAATATTTTGCATCATAAAATAGCCAACAAACTATTTCATTTCAATTGTTTTGTAAAATATTAAAATAAAGTTGATACAAATACTAGATATGGGTGGCTTGAAATTATTATAATTTTGTTAGATTTATTTAAAAATTGAAAACATTGTGTGCTGCCTAAACAAAAATTTCGAACTCATTTTCACTATTTTCACCTGTTTATGGAGAAAGTGTATTTGAATTATATGATAAAAATTAAGACTAATCAAAGTAAGACGGATTTTTTTTTATTGTAAATATTTTTGTTAACATATTATAAACTCAACATTAAAGTTCGTTTTTAAATATTTTATTCCGTCGAAACTTGTCTGGTTCTACCTCGTTATATACTTAAAAAAGTCCTTCCGGCAATGCCGGGAGGAAGAGGTAGCTTTCATATACTTATATATTTATTTATTTATTTTAAGGTAAGTTACATTGTTCAAAAATACTAAGCTCAAATTAGTGGAAATAATCTTATAAAATTAGTGATTTTATAAGATTGAAACTAGTTTTTGTCAAGACTGAATATTAATAGGAATTTTTAGAAATTAGTCATCTTTTATTCAACCTGGTTTTATTTTAAGCGATTTAGAGAGTCACCAAATTCCACGATATCATTAAGTGTATGCCATTTTAAAGCAACATTGTGGATCGTTCAGATCAGACCGTTTCAAAATGTCAGCCATAAGCAAAATTCAAAGTGCTATAACTCAGTCATTTTTTAAGATATAGACAAAATAAAAAGTGTTCTGGAATCGATGTTTTAAGTTCTAACACGTAAAAGAAAAATATTTTTCAATTTTTAATTTTTCGCATTTAATTTTAAATTTTAAATTTTTTAAAAAAATTTAAAATGGCCACCATTTTGAAACAAAATGGTGGATGATGCTGGCCAACGAACTCGGTCGAGACATTTGTATGTACTATGTACATCCCAAGTTTCATTGAAATCGGTTCATAAATACGCGTGTTATCACGTGACAAAAATCAGATCGTTTCAAAATGTCAGACATAATAAAAATTCAAAGTGCTATAACTCAATCATTTTTTAAGATATAGACAAAATAAAAAGTGTTCTGGAATCTTTGTTTTAAGTTCTAACACGTAAAAGAAAAATATTTTTCAAATTTTGATTTTTTCGCATTTAATTTTAAATTTTTAAATTTTTAAAAAATTTAAAATGGCCTCCATTTTGAAACAAGATGGCTCATGATGCTGGCCAACGAACTCGGTCGAGACATTTGTATGTACTATGTACATACCAAGTTTCATTGAAATCGGTTCATAAATACGCGTGTTATCACGTGACAAAAATCAGATCGTTTCAAAATGTCAGCCATAAGAAAAATTCAAAGTGCTATAACTCAATCATTTTTTAAGATATAGACAAAATAAAAAGTGTTCTGGAATCTTTGTTTTAAGTTCTAACACGTAAAAGGAAAATATTTTTCAACTTTTAATTTTTTCGCATTTAATTTTAAATTTTAAATTTTTTAAAAAATTTAAAATGGCCGCCATTTTGAAAAAAAATGGCGGATGATGCTGACCAACGAACTCGGTCGAGACATTTGTATGTACTATGTACATACCAAGTTTCATTCAAATCGGTTCATAAATACGTTAGTTATCGCATGACAAAAATCAGATATATATATATATATATATATATATATATGGTTATATATATATATATATATATATGTCAACATTTGAACGGAGGGTGGTTTTGGGGTCTGGGGGTCATGATCGGTGAAAATATACCAAAATTTTCCGGAAGTACTTTCCTCCGGACGGCTGCAATAGGTAGCTTTTTACTTTTTGTAATGAAAGCTACCTAAAAGAATAAGGATTTTGACTTTTGCGGATTTCTGCCAATTGGTTGGATATGAATTGCTTCTTTACACAGATCTTCGGGGACATGAAAATCAAGAAACGTTGTCATAAGAGAATTGATAGGATTAATATATATTTCTATATAAAAGAGATTTTTTAGATGAAAATTTAAAAAAAAATATTCAAGCACACATTTTTTTTTCAAATTTTAAATATATTTATATTTATTAAATTTTAATTATAAATAGATGCTTGTTTTTCTCAGAATTGGATGCAGTGAGAGCAGGACAGTCATCACGTGGCTTTATGATCTAATTTAATACTGGGAAAAGCAATGGTAACTGAAGTGACCAATTATCAAAACAAAATTTATATTCTTTGAACAATGCAAAAGAACTATATCTAGTTCTGTTTTTAGACAATCCTAAATTTAAATGTTTAATTGGCATTGAATACCATTCATGTTTTTTTAATAGTATGAATCACAATGACGGATAAAAGGAGGGTGGTCATGATCCTCATGATCCCTTTATAAATACCGACAAAAATATTTTAAAATCATTTTTAAAATGAAATATCTACATAGATATTACGCTAACGTATGTGATACAAAAATCACGATCTATATACATATTACGCTAATAGACCGAGCGGCGGCGACACGAATGACTACGCCATCGAGTTACGGGATGAAATCATGATGCAGGACAAGATTATTAGGTGTAGATTAAGGAATGACTGGTCTGCCTCGTCATTTCTTGGTACGATATAAGTAACAGTGGGCGCCAACTCGCCATTTTGGCGTGACTTTCACGTCATCGAGTTACGGGATGAAATTGGTGCCAAATTAAAGCTAAAATAAAGTATTTTAAGAATATTTCGGTCTGCCTGCGCATATCCTGGTACAAACCCTCGGCAGACTAAAATTTATAACAAAAAAATGACGTTAAAACGTAAAATTCAATATGACAACGTCATCGAGTACGGAATGAAATCATGATGTAGGACAAGTTTACTGGGTGTAGATTAAGGAATGACTGGTCTGCCTCGTCATTTCTTGGTACGATTTGAGTAACAGCGGGCGCCAACTCGCCATTTTGGCGTCACTTTCACGTCATCGATTTACGGGATGAAATTGGTGCCAAATTAAAGCTAAAATAAAGTATTTTAAGAATATTTCGGTCTGCCTGCGCATATCCTGGTGCAAACAATCGGCAGACTAAAATTTATAACAAAAAATGACGTTATAACGTAAAATTCAATATGACTACGTCATCGAGTTACGGGATGAAATCATGATGTAGGACAAGATTATTGGGTGTAGATTAAGGAATGACTGGTCTGCCTCGTTATTTCTTGGTACGATATGAGTAACAGCGGCGCCAACTCGCCATTTTGGCGTCACTTTCATGTTATCGAGTTACGGGATGAAATTGGTGCCAAATTAAAGCTAAAATAAAGTATTTTAAGAATATTTCGGTCTGCCCGCGCATATCATTGTACAAACCTACGGTGGACTGAAATTTATAACAAATTATGCTTTATAATGTACAATACAAAATCTAAAGACGTATTTTACATTATTTAACTTCGCAATCGACTTTCATGCTAATTTGATGGTTTAGGAAAAGATTCTTATTAGTAAGCGAGAAAACGACCGATTTGGCATATCATGAATTGTATTGTATATTATGACGCCTTTTTTGTTATAAATTTCAGTCTGCCGAGGGTTTGTACCAGGATATGCGCAGGCAGACCGCAATATTCTTAAAATACAATATTTTAGCTTTAATTTGGCACCAATTTCATCCCGTAACTCGATGACGTGAAAGTGACGCCAAAATGGCGAACTTGGGCCCGCTGTTACTCATATCGTACCAAGAAATGGCGAGGCAGTCCAGTCATTCCGTAATCTACACCCAATAATCTTGTCCTACATCATGATTTCATCCTGTAACTCGATGACGTAGTCATATTGAATTTTACATTATAACGTCATTTTTTGTTATAAATTTCAGTCTGCCGAGGGTTTGTACCAGGATATGCGCAGGCAGACCGAAATATTCTTAAAATACTTTATTTTAGCTTTAATTTGGCACCAATTTCGTCCCATAACTCGATGACGTGAAAGTGACGCCAAAATGGCGAGTTGGCGCCCGCTGTTCCTCATATCGTTCCAAGAAATGACGAGGCAGACCAGTCATTCCTTAATCTACATCCAATAACCTTGTCCTACATCATGATTTCATCCCGTAACTCGATGACGTAGTCATATTGAATTTTACATTATAACGTCATTTTTTGTTATAAATTTCAGTCTGCCGAGGGTTTGTACCAGGATATGCGCAGGCAGACCGAAATATTCTTAAAATACTTTATTTTAGCTTTAATTTGGTACCAATTTCGTCCCATAACTCGATGACGTGAAAGTGACGCCAAAATGGCGAGTCGGCGCCCGCTGTTCCTCATATCGTTCCAAGAAATGACGAGGCAGACCAGTCATTCCTTAATCTACATCCAATAACCTTGTCCTACATCATGATTTCATCCCGTAACTCGATGACGTAGTCATTTTTGTTGCCGCCGCCCGCTCTATAACGTATGTGACACAAAAATCACGATTATTTGTTAGTTGTTTAGTGGCAACGTCCAATTGAAACACATCTTATTGGTTACTATGCAAAAGTCGTTTGGTAAGATTTAGGCTGTGGTAAATTGGATTTTTCTTTCAGTTTAGTTGTTTTTTGGTCGGTGAAGGTGGTGCTTCTTGGTGTTTACACGTGGGGGGGGGGGGGGGGCGGTGTCCACCTGTAGTGATCACTTGTGGTATCGTTGATATTTTCAGGGCCGTAAATACCGGGGGGTTTGGGGGGTGCAACACCCCCCCTAGGAGAAATCAGTCGGAAAATTCCCAGATCTATCGGAAAAAGTATGTTTAGTCGGAAAAAATGGTATTAACCAATAAAATCTTATAAACTGGAAAATCATTCGGAAAATTTCCCGTTCCATCGGAAAAGGCGTATTTAGTTGGAAAAAATAGCATTATGTATTATCCTATAAAAACTTATAAATTGGAAAAGCAGAAAAATCAGTCGGAAAAATTCTTGTTTGATCGGAAAAAATGTTCTTAACCTATAAAAACTTATATACTGGAAAATCATTCGGAAATTTTCCTGTTCCATCCGAAAAAGCGTGTTTAGTCGGAAAAAATAGTATTACGTATTATCCTATAAAAACTTACAAATTGGAAAAAGGAAAAATCAGTCGGAAAAATTCTTGTTTGATCGGAAAAAATGTTCTTAACTTATAAAAACTTATAAACTGGAAAATCATTCGGAAATTTTCCCGTTCCAACCGAAAAAGCGTATTTAGTCGGAAAAAATAGTATTACGTAAAAACTTACAAATTGGAAAAAGGAAAAATCAGTCGGAATTCTTGTTTAATCGGAAAAAATGGTATTAATCTATAAAAAATTATAAATTGGAAAAACGAAAGTATCATTCGGAAAATTTCCCGTTCCATCGGAAAAGGCATGTTTAGTCGGAAAAAATAGTATTATCCTATAAAAATTTATAAATTGGAAAAACGAATAAGTCAATCGGAAAAATTCTTGTTCGATCGGAAAAAATGGTATTAGCCTATAAAAACTTATAAATTAGAAAAACGAAAATATCATTCGGAAAATTTTCCGTTTCAATCCGGAAAGGCATGTTTAGTTGGAAAAAATAGTATTACGTATTAACCTATAAATACTTGTAAATTTTTAAATCGGAAAAAATGGCATTTATCTATAAAAAAAAAAAATTATAAATTGGAAAAACGAAAATATCAATCGGAAGTTTTCTGTTGCACCGGTAAAGGCATCTTTAGCCGAAAAAAATAGTATTACGTATTAACCTATAAAGATTTATAAATTGGAAAAACGGAAAAGTCAGTCGGAAAAATTCTTGTTCGATCGGAAAAAAGTAAATTAGCCGAAAAAAAGGGTATTAATCTATAAATATTTATGAATTGGAGAAATATTTTTGTAGTTTTTAATTAAATAAGAAAAACAAGTTAGATCGAAGAAAACCTTAAAATTTTATTCTCAGTCGGATTTATTTCCGCTTGCAGTTTCTGATAAGAAAAATAAGAAAAAAAAAACAATTTAGCATGAAGAAAACAAATTTATTCTTAGCCGGAACTATTATTAATCAATTTAAATAATTGCTAATTTACTATTTACTTTAATTTAGTAATTAATCAATATAACTTATTAATATATAGGATTTTATTTTTTCGATAAAACTATTCAGAAAAATGTTGATTTGTCAAATATTGTGTTCTCAGAAACTTCGATATGACGAAAAAAAAAAATATTCTTGTACATTTTCTAGTAATGTTAAAGTTATACCGTTAATTATAACAGTGATATTTGAGTAAAACCTTGATATTATGATTTTTTTTCTGTGTTTTTTGACTTGGATATGGATATATCGAAATCTACTTGTATTTTTTTTTTTTTTACTGTTGGAAAGTTTTTAGTTTAATCTCGAAATTTTAAGATATACTGATCGAAGTGAAGAAACTTCTATTTTTTTAATCTAAACTTTAAATTTAATTAGAAATATGTATCACGGAATTTAGGTGGTATGCGATGAAAATTCATTTATAGAAATACAAATATTTGGTATTTTTTCATATCAAAATCTGGATATTTTCCATTCTATTCAAATTTTACCTTTAATTGAAAATAATTATAGTCTCATTTTTTCCTACTATCTAAATTTGTGTTTTCTTTTTATTTTATTAAAAAAATAATAATAATAAAGGCGAAATTGTTTATACTTACTTTTTTACGTAATTTTTGATTGATTTAAAAGATTGTTTAAGAAATTTATATGATACAGAATGAAAATTGAAAATACCCAAATACTTTGAATTTTCATCTCGAAATAATCTGGATATTTTACAGCCTATACGAGTTTACTTCTCTCAGAAGTAATACTTTCGTTAGCTTTTTCCTCAGTCAATTGTATTAAATTTTTCTAATATTTTTATTATTACTATCACATTTTGTTAGTCAGAAAAATGAGTTGTAACGCCAAATTGTTACGCTGCTTTTAAGTTTGTCGTTAGAAAGAATTAAAACTTATATTAAGAAATCCCGTATTTTTGACAATTTTTTGTCTCTGAAATATTCCCCAAGCAAACAAATTTCAATTTTACTTTAAAAAAAAAAAAAAAAAAAAAAAAAAAAAAAAAAAAAAAAACCGCTAAAGAGATTTTAACTGAATGCTAAAAAATAGAAAGATAAAACATTGTTTTCTCTTCAACGTAAAGCTTGGGCACCTAAATGACTGGACGTTGCACCTCCCGCCCTATGTGTCAGTTACAAAACAAACTGCGCCTGCGTTAACTCTTTGTTTAAACCATTATTCTGGCTCATAGTACGAAATCATTCAATTAAAAAGTGTTGATGGGAGAATATTTTGGTATATAATTACTAGTTCAATTTTTTTTTTTTTTTTTTTTTTTTTTTTTTTTAGTTATGCCCCCACCTAATGTAAGAGACAAAGTGTGCAATGTGGGTTATGTAATTATATTTTCGATAGTGATTACAGGAACACACTTAATAAACAAAAGCATGCTGATAAAATTTCAGCCGATATACATATACCGTTTTGCATTGTTGGAGCTCTAAAAAATCCTTTTGAAGTAAGCTAGCTATTTTATTACAGAAAATTTTAGATATGTAAAATGTGTAAATAACTGAATTGTTTTCATATTTAAAAATGAATTATTTTATTTTATTTATTTATTATTTATTTATTTATTTTTTTTTTTTTTTGAGGGGGCAGATAAATTATTTAATAACTTGTAAAAATGTACTGTTATTCGATACATATAAATGTTTTTAACAGTTAGCATCGCAATTCCCTAACTATTTGCTAGTTTTGTTACAAACTGGAGATGACAAGCTAGTTGTTATTTAAATTTCATGAAATTATTATCATTTTTAACTACATTTTTTTTCTTTCAATATATTTGCCTTCTTTTTTGCCAACCATTTTACAATTTGCAATTGCAAGTCAATGTATTTAGTATTATACACGAAGTAAAAATTGTATTATAGATCTTTTTATATTTTATAAATTTTAATTCATCGTTATTTAAGAGTAATGTAGTATTTTAAGAATTTTTTGCCTACATGGCTTTTCATTTTTAGTATCTCAAGGTTCAACAATTAAGAAAGTTCATTTATTTTTTGAAGTTCAAATGTCAATGTATGTAAAATATTCTATATTTTTAAAACTTTGTTATAGTACAAGTAAAAATAATTTTGTCTCCCTGCATAACAATATTTTGATTATTATTTTATGGATAGATGTTTTTGTGTGTGTGTGTATAGATAAGAATCAAAATTTAATCATTTGAAACTTGAAAATAATTTTAGCCTTGGTGGAGGATAAAACAGCGCAACTTTTGACTGTTTAAAGCTAATTGATGATTAAATGGATCTTTAAACCTCTTGCAATTTGAAATCTTAAAAAGGCATTTCAACTTTACTGGTACATTTTTTGTGCCTGTGTGTGTGTGTGGGGGGGTTAGATGAAAAAGGAACCAGAATTTTACTTTTGGCTTATGCATTTCGTTTATTTGTTTGGTACTTTGCGCATGTTTTCTCAAGGAGTCAGAAAAACTATGTACAATTGCCTTATTTATTAAAAAATTTGAGTATAACTTGAAGACCCTTTGAATTCGCTCCTAAAAATTTACATACCGTGCTTTAATAATTTATTTGTTATTTATCTATATATTGCATCTAATATACTTATATGATGTATCTAATTATATATTTTATCTAATGCTAGTAGAGATAGCTAGAAATATATAAAATAGTTTGTCCTGACAGAGTGATAATCAACGCACATCCCAAACTACTGAATCTAGAACCATGAAAATTGGAGAGAAAGTACTTCTTATGATGTAAGCATGCACTAAGATGGAAATTTTGAAATTACCCCCCTTAAGAGGGACAAGCGGGGGAGGTAAAAAATTCTGGAACAAATTGCCATATCTCAGCAAACATTTAAGGTAGGAGCGTAAAATTCCATAAAATAAATCTACTAAAAAAATTATTACACACATAATCCGGTGATTTTAGAAATCTCAACATAAGGGGTTAAAAGGGGGGAGTCGAAAAATTTAGAACATTTGGCACATCTCAACAGTCTATTCAAATAAGAACGTGAAACAGCAGAAAATAAAATTTTTAAAAGCTAATTAAATACGTGTTTCAGCGATATTTTAAATTTCCACCCCCGAGGAGTTTAAATGGGGGTGGAAAAATTCCATACTTTTTTGGCCATATCATAGGAAAGCCCTCAAATCACTCTTTTATATAATAAATCTTTCTCCTTCTCCCCCCGCCTCCTCTTATCCTCTATTGGGGGCAATTTTCGATCTTTTTTGAAATTGTAACGTTTTATCATTTTAGACCGGATTTTTTTTTTTTTGGGGGGGGGGGGGGCTCTCCGATAAATATTACTTGTAATGTATGAAAATTTTATAGTTAGAGGAAGGGTCTATTCTGGGAGGGAGGACAATTTCCTAAATTTGGAATACATCTCTCTTGTGATATATCGTTGGATTTCTATTTTGCCCTCACGGGCAACCACTTTTCTAATTTTAGCCGATACCTTTCATGTGATATATTGCTGGAAAGCCCTTTGACTGCTTATTCGTATTATGCACGACTCGTGTCCCTCTCGGGTGGAACGGTTATTGTATTTCATCAGGAGATCGCCTAATAATGGGGAAAATAATAATAACATAATATAAGATTATTTGACTATCTCGATACACTAAGTCATAATTATCGTGCGAATTATGATATATATATATATAATATATATATGTATATTAGTCTTCATGTTGGCTATAGTACTCGGAAATTTTCCTTCTTGGAGTCGGAAAATTTTGAGCCGACACCCCCCTACGCGATTAGGGTGGTTTACGCCCCTGGATATTTTAAGTTTGTTTTGTTTCTGTTTAGGAGGTGGTGCGCAGTATGTTTTTCGTATTTATTTGTGTGATAGTTTTTCTAATACTTTCTGTGGTTCTCGCGGTATCTTTTAAATAACAATGGCTTTTCCAGCGGAGTTGTGTGCTATGTCAGAATGGCCGTTATTGGAAAACATGGCTAGCTCGGTATTTAATATTGGTGATGTGTCTTCGAATTCTGCGAGTGTTTCAAACGTTGAAATGGTGGAAGTTTCGGAAAACGTGTTGGTTACTGACAGTCACGTAGCCAGGGAGGGGGCTAAGGGGGCTGAAGCCCCTCCCGAAAGTTTAAAAAAGATTTTGCAAAGTTATCTACAATGATAGACTAGTTTGAAAAACTGAAATTTTTTCTTGTTTTTATCTTTTATTACATGAAAACTACACTGCTCAAAACAATTAAAGGATATTGCAGTTTTAGGTGGATTTTGTATCTGGGAAACTTTTTAGCTGATTGATACATGGTCGACAGACATAGTAGCTTATATGAGAATAAATTACACATGTTTGGCAGAAAAAAATGCATTTTATTGCGCATTTGTGTACAAAAGGAAAAAAACACAATTTGTGCATATGAGAAAAAAAGAATAAGAAAAGGTGTTTTTTTCAAAGAAAATCATTTTCAGTAGGGGGTATGGTTTCCACGGGCGGCCAGCAACGTTGAACACCTTTGAGGCATAGACTCAATGAGGCTATTAATGACGAGTTGGGGTATTCTGCTCCACTCTTCCAGAAGAGCTCTTTCCAGTTCTTGGAGAGTTTGTGGGGGTTGTTGGCGGCCAGAAACTCGTCTTCCTAGAGCGTCCCAAACGTGCTCGATTGGATTCATGTCTGGAGAACACGCTGGCCATTCCATTTGAACGATTCCTTCCTCGAAAAGGAAATCCTCCACCAGGTTTGCACGATGTGGCATGCAGTTATCGTCCATTAAAATGAAGTTATCTCCGATTGCTGAAGCGTAAGGGACTACAATAGGTCTGAGGATCTCATCCCTATATCGGCGACCAGTCAGAACTCCAACTCGAATGATGTAGAGTTCAGTGCGCCCGTCAATGGAGATGCCACCATACACCAACAGTCCTCCACCGCCAAATCTGACACTTTCGTGCACGAACGCAGGATTATTCCTACTGCCACTGTCCCTCCAGATGAAAATACACCTATTATCCGGATGCACAGAAAAACGGGACTCGTCAGAAAACAGAATATTGCTCCATTCATTTCTCCACCAGTTGACATGTTCGGTTGCCCACTCCCTGCGGTCGCGACGATGCCTTGATCTTAATCTAATACATACCATCGGTCGGCGAGCATACAGACCTACAGCATGGAGCCGGTTTCGGACAGTCTGAGTTGAAATCGTGGTGCCTGTAGCCGAGCGAAGGTGTTGTTGGAGAATAGTAGCGTTCATGTTTCGGTGTCTCCGAGCTGTTAACGCTAAATACCGATCTTCATTGGGCGTTGTTGCCCATCTACGACCTTGCCCTGGTCTTCGGCCTGCACATCCACTCTCCAAAAAACGGTTCCAGATCCTGGAAATGACACTTTGTGACACTCCAATGGCTTGCGCTACTTCGTCTTGAGTTTGGCCCCCTTCTAACCTACCAACAATTCTCCAAGCTTCTGAATCTGTCAAATGACTTCGCTGAGACATCGTACTCATCGAAACAAAGCAATCACTGAATGCCGATCATCCTTGTCTTCATTCTCTTTTATCCAGTTGAAAGTCAAATTTCATTCGCTGCCGCTGAAGCGACGTTTTTGACGTCGAACTCAAAATTTGCATACTCCACAGTTTGAAAACCAGAAAAATTTGCATTTGTGATTCTCTTCTTCTATTTTCGGCAAAAAAAATTTCGTTTATATCTTTATTTTATATAAAACTTCAAATATCCTTTAATTGTTTTGAGCAGTGTATGTACAATTTTAATTGTAAAAATATAAATTTATTTAATTAATGATATAGCAGAACCTTGTATAACGCTCATTCGGATGCATTGTCCTTTCTTCTTAAAATGCAATTTCAACTGTTTTTATGCACATAAAAATTCGATAAAGGAAATTCTATATCATTAATTTGACTAAGAAAAACTAAGTAAGTGTAATACACATATGGCAGATAAGTTAATTTTAGGATTCAAATATATAATATTCTTTCATTTTATGATATTCTTAATTTATTTTCTGTCCTCATTATATGATGCATGTAATGAAAACATAGTCGTCAATGTTAAAATATTTTGCAGAGAGAAGTCAGAAACTTTAAATAATGCTTATATACTGTAAAAGCATGTAAAAATGAATGATTTTAAAGAAAGTAACTTTGAAAATAGCATTATAATTGCAAAAGGGTTTTATTGAAAAAAAAAAGTAGCAAGAAATTTTGAAAAGGAATGGTTTGAAGAAAAACTTTAAGGTTTCGAGAAAGCTGCAAAAACACCACGGCGAATAGCGTCCTTTATATCCGGATCCTCACTCAACAGCTTTTCTTTAAATTGTTTTCGCATGTATCTTTAATAGAAATAAAATGAGCCCAGAGTAGTCTATTTGTCTGATAAATTTTCTTGTCTTTTGAAGAATCGTCAATTTTAGAAATTATTACACCTATGTAGGATTTTTTTCCCGCCTTTCACAGCGCTACCCAAGTGAATTTTCTAGGGCCAATATCTAATTTTCTAATAAGCTTATTTTGTGCAGAGCGAGAAATGCCACTTTAGTTGTGATCATGATAGCAGTCCTCTAACGTTAGAGAAACCAATAAAAAAGATTGTAAGCTAACAGCGGTTGGTTGGCTGTATTTATGATGGCTAATTATCAACATGAAGGATATAGGTCCTAAGAGGGAAGTGCCCATTGTGGTAGTCTTTCTAAAAAATCCTACCCGTGTTTAAGCAAGCAAATCATTTATCAATAAATAAAAACTTTGTTAAATCACCATAAAAAGATAAATTAAACAGGACGCGTTTCGAGCTGCAAAATTACTGCTCGTCATCAGCTGTTCCAAACACGTGTCACAACGGACAGAGTGGAAATAACAGTGAAATAAAGAAGGAGGAGATTACACAGAGTGCGACAGGTGGCGCTGCTTGTCACAGCCAAGGAGGAAGAGAAAAGTAAAGATAAACTCAAAGAAGGAGGGAGGAGATTACAAAGAGTGCCCCAGGTGGCGCTGGCTAAAAGAACACAGGTGGCAGAGAAAAACTAATAAAAGATAAAGAAAACAATTGAAAAATAAATAAAATAAAATAAATAAATCAATTAAAATAAATAAATAAATAAATAAATAAAAATCAAAATAGAATAAAATTAATTAATTAAAAATGATATAATAAAATAAATAAATAAAAATAATAAAATAGTTAAAAAAAAAAGTGATTATAGTAATAATAAAAAACTACAAAAGTAATTTCCATGCAGGAGAAAGGGAGGGGGATGAAGAGAGATCGTTGACAAGAGTATTACAATTTTTATAAATAAAATAAGCTTCGTGAGTATCTAAATGAGAAGGAGAGGCAGGATTAGAAATAATTCTGGCCATGGAAAAATTGAAATAATGACCGGAAGACCAACAGTGAGAAGCAATGGAAAACCTAGATAATTCCTGATTTTTAATGTACCTCTGATGTTCATCCAATCTTTTCTTCAACGCTCTTCTGGTCTGACCAATATAACCCAAATTGCAAGAGCAAGGAATAAAATAAACACCCCACCGGTTCTCAACAGGAATAGGATCTTTCAAAGACGATAATTTAATTTTATTCATAGGTTTGAAGATAACTTTAAAATTGAAACGAGAAAGGATTTTAGCTATTTTGAAACAAAGAGGAGAATAAAAAGGTAGAACTATAGAGTTAATATTAGACGAATTATTAGAATCAGTAAGAAGACGTTTAGGCTGATTAAATTTATACAGAGCTTTGTCAATCAAAGAGGGATTATAACCACGAGTGAGAGCAAGAGATTTGAGGTAACTAATTGAAAGACGTTTGTCTTATTAATGGCGTGAGTTGTCATTATAACCTCAATACAATAGTTTTTCTTTATTTCTTATCATTAATCAGAATTAAATAGGAGAGTAAAAGGTACTCACCCGATAAATTCTTCTTCATTGAAGTATCCAAGAATTAAATCCACCATAGGAGAAGGGAAACGGGCATATTCACATTTTGATCTATACACTGCACTAATTCATCTTAATAAAGACGTATAATATTATTATATGGTAAGTGTAAAACACACACACAAATTATTGTATACACACTTCTTCATTTTCTACTTTTAATTTTTAACACGCGAGAAAAACAAACACAGCAAAAGGGTAGTGCTCTCAGCAAGCTAAAAAACAGAGAACAGAATGAATTTAAATCGATACATACATAAATCATAATATAGAAACAATTATTAATAAAAAAAGAGTCATTTAGAAAGTTTTGACAGTTTTTGTAAACCTGTAATTGTTCGCTCGTAATCACTGCTTCCAAGGTCACTCTAACGAGCACTTAACTTTATTTATGATGCCATGATAACTGTCACTTGTTGCACAACGGAGGAAATTATTTACGAATTGCGCAATGTTTCTATCAACTCCTCCTTAATTTCTGAAGTTGTGTTGTCACTCAGATGCAAGTTCTTCCTGTGAATTTCAAAAAGAGGTTTTGGCAGGGGTTTTGTGAATAAGTCAGCTATCATGATTTTGGTTGGGCAATATACGAGTTTTATTATGCCATCTTGTTTCAGTTGTTTTATGAGATGATATCTAAGTTCTATGTGCTTTGTTTTACTTGAATGTTTTTCAAGCTCTATCATTTTGATAGCCGACTGATTATCCTCGAAGAGTTCTATAGGATATGTTTGTGAGATATTGAGTTCTTCAAGTAAATTCACCAGCCATTTGACTTGATTAGCTGCATTAGCTGCTGAGATGTACTCAGCTTCGGCAGAAGATAAAGCTATGCAGGATTGTTTTTTAGTTGACCAAAGTATGGGATTTTTACCTAGCAAATATACATTACCACTTGTCGATTTTCTTGATTCTGTGTCTCCACCCCAATCAGCGTCCGCGTAGACTTCTAGCGTTGGTTTTGAATTTCCATCTATAACTAGATTAAAGGTTTTTGTTGTCTTGAGATACCTCATGACCCGCTTTACACTGTTCCAATCTTTCATTCTTGGCTTTTCGTTCCTTCTGCTTAAGATGTTGACAGCTGCACAAATGTCTGGTCTGCTCACTGTGGCAAGATATAAGAGTGCACCTATGGCTTGTCTGTACTGTGTGTTGTTTGGTAAAATGTTGTCATCATCTTTAAAGTGAGTGTAATTTGTTTCCATGGGTGTACTACATGGTTTTGCTTCTTGTAAATTGAATTTATTAATTAACTCTTCAATTTTTGAAGTTTGGTTAATTAAGTAGCTTTTGTTTACCTTTCGAATGTTCATGGATAAATAATTGCTTACGTCCCCTAAATTCTTTAATTCATACTCTTTATTTAAGTTCGCGATTATTTCCTCAATGGTTTCGTCTTTCCCTGCAATTAAAAGGTCATCGACGTATGTTATTATATAGGTTGTTTCATTATTCCTTTTCTGTGTAAAAAGACATGTGTCAATTTTACTTTGAATGAAATTCATGTTTTTTAGTGTTTCTGTTATTTTATTATGCCACGCTCTCGCGGCTTGCTTAAGTCCGTAGATTGCCTTATTTAATTTACAAACTTTGGTTTCCTGGTTTGGTTCAACGAATCCTTCCGGCTGCGACATGTATATCTCCTCATCAAGTTCCCCATGTAAGAACGCGGTGTTAATATCTATATGCTTAACATTTAAGTTTTGGTGCAACGCCGCTATTAATAATGCTCTTATCGTAGTATACGATACGACTGGTGCGTAGGTTTCGTCATAATCCTCTCCGAATTTTTGCGTATATCCTTTAGCTACTAAACGTGCCTTATATTTTTGTATTTTTCCGGTATTGTCACGCTTTAATTTGTAAGTCCATTTGCAACCTATTATTCTCTTATTCGGTGGAGGATCTACAATTGACCATGTTTTATTTTTTCTTAAAGAATTCATTTCGCTCTCCATGGCTTCTATCCAATTCTGTTTTACCGGAGAGTTTTCCATTAATTTAACTTCCTTATAATCCTTTGGTTCATTAATTTTGTCGTCTTTGACAATATATATAAGCCTATCAGGAGGTACGCCTTTATTTATTCTATCTGAACGCCTTGGTTCCGCAATTTGTTGTTGGGACGCGGATGGTGTTGTTTTTCCGTTCGAAATTTCTATCTCCACGAGATTTTTACAATTGCGTTTTTCGTCTTCATTTTGTTTTTGTTCAATTTCAGGCTTATCATTTACGTATTTGAATTTATTTTCAAGAAATTTTACCGTTCTCGCGATTTTTATTTCATTTCCTCCTACATATATGCGGTATCCCTTAGATTCATTGTCGTATCCCACAAAAATACCTTCAACAGCTTTATTATCTAATTTTTGTCTTCTGGCTTTATCAATATAAGCGAAGGCTTTGCAGCCAAATACTTTAACGTAACTTAAGTTTGGCTGTCTTTCTGTCCATAATTCATATGGCGTTTTTGCATTAGCTTTTGTAGGCAGTCTATTTTGTAGGTGGTTTGCCGTACAGATTGCTTCCCCCCAGAACTTTAAAGGTAGATTTGATTCATTTAACATTGTCCTTGCCATCTCAACTAACGACCTATTTTTCCGTTCAGCCACCCCGTTTTGACTTGCACAATATGGGACTGTATGTTGATGTTTTATCCCATTTGATTTGAGATAATTCTCAATTTCATCTGATGTAAATTCTCCCCCATTATCCGTTCTGATTTCTTTCGGTTTTTCACCAAATTTGTTGCTTATCAGCGCAATGAACTCTTTGAGTTTTTCATAGACTTCACCTTTTCTTTTCAATAGATAGATTATTGTGAATCGCGAGTAGTCATCGATAAAAGTCAAGAAATATGATTTCCCCCCAATCGTGGGTGTCTGAAAAGATCCACAAACATCCGAGTGAATAAGTTGAAGCCTTTTACTTGCTCTATACTGAGCAACTTTCGGATAGGGTTCATCAGTTAATTTCGCCTTAATACACGGTTCGCAATCTATATTATGTTTACAATTGTTTATCTGGATACCTCTTACTAATTCCTTTTGTGTAATTTCTTTAATCGATGTTAGATTTCTGTGTCCTAACCTTCTATGCCATAGTTCTAGACAATTTTTATTGTTGCACGTTTGTGTAATGTTCGCGTGGTTTTCGTTAGCCAACTGGACTTCATAGAGGTTATTTACCTTTTGTGCTTCTAAGCAGATTTCTCCATTAAGTTTGAAAGAGCATCGGTCATTTTTAAATACAATCTCACATCCGTTTTGGGTTGCTTTGCTGACTGATAGTAAATTCGTTTCGATTTCAGGTACTAGAAGTACATCTTTAAGTGTTATTTTATGAATTTTATTATCCGATGTCAGCGCATTTAAATTTACATCGCCTGAACCGTAAGCGATAAGTTTTTTTCCGTTTGCGATAGTCACGTTTGTTTTTTCCCTCGATTTTATCTCTGTAAACATTGATTCAGAGGATGCAATGTGACTTGAGCTACCGCTATCCACAATGAATGTTTTATTTTCTATCCCTTGTGTTATAAATGCATAATCTTTGTTTTCGCTGTTTCTCCATGTATTGTTTTTTCCTTCATAGCGATTAAACCTGTTATACGATTCCGATGCTTGTTCATTCTTAAAATTGTTTTCACCCCTTTGAAAAACGAGTGATGTAGAATAGTGTTTTTTGTAATTTTTGTTGTGTTGATTTTGTTGTGTTGTGTGTGTTTTGTTTTTATTGTGCCAACATTCTTGTGTGTTATGGCTTCTCATTTTACAAATCGAACAATATTTTGATTCTTTTTTAGCTGGAAACTTTTTCTGAGCTTTAAAAGCTTTCGCTGTATTATCAATACTTTCATAGTTTTCATTTCGACGATTAAACTCGTCAATCAGCTTGTTTTTAATATATGACGGAGTTAATTGTGCTTCTTCTTTACTTTCGAGAGCAGTAATTAAATTATCATAAGACTGGGGCAGAGAGCACAGGAGGAGCGCGGAAATGTGGTGATTATCAATTATTTCGCCTATAGCTGCCAAATGATCAACGAGCTCCATTATTTTTGTAATATGATTTATCATATTTCCATTTTCTGCTAATTTTATACTATATAATTTTCTAAGGAGAAACAATTTGCTTGTGAGATTAGATCTTTCATGGATTTCTTTTAATGCATCCCATGTTTGTCTAGCAGTTTGTAAATTCTTAACATGGGTTATCTGTGAATCATCGATAGTTAGATTTATCAATGCCCGGGCCTTCCTATCATTTTTGGACCATTGATCGGTCAAAGGGGTCGGTGGATTATCGGTTATTACATGGAACAGCTCTTCTTTAGTTAAGAGCATTTCAATTTTAAATTTCCATGTACTGTAATTCGTTGCTGTCAATTTTTCAATTGAATAATTATCTTTTAATGTAGCCATTCTAATCTTATATTTTTATTTGTTTTTTATTCAATATTTTTTATTTGTGTGTAATTAGTATATCACTATGTTATCAAATTGATATAACTTTTTAAATCGTTCTCATAATCATTGAAAGACGTTTGTCTTATTAATGGCGTGAGTTGTCATTATAACCTCAATACAATAGTTTTTCTTTATTTCTTATCATTAATCAGAATTAAATAGGAGAGTAAAAGGTACTCACCCGATAAATTCTTCTTCATTGAAGTATCCAAGAATTAAATCCACCATAGGAGAAGGGAAACGGGCATATTCACATTTTGATCTATACACTGCACTAATTCATCTTAATAAAGACGTATAATATTATTATATGGTAAGTGTAAAACACACACACAAATTATTGTATACACACTTCTTCATTTTCTACTTTTAATTTTTAACACGCGAGAAAAACAAACACAGCAAAAGGGTAGTGCTCTCAGCAAGCTAAAAAACAGAGAACAGAATGAATTTAAATCGATACATACATAAATCATAATATAGAAACAATTATTAATAAAAAAAGAGTCATTTAGAAAGTTTTGACAGTTTTTGTAAACCTGTAATTGTTCGCTCGTAATCACTGCTTCCAAGGTCACTCTAACGAGCACTTAACTTTATTTATGATGCCATGATAACTGTCACTTGTTGCACAACGGAGGAAATTATTTACGAATTGCGCAATGTTTCTATCACTAATTTCCTTATTTAGAGCAGAAGAGTCAGAAGAAATCCGAAGTGCTCTGTAAACAAAAGTATAAAAGGAAGCCACTTTATGCTGTGGAGGATGGTTAGAAAAAGCATGCGGAGGTAGAGATACAGCGAAAGGTTTTCTATATACAGAGGTAGAGAACCGATCAGGGTGTTTAGTGACCAAGACATCGAGGAAAGGAAGAGAATCATTCTCTTCGACTTCAAGAGTAAACTGGATGCAAGGATCAACAGAGTTGACAAAAGAAAGGAGATTTTGGAGATCCAGCTCAAAAGGAATTAAGATAAAAGTATCATCAACATACCTACACCAGAAGGGAAAATCAAATAAACTGAAGAGTCTTTCTTCCACAAAATGCATATAAATGTCACATAAAAGAGGAGATAAAGGATTGCCCATGGCTAAACCATCCGTTTGAACATAAAAGGAATTATTAAATTGGAAAGCAGTTTGCTTAACACAAATACTAACTAATTGCAGGATCTCGTCAATCTCGATGGAAGAGTAATGGAATTCGCGTAGCCTTCTTTCCAAACAGTCAATTGCTCCTTGAACAGGGACGTTAGTGAAGAGGGATTTAACATCTAAGGAAATCATTTTGTAATTACAAGGAGAAAGGCGTTTAATTTTATCAACAAAGTCAATAGAATTTTTAACAGTGTGAAAATTAGTGGAAGATAAAGGAGCGAGTAACTTAGAAAGGAACTTGGCAAGTTTATAAGAAGCAGTACCAATATTAGAAACGATAGGGCGAAATGAAAGAGTAGGTTTATGGACCTTAGGAAGAGCATAGAAACGAGCACAATTAGCTATAGAAGGAATGACCATACGTTTAGTGTTATTATTAAGAATGACAGACTTATTAACGACCTCCTTGATATCAGAAAGGTGTTTAGTAGAAGGATCTTTCTTTAATTTAGAATAAGGACCAGAGTTTAACATAGATTCCACATGAGAAATATAATCAGACTTATTGAGAAGAACGGTTTGACCGCCTTTATCAGCCTTAGTAATAAGAAGGTTAGGGACAGAATTAAGTTCACTGATAGCAGATTTTTGAGAAGAAGAAAGATTAGATTTAACTGAAGATTTATTAGAAGAAATGACGTTAGCCAAAAGGTAGCGAAGAGAATCAAGTTGACCAGGAGAAATTTTACTATTTTTGAAAGAATGTTCAATCGGAGCGATTAAATTCGGAATAGAAGGTTTGGAAACGCGCGAAAAATTCAAACCAAGAGAGAGAACATCACGTTGGGAATCAGTAAGAGAATGAGACGATAAATTGACAACATAATTTTGCCGAAGAGGAGAGATACCAGGAGCAGGAGAATTAGAAGTCAGAAGTGACGAAAATTTTTTTTATCCAATATAGCACAGTGACATTTAGATTTGTAATCAACGTAGGCAAAAATCCGTTTCTCAAGAAAAGGGAAATAAATAACAGAATTACTTAACAGCAAATGTAACGAATATAATTCATATTCAATGCACGAAAGAGAGTGCCGAACATCTTGAATAATGGCTCTAAGAACAGCAAACTTACTCCTGGTTAAGGCATTTTGAACGCGAAAGGATGAAGGAAGCTTGTAAATAATATTAATGAACTTAGGAACAACGTGTGAACGTTTACACCTTAAAAGAAAATTAAGCCTATTCAAAAACCTAGCCCGCTTCAAACGAAGATGCTTGAAACGATTAATAAGCGAAGAACCCATAACAAGAGAAAAGAAAAAACAAGGCCAGAAATAATGGTAATAATAAATAAATAAATAAAACAAAATTAAAAAATAAAAAATAAATAAATAAAAAGAAAACACAGTAAAAATAAATAAAAAAGGCAAAAAATTCACTAAAAAACAATACACACAAGAAGCAGGAAGAAAGAAAAAGGACTTACCATGAACACGTGGAAAGCAGGAACGGTGTAGAAACCCAAAATAGTTAAACAATATTGAGAAACACCGAAAATACTGGCGATAAATATATATCAATAAATAAAAACTTTGTTAAATCACCATAAAAAGATAAATTAAACAGGACGCGTTTCGAGCTGCAAAATTACTGCTCGTCATCAGCTGTTCCAAACACGTGTCACAACGGACAGAGTGGAAATAACAGTGAAATAAAGAAGGAGGAGATTACACAGAGTGCGACAGGTGGCGCTGCTTGTCACAGCCAAGGAGGAAGAGAAAAGTAAAGATAAACTCAAAGAAGGAGGGAGGAGATTACAAAGAGTGCCCCAGGTGGCGCTGGCTAAAAGAACACAGGTGGCAGAGAAAAACTAATAAAAGATAAAGAAAACAATTGAAAAATAAATAAAATAAAATAAATAAATCAATTAAAATAAATAAATAAATAAATAAATAAAAATCAAAATAGAATAAAATTAATTAATTAAAAATGATATAATAAAATAAATAAATAAAAATAATGTCCTCTTTTATGTGACATTTATATGCATTTTGTGGAAGAAAGACTCTTCAGTTTATTTGATTTTCCCTTCTGGTGTAGGTATGTTGATGATACTTTTATCTTAATTCCTTTTGAGCTGGATCTCCAAAATCTCCTTTCTCTTGTCAACTCTGTTGATCCTTGCATCCAGTTTACTCTTGAAGTCGAAGAGAATGATTCTCTTCCTTTCCTCGATGTCTTGGACACTAAACACCCTGATCGGTTCTCTACCTCTGTATATAGAAAACCTTTCGCTGTATCTCTACCTCCGCATGCTTTTTCTAACCATCCTCCACAGCATAAAGTGGCTTCCTTTTATACTTTTGTTTACAGAGCACTTCGGATTTCTTCTGACTCTTCTGCTCTAAATAAGGAAATTAGTCACCTCAAATCTCTCGCTCTCACTCGTGGTTATAATCCCTCTTTGATTGACAAAGCTCTGTATAAATTTAATCAGCCTAAACGTCTTCTTACTGATTCTAATAATTCGTCTAATATTAACTCTATAGTTCTACCTTTTTATTCTCCTCTTTGTTTCAAAATAGCTAAAATCCTTTCTCGTTTCAATTTTAAAGTTATCTTCAAACCTATGAATAAAATTAAATTATCGTCTTTGAAAGATCCTATTCCTGTTGAGAACCGGTGGGGTGTTTATTTTATTCCTTGCTCTTGCAATTTGGGTTATATTGGTCAGACCAGAAGAGCGTTGAAGAAAAGATTGGATGAACATCAGAGGTACATTAAAAATCAGGAATTATCTAGGTCTTCCATTGCTTCTCACTGTTGGTCTTCCGGTCATTATTTCAATTTTTCCATGGCCAGAATTATTTCTAATCCTGCCTCTCCTTCTCATTTAGATACTCACGAAGCTTATTTTATTTATAAAAATTGTAATACTCTTGTCAACGATCTCTCTTCATCCCCCTCCCTTTCTCCTGCATGGAAATTACTTTTGTAGTTTTTTATTATTACTATAATCACTTTTTTTTTTTTTTTTTTTTTTTTTAACTATTTTATTATTTTTATTTATTTATTTTATTATATCATTTTTAATTAATTAATTTTATTCTATTTTGATTTTTATTTATTTATTTATTTATTTATTTTAATTGATTTATTTATTTTATTTTATTTATTTTTCAATTGTTTTCTTTATCTTTTATTAGTTTTTCTCTGCCACCTGTGTTCTTTTAGCCAGCGCCACCTGGGGCACTCTTTGTAATCTCCTCCCTCCTTCTTTCAGTTTATCTTTACTTTTCTCTTCCTCCTTGGCTGTGACAAGCAGCGCCACCTGTCGCACTCTGTGTAATCTCCTCCTTCTTTATTTCACTGTTATTTCCACTCTGTCCGTTGTGACACGTGTTTGGAACAGCTGATGACGAGCAGTAATTTTGCAGCTCGAAACGCGTCCTGTTTAATTTATCTTTTTATGGTGATTTAACAAAGTTTTTATTTATTGATATATATTTATCGCCAGTATTTTCGGTGTTTCTCAATAAAGCAAATCATTGGGTTCAAACTCCGTGCCTCTCGTGCTGTCTACTACTTTGAGAGCAGAACCTTTTGATCACTGGTGGTGAGTAAGCTAAGAGTAATTTTAAGATTTAGAAAAAAGTCTGGCAATGATTAATTAAAGTGACATTATAAATAACCGTAGAAATGCTGCATATTTCAGCCCAGACATTTAGAGCGTAATTATCCAAATATGCTCGAGTATGGTTACCAAAAAACTAATTACCAAATTAAATAAGTGACATGAAATATTTTTTTTATTTTTCTAACTGATGACCAGGCCGCTACCTGCCTAGTTGCTCCAGCTAAACGGATTTGATACCTGTTATCGGAGTGGGTGCTCGCCTAATCTTCGCGTCGCGGCAATAAATCGAATGAGTTCCTAAATCGTCATCCTAACGGCAGTGGCTACTGCTTATTTGTGAACTTTGTTTATCCGGTTGCTTAATATTTTGATCTTGTTGTTTCGTATCTGCGTTTTGCTACTCAAGTTGATCTCGTAATTTAGAACCTTGGTCAAGGGACAAAACCTGACAAGTCATCTCCAGAGGTATAATTCACAGGTAACTTGGACACTTGGAGGATTTTGCATCCACGACAGGTTTTACATGCAACAAGTGCCATTAACCTACATGGCGGACATTTTCTGTCTCTAATCCTATGACCAGACCCTTAGAAGAACGAGTTACTTGTCTGGCATCTAAGTGGTCGCTGATGAAACTATGGAGATTTATTTCATCCACAAAATAGCTTGCTTTTTGTGTTAGATATATGGAGTATTTCTAAAATTAACAAAACCTTTATTTCGGGAAAATTGTTTAGGTTAATCTCAGTTAATGACTTGTTCGGCAAAATTTTAACAGAAGTAATATTATAACGTTGTGATGAACTACGCCTTGACATGTCTAAAAGCGTCGTATATGTGTATGAGAGAGCATCGAATTTGGCTGGTTTTGTTCATGGGTCTAGTATAGACTTCGCCAAAAGTATTCAAAAATTAGGTTTGTCCATTGTGCAAGCCAATGTTTAAACTTCGCATTGTTCAACAGGATGTTGATTACTGCTATCTGAAACTGACTTATAACTGACAACGTCTTCTAAACTGTAATAAAGATCCTAAGACTAACATTTAGGCATACAACATGTGCAAACCCTCAAAAACATTATAACAAGAAGCACACAACAACACCTCACGAACATAATAGGGTTTCAATCTTTATTCTTTATGTAGAAAGTCTTTTTCAAAATTTAAACAAATTCATTTCAAATGAAGATATTCTAATAAATTTTTAAGTGCTTCTTCCAGGATTTGCTTTCCTGGAGTAAATAAAAAGGAAGCACATTAGAAAATAAATATTTCCCAATATTTTGACGATAAAATGACAATGTCACGAGTGAAAGCTGAATAAGAATTGCGGCGTGAGAGAATTGCTAATATTGACACAAACACAGAGGTCTCAAAATTTTTAGAGTATTCTACGACGTATACTCTACAATGAAGCACTTGCAAACAGTCTTGGCTACAACCCTGATAACAACTAGCCAGTGTTGGAGAGTCGTTTTTGACTATGAAAACAATTAAATAGTTGCTTTGAAGTGTTATGGCTGATGAGAGACTGGATTTAGTAGCCTTGTTATAATTTCCATTCATTGGGACTTCATAGTAGATCCTGATTAAGTAATGATAATGGGCTTCATAGCTGAGAAGAAAGCACGAAGATTGTTGCTTCTGTAGCATTAGTAAACTTATTGCACCAAGAATAATGCATTTATAATTATTGAAATTCTAATCAGAGACTGTTAAATATTAAAGTAATTTTTAGGATTACATATATCTGTAACAATTATTTTTTTTTTCTTTGGAAAAAATATGTGTAATTTATTTCATCTACGGATTAATCGTTTTAAGACCCTGCGCTCATAATTCGAAACACTCGTATGCTAATATTCATCCTGTGTTTTAAATCTATTCAAATTACTTGTTTGCATTTCAATATTTTTTATTAATGTTTTTCTCGTAGAATATATGAGGCTCATCTCAAACATTTTTAGCTGTGCTTTTTTATATTCATTTCAATATCCCCCTTAAAATCTCATCCGGTTTCTGAACTTTTCTAAAAACTGCAAGTGCTCTCGAAAGCCGTAAATTGTAACAGAAATAAAAAAAAAATACGAAATAACAATTTTTGACATGTTTTCAAGTATTCCTTGCAGAAATATAACTTAGGTTAAGATTAGTTTATTTTTTATTTACGCTTTAAATTATGCAAATTACTATTGTTAGATCGGAAAAAATTCCAAGATTAAGCCCCCTCCGAAGGAAAATCCTGGCTACGGGCCTGGTTACTGACAGGGCAAAAAACAACACTGTTGCGCGTTCGTCTGCCTCACTGGATTTCCTCCATCACACTGCAGCGGTAATTGGCGGTAAGTCATTTAATATTTTTATTCAAGGTGTCGAATCCAAGGCTATTCCTCACCGTGACCCTCGGGTTGTCCAAACAGAAATAAAAACTAAAATTGTTTATTCCGGCGATATTAATGTACGCTACACTAGAAACGGTAGCATTATTTTTATCACCTCTAATGTTGAGTATCCTTCTGGAATATGTCAGCTATCGGAATTTTTGGGAGTGACTATAAAGCACTGTGTTATTTGGGAGAATCTGCGCAATAATCTGGCCGAGGTAGGTTTGGAAATCTCAGCAACCAATCATATTAAAATACTTGAACTTCGCAACTCCTTCGTAAAGACTCTCAAAATACAAACTCTCCAGTACTTATCACTTTTCTTGGAACTAATTTACCTTTAGAAATCAAAATGTGGAGCTCTTTGCACTCTATTCGCCAATTCGTAGTCAGGCCCCGACAATGCAACAAATGTTTCAAATTTAATCATCCTTCGGGGAAATGTAATTCTGAGCAAGTCAGCATAACGTGTAGTCTTAGTCGCACGGGGCCATGCTCTTCACCGGTGAGATGCTCGAATTGTGGAGGGGAACATAGAGCTGACTATCTACAATGCCCGTCTCACTCTAAAAAGACGGATTTTCTGAAATATATAAGCAAAAACTTTTTATCTTTCGTAGAAACTCGTCGCCGTTTTTCGCTGAAATCTGGTTCTGGAACTTACGTCGAAGTTACCGGTATAAAAAAATCTGATTATGAGAAGTTCCTTAAAATAATAGGAATGAGGACGAATAATATGTTGAAAATCTTCGTGGATATTTTTCATAAACACTCTGAGAAAATATTGGAATTTATTAACATTCTAAGTACTCTAATTATGAATAATAATTATATCAGAAATTAGCGACTCGTCCCACGGTCAGAAAAACATCATAAAACTGATAACAGATTTTAAAAAAAAATGCTGGTATTTGTTTATTTTCTTGTCTGGGGTTTGTTATTACCGTGGGTAGTTCCGTCCTTTCTTTACACTTTTGCGCTGTGCTATCTTGTGGTTTTCGGGGTTTTTTTTAGCTTTGCATGGGTTTTCGCTTTATACAGTGGAATTGCCGTGGAATTTCTCAGAAACTCCCTTGGCTGAATTGTCCTCCCTTTTCTTCGGCTGACATCTTGGTTCCCCAAGATACTTTTTAGGTGCGTTCGTAATTATGTAAAAACGTAGCACCTATAGTGGTCGTTCAGTCCGTCCGTCTGTCTGTCCGTCCGTCTGTCCGCATATAACAACGCAAAAACTACCCAACCAAATCGTTTGAAATTTAAAATACATAATTATTACATAATTTTGTCGAGTCATTTCAAATTTTATGATAATCGGGTGCAATGATCAATTACAGGAGCAATCAAAAGTATTCAATTACATTATAGTCAATGGGGAAAAAGTTTCAAATGTATTTTATAAGTTTGAAATTTAAAATACATAATTATTACATAATTTTGTCGAGTTATTTGAAATTTTATGAAAATTGGATGCATAGATCAATTACAGGGACAATCAAAAGTATTCCGCTACATTACGGTCAATGAGGAAAAATGTTTCAAATGCATTTTAATGGTGTTACACTCATTCGAACTAAAATTTATAGGCAACTATAAAGTAGTACATATTATAATTTACATTTTACATCATTTGTGGTGCAAGGAACATTTGTTTTTGATTTACAAGGCCACACAAAAGTATTCCATTACATAATGGTATAGGGAGAGCATTGTTTGATGAGCGTTTTAATTGTAATTCACTATTTACAATTTTATGAAATTGATATAAGAGAGTAATATTTTTAAAACTTCGTTATCGTACGAACGCACCTCATTTGCTACGCTTCACGTGCAATTTCCAACTTGTTTGACTAATGATCGGCCTCTCGTCATTCCTAGCAGGATTGTTTACCGTCTGGATAGGACTGGTCGTCCAGGTGGTGGTCTTGTCATTGCGGTTAATGCGGCCTGGTCCTCCAGGATGCTGACTTTTGGGAACTCTGCTTGGGTTAATGAAGTGCTTGGTATCAGTATATCTTTAGACTCAGTTAACTTCAATATCATTAAAAGGTATTCTCCGTCGGGCTGTGTGGTTCCTGATCTTGCCAATATCAGTCGCTGTGTATCCGGAAGCACTTTTATTCTGGGTGATTTTAATTTACATCATCCCATGTGGGGTTCCTCGGTGTATTCCCGGACTAGTGAACAGTTTGTCGATTGGCTCTCGGATAGCTCGTTCTGCGTAATAAATAACCTCGGATCATATGCATGTTGCCTTTAACGGGTCCTCTTTAATTGGTATGTGGCTTTGTTCTCCGTATTTACTTATCTGTTCCACGCTGTGTGTGGATGAGGATTTATTTGACAGCGATCATTTCCCGATTGTCATTTCTGTCACTACTAATCCTCATTCTCCTCCTTGTCGTCCCCTCTATAATTGGCCGTTGATTTGCCGTGTTGTCAACATTAAGCTAAACTCGTTGACTGAGATTAACTTTAACTCATTCCTGAGACTGGTCCACAGCTCTATGTCTAAGTTCAGCACTGCTAGACCTAACCCCTCTAAAAATCTTCCGGTTTGGTGGACTACAAGGTGCAGTAATCTCCGCAATCAGATGAATTTTTTTCTGAAGAAGGCACGCCGTCTCGTATCTAATGAGTATTTTATCAAATACAAGAGGATCTCAGCAAAACTTCGGCAGGTTATTAGAGACTCCAAAAGACAGTTTTGGGATACCACTTGCCGGTACGTTGTTGACCCTCGCCTTCTACATAAATTTTTTCGAAAAATTAAAAATCGGTCTAGTGCCAATCCGGATTCTCACCTGCGGCGTCATCATCTCATCTCCGGATTACAGCATGCATCTTGATCCTCTTTTAGTTCTGATGGGACTGCTCAAGCTAATTATCTGGTGGATTACTTTAGTGAGATCTGTAAACATGAGCCAATTCCCTTTACATATGGAGTTGATGATAGCTCCTCTCTCAACTGTCCCTTCACGTTAGCCGAACTAAAAGACGCCATCTTTCGCACTAAAATTCTACTCCAGGCGAGGATAAAATTAGTGCTGCTCTATTCAAAGGTTTAGATGATGCTTCTCCTCTACTATTGCTTCAACTATTTAATGACATCGGGCTCTCCGGCGAAATCCCATCTAGTTGGACTTCTGCGGTGCTTCTCCCGATACTTAAGCCTGTAAACCAAAAACTCAAGTCTCCTCTTACCACCCGATTGCCTTAACTGAATTTTTTGAAAGACTTATTTCATCTAATTAAGCCCGATCAGTGTTTAAAATATAACCACCAACCCTGGTCAAAGCTCGCGTGGGCGCCCCCCCCCCCCCAAAAAAAGAAAAAAACTTATGGGGGATTTGATCATGTGATTGTGCGATTTGTGCCTATCTGTTATTTGTTGCGCTTTGTTTCGTGGGTTGACTGATAAAATTTAACAATTTAAGTGGTGATTTAAATTTTTTAATAATTTTCTTTTTATTTATTTAAAAATCATTTATCAGTTGCTTTATATTTTTTGTGTTAAGTAGAATGCTAGTTATAAACAAGGTTGAGGTATCCACATATTACAAGATTGATTTGTAATCTACGGAATTTCAATAGAATTTGCACTGTTAGTTAGAAAATTTTTCAGAGAAAGTTTTAGTACGTATATATTTCATATTTAATGATTGTATATTTTAATACCGTGTGGATAACAGGCCAAAATATATCGTAAAATATGAGAAAAAAAACGACATCCGAAATCACGTTAGTATAAGCATTCAATGGAAAATTTATAAACATTCTAATCATACTTTATTCATTACAAAACTAGAAGGCAAACACCAAATATTTCACCGCTTTAAAAAATATGTGTACAGATATTTTTAGTTAAAAAATGCATATCTTTTGCTTTTTGCTTTTATAATAATTTTCCATTTTGATTTTAACACCGTAAAATATCTACGGATGCATTATATTTGCATTCTAATCTCGATAAAAACTCACTTCTAAAATTTTCAAAATAAAGAAAAACATTAAGAAATTATTTTACGCGCATATGGATATTTTCTCAGAATACTTTTTTTTTATTTGCTTAATATATATGTATATGAATCACTTTGGAACGATACTTAGAATATTAAAAGAGTTCAAATATAAAACTTTCTCCGCAAAACATCTCATTTTCCTCGTGTTTAAATAAGTATTTTATTATTACAATAGAAATACATGTGCTTCTGTATTATTAATATAAAATTTATCTTTAATAAAAAAATTTTATTTATTAATAAAAAGCAACCAATAATAATAAAAAGAAATCATAAACTGACTTTTGACCCACGAAGGATTCGATCCCGTAACGTCTATTGTTCAACGATCTAACCGTTCGGCCATCGAGCTTACACTTCATTTGCAACAGATTATCTTAATAATTAGCACCGTAATTAATCAAATCCGTGATCTGTTCTTGATTTGTTATTGAGCGCACAGTAGTGAACTCAGTGGCGAATACTGAACTACATTACGTGGGAAGTCCTTCCCTCTATGTTCATGACTGAATGGAAAGCCGTCCGCTCCATGTGCCTGCGTCCTGAGCTCGCGCGTGCAGCTCGCGTAGTCCATGAACACAACCTAAGTTACTTTAACTGCAACTAACTGCGACTGTTAATTTTTGTTTACTAACAGAAAACTTAATGCATGGCTATTTCTGTGGAAAAATAACTTTTTTTTATTGCTTACAATTTTTATGTTATGTAAAGCTTTAATTTTTGTTAAATAATCTTTTACTGAACTGTGAAAGAAGAGAATTGAATATTTTGAAATCAGATGTTATTTTAATCAAATTTCTTTATGAATATGAGCGTCTCCTTGAAGCAAATTATTCACTTGAAAAATGTCAGTCACATGCAAATATATTGCACGCCCTATGCTATTAGTATAAGAAGCTTCGGAAATTCGTACATAATAAAAAATAAAACTAAGGTATGCTTGATTTAGTACTTATTCGATAAACAACTATTTTAATCAAGTAATCTAGCAAAATAAAAAAACAACGTTGATAGCACCAGAACTTTAAATTTTAAAGCATCGGTAAAGTTTCGGTAGCATTAAGCGTACCGTTCTCAATGCCTCAGTTCTGCAATTCTTTTATGTTTTCTTCTGTCATTTTAACTAAGAGAGCTCTAAAAGCAGACATAAAGGACTATTTGTGGTCTGCTGATCACAAATTGTGAAACACTATATTAAAACATTGTGTTCATGAGTGCTGTGCCAGAGCTTTCTTGGATGGTAAGGGGAAAGGGTGGGGCAAAGTTTTCTTTTGATATTATTAAATGTTATTTTTATTAATAGTTCCAGTTTTTTCAACATTATATTAATCTATAGGCGATATTTAACCATCCTCATAATCTCATTTCCCAGTATGAAGCGAAATTTAATTTCAAATAACAGAAATGTATCAAAATACCCAAAACTCTAGTAATGGACATCTCATAAAAAGTAACAAATATAATTGTTTTTATGACTGTACTTAGAAACAGAATTTAATGAAGGCACAATAATCAAACAAAATAGTTATTTTTAAATAAATTGAACAGTTACGACACCAATAATTAATAAAATATTTGTGATAATCATTCACTGTTTGCGTCAATTATAAGAAGATCAATATTTTAATTATTTTAGATGGATAGTTTAAAATACTAAACATCAGGCAATTACAGGTATCAAATTATTTAGACAGTGGTGGATTTAAAAGATAATAATCTTTTTAAAATAAAAAACTGGATTTGGAATATTAATGTATAGATTTGTCGGTACTTACGTATTAACGCCACCGCAGCAGAGCTTCCGCTATTGAAAACTTAATGCATGGCTATTTCTGTGGAAAAATAACGTTTTTTTTATTGCTTACAATTTTTATGTTATGTAAAGCTTTAATTTTTGTTAAATAATCTTTTACTGAACTGTGAAAGAAGAGAATTGAATATTTTGAAATCAGATGTTATTTTAATAAAATTTCTTTATGAATATGAGCGTCTCCTTGAAGCAAATTATTCACTTGAAAAATGTCAGTCACATGCAAATATATTGCACGCCCTATGCTATTAGTATAAGAAGCTTCGGAAATTCGTACATAATAAAAAATGAAACTAAGGTATGCTTGATTTAGTACTTATTCGATAAACAACTATTTTAATCAAGTAATCTAGCAAAATAAAAAAATAACGTTGATAGCACCAGAACTTTAAATTTTAAAGCATACTGGTTTCGGTAGCATTAAGCGTACCGTTCTCAATGCCTCAGTTCTGCAATTCTTTTATGTTTTCTTCTGTCATTTTAACTAAGAGAGCTCTAAAAGCAGACATAAAGGACTATTTGTGGTCTGCTGATCACAAATTGTGAAACACTATATTAAAACATTGTGTTCATGAGTGCTGTGCCAGAGCTTTCTTGGATGGTAAGGGGAAAGGGTGGGGCAAAGTTTTCTTTTGATATTATTAAATGTTATTTTTATTAATAGTTCCAGTTTTTTCAACATTATATTAATCTATAGGCGATATTTAACCATCCTCATAATCTCATTTCCCAGTATGAAGCGAAATTTAATTTCAAATAACAGAAATGTATCAAAATACCCAAAACTCTAGTAATGGACATCTCATAAAAAGTAACAAATATAATTGTTTTTATGACTGTACTTAGAAACAGAATTTAATGAAGGCACAATAATCAAACAAAATAGTTATTTTTAAATAAATTGAACAGTTACGACACCAATAATTAATAAAATATTTGTGGTAATCATTCACTGTTTGCTTCAATTATAAGAAGATCAATATTTTAATTATTTTAGATGGATAGTTTAAAATACTAAACATCAGGCAATTACAGGTATCAAATTATTTAGACAGTGGTGGATTTAAAAGATAATAATCTTTTTAAAATAAAAAACTGGATTTGGAATATTAATGTATAGATTTGTCGGTACTTACGTATTAACACCACCGCAGCAGAGCTTCCGCTATTGTGCCAATAAAAGCCAATCTTGTTGCACAAAAGTAATGGCCTCAAAAAATGAGCAAAAAAAGACACTAAAACACTAAAAAATTGCATCAAAATTCAGCAAAAAACAAGGCAACAAGGAATCCAAAAGTTTACTGCGGTGGCGTTAATACGTAAGTACCGATTGTCTCACTACTTTTAACAAGTAATCTTCATGAGACTAACTTTATGTATCATTTATAATAATTAGTATTATAAATATGAAAGAAATGATGCTGTGAGTTGAATATTTTAAATCCCAAATAAAAAAAATTCAAAATAAAACTGTATACTTATTACTTATACTTATATCAGAGTTGTGCAATGTGCCGCCATGGTGCCCTTTGCGGGTTTTCTTGGTGCCCTTTTGAAGGTTTAATGTCATTAGTCTGTAAAAAAATAATAAAATTCCCTTGCAAAGGATACTTTATTTAAAATCTTTGACATTTACTTGAGAGATCTTTTAAAAATCTCTACATGTGTATTTCACGTATCAATAATTATAACAATGTATTGAAAGAAAGACAACAGTACATGATTAGTTATTAAAAGAAGAAAAGCTAATCATATACTGTTGCATTTTTACACTGATTTCTAGTTATTCTTTATAATAAAATTTATGGAAGTTATGGCGATAGGAATTAATAAATGTCTCCAATAACTTTTTTTCATATATTAAGAAAAAAAGTTTTAAAAAAGCGATTCTTCCCTCCTTCGAGCATGAAAGCTCAGCATTTTTGTTATTGCTATTGACGCTGTTGCACTGGCCATTTGGCTGTTTTATAAGAGGGCACAAAGGCTGTCTTTTTATCCCCCAAACTTAAAAAACTAGGTAATTTTGATGGGTTTTTTTTTTTTAAATCTGTAAAATCGCACGAGAAGATTTCCATTTTCGCTCTTCCAGGCTCTCTATTTATAACCACCCATGACCTTGTTTCTGTACTTTTTTGCAATGACAAATTTACACATCTAAAGAAAAAAAAATGTAGTTATTGCAGAATATTTGGCATCCACAACAAATCTACCAATATGACCTGATTACAATTATATTTTAATAATAGATGATTCTTCATTTCCTGGTTCCTTCCAATTAAAAAATGTTTGAAATAATCATAATCCCTATATCAAAAAAATATACTATTCAAAATTTACTATGATTTACTGTGTTTTTTTTTTTTTTTTTTTCTTTTAGCACTTTAGGTACATAAAGGCATGATGTTTCTACTGCGTTACACATTTGTATATATTTATATTATTAGTAATGTTAATAATGGTGCCCCTCATTCTTTACAACAGCTGAGATGCACCCATGCTTTGTAAAAGGTTGGACAGGCCTGCTTTAGATGTTTCTGCTTTTAATAACACGAGGTGGAACCCGTCGAATTTCGACGAAGAAAAAAAAAAAGTTTATAAAGGAACTGTTTCATTGATTTATAATAAACCCACAGAATTAGCTACAGTAAAACATGCATCTTAGATTGGTCAGACTAACTCTCAAACAAATATTATTTTAAGCTAAACAAACAAAAAGAAAAAACTATTTCTATAAAACTCAGTTGTCCAAATTATTAAAAATTAAAATTTAATCGCATATGTAATCAGCAGAGTATAACAAAGATTAGTAATTATGATGAAATTATCAGTTGAGGCTCTTATGTTTGGTATAAAGCGAATGAAAAAATATACAGGGTGTCCGAAAAGTCTGGAAACGGCCGAATAATTCGAGAAATACATATGAGATTCAAAAACGTAAATATACGTGTTAAATATTTTTAAATAAGCTACTCAGTGATACCAAATTTGACCTTCGCAACCGACCCCCTGGGGGTCAGAGGGGGTCCAACTTTGAAATCTTAAATTATAACCCCCATTTTTTATCGCAGATTCGGATTCTACGGACAAAAAAAAGTAACTTTTGTATTTGATGTTTATTTCAAATCCTCGTTTATCACGGTGTATTCGAGCATATTAAATCGATACATATTTCGGCTTTTCCAACGGGATTTTCCCTAATCGAAACTGATTGGGCAGAATTTTTGACGTCAAATTCCCCGTCTTTTGCAGAAATAGCGTTTCCTGAAAATCACCCGTGGCGATTATTTCAATAGTGCTACACTGTTAAAAATCTGACCCATTTGCTGTAGCGTCACTCCACAGCTATTATAGAATATCTCTTTTGTGACCAATGAGAGTGCTCCATAACACAGTAAAGTAACGTTTTCTATAAAAGTGGTGGAGTAACGATGCAGCAAAAGTGTCAATTTTTTACAGAGTACTTTACTGTGTTACGGAACATTCTCATTGGTCATGAAACAGATAATCTATAAAAGCTGTGGAGTGACGCTACAGCAAACGGGTCAAATTTTTAACTGTGTGTAGTACTATCGAAATAATCGGCACGGGTGATTTTCAGGAAACGCTATTCTTGCAAAAGACGAGGAATTTGATGTCATAAATTCTCCCCAATTAGTTTCGATTAGGGAAAATCCCGTTGGAAAAGCCGAAAAATGTATCGATTAAATATGCTCGAATACATCGATTAAATACGCTCGAATAAACGAGGATTCGAAATAAACATCAAATACAAAAGTTGCGTATTTTTGTCCGTAGAATCCGAATCTGCAATAAAAAATGGGGGTTATAATTTAAGATTTCAAATTTGGACCCCCTCTGACCCCCAGGGGGTCGGTTACGAATTTCAAATTCGGTATCACTGAGTAGCTTATTTAAAAATATTTAACACGTATATTTACGTTTTTCAATCTCATATGTATTTCTTGAGTTATTCGACCGTTTCCAGACTTTTCGGACACCCTGTATATATTCCTAATGGACATGATCATAGAATTCCCATGGGAAATCTAAACCCGTCATTCTTTTCATCACCTCAAAATTTACATACGCACTTCTCATAGCATTTTAATTTGATCATTTTAAAACCACTTGCTTTTTTATATAAAAAATCGTTATTTGCATCCACTTTTCAAAAAAGCATTTCATTTTTACAAATCCAGTCTTAAACAACATTTATTGAAAAGTATGCATATGACATCATTAGGACGGAATATTATACAAACGCAGCAAAAACAATATTCAAGACACTCGGCAAAACAAATCGGATAGCTGATGATTCAAAAATCTTCACTTCTTTATTTATAATAGCTCCATGTTTTATCAGAAATCATTCATTTGTATTTTTTTTTTTGAAATTTGGAAAATATCATTACATAAACACGGATAAATAAAATTGCTCTCGTTTAGCTTTCCGAACTGAATAAATTCGGCAAAATCACTCGAATATTATTTAAAATACATTTTTGTAAAGAGAATGTGTTGTATCCTTTGTAAATTAAGTTTGCAATAAACTAAAAACGTATTTATTTCATGAATAAAAACGCAATAAAACAAAATTCATCGGATTTTTTATCAGACGATTTCTTTTGACATATTTTTATTTCAGTTTTTATCAATTTTAAGGGAAAATGGCGTATTTTTGTTGCCACAATTACAAAATTCGTACAAAAAACTATAGAAAAATTAATAACTCATAAATAAATTGAGATACAGCTCTCAAATAAATTGCATTTAAAAGTACATTTTTTTCTCAATACGACAATATAAAAATTCAAAATGTGCGTTATTTAGAAGTATAAAATTTGTAGTACCGAAAAATTGCAAAACCGAATTGCATGCGAAAGTGTTGCCATTCATTTAATGACGTACGCGTTACGCACAGATACGTTTGGCCTTTATTATATAGATGTCATATTTGTTAGACAATTTTATTTTTAAAACATGTTTTAAATGTTTAATTTCTTATCTAGCTGTGAAGTACCTAAAGTAAGCCATTTTAGTGATAAGAAAATTCACATTTTATTTTTTTTAGTTACAGACTATCGAATCTTGAGAATTAATATGCCTGCAGGCTCTGTATGTAAAGCATACAGTTATGTATAGAGTAACATAACTCTTGATAGAACTAACCAATTTGTTTAAACATCAGTTTTCTAAGTTCATTCTGATGAAGTACTTGTCTGATTCAATTTGGAGCATATATGAAGGGGGGAAACCAGGACCTGATTACCGCCAGGCCAATTAGGCCGTGGCGTTGGGGCCCACTGCTGAAAAATGCTCAAATTTAATAATAATTTTTTTTTTTTTTTTTTTTTTTTTTTTTTAAATACTGCAGTTTAAGTAGTGATTTTCTTAAAAACCAGAAATGATTTTTACTAACTTGGCAACCGTATGATAATCTAATCCCATTGAATACTATTGGAGAAAAAAAAAGGTCTAACTACTATTTTGATGCAAGGGGGCCACCCGAAAAGTACTGAGCCTTGGGTCCCTTGCAACCTTAATCGGGCTTTGGAGGAAAATGTGGGAGAGCTAATCTCTTCTTTTTTTATTTTTTGAAGGGCATTATTCTTTGAAATAAGTGTATACTATACAACTAGCAAAAGCCATGCATTGTTTTAATTCGAGAAGCATTTATTTCATAAGATAAATATTTGAAAGCAAAATTTTCTTTTTCTTTTTTGCATCTTTATTAATCAAGCACTTTATTTTATGTTTTGGTGCATTTTTAGAAATATAAATGCAGTCAAATAACTAAAAATTTCCTCAGAAATTTTTATTTATGATATAAGACTGGTATGAATAAAGGTATCTTTGAAGCAAAATTTTACAAAATATTAATCAATTTAATTTGTTTACAATTCTTTTGTTTCCAATTTACAAAAAAAAAATTAATATAATTTATTTAAAATGCATCAATATCATTTGTACAAATGATTTCACATAATAAGAATAAATTGTGTATTTGAATTCTTAACATTGAAAAATACTTTTATAATTGAATGTAAATAATTGAATTTTCACAAATTTTAATTTATTAAAAATATGCTATAATTTTCATTAAAAAAGGTATTTTAAAATTTCTTAAAAGGAATTGTGAAATGATTATATAATTAAAAGGAATGAGCACCAAAACATGTGCCATTTCCAACTAGTCTTAATCTTTAATTAAATCTAAAAAATAGTTTTGAATTATTTTGGCAGAATAATGAAAATGTATTACTAAATCATGATTCTATCTGTAATTACAAACTCTATGATTTATTTTTTCTTCTAAAAATATATGTGTTTAATTTTTTATTTGCTAAAATGTGTCTGTAATGGAAAAACATGTAAAAGAAATCAATTAAAATAATAAATTTTTTAAGATTATTCTGTAAAAAAATAATATTGTACAAATCTACAGATTATAATTTATTTTTTATGTTTAATTTCAAGTCAAAATACCGAATAGTTTTTTTGTGAAGTATTGTCAAAACGTAATTTATGTAGCCTAATAGAGGATTCACTTATCTCATCCTAATTAGTGTGAATAACCTATGAGCTCGATGCCATCTGTTTAACTGGGCACTTTTAAAAAAATTATTTTAATGTATGCTTTATTATTTTTGTTTTAATAACGTCATAGCTGTGTTAAAATTCTACATTTAAAGTGCTTTACACTTAATTTTTTATCTGCAGGATACTAGCAGTGAAATACCTAAAGTAAAGCCATTCAATGATGACAAAGATCACATTTGGGTAGGCCCCCCTCATCCTGTATCTAACCTGAGACTGAAAACATTTCCTACTTCTAAACACCTCACAAAAGAAGAAGCTCATTTTTATGAGAGAAGCAAAGAAGTTCAAGATTGGAATCAAGAATATTGGGTATCGCACAACAAAGATTTTGAACAAGTATTGTATTGCATTTTTTTTTTTCTGATTAATAATTAAAGAATGATAAACTAATACCAACTAACAATGTTTAAGGGTGTATTCAAAAAAACGCTTTTCCACCTTCAACAGCTCGAAATTTTCCAATACAATTTCAGACACATTTTTAAAAGTAGAAACATGAAACTTGCTGAAGGGATTTTTGAAGAGACGTACAAGGTGCCGTGTCATGTTATTTTACACTCCAATTATTAGAACTTGATTTATAAGCAATTATCTTCTCAGTAGGACCCTTTTTTTCGTTCGCAAATCTCCCGCTTTGGAAAAATCAGTTCAAAAGGCTGTTTTTGATTGCTTTTTTTGCAATATTTTCCACATTTATCAAAGAACCGATAATTACGGCACTTTGTACACTCTCTAAAGAAGACAATTTGCCCGTTTGATGCATATGAGATCCAAAATGACTTTAAAAATAAATCTGAAAATAAGCAGTTTGAATTGAAATTCACCCTTAAAGAACTAATCAATGATAAAAACTGCAGTCTACTTTGAATAATATAAATGATTCTTAATCATGGTAATGTGAAAAGCAATAGGATTTTCAAAGTTTCCTCCAGGTTTAAAAAGAGGCAAGATGGCTGCTGGTAGAAAAATTGGCACTTTTTATTCTTAAGGCCCCTGTCCTTGCTCGAGGAAACGCTCGTGAGCTAATGCTATTCCTATGGGGAAGCACTTTTCTAATAACTCTTTTGCATTTTGACATTTTTAAATAATTTCTTTTGCATTGGATAGCTGAGGTGCATGTCGACAGCGCACCTTTTTTCTTTTTTTGATTTTGGCTGCAGATATTTTTTTAAAGAACATTTTCAGTTTCGAAACCGGTTTTGAAAGTGAAACTAACTTTGTAAAAAATATTTGCAACCAAAATCGAAAAAGTAAAAAAGGTGCGCTGTCGACATGCACCTCAGTCATCCAATGCAAAAGAAATTATTTAAAAATGTCAAAATGCAAAAGAGTTATTAGAAAAGTGCTTCCCCATAGGAATAGCATTAGCTCGCGAGCGTTTCCTCGAGCAAGGACAGGGGCCTTAAGGAGGCTGGCCACTCAGCTTCTGAATTCTCCTCAGTAATGTAAAGTCTGTGGACTTTTGATGCACTTGTATGTTTAAAATATCAATGAAAAATTGATACTTTAAACTTCTATTTGTTGTATACACTTCTTAAAAGATGTCTCTGTTTTTCTTAGTTTTCAAAAATTTTCTAAAGTATATACTTAATTTTATATAAAGTGTTAGAATTCGAATCACAGTTTGTCAGCTTTTAACACATAAAATATTAAAATAAGCATGAATTTTAGAAATATTATGAGAACTAAGGAAAAAAGAAACGTCCTTAAGTAGAGTACACAGAAAAATAAGTTAAAAATACTAATTTCCCAAAAAGATATTTTAAATTATTCTATGAATGCATGAAATGTCAACAGACTTAAAATTAAGGAGGGAAATTCCAAAGCTGAGTGACCAGTCTCCTTAAGAGCAATTTTTTTATTCCTGAAGGAACTTTTAAGGGCACTTTTTTCATTCTAATTTGTACCAAAAAAAAAAAAAAAAAGAACTCATTTACAAAGAAAAAAAATTAGTATTTACTATGCAGAGCTTAAAAAAAAAGCCAGTTTTTATTGGCATATTTTCAGTACAGATCTTACTATCTATTTTTATCAATTTATATGTCAATTTACTTTACTAATGGCTATTTTGTATAAATTAGACTAAAATCTTATGAAATTTATTTTAAATCATATTTTACATGTTTATTTTTGTATCCAATTAATAATTAATATAGCAGAAAAGCTTCACAAATAGCGAATATGATTAAAAGAAATCTATACTGAAGGTCTGATGGCACATCCTTTGCTTTGTAAAGATATTTTCATGTTGTTTCATATATATAAATAAATAATAAGCAAATAGAAACTGTCTATAAAGTACTGCACTTTTAACAATGGCTTCTAGCATATTTGAATATTGGCACTATGAATAAAATAAGTCACTATATTATGTAAAAAGTTTTTTCATAAAGCAGGATATCACTTTAAAAATAAAAAATAAAAAAAATTTAATAATTAATTTGCATAGCTTTTATATTCATTTATCTCTCTAAATACATATTTTTTCCTTGTTTTCTTTTATAAGGAAAGGGCAGCTGACATCACTGTGGGTTAAATTACTTGTGTGGCAAGAAACACCTGTCTGTTCTTTATGACTCCTACTGTACTCATGAGTTTTGGGCAATTTCATTGTCCTCCGTTTAACAGGTCTATGATATTGACCTATGTCGCCATGACAGTTTTGTAATGATCTCTATGACAAAAATGTAATGGTAAATTGGTTGATGGAAGTGTTTATTTGTAAACATGACCTTTTCTTATATATTTACTGAATATTTTGTTCTTCTTTATACTCAAATCTATTCATAGACTAAAAGCAAGGGAATAAATATGGGCCAATAAAAACACTTTACCATCCCTAAATATTTCATAGTTTGAGGAGTTTGAGTTTAGATTAATAGTTTATTAAATTGGCAGTATTCCAGGAATACATTTATTCTTAAAGGAGCATGGGGATGGTAAGAGAAAATTTTCAAATTATGGTTTTGTTTGGAGCAAGACCAGATGCCAGTTAAAGGGCTGAAAAGGCAGAAAAATTGGTAAAAGTGTGCGGTTAAGAACTGAGCCAGATAATTGGTAACTTATTCCATACACCAGCAGTGTATTACTTTTACAATGAATATCTTATTTAGTAAAAATCATTTGAACTTTTTAAAAAGTTTTTATTGCACAAATTTTCTAATAAACATTCTTACTACCTGTTCACCATAAGACCATTTCTATCAATCATCAACCCATTTATATTTTAATTGTCAACTTTAATAGACAGTTGTACTTTAATTTGATGTCATTTTTATGGGACTTGACCATTTTCCTATTTGCTTTTTTTTTTTCTTACTAAGTTTTGTATAAGTTGTTTTTCCATTTTCAATTCTCAAATTTTGTCAAAAATTCTTCGATTTATACACCATGTGTGGTATTTATTTTGTTTTCCACCCTTAATGTCAATCATCAATATGTAATGTGAAATTGTAGTAAATCTTTAATTTGTTCTTAAAGCATCGTTTCTGTTTTTCAGTCAAAAAAGTCTTATATTGAAAGAAAAACAAAGGAGAAAAATATAGATTCTGATACCAGTTTAAATACAGAAGAAATGGCCGATTTTTATAAAGAATTTTTGAATAAAAATTATGATAAACATCTTTTATATAATTGGTAAGTTCATATTATTTTAAATTATAAATAATTTTTTAATTTATATTATTGATTTTCACACAATTTGATGACATTTAACAACATGAACTATAATATAGTTTTAAGTAATATTAATTCTGTTTATGAATATTATATTCCATGTTTTGTTTTATAAACAATGTATTTGATTAAAGAATAAATCATTGAGATTTATACTTTTTTGCTGATTTCTTTTTCATTGAATTGCTATTATTATTATTATTATTTTTTTTTTTCATAAAAAATGAGGTGTTGTCATAGGAAAAGCGAACATTTTTGTTTTTTAAAATAAAATGTAAAAAAAAAAAAAAAAAGATTTACATTATTCTATTAAAACTGATCATGGTTGTACTGCCAAATATGATAAAGCCAAAATTGTTAAAATAAAATAATGTGCTTAATACTTTCAAAGGCTTATTAATATTATGAAAAAAAAAAGGCCAAAAAAAAAAAAAAAAAAATACATATAGCTAAATATAACATTTTCGCAAATATGAAAAATGACAAGATCTTTTGTATCAAAATTTAACAATATAAAATTTTGTAATGTAAGTTCCCTAGTACTGGATACAAATTTCACTAATTCATTTTTGGCCAGGGTTGATAAAAAAAAGGGAGGAGTGGGCATTTTTCAAAAAATACAAATAAACTGTTTTGTTTGTTTGTTTAATATTTTTCCTTAAATATAATTTTCTATTGCATATTGTAGTATCCATGTTTGTTGATAAAAATAAACATTGTTGGATATTATATACGTACTATAACTTCATTTCAAAATATTCAAACTAAATAATTAGAATTGATTATGTAGATAATTGAAATTATTTATAAAATATTTTTAGCAACAGCTCTGTATTATGTTGAAAGAATAAACTGCTCTATACAGTGAATCATAGATACCTTGAAAATATTATGAAGCGTCTTTTGATTGATAAAAGATTAAAGATTTGTTTAAAAAATGTATTCTTAGTGGGAAATACAGATAAAAAGTAATTTTTTAAGGTAACTTTTAAATATGTGATATATATATATATATAATATATATTTTAATTTTTTTAATACAATTTCAACCATAAATGTTTGTGTTACAATTAGTTACAACTTCTAAAATAATAAATAATTCCCTGACCTTTTTTTTCCCCTATCTCTGGAATAGTTTTGTTTTGCATCTGCAGAGCACATCAAATTCACAGTTGTATCAGGGCTTTGTTTTCTGTTTACTATATTTCTTACTGCATAATTTAAATCATGTGTTTCACATCAGTGTTTTGCTCACACTTTAGTTTATTTTCTATAGCATAGTTTTAATTATGTGTTAATTATAACAAAATTATGTTTTCACAAATTAATGTGAATTTTTGTTAATATATATTTTGTTAAATTTAATTTAGTCATTTTTCAGAATATTTCATAACATTGTACAAATACAGACATATAGAAACATAATTAACAAATGTTCTTTATTATTTTATTTATTATTATTACTAAGGCATCAATAAAATTACAGTTAATTTTTGAACTTACTTTATGATGCTTTATTTTTTACTTGCTGCTGTCAGATTCTGTATTTTAATATTTTTAGAAAAATTATCACCAGCTTGTTTAGTTAATATTTTTTAAGATTTTGAAACAACTTGTTGCTTTGTTTTATGTCATTATCAGGGGTGCACTGGATGGTATACAGTGGCATATGCCATATACCTCCTGGTCTTTTTAATGAAACTTTATGTGCCCTCTGTTTCTCAAATAATATTATACAGTATATAATATTATATAGTATACACTCTCTAGATATATCCTTTTCCTAATGTATATGCCCTCTAATTTTTAATTAATTTATTTATTTAGTCTTCAACACTATTAGTAGCCCAATAAATGATTCTTAAAAAATTAGTTTTACAAGCAAAGTTCCGATTAAAAAAATTGTTTCAAATATTTTCTTCATCACATCAAAAGCAGTTTATCAAAAAGTTATGAAACTTAAAATTTTATGCAGAACCTATGTTTTATAAGTTATATTTGGAAATTTTTTCTCTTGTTCAAACAAATAAGGCAGTAAAAATTTCATTCTTTTTCAACATAAACTTATAAAGTTATGGTACTTTGAATTTTATGAAATTGTAGTATTTTCAAATATTAAAAATGCAGTTTTCTGTTTCTAATGTTAGTAGATTCTGAAAATTATAAGTTTTGATTATAGAAGAATGAAATTTTTGTTGTTATTATAACTTGTATGACACATGGACTGTATAAAAAATTAAATTTCATTACTTTCATACAATTTTTTTTTTTTTTTTTTTTTTTTTGACATAAATGGATTTTAATATGAAAAACACTTCACTCACCCACAAAAAAATAAAAATAATCTCTAAAAAAGGAAATATGACAGGTGAGGCAAAAGAAGATCCACACATTTTTATTGTACATGAAATTATGTCACTTATCGCTGCATGCAGCAATAAAAACATGCCTAAAAACTTTAAGGATGAAGATGTAGATGAGGTTTGCAGGTTTGAGTAATTATGTCTTACTGCACAATTTACGGTCATGAATGGACATATAGCATAAAAAAGAGATTTTCAGGATAACTACACTTATGAAACTTCTCATGTAGCAAGACATACACTTAGCAGACCTATTAGTGAAATAAAACAAAATAAATAAAAAATTTAATAAGTTATAATGATTTATTACATTACTAACTACGTGTATGATCAACAACCCATCAAACCTGGAACCCTTGGAATAGTGTTCTAAATGCTCAGTTATTTAACCCCTTAACGCTCAGTGTTGCCGGGTCGGCAACACCTAAAGTTCCCCTTGTTTAGAGACACAAAAACTCCGTGAATATTTCAGAAACTACTCTAATAACTACTTTAAATCTTTCTTATGAGTTCTAGATGGCAGCACCACAGAGATCAAACTCTACTGTTTTTAAATCATAGGTAAAATGTTTTACTGTAATACGCGCTTCACAGCAATGCTCTTCTCACTGCGCTTGCTTATTAATGCTTTACTTATGGGAGGTTACCACTTCGGCAACAGCTGTATAATTAAAATGGTTAGTGCTATCTTTACAAAACAATACCTGTGTAATCCTCTAGGCCTAAATAGATTGCCTACTTTTTTTTTTCCTTTAAATTCCAACTTTAAAGAGTAGTGCACCTGAAAGGGTTAAGATACGAGGATGATAGCCAGCATAGCTTCTCACATTAACATATGTTGGTATGGTAAGGCTGTAATTGCAGCTCAAGATGGAATTGTCTACATGAGCACACAAACCTGCAGCGTAACATGAGACATTAACCCAGTATCAGTGAATATATATATTAATTTTCAGCAGTGAAGTTAAACTGGAAAATATTGTATATTTAATAAGTGATTTATTACATTGCTAGCTAAGCATATAATCAACCGCATGAAAAATTTCTGGGTTAGATTCTTGGCTTGCACATTTTTCACTCTGTTGGCTATACATTTAATTAACCATGCAATAAATCACTAATGGAGCATTCAATATTTTCAAGCATAATTTTACTGCTGAAAATTGATTGAAAAAATAATTTTAAAAATTATGTACACAAAATAATTTTTTGCCAGCTGTGTCACTTTTCTTGCAAGTGAGTGATTTGATACTATAATATATAATAAAATGTAAAAATATCAACATAAAAAGCACCAATAATTTTAAATTTTAAGTATACTGGTTTCAGTAGTATATAGTACTAGATGGTACCCATGAAGATTTGACGATAAACATGTTAAAAGATTAATTAGAATAATGTTTGATTTTCTTAATTAGTTACATGTAACTAAAGTTTTGAAAAATTGATTTATGTATGTTATCTATGTGATTCCAACAGATTCAAAGCGTTTCATGATTCTGTCAGTCTAACCTACTCAAGTAATCATCTAAAAGAATTTTGACAGTGCTTGCTTTTTAGCAGAAGAATAATTAAAATAAATTGAACTGATATTTATTTTGGTGAATTTTCTCAATGTTTTGAAAAAATAACAATGTTTAGTATTTTCTAATTTTTTAAATTATATTGAAAAGTTTTTATTAATTTTATTTTTATCAGTGTCATTTTAAATCCCTAAACTTAAATTTCATGCTACCAAGTAACTATTTACAATATATTTGATTTTTTCATAACATTTTCATACATTATTTAATTATTAAACTATGAATATCACAAAGTAGTTCAATTGTAATTCGTACATGACTATTTATCTTTCCCCTTTGTTTTTTCTTCTTTATTTTATTTCCCCCCCCCCCCCCCTGGAAAATAAGTAATAATTTTCCTTATATGCACACAAACATAAATCTTCCTTGTAATGTTCATACAAAATATAACAAAAATTGTAGATTAGTTTAAATTAAATGAAAAATACTTTAGCTTAAATATTTTAAGTTAAAATTGTTAAACTATTTATAAAATATTTTAGCAGACTTCACAATTTTAAAGATTCAGACATTATTTCAAAATGGCATTCGGGGATTTAGTTAAAAATCATTTAAAATATGGTCTAAATGATGTATAACATTTATTTATTTATATAATTCACGTACATTACAGTTTACAAATGGATTACTTTTTTTAAGCTTCCATGCACATGGCAGGAAAGTGGAAAATTTCTGCTACTACCAGACTTGCTTCTTATCTCTTATAACTGGAAGGGCTAATAAATTCAATTTCATGCATGTGCAAATGCCTGAATTTTTGAGTTGATCTTAAAGATTTAGCCTAATAATAAAGAATTAGCCTAGTTTTAATATATATGATATCATATTCAGTGTTCAAGGCACAGAGTATCGTATTCTATATGTTACTGAAACTGTATACTTAAAATTTAAAATTATTAATGCTTTTTACGTTGATATTTTTAGATTTTATTATATTTTACCAAGCTCTATCTTAATAATTATTGACTTGATACTGTTTCAAAATTGACTATTTGACAGCAATTGTAGTGTTTTATCACAAAACATATGCAGTGAATTTGACTCTTCTTAACAATAAAAACTTTACAGTTATTTTAGAAATATTGTTGTAAGTAAGTTTAATATATTAATTTCTTCATATTTATTTATGTATTTATTTATTTTCCAGGCAATGGTATAAGAAAAACTTTGAATTGTTGTATCTTTCAGCTAAAGCTAAAGTGTCAAAACTAAGGAAACTGGTAAAATAGGATATATTTTGAATAAGAATATTTACAAACATGTGTTATTTTAATAAATTGAGTATCATAACACTGTTAAACTATGTGATAATTAAGTAAATTATATTGTACATATTAAAATATCTGTCCTAAACAAATGGAACAAATAAAAATGTATAGACAATTATTTTAAAATTCTGAGTACTTTGTGTCTATTTTTTTTTTCCTTTACACAATATGTATTCGCTGTTTCATACTATTTTTAGACTTTATATAGAGATTTAAAGCTGAATTTTATATTGTAATACTATTGAATCTCATCATTATATGATTATTAAATCAGTGGAACAGGGTTAGTTTTCTTTGTTTATATGTATGTATATAATTAAAATGAAATCACAAATGTATTGACAAGTTGGTAAAATTCTAAATATGAACATTAGAAACCAGAATTTTATAATAAAAAAACTATGAATAACCTATAGAATAATTAAAGAACTTTGTAGGTTTAATCCTAAGATGAAAATTCTAAAGATGAACAAAATTTAATTTCTAAAGAAACATTAGAAACTAGAAATGTATGATAAAAAACTATAAATAACCAACAGAATCATCAGAGAAGCTTGTAAGTTTAATTCATTATAAAAATATGTAATTTCATCTAATTTTTTCAGCAGTAAACTTAAAAACAAAATTTAACTCTTTATTAAAAATTCCTAAAATAAATTATAAGAATTCAAGATATTTAAAAAATGAAACACAACCAACAAGACATTGAAAATGATTAAAAACAATACCTCAGTAATAGACAAAAAAAAAAATTAACCCGTAAAAGTTGAACATGCAATAATTCAATTAGATTTAAGACATGTCGCTAGAAATTGGCTAATGCAGGGTTTATAATCTTTTGAGATTTGAACAAAATAAAATACATATATTACTAATATAAATTTTATTACTAAGTTTTTTTTTTTTTTTTGAACAAATAGGCATAAAAAATGAGGTTATTAAAAAATTAATAAATTTTGATTTTTTAATTTTGCTGCAAGTACATTCATTTAAATGGATGTTCAGGTCATAGTCATTTTAAAATAATTAAAAAAATATGGAAAAGAATATATATTATTACTAGCAGCCTTCGCCCGCTATGCTGGTCAGGTTTTTTATTTTTAAGAAACTTTGAATTAAACGAAATTTTTATATCATAGTAATTTTTAGTTTTATATCGTACTTTAGACTGTCTGTCATCGGTGAAAAATCAGCCATCTAAACGGGAAGTTCAGTGTTAGTCACCAATGAATGACGTAGCGCTCAACATGTTGACAATTTTAATCACATAAAAATTCATTCAGCAGAGCTTTTAAAATAAAGCCAAACTTTTGGAATTGGGTTCATCTGATAAAAAACATTTCCTAAGTATTCAATTAAACAACGTAGAATGCTATATTTCATTTGTTACAAAATTACTGAAAAATTATCCAACTAACAATGTAAAATCCATTAAAATCTATCTTGTAGAACTTGAGTTATAAGCGGCCGCAATGAAATTTCACTTTGCGTTTTATATATATTGAGATAATTAAATATAAGCTTACATAATCATCTTAACCTGATTATAGACCAGATATATATGATATATTATAGACCTGATTATAGATGTTATCAGTTGAAAAATAACTACAAAAGCCAATTTTTAAGGAATTTTTTAAAAATTCGTCCACCTTTTTTAACTCCCTTAGGGGTGGAATTTTCGAAAATCCCTTCTTAGCGGCACTCGATGTTATCAGAAGTATTTTTAACCCAATTTTCAAGAGTTTATATTTGGGAGATTTTTTTGTGCTGTGATTAATACGAAATCCAGACTTTCTTTTATATATATAGATAAGGATTGAAAATTTCAGGTTTTGAGCCGAAAACACCGCCAAATCAGGAAAATGTGAAGTATCTCGCGAACTACTAAACTTAAAAGAATTTGCTTGGTACGATTCGATTCAGCATGAAAAAATACATTGAAATATGTATCAGTTGAAAAATAACTACAAAAGCCGATTTTTAAGGATTTTTATAAAAGTGTGTTCCTTTTTTTAACCCCCTTAAGGGTGGAATTTTCGAAAATCCCTTCTTAGCGGCGCTCGATATTATCAGAAGTATTTTTAACCCAATTTTCAAGATTTTAGGTTCGGCAGATTTCTTTGTGCTGTGATTAATACGAAATCCAGACTTTCTTTTATATATATAGATAAGGATTGAAAATTTCAGGTTTTTGAGCCGAAAACACCGCCAAATCAGGTAAATGTGAAGTATCTCGCGAACTACTAAACTTAAAAGAATTTGCTTGGTACCATTCGATTCAGCATGAAAAAATACATTAAAATATGTTATCAGTTGAAACATAACTACAAAAGCCGATTTTTAAGGAATTTTTTAAAAATTCGTCCCTTTTTTTAACTCCAGTAGGGGTGGAATTTTCGAAAATCCCTTCTTAGCGGAACTCGATGCTATTAGAAGTATTTTTACCCCAATTTTCAAGATTTTTGGTCCAGTAGATTTTTTTGTGCTGTGATTAATATGAAATCCAGACTTTCTTTTATATATATAGATAAGGATTGAAAATTTCAGGTTTTTTTTTGCCGAAGACATTGCCAAATTAGGAAAGTGTGAAGTATCTCACGAACTACTGGATTTAAAAGAAATTGCTTAGTACCATTCGATTCAGCATGAAAGAATACACTTAAATATGTTATCAGTTGAAAAATAAGTATTAAAGCCAATTTTTAAGGAATTTTTTAAAAGTTCGTTCCTTTTTTTACCCCCCTTAGAAGTGGAATTTTCTAAAATCCCTTCTTAGCGGCACTCGATGCTATTAGAAGTATTTTTATCCCAATTTTCAAGATTTTTGGTTCGGTAGATTTTTTTGTGCTGTGATTAATACGAAATCCAGACTTTCTTTTATATATATAGATAAGGATTGAAAATTTCAGGTTTTTTTCGCCGAAGACATCGCCAAATTAGGAAAGTGTGAAGTATCTCACGAACTACTGGATTTAAAAGAAATTGCTTAGTACCATTCGACTCAGCATGAAAAAATACACTTAAATATGTTATCAGTTGAAAAATAAGTATTAAAGCCGATTTTTAAGGAATTTTTTTAAAGTTCGTTCCTTTTTTTAACCCCCTTAGGGGTGGAATCTTCGAAAATCCCTTCTTAGCGGCGCTCGATGTTATCAGAAGTATTTTTAACCCAATTTTCAAAATTTTAGGTTCGGCAGATTTTTTTGTGCTGTGATTAATACGAAATCCAGACTTTCTTTTATATATATAGATAAGGATTGAAAATTTCAGGTTTTTGAGTCGAAAACACCGCCAAATCAGGAAAATGTGAAGTATCTCGCGAACTACTGAACTTAAAAGAATTTGCTTGGTACCATTCGATTCAGCATGAAAAAATACATTAAAATATGTTATCAGTTGAAAAATATCTACAAAAGCCGATTTTTAAGGAATTTTATAAAAGTTCGTTCCTTTTTTTACCCCCCTTAGAAGTGGAATTTTCTAAAATCCCTTCTTAGCGGCACTCGATGCTATTAGAAGTATTTTTACCCCAATTTTCAAGATTTTTGGTTCGGTAGATTTTTTTGTGCTGTGATTAATACGAAATCCAGACTTTCTTTTATATATATAGATAAGGATTGAAAATTTCAGGTTTTTGAGCTGAAAACACCGCCAAATCAGGAAAATGTGAAATATCTCGCGAACTACTGAACTTAAAATAATTTGCTTGGTACCATTCGATTCAGCATAAAAAAATACATTAAAATATGTTATCAGTTGAAACATAACTACAAAAGCCGATTTTTAAGGAATTTTTTTTAAATTCGTCCCTTTTTTAACCCCTTTAGGGGTGGAATTTTCGAAAATCCCTTCTTAGCGGAACTCGATGCTATTAGAAGTATTTTTACCCCAATTTTCAAGATTTTTTTGTGCTGTGATTAATACGAAATCCAGACTTTCTTTTATATATATAGATAAGGATTGAAAATTTCAGGTTGTTTTCGCCGAAGACATCGTCAAATTAGGAAAGTGTGAAGTATCTCACGAACTACTGGATTTAAAAGAAATTGCTTAGTACCATTCGATTCAGCATGAAAGAATACACTTAAATATGTTATCAGTTGAAAAATAACTATTAAAGCCGATTTTTAAGGAATTTTGTAAAAGTTCGTTCTTTTTTTTACCCCCCTTAGAAGTGGAATTTTCTAAAATCCCTTCTTAGAGGCACTCGATGCTATTAGAAGTATTTTTATCCCAATTTTCAAGATTTTTGGTTTGGTAGATTTTTTTGTGCTGTGATTAATACGAAATCCAGACTTTCTTATATATATATAGATAAGGATTGAAAATTTCAGGTTTTTGAGCTGAAAACACCGCCAAATCAGGAAAATGTGAAGTATATCGCGAACTACTGAACTTAAAATAATTTGCTTGGTACCATTCGATTCAGCATAAAAAAATACATTAAAATATGTTATCAGTTGAAACATAACTACAAAAGCCGATTTTTAAGGAATTTTTTTTAAATTCGTCCCTTTTTTAACCCCTTTAGGGGTGGAATTTTCGAAAATCCCTTCTTAGTGGAACTCGATGCTATTAGAAGTATTTTTACCCCAATTTTCAAGATTTTTTTGTGCTGTGATTAATACGAAATCCAGACTTTCTTTTATATACAGTTGGCAAAAAAAGTATTTGTACACTCTAAAATTTTTAATTTTTAACTAAATAAAAACAGATATTTTGTCAAAAAAAGTTTTAATACAGTCTGTTTATCGTGCGTTTTAAATTACACAACAGAAAATTTCGATAAAGATGGAAAATAATTTTCTAATAGGAAAAGTTTAAAAATTTCTTGCAAAAAAAGTATTTGTACATTTCTCCATCCTGATATGTACTGTGTTTTATAGTGTTTATGGTTCAAAAGACTACTTTTACAGAAGCTGATAATAATTTTTGAGTTCATATTATATTTGTCTGACATTTAATCTAATTTGCTCTTGAAATAATTGAGTATAGAACCTAATACTAGAGAGGCACCTCTAGATATATGAAATCCTATGATTGAGCATAATAAAAATTTAAATTCGCAACAAGAATTTGTAAAAGCTATTAAATTACCATTTACAACTATTGGATGTATAGTGAGAAACTATGAATAAATTAAAAGCATCGAAATTCAATGAAAACCAGGACTTCTTAGCAAACTAACAATGAGGGAAAAAAGGAGTGTTGTTAAAAAAGCTTTAAAAAATCCTATGCGTTCGGTTCAAAAATTTGCTGGAGACCTTGCGACATCTACTCGCATCAGAGTAATACCTCAAACAATAAAAAATATTCTTCTCAATGCAGATTTAAAAGGAAGAACCTCAAGGAAAAATCCATTCATCAGCGAAACAAATAGGCGAAAACGCATACTATTCGCTTTCGCATACAGAAGTAAATCATTGGATTTTTGGAAAACAGTAATTTTTTCTGATGAGGGAAAATTCGAAATTTTCTTACCATCAAGCATTCGAAAAAATTGGCGTAAAAATAAAACAGTTCTAGATCCAAAATGTATACTTCAAACTATCAAGCATGTTGGGGGGAATATTATAATTTTGGGGTGCATAGCTTCTAATGGAGCAGGACATTTAAAATTTATTGACAATGGAAAGACAGGTTTAACATACATTGATGTGTCGCGCGATAATTTATTAAACTGTACCAAGAAATTATGCATAGAGGAAGCTTTTCACTTTCTGCAGGATAAAGACCAAAGCATACTGCTGTAATCATCAGCACATGCTTACGACAATACTCCAAGACGACTGGTAATTCTTCTAAAATCTCTAGACTTGAATCCAATAGAAAATTTGCAGATGCTATTGGATGCAAAAATCCGAAAAAAAATATGTATTGGTAAAAAACAGTTTTAAAGAAGCTCTTATTGTGTCATGGAATAACATTAACCAGACCGATACAAAAAAGTTGATGGAATCCATGTCACACCATCTAGAAGTAGTCATAAACGCTAAATGAATTCGCACAAAATATTAATTTGTATCATTTTACTAAATTTTCATTAATTATATTACGTTAATATAGTGTACAAATACTTTTTTTGCATTATATTTTTGTATATTTGTTTATTATAATGTAAAAAATCGATTCGTTTAATTTTGTTTTTGCTTCTATAATATTATAATGCGTTAAATTAATGTATTACAGTATTTTTTGCTTAAATCTTTTGTTTAATTTCATTATAACTTAAAAAAAATGAAGTGTACAAATACTTTTTTTGCCAACTGTATATAGATAAGGATTGAAAATTTCAGGTTGTTTTCGCCGAAGACATCGTCAAATTAGGAAAGTGTGAAGTATCTCACGAACTACTGGATTTAAAAGAAATTGCTTAGTACCATTCGATTCAGCATGAAAGAATACACTTAAATATGTTATCAGTTGAAAAATAAGTATTAAAGCCGATTTTTAAGGAATTTTGTAAAAGTTCGTTCCTTTTTTTACCCCCCTTAGAAGTGGAATTTTCTAAAATCCCTTCTTAGAGGCACTCGATGCTATTAGAAGTATTTTTATCCCAATTTTCAAGATTTTTGGTTCGGTAGATTTTTTTGTGCTGTGATTAATACGAAATCCAGACTTTCTTATATATATATAGATAAGGATTGAAAATTTCAGGTTTTTGAGCCGAAAACACCGCCAAATCAGGAAAATGTGAAGTATCTCGCGAACTACTGAACTTAAAATAATTTGCTTGGTACCATTCGATTCAGCATAAAAAAATACATTAAAATATGTTATCAGTTGAAACATAACTACCAAAGCCGATTTTTAAGGAATTTTTTTAAAATTCGTTCCTTTTTTAACCCCTTTAGGGGTGGAATTTTCGAAAATCCCTTCTTAGCGGAACTCGATGCTATTAGAAGTATTTTTACCCCAATTTTCAAGATTTTTGGTCCAGTAGATTTTTTTGTGCTGTGATTAATACGAAATTCAGACTTTCTTTTATATATATAGATAAAGAACTTAAAGCAAATATTAATATAGTTTAATAGTAAAAATTATTTTCTGCATTTTTCTGATTTAATAAATGAATCATATTTTAATTTTGGCTTCATTAAAAATGAAACTTACCAGAAGAGTGTGAAATTCCAAATTTACTCACCTATTACACCATTTTGTAAACAAAGTAACTACTGTTGCCATAATCCAAAAGCTGAATATTGATATTTAATTCATGCATTAAAATGCCAATTTGGTTTAGCTTTTTTAAATGAAGTTTAACACAACAAAAGGAAATAGCAAAAGAACCATTTTAATGAATGCCAGGTCTCAGAAGGATATATCCTCTTCAGTTCTGACATCACCTATAAGACACACTAACAGTATTTTTTAAAATTTTCAGAAAATTAATTCATGTGATTCTAGATTCGTTGAAATTACTTAGTACATCTTGTTAATAGTTTTCAATATATTACAACCATTTATTTATCTATTGAAATATTTTTCGGATTTTTTTCTTTTTTTTTTTTCTTTTTAATTAGTTTGAAAACGACTTTTGTTGTTTCCATATTGAAGAGATTAAATATACAGTATGACCAAAAAACATTCAAACTTGTTCTAACTTTTTATGTGTAATACATATACATCCAAAGCATAGATAATGTAATTTAGATAAGTATTCAAAATAAGGCAGGATTTCAGCTTATGCTGATAGAATAAGCCTGCCACAAATTTTATAGAAAAAATCTATTTTAATTGTTTATATGGATTCTGTGTCTTGTAATTTTTATTTAGAAAAATTGTTTCATGCTCTGACAAATAATACAGCAGAAATGTGATTTTTCTATAATTAAAGCTCACCAAGTTATGATATTTTAAATTTTATGAAATTTCTGAACTTTCAGATATTAAAAGAAGGCATTTTTTTAATGCCACAAAGCTTTGAAATTTTACAAAATTCCCAATATTGTAACTCTAAGTTTTGTTTACATAAGAATGAAATATTTGCTGTTTTACTTGTCAGAGCATGGAGATAAATTTTCTAAAAATAATTAACAAGACCCAGGGACCATAGAAAAATTTAATAAAATGAAAATAGCCATTAATTTCCCTCTTAGAAATTAATGGCAGAAACTATTTCATCCACATAATCTTAATAACATATTTTATTGTGGACACTTTTTTCAACTTACTTCACTTATGTATCCTCAACAGATGAAAAAACTTAAAGCATGTTTTGACCTTTTTGGGACACTGTCTATAAAGAAAGTAGATAAAATATTGACTATGAAATGTTGGTGTATTTTTAGAGTTTGTGGCTCCTTGGAATTTCTGCAACGATACTGCATGAATGTTTATATGTGCTTTACTTTTTCAGATTCTATTTATGTTGTCTTTATGGTAATGTCTGTCTGTATATATGTACAATGTTCTGAAATGGACAGATGGTTTTTACTTTCTTCTGTTTTGACAAGAAGTATTGAATTTTATCATTTTGATTAAAATCACTATTTCAAAATCAACATAACTTCTTTTTAACTGTCCTAAGAGTTGGAACACCATCCAAGTAAACATCTTGAATATTTTTTATAGCACATTCCGTACTTATTCTTTTTTTTTTTTTAACTCTTAACATAACAAGGTGAAAAAACAACTTTTCCTTTTCCATTTTGAATATTAATCTTGCATGAAAATCAATTTGAAAAACATTTTTTAAATATTACGTTCACGCATGACACATGTAGATAAATGTCAGTTAATAACATAGTTACACTACATGGCCAAAGATGACCGTCCACTTGCGATTTTAGACATTTTGTTAAACATCTCAAAAAATACATGAGGGATTATCCTGAAACTTTATGTATGTAAACATAATAGTACAGGTCATACATTTCCGTGAAGCTTTTTTCCCTAAACTCCATAGGGGACCGTCAACAAATTGAAAAAGAACGAATATCTTTTGGATAACCCTGTCAAAACTAATGTCCAATTTTTTTAAAACATTTTTTGCTTATAATTTCCAGAGTTCTTAATATAAAATAGTGTTACTTTCTGAAAATATGACAAACAACATTGTACACAATACCCTGTAATCAGAATTAAAAATTAATAAAAATTGTATGAAAAATGAGTATGTTTAGTAAATAATTTTTCATTGCACATGCATGAAGGCTATCAAAATTTCATTTGCATATTATGTTAGCTAAATGTATAGAGCAACTTTTGTGAAAGTCTCAAAAACATAGCTTGAAAATTCTGAAAGTGTTTGTCAATAGAATAAACTTAAAATCCGTTATTCCCAAAATGAGACAAAAATATGAGGAATTGTATCCAAATATAATAGTACGAGCCATATTGTGTATTCTATATTGACTCTAATGAATAGATAAATGGAAACAACCCCTCATCTTTTTGCTTCATTTTTGGAATAACAGATTTTAAGCTTACTCTATTGACAAACACTTTCACAATTTCCAAGCTATGTTTTTGAGACTTTCACAAAAGTTGCTCTGTACATTTAGCTAACATAATATGCAAATGAACTTTTGATAGCCTTCACGTATGCGCAATGAAAAATTTAGTAAACCTGCTCATTTTTTATACAATTTTTATTATTTTTTAATTCTGATTACAGGGTATTGTGTACAATTTTGTTTGTCATAATTTCAGAAAGGAACATTATTTTATATTAAGAACTCTGAAAATTATAAACAAAAAACTTGGAAAAAATTGGGACTGTTTTTATAAAAACCTTAATTTTTCTATGAGTATACATGCTATCCGCATAAAAATGAACACAGTTTATTACAATAAGCCACTTAATCATAATCTACAATTTGAACTCTTTTTCTACATTAGTTTTGACTGAGTTATCCAAAAGATATTCATTCTTTTTCAATTTGTTAATGGTTCCCTATGGAGTTTTGGGAAAGAAGCTTCATGGAAATGTACAACCTATTATGTTTTCAGTTTCAGGATATGCTAATTCATGTATTTTTTGAGATATTTACCAAAAGTCTAAAATCGCAAGCGGATGGTCATCTTTGGCCAGGTAGTGTATAAAGAAAAATCAGTACTGTCGAAACTGCAGGCTTCTGCCATCTATGAAATAGAGCGCAAACTTTTATAATCACCTAACATGTACAGTTGATTCTCAAATATCCGCAACTCACAAATTTGCAGATCTCTAAAATCTGCATTTTATTTGCAATGTAATCAATGAAATTTTCTGATAAGGTTTTAATTTTTTTTTTCAATAAGATTTAGTGGCATAACAAAAAAAAAGAATATCAAGATTGTCATGTTTGATGTATTCTAAGATTGATAATGTGTATGGTTCTTGCTGGCTTCTGGCCAATCGTAATTTGACAAATGAGAAATAAAAAACAGTAGCCAAATGAAAACAAATATCAGCAAAATAGATTTGTGAAACACTGATAAATCTATTTTCAACCCCTTATGGTATGCACTTTTATCAAAATGTTCTAAAATATTCTAATTTTTTGTAATTGCTTATAAAATAGAAATTAGAGACTATCTGCTACAGAAAATCTTAAAAATAAGTAGATTCTAAAAGTTGCCTAAATGTGTAAATGTTGCAGACATTCTTTTAGCAGTCTAAATAAAAATTGAAAATAGTTGTCTTTGATGTACAGTTGTAAAAATATACATTGCTATGAAATTTTGACTTTTAACTGAAAAACAAAAAGATAATAATTTAACAATTATGCTTTACATACAACTAATACATGGTAAATGGCTAATTTTAACACTGCATTCCAAAACTTTTCTCCATTTATCCCTTGATGCGAATAATTTTGTTTGTGTTTTTACCAGTGCAATGCCCGCACATAGATAATGATTAACTGGCAATACAGAAATACCTACTACATAAATCTTTCAGTGTTTAACTGAATTGGTGTAGAGTTAGTATCTATAAATAAATCAATGTTAATGACATGGTACAATTGAATATGTAAAGTAACATTAATCTTTTAGCAATGTTGATAAGAATCTTGAGTATATTGGCACATGCACACACACAAAGAGCAGAAATTGAGTACTCGTAATTTGGAGAGTGATTGTTTTTACTCACCAAATGGAGCATTTTGTCATGATTTGGCGAGATGATGAATGGCAGCGAGAACCCTCATGAAGTATTACTTAGCATTTTGCAGATGAAGAAATTATAAACTATAAAATGTAGCAATCAGATATTAAATCAGAGGAAGAAGAAAACTTTTATGAAAAACCTCCATGAAAATAAACATTTAGATTTTCAAAATGACACAGACTTTTATAACTGAATAAACTGCTGGGTGTTGGAAGATATTTTAAAATGTAAAATGGGAATATTCTTAATATAACTGCAATTCATTAAATGTTTAAGGTAATTCTCAAATTCCTTGTTAAATACAAAACTTTCTAACACATATTTTGACTTATTTTTAAATGCAAAGGCATAAAATCGACAAGCCTGGTTGTTAAAGGAATCTGGAATCAAAATGGATTTTGTGGATAGATAAATTATGTATCGAGTCATACGTTATTGTGGTCACATGATTGTCTGTTTTACAACATGTCATTCAGTGTCAAGGGGGATAAATTCAAACTACTTTGACATTATTTTCTGAACGGAAAAATGGAAATAGTCTTGATTATAATAGTTTCTTAATTGTCTGTGTACTTGCCAATTTCATGAATTTCAAACCAAATATGAATTAAAAAATCTATCGGAAAATATCCTCTTTGGATTTGAGAACAGCTTTAACAGATTTAAGTTACAATTTGTAATAGCTATTATATTTTGTCATTCTTTAATTGAACTACAGTAAAACTCCAGTTATCCAAAAAGAATGGGACCAAAGCATCAGGGTTACATAGAAATTTTCTGATAACCAGGCTTCCATAGGAATTTTTGAATAACTGGAAGACTTATGGTTGTTTTGTTTGATGGATAGCTGTGACCATAATTTTGAATATAGTTCTAATAAAAAATGTTATGGTACCGTATTCAAAGCACCCTAAAGTTGAAAAACAAAATTTCTACCATTGTGCAATAATATCTTTTAAAGTTTTCATTTTTACACATTTTGCTTCTAATTTTTAAACCTAATATATATTTAAACAACTCTTTACTGTATTAAAAATGATTCAAAATTGTTTTGATCTAAATTTACAAATAAAATAGCAATCATGAATCAAAATATGTTGAAAGGTGTCACACCTGTAAAAATAGTGTTGACAATAAAATGTTTCACATTTAAAATGGACTTTAAGAAATTATAAGATCTTTCAGTTAAGCCGATTTTTGGATAACTGGGATTCGGATAAACATGGTTCTACTGTATTTGTATTTTTATAAGATAAATTAATTTTTATCAAACTTTATTTTTAAAAAATATAGTGATGGCTATTCTGCTTAGGTTTTAAAATATAAATAAAACAGTGATATAAAATCTGCAAAGCCCTTGGTTCCCCCAAGCTATGCAAATTTGTATATCTTTAATATTTTTTTATAATCCTCCATCAAATTTTACTCTTGTAGTAAATTTTTTTTTAAGTGTAAACATTTTGTCATAAAATAAAATTTCATTATAGTATTGTGTTAATGTATGATTTGCTCAAAAATAAACAAGTGCAAGGAATTAGATAAAATAACATACATTTTATTATATTCATAAAAAAATAAAATTCTCAATATGAGAAATTCAATTATTAGTAAATATATGAGTAAATTGATGCATAAAACTATTAGATATTTCACAGGCATCTTTCAATGAAAGAAAGAGAAGTTGAGTTATATTGATAATAAATAGCACAAATTTGATTACCAACAACTTGAATATATTTTTAATTGTGAATGTGTTTGGATTCATAAAAGTTCCAATTGTAAATTTTAACTTTAATTGAAAAAAATTTTCATTTTCAAACATATATTTCAAGATAACAATAGAAAATTTTCCTTTACTGCCTTTATTTTATGCTTTTCCAATTTAAACAAGTTTCATTATTATTTATTTATTGGAAAGAAATTTATGCAGTAAACTCTCAACTATCTGGTCTAATATTATGGAAAGGTAAACCAGATAACAAAAAGAGCCAGATAAACTAAAGTATCTATAAGTATCCATATCTTAGAAACACATTTATATATATATATATATAATAATAATAATAATAATAATAATAATAATAATAATAATAAAATCTGCTTTAATTTAAATATTTAGTTCTTACTGCAGGCTGGCACTTTATAAATGTTTGTTATAGTATACTATATTGTAAATTTTAGACATTTATTAAGGAAAAAAAATTAAAGGGGGAGAAATGTAAATTTAAAATAAATTTACAATGTCTAACTTAATTGCAAATAAATAAATAAAAACCAAACACCCTATCACTACAAATACAATACATATAGCTTTAAATTATATAGCATATGCCTATGGCACTTAGGAACATCATAGCATATGCATGCTTTCAAAGCTTTAGCAAGATAATTCTGTATTTTTGTACAAAAAAAATTATTTTTTAACTATGCCAGATAGTACAGATGACCGATTGCCAGGAATTTATTGTATTTGATGTTCAGAGTTACATATGATAATTTTCCATATTTTCTTTGCATAATCCAGATACATTAGTTTATTATTAATCTGAGTTATTTACATTTTGTTTTTTAACCAAAACTCTTCACTATTCTAGATACTAAAAATTTATTTAAAAAACTTTAATAATTTTTTTAAACTGTATTAAAATAGAGAAATGCTGATCCAACTGTTCAATATGCAATAGACATTTTAACCCTATTTCAACCAGTGTCAAATGGCATCTTTTAAGAATTTAATTCATGTTTATTTTATTTGTAATTCTTACCTAAGACAGTTATAAGTGTCATCATTAAGTGTATAATCATTAAGTGCATAATCATTAAGTGTATTAAAAAGCATTTGTGATTATTTTGATTAAAAAATTACATATAAAATATACCAAAAATGAAAATCTTAAAAAGGTGTCATTTTACACTAGTAGAAATGGTGTTAAAACTATGCACAATAAAGTATTATTAACAATTTAAAATTTATTAATAATACTGCAAAGTATGAGATTGTTTCTACATCCAACACAATCATAACTTTTAAATGTTGTTTTTAAAATCTTTGAAAATTAATCAAAATAATTAAAAGATGTAAACCTTACCATTGTTTTAAATTGTGATAATAAATACTATAAAATTACAAAGTAGTGCTGAAATAAATTCTAGACTGTTCGCAAAATAATTGTAGATAATGTATTTTGATGATTTTAAAGTTATTTTTTTGCAAGTTTAATGAAACTTAGATAATAAACCTTTTAACAAATTTTCTTTGAAGATTAGTTTTAATAAAATTGTGTAATTCCTCTATTTTAATAGGTTATTTATTACTTTAGTCAAATGAATAAAAATTGGATTTTTTTTGCACCTTAATTTATTTAGGAAACTTTAAGTAAAAATATATTTTTCAATAAACATTAAGTTATTTCATCATAATTTTTTTCATTATAAGATAATCCAATCACATTCATTTAATTATTTTCAAAACATCTTAAAAAATATATATACTCTATATGTAACATATACATACATATATAAAATAAATAATATGAAATTTTTACTAATATCTTAAATTAAAATTCTGCAGAGGGTTGAATAATCCAATTTTAACTGAACATGTCAGTTTGGTATCAATTTATTTTTTGGTGTGGTTTTTAATTTTGATGGTTAATTTAAGATTAAAGTGATTTTTCAAAAGAAGTTTCAGTATATTGTTGCAGATGAAAAAATTATGTATTTCAATAAAAATGAATGTATAAATTGATATAGGTATATTCATTTTTCTACGAAAATTATAAAATTGATATCTAAATACAAACTATTTTTTACATAATTGCAATAAAATATGGATAATTCTTATTTGGGTTTCAGGTTTACATAAAATAATTTTGTTCAGATTGTATAGTATTCAACCTGGGTAGGATTCTAATTAGATTTCATGGGTAATATTTTGCATATTTTCCCATGACATTAAACAAAAGACTTGTGTATATATAATTTACATATCTATTTTTAAACAGTTTTGCTTGCTCATACACACAAGTTAATTTAAAGATAGATAACTTTTCAGACTATAAAGATCACTCACTCCCCACCTTTCTTGAAGAACAGTATTTTTCGAGCATAAGCAATATTTTATAAAGTATTAATGCATATTTATATACATCTTTTCTTAAAATAAATATAATATATTTATACATAGAATGTACAAATATTATACAGTATGAGTTGCTCATGTATGGAAAATGCATGCAAAAATATAACAATTTGAGCATGTAACATTAAGGTAGTCCATAAACATAACCAATTTCAGATTATCTTCAAAATATACACATAATTGTTTTTAGATTTCATTATTATACATCAAATATAGTTATTTGTTATACATTTAAAAAAAAATTACATTGAGTTTACATTTAAAAAGTAATAAAGTGAAATATTTTTCAAATGTGAATATAATTATCTAGATCTTTTGACCAAAATCAATTTTAATCAAATATTATGCAGTATGAGTTGCTCATGTATGGGGAAAGTATAACAATTTGAGTGTATAACATTAAGAGAGCCCATAAATATAGCCTATTTTAGAACATTTCCAAAATGTGCATAATTTTTTTTAGATTACATCATTACACATGTGATAAAATTAATTATTTGTTATCATTTTTTTTTTTTTTTTTTTATAATTACACTGAGTTTATATTTTGTTTCAAAAGTAATAAAATGATTTTTTTTTAAATAAAAAAATATTTACCTAGCTCTTAACCAAAATAAACTTTGAAAAAGTTGTGCCAAATATGTCGCATTGCTTTGAATTTTATTCTGTTAAAACAGATTAAGATAAATGTTTAATATAATGAAAAACTTCTTGGGCAATAGTATTAAATTCAGAAGATGTATTAGAAAAATAATGTAATATTTTTGCTATTTTGTAAAAGATTTAATGAAATAAGATTTTTTTTTTTGGGCCAGCCCTCATTAAAATAAAGTACACGTGAACATATGTTATTTTAAGATAATTATATATTAACTTATATCAAAATTACATAATCTTAGTTTCATTGAGAGATAAATTTTTTTTCTTAGTTTTATTATTATTAAAGCAGTCACATTGAACTTTGTTATGTGCAAGGTTATTTTAGTCCATAAAGAAGTACTTATTGTTTTACATATAATCAACTTTTGTAGTAAATGCTAAATTGAAGTACATTTGAACACAATTATTTTCTTATGTATTTTCAGTAGTTTAAAAAAAGTCAGTGAAAAACATATTACACACAATGACAAATTTTTATATACAGCAGCCCCTCGTTATGTCCTCTTGTCGATAAAACAAGAAAAAAAGCTCGATATATTTAAAGGCACAATATAACGAAGAGTAGTTGTTTCATATGCATCCAGAATGCCCATTTATGCACATTTAATAATAAATTAATAATATTATTACATTTATAGCTTGTTATTCACATATGAGAAGTCCAAGAGCCGACCTGACAAAACCCTAAGTCATCGACCACAAGAAAAAAAATCCTTTATTTTATGGAAGAATAGTAATAGAGGAATCTAATGATCCATGTCTGCCTAAAGCGAAGTGGTGCATAAGCCAAAAATTGATACCACTAGTCGTTAACTCGAAGGTTTAGCATTGTGTTTGCCGTACAATCAAAAGTAGGAAAACTTGGCAAATTGGGTGCAGGGAAACATAATGCTAATCCTACGAGTCAACCACTAATGGTGTTTTGATTTGTGATTTATACATCATTTTGCTTCCAGCAGACATGGATCATTAGATTCCCCTATGACTAGTCTTCCATAAAATAGAGGATTTTTTCTTGTGCTCGATGGATTAGGGTTTTGTGCGGTCAGCTCTTGGGCTACAGCTAGTTAAAAAATGTAATTAAAGACTCCTTTTTTTTTGTGGATGAAACGACACTGAAAAATGAGGGGTTACTGTTTTTAAAATAATATACAGAAAGAAAATTTCCAAGCTGCTTAACATTTTGATCTTCTTCAGAAGAATTTTATATGGAATCTCCTTTTCAAAAGGAGGTACTTAAGGGGAATACATTACAATTATAACCGATGAAAACTTGGAATAGCATAATTTTATCTTTAATGCATCGTTATAAGTCTAGGCATCTCAGTTTTCTGGATGGAACACGAGAAGCAAAATCAGGAGAACTTGATGCAGCCGGCCTTTGTTCTGCTGTTGGATTTTCTTTGAAACCTCCCGCTATTGCTGCTACACTAATTTGCGGTTCGTTACCCATTATGTCCTCAACGGATACATTTTTCTCTTTTAAACGAGATCGTACCAAGTGCTCTAACAAATACAAGTGTTCATCCCAGGCGTCAGGAACGTGTTCTTTCATGAAATTCGCTAACCTTAACAAGTATTCTGCGTTGTGGCCACAGTGGCCAGTCGCATCGGCTATTTCAGTAGCCACTTGAGGTAGAGGTGCAGGTCCCATGTATAGCCGACTAGATGGAAGTGCCACGTATATTAGGACTGGGAAAGGGTCTTCCCTCGCATCTCTCGGATGGAAAGTGACGAAAGTTGTACTGTAGCCGCCGAGTTTGCTTTCTCGGCTGTCTAGATAGGTTAGGGATGATTCGGCGCTTGGTCCCAGGAGAAAAGCTCGTCCCCACGTCAGACCCTGATATTAAAAAATGATTGGAAAATTTATAAAATCGATTGAAAAATTACCTATAAAAATAATAAATGGAACATTAAATAATTTATCAAAATATAGTCCAATATATTTTAGAAAATGAGTCCAAATGCGCACTTTTTCATCACTACCGCGTATAATTGTAGAAGCAGGCCAATATTAACTATATCTTAGTCGAATATACCACTTTGCCTTGCATTCATTGGTATGAAATATTGTCCTAATGTAGGAATGCTGAGATTTGCCAACACTGACACGGATTGTTTAGCCATCAAAATTAATGGAATACTAGATGGAAGTGCCGCATATATTAGGCATTTTCAAGCTTCAAAGCATTTTATTGAAAATATTTCCAATGAAATGCTAATGTTGATTAATCACCTCAGTCATGATGTCACTTGGAGGAGACACTAAATAACACCAATGAAACTCATTTGGATGCTTTTAGAATTGTTAAAATTACTTTGATACCTTTTTAATAAATGCGAGCAATTGTAAGCATCGATATATATGAATGATACATTTTTGGATTTGTTGTACAGTAATTTTAAATTGATTTCTGTGGTCCATTGTAATACTTGTCTCAGGATTGAGGAGGTTAAATATTGGCTAAAATATTTTGTCAGAAAAATGAAAATTTTCAGATAAAATTTGAATATTAAACTATATTGAAAAATATCAAATGTAAAATTATATTGAGATCTCACTGACCAGCCCTCCTGACATAAACGTGTGAACTAATTTAATAAGTGATAGTCAAGCAAGATTAAAAAGTGGATTTTAAATTTATTTCTGCATTACGATAATTTTCTAGGTTAGCCTATTTACTTAGGTTAATTTTTGAAAATATAAATACGATTTGATTATCCCAAAATTAAACACTTTTTTAACTTATCAAAACAAAAAATTATCAATTGTAAATTGATATTCACATTTTTAGAAAATCTCTTGTGGTAACACAAAATTAGATTTTCTAAACCTCGGGGCAGTTATATACTTTTACTGATTTCTAGATCTAAGTCTATCGAACATTGTTTCCCAAACTCTAATTTTTGAAAAAGTTCTTAAAGTTCTAGCTGATTGTTTGAAATTGAATTATGTTAGAGATACCTCTGAAATATAAATACATTTCAATAAATATCAAAATAACCTACAATCAAAGTATCCACGCAACTTTTAAACATCATTTTTGATCAAAATACTGAATTTTCATTTTTGCAATAATATTAAAATGATTCTTTAATTATCGAATTATGTTTAAATCGTGTCTATCTTAAATAGAACCAGAGTTACAGCTATTACAGCTTTATGTTTAAAAGTTATTTTTAGTTTTTTCTCAATGAAATTTTCATTTCAAATTTCATTTTCTCAAAATGAAGTTTTTCAATTCTTACTATATGTAAAACATCCTATAGCAAAAAATTATGTATGAAATGCTTTGAAATTTTGTGTACTTTTTTTTCGGATGTTTATTAAAAAATATACTACATTCATAATAATATATTAATTAGTTTTATATTTACAGTGATATAAGTGACGAAGTTGCAATGAATTTTACATTTTTTCATTGCATCAACTCACATAGCATTTGACTATGTCCTAGAGAAAGTTATTCTCTTTATTATGCAATTTACAAAATGTCAATACATTGGTTTGTTTATGAGTTATGTTTTGTAGAAATGTCATTTTTTTTTCAGGGTTGTCAATCATAGATGACATTAAAAAAATCACCAATTCAATTTATTTACATTTTGAAGTAAATGAATATATTATCAATGTTATAATTAGTATATTATCGATTATCCTCTAAAAATGTTTGCATGTTAGCAATTTACATTCATCTTACTTAAAAAAAAAAAAAAAAAAAAGAATTGGTTATGTCCTATTTCTCTCCACTTCTTATTTTGTGTTAAATTTATCGTATAAACAAAAATGCTGCTTTTAGGTTTAGTTTAAATTATTAATAACAGCATAATGTTCCATAAATAGGGAAACTATTACATCTATGTATAAACAAGTCATTAATATATAGAAAGCATAAAAAAAAAATATATTGAGTAAATTTACTTTTGATTCTTGAAATAATCTTTTTTTATCATACAATTGCAAGCTTATCAAAAACTTTTTCTAACTGAAGATTGGGGTACCATTGCTTCATTTGGTGTGTGATTGATGAAATGTTTAGAATAATGCATAAAGAGAAAAACTTACTGTCTCATCCCTCCCACTGTCTTACTCCACCCCACTCTCCACTACTTACAAAAAAGTGGATACTGGAGTGATTAGTATACTGACGACTGTTTTTATTGAAATATTTTCCATTCACGCTTTTAAAATTTGCTAGACTTAAAAAATTCGACAATCAACGTTTTTTAAGCTGATGTTAATATAATTTAGGTTTCATTTTTTGCAATTTACCCATTACTACTTAAAATAACTAAATAAAATAAATGAAAAATAAATAAATAAATCATTCATATAAATAGAATCATGCATTAAGAATTATTAAAAAACTAACCTGCTCATCTTCAACTAGGGTTGCTACTCTTCCAAGCTGCAAAAAACAATAAATAAAATAATTTTAAAATTAGCAGAAATAAAAATTAGGGAAATAAACAAGCAAACAAAAAATCCAAAAGTTTTAAATACAGAAAACATTAACTTTTATATCAAGATTCATAAAGGTGAATATATAGTTTGTACCGGGTGTCCCAAAAATGACTGATGGATTGTAAAATTCAATGACTTGCAAACGGTGACAGCTATTTAAAAATTTTTTGCAGGAGGGTTATGTATAATGTCAGGAGTTTTTTTTTTTTTTTTTTTTTTTACCGTAAATTTTTATTTTTGTTCGAATTTCAAACAATAGGCGGCGCTGACGGCGATTGAAGGCCAGGTCGACGCCTCACTCAGCACTGATCACCTGGCCTTCAATCGCCGTCAGCGCCACCTATTGTTTGAGATTCGAACTAAAATTAAAAAAAAATACGGTAAAAAAACTCCTGACATTATACATAACTCTCCTGCAAAAATTTTTTAAATAGCTGTCACCGTTTGCAAGCTATTGATTTTTAAAATACATCAGTCATTTTTGGGACACCCGGTATATGCAATCTTCCATAATGTTATATCGATCACTAGATTCGTTTGTTATACCTATTTATCCAAACATACAGCTTTTAAAATATACTAAGAGACGGGAAAAACTTGGAAGATGGTAACTAGCGAGGAAGACGAAGGTATTTTTAAATCTTTATACATATTTCTATACAATCTTTATCCACGTTTAAAAAAGAATTTTAACTTTTGGACATTTATGTTCTCTTTTGATGCATTTTAAAGAATAACAAATGAATCTAGTGGTGAATATGTGTTTCAATACATCAAAAAGGAAAAATATATTTGTGCATAGATTATCATTTTATACTATACATTTTAATAATTATACGTTGTATTATTTTTATTTTATTTTACTAAACACTTTATTTTCAAGCGCAATGAACAGCCTTCCCTGTCCTCGCTGGAGGAAACGATCGCGAGCTAATGCTATTCCTATGGGGAAGCATTTTTCTAATAACTCTTTCGCATTTTGGCATTTTTGAATATTTTTTTTGCACTGGATAGCTGGGGTTCATGCCGACAGCGCACCTTTTTTACTTTTTCGATTTTGGTTTTAGATATTTTTTACAAAGTTAGTTTCACTTTCAAAACCGGTTTCGAAACTGAAAGTGCTTTTTTAAAAAATATCTGCAACCAAAATCGAAAAAGTAAAAAAGGTGCGCTGTCGGCATGCACCTCAGCTATCCAATGCAAAAAAAATTATTCAAAAATGTCAAAATGCGAAAGAGTTATTAGAAAAATGCTTCCCCATAGGAATAGCATTAGCTCGCGAGCGTTTCCTCGAGCAAGGACAGGGGCTTTAATAAAAATGCGACAACCTAAACTATTTGATCACCAAATAAGTCGCATAGAGATGCAAAAGGTACCATTTGGCTGGGGATTATTACTTTTTTTTTAATCCTTTATGAATAAAGCAATCATAGCCCATCTCATTACTGAAAAAGAAAAGAAAAAAAAAAACTTTAAAATTAACAGTATTAACTCCTAATTTTGACACGAAATCTAGATTTTTATACAATAAATTTCACTCTCAGACACCAAACCGGAAGACATTCGGTGAGGAAGTTTAAGAATTATAAAGATGTAAAGTTTTGATTTCCTATCGTTAAATTAATTTTTACTTGCTCCCAAACAAACCCAAAAGTTGAATTATAATTTAAAAAGCGGGAATCAACGGGTATACATTTATTTTTCTTTAATTAAGGAATTTTGAGGCCTAATCAGATGTTGTTCAGACATGTAACATCTGTTTTCGTGTTCTATTAAATAGCATCAGTTAAACATTTGAAAATGAGCTATTATAAAATGAACTAAGTAACTTTACAAGAACTTTACAGTCTGCTCTCCCATTCTTAACTAGGTATTTTTTTTTAACAAAGCTATAAGTTTTTTTTTTTCCCTGTAAGATATTTTAAGTGAGTCGTTTTAACTCTGACAAATTTTCACTAAAGTTTTCTTTCTCTTTTTAATATTCACATTAAAATACTTTTATTGTAGGAAAGATAATATTATTTGCACTGTCTTAGAATTGGCAACAATAGTTTAAAAATCATCTTGACTTATGAAATAAATGGTTGATTGGTTGGTTGTATTGGGTTTAATGGCACAAAATCCCTTAAAGGGACATGCTGCACCAAAACAAAGACTAAAAATACAAAAGTGAAATAGAGAACAGGGTAAAAATATCGTGATGGGGGATCCCATCCAGATAAAAATTAAATCCTGCATGTTTTAAAAAGTTAAAGAGTGCCCCATGAGGTGTTTCCCCAATGAGGTTTTTCAAGATTGGTGATTATGAATTAAAATAAATTCTGTACAAATGCCGGAGGCCCGGGCAGTCAGAATGAAATAAATGTCTATTGTACAACAGAATTTTGTTACAACGAATGTCGCTTTAACGACTTTCACATTTTAACGAATATTATTTATAATGTTAAAAAAATCCTACTATCCTGTTTCATTATAAAAATGTATCCACTTTAAAGACTTATTTTTAGTATACAGAATTTAATCTCTGCTGCCATTTGTTGTTACGAGATTTAACTGTAAATATCTTTTTAAGTTTAAACTTTTTGGCAATATTATTTGGCCATTTTAAATATGACATAATTTCTCCCATTATTTTTTTAGTGCATATCAATAAATTCATTATTTTAAAATTTTCTTTCTCTCCTGTCACAGAATAATTGAGATAACAACAATAAACAAGTTCTTCCGGCTCAACAGGACAGTGGCGGATCCAAGGGGGGGGTCATGGGGGTCATGACCCCCCCCTGGAGCTCTTCAAAGAGGGATGTACAGTGTAAGTAAAAATTGCTAAAACAGGAACGCAAAATTTTTTGGGTGTGATCGACGAAATTTGAACGATTTTCCACGAATGGTCTGCGAAATTTGCGATTTTTCTTCACTTGATTAGCAAAATTAACGATTTTTTCGCACTCGATCGGTGAAATTCGCGATTTTTGCGAAGCCGATCCACGAAATTCACATTTTTTCCATGCCTAATCGACGAAATTCATGATTTTTTGGGTGTGATCGACGAAATTTGAAAATTTTCCACGAATGGTCTGCGAAATTTGCGATTTTTCTTCACTTGATTGACAAAATTCACAATTTTTCCGTACCCAATCCACGAAACTAGCACATTTTTCCGTTCTTGTTCGATGAAATTTCTTCAACTGCTCAAAAATTTTTTTAATTTTTCCGCGCATCATCGACAAAATTAGCGATTTTTTTCGTCCCGAATGGACAAAGTTCGCGAGTTTTTTGTACTCGATCGCCCGAATCCGTGCTTTTTACGAAGCCGATCGACCATATTCGCGATAATTTCTTTCCCGATTGATGGAATTGTCAATTTTTGTTCGCCATATTAATGTAATTCTCGATTTTTTTCATTCCCGATTGACTGTATTTGCGCTTTTTACGAAACTGATCGACCGTATTTGCGACTTTTTCGTTCCCGATCGACAAAATTCGCAATTTTTCCGTGCCCTACCAAAAGCGATTTTGTTCTTCCTGATCGAATAAATTCGGGCTTTTTACGAAAGCCATCGACCATATTCGGGATTTTTCCGTGCCCAGTCGACGAGATTCGCGCCTTTATCCGTTCTTGGTCCCTGACATACCGCACCGAACAATAAAATTCGCGATTCTTAACTGACAGATGAAATCTGCATTTTTTCCCCGCCGATAATTGATGAAATCTGTAATTTTTTTCTCGCGATAAACTGATAAAACTCGCTTTTGTTCTGCAGCCGCACAAAAAAATTTTCGATTTTTCCGCGCATCATCGACAAAATCTTCGATTTTTCCTTGCCCTATCAACGAAATTAGCGATTTTTTGTACCGATTTGACAAAATTCGCGAATTTTTCGTGCCCGTATCGCTCTTTTTACGAAAACAATCGACTATATTCGCGATAATTTCTTTCCCGATTCAAGAAATCGGCAACATTTGCGTTCCATGTCAACTCGAAATTCGCGATTTTTTATTCCCAATCAACGAAATTTGCGATTTTTCTGTTCCCGATCGAATAAATTTGCGCTTTTTACGAAGCCCCGATCGAGAAAATTGGGATTTTTTCGTGCCTTATTAAAGAAATTTGCGATTTTTTCGTTCCAGATCGACCAAATTCGCAATTTTTCTGAGACAGACAAAATTCGAGATTTTTCGAAGGCCGATAGACAAAACTCGCGATTTTCCAATGTACAGTTGACGATATTCGATTTTTTCGCGCTCGGTCAACGAAATTCGCGTTTTTTCGCGCGGTAAACAGACAAAACAGGCGACTTTTCTGCAACCTATGAACAAAATTTGCAATTTTTTCAAGTATTATAAAAAAATCTAGACCTTTTTTTCCTTGCCCGATAAACGAAATCTGAGATTTTTCGCGTCCAATCGACAAAATTCGCGATTTTTTCATGCCCGATCGGCGAAATTTGCTATTTTTTATCGTAATTCCGTTTTCACAAGATTTACTGTATTTTAAAATTGCTTCATTAAATCATCTGTCAAAAGTTGTGACCCCCCCCTGGAGGTTGGGCTGGATCCGCCCTTGCAACAGGATTTGTGAATTGATTTCTTTGCAGCAGGTTTTAATAGCGAACGCAACTTAAAATAAAGGTTTTTTTTTTTTTCCCCTTTAAATAAAGTTTCTAATCAAGTGGGTAGGTGTTATTGCAAATAGCACTGAGAGTTTCATTTAATATGTTTTTTTAATATGTCCTTAAATTAATATATCAAAATTGCTAATTTATTGTATTAAAATCTTTCATAAATGATAGTACCATTATATTCTTTTTTAATGAAACAACTCTTTACATGTAACGTTTCTATAGGTTTCATGTTTTCCCAATAGATGGCAGCACCAAAGATGTCAAAAATATTTTATTTTGAAATAATACCTAAATATAATCCAAAATCACATTTTAAACTTTTTTTCTTTTAATAGTTAAAAATATTATGAATTCCGATTTCAATTATTAGAATTATTTAAGAAACATTAAAATAATAAGTATAAAAGTAAAAATTTTTTAAACAAAACAAAATAAATTTATTATAAAAGTTATTTAAATAATATAAACAATTTAAATTGGCAAAAAATACAAAATTTATTTTAATTAAATCCATCTTAATATACAAATTTCAACTTAAGCATCGGGGCTCGAATTCAGAATCTGCTGTTTATTGGCGAGATGATTTATCTCCAAACTATGATGTTAACACGAAAAACGTTAAAATTAAGGTTATCTTTTAAAGTTTAAATCGCAAAAATGAGCGGATGGCATTAAATAGTAATATTAATAGACCTTTTCAAAATTTTATGATTTGTCGTGTGACACGGGATATCCAGCTGTACGTACACAAAATTTAAAGTGTCTGACTTAAACAGCCTTTGTGTGCGGGCTCTGTGACCGACAGACAATTAGAGGGGTGAGACGAATAGGGTTTCATCAAATGAACGAAACCCTAAAAAAAAAGATTGAAATAAAATTTAATGATAGTATATTTTCATTCATAATTAACACGGGGCTCCTAAGTGGTCCGCGAACTGAACACCAATATTTTTTAACAGAAAATTTCATAATAGGTTTCTACAGAATTTGGGCTAAAACTAGCCTTCGAAGGTGGCTTCTGCGCAATTTTCAAGAAAAACTAGTCGTTGGGGGCCACCGTAATACTTACCCATCATGGATATGTATATGAAAATAAAACATGGGAAAACTATTTATACAACGTATTGCAATTCATAAACAAAATTTAAATATTGTTAATATACATAGTAATGCTTTATTAAAGAACTGCTGATGTACCAATTTCGACAGATTATATAAAACGGCCAAACTACTCAAGTAGTACCGAACTGCGTAAAAGAAACATCCTTATAACTCCCAAAATAATAATTCTATTAACTAACAATTAACTGCGTCGGATTAAGCGTCTCATTTCCAATTAAAATATACCTTTGAATTGAAATTTGAATGAAATACAGGGTCATGAAAAATCGAAGAATGTGGAAAACAGGATTACAAATATCTCGGCAACTAATAATCCGATCGACTTCGTTCTATATGCAAAATGTGCGTTATTTTATTGCCTTTTACGTCCATTCCTTAGAACAAAGAAATTCGAAAACTTTTATGTACCTTTTATCAGAACGAATTTTCCGAGAGTCCGAAAAAAATAGTTCCGGATAATCGAGGTCGCTGATATTAAATAGGCTTCGTCCCATTCTTACATACTAACTACATACAAAATTTCAAGTCTCTATTTCAATTTGTTCGGGAGATAGAGCGTTTACAGACAGACAGACAGACAGACAGACGGCAAATCTTTTTTTCTAAGAGTATGTTTTTCGGAATCTCCACTATCTAAAACGTGTAAATCCGTCAAAAAAAAAAAATTTTTCGATTTTTAAAACGATTGCAAGACTTACCCTATACTACGTATGATGGGTATGTAATATAAAACTAAAATCTTTCTAAGAAAATACTGATGTTCAGTAGGCGGACCATTTGGGAACTCTGTTAACACCAACTAAAATCTGATATAATGAGAATAAAATAATTTTTGCAAGCATAGCAATAATTTTTGCAACGCTCGTAATATTCTAATTAGTGTCTAGTTTATTATTATTAAATGTGTTTAAAAAACAATAGATAACAGAAATAGAAAAAAAAAAGTGCTAAAGTCTTTATGTGATATAATTTGTTAATAAAAAGAATAAAATGAAACATAACTCTAATCTTTTAAAACCATGATTAACACTAGCTAAAATCGGTTTTTACTGAAAGCAAATGACGACAAGTTGTTCACAGAGTGATGTTCTTTTGTCTGCGTACTTATCAAAGTTGAAGTTAACGGCAGTGACTGATAAATCTTTCTCTTAACAGAGAAAAGCTATTAATTCAATGAAAGGGTTTCTCCGTAATGTATTGTGTAACATTTAAATTTAAAGATTCGTTTTCGAAAACAATGAAGGAAGTGTAATCAACTGAGACAAGAATAGAATGGGGACTTGGGTGACTTTTGTCACCTGGTAGGAGTTCAAACTCAAAGGGGACTCTTTTGCCAAGTCTTAAGAACAACTTCTATTTTAACGTTAAATCTGCCTAATTTTTGCGATTTTTTTTTTCCCGTACAAAGCAGGGTTGGAAAAAAACCAGGTTTAAAAAAAAAAAAAAAAAAAAAAAAAAACCCAAAAAACCGGTTTTTTTTGTTTAAACAGGTTTTTTTGGTTTAAACCAGGTTTTTTTGGTTTAAACCAGGTATTTTTGGTTTAAACCGGGTTTTTTAAAAACATCCGTGCTTATTATATATACATGCATATTTACTGATAAAAACAGACATTATTGGTTTATAAAGCAGTGTAGCTTCATTTAAAATAATTTAAATTTAATAATTAAATTGAATTTATGCTGAAAATTGAAAAAATTCATTTTTCAATTTAAACAGTTTTAGCAAACAGCCTTATGTTGAAAGTTTTGATTGTTCATCTATCACAGTGAACCATTGATGCCCTGTAAATCTTTATAAAAATTCTTTTGATTACTAATAATAAACATTTAGATGTAGTTTGATAAATATTCTTTTCCACAATTATTCAAATAATAAATTACAAATACTTCTTAGGATTTTTTTCTTTCTGAGTGACAATTTGAAGTTAACATTTTTAGTCATTAGATTCAGTAGATAGCAGAGGGAAAAAAATTATTAAAATACTATAACTAGCAACCAGTCTTTGCTTTTAATTCTTCAAGATAATCGCCCAAAAGAAAAATTTCTTTTACAGCTTGTGCAAAATCTTAAAAGATCATTGTGTTACATTATTAATTGCATTAAATAATCTGCAATATTAAAAATATATATATATTTTATACTAAATATTGAATCTATTTTATCTTTGATCAATTCACATAAATCAATTTATCAATTCTTTAAAGTTTTTTCTTTAGAGCAATAGATATGTTCACCAATGCATACTGATTTTAATCCTATGCATAAAAAAAATGACTTAATTCTAATATATCTAATGCTTATTGCTGAAATAAAGTATTAAAAGTAGAAATTATTTATACTTAATAATCTGAAACTTGTAAATTATAAAGAAAGAAAATGTCATTAGATTTCTTCTAAAAAACAATAGAAATTATTTATATCTAATAATCTGAAACTCATAAATTATAAAGAAAAAAAAAAAATGTCATTAAATTTCTTCTACAAAACGATTTGCAGGGGTAGTACTGACCCTAGGTGAAATTTCAGGACATACTTTTTTCAAAATTTCAGGACAATTTCAGGACACATTTACCCGACATACTAGCCGAAATAAAAGAATCAAAATTCATTTAAGCTTGGAAAAAGAAAATACCAGTCATCACCAATACACACAAATTTAAAACCAATAATCTATACAGGTTATTTCAATGGTCACTATAAATCTGAATATATGTGAATGGGTGGGTGGGGTGCAAATTTTCAAAAATTCTTTCTTTTTTCCGCGATCTCTTGGCAATTTGCATGTTTTTTGCAATCTCTTGGGGAAATTTGCAATGTTTGCACATATTTTTCACATTTTTCGCGATTTTTGGACGAAATGGGTGCGTTTTTCGTGATCTTTTGACAAAATGTGCGTGTTTTCGCGCTCTTTTGACGAAATGTTCGCGTTTTTTGCGATCTTTCGACAAAAAGTGCGCCTTTTTCGCGATCTTTTGACGAAATGTGCGCGTTTTTCGCGATCTTTTGACAAAATGTGCGCGTTTTTCGCGATCTTTTGACAAAATGTGCGTGTTTTCGCGATATTTTGACGGAATTTTCGCGATCTTTTGACGAAATGAGCACATTTTAAGCATTTTTTTGACAAAATGAGCGAGTTTAAAGCGATTTTTTGACGAAATGAGCGTGTTTTCAGCGATCTTTGACAGAATGTGCACGTTTTTCGCGATCTTTTGAAGAAATGAGCACATTTTAAGCGTTTTTTTTGACGAAATGAGCGTGTTTTCAGCGATCTTTAGACAGAATGTGCACGTTTTTCGCGATCTTTTGACAAAATGCGTGCGTTTTTCGCGATCTTTTGTAGAAATGAGCACATTTTAAGCGGTTTTTTTTTTGACGAAATGAGCGCGTTTTCTGCAATCTTTTGGCGAAATGAGCGAGTTTAAAGCGATTTTTTGACGAAATGAGCGTGTTTCAGCGATCTTTTGACAGAATGTGCGCGTTTTTCGTTTTCTATTAACGAAATGAGCGCATTTTAAGCGTTTTTTTGACGAAATGAGCGCGTTTTCCGCGTTTTTTTTTGAAGGAATGAGCGCGTTTTCCGTGATCTTTTGTCGAAATGAACGCGTTTTAAACGATTTTTTGACGAAATAAGCGCGTTTTAAGCGATTTTTTGACGAAATGAGCTCGTTTTTCGAAATTTTGTGACGAAATGAGCACGTTTTCCGCGATTGTTTGACGAAATAGGCCCGTTTTAAGCGTTTTTTGACGAAATTTGGGCATTTCCAGCGATTTGTTGACGGAATGAGCCCGTTTTTTCGATATCTTTTGACGAAATTTGCACGTTTTTTGCGACATTTTGACGAAATGCGCGTACTTTTACACAATCTTTTCTGGTTTTCTCAAGATCTTGTATCGAAATTTGCGTTTTTTCAAGCGATCCTTTGATGAAATTCGCGATTTTTTTTTATCCGTAATTTCTATCCGATGCCCGGTAAAAGTAAGTATCCAATACAATGCAAAAAAAAAAAAAAAAAAAAAAACGTGGTCACCAGCAAAACGTGCGAGCGAGCGAACAAAAACGATAAAGATACGATATCGATTAAGATCTAAGAGTACTTGTTGCCAAATGTAATTTACAACTATCAACCAGAAGAAACGCTCGTACTCCATGGACGAAAGAATTTCTCTTTCCTCCGTACGCGAGCGAAATCTCACGCAGAAGACCGAGCGGCAGCTGGGATCTCAACTGCTGGCCGGTTGCGTGCGCATCTTAATCTCTCGGTAGCTTTCTTTACCGCGAACGCGTGAAAAACGAAAGTACCTTGCCGTAAACATTTTTTGCATATGGTTCGAAGTTTGGCATTTAAATCATCCAATATGGGGAATTCAAATGCCGATATAGAAAAATTTCAGGAATTTTAGGACAGATTACAAAATTTCAGGACATTTCAGGACGTTTTTTTTTTTCAGGAATTTCAGGACAAGTATGACCCCTAGATTTGCTCTTTTTTTTTTTTTTTTTTTTTTTTAGAAAAAAAAAAAAAAAAAACAATTGGTTTAATTCTATGCATAAAAAAGCCCTAAACCCACTATATATAGTACTTATTACTGAAATGAAGTGTTAAAAGTAGAAATTATTTATGTCCAATAATCTAAAACGCGTAAATTATAAAGAAAAAAAGAAAATGTCATTAGATTTCATCTAAAAAAACCAATTGGTTTTTTTGAGAAAAAAACCATTTGGTTTAAACCGTGGTTTAAACCATGGTTAAAACCAATTGGTTTAAACCGTGCCAACCCTGGTACAAAGAAAAGAGACTTTTTGCATTCGGACTTTTTCGCATTATATTAATTGACTTCTAATTATATATTTACGATTTTTTGTGTTAAGAAATAAATAGTTAAAACGGATTGTAAAATGCCATCTTTTCATACAAAAACCAGATTGAGATAAAATAAGAGTGCAAGGGAAAAAAAAAGCAGTTGTCGCTCTCCTCTGTCATTTTTAATTAATTTTGAAACGTGTTTGAAACAAACATAGCAAACATTGTACTTTAAGTACGATGACAGAAAGCTGGACGCTTTTCAATGTTATGACCGCGTTTGCAAAATTAGATTCGAGGGCAAAGAATAAACTAATTTCGTACAAACCGCGAACGATTAATCGACTGATCAATTAAGGCTAATCTTTAATATTCGCAGTCCTAAGATGGGATTTCTTTGATCTCACCTGGACATTTTGCAGTCCCCCCCCCCTTTTTTTTAAATATGTATGCCAAAATTTTTTCCTAGGAATTAGCCTATAAAAGTTTCTTTTATAAATTTATCTAATTAGTAAGTTTCACACAGGTAAATTTTTTTGTTTATTTGTAGAAATTGCGAATGGGATCACATTGACCCCATCTTAGGAAGTAAGGGGAGAAAATGTTTTGACATTTAATTATATCGTTTCATGGGGAATTTTTTCTTTTTTTTGGGGGGGGGAGGGGGGGCATTCTGAATGCTCTAAATGGCGCTATGAGTTTAGCGGATGACTCGTAGATTTATCATTATGTTTTCCTGCTCCCACTCTTCCATGTTTTCATACTTTTGGGTGCAGGAAAGCACATTGATAAACCTACGGGTACTTCTAGGTTAACTCGTCGACCAAAAAATTGTCGCCAAACTATAAGATTAAATGCCAATAATTGATGATCGTGAATGTCACATCCAATGACATTAAAAGCGATTCACGTGCTTAAAATGTCATTAAGTGATTTTTATTTCGACTTTTTATTAATATCTTATACTATAATGCGAGCAAAAATTGTGTGTGTGTGTGTGGGTAAATTTTATCTCAAAAACGGCTCTAACGATTTTCGCAAAAATTTGGATTTTAACATTTTCGGGCACGAGAAGACCATTGGGCTAGGTCCCATGTTCGGGAAAATTCGATTACTGGGTCATTTTGGGTCACAATGGGTCAGGATCAAGCTATTTATATCTAGAGAACGGCTGGATGGATTTTAAGGCAATTTTGTATCCAATCGTTTTTGGCACGAGAAAACTATTGGGCTGGGTCACATGTTCGAAAACTTTCGATTAGTGGGTCATTATGGGTCAAGCCATTTTTATCTAAAAAACGGCTCTAACGATTTTGACCAAATTTTACATTGTATCGCTTTGGATTACAAGAAGACCATTGGGTTAGGTAACATGTTCGAGAAAATTCGGTTAGTGGGTCATTTTTGGGGTCATTGTGGGTCATGCTATTTTTATCTAGAGATCTTCTGACGCAATTTTGACTAAAAATTGCATTCTATGGTTTTCGGGCACAAGAAAAACATTGGGCTAGGATACATGTTCGAGAAAAAAATTTAATGGGTCATATTGGGTCATTAAGGGTCTGGGTCAAGCTATTTATATTTAAAGAACGGCGTGATCGATTATAACGAAATTTTGTATGTAACAGTTTTTTGACATGAGAAAACTAATAGGCTAAATCATATGTTTGAGAGATTTCGACTATGAGGGTCATTTGTGGGTCATAATGGGTCATAATGAGTCATGGTCAAGCTATATCTAAAGAACAGGTGGATCGATTTTAACGAAATTTTGTATGCAACATTTTTTTGGCACGATAAAATCATTGGACTAGGTTACATGTTCGAAAAATTTCGATTAATGGGTCATTTTGGGTCATTAAGAGTCTGGGTCAAGCTATTTATATTTAAAGAACGGCGTGATGGATTTTAACGAAATTTTGTATGTAACAGTTTTTTGACATGAGAAAACTAATGGGCTAAATCACATGTTTGAGAGATTTCGACTATGAGGGTCATTTGTGGGTCATGATGGGTCATAATGGGTCATGGTCAAGCTATATCTAAAGAACAGGTGGATCGATTTTAATGAAATTTTGTATGCAACATTTTTTTGGCACGATAAAATCATTGGACTAGGTTACATGTTCGAAAAATTTCGATTAATGGGTCATTTTGGATCATAAAGGGTCTGGGTCAAGCTATATATAACTAAACAACGGCAGGATCAATTTTAACGAAATTCTGCATGTAACAATTTTTAGAAACGAGAAAACTAATGAACTAAGTCTCATATTCGAGAGTTTTCCATTATAAGGGTCATTTGTGGGTCTTAATGGGTCAAGGTCAAGCTATATCTAAAGAATGGGTGGGTCGATTTTAACGAAATTTTGTATACAACATATTTTTGGCATGAGAAAATCATTGGGGTAGGCCACATGTTCGAGAAATTTCGATTAGTGGGCCACTTTTGGGTCATTCTAATTTTATCCAGACAACGTTTCGCGCAATTTTGACTAAATTTTGTATTTTATCGTTTTCGGGCTGAAGAAAATCATTGGGTTATGACAGATTTTTGAGAAAATTCGATAAATGGGTCATTTTAGATCATAAGGGGTCAGGGTCAAACTAACTATATCTAAAAAACAAGTCAATCGATTTTATCTAAATTTTGTATCTAATGTTTTTCGGCATGCTAAAACTGATGAGCTAGGCCACACGTTCGAGAGATTTCGACTATAAGGGTCATTTGTTGGTCATGATGGGTCATGCTAATTTTATATAGAAAATGGTACTCTCCATTTTGACTATACTTTGTATTATATCGTTTTTGAGCAAGAGAAAACCATTTGGCTTGGACACATGCTCGCGAAAATTCGATTAGTGGGTCATTTTGGGTCTTAATGAGCGAGGGTCATTCTAATTATATATAACAACGACTCAATCAATTTTACCTAAATTTTGAAACAAAACGTTTTTTGTCACGAGAAGACAATTGGGCTGAGTCGCATGTTAAACAAAATTATATTAGTGGGTCATTTCGCTTCATTGCTGAATGCTGCAAAGCTAATTTTACCAAAAAAAATGGCTTAAACGATTTTGATTCAATTTATTGTACAACTGTTTTTGATTACCTGAAGACGACTGAGCTATGTCACATGCTTGATCAAATTTGATTAGTGGCTCATTTTGGGTAATACGGGTCAGGGTCACGAGAATATGGCAAAAGCCAATATCTTGGTGATATTTGACAAAATATTGGCGACGTATGGCCAAAAAATCTACTATAAAAATTACGAAAACCAAAACACGTATTTGGAGTCAAATGAAAGAATGCCTCCAAATTTGGCTATATCTAGCAAAAAATATTGTCTTTCAGAATGCAAAGAATTTTTTTATACATTCTTAAGAGGATTCGAGATGCATGGTTGAACCAATCAGAGTTGAGCTAAAAAAGTTATTTAGATCGATGTCCTTTAGTTGTAAATTTTAAAATAAAGTAAAATTTATAAACATGCACATAAAAACATAGTTTTCTTATTGATTGTTTTTCTAAATAATACTATTATAAACATGTTTTACAGTAATAATGCAGAGTTAATGATGCAGTGAAAATACTATATCGAGTTGAACACAAAATTAATTTTGACCGAGCTAAGCTCGGTCTCCCCTGCTAGTTTTTATTAATATTCTACTAATTATTTGTTACTTCGTTATTTAAAATAAAAATTATGTCAACATGTAAAATTTGGCTATTAGTTTGGCGATTTGTATAATTTGGCGAAATTGGTCGACGGGATAACCTAGAAGTACCAACCTACGAATCTACAGTTAAAATTGGGTTTTTAGGAGGTTTTTTCCCACCAAGATACGACTTGGCAGGCCGATAACACTTTAATATGCGAATCAAGATTCAACTAATCCTAGATTTTTATCCGTGAACTCGATCAGGTGATTGTCTGTGCTGCCGCCTCCCGGTCTAATAGAGACAAATAACAATGACATTTCACGTTAACTGTTTTTAGGTGCATTCGTAATTATGTAAATACGTAGCACCTATTGTTGTCTGTCTGTCTGTCCGCATATAACAATGCAAAAACTACGCAACCGAATCGTTTGAAATTTAAAATACATAATTATAACACAATTTTGTCGAGTCATTTCAAATTTTATGAAAATCGGATGGATAGATCAATTACAGGGACAATCAAAAGGATTCCGTTACATTACGGTCAATGGGGAAAAAAGTTTCAAATCCATTTTAATCGTTTGAAATTTAAAACATATAATTATTGCGTAATTTTGTCGAGTCATTTCAAATGTTATAAAAATCGGATGCATAGATCAATTACAGGGATAATCAAAAGGATTCCGTTACATTACTGTCAATGGGGAAAAAAAGTTTCAAATGCATTTTAATCGTTTGAAATTTAAAACATAATTATTACTTAACTTTGTGGAGTCATTTCAAATGTTATGAAAGTCGGATGCATAGATCATTTACAGGGACAGTCAAAAGTATTCCATTACATTACGGTCAAGGGGAAAAAAGTTTCAAATGCATTTAATGATCTTACACTCATTCGAACATAATAGAATTGGCATGAATCTATGAAATATATTATAAAATATGCATTCTGTACAATCTGTGATGCAAAGAATTTTTATCATTAAATTACAGGGCCACAACAAATGCTACTACATAATGCTATACGGGGAAACATTGTTTGGGGCGTGTTTTAATTATATTCAACTATTTCACATTTTATGAATAAGATATACGTTGCTGAGGTGTAATAAAAATTACTTACTGCATATTTACAGAACCACAAAGATTTCGACTACTATACTGTATCCGAAGTACGCTCTACTATACCAGCAAGATCTGAATATTTTTAAAACTTCTTTATCGTACGAACGCACCTCATTTGCTACGTTCACGTGCAATTTCCAACTTGTTTTTTTATGCCGAGATAAAGAAGTCGATTTCCCAATTTGGTGGCGCTGGACCTAGCAACACGAATCTCCGAAGCGCTGCTCATCCCTCTTTTTGGGTACCTTTAAATTGAAAAGGATGTATATTCGTTCCCGTGCTTTAAAAATCTACTAAAAATCGTAATAAATAAATAAATAAATAATAAAAAAGAATATTGCCCAGTTAAACTGATGGCATTGAGCTCACAGGCTCCGCATACTAATTGTACATTACAGCCTTGTATTTTCTTTAATTCCCTTCGAAAAAAGAAATTAAGGAAAGGAAACAGCTCTCCCCTTTCTCCTTTTTTATACTTAATCATTGAACCTCCTAAACTATCAAGTACATGCTTTATCATATTAAAAACCTATATCCAAAATTCAGAGCAAATCGGATAATTCTTAATAAAAACCCATTTAGCATTTATATAATTTAAAAGGAGTTATTTTCCTCTTTTATACTTAACCATTAAACTTCCAAAACTATTCAGAAATTTGAACGAAATCTGACAATTCTGATTGAAAAATCCATTTATACAAGTTAAGGGGAGGGGCATTAGAACCCCCTTTCCCCCTGTTTTTACTTATTCAATGAACACCTAATAACAGCCACGGACTCGCCTCATCAGAATGATCCTATATCTAAATTTTGAACGAAAACTGTTAATTCTGCATGAAAATCCCGTTTATATCAATTAAGGAGAGGGGCATGAGCCCCCCGTTCCCCCTGTTTATACTTATTCTATTAACACCTAACAACAGCCACGGTATCGCCTCATCAGAATGATCCTATATCTAAATTTTGAACGAAAACTGTTAATTCTGCATGAAAATCCCGTTTATATCAATTAAGGGGAGGGACATGAGCCCCCCGTTCCCCCAGTTTATACTTATTCAATGAACACCTAATAACAGTCACGGAATCGCCTCATCAGAATGATCCTATATCTAAATTTTGAACGAAAACTGTTAATTCTGCATGAAAATCCCGTTTATATCAATTAAGGGGGGGGGCATGAGCCCCCCGTTGCCCCTGTTTATACTTATTCAATGAACACCTAATGACAGTCACGGAATCGCCTCATCAGAATGATCCTATATCTAAATTTTGAACGAAAACTGTTAATTCTGCATGAAAATCTCGTTTATATCAATTAAGGGGAGGGGCATGAGCCCCCGTTCCCCCTCTTATACATATCGAATGAACTCCAAAAACTAATCAGGGAAGCGCCTTATCAGGATATACCTATATACAAAATTTCAAGTGGATCCGATATTTTTATCATGAGTTATCGCGTTACGCACGAACATACGAACGTACATACAGAACGGACGGGCACATAAGCTCTCAGGCTATGATAGCCTGTGAGCTAAAAATCATATCAAGTGTACGTATTCAAAGACTGAGAGGAACTGCTCAGACCAGGAGACCAACTCTGTAGAGCACACACCCCTGAAAATTTAGATATTGTACTTTATGATAAACTGTTACATTCAAAAATTTTATACAAAAAATTCAATAAATAAATTTTAATACCTAATAATAGTAATAAAAATCCCTGAATCAAAACTTTGGCTTGGTTTCGAAACTTATTGAAGTTATTTATTTATTTTTTTTTTTTAATTGTCCACTGACAACACTAAAAAGCCACTTTATAAGAAAAAAAATATCAGTTAAAATTAAAAGCTATACTTTCTTATTAGCTATATGCAAGGAATTAATAAATGAAGAAATCACGATAAAATTTTACTACTTACGGCAGCTTTTTTGATTATGATCATTTCGGTCTCTTAAGTACGTAATTCGACCACGTTTGTCAAATTTGCATTTTAATTATACTATTTTATTTATTTGCGAAGTTTTAATTTCATTGTGGAATATGAGTCAAGAATAAAAGCTAAAATATTTACGGTATTTTAAGTGTAAACGGATTAATATTTCGTAATTGTCTAAACTTTTTTTTTTTTTTTTTTTTTTTTTTTTTTCAAGTGGGTCTATTGCAGGAAAAACTGGATATCTGTGAATGACGCGATCACCAATAAGTCAAGCAAAAACTAGTTATAATGGCAAAAATATTTTGCAATTCATTAATAGTATAATTTTTTTTTCTTTTTGAACAATAAAAAAAATATCTTTTTTATTGTAAACTCGAAATAAAATCCGACCAAGAAAGGGTTATGCAGCATTTTTTAGAAAGTAACATTTAAAACAGTAAAATATTACTTAAACATCCATTTAAAGTTTTAAGCATGTCGTGTCTAATATATTTTTACTTAAATAAAAGAATGAAAGTTTCAAAACTGTCGCTCGACTTTTGACATTTCAAAGAATACTTATGGTTCGCGTAACAGCTGCAGATGCAGTTAATTAAACATGCTGGATAAACAATTTAAGAACTAGAATTAATTGGCAGAATAAAAAAGTTTTTCTCATACTTAAAAAATGTACGTAGTAACAGACATTGTACAATATTGATTAGTTTAAAAGCCATGTATGTAGAATGTATTCATTTAACTAGCTGATAATGCCAAAAAGTCCGAGTTAATTGCTGTAAAACTACTTTTACAGCATCAATCATACGTATGCGGATAAAATATTTTTGATATTTTATAATTACAGTAAAACCTCCATAACGGGCACTCCCGTATAGCGCATTTTATCTATTTTAGGGATTTTTTTTTTTTTTTCGATCTCCAACACCTATGTATAGTAAAATCTCTGAATAACAGACATATCTGTCCTCTTTTCAGAGATGCAAATATAAAATTATGGCTATTTTAATAAAATTATGGAGAAATGGTCTGCAATTCTATCGAATAATAATTTTATTCTTGATATAAAAAAAGTTTTTTTTTTCGCTTGAAATATACTCAGAACTTTCTTTTGAAAAATCAGGTCAAACCGAAAGAGTCAAAACCTAATCCTTATCTGATCTGCAACTAAAAAAATTGACGTCGGGTCGAATTCGGGTAAAATTAGGTTACACGACTCGGTGATAGAACTTACACCAATTAACCCTTTATGCCCTGATGGTACAATTAAAATAACTTTTACGTAAAAAAAAAAAAAAAAAAAAAAAAAAAAAAAAAAAAAAAATCATCGATTATAATAGTATTGCAGTTTAGAATGAGTTATAGATACTATACTTTTTTTTTTTTCCTACCAAAAGCATTATTGGTTGCACAGAACAAAAACATTTTTAAAAGGATGATTTTCTTTTGCCTTTGCATTTTTTCAACTTTTTTGGCATTAAAAGATTATAGGGACGGGGGGGAGGGAGTTTCAGCTGTACATTTTTGAATTTTATACGATACTAAACAAAAGATTTCAAACAAAAGATTTGAATGGGGTTATAAATGATGCCCAAAATCCCCATGAACTCAAATTTAATTTTAATTTGTAAAATCCTCTGAAATTTATTAAATGATTTTGTAAATATTCTAATGCAGTTTTAAAAAAATCACGAAAGATGCTTAGAAATGAAATTTTCAGGAATTGATAATTTACTTAAGGGTTAAAGTGGAATACTATCTAAGTCGAAAGTTTTTTCGGTTATTTATGATTCCGTTTTCACAAGCATTTTTGTATTTTCGAAATATAGTAAAAATAATACTCAAATAAATTACCTTATCTATTACCATATTTTACGTTTTTAGTTAAAAAAATTTTCAGAGGAATTTTGTGCAATTTCCTCCCTAAAAGTATGAGATAATATGAGTTTACAAAAAGCGATTTTTCTACAGATTCAAACGTACGTAATCTTTGGAAATGCTTATTTTTCTAGCTGAATCAAGATTTCAGTTATCCCAAAGGAGTTAAAATCGTGATACTTTTTCTCCATTTTTTTGTTTTCTCTGTTCACTTTTCCCCAAAGAGCGAGTGCAGGTGGTTATTGTAACAGTCAATGGCACAATCATCAATCGTGGGAGATATCTTTAAAGGATGAATCAATTTCAGTTAAATTTCTGAATTTGTTGAAATAATATATACAGGATTATTCAAAATAATTTACGTTAGTACTCATTTTCAAAACAATAACAAAATCCCCCGATTTATTTTCCAAAATAAGTAATTTTTCCACACCAACAAAAAAAAATTTCCTTTTAAATCCCCCTCCCACTTCCACACATACACGCACATGAAAAAAAAAAAAAAAAAAGTGGGGTATTGACAGACAATCTTAAAAAAACTATATCATGCATGAAATAGCATATTTAATTGACCATCTATTTTAATTATTTGAACTTTGTAACTGTCTTAAAACAAAAGATATTTGTTGAAAAATAAGCACATATATGCACTTATAAAAGAATGAAAAAATACTTACTGTTGAATTGTTTATAAGAATTTAAAGAATTATTTACTGATTTAAAAATATCAAATAAATCCTTTGACAGAAGAAATCGTCATTTAAGAAAAATCCTTAATAAATAAGACAATGGGTTCTCACGAAGCAAAATGGCTTTCGATGATTATCTTACAAAACAAAACAAGTTTATATTTCCCACCTCTGTTTGTTATTAACCTCTTCAGTTCTGAAGCTTCCAAACAAAATGAATTGTAAATGATAAAAAAAATTTTTTTTTCTCAAATTGATCCTTTAGGCGCTTAGTAAGTTGGATTCAAAAATAAGGATCTAAAACTACAAACTCCCTTAAAACATCAATTTAATAATTATTAATCTAAGTTAACGCCTTCACAAATTTAAGAGCTTTAAACAAGTGAATAATCTACAAATCTCCCCAAAAAAATTTATTAAAAAGGATTTAAATTAAATACTCATTAAGTTTACCACTTTCTTGGTCATACACTCTTTTATTCATTTTTAGGCATTTTGCAAACTCAGATGAAAATAAAATTTATTTTAGGAGGGATTCAGTTCATATGCAGGCATTTATTTGTTTGCTTTCAACGCAAAAGTTATTCAGCTATTAAGAAGTGATGTAAAAGTGTAAAAAAGTCGGACATTTTAGTTTTTATAGGTAAAAGAACAGAGGTTCCCGAATGGGGACCCAAAGATCGAAGAACTTTTTTTTTCCAAGTTCGAAGATTTTTTTTTTATTACTATTATTAGTTATAATTGTTGTTGTGTGCATGCGTGTTATACTTGAATAGTTTCTTCTTTAGTCTTTAGTTCCATTTCTTTAAAAATCGACAACACGACCGCGACTCATAAGAACAGCAGCGATTGCAACGTATATTTACTAGAATAACTTAATCGATTTCCCAGTTTTGAGTACATTTAGAATACTTTTGAGAAATAAAAGGATTCTTTTATTCATCTTGTTCTAAAAAACCTACCTGAAACTGTTGAAATTAATATAGTTTGCTTTATTTAATAGGATTAATTTCATATTTAATATAATACAGGGACTTTCTACAATTTCAAGTGCTGATTGCATGGAAACAGATTTCTATAGAGATTTGCGGTATCATGAACAGAAACACAAGTTTATTATACTGCAACTTTTTTTTTTTTTTTTTTTTTTTTTTTTTCTAAAATACACTGTAAAAAATTTGATCCTTTTGCTGCATCGCCACTCCATTGTTTTTATAGAAAACGATTATTTCAACCTATTATGGAGCATTCTCATGGGTCAAAAGAGAGATATTCTATAAAAGCGGGAGAGTGGTGATGCAGCAAAAGGGTCAATTTTTTTTACAGTGTAGTTAATTTTTGTTGTATCCATTATTGTTATGTCATGTAATTTGCCATCTAAATGCAGCGCAACAGGTGGATTGAGTTTAAATATCGACTAAACGGACATTCTGAGAGCTATATCATAAGAGGGTTTTTTTTCTCAAGGTTTTTCCTCAAGAAAAATGAAAAAATTGTATTTTTTGCACCATTTACTATTTTTAATTACTGAAGAAACCGAAGAAAAAAGAGCGAAAAATACATGAATAAATATGGTATTTCTGCCTGTGTGTGCACCAAGTATTTAATGCAGCACAACAAAAAGTCTTATAGGATTTTTAGTGCACTGTGGGTAGTAGTATTTTAATGCCTACAACCCACCCTCTTCCGTTTGGTTGAGACAATGGTAGACTCATTACACGCATACTCTCAAAATGATAACAAATAAAATAAATCATTTTAATTGAGGATTAAAAAAATATATATTTATTGTAAAATAAAACCAGTAAAAATGTTTTTCTATTTTAGTGATGGAGAACGTTGAAAATTATCATACCTAACTAAATTTATGTCATAGAATAAGGACTTTTAATCGATTTATTTGTTAAAACACGGAGAAATATTCAACAAAATATACAGGACCGTATAAAATTGTAAATTACATTGTATAAAATTTTAAACTTGCAATTATTTAAAAAGTAACTATTTTGACGTAAATTGATTTTCATATGAAGAACAACCTTTTAGATATTTTTAAAATTGAAACTAATATACCGCTAAAACTAAAAGTTTATGAATTAACAATGTCAAAATCAGAAAAAGGAACACTATGAATAAAAATAAAACACGTTTTTAAAGACATGAATAGTAGGGAAATTAAGTACGATAATTAAGTGCGACTATTTTACTACAATAAAAATGAATTAGCATTAAACAACAATAATATATTTCATTCCATTATATGATGTGACACAGTTTTTGCAATATATCACTACCATACTTAACCCTTTCGGGTCCTATTTTTTTATTTTTTAGAAAAAAATATTTTTACATTAATAACACTAGAAATCCAAATAGATTAATTAGAGTTTAACGAATATTTCTTTGTCTGAAACATAACGAATGTTATTTTACGTACATTCAATTCATGTGGCAATGGTCTAAAGAACAATTTTTGGAGATGTTTAGGAAATATATTACAACAAGATTTAACTAAGATTACAACTTTCGAATACTTTTTGCGCTTTTTTACGCATGATTCTTTCGAGAAAGTATAAGTAACCTTTATTTTAAAGAGTGAAATATATGTTTAAAATAAAAGAATTGCAATGCCTAAACGTTAATGAAGTCATATAGTAAATTCATAGACACATACTAACATTACTACATATCAAAAATTACAAAAGTAATTTCTTAAGGGCGTATTTCGATTCAAACTGCTTGTTTTCCGATTTATTTTTGAATTCACTTTTACTCTCAAATACATCAAACTCGCAGATTCTCTTATTTAGAAAGTGCACAAGGTGCCGTGAAGGTCAATTATTTGATAAGTGCACAAAATATTGCAAAAAAAAGTAATCAAAAACGGCAATTTGAACCGATTTTTCCGAAGTGGGTGATCTGGTAATGAAAAAAAGGGTCTTACTGAGACGATAATTGTTCATAAATCAAATTCTAATGAATTGAGCGTAAAAAGACATCACACGGCACCTTATACGTCCCTTCAAAAATCCCCTCAGCAAATTTCATGTTTCTACTTTTAAAAATGTGTCTGAAATTGTATCGGAAAATTTCGAGCTGCTGAAGGTGGAAAAGCGTTTTTTCGAATACACCCTTAAGGCGCAGCACTAGCCACAGAAAAAGACCCGGATGATAATTTAAAGTCTATGGGGGCGTTCTTTTCAAATATCTCGCTCAAATTTTAATATTTTTTCATGATTTTTTTCCCATAAGATAGCTGAGGATGATCTACAACTGGCCTAATTTACTTTTTTGATTTTGGTCTCAGATTTTTTATTTATTTATTTTTTTTTTTTAATACTGTAACTTTCAGAACCGGTTTCGAAAGTTAAAGCAATTAAAAAAAATCTGAAACCAAAATCGAAAAAGTAAAAACTAGGCCGGTTGTAGATAGTCCTCAGCTATCCTATGCAAAAAACATAAAAATATTAAAATTTGAGCGAGATATGTGAAAAGAACGCCCCCATAAACTTTACATTATCATCCGGGACTTTTAAAGTGACTAGTGTGGCGCCTTAAAACAAAATAATACTCAATTAAAAGACATGTACTATTAATAGTGCACCTGACCCGAAAGGATTTAAAAAAAAAAAAAACACTTTGAATAAATATGTCCATGTATCATTGGTATAGATTGCAACTTTCTAGCATGTTCAAGTGTCAAAACATTACCTTGTGATCCAGTCAAAAAAAGCAAATACAAAAATGTTCGATTTTATCTGCTTTATAGCAATCGGTTGTTTGTGACTCACACGTTATAAAAAACAGCGTATATACCATCAGATTTAAATAAAAAAACTCTAATGGAATGTCCTTGTTAAGGCCAAAAAAGATATAACTATCGCAATATTATCAACATTAACACTTTTTTCCATACTTGTTCGAGATGATAATGTTAAATTCTAACATCGTAGACATAGAAAAAGATAAAACTCTTCATTGTTGAGTCTTTATCATTTTTTCAATAAACGTTTTGAGAAAAAACCCTTCTCTATTTAATCTGCAGACTTCTTTTTTTTCCATGCCGCCTGTATCAGTTAAAGATCGTTGACACAGCAGATTAGTTTAAGTGATTTTTTTTTTTAATGATGATTTCTAGCATTATAAATTTTTAATTTATTTAAACACTTCCATATATATAATATTTTTTTAATGCTGATATTCAAATAAGAAATTATATGAAGACGTAAGTTAAAACCAGGCTGCGAAGTCTGTGACAAAAATGGTCGACTCCGACTAAAACTCCGGGCTGGCTAATACACTAGTATTGCTGTTAGTTAAAATTTTAAGGAAACTCAAAAAAAAAAAAAAAAAAAAAAATAAGGCAAAAATTTCAGTAATAAATTATTAGTAATTAAATTCTTAGAACTTTGAAAAAGAAAGAAAAAATATTTTTCACTAATTTTTTAATTCCGCATCCAACTTGAAAAATCTAACTATCGAAATGTAAAGAGGAAAACAAAACAGAAATTTTACTGTTTCGGATCCATGAAGTTGAAAGGGAAGAATCTTAACAATTTTGATGTTAATTCGTGTCCTTTAGAGCAGAAAAAATTCGATGGAAAGGAAAAAAATAAAGAGGAAAATTTTACTAGTACGGATCTACGACAGTTTTTAACAAAAAACGGCTTTCATCTACTGGGTAGCCTGATATAATCCAAAATTAACAATATTAATTCATTTATGGATTTAAAATTGCATATAATTAGTTTAATTTCACTTCAAAGTCTAACAAACAAAAAGCTAGAGTGGCTTAATTTTAAGCGACTCCGACTTCGCATCACTGGTTAAAACTCGCCCTATTCATAAAATCAAATCTTGAGAAATCGCGAAAAACCTCTAACTTCTTCCATTAGTTTTTATCGTAAACCAAGATTTTACAATGATAGAAATTAAAGATAAAACTAGCTTTTTAACCGACTTCAAAGGAGGAGGTTATGAATTAGACCAGTTGTATTTCTTGTTAACTCATAACTTCCGTAAATACAAACCGATTTTTAAAAATAGAAAACCAACGATTAGATATGCACAAACAAGGTATGAGAAGGTAGCAAATAGCTATTTCGAATCTACGGACTTTCGAATCTCCAAGCTATTTCGGATCTCGACAGAGAGACGCAGGCTTATATACCCGCTAGCGAGTATATAAGCCTCCGTCTCTCCGTCTCTTTGCTCAGTTTTGCTATTTATTAGCTCGCTGAGTTTTGCATTGATGAAGAATCTCGACATTAGATTCGAAATAGCTATTTGCTACCTTCTCATACCTTGTTTGTGCATATCTAATCGTTGGTTTTCTATTTTTAAACATTTGTGCACGAAGGCTTTATTTGCTATTTAAATAAACCGATTTTAATATATATATATATATATATTTTTTTTTTTTGGAAGTATATAAGATATCCATGTGGTCCCATTTCAATTTCATTAGATTCTGATAATTAAAACTTAAAAAAAAAAAAACTTTAAAAATTCAAATTCTTTTTAAAGCAATCTTCTAATTAAAAGCGTTCATTTTTCAGGCAATTACTCTTTCACAGATACGAGATCTTTTTTCTTCAAAGCGCGAAATCTGGACTGAACAAAGTTCATCAATGATGTCTGTTAGTATTTTTTAAAGCATATTTTCTTATTTAATAAATAAATAAATAAATAAATGATAAAGCTTGGTGCATATTGTTGTTCTTTTTCGATGCAGGTTTGCCTACAGAGTAGACTGATGGAGAAAAGTACTTTAAGTATTTTACAAATTACATCATTTTTGATGCAAAACGTTATTTATCGAAAGTATACTGTTCTTTTAATGGACTGAGAGGCGTCAGCACAGACAATCACCTCATCGAGTTCACGAATGAAAGTCTAGGATTAGTTAAATCTCGATTCGCATATTACAATGCAATCGGTCAGCTGAATCATATCTTGGTGGAAAACATCTAAAAACCTGATTTTTAACGGTTGACTTGCAGGTTTATCACTGTGTTTTCCTGCACCCTAATGTAGGAAAACATGGAGGATTGAAAACAGGAAAATATTATAGTAAGCCTAAAAATATTATGAAAGTCAGATGAACGGAACTAATAATTATAAACCCTTAAACTGGCAAAAAATACGAAATTTCTTTTAATTAAATCTATCTTAAAATAAAATTTCCAACTTCCAGCACCGGGGATCGAACTAAGAACCTTCTGTTTACTAGCCTCCAAGCTATTGATGGCACGAAAAATTCAAACTAAGATTCTATTTTAAAATTTAAATTGCAAAAAGGGACGGATGAAATCAATTTAAAATAATAGACTTTTTCAAAATTTTATGATTTTTCGTGAAACACGAGGTATTTAGCTGTAAGTACACAAAATTTGAAGTATCTATACTAATAAAATCCGTGCGCCTCTGTCTGTCTGTCTGTTTGAAGCCGATTACAGTTCGCAACGCGGGCGAGTTGGAAGTCGCGAGAGGTGTCTTTCGATTCGAAAAATTCCGGGAAAGTCATTTCGGGCATTTTCGAGACCGTGGGACCAAAATTAAAAAAGTTATGAATTAAAAACCAGTCGGGAATCGGAACGAAAAACGTCTAATTTCCCAAACAGAGCTCAAACGGAGCTCTGAGGCAGAACACTGCGCCACCTTGCGGTGAAGAACCTGAACTTTTCCCCTTTGGCTAAAAGAAGAAGCAGCCGAAAACCTCTTTTTTCTCCCGGAAAAACGACTTTTTCTTTCGTTTCGGTTCTTTGAAAAAGAACTAATTAATTGGTAAAAAATGTTAAACACGGTTTATTTTCATACTTTTTCTTTTTGGTAGCATACACGAATATTGTGTAACCTAAGATTTACGCGATTAATACTAATTTCTGTTAGTACAAACGGAAAACGAGCTGCCAAAATTATTTGTTAGTTATGTTGTTTGTGATATTAATGAAATTACTTATTTCTTTTTAACAGTAGTCTTTTGCAGTTTTTAATACCGAAAACTTTTTTTTGCGCGTTTTTTCTTAAACCATCATGCAGACAGTTTTTAAAGTAGAAAAAAACTGATTACATATTCAAAATCTGCGTAAAAGTCTGCTTCTGATGAACCAAAAAACACGAGAAAATGTCTTATGGGCGTGCAGCGCCAACCGTGCAAAACCAAATATTTTTAACGGGACGATGGCGACCATGGCGCGTAGTGCCGGTGGGTGGTAGGCCGGTGGGCCGGCTTCTCACGGTGGGCGCGTAGCGCCCACTGTGCGAATTCACATATTTTTAACGGGATAATGGGCGCATAACATCCATAGCTCTTTAATTTACTTTTTTTTGTGCTTGAGGATTCGAACACCAAGACTTGCTTATTAAATGAATTTTTTTGCTTATTATATACTGCTTAATATCGAGGTTCGTTTGGAAAAAGTGGCCCAGCTAGCGGGCGTAGCTCGCTAGTCTGACTTATACTTTTTGTGTACAGATCCTTTAATTCATAAGTACAAATTGTTAATTTATAACTATCAAATTCTTACATAGACGGTAGCACCAATAAATTTAATTTTAAAATACTTTCTATCATGTTTTGCTAACCCCCCCCCCCCTTTTCTATTCATCTTTTGTATCAGCCTGCTTACTGGATATTTAAAAAAAGTTTAAAAGATTACAAAACTGATTATATTACCCTGTTTTGGAATTGTTTGTTTCTTGTACTGCAAACATTTTCGTTTTTAAAGTTGTGAAAAAGAAAAAAAAAAAAAAAAGAGAGAGAGAGAGAAAGAGAGAGAAAAAGAAAAGAAAACGAAACAGCATTTGAGGATTCTGGAAAAGTATGTTACATTCAAATGATTGTGCAAATAAATGCTCGCTATCGATCAAGAGATATCTTGTCGTGTTTTCAATATTTCATAACATTTTCTACTACATTCAAGAACATAGCTTCTTGTACATTCGCTTAGATGGATAAGGTAAACATTTTTTAAAAACAACATTGAGTTAGATTGTTCATAACAGGGACAAGTATACAGATTCGGTTCAAAATAAGATGTTGTGATGATTAAATCTCTTAAAAATGCGCTACAAAAAAAGAATTCATTTAGCATTTTGTTCCATTAATAGGTCATACTTAGGTGCTTTTTGCACCGAAAAAGATGTCAGCAGGATAAGTGTAACAGGAGTTGATCCAGGTGATATTTGGGACCTATTTAAGACCCTATCACAAAAACCCATTTAATGAAACAAGCCATTTCACAAAATTTCTTTAAGTTATCCAAACACCTTTAAAATGTAATTTTCAGTCAAAATATCAATTTTTCATTTGTGCAATAACATTAAAATCGACCCTTATCTGTCGAATTCTGCATAAATTGTGTCCGTATCTTAATTATAACCAAATTTACAACTTTTGAATTGTGTTTAAAAGTTATTTTTAGCCTTTTCTCGAAATGAAAATTTTCAGATTTTTACTATACGCAAAACATTCTAAATCAAAAAATTATGCTTAAAATGCCACGTTATTTTCTGTACTTCTTTTACAAATAAATGTCTTTAGAGGAAATAGATTACACTCATGATAATATATTAAATATAATTTCATATTTATACTGGTATAAATGATAAACTTTAGACAAATTTTGCGAATTTTTCACTACATTAGTAATTTAACTGCCATATTATCCGAGATAGAGATGCGATTATAATGTCTGTAGTATAAGTCCTAGAGAAAGTTATTCTGCTTATTATGCAATTTACAAAATGTCAAGACGTTCTTTTATTTTTGAGTTATCCCGTTTTGCGGAAGTGTCAATTTTTGACCTAAATTTGACTATTTTCCTCTTTAAAAACATTTTCTCTATGTAGTGGCTAAAATTTTTATATTTTTTTCAAATTTTTAAGGTAAATACCATTATAAAAAATGGATAACAAGAAAAAATTTCAAGAATTAAAAAAAAAAAAAAAAAAAAAAAAAAATCCCTTCCGTAGGTATGAGAGTAATAAAACAAATTCTTTCACAAAATTCAGCTTAATAAAATAGGCCCCTTCACCAAATTCTATTCCAGTGTTTTGGCTTTGTATCCCTTTGTGGCTATATGGTAAATTTTGCCCTTTGTTATATTTGTTTCAGTGAATTTTAAATTTCGAGGCAATTTTCTTCACATTAGTAAATTATTTTTATTATTTTTTTCAGTCTCTAAAAGGGGATTAAGTGAACCAAAATGCATAAAAGTAGACTAAAAGGGGCCTTCTTCTAAAAAAGTTATTTTAGGGTGGAAGGGGACCATTTGGAAGCGCTGAATGTACAACTACTAGCTGTTGAAGAATATATCAGATCTCACCTTTACTTTAAAGATTCTGTAAGTACAGAAAATAAAGCTAAAATAACACAGCAAAGGAAAAAAACAGCTTCGGATGGATTTCTTTCTTATAGTATAAGCGTATTATATTCTTTGTTTTAATTTTCCTACTCAAGTTAAAAATGCTATTTTTTGACTGTGGTGTTTGTTCTTATAGACATAATATGATATACTAGGCTTACTTTTAGACACTAGATATGTTTCTAGACACCAGATATGCCTTTCTTTACAATGAAAATGTAAATGACTTATTGAATATAAAGAAATATGCCGTGCAATGAAGAAACAAACAATGGGAAAATTGAAGAAGACCGAAAAAAGAAAATCTGAATATTTATATGAGCATAAATTCCAGAAGATTCTTATTTTTGTTTTCTGTCAGGGTTTATGTGAATAGTAAAACTGCAAGACATCACATAAATATAAAAAAAGGGTAAACAAATTTAATTGCATCTAATTATTTATAAAGATCAATGACTATTTAATCATTTTGTTTACCGTATTTACTTACTCGTGTATTTTGTTTCATTACTGTAGTCCTAAAAGTCAGAAATGCGTAAAAAAAGAGTCGAATTTATTTTTCATTTTCTCAAAAGTAAATTTCAGTATAAAGGGAAATACCTATCTATACAATAATATAAAGCTAACTATATAATCACTGAAGAATTAAGATTTAAAAAAGGAAATTATGATCATATCTAATGATTTGACATTCTAATTGGAACACATATAGAACTTGATTTAGCAAACTAAGGGGGGGGGGGATATACTAATTGAAAAAAGTTATAAAACATCTTATCGATTCTACAACATATTTATTACACAAATTCGATAAAAATCTAGGAACCCGCAAAAATTTCTGTTGTCATTAAATAAGTATTTATTTCCTCCCACCTATATTCATAGGATACACATAATATTGTCGCTTTTTTCAGATTTTTAATTTAATCATGGTTCCCCAAGTACTATAATTTTGTATAAATTGTCTGAAAAAGAATAATCATGAACGTCGAAATAGTACATCTTAAACCATCTCAAATCGTCAACTCTGCTGATAGATTAATTTCGAAAGGTTGTATAAATTAAATTTTTCCACGAAACTTTAAAATCCTATAATTCTAAAAACGAAATATACACAAGGCCGTAGCTAAGAGGGTGCTACGAGAAGCAAACCTCCCTTCCTTCAAAAAAAGAGCCTTTCCTGGAAGAGATTTTAAAGTCACTAAATGAATTTCTATTCCGAAAATCCAAATGAAATTCTGTTTAAAAATCTAATTTAGTTTTGAGGTCCTTTCATAGTTTTGCAGAAATACTTAATTGTAACTAAAATAAGCGTTTCAACACTCGCTCATCCTATTTCCAGATATGACACTGCCTCCTCTACAATGCCTTCTCGCTTGTGACGTAGTGGAGGCGGTTTCCCTGACAACGATCGCATTCTGAGCTTCGTGGCGATTGTGGAACCAGTAGGGTTAGTGATTTTGCCTCCACTTCATGACGTTTCACGCTTGTCGTCTGCTCAGTGAATAGGCATTGTAGAGGGGGCAGTGGATATGAAGCTAACATGATGTTTAATACTGCACTAGTTATATTCTCGAATTTTTCATCATCCTGTTCTTTTCTTGGCATAAAATAAAGTTATTACAACAGTTTAATAAGAAACGTAGTACCTACAATGTGAATATGCTCTAATTTATCTTTCTGCGTCTAAGAGAGAAGAAATATGAGTCCCCCCCCCCTTCTACATTTTCTTGAGCCTCTCCTATTATTCACCTTTAGCTACGGCCCTAAATACAAATTATAATATTTGATTGAAAAAAATACTCAAAATAAAACAATAAGAACATTGTTTACTTAAAACATTGTTATGTATATATTTTAGTCTATGCAGAGATGAAATCGCCAATGTTTTGTAGAATTTATGGTAATTTGGAGCTGACGATTCTGGGATGGTTTCAAAAATATTTCATTTTATTTCAATTTCTCTTTTGTAGATATTTTTTGGCCATCATTCATAACAAGTATTGCTTCCATCTATCATTTTTTTTTTCGCATTTCTGTATGATTAATTCTATGTTATGTTTCTTTTTCGTTACTTTTATTTTCCTTCTTTGTGTATGGTGAATTCTATGTTATGTTGATTGTGTTTTACATACATTTTTCAAGAAAACTATTATGAAAGAAATTACGTTGGTAAAATACTGAAAAGACCCGCTCGCTAATGCTAATCTTAAGGAAATTTTTTTTTTAAAGATATCTGGTTTGCATTTCAATATATATATATATTGAGGGGGGGGGGGGAGTGAGGATAAGATAGCTTAGATATACCTGCAACAAAGATTATTTTCTACTTTTTCGATTTTGCGTATTTTTAATAAGGACACTTTCATTTTCGGAAACGATTTCGAAAATAAAAGCATCTTCATAAAAAAGGGGATCATTAAACAATGTAGAATAACTAAAGAATAATTATAGAATAACGTCTCCTGCTAAACTGATCTTTGCTTCAAAAATCTTCAAAAAGAACTCAAAAAAGGTATCACAGAAATTACCCAAAAGTGTTGTATAAATGGTACAAAATATTTTATTCCAAAAAAAAAACTTCCTTTCACTTTAAAAACTTTTAAAATCTGACAAAAAAAAAAAAAAAAAAAAAACGTTCTTGAAAGACATTTAGAATAACTTCATTTAAATAACTTTTAGATGCTTATATGTAGAAGCTCATCTTTCACTTTATGCCTCTTTTGCACAACAATTTAAGAACAAATTCCAAGGTTTTGAGCGGATGCAATGTCCGATTGCTAAATTTTCTAGCCCCCCCCCCCCCCCCCAATTGTCCTTCCAAATTTTTTTTTGCAATTTTCCATCAATCCAGAAAATGTCTGAAACTGCTTTAAAAAAGGTGGAATTCCTCCTTTAGGAAGAACTCTTTCATGCCTGATGTATTAAATATTTATGCACTAAAAGCGGACGAACTGGCAGTAAAATTTTAATACTTCAGATAAAATTAAACATAGCTTTTAGAAATATTTTGAAAACTAAGATAGAAAAGAAAAGTCTCATCGTTTAAGAAGATCGCACAGAAAAAAGAAGTTAAAGATATTAATATCTGCAGGAGATTTTTTAAATATAAGAATACATCAAATGCCTATAGATTTAACATTAATGAGGGGAATGCGGAAACTTACTGACGTACAATCTTAAGGGGAGTCTTCACTAACTTGAAAACTCCTGCTCCGTAATGTTAAACCAATGGGCAGGATAATTTAAAATTACTCGTATAAATTTAAATACTTAATTTTTTTTTCTGCATAAGATAGCCGAGTTTGATTTTTAGTATGGCTATTTTTTTACTTTTTTGATTTTGTTTTAAAAAAAAATTAAAAGGTAAGGTAACATCCCCAGTAATTGGCACATTAAGAATTTGTCTTTAAACTTACTTCAATTTTCATTACAAAGAAATAAGATATTTACTTGCAAATATTTTTAAATCAAAGAATGTATATCTGTACATTTATTTTGGCCACTAAAAGCAAAAAAATTTGAAAAAGTATTTTTATAAAAATATATTTATAAAAAGTTGCTGAAATCACCAGTAATTGGCACATACAGCACCAATGTATGACACCTTGTGATCCAGTAATTGGCACATGTTTATATTTTTAAAAAAACTTTACATTTTGCATTGGGTTTAATCGCTTTAAATGAATTTACTGTGTAGATGAAGATGCCATATTTCAGGTTTTTGAGAGTAAGAAATCAGCATATTAGTCTTTAAAACAATACTTTAAAACAATACAATATACTTATATTAATACCCAGTAATTGTCACATGAAGCTTTAATGGATTCCAATTACTGATAATATTCCATATTTTCAAATAAAAAAAAACTGATAAACTAAATTAGCCTATAACTTTAAAAGTACTTCCAAAATAAGCGGTTTAATCTCAAATTCCTTGCGAATTCCTTGTAATTGGAATAGGTGCCAATTACTTGGAACTAGCAAAATTGAAGCACCATTAATTGGCATCTTTCATTAATTCAGAAATCCAAATATTTGTGTCGAAAATACTTTTACACAATTAAAGTAACCCTTTGTAACTAAACAAAACTGTTGTCAATTAAAATTTAAAATACATTATAAATCAGATAATAATGAATTGAAAAGCGTGCCTTCCTTAAGCCAAAGAAGAAGCATTTGCAACAAAAATGGCTAATTTGATACAAGCCATAATTGTTTCTCTTTCCTAAGCACTATTGCCATCTAGTAGCATAAATCAAAGTTATAATCTTTAACGTAAATGAGTATATAACTGATATATGGTCTTGCATTTTTAAAAGACTGGATATAAATCTTATTTTAGGACATGTTTGTAGGATGTGCCAATCACTGGTGCATGCCAATTATTGGGGATCTTACCCTACTTTCACTTTTGGAACCGGTTTCGAAACAAAGTACATTTTAAATAAAAATGTAACCAAAATCGAAAAAGTAAGAAATAACCATACTAAAGATCAAGATCAGCTATCCTATGCAGAAAAAAAAAAATCTTTTAAAAATATTCAAATTTAAACGAGTAATTTGAAATTAACCCCAATACGGAGCATGAGTTTTCAAGTGAGTGGAGACTAAGTATGTTAGCCAGTCAATTCCAGATATACCTCGCTAATACATGGGCGTCTATCGGCGAGTGATGCATCTCTTTTCTGTGTAATTTTCTTAACAGCTATTTCTTTTTTTTATTTGTTGTCAAAATATTTCTAAAATATATACTTCATTTTACGTGAACTTTTAAAATCTTGCTTGAAGCTCGTCAGTTAATAAATATATGAAATATTAAATACACACAAAATATTAATACATTTTAAAATATTTTAAAAGCTTAAAAGAAAAAAAAAAAAGAGGGAATTAAAAATATTAATTTAGGAGATACTCTAAATATATGAATTATTTCTACGCCAGTTGACTTAACATCAGCGGAGGAATTCAAAAATTGACTGACAGCCATAAACTGACAGTTTTAGGACGCTCTTACTTTAATTAAGAGTTTTACAAACACCTTTTCTGACATTGTTCTTCAAAATTTGCATTTTTATAATTTTTCTTTTTTAACTACTGTTATGTGCCATTTTTTTATATGCATCTGGATTTTTTAATCCAAAATATTACCTATCAATAGCGTTTTATAATCTATAAGTAAATTATCATAAGCAGGGCCGTAGCTGAGTGAATGCTAGGGGCGGCTCAGCTCCCCCCCCCCCCTCCTCTAAAACATTTTGAGCCTCCACTGGAAAAGATTCTAAGGTTTCTGAATAAATTCATGCTACGAAAATCCAAACGAAATTATGTTAAAAAATTTAATTTAGTTTTGTGGCCTTTGCACTGTTTTGCAGAAATACTAAATTGTAACTAAAGTAAGTGTTTCAACACTCGTTCATCCTAATTGCACACAGGAAGCTAACATGATGTTTAATATTGCACTAGTTATAAAAAGCTATTCTTTTCTTGGCATAAAATGGAGTTATTACAACTGTTTAATAAGAAACATAGTACCTACAGTATGAATATGCACTAATTTATCTTTCTGCTTCAGCGAGGAAGAGAGAAAATATGAGCCCCTCCCCCTCTCCCCCCACACACACTACTATTATTCATGTCTAGGCACGACCCTGATTATAAGATCTTTTAAATCTGTGCTTGTAAATCGCAAGCTTAAATATGTATACCAAATTGCGATCTAGCAATCGAATTTGCCGAACTCTGTGTTGTATAGTATATTCATGTATATTAAAAAACTTTATGGAACGGAAAATTTAAGTGAGCATTTAAGCTTTCTGCAGAGACTATATTTTTCATACATCGGCTATTTGGATGTAATATTATATTTTTACTGCAGGGATGCCTAGAACTATAACATTTTTAACGTCTGATTTGATTAAACTGGCACTATGCAAGTTCACACCAAACTTTAAATTTAAAATTATTATTTAAAAAATATAAAAAAGGTTGAAATGAAGGGTTACCTAAAAATTGTATAAAAGTATAACTAGCAGAATAATCAAAATTTAAATAAATCTATATTGATTAATAAATCAATCTCTTATTAAAAAAATAAAATAAAATAAAACAACGTTACATTTTTTATAAAATTTGCGATGGGATTCAACTCTTGATTTTTTTTTTTTTTTTTTATTTGTATTTATTATACATCATATTTTACCGGATGCAAAGAAAAAAAAAGTAAACAGAAAAAATAAATAAAATAAAAGCAATTAGTAGAGGTATTATTATGCCAAGCAATTAAATCAAACAGCTATTTGATATATTAGGTAAGAGAAAATAAAATATGGAATTTATCCATAATTAAGAATACATATTTGTATATCTAGGTAAAAATCTATTAAAAATTCTGTGTAAAAATTTATTATTCATTTATGTATTTTTTATATATATTCAATGTTTATTTAAATATATTTATTAACAGATTATTAAAAAATGAATGTAAAGAACAAGAAAATAAACATCCCAGATCAATGCATGATTCCACAAACAGACAAAGTTGCAGTTAATTTCAAAAACAGTTTGAAACATTAATTAATATTCAGTTAATCTCCTGTTATTTTCTTACCTTGTCAGGGTTGCCCCTGTGAAAGTCATTGCCCTGCCAAAATCGTCGAACGTAACCTTTGATGAAACCGACCTTACTGTCCAGATATTCGAAACCAGGATTCCAGATTAGCGAACCGTAGCCAAACACCCACATCTTCCTTCATAAATATCGACCCGTAATTACACACAAAAAAACTTAAATAAATAAAATTCATTAAACTATAAATAATTCCGAATCTCCAGGGTCTGACGGATTGCGGACGTCACGTGTTCGCTAGAGTCGCTAAACCATCTACCGTTCCATCTTAGCTATATCATTGGAGTGAAATCCATCTTTTTTCGAAGAAACGCTCTTCAGGTGTTTTACGGGGTTGCCAGGAGCGAAAGATGCGCTCGCCAAGCGTAGAATCTTGAGCTGCGCCAAGGCATCAGGATGCGATAGTTTTTTCTTTCTTTTTCTCCTTTTGTTTTATCAGATGGGAAATTTACTACATTAATATTACTATTAGTTTCAATTTATCAGATTTATCTTGTCTTTGTGGAAAAGCGTATGTGGGTTGATATATATATTTTTTAATTATCGCATTTTTAATTATCTTTTTTTTTTTTCTTAAATGAAAACAAACAAACAAACAATCATCGATGAAATCAATTGTTTCTTGGATCCAGGGCCCGACTTATGCAGGGGCACGCGGGACAATTGCCCCGGATGCCTTAATTTAGTCCCCCCCTCGATGAGACTAATTAGGATTTTCTTTAAAAGTGCCAAATAATTAAAATTATCCAAAAGGGATCAAAATTCATATACAGTAGAGTCTCTCTATAACGAAACTCCATACAACGAATTTCTCTATATAACAAAATTTTAGTAGGAACGGTCCCCTTTTCGCACGATTACATTAAAAACAGTCTCTATGTAACGAAATGTCTATCTCCATATAACGAATTTTTTCATAAATTGGTCTTAATTTATTCAATTTTTAAAAGCTTCGAAATCATATGGAATCATTTTCCATCACTTTTTTTTTATTTATCGTCAGTGCTGAGTTTTTTTATATTACTTCTCTCCTTGTTCTTTAAATCCAACGAATTCATCCCACCTCCCACACACCTTTCCACATCCTTCTCAAAACAGTGTCAATTGGATTGATACACATATAGGAGAGGAATCAATGAAAGGCACATAAGAGAAGCCTTCAAATGGTGGGAAATGTTAACTACAATTTTTCATTCCTTGCTAAAACTTGAGCATTTTTTGAGAACTTTAAAATTAAAACAACAAAAAATTAGATTTCTTCGTCTGAAACTAATGCAAGTCTTCCTTATTTGATTTTCATTAAGCTTTCAAATAAATGTCTGTTCTCTTTATTGAAACAGCTTAAATAATTAAGAAATAAAATGTTAGGTTAATATTACTTTTAAACATTTTTAACATCGAATTTCTCTATATAACGAATTTTTTACTGGAACGGTGGATTTCGTTATATAGAGACTCGACTGTATTTTCAAACTTTTAGAATGGTGAGAGTGCTCCTCCTTCCTCTCTTTGCATCCAATACCCCATTCATCTATGTGGAAAACAAACTACATTAGAAAATTAATAATTAGAGCTTTACTAAAACAACTTAAAATTGAATCTGAAATTTGATGAAAATCCGTGTATTAGTTTTTGAGATAGAGCTATTGATAGAGCAAAATCTAAAAAAAAAAGGTGGAAATTTTTTTTTAGGAGGAACTCTTTCATGCCTGTAATTGAATTCTCACCGAAAAAATCGAAAAAAAAAATTTCAATAAAAAGTCGAAATAAAAATCACTTTATGATTGTTTAAGTACGCGTATTGTGTTTAATGTCATTGAATGCGACATTCACGGTCATTCATTTCTTTGGCTTCGGCCTTTTCCCGTATCTGTTAATTTCCGTCTACCCATTTTTAAATTTGTTAGTTTTCTCCTTTATTACAATGATTTTAAACATTTTAATTTCCTATTCAAATAAAAATTTAATCTTCTAAAAGTAAAGAATTTAATTTAAATTCAAATAAAAATTCTTCTAAAAGTAAAGAATTTAATTTAAATTCAAAAGTGACCACGTCATTTTGTCAATCCTCCACCGAAAACAACAACCATTTTTCAATGGTTAAAAAAAAAAAAAAAAAAAAAAAAAAAAAAAAAAGACTGCGAAACAGCGTTACATGTTACATGTTGGGTGATGTACACCAAAAACTAATTGGGATAAATTTTTTATCAGATACTAACTGAGTGAGTCTGAAGTTTGATGAAAATCCATGCATTAGTTCTCTAGATACATTTATTGCGAAGTCGTGAAAAATGCAGTACAGCAGCGTCATCTGTAGGACAATTTACACCAAAAATACAACACTGCGGGACTAACTCAGTCTGAAGTTTTAGAAAATTTCGAGCATTAGTTCTTGAGATAGAGCAATTGCGATAATCACGAATAATGCACCATGGCAGCGCCACCTGTTGAGCGATTTGCTCCAAAACATAATCAGCATCATGTTATATCAAGTACTAACAAATTTTAAAGTTTTATGAAAACCCATAACCTAGTTTATGAGATACGGTTATTGTGAAAACTATGAATGATGTAGCATAGCAGCGCCACCTGTCGTGCAATATACACATAAAACTAAATAGAGACTAAACGTATTAGTTTATATCAAGGACCAACAGAATCTAAAGTTTTGTGAAATTTCGTGCATTAGTTCTTGAGATAGAGCGCGCAAAAAATTTTTTGTCACATACAGACAGACTGACTGACAGACATTTTGCAAAAACATATTTTTCGAATTCTCTCACCCCTAAAACGTGTAAATCCGTCGAAAACCGGATTTTGAAAATTTTCACGAATCCAGTACTTTATTCTTGTAAAGATAGAAGAAAGAAAAAAGCGAGAAAATAGCATATTTTTAAGTTCATATATATGTATATTTTAACTTACAAACATATAAAAAATCCGATACTTAATTATGACACACAAGGCCTAAAGATTCTTTTTTTTTAAATTTCAGACAATTTGCTTAATTATTGTGAAGCACTTCTATTAAAATGAAAAAACATAAAAAAAAAAAAAAATGCGAACTCAGAAAAATGAGCTTAAACATTTCACTTACAGGGACGTTGAACGACAAGGCTTAATGAAATTGAGTATATCTCTTTTATATTTATCGAAATATGTTTGCTATAATTGTATGAAATAATGGTACCCCTTGATATTGATATTAAAAAGTTTTCTTTCATTCATAAAAACGAACTTTCCCCTTTGCGCATTATTTTTATCCTCTCACGGTCGTTTGCTTCCTTTTTAGGTGCGTTCGTAATTATGTAAATACGTAGCACCTATTGTTGTCGCTCAGTCCGTCCGTCTGTCTGTCTGTCCGTCTGTCTGTCCGTCTGTCTGTCTGTCTGTCTGTCCGTCTGTCTGTCTGTCTGTCTGTCCGTCCGCATATAACAACGCAAAAACTACCCATCCGAATCGTTTGAAATTTAAAATACATAGTTATTACATAATTTTGTCGAGTCATTTCAAATTTTATGAAAATCGGATGCATAGATCAATTACAGGGACAATCAAAAGTATTCCGTTACATTACGGTCAATGGGGAAAAAAGTTTCAAATGCATTTTAATCGTTTGAAATTTAAAATACATAGTTATTACATAATTTTGTCGAGTCATTTCAAATTTTATGGAAATCGGATGCATAGATCAATTACAGGGACAATCAAAAGTATTCCGTTACATTACGGTCAATGGGGGAAAATGTTTCAAATGCATTTTAATGGTGCTGCACTCATTCGAACTTAATAAAATTTATATGCAACTATAAAGTACATATTATAATATTCATTTTACATAATTTGTGATGCAAAGAACATTTGTTATTGATTTACAAGGCCACAAAAAAGTTTTCCTTTACATAATGGTATAGGGAGAACATTGCTTGATGAGCGTTTTAATTGTTTTTCATTATTTACAATTTTATGAGATTGAGATATAAGAGTAATATTTTTAAAACTTCGTTATCGTACGAACGCACCTCGTTTGCTACGCTTCACGTGCAATTTCCAACTTGTTTTTTTTTATCTCAACATATGATGTCGTTGGACTTTGTTTTCCCACAAATGATCCTAACTGTTCATTCACTTGCCTTTATAGAGAACTATTAAATGCGTTTCGAAATTAGCAGTAAAATGTATGAATGAAATCAGTTTTTATTAGCTCACAGGCTATCATAGCCTGAGAGCTTATGTGCCCGTTCGTTCTGTATGTATGTTCGTTCGTGCGTAACGCGATAACTCATGATAAAAATATCCGATCCATTTGAAATTTTGTATATAGGTATATCCTGATAAGGCGCTTCCCTGATTAGTTTTTGGAGTTCATTCGATATGTATAAGTGGGGGAACGGGGGGCTCATGACCCTCCCCTTAATTGATATAAATGGGTTTTTCATGCAGAATTAATAGTTTTCGTTCAAAAATTTAGATATAGGATCATTCTGATGAGGGGATTCCGTGACTGTTATTAGGTGTTCATTGAATAAATATAAACAGGAGGAACGGGGGGTTCTAATGCCCCTCCCCTTAAGTTCTTTGTTTTTCAAGCAGAATTGTTAGATTTCGTTCAAATCTCTGAATAGTTTTGGAAGTTTAATCCTCTCACTGACAAGTCCGTCTATAGACGTTCCCTAAGCCCCAGTTCCCTAAGCAATGCAAGCAATAATTAAAATGATATAACTCAGTTTATTTAATGGATTTTTAATACATTGGGCAATGATTAACACACTCAAGGATAACATTCATATTCGTAAATAAGATTTTTCTATAATTTTGAAAGAATCATATTTTTTTAGCAATTAAAACAAAATGCTGAGAAAACAACATTACAATTTTGCCCTTTTGCAAGACTGTCAGAGGGTTAATGGTTAAGTATAAAAGAGAAGGATAACTCCTCTTAAATTATATAAATGCTAAATGGGTTTTTATTGAGAATTATCCGATTTGCTCTGAATTTTGGATATAGATTTTTTATATGATAAAGCATGTCCTTGATAGTTTAGGAGGATCAATGATTAAGTATAAAAAAGGGAAAAGGGGAGAGCTGTTTCCCCTTCTTAATTTTTTTTTCGAACGGAGTTAACCCTTGAAAATATAAGGCTGTAATGTACAATTAGTATGCGTAGCCTGTGAGCTCAATGCCATCAGTTTAACTGGGCAACATTCTTTTTATTTACTACTATATGCCTCGTTTCAGATTTATCCACTGGAGGTGACAAAATTCTTTCGTTGTAAACGGAGTCATTTTAGATTTTCTGTACACTTTCGAAATAAAATAATTTTCTTGCATCAGTTTTTATGTGCATTCATTCTCATGAACTCTGAAATATAAATAAAATCTGACTGCTTGTGATTTGTGTGTGTGCGCGTGTTCATCTGTTTTTGAATGACGTTATCCTCACGTCGTCGTCTATACACTATTTCATTACAGAGTCATGTTAAGTTTTATGAATACAAAGTCAAAAATTACATACTTTATTGTTGAGCAGAGCTTTATCACATTTATTTTACGTTCAAAACACGTTCTTTATACCATATGAAAGAATCTCAAACTTATTAAATGTCCCCAAATTAGCAATAATCTTAATAAGTATCAGGACGTTATTTATTATTATTATCATTATTTTTTTCATTATAGCAAAATGAAAATTTGTGCATATATACATTTCACCAAAAACATGTAAAACCTCCAAAAAAAAAAAAAAAAAGAAAAAAAAAATCCAATCTTATTAAAAATTTTCAATTTTTTTAAAAAATTTAAATTTTTAAACGAAATTTTAAAATGCTTCTCGTGTTTTAATTTTTGAGATATTTTCTTGCTTTTGCTTTTTTATCACTTAAAACTCTATTATAAACAAATTTGTGTAAGATTTTTCTTAATCTCTTGAATAGTTAACATTTTACAGATGTTTTTTCTGAATTCCATATCGATTTTCATCAAAATTATGCCTTTTAATAAGTAATAAATCAAATTTGATTATCTTAATGAAGACGAATTTTAAAAAGCTTACACAATTTCTTTCTAAACAATATCAGGATACTTCCTTATCAATTTCATAAATATTTACCAAAAATTACGTCGCAAGAAGCATTTCAAAAATCTAAAAACGCTAAAAAATTAGTTTTAAGAAAAAAAGATTTAAAATACACACTTGCCTTTATTATTTACTTCTTAAAAACTTCATAAATGATGTTTTAATAATAAAAAAAAAAAAAACTTTTGGTATACTATTATACCACAGAAATAGATCTTTTTTTGTGACGTTTTTGCTATAGACGATTTTGCTCAAATAAAGGTTCACTGTCCCCTTAATAAATAAATAAATAAAAATAAATAAATAGTCCTTCAAATTTCAAACGCACTAAAAATCTGTGCATGAAAAAAAAAACCTGTTTACCGTTAATTATATGGTAACAACAAAATGAATATGGTTAAACCTACTAAGACGGAAACCCGTGTAAAACGAAATATTTTCCAATCTTGATAAACTCCGTTTTCATTTGTGTTTCATTTTAATGTAATACAGTAATCAAATTTAGTAAATTATCCAATTTGGTAATTTCATATCAAATTTGATAAAATTTAAAAAAAATTCCTTGGGTGTAAATTTTAGCATTTTTTTTTTTTTTTTTAATTAAACATACTTTTTCGGAAACAGTTGTTTAAACTCATAAATATAGTTTATCTACTTGCTTTGCCTCTGTGCCCACCCTTTAAGATATATTTCATCTTTGGCTTTAAATATATATATATATTTAATTAATGTTTAAATATTAATATATCTAAACATTTAATTAAATATGCCTAATTAGACATATAATTTAATTAACTATGCCTAAAAACAACTAGCTGTTGAATGTAAAATAATAATCTTGAGTTATTGACAAGAAAAAAAGTCTAGTGAAAGAAGTGTACTTCATCAGTGAAAACATTGTGCGATAAATCGCCAAATATAGACTACCCAGAAATGGCCACCAATGAATGAAGCGTTCCCACATGATGCAACTCCGTCGACGTTTTACGTCTTCTTTTCTACTACTTCCGAAATGTGTGTGTTTCAGCAGCTGTTCACGGAGTTCTGTTTTCCAAGTTTTTCTTCTTTTTCCGTCTTTTTTGAAAGAAATATTCTTTTGTTTGCTATTTTCAGTTCAATTCATGGGAAGCCATTTTGACTCAATTATGTATTTTATTAATCCGTACACGCCAAGTTTAACCAGAAATTTCTCTTCGCACATTGTCGCTATTTATGTAATGTAATTACTAGTAATAAAGCAATGTTTTAAGCGTGATTGACTTTCTGTTTTTATTTTCATATTCGTCTTGTTAATATTTCTTTCTTCTTATTTTTATTTATTTATTTATTTTTTTTTTTTTTTTTTAAAGAAAACTAGGGGATTTAACCCGGATTAACGAATTACAGAACATAAAGAAAATCCCTTTTTTTCTAACACTAATGGATTTTTACATTTAATATGCTTTTTAGTTTGCCCATTAACACATTCAAAAAGCTTTTGTGTATTAATCGCATGCCAAAAGTTAATATCTGAAGAAAATCACCAAAGATTTTGCTACTTACAGCAACCTTTTTGATTTTGTTAATTTCAGCGATTTCATCCCTGTTAAATTTGTGCTTTATTTATATTATATTTTTAATACGTATTGACGAAGTTTTAATTTTGGAGCTGGAATATTAGCCAGAAATATAACTAACAAATGCTAAACTTTTTACATTGTGTAAACGAATTATTATTATTATTATTATTGTAACAGTGTTGCACACAAGAGAGGTAAATTTTAAAATAGTTTGTGCTCTAAAATTGTTTTTAAAATTATAAACAATGAATAAAATGGCATGCAGTTTTCAAACAAATTATATTTGAAAGTACATTTTTCTCTCTTTGGGGGGGGGGGGGGGGGAGAGGGGTGTAAAATTTAATTTTCTTTTTATTTTTTTATTACCCGTACGTTAAATTTGCATTTTGTTTTTTCTTATATATTTACTAATGAATTTTAGTTCCATTATGGAAAATTATTAGGAGATAAATGCTTAACTATTTATATTGTTTTAACTGCAAATGAGGTATTATTCTACCGTAATGCAACCTGCACCACGTGACGGAGACAGAATTTTAAGTATGACTCTAGAAAATTAAAACAGAATAAATGAGTAAATTGTGATCACTTTACAAACAGATTGCATTTTAAATGTGCATTCTTTCCTGTATACGATTGTGTAAAAATTTGATAAATGCAATGTTTGGATGTTTAAAAATTTGCAGTAGCGAAAATTAGTAGTTGAATTTTGCCAACCTCAAAATGGCGTCGACCTTACGCACTGATATGTTTGTCTTTTATGATATAGATAATCATACGCAGCTTGTAGAGAATATAAATATAGTAATAATAAAAAAGGTAATTTATGCGTTTATTAATTAAACATTAAAACCATTTGCGTAGAGTAAGGGAAAGTAGAGGGCGCTAGAACTTTTTGTAATCCCCCCCCCCTTAAAAAAATAAAATAAAAAATAAAAAATTGCTGAAAATCTATACTATAATCATTTGCAGTAGTCATTAATGAGTGAGCGCAATATGGGGTTATACATATACTATAAAGTTATTTTAGTTTTGTTTGCAGTTACACATAGACCAAGAAACGGCAGCACTAACAATCACCTCATAGAGTTCGCGGATGAAAATCTATTGAATCTCGATTAGCATATTACAACGCAATAGGTATGCCCAGTCATATCTTGGTAGAAAGCACTGAAAATCCGATTTTAACTTACAAGGAAGGTCTCCATACGGGCATACTCAGAAAATTCTGAAAAAAAAATTACAGAATGTTCTTCTCATGTGGATATATATGTTTGTAAAAATTTTTTGGCGGAATCCCGATAGAATGTTCGTAAAAAAAATAATGAATATTTCTTTTGTTTGGCGATTTATCATCGATTGGCGACAAAATAAAATTTCAAAAAATACTTTTTTATGTCAAATACTTTTTAAGGTAAAAATGTTTCATCTCGAACTTGTTGAAAGAAATTTCATTTATATAACGTTAGTTTTGTCAGTTTTGGTTTGTTTTAACTATATTTTTGTCATAATATATTAAAATGAAACTTAACTGTGAAATTTTATGAATTAAAACAAAATTTAAATTAAAATTGTTTCAATCTCAAAATTAACTCTAATCTAATTGAGCTCTGCCGATTCAATTTTGTTGCTATGGAAACAAAAACTTCTCCAATATTAAAATACATTACTGCAGCATTCTTCATCTGGCTTTTATTTTGTCATACGCTTAAATATATGAAAATTTACTTTTTAATATTAAAGTAGTTTTTATATAAGAAATTATTTTTAAAGTGATAAAATTAAATAACTGTAGCAAAAGCAATAGAAATATGTAATATATAAAATACATGTATGTGTCATTGTTCAAATCTAAATTCATTAAATACTATTTACATGTATTCTAAAATTTAATTGACAAGAAAAATCGTTTGCTTTTGGCGAGGGAAAATGCTGCTCGCCAAATCGCGCGACGCTTTCGTCTTTTTGCGCCAAATACTCGAAAGTATTTTATTTTTTTACTGAGTTTCTTCTGTAATTCCGCCACTAAATTTGACTGATCCTTTATTACACACATGAGTAGTTTAATCAGTATTTTTTTTTTTTTTTTTCAAAAAATTCTGAGTATGCTCAGTATGCAGACTTTCCTTGTTAGGTTTAACATTGTGCTTTCCTACACCCAAAAGTACGAAAATATAGAGGATTGGGAGCAGGAAAACACAATGGTAAACTTATAAGTCAATCTCTAAAATCGGGTTTTTAGGTGTTTTCCATCGAGATAGGACTTGGCAGACCGATTGCATTGTAATATATTAATCGAGGTTCAAGTAATTCTAGATTTTTATCCTTGAAATCGATGAGGTAATTCTCTGTGCTGCTGCCTCCCGGCCAAATAGAGATATGCTTATAATATATCTACTGATTCCAATGAAGGTAAGTCAATAAAATATTTTTATTATGTATGAAATAATTTTACATAAAATAATATTTAAAAGAAATAGCTACTATTTAAATGCATTTCAAAATAGCTTTTTGTTAGATAATACATTCAATAGTAATAATATCTTCTTACAACTACCCCCACAGGAGGGATGGAGGGAGAGGGCAGACAGAAATTTTTATCAACAAAATAGGTAGATAACATTCTTTCTCTTTGCATTATAAGTAAGTATAACAAGCATAATTTCAAACACACTTTAGACTAACTTGGTTTTTCAACAGTGGATTATATACATATATACACATACGACAAAGGAATAGGAATGCCAAACGTTGGGATATTGAACATTTAGAATTAAGTATTTTTTTTTTTAAGTTAAAGATTTTAATAATTTTTTTTTTTTTTTTTTTTTATAAAAATAAATAACGAACTAAAAAAAAATAGACTTATTTTGATGTGAGGAACAATTATGAAAGAAAATATTTTATAAAAATGATAACGATATCAAAGAAATTGCAGATCCCTCTTTCCCCCTAAAAAGATAAATTTATATATATACAGCCTTTATATTGTATTCTCCAAATCGCTCAAAACATATCTACGCCACTGTATGAAGAATTGAAGCTACAGTTACGAAAATTGGTTAGGTTTTACATCCTTTTTGTTTACTGTTGATTTTTTTAAGAAATCAATTTAGATTCTTATACTTTGAATTTTTTTTTTTCTTTTTTTGTCTGCTGTTATAGCTTATATCATTCATAATATTTCCTTAAACCAAGTGTTTGCACGCATCATCAATCACATGCTTTCCATTAGTTCCAGCTCTCGCAGAATTGTAAAGGCTGCATCATTCAATAGATCAAAATTGATATTTTTAAAACGATGTTTTGCAATTTACGGCGTGCTTAGTTTAACTTTTAAAAATTACACTATCCAGAAGTATAACAATGTTAATCTTTAGTAAATATTAAAAACATTATATTAAAATTTTATATTCATCTTGAAAATCTTACTATTTATTTTTTTATTTTATTTTATTTATTTATTTATTATTTTTTGCATTGCAATCCATGTTTTTCCCCTAAACATTTCTGTATCAGTATATTAATTTGGTGTGGATGCCAACTTAATTGTGAAAAAAATCACTTCTTTTTTTACCCTTGGTAGAAAGCGCAAGCAAATGAATTTCTTAAAAAAATATATTATTTTTTTTTTTTTTAACTAATTCATTTTTTTAAGATAGAGACAACAGGAAAGAAAAAAAATTAAATATTTTTTAAATTGCTAAATTGATTTTTCTGCCTATAATCGTAACTTAATTCAAATTAAATTATTAATGCATAAAAATGTATATCTTTTAGGTAGATTTCGTAAGAAATACTACCTATTGCAATCGCACCAGTTTATATCTATCTATCTATCTATCTATCTATCTATATATATATATATATCTCACTTTTTTATGGACACGATAACTTCTATAATTCTTCACCAATCTCCACCAAACTGGTACATAAAATCAAAGGGGTTAAAATCTTGGCTAAGTTCGTTAATGGGCAAAATCGGACCAAGGGGGTCGGAATAGGGGGCGTTTTCCTGATAACCGAAAAAACACCATAACTTCTTAATTAAAGTAGATATCGAATCGGTTTAAAGTTTATAATACTTCTTAAAAATGGGCCGAAAGTATATGCATGACAGATTTTTGATAAATTTAGAAGTGGGCTCAAGGGGCGAAAAAAACAGGGATTTTGAGAGAAAAAAATTCATAACTTCGTCAATTTTTAAGATATCAAGTCCAACTAAATTTTTTGTAAATGTTCTTAAAATTATCTAAAACTTTTGTATTTACAAGTTTTTGATCGGACCAACTTTTACCGATGAAAAAAATTAAAAACGAAAAGAAAAAGGGCGCTGAAAAAAGAGAAAAATCCATAACTCCGTCAATTTTTAAGATATCAAATCTGATTAAATTTATTTTACATCTCCTCAAAAATATCTACAACTTTTATACTAACAAGTTTTTCATAGGACCAATTCGTATAACAAAAAGAAATTAAACAAAAATAGGAGTTGGAGAAAAAACCTCAAATCCAAACTGCTTATAATCTGACTCATTTTTAAATTCATTTTTGATTTTAAACGCATCCAAATGGTAGATCCTCTTATTTAGAAACTGCATAAAGTGACGCATCGGTCAATTTTCTGATAAAGACAGAATATATTTCAAAAAAGGCTACCAAAAAGGGTATTTTCAACAGAATTTCCGAAAGTCATGGGGACTGAAAATTGAAGGAAGTATTCAAATAAGAAATTGCGTTTTTTTCTGACTCGTTTTTAAATCCATTTTTGTTCTCAAACGCATACAATTTACAGATCCTTTTATTTAGGAACTATATAATGTGATGCATTGGTCAGTTTTTTGATAAAGACGGAATATATTTCAAAAAAGGCTACCAAAAAGGGTATTTTGAACAGAATTTTCCGAAATCGTGACTGTAAATTTAAGGAAGTGTTCAAATAAGAAATTGCGTTTTTTTCTGACTCGTTTTTAAATCCATTTTTGCTCTCAAATGCATCCAATTTACAGATCCTCTTATTTAGGAACTATATAATGTGATGCATTGATCGGTTTTTTGATAAAGACAGAATATATTTTGAAAAGGGCTACCAAAAAGGGTATTTTGAACAGAATTTCCCGAAGTCTTCGTGATTTGAAAATTTAAGGAAGTTTTCACATAGCAAATTGCGTTTTTTATGACTCGTTTTAAAATCCATTTTCGCTCTCAAACGCATCCAATTTACAGATCCTCTTATTTAGGAACTATATACTGTGACGCATTGGCCAGTTTTTTGATAAAGATAGAATATATTTTTAAAAATGCTGTCAAAGTGAGTATTTCGCACAAAATTTTCAGAAGCAATCATGATTAAAAAAATTAAGGATGTATTCAAACAACAAATCGGTTATTTTATGACTCATTTTTAAATTCAATTTTTTTCTCAAATGCATTCAACTGACAGTTTTTTGTTATTTAGGAACTGTATAATGTACTGTTTTGATCGATTTTTTAATAAATTCAGAATCTATTTCAAAATATGTTGTCAAAATGGGCATTTGAGCTGAATTTTTCTTAAGATGATTCTGATAAAACCAGTTTTTGCAGAAAAATGAAATTAAAAATTTTTCATAAACGGCCAAATGAAGTTATTAAACTGGGTTTATCGCTAATCATATTTTTTTTTTGTTTTTGTTGAAATGAGCACTCTTCGAAATCTACCTCCGCCTAAAGGCCCAGCCGACAGGGATTTTTTAAATATTACATGCCTCATTTTTTTATTTATAATTTATTTTCTATTTTTTAAATTTTAAAATGTTTTAGTGTTGAAGTTTCATAGCCATTTGGCCTATTTTGGTGAACTTATATTCAGCGCATCACTAAATCCATTATTGTTTCAACTCGTATATAAGTATACAAGGTACAGAAATGCCAATTTATCATACGTGGCAGGCTAATGGGAAAAATGCATTAAAATCGATATATTAATTTATTATTCAGTTTTCAAAGTATTAAATTATTGTTGTTATGTTATCGAAAACACACTTGTATACGTAATTTTTATAATTCTGATAGGATATCTAGAAATGGATTAAAGGTCGATTACAAATTTTCATCTTTACTTAAAAAAAGAACAAGTCGGGAATGACACGTCAAGTGTAGCAAATGAGGTGCGTTTCGTTTCGTACTATAACAAAGTTTTTAAAATATTCAGATCTTGGTGTAATAGTACTTTGGATACAGTACAGTAGTCGAAATCTTTTGCGTGTCCCTGTAAATACTATCTGCTTAATTTCATACAAGAAGTAACTTGTAGTAAAACTCAGCAACATATAGCAGTTTCATAAAATGTGAAATATATTTTAATATAATTATAACGCGCTCCAAAAAAGTTTTCTGCTATATCATAATGTAATGAAATACTTTTGTGTGGCTTTGTAAATTAATAAAAAATATTCTTTGTTCCACAGATTGTACAGAATGTATATTTTATTATATACTTCATAGGTGTATATATGACTTTTTTTTATGTTCGAGTGAGTGTAACATCATTTAAATGCGCTTGAAACTATGTTTTCCCATTGATCATCAGGTAACGGAATGCTTTTGTTTGTCCCTGTTATTAAACTATACAGTCGATTTTCATAAAATTTGAAATGACTCCAAAAAATTATGCAACAATTATATATTTTAAATTTCGATTGAGTGATATGTGGACGGACAGACAAACGAACGGACGGACTAAGTGAGTGAACAACGACTAACATGTGCTACGTATTTACATAATTACGAACGCACTTAAGGGTGTATTCGAAAAAACGCTTTTCCACCTTCAACAGCTCGAAATTTTCCGATACAATTTCAGACACATTTTTTAAAGTAGAAACATGAAACTTGCTGAGGGGATTTTTGAAGAGACGTACAAGGCGCCGTGTGATGCCATTTTACTCTCCATTCATTTGAATTTGATTTATGAACAATTATCTTCTCAGTATGACACTTTTTTTCGTTCTCAAATCTCCCGCTTCGGAACAATCGGTTCAAAATGCCGTTTTTGGCAGCTTCTTTTGCAATATTTCCTGCATTTATCAAAGAATCGACCATCACGGCACCGTGTGTACTTTCTAAATAATAGTTCCAGTTGGATGCATTTGAGAGCAAAAATGAATTTAAAAATAAATCGGAAAATAAGCAGTTTGAATCGAAATACACCCTTAAAAAAAAAAAAAAAGAAAAAGAAAAGAAAAGAAAAAGAAAAAAGAAATCAGATTGAGTATAAGTAATGAGTGTGAAAACACAAATGACGGGCGCTCTGAATGCACTATCCAGTGAAAAGTGAAGCAATCAATAAACATGCGCCTTATTTTTACTTCTTCCAAAGACTTTCCACTGTCCAGTGTTCAACCAATGTTCAAAATCTTAGTTCCTAATAATTTATGCTCTCTATCATTATTTTTGCTGGCCGAAAATTCATTTTTCCTTCCAATTTCGGTCCGAAATCTGAGTTTTTACAAAAATTCGATTGAGATACTATTTATTTCCATGAACTTCACTCCACTGATTCAAGAAGTGAGTGCAGATTGTAAAGCTGGCAATGCCTATAGGACTAAATTTTTAAGACGCTTTTCTTGAACTCATGAAAAACTGCTGACTTAATAGTAGTACAAAATGTTTAGTCCGAAATCAAAATGTGTTTCAAATACTCTTTGAGATAATTTTTATATAACAAATAATCAACAGCAAAAAAAAAAAAAAATATATATATATATATATATATATATATATATATATATATATATATATATATATATATGCACTCTCTTAAAAAGTCAGCCACAAAATAGTTCAAGTTGAGCTGAAATCCACGATCTCAATGTTGAAAGGCTTCTCAAAAAAGAGTTGAAATAACTCGAGTTTTAACCAATTTAAATGAAGTTGAGCTATTTAAATAACCAATTTAGATCAAGGAGATTTAATCGTTTGAAAAACAACTCTTTTATGATCGAAAAAATTGCAGCTCTTTCATGAGAAGCCAAATCAGTTCTTTCGTTTTAAGAGTGTATATGTCAGATAAATCGTGATAGGTGTTGCAAACTGTTTTTTAATTAAATGAAGTTCGTATAATTAGAAATTCATCCTGTCCCGTTGATGAATTAATTACATTTTATTTTATATGAAAATAAAAAGGTTTTGGGCAAAAGGCACAGAGACTATGTTTCACACATGGAATTTCTTGTTTATTTATTTATTTATTTATTTTCCTCATTGTTGTTCTCTGACATTTTTTATTAATAATAATTAACAATTGAAACGAAATTTGAGCAAAGAACTTTATGACATCCAACTTCATTGCATAGTAAATTGCAGAACATAAAATTTAACTTTTTCAAAAAAATGTATAACCGACTCCAAAGAAAAGCGCTAAAAAGAATTAAATAATTCTATAAAATTCTCTAATGACAAATCGTTATCCAATAACCACACATTGACTATCATGTACCGGTATAAAACGGTTAAATTTAATATATAGAATTTAATATACACCAAACATAGATTTTTCAGAGAATATTTTTTACAAGAGATTAATTTACTTATTTTTGATTTAATTTTTGAATATATACATATAAAAAGTAATGAATTACTTTTTGAAGTTGGTGCCAAACAATCATAATCGATAATGATTTCCCCATTTTATTTATGGTACTAGACATAATATATCCACAATTCTTACTGTACTTAAGATAGTTTGGCACCAACTTCAAAAAGTAATTCATTACTTTTTATATGTATATATTCAAAAATTAAATCAAAAATATGTAAATTAATCTCTTGTAAAAAATATTCTCTGGAAAATCTATGTTTGGTGGATATTAAATTCTATATATTAAATTTAACCGTTTTATACCGGTACATGATAGTCAATGTGTGGTTATTGGATAACGATTTGTCATTAGAGAATTTTATAGAATTATTTAATTCTTTTTAGCGCTTTTCTTTGGAGTCGGTTATACATTTTTTTGAAAAAGTTAAATTTATTTCCTACTTTTTAGTTATTTATACCGTAATACATAATTATGTGTGCTGACATATGATGGCTCTTTGCAATGCATTACTAATGAACGCACTTTGCTGAGTTCTGATGTATTCGCTTTACTTGTCACTGTTTGATTGTCAGCTTTTCAAATGTCAGCCTTACAATATCGGTTAGTATCGTTGTAAATCTTTAGGTTTTCTGGATGTGGTAACATCTTCAGATCTGGCACGACGAAAAGCTACCGCATTCATGAAATCTTAAAGTCAACATTTAATCGTACGGACATCGGAAGTGGTTATCGAAAGGTGACAATGCCTCAAGTAAAGTGTCCTTACACATAAGCGCGCAGCAAAGCGCTTCCATATATGAGTAAACAGCAAAATGACTCCATGTATCAATGAATAGTAAAATGCTTTTCTAGTGTAGTCAAAAGTACTCCCAATTCAGTCAGAAAAAGCAAAAAGAAAGATTTTAACAAAAATTGCTCTATGATTCAATAGATAAACAACAACAATCTAATTCCTATAAATGCAGTAAAGGCATCGGAAATGAGCGGTGATGATTCGACGAGGAATCCGAAAATCATAACCTTTACTTGGCTGCATCTATAAGAGAGTCACAGCATTCGATGCCCAAATACTTTTTTCACGGACGCTTTTGTCCCAACTAAACTGTTAAAAATTTCATCCTTTTGCTGCATCGTCACTCCACCGCTTTTATGGAAAACGATTATTTCAGCCTATCATGGAGCATTCTCATGGGTCAAAAGACAAATATTTTATAAAAGCGGGGGAGTGACGATGCAGCAAAAGGGTAAATTTTTAATAATGTATCGCAATGCTAGGCATTTTCTATTATAAAATTTGATGATGATTTCCTGGTAGAATCAGTGTTGCCAGTGGACTACTTTTTTAAAATTAAAATTTCTTAATTAGCACCACTTTTTTCAAATGGCAAAATTCGCCTTTATTAACATGTCATTATATAGGGGGCATTTTACTATTACAAGAAAGTGGTGCCAGTCAAGAATCTGAATTTAAAATAAGTAGCCCATCTGGCAACACTGGGTAGAATTCGATTGTACGCCGAATGATCCTTTATTTCTACACAGACATAAATACATAATCCATATTATTTTACAAATTCGTGGACATACAAGGACAAGATAGCACAAGGAAATATTACAACACAAGAAAAGTACAATCGGGAGCTACACATAAAGAGTGTGTGCAAAGGAGCCAGTGGGATTCGAACCCACAATCTCCTACGCTCTCAAGAGATTAGCAGCGTGGTGTCTTAACCACTCAGCCACAAGGACCCCCTTGATGACTCATTTTTGTCCAGAATCTTTTCAATCAATCGTATACTGTGCTCCATGTGTCGTCATATTCACATCGAGGAATCCTACATGAACAAAATCTGAAATCATTCTGGTGTCTAATCCGGTGACCAAATCTGAATCTAAAGATAATTTTGTTACACATATCTATGCAATTTATTTTGCATTGATATGTAGAGATAATTTTTTCCTCCGGAACAAAATATATACTAAAGGATTTTCAACTTTTCAACAACTTAAGGATGTCGATTGGTATCGATGTCTATTTCCGCTTTAGTGGATGCGAGAACTTGTCCATTTAAGTTTTAACATTTCGGAAATTTATCGCATCCAGCAAACTTTAAGGCCGCACACTAGGCACAGAAAAAGACCCGGATGATAATGTGAAGTCTATGGGGCGTTCAAATATCTCGCTCAAATATTTAAATTTTTACGTGATTTTTTTTTTTTTTTTTTTTTTTTTTTTTTTTTTTTTTGCATAGGATAGCTGAGGATATTCCACAACCGGCCTAGTTTTTACTTTTTCAATTTTGGTTTCAGATTTTAAAAAAAAATTAAATTTCAAAACCGGTTTAAACGGTTCTGAAATTAAAACTATCGTTATATAAAACATACATAAGCAAAATCGAAGAAGTAAAAACTAGGCCGGTTGTAGATCCTCCTCGGCTATCCTATGCAAAAAAAAATCATGTAAATATATTAAAATTTGAGCGAGGTATTTGAAAAGAGTGCCTCCATAGTCTTTACACTAACATCAGGGTCTTTTTCTGAGACAAGTGTAGTGCCTTAAGGTCCACATTGAAATCTACAGACTTCGTAACTGGGCATTGAAAAGCTGACAATCCATCAGTATAGGTTAAAATTATTGTGAAAAATTACCTTTGTTTTAAAGCTATCTATTTTCTGACTAATGTGAGTGATCTAAAAACGTCTATGGAGCATTTTTCATTGGTCAGAAAATAGATAGTCTTTAAAAACAGAGGTAATTTTTCAAGATATTTTAAACAGGGTACACTGTTAAAAATTTGACCCTTTTGCTGCATCGTCCCTCCACCACTAATATAGAAAACGATTACTTCAGCCTATTATGGAGCATTCTCATGAATCAAAAGTGAGATATTCTATAAAAGCGGGGTAGTGACAATGCAGCAAAAGGGTCAGATTTTTTACAGTTTAAAGTACGCGTACACAATCAGAGCGCGTCAAGTTGCTTCTATGATTCAATGCATAGCAAAGTAATTTTAAATGTTCGTATGTATTAAAATACTCTTTTCAGTCATAAAAACTAAAAAGGAAGATATTATCAAAATCACACCATGATTCAACATGCGTCTATATGAAAGTAGTAATATTTGAAGTTAAGAATGTTTTTTGATAAACGCGGTTTTTCAAAGTACAGAAAATTTAAGAATTTTTATTCCAGAACATGGCGGTAGTCGCCTGAACGAGTTTGTTTTATGGGTGAAAGAAGTTAACTAGCTTAACTTTAATGGTAAGCTTATCAAAATTTTTCTTCATTTATATTTGTCCAAATGTAAATCTAGCACATAGTAATGTACTTTAATCACTTTGTGAATCCGGCATAACAAGCACTCTGATACACAGACACTCTTGCTTTAACGTGTAAGGCTCTTTAGAGATGAATTTTCAGCTTTTCGATATCGAATTCTCATATCTGGATCGATGTGGATCTTTCACTTTGGTGGATACGAAAATTGTTCCAGCTAAGATTTCATACTTTGGAAAAAAAACTAGCATCTCTGCAACAGTGGTTAGGATCCAGAAGGATTATTCGCTGTTAAGCAAAACAAGATTGACCAATCATATGCCTTCATTTTTGAGAACTTTTCATTGTTCGAAGGAGAGAGTCTGGAATACATATGGTGAAAATCCGCTATCGACACTGTAAAAAATTTGATCCTTTTGCTGCATCGTTACTCCATCGCTTTTATAGAATTTCTTTGTTTTGGCCAATGAGAATGATCCATAATAGAGCGAAGTAATCGTTTCTTATAAAAGCGATGGAGTGACGATGCAGCAAAAGGGTTCAATTTTTTACAATGCAAGCAGTGCTAAAAATTTGTATCCTTTAAATGTGCAACGATGCTACTGAATTCCAAAGTGTCGATCACTGCGACATCTGCGGCATTTTCGTGATACATTATCTATTTTTGCAATAATTCTTGCATTTTTAGAAAATGTCCTGCAGATGTCGCTTCTATCCTTAAATTTGATTAGAATTGTTGCACATTTAAAGAATAGAACATTTAGCGCTTTTTTTTAAGTGTTACAGAGGGCGTGTTCAGCACAACTTACCGGTTATTTACCGACGCCTTACCGATTGTAGACAAGTACGAAATGAAAATCAAAGCGAAGTGTGACGTCAGCTACAATTCAACAGAATAGTTTTCATTGATGACACAATTTGCTTTCGTACTGCCCTACAATCGGTCGGTAACTTTTGTAAGTTGCTCTGAACACGCCCTGAGATATCCGATTTCCACGCGTAATTTTTTTTTCCAACCACTTTCGTCGTTCCAAGGCCAAGCTCGCACTCTGATTGGTTGTTGCTCTCGGCACTGTTTTCACGTAACTTGGCGATAATCATACTTGGCGTAGCGATAGACGCTTCCGTCGAGTTTGATTTCCTTCCGAACCGAGTACGAAGTAAACCGAGTACAAAGTAAAATGTTGTGTGTAAAAACTTTTAAAGAGTACAAATTTCAGTAAGACACGTTCCATCCAATCCAATGCTGCAAGAGAAAAGTTAATTTGTACTCGGTTCGGAAGGAAATCAAACTCCTCGACGGAAGCATCTATCGCTACGCCAAGTATGATTATCGCCAAGTTACATGAAAACAGTGCCGAGAGCAACAACCAATCAGAGTGCGGGCTTGGGCTTGGAACGACGAAGGTGGTTGGAAAAAAAAATTACGCGATTTCCTCACTGTATCCCCTAGATGCTATATTTCCGGTTTCTTGCATAAAAGAACTTGTCCGGAATCCAGGTAGAATTTGCGCTGTTAGCGAAACCAAATTAACGAATCAGAAGCTTGAATTTTAGCAAATTTTTCAATGTTTTAAATAAATTTTCTTGTTAATAAATCTCGTTTCGCAAACAGCGCAAAATTTATGTGAATCCTGGCCCTCGTCCAGTTAGGATTTTGCACTTTGAACAATGTTAAAAATTTGACTTTAAAACTTGACGTTAAAAATTTACTTTATCGTCAATCCATCGCTTTTATAGAAAATGATTACTTCATTGTATTATGGTGAATTCTCATTGGTCAAAATAGAGATATTCCATAAAAGCGGTGGAGTGACGACGCAGCAAAAACGTCAAACTTCTAACAGAGAAAAGATCGTGTATCTATGTAAGTGTAAAATAAAAGCATACAAAATGAACACTTCTAATTGGTCGATTGCTTCAAAATGAATTTGAAATTTAAAGCTTTTATTTTTAAAAAAGTTCTAATTATCAGATTTTTATGAAATTTGAATGGGACCACATGGGCCTCATACGCTTTCAAACAAAAAAAGAATTATCAAAATCGGTTCATATTTGCAAAAGTTATACGTGAACAACAAATACATACAGGTCGAAATCATAACCTCCTCTTTGAAGTCGGTTAAAAATGATGTGTTTTATAATTTTTTTTAATTACATATTTAAATTTTACCATTTTTTTATACATTGTATTTTTGTTGGATTTCTTCTTTTGTTAGCTCATGGAATCTTGACTTATCATTATACAAAATTTTCGTGCATACTAATGATCTCTCACGGCACATCGATTGAGAAATTCTTATTCATAAAAGTTTCAAGTATAAACATCTTGTTCATACGAAAGTAATGTTTCAAAACGACATCATTAATTAAGAAAGAGAGAAAAAACGTCGGTTTATTAATTTTTCGTCATTTATACAGACAGTTATATAACTGAAATTCTTTAAGAGTTTATGCATCTTTATCTGTAAAAGCATTACATTATCTTAGACATGTTTATCTGACATATTAATGGAATTTTCACATTAAACCCGCGATAATTATGTTAATGATAAAGATTATAGATGATATGATAGATTATAATGTTTATAAGTATTGTATTTTTCTGTTGTTAGCTCGTGGAATCTTGATATAACATTGTAAAAATATTCCTGGCACACCTGAAAATCTCACGGCGCACCGGTGTCTCACGGCACGTCGGTTGAAAAACTCTTATTCACAAATGTTTCAAATACCCAAGCCCTAAGAAAGTAATATTTCAAAGCGACATCATAGTAAAGAAAAAGATAAAAAACGACAATTTATTCTTTTTTCTTCGTTTATAAACACAGTTATATAACTGAAAACGTTTTGGAATTTATGCATTTTTATCTGATCGTAAAAACATGACATCATCTTAAGCATGTATATCTAACAAATTAATAAAATTATCATATTAACCCGTGATAACTTATGCTTCACTTTTTTTCTCGAGTAGTTAACCTTGAAATTATATAATAATATGTCTCTAAAGCGAGAGGGATTTTTCATCTGGTGTTTTTTACCCAGTGCCCCAAGTTGAGTTTTTTTTTCATCTTGGGCTTTTCAAGATCAAGTTTGCTCAGGTCAATGAGATAAATACGAAGGTGCGGCGAACATTTGAACCTGGTACAGTTTCCGGTAATTGTTCGCTAAGTTTTAGCGCATGTTTGAACTGCAGGTCACTTTCCGATTTCTGGATGCTTTCTGAGCATTTTTCTTCATTAAAAACGGAAAACGCTTTTTATCCAAATGTTAAAATAAAAATTTTCTTAACAATGATTTTCTTTTTTATATTAACAGTAGATAATCGTTGGAACTCCTTGAAAGAGCTAGCAAAATTTGGGGCGGCAAATTGCACCGTGCCTATTTAAATCGGAAGTCCCCCTTTTTTTCGTTATAAATACTGTAAGTATCCTTTACTTGAGGAATTATAATTCATTTTAATATTTTATTTGTATATATCGCATTGAATATTTTATAAGATGTAATGCAATGCTAAAAGAATGCAGACCATCTACATATAAGTATTGTGATTATTGTCGCCAAGATTTACCATGGCTGGATTTGCGTCCAGAAGACTTTTTGGAAAAAAATCTCTTTAAGGCAACCCTTAATAGAATGATGGATTCTTATCCCCCTTCCCCCCCCTTCGAGCGCACTTCATATATGGTAGGGTCGAAGCTGTGGGCGCAGGTTATGATTTCCTCCTACTGCATGCGCACTTGATGTACACCCAGCGCAATCATCGGGTAACCACGGCCCCGCGCCAATCGGGGTGTTGTTAGGAGCCTCGAGTGTTTCTATACAATTCAAAATAATATTTCCTCTATCTAAAATAATTATATTTTTGCTTTAGATTTTTTAAAATGTTTCTTCGAAAGAAACAGTTAGCATTAACTTCATTTTTTACAAGCAGGCCCTATTGCGAAATTTTAAAATGGAGGGCCAAAATCACAGTCGGGTGTGATCCAGCCACCTCATTGGTCGTGTGGTATGGGTGAAAATCACTAACGTGTTTCTCCATTAGAAACAGAGTGAGGGGTAAAGTAATTTTGAAGCAATTGTTACCGTCTGTTCTTATTTACGATAAACCATCGAAATTAACTCAATTAAGATATTTTGATGATATTATATAAAATGAGAGTGAAAAATAGATTATAAATGAAAACAGATAAGATTTACATCAAAATTGCCGCTACGATTTTTTTTTTACGAAAAAAGGAGTAAGGCGATATTTCCCCTATCGCTGAGAGATTGTTCTCTGAAAAGGACGCGACTCAATGACCAATGAGGTGTTTGGATTTCACCGGACTGTGATTTTGGCCCTCCATTTTAAAATTTCGCGGCCCTATTCTTTCTCTTGTTTCGAAGCTATTATGAAAAAAAAAAAAAAAAAAAAAAAGCTGTTATGCTTTTTTGCATATCATAGATGGAACATAAACCATCACTTTGAAGGTTGAGACTTTCACCAAAGTTTATCTATACATTTAGTTAAAACATTATGCAAATTATATTTTTATTGCGATCACGCATGCGCAGTGAAATATTAATTAGTAAATCTGCACATTTGTCATACAATTTTCATTATTTCTAAGTTCTGATTACAGAGTATTAAGTAAAATGTTGTTTATCATACTTTTTTAAAGAGTATTTTTTATATTAAGAACTTTTCAAATTATAAGCAAAAAAACTTGGCAAAATTTGAGGCAGTTTTTATAAAAACTTTAATTTATCAACAAGTGTACGTACTATCCTCATAAAAATGAACATCAGTTCATTACAATAAGCCACTTGACTACAATCTGCAGTTTGAATGCTTTTGCTACATTAGTTTTGACAGGATTGTCCAAAAGAACTTCCTTATTTTTTAATTTGTTGACAGTTCCCTATAGAATTTCAGGAAAAAAAAACATTCTCGGAAATATATGACCTGTCCTATTTTACTTAAACACCTGGAGTTTCATAATAACTGCTTATGTATTTTCTAGAACTTCTCTCAGAACGTTTAAAATCGCAAATGTCCGGTCATTAATGGCCATATAATGTTTGTCTAAATACGTTTTAAGCAAAAAGCTGGAAAATTGAAACTTTTATCGTTTTTCACAAAGTGAAGTGTAGTGAGTGACGCCTATTAATGGAAACAAGTTTGACAAGATTTTGGAGTTTTCACTGAAATAAAAAAATTACCATCTTTATCTATGAACGAATAGGTATCATTTCCTAAACTAGAAATATAGGTTTCAGAGCTATGCGAATAAGGTAAACAACTAAACTGAATAGACGAAATGATTGAGAATGTATGGTTTTCTAGATGGTGAAACGATACATTACATTACAAATCATTTGAACTGCGAGAAATTTTTACTTGAATTAATTTATAAACTAGAATTATAGTTACTAAAATTTACTTCTGTTCTCATTTGCAGTAGAATCTCGATTAACCGAAGTTTCTGTTAATCGAGCCGATAACGAAGTCTGATTTTATGCCCACCCTCCCCCTTGAGAACGAATTTTGGAAAGGACAATACTTTTTAATTCAATATCCATGCAAGGGTCTTGTAGATTCAAAGACTAAGTCATACTGAAGTTGTTTCAGTAATAACAACTGCCCTAAAATATTTGAAGCAAACAAGCGATGTTATGCCAATAGATATTCTGTTACTCAAAAATTTGCGTAATCGGATAGCTACGCATAGAAAATATAGACTTTTTCAATAAAAGGTAGCAGACTTTTTACAAAATAATGCATATTTAACATGTTAATGTAATTAAAAGAAATTCTTGAGATTTATTTTACTTTTGAAAATGCGTTGCTCTACATTTAATTTAGTATAGTTAAAAAAAAAAAAAATCTAGTTTTTTTTTTTTTTTTTTTTTTTTTTTTTTAATTATTATTATTAGTAGTAGTAGTTGATTTCTTTTTAAAATTTCTTGAACTGTGAAACATAACTTTATATATGTTTATTTTTATCAATTCAAAAAACGTTTTATTGTCTTTTATTCTAAGAGTTGTTAAATTCGTAAGCACAGCGAGTAAAGCGAGCAAGCACACAATTTCTATTATCGGAGATTTCCGATATCTGAAGTATTAGCGGTCCCAATTAGCTTGGATAATCGAGGTTGCTCTATATTTACAAGATTTTGAAATAATTTTAACCATGATTATATAAAAAAACGCCCTTGAAATTTAATAGGGATAACTGGAACTATCTAGCTAATTTATAAAAATGACATAGAACTTTTTTTTTTTTTTTTTTTTTTTTTTTTTTGAGTCACAGTTTATTTTCTAGATGCCAGTAGAAGATTTTTTTTCAGAACTTTTAGAATGAACGAGAAACAGCTTCTATATAAATACTACACACATAAATTTCATCATTTTATCAAGGTTTTCTAAAAACAAAAAATACAAACGATACTTAACCGCAAAATATAATGACTATATTCAAGTTCTATGAAAATTAATGAATGTCCTTACCGTGATTATTTCCGTATATATGCATTAATCATAAATAATTAATAAAAACCTCACTTACCACAACTCATTTTATACTTTAGGCTGTATTTATAAGTCTTATTTCTGAAAAAAGATGCTATTACGAGCTACTGTTATTATTTCAATTTGAAAGTCGTCATCATGTTTGGATTATTATCAGTAACAAGAGATCTGGAGAGGAAGCTATGATTAAGGAAGTTCCGGGGGGGGGGGGTTACAAACTTGATATAATTCCATGTGAAGATGGAGAAAGGGGATGGCACTTTTTCCCCAAAGCAAGAAAAACTCACACTATATAAGCGTAAATACTTGATATAATGATTTCCATGGTAGTGATCCTTTAATGGCCTATGAAAAAGTGAAAAATATCTGGCGGCCAACAAAAGCTTCTACTTGCCAGAAAAATATATTTACTACTGCCATTAATTTTAATATTATTATGATTAAAAGAAAACTTTAAATAATATTTTGATCAGAAAGTACTGAATTTCAACATGGGGCGCAGTAGACCGCCCACTGCGCCCACAATCCACTTTACTACTGTAATGTAGAATTTTCAAAATATTTAATAATTTCTTATATTTAACCGACGGTACTTATAAGTACCATTAAAATTACTTATTATAAAATTCTATTGATATGTCAATTAGTTGTAATAGTGTTTAGAATGAGTTACAGGTACATTGCTTTATTTTGTTCCGAAAGCATTATTGGTTACACAAAACAAAAATATTTTTAAAAGGAGGATTTATTTTTGCCTTTGTATCTTTTCAGCTTTCTTGGCGCCGAGGGAAAGGCATGAGGAGTTTTCAATTCGGAAATATTTCTATATTTATATTGTAAGAACATCATATTTGTACATTTTATAATTCTACAAAACACTAAGAAAACAATTTAAAATAAAAGATTTGAGTGGGGTTATAAATATTGCACAAAAATCCCTGTAAATTCAAAGTTAATTAATCCTTCAAAAATTTATTAAATGATTGTGCAAATCTTTTAATTTATTTTAAACAATTTACATAAAATGATTTAGAATGTAAAAGTTTCATGAATTCAAAATGCGGTAGATAAAGGATTAATAACTTAATCTCTAGTATTTAATAATCTCTATAAAGAAATATTGTTTAAAAGTCGTTACCCGTAAAGCATAGTGACGTCACTGCAATGTCGTTGTGAAGTCACATTGTGACTTTGTGACCATCGATTGTCGATGTGGCGTCACGTGACGTCGATGTGAAGTCACTGTGACTAAAATGTGAAGTCGTTATGGTTGTTTTAGAGCTTTTTTGTGACGTTTCACAAAGTGGTCACAATGTGACAAATTTGTGAAAAATGTGTCATTTGTGACTAATTTGACATTAACATTGTGACGAAACTGTGACAAAAGCGACGATATTTAAATTGCCAGAAACATGTTTTTTAAAGTAAGTAACATGTTTTGAAGGATATTTATAAATTTTTAAAGATTTTTAAGAAAGTCACATCTCAGTCACAATGTGACGTCACTGATTGGTGGCATTTTGGTCACAGATGTGATGTGACCAAAGTGACTCACAGTGACGTCACTATGACCATGCATGCTATTAGGGTATTTAACTGTAAAATAAAATAAACTGTAAGTAAAATGACAGTTAATTTAACATAACAAGAAACATTTTGATTTGTATGTATTGCTTTTGAAGAACATAAAATTAACCTATTGACTGCAGCCTAATATTACTAAAAGAATTTCTGACAGATTCGGGAATTTTATTACTCATTTTAGATGTAACGTAAAAGAAATTTGGAATTAAAACCTTACATTCATTAATGTGTTGCTTATATCAGTGTTATCATAATGGTTCCCCCCAAATCAAAAATATCTCAAACACATCTTAGGGTCATAAGTATCTTAAAATTTCACTTGCAAATTTTTATGTGGGTTGATTTTTTGTTTTACTTAATAACTTCATTTTATTTGAAATAGTTCCTGTATCTGAATTAGCTATTATTTAAAAAATGTAACACATATATATATTTTTTTATCTTTTTTTTCCTTTATATATAAATATATGTATATAATGTTACTTGTAAATGTGCATTATTATATTATTTTGGTGATAAAGAGGGAATAAAGAGGATTCAGATTAAAGAAAAATAGATTTATAGCACTATACTGATGAATAAAAGATAGATTTTTTAATATATTAATCTATTAATGAACTATAATGCATAATAATTCATAAGAAACTTTAGCCGTGAGATTAGGACATTATTATTAGCCGAAACTATGTTCTGAAAAAATTCTGAAGCATGTAAAAATGTTTAAGGAAGATTCAAGAATATTTTCTGGCAGAATGGACTTTCCATTAAAAAAAAAAAAAAAAAAAAAAAAAAAAAATCTGCATTCTCCTTAATTTATGAAAGACGTATAATCAAGGTTTTAAACGAGTTTCTTCTTCCATTTCGTACAGGGAAGATTGATCCAGAATATGCTATACACATTTCTGATAACATATTAATGATAAAACTAGCTGTAAAACGAATCTACTATCATCGAAGAAGGAATTAAGAAGAGGGGGGGGGGGGCATTTGTTAGAAAATCTCACGGCTAAAGTTTCTTATGAATTATTATGCATTACACATTCATACAGACTCTGTTAGATTACAGTCTACATGACATTGATCTCATGATCGCTAAAAAAAAAAAAAAAAAAAAAAAAAAAAACTGTCTTTTTGCGAACGACGCGAGGAGAGCTTGTTAGTAATCAATTATGGTTTTTAACATGAACGTTGCCCTTTTTGTGTGCTACAAGATACCATGTTCGTATTTTTATGTATTTACATACTTAAGCTCTGAAATGCTGTTATTGCTTTAGAGTAATGGTTCTCAACCAATGTGTCGAGGCACATTGCACCGTAAAAATAATAATAATAATAATAAATAAAAATAAAAATAAAAACTGTTTTTAATGGAAATTTTACAGTAAATTCCAGAAAAAAACGAAAAATTTCTTGAATTTACGGAATTTTTTTTCCGTTAAAAACATTAAATTGCGCCCATATTACCAATACAATTTTCGTAAAATCGTCTGGTTTTTTTTTTCTTTTTTTTTTAAACAGTATGGTGTACTGTGGGCTGATTTTGGGTTAATCTCACGGCTAAAGTTTCTTTTGCTTTATTATGCGTTTTGTATCATTATTCATAGGGACACTGTTAGATTACACTGACACTCAGTGTTCTCGCTGTCGCTCGCCAATGCGCCAAATTGCGACTAAATTCTTCATTTGACGAGTAAAAAAGGGATTAGATTCGCCAAATTGCTAGTGCTCAATTTTTTCTTTTTCGTTTTTCGTTTTTCATACATAAGCATATACTAGCAGGGGAGACCGAGCTTAGCTCGGTCAAAATTAACTTCGTGTTCAACTCGATATAGTATTTTCACTGTATCATTAACTCTGTATTATTACTGTAAAACATGTTTATAATAGTATTATTTAGAAAAACAATCAATAAAAAAACTAAGTTTTTATGCGCATGTTTATAAATTTTACTTTATTTTAAAATTTACAACGAAAGGACATCGATCTAAATCACTTTTTTAGCTCGACTCTGATTGGTTTAACCATGCATTTCGAATCCTCTTAAAAATGTATAAAAAAATTCTTTACATTCTGAAAGACAATATTTTTTGCTAGATATAGCCAAATTTGGAGGCATTCTTTCATTTGGCTCCAAATGCATGTTTTGGTTTTGGTAATTTTTATAGTCGATTTTTTGGTCATATGTCGCCAATATTTTGTCAAATATCACCAAGTTATTGGCTGTTGCCATATTCTCGTGACCCTGACCCGTATTGCCCAAAATGAGCCACTAATCAAATTTGATCAAGCATGTGACATAGCTCAATCGTTTTCAGGTAATCAAAAACAGTAGAATATAAAATTGAATCAAAATCGTTTAAGCCATTTTTTAGATAAAATTAGCTTGGCAGCATTCAGCAATGAAGCGAAATGACCCACTAATATAATTTTGTTCAACATGCGACTCAGCTCAATTGTCTTCTCGTGACAATAAACGTTTTGTTTCAAAATTTAGGTAAAATTGATTGAGTCATTGTTATACATAATTAGAATGACCCTAGCTCATTAAGATCCAAAATGACCCACTAATCGAATTTTCGCGAGCATGTGTCCAAGCCAAATGGTTTTCTCTTGCTCAAAAACGATATAATACAAAGTATAGTCAAAATGGTGAGTACAAAATTCTATATAAAATTAGCATGACCCATCATGACCAACAAATGACCCTTATAATCGAAATCTCTCGAACGTGTGGCCTAGCTCATTAGTTTTAGCATGCCGGAAAACATTAGATACCAAATTTAGATAAAATCGATTGAGCCGTTTTATTGATAGTTTGACCCTGACCCCTTATGATCCAAAATGATCCATTGATCGAATTTTCTCAAAAATCTGTCATAACCCAATGATTTTCTTGTGCCCGAAAACGATAAAATACAAAATTTAGTCAAAATTGCTCGAAACGTTGTCTAGATAAAATTAGAATGACCCAAAAGTGGCCCATTAATCGAAATTTCTTGAACATGTGACCTACCCCAATGATTTTCTCATGCGAAAAATATGTTGTATACAAAATTTCGTTAAAATCGACCCACCCATTCTTTAGATATAACTTGACCTTGACCCATTAAGACCCACAAATGACCCTTATAATCGAAAGCCCTCGAATATGTGATTTAGTCTATTAGTTTTCTCGTTTCTAAAGATTGTTAAATACAGAATTTCGTTAAAAATGATCTTGCCGTCTTTAATTATATATAGCTTGACCCAGACCCTTTATGATCCAAAATGACCCATTAATCGAAATTTTTCGAACATGTAACCTAGTCCAATGATTTTATCGTGCCAAAAAAAATGTTGCATACAAAATTTCGTTAAAATCGATCCACCTATTCTTTAGATATAGCTTGACTATGACCCATCATGACCACAAATGACCCTCATAGTCGAAATCTCTCAAACGTGTGATTTAGCCCATTAGTTTTCTCATGTCAGAAAACTGTTACATACAAAATTTCTTTAAAATCGATCACGCCGTTCTTTAAATATAAATAGCTTGACCCAGACCGTTTATGGCACTTTATGACCCATTAATCAAAATTTATCGAACGTGTGACCTAGACCAATGATTTTCTCGTGCCAAAAAAATGTTATATACAAAATTTCGTTAAAATCGATCCACCTGTTCTTTAGATATAGCTTGACATGATCCATTATGACCCATCATGACCCACAAATGACCCTTATAGTCGAAATCTCAAACATGTGATTTAGCCCATTAGTTTTCTCATGTCAGAAAACTGTTACATATAAAATTTCGTTAAAATTGATCACGCCGTTCTTTAAATATAGCTTGACCCAGACCCTTAATGACCCAATATGACCCATTAAAATTTTTTCTCGAACATGTAACCTAGCCCAGTGTTTTTCTCGCACCTGAAAACCATAGAATGCAATTTTTAGTCAAGATTGCGTCAGAAAATCTCTAGATAAAAATAGCATGACCCACAATGACCCCAAAAATGACCCACTAACTGAATTTTCTCGAACATGTTACCTAACCCAATGGTCTTCTTGTAATCCAAAACGATACAATACAAAATTTGGTCAAAATCGTTAGAGCCATTTTTTAGATAAAAATGGCTTGACCCATAACGACCCAAAAATGACCCACTAATTGAAATTTTTCGAACATGTGACACAACCCAAAAATTTTCTCGTGCCAAAAAACGATTGGATACAAAATTTCCTTAAAATCGATCCAGCCATTCTCTAGATATAAATAGCTTGATCCTGACCCATTATGACCCAATAATCGAATTTTCTCGAACATGTGACCTAGCCCAATGGTCTTCTCGTGCCCGAAAATGGTAAGATTCAAATTTTTGCGAAAATCGTTAGAGCCGTTTTTGAGATAAAATTTACACACACACACACACACAATTTTTGCTCGTATTATAATATAAGATATATATATATTAGGGTGGAGCGAAAAAAATTTTTTTTTTGAAAATCAAAAACGGGTAGGTGCCAAAAGTTGCCTTTATACTAGTACATCAACTGCGTGAAATTTTACCGCTGCAAAAAAATGGCTTGAGTCTGCGCTTTTGCTCCAAAAATCGAAATTTTGGGTAAAATTTGTCATTTTTTGAGATTTTTTCAAAAAAAGTAAAAAATTCCTACAGAGCTGGTTAGTATTTAAAAGTGTTGCTTAGACCTTTATATTTATCTGCTTAACATATTTAAACTATAAAACAATATGTTTATTCCCTATAGCTGGAGCAAAACAGGCAACTTTTAGTAAGAAAACAGCATTACCACTCTATTGGGTCATACAACGAATTGTTGTTTTTATTATAGCTCTTGTTTTCAAAACTACCTTGGACATGCGTCGTGGAGGTGGCTATATTTCCTATACCACCCGGACCAACTATTCGATCATCTTAGTACAGTGTTTTATTTATACATTGATTTGTGACTTTCTTTATAAAACTTTGGCATGTTTTCGATGCTTCCACCTTGTTCATCTGTTCTTTGCATCCACATGCTGCTGTAACTATCTTCAGGTATATTTTTACAGTTTATACAAAAAAATGACAAGCAGAGTAATGCACGGGAATCTATTAAATGGATCTATTCGGCCATCTATTATATTTATCAAACTTACATTCAGTTGATGAATAGTGATTAGAAGTTCTGTTACCACAACATTTTTTCAGTCAATTGTATTTTTTTACGTAATGATTTGCTTCACAGATGATTTCAGATAGTTCAACTATAAGTATGCCATCATTTATTCTACTTTTGCATTTTTTATATTTTGAGAAGCGAGCTGTTTAATGTGATGGTGATCGTCAGATAGAATTGCAATGAAAATTTGTTCTCCATGTGTAAAGCAACCGCTGTTGTAAATAACTTTTTTTTGCATTAGTTTTATGCCGTTTTCTAAGTGTTTTCGTATCCAGCTAATTTCCTATTAACTTTTAGATCCTCTTTTTATGAGTGGACAACATTTGATGGTGAAATGTCCTGGGCATAAACATATAATGCATAGTATTTTATGAGGGAATGTACGGATTCTAATCGACTATAAGTGCTCATTTAAAATTAGGAGAATTTTATTTGTCACTGTGAACCATTTTGCATAGGGTAAGCTTAGAATTGTGTATAATATTGAATCATTCGCTACTCCAACTCCAGTGAATTTCCTCTGCGCCAATTATTAGAGAAGTCGATATAAAACGTTCTAAGCTACATGGATTCACTGGATCAATAAGGAAAATCTTTGTCTACGTACTATTCACTTCCTATTGCATTTTAATATATATATATAAAATAGAGAATAATTTTGAAAAATTATTTTCTCAAATTGAGAAAAAGATACTCAGAACAGACTAGAAATTTCTGTCAGACATTGCAAAGCTAATTCATAAGGAAAGCTATTTCTCAGAAAGAATGGGGAATAGGAGTTTAGAAATCATCTCACACAAAAGACAGCTCATAAAGTTAATAAAATTTTCCGCTTTATATAAGCACAGATTGGCAATCAGCGTCTATATGTTCACTCACAAAATGTATAATCCAAGTTTATACCGCGGGATGTATTATTCCAAATGTACTACACAAATAAATAATAGATCTAAAATCTTATTAGAAATTACTAGACTATGGAACAATACAGGAAACGACATAAAGCATACTAAAACTTTTTTAGAAATATTGTTGTTTTACACTCAAATTTTGTTTGCAATCCTCTGTGACGATCGTCATAATATTAAGCAGCCAGCTTCTCAAAATATATTCAATGTAATAATTACAGTAAATGATGACATACTAAAAATTGAATTCATACAATCAATTTTTAGGAAAATCATTATATATAAAATGTAATTGATTGAAAAAATGCTGTGGTAACAAAACTTCCTATCATAATGTATTAATTGCAAGAAAATTTAATGAAGATAATAGACTGCTGAATAGGTTCAATTAAGAACATACCCAATACATTACTCAGCTTCTCTTCTGTTATACATGGTATAAAAATATACGTGCAGCAGGTCACAACAGCAATCCAAATCATCCAAAGTCAGTGAATACAAAGAAGAGATAAATTACTTTGATATATAGAAAACTTATTCTCGTCTTCGGGAAAAAGTAACAATTCAATACATAAATAAAACACTGGGCCTAGATGATTGGGTGGTTGAGACGGGTGGAATAATGCAACCACCTCTATGAGTTATATACACAGTAGTTTTGAAAGCAGCTAGGTAAGAAATGCATTCAAAAGAACATTTCGTCGTATGCTCCAATAGAGAGGTTAACACTGATTTTTCACAAAAAGTTGTCAGATTTGCTCCAATTATACAGACTACAGATATTGTTTTATAGTTTAAATATGTTAAGCAGATAAATATAAATGTCTAAGCAACACTTTTAAATACTAACCAGCTCTGTAGGAATTTTTTTATTTTTTTGAAAAAATGTCAAAAAATGACAAATTTTACTCGAAATTTCGATTTTTGGAGCAAAAGCGCAGACTCAAGCCATCTTTTTTCAGCGGTAAAATTTCACGCAGTTAATGTACTAGTATAAAGGCAACTTTTGGCACCTACCCGTTTTTGATTTTCAAAAAAAAATTTTTTTCGCTCCACCCTAATATATATATTATATTTGTAGCGGATAGTTGAAATTAGATTAATAGCAATCGCGGTCACAGTTATAAAAACTTAGATTATTTTAGAACGTATTGAAAAAAAGGGTACTTTAAAGGATTAAAGATCATTTTTTTTTTTTTTTTTTTTTTTTTTTTTTTTTTTGTGCGACACGGCGAATCTATTTTGCTAATAGTTTTTTCATTTGGCGAATGTATTTTATTTTTAATTCGCCAAATTACTAATATTGGTCAAATGTCAGCGAGAACACTGCTAACACTTCATGATCACGAAAAAAAATTTTGTTCTTTTGCGAACGGCTGGAGAATAACTCATTATTAATCAATTATGGCTTATAACATGGACCTTATTTGCCTTTTTTGTGTGATACAAGATACTATGTTCATATTTTTATGCGTTACAAACATACGTTTGGGATATTACGCGGTCAGCAACTCATTTAACAAAACAATAATAAAAATGACTCATAAAATAGTAAGTATCATAAGTAATATAACAAAAACATACAATAAAGTTAAAATTATTAGTTGAGGTTTAACGCTTGTCGCAGAAGATATTTTAGCAGAAAATTTTAACATCACTATTTCCGAACAGTAAGCTTCGTAATAGATATTTCCTTTGCAAATATTGTAGAAATAGACCACAAAATTCGTTTCTGAAAATAGTGATGCGGTTTCTCTTTTGCCAATTTTTTACGCAGCAAGCATTTAACCACAAAAAGAAGTTTTAGTACTACAACAAGTATAAAACATAAGATAATAATATAATAATAAAGAATTTCCAAGTAAAAAAAAAAAAAAATCTAACAAATCAGTTTTTTGCTCAATGTAAAAACTTTTTTCTTAATTGTAGAAATATACAGTGCAAATTTAATTGATGTTGCATAACGTTTGATTAGTATTGAAGGTTTAAAAAATGTATACACTGTAGAACAAATATAAATAAAAAAAAATTGTAATTTAAGAAATTACCCCAACCATTTGAAAAATGTTTCACTCGATACATTCATCTATCATTTTAAGCTAAATACCAGTTGTTTTATTGTGTATTATCCGTGCCACTGCTATAAATGACTTTATACATGCTGCAATTTGAAGGTACGGTTCGTTTAAGTTACATCACTCCATTGTCGCCAAGCATAAAAGTTGGCGACGAAAGAAACATTTCAAACTATTTAACATTGTTGGTGCAAAAGTAATCATTATTAAAATACAGCTTTGGCATATACTGTTATACTTGTAAGACTTTGGCATATATTGTTTGATTTTACAGAGCAGAATTTTGGTGATGGAGGTTTTAAACCAAAATCGATCGCAGCACATGCATCTGTGAATGGGTCCATCAGACATCGAATCAAAAAAGTTTTTTCCCAGTTTTTCCCAAGCCGATTGCTTTTTAGTTTTCTTTTTAGGTGGTGGAAAATCAAGAGTAATAGCTATAACATTTTCCGGCTTGTTAGAATCACTATTGGCACTCAAATTTTCCTGGTTAGAACCGACCGATAGTAAAACGCCATGGCTAGTGGATTGGTCGCCCTGGCGACATGATGTTTTACAATTAATCGGTTCGGCATTAAATTGCTTCCTTTTTCGTGATCGCCTTTCAACACGTAATTGGTTTTCAGCGGCTCAATAATCTTTTGATTTTATCATTTTCTGCATTGAAAGACGTTTTTGCGCCAAACCAAATACAGTATTACTCAGTTATCCCGTCGACCAATTTCGCCAAATGATACGAATCGCCAAACTAATAAGCAACTTATACATGTTGACTGTGTTTAATATCATTGAATGCGATATTCACGTTCATTCATTTCTTTGGCTTCGGCTTTTTCCGTATCTGTTAATTTCCGTCTACCCATTTTTAAATTTGTTAGTTTTCTCCTTTATTACAATGATTTTAACCATTTTAATTTACTATTCAAATAAAAATTCTTCTAAAAGTAAAGAATTTAATTTAAATTCAAATAAAAATTCTTCTAAAAATAAAGAATTTAATTTAAATTCAAAAGTGGTAACATCATTCAAAAGTGGTAACATCATTCAAAAGTGGTAACATCATCGGGTCCATTCTCCCGAAAACAACAACCATTTTTCAAATGGTTAATAACTACATGAAAAAAAAAATGTCTATAAAAACGGCCGTTAAGGTGTATCAGGATAATTTTAAAGGAATTATAAATAACAAAACAGATTTTGTTTTCCCTTAAAAATATATAATGTAATAGTGAAGTTCTTAAATATTTTTATGCACATATCGTTAAATATATAATGATTATGTCTTGGGCCGCACAGGAAAGTTTGTGGGCCACATGCGGCCCACAAACCGGCCTGCAGGTTGAATATAGCTGCTCTAGAGCAATGATTCTCAACCGATGTGTCGTGGCACACTGGTGTACTGAGAGACGATTTCGGGTTATTTTCCAAAAGTTTTCAAATAATTTCTGAGATCTTATGAATGTAAGGGGGATTCTACTTATTAGGTCGAATTTTTCATCTTTATTTTATTTATTCATTGCTTGATTTATTAACTAGTTGCAAAATTGTTATTTCTGTCGTTCGAGGGATAGAGATGTCTGAGAGTTTGTGATATCCGGAATTTATTCGTTTTCTGATTGGTCCATGTTTAATGTCCAAAAGTGGAATATTTCTGCAGTCACAATGACAAAAAAGTATTAAAAATTACAAAAAATTAATAACTCAAAAATAATTTGAGATACAGCTTTCTAACAAATTGCATTTAAAAGTAAATTCTTCCGCTAATACAACGGTGTAAAAATTGAAAATGTGCAACATTTGAAGCTTAAAAATTCGCAATCTTGAAAATTGTAAAACTGAAATTTCATTCAAAATTTGTTTTGATAATTGGACCAGGAATATTAATGTTTAATCCATGGCGTACGTAATATTGGACTCTGTTATTACGTAAGCCACGTTTTGATCGTCATAAAGATGATGTTTATTATTATTATTATTTTAAAATACAGATTTTATTTTTAAGTCTATAATTTTAGTCTTTGAAAATGTCATTTTCCAAATAGTCTTAATTTGTTTAAAGATAAAAAAGATTTTGCACAAAGGCTTTATTTGCTATTTTAGTCTTAATTTGTTAAATTGCATTTTTTTTTTTTTTTTTTTTTGTGCTTTATAGAATTAAGTGGAGTACAAATATAATATTCTTACAATAGAAATCTAAATATATTTACGAACTTAATCTATACTACTCCCCAAGGGCGGATCTGGAGAGTCCTCAAGGAGGGGGGGGGGGGGGGCGATTTTTGAAATTTGAAAAATCAAGTCTAATGCACGGGTCGGAGCTCATTTTTTTAATGCGGGTCGTGTTTCGTCTACTTTTTTGCTGTGGGTCGGGTTTGGCTCCGGTTAGCTTCCATTTTTTGCCCCTGGTCGGGTTAATTTCTACTTGGGTCGTGTTTGAGTCCAGTTAGCTGCCATTTTTTTGCTCCTGGTCGGGTTAATTTCTACTTGGATCCAATTGACTTTTACACTTTGCTTGGTTCGAGTAAATTTCTGATTTTTTGCTTTTACGTCGGGTTTGGGTCCGGTCGACTACTACATTTTGTTGTTGGTCGGGTTGACTTTTACTTTTTAGCTGTGTTTAGCGCGTTTGGGGCAGTTTGACTAAGAATTCTGATTTGGGGCAGTTTAGGATTTGGTTTTTACTTTTGGGAGAGAATTCGGGTTGACCCGATTTTGATTGGGGCGAGTCTTTTCATAAAATATTCGTTCTTTTTCGCAATATTTGTACAAAATGTGCGTCTGTTTCACGATCCTTTGAAGAAATTCGTGTTTTCTCCGCGATCATTTCACAAAATTTGATGTCCGGTTGGCTTCTGTTTTATGCTGCTGGTCGGGTTAATTTTTACTTTTTGTTGTGGGTCGCGTTTGGATCCGGTTAACTTCTACTGTTTGCTGCAGGTCAACTTAATTTCGGATTTTTTCCTTCGGGTCGGGTCTGGGTCCGGTTAACAACTATATTTTGCTATTGGTCGGGTTGACTTTTGCTTTTTTAGCTGCGCTTAGCACATCGGGGCAGATTGTTAGACATTTCGGATTTGAGTCAGTTACAGATTCGGTTTTTACTCTTATGAGAATAGTTGACCCAGTTTTGATTGCGATCCTTTTACGAAATTCGCTTTTATCCGTGAATGTTATCCTTTGAAGAAATTCACGTTCTCCGTGATTTTTTCAAAAAAGTGTGTGTGTTTTTTTTTTGTTGTTGTTGTTGTTTTTTTGTGATTTTTTGATGAAATTCGTATTTTTTTGCAGCCCTCTGACGAAATTTGCATTTCTTTAATGCAGTTTGCCTTTATTTGAGGATGTTTGATGAAATTCGCTTTTCTTTGTTTAATAATTTTTACGATTAACAAGTCAGAAAGTTTTCAACCCAACTTAAGCACGTGAGAAAGAATTTAGAGGAGTGCACGAATCGCGGTCGAGCCAGTAATGTTTATCATACTATCTAGATCAGAGACGTACCGAACGTTTAGCTGCACGGGTCGTGGCCGGGCCAATATTGTTTATCATGCTATCTAGATCAGAGACGTACCGAATATTTAGCTTTTATTCCGGACCAAGCCACGACATGGAAATTTTGTTCAATGCAAACTTCTAGGAAAAATGAAATCCAGACCAGGCTCGGTCTGGAAGGAAAAGAAGCCTGTCCCCACCCGAATCTGCGAAAAAAGCAAGATCAGGACACGACCCGATTCAAAATGAGAGAAAACCTTACCCAATCCGAGTCTCGTGGACTTAAACTGGCGCGACCCGTGCCCGGCCGTGATGGGCTCGAGCTTCGCCCCAAGTTATTTCTCGTGAGGATGCTTAATGTCACTTTGGAAATCCTTTATAAGTCCAAGGGGGCAGGGATAATTAGCCCAAAAGGAGGAGGACCTCGCTCCCTCCACCCGCCCCTTAGAACCGCCACAGCATACGAGCTGTGTCGATCCCAGATCAAGCGTTTAGCCTTTATACCGGACGAAACCTGGGCTTGAAAATTTTGGCCCGTGTATACCTCTAGTAGAAAGGAAGTCCACGCCAGACCCGACCTGGAAAAAACGGTGTGCCTCGGTCCAGCTCTGCAGAAAAAATTAAGACCCGACCCGACCCGGTTCTGAAAGTGTGAAGACCGGACCCAGTCTCAGTATAATAAATTAAAGTTGGCGCGACCCGACCCAGGTAGCGCCGGTCTCGAGTTTAGGACCAACAACTTTTCCGTCCGGGCATCTAATGTCGTTCTGCGTATCCTTTATTGGGCTCAGGGGGGGGGGGGCATCACCCCCCGCCTCTTAGATCCTCCATTGCTACCCCCCCCCTAATCTTTCAAATTCAAGAAAACTGAAAAGATGTAAAGCAAAAGATATTTTCCTTTTAAAAAATATCATTTTTTTGTGTAACCAGTAATGGTTTGGAACAAGATAAAGACAAGTACCTATAACTCATTCTACACTGTATTACTGATTTATTAAAGGAATTTTATAACACGTTTTCTTAATGGTACTTTAAAGTACCGTTGGGGCATAAAGGGATAATCCCTAGAATGCTGTTATTGCTTTTAACCGAGTTTTCTGGGAGAATTAAAAAACTTAAAAGCATATTACTTGACCCGTAATATTTTTTCAGATGCACAATATGTTGCACAATTTAAAACACTATATTTTCTTTCTACTTTACTTGAATAGAGCATTTCGAAATTTTCCCTTCACTAAACTCCAGGAAATGAAGTAAATTGACCACATTTCCCACTGACGAACTAACGGAAGTTTCTTTTTTGAAGTACTTTTTTTCCTTTGAAATAAACAAGATGTGAATCTTTGCCATTCAAACATCGGTAGAACGCCTTTTTAGAGTCAAATTACGCAAAGAGAAAAAAAGGCCAAAATTCGAGATGTGTTCTTTTTTCATTTTCTTCATCCCTTTTATTATTAATATATATTTTTGTTTATTTTATTACATTGGCACATCCACAGGAGGGGAGATAAGGGGGCTGAAGCCCCTCCCAGACCGCGAGACTAGACTAATTATTTAAGGTTTTCTAAAATCATGAAAATTTATTTTCCTTATTTTTAATGGATCCTGAAAAATAGAAATTTTGAAAAAATATTACTCTTTTCACAATATTTTTCTTATTTATAAATTTTCTAATGAATTTTAAAACATTAGCATTTGAAATATCCACCACTTAAAACAATGTTTTCTTTCTATTTATCAAAGATATTTTTCTCCTGTCTTCAGAATCAGCGCCATCAAAAATTTACCGAGTCCTACCCACAGTCTGTACCCTGCATCATGTGAATAGAAAAAAATGTATGTCGGGCTCGACATATCCCGTCCATTTTGAATCAAATATAAAAAAAAAAAATCGGGCCGAGCTCGTCCGATATTCAGGGCAAGATTTCGAAAGCATACACCTCTAAAATATGCTAGCTCCCTCCAAATAGCTCAAGAGCCGACCGCACAAAACCCTAAGTCATCGAGCACAAGAAAAAATCCTTTATTTTACGGATGAGTAATAGTAGGGGAATCTAATCATCCATGTCTGTCGGAAGTGAAGTGGTGCTTAAGCCGAAAATGAATACCATTCACTCGTACGTTAAACATTGTGTGTGCCGAGCAGTCATAGGCGTAACTTGGGCTCTAAGACTGGGGGGGGGGGGGGGCAACGGTCTCAATGTATGTTTCTAGAAAATTATACCCCCCTCCTACTGTTCACCGTACGTACACTCGCACACTTGAAAGTTTAAAAATTTTAATATTTGAAAAAAAAAAAAATAAATAGATGTGCAATCATTTACAGGAAAAAAAAAGCGAAATTACTCTTGCATGTCTTTAAAAATATATTTTAAAATATTGAATGCACAACTCTTATGTTTGATATACTGTTCAACCGGACAAAAGTTCAAACAAAAAAATTTGTTAAAGCCTTGTAGAGGTCTGCATAGGGCAGAAAATTCTGAATTCGGGATGGCATGACAGAAAGTTATTTTGGCCCGTCCCGGTGTAAAAATTATAAGTACGACCCGTGTAAGACCCGTACACAAATCAGTGAAAACAGGCCAGGTTAGGCTCAATCTGGTCCAACTCAACTTCTACAAAAAAAATCTGATTTTACTTAACATACAATAAAGATCCTTTTAAAGAGAACTGCACACATATTTATGGGATAAATTGGCTATATATTTTAAAATTATTATGTGCAATACAAACAATACACAATAGCAAAGATAACGATTACAGCAGGATCTCGATTAACCGAGCTTCGATTAATAGAGGTTTCAATTAACCATTCCAATAACAGCCAGTTTTTTGTAAATGAACCTTGAAAAAAACTACATGCTTTTTAGTCACTGTTCCGGACTGGCCCTGCAGAATCAGGACAATTTTTTCAACGGGCCAAGCCGGCAGAAAAAAAATTAAACAGATCTATACGGATTAAACGGATTTATACAGGCCCGATATAAAAACGAAAGCGATAAAATATGAACCATTTTCAATAAATATCACTTTTCTGCGAATAAATATAAATGTGAGTCACGAACCGATGCTAATTTGACATCATCAATACAGAAACGTAACATGTCCAGTGTAGAGATTGACATCGGACAGTTAGATGATGTTTCAGTAGCAAGCTTAGTTTTTTCAGCAGACCCGTGCGCGACAGATCAGCCTTGCATTTTTTCAACAGAGTCGAGCCGGGTTGGAACTGGACTTTCTCATTTACTATGATAATCAATATTCTGGTGGAAAGTAGTCCATCAAAAATTCCTTGACTTTAACCTGATTTTTTGCATAATCTTTCAAATTTCCCTGATTCGTAGTACCCTAGAAAGTATTATCTTCCCATGACAATCTGAAAAAATCCGCAATTTTTTCAATGCACAGGGTGTCATAAAAAAACTTTGCCGATATATGGAGCTCTAGCGACCAGTCCATTCAACCGATGGAGGTGAAATTTCAGATATAGCTATTCAGAGGTATGAGCTCGAGATTCTGTGAACGTCAATAAAATGGCACTCACGGTTACAGTTATAGTTACAAAAACTCGAAATTTTCTAATGGCAATATCCATTTTTTTTATCGCAAAATGCTCAGCGCATGCGAAAACCCTAATGAACGTTGGAACCGTACGTGTATAGCAAGAAACGAACACGTTATGCACGCACAAAAAACTGCTCTGCGAACACCCCCCCCCCCCCCATAAAATAACACGATTGGGTCGGAAGGAGTAAATTTGCATATGACACAGAGTCAGTACAGTAATCTCCGATGACAACATGGATCGGAGAAAAGAAAATTTTTATTTTGATTACACATTTTCCACATGGGTGCCATCACAGGCAATTACACATTGCATAAGTGGCGACTGTGGGCAATACAGCCGAACATTACATCGCATGAGGGATGTTTGCAATCTCACGTTTGATAGAATCTTTCAAATTTGGTAAAGTTTGTGGATTGCACATGTACACTCTAGATTTTAGATATCTCCAGAAATTGAAATCCATAGGAGTGCGGTCGGGGGATCGCGGAGGTCATTGACGTTAAAAGTTAAGGTGAAATGTGCCTCGTCCGTTCATAATATGCGAAGAGGCCGATCGTTATAGCCATCATATTGGATAAGAAATGCATTAACAAAGTCTGTATGTTGTTGATGGTCTCTCACTTCCAACATCGGGGCGCGCTGGTACCGGTAAGGAAACATGTGGATTACAGAGCGCAGTAACTTTAAGATCATTGATTTTGGTACATCAAATACACGAGATGCACCTTTTGTAGTTTGCATACGTCCTCTGGTCACTATGTGATGCACTTCCATAACACTATCCTCAAGAACAGTTGGTCGTCCGGATCGCGGACTATCACAGATGCAGCCAGTTTCTTCGAATTTCATTAGTAAATCACGAAGAGCTTGTGAAGTGCATAGCCCACGTATTTGGCGATGGTTTCGACGGTAAACGCGCCAGGTTTACGCAGTATTCATCCCATTTTGATAATAGTTTTACCAGCTCACCACGAACGAAGTCATTTTGTTGGCATCTGCGAGCTCCGACGGAAGGACTAACATTCCCATCCTATGTTTTATCCGTTTTCTACGCTGACTATCTGGCAAACGACGTTCTGTGATTGGTATTTTGTCTCAGTCATATTCAAATTTCCTTCTTGAGCCTTGGTCGTGTTTTTGGGGGGCCGTTTGTAGAGCGAATTTTGTGCGAGCATAACGCGAGCGTTTATTGCAATAACAATACCGTTTCAACGCTCTTTAGGGTTTTCGCATGCGCTGAGCATTTTGCGATGAAAAAAATGGGTTTTGCTATTGGAAATTTTCGAGTTTCTGTAACTATAACCGTAACCGTGAGCGCCATTTTGTTGCCTTTCATAGAATCTCGAGCTCATACCTCTGAATAGCTATATCTGAAATTTCACCTCGATCGGTTGAACGGTCTGGTCGCTAGAGCTCCATATATTGGCAAAGTTTTTTATGACCACCCTGTATAATCGACGAAATTTGCAAGGATGATTCTGAGTATAAAAAAAAATTCTGAAATTCACAACAAATATTTTAAAAGGTTACCACAGAGGGAGTTCGGAGAAAATTCTCTTCCCGAATCTAATTATGCGTTTTTTCCGCGACTTTTTGACGAAATTATTCTCTTTTTTCTCTAATTATCGACAAAATTGGTGTTTTTCCGCGATACATTTGACGGGATTTGTGCTTTTTCCCACGATTGTGTGGCAAAATTAGTGTTATTCCGCGACCTTTAATCAGAGTTTTGAATTTTTTCACAGTCCTGAAACAAAATTCGGTTTTTTTTCTCGATCCTTTGACAAAATTAGCATTTTTTCAGGGATCCTTTGATGAAATTCGCGTTGTTTCGCAATATTCAAGAAAAATTGAATTTTTTCCGCGATCCTGTGACGAAATTTTCTCTTTTTTGCAATTCTTAAACAATTATCGGTTTTTTGACAAAATTTGATTTTTGACCGCGATTTTTGACAAAAAGATTTCACGTTTATTTTACAATATTCAACTATATTTGCGTTATTGTACAATTATTTGGCTATATTCACGTTTTTACACGATCCTTTGACAAAATTTGCTTTTTTCCAAGATCCTTTGTCAAAATTAGTGTTTTAAATGCCCTAGTTTGACAAAATTCTAATAGTTTTGCGATATTAAACAAAATTTGCAGTATTTTCCATTTAAAAATTATTAAATGGGATTTTTTTAAATATAAATAGAACGTGTTCTTTATGTTTCTGTTTCTAATGACTATCCCCAATGACGCTCAGTGTAGTTCTATGGTCACTGTGAATTACTAGTGTGTGACTGATACCTTGAAATCGAGGACTATACAGCCAGATGTGTTCATATATTCATGAGGTTAGAAAATGACAATAATGACAGCCTCGAGAAATAATCAAAATATCCACCCAATAAAAACAACTTTAAAACTAGTCGTTGAGGGCCACCGTAATACTTACCCATCATGGATATGTATATGAAAATAAAACATGTGAAAACTATTTATACAATGCATTGCAATTCATAAACAAAATTTAAATATTGTTAATATACATAGTAATGCTCTATTAAAGAACTGCTGTTTACCAATTTCGACAAATTATATAAAACGCCAAACTATTCAAGTAGTACCAAACTGTGTAAAAGAAACATCCTTATAACTCCAAAAATAATAATTCTATTAACTAACAATTAACTGCGTCGGATTAAACTTCTCATTTCCAATTAAAATATACTTCTGAATTGAAATTTGAATGAAAAATCGAAGAATGTGGAAAACAGGATTACAGATATCTCGGCAACTAATAATCCGATCGACTGCGTTCTATATGCAAAATGTGTGTTATTTTATTGCCTTTTACGTCCATTCCTTAGAACAAAAAAATTCGAAAATTTGTATATACCTTTCATCAGAACGAATTTTTCGAGAGTCCGAAAAAAATAGTTCCGGATAATCGAGGTTGCTGATATTAAATAGGCTTCGTCCCATTCTTACATACTAACTACATACAAAATTTCAAGTCTCTATCTCAATTTGTGCGGGAGATAGAGCGTTTACAGTCAGACAGACAGACGGACGGCAATTTTTTTTTTTTCTAAAAATATGTTTTTCGGAATCTCTACTATCTAAAACGTGTAAATCCGTCAAAAAAAATTTTCGTTTTTCTAAACGATTGCAAGACTTAACCCTATACTACGTATGATGGATAAGTAATGAAGAAGGGCTCATAAGTTCAGCATTTCTGGAGGGAAAAAAAGAGCAGAAGAAATATTTTTTATTGAACATAGAATGTGGCATTAAAAAGTTTGCTAAGACACATATCGGAAAGTACTGAGTTACGTAAAGATGTTACTGCTGTGTAATTGGAATTATCCAGCATTTATTCTAGTTTACTCTCAATATATAGGATCACATAAATAAATATAAAAAAAGGGAAATTCGAAATATAAAATTAGCCGTTAATCACAGAATAATGCAAAAAACTGGAGGGGCAAAATGTAAGTCTTGCCCCTGCTCCTGAAAAACTAGAGGGGCAAGTGCCCCCCCTCGCCCCTGCCAGATTACGCCCATGCTTACAGTTAAAAGTATGAAAACATGGAAAATTGGGTGCAGGAAAACATAATGCTAAACTTACGAGTCAATCACTAGTGGCATCAATTTTTGGCTTATGCACCACTTCGCTTCTGGCAGACATGGATGATTAGATTCTCCTGTTACTACTCTTCCATAAAATAAAGGAATCTTTTTGTGCTCGATGTCTTAGCGTTTTGTGCGGTCGGCTCTTGGGCTAAAAGCTTAGTCCTCAGTGCGCCACTGATCTCTTACGTCCAGTTATTTAGCAGCTGTTTTATTACAGTCTAACCTCGGTTTAAATATTGCAAATGGTCCCTTGAAAATTATCGTTTGAGTGAAGTTATTGTTAAAGCTGGCAGCACGTTAGATCTTTCTTTTTTTTTTATTATCTATCATAGTATTTAATTGTAGTTCATTTTATGAAATTAAGGTGACCTTCGAGTGACTCAAAATCCGGATGATAATGTTAAGTGTATGGGGGCGTTATTTTCAAATATCTTCCTCAAATTTTAGTATTTTCACATGATTTTTCTTTTTTTGCGTGTCTGCGTTAGAGATGAGTTCGGGCTCGTTTTCCGGGGCCCGGGCCCGTCCGAGCCCGACGGTTTTAAATCCGAGCCCGATACCAAAACTATACAAAACAAAATTGTATGGTATTTATGGTATTAAAATTTATTATTATGTTAATTATTTATTTATATTAATTATTTATTTATGTTAATTATTTATGTTTATTGTTATTGTATTACAAAATTATTAGTATGGTACTATAAATTTCTAACACAGATAGAATTGTTAAATGAAAATTTAAATTCTATCTTGTCAAAATCTGTATGAAATAAAAATATACTTGACACTTAAAATTAATCTCAATTTTTTCCCTAACTTAAAAAGAAAATTTCATGGACATGATTGTGACTTAATGAATAAATGCATGAAATTTGCAGAAACTACTATTTGTAATCTATCGAATCGAACAAGGTTTTTCAACTTTCTGCAAAATGTGTACATCTTTAATTACAATCGAATCCTTTGTAATAACAATCTTCTGTGATTTGATAGGTGATAAAAATCAACATAAAAAAATGACGTTGTTACATTAAAGGTCTGATGCTTTCATAGGAAAAGAGAAAACACTGATCAATTCCTTTCTATCAGATTAACATGGTAATTATGTTTACTTACGGAGGAAAGTGACTTCAAAAATGTATACCGTCCTCAGCATAAACAGAGTTCATGTTGACAAATAGATAAAACAATCATTAATTTTCATATGAAAAACGACTATGACTCGTGCACAGTAAAAGATTAAATAATTTGCAAACCTCCAGCTAACTTTTGTCTATTAATAACAGAAAAAAGTATTCTTTTCGCGTTATGTAATTATTAATAAATAAATAAATAAATAAACGATCCTATTAAAAAAATCTTCTAACGGAAAGCCAACTAAAAGAAAATTCATAGCTGTGTTTATTTTGATTGGCGCCATTCAGTAGGTCGTCGTCGGAAATTATGCCGACATAAATATGTAACTGTCACAAATTTTCATTTGAAACTGCAATGCATATATGCATTTTAGATATTGGTGGTTTTGTGTTCCTAGGGTCATATAATGAAAAGTTATGAAGAAACTTTTCAAATGCTGTAGCATGGTAAGGACTGCAGTAGATAATATTACTTGCAAAATATACTTAAAAAGGGGGGGGGGCAAATTTTAAAACTCCGTGGTAAAGAGACACAGATAAAGAGAATCACAGGAAATAAAGAAACAGAGATAGAGAAAGAAATTACCGTAATTTCGGGTGTATAAGCCGCGGATCAAACAATTCTTTTTGGACCCAGAAATCTTATTTAGTGATTGAAGACAAATATTTACGGCGATCTGTCTAGTTACATTTGTTTCTTAAAAAATTCTGGGTCGAAAAAGAATTGTTTGATCTGCGGCTTATACACCCGAAATTACGGTAAAAAAGATGAGTAAGACAATGAAAAAAAAAAAAAAAACACGAATAAAGAAACACAGAAAAAATGACACTAATAAAGAAATCAAGAGTCGCTGAAAAACGGGATTTTCGTCAAATAATTGCGAAAAAAACGGGATTGTGTTAGAAGATTGTTCAAAAATGCGCTATTTTCGTCAGAGGATCGCGAAAAAGCGTGGGTTTCTCGTCAGAGGATTGCGGGAAAATGCACCTTTTGTCAAATGATCGCAAGAAAAAACGCAAAATTCACCAAAGGATGGCGACTTAGACGACAAAAATTGGTCGCCAAGTCAAAAAATTCAGTCGTTACGACCGCGAATCTGTACCTATAATGCAAGATGGAATTTCCAAGATGATTCAAAGGAATAGATCTAAAATTCGAGTTTAAATATAAAATACTCGAAAAGTCTATATATTTTAAAAATAGCCTATTTTAATTTTGATTTTTTTTTTTTTTTTTTTTTTTTTTTTTTTTTTTTTTTTTTACAAAAGTTTTGTAAGTTTATACTGTAGTTCTTTGTTGTAATAAACTTATATTAATATTCCATGTGCCTATTAATGTTTTCGAGATTGTTGGTTTATTTATGGAAATTTTTATATAAAAAAATCCTGTTGATATATTTTTGAGTGAACTGTAAGTCAATTGTAGCACAGAAAATGTGTTAAAATTGGATTGCAAAATTTGAGCTTGGTGGACAGACAAGGAAAATAAAATACAGTAGACTCCCTTAAATCCGCACAGCTTGGGACCAGAGGTTGTGCGGATTTTAGAATTTTGCAGATTTCTGGTCATTGCTTTGTTTACATTTTTTAAACAGTAATTTGAGTGCAATTAATAATGTAATCGGAACTATAATGAATGCTTACAATATAATAAAATATTAAAATAAATAATGAACAAAAATAATAAAAATTTAGATGATTTTTAAATTGATTAAAGTATTAATAGCAAAGGTCAAGTTAATAATCAATAGTGATGATTAAATATACATTAAAAAGATTAAATGTATTTTTCCAAAATTATTCAACAAAACTTGCCTCATAAAAGTACATTACTAATTTACATCAAAATCATAAAATAAGGATTTTTTTTACAAGTTTAGCCAGGCTTAATAACCAAAAAATCTTGATTAATGCATAAATATATTTGGTAAGAAGATTGTGATTAACAGTAATATTAAAAATATCTTGAATCTTTTCCAAAAAAAATTATTCTTCCTTCATGAAAAAAAAAACATGAATAGAGTTTTATTAAAAAAATTACAAATTAAAAAAGATATGGAACTGATACAAAACTAAAAAAATCAAATTTTGTCCCAATATCTGAACTGAAAGTTTCATTGTTTACATCCATAAAATATGTGCGGATTTTAGAGAATTGCGGATTTCTGGTTTTCGGATTTGAGGGAGTCTACTGTAAAAACGTTAAAAAAGAATATAGGTGCATTCGAACTTTTCCTTTTCTCGATTTGAAAACGTACAAATTTCTGTTTTTAAAAACCGGTGACAAAACATTAAAAATTTTGTAAAAGCCCCCCACCTGAATTGGTTAATAGAAAAAAAAAATGCTTCAGTTCTGCATTTTGAAAAATATTGTTAGAAACTCATTTTTGGATATTTAATGTTTCTTAATTTGTTAAATTATCGTATTTCTTTTATATAAAAATCTCTTTCACGAGGCGTTGTGAAAAAATATGTTTAGCTTAGTTTGTTTCATGGTTATATTCTGCGATTTAGTTAAGCTATTTATTCTGAAGACTTCAACCATATCTAATCAATCTTTCCCCTCTCCCTGCATTTTTTTGTCTGCCAGCAATCATATTTCTTAATAAATTAGATATTGTTTAATCGAGTATATACAGTAAATATTTTTAGAGAAATTTGTTAGAGATTCCGGCAGCCTTTTATTAATTTAAAGGAGTGAAACGATAGAAGTAATTATGAACGATTAAATTAAAAAAGCTGATTAAAAGTACAGAATATTTAAAAAATATTTTCTATAAAGAAAGAAAAGAAATATCAGATTAATATCATATACATGCTCCATAACTACATTCACATTTAAATATTATTTTTAAATAATCAACAAATTCTCATATCGGAAATGTAGTTTGCTTTATGAGACTTGACAAATGGTCGAAATTTTTCTGACATAAAACGATTTCATAAAAATTTGATTTTTTTACACATTTGCCACAAAAAAATTCGGCACTTTGACAAACTCCATATGCGATTTTATTTTTCATTTTTTTTATTTTTTTTATTTATCGATTTATTAATTTTTGAAATATGTACAGACTTTAAAAAATAATAGTAGGGAGGAAAAACAAACCATAAAGGATGAATACCACCCTCCCCCCCCCCCCCCCCCCCAAAAAGAAAAAAAAAAGTTTAGCCAAGTAATGAAGATTATTAGAATTATTACATCGTAAAAAGTCTTTTTACTCTAAAATTTCTTTCTTATCTTTCAGGGATATATGTTGCATCAGCATAACATTTTACATCCCAGAACTAAGGTGAATGGGGAAATCTCAAACCTATCTTGCATCATCTGATCTGCGACACGGCTATTAAATTTGTGTGGCTGCAGGCTGCAGGTGGTTTGGGAAAGTGTGTGGAAGACGGTTGAGGAAAAGTTAAGGATGTATTCGAAAAAACGCTTTTCCACCTTCAACAGCTCGAAGTTTTCCGATACAATTTCAGACACATTTTTAAAAGTAGAAACATGAAACTTGCTGACGGAATTTTTGAAGAGACGTATAAGGTGCCGTGTGATGTCATTTTACGCTCCATTCATCAGAATTTATTTATAAACAATTATCTTCTCTGTATGACCCCTTTTTTCGTTCACAAATCTCCCGCTTCGGAAAAATCTGTTCAAAATGCCGTTTTTTTTTTTTTTTTTTTTTTTTTTTTTTGCTTTTATGGCGTTTTTATGGCTTTTTTTGCCATATTTTCTGCATTTATCATAGAATCGACAATCACGGCACCTTGAGTACTTTCTAAATAAGACAATTTGCCAGTTTGATGCATATGAAAGCAAAAATGAATTTAAAAATAAGTCTGAAAAAAAGCAATTTGAATCGAAATACACCCTTAAGAGAAAGAGAAAAATATTTTGATAATTTTTTGCTTATCATGCGAACAAACAGTCAGCTTGAAAACAGTAGAAGAGAAATAAAATAAGAACAGTTTATACGTTTGTTTAATAATTGATCCAAAATTTGAATTAAAATACAAAATACTCTAAAAGTCTATATATTTTTTTAGGATAGTTTTTTTTTATTTTGACTATTTTTACAAAATTCTGTAAAACTTATACGGTAGTTTTTTCTTGTTATAAAGATTCCATATGTTCCATAATATTCCATTCCATAAGATTTTCCGTGATTGTAGGTTCATTTATTGAATTTTTATATAAAAAAATCGACGGTTGATATACTTTTGAGATGCATTGTAGTTGAGTTGTAGCACAAGAATTTTTTTAAAATTGGATTGCAAGAATTGAACCGAACGGACAAACAAGGAAAATATAAAAATTTGAAATATAATATAGGTGCATTTTAACTTTTAAAATGTTTCGTTGAATTAGAAAATTGTTAAGGGGAGGGAGTGCTCAGAAGGTCAAAGCCCCCCTAATAAAAAAAGTACGGGAGGAATTCGGTTCTGCACTTTGAAAAATCTATATAATAAAGGCCAAACGTATCTGTGCGTAACGCATACGTCATTTTGCGAATGGCAACACTTTTCGATGGAATTTTAATTTTGCAATTTTCGCTGTTATAAAATTTTAAACTTCTAGACATAGCACGTTTTCGACATTTATACCACCGTATGGAGAAAAATATGCACGTTTAAATGCAGTTTGTTAGAAAACAGTATCTCAATTTGTTTTTGAGATATTAATTTTTTTATAGTTTTTAGCTCATTTTCTCTAATGCTGGCAACTTAAGTATCGCATTTGTGAGGGGGGAAAAAGGAAAAATATCCATAGAGTAAAAAAAAAAAAAAAAAAAAAAAGAAGAAGAAGAAGAAGATGAATAGAGACGCAGTTTGGTGGCTGGAGGTGACGCCAAAAAAGCATCTCTAAAATTCGCTGCATTGCATGAAACACAACCACGTGCTATCGCAAAAAAGGAAAACTTTTAGCGATACAGTTTTAATTTATAATACAATGAAATACTATTTTAGAATGCTAAAATATAATAATTATTATTTTTTTCATTTAGAGACAAAATGATGTTAGAGGATTCGGTCCCTGTTCTTAGAGATTGTTTTGTTTGGCCCGAATAAGAGACTTAAATTGGAAGAACAACGCCCATGAAACCGTTTTAATCGCATTATTCCCCTCCATTTATCTCTTTTCTCCGTGAAAAATAACAGATCACTGTATATTTTAGTTGCCATTTTTTCATAGCAACCGAAAAAGATAGTAATAAAAACGTGTTATGTCAAAATATCGTCGGCTATAAAACCCCGTGATTGTTGTTGGTTTTATTTCGTGTTTTTCCTATCAATTTAATAGCTTTTAGTTCGTTGCAAACTTAATTTACAAAAAATACATCAATTAATCTTTACAAAAATGTATTTTAAAGAATATCTGTGTGTCATATTTTCTTAGTTGATTTTATAAACTGAAATAATGCAATTTTATTCTTTGGCAAGATCTTTGGCTAGAAACTTCTATCTTGCGTCTAATGCGGAAGTACCGATAATTTTCAAAGCTTTATATGATAACATAATTAATATTTTTCATGTAAAATTGCTGTTTGGAATTAGTTGGCAGTTTAAAAAGCATATTACGTAGGAAAAATTTATTAGACTTTTCAATTTTAATTTTTAAAAAAGTTTTTCACCTTTATTCTGTGACCCGGGAACCCCGGGTTCGGTGTACTAGTATTGTTAAAAACTCATTTTTAATACTTAATTGTTAAATTATTGTATTTATTTTATGTAAAAATTCTGATGCACGAGGCGTTCTGAAAAAAGATTCTTAGTTAAGTTGATTTCATGTTAAATTCTGCGTTTTAGTTAACCGGTCTATAGGTTGTGGGCTCCAGGAATATCTATTCGATATTTCCCCTCTCTCTCTCTCTCTCTATTTTTTTTTTTTTTTGGTCTGACAGCATTTATATTTCTCAGTAAATCAGATATCGTCTAATCGAGGTTATACTATAAATATTTTCAGAGGAATTTATTAGAGGTTCTGGATCCTTTCATTAGTTAAAAAGGACTGAAAGGATAAAATTAGTCATGAACTATTAAATTCAAAAAGCTGGCTGAAATTATAAAATATTTTCCCTTTTTCTTAATTATTTGGATTACAATATCATATACAATACAAGGTTTTATGTAGCTCTCTTCACATTTCAAAAATTAATTTTAAAAAATCAATAAATTCTCATATCGTAGTACAGATTGTATGATGAGGCTCTGAAAATGGTTGGAATTATTTTTTCAGAAAACGTAAAAAAAAATTTCACATTTGCCACAAAAAATTCTTTTACGTTGACAACTCCAATATGCGATCTTTTTTATTATTTATTTATTGATTTACGAATTTCTGAGTCTCAATAAAAAAATATTAGTGTTAAAAAAAAAAAAAAAAAAAAAAAAAAAAAAAACAATCCGTACACTGTGGATGCTTCCTCCTGCACCCCTCCCCCCCTCCTCAAGAAAAAAAGTATGTAGTCAAGTGATGAAGATTTTTAGAATTATTACATCACAAAGAGTCTCTGTACTCTAAAATTTCTTTCGAAGTGCAGTTTGTATGACAATACTTGGTAAATAATTAAAAATTTTCTGAAAAAAATATTATTATTTATTGCTTTATGAATTTCTGGGACTTAAAAAGAAATATTAAGATAAAAAAAAAAGGGGTAGCATATAAATACCCCCACCCCAAAAAAATCTAATAAAGAAATTATTAGAATTATTACATCATGAAGAGTCTTTGTAGTCTAAAATTTTTGCCTTATTCCTCAGAAATGTATGTTGCATCAGCATAGCAATTTACACCCCAGAATTAGGGTAAATGGGGAAATCTCAAATCTACCTTGCATCATCTGATCTATGACACGGCTATTGGATTTGTATAGCCGCAGGTGGTTTGAGAAGACGATTGAGGAGAAAGAGAAAAATATTTTGGTAATTTTGTTTGTCATGTGAACAAACAGTGTGCTTGAAAACAGCAGAAGATAAATAAAATAAAAAGTCGCAGATAGAAAGAAATACGTTTATTAATTTTAACAATATAACGCACACAAATATCTATCGATTCACGTATTTATATTGCTATGATAAAGTGTAAATTTATTTTGCGTTATAGCTAATTGGTTTTATTATAGTGTTATGTAATTATATAGATATAAGAAAACAAATCCTACTTAATATTTAGATATTTTATAATGTCAATTTAAATATGTATTCAATAAAAATTTTATTATAAAATTATATCATAAAAAGATCACCAAAATAAAATATACATTTAGATGCTAAAAATTGTTACAGTAAATAATAATTTGAAATGAAATCCGAAATTCCACATTTTTTGAAAATCTGAAATTAGACAAATTTAACGGAGATATAAATAAAATTTTAAGTTTCTACAAACGAAATAAAAAATTGTTTTAACGAAATTTTAAATGCTGGATCCTTAATAAATCGCAGTAGTTTTTAAAATAAAGAGAAAATTAAATTCTAAAAAATATTATGAATGTCACATGAACGAGCCGTAATAATATACGCCCTTAAATTGGCAAAATTTCTTCTATTTAAATTCATCTTAACAGTAAAATTTCAAGTTTCAGCATCGGAATTCGAACTATGAAAATTCTGTTTACTAACAAGGTGATTTATCTCCAAACTATGATGTCTGAAAAAAAAAAAAAAAAAAAAAAAAAAAAAAAAAAAAAAAAAAAAAAACATTGAAATTAAGATTATCTTTTAAATTTTAAATCGTAAAAATGAACAGATGACGTTGAAAAAATTAATTTAATTGAAATAATAAACTTTTTCAAAAATTTATGAATTGTCATGTGACACGAGGTATTCAGCTCTAAGTATACAAAATTTGAAGTCTCTTATTTATACAATTTTTGTGTACGGACTCTATGACGGCTAAACAGACAGAGGACAGAGACGAATGGGATTTCGTCAGATGAACGAAGCATTATTTTCTTCTACTGAAGATAGAATAAAGTAAGAAAGTGGTATTTAACGAAACTAAAAGAACCCTATATTTATCCTTATTCATCTATCATCACATCACAGATGTTTAATCGATATAGACACTCAGAAACTGCAGATATATCTCAACTGTCTAAATAAACATATCAGAGCTAAGATAGGAATAGCAGACATTTTATTTATCTATTTTTAAATCCGGCTCTTTCCAGAAATAGCACCATTTTACTTAAAATGAGCTGTATCAGAAAAATCTTCTAATCCTTTTACTCTTCTTCTCTTTTGCTGATTCGATTTTGCCGCAGATGATGTAATGCTAAAGAACATTTTCTCACTTTTGCCCTTTTCAAGCTGACAGTGTTTGTTGAGAATTCTTTTGAAAAATAAACTATTACGAGGTGGAATCCGTCTGAATTTGACGAAAGAAAATGTTTAAGAATGAAACATGAAATTGAATTTTAAAATGAACTTTATAAAAATAATTGCAAGAAAAAAAACAATCTTATATTAGATAATTTAACTGTCAAAAGCAATTATTTTTAACCAAGGCTGTCAAAATATTATTTGTATTAACTTCAACTTTTCAAATTATCGAAAAATTCAACTTTATTTATAAAAATAATCAGTAACATGCAATCAACACTGCATGTCACTGTGATGTTCTTCCTCTGTGAGCTGAGCTCGGCCAAATTAAAGGAATATTTCCACATTTCAAACTGCTGAAGCGTGTCCCTACAAAAGATGATTAAATTGCTATGGAATAGTTTTGTTCTTATAAAACTGTTCTTGAAAAAAAAAAAAAAATTAATTGATTTCAACATTAAATAGCTCTTAAAAAATTCTTCGATTTATAAACTGACTGATCCACCTTGTTTATCGAACATTTCTTTATTAAACCACTGATTTTCATATTCTTATGCGTAAGGGTTTTGTCAGTCTTAGCCGAGAAAGACCTGAGGTCACAAAAATTCATTTACGATGACACTGTTAGCTACGTGTTTTAAGAATAAGATAGACATCTAAAGATTACATAACGTCATTTTCATCATCGTAAAATGTCTCATTTTCACCCTTTTAAAAATATCCCAATCACTTAACTGCCGGAGGCATTTTCAGAAACAATCACGTTTTGAGCACCAGTCTTGGCGAGTTGGCGAAAGCGAGAACGTTCAGCTAGCTGCATCGCCAAACGCCAATCGTCGTTTTGTTTTGATTTTTAAATCAGAAATCATTTTAATCTGAAAAAGCTCTTTGTTTTAAACTATGTTTTAATTGTAAACAACGGTGAATAACATTTCCTCATATTATATTCTTTGCTTCATAACATTTGCGGAAAAACAAATGAACAATAAGCACGATCTCTTTGCAGAAGGAAGGGTTGCTATTCGCTAGGCGTTTGACGTCACAAACAAGAAAGGGTGCATAGCATTGACTTCATCTCCGTGCCAATCGTTGTTCTGGCGATAAGGTGCTCAAAACGTGATTCTTTCTGAAAATGCCTGCCGGAGGCATACGACTTTAGAAAGTATCTGTAATTATTATAACGTTTGGGACCATGCATGAGGAGGATGAATTTTCACAATGATGGCCGTACTTTGCATGCACATAACCTGTGTACTTTCTTATTTTTACTTCAGAAAACTATTTTTTGTCTTATTTAATCACAAAGTTATGTGATTAAATAAGATGTTAGTGGTCGCGTCTGATTTCGCCGGTAGTTAAGGGGTTAACATTGAATAGATTATTAATAAATAGTAGCCGGGTCTGGCGACCAGTTTGGCCGCTTTGAAATGGGTGCGAAACATTGCAACATGGTACTTTATTTACAATTTAATTTATTTGATTAATCCTTCGACAAATCGAATGATTCTGACAAAGAAATCGAGAATTCCCTGCGATCATGACAGCACTTCATATCTTGTTTGTTGTTATGTATTTCATCTCTCTTGACAAAAACTACTTACTCACTTACATGGATGACATGATTTCGACTATTGATAACATTATTGGGTCATTCCACGTAAAATTAGCAAAAAAAAAAAAAAAAAAAAAAAAAAAAAAAAAAAAAAAAAAAGTCGTTGCTACATAAAAAGTGGTTTTAATAAAATTTGGTATGCAAATTTTATTCATATTCAAATAAAGCTCAGCAAAATATCTTAACAAAAAAAATAAATTACTTTAGCAGTTTTGGACATTCAAAAAAACTTGTGATATAAAATGGTGTGAGTGCAATAGTCCCGAATTGTAAGTTTGGTGTTCCGCATCTTGAAAACTATTTAACAGAAATTAACTTTTTTCATAATATTGTAACCTTTGAAAAATTATCTTTATTAACTAGAAATAATATGGTAGTATTATGACTAGTTTTAAATTGATTCGAAAATTTGACAATTTTGAGAAAAAAAAAAAAAAAAAAAAAAAAAAAAAAAAAGATTATAAAAATCAAAGAAATTCAAAAACAACTGTGAAATTGATGCCTTATGTAGTACATATGATGATCGAATTCCCCAAGTTTGAAAGTTAACATATATTTCCTCTTTCTTCAAAATAGCTTAGAAACTTAAAAAAATAAGTAACAAAATCATATTTTTACTCTTATATATGGATAAAGATTTAAATAAAGAAACGATCAGACATTAATAAAATTGCACAGACATAAAGATCAACAACTACATAATATATTTAAAAAAATCAAAATTGCTTTTTTGATTTCTAAAATAACAAAATTGGGTTCAAAAAGATAATATTTGTAACATTCTATGTGCTATTCCTCTTTGAATTTGCGCGCGTTTTTGGCAACACAGCAGGATTTTATGGGGGACGGGGGGGAGGATAGTGCTGTCATCAGTTTTTTCTATCTGAATTGAGGATTAATATATAATTTTTTGTTCAACTGAATCATTTTTTTTCTATTCTAATTAAAAATATTCGTGAGGAAAAAATTCAATCAAGAATAAAAGTTTCTATATTTAAAATATAACTTTTATTTGTAATATCAAATAATTTAAAAGTTTTAAGAGCTTTCCCCCATGTTCAAACAATTTATAGGAATATTAAAATTTCCCCCTCAAATTTTTTTTATTATTTACAGTTTACTTCTGAAATAGAAAATAACAATCATGTACCTTTCTTTATTGTTATGGTTTTCTCTGAAAGTAACTTATATTTCACACTAGAGGTCTGCACGGGCCGGGCCTTACTTCTGAAGACTCGGGCCGGGCCGGGCCTTGTCACTAATCCTTTCGGGCCGGGTCAGGCCGGGCCTAGTCACTAATCTTTTCGGGCCGGGCGGGGCTCGGGCCTTAATTTTTTTGCTGGAGTATCGGGCCGTGCCTAACTTTTTTTCCGTACGAAGCCGAGACTGATTCCATTCTTCCTGGTTTTCATGGACCAAAATAATCAGTTCCTATTGAATCTTCCCATATGAAAATCCTTTTCTCAACTTTTTATAAATCAGTAATATTTGGCTTTGTCCAAAAATTTCTGCAAAAAAAGCGTATACCTGTAAGCCGTCATTATTCTACAATTAAACATTAGAATTTATTCCTTTTAAAGAATCGTAGATTACTAGGCGTTTTAAAATAGAATTAAACACACACACACACACACACACACACAAAAAAAAAAAAAAAAAAAACGTGATTATGACGGAATTTTTTTTTAAACTGAAAACTGAAAATCTTTTAAAATGTTCATCCATGCAAAATGAATACAACAATACGGGAGAAAAAAATATGTTAAACATTTACATCTGTTAAGAAGGGAATGCATTTTTTTTTTCGCTCCAAAGCGATTTCGTCTTTGGAAATTTTACCATATACCGCTTTTTCGATTTTTTGTCTTCATTACAAGGAATATGGATTAATAATACTAGTGATAACTGAAACATTTACATACAACAAACAAAGATTCATTTAAAAGCATAAATATCGCAGCCTACGGCACTTCTGCATAAATGGAGATTATAAACATAGAAAAAAAGACTAATATAATTTTTTTTGGTCAGAACTCTTCCATAAGATTAAAGATCAATGTTCTGTAGAAATTCACTCGAGCCAGGCCGGGTTCGGGACGAATTTTAAAATTTTTTCAGGACCGGGCCGAGCTCGGTCCGAAATTTTAACTTTCGGGCCGGGCCGGGCCGGGTCGGGCCATTATTTTTTTCGTTCGGGCCGGGCCGGGTCGGGCCAATATTTCCTTCGTTCGGGCCGGGCCGGGCCTGGGCCGAAATTTTAACTTTCGGGCCGGGCCCGGGCCGGGAAATTTCGGCCCGTGCAGACCTCTATTTCACACTACCGTTTACCATTCTCCCCGCATCATCTTTCATCTTCATCTCATCCTCCTAATCAGAGATTGGCTACTTTCAACACGTTTCTTTAACAGGCCTTAAATATTTGTCCTTCCGATAGTTTACTCAAAACAGAATTACACTGTATTAAACCCATTACCAGTGATCTGGAATTTCCAGTACATTTGAAATCGTCGATTATATTCATAATAAACTAAATAAACGTAGCCATTCCAACATTTACAGTGTTCACATTGAAAATTTAATTATATTTCCATTATTCTCCAAAAAAAAAAAAAAAAAAAAAAAAAACATCAAATTTTAAAATCTCGTTAAAATTTAATTTTAAAGTAATTTATGTTTTTTTTTTTTTTTAAATCTAATTCATATACCTCAAACTTGTAATAGGTAAATTTTCACCTTGGTGAATTTACAAGTTATATTACGATTGCGATAAAACTGCTTATTTTCCGATTTTCTTTTTAAATTCATTTTTGTTCTCAAACGCATCAAACTGGCAAATTCTCTTATTTATAAACTACATAATGGACCGTACTTCTTGTTTCTCTGATAAATGCAGAAAATATTGCAAAAAATGCTGCCAAAGTTGGCCTTTTTAACCAAATTTTCCGATGCGGGAAATCTGGGAACGAAAAAACTTATCACATTGGGAAAATAATTGTTTATAAATCAAATTCTAATTGATTGAGCGAAAAATGAAATCACAAGGTTTCTTATACATATCTACAAAAATAATGCCAGCAAGTTTCATTTTTTTACTTTTAAAAATGAGTCTGAAAATGTCCCAGAAAACTTCTTGTTGAGGGTGGAAAAAAATATTTTTTGGAATACATTCTTAAACGCTCTGCTATTGCCACCCGCTGCTGGTCTAAGAATCACAATTTTAAAATTTCCAAAGGTTTAATGACACAAAAATGTTTAAAACAATTTGACTCAAACACGTAAACCTGTAACACAAAAAGATTTGTCCAATACTTCCATTTTTCTTAAGGTATAGCTCCCGTTTCTATAATTCATTGTCCATGCCTCTGTTTTCAATTTTTTTTAAAAAATCTTTACCAGAATGGGCGGGTACTTTGGTCTCCTCGTATGCATAGGAAATATTGATTCCGCTATTGTTTTTTGACGCTCACCGCTATTTCGCGGATTACGGCGAGCTATGAGGTGCGTTTCTCTGGCTCTCTACGTTTTAATTTTTAGTTTTAAAATGTCTCATTAATGATTGTGTTTTTGTATTTAGAAATTTTGAAACAAGTAAATACACTTTTGTATGCATACGTTTGTGCTACCTAACGTTGCTATTTTTTTTTTGATATATTAGCACAAAGTACGATCCCCCCAATTTATGAATTCAAATAATTAATTTTTCAGTTCGATCCTTACATAAAAAAAATAATTTCAAAAAATACTCCATTTATCACTAATTGATACATATTAAATTCGCTTTGCTCATTTCTTTGAAGTTAAATTCTTTTAAAAAATCGTCTGCGATTGTGATAATTAACTGTATCTTCCGAACAAGATATTTCATATAATTGCCAACATCTAAACGTGACTAGAATTCTTTCTTGTATTGCATTCATTTGCATTCTTTTTTATTTCAGAAGCCGAAGGTGGTGTCACGGGATTCTCTTTTCGAGGTCATGCGAATTCGATTTCTGAAGAGAGATTAGATTTATCTCAAATTTAAAAGAAGGCGATAGAAGGAGAAAAAATATAATTATTGGCGAAATTGATGCGCTTTCCTCATTACAATTTTTTTAGCATATTATAAAAGAACGGTAAGTTAAATTAACGGAAGTGAGAAAAATTAAACCACCAAAACTCGTGTATTCTTTTTCTCGAGTATGAATAAATCGCTTTGATTTGAATATGAAAGTTGAGATCGCTAAAGAAATGAATAAATAGCATGCGACTTATTTCACAGCAGATTGTATCAAGTCGAATGTCAGAAAGTTACTTTATCTATTGCATGATGCCTTTTAGAAGCATACAGAAAATAAGTATCATATTTGGATTGATCTGTGACAGAAATCTAGGTTTACCTATTTCTTAAATATTTTCAATAGTTTTAAAATTTAAATTAGGCCAAATGAGGATTTAATTCAAAATTTGGAAGATAGAATCTGTTTCGGCATGGAATTTGCTTTAGCTATGAAATACTATACATAGAGAGGATGTGATTTAAGGAAAGAGCATCTGGCATCACGATGCTCAGAAATGGCGCGTTATAGGTAGTCATTTTTATAGCCCCCATAGAAGACAAGAATTTAGATTTAGAAAGAATTAGACAAGAATTTAGAAATTTCTGATTGATCTACGAATAATTTCTATGCGATACGATTGGTCTATGTCAACATGGTCATTCTTGCAATGATCGCTAAGGGCAAAAAGTACTAGGCAGATCGGTTTATGGAAGTGTTTGTTAACGAACATTCCTTTTAGTCCAAAAGTCGTCAGCACAACAACCTAAGGTATCGAGCATATAGTAATAGGGAAATCTAATGATCCATGTCTACTGAGTTAATAAAAATCAGTAAAACTATCATTTTTATGCTGATCAAAACGTGGCTTACATAATAGCAGAGTCATATATTACGTACGCCATGGATTAAACATTAATATTCTTGCACCAATCATAAAAGAAAGAAAACGCGGTTACAACAAAATCCATTCTAAACCAAAAACATTAACCAGTTTCCAAATGTTTAATAAGCAATGAAGAATTGTAAGGACTTGTCTTTTAAAACACTTCTGTATTTCAATCATTACATTGTAAACTCCGGAGGGTTGGGGGAGGGGTGGTATTTTTATGTCGCGGTTAAAAGAATTCTGTAAAAATCTTGGAATCATCTATACTAAAAATTACAAAATAAACAACAACAACAACTCAGACGTTAATAATTCATTGGTAATTTGAGCTCGGTTTTAAACCGACCAACTTATCGTTATTCCTAAAATAAAACTTTAAAAAAACTAAAGGCTAGGTAGGATTTTAAAAATTTTATTAATTATTTGGAAAATAGTTGTCGCCAGTAGAGAATTGGAAAATGTGAAGTATATCAGATCATTTTATTGGTTGAATTCCACAACTTATTTTATTTTATTCGTTTCCTAATTGGTCCATGTTTAATGTCCAAAATTGGAATACTTCTGTTGCCACGATGACAAAAAAAAAAGTAATAAAAACTATTAAAAAATAATAATAATTTGAAAAAAAAAATAATGATAAAGATTTCAAACAAATTTCACTTAAAAGTGCATTTTTTTTTTTTTTTTTTTTTTTTTTTTAAATCTACGCAACGGTGTAAAAATTTTAAATGTGCGATGTTTAGAAGTTTAAAAATTTGCAGTTCCGAAAACTGTAAAGCTGAAATTTCATTTACAATTTGTTCATGATGTGTCCAGGAATATTAATTTTTAATCCATGTCGTACGTAATGTGAGGCGTTTAGAAGTCAGTCTGATTAACTGCATCCAATAAAAATGCACATTTTAAACAGTTAAAATTGTATATCTATAAACTACTGTATTTTTATCATTGGTCTAGGAATACTAATGTTTAATGCATGGCGTACGTAATATAGGTCTCGTTATGATCATCCTAAAAATGATATTTATTATTATTGATAATTTAAATATAGAATGAGTTTTTAAAATTTAAGCCTTTAAAAATATCATTTTCCAAATAGTCGTTGTAATTTGTTAAAATACAATTTTTCTCTCTCTCTTTTTTTTTTTTTTTTTTTTTTTTTTTTTTTTACTTTAAAGTTAAATATAACTTGCCATAAAATTTAGAAACACAAAAATTTTCGAAACATTTATTTGGAAATTAGGGAAATGTAATTTTACCGCTTTATTTTTCGTCAAAATTATAAAAATAAAATTTTGTTGAAAAACACTGTTACCAATCTTCATTAAGGTATCAGCACACCTTCGGAAGTGATTTTTGAAAATTTTTGAAATTTTCACTTGTTATTAATTTTTTATAATGACATTTACCTTAAAACTTGGAAAAATATATATATAACAATTTTAGTAATTACCCAGAAACGATTTTTTAAGAGAACTAGTCGCTGGGGGCCACCGTAATACTTACCCATCATGGATATGTGTATGAAAATAAAACATGTGAAAACTATTTATACAATGCATTGCAATTCATAAACAAAATTTATATATTGTTAATATACATAGTAATGCTATATTAAAGAACTGCTGATTACCAATTTCGACAAATTACATAAAACGCCAAACTACTCAAGTAGTACCGAACTGCGTAAAAGAAACATCCTTACTTATAACTCCAAAAATAATAATTCTATTAACTAACAATTAACTGAGTCAAATTAAGCGTCTCATTTCCAATTAAAAGATACCTCTGAATTGAAATTTGAATGAAATACAGGGTGATGAAAAATCGAAAAATGTGGGAAACAGGATTACAAATATCTCGGCAACTAATAATCCGATCGACTTTGTTCTACATGCAAAATGTGTGTTATTTTATTGCCTTTTACGTCCATTCCTTAGAACAAAAAAATTCGAAAAATTTTATATATCTTTCATCAGAACGAATTTTTCGAGAGTCCGAAAAAATAGTTCCGGATAATCGAGGTTGCTGATATTAAATAGGCTTCGTTCCATTCTTACATACTAACTACATACATAATTTCAAGTCTCTATCTCAATTTGTTTGGGAGATAGAGCGTTTAGAGACAGACAGACAGACGGACGGCAATTTGTTTTTTCTAAAAATATGTTTTGCGGAATCTCCACTATCTAAAACGCGTAAATCCGTCAAAAAGATTTTTCGATTTTCAAAACGATTGCAAAACTTACTCTATACTACGTATAATGGGTAAGTAAAAATAGTCAAAATTTATGTCAAAAATTGACATTTCCTTTAAACATGATCACTCAAAAATAAAACAGTGTATTGACATTTTGTAAATTGAATAATAAACAGAATAACTTTCTCTTTCATATCTCTATCAAATGATATGGCAGTTAAAGTACTAATGTAATAAAATATTCGCAAAATCTGTCTGAGATTTATCATTTATACCAGTGCATAAAGCTATTTGTTATATTATCATGAGTGAAGTATATATTCCCTCACAAGACATTTGTAAAAGAAGTACAGAAATTTTTTTGGAATTTCATGCATAAGTTTTTTGTTTTAGAATGTTTTGCGTACAGTAAAAATCAGAAAAACTCCATTTTGAGAAAAAACTATAAATAACTTTTGAACACAATTCAAAAGCTGTAACAGCTGTAACTTTATACCGCTGTAACTTTGGTTATAATTAAGATAGAGACGCAATTTAAGTAAAATTCGACAGATAAAAGTATCGATTTTAATATTATTGCATAAATGAAAAATTGATATTTTGATTGAAAATTACGTTTTAAGGGGGCTCAGGGGTTGATCGATACGGAAAAACATGAAAACAGAGCTCTTGTTTCGAGTCGATATAAAAACAGAAGCATTCAATGTAATTAATTTAAACTTTCTGATATTTTAAAGGTATGTTTTTAGTCTTATAAAATTATAAAATGAAGTACTTCAATGTAATATAATAAGAAATATAGCAAAATGTATGTATCACAATTTTCGAAAAAAAAAATTATGTGTTATATCACGAACACCAAGATTTCTTAACGTTGAATTGACATAAGAACCTAATTTTTGCTTTAAAATGATCCGGAAACTATACTCTATAGAATGAATTAAGGATATAACTATATCACTCAAAAACAACATTTTAAAAAAAAACTCTCAAATTTGAACATTTAAAAAACTCCTAAAAAAACAACTTTTTTTTCATTAAAAATACTCAAAATATTAATCTATCTAAACTATATTAATTCATTCTATAGATAATGATGTTATATGCATGCAAAAAATTTAAGCCATTCCATCAAATAGTTTTTTTTTTTTTAATTTTGGTGTTAGTCGTCAAAAATCAAATTTTGAGAAAACGCGACTTAAAGTTGAAATTATATGGGTGCGGCTATGAAAGTGTTGATACATATATGCTTATAACTCCGTTAAAAATGCAAATATTTTTATGCGGTTTTTTGCATTGAGTTCAGAGTTAATTGAATAATAAAACTAGATCATAAAAAAAAATATCGATTTTTTGACAAATTTTCAACCCTTGAGCCAATTAAAGGTGTTCGGATATCTTAAAATTAAGAACTATAAAAATATCCCATCGCCAATCAAAGAGTTAACGTACTGTCAATTTCATAAAATGTTGCCAATATAAATATTAAAAACATTTTTCTTCGTTAGACATTGACATTATAGGAAAATAAGAAAAATTACTAACAATCGGCTTTAATTAACTGTTCATTGTTTTTTGTACGTAAATAAACATCTCAAATTACTTATCCGGAATCATATTTGTGGATATGAATGGTAATTGTTTCATAATTGTTGCGCTAATTCAGAAATTACGTTTATTATTATTTATGAGTAAACTCCAAAATATTGTATTTCATATCTTTATACGCTTATTAATCATGAAGCGAAGAAAACAGTCACATTATGTATGGGTACGCATCTGAAGAAATTTAATTAAAACCGTTTCACGCAGAAATTATGAGGGGGGGGGGGGGATTATTACGTACATTGGTATACTTAAAAAGGTACGTAACACAAAAATCTCAAAATTTTCTACAAAAAAAAGTGTAACGGATGGGTGCTCGTACTGGGTGTTGAATGCAGACATAACTCAGAACATAAGATAAAAACAGTTTATTTAAACGGTTAGGGCTCAAGGGTAGCGGAGCAGTTCTTGAATTTTAATAACTAGTAACAATACTGAAGGATTAAACTTATACTCACAGCTCCGGCACTAACTCAATCGGGGCACTTCAGATTACTTCTCACTTAAACTTCTGCTAAACTGCTAGATAAAACTTTATTAGACAGCCCGTGGCTGTATACATACTCTTTATTAACTTTGAAAATATTCAACGTAATCAATATTAACTCTTACCAACGGCCAACTTCTCGACTCGCCTTCCAAAACTCCTTGTCAACTCATTGAAGGCTCGATAATACTTGATATCACTTGCTCTAGATCAATCCCACTACTTGTCGTCACCACCTAGCTAGCTTCTAGTCACTACTAGCTGGCTAACGCCGCTAGACACACCATACACACTCAAACTCCAAGCTTATATATGCTGCAAACTGAGATACTACAAATTTACATATTACTTCTAACCGCGACATAACTGTAGAAAACCGAGGAAGACACACACGCTCTAGAAAGTTAAAGTAAAAGAGAGGATAGATGTCGCTTTCACGCTTACACACGTTAAATCATTGACATCACGATCTCAAAAATGCTAGAGTGCCTTTATTACAAAGGTCACTCCCTCACAAAAGCATAAAAAATTTCTCTGTTTTTATGACGAAAAAGGCGTTTAAATAATGTTTCTATCTCAATTAGAAGAGAAAATATTAATTTTTTCGTTTTGGTTGTTTTGAAAGTATAGCTTTCAAGCATTCGCTGCCATGGAAATGACTTCGAGTAAAAAATGCGTTTTTCTTCATTTTGGATTTTTTCACAATTTCTCGTATTTAAATTGTTATAACTCAAGAACTGTTAAAGATAATGCTTGAAACTTTGAACATGTCTTTTCTTTATTGTTTTACTTTAATTTTGATTCAACAAATTTGAAAAAAAAATTACTTTTGAAAATACGATTTTTTTAATAAAAGTTACAACATTTTTTTTTTCAAATTTTTAATTTAAGTATTTTTAATTTTTTTTCAATTAATATTTTTAAAAATGCTGAATCAAAATAAAAATTTAGATATTTCTGTTTACATAAGTGATAAAAAAAATAAATTTTACAAAAAATATTTTGAGTTATAATGATTTTAAATCATCTCATTTTTTAAATAAATTTTATTTATTTATTTTTTAATTCTGAGAAGTTTTATCATGTGATTTTGTTTACAAACAATATGATTAACCATAACAAAAAATTAAAAAAAATTATCTCTATGAATAATTTTTTTCGAAAAAATGTGTCCCGAACTCCCTTAATCCTTTATATCTCAAATTATGAATTTGAATTAGTGAATATTTCATCTTTTACAGTACTTTTCGAGAATTTTTTAAACTATGTTAGAAAAATTTCACAATCCTTTAATAAATTTTAATTGGATTTTGCTAATTTAAATTAAATAATTAAATCTAAATTTATGCGGATTTTGTGAAATATTTATAAATGCACTCAATTCTTTTTATTAAAACAATTATTTTAGTATTTCATAGAATTATAGGAAATATGCAAATATTGTTCTGGCAATAGAAATACATAAATATTTCAAAATTGAAATTTTTAATTCACCATCTTTCGACGCCAAGAAATATGAAAAGATGAAAATGAAAAAGAAATCATCCTTTAAAAAAACAAAACAAAACAAAATAAATAAATAAATAAATAATAATAAAAATGTTGTATGTAATCTATATTGCTGTTGCGAACAAGATAAAGTAAAGTGTTTATAACTCATTATAAGCTGTATTACACTAGGTGCAGATTCCCAAAATTTTTAACTCCTTTGATAAAAGTAGCTTTTCTTCTGCGATCTTTTAATGGAATTCGCGTTGTTTCTCCATTATTTCACGTTGTTTTTAAATTTTTCTTTTAAATAAATTAATTTAAGCGTTGTTTTTAAATTTTCTTGGAAATTAATATTTAATTTCTTAGAAATTAAAGTCACTTGGTGGCGACTAGAATATTTGGGTAATTTTTTTTTCTTGGATTTTTTAATTTTAGGCTAAAAATTCGGAACCGAATTTCCTTTACAAATGTGGAAAAATCACCTTGAAACGCGATTCTTTTTCTTTAACAACATATACAAGAAAAAAAAAATCGTAAAGCTTCAAAAATTGCTTTACGAATTCCAAAGAAATGTAATAAAAAAGCGTACAAAATTTACTGCATCGATTAAAATAATGAAATCGCTTTCGTTTTACTAATGTGAAAAAAATTACTGCAAAAACGTAAAAAAAAAAAACGCTAAAAATCGCATAAAAAATTAAACTGAAAAAATAAAATTTACAAAAAGAACAAAAATCAGGATTCGAGATGCATAATTACATAACATAGAGGTGTTATAGAGGTGAATAAAATATAGAGGTATCCCAAATATAGAGGTGTGGACTTGTACCAAATTTTGTAGTTCTGCATGTATCGGCTGTTTCAGAACGAAGTTCGACAGACACACACACAAACTTCTTTCCTTATTATTACAGATGTAGAACATAATACTCATACTTATAGATCTTTTACAGGCGGCACACAAAAATTCGGATATTTTCCCAATTAATAATGGTAATTGCTGGTGAAATTAGGTTTTCAAATGCATTGTGCATTTTCCAAATTACATATTTAACATTTGTCTTTCACTTTATTACACTGTGGAGTTCTGTAACACCCCAGTAGCCAAAGAATATTGGGACAATATTGGCTACATCTTGGAGCAATATTGGCACATTGTTGCAATACTGGAATGAAATATTGCTCCAATATTTTACATTTTGTGTATTTTGTGTTTACATTTTACCCTTATTTAACCGATATTTTCAGCCAATATTTTGCCAATATTGGGGTTTCATTGGAAATATTGCCAATAAAACGCCAATATTGGTTAAATATTGGAATTTCATTGGAAATATTTTCGATGTAACGCCAATATTTGTACAATATTGGCGTTTTATTTGCAATATTTCCAATGAAACTCCAATATTGGCATAATATTGGCTGCAGATATCAGCTAAATAAAGGAAAAATGTAAACATCCCAATATTGGGGAAATATCGGCGTTTTATATGCAATATTTATAATAAATGAAATATTGGCGCAACGTTGGACCAATATTGGTTTGCTACTAGGGCAGTATTGTAAATATGTTGGAAAGTTTCGTAATCTATGCTTCCTCATGGTTTTTCGTTCTTGTTTCTTGTAAAGATTGCATCTTGTTGGAGAATTTAACCTCCAGCCTATTTGAACTGTGTCAAGAGTTTTTCATGATGAGAAGTAAGCTCAATTCTCAAATTTGGCTCAAGTTCAAGGTCGGAAAATCACCGTCTGACTAACGATGAATAGGAAAAAAATTTAGCATACTCTTAGAATCGAGGATTCAAAAATGTTTGTTTTACTTACAAAGCTTTTCGAATTGAATTTGTATTGAATTTTATTCTTTATATTTCAGTTTATTATCTTCTCTTTATTTCATAATTTCTTACGGGACGTTCATAAATTATATCACACTTTTTTTCAATATTTTTTAACCACCCCTACCCCCTTGTGACATATCATACTACTTTACATATACAGTGAAACCTCCAAATAAGGGACATCTATGGGACCGGAACTTTTGTCCCTTAAATAGAGGTGTCCCTTATTCGGAGTTTTTATTATTATTTTTTTTTAATTAGTCGTCCAGAAAGATATAAAAATAGCAAAACATTAAAGGTGAAGTTTAAATGTATTCGAAGTGTAGAAAATTACGTTAATCGAACACAAAAGGAATGGAGAATTAATTAAATTTTTTAATTCATCACTAGATTATTAAATGATTTGCATTTTTTATGCAAACTGTGTACTGCAAAAAGTATAAAAACATTTAAAAGAATTTTACTTGAAGTAATCAATCAATAGTGATTGTTTTGCAAATTTTAATTTTCCACTATAAACTTTTCAAGTGTTCATTTATCATACTTATAAATTTCAGTTCTTCATTATCAGCAGTATTTTCAGAAAAAGTATTCAACTGCTTTACGCATTTTAAGGCAACAAATATCTCAACTGTTCTTCTCAGCAAGCGGAAAACGTTTTGACACATTTATAAATTCAATTTTTAACTGAAATTGGAACACCTGACCACGGAAGCGATTTGGAATCGAACTGTGATTTCGTTTTGAATAAATTATCCACTGAGTTTGATTGCATAGTTTCTGAACAACAACGCTTACTATTTTCAGGCATTTCGAATAAAAATAAGTTGAAACTTATGTCATAAAGGTTATCCTTTTGGATTTGAGAACAGCCTTTAAGCATCTGTAAAGTTTTTTATTTCACAATTTTCTTTTTATACTGGATATAAAGGTTACAAGTTATTAACAATTTTGTGCATAAAAGCTTAAAGGGGCCCCGACCCTTAAATAGCTGAGCCTAGTGTGCATCATGATTTGTCTTGGACTATCCTCACCTTAATTTTCAGACTTCTATGTGTGATATATTTCGCTAGCAGTCCCACACAGATAGAGCGAAACTTTGTTTTACTAGTACAGATTTTGAGCACAAGAACTTGTGTAAAGCGCCAAGATTTTAACTAAAATATACAAAAGAGGATAACGAAATGAAGAAAGGCTCCTAAAAACGAAGAAGATAGGATAGAAAAGAGGCAAGTTATTAAAAATTTAGAGCATAATATTTGAAAGAGTCCAGGGGCCCCGGATCTAAAAAAATTAAAAATCTGATCCCCAAGTGCACTAAGAACTGGCTTAGGCTATCCTCACTTAAATTTTCAGACTTCGACATGCAATAAAGTTTGCTAACCATCACCCACAGACACACAGAACGAAAGTTTATTTTATTAGCAGATAATCAGTAACAAAGTAAAAGCACATTAAAATATCGGTTTTATGAAAATTGCTTTTCATGTGTGAGGCCTCAAAAAAGTCAGGGGCCCCATGGTGACGTCTCAAGATTTAGCCAGACCTTCAATCTATATGAATAAATCGTCATAAGAAGGTCTCTAACATATTCCTTTCGACTCAGACCCAAATTTCCTTTGAATTTTACCTTTTCCTTGAACAACCGATCATTGTCTTCATAATTCTTATCAGTGGGGGGGGGGGGGGGGGAGAAGCTAAAATCCTCTAGTAGTAGCAAATGATTAAAAAAAAAGTTTTATTTATTACGTGAAATTGGTTCAATATTAACTGAAAAATTAAAAGAGAAAAATTCTTTTTTGAAACGTCACATTTTTCTTTGAACTCAAAAGAAGATTTGGAGGCCCTTGGAATGCGGGGCCCCTCGCGATTGCGACCATCGCGACCCCTTAAATCCGCCCCTGAGAGATGTTATGAGTTATGCAAGATGTTATGCAAGCGGAAAACGTTTTGACACATTTATAAATTCAATTTTTAACTGAAATTGGAACACCTGACCACGGAAGCGATTTGGAATCGAACTGTGATTTCGTTTTGAATCCACTGAGTTTGATTGCATAGTTTCTGAACAACAACGCTTACTATTTTCAGGCATTTCGAATAAAAATAAGTTGAAACTTATGTCATAAAGGTTATCCTTTTGGATTTGAGAACAGCCTTTAAGCATCTGTAAAGTTTTTTATTTCACAATTTTCTTTTTATTCTCCACTTTCAGAATCATCCTCACAATTTTCATCATTACTTTCAATGGGGATAAACGAACTGAAGTCGAATCAGAATTGTGGGTAAATAAATGCCCGTCAATAGTGTCGTATGCCTTTCTATCAACATGATTGTTTGCCTGTTTGATAAGTTCACAAAAATCTGTATTTTCATTTTTGTCACAGACTACTTCATTATCTGAAATGCAAAAGTCTGCCCCTTTAATCTCATTTTCAAGTGTCCCTTAAGGGAGACCCGTACCCCATTTTCGGCCAAAAATCATCAAAAGTTCAAAAAAAATTTTTATCTCAGAAAACGATAAAATACATATTTGCGAATATCCATGCAAAATTTCAGAACTCGGGGACACTTGGAACAGGTAGAAAATGAGCTTTTTTTAATTGTACTCACTATAGAGTTTAAAGGACTAGCGGCCATTTAAAACGTGTTTTCCTGAAAATGACTTTTTTCATATTTTGCCTAAGTTCAAAGTACTAAGGCTCAGTGGTAAAATCATTTAGAAACAAAGTGTTTATGTTTTTAGAATCTTAAAAACATTTGCAAGAAAAGTAAGGAGAGATATTTTTTTAACTATTTCTGAAAATTTTACATAAATTGGTAAACATGAAAATTATAACGAATTTAAAAAAATTTACCATGCGTATTTTTTTTTTTTTTTTTAGCCGATTGAAATAGAAAACTAAAAATATCTCTTCTTAGTTCTTTTCTATATACTATAACACTATTTAAGAAATTTTAGTAATACCAAAATATTGAAAATTGAATGAGGAGTAGTAATTTTGAAAAGTGTATTTTTCGACCAAAAAAATCATAAAAATCCCCATAAAATATATACTTTTTAATAAAAAGTGAATTTTTTTGCTAATTATTCCTTACAAAAAGATTCTTAAGTAGTATACCAAAATTCATTACTTTAAAATCAATAGTAAAAATTTTGGGTTTTTTCTTACGGGTCTCCCTTAAATCGAGTGTCCATTCCATTATTCAGAGGTCAATACATTACACGTCCTATACCAAGGGACTGGGACCGAAAGTTTTGTCCCCTATTCGGAGTGTCTCTAATTTGGAGGTTTCACTGTACATATACTTGCAGTTCAGAAACAAAGCATTATGTTATAAGTAATATTTAAAATTTTATTTTTAACTGTGTGTTTTAATGACTTTTGTCAAAATAACAATAAAAATGGTGTGTGTACTTGTTATGTATGAAATAAGATTAAGGTTTGTAACAAAAGTTATAATCAATATACAACAGTAATACAATATTACTATAAAAGAGAATTTGAAATGAAATTTAACAGCACATTTATCTTTAAATTTTATTATGATGAACACAAAATAATTTAATTTCAAAATAACTTCGAATTTAATCTGCTGATTTTAAATGATTTTTTTTTAACCAAAATGAGTGATGTCAACATTTCCTATTGCCCTCCGCCCACCCCCTTGTCACAAACTGTCACAGTTTCACGAACCCCCCCCCCCTCCCCCCACCAAGCGTAACATCATTTTTGGATGGGCCCTTAGTTGAATATTTCATTTGTTTCTACTATTACAGTATCAATAAAGCAGAACGAAAAATCATACGTCCAGAATAAATTATGAATCACTTTCCAAAACTTACTGTAACAAAATTTAACAATTTATCAAGGTGTAACATGATGTCTAAACACTGAGGGAAAAAAAGAAAAAAGACCTGTAATATTTACAGAAAAAAAATTGTTTTAAATAAAAATCAATTTTTCTTTAAAAAATATGTATTTTGTAATTTTACCCCCCCCCCTCCAAAAAAAAAAAACTGTTTTCATAAATAAATTAAAGATATTTTCTGTAAATTAACCGGTTTCCTACTGCTGCTTTTTTCTATCTACTTGAGGTTTTTTTTTTTTTTTTTTTTTTTTTTTCAGTGAATTAGCAATTTGGAAAACGCATAACTCATTTGAAAACCCTATTTCTATTATTACCAGAAAATTTTACTCCTGATGATGATTTAGAAAATTAAACCGAAACATAGAGTTTCATTTTATTCATGTGTTTTTATTTTTAGACCATCTTTAAATTTATGAATAAAGTATTCATGGGATAACAACCTCTGTTTTGTTTAGTATTCGATTGAACAACTTAAACTCCTGAATTATTATGAAAATTTCCATTCAGCTATTCCGTCAAAACCCTGCATACTATCTATAGAATTTATACATAACAAGTAAGATATATATTTGTTTAAAACAAATCAATTTTAAAACGCGAACTACTTCTGAAAACACACTTTCAGCATTTATTGTTCATAGGCTTCAAGTTCAATTATCTTAAAATTTTTCTGTATCCAAATTCTTTTCTTTGTCCCTGTATTTAACAAATTAACGAATGAATTTTGCTCCTAAAATTACTTCAATAGAGTCACGAATAAAAATGACTTTTTGGATATGTCAGAAAGTTATATATTATTTAAATCAACGATTTTTTTTTTTTTTTTTTTTTTTTTTTTAAAGTTAGAACAATTTTAAAATTTGAACCTATTTAGCTTGTGTCAAGAATAATTCTATAAAGTTTGTTAGAACCTTGACCCGGTTGGGTAACCCAATTTCGCCCGAAGCCGACCTTCTGATTCAGCTCCGATTGGGTGGGCGCTAATTTATTACGCTGTGGATCGAGTTCGATTCGGGTTCAGTTAAAAGGTTTCGGATTCATTCGAATCAGTTTCAAAGTATGGTTTGACTTTCGTGGGTCGGGTGCAGGTTTGGCCTAAATTTTCAACAACGTCTAGACCTTTTTTTCAGATGAGAAAAAAAATTATATATTCGTGCATTAATGAATATGAGATTATATACGTCTATTTTTCAACATAAAAGATAAAATTGGCAAATAAAATCAGAAGGCGAAATGCAATATTCCATCTTGATGTAATCACATTATACAATATGAACTTTAAAAAGATTACCGATTTGCTTAAAAAGCGACAAAGATAATAATACAGTCGAGTCTCTCTATAACGAAATCCACCGTTCCAGTAAAAAATTCGTTATATAGAGAAATTCGATATATAGAGAATGATGCTAAAAATCGTATTTAATGTATGAAATTTGAACAAATATTATTTTTGATCTTTTGAATTAAGAATTTGAAGTGTTTAAAAGTAAATATTAAGCTAACATTTTATTTCTTAATTATTTAAGTTGTTTCAAAAAAGAGAACAGACATTTATTTGAAAGCTTATTGAAAATCAAATAAGGAAGACTTGCATTAATTTCAGACGAAGAAATCTGTAATTTTTTTTGTTGTTTTGATTTTAAAATTGTTACGCTCTCGAAAAAGAAAAAAGAAAGGCTCAAATTTAGCAAGGAATGAAAAATTGTAGTTCACATTTTCCTCCATTTGAAGGCCTCTCTTATGTGCTTCTCATGGATTCCTCTCTCACGTGTGTATCAATCCAATTGACTTTGTTTTCAGAAGGATGTGGAAAGGTGTGTGGGAGGTGGGATGAATTCGTTGGATTTAAAGAACAAGGAGAGAAGTAATATATAAAAAAAACTCAGCACTGACGATAAATCAAAAATAAGTGATGGAAAATTGATTTCCATATGATTTCGAAGCTTTTTAAAACTGAATAAATTAAGACCAATTGTTGAAAAAATTCGTTTTATGGAGATAGATATTTCGCTATATAGAGACTGTTTTTAATGTAATCATGCGAAAAGGGGACAGTTCCTACTGAAAATTCGTTATATAGAGATATTCGATGTATGGAATTTCGTTATAGAGAGACTTGACTGTAATATAAAAGTTACAAATTAAAAATATAAATTTTATTAAAAATTTTTTAGTACTTTCGGCCTGTAATCTCGCGGTCATCATCAAAAATATTTTTATAATTCTCGAATTTTATAATTTTTTTATTATAATTTTTTATAACATTATAAAAATATCCTCGGATGATGCAGGATATAAAGGCCGAAAAATACTAAAACATATTAAATAAAATGCATATTTTAAACTTGTCGATCTATTTCATTATTATGTTGTCTTTTAACACTAGAACGCCCGGATATTTTGATCAATTTCGATAATAATATTTCACACCAGAATTTTTATTAAAAATAACTTAATTCACTTATTTAAAGTAAATCTGAATGGTTTAAATTTAACTTATTTCACGAAAAAATTTCTGGCTCGAACTGAAATTTAATCACATGGTCGGAGTCGATTCGACTTCTTCCGGGAGTTTGTGTTAATCATACTTGTCAACCTCCCGCTTTTTTAAAATCAGCAAAACACAGTTTAAACCAGAAATTTTATTTAATAAATTAAAGTATATAGGTTTTAAAATACTACCATATAGAAGCAAGAAACATTAAATTTAATTAAATTTCTGGTTGAAACTATGTTTTTTTAATTTTAAAAAAGCGGGAGGTTGGCAAGTATGATGTTAATGCAAAATAATGAGCTTTTTACAGTTCATTTAGTGTATTTTGTGATAAAATTAGTATTAGAAATGTAAGTATCCATTACTTTAATGGATTATTTTTCTTCCATATTTCGGCTTTAGGTGGTTTTCGGATCGACATTAAATATAATTTTCAGGTCCGCGTAGGACGCTCGAGTGATTAATTCAAATTTTGCTCGTGTTCACGGTTAGAAAAACAATGGCTGACTATAATTCTTTGAATGGGAATATCATTTATTAGCAGTTTCCTAAAATCAAAGATTCAAAAACGGTTTATATTACTCCTCAAGTCTATAAAATTAATTTAAATTAAAGTTCATTCTTCCTCAGTTTATTGCCAGATTTGTAAAAGGATCTCGTATAGTTTCGCAAACGATTCTGTTTTAAAAATAGAAATAAAAGTAAAAATCTCAAGGCCGGTTTAGAACAGAGAAAGGATCTTGACGTCAAAATGACGCGATCTGTCAGCTGAGTTGTCAGATGACTACGATCAGAAGACAGCCCGAGACTTCCGTTAACGTAGGTGGCAAAAATGTTACAATGATAGTCTTCCTAGTAGTAAACGTGTAAAAAAAAATAATAATAATAATGCTCAATTCTTTTTTGGGATAAAAATAGAAACTGATATTTAAAGACGAAAGAAAAATTATGATAAAATAAAATAATGCCGTAAAACTCCATTTTGTCAGATAAGAGTAATGCAGGTCGGACCCGAAAATTCCATTTGAAGTCAACCCGTAACTCGATTCGAACCCGACGAAAAAAAAAATCTCGAATGGCAATCCGGCAAATTTGCCGGATTGCCGTTCGAGATTACATTCGTTCAGGACAAATAATCCGTCTTGAACCCGAACGCGGCATCTTTCTACCCGAACCCGAAATGAAGAAAAAGTAAATCACATTTTATTGTAAATTTAAACAGTATTGAATTCAGACAGTTTTTCTCTAAGAGGGATTTTCGTGGCTCCAGGAGAAGGGGGTTTATAGTGTTTAGAGAGAGGAAATTGCACTTTTGGACTATTGAAAAACTAAAACACAAAATCTCAAGTAATCTATAATTATATTTTTAGCACCAATTTTATGTTTTGTATAGAAACTAGTCGTTGGGGGCCACCGTAATACTTACCCATCATATATATGCATATATAATATATGAAAATAATACATTTGAAAACTATTTATAAAATGGATTGCAATTCCAAAACAAAATTTAAACGTGTATTTATATTTTTATTGTGCATAGTAATGCTGTATTAATGAGTTGCTGATGAATCTCTTTCGATAAATTATACAACACGCCTAACTACTCAAGTAGTACTGAATTGCGAAAAAGAAACAACCTTATAACTCCAAAAAAATATTATTAACTAACAGTTTATTGCGTCGGATTAAGCGTCTAATTTCCAATTAAAATATATCTTTGAATTGAAATTTGATTGAAATACAGGGTCATGAAAAATCAAAGAATGCGGAAAACAGGATTACACATATCTCGCTAACTAATAATTCGATCGACTTCGTTCTTTATGAAAAATTTGTGTTATTTTATTGCCTTTTACATCCACTCTTTAAAATAAAAAATTTCGAAAATTTTTATATACCTTTCATCAGAACGAATTTTTCGAGAGTCCGAAAAAAATAGTTCCTGATAATCGAGGTTACTGGTATTAAATAGGCTTCGTCCCATTCTTACATACTAAGTACATACAAAATTTCAAGTCTCTATCTCAATTCGTTCGGGAGATAGAGCGTTTACAGACAGACAGATGGAGGGCAAATTTTTTTTCTAAAAATATGTTTTTCGAAATCTCCAGTGTCTAAAACGTGTAAATCCGTCAAAAAAATTTTCGATTTTCAAAACGATTGCAAGACTTACCCTATACTACGTATGATGGGTAAGTAAAAAATTTTGACTGATTTGCACGTTTTAGATAGTGGAGATTCCGAAAAACATATTTTTAGAAAAAAAATTTTGCCGTCCGTCTGTCTGTCTGTCTGTCTGTCTGTAAACGCTCTATCTCCCGAACAAATTGAGATAGAGACTTGAAATTTTGCATGTAGTTAGTATGTAAGAATGGGACGAACCCTATTTAATATCAGCAACCTCGATTATCCGGAACTATTTTTTTCGGACTCTCGAAAAATTCGTTCTGATGAAAGGTATATAAAATTTTTCGAATTTTTTTGTTCTAAGGAATGGACATAAAAGGCAATAAAATAACACACATTTTGCATATAGAACGAAGGCGATCGGATTATTAGTTGCCGAGATATTTGTAATCTTGTTTTCCACATTCTTCGATTTTTCATGACCCTGTATTTCATTAAAATTTTAATTCAGAAGTATATTTTAATTGGAAATGAGACGCGCAATCCGACGCAGTTAATTGTTAGTTAATAGAATTATTATTTTTGGAGTTATAAGGATGTTTCTTTTACAGTTCGGTTCTACTTGAGTAGTTTGGCGTTTTATATAATTTGTACATCAGCAGTTCTTCAGCAGAAATTGGTACATCAGCAGTTCTTTAATATAGCATTACTATGTATATTAACAATATTTAAATCTTGTTTATGAATTGCAATGCATTGTATAAATAGTTTCACATGTTTTATTTTCATATACATATCCATGATGGGTAAGTATTACGGTGGCCCCCAACGACTAGTTTCTATAATATTGAGAAATATATACATCAGAGGTAAGCTCAATATAGGATAGAACTTAGCACCATATTTACACTATAATGATTTGGAAAGTTAAAATATCTAGGTTAAAAAAGTGTTTCTAATAATGTCTCTGTTGCCTACTTTTTTTTCAAAAACTAAAAATTCATTCGCCTTGCCAGAAAATCTACTCGCCAATGGCGAGCAAAATAATGTATTTCCCCGACCCTGATACGTGCCACTTTAAGGTACTCGGAATCCTTCATTATTGCCACCAATTATTTTTAATTGTAGCCCCACCAGTGGCCGAGAGGTTCTGACCTCTCAACTGGTAGACGGCAGATGCTGGGTTCGAGCCCAATCGCGGCTGTCGGCCTAACCGTTCAGAGTTTTCGTGGTTTTCTTCGAACTTTACGTAAATACGGGTTAGGTTCCCTTAGAAAGACCCCCACGAAGGGCACTCTCCTCTGGGCCTATAGCGTAGATAATCGGCCGCCAAAAATAAACCAAACCAAACCATTTTTAATTGTAAAGTTCACCTTATTTAATTAGCGCATTTTTGCAATTCAATTGCAGATTTTTTTTTTCTTAATCCGGTGGTAATTAGCAAAAGACTTTCGTCACGAAAGTGTTAATTTTTAAATTGTTATAGATTTGAAAGGTGCCGATAGTTTAGACGTTTAGAGGTAGAATAGTACTAATGTATTAGAATTTGAAGTTTTCTCTAAATAGAGGTATTTAAACTCGTTTTTCCTGAATACCCATTATGGAGGTCTTATTCTAAATAGATTTTTAACCTGGAAAAATATTTTAGACATACTTTTAAAATATCGGGTCAACTTGAACTTGGCCTACAAGTGTCAAAACTCAACCCGAAATAATGAAAGTCAACCCAACCCAAAACCGAAAAATATACATTTTCTGTACGTAAATTTAAATTCTGTATTTGTTTGTGAAAATATAGTTCTATTCAGGGTCGGACTGGACCAGGGAAAAGGGCGCAGACCTTGAATTTTCAGAGGGCGTAAAAATTTTAACGAAATCACGTAATATTTACTTCCTTTTGTTGTATCTGGCTTGACAAGGTTTAACGCATTCGCATAGCACCAAGTTTGAAAATGGCTTAATATTAGTCTAGATATGTATTCCCCGTGCATTTTAAAATTTCATCAAATCCACGCAGTGTTACGCAATTTTGTAAAACAAATCATGCAATAGCAAAAAATTCCAGAGAGTTGTATATGTGATATCAAGGCTACGGCTTTCATAGTTTATTCTTTTTTCAATAGATACCTCATAAGAGCAATGGAGATAAAAGTGATGACACACAGCCAAATACCTTGCAAATTCTTTTATAAAAAATACCTAGGTACCAAATGATTGATATCAATGTCTATTAATTAATTATTTTCATAAATTTTATTTTGCCGATTATCTATACATTAAAAAATGGAAATGTTGATTTTTCAAGTGGAAATATTCCTTTTGCCATTCTATTTGAATTCCTCGCCAACCAGGAAAGAGATAATTTATATAATTTTCTTAAATCTTAATATATATACAGAACAAAAAGTATTAAGAATTTATCCATAAATTTCGGAAAATAAAATAAAAATTTTACAAGAATGTATCAAAAATACTCAATTATTCACCAACAAAATTATACAGGAATTTTAAATTTATAATAAATTTACTTTCCATTAATCTATTACTTAATACCGCTTTTTCCTAAAGGTATTTTTATTTTATGTAAATATATTAAACTTTCTCTTATAAAAATATTGTTACGTAGTTTCTATACTACAGTTAGACTTTTCCTCCGAACGACGATTTAATTAAAAGACATTCATCAATAGACTGGGCAACTCTGTAGCCCCTTAAAATGGCTACGCTGTTAAGCATTAATCTACTAAGTGTTTCTGATGCATTTTTACTATTTTACTTTCTGTGACTTTCTTGATAATGGAAGACGGCCCTCTTATATTATGTAAAGGAATTTTTTTTTCGATATCTCGAAAACTAGCTATTCAAATAAACTGTAAACTTACATATCTATATTTTTATCGATTGTAGTTTTATTGTATGGAAAATGTAGTTTTATTGTATGGAAAATTTAATGTAGGTCATAATTCATAATTTTTAATATAAATTTATTAATAGTTTTCACCTTTTTTTTTTTTTTTTTGAAACGCGAAAAAAGTATATAATTGTTTGGGTGTATGCAATGTTCTTTAATAAATAATTTTAAAAAATGTGAAATGATAAATGTTTGAAGATATAAATGAATGTTTCTCAAATGGGATTAATATTAATAGCTTCAAATTTAAACTCATTTAACTCTATCCAGATTTAAATTGATGTGTATAAACAATACATTTTTCCTGGCTGTCTCGATCCAAGAAATTCAAATACGGCGTAAAAAATGGTTATTCACTGTTTTAAAATTCAAAGTTGGTTATATTTTAAATGTAGACAACTTTGGAAATATAATTTATACATAAAAATAATTAATAGACATTATTTCCAGTCGATTGCTTGCTATATATTTCTATAACTATTTATAATGGAATCTGTAAGTTTTAACAAATTTTGTTGCACTTATCGTCGTTGATGCACTGAAATTCGGTAAAGAAAATAACAAGGTTTTTATGCATCAGGCGCCAAATAGAGTTGCTGCGGTGCTACTAAAACTTTCAACCTTCTCTTTTTTCGTATATTTCTTTGACGTAATATGAATTAGTTATTAGTGAGTTAAAAATGAGATAAATTCCATTTCTGTTACAATCTGACAGCAATTATTTTTAGCTAGGTATTTTGTGGGAAGAGGCATTTTTCATCCTTAAGACAATGACTTCATGTATCCATAAAATGCTTACTTGATATTTTATTGTTAAAAGGTTTCTACAGAAAAAGTACACAAAAAAGCCATTTTAATAGTCTAAAATCACTAAAATAATTGAGTAAATATACTTTTCTCAGCACACTCTTCTCATGACTTAAAAGATTTTTATCATTCGAGATCAAAAGAAAGATTCATGTTTCCATAATTGAGAGAAAAACCCATGGACCTTATTTATGCAAATTGTAGCATCTCGAGACTAAGGGGGTATTTTATTTTTTAAAAACCTATCATAATTTCTGAATAATAATAGTTTTTTTTATGACAGTTTTTTTTTCGCGATTAAATCAAAAAAAATTTTTTTTTTTTTTTAACTAAAATTTCCTAACAGTTATTTAATCACGGAAAATCTGTCATTAAATAAAGAGAAGATTACTAACTAAAAAAATGGCGTAGATTTCCAGAATGAAAAAGAATGCTAGCCGCGGGATTGCACAGCTTGCAGTATTAAAACCCTTAGCAAGTTAATATTTCTCAAAATGAAAGGTAGTGTTTTCCAATCAATAACAATATACCCTCAAAAAGTTTTTCTTTCCTAATATTTATCTCTTTTCTTTCTTAAGGTCAAAAAGCACAGTTTCAATTCTAGGTGCATTCATTGCCATCTTTAAAGTGTAGGCAGAGAGGCAAGACACTAAAAGCTAAAGAACTGAAACTGTGCAAAATATTTGGTTAAAATCCAAAAAAATTTCATTCAAAAAAAGGGGTGAAAAAAATCAAGCACTGGGCTATGCGTCTAGTTGGACGTTTCCCTAGGGCGAGGTTTTCTCTCTCAGTCGCACGCAAAGATTCCCTCTATGATTTTTAATCCGAAATTGTTTTCGGTTAATCTTGATTTTTTTTTTTTTTTTTTTTTTTTTTTTTTTTTGAGATAATAAAATATACATTTCGTTCTTTCTATCTATTGAATGATTATTATTCCTAAATGAATTATTGAAATTCATTACAGTATTCAGAATGCATGTGTAGAACGGGAAAATATAGGAGTGGCTTTGACGGCTACTAGACGGCTACTAGAACGGGAAAATATAGGAGTGACCGGCCTTCGGGCCGATGGGCCGGCGAGCCAGTCCGAGCCTGGTATTCCTGTTTAAACCTTAAAAATAATTGTTTACAGAATTTTTTGACGTTTATATTTGGATATTTTTAAGTCTGTATTTCACCAAGTTGTTCATAAAAATATAATTTTATTGAAATTCCTATTTAAAGCAACATTAAAATTAATTGCAAATTGGAATTTTTGACGTTTGTATTTGGATATTTTAAGTCTGTATTTCACCATTTTTTTTTTACAAAAGAAGGGCGTTAACGATTTTAATCAGTTGATTTAAATCAGCGATTAAATCGTGACTTAAATCAACTGAGTTTTTTTTTTAAATCATTGATTAAAATAAAATTTTTTTGTAAATGTTTAATATTATATAAAAGTATAAAAATTTAATTTTAATTTAGAATTTGTCTACTGGTATTTTGTATTATGAAAAAATGAAAAAAAAATAGCTTTAAAAAATCGTTTCTAAACTTAATTCCTGAGAATTGTAGAACATTAAGTACAGTAAGTTTGTAAAGTCATAAAAAGCATTTCATTTAAACGTTTTATTTAAATTTAATATAATTTGTGATGTCATAATTTTTTTAAGTAATAAAATTATTCATTCTTTTATATAAAATAAGCATAGCAAGTATAATAAATTTCTGAAAAGTAAGAGAGCAAATAACCATAATTTTATTATCTTATTTTACTTCTGCGACAGTAAATTTATACTAAATATTGGAGTTAAAGAAAATTAGAACAATAACAGCTACTCAACAGCTATTATAAAAGAATGCATTAAAAAAAAGAAACACTAATTGATATAAACATTCTAAGCATAGCAAGATACAGTCGACTCTCGTTAATTCGAAATCGGATAATTCGAATCTTCGCTTAATTCGAACTAAACAGGAAGTCCCGAAATTTTCAATGGCAGAATAACGTTAAACGTTTTCATTAATTCGAACCCATTTTCTCTTGACATCGTTTAATTCGAACTAACGAGAATTCCGATTTTTCATTCTTCCTTTCTTTTTCATGGATTTCAGATAATTTGAATAACTTTCTTTCTTTGATTTTTATGAAAATTGTTTCGAACGAGTATACATATAATCCCATGCATTTGATATCCATTTTCTAAGTGACCCGTCTGTCCATGAGTGAAGCTTAAAAATTTTCTTCCATTGTGCTTGTTTCAAATGTTTTAATTAGTTTATGTATTTATACATTCTAATTTAATATTAAGCCATATTCTGATGATAACAGACATAATAAATAAAAAAAAAACAATATAACATTAATTCCATTGTAATATAGTACCATATCAATCATGTTCTCATTTCATACTTTCCATAATTCGAACTTCGGATAATTCGAACATTTCTTGTGGTCCCGACGAGTTCGAATTAACGAGAGCCGACTGTATCTTGGTTAGGATTTACATATATCAAGTAAATTAAGATTTAGCCGATTAACATTAATTTTTCTTTAGTAAAGTAAAACGAGCTGTCAATAATATTTGTTAGTTTTGTTATTTGTGCTAATAACTAATGAAATTACTTTCTTGTTATTTCTATTAATTCTATAATTAATTGTTTCTTCTAGGCTACCTTTTAAGGAGCCTTTTAAAATTGACAAAATGCACCCTGCCTTAAAAAAAAAAAAAAAAAAAAAAAAAAAAAAAAAAAAAAAAAAATAGTGAAACGTTTCTATACCGCAATTTTTTTGAATGCATGTATCCAAACCCTTACAAAAATAACAGAAGTTTATTTCTTGAAGAAAAACAGGACATTACTGAACCCTGTAATTTAACATTATTTTTCCATTTGCAATTTATAAAATTTTTAAAAATCAAAGATTTTTTATTTATCATAATAAAAAACTATGTACTTTTTTCCCTTACTGTTACTAAACACATTACTAATTTATTTTCGTATGAAATAGTACCCTTTTTTGGAGCTAACATACACGTTTAAAGGTCAGAGATTAAAAAAAAAAAAACACATTTTTACAAAATGTCTGTTTGTGTGTCTGCGACTCCATCTGTCAATATGTAACATAAATTTTGTGGGCGCTCTATCTCATAAACTAATTTACAGAATCTAATAACAATTTATATCCAGATACTCCCTTAATAAAAGTTGATGGTGATTAGTTATTGTTGTAAATCGCTCAACAGATGGCTCTGCTATGCTGCATTTTTTAAGATTTCTGAAATAGCTCAATCTTCAGAACTAATGCATAGTTTCCATCAAATTAGTCCTTGTCTTGAATTGATGCTGTTTACTTTTTGGTGCAAATCTCTCAACGAGTGGCAGTGACATGCTGCATTCTTCGCGATTTCTGAAATAGTTCTATCTCAAGAATTATTTTACAGATATGCATTCAACTTCAAACTCAATTTGTCCTTAATATGAAATGGTTCTGCTTACATTTTAATGTCAATCGTTTATAGTCTGTCTCAAAAGTTTAAGCACTCTGCAAATCTGGTTTAAAATAATTGAAGAAGTAAATATTTTATACTAATTTACAATAAATACTCGACATTTAATCAAAATAAAATAAAATAAGCCATTTTGGGTGAATAAAATAAAAATATATATTTATGTTTATTTTTTCTAGAAGAAACGCGCTGTCTCAAAAATTTAAGCACTTTATGCAATTTTTTTTTTTTTTTTTTTTTTTTTTTGAAACACGGGATTGGTATTGTGTAATGACGTTGCATGGACATCATATTGCATTTTTATACAAGTATAAAAGATGGAGAAATTATTTCCTCTCGTTTTAAAAATGTCAAAGGGAAAATATTCACAAAATGCGAGATTTTGAAAGTTTTTAAATAGAAATCGCAAAATAAAACTGTTTCTGAAATTGCAAAAGGTTTAAATCGATCAAAGCGAGGTATATATCAAGTACTATCTAGAAATGATACTTTTAAGTGAAAACCAAGATGTGGACGACCACGTATGACGACTGTTCAGACTGATCGGATAATATGGAGATTGGTATCTAGACAAAATATGTCCATACCGCAAATAAAAAATAATCGCAGTGTACAGGTGTCCAAAGACAATGTAAATAGATGTAGTAAAGAGTGTGATTACATAATACTAAAGAAAATGGCTCGAAAACCGTCTCTGAAATTACATCACAAACAGGCAAGAATGAACTGGGCTAAAAAACACTTGTCCTACGCGGACAAGTGGCTTACTGTTTTATTCAACGATGAGAAAAAATGGAACTTAGATGGCCCTGATGGTTGGAACGCGTATTGGCATGAATTAGGCAAGAGACCAAGGGAATTTTTCAGCTGGCAGCAAGGCGATAAATCTGTTGGGGGGGGGGGCGTTTGGATTCAATGGCCAGACCTTTCTGGCTCTTCTAAAAGGAAGAGAAGATTCAAAAAAGTATCAAGAGATGCTAAACCATCATTTGCTTCCATTCGGTGACATTTTGGGGAGTCTTGAATGGACTTTTCACCAAGACGATGCCTCAATACACGTATCACATTCTAAAAAACTTCGGTTTTCTCAGAAAATGATAAATTTCTTGACTAGGCAGCTTTAAGTCCAGACTTAAACCCGATTGAGAATGTCTGAAGTATTTTAACCCGCCAGGTTTACGGCAATGGAAAGCAGTATGACTCTATTGACGAACTCCAAGAGGCCATTAAGAAAGCATTTCTTTGTCACAAGAAAGCCCACAAAAACTAATAATTTCGATGGACGCACGTTTATTTGAACTAATCCGAAATCACGGAAAAATAATTTGTTTGTAAAAGTTCTGTAAAAATCATAAATCTGGTTGTTTTTGACAGTGGCGTAGCTACATTTTTTGGCGCCCGGGGCAGGATTAATTTTTGCGCCCCCCCCCCCCCCCCCCAAAAAAAAAGGAAGAAGAAACAAAATAGTCTTTTTCACTTATACTAGGAGGAAAAGGCATCTTCACTTTTCTTTGTTTTTAAGGATTCGACTAATTTTACTCAAACACACCAAACTAAAATGCATAGAACCGGATTACAGAAGATTTCCAATTTTCATCAATATTGAATTTGAATGGAAATTTCAACAACTAGCGGTACGTTCACGTATATGTTTATTTTTTTAAGCATATGGGATGCAGAGCCCGATTAGGATTATGTGGGGCCCATGGCCCAGCACATGTTTGAGGGTACCTTGCTGTTCCTACATAATACTTGCTATTCCTGCTATTTTTTTGGGGGGGGGAGGGGTTGTGAAGGATAAGGAATGATTATTATTAGATATTACGATAAGCTTTCAAAATTAATCAAAATGTACTTTTGTTTTCGAGAAAATAATGCGGAAACTACAATTTTAAAACTTTTTTTTTTAATCATTTTACTAAATTTGAGCCCTTAGCAACTGTGGGTCCAAGGCCGTGGCCTTATACGCCTGTGCGGTAATCTGACTCTGTAATGGGAATAGTGACAAAGAGAACTTTAAGAAGAGAATAAATTTGCAAAAAACACATTTACTAAAACTGCTAAGCTATGATGCGTCCGATTATGATAATAAAATCTGATTAAAAATTGCAGTCACCCTAGAATTTCAAATGGCTATGCGCATTCATATTTAAAGATGGATGGGAAAACAATAAAAAGATCTGGAATTCTTATGGTAAATCAAGATATCCAACAAATTTGTTTGAGATCTTAATAAACCCTTAACACATTCTCAGTCGCCTGACAATAATAAAAACTAAAGTCTTTTTGAAATTCAAAAATTTTAATTAAAATCCATAAATTCTTTTTCTCAAAATCCATTTTATTTCTTGAATTATGTTTTTCAGCATCACATTTATTATGTTCACCAGTAAAATCAAAGAGTAATTTAAGATGGAAAATACTGACGTTTAGGCAATTCTTTCGTTTGTGGCTAAATCTTTGTATGTTTCAGATTCCAGGAATTGTGCGGATCTTGACCATATGTCAATCAAGAGCTAATTAACCAATTAAACTATGCGTTTCTCGCAGATTGACATCTTCGCCCCTTACTGGAAAATATTATAAAGCCTCAACATATTTGCATGAACTGGAACAAAAAATTTAGATTTGGCAATTCTGATAAGCCTGCATAACCTACGACCATATAGGTTCTGAAATTGGCGTAAATAAGTTGTAAGACCGAATTCACCGAGATGATTGTAAGATGCAACGATGAAAAAGTTCGGACCAAAGAGATTCCCGAGTCAAATTATTTTATTCTATTAATCTCTCAGTCATTCCCGTATTTTACATAGATAAATACCCGTAAAGCATGGTGACGTCACTGCAATGTCGTTGTGAAGTCACATCCTGACTTTGTGACCATCGATTGTCGATGTGACGTCACGTGACGTCAATGTGAAGTCACAGTGACTAAAATGTGAAGTCGTTATGGTCGTTTTAGAGCTCTTTTGTGACGTTTCACAAAGTGGTCACAATGTGACAAATTTGTGAAAAATGTGTCATTTGTGACTAATTTGACATTAACATTGTGACGAAACTGACAAAAGCGACGATATTTAAATTGCCAGAAACATGTTTTTTAAAGTAAATAACATGTTTTGAAGGGTATAAATTTCTAAAGATTTTTAAGAAAATCACATCTCAGTAACAATGTGACGTCACTGAGTGGTGGCATTTTGGTCACAGTTGTGATGTGACCAAAGTGACGTCACTGTGACCATGCATGATATTAGGGTATAGTTTTCTCTAATGCATATGCGCTGAATTTAAATATATTTCAAATAAATTAAACTTTTAAAACGACGAAAACAAATGTATGTAGTGGCCGTACTGAAAAGTCCTACTTCGGTTTTTTATCAGATTTAAGTAGGAAAAATTTGGGGTAGGTCGCTCACATTTCATTATTTGGTTTCTCAATGACAATTTGACGGGAAACTGGAATTTCCAATAAGGAAGAAATAATACCTTTTCTTGTTGTTCTTTCAGCTAAATACTTTTTGCATTGGTTTAAGGAAGCTTTCATTTTAAATATTTATATGGAATGCTAAGAATAGTAAAAATCAGCTTGAAAACTAATTTATGTGCGTCTGTGTGCATGACGGAAAGGACTAAAAGTATCTTCTACACATACAATTCTGAAATTTTGGGTGAGGGTAGTACAAGGCAATCTTATCTTAATACATGCGAGACTCAAAATTTTTACTTTCTTTTTTTTCATAGTCGAGACTATCGATTAAAAATTCATCAAAAATGCGATTTTTTCCCCTCGAAAAATGGCAAAAATCGCACACTCATCTGAATTTGATTTCATAGTCGAAAGAAATTATTTTTTTTTTCACTTATAAGCGAAAAAAAAAAAACTAAATAAAAATAAAAATTTCAATTTGGAAATTTCAAAGCACACACACACACACATATATATAATTATAATTTTTTTGAAAATCGTTGTTACTTTTTTTAATTGACGGTGACAGTATACAAAAGAGAGAGACCCCCCCCCCCCCCCCATATGCAAAAGCTGCCGCAGTCGACTATTTTTGTATTCTGTTCGCACACGTATTTTTCTAATATAAATATTGACGTTTATTTCTGTTGTAAAAATTATTAAAGTGTGTGCAATGATTTCTGCTTTGGGAAAGTGGTACCAATTAGAATTTAAAAAATAATCGCCTGTGGCAACCCTGAATACGAGAGAAACATACAGAAACGAACATTCCATTAAAAACAGAACTAAAAGTATTTTTTTTTTTTTTTTTCGTCCGAACATTCCATTAGTTTTCGAAAATAGGTTCACAGATTATATAATAAGCAGATAACCAACTTAATTATTAAACGCCATCGAATGCTAAAATCTTAAAAGTATTTTATCAGTTTCACCAAAAATTATTAGTGTGTTCTGTGGGCAGAGTAAAATGATAGGAGTTAAGAGTCCGTCCACAACAGTATTCTTCTCTTTATTTACATTTTAAAGTATGAAGACTATCGAGCTTTTAAGCCTCTTTTTTGTCGGATTCCACAAAATAGATTTCAACAGGTATATATTCTTGAAAACTAACTTACTATTTTCTTGAAATTTTTAGCTCCATGTTCATGTGAAGATGACGTATTCTTATCTCGGGTTCAATGAACGCAATTTCCACTGGGTTTTTCTCATTCAACTTGGTTTTCAATAGTGTCACAGGTTTTAGTTCTATATTCCGCAACCGAAGGCATTTTTATCTGAGATTTCATGGGACCTATTTCAAGGGAATTTCCTTTCTTTCAATTCATTTTACGATTATCACCAGATGTTTTTGCATGTGTCACGTATGCAGTACGCCTTCTACACGGTGACATAGGCAGCGCACATCCATTCCGGAGATATATTTTGACAGAAATAAATTTGAATGTATGTATTTATTGGTTAGCTCTTGGGTGCGTAGCGCACCCGTTTTATGCTGCCGAAGACACTGGAGACCCATCCCAGAGATTTATTTATTTATTTATTTTTTATTTGAACAGAGGTTTTAATCATTCGCGGTTCGTTTGGAAAAATCGACGGACGGGTCAGCTAGCTACAAATGAAAAATGTTCTTGATACTAGAAATGTGATTTCAAGTCTTCGATCGGCTTTTTGATTTATTTACTTCAGGCTATATACAGTTAAAAGTCTCCATCAGCGATTCACAATTATGAATTTTGCCATTCCTTCCACCTTCACCGAATTTCTTCAAAACATTCACACACACACACACAAAAGATGTCAACAATTATTATTCATTTTCAAAATATGTGAAATAATTTCGGTTTAAAACTCCTCTGAATTTTGAGCCCCTATTTAATCATTTTGCGCTTCAATTCAGAAACATAATTATATTCGTTACCGATTGTGTTGAGCCATCCCTAGAAATATTTACATAATTTTTTCTTTTCTCCATTGATTGGATGTAACAAAATATTTTACTGAAGTTACACATTAATACACATAAAAAAATTAAAAGTCAACAATTTTTGTTTACTGTTAAAATATGTAAGATAATTTCGGTTGAAATCTCTGTCAATTTGGCGCCCCTTAACCTCGGCGCCCGGGGCGGGCGCCCCCCTTGCCCCCCCCCCCCCCGTAGCTACGCCACTGGTTTTTGACACTGCGCATAAACTTTTGAGACACTTTTTTATTACATTTTTTTATTATATATATTTTTTAATTATGTAATTTTTTTTTGTATATCATTTATTTAAATAATGTTGCAAAATCTGCAAATAAAAAAATGTTATTCATTATAACTTTTTATAATTCTTTAAAAATCGAGATTTTATGCTTGTGCTTAAACTTTTGAGACAGACCTTAAAAGGTGGTCGTGCTATGCTGAAATTTTCCGGATTCCTTCAATAGTTCTATTTCAAGCACTAATTCACGAATTTTCATCAAATTTGTGATTCAGGTATATCTTGATAAACATTATTGATGATTATGGAGTAAATCGCCCAGCAAATGGCGCTTTAATGATGCATTTTTCCGATATCCGCAATATTCCTATTTCAAGTGTAACGTACAGATTTTCATACTTTTTAAAATCCTCACAATGAGCATAGATTATCATTTAATTTTGTCACTGTGATAAGGAATTTTGAAGTATTTGAAGTATTAACATGTATCCGAAGGAAGAAAGTTTTGGGATTGCCACATCCGATTAGCTATTCTTACACACATCCGACATCGCACACTGAATTCAAATAACATATGACGTACAATGACGAATGAGGTATCATTGGATGGATTTTTTCGCTCACATCTGACATTACTGAATTTTCGTAAAAGACTTGGTCTGAAATTTCACTTAAATGAGCAATCGGAGGAATGCGGCAGGGGATAGCCGAAAGGGGGGAAACCAGATAAGTGCGAATTTTTCGCAGGGATTCACTGTTTATTTATTATTTTGTGTACCATTATTTCCAAACAAAAATTTAATTAGTAAATGTGAAGTAGGATTGACTAAATTACTAGCAACTATGAGAATCTTTCTGATTCTCTAAAGCTCTACTGAAATCCAAAGCAGATCATTTTGACACATCTACGAAGTCATTTTCAATCTCAGATGCAAGACATTTGCAAGTACACTTCTTCAGAACAAATGTGATTAATTATCATTTTGCATTTCTCGATAAAGCCAAAGAATCTTTCGGAAATCTGCGTAAAATGTGGGATTTTAGACTTCATTTCAGATCACGACAGCCAACTGCTCCCTCATGACTGCTGTGTTTTGTAACTGTCAAATCCTAAAAATTGGCTTAAAATGCTCAATTTCTAAATAATTCTTTGTTTTTATAAGAAAATGGAAAATTCTTCAATTTCTTGGTATTCAATAAAATTTTATATTTTTAAGATTATAAATGCAATTTTTTTGAATTTACGAATGAAAACGACTTTCCGAGTTCTTTTGTACTCGTACTGTAAGTGCCACACGTTATATATATGTAAGTTAAGGAGTCTAGGGGTAATATCACATATCTTTAATAATCTTGGTTAATATAACATATTTACAAGGGAAAAATAAGTAAAAGATTAAGATTAAGGGGCATCTTCGGTCTTTTCCACCAGAGCTCGGCTGAGCACGTCTTCACCTGGCTGGATCCGGCATCATTTCTGCTCTTCTGTACTGTTGCTGAGGCCCTTTCGTGGGAAAAGTGCTGACTATCCAACAAATATTTCACACGTGGCTGTAACAAGGGCGTCCACGTGTTGTACTTTGATATGGGGCAGATGCCGAGTCGGCCAAATGCATCTGAAGCGAGCCTGTTGCTATGGGCTCGCTATATCGACACTCGGCCAATCCGACATGCAGCTGACCGCAGCTGAACGTGTACACTGATAGGGATACTTAAGTTAAGCTATTACCAAAAACAATCATAATAATATACATCTACATAAAACATTGTAAACCTTGAAAGTACGAAAAAAAAACACAATATCTAAATATGCATATACCTAATATGAATTGACATACATAATAATCATATAGTAAAAGAAAGAGAAAAAAAATTTTTTTGGCCAACTAAAAAACAAAGACACTAGAAATAATGAAAATAATAAGCAAAATACAGAAAAACGTTGGAGGTTATTGCCGGCAATAATGGGGGTCACGAACTGTTCATCTGCACTAAAAAGTTAATAGTCAGTACAGTTTCTAATTGTGTACGCGACGCAACATAAAAAAAAGCACCTGTTGCGTATGCAAAAGAAATATAAGTAAAGCAAAAAAAACACTGCTTTGTATTGTTAAAATGTTATGAAGTTTGTAAATATCCACGTGACGCTACATAAAAAAAATCACGTGTTGCGTATGTAAAAAAAAAATATAGGCAAAGCACAAAAAATAAAACACTACTTTGCATACCGGAAAATAATAATAATAAAAAATATTTTATGTCAAGCTAAAAAAAAAGCACAGCTTGCATAGTTAGAAAAAAGATAAACACACACGTACACATTTGAAACTCTTTTTTCCACAATTTATAAAATCTTGACGCACAAAAGGCGAAATGGAGAGAAAAAAATAAATCTTCGTCACAAAAGTCTTCAACTGTAAAATCACAATAGAAAAAAAAAACTCGTAAAAAAATAAATGCACTCTAATGATGTAACTCTGTATACTTGAAAAAAAAACGGTTTTTTTTTTAATATAACATTTCTTGATCAGGTTTTCTTCACATATTTCACAAATCTTAAAAATAATTATCCTCAAAACACAAACAAGCATACAGTGGACTGTCTTAGATAAAAAGAAGAGGAAAAAAATTCTTCGCACATCATCTTGGGAAAAAAAAACAACTACTGCAGTTTAGAACTCAGAAATTGTAGTTAAAAAAACACGAGATAACACCAACTTCTGTAATGCGAAATGTTTCTTTCGAGAAAATTTTCTTATCACTTCGTATTTTGTTTTCATAATACGAACGTGTGAGTAAGGTGTTGATACGAAGGAACCCTGAAATAAACAGCTCATTATCACGATAGCAAGCGTGTCGAGACTATACTTTTCAATTGTATAGTTCGGCTCTTTTTGCGGCGTTACTGGTGCTAAACACATTGCTACCCAAAAATAAACAAAGAGTCGAATTATGACGTCGAGTTGGCATCTCAAATCTGGACGATGGTGTGATAGCGAAAAAGTAGAGGTCATTAACAGATGACCCTTAGTTTCTGGAGCCAACTTTTCAACTTTACTGGGCAGCTGTTCTACGGGAGTGATACAATTTTCGAAAGCTATCTGTTTCCCGTCTGTCATAGTTTCGTTTTCCACCACACAGGCGGTAGGTTCATTTTCCGAAGAGACAGGAGTTGACGTCATTTCGTTGAGAAGGGGAAAGTTAGCAGCAGAATGAATATGTGAGGGCGAATTTTTTTCAGAAATGTTTGTTAACGATTTTAGTTCTACAAACTTTTTATTGTTACCGTAAGCGAATATTATGGAATATTGCATAGGGGATAAATTTAAGTAAAAAAAATCTTCGAACTTATTACCATTAAACTCAGTCTGTGCAACAAAATATTGAAGTGGCTTTAATTGGGATATTTCAGCATCGAAAATAGTTACAGATGAATCATTTAAAGGGGGGGGATCCCAACAGTTGATACGTTTCTTTACTGACAAAATTTAAGTTATGTACTGGGTTCGCATCCGCTACAAAAGAAATATTATTGATTTTTACGATCGCAGCCGTACTACACACTTTGGAAGGGATATGTATCGTATTGATGTGTACGACAGTTTCTGAAACAGGGTTAATGTCTTCGTGGGAAGGCATATTTTCGGGATTTCGCCCCATCGAATGGGACGAACGGTAGTTGGGGCGAGAATGTTTAGAGCCGTTGGGACTTCGCTCCGCGCGTTTACACTGAAATTGTTTATGACCTATTTCCGAACATTTATAACAGATAATTTGATTGTATTTTTCACTAGTATGGGTTTTCCGAGAGTCCCTTTGAACATATCCTGGTGTTGCTTCGAAATTCGGGACCGAATTGCAAATTTCTTCATAGATCACTAATTTTTCCTTAAATTGTATCAAATTAGTACATCCAAATAGCACAGCTTTATTATGTGCGGAGTCATCTATATCCTGAATTAAATAATGCATTAACGAAAGATCATCGATGTTTCCATTGTTCGCAATTTCGCGCATTGAAAGAAAATATTGTATTAAATTTTCCGAGGGACGTTTCCTACGATTCATTAATACTTGATGAACATGGGCTGGGGACGCAAAATGGGAAAATTCTGATAGCAACGCTTGTTTAAGTTCGTTATAAGAGGTTATATGAGGTTCACTGTGAATATATTGAAGAGCTAAATCTCTCAACCCGCGTTCAGCGAAAATGAATTTTTGAACATCTGAAAGCGCAAATGCTTGTGCCAAATTTTCAAAACGAGCAAGCCAATTAATTATATTCTCCGTCTGTAATCCTCGGAACAGTGGAATTAAATTCTCGAAATCTGTAAATGAAATTACTGGTCTAGTTAGAGTGGGTTCGTGTGTTCTAGTAAACTCGGAAGTTATGTTGTCGTTTCTACTAACAGAGGGTTGGGGGAGGGGGGGTGGTTCGGGGTCGTCAATTTCAGAATCAGTCGCAATTTTAATAGAATTCGCAAAGGAATTTAAGTCGGTCAATACCGTGAGGATTCGAGTTGCAATTTCTTCTTCCGTACCATCAATTTCGATGGCTAACAAATTGGCAATTGCGATAAATTCCAGTTTCGAAAATTAAGCAGTTACTTTATTCAATTTCGCGCGAAAATCAGCGCTGTCACTTGCAAATTCAAATCCTTGAAATTTGCGCAAATTTTTTCTGTTAGAGCGCAAGTCATCACGCTCAAAAAGGAACTGGTGCAATAGCTTAATTTTGTTTGCTTTAGCTAACTTCAGCATAGCACATATCTGTGGTATTTCCGTCAGAAACATGGTGGAAGCAACCAGCGGAGAAAGAAAGAAAAAAAAAGTACTCACTAGCGAGAAAGTAACTTATCCGAGCCGGCGCACTTTCAAATATAGGTCATTCCCATAAATTGTCTTTCACACAGCTGGTTCTCTTTGAACGGTCACTGGAAAGACGTGGCATTTCCCGCTGTGATAAATCCTCAGGAGAACTCGTTGAATTGCTTGTCTATCGGTGTAATCCAATGGCACGGGTAAAATCGACCGTTTGTCGTCTGTCTCATGTCGCTGATGTTTAGGGGTACAAGTAGGCTGAAGCCCCCATGTAAGTTAACCCTTTAAAACCTAATCCGCCCCTATACGGCCCTGTCATTGAACGACGATTACAGCCGAATCCGGGCGGGTACGGGGAATTTAGGGGTGTAAGGAAGTGAAAGAGATGGGTTTCACCCTATCTTGAGGGGTGTTTCTCTATCTTTGCCGATTACTTGTTTGGATGACAGTGATGGAATATTCACATGTGGCTTATATTTACTTCTTTTTGCAGTTAAAAGGATTCTCTTGAGGGATGTTTTTATTATTTTTTTTTCTAAAGCTTTTTATTTCAAAAGTGTATGATATCAGTACTTTTGTTTTATTATTAAGTATCAGGGCTGTTATTAAGTTATTTAATTACACTTAATTCAAAATGACCAAAAGTCAGGTAAAGGAGAAAAACAATAAGAAATAAGTGCAATGTTATTTGAATAAGATAATAGATATTTAGAAAATTAAGATAATGGAAAGTTAAAGAAGCAAAAAGGAAATTGCACATTTTCTACGATACAATATTGCTTCCACACCCCCATCCCACCCGATTTTCAAAATTCCGTCAAGGAATAATAACATCTAAGTTCAAAAGTGATCGCCAATATTTTTCATATCACAGGCACATTTAAATTAAGTGCGGTCCTAAAAAATAAATAAATAAATAAAATTCAACAACAAAATATTTTGTTACATACTTACTTTAAAAAGAAAAAAACATTTCACTAGAAACCAATTAATTGCAACTGAACTGGTTTTCATGGAGAAGATTTTCTTCATTATTGATGAATTAATTGTATCTTTATTTCCTAGCGATTATTATCCCATGAGGACTATTGTCAGTGCTGTCACATTGAATACTTGGTTTAAAAGGAAAACTTAAAACAAAAAAATTTAAAAAACTGAGAGTATTTTCTTTTACAAAATAAATAAATGAAATTTGATTAATTTTTTGTTTACAATATGGATAAATTAAAATAGATTTTTTTTATTGTGTTAAACATTCATATCTAGATTTAGTATAATTTCCAATCTTTAAAACGAATTTAGATTTCTTTTATGTTTTTGGATTATGGAATTTTATGGATTTATTTCAATTTAATTTTGGTAATGCACGTCAGTTCAGAGGAAAATTTAAAATATTTCAGATCAGGGTTGGCATGGTTTAAACCAGGCCTGTCCAACCTTTTGCTAAGTAGGGACGCATCTCAACTTTCACTGAGCAACGAGGGGCGCCATTATGAACATGATTCAAAACATGCAAAAAAATTATCTCACAATATTAGGACCAAACACAATGCAAATGCATCTAGCAGGAGAAGACATAAAAATCCTATCAATCTAAAGCTACATGAAAAAAAATATTTAATTAAAAAATAAAAAAACTTTTAGATAGTAGTAAATTTCGGATCATATACATTTTTATGTTATAGGCTGTTTCCAAAAATTTTTGAAGTGGAAAGAGCTAGAAACTTAAATCTCGCTTATAATTAAAATAAAAAGATAATCCAGGCACATTGTTGGGTTTTCTTTTAAAACGATAAAAGTTTTCCTAGATTTATTTTGGAGACGCAAATTTGTCAGTATGAAAAGTACAGAAACAAAGACAAGCATGATATAGTGGCCAATCCATGGGTAGTTACAAAGAGATAGCGTGAAAGAGCATTAACTGATGGAAATCATTTCAAACGATATTATAGAATTTAAAAAAAAACAGAATGGATGAAATTGCCTAACATTTCAGTGGTCTGAGGGGAAAATGGCATAGTTTTTTCCGTCTTATAAAACAATAGGCCGTTGAATCAATATCAACAATAATAGTAAAGTCGTTGAACTTCCATGCATGATGGTAGGGTGCTTATTTTTTTGGCGTTTTACCTTCTTATATATTTAAAATTTATTGCCAATTTTTATCAATTCTCGTCATCATAATTTCGAAAAATGCTTTATAAGGAATAACTATAAAATAAAGAAGAATCGCAATAACACTGTAAAGTACGTTTTCCTTTTTGAAGTGTGAAATACACTTACACTTTAAAAGTATTTTAAGAAAATATTAAGGGTTTTAAACAAAGTATCCTTTAAAATAGAATTTTATTTTTAAAAAATGCAAGCAGAAAAACTTCAAAAGGGCGCCAAGAAAAGCCTCAAAGGGCGCCGCGTTGGACAGCCCTGGTTTAAACCAATAGGTTTGAACCATGGTTTAAACCAACTGGTTTTTTTCTCAAAAAAAATGTTTTTTTTTTAGAAAAAATCTAATAAAATTTTCTCTTTTTTCTTTAATTTACATGTTTCAGAAAATTGGATATAAATAATATTTACTTTTAACACACTTTATTTCAGCAATATGCATAAAATATAATCAAATTAGGTTTTTTTTTTTTTTTTTTTTTTTTTTTTTTTTAATGTGTAGGATTAATATTAGTATGTGTTGGTGAACATATCTATTGCTTTAAAGAAAAAGCTTCAAACATGTGAATTGACCAAACATGAAACAGACTTTAACCCCTTAACTGCCCCGGGCGTATATATACGTCTCGCTCAAATAAATGCATATTTTTGAAACTAACTATCGAACAACCACTTTTTTGAGTTAAAAAAATTTACTTTATTAACAAAAAGAAACTTTTACCATTGAATAAAGGGAAGATTATTTTCAAAAATTTGTGGTGGCAATTTTTTTTTAGCAAAAAAGTTAAAGGTTTTTTTTTCTAAAGCTTCGGCAATTAAGGGGTTAAATATTCAATTTTTTGTATAAAATATTTTATTTTCTGAAAAAACACAGATTATCGTAATTAATAACATATCATTATGCTTTCTAAGATTATGCTCATCTGTAAAAGAAATTTTTCTTGATTGGGGAGATTATCTTGAAAAATTAAAATCAAAACACGAAGTTGAATAAGAAAGCATTCAAAGACTGGGTGCTAGTTATAGCATTTTAATTATAACGATATTATTTTTTTCCTTGTTATGACTGAATCTAATGACCAAAAATGTTGACTTCAAATTGTCACTCCAAAAACTAACTCCCCAAAAGTATTCGAATAACTGTGGAAAAGAACATTATTTTTATCGATCTATATCCAAATGTTTATTATTAATAATCAAAAGATTGTTTATAAAGATTTTCAGATTATCAATGTTTCATTGTATAGAGTAGTTTACTGTCTGAGCATAAGACTGTTTGCAAATATATTGTGTAAATTAAAATTTCTTTTTTGAATTTTCTACATACATTTACTGTAATTATTTAATTTAAATTATTTTAAAATGAAGTTTACTACTTATAATCCAATATTATAATTTTTAAAACACTACTTATAATCCAATAATGTTTTTTTTTTATGAATAAATATGCATGTATATGTAATAAGAAAGGATGTTTTAAAAAAACCCGGTTTAAACAAAAAAAACTGGTTTAAACAAAAAAAAAACTGGTTTAAACCAAAAAACCGTTTTTTTTGGAGGGGGGGGGGGGTTTCGAAAGAACCAGATTTTTTTCCAACCCTGTTTCAGATGAAATCTGATTTCTTTGATCTGTCTTTTAATTTATTAGAGACAGTCTTGGCAATTAGTAAAAATATTAAAACTTAAAAGCGTTATTTATTTTTGTATTAAAATATTTATAAATTAAAACAAAAATATAGGGAGATGTTCCAATGTATAATTAATATTCTTTCTATTATGCAATATAATAAAACATCTAAAAGAGGAACTATTTAAGGGTAAAAATAGTTTTAGTTTAGACAATTTGTGAATTTGGCGGTAAAAGTATGATAAAAAATTTTACTTTTTATGGAAAAAAGAATCTACTCATAACTTACGAAAGTAAAAATGGAATTTTCAACTGTTTGTAAGAGAGTTTTAAACTGTACCATTGTTGCCTTTTTTATAATTCATATAATTTATAAATTTATGATAATATCTGGATATAAACCATACATTGTCATTGTAATTTTATTTTACAAATCCATTGTGTCCACAACTAGCAATTTAAGGATTATCAATAACTTAAAATAATAAAGAAAATTAAAGAACTTTGATAATTTTTCCCTGCTCAAAAGTGCATTTTTTTATACATAATTCTGCATCACATTCCAAACTCCTTGAGCGTGTAAATAAGTAGCTTCAGGGTGTCCAGGAAATAACACCCTGATTTTAAAATTAAATTTCTCAAAAACAAAGATCGACAGAACTGTGCGGTAAACGGTTTGTTTATTAGGTAAGCTGTAAAAATCTTATATAGAAGTTTCGAACGGTGAATCTTTGGAAAATATTGTGTTCTGATTGCAAAGAATGCTTTGATTTGACATTTTTCTTGTTTTAGATTGCTTGCAGATATAGAGTTTTTCGGCTTAAATTGCCATAGTTTAAAGATTTTTGGAATTAAATTTTTAAAATTTCGAAATTCAAGAAATTTAGTTCGAAAAATCGTTAAACTATAGCACTGTAAGCCGAAAAACTCTATCTCTGCAAGCAATCTAAAACAAGAAAAATGTCAAATCAAAGCATTCTTTGCAATCAGAACACAATCTTTTCAAAATATTCACCGTTCGAAACTTCTGTATAAGATTTTTACAGCTTACCTAATAAACAAACTGTTTACAGCATAGTTCTGTCGATCTTTGTTTTTGAGAAATTTAATTTTAAAATCAGGGTGTTTTTTGCTGGACACTCTGTATTTGGACATAAGAATAGTTTTAATAGTGTTTAATAAATCACATGTATTACTCACTAGTTTTAAATTCTGAAGAACTATTCTAACTGTTCTAGTCATTTTTTAATCTTAGAACATGAAATGTGTAGTTGCCTTTATTCAGAAATTATGAAAGCGAATAGTATTTTCCATTTTTCGATAGAAGCATAAGTTATTTTTGAAAATATTATCAAAATTGACGTTTTGAACCACAATCTTCTGTGGGAAGCAGTAAAAAAATTGTCATGAGTGAAATAATCAAATAAAAATCATGATATAAGGCATTTAAATTAGGAAAAAAAGAGAGAAGAAGAAGTCTGAAATTTTGAGCAAGGAAAAAATATATATATATATTAGAATCACCTTATAAATGCTTGTTCTTAAATTGTACTGTAAAAGCTTTATTACTTTTTTTAAAAACATTCTTTAAAAATTTCTGAATTTTAAATTCTGAAGATTAGTATGAATCCAGTCCTAAAATAAGCCAATTTCCTTTTTTTTTTTTTTTTTTTTTCCATTTTATACTCTAATAGATGATACCAAAATACTTACATTATAATGAAAATATTAAGGCAAGAATGTGCTGAATTCCGTTGAATAACCGTTGAATGCGTGCATTCAACGGTTAAAGATATGTACAAATATTATACAGACATAAATACAATAAATATAATAAACCCAACTGGAATGAAAAAAACTGCCCCTTTTGGGTTTTTTCTCCAGCTGGGTTTATTGTATGTATGATATTTATATTATTTTTGTATATTTATTTTATGCACACATAGAATATTTGCCCACTTTTTTCCTGATGATATATTTTTAAAGATACAATATCTTTTTTTGTAACATTCCTATTAATTTTTGTTGTTCTATGACTATTACCCTTTTTATGCTCCCATAATTAGCAGTATGCGGAGCGTCGTGGGAAAACCGTTTTGCACAAAAGCACTTGTCAAAGAATACTATTAGAAGCCTTTCTTCCAATTTTTTTTTATTTATAAACAGACTCTAGAACTTCAGCATAAATACTTTCTACCAGACAAGAAAGCAATAAATGATTTTTTTTCCTAGAATTAACACTCAAAGAAATAAACAGGTTACTATCCTCCCTTGTTTGTTTCCGACAACAACCAGCAAAAACATGTGGGGGAAGGGAAAGAATAAGCATACATCAACATGACATTTAAACCACGCCTCTCCCATTAACAAGTATAGTACACAGAAATGCAAGAAACGGACGAATCCATTTTACGATATCGCTCTTTTATTAGGTCAGGATTTAAGGGCAGTAAATATTTCCCTTCTGCCGGTGTTAAAGAGTTAAGGAGTCTAGGGGTAATATCACATATCTTTAATAATCTTGGTTAATATAACTTATTTACAAGGGAAAAATAAGTAAAAGATTAAGATTAAGGGGCATCTTCGGTCTTTTCCACCAGAGCTCGGCTGAACACGTCTTCACCTGGCTGGATCCGGCATCATTCTGCTCTTCTGTACTGTTGCTGAGGCCCTTTCGTGGGAAAAGTGCTGACTATCCAACAATTATTTCACACGTGGCTGTAACAAGGGCGTCCACGTGTTGTACTTTGATATGGGGCAGATGCCGAGTCGGCCAAATGCATCTGAAGCGAGCCTGTTGCTATGGGCTCGCTATATCGACATATATTCTGTAGTAACTATATTTTAGTGCATCGTAATAATGTATACAGTGGCGCAGCCAGAATTCGATTCTAAGGGGGGTTTTGAGTTTCTGATAAAGGTTATTTGAATCGCCGGTTAATAGAATCAGTACTAATTAGAATATTTACTGTATAATACTTAAACTCAAAGAGCGTCTGTGTGGCCGGAAATCTTTTTTTTTTTAGCATGAAGCATCTAAGAAAAGTAATTTAGTTCAAATAACCAATTTTTACTTAACTGATTCATGTAATATGTACTTTCACAATTTCAAGTAGAATTTTCGCCATTTAATCGAATCACTTTATTAAATAAAATCTGATTCAATAAAGCGGCGGATTCCGAAATGCGCCAAAACATTTAAATATTAAGTTTGGATTTCATTCATATAAGCAGCAATTATAGCGATCTTTCTCAGCTCTGAGAGGTGTTTTAACCCTAAAACCACCCCCTTGGCTGCGCCACTGCGGGATCAAGCAGCGACTGTTTGAGTATTAAAAGGGATATTTTTGCGTTATTCTTATGAAAACGATGTTCAAGGGACTCAAAAAAATCTGCGCCATCGCATCGTAAACGGTTCCGACTCTATAGAGTACTTTAAATGAAGTGCATGTCCGGAAGTTGCCCTGCTTGAATTTAAACGCGTCACAAATTTAACTTTTCTTTACTGGTTAATATATTTACTGGTTAATATATTCTTTTAACGTTTAGGGGGTCTGATACACATTTGAAAGTAATTTTTATTTATTGAGTTAAAATTTTGAATTTTTTGTTATGGTTAACAATATTATTTTTAAACAAAATCACATTAATAAAACTTCTCATATATATTTACAAATAAAAGGAATATTGCCCAGTTAAACTGATGGCATTGAGCTCACAGGCTACGCATACTAATTGTACATTACAGCCTTGTATGTTTGTTAATTCCGTTCGAAAAAAAAATTAGGAAGGGGAAACAGCTCTCCCCTTTCTCCTTTTCTATACTTAATCATTGAACCTCCTAAACTATCAAGGACATGCTTTATCATATAAAAAATTTGTATCCAAAATTCAGAGCAAATCGGATAATTCTTAATAAAAACCCATTTAGCATTTATATAATTTAAGAGGAGTTATTCCCCTCTTTTATACTTAACCATTAAACTTCCAAAACTATTCAGAGATTTGAACGAAATCTGACAATTCTGCTTGAAAAATCCATTTAAACAAGTTAAGGAGCCCTGTTTATACTTATTCAATGAACACCTAATAACAGCCACGGACTCACCTCATCAGAATGATCCTATATCTAAATTTTGAACGAAAACTGTTAATTTTGCATGAAAATCCTGTTTATATCAATTAAGGGGAGGGGCATGAGCCCCCCGTTCCCCCCTGTTTATACTTATTCAATGAACACCTAATAACAGCCACGGTATCGCCTTATCAGAATGATCCTATATCTAAATTTTGAATGAAAACTGTTAATTCTGCATGAAAATCCCGTTTATATCAATTAAGGGGAGAGGCATGAGCCCCCCGTTCCCCTTCTTATACATATCGAATGAACTCCAATAACTAATCAAGGAAGCGCCTTATCAGGATATACCTATATACAAAATTTCAAGTGGATCCGATATTTTTATCATGAGTTATCGCGTTATGCACGAACGTACATACAGATCGGACGAGCACATAAGCTCTCAGGCTATGATAGCCTGTGAGCTAAAAAGTTTTTAATTTAAAACTAGCTGTTCTGCCCGGCGTTGCCCGGGTTCATCAAAAAATAGCAAGAAGGCTCTGTTGTAACAAGATCCAACGACGATGTATTTTCTGTTGTAATCATAACATTTCTTTTCATTCAATCTGTGAAGTCTCTGTTCTTCGTTCTCTTCATATAATTTTCTTTTCTTATACTCATCATTTCTGGACAATCGCTCTCGACGCTTTTCTTCTGATTCTTCGCTGAGAATCTTTCGATTTATTAATCTTTGCTTACTTAATCTTTCTCTTCTCTTTTCTTCAGTCTCATCGCTGAGAATCTTTCGATTTATTAATCTTTGCTTACTTAATCTTTCTCTTCTCTTTTCTTCAGTCTCATTTTCTCTTCTTTTTCTATTCTGCTCTCTTTTCTTCGCCAGTCTTTCTTCTCGGTGTTCTGGGGTTTCGTTTGCATATCTTTTTTTATTGTTAATGAAGAGGTCTTCCATTTGTTCTTCCATCTGTTCTTCCATTTGTTCTTCCATTTGTTCTTCCATTTGTTCTTCCATTTGTTCTTCCATTTGTTCTTCAATTATATTCGACGATTCACTGTTTGAGAGCCTATCTGTCCTTTTATTTATAGAAGTTCAAAATGAAAAAAGATTTTCTTAGCAGACGATTTTTTGTGATAAATACATTATCTGTTTTATATTTCTTCTGCTTTATTCCTTTTATTTATAGAGTTCAAAATGAAAAAAGATTTTCTTAGCAGACGATTTTTTGTGATAAATACATTATCTGTTTTATATTTCTTCTGCGTTTACCTAAGCTGTGTAAAATCTCTATAAATAAAAGGAATAGAGGATGAGAGCCTATCTGTGCCTCAATTAATTAATTAATTATCCAATTAATTATCCTCAGAATTCCTTTTATTTATAGAGATTTATTAAAAATGTGGGATAATTTAAAATCGCTATAACTCGAAATATTATAAGTAGATTTTTTTGTGTTATTTAAATTAACAGAAATACATGAGCAATCTTGATTCAGCATTTTTAAAAATATTAATTTACATAAAAATTAAAAATATTAAAAATAAAAAAATTTTAAATACATAGATGTAACATTTTTAATCATATTTTCAAATTTGCTGAATGGAAATTAAAGTAAAATAATGTTTTTTGTTTACCTTAGGGCAATTATAGGACCATAGTCGTATAAACAGGAAGGAAAATCACCGGGAAGCGACTTTCTGGCCCAATAAAAGCGCTGCCACGTGATGAAAATCGTTGAAAATAATGTAGTTTAAAGTTTGTACCTACTCTTTAAATCAGACAAAGAAAAAAAAAAGATAAAAAAGTATGAATGAAAAGGAACAACTCTTTTACTATAAAAGTTGTCTTTGTATATTAAAAAGATTACTTAAATAAAAATCACGGAAGTCGCATTCCTTAAATATTACTTTTAAGTTCGATGCAAATTATGCGATTATCTTATAATTTTGTCAAATTTCGTTTTTTCGACTAATGAGATTAATTTCTATATAAGCGCTAGAGGTCTGCATGGACCGGAATTACCAGACCCGGGCCCGTATGAAGTTTCTTTCGGCCCGGCCCGTTACAAATTCTACTATTTCTAAAAAATTCAGATTTTTATCATATAATTAAGATACTTTTAAAGAATACTGCTTACATGTCTACGGGATGATTTTACAGTATATTTTACAGGAAATACATATAAGCAACATTAATGATTACTTAGATTCTAAGTCCCGCCACACATCAGTGAAACATTGAACAAAACAAGTAAGAAAAATCATGCGTTAAACATAGATTATGAAGCACTTTCCAACGCTTCATGAAATCTTTAAAAAACTTCGTTATTTAGGTAAATAAGGATATAAATCCAAATATCATTCGGAGAATTACTGTCAAATGAAATAATAGTGATAGGTCTGCATTGTTTTATAAGTATGAACATTATGCTCGAATTTATTTTCATATATTTCAATTCATAGGAAGCAATAGATAACTCATCCTCCCTTCTTGCCTATTTATTTAATTGAGTAAAGTTTGAATAAGAAAGAAAAAATACAAATTTTAAATTTTTTGTGCTGAAATAAATTTGACAATAGTAAATTATAATATCACATGGTACAATATTGAAAATAGCACAAAAATCGCGATTGCAGCACTCTCTTCCGGTTGATTTTTTTCAAATTCAGGGAGGACCAACAAGCCATAGCCATAAACTTACACAAAAAAATTTGGTTTAATTCGATGCATAACTTCATACACTTTTGGTCGGTACAATATCGAAAATGGCCCAAAACTCGCGGTTGCAGCGCTCCCTTTTGGCGGATTTTTTTCAAATTCAGAGAGGACCAACTAGCCATAGCCATACACTTACACAAAAAATTTGGTTCAGTTCGATGCATAACTTCATACACTTTTGGTCGGTACAATATTGAAAATGGCACAAAAATCGCGATTGCAGCGCCTCCTTTCGGCGGAATATTTCAAAATTGAAGAAGGAACTGCTTGCCACCGCCAAAAACATTCACAAAAAAATTGGTTCAATTCTATGTATATCTTCATACACTTTTTGATGGTAGAATGGCGACCTACAGACACGGACACACACACACGGACTGACAGACATTTTCTGAAAACATGTTTTTTGAAATCGCTGACCGCTAAAACGTGTAAATCCGTCGAAAAAAAATTTCGATTACAATACTTTCTTCTTTTGAAGATAGCAGAAAGTAGAAAAAAAAAAACTAGTTGGATGTGCCAATTCCAAAACTTTCTTCTATCTCATACGTGCATTTTAATAATTTTAAAAAATAGCAGAGCCCCCTTCCGGCGGATTTTTTTCAAATTCAGGAAGGTCCAACTAGCCATAGCCATACACTTACACAAAAAATTGGTTCAATTCGATGCACATCTTCATACACTTTTTGGTGGTAGAATGGCGACATACAAACATACACACAGACACACATAGACATACAGACAGACGTTTTGTAAAAACATGTTTTTTGGAATCTGTTGCCCCTAAAACGTGTAAATCCGTAGAAAACCGGAAGTCGAAAAAAAATTTAGATTACAATACTTTCTTCTATTGAAGATAGAAGAAAGTAATAAAAAAACTCATCATTTGTATTTGTAGAAATCTACGTTAATTCCTAAAATGTGTTTTTCTACTTTATAAACCTATTAATAAAATATTCATTCTGTTTATATGAAATCTTATGAAAATGAGACGCAGATCGAAATTCCGTCATTTTCGACGGGGGTTATATACTAGTATATATATATATATATAAGAGAATGCAACATAAAAATTTTAGAAAATACCAAGTTAGGATTCTGTTTTCAATTTGTTAAAAAACTTTACAACTTCGTTTTACCAAAGACATTTTTTTTACTTTACAAGAAGAAAGCATTGGATTCGTGAAAATTTTAAATATCCAGTTTTCGACGGATTTACACCTTTTAGGGGCTCAGAGAACCCGAAAAACATGTTTTTACAAAATGTTTGTCAGTATGTGACAAAAACTTTGGGACACTCTATTTCAAGAGATAACGCATGGAATTTTACAAAACTTTAGAATTCTGTTAGACCTTCATATAAACTAGATCTGATTAGTATTTGGTGTACATCACTCAACAGGTGGTCCTGCTATGCTGCATTATTTACAATTTCTACAATAGCCATATTTCAAGAGCTAATGCACGGAGTTCCATAAAACTTTAGTTTTAGTTAGTACTTAATGTCATTTGGTGCTGATTACTTTTTGGTACAAATCGCTCTAAAGGTAGCGCTGCTATGCTGCATTATTCGTGATTATCGCAATAGGTCTATCTCATGAATTAATGCACGATTTTTAATCAAACTTGATGTTTCGTTAGTCCCTGATATAGATTAGTATTGTTTAGATTTTTGTGTAAATCGCCTTTACAGGTGGCGTTGCTATTCTGCATTTTTTACGATTTTCAATAGCTGTATCTTCAAGAATTAATGCATGGATTTTTCTAAAACACCAGATTTAGTTAGTAACTGGCGTAAATTTATCCTCATTAATTTTTGGTTTATGTCACCGGACAAATGGGGCTGTTATGCAGATTTTTTTAAGACTCCCGTAATAGCTATATCTCAAGAACTAATGCACGGATTTTCATCAAACTTCAGATTGAGTTAGAAGTTGACATAAGTTGTCGCTGACTCGATTTTGATGTAAATCATCCGACTAATGGTATAGCAATACTGCATTTTTCAAGACGTATTAACATGTATGAGAATTTTGGGATTGCCACATCTGAATAGGTCAACGATTACTTTGGTGATAGTGAGTTACTATGAAGCGTATTTCACCACATTACTGGCCATATTATGTACAGACCAAAGACAAATTACAGTTGTGTAACCTTTTTCTATAAAAAACAAATGAACAATGGAATAACTGTTTGTTACAAAGTTTGTTAGTTTATTACAAATTTTTAAGTATTAGGACAAACGTTATTATTTGTAACATTTAATACATTCAATTTATTCATGTTATTTTTATTCAACAGAATGATAGTGGTCAAGAAATGTGTATCTTTATTTGCTATTAGCTCTCAAAATATACTTTGCCCTATCTTATTATACATACCGGTTATTGAATAAGGCGAGGAATAATTTCTATAAATAATATGTACTGATATTATTCCAAATCCGAAATTCTGCATGCATTGCATAGACAGTAAATTGTGTTAAGAAATAAGAGGATAATGCTTTGGGGCTCTTCAAAGTAAATTTGTTTCTTTAAACGAATATGAACTACCGTCCGTCTTACTTTTGCAAAGAATTATCGTTCGCATTTTCTGGAATCCCGACTGCATTGGCAGATTTCATTACCGTTAGTATCTGTAAATAGACGATGTTATAGTCAATTCGAAATAAGTTATCGAAGTTTCCGGAAATCTCAAGCAGTATTACCAAGATATTTAAACTGAATTTATTTCACATTAGCTTTTATACTAGCTAATCTAATTTTCTTTTACCTAACAACAGAAGCAATACAGGTTTAATAAGTTCAATAAAATCCAAGATGGCGGCTACAAGAAATTCAAATTTCATAGCTTACATTAAAAACTCTAAACGACTGAAACGCAATATTAAACTGACTTCTGTTGATTAGATTTTGGTTTTGAGTTGCAGAAAAGTTCTTTTACGTGACAGAACTTCGTTTAGATGTATTTTTACTGAAAGTACAGAATAAAATTAGCTTAATAAACATGAAATAGAGATAAACTGGAAAATATATGCGGGAATTTAAAAAAAAAAAGTCATGATTAAAAATGTTTATTTACTTTTCGCATCTTTTTTATTGCCAAAAACTTTTATTATGAGTTAGACATTCTTTTGAAATGCATCCCGTGAGGAAAATTATTATGTATTTTAAATTTCACGTTTTAACGGAAATCGAACATGGCCGGTTAATCTCGAGAGATGCTAAAATGTTTCTGAATCTGGAAAGATTTAAATGTTTATTTACAAATATTCAGCATAAAATTTCATGAAAATAGCTATTAAATATATTAAAAAATACATTTTAGGCTATAATATATCAAAATTTGTGAAGATTTAAGCATTTTATGATCGAATTTTGACTACATCATTTACAATGGTCAAAAATTAGTTATGATGAAATTACACAATTTTTTTAAATGTTTGAAGCTTTAAAAGTAATTTAAAATGAAAATTTTAAAATTTAAACCTTTATAGAGCGAAAAACCGGTAAGTTACTTAATATTTTTACAGCAAAAGGCGGGAAATAACGAAATATGTAATTGCAACTTATGAAAAATGTAGTACATCTTCGATTATTTTTTCAGCTAAGAAATCGACAGTTATCAGTAAAGCAGAGCAAATAAAGAATGCAATTTGAATTTTTACTTTTTAAACCTAAGAAATAATCTTAAATTCGTACATTTTGTATAAAAAAAACCCGATTAAATAGTTATTTTAATTGAAAGTCAACGCAGTCATTATACTATCTACATGCATAATTTAATAAAACAAATATGGGTGAAAATAAAATAAAAGTGTTATATTTAATTAAATTTTACGCAACAGAATATCTATAAATCTCATTTGTGAAGAAAAAATGCTTTTTAATAGTATTTTTTGTTTTAACGCAATTTGGCATATTTTTAACTTTGAATTTTGTCGCCATTCAATTCTGTTGGCATCATTTGTATGCTTGTGACGTTTCATTTTATGACGTAAAACAACTGATAGCCAATCACGAAACCCAAACGAGTCACATGATCAAAGCTGCCTATAAATAGACTGAAATTGTTCCACTCTCATCATTCCACAAAAAATTTCCAGCTTGTCGTGTGGATCGTAATATTTATCGCCAAAGAGCTCGAGTCTGTCTAGCCAAGTTATCCCAATAGTAAGTTATTTCGAATTCTTTTATATTGTGTATTTATGATTTAATTTCATTTTTTTACTTTGTAATTGTAAATAATTTTAATTTTTATTAGTAGTCATATTTTAAAAAATTGGTTGGCATTATATTAAAAAATAATTCTCGTTTTATAATTTTTCAGAGAAATTAAAGAAAGAATGGGAAATGATTTAAATTTGAGCGAAATTCCGGTGTATATATTTATGTAGCTTAATCAAAACAGAATAAAAGGGGTTGTTTTTTTTTTTTAAGTAATTGGATAATGGGTCTAATTGTGTAAAAAATCAATTGTTATTATTATTTTTTTATTATTAATATGCGTAAAATAAGTTTGGTAGTTGATAAAAGTACTCTTTACGTTTACTGCTATTAAATTTTAATCTGAATTTAGTAATTTTAAAAGGAACGCATTTTTACAGAATTTTAACTAAAAATATTGAGTGATTATTGGAAAACTAATATATTATTATAGGTTTGCTATTCGATTTCAAATTCGTTTGCTGTTTGTATAAGAATTAAATGCGAAGCGTTCTTTTAACTCCTTAACTGCTTTTGTTTATTTATTGACAACATAAATAAAAAATAGGGGGTAAACACTATTTTTTCCATATTAAAATATTTGCCTTACTTAATCGAAAAATATCTGACAATCAAGAAAGGTAAATTTACAGTTATAAATTAGTGTACGCACTAATTGGCGCACCCAGAATTAGGTTCTAGGAGGGATTTTGAGTTTCTGATACTGGTGATTGCCGGTTAATAGAATTAGTACTAATTAGAATTATTAGAATATTAACTCTAATAACTCTCGAACCGTTGCTCTAATTGAGCTGAAATTTAATATGTGTGTAGTACTCATCAACACAATTTTTAAGTTCGTTGGGCATCAAAATCGGTTAATTAACGGTCTTTAATTAACTTAAAATCAATGTAAATACATTAATAAATACATTACTTCGCTGTAAAGTTTGCTTTCTCGGTAAACATGGTAGAAAACAACTGCGCCATCTAACGGTGAAGAACCGCATCTGTCTCCATTCGTTTAACCAAGGCCCCCTTATAGCCTTGCGTTTAACATTGGGGCATGGGGCAGTCGCGCAGAAGGTAATACTACAAAGCGCGCCTGTTATCCTGGGGCAATCAATAGCGCTGTCAACACGCGTTGATAACTACAATTTAACTTGGGGCAAAAAACACATTTTTTGTAATGCGATAACTCTCGAACCGTTGCTCTAATTGAGCTGAAATTTAATATGTGTGTAGTACTCATCGACACAATTTTTAAGTTCGTTGGGCATCAAAATCGGTTAAGCAGTTTTAGAAATATTTACATTTTTGTAGATATAATAATTATCCTATTTATTTCCAAACTATAAGTGCAATTTTGACAAAAGTTTGAAAATATGTAAAAAATGTCAGTAGGTACTATTTCACAGATAGTAAAGCATCGAAATCGATTCAGTAATATTTGAAATATTTATGTTTTTGTTAATTATTTTTACTTATACTTTTAGTTTACCAACCTGACAACTAGATGGCGCTGACCGCAAATTAGAACGCGCTATCAAAGTTTTTTCGCCTAACATAAGTAGTTCAAGAAATTTTATCGCATTTAACCGACTTCTATTAAAAGGAGAACGTTACTTTCATCGATATTTCTTTGAATTTTGAATGTTATCAATTCCATTTGATATTCAACTAATATTTACGTAAATAATTAATTATAGAGTAGCCGAATTGCTTTTGGTTCTTGTAAGAGTCAAGGAGCTTGGCGAACCAACTCTATCGCCAAGGGCTGACCCCATGGCTTTGCAGTTCTACAAATGAATACTTACTATCTGTTTAGCTTGTATTTATTTTCAGTTCTGGTAATTTTCCATTAAATTTCGGTATTTGTACTATTACAGCATTTTTTAACGTGTCCATATGTAAAAGTAAATACTGTCCGTACAAACGGGTCAGTAATCATGCCAGTCGGTACTACACTTACGTCAAAAAAATCGCGAGGTCCACGTTCGCGGCGAACTACTAGTCGAAACTAGTCTACTTACTTAATCGAAAAATATCTGACAATCAAGAAAGGTAAATTTATAGTTATAAATTAGTGTACGCACTAATTGGCGCACCCAGAATTCGGTTCTAGGAGGGATTTTGAGTTTCTGATACTGGTGATTGCCGGTTAATAGAATTAGTACTAATTAGAATTATTAGAATATTAAACTCAAAGAGCATCTGTAAGCAGGAAATCAGAAAAATGATTTAGTTCAAATAACCAATTTTTACTTAACTATAGTAGTTCGCCGCGAACGTGGACCACGCGATTTTTTTTTTTGACGTAAGTGTAGTACCGACTGGCATGATTACTGACCCGTTTGTACGGACAGTATTTACTTTTACATATGGACACGTTAAAAAAATGCTGTAATAGTACAAATACCGAAATTTAATGGAAAATTACCAGAACTGAAAATAAATACAAGCTAAACAGATAGTAACTATTCATTTGTAGAACTGCAAAGCCATGGGGTCAGCCCTTGGCGATAGAGTTGGTTCGCCAAGCTCCTTGACTCTTACAAGAACCAAAAGCAATTCGGCTACTCTATAATTAATTATTTACGTAAATATTAGTTGAATATCAAATGGAATTGATAACATTCAAAATTCAAAGAAATATCGATGAAAGTAACGTTCTCCTTTTAATAGAAGTCGGTTAAATGCGATAAAATTTCTTGAACTACTTATGTTAGGCGAAAAAACTTTGATAGCGCGTTCTAATTTGCGGTCAGCGCCATCTAGTTGTCAGGTTGGTAAACTAAAAGTATAAGTAAAAATAATTAACAAAAACATAAATATTTCAAATATTACTGAATCGATTTCGATGCTTTACTATCTGTGAAATAGTACCTACTGACATTTTTTACATATTTTCAAACTTTTGTCAAAATTGCACTTATAGTTTGGAAATAAATAGGATAATTATTATTTCTACAAAAATGTAAATATTTCTAAAACTGCTTAACCGATTTTGATGCCCAACGAACTTAAAAATTGTGTTGATGAGTACTACACACATACTAAATTTCAGCTCAATTAGAGCAACGGTTCGAGAGTTATCGCATTACAAAAAATGTGTTTTTTGCCCCAAGTTAAATTGTAGTTATCAACGCGTGTTGACAGCGCTATTGATTGCCCCAGGATAACAGGCGCGCTTTGTAGTATTACCTTCTCCTTCTGCGCGACTGCCCCATGCCCCAATGTTAAACGAATGGAGACAGATGCGGTTCTTCACCGTTAGATGGCGCAGTTGTTTTCTACCATGTTTACCGAGAAAGCAAACTTTACAGTGAAGTAATGTATTTATTAATGTATTTACATTGATTTTAAGTTAATTAAAGACCGCTAATTAACCGATTTTGATGCCCAACGAACTTAAAAATTGTGTTGATGAGTACTACACACATATTAAATTTCAGCTCAATTAGAGCAACGGTTCGAGAGTTATCGCATGACAAACATACATACAAAAAATGTGTTTTTGCCCCAAGTTAAATTGTAGACCTTGCTCGCTCCGCTCGCTCGGTCAACTAATGCATGTAGTATGCACTTTCACAATTTTAAGTAGAATTTTTGTCATTTAATTGAATCATTTTATTAAATAAAATCTGATTCAATAAAGCGACAGATTCCGAAATAGGCCAAAACATTTAAATATTAAGTTTGGTTTTGATTCATATAAGCGGCAATTATAGCGATTTTTCATAGCTCTGGGAGTTACTTTAACCCCAAAACCACCCCCTTGGCTGCGCCACTCTTGGTATCAAAAAGCTTCTAGTAACGAAGCAAGCAAAGAATTTCTTGCACGAATCCAGTTCAGGAACACTATTAGGGGATTAGAAAGTTATTTAACTTGTTTGACATTCGGGAGTTGTAACACAGGAAAAGAAGTATTTGAACATTTGAAAAACAATTTTACTTTTTAGGGAGCTTTCATAATTTAAATTAATGGCTATTTTTTGGGTACTAATTGGATATTCCGTCGACCAAAAAATTATCGCCAAACAATAACATTAAATGCCAATAATGGTTGCCGCATTTAACGAAAGGTCACACTTGATGACATTAAATACGATACGCATGTTTAAAACGTCATTAAGTTATTTTTATTTCGGCTTTTTATTTCTATTTTATATTATTATTCTACTAATTATTTGTTTTTTCGTTATTTAAAATAAAAATTATGTCAATAGGTATAATTTAGCTATTAGTTTGGCGATTTGTATAATATGGCAAAATTGGCCGACGGAATAACCAAATAGTATTTTTTTTATGAGTGTTAAATAGTTAATAGTTAAATTTTATTTTAATACATTTTCTTTTTTTTATTCTTTTAAAGCCACCCTAGATGATGATGATATGCGATGGAACGCTTCGAGTGCTTTCTTTATATACTCAGCTCAATACTTGATGATGTCAACACGACGATCATCAATTATTTGACTATGTATGGCTTCGGATATTTCGTTTTTTTATAATAAAGAATTACATTAATTGGTACTTCCTATTTATAGGTTCTTCAGACCTTATCAAAAATATAACCATTGGCCTAGTTTGGGCTTAAAAAAGAGATTTTTGCCATATGATATAAACAACTGAAAGCTACTATTAATGCAATAAAAGTATGAAATGTTGTGTCAAAAAATCACTTCTAATTATGTCTGCATAATAAAAGTGATATGGCTTTTTTATGCAAATGCTTTCTGTATTAAATAATTTGTTGAATATTGAACCCATTGAGTATGATACTGACACAGTGAACGGAAAGAGTTCCATTTCCCCTGTCCCCGGTTGACGCGATTGGCGAAAAAATTGAACTTAGTTTCCCATTCTATGATAATTAAATTACCTATCCAGTTCTAAGCAATTTTGATCACGTGATCACCCGGTTTTTCCCCCTGTTTTTCGACCGGTTTTTCTCCTTTCGTCGGGAAATGTGCTCAAAAACGTCAACTTTGAAGGCTTGTTATAAAAGATCTATTGTGTTTTTAAAAAAACAGAAAATTGACAGTTTCCGAATAACAATACCTGCTATTTTCATTCATTTCCGAACAAAAACAAATTAAAGCATACGTCACAAAGTGTGGAAGGTTTTTATTTTTAAATGTTATTAATGCATCACTACTCACTGAGATAGAGCTCATCAGTGGTGACGTCACAACTCCAGAAATTGGGTCAAAACAAACCACAGAGTTCAGAAAAGATAGAGATGAAATGTGTTGTTTTATCGTGAAGATAAAAATTCAACCCTGAAACTGATTTAAACAAGTTACAATTCGGTCCAAACACTTGCGGATCGCTTTTAAAACTTCACCCAGTTCAATGAATTCAGCCTTTGAACGATATCTGATTTCATATTGAAAGCCTTTTTGATGGTATATAGTGCATCTCTAACACACTCTAAACTCTCTTGCTTTGTATTGACCCAATTACCATGGAAATGCGGGGTTGAGTTGTCTCTGACGTCACACTGATGAGCTCTATTGGAAAATATTTGGTGAGTTTTCGCCTGCTCCCGGTTTTTGCCAAAACACCTATATAAAGGAAGTATCTATCAATATAAGATCTAAATTGGTTGTAGATGTCATTACGCATCACACTGGCGCGATTGCAATAAAATGGCGATTTTATGCTTCACATAGTTGACCCGGCTGTTGTTTCTTTATTAATAAATTGTTTATTTATTTTTAGTTTCTTTTTTTAAATGATGTAAATTGTTTTGTTATATAACCATTAATTAAACTTTTTTAAATAATGTTATTTTCTTTTTAAAATAGAAAATAATTTAAAAATATGTATGCAATGGAAGTTTTTGCCAGATTGACATCAGAAAAAAAAATCGCGCCAAGGTGATGCGTATATGACATCTATGTCAGTATTATATGGTAGGTTTTGCCTACGTTTTCAATTTAGTGTCATATAAAGGAAAACGTTGTCTTTATTTAAAAATGTAAAATATTCATCAGTTCTATGAAGTAAATGCAATATGATAAAAATGCATCATTTTTAATCCATAACTTGCATTATATTTTGAATAAAATGTTTATTTGTTTTACATTGGAGTGTTTTTTCTGCTACTTACATTTCATTACACTATGAAAAACTGTGATTAACATGGAATTAAATTTTTGTACACATTATTTAATCATTTTTTAGGGAGAGTATGGGGATAATGTTCCGATATTGTGTATTAAACAATAATTATTTTCATCTACATTATAGAATTTCAAGCATTTCACGATTGTTTAATTTTCTTTTAATTTACTAGGGGGGGCCCGCCCCCCTGCTCGCTATGCTCGCCAACCCCCCGCGTAATCGCTTCGCGATTCCAAATTATTGGCTACCCCTGCTTGCTGCGCTCGCCAATACCCCATGGTATGAATAAGCAGTTGCAGACCTTTCAAATGATGTGTCACACGACTGGTGTAAAGAAATTAAAAATGTGCCCCCCTGGGAGGCAGAGTGGGAGGCGACACAAAAGACATCCATAATATGAATAAGCAGCTGCAGACCTCTCAAATGATGGGTCACACGACTGGTGTTGTAAAGAAATTAAAAATGTGCCCCCCTGGAGGGCAGAGTGGGGGTGACACACAAGACATCCATAAAATGAATAAACAGTTGCAGACCTTTCAAATGATGTGTCACACAATTTGTGTTGTAAAGAAATTACAAAATGCGCCCGCTCTGAGGGCAGAGGGGGGAGTTACACACAAGATATCCATAATATGAATAAGCAGTTGCAGACCTCTCAAATGATGTGTCACACAATTGGTGTTGTAAAGAAATTAAAAATGTGCCCCCCCCGGGGGGCAGAGTGGAGGATGGCGCACAACACATCCATAATATGAATAAGCAGTTGCAGACCTTTCAAATGATGTAACACGACTGGTGTTGTAAAGAAATTAAAAATGTGTCCCCCCTGGGGAGCAGAATGGGGGATAACACACAAGACATCCATTATATGAATAAGCAGTTGCAAACCTCTCAAATGATGTATCAAACGACTGGTGTTGTAAAGAAATTAAAAATTTGGCGAAATATTACAGTTATTGCCAAGTTGGCGTCATATTACAGTTATCGCCAAGTTGGCGTCACTTTTGACAACTAATTTTGGTCGCCAAATTTGGCGATATATCGCCAAGCTGACGACAAACTTGGCGATTGTTGGCGATGGTAACCTTTCTTCTCTTTATGGTAACCCATACGGCGATGCATAGACGGAGTCCTTTCCTGATTGGTCTATTCGACTCATGGAAGGAGTGGACAACCCGGATTCGTTAGTTCCGGAAATCTTCCACATCAGCATCATTCCAGGAGTCATTCCTTTTAAGGCTAGTTTTTTTTTACTATAGAAGGACTAAAACTGATACATAAATTGCTAAGACCACTATTTTACTATATATTCATTTTAGTACTGAATTCTTGTAGATAATGCTCATACTTTGGTTAATCTTCGATAATCGGGTCAAACATCAAATGGCACTGGCGTATTAAAACTAGTGTTTTTTGCGGCAATATATCCATCAACGTGCAATCCAAACCTTTTTATCCCCAGCATTGCTTGTGATTGACACATAACATTCCTATGTGGCTCGATTATGGAAGATTAACTTCATTTTTTACAAATGCTTAGGACTTTGATTACGATTATGGAAAATTAGGAGAAAATAACGCAATATTAAATCTCTCATATTTAATCTCTGTTCTGCAATACAATATTCTTTCACAAAATGGAGACTATTTTATTATTTTTTTTTTTATATATCGAGGAGACATCAGAGTTTAGGCGTTTTCTTGCTAAACTAAACTTCCGCATTATATAGTATATATGGGTGATTCTACGATAAGAGGTAATTTGTACGGCAATCCGTTTAAAACAGATTTTTTATTCTATATGTTGTCATTTTTTGCAATGAATCGCATCATCATAATAAAGTTTATTAAATAACATCATAATTGAATGCCTAATTAAAACACATTTTTCTGAAATTTCTTACAAAGTCTAAAAAAGTCTCTCCCCTGGCATGTCCCCTTGCCGGTTTCAATTTAACTTTCAAACAATGCGTATATTTTTTCCGTCAGATGCTAAGCTAAAGTATGTTTAATTGGAATTTAATTAATTATACTTATGTATTATAAAATAAACAAGTTGGAAATTGCACGTAAAGCGTAGCAAATGAGGTGCGTTCGTTGATAACGAAGTTTTAAAATATTCAGATCTTGCTGATATAGTAGAGCGTACTTTGGATACAGTATAGTGGTCGAAAACTTTGTGTTCCTGTAAATATGCAGGGAGTAATTCTTATTATACTTCATTAACGTATATCTTATGCATAAAATGTGAAGTAGTTTAATATAATTAACCCCCCCCCCCCAAACAATGTTTCCCCGTATAACATTATTTAGTGGAATACATTTGTGTGGCCCTGTAATTTAATAATAAATATTCTTTGCATCACAGATTATACAAAATGTATTTTTAGTACATATTTCATAGATTCATGTCGATTCTATTATATTCAAATGAGTGTAACACCATTAAAATGCATTTGAAACTTTTTTCCCCATTGACCGTAATGTAACGGAATACTTTTGATTGTCCCTGTAATTGATCAATGCATCCGATTTTCATAACATTTGAAATGACTCGACAAAATTATGTAATAAATATACGTTTTAAATTTCAAACGATTAAAATGCATTTGAAACTTTTTTCCCCATTGACCGTAATGTAACGGAATCCTTTTGATTGTCCCTGTAATTGATCTATCCATACGATTTTCATAAAATTTGAAATGACTCGACAGAATTATGCAATAAATATACGTTTTAAATTTCAAACGATTAAAATGCATTTGAAACTTTTTTCCCCATTGACCGTAATGTAACGGAATCCTTTTGATTGTCCCTGTAATTGATCTATCCATCCGATTTTCATAAAATTTGAAATGACTCGACAAAACTATGTAATAATTATGTATTTTAAATTTCAAACGATTCGGTTGGGTAGTTTTTGCGTTGTTATATGCGGACGGACAGACAGACAGACGGACGGACAGACAGACAGACAGACGGACAGACAGACAGACGGGCGGACTGAGCGACAACAATAGGTGCTACGTATTTACATAATTACGAACGCACCTAAAAATGAAATAATTTTGTTAATTTCAAATAATTTTTTAAATTAACTTTTGTCCCGCTTTTTTGTGTATCTACCCTGTCAAATTTCGTTCCGCTGAAACAAATATAAATTCAAGGATGGCTATATCGGAAGCAGCGCTTAAGGACATCTATTGGCTTGAAGTTAGCAATACTAAACGCGCAAGCCATTTAAGCGTCGCCATTTTTATTTGTTGCGACTTGACCGTGCGGTGTTGTGGTTTCGCACGGTGATCGTGTATCTCCCCTGGTAAGTCATAAAACTTATAATATTCATTTAATTCAATTGCATTTACTGCCCTAATGAAACAATGCGGGAATAATTAAAGTGAAATACACAATTAACCCAAATACTAATTCAGTCAGTTAAAAAAATTTGAATTTACATGAAAATGTCTCTCCCCTGCCGTATTTCCCCTCGCAAGATAACTGCCAGGGAAGCGAGTCATTGCCCTTATAAGAAAAAGTAAAAAAAACGGGACAAAAATCATAATTTAAAGGTTTTTGATCAAACTCAAACTTGTGTTTTTGGCCGAATTCTCTATGTTTTTGAACCTCTTATCGTAGAATCACCCATATATCAACTGGCATATCAAATACAGGTCTGTTCAAAAGTATCGAAATACATATTTGGCTATGGATAATAACACCTTATTTATCTAAATAACGAAGTTTTGTTAAAAATTTTAGGAAGTGTTGGAAAGTGTTTCATAATCTATGAAACACTTAATGATAACGCATGATTTTTCTTACTTGTTTTAAATAACTAAAAAAAAATAAAAAAAATTTTTTTTGTAAAACTCTACTAAAAATACTAATGAAAAGTTGAATTAGAAATCATTTGATGACGTAACAAACGCGTGTATGGTGTTTAATTTCAAGTGATCATCCAATATTAAGACATTTAATCTTATAAGTTTGACGATATCTTTTTGGTCGACGGGATGATCAAGTAGTACCAAATTTTACCAACATATTTATTCGTTCATTATTTAAAATAAAAATTGTCAGATTGTATAATTTGGCGAATAGTTTGGTAAAAAAAAAAAATAAATAAATAAATAAATAAATAAATAAAAAAATACATATATATTTATTGTTAATGTGGATAAAGTTTGGTAAGAAAGTATGGTGTCAAGATTGAAATCAAACAATATCGATGTTAGGAACAAAGTGATGGCGGTTTGAAATATTGCAAAATTTATGAGATTAGTTACGTATCAAGAAACTTATTGCATGTTTGCAAGAAATTTATGAAATATGAGCAGAATGTTTTAAAAACTCAATTATATTCATCCAGTCGGTTATTTTTACTAAATCAAATACCATAAAAAAAAGAATCGGAAATTGTTACGTCAAACGTTGCAAATGAGGTGATATAACTCGTTTTATAAATATTCAGATCTTGGTGCAATAACTGCTGTGCTCTTATGCAAAGAGGCATGAATACAAAGTTTATTACGATTCTATATACTATTACATTCAGTCATACGGCAATAATAGCACTCAATCTTAAATAGGACGTCATCACCACGGCACCGTAGAATCATGATCTGTCATGTGATATCATTGAATTAAGTACATGTGATACGATTTAATTGAATGAAGAAGACTTGTATTAATATCTTTTGAAGTTTTGATTAGATTTTCTTAAGATTTAAAATGACTCGCCAAAATTCTGCGATGATTATAGATATTAAATTTCAAATTCCTCGGTTGGGAAACCTTATGCGTTATTATATGCGGACAGATAGACGACGATTCTATATGCTCCATATTTTTGTAGTTACAAACGTACCTAAAAAGTATGTCTTCCTATTTCACAATAAATTGTAATATAGCATAAAGTAACAACTTCTAAGCACTTGTATTCAACTAAACGTGTTAGCCTCCGATGCTATTTCTTTCAGACAAGCTAAAAGGTGTCGTGTCAAAAATTGTGGCCCACTTGTACTTACCTATCATACGTAGTATAGGGTAAGTCTTGCAATCGATTTGAACACATCGAGAACAAAATTTTGACGGATTTACACGTTTCAGATACTGGAGATTCCGAAAAACATATTTTTAGAAAAAAAAAAATTGACGTCCGTCTGTCTGTCTGTAAACGCTCTATCTCACGAACAAATGGAGATAGAGACTTAAAATTTTGTATGTACTTAGTAAGTAGGAATAGGGCGAAGCCTATTTAATATCAGTAACCTCGATTATCTGGAACAATTTTTTTCGGACTCTCGAAAAATTCGTTCTGATAAAATGTATATAAAAACTTTCGATTTTTTTTTTTTTTTTTTTTTTTTTTTTTTTTTTTTTAAGGAAAGGACGTAAAAAACAACAAAATAACACAAATTTTGCATCAAGAACGAGGTCGGTCGGATTAATAGTTGTCGAGATATTTGTAATCCTGTTTTCCACATTCTTCGATTTTTCATGACCTGTATTTTCTTCAAATTTCAATTCAAAGATATGTTTTTATTGGAAATGAGACGCTTAATCTGACGCAGTAAAAATGTTAGTTAATATGATTATTATTTTTGGAGTTATAAGGATGTTTCTTTTACGCAATCCGGTATTACTTGTGTAGTTTGGTATTTTACATAATTTGTCGAAATGGGTTCATCAGCAATTCATTAATGGAGCATTACTATGTATATTAAGAATATTTAAATGTACGTTTAAATTTTGTTTTGGAATGGCAATGCATTTTATAAATAGTTTTCACATATTTTATTTTCACATATTATATAATGCATATCCATGATGGGTAAGTATTACGGTGGCCCCCAACGACTAGTTTCGTAATCTGGCCGTTAAAACGAGATATTCATACAATTTTATTGTTAAAATGCATTTCCTTTTTCTCAGAGTCTATAAAAAAGCGTTTAAACTAAAGAAAAAATCCGTTTTTGATGAATCTAGTCAATGAAGAAATAGCACGTCAAATTGTATCTCTTTATTATTCCGCAATTCCACTGTCTCAGAGAGAAATTGCTAATCAATTGGGTATTTCACGACGTTCTATTTGCTATTATATGGATAAACACAAGGAAAATGAAGTTAGTTCATTGCATTCTAAACGGGGTCGCCATTCTAAAAAAACCTCTATCGGGTTTTTTTTTTTTTTTTTAATCGGAGACGAAATTGAATTCTGCAATGGCAAAATCTACATTCAACTTGATTTTTTTTTTTTTTTTTTTTTTCATGTAGAAATGAAATTTTATTATCAAATCACTTAATGATTTAAAAAAGAATTATTATTATTTATTAGAGCTTTGGGGAGTAGGTGCTGCAGCAAAAAGCCGGCATGACCTCAAATGATCACTTTAAAAAAGAAAAAAATATATTCCTGTGATGTGACATAAGGTAAAATGATGATTTTTATAACATCGAACCGAAAGGAAGAAAAAGTTCTATTAATTTATGGATTATTAGCTGGAAATAAATGCTAAAATATTTATGTTGTTTTAAGTGTAAATGACATTTTCAGTTATCATCTGCATACAATAAGTACTATAGACAATATTCCTGTGAGGTCACGGCGATTTTTATAATCTCGAATCGAAAGAAAGAATTCAGTCTACATTGTTAAAAATTTGCCCCATTTGCTGCAGTGTCACTCCATCGCTTTTATAGAAAACGGTTACTTTACAGTGTTATGGTATGGAGCACTTTCATTGGTCATAAAAGAGATATTCTATAAAAGCGGTGAAGTGATGCTGCAGCAAATTGGTCAAATTTTTAACAGTGCATAGGTAATAAATTTCTGAATTCCTAAACTAGAATTTCTAGTGTCTTGTTTTCTGTGTGACGAAACTATAATGAATCGGTTCAGTAGCGAGAAAATTATTGCTTGATTTTTTTTTCTTTTTTTTGGAATAGGCTTTATAAACTAGAATTATAGTTACTAAAACTAACCCCTTGTGCTCGGCTCTATTGGCAGAGATTTCGAAGTAAGTTCGACCACGAGAATATAGGGAAACATTCTTGTCCACACACTTGTTCAGAGTGTTTTAGAGATGTACTACATTGTCAAAACCACTTGAAATATAATTGTTCAAAAGAAAAAAACAAGTTGAATGTAGATACTGCCATTGCAGAATTCAGTTTCGCCTCCGATTAGAAAAAAAAATAAATAAATTAAAAAAAATCGATAGAGGTTTTTTAGAAGGGCGACCCCGTTTAGAATGCAATGAACTAACTTCATTTTTCTTGTGTTTATCAATATAATAGCAAACAGAACGGCGTGAAATACCCAGTTGATTAGCAATTTCTCTCTGAGACTTTGGAATTGCGGAATAATAAAGAGATACAATTTGACGTGCTACTTCTTCAATGACTAGATTCATCAAAAACGGATTTTTTCTTTAGTTTAAACGCTTTTTTATAGACTCTGGGAAAAAGGAAGTGCATTTTAACAATAGAACGAGTGGAATCTCGTCGAATTCGACGAATGAAATGGTTAAAAGACCCGATCGATTTGGCTTTAAAAAAAAGCAAAAGTAATTACATTATTGAATCAATATGTAATCAATATATTTCCAAACTTAATGTCAAGTTTTCCAGTTACAATTTTGCATGCAAATATTTGCACATCTTCAGTTAAAATTGTAATCTGAGTGCCGACGAAATCCAGAAATTTTATTTTATATGCACTACAAAAAAATAGATTTATTAAAAAAAAAAAAAAAACTAATCTTATTTTTACTATGACATTATTTTCACTAACTGAAGTCATCTGAAAGTAAAATCTCAATCTCAGTGTCCATAATGAAAAGAAATATTGAAATGTAATATCGTTATGAGTAAAAATGCGATGTTTTAAATAGTGACGTCATTTTCTCTTCAAATGTTTTTTAAAAGTTACTGTTATTAGTAATATGAAAAAGGCGTCCGTAATAATATTGTAAATTCATTTTATCTGGTTGCTGAATGCCATCATTTTCCTTATTTGAAATATTTTTTACATTGCTTTAGACATTAATTTTTATCATAAAATATTTTCTGTTATTTTATTTACAATATTAATATTATTTCTCAGTAAATATATTTTTTTACCTCAATTAGTGCATAATTATATGCAATCATTTTATTGTGGTTAAATTTTACGAAAATAATTAACTTTTTTCTTTTAAATGCGAGGACATGTTCACTGATGAAATAAAGTTTCTGACTTGTGGAAAGTAATAATGGAAAATAAATTTTTATTATCGAGAGAAAAGCTAAACTAAGTTGCCACCATTTTGAAGAAATATCGTAAAAAAGCATTTAAAATTAAAAATAAAATATAAAAATGGAAATAAATTAAAAAATAGCTAAAATGGGCACAACTACAAATAAATAGCTTTCATTTAAAAAAATAATTATCAAAATCGGTTCAGTAGAAAATTCAGGGCTGATGACACGACATTTTTAGCTTGTCTGAAAGAAATAGTATCGGAGGCTAAAAAAAAGGCAAGAACGTGGAACAAGGACTGGACTAGGAGAAGTTTCCATGTCGAGCCACAATTGTTTGGCCAAATTCTGACCCTAACTATTCCACGGTTGCAAATGCAGCTTCATGCCAAAACCACACATTTCATCTCTTTTTTTTTCTGGACTCTGTTGTTTGTTTGAAACGTATTTTAAGCTGATATGCGGAGTTGAGTTGCCTGTGACGACATCACTGATAGAGTCTATTCTTAATAGAAGATTTTAGAACTCTTTAGTAAAGGGAACTCGAATTGATAGGGATTACATGAAGCTATTTTTTTCCAGAGCCACAATTTAGAATCTGGATGCCAGAGACATATTTTTTTTTCTTAGTGTAATATTAGGAAAATCACGCTCGCAATTCTATTTTAAGTGACAATACAATATTTTAAACACTCACTTATAATTTCAATAATTATACATTATAATAGTACAATAATTTCAATGCATTTTCCTTCCTAGCCTGTCGCTAAGCATTTCGTACCGTTGTATCCCACTTGAAAATAAAAATAAATTTAAGGATGCAACAAGTGTCACTTGCTAAAATAGGCTAAATAGCTATGAAACAGCATCACTGAAACGTTTCAAAAGTTTAAAAGTAGAAATGTTAAACAAAATAAAGAATGCAATACTCGTTTTATTAATTTATAATAACTAGTTTATTGTTAATTGACTGGCAATTATACGTTGAGAAATCAAAATCAAAATACTTAGAAAACAGTTTAAATAATGTTCTATATTTTTCTGTTGTCCAAACTTTTAAAAAAAAGGGCAAAAAAGACCTATTTTAATAAACCCACTTATTTGTATTTTCTAAAAAACCTTAAAAAAAAAAAAAAAAAAAAAAAAAAAAAAAAAAAAAAAAAAAAACCCTAAGGATTTTTTTTTTATAATCGAGTCCGGTGTGTATTATAAAGGAGATTTTTGGGAAAGAATAGGAATTGCAGCCAAAAAAATTAGATGCGATTTTCCAGACGAACAGGAAATGTTAATAAAAGAGTATTTAAAAAATATATATACTCAGTCCAGTCATATTAATTTGACCACCTTGAGATTTTAGTCATTATGTTAAATATCTGAACAAATACATGAGGAATTATTCGGAAACTCCACGTGTGTAAGAAGATTTGTACAGGTTATAATTTTCCGTGAAAATTTTATCAGAATATAATTTGCATAATGTGTTAGCTAAGTGTATAAAGCAATTTTTTTGGAAGTCTCAAAAACATAGCTTTAAAATTCTGAAAATTATCATCGATTAAATAAGTTCAAAATCCGTTATTTCCAAAACGAAGCAAAAGGATGAGGGGCTGTATCCATATATTCATTAATTAGTGTCAATAAAGCATTAAACAACATTGCACGTACTGCTATATTTGGATATATCTCTTCATCCTTTTTGCTTCCTTTTGGGAAACTAGTCGTTGGGGACCACCGTAATACTTACCCATCATATATATGCATATATAATATATGAAAATAATACATTTGAAAACTATTTATAAAATGGATTGCAATTCCAAAACAAAATTTAAACGTGTATTTATATTTTTATTGAGCATAGTAATGCTGTATTAATGAGTTGCTGATGAATGTCTTTCGATAAATTATACAACACCCCTAACTACTCAAGTAAGTACTGAATTGCGAAAAAGAAACATCCTTATAACTCCAAAAATAATAATCTTATTAACTAACAGTTTATTGCGTCGGATTAAGCGTCTCATTTCCAATTAAAATATATCTTTGAATTGAAATTTGAATGAAATACAGAGTAATTAAAAATCGAAGAATGTAGAAAACAGGATTACAGATATCTCGGCAACTAATAATTCGATCAACTTCGTTCTTTATGCAAAGTTTGTGTTATTTTATTGCCTTTTACGATCACTCCTTAAAATAAAAAAATTCGAAAATTCTTATATACCTTTCATCAGAACGAATTTTTCGAGAGTCCGAAAAAAATAGTTCCGGATAATCGAGGTTACTGATATTAAATAGGCTTCGTCCCATTCTTACATACTAAGTACATACAAAATTTCAAGTCTCTATCTCAATTCGTTCGGGAGACAGAGCGTTTACAGACAGACAGACGGACGGCAAATTTTTTTTTTCTAAAAAAATGTTTTTCGAAATCTCCAGAGTCGAAAACGTGTAAATCCGTCAAAAAAAAAAAAAAAAAAAAATTCGATTTGTAAAACGATTGCAAGACTTACCCTATACTACGTATGATGGGTAAGTAAAATGGATTTTGAGTGAATTCTATCGATGATAATTTTCAGAATTTTAAAGCTGCGTTTTTGAGATTTTCACAAAAGTTGCTCTATACATTTAGCTAACACATTATGCAAATTATACTTTGATTGCTTTCACGCATGTGCAATGAAAAATTATTTAGTAAACCTGCTCACTATTCATACATTTTTTATTATTTTTTAATTGTTATTACAGGCTATTTATTATGTGTAATGTTGTTTGTCATGTTTTTTGAAAAGAAAATTTCTTTATAAGAATTCGGCAAATTATAAGCAAAAAACTTGGCAAAATTCCGACTGTTTTTATGAAAACCTTGATTTCTCTACGACTATGCATGCTATCCGCACAAAAATGAACACAACTTATAACAATAAATCATTTAATCATAATCTATAGTTTGAACATTTTTGCTACATTCGTTTTGACAGGGTTATTCAAAAGATGTTCAATATTTTTTAATTTGTTGACGGTCCCCTATGGGATTTCAGGAAAAAAATTTCGCGTAAATTTATGATCTGTACTAATTTTCTTACACACCTGGAGTTTCAGAATAATTCCTCATGTATTTGTACCGATATTTAACAAAATGACTAAAATCTCAAGGTAGTCACGTTAATATGACTGGATTGTGTATTATTAAAATAATAATAACCACTTACATCATATTCGTTGCGAGCGTAAAACAATCTATATTTTAAGTGCGATTTATTTTATGATAGTCTCGATAACAAGCGAAAGCAAATTAGATAATAGCAATGCGATTTATATTGTGCCAAACCGCATTCAGTAACATGCATACGCCAATTGGAAAAAGTGTCACTCCCTGCTGGCGAAGACACTCGCAAGCTAATGCTAATCCTATGAGGCCTACAGGGAAGCAGAAAGGATTTCATTACATAATGGCATAGGAGGAAACATTGTTTGGGGCGCTTTTTAATTATATTAAACTATTTCAGTTTTTATGAAATTGGTATACATTACTGACGTTTACGACAAGTTACTTCCTGTAGAATAGAAAGCAGATAGTACTGACAGGCACACACAAAAAATTTTAGCTACTATACTGTAATCGGAAGTACTATACCCTATTATGCCAAAATCTGAATATTTTAAAAACTTCATTATTGTATGAACGCACCTCATTTACTTCGCTTGACATGAAATTTCCGACTTGTTGTTGCGGATGAACGATATTACCTCTATAAATCATAAATCTCAATTTCACGATACACCAATCAAAAAGCGTTTGAACAATTCGCAAGACTAACATTAGTAAGACTACATTTTGTTGATGGAAAGAAAAATAATAAGGCAAATCTCACTTCAAAAATAAAACTCGGTCAGTACTCGGAAACATTTAAATAAATAAAAAACAACGTTTAAAGCAGCAAAATACTTCATCTCTTGTTGCAAACTAGCTTCCGTATGCATTGCGTACCGTCATGATAAAGATAATCTTCTATAATAATAAAGAGACAAGTTTGTGAGTGTGTCAGCGCTTTTCTGAAGAGACCGCTGCACGTGGAAGGTACCTGTATACATGAAGTTTTGCACCTCGAAGCCCGATTTTTAATTTTTTTATTAGATTTTTAGTTAAATTTTTTTCGCGATTTTTAGTGTTCTTTTTATGTTTTGAGGCGATTTTTTCACATTAGTGAAAGGAATATCGTTTCACTCTTTTAACTCAATATCTTTTAACTAATATAACAATTTAGTTCTCTTTTCAATAAAGTTAATTCGAAATTCGTACAGTGTTTTTTGAATATTTGACGTATTTTTTAATGCGATATTTTGTATGTTTTCGTATTTTACGGCTATTTTTTTAACATTAATAAAAAGAAAACTGTTTCAAACTTTCAGCCTAATTTACTAAGTTTTGTCTGCTACGAATTTTGAATTTCGGCGGCTTTCAACGCGATTTTCAATACGATTTTGGGTGTAATTTTTAATGATTTTTCGAGTGTTTTTTGCGTTTGACATCGAATTTTTGTCGTTTTTGTAATTATTATAGATTTTTGTATGGATAATGGTCTTATTTATTTTTGAATTGCATGTAAAAAAGGCAAAAACCATAAAATTAATGAATCAACAATAAAGGAATTATTTAGAATATTCATAGTAATCTCTATAATAATAAAGAGACAGGTTTGTGAGTGTGTCAGCGCTGTTCTGAAGAGACCGTTGCACGCAGAGTTACAAAATTTGAAGGGAAGGTACCTCTATATATGAAGCTTTGCACCTCGGAGCTCGATTTCTATTTTTTATTAGTTTTTTATTATTTAATTTTTTAGGTGATTTTTAGCTTTCTATTTTATGTTTCGAGGCGATTTTTTCACATTAGTGAAAGTAATATGGTTTCATTCTTTTAAACGAATATAGTAAATTTAATTCTCTTTTAATAAAGTTTATTCGGAATTCGTATAACAATTTTTGAATTTTTAACGATTTTTTTAATGCGATTTTTAGTTTTTTTCGCATTTTCCGGCTATTTTTTCGACATTAATAAAAAGAAAATTGTTTCAAGCTTTCAGCCTAATTTACTTAATTTTTTCTGCTACGATTTTTTAATTTAAGCGATTTTAAATGCGATTTTCTGTGCTATTTTCGATCTGATTTTTAACGATTTTTCGAGTTCTTGTGCGTTTAGCATCGATTTTTGTCAACATGAGAAATTTTTGTATGCATCATGATCTTATCAATTTTTAAATTGCATGCAAAAGAGGCAAAAACCATAAAATTAATGAATCAGCAAAAAAGGAATTATTTAGAATATTCACAGTAATCGATACATATAAAATAAGAGATGTCTGCCTGCTTGACCGCGGATAACGCCGAAATTATAATACCCAGGTCTCTAAAAATTTCTACATGTATGGATGCTAACACCAGAAAGAGCACTTCTCATTTTTAAATTTCAATTTAGATTTTTTTTTTAAATTAAAACTTACTGGGTAAGAGAATATTTCAAGCTTTCCACCAATTCACGGCAACGAAGCAGCCAGGTTAGAGGGTATATGCAGCTAGCCACCAATCCGCGGCAAAGAATAAGACAGCCAGTGAGAGTAGGAGGTAAATACGAGATTTAACGATTGCATTTTACGGCTGAATTCTAGCTTCAAATTGCACATTTGTTCATTTTTCCTGTTTTGATGATTTTGTTTTTCTTGATTGATTTACAATCGATTTTAAAAGTTTATCATGGCACCATCCAAAAAAAAAAAAGTAGTAAATTACGTAATTATTCCTTTTATGTTTTCCTAGGGTTTGTTCAAATGTGCAGCGCTCGTCACGCACGTGCTCAGGAGATTTTGCATGGAGTAGATTTCATTGAAGAAAGGAATTTTAAAATAATTCAATTATTGCATTAGTTTTGTGGTTCAAAACAGCTAAAATCAACAACTATAGTTCTTTATCTTTCCATGACATAGTTTTCGTAACAGAAAAACATACACGTGTTCACTCAGATGAAATTTAAATTATTCTAACATTTAAAATATTCTCCAGATTAAATTTTAATTTTCTTCTATTTTAGTATGAATGGCGAATTTAACTATTCCAATTTGTTTGAAAACATCTATGGTCCCAGGCAATGCCGGGCGGATCAGCTAGTAATCAATAAGAAAATAATTGATTAAAAGACATGTTATTGGCTAACAAGGCTTTATCACTAAAATCGCTTCTTCTACATATATTTCATCTCTGAGCCATCCTATTTTGCCCTGATGATGGTACGTTATGGTTGCCCAGGCCCGTAGCCAGGATTTCTCTTCGGGAGGGGCTCAAATTTTGATTTTTTTTTTCCTGATATGACCGTAATAATTTGCCCAATTTAAAGTGTAAATAAAAAATAAATCACGATAAACCTAAAGATCCTAACATAGAATACTTGTTGGCCATGTTAAAAATTATTTCGTATTGTTTAGATTTCTGTTAGAATTTTTGGTTTTCAGAAGCACTTCCATGATTCAAATCGATTTGGAAACCGGGTGTTTTTAGGGGGGGGGGGGGGTGGAATTTCAACAAAAATTAAAAGTACCGGGTGATTATAATTAAAGTCCCGATTTTAAAAATCGATAATTTTAAAACTACTGGTCAGAATGACTTGATATTTTAGCAGAACAATCGTAAGGAAATGGAATTTTGTTTGGCGAAGGAAAAAAAATAGTTCCAAAATGTGCCGATAGATGGCGCTGTCCGGGTAATATCAGGAGGAAAGACCAAAAATGTATTCGTTAAACACAGAAATGTTGTTAGCCAAAAGAAAAAAATTAGAGTTCAGGGGTTTACTAAAGATTTATTAGCGAAAAGACCAGAATACAACGACAACAGCGATTATGACAAAAAAAAAAGAGCTTCATGGAATCAACACCTTGCTGATGATTAAAGCATAAGTTGTTCGATATGCCCTCCGCCTTGTTCCGCTACTAACTGGAAGCGCAAAACGGCATGCTCCACAACAGATCGGAGGGTATCTGTACTTATGCAATGGATGTGGTGTGTGATGCTTGCCATCAAGTCGGCTAGATTCTGAATCCTCCCGCTGTAAACAACATTCTTCAGGTACCCCCAAAGCCAGAAATCACACGGGTTTAAGTCGGGGGAACGTGGAGGCCACGTTGTTGAAAAATGACGGCTTATGATCCTGTCATCTCCGAAATTAGCACCCATTAGCTGCTTCACAGGAGTAGCAATGTGCGGAGGAGCGCCATCTTGAACGAATATTGTGCGATCCACACACTGACGCTGCTGAAGTGCCGGAAGGACATGGTTACGCAAAAGTGTTTCATACCGCTTGCCAGTAACGGTGCAGGTAACGGGACCCGCAGGTCTGATCTCCTCGAAGAAAAACGGACCAACGATAAACGCTACCGTTATTCCGCACCACACAGTAAGCTTTTCAGACTGAAGAGGTAATGGCTGTAGCTGGGACGGTTTCTCGGTCGCCCATATCCTGCAATTTTGCGTATTTACAGAACCTTGCAAATGAAAGTGGGCTTCGTCAGACCACAGAATGTTCCATGGCCATCCGTTGTCCACTTCCATCCGGGCAAGAAATTTCAGTGCAAAAGATTGACGTGCTTCCAGGTCAGCAGGTAGCAACTCCTGCACATGAGTTATCTTATACGGATAACAGCTCAAGATCTTCCGTAGGATTTTACGCACCGTGCTGTTCGGCATATCCAGCATTCGGCCAATTCCCCGTGCACTGCTGATTCCAACATCACTGTTAGTCTGTTCTTGTAATGCTGTAGCCGCATCTTCCACTGCCGCAGCCGAAACTGGTTTCCTTCCTCTACCCCGTTTAACGTCAAATGAACCGGTCTCTTCGAATTTAGCAATCATTTTTCGCAGACCTTTTGTGGTTATTGGACCCAATTTAATGGATTTTAATGTCCGAAACTTCCTAATAGCTGTAAGTGCACAGTCATCGTTCTTATAAAAAAGCTTCAAGAGCCGAGCGCGATTCTTCATAGTCAGAGTCATGATGAAGCATTTAGGCAAAGAGCTGGTGCTCTGCATTTTTATGGCAGCTAAGTCTCATGTGCGCATGTCACGTATTAGTAATTTGCATATATCTAGACAATGTGAACGCTGACAGCGCCATCTATCGGCACATTTTGGAACTATTTTTTTTCCTTCGCCAAACAAAATTCCATTGCCTTACGATTGTTCTGCTAAAATATCAAGTCATTCTGAACAGTAGTTTTAAAATTATCGATTTTTAAAATCGGGACTTTAATTATAATCACCCGGTACATACTAATAATGTTTGGGATGAGTTGCATGCTTCCCATGAGGAAAAAAATACTAAATACATATTGAAATGCAACAAAAAATTTGAATAGACTAAAACACAGGATCAATATTAGCAAGCATGTGTCTCGCATTACAAGTTCGGGGACTTAAAATAATTAATCTAGAGATGAAGTTAACCCTTTGAATACGGAAGTCTAAAAACACACTGATTCTGAAAATACGAAACCGCCCGAAAATTGAAATAATCTGCGAGAAATTTTCAACCCCTTTCTTCTGCCCGCCTTCTTTCATGTTACTTGTCAAAGGGACAATAAGGAGGCAGCTACCTTCGAAAGTAGTACTTATTTTTCCCTATTATCCCCCCTAAGATCAGACGGACAATAGTAAAATCCAACTCAAGGGAATGTTTTTATTGTACTAAAATATATTTATGCTCGATATATTTGTGCATGTGTTATCTTTCGGGATTTATTCATGGCATACTATTTCCTCGAAATTAGATTCTTACTTTTGCCCAATAATAAAATTAGTTACAGGGTGAGTAAATTTTTTCTGACAGGATGTCAATTTCTTGCTTTTCGTTTTATAGCGTATTTTGTATATTTTCTTGTGATAAATGTTTAAGCTAGAAAAAAATAGAAACATTCACTCTTTAAATAGCATGAAAAATCTACTTCTGTTTTTAAAGAAATTTATGAAAAAATATCACAATATTTCCACAGTATTTTCAGATTGCTAGGTTAATTTAATTTTTTTTTTTTTTTTTTTATTTTTTTTTTTTTTTTAGTAATGTGAAAAATTGTTAAAAGAGAAACATTAGACGCGGTAATAAAAAAAATCTGTCCAAAAATTACTTTAAAAATCACCTCATAAATAAAAGTTTTACATTTTGTAATGCATTTGTAACCCACCCCCCACAAAAAATCCTTTTTTATCGAATTTTAAAATTATGTTTGGAATAACATCATTGTGTTAAAAAACATACATATATTATTGATTGATGGCGTTAAAAGCGTGATAGTAAATGATTGATTTAAGAATTCAAATTTATTTTTACTTGATAAAATTTCATCCTTTTCTAAGAAATTACAGCTTTAAAAATTTTACAAAATAATGTAACACTAAATAAAATATATAATATTATTCACTTGAATAAATAAACGATAATGACTTAATATCTGTCTGTTCAAAATTTATTTATATATTTTGCTATATAAAAATGTATGGAGGTTAATATACATATTTTTATATTTTGAAACTTGTAATAATAGTACAAAATAAATAAATAAATAAATAAATAAATAAAATAATAAAAGCATATAGAAAAATATCTAGAAAAATTAAAATTTTCTTTCTTCCCAATTAAAAAAAATGGAAAATGGACGTTGTCATTTTTTTTATAAATTCATAATAAATGGATCTAAATTTTATATATCCTAATGGATTTTCTAAATTTTTAAATACATAAAAAGTAAAGTAAATAATAATAATAATAAAAACATTTAGAAAACAAAGTTATCTAGAATTATCTTCTAAATCTTTATTTATTTATTTTATTCAAGAAAATGAGCATTGTCAATTTTTATAATTTTGCAATAAAAGAATGTAAGATTCATTATTGTTCCTCCTTTTTGATGTAATAGATTTTCTAAATTTCAAATCATGTATATATATATACATAGGGAAAATAAAGAAAGAACAGCATATAGAAAAAATCTAGAGGAATTTTTCTTCTCTAAAAAATTCTGGAAAATGGACATTGTCAGTTTTTATAAAATTACAGTAAATGGATCTAAGATTCATTTTTATAGTTGGTTGGTTGTGGTTATTATGGCCAGTTATCAACACGAAGGATATAGATCCTCAGGAGTTATCCTCTGTGTGTGTGTGTGGGGGGGGGGGAAGACTTTCTAGGGGAGCCTAACCCGTATTTACGCAAGGAAATCCAAAGTTCGAAGAAAACCACGAAGAGTTCCGAACGACTAGGTCGACGGGCGTGACTGAGTTCAAACCAGCCCTGAGAGCTGAAGTTCTCGGCAGTAGTGGATTTCATTATTATAGATCCTAATTAATGTAATTGATTTTCTAAAAATTTTTAATATATAGTAAATACAGCAATTAAAAAATTTAAAGTATGTATCAGAAAATAAACTTATATAGAGGAATTAAAATTTTCTTTCTTTTTCCTTTTTTTCTAAAAAATGAGCATTGTCATTTTCTTTTATTTGTAAGATTTTGATCTAAGATTTAAAATTATAAATATTAATGGGTGTACTGGATTTTCTAAGTTTCCAAACATACTGAAAATGCAGTATTAAAAAAAGAGAAAAGAATATAGAGAACAAAATTATCTAGAGGGTTTAAAATTATCTTTCTATTTTTTAGTCTTTTTCCTTTTTCCCCTGTAAAATTGACATTATTATTATTATTATTATTATTATTATTATTTACATATACAAATTTGTAACAAATAGATCAAAGATTCATTATTATAGATCCTAATGGGTGTAATGGATTTTCTAAGTTTGCAATCATAAAAAATACAGTGATTAATAATGAGAAAAGCATATAAAACAAAGTTAACTAGAAGAATTATAAATATATCCGTTCTTATTTTTTTATTATCCGGACAGGACTCTAAGTAATATTCGGCATTAATTTGAGAGTGAAATTCTGTGCTTATTTTCGGATATTGCATTTTATTTTCATAATCGATATCTGCATCCACTGATTCGTCGTAGGATAAATGTATGTTGTCATTAGAATCATACTTATATTTGTCTGCATAATCGTTAAAAATTATTGCCAGCTTATATTTTGCATTTTACATACCGTATGCAAATAACTAAATAAAACGCAGATAACCAAGTTAAATTAAAATATATGTAATATTTTAATATACAAAATTGAATAAATTTAAATATCATGCAATAGAAGAAAAAGTGAAAAGTGTTTTCCTTCGAAAATTCCCCATCGGTTGATTGCAATAATCCCCTCATCAATCACTCGCATCGCACTTACTCCATGACAATAGCTCGATGTTTTCTAGGGGGGGAAAATGGAACACCTGTTCTCAGGCGTCCGGGCGGCTAACTCCGTACGCTGGATGAACAGCCGTTTCATGCGGCTTCGTAGCGAAAGGGTTAACGTACATGAGGAAATCTTTCTTTTGATATCACACTCGTCCAAATCCACAACTTACACCTGGGAACGTTCATTGGTGAGAAGAAGTCACGAAGACTGGTCCATTGTACCAATAATACCGCATTTATAATAATTGTCATCAGAGAATATGAAATATAAGCATAATTTTTATGATGATATGTATCTGTAGCAATTAAAAAAAGATTTGGAACTACCGGTCCAAATCCAACCTTTTTCGAGATATAAGCAATTGAAGTGAGAATGAATAAATCAATAAATCGACAGGCAGACATAAAAATTATTCGCAAGTCAAGCCAGTCTAAGAAAACATTCTATTTTACACATTATATCTACATACAGTTTATCCATTACGTCACGTCGCAATTTGCCGAAAAAATTGCATAAAACAAAGTGCTGAAAATAACAGACAGATAGAAAAACTCACTGAATGCAGCTGTTTGCGAAAACTTCGTAGAATGCGATGTGCCTGTCTAAAAGAGGGGAAATAACTGGCAATGTGTGGGTGTAAAGAATTTTACTCGTAGCTCGGGAAAAAGTATTGGTAGAAGAATTAAAAGCAATGCAAAGAAATCTTTAACTTGCGAACAGTTTATAAACTTGCCTGTCAATTTATTTATTTACTCATTCCCACTTTAAGTGCTGATATTTCAAAAACGCTTGAATTCGGACGGGTAGTTGCACTTTTTAGCGTACATGACGAGATCTTTCTTTTGATACCACACTCGTCCAAATCCACAACTTACACCTGGGAAGGTTCACTAATCAATAGTGAGACTGGTTACCTTATCAGGATTTAATGTAGTGTTCCAGAGAATGGAAATCATTTCAAGACTGCTCAGTATTTCATCGACCATAATGGTTCGAGACAAAGATTTAATTATTGTCACTGTCGCAAAAGACTTTTCAATACTGGCTTGCTACCAGAATTGTAATCAAGACTGTTAGAAAAATATTTGATAGTATTGTAATATGGTGCAATGCAATACTTGATAGTTTTTTTTTTATCTTATGTGTATACGTCAACATATGCAATCATCTCGATCATAATTCACATTCAGCTTTCACTTGCAACATTGACATTTTATTGTCAAATATTGAGGAAGATTATCTAACTGATAGATCTAGATTAGAAGCAAATCCAGGAAGAAATGCTTGGAAATCTGATAAAAGTCTTCATTCGAAATAAACCTTTTATTAAAAATTTTAATAAGACTTTTTACTTAAGGATTAAAAACCAGGACCATCTTATACTCTTATGTAATTCGAGGATTTGCAAGTGTTTGCCTTAACCCTTTCCGGCACAGGCAAAATTTGTAGTAAAGTGAGAAATTATCGAATGACACCGGAATTCACAAACGAATTTTTTAAATATTTTGAATTCCTTAATCTAAGCTTTTATCGTAAAAGCAAAATTTTACTAAAATATTATTGGTGCCGATTGCAAGTTTGGAATTAAAATTAGCTATTCCAGACCGGGCACAGTGTGCCAGAAAGGGTTAATGTTAATTTTGGAATCTTTATTTCAGTTTGAATGGGTATCATCTCCAAGTTCTGATGCAGAATTAAATATCTCACAAAAGATTTACATTACATTTTCCTTATGTCTGTTTAAAATAATTAGGACATCTTTAGCAGGACTTATCGGCTAAAAGTGCCGCCTTTAACCGAAAAGCTTGTCACAAACAAACGGGTTATGAGAAAATCACTCGATGACTGCCAAGAAAGCTCTAGCTGTTGGAAATATATTTCATGTGTTTTCCCGTAATATGTTCTAAGTTAATGCACATACATTTAAACAGCTCAATAAAAGTTAATATGATTTCATGCCTTTCGACAAATCTTGTGTCGCAAAGGTTGAAAAGTCTGATTTTCTTTTTCTGGAACATACGATGAAATTGCTTTTAGAAGTAATAAATTTACTATTGGTTGATTTCATAAACCATTTGCCACTACATTAACAGTTCCAAGAAATTTCGGATGGCAGGAATCAGCATGCTAATGGACAATAGGGTGGGCCGAAAAAAACTTTTTTTGGATTTCCGATTATGGCGGGTGCGGAAAAGTGGCCACTGCTGGCACTCAGTTCATACAAAAAAATTGAGATTTTTTTGGACATTTCCTTACCCTGCCGCAAACGGCTTGAAGTTTTGCAAAAATGTTTATTTTTGAACTTTTTTCGAAAAAAATTAAAAAATGTTAAATTAAATTTATTTTGGTTGTATTTACTTGAAAAAGCATATTTAATGTACCAAATGTTCAAATAATATCTGATCATGCATTATTTAATATCTATGTGTATTATAACTTAGGCTATTTTCATAGCTTTTTCGCATATAACAGGCAAAAGTTGTATTTGTTTGAATCGATCGTTAGTTTGTATATTATTTATGTCCCTTAGTCTTCTTTATATTTTTTCTATGTGTGAAACGTCATATATTTTTGGAAAAGACAGCAGTATACTTCAAAAACAAATCTGGAAGGTGAGAAAGTGGTGAACCAGGACTCTAAACGAGCGCAATGACTCGTCGTAATACTTAGGGAGTGAAGGACGAAATAGCTGAGAGTCAAAATGCGATAAAGGATTCTTATTATTTATCCTTGCTCAGTAACCTGCGACATTTGTTCAGTGTTAACGTGAAACCTTTTTGTAGTTGATTATACAGTGCTTTTTGGGTCGTTTAATGTGCCATTATAGTGTTTTGTGCGTTTTATTATAACGAGTTTAGAAATGGTTAGTATTAAGGGCCATGACAATGCAAAGACACGAAATAGCTTGAAAAGAAACTTTTTGAGGGCGTCATGCATATTGAAAGAATTGCAATTGCCAACTTATGCTGATAATCATGCGCCACTACTACTGGTTGCTTCACCATGTAGAAGTTGTGACAGCAGAGGATACGAATCTCGTCATCGATAAAAGCAAAGCCAGAAGAGAGAAATAGAAACTTGGAAAGAAGATGCCGGCAGAAGAAGTTATTGAAAGAAGGAAAATTACAAGCATATTTTTTGATGGTAGAAAGGATAAACGTATATTAAGCGGAAGAAAAATAACAAGCGGCACCGTCGAGAGAAATTCGAGGAACACATCACCGCGTTCCATTCACGAAAAAGAAATAGCAAAATCATTATACAATCTTCCAAGTCACCACAAGTTAGACATTTCTAAACTGACGAGGTATCAAGGTAACGGAACGAGGTATCAAGTGACCCGAGTATTCCTAACCAGGCTCAAACAACACGGTGATGTATTCCTCGCCTTTATCTCGACGGTGCCGCTTGTTATTTTTCTTTCTCTTAATATACTTTTACCCTTTTTACCAGCAAAATATATGCTTTTAATTTTCCTTCTTTCCATAACTTCTGCCTGTATCTTCTTTCCAAGTTTCTATTTCTCTCTTCTGACTTTGTTTTTATCGATGACGGATTCGTATCCTCTGCTGTCACAACTTCTACATGGTGAAGCAACCAGGAGTAGTGGCGCATGATTATCAGCATAAGTTGGCAATTGCAATTCTTTCAATATGCATGATGCCCCCCAAAAGTTACTTTTCACGGTATCGCGTGTCTTTGCATTGTCATGGCCCTTTATACTAGCCATTTCTAAGCTCGTCGTAATAAAACGCACAAAGCACTATAATGGCACATTAAACGACCCAAAAAGCACTGTATAATCACTGCAAAAGGGTTTCACGTTAATACTGAACAAATGTCGCAGGTAACTGAGCAATGATAAATAATAAGAATACTTTATCGCATTTTGGCTCTCAACTATTTCGTCCTTCACTCCCAGAGTATTACGCCGAGTCATTGCGCTCGCTTAGAGTGTTGCTTCACCACTTTCTCACCTTCCAGATTTGTTTTTGCAGTATACTGCTGTCTTTTCCCCAAATATATGACGTTTGACACACAGAAAAAATATAAAGAAGACCAAGGGACATATGTAATATAGAAGCTAACGATCGATTCAAACAAATACAACTTTTGACTATTATACGCGAAAAAGCTATAAAAATAGCCTAAGTTATAATACATATAGGTATTAAATAATGCATGATCAGATCTTATTTAAACATTTGGTACATTAAATATGCCTTTTCAAGTAAATACAACCCAAATAAATTTAATTTAACATTTTTTAATTTTTTTCGAAAAAAGTTCAAAAATGAACATTTTTGCAAAACTTCAAGCCGTTTGCGGCAGGGTAAGGAAAAGTCCAAAAAATCTCAAATTTTTTGTATGAACTGAGTGCCACCAGTGGCCTCTTTTCCGCACCCGCCATAATCGAAAATAAAAAAAAAAGTTTTTTTCGGCCCACCCTAATGGACAATGAATGCAAGGTTTAACCGTCATCAATTGTATAACGGGTGTTTTTAATTTTTGGATACATATGGCGAATTTTAGACTTGACTTTACTAACAGGGCCAAAAATATTGGCTGCTCCATCATATGCCTGTATATGGAAACCCTACATAAGATTATCCAAACCAAAAATTGATAATTCTTCAAAAGGTAAAGAAATTTTTTAGATAGACTATTCTGTGACTTTTTTATTATTAAAAAATCATATTCAAACTATTCAAAATAAAATCATTCAATGAAAAACACGGAGATCACCATGGAGGCTTTTGGTTTCTCAATACCCTATTGTTTTTCTTCGTACCATTCATTTTCAGAATTTTCTGCTACAAGATTTTTTTTTAATAAAAAGTCTTTTACACTTATAACACCATTTTCAAAAGTATATTTTCTTTAAAATCATTTATTTCCACAGGATTTTACATTATATATATCTATTAAAGCTTTTGGCTTTTTTCTTTACAAAACATTTTAACAGTGAATATCTCTAGGTTTTCATTGCATGCGGGATATAAATAGGATAGAGAAAATTGAGGGATATAATAACGCGCAAGTAAAAGTTTTACATTTTATTCTTAAATGTTTACTAAAAATGTATCTAGTTTTAATGTAATTAAAGATAAATACAAGAAAAACGTAAATTTTCATTATCATTAGCAATAACTTTTAAAATTGTTTTTTTAACTTTCGGGAGGGGCTTCAGCCCCCTTAGCCCCCTCCCTGGCTACGTGCCTGTGGTTGCCTAAACGAACCTACAGCAAGAAATAAAGTGTTTTGATGTTTTAAAAGCTATTATTTATTTATATTGTATTGCGCCAAGTAATTCCTTATTGTAACTGTGTAACATAATTGCAACAGTGTGTCCATCTGTACTCTTCTAAATGTAAAATTGTCGAAATCTCTTTTTTTACAAACATTTTAAGTGTACACTGTGCAAGAAAAGATGTACAGGTACAAAACTAATTTTTGTAAAGCTACACAATTCTGCAACTTTACAAACGAATCTACTAAAATTACAGTTATCTTACTAAATTTTTATCTGAAACCTGGGTCGGAAATACATAATATATTCTAGGCATTCCATGTTTCCTAAAAAATTCTTAATAACTTTACAGATTTTTTGATTGTCAGTGCAAATCTGTACATATTACACGAATTATTACTGTTGTCATTACATAAAAATCCCTACAAATCCAAATTTCCTAGAAAACTTTTAGTAACTTTACAGATTTTTTTTTTACTGTGTACATTAAATTTCCTTTTCTTTTTCAAGCTTTCATCCAAACATATTTTATCTTTTCCAACGTAATTTCAACTACAAAAGAATATCCAACCTATTTAGATGAAAGTTTAGCTAATGTAATAAACTTGTTTCAAAAAATGATAATGTGTATCAACCTCAGGTATTTGATATGTACACTATAAAAAAAAAAAATAAAAAAATAAAAAAAATAAAAAAATCCTGTAAATTTACTAAGCTCTTTCTAGAAAATTGGCATTCCAAGAACTTTTCATGTAATGGTAACAGCAAAATTTCATGTAACAGAATTGGTGACAAGAATTTCTGTTGTTACCTTTACATGAAAAGGTCTATGAATCCGAGTTTCCTTGGGAAAATCCAATAACTTTACAGATTTTTTTCTTTCTTTTTTCTTTTCTTTCTTTTTTCTTACTTTTATAGTTTATATATTATCATATAGACATAAAATGCTCTGAACCGGTTTTGGAAGTGAAACTAACTTTATAAAAATACCTGCGACCAAAATCGGAAAAATATCAAGGAGCGATCTTGAGACGGATCTCAGCTGTCTAATGCAAAAGAAAGTTAACGATGTTAAAATGTGAAAGAGTTATTAGAAAAATCCCTCCCCTGAGGAAAAGCATTAGCTCGCGAGTATCTTCGTGGGAATCATTAAGACAGAACCCTTAAGAGTTAGCGATTGATAAACGACAAAAAAAAAAAAAAAAAAAAAAAAAAAAAAAAAAAATCCCTATTTACACATAGTCCGTTGCAATTTTCATTGATATATCTTTGTCATAGTTAAGAAGACGACAGCAGTTGTGAAGTCCGTGTAAAACAATTGATTATGATGCACCGTTTCTTCGAGAACTAGTGAAGGGGGTTTCAGTATTTTTTGGGGAATTAAGTGAAGCGATTTCGACATTTCTAAAACTTGTCAATACGCTCAAATTAATACGTAAATTTTATACGTTATTTAGATTTAATCCGAGTATGATTGTTGTTAGGAACAATGAATGCAATAATGAAAAAAACATCACATTTGATTATCATTTCTATTCAATTTCTCTCTTGCCTTATAGGTTTGAAGTTTGAACTACAATCTGAATCAGGATGAAGACCAGCTTGTCTTTGTCAAGCTTTTTCTCCAGGCGCCACCTGGAGAATGTAAGTATGGTGGTAAGTGTTGGTAAGGCAGCTTCGTGGCCTGCTTATGATGGCGGGGACTTCATCCCGGCTCCAGAAGAAACCTGGGATGAAGATATGGAAGAGGAAGAGTCTGTAGAAGATCGTCCTCTTTCCTCCCCGCCACCATTGCCAGGCAAGTGGTGGCAGAGAGCCTTGGCTTTCTGCTGCTGCTGTTACGAACTTGATTATTAAATGCAAACCGAAATTTAAGAAATAGAGTTTCTGGATTTTTTTTAATTTAGTATATTTAGCAATATATTTTTAATAGTTTAATTTGGCTATATATATATATATATATATTTCTTTTTTTTTTACTAAGTATTCAAAATTATTATATTCTATTCACATTTGCAATTTTTGAAAGCAATATATACATCAGTCCACATACAGCTAACATTTATCTAAAAGGTCATTATTTGACAAAGTTGAAAATTTATTGAAAATTCAATCTTATTTTTAAATGTTTTAATGAAATTGTGTAAATGTAGTAGCTTAAATTAGAGTTGATTAGTTTAGACAGTGAAACAAATTTTTATAAAAACCATTTAGTTGTTTGCTGAAAATATGTTAAAAAACGTCTAATTTTTTTTTTTTTTTTTTTTTTTTTTTTTTTTTTTTAAGCAGTAAAAGAATATTTCTGCTTTTTTTTTTATCACTTTCTGTTTTAAGAAATAATTTTTCAAATTGTTTAAGATACGTAAAAGACAAATTGATATTTTTCGATTATATGGATGCCATTTTTCACATTGTACCAAATATTTAAAGTGATTTTTTTTTTCTTTCACACAGTTAAAGGTGGTAATCATTTTATTTCTAGCTGTTTCTTTTTTAAGGGGACCTTGAAGATTTTAAAATGGTATCAGCGCATTTTAGGCTTTAAAAGTTCGATATGTTGCCAAACGTCTTAAAAGACAATGAAAAAGAAAAAGATAAAACAATTAATGCGGAAGTATTATATTTGTTTAGGTCTTTTTAAAATAACTTTGCTTCTAATTTTCTGTATACCAGATAAAATTCTTATTTTTGTTCATATTAGATATACATTTTTCTGAGTATGCATATTAAATAAACTATCTAAATTTTGAACAAAAATAATGTGCATATAAAATAGTGAATAGATTGCCCGACTTCTTATGCCAAAGCCATTTTCTTTATCTCGCAAGGTCTCTATGGAAAAAAAAAGTTCATATTTCTCTGTGCGACTTAATGTGCTTATGGCCTAATATGCTATATATTTTTCTGTCGAGAATTACAAATATTTAAATTTATTTTTTAAAAATTGTGCTAATTTTACGATGAATAAAACAGTAATTAATTTCTTTCATTTTTATGCGTCATTAAACTTATCTTTCCCACTATTTAGCTAGATCTGTACCAGAATTTTTTCTTAATGCCAAGTGGCATCTCTATTGTCGAAAAGTACCATTATATTAGAGGCATGTTATTCGATCGTACAAACGAAAAATGATAAGTTAATAATTTTTATTAAAATTTAATAATACAGATACTGTTTTACATAAATGCTGTTAGTGGATATGAGTGTATTGTTTTGCTTTAGTTAATTAAATACTTTTCTTGCATTTAAAAATCAAGTTCGTAATGTACGCTGTCTTACCCTTTTTATATTTATTTATTTAGTATTATATATGTTTACTTTTCATATTATATTGATGTATATATTTATGTATCGTAAAGTACCGAAAGTAAGCCCCGCATTATAGCAGACAGGAAATTCTAATAATTTTAAGGAACGGTTATAATTAGAACTTTAGTGAAATAGATAGGTAAAATTAGGAGGGTAGGGTGATACATTTGGAATTTATAAATTTCCCGGGAATTATACAGCTTGAAAAATATATTAAGAGGGGGGGGGCTTCTATTTGGAGGAAGCATACTTTCGGTACTTTACGATATTTTATTATTCAATGCGGATTTCATTTCTGTATATATTTAAATTCTTTATTCTGTGTATAATATGTTGCAAATACAAAGTAATTTATTCGGCAATTAACTAGCTTTCTAAATTAAAATTTTATGTATATGTAGTTTTTAAGACAACACAGCATTTTCTATTCGGCCTGATATTAAAACTAAATTTACCACCCACAACAATAGAACAAAATAATAGTTTTCAATCAAAAGCATTAAAAAAAACACGTCAAAATAAAAAAAAAAACATAAAAATAAAATCAAAACAAATACAAATACAAATTCAATAAAAACAAAAACAAAAACACAAATAAAAAAATATAAAAAAAACCCCAAAATTTAAAAACAAACCAAAACACAAAAATACACTTAAAAAAGAAAAATAATTAAACACTAAACTAAACAAAAATCAACAGTGTTAAGTAGCTTTAAACTTCAAACAAATAGTTGCGATTTTTTCATGGTAGGCATCTGATAACATAACTTCCCTTGCGTGGCTTCTCTTCCTTCCCTAATCTGTGTTAGCAACGAATTCAATAGTTGTAGGTTAGGCACACCACAATGTTCTGGTAGTTTCCTCTGGCTGTCCCATTCTCTAGTAACATCTCTTCGCCCATAACATCGGGCAGCTGCTGGCTTCTCCTCTGTCTAAAATTTTGCCCACTAACACCGGGCTTTTCTTATTTCTCCAGTACATTTTTTTTTTAGGGGTAGGGGGTAAATCGATTTCCCATAGTTCAATTGTATTTATGGGAAATCGATTATCATAAACATTATTTAGAAATTAAAGCAAATGGGTTTTATTGGGGGGGGGGGGGGTAATGATAAGGCTATATTTAGCTCCGCGCGCGTATAAAAAGCAGAGCTGGACAATTCTTTTCCTTTTTTTTTTTTTATCATTTTGAGCAAGTTTTGAAGAAGCAACTTCGGTTTGAATTCTAATTAGCAGTTAGTTAGAACAAAGAGATTGAAACTGATTGTTATGTACGCGTTACTGAAATTAGATTTTAATAAATTTTATTCAATTCGTATTCGTTCTTTTAATTCGTATGAGATCTTAATGGTAATTATTTCGCATTAAAAAGAATTTAAACAATTTGCATATAGCAATCGTTAACAGAAAGAACAAAAAAGTAATCTGTTTGTTACTATTTGACTTTATTAGCAAAGTTTAGAGAGTACTTTATATCAATGGAACATTAAATTGTACAACCAGATTTATAAGTTTTAAGCATGATTGCTGTATTATAAACTGTTTGCCTTGAGTTTAAAAATACTTTTTTTGTCTATAAACAAACAAATTGTAAAACTGCTTCAAATAAGCAATTGTCCAGCTCTGCTGCCTCATCGATGAGACTCCACCTTGACGCGGTGATGAGGCTTAAGTATGCCACTTCAATGCCATTTATGTATCTATTGCAGAAATTTAAAATGCCAATGACATTAAAATATTTTTTTTTTTACTTTTCTGTATTTCTCCGGTTAAGGATATTTTAAGAAAGTGTTGAATAATGAGTATTTTTACCTCTTTATTGCTTCATGATGAAAAAATCGAAAAATCACTTGTAATGAAAAATTGTTGGCATCTAAATGAACTTTAATATCTACAAATGTGATTTAATGTATTTGACAGAAAATAAACCATTAGAAATAAACAATTTTTAAATTGTACCTTTCAGAGAATTTGATGTGATAGAAATGAAGTGGCATTCGAACTAAGAGAGTCTCAAACATTTTATTTTAAATATTCTTCCTATTATGCATTTGATAAAGCACCAGCTATTAACCCTTTAATTCCCAAGCTAGAACACGATCTAGAAATTATGTAGTTCATTTCACACCAGAAAAATTCAATGGCTAATTTCGTTTTATTTAAATACGGAATGTTCTGTTATTGATTAAAGCAAATATTGTGGTTTTAATTTTCTGGTGGGAACTGAAATATACGAATTAAAATATCTCGGGCGGTTTGGGATCCAGAGGGTTAAGCGAGTACCCGAGTCAAAACAGAACAAACACTCCTCACCATCGAAACAAAGACATCATTATATTAATTTTTCAATTCCCATTCAGCATCTACCAAAGCAATTTTTATTTTTTTTTTTATTTTTTTATTTTTTTTATTTTTTTTATTTTTTATTTTTTTATTTTTTTGCTGTTTTTAGTGATTTAGTCTTCAAATAAGAAAAATGTAAGCACCTTTAACGTGTTTTGTACTACCACACATTGCAAGAAGCATTGGATACTGGGGTAACACTTCTTTGTCAATTTTAATTTACAAGATTTCTAAAACTAATCTGTTAACTTTAAATCGTGAAAAAAAAAGTTAGCAATTGCCTTTTACAAGTCATGGTAACCACAAAATTTAGAAAAAGTCGATGTGCCACAAATGAAGAGGGCACAAGAAAAATTAGAATGTTATAAAAGCATATCGTTATAAAAACAAATGTTTTTTTGGCTCCCCCACCGTCATTACCTCCCCAAATGCATAACCTCAAACATAACCTGAATTTCTTCCGTGTTGAATTTATACTAATATTATAACGAGGTTATGTTTACGTGTTTGTTGGTTTGTACAAGTAATTTTTGGAACTACCAAACCGATTTAAAACGTAATGGGGGCAAAATAGTGGTGATCATCCCTGCTTCAATATAGGCTATATTTTATGTCGGTAACCTGCATAAGTTATATTTTATGAGCATAGGCTATATTATTTATAAATAAATATGGGCTGTATTTTATGTCGGCTCTTGAAACCCAATAGCGGGACAGGATGCAAAAAACTTTCTGAAGTTCATATTTCTGTAAAATAATTATGGCTAGAAATTTGAAAATTAGTGCAGTGGTTACTTTTAAGATGTAAATACTTTCTATGAAGGACTTCTAGAAAATTCGAAATTCAAAAGGATTGTATTAAAATTTTCTAAAAATTTTAAAAATACGATTTATTTGGAGCTGTTGGGGTTAGAAACTTAAAATTTAGCATGATTATTACTTTAAGATAAAAATGCTCTCCCAAAGCTTTTTCTTTTTTTTATTTAACAAGATGCGCTAGCAAAAAATATGCAAAAATTGCAATTTATTTGATACCGTTGGAATTTTGCCTAATGTTTAATTTAAGATATAAATGTCGGTTTCTCAAACGGTTTTCGAAAAAATTCTATATTTAACAGTAGAATGAGTTGAAAGCGTTTTAATTTATGATTTGCTCAGAACTTTTGAGACAAGAAACTTGAAAATTTTCACGGCTGTTTCTTTAGGGATATAAATGCTCGTTTACAAATATTTTCTTTTATGAAAATGCGCTCTAAACTGTACAAGCAAAAAGCTTTCTAAAATTGTGATTTATGTGTTTCAGTTGTTATAGAAGATTGGAATTCAGCAGAGTGGTTACTTTTAAAATGTAAATGCTTCCAAAGAACAGTTCTAAAGGAATATTATTTAAAAAGGTAAAATGTGAGGAAAGACATTTTAAATTATGTTTAATTGCAACTGTAAAAGCCAAAAACTTGAAATTTATTATTGCTGTTAGCTTATGGGCATATATGCTCGAGTAGAAAAAATTTCTGAAAATTTAAAATTTGTAAGGATGCGAAAGCAAAAAGCCTTCTGAAATTGCGATATATGTCTTACAGTTTGTATAGAAGCGTGGAATTTAGCATGGTGGTTACTTTTAAGATGTAATATGCTTGTTCATTGTATTAAAAAAAATCGAAGTTTAATCGAGAAATAGGAAAGCTCTAAATTGCTATTTAGTTGGACTTTTTTTAATTACTATTTTTAAATATAATTTAGTGATTATTTCAGGGTTTTCGCTACCGCTCGCCATTGCGCCAAATTGCGCCAAAATGCTTCATTTGGCGAGTAAACGAATAATCAGATTCGCCAAATTGCGAGTGCTCAATTCCTGATCTTTTATGTGTGTTGTTACAGTTGAGATTCTTATCCACGTTACTGTACGATTGATGTCGCTCTCAATCTTCAATCGCACCGTGCCATTTACATTATTATTTATAGAGGTACTTATTCATCACCAATCCAGTTTAAGAACAGCATAAAAAGGGTTTTACATAAGTATTTCCCTGTTGTTAGTTTATCACTATGCCTGCGTCGGTAAAATCAGGAACAAAATTACTTGCATCAATCGCCAAATCGGGAAACTTTTTGCTGAAATCCGGCGTCAATTTTGCCATTTATCATACTGTATATGAATTGCATGCAAAATATTGCCCAGTCTCAATTTTTCTATCGGTTATAGTCACAATCTGATAGCAATTTACCGGTAAAAGAAAGTTTGAAACATTTATACATTTAAGAGACATTTAAAATGTACGTTTTTTATTGTTTATATAGCATTATATGAATTGTTATTTTCTAAGCGATGACAAAAAAATTGTTATTTCAGAACATAGTGTAAACAAGTTGGAAATTGCACGTGAAGCGTAGCAAATGAGGTGCGTTGTTACGAGAACGAAGTTTTAAAAATATTACTCTCATAAAATTGTAAATAGTTAATTACAATTAAAACGCTCATCAAACAATGTTCTGTCTATGCCAGAGGTTCCCAAAGTGTGCTCCGCGGAGCCCTTGGGGCTCCGCCTAAACTTTCCAGGGGCTCCGCGGCTTTCCAGGAAAATAAACAAAACATGAAAAAAATAACATATTGCAGGTGAGATTTTCAAATGTATGTAGGAATTTTTGACCGTGTGTGTAAAAAATATATCTATAACTCAGTTGAAAAAATGCAATAATAGACTTCAAAGCTATTTAAATATTCGCATCAAACATGTAGCCAATTTCTGTTTAATATTTTTGGTTTGAATTGTTTTATTTTATGCTGCATTTAATGTGTATTAAAAATTCGATTTAAAATAAGCTACAAGAGATAGTATTCTGAATCGAATGCACAACGTGAATCGAAACAGAAAAGGCCCTTCTGTGCTGTTAACTCAACTCTGCTTGCCGAACAAAAGGGAGAATAGTTTTGTTCTTTGCAGCTTCTCCTATTCATATATTTATATTTAATTCTTTTTAAAACCTACCAACAATTCTCCAAGCTTCTGAATCTGTCAAATGACTTCGCTGAGACATCGTACTCATCGAAACAAAGCAATCACTGAATGCCGATCATCCTTGTCTTCATTCTCTTTTATCCAGTTGAAAGTCAAATTTCCTCGCAAATTTCATTCGCTGCCGCTGAAGCGACGTTTTGGACGTGGAACTCAAAATTTGCATACTCCACAGTTTGAAAACCAGAAAAATTTGCATTTGTGATTCTCTTCTTCTATTTTCGGCAAAAAAAATTTCGTTTATATCTTTATTTTATATAAAACTTCAAATATCCTTTAATTGTTTTGAGCAGTGTAGTTCAAATAACCAATTTTTACTTAACTAATCTATCTAATATGCACTTTCAGAGTTTTAAATAGATTTTTTCCACTTAATTGAATCACTTTATTAAATTAAATCTGATTCAATAAAGCAGAGGATACCGAAATACGCCAAAACGTTTAAATGTTAAGTTCGGTTTTGATTCATAATAAGCGCAATTATAGCGATCTTTCTTAGTTCTGGGAGGGGTTTAACCCTGAAACCAACAGTCTTGGCTGCGCCACTGAATGTATATAAATGTATGTCTTTGTTTATAAAATACTATAATAATAGTAAAATACACCTCAAGTATTTTACCCCCGTACATCATAAATGGTGCACACTTTATTCTCACGATCGAATGTATCATACCAGCATTGACTTTCTCATATACGTAGACACCAAATCCCATTGTTATCTCGGCATGGTTTTGAATCCAACATCTTTGGCGAAAAGATGCTGTTTTTTGGCGGTGATCGCTTTATTGGCAACTTTCAGATTTCACAAAGAAAAAAGAAGTGCTGTCCAATTCAAGACAAACATAGCAATATGAGTTTCGGTGGGAGAAAAACCGGTTTGGCGTGCTAAATCTGCCCTCCGTCACGTGACGGAAGGCAGACAAGTCGGCCTACGAAAAGGTTGCCATTTTGGTGTCTACGTAGGTATTATAGGTCATTGCATACCAGTTACATGTCAGTCTGACAAGGAAGGTCTCCATACGGGCATACTCAGAAAAATCTGAAAAAATTACAGAATGTTCTTCTCATATAGTTATATATGTTTATAAAAAAATTTCGGCGGAACCTCCTTATAACGTCCGTAAAAAAAAATAAAAATTTCGTTTATTTGGCGATTTGTCTCCGGTTGGCGAAAAAATGAAATTTTGAAAAATACGCTTTTACGCTTCGGATACTTTTTAAAGAAAAAACTTTCTATGTTCAATTTATTTAAATAAGTTTAGTTTAAGTAATTTTAGTTTTGCATTTTTACTTTACTTTAAGTGTAATTTTGGCATATACGTTTATATGTACTTTTAACAAAATGAAATTAATATATTTTATCATTTAAAACACAATTTAAATTGATTAAAATTGTTCCAAATTGAAAAATACACTGTTAAAAATCTGCTGCATTTTGTTGCAACGCACTCCCTTGCTTGTATAGAAAACGGTTACTTGGCCGTTAAATGGAGCTTTCTCATTGGTTGGAATAGAGATATTATATACAAGCGGTAGAGTGCGCTGCAGCAAAATGCAGCAGATTTTTAACAGTGTTGCACAAGCTACAACGCCGCTAAAAATCTGTACCATTTTCTGCAGCGTCACTCCACCAATTTTATAGAAAACGGTTAATTCACTGTGCTATGGAGCATTCTCATTGGTCAGAAGAGAGATATTATAAAAGTAGTGGAGTGACGTTGCAGTAAATGCTGCAGATTTTTAACAGTGAAGTCAATTAAAATCAATTTTCAGATTCGTTAAAATCGTCTGCTTTTGGCGAGGAAATGCACTGCTCGCCAAATCCCGCGTCACTTTCAGCTTTTCACGCTTCACGCCAATTATTCCAAACTATTTTATTTTTTTACATATCTAATAATGTAATTCCGCCGCTAATTTTCACTGATCCTTTATTACCTACATGAGTAGTTTAATTCGTATTTTTTTCAAAAAATTCTGAGTATGCCCCCAATGGAGACCTTCCTTGTGAGTATATTTACCTCGATATTTACAAGATAGAGCACGGCCAGAACACTTTTCAACTATGTTGGAAAGTGTTAAAAAGAATTATAAATCAGGAAAAATAGAAAACTAAAATTGTTTCCATTAAAGAAATGAAATGGATTGAGAATTAATTACATTAGAACTGCCGCGATTTTTAATATTATAATTAAATTAATAAATAGATTTGATTACCACTTTTAGAAATGGATAAAGGATTATATCTTTGCCAATTAACTTAGGCGAGGCAGAAATAAACAAACATTATATTATTTGCTTGCCAAACTTTTGTTCAAAATCCCCTCCACCTTTTATAATGGTACTTTAGTAAAATATACAACTGCTGTTGCTTTCTTATTTTTTGCGAAAATTCGCATTTGTAGTATGTAGCTGGATATCGATTAACATTGCTATTTCTTTCTGTACAATATAATCGTTATCGCAAAGTTTGTTTATTATTTTTGTTTTTAAGAAAAATCTCTCCATGCAGTCTTTTATGCAATATTTAGTTATATTTCATCTAATTATTGCTCAATAATTGTACGGTATTTAATGTTTTAGAGCATTATCATTATAACATTCCTTTATTTTTATTTTATTTTCGTCTGAAGTGGACGAATTTGCTCTATTTACGTTTCTTCGCATGACAGCTGAAGTATGATGATGATTTGCTTCAGCTAACCAATTTGATTCCTACATTATTTAACCTAAGTATTAGGTTTTTGTTGCAATATATAATTTTTACTCTACGGAAAAAATGTATTCCATTATTGATTGAAAACTGAAATCTACTGTATATTGAATCATGGGATTTTCCACGGACTTACAAGATGCTTTTTCTCATGAAGCCTTGGTTAGTTTGCAAGAAGCCGAACTGCGACTTCTTGAAAATATGAAAAAATGTATTATACTTCGAGCTAAATGTGATCGTGATTACGCAGCATCCCTGACCATGGTTAGTGCTCAAGCTCAAAAATTAGATCAGTCTAAAGAGTTGGAAGGAAGTTCAATCGCAAGGGTAAGTATTTGCTTTCTGCATGGAATATTGTTACGTATAATGCTCGATATTTATATGGAGGATCTTTTGTGTACATAGAAACGTTTCACATTCTGATCACATACCGTAGATTCTTTAAAGACCCCACCCACCTCCTCTCAACATTTTGTTTGTTACTTTGGAATTAAAGTATTTTATATACATTTACGATACTGTTTAATTTTTATTGTAAAATGCCCAGCAGCAGAATTTTTTTATGAAGTCTGCTACACAAGTAAAAATTTAAAAAACAGTCTGCAGACCAATCCCTCCCATTACATTATATGCACTCAAACCTCCCAAGTATTTGTGATGAACATAAAAAAAAAAGTATACTTTTAAAAAGAAGTTGCCTTTGTTCTTAGAATTTTTAACACTTCATACATTGTCCGAAAGAAGAGGGGAAGGCTACACCTTGGACAAAATTTGCAGGGTTTTCACGATCTTTTGATGAAATTTGTATTTTTTGACAAAATTTGACTTTTTTATCTGATTTTTTGACAAAAACTGCTGTTTTTTCACGATCTTATAAATAAATTTGCCGGTTTTCACGATCTTTTGACAAAAACTGCTGTTTTGTCGCAATCTCTTACAAATTTGCCTTTTTTTTTTTTTTTTTGCGATCTCTTCAAGAAATTTGCTGTTTTTTCATGATTTTTTGAAGAAATTTGAAGTTTTTTCATGTTTTTAACAAAAAATGCCATTTTTCCGTGATTTTTTGAAGAAATTTGAGGGTTTTTTTGTGATCTTTTGAAGAAATGTTCCGTTTTTTTGCAATTTTTTGGTGAAATTTGCGGGGTTTTTCATGATTTTAGGAAGAAATTCACCGCTGCTTCGTGATTTTTTTGCGAAAACTGCCGTTTTCTCGTGAATTTTTCACAAAACCTACCTTTTTTTTTGCGATCTTTTGAAGAAATTTTCCGATTTTTGTGATTTTTTGAAGAAATTTGCAGTTTTTTTCGTGATTTTTTGACGATATTTGCCGCTTTTTCGTAATTTTTTTGACCTGATTAATTAACTGCCGTTTTTTTCGTGATCTATTGAAGAAATTTTCTGCTTTTTGCAATGTTTTTAAGAAATTTGACATTTTCGTGATCTTTTGAAGAAATTTGCCGTTTTTGATGATTTTTTTGACAATATTTGCCATTTTTTCGCAATCTTTTAAAGAAATTTGCCGGGTTTTTTTTTTTTTGTGATTTTTTGACGAAATTTTACGTTTTTTCACGATCTTTGGACGAAATTCGCGTGTTTTTTGAGATCTATGACAAAATTGATTTCTTTTCAAAGACTATTTGTCGAAATTCGCGATACATTTTATGTCCGAAGTTTTGGATTTAGGACTGATTTTTTTAGTTTTTGCTAAATTTTTAACAGTTGAAAAATAGTCTGCAGACCTTCCCAAGAGTCTGTGACGTACGTCGCAGCGTTGCGCCAATTCTGCTCCCGGGGTAAAATGTTTGGATTGCTTTCTATAATACTAATACATTTCAATATTTCCATTTTATATATGTAATAATTCTTTTTAAGAGGTGATTGTCTTAGTTTATTTCATTTTATCGTACATTGTTATTTTTAGCTCTTTGACATAAAAGCTAGGCTAAAAGCAAAAGTTTAAAATAATGCTTGCTTAATTTATTTACCTATTGAACATATACATCTCACTTTTGTACTTGACATCAAGATCCGCCGATAAGTCATCGCCAGTATATTATGACAAGATAGTACAAGAAAATTTACAACACTAGAGAGTTATTACAAAATGAGAATTACACCTGGTTGCTCTACAAAGAGTGTGCAACTGAGCTAGTGAGAGTTGAACCTGCAACCCACCTATGCTGTTAAGCGATTAACAATGTGGCACCTTAACCAATCAGCCATGGCAAGCCCAAGTATGCTAGTAGTCTAAAAAATCCAATTTAAGATAGTATACCTTGTACAATGTTTTCATTTGTTGAGCTGCACCATTCAGTGAAGATTAAGGGGGAAATTAAATTTGCCCTATCCCTCTTCATAAAATTTAATATTCAGGATTGATTTTCATGTTCAATCATAAATCATATCACATCAGATTCGGAAAGAATTTTTTAGAAATTGTATAAAACAGGGCCCCATGGCAAAACCTACGGGGGCCCCTGAGGGGGGGCAAATTGTAACTTTGCCCCAAGCGCAGTTTTTTTTTTTTTTTTTTTTGCACGCCGTTGTTTAAATGTACACAGTATGATCAGCCCAAAAATAACTAAAAAAAATGTAGAATTGAGCAACCCTATTCGTCAATTTTTCCGATCCCACTGAAGCTAGGATAGGGGAGATAATACAGTCTTATTGGTTATTATACGGATTATGGACTAATAGATGAATACTTTAAAAAGCGTTTTGTTTAGGCTCATTTTTGAGTTTATGTAATTTAATCATACATTTTTGTTTTGAAAGGTGGATTTTGATTTTTTTTTTCTGATTTTATCTATTAAGATAAGAAGAAAGATTTTCTAAAATTTTTTAGATGCTTTATATATTATTCAACTGATCAGAAGCCTATATTTTCTTCCTTATACTAGCTTCGGTGGGATCGGCAGACATGCTGGCGCAACATGACACATTCGACTCAACATTCTGCTGACTGCTCTAGAGTTGCTTTTGCATGCAAAGCATAAGAGTATATCGACAGACACGCATAAATAAAGGGCAAAATTAGCACTAGCCACCGGTCGCAGGGCCAGTAAATGAGAAAAAGTGGTTAGGGAAAAATTGTATATCAGCAGCCACCTCCCGGCCACTTTTTCTTATGGAGAGAATAAAATTTTCTTGTATTTTATCAAGGATTTCTACTTTTTTTTGTTCCAATATATTTATATTAACATATTTATTTGGGCTATTCAGTTTTAGATTAATACTTATAAAATTTTTACTGTTAAGTATTTTTAAATAAAAAAGTGGCTGCTAGTTTAAAGAAAGTGGCCACTTAAAAAAATAGTCCTACTGGCCAGTGGCCGCTAATGAAATTTCCCAGTTTTGCCCTACAAGCATAAACATTTACTCTAGCACTTTTTTTTTTTTTATTACTAACTTTTAGCTAGGTGCTGAGCATTTTATAGAAAGTTAGACTAGAAACTAAAATCAACAGTTGTTTTAAACATCAGTTTGGGGCCCCTCAGGCTTGGTGGCCCCGGGGCAGTGCCCCAGCGGTAGTTACGGACCTGGTATAAAAGCTAAAATAACTAATCAGTTTTGATTGTTATATATAAAAATGAGTTATTAAATAAACATTAGTAATAAAAAAACATTTTAAGTACAGAAAATAATTTTCATTAATATTTATCAAAGCATGGTTATTACAACATTCTTAAAATGAGAAACATTTATCCCATCATTCTTTAAAAAGTAACTTAAAGCAACATTTTAAAAAAATCATCTTAGCTTCAAGATTAATTAATAATTTAAATAGCTTCACCTTCATATGTTATGTTACATTTTAATGTTTTCATCTCTTTTAGATAATGATAGTACAATGATCTAGTTTGGGTTATGTATGATCTCTTGTCTAAATCTTCAGAAGTGCAATTTAAATTTATTGTTCAATATTTGGAGGGATTTTGTATGCATTTCAAAATCTAATTTTTTAATGTTATGCAAGAGAAAAGCATGGAAAATTTTTTGTAACATTGAAGATTTGTACAAACACTGTTTAATTGTGAAGCCTGAAACAATTTCTGGGCTTGAATAATCAAGACATCTTTACATTGTAGATGAGTAATTTTAAAATAAGCCCACCATGCAGAAAATATAATTCTTATTTCTTTTCCATTCAAAAATCAAAGAAGTATCTAAGAATTTTGCATGTTGAAAAAGCTTTTCCATTGCCCTTCCCCCCTTCTTTTTTTTTCTTTTGACTGTTTGACTCTTGACTCCCTTGAATGGCTGAATCAACATTTAAAAAATATATCGATACCTGGAGGTAGGTCAACATCAACAAGATTAATGATCCTTGACATAGTGTACCACTTATTTCAAAGAACATCACAAACATATTTGTTAACATTAAATTAAGTGTGTGGGTAAGGGAGAGCTTCAAATAACTTTTTATTTGCAGCTGGCATATCTTAAATCCACACCTGTTCATAACTGTAATGGCTGTATATAAAAATCTATTTGTACTTCAGTACTAAAGATCTACTGTTGGGTATCTATTAAAATGTGTACACCCATACATTTGTTTTAGTGTGAAATCTTTCAGGTGCTTTTTACATTTTGATCAGATAGTACTATTTCATTTCTTTATCTTACTAGGCATGGTATGCAATTTGTGATGAGATGGAAACTACCAGCAGAATTATCCGAAGAAATGCTGATAGCTTAATATCTTCTACTGTGGAATCTATCAATGGCTTAATATCTGAAAAAAGAGCTCTCAAAAAGCTCTATGTTGAAGAGCATGATGCCTTGCATAGAGAGTTAAATAGAGTAAGTGTACATTTATTTTTTATCAACTCTAAATAATGGTCTCCAACTTTTAAGTTTAATGAGTGGCCATAAACACTATTCCATCAAAAGTTGAATGAACCAAACCAAAATTAGTGTGTCCATCAAACATACAGCAGCATTTTTAAAACAAAAGTTCATCAAAATGTTTAATTTGCAATATGCATACCAAAAGAACATTATTATATATCTTTGTGCAATGATAAAGATATGTTAAGTATAATTTTTTAGAATTTTTATATTGCTGCACACAATTTTTTTTTAAATGTAGATTTTCAAGAACCATAACAAAAAAAAGTACTTGTAAAACTCTTAATAATGTAAAATGTCCCAAGTTGACACTTTAAATTAATGATTTCTGGTTTGCTTATGTGAAAGGGGCACCAGCTTGAAATTTCATAAAATCAAAAAGAATTTTTATTAATTTTCTAATGGCTTAAAGTGTTTAGAAGATAGCCCAATTAAAAAAATTTGTGAAATATGTATTATTGATTGCAAAATTTTCTGCAACAAACATGCTGCTTTAAACCCCCAAAGCAGAACATGCTTAAAAGTATGACGTATATCGCAGAACTGTGACAACTCCGACTGCCTAAATCAGATAATCACAGCAAGAGCTGCCACACAAAGAATTATCAACATACACATTGATTCTATAAAAAATCATATCATAAAAATTAGGTAAGACATAAAAATTCTTACCTCCTAAATTCCAATTCTACGAGAAAGTCGGGGTATCGGGTGTCCAAATCTTCTAAGCCTTCTACAGCAGCGTAAATATTGAAGACCACTTTAACTCAAAAACAATAATCTTCTTCATTTTCATACTTTTTAATAAAGACGAACACGAATCACAAAAAGACACACACAACAATAATATTTACAAATGGCCGTGACACTTTCACTATTACATCTTTGTTCTACAAAACTTCTAACTGAACTACAAAACAGAAAAAAAGAGAATTGAAATTAATAAACAAAAAATGTTCTCAGTCAAATAAAAAAGTTCGACGCATGCGCCGCAACTTTACGTAAGAGAGTAAAAAAGAGTTTCTTGTTTTTCATTGCGCAATAGTTTTTTTCCTGACAGGTGGTGGATGAAAGGAATATGAAATAAGTTCCAAATCCCGACATCCTCCCACCTTTGAGTTTCAGGGGTTCAGCTGGAACTCAAATTTTCCACTTAACTATCGGTTTGATGATGCGTCCAAATCTTGAACGATGAACTAGAGAGTCTGAATTTCGGTTCTTGACCGAACCACTGGGAGGATCATTGGAAGGTTCTTTGTTTTCGTCCGAAGAACGTGAATTTTCCATTTCGTTGAAATGGCTTCTCATGAGATCATCATTTTGTGATACCTCTAAAGGTATTAGTCTACTTGTCGTTCTGATGTATTCACCACTTTTCATCTTTACCTTGACAAGTCGTACTTGTCCATCCTTAGATGGGAAAATTTCAGTTATTTTGGCCAGAGGCCAATCGAGTCTTTTGTTATTGTCACTAGTTACAATCACTACGTCGCCTATTGCAAAAGGTTTCTCATTTTTCTTACTTTTAATTAGGTTGTCGCAATTGACCTAAATACTCTGATCGAAATCTTTTACGAAGGTCTTCTCTTAGTTTTTGTTGGTAGGCATGCCTTTTATTCAACGATTCAGCATCCAAAATATCTATATCAGGTGTTCCACTACCTTTTACTTCTTGCAGAAACATTGATGGAGTGAGGGGCACAAGATCGTTGTTGTCTTCGGAAATGTATGTAAGAGGGCGGCTGTTGATTATACTTTCGATGTCACACATTACGGTTTGCATCTCTTCATAATTTAGCGAACTTTTTCCTAAAACTTTTCTGAGTATTCTTTTTGTCATTCCTATTAGTCGCTCCCACCACCCTTCCCACCATGGAGCTGAAGGTGGAATGAATTTCCAAGTAATTTTTCTAGATAAACTATGATTTTGTACTGAAATCCAATCTATTTCTTTCAACAAATTTTCGGCCCCCACGAAATTTGACCCATTGTCAGTGTAGATAATAGAAGGCCTACCTCTACGGGCAATAAATCTTCTCAAAGTTAATAGAAAGTTTTCGGTTGATAAAGAGGTGGCTAACTCAAAATGAACTGCTCTGAAAATTGCACATGTGTAAATTACTAGCCATATTTTCCTGTTTTCTTTAAGAATAAGCGGGCCGGCATAATCCAGACCAACGATTTCAAAAATGGCAGCTTCTCGAACTCTATCTACCGGTAAGGGAGGAGTGGATATTTCTTGTGGCTTAAAATCGTATCTTCTGCATATTACACAGTTTCTAATGATTTTTCTTACAGTTTTTCGAAATTTTAAGATCCAAAAATCTTCCCTCAAATTAGCCATTAAAGTTTGTACCCCGGCATGTCCTAGTTTTAGGTGTCTAGATCTAATTATTTTTTCAACTACGGGATGGTCATGCGGAAGTATGACAGGGTATCGAAAATTCATCGTATCTTCTCTCAGAAGTATACGCGATTTCAACCTTAGAACTCCAGCGGAATCCGTAATAATCTGGAACGATTTTAATCGATTATCTAGGGGGCCACTAAACGATTGTTCTTGAACTAATTTCAATAATTTATTTTCAGCTTCATTTTTCTCTTTTACAGTTAAAATACTATATTCTCTATCTTCTTTAGCTTTCTTGCAGTTTTGGTAAAATCTATACATCCATCCTATTACGTTAACTAATTTTTCATACGATGAAAATTTTGCAAAAATTTGTTCATTGTGAATATCTAAATTGTTGGCACTAATAATTGATTTTCTTCTTTCGGCATCTATAATTTCAAAATTTGGAAATATTTCTGATTGTGGCCACTCGTTAATTGGTTTCTTTAGCCACTGTGGTCCCTCCCACCATTTGTCTCGGGCTAAAACCTCAGCGGTACAACCCCTTGAAGGCAGGTCCGCAGGATTTAAATGGCCAGGAATAAAATGCCATTTTGAAGAATCACTTAAAGACCGGATTTCTGATACACGGTTATAAACAAAAGGCGCCCAATTTTCATTTCTTTTTATCCAATAAAGTGCATTGGCCGAATCAGTCCAATAAAAAATGTCAATATCATCTAATTTTAAATCCGTTTTGACACTATTTGCTAATCTAGCCCCAATATTGCAAGCCAACAATTCCAACCTCGGAATGGAAATTGTTTTCATAGGAGCAACTCGGCTTCTTGCTTGAACCAATTGACAGAAATTGTCATTCTCACCTTCAAACCGTATAAATATACACGTAGCATACGCTATTTTGCTAGCGTCACAAAAAACGTGCAAAGAATGCAGTTTATCTGCATCCCGAGAAAAACACCTAGGTATTTCAATAGTCCCTAATTTTTCTAATTGTTTTTTCCATTTTTCAAATTTTCTCTTGATAGAAATAGGTAATTCCGTATCCCATGTCACCTTAGCTTTCCAACACTCTTGTAATAATATTTTAGGTTCTAATGTTACAGGACACGTGTATCCGATAGGGTCAAATATTTTGTGTACAGCCGATAAAATGTTTCTTTTGGTTACTTTGCGTTCGTCTTCGGAAATTTCCTTTAAATCAACTGCTAAGGTGTCCCTACTAAAATCCCACATTAGACCCAAAACAGGGACTTTTTCCCCAGTCAAAACTTCTCGAAAACTATGCTCCCACCCGCGAAGCTCGAATTTTGCATCGCTAAGAAGGGTTTTTGACTCTTCGATAAATCTGTTCAGTTGTTCCGTACTATTAACACTCGTAACACAGTTGTCTACATAAAATGATTCTAACAATTTAAGCGCAGTGTTTTTAAATTGCTCCGGTGCGTTTTTTAAATGATATTCTAACGTGGCACCTAAAAGATAGGGGCTACAAGAAATGCCAAATACTACTCTTCTATGTTGAAGAGTTATAATTTTTTGAGGGTCCCCTTCTTCATACCACAGGAATTTCAAGAATGAGCGATCTTTTTCTGTAATGCCAATTTGCAAAAAAGCCTTTTTTATGTCAGCAATTACCCCAATTTTTCCTAATCTAAATCTATTTAATATAGAAGGAATCAGTTCTACGAGGTTAGGCCCCTTTTCAATACAGTCATTTATAGACGGCGAATCCTTTTCCCGAGCTGAACCATCGAAAACTGGCCGCACCTTTGTAGTGGAGTTTTCTTTAAACACCGCTCTATGAGGAAGGAAATGCTCACTACCTAATGTTTTTTTCTGATCAACTTTTTCTATTATTTTCTCATCTAACCAGTCATCGAATACTTGATTATAATCGCTTAATTTTCCTACCCTTTTTAATGAATCGACGCATGTTTTTAATCTACGTCGAGCGATATTTTCGTAACTGGGTAAACGAGGGTGGCCCTGTATCCATGGAAGACTAACCTCATACCTACCCTCGTCATCTACTCTAATGTTACTGAGAAAATGTTCTTTAGTGGCTATTTCTATTTCCTCTCTACTCTTTTTCTCCCCAGGATCGCGAATTCCTAAAGTGTCAAGTTGCCATAACTCGGTAATTTTTGCCTCTTTGACATGCAGCGAAAAAATTAAATTGTTCATATTCTTATTTTCATAACCTTCAGTTTTCCCAAGAATTGTCCAACCTAAACGAGTGTCCATGCAAGCCAATCCGCCCTGTAATTGTTTTAAATGTCCGGTAAATAATTTCCCGGCGACATCTGCACCAATTAACACATGTATCTCATCAGGAGAAAATTCATATAATAAATCATTAACTTTAGTGACTCTATCAGTCAAAACTATTCCGTACCGCTTTATTTCCTTAATAAAGGGTCCTTCCGGTATACGTGAAATTTCAGAGCAAATTTTTTGTTGGTCTAATACCTCAAATTTACATCGGAAACTATTATCCATATTTCCCAAATTAATCAAATATCTATCGTGTAGTTCTTCATATTGTCGCCCCCCAAATAAGCTATGCACTATTCTCTCTTTACTTATGCTACTATATCCTAACATTTTAGCAGCAAATTTCGATATGTACGATCGCTGCGAACCCGTATCATATAAAATTCTAACATTTCGTACGATATCCCCATTGTATATACGTACAACCAATGTTTGGAGCAAAACTCGTTTTCTAGAAGTTGTATTCGCAAGCATACAATCTTTATTAGCAGTTGAATCCTGTTTAGAATTTTCGCCTAAATTAATTTTACTCTTTTCTATGCACATGAACTGGTGGTGATTTTTCCCGCAATGAGAACAGTTAATTTTACTTTTACAAACTTTTGCTAAGTGGTTGACATTGAAGCAACGAAAGCATGCTCCTTTTCTTAATAAAGCATCTTTTCTTTTCGCCAGTGTCATTTTCCATACCGCTCTACAATTTTGACTACGGTGTTTGTTTTCGCAAAAAACGCACTGTTCTTCCGATTTTTTATCATCCGCATTATACAGTTCGGCCGCCGTAGGAAGAGAAAAATGTTTATCTTTTCGATCGAATTTTGTTTCTCTGTTTACTGAAACATCTTTATCGAAAGAAAACCCACTCTTAGCTAATTTAACCTTTTGCTCCATCTCAACTTCAATCTGTAAAAATTGCATTAAAACATCTAATTTATTAATTCCCTGATTTTTATCTTTATCCTTAACAGTTAAAGTACCAAGATGTCTTTCCCATAATTTAAGAATATCTGAAGGCAATGCCGATTCGACCAATGGATATAAAATCGACGAATAATTTTCGCTCGATACTCCTAACATTTTCAATGACCGAAGATAAGTTTCGATTTTATCATATAATTTAACAAGCGACAATTTTTGCCCTTGTCCCAAGGAATTATTAATAACTAATCCTAAGACTTCGCGTATATATACTTCAATTAAAACATCTGTCCTACCAAACCGTGCCTTCAACGATTGTATCGCTTCTGGATAGCTCTCAGCTGTGGGGGGAAAAGAATCCACTATTTCTCTGGCTCGCGATCCTTTCTGTGTAGCCATTATAAGGTACTGAATTTTATCTTCATTTGCTATATTATCATCTTCGTGAATTTTCTCGAATTGCCCCCAAAAAGTTAACCAGTTTTTAATTTCACCGTTGAAAGGCTGGAGCTCTAATTTAGGTAACTTAAATTTTCTTCTTGTTGCCATGCTATCTAATGTTACGGAACTATCTGGATTAAGACCTTTTTCTAATTTTTGTATATAACGCGATAATTTAGTTTTTGTTTCTTAAAAAATCGTATTATATTTTTCGATAGAATCATATTCAGTATCAAAAGCATCTTGCTTACAGGTTGGGTCTTCAGACAAATTATCAAGAATTTGTTTATCTAAATTTTCAAGTTCGTTTTGTTTCGCTTCTAATCTAATAAGAACTGAAGACAAACTATCTAAATCATCACAATTAGCCTGTATAAGGTCTTCAATTTCTTTAGTTAATTTCGTAAAATTTGAACGCACTGGCGTTCTTAACTTTCGTAATTTTTCCATAATTCTAAATCAAATTTTTTTCTAATTTCTAATTCACTAAACTATGGAGCACCCGATCCCAGCAGGGGATGCCACTTTTATGTGACAACTCCGACTGCCTAAATCAGATAATCACAGCAAGAGCTGCCACACAAAGAATTATCAACATACACATTGATTCTATAAAAAATCATATCATAAAAATTAGGTAAGACATAAAAATTCTTACCTCCTAAATTCCAATTCTACGAGAAAGTCGGGGTATCGGGTGTCCAAATCTTCTAAGCCTTCTACAGCAGCGTAAATATTGAAGACCACTTTAACTCAAAAACAATAATCTTCTTCATTTTCATACTTTTTAATAAAGACGAACACGAATCACAAAAAGACACACACAACAATAATATTTACAAATGGCCGTGACACTTTCACTATTACATCTTTGTTCTACAAAACTTCTAACTGAACTACAAAACAGAAAAAAAGAGAATTGAAATTAATAAACAAAAAATGTTCTCAGTCAAATAAAAAAGTTCGACGCATGCGCCGCAACTTTACGTAAGAGAGTAAAAAAGAGTTTCTTGTTTTTCATTGCGCAATAGTTTTTTTCCTGACAGGTGGTGGATGAAAGGAATATGAAATAAGTTCCAAATCCCGACAGAACAGCAGACTTTTTTGCAGATCATTTGAAATTCTCATTTTCAACAAAATTTGCAGTTCAATCATCTGAAAATTCCTTTGTCAATCATCCTAAAACATATTCCAAACTTCTTCAGTCGTTCATTTAAAAAGATTACAAAATTCATCAATTGATCATGGGAAAACTTGTGTAATTCATCAGTTTATGCTGTGGAAAAATTCTTCAACCAGTTGTGAAAAAATAATATAATTTGTTAAACAGGTGGGTCATTCCATGCCAAATCAACCAGTGACTCAACTTGACCCTTTCCGATTTCAATGAAACTGCTAGGGATCATTCTCTATGATGATATAAATTAGAACATATTTTTATTTTTTGTTTATCGCTTTAAATTTTTATACAATTAATTATTTAAATTGTGAAAAATCATCATTTTTTGACTTGCATAAACATTTTCAATTTTGAATTTTTCAAGTTCTATCAAACATAGAAAATTTTATGACCATTCATTTCAAAGAGGAGTTTATAAGGTTTAATTTGATATGCAAGTCAACTATGTATAGCTAAAATAAATAAAATTTAAATTTTTTTAAAATTAAAAATTTTTAAGCTATTGCATAGCTTCTATCACGGGCTTTGAGCGCGGCGACCGAATCCAAAATTTCCGTAACGCGAAAAATCCTAACACATCGGTAACGAAAAAACCTAACACTCGGCTAACGTCGTTTCAGCTCGGCAAACTTTGGCACGGTATCCTTCGGCAGACATTGTCGCGGTATTTTTCAGATATTAGGATATCAAATCTCAAACTTATGTTTCTTATGATCTAATTTTCATAGCGCGGCCAAATTTGTTTGGTAATTTGTTATGAGACAGTGTTAATTTTTGGTGACAGGAGACCCCCCACGGTGAAACTCGAAAAATTTAAAATGCTTATAATTCACGATCTAAGTTTCGTAGCGCAGCCAAATTTTGTTTGGCAATTTATTATGAGGCAGTGTTAATTTTTAGTGACAAGAGACCCCCATGATGAGGGTCGAAAATCTAAAATGCTTATAACTCGCTATCTAATTCTCGTAGCGCAGCCAAATTTTGTTTGGTAATTTATTATGAGAAATTGTTAATTTTCTGTGACAGGACACACCCCACGGTGTCGAAAAATTTAAAATGCTTATAACTCGCGATCTAATTTTGGTAGCTTGGCAAAATTTTGTTTGGTAATTTATTATGAGACAGTGTTAATTTTTGGTGACAGGAGACCCCCCACGGTGAGGGTCGAAAAATTTAAAATGCTTATAACTCGCGATCTAACTTTGTAGCGCGGCCAAATTTTGTTTGGTAATTTAGTATGAGACAGTGTTAATTTTTGGTGACAGGAGACCCCCCACCCCCCCCACCGTGAGAGTCGAAAAATTTAAAATGTTTATAACTCGCGATCTAAATTTCGTAGCACAGCCAAATATTGTTTGATAATTTATTATGAGACATTGTTAATTTTTGGTGACAGGAAACCCCTATGGTGAGGGACGAAAAATTTAAAATGCTTATAACTCGCGATCTAATTTTCGCAGCGCGGTCAAATTTTGTTTGGTAATTTATTATGATAATGTTACTTTTTGGTGACAGGAGACCCCCCACCGTGAGGGTCGAAAAATTTTAAATGCTTATAACTCACGATCTACTTTTCGTAGCGCGGCCAAATTTTGTTTGCTAATTTATTATGAGACAGTGTTAATTTTTGGTGACAGGAGACCCCCCACCGTGAGGGTCGAAATATTTAAAATGCTTATAACTCGCGATCTAAATTTCGTAGTGCGGCCAAATATTGTTTGTTAATTTATTATGAGGCAGTGTTAATTTTTGGTGACAGGAGACCCCCATGGTGAGGGTCGAAAAATTTAAAATGCTTATAACTCGCGATCTAATTTTCGTAGCGCGGCCAAATTTTGTTAGGTAATTTATTATGAGGCAGTGTTAATTTTTGGGGTCAGGAGACTTTCCCACGGTGAGGGTCGAAAAATTTAAAATGCTTATAACTCGAGATCTAATTTTGGTAGCTTGGCAAAATTTTGTTTGGTAATTTATTATGAGACAGAGTTAATTTTTGGTGACAGGAGACCCCCCACGGTGAGGGTCGAAAAATTTAAAATGCTTATAACTCGCGATCTAACTTTTTAGCGCGGCCAAATTTTGTTTGGTAATTTAGTATGAGGCAGTGTTAAATTTTGGCGACAGGAGACCCCCCACACTGAGGGTCGAAAAATTTAAAATGCTTATAACTAGCGATCTAAATTTCGTAGCGCGGCCAAATATTGTTTGGTAATTTATTATAAGATATTGTTAATTTTTGGTGACAGGAGACCCTCATGGTGAGGGTCGAAAAATTTAAAATGCTTATATAACTCGCGATCTAATTTTCGTATCGCGGCAAAATTTTGCTTGTTAATTTATTATGAGACAGTGTTAATTTTTGATGACAGGAGACCTCCTCCCCCCCCCCCTAAGATGAGGGTAAAAAAATTTAAAATGCTTATAACTCGCGATCTAATTTGTGTAGCACGGCGAAATTTTGAGGAGTTTTCAAGAGGAGTTTTCTTCGTTACTAAAAACTTTCAGAAACCCCATTTTTTTTTACTATATTTTTTGCAGTATTTGGCGGACATAATTTGATTATACAAGGCAGATATTTTAATATAAAGAAAGTTGTTTTTAGACGTTATTTTTAATTTATTGTGTTTAATAATATTAATATGAAATAAAACTGTTAAAGTGTTATTTCATAATTTTATTTTCAAAATTTCTAGAACGAATTCGATATTTATGTATCAACAAAAGAGCCAAACTGAGAACCTTGGCCCCATATGGGAAACTACTGTTTTGGACTATTATCCAACAAATCTTTCTCTGCTCCACAGGCATACATTAATTTGTAAACCATATAATAACATGGCGTTAAGGGGCTCCGCCACTGAAATTCTCCCCAGTAAGGGCTCCTTGAGCCAAAAACTTTGGGAACCGCTGCCTTATCCTTTCTCAAAAATTTGTCTGGAATGAATGAACCAAACTGGTACTTAACACATAGCCTCTAATCACAACTGAACCAGCATTAACTTAAAAACAGCAACTTAACCTACTAAAAGAAATTATATCTCCTTGTCCAACACTTGAAGTCCACTTTTAAACCTTTACTATATTGGGTCATATCCAAAAGCAGTGCATTACCAAAATTTATAACAATGGCATATGCTCTAAAAATATAGACCATCAAGGATAAGCAAAAACAATATATTTTAAATCTTTAAATAAAATATATAAATATAATCAAACAAAAATATAAATCTTTACAATACTTTATTAAAAATAAAAACCATATAGAAATCATGTTTTAGATAGCACACAATAAAGTTACCAACATTGCTCAAAAACATGTAAAGGACATTTAACAACTCATTAATAGATGTCATTTACACAAAAATCTAAAGTCAAATATTCAGTGCAGGACAGGAGTTAAAAATACATGAATCCATGACATCAAATTACTCATTTAAGAAAAACACTCAATTTCTAGTTCAAAAAGTCTCTAAAAGAGATTCGTAAATAGTCCTAAATAGACCAAGATTATATCAAAAGAAAATTGAGTTATTCATTTTTCGATGTCATGACTTTAAATTCAAAAAATTTATCATTAATTCATCAAAACTTTCATTTTTAAATCTTAAATAACAATCTAAAAAAAAAAAAATCAAATAGTCCTCTCCCCAAAATAGAAAAATTTTTAATTCTATTTCATAAATTATGAATTTATATTAATGAAAAAAAAATTAAATTGGAGCAAATCCCAGGCAGAAATATTAGCTTTAAGGCCTGGGCATCTTAACCTCTAACACAAAAATAGTTAAGACATATCCCTCCTTTTTATTTCAAAGCATTCCACACTAAGATTTGTCCAAAACTGTAACAATTACTTTAATATAAACTATAATCATTATCCTTAAAACTTTTAACTTTAAATGTATAATTTATAAAAAATCATATAAGTTTAGATTTATATTACAGAATCTTTACATATTTTATATTATGGAATTATCTTTAAATTCATACTTTAGTTACTATTGAGGCAGAAATTAGCATCTATATGGGGAGTCAAGACCACATTTTCACAAATATCAAAAGTTTAAGTATAGCTGCAATAAAGTTTTCCTTCAATGCCTTAAATTCAACTTTACATAAAAATCATTAAGATAAGTTCTTCACTAAGAAAAGTTGCTCCTGTTTTTACTAATACATACTTAAATTCTAAAAAAAATTTCATTAATACCTTAGATTCAAATCCAATATGAGAATCATTAATTTATTCCTGTCCCAAATACTAAGCACTTTAACTCTCAAAAAGTAACTTTCAAAAATTAAACTTGAAATTTCTTATTTTTACACACATTTATCCCTTAATAGGATTATTTTAACTCTTACGACATAGCTTAAAATATACGCTATTTTTACACAATTACAAGAAATTCAAGATTAAAACATTCATTTCAAACGATGAAAGTATGGTGATCCAGGTGGCAATTTAATTCTAACATTCTTTAATTTAGCAACATTGAAAATAACACAATAAATTTAACAATGTTACATCTTAAATCTTTTCACATATATAAAACTTCTTACACCTTACTATCTCTTTACATAAAATAAGTTAAAGAAATATCACTAGATGGCAATCATTTAAACTGGAGAAAACCAGGAAGCCTTCCACATCAGTCAAGTTTTTAAAACTTATGGCAAAGTATTTCAAAAAGTCATTTAAATTTCAAGAAAAATTCAAAAGCAAACCTATTTCTCTAATTAAAAAAAAAAAAAAAAGGTATTCAAATTTCAAAATCAAAAATATTCAAAATTCATATCTTAATTTTAAAGACATTTCTTGCTTTCATTTTATAACATTCCGTAATCAAAAATATTCAAAAATAAATTTTCCCTACAAACAGATCTCCTGGTTTACTACCATAGTTAAGCACAAAAATTCACATCATCTTCCTATCAAAAATACAATGGAGCCCATCACGCTCCACTGCATATACTTATAAAAAAAAATTATATGAGCACTTTACATGATAAGATACCCATAAAAATATATTAAATTACTTTTAAGTTATTTCAATTTTTACTTATAAAAAAAAAATTTAAACTTTCATTTAATATCCAATTTGTATTCAAAATTACATTTAAAGGTCAGCATAATTTAAATTTACAAATTCATATTTCAAAAAAAATTTAATCTTTACACTAAAGTCATACAAAAAAAATGATTCATTTTATAGAAATTCAAAATTCTTAAATTTACTAATTAATATCTCAAAGTAAAGCCTTTACACCAAAGTCATGTTTAATTAAGTACAGATTCATTTTTATTCAAAAAGAATTAAAAATTTAAACCTACATATTTATATCTCTGACTTTAACATACAGCCCCCCCATCTAAAACTATTTCAAACATCCGGTAAAAAATTTTTACTTTCGATAATTATTAAGTCTTTAAACAAAATCAAACAAACAAAACTTACTATCTTTTAAACATTAATCTTTAAGTATATTATCATATTCAAGGGAAGGTATAACTTTAAAAAAATCATAAATATTTTTTTTTTTATTAAACTTTTAAATTTTTAAAATTAATTTTTATAAAGGGCACAACGTTAGTTGTAAAAAGCCCATAACCAAAATGATGGAATTTAAATACAATTCCATCGGGGTTGATTGTTTAGCAGAGTCGCATCAAAAACAGTGTCAGCGTTATGCTGATTTTGTAACCCCATAAGTAATTAAATTAATTTAATTTTTAACGTAATGCCCAAATGAATATCTAATTAAATGTTTAGTCAAGAAAAAAATTAAATCAAATGAAATAATGACATGCAAAATTAAAAACTTAACAGTCAACATTTATTAGTTCTTAAAATAAAATAAACATAAAATATAAAAACATAAATATAAGTAAAAATATATTGCATCTCTAATCGAATCATATTTAAAACAAAATATATTTTCTTTCTATTAAATCCATAAACCAGATATATGAATAAATATACTGTAAATTAAAATATACCAAGATAAACAAAATTGAACTTATCTGTAAGAAAAACAAGTAAAGATTTAAAGAACATTTTATAAGTCCTCTATTGTCTTGATTAAGTGAACTGGAGCTTGCTAAGTCAAAAACTGGAAAATGGTTTCAGTTCCAAAAAAAAATTAATCCAAGTAATATTCATCCGTAGATAGAGTTCCAAAAAATTCCATAATCAAAAGAAACCGAAGTGAAAAACAACAGCACTTCCTCACGAGAGAATAGCCAAACTTTCCTTAAGAAGGCGAAGGTCAAAAGTCCAAATCTCAGGGTCTCTTCTACCCGAACATCTCTTGACATCGATAATCATCACATAATTCCAAATCAATTATCTCACGTCAATGCAGACATCTCCTTCTAGCCTCCAGGTGTTTAAGTTTAGAAATAAAGTTTCAAATAGCCGAATATATTCTGTAAGTCTAAATGAAACATGAAAGCGTAATGAAATGCCATTACTAGATGAAAGTTCTATTTCAACTGATGACTTAAACTATTGTATTGAACAATGTATTAAACGAATTAAATAAATGACTTGACCGATGACACATCTGATTTCCAGATAACATAACACAACACAACATTCAACAGACGAAACTAAGAAAAAAACAGAAACAATAAAATACGAAGCTACTTTATGCCGGTGAGACTGAAGTATATATACTTCTCAAACGGATTGAACACCAGGTTTCTCCCCGCCGAGAGACACACCCACCAATCACAGAAGGATGAATGGCTGATGAGATCGTTACGTCTGATCGCGTAAGCGATTACGTCATCGACTCTCATCGCTACGCCTCCACATGGCGATATGGGGAGCTATGTCAAAAAGCGATGTTTACTTTTGAAAGGTGTGTGAAAAATATAAGTCTGCCGGGAAATATAAATTAACATAAAACTAAAGTTTAATTATACAGTTTATAGACAATTAACCAGAAATAAGACCTCCATTATAAAAGGTAAGTGTACTTTAAAGTATATTGAATTGTAAATAAAGATGACTATTGTAATTATTTGCTGTAAATTTAATTCTTATATAAATGAAACATGTAATGATTAAGGGCTGGATGAAATGGCCTGACTCTCACACTAAAGGACATTTCTTACAGTAAATGTCAACCAAAAGATAGTTACTACAGTGGCAAGAACACAGGGTCTATTTTGCTATCAAATGCCCCCCCTCTTGCCATCTGTATAACATGCAAGGGCTATGCCCAAAGGAAAACTGAAGGTCTATCAAAGAAAAGACAACACCTTAAAAAAATGCAGTCATCCCCTCGAGCTGACAAGCCACTAAAAAATACTTCCATCAACACCAATTCATCACAAGCCACAGCACCTAAACCATATTAACTTGAAAAATATCTAAAAGTATCTAAAAAAAAAATATTTATAGATGACTAGAATATCCGTAAATCAGCAAGCCCCAGCACACCTGAAATCGAAAATATTTAAAAACATTTACATATATACACACAAAAAATTATACACAATCACATAATCATGTATTAGTAAAAATTTTCCTCCAGTCCAAGATCACCAGCTTTACATTTTCGTATATATAAATAAAAAAAAACACTTTCTATTTTCTAATTGAGTTTTATCCATACAAAAAAATTATACTTTATCAATTTCTTATATTGATTAATTACACATGTTCACAATATAACAATTTCCATTAGTAATATCAATTATTCTTCCATGAAAATATACATTATAAATCTATTACAATATTTTACAATTTTCAATTAAAGGAACTAAACACTTGTACTAGTTTTCCTTTCAAAATTACACTTTTACTTTAAGTTCTGGCAGAATAACTTGTAAGATATGTTTAATTCTAACACATGACAATAATCTAATTAACCAAGCCCCCCTTTCACATAATAATTCTAGTAGAATTCCAACTTGTTAGCACCAGCTGACATTGTTCCTTCCCAAGAAAACTTCTTAACCAACTACAATTACTATAAAAATTACTATTATACCTTATCTTCACCTAACCAATGACTAAGAATCCTTACACATGGGACATAACAGAACTAAACCTAATTAGCCCAATCATTTGGGACCAACTAAAAATTTCATCTCCAGGAGACATAGCACACATTCTACCCACTCATGAAATGTATTGAAGATCCAAGTATTAGCCCCGGCACTAACCCAAGGATGTCAACACCTCCATTCAGCACCAATGCCAAGGCACGCATTCACTCAATTCTTTCCCTCACATAAAACATATACACGTAGTCACTGTCGGTTCAGACCACAAAAATATTCTTAAGCTGTAGTTCACCTCTGAATCCTGAAAAACACACATAAGTTTATAGGGCACTTCACAATCATACTCACACTCAAACTAACTTTCATCCCTATTTGAAAATCCACATGCTCTGGCGCCAAAGTCTTCACTCCCAATCTCTCAAAATATTTGACGAAGGTAAACCACAGACACGGATGAGTAATCACCACAAATTTTCAAAAAAAAAATGGATCGCCTACAATTCACAGCGATTCCCTAACACTTAATATTACTACAGAGGAACAACTAATCTGCCAGCCAGAGTTCGGGGCATTCAGATCAACAAAAATGTCATTTTCTTCCAAGAAAGACTAACACATCAAAAGGGTCTTTTCTCAAAGAAATCCTGAAACATCAGACATCTCTTATTTTTATTCAGAGTCCTACAAACAGCTACCTGCCAGAATTATATTTTTAAACTGAAGAATTACCTTTAAATAAAATCCAGATTAATTCAAATTCAGTAGAACTAAAAAAAATGATAAAATCTTAACCAAAAAAAAAAATCTAAATTAATTCAAATTAAATAGAACAGGTCAAAAACTTGATTAGATCTCAATACCCCCCTCACCATATATCACCAACATGAAGAGCAACCCAGGAATTCCTTTTACTCTCTTCAATTTAAAAGAATTCTGTAAAGGGGCAAAGATCCATCAACAAAAAGACTTTCTCAGACAGTACACGACATGGGTCATTCAGAAATTCAGCCTAACCTGCCAACAAAATTTCCAGCATGATGAGAATAACAGTAGAGTTCAACTCAACACTATACAAAGTACATTCTACAAACCCAATAAAGTCTATCTGACCTGTAATTTACATGATTCTCTAAAAAGTTAATTCTATTTAAATCTTTGTCCTTAAAACTTGATCCCAAAGAATTCAAAAAAATACCTTTTTCATACAATTAAATTCTTCAATTAATAACACTTTAAATGAAAAAGGCTAATTTAATCAGACTTTTACTTAAAAAAAATGTTTAGCTAGCATTGCTTCTCAAAAAAAAATTGAGCCTAACACAAAGTTTCTTATTCTGTCCAACATACTAAATCGTCTAACTTACATTAACAGTTTTCCTTTTCAATCTTCAAATTTACCAAATTCCTTCAAAAAAAATCCTCAAACTGCCATTTCAGCCACTGTCAAAAATTTAACCTTTCATCTCTTTAAATCCTTACCAGAAAATTCAAAGTACCATCCTGAACCACTTTTAAACTTTCTAAAAAAAACATCTCAAAATGTCCAATACTTTTCGACATCCATCCAAATTTCCACCAAAAAGTCGAGTCAACTTAGCATGCTATCCATTAACTAAAAATATTGTTTAACCTTTAATTAAAAATAACTAAACAAAATTTAAATAAAGGCTGATTCAGTCCCAGCTGGCCATATAACATCAGACCACTTAAATCAGGTTCAAAGTACTTCTCAAATACCTTATCCCAGAGGTTCCCAAAGTGTGCTCCGCGGAGCCCTTGGGGCTCCGCCTACACTTTTTAGGGGCTCCCCGGCGTTCCAAGAAAATAAACAAAACATGAAATAAATTCGCATAATACAAATAATTTTTTTAAACACATATAGGAATTTAAGTGTGCATGACAAAAATACATACTTCTATCATTGGGTTAAAAAATTCATATATTAAAATATTAATAAATCTATTAACTTCATGCAAAAACATTGTACTATATATGTATCTATTTTCTATGTAATATTTTTGGTTTGAACTATTTTTTTTAAATTTACTTATATAATGTGTTTTAAAAATTCGATTCAAAATTTTAGTTTTTCAGTTTTAGTTATTTAAATCTCCCAGACTATTTTTCATAGTTGTATTTAATTTTTAAAACAATGTTTGTCTCTTACAATGTAGTTTTTTTAAAAAATAAGATCTTGTATCATTTAAAGCCTTTCACTAGATCAATTTTACATTTGTGTATATTATGTATATATTTCTTTCTATATATAACTTTATTTTCTTTAACCTGTTTATGTTATTTGTATGTTTAATTTTTCTATACCGTTTTTCATCGTAAAACAATGTTTGTAGATTAAAACGCCTGTTTTGTTTTTTTTTCTTTATTTAATAAACAAAACTTATATCATTGAATAAAACACTCTTTAGGTTCAATCAATATTTGTATACATGGTGTATATAACTTTTTTATTTTCTTTTTGTAACGTTAACTCTTTTAATCAGTTTATTTTATATTAATTAATTCTTAGGTTTTTAAAATTTTTAGGCTTTTTTATATAATTGTACTTATTTTTTAAGCAATGTATGTCACTGAAAACGCACTTTTTTAACACCTTTTATCATTTAACAATCTCTCTTTAAAATATTGTTTTAATTGGTCCCTGCAATGGCTAAGATTTTCATCTTATGATGCCATATTTTCCTATAAGAAATAAGGCTGTAGCAATATATATATATATATATATATATATATATATATATATATATATATATATATATATATATATATAATGTTCTTTACAATCGTCCTCGCTCTAACAATCTAAACTTTGCTCAGCTCCACGCCTTGCTTAGAATTTTTGTCAATGAGTAGCCGCCTTGATATATATTTAAACTTATTTAAATTTATTTATTATTATACATCCCGTTTTATTAGTGCAGTTTTTCTCCTAGTTACAGTTTTTTAACAATAGTTTAAGCGTAATAACGTATAGTTTTTAACCGTATATCTAGTTTAAGCTATAAAGAATGGGGGAAAGTTTCTTTCCAAACTATAATTAATAGCTAAATACTTGAAATAACACACACACACACAAAAGAAACGATACTGCACCTAACAATACCAGTTTTCGATATTGCCCCGCCCACTTAAACGTTAAGATAATGATCTGTTTCTAAATGTATTTTAGAAAAATGGTTCAAAAGAATAAGCTCAGGGAGCGATTATTTTTCGTTTCATGTTCAGAAGTACCAGAAACGTAAAAAAGATCGAAAAAATAATACTTAATCGCATGATTCTATTAGTAGGCGGGACTAGGGAAAACGTCTTATATAATTACTCGAGGGCGACTGGTCCTAGGCATTTTCTTTCTTTTTTGAGTAGCCTATTGGGATTTTACAGAGATCTTTCTTACTAAACGAACACTGTAAAACTTACCTTTTTTTTCTCTGTGCGTGTTGTTTTTGCCATAAATGATTATAGAATCGCATAAGCTGCAATGCAATGCATAGCACAGACAGGATTGATCTTTATTTCCGAGTTCACACATGAAATCTCAAAAGAATATTAATTTTTAAATGGATGCTATTAGCCCTTTAACAGTATTGCTCGAACGTAGCTCAGACAAGAGGAGTTTTCTTCGTTACTAAAAACTTTCAGAAACCCCATTTTTTTTTACTATATTTTTTGCAGTATTTGGCGGACATAATTTGATTATACAAGGCAGATATTTTAATATAAAGAAAGTTGTTTTTAGACGTTATTTTTAATTTATTGTGTTTAATAATATTAATATGAAATAAAACTGTTAAAGTGTTATTTCATAATTTTATTTTCAAAATTTCTAGAACGAATTCGATATTTATGTATCAACAAAAGAGCCAAACTGAGAACCTTGGCCCCATATGGGAAACTACTGTTTTGGACTATTATCCAACAAATCTTTCTCTGCTCCACAGGCATACATTAATTTGTAAACCATATAATAACATGGCGTTAAGGGGCTCCGCCACTGAAATTCTCCCCAGTAAGGGCTCCTTGAGCCAAAAACTTTGGGAACCGCTGCCTTATCCTTTCTCAAAAATTTGTCTGGAATGAATGAACCAAACTGGTACTTAACACATAGCCTCTAATCACAACTGAACCAGCATTAACTTAAAAACAGCAACTTAACCTACTAAAAGAAATTATATCTCCTTGTCCAACACTTGAAGTCCACTTTTAAACCTTTACTATATTGGGTCATATCCAAAAGCAGTGCATTACCAAAATTTATAACAATGGCATATGCTCTAAAAATATAGACCATCAAGGATAAGCAAAAACAATATATTTTAAATCTTTAAATAAAATATATAAATATAATCAAACAAAAATATAAATCTTTACAATACTTTATTAAAAATAAAAACCATATAGAAATCATGTTTTAGATAGCACACAATAAAGTTACCAACATTGCTCAAAAACATGTAAAGGACATTTAACAACTCATTAATAGATGTCATTTACACAAAAATCTAAAGTCAAATATTCAGTGCAGGACAGGAGTTAAAAATACATGAATCCATGACATCAAATTACTCATTTAAGAAAAACACTCAATTTCTAGTTCAAAAAGTCTCTAAAAGAGATTCGTAAATAGTCCTAAATAGACCAAGATTATATCAAAAGAAAATTGAGTTATTCATTTTTCGATGTCATGACTTTAAATTCAAAAAATTTATCATTAATTCATCAAAACTTTCATTTTTAAATCTTAAATAACAATCTAAAAAAAAAAAATCAAATAGTCCTCTCCCCAAAATAGAAAAATTTTTAATTCTATTTCATAAATTATGAATTTATATTAATGAAAAAAAAATTAAATTGGAGCAAATCCCAGGCAGAAATATTAGCTTTAAGGCCTGGGCATCTTAACCTCTAACACAAAAATAGTTAAGACATATCCCTCCTTTTTATTTCAAAGCATTCCACACTAAGATTTGTCCAAAACTGTAACAATTACTTTAATATAAACTATAATCATTATCCTTAAAACTTTTAACTTTAAATGTATAATTTATAAAAAATCATATAAGTTTAGATTTATATTACAGAATCTTTACATATTTTATATTATGGAATTATCTTTAAATTCATACTTTAGTTACTATTGAGGCAGAAATTAGCATCTATATGGGGAGTCAAGACCACATTTTCACAAATATCAAAAGTTTAAGTATAGCTGCAATAAAGTTTTCCTTCAATGCCTTAAATTCAACTTTACATAAAAATCATTAAGATAAGTTCTTCACTAAGAAAAGTTGCTCCTGTTTTTACTAATACATACTTAAATTCTAAAAAAAATTTCATTAATACCTTAGATTCAAATCCAATATGAGAATCATTAATTTATTCCTGTCCCAAATACTAAGCACTTTAACTCTCAAAAAGTAACTTTCAAAAATTAAACTTGAAATTTCTTATTTTTACACACATTTATCCCTTAATAGGATTATTTTAACTCTTACGACATAGCTTAAAATATACGCTATTTTTACACAATTACAAGAAATTCAAGATTAAAACATTCATTTCAAACGATGAAAGTATGGTGATCCAGGTGGCAATTTAATTCTAACATTCTTTAATTTAGCAACATTGAAAATAACACAATAAATTTAACAATGTTACATCTTAAATCTTTTCACATATATAAAACTTCTTACACCTTACTATCTCTTTACATAAAATAAGTTAAAGAAATATCACTAGATGGCAATCATTTAAACTGGAGAAAACCAGGAAGCCTTCCACATCAGTCAAGTTTTTAAAACTTATGGCAAAGTATTTCAAAAAGTCATTTAAATTTCAAGAAAAATTCAAAAGCAAACCTATTTCTCTAATTAAAAAAAAAAAAAAAAAAGGTATTCAAATTTCAAAATCAAAAATATTCAAAATTCATATCTTAATTTTAAAGACATTTCTTGCTTTCATTTTATAACATTCCGTAATCAAAAATATTCAAAAATAAATTTTCCCTACAAACAGATCTCCTGGTTTACTACCATAGTTAAGCACAAAAATTCACATCATCTTCCTATCAAAAATACAATGGAGCCCATCACGCTCCACTGCATATACTTATAAAAAAAATTTATATGAGCACTTTACATGATAAGATACCCATAAAAATATATTAAATTACTTTTAAGTTATTTCAATTTTTACTTATAAAAAAAAATTTAAACTTTCATTTAATATCCAATTTGTATTCAAAATTACATTTAAAGGTCAGCATAATTTAAATTTACAAATTCATATTTCAAAAAAAATTTAATCTTTACACTAAAGTCATACAAAAAAAATGATTCATTTTATAGAAATTCAAAATTCTTAAATTTACTAATTAATATCTCAAAGTAAAGCCTTTACACCAAAGTCATGTTTAATTAAGTACAGATTCATTTTTATTCAAAAAGAATTAAAAATTTAAACCTACATATTTATATCTCTGACTTTAACATACAGCCCCCCCATCTAAAACTATTTCAAACATCCGGTAAAAAATTTTTACTTTCGATAATTATTAAGTCTTTAAACAAAATCAAACAAACAAAACTTACTATCTTTTAAACATTAATCTTTAAGTATATTATCATATTCAAGGGAAGGTATAACTTTAAAAAAATCATAAATATTTTTTTTTTTTTATTAAACTTTTAAATTTTTAAAATTAATTTTTATAAAGGGCACAACGTTAGTTGTAAAAAGCCCATAACCAAAATGATGGAATTTAAATACAATTCCATCGGGGTTGATTGTTTAGCAGAGTCGCATCAAAAACAGTGTCAGCGTTATGCTGATTTTGTAACCCCATAAGTAATTAAATTAATTTAATTTTTAACGTAATGCCCAAATGAATATCTAATTAAATGTTTAGTCAAGAAAAAAATTAAATCAAATGAAATAATGACATGCAAAATTAAAAACTTAACAGTCAACATTTATTAGTTCTTAAAATAAAATAAACATAAAATATAAAAACATAAATATAAGTAAAAATATATTGCATCTCTAATCGAATCATATTTAAAACAAAATATATTTTCTTTCTATTAAATCCATAAACCAGATATATGAATAAATATACTGTAAATTAAAATATACCAAGATAAACAAAATTGAACTTATCTGTAAGAAAAACAAGTAAAGATTTAAAGAACATTTTATAAGTCCTCTATTGTCTTGATTAAGTGAACTGGAGCTTGCTAAGTCAAAAACTGGAAAATGGTTTCAGTTCCAAAAAAAAATTAATCCAAGTAATATTCATCCGTAGATAGAGTTCCAAAAAATTCCATAATCAAAAGAAACCGAAGTGAAAAACAACAGCACTTCCTCACGAGAGAATAGCCAAACTTTCCTTAAGAAGGCGAAGGTCAAAAGTCCAAATCTCAGGGTCTCTTCTACCCGAACATCTCTTGACATCGATAATCATCACATAATTCCAAATCAATTATCTCACGTCAATGCAGACATCTCCTTCTAGCCTCCAGGTGTTTAAGTTTAGAAATAAAGTTTCAAATAGCCGAATATATTCTGTAAGTCTAAATGAAACATGAAAGCGTAATGAAATGCCATTACTAGATGAAAGTTCTATTTCAACTGATGACTTAAACTATTGTATTGAACAATGTATTAAACGAATTAAATAAATGACTTGACCGATGACACATCTGATTTCCAGATAACATAACACAACACAACATTCAACAGACGAAACTAAGAAAAAAACAGAAACAATAAAATACGAAGCTACTTTATGCCGGTGAGACTGAAGTATATATACTTCTCAAACGGATTGAACACCAGGTTTCTCCCCGCCGAGAGACACACCCACCAATCACAGAAGGATGAATGGCTGATGAGATCGTTACGTCTGATCGCGTAAGCGATTACGTCATCGACTCTCATCGCTACGCCTCCACATGGCGATATGGGGAACTATGTCAAAAAGCGATGTTTACTTTTGAAAGGTGTGTGAAAAATATAAGTCTGCCGGGAAATATAAATTAACATAAAACTAAAGTTTAATTATACAGTTTATAGACAATTAACCAGAAATAAGACCTCCATTATAAAAGGTAAGTGTACTTTAAAGTATATTGAATTGTAAATAAAGATGACTATTGTAATTATTTGCTGTAAATTTAATTCTTATATAAATGAAACATGTAATGATTAAGGGCTGGATGAAATGGCCTGACTCTCACACTAAAGGACATTTCTTACAGTAAATGTCAACCAAAAGATAGTTACTACAGTGGCAAGAACACAGGGTCTATTTCCTATCAGAGACCACCCAAGATGAGGGTAAAAAAATTTAAAATGCTTATAACTCGCGATCTAATTTGTGTAGTACGGCGAAATTTTGTTTGTTAATTTATTATGAGGCAGTGTTATTTTTTGGTGACAGGAGACCCCCCCGGTGAGGGTCGAAAAATTTAAAATGCTTATAACTAGCGATCTACTTTTCTTAGCGCGGCCAAATTTTGTTTGGTAATTTATTATGAGACAGCGTTAAATTTTGGTGACAGGAGACCCCCCCCCCCCCACCGTGAGGGTCGAAAAATTTAAAATGTTTATAACTCGCGATCTAATTTTCTTAGCGCGACCAAATTTTGTTTGGTAATTTTTTAAGCTATAGCATAGCTTTTATCATGGGCTTTGAGCGCGGCGACCGAATCTAGAAATTCTGTAACGAGAAAAAATCCTAACACTCCGGCTAACGTCGTTTCAGTTCGGCAGACTTCGGCACGGTATCCTTCGGTAGACTTCGGCAGACATTGATGCGGTATTTTTGCATAAGTTGATAAAAAGTGCTATGCAATAGCTTTATCGCGGCAGTCCCCGAGTGGCACACGTATTTTTTTTAAATAAGAATTTTTTTAAAATTTGAAAATTTTTTAGATAGTCATTTTTTAAAATTTTGAAAAGATTGTATGTTTGTTGTAATATTATAAGCTTTAAATTCTGAAATTTTTAGAGTGGGATCTCAAAAGGATCAGGAGTTATTAAATAAAAGCAAAAATTACCATTAAAATAACAATTTAATTCGGTCTATTTTGTTATTTATTTATGATTTGTATGGTAATTTTCAGCTTTTATTTCATAACTCCTGATCCCATTAAGATCCCACTCTAAAAATTTCAGAATTTAAAGCTTATAATATTACAGCAAACATACAATTTTTTCAAAATTTTTAAAAATAACTATCTAAAAAATTTTCAAATTTTAAATTTTAAATTTTTTTAAATTTTTATTTAATTTAATTATACATAGTCGACTTGCATATCAAATTAAACCTTATAAACTCCTCTTTGAAATGAGTGGTCAAAAAATTTTCTATTTTTGATAGAACTTGAGAAATTCAAAATTGAAAATATTTATGCAAGTCAAAAAATGAGGATTTTTTTAAAATTTAAATAATTATTTGTATAAAAATTTAAAGCGATAAACAAAAAATAAAAATATGATCTGATTTATATCCCCATAGAGAATGATCCCTAGCAGCTTCATTGAAATCAGAAATGGTCAGGTTGAATATTGAATTTTTTTGGTTGATTGATTTGACATGGAATGAACCAGGTGCAGAAAAAAAAATCCAAAATTTTTACCAATCAATTGCAAGAAAAAATGGATAAAATTGTCAATCGTAGAAAGAAAATATCACAAAATTCACCAGTTGATTAAGGGTAAAGATATGTGAAGCCAATGGATTGTGTGAATTTTGTCAATCAGTAGCAGATAAAAACAATTTTTTATTACTTTTTTTGGAAGAAATACCTGCAAATTTTGCCTTTCTATCCAAGAAAAGTATGATAAAATTTTCCAATTGGTCACATATTAAGAAAAAAAAATCATCAATCAGTTGAAGACTCTCTCCCCTTTCCCTCCCCCCCATGATTCTTTCCATTTGCCAGTAAGAAAATTTAGCAAAATTGTGCAATCAATTGGTTGTAAATATGGATAAAATTTGCCATTGGACAAAAATACCAGAATACCATACCAGAAAAATGCATGATTTTTCTCCATCTGTCGCAAGAAACTGCTGCAAAATTTGCTTATTGCAGGCAGGGGCGTCGCCATGGGGGGGTATGGGGGGGGAGCCTCCCCCCCCAATATATGTGAAGTTGGGAAATTTGAGCTTAGAGTTGGGAAAATTTAGATTTTTGAAAGACTTTCTTTTTTTTTAATAATTACAAGAAATATATGAACTTTTTATTCTTTCGGTGACAATGGTTTAGCAAACAAGTTAAATTATCAAAAGAAATCAACCAGACTCAATTTGTCATTGTATTTCTCTGTTCTATGAAAACATCATACACTTATTAGACCTAAATGTCTCTGCTCCTGTGTATCAATATCTGACTCTAAACAGCTTTCTCCACTCCTTTGTTTCCTCCAAAACTTTCATTTCTGAAAAATTTCAAATTATAGTCCGTGACTTTTATGTTACTTTCGTATGAAAATCCATAATGGCTCATATACTAGAAGTCTGTCCGGGCCTGGGCTTGGTCCAAGGTACTGGCATGGCCCGTGGACCGAGCAGGCAAACTTTCAAACAGAGTGCTTCCACCATTCTGATATAAAAATTTAAAAGAAGCTCATAAAATTTGAATTATTTTCAATAAATATGAGTTTCACAAGAATGCGTATAAATGTGCTGCATGAGCCGATTTTATTTTAACAACACTATTGCAAAAATATATTTTGTCCAAAATGTAGAGAACGTCATCGGATAGTTAATCATGTTTGAGCCTGAGCTTAGCTTTTTTTGCAGACTCGGGCAGGAGCACCGTCAGTTTATTACCCCTCCCCCTTTTTAATCCTCAAACCAGAAAAATTATCAAATCATAGATGCAAAAAAAAGTAAAAATGTCGAATATGAAGTCGCAAAGGACTGATGAAAACTTTCACTTTAGACAGATTTTTATCTTTGGCGGGAAATTTTCAAGCAATTTTTACGTCAGGAGTATGAAAGGAGGACACTGTGCAACATCAAACACCCTACAGTTGGCGGGGGGATTCCCCTCACATCGCCAGGTCCCCCAAAATGGCTTTCCAGATTGTTTATTACCTTGTTCATAGTCATATAATAACAAACATCTTCATTAATCTCTCACATTTTCTTCCGGAAGTTTTTTTTTTTTTTTTTTTTTTTTGTAATAGAGGCTGCGATCAAAAATGTCTGTTTTCTTGTGGGGAGGGGATGTCTCCCCTGTCCTTCCCAAATGGCTCTCCTGGACTCGGGTTAGGCCGAGGTAAGGATTATTTTTTTCTGCATAGTTGAGTCGGGACGGAACTGGACTTGGTTGCTCTTGGCATGTGTCGGGCGGACAGTTTTGCTTTGCAAAATAAGTAATAATGATAACGAACTTTTGGTAAGGGGAATCATCGGAAATGTATCTTGAGGTGGTTCTCAAATTCCCTGTTGAATAACACAAAACTTTCTGAAACATTTTCTGACTCATTTTTAAAAGAAAATGCATAACATTGACAGGCCTGAAGTGATTGGATTGAAACGATTTCGAATTGAATAGCGTTTTCCATTTTTCGATAAATAAATTACTTATCCAATTACAGGCGATTATTGTTACACAACGACAGTTTTCTCTTCTTTACTTGCTATGACGTTTTGAAAATCGAATCAAAAACTAATATTTGACAGCCTTTTCTGAAATATATGTTGCTTTCATTCCAAGAAAAAAGAAAGCGCCATTCGATAACATTTTTTCTAAATAAGAACATCTGCCAATTTTATGCGTTTCCGAACAAAAGTGAATTGAGAAATGCGCAAGAAAACAATTATTTTAGATTCTTTTTATCAGCATTCTTTAGAAGAATCTTAATTGTACGTTAAGAAAAATCCGAATTTTTTGTAGCTATCAAATTGGCCCGCGGATCGGGCCTGGTTTAATTGTTTTTTACGCAAGCTGTTCCTGTTTTCAAAGATTTTTGTTCAGGCCGGCCCCTGAACTGTGAAAATATAGATCCGGCTCGAGCCAAAGTTTTAATTTTCAAATCGGGCCGTGCTGGGCCAAAATAGCTTATATGTAGTCGGGACCGTGCTCTGATCTGGAAATTCCAGCCGGAAAAGACATGCATAGCAAAGACAGTAAACAAAAAAGGGAATTTTTAAACAAACTAATGATGGTTGACGAAAGAAAAGAAATCGCAATAGATCTTTAAAAATAAAATTAATAATTCCAATTATAACATATTCTACTGTCAAAATGAAAATAAAACAAGAAAATATTCACATCTTTTCATATTTAACCCGTCGTCGTCGCGTCGCCGGAGAATTTATACAACGGCTTTAGTCGTCGAGTCAATCTAAGCTTAAAAATCTGTAAATTTTATTTCAAAATAGCAATCTATTCTAATATTGTAAAACAAAAATGCAATTTGTATTTCCGTTTTATGCTAATCTCAAATAGTATTAAAAGAACTTGGAATAAGTAACTTTGAAAAAAAAAAAAAATATTAAAAATATTTATTCAGGCGCCAAAAGAAAAAAAAAAAAAAAAGAAAAGCTGGAGTCCTAATTTCTATAATAGTAGCTACACCTGCTATATTACGTAACTGGGCAACAATATCCAATGAGTTTTCGCCAGAAAAAATACTGGTAACCCTTTGTCGTCAAGAAAAAATAATCATAAAAGCAAATGTGATTTCAAAAAATTATTGATTCTGATAAATGTGTTCCTTTTTACTTTGTTTGTGTGCGGATAAAAAAACTGCTATATTTTTATCGGTTTATAAAATATGAAACCAAAGCGATATAAAGTTCAATGTTGTAATTGTAAAGCAGTATTTAATAATGACTATAAATCTCAGCATGAAAAAAACAATCATAATGGGAATAGAGTTTCTGTGCAGGAAATTGGAGCCCCTAAAAATCCATTCGATGCTTCAGTACGTAAAAGGAAAAAAGTGGACGATGTGAAATCGGAACAAATATATAAATATGATAGCAGTCCGTCAAATGAAGAAATAATCAGCATAAGTTGCAATACTGATGTGTTGAACTTAAATAAAAAGTCTGAAGAAATAAAAGATTTTTCTTTTCCTATAAACAACACCGAGAGCGAAGATCAACTTCTTCAACAGTGTAATTTGGATTTTTCAAAAGAAAGTGAATTTCTACATGAGGCTACGAATTCCAAAACTCAAAACCAATCTGAAATGGATAATGAATTTCAAAACGAGACTGCAAGCTTCACAAATGAAAACCAAACTAAAGAAGAAAATGAAAATAAGTCGGACTGGGTGTCTTTTATGGGAAAATTTTCTTTTATTCTCGAAAAATTAACTGAGAGCAAAACTATTTTTTCTCAATATAATGAATCTGACATAGTTAACGAGAAATTGGCAATAACTGAGATTGTTAACTTTATCTCTTCAATTAAAGAAACCTGTGATATAGTTCTTGAAGAGGGGTGCAGAGTATTGAATAAACTGAATAATGAGTTAGAATTTTCAATTGAAGACAGTGGAAGTGCCTCTGAAATAGTAAATCATGATCCTGGTCTACGTCCAGATACTTTAAATGAAAATTAGAAAAATTATTTAATTCAGTTAGGTCCACATCAACCTAAATTAGCATGTTTTCCTTCTGATGGAAAAAACCGGTTTAATCCCCACTGGTATACAGAATTTGAATATTTAGAGTACAGTACAGCAAAGCATGCTGCTTTTTGCTTTGTATGTTGTCTTTTTCCTGTTGGTATAGGTCGTGAAAAAAGAGAAGATGCTTGGACTTCAACCGGAGTAAAAGTATGGGGTAAAATGAAAAGTTGCGGAAAAGATAAATTAGGGAAGCTCCAACAACATTTCTCATCTCAAGCTCATAAGTCTGCTCTATATGATTTTTGTAATTTTCTTGTAAAGAAAAAACATATTGATGTCTTAATTGACAAATCAAAAAGGCAAGTTTTAATTCAGGAAGAAAAAGTTCGAATGCACAACAGAGAAGTTATCAAAATTTTAATGGATACTTGTAAAACATTCGGAAAGCAAGGATTAGCATTTCGAGAGTCAAACACCGATGATATTAATAAAGGAAATTTTTGCGAAGTGATACAGCTTATCTCAAGGCACAATACTACAATGAAATGTTGGTTTGAAGATAAAAAATTGAGACCATATCATGTTACATATATGAGTCCAGAATCTCAAAATGAAATGATAAATTTAATAGCATCTGAAATTCGTCAGGTAATCACTTCTGAAATAAAAAATAGTTTATGTTTTGCAGTTTTGGCCGACACAACTCCAGATCTGTCACACAAAGATATAATGTCTATTGTTATCCGAAGTGTAAGTAATGAAGGTGAAATTAGGGAAAGATTGGTCAAAACAATTGAATGTAGTGACAAAACTGGAAAGGGAATGGCAGATTTAATTTTACAGTGCTTAAATGAAATAGAAATTGATTATTCGAAGCTTGCATTCCAGTCTTATGATTTTGCTCAAAATATGTCCGGGAGGTTCAATGGTGTACAAAAACATATATCTGAGATTGTCGGTCACAGTGTTCCTTACATACCTTGTCAAGATCACCGCACTAATACTGCTCTAGATGGTTTGGTTTGGTTTATTTTTGTCGTCCGATTATCTGCGCTAGGGATATAGGACCAGGGGGGAGTGCCCTTCGTGGGGGACTTTCTTAGGGAACCTAACCCGTATTTACGCAAGGTTCGAAGAAAACCACGAAAACTCCGAACGAATACTGCTCTAGAACATGCTTGCAACGTTAGCATATTAATTCAAGATTTGTTTAACATCCTTGAAGAGCTCTATGTCTTTTTCACATCAAGTACAAAAAGATTTAAGCATTATCAGTCAAGTGTAGAGAACATTGATAAAGTAATTCAACTTAAAAATCTATCAAAAACCAGATGGACCGCAAGAGCTGAATCGGTCAAAGCCTTAACTCAATCGTTTGAAATGGTAATAGAACTATTAGAAAATATTTTCAATGAAAAGACTTTTGATTCCTCTACTAGAACAAAAGCATTTGGAATTTATAAAAAAATGAAAACTTTTGATTTTATTGCATCATTTTTTTTCATGAAAAACATCTTAAGCAAAATAAAAATTTTAACTGAAATTCTGGAGACACCTGATTTTAACGTCATTGACTGCATTGCGATAATAAAAAGTACTGTCCAAAGCTTACAAGCAATTAGTGATGATTCCACTGGAATGAATAATCTTATAAAAAGTTCAATTGTATTCGCTGAAAAAATGGGGATAGATGTTGAATCAGACTTCCGAAAACACCATAGAAAAAGGGTTCCACCTAAAAAAATTGATGAAAACAATAGAACAGCAATGGACATAGATTTAAATACTTTTTACAGGAAAGAATTCAAAGAAGTTTTGGACACATTAATAATGGGTTTCAATGACAATGTTTTATATATCAAAGATACTATTGAACCGATACATTCGATTTTTAAGCTACCATTCACCAAAGCAAATTTGAGCATAAGTAATCTAGAAAAAGTTATTAACATGTTTCCTCCTGGATCTGATAAACCTGACATACACGACTTGCAGAGTCAAATGGAAATACTTTTTGACTTGTGTTCAAACAATAATGTTGACTCTCTTAACGGACTTTTCGTTCATGCCAAAAAATTCAAAAATTATTTAGGTCAAGCCTTCAAACTGTGCATTTTAACATTCACAGCAGCTTATGGTGTTGCGTCAAATGAAAGGACATTTAGTCAGCTAAAAATTATAAAAAATGAATTACGAACTACCATGAGCGATGACAGACTGGATAGCTTAATGCTTTTGAAATGTGAAAATAAAATAGCGGACTTACTTAAACTGGACGATGTGATCATTAGGTGGGCTTCTTTGAAGAACAGAAGGATCAGTGTTAAATGAAAAAAATTACAATGTAAGTGTTCATTAGCAATCGTTACAATTTTTCTTTATGTAACATTTTTTGTTTCATATTTCATATATTTATATAATTTTTTTTGAATGTATGCAATGTCTCTAACTTTGAATCTTACATTTATTGCATTATTTGAAATTGTTTCTTTAACCTTTGTGGTAAAAGTATAATCTTTATCTCTTTTTCTTCTGATCTTTATTTTCATGCTGAAAAAATAGCAATAAATCTAGTTTTTTTTTTTTTTTTTTTTTTTTTTTTGGAAAAGAAATTATTTTTAATGCATAAGTATTGTTATCATTATAAGCACATTGCATTGTATAATTTTAATTGGAAATTAGAACAATATTTTTCAAGTTGGGAAATTTTTAAATTCTCCCCCCCCAAAAAATATCTGTAGCTACGCCTCTGATTGCAGGGTTTTAAGTGTTGCGCATAGCTGCGCCAAAATTGCAGTTTGCTTTAAATTTGTGTCAAAACATTCATAGTAGCAAAATGAAATTTATTATGATTTCGTCAATACGAGAAACAAAGGAAAGTTCCATTTTTATTTTTTTTCACACTGCTAATTTTGTCAAAAATTAAAAAAAAAAAAAAAAAGGAAAAAAATCTGGAAAAACATGCAAATTTTGTTGTAAAATACATACAAATCTTGTTAACATATCTTCAAAATGTATTTTCATTATTGATATTAGTAAAGTTGTAAATATAGATTAAGTTTTGGCCTGAATATTTACTACAATCTCTGAAAATGATTGCTTACTCCAGACACTAATCTAGAAGGTCTTAAAAAACTTCCTTGCTAAATCAAAGGGAGTAAAAAAGCTATTCTTGCAAAGTGCCATTATTTGGGTAGATTATATTACTATTTATTTATTTTTACTTTAGTTTCTTCCTGACAAATAATCCTGTAAAGTTTTCCTTCCAATTTTTTTCACTATTTCTCTTTGATTTTAAAATATTTGTTTTAATACATAGAAAAAAAAAAAAACCTTGAAATGTAAAATTTTATTAAATTTAAAAAAGTAGTACAATTATCCTTCTTAAATAACTCAAATCAGACTTTTTTTTTTCAAAATAAAATTTATTTAAAAGGCTCTTATTTAGCAAAATGTAAGTTTCTATTATTGAATATTGTGTAAAATTTGTATTAAAAAGTAACATTTTAGTAGCTTTAAACTTTGAAATATAAAAAGTATTCGGTCAGCTGAATATTCAGTATTCGTTTCAACAGTTACACTCTGCTCACTTGTAGGCCAAATATTTGGTGTTTGATATTCGGCATAAATCACTATTTGGTGCATTCCTAGTTTTGGACAAGTGATTCTGTTCTGTATTAATTTTCTGATGAGATATTTTAAAAATTAGAATGCATTCCACACCCACAGGTTTCACATTAGCAAGGAAAATTAGTGATCTCACTGGCCAATACTTGTACTTGGCAGATTTTATTTATGTGCAAGGTATCATTAGTAAAAATATGTTAAGAATTTCTTGTAATTTGCCCACATGTTCATTATTGATTCTAGTTGAATACAAATACTTTCAATTTTTCTGTTCTTTTTAGCTTCAAATTCTTGTGGACGGCATGAAAGCAGAATATGAAAAAAACATTGAAATGTGGAAAGAAGCCAAAGCAAAATATGAAGAACAATTTATGAAAGGTATTTTTTTACTATTTAAATCTGTTATTGTTAAATAAAAATAGGTTGTTTGTATTTTTATTTTTTCTGTGATTTCTTTAATTATTATTGTATTTAATTTCATTTTAGTAAAGTAACCCTCAGTTATCTTGTAAATTCAAATGCATTGCTAGTTTTGTGACTGCTGTTGTCAAAAATTTAACATAATATTTCCAATTTAAAATCAACATAATCTTTATATATAAAAATCTTCTGTGTGTGTGTATGTAATTGAACTCCTCCTAAACGACTGGACCGATTTTCATGAAATTTTGTGTGTGCGTTCCAGTAGATTCGAGAATGGTTTAGATTCACATTTCAACGAAATTGATTCAGTACTTTTTTAGTAATTAGGCAAAAACTAATAGTTAGTGTTTTTCGCTAATATAAAATGCTATATATATTAAAGAAAGTCTGGATTTTATATTAATAATAGCACAAAAAGATCTACCGAACCAAAAATCTTGAAAATTGGGGTAAAAATACTTCTTATAACATCGAGTGCCGCTAAAAATGGATTTTCGAAAATTCCACCTCTAAGATGAGTAGAAAAAAGAACGAACTTTTAAAAAATTCCATAAAAATCGGCTTTTGTAGTTATTTTTCAACTGATAATATATTTTAGTGCATTTTTTCATTCTGAATCGAATGGTACTAAGCAAATTCGTTTAAATCCAGTAGTTCGTGAGATAATTCACATTTTCCTAATTTGGTGACGTCATCGGCGCAAACACCTGAAATTTTCAATGCTCATCTTTATATATAAAAATCTTCTGTGCGTGTGTATGTACTTGAACTCCTCCTAAACGACTGGACCGATTTTGATGAAATTTTGTGTGTGCGTTCCAGTAGATTCGAGAATGGTTTAGATTCCCATTTCGTTGAAATTGATTCAGTACTTTTTTAGTAATTAGGCAAAAACTTATAGTTAGTGATTTTTCGGTAATTAAAAGTGCTATATATATTAAAGAAAGTCAGGATTTCGTATTAATAATAGCACAAAAAGATCTACCGAACCAAAAATCTTGAAAATTGGGGTAAAAATTCTTCTTATAACATCGAGTGCCGCTAAAAATGGATTTTCGAAAATTCCACCCCTAAGATGAGTAAATAAAAAAACGAACTTTTAATTCCATAAAAATCGGCTTTTGTAGTTATTTTTCAACTAATAACATATTTTAGTGCATTTTTTCATTCTGAATCGAATGGTACTAAGCAGATTCGATTAAAACCAGTAGTTCGTGAGATAATTCACATTTTCCTAATTTGGCGATGTTTTCTTCGTAAAAACCTGAAATTTTCAATGCTCATCTTTATATATAAAAATCTTCTGTGCGTGTGTATGTAATTGAACTCCTCCTAAATGACTGGACCGATTTTGATGAAATTTTGTGTGTGCGTTCCAGTAGATTCGAGAATAGTTTAGATTCACATTTAATCGAATTTGATTCAGTACTTTTTTTGTAATTAGGCAAAAACTAATAGTTAGTGATTTTTCGCTAATTAAATGTGTTGAATAAGTTCGATGAATGGAGTGCGGACGGAATGTCGAAGTGATGTAAGGCGCCAGATTTAAGCTCAGCTTCTTGAGGAAAGAGATCGCGTGTTCGAACCCCACTGCTGACAAACTTGTATGCTTTGCTATAATATTTCCTGCATTATAATTTTGATTAGCCGACTTCAGACAATCGTTAACTTTTAACTAAAAAGAGAAAAATAAACTTTTCTATCAAAAATTGAACAGACTTCAAAAACTAATGAAGAGTAAAAAATAATTTCCTTAAATAATTGTAATAAGAAATTAAATTAAGAGCGTAGTGTTTATTCTGCGTATTACCGTATTTACGTACATTTATTTGATTTTCTGGAGTTGGTGCCAAGAAGGACAACGTCTGTCGGTGACAGGACAACGTCTGTCGGGTCCGCTAGTATTTACATAAAATACCATATAAAACAAAATATTTTATTCATTAAAATAAACAAATTTTATAATTCAATAATTTCAATTTTCAAATAATTTTATATTTACAATAATATCCTCTATTTTAAGTAATTTCCATTATTTATCATTATTTATTAAATTAAACAATATGATTTACTTTTTGCAATCCACAAACTCTGTTTTTATTTTTTTAAAGTTTGTGATGTCCCCATGTCAGCATTATTTACTAAGTTTTAAATATAAAAAAATCTAAAACTTTTATCTTTTGATATTTTCTATTCATATTTCTATTTAATGAATAAAATTATTTGTTCTCATTCCTCTGGTAAAATTTTAGCAAAATTGCTCGCCAATTTTGCCAGACAAATGAGAAAATATCTCTCTAGCTTTTTCTGTTTTTCAAATGACTCGGCCATCTGTTTCACTACATCCATTTCTCCACTATGCCGATGCATGTCAAAAAGACAACTTTTTCCACTTTACAGCCCTTTGACTACCATTTTTTACTTAAAGCTTTGCTTGATATGACGTGGCTAATGCGAGACAGTTTATTGATATCCCGATTCTTGTGAGAATGCAAAAGAATGTAACGAGTATTCTGAACAGCATTCCAGTTTAATGCTTCTAAGCAGTCATAAATGGGTAGCAGAGTTCCTCAAAACAGTGTATTAATACAGATAGTCTAAGAGCCGACAGCACAAAAACCTAAGGAATCAGGCACAAGAAGAAAAAAAAAACTTTGGAAGAGTAGTTATAGGTGAATCTAATGAATCATGTCTGTCGGAAGTGAAACGGTTCATAAGCCAAAAATTAATACAACTAATGGTTTATTTGTAGGTTTATCATTGTGTTTGCTGTACAATCATTTCATACTTTTGAATATACAGCAAACACAATGTGAAACCTACAAGTAAACCACTAGTAGTATTAACTTTTGGCTTATGAACCGTTTCACTTCCGGTGAACATGGATCATTAGATTCTCCTATTACTACTCTTCCATAAAATAAAGTTTTTTTTTTCTTGTGCTCGGTACCTTAGGTTTTTGTGTTGTTGGCTCTTGGACTGAGAAGGAAGCTATTTTAGAATAACTGTGTTTGTAACATTATCTTCAAATAAATGAATTTTATGGAATCAGTCTCATTACTTAATGGGCAGATCATGTATATTGATTATTAACATTGAAGACTAGAAAAATTAATTACAATGATATTTCTTGGATTGTATTCCTTAGTTGCAATTTCTAATCTTTGTCATTTTTTTTTTTTTTTTTTTTTACCCATATGACTTCCTATTTAAACTTTTTCCTCTTTTCTTTTAACATGTTCTAATTCACTTCTTACTTAACTTTTAAGAAAGTTGCTTATATCAATACAGGATGTAATTTCTCCTGAATAGTTTACTGTGAACTTTATTATTTTTATATTATGCTCTAGGCAAAGGTGTGAAAAAAGTAGAAGATGCCAAAGAAAAATATCAAAAAATTGCTAAAAAACTTCATGCTTTACACAATGATTTGATTCTGACTTTATGTGAAGCTTCAGAATATGAGAGGCACTTCCGAACAACTCTTCTCCCTGGTCTTCTATATTATCAACAAATAGTCATGGAAGATTCTGCGGAAACGTGGTAAGTTTAAATTGAAATAAATTTTTTAAAAAAGCAGTACTATCTCATCAACTATTTTTGTTATACAAACATTGTTGCTAAACTATGTGATTTAGAGACATTTGTGGGCTTGGACTTGGCCTTAAAATGAAAACTAACTTTCAAACTGACCAAGATGGGCCTTTTAAAAAATAAACAAGCAATGCTGATTAAAAATAAATAAATAAACAGACTATCTGGGCTGATAATGTATACTATTAAGCAAGCTGATTGATCCAATATAACAAATTAAAAGAGGTCAAACTAAGCAGATAAAATATGAAAAAATTTCAATAGATTGGGCTTGACCAAGAATAAGTTATAAATGTGCTGCACAAGCCATTGCTAATATGACAACATCAAAACAGGAATTCAACATGTTCAGCTTCAAGATCTCATTTACAATTAGGGGTTGTAAACAGGGTTGGCAAGTTTTTGACATGCGACAGTTTTTGACGGTTTAAACCATCATGTCAAAAACCTCCTTGTCAAAAATGCCAAAAACTGTCAAAAACCTATATTTATATGTAAATAAAAATATTTATTTACATATATATATATCTACCTATATTTATATTTAATATTAATAAGTACTATTTATTTGCTTTTAATAAAGAAAATGTTTCTAAATATCTTGTAAATTTTCTTTTTATTTTTATTTTTAAAGAAACATATTTTGAATATTAAACAAAACCTTAGATTTTGGAAAACTTATCTTTTGTAATATTATTTATTAAAATTTTAATGTGTTATTCAAAATATACAGGGATATTATATTATAAAGAAATTTATTTATAACCAAATATAGGGTATAGTTTAAAATAATATTAAAGATTAGACATGTTCCATAATCGATTAGGAACAGAAAGATGTTCAAACTGGTTATGTGCTACATGGGGCAAATGAATTGGATTATTGAACTAAATTTCTACTTAGATAATTTTCAATTGGAATGATTTTGATTATCTAATCAGATTAATTGGAAGTATTTAATGAGTGTTTTATTTTTTAAAATTATGTATTTAATTAGATAATAAGAAAAACCTACATACTATTTTGTGTTTTAGAAGTATTTCATAGATCAGTGTAATTTTTGTTTTGTTAAAAAAATATTAAACACATGCATCAAATTCCACACTTTTGAAAATCCTGCATTTACAACTCTTAACTCATTAATACTCATAAATATTAGCTATGTCAAAATGCTTTAGATTTTTTAAAAATATTAAAATAATAATAATAAATAAACAAGATATTTAAACATAGTTTTATGTAAATATTTCTGCATGTCCATTTCAAAATAAATTTCTGAGATTTGAAATCTGTCATTTTTGCCTTAATTTTTATTAATTAAAAATAACCCATAATATAATTAAATTTCGACATAATGTGTGGCAACAGTTGCTAGTTTTAAAATTTAACAACCAACTCTAGTGCACCACAGCAGATTGTGATACTTTGGGTTTTTGACAGGTTTTTGACGGTTTAATCCGGTTTAAACTGTTGTCGTGTCAAAAACCCCTTTTTGACATCAAAAACCCAACCCTGGTTGTAAAAGTTATCAACATTTTGGTAATTTTTTATATTTTCATAAAAATAGATAACGGGCTAAAAAAAATAATGTGCTATTTCGTACCAAAGATCATTTTAAAAATAAAAAGAGAAAAATTTAATTAGATCAAAAATGATATTGATATCAAAGACAACTTCCCCCCCCCCCCCCCCTCCTCCTAGAGATATCTTATGATATATGCCAGACTCCCAAGAATTTCCACAAAAACGGAAAATAAAATAAATAACTTGACAAATTAAAAAAAAAAAAAAAAAAAAAAAAAGACATCAGATTAGAAATATAGTGGACGAAAAGCAGGTGAATATGTAATGTTATTTGAGTTTGTAAAAACATATTGAAACATGATAAAAATCTGAATATGGAAATATTGGCATATTTTAACAACTTGAAGTTCTCTGATTTTGTTTTTGCCATTTTTAAATCTATTCCATATATATATATATATATATATATGCATGGTTGCATATTAGAATTTCCACATAAGATTTAAGTCTCTAGAGCTCATTCTTAGTGATGAAACTGGGTTTATCTCTAATCTTGATTTAGTTTTTGTTGATGAAATTTGTACCTAACTTCAAAATCTATCTCCAGCTGTATGCTGAGCCAGCAGGGATTTTTTTTATTTAGTCTGGGTCTAATAAAAGCATTTAGAATTTAAAACTTTCATGATTTTTTTTTTTTTTTTTTTTTTTTTTTTTTTTACATTTACTGTATTTTCTTAGATCATCCAACAACTGTACGAAAAAGCAGATTTTACACTTTCTTGTTAGCTGCATATCATCAGTAAATCACAAAAAAATTACTAAACTGTTTATAACAACCTTTTTATTTTGATTATTTCAATGCTTAAGCAGATAGTTTGACTACATATTTGTTAAATTCATGTTACATTTTTTTTATTTACATAGTTTGAATTTTATTTTCAATTTAGTTGTGGAATATTACACAAAATCAAACAAATGCACTATTAGTTCATTAAATGTAAATGGATTAAGATTTTATTATTGTGCTGCATGCATATTTATAAATATTCAAGCTTGAATATTATTTTTAAATCCATTAGTAAATTAAGGTACAATTTTCAAACCAATTCAACTTTATTTTATTTTATTTTTCTGTTTAAAGGAATAAAAATCAAAATTGTGCCATGTTTAGAAATTAAACTAATTTGAAATTTATTTGTTAGATCTTTGTCACTTTCAATCAGCATTACTGCTGAACATTTGCTTATTATGTTTTTGCTTTATAACACATATACAAATATTTAAAATAAGATGATGCAATTTTTACAAATTGTTTCAGTTATAATATATCTTACTTGAAAAGTCCAAAAATTTTAAGTTTATATTAATCAATGCATGTTTTCTCTCTGTTATTTTTAATTGTTTTTTCTCTGTATGCTATACAGTTAAATTTCTTTATTTTTCAATTGAGATGTTTAGTTTTATGCAGTTATAATACAATACATATTTTCTAAAGTCATGCATTATGTTGTCTTCTTGACATTATTTATCAAAATTTTCTGTAAAATCCTAAGCATTCAAATGTTAAAAACTTTATTTTGTATGTATGAAATTAACATTTGTTTGGTTATTAAAATCATTTAAGACAGTTCGCAAAAAAGTATCCCCCCCCCCCTTTCCTCAATAATTCAAAATTTTTTGACATATTTTCAGATTCATTTTATTTAAGTTATTTGTAATCAATCACTTTTCTTTAATAAATTTATTACCATTTGAGTTATAAAAGATTGTTGACTCAGGATAACAGTTTTTAATTTTTTAATGCTGTCCTACATAGAAATTCTGTTCAGTATACCAACTTAGACTGTAGATCTTCTGCCTTTTATATGTCTAAAAAAAGTGGGGGACACTATTCAATTATATACTTTCTAATTAAGAGAACCTTCTAGTTTTATGCATTTGAGAACTAAAAATATTTTAAAAATATGTCAAAAAGTAGCCAATTTGGATTTGAAAATAGCCTTATAATCAGTGTTATGACTATCATAATATAGTATATTGCTTTCGAAATTACTAAAAAACTTCTCATGTAAAGTACAATGTTTAAATCTATTTAAAGAAAGGATATTATTCAATATTATATCCTAATTGAAAATTCATTAGAAATTACAGCATTTATCTTTCTTTTTAAATTTGAAAATTTCTAATAAAATAGCACATATTTTTTAAAATTATAAATATACATAGTTTTTTAATCTGAAAAAGGCCTAAGTGTATCTTTAGATGCATTGTCTTTTCTTTAATGATGTCCTTTAAGAAACTATTTAATATGACATCTAGTGCAATTTTTACACTAAGTTCTAATGCAAATGTGCTTATGTGTGACTTAATATATATGTATATTTTCTTTTAAACTGTAATTTTCCAGTAACAGTAACTTGGTTATTTATTTCAACAGGAAGTCCATTTTAAGTGAATTTTTTGAAATTATTGACCCCACATCAGAGCAGTTTCAAGCTGTACATACTAGAATCAGCAAAAGTATTGAAGTTATTGATAGTGAAGATGAATATAATGATTTTATTTGCAAGAACAGGTATTTTTAATTTAATAAAATTCTTATAATTAGCCTCTTGCTTTTACAGAGTTGAAATTTCTGCTGATACTGTAGTTTATGAAGCTTTTAGCAATATATAGCACTTTTGTCATTTTCAAGGCTCACATTATTATTTAGGATTATTTAAGACTGATTCGTTTAGTCATTCTTTTGATATCCTGTGTTTAGAAATTTTTATGTAATAAAAATTGCTTTACAGGCACTAATAATGCTGTTTTTATTTTAATATTACATTTATTCTGCTTTTCTTACTTTAAAAGTGTTTGTCATCCCTGTTTTAGAACATTTGAACTTTTTGTGCTTTATAGTAGCAATTATAATTAAGAAATAAATGATGATAATAATAAAAATAAAACTTGGAAAATACAGTGTGTTTTAAACAGGACTTTTTTTTTTAACTGTATAACAAAAGAATTATATCAGCTATTTTAATTATTTTTGCAATACTTTAAAATGTGATTTTAGGAGTTTTTGTATGTTTCCTTACTTTAGTTCCTGCATCATCGATAAATGGCACTGTACTGTCTTAAACTGTAAGAATTCTTAAACTAAGAAAGAAAGTTGGATCAAAGTTCTCCCAGTTTTTAACCTTCCATTCTGTTTAGCTGTAGAAATGCAATATACTGTGTGATTAAAAAAATAAATAAATAAAATAACAAAATGACATAGTAAATGAGGCATACAACCAGGATAAAAAATCACATAGAAACATAAGGTCACAAATGCTGCTAGAGGGTATTGCTGTACAAAAACAAGCTTAGCAAACAGAGATTGTTTTCATTCAAGCTGTGGTACATTGGGAGTTAAATGGCTAGTTACATGTACTACAAAATGGCTGATGTGTATTTGATTTATGGTGTGGCCAACTGCAATGAATAAATAGCTGATGTATCAAGAAAAAAAATCTGATTAAAAGGCTCCATGCCACTCATTATATGCCACAATGCATTGATGATTGTGTGAAATTGGCTTATCCGATCTGCACAAGCCGGAGTTGGTTGCCGACAAACATCTTGGGCAATTTTTGCAAGTGTAACCTTTCAACAAGTACATGAGTTGTATACCAAGACACCTATATCTCCCAACTTTGAAAAAAACTTTGAGTATCTGTTGCAATGGTTGTACACTTGTAGCAATAGACTAATATAAATAAATAATCTGGAATGGTTTTGTTTTTGTCTTTGCATTATGTATTATTTTTAATGTTCTCTAGTAGCTTCAAATAGCATTTTCAACTCTATGTTCCTATGTGATTTTTTTAATCTTTGTTTTATGCCTGATTTGCCATGGCATTTTGTAATTTTTTTTTAAATCGCTATCCTTATGTTTGTGTTTTGAAACTGCAAAATTAATTTCAGCATTCTTGCAGTTTGAGACAAAGAAGCGTCATTTGATGGTAACATATGCTACCTAAGCAAGAAAGAAAACTAATGAATTTCCTTGCTTCACACATTAATCTTTTACTAGACTGCTATATGTTCTTAAATCTAAAAGTGCATCTTATTTTTTTAGATGCAAAAATAAGAACTTTTCCCTTAAACTCATAAATATACGAAAAAAATTTGAAAAAAAAAAAAAATGTATGGAAAAAATTAAAATATAGTAAATCATTTTCAAATAACTAAAAATACACATCTAAACTGGATTTAAGACTAAAAAAAGTATTTCAAGTCAGCCATTTAATAAATAAAAAAACAGGTAATATTACAAAATAAAATAAATATTAGATGTTTCATACTTTATACAAGCTCCTCATAAATACAGATGTGAACTGAAACCCAAAGTTATTGTTATGTTGTGTTCATGATTAAAACATGCATTTGAATCCTTGGTCATTTATTATTTCAAATGCTCTACCACTGATTTACAATTTAGTAACCTCATTTCTGTTATTTTTACTATAAATGCAATGTGAAAAAGTGCACCTATGTTATTGCAATGAAAGTTTTTTAATGTATTACGATTTAGTCCTGTGTTTTTTTATATACAGTGGTGGCCAAAAGTGTGGACATTTTTTGAAAGTTTCATGTTTTTCAACTTTGTGTGCTGGTAGAATATATTAATTTTGACTTAAATACAAATGTTTATATATCAAATTGAAGGCAATTTAATGTAGAATTTAATAACAAAAACAGTATTACAATATCTGTATTACAAAAAAAGTTATGCAACTAATAGTAAGATCTATCTTAGATTTGCATTTTTTTAAAGTGATACTTACACAATCAATACTTCGTAGGATAACCCTTATTTTTTAAGACAGCTTCACAACGTCTTTTCATCGAGTAAACGAGTGTTTGCAATTCATGTTTCGTAATCACATGGTGCCAAGAATCAATTATAGATTCAATAAGTTGTCTTTTATTGGATGGACGTTTTTCTCGTACAAGAATTTTCAAACGTCGCCACAAATTTTCAATTGGATTGAGATCAGGGCTGTTTCCTGGCCATGGTAATATATCTATGCCTTTATTTTGAAACCATGCTTTGCATACTTTTGCTGTGTGGCATGGAGCTGAATCCTGCTGAAAAATAAATGGTGCTTTGTTGGGGAAGAGATCCCTGATGGAAGGTATCAATTTTGGTTCCAGGACAGTTTCTATGTATTTTTTGCCATTCAGGATGCCATCAATCACTTGAATTCGGCCTACACCATCTGCAGACATACATGCCCAAATCATGACACTTGTCGGGTTTTTTGTAGTTGCTTCAATGCAATCAGGATGAAGTGCTTCACCTACTCTACGTCTCACGTATTTTCTACCATCACTACCAAAGAGCGATATTTTAGTCTCATCGCTCCAGATTACTTGCCTCCATTGATTTTCTGACCATTTAATGTATTTTTTTGCCCACTTAACTCGTTTTTCGCGTTGCTTTTGATTTAAATATGGTTTTTTCCTTGGAATTCTAGCTTGAAGTCCAAATCCTGATAATCTTCTTCTTATCGTTCTTGAACTTACTGCAATACCTGCTGCATTCATTTCACATCTAATGGCGTCTGATGATTTTTTTCTATCTTGAAGGCATAGCCGTTTAATTTTTCTATCGGCAGTAGCATTTGTGCATTTTTTTCTGCCTGATTTGGCCTTATTTTCCACTGATTTCGTTTTTTCATAACGTAAACAGAACTTTCGTACACCAGAACAAGTCACTGAACCGCCAACTTGTCTTGCAATTTCAGCATAAGAGAGGCCATTTTCTCTCAATATGACAATTCGGCTTCTTTTTGTAAGTGTCCAGTCAGTTCTTCTTGTTGGTGACATTGTTTAAAATTAGTTTAATTAAAAAAAAGCACTTAAACTATTCAAAAACAGCAATACTCTATTTAATTGCACTAGTATGCGTCATTCCATAAAATATTTCCACAATAATAACTCCTTTACTATCCAAATAACCTAAACTATAGTTACAGACATTTGATTGGTCCTCAGAACAGTGTTTGTGATTGGCCAGTACGCTTTTATTAGAAAAACCGTCATTATTCAAAACGATTTGTGTTTGTTTGTTCTACTTAAATGAGCATAACTTTTTTTGTAATACAGATATTGTAATACTGTTTTTGTTATTAAATTCTACATTAAATTGCCTTCAATTTGATATATAAACATTTGTATTTAAGTCAAAATTAATATATTCTACCAGCACACAAAGTTGAAAAACATGAAACTTTCAAAAAATGTCCACACTTTTGGCCACCACTGTATGTCATGTATAGCAATGTAAATGAAATAATTGCCAACCATCTGCTTGTTGAAATTAGTCCTCCAAACACAACTAGATCATTTCAACCTATAATGTTGCAAATTGTCTTTGCATTTAATTGCAAGATGCACAAATTAAATTTTGGACGAAAAAAGGTGCATTTTAGGCTTGTTAAATATTTTATCTTTTACAAGATGCACCCAATTAAATTATTTCAATTTAAAAAAAAAAAAAAATGCATATGTTTAATAACTGTCACTGTTTGCTATTTATATGCTATTTAAAATGAGAGACTTATTGTAATTACCTGCTGCATCAATTCTCTTCATTTTGGTCTTAAAAGGAAAATTTTAGTCTTAAATGTGTAAAATTTAACTTTTGTGGCAGTACTTTTTATTAGATTCGCAATTAAAAATTGCTTTTGGCACATGCATACTAAACTGTACTAAACTGATTTTAGATTCACGGTCTTAAGTATATGTGCAATATATATCTGGGTTTTTATATAAACTAAATCAAAGATGTATGTAGGTTTTTTATTCTGGGACTTCATTTAGGATTATAGCATGATTATATAAATATGTAGAACTATAACAGATTTTCCATTAATGGAAGATTTAAATCTGTTATGGTTGATTTACTGATTGAATAATCGTGTTTAAAATTAATCTTATGTAGAACTTGTTGTCGTTCAGACCATCTATCTGCATATAACACAGCAAAAACTACCAAACTAACTTGTTTGAAACTTAAAATATATAATTGTTCCATAATTTTGTTGAGCCATTTCAAATATTATGGAATTCGGATGTATAGTTTAATTATAGAGACAATCAAAAGTATTACATTACATTACAGCCAATGGGAAAAAATAGTTTCAAGTGCATTTTAATGATGTCACACTCTTCCCAACATAATAAAATTGATCTGCATCTATGAAGTATATAAGGAAATATACATGCTGTTCAACCTGTGGTGCAAAAATTATTTGTTATTCATTTACAGGTCCTCACAGAAATATTCAAATACATAATGGTATAGGGGCAAACATTGTTTGGGTGTGTTTTAATTATATTAAACTACTTTAGATTTTTTGAAATAGACATATATTGCTAAGGTTTACTACGAATTACTTCCTGTATAATAAAAAGTAGTACTTACAGTACTTACAGAGACATACAAAAGATTTTGGTTACTATATTGTATCCGAAGTACTGTATACTATTACACCAAGATCTGAGTATTTTCAAAACTTTGTTATAGTACAAATGCACCTCATTTGCTATGCTTGACATGCATTTTCTGACTTGTTATTATTATAATTATAAAGTTTAATTATACTTATAAAGGGAGAGGGATACTTTGTACTGTTTGATGCTGTATTTTTAATAAAAATGATAGAAACAAGATTACTAAAACTGTGAATCAATGTTAACATTATAAGGATTCTGTCAAATTTTGACAGGTTGATTTGACACCAATTCCATTAAAAAGTAGATCCATCTATTTTAAGACATACTGTACATGCATTATATACATTCCTTATTTCTGTATTTTTTATTTTGGGAAAGACAGATTTAATATCATTATAACTGTTAGTATGTTTAATTAAGATCTGTGACTGAATTTTGATTCTATGTTACTTATATATGATAGTGAGTTAACTTAATTGATTTCTAATCTGTTTAGGACAAGCAAATCAAAATGAAATGCTTACAGGGAACAAAAAAGCAATATTTTAGATTCATGGGAGCACAAAAAATGAAAAAAAGATTTTATTTCATTAAAATTTAAGCTTATTTGTAAAATCCATGTAAAAAAGAAAAAGCAACAATTAAATTATTTTTTCTTTTCGAACTCTTACATTTCTATTCTGCGGGATTTTGATTTTAAAGGATATTTTGATCACAGTAACTACTTTTAAAACAAGAATTTTACTAACTATAGATCTGATAGGAAACCAATTTTCTTTCAAAAGTATAAACAACTGTTCACACTGGAAAGTATTTCTAGACATAATTTCATATGCGATTTTTTGAATAATTAGAAACTTAATTGGCAAATGCTAGTAAAAGACAAGAAAACCAACTGTGTTGCATTTTACTTCTAAATTTGAAATATACTAGAGATAAATTACTTCTGTATACATATGATTTGGTACTAACTCTATATTTGTTTTAAAAAAAGAAAAAAATAACCTTGTGTTGTAACAATTTACAGCTAAGTCAACAAATCTTGATCCAAACTTAATTTTTTTTTCTCTATATGCATTTGATAGAATGTGTTTCTACCTCATCATGTTTTATTTACTTTGCATGTTGTAAAGAAAGTGTTGAATATTTTCAACTGCTTTTTTTTAAGATTTAATTTACTTTGATCTGAGCTGCCTACAAGGGTGGCGCCAGATGGGGGGCCGGGGGGGCATATGCCTCCCCGTCGGGCACACCTGGCCCCCCCATCGGGGCCAAAATTCAATGTCGTCGGGGATAATATTTTGACTTTTGAATTCGGCCCCGCCAAGTTGGGCAAAAATATAAAGCTTTTTTTTTTTTTTTTTTTTTAACTCAGATTGACTAAACTAATTCTTTTGTATACGAGTCGGTTTCTGACTGAATTTTGATTCTTGCAGATTGAATTCATATCCCCCCCCCCCCTACCCCAAAAAAAGTCCTAATTTCTTTAAATAAAAATTTACATAGATGACTACACATGATGATACATGAATGACTCTTTAGATGTTTATTTTTTAACAAAAAAGATAAGATTTATACTGAAGTTTTGTCCGGGCTGTCTTGGATGACAAGTAGAATGCTGCATTGGGTCGGGCAAACTGAACCAAACATGGCTCGCAGTCTGGATTGGATCGGGTTGAGCCTAATCTTTAGTCGTTGTGAATCGGATTCCTGTGGGGTTAACTTTGTTTTAGGTTCGGGTTGGAGGGTTTTTTTATGGACACTTATGGTTTGTGATTCAAGATTAATCGATCTCTCACAAGAATTTACAAAATTTATTTTAAGGTGAATAACTATATGTTGGATGTTAATGAATTTATATATACTGATTTTTTACTTAAAAAATAAAATTTATATTGAAGGTATAGTTGTAGATAGATTTTTACATAACTGCATTATAGTATGAATATATTTTTTCATCAGTTACGGTTGGGGTCTAGTTGAGGTTGAAATATTTCGGGTTCAGATCAAAATGTGGAGATGTCGAGCTCAGATCACGTTTCGGGTAGAGTCCTGCATCACCTTGAGAAATTAACCCAACTCGACTGGCGATTTGAGTCGCATTTGTCTAAAGTTCGGAGGGTTTGGGATTGACTTCTATTTTTTGAGTCGGGTATGGCTCCGATTTTATTTCATTTCTCAAAAGTATTGCCGAAATATATTTTAAAATGTAAAATTATATTATTTGAATGTCAATGAGTACATATACAGATGCATTAATTTTTCTACATTAAAATATAATTGATATTGAAGGTATTATTGTAAGCTATTTTTGCATTATTGCTTTACAAGAGGGAATTTTCTTTTTCATTCCGAGTTGGTATTGGATTCAAATTGAATACTTTTAGGTAAAAGTCTGCGAGTTCGGATCATTTACTTTTTTTAAACTGGTTCAGGTTGAATGGATGTAGAATTAACTAGTCCAGGTCGGGTATAACCCAATCCGCAGAGGACTCTATGCTGTCAAAATAATCCGTGAATTGAATTATTTTTTCACTTGATTATATACCGTTAAAACAGAAAAAAATGCTTTAAATTTTGTTTTCACGTGCTTTAACTTTGCCATTTCTACCCCCCCCCCCCCCCGCAAAAAATTGCAGAAAAAACAGCAATTACCTGAAATATTCACACCTAAAGCAACACATTCGTTGGCAGCTGTGCTGCTTAGTACTTTTTCATAATAGAAACGGAATTTATAAATCTCTTTTATTTAAATATATGTAAAAACCAGAAAATTAAGATCAAAATTTTCGAAAAATGTCCAATCATAAAGCAGAAATTGCTTAAAATAATAGAAGTCTCTTCAAATCAGAGGGATATTTCGGCATTGTTGCGACAGACTCAGCGAAAAATTTTAGCCCACGCAGACCTTCTAATCAGTGTTGAATTCAGGGGGTGGCCCGGGGGGGGGGGACATTCCACCCCCCGGAGCAATGAAATGTCACTCCCAGAAAATTTAAATTTTGCATTTTCAAGGTCAAAAAGTACAATTGACCCCCCGGTACTCTATAATGTCCCCCCCCCCCCCCCCCCCCCGGAGCTACTGAAGTCCCTCCCGGGGAAAAGTGTCTGAATTCAACACTGCTTCTAACCGGCGGTTAGACCTCCTGTATAACCCGTGGTTCGGATCGGTGATATATTTTTAATTGCAGGTCGCTTTTCGCTGATATTAAAATAACGCACTTTTAGATTTCCAACTATTTTACAAGTTTTCACTTCATTTACATTTATCTTTTGTTTAACTATGGGAATTTTGTATTTGTGTTAATATTTGTATTTAAATTTTTATTTTATCAAAATTTGAAACACCGCACTTTCTGCATTCGATCAACATACATTCTTAAACAAAATGGAAATTGAAGATATTTTTCCCATTGTTATTATTATTACTACTATAGCTAAAAAAAAATCTGCTTTAATTTACACATTTCCACGAAAATACAGAAAATTCATCAATCTAATGCTAAAACTACATGAAATCCTCCAATATCTAAAGTTGCATTTCTCTTGAATCAAAGGACTGTTCACTTTAGTGAGCAGCATCGCTGTGTACTAGATTTTTCTATTAGAAACTGATTTTTTACGTATCTCTATTTTCTCTAAAAATAATGAAAATTTCGTGAACCGAATCAAAATTTTTGGAAATTCTACAATCAAAACACCAAAATTTCTTGAAGAAATAGAAAAATCCGTTCCAATAACATGTGCGTTCCGGCAACTTATTGCCTGTTATATTTTATTTTTGGCGAAATGGTTTTGAGAGTGTATGAAATACTAATTACAATTTCTCAATAATGCTAAAAATAGAAAATAATGAAAAGAGTAAAACGCTGTATTTATAAAGTAATATACGGTACGTATTTCAAAAATTGTAGTTCGACTAATTAATTTCACTCCGTGCAAATACATTCAATTCAAATAAAGAAAACTAATATTCAATACAGCAATGTGTTCAGATGGAACGAAAAGGGATATGAAGAAATTTTAATTTTATACAACTTTTGTTCTTAGCAAGTATGCTGTTTCTTTATATGTACTTGTATTCTTACTTTTATATTTCAGTCTACCCAAGTTTATACGGCAAAAACCAGCTGCGATTCACTAAAATTAAATAAATGCCTGTCTGTTTTGACTAGTTTTCAAATTCTGTTATGCAAGTTAATATAAAATAAACTTTTCGACTGTTGGAAGGATAAATAGATGATGAATAATATTGTTTAGCTTCAGCAGACGTATTCTTGCTGATTGGTTGTAAAATAATCTTTATATACCTTAATGTTGCTATGAAAATTACAAAACACTTATATTGTTATAGACTGTAGTGTTCACTCTAGAAAGAAAAAGGGCATGGTGTTATTCGCTAAAAAGGGCACTACTGCAGCAAAAAAGGGCACTTTTGCAAGAAAAAAATTGTTATTGCCTTTAGAAGGGAAAAAAAGAAAGCGGGAAAATTTATTATTTTTAAGTAAGATAAATCAAATAATATTAATTTTGAATGATTTTATGATATAAAAATTAAAAATACAATTAAATTAAACCATGATTGAATAGTTTCATGTTCTTTTTCTTAAAGAAATAAAAAAAAAAATCTATAATTTTTGGATACACAAATTTAGAAATACTACACAATAAAATAAATATTTATTAAAAATCTCTGGGTAAAACCAGTGGTGCATTTTGCTACATTTAAAAAGGGCAGGGTGCCTTCAAAAATGGCCAAGAATGAACACTATAGACTGGAAGGATATTTCAGAGTTACATAGATGCAGTACATTATTTTCGACAATTGTCCATTGACCACAGACAGAATATCTTGTGTAGGGAGGGGGGGGGGATTAAACACACTTGCATTATATAAAAGTGAAAAAGTACATTTAAATAACAATTTTATTAGGTTTAAATATAGATATCAAATTATTATAAAATGTGCCCTTTTGTAGATATATACTTAAAAAAAATGCATTGAAAAGACTGATATTAGACTGACATAGTTTTACATTATTCTAATACATAAGAAAAAAATATTGGAATCATGAAAATTTTCGATTTTTTTTTTTCTTTTTATAGAAATGTGTGTATTTCTGTTAGTCTGTGTAAGACAATTTTCGTGATCACATTGCCTCAAGAAATAATGTATGGAGTTTAATAATAAAATTTCAGAGTAAATTTGATGTAATTATAACTTAGCTTTAGGTTAATATCACCCAACAGGTGTTGTTGCTATGCTTAATATTTTGTTCCATAGACCATTCCATAGATTTTTAGATCTTCAAATAAATTAATGCTGCTAAAATTTGTTATGCATCACTCAGCAGTGTTTTTGTTTTGCTTTGTTTTTTAATAATTACCGTGACATGCACGCAAAACTTTTTTTTTCCAAAAATCAAAATGATCATATTTTTAAATTGAATTGAAATGAAATAAGTACCACGTAAAAGGTTACCTTTCTATCTGTTATAATACATTTATTTGATTATTAAAAATCTAAAGTTGGCAAGTGTGCCATGAGACCGTGAGAGCTATTTTTCAAGAAGTTAAAGACTGAATTTTATCAAACTTCATTACATTCGATTAGTACGGATGACATTTTGGTGTATATCGCCCTACAGATGGTGTTTTTTCCTTTTTTTTTTTTTTTTTTAAATCTCTGCACCTATTGAATATAAAATTGCATAAATTTTATGCTTAAAAAGAAAAAAAAAAAAAAAAAAAAGCAATACTGCTTTTATTTTGGCTTTGAACACTCAATAGGCTGCGTTGTTATTCTATGCCACCTAAAAGAGATTCCTTATCGGATCCAGAATGAATTGATGTGGATTAGCGAGCGTGGTTTCCATACTATTAGTTCCATACTATTGGGTTACCTAGCGAATAACCCAAATTTAATGAAAGAAAATTTCACTGAGCTTTAGCTTCTAGATAAATCTCGATAGCGGTCTGCATTGGCCGGATCCGGGCCTATTTTCTTTTACGAAATCTGGGGCCGGTCCATACCTAGTCTTTTCTTCGTCTTAGTTCTCTACTCTTTTCACGGCTTAACTAAATTTTCCGATGCCGAGCCGGGACTGACTTCATTTTTCCTAGGACTGAGCGGGTTGAAAGTTTCTATCCATCCCAAATGAAAATCCCGCTCTCGGAACGACTTGGGCCGTGCAAAAATCAGTAAAATTTGGCCCGTTCCAAACATTTTTACAAAAAAATATGTATTTTTATAAGTTTATATCGCCATTATTCTACAATTAAAGTTTAAAATTTATTATTTTTAAAGAATAGTAGATTTTTAGGTAATAAAATTTAAATACAGTAAAATTGTGAAATAAAACCTGCCTATGACGCAAACCTGTCTTAAGGGGACTCTCCACTCACTTGAAAACAGCCACTCCATAATGTTAACATTAAACTTTAATATTTAAAAAAAAAAAAAATTTGCATAGGATAGTGAGTTCAATATTCAATATGGATATTTTTTACTTTTTCGATTTTGGCTCCAGATGTAAAAAAAAAAGTATTTTCAGTTTCAGTTTCATCTGTAATTGAAAGCGAAAAAAAGTAATATTAAAGAGCAAGCTCAGCTGCCCTATGTAAGAAAAAAAATTGTTTAAAAATATTCTAATTAACATGAAAAATTCGAAAATAGCCTGTGTTTAACATGACGGAACAGGTGTTTCCAAGTGAGTGAAGAGTCCCCTTAAATGCAAAACATGTTGATTCAAAATGAATGCAATAATGTATGAGAAAAGAATATAATACATCAACACCTGCTACGAGGGCAACTTTACTATAACTCTCTCTCTCTTTTTTGTTTGTTTGTTTGTTTCTATGCGTTTCCCTCTTAGAACATTTTACTGTGTGGCATTTTTTTCTGATTTTTAAGTCTCCAATACATGAAATAAGGATTAACGATGACTGAATGAAAACTGAAACATTTACATGCAAATAAATATTCATTAAAATAAATAAATATTGCCGCCTTGAACACTTCTTTAAAAAAAATATTTTTTAATCAGAATTTTTCGTGCAAAACACTTTATAACCATATCAAAGTAAAAATACACATTTTTATAAATAGAGTCGGGCCGGGCCGAGATTTTAACTCTTTTTTTTATTGTGCTAATATTATATATATATATACGTATTTGTATTCCCTAGACCGTACAATCAGGCCGACTTTTTTAATTTTATACCGACTGGACCATTAATCTATTTAGTACAAACTGGGTCGGGCCCGGGCCTAATATATTTTCCCACGCAGTTTTTTAGGCCCCGGACCAGTACGCGGGGACCTCTAATATATATTATGAACTTGGCCGCCCCTGTCGGGGATACAGTGCCCCCCCCCGTCGGGCAAATTCTGGCGCCGCCCTTGGCTGCCTAATGTAGTGCCCATGGGCACCATGGCTCTCTTTCAAATATTGCCTGTTGCTTGCTTTTACAAAAAATAAAAATATTTTTAAAAGGGAATTCTCTTATCATTAATGATTGTATGCTAAATGTAAGTTTGTAAATTACATGTTTCTTGTATGCTTGTTATTTGCATACATACAAGCATTATTAAGATTTTTCATCACTTCACTGATAGTTAGTTCAAAAATGCAATGTTAAATTTAATATATATATCTTTTTTTTTTTTTCTTTTTCATTTAATTTATTTTTATTATGACATTATATAGATGTTTTGGGTACCAGCATAAAGGGGTTGTGTATCATGTTGGCATATTGTATTGCAACCACTAAATAATATTTATTGCACTAGCAAGCAGTAATCACATTCATTGTTTACCACAAGCTGAAATGTTCCTCTTTTCATTCAAAGATTGGTTAGGTTTTATTAGATTATGTTGAATGGGGTTCAAAAATATCTATTGTGTGAAATAGTATGAGCATTGTGTGAACAAGTATTGTCCCACATTTTGGCATGTTTGATTTACGATAATCTTTATTATAAGATGTTTAGGACATGTATTTATTTTTTGTGAATTTTCACATTTAATCAAGGTATTTTTTGTTCCCTTTCAGGTCTGAACCTTTACCACCAATTCACTTCAAATTTGATACATCTTTACTAGGTGATATGACTGGGCCACTTCGACCCAATGAGCTCATAGCTGATGAATATACCACTGATGCCTTGTTTGAAAGGTGCTTATTTTTTTTTTTTATGTGATAAGTATTATTTTAAATTTAAATCTTCATTTGTCTAAAATACTGTTATAGTACTTTCATGCAACTTTAACAAATGGCTAGTTGTGATGTGAATGTTTTGATATATATATATATTTTTAAACATAAAGCAAGTGTAATCTTAAGCAGGAAAAAGAAATCATGTATTATGCATAAAATTACTTTCTATCATCATAAGATTATCGTTGTAAAATTCTACACCAATAGACAAATCTATAATGTTCTTTTATGAGGATTTGAATAATTTTTTTTTTTATTTTATCACATTATGTAAAGCTGCAAAGAATAACGAGAGTAAATATATTTTGGACAATTATTACCCATAAAAAGTATTTTATCCAAAGGCTTTTATATTGGTCTGTAAAAAAAAGTTATGCATATTTCATATGCTAATTTCTATAGAGAAGAGAGCATGTTATTGTTGCTATGTGTTGTATTTGGGGAACCCGATCCAAGCGATATCCCGGCAGCTGAACTCATCAAAACAGACGAGTCAGCTCAAATAGCGTATTGCCCGGAAACAGATTCCTCAAATACAGATAGCAGCGCGTGTCGAATAGTGGAAGTAAATCAATTAAGCGTTGTGCCGCAAGTTATATTAATTCAACTATTTCTACAAGCTGTTAAATGTTACCTAAAATATAAGGAAAAGAAAAACAATAAAACACTCACCCCTCATGAAAACAGACCAGATGAATCAAATTCGAATGTATTTATTTACCATTGTACTGCAGATAACGTTGGCCAACGATAATATTACAAACTATTAAATAATATTCTTTTCAATACACATCAATTCTTCCTGTGCACAAATTCAGGAAATTAAATAAAAATACTCATCGAGTATAGTCTGCGTGGATTTGTTTTATACTATGGAAATTTTCGGTCCAATTGTATCTCACTCTTTGGTATTACACTATGATGCAATCTGAATTTGTTGATGAAGTAGTCCTTGATAGAATCTGGAATCGGCGACGGAGTACTTTATGCTGTAATCTGGAATCGGCGATGGAACTCTCTTTAGTTAAAGCTGGAATCGGTGATTGAGTACCGGTTTCTGAATCCCACTAAGATCATAAGAAGGACTGCTGGCTTATTGAGTGACGGCCGCAGATACAAAATACGAGACATGTGTAGCACAAAAGCACGGGAGATTATCCCACATAGCCGATCTTTCAAGATAGAATGTTGTTGAAACAGGTTTAAAGTTTTTTAATTAGGATGGAGGCTGGGAGAGTTATTAAAAAGATGATTATTCTGCAGGACCAAAAAATTTATAGTACAAAGTTAACTACAAGGACAAAAAAATTACGTTCTCCTCTGCCGTTGAGAACAATCCTTAACTCTTCCGACGCTTACCCCCCGAGAGGGCAGCGCCGGGCCACGGACAACCTTCTCTAACACTGGTCTCTCTGAAAAGTCTCAAAAAATCCGAGAAACTTCCTCCCTCTCATGGGAGTGCGCATGCGCTCAGCCAATCAGGGTCTCGCATCACTCGACGCCGCTAGGAATGATCTAGAAGAAATATGCATCATCAAGGGCTGGACGCCGATATTTCGGTGGGAAATTTGTTCTAGAATGTCGTAGAACATTCTAATCCCCGATGACTCATGTTCAGCATCTAGGAAGTTTCAGGAAAGAAAATGGCGATGCTCAAAACGGAAAAATTAGCTATCGTCACATAAAAAATACGGAGATTATCTTAAATTTTGAGATAGCATAAATCACGAATTATACTATTAAAAGACCGGGCGATTATATGAAAATGATCTATATTTAAAATTAAGACTGAATAATATAATTTTAAGAATGAATAAATAATAATAAAATAATTTAGAAAACTAATTTTTTTTTTTTTTTTTTTTTTTTTTTTTTGACATATTGCTATTATTCAAGTAGGGAAGCAGCGATGTATCAAATGAAAATACTGGATTTATAGGATATATTAATGAAATTATGGAAGATTAAAATTATTTTTTTTTGAAATGAGTATTAAATAATTAATTTTTATTAAAATATTGATCTGAATTTTTTTTAGAAAAAAAAAAATCTGAAAATCCTCCCTACAACCTAGCAATTGTGACCCTCATTCAGGAAGACAAGACTGGGATAAATCCTCTGAAAAATTTGTAAGATTTAAGATCCGTTTCCTCAGAAATTACCTGACTGATTTTGATGCAATTTGGAATCCATATTCACTGGATCTTGCTTAAGGCTAATGACACAAAGTTTTTTTTCTGTGACTAAAACTTATCATTTTAGAACAATAGCAATTTTTCAGAAATTTTCTGTTTTCCAGAAAAAAGAATATCTGAAACTAATTAAAAATTTTTTTAATTGTCTGCCACACATGATCTTATATTTATACTCTACTACCATTTTTTTTTTCTTTTATTGAAATCTCTTGAGTACTTTAAGAGTTAATGGGGTGTTTTAACTGAAAAGTACAGTTTTTTGGAGAGTTAAAAAACTTAGGCTTGTGCAAAGTTCTTGCTCAGTTTTATCAAACATATGAATTAAACTACCCTATTTACTCGTGTATAGGGCGCACGCGTGTATAAGGCACACCCCTACTTTTCAAGTAAAAATGAAGATTCCTTAAAATCTCGTATATAAGGCGCACCATAAATTTGATACGCTAAAGAAGAATCACCAAATGAATTTCAGTAAAAAAAATTGAAACAAACGTTACACCAGACCAGAAAACAAGACGAAAATGCATTTTTAGACTCCGGGTTGTAAGAGAATGACGGGAAATAGGATTGAGTGACGGTAAAGAGAGTTGCTAATTAGCGTTTAGATAATGTCATTAGCTCTGTTGTATAAAAAACTGCAAGGAATGAAATAAATATGCAGTAATACTTCAATTAAGTAACATTTTCCGAGTTTTAATACCTTCTTTGAATAATTTCTTGTTTTATATGTATATCGTTCGACTGCATCCAACAGTAAAAAATTATTCCGTGTATTTAGGAGTTTTGCCCTAATTTTTTGGAAAAAAAGTGCGCCTTATACACGAGTAAATACGGTATGTAAAAATACTTAGAAAAAATATATATAATAAATGATTATAAAATGTTAGAGTAAAATTTATGTGAGTGGATGTGTTAACTAGTAGTATCTGCCCTTAACATTAAACTAAGTTTGCTTTGGTTGAAACAGTATAACATCATGCATTTAACATTATACATTAAAGCATGCTAATGTAATAGATTCCCATAAATCCATGACCTTAAAATCCACGAATACCTAAAATTGGCACATTTTTTCAGATGTAAACAATGAAATTCAAGATGGTGCTAAAATCAGTGGCTAACACTTTTTTTTTTTTTTTTTTAACTACATTTTTTATTAATTGCTCTCTTTTGGCTATTATGACTGATTTAATACTTAAATAAATATACATTGCTTTTGATTTTGCTATAAATTAGCATATCTATGTCAAAAATTTCAGGTTTCAAAATGGAAAAATCCACGAAAAGGAAAACTATTTTAAGATTGTTGTTTGATGGAGTTTTTTTCTAATGTGTAGAAAAATTTATTTTTTAACATACAATGAATTATAAAAAAGGCATTCAAGACTAAATAACAATGAAAAAAGTTATAGAGAGTGCAATAAGCTATATATATAAAACTATGACAATATGTTTTAATAATTGCATGAACTGGAATGATATTTACCATAATTTTAGAAATAAAAACTTTATTTGTCATAATTTCAGGAACTGAAATGTCACTTCTGTTTGATCCAGTACATTTTGAACCTTTAAAAATTCTCTTTATAAAAATTTTTGCAGAATTTCTGCAAATGTAAACTAGTCAAATTGTTTATTTTTCTTGTGTTCATTTTAGTATTAATCCTGATTATTATGACTAAGCACAAGCTTTTTTATGAAAAAAATATGAATTATCTTCTGATTAAAAATCAAGATGGCACTGATATTGCAAATGCCATAAAGCATTATTACCTTGTTGATGAGGCTTATTTGTGTGAGGGAGAAAAATCTGCTTCAAAAACAGCAGATGTGTGAAGCAATGGCATATGGTAAAAAAAAATTAGCTTTGTTTTCAGGATCGCATAGTTAAAGATTCCAATATACACAGGGTTTTAATCTAATGATTTTTAATTTTTTAAAGTTTACATACATATTTTAATGTGTAATTCTGGTCAGTATTATTCAAGTCAAGCTTTTTCATAAAGAAAATACGTATTTGTTTTTGAAAAAATAGAGATATCACTAATATTAATGATAATAGCAATCTTTTTCCAAAATTAATCAAAAATTAATTAATTCCAAAATTTACAATCTCTTTTCAAATTAATCAAGCTCTTTTGTTTATTAAATCTAGATAAACATGGCATAAAATTTTGTTATTTTAGAATTTTGGTGTAAGTATTTAAAATAAAAGTACAATGCAACAGTAGCTTTTGCATAATATCTCTGACTGTAATTGCTGAAGCCTAGTTGTTTCTGTTTTTTTTTTTTAAACCTATGTGACTTTTATTTTTATTGTTTTATGTTTTGTACTAAATTCTTAAATTTAGAAGATAGTAAAGTTCTGTATTTCATGTCAATATCCTAACCATAGCAAAAAAAAAAAAAAAAAAAAAAATGACCAGGAAATAATTTTTAGCGCTCTACATACTGATACGGATTCTTTGTAAAAACTGAATCTGATAAAGAACTTGAAATAATTAATCTTGGAGATGGTCTAGTCATCAGAGAAAGATATTTAAAAGGCTACAGAATTTTATATTTCAAGTACAGATGATAATTGTTCAGCAGCTTCAGGAGGAAATAACAAAATAAAGAAACAAAAAACTATATGTATTATATTTCATCTATATATTATGTATATTTAGTATTATACTACCTTCATTATTATTTACATAACTTTATTTTATGTGGTAGTTAATTATTAAATTATCTTAATATTTTATTTAATTATTTTATTGTTTTACTTTATTGTAAGCATTCATTATAATTTGCAATGTTTATTTACCAATCGAATTGATATTTCAAAAATGTATCAAAATCAATGACCAGAAATCTGCAGAATTCTAAAATCCACACAATTTCTTGTCACAAACTGTACAGATTTGAGAAAGTCTACTGTGTTGCCAATAAACATTAGTCTATCAAAATGTTGTGAATCCCTATAAGTAGATGCTAAATACTACACATACCATTTTCTCTAGAAAACATCTTGTAATTCATTCTATTAAAGCATATCAATTTTGTTATGTGAGGTAGCCATAACATTGCAATAATGTTCTTGAAATAATTGCCAAAGATCTATTGGCAATGTGTCCAAATTCTTTTATGTTCCCCTTTAAATAAATAATAAATGTTAAATTAAATTTCAGCTGAATCTGCACTTTAAATGTAAATAAATATGTCTATATAATTACTTGTCATTAATTAAAACACAATAAATTCCCTGCATTTTTCCCTTAAAGCAGTGAAAGAAGTATAAATCAAATTAAAAATATTAACTTAATGTTTAATCTTTTATAAAAGTAAGAGCTACTTTAAACAAAAAAGATTAATAATGTCATTTTGGATATTGCAATCTATGCAAACATAAGTATTAAACAGTTTATTCAAAACTTTGTATTTTTAATCATCTTAGGAAAAAAGAACTTGAGTCAAAACTTTCGAAGTGTGAAAAGGAACTTCTTAAGAAACAAGAAGATCTTCAACAATATGAAGATGAAATTAAGATGTCTCAATTTGATGAAAGAGACTGTACAAAGTAAGTATTGCTTTGTGTTCATTAATTTTATAAGGTTTCCACAGGATTTTAAAACTGTTTTTTCTTCCCTTTAGATAAATTTGAATGGAGAATTTCATTTTCTTCATATTATTTAATTTAAGGGGATAATTTGAAGAGGAATCTTTTCTTTGAAAAGAATTAAAAATATGTGCTTATCCCAAACATTGATATCATGAAAATGGAACTTTACTTTATTATTGGACAAGAAAATATATTATTTATAAATTTATAAAGAGGTTGTTTTTAAAAATGCATCATTGTATATATGAGTGATTTTCATGCGTAAAGTTGACTCAACAAATGGTTCAACAATTGAAATCAGGAGCTCACTACTGGTAATCAAGTTATACTACTTCTCAAATTATTTATCTGAATTGTAGAATTAAAGCAATTCATGATATATCATTACTATACTACTAATTATTCTTTCTCAATTAATTTATAAAAGTTAATGTGCTTTTTAAAAATTCATAATTAAATAATGTATGTGGGTAAAAGAAAGGCAGAGGAGCAGAAGCAAATATTTTCTGCTGACAACTGGAAAGTTTTATTAACTACCAGTTTCTTTACTATTTGTACAGATATGTGTGTAACTGTCTCTTATTTTACTTTATGGATTAAATCTTAGTATTTAGTGAGTACATGTAAGTATTGTTTAAACAAATAGTTAAAATGAAGGGGGGGGGGGGGGACTGGCAAAGAAACACACACCATGAAATTGTTGCAGAGGAATGGAAAAGGTAAAATTTTATTGAGAATTATCCTTCTACATATATATATATTAATAAAGTAAGCTTAAAAACAAAGCCACTGCAAGAGAGGTGCAGGAGGTGCTCAGCATCACGCAGTGAGCTGAACTGGTCCTTCGATTGTACCACCAAATGTCACCATTGACGTGAATTTCAAAATGACACTGATGCACTGTTGATTGGGGAAAGGACGGGGATGCACCAAGTGTTAAATAATGTTGCTGCAGCTCTGATTGTCTCCTTATTAAAGCAGGAATTAAATAGTAATATCCAAATTTTAAAATGAAATTTTATTTGAGCTGTCAAATTTGAAATCTTTTTGTATTGTAATTCATTTTTCAAGCTTTTCCCCCCACCCCCTGTAATGTTAGTGGATTAAATAACTAAAATATAATTATTTCATTTTCATTTTGTTTGTAATTTTTATACGTGAAATAAAAACAAATTACAGTTTAAAAAAAGATTAATTATCAACTTATAACTAATTTAACATACATTGATTTTTAGAAATTTCTGATACATATATGCAAATTTTCAGCCCATTCCTCTTTGTAGTTTTCAGTGATGTTTAAAATACTTTCATGAACATAATTCAGCAAAGTATATAGTTATTGAAAAGTTTTTAATTTGGTAAAATAAAAAACTATTAGCAAATTTAGCCACAATTATTTTCTAAAATATTTAAATGTTTTATTTATTTCTTTATATTTTCAATCATGCATGATATTTTTGCTTATACAGTAATAAGAAAAATTTTGTGAAACTGAACCTTACAACAGTGGCATAGTGATTCAAAAATTATGAAAGGAATTCAAGTAATCATTTAAGGTTATCATTAATTACTAAAACATCTTTTAAAATTAATGCAGGCAAAAAATTATTATTATTATTATTGTTAAATCTATATTTTTAACAATTTAAATGGAACATTTTAGATAGTGAATTTTTAAAGTTAAATTTGCCAAATTAATAAGATATCAAAGAGTTTAGAGGGATAGAGTCCCTTTGATATAATAATAATAAAATCACAGAAAATAAACAATAAGTTTTTCTGAGCATCAGTCACTGCTGTTAATTCTGGAGATGAAGCTATTGCTGAAATCATTAAAAATGTTGCATACAATGCCACCTGTTAAATGATTTACTCCAAAAACTAATCAGCAGTAATTTATATCAGGAACTAACTGAATACAAGTTTTTTTAAATAAAATTCCATGCATTAGTTCTTGAGATAGAACGACCACAAAATTTGTGTCAGAGGCAGACAGCATCACCGAGTCACAGATAGACATTTTGTAAAACATGTTTTTTGGTATCTTTGACTCCTAAAACATGTAAATATGTCGAAAACCAAAAATTGAAAATTTTACGAATCCAATACTGTCTTCTTGTAAAGATAGAAGAAAGAAATTAAATTTACCATTTAGGAGGTGCATGAAATCTATTTTATCCACTTCTTCTATAAACTGATGACATATATCCAGAGTTCTTACTGGCTATTGACCAACTTTAGTGATTTGGCAAATAAGAAATAAAAAACAGTAGCCAAATGGAAAAAAAAATGTTAGAAAAATAGATTCAACATGAAACACTGAAAAATGTATCTGCAACACCTTATTGTATCCCCTTTTTTACCAAATTCTTAAATATAACCTTTTTTTTTTTTTTTTTTTTTTTTTTGTAATTGCTTAAAAATAGAATTTTATTCTTCTACTACTGAAACTAGTAAAAATAAGTACAATCTAAATTTTTGCTAAATGTGTCAATGTTTCAATCATTCTTTTAGAAGTCTAAATAAAAATTAAAAATGGCTCTCTTTGATTTTTCATTAGGAAATCATACGCTAAAAATTACTATGACTCTTAATAGATACAAAAAAATAAAAAATGACTGGTCAATATTTTGCATACAACTAATAAATAATATGGCGGCTGATTTAAACATCCCATTTTAGCAAAACTTTTTTCTACTTGGCATTTGTTGCGAATAATTTTGTTTGTCTTTTTACTGGTGCAACATCAGTGCACAGATAGTGATTAACTGAAAATAGAGAAATACCTATCGCATATTCCTTTTTATCTTTGACTGTTACCAAATTGAATTGGTTTCGAGTCAATATCTCTACAAAAAGCGCAATATAAAAGGCACTGTGCAACTGAACATGTAAAACATCATCAAGCGTTCAGCAACTCTGATAAGAATCTCAACATATATTGAAATGCACACAAAAAAAAGAAAGCTCAGAAATTAAGCACTCACAATTTGGCAACTTTGATAGTTCTTTTACACGTCTGTTGCGAAATCTCCTCCGATGAAAGTGACGTTTGTTTCTCGTCTGCGAGCGAGCGATGTATTTATATGATGCTAAGTGGCAACTAGTTTTGTTGCCTTGACGACCACCGTTTTGGAATGTTTTTTAGTTTAGTTTATTATGAGAGTAGTTGAATTTAATGGATCTTTGGAATGTTATATTAATTGAATAATAGTGGAAATACCAGAATGTCTGGTATTGTACATATTTGTAAATATTTCATCACATTTTGAATAAACTTATTATGAAACAAGGAAACCTTCTGAGATTGGAATAATTTTCTCTTCATGGTGCCCCAAGACCTGATCGTTTATGCTAGAATATAGCTGTTTATGAAACGCCATTTCACGCATTAAGGAATATGAATTTTTTTTTTCTCTGGAAATAATGAGAGCAGTTACATCTTTTAAAAAATTTATCTGGTGAATCTGACAGGTTTGAAATTCGCGGCCACGAGAGATTGAGGTAAGACCAATTTGATTATTAATTTATAAATTTGCATGGAATTTTGTTTGAAAATAAATAAATAGAATGTCTTGGTTTCGTTATGAAATTTATTGTTTTAGTTCCGAAATTGATAAATTAATTATTTTAATCTCGGATTAAGAATAGATGATTATTGAAATTTAGTTTCGTTTGGAAATATTTAATGATATTATACTAGGAAATATTTTATTATATCGTTTTGAATATGGATCTGGAAAAAATAAAAAGAAACGCACTTCCGTTCGAGGGAGTACAACGAAACTAATTTCTAAAATTGAATCTATTTTGAAGAATAATGATATGGAAATTTCTTTGAAAATAGAAGAAATTAAAGATTGTCAGGAACAAATAAATGAAAAATTTTTGGAACTAAAAGAGCTAGATAAAGAAATTTTTGAGCTCACGGATATTAAAGAGGTTGGAAAATGAAGTTTCGTATTGTGAAGAATATATAGAAAAAATTGTTAAATATCGAGGTAGAATGACGCGTTTTATAAAAGAAAACGACATTAAATCTAATGATACTACATCTAAGAATAAGCCAGTGATATGTAACAATGATCTTTCACACGCGATCTTGCATAACGAAACCAGAACAATTAAATTGCCAAAATTGAATATAGTTAAGTTTTATGGGGACTGTAGTCAGTGGCTAGATTTTTGGAACTCATATGAGGTTGCTGTTCATAACAACGACTCATTGAGTAAAATCGAGAAATTCACTTATTTAAAGACGTATTTAGGTGGATTAGCATTAAGTGCTGTTTCTGGCTTTTCGCTAACGAATGAGAATTATGATTCATCAATTCAATTATTGAAAAGTAGATTTGGGAGATCGGATTTAATAATTAGTTCCCATATGAGCAAGCTTTTGCTTACGGAACCTGTAAGGAATTCTTCAAATGTAGTAGGGTTAAGAAAAATGTATGACGCGATTGAAGTACAGATCCGATCACTACAATCGCTTGATGTTGCAACTGAAACATACAGTAACTTGTTATGTCCGGTAATTTTACAGAAAATTCCCGAAGATTTAAGTTTGAGTTATAATAGGAATCGGGAAGCGAGTGAATTATTTGATATTAAGAATTTAATGGAATTTTTGAGGAAGGAGGTAGAATGTCGGGAAACATCATTATTGTTAGCTAATTCTATGGGTGGGAATGCAAATGAATCAACATTCCGTAATAAGGAAATAATTCAAAGCAGTAAAAATAAATATTATTTGAATCAGAAAAGAAATGATAACACAAGACTTTCTTCAGCCGCTGTCTTAACGACTGCTACGAATGAAACTTGCATTTTTTGTCTGGATAAGAATCACGCAAGTATGAACTGTCCTCTGACAATAAATGAAAGAAAAAATTCTCTTAAAAGTAATGGTCGTTGTTTTATTTGCCTTAAACGAAAACACATCGCTAAATTTTGTTTTAAAAGGAATCAGTTATGCAAAATTTGTAAATTGCGTCACAATGAATTAATCTGCGACAAATCGCTGTCCTCCGTTAAGAATAATTCGGATGATCAAAATTCTGACTCGACGCCAGATATTGTGACGTCATTAGCTTCCACCAGATGTTTCAAAAATAAAAGGGACAGAAAAGAATGTTCTCCTGTTTTGTTGCAGACACTCAGTGCAATAGCAAAGGGAAACAAAAAATCTAAAATTGTTCGTGCTTTGTTAGATGGGGGATCAAATCGGACCTTTGTTGAAAAACGGATTGTGGATTCGTTAGGTTTAAAGATCATAAAAAGAGAAACATTTCGAATTCATTCCTTTGCGGATAAACAAACTAAATCAATTCAGTGTTATGATATAGTGGAAATTGAATTGGAAAATATAACAGATTCTCATAAATGCATCAAAATACAAGCCATGGTGATTGATAAGATTACGCATGGAAAAATTGAAATTCCTTCTCAATGGGTTAAGAATCTTGCACTACGCCAAGGAATTAAATTATCTGATAATGCAACTAGTAAAGATATACACATTTTGATCGGTTCAGACTATATATGGGAAGTTTTGTGTGATAAAATTGTTAGATTAAGTAGATGTTTAGTTGCAACAGAGAGTTTGTTCGGATTTGTAGTTCAAGGTAGAGAAGGAAATTCGGAATCTAGAGATATTTTGGTAAATCATGCGATTGTTATGAGGGAAGAGTTAGAATATGAGAGAGTTAAAAATTTATGGGAAGTGGAGGCAATAGGAATAAAACCAGATGAGAAAATATCGCGATCAGATTTAGACATTATCAATAAATTTGAACAAAATACCTTATATAAAAATAACAGATATGAAACTAGGCTGTTGTGGAAGGAAAATTTTAAGGAGCTTAAAAGTAATTATGAAATTGCAGAACGGCGTTTGATGAGCCTATGCAATAAATTTCGTCGCGATCCTGATTTGTACATTAAATATAAGGATATTATTGAGGAACAGCTAAAAGAGGGTATAATTGAACAAGTTGAATGTCAATCCGAACTTGATAAAGATAAGGGATATTTTATGCCTCACCATGCAGTAGTGCGCGAATCTAAAGAAAGTACTAAAGTTAGGATTGTATACGATGCGTCTTCCAAGGATAAACATGAACAATCCCTTAACGATTGTTTAGATAGTGGTCCCAATCTTAATCCAGATTTACTTAAAATTATTTTAAAATTTCGCTATCATCGAATTGCTTTTTGCGCGGACATACAAAGAGCCTTTCTTGAGGTCGGTATTGTAGAGGAAGATAGGAAATTTTTACAGTTTTTATGGTATAAGGGTGGGACAGATCTCGATTTCTGTGGCCGTGATGTCAGAATTCTAAAATTCGCCAGAGCAGCCTTCAGTGTTAAATGTAGTCCATTCCTTTTGAGCGGTACCATTAGACTGCATTTGAAGAAATATAAAACTTTGAATCCAAAGGAATATAATATTCTGAAAGAACTATGTTGCGAAATCTCCTCCGATGAAAGTGACGTTTGTTTCTCGTCTGCGAGCGAGCGATGTATTTATAATGTATTTATATGATGCTAAGTGGCAACTAGTTTTGTTGCCTTGACGACCACCGTTTTGGAATGTTTTTTAGTTTAGTTTATTATGAGAGTAGTTGAATTTAATGGATCTTTGGAATGTTATATTAATTGAATAATAGTGGAAATACCAGAATGTCTGGTATTGTACATATTTGTAAATATTTCATCACATTTTGAATAAACTTATTATGAAACAAGATAACCTTCTGATATGGATATAAATTTTCTCTTCAACGTCAATGAAGCATTTTGTCACGATTTGGCATAATTGTGAGCAGTAGCGAGAATCCTGCATTAATCAGAAAGTATGTCAAAATAGATTTGGTTTATTGTGGGAGTCAATAAATAAAACTTTATAAAACTTCTAAATAAACTTTTTTTTTTTTTTTTTTCAAAATTGACTTGGTCTACTATGGTTATGAACCCCTCTTTTATCCTCTATTACAACATTGATACCAATGCAAGTAACTTTATTGTATATTACAAATCAAAAGAATTAAGTTTTTATACTGCATAATACAAATGTGACTAAAGTGAAATTGCGGGTTGAAAGTTTCAAGAATTGGATATAAAAAGCTCAAAATAAAAATGTGACTTGCTGGGCTGACATTGAAACCCTTGATCTTCAGATTTTTTAGTTAGAGATGTACAGTGCCAGCAAAAAAAGATCTTAACACTAAAGCTACAATCTCAATGTTCTAATGTTTTATTTTATTTTATTTAGTTTAAAATGCAAGAGGTAGCTGAGAATTCTTATCACATGTTGACTATGTAGAATGGTGGCCCTTGCAGCTTAGAGTTCTCCCTTTATTTTGTTTAGTTCTGGTAGTAGTTTGAAAAGAGGCATTTTTTAAATTATTTTCTCTACAAAAGTATACATTTCTGGTGCACATAATCAATGTTAAAAGCTTACAATTGTTGAAAAACCTAGTGCTTTGACTTTATTAGAACAAAAAGTTTCTGTAAATAGTAAAATCGTAGATTTACAAACATCAGAGCAAATTATCTGTGTCCTGAAAAAGGCAAAGCTCATTTACCACATAGCATTAAACAAAATGAAAAATCGGTTCAAAAAGATTGAGAAAGACTTCAGCCTGGTCTGATAATTTTTTAAAACATGACATACTGTTAATACCAACTATAACAACTGCAGAAACATAAAAGAAACATACTAATAAATGTATCAGTAGAACCATCTGTCACAAAATTCGCATTTTTCAATGAGTGTTAAGATTTTTCTTGCTGGCGCTGCATAATTATAGTGCCTTTTTACCTACATTAATGTTTTTCAAAAAATGAATTTTTAAACATTGGAATAAAAAAAATAATAATAACTAGCATATGTATAAATTTTAATAGATCCATTTACATATTAATATTAAATAAAATGTTTTTAGTTCATGATGAAAAACTTTTCTAAATTTTAAAAATATTATGCATTTTTTTTACTTTTAAACCTTTTTTATTATAATTGAAACATCCAGAGAAATATTACAAATTATTTAATATTTTATCCCATTTACCCTTTAAAATTTTTTGGGATAGTAATGTTCCATCATAGATTAATTTTCTCACTATTACTCTCTAAAATGTTATCTCACTCTGCCATTCCACTGGGAACCAAATCAATATTGATCTTCTGTCTGTTGCTGGAGCATGAATAATATCCCTTGTGTAGATTATTAACCCCTCCCTACACAGTGCTACAATACACATGAATGTATGTACTACTATGTTCTATCGCTGCAAGCTACTTTTTTTGTGCTTGATGAAAAAAAGATTATTTCTTCCAAAATGTATTGAATTTGCATTTTTTAATAACATATTAAAGAAGTGTATTTCCTTGGTATTATGAGGCAAAATTTCCTAAATTCTTTTTGCTTGACAATTTAAAGATATTCTAAAAAAGGTTGCTTAAATTCAAAGTTTAAAATAATGTGAGAATTTATAATGTTAATTTATAAAAAGGGAGAATATAGGATTTTTTTAAATATTAATTGTTTAAAAATCAAAATTTAATTCACTGATTTTAATAATCTGACATAAGCTATTGACACCCTGCTCTAAGCAGATTTTTATGTTACTATTTATATTGTATGTTTTGTTTCTTGTTTTACCAGTTTACGAGTCAAGAAAAGAGCTGTGGACATTCTAGTCAAAGATCTCAGTCATTTACAGTGTATTGAACATATACTGCATGTCCAACTTCACCTCATCAACTTTGCCCTTTCATATCAAGGCAACGATTCTCAACTGCCACCCATGAATCTGGAATCATGTGAACAAAAATCATCAGCTCAAAATAGTGCAAATGATCAAGTAAGATTTTATTTGCTCTATAAAATGCATATCAAAATCAGCAGTAAAATAATTCACTATAATTGGTGACATAGTAATTTAAAAGTTATTTTTGTTTTTTAAGTAGTCATTCTCAGACAAATTGAATAATTAGAATGGTCACTTATTAATAAAATAAATATATATAAGAATGATTAGTTATTAAGGCTATTTTCACTAAATTAACATTTTAATTATTTTAGGAGAAGAATTAAAATACTAAATTCCAAGAGTTATCTTGTAAAATTAGTATGAAAACTGAAAGTTTCCCTGTAATAAAAAGAGTTTGATATAAGAACAACAACAAACATTATCAACAATAATGATAGTAATAAATCATAGGTAGAAAACAGGGCTGTAACTATAAACTTGGAGGCCCCAGGGCAAATTAAAACTTTGCCCTGGGTGCAGTTTTTTTTTTTTTTTTTTCCGCATGCCGCTGATTGTTTAAATGTACACAGTATAAGGCCAAAAATGACTAAAAAATCTAGAATTAGGCAACCTGCCTACTCGGCAGGTACCTGGCAGAGACGCAATATTTGCCGATTCCACTAAAGCTAGCATAGGGGAAAAATAGGGACTTCTGATTGGTTGAATACTTTAAAGAGCATTTTGTTTAGGTACATTTTTTGAGTTCATGTAACTTAATCATATGTTTCTGTTTAAAAACCTTTTGAAAGATAGATTTTGATAATATTTTTTTCAATTTTATAAGAAGAAAGATTTTCTAGAATTTTTTAGATGCTTTTTATATTATTCACCCGATCAGCAGTCCATATTTTCTTCCTTATACTAGCTTCAATGGGATCAGCAAACATGTTGGCGCAACATGATACATTCGTCTCGACATTCTGCTGTCTGCTCTAGAGCTGCTTTTGCATGCGAAGCGTATGGAATATATCGACGGACACGCAAAAACATTTACTCTAGCACTTTGATTTTTTTTTTATTATTAACTTTTAGCAAGGTGCTGGGCATTTTATAGGAAGTTATATTAGAAACTAAAATTAATAGTTTATTTAGCCATCAGTTTGGGGACCCTCAGGCTAGGAGGCCCCGGGCCAGTAATTGTATTTCCATTACAATTCATAAAAATTCAATTTTCTGAAATTACTTGGAGTGCTACTTGAAGCAATATTAATGTTTTTTTTTTTTTTTTTCTTTTCTTTTCTTAAAAATGCAGAAATTAACCTGTGTGTATATAGATTATTGATAGGAAGCTTATAGTCTTGGAAATACCAAAATCTGAATCTGAGCAAAAATCTGTTTAAAGAATCATATTAATTGTAATATGTTAATTATGCATAGTAATCTTCCTTAATATGGCATTTGATTACAATGTATAATTGCCTTAAATTGTTGCTCATTTTCTTTCTTTCTTTTTTTTTTTTTATGGTTTGGCACATAAAAACTTATTGATCAATGCACAAAACTAAAAAAAGTAAAAATGATGATTTACCATAATCTAGAATGATATTTTACAAATTTAGTCAATATAAAATATATTAATATTTTTAATGCTATTCATATAGCTATTTCATGTAAATATATATATGTTGTTTGATTATGATGTATGCCTTTGTTTTTAATTTTTATTTTAGAGAGAAGATATGAACGTAACATTGACTAGGAAGTCAAAGTTTATAATGGAAAAATTAAAGCAGCCATTTTTCACATTGAAACAAAGACATGTAAGTATTGTCAATTGTTTAAAAAAATTAGTGTTTAACTCAATCTTACATGTTTTATTAAAACATTTTTTTCAATCATATATTTTCCTTTAAACCATTTTTATTACTATTGTCATAAAAAAAAAAAAAAATAAAATAAATAATAAAAATTTTATAAATATTTTTTGCAGAGAAAAAGACTGTTTTCTGTTGTTAAGTTTTTGTTCTTAATTTTTTATTGTTGTAATTCACAGGGCTGGGGAATTACATCATTGTACTCGCCACTGGCGAGTAAATTTTCCTTCAGGACGAGTGAAGTTTTAAGTTATTTTTTCAAACTTCAAACTGTAAAGATGCCAGAATCTGTATTTATCTATTTATTTTTATTAGTTCCCTATATTTTGAAACTTTTGTAATATAAATATTATACTAAATTCTACACTATAATACTAATATTTTTTCTCTTGTATATATTTCTTATTTTTATCGAACAAATATATGAAAGTGCATTGTAGTAATAATAATTAACTGTTTCTTCAGTTGTTTAAATTTTGTCTTAACTATTTTCAACTGTATATTGTATTTTGCTGGCTGGTAAAATAAATCCCTAGCTGGTGAAAATTTTCAAAAATTTCCCACCCCTGGTAATTCAAATAATGTTAGTAATTTTTGTTTGAATAAATTTATTTTGTAGAAACTTTGTAGTTGAAAAAGGTTTTTCTTTTCAAACTGACTATAGATTCTAATAAATAGATATCTATTTATCTATTAATTTACTGACTATTGACTATACACATGTATATCAATATGGTTGTTAAAGTTGATTTAAAAAATATATGTATGTGTATTTACTATCATGATATCCAATCAATATACTTTGTGGTAGATTTCTGCTAGAAATTTATCACAGTGATTATTCTTTCAAAAAAAGTAGTAGAGAAAGTAGAAAAAATATAGTACCTTTCTATCAACCCTGTACCAATTGGTTGAAAGAAATGATATTCTAAGAGTTAGGCGTCAACTAAAACCTTTTTTTACAGCCTTCTGTCTATTAGCTATTTTTACATAAAATGCAATGCGGAGATACTTTCATTAATAATAATCTAATCTAAAATTGATCAAGAAGAAAAAAAATAATGTTGGGGGAGGAGAACGTTTTAAGAAAAGGAGAGAGGGTTTATGAAATCAAATGATTGTTTGGAAGCAGATACAAAAAAATAATGTAAATATTCATAGCCTTGAAGTACATATAAAATAAATGTCTCTTTTATTTATATGTCTGTTTTATATTCACAGAGTTATTAAAGAGATTGAATCAAAAAATATGCAAATCAATTTTTGGTATGCAACATATATTAGCAGCCCTATGTTACTACCCAGTTTATTCTCCCCTAAGCACGGCCTTGCTGAAAATATAAAGACTCCTCCCTTTCACTTTCTAGAAGCAGATAAAAAAGAATTGGATAAAATTAAAAAGAAAAGTGCTGTAATTAAATTAATGAATAATTATTATTTGTTATATAAATTAATGAATAATCATTATACCTTATAGTTTTTGTTGTTAAATATAAAGCAAAACATTTTGTTAGAATTATGTAATCAATTTTATAAAAAGTGTGACTTTCTTGATATAATTTTTTTTATTACTATTTGTTTATGTTTCTAACAATATGAGAGTTACATTGTAATTGTTTATTTTGTAGGTTACACCCTGTCCTCCTTCCCCTCCAAATAAAGATTTCTTGGATAATGTTGTAGACTGTGAAAGAGTAATTTATCGAAAAGTATGCACTTTTCTCTTTCTTTTTATAATATCATCGATATGAATGTGTAACTATTATATTGTATTAAATGTTTTACATAAAAACTAAGCAACTCTGACCCTGCATCCTCTGTTCACTAATAGCCTAATTTTCAACAGACTTGCACGTTGTAAACTTGTTTCTAATTCATTCAATGAAAAATTAAAAAAATCTTGTATTTAAGAGCATTTTTAAATATGTGAATTATGTCTTGGACTTACAGGTCGTCAGACAGATTAATTGAATATATCATGTATTTAGTTATTTTATGTAACAATTTAATTTATTTTTTAAAATTATAAGCAGTAAATTGTTAATTTGTAGTTTTTTTTATATTCACAATCTAAAATTTTGTTTGCATTAGAAATCAATCTGAATTCATCCAATCATTGCCTCTTAACAGATGAAAAAATAAGTCTTAGGACATTCAGCCATTCAAGGTGTAAAAAACTATAAATTAAAAAAAAAAAAAATGAAGCTATGTTTTAGATACTGTTTATTACTCAAAAATAAAAAAAATTTCGATCAAAATGATTCAAATGCAGAATGAATGAATAAAGAAAATGAATGTATATAACTGACATTTAATTTAAATTTTTTTCTTTTTCATGTACACTTTTTGTCTTGATTATTGTTTAAAAGTATTAGGTTTATTTATTACACATATATGCCATTATAATTAAAAATAAATTTTAGTTAACTACAACAAATTTTGTTGAATAAAATGAAATCTATTAGACAAAAAAATGTGGCCCGTAGTTAACTGAAGCTTCATTCTTAAGGCTGTTCTTAACTGCTCCGCTCAACAAGTGCAAAACATTTTGACACATTTACAAATTCATTTTTTTAGCAGAAATATATAAAATTGGAATGCCTGACTATGGAACCGATTTCAAATCAAACTCATTTTTCCATTTCATGATAATTAAATTACCTATCCAGTTCTAAGCTATTTCGATCACTTGATTACCTGTTTTTCTCCTGCTTTTTGACTGGTTTTTCTGCTTTCGACAGGAAATGTGCTCAAAAATGTCAAGTTTGAAGGCCTTCTATGAAAAATGTATTGTGTCTTTTAAAAAAACAGAAAATTGAGTGCAATTAGACAGTTTCTGAATAATAACACCTGCTAGTTTCATGCATTTCTGAACAAAAATAAATTAAAGCATGTGTGACAAAGTTGCCCTTTTTGATTTAAGAACACCCTTAACAAATCAGCTCTTTTAGAGAAAGCAATCATAATAATTTTAGTTTTAGTTTTAGATATTTTTTTTTTTTTTTTTTTTTTTTTTTTTTAAGGGAAAGAAAGCATGTATGATATATATATATATATATATATATATATATATATATATATATATATATATGTATCAAAATTTTCAATTTGTTAATTACCTGTTAATTATTGTTTGTACTGTTAAAAGCATGCTCCTGTTGGATTGTGATCATGCAAATTTAATTTTAAATCAGAGAGAAATATTACGAATATCCTGTTTTTATATGTTGCATTATTTAATATTTTAGGAAATCAAAGATACCAGTTATCAAAATGAAGACTGGTTTCACGGAGTACTCCCTCGTGAAGAAGTGGTGAGACTGCTTGTCAACGAAGGTGATTTCCTTGTCAGGGAAACCATTAGGAATGACACCAAACAGTTAGTTTTATCAGTCTGCTCACATGGTTATAAGCACTTTATTGTTCATATGACCAGTGATGTAAGTATATTGCAGGTACTATCACCTATTGGATCTTCTTGAAATACTGTTTACCTCTTATAATGCTAGCTGTAAAATAATCTTAACCCTTTGTCTACTGACGGTACTTGTAAGTACTATTAAAATAACTTATTATAATATTCTTTTAATATGTCAGTTAGCTGTAATACTGTTTAGAATGAGTTACAGATACATTACTTTATCTTGTTCCAAAAGATTTATTGGTTACACAAAATAAGGATGATTTCTTTTGCCTTTGCATCTTTTCAGCCTTCTTAGCGCTGAGGGAGGGGGGGGTGGGGATTTTTCAATGCGGAAGTATTTCTATATTTGTAGTGTAAGAACATCATATTTGTACATTTTATAATTTTACAAAATACTAAGAAAATAATTAAAAATAGAAGATTTGAGTGGGGTTATAAAAATTGCACAAAATCTCTGTAAATTCAAATTTAATTAATCCTTCTAAAATCTTTCAAATATTTCTTTAAATGATTATGTAAATTTCTTAATTTAGCTTAAACAATTTGCATAAAATGCTTTAGAATGTAAAATTTTCATGAATTCATAATGTGGTAGATAAACAGCTAATTTATGAAAAATAAATTAGAAGTAATTGAATCATAATAAATTCCAAACTATTTTTTTAAATTGACATTTTTTTATTTAATTTAAATGGAAGTGCTTCTTTTACCACTTGATATTATCAATATTGAAAGATTTGAGTTTTAATGTAATTTCATTTACATAACTATCTTAAGTTCAATGTCTTATATACAATTTTGGATTAATTATGTGAGTATTAAAGTTCAAAATTTATATACAATGTATCATATATTCATAAATAATTCAATTCTTTTCACTGAGACAAATGATAATTTGAGTTTTTCAAATTAGAACAGTTTATGGATTTTTCATTCTAGATAATTATAAAGATGTAGTTTTACTTATCTATTCTATATTTTAACATGTGAAAAGCAAATCTTCCTCTATTATTAAAACTGTAATGGGACCTGTGAAATATCTGAAGTAAACAAATTTTCATTATTCAGCAAAAATACTTCACAAGCTTCAAATTAAATAAAGTTGCATGAACTAACTAATACCAATAAATTAATTTTTGAAGCACGGTTTTATTAAATAGAAATGATTTGTAACATGGAAAGCCTCTAATCCACATAACTATTGCTTTAAAGCAGTACAGATTAATTGTCTTCTATTGTATATGTACACTTCCATAATCTTTTTTTAAAATCTAATATATATATATACAGTCGAGTCTCTATATAACGAAATCCATTGTTCCAGTAAAAAATTCGTTATATAGAGAAATTCGTTGAATAGAGAAAGCCGTTAAAAGTTCTGTTTAATATGCAAATTTTGAATAAGTATTATTTTTTATATGTTTAATTTAAAATTTGAAGTGTTTAATATAAATATTAACGTAATATTCTATTTCTTAATTATTTAAACAGTTTCAAAAAAGAGAATAGACATTTATTTAAAAGCTTAATAAAAATCTCACAAGAAAAATGTACGTTAATTTTTTTTTTTTTTTTTCCATTCAAAACACAACATCTCAAATTTTCAGGGGCGATCTCATTGCTCTGGGAGGGAATGTCCCCCCAAGCCGCCCTCTGAAATCAACACTGACTTCAATTACCTCATTGATCCAGGTTTTATATGTGTTACAATTAAATTGACACTGTTTATCGAAGGATGTTAAAAGATGTGTGGGAAGGGGGCAGGTGGAATGAATTCTTTGGACTTTAAGATCAAGGAGATTCAAGGTAGAGAAGCAATATAAAAAACTCAGCCTTGAACAATAAATCAAAAATAAGTGATGGAAATTTGATTCCATGTGATTTTGAAGCTTTTTTAAAACTGAATAAATAAAGAAAATTTTATGAAAAAATTCGTTATATGGAGATAGATATTTCGCTATATAGAGACTGTTTTTAATGTAATCATGAAAAAAGGGGACTGTTCCTGCTAAAAATTCGTTATATAGAGAAATTCGATGTATGGAGTTTCGATATAGAGAGACTCAACTGTATATATTTAACATCATATCTTTAACATTAGAAATTATTTTTGAATATCTTTATAAATAAAAGATAATTAACAAGTTCGAATAAGTATACATCTGTAAAATCATTGTCAAAGATTTATTTTGGTTTTTTTTATTATTACAGAGAAAATATAGGTTTGAAGGCCCTAGTTTTAATACTATTCAAGAGTTAATTATGTATCAGTTTCAATCTGGTCAACCTATTACCATGAAATCAGGTGCAGTATTGAAAAGGCCCATTCCAAGAGAAAGATGGGAGCTAAATAATGATGATGTCGAACTAATTGAAAAGATTGGGGCGGTAAGTTTGTTATGAGCTGTTTAATTGTTTATTCTCATATATGGATAAAAATTTAATATCTCAGTTACTGTCGATAATAAAAATGTTTGCAAATCTTGATATTGATAAAAATGTGTAAAATATTTTACAAATTGTAAAAGAATTGCTCCAGGTAATCAATCTCACCATTGATCTTCCAAACTGATATTTTTTTCATCAGTTTAGAATAAAACACAAAATAAATAAAATATATTCCATGTATAGTCAAACTTGTCATATCTCGAATTCACTGGAAAGAAAAAAACAAAAATGAGATGCTAAGGTTTCGAGACATAAAGATCTGAAATCAAATTCTTTGAAAGTTGCTAATCTGAATAATAGTCGGAGTTATGTTTTAATGGAGAATTTAAAATATTATTTTGCTGATATGATTATACATATTCATAGTATTAAATGGGTTTTGCTAATTTTAGAAATAGTTGATTTACAAAATTATTTAAACCAAATATCTTTATATATATGTATATATATAACAATGATTGTTGTCATTTAACTTTTATTTGAATCAATATTTTTCTAAGGCCAGCAATAGCCATGAATCCATCTTGGTTAACATTTTCTTAGGACTCAAGAAAATTTCTTAACTGTTCAACAGCCTTCTCAGCTTTCTTTGTTGTTACTTTTGGTTATTCATTCATGCTGCTCAACTTTATTCTCTCTTCATTTTCTGAAACACCTTTTCTTATGTTTTGGGTTTTGCTACTCGAGAGAATTTATTTCTAACACTTCATATATGGTGTCAGCAGTTACGTCTACTTTTGATACTTCTGTTCTTCTCTTTAATGTCTTTCCCTACCCATTTATCCTTACATCCAGCTTTTTGAAAACAAATATGGATGATCTTCTATGTGAGAATACTGCAAGCATAATCCACCATATTCATTTAATCCAGAACAGTGATTTTTGGGATGTGAATCTTTCATTGATGATATCTAGAAACTTATGCACCAACTATCATCTGTAATTGATTTTGAAGCTTCAAATAATCTATAATAAGCAATATTTGAATGATAACTGTGATTAATGAAAAGAAGGATTTTTTTTTCTTTTTGAATGGATAGACTTTAAGGTGACCGGTCACTCAGTTTCCAAATTTCTCTCACTAATGTAAAGTCTATGGGCGTTTGATCCATTCATATACAGGGTGTTAATAAAGTCCCGGACCCATTTTGATGTTTAATAACTCATAAAATAATAAAGAAAGATTAAAATTAATAACATAAACGGTTAGATAGACTAAAAAAAATTTCATGACGCTTGTCAATGAACTTCCACGTGTGCTCCCTTTGTTGCATGGAGAATATCAAGTCGATAGTCAATTTCATGCCAGGTAGCGACAAGCATGTTGGCATCCACAGAGGCTATTGCAGTTGTAATTCTGGCTTTTACGTCATCAATGTTCGACACTCTCCTCCTGTAAGCATTGTCCTTTACAAACACAAAGGAAAAACTCCAGCAGCGTTATATCAGATGATCTAAGTGGCCAAGAAATTGGACCTCCTTGCCCAATCCATCTTCCTGAAAAATGGTCATTCAAAGAAGTACGAATGATGGTACCCCAATGAGGTGGTGCACCATTTTGTTACAAAAAGACATGTGGCTGAAGCTCTTTTAGTTGTAGAAATATGAAGTTTTCCAACATGTCTAAGTATACGACTGATGAAACTGTCTTTTGTGTAAAAAGAAAGGCCCAATGACTCAGTCGTGCATTAGTCCACACTACACATTAATCTTTGGGGAATCCCTTTCTGCCTCACGGTATTCATGGGGGTTTTCAGATCCCCATATGCACACATTATGGCGATTAACAATGCCAGAAACATGAAAGGTTGCTTCGTCGGAGAACATTATGCGCTTCAGAAAATCAGCATCATCTTCTATTCTCCTTAGCATATCTGTTGCAAAGGACATTCTCCTAGGCTTATCGTCCGGTTCCAAAACTTGAACAGTTTGAACTTTGAATGCATGCAGTCTCAATTTTTTCTTAATAACCTTGTACACTGTCGAAATTGACATATCCAATTCTCTTACCGCTGATCTCATAGATCTTCTGGGATTGTGTAAAAATGTGTCTCAGACACGCTCAAGATCAAAATCGCTTGTGCAGGGACATCCAGAATGTTTCTTATCTGCGATACTTCCAATTTCTAGAAAATTCTTTTTCCACTGCAAGATACTGCTTTTGGATGGAGGATCTTTTTGGTAAATTCTTCAGCAATTTCTCTGTGCTTGCACTATCAATTTTGTTTCTATGAACCACCATAAAATCTGTGCTTTCTTTTGTGGTGTATGCATTCTCCTTAATATCCGCTCGAATAAAACATCACATACAAAAGTAACATAGAACAAACACATCAAAAGTAAACATAACATTGCAATAGTAGCCAAAAACAAAAGAGAGAAAAATGCAATTAACAAGTGGATGATATTTAGAAAAGTACAGATATTTAGACTGGAAAATGAAATTATCTGAAATTAACCACACACACAGACGATATTTATAAAAGTAAAGATATTCAAACCTGAGAAGGAAAATATATGAGTTATTCCATCAATAAATGCCATAAGTTTGTTTATATCTTCATTATTTTATGAGTTATGAAACATCAAAATGGGTCCGGGACTTTATAAACACCCTGTATTTAAAATATCTCCTAGGGAAATTAACATTTTTAACTTCTATTTTTTGTATACTCTTCTTAAAAGATGCCTTTGTTTTTCTTAGTTTTCAAAAATTTTCTAAAGTGTATACTTAATTTTATATGATGTGTTAAAATTTTGTTCGTAGTTTGTCATCTTTTAACACATAAAATATCAAATTGAGCAAAGATTTTAGACATATTTTGAGAACTAAGAAAAAAAGAAACATCCTTTAACCCCTGACAAGCACACATCTAAACAGTATACCACTTTAGGCACTGAGGGTGAAAAGTACCCAACACAATTCATTTTCAAATATCTTTGTTGTTAATAAAGTTAGGGAATATATATTCTTTTTTAATTAAAGCTTAAACAATTCTGCATATAACAGATATTTAGTTAAGTTGATTGGTGTCAATTGAAATAGATAAAAATGCCATCGAGGCTGAAAAAAGTGCCTTTTTGAGATTTTTTTGTTTATGTGCCATATTTTTCATTCTAATGGACTAAAATAATAAAAAAAATTATAGTGTTTTGGAAAGCTTAAAAAGTGCTTTAAAAGGTGGTGAAATCTGTTTTTTGATCCGCTTCAAAAAGCACAGTTATTTTACTATTTGAATGCATAGAAGTGGTTTATACCAAAATATTGGTACAAGACAAGTTTTATGGAAATCAGAGATCTATTATTCATAATAATCTTTATTTTCAAGCACAAAAATACAAATAAACACAAAAAATATATTTAAAAAAGAATTTTTGTTACAACACTCTATGCACATAGGACATCAATGGATATATATGACTGTCTTATATATATGACATATATGTGCATATAAATACATAAATTTACATAAGCTTATGAATATTTTGTGATACAATTGTAAAAAAAACTCTTGAACACTCGACTGACTACACTTAACTGGCAAACTGGGTTAAAAGTACCCACAATGTTACATGCTCATTGCGTTATAACAACTGAATCTCACTAACGATTACTGGACATGCTTCCTCAAGGTCTCAACAAAAAAAAAACCGAGGGGGAAAGCCCTTTGTTAAATACATACAGAAAATTATAACCAAATAAAATTTTGGGGTGGGTACTTTGTACCCAGTGTGCTTGTCAAGGGTTAAGAAGGGTACACAGAAAACAAAGGTTGAAAATAGTAAATTATCCAAGAGAAATTTTAAATATACAAATGCATCAAACATCCATAGACTTAACATTACAGAGGGGAATTCCGAATCTGCATGACAATACTCTTAACCATTTACTAAGGATTTCACTTGTCATTCAGGTTTTCTTATTCACTTTCAATTCAAACAGAAATGATTTTATTTTTGAAAAGCACTTAAGCTTTTCCAGAATTTCTGATCCTCAAAATAGGGAGATTTTCAGAGCTATTTTCATTGACAGCTAAAATTCTATGCTTTTCTCATCTTATCTTCTCTGCTGTCAAACAAAAAACAGGACTATTATAAGATCAATCGTGTTTCTATGTGTCTGTCTGTCCATCTATCTCAAACATTTTTTCCTCCCCTTGAAAACTATAGAACAAGCAAAGTTCAAACTTACCAGAGTTATAAAAACAAGCTAAAAGCCTTTAGTAACCACATATTTATAGATTTTTAGATAAGGTATAAAGGTAAGTATATAAGGTATAAATATGTGGTATGACTTTGATGTAAATTTTTTTTTTTGATGCAAACTACATAAAAATTGCCATCATCGCAATGAATTCTTGATACTTTTATGTTAACTGGGAGTAATTTTCGCCAATAGCATTTTATGAGCCGGCAAATTGCATTTTCTATTTTTCACGTAGTAAATTTAAACAATGCTATGATTTTGAAATTAAATGTTTATGGTATTATTATTTTATTTTACTTTTTCTTTCTTTTTTTAGGAAATAAATGGAAATTATAAATTTAAAATTTTTTATTTTAAAGTTATGTATTTTAAATAAAATGAGTGAAAGCATTACATTTTGAATGGAATTAATGAAATACGAGAAAATGCATCAAGAATAATGCTTGGCTATTTATTACTTGCTCCTTGCTAGCATTAAAAAAGAGAAAGTTCTTGATTTTTCTATCCTAACTTTCTGATTTGGCAAAAGAAAGAACTGGTAAATTAAATTAAGAACAAACATTATGTGATATAATGCTTAACATACATTTAAAGGCAACCAAACTGGTCGCCAATGGCTGCTAGTATTTAATAGTGATGTAACAGATTATGTGAGTTTTATGGCTGTCAATTAAATTAATCAAAAGCTAACTATCCATGTGTGATAAATAATAGATTTTGATAATACAGTAAAACCCCGATAATTTGGATTAATTGGGACCAGACCCAATCTGGATTATCGGAAATCCGGATTATCCGGAGAATAGGAAAAAAATTAAATAAAATAATACTTACGCACAGAAAATCACCTTTATGTTTAACTTATTGATTATTTACAGACAGTAAAAATGTTTACTTTGTAATAAAAAAGTTTGTAATTTTTTGCTGTGCCAGTTTTTTATACCTTTTGTGAGCCGTACGCTCAGTTATTTGCTTGAGCATAAGTAGGTCGTAGGTGTAGTTTAAGTAAGAGTTTAAATAAGAAAGCTTGAGGTATTCTTTCGAAAAGATTTCAGAAAAAAGTTTTTTTTTTTTTAATTCAGAATACGACGATGAAACAAGTTTATGCTATGGAAATTAACCAAATCGTTTCTCAATCGCTTGACCAAACCGATCCGGATTATCCGGAGATCCGGATTTACGGGGTCCGGATTTGCAGGGTTCTACTGTAATAATGTTTGGAAAAAAAAAAAAACTTAGATTTAGTAATATTTATTTGAATTTGATTGTAGGGTAACTTTGGAGATGTATATAAAGCTCATTTAGAGAATTATCCTGAAGAAGTGGCTGTTAAAACTTGCCATGTGAATCTGCCAGAAGTGCAAAAGAGAAAGTTTTTACAGGAAGGCAGAATCTTAATGGAGTACAATCATCCAAATATTGTCAAATTCATTGGTATTTGTGTTCAAAAGCACCCTTTTATGATAGTCATGGAATTAGTTCCTGGTAAGCACTGCATCATCTTGACCTTTTTGGTATTTTTAAAAAGAAATTTTAGTTAATTTTAAAATTATTAATTGGTTTATTATATCAATTGCATGCATATATATATAAATAGAAAATAAATAATTATTAAATGTTTTAAAGTTTAGAACCTCTAAAATTAAATAAAAAGCTTGATAATTCTATTTCACCCATCATACCCTCCCCTCCTCCAAATATATATATATTTCATTTTATTAAAGTCTTTTTTATTACTTAGGTATTGATAAGTTATGTAAATTAAGACTTAAATAATAATTGCTTTATTAAAAATCTGCCAAAGTATTCCTTCTAAAAAATATGTATTTCATGTATGTAAATTCTACTCTACATTTATAAATTATGCTTTTAAAATAGGTTTCTAATATTATTGCTGCATACTTCAATGGGGTAATGTCTATTAACATTGGTGAAATGTCTAAATTAATAAAGCAATCAGTGATCACTGTTTGTAAGAATTTTTGCTGGTTTTGGGAATTTTTTTTATATTATTTTTCAGTGTCTGCTAAGTGCAAACTGTTACATTATAAAAATTTAGAAAAATGTTTTAGTAATTATTTATATTTTTAGTGTGTATTAATTTAAGTAACAAAATCATAGTTCTGATATTTTGATTTTTTTTCATGACATCGTCCCTTTGTTTCAAGTTTTCAATAGGCTGTAACTCCTTCCTCTCCCGATACGTAATATTTTGTTTTGTTTTCCTGCAGGAGGATCGTTATTAAATTTTCTCCAGAAACATAACGAAAGTTTATCAACAGATCAACTATTATCATTTTGCATTGATGCTGCAGCTGGAATGGAATATCTTGAGAGCAAGAACTGCATCCATAGGTATTTAATGTATTAGTCTTTCATTTTTTTTTTTTTTTTTTTTTTTTTTTTTTTTTTTTTTTTTTTAACTTTTTCCTCCAGACTGTGATGTGAATTATATTGCACAAAAGAATGTGAAATTATTTTAAAGTTGCATTATAGAAATTACTATGACAAAAGGGCATTAAAATGTCATATTAAATAAAGTTTGGATGCTCCTTTAAAATTATGACACTTGAAAAAAAATATTGCATTGTGAAAAATTAGAGGAATATTTGAATATTGTGAACAAACCACAGAACCCTTGACTTGTTCTTTGCGGTCATTAACTTTTGATAGTAAAAATAAATAGGAAAAATAAAGAAGTTGATCTTACTTAAATTAAATGAGACAGATTGAATCTTATCAACAAATGATGAGACATTGTTGAAATGTAATCCAATCTTTTATTTTATCCATTCGGTAGAGGTGGAAGGCATAGAAAATTTTTTAGCTGGTCACTATATGTTGCATAAAATAATTTCCACAATCAAAATTCACTCTAAAAAAATCCCATTATGTTAAATAATCTGTAATTACATTATTACATCCTGCATTTTTTTTCTTTTTTAATTTCAAACCAAAATTCCTTCATTTATATTGATGCCAATAGATGGTGCCAAAACAAAAGCTGAAGTCTCTGAAATTAATACAAATTTTATTATGCCAAGTGAAGTTGGCCTCACCAGTGGCCGAGAGGTTAGGACCTCTCAACTGGTAGACGGTAGGTGCTGGGTTCGAACCCAATCGCGGCTGTCGGCCTAACCGTTCGGAGTTTTCGTGGTTTTCTTCGAACCTTGCGTAAATACGGGTTAGGTTCCCTTAGAAAGACCCCCACGAAGGGCACTCCCCCCATGGTCCTATATCCCTAGTGCAGATAATCGGACGACAAAAATCAACCAGCCAAGTGAAGTTGATGCGTGGAACCATTGCAACAAAAAACAACTTTCAGTCTTGGTAATGCAGTGTGGTCATGATAACATCTTATATTTTCAGTGCATCTTGAAAAATAAACTTGTTTTATTTATAATATTAAAAAAAAAATTAAAAAAAAAATAAGCTGATAATATTAACCTCTTAAAAAATTAATAAAACTAAATTTAAAATTCATCAAAGAAATCATAATAAAACTATTCCTTTTATTTATATCTATTGAATGATATTTTTAAATTTATAACAAAAATATAAAAAAGATAATCTGAAATTACATTATTACATCCAGCATTTTTTTTTTTTTTTTCAATTTCAATTCGAAATCCCTTCATTTATATTGATGCTAATAGTTGGCGCCAAAACAAAAGTTGAAGTCCCTGAAATAAAGAAATTTTACTGTGTGAAGCAAGGTCGATGCCTGGAACCATTGCAATAAAAAAAAAAAATATTCACTCTCAATAATGCAGTCATAATAACATCATATATTTTCAGTGTACCTTGGAAAATAAACTTGTTTTATTTATAATATAAAACAATTTTTTTAAAAAATAAGCGGATAAATATTAATCTTTCAAAAAATTAATAAAACTAAATTAAAAATCCATCAAAAAAAATCAAAATAAACTATTCCTTTTATTTATATCTATTGAATGATATTTTTTAATTATATCACAGAAATGTTAAAAAAATAATCTGGAATAACATTATTACATCCAGTATTTTTTTTTTTTTCTATGTTTCAATGTCAAACCAAAATTCTTTCATTTACGTTGATGCTAATAGATGGCTCCTAAACAAAAGTTGAAGTCCTTGAAATAAAGACAAATTTTACTGTGCCAAGTGAGGTTGGTGCGTTTTGTAAACTTACTGCTTATAAATGTAAATGAAAGTGAAAAATGTATTTGAAAATATATTGAAAGATTTTTACAAATATTTTAAAAACAGAATCGGTTGTCAGCTTTTATTTATTTATTTATTGATTGATTTTTTCTATAAAGAATTGCAAAGAGGCATTCATTTGCTTTTAAATTTGGAATTTCTGTTTTTAAATTGCAACTGTGTTGTGATTGTTTGTTTATAATAACTTATTTTTAATTTAGAACTTAATGCATTATAATTAGATATGATATACATATTTTGGTACTACTTGGTTATCCTGTCGACCAAAAAGTTATTGCCAAACTATAAGATTAAATGCCAATAATAGATGACTGTGAATGTCACATTCAATGACATTAAATACAATATGCATGTTTAAAACGTCACTAAGTGATTTTTATTTCCACTTTTTGTTTGTATTTTTATTAATATCTAATAATTATTTGTTTTTTCGCTATTTAAAACAAAAACTATGTCAATAGATATAATTTGGCTATTAGTTTGGCAATTTGTATAATTTGCCGAAATTGGTCGTTGGTATAACCAAGTAGTACCCATACTTCATATGAAAATATGCTGTACAAACATTATTTTAAGTAGAAGAAATCATTTAGCTGTCATATGCCAGCATTTATTTTCCATTAAGTCTAACATGGCATTTAGCTACAGTCATTTCGACAGATCAGCGTGGTTTGTACCCGATTCGTTCTCTACACTTTTCTGCACTCAGATTTTATTATAAGTAGATTGTTAAATTTTAATAGAATAATATCTATTTGAAATCTTTTTTCTCAATTTCTGTTAAATACTTCCTCTCTTTAAAAACTGTTAAAACTCAAGATGTACATATTACATAAAGACCCTGTATGTGGTAATTAAAATAATTCAAGATAAACTTGGAAAATATGAGATTTTTCTGAAAAATGCAGGAATTTTAATAAATTTCAGAAAGAGTTAAATAGTCTTTTGAGATAGGCAGGTTTAATTGCATAAGAGTATTTGTACTATTTGTATTTAATTTGTTAAGGTCATTTATTTATTTACTATTGATCGTGCACAGAGATTTGGCTGCAAGAAACTGTCTAGTCGGAGTAAATAACATTGTGAAAATCTCTGATTTTGGGATGTCAAGAGAGACTATAGAATATGTTGTGACAGATGGAATGAAGCAAATTCCTATCAAGTGGACAGCTCCAGAGGCTCTTAATTATGGTAAGCGTTGAAAAACTTATTTAATTTTTAAATAGCTAATCTTTGTTTAATTATGCTGATATTATTATTTGATGATGCTCTCTATATTATCAGTTGAGTATATAGGATTTAACTTTATTGAAGGGAGGGGGGATTAGAGATAACTTGATATGGAGTTATGTTAAGGTTGATTGTGCTCATGATTAAGTACAAAAATACTGATTTCAGAAGAGGAAATGTGCCCCCCCCCCCCTTAGTCCCTGTCTAAATCTATCTCTACTTACACATCATTATATAACTTTAACACTGACTATTTGTAATGATGCTTTTACTATTTTATGCATCGGGATTAATACTTATTATTATTTTTTTTTTAACAGTGCCACTTTTCTGTATTAATTTATGTATATATTTCAAGCAATGAATAGATATTTAATAATGTAAGAAGTCCATTTCTCCTAATATTTATCATCAATAATATATTTTTTTTTATTTTGATTAAATATATATATATATACTAGCAGGCTATGCCCGCTGCGCTGGTCAATACTTCAAAATCAACTGTGGATGAAACGAACTGGTGAATTTAAATTTGTATTTTAAATAATTTGGACCTCCAGCAGCACCTTGCTCATTGCTGAAAACGATTTAGACACCATTGTGATATAAAATTATCTTAAACGTTGTGCAAAAACCAGCTAGTTAGAAGTAACTATTTTAGTTTATTACTAACAGTGCACATTTGGAAGCGAAATGAGACCATTATGGCAACAGGATTTAAAATTTTCCCTTATCTGAAGAAATATTATTACAGTCGTTACCATGGTACAACTTCTGAAAAATTTCTTCACAACTTTTCATTATGTGAAGCCAGGAACCCAAAGCTACTCCCACCTAAAAAGTTTATATAAGGTACCCTGGGGTAATAACGCCAAGTGCTAATATTTTGCATAATTATGAAATAATCTGGTAAATGACACCCATGTGTTCTGCGGAGAAGGGTTTTGAGTCATATAAATCGCAAAAAATAACTTCAAGTTAATTTGTTTCATTTTTAGGTCTTATTGTTTTTACAAGCAGCTAAAATTAACGCTTGATCTAAAATTTGCGAGATGCGTTTTGTGATGTGAAGACTATTTTTTTTATCTGGAAATACTTTGTTAATTACATAAATTTGTAGTACATTTCATGCCCTTTCAAAATGTTGTTGAAGATTTTGGATATCTTCTCGAGATAATTTATAATTCAAAATGTACAGCGGAATAACTATAACGGGGTAATAACGCCAATCCTTGCAATTTTTACCCCGGTTGATTCCCTACAGTGGCAGAGCTACATCCTAAATACTGATTCAAATAAACACAGTTAAAACTGTGCAATGTTTCTAATAATTCTATTTAAACGCTCCTTTTTAACACTAGAACAGCCGGATTTTGGACATACCTAAAACCGCCGTTTGGTGTCAATTTGACCCCCATGAGAAATTCAAGCCATATTAAAATAAATATATTTTTTAAATGATAGATGAGGTTTAAATTGAAAAATATAAAAGTTTTTAAAGGTTTTATAACTTTTACTTTTTTATTTATTTAGTTTTTAGAGACCGTTTATCCCAATTTTTACATTCTTTTGAAATGACAGTATATAAATGACAATGTATAATTCAAAATATTTTACTACACAATAGTACACAAATAATGATTTAATAATAGATATACATACATATATATATATATATAATATTACACAATAAAATTGATAAGAAAAGAAACAAAAAATAAAAATACAAATAATATAAATTAGCGCACAACATGTTTCAAAGAGAGAAAATAAAAAAACATAATTCATGAATAAGCATATAAATGTGTTCCAAAGTTATTTAAACATTAGCACAAGTAATACAATATACGTGCTTGATGGTGACATCAACACACTTACCACAAATTGGTTTCTGACATCCCTCACAGCTTGCAGAAGTTTTATTTAGTCCCTTGCAATGTTGAAAAGCACATTTCTTTCGCTTCAGGGTCTGTGGTTGATCAATCGAGGGGCATCTATTGCGCAACGCGCTACTTCTCAATTCTTCCACAAGGGCAAGAATAAATTCTCGACGTGAAATTGAGGTTTTTGAGCATTCCTTGAAAATTATCCAAGCATTTAGTGCAGCAATATCAAGGACGTTATAAAAGACGTGAAGAGGCCATCTGCGAGTTCCACATCTGGTAGAATATTTTCGTAGCATCTGATCTGCTACATCTACACCACATTTAGTTTTATTGTAGTAAACAACAGTGTTCGGCTTCTTCTTTGCACTACTTTCTGCAAACAAATTCGTGTGCATAGTGCTCAGAATCACGACATTCTTTTTGTTCTTGCACCTGTATATCGTGAGTATTTTATTTCCATTTTTCAGTGCAGAAAATGAGTATCGTGGGGAAGATATGTCGCGGGCAATAGGAGGTAATTCTTTCTTGTTTAGACGCATCGTCCCAACGATTGTGGTTTTCTTTGCCGAAAGTTCATCGGCAAGCTTTACAGACGTGAAAAAATTGTCAGTAGTGACATTGAGACCGAAGTTTAGATATGGTTGTAGTAATTTCAGCACTACACTTTCTCCAAGTTGTAAATCAGTTGGCCGCTCTTCATCCTTACCTAAATAAGGATAGCCATTTAACACATATTTCGAATTTACATCAGTTGCAAGCCAGAACTTGATGCCGAATTTGTCCGGTTTATTTGCCATGTATTGGATGAATCTGCACTTTGACTTACAAGGCAACAACTGTTCATCAACGGTTATTTCTTCACTAGGATTATAACTTAAATAACAATTTTCAATCAGCTTCTTTCAAGTTTCTGAAGCGAGAGCAAATTTGTCCGTGGCCAGGCGTTCCGATCTGCTACTTCGCAGATCGAATCTGAGATATCGCATGATTTCGCGGAAACGATTGCGTGGCATTGTCTCTTTGAACACAGGTGGTCCCCAACTTTTATTCCATAAGTCATCTGCACAAAGCTTTGAATGACCTAGTGCCCCACGGGCGTATAAGAGGGCGAAAAAAGCATTCAGTTCTACCAGAGTAACATACCAGTTGCTGTCATCTCCTAGCTGACGTCGTGCTTCAGCAACTGTGCATGTTTGAATGTGTTTCACCATTTTTTCAGTTACCATCAAATGCCAGGCTGAAACTGGATAAGCCCCAATGTTGCGACGAGCATAAGGTGTTAGTCCACTAGCAATTTTTATAATATTTCGAGCTGGTGTGCAACCTGTAGTAGAAGTAGGGGTGCTAAGGTTCATCGGATTCCAAAGAATACCGCTGGATGACGTGTACTTTTCGTTACTGCTGACAACAGAAAGATTAGATATCTTATTACCTCTTTTTTGCGCACGTCCACGTGAGGTTCCTGATCCTCGAGAAACAGGGAAAATCACATTGGTAATATATTCTACAGCATCACTGTCACTGCTTTCAGAAGACGACGCATTCTGTAAATTCACATTATCTATGCGAAAATCTTCATCATTACTGTCATCACCACTCATATCTGAATCTAATTGCTCCAGGAGCGCAAGGCACTCCGTGTACACAATCCTCTCCGCATTTTTTTACAAAGGAAAAAAACTACACTTTTGTCGCAATCGAAATCTTTGAGAAAAACACTGCTGTGGAAAATGGTTTCAAATTTAGTTTTCGGCCGTAGCTCTAAAATTAGAAGAACGATTTCCCCTCCAAAAATTCTGTAGTACGCCAGCGTTGCTAGGATGCGTGCGCATTTCAGAAAAGAGTCAGTATGCTTAGAACAACGCCTCCCCCCCCTAATTGAAGGTGTGCGAGCAATAGAGAGAAGACTACCCCCCCCCTATCCGCGTCGCTATGCGTCATCGAAACAAAGTAAAACTGGAGTTTACTTTTCTCTTTTTTGTCATCGCGATAAGAAATGTGTGTTCCCCCATGCGCAGTAATCAAAACCGAGATATGGCGAATTCAAAAACAGACTTTGTCTTGAAAATTTATCATTTTACTTATGGGGGTCAAAATGACACCTGTTGGCTGTTTTAGGTATTTCTTTGATTATTTTTTTTAATAATTAATGTAGAAAGATGAAACATTGTCACAGTACGCTTAATATAATTTTAGAAAAAGTAAAAAAATATGAGCTGCGGTGTTCGCTTACATCTTGAAATAAAGCATTGGAAATTGAAAAAAAATGCGAAATGACCCCAACGGCGCTTCTAGTGTTAAGCAAAAAGAAGCTCACGGTCTGATATTCTTTTGCCTCATCCCCCCCCTCCCCATACCACACCTTTATTTTTCTTACACTTTCACGAAAAAATGAACATTTTCAATAGCTTAGGATGCAATTTGTTAATTTCTAGAGCTGAGAGTTTGTATTTTTAGAATTGGGCAATCTACATGCAATTAATCCAATTTATTTCATTGTTTTGTTTGCATGGCGTTGTTACCCATATAGGTGGGTAATAACGCCAAATAGCATTGGTCAAGAAATCACGCCATTACATTTTATGTATTCATATCTGTTAAATTATTTTTTTTATATAGATAGTCAATGAGTTGCTGTATCAAATCATATATTTGTTTGAAAAATACAAACTAAAACTGAGCCGTGAAAATTGCTAGAACCTTAACGTGGCGTTATTACCCCAGGGTACCTTATATATTAAATTTTGTCCGCGCGATAAAAGGCACAATTATGCAAGAATCATTTTCAAACTCGTCAAGTACATTGAGATGGTTAATATCTCAGTGAGAATTGCAAATGAGCAAAATCGGCCCAAGGGGGTGGTAATTGGGAAGGGTTCAAAAATTTTAATACCATCTTAACATGGCTTTCACAAAACCAGCTCTTACAAAACAATAGCTGGGAAAAAAAATGCTGTAACATTTTTTGTTACAGCAAGTTGCCAACGATTAAAAAAAAAAAAAAAAACATTAAAATTCTCACTACAACAATTACTTTATTATTGCAAAATTTCCTCCTGAAAAATGAAAACAAAATTATTTGCTCTTTCGTATTTAAGCATTTTCTCTTTAGTTATTTAAGATAAAATTATGTAAATTTGTATAATTTGGCGAACGATTTGGCGAAATTGGTTGACGTGATAATCAAGTAGTAGCAGGGCCGTAGCTAGAAGTGATCTATAGGGGTGGGGGGGGGGGGGGGGGGGGTCAGGAGGTTGTAGGGGAGGGGGGGGCTCATAATTTTTTTTCGCTTTCTCTGACACAGAAAGATAAATTAGTGCATATTTATACTGTAGGTATTATGTTCCTTATTAAACTGTTGTAATAACTTCATTTTTTTATTAAGAAAAGTATGATGAAAAGTTATAATGAAAACTTTGAGTACATAACTGTTGCAAAATTAAGCATCATGTTAGCTTCATAAGTACAAATAGGATGAGGGAGTGTTGAATTACTTATTTTAGATACATTTTAGTAATTCTGCAAAACTGTAAAAGGATCTCAAAACTAAATTAGATTTTTGTACAGAATTTCATTTGAATTTTCGGAACATAAAGTTATTTAGTGACCTTGGACTCTTTTCCAAGGGGGGGGGGGGAGGCTCAAAATATTTTGGGGGGGGGCTGAGCCGCCCATAGCGCCCCCTTAGCTACGGCCCTGAGTAGTAGCCAATTTACACTTTTCATATTTCACAAAAGATTCCTACACAGACATCATATACGCAATAGGTTTAGCACGATTATCTTGCAACTACAATGTGGCAAAATCCTCGTTTTAGAATACCAAAGAAATTTATGTATATTTATTATTTTCTATCATTTTAAACAGCAATTAACAATAAATAAAAAATAACTGTAGAATAAAACAACAAATATCATTTCAAAAAAGAAAAAAAATGAAAGTAAATAAACAACTTATCATCAGATAAACAACTATAGCTGGGTTACCATATGAGGCAAATAATGCCATTTTGGCGCCAGTGAGATACCTTGATGAGTATATGACCAAATCCGTGACAAAATTTCCATTTGGAAAAAACTTTAATCGCTATTTATACTGTATTTTCCCTACTTATGCATAAGAAAAAACTTTGACACAGATGTCATGTATGCACCACATTGGCACAATTTTTTTCTGGCGCCAATTTGGAGAACTTGTTTTTTAATTACCAATTTCATAAATATTTTTAAATTATTTTGTATTATTTGAAAAAAATAATAAATAAAAAAGTTTAATTAATAGCTATGGAACAAAATGATTTATATTATTTTAAAAAATAAAATGAAAGTTAATAAATAGTTTATTAATAAATAAACAACCATAGTCGGTTTACCATGTGTGGCATAAAATCGCCATTTTGTTGCAATCGTGCGAATGTGGGGCTTATGTGACATCTGCGCCAAAACTTTAAAAAGTTGCAATTAAATTATTTTACAGTTTGGATGAGGAAGACATTTATACTAAAATTTAAACATTATACGCATTTTTTTTTTTTTTTTTTTTTTTTTTGCTATAACTGCTATTTATATATTTACAATTAAATAAAAAAAAATAAAATAAAAAAAAAAAAATTCTAAAAATGCTCTCACACATTTAAAAGAGAGTGAGAGAATTTATTAATCGTGAACATCGCTTCGGCTTATGCCTTCTTGGTATAAAATCGCATTGTTTGATGACAAAAATAAATTCAAACACCCAAATAAACAAATAACACACAATTAACAGATAAAACCATTTTTAAAAGTAATTCTGCTATTTTGTCCTGTAAAACACATAATGGTAGAATTAGATTTTAAAAATATTTTTTTAAACAATAGAAAAATGTTATTTATGTTTTATCTAATAAAATATTTAAAATGCATTTTTGCTAGCGTGCGCGAAAGAGAATAGCGAAAGTTTGATTGAAGAAATATTGAAGAGGAAATGGTCAATTAAAAAAGACTTGTAAATTTTATTCAGCAGGAATTTTTCATTTCAAAATGTTGAATTTATCTATAGTAATAACGCATAGTTGCATAAATTTACTTTGAATTGCAAAATTTTTCCTTCAGTACTACTTGGTTATACCGTCGACCAATTTCGCCAAATTATACAAATCGCCAAACTATTAGCCAGATTATATAGATTAGCATAAATTTTCATTTAAATAACAAAAAACAAATTAGCAGAACATACATAAAAGTAGAAATAAAAGTCGAATTAAAAATCACTTGATGACATAATTAGTATTTATATTATACTTAATGTCAAGTGAATGTGACATTTACGATCATCCATTATTGACATTTAATCTTGAAATTTGGGGGTAGATTTTTAATCGATGGGGTAATCTTTCCTTCTTCAGTTTTTAAATTTTAAAACTGAAATTTTTCCTGTAAGTGAAATTGACGAAATGGCGCAAGAAAAATTAAATTAACAATGAAAACATTTGCAAAAAGAAATAAAAGAGTTATACTCATATCTATATAATTTACGATTGAATATTAAAATATACTCTAAAAATTATCTTCACTATAAAAAAAACATTATTGCGACCATTAAGAACCTAAGTCAGGCATTAAGTCAGTAGTGCATTTTTGGCTTAAAAACACATTCTTTGGCGACAAAAGTAAGATGAAAATGGTATAGAAACGAATAGTAACTCACAACTTACAGTGTCTTTTACAATCAGATCTGCTTTTTTCTGCTGTAAGTTATATTATACGGAAATTTGATAAAAAAGAGAAAGAAAATAATAAAAAGGGAAATAACTATCATTCAAAATTCATTTAATCAATTTCTGAAATTCATGTTTTTATTCTAACACCAGGGATAAGTCGCCAAAAGTTGAACCAATTGTTATATTTTGCGTTAATTTATATTTTAAGCATTACAAATATTTTTTTCATTTTCAAGATAAATATATTTTTATAATATTACGCCTCATTTAAGCGGTCTTTCTTTATTATTATTAATATTATCAGTAGTTATTTTCTGCTATTATTTGCAAGATACTTGTAATATTTCTAATAGATATAGCCATTTTAATTCTTTTAGCAATTATAATTTTCGCCAAAAACAGCTACTGGCAACCCTTTTGTCAAAAATAACCAAAAAATACGAAATTTACTACGAAAAATCAGAGTTATCCCTGTAAATTTGAATCATAAACCTTCAGAAAAATATTTCCTATCGAATGATACAATCGGCAAAAAAATCCATCGGGTAGTTTTTGAAAACACTCGTTTGGAAGTTTCAGAACTTCTGCTTTATAATATATATGATATATACTTTAGAACAGAAACGATCTAATTTGGTGATATCATTTTTCCACCTCACAATATGGAACGGCATTGACTTTATTACGATATTTGAATTACTTTGTGAATCTCTGGTTTTTAATTTGTGGATAAAAATGAAGAGATAATTGTTTAAGATGCAAAAAACTTTTTTATTTAATTTCTACATTGAAACACTTTTATATTTTAATTTTTATTAATTTAACTCACAGTTATGATTTTATCTCTTAAATGTAGTATCAAAACTCCCAGTCAATACCCTGTTCCCCCCTCCTCCCTCCAAAAAAAAAATATGTATACAAATAAATAGATAAAATAATAAATCACTCTCATTTCGATCCCAAGCTGATGTATCATCAGATATATTGCCATAGCAGTATTGCACAACACAGCATACTACAATGTAAAATGAATAGTAACCTGATTACTGGAGATTGCTTCCAAAAATAGTAACATCAGTAATTCAATTGCCATTCATTTCATGCTGCAGTAGGTTGTACAATGTTACTATGACAACAACCCTCACAAACCTGATTGGTGCACCATCTGACTAGCAGTTTCTTTATCTGTGCCATCTTATTTATCATATATACTTATATCTAACACTAAGCCTGTTGTTTTACAATCCATTAAAGATCAGTGCCTACAATGCCCAATCCTGTTTTTTTTTAACCTTGGGGTACTATACAGTATTTGTCCTGGTCAGGTGGTTAGCCTAATGCAGAAACCTCAGTCTTTAGATCCCAAACATGCTGTGTACTCACTATATCAACCCTGAAGGGAAAGGCTATTGGTCCTTGATAAACCTGAATCCAAATTCTGAAACTTTTGCATGATAGCCAGATGTGCTGACCACTAGACCACTGCACTTCATATGCTAATATCATTGGCACTAACATATGTTTAAAAAAAAAAATGTGGTACAGTTGACTCCCTCAAATCCACAAAGCTTGGGACCAGGGGTTATGTAGATTTTAGAATTTTGCAGATTTCTGGTCATTGCTTTGTTTACATTTTTAAACAGTAATTTGAATGCAATTAATTGTGCAATAGAAACTATAATGAATGCTTACTAAATAATATAATAAAATCGTAAAAATTTAGGTAATTTTTAAAATGATTAAAAAATTAAAAGCAGAGGTCAAGTCAATAATCTATAATGTATGATCAAATATTCATTACAAAGATGAAATGTATTTTTTCTAAATTAAATGTTTCATTGTTTACATCTGTAAATTATGTGCAAATTTTAGAGAGTTGCGGATTTAAGGGAGTCTACTGTATTGCTATTTGGATTATTAAAATTTAATTTTTGATTTAACAAGTAATGTAACTTCTCCATTAAAAATTGTTTAAATTCTCAGAAAACTTATTGAGAAAAAAAGATCATTTCTACAAATATTTGTTAATATGTCTATCTCTCTTTCTTATTATTATTTTCTTTTTTTCTTCATAGGATTTCTCAAAAACAACAACAAGAACAAAGAAATATATTTATAAAATTGACATTTATATGTTATTTATTGTTTCACTAGGGAAAGTTCAAAATTGGAATTTTTTGGCAGAATTTGTCAACCCTTTTGTTTACTTTCACTATCTCTTTATCCAAATAAATTGTGGGTTACCCTTAATTTATACCATTTCTGTTGTGTGATAATTTTTTTTCAGACAATTCTTCTAATGATCCAGGGAACCTTTTGATTGATATGATGCACAAAGCTCGAAATGAGTGATTTCATTTTTCCACTAACTTGTAATGAAAATAAAATGACATGCAACAAGAAATGTAACCAGTTGCATAACAACCAATCAAAAGTCTTTATTATGCAGAATTGAACTTAAAATCTATTTTTTATGTTTCTTGATGGTCACTCTTTAAATTAACTCGCATATTAGTGATAGTTAAAATTTATGTAATTAGATAAATTTTATTTTAAAAATTTCAAATCAAGCAGTAATATGTACTTTAAAACAATAAAAACAATATCATAGTGCCTAATTATGTTGTTTATTTATGTATATTATGTTTTAAGAAAGTTGACTTTGGATTTATTGCAGTTTTTCCCATTGAATGTGTGTTTCAATTAGTGCTGTCATATCATGAAATCAATTAATCACACTAATTGAGGGAAACCTTTACATTATTATGTTATAATAATAAGATTTTTTTATTATTTAAATAATCTTTTTTTTATTTAATCTATTCTCATCTATGATTTTTACTAACATTAAAGGTATTTATACTTCTCTCTGTGATGTATGGAGTTATGGAATTCTTATGTGGGAGATCTTTTCTTTGGGAAGTGTTCCTTATTTTGGTCTCTCCAACAATAAGGCTACTGAACTTGTGGAAAGTGGTAAGATTAAAGTTCATTTTTATATTTTTTACTTCAAATTATTGAGTTCAAGTAGAATGTAACTTTCTATTGTACTTTTGTTAATCTATATTCATAAAACAAAGTATCTGTCTATAAGTTAAAGAAAAGATGGGCTTAACCTGAGCCTGAGTCCTGGCACAACACCAACTTGGTTTCATTTTTTTCTATCAGTGTTTAGGCCCATTCTTTCTGAAATTGAAATTTTTATTTATTCATGTATAGAAAAAATAAAAAGAACCTGTCCCTTTTTCCTTTAAAAATAACTTATTTCATTTCAAGTCATTTTAAGTTATTTTGATCAGAATGAAGAGAAAACAGAAATTTGCGATAATTGAAGATTTATATCTGGCATTGACAGCAACAACATGTTGGTATGGCACCAATCAGAAGAGATGCGTGCAATGAATTTGCTTTTAGTTCAATTTTTGTTTGTGGCTGTATATTTTTTAATTTAATCATTTGTTTTATTTTTTTTTTATTTAGATATCTAATGCAAAAAGAATATCTTTTTCTGGTCTTAGAACCAGAATCAGCTTGAGGTTTAAACATATTATTTCTTCTATTGTGTATGAGTCATAATTGTTCTTCACATGAAAGTAGCATTAATTATTTTTATATCTGTTTTTTTTTTTTAATCACAAACTTTGCTCATATTGAGACTCTCTGCACATTTAGGAAGTCACTTTCATTTGTAAATAAATAGAATTGCCATGTAGTGTTATTTACATTGAAAGCAATCAAGCAATGTTTTCTCTTTTCCTATAAAAAACAGTGCTTTTTCAGGCCTCTAATGGTGCCAAATTTTTAAAATGATTTTTCAGGGCATGACGATCAAGAAAGATAGTTGTGAGGAAGGAATCCATTGTAGTTTAAGATGGACATTTTTTATAGGAAATTAGAAAACACTGTTTGATTCTTTGGCATTTAAATAGTTATTTCTGTAAATGTCATGCATTTATTGTCCAATGTTGCAATATATCCATCAGATTTTCTTGTTTATTTAGAAAAAAATATGAGAATAGTATGAAGTATATTTTTATTTGATACTTCTCTTTTTTTTTTCTCTTTTGATATGATTTAATGTAAATTTTCATAAAACTGTGTGACAAAATTAAATGTTATTTCTATATAAGAAGTAGTTTAATAATTGCAACATTACTTTTGAAACAATTTTTAGATATCATGCAACTTTTCTTTCTATTGCATACTTTTGGTATCTGGTTCAAGATAAGTTATTATTATCCCCCCCCCCCCCCACCCATCAACACTTTTCTTTCAATATATCACATAAATTCATATTTTACAGAGCTTAATAGAACAAAAAATATGCTTTCAAATAAAGTTTTACAAAGGCCAAAATTTACCAGATTGCATTAAAGATTGAATATGATTGCTTTTATGAGTAAGTTAAAATTGCTAGCAAACTTGGAAATATGAAAGTTTTTACATTCAATATGAGATAATAAAAATACTTATGAAAGAATTAATCTGAAAGCCATTTGAATTTAGACATGTTTTATCTAGCTAAGACCAGATTTGCAGACCTGCATACATGCAATAGATTTTGCTAGCCATCATGCACTCATGTACAGACATTTTCTTTGATTAGTATAAATTAGATGTATGCATTCATCAAGAATCAACTAAAATAGATGTATGCATTCATCAAGAATCAACTAAAATATCTTTTATTGTTAATATTGTTATGATTTAATCTGCATTCTTATTGGATGGAAGAAAACAATAACTAATCATAATTGTTGTTGTCCGATGTTCACGAAGCAGTTCTTTGGTGTTGTCAAGTGGAAATAAATTCACACTAATATATCTTTTTTGCGTTATATTAACAACTTAAAGAAACATTTAGTAAATTGAAAACAAGATACAGGAATGCAGTTTCCTGCTGCGGTTACTGGATTAACATATTATCCAAGTATGCGAAATCATAGCGACGAGAAATATAAGCACCGTGTGTGCTTTACAAAGACATAAGAGAAACTGAACTAAGTTCGTTCACAGTAAAATATTGTCCTTGAAGTAATCAACAAAAATGATTTCACAATCATGTGCAATCAACTACTTATGAATTGCTTTAAATAAACAATGATATTATATTAATATCATTAATGTCACTTTTGAGTTATAAAGTAATTTACCCTTTATAAATATTATGGTTTTAAAGTAAACAGTTAAATTGATTAATGTCACTTCTGAAATATGAAGTAATTTAACGTTTATAAATATTACTGTTTTAGAATAAACACTCTAAGCATTCGAACACACTCCCACCCTATCAGGCCTTAGTCCTGATATATAGGGAGGAGAGCTAATTTATGTACTGGTCGTCTCAAATAAGATCCTTTACACTGTATGGTCACAACACGGACATGTCCGTCCTTTCCTGGATGCACCTCTTTTACCCGGCCCAATGGCCAAGAGTCTGGTGGCTGGGCATCATCAAGGAGTAGAACAACTTGTCCAAGTTGAAGATTACGTTGCTCGACTCTCCATTTGCCTCTTTTTTGGAGCGAGCTCAAATATTCCTTTTTAAATCGATGGGAGAATCCTCTTTTTAAATTTTGCACCAGCTCCCAGCGATTTCTAGGGTTGCTCGTAATAGATGAGGTCGCCTCCGGTAGCGAGAAAATTACATCACCTGTAAGAAAATGTGAGGGTGTGAGAACATTTATGCAGTCACTATCATTGTCATTTAAATGTATAAGAGGTCGCGAATTCAGTAAGCCTTCGACTTGGCTAAGTAGGGTGGCGAGCTCTTCGAAAGTTAGAAGTGTCGCTCCTATTACTCTTTTGAGATGGTATTTCGCAGATTTTATTGCAGCCTCCCAAATTCCGCCAAAGTGGGGGGAAGAAGGAGGGATAAAATGCCATTCAATGGATTTTTCAGTTAAATATTGAGACATGATTTCATTTTTAGGAAATGACAACCATGCCCTCTGTATTTGGTCGATTTTTATTGATGCCCCGAGAAAGTTCTTCCCTTTGTCACTATAAAGGTGACGTGGGGTACCTCTTCTTGCACTAAAACGTCGAAGAGCTGCTATAAATGCTTCAATTGTTAGATCACTTACAGCTTCTATATGGACCGCTTTCGTAGCAAGACAAATAAATAAGGCAATGTAACCCTTAGTTGTTTTTGCACCCCTACCCTTGCTAAATTTAATGGATATGGGGCCTGCGTAATCAATTCCGCTGGCAAAAAAGGGGCGTTCAAGATTTACTCGAGGTTTAGGTAAATTCCCCATTAATGGAGGAGTTGTAATAGTTTTCTTATATCTGAAACATTTTAAACATCTATTAATGCATTTGTTGATGAGCTTTTTTCCACCAACTATCCAAAAATATTGTTTTATAATGTGCGATAGTAGAGAAGGCCCAGCATGTAAAGTGGCAATATGCTGTTGTATTATTAATAGTTCACTCATTTTATGTTGTGATGGAAGTATTACCGGATGCTTGTGATTAAATGCTAACTGTGAATTTTGCAGGCGTCCTCCCACCCGTAAGATACCCTTAGCATCAATAAACGGATATAGGGAGTGTAATTTGCTTTTCTTAGCTAGAGGTTTTTGTTCCTTGATACATTTTAACTCTTCTTTAAAGTAAGAATTTTGAATCCAAAGAACGATCATTTCTTCAGCAGATTTTGTTTCGTTAGATGTAAGTACTGTTGAAGGGATTTGATATTCATTAGCATTTTTGCATTTTTTAATGAATCTTAGGCAATATGCCAGAATGCGGATAATTTTTGAAAGTGAAGAGTGCTTTTGAAACAAATTATCTAGTACATCATTTGAAGGCTGCATGTGAAATGAAAAAATGGGATCCGATCTTTGCTCAGATTTGATTTGTTCATCGAATTCATCAACATTTAAGTCGTCTTTCGGCCAATTAGATGGGTCTAGAAGTAGCCAGCTTGGCCCTTTCCACCATAGCTCGCATTCCGGCAAACCCTTTGGGTCAATACCGCGAGAAGCGATATCTGCGGGATTTTCTTTTGAGGGAACGTGTCCCCAGTGCTTCGTAGGTAAAACTTCTGTTATTTGAGAGGTTCTGTTCGCCACAAATGTTTTCCACTTGCGGGGGTGTGCGGATAACCATGAAAGGACTACTTTAGAATCAGTCCATGCAAAAATATCGAACTTGTAATTCTTTAGTGTGTCCATAACTGTGCGGAATAATTTAGATAATAAGTGAGCACCACAAAGTTCTAATTTAGGGACAGAAATTTGCTTGATTGGTGCCACTTTTGTTTTAGAAACCAAAAGAAAAGCATTGGTTTTTCCATTGCAAGTTTGTCGGCAATAAATTGCGGCAGCATAAGCTAGTGTTGACGCATCGGAGAATCCGTGTAATTCAAAGGCATTCTCGGATGAAAGCGTAACACATCTTGGTATCGAAAATTGATTGATTTCATTGAACGAATCTTGAAATTTGAATAATTCCTCGGTTAGATGTTCTGGAATAATAGTGTCCCAGTCCCCTTTTGTCAACCACAGTTTTTGATAAAATATTTTTAAAGTTACAGTACATGGTGAAATTAGACCCAGTGGGTCAAAGATTCTAGCAGATTCTGCTAAAATTTGCCTCTTTGTAAGAGGTGGAGTGAGATTTAGTGAAACCTTGAAAATAAAAGTATCTGAAGAAGAGTTCCAGCTTAATCCTAGAACTTTAGAGCTTCCGTTATCACTAGGAATTATTTCAAAATTCGATTCGGTATTGGAATCATCCTCAAACTCTCTAAGAAATTCCTTTGAATTTGAATTCCATTTTCTTAAGTGGAAACCATGCGCGTGCAAAACATCGGTAATTTCTTTACAAGTTTCTATTGCCTCGCTAACAGTGTTTGAGCCTGAAAGTAGATCATCCATATAGAAATCTTTCTCTAATGTTTGAGAAATAACAACATTTTTTTGTATAATCATCAGCAATTTGTTTGAGACATTTAGTGGCTAGATAAGACGCTGGAGCTAGCCCATAAGTAACCGTTTTTAATTTGAAATTTTTTATTTCCTCATTAGAGTTAAACCTCCAAACTATTTTCTGATAATTTTGATCTTCTTCAGAAACTAAAATCTGGCGGTACATCTTTTCTATGTCAGCGCAAAAAACAATTTTCGGAACTTGAAAATTAAGTAAAATTTCAAATATGTCCCGTTGTAATTTAGGACCTACTCCCAAAATTGAATTCAAGGAATTACCTTTTGAAGTATTACATGATGCATCAAACACAACTCTCAACTTGGTAGTAGTACTAGAAGGTTTAATAACCGCATGATGAGGAAGAAAATATTGTTCGTTTTCTGAATCGTTAATGTCATTTTGTGTTATTAATTCCATATGGCCTAACTGTATATATTCGCGCATAAAATCCTTGTATTGCTTTTCGAATTCTGGGTTTTCTTTAAATTTCCTTTCCATCGCCAACAAGCGAGAAATTGCGGCAGGTCTAGAATTACCTAATTCTGTCGTAGGTTTAACAAAAGGTAATTTTACTACAAAACGACCCTCGGAATTGATTGAGTAAGTTTTCTGAAAATGTGATTCAACAAATTGTTCTTCTGGAGACAGAATTTGAGCATTATTATTGAATACCTCTTCCATTTCCCAAAACCGTTTTAATTCATTATCAATATTAAGCTCATAAATATGTAAATTATGCATTGAATTAGGAGTTGTGTTAAGATGAGGCATTTTTCCCGATACGAGAAAGCCAAAGATGGAATTTTGCGCAATTAAACTGCTCTGTGCACATGTTATTTGACCAGGAAGCAAAATAGAAAAAAAGTAATCTGATCCTAAAATAACATCAATTTTATTTGGAGTCCCAAAATGTGGATCTGCCAAGTTTACATTTTTTAAGTGTGAATAATGCTCTTCATTTATTTTCTCAGAAGGTAATGGAGCTGTTAATTCGTCTAAAATAAAAGCTTTCACTGACAACTTGCTGTCAGCATTATGAACTGATATAAGATCAATCATTACGTAACCCTTGGTTACTGCGATTTTTGAATTAGAAAGACCTTTCACGGGAAATCTGGCATTTTTCCTTTTGAATCCTAACACTTTCATGCATGATTCTGAAACGAACGTAGATTCTGAGCCACTGTCACACATAATTCTTAACGTGTGCTTTTGACCCATGCAATCATAAATATATACTGTAGCAGTGGGCAAAAGTGCGAAAGATGTTTGAACAGAATTTATTGAAGGAGAAACTTCTTTTTTATTATCATCAGGAATCGAAAGGTCCTCTGAATCAGATTTGCTTTTCCGACTCTGTTTTTCATTCGAACGTGAAGTTGACATCGCATAATTTTGTAGTTTATTCTCGCATAACAGCGTATGGTGTTTGAGCTGACAATGATGACAGCTAAATGTAGAATTACATTGATATGTGTAGTGTTTGTCAGACAAACAGTTGCTACATAATTTGTTTTTTCTCACAAATTGTTTTCTATCTCTTACATTTAATTCCTTAAATTTAATACATTTGTACAATAAGTGATTAGCTTTACAAAATAAACATTTGATAACGTTATTGGCGGGAGCTTTGTGAAAATTAAATTGTTTCTCTTTTTTATGTAACCCTGTATAATCATTATTATACAATTCTAAAGATAAACATCTGTCATTAATGAACTGAATAAATTGATCAAAAGAAGGAAAATCATCCTTTGATGAATATTGAGCCCATTCTTCACGTGTTTTATTATCAACCTTTTGAAGAAGAATATGAATTAACCAAATGTCTCTCTCTGATGCTTTAACATCGATTGATTTGAGAGCACGAATTACCTCGTCAGAGATATCTGATATATTGCGTAAGTTAAGTGCATTAGCATGAATAATGGGAGGTATATCCATAAATGTTTTGATAAGAGCTGCGACAATTTGTTTTTTTTTTTGTCGTATCTTGACAATAATTTTTCCCATGCTTCTGCATAACTGGTTTCAGAAATGGGTATATGTTTTATAATTGAGGATGGCTCCTCACCGAGCAAACCTCTTAAGTATTGAAATTTTTGAATATTTGTTATACTGGCATTATTATGCACTAACGATAAATATAAGTCTTTAAATGACATCCAGTTTTTGAAATTACCATCAAATTGCTCAATATTCAATCTGGGTAATTTAAAATTATTAGTTGTATTAACTATAGGTAATTGTTCATTAACAACTTGAGAATGTGCATTCATACTATTTATAGAAAATTTTTCAAGTTCTGATTGCAGTTTGGCTTTGGTTTCATAATATTTTGTTTCAAATTCCTCCATTTCCGAGGATTCTTCTGGTAATTGTGCATCATATTTATCAAAATCGAAATAAGCTGTTTCTAATTTTTCTAATTTATTTAATAAATCATTCTTTTGAAAAACTTGATCAGCGTCAATGAAGTTCGTGATACGTGTTAATGCAGATTTAGCTCTGCCACGTAAATTTATTGCTGTCTTTTCTAAATCTTCTTGACTCATTATTAAAATAATGAGTGAACCAAGTTAAAAAACAAAGCCAAACTGATATTAAACCAAAATGTACTTATCTGAAACAACTGGGCTGAAGGGTGCTCCTTTACGGCGACTTTGAAACGAAGTAATCCATAAAAAGCGATGTGTGCAGGTTATCTCGCCGGTGGTGCCTCCATAATGTTGTTGTCCGATGTTCACGAAGCAGTTCTTTGGTGTTGTCAAGTGGAAATAAATTCACACTAATATATCTTTTTTGCGTTATATTAACAACTTAAAGAAACATTTAGTAAATTGAAAACAAGATACAGGAATGCAGTTTCCTGCTGCGGTTACTGGATTAACATATTATCCAAGTATGCGAAATCATAGCGACGAGAAATATAAGCACCGTGTGTGCTTTACAAAGACATAAGAGAAACTGAACTAAGTTCGTTCACAGTAAAATATTGTCCTTGAAGTAATCAACAAAAATGATTTCACAATCATGTGCAATCAACTACTTATGAATTGCTTTAAATAAACAATGATATTATATTAATATCATTAATGTCACTTTTGAGTTATAAAGTAATTTACCCTTTATAAATATTATGGTTTTAAAGTAAACAGTTAAATTGATTAATGTCACTTCTGAAATATGAAGTAATTTAACGTTTATAAATATTACTGTTTTAGAATAAACACTCTAAGCATTCGAACAATAATAAAGAAATATTTTTTAAGCTTATGCAAAAAGCACATAATTTTTGCAGTTATATTAAATTATGATAAAATTTATTTGAGAGAAAAGATAGTTCTCAGCATAATGAAATAGTGAATGTGTATACTTGTTGTTCCATTTATATTGCTTACTGTTTAATTATTTAATTGGTTTTTGGTTAGGTTATCGTTTGCATGCTCCTGACAACACACCTCCAGCTGTGTATGAAATCATGTGCAAATGTTGGGAGTACGAGCCTCAGAAGCGACCTCATTTTGCTGAAATCCATTCTTCCCTCAATATGATTGCAGGCACAACCATAATGGAAGATACGTTAGAAATGTAACACACAGATATATTCCTATTTTATATCTACAAATATTTGTAGCTATGGGAACAAATTTAATAGATTTTAAGAGGAATCTATTTTTGAAATATTATACATGATGATGTGTGTGTATGTTTTTTTTTAATTATTTATTTACATTTTTTAATAGAGTTTTATGTTAAAAATCGAGGCAGTATTATTTTGCAGAAACATTCTTTGTCGTCAGTATTTTGTAAAATATTTTGATCATTTGTGTTTTTGTATTTCTTTGTCAACTCTGTGTCTTTTTCATGATGCATTTATCTATACATTTTTCTCATTTGTTACCTATCATTGTTGACTTAAGAAAGGTAGATCCATGTCTTTTTTGGAATTATGTAGAAGTTTATAGAACTAGCTCTTTGTAGATAAGTTTAGATAGAAAATTTATTATACGTAGTCAGGACTGTCTTTCAGCTTCAGGTTGTAATACTTTAGATATATCATAGCTTTTTATTGTTTTGTTAAATTTTGTTTTTAAATTTTTAGGTATTTTATCCATTGGTTGTGATTGTTGTTTGTTATTTCCTGTGATACATAAATTACTCCATTTTTTAAATGTTTTAATTTTGTGTTAGTTTATTTAAACAGGGTATGTATCATTTTGAGAAAATAATTTTAAACTGAGCAATTAAACAAATAGAAAAAAGTAATTTAACTTTTTTTTATTGTTTATATGCTTTTGATTTATAGAAATGTATGTTTATTAAGTCATCAAAATAAGTAAAATGTACTTAACAGTGTTTAACATATAAATGAAAATTATAGTGAATCTTAAATAAACATAGAAAAATAGTCATTTTATTTTACTTTCTATATTTGTGAGAAAATATTTTTATTGTATTTTTTGTTCTTTTCAAATTAGTTAAAAATCTATATATAAAAAAACAGTCAGATTCTTAGCAATATTTTTTCATATCTTCATTTAAATTGCTTTCTTGTAAGTATTTGAAGTTATATTGGGTATCTTCCTACTGTAAGTAGTGGCAGAATTTTATTATTATTCTTTTCTTGCTGTTCATTTCGACTTTCTTCAATCAACTTTTATATCTAAATTTATGTTTAATCAGCATTTGCATGCATGCTGTATGTTTTACAAAATTTTTGTTCCATTAATTTTTCATACAGCTTTAAAATGGAGTGAAAAACACAATATGTATTCCTAAATGTCACCAATTAAATTAAGCGCAGAGATATCTTCCCTTGTAAATAATTAACACATTTTTTATAGTTTCCAGTTTCTCTACAAGTTGCTTTTTTTTATCCTTTTTGTTTCATTAATTATGCATGTTTTAAAATATTTTTATTGTGTTATGTTATATTTAAATAAGTTTTTAACATTCTAGAATAATGGTTTCCAAACTTTAATGCTTCATATAGCCCTTGAAGATTTTACATTTATCTTGTATACATCTTTTCCTTTTTTTTTTTTTTTACTCTTGTGAGCATTATGAAAATCAAAAATTTTTAAAAATATAACTAAAGAAAACAACAAATGAGTAGGAATAGACATATGTGTATTTTATATTCAGTGTGATCTTTAACTGTATTCATTCAATGTGATGGCAGTATTTCTTTACTTCTTTTTGTATAAATGTTAAATTTTCAATCTTAATTTGCTGAGGTATCATCATAAATCCTCTTCAACATTTGGTGTTTTGTTATATTTTGTTTTTTAAACAGTTGATGAGTGAAATATATTTTTCACTAACTCATTTAACTGCTGTGTTCAACATTGGTTGGTAATACAGACTCGTTGCTTTTCTCATGGGACATCTTTGCACCCAAAGGATATACATTCCAGGAAACCATGTCTTAGAGCATTACATCTGCAAGATCATCTCCAACAATTGAATAAATTATACTAGCACAACTATTTATAAATGATATTTAGTTTTTTTTTTTCTTATTCATGTTTGTAGATTTAGAGCAAAGGTTAAGGATTAGCATTATCTCTGCATGATCCAATAACTACTTAAGAGGAAATGTATTGCAATACACATTCATTATATCTTGTTTATATGTCTTTCTGAAAACTGCTACTTAGATATTGTTGGTAAAATTTGAAATTAAAGCATCTAATCTCTGGAAAAAGTCTCCAAAATACAGCATGGCATATAAGAGAATTCTGTATTGCATATATTGACAAAATGACTGAGAATTATTTAGCATGAATTTGAAATTTGTAGCAGAGACCTGAATGAGTTGGGTTATATTCAGTTCAAACATGACAAAATAAATTTTGTCACCTAAACCCAAATCCGAACCCAACTCAAACCTGAAGTGAAAGAAAATCAATCTCATATTTTATTACAGTTAAGAAAAAGTAACCAACAATTATTATTTCCTTAGTATCAGTTTTATCTCTTTTGCATAAAAATTTACTCATTAACATTAAAACATTTGTTTTTTCCATCGGAAAAATTTTCAGGACTTTCTTTTGAAAAAATCAGGTTGAGCAATACCTGACCTGAAAGATTCAAAATCCAACCCACTATGAAAAAAATTGCATTAACCTTGCTTAAACCAAAATTTAAGTTAGGTTTGTGTAAAATAAGATTATTCGACTTGATGCAGTGGTCTTAAATTGTAGCAGTCAATTTTGAAAAAGAACATGCAGCAAGAATTTTAGAAATATAGAAAGAAAACTCTAAGATTTTTGAAGGAGACAAATTTTAGGAGACAAATTTAAAAATGCCTATAACTTAACTTTGAATGTAATGTCTGATTAAAAGAATGTAATGTTGAATATTGTACTACCCTGTTTAAATTTTCAATTAATCAAATATTTTTAGAATCTGGTTATTTTAATGTATTTTATTTTCATCCTCATCTCCATCATTTTATGAATATAGGTGAAAATGCCTAGTCAATTTTTAAGTGTTGCTACTTATAATATTTCTACATTTTTGTTGTTATTATCATATTCTATGTATTACACGTGTATTAGAGATTTTATTGTAGTTTATGCATTTATTAAAAGAGTAAAAAGAGCAAAATTCTAAAAACTTTGACTGTGGTTACTTATATTATGTAAATAAATATCAAAAATATAGTTAAAAAGTACGATTTCACTAAAAATAATTTATACATATTTCACATATTTGTAAGAAGTCTATTATATATATTTTTTTTCTTCTATTAATTCTCATTTTTAAATTCATATTTATTTATGTAATAGTCTATTTCTTTTTATGTTATTTAAAAAAAAAATTATTATATTAATCATTTTTTAATTGTCAATGTTTTTATCTGTTTATTATGATTTTCTGTATATTAACTATTGAACAGAATGAATATATATTTATCTTTATCACTGTAATGTATTTATTTTCTTTATATTCAAGATACAATATTTATTTATTATTAATGTAAGTCTTTCAGAATTTATTGTGTTTACTAATTTTTAAAATAATTTTAATTATGAAGATTTGTTATGAATATAATATAGAATATTGTTTGAAAAGCTTCCTTGTGTGCAATATTTAATCAAGAAACATTTACTAATGAAATACCTCTTATATCTCTAGGTGAGTTTTATATTTATTATTATTAATTAAAATTATAGCATCATTGATGTATTTTACTAACATTATATTGCCTGTTTTTTGTAATGCAACTGAGAGTATTCAAATTATATGTCTTTTTGTTGTTATATCTGGGGAAATAATATATTCATTTATTTATTTTTAAATTCTGTATTTTTGATGTCAGCAATATGCGGGCAATTCTTATATAGTTTCTTAAAAAGAAAGAAACAAAATAAAAACACTTCATCATAGCTGCCAACTTTTACACATTTTTCCTACCACAAAAATTTGATAGTAAATATTGTCTTATTTAATCATCGAAATCTTATGATTAAATAAATGGAAAATCTCTGTACAATTTTAGTGGTAGCATAAATGTGTAAAAGTTGGCAGCTATGCTTCATCTATGTCTGACAAAAATTTGAAAAAAAAAAAAAAAAATCTTTATCTATATGCAACAAAAATTACTAAAGTTGTGCATTTATGATTAATTACTATTTTTTATTTTAATTAATTTTATTTTTTTAAGTATGGAAGTAATTTAACATACTCTTATGGGAGTGGAATAATAAAATCAAGAAGTAGTTAAGATAGTCCAGTGAAATTTTCAAGATATTTTTGCCTCTTATAATATAGTTATTAATACAAAGTTGTTTAGCTATAGCAAGAAAATTTCTGACGTTCATACATCAGGGTTTTTATGAATCAATTTGAAGATGTCAATAGTAGAAAAATATTTGCCTAAATTTACAGTAGTTTCTTTTTATGTTAAGTAACAATTTAAATTTTCAACTTCCCCCAAAAAAATTTGGGGGCCCAAAAAAAATTCTGTGGTATTTTTCATGCATTATATATTTTCAAGTTATATGTTAAAAATAAATTTGCCAACTAATATTTTAGTTTCAAACCAATTCATCACAGAAATTAAAAAAAAAATTAAATCAAAGCATATTTAAAATTAATTATAGATAAAAAAAAAAAAATAATAATAATGCCAAATTACTATTGAAGGAATCATCCTCATCATTCAAACTGACAATCAAACCTATTGTATCTATTTTTTAGGACACAATTTAAAACAAGGGCCTTATTTACATGTAGTAAATGTCGTAGTACATTTTAAATGCAATAAAATAAAAATGATCTGTGAGTAAAGATAATTAAAACTATGCAATATTACGAATTGTAATAAATTTTCATTGTATTTATAAATCATTAAAAAGATTATATTGGTGAAATGAATCTCTTTTGATTATGACTCCCTTCTTCAAGATATGAATCATTCCAAGAAATGTGTTTATATTTCTGTCACAGAATGCAAAAGATTTTTTATCTAATACTATTAGCCATATTATATGATTGTATATTATAAATAGTTAACAAAATATATTTTTGTTATTAATTTTTAAAAATCAAAATTAAATAGTTTTAACTAGGTTTGTTTAAAAACATGTACAATAAATAAATAAATAAATAATAATAATAATAATAAAAGTTGATTTCACGCTACATAAAATTATTCATACAATAGGGTGATGGATTAACAGTATAATTTCTAAAGATATGCTTGAATTTTTAAAGATGTTATTTAATTAGTTATTTTATTTTTAATTAGGTTAAACAATGCTAATATGTATGTATGTATATAATTCTTTATGCATTTATTTATTTGTATAGGGAAGCTGTGTAATTATGGACAATTCATCAATAAAAATATGAATTTGTTCTAAAATTTTAAGAGGGAAACATTAAGAAAAGCAGTTTAATTTTTTCCAAATTAATTTTAGTATCTTATAGAACTTTACAAATTTCTTATTATTACTTTCTGAAAAAAATTTAGTCAAACATTATTTCTCTTTTTAAAAAGAAGAGTTGAGTATTAATTTTTGCTGTGTTATGCTAACGAATCAGGAGTCACCTAGAGGAAATATTTTTATATGTCATATATAAATGCAATGCTCAAATTATATTGTCATTTTTATTATTTATTATTATTTTAAGATGTGATATTTTCTTAACCCCTCAGTATTGCATTTCATTTTTCTAGATAAAGATTTACAGCCAGTTTAGAATATAACCTATGGTATTGCGATGCTTCAGAGAATTAAAAGAAAAAAAGAAAAGAAAAACTTTATTTATTTTCAAATTTTCATAAATCTGGAAAGCATTTATTAAGTGCCTGCTTTAACAGTCAGCAACATATTTCATTTAACATATCTTATGCATAATGGTTGTGAAAATAACTTTATCATGAAGGGATATTTGCTATTCTATACAGAATGACTTAAATCAATAAAAATCAACTTCTAGTCCACCGATTTATTATGTGTTGCCCAAGATTCATGATTGTACATATATAAAGTTTAATAAATACATATATATAAAATTTTGAAATGTGGGGGAAAATAGGTTAAGTGTGCCTAGGTAATATTTTCTACACCTGCTCTTTATGAAACTCATCTTTAGCATTTGAAAATGCTGCAGTATATTATGCTATGTTTTATACTTGCTATTAATTTTATCACATCATCTATTAATTTTATAACTTGATGTTTTAATTACTGTTGTGATTACACATTTTTTTTTTTTCTTAATAACATTAGTACAGTGTTGATGTCCATCTAACTTAACAAATATTTGTTTTCAACCCTTGAAGGAAATATATATATATATATATATATATATGTATGGGTGGCTTATTTTTTAAGCCATACATACTTTACTTATGTTACTTTACTTATATTATTATACTACCATATTTGACTTTTACACAAGTAGCTGAAAGGCAAGAAGTTTTAAGCCATTTAGATGCTTGTTAAGACAAGAGATAATCCTTTTTTTTTTTTACTTTTCATCTAAAACTGTATCTCTATTCAAAAATAGACAACGAGTGTCTTTTTCTCACCTATTTTTTAAAATAACTCCTTCCGTTGAAGAATTCTCCTTAGAGCAGTAGTACTCAATACATGGCCTGCAGGTTGCAGGTGATCCTTAAGTTCTTTTTATATGGGGTACATAATTAAAGTATGTAAAAAAATATGTACGTAAATGTTAGGATAGATATTTTGTAAAAAATATTTTTAAAGAGCATAATTGCATGTAATATTAGATTGTTAACATTGTTTCAAAAATGAATAATTAATGTATATTAATCAGTAATTCATTATAATGTATATATAGAGAAAGGAATGTATAGTTGCAAAAGTATAAGTGTAGTAATCAAATTAATTTGTCTACCAGATTTTGACTGTTACAGAAACTTTTGTAAGTATTGTTGCCTTAGAGTAATTTCTTTCGCCTTGCAACAGAGGCAAACAATAATTTTTGAGGGGAAATAGTATTCATTAGATATTTAAACCCTTGTGCTATGGTTAATGTGTTCTGGTTGATATTTGAACTACCAGTCTTCAAAATATCAATATAAAATAATGCTAAACTTGGTTTCTTAACTTTTACAGATTTATTAAACAAAGTAATTTTCAACCAGATAATTCTCATTCTGAAAATGTCTGCACATTTAATATTTTTTATGACTTCTAAAGATTTCATTGTAGATTGATTTCGATAAAAAGTTACTTTAAAAACCTTGTAGAATATTACTTGTGAAGATATCCAGAATATAAATTCCATCTAACTATCCAAATAGCATTAATATAAAAATTGTGTTTGAATTTAATGTCTAGTATAATTGTCCTAGATGCTACTTCAAATGTAGGTGTATTTATGTTGAACGATACAAAGATATGACCCATAACCTGCTTGGATCTACCCATAATGCAATGCGCTCAAAATAATTGCTTCGAATCACATGCACTAAAAAACAAACTTCAAGATCCATATATGCATAAGTAATTTGTATCTCTATATTAAAATTTAACTTTAAAATAATCTTCAAGATCTATATCTTTATGAATTATTGGTATCTCTATAGTAAAACTTCATTATAAACTTAATTTCAAGATCCATACCTGTATAAGTGAATGTATTTCTACATTAAGATTTAAATTCTCAGTAATCGAGCACATCTCAAAATCATCTTACACTTTGTAAATTTCATGTTTATCTTAGCTTCTTCTTGATCTCAATTTCCTCTCCCTCCCACCACCTGATTATATACCTGTAAGATAAGAGTTTAAGAAAATATGCTAACAGATTGCTATGGCTAACATATTTTTTCATTTACTAAATTATCAACCTTAAAAAAAAACAGCAGTCAAAATTAATAATTTATTATTTGTTAACATGGTATTTTTAAATAAATAAAAAATTGCTGTTTAAGTGTTAATATTATTTGTATTATGTTAATCTTTATCATCCAATTTAGCTCATGTAAAATCTCTAAGCAAAATGCTGTAGACTCTCTTAAATCTGTACATTGTTGCATACGTAAATAATGAAACTTGCCAGGGCTTGAAATTCAATTTTCCATAGGAGGGGAGTCTCCCTCCCAACATTTATAAATGGAAGGGAGTTGAGCTGTTTGGGAGAGAGAAAAAAAATCTTTAAAACCTACTGTTATTTTATGTGCTATTTAAAGAGTTACACGAATACAGACATGACATAATACCACTGAAGCAATTTTTATCAATATCTCAGAATAACAGGCATGAGATTTCAAAAAGTTTAAAAAAAAGAGAGGAAAAAGCGTGTAAACCAGAAAATGAGAAACTATTTTAAATAACACAAATAAAACAATTTTAAATAAGACAATTAAGAAGCTTATATTATCCACAAAAAAATTGCCAACACTTTTGTTTAAATCCTGTTTAATTTTATTTTCTGGGGGGGGGGGGGAGAAGAGGTCAGAGTGAATCTATTTATGCAAATATTATAAGTAGTTCTGAAATTAAAGTTTCTGTTTTAAGTTCATACTTCTGACACAATTTTTTACACAGCAATCTTAGCTAGTTGTCCAATTTAAATTTTTACATGTTTTCACTTAAAACATCAATTAACAAACATGGCAAGCTAATGTTTAATTTGCAAAAAAGTTGTTGAAAACAATATTACAGCAAATTTTCTGAAATTCTATCACGAAATTAGTATTTTTTCCGCGATCTTTTGCCAAAAACCGTGTTTTCTCGTGATCTTTTGACGAAAATCACGGTTTTCTCAAGATCTTATGACGAAATCTGCGTTTTTCTTGTGATATTTTGAAGGAATCTGCGTATTTCTCGCGATATTTTGACGGAATCTGCGTTTCTCTTGCGATGTTTTAACGAAAACTGCGTTTTTCTCGCGACATTTTGACGAAATCTGTGTCATCTCATGATATTTTGACGAAAATAGCATTTTTTCGCGATCTTTCGACGAAAATGGCTTTTTTTCACGCGATTTTTCACACGAAAATCGCATTTTTATTCCGTAATATTTTGAAGAAAATTGCGTTTTTTTCGCAATCGTGACGCAATCCGCGTTTTTCACGCGATATTTTGACTAAGTCTACGTTATTCTTGCGATATTTTTACGGAATCCGTGTTTTTTTTTTTTTCACGATATTTGTCTGATTTTTTAAAAATGAAAATTGCATTTTTTTGCGATCTTTCGGCAAAAATAGCGATTTTTTTTGCGACCTTCCGACGAAAATCGCGTTTTTATTCCGCAATATTTTGATTAAAATGGCCTTTTTTTCGTGATCCTTGAAGATACAAAAAATCGCAAACGTAAAAAATGACAAAAAAGCAAAAAGTCGCATTTTTTTTTTTTTGCGATTTTTTGAGAAAATTGGCATTTTTTATCACGATAATCTAAAGAAATTTTCTGCGTTTCCATTTTCTACGAACGATTGATGCTGGTGAATTTGATTGTGAAAATATGCGATTGAGCTCGGCTCAAAAGCTATGAAAAATCGGTTATTAGCCCGGAAATTCGGACATAACTATCCGAATTTCCGGGCTGATAAACAATGTTTCATAACTTTTGGAATCGAGTGCGTTAATTTTTTGGAAAATTCGAAACGGAATTACTCTGTTCTCGCGACGAAAAATCGCACGAAACTTGTCAATCGATCGCGGAAAAAAAAAGTGAAATTCGACGATCGGTTGCGTAAAAATATTATGAATTCCAACGATTTTTCGCAGTAAAAAACTCGCACGAAAGTATCACAAAATTCGCAAAAAGATCGTGAGAGTTAATTGTAGTTTCAAAACTCAAAAATTTTCGGAAAATTCGTGATTTATTTTAGGCGGGAGCCTCCCGCCTATGATATTTTTTTGGGCGGGATTTCAAAATTTCGGGCGCGAATCCCGCCATCCCGCCCTGAAATTCAAGCCCTGCTTGCAATTAAAATGTTGGAAAAATTCAAGGTTTTTTTTTAAATATTATTTTGTATATTTTTTAATTTATAATACTGTTTAATTTGACTGAATTGATGCTTTCTCATGAAGGTAAACTTAAATTTATTTCCAAAAAATTGCAGTTGTACTTTTATCAACAATGTTACTGATCTCAAATTAATGCATTTTGGTTATTAAGTCTCACTAAACATGAAATAAAACTTTGTTATTTTATGATTTCCATGTAAATTATTGGTATATTTTTATGAGTTGAATCTCATTGAACAGTTCAAGTAAAAATTATCTCAGCAATACTGTGTATATTTAGTTATGCAGTAATATTTATTTATTTGACCTTTACTTTTTTAATGTTTAGATCTTATTTTAAATTTTCTTAGTTTTTATTACCTTATTTTATTTAAGTATTTTAATATTTCCCTTTATTGTAGGCATTCATTATAGTTTTGAGTGCATTATTACTTTCAAATTACTGTTTTAAAAAGTTAAACAAAGCAGTGAGCAGAAATCTATAAAATTCTAAAATCTGTACTAACTCTGTTTCCAAACTATGCATATTTGAAAGAGTCTGCTTCACAAAGGGTGTTTCCTAAAGGACCCCTAACTTTAAAAATCTATAACTCGGAAACAGTGATAGATAGAATCATGAAACCAGTAGTGTGTTTATTAAAAAAAAAATAAGAATCTTAAAAATAAATCAGAAAATTTAGTTTAAAATAGCACTCATAAATGGCGCTGAGAGCAATAGGTGCTGTGTTGAGGCTGATATTGACGTCACATCGCACTGATGCGAATTAAGGAGTTTTATGCGGAGTGGGTCTTCTTCAAAAATGCACTTTTGCTTTTACGACCTGATTTTGAACTCAATCCGTATAATTTTGATTTTGTTGGCGTCAGCACAATTATAGACAAAAATAGTGTTTCCATAGAAACAAGTCCTTTAAAACTGAAATGCGAAAAACAACAACGTATAAAAAAGACGATATTTCGAATGTTTCTATCTATCACCGTTTCCAAGTTATAGGTTTTTAAAGCTAGGCGTCCTTTGTGAAACACCCTGTATATATAACCATTATATAGTGCTACAATTCCACATCTTATAATTATATAATTTATTTTTGAAAAAATAACAGAAAATTTTTAAACCTAATTTTTAGTGAAAAAAATGCATAACAGAATTAAATATATATTCAGTCGATTAAATTAGCTGAATATTTATACATTCCCATGTTTTGAAACTAAAGATTAAAATGAAGTTTTATCATTTATACATGATCAACAATATTTCTGTGGGTATTTAACTTTCTGTAAGCTATAAAGCCCACAGAAATTTAAATACCACTGATTTAAATTTTAGAAAACAATTTAAATTAATAACTCAAACCAATATCTAAAATTTTTGTATTTGCTTTTGGGGGTTTGTAAAAGGATTTATCTTGGTTATATTTTTCCAGTTTCACATTGTTTATTATTATTATTATTATTTTATTGCGTTATTTTTGAATGGCTGTAAATTATAGCTTTTCTACAGCACATTATAAGCACAATTCAACTTATAAAACTGAAAGATTTGGTTCTTCATAGAAATGTATGACCTTTTTTAAAGGAAAAAAAAGGGTTATAGTATGTTTTAGTCAATTAGGAAATAGATTTAATCATTTTGTGTAACTATATCTGTGTCTGTCTATCTATACACATGGATAGTTTAGAATTTTATTTATAAGTATATATGCATTGCATTTTTTTGTATTTTATTTTAAAGATTGTTTTATAATAAATATAATGAAATGTCTTTATTAGTAAACATTGTCTCCTTAATACATTTGAAAATATCATCTGTTTATTTATTTTACATACATATTTATTAACTTTTTAATATCTTATAACTGTAACAATTTTATGCACATAATTTTTAATTTTATATCTGTGATAACTTTTTCGTCATATATATATACATATATATCAATTAATTTTTTTTCTTTGATTTCATTTATTCAGTTAAGGAAAATCATATTTTAATTTAAATTTTCAAATTCTGTTAAATCTCTAGGTGTGCCAAAAATATTCTACAATTTGTGATGCCTTAAAAGTTTTTGATACTATGATAAACAATGAATATATAAGTATGAAATATTATTATATTATACTAAATCAAAAAAAAAATAATATTATTAATAATTTGAGATTATTTAGACCCATTAAAAAAAGCAAATGAAAAGTTTTGAGAATGTTGTGATTCACCAAGTATTGTCAAATTGTATCGGTACATTTAACACAGTAGAAGCAGGATTGATTAAAAAGTTTTTTCTTGTGGGTCCAAGTAATCCCAGTTTATGGTAATTTATAAATGTCATAAAATGATTGCACTTGTGTTTTGTACTCTTTTCCTTTTTTGTCTTCCACAGTACCGCTCATAAATTTTTGTTCAAATTTTTTTTAAAAGAAAAGCACAAACACCTGCATTTATAAAACAAAACATTTTAGATGAAAACAATTATTATATATTTTCTTGTAATTATACATTTTAAGTGAACGAATTTTGAATTTTGTACAGCATTGTAGCTGTATCTTTTTTAATAAGTTTGTACAATAAGTTTAGCTTTGTAGATATTTCTACACAAATTTATAAATCTTTATATTCTTCATTAATTTAATTAATAAATGTTTTTGAAGTTTTTTAGACTTTTAATTTTTAAGGAAACAAAAGAATTTTTTTATCAATGTAATACATTTTTTTTAGAGAGAAATTTTCATGTCTGTTTGTACTGGCTTTTGATTTACATGTAAGCTTTAAAGATAATGAAAATGTTCTTCTGGTTTACAAAATTGATATTTAGCTTGTGTGCTTTAACCCATTAATGCCCAGCATCCTTTTTTGAGGATGGTTACAAAAACAGCAAGAAAGCGGTTTTCCCACCAGTAAAGAGGAAGATAAATATATACCTTATTTCACGATACAGAATCCTCGTTAAATTTAGATAAAAGTTAATTTGCTTTTGAAAGTGATGGGAAATACAAAATTTAAATTTTAGCGAATTAAATAATTCGGGCGTTAATGGGTTAAACAAAAGAGAGGCCTTAATGTAGAACATTTGCTGTACATTGTTAAAATTCTCGATTATTGATAAAACTCTCGATAAAATTCTCAAAATACAGATCAGTATTTCAAACAGTATGATTTTTAAAAACTGCTTGATATTCAAATATTATTTGACAGTGCAGTATTCAATATTTTAACAATGTTGAATTACATAGATACTTTTTTAATTGATTTAGTTTTATCCCAGCTAATCTTTTACATCTGAGAATTTTCTTGTTATCTTAAAGCATTTAACTCTTCTTTAAAACAAGTAATTGTGTTTCTCTAATGTTAAACTTGCACAGATTTTTTTTTAATTTGACTTAATAATAAAAAAGGCAATTTTGCAACTTTTTTCTCCCTTATCAGATTTGTTAAAGTAAAATTTTGTTCAGAAGTTCTGGTCTAAATCTTGATTAAAATTAATAGTTTATAAAAAATTTCCCACTACCCTTCCAAGTGCTATGGAACAGCTAATATTTATATTAATGAGAATGAATGTGCATGGCAATAATAGTTGTCCATGTAAACATAAAGAATTTATATTTCTTGAAATTAATCAAATGAAAGGCCTTTAAGAAAATGGCTGCAACTTATAAATATTATGAAAATGTGCTTTCTTTGACACATTATTAGAAATGAATTTTATGAATGAATTTTTTGCATGAGACAAGCATTGTTTAATGTTATATATTAATTGTATTGCCCTATAAATTTTGCTCCCATTATCTAGTTTTCATTTTTTTTTCTATTTATTTTGATTTGCATTTTTTTCATTGTAAATTGTTTCCAAGAAGTACGTATTTTTATTGTTTATTGAACAAATCAATGCCTTACGAATAAATACTCAATTGAAGTAATATTTAATTATTATGTTATGAACACATCTTTTACTCATATTTATGTAATTAAAATAAATATTTTAACTTGGTTTTAGTTGAAGTGTGCACTATATGATATTATTAGAGAAGGTTTAGCTTTTAGATATTTACTTGTATATCTGACTTGCATGTGTTAGTTTTTAAATGAATATAGTAGCCAATATTAGAAAAATGTTTTTCTTTCTTCTTGTTTGAAATTTTGTTGCTACTGTGTTCCATATCAGAAAGTGGTAGGTCTGTCACAATATTTATTTTTAATTTAAATAAGAATTAAAAATACAAATATTTCATAAATCTCTTTAACCCATTAGCTTTCCTTTTTTTTCTCCTTCATATTATTGTAGCATTAAAAAAAAAAAAAAAAAAAAAAAAAAAAAAAAGTACAGTAAAGTTTATCAATTAGAAAAAATATGTAATCACATAAACTGATTTTCTTTTTAAATAAAAGTTGTATATATTTTCTTTTCTTTTTGTTGACAAATTTAGTGAATATACCAGGTAGAAATTTATTAAATTTAATTTTTCAATTCCCTGTTAGAGTTATTTTGCATCTACCTAATATAATTTTATTATATCTAATAACTTGTGCTGCATTTTCAATACACTGAATGAATAACTCATGGAAGAGTTGGTCACATAATAACCTTAACTGTCACTGAACTTACGTTTGTTATTCAAAACTTAAATTTAATGTGGGGAAAAAAAAAAAAAGCTACAGAATTGACAAATTGTGCCACCATTGTGCAAATAACTGACATATTGTCAGCTAGGTGAGTGAATAGAGGGGGGAAAAGTTACAAAATGTATTCCAATATATAAAAAATTCTCTTAAACTACATAGTAATGGTCATTCATTTTTTGTGTGTTGATTATTCGAAATGCAGTGCAGCGGAATGATTAAACCAATTTTAAAGACTTATTTAAAAATGGATGATTATCATTATTTTCAGATTTGAAAGGGTTTGAATCAGAATTTTTTTTTTACTACATCTGGAAATCTGTAAATTATTTTAAGTAAAAAGAATATGAATTATGCATAAACATATGCATCATTCACCAACTATTTACATGTCTGCCATTAACTCTTTTATTTTGACCTTTTATATTGTAGAATCATCATTTAAGCATACTGGTATTGCTCATATTTTGAATTAATTGAAACTGAGTCTTGCAAAGCATTAATTTATTGTTTTTAATATTTTGTTTACTTTTTGCTGTTAAAATATATAGCAATAGCATGAATAATTCAAACAGGACACATATATGTTATTCATTAGGTGATAGAATTTTATAATTGTAGAAGCATCCTATTAGCATGCTAACTCTTTTCTTATTTATTATTCCGTAGATGGAACAATTTGAAAAAAATCAATCACAGATCCTATAAAGCAAAGGTTTATTGCATTTAATCTTTTGTAAGAAAACACATATTATCAATCTATATTTCACTGAAATATCTGTAAAATAATTTGTGATTTTTTTAAAATAATTTTACATATAATCCCTGTTGTGTTAAAAAAAAGGGGGGGTCTTTCATTATTTCTTTTGTACAGTATTTAGTAGAGAATCACTTTCATGCATGTATTTATGATTAATGCTTTTTTGTAGTTGTTGGAAGTATTGGGTATTTTATAATATAGAATGTAGAAGTTAAACTGCTTTAAAAATACAGTAGATCTTTGTACATATATGAAGTGTGCCTGATAAAAGTATACTATTCTTCTTCTACAATATGTTAATATCTTTATTAATAAATCAATTTATTCACAATTAAATTTAATATTTGTTACATTTCAATTCTTCATTTGAAAATTTATGTTGTGATTATTTTTTCTCTATTTCAATATTTTAGAAAATGTTATTTCCTTATAGTCTGTGAAGTAACATGTCATTTTTGCAAGGAATTTTAGTGTTGATGATTTTAGTATATATGTTAGATTAAAGGCACTGATAATAAAACTGCCATGATAGTGTTACCATAACAACATCACATAGCCCACTGAAATTGTTAAATGAATGGCAATCCAATTACTGATGTTACATCAACTCAAGAGCTTTATCAGTCATTGAATTGCATTTATTTTACATTGAAATGGGGTTAGAATGTTACTATGGCAATAACCCCTGCTGGCACACAGTTGAATGGCCAGTATGTATGTTTACCACCTGATTTATTATATAAAAAAAATTATCAGTAATTAAATGGCTTGCAAAATTGCTACACTACCTCCTGGACTAATAAGTATACTTTATCAGTATTATCTATTCTGTAATATGTTTTGCTATATTTCAACACTAATGAATACAGCACAAAAAGAATAATTATATTAAGAAAGTTTATAAAATGTACATATAAAAGTGAAGCAGAATGTTTTCTGTATGCCTTTTATATCATCGCTACTTCCATTATTTTATCAATAATTTATATATAATATATATATGTCGATATCTGGAAATTCTAAAATATGTGTTTTATGCTTTATAATATCTAGATACTTTTTAAAATGATGAATCTATCATAAAAAAAAACATACATATGTGAAAATTTACAAAATAATAATATCAATTGCTGTTAAATTGTATTTCCATCTTTAACAAAATTGCAGAATTTAAAATGGAAAAATAATCACTCTTTTTTTTTTTAAATCTCTCTTTTATACCCATATTATTTTAATACATATTATCAAGTATAATACATCTAAAAAGAAAATACTGTGACCAAAAGCTTTGTAGCATAAAATATGATTTTAAAACATTAATAAAATTCGAGCCAGTAATTTTCATGATATAAATCTGGCAATAATTTAAAATATGAAGTTAATAATGGCTTGCAAGCACTATAAAAAGTCTTTCTAAGAAAATAATTTTACTGTGTTATACATTATTTTTATCTATACAGGTGTTTTATTCAACAAACAGCAAAAAACTTTCAGTGTATCTTTTTATTGTATGTATTTCCAACATGTAATCAAGTAATGATTGCTTAGCTTTATTTAATTTTTTTTTCTTATTATCTACTTTATGCTTTTATGTTAATGTTGCATGTTATATCAGGTATTGCTGTAATCATTTTCTTTAGTTGAATATTGTTTTAAAAAAAGTGTAGCATATGTTATAGTTAGCAGAGTCTTTTTAGTTGTGTAACTTTTACATATTAACATTTTTTATTAATTGTTAATTTGTAAAATAACATGGAAGTTTTAAAAAAAAATGTTAATAAAATCTTTGTGGATAATATCTTTTATATACAAAATAATAATAAAAAAAATATTTTGCATAGAAAATTGAAAATTTTTACTGACATACCTGCTTATATAAGCAGCTCTGATCTATTTTTTACAAAATGACCTGGGATTGAAATTCATATGCTTTGAGTATGTTAAAATTTTCATCATGGAAAGTACTTTAGATCAAGAGTTTCCATTAAAATTCTCATCATAGATCAGGAGTTTTTAAATTTTTAGAGTGGAGTGCAACAAAATTTTAATTTACAATTTTGCACTTCACCATTATTAATAAAAGTAATCCTAATTTTTTTTTTTTTTTAAGGCATTGTTATGCCACTAAATTAGGACATATGTTGTTTTTTGCTGCATCAAACAGAGTTGCTACAATACCTGGAGAACTTGAAAAGTATCATGGGTGCAAGTTTTCCGTCCACAGGACGGAATTCCGTCTTTTAAACGTTCCCGAGGACGGAAGCAGGACGGAAAAATCTCCATTTTTTTGTCAAAAGATTATGAATAAAACATGATTTTGTCAAATAGAGAAAAAAAGCGTAATTTTTGTCAAATAAATCGCAGAAAAAAACATTTCATTTAAAAGATTGCAAAAGGACACGTTTTTTGTCAAAAAATTGCGGAATAAACACGATTCCTGTCGATGGACTCGAGAAAAACATTATTTCCATCGAAGAATCACGAAAATGACGCAGTTTCTGTCAAGGAATCGCAGAAAAGATGCGATTTTCCTCAAATGACTGTGGAAAAAACGCTATTTCTGTCAGAATAGCAGAGAAAATGCAATTTTTGTCAAAACATCAAGGAAAAGGTGTTTTTTGTCAAGAGATTGTGAAAAAAGACACGATTTTTTCAAAAGATTGCTGATAATATGGGATTTTTGTCAAAAGATCGCAGAAAAAAGCGCTATTTCTGTCAAAATATCGCAAATAAGACTCGTTTTTCGTCAAAGAATAGCAAAATAAACGCGATTCCTCTCAAAGGACGTGAAAATGACTGCAGTCGCTTTCAAAGAATCGCGAAAAAGAAGCGATTTTTGTCAAATGATAGTGGAAAAAACCTTATTTTTTGTCAAAGATCTCGAATTTTTGTCAAAAGATCACAAAAAAGTTGTGAATTTTTGTCAAAGGATCGCGATAGAGACGCGATTTCTGTCAAAAACTCGTGGGAAAAAGGAATTTCGGTAATAAGTCTTCGGAAAAAACTTGAACCATGCATATGCATATGTGCTCACCCTTGGGGGGGGGGGGGGGGGAGTGATTCAAAATATTTTCAGTCCTGGCAAAATTTCAAAGTTGCACCCATGAAAAGTATGTAAAATGTCCAAATAAGTCAGAATTTCAATATTTTATCAAAAATCTGGAAAAGTCAGGAAATTGTCACATTTATTTTCAGGATGATTTTCATTAAGCACAAACTTTGTACAATAAGAAGTGAGACTATTCTGCCTTTTAACAGAGTTCTTTTTTTCTTTCTTTCTTTTCTTTATTTTTAAAAATTTTATTTAAATTATTAAACAACAAATTAAAATTCAAATGCAGTACTCTGCATTTGAATTTTACATTTGTTCCAACCAGCACGTAAAGTTATTATTTTTTTTTAACTTGTACACACACACATACAAAAAGAAAAAAAAATCTCCAGTATTTGTTATTTTATTAAAAAAACATGAACTATTCAATCATCTTAAATTTGTCCTCCATCTTTGTCTCCTGTTAAGAATATAGTTTATCTTGTTATGTAGCAAAGTGTATACAGTAGTACATGCCATATGCCTTCTGGATTTCTAGAACAAACTCTGTGTGCCTTCAGTTTCTCAAATAAAGCTATAACTTATGTCCTATGCCTAGGAAATATACCCTCTTAAAATTTAGGCAACTACACTACTGGTGGAGAATAAATAGTGGTGTATACCTATGCCTTCTGGATTAAAAAAGAAAAAAAAACTGTATACTCTCTGTGTAATTTTAAGTGTTTGCCTACAGCATATGTTTAGTGCATATTCTCTGATTATTTTTTGCAGCTCTATCACTGAATTTATCTGGACTTGTGAGATACAATTGTAAGCTTATATGCCTAGTGCAAAAAAATTCTATTACAAATTTTTATAGTTTGGAAATATTTCATTAATGTAAGATTATGAGTATCGTATTGCATGTACTTATTATACATTATTAAGAGGAGCAATTTTTTGTTATATCTTATTATTATTATTATTATTTTCAAATGATGGGAGGTGTTAGAAATGCAGCTTTTAATCAACGTCATTCATTATCTTTCAATCAATGTTATCTCTTTAGAAGGAAATGTTTAGTGATTTTGAGTCATGCAGTATTTATTTTAACCTTGCATGTCCAACAAACCTACATTACATTTCTAATATAGATTTTTTTAAAAATGCATTTAGGGGATTTCATTTTGTATATGTGTAGCAACACTGATTAATAAACAAATAAAAAGTAACATCTTGATCACGCTTTAATTCTAGATTCATTCAATATATACAGAAAAAAATGCACTATATTCTTTTAAATATGAGAAAATATAGAATAAGAAAGTGTGCAAATTATTTTATGATTACTAAATGATCACTTTTTTGAAAAATTTATAGAATTTATATTTATATTGTTGGAATACTTTGACATACAAGATGGATGTTTCAAATGTTTCTAAATATTAAATAATACAGTTTTATGTTTTTTGCAACAAATTTTTGTATTTTTAAAGGTTCATGTACCACAGCTAGTATGTATAACTCAGCTATGGAAACTCTGATCTTAATTGAATATTTCTATGGTGTCAGTAAGAAGTTATTTTGAGTAAAGTGACCAGATATTTCATAAAAAATTCTTGCAGTTGAATGACCTCTGAGTTTGTGGACAGAAATGAATAATTTTTTATTTCATGTTCAGGTTTTTGCTGTAATTTTAGACAGTTTTTGTATATCAAGTTCTTTTTAATATGTATATCTACAATGCAGATATGTTAATTTCATCATTATTTTTTATGTACATATAATCTATGAGTCTGAAATTGAAGTTATGTTGTACCCTGTAAAAATAAAAGCATTTTATTAGGCATTTTTTTTTTCTTTGTATGTGTATTATATTAAAAAAAAAAAAAAAATAAATAAATAAAATGTGCTTGCTTAACAGTTCATTTTGCAGTTCTGAAGATGTTTTTTTCTTCTTTTAAATAAAACAAAAAACTGCAACAAAATATGCATCACTTTCTTTAATAGAAATTATCCTGTAACTTAATTTTATTTCTTGAGGACAAATTTGTGTATTAAAAACATTAAAGTCCCAAAAGAATTTTTAAATTTTTTGAAGATTTTAGGTTGAAAATCAAAGTTTTCCCTTTTATTTCAAGAATGTCTGGTCATTTTAATCATGAGAATGCCTTTTGTCCAATAATAAATAAATAAATAAAATAAGCAAAAATAACGGTACTTATGTATTAACGCCACCGCATCAGAAGTTGTGCTAATGTGATAATAAAGAGCAATCTTGTTGTTCACACGCGCACAAAAAATGGCGTCAAAAATCAGCAAACAACAAGGCAACAAGAAATCCTAAAGATAACTGCATGTGTGTGCATACAAGATTGCTTTTTATTGCCACATTAGCACAACTTTTCTGTAGTGGCATTAATATGTAAGTAAAAAAAAATAACTGAGCAGTGATCTTCGAATCCCACTTCTCTATTATCATAAAATTACTTTTATGCATGTTCTATATTTGATAAAGGAATAAAATATTTTGAATTGGAAGTGTAACAGAATGTTAATGTAATACATTTCATACATAAATATACTAATGAGACTCTGATAACTAGGAAATAATGAGTCTGGGCATGAAACTTTTTAAGTGTCAATATAAAAAACTGTTTATTTTCATGCATTTTTTGAAATTATACATTTACACTTGTATTGCAGCTAATGAGTAGATTTGCATAAATATTTTTAATTCTTCTTGCAGTCTTTGTTTTTTAGTCAGAATCTTATGCTACACAAATAAATGCCTTTAATGCTTATAGTAGATTATTCTTTTTAAAATGTATTTTTCAAAATGTATTCGATATTTATTAACTGTTACATACTAGACTAGAAAATCCATCATATATCATTTTTTCTACATAGTTTACATTTACATCTTTATGTATATGTTTTTTCCCTGTGTATATTTCTTTATTTAATATTTTTTGTACTAAAAAAAAAAAAAAAAAAAAAAAAAAATCTAATATTATCTGTGTGTTTTATTTAGAATACTATTTTTATTTAGAATACTATTTACTCTGTTTCATTACAGAAGCATCATAAGAACAGGAGTAAATTCTATGCTCAATAATACAATTGGTGAACTTAAGGCTGCTGGTCACTTATTCTCCAAATTCCCACTGTAATGTTAAGTCTATGGGTGTTTGGTGCATTCTTATATTTAAAATATCTTCTCAGGGAAATAATATTTTTTATTTCCTTTTTTTCAGTGATCTCTTAAAGGATGTCACTTTTTTTCTTAATTTTCAAAATATTCCTAAAGTCTATGCTCAATTTAATATTTTATGCGTTAAAAACTTACGAATTAGAAGTAAAATTTTAACACTTCATATAAAATTAAGCATTGATTTTAGAAATATTTTGAAAACTAAGAAAAAAAGTGACATCCTTTAAGAGATCACTGAAAAAAAGGAAATAAAAAATATTATTTCCCTGAGAAGATATTTTTAATACAAGAATGTATCAAACGCCCTTAGACTTAACATTATGGTGGGAATTAGGATAGTGAGTGACCAGCAGCTAGAATGGAAGAACATTGCTATGTTACAATGTCTCAAAAATCGTATTAATTTACAAATGAAAGTATTATGAGATACTCCCTCTGTCCCAAATTAGTTGCGACATTTAGGTCGAAAATCTTGTCCCAAATTAGTTGCGACATTTCAAGTAGGCGGAGTCATAAATAACTTTCGATGCAGTTTAATACATATACACCAGTAAAATTTTATTACAATGAGTATAACGAGGCACGTTGGTTGTTTAATGCCATGTTAAGTGGAATATGAAGTGTTTGCTTTAAAAAGTGATGTGAAGATGACAGTAAATATGAATAATAATTTAAAAATTGCCGTAAAGAAGGAACTAAATGATAAAGAACGCAACTCTGTTTTGCAGTTTTTACTCCAATGTTTGAAGAATGATCGATTAAGTCATGGTGCTATAAATGCTACAGCGATCAAATTTAATGTTCATCGTAGTACTATCTCCCGTTTGTGGAAGGTACCAAAGACATAAAAAATAAATGATAATGAAATTTGTAATGTAAAATCGCAAAAAACTGGTAAATGCGGATGGAAAAAAAAAGATTTTTCTCAACGACTGAATAAAATCAAAGATGTCCCACTTAGAAGAAGACAAACATTGCGAAGTTTATTGTGTGCTGTTCATATTCCTTAATCATCATTACACAAAATTGTCAAAGATAGAAACGTTTTGAAGCGTATTTCATCAGCAATCAAGCCTAGTCTAACAGAAAAAAACAAGCTAGACAGAATACGATTTTGTTTACAACATGTTCAAAATAATGGACACTTTTCGGAAATGTTGGATCGTATACATAACGATGAAAAATGGTTTTACATTACGAAAACTAGTAATTCGTTTTACATCACTCTGGATGAAACCGAACCTTTGAGGCATTGCAAAAGCAAAAGATTTCTTACCAAAGTAATGTTTATGACAGCGGTACACTGTTAAAAATTTCGTGCTACTTTGAACCAAGATTTGGTGCTCGCAGCTATTACCAGCTGCCACCATAGGATGGTTCATTCGAAGCTCCAAATCTTGGAACGAGTTTACACCATATTATTTGAAAAAATGGTACTATGGTACAACCGAAGTTCCAAATCTTGGAACAAGATTTCACCATCTTATGGCGGCAGCTACTAAGCACCAAATTTCGGTTCAAAGTAGCACAAAATTTTTAACAGTGTAGCAAGGCCAAGATGGGATCTAAATAGAAACGAAATGTTTGATGGAAAAATTGGAATATGGCCTTTTGTTTACTCTGAAAATGCCAAAAGAAATTCTAAAAATCGTGCAAAAGGAACTGTTGTGACAAAAGTTGTCGAATGGGTTAATAAGGAAGAAACCCGAAAAATGATTATAGAAAAACTCTTGCCGGCGATACGTGAAAAGTTTCCAATTAGCGAAAAATCGAGTCCCATATACATTCAACAGGACAATGCCAAGCCCCATTTGTCAGAAAATGATCCTAGTATCACAAAAGAATGCTTAAAAGATGGATGGAATTTACAATTACAGTGTCAACCTCCAAATAGTCCGGATTTAAATGTGCTTGATCTGAGTTTTTTTAACGCAATACAATCATTGCAACATCAGACGCCGTAAACAATATTGACAATTTAATTGATGCTGTTAAAGTGGCTTTTGAAAACATAGAAGTAGAAAAGCTTGATAATATTTTTTTAACCCTACAAACGTGTATGGAAAACATTATGATGTCAGGTGGAGACAACTCGTACAAAATAACCCATCTCAACAAGGAAAGTCTTCGTCATCAAAATCTTCTTCCGCGAAACCTGGTATGTAATCCCGAAGCTATATTATGTGCAAAAAATTCTTTAAATATGATTTAAATATTGTTTTATTTGTGATTAAAATTATTACATCTTGGTATTTTGGAAGCAGGACGTTTCGGTCCCGAGACATTTCGGTCCCGAGACGTTTCGGTCCCGAGACATTTCGGTCCCTGGCCATTTTGGTCCCGAGACGTTTCGGTCCCGAGACATTTCGGTCCCGAGACATTTCGGTCCATGGCCATTTCGGTCCCGAGACATTTCGGTCCCTGGACTTTTCGGTCCTCAGACATTTTGGTCCCTTCTCCAGCAAGCTGAAATTTTGTGCACGGGAAATATCTGACATAATTTTATAGGGAACATTTTAGAGTGTTGAATTCAGGGGCGGGTCATTCCCCCCAGAGCTATCAATGACCCCCCCCCCCGGAAATTTTGAGAATTTGTGTTTTCAGTGGTAAAAAAAATGTAATCCCCCCCAGGACTCTATTGAATCCCCCCGGAGCCACAGAAGTCCCTCCCGGAGAAAAGTGTCTGAATTCAACACTGGTTTTTTAACTGAAAGCCACAAAGTTTTAGTGTAATGCGATTAATTAGAAGTAACAAGTACCCAAAATTCGCTTACACGTATAACTCGGATCCAAACTCAAACATATTGCAGCGGATCCAAACGCCATGCAAATTTCATATGACAGAAGTAATTGTTTTCAGGAGTGAGGGGAGGATTGTTTTATGGATTTATATAGAAGTTCCTCAATCATGAAGATCTGGTAATTTAAAAACACGTATAAGTCGAATTTAATTTGCTTAAGCAAATGTCCATGGCCTACACATTTTCAGTGTCATATAATTTGTACAATATGTGTTTAATAATGAAAAAAAAATCTGCAAATAGTTTTAGAAATCTTGATTTCATCCTATTATTTAACGGCACATCATTTTTAGATTACGGCATTTTACAATTTTTTTTTTTTTTTAAGGGGTTTATAACATGGAATTGTGATAAAGCCACATTATTTTTTAAGTTCTGCATCTGGATTGACTAAAACATTTTATTTTTTAAATAATTATTTTATTTCGCTATTAAAAAACTATTTAAAAGTTTGCGTTAATCTTTTTACATACAACAATTATTGCTACGAAATAACTTTTTACGTGTAACAACCTTTTTACATATAACAATGCAGGAATTACAAATCCTTTTTAATACATTAAACAATTTTTATGCTTATTACATTCAAAAACTACGAGCGAAATAAACACAAGTCAAATCTGGGAGGTCCGTCCGCATTTGAACTCCAGAGTAAAAAGTACATTGTATTATAGAATGAGGGATTTCATCTGACAAGTGTATAAAGATCAAGATAAATAGAATAAAGCTAACTACGTAGCTTTTGTAGCTATCTTGTATAAAGATGACTATTTGTTCAGATGGGCGTTGACAATTGATTGACATGCAGAATTTTTGCTTAAAAGAAGTTAATAGTAGTACTTAGCTGGTACTTATATGCATATATTTCAAATTTTATAGGAACACCAACATAAAAAATTATAAGTGTTTAAAAATTCCCGGCACTCGGTTTTGATTTGTTTCTTACTTAATGTTATACATTATTTTATTAAATGATTAACTTAATCTTAGAAAATTTTAAAGCATTAACAATTATGCTGCTAAATTTAAAAAAAAAATTAAAAATTAAATTATTTTTATCAAACATATTTATTAATAAGAATTCAAAATTATTTTAACTATTAATTGTTTAAGTGACTTATTTATCAATTATTTGTTTAAAATCTAGTTTATAGCTCTTATTATAGCAAAAATGAAAAAACATATTTTTTAAATTTCAGCTACTATAATGTTATCAAGTTCATCAGGATATATAAAAATTATAAGGATTCACAAAATAAATATGTTATTTATTCATTTATTGGTTAGTTTATGATATTTTTCTTACTCTTTAAAAAAAATTAATTAATATATGATTGCTTTTTGCGAACTGTTAACTATAACTTTGTTTCAGAAAATTTAAATCTGCATCTGGATGATAATGTTACCTAACACTGTTAAGAAATATTTTTACGCATTGTTACAGTGTTGCATTATTATGTTTAATTAATTATTACGTTACGTTACTGATTTTTCAATAATAATAATAATAATTTCCTTTTTTGAAATAAATAATAATTTTTCAATAAAAACTTATGGTGATGAATAATTGCTATAAATTAAATCTCAAAACAGTTAGTGATTTTAAAATTAAAATCAAATTAATATTTTATTAAATATATGTATTTTTAATTTAATGAATCTTTATTTAATTAAATTGATAAAATTATTAATACGCATTTCGAATTTTACTTTAAATAAACTCAATAAATAATCTGTTTTATATTCAATTTATCATTATGTTTAGTAGTAGTCATAAACTGAAACTTATTGTCTACCTGTTTATTTATTTTATATTTAAAGTTGCTGAAATTTAAAACTGTTAATTCAATCAATAATAAAATTAAAATAAGAATTGTCATTTTTTTTCTGTGAAAGTGGGAGCGAAAAGCTAATGCAAATAAATAAATTAATTAATTAATAAATAAACGATGAATTAAAAAAACTTAGTTTTGTCAGTTAAAATTTGAAAATAAAATTATTTAAAATAATAATTACATTATTATATAAAATTGAAAAATAATCATTTTATTACAAAGAAATAAGCCCACTTTCAATAAAATTAATTCACAAAAATTGTCTTCATGAAGTGAGAAAACTGTGAAAAAAAAAAAAAAAATTGCAACCAATAATTATTACATAAAAGAGGTCGTTGGAGCATTTTTATTTTTTAAACAAAAAATTTTCGTTGCACGCCTAGTTAGGAAATCACTAATTTACAGATTCTAAGAAAGTGTGCTAAAACAATCAATAAAATATGTATTTTAGTTTTTTGTATAGATAAAATACCTAATACAAAGAATATATGATAAAACTTAAATTATTCATTATGTTAAATAATAATAATAAAGACAGTGTAAAATTATATAACATTATTTAATCAAATTTTCAACTTGCTGTGATTTTATTATCACGAGTTACAATAGATTAAACTTATTGGGCTATTATATTCAGCTTTGTATAAAATTTGAGGGAAGGGAGGGCAGGAGAATAAAAATATTAAAAAAAGCCAGAACAATGTTGAGCTTACAGCGTTTAGTAGGCCTTCATCAATCAGAAACCAAGTTATAAGGTGGCCGGTAAAGAAATAACAAGGGACCGAAATGGCCAGGGACCGAAATGTCTCGGGACCGAAATGGCCAGGGACCGAAATGTGGGTACACGACATTTCGGTCCCGCCATTTCGGTCCCGAGACATTTTAACCCATGTGCCATTTCCCAAGGATTCCGCAGCCATTATATCAGCCAAAAATTATTTTCTTCCTAATGAAATCCCGATCCATTAGATAGAAGATAGTTCTGTGTGATTACTGATGGGAGAATCCTTAAAAAGTGGGCGTGGCTTAAGAGAGCGCAAACCTTGTATTAATTTAGATACTGATTTAAGAAAAGATGGATGGAATGTTTGGTAAGTAAATGTTATTGGTTGATAGCATATCATCCTGAAGTATCTGAAAAATGTTCAATCAAAACCATAAAATCATTATTATCAATAATCAGTACAAAAGTATCCAAATGTCGCAACTAATTTGGGACAGAGGGAGTATTTTATGGTAAAGTTAAAATATTAAGATTCTAATTGGTTTTCATGATATGGAATATTATTTATTAAGATTTAAATAATTATATTTAAATGTGAATAAGTCTTTCTGAGAGAGTTAAATATCATTTGTTAACATTTTAAACACATGTTGCCAAAAAAAAAAAAAAAAGGTAAATCAATTAAAATTTACAAAAAAAAATTTTTTCTCAAAATTTAATTTTTGTTTATAACATCTTTCACTAAGTTCTTCAATTACAACAGATGACATTTCTACTAAGACAGAAACTTATCTAAAACGAAATGTTTTCCTGGTTCTAATAGGTTTTTACTGCATTATTTTGTTAGTTTTAAATACTTTTTTATTTCTATTTAAGAAACTTTTATACAGGGTGATTGTAAACAAATATTCTAACTTTATAGTGTTATTAAAAGAAAACAAAAAGAAGTGCAACCTTGTTGTAATTGGAAATGAAAAATAACAATTGGAAGTTTAAATTCAACACAGTTATAAATGTTTACTGTTAGCCTCCCTAGATATTGAGGTGGTATGAAAACTCATCTGCCTTCCCTCCTTTTCTTTCAGCAATGTGTGACTCTTTGGATGGCTGCAGATATGTGTATTCTTAGTTTTTCCAACAACAGTTGGTAACCATAGGCGTAACTTGGGCTCTAAAACTAGGGGGGCAACGGTCTCGAAGTATTTTTCTAACATATTCCCCCCCCCCCCCCCCCCCCCCCGTCATCGTGCGCATATACGTACACTTGAAAATTAAAAATTTTTAACATTTGGAAAAAAACCCGTAAATAAATGTTTACGGAAAAATAAAGAAAAATCCGAAATTACTGTTTCATATCTTTAAAAAGATATTTTAAAATATTGAATGCACAACCGCACAACTCTTATGTTTGGTGCACTGTTCAACCGGACAAAAGTTCGAACACAAAAATTTGTTAAAGCTTTGTAGAGGTCTGCATACTGTCGAAAATTCTGAGTCTGGGACGGCATGAGAGAAAGTTATTTTTGCCCGGCGCGGTGTAAAAATTACAAGTACGACCCGTGCAAGGCCCGTACAGAAATCAGTGAAAACAGGCCAGGCCAGGCTCAGTCTGGTCCAACTCAACTTCTACAAAAAAAAAAAAAAAAAAAAAAAAAAAAAAAGAAAAAAAAAATCTAATTTTATTTAACATATGATAAAGATTCTTTTAAAGAGAAATGCATACATATTTATGGGATAAATTGGCAAAGTATTTCAAAGTTACTATATGCAAGACAGACAATACACGATAGCAACAATAACGATTACAGCAGGATCTCGATTAACCGAGCTTTCTGTTAACCGTTCCAATAACAGTCTGTTTTTGTGAATGAATCTTGAAAAAAAAAACCACATACTTTTTTAGTCACTGTTCGGGTCTGGCCCTGCAGAATCAGGACAATTTTTTCAACGGGCCAGGCCGGCAGAAAAAAAAAATTGAACGGATCTACTGACCCGATATAAAAATTTAAACGAAGACGATAAAATCTGAGCCATTTTCAATAAATATAAATGTGAGTCACGAACCTATGCGAATTTGGCAATATCAATACAGAAATGTAATATGTCCATGTCCAATGTAGAGATTGGCATCGGACAATTACATGGTGTTTCAGCAACAGGCTTAGTTTTTTCAGCAGACTGAAATCAGTCTTGCATTTTTTTCTACATAGTCGAGCCGGGTTGGAACTGGTCTTTCTCATTTAATATGATAATCGATATTCTAGTGGAAAGTAGACCATCAAAAATTTTTTGACTTTAACCTGATTTTTTGCCTAATCTTCCGAATTTCCCTGATTCGTAGGGCCCTGGAGAGTATTATCTTCCTGTGACAAATTGAAAAAATTCGCAATTTTTTCAATGTATATTCGACGAAATTCGCAAGAATGATTCTGAGTATAAAAAAAATCCTGAAATTCACAACAAATTTTCTAAGAGGATACAACAGAGAGGGTAGGGAGAAAATTCGCTTCCTGACGCTAATTATGCGTTTTTTCCGCGACTTTTTGACGAAATTATTCTTTTTCACTAACCATCGACAAAATTTATGTTTTTCAGCGATGCATTTGACGAAATTCCTCCTTTTTTCCGCGATTCTGTGAAAAAATTTGTGTTTTCCCGCGATTTTTTATCAGAATTTTGTAATTTTTCACAATCCTGGACAAAATTCGGTATTTTACCGCCGTCCTTTGACAGAAATTTGCGCTTTTGTGCAATCTTTTATCAGAATTTTGCATTTTTTCCGCGATCCTTTGACAAAATTCGCATTTTTTAAGCGATCCTTCGATGAAATACGCGTTGTTTCGCAATATTCAAGAAAATTTGCATTTTTCGCAATCCTGTGACAAAATTTGCGCTTTTTCGCATTTCTTAAACAAAATTTGCGTTTTTTGCGATCCTTTGACAAAATTCGCGTTGTTTCACGCTATCAAGAAAATTTGCATTTTATTCCTTGATCCTGTGACGAAATTTCACTTTTTCGCAATTCTTAAACAAAATTTGTGTTTTTTTGCGATTCTTTGACAAAATTTGCGTTTTTTTTCTCATTTTTTGACAAAATTTGCGTTTTTTCTCGGTTTTTTAACAAAATTTGCGTTTTGACCACGATTTTTTGACCAAAAAAAAAAAAAAAAAAAAAGATTTCGCATTATTTTACAATATTTAAGTAAGTTTGCGTTATTGTAATTCTTTGACGATATTCATGTTTTTACACGATCCTTTGACAAAATTTGTTTTTTTCCAAGAAGCTTTGTCAAAATTAGTGTTTTTACTGCCATAGTTTGACAAAATTCTAATAGTTTTGCGATATTCAACAAAATTTGCGGTTTTTTGCGATTCTTTGGCAAAATTTGCATTTTTCTGCGATTTTTTGAGGAAATTCACCTTTTTTCGCAATTTTTTGACGAAATTCACTTTTTTGACGTGACCCTTTGACAGAAATTTGCGCTTTTTCCGCAATGCTTTTTTCGAATGTCCATTATTTTTCGCAATCCTATGAAAAAATTCGCATTTTTTTGCGATTCTTTCACAAATTTCTCGTTTTTTATGATTTTTTGATGAAAATCGCTTTTTTTTCACTGATCTTGTGACAAAATTTCTCTTATTTTTCTTGTCTTTGATGAAATGCAGGTTTTTTCTTAAACTTTTTAATGATATTCGCATTTTTTCGCGATTTTTGACGAAATTCACGTTTTTTCAGCTACCCTTTGCTGAAATTATTGATTTTTTATGCGAATGTTTAACAAAATTGATATTTTTTGGCGACCATTTGTCGAAATTCGCGATATTTTACCGTGAAACTTTTTTATGTCGGAATTTTCGTTCTGATGACTAATTTTTTTTTTTAATTTTCGGAAATTTCGGAATAAATTACATAGAAATTCGTGATATTTTTTTTCTGTGCCCGATTGATGAAGCTAGCCATTTTAAACTTAAATGACTATCACATTTTTGGAATTCGAGCATATTTTTTTTTTCTTGAAAATGAATACTTATTATTCCAACACTTTTCCCCTTTTTTTTTTTTAAATTTTTTAATCAAGCGTAAGAACTATGTAATCGGTTTCTGTGCATTCACAAGCCCTGGAAAGGAAAAAGATTTTGATAGATTTGAAAGATTAGAGTTTTTGATTAAAGTTTTTTCTGATTTTTAATTAATAGCTGCTGAACTATTTATCAGAAATTTAAAATTCCAAGTCTCAGGTACATCAAGAGAGACCATGGACTATTCTCAATTAAATTTTCAAACTTGTGCATGCGATGCATTTTTCAGGCCATACCACGCACACACCTGAAATAGGTATGTTTTTACATTTATGATTTTAAAAATGAGACAAAACCAAATGAACATTGAAAAACTGAATATCATAGCAGATTTTTCTATTTCCCTTAAAAAATTATTAAATGGGATTTTTTTTATATAAACAGAACGTGTTCTTTATATTTCTGTTTCTAATTACTATCCCCAGTGATGCTAAGTGTAGCTTTATGGTCACTGAGAATTACTAGTGTGTGACTGATATCTTGAAATAGAGGACTATATAGCCAGATGTATTCATATAATCATGAGGTTAGAAAATGACAATAATGACAGCCTTGAGAAATAATCAAGAGGTCCACCCCATACAAACAACGCGAAAATGAAGAAGGGTTCATAATTTCATTTCAGCATTTCTGGAGAGAAAAAAAGAGCAGAAGAAATATTTTATATTGAACATAGAATGAGGCATTAAAAAGTTTACTAAGATGCATGTCGGAAATTACTGATATGAACGTAAAGATGTTACTGCTATGTAGTTGGACTTATCCAGCATTTATTCTTGTTTGCTCTCAATACATAGCAATACATAAATAAATAGAAAAGAAGAGAAATTCGAAATATAAAATTGGCCATTAACCACAGAATAATGCAAAAAACTGGAGGGGCAAAATGTAAGTCTTGCCCCTGCTGCTGAAAAACTAGGGGGGCAAGTGCCCCCCCTCGCCCCCGCCAGATTACGCCCATGTTGGTAACAGTTGAACAAACAATTGACCTTTGATGAGGCCCCATAATTTGCATTCTGAGAAAAGTGTGGATGAGTTATCGACCACCTCGATATTGTCAATGTTTCTGGAGGGACTCACTGTAATGAAATGCTTTTACAGTACAGAACCATTTATCCGGAATTGTTGGGGTCAGAAGCATTTCGGATAACTGGTTTTTCTGGTTAACTGATTGGGCATCAAAGTAGCATTCATTTGATAAGTTTTATGGAATATGTGTGGTTGCGTTATTATTTCTAATTTTAAATTAATTATTAGATTACTTGAACTAAAAATCAGATGCAAGTAAAATCAAATGCTAGAGTTTGAAAGAAGGTAATTTATGAGAATTCCTTGGGAACAAAAAATCTGTTTTCTCTACATAAAAATTAAAACATCTAAAATATAACTAAATATGTTTCCATTTCAAATACTAAAACCTGTTATTGAATTATACAACTGTTTCAAGCAATTTACATGTTAAACTGGCAGTGTATGACACTTTTTTTTCTACAAAGATTCTAACATCAATCTATTAGAAATATCATTCCGGTTAACTGGTTCCCAGATAAATGATTCTATACTGTATATTAATTTCACCTTTCCTGTTGTTCAAAATTGTAAATAACTGTCGTCATTAATAATTTGGCTATTGATTTTTCTTATGTTCGATAAGATTGTGTGAAATTATTATTTTATTAAAGGTTGGCAAGTTTAGCTATTTTATACTCCAACATTTCAAATTGAATCAACATTCTCTCTATCTTCATTCTCTTAGCTGTGTCTATCTACATGTAATACATTGCCTCTAATGGCACTTTCTTATTTCATGGCAAAAAAATCTATATTTGGATTTCTTCAGCCTAATGATGCAAAACAGCTCAAATGATAGATAAAATTAAAAATTTGGTATGAAAAATGAACTAAATATTGCCACCTGTTGAAAATTCTGTGAATAGTTTACTAATGTGTTAGGAAGTAACACAATAAATAAAATCTTCTAAAACCTAATGTATTATTAACTTTTAGATGTGTTACAAATATGCGATGCTGTGATACAAAGGGTTTAAAAGAACAATTATTATTATTATCATTGTACATCTTCAACTTCACTGTCAGATGAGCTTGGCTGCTGTAAGATCTCAAGATCCTACTTCAATTACATATCGAAAATTGCAAGTGGAGTCAATCTTTGCAAATTTCTCATTTCCATTTCTTTATCCTTTTTTTTTTTTTTTTTTTTTTTTTTTTTTTTTTGCATAACTTTGAGGTTAAAGTGTAACGTTGTGCCTTTGTTCTTTTCCCAATTTGTTGCAATTTGATTAAGGTGTTTTCAAAAAGTAAAGATATACCTCAAATAGCAGGATAGAAAAAGTTTTGATGAGTGCCTTAGCAGGCAACAGATATTGTACCCTTAAACTTTTCCTTTTCAGTCTTTCGTTATTTGTATGGTGAGTTTGTATCATGTAGCACATTTTTATAATGGCTGTGTCACTTCAGAAATTCCACCATATATTTTCTTCCAGCCAGGACCGTAACTATAAACTTGAGGGGCCCCGGGGCAAACTAGTGAGACCCCTCCCGCCCGGGGCAAATTAAAACTTTGCCCCGGGTGCAGTTTTTTTTTTTTTTTTTTTTTTTTTTTTTTTTCGCACGCCGCTATTTAATCGTACACAGTATGATAAGCCTAAAAAAATGAAATATGGGTTTTGATTTTTTTTTTTTCGATTTTATATATTTATAAATAGATAAAAAAGAAAGATTTTCTAGAATTTTTTAGATGCTTTTTATATTATTCAACCGATCAGAAACCTATATTTTCTTCCTTATACTAGCTTCGGTGGGATCGGCAAACATGCTGGCACGACATGACACATTCGGCTCCAGAGCCCGATCAAACTGAAGTTGGGCCCCTTAACTACCCATTTTCGGCGACACTTTCAGAAAAAAAAATTACTTGATGAATTGACAAAGTTGTTTGGAAAAAAATGCCTAGGTTAAAAGCTTCTAAATATTTTACTGAGTAATTCAGAATATTTAAATTTTACGTTTTACATTTTATAAAACAATATTATTTGAAAAGTATTTGATTAAGGAAAATAAATCAGCTACATAATTTGTGGGCCCCTGAAATAATTAGGTCCATAACCGAGGCTCCAGAGGCCCATGCATTAATCAGGCCCTGTTCAACTCGACATTCTGCTGTCAGCTGTAGAGCTGCTTTTGCATGCGAAGCGTATGGAGTATACCAACGGACCCGCAGAAACATTTACTCTAGCACTTTAATTTTTATTATTATTATTAATATTTAGCTAGGTGCTGGGCATTTTTTAGGAAGTTAGACGAGAAACTAAAATCAATAGTTCTTTTAAACCACCAGTTTGGGGCCCCTCAGGCTTGGGGGCCCCGGTGGTAGTTACGGCCCTGCTTCCAGCAAAAAGCTGATCATCCAGTGGATATTCACAAAGAAATTGTTTCTGTCTATGGGAACAATGATGTTGCAATGAAATGGTATTGTACTTTCTCTGGTGCCAGGACCAATGTTTATTTAAAATCCAGAACAGATAGATCATTTATGATCACTGAAGGGCCCAAAACCTTGCACCAGTAACTACCAATTATTCTTTTATCTAAAGAAACATCTTGCAGGGAAAATTTTCCAAGACAATGATGAGATCAAAATCGAAGTTGAAATGCCATTTAACAACAGGCAGTAAACTTCTACGATTGTAGGATACAAATGACTGTACCAGACTTTACAAAATCTTGGACAATGGTGTCAACTATGTCAAAAAATAAGGCATATACCAATAAGTAGTTTGTAATAGACATTTTATTAATTAAAAGTCTTTTGAATAAATATGTTGCATTGTATCTTCAGTTTTCAAAAACCGCTCATATGCGTTCTGAGGATACTTTTACTATTCAAACCAAACAACCAGTTTCTTTCTTTTTTCTTTTCTTTTTCTTTTTTTTTTTTTTTTTTTTTTTTTTTTTTTTTTTTTTTAATGAAATTGAATGTGTCATGGGAATAAAAATGCAACCAAAATAGAAATTGAGCAAAGATAAACATTAAACATTTACTTCAGATATTCTATGCAAAAAGAATCATTTTAAAATATTGAAATGCAAACAAGAAATTTGTAAAGAATTTTTCCATTGGACTACAGGTGCAGCTTATCATAGGAGGCAAAGGAAGTTCAGCCTCCTTTGCAAATAACTTTAAACTACTTCATTTATTTTAACACAAATATTCTAATTGGTAAATGAATCATATGAGATGTAATTTTTCAACTGGGTAAAAAAGTGATGAGAACAGTTATTTGATTTAGGGACCTATAGCAAAGAAGATAAATTAGACATTGAAGTTCTTTGTCTTTAGCTTGAGCTGATAACGCTCTAGCAACTGAGCTATCCAATACTTTCTCTGCCAGTTGGAAAATTACATCTTATATTATTTATTTACTAATTACAATAATTGTTTTTAAATTAATGATGTTTAATTGCGTATGCACTTTCATTTAGTGATTCATTCTGCTGAGCTCTTTCAGTTAACAGAGTAGATGTTATCAAAAGGTTGTCTGAATTTTGCAGGATTTATTCAGGATACCTCAGTTGGTAGAGCGCCGTCGGCAGCTTAAACTAAAGGTCACCGCTCTGTGTTTAAACAAGTACGCCTTTACATTTTCTTTTTTCTCTCATTCGAAAAATTATATCTCGTATACTTGAAAATTAAAAAAAAAACTGAAAAATATTTCTTATGTGAATGGAATTTAAGAGCATAGTATGGATCCTAATCTCTTTAAAACCTGAAGCAATTCATAGAATTATGTTTATTTTTTTTACTTTCTTCTACCTTCAATAAACGAAAGTATTGTAATCGAATTTCCCCCCCCCCCGACTTTCGGTTTTCGACGGATTTACACGTTTTAGGGGTCAGAGTTTCCAAAAAACACGTTTTTACAAAATGTCTGTCTGTCTGTGTGTCCGTATGTCGCCATTCTACCATCAAAAATTGTATGAAAATATGCATAGAATTGAATCAAATTTTTTGAGACTGTTTTTGGATGTGGCAAGCAGGTCCTCCTTCAACTTTATAATATTACGCCAGAAGGGGGCGCTGCAATCGCGATTTTTGTTCCATTTTCAATATTGTACCACCTAAAAGTGTATGATATTATGCATTAATTGCATAATATCATAATAATCATAATATAAATTGATAATATGATATATTATTGATATTATATGATATATTGATTTATGATATAAATATATCATAAATTGCATAATATTCAATAATATGCATTAATTGAACTAAATTTTTTGTGTATGTGTTTGGCTATGGTTAGTTCGTCCTCCCTGAATTTGAAAAAAATTCGCCGGAAGGGGGCACTGCAATAGCGATTTTTATGCCATTTTCAATATTACACCACCTAAAAGTGTATGAAATTAGGCCTAGAACTGAACTAAAATTTTTGAGTATGATTATTTTTTGGTATGGCAAGTAGGTCTTCCCAGAATTTGAAAAAAAAATCTGCCTATCATTCTATTGTCCATCGGCTCGTGCAGAGACGGAAACTCGTTTTTATTCCGATTTATTGACTGAAGCAGAAATTTAAGATGAAAATCAAAGTCGGTATAGTACTGAATTAAAATTATTAAGACATTAAAATGAGTAACTATTTTTTTAAATATTAAAATGTACGTATGATATGGAAGAAAGTTTTGGGATTGACATTTCCAACTAGTTACAAATAAGATTTCTAGTGCTAATTTTCTGTTTAAAAATGTATTGTTGTTTATGTTTTTATTTCTGAATTATTCAAAAATTAAGCATAAAGTAACTATAAATGATGAACAAAGAAATAAAGTAGCGGACTCCGGGCGAATACGGCAGCTGTTCCTAAACCTCTAACGCGTATTCATTTATAACACTCTCTGAAAATTTAAGAAAAAAGGTCTTAGATTTGAATTATTCGACAACCTGAAACTTAAATTAAAAAACATGATATTAAGACAATAAAAATAACACAAAAGTGGTAGTTGTGGAATTATTTATTTTTGCTATGGCTTGGTGATTGCAATTCTATTTTCAGTATGATTCATTCGAGAAAGAAAGTCTATAATTATTTCTAAAAAGATGTTTAGACAATTATTGTACATTAGATTTACTATGAGTTTAAATCCGTTTGATTACTTATCTTTATCTCATGAAGCTGATAGATATTGACGTACTGTGAATTTTATGATTTCATTCACGTAAAACGTCTTGAGAGCTATTGATGCAGGAAAATTTTCCGAAGAATTTTCTCAGTGTCCGGAACTTTTTCTTCTTTTTCAAAACTTGAGAAGTTACACAAACTGGTTCCGTTTCACTGATATTTTCTGTTATCTTTGGATTACTTGATTGTGATTCATTGATATTTTCTACTAACTTGATGTCAACAGGTTCTGATACTTTGATATATTTTGTCAAATCTGCTTGAATGGTTTCTATTTCACTGACATTTTCTGTTGGTTGTGTATGAATAGATTCCTCTTTTATGGACTCTCTGAGAACTTCGCTGTTACTGGGTAAGGAAGCCATTCAAAGAGTGTGGGTAAGTATCCTACATTTGGCAACTTTCGGATGGCCACGAGGGCGACCTCTATTTAATGCAGCGATGTAAATTTCTTCTTTTTTTCTCAAATCCTGTTCTTCGTCGACAAAATTTTCCTGATTTTGAAATTCAAAGTATGGTGAATCTTCTACTTTGTTTGCGGCACTTCTGTTTTCTTGAGGAATGTCTGATATTTGACCACTATTATTGAGTGAAATGTAAGAAGCTATAGGTGAATTCCAAATGCTATTGAATCTATTGTCAGGTAAGTCTAACTCCCACAACACACCTTGTCCAGCTGAGATGGTATTTGCCGGACTCGAACGACTTGGACAAGAATCATTGTCATCTATGTGATGATATTCTTCAAGTCCTAATAAGAATCGCCTGAGAAATCTGTTATAAACAAGATAACTCAAGATAAAAGCACCTAAGAACAGTAAAAACGCCATCCTTAGATCGGGTCTATAATGAGACTAAAGAGAATTTTAAAGTTTTCATTGTTATTAAGAGTGTGAATTATTGTAAGAAATGTATATTGTTGATTAAACGCAGTAAGTACATTGTTGATTTATGCATTTAAAGTAACATTGTTGATAATGCATTTAATCAACAATGAATACATTTACAACAATTCACACTCTTAATAACAATGAAAAGCTTAAAACTTTCTTTAGTCTCATTATAGACCCGATCTAAGAATGGCGTTTTTACTGTTCTTAGGTGCTTTTATCTTGAGTTATCTTGTTTATAACAGATTTCTCAGGCGATTCTTATTAGGACTTGAAGAATATCATCACATAGATGACAATGATTCTTGTCCAAGTCGTTCGAGTCCAGCAAATACCATCTCAGCTGGACAAGGTGTGTTGTGGGAGTTAGACTTACCTGACAATAGATTCAATAGCATTTGGAATTCACCTATAGCTTCTTACATTTCATTCAATAAAAGTTGTCAAACATCAGACGTTCCTCAAGAAAACAGAAGTGCCTCAAATCAAGTAGAAGATTCACCATACTTTGAATTTCAAAATCAGGAAAATTTTGTTAACGAAGAACAAGATTTGAGAAAAAAAGAAGAAATTTACATCGCTGCATTAAATAGAGGTCGCCCTCGTGGCCATCCGAAAATTGCCAAATGTAGGATACTTACCCACTCTCTTTGAATGGCTTCCTTACCCAGTAACAGCCGAAGTTCTCAGGGAGTCCATAGAAGAGGAATCTATTCATACACAACCAACAGATGTCAGTGAAATACATGGGCGTAAGAAGGGGGGGTCCAGGGGGGTCCTGGACCCCCCTAGAATTCTGACTGGACCCCTTATTAAAATTTTACAGTGAAATGAAGATTATTTTTTTTTAAAGATTATTTAAAAGATTTCAAAAGCAGTGATTCTTTAGATGATAAACAATATTAACAAAACCGAATAAAACGCAGCTTGCTTGCAAATTTTCTATACCACTATTTAAAGGGGCGGAGGGTGCAAACTTAAAATTTCATAAGCGATAAATATCGACAAACATGTCAGACATGAGATTGATTCTGGTCTGGAACTTGGGAGGTCTTGATATTTACATGCCTAAAGCGAGAAAAGGGATCTTTTATTGTTCGTCCTACGATAAGGCAACAGTTTTTCTTTTGTATGAGTTGTCCTTGGAACTCAGGAAAGAAAAGAAGTCTCACTGTACGATCTGTAGAACTCTGAACCCCGTCCACTTAAATTCTGGGAAGTTACGTATAGAAATCGATCGGATCCCCTCTTCTCTCAAAGATATTAATCTAACATTTAACTACACCATTTTGCATTGGTTTTGCGCTTTCTCTGTAAATTGTTTGTAGGTAGAACTGGGAACTATTATCACCCATCCCATATAATCTATGAAAGAACATATAATATTCAAGGGAAAAAAAAAGAGAAGGAACAGTAGAACTGACAGATGTATTGTTTTTTTATCTACTATTATTCCTAACTTTTTCTTTCGTTAATTTTGCATTCAAATACGCACTGTAAAACATTTGTGTAACGTTACTCCATAAAATTGGTGGCAGCTACGACTTCCATTTTAAGGAGTAATTTTTTACTTATATAATGGTGTAATTTAAACATATATTACTGGTGTAACTTTGCAATGTTACACCGGTTAAAGTACCCCACAAAATCGGAGGCAGCAAGGCTGCCACCAATTTTATGGAGTAAAGTTACACAAATGTTTTACAGTGCGGGCGGATTCAGTATTTTATTCATAAAGAGTGTGGGGTTCATAGATCCTTTTTGAGAGGAAAAGCTCATATCGCTTCAGGGTGTTCTTAAATCAAAAAGGGCAACTTTGTGACACAGGCTTTAATTTATTTTTGTTTGGAAATGCATAAAAAGTAGCAGGCGTTATTATTCAGAAACTGTCTAGTTGCACTCAAGTTTCTGTTTTTAAAAAAACACAATAGATTTTTCATAACAAGCCTTCAAATTTGACACTTTTGCGTACATTTCCCGACGAAAGCAGAAAAACCGGTCGAAAAGCAGGAGAAAAACGGATGATCATGTGATCGAAATAGCTTAGAACTAAATAGGTAATTTAACTATCATAAAATGGAAAATAAGTTCGATTTGAAATCGTTTCCATAGTCAGGCATTCAAATTTTATATCTTTCCGTTAAAAAATGAATTTGTAAATGTGTCAAAACGTTTTGCGCTTGTTGAGCGGAGCAGTTGAGAACACCCTTAAGCTCACATTAAAGGCTGCTTCCATATCCAAAACAATTCATTTTCTGATATTTTTGAAAAATTATTTTCATTCGTAAATACAAAACGATGGCATTACGAAGAAATTTAATAATATCATTTTCTTATAAAGACATAATTATTTTTAAAAAATGAGCATTTTAAACCAGTTTTTAGGACTTTACAGTTAGAAAAATGTCGTCATAAGGGAGCTCCTTTAAATTCAACATTTTAATGAGATTTCCTGAAAAACACATTGTCTTTATCGAAAAATGGAAAACGCTAATCTATCACATTTATTTTGACTAATTGCACTTGAAAATTTTCTTTGACAACTCAGAAAAAAAAAATGTTTTTATGGATATGTCAGAAATTAAGTATTTTAGATTTAAGTAAATATTTAGAGAATCGGAAAGTATTTCGTTGTTGAGAAAGAAGAAACTTCGAAAAAATTTAATATATATTTATTTTTTAAACTATCCTTTAAAATTTTTCTTAATTCTGGATTAGAAGAGAGGACTGGGGGTACATCATGATCTTCGTGACTCTACTCCCCCCCCTTCCTGGATTATCAAATAGACTCCTTGTGTGTAGCCTTGAAATAGTTAAATGGGAAACATCTTATGTTGTTTATATTTTACTTTACCCTGCTTTTATACATGCATTAATATTTTACATGATATTTTTATGCATATTCTCAGCTTTTAAATGCTATAGATATGTGTTTGTGTGTCTGCGGAAGGGTAGGGGAGTAAACACGAAATCCCACTCTTTGTCACACTGACACTAGTGTGTCTATATACAAGTATGTGCATCAAATAAGTGTATGTGTATAAAAGTATATGCATTCTATATAGAAGTAATGAATGTCTTTCAAACACTTAAATAAACTAATTCATATAAATTTTACAGCAACTTTAAATTAATTTAGAATTTAGTTACATCTACTAAAGGTAAAATAATTGTAATTTATTCAAAAACTTCATTGCAATTGACTATTCTTTTTTTATGGTTTTAACAATAATTTTCAAACATGATTTTTATTTTTAAATCTATCTCTATCGTCTGCAGAGAATTAGGAAAAATAAGTACCATTTACTTTTAAATTAACCCCTTTTTTAGTCACAGGCTATCAAAGCCTGAGAGCTTATGTGCCCTCCCGTTCTGTATGTACAGTCCCTGGCCAAATTATTAGACGCACTCCCTTTTCCTTGTGTCGAATCATATTACAAGTTTCATAGAAATATTACTGTGTGAATAACTGCAATTAATTATGTACATCATTTGTAGGATTATAATAAATAAAAAACATGCCTATGACTTTAAAACTCTTTCTTTTTACAAATTAAATTAAAAATGGCTGCAATTGCAAAATTTATAACTTGAAACTCAAAAAAATGTCAATATTTTTGGAGCCTCTTTTGGCGACTATCAGTGCCTGTATTCTTCGCGGCATTCTATTAATACAAAATTGAAGAGTTTCTTGTATGCGTGGGTGACGATTCTAGATTTTCTATGAGCTGGGTTTTGTTTGTCATGATTTCTTAGTCAATTCTCCTGATCAATATAAAGAGGTTTTCAAAATCGGTTTATTCTAAAGCTAAAATGATGGTTTCCAAATAAAGAACCATTTCTATTTTTGCAAGGTAAAGCTTTTTGTTACATAGCACGATCCGTCAAGGTCTACTTTCAATAAAAATTATCCCAGTGTTAAACTGCTCCTGGTAATTCATCAGACATGAATACCATTGAAAATGTTTGGGAGTTAATGAAGAAAAAACTGGACAAAGAGCTCATAACGAGCAAAACACAGCTCATAGAAAAACTTATTCTTGTCTGGAAACATCACTCACACATGCAAGAAACGTTTCAATTTTGTACTAACAGCATGCCATGAAGAATAGAGGCACTGATTGCCGCCAAAGGAGACTCCAAAAAATATTGACATTTTTTTAAATTTCATGTTTTAAGTTTTACAATTTTAGCAATTGTTAATTTAATTTACAAAAATACATAATTTTAAAGTCATTGGCATGCTTTTAATTTATTATAATCCTACAGATAATGTATATAATGAATTGTAACTACTGGCATAGTAATATCTCTATGAAACTTTTAATGATTCGATACAAGAAAATATGAGTGCGTCTAATAATTTGGCCAGGGACTGTATGTACGTACGTTCATGTGTGCGTATGTGCGTAACGCGATAACTCTTGATAAAAATATCCAATCCACTTGAAATTTTGTATATAGGTATATTCTCATAAAACGCTTCCCTGATTAGTTTTTGGAGTGTTCATTCGATAGGTATAATAGGGGGAACGAGGGGATCATACCCCCCCCCCTTAATTGATATGAATGAGTTTTTCATGCAGAATTTATCAGATTTCATTCAAATTTTAGCATAGGATCATTCTGATGAGGGCACCGCCATGATTTGTTTTGCGAGTTCATTGGATAAGTCTAAAAGGGGCGAAATGGGAAGTACCCCCCCCCTTAATTAAGGCTAATGAGGTTTTCCCGCAGAATTTACCGATTTGCTTCAAATTTGTGATATAGGTTCATTCTGATAAGGCGCTTCCTTGATTGGTTTTCGGAATTCATTGAATAAGACAAATGGGGATTGGTGGGATTACTCTCTTAATTTATTTAAACGTTTTTTCTTGCAGAATTAACCGATTTGCTTCAATTTTTGGATACAGATTCATAGTGATAAGATGCTTCACTAATTAGCTGTGGGGTTCTTTCGTTAAGTTCTTGTTTAAGGGGTACTTGAGATTACCCCCCACCCCTCTTAAATTTTATAAATGGGTTTTTATGCAGAATTGTCCAATTTGCTTTTAAGTTTGGATGTAGGTTCTTTCTGATAAGGTGAATCTCTGAATGGTTTTGGACGTTTAATGGTTAATTATAAAAGAGGGGGAATAACTACTCTTAAATTACATAAATGGATTTTTACTAAAAATTTTCCGATTTACTGTGAATTTTGGATATAGATTTTTTATATGATAAAGCATTTCCCTGATCAGTTTAGGAGTTCAATGATTAAGTATAAAAAGGTAAAAGGGAGGAGTTGTTTCACCTCCTTAATTTGTTTTTCGAACGGAATTAACCCTTGAAAATATAAGGCTGTAATGGACAATTAGTATGCGTAGCCTCTGAGCTCAATGCCATCAGTTTAACTGGGCAATATTATTTTTAATGTTGGTTTGTTTGTGTTTATGACGGCCAATTATCTACACTTCGGATATAAGTTCTAAAGTGGGCAATGCCCTCCGTAGGGGTCTTTCTAAGGAAACCTAACCCGTATTTACGCAAGGAAATCCAAGGTTCTAAGAAAACCTAGGAAAACTCCGAACGGTTAGGCTGACGGCCGCGATTGGGTTCGAGTCCAGCATCTGCCGTCTATCAGTTTCGGAGGCAGAACCTCTCAGCCCCTGGTGGGATATATTAACTTGAATTATTGTGCAAAATAGATATAAAATGAAATGTGAGCTCATATAATATTATAAGCATTTGAAAGTTGTTTAAATGAGGTTATTCAAAGTGTCTTTCAAGAATGAATTTTTTTTTTTAGACTTTAAGAATAGGAAGTTTCTTTTTGGAATAGAATATTTTGTGCCATTTATACTACACTTTTGGATAATTTCTGTGATACCTTTTTAAGATGCATTTCCGAAGCAAAGATAAATTTAGCAGGGAGATTGTTTTTATTGAAAAATAAAAGGTGGGGGGAATTGCTTTTATTGAAAAAGTAAAGAGGGGTGGAATTTAACAGCTAAACCATTCAGATACCAATTTAAGATAATATTTGTTTTAGAAAATCAATGACTGTACTTAGCATAAGTTTATCAGTTACATTTGGAAATACATTGTTAATGTATCCAAAGTTTTTTTTTTTTTTTTTTTTTTTTTTTAAAGCTATTATATATGCAGATTTAGATTTAATTTTATTGTAAAGGTATCGGTTAAAATGGCAGTTCGATTATAAGAGTTTGGCGCCACTGTATAGATGGAAAGAATTTCCACCTTTTTTCTCATTTCCCACTTTCATACCTGTATAGCTTTGGTGGGAAAAAGTTTAAAAATTGTTTTTCCTTATTTTGAAGCAAACTTTTTCGAATATTTCGATGGGAATTGAACATTATAGAAATACAATTACATGCCCCTGAAAGGTTTAATAAAAACAGTTCATCATTTCATTTCCTGCTTATACGCCATAATGGATCTTCATCATAAAATTATATAAACATAAATTTAACAAACATGTAATTGAACTACGCTCTTAATCCCTTCGCGATGGGAGCCTTTTACGAAATTTTAAATGTTTGGTCAATGTTTTAAAAAAAACAAAAATTTGTGCTTTATTGAATCGAGAAAATGCTCCGATTAAATACGGCAAATTTTACAATACATTTTTACTGGTGGGGATACACGAGAAATTTTAAGCCTTTTTGTGGCATGTATACGTGTCCCCAAGGGGTTAAACAACTGAACTGTACAGAATTGAAATGTTATTGTTTCGAAATTATCAAATGGTACCGTGGCCCCCCCTAGAAAAATTATCTAGTTACGCCCATGGTGAAATAGAAACCATTCAAGCAGATTTGACAAAATATATCAAAGTATCAGAACCTGTTGACATCAAGTTAGTAGAAAATATCAGTGAATCACAACCAAGTCAGCCAAAGATAACAGAAAATATCAGTGAATCGGATCCAGTTTGTGTAACTTCTCAAGTTTTGAAAAAGAAGAAAAAGTTTCGGAAACTGAGAAAATTCTTCGGAAAATTTTCTCGCATCAATAGCTCAAGACATTTTACGTAAATAAAATTCGAAAGATTCGGGGTATATCAATATCTATCAGCTTTATCAGATGAAGATAAGTAATCAAAAGGATTTGAACTCATTGCAAATCTAATACACAATAACGGTCTAAACATCTTTTTTCAATAATAATTATAGAATTTCTTTCTCAAATAAAACATATTGAAAATAGAATTGTAACCACCAAGCAATAGCAAAATAAAAAATTCCACAACCACCACATATGTGTGTTTTTATTATTATTATTATTATTATTATTTGTCTTATGTTGTTTTTTCAATTTTAATTTCAGGTGATCGAATAAACCAAGTCTGTGCGCCCTTTTTTTCACAAATATTCAGAGTGCTGCTATAAAAAGAATATGCGTTAGAGGTTTATTCATATATATATTAAGAAAAATAAAATTCCGATCTTACACATAAACGCACCAGGAACATTCATTTAATACGTACAAAAAAAAGGAAGTTTTAGTTATCAAATTAACTACTTGTATATAAAAGAAAATTCTGTAAGGATGTTTTTGGTGACTCTTTTAAACCTTCTTACCGCCGCGAACTCATATATCCGTTCAGGGGCCATAGCTAAGGGGGTGCTACGGGCGGCTCAGACCCCCCCCCCCTCCGAAAATACTTTGAGCCGCCCCTGGAAAAGATTCCAAGGTCACTAAATGAATTTATGTTCCTGAAATCCAAATGAAATTCTGCTCAAAAACCTCATTTAGTTTTGAGGCCTTTTCACAGTTTTGCAAAAATACAAGATTGTAACTGTGATAAGTGTTTAGCCCTTTACTCACCCTATTTGCATTGCACATATGAAGATAAAAGGATCTTTAATATTGCACTAGTTATACACTCGATTTTTTTTATCATCCTATTCATTTCTTAGCATAAAACGAAGTTATTACAACAGTTTAATAAGAAACATAGTAGCTACAATGTGAATATATACTAATTTATCTTTCTGCGTCACACACACACAGACATAGAGAGAAAATATATGCCCCCCTACATTTTCTTGACCTTCCCCCCCCCCCCCCCACTATATTCACTTCTTGCTATGGCCCTGTATCCGTTCACTAAGCCGTAGGTATTTCTCTGCAATAGAACAAATATTTAAATTAATTTTATTCTACAAATGTAATTCTGTTTTAAAACATTAAGTTAAGATTAATACTCTCAAGGCTTATATTCCTATACGTAATATATAAATTTTTAAGATTATCTTGGGAAAATAATTTTTTAGCTTAATTTTAAAAAAAATTACAGAGAAAACAAATCTTAAATACTAATACGCGGATTTTCACCAAATTTCGGAATCCGTTAGAGCTTGAAATAAGTTGTTGCAGATTAGATTTTAGTGTAATTTACCTATCCAGTGTCGCTGCTGTGTTTGATTTTCTGAAAGTATTAACGTATATGAGATAGAAGAAAGTTTTGGGATTGCTACATCCAACCAGGGCCGTAGCTAGAAGTGATCTATAGAGGGGGGGGGGGGGGGCTCATATTTTTTTTTCTCTCATTCTGACGCAGAGAGATAAATTAGTGCATATTCGCATTGTAGGTACTATGTTTCTTATTAAACTGTTGTAATAACTTCATTTTATACTAAGAAAAGTATATAATGATGAAAATTTTGAGTGTATAACTGGTGCAAAATTAAACATCATGTTAGCTTCATATGTTCAGATAGGAAGAGGGAGTGTTGAAACACTTATTTTAGATACATTTTAGCAATATTGCAAAACTGTGAAAGGGTCTTAAAACTAAATTAGATTAACTAAACAGAATTTCCTTTGAATTTTCGGAACAGAAATCATTTATTGACCTTGGATTCTTTTCCGGGGGGGGGGGGGGGGAAAGCCGACCATAGCGCCCCCTTAGCTACGGCCCTGCATTCAACTAGTTTGGAGATGGAGCCTGGAAATTAGTTAACCCTAGGCATCACTGTTTTAAAGTGAACGAACTCGGAAATCGAGGGTGAAGAGGAGAGAACTATTACATAGACCTGGGACTGCCTTACACGACAGTGCAGGGAAGAAACGTTTTTTAGTCAGTTTTCTCATCTGCAAAATTATTATTTGGGACAATTTCATGTAAATTTTTTTACTAATCTTTTTGTTATGTAACTGGGGAAGAAAAACACGGATTCTTAGGTGTGTTAAATTTTTCTTTAGCCACCAATGGTCTACCCTAAAGAATATTTTTATCTATTTTGCTTTAAAAAACTAAATCAAAAATTTTTCTTACACCTAAACGAATTTTTTTTTATTTTTCGCGTCTAAAGAAAAGTTACACATTATAATTGTCAGGGAATTAGCTACACTTTGTAGTTAACTATTTTATGCAGCCTTATTTTAAAAATATGTAATTCGTCTTACCCAATCAATCATGATAATATCGCGTTAGCGATGGATGCAGTCTTGGGAGGTGAGGAGGCAATTAGGCAAACAATTCTTCAACCAGAGGGAATTTGAATCCGATTACAAGAGATCGCAGTTGGTCGTGGTCTGTAATTTGCCAGACGCACAAGATAAATTATTCAGATCCGATCCAAAGAAAAGCAATCTTAGCAAGGCATGTAAATAATGATAATAATAATATAACTTCAATTCCGATTCAGCTCTCTATCCAACTCAAATTCTATATAAAAAATGACGATGTACCTTAACCAATATTGCATTAATAGGGGCGAGTGTTGTACCTTGGGACGGTTTTCACATTTTAATTTTTTATTTCAAAGATTATAATCCGATTTAAAATTTGAAGGCATTTCAACACACCAACATTTATCTCCATAATATATTTTTAGAAATTCAGGCAGTTTGAAAATAAAAAAATGCCACTCATTTAAAGTAAGGAAGGCAAATTATCCCAAGGTACAACAGGGTGTTGTACCTTGAGACGTCTTCAACGCAATGTATCAATACTGATTGTTAAGTATAAATCAGTTATCAATTAAGTATATATCAGTTACAGGAGAGATTTTTCTGTCAAATATTACAATATGATTCACTAGGAAAGAATTCGGCAAGAAGAAAAGTGACGTCTGAGATATGCGTGATTTCGTCGTAAAAAATATTTTTTTTTTCTCTTGTAAGAATTTAAAAGCGCAATTTATGACGTCATATTGGGAAAAAAAAATGAGAAAATTTGAAATATTTGGTACTAACACAGGAAACGTACAGAATTCAATTCTATATGAAAAAAAAAAAGATTTGGAAATGAGGCAAACTATTTGTAAAATAGATCAATAATAATCTGTGTAGAACCCAATGAACAAATGAAAATCTATGTAGATACCACGGACATAAATAAATAAAGTTTTTAACTGGACGTGGTTTTGGAATCTAGGGATCATGACCGGTATATATCTTCAAAAAAAAAAAAAAAAAAAAAAAAAAAAAAAAAAAGGTCTGAAATTCTAACGTAGGGGAGAGTGTAATAGTTCGTATTTCTTACGAAATCTAATTAAAATGTCAAAATTAAATTACCACTAACTTTGAATAGTAATTTCATCAAATATTTTAAATTCTTGCTTAAGACCGCTATCCTTTCGTGTAATATATCTACTGATAGGTTGTTTAACCCTCTGGATCCCAAACCGCCCGAAACCGCCCGAGATATTTTAATTCATATATTTTAGTTCCCACCAGATAATTAAAACAACAATATTTGCTTTAATCAATAACGGAACATTTCGTATTTAAATAAAACGAAATTAGCCATTGAATTTTTCTGGTGTGAAATGAACTACATAATTTCTAGAACGTGTTCTAGCATGGGAATTAAAGGGTTAATGCGAGTTTCGTTCAGATGCAGTTTTGTTAAGAAACAAAATTCGGAAATATAACAAGGCGATCTGTTTGAAACTTTAAAATAGTTCTCAAAAATGAAATCTAAAGGTAGAATGCATAGAAAATAAGGAATCGCGAAGTTATCCATAACGTAAGCGAAAAGCAATTACGTATGGGGTTGGCTAGAAAATAGGGATTGATTCGCGAACATGCTGTTGCTATACTTGTTATTAATATTATACTCCATATTGTGTGATAAAACAACAAAAGATTTCACATGTAGTTTTCACACACTGCTTGATAGTGGCAATCAATTTTTGAACTGCAAATGTGTACTGCCAAAACTCATTTTCTTGCAAATTTTTGAAATTTATTTTGAAGTAACATATAATTGTGATTTTAAATGCATCCTTATCTGAATTTTTCTTATTATATTATTTCATATTTCAAACAAATCTTTACACATCACTGTTTATTTTTATATTCAAGAACAATCTGTAAATTCTGTGTTATTTTAGTGTGCGGCAGCACTATAGTTATTCATTTCCAGCATCATTTCTCAATATTGATTTATCGTAATAAGACCTACGGAACTCATAATTTCTACTTCTTTTCACTTTTAAGTCCTTGATGTCATAAAATTTTACTTTATGTTAATTTTAATAATATTAGTCTTTCATGCTTTTAAACAAATTTATTATGCTCAATTTAGAAGATTGTTTCCAAACTTCAACAACCTGCACTCGTGAAACATTTTGGATCAATCATTAGTAAATTACGTCAGTAACTGTGATACGATACCGCATAAAGGAAGTCCTGGTGAGAGTACTTTCAGTTAATTTTGAAATGAGTTCATCTGAATGTAGTTATTAAAAAGCTTGAGATATTAAACAAAAACATAATTTGCAAAAGAAATTTAAATAAAAAATTTATTTCCTACACCATTTAAGCCCGAGAAGGGACAAATATTAAGATATTTGATTTAGTTATTTCTACATTTAATATTAAATTTTTACTACAAATAAGTTAAACCAAGTGAGCATAAAAAAAAAAAAAAAAAAAAAAAAAAAAAAAAAAAAAATGGAATTTAAACAATATGATACTTAAACACCCTTAATCTTAGATTCCGTTCAAGTGACATCGAAATAAATCGCAGACTTTTTCTGAACATTTGCTTTTTAGATGTGACTATTCATTTTGTTTACACCTTACACCTACGGTAAACATAATACAAATATTTGCAAGTTAAGTTTAGAAAAAAGTCTTACAAGGAAGGTCTCCATACGGGCATACTCAGAAAAATCTGAAAAAATTACAGAATGTTATATATGTTTATAAAAACAATTTCGGCGGAACCTCCTTATAACGTCCGTAAAAAAATAATAAAAATTTTGTTTATTTGGCAATTTATCTCCGGTTGGCGAAAAAACGAAATTTTGAAAAATACGCTTTTACGTTTCGAATCTCTATAAATAAAAGGAATAAAGAGGATAATTAATTAATTAATTGAGGCACAGATAGGCTCTCAAACAGTGAATGCATTGCATTTGAGTGTCATATTTTTTTTCTTTATATTTTACACAGCTTAGGTAAACGCAGAAGAAATATAAAACAGATAATGTATTTATCACAAAAAATCGTCTGCTAAGAAAATCTTTTTTCATTTTGAACTCTATAAATAAAAGGAATAAAGCAGAAGAAATATAAAACAGATAATGTATTTATCACAAAAAATCGTCTGCTAAGAAAATCTTTTTTCATTTTGAACTTCTATAAATAAAAGGACAGATAGGCTCTCAAACAGTGAATCGTCGAATTATAATTGAAGAACAAATGGAAGAACAAATGGAAGAACAATTGGAAGAACAGATGGAAGAACAGAAAGAAGAACAGATGGAATATATATAAAACGCAAAGTTAAATTTCACTCCGGACGCTAATAACTTAAATTCTACTAGATAGTTTTTAATGGAACTTACATTGTTAGTTGGATATTTTTTCAGAAATTTTGTAACAAGTGAAATATATCATTCTACGTTGTTTAATTGAATACTTATGGAGATGTTTTAAATCAGATGAACACAATTATAAAAGGTTGGCTTTAATTTAAAAGTTCCGCTGAATGAATTTTTATGTGATTAAAATTGTTAACATGTTGAGCGCTACGTCATTCATTGGTGACTAACACTGAACTTTCCGTTTAGATGACTGACTTTTCACCGATGACAGAGAGTCTAAAATACGATATAAAACTAAAAATTACTATGATATAAAAATTTCGTTTGATTCAAAGTTTCTTTTAAAAAAAACTGACCAGCGTTAGCGGGCGAAGGCTGCTAGTCTATATATATAAAAGGAATTCTGAGGATAATTGAGGCACAGATAGGCTCTCATCCTCTATACCTTTTATTTATAGAGATTTTACACAGCTTAGGTAAACGCAGAAGAAATATAAAACAGATAATGTATTTATCACAAAAAATCGTCTGCTAAGAAAATCTTTTTTCATTTTGAACTCTATAAATAAAAGGAATAAAGCAGAAGAAATATAAAACAGATAATGTATTTATCACAAAAAATCGTCTGCTAAGAAAATCTTTTTTCATTTTGAACTCTATAAATAAAAGGACAGATAGGCTCTCAAACAGTGAATCGTCGAATATAATTGAAGAACAAATGGAAGAACAAATGGAAGAACAAATGGAAGAACAAATGGAAGAACAGATGGAAGAACAGAAAGAAGAACAGATGGAAGAACAAATGGAAGACCTCTTCATTAACAATAAAAAAAGATATGCAAACGAAACCCCAGAACACCGATCAAACATATCTGCCGGAAACTGACGAGACATGGCACAGAAACGTGAATGTGTGGGGTTGTAGAACTGGCATTCAGATAGTCTTCGGGCTACTGAGGGCGGGCAACCGTCTAGTACTTTTTAAAGAAAAAACTTTCTATGTTCAATTTATTTAAATAAGTTTAGTTTAAGTAATTTTAGTTTTGCATTTTTACTTTACTTTAAGTGTAATTTTGTCATATACGTTTATTAATACTTATAACAAAATGAAATTAATATATTTTATCATTTAAAACACAATTTAAATTGATTAAAATTGTTCCAAATTGAAAAATACACTGTTAAAAATCTGCTGCATTTTGTTGCAACGCACTCCCTTGCTTGTATAGAAAACGGTTACTTGGCCGTGAAATGGAGCTTTCTCATTGGTTGGAATAGATATATTATATACAAGCGGTGGAGTGCGTTGCAGCAAAATGCAGCAGATTTTTAACAGTGTTGCACAAGCTACAACACCGCTAAAAATCTGTACCATTTTCTGCAGCGTCACTCCACCGCTTTTATAGAAAACGGTCAATTCACCGTGCTATGGAGCATTCTCATTTGTCAGAAGAGAGATATTCTATAAAAGTAGTGGAGTGACGTTGCAGTAAATGCTGCAGATTTTTAACAGTGAAGTCAATTAAAATCAATTTTCAGATTCGTTAAAATCGTCTTCTTTTGGCGAGGGAATGCACTGCTCGCCAAATCCCGCGTCACTTTCAGCTTTTCACGCCAATTATTCCAAACTATTTTATTTTTTTACATATCTAATAATGTAATTCCGCCGCTAATTTTCACTGATTCTTTATTACCTACATGAGTAGTTTAATTCGTATTTTTTTCAAAAAATTCTGAGTATGCCCCCAATGGAGATCTTCCTTGTTAGATTTATTTCGATGTCGCTTGAACGAATCTAAGATTTAGGGTGTTTAAGTATCATATTGTTTGAATTGTTTGGAAGTTTTGTTTGATATTATTGGCTTTTAAAACAAAATTAATTTTTCCCAACGGGATTATGATATTATCCGATTTATTTTTTATTTCGAAACTTTTTTTAATGTGATATTTTTGTTATATAAAATAAAATAAAATACAAAAAATAAAATATTGTTAAAATGAATGTGTAGCAACATTAGATTAAGAATTTTCTATAAAATGTATGGAATTGAATGCAATAAGTGCAATAAAACGCGAAAACTACCAATGTAAATAAACTCTTTTACAGATATATGTACTTCAGTAAACCTGGAAATGAAAAAGATGTGGAAAAAAGTAAAAAAAAAAAAAAAAAATGTTTAATAGTGAAGAATCCGCACATCCTATGTTAGAGATTATCTAATTGCAAAGTTTTAAATAAACGTTTGATATTTTGGTTTTCTATAATAAAATTTAAAATTATATCAAATTCTGATAGTATCCGATTAAGTTTCAATTTTTACTATTTATTAAAATGTAAAATCGCCGTCAAACAAGTTATTTACGATAATTAATATGAAACAAATACATAATAGGCGAGAAATGGCCCAGGGAGGGTTTATCGAGGTACATGGGTAAACATTAAGAATTTGAAGTTCTAAAAAAACACCTAGGAACGAAAACCGCGTAGGGAAATTTTCTGCATAAAGTTTTTTAAGAAGTGTCATTTAAAAACTGATATTTTACTAAACATATCACATATGATGTCGGTAAAGTTGGAGAATTTTAAAAATAAATCTGATACTGATTAATTTAAAACTGAAAATCTCCCGATAAATTATAAAATGTTATAATATTGTGATCATGTAAGTTCACAATGGGTGAGGTATGGATGGCATAGGCGGACTTATGGATGTGCCTGGGATAGCAGAAAATGTGACAAAAAGAAAAAAAAGTTATAAAATTTAATAGTCAAAATTAAATTTCAGACATATCTAATTGTCATCGATAATAACACTACCGATCTTACATTTTCTTATATTTGCTTTATATATATATATACAGGGTGTTCCAAAAAAAAGACTGGTACATTTGAAAAATTAATAAAAAATAAACGGGCAGTGATGGAAATACACCATTTGTTGCAATATGCTTGGGACAACAGTAATTTTTCAGGCAGACAATCTTTTGAAATTAATTACAATTTTCAACAACCGATGGCGCTGCAGTCTGGAAAAATCTAAAGTACGGTATTTTCCACCTATCCACCATGCGCAGCAATAATTTGGCGTAGTCTCTGAACGAAATTATCAGAAACCTTTGTAAACATGTCAGGCGGGATGGTTTCACATGCAGAAGAGATGTACTGCTTCAGTTGTACAATTGTTTCTGGATGGTGACGGTACACCTGGTCTTTCAAGTTAAAAATCCTCTGTTCTTAGGAATAAATTATTTTCTGATAGCAAACTTGCAATCTGTAATTGTGAACAGCACACGCTTACAGCAGAAAGACGACTTACAGAATGGCGAACTCACACACTGCGTTTTCTTCTATATATTTCAAATCGCCTGCAGCGCCATCTGTTTTTAAAAATTGTAACTAATTTCGAAAGTTTGGCTGCCGGAAAATTTACTGTTGTCCCAAGCATATTGCAACAAACGGTGTATTTCTATCGCTGCTCGTTTATTTTTTATTGATTTTTTAAATGTACCGCTCATTTTTGGAACACCCTGTATATAGAATTCAATATTAGGACTCCATCTTAAATAGAACGTCACCACCATAATAACCTAGAATCATTACCGATCATGGGGTAGCGTTGAATTAATGACGTATGATAAGATTTAATAGAATGTTGAAATCTTTTTAAATTTTGATTCAATTTTCATAAAATTTAAAATGACTCGATAAAATTCTACAATGATTCTTTATATTAAATTTCAAACCATTCGGTTGGGCAGTTTTTGCAGTTATGGGCGACAGACAAACAAACCAGACGACGACTATAGATGCTACGTATTTATATAATTACGAACACACCTAAAAACAGAATCTTTAACTTAAAAGAAAAAGAGGGACCAAAAAGTATATTTCTACACAGCATTATCAGAGAAGCAACATTAACAGTAATGTTCATACATTATTACATTTTTTTATCACTTTCTTCTTCTTTTTTTATGGAATAATTTTATTATTATTATTATCAAAACTTAAAGTTTTTAGATATTTTTTAATGTTTTTTCTTATGTATGTTTTTTTTATGCACCACACTAGTTTCAACCCACGGGAGTTTGAAAATGCACATCCCACAGATTAGCAAATTTTATTCATGTTTTAAAAAGCGATTTTGATTTCCTAACAAATACTTAAATAATTTAATTATTTTTTAAATTTCATAATACGATAGCAGTGTTGAAATCAGACACTTTTTGCGGGTGGACATCATAGAACTCGGGGGAGGAGGGATTGCACTTTTTGGTCACTGCAAGTATAAAATCTGAAATTTTCTAGGGCAACATTTCATAACTCGTTGGTATGTTCCCCTCGGTCAACCCCCCCCCTCCCCCACCTGTCAGTAAAGTAAATGTACAAAGATAATTTTACCAGTTTTCTAATAGCCGACTTAATTTAAAATTTAAAATAGATAATAAAATATGTAATACTGAACTACGTAATATACTTTGTGAAGTATTGATTCATTAAATTCTTCTAAACGGAATCGAAAAACACTCTCTTTATACAGGGTCTTTATGCCATATCATCCTTAAATTCTTCTATGCTTCGGCATAATCCAGATAAGACGATTTTAATAATACAGTAAAACTCTGATAATTCGGATTAATTGAAACCGGACCCAATCCGGATTATTTGGAGAATTAGAAAAAAATGAAATAAAACAAAACCTAAATACAAAAAATCACCTTTATGTTAAACTTATTGAATATTTACAGATAGTAAAAATGTTCGCTTTGCTTAATTCTTCCGAAAAGATTTCAGAAAACTTTTTTTAAAATTCAGAATACGACGATAAAATAAGTTAATGTTATGGAAATTAGCCAATCGCTTCTCAAACTTGAGGGAAAAAAAAAAAAAAAAAAGATCCGAATTATCCAGAGATCTTTATTAACGGGGTCCAAATTAGCGGGGTTCTGCTGTACCATATTAAACACAGACGGGAAAAATATCGAAACACAAAATCTTCAGTTGGCGCCCTTCGCTCTGACACCCAAGGCACATGCTCCTTCTGCCTCCCTCCCCCCCCCCCCCGCCCTGCCATCCCCCTGAATTCAACATTGAGATAATTAAATTTCAATAAATCAAAAACAACCATACATTTAAATAAAAACTTTTTTATAACTCAAGTTTTATTATAAACGATCATACATTTAAGTAAAAACATTTTTTATAACTCAAGTTTTATGAAATTGATGCAGAGTTTAAAGTAGAAAAAGTCCTTGGGTAAATTTTACCTAACTCGTAGAATGAAATTGGAATATAATGCTCTGGAAGGGGTTTTACTATTCTGTTAATCCTTAAGGCTCCTATCCCTGCTGGCAAAAACACAAGCTAGAGCTAATCCTATGAGGAGGAATTTTTCTAATATCTCGTTTGCATTTCAACAGTTTTATTTTTGGTTTTTTTTTTTCATTGGATAGCCGAAGTCCGTCTCTATATCACACCTTTTTTACTTTTTCGATTTTGGTAACATATATTTTTTAGAATGACACTTTCATTTTCGGAACCGGTTTCGAAAGTGAAAACAACTTCATAAAAAATATCTGCGCCCAAAATCGTAAAAGTAAAAAAAGGTGCGATGTAGAGATGGGCCTCAGCTATCCACTACAAAAATTATTAAAAAATGTCGAAATATAAACGAGATATTAAAAAAAATCTCTCCCCATAAGATTAGCATTAGCTCGTGTGTCTTCGCCGACAGGGACAGGAGCCTTAAACACCTCTTTTTTTTTCCATTTATTGCGTAAGTGAGTTAATTATTGAAAATGAAATGCATAAAAAGTTTAAAATAAATTGAAATAAATTTACAATACTTAAAGTAACAAAGGGGTGGGGGGATGACTGTTCTCTGGATTCTGAAATTACAGCTTTTTTTACTTAAAATTCTTTGGTAACTTAAAAAAATAATAATAACATTTATTTTTACCAAGTGTCTTATAATAAATATAGCAAGTTGGAAATTGCACATGAAGCGTAGCAAATGAGGTGCGTTCGTACGATAACGAAGTTTTAAAAATATTACTTTCATATATCAATCTCATAAAATTGTAAATAGTGAATTACAATTAAAACGCTCATCAAACAATGTTCTCCCTATACCATTATGCAATGGAATACTTTTGTGTGGCCTTGTAAATCAATAACAAATGTTCTTTGCACCACAAATTATGTAAGATGTATATTATAATATGTACTTTATAGTTGCATATAAATTTTATTAAGTTCGCATGAGTGTAACACCATTAAAACGCATTTGAAACATTTCCCCCCCATTGACCGTAATGTAACGGAATACTTTTGATTGTCCCTGTAATTGATCTATGCACCCGATTATCAAAAAAATTGAAATAACTCGACAGAATTATGTAATAATTACGTATTTTAAATTTCACACGATTAAAATGCATTTGAAACTTTTCCCCCATTGACAGTAATGTAATGGAATACTTTTGATTGCCCCTGTAATTGATCTATGCATCCGATTTTCATAAAATTTGAAATGACTCGACAAAATTGTGTAATAATTATGTATTTTAAATTTCAAACGATTCGGTTCCGTAGTTTTTGCGTTGTTATATGCGGACAGACAGACGGACGGACTGAACGACCACTATAGGTGCTACGTATTTACATAATTACGAACGCACCTAAAAATCGTTTTCATTAGACCTTGTCTTAACATAAAAGCCCTCCCCACCATTGGCGCACCCATGGGGGGGGGGGGACTAAGGGGGACCCTCCCAGACCGCAAGAATAAACTTATTATTTAAAGTTTTCTAAAATTATGAAAATTTACTTTCATTATTTTTAAAAGATTCTGCAAAATAGAAATTTCAAAAAATAGCAATCGTTTCAATTTTTTTTTCTTACTTATAAATTTTCTTCTGAAATTTGAAATATCAACATTTTTATATTAACCACTTAAAACAATATTTTATTTTTATTTATCAAAGAAGTTTAAAGCCTTCACAATTAGCCACATAAAAAATATTCAGAGCCCCTTCTCCAGATGTCGCTGTTTGCCCCCCTCCCCTCTTCATCACTCAGTCTTCGTTCTGTATCAAAGCAATAGAAAAAAATATTTCTTCGAGAGCGAAACATCTCTTCCATTAAAAAAAAAATAAAAAAAAATGGACCCAGTTCGTCTGACATTCTGGGTCAGACCAGGAAAATATAGACTTCTAAAATATTCTAGCCCCTTGCAAAGCATAATTCTGGGTGCGCCTCTGCTCCCCATATAGAAAAAGTAAATAAAATAAATACCTTATCACTCGATGATTTTTATTCTGCGACTCTGCGCTCCCAGTTTATTCCTTTAAAAATTTAAGTTGTTAAAGAAAAAAAAAATCTAATTTTTAGCATATTCGGTTTCTTTTTTTTTTCTATTTTAAGTGATTTTTATTTCAGCATTTTAGAAAACATTAATTTAAGCTTTAAGAATTTTTAGCAAATTCTCACTAATATTCTGCCTGAAATTATATTCAACATCCCCAAAATTTCATTAACAGCTGGATATTTTAAAATATTTTCTTAAAGCATTAAAGACCTCCATATAACAACACGCGATTTTGAGGGAAAATTTTGTTGCGTGAGTTTCTCCTTATCCACATGATCCACGGTCATAGGTGGCGTTTACTTAGCTCTGTGACGTCAAAGTTCTCACATTTATATATAGAGCTGTTTCTGGCCTTTTTCGTCAGTTTGTTGTAAATTTATTCGTGATGAGTAAATCTGTTTTTGAATCCGTTAGACTTCCTCCTTTGACTAATTATAGTAAAGAAAGTATTAATCAATTATTTGAAACCATGCCTGTGATTAGTAGTACACCATCTCTTAACTCTTTGGGGTAAGAATTATTATTTTATTTCTGGAAATCTTTCGATTTCTTAAGTTTGTTTAGCTTGCTCATCCTACGTGCGCAGTGGCGTATCAAGGGCAAAAGGATTATTTTCAATCGATACATTTTTAGTGGCTTTTGAGTAAATTGAAGTTTTTTTTTCTTTTAAGTTTCTTTCTCAAATAATGTAAGTTTTGAATATTTTATAGATGTTAGAAATTATCTACCTTTGAATTATTCTGTGTGTTGGAAGTCTGGTGACGTCACTGTTCAATGACCGACTTTTTAAATGTAGATGTATGCCTTTTTAATAACAAATAGAAATTTAACTTTCAGGCTTAAGTTTCTCTCACTATAGGTTATGCATTGTTTGTGCTTTAGCATCCTATAGCATAACTTGATATTTAATATTTTTATATGCATCATTTTTCAATTTGTCTAAAAATGTACTATTTTTAATAATTATAAATTTTACAAAAAAATATTACTTTGTCTAGAACAAATGCTTGATTGATTTGGTATTGCAGGATATATTTAATATTTTATGAGTGAATATTATTGCTCCCATGGGCGAGAATTTAACAATTTTATTAATTCTATATGTTCTTCTCTTAGTAGACAAAATTTCTTAACTCTATTAACGTAGCTATGTTTAGAAACTTAAAACATGTGTATCATTAAGTAATTTTGTGGGCGTGCATTTTAAACTGTAAACAATATTTAGAGGATATTAGTCCTAGTTGAGAGTGGGTAAGGGTGGCCGACAGACAAATAGGATTTATCATTCAGTGATATGTAGGCATGGCCCGATTTTAGAAAACGTGAGGAGGGAGGGAGGTGCAGTCGGGGCCTGTTGACTGCACAGGCCAATTAGGCCGTGGCCTTGAGCTCACTGCAGACAAGCTGCCTAAAATAAGTAAAAAGATTTAGAAAAAATTAAGTCTCCTAGGATTTTTTTATTTCAAATTCAAATATCTAAGTAATATACCTCTATTATTTTGCCTGTGCTTTTTAGTTTTCAACTAAAATTTATTTTAATACTGTAGACAAAATATTTTTATGAAAATTATTTTAAAGAAATACTTGGTGATGAAATATTTAAGGTATTATAACATCAAACTGCAAAAGAGCTTTCTCATGAACATTTTTATAAAATGCAGGAAATTACCTGAATACTTTCAAAAGACATCTCTATTACAGTAAAACCTCAGTAATGAGCACTCCCGAATAAGACCTTTTTCAATCCTCAACATCTCTAAATCCGTTTTTTACTTAATAGATACCTCCAAATAGCAGACTAATTCTGTGCTGGAAGAGGTTTTGCTCTATTTTGATTAGGGGGGGGGGGGGCTTAAAAGCTCCTAGGACTTGAGGCTCCAGACAATCCTAATCTGGCTCTGGGTGCAGTATATGAACCCAACTAGAGTACTCTACAGACAGCTTGCCTTTTATATTTTAACTGTTTGATGCAATATTTGGAAAGTATATAAGCATAATACTTCGGGGGGAAAAAAGAGTTGAAAATACAAGGCCCAATATCTGCTCCAGTGTATATCATCCATAATGAGGTGGTTGATTCCTCAAAATTTCTACAAATACTTCTGTTCTCAAACAGCATCTAATATGAATTGGTTGTGTAATGGCACGTTTCAAAACAATGAAATTGTCTGTTCTGGCATGTTTGTACTATCAATAGTTTTTCAACTTTTGATCCTATTGAATAGTTAGTGTCCATATATTATTTGCTTGTTTAACTTAGGACTTTATGTAGTGTTCATTTTTGAAAATCTTCAGTCCTAAAACATTTGGATACTCAAAATTAACTTAAACTTTCTCCCCCATCTGTTTAATTTTACATCAGCATTTATCACAATTTTTCTAAATTAAATTTTTTGATTGAAAAATTACTTTTGAAACTTAACTTCAAATCTTGTGAGAGATCTTTCTGTTGTAACATTTTGGATAGCTGAATTGTCTAACATTTACAGAGAAAGAAATTGTCTAGATTCATATTAATGTATAAACTTTTTATTACTAGGTTATATCAAATAAAATCTGAAAGAATTGTTACATAGATGTATTTTTCAGGCTTCATGTTATCTACAATAGATTTTATTAAAAAAATATGGTATTACTGTTATCCCGTCGACCGATTTTGCCAAATTATACAAATCACATGAACTAATAGCCAAATTATACATATTGACGTAATTTTTATTTGAAATAATAAAAAAAATTTGTAGAATATTAATAAAAATACAAATAAAAAGTCTAAAACAAAATCACTTAATGACGTTTTAAACACGTGTATCATATTTAATCATGTCATTAAATTGACATTCACGATCGCCCATTATTAGCATTATAAGATAGTATTTTGGTCGACAGGATGAGAGTAGTACCAAAAATATTAAGTGCAATTAATTTTCTCCTGGAGGGAATCTTGCAGCTCTCAAGTGTAATTCTATAAAGTTTAGATTGGCAGGTATTGGGTAAATCAGAGTTCATTGTTTTTTTATCAGTACTGTAAAATCTAATTTGAAAATAGTTTAGTGTTTAGGAATAGGTGCATATTTATAAAATTACTGCACTTATGCCTATTAAATAAAAAAAAGGGGGGGGGGGAAGAATGTTGCCATTATAATTAAAAAAAATCTAGAAAACACCATTCACTGAAATTTGAACTATTAGTAAGTTAAGAACAAAATTTACAGTGTAAATAAAAAAAGTTGGACATTTTATATTTTGTTAATTGGCGTTCCCTACTGACCAATAAATGAAACATATATTGAAAACTTTATTGTATGTAACTATGAATTAACTTTTTTCAATACTTTTTGTTTTTATCATTTAAGGATGTAGTCAATAAAATTGGTAAAAGAATAAAACTACAAAAGTTTAATTAAAAATAATTTTATGACAACCTTTATAATACATCCACATGAATAAAGATGCCATAGTCATGCATTTTTGACTTTAAATTACATAGTTGGAGAGATTTTTTTTTTTTTCCTTTAAAGGAAAGTTTGATTATGAAGTATCAAATATATTTTTGTTGTAATTTAAAAGAATTGCCAATTCATTTAACAAAACAGATACTTTTTTAGAAAAGACATCTTAAAATTATATGGAATTAGACGGCCCATCTACTTTCAAAAAGAAACTGTAGGATAAGATTTTCATTCCCACCTGTTATAATGAAAAATCGCTAATTAGATTCTCAATTAAGTCCATTTGTATTTAAGTATGAAAGTTTAAGCTTGCTTTTTTACTGTAAAGAATAGTATAAAATCTTTCTAAGGGGCTCTTCATAAAGGTTGCCCCTTTTTTCAATATTTTTGTTCCCTTTGTCACACTTCACCATACCCCTTCCTCATACGTCACATGTCATGCATAAACATTTATTTCAGTTCAGAAACAAAACATTGCATTATAGATCAATTTCAAATTTTATTTTAAAACTTTACCTATGTGCTTTATGACATTTTGTCGTAATAAAAATGATTAGTGTACTTTGGTATGAAATAATATTAAGGTTTATAAAAAAAAATAATTTACCATAGTAATAAAATATTAAATGAAAGAATTTGGAATAGTATTTTGTAAACTGAAATGGAATTTAATATTTGGCTTTTAAATCTTCGCTTTATTTTATGAACACAAAATATTTTGATGACAGTCAATGAATACTCTTTGTCAGGAAACTCTCAAAAAAAAAAAAAAAATTAAAAAAAAAAAAAAAAAATAAATAAATAAAAATAAAATAAATAAAAAGTAATGAAATTGTCATTATTTGTTCCCATCCAAAAAATATTTACTGAACTTTGAAAAGACTTGGAAATAACTTGTAAAAGAACCATAAAATCAAAGCAAATGTCGAATTCATTTTTTAAACCTCGCAGTAGTAACTTTTGTAATTAACTTTTGTTTGATACTTAAATTTTATTTTTTTTCAATGTGAAAAATAAATTTTAATAACATTACCTTTTTTCAACAATTAAAATCTAGATTTAAACATGACCTCCATTAAGAAACTACCTCTTAAAATGTCCAATTTTTATTGGAACAGGACGTGGTCACTTTAGGAAGGTTTTACTATAATTTTAAATTGTTTTCTTTTTAAAAAATAAAATTTTGCTTAAAGATTGCAAGACTTTAGTATGCATCAGTAGTAACTATAAATTGTCAAATTTTCTAAATTTTTATTTCTGCATTGTATTATAAATTTAATAACAGTTCTTGATCCATTTAATCTGCTTGCGTGCTAACAAAGTGCTACAGATGGATGATTCCCCCCCCCCCCCCCTCCTTCCTACTAAAATGTTTTTGTCTGGTGTGCTAAACTGGTAATTTTTGCTTCATATAACCCAATATTTCATAATGAAATGTGTATATAATTGTTAAAATAAAAATTAGTTTTATATTTCATTTTTTGCATGTAAAGATTAACAGGCATTAGAAAAAGAGTTCTGTTGCCAAAATAGTGCCAAAGATTGGCTTCAACTCCAATGCATCTTCAACATTTGGGTTTCTCATAAAGCACATTGCCAGCTAGATTTGATCCTACATGTAAAATTGTATTGATCTTGAAACTTTTAAATGAAATATAGCTTATGGATGTTGCTTAGGCTAAGAGTTTAGATATTTTGTAACAAAGTTTGAAAGGTGGCAGCTTTTTAAACTCTAAAGTTCACTCTTGTGTAGCTAAGCAGAAATTTATGCTTGGTATTGCAGAATTTTTTAAAAATAGTTTTAATTTCTTCTGGTGTTTGTGTGTGTTATCTTTAAAAGGGAGAGCTACCTTGTAGTATTGTTTAGACCCGAAATAGTTTCTGTTCAGGAGACAGATATGTGTCAAACTTAATTTAGCATTTAATGTGAACTATGAAATCTGTGAAAAAATATCAAAGCAGACATATTAAATGAAATTAAGAATCTTCGGTCTCGTGGAACAATAGAATAATTTTGTCTTGCTGATATTTGTATGGAACTTAAAGAAATTCTTATAGTACATTAACATGCATGTTGAATTTTTCATATTCTGGGCCCCCTTGTTTTGTATTTCAAAAGATTATTTTATCGGATCAATTGCGGTATTTATTGGTGATAAATTTCACTAATTTTACATTTTTTGTATACCTTATCCAGTAACAGATTTCACAATCTGTCTTGAAATAAGGGTGTAGGGTAGCGATGCACAACCTTTTTGCCAGAAAATCATTTGACACCAGAATATTTGAAAAGTGACGTATGTTTTTCTTTCATAGCAAACTTTCTGTCATTATTATAAGGAAAATTATTCTGCATAAAATTACTGGTATCAGTTTGGCCCTCGGGCCACAGGTTGTGCATCCCTAGTGTAGGGAATTGCATAAGTACTTGTCATTGGCGAGTGAATATTTTTTGTCCTGATGACTTTTTATGCTGTACTTTAAACATTGTCTATTTGATCTTTCACATTTTCTCATTTCTACAGCATGAATGTGGCACAAAGTTCCTTTAGGCATCCTACGTTAAACTCTGGTGTTGTACAAACTTGTGTAATTTTGTGCAAATGTCAATATGACAGTGCATTATAAATTTCTGAATGTAAATTTTGTTTTAAAGATTTTTTTGACCTCATTGCATTATTTTGGCTAGTAAGGCTTTATGATAGATCACCATCTTTGGACCAGAGTAATAAAACAACTGTACGCTGTTCTTATATTTGCACGTTAAATTGGTTATGCTAAATAAAAATATCTAAAGTGTTTCAAAATGCTAATCCATATTTTTTAAGCTTTTGGTTGTACATGTTTGAATTTCTTTTTCCAGGATTGAGCCCCATATGTACTGTATATCCATTGGTACAGGGTCTCTGTGGTGTTCCTGATGCGCCCCATGCCGCCAACGTGTTGCTATTGAATGCAGAGGGCAGCGGTGTGGGGAAATTTAAAGAGCCCCCTGTGACTCAAGCAGTCTCAGTGAAGGTAAGTTACTTTTTAAATGACTTTCGCCATGTTTTGATATACACAGTAGACTCCTTCAAATCCCACACAGCTTGGAACCAGAGGCTGTGCAGATCTTAGAATTTTGCAGATTTCTGGTCATTGCTTTGTATATATTTTTTAAAATGTAATTTGAATGTAAATGAAATCAAAAATTTAATGAATGTTTACAATATACTAAACTATTAAATTAAGTAATAAACTAAGAAATTTAGATAATTTTTTTAAATGATTAAAATACTAAAAGCAAAGGTCATGTTAGTAATCAATGTACAATTAAATATTCATTATAAAAATTAAATGTTTTTCCTAAATTATTCAGTGAAACATGCCTCATACATTCACATCAGGATCATAAAATAACGAAGCTTTATTTCGGATTTGGCCAGATTTGATAACTAAAAAAGCTTAATACATAATTATATTTGGTAAGATTGTGATTACCAATGATACCAGCAATATCTTGATTTGCTGGTACTTTCCTCATGAAAAAACATGAATTCAATAACCTTAACAAAAATTACAAAAATAAAAAATGAATGGAATTGATATAAAACTAAAAAAGTCAAATTTTGCACCTACATTTGAACTGAATGTTTCATTGTTTACATCCATAAATTGTGTGGATTTTAGAGTTATGGATTTTAGGAGTGCGGATTTGAAGGAGTTTGTTTTTTTTCATTTATACGTTTTATTCCTTGGTCCCTTAAACATATAAACGGTGCTTCACTGTATTTGCAATCTGTTAAGTTAAACCAATAGAAATTTGTAAAATGCCTCTTGATTTTACATAAGCTTGCAAATACAGTATACATTCTGTTATCCAGAATGCTGGGGACCTCGAATATCCTGGATAAGTTGTTTTTCCATAACTCTGAACATTTGTTTAAGAATAGTACAAAATAACAGTATTAAATGATTAAAATATGTAAGTAAGTATATAATTACAAATTTGTTAATAGCTTATTTCCACAAAATCAAAAAATAGATTAAAATTAAAAAACATTACATATAAGACGAGAGCAGAATCTTTTAATTTTGTTTTTTAGAACACTTTTAATAAGATTGGTTGTTTCTAGTGTTACTTGTACTGATCTCTCCTGTATCCTGCATTATGACATGATTTGTTGTTCATGGAAGTAACTTCTTTGTTACATTCCACAAACCGGTTGGTCAGTTGAAAAATATCAGCTCATTGGGAAATTTTTTTTACTTACACCATTCTGCTGATCATTATTTTCATTAGACATATCATTTGTCATTATGTCGCACATTTCACGTCCAGTCATCAGATGACTTGTAAAAGTATTATCAGCAAGGACAATTTTCCACTGATTATTGTTCTAACATTTGAGATTCTGAACATGAATGCCACTTAGCTTAGTCCAGCAGATATCTAATAAATTCCTTCTTGGAAATTTTAAGGTCTTCGTGTTCGTTCATATCATCAAAAAATTTCGGATGTTTACAAATATCACTCTTGGATAACATCTGTCTGCTATATTCCATGTTTGATGTAAAATATATCTTTTTGTTTTTTAAACAAAAAATTTTCTGGTTTTCATAACTTTCTGATTACAGGGTTTCTGGATAACGGGTACCATACTGTACAATCATGTGACTGAAGCAAGTCCATTTTTAAATATATATTCTTCATATATGGTTTATTTTGTTAAATCTTTAAGAATGTAAAACTGAAATATGCTGTCACTAACTCAAACTAAAGGCTGTACCATTGTGATCATATTTTTGTCTTCTACATATTTCATAATTTCAAATGTTTAAATCATCTATAAATTGCTGTACTTGTAAATAAAGTTTGAACATTTTTAAATAAACATGTAATTTTTAAATCTATAAATACATAACAGCTTCACATTGATATAATAAACATAAAATTAAAATGAATTTACAAGGTTATTCTATGGTGACCAACATAACATTTACAGTAAATGAAGGTTATCATTTTACATATAATTATGTTACGACGTGTTTTAAAAGTTATTTTACTATTATAATACTGCAATAGGTTTATGAATAATAAAAAATACGTAGAAATTAAAATTTTTATATTGAAAGTATTTTATCAAATTAATAGATGTGACCAATGTAACAAAGTTGAAAAGAATGTTAAATTGGTCACATCTATTGCATATATTTAAATTATTTAGAAATTAAAATTTTAATACTAAAGGTATTTTTTGATTCATGAACTTATTGCAGTATTACAGTTAAATAACATTTAATAAAAGGCTTTAACACTAATTATATGTAAAATGATTGCATTCATTTATTGTAAATATTACGTTGGTCACCATGCAATGACCCTACAGTAGCTTTCAAAAACTAAGGTATTAATGGTAGTATTGCTGCATTTTAGTCATCATTGGCAATGATTCCTTAAAGTAAATATTATAGAAAATTTGCCTTTATTGGCTGTTAAATTTGTTGTAAAGCTTGAAATAACTGAAGCATTTTATCTTAACTTTAAAATATATATTTATTCACTTTGTATTTAAAAAATAAAGCCCAAATAATTATCAACTTAATAAATTCTAAATTACTTTTTTAAAAGTAAGTTTTGAGAATATTGCTATTATAAGCTAAAAATAGTATGAATACTAAATAGAGAAATGTGAATTAAAACTCTAAAATTATTTATGAAATTTCTGATTGAGAATTGTTTTACATTTAACATGTTTTGTTAAATCACTTGAATTTTGAATTGAATATTAGATTTTTAAAATAGAAGCTGGGAGCTTTAAAATTTGATTTAAGAAAATCTAAATACACAAATGCAGATCATAATGGATGAAAGGGTTTAATCTGATTGTAATGGGAATTCAAATGACACTGCATCACAATCTTCCACTTCCAAATAGACTCAGCAGGATAAACTGAGTTCAAATACAGTAAAATCTAGCTAAATGTGATAAAATTGTTTTCTAAATTTGTATCTTAAATTCGTTAAAATCTAGAAACATTTAAAGTTGAAAAAAACTGAACTCATCAGGTACATTAAAATTTTTGTATTTTTTTAGTCAGAAGGTTAATGATGGATTGTGAAATTTTAAATTTGTTTCATTTTCATTCAAGTTTCTAATTTAATGTTTAATTTTCTATACATTCATATTAAATTTTTTTATTTTTTAAAAATGCATTCGTATTTATAAATATGTAGCACCGTTGTTCAGTCTGTCTGCATATAATGCAAAAACTACCTAACCGAATCATTTGAAATTCAAAGTAATATATACTTGCGTAATCTTGTCATGTGTGAAATTTTATGAAAATCTGATGGTAAAGTTTAATTAGAGGGACAATGAAGTATTCAGTTATATTACAGCTAATGTGAAAAAATAGCTTATACTTTTTGATGTTACTCTTTTAAACATAACAAAATTGGTATGCATCCATGAAATAAGTATTAAAATATAAATTCTGTACAATCTGGTGCAAAGAATATTTAATTTACAGGGCCATATAAAAGTATTCCTTTACATAGTTCTATAAAGGAAAACATTGTTTGGGGTGCATTTTTAATTATATTAAACTGTTTTTCATTTTATGAAATTGATATACGTTGCTGAAACTTTTACAAGTTACTTGTTATATAATAGCAGATAATATTTACAGGGACACAAGATTTTGGATATACTAAAAGTACTGTACTATTTACACCAAGATCTGGATATTTTAAAAACTTTGTTATAGTACAAACACACCTCATTTGCTACATTTTGACATGCAATTTCAAACTTGTGCATTTTCTGTCATGTAAATATTTTAAATTGTCCTCTACACAAGTTTTTTAAAATTATTTCAGTGGGATGAAGTGACTAATCAATCGGAGGAGGAAGCAGTTGTGTTGGTATTCAACTTTCAGCTGACTGACTCCAAAGTGACTCAGTGGAACTCTGTGCTCTGGAAAAGGCGATTGTATGTTCAAGTACCGGATGGTGGAATGACCGATGGATCAAAAGAAGCGTAAGTGCACCTCCATCTTAAAGATACAAAATTGGAGAGTGATTATGGAAACAATTTGGAATCTGACTAATCAATTTTTTAATAAATTATTTATTGGGTTATAAACAATTTTGATCACATTTTTTATGCTTTCTTGAGTGATTCTTTCATGCACTGTCTGTTCAAAATGCCCACTTTGACAGCCTTTCCTGAAACATGTAAGGTTTGCCCCCTCCCAAAAAAAAGGTGGGGAGGAGGTAGGGAAAAAAGACTACAATTTTTGAACTATGCCTGCTATTTTAATGCATTTCCAAATAAAAATAAATCTAAACTTCAGATGCTGTGTGCAGCTGTTTAAATAATTTTTGCTTGACCCAAAGAGAATTTTGTTCTGAATGAATTTTGAAATGGCATCCCTGTTAGTATCTTATTGAAGAATTTGTCATGTAGACATGTTTAATATTCAGACATAAGTGGTTGTCTTGAAGCTCTTTGGTGAGTGACTGAAATAATCTGATTGAAAGTTATTGAAAATGTTAGTTCATCTATTCAATAAACTGAATTTTGTTTATTGAACCAATGCAATGTTGACTTGTGAATTGAAATTGCAAAATATTAACTTTGATCAGAATCTAATGCATGTTAAATGGTTACCTAGTATTTCATGTTCAGGATTTAATGGAATGAGGATTACTTTGTTTTTATGGCAAATATTTTAGTCCTGCAAGTTGGGTAAAACTATCTGAGCAAGTAAATTGCTATTATGGAAATTTAGATTAAAATCAAATTTTCTTCTTGTTTTTACAAATCTAATGAATTACAAAGTGTTGTTTCTTCACTCTTAATGACTAGTTTTTCAGGTTTAATGTATGTTGTATTTAAAAAATGTTATTTACATAAGGGGAGTGGGGGTTCTGAAAATTCTCCATTTTGCAGATTCTCTTTAAAAACCCTTCTGATTCACCTGGCAGCCCTTTTTAGCACTTCCTATACATCCCATGGCAATACAGTTGATCCCGGGAAAATATCTTTAATTCTAGGGAACTCTAAACAAACCATTTAAATATTTTCAGTAAACAAGATAAAAATGTGCTCACCTCCTTTTTTTCTTTAACAAAAAGTTTGTGTTTTTTAATAACAAAAAAAAATTAACCTTTTTCTTAGAATCCATTTTTGAAAAGCTCTGCCTTGCAGCCATTTTTTTTTTTTTTTTTTTTTTTTTTTTTTTACAGTTAACACTATGCTAAATAAGACAATCTTCATTATCCAATTTTGTGTTTAAAAGGATGCAATTTTTTACTTGGATTTTTTAGGGGTTTGGGGTGATATAACAATTTTGCTTTAACTATTTATTCTCTGCAATTGCATTAACTGATATATGGAAAAAATTAAATTTTCTCATTCAAATTTTACTGAAATAGAATTTGGCTATTAGATTTTTATTTCTCTATTCAGGGTAACCTTGTGCATATAAATTTTCATATGCATAAGTGTTTTCCTTCTCATTTTCACTTTAAAGAATTTGCTAAATGCTTTAAAATTTTAATTGATGTTTGGTGCTATCAATTTATTTTTATAATTATGAAGAGTTTATTTTTTACAATTTTTTTTTTTTAGCCTTAATATATTTGTTCACAAACCAATTTTATCTTTTTAGGTTCTTAACTTTGTTAGAATTTGCTGAAGAGGAATTGCAATGTTCTCATGTGATTGTCTGCTTTAGCAAAAGCAGACCTGATAAAGGTAAGAACTTTATTTTTTAACATTTTAAAGTTGTCAAAGAATATCAATGAATTAAAATTTGCTTTCATTAATCTTACAGTAGATTATTTTTCATGAGCAAGCACATGACTTTTTTTTGTAAAGTTTATATTAAAAATGTGATTTCTTAACAGTAATAAAAGTAAAGGCATGTTAAAGAATAATTATACGTGTTAGTAATAAAAATTTAATTTATTGCTCTTTGTGGTGAAAAGTTTCAGAAATTTTTTTCTACAATTGAGTGTTTTCTGGACAGTTAATGAATCTGAAGTCTACTTCACGTGAGAAACATTTGCTTGTTAATCATATGGGAAGGTTTTTGTAACTTTTTCCCATTAGTATTTTAAAGTACCATTAAAATAACTTATTTACTGATTAGTAGTAATACAGTTCAGAATGAGTTTCTTTTAAATTCACTGTTGGTTGCACAAAAAAATTTTCAGATTTATTTTTGATTTGCATGTTACAACTTTAACATTGGAAAGATTATGAAGAAAAAGCTTCGGTTAGAATATATTTCTGTTATATCAGCTGTATTTATTTCCTAATTCTATAAAAAAAGTTTTAAATAAGATTTGAATGAAACTATAAATGTTATACCAAATATCCTATAAATTCAAATTTTATTTACAAAATCAGTCAATTTATTAAATGACTGTAAATCTTTTAATGTAGTTTCAAAAATTTACAAATGCTATGATTGAAATTTTGTGAATTCTTAATTTGGGATATAAAAGGGTACATGTAAAGTTTTCACTCACCTCATTGGCTAGTTAAGTTTGTTCTCTACAAAAGCCGTTTTTTTTTCTCCCGTTCTCTTAAGTCACGAGTGGATTAATATTGGGTGTATTAATGACATTTGCTGTGTTGTGGTTTATTTGTAAATTTCTTTCTCAACACCTTTTCAAATAAGTTCTATTCTTGAAATCTTCAAATTTAAGCCTTTAGAGGAAAAATTTAGGTTCTGAAGTAGGCAATTTTCGTTGTAACTTTACAATGTTGAACAATATTAGTTGCAATTTTGTGTGTGTGTAAAACAGCATTAGTTTAATTAATCTTTTAATTAAAATATTAAGAATTTTATTTTAGCTTGTATGGTCTTAGAGGTATAAAAATTAGATTAATTTTAAACACGATGGGTGAAATAGTCCTCCAGTGTTTGTGTCTGGGATAGCGCAGTTGGTAGAGCATTGGCGTCATCAGCCAATACATCCCTGGTTCGAATTCTGTCCCGGACTTTTTTCACCCGATATTGAAAAATAGAATAAATTACTTATGTTATAAAAATTAAGTTGGCGGGTAGTACTCATGCAGCTATTTTCAAATTTTAATTTAGTTTTTGATAAAATACTTTTTTGAAAATGATTAATCATTCAAATTTATCGTTAATGTCATTGCCAAATTATAAGATTTGATGTTGATCTTTCATAAATTGCACAGCTGAGATTCACTTGTATAAAGCCACAGAAAAGAGTTAGTCTTGGTTGCACCTACAAGAAACCACTTTTAATAAAATTATTTAAAAATTAAAATTAGATTTTGCAGAACAAACATAATCTGATCTGTGGATTTACTAATTAGAATTGTAATAAATATTTATTGGTGTAAGTTTTTTCAGAGATTAATGAATGTTTCTGACCATACAGTGTTTAGAACAGTTCACATAATATTAAAACAATTGTTAAATTTGAATGAAAAAAAGCTTGAGCCATCTGAAACTTTTTTGTAAATGCCAGCATTTTTCTGTGCTTTTCTTATATAATTTTTTTTTCTTTTCAGTTGCACTTGTTCGAACCTTCATGTTCCTTGGTTTTTCCATGCTGGCTCCTGGGCACAAACTTGCGCCGAGCAGTGCTACAGAAGATACAATGTGCATGATCTATATCATCGAAGATTAAGAACAGCAATGTCACTTTGTACCATCTTACTGGGATTGTTTGAAAGTCATCTAATGTACTATTCTGTGAACTGACTCCTGTCAATTTAAAGGGGCTCTTGAATTTTCTCACACCTCAATTTCCAAAGTACTTTGGCTTTCTTTTTATTTTATTTTCTTTATTCCTTCCTCTGCCGTTGGCGGCTTTTTGTTTTAGTTAACCATGCCAGGCATCAGTAGGATTTCAAGCACTAAAATTTATAGTAATTTTTGTGATTTGTGATCGGTGTTTGTAAACATTTGTATTTTTTCTTATTTTTATTAAAGCAAACTTATTTCTTAACAACTTGTAAATAAGCATGAGTATCGAAACACTGTAAATACTTATCTGTATACAGTTAATCTCGAATACTATCCTACTGATATCAGGTTTTAATGCTTTAAACTTTTTAATGCTTAAGAATGCTAATGTGTTTTATGCTTTTGTTTTTTTGTGTATCTTTCTTTTCATTATGGGGACCAAAAGTGTAACCGGCCTTTTATACCCGTAACTTTTTGTCCAAGCCCCTGTTCTTTGGAGAATTTGCAATCTGTATTTCATAGTTCAACATGTTTTTTTCTTTGTATTCTTAAACTAATAAACTTTGTAGTGATGTTCATTCCAGTTTTTTGTAGCTGTGTAAATGTCTCTAATGTTTTTGTGACTTGTTAGTCTGGGTGTAACTTTTTAAGTCTCAGCATACTTATTTTCATGTCTTCTGTAATAAAAGACATTCTGATAATCTGTCGTCATTCTTTTTAAGGTTTTGATATTAATTTTTTACATTCAAACTGCTATAACACCAATTTTAAATCCCGTTTCAAACAAGGTTAACAAAGTTTGTCTTAAAGAAACAAATACAACATGAGATGGTTTTTTAAGCCTTTGCAGTGCAGAGCACTTACCAATTGCCATTGCTTAAGTATCGAAATTAATGAGACACCAGAATTTGAAAACTTTCTTTGTAGATAGGAAAAAGCTGTTTCACACATCTAATAAATCGGAATTCTTTTAACCAAAATTCTGGTGCCAAGTCGTTTTGTAGACATACAAAACAATAACAACTCTTCAAGGGTTAAAGTGCAAGTTTTTAATATATTCAGACTTTCATATAATCTACTTAATTTTTCTTTCCTTGCAGAAATAGCAGTAAATTTAATTTCTGTACAGACAAAAAAAAAAATACCAAATTTAAATTTAAGCACTTTTAGGCAGCAATATCCATAAAATTTTTATTTCTGTCGAAATGTTGAAATTCTTCATAGTCTGAAGAAATTAAAGGAACAATAATAAAGGTATTGTACTGGTTGGTAGTTGGTAAGTTATTCACAAGTTAATTGTATTTATAGGTTTAAACCATGGAGCTATGAAAACAAAGAAATAGACATAAATGATGGCACTTGAAGCTTGTTTCTACATTCTTGCCTGTCTTGAAGTGGAAACAGCTGATTGGACTATCATCAAAGAAACACCTTTTTAGATGAGGGAGGAAACCTTGACATGCTTTGTAATGTTAAAATAAGCAGAGAAAATGAAAGAAAAAAAAAATAAGAACTTGTATGTTTTAGTTTTATTTAGCTTGCGGAATGATTTAAATTCTACTAGCCAAAGAAATTGAAACATGCAAGTTGGATTTTTGTTTGCCTACTTTGTGATGTCACAAGAAAGTGCTGGCTTTCTTTAATCTAGTGGGCATTGGTCTGTCATGTGTTGAATGCAGGACAGAAAGAAAGTACTTGTTTTTTTTTCAGCTTCCAGGCTTTCCACAAAGAAAGATTGTCATTTCCTGCCCTTTCATAGCTCCATGTTTCAAACTAGAGGTCTGCACGGGCTCGGGCCGATTTCCAATAATGGCATTCGGGCCGGGCCGGGCTCGGGCCTTACTTCTAAAGACTCGGGCCGGGCCGGGCCTAGTCACTAATCTTTTCGGGCCGGGCTGAGCTCGGGCCTTAATTTTTTTGCTGGAATATCGGGCCGGACCTAACTTTTTTTTCCGTACGAAGCCGAGACTGATTCCATTCTTCCTAGTTTTCATGGACCAAAATAATCGGTTCCTATTGATTCTTCCTACATGAAAATCCTTTTCTCGACTTTTTATAAATCGGTAATATTTGGCTTTGTCCAAAAATTTCTGCAAAAAAGGCATATACTTTTAAGCCGTCATTATTCTACAATTAAACATTAGAATTTATTCCTTTTAAAGAATCGTAGATTACTAGGCGTTTTAAAATAGAATTAAACACACACACGAACATGATTGACGGAATTTTTTTTTAAACTGAAAGTTTCTTTTAAAATGTTCATCCATGCAAAATGAATACAAGAATACGGGAGAAAAAAATATATTAAACATTTACATCTGTTAAGAAGGGAATGCAATTTTTTTCGTTCCAAAGCGATTTCGTCTTTGGAAATTTTACCATATACCGCTTTTTCGATTTTTTTCTCCATTACAGGGAATATGGATTAATAATACTAGTGATAACAAACATTTACATACAACAAAGATTCATTTAAAAGCATAAATATCGCAGCCTACGGCACTTCTGCATAAATGGAGATTATAAACATGAAAAAAAAAAAGACTATAATTTTTTTTGGTCAGAACTCTTCCATAAGATTAAAGATCAATGTTCTGCAGAAATTCACTCGAGCCGGGCCGGGTTCTAGCCGAATTTTAAACTTTTTTTCCGGACCGGGCCGAAATTTTAACTTTCGGGCCGGGTCGGGCCATTATTTTTTCGTTCGGGCCGGGACGGGTCGGGCCAATATTTCTTTCTTTCGTTCGGGCCGGGCCTGGAAATTTCGGCCCGTGCAGACCTCTATTTCAAACACCATTCAATGTTGCTCCCTTGCGACATGTCTACATCATGGGTATAGTCATAAAAATAACAGGGTATACGTTCAAGGTTGAGCATATACTCTAGAATGTGTATACTATAGCTCTCTTGAAAAACAAAGGTATATGGTGTTCCTTAAAAAAAAAAATTCTGAAGGTATACAACATACCTCCATATCCCCTCCACTACATTCCTGGTCTACATAATGATTGAGATTTCTAATCGCTATGGCAGCATCATCCTGTATATGATGAAAGATGTCAAGATGCATATGCTTTGATAGCACATTTTTAATTGTTCAATACAAAAGAATGAGGATTTGGGATTTCAGTGACATAAAGTGGAGCTTTCAGTTGAATCTCCCATGGCAGAAATTTTTAAGCTTTGAGAGACAAGCCTCATTAAGAAAATTTTCTACAAAGTGATTACTTAGTAGCAGAAATATGACTAAGTCTTGAAAGTAAAACTCTATAACAAAATAACTACAGACCTGAAGTTTCACAAAGATGCTACCAGAGCAATGGGAATTTCTTAGGCATGGTTTAAAAAAATTTTCATTTTTGATAACAAAGAGCGGAACATTGAGAAAATGAACTTTATCACCCAAACATACATAATGTAGTATTTGGGAAAACAGACCACGAACATCTTTGCAGAAACATGAACTAAAAATATGGAGTAAAGCATTCATAAGGAGCTGTGCAGTAACTTGGGAGATTTTATCCAATTTACTGTGTCATTGTAAGGTTTTTAGTTTTTTAAAGGGGGGGGGGGAACATGTTAAATTGTTTTGGCAGCATATTGGTGAAATTTCAGGTTATTTGGTTCCCTGGTTCTTTTGTTATAGAATTTTACTTTCATAACTTAAAAAAAAAAAAAAACTAGAATTAATATTTTAACCAGACATTATGTATTTTTTTACATATAATGGTTTTATGTTCTGACAATAAAATAAAGCCTAATTTTAAAGAAAAAACATGAGATTTACTTGGAATATTTGTGGTAACTTTTAAAATTTAAGATTTATTGACAAAATTAATGTTTAAAATGCTACAATTTATAGCAATGCACTACAGTAACAGTTTTTCAAGTTTGTGGAAATCCATATATATAAATAGTTCTTAAGATGGAGCTGTTATGGAAATCGTAAAAAAAAATGCGGCACGGCAGCGCCACCAGTTGAGCAATCTACACCAAAAACTAAACATAAATTTATATCTGGAACTATATGAATATAAGTTTTTATTAAATTCTGTGCATCAGTTCTTAAGATAAAGCGCCCACAAAATTTGTCACAGAGTGACAATCCGACCCACAGACACATCACATTTTGTAAAAACATGTTTCGTAATCTAACCCCTAAAACATGTAAATCCGTTAAAAACCAGAATTAAAAAAAATTCACGAATCCAAAACTTTCTTGTAAAGATAGAGGAAAGTAAAAAAATATTCAAATGAGTTTTGTTAATTTTCGGTTTTATATAGAATGATGTATTTTCCAATAACTTAAAATTTACCTTCAGTTAGATTTATAAGCTAAATGTCGTGTTTGAGCGAATGTGCTTTGTTGCCAAAGTGTTTAAAATATAAAATCTGTACTACTGAAATTTTAAAGGCCATTGTAACTATGATAACAATACATGCAAGTGGACAATAATTATGGAAGATTAATGTAAGGTGAAATTTTGCTGTGCATAATCAGTTGTAACTCGCCTGTTATTAGCTATTTAAAATTTTTGTAGAAAACACGTATGCTACAAAAATTTAAACTAGCTAGTGACAGATGAGTTACAACTGATTATGCACAGCAAAATTTCCCCTTACATTGAGAAGGACGGGTGATTCTCGTCCGAAAATTTAAGGCATCCTCTTCCGAAAATTTGAAATTGGGTTATCAAATCCGTATAGTTGCCAACTTGTACGGTTTTGCGCGCGGAAAAAACAATTACGTAGAAATGTAAATTTCGTCAAAGGATTGCCGAAATAGCATACATTTCGTCAATATTTCGTGGAAAAACGACGATTTTGTCAATGTTTTTGTAAACGACTTTTGTCAAAAGATCGATAAAAAAACGGGAATTTCCTGTGCGGATCGAGGAAAAAACGGCAATTTCACAAAATATCGCAGATAAAACGCCGATTTCGTCTAAAGATTCCGAATATAACGTTAAAGATCGCGGGAAAAAACGCCGTTTTCGATAAAAGATCGCTTAAAAATATTTTGTTAAAAGAATATTTGAAAAAATACGCCGATTTCATCAAAAGATCATGGAGAAAACGCGATTTCGTCAAAAGATCGCGGGAATAAAACGCCGTTTTCGAGAAAAAATCGCGTAAAAATACAAATTTTGTCTAAAGATCGTCGAAAAAACGATGATTTCTCCTAAAAAACATGGGAAAACGCAGATTTCCTCAAAAGATCGCGGAAAAACCGCCAATTTCGGCAAAAGATCGCAATAAATCGCCGATTTTGATAGAATATTGCCGATTTCGTCTGAAGATAGCTGAAAAACGCCGATTTTGTTCGAAGATCACTGGAGGGGAGGGGGGGGGACTCACGACTCCCCTCCCGCCGTCGCCGATTTCCGAAAATGCGATGCGAATTTCCGAAAAAAAAATTTCATCCAGAATCGCCCTGGAGAAGGATTTAAACCAATCTCTCTAAAAATATGATAGAGAAAATTGTCAAAGTTGAACTACGGTTTTCAAAGTACATCCCGCACCCTCCTGCTTAAAAGGACTAATTTTAGGTATGCTTGTGTGTAAAAGAGCGTGAGGGAGTAACCTCCTTAAACTTTAGTGAAATGTGGATTTTTCCTCTCTCACATTTTTACCTTGGTTTTCAAGCTTTATTACTAATTTTGCATGATAAAGAATGTAGATTTTTTTTTTTTTCTCTCTAAACCTATGAATTTGGATATTGCGCAGTCTGCCGTGGTTTTAGGCACTCTGAAACCTGTCAAAAATAAACAATGCCACAAGCGCAAATATTTTTTTGATAGACGAATTCTTTTAGTATTTATTTCTTTAGTTTCTGTTGGCTGGCCTGTTTCAAGCGGAACATGATATAGTAAAAGCTCTGTAGACAAAACCTACCTGTAACGGAAAAATTTTGCCTTTATAAAGGAATTCTTTACAAATCTACTTCCCAAGACCAAAAGACCCCCCCCTTTTTTTTTTTTTTTTTTTTTTTTTTTCCTCAGATTTCTAGTGATTTTGTTTTTAGAAGTTTTTACTGTACTTTGTTCAGTAAAACTTGTGTAAATGGAACCAATATATAATTAAATTCTGTTTTAAAAGCATAAATTTCACTCCACTACAATATGAATATTATACACTTGTACCTATTAAATTGGAATTTTGTGAATCTCTGGTAATTCTGCTTTTACAGATACTAATGTGTACGATCGAGTTTATTTAGTATAAAACCTGCAAGGTGCAGGAGAAGAATTTTGGTTTTAACCCCTTTGGGCCGAGCATCTTTTTATAGAATGATTTCTTTTAAGTTTTTTTTTTTTTTTTTTTTTTTTTTTTTTTCAAAAACAAACTTTTACTTGATTGAATCTGGAAAATGCTCGGATTAAATAAGGCAAATTTACAATAAAAGTTTACTAGTGGGAATAATCAAGGAAAGACCCGTTCGCTAGTGTTAATAATGTGGGAGAAATTTATAAAAATATCTCGGTTGCATTTCAATATTTTTAGATGATTCTTTTTGCATTGGATAATTCAGATTGATCTGAATGGAGGTCGTTTTTTAGTTTTTCAATTTTGGTTGCAGATATTTTTTATGGGGCTCTTTCGCTTTCCAAACCGGTTCCAAAAATGAAAGCGTCCCTGTAAAAAAATAACTGTAAACAAAATGAAAAAAGTAACTAACGTCATGCATACAGATCGATCTCAGATATCCAAAGCCAAAAAATCATTTAAAAATATTGAAATGCAACCGAGATATCTGTATAAATTTCTTCCATAGGATTAGCATTAGTGAATGGGTCTTTTCATTTGACTGAAGTAGCCCCTTAAGCCTTCAAATGAGATCGAATCTCGCTGTAACTTAATTATTTCTAAAATCTTTGCTTCCTCTTTTTGTTTGCATTAAATTTACAAATGTTTCGTACACCTGAAAAAATCATTCAGTAAGACGAAATTCCAACAAGCTATTCTGAAGACCCCGGATCTTAATCTCAGTTTTAGACTTTTAAAGTTATTTGGCGAGAGATTTTCTTTGGCAGTTAGTTCCGTTAACAACAAATACTTTCCAAGAAAAGGAGCTCAAAACCGAAATCAAAATTGAAACAAGGAAAGACATATGTTTAATAGTTCGTTGTGTCATTCTCCCTAAAAGAAAAAAAGAACAAAGTGCAGTGCGCAGTTGGCAGCTTGTCTCATCCATTCGAAATTGTGGCTGCAACTTGCGTTCAAGGCACAAAAAAGCAAGTGCAAGTGATTAACAGAAGACGTCTTTCAAGCACATAAAAAAAAAAAAAAAAAGAAAAGAGAATTGTTAACAGAATAAGAATGTTAATGATTGATATAGAAGAAGATAAGAAGATAATATGAGATAGAGAAGAAGATAATATTTGAGAATGATGTGTACTTTAACAGAGATTTACTGTTTTGGATTTTATATGTACGTGGTGGAACCCGTCGAAATTCGACGAAAGAAAATGTTTAAGAAGAAACTGTCTCATTGATTTATAATAAATCTACAAAATTAGTTACTGTAAAAAATACATCTTATATTGGTCAATCTAACTCCCAAATATATATTATTTTAAGCTAAAATTAACAAAGTACTAATTTTATAAAACTCAGTTGTCAAAATTATTAAAATTAAACTTTAATTTCATACGTAATCAGTAAATTATTACAAAGATCATTTAACATGATGAAATTATTAATTGAGGCTTTTATAATTGGTACAAATGCGAATGAAAAAAAAAATATTCTAAATTAACACGATCACAGACGATATATTTGACACAGCATACGCATTTTAATTTCTTTTCTTTTTTTTTTTTTTTTTTTTTTTTTCAATTTTAAGAGAAAATGGAGTGATTCTGTTGCCACAATAACAAAATTTATAATAAAAACTATATAAAAATTAACTCAAAAATAAATTGAGATACAGCTTTCAGACAAATTGCATTTAAAAGTGCATTTTTTTCTCTAGACGACGGTGTAAAAATTAAAAATGTACAATGTTTAGAAGTATGAAATTTACAGTACCAAAAATTTCAAAGCCAAAATTACATGGCAAAGTGTTGCCATTCGCAAAATGACGTATGCGTGACGCACAGATACATTTGGCCTTTATAATATAGATATCTTTTATTTGAGGCATAAGACTACATAAAACAGTAAAATAAACTTTTATACCACAATTCGTTCATACTTGGGAAAAAAAAACCTTTTTCTTTTTACAAATTAAAGTTTATTATACAGAAGATAGTAGTGTCAACATTTGAAAAGTATTGGGTGGACCTAAAATTTTGTTAATAAATAACACATACAATTTATCCTCCTTAGGTTAGTGAGTTTAGTGTTGAATTTGGGTGCTTATCTCCCGGAGTGATTTCTGTGGCTCCGGAGGGGACATTATAGAGTTCGCCGGGGGGGGGGGAGGGGAATTGCACTTCTTGACCATAAAAACACAAAATCTCAAATTTTTCACTGGCTAACTAATGAATTCAACATTAAGTATGTCTGTGTGAAGGGAAGAGTTAATGACTAAAGAAGATAATTTAAAATATAAATAAGATTAGAAATAAATAAGTTTTTTAATTAGAAATAAGTAAAATTTCTAAATAAAATAATAATGAAAACATAATTTAATGAATAATTTTATTAAATTAAATTCCCAGGCGTTCTTTCTTATAAATTATTACATTAATACTTATTATTCATTAATATTTATACTTTAATATTTATTAGAAACAGCATAAAAATGGCTAATTAGTAAAAATTCAAAAGCTAAATGTCAAGAAAAAACGTATATTTTAGTCACGTAAGGGCTTTACCAATGCCAGGCATTAAAACATATGATAAAATATGGAAGAAATTTGTTTTTTTGAGAGAAAATTAATTATACATCCGCTAAAGGTCCTTTCAATGCTACTTGTAAATTTAACTAATGTCCTTACTATTTTTTAAACAAAATTATTTTGAACACGTCAAGTAAACAAATTTCCTTTAAGTGATTAATTAAATACATAAATAACTAAATCAATGGGAATTAGGTAGGCAGCCAGATCAAATTATGATGTTGCTTAACCATTTCCGCCACGGATACATTCTGTTAATAAAATGTGAAATTATCGACTGACACCGGAATTTACAAGCGACTTTTTTTAGAAATTAAGAACCTATTAATTTAATCTTTCATCTTAAAAACAAAATTTTATTAAAATATAACTGGTGTCATTCCCAAGTTTTGAATTCAAATTAGGTGTGCCCAGAAAGGGTTGAAGAGATCACCTCGGGATTATGAGTTTTTGATAACTAAATTCGATTTGAAAATACATTCTTCCACGATCTCTTAAGGTCAGTTATGGATAACAAACCAAAATATTTACAGAAGTATACTGATAATGTTGGTGTTTATGTTGAATTCGAAACGGGATCATTTGCAGTGATAATAAACTGGGCCGTGTTTAGACATGTGCAGTTGCACAGGATGGCAAAATGGGGGAAAGAGGCGGGTATAATTTTAGGGAAGCAACATTTTGTTGTTTTATGGGAAAATGTAAATCAAACAGGAGAAATATTTTAGTAGAAGTTTTGAATTCTTAAAATAATGTATTTGAATTAGAAGCTTGAAAACTATACAGATTAGTCACTTGAAAAGCTACATGTCTGATTCATATTTAATTTGGAAATCAAAATTTAAAAATAGAATCTTATTTTCTTCATCCAATGTACCTCTCATCGCTGAATTTAGCTGGTTCAAGAGCTTTTGCTCTGTTACTTCAATTTTGAATTAATACAGATTTTACTGACAAGGAAGGTCTCCATACGGGCATATCCCGAAAAATCTGAAAAAATTACAGAATGTTCTTCTCGTGTGGATATATACGTTTATAAAAAAAATTTCGGCGGAACCTCCATTCTGTATCCGTAAAAAAATAATGAAAATTTCGTTATTTGGCGATTTATCGCCGGTTGGCGAAGGAATGTAATTTCAAAAAATACTTTCTGTCAAATGCACTTCAAGGAAAAAAAAGTTTCATGTTGAACTTGTTTTGATAAATTTAATTTAAATAACTTTAGTTTTATAAGTTTTAATTTGTTTTAAGTATAATTTTGTTATATCGATATTTATATGTATTTATATTCAAATTTAATCATCAAAATTTGAGATTTAAAACGAAATTCATAATTTAAATTAATTAAATTTGTTTCCTGCTCAGTCCAATTGAAAATTGTTGATTAGATTTTGTTGCTATGGAAACATGTGGCTTTTATTTTTGAATACGCTTAAATTTATGAAAATAATTTTTCTCAATATGATTTTTTTTATCTATAAAAACATTTTTTTCAGTGATTAATTAAATAGCTACTTCAACAAGTAATATATATATGCAATATAATATGTATATATATGTATATAATATATTAAAGTCTCTCATTGTTTATGTTTAAATTCATTAAATACGATTTACACGCATTCTAAATATCCAACAGTTTTGATTTGCATAATAATCGTTTGCTTTAGGCGAGGAAATGAGCTGCTCGCCAAATCGAGTGACTCTTTCGTCTTTTCACGCCAAATATTCGAAACTATTTTATTTTTTTACATAATTTCTAATGTGATTCCGCCGCTAATTTTGACTGATCCTTTATTACATACATAAGTACTTTAATTGGTATTTTTTTCCATAAAATTCTGAGTATGCCCAGTATGGAGACCTTCCTTGTGAGATAGAACACGTTATACTCTAAAAAGTAAGTGTGTAAATTTTTACACGTTAAAACAGGTAATAATGATGATACAAAAACGATTTATCTATAATGTGTAAATTGCTAAATAAACGTCTGGTTTGTTACTTTCAAAATGCGCATTATTCGGGGAATTTCTATGATAACATTTTAAACTGCTTACATGTGCAAAACGTTATCAGATAACTTGTTAATGTGTAAATTGCAGATGAGTACACACATGTTAGTGTAATATACATTAAAGGCAGAATTTTGTGTATATTCGTCTTAATATTACGTTTGAAGTGTAAATTGTGAACAAAATGTTTTATGGTCGCAAAACAAAACTGTAGAAGAATGAATTCATATGCTTGATGTGTTTAATTTCTTTCTAGAAAATTTTGTTTTGCATGATGAAACTCTAAATTATGAACATAAAAGACAATTTTTGAACAAAATAGAATCATAGCATACCTATTTCTAAATCAAACCAAAATACATACAAAAAGTTTTGTTTAAATTTTAATTTTAACACACACCACGCACACAGACAAAAAACAAGTTTAAGCAATTTATTTCAAGTTTTTCAAGTGAAAAAAATATAAACTTAGTAATTTTTTCTTTCAAGTTATATATATATATATATATATATATATATATATATATATGTGAATATTTTTGTTTTAACTTGAAGACTATATGCAAATTAGGTTAATTTTTTAAAGCTGTTGCTTATACAATTTGAAAGTAAAGTGCGCGCTAACAAGGAAGGTCTCCATACGGGCATACTCCGAAAAATCTGAAAAAAATACAGAATGTTCTTCTCATGAGGATATATAAGTTTATAAAAAAAAGTTTCGGCTGAACCCCCGTTCCCTGTCCGTAAAAAACAAATAAAAATTTCGTTATTTGGCGACTTATCTTCGGTTGGCGATGAAAGGCAATTTCAAAATTTTTTTTTTTTTTTTTTTTTTTTTTTTTTTTTTAATGTCAAATGCATTTTAAAGGAAAAAAGTTTCATGTTCAACGTGTTTAGATAAATTAAATATCTTTGTTTTTGTCAGTCTTAGTTTGTTTTAAGTATAATTTCATTATATTGATATTTATATGTATTTAATTCAAATTTAATAATCAAAATTTGAGATTTGAAACGAAATTCAAATTTAAATTAATGAAAATGTTTCAAGATCAAAGTCCATTTGAACATTGTCAATTCGATTCTGTTGCTATGGAAACATGTAGCTTTATTTTTTAATACGCTTAAATGTATGAAAATAATTTTACTGAATAAGAATTTTTTATATATGAAAATATTTTTTCCACAGCTAAATTAAATAACTACAGCAACAAATAATATATACATATACAATTTAATATACATATATATGTATAAAATATATTAAACTCTCTCATTGTTTATGTTTAAATTCATCAAACACCATTTATGCGGATTCTAAAAATACAAGTTTTCAGTTGCATTAAAATCGTTTGCTTTTGGCGGGGAAAAGTGCTGCTTGCCAAATTGTGTGACACTTTTGTCTTTTCACGCCAAATATTCGAAAGTATTTTATTTTTTTTTACAAATTTTCTTCTGGAATTCCGCCACTAATTTTCACTGATCCTTTATTACATACATGAGTAGCTTAATTAGATTTTTTTTTTTTTCGAAAAAATCTGAGTATGCCCAGTATGGAGACCTTCCTTGTAAGTCCGAATTTACTAAACTAAGAAAATTAGTTTTAAAATTTCAATATCTACGGATCTTTAATAATACTCACCGTCTATATGTGATCACAATTCAAGACATAATGCTATTTTTGAATAGGATTTTTACTTCCCAATCATAAGTAGTATAGGGTAAGTATTGCAATCGTTTCAAAAATCGAAAAAAAAAAAAAAAAAAAAAATGGCGGATTTACACGTTTTAGATACTGGAGATTCAGAAAAATATATTTTTAGAAAAGAAAAATTTGCTGTCCGTCTGTCTGTGTCTGTCTGTAAACGCTCTATCTCCGGAACAAATTGAGATAAAGACATGAAATTTTGTTTGTAATTAGTATGTAAGGATGGGACGAAGCCTATTTAATATCAGTAACCTCGACTATCCGGAACTATTTTTGTCGGACTCTCGAAAAATTCGTTCTGATAAAAGGTACATAAAAAATTTCGAATTTTTTTCTTTTAAGGAGAGGACGTAAAAGGCAATAAAATAACACAAATTTTGTATAAAGAATGAAGTCGATCGGATTATTAGTTGCCGAGATATTTGTAATCCTGTTTTTCACATTCTTCGATTTTTCATGACCCTGTTTTTCATTCAGATTTCAATTCAAAGATATATTTTGATTGAAAATGAGACGCTTAATACGACGCAGTAAACTGTTAGTCAATATCATTATTATTTTTGGAGTTATAAGGATGTTTCTTTTACACAGTTCGGTACTACTTGAGTAGTTTGGCGTTTTATATAATTTGTGAAAATTGGTTCATCAGCAATTCATTAATAGAGCATTATTATGTATAGCTTAAAAATATTTAAATATACATTTAAATTTTGTTTCGGAATTGCAATAATTTTATAAATATTTTACACGTGTTTTATTTTCATATATTATGTTATGCATATCCATGATGGATAAGTATTATGGTGGCCCCCAACGACGAGTTTTACTAAGAGTTTTTTTTTCTTTTTAAACAGAATAAAACAAAATCCAAACATTGATTTTTTGAAAATTTAAAAATTCTGTGTTCCTTCTTGTGGTGGTTCTTAAATTTCTTACTCAGCAAACGCGAAAATTTCTGACACATTTTTAAACGTAAAATTGACAAGCCCTATTAAGGCGATTTGAAATCGAATGGCGTTTTCTATTTTTACATAAATTACTATCGAGTTATGTATTTTTGTCCCGTGTCGACAAGTTTTTCTTCTTTCCCATTCCCCCTTTATCGTTCAAGAAATTTAGTTCGAAGCGATAACTTTGGCAGGATTTTCTGAAAGATTTTTTGGTTTTATCAAAAAAATGGAAAACTCCTGTCGATTCCATGGTTTCTGAATAAGAATACCTGCAAATTTCTTGAATTTCTGAACAAAACTGATTTCAGAACTCTGTCAGAAAACAACTCCTTTGGATTTGAGAACAAAATTAAGACCATAAATCAGTATACCCACAATTTACAAGAAACAGGATCGTCTGAAATTATATTTCTGGTTGCCATGTTTCTATTAGAGTTGTTTTGAAGACGCATAGTCACAATTTATGCACAGAACCTATATAATCTGTATAAAATGCACTGTAAGAAAAAAAAAATAAATAAAAAGGATATTTAAAATAAGGAAATTATACTGTAATCGTGGCGCCAATACTATTTCCGAATTTGTATCGGATTTCTTTCCCTCTGAATTTCAATCATCCTTTTTCAACGATACTCTTACGTCAGAAAAAATTCTCTATTTAATTCAGGCTACAATAAACAAGCAACATTTACCCTGACCTGTGATTTTACTTTCTAGAGCATCACTTTGACCATTCATCTACGAATATACAAAACACGTTTTTAGCTCACAGGCTATCATAGCCTGAGAGCTTATGTGCCCGTCCGTTCTGTATGTATGTGCGTATGTGCGTATGTGCGTAACGCGATAACTCATGATAAAAATATCGGATCCACTTGAAATTTTGTATGTAGGTATATCCTGACAAGGCGCTTCCCTGATTAGTTTTTGGAGTTCATTCGATATGTATAAGAGGGGGAACGGGGGGCTCATGCCCCCCGTTAGTTGATATAAATGGGATTTTCATGCAGAATTAAGTTTTCGTTCAAAATTTAGATTAGGATCATTCTGATGAGGCGATTCCGTGACTGTTATTAGGTGTTCATTGAATAAGTATAAATAGGGGGACAGGGGTTCTAATGCCCCCCCCCTCCCTTAATTTATAGAAATGGGATTTTCATGCAGAATTAAGTTTTCGTTCAAAATTTAGATTAGGATCATTCTGATGAGACGATTCCGTGACTGTTATTAGGTGTTCATTGAATAAGTATAAATAGGGGGAACAGGGGTTCTAACCCCCCCCCCCCCCCCGTTAGTTGATATAAATGGGATTTTCATGCAGAATTAAGTTTTCGTTCAAAATTTAGATTAGGATCATTCAGATGAGGCAATTCAGTGACTGTTATTAGGTGTTCATTGTATAAGTATAAATAGGGGGAACAGGGGTTCTAATGCCCCCCCCCTTAATTTATATAAATGGGTTTTTCAAGCAGAATTTTCAGATTTCGTTCAAATCTCTGAATAGTTTTGGAAGTTTAATGGTTAAGTATAAAAGAGGGGGATAACTCCTTTTAAATTATATAAATGCTAAATGGGTTTTTATTAAGAATTATCTAATTTGCTCTGAATTTTGGATATAGATTTTTTATATGATAAAGCATGTCTTTGATAGTATAGGAGGTTCAATGATTAAGTATAAAAAAAGAGGAAAGAAGAGAGCTGTTTCCCTTTCTTAATTTTTTAACGGAATTAACCCTTGAAACTATAAGGCTTTAATGTACAATTAGTATTTGTAGCCTGTGAGCTCAATGCCATCAGTTTAACTGGGCAGTATTCTTTATTTAAGTATTGTTATTTATTGAGTGCATGGGATACTCAATATTTCTCTGTAATATTCTGTTCTTACACATATTTCTGTGTAATATTCTTATAAATATTGCTGTGTAATATTCTGTTTTTACACTATATAGCTATGTAATATTATTTTCTTACACATATGTCTGTGTAATATTCTATTTTTACACATTTATCTATGCAATATTCTATTCTTACACATATTTCTGCGTAGCATGAAAACACGCAGATTTTTGTGTAGTATGCAAAATTATTTTAATTGTTGAAAATAATCTTGTTTTTTCCTTTTTTCTGATTTAAAGAGTCTTGAGATCCTTAATATGAAGTTTTTTTACATTGTTCTGAATGTATTGGAAAGTGTTTCATAATCTATACTTCATGCATGATCTCTCATATTCTTAACAGCCTATACGAGTCACTGAAAAAGACCCGGATGATAATATTAAGTCTATGAAGGCGTTATTTTCAAATATCTCGCTCAAGTTTTAATATTTTTGAACGATTTTTTTTTCATAGGATAACTGCAGACGGTAGTTTTTAATTTTTCGATTTTGGTTATATATATATATATGTATATATATATGTAATAATAATTCGACGAATGCATTGTTCCATAAACTCTAAGAATCCGCAGCAGCATGAGCAGAGCAGTCGCTCCGGCAGTTGGCGAGAAGTGGAAGAGTGGCATTGGGGTATTTCATCATTATAAAAACAAAAACCATCAGACTTCAAATTCTTTATTTATGAACTCATAAAATCAATAAGCTATTCACCGCAGTCACCTAGACACTATCATCAAATATTCGAAAACATCGTGATTAGGCTGCATCCCAAGATATTAGAATTTTTCGGGGAAACAGAAACAGCATCCGAATATTTGAAAAGTCAATCGCATTCTGACGCTCCTAAAAAACCAAATGAGAAAGGAACATTTTCACGACAAACTAGCCCTCCTACTCCGCGTCAATCATTTTAAAAATCCAACCAGGATTAACTCGAGTCTAAATGTCAAAAAATGATCAGCTCTGATTGGTCTAGGAGGCGTGGCTTCGGGCAGGGACTATATTTTGCCTCGCAAAAACAAGCCTTTTAACATACGCGCATTAACACAGATCACGCGATGTTAAGTAAAAAAAATAAAATTAAAATCCCGAGAATATTCCAAAAAGTAAAAAGGTTACGAAATACTTCCCGCTTTTTAAAGAAACAAGCAATAGATTATTAATAAGTTAAATAAAAAAAAAAAGAAAAAGGACTTTAGCTGTTAAAAGATTAATGTATTACGAAACTAAGATTAAAAATATGTTCCACAGTTTTAGAATTAATAACTCAGAGAGAGCAAAATGGCGCAAATTTTTTTTTATTTTATTACATACATATACACTATCTACCAAAAAGTATTTGTACACTTTCAGTTTTTGACATTTTGTCAAATATTTAAAAATATACTGGTCGGATTCTTCTGGAACTTCAGAAATATAAAGATTATGTTTCACTTTATATTTATTTACATTCATTTGTTAAGACGGTAATTAGGGGGCCGGCAAAAAAACAAAGAATAATAGAAATATTTGGGATCGCCCTGTACATGAAAATGCACGAAACGACTTATCGCTTTAGAATACAAATATATGAATACAGTAGAATATGTACACTAATTTTTGTGAGAATAGCATGTATATTTATGGCGATAGAGCGATTTTTTTGAAAAATTCAAAAAATTCTGGTATGTTTTTTGTTTATATCATGCTGGGTTTTTGACCAAACTTAACGCAAATTTCAGAAAAATTGGCAAAATGCAGTAGAAAAAATGTAGCGCAATTGGAATATAAATATATTAAATATTTTATGAAATATGAGTAGTTGTATAAAATAATTTTTATCTGCGCATGCGCGAACTAGAAAAACATTTTTTTTACATCATTTAATAGCCAATTCTATGGAGTGACTTATAAAAAAAATCCAATCAAATATCGTGAAAATTCAAAAAGATATCATTATTTTAGTGAGATATTTTTACTCTGCTCTCTAAAAACGGCTGAATCTTAAGGGATTCTCCACAAATTGACATTTTTTAATAACTGACTTAAAAAAAACTAGTATTGAATTAATACAATATCTAATACAATATTGCTGCTAATAAGTACTTGACAATTGTGATAGAAAAGAAAAAGAGCTTTATTCACATTCAGGGCCAAAACTAAGAGAGGGTTGAGGGAAAAGGGCATGTGCCCCGGGCGCTAGGATGAAAGTGTCCCAAACGTACATTTTGTTTGGCGATTTTTTCCATGTCTATGTTTAGCATGATATTGTCAAAATCGTCCCATTCAAAGCATTTCTCCTCTACCAAAGCATAGAAGAATCTAATGATGATGGCATAAAGATCCCGCATAAAGCAGATTTTTTTTTCTTTTTGATTCGGTTTCACGATTTTAAGGTATCATTTTTTTTAAACAAAGCAGACTACTTTAATCAATATTACATATTTTAAGTTTTAAAATATGTCGGCTATTAATAAATTAGAAAATTTTTCTTTGCAAATACTTTTGCAGATGCTTTGCAAAGAAGAAAAGGGAGGGGGGGGGGGGGAGTTCACCAAAATTCATTGAAATATAAATATATTAAATATTTTCTAAAATGTTCTATGTCATGCAATATTTTCAACCAAATATAAAGCCACATTCAGAAAAATTCGCAAAATGTAGTAGAAAGAATAAGGTGCTATTGAAACATAAATATATTAAAAGTTTTCTAAAATATGAGTATTTGTATGAAATATTTTTTAATCAGCGTATGCGTGAACGATAAAATTTATCATTTTACATAATTTAATATTCAACTCTATGGAGCTACCCATAAAAAAATCCGATCGAATTTCGTGGAAATTCAGAAAGTTATTGTGGATAGGAGTGAACTGATTTTCAATTGGTCTCTGAAAGCAGTTGAATGACGTCAGATTTTACGCAAATTGCCAAATCTCCATTTACGTTTTTTACTGGTGATTTACTTCTTTTCTTAGATAATTACCAGAACGAACCTATTTCAGGATAAAAATAATTATAAAAAATCGAAGCATTTGTGTCAAATCTACCCATTGATACATAATTGATAATGACTCTAATGCAAATGCCGATATCTGCGATCCTGAAATACGTCAAGTTCTCCACTGTTAAATGTGGTGTCGAAAACAACACTGACATCAGTCGCATGCATGATGCCAAGAAGAACAGAGCTGTCTGATTTTGAGAAAGGTGTGATCATCGGGTACCACCGAAATGACCGATCTTTAATCGACATATCTAGCGAGCTTAATTACCCCAAAACGACTGTGGCTTATGTGATTAGAAAATGGAAGCTGAATGGTGATTGTCAGAATTTGGCCAGAGTAGGCAGACCGACGAAACTGGGAGATAGAGACCGACGGGTTCTGTCTAGAGAAATTCGGAAGAACCGCAACCAACCAATGTTACACATACGCCAAGAATTTCAGCAAGCTTCAGGATGTGTTGTTTCCATGAATACCATCCGTAAGGAAGCTCATCTGCTTAATTTTTATGGCCGTGCTACCGCCCATAAGCCTTTAATCACCAAGTCCAACCGCGCAGCTCGGTTAAGTTGGTGCAAAACACGCCAGCAATGGACTGTACAGCAATGGAAACAGGTTCTCTGGAGTGATGAATCAAGGTTCACCCTCTACCGTTCTGATGGTAGGGTCTGGGTCTGGCGTCTGCCTGGAGAACGCCTCCTACCAGAATGTATTGTGCCCACAGTTAAATTTGGCGGAGGGGGAATTATGTTCTGGGGTTGTTTTTCCTGGTTCGGACTAGGACCCTTGGTCCCAATTCATGGTAAGCTCAATGCCGATGCCTACTGTAATATACTGGACAACAGTGTACTTCCTACTTTGTGGCAATACTATGGATTGGACCCATGTTATTTCCAGGATGACAACGCAAGCTGCCATGTAGCGAGGTCCAGCATGGATTGGTATGCTGATAATGGAGTGCATCGACTCGAGTGGCCTGCCCAGAGCCCAGACCTGAACCCAATAGAGAACCTCTGGGACGAGTTGGATCGTCGAATTAAGGCGGGTGACACTGACACACGCCCAAAATCAGTAAAAGAGCTTACCTGCCTTGTGCAAACAGAGTGGAATAAAATACCATTAAATGTAATACAAGGACTAGTTGAGAGCATGCCTAGGAGAGTCGCAGCTGTAATTGCCTCTCGAGGAGGATCTACAAATTATTAAATGTGAACAGGACCAAAACCAGTCTTTTTTTCCCGAGGCAAACGTGGATTTTGAAGGTACCCCTTCGCAAAGCATATTTACAAAGAAATTTTCTCCAATTTATTAATAGCCGACTTATTTTAAAACTTAAAATATGTAATATAAAATAACGTATTCTGCTTTATTAAAATACTCCAATTTGATACTTTAAACCGAATCAAAAAAATTCTACTTTCAACAGGATCTTTAAGGCCCTTGTCCCTGCCCGCGAAGACACTGCTGAGCTAAAGCTATTCCTGTGGGGAGGCATTTTTCTAATAACTCTTTCGCATTTTGAAATTTTCAATTTTTTTTTTTTTTTTTTTTTTTGCATTGGATAGCGGAAGTCCCTCTCAAAATCGCTCCTTGACTACTTTTTCGATTTGAGTCATAGATATTTTTTATAAAGTTAGTTTCACTTTCAGAACCGCTTTTGGAAGTGAAAGAAACATTATAAAAATATCTAAGCCAAAATTGAAAAAGTAATCACGGAGCGATCTTGAAAAGGACTTCCGCTATCCAATGCAAAAGATATTATTTAAAAATGTCCAAATGCAAAAGAGTTAGAAAAATGCATCCCCATAGGAATAGCATTAGCTCGTGAGCATCTTCGCGGGTAGGGGCAGGGACCTTAAGCCATCATCATTAGATTTTTTTATGCTTTAGCATAGCCCAGATATAATAATTTTAACAATATTATGCTAAACATAGCCATGAAAAAAATCGCCAAACGAAAGATACATTTGGAACACTTTCATCCTAGCGCCCGGAGCACATGCCCTTCCCCCCCCCCTCTCTTAGTTTTGGCCCTGAATTAGAGGTCTGCACGGGCCGGAATTTCCAGGCCCGGCCCGGCCCGGCCCGTAAGAAAGTTATTTCGGCCCGGCCCGGCCCGTTGTAAAACTCAAAAGTTCGGCCCGGGCCCGGCCCGGCCCGTTTAAATTTTTATATTTTAGGCCCGGCCCGGCCCGTACAAAAATCAGCGAAAACAGGCCCGGCCCGTTTTGGCCCGTTACAATTTCTACGATTTCTAAAAAATTCAGATTTTTATCATATAACTAAGATTCCTTTAAAGAATATTGCATACATATCTATGGAATGGTTTTACAGTATATTTTACAGCAAATACACATTAACATCATTAATGATTACTTAGATTTTTAAGCTTTCAACATTCGAATAAAGATTCATTAAAAAAATAATATGGCTTAGAATGAAAGAAAAAAAAGAAAGCTAAAAACATCGTTAATTTTGAAGCTGTTTAATAAAGGAAGATTTATAAATATATTTCTATATCATTTTATTATAGATTTCAAATCCAAATTTATTCTTAAATTCAAAGAAGCTCCTTTCTGATACATTTCTAAATTCATTTTTTTCCCCTCAGAAACGCATAAGATTAGCAGATATCTTTATTCAGAATCGAATGGCGTTATCCATTTTTTGATACAAGCAATTTAAGAATACTGCAAACAAATAAAATACTGTCATAATTAGCGTTTTGAATAGAATTTCCAGAAGCAATAGCAAGGGAAGGGAGAAAAACCTGCAATCATTTGAGAAACTATTATATCTCAACAAGGTTATACAAGTATTTTATTTACCAAAAATGAAAAACGCTATTCGATTAAAATCCCTTCAATAGTTAGGTTTTTCACTTTTATACTTTTACAATTTAAAATTAATCAGAAAATGTGTCAAACTTTCGCATTATTGAGAAATTAATTTATTTAAAAATCATCAAGAAGTATATATCCGAAGACTAAGCTAACATAAGTTCTTTATCGCTGTTAATAATTTTACAAATCACGTTTTCTGTCAATAATTAAGTCTAGTACCGGTCCGGCCAGTCTATATGTATAAAAATAATGCAAGCGTGATCTCGGACCGGCATGAGTCAGCTAAAAATATATTAAAACGGGTTACACATAATGTGAATCTCCGATGCCGATACACTGCGCATTTTTATATTGATGCTGTCAAACTAGTGTGGCCACATTTATACTTATTCTCGTTAAAACCATTTTCGTTGAAAATAGTTCATATTTTATCGTTTCTGCATAAATCTTCAGAACGGGCCGACAGGCCCGAAAAATTTTTTTTATCGGCCCGGCCCGGCCCGTCTGGCCCGCTCAATTTTTTTGCCGGCCCGGCCCGGCCCGTTTATGTTGTTTGTCGGCCCGGCCCGGCCCGTTGAAAAAACTATTCTAAATCTGCCGGCCCGGCCCGGCCCGTTAGAAAATTTAAAACGATTCCGCCGGCCCGGCCCGGCCCGCGGGCCGGGCCGGGTACGGGCCACGGGCCAAGCCCGGGCCCGTGCAGACCTCTACCCTGAATGCGAATAAAGCTCTTTTTCTTTTCTATCACAATTGTCAAGTACTTATTAGCAGCAATATTGTATTAGATATTGTATTAATTCAATACTAGTTTTTTTTTTAAGTCAGTTATTAAAAAATGTCAATTTGTGGAGAATCCCTTAAGATTCAGCCGTTTTTAGAGAGCAGAGTAAAAACATCTCACTAAAATAATGATATCTTTTTGAATTTTCACGATATTTGATTGGATTTTTTTTATAAGTCACTCCATAGAATTGACTATTAAATGATGTAAAAAAAATGTTTTTCTAGTTCGCGCATGCGCAGATAAAAATTATTTTATACAACTACTCATATTTCATAAAATATTTAATATATTTATATTCCAATTGAGCTACATTTTTTCTACTGCATTTTGCCAATTTTTCTGAAATTTGCTTTAAATTTGGTCAAAAACCCAGCATGATATAAACAAAAAACATACCAGAATTTTTTGAATTTTTCAAAAAAAATCGCTCTATCGCCATAAATATACATGCTATTCTCACAAAAATTAGTGTACATATTCTACTGTATTCATATATTTGTATTCTAAAGCGATAAGTCGTTTCGTGCATTTTCATGTACAGGGCGATCCCAAATATTTCTATTATTCTTTGTTTTTTTGCCGGCCCCCTAATTACCCGCTTAACAAATGAATGTAAATAAATATAAAGTGAAACATAATCTTTATATTTCTGAAGTTCCAGAAGAATCCGACCAGTATATTTTTAAATATTTGACAAAATGTCAAAAACTGAAAGTGTACAAATACTTTTTGGTAGATAGTGTATTATATTAGAATAGTTTTAATTTTAGAACTAATTTAAATCGGTTCCGAAAGTTAAATAAATTAAAAAAAAAAAAAAAAGGTCTGAAACCAAAATCGAAAAAATAAAAACTAACCAAATAACACCTCCATAGACTTAACATTATCATCCGGGTCTTTTTTCAGTGACTCGTGCAGGCACCATCAAAGTAAAAGCTGCTGAAATTTGTGACACTGAAGTGAAACTTAAAGTGCTATTACACGTAAAAATTGCAAGCGACAAAAATCGCCGAGTTTTTACGTGTTCTTAGCATTTCATTGGCTGTTCGTGAAGAGTCTTTACCATCATTTGGATTTCAAAGCATTTGATTGACTATTACTGGCGACTCGCTTCGTTCCAGGCGTCAAAGACGCTCCGACAAAAGAGAATCGCGCGCTACCAAGCGACTCCCCTGGTCCCATAGGATAACATGGAGACGCCTGCAATTTGACGCCTGCAGCACGACACGTGTAATAGCACTTTTAGAGTCAAATGACTCCGTAATTGAGCCCAAATTTGGTGGCTATTGCAAAATTCATTTGTTATCTATAAAGAAAGAAGTTATCCATTCTACCATTTTCATGCACAGGATGTTTGCTTGAAAGATAATGACCCCAAATGGATACTTCAGCGACAAACTGATCTGCTGAAAGGTCGTTCATTTTCAGCTTTTAAAACAGATTAGAATGTCTGCAGATAGCACCTATTTAAGCACGATTGATCAATGATGAAATGCTGCTCGGATACCAATTATCTGTCTCTATTTCGATGCAGCGAATGAAGTATAATGAAATATATAAAAGTCAGAACACCGAAGGTACTTCAGGACCGTAGCTAAGGGGGCGCTATGGGCGGTTCAGCCCCCCCCCCCTAAAATATTTTGAGCCCTCCCCCCCCCCCCGGAAAAGATTCCAAGGTCACTAAATGAATTTCTGTTTCGAAAATTCAAATGAAATTCTGTTCAAAAATCTAATTTAGTTTTGAGATCTTTTTACAGTTCTGCAGAATTACTAAATTGTATCTAAAATAAGTGCTTCAACATTCCTTCTTCCTATTTGTACATATGAAGCTAACATGATGTTTAATTTTGCACCAGTTATACACTCAAAATTTTCACCATCCTATACTTTTCTTAGTATAAAATGAAGTTATTACACCGGTTTAAGAAGAAACATAATACCTACAATGTAAATATGCACTAATTTATCTTTCTGTGTGAGAGAATAAGAAAAAAAAATTATGAGCCCTCCCCCCTTCTATAGATCACTTCTAGCTACGGCCCTGAGGTACTTTAAAGTAGCATTTAAGAGAACTTTATATAAAACTTACTTATTCTGTCTATTAATAAAAGTTTTTTATTCTTTCCATATAAAACACTCTTATCAATCAAATTTAGATAGAATAGAGAAACAGTCGAAGCTAAATATTTTGAAAAAGTGGTAGTTTTATTATCCATTTTTATAGGTATTTCTTTTTTTTTTCTTTAAATAAAATTATATGAAACATATTCAACTGCTAAAGCATTTCCATTTATAAAGATCATGATGCATTTAAATTCATTGCTTTTTTAAGAATTGTGATGTTTTCAAAAGAGTAATTTTGGTTAATTAATCGGATTTTTTTTTTTTTTTTTTTTTTTTTTTTTTTTTTGTAAATATTTCACAAAAAATTATAACAACCGATATATTTAATCAGTTTTAATGAAAAAAATGTCTAAATTCCGCATTAGTATTATCTAAAAATTCCATTATATCTTCAGATATTAAAGAAGGTAATTATTGAGTTGGATCAATTTCTTGATAAATAATTCGGTAGATACAGATTTCAGTAGATGATTCTATAACAGATTTTTGGCTAACTGAATTAGAGGTTCCTGTAATGCAATTTTTTATACGGTGTATTAATCTGTACAGAACTTTGTCATAAAATAACTCCTTTAGGTTTGAGAACAGAATTGAGACCGTAAAATAGTGTACCCACAATCTATAAGGAACAGGATCGCTTGAAATTATAATTTTGCATGCCATGTTTCTGTTAGAGTTGTTTTGGAGACATAAAATCGTGTAATCACAATTTATGTACAGAACCTGAACAATCTGAGAGAAACTTAAAATAAGGAAATTCTATTGTCAATCGTGGCTCTCACACTATTTCCGGGTTTTTATCGAATTTCTTTCCCTGTGAATTTCAAACATACCTTTTCAACTATACATTTACATGAGAATGAGAAGTTCTCTATTTAATTCAAACTAAAGTCAACAAGCAACATTTACCCGGAACTGTGACTTCCCAGAGCATTACTTTGACCATTCAGCTATGGTTACATAAATAACGTGTTTTAAGTATTGTTATTTATTGAGTGCATATGGGTACTCAATATTTCTGAGTACTATTCTGTTCTTACACATATTTTTGTAATCTTCTTATGTTTCTGTGTAATATTCTTATAAATAATTCTGTGTAATATTCTGATTTTACGCTACACTGTAAAAAAAACGACGATTTTACGGAAGTATTACTGGTAATCTGGAAGCCAGTATAATTTACTGTTTTTTAACGGAAAAACTTCCGTAAAATGTTTCGTTTTTTCGAGTTTTTTCCAAAATTTACGGAAATTTTTCCGTTAAAAAACAGTACATTATACTGGCGTCTAGATTACCAGTAATACTACCGTAAAATCGTCCGTTTTTTTACAGTGTATATATCTATATAATATTATTTTCTTACATATATGTCTGTGTAATATTCTCTTATTACACACATTTCTGCATAATATGCAAGATACGCAAATTTTTGTATAGTATGCAAAATGATTTTAATTGTTGAAAATGATCTTGTTTTTATTTTTTCCTTTTTCCTGATTTTAAGATGCCTGAGAACCTGAGACCCTTCATGGTGAAGTGTTTTTACGTTGTTCTGAATGTGTTGGAAAGTATTTCATAAATTATGCTTAATGCGTGATTTCTCTTTAAAGACGTTCTTAAGGGAGACCCGTAAGAAAAAACCCAAAATTTTTATTATTGATTTTAAAGTAATGAATTTTGGTGTACTACTTAAGAATCTTTTTGTAAGGAATAATTAGCAAAAAAAATCACTTTTTATTAAAAAGTATATTTTTTATGGGGATTTTTATGATTTTTTTTGTCGAAAAATACACTTTTTAAAATTACTACTCCTCATTCAATTTTCAAAATTTTGGTATTACTAAAATTTCTTAAATAGTGTTATAGTATATAGAAAAGAACTAAGGAGAGATATTTTTAATTTTCTATTTTAATCCGCTAAGAAAAAAATAAATAAAAATACGCATGGTAAATTTCCTTAAATTCGTTATAATTTTCATGTTTACCAATTTATGTAAAATTTTCAGAAATAGTTAAAAAATATATCTCTCCTTACTTTTGTTGCAAAATTTTTCAAGATTCTAAAAACATAAACACTTTGTTTCTAAATCATTTTATCACTGAGCCTTAGTACTTTGAACTTAGGCAAAATATGAAAAAAGTCATTTTCAGAAAAACACATTTTAAATGGCCGCTAGTCCTTTAAACTCTATAGTGAGTACAATTTAAAAAGCTCATTTTCTACCTGTTCCAAGTGTCCCCGAGTTCTGAAATTTTGCATGATATTCGCAAATATATATTTTATCGTTTTCTGAGATAAATTTTTTTTTTTGAACTTTTGATGATTTTTGGCCGAAAATAGGGTACGGGTCTCCCTTAATTACTTAAATACGTAGCACAAATAGTTGTCGTTCAGTCTGTCCGTACGTAACAAAGCAAAAATTATCCTACTTAATCGTTTGAAATTTAAAATATATAATTGTTGCTTAAATTTGTGGAGTCATTTGAAATTTTATGAAAATCAGATGTATAGTTTAATTACAGGGATAATAAAAAAAATTCTGTTACATTACGTTCAATGGGGAAAAAAAATAGTTTCAAGTGCATTTTAATGATGTTACGCTTTTTCGGACATAATAGAATTGACATGCATCTATTAAGTATGTACTAAAACATGCATTCTGCACTATGTGTGGTGCAAAGAATTTTCGTAATTCATTTACAGAGCCACACAAAAATATTCCATTTTACAATGATATAGGGAGAAACACTGTTTGGAGCGCGTTTTAATACTATTAAAATATTTACCATTTTATGAAGTTGATATATGTTGCTGAGGTTTATTGCAAATTACTTCCTGTAATAATAGAAAGCAGTTAGTATTTTACAGGCAAACACAAAAGATTTCGACTACTATACCGTATCCGATGTACTATATGCTATTACACCAAGATATTTTAAAAACTTTGTTATAAAGCGAAGGTATCTCATTTGTTACGTTTGACATGCAATTTCCAACTTGTTTTCATATTCTGAAACATCACCAAAGTAAAAGCTACTGAAACTTATGCTGCTGTGATGAAATTTTGAGTCGATTCTGAAATAGAGAGCAAATTTGATAAGCATTGCAAAATTCGTTTGTTATCTACGAAGAAAGAAATTGAAATTATCCGTTCGGGCATTTTCATTGCATTCAGGATGTTTGCTTCAAAGATAATGACCCCAAATGGATTACTTTCAGCGACAAACTGATCTGCTGAAAGCCCGATCCTTTTCAGCTTTAAAAGAGATTAGAATATCTGCAGATAGCACATATTTAAGCACGATTGATCAATCATGAAATGCTATACTCACCACAGAATCAGATAACAATTATCTGTCTCGATTTCGATGATGTGAATTGAACATTATGAAATATAAAAAGTAAGAAAAATCATGTGTTGAGCGTAGATTATGAAACACTTTCCAACACTTCGTGAAATCTTTAACAAAACTTCGTTATTTGGAGAAATAAGGTGTTATTACAGTCCATAGCCAAATATATATTCCAATACTGTTGAACCATACTGTATTTGATCTGTCGGTTGATATATATTCTATACACTGTAAAAAAGATGACTATTTTGCTGCATCGTCACTCCCCCGCTTTTATAGAATATCACTATTTTGGCCAATGAGAATGCTCCATGATAGCCTGAAGTAGTCGTTTTCTATAAAAGTGGTGGAGTGACGATGCAGCAAAATAGTCATTTTTTTTTTTAGAGTGTATAATGGGGAAATTTAGTTTAGCAAGAAAAAGCAAACTGGTTGAAATTTCTCTTTCAGCAATTTATACTAATAGATGTAAACATACTTGAATACTTTTGTTCAGCCCTGTGGTTTATCTTGTACCTTTATTACACACCAGTGTTTAGCTAAAATTTAGTTCGAACTAAAATACCCTTAAAACTACTTAAATTAATTTTTCAGAAATTATCATCTATAGGCGTCCATGCATTCAATTTTTTGCATGACCGTGTATCATTTTATCTATATTCTACAAACATTTCTTAGTAAACTGAATGCAGTTCAATGTAAAAATGCATAACTTATTTAAAAACCCCCTTTAAGTAAATTACGTTCATATTTAGTAAGTTTTAGGATTTCTTTTGTCTAATCCTGTTCATCAACTATAGCATATTTACACACCAAATAATACGCATGCATTTAGTGAAACTTAAAAGAGCATATCATAATTAAAAGTTCATTTCATCCTTCTATCAGCCATCATCGGTAATATACAGGACTTCGGATAGAATATACTATTTGAAATATTTTGTATGTCCCTGTAGCACTTCATATTATGCGTAAAATATTAAGCCTCAGCGGTGTATAACAACTTTGTTATACATGCAATCGTTCAACATAATTAAAATATTGTTGCAAAGAATGCCCCTTTTTATTATTAAGTAATAGCATTCTTTTGTGTAGACCTGTAAATGAATTATAAATATTCGTTTCACTGTATATTTTACAGAATACATATTTTAGTGCATTTCGCAAATGCATATAAATTTGAATATGTTTCACACAGTGTAATGCCTTTAAAATTTATTTAAAACAATTTTTCCCCATACACTGTAAAAAAAAAGGGTCGATCTACTAAAAAAACTTTAGTGATCCTTGTAATTACTAAAAAATTTTTAGTAATCTTAGTGGGTTACTAGAAAATCTGTAAGAATTACTAGAAAAAAGTTAGCAATGAATAAGAGTTAATAGTTTAATATTTTAATAGCTATTACTAAAACTCACTTGGTGTGGCCTTGATAGCATAGTGGTTATAGTAACGGACTCCAGGCTGAAAGGGCCCGGGTTCGATGCTGGACACAGCCAATTACGCCCCGAATGTATGTAGTGCAAGTACTCGTTAATAAAGGGATTATGAAAATCCTGTCGGAGGTGGTAGCAATGTTTGGTGCTGCCATGTATTGCGGTTTTGCCGAAAATCTATCGCTTCAGAAGTCTGGATGCAGCTCGAAGGAAGCTCTTGCCCTTCGAGCGCACGTAAAGGTTATTAAAAATCATTTTGGAGCTATTACTAAATTTTGCTTGGTGGTTCATACTAAAAATTTTTAAGTTAGTTATACAAAAAATTCTTTTGTTCAGTTTACAAAAGAAATGCTTGTTTCACTTACAAAAAAAAGTTTGTAATGGTTACTAAAAAATTCTGTGGAATACAAATTTACTAAAAAATTTTTAGTAACCTCTTGAATTTTTTTTACAGTGTAGGCTGTATAATGCAACGGAAAACTTTTGACTATCCTTGTAAATAAACAAATCGTGGTAGAAAGTTTATTTACAATAGGGTTCGTGCTAGGGTAAACCTCAATAACATTAAAAAAATTTTTTGTCAGTGCGAGCATATTTACGAGAGTTAGAGCGCGGTCAGACGGACAGACAAGCCGAAAGCATAAACACGTTTCAACTTTGTTGGAAAGTGTTAAAAATCAGAACAGGACATTTCCCCCAAATTCCATTAATTTCTCCAATTGATTATTAAGTTGTAGTATTTCTAAAATCAATTTTTGACAAATTAAATTAGAGGTTTCTCTGTAATGTGATTTTTCTCCACGTATTTTGCCGGAATGGAGTGGAAGTTCCTGTACAAATTTTTACATATGGTTCAACATCTTTGGGCCAAAATTTTCATTTTTTATTTCTACATCTCTTAAATGTGTAGATTATTGATCTAAAGCGATTTCGTGATTTTTCAGTTCCTTACTGCATTTTTTTTTCTCAATGAATGTAATTCCATATTTTATTCTATTGTAAAAATTTTATTTTATTTATTTATTTGTTTATTTTATTTTATTTTATTTTATTTTATTTTACTTTATTTTATTTATTTATCTATTTGTTTTATTTCATTTTATTTATTTTATTTATTTATTTTTTAAACCCTATTTTTCAAAAGGGACTACACTTTTTACGAACTATTCGACTAATTTATTTCCCTTTTTTTAATCAAAAAAGGCTTATCGTTGTTGCTGGAGTTTATATCACCGAAAAGTATCATATTTATTAGTTAAATATTTTCTAAAGCTCTCAAAAAGTAAAAAAAAAAAAAAAAAAAAGGCGAAAATGTAATTTTTTTTTTTTTTTTTTTTCAAATAACCGCCATTTTGTCAAAAATTATTTTTTTAAACCAAATGTTTGTCCAAGTTCCAAAGAATATAATGCCTTTTTTACACTATGTCGACAAAAAATGTTTGAACGACTTGTGGCCAGAAAAAATAGTCGCCCGATTTAACTGTTGACATATGTTTCAACTCATCACCGAGTCATTTTCGAAACAAATCAAAAATGATTTTTCAAAGTTACACGGTCCATGGTGCATTGAACTGAAACACCATCATTCAGTTTTTCAAGTGACGTTCGTCATTTTTTATTTTACTTGGATTTTAATTTCTATTTTATGAAACCACCGAGCAAATTCGTACCACAGTTTTGATAGGTTGAATGATTTTATATCGCTATTCTATGCATATGGAATTTTCGCATGTTAGAATAATTATTGTTTTTCTTATAATGGATGGATAAAATTGTTTGGAGGAAAGAATTATTTTACTCTCGTTGAAATTTATATTTTTTTTCTTGGTGTAATTTTGCAAATAGAAAAACCGTTTCTTTTTTATTATATTTAATATCGACGACATGCTCTTTCTTTCTACATTTAAATTTTTCTGCTTACCATTCCAATACAGAAAATCTTTATCCGTCTGCTCTAATTAAGGGTATTTCACAAACTCCTGATCCTGAATAATTTTCGAAATTAATTGGATCAATCTTAGTGCAAACAAAATATTATCCCTTTGAAATGGCTATCGCTAAAATCGAGTAAATCCTGTAAAAATGCAGCACAGCAGCGACAACTGTTGGCTGTTATACACTAAAACCTAATCAGCAAAAGCTTATGTCAATGTCTAACTAAAACTAAAGTTGGGTGAAAATCCATGCAGTAGTTTTTGGAGTAAAGAGAACCATTGTGGAAATCGTAAAAATTGCACTATAGGAACTCCACCTGTTAAGAAATGTGCACCAAAGTGCAATCAACGCCGACTCATATCAGGGATTAACAGAATCTGAAGTTCGCTGAAAATCCGTGCATTAGTTTTTGAGATAGAGCTATTGAAGAAATCGTGAAAAATGCAACATAGCTTCTCACCTGTCAGGCAATTTACATCAAAAACTAATCAAGATATAACTGAATATAAAGTTTTGAGAAATTCCGTGTATTAGTTCTTGAGATAGAGCGTCTGCAAAATTTTTGTCACATACAGAGTGGCAGACAGACATTTTGTAAAAACATGTTCTTTGGGTTCTCTGACCCCTAAAACGTGTAAATCCGTCGAAAATCGGAATTCGAAAATTTTCACGAATCCAATACTTTCTTTTTGTAAAGACAGAAGAAAAAAAAGCAGTCTGATCATGCTTTATTTCTTAAAAAGGTATATAATTGGCCAAAATTTCCACAAATTTAAGTATGCAAATATCTCAAAAACAAGACTTGCTAGAGTAAATCTAAAATTAATTTCGAAGTCGGCAATAAAATAAAAATAAATAAATAAATAAAAATAAATAAATAAATAAAAATAAAAATAAATAAATAAATAAAAAAATAATAAAAAAAATGCACGAGAAACAAACTTATTTCAGTTATCAGGGACTACCTGAATAAAATTTTAATTAAATTCTGTGCATTAGTTCTTCAGATAGAATGCCCACAAAATATGTGTTACACAGATATAGACAGACAGACATTTTGTAAAAACATGTTGTTCGGGATCTCTGACTCTCTAAAATGCATAAATCCATGAAAAATTTTCACGAACTCAATATTTTCTTCTTGTAAAGATAGAAAAAAGTACAAATACGAATGCATTAATTCGAGGTCTCATGCTGACCTAATCCACGCTCGCTGACAATTTCTGTTCTAAAATCAAAGCTGGTTTTGATGTCATAATCATTTATAATTATTCATTTCATTAACGTGAAAAATCCTCAGTTTCCCACTATTTCATTTCATCACTTCCTGTGATGCAAAACCATTCGAAGGAAATACGTCTAGCAGTGGGAAAGGTAGAAATCATATCAAATAAAACTACCCATTGTCGTAATTAATTAATAACGTATTCATTTCCCAGAACAAAGAAATAAAACTATTGCTACGAACATGATTTTAAATAAACTTCCGGGTAGCAACGAATGAAACATTCGAGTTTAAAGCATGTTAGTTGACATTTTTGGCATAGGATTTTCATGTAAAATTACTTAAATGCTTCCTGATAACCCGTTGAAATTAGAAGATTTATTTATTAATCTTTGCATGCTATTATAATCGAAATTAATTTTATGGTAAATGCAAAAAGCTTTTGTTATTAAAATTCAACAAATTCAAATAAAATAAAATAAAATTAAATATTTCAGATAAAATTAGTTCACATATTAAGTTAATCAGAGGTTCAGTGGTCCAGTTTGAATAAATCAGCTCATATTTTCTGTCTGACGCAGAAAAATAAATTAGTGCATATTCACATTGTAGATATTATGTTTCTTATTAACCCTTTATCTACCAGCAGTACTTATAAGTACCATTAAAATAACTTATTATAAAATTCTTTTAATACGTCAGTTAGTTGTAATAAGGTACCCTGGGGTAATAACGCCACGTAAGTTCTACCAATTTTCACGGCTTAGTTTTCGGTTGTATTTTTCAAACAAATATAGGATCTGATACAGCAACTCATTGACTATCTATATAAAATGAAATAATTTAACAGATATGTATTCATAAAATGTAATGGCGTTTTTTCTTGACCCATGCTATTTGGCGTTATTACCCACCTATATGGGTAATAACGCCATGCAAAGAAAACTATGAAATAAGATGGAATAATTGCATGTAGATAGCCCAATTCTAAAAATACAAACTCTACAAACTTAAAAATTGACAAATTGCATTCTAAGCTATTGAAAATGTTCAATTTTTTGTGAAAGTGTAAGAAAAATAAACGTGTGGTGTGGGAGGGGGGAATGAGGCAAAAGAATATCAGACCGTGAGCTTCTTTTTGCTTAAAAAGGACCGCTTAAATAGAAATATGAGAAACATTGCACAGTTTTAACTGTGTTTATCTGAATCAGTATTTAGGATGTAGCTCGGCCACTGTTGGGAATCAACAGGGGTATTAATATCAAGGATTGGCGTTATTACCCCGGTATAGTTATTGCGCAGTACATTTTAAATTACAAATTATCTCGAGAAGATATCCAAAATCTTCAACAACATTTTAAAAGTACATGAAATGCACTACAAATTTATGTAATTAACAAAGTATTTCCGGATAAAAAGATAGTCTTCACATCACAAAACGTATCTCGCAAATTTTAGATCAAGCGTTAATTTTAGTTGTTTGTAAAAACAATAAGACCTAAAAATGAAACAAATTAACTTGAAGCTGTTTTTTGCGATTTATATTACTCAAAACCCTTCTGCGCAGAGCACATGGGTGTCATTTACCTGATTATTTCACAATTATGCAAAATATAAGCACTTGGCGTTATTACCCCGCCTGGCGTTGTTACCCCAGGGTACCTTACTGTTTAGAATGCGTTACAGATACATTACTTTATCTTGTTCCAAAAGCATTAATGGCTGCACAAAACAAGAATATTTTTAAAAGGATGATTTCTTTTGCCTCTGCATCTTTTCAGCCTTCTTAGCGCGGAGGGAGGGGGATGGGGATTTTTCAATTCGGAAATATTTCTATATTTATATTGTAAGAACATCCTATTTGTACATTTTAGAATTCTACAAAATACTAAGAAAATAATTAAAAATAAAAGATTTGAGTGGTGTTATAAAAATTGCACAAAATCCCTGTAAATTCAAATTTAATTAATCCTTCTAAATCTGACAAATATTTATTAAATAATTATGTAAATATTTTAATTTAGTTTAAACAATTTGCGTAAAATGCTTTCGAATGTAACACTTTCATGAATTCATAATGCGGTAGATAAAGGGTTAAACTGTTCTAAAAACTTCATTTTATGCTAAGAAAAGAATAAGATTATAAAAAAATTAGAGTATATAACTATTGCAATATTAAACATCATGTTATCTTTATATGTACACATAGGATGATGGAGTGTTGAAATACTTATTATAGTTACAATTTAATATTTCTGCAAAACTGTCAAAAACCTCAAAACTAAATTAGATTTTTGATTTTGATTTCATTTAGATTTTCCGAACATAAATTCATTTAGTGACCTTGGTATTTTTTCCATGGGAGGCTTAAAATGTTTTATAGGGGGGGGGGGGGGATTGAGCCCGCTAGCATCTCTTTAGCTACGGCTCTAAACAATCACAACAGTTTTGGTTGTAGTTTTAATTTCGAAAACTAAATTACTGATTACCTCTAAGTTTGTATTTTCACAGTTGCATTTTTTTTTTACATAGAAGCAGTATTGAATTCCAAAGTCCACCCAGCGCCAACCCCTGAATTCAACACTGCAGAGCCGTCCTAGAGAGACCTCGCTACTTGACACAAAATATTTCTTTTAATAAAAAAAGAACGTATAATAGAAAATTTTTAATATAAATTTCTGATTTTAGTCAAGAAAGATAGTGGTCTCGACATAAAATATGCCTATGCTGAAAGAGAGACTTTCACCATCAATTTGCCATCATTGTTTTTGAAATTGGTTCTGCAGTTCCAGAAATTACCCCTACAAACACACAAACAAATGCTACTCCTTTATCATAGCTAGGGGATCGAACCCTGGCTCCCCAGGTCAGAGTATATAGGTGAAAACCATTCTTTTTTATTGACAGTATTGTAGATAAGATTATGTTAAGAGTCTTAAAGAAAAGGGCCTCGCAAAATCCTTGCACCCGGCCTCGCTTTAAACCGTTCTCCATAAGGACGGCTCTGGCGCGAGGGGCTGCTCCCTGAATTCAACACTGCATAAAAGCGCTTCAAATATAAGCATTTATAAATCAAGGTAATGATAGAGAAAATTCCAAAGAATCTATAGAAAACTTGTGAAAATGGGATCTGTCTACAGAGGAGACTTGTTCTGTATTTTAATAACAGAATAATTTTATTTTTTCAATCATATTTTTTCTCTTGAAGTTTAATAATTTTAAACCGTCTGAAAATCTTTTAAAAATCTGCAAAAATATACTTAAAATGTCAAAATTCAGGAAGAGGCCCTGTCCTTTCTTCTTCATATCCATTCATCTTATAAATGCTGATACTAACCCTGTCAAGGGGAAAGCACTTCCATTGCTAAAATGTTTAAATGCATGAATTAATTCAAATGACGGGCAAATTTATTTGAAAATAAGAATAAAGAATACTGCCCAGTTAAACTGATGGCATTGATCTCACAGGCTACAAATACTAATTGTACATTAAAGCCTTATATGTTCAAGGGTTAATTCCGTTCGAAAAAAAAAAAAATAAGAAGAGGAAACAGCTCTCTCCTTTCCTCTTTTATTATACTTAATCATTAAACCTCCTATACTATCAAAGACATGCTTTATCATATAAAAAATCTATATCCAAAATTCAGAGCAAATGAGATAATTTTTAATAAAAACCCATTTAGCATTTATATAATTTTAAAGGAGTTATCCCCCTCTTTTATACTTAACCATTATACTTCCAAAACTATTCAGAGATTTGAACGAAATCTGAAAATTCTGCTTGAAAAACCCATTTATATAAATTAAGAGTGGGGCATTAGAACCCCTGTTCCCCCTATTTATACTTATTCAATGAACACCTGATATCAGTCACGGAATCGCCTCATCAGAATGATCCTAATCTAAATTTTGAACGAAAACTGTTAATTCTGCATGAAAATCCCATTTATATCAACTAAGGGGAGGGGTATGAGCCCCCCGTTCCCCGTCTTATACATATCGAATGAACTCCAAAAACTAATCAGGGAAGCGCCTTGTCAGGATATACCTACATACACAATTTCAAGTGGATCGGATATTTTTATCACGAGTTATCGCGTTACGCACGAACGAACATACAGAACGGACGGGCACATAAGCTCTCAGGCTATGATAGCTTGTGAGCTAAAAAGTTATGTTTCTCATACATAATAAACATAAACAATTGCAGTAAAAATCTGGTGCTACTGTGGCATTTGAGAATTGAAATAGGATGGTTTGATAAACTTACCATTGTTCTTGAAAATATTAAAAGATACAATGAAACAATTAAAAGATATTTTTAAAAAATTGTTTAAAATAAAATGCTTAATAAACTCCATTAACATTATTTATTCCTGATGTCTCTTGTGCCAAGTGCATTTTATACAATTTTATTTTACAACCTTGAATAAATTTTGAAATGTTTTTATTTATTTTTCTAAAAGAAATGCGTTAATTTATAAAATAGGACTGCGTAGGGAAAATGGGTTTTAATGATTTAGAATAAACTTTAAAATAGCAAGTTTATGGTGCATCAGTTTTCTGTAATTTTTATAATAGCCTGAGGGAAAATGTTTTAAACCTTTCGCGTCCGATTTTTTTTTTTTTTTTTTTTTTTTTTTTTTTTAATGCTTAGAAAAAAAATACTTTTGCGTTAATAACATTAACACCAGCTATCCATATAGATTAATTAATGTTTAAAGATTGTTTATTTGTCTGAAAGATAGCCAATGTTGTTGTTTTGCATATTATTCTATAATATTCATATGACAATAAGTTAAAGAAGAACTTTTGGAGAAGTTTAGAAAATACAGTCGACTCTCGTTAATTCGAAATCGGATAATTCGAATCTTCGCTTAATTCGAACTAAACACGAAGTCCCAAAATTTTCAATGGCAGAATAACGTTAAAATTTTTCATTCATTCGAACTCTTTTTATCTTGACTTCGTTTAATTCGAACTAACGAGAATTCCGATTTTTCATTTTTCTCTTCTTTCTTACGGATTTCAGATCATTTGAATAACTTTCTTTCTTTGATTTTTGTGAAAATAGTTCCGAACAAGTATACATATAGTCCAATACATTTGATATCCACTTTTTTAGTGCCCCGCCAGTCCATCAGTGACACTTTAAATTTTGATTCCATTGTGCTTGTATCTAATCTTTTAATTAGTTTACGTATTTATACATTCTAATTCAATATTAAGTCATATTCTAATGATAACAGACGAAATAAATTTTAAAAACACTATAACATTAATTCCTTTGTAATAGTACCATATTAAGCATGTTTTTATTTCATATTTTCCATAATTCGAACTTCGGATAATTCGAACATTTCTTGTAGTCCCGACGAGTTCGAATTAACGAGAGTCGACTGTATTGTGTTACAATAAGATTTAACTTATATTGCAACTTTCTAATGCTTTTGCACTTTATGACACATGATTCTTTCAGGAAAGTAACTTTTATTTTAAAATTAAAATGTAAAATATAAGTTTAAAATAAAAGAATGACAAACTGCCCAAATAGAATTAATAAATAATAATAATTATTATTATTACTAAATGAAGTTATATAATAAATGCGTAGACATATACTAACATTACTATATGTAAATAATAGCAAAAGTATTTCTTAAAACAAAATAATACTTCATTAAAAGACATGTATTATTAATAGTACACCAGACCCGAAATAGTTAAAATTAACTTTGTTTTCTAATTTAATATATTTGTCTTGGTGCAAAAATCAATTTTATTGTTTGTAATTTAATTCTCTGATAATCATTTATACGTTGAAAAATTAGTTTGTATCCACTAAACAAGATGAAAGATAATTTATTTTTATTTATGTCTCTCTTAATGATTTATTAGTAGATAATGATTCTAGAGTTATTTAATGAATATTTATGACTATTATAATGAATTTAGACTAATTTAATATAGATTTGAGATCTTTGTAATGGTTTTGGAGTCTTAATAAAGATTAATTAGCTTTATAATTATTTTGGGATAATTAAAAAAATATATTAGTTTTATAATTATTTTGATGTCATTGAATAAAGATTTATAGGTCATATAATGATTTCAAGGTAATTTAACTTGTTTGTATCATAATAGAATTAAAGTAATTTCAATTGATCTTTCGATAACTATTTAGTTATTCCGTCGACCAATTTCACCAAATTATACAAATCCCCAAACTAATAACCAAACTAATAACCAAATTATACACATTGTCATATTTTTTATTTTAAATAACCATAAAATAAATAATTAGTAGAATATTAATAAAAACACAAATAAAAAGTTGAAATAAAAATCCCTTAATGATGTTTTAAACACGTGTATTAAATTTAATGTCATTGAATATCACATTCACGATCATCTATTATTGGCATTTAATCTTATAGATTGGCGATAGTTTTTTGAACGGCGGTATAACCAAGTAGTACCGATTTTTTTAAGTATGCAACATTTTTTATGTATAATATGAATATTCCAATAAAAGTTTGCCCTGGGTCTTTAACCAGAAAAAGAACAATCATATATCTTGACTTTGTATAAACAAAGAGTATAATGTAGTACAGTCCACTCTCGTTAATTCGAAATCGGATAAATCGAATCTTCGGTTAATTCGAACTAGGCATTAAGTCCCGAAATTTTCATGGCAAAATAATATTAAAAATTTTCATTAATTTGAACCCATTTTCTTTTGATTTCGTTTAATTCGAACTAAACATAATTCCGAATTTTCATTTTTTATTACTTTCTCACGGACTTCAAATTCCTGAAATAACTTAATTTTTTTCCTTTTTGTCAGAATTGTTTTGAATCAGTACCTCCACCGACCCCTTTCTTCCATTATGTTTGTTTCTAATCCCTTAATTAGTTTATATAGTTATATATTTTAATTTAATATTAAGTCATATTCTAATAACAATTGAAATAAATTCAGAAAATACTACAACATTGATTCCTCTCGTACTTTCCATAATTCGAACTCCGGATAATTCGAACATTTCTCCTGGTCCCGACGGGTTCGAATTAACGAGAGTCGACTGTATCATGAAATTTAATGTGGTATATTTTATTTTATTTTATTTAATAGACTATTTAAACAACTTATGGTTCTCCCACCCTCCTGATTTTTGCCTTTATGTTTCAAAACAATTCATGGACCCATAATATATTTCTCTCTTTGTTTAATGCAAGAAAAGTATTCTCATGGAGGGAAAAAAGAAAAAAAGGTTCTTCCAAAAATCGCAATTTTTAAAAAGAAGCAAAAACTTGTCCTTTGAGACAATTCCAAAAGTTCCTCGCCCCATAACCAGGTCACGGACTTGCCTAAACGATTGGAGGTGTTGAGATCGCCAAACATTGCGTAGTTATTTTATTTTCGTGACTATGGGACACGACTTGGGACCGTTTTTGTTCCGAATACTTTAATTCTTAACATCGTTTTCTAAAGATCGTCTGAAAAGCTGCAATGCTAAAACATTCGTGTTATAAGTGATCGTAAATGATTTTAGATTCGCCTGTCAAAAGGAAAAAAAAAAAAAAAAAAAAAAAAAAAAAAAAGAATAATAAAATTTAATTGAAAACAATGGATTACTAAGTTGTTATGGTAAAATTTTAATCATTAGTTTCTCATATTACAGTTTCTTTTTAGGTGCGTTCGTAATTATGTAAATACGTAGCACCTATAGTTGTCGTTCAGTCCGTCCGTCCGTCTGTGTGTCCGTCTGTCTGTCCGTCCGCATATAACAACGCAAAACCTACCCAACCGAATCTTTTGAAATTTAAATTACATAATTATAACATAATTTTGTCGAGTCATTTCAAATTTTATGAGAATCGGATGGATAGATCAATTACAGAGACGATCAAAAGTATTCCGTTACATTACGGTCAATGGGGAAAAATGTTTCAAATGCATTTTAATCGTTCGAAATTTAAATACATACAGTAGACTCCCTTAAATCCGCACAGCTTGGGACCAGAGGTTGTGCGGATTTTAGAATTTTGCGGATTTCTGGTCGTTGCTTTGTTTACATTTTTTAAACAGCAATTTGAGTGCAATTAATAGTGCATTCAGAACTATAATGAATGCTTACAATATAATAAAATATTAAAATAAGTAATAAACTAAAATAATAAAAATTTAGATTATTTTTAAAATGATTAAAGTATTAATAGCAAAGATCAAGTTAATAATCAATAGTGTACGATTAAATATTCATTATAAAGATTAAATGTATTTTTCCAAAATTATTCAAGAAAATTTGCCTCATAAAAGTGTATTACTAATTCACATCAAAATCATAAAATAAGGATTTTTTTTTTCCAGTTTAGACTGGCTTAATAACCAAAAAATCTTGATTAATGCATAAATATATTTGGTAAGAAGATTCTGATTACCAGTGATATCAGCAGTATCTTGAATTTTTTCAAAAAACTTTATTCTAAAATCATGAATAGAGTATTAATAAGAAAATTACAAATTAAAATATATATGGAATTGATACAAAACTAAAAAAATCAAATTTTGTCCCAATATCTGAACTGAAAGTTTCATTGTTTACATCCATAAAATATGTGCGGATTTTAGAGAGTTGCGGATTTCTGGTTTGCGGATTTAAGGGAGTCTACAGTACTTATTACATAATTTTGACATTTAATTTTTTTTTGAAAATAGGATGCATAGATCAAATACAGGGACAATCAAAAGTACTCCGTTACATTACGGTCAATGGAAAAAAAAAAGTTTCAAATGCATTTTAATAATATTGCACTCATTCGAACATAATAATATTGATATGCATCATAAAGTACATATTCTAATATAGATTTTGCATAATCTGTTGTGCAAAGAACATTTTTTATTGATTTACAAGGCCAAACAAAAGTATTCCATTACATAATGAGTATAGGGAGAACATTGTTTGGTGCGCATTTTAATTGTACTTAACTATTTACAATTTTATGAGATTGATATACGAGAGTGATATTTTTAAAACTTCGTTATCGTATGAACGCACCTCATTTGCTACGCTTCACGTGCAATTTCCAACTTGTTTTCTTTTTTTTTTTTTTTACGTTTTTCTATCTTTACAAGAAGAAAGTATTGGATTCGTGAAAATTTTCACAAACCGGTTTTCGACAGATTTACACGTTTTAGGGGGGCGAAGGTTCCAAAAAACATGTTTTTACGAAATGTTTGTCTGTCACTATGTTTGTCTGTAAAGGGTAAAACTGGAAATGAGAAAAAGTGTTTATATTAGCATACTTATTTGTGTTATCCAATTTTAAATTGTTATTAATAATTTTTTTTAAGTTTGCTGTTTAGTATATTTAAATTAAAAAGTGACCGCTAGTTTAAAGAAAATAGCCATATCAGAGGCTAGTGGCCGTTGATGAAATTTTCCTTTTAGTAGTACCAGTTTTGAGTAGTACCAATTATATAAGTGACCACTTTCTTTAAACATATTCCTTTGATTTGAATTTATTTTTACATCTTTTATTGATATACATTGTTTTACAATTAATGCTTATATATATATATAGTTTTTTCCAGTCTAAAATATGGGCACATTATAAGCACGTGTGCATGTGCATTACGCATGCGTAAATACGTTAATTTAATTTCCATAAAAATAAAATTAAAACTAAAAAATGAATCATTACTCTTTTGAAAATTTTCTTTAATTACTATTATTGAATATATCTCTCTGAGCCTTAAAGATTTTGAAAGAGCTGTATTTAATAATGCAATATAATACTTACTTGTCCTATCCAAATCGAATTAATCTGACTCGGACCTGAAAATTCTATTTAAAGTCAATTCGAACCTGGCAAAAATAATTTTATCAATCCAAAATTTGTCCCGAATTTGATACGTTTCAACTGGACCTCAAAAATTCTTAAATCGAACCCGAAATGGAAGAAAACGAGTCAATATTTTAATCCAATTGTAGGAAAGTGTCTACAGTTATATCTTCAACATCGATTTTTCTTTTGGACTGAAAAATAAATACACACACATATTCAAATATACATGTACTTTTTACGAAAAAAAAAATACAGACTTAGACTTTTTTGAAAAATTGCATGAAGCCGAAATCGACCCGCAAGAAATTATGTCTCGAAACCGACCAAAATCCCCAAATTTTCAAGTCAATCCGAATCAGATTCCTCTCCGCAACTTAAAAAAAAAAGTGTTGGTTTCGGGTGAAATCGAGTTATAGCTCACTCGATGCAGGGTTTCTACTTCATACACATCTGGATTCATTTTTGCGTGTTGCCAAACATTTGTGAATAAATTTATAAAAAAGTAACAAATACAATAAAAATTATTTTGGCTAGACAGCTAGCAGGAACAATTAGAGGAAAAACAACGGCAGGGGGTTGGATAATCCACAACTATTCGCTCACATTTGACGTCATTTATGTTATAAATAGATGTATCACAACCTGGTTTATTTAAAAAAAAAAAAAAAAAAAAAAAAAAAAAAAAAAAACGAAGAGAGAAAAGTGTGTTTTATATTCCAAATAGAATCACACCATTTTCACAGGGTTGAAACGTAGGATACGAGGTCATATCAGAATACAGAAACAAAACACACAAAATAAAATTGGAATTAAATTGAAGGTTAAACTGGTTTTTTGAACTCGTGCTGCCTATTTTTCAGTGTCAGCTTCTTTCTTGGATTTTCTCTGGCGTTCTATCTGTTTTTGATTTTCTTTCTTTCTTTTTTTCTTGTGTGTGTATATTAGTTTGTATTTAGCTAGGAAAATGTTGTTTTGTTGTATTTACTACGGCGTAGTATCTATTTTAAACAAAAGCATTTGTTGAGCGCTTGGCATGGAATGGAAAAAAAAATATTTCGATTGTTCTTCCTTAATTCTGTGCAATTCAGAGGCGTAGTAGTTCAAAAGTTTTGGGTAGAGCTCAAGAATCGATTTTCGAATAAATTAAATAATTAGAATCATGAATAAAATATTAAATAATCAAACTACTAATTGTCAATGTTGATATCCTAAAATCGGTATTTTCGAGAACCTCGATTGCGTAAGATTAACGAAGTCGAGTCCTATTGCCCCATAAGTGGCCGAGAGGTTCTGACCTCTCAACTGATAGACGGCAGGTGCTGGGTTCGAGCCTGATCGCGGCCGTCGGCCTAACCGTTCGGAGTTTTCGTGGTTTTCTTCGACCCTTGCGTAAATAATGGTTAGGTTCCCTTAGAAAGACCCCACGAAGGGCATTCCACCCAGGGCCTATATCTCTAGAGTAGATAATCGGCCGCCGACACAAAATAAATAAATAAAATTGAGTCCTATTTATATGATTTACACATACTCATCGAGCTAGTAACATAAAGCTACATCTTACTTTCAGCACATAAATTGGAAAATTCATTTCCCTCTGTAAAGGTTAAAATATTTTAAAGATAATTATGAGTACAATAACCCCTTAAGGGTGTTTTTAAATCAAAAAACGCAACTTTGTGACATAAGTTTTCACATTGCAAACGCATGCATGAAACTAGCAGGGTGTTGTTATTTAGAAACTATCTAATCGCACTCTTTTTTTTTTTTTTGACAACCGCAATATATATTTCAGCTTAAAATAATATTTAAATATCCAGTTTGTATCTTAATTGGAACTTGATATATTAATTTTTACTTTCTTCTATCTTCAATAGAAGAAAGTATTGTAATCGAAATTTTTTCGACTTCCTGTTTTCGACGGATTTACACGTTTTAGGGGTCAGAGATTCCAAAAAACATGTTTTTACAAAATGTCTGTCTGTCCGTGTGTCTGTCCGAGTGTCTGTGTGTGTCTCTCTGTGTGTGTGTGTGTCTGTGTGTATGTCGCCATTCTACCATAAAAAAGTGTATGAAGTTATGCATAGAATTGAACCAAATTTTTTGTGAATGTTTTTGGCTATGGCAAGCAGGTCCTCCTTCAGTTTTGAAATATTCCGCCAGAAGGGGGCGCTGCAATCGCGATTTTTGTGCCATTTTCAATATTGTACCGACCAAAAGTATATGAAGTTATGCATCGAATTGAACCAAATTTTTTGTGTATGTGCATGACTATTGCTAGTTGGTCCTCCCTGAATTTGAAAAAAATCCGTCTGAAGGGGTCGCTGTAATCGCGATTTTTGTGCCAAATTTCAAATATTGTACCGACCAAAAGTACATGAAGTTATGCATCGAATTGAACGAAATTTTTTGTGTAAGTGTATGGTTATAGCTAGTTGAATCGCCCTGAATCTGAAAAAAATACGCCGGAAGGGGGCACTGCAATAGCGAATTTTATGCTATTTTCAATATTGCACCACATAAAAGTGCATGAAGTTAGTTCTAGAACTGAACTAAATTTTTTGTATATGATTTTTTTTTGGTAAGGCAAATAAGTCCTCCCTAAATTTAAAAAAAAAAAAAAAAAAAAAAAAAAAAAAAAAAATGAATCTGCCTATCATTCTATTGGCCATCAGCTCGTGCAGAGACGGAAATTCGTTTTTACTCCGATTAATTGATTGACGCAGAAATTTAAGATGAAAATCAAAGTTGGTATGGTATTGAATTTAAATTATTAAAGCATTAAAATGAGTAATTATTTTTTTTAAATATTAAAATGTAGGTATGAGATAGAAGAAAGTTTTGGGATTGACACATCCAACTAGTTTCGTTTAGGCTTGTTTTCAAAATCTACCTTTCAAAACAATGATTATCATGACAATGACCACTTGTGAAAATGCATTTTTCTTCATGATGGATTTTTTCACCCTTTCTTGAATTTAAATTATTATAACTTAAGAACCATTAAAGATAAATAGTTCAAACTTGGAGCTTGGTTTTTTCAATTGCTTGCTGTAATTTTGAAAAAAATTACAGCAAATTTGAAAAAAAAAAAAAAAAAAAAAAAAAAAAAAAAAAAAAAAAAAAAGATATATTTTTTTAAGTTACATCTTTTTTTAAAAAAGATTTTTACTTTAAATATTTTTAATTAAAATAGCATTTTAAAAAATACTGAAGCAAAATTAGAACTTATACACTATATTGCCATTGATTATGGGACACTTGCGATTTTAGACATTTTATTAAATATCTAGAAAAATACATTAGGAATCATCTCGAAACTCTTAGTGTATAAATATAATAGTATACGTCATACATCTCCGTGAAGATTTTTTTACCGAAACTCCATAGGGGACCGTCAACAAATTAAAAAAGAATGAATATCTTTTGAATAACCCTGTCAAAACTAATGTAGCAAAAGCGCTCAAACTCTAGATTATGATTGAATGCCTTATTGTAATACACTGTGTTCATTTTTATGCAAATAGCATGCATACTCGCAGAGTAATTAAGGTTTTTATAAAAATGGCCCCAAATTTTTCTAAGTTTTTCCCTTATAATTTTCAGAGTTCTTAATATAAAATAATATTTTTTTCAGAAAATATGACAAACAACATTGCACACAGTACCCTGTAATCAGAATTAAAAAATAATGAAAATTGTATACAAAATGAGTTGGTTTACTAAATAATTTTTTACTGCGCATGCGTCAGCGATATCAAAATTTCATTTGCATATTATGTTAGTTAAATGTATAGAGCAACTTTTGTGAAAGTCACAAAATCATAACTTGAAAATTCTGAAAATAATCGTCAATTGAATAAGTTGAAAATCCGTTATTCTCAAAATGAAGCAAAAACAAGAGGGGTTGTATCCATATATCCATTGATTAGTGTCAATATAGAATACACAATACGGGATGTTACGACTACTTTTGGATAAAATCCCTCATTTTTTTGCTTCATTTTGGAAACAACGGATTTTGTCCTTTTTCTATAGACGATTACTTTCAGAATTTTCAAGCTATAATTTTGAGATTTTTACAAAAGTTGCTCTATACATTTAGCTAACATAATATGCAAATGAAATTTTGATATCTTTGACGCATGCGCAGTAAAAAATTATTTAGTAAACCTACTCATTTTTCATACAATTTTTATTATTTTTTAATTCTGATTACAGGGTACTGTGTGCAATGTTGTTTGTCATATTTTCTGAAAAAAATATTATTTTATATTAAGAACTCTGAAAATTATAAGGGAAAAACTTAGAAAAATTTGGGGCCATTTTTATAAAAACCTTAATTACTCTGCGAGTATGCATGCTATTTGCATAAAAATGAACACAGTGTATTACAATAAGGCATTCAATCATAATCTAGAGTTTGAGCGCTTTTGCTACATTAGTTTTGACAGGGTTATTCAAAAGATATTCATTCTTTTTTAATTTGTTGACGGTCCCCTATGGAGTTTCGGTAAAAAATCTTCACGGAGATGTATGACGTATACTATTATATTTATACACTAAGAGTTTCGAGATGATTCCTAATGTATTTTTCTAGATATTTAGTAAAATGTCTAAAATCGCAAGTGCCCCATAATCAATGGCAATATAGTGTATATTTCTGTTTAAATGAAAAAAAAGATGAAATTCTACAAATAATATTTAGAGTTATAGCGATTTTAAATTCCTCCACTTAAAAAAAAAAAAAAAAAAAAAAAAAAAAAAAAAAAAAAAAACTGAGAGGTATTATGATGTGATTTTGCTTACTAATAATACTTTTAACCGTCACAAAAAATTTCAGAATTTTAACTCAATAAATAAAAAATATTTTTAAATGCGTCTTGGATCCTCCTAAATAATACCTTTTTTCCGGGCTACCTTTAACCAAGGAAATATAATATGAATATAGTCCATTTGAACTTTCAAAGTTGGTACAATCTTTAATATTATAGACAATTCGCCATTTTTAAATAATCCTTTTACATTCGCTAGGATTAGTTTCGAGGAAAACTGTCAAAATCGCAAATGTTGAGCCAATCTTCCCGTGTATAAAAGGTGATTAGTTTTAAAATTTAGTTTTAATGAAAAAAAGTATCTGAAACGTAAATACAGTCGAGTCTCTCTATAACGAAACTCCATACATCGATTTTCTCTTTATAACGAATTTTTAGTAAGAACGGTCCCCTTTTCGCATGATTACATTAAAAACAGTCTCTATATAGCGAAATATCGATCTTCATATAACGAATTTTTTCATAAATTGGTCTTAATTTATTTAGTTTTGAAAGGCTTCGAAATCATATGGAATCAATTTTTCATCACTCTTTTTTGAAACAGCTTAAATAATTAAGAAATAAAATGTTAGGTTAATAAAAGAAATTTAATAAAAGATTATAAACATTTCAAATTATCAATTCAAAACATCAAAAATAATATCTGTTCAAATTTCACACATTAAATACGATTTTAAACATCATTCTCTATACATCGAATTTCTCTATATAACGAATTTTTTGCTGGAACGGTGCATTTCGTTATATAGAGACTCGACTGTATATGTTTATTAAGTATTAAAAAGTACATGTTGTAAGTAATTTTGAATAGTTATAAACAATTTTTATAGAGTTTAGTGTTGCTAATTGTTTGGAAAAACATCTTTTGTTCATGAATTTCTATAGTACGAAAAGTTGTAGTTTTAATTGCTCTTTTAAATTTAAATCTCCTCTGTTAAAGATAGCAAGTAGTAGATTAGTGAGGGTTCTGCGGCAGTTAGACGGAGGGAGGAGGAGCAGCTGCTCAGCTGCTCATAAATCAGACCCTAATTAAGAAGCAAATTTGTGCAGCTCCCAATTTCCAATTAACAATCTCTCAAAATCAAAGATACTTTTTTATCTCATTTTTTCGTTTTCACTGATATTTTAGAAAGGTTTATACATATAAAAAGTTTTTCACAGTCATGTCTGATTTATTTTATAAAGGTATGATTGTGTCACTATGCATGTGTGTGCATAAATATCCTGTGTATATATGTATGTTTAAAACTAAATTTCTGAGTGCATGTGTGTATGTGGATACTTGTGTGTCTGTCTGATCAATCTTTTGTGTGACTATCTATTTATGATTTTTAAAAAGTTTTAGAAAAATTTACTTTAAAAAATACTTAATAAAACTTGCTTTGGTTAAAAAAGTTTTTGAAAATGAACCTAACTTCAAAAAAATTTACAAAATTTACATCAAGAAAAGTAAAAACATTTTAACAAATTATAAAAAAGATTTTAGCAAATTTTAAAAAGTTTTAACAAATGAAAAAAGTTTTAGTAAATTTGCTAGAACTTTTTAAATTTGTTAAAACTTTTTAAAATTTGTTTAAAAACTTTTTAAAAAACTTTTGACAAACTAAATTTGTTAAAAAAAATTACCTTTTTAAATTTGTTAAAATTTTTTTATAAATTTGCTAAAACTTTTTTTAATTTGCTGAAATTTTTTTTAATTTGTCAAAACTTTTTTTTTAATTTGCTGAAACTTTTTTAAAAAATTTGCTGAAACTTTTTTTTAAAATTTGCTAAAACGTTTTTACTTTTCTTAATGTAAATTTTGTGAAATTTTTTGAAGTTAGGTTCATTCACAAAAAACTTCTTTAACTTAAGTAAATATATTTAAGCATTTTTTCAAAGTAATGCAAATTTTTCTAAAGCTTCTTAAAACTCAAAATAGAAAGCCACACAAAGAAATTCATACACATAGTACATGTATCCACATATACACATACACACAGAAATAACAGATTTAAACATACATTTATACACAGGATATTTATGCACACACATGCATGATGACACAATGATATATTTTTATGAAATCAGTTAAATATCTATACTATGAATAACTTTTTATGTGTATAAACCTTTCTAAAATATCAGTGAAAACGAGAAAATCAGATTAAAAAGTATCTTTGATTTTGAGAGATTGTTAGTTGGAAAGCGGGAGCTGCACAAATTTGCTTCTTAATTAGGGTCTGTTTTTCGACTGAATTTCGGATTGAATTTATATTCCGAAAATCCAAATGAAATTCTGTTAAAAAATCTTAATTTAGTTTTGAGGCTCTTTCACAGTTTTGCAGAAATAATAAATTGCAACTAAAATAAGTGTTTCAACACTCGTTCATCCTATTTGCACACATGAAGCTAAAAAGACGTTTAATTTTGCACTAGTTATACACTCGAATTTTTCATCATCCTACTCTTTTCTTAGCATAATATGAAGTTATTACAACAATTTAATGGGAAACATAGTAACTACAGTGTGAATATGCACTAATTTATCTTTCTGCGTCACAAATAAAGAGAGAGAAAATATGAGCCCCCTCAACATTTTCTTGAGACCCCCCCCCCCCTTATTATCCACTTCTAGTTACTACTATCAAAATCTCACAACTTCTAAAAATTTACGTATTGACCCATGTGATCTAACGAGAGCAGCACAGTAATATAAGAAATCATTAATTCTTCATTAGGTTGTACATTAGAAACACCAGGGGGTCAATAAACTGTATCAAAGCCTTTTTTCCCTTTTGCTTGTTATATTTTTGCTAATGCATCGCCCCCCTCTTTTTTCTATAGGTAAAATACAATATTCTCATTCATGGCGTTTTTGCGTAATGCCAGGCTTCTTGAAATGATAATTTATTATTTATTTGTTACTTTTGGCTGTAGCGTGTAGCAATAGAGGTGAATGAAAGTTTATGTGAAAACAACACATTCCTGAAAACGATATTTATTACACTTGCAACATATGGGATAAGAAATATGAGTCGGTAGTTGAAAATTATTTTTACACATTCTGGAAATGCTGAAATTTAAATTGTTTATTTTCTGATTTATTTTCAAATTCATTTTTGCTTTCGAACGCATCCAATTGACAGATTGTCTTATTTAGAAACTGCACAATGTAGTGCTGTGCTTATCAGCTTTTTGATAAATGGACGAAATATTGCAAAAACTGCTGTCAAAGTTGGTGTTTTGAGTCGAATTTTCCAAAGCCGGAGCTTTAGGAATGAAAAAACGGGTCATACCGAGAAAATATTTGTGTATAAATCAAATTTTAATGAATGGAGTGAAAAATAAAAACAACACGGTATGTTATACGTTTCTTCAAAAACCATCTCAGCAAGTTTCATGTTTTCACTTTTAAAAATAAATCCGAAAATGTATAAAAAAAATTTCGAGCTGTTAAGGGTGGGAAAATATTTTTTCGAATACACGTTTAAGATTTTTGTATAAAATGTACAACCAAAAAGTAAAAACACAATCAAAAAAGTGTTAAATACCAGTATTTTATTAAAGAGAAATTCTTCTTCTTGAACATCTTAATGCCATTTAAGGGTGTATTTCGATTCAAACTGCCATATTTCGATTTATTTTTAAAATCATTTTTGCTCTCATATGAACCAAACTGGCAAATTGTCTTATTCAGAAAGTACAAAAGTTGCCGTGATTGTCAATTCTCTGATAAATATAGAAAATATTGCAGAAAAGCAATCAAAAACGGCATTTTGAACCGATTTTTCCGAAGCGGGAGATTTGGGAACGAAAAAAAGTGTCCTACTGAAAAGATAATTGTTCGTAAATCAAACTCAAATGAATGGAGCGTAAAATGACATCACACGGCACTTCATACGTCCCTTCAAGAATCCCCTCAGCAAGTTTCATGCTTCTACTTTTAAAAATCTATCTGAAATTGTATGAGAAAATTCCGAGCTGTTGAAGGTGGAAAAGCATTTTTTCGAATACACCCTTAAAGTATTTTTTAAAAGAAAATACTAGCAGTTTGCCTCCTTTTTTTAGGTGCGTTCGTAATTATGTAAATACGTAGCACCTATTGTTGTCCGTCTGTCTGTCCGCCTGTCCGTCCGCATATAACAACGCAAAAACTACCCAACCGAATCTTTTGAAATTTAAAATACATAATTATTACATAATTTTGTCGAGTCATTTCAAATTTTATGAAAATCGGATGGATAGATCAATTACAGGGACAATCAAAAGGATTCCGTTACATTACGGTCAATGGGGAAAAAAGTTTCAAATGCATTTTAATCGTTTGAAATTTAAAACGTACATTTATTACATAATTTTGTTGTGTCATTTCAAATGTTATGAAAATCGGATGCATTGATTAATTACAGGGACAATGAAAATGATTCCGTTACATTACGGTCAATTGGGGAAAAAAGTTTCAAATGCATTTTAATCGTTTGAAATTTAAAACATATAATTATTACGTAATTTTATCGAGTCATTTCAAATGTTATGAAAGTCGGATGCATAGATCATTTACAGGGACAATCAAAGGTATTCCATTACATTACGGTCAATGGGAAAAAAGTTTCAAATGCATTTTTATGATGTTACACTCATTCGAACATAATAGAATCGGCATGAATCTATGAAGTATATACTAAAATATGCATTCTGTACAATCTGTGATGCAAAGAATTTTTATTATTAAATTACAGGGCCACACAAAAGTATTCCGCTACATAATGCTATACGGGGAAACATTGTTTAGGGCGTATTTTAATTATATATAACTATTTCACATTTTATGAATAAGATATACGTTTCTGAGGTGTAATAAAAATTACTTTCTGCATATTTACAGAAACACAACGATTTCGACTACTATACTGTAACCGAAGTACGCTCTACTATATCAGCAAGATCTGAATATTTTTAAAACTTCGTTATCGTACGAACGCACCTCATTTGCTACGTTCACGTGCAATTTCCAACTTGTTTTTGAGTGTGTTTTTCCCTGACCACTCGCCACCTTGCCTAAAATTATTATAATAATTGAGCAATTTCATGCTTTTACGCTCATTTTTAACATGATTTATAAAATGTTTATCACAATTATAGAGAGTAAGAGGAACTTTTACGCTTCCCAAGGAAAGGAAGTGTTATCAAGATTGTAGATACACTTTTTTTTCTTGAGGAAATTCCTCGAAAAGCAAGATCCTGTTTCCTAATCAACAACAAAATCCACGCGAAATATTTTTGCCTTCCATTATTTATTTATTTATTTGTTTTTAGCATTTTCCAACAAAGTTCACAAGTGTTTATGCATTCGGTTTGTCTGTCCGTCTGCCTTAGTTCTAACTCCCGCAAATATACTCGGGTTTTCATGAAATTGATAAAGCTTGTTTAGGGTCACCAAAGTATGTTTGGTATTGAATATGAAACATGTACGATTAATGGTTCATTTACAGGGACACTCAAAAAAGTTCGATTACATTATGGTATGTGGGGAAAAATCGTTTGGAGAGCATTTTAATGACTTTATGCTATTTCAAATGTATCGAAACTGATATAAATCACTGAATTTCACTACGATCACATCAAAACAGAGCATCCGTAGCATTTTATATTAATTTACAGAACCACACACAAAAGAAATCGATTACAGTACTGCCTTTGCATAATAATTGCAGGAAAGTACGTTTTAAAATTTGGTATGTGCTTTTAAATTTAATTAGTTTTTTTGCATATTACTCTTTATGTATAAATTCTATGCCTCATATACTGGGATGCGCAAAAGTATTCGCATACCATTCTCCTTAATAGAGGAAATTTTGGAAGATGAATTTTCAACTGCTTTATAAATATGGAAAGTGCTTCATACTCCATGCTTGATGCATGATTTTTTTTCTTTCTTGTTTTTCATCAAATTAGTTTCAGTTGTATGTTTCAGTTTTATGTTTCAATTATAGAAGTCTATCTCCTGCCCGGCAAATTGAAGGCAAACTTTTAAACAGGTCGAGCCGGGCCGAGAATAACAATTAAACAGGTTATAGAAAATTTAATGAAGCTCATCAAATAAGAGCCTTTTTTAGCGGATTGTTATGCCCTTCGCGAGAATAAGTAAAAATATGCCAGCGTTTCCCGGGTCCGTGATAATAATATTAAATGAACCTGAAATTTGTATCATTTTATCTCTAATTCGGAATACGTGGAAATACATTGTCTGAAATATATTGCCACTGACTCGGTAAAAAATTGGTTGGAAAAAAAGTATTTAGCGGTAAAAATGTAAAAATACTCAAAAAAACTGCAAGGGCTGCCGCAGCGCAAAAATTTATTGTTTTGTTGAAAAAACAACAGCTTTTGAAATATTAATCACTCAAATTGGTTTATTTAATTTTATCCCCGTTTATTTAATTATTTCTGCTAAAGTTTTATAAAACCAATCAGCCTAAAGCAAGCGGAAAGAAGAAATGTATTTTATGAACCAACCAGCGGAAAGTACATAAGCAGAGGGAAAAAAGCGTGAAAAAATATATAATTGATGAGGGTGAGTTCCGAATTTTAAGTAATTACTCAGCTAATAATTAGAATTTTGAAATTCTGAATATCAGGTGCATGATAAGACCCTTTGGGCTAATGTCACAAAAACTTTGAGCCCTGTACATGCCGTAGTTTCCGCTACCATGGCACGCACACACACATATACATACATACAGGCAGAGCGATTTTTTTTATTTATTAGTATAGATCACAGATTTCTTGTGGTATAGATGCATCAGTACTACTTCTTTCAGAAGGAAAAAATTGAGGCTTTTCATATTTATTTTCAAATTTTGTAGCAGTTTCAATAAAAATCTCGTTTTTTTATTTTTCCTTTTTTAGAAAATACGCAAACGACTTGATTTACACTTTAAACGATGTATTATTTCACAAAATTGATGTTAATTGCATTTAATGTATTTTCATCAATACAATACACGATTTTATGTTATTCTTTCACTAAAATTATTTTAATGCGTGTTATTTTATAAGAAATGAACGCATCAAAATGAAACGTTTGTACATGCGAGGGATTATTTAATCCCAAGAAGTATATTTCTTTTTCCTAGAGAACAAAGGAAAGACGACCTTCACCAACCCCTTTAAGATCCTAACAGGTACAAGATCAAAAGCCTCTTCAAAACATTTTTTCTTTTTTTTTTTTTTTAAGAAAAAGTGTTACTGGAGTGAGATTTATCCCAATGTATTTTCTTACGAATTAAGCAGAATTTTCTCTTGCAAGTCGATCTTAGGAATATTTTTGGGGGTTTAAGCAGAATTTTCGGGTCCAAGTCGATTACAACCAGACCAATGCAGCCCTGTACTCGAAATGTATAGCTGATTAAAATAATGATAATAATAATAATAATAATAAATTAAATAAAATAATAATAATAATAATGAACTTTTCTTGATATAAAGTACATAAAATTTTAAAAATCCATTTATTTTCGTGAAATAAAATATAAAAACACATGATAGCATCATATTAAAAACAACACTAAATTTCTCCGAAACATTTTCCTGAAGCATTTACCGAATCAGTTTAGTAAAAAAGCACACGTATACTTTGTCTGTCCCCATGCCAACAAATTACTTTTTTGAAAAACCATTACTAACGAGAAGTTAGCTTGTGCACTCTTGTTGTCAGTTTAATGTAATGTACTTTCTTTAATTATGCACGCAATAGCCATAAGCGGAAACACATAGATAGAGAGAATGAGAAAACAACAATACATTCATATTAATCAAAATTCATATGAAGGTGACTAAATTACTGAAATTAGACGTTTCATTGTAGTCTTCACCACTTAATCATGTCACGGATAATCGAATACTTGCTTATTCGAATGAAATCCTCCGGAATGGAATTTATTCCCATTGGGTTTATGTTATTTTTAACCCCTTAAACGAAAACTTTTCACGAAATGTCCCCGCTTAATCGAATAACAGGAACCCGTTAAGTGGGACAATTTGATTCAGCAACGCTCAGCACGGGTTTGTTCTTAAACAATAAGTAAACCATTCATCAGATTTCCCCCACCACGCAGGAAGAGGATTAGAGGAAGAAAGATTAATCGTTCTTTTAAACAGTAGGTTTGCCTACAGAGGACCTATTTCAACAGCCATTTTGATGCCTAGATGAAGTAAAGATTCAGCAACGCTCAGCACGGGTTTGTTCTTAAACAATAAGTAAACCATTCATCAGATTTCTCCCACCACGCAGGAAGAGGATTAGAGGAAGAAAGATTAATCGTTCTTTTAAACCGTAGGTTTGCCTAGAGAGGACGTATTTCAACAGCCATTTTGATGCCTAGATGAAGTAAAAGTAGGTTTTTAAAACTTTCCTGCAAAGTTTAAAATGTTTATGCTTTCGGTTTCTCTGGCCATCTGTCCGCGCTCTAACTCCAGTAAATATACTCGGATTGCCATGAAATTTTAGGAAATTACTTATGTCTAACTAATGTAGACTTAACTTAACTTATGTCTAACTATGTAGAACTTCCTGCGTGGATTTCGGACGGCAGTCGTATAATAGCAGGAGCAGGTCATGTAAACTCACTCTTTTTTTAATGAATTGAAAAAAAAGGGATGAAATAAATTGGACAGTTTTAATCAATTTTATATTTTGTTTGTTTTCATTTATCAAAGGACGTTTTTTTTTACTTTTTAGATTTTGTTTGCATGTTTTTTTAATGCATGACTTTGGACTAGAGGTCTGCACGGGCTGAAATTTCCAGGCCCGAGACCGGCTCGATCCATAGTAAAAAAATTCGGCCCGGCCCGGTCCGACACGGCCCGCTATAAAAGTTAAAATTTCGACCCGAGCCCGGCCCGAAGGGAAAAAGTAGCGGCTCAGCCTGGCCTGATATACTAGCTAAAAATACGGCCCGGCCCGAGTGAATTTCTACAGAGCATTGATTTCAACTATTAAGGAAGAGTTCTGGCCAAAAAAAAACTTATCTTAGTCTTTTATTTTTTCATATTTATAATCTTCATTCATGCAGAAGTGTCGTAGACTGCGATATTTAGTTTTTAATGAACCTCTGTTTCTTGTATGTAAATGTTTCAGTTACCATTAATATTATTAATCCATATTCCATGTAATGGAAACATAAAAATCCAAAAAATGATATATGGTAAAAGTAAAATCTTCTAAGACGGAATCGTATTGGAAAGAAATTAAATATGTTATAGACAAATTCCCTTCTTAGCAGGCATAAATACATAATATATTTTTTTCTCTCTCGTGTATTATTGTAGTCATTTTGCATGGATGAACAGTTTAAAAGAAGTTTAAAAGAAATTTCCATTTTCTGTTTAAAAGAAGATTCTGTCATATGCAGGTTCTTTTTTCATGCATTCAATACTATTTTAAATAGCCTAGAAAACTACAATTGTTTAAAAAGAATAAATTTTAATGTATAATTGTAGAATAAAGATTTAAAACTATATGGATTTTTTGCAAAAATTTTTGAACCTAGCCAAATTTTACTGATTTTTGAACTAACTTGGCCACGTCCAGAAAATTATTTTCATGCGAGATGATTCAACCGAGATAGAATATTTTGATTCGTGAAGACTAGGAAGAATGAAATGAGTCTCGGTTTCGTAAGGAAAAAATAAGTTAGACTCGGGCCGGCCCGGCCCGATCCTTCAGGAAAAAAAGTAAGGCCCGAGTCCGGCCCAGGCAGATTAGTTACTAGGCCCGGCCCAAGTCTTCAGAAAAAGGTATAGCCCGGCCCAGCTCGGCCCGGCGGCATATTTCTGATGTGTATATTGCTGGGACGATTACTGTTTCTAAACCAATAGGAGAGCGTCATTATCACGGTCAAGTACACGCCCACACAGTTTGATTGACAGGAACTCGTGGACTATTGACGGTGCTAATTATAACGATAATCTGTTGAGGAAGAAAGTGAGCTGACTGGCTGAATGGTTCGAGCGTCGAGCTTGAAACCGGAGGATATGGGTTCGAGTCCATCGCGGGGCGAGAGTCCGTTGGTGATTTTTTTTTTTTTTTAAATTATTGGAGGCTGTCTTTTATTAATAAATAAGACATTTAAAAAAAATATTTCAAACCCTTTTAATATTCTAAATATCGTTCCAAAATGATTTATATATACATTAAACAAATGGGAAAAAAAGTATTGTGCGAAAATATCCGTATAAGCAAAATTCTTACTTTAATTTTTATTTATTTATTTATTTATTTATTTCAGGATCAGAGGAAGTATAATTTCTAATTGAAGTAAATAAAATTCAGTCATTTTGAAAAAAAAAATTCTTTCGTACCTTTAATTTTTAATTACCGAGTACAAATTCAAACAATCCGAGTACAAATAAATAATAAACACACACGATCAATTGTCCACGAGTTCCTGTCAATCAAACTGTGTGGGCGTATACTTGACCGTGATAATGACGGTCTCCTATTGGTTTAGAAACAGTAATCGTCCCAGCAATATACACATCTGAAATATGCGGCCCGGCGCGAATGCCGTTCATGAAAATCGGCCGGAATCCAGCCCATGTAGATCTCTACTTTGGACATCATTAACATGCAAATATATCTCCATATTACGAATTATTTGTCGCGTGACACGAAGTATTCAGCTGTAAGTACACAAAATGCATGATCACTGATGAAATGAAATCTCTGATTTATACAATTTTTGTGCACGGATACTGTGACGGACGGACAGACACGAATGGGGTTTCGTCAGATGAAAGGTACCCTAAAAATGATCCCAGAAAATGTGTCTGAAAATTTAGAATTGTAATGCAGAAAAAAATATTTTAAAGGAGATTCTCTGATCGAAAAATGCGAAACTTTCTGATGCCTTTTGTGACATGTTTTTTTAGACATCACAGTGACATTTGTGTTTGTGACAAACTTAAGTGATTTGTAATCGAAGTACATTTTTCTTTTAGTTATTTTTCAAAAATAAATTGTTTATCGAAACATAAGCTATTTTTGTCAAATGATGACAAACTTTTATTTCTTTCCCTCGCTTCCGCATCCAGAAATTTGGTTCAAAATGCCCAATTTGACAATATTTTCTGATCTTTTGAATTTGCCAATAAATGGAACGCAAGATTTTCAAACAAAAAGAAATTAAACAAGCGTCGGAAATTGCACGTCAAATGTAGCAAATGAGGTGCTTTCGTACTACTATAATGAAGTTTTTAAAATATTCAGATCTTGGACTAATAGTATACAATACTTCGGATGCAGTATAATGTTCAAAATTTTCTATATTTCCCTGTAAATACTAGACGACAAGTTATACAGGAAGTAACTTGTAGTAAACCTCAAAAACATGTATCAATTTCATAAAATGTGAAATAGTTTAATATAATTAAAATGCGCACGCAAACAATATTTCCCCCTATACCATTATTTAATGGAATACTCTTGGGAGGCCCTGTAAATTAAAAACAAATCTTCTTTGCTGCCCAGATTGTACAGATTGTTTATTTTAATATATACTTCATAGATTCATATCAATTTTATTATGTTCGAAAGTGTGTAACATCATTAAAATGCACTTAAAACTATTTTTCCCTATTGACCGAATACTTTTGATTGTCCCTGTAATTGAGCTATACATCCATTTTTGATAAATTTGAAATGACTAGACAAAACTTTTATAACAATTATACGTTTTAAGTTTCAAACGATTCGGTTGGGTAGTTTTTGCGTTTTATATGCGGACTGACGGACGGAATGAACGAGAATTATAGATGCTCACTGTAAAAAAGTTGCAGTTATTTTATTGCAACAGAGATGTCCATAAAAAACGGACATTTTTCCTTAATTAACAACTTTGCTTCTAGATATACGGATTTCCATAACAGGTGGCCATAAAACATATAATTTTACGGAAATTGACTATTTATCTGTAAAAACGAACATTTTCCATAAATTTACTGGAGTAGTTATTGTAAAAAACCGTAAATTTACAATTTGTTTTACAGTGGATGTATTTATATAATTACAAAGCACCTAAAAACGTAACGTAGAGTAGCAGCTGCTTTGTATTTGAGAACAACCTTAATTCAAGATATTTATTTTTCTCTTTAAAAAAAATGCGAGACAAATCTTGCGTAAATTTTAAATCTAATACGAATTCGGTGAATGAAGGAATCCTCAGACAGTAAAAGACTCTCATTCGAAACAACCAGAACGTTACCATAAATAAATGGGCTGCAGGTAGTAGCTTATATAAAAAAGGGGGTAAAAACAAGCAGTTCGGCACAGGTCCATTTTTTCGAACGATCTCATCACTTCGGATTTTATTTGATGCTTTACGCACTTGGCAGTTCGCTTGTAAGTGAATTAAAAGATAAATAAAAACGAAACACCACTGGAAACAATAATTTTTTGGGGTGACTCATAAAGGAAAATAAGTATAAGTACAATATACAGTGTGTACATTTTTTACATTTTTTTACTAGGTGAGTTATGAAGCACCTATAATGCCGCCATCGAAACCCTTTCAAGGTATAAAACAATAATAACAATTTCAATTTACTGGTGAGATTTGGAATTCCCCAATAAAAAATCAGCCAGATGCAACAACACTGTAGGCATTCAACACCTGGCCGAATTTTTATTTAAGGGAATCCGAAGTTTCATCAGTAAATTTAAATAGTTATTATTGTTTTATAAGGTGATAGATATTTTATAGATAAAATAAAAAGAAACTGCTATTCAAAAGTTTCCAACGTGTTTTCCGACGCTAGTGAGAGCTCGGTCCATTAGTGGTGGTGACACACCTCCTGTCCTCCGGCCATAAGATACCAAGTTTTAGCTAAAAATTTGAATATTTTTTACTATTTTTCCCATTATTAGAGCGATATATAGATTTCAAACAATTTTCCTTCGCCTAGAATGGGAAATGTTGTATGATCAAATTATCGCCTTTTATTCACATGGATCCGAGGACGCCAAAAGTGATTTTACAATTTTTAAATTTATATTAGTTTTCGAAATAATTATTTTTTCTTAATTTTTAATGACATTTCTGTAATGATGGCAACTAAATAGCTAAAACTTTGTGGAGAAAAAGGAAACGATAGGGATAGTTAAATTTCTTTGCTTGACATCATTTTCAAATTGAAATTATCTTTTACTTGAATAGATAGTGAAATTAATATTAAGACTGATTTTTTTAAATTAAGAAATACAAAATTATTTTCACATATTCAAGCTTCAGGAATCAGTTTATTTTAGGAAGCAAGAAATCACCTGTCGACTGGAACTTGGGATAAATTCTATTTATGTCAAAAGAAAAAAAAATCCTTTTTTAGCTTTTTTAAATTTAATTTAAAGTAGAAAAACATATTTTCAACTGTTGCCTTAAGATGGCGATTAAAATATTTTACAAGGAGGTTAAAAACAAACTATTTTAGCGATAAAAATTATGTTTCTCTGAGCAGTTATTTTAATTCACAAATGCAAAATGCTTTTGAATAAATTAGACCAAACAAAGTCTCTTTTTTATAAGCGCATCCAAATGACGTCATTTCTACTAGCTCCGCAAGTAGAAACCAAATCTTGTAGGAAAGTTTTTCACAAATAGAGTTATTAACTTTGTGAAATTTTATTGGGAAAGCTTTTAACATAAATCGAGCTATAATTTATAATTTGAAATATTGTATTTTGTAAAATTAGTGCTATGATTTTCTTCTAAATTTATAATAAAGTTAAATTTAATCTACCTCAAAAGAATCGAATGATTTCATATAATTCAGAACAAACATACCGGGTTGCCACGAAACTAAAAATTTATAACAGCAAAAAGTTTTAAATTTTGTAACTTGCGTTTTTGTAACATTGTAAATAATTGTTATATCGTAAATGGATTTTTTTTTATGATATAGAACCTGGATTGCGTTAAAAGTTGTTTTTCACTTGTAGAAAAGTCAGACAGTTCTTTCGTAAGGTTTTAAAATACGAATTCGGGGAATAAACAAATTTGATTCAGGCGTTAAAGGCTTTTCCGTTGAAGGTGAGACAAACCAAAACGTTACCGTAAATGAAAGAGCTACAGGTTAGTTGCGTGTTTTACGCACTTGGCAATTTACTCTAAAGCCGATGAAAAGGTAAATTACAATTATTCAACATTGAAAACAATTAACACTTTTTTATGATTAACAAATAAAAGCAGTATAGGCACAGAATGTACAGTATTAACTACTCTATTCACATCCACTATATGGCCAAGGGTGACCGGCCACTTGCGATTTTAGACAATTTCTTAAATATCTAGAAAAATACATGAGGAATTATCTTGAAACTGTCAGGTAGAGGTCTGCGCGGGCCCGGGCTTGCCCCGTGGCTCGTACCCGGCCTGGCAAAAAATTGAACGGGCCCTACGGGCCGGGCGGATAAAGAAATTTTCGGGCCTGCCGGCCCGTTCGCAAGATTTCAGCAGATACAATAAAATATGAGCTATTTTCAACGAAATGGTTTTAATGAGAATAAGTATGAATGTGCGTCACGAGCCATACTAGTTTGACAGCATTAGTATAAAAATGTACAGTGTAGAGATCGGCATCGGAAAGTTACATTGTGTGTGACCCGTTTTAATATTTTTTTAGCTGACTCGTGTCGGGCCGAAATCAAGCTTGCATTATTTTTCTAATTGTATAGACTAGCCGGACCGGAACTAAACTTAATTGTTCTCAAGATCTGTAGGGCGGACAACATGATTTTTAAAATTATTAACAGCGATAAAGAACTTATATTAGCTTAATCTTTGGATGTATACTTCTTGATGGTTTTTAAATTAATTTCTGAATAACGCGAAAGTTTGACATATTTTCTGGTTAATTTTAAATTGTAAAAGTATAAAAGTGATAAGCCTGACTTGAAGGGATTTGGAATCGAATAGAGTTTTTCATTTTTGGTAAATAAAATACTTGTGTAACCTTGTTGATATATAATAGTTTCTCAAAAGATTGCAGGTTTTTCTCCCTTCCCATGCTATCACTTCGGGAAATTCTATTCAAAACGCTAACTATGACAGTATTTTATTTACTTGCAGTATTCTTAAATTGCTTGTATCAAAAAATGGATAGCACCATTCGATTATATAGTTTCTGAATAAAGATACCTGCTAAACTTAAAACTTTTAAGTTTATCCTTTTAAAATCACTCAAAACTCCATTTACCACTGTCAACACCCTTGGATGTGAACAATTCAGTTCTTAACTTCAGATATTAATTTCAGTACGAAGAGTTAAAATTGCCATTATTTATGTTTTTTTGAATACTTTATGAAAAATATTTTTTTAATTGTGAAAATATTATTAAACACGAATAAATAAAAATGCTTTCTTTCATCTTTCTGAGATGAATTAAGTAAACGTGGAAGAAAATCAGACAAATAAATTTTTTTAAAGAGAAAGTATCGTTTGTAAAATAAGTGTGCAGTAAACTAAGAAACATTTAACTATGGATTAAAAAACGAATAAAACCAAATGCACGTCATTTTATTACAGACAACATTCTTCCCATAACGCGTATTTTAATTTCACCTTTTTTTTTTTTTTTTTTTTTTTTTTTTTTTTTTTTTATGAGAAAATTATAGAAATGGAGTTTTTCTGCTGCCACAATTACAAAATGGTACTAAAAACTATTAAAAAAAATAATATCTTAAAAATAAATTCAGATAAAGCTTTCAAACAAACTACATTTAAAAAACATTTTTTCCCTATACGATGGTTTAAAAATTAAAAATGGGGCGATACTTGGAAATTTAAAAATTTGTAGTAGCAGAAATTGCAGAACCGAAATTTTATTTCAAATTTCAAAATGTTGCCATTCGCAAAATAACGTAAGCGTTACGTTTGGCCTTTATAATATATATAGATAAAACCTCGATTGCGTTAAAAGTTGTTTTTCACTTGCCGAAAAGTCAGACAGTTCTTTCGTAAGTTTTAAAAATACGAATTCGGGGAATAAACAAATTTGATTCAGGCGTTAAAAGCCTTTCCGTTGAAACTGAAACAAACCAGAACGTTACCACAAATAAAAGAGCTACAGGTAGTTGCTTGTTTTACGCACTTGGCAGTTTACTCTAAAGCTGTCGAAAAGATAAATTACAATGATTCATCATTGGAAACAATTAACACTTTTTTATGATTAACAAGTAAAAGCAGTATAGGCACAAAATATACAGTAAGTACTACTCCATACATGCAATAAAACCCCGATTATCTGAATCCCGGTTATCCGAAAATCGGCTTAACCGAAATACCCTAAAATTCCTTAAAGTTTTTTTTAAATTTGAAAAATTTTGTAGTCAAAACTATTTTTACCGACGTCAAACGACGCCTTTCAACATATTTTGATTTATGGTTACTATTTTATTCGTATATTTTAGATCAAAACGATTTCGAATCATTTTTAATGCATTGAAGAGTTATTTTAATGCTTATTAGCTTTAAAAATTAGAAGCGAAATCCGTAAAAATCAAAACTTTGAAAGGTGTTATTGGACACTGGTAGAAATAGTGTTAAAAAAAGCATGTTTTTTATTAAATAAATAAATAGAGTCAACTTATTGATTTAGTTTTTTGCGTAATTTCAGGCACTTCAATAGTTAAATACGTAGGACACCTCTTTTTTTTCTCTTTTTTTTTACAAATTATGTTGTGATTTTCTTTTGTTTTTCAACTTTACATCGTTTTAATGCAGCTTTATCGCGCCACTTTTTAAAGAACAACAATTTATCGCCTTGCTGTTGGAGCAACTTGTAATTTTGGTTTGTCGTTCAGTGTGCTTTGAATACGGTACCAACACATTTTTATTAGAATGATGTTCTAATTTACGATCAGAGCTTTTCATCAAACAAGTTTTCACCATTATCCTCCCGTTTATTCGAAAACTCCTATGGAACCCCGGTTATCCGAAAATTCCTATGCTCGTAGGATTAGCATTGTGTTTTCCTGAACCCAGTTTTCCATGTTTTCCTACTTTTGATTGTACGGCAAAAACAGTGCTAAACCTACGAGTCAACCACTAGTGATATCAATATTTGGCTTGTGCACCACTTCGCTTCCGGCAGACATGGATCATTAGATTCCCTATTACTACTTACTCTGCCATAAAATAAAGGATTTTTTCTTGTGCTCGATGACTTAGGGTTTTATGCGGTCGGTTCTTGGACTATAAATGATGTGCCAATCCACATTTGCTAAAATATCCATCTGGTTGTGAAACTGCATCAACGAAATAGTTTAAACTCTTGACAAAAAAAACAAGTTGGAAATTGCACGTGAAGCGTAGCAAATGAGGTGCGTTCGTACGATAACATAGTTTTAAAAATATCACTCTCATATAGCAATCTCCTAAAATTGTAAATAATTACAATTAAAACGCTCATCAAACATTGTTCTCCCTATACCATTATGCAATGGAATACTTTTGTGTGGCCTTGTAAATCAATAACAAATATTCTTTGCAAAACAGATTATACAAAATGTATATCATAATATGTATTTTATAGATGCATATCAATTTTATTTCGTTCGAATGAGTGTAACACCATTAAAATGCATTTGAAACATTTTTCCCCATTAACCGTAATGTAACGGAATACTTTTGATTGTCCCTGTAACTGATCTATGCTGCCGATTTTGATAAAATTTGAAATAACTCGACATAATTATGTATTTTAAATTTCAAACGTATAAAATACATTTGAAACATTTTCCCCATTGACCATAATGTAATTGAATTCTTTTGATTGTCCTTGTAATTGATCTATGCATCCGATTTTCATAAAATTTGAAATGACTAGACAAAATTATGTAATAAATATGTATTTTAAATTTCAAACGATTCGGTTGGATAGTTTTTGCGTTGTTATATGCGGACAGACAGACGGACGGACTGAACGACCACTATAGGTGCTACGTATTCACATAATTACGAACGCACCTAAAAACAGTGCAATAATTGTTTTAAAAAAATGCATTTTTATTACAACAGTCGCCAAATTGTGTATTACACTCACCCCCTCTCTTCACAGGAATGTAATTTAAAATGAATGTGAACAAGAATAAAGAACACAAAAAACATTTACAATTTTCAAATCATTTTCAATGTCAAGTAGCGAGCAATAAATAAATGTCAGTGTCAAAAACACACACTTAAAATTTCTTTAAATTTTTTCTTTAAAAATGTTTGCATCAGTAGCTTTCATTTAAATTATTTTCTCATTTTTACTTTCTTCTATCATTAGCAGAAGAAAGTATTGGTATTAGTGAAAATGATCGAATTCCGGTTTTCGACGTATTTACACATTTTAGGTATCAGAGAATCCAAAAAACATGTTTTTATAAAGTGTCTGTCTGTGAATCAGTCTGTGTGTCTGTATGTCACACAAATTTTGTGGACACTGAATCTCAAGATGTAATGAACGGAATTCAATAAAACATTATATTAAATTAGTAGTTAATATGAACTAGTGCTGATTACTTTTTGGTGTGAATTGTTCAACAGGTGGCGCTGCTATGATGCCTTTTTTAAGATTTCTGCAACAGCTATATCTCAAGAATTAATACACAAATTTTCATCAAACTGAAGATTTAGTTAGTACATGATATAAATTAGAGCTGTTTAATTTTTGGAATAAATCGCTCATCAGATGGCGCTTCTATCCAGACTTTTTTACGCTTTCTGCAATGGTTCTATTTCAAAAACTAACGCACAGATTTTGACCAATTTACAGTTAAAACTTGACATAAATCGTTGCTGATTATATTTTGGTGTAAATCAACTGGTGGCGTGGTACTATGCTTAATTTTTCAGAAAGTATAAAAATGTATGAGATAGAAAATTTTTTTGGGATTGCCACATCCGACTAGTTCTATAATTGGATTTTTAAAAACTTGCTCAATTCCTAGGTCATTTTTGTTGAAGTGCATCTCCTATTATCAACACTTCTCGTTATCGCAGAATAAAGTTTATAAGCATACTACCTGTCTTATATGTGATAAGGAAGGTTATGTTATCATTTAAATAAGAGCTCATTCTTTTTTATTATTATACTTTACAGGTAGATTAAAATTTTAAAGATGACCAGATAAAGATGACATTGAATCCATGCAATAAAACATAAGTTGTTTCTGTAAATATTTTTAGCAGCTTGAATTACTTATCAGATAAAAGCAGAAAGTGCGTCGTTTGACATACCATTATTGGTGTACACTCTAAAAAAAGAAATGCCTTATTATATATACACTCGACTCTCGTTAATTCGAACTTGTCGGGACCACAAGAAATGTTCGAATTATCCGAAGTTCGAATTATGGAAAACATGTTTGATATGGTACTATTACAAAGGAATTAATGTTATAGTGTGTTTTTTTTAACTTATTTCGTCTGTTGTCATTAGAATATGACTTAATATTAAATTAGAATGTATAAACACATAAACTAATTAAAAGATTAGAAACAAGCAGATTGGAAGAAAAATTTAAAGCGTCGCTGATGGGCAGACGGGGCTCTAAGAAAATGGATATCAAACGCATTGTGTTATATGTATACTCGTTCGGAACAATTTTCACAAAAATCAAAGAAAAAAAGTTATTCTAATGATCTGAAATCCGTGAGAAAGAAAAGAAAAATGAAAAATCGGAATTCTCATTAGTTCGAATTAAACGAAATCAAGAGAAAAGGAGTTCGAATTAATGAAAATTTTTAACGTTATTCTGCCATTGAAAATTTCGGGACTTCATGTTTAGTTCGAATTAAGCGAAGATTCAAATTATCCGATTTCGAATTAACGAGAGTCGACTGTATATATATAGAGTGCCCCAGAAATAATGAGAGGTAGAAGTCATCACAAGGATTCAGATTTACATAGCAATCCATGGTCAGAAACACTTTCCAGGCGCAATATTGACGACACAAAACACATGAAAGAAAGGACACGAACAGGGAAAGAAAACATGTTTATTATTCTTAGTACTGCAAAAATACAGGGATAACACTGGAAAGTTCTGAGAAACTATTTATACGCATCGTTGCAGCTATACGCATTTGCACGCAGTTGTATGCATCGTTCAGGATATTCCTGGTGTTTTCTAAAGAACATTAGATCTTCCATGCACTGGAGATGCACCTGGATGCATCAGGACCCGGGGTCGTAATTTCAAACATACTTTGATAACGATTGGTGTTTTTTTAATGTTCTTTTTTTTTACTTTTCTGCTGTACTAAGGATAATAAAGTTATTTTCTCTTCTTATTCGTGTCCTGTCCCTGCGTTTTGTGTCATCACTACCACGCAAAGAAAGCGTTCCGACCATGGGTTGCTGTATAAATCTGAATCCTTGTGATGTCCCCTACCTCCCCTTAAAGTTTGTCACAATGTTTCTGGGACACCCTGTATATATATATAAATATATATATATATATATATATATATATATATATATATATATATATATATATATATATATATATACATATATATATATATATATATATATATATATATATAAATACAGGGTGATTCAAGAAAGATGGGAAAATTTTTAAGAAGTGATAGTACACACCAAAACAAACATTTTGTATCAAAACATGCATGGTCGAAAACTAAACGTAAAAAAATTAGAGGGCGCCAAAAGTTATGTTCTTATACGAGGCAAAAACACACAATGAACGATTAAGTTACGAAAACAAATTTAATGGCATTTGATTACAATAAGTGATCAAAACAGAAAGCTGCATTCCTGTTGCGAGTTACCGCGCTGCGAGTAATAATTGCATGTTATGGGAAGAAGAAGAGCTGGTATTCAAATTTTCGTTACATTTCATAGATAAAAGCCCCTGATACGAGAGTGCAATTGTCAATCTCTGTAGTAACGCATTTGAAGATGTTGCCCTTCTCTTATAAGGAAAATGCCGATATGCATTTTGTTTACGGAGCTGCAAATGGAAGTAACGTAGAAGCTCAACGGTTGTACGGAGAGCGATTTCCCAACAGCCGGTTGCCCAATCCGAAATCATTTGAACGCTTGCATCGACAGTTGTGCGAGACGGGTTCCTTTCTTGCATCCCGATTGGATGCAGGTCATCCAAAGAGGAATGTTATGGTGGAAGAAGCCATTTCGGATATGGTGGCTGATGAGCCAAGTACAAGTACACGAGCAGTGAGTAGAGGATTACAGGTATCGCAATCCAGAACATGGCGAGTACGCCATGATGAACGTTTGCACCCTTATCATGTTCAACGAGTCCAGGCAGTGAGGCAAAGCGATTATCCTCGTCGTGTGGAGTTTGCTCGCTGGTTTCTGCAGCAGAATGCTGTAAATCCAAATTTTATTTCAACAGTTCTTTTCACGGATGAATGTACCTTCACGCGTGATGGTGCATTTAACACCCACAATCAGCATGTATGGGCATAAGTAAATCCGCATGCCACTTATCCACATTCGCATCAGCAACGTTTTTCTATAAATGTTTGGGCAGAAATAATCAGCGATCACTTACTCGGCCCTTATCTTCTGCCAAAATACCTTGATGGGAATGACTAACTCGTGTTTCTGAAACAGGTGCTACCAGACATGTTGAATGAAGTTCGTCCACACATCCGGCAGAAAATGTGGTTTCAACAAGATGGAGCACCAGCTCATAACGCACGAGCAGTGCGAAACTATCTGGACGTAACCTTTCCAAACAAATGGATTGGGCGAGGTGGTCCTGTAGCTTGTCCACCGCGCTCGCCAGATCTTTCATGTCTCGATTTTTTTTTTTTTTTTTTTTTTTTTTTTTTTTTTTGTGGGGACAGCTAAAGGCTCTTGTGTATGAGACTCCCATTGAATTCTCAGAAGAACTTGTCGCCAAGCTTTCGGTTGCTGTAGGGGAAGTTCGCGATATGCTTGGTGTGTTTCAGAAAATTCGCCAATCTGTTCTCCGCCGTTGAACTGCGTGCATAACAGCTGCCGGTCAATGTTTTGAGCCCTTATTGTAATCAAATGCCATTAAATATGTTATCGTAACTTAACTTAATCGTTCATTATGTGTTTTTGCCTCGTATAAGAACATAACTTTTGGAGCTCTCTAACTTTTTTACGTTTAGTTTTCGACCATGCATTCTTTGATACAAAATGTTTGTTTGGGTGTGTACTATCACCTCTTAAAATTTTCCTATCTTTTTTTAATCACCCTGTACATACACATAAAAACAAAATAAAATGGAGAAAAACATTAAATTAAATCATAATAACATAATTAAAAAGGACAGAATAGGAAAAACACACCAGACACTATAGTTATCCAGAAAAATTAGACTGTTATGATTACAGGCAATTGTTGACAAAAAATAAGGATATTTTTAAAAAAAATGAACCTAGGCGTATATCCCAATAAACTTCAATATGTTGTACCAGTGCCCTCTATAGTAAATTGAAACTAGCTAGTTGTGCTATAATATGCTTTAGTGCTGCTATCCCTTGAGAAATTAGTAAAATAAATGCAATATTAAATGAATTTTATACTTATATTTTATGAATTTATTAAATGCGTTATGTATCTATTCGAAGATGCCTTCAGCATATTCTCATTGTAGAAATATAAGTAAAATTAAAATTATTTATTAAATGAAAAACATGATAAAAAATAATGTGTAATTGATTTATTGAATATTTTAAATGTAAAAATTTAATATGGATGAATCATTATAATGATGTCCATAGTTTATTTTACCAAATTATAAAAAAACAATTAAATCATTCTAATATCAAATCCTAATTACCAAATAAGTAAATAATATAATGATAATTAATTGATAACTAATATTATAATGTTTAGATATTTAAAATGTAAAAAGGGGATAAATAATAATTATAATAATTGAAATTAATTTCATTTAATGTGACAATACTAACCTAAACTCAATATAATAGTATAAGATAAAACAAAGAATAAAATAGATAATTAATCTATACATTTTATACACTAAGACATAATATTTTAAATGTTGTTCAAATTGTCAAAAGTTAGATTCAAGTTTATCATTAACATTAATTATTAAATTATATTAATATATTTAATTAAAATAATCATACAATTATCCATACATATGTGTCAATCAATATCCAGTATATAATACATTATTGCAATTTAGCAGATGCCTCTCCTCCTTCAGCTTTTTTAAATTAACCATTGCGTATTATCCAGACAACACCGCCCTCCGCCGCACTCTAGCACCAACCCACCCAGCCATCCTATTTATATATTTTTTATTTTGCATCTTCAATCGCATGTGAAAAACATATTTTCTTGAATATTTTCCTTTTTATTTTTAATACTCATTGAATGTTAAAAATTAAAAGGACAAACAAGTAATAAAACGGACAACTAAATATAGATGTTTATTTTTAATTCAGCAAAAAGGAGAAATATCCTGTTAAATTTTCGTAATTGACCAAGACGTTGGATAAACGTAGTGAGGTCTTTGAATGTGGAAACGTTGTCAAGAAGACAGAGCTATGGCATTTTTCTAATGTCAAGTACAGAGATTCAAATCTTTATCCCGCGAGAACTCGTGCATGAGATTTTCTTTCTCCATCGTACCCTTTTTAAGACCATTTTTAAGACTTTTTTCATTTTAATAAAATTTCAAAATGCGATTTCGATTACTTTTCCTCTTTTTTGAATGAAAATACTAAGCCTAACAAAAAATTTGATATTAAGTGACTGTGTAAAGTAAAAGAAAAGAATTGGGCACCGTGAGAGAAATTCTCATAGCGAGTTCTCCCGGGTTAAAAAGACGAGATGATAAAAACGGGTATGATATTATGCCCCATAATAATCCCTGTTAAGGCCGAAACACGTCTTACCACTTCTTGAAGTTCGGTGTCGGTTCGTTTGTTGTGGCGACGCGGTGTTTTTGATCTTCAATGAATTTTGCAGGAAAGGGACGGTCGTCCGGCAAAAGAAAAATCTTTCCGTCAAGTAGGGTGGATTGCTTATCTCCCGATTCTTTTGTTAATTCCTCTTCGTTTCTATTATGAAGAAACCGCAAATGGATCCTATACAAAAGACTTCCCTACTTTTTAAAAGAACTGAGTTGACATGGAGAGTGTTGCAGTCTGAACAGAGACCAGGAGACGTTTACACAGACCAAGGCTACCTTATCATAATAACAAGGCTTGTCATTCGCCAAGTTTCCTTTGACAGCAGTACACGTGGTCAGAAACCACATGATTTTCCCGTTTGTAGCGCCATCTAATGTGAGAAACTGAATTTTTTCCTATGAATTTGTGCATGGATTATTAGCAATAGTATGCACCAGGTGGCGTTACTTATGAGACAAAGTCATGTAATAAGTTGGCAACTATAGGGACAATTTCAACAATAGATTTTCTCCTGAATGCGAGGCCTTGTTATTATGATAAGGTGGCCTTGACACAGACAATCACCTCATCAAGTTGACTGAAATTCCATTAGTGGCCGTCAATAATGATGTCACGCTTGGATAAGGGGAGTTCATTGAATTGTGACAGTTTGTGAAAAGGGGGTGCGAGGGCGTAAGAAGAAGTATGACATCACATATTTTGATTAAGATAAAAGCATTAAAATTCAGTAGATTAAAATATGATATTTGTATTCATAAATTAAAGATAAGGTTTAAAACCAAATTTCATTACAATTTCCAAAATCCTTCAGTTTTTAGCTCACAGGCTATCATAGCCTGAGAGCTTATGTGCCCGTCCGTTCTGTATGTTCGTTCGTGCGTAACGCGATAACTCATGATAAAAATATCCGATCCACTTGAAATTTTGTATGTAGGTATATCCTGACAAGGCGCTTCCCTGATTAGTTTTTGGAGTCCATTCGATATGTATAAGAGGGGGAACGGGGGGGCTCATGCCCCTCCCCTTAGTTGATATAAATGGGATTTTCATGCAGAATTAAGTTTTCGTTCAAAATTTAGGTTAGGATCATTCTGACGAGGCGATTCCGTGACTGTTATTAGGTGTTCATTGAATAAGTATAAATAGGGGGAACAGGGGTTCTAAAGCCCCCCCCCCTTAATTTATATAAATGGGTTTTTCAAGCAGAATTTTCAGATTTCGTTCAAATCTCTGAATAGTTTTGGAATTTAATGGTTAAGTATAAAAGAGGGGGATAACTCCTTTTAAATTATATAAATGCTAAATGGGTTTTTATTAAGAATTATCTCATTTGCTCTGAATTTTGGATATAGATTTTTTATATGATAAAGCATGTCTTTGATAGTATAGGAGGTTCAATGATTAAGTATAAAAAAAGAGGAAAGGGGAGAGCTGTTTCCCCTTTTTAATTTTTTTTCGAACGGAATTAACCCTTGAAAATATACGGCTTTAATGTACAATTAGTATTTGTAGCCTGTGAGCTCAATGCCATCAGTTTAACTGGGCAGTATTCTTTATTAATTTCTTTTCCATATAAATATTTTATTGTTATTGTATGTTGATTATGTTTTTTTGTTGTTAACCTCAATCTTATATCACACAAAATAAGTACACAGTAATTTTCATTGTTATGTCATTAAAATACATAGTTAAAGTTTAAAAGTGAAATTTAAAGTATGATCTACAGCGTAGTGTTTTGGCAAGGAAATGTAAACATACGTTTACGTAATATAGCGTGACATGTGGCAAAAGGGGGGGGGGGAGAGGGTATGGTAAAGCGTGACTCTTTGTGACAAAGAGGGGGGGGGAGAATTGAGTGAAAATATTTGAAAAAATGTATGACATCATTTATGGACGGCCCTTTATTAGACAGAACTCGATTAGAGCATTAAAATACGACTGGTCTGCCAAATCATATCTTGGTGGAAACCAACTGTACACCCGATTTTATTGGTTGACAGAAAGTAGGGTAGAATGAGGAAAGAAATTTCCGTTTAATTCACACTGTTCGCGCCCAGCAATAATATTTATACATTACAACTTCCTGTTGAAATTTAATAATTTATTAGTTTTATCTTCAATTCAACCTTCCAGAACCCCCCATCCTCACCCAAACACCAAATAAAATGCAAAGGAGTGTCCAGACAGGGGTGTAGTCGTAAAAAAAAGAGAGTATACGGTCTAAGCAGAGGGTATGCGCTCAAGACAGAAGGTATAGACTAAATCAAGACCTAGAATGTATATACTATAACTTTTTGCGAAACAGAGGGTACGCGGTATTTAAAAAAAATACAGAAATTATACGGGATATATCCGCGTATACCCTCCACTACATTCCTGGTCCAGAGGACGTGATAGGTTAACAGAAATGCAACGTGATCAACATAAAAAATTCAACATCAAAGTCCTACCCTACCCTCCCCCGTCTTTTTCCAACGTTAAAGAGAAAGAAATGTATCTTTTTTTTTTTTTTTTTTTTTTTTTTTTTTTTTTTTTACGAATTAAAAACTTTTAAAATCGAAAACGATGGATTAATTAGTAACAGGTTTCTCGCTGGCGTTTGACCAACATGAGCGATTTGGCGAATAAGAAACAAAAAACAGTTGCCAAATGAAAAGAAATGTTTAGCAAAATAGAAATGGCATGAAACACTGAATGAAAAATACATCTATAACTCGTTATTGTATGCCTTTTTTCTCAAATGTCAAAATAACATAATTTTTTCTAATTACTCATAAAATAGATATTCGATTATCTGCTACAAAAACTGCTGCAAATAAGTACATCATTCTAAATGTCTATTAGTCATAAATGTGAAAAGACTTTTAGTAGCCCACACTGTAAAAACAAAATACCCAAATTAGGTTGAAAGATTTTTGGGTACAGCATTGTTCCAATTTGGAAAATTCAGTTTGAAGCACAAAATCATTTTAAAAAAGTCTGATTTTTAATGACATTAAAACAATTAAAATATCTTAGATAGTATATACATTATACCTCAGAAATTTTGATTAATTTAATGTTAATAAAGATCTGCTCTGTTTTGAACCATTTTGGGTTATCTATTTTGGGAACAATACTCTACCATTTTGGAATCCTTACTGTACCATTTTAGGAATATTACTATACCCAGAAATCTTTCAACCCAATTTGGGTCTTCAATTTTTACAGTGAATAAAAATTTACAAAAGCTATCGTTAATTTAAAGTTTTAAAAATGTACGCTAAAAATTGCTATGAGATTTCGACTGGAGAGAAAAGAATTACTTTGTAATGCAACTATATACAGTTTAGTAATATTAATAGAAATTGTTAATTTCGACACCGCATCACAACAAAACTTTTCTCTTTTTTGGCGCTTGATTCAAGCAATTATGTCGATGTTTTTACAGACACGCCGCCGGTAGATGGATAGTGATTAACAAACAATAGATACATATACATCGCATAATCGTTTCTGTCTTTTCCTTTTGCTAAAGTGATTTGGTGTTGAGTTAAATAGAAACAGAACAATGGAAAATGGCGTGGTGAAATTGAACTTGTAAAATAGCATTCAATCGTTTTGAAACTTTGATAGAATCTACACTGTTTTAGCATACACACTCACGCACAAACAAGAGCATAAATTGAGCACTCCCAATTTGGGGAGTCTGGTAGTTCTTTTATTCGCCAAATGGAATTTTTTGTCACAATTTGGCGCAATGGCGAGCAGCAGCGAGAACTCTGATTAGTAGACAACGCAATGACTGACGCTACGCAGGACGGGGTTAAAGAGCAGATAGAAGAAAAGTCACTGCGAAAATGTTTAAATTAATCTCATAGAACAAAGATATCTCGTTTAGGGAAGCAAGACGTACTTTCGAAATTTATATTCTTCACTTGTATAAAATCCCAGAAAAATCTGTTAAAGAACGGCCGAATAAAAAAGAAGAAAATAAAATTGAATCGATGTTTCGGAAATTACACGAGAAGAAATGATTTCACTGTTTATTATTATTATTATTATTATTATTATTATTATTATTATTATTATTATTACTAGCTGTTCTGCCCGGCGTTGCCCGGGTTCATCAAAAAATAGCAAGAAGGCTCTGTTGTAACAAGATCCAACGACGATGTATTTTCTGTTGTAATCATAACATTTCTTTTCATTCAATCTGTGAAGTCTCTGTTCTTCGTTCTCTTCATATAATTTTCTTTTCTTATACTCATCATTTCTGGACAATCGCTCTCGACGCTTTTCTTCTGATTCTTCGCTGAGAATCTTTCGATTTATTAATCTTTGCTTACTTAATCTTTCTCTTCTCTTTTCTTCAGTCTCATCGCTGAGAATCTTTCGATTTATTAATCTTTGCTTACTTAATCTTTCTCTTCTCTTTTCTTCAGTCTCATTTTCTCTTCTTTTTCTATTCTGCTCTCTTTTCTTCGCCAGTCTTTCTTCTCGGTGTTCTGGGGTTTCGTTTGCATATCTTTTTTTATTGTTAATGAAGAGGTCTTCCATTTGTTCTTCCATCTGTTCTTCTTTCTGTTCTTCCATCTGTTCTTCCATTTGTTCTTCCATTTGTTCTTCCATTTGTTCTTCCATTTGTTCTTCAATTATATTCGACGATTCACTGTTTGAGAGCCTATCTGTCCTTTTATTTATAGAAGTTCAAAATGAAAAAAGATTTTCTTAGCAGACGATTTTTTGTGATAAATACATTATCTGTTTTATATTTCTTCTGCTTTATTCCTTTTATTTATAGAGTTCAAAATGAAAAAAGATTTTCTTAGCAGACGATTTTTTGTGATAAATACATTATCTGTTTTATATTTCTTCTGCGTTTACCTAAGCTGTGTAAAATCTCTATAAATAAAAGGTATAGAGGATGAGAGCCTATCTGTGCCTCAATTATCCTCAGAATTCCTTTTATATATATAGATTGTAACATAGAAAATATCAAAATAGGTTTTTTTTTTAATATTCAATTTTCTTTTTTCTATCATAAGTTAACTTGGTTATAAATTCAATTATAAATAAAGTCATCATTAAAAATATCGAAAGTACTTTTGAGAGTCTTTTAAAAATTCGGTTTAGTCTCGGTCTCGAAGATGCCGAATTTTCGAAGTTATACTGCTGATAAGAAAGTTTCAAATACAGCCTTTTTTAAGATTTACAACTGAGTTATACAAAAAGTATTAAAAAAAACCGCCATTTGTTTCTTCTTTAAATCTGGTCTCTGGGTTATACCCAATCAATGCAAAGGAAAGAATAGTGTTTGTGAAAGATCACAGATTAAATGATAAGAAAGTTTCAATTACATCCCTTTGTAATTTTTACGACTGAGTCATGAAAAAAAAAAAAAAAAAAAAAAAAAAAAGCATAAAAGAAAATCTGTATTTTTTTCTTTCTTTATATCTGGACTCCTGGGCCATACTCAATAGATACAAAGAAATTTCAGAGGCCGTGAAAGGTAAAGAGAAATAGATAATAAAGTTTCAAATAAGCCCTTTTGTAAAATTTACAGCTGGTCTATGAAAAAAAAAAGCATAAAAGAAAATCTCTATTTGTCTTCTTTTTAATATTTGGGCTCCTGGGCCATACCCAATAAATACAAAGAAATTCCAGAGGCCCTGAAAGATAAAGAGAAATAGATAATAAAGTTTTAAATAAGCCCTTTTGTAAAATTTACAGCTGGGCTATGAAAAAAAGCATAAAAGAAAATCTCTATTTATTTCTTTCTTTATATCTGGACTCTGGGCCATACTCAATAGATACAAAGAAATTCAAGAGGACCTGAAAGGTAAAGAGAAATAGATAATAAAGTTTCAAATAAGCCCTTTTGTAAAATTTACAACTGGGCTATGAAAAAAAGCATAAAAGCAAAGCTTGAATTTCTTCCTTTAAATCTAGACTCTAGGCCACCATTACCAGCCTTTTCATATCTATTATTGAGCTGTAAAATGAAAGATATGTAGGAATATAGTAAATATATGATAATTTTTTACGACCACCGCCTGCAATCATCGTGCTTTTACACATGTTTAAAAATGAGCTCGGATAAAATATAAAAAATTTCACTTTCTTCAGCAAGTGGGAAATATTTAATGATATAGCGGGTTTGATGCAGCGAGATTTACTTATAAGATTTGACTACAAAATACTTTTAATAAGTTATTATTTCTTGGACAAACTCATTCATCTGTGATGTGTTTTTAGGATTTCTGATGAAAGCGAAAAACAATTGATTCATTATCAATCCAACGGTTTCACGTAATTGCAGATTTTTTTTTTTTTTTTTTTTTTATTTATTTATTTATTTTTTTTTTTTTTCCGAATGCAGACGATTTTTTTTTTTTTTTTTTAATTCAAGGTGACACCTAGGTATTGTTTGTCATCTCCGAACGTAATCTGGTCGTGGTTACCTGAAGCACAGTAACATTACTAGTTTATGTTCATTTAAATACGAGATTAATTAAGAAAAAATTAATTAAATTTTAGAAAAGTAAAAAGTTGCGTTTTATTTATGCACAGCTATGCTTAATGCATTTTGATAGGCTTCAAAATATTAAATATTGAATACAAGGCTTAGGTTAAAAAAATGTACTGGAGCCTTAATATTTTGCAGTGCAAACAACAATAGCATATCGCCTGTCACTTCCATCCATCATAGTTACATTTATATATTATTTGAAAAACTTAAAACATTTGTTCTTCAATAAATGCACACGTTTAACGTATTTTAATATAACTTAACTATATGCTTTTACACATGTTTAAAAATGAGCCTGGATAAGTATAAAAAATTTCTCTTTGTTCAGTTGGGGAAAAGATTTCTTCTGAGAATCGCTTTAATAACGATGTTGCGAGTTCGATGTACGGCAAAATTTACTTAAAAGATTTGTCTTTAAATTACTTATAATAAGTTATTATTCCTTAGACTAACTCTAACTCATTCATCTGTGATGCGCTTTTAGGATTTCTGATGAAAGCGAAAAACAACTGATACATTATCAATCGAACGGTTTCACGTGATTGCAGAATTCTTTTTTTTTTTCAAATGCAGGCGATTTTTTTTTTGTTTTTTTGTCATTCAAGGTGACTCTCAGGTATTGTTTGTCATCTCTGAACGTAATCGGATCGTGGTTACCTGAAGCACGGAAACGTTATTAGTTTATCTTTATTTAAATACGATATGTTTTAGTGTTAATAAGAAAAAAAAAATGAATGAAAATTTGGAAAAATAAAAAGTTGCATTCTATTTATGCACAGCTATGCTTAATGTATTTGGCTTCAAAATATGAAATATTAAATACAAGGCTTAATTTAAAAAAAAGAAGTCAGAAATTGCACGTCAGACGTAACAAATGAGGTGCGTTCATACTATAACGAAATATACAGTAACTTCGAATACAATATAGTATCCGAAATCTTTGTGCGTCCCTGTAAACACTAAATGGTTTCTATTATAGAGATGTTGTAGAATGCTTTCTATTACACATAGTAAACCTCAGCAACTTATATGTATTTTGTAAAATATGAAATAATTTAATATAAGTAAAACGCACCCCAAACAATGTTTCCCCCTATACCATTATTAATAGATTTCTTTTGTGTGGCCCTGTATATTAATAAAAAATATTCTTTACACCACAAATTGTACAGAATGTATATTTTAGTATATGCATCATAGATGCATATGAATTGCATTATGTTCAAAAGAGTGAAAGATCATTAAAATGTACTTGAAATTTTTTCCCATTGGCCGTAATGTAACGGAATACATTTGATTGTCCCTGTATTTGAACTATACATCCGATTTTCATAAAATTTGAAATGACTCGACAAAATTATCTAATAATAATGTATTTTAAATTTCAAACGATTCGGCTGGATGCTTTTTACGTTGTTATATGTGGACAGAAGAACGTATTGAACGACGACTATATAAGTGGTACGTATTTACATATACGAACGCACCTAAAAGCTATGCTGGAGCCCTAATATTTTGCAGTACAAACAACAACAGCATATAGCTTGTTCCTTCCATCCATTATAGTTATATATTATACAGTATTTGAAACATTTAAAGAATTTTTTCTTTAATAAAAGAACACGTTTAAATATAGATATATGCATAAGCATACATATAATAAAATCTAATGAATCAATAAATGCGAAAAACACTCATATTTAGTTGTGGGGGATTTTCAGAAAATTTTACTTAACAAAGATATGTTTGTTTGTTGACGATGTTTAAAGAAATCTACTGCATACAGAGGCATGCAATTTAGATTCTGGATAGACGAAGCGAAGTTCGAATGTAGTTATGGCTTGTATTTTCGATTTATTTAATAGAGTTTTGATCAGGGATGTTGTGGAGGTATACGCCGGTATATCTTCTGGATTTTTTAAAGGAACATCGTATACCCTCTGTTTCCAAAGAAAGCTATAGTATACTCCATCTAGGGTGTACCCCCTGCCTTGAACGTATACCCTCTGCTTAGAGCGTATATCCTCTGTTATTTTTACGACTACACCCCTGTTAAAACTGTTGTTAGCTTTCGTTTTTTCAAAACTAAAAACTAAAACAAAATCATTTCACCTTTTTCATTTACGTATAAAAAACATTTCATATTTATTTACTTAGAACAGGTGTCACAAATAAAAATTAAAAAGTTGACATGTTTCGGTTCATTCATAAGAACCGTATTCATAACACATAAAATCAGTAGAAAACTAAATGACACTGGATATAAATATAATTTAAAAACCCAAAACACAAAACATTGCGCCCCCTATGATCATGAATAGCCATTGCCACCGCGGCATATAAATATAAAATATTTTGATCATATATTAAATTTAATAAGTATAAAATTAATATTAAAATAAGTAGAAAACTAAATGACACTGGATATAAATATAATTTAAAAACCCAAAACACAAAATATTGCGCCCCCTATGATCGTGAATAGCCAATGCCACCGCCGCTCCCCCTATTAGACTCACCTTCTAAATATTTATTAAGTAATTCTAACCACAAACTCGGAATGTCATAAGAATAAGAATCATTACAAACCCTATCCCTCCTAGAATAAATCTCTATGGATTCACGGATGATTATCACGGATGATATTCCAAGCTTGCCGGGATAGTTTAGTTACAGAGACTATCAAAAGTATTTTATTACACTACGGCCAATGGAGAAAAAAAAATAGTTTCTTGTGCTTTTTAATTATGTTACACTCTTTCGAACTTAATAAAATTACTATACATTTATGAAGTATATACTTAAATATACATTCTGTACAATCGATTGGGCAAAGAATATTTGTTATTCATTTACTGAGCCATACAAGAATATTCCATTACATAATGGTATAAAGGGAAACATTATTTGGTGGGCGCTTTAATTATATTAAACTATTTCGCATCTTATGAGATAGATATACGTTGTTCAGGTTTACTACAAGTTACTTTCTGTATAATAGAAAGCAAATAGCATTAACAGGACAGACACACACACAAAAAAAATTACAGGTACTACACTCTATCCGAAGTTCTGTATACTATTAAACCAAGATCTGAATACTTTAAAAACTTCAATATAGTACGAACGAACCGCATTTGCTACGTTTGATGTGCAATTTTCCGACTTGTTCCTCTTCCTGGAGCCTCTGAACAAAATCTATCGGCTAATTTTATTTTGGAAAACGACAGATATATTAATCTCCACAATGTAAAGTGCGTCTTTTAAACGTTTTCTAACATAATTAAAAATTATTAATGAATTCGTTTAGTCTGTCTGTATTCTAACTCAAGTAAATATATTTACATTGCCATGCAATTGATGTATGTTATATGGAGATTTACTGTGTGGCGTGTTCAATATTGAAAACGATATAGTTTATTACATTTCGATACATTTATTGCTCGATATATTTATTGTTCATTTACAGGAATGTGGGATATACTCTCGCATGTGGGATACACTCTCTGTTGCACCTGAATTGGACTGTATTTCCCTCCGCCTCTCATTTACCGGAACTCTGCGTCGAGATTAAAAAAAGAACCGAAAGGTAGCGAACAATGACCTTAAGATATATATGTATATGAGATATATGTATAAGATGTATATGAGAAAGTCAATGGTAGCGAAGCTGTATGACGACGGGTGAAAGAAAAAAGTAAATAGAATGTTTTAAACGACGGCGGTGAATTTTTGGGATTAAAACTAAGACGAAGATTTCGACGATATAAAAATGACGATTTTAAGATGAAACTTTTAAAGAACTATAAAACATTTACGACGTATTGATAGTTTTAAAGATTGTTCAGAAAAATTACGAAGAATGAATCGATGTCTTATTTTTTATTTGTTTGTTTTGTGTATTCGTCATTTAATAAATGTATGTGTCCGTCAGAGATTAGTTTTCATTTTGAGTAAGGACTCGTCCATCCTATAGGAATGCTCATAAGATTTCCAAAGTACTACAGGCTATGGGAGAAATTGTTTGTGGTGCATTTTAATGATGTTATACACTGTAGGAATACTGTCACTGTTACAGGTTAGCAAGATGAATTAGTCCTCCAGATTCGTCGGAGATGGCTCATGTGTTAAAAAATTCGCGGCTTCAGCCAAGATATCCATGGTTCGAATCCTGGATTGAACTTATTTCACTCATTTGGAAATTTACAACTGTGATGTTACACTGTTTAAAAAAAAATGAAATTGATATATATTACTGGATATAGGTGCTGATTACCCAAAATTTTCATGGAGCCAGTGGCTCCTAAATCCAAATATTCCAGTCACCACCAGGATTTAATTTCTAAGAAAGATTCAGAAACAACGCGAATTTCGTTAAAAGATCGCAGAAGAAAATAGAATTTTATCAAAGGATCGCAAAAAATGCCACGACTCTCGCCAAAGAATCGCTAAAAAAGCGATTTTCGTCAAGTGATCGCGGAAAAAACAATTTTGGTTGGAGGATCGCTAAAAAAAACACGCGATTTTTGTCAGGTGATCGCGAAAAAGCGTGAGATTTTCGTAAGAGGTAAAGAGCGGAAAAACGCAATTTTCATCAAATGAATTCGAGAAGAAAAAGCAAGATTCGACAAAGGATGGTGACTTGGACGCCGAAAATTAATCGCCAAGTGGAAAATTCAGTCACCACGTGGCGACTGGCGACTTTGAATCTGAACTTATATCATTAGGGTAGAATGCAAGAGGCTTACTATAGAATAGGCTGTGCATTAGCATCGTTATTCATTTACAGAAAAACACAAAAGAATTTGAACCAGTACTATCTATGAACAATCATTACTGGAAGTGCATTTTCAGTTAAGGTATATTTTTAATTGAAATTTAAGAAATTTTTTGCATGTTAGTTCATGTGTATATATTATATAATAGATTATTTACAGAAACGCACAAAAGAATTTGGACCAGTACTATCCATGAACAATCATTACTGGAAGTGCATTTTCAGTTAAGGTATACTTTTAATTGAAATTTAAGAAATTTTTTGCATGTTACTTGATGTGTATATATTATATAATAGATTATATACAGAGCAAAACAAAATATTACGAGTACATTTCCGTTTATTGAAGAGGAATGTGCTATGCGCTCCCTAATTGAACTACGTAGATTGTATGGTATATAGATTAATATATAGATCATATATAGGCAGTGGCGCATTCAGGGAGTGGGAAGTCCTCTACAAAATTTATAGAAAATATCAAGTTTAACTGCGGAAGTTTAATAAAATGTAATGAAACCTGCTAAGATGAAACTCAAAAGGAACCTGAAAAATAATCCGTTTAAGATAGATTTTCATCTTAAATGTGTTTTATTGCATAAATCGTGAAATAACATTTCAGTCAAGTTTACTTTATACATGCAAGCTCCTTTGAAAATACTCTTCAATTGCTTAAATATTGCAGATGTCATGCATGTATGCTTCAAAATGAGTCTTAGAATGTATTGAAGGAGTTAGGAGGGGGTAGAGTGAGAACGCTTTCAAATAATTTTAAATTTGCAGTATATTTCGGCTTTTGTTTTATTTATTAGTTATTGGGATACATTTTAGTAAATAATTTTCGGTATTCCGTTTTAAAAAATGTGGTATAACCATGAAATTATACTTCTAAAAACGAAAACCTGCCTAAAAGGAAATTCTTCCCAGTTCCATGTGATTCCATCTTAACAAGTTTGATTGTATAATAGAATAAATGCATCATCTATTATGATAAGAACCTGTTTAAAGCGAAAATTTTCCCGTTTTTTGTAATTCTCTCTAAGAAAATTTTACTATATCACAGCCCTTTCCTTAATGATAAGTCTAAGATACGCCACTATTTACAGGGCTTTACAAAAGAATTCGGATGCTTTACCGACTATTGATGGGAATTCCTGAAATTAGGTTTTTTTCTATGTGTTACGTGTTTTCCAAATTGTTTACTAATAGATAGACACCTTCTTTCAGCTTACAAAATGATGAAATTTTGTTATAATATTCTAAAAGTGTTGGAAAGTGTTTCGTAATCAATGTTGGATGCATGATTTTCCGTCGTTGCTCTAATACCCTGTTCGCACTGGGATAGTTGAGTCACTTAACTTTAAGTCACTTAAATTTTTTGAAGCGGGATACCCGGAATTAGGCTTCACCTGTTCGCATTTACTAAACATTGTAAGTGACTTAACTTGGCCAAACTGGCATCTGAGCATGCGCATAAGTTCTGAAATTTGTAACTGCAACTTTAAACTTTTTTATTTACACACTAATTATCCTGCCTTATTTCAATTAAAAAATTAATTTTTTTTGCGGGAGGAAATAACAGGTTCAACATTTTCCTTTTCCGGCCTTTTATTAAAAAACACCCCACAAACACACGTGTTAAGCAACTGGAGTAAACAAATAATAACTTGAAATAGTTTATAATTATTTGTAGGACTCAAATTCATTAATTTAATAATCAGAATTAAATATTCTAAAATTCAGAAATAATAATTAAATATTCAGAAGGCAGATTTCCACTCAACTCATAGTTAAGAGAGCAAGCTCACTTGAGCAAGTTTCAGAAATTTGCTTAAGTGAGAATCTTAATTCCGGGTACGACCGCTTCAAAAAACTTCAAGTTAAGTGACTTAACTTTGTCAGTGCGAACAGGGTATTAAAGTCTACATGAACATGACATTACTTAAGTAAACAAACGGGAAACCTATACATGACAACTTGTACACATTTTGTCTTCTACCTTAAAATCCTTCATTGCATGTTTACCCTTTGGAATGAAAAGTCTGACAGATAACCTAAGGAGATCAGTTTCCATCGCAAGCGATATTATACTGAGGTGAAATGTTTATTTTGTGGAGAAAAGTGGAGAACAATGTCGAAAATGCACTCGTGGTGTCCATGTACGAGAAACTGCGTCTAGTCGAAAGTTCAAAACAGCCTTATCGTGTGCATTGCATCCCAAGGCTGCATTCAGATTGCAATACTTTCAGTTCAACTGAATTCCTGAAAGAGCCTTTTGTATAGGAACCATTTGCGGTTTCTTCCTAATAGACTGACCAAAAGAATGAACAAAAGAATCGGGAGGTAAACACTCCACCCTACTTGACGGAAAGAATTTCCTTTGCCGGACAACCGTCCCTTTCCTGCAAAACTCATTAAAGATAAAAAACCCCGTGTCGCCACAACAAATGAACCGGCACCGAACCGCAAGCAGTGGTCAGATCTGTTTGGGGCTTAAAGCACAGTCAGGTAAATGTACGTAACATGATAACGGGGAAAACAATGGTTGACCCCGATACACAAAACCAAAGATTTCTAAATTTATTCTTCCTCTCTCTCTCTTTCTCTCTCTTTTTTTTTTTTTTTTCTTTTTGATAAAATATTAAAAATTATTTACCTTTTCGTGAGGTTGTGGATATGCATTCGAGAAAAGGTGTTGATGTTTTTCGGTTATACATCAGAAAAGGATTTCACTCGACATTGAACCATTTAATGGTGATAATAAGAAGTAGAAGAAGCGAAACATGGTTTATTTTATTTCTCAAAATATCTGATTATGATGAAACTTTGACAAAGATTACACTTTTCACTACTTTATGATAATATGTAAGATGCAACCAATGCAAATTTGCAAATTGTTCTGTGCATACATATTATACTGCTTTAGTAGAACCCAATATATCCATTATAATATAGAAACCGATCTGCGGATTGGCTCGGGTCGGGTTTACGTTACTTTTTAAGGGTTTCGTTCATCTGACGAAATCTTTATTGTCTCGCATTTCTTTTTGTCCGTCCGTCAGAGCTTCGTACGTTGAAATTATTTAAGTTACAGATTTGATTTTTTTTACTTTTTTACCGATTGGAAAATAGTTGTTGTTTTCGGTCGAGAATAAACCTTGCGATGTCTCCATTTTCTTTTCTTTTCTTTTTTTTTTTTTAACCATCTTTAACGTTTGTGATCCTTCAGCTCGTCTTCTTTTAACGTCCGTGATCCTTTAGCATTTTCCTCTCCTATTGAGAATCTCTAGCGGAGCCCACGTCTTGAATAAACAAGTCTCTAGCGGAATCTACGTTGCGAATAATAATAATAATAATAATAATAATAATAATAATAATAAGTTGAAACCAGAAATTTTTTTAAAGAAAATTCTTTAAATCAAAGACACCGAAAGGAGGAAAGAGTGAGCTCGGGGCTCTGAAGCTACCGAACAACCGCAGCTGCGTCGAGCTTATTTTTTTAAACCATTAGCTGACCATTTGCATTGGATAAATTCGAAACTGAATCCGATAAACTTAAATCAACTTTCATCATCTGAATCTGAATTTACAATGTCAGATTGATTAGAGTTTCATTTTCCAAATGGTTGTTATAATTTGTTAAAATTATATTTATTTTATTTTATTTTATTTTATTTTATTTTATTTTTTATATGGAGCAGAATACTACCTGTCATATCCCAAACCATAAAATTTTGAAATAGTCTTACATTCTTTTTATTAAATGAGTTTGTTCTTTTTCTGTTACAAAACATAATCTTTATATCAGTAAACGTAGTTGAGTGTCCATAGCATTGTGGTAGAGCATTCATATTCCTTGCAAAAATTATCGGTTCGAATCTAATAGGCCGAACTTTAAAATTTTGATTTTTTTTTATTATTATACTTTGTTTTTCAGATGGATTTAATTAAAAAAAAGGGTGGAGTGAGATTTTGGCCACTTAAAATGCTATTTATTTATTTATTTTGTGCCGCGGTAATTTTTAAAATAGCTTCCCCCCTCAAAGATTACACTGACATATGTTTTTATATCGCTATTAATACTTTTACAAATCATTTTGTCTGCCCTACATATCTTGATAACAATTAAATTTAGTTCCGGCCCAGTTCAAATAAATATAGAAAAACAATTCAAGCCTGATTTCGGCCCGGCAAGAAAAATATTAATCTCGGTTTAAATACTAAGTAACTATCCATTGCTGATTTCTACATTTTACAAGTTACATTTATGTATTGATGTTGTCAAACTAGTATCGGCTCGTGATGCACATTTATGCTTATTCTCGGTAAAGCCGTATTCATTGAAAATAATTCATGTTTTATCGTCTTTGCTTAAATATTTATAACAGGTCGGTAGGCCTGCTAAATATTTTTTTATCGGCCTGTATGGCCCACTCAGTTCTTTTGCGCTGGCCTGCGTCCGTGCAGACCTCTAATATCAGAGACGCGCCACGCTAGCATAAAGATCTCTACTGGCTGTCTAGTAGTTAGAAAGCTGGCTAATATATATATCAGCTTTGAATTCCGTTTCAGGCTCGGATGTCCGTAGAATGTAAAAGTCCAGTGCAAACAAGGGGGGGGGGGGGGGAGAAAACAAAATAAAAAGAAAAGAAAAGAAAAGAGACGAAAAGCTGCAACCAAAATCGAAAAAGTACAAAACAAACTTAGAGATCGAATTTAGTTATCCTATGAAAGAAGAAACACAAACAGTTGTGATATTAAAATACAAGCGAGAAATTTGAAAAAAGCTTTTTAAAAATCAAATTTTATCACTTGAGGATAACCAACCGCTATTATTAAATTAACTATGATATAGAAATTGATTGATGTATGTCTCAAGTATCGTATATCTACTATGATGTGAGTTGTAAAAGACTTACGCAAACGACTTTTTTTTTTTTTTTTTTTTTTAAATAAAATGAAATATTAACTGATTAACTAAAAATAGGAATTGACAAACGACTACAGTTTAATCACCTTAAGTGATGAAACCCTTATTAACTTGCATTTTGTTATCGATAAGTGTGAAACGCCGTGGTTGACGGCAATTGTATCTGTAGAAGAAAGTATAAAAAAATCAAACATTCAAAATACAGTCGGGTCTCTATATAACGAAATCCATCGTTCCAGTAAAAAATTCGTTATATAGAGAAATTCGTTGAATAGAGAAAGCCGTTAAAAGTTCTTTTTAATGTACAAATTTTGAACAAATATTATTTTTTATGCGTTTAATTAAAAATTTGAAGTGTTTAACTATAAATATTAACATAATATCCTATTTCTTAATTATTTGAACAGTTTCAAAAAAGAGAATAGGCATTAATTTAAAAGCTTAATAAAAATCACACAAGAAAAACATACGTTAATTTTTTTGCCATTCAAAACGCAATTTTCTCAAATTTTCGGGGACGATCTCATTGCTCCAGTAGTGAATGTCCCCCCAAGCCATCCTCTGAATTTAACAATGACTTCAATTACCACATTGATCAGGTTTTATATGTGTAACAATTAAATTGACACTGTTTCTCGAAGGATGTTAAAAGATGTGTGGGAGGGAGGCTGGTGGAATGAATTCGTTGGATTTAAAGATGAAAGAGATTCAAGGTAGAAAAGCAATATAAAAAACTCAGCCTTGAACGATAAATCAAAAATAAGTGATGGAAATTTGATTCCATGTGATTTTGAAGGTTTTTTTTTTTTTTTTTTAAACAGTATAAATAAAGAACATTTTATGAAAAAATTCGTTATATGGAGATAGATATTTCGCTATATAGAGACTGTTTTTAATGTAATCATGCAAAAAGGGGACCCTTCTTACCAAAAATTCGTTATATAGAGAAATTCGATGTATGGAGTTTCGTTATAGAGAGACTCGACTGTATATCAAAAGAATTGTGTTCTCGTCACTTCTAAATTCGGAATTTGGACAACTTCATAATCTGATCTGGGACAGAACTGTTGATAACAGTTCTTAGCACTGCAGAGGGTGTTTTCATAGAGATAAAAGAAATTATCCCAAAAACCCTCGCTAGTTCCACCCCCTTGGTCTGATTTTGCCTATAAACGAACTTAAACCCAGATTTTATGTCCTTTGATTTTATGTATCAGTGTAGAAGAGATTTGAGCAGAATTATACATAGTTATCGTTTCCATAAAAAAGTGATATAGACAGATAGATAGATAAACTTTTTTACTGATGGTAGTTTTGGGGGTCTAAGTGTATAATCAGTGTAGATCTGCAAAAAGTTTCAGAAATTTCAACATAGGAGCGACCGCAATAGTTAGTATTTCATTGAAATCTGCCTAAAAGTACAAACTAACAAGGTTACAAATTGAATTCAGCTATCCTATGAAGGAAAAAACAAACATTTGAGAAGTTAAAATGCAACAAGAAATTTGTATGTATGTTACAGGACAAACCCGATTTTAGGCCAAACTAGATTGGCCTAGGCCAGACTAGTCTATCCTAACGCCCATCGGATAAACTAGTTTTTCCTAGGCCAAACTAGTCTATCCTAACGCCCATCGGATAGACTAGTTTTTCCTAGGCCAAACTAGTCTATCCGAACGCCCATCGGATAGACTGGATTTTCCTAGGACAAACTAGCCTAACTGTTATTAGGATAAACTAGCTTAGCCTGCTATTCATTGGTTTAAACTAGTTTATCCTAGGCCGATCTAGATTGTCCTAGGCCAGTTGAATTTGGCGTGTTTTTATTGATCCCAAAGACCGCTTCGGCGCCAATCCTTTGGTTTAGCCTAGTCCAATCTAGTTTATCCTAGGACAATCTAGTTTATCCTAGGCCAATTCAATTTGACGTGCTGTAATTAATGCCAACCATTGTTTGGCACGCTCACAAAGAAAAGAATTATTTCAAACTAAAATTTAATTTCTCAAAAATTAATCAAGTTTAAGCTCAAATTTAAAATATTTCAAACGAATCCGCTCAGCTCAAACACATCTATTGAAATAAGCGAAGTTTATTTAAAATTCATTCTTTTATATATTTTACTTTCTTCTGTCTTTACAATAAGTGTTTGATTCGTGAAATTTTTTTTAATTTCGGTTTTTGACGCATTTACACGTTTTAGTGGTCCAAGATTCCAAAAAACATGTTGTTCAAATTGTGAGTCTATGACTCTGTCTGACTGTCTGTGCCATAAATTTTGTAGAAGCTGTAACTGAAGAACTAATGCACGAAATTTGATGCGGCATCCTTTTTCTTAAATATTTAGCATCATGTTTTATTATGTTTCTAAAAGTTTCAAATAAGGGTAATATTTAATTAGCAGATAAAACGTTAAAAAAAGCTGAGCTTTTTAAAAAAAATTCAAGGGTCCCTTACTCTACCCCCCCCCCCCCCAATCCTACATTTTAGGTGTCATGCTTTATTTAAGCTTTTTCTTATTTTTAAAAGGGGTCGGATATTTAGTTTTTTAATATGAAAAATTTCGAGTTAAGTGATGTGTGGAAAAACCAATGTCTGTTACGAATTAAAAATCTTTTCATAAAACCAAAAGTTTTTATTCGATTGAAAAGTAATCCGTACTTCCTTTATATTTAACCTCTAAACCCCCCAAATTAATCAGATAAACGCCTTATCAGAAAGAACCTACATAAAAATTTTTAAACAAATCGGTAAATTTTTCTTGAAAAACCTATTTACATAAATTAAGGGGGTTACCCTCTATTCCTCCTTTCTTTATACCTAAACAATGAACACCCACAACTAATCATTGAGGTGCCTAATCAAAATGATCTTATACCTAAAATTTTAATAGAATCTGATACTTTTGCATGAAAAACTGACTTATCTAAATTAAGGAGGGGAGGGGGTTCAGATTAGCCTTTTGTTCCCCTCCCCTTATTCTTATCCAATGAAATCCTGAAACTAATCAGGGAAGTTCGTTATCAGGATAAATCTATGTCCAAAATTTGAAGTAAATCGGATATTTCTATCAGGAATTATTGCATTACGTACATACATACGTACATGGTTACATACACACTAACAGAATATGCGAGCACATTAACTTTCAGGCTTTGATAGTCTGTAAGATAAAATCGCATCAAATTGCATCGGCCTAGGATAAATTAGATCAAAACTAGAAAGTTGGCGCCGTGGCGTTCTTTAGATTCAATAAAATCACGCCAAATTGAATTGGCCTAGGACAATCTAGATCGGCCTAGGATAAACTAGTTCAAACCAATGAATAGAAGGCTAAACTAGTTAATCCTAATGACCGTTCGGCCAAACTAGTTTGGCCTAGGAAAAACTAGTTTATCCGATGTGCGTTAGGATAGACTAGTTTGGCCTAGGAAAAACTAGTTTATCCGATGGGCGTTAGGATAGACTAGTCTGGCCTAGGACAATCTAGTTTGGCCTAAAATCGGGTTTGGCCTGTAACATATATATAAAAAAACTTTTTTAAAAATAAAATTTTATCATTTGATGATCACCAACCGCTATTATTATATTAACTATGATATAGAAGTTGATTGATGTATGTCTCATCTCAAGTATCGTATATTTACTACGAAACGAAGTAAGTTGTAAAAAACTTACGCAAATAACCTTTTTTTTTTTTTTTTTTTTTTTTTTAATAAGATGCAATATTAACTGATTAACTGAAAATAGGAGTTGACAAACGACTACAGTTTAATCACCTTTTAAGTGATGAAAGTCCTATTAACTTGCATTTTGTTATCGATAAGCGTGTAACGTCGTAGTTGACGACTATTGTATCTGCAAGAAAAAGTATTAAAAAAAATCAATCATCAAAATGTATCAAAAGATTTGTATTCCCGTCACTTCTAAATTCGGAATTTGGACAACTTGATAATGTGATCTGGGAGAGAACTGTGACAACAGCTCTTACCACTGCAAAAGGTGTTTTTTTTTTTTTTTTTTTTTTTTTTAATAGAGATAAAGAAATTATCCCAAAAACCCTCGCTGTTTCCACCTCCTTGGTCCGATTTTGCCTATTAACGAACTTAACCGAGATTTTATGTCCTTTGATTTTATGTATAAGTTTGAAAGAGATCTGAACAGAATTGTACAAATTATCGTGCCCATAAAAAAGTAATATATATAGAGAGAAAGAGATAATCTTTTTTAGTGATGGTAGTTTTGGGATCTAGGTGTACAATCGGTGTAGATCTGCAAAAATTTTTAAGAAATTTCAACATAGAAGAGACCGCAATAGGTAACATTATATTGAAATCTACCTAAAAGTACAAACTAACAAGGTTACAGATCGAATTCAGCTATCCTATGAGGGACAAACACAAATATTTGAGGTATTAAAATGCAAATAAGAAATTTGGGGGAAAAAATTAAAAATAAAATTTTATTGCTTGTTGATCACCAACCACTATTATTAAATTAACTATTATATAGGAATTGATTGATGTACGTCTCAAGTATCGTATATCTACCAGAGATGTAGTGGAGGGTATACTGGGGTATATGCCGTATACCTCCTGGATTTTTTAAAGAAACACCGTATACACTCTATTTCTCAAGAAAGCTATAGTTTACACACTCTAGAGTATACTCTTTGCCTTGAGCGAATACCCTCTGCTTAGAGTGTATATCCATTGTTATTTTTACGATAACACCCCTGATATCTACTATACGAAATAAATTGTAAAAAACATACGTAAAAGACTTCATTTGAATAAGATGGAATATTAACTGATCAACTAATAGGAGTTGATAAACGATTACAGTTTAATCACCTTAAGTGATGAAAGTCCTATTAACTTGCATTTTGTTATCGATAGTGTGTAACGTCGTAGTTGACGACCATTATATCTGTAGAAAAAAGTATTAAAAAAAATCAATCATCAAAATGTATCAAAAGATTTGTATTCCCGTCACTTCTAAATTCGGAATTTGGACAACTTGATAATCTGATCTGGGACAGAACTGTGATAGTGGCTCTTACAACTGCAGAGGGTGTTTTGATAGAGATAAAAGAAATGATTATTTTTTTCTATCAAAAAATCGACTTGCTAAGGATTTATTCGAAGCTACGTCGCTAAATTTTGAAAACTAAGATATAAGCTAGTAATATGGCATGCTAAGGACTTGGACGAAATAATTGTCAGAGTGCCTGGAGAGATCAACTCCTTACCTCTAGTAGAGAAATGATACATGGAACAATTCAAGTCATAGCCAAAGTCTGACAAACATAACGTCAGAAACATGGGGAGGGGAGAAGCCGGGTCCCAAAAAACAAAGGTCCTTTAAGGGCACCATACAAAATAAAAAAAATAGATAAGAGTATAAGAGAAATAAAAATATTTACAAATATTTACAAAATAAAGGCTAGGAAATGGTGAATGTTCAGGAAGGAAAACCCTATCAATGAGATAAAAACTAGGAAAAATTATCCTGGGTCGATGTTTTCAGGGAGACATAGGGTTGCTCGTGGTCGTCTCCAACGAGCATTTACATCAAAATTTGAAATGTTATGCAAAGCAGGATTTGGGATAGAAGGAATGTTGTCAAAAACTTTATGGCTTGATTTTTGATAACAGAACGAATAGGAGGAATATTAAGGTCTGAATGGATAACAGTATTTCTGCGATACCAAGGAGAGTGAACAATACCACGGAGAGTCTTGTTTTGAACCACCTGAATTTTTTACAGATTGATTTTAGCCGCTGAACCCCAGATCTGAGCGCAATAAAGAAGCATGGGACGAAGTACTGTTTTGTATAACAGTACCTTATTGTTCATACTCATCTCATGACTGTACAGGAGATGAGCGAGGTCTTTTTTTGCTTTGTAGAACTTCTGGACGGTGTAGTCGATTTGCTTGCGCCAAGTGAGAGTGCTGTCCAGGAATATACCCAGATATTTTACCTCCCGTCCAAAGGTAATGAAGGCGCCATCAAGAAAGAGAGGAGGAGGAGTGGAGCGGTTACGAGTAAAAATAACAGCCTGCGATTTATTAGAGTTAATTTTAATTCGCCATTTGGTGAAGAAGCATTCAAGTTTGCGTATGTGTTGTTGTAGATACTCGTGCATAATAAAAAGATTTTTATCACGAGCCATCACAGTTGTATCGTCCGCATAAATAGCCAACAACGTGTGTGGAGAAGTAGGAATGTCATAGATATAAGCTTTGTAAAGTCAGGGGCCCAATTTGGAGCCTTGTGGCGCGCCCGCATTAATTGGACGAGGAGTGGAAAGGATGTTGGCATAGCGAACGCAGAATGTTCTGCCACAAAGGTATTTAAGGGTGAAGAGAACATGCGCAGTGGGAATTTTTAGCTTTAAGAGCTTGTAAATAAGGCCAGATAGCCAAACTGTGTCGAAAGCCTTCGCGACATCAATAAAAAGAGAGCCAACATACTCAGAATTGTCAAATCCATCATGAATGAATTCAACCACCCTAAGCAGTTGATGTGCAGTGGAGTGTTTGGGCCTGAAGCCAAATTGTTCAGGTATGTCAGGTAAAAAAATTTGAAGGCGAGTAACAAAAATATGCTCAGTAAGTTTACCAAGGACAGGAAGCAAGCTAATAGGTCTGTAACTCCTAACCATAGAAGGGTCTCCCCCAGGTTTCTTAATCGAAACAATAACAGCCTTTTTCCATTCATCTGGGAAATGATGAAATTTAAAGCAAGCATTGATCAGAGTGGCTAGATAATCAGCATACTGAATAGGGAGATTTTTGATGGCCGCATTAGTGATCCCATCATGCCCAGGGGCCTTTTTGTTGGGTAGATTTTTAATCACCGCAATGACTTCTTCAGGGTTGGTCGGTTCAATATATCTGACAGGCTCACGGGCCAAAAATCTGCCAATAACATGGTCAACCCGATCTATAGTGTCTGCATTAAAAACATCACTATGCGGTTGAAATTGACCTTCATACTGATCAGCGAGCACCTCCACTTTTTCATTGTCGAGGCATTTGTGTCCAGCATCCGTATGGAGGGGGGGGGGATAGGAGTAAAGGGTTTCCTAACTCTTTCAAATAATTCCAAAGAGAACTATCCGTTGGAGTTAGGGAAGTAATAAAGTCAGTCCATTTATTGGATTTAAAATTTTTGATATCTCTTTTAATAATAGCATTAAGATGGTTCATATCTGCACGGACGCTGGGGTCCCTGTTGGCTTGCCAAGTGCGTCGGAGGCTATTAAGCTGTCTAATTTTGATTTTAATATCTCTATTGAGAGATTGATAATTTTGTTGTGCCTGATGACATTTGGATGCCTCCAGAGAATTTTGAATTAATTTAATAAGGTTAGTGACAGCCAAATTTATATCCTCGACAGAATTGAGTTCGTCGAAAGGAGGGGGGCATCATTGATTTTATTGATATAGTAATGCCAATCATAAACACAGGGGGTAAGAAGGGAAGGGAGAACGGGATTACAATCAATGTTAATTTGGATAGGGAGGTGATCCGATGAAAGAGCCGAAATAGGGGTAATGGTGTAGGGAAAGGAATTGTTATTGAGCAGAGCCAGATCAATAGTCGTACCATTTCCCCTAGGGCCATAACGGGTGGGGGAAGAGGGGGCTGCAATTTCAATACCATTGTTGGTATAGTAATTATGTAGGGTTTCCCTTAAATGGTCCATATTGCTATTGGGACACCAATTGGGATGATGAGAATTGAAGTCGCCTGCAAGAATGACATTGTTATTTAGCCTGAAAAGTTTACTAAGGTCATGGGGAAGAGCCGAATGATTCGAAACCCGGAGTTAGATGGAGGAAATGAGAAAAGAATTTCGATGGTCTAAATAAATTTTAACATTAGTGTTTTCAAGGAGGTTAAGAGAGAGGGAAGGTATATGAGCATGGGTGACCCTTCTACTCACGAATATAGCCGTCCCGCCATAAGGCGAAACACTGGAATTTTCACAACGAGGAGTAAAATAAGATTTAAAATTTTGAATATTGAGGTCCCTGAATCTAGTGCTACGAACCTCCTGTACAAGAATGAGATCAGCAGGGTTATCAATAATGAAATCCCTGAGCTCAGCAATCTTAGGCCTGAGGCCATTGGCATTCCAGAAAAGAATTTTGAAAAGACCCATTATTTGGTTTTAGGAGCGGAGCTAGTAGGGCTCAGAGAGCTATCAGCACAAAGAACACTAAGAAAAGAATAACAAGTAAAAATATATGAGAGGGACTCAGAAAGTCACTTTTCAAACAATGAAAGAAATGGATAATTCAGATTATTAGAAATTATTAAGTAATAGCAGCTTTACGCACCTGCAATTAATAGAACACACCTTTTGAAAATATAGTTAAAATGTGGACTGTGTGCTCATTAATATGAAGTGAATACAGTAGACTCTCTCAAATTCGCACAGCTTGGGAACAGAGGTTGTGCGGATTTCAGATTTTTGCAGATTTCTGGTCATTGCTTTCGATACATTTTTGTAACATTAATTTGAATGTAATTAATAATGCAATCGAAATTATAATGAATGCTTACAATATAGTAAAATATTAAAATAATTAAGAAATAAACTGAAATAATAAGAAATAACGTAATTTTTTAAAATGATTAAAATATTAAAAGCAAAGATAAATAAATAATCAATAATATATAGTAAAATTTCATTGTAAAGATTAGATGCATTTTTCCTAAACTATTCAGTGGAATTTGCCTCTAAAGGTACACTATTAATTCACGTTAAAATCATAAAATAAGGAAATTTTATTTTACATTTAGCCAGATTTAATAACAACAACAACAAAAAAAAAGCTTGATTAATACATAAATACATTTGGCAAAATGTTTGTGATTACCAGTAATATCAGCAATATCTTGAATCTTTTCAAAAATAAATTTATTTTTTCTTCATGAAAAAGAATGAGTTCAGTCATATTAACGAAATTTACAGATTAAAATTTATACAGAAATGATATAAAAAAAAGCCAAATTTCATTTCTACATCTGAACTGAAAGATCCATTGTTTACATCTATAAATTATGTGCAGATTTTAAAGAGTTGCGTATTTTAGATTTGCGAATTTGAGGTAGTCTACTGTATTATGTTACTATTGCCAATTAAAACAGAAAATTTACATTTCAACCCATTTATAGCATCTATCTTTCAGAAAAAAAGGATGAAATATTGTCAAATTTCTAAATCCCAACCAACATCTACCTTACATTAATAGGATTTTTGATATTGGTTCGGTAATTTTAGAAGGTTTTTCGGTCGTTTCACCACTTTTAAATTTTGAATTTTTAAACAGTGGTTCTTAATGGACGCTTTCGTCTTAAATGTAACCACCCTTTCGAATTTGAAGTTTCTAGCCAAAGAGTTTCAAAGAAATCGGAATTTAAAACGTTTTTCTTTTTTGCATTAGTTTGGGTAAAGGAGGGTCGAAAAATTTTTAATAGCTTATGTTTAAGAAGCGATAGACATTATTGTAAATGCTGAGAGAATTTTTGTAATTAGTTTAAGAACCATTATTTTGAAATTCAGATAAAGAGTAATATTTTGATTGTTGTATTTTTTTATTGATATTTGATATTTTTGATATTTTTTTATGTTGAAGTAAATCATATTTAATAAATAATGTGCAATTTCGAAGACCTGGAAAAATGTCCTCTTCCCTATAGAAAATGTCAAAGTTCAAGATTATGAATGCCATTTTTCATGAAAAATGAAACGCCAGTATGTTTGGAGTGCTATATGTCTGGCAAGCAACAAAATCCCGAAACTCTTTTGGCATAAACTCGTAGTACAACAGTACCTGCTATTGGACATACGAATCGACGAAACAAGAATTCAGATACTTTAGTCAAGACTTTTTATTTTATTTCATTTGTACCAAGCCCTAATTTCTCCACTCTGCGGTTTTGCATTGTTCTTCCCTTTTCGGACGCTTAAAGAACTGCAGATGTTTTTGAACTTTGATTCCCTTTGACTTTCTATATTTTACTACGCAGTTTTCAATTGTAAATGTAGACGGAGCGATGTCTTTTCTCTCTCCAGTTTTAAACTATAATAATCAAGATATTTTATAATGTTTTTTATTCTATTAAAATATTAAATCTAAAGAAAAATTATCTATCTTCGTTATGAGTGCTGAAATAATCCACAATACATTATTAACAGTATATTTTATTATTCTTATAGCAGCAAGCCCTTCGCTGTTGAAACGAAAAATGGATTTATCTTCATTCGTGCCTTGTGTGATCTGCGGGGACCATAAATGAGGTAAGCGAATTTTTTCCTTATCTCTTTATTTCATGTTTATGCAGTCTTAAATAATACTACCTAGACAGAGGCTCCTCCAATCTAGTATACAAAATATATATATAACATATATATTTACTGCACCTGCTTATTAAAATTTATTTGTTCCCATGGGGCATTGTTACTTTACATTGTTATGTTGCCTCAAAGTGCAATCAAAATGAAGTTTTTGTCCATTTTCCGCACTTAATAACTCATTTAAGCAATAGTACCCCCAAATTTTTTCTTATAGAATATGAAAGTGTACGACTAGGACAAGCTAAATAGTATAGTAATGCAGTGAGATATTGTTGCTGTTAGCTGATATAATCTGTTGAATATTCAAATTTTTTTTAATCTGCAGTATTTAAATTAGCTTATCGCAAAAAAGCGCCACAGTTGAATATAATAAAATGTATCATTCAGTAGAAAAAAAAAGAAGTGAAGTTTCATGATATTTTTTGGGGGAAAATGACAAATGTTACAAAACAAAACAAAACAAAAAAAATGTCAATGATTACATTTTTTCTCTATCAGTAAATGAAATATCGCATTTCTATTTCGAAAGTGGAAAAAAAAAATCCATTTTCTCATAGGGAAAGTTATACAAAGAGGGAAGCGAAATAGGATTTTTCATTTTCTGATAGGGAAGAAATATGATCATCGACATTCTTTGTTTGAAAATTTTCGTTTTTTCAAGATTTTATCCTTAGATTTTACAGTAGTACATATAATAATTACTTTTATGCTATCAAAGGTCGTACAGAACGAATTAAAAAAATAGGCGTAAAAGTAACTTCCTGGGAAGCAGAGATTACAAGACAAAAAATAATCTAATATTTAAGCAGAAACCGTCACGATTATAATACAATAAGAATTTTTGGAATAGGTTTCAAAGTTTTTGTGTAATAATAATTTTAGAACATTCTCTGCTCATTTCATTCTTTTTAAATTAATAATTTTTATTATTTTAAACCGTTGTTAGTGAGGATTTAGGGCTGTGCATATATAATGTTATCATTTTTTGGGGAAAGGGGAGCCTAGTACATGATTTCGTAGATATCTCTAGGGGTAGGGAGGTTTGTCTTTTGATATCGCTATCATTTTTGATCCAACCAAAATTTTCTTTTTTTATTTCTTCCTTGGTATTTAGATCAAAATAGTAAATAACCTTTTTTTTAGTCTGTTATTTATTTCTATAAAAATACAATGCTTTTATTAAAATTATTAAATGTTTATAAAATTATTTAAATTCAAAACATGGGATACTCAGACTTTAGCCTTTATATTTCTTCTGTCATAATCCACTGTTTGAGAAACCTCATACGAAGTTTGTTTGAAATGATTCAAATGTTTATTTGTAAATAAAAGAAAGTAAATATTGCCCACCTGCTTTGTTGATAAGAAATTCTGCCTGACAACTCCCCCCTTCTCCTCCTGTGCGGGTCAAGTACTAGAAGAGTGCATTATTGCTAGTTAAATGCGTTATGTAACAAACAGTTATTATTAAATATTTTTAAGTAGTAACTTTTTTTGTAAGTGTTGTGTGAAACAAAGTTATTTCATATATAAAGTGATACTTTATTAATTCTCTTCATTTGAATTAATGAATTATGTGGAAAAATAAATATAAGCATATTTGTATATCACTTAAAAAAAAAAAAAAAAAAAAAAATGAAAAGAATTGATAACGATTTTTAATTAACGATTAACGAACTTTGATAACGATATCATTTCGAGGAGGGGGGGGGGGTCATATAACGTATGATATCATAAATCGGGGGGAGGGAGTTCAAATTACCAAAAAGTTGGCAACTTATATATTTGATAACGTTATATGTTAGGTACAGCCCTTAATTCTTAAAAGTGACCACCATGTCAATTTTTAAAGCTTTTAACCTTAACAGTTTCAAAGAAATCGTTATTTTAGGACTTTTTCGCTGAGATACAACCTTGGACGTAGGAGTAACGAGAGTGTTGAATTTAGAACAATTTTCTGCGAGAAGGAATTTTGTAGCTTGGTGTTGGATGATATAGAATTCAGGTGGGGGGATTTTGATGATTCGAGTAAGAATTTTCAAAAGCCGATTCCTTGAATTTGTTCTTGGACACTGAGATAAACAAGTTGGAAATTATATGTTAAACGTGGCAAATGAAATGCGTTCGTACTATAATTAGTTTTATAAATAATCAGATCTTAGTGCAATAGCTGTTTCAGTCTTATGCAAAAATACATGAATACAAACAAATTATCACGATTATATATACTAAATTCAGCAATACGGAAATAATAGGACTCCATCTTAAATAGGATGTCATCACCATGGCAACCTAAAATCATCACCTATGATGGGATACACTGAATTAATAACGCATGATACGATTTAACAGAATGAAGAAAAGCTTTATTAATATCTTTTTAAAGTTTTTATTTTTATTAATTTTAATAATTTTAAAATTTAATAATTTTAATGATTTTAATAATTTTATAAAATTTGAAATGACCCAATAAAATTCTGGAACAATTACATACGTTAAATTTCAAACATTTCGGTTGAGTAATTTTTGTGATATTATATGTGGACATATGAACAGACAGACCGGCGATTTAGAAAACTACTAACAGTATTTGTATTTATATAACCACAAGCGTACCTAAAGAGTAGCCGATGTTGGAGCAGAGACTTTTGTAAATATTTTCACATTATTTTTTAAATCGATTTGATATAGTTGCAGATATTACTTCCTTCAAACAATCAAACATTTATTCTTTATAATACAAATTTGCAAAAGAAAAAGAAATCGTTTAAATTAAATTTTTGTTTCAGTTCGTTACGTAATATTAAACAATACTGAAACTTGTTTCATTTTTATTTTCAGTTATGATATATTTACGGATGAAGCAAAATAGCTTCAGCATAAACTAGTCACTCGACGAGGATTTTGTATTAACAGAAGTTTCTTTATTCTGGATCAGTGGACTAAACTACAAGTATAATTAACCGTTCAATTTGTAGTTTCATTTCACTTCGTTATGTAATAACAAAATAAACTGAAAATTATACTTTCATTCTTGGTTACGACATAAAAACAGTTGATGTGAAACAGCTTTTGCGTAAAACAGTCGCTCGACGAGGATGATGTTGAATTAACAAAAGAAGTTATTTATTCTGAATCAATGGACTAAGGGCTAATACAAGAATAAAAAGCATGGAAAGCACAAGTTTCCTTGGATTAATGCGGTTAATTGATCTCTCGATATGAAGGCATAGAGGTCTGTACAGGTGTGCCTTGGCCCGAAGACAATCGATTCATTACTTATTCCGATAAGGCTGGTCTTGGGTCTTACGTTTTCCTGAAGAATCTGGCCAGGTCGGGCCTATTTTATTTTTTCTGTACCGAAGCGTAACTGGCTTCATTCTGCTTATGTTTGCAAGGGCTGAAATTTTCAATACTGGTCTCGACTCATCCTATATGAAAATCACTGTCTCGGCGTGGCCTAGTCTGTCAAAAAATTTTTTAATTGTTGCAAAAAATGCATATATTTTTAAATCGCTAGTATTTAATAACTAAACTTTAAAATTATTTTATTTAAAGAGTAGTACATTTATAGGTAATAAAATAAAAATAATGGAAATTTTATGGAAAAGAACCTGCCTATGACAGAATTCTGTCTTAAACGGAAAAATGTGTTGATACATGAAAAAATTAATGCAATAATAAGCGAGAAAAGAATATAATACATTTACACCTGAAAAAAAAAGAACTTGTTTACAATGCACTTTTTTCTTTAAATGCGATTCCGCCTTAAAAGATTTCTTTCATTTTCAGGCGGGGAAACAGGCGATAATAACAGGCGAGGAAAAACGCCATCTGCGCAACATAGTCCTCAACGAGAATAGTGTAATTAACAGAAGAAGTTCCTTTATCCTGGATCAGTGGATTAAGCACAGGTATAAGTGACCGTTCAACTTGTAGTTTTATTTCAATTCGTTATGTAATAATAATAATAATAATAATAAAAAAACTGAAACTTATACTTTCATTCTCAGTTACGACATAATAACAGTTGGCATGAAATAACTTCTGTATAAAACAGTCACTCGACAAGGATGATGTTGTTATAGTAAGAAAATTTCCTTATCCTGGATCAATGGACTAAGGGCTAATACGAGAATAAGAAGTATGAAAAGCACAAGTTTCCTTGGATTAGTGCGTTTAATTGATCTCACGATATGAAAATAGTAGAGGTCTGCACAGGCCAGGTCCAAGGCCAGCAATCCTGTTATTGCTCATTTTGGGCCGGGCCAGACTGGGCATGGGTCTTACGTTTTTCTGAACGATTTGACCGGGCCAAACGTAATTTATTTATTTTTCTTCCGTTTTGTTTCGAACCGGGACTGGCTGCATTCTGCCTAGGTGTGCACGGACTAAAATTTTCAATACTTGTCTTAGAAAAAATAACTGTCTCGGTGAGGCCTGATTTGTGAAAAAATTAATGAAATTGTTGCAAAAAATGCATATATTACTAAATCGCAAATATTTCACAATTGAACTTTAAAATTATTTTTTTAAGTAATCGATTTCTAAGTAATAAAATTTAAAAAAAATGTAAAATTTAAGGAAAAAAACCTACCTATGACAGAATAGTGTTTTAAACGGGAAAATGCACTGATACATGAAAAATACGTATTAATACGCGTTAAAAGAATATAATACATTTATGCCTAAAATAATAATAATAAATAAAGAACTTCTCTACAATGTAATTTTTTTAAAGCGATATAAAACTCAATTATCCAAATTATTATATGAAATAAAACCGAAATTCACCGGATTTTATAACAGACGATATTTTAATAATAGTATACGCATTTTAATTTATTATTTTGTTTCTATTTTAAGATAAACTGAAGTGATTATGTTGCCACAATTACAAAATAGGAGCTAAAAAAAAAAAAAAAATAATATATCAAAAATAAAGTGAAATACAGCTTTGAAACAAATTGCATTTAAAAGTATTTTTTTTTCGTTGGTGTAAAAATTTAAAATGTACGATGTTTAGAAGTGCAAAATTTGCAGTACCGAAAATGGCAAAACAGAAATTACATGAGAAAGTATTGCGCATTTTAATTTATATATCTATATTTCCAATTTTAAGAGAAAGTGGAGCGATTCTGATGCCACAATTACAAAATTGGTACTAAAAATTACAAAAAAAAAAAAAAAAATTATATAATAATAATAATAATAATAATAATAATAATAATATCTTAAAAATAAATTGATATATAGCTTTCAAACAAATTGCATTTAAAAGTGAATTTTTTTTCTCTATACGGCGGGCGGTGTAAAAATTTAAAATGTGCGATGTTTAGAAGTATAAAATTTGCACTAGCTAAAATTGCAAACCCAAAATTGCACGGGGAAGTGTTACCATTCTCAAAATGACGTATGCGTTACGCACAGATACGTTTGGCCTTTATAATATATACTACCTCTGACAAAAGAAGTTCGGTGAATGAATTCAGAACGACCGATCTGGTAACACTGGGGAAACAAAACACTGCACCTGCCTAGAGTCAAATGTAAGCGTCGTTTACGTTCTGTGTAAGACGTGCTTTATTAAGTGCTTGTTCAGCGTGTTGATTCTTAAATGAGAACAGGAAAATGAACGAACAAATGATCAGTCTAAAGTTTGGTTTTAAGCTTTGCAAGACACCGAAAGAAATTCATGACGGATGGTGCAAATTGAACATCCACCATACTCGCCAGACTTCAATCCTCCAGACTTCTTCCTATTTTCACGACTCAAACTCTCTTTGAAAGAGAATCGACCATATTGCTCACATCCAACGAAACGTGGCGCAGCTTTTGAACTTCATCCCAAAAGAAGACTTCTTGCGAATTTCCCAGGACATGTATAGCGGATCTCAGTGGTGCATAGTTATAGGAGAAGACTATTTGGGAGGATGGTATGACAACTTTCATTAATAATTCATCCACATTAATGCTACAGGACTATTCACCGAACTTTATGATCAGAGGTAGTACATATAGATTATTCGTCGTGCGACGATGTTTGTTTTGAATTAAATATATTATATATTTAATCCTTCACCGCGCCTTGTGCTACATCTGGTACATACCTAAAAACACTATAATTCTCATTATGTACCACGAATTTGGCCAATAGGACCAAAAAGAGTCCAAAGAACGGAATAGCACTTGTTTTGTCCATGTCAGATGATAATTTAAGTTGTAAGTGATAAGTTAGTTACACTGTCAGAAATATTCGTCTTTATACACTACATTTTGCTTCATTTTCGAACAAATAATTTCTGTACTCCTTGGAGACGTTATTTTTCTGTGAATCGTTCCAGCAAGTCTGTAGAAGACGAATAAATTTCGTTTATTCCCCGCACGCATGCGCATTTGTCTTTTTCGAATTAATTTTCTGTTTTTATTACGAATTGTAAGTTTGCAGATGACAAGCGCGTTCCAAACTTTCCAATAGCAGGTGAAAAAGCAGCAAACATAAGGTGAGCAATATTATTATTATTCTTTGTAGACCTTGGAAAACTAAATCAATGGAATGGAATGGTATGGAAAACTAAATCAAGTTTGCATGTTTTTTTTTTTTTTTTTTTTTTTAATTAGATCATGTTTTTAATAGTGCACTAGTGCAATGTCATTTTAAGAACAATGGCGACATGGTCGAATTTAATGAAAGGTATGCCTTTAGTATAACAGTTATAATAACTTCATTTTTTTAAACAGCTTTGTTTGCTTTTTAGCTGGCATAGTTAAGCATTTTTTATGCTATGCATTAAATTGTATAACTGCGATGTAATTTAATATCAAATATAGCTTATGCTTGTTATTTTCTTAAGAGAATTAGAAATTCCGAATTAAACTTATAATGATAATTACGAGTAATTATAATTTTTGTTACAAAAATATTTTATAACGTGTGACCCTGGTGTTTGCCCGAACTCAAACAAAAAATATTTTCAGAAAAAATTAGTTATTATATGTTTGATAGCTTACTGGACGCATTATTAACTATGAAAAAGATATTATTAATCATGCAAATATAAGAAATTTCGTTGTTTAAAATGTATGTTATATTAAATTGTCTCAATTAAAAGGAAGTTTCTCAGTCTCTTTGCGCCAAACTATTTATTTAAGTTATGTCAGTATTAAATTTAACATGTAATCTTTAAATTATTTTTTATTTTGCTGTGGAAGTATTAATATATAGGAAATTTCGTTATTTACCAACTAGTAATATGTTTAAAATGTACGTTATAAAAATTGTTTTAAATAAAAGAAAGTTTAGCAGCCTTTTTACGTGAAACTATTTATTTTAAATTAACGACTTAACTTATTTTGATCAAATTTTATATGTATACTCAGTAGGTCTGAGAATAGGTTGTTATCTATTTTTAATACCCCTAAATGATAAGGGTGGCCCACGCCATAAAAATTTCTCCGAAACGGCTTAACTGATTTTGATGAAATTTTCATGCTATGACGTCATAGGAATTAGTGTCCATTTCCATTCATTGTTGGAATGCTTTGCGAATTATTATTTTTGTGGTTTAATATTTTCTACCGTTCATGCGAATGAATCTTCTGCATTTGTTTTCTTTATGAAGTCTGGTAGTTAGTTGTCAACTTAATTTCACTTGAAGTTATCGTAGAATATATGTTTATTAGAATGTAAATTAGAAACAACAACGTTTGATGTTTAAATAAAATATGTGGCACAAATGTCATATCGGTTTTGGTGCGATGTTTTTTTTTTTTGTAACAATTTGGAGATAACTTAATTTTTGAATATCAGTTACACACATAAAATTTTAAATTATTTTTTATTATTTGAAAGAGGATATTATAAATAAACAATATATTACATAATAACTATATAGAACAAAACTATTTATGTCATTTTAAAAAAGAAAAAAGAAAATTTTTCAATAAATAAACAACTATAGCCAGGTCACCATGTCAGGCAAAATAATGGCAATTAGGTATCTCGGTACCTATATTATATTTGGGAAAAAGTTCCTTATCATGCTCTGTTGTTACGACTGGCGAAAAAATCGAAATTGGCAACTAAAAGCCATTTTAGCAATTTACCTGATTTCTCAAGAAGGTTGAAAAACACGATTTTTGGATGGTTTATAAAGATATATTTATTTAATAAACGTTACATATGCCACATGTTAAAATATTCACGATGTTTATATAAATATTTTCATTTATATACATTTTAGATATATTTCAATGTATATGTAATTATATATAGCAGTATACATATATAAATACATAATATATATACCAGTAAATAAATAAACCTATACATGTATTATATACACTTATATACCGGATGATCCAAAAGTCAGGACGAACTTTAAAAATGAATAACTCGAAAACGAATCAAGATACAAAGATACGGTTTGCACCAAATGGATGGAAAAGAAACCGGATTTTGTGTGACAACGAAAAAAATAGTTTGCCGTTGACATCCAAAAAATGACACGGTAGTGTTTTTTGCACCAAAAGATGATTTGCAAATGAAAAAATGTTGACAATTTCCAAGTCAGCTTAGTTACAGTTAATTAGTACAACAGAAAATGTTCAATGTGCTGTCCCTCATTCATAAGTGCAGCTGTGAGACTAGGCACTACACCGTTCACAGCATTTAGTAGCATTTCTTGCTTTATGGCAGACACGTTTTGGCGGATGGCATCTTTCAATGCTGCTAGTGTAGTGATGCCGTTGGTCGCCAATAGAACAATATTTTTTTGTTGTCACACAAAATCCGGTTTCTTTTCCATCCATTTGGTGCAAACCGTATCTTTGTATCTTGATTCGTTTTCGAGTTATTCATTTTTAAAGTTCGTCCTGACTTTTGGATCACCCGGTATATATATATATATATATTATAATTTTATACATTTAATATATTTATTTAAACAAAAGCTATACATTTTTTCCGAAAAAAATATGATAAATGCAAAATAATAAAAAACAAACAAACGACTAAAGTTCATTCCAGTATTAACAAGTTGGAAATTGCACGTGAAGCGTAGCAAATGAGGTGCGTTCGTACGATAACGAAGTTTTAAAAATATCACTCTCATATATCAATCTCATAAAACTGTAAATAATTACAATTAAAATGCGCACCAAACAAGCATTCCATTGCATAATAATATCATTATGCAATGGAATACTTTTGTGTGGCCTTGTAAATCAATAAAAAATATTCTTTGCATCACAGATTATGCAAAATGTATATTATAATATGTACTTTATAGATGCATATCAATTTTATTACGCTCGTATGTGTGTAACACTATTAAAATGCATTTGAAACATTTTCCCCCATTAACCGTAATGTAATGGAATATTTTTGATTGTCCCTGTAATTGAACTATGCATCCGATTTTGATAAAATTTGAAATAACTTGGCAAAATTATGTAATAATTATGTATTTAAAATTTCAAACGATTAAAATGCATTTGAAACTTTTTCCCCATTGACCGTAATGTAACGGAATCCTTTTGATTGTCCATGTAATTGATCTATGCATCCGATTTTCATAAAATTTGAAATGACTCGACAAAATTATGTAATAATTATATGTTTTAAATTTCATACGATTCAGTTGGGTAGTTTTTGCGTTGTTATATGCGGATGGACAGACAAACGGACAGACAAACAGACGGACGGACTTAACGACAACAATAGGTGCTACGTATTTACATAATTACGAACGCACCTAAAAAAGCAACCTCAAAGGCAACCTCATCCATTCATTTAATGCTAAAAAAAATCGATTCAAGTGTAATCAGGTAATTTTGTTTCTCAATTGCTGTAGTCACCCTTAATTTATGATATGAGGGGGGGGGGCGATTTAATTATATTATGTTAAAGTACAATAACTCATTGATAAAACTTTTATTAATGCTGACACTCCTCATTTCACCTGCATGCAATTCTTGATTAGATCTCATAAGGAAAGAATAGAAATCTGTAGGCTCAAATCAATGTACATATGATAGGAAAATAATGAAAAGATCTTATCCAACAATATCTATGTGAAAAATTGTTCATATAAATTGCATATTCTTAAATATTTTCCATATTTTTACTGTTTTCTCTTTATTACATTGTGATAATTTTTTTTCAGTCTCTTTGCAGAAACAAATCCCGAGAGAGGATTCAAATGTCCTGAAAAGAAAAAACCTTCGAATAGAAAAGTTGAGTTTGAGCAATAAGCTCATGTCCTTTCAAAATGTTTTCAGCTTACCTGAATGTTAAAATATCAAATTTTAAGTAATCAGCATATAGCAGAACTGCCAATCTTTAAAAATAAAAAAGCGTAAAGCATAAAATTGAAATTAATCTGGAGTTTGGTTGGTTGGTTTATTATGACCATTTTTTTGAAATTCGTTAAAAGAATGAAGTTTTTTGGAACTTCTAGGTTATCCCGTCGACCAATTTCGCCAAATTATACAAAACGCCAAACTAATAGCCAAATTATACAGGTTGACATAATTTTTATTTTAAATAACGAAAAAACAAATAATTAGTAGAATAATAATAAAAAGTCGAAATAAAAAGCACTTTATTTTAAACACGTGAATCGCATTTAATGTCATTGAATGTGACATTCACGATTATCCATTATTTGTTATTTAATCTTATAGTTTGGCCATAATTTTTTGATCGACAGGATAACCTAGAAGTACCAGTTTTTTTAACTCAATACATTAAATTTTTTCAAAATTGTGAAAAATTTTAAAAGATTTTTAAAATTTATTCTTGTTTCAGTTTTTTTTTTTTTTTTTTTTTTTTTTAATATATATATATATATATATATATATATATATATATATATATATATTTGTAAAAGTAGGCCAGGTTCAAACTTTTTAGCAAGTGCAATAAATTTTTAAACATTTATTTTCTTTTTGCAATTATTTCACAACAATTTAAATTTAAAATAAATATTACTTTCCTAAACCAATCATTTTTAGTAAACCGGAAAAAGTACTAGAAAATTGTAATGTAAGTTAAATCTTTTGTTTTTCTCTACCACGATTCTTTTTTTAAAACAGCATTGTTTACTGTGAACTTTTGATGAAATTCACACGAAATTGTTTTCTTTTTTCGATCTTTTGATGATATCTGCATTTTCTATGATAGTTTACAAATTTAACGCATTTACCACCATCTTTTTGATGAAATTTATTTTCTTCTACGATCAGATGAGGTTTATTTTTCACACGGCCATTTACCAAAATTCATGATAGTTTAGTGCAACATCTTGTGGCCACCAATCAACAAAATTCACTACTCATTTAGATGACCTTTTGACAAAATTTGGAAAACAATATATTTCTTTTAATTCTCATAGGTCAGGACCAAGGGATTTGAGGATTATAGGTCATATTTCTTTGTTTACAGTCTTAATGTGGGATTTATCATCAGATATTGTTATGACACTGTAAATAAATAACACAGGAATGAAAGAAATGCTTTATTTTAAGTAATATAAAATATAAAAAAACTACATATATTAGAAATATATTTAAATAATGTATCACAAAATTAATAGAATTGATTTGTACTTATTTTTTAAATCTATCAGACATTGCAGAGATAGTGATTTGCTTTACATTATTTACTTTTTGCTCTAATTTAACTTGAGCCTTTTTAAGAATCAGGATTTCATGATCATTAAAAGTTTTTCTTAAAAACTGAGATATTTATCCTACAGAGCTAACGCCTCTTTAAAAGCCATTTTAACTTTTATACAGCACAAAAATGCGTTCTGAAACAAGATGCATAAATATATTTCATTCTAAGGAATGCAGAATCCATTAAAAATTTCTTAATTCATCAGATCCAGTTAATTTTTTCTTTTATGATTAAAATGCTCAATATTTTGCTTTACAAAAAACATTTTAACTGTTTACATCTGAAATATATTGCCTATATTACGCAGTTGTGGGTAAAGGAAATTGACTATATTTTCCCCTTCATAGTCTATCAAAATTCATTTTTTACTTTTGCTCTATTTTTCCCAAACTCGAATGAAATTCGCGATTTTACTCAGCTACTAAGGGAAGATTTGTGTGTTTTCTGAGATTTTTGACAAGATGGCAACAAAATTTTTAAAGAAGAAAATTCTTGTTATAAATACTTACGAAAAAACGATTTATTGGTGGTTAAGAAACATTGAGGATTTTATGTTAAGAACTTTATTGTACAATCCTGTTTTATGTCCAAATTTTTAAAATAACTGTCGTTATTTTAAAATTTCCGGAACAAAATGCTTTAAAATTTTGGAAGTTTCACATCAAAATCACTCTTGAAAAATTTTTCATAGACAAAAAATTGCAAATGTAAAAAATGTGTTTGTGATTTTTGCAAAAAAAAAAAAAAAAAAAAAAAAAGAATCATAGTTCAAGACATTCATCATAGCATTGCAGTTTATAATAACTCAATATAATAACTCAAAATTGTAATAATTAAGGTTTATTTTCATGGCAGTTGGCAGATCTGCATATAGTTAAAATGTATGTTTTTAGTAAAAAAAAAACATACATACAAAAATGTTTTTATTATTTATTCTGTGGCAGGTAATGTACTGTTATTTATAATAGTTACAATACACTCCTCTAATCACATGTTGGGATCAAGGATTTTGTGAATTATAGAATTGTACAGATTATAGGTCATTTCTTTGTTTACATCTTAATATTAGGAATTTATCAACAAATGTAATAATCATACTGCAAATAAATTACACAGAAATCCTTCTATAGTAAAAAAAAAAAAAAAAAAAAAAAAGCTAGCTTTAAACAAATCTCTAGGAATGACTCCTGGGATGATGCTGATGTGTAAGGTTTCCGGAAATAACGTGTCCGGGTGGACCACACCTTCCATGAGTCGAATAGACCAACCAGGAAAGGGGCCCGTCTCGGGTGGACTTGGAAATGAGTACGCTTCCTTTTTTTTTCCTTATGCTGCTATTTTGGTAGATTTTCCAGGTTTTTATGGATATTTAATGCTCGGTATTTTAATAAGTGCACGTTTATGAAAGGAATTCCAAAATTGAATGTATGGAAAATAAGGTATCGCGAAGCGATTCCATGGGGTATTGGCGAGCGCAGCAAGCAGGGGTAGCCTACAAATTGGAATCGCGAAGCGATTACGTGGGGGGTTGGCGAGCATAGCGAGCAGGGGGGCGGAGCCCCCCTAGTGAAAGAAAGGATTTTTGTTATAAAAAAAGATTACATTCAATATCAAGAAACTATTTAAATGATATAACACTAATGGAACAAATTTCTATTTGCTTTATAGTTTTTTGTTTATTGTATCCTGAAGCCTTTAAAGATCAGTATTTCTTGATCGATAACAAAACTTTGTTTTCCTAAAAATCTGAGATTTTTGCTCAAGGGATACTTATCACTTCTAAGAAATTTTATCTTTTTATATAGCTAGCGAATGTGTTTAGAATATATCGTATTATTCATAATGTACATAAAATATCTCAGTCTAATGAATGCAATAAAAAATTTTTAATTCATAAGGGCAATCCACTTTTATTATGGTCTGAAAACAGTTACAGTGTGGATTATAAGGGAATGTGGATTAGAGAGAGTGGACTATATCCTGTAAGCTATATCTCAGTGGAATAATATTTTGTAATTTAATGAAATGCTTATTGAATAACATTAAATAAAATCAACTTACAAAGCATGTAAAAAATACTTCTTAGATGTTCAAACCTTAACTGCACAATTTTTTCTAATTTTTTTGTCAAATGCAACCATCTGATATAGACCAAATAAATGTAATTCCATTCTTTGGACTATTCATGATCAATTACGGTAATCATACTGGCCAAATTTATGGCACACATTGAGAATTATGTTTTTAGGTATGTGCCATGGCCACTGTCTAGTTCCTCAAATGGGGGAAAAAAGCTTACTAATCTATAGGGCAAAACATCTAGGGCTGGCCCCGTGCCGTTCTCCGAACAATCAAAGAAAGGTGAAATGGTGGGAGGGGGTGTATGACAGTGATAACTCCATTCAAACTTGATGTTTGTCCTTGAATAAGGAGAGTGGGGGGAAGAATGCTTTCAACATTTGACACTGTGTGCAAAAGTGATTTATTTAACTCACTTTTTGTCCTGTGTTAGGTGACTTTGGAAAACGTAACTAGTTTTTACTGTATCAGCATTATACATTTGAAAACTCTATTCCGGAAATTACAATACATTATTCGAATTCGTTTATGCTAGGATATCAGTGATCTTAATCAAATGACTTAAATCAGTGATTTAAACGTGATTCGAATAAATTGATTTTTTTAAAAACCATTGATTAAAATCATAAATATCCTAAATGTTTAAAAAGCATAGCTGCCAACTCTCCATTTTTTGGCCTAGAAATATTTATCTTAATTAATCGGCAGATTATGACGATTTGAAATGGTAAAATTTACTTTAAAAATTTTCCGGGTAAAATAAAACGGGAGATGTTGGCAGTTATGAAAAAAGAATAAAAATGTATTAAAATCTAAAATGAACGTAGTTTGGGGAAAGTATATAGGTAGTTTGCCTTATAAAAAGAGAAAAATAAGCTTTATATAATTATTTTTAAGATTAATTGTTCCCCAGATTTGCCAATATAAGTACAATAAGTTTGTAAACAGCGAGCCTTTTACTGGAACAAAATAAATTTTCATTTAAAATAGATATTTAAATCTAATATAATTTGCAATGTCATAATTTCCTTTAAGGATGCATTGGAAAAAACATTTATCTACCCTCAGCGGCTCAAATTTTTCTGACACATTTTCATACTAATTTTTAAAAGTAAAAACATTCCCGAAGTCTTTTTTTGAAGACATGTATGAGAGGCCATCCGATTTTATTTATCGCTCCATTTGAATTTGAGTTATAAATAATTATGTTCTCAGTTTCTCAGTATGACCACTTTTTTCGTTCACACAACTCTCGCTTCGGAATATTCGGTTCAAAACGCCAACTTTGACAGCATTTTGGGAATATTTTCTGCATTTATCAAAAAATCGACAACCACGACACATTATCTAGCTTCTAAATAAGAGAATTTGCCTGTTAGATGCGTTTGAAAAATAATGAATTTAAAAATAAATCAGAAAATAAGCAGTTTGGATTGAAATACATCCTTAAGGGTGTTCTTAACTGCTCCCCTCAACAAGCACAAAACGTTTTGACACATTTACAAATTCATTTTTTAATAGAAATATATAAAATTGGAATGCCTGACTATGGAAGCAATTTCGAACCGAACTTATTTTTCCATTTCATGATAATTAAATTACCTATATCCTGTTCTAAGCTATTTCGATCACTTGATTACCCGTTTTTCTACTGCTTTTCGACCGGTTTTTCTGCTTTCGTCGGGAAATGTGCTCAAAAGTGACAACTTTGAAGGCTTGTTGTGAAAAATCTATGGTGTTTTTTTTTTTAAACAGAAATTTGAGTCCAATTAGACAGTTTCTGAATAATAACACCTGCTAGTTTCATGCATTTCCGAACAAAAATAAATTAAATCATGTGTCACAAAGTTGCTCTTTTTGATTTAAGAACAATCTTAAAAGGCTAGAGCTAATTCTATTGAAAAAATTTATAGCGATATCTCGGTTGCAGTTTTTTCTTATTTAATTTTTTTATGAAGATGCTTTCATTTAAGAAAGTGACCTAATTAAAAATATTTGTAAACAAAACTGAAAAAATAAAAAATGGTTCTGGTACAGATTGATCTCAGTTATCCAAAGAAAAAAAGGTCATTATTAAAAAAAAAAAAAAAAAAAAAAAAAAAAAAAAATTAAATGCAACCGAAATATTGCTTCTTCTGGATTAGCATTAGCGAATGAATTTTTTCACATGACTGATGTAGCCTCTTAACTAATCAAGTTATTCATTCTTTTATATAAAATCAGTACAACAGTTTTTACAAGTAATGAATAAGTAGCTAGTAATTTATTTTTCTTATTTTTTGCAATAATAAATTCATAAAAAGTTGGGGATAAAGAAGAATTAAGGAGTGATACTTGGTCAACAATTTATTATAAAAGAGAAGAATTAATGGCTAAAATGAGAGAGAGCGAACTAGTTGGTATTAAAATTTTAATCTTTGGCTTCTTTGGCAAAGCTTGATTTTTTTTTTTTTTTTTTTTTTTTTTTTTTTTTTTTTTTTTTTTTAACTGAAAAATAAATTTGATAAATTAAAATTATTGGTAAATTTCTAAAAAATAAAGTACTCCAATAATGGCCAAGAGGTTCTGCTCTCGACGCTGCTAAACGTGAGATATTGGGTTTGAACCAAATCGCGCACGTCCGCCAAATCATTCGAAATTTCTCATGGTTTTCTTCGAACCTTGCGTAAATACGGGTTAGATTTCGTAACAGACTTTTGCTTAATTATTTCAAATTTTGTGAAAATCGAATCAAAATGAAAAAGATTATTATTTAATTATTATTATAATTTTAATAATTTACTTATATTATTTATTTACAATTATTATATTATATTAATATATTAATTATTATGTACAAAATTATTATTAATATATAATATAATTACAGTAGAACCCCGATAATTCGGATTAATTGGGACCAGACCCAATCCGGATTATCGAAAATCCGGATTATCCGGAGAATGAGAAAAAAATGAAATAAAATATACTTACAGAATATCACCTATATATTAAACATGCTGAAAATTTACAGACAGTAAAAATGTTTATTTTGTAACTATAAAATCTGTTGCTGTGCCAGTTTTATACAACTTTTGCTGCCCGCATCAGCTTGAGCATAGTTAGTTTGTTGGATGTAGTGTGTTGATGTTCTACCTGATGTTCAAAATAAACCGTTAATTTTTATAAATGATTTGTTGCTTCATTATGGCTGATAACTTTTGGTTGATCATCATTGAGATGACATCAAGATCTCAACTACCATAATTTTTTTAACATGCTCACAGAATTTTCAGGTAGAATTTCCCTTTCATTCTCGCCTATATTCCCCTCTGTTTCAAGCCTGCTTGTTATTGAAGAAATCACAATTTGTGGACCATAAGATCTTCCACGACTTTCGGAGATTACTGTCAGCAACCTGCTTGCAGACTTTAAGTGATGCATTGTCGTTTCTTTGAACGATAACATCGAAGAGTTTTAATGAAAAAGATTAAGGTATTCTTCCGAATATATTTCAGATAAGACTTTTTTGTTCAGAATACGAAAATGAAATGAATTAATGTTATCGAAATTTTGCCGATCGTTTCTCAAATTTGAAAAAAAAAAAAAAAAAATCTGACCAGATTGATCCGGATTATGCGGAGATCCGGATTAACGGGGTCCGGATTTGCGGGGTTCTACTGTATTATATTATATATTATAAATAAAAAGTCTTCATTTGGCGCCATCTCCGTTTTTCATTCTGCCGCCTGGACGACCATCCCCCCTTTTGTTTTTACACTGCGCAGAAAAACATGACAACAAGGAAAAATAAATAAATAAATACAATTCTATTCGAATTCTTTATTCGAGGTTTTTAAATGTTAAAGAAATGTTCATAATTTTATATAAAACATAAAATTTGTATAGCAGACGGTAATTGAAGATACTGCTTTTCATAATTGAATTAAAAGAAGATTTTAGCAAGATATAAATCAAGATTAAACAAGATATATATATATTGTTTAGTTATATCTATTATATTAATAATGTTAACATTTACAATATTAAATTGCAGTTCACTTGTAATAAATGAGTGTACTATATCACTACTGAATGTAAAGGGTACATTTCTTAATAAGCTATTTTTTAATCTTTAATCTTCCTTAATTAAGATATTGTTTAAGAGTTCAGCCTAGCAAAGTCAAAATAAATATTATTGATTTAAATAATAATAGGATAAACTATGGTGTATGGTTTAATTTTCCGTTATAACATACTACACATCATAATATTAAAATAAAGCAGAATTATAAGTCGTTTTTTGGTTTTTATTATTATATTATCTCCATTTTTCTGTCATATGATATATGAATACTTCAAGTTTTAATTTACCACTTGCGGTGGTATCAGGATTAAGATCGTGCATTTGGGATTCATTCTATTTTATAGCTCATCACTGTTTTATTTTCTCCATATCCACTAAGCACTATAGATTACATGGTATTTCTTTAATTAATTTTGGTTTCATGTGTGTTTGTAGTCCCAAATTCGTATTGTTTTGCTTTCTCATGGCAAATAGGAAGATGAAACCACACACTAGAGGTCTGCACGGGCCCGGGCTTGGCCCGTGACCCGTACCCGGCCCGGCGGAATCGTTTCAAATTTTCTAACGGGCCGGCAGAATCAGAATAATTTTCTCAATGGGCCGGGCCGGGCCGATAACAAAATTTTCGGGCCTGCCGGCCCGTTTTGGAGAGTTAAGCAGAAACGATAAAATATGATCTATTTTCAACGCAAATGGTTTTAACGAGAATAAATATAAATTTGCGTCACGAGCCATGCTAGTTTGACAGTATCAATATAAAAATGTAACTTGTGCAGTGTGAGATCGGCATCGGACAATTAAATTGTGTGTTTAATATTTTTTTAGCTGACTCATATCGGGCCGAGATCAAGCTTGCATTATTTTTCTACGTATAGACTTGCCGGACCGGAACAAGACTTAATTGTTCTCAAGATCTGTAGGGCAGACAACATGATTTGTAAAATTATTAACAGCGATAAAGAACTTATGTTAGATTAATCTTTGGATATATACTTCTTGATGGTTTTTAAATTAATTTCTCAATATCGCGAAAATTTGATGGTTTTTAAATTAATTTCTCAATAACGCGAAAATTTGACCCATTTTCAGATTAATTTTTAATTGTAAAAATATAAAAATGATAAGACTGACTATTGAAACATTTGGAATCGAATAGCATTTTTCATTTTTGGTGAATAAAATAATTGCATAACCTTGTTCAGACACAATAGTTTCTCAAATGGTTGCAGGTTTTTCTCCCTTCCCATGCTATCGCATCCCGAAATTCTATAGAAAACGCTAATTAAAACAATAATTTATTTCCTTTCAGTATTCTTAAATTGCTTGTATCAAAAAACGGATAATGCCATTTGAATACATAGTTTCTGAATAAGGATACCTGCTATGCGTTTCTGAGGAAAAAAAATGAATTTAGAAATGTATCAAAAAAGCGCATATTTGAATTAACGAATGAATTTGGATTTAAAATCTTTAATAAAATGATATAGAAATATTTTTAGAAATCTTCTTTTATTAAACAGCTTCAAAATTTACGATGTTTTTAACTTTCTTTCTTTTTTCTTTTATTTTAAGCCATATTAACTTTTAGATGAATCTTTATTTCATTGTTGAAAGCCTAAGAATCTTAGTAACCACTAATGTTGCTAATGTGTATTTCCTGTAAAATATACTGTAAAATCATTCCATAGATATGTATGCAGAATTCTTTAAAGAAATCTTAATTATATGAAAAAAATCTGATTTTTTTAGGAATCGTAGAAATTGTAACGGGCCAAAACGGGCCGGGCCGGGCCTGTTTTCACTGATTTCTGTACGGGCCGGGCCTAAAATATAAAAATTTAAACGGGTCGGGCCCGGGCCGAACTTTTGAGTTTTACAACAGGCCGGGTCGGGCCGAAAATTTTTTCCACCGGGCCGGGCCCAGGCCTGGAAATTCCGGCCCGTGCAGACCTCTACCACACACTCCATTTGTAGTTTCAAAGTATTTGGGACCTGATGATTCTGCTTTGGTTCTACAAATTCCATTTGTATTCATATTATTCTTTTTTCCTTTCATATTCTATATGATATAAGTTATTAAATTCAATAGTTAATTACAAATGGTTTATGTTGTTTACTATTAACGGTCTTATATATATATAATTTTAAATCCGATTCTGGTCAAGTAAATTTAAATAGAATTTTTGGGCCCGGGTCTGGTACATTATGAAAAATGCAAGACTTTACTTGTATCCCCCCCCCCCCCCGAATTTAGCTTTTAATCTCAATTTTAAATACAAAGAAGAGGTACAATAAAAATTTTATGAAATTTTATATTTTGGAATAATTTAGATTGTTATTTCTAAAAATAATTTATGCGCTTAAACGTTTAAAGAAAGAATTATTTTCAAAGTTAATTTAATTATCTATATAGTTCTAAATATAACTCAATAGCTTGTTTGTATTAAAACTCATGATTTGTATTTTTACATTGTTTTTTCCAGTATTGTATAAATATACTACAATAATAATAATCTTATTTTTATTAAAATCGAATTTTTTTTATTTGAATCCGTGTATTATTATTCCCTGCACTAAACCACTGAAGAATCAAGACTTGCAGGTTTCTGAAACAATTAACATTCTAATTACTAACATAAGTTAGTGATTAAAAATATAAAAACTGCAAATTTGTGAATTCACTAGTTATGACATACACAATGTTTTATACTATATTTCGTGATGTGTAATTATGTACATAAAATCCAGTTTTAAATGATAAGTATTCAGCGTAAATTAAAATAATAATTACAACAAATAATTAAAATTCAGCATTTTACATTTTTCATAAATAATTAGACCAGTTTTCAATGCAAAATGATTCGTAATTAATAATTAAAAGAAAAAGATAAAACGTATCATAATGTTCTCCGACAAAATTGTTTTCAATCATTAAATAAAAAAAAAAAAATATATTATTTGCATTCAGTCGCATTTTCAAGTCTTTTCTTGAAAGCTTCTCGAAAAATGTTCCCGTCTTCCCTTGACCAACAAATTTAAGAATTCGCAGTAGACAGCTTTGTCCAACCTACATCCGTCAAAAAGGGGAATCAACTTTAATCCCCTGAAAGTGGTCTCTCAGTCACAATGTCACCCTCCCAACTTTAACTCCCCTATTAGTAAGCTATTCGTAAGTTTTCCCCCCTTTGAGGAACAAGAAAACACCCATGTGCCATATGTGGTACACAGTGCGATGAGGGTTAAACCTAATAGTTGGTCCTATAAGTTTTTAAGTGTGTTGTTTGAACTCAATTTTTATTTGCTTTTTTTACTACATTTATTTGTTGTATGAAGTGTTGGATTAACCGAATGGAACTGCCTAATGTTTTTTTCTTCTTGAGCTATAACAATTAGATTGTAATTATACAGGGTGGTCATAAAAAATTTTGCCGATATACGGAGCTCTAGCGGCCAGTCCGCTCAACCGATCGAAATGAAATTTCAGATATAGCTATTCAGAGGTATGAGCTCGAGAGTCTGTGAACGACAACAAAATGGCCCTCACGGTTATGGTTATAGTGAAATATACAGAAACTCGAAAATTTCCAATGGCAACACCCATTTTTTTTCATCGCAAAATGCTCAGCGCATGCGAAAAACCTAAAGAGCGTTGGAACCGTACGTGTATCACAAGAAACGGACATGTTATGCATGCACAAAAAACCGTTCTGGGAATCCTCCCCCCTCCCCCCATAAAAAAAAACTCGATCGTGGCGCAAGGAGGAAATTTGCATATGATGCAGAGTCAGTACACTAATCTCTGATTACAATACAGATCGGAGAAACTAAAACTTTTATTTTTATTAAACATTTTCCACATGGGTGCCATCATAGGCATAGCACTCTTGTAAGTAGTTACTGTAGTTATTTTTATTTTAACTAAAACATTTCCTTGTCTTTTTATTGTCTAATAATGGTTTACATTAGATTTGTAGTTTGCCATGTATTTTGTATAATAAAAATTTTTACCCTAACCTAAATGTTGCCTTTTAATCATTTACATAAATTGTGTAATATTATTAATAATATATTGGTAATACTTTGACATGCATATTTTTGTGCATAATGTTTATTTTATAAATCAAAAGAAAAATAATGAAACAATACTGTGGGAGTTTTTAAAAAAATCATGAATCCTGATGTGTGATAAGACCAATAATTGACAAAAGCTGAGAGATATATTTAGCTAAGTGTGTTTTATAAAAGAGCTGAATTTTTTAAAATGTATGGATGTACAGCTGGATGGATATATATGTACCACAAAATATAAATTATTAATACTACTCTTAAAATTATTGCTGATTATTCAGAAGGAAGTGTAATGCATATCTTGAAAGTAAAGTTAAATATCTGAAATGTGCAATATTTTGTATAATTTAAAATTTGGTATTAAAATAGATCTAGAATTTAAGAATTCACAGCTTGAGTGTGAGGGGGGGGGGGGGTGAAACTTAGAATCTTTATTACAATATACGTTAGCTTCGATTTCATTTTTCTTTTCATAATTTTGAAATAGAAATATTTTAAAAAATCTAGTTCTATATCATAAAAAAAATTTAGAAAAAAAAAATTAAACGCAAAGTAACATGTTATGATATAGTTGAATAAAGCAGATCGAGACTTTCTAATATTTTTTAAATAAATGATCGTAATGTAATAAGCAAATCTGCATGTAGTATCTTTTTGTTATTGTTTAGACACGGAGAAAAGGAAATTTCTGAAAAAAAATCCTTTTTTATTTTCTAGGAAATGAGCTTTTTGTAATATATCTCCCCCCCCCCCCCCCCAAAAAAAAAAAAAATAAATAAATAAATAAATAAATAAAAGGTTTATGGATGTTTTTTGATTTCGAATAAAATTTCTTAAACTTTCATATGCTTTAAAATAGAATAACTTCTCAGGAGAAATTTGTTTTTCAATTTTCATTAATAGAATTTAAGGCATTGAAAGGTAAGTGAATTTTTATTCAATGATTGGCAATTTCGTGAATGAATACTAGTATAAGTGAACAGATTCGAAATGAACAAATCATTTCCATTCCTTACTTGGAATAAATTATTAATTATATTCAATATTTTGCTCCATATCTACTCATCTATGAAATATATTTACGATATTTGCAATAGAAAATACAGTAATGCTTTTTTGACGTTACTTTAATGACACCTCAAGAAGGGCAATTTTGTGACATACGTTTTTTTTTTTTTTTTTTTTTTTTTTTTGTTCAGAAATGCATATAAACAAATGTTATTCAGAAACAACCGAAAATCACTTTTTTCTGTTTTTTGTAAACAAAATAGATATTTCGGGACTAGCCATCAAAATTGGCATTTTGAACCGCTTTTCCCGACAAAAGCAAAACCAGTCCAGAAAAAAGGGGGGGGGGGAGCATGATCAAGTTATCTAAATATTTAATAATTCGATGGGTAATTAAATTGCAATAAAATGGAAAACTGAGATAAAGCAGGTCTTCCATTTCGACTTCATTTGGTATTAAATTTGAAACACCAAAGATGACGGCATTTTATGAATGATCTGAATTTTATCAAAACTTTACACATTTTTTGAATGATACCTGCCAATTTCATGTGTTAAAGTGGCCTTTAACACAGCCTCCTTTAGGCTATAAAGAACATCTTTAATGAAATAAAAAGAAACAACTTTTTCACCTAAAACAGAGGAAAACATAGCTGGCATTACACAAAAAACAGAAGATCCCCCCCCCCCCCCTAAAACGGACAAAAACATAACGGACTTCCTTCAAGAATAATAAATTTTCTCTTGTAACGAAATAAAACATGACGGACATTCCTTCAAAAGACGGAAAATTTCCCCCCTAAAACAGAGATAAACATAACGGACATTCCTTCAAAAGACAGAAATTTTCTCTCTTGTAACGAAGAAAAACATGACGGACGTTCATTCAAAAAACAGAAAATTTTCTTCCCTAAAACGAAGAAAAACGTGACGTATTTTCCTTCAAAAAACAGAAACTTTTCTTCCCTAAAACGGAGAAAAACATGACGGACGTTTCTTCAAAAAACAGAAAATTTTCTTCCCTAAAACGGAGAAAAAAAATAACGGACTTCCTTCAAAAGACGAAAACTTTCTCTCTTTTAACGAAGAAAAACATGACGGATGCTCCTTCAAAAAACAGAAAATTTTCTTCAAGTGACGGGGAAAAAAAAAGACGGATATCCGTCTTTTTACAGAAATTTGCTGGCAGCACTGCTGCCAGTACTTTTTCTGTGAATTGACGGAAGTTTTTTTGAGAGTGTAGATTGTGACGTGTCTGTGGGTATGCGAGTTTAATGAAGACATAATCTTAAGTATAAGTTAAAATCAAATAGTTTATTTAAACCTCTGGAACATGGGAAAGTGGAGCTAAGTTCGAAATTTCAGTCACTAAGCTCAATATTAGGAGATTAAATCGTAAACTATACTCACGTCCACGGATTAAGCTCAGTTCGGGGCGCTCACTTCGGCTTCACGTTCAGATTGCGACTATAAGTTAGTTTAAATCTATAATAAAACAGCCCGTGGCTGCAAACACTCTTTATTCTCAAAAATATCCAACGTACTAAATAATTTCTTACCCGCAGGCTTTCCTCTTGAGTAACTCAGCTCACCACAAGCTAACTCGGCTCACAAAACTAGCTATCTTACTTCAGAACACAATCCATCTCGCTTTGCAGACCCTGCCGCTTCACTACTACAATCTATTTCACTTGGCTGGCTTCCGCCGCCTCATCAGCACCACACAGCACGCCAACTCAAAGCTTTTATACGTTGAAAACTGAAGACGGAGCTAACTGTAGACCCGAGGGCGCCACATATACTCAGGAAAGTTAAACTTCAATAAATGATAGATGTCACTTCCGCGCCACACATGTTAAAACATTGACGTCACGATCTCACTAAAATGTTAGAGTGCCTTTATCACAAAGGACACTACCTCACAAGATGATAGGCTGCATTTGGCAAAAAATTACAATTTGTTCTTCACAAAAAAAAAAAAAAAAAAATCAAGCTATTAAGGCAAAATTTATTTTTATTATCTTTAATGCATACTTGAAAATATTAATACAAAGCAAGTTGTAGAGTGTTAAGCAGATAAAATTAATTAATTTAAGCCCATTTAATTGCAAAATATAACACTAATATATTTTAAAACCTCTAATTGTGTATAAAAGATACATGCGATAAAATGTCAAATTTTAGCTGAAAATTTTAATTTTTTTTTTTTTTTTTTACTATTTTTTTTCTAATATAGATTTGGATATAGATTTTAATACCGATAGAGACCGATATGGATTTTAAATATTTTCTTCATAATAATACAAACCTTCACGTGCAGTGAAGGGTTTAGAGATTACATATTAAAGTGGCGTTTATGGCCGCATTTAATTTTACAACTTTTATTCAAAAGTAACAGAGAGCATAATAAAAAAAAAAAAAAAAAAAAATCGTTTTGGTTAGTTTTTCTCCAGTTCTATTCAGAAATAGACCTGGCATTGGTTGAATGAGGATATAAGTTATCGACATTAATTAAACATTTATATATACAAATTAATATATATCGCATACTTAATACAGGCGAACCTCGTTAACATGAACCTCAAGGGGAATCGAAATTTTGTTGATGTTAAGGGAGACCCGTACCCCATTTTCGGCCAAAAATCATCAAAAGTTCAAACAACTTCTTTTCTCAGAAAACGATAAAATACATATTTGCGAATATCCATGCAAAATTTCAGAACTCGGGGACATTTGGAACAGGTAGAAAATGAGCTTTACTGAGTATAATTTAAGTACTCACTATAGAGTTTAAAGGACTAGCGGCCATTTAAAACGTGTTTTCCTGAAAATGACTTTTTTCATATTTTGCCTAAGTTCAAATTACTAAGGCTCAGTAGTAAAATGATTTAGAAACAAAATGTTTATGTTTTTAGAATCTTAAAAAAAATTGCAACAAAAGTAAGGAGAGAGATTTTTTTTAACTATTTCTGAAAGTTTTACATAAATTGGTAAACATGAAAATTATAACGAATTTAAGAAAATTTACCATGCGTATTTTTATTTATTTATTTTTTAGCCGATTAAAATAGAAAATTAAAAATATCTCTCCTTAGTTCTTTTCTATATACTATAACACTATTTAAGAAATTTTAGTAATACCAAAATATTGAAAATTGAATGAGGAGTAGTAATTTTAAAAAGTGTATTTTTCGACAAAAAAAAAAGTCATAAAAATCCCCATAAAAAATATACTTTTTAATAAAAAGTGAATTTTTTTGCTAATTATTCCTTCCAAGAATATTCTTAAATAGTACACCAAAATTCATTACTTTAAAATGAATAATAAAAATTTTGGGTTTTTTCTTACGGGTCTCCCTTACAATAATTCATGGTATCAGTATCAAATCTTTGTATTCCTTTATATAGGGGACTGTGAGAACAATTCATATTAAAAGTAATTCACGCTAAGCGTGTTCATGTTAACGAGGTTTGACTGTATAGTGTATATAGGCTGCTATAAGGAGGATTCTTCGAAAATGAAGGTTATAAACATGAAAAAAAGCAAAAAAAAAAAAAAAAAAAAAAAAAAAAAAAACTAAAATAAGTATTTTTGGTCAGAATTTCTCATATGAAATAATTCTTAACCATATCGAAATAAAAATACATGTTTTGTAGAGATTCAGTTGACCGAGATTTTAGCTTTTTTTTCGGGTCCGGGTCGAACTTTTTGTTTGAAATACCGATTCAGACCAGGCCCGGGTCAAGAAAATTCGACCAGTGCAGACATTACGAAAAGCATTCTTTATCTTTAAGAATATCAGAAATACAATGTATTTTTTAGATTTATAAAAGCATTTATGAGGACAAAATATATTTTGCTGCCATTGATTTTTGGAAATGTTTCGGAATAATTTGGAAACATATCAGAATATCAATTTTCCGGATATTATCCATTCACAATTAAACATTTTAAGCTGCGCAGCTAAATACATGCAAAATTAACAAATTAATTTCAATGTTAATGTTAAGATCATTCGAAGGTGTCCTGAGGTAATAATGCTAAGTGGTAATATTACACGTAATTATGAAGGAATCCGGAAAATGGTGCTACGGGTTCTGCGCTGAAAGAATCTGAGTCCTCTGAATCACAAACAACCGCCAAAAGTTAATTTGTTACATTTTTAGACCTAATATCAGAAATAAGTCCCTAAGAATCAAAGCCCGATCTAAAATTAGCTAGGTAAGTTCTGTGATGTGAAGACCATGTTTATTAGGTTGGTTGGTTGGTTGTATAAGTTTTAATGGCGCAAAATCCCTTGTGGGACATGCTGCGCCAAACCAAAGACAAAAATGCAAAAGTAAAGAAGAAAAAGCACCAAAATATCTGGATGGGGGTTTCCCATCCAGATACAGTCAAGCAAATATATAAAAGTAGAAATTAAATAGCTAAAACATTAGATATGGATGTAAAAGTAGGCAGATAGAAAATGCACTCTGAATGGAGTCCCATCCAGATGTTGTTCAGGGTTTCAAAGTCATGGAAATTAAAAAATTATATTTCAAAGTAAAATCCGGCATGTTTAAGAAAGGTAAAGAGTGCCCCATGAGGGGTTTCCCCAATGAGGTTTGTCAAAAGTGGTGAAGATGAATTAAAATAAGTTCTATAAAGGTGCCGGAGGCCCGGACAGTCAGTTAAGAGATGGTATATGGTAAGTTGATCAAAATGACAATGTGGACACATGGGTGCATCCTCCCTTAGTAATAGATGTTTATGTGTGATTCTCGAGTGTCCAATTCTCAGACGAGTCAATATAACAGCAGACTTTCTAGGATATGTCGATAACCAGGTCTTGATAGTAGGTTTAATATGATGTAATTTATTATTGTGTTCTATATCCCAACTTTTTTGCCATTTATCATGAATAAAATTGTTAATGTGTAGTTTTATGTCTGAGAATGAAATTTTTACTCGTAATGGAAGAAGAGCACGTATGGCTGCCTCATCGGCCTTATCGTTGCCAGGAATACCCATGTGTCCAGGTACCCAGCAAAATAAAATATTGTAACCACGTCTTGTCAATTTATTATAAAAGTCTAAGATGGACATGACATAGGGATGTTTTTTACTTTCTTCTATCTTCAATAGAAGAAAGTATTGTAATCGAAATTTTTTTCGACTTCCGGTTTTCGGCGGATTTACACGTTTTAGGGGTCAGAGATTCCAAAAAACATGTTTTTACAAAATGTCTGTCTGTCCGTGTGTCTGTGTGTGTGTCTGTGTGTATGTCTGTGTGTGTGTCTGTGTGTCTGTATGTCGCCATTCTACCATCAAAAAGTGTATGAAGTTATGCATAGAATTGAACCAAATTTTTTGTGAATGTTTTTGGCTGTGGCAAGCAGGTCCGCCTTCAGTTTTGAAATATTCCGCCGGAAGGGGGCGCTGCAATCGCGATTTTTGTGCCATTTTCAATATTGTACCGACCAAAAGTATATGAAGTTATGCATCGAATTGAACCAAATTTTTTGTGTATGTGTATGAGTATGGGTAGTTGGTCCTCCCTGAATTTGAAAAAAATCCGCCGGAAGGGGGCGCTGCAATCGCCATTTTTGTGCCATTTTCAATATTGTACCGACCAAAAGTATATGAAGTTATGCATCGAATTGAACCAAATTTTTTGTGTGTGTGTATGACTATGGCTAGTTGGTCCTCCCTGAATTTGAAAAAAATCCGCCGGAAGGGAGCGCCGCAATCGCGATTTTTGTGCCATTTTCAATATTGTACCGACCAAAAGTATATGAAGTTATGAATAGAATTGAACCAAATTTTTTGTGTATATGTATGACTATGGCTAGTTGGTCTTCCCTGAATTTGAAAAAAATCCACCGGAAGGGGACGCTGCAATCGCGATTTTTGTGCCATTTTCAATATTGTACCGACCAGAAGTACATGAAGTTATGCATCGAATTGAACGAAATTTTTTGTGTAAGTGTATGGCTATGGCTAGTTGGATCGCCCTGAGTCTGAAAAAAATCTGCCGGAAGGGGGCGCTGCAATACCGAATTTTATGCTATTTTCAATATTGCACCACATAAAAGTGTATGAAGTTAGTTCTAGAACTGAACTAAACATTTTGTATATGATTATTTGTTGGTAAGGCAAATAAGTCCTCCCTGAATTTGAAAAAAAAAATCTGCTTATCATTCTATTGTCCATCGGCTCGTGCAGAGACGGAAATTCATTTTTACTCCGATTAATTGATTGAAGCAGAAATTTAAGATGAAAATGAAAGTTGGTAAGGTATTGAATTAAAATTATTAAAGCATTAAAATGAGTAACTATTTCTTTTTAATATTAAAATGTATGTATGAGATAGAAGAAAGTTTTGGGATTGGCACATCCAACTAGTTTAATGATTTAATTGCGTCAATAGAGCTATTTGAGTCAGTGTAAATGATAAATGATGAGCTATGATGATTAGAGATGTGGAACATGGCTCTTTCTATTGCAATCAGTTCAGCTGAAAAAACAGAGATAGAGGAGTGAAGACGATAACTTAGTGAAGTGTTTTCGCAGAATACCCCACAACCAACGGTGTTTCCATTCTTGGAGCCATCTGTGTAGATGTCGGTATAGTTATAAAAATTAGAGCGGTGTGCAGCAAACAGCTGTTGAAAAACGACAGGGGCCAAGTTCTTTTTATCATACCCTTTAAAGGGATGCAGGGTGGTAATAGAAGGAGGGTTCCAGGGAGGAAACATGTGCAAATGGCATGGTCTTACCTCGATGTTACTCAAGGGGCCATTGTCAATAATGTTCCTTACTCTGAGACCGAAAGATGGAATACAAGATGGGCGATGCTGATATTGAGTATCATTGTCAGTATTTAAGATAAAATCATGAAGGGGATGATCAGGATGTGACAGGATACGATAATACAATTCCAATGAACTCTTTTCACGAATATAGTGCAATGAGGGTTCACTGCAATCAACATAAAGGCTTAGGACTGGAGAAGTACGAAATGCACCAGAGCAAACACGAAGTGCGCTATGGTGCACGGTGTCAAGTTTTTTAAGAACATAATTACGAGCAGAACCGTAGATCTGGCAAGCATAGTCAATTTTAGAGCGAATAACAGCACGATAAATTTTAAGAAGCGAACTGCGGTCTGCTCCCCAAGAAGTATTGGATAGTACTTTTATTAAATTCAGCAATTTTTCACATTTTGTCCGTAATTGTAAAACATGTGGTAAAAATGTCAGTTTCTTGTCAAAGTATACGCCGAGGTAACGAACAGAGTCCACAACAGGAATTTGGGTAGAACCAATGAAAATTTCGGGATCTGGATGTAGATCACATACGTCTACAGAAATGCACACAAGAAGTTTTGTCTTGAGAAATAGAAAAACCATTTTTGTTAGTCCAATTAATAATACGAGTGATTGCAATTTGCAGTTGTCTCTCAATGAAGCGCATATCCTGTCCCATACACATGATACGAAAGTCGTCAACATAAAGGTCTCCTTTGACTGAAGGGGGTAGCTGGCTCAGGATGTTATTTATTTTTATAGCAAAGAGGGTGACACTCAGGACACTACCCTGAGGCACACCCTCTTCTTGTACATGGACGCCTGATAAAACTCCTCCAATTCGTACTTGAAAAAGACGAATGGCGAGGAAATTTTTAATAAAAATGGGGAGGTTCCCACGAATGTTAAGGTTATACAGGTCACGCAGTATCCCATACCGCCATGTTGTGTCATAGGCTTTCGCCATGTCAAAAAATACTGACACCAAATGGTTGCGTTTAAGAAAAGCACTCCGTATGTAATTTTCAAGATGCATGAGATTATCAATAGTAGACCTACCACGTCGAAAACCACTCTGAAAAGGAGCTAGGCAATTATTAGATTCTAAAATGTGCACAAGGCGAAGGTTGACCATTTTTTCTAAAAGTTTGCAAAGGCTGCTAGAGAGTGCAATAGGTCTGTAATTATTTGGGTCAGTGGGATCTTTTCCGGGTTTAGGGAAAGGAATGATGATAGCTTTATACCAGGCCTGAGGAAAAACTTGTTCTATCCAAATTCTATTATAAAAAGCAAGTAAGTTATTGAGTGAAGCTGTGGAGAGATGTTTTAGCATAGTGTATGTAATCCCATCATGGCCAGGAGCAGATAAACGGCTGCTTTGCAAACATTTTTGTAGTTCTACAGTGGTAAAAGGTATATTATATGAATGAAACTGGCTCGAATTGAAATTAATCCGGATAGTTTCCATTTGTCGTTTATATGATAAAAAAGGTTCATGGTAAGAGTCGGAGCTAGAGTTAGATGCAAGTGTATTTGCTATTGTTTCAGCAATATTTTTGGGTGAAGCTATAGTTTGGCCATTGTGATTTAGGACTGAAATATGATTTTCAGAGTACAGACCCATACAGTTTTTTACTTTTTTCCAGAGAACTTTACTTGAAATGTTAGAACTGATGTTTGATACATATTGCTTCCAGGAGTCACGCTGGCTTTTACGACGCACTCTTCTAGCTTCTGCCTTTGCTTTTTTGAAGGCGATATAGTTTGTATTACTGGGGTATCTCCGGAAGATGTTCCAAGCTTTCTGTTGATTTTTCTTAGCTGTCTGACATTGACTGCTCCACCACGGCTTCTTGTGCCTAGGGGAAGCAGTGGAGATAGGAATGCTATTATTTGCAGCATTGATAATACTGTTGGGATTTTTGCTACAACTTTTTAATAAATAAACTTTGAAACTTCATTCATAAATTCACCTCTGAATACTTAGCATGAGTGTCTATTAAATAATTATCATCTACAAGTATTATGGGTTCAACAGATAAATTATTTCTTCAATTAGAATACTAAATCAATTGAGATCTGAATTAAGTTTCCATCTATCTGAATCTTGTTGCTATAAAATAATTAAATTCAAATTAAACCTCATAATTATTTTGAAAAAGGAAAAAGGTAATTAGAAAAGTAACTTAAAGTTACACGACCAAAATAGCAAATTTATTAATTAATGAAAACATTCCAACTTATTACACGAATAAAAATATCTAAGAGACCACATAACAAAATGCAACAAAATTCTCAACTTATTCAGATCCCCAACTCACTGTAAGTTAGTAGCAATTATCCCAACTTTACCATTACTGTTTTGTAGGATGAAAAATACATATCAACGCTTAAGAAAGAATCACAATTACAGATCAATTAACTTTAAGGAATAGAGAAAGAAAAGCTGAAATCTCTCAAATATTCAGAGAGCCAAGAAAGACATAATTTTCTTAAAATAGATTAAAATCTCAATAATATAACATTCATCCTGCAACACACGTAATGGTATATGACCTTGATACGATAGTGATAGTACATTTCTACTTCTTTTTTATTATTCCTGTCGTAGCGCTGTGAATCATTAACTCATTTTATTTCCTCTTTTATTCTTAAAATGCATTATTATGAGAATTAAATACCAAACTCTTGGGTTTTGATATAATAATTACTAACTTCAGAGGAAAATCAATTAAATATCTTCGTTTTTAATTAGAATTAAGAAAAGAATTTTGTAAAGTGAACACTAAATAAGCTTATCTAAACTCATTAAAAATTTCTAAGAAGGTTAAGGAATTATATAACTTAAGTATTAAATTTCTATTACATTATTGGAATAAAATTACTTCATTTTTCATCTCAGAATAAGTTAGAGTTATATTTAGACAAATTCTAATCACTAACCAAAATAAGAAAAATTTCTTCCTCTGAGCTGAAGTTAATTAAACTTCCTTAATTATTTGGATGAAGAAAAATTAGAGTAAAATTTCAGTGAATACATATACATTTATTTGCACACTTAATTTATTATATATACAAATAAAACAATAAATGATACTTCCTCCATTAATATTCAAAATGAGAAATAAACTGATCTATAATATCCCTTGATTTGTAATAAACTACTTACACTTATAAACAGGATATATACTTTTACATGCTAACATCAATATTCAAATAGTAAGTAAATCAATCTATAATATAAAGGAAGCTTACCACTGGCTGACATAGAGTATCGTTGCTTTACAACAACTTGAACTTTTGTCAACTATGATGCTAAAGTTCACCAAAGCTTCTACCTACATTGATATTTACACGCTACTTCTCCAGTTCCAGACATGCAGGAAAGGCGCACTTTAACCCTTTTTGGGTCCCTTATTTAAGACACTGGCATTTCGAAGATAAAGTTAGCTTCTGTTCACTATGGAGTTACGCAGGAAAGGCGCACTTTAACCCTTTTTGGGTCCCTTATTTAAAACACTGGCATTTCGAAGATAAAGTTAGCTTCTGTTCACTATGGAGTTACATTCAATGTAAACTTCTAGTCCGATCGCTATTTTCCCGACATTATCCGAGAATCGCTCTTTACGGAAAGGAATCAGCGTAAACAATTTTCTCGACATTATTCACGGGACACACTTGTCGGAAGGGAGGACATGACCGTCCTATCTGTTCACCGGGGGTGATTTCTCAAGGTCTCCGTCACTTCGGTCCTCGTTTCTTAGACCTTTTAGGCAGACACTAGTCAGTAAGGGCAACCATACCCTTCTCTCCTTTTCTTTTTATTAGTAGAACTCTAGGCTCAACGATTCCATCAAACACAGCACAGATATTGCCTCTGTATCGGTCAAAACATCGGTCCGATGAGTAGCTCCAAACTTCTATACAACTGTGCCACTCCGCTACGTACAACCGCCACGGGAACCCCGAAATCTGGAAAAAGCAGCAGGCAAGATCTTTGCTCTCTTCACAACTGAAAAACCAAAAGAAGAGTGATCTCCAAAAAGAAATTTATCTCAGGCCTCGATTCAAAAATTCTCCCCCTCTCCCCAGGAAAAAAAAGGGGGGGCACTCCGCAGCCCCAGACTTTTACATTTTCACTGTTGACCGGTCACTCCTGATACTACCAAATACATTCCACTTCACTGGGAAAAAAATCAAAAACTCGGGGTCTCCTAACTAGCAGCAAGGCTTCCTGCCTCGCCTCGTGCATACTGGGGTGGGCTATCATTGGCTACTAGTTATTTCACACTTTTCTATTACCAAATAAGGGCATGACAGGACAAAGCTATCCACGTGACGTAGATCCCCTCCCTGATGGGAGCAGGTGTTAAAATTGTCCAGTTTACGGTTCCCACGGAAACACGGGGGAGAGAAATATTTTCGCATTCGTATTTTTTTTTATTGACGGTAATAAAACTTTCACTATCGCTGGTGGTCCTTAATTAAAACATATATTCAGGGGTATTTCAACAATTGCTGCACTATTTTCTTAAAAGCAGTATTGTTAACATTTTTCTCGGGCAGTAAAATTGCCCCAATAAATTTAACAAGGCAGGATTGTAACTCCAAAGTGTGTGGTTTTTCTTGGAGGCGGACAATAGTTGCATTTTTACAATGTCACTTGCAAGCATCATGCATTCATTTATTTATTTAATGTGACATGGGTTCGTCCTCTTTTCTACTTAAAGTGTGGGAATACTTCGGGGAATGTTTTTTTTTTTTTTTTTTTTTTTTTTTTTTTTTTTTTTTTTTTGCTCACAGAGTTGAAAACATAAGATGGGCAAATACAAGCAAAAGATAAGAGAAAAAAATAGTGTGGGAGCATATGATTTAATTTAGAAAAATAGAGAGGGAATTCTAATTTGGAAAAATTAATTTTAATGAAAGGCAAATGGTATATAGGCCTCAACAAGAACTCCCCCACGTTGAAAAAAAAATAAACATTATTCGTTTTCGCCAAAAGAAAACAAGAATTTTATTTTTTTGAATTTGATGACCCCAGAAGGACAGTGGAAGAAAGTCCTAACCAGAAATAAATTACAGGTAAATCCAAAATTAATGGCAAGGTGAAATGCTGAATTACTGTTGTACCCCGGTTAATCAGAAGAGTTAAGAATATCCACTAGAGCAGATCAAACAACGACCCGAAAAGTTGACAACTTCACCCTACTAACTCACCACACCAACTATGCACTCCGGAATGCAATGCTGGAGCTTGGATATAACACATGAAATTAAAACCTAAAATAGGAACTAAGTTATCTCTATTACCAAAGGATTCCGACTCACTACTCCTATTCGGCCTAACCTATTAAATTTTTGAGTTCCCAATAATCTCTGTACATGCCCCTAACATCTGGAACAGTATCAAGTTGCAAATTCCCTATATGCTACTCTCTCTGGACATATGAAGCCACTTTTATAAAAATTGAATGCAAGGAAATATTGTAAAAAATTTTAAAAATTACAAAAAAATACTTTTTTTTGAATTCAGAAAGCATTAGTAATCCAAAAGGGCCTAAACTAATAGAATTTAGAAAATTCATAATAGATATACCATGTCAGCCGAAGGTATCACAGATATGTACACACATAAGTAAAAATAATATTATGTACACATGTAAAAAAAAGGTAAATAAAAATGAACATAAAAGAAAAAAAAAAAAAAAAACATCTTGCATTACATAAACAAAAGGTATATATATAAATATGACATTGACATCTGACTGTATGTAGTGGGAATAAATACATACAACACATCATCACATTACAATTACATAACAGTTTCTATGACTGAAACCAATTGATATTTGCACCTCTGTACTGCCACATATAAGCAATAACCATTGCATAAACAAATATTTTAGAAGGCCAAAAATTTCACTAAGAACAAGCAAAGTGAAGTAATATTTACTTCACAAGAGATCTTGCCAACCAATTTGACAAGGGATAAGAAATTTTCCTAATATACCCAAATAAAAATAAAAAAGGGGTGGGTAGATGGCTATATTAAAAAAAACAACAGAAAAATATAAATATAAAATGCATATAAACCCGATAGGTATATACGTGAGTGTGTATACCTGGCATTAGATAGTTCCTACCCCCAAAAAATTACCAAAATAAAATATTCAGATAATTTTCAAAGATACAATAAAAATTGTAAAGTTATATAAAATGCTAAAAATGCAATAAAAGAATGAACTATCTACATTTAAAATCCTAATATATACAAAAGAGAAGTCTTTAGAGATTCCGAGCAATATATGTACTGCTATCACATTTATTTTTCCAAAGTTTCACAACCATACAATTTTCAAAGACCTCAAAATTCGTGGAAAAATTCGCTAAAAAATCCCAAAAATGCATACAAACAAGGGACGGATTATTCACCTGGCAGTAATATACAGTAATATTACCAAAACTTTTGAGATTAAATTTGTGAAAGGCTAAAATCCATTGAGAACAGGTGCGTAACAAACCCACTTTTTGCTCGAATATATTCTAAGTTTCCTTATTTCGGACTGAAATTTATTCAAAATATCTAAAATTATCTATATACAGAACCTATTTACACATCCTATATTAAAATACAAAAAGAACTAAAAGTAAACAATTCTAAATCTTATAATTCGGCCGTGAAATTCTATTCCTTAGAGAATAATCACTGGTGGACGACGCGCGCTCAATGTTTTGATTCGGCTTAAAGCTAACTCGCTCCCGTGAACGACTCATACGGCTTGAATCATATGACGTTTGCTGCATATCCGTATCGCGAGTACCCAAAGTAGATACTTCCGTTTCTCCCTGAACGCACCGCGACGTATCTCTATTTCCCATGACGAGATTATTTTCGGAAGGAATGACAGGGGGGAAATCAACACCTATCGCTTGATTCCTAGTTTCGTTTTGCTCAGCAGTTTCACTTTCAGTACCGTCAATCCCTTGACGTCTGGTTCTACTCTTGTGACCCTGAGTTGTGGGTTGGTGGGTTGCTGTCTGAGCAGGGGGTGGAGGAAACCAATTTAAAAACCGATTTCGCGTCCGTCGCTTAGGAAAATCGAATTGAGGATTCGATTCATTTGTTGACATTCGGTCGTGAGTTTTGTTTTGGTCCAAACCAGACATTCCATCCTGTGTATGTGCATTTGCAATGCATCTATCTTTAAACAACGTGAGGCGATCCACATGTACAACCTGAATTTTAGAGGGATTAGCAATTAATGCAATTTTAAAATTGACATCACTCAGTTTTTCAATGATTGTAAACGGTCCGTTGTTTAACTTTGACAATTTTCGCGTAGTACCTGTAGCAATCGATGGATTAAATAACCACACTCTATCGCCTACTTTTAAATTTTTAACGACCGCTGTCTTTTCTCTGTACTTCTCTTGGTTTTCCGATACTTTAACCAAATTATCATGTACTTCAGCGTATACTTTTTGAAGAGATGGAATTAACAGTTCACAGAAAGATGGGGCGTCATTATAGCTGAACCTAGGTGCCTGAGAAAATAGGGTATACGGTAAATTTAGATTTCTACCATATAAAATTGCAGCAGGTGTTAATTTTGTAGAGGAATGCACAGCTGAGCGCATCGCTAACAGGGCAAATTTAAGTTTGGTATCCCAGTCAGATTGGTTCTCATTAACTATATGGCTAAGGGCGTTTTTTAACGTCAAATTTTGTCGCTCGATCTGTCCATTCGATGCCGGATGAAAGGCAGACGTAGTGATATGTTTAATTCCGAACATCTCGTAGACATGTTTGATAGCTTCAGATATCAGATTTCTCCCATTGTCTGTGGTTATCACCGCAGGCGCACCATAACGTGAAATGAAATCAGCCAGCGTATCCGCGATAACGTCTGACGTGGTTGAACTAACTGCATAAGCTTCTGGCCATTTAGTAAAAGAGTCGATATACGTAACAATAAAAGTGTTACCTGAAAATGTAATTGGTAGGGGGCCTATTAAATCTAAATGTACTTTATTCATAGGGAATTGGGGTGTTGGCATCCTCTGAAGGGGTGCCTGCTGATTAGGTTTATGTGCTCTCTTTTGTTGGCAGCTAATACACGACTCTACTAGGTGCCTGACATCAGCCGACATTCCAGGCCAGTAAAAGTGCTCCCGGATGCGGTCAATTGTTTTCTTAAACACTTGATGACAAGCCACTAGGGAATCGTGTGTTAGAGCGAACACTTGCTCAATCATATCCCTAGGCACTACTAATTTAATTGGATTATTTATTATATTGGAATCTCTCGTGTCCTCACATACAAGAATATCATCTCTAAAGAAAAATTTCATATACCTAGGTGCGATTTCTAAATTTTTGTCTAACTTTCGGGCTATTTCACAACACTTTTTATCGATTTTTTGTAATTCACTAATTTTATCAATTAAATTTGAATGCGGAACAAAAGTAGTTTCTTTTTCTACTTGTATACAAAAATTACTTTTACTAATTTCTGGTGTCTCATTTATTTTAGCAAATCTAGAGAGAAAGTCTGCTACACTATTACATTTACCTTTTATATATTTAATTGTAAAGTCAAAATCAGATAAAGTACAAATCCATTTAGCCATACGTGATGTCGGGTCGTGAATTTTTAACATAAATGTAAGGGGGGCATGGTCTGTAAATATGTGAAAATGGGTGTTAGCTAGGTAACATTTAAAATGATTAGTTGCCCACACCAGAGCAAGAAGTTCTCTTTCAGTAGCAGAGTATCTTGTCTCTGCATCTTTGAGTCGTCTGCTAGCAAACGCTACAGGGTGAATTTTATTTTCCTCATCTAGTTGTGACAAAACAGCACCCAATGCTTCCCCACTCGCATCGGTATAAACATAAAATTCTTTATTAAAGTCAGGTAAAGCTAGGCATGGTTTAGAAATTAATGCTTTCTTTAAATCCTCAAATTCTTCCTGGGCTTCCTGTGTCCAGGCAAAGTGCCCAGTTTCCTTTGTTAAATCAATTAAATTTAACGCTCTTTTAGTAAAGTCAGGTATAAAACGCCTGTAAAATGAGAGGGTACCAATGAATGATCTGACACCTTTACGGGTGGTGGGCGGTTGCAATTTTTCAATAATTTCAATGTTTTTATTAATGGGGGATACTTGCCCACTATGAATTTCGAAGCCAAGATATTGAATTTTGTCAGTTAAAAAGGTGCATTTACTGGGTTTAAGTTTTAATTTATGTTGACGGAGACGTTCGAATACTAAATTTAGTTTATCTAGGTGAGATTCTATGTCAGAAGATGAAATTACTACATCATCAATATAAGTTAAAATACCAAGATCTGTTAAGTCTCCTAAAACGGCATTCATAAGTCTTTGAAAGCTATTGCCTGAATTTGCCAGCCCAAAACAGTTACGTGTCCATTCAAATAACCCTTTATGTGTAATAATGGCAGTCTTATGTCTGTCCTCTTGTCTAATAACTTGTTGAAAAAAACCACTAGTTAAATCTAAGGTTGAAAAGTATTTGGATCCTGCTAAAGAGTCGACAGATTCTGTAATATTGGGTATGGGGAAAGCATCTTTAACTAAATTTTTATTAAGTTGTCTGAAATCTACTGCCAATCGATAAGATTTATCTGCCTTTTCAACCAAAATAACAGGAGATGCATATTCAGACATGGACGGTGTTAAAATGTTTGCTTCAAGTAAAATATTAAGCTGCTCTTCCATTTCTTTTCTTAATCTGTATGGTACTCTATAAGCTTTACAGCGAACAGGCTTATCAGAAGTTAAATTCACAGTATGGGGTATTGTGTCACATCCAGGTAGGTCTAGTACTGAGGCTGCAAACACATCTTTGTTTTTATTTAAAAAATCTTGCATTTTAGCTTTAAGGGGGGCGTCAAGATGGTCTAGGTTAATTTCAGAGCTCCATTCCAGATCAGCATGATCAAAGTCAGGAATTTGGTTCTCCCTATTGATATTACAAACTAAATTACATTCGCATGAAATTAAATTAGCGTCATTAGGAGTTAAGTTAGGATTATGAGAATATAAATTAGAATTCTCAGAAGTACAATTACAATTAGGAGTTGAATTATCATTATTATTAATTAGGTTAGTTAAATTGTTGCTATCTATACATTTTAAGATTTTAGCTATGGAAGTTCCTTTATTTAAGTTAATATGATTATCCGAAAAGTTTGCAAATGACACAAATAATCCATGTTGCTGCGTGCATATAGTTCTGGCAATCAAAAGTCCCTGGTTTAAATTTCTAGCTAGGGGTTCCAATATTAATGGTTCGTTTTCTAAAATACTCAGTTTTTTAGTACTTTTAACATCTGCCAACATTTTTGTCCTTGGTGGGATTACAAGCTTTTGGCTTAAAACAGCAACTCCTACAATAGTTTTATCTATCTCATTGTTTTTATCTACATTATCCTCTAAATTAGCTTGAATTTCCCCATTTACCTCCTGCTTATTATTTAAATTCTCCTCACTTTGCCTGAGATGGAAGACCTGATTATTTTGTGACACCTTATTCTTATTTTCCTCAAATTTTCCTAAATTAGGGGTCTCTACATTTTCCACAATTTTATCACTCAATTTCTGCTTATTACTTCTAGCCTTAATTTGAACAATTTCATTGCTACTGCTAAAACCAAGACCCTGAACTGCCTCTCCAGTACTACTTTCTTTTTTACACCTTCCATCATTCATAGTGTGAGAATTTTCATGTACATTTGACTTTGGCATTTCAATACTTACTTGGGCACAATTAGACATACTTTTACAATTATTATTACACTTATGATTATTTACAAAACTATATACATTGCTTTTCGTGTAACATTCCTGCTGGACATTATTTACAGTATCTGGATTGTTTACAATTTTGTCTCCATTCATGATTGAGTCTCTGATTTGAGTTTTGCTTCCTATAGGTGTTTTGACTAAAGTTTGGTCAGGTGTGCTAAATGATATTGAATTATCAGAACAATTTAACAAAATATTGTATTTGTTTAGAAAAGGCATACCAAGAATTGCTTCAAACTCATTGGCCAATTTACTTGGTACTATATAAAAATCTGCTTCACAAAACATTCCCAAAAGTTTAAATTTTAAGTTTATTTTATTATTAAGATAAATCTGTTGCCCTGTGACAGTAACTATGGGAGTGCAACAATCTTCAGTTTTAAAATTTTGGCCCAAATGGAGGATACTATTACTTATTAAATTAATGGCACTACCAGTATCACATAATATAGGAATTTCAGTGTTGTTAATACAAATATTTTTTATTGGGAGCCCACATGATCTCTGCACAAACATAGTGTATACAGGATGGAAGTCGTTTGGCCTTTCTTGGGTCGGTCCGACTATATCTGACCCGGCCTCGTATAGTTTAAAGACTCAGGTTGACTATTTACATTGTTATTCGAGTTTTCACTAGTTTCGCTTTCATTTCTCTGATCATTTCCTCTCCTCCCATTTCTCTGGTCCCATCTACCTCTGTGATTTGTGTAACCTCCCCTGCGATTGTTATGAAAATGGGAGTTATTTCCTCTCCCTCTGCCTCTAAAATTTTGAAAATTATCTCTACTGTTATTAGAGTTTTGTGGGCAATTTCGAGCAAAATGGTCGGTCTGGGAACAGATATAACAGGAAAAATCTCTATACCGATTTCTTTCAGCAGTATTAAAATTTCTCTGCTGGTTGCTGTTCTGTAATAACTGGTCCAACTTAACGGTGAGCGCTTCTACCTGTTCACGCAATTTAGTAACTTCCTGCTGGGACTGATTAGAGGGGCCCGGTTGAATGGCTGCACATGACACATTCTGTTGGTTATTCTGGGGATAAAAAGGATTGACATTTTCAACCTGCACGTTGTAAAACGGGTTGACACTTTTGCACGCCTTTTCTTCGAGGAGGGCAAAATCTAAAATTTCCTCCGGCGTTTTCGGGCTTTTTGTTATTACACCTTTTCTGATTTCGGGTGCTAAATTGCTTAAGAGCATGGAATGCAAAAGAGCAGTTCTACTCTTATTCGCTACATCTTGCTCAAGGCCCTCTACTACTAACGCCTTAAGTGAAAGGTCGTAAGCTCTATCGTAAAATTCCTGGACAGGCATTTGGGGGGTTTGTTTAAAATTTAGAAAACGGGTCAAGGCCACATCCGGGGTCAGTTCGTGGGTATATCTCTCTTTAAAGATTTTGATAATATCCTCGGTTTGTTTAGTTCGATGCAATTTGTATAATCTAGCCGCGCTGCCATTTAAACGGCTTAACAATGCAAACTTCTTTTCCTCCTCAGACCACCCAAAGAAATCTGCTAACTGCTCATACTTTTCCAAAAATTCATTAAATGGGCATGAATTCCCTTCTCCGCTAAATGGAGGAATAACACTCACATTTTCGATTAGCGCACTCTTTTTATGTATGACAGTTAAATCCTTGAAATGCTGATTGTCGTCCATTTTTAGGCAAATTACACTCCGATTAAAAATAAACAACGCAAAATACGGGTAATTTAAATACTAACTAAAAATGGGTGAGAACAAGGAAGAAGAAAAAGGGAGAGAAAAAAAAAATGACATAAATAAACATAAAAAAAAAAAAAATACATGCCCTGAATAATTTAGTGATTAATTATTATTTTTTTTTTGAAGAAGACCAGCAGGTGCAAACATCATTTACATCACTTTTACTACTAGGCATAGTTCCTTCCCAATTTTAAATTATAAACAATGTTTGGTTTACGTTTAAAGCCCTACTACACACAAAATAAAATAAACACACAATTTTCAATAATAATGCACATCCCTACTATATTAACATATTATATAAAATGCATACTTAAAACAAAAATTTCATGTAAATTTCAATTTTTAAAATTTATTGAGCAATAAACAGGCTCAACGTCATGGCGCCATTCTATTGTTGGGATTTTTGCTACAACTTTTTAATAAATAAACTTTGAAACTTCATTCATAAATTCACCTCTGAATACTTAGCATGAGTGTCTATTAAATAATTATCATCTACAAGTATTATGGGTTCAACAGATAAATTATTTCTTCAATTAGAATACTAAATCAATTGAGATCTGAATTAAGTTTCCATCTATCTGAATCTTGTTGCTATAAAATAATTAAATTCAAATTAAACCTCATAATTATTTTGAAAAAGGAAAAAGGTAATTAGAAAAGTAACTTAAAGTTACACGACCAAAATAGCAAATTTATTAATTAATGAAAACATTCCAACTTATTACACGAATAAAAATATCTAAGAGACCACATAACAAAATGCAACAAAATTCTCAACTTATTCAGATCCCCAACTCACTGTAAGTTAGTAGCAATTATCCCAACTTTACCATTACTGTTTTGTAGGATGAAAAATACATATCAACGCTTAAGAAAGAATCACAATTACAGATCAATTAACTTTAAGGAATAGAGAAAGAAAAGCTGAAATCTCTCAAATATTCAGAGAGCCAAGAAAGACATAATTTTCTTAAAATAGATTAAAATCTCAATAATATAACATTCATCCTGCAACACACGTAATGGTATATGACCTTGATACGATAGTGATAGTACATTTCTACTTCTTTTTTATTATTCCTGTCGTAGCGCTGTGAATCATTAACTCATTTTATTTCCTCTTTTATTCTTAAAATGCATTATTATGAGAATTAAATACCAAACTCTTGGGTTTTGATATAATAATTACTAACTTCAGAGGAAAATCAATTAAATATCTTCGTTTTTAATTAGAATTAAGAAAAGAATTTTGTAAAGTGAACACTAAATAAGCTTATCTAAACTCATTAAAAATTTCTAAGAAGGTTAAGGAATTATATAACTTAAGTATTAAATTTCTATTACATTATTGGAATAAAATTACTTCATTTTTCATCTCAGAATAAGTTAGAGTTATATTTAGACAAATTCTAATCACTAACCAAAATAAGAAAAATTTCTTCCTCTGAGCTGAAGTTAATTAAACTTCCTTAATTATTTGGATGAAGAAAAATTAGAGTAAAATTTCAGTGAATACATATACATTTATTTGCACACTTAATTTATTATATATACAAATAAAACAATAAATGATACTTCCTCCATTAATATTCAAAATGAGAAATAAACTGATCTATAATATCCCTTGATTTGTAATAAACTACTTACACTTATAAACAGGATATATACTTTTACATGCTAACATCAATATTCAAATAGTAAGTAAATCAATCTATAATATAAAGGAAGCTTATCACTGGCTGACATAGAGTATCGTTGCTTTACAACAACTTGAACTTTTGTCAACTATGATGCTAAAGTTCACCAAAGCTTCTACCTACATTGATATTTACACGCTACTTCTCCAGTTCCAGACATGCAGGAAAGGCGCACTTTAACCCTTTTTGGGTCCCTTATTTAAGACACTGGCATTTCGAAGATAAAGTTAGCTTCTGTTCACTATGGAGTTACGCAGGAAAGGCGCACTTTAACCCTTTTTGGGTCCCTTATTTAAAACACTGGCATTTCGAAGATAAAGTTAGCTTCTGTTCACTATGGAGTTACATTCAATGTAAACTTCTAGTCCGATCGCTATTTTCCCGACATTATCCGAGAATCGCTCTTTACGGAAAGGAATCAGCGTAAACAATTTTCTCGACATTATTCACGGGACACACTTGTCGGAAGGGAGGACATGACCGTCCTATCTGTTCACCGGGGGTGATTTCTCAAGGTCTCCGTCACTTCGGTCCTCGTTTCTTAGACCTTTTAGGCAGACACTAGTCAGTAAGGGCAACCATACCCTTCTCTCCTTTTCTTTTTATTAGTAGAACTCTAGGCTCAACGATTCCATCAAACACAGCACAGATATTGCCTCTGTATCGGTCAAAACATCGGTCCGATGAGTAGCTCCAAACTTCTATACAACTGTGCCACTCCGCTACGTACAACCGCCACGGGAACCCCGAAATCTGGAAAAAGCAGCAGGCAAGATCTTTGCTCTCTTCACAACTGAAAAACCAAAAGAAGAGTGATCTCCAAAAAGAAATTTATCTCAGGCCTCGATTCAAAAATTCTCCCCCTCTCCCCAGGAAAAAAAAGGGGGGGGGCTCTCCGCAGCCCCAGACTTTTACATTTTCACTGTTGACCGGTCACTCCTGATACTACCAAATACATTCCACTTCACTGGAAAAAAAATCAAAAACTCGGGGTCTCCTAACTAGCAGCAAGGCTTCCTGCCTCGCCTCGTGCATACTGGGGTGGGCTATCATTGGCTACTAGTTATTTCACACTTTTCTATTACCAAATAAGGGCATGACAGGACAAAGCTATCCACGTGACGTAGATCCCCTCCCTGATGGGAGCAGGTGTTAAAATTGTCCAGTTTACGGTTCCCACGGAAACACGGGGGAGAGAAATATTTTCGCATTCGTATTTTTTTTATTGACGGTAATAAAACTTTCACTATCGCTGGTGGTCCTTAATTAAAACATATATTCAGGGGTATTTCAACAATTGCTGCACTATTTTCTTAAAAGCAGTATTGTTAACATTTTTCTCGGGCAGTAAAATTGCCCCAATAAATTTAACAAGGCAGGATTGTAACTCCAAAGTGTGTGGTCTTTCTTGGAGGCGGACAATAGTTGCATTTTTACAATGTCACTTGCAAGCATCATGCATTCATTTATTTATTTAATGTGACATGGGTTCGTCCTCTTTTCTACTTAAAGTGTGGGAATACTTCGGGGAATGTTTTTTTTTTTTTTTTTTTTTTTTTTTTTTTTTTTTTTTTTTTTTTTTTGCTCACAGAGTTGAAAACATAAGATGGGCAAATACAAGCAAAAGATAAGAGAAAAAAATAGTGTGGGAGCATATGATTTAATTTAGAAAAATAGAGAGGGAATTCTAATTTGGAAAAATTAATTTTAATGAAAGGCAAATGGTATATAGGCCTCAACAATACACTGAGTGATATTATCAAGTGCATTGTCAATATCACAGTCAAGCATGTCATTAGTAATGTCAGCTTCATTAGTGAAGGTTAGCCAATTAGCTCTGTCGTAAATATAACGTTTAAAATAATTTTTAGAATCTCTGTTAGGAGTAGTCTGTGTGATAAATATAGGAAAATGGTCACTGCCGTGCAAATCATTAGAAATCCAAAAGTTCCAGTATGGATAGATAGAAGGGGAGCAAATAGCGAGATCTATAGCGTGAAAAGTGCGAGTTGGTTCATGAAAGTATGTATGATCACCATTGTTGAGCAGGCATAAGCCATTGTCAGAGATAAGGTTTTCTATAACATCACCACGTGCATTATTGTCAGAATTACCCCAGAGTTGGCTATGAGCATTAAAATCGCCAACGATGATGAATGGAGATGGGAGTTGAAGAATAAGATTATCTAGATGTGCTGACTGTATAGACATATTAGGTGGTAGGTATATAGTACAAATAGTTATTAGTCGGTTAATGTACACACGAGTTGCAACTGCTTGTAAATTAGTATTTAAACTGATATAGGAATGGGGTATATTGCGAGATATGAAGAGAGCCACTCCTCCAGTGGCCCTATCACTACCAGTGAAGTCTTTCCTGTAAGCAGCGTAATTACGTAATTTTGCTTTGTCATTTGGTTTTAGATGGGTTTCCTGCAGAGCTAAGCAGAGTGGTTGATGGTCAGAGAGAATGTCCCGGATTTCATCATGTTTATTAAGATAACCACGGCAGTTCCAAGAGATGATATTATTCATAATTACGAGAGTTAAATATGAGTATCTATGTCATTTTGATCAGAAACAGTAGACATGCTACTGTCTCCGTCGTCCAGTATTTCATCCGGTTCGGGATGAAGGTCCATAGCATCGTCATCCTCCATTCTTAGATTTTTTTTGTCTTTTTCCTGTGAATTTGTCTGACTTTTTGAGATTTTGTTCTTTTTTGGTGGGGGTATTGCAGATATAGTAGATTTAGTTTTTGAAATATTTTGCTTTAAAGAAGTTTTAGTTGTAATTTGTGCGTTCCTGTTATGAGATGGTATTTTGGAAGTATTAGAATGTAATGATCTTGGAGAGGCAGTTTGTGGAGAATTGGCAGAAGTGGATTGTTGTGTGTCTAAGTTATCAGGCACAAATTCTTCAAATACAGTATTTTCGTCAACATCCGAGTCATTGCTATAGGGCTCAGATTCCATAGCCTCGTCCGCGTACTGCTGGAGCTGTTTCGGATCTTTGATGTTTCTTATGATTGAGCTGATGCCAGAATTTCGCTTCCCCTTTCCAGCAGTCTTCCATTGTGGAGAGGCTGGAGTTGAGGTTTTCTTTTTAAAGGTTTGTATAGGCGGTTTTTTTAAATTATGTTTTCTGGGAGCATCAGGTTTCTGTGGAATATTGGTATTCGTGGCAGGTTTTGTCTTAGTTTGGGGTTGAGATGACTTATTGGATAGAGCTGTCGGTTTCTGTTGTTTCTTCTCTATGTCAATTTTTACCGGTTCGGAGGATGGGGTGTTGGTCGATTCTTTAACATGAGTACTGGTTGATTGTGTTACAGTTGATTTACTGGATGGAAATTGGGAATCAGTTTGTGTACTTATGTGTCTTACGGCTGTTGATTGCTTCTTGAGTAAGCTAGAGTAGGTAATTCCGACAAATGGGGTTCTATTTTCAACTAGTTTACGGGCATCAGGATAAGACAAATTTTGAGTAATTTTTATAGTAATTATTTCCTTTTCACGGTTCCAGTTAGGGCACTTGTGGGAATATGCTGTATGATCGCCTTTACAGTTTGCACAACGTACAGAATTTTCACATGTTTTATTGTCGTGACCGACTTCCGCGCAACGTGCGCAGGTAAGAGATCCACGACATTGGCCATTGGTATTAGTATGGCCATAACGCTGGCATTTGAAACATCTGATAGGGTTTGGTATGTATGGTCGAACTGGACAGCTTAGATAGCCAGCTTTAATTCTAGCTGGTAAATTGGGACTATTGAAAGTTAAAATAATATGTTTAGTAGGTAGTATTTCTTCATTGCGACGGATAGTGATACGACGTACATCTATGACATTTTGGTCTTTTAAATTTTCTAAAAGTTCAGTTTTAGTAGAGAATAACAGATCAGGTTCAGATATAACACCACGACTTGTATTTAGAGTTTTATGTATTTGTACAGAAACGGAAAAGGTGCCTATTGTGGAGCAATTAGAAAGAATTTGTGACTGTTTAGCTGTAGAAACCTCAACTAGTAGATCCCCAGATTGCAGCTTTTTGATAGAATGGCCATCCCCCAGCACTGACTGGAATGTTTTTGCAACGATAAATGGCGAAGTCTTTTTAAATGAATCATCAGATAGGCTATCTGTACGTTTAATGATGAAAAAACGAGTGAATGATAGAGTCTGTGCAGTTTGTTGCTCTCCACTAGGGAGAGAAGTAGAAGGAAAAGAAGTGATTCCATCCATAATTAAAGATAATAAGATTCAGACCCCGGCCGCACCACCCTCTCCCGAGCCCTACAAGGGGATGCACATTCGTGCACCAGTGCTATCCAGGGCCCATACGGTCACAAGACAACCCTATGTCAGTCTCCACCCTTAACGAGATGACTAGTAGTTGCTCGATCACTTGATCCCTAGAGCCAGTGACGAAAGTCAGCTGACCAGCCGATTGATGCATACGGGACCAAATGCACCTCCCGTCTACCTGAAGCAGAGGCCAAAGTAGTGTGTTGGTTTCCCTCAACTACCAGGATCCCCACGGGTCGCCACGCACGGCCAACACGTGGGTGGTTTACAATTCTCTATGAATCGATATGCAGGATGACATCGGTTCATACAGAATTGCCCTCACCTCCGAAGAGGAAACCACAACGAGAGTGAAACAAAGAGGAAAGGAAGACCAGAGGAGTAAGAGGAAAAAGAAAGGAGAAAGATCACTCAGGTGCCCCGGGTTTGTGAAGCCCGTGAATAACTAAAGAAGGTATCCCTCTGGGGGGCCATGTTTATTAGGAAACACTTTCTTTATTACATAAATTTTTTGCGTGTTTTATGTAAATTTTAAAATGTTGTGGGAGATTTTAGATGTGTTCGCGAGGTAGCTTGTAGTTTTAAATAAACAGTGCAACAAGTATACCAGAGTAATAACGCCATCCACTCGTGCTATTACCCTGACTCATTTTTTTCAGCGGCAGAACTGTATTTTTTATTTAATTTAATTTTTTTATTTATGAACGAGAGATCTTTATTGTCACCGTTTAAAATTAAACAAGTTGGAAATTGCACGTGAAGCGTAGCAAATGAGGTGCGTTCGTACTATAAGTTTTAAAATATTCAGATCTTGCTGATATAGTAGAGCGTACTTTGGATACAGTATAGTGGTCGAAATCTTTGTGTTCCTGTAAATATGCAGGGAGTAATTTTTATTATACTTCATTAACGTATATTTTATTCATAAAATGTGAAGTGGGTTAATATAATTAAAACACGCCCCAAACAATGTTTCCCCGTATAACATTATTTAGTGGAATACATTTGTGTGGCCCTGTAATTTAATAATAAATATTCTCTGCATCCCAGATTGTACAGAATGTAGATTTTAGTACATACATCATAGATTCATGTCAATTATATTATGTTCAAATGAGTGTAACACCATTAAAATGCATTTGAAACATTTTTTCCCATTGATCGTAATGTAACGGAATACTTTTGATTGTCCCTGTAACTGATCTATGCATCCGATTTTCATAACATTTGAAATGACTCGACAAAATTATGTAATAAATATACGTTTTAAATTTCAAACGATTAAAATGCATTTGAAACTTTTTTCCCCCATTGACGTAATGTAACGGAATCCTTTTGATTGTCCCTGTAATTGATCTATCCATCCGATTTTCATAACATTTGAAATGACTCGACAAAATTATGTAATAAATATACGTTTTAAATTTCAAACGATTAAAATGCATTTGAAACTTTTTTCCGCCTTGACGTAATGTAACGGAATCCTTTTGATTGTCCCTGTAATTGATCTATCCATCCGATTTTCATAAAATTTGAAATGACTCGACAAAATTATGTAATAATTATATATTTTAAATTTCAAACGATTCGGTTGGATAGTTTTTGCGTTGTTATATGCGGACGGACGGACGGACAGACAGACGGACAGACGGACGGACTGAGCGACAACAATAGGTGCTACGTATTTACATAATTACGAACGCACCTAAAAAGTTTAAATAAAAAGTAGGCCTTAAATGTTGCTAATTCTTTTACCATTGTGCTTTCCTGCACCCACAAGTATGAAAACATGGAGGATTGGGAGCAGGAAAACATAATGGTAAACCTATGAGTCAACCGATAAAATTGGGGTTTTAGGTATATTCCTGGAAGATATGACTTGGCAGACCGATTGCGTTTTAGTATGTGATACAGTCGACTCTCGTTAATTCGAAATCGGATAATTCGAATCTTCGCTTAATTCGAACTAAATATGAAGTCCCGAAATTTTTAATGGCAGAATAACGTTAAAAATTTTCATTAATTCGAACTCATTTTCTCTTGACTTCGTTTAATTCGAACTAACGAGAATTCCGATTTTTCATTTTTCCTTTCTTTCTCACGGATTTGAGATCATTTGAATAACTTTCTATCTTTGATTTTTGTGATAATTGTTCCGAACGAGTATACATACAATCCAATGCATTGATATCAGCTTTATTAGTGTGCCCCGTCTGTCCATCAGTGACGCTTTAAAACTTTTAAAACTTTCTTCCATTGTGCTTGTTTCTAATTTTTTAATTAGTTTATGTATTTATACATTCTTATTTAATATTAAGTCATATTATAATGATAACAGACGAAATAAATTTAAAAAACACTATAATATTAATTCCTTTGTAATTGTACCATTTTAAGTATATTTTCTTCTCATACTTCCCATAATTCGAACTTCGGATAATTCGAACATTTCTTGTGGTCCTGACGAGTTCGAATTAACGAGAGCTTACTGTATAACTAATATTTAGGTTTTCATCCGTGAAATCGATGAGGTGATTTCTCGTGCCGCCGCCTCCCGTTCGATAAAGATTGAGAATTCTTTTCGGAATCATGGATAATTCTCAAGCGGTTATTGTATATTTTCATTAATGGTTATATTTATATTACATTTTCGAATATTGAGAAAACTATTTTTTACTACAGTCTTTCTTATTGAAATCGTACCAAACTTTGAAAATTTCAATATGAACACTTATTTTTGATACCATATTTGACTTTTCCGGCAATTTTATCCTACGATACCAAACGGGAACTGATTCGGCCAAGTAATTCAGGAATTACGAAAGTTTAACTATCAGACTCTTAATATTAAATTCGTGTTTAATGACAGTAAAACAAATTGCCATGAGGGGTAGTTTTTTGTTTTTATACATAACTCAAAAAACACTAAAACTGAATGAGCAATAGTTTTGGATTAGCATATTTGAAGCTTAAGTAATAATGTTTGATATTTGTTTGTTTTGATAATAATGTATGATATACAGTAAGGAGGGAAGCTGACCCCAAAAAAACAAGAAATTAAAAACATTATAGATGCACAATCTCTAAACACTTTTTAACAATTTTGAAAATTGAAAAGCAAGGAAAAAATAAAAACATAAAATCCTGCGTTAAGTATAGATTATAAAACATTTTCTAACACATCCAGAATACTATAATAAAATTTCACTGGTTAATGAGATAAAAAAAATTATTTAATAAACTACTTGCAAAATATGTAAAACATTTAAAAACACAATTTCATTATTTTTTTATCAAAAGACAAAAGAAAAAAATCAGATTTTTTTTTTTTTTTTTTTTTTTTTTTGTGCAGCCGTATATTTGGACTATATATTTTTCGTGTGATTCATCTATGATGGATCACACGAAAAATGGACGTGTGATCATGCTAAATCTTAGCTCAATTAGAAAATGTATATTATAGTTGAAAATCCCCCATTAGCATTTTTCAATAATAAGTGGAAATGTAGTTCAGAATTTTTGTGCAGCCCTGTATATGACCAGCAGAATTTTTACACACTAAGAAATATGAGAAAAAAAAAAATAGAAAAATGCTTATTTTGAAAATAAGGTACCCTGGGGTAATAACTCCACGTTAAGGTTCTGCCAATTTTCACGGCTTAGTTTTACATTGTATTTTTCAAACAAATATAGGATCTGATACAGCAACTCATTGACTATCTATATAAAATAAAATAATTTAACAGATATGTATTCATAAAATGTAATGGCGTTTTTTCTTGACCATTGCTATTTGGCGTCAATACCCACCTATATGGGTAATAACGCCATGCAAACAAAACTATAAAATAAGATGGAATACTGGCATGTAGATTGCCCAATTCTAAAAATACAAACTCTACAGCTCTAGAAATTGACAAATTGAAATCTAAGCTATTGAAAGTGTACAATTTTTTGTGACTCTGAAAGAAAAAGAAAGCTGTTGTGGTGGCGGGGGGGGGGGGGGGGAGGCAAAATAATATCAGATTCTAAGCTACGTTTTGCTTAAAAATGACCATTTAAATAGAATTATTAGAAATATTGCACGGATTATTTGAATCAGTATTTATATTCCCATGTAGAGGTCTGCACGTGCCGGGCTCGGGCCGATTTCCAATAATGGCATTCGGGCCGGGCCGGGCTCGGGCCTTACTTCTGAAGACTCGGGCCGGGCCGGGCCTAGTCACTAATCTTTTCGGGCCGGGCTGGGCTCGGGCCTTAATTTTTTTGCTGGAGTATCGGGCCGGGCCTAACTTTTTTTTCCGTACGAAGCCGAGACTGATTCCATTCTTCCTAGTTTTCATGGACCAAAATAATCAGTTCCTATTGAATCTTCCTATATGAAAATCCTTTTCTCGATTTTTTATAAATCGGTAATATTTCGCTTTGTCCAAAAATTTCTGCAAAAAAAAGCATATACTTTTAAGCCGTCATTATTCTACAATTAAACATTAGAATTTGTTCCTTTTAAAGAATCGTAGATTACTAGGCGTTTTAAAATAGAATTAAACACACACACACACACACAAAAACATGATTATGACGGAATTCTTTTTTTAAACTGAAAACTGGACGTTTCTTTTAAAATGTTCATCCATGCAAAATTAATACAACAATATGGGAGAAAAAAATATATTAAACATTTACATCTGTTAAGAAGGGAATGCATTTTTTTTCGTTCCAAAGCGATTTCGTCTTTGGAAATTTTACCACATACCGCTTTTTCGATTTTTTGTCTCCATTACAGGGAATATGGATTAATAATACTAGTGATAACTGAAACATTTACATACAACAAACAAAGATTCATTTAAAAGCATAAATATCGCAGCCTACGGCACTTCTGCATAAATGGAGATTATAAACATGAAAAAAAAAGGACTAATATAATTTTTTTTGGTCAGAACTCTTCCATAAGATTAAAGATCAATGTTTTGTAGAAATTCACTCTAGCCGGGCCGGGTTCGGGCCAAATTTTAAACTTTTTTCCGGACCGGGCCGAGCTCGGGCCGAAATTTTAACTTTCGGGCCGGGCCGGGTCGGGCCGTTATTTTTTTCGTTCGGGCCGAGCCGGGCTCGGGCCGAAATTTTAACTTTCGGGCCGGGCCGGGTCGGGCCAATATTTTTTTCGTTCGGGCCGGGCCGCAATTTTAACTTTCGGGCCGGGCCCGGGCCTGGAAATTTCGGCCCGTGCAGACCTCTATTCCCATGTATGCATTCTATGCGATAGAAAATATTGATTTTTTTGTGAAAGATAAAGGCGGGAGGGGGAGCTTCAACAGAATATAACACCCTGTGTCTCTCTTTGCTTAAAAAGTCTCGCTTAAATATGATTACAAGAAACATTGCATGGTTTTAACCTATCATAATGTAATATTTTAATCATGTGAAGTTTTATAATAACTAGAGTTATATGTAATAAATATTTTTGTTAAACCTTAACTGCTGTTAGCATCTCACATACGACTGAGTTTTTCAAGTTTCAGAGTTTAACTTGCAATTTTTAGTTTAACTATAGATACCGGGAAAATTTTGTTTCATTTGGAGTCCTATTACTATCTCTAGAGACTTTTGATAGCTGAATTTTATTTATAATAGTCCTGTATATAAGGTTCAATACAAAAATAATATTCTAAAAGTTAATTTAACATTTTATTCATCGTTAGATTAAGCGGTCTGACAGGCCGCTCACGGTAAGTTATGCGGCAATTTTTGTCACAGCAGTTAAGGGTTAATACTATTATAGTAATCTAGTAAATAGTTTTTAACCCATAACTCCACACTAATGCGGATTCTCCAAACCTACAGTTGAATTGTCAACGTTTTAAAGAACATGCTTTAATAAATTTTTAATAAAATGAATAAAATTTTTGATTAAAAAATATTATCCCAGATCTCTTATTCAATTTTATACATAATTCATATGGTTATATATAATTATCTCTATATTATCAACAAAATTAACCTTTAACTACTGTTAGCAATCTGACTGAACGATGTACCCCCTCCCCCCCCCCCCCCCCAAAAAAAAATAGCGTTTAACTTGTATTTTCCAGTTTAACTATAGTTAAAACTGAAATTCTCTTTCGTCTGGAGTTCTCGTAATATTGTTAGAAATATTTGAATAGATTAAATTTAATTAGAATTAATTCTGTACAAAAAGTTTAGCGCATAAATTTAATTAGAATTAATTCTGTACAAAAAGTTTAGCGCATGAACAGTATTCTATGATTTTTAATCATGGATCGCATTTTAACCTTTAACTAATGTTACCGGTCTCGTAGACCGCTATTTTTCTTTTAATTTTTTAGTTTAACTTGTAATTTTCAGTTTAACTGCAAACTACTGAAATTTTGTTTCATTTGGAATTTTAGTGCTATCACCAGAGGCTAAATAGATGAATATTAAATATAATACTCTTGTATAAAAAGTTTAGTACAAAAACACAATCCTATGAGTTATTCCCTCCTTTTATTCATCTTTCAATTTTGCGGTCTCACAAACCGCATCACATTCATACGTTACAATTTCTGTCACATCAGTTAAAGGTTAAATTTATAAAGTTTTGAAAAACCGAAAGCTGAGAAAGCGGACAGTTAAAATTTCGAACTCAATTGAACAATCCAGTGGAAATATAATAGAAACCTGTTTTTGAAGATGTTCGAATTTGAATCTCGAAAACATTTTGATATAGTTTTATTTACAAGAGTTAAAAATTATTTTTTACATTAGTAAAAAAAATAATAATAATATAATAAAAAATAAAATAGAGAGATTATTTTTAAGTATTGGGCACACCCCCCCCCCCCTTAATCTTACCATTTCAACAATGATGATAATGCTGTCCCATATTAATATATAAACCCCCTTCGGTTATAGTTCGGCCACTGTTGGGAATCAACCGGGGTAATAACGCCAATCCCTGGCGTTATTACCCCGGGATACTTATTGCGCAGTAAACCCTAAACTACAAATTATCTCGAGAAGATATCCAAAATCTTCTACAACAATTTGAAAGTACATGAAATACACTACAAATTTATGTAATAAACAAAGTATTTCTGGATAAAAAATATAGTCTTCAGATCAAAAACCTTATCTCGCAAATTTTAGATCAAGCGTTAATTTTAGTTGCTTGTAAAAACAATAAGACCTAAAAATGAAACAAATTAACTTGAAGCTGTTTTTTGCAATTTATATGACTCAAAACCCTTCTGCGCAGAGCACATGGGTGTCATTTACCTGATTATTTCATAATTATGCAAAATATAAGCACTTGGCGTTATTACCCCGCCTGGCGTTATTACCCCAGGGTACCTTATTTATTACATCAGAAAACGCAATTCCATTAATTGTTTTTCATAGAGAGTATACTATAACCAAATTACTTTATGTGACCCTGTTTATTGATGATGAATGCTATGTACATCATATTCTGTATTAAATATACTGTAATAGAGCACAATTATGCAATATAGTAATGCAGCTCAGCAATATGTAATAATTCCAACATGCAACATCAATAAAATACCCGCAAACCGTAATGTAATGAAGTTCTTTTGAGTGTCCTTGTAAAAAGATAGCCATATGTAGAACATCTCAGTGTTATCCATACTATATTTTATAGGAAGGATGTTTTAGAACTATATATAAATTTTAATGAGTTTGAAATAGTAAAATATTATTGAAAACCACCGCAGAGGATTTTTTTCCCATAGAACGTCATGTAACGGAGTGCTTTTGAATTATCCTGTAAAAGAACTGAAACTGCTATATGCTTCATTGTCATCAGAACATGCCATTTTGAATATCAGTAACATACAGTCGAGTCTCTATGTGACGAAATCCACGGTTCCGGTAAAAAATTCGTTATATAGAGAAATTCGATGTATAGAGAATGATGTTAAAAATCGTATTTAATGTGTAAAATTTGAACAAATATTATTTTTGACCTTACTTTTGAATTAAGAATTTGAAATGCTTAAAAGTAAATATTAACCTAACATTTTATTTCTTAATTATTTAAGCTGTTTTAAAAAAGAGAATATACATTTATTTGAAAGCTTAATGAAAATAAAATAAGAAAGACTTGCATTAATTTCAAACAAAGAAATCTGTAATTTTTTGTTGTTTTGATTTTAAAATTGTTACGCTCTCTCTCTCTCTCTCAAAAAAAAAAAAAAAAAAAAAAAAAAAAAAGGCTCAAATTTTAGCAAGGAATGAAAAATTGAGAGTTAACATTTTCCTCCATTTGAAGACCTCTTTTTGTGCCTCTGATTGATTCCTCTCTTACATGTGTATCAATCCAATTGACTCTGTTTTGAGAAGGATGTGGTAAGGTGTGTGGGAGGTGGGATGAATTCGTTGGATTTAAAGAACAAGGAGAAAAGTAATATATATATATAAAAAAAACTCAGCACTGACAATAAATCAAAAATAAGTGATAGAAAATGGATACCACATGATTTCGAAGCTTTTTTAAACCTGAATAAATTAAGACCAATTTATGAAAAAATTCGTTATATGGAGATAGATATTTTGCTATATAGAGACTGTTTTTAATGTAATCATGCAAAAAGGGACCGTTCCTACTAAAAATTCGTTATATAGAGAAATTCGATGTATGGAGTTTCGTTATAGAGAGACTCGACTGTATATCAATTGCATTTCAATCCGACTATATTTAGAAGAGTACGAACAGTTAGCAGACAGGCGACAGTATTGGTGTATTTTTTGCCGTCCGATTATCTACACTAGGGATATAGGACGAGGGGGAGTGCCCTTCGTGGGGGTCTTTCTAAGGGAACCTAACCCGTATTTACGCAAGGTTCGAAGAAAACCACGAAAACTCCGAACGGTTAGGCCGACAGCCGCGATTGGGTTCGAACCCAGCACCTGCCGTCTACCAGTTGAGAGGTCCGTACCTCTCGGCCACTGGTGGGGCCTCAGACAGGCGACAGATAGATGGCAGACATAAAGTAGACAGACAAATCAGAATCATAAACACTTTTCAACTATGTTGGAAAATATTAAAAAACTGTTACTGATTGAGGTTGACTGAAAAGTTTCCAAATATTATTTTTGAGCTCTCTAGATTTTATATAATCTCAGTTTAGTTATTAGCATTTCCTGTATTTAATCGATTTAATCAGTTTCTATTTCAACCGTAGTAAATATTCATTAATATTTGAATATTCATTAATGTCTGAAAAAGAGAAAATTAAAAGTTGAAGGTTCTTCCTCAAAAAGATTAAAAAAAAAAAAAAAAAAAAAAAAAAAAAACTAGACAAAATAAGTTTTAAACGAGTGTGAAACATTTTCTTTCAACTTTTCTGCTACAACATTTTCCACTAGTATCTTACATGCTTGGTGTCCTAATTTCCTCAAGGTTGCTTGCTTTTTGTCTTACACGTTTGCCTCACAACTTCCCCGAAATACTTGATAAAATCCGGTAATGACTTTTTTTTCTTAGTGTGGAGAAACCGTGTTTTCTTCATTTAAAGTTAATAACGTTTCTGATACGAGAAATCGTGCTTTGAAATTAAATCCGTTAATTTCTTATAATAGGTTACATCATCGAGTTTTGTTTTTTTCTTCTTTATTTGATTACCCAGATTTGATCGACCAGATATGTTCAAGTTTGCCGGACCGTAAAGATTGATTTTATATCATTTTGCGCTTTTCCGTTTTTAGATGCGTCCGTAATTCTATAAACAGAATTATGAACTATAGTAAACTACAGTAGCCCCTATAGTCGTCGTCTGGTCGGTCCGTCTGTCTGCATATAACAGCGCAAAAAATACCCAACTGAATAGTTCGAAATTTCATATATAGAATCGTTCTTGAGTTTTGTCGAATCATTTCAAATTTTATGAAACTCGAATCTAAACTTAAAAAGACTTTTCTTCGTTCTATTAAATCGTATCATATGCCATTCTTTCAAAGATTTCCCATGATAGATCATCATTCTAGGTTGCCATGGTAATAACTTCCTATTTAAGATGGAGTTCTATTTTAAGTCCTATTATTTCCGTACTGAGTTTAAAATATAGAATCCAACATAAATTTTGCCTTCATGCATTTTCGCACAAGAATGCAGCAGCTATTGTGCCATGATCTCAATAAAACTAGTAATAGAACGAAAGCACCCCATTTGCCATGTTTCACATACAATTTTAGACTTTTTTTTTTAATTATGTCAATTAGAATTTTTTTTTTAAATTTCGGGACTTGTACCCACAGCCTTTCGTTTTAACTGTCATTTCCCGTAAAGCATGGTGACGTCACTGCACCGTCGTTGTGAAGTCACATTGTGACTTTGTGACCATCGATTGTCGATGTGACGTCACGTGACGTCGATGTGAAGTCACAGTGACTAAAATGTGAAAGTCGTTATGGCCGTTTTAGAGCTCTTTTGTGATGTTTCACGAAGTGGTCACAATGTGACAAATTTGTGAAAAATGTGTCATTTGTGACTAATTTGACATTAACATTGTGACGAAACTGTGACAAAAGCGACGATATTTAAATTGCCAGAAACATGTTTTTTAAAGTAAATAACATGTTTTGAAGGATATTTATAAATTTCTAAAGATTTTTAAGAAAATCATATCTCAGTCACAATGTGACGTCACTGAGAGGTGGCATTTTGGTCACAGATGTGATGTGACCAAAGTGACTCACAGTGACGTCACTGTGAACTCACTGTGACCATGCATGCTATTAGGGTTCTCTTCCAGTTGAGCTATAAGGGCGACATTCCAATAATATCCAATCAACACAATTTATGCAAACAATTTTTTGATAAACACATTTGGTCGATTATCTGAAACAGCTCATCCGAATAAAATCGGAGGAAAGGGAGCTCCCAATAATTAATTGAACCAGATAGCTCAATTTGAAGAGCATTGGCAGTTAAAGCCAAGGATTTTGCGTTCGAGTCCAGGCAATTATAAAATTTTACTCATATGATTTATTTACCAATCAGTTGATTGAGTTAAACAATAATTAAATGAAAATCTAAAGCATTCAGCAGCACCTTTACTAGAAACAGTGGAGTCTTTGTAGGAGTAAATCAGGAATAGTCACCACTTAACACGTCAGCGTAAGCGCTGGGATAAAATTTACCCCAATCATACTGTAAAACCAAATGATAAAATGAAGGTTTAAGCTCCCACTTTAATTTTTCTTCATCATAAAGCAGATTTTTATAGTGCACATTTAACCCATCTACAGTAAAACCTCCCTAAAGCGGACACGTTACAGTCCAATAAAAATTGGTTGCTTAAGGTGGCCTCGTAATGGAGGTCATGTTTAAATCTAGATTTTACTTGCTGAAAAAAGGTACTAAAATTTATTTTTCACATTTGGAAAAAATATAAAAATTTAAGTATCAAAACAAAAGTTAAGTACATAAATTAATTGCTGCTTAGTTTAAAAAAAATGAATACCTTGACGTTTGCTTTGATTTTAAGATTTTGTCTTTTATAACTTTTCTTTCCAAGTACTTTCAAAATTCAGTAAATATTGCAAATATTTTTGGACTTGAACAAATAATGACGATTTCATTACTTTATCTATTACTTTGAGAGTTTCCTGACAGAAAAAGGCAAGAGAGTGTATTGACCGTCATTCATAATTTGTCATCAGAGTAAAATCCATTTCCTAAAAAGGCATAAAAGAAATTAATCGATTAAAAGTAATCGAAAAAATAATGATAATAAAATCTAAAGATAGTTCAGTAGTTTGACAAATAATGTAATATCCGGAATCATTTTTCGAATAAAATTTTCTTCAAGCGACCTGTAAGAAATGAAATTTATTTCATTTTCTTCAAAAAAATTGTTCGCTCATGGAGGGAGATCAACTAGGATGGTCTCTAAATGGAGATAAAATTAGAATTGAGTTTATGGGAATAAATTTCGTTCCATGACCAAATAGTCGTTCAGGAAGGTGGTCATTTAATGGAGGTGGTTGCACCGGGAGTTTTCACGGTACTTCAAATTTCATGTAGAATTTCATAAAAAAAATATTGTAATATAAATACTAGATAAAAGAGTATTTTTATCAAAAAACTTAATGATTGATTTTGATTATTTATCCCCGACTTCAGGGGATACTTCAGGGAATTTACTCATCACTTGATAAGAATAGATCGATGCTTCTGCAGTTAATTCTGGATGGAGGAGAAAATAGGATTGCATATTATAAACTAACACTTTATTCGATAACTGTTTCAATAACATTCTCTAGATATTTTACGAAAAATCTCTAAAAAATAAGTTATATTTCATTTGCTACTATCTTTTTCTAACGTGAACATACAACCAAAACCAAATGTATCTTTTTTTTTGATGAATATAATTTTTGAAGAAATAAATCACTATAATATCGTCTACTACGCTTTTTTGTAACGATTGAGAGTAGAAGAACCTCACTAACTCCACCACATGTTCAATAGCTAAAATGCAGTGATTGAGGCAATTAACAAGATGGGACATCTAGCCCGAATTTACCGTATATATTCTTATACTTAAGGACCCGTAATACATGCCCTAAAAACTTTAACTTCTTTTAATGGTTATTTTGGGAACTCTGGCCAGAACGCTTGCAATTCATGGCAGAGTCCTGTGCAACCGACCCCAATCTGAAATATTTAAACTGAAACCAAATTATCGAAAAGCATAGTCTACAGTTATAGCTTTAATATTGATTTTGTATTTTTTGAATAAAACTGAACATCTGTACTCATTAATATTCAAATATGTAGTTTTTTCACACACACACACACGAAATATATATATATATATATATATATATATATATATTCAGGCATTTTATTTGAAAAAATTCGGTTCAAACCGAATCATTTAAAGTTTTCCGACCTGCTGTTTGGTTCGAGTTTGGGTAAAATCCGGTTATCCGACCCGATGCATGTCTTTAATGTGCATCAAATAGAATACGTATTATTTATTTATTTATTTATTTATTTCGAAATTTACTTTTGCACGTCACGTGCACGGTTTTGTTGCGGAAATTGCACGTTAAACGAAGAAAAGGAGAAGCGTTCGTACTAAAACGGAGTTTTTAAAATATTCATATTTTCGTGTAATACGAGAACTCGTAGGTGTGTACTCGTAGAATACAATACTTCGGATATAGTATAGTATCCGAAATCTTTTGTGTATACTAGTAAATACTATCAGCTTTCTATTACACAGGAAATAACTGGTAGTAAACCTCAGCAACGTATATCAATTTCATAAAATGCGAACTAGGGTAGATGTGCCAGTAATGGACCCCCTTAAGGAATTTCTCTAAAAAATAATTTTTTATTAATAGTTATAATTATTGTATTCCAATTTTTTTCATATTATATTAATATTTCAACAATATTTAACTAATCCCATAGTTACATTTCCCAATAGAAATAAAAATTTAATTTTAAATAATAGAAATATGTCTTAACACCCAAAAGCCCAGTAATGGACCACTTATGTTCCAGTAATGGACCGCCTATTTTCCAGTAATGGGCCACCTTACAAAAAATAACAGATAATTGTTTTTAGGCGCGTTCCTAATTATGTAAATACGTAGCACCTATTGTTGTCGTTCAGTCCGTCCGTCCGTCTGTCTGTCCGTCCGCATATAACAACGCAAAAGCTATCCAACCGAATCGTTTGAAATTTGAAATGCATAATTATTATATAATTTTGTCGAGTCATTTCAAATTTTATGAAAATCGGATGAATAGATCAGTTACAGGGAAAATCAAAAGGATTCCGTTACATTACGGTCAATGGGGGAAAAAGTTTAAAATGCATTTTAAGCGTTTGAAATTTAAAACATATAATTATTACATAATTTTGTCGAGTTGTTTCAGATCTTATGGTAATCAGATGCATAGATCAATTACAGGGATTATCAAAAGTATTTCGTTACATTACAGTCAATGGGGAAAAAAGTTGCAAATGGCATTTTAATGGTGTTACACTCATTCGAACATAATAAAATTGACATGAACTTATGACGTATATAATACTAAAATATAAATTCCGTACAATCTGAAATGCAAAGAATATTTATTATTAAATTACAGGGCCACACAAAAGTATTCCACTACATAATGCTATACAGGGAAACATTGTTTGGGACATGTTTTAATTATATTAAACTGTGCCACATTTTATGAATATGATATACGTTACTGAGGTGTAATGAAAATTGTATGTTAATAGGAACACAAAGAGTTCAACCACTGTACTGTATCCGAAGTATCGTCTACTACATCAGGAAGATCTGTATATTTTTAAAACTTCGTTATCGTATGAACGCACTTCATTTGCTACGCTTCACGTGCAATTTCCTACTTGTTTCAATTGTATTTTGCTCCAGAATTTAATGAAAGCATACTAATAAAACAAAATATTAAAACTTAAGTTAGAAATTCATTACATTAAAGGATTTATAATGAAAAAACATAAAACAAAATATTTAAATTTAAGTTATGAATTTATTATAATCAAGGATTTATAATGTGGATATAAAACAAAATATTAATGATATTATTAATTGTTTATTATTAACTAACATTAAAGGATTTATATTGTAAAGATATAAAACAAAATATTAATGATATTATTAATTGTATTATTAACTAACATTAAAGGATTTATATTGTAAAGATATAAAACAAAATATTAATGATATTATTAATTGTATTATTAACTAACATTAAAGGATTTATATTGTAAAGATATAAAACAGAATATTTAAATGTAAAGGATTTATAAGATAAAGACAATGTTTTACTGAAATCAAGTTTAGATAAAATAAGGCATTAAAAAAAGTTTCCAATCTTCATTCATATCATTATCTAAATGATGTGCTGTGCAACTATGAAATATAAATAACAGATCTTCAATTTTATCATTCCTTTCCGATAGTCCAAACTATTCAATATGGAATTTTAGAATTCATTTAAAATGATAAATGTTCTTGCACTATCCAACCATTTTCAGATAATCATATAGCCCTTCAATTTGGCACAGATTTATTCTACAATTTCACTTCAGAGATGCTTATATGGATATATTATCACCAATGGAACAATCTCATTATTTGCTGAAAAACATCCCACAACAGTGATTTGTTCTTTTTCGTTATTTGGTACTACATAATACACATCTTTAACCGATTTTGGTCCCAAAATTTTCCTTGTTTTAAGAGCCCAAAAGAAACCTTGTTTTAACCTTATTGAAAACTCTCTCTGTATGCTTTAGAATTTGGAAGAAAATATTAATATCTTCTTCCAAATATGATTTTACATTTATGAACCAACTTAAAACAACTTCTTTTGTAACGGCACATCTAGATTTTGTCAAATGTTCTGCTTAGTTTTTGTACTAATTTTGGATGACTTTTTAAAAACAACTATTTATAAAGAAATTGCCTTTATTAAACTCTAATAGGTAAAATTTAAGTATTAAATTTGATTATTTAGCTTTTCAGTTAAATCAAAATGTTTTATCTCTACTGAAATTACACTTTTTGTATTAGTCACTTGGATGGTCCATTACTAGAAAACCACGAAATAAGCAATCCAGTAATGGACCACCCGTCCTAAAATCTTAAAAATAAATAAAATTTTGTAAATGGCCATTGGTATATTAAATTCAATGTTTTAAATTGCTAACCAAACAAAAACATTCAATTTTTACGAAAAAATAAAAAAGATATAAACTAAGTAGGTAAAGTCACTTCTTAGCATATTCATTAAGATTTTGAGTGAAAAACAGAAAAACTGTGAAACTTTATTTTCTGTTTCCTAATTGTTTTGACGAAAAGTGTAAAAAATTAATCCAGCTTATAAAGCATGCAAGGTGGAGTTCAGAAAAAATAATAAAAGCTTAACTATTATTTATTATTTTTTTTTATAAACCAAAAAGTGCGAGGTGGCCCATTACTGGAAGATGGTCCATTACTGGCACATCTACCCTAGTTTAACATAGTTAAAATGCATCCCAAACAATGTTTCCCCTTATACCAATATGTAATATGTACCGGGTGTCCCAAAAATGACTGATGGATTTTAAAATTCAATAACTTGCAAACGCTGACAGCTATTTAAAAAGTTTTTGCAGGAACGTTATGTATAATGTCAGGAGTTTTTTTTACCGTAATTTTTTATTTTAGTTCGAATTTCAGACAATAGGTGGCGCTGACGGCGATTGAAGGCCAGGTGATGCGTCGACCTGGCTTTCAATCGCCATCAGCGCCACCTATTGTTTGAAATTCGAACTAAAATAAAAAATTACGGTAAAAAAACTCCTGACATTATACATAATCCTCCTTGCAAAAATTTTTTAAATAGCTGTCACCGTTTGCAAGTTATTGAATTTTAAAATCCATCAGTCATTTTTTGGGACACCCGGTATGTAATATCCCACTATAACATTATGTAATATAATATCTTTCTGTGACCCTGTAAATTAATAACAAATATTCTTTGTGCTGTAGATTATACAGAATGTATATTTTAGTATATACTCCATAGATGTTTATCAATTTTATTACGTTCGAAAGAGTGTAACATCATTAAAACGCACTTAAAACTATTTTTTCCCATTGACCGTGATGCAATGGAATATTTTTGATTGTCCTTGTAATTGATCTATGCATCCGATTTTCATAAAATTTGAAATGACTCTACAAAGTTATGCAAAATTTTTTAAATTTCAAGCTATTTGATTGGGTAGTTTTTGCGTTGTTATATGCATACGGACAGATAAGCAGAAGGAAAGACTGAACGGCGATTATAGGTGCTATGCATTTATATAAATACGAAAGCACCTAAAAACTAATGAAGATGGTTAATTTTTAAAAAATATATATTACAAATTTTAATTTTTTTTTGGCCAAAACTGACCTTTATACTATCTTAATTTTCTTATAATAATATTCCGTACTTACTTCAAATTATTAAATTAAAATCTTGTTTCTAGATCTAATCTGTTAATCTTTATGGAGACGATATAAATTCTTAATTCGCCTTAAAAAACATTTATTCCAGTATGCATAAATTTAAAAAGATGGCTCTAAATAAAAAATATTCTTAATTAAATTTTATTTCTTAATATTCCAAATAAAACTCATTTTTTCTATGTTTTTATCAACCCTTTTTAAGAAACTCTTATTAAATTTATTCCAAAACCATACCTTTCAAAAAATATCATTATTTTATTTTATCTATTTATTTATTTTCCCTCGGTCAACATTTGATAGTGTGCACATCAATAAATTCATTTCTTTTCTTTTTCTCTTAAAATTAATCGTCTATAAAAATCGTCTGCCTAAGATATTTAAAATTCTGAGTCGATTATAAATTGGTTAAATAATATTTTTTAAAAATAAAATTGTTGTCTGTCAAATGTTAATCTCGACTCTGGGTATGAGTTATGTTTACATAAAAGAATGATGGTTTGAGACTAGAGAATGTTCTAGAATTTTCTTTTTAGATTTAAAAAGGGAGGAAGCCTCGAGAGGTGGTAAGAAAGAAGAAGGATTCTTGGGTGCTCTCTTTCATGAGTACGGCTGGATGTAGTAAATGATGGAATTTTTTTTTTTTTTTTTTTTTTTTTTTTGGATGTTTCGGTAAAATATCGTCTGCAACAGGAGCTTTTCTTTCTATTATAGCTACAGTTTAATAAAATAAACTTGCAGCAGCCTAGGAGTGATTATTTGGACTTTCTACATTTATTTATTTTGTTTTTTTCTCGCTGGCCATGACTTCTGTGCGGTGAAAGGTAAACCTGGCGATGATGTTTCTGCCCCCCCCCCCCCTTAACTTTAAATTGTCACGTATATATTTAAAAAAAACCCCATAATGTTGAAATATAAATATGTTTTTAACAGCAGTAAAAGTTCGAAAACACTATTTTATATAGTCAATTAAAAAAAAAAAAAAACTTTTAATTGTTGCAGATTTTAACAGTTTTTAAACCAAGTTCAAAGGAACCTTATATGGCTAAATATATTTGTTTCCTGCCCTTTTCCAATTCATCAAATGTGATTAATACTTCAGGTGGCCTTTGAAGTGTCATGCTTGATTAAGAAGTCAATGTCATAGAGGCCGAGTGTTCAGCGACGCTTGAATAACAATTTAAAAATGATAAATCAATATGTATTTAGAAACAGTTCGGCTCGAACAGTGGGTTATACAAGTTACATTATACGCTCGATATTTTCTTTAATATAACAGATTAATTTTAGAAATTCGAGGATTAGCAGAAAATCGATTTTAGAAATTCGACATGATAATTTAAGAGGAGCTTTGCCTATTATAGAAGGCCGAAAAAAGGGTGTTTTTTTTAAAAGCAATTTTAACACTTTCCAACAAAGTTCAAAAGTGGTTATTTTTAATAATTATTCAAAATGTTAGATTATTTCTACAAATTTCTATGGGGTGTTCACGTGATCATGTGCGCCAATGGATGAGCCACCACTGCCCTGTATAAATATTTTCATATTTTATACACCTTATAACACGCATAGGCACTGTTAATGGCATACTACAACATTCAGATATTCAACAGCACTTTTTTTAAAGAATGAGAATATAATGCCTAATGAGAAATCTTCCATTGTTCTTATTCAAGTAAATAAAAGTAAAACTGATGCAAAAGTTGAAGACTAATTCTTTTTTAGATGTGAATGACATGCATAAATGAATCATCTCTTTTCCAATACAATGGTTTCATTTCGTGATTAAGATGATTTTTTGATAAATGCTATGACATTTTTGCAGCAATTCAAATCAATAAGAGATTTTCTGTCGTTTAGTTGTAATATTGAGAAATCTACACGTATTCATAACATCATGTGCAGATGGATCAGCTTTAAGGTTGCACGTGCAACCTTATTGCTGATTACAAATCCAAAAGGGGCAACTTTCTATATTACTTACCCATCATACGTAGTATAGGGTAAGTCTTGCAATCGTTTTGAAAATCGAAATTTTTTTTGACGGATTTACACGTTTTAGACACTGGAGATTTCGAAAAACATATTTTTAGAAAAAAAATTTGCCGTCCGTCTGTCTGTCTGTCTGTCTATGTGTCTGTCTGTCTGTCTGTCAGTCTGTCTGTCTGTATACGCTCTATCTCACGAACAAATTGAGATAGAGACTTGAAATTTTGTTTGTAATTAGTATGTAAGAATGGGACGAAGCCTATTGAATATCAGCAACCTCGATTATCCGGAACTATTTTTTCCGGATTCTCGAAAAATTCGTTCTGATGAAAGGTATATAAAAATTTTCGAATTTTTTTATTTTAAGGAATGCATGTAAAAGGCAATAAAAAAACACAAATTTTGCATAAAAAACGAAGTCGATCGGATTATTAGTTGTCGAGATATTTGTAATCCTGTTTTCCACATTCTTCGATTTTTCATGATCCTGTATTTCATTCAAATTTCAATTCAGAGGTATATTTTAATTGAAAATGAGACGCTTAATCCGACGCAGCAAACTGTTAGTTAATATGATTATTATTTTTGGAGTTATAAGGATGTTTCTTTTACGTGGTTTGGTACTTCTTGAGTAGTTTGGCGTTTTATATAATTTGTTGAAATTGGTGCATCAGCAATTCATTAATAGAGTATTACTATGTGTATTAACAACATTTAAATTTAGTTTTGGAATTGCAATGCATTGTATAAATAGTTTTCACATATTTTATTTTCATATGCATATAAATGATGGGTAAGTATTACGGTGGCATCCAACGACTAGTTTTTAAATTCATTTTTGCTCAAAAACAAGAAATTGGAATGCGTTGTTATTCAGAAACGATGTAATCGAGAGACGTTTTCCATTTTTTGGTAAACACAAAATATTATACAGGTTGTTCTGCGCATAAATTGTGACTATACAATTTGAAGTTTCTAAAACAACTCTAACAGCAAGATGGCACGCTGAAATATTTCAGATGATTCTGTTTCATATAAATTGTGGGTACATTGTTTTGTGGTCTTAAGTCTATTCTTAAATCCAAAGGAATTATTTTCTGTTACAGTTCTGAATTCATTTTTGTTTGGAAACGCATGAAATTACCAAGTGTTGTAATTCAGAAATTATATAATAGGGCGATGTTTTTCAGGTTTTGGTAACACACAAAAGATCTTTCAGAAAAATACTGTCAAGGTGGGCGTTTTGAATCAAATTTCCGCAGGCGACATCACAAGAAGGAGAAAATCCGGTTTCCACGTGACCAGAATATAACTTGATAAGTAATTTATTTAGCAAAGAATGGGAAACTCATTTCTATTCCAAATCGCTTCAATATTAAAATCTGGCACTTTTATAGCTTTGCATTCAAAAATGAGTCAAAAAATGTGCCATAATGTTTCGTGCTGTTGAACCGGGGATTTAAGAACTGCCTTAAAGAAATAATGTATATGTGTTTGTCCAAATAGAAGTTTTTAGTGATTGAATAAAAATTAAAATATTTTCTTATAACTCTTATAACCATTATGTTAAAAATCACGCTTAGTCTTATCGGCATTTCAAGTTCTCAGGGACAAAAACATGTCATTGACGCATACCTTAACTTGACGAATCCTAATCATAGAAAATGCATGGGTTTAATATACGCCAGATAAAAGGCTTGAACTAGTAAATTTATTTTTTAAAGATAATTTTTGTTCTACTTTTTTTTTTAAATATGACAGCTGGAAAAAGTGTTATTTAATCAATATATTCCAGATTTGTAAATTGTTTTCTCAGCGTACAGTCTTAGCAAAAAAAAAAAAAAAAAAAAAAAAAAAAGTGCTATAAAGCCGGTTCAACATGCACCTGAGATTATCTCATTAAAGAAATCAATTAAAATTGTCAAATAATATTTCAGATGTATATCAAATTTATTGATATTTTTTTTCAGTAAGATAATTATGAGAATGGCCTTTTCAATATGGAAACGTGGACTTTTGAGGATATCTTGCAAATAATTGCTTTTTATTGATTTTCTTCCCATTAATGATTTTTTTTTCTTTTTTCAAGTAAAGAATTAAATACTCGCTTCGAAAAATAAAATTTCAGCAAAGAAAATCTGCTTTTGTCGCGAAATTAAAGCCAATTTTTTTTTTTTTTTTTTTTTTTTTTTTTTTTGTCATGAGTGTAATTATATTAAGGGAACATGTGAAAAGAAATACAAGTTAGAAGTAATTATACGACGTTAATTTTGTTTCTTATAACGCTTTTGTATTGTGTATCCATCGATTTCCATGGGCCATATAAAACCAATATTTAATATATATACAGTTTTAAATAGATATTGGATTAAAAATTGCTCAGTCACAAAGAGCATAAATGTAAATAATATTGTAATTCAGTAATAATGTACTATTACATATTTATAATGCATGGAAATACTTTAATTGTGCAATTAAATATGAGATTCTGCAGTCGAACCGGGTTTACAGGAAATACGGACAAATGTACAAAATACACATAAACTTTTTTTTTTAAACAGATTTTTTGCATTTAATATAGTTTTTTAGCTGAAAAGTAATTACACCAAAATACATTTTTAAAAGTAAAAGTTACCAATTATTCAAAATAATGTTTCGATATTTATTAAATGCAATACTCATGAATTAGCCTTAACTCCAGAAAAGATATAAAATTGGTTTTGAAAATAAAAGTTTTTTATGAGAAAATAAAAAGCAACTGAAATAAAATGTGCTAAAAAGCCGAAGCAACATCCACCTGAGATATCTTATTTAAAAAAAAATCTATTAAAAATATTAAATATTTTAGATCAGTGTAAATTTATTATTATTATTATTATTATTATTATTATTATTATTATTATTATTATTATTATTTTACTATGATAATTATGAAAATGGATTTTTCAATGGAGGAAACGTGGACTTTTGAGAATGTCTTACAAATAATTGCTTTTTATTGATTTTTCTTCTCATTAATGACTTTTTTTCAACTAAAGAATTAAATACTCGGTTTGAAAAATAAAAACTGCAGCAAAGAAAACCTGTTTTTGTCACGAAATTGAAGGAAGTGATGTTTTTTTGTTATCAGTGTAATTATATCAAGGGAACATGTGAAAAGAAATGCAAGTTGGAATTAATTATGCGAATTAATTTTATTTCTTTAAACGCTTTTGTATTGTGTATCCCACGATTTCCATGAACAATATAAAATCAATATTTAAAAGATATGCAGCTTTGAACAGATTTTGATTAAAAATTTCTTCGTCACTAAGAGTATAAATGTAAATAATATTGTAATTCAACAATAAAATACTATTATATACTTATAATGCATGAAAATATTTGAGTTACACAATTAAAAATGAGATTCTGCAGTCGAACCAGGTTTGTAGTATATATATAAGCTTTTTTTTTTTTATTTTAACAGATTTTTGCATTTAATAGAGTTTTTTAACTGTCAAGTAATAACACCAAAATACATTTTTTTTAAAGTAAAAATTACCAATTATTCAAAATAATGTTTCGATATTTATTAAATACAATATTTATGTATCAGTCTCATGCCAGAAGAGAAGGTTTGAAACCGGTTTTGAAAATAAAAGTTTTTCAGGAAAAAATAAAAAGGCAACTGAAATAAAGTATGCTAAAAACCAGTTTAACATCCATCTGAGGTACCTTATTAAAAAAAATCAATTAGATATATTAAATAATATTTCACATGTGTGTAAAATTTATTAATATTTTTTTAATACCATAATTATGAAAATGTCCTTTCCAATGAGAAAACGTGGACTTTTGAGAATCTCTTGCAAATAATTGCTTTTTAATGATTTTTCTTCCCATTAATGAATTTTTTTTTTTTTTTCAACTAAAGAATTAAATACTCGGTTTGAAAAATAAAAACTGCAGTAAAGAAAACCTGCTTTTGTCACGAAATCGAAAGCAATGATGTTTTTTTGTTATCAGTGTAATAATTATCAAGGGAACATATGAGAAAAGAAATGCAATTTAAAATTAATTATACGACGTAATTTTGCTTCTTTAAATGCTTTTGTATTGTGTATCCTGCGATTTCCATGAAGAATATAAAATCAATATTTAAAAGATATGCAGCTTTGAACAGATTTTGATTAAAAATTTCTTCGTCACTAAGAGTAAAAATGTAAATAATATTGTAATTCAACAATGAAATACTATTATATACTTATAATGCATGAAGATATTTGAATTATGTAACTATAAATGAGATTTTGTAGTCGAACCGGGTTTACAGAAAATACGTACAAATGTACAGAATACACATAAACATTTTTTTTTTTTTTTTTAATTTTAACAGATTTTTTGCATTTAATATAGTTTTTTAGCTGCCAAGTAATAACACCAAAATACATTTTTTAAAGTAAAATTACCAATTATTCAAAACGTTTAGATATTTATTAAATGCAATATTTATGTCATAGTCTCATGCCAGAAAAGAAGATTTGAAACTGGTTCTGAAAATAAAAGTTTTCCACGGGAAAATACAAAGCAACTGAAATAAAATCTGCTAAAAAACTAGTTCAACATCCACCTGAGTTGATAATTTTTAATAATATCTTATTAAATAAATTCCCAAAATCAATTGCTTGTCACTGTTTTTCCGATAACTTTTTTCTGGTCACTTTTTTTTGTTTACCTAATGATATCGCATAACAATATTGTATGACAATAAGAATGATAAATATTGTTATAAAGAATACTGCCCAGTTAAACTGATGGCATTGAGCTCACAGGCTACAAATACTAATTGTACATTAAAGCCTTATATTTTCAAGGGTTAATTCCATTCGAAAAAAAAATTAAGAAGGGGAAACAGCTCTCCCCTTTCCTCTTTTTTTATACTTAATCATTGAACCTCCTATACTATCAAAGACATGCTTTATCATATAAAAAATCTATATCCAAAATTCAGAGCAAATTAGATAATTCTTAATAAAAACCCATTTAGCATTTATATAATTTAAAAGGAGTTATCCCCTTCTTTTATACTTAACCATTAAACTTCCAAAACTATTCAGAGATTTGAACGAAATCTGAAAATTCTGCTTGAAAAACCTATTTATATAAATTAAGAGGGGGGGGGGGAGGCATTAGAACCCCTGTTGCCCCTATTTATACTTATTCAATGAACACCTAATAGCAGTCACGGAATCGCCTCATCAGAATGATCCTAATCTAAATTTTGAACGAAAACTTAATTCTGCATGAAAATCCCATTTATATCAACTAACGGGGGGGGGGGGGGGCATTAGAACCCCTGTTCCCCCTATTTATACTTATTCAATGAACACCTAATAACAGCCACTGAATCGCCTCATCAGAATGATCCTAATCTAAATTTTGAACGAAAACTTAATTCTGCATGAAAATCCCATTTATATCAACTAACGGGGGGGGGGGGGGCATTAGAACCCCTGTTCCCCCTATTTATACTTATTTAATGAACACCTAATAACAGTCACGGAATCGCCTCATCAGAATGATCCTAATCTAAATTTTGAACGAAAACTTAATTCTGCATGAAAATCCCATTTATATCAACTAACGGGGGGGGGGGGCATTAGAACCCCTGTTCCCCCTATTTATACTTATTTAATGAACACCTAATAACAGTCACGGAATCGCCTCATCAAAATGATCCTAATCTAAATTTTGAACGAAAACTTAATTCTGCATGAAAATCCCATTTATATCAACTAACGGGGGGGGGGGGCATTAGAACCCCTGTTCCCGCTATTTATACTTATTCAATGAACACCTAATAACAGCCACGGAATCGCCTCATCAGAATGATCCTAATCTAAATTTTGAACGAAAACTTAATTCTGCATGAAAATCCCATTTATATCAACTAACGGGGGGGGGGCATTAGAACCCCTGTTCCCCCTATTTATACTTATTTAATGAACACCTAATAACAGTCACGGAATCGCCTCATCAGAATGATCCTAATCCAAATTTTGAAAACTTAATTCTGCATGAAAATCCCATTTATATCAACTAACGGGGGGCATGAGCCCTCCGTTCCCCCTCTTATACATATCGAATGAACTTCAAAAACTAATCAGGGAAGCGCCTTGTCAGGATATACCTACATACAAAATTTTAAGAGGATCGGATATTTTTATCATGAGTTATCGCGTTACGCACATACGAACGAACATACAGAACGGGCGGGCACATAAGCTCTCAGGCTATGATAGCCTGTGAGCTAAAAATTCAATTAAAAATATTAAATAATATTTCAGATGGGTGTAAAATTACTAATATATTATGTATATTTTTTGCTAAGATAATTATGAGAATGGCCTTTTCAATGCGGAAACGTGGACTTTTGAGAATCTCTTACAAATAATTGCTTTTTATTAATATTTTTTTCCATTAATGACTTTTTTTTATGTAAAAGAAGTAAATACTCGCTTTGAAAAATAAAAATTGGAGCAAAGAAAACCTGCTTTTGTCACGAAATTGAAGGCAATGATGTTTTTTTTTTCTTGTTATGAGTGCAATTATATGAAGGGAACATGTGAGAAGAAATGCAAGTTGGAATTAATTATACAAATTAATTTTGTTTCATCAAACGCTATTATATATTGTGTATCCCGCGATTTCCATGGGCAAGATAAAATCTATATTTAAAATGTAGGCCGTTTTGAATAGATTTTAATTAAAAATTGTTCACTCACTAAGACTATAAATGTAAATAATATTGTAATTAAACAATAATATACTATTACATATTTGTAATGCATGAAAATACTTAAGTTACGCAATTAAATATGAGATTCAGCAATCAAAGCGGGTTTACAGAAAATACGTACAAATGTACCATAGACACATAAACTCTTTTTTTTTTTTTTTTTTGAAAATTTTAACAGATTTTTTGCATTTAATGTAGATTTTTAGCTGTAAGTAATAACACCAAAAGACATTTTTTAAAGTAAAAACTACCAATTATTTAAAATAAAGTTCCGATATTTATTAAATGCAATACTTATGTATTATGGCCTCATGCCAGAAAAGAAGATTCGAAACTGGTTCTGAAAGTAAAAGTTGTCCAGGGGAAAATAAAAAGCAACTGAAATAAAATGTGCTAAAAAGCCGGTTCAACACACACATGAGATATCTTATTAAAAAAAATCAATTAAAAATATTCAATAATACATATTTCAAATATCTGTAAAATTTATTAATATTTTTTTTTTTCAATAAGATAATTATAAGAATGGCCTTTTCAAAGCGGAAACGTGGACTTTTGAGAATCTTTTGCAAATAATTGCTTTTTATTGATTTTCCTTCCCATTAATGCCTTTTTTTTTTTTCTTTTTTCAAAGTAAAGAATTAAATACTCGCTTCGAAAAATAAAAACTGCAGCAAAGAAAACTTGTTTTTGTCACGAAATTGAAGGAAATAATGTTTTTTTTGTTGCAAATGTAATTATATCAAGGAAGCATGTGAAAAGAAATGCAAGTTGGAATTAATTATACGACTTAATTTTGTTTCTTCAAACGCTTTTAGATTGTGTATCTCGCGATTTCGATGGACAATATAAAATCAATATTTAAAATATACGTAGTTTTAAACAGATTTTGATTAAAAATTGCTCAGTCACAAAGTGTATAAATGTTATAATATGTACTTCAACAATAATATACTATTACATATTTATAATGCATGAAAATATTTGAGTTACACAATTAAATATGGGATTCTGCAGTCGAACCGGGTTTACACAAAATATGTGAAATGTACAGAATATACATAAACTTTTTTTCCTTGAAATTTTTAACAGATTTTTTGCATTTATGGTAGTTTTTTAGCTGCCAAGTAATAACACTAAAAAACATTTTTTAGAGTAAAAACTACCAATTATTTTATTATATTTATTAAATGCAATACTTATGTATTAGCCTCATTCCGGAAAAGAAGATTTGAAACTGGTTATGAAAATGAAAGTTTTCCAGCGGAAAATAAAAAGCAACTGAAATAAAATGTGCTAAAAAACCAGTTCAAAATCCACCTGAGATATTAAAAAAAATCAATTAAAAATATTCAATAATATTTCAGATGCATGTAAAATTTATTAATACTTTTTTAATAGCATAATAATGAGAATGGCTTTTCCAATGCGGAAACGTGGACATTTGTGAATCTCTTGCAAACAATTGCTTTTTATTGATTTTCCTTCCCATTACGGACTTTTTTCTTTTTCAAAGTAAAGAATTAAGTACTCGCTTCGAAAAATAAAAACTGCAGCAAAGAAAACCTGTTTTTGTCACGAAATTGAAGGAAATGATGTTTTTCTGTTGCGAATGCAATCATATCAAGAGAACATAATGAAAAAAGAAATGGAAGTTAGAATTAACTATACGACATAATTTTGTTTTTTTAAACGTTTTTATACTCTGTATCTCGCGATTTTCATGGACAATACAAAATCAATATTTAAAATATAGGCAGTTTTGAACAGATTTTAATTAAAAATTGCTCAGTCACTAAGAGTATAAATGTAAATAATATTGTAAATCAACAATAATATACTATTACATACTTATAATGCATGAAAGTATTTGAATTATGCAATTATAAATGAGATTCTGCAGTCGAACCGGATTTACAGAAAAGCGATTAAAATGCAATTTATCAAAACTGTCCAAATGTACAGAATATGCATAAACTATTTTTTCCCCTTGGAAATTTTAACAGATTTTTTGCATTTAATGTAGTTTTTAGCGGCCAAGTAATAACACCAAAACACATTTTTTACAGTAAAAATTACCAATTATTCAAAGTAATGTTTCGATCTTTATTAAATGCAATACTTGTGTATTAGACTTATGTCTTAAAAGAAATTTTGAAACTGGTTCTGAAAATAAAAGTTTTCCCAACAGGGGGGGGGGGGGGGCAACTGAAGTAAAATGTGTTAAAAAGCCAGTTCAACCACCACCTGAGACTTTTATTTAAAAAAAAAACAGTTAAAAATATTAAATAATATTGTAGATATGTGTAAAATTTATTAATATTTTTTTCACTAAGATAATTATGAGAATGACCTTTTCAATGAGGAAACGTGGACTTTTGAAAATCATTTGCAAATAATTGATTTTTATTGATTTGTCTCCCTGTTAATGATTTTTTCTTCTTCTTTTTTTTTTTTTTTTTTTTCAAATAATTTAAACACTCTCTTCGAAAAATATAAATTTGCGGCAAAGAAAATCTGCTTTTGTCCAAAAATTAAAAGAAATGATTTTTTTTTTTTTTTTTGGGGGGGGGGGGGGGGTTACGAATGTAATCATATCAAGGGAACATACGAATAGAAATGGAAGTTAGAATTAATTATACAACATAATTTTGTTTTTTTAAATTATTTTATATTGTGTATCTCAATAAAAAATGTAAAATCAATATTTAAAATATACGCAATTTTGAACAGATTTTAATTAAAAATTGCTCACTCACTAAGAGTATAAATATAAATAATATTGTATTTCAACAATCATATACTATTACATAACTTCCAATACATGAATATTTGAACTATGCAATTAAAAATACTAAGAGATTCTGCAGTCGTCCCGGGTTTATAGAAAATACGTCCAAATGCACAAAATATACATAAAAATTATTTTTTTTTCCTTTCTTTTTTTTTTTCTGAAAATTTTAACAGATTTTTACATTTAATTTATTTTTTTAGTTGTCACGTAATAACATTAAAATACACTTTTTAAAGTAAAAATTACCAATTATTCGAAATTACGTTTCGATATTTATTAAATGTAATACAGCCTCATGGCAAAGAAAGAAGATCACCGACTATATGTCCAGTTGTTTTGTTTGAGATCTGCATTACGTTCGAGTTTGGTCCAAGTCTCGTACTCGACTCGATAAAACCAAGGGGAAAAAAAATCTTAGAGACCGGCGCTTTAAAGCCAATTTTTTTTCTTTTTTCACGGTCGATGAAAAAAATAAACGGGCCGGGCCGATCCAAGCCTATTAAAAAATTCGATCCGATATAAAAATTTAAAAAGATCAAACTAAACCAATAAAATGTCAACGGCTTTCAGTGGACGTGAGTGAAGTGGGGTTAAGTATAATATGTTGCATGAGCCGATGCTAAATCGACAACATCAGAATAGAAATATAGCATGTCCAGCGTAGAGATTGGCATCGGCAATTGCATCATGTCTGAACCAGGAGAGCAGTCTAAAATATATAGTAATCTATAACGTAAAATTTTCACATAAATATGTATACAGTATTCTACATAAAATCTTAATTTTTGACTAAAAAAGTTCAGTACTCTCTGTAGAAATTGATTTTTGTACGGGCCAGGCTAAGATAGTTTTTGTTCGGGCCGTGTGCGGGTCTGGAAATTCCGGACTATGCAGAACATGTATGAAAACCATTTGATTTGAAAACTTCATTAGACTTTTTGTATTTAATGTAGTCTTTTAGTTAGCTGCCAAGTAACAACACCAAAAAACATTTTTTAAAGTAAAAATTAATCCCTTTTGGGACCATGGGTGCATATATTCATTTTTAAAAGATGCTTACAACACTTATTTTTGATACTACTCAAAAAAGAAAAGTAAAGTTTTCCTTATTTAATAAAGACATTTTTTGATTGAAAAACTAAATTTAATTAGTTGACAAAAAAAAAAAGCTCCAAAGAAATAAAATTCATTTAATAATTATTGTTCCCGAACATGCTAACAAATAAATAAATAATATCAATATCTGAAGAAACTGTCAAATATTTCACTACTCACAACAGACTTTTTTATTCTGTGTTTCTCAGTGTTTTGATGAATAGTTCGACATATGTGTTAAATTTATGTTTTATTTACTTATTTATTTATTATAAAATTTTAATTTCGTTATGGAATGTTAGGTGAAAACAAATCTTCAGCTATTTATATTTGCTTAAGTGCAAACAAATAATAATAAAAAAAACGCGATTGATTTTTTTTAACGATAAAAAATCAGTCAATTGAGACATATTTTTCAGACAAATTGCAAATTTATTGTATAATGATAGAGGGCAGCACAACTTCTAAGGCATTATAAAAATAAATCTATTTAAACCTTATTTCACTATTTATCGTACTAGTTGGTTATATTAATAATATTTTATTCAAATATTTTTGGGGGAAATGCTCAAGTCATTTCTTAAATATTTTTCAACATATTGTATCATTAATGACATGGTCGAATCTTCAGTTAATAATATCCTTCTATTTTTAATCCAGTTCATTTTTTTCTGGCTTCTTTTCTGGATTTATTGTGTGCGGTAGTCCAAATTTTGTATTTTTTTTCGCGTGTTATGGCTTATGCAATTCTGAAAGTGTACATGTTATTTGCCAAACTAAAAGTAATGTGGCACTGAGGATCTTGCCTTTGTTCCACAACTATTTTCATTTTTCCAATGTTTGCTATAGTATCAATTCCTGTTTCACTTCTTATGACGATCTGTTTCACAGTTTTATTAAAAGTAATACATTATTTTTAATTTGCATAAAAAATTATTTATAATTTGTACATTCACAAACGTTGATAATGATTTGTATTGACTTTTAATGGTTATATATACAGGATGATTCTAAATTTTTTTTACAATAAAAGAGGGGTGATAGTACACATCAAAACAAACAATATTAAATGGGAGACCAAGGGTCCCAAACGTTTACAAAGGAGATAGCCGCTATTAAAGTTTAGGGACCAAAATTTCAAATAAACATAAAAAACGGAAAAATCGGTCGATTGATTTGCGGTTTTCACTAAAATTATTCTTTATGTCGGCATTTTCTTGAAATTAAATTATAAAGATAAATTTCAAAAAATCCCGATAGAGGGCGTTTTAGACTTTGGAGTAACGGACAACTCTTTTTTGACGTTATTTTTTGCGTTCAAATTTCAAATGATTATAAAAAAACGGAAAAATTGGTTGATTGATTTGCGGTTTTCACTAAAACTATTCTTTATGTAGGAATTTTCATAAAAATAAATTATAAAGATAAATTTCAAAAAATGCCGATAGAGGGCGCTTTAGATTTTGGAGTAACGGACAACTCTTTTTTGACGTTATTTTTTGCATCTTATTAAATGCTTTCGTAAGCTTAGACTTAAACTTAAATTTTGAGTTCAAAATCTGAATAGTTGGGAGTGGTTAAGTAGACAAACTGAGCTGTGTTCAGAGGGTTCAAATTTCAAATGATTATAAAAACGGAAAAATTGATCGATTCGTTTGCGGTTTTCGCTAAAACTAATTTTTAAATCAGCATTTTCTTGAAAATAAATTTTAAAGATAAATTTCGCAAAATGCCGATAGAAGGCGGCTTAGACTTTGGTGTAGCGTACAACTATTTTTAACAGTTATTTTTTAAATCTCATTAAATGCTTTCAAATGCATAGACTTAAATTTTGGGCTCAAATTCTGAATCGTTGGGAGTGGTTAAGTAGCACAAATTGAACTGTGTTCAGTGAGTTCAAGTTTCAAATGATTATAAAAAACGGAAAAATTGGTTCATTGATTTGCGGTTTTCAGTAAAACTATTCTTTATGTTGGTATTTTCTTAAAAATAAATTTCAAAAAATGTCGATAGAGGGCGCTTTAGACTTTGGAGTAACGAACAACTATTTTTTGCCGTTATTTTTTGCATCTCATTAATTGTTTTCGGAAGCTTAGACTTAAAGAGCTCAAAATCAGAATAGTAGCGAGTGGTTAAGTAGCACAAACTGAACTGTTTTTAAGGGTGGTGGGGAGAGGTTCAAATTTAAAATAATTATAGAAAATGGAAAAATTGGTCGATTCGTTTGCGGTTTAAAATAAAACTATTCTTTAAGCCAGTATCTTCTTAAAAATAAATTTTAAAGATAAATTAAAAAAAAATTCCATAAGAGGACGCCTTAATAGGGATGAGATTTCCGCTTTTTTGGACACCAGTATAATCTTAGAGAAAATGTTGTTCTCTAAAATCGCAAAAATGTGTCGATTAAATAATATAGCATTTTCTCTTAGATTTTACTGGTGTGCAAAAAAGCAGAAATTTCATCCCTACCTTAAATTTCAGATTAACCAAAAATTAATTTTAACCATTATTTTTTGGTTCTAATTAAATGCTTGCAAAAGGTTATTAAATGTTTTCAGAAGCTTAGATTTAAACTTAAATTTTGATATCAAATTCTGAATAGTTGGGAGGGGTTAAGAAGCGCAAACTGAAGTGCGTTCAGGAGTTGAAATTTAATCCTCCCCCCTCCTCGACAACAATTCAATTTTTCGCTACTTAAACACTCCCAACGATTCAGAATTTGAGCCCAAAATTTAAGTCTATGCATTTGAAAGCATTTAATGAGATTAAAAAAATAACAGCTAAAAATAGTTGTACGCTACTCCAAAGTCTAAGGCGCCCTCTATCAGCATTTTGTGAAATTTATCTTAAAAATTTATTTTCAAGAAAATGCTGATTTAAAAATTAGTTTTAGCGAAAACTGCAAACGAATAGACCAATTTTTCCGTTTTTTATAATCATTTGAAATTTGAACCCTCTGAACACAGCTCAGTTTCAGTGTTGGGCACGTTCACAAAATAAACGAACTAACTCAAACTCACGTTCAATTTCTGAAAAGTTATTTAAGTTCACGTTCAAACTCAAAAATTTTCAAACGAACTCGTTCAAATCAAACTCATTTGTAAAAATGAACGAAGTTCACTAAAAAGTTCACTTTTTTTATGTTTGGATATTATTGTCCAAATTTACAAAATTTTGTGAACTAATCATTTGATTATTCGATTTGTCCACGCTTCACTTAAGAATAAAGTACAGTTCCAGAAATAAGCCTGGTCCAGTCTGGACCGAGCTTTCAGATAAAGGAAGACCTGGGCACGACCCAAAAAACTAATGATCAGACTCGACCCACCCCGAGTCCATGTAGATTTCTAAACGGCATTTGAATGGAAACTAGTTTGACGTGCCATTTCCAAAACTTTCTTCTATCTCATACATACATTTTGATATTTTTTAAAAATAGTTACTCATTTTAATGCTTTAATAATTTTACAATAACAATTCAATATCATACCAACTTTGACTTTTATCTTAAATTTCTACTTCAGTCAATTAATCGGAGTAAAAACGAATTCCCGTCTCTGCACGAGCCGATAGACAATAGAGTGATAGCCAGATTTTTTTTTTCAAATTATGGGAGGACCTACTTGCCTCACCAAAAAATAATCATATACAAAAATTTAGTTCAGTTCTAGAACTAACTACTAGAACGTAACGTTCTAGAATGTGAACTTTTAGGTGGTGCAATATTGAAAATGGCACAAAATTCGCTATTGCAGTGCCCCCTTCCGGCGGATATTTTTAAAATTCAGGAAGGACCAATTAGTCATAGTCATACACTTACACAAAAAATTTGGTTCAATTCAATGTGTAACTTCATATATTTTTTGGTCGGTACAATATTGAAAATGGTACAAAAATCGCGATTGCAGCGCCCCCTTCCGACGGATTCTTTTAAAATTCAGGGAGGACCAATAAGCCATAGTCATACACTTACACAAAAAAATTGGTACAATTCGATGCATAACTTCATATACTTTTGGTTGGTACAATATTGAAAATGGCACAAACACGCGATTGCACTCTCTGGATGTCTGTGTGCATACCCTTCGAGACAATGCTGGTCTGAGTATTGTGCTTTAGTAATTGCTCCTTTTTGCTAGTTTGGAACTTAGTATTAATTTTACAGAAGAGGAGGGGCTAACATACCTTATAACAATTGCGATAGACAAAAAACAGACACAAGAGGGAGATCTTATAATGGTTCCGTTTAATTTTTTAGCTCACAGTAGAGGTCTGCACGGGCCGGGCCGCGGCCCGAAGCCCGAGCCCGGCCCGGCCCGCGGGCCGGGTTCGGGCCGATTTCCAATAATGGCATTCGGGCCGGGCCGGGCTCGGGCCTTACTTCTGAAGACTCGGGCCGGGTCGGGCCGGGCCTAGTCACTAATCTTTCGGGCCGGGCCGGGCTCGGGCCTTAATTTTTTTGCTGGACGGGCCGGGCCTAACTTATTTTTTTCCGTACGAAGCCGAGACTGATCTATTCTTCCTAGTTTTCATGGACCAAAATAATCAGTTCCCATTGAATCTTCCTATATGAAAATCCTTTTCTCGACTTTTTATAAATCAGTAATATTTGGTTTTGTCCAAAAATGTTTGCAAAAAAGGCATATACTTTTAAGCTGTCATTATTCTACAATTAAACATTAGAATTTATCCTTTTAAAGAATCGTAGATTACTAGGCGTTTTAAAATAGAACTAAACACACACACACACACACACACACACAAAAAAAAAAAAAAAAAAAAAAAAAAAAAATGAAAAAATAAACATGATTATGACGGAATTTTTTTTAAACTGAAAACTGAAAGTTTCTTTTAAAATGTTCATCTATGCAAAATGAATACAACAATACGGGAGAAAAAAAAATATATTAAACATTTACATCTGTTAAGAAGGGAATGTATTTTTTTTTTTTTTTTTTTTTTTTTTTCGTTCCAAAGCGATTTCGTCTTTGGAAATTTTACCATATACCGCTTTTTCGACTTTTTGTCTCCATTACAGGGAATATGGATTAATAATACTAGTGATAACTGAAACATTTACATACAACAAACAAAGATTCATTTAAAAGCGTAAATATCACAGCCTACGGCACTTCTGCATAAATGGAGATTATAAACATGAAAAAAAAAAAAGACTAATATAATTTTTTTTTGGTCAGAACGCTTCCATAAGATTAAAGATCAATGTTCTGTAGAAATTCACTTGAGCCGGGCCGAGTTCGGGCCGAATTTTAAACTTTTTTTTCCGGACCGGGCCGAGCTCGGGCCGAAATTTTAACTTTCGGGCCGGGCCGGGTCGGGCCAATATTTTTTTCGTTCGGGCCGGGCCCGGGCCGAAATTTTAACTTTCTGGCCGGGCTCGGGCCTGGAAATTTCGGCCCGTGCAGACCTCTACTAGTCACTAATCTTTTCGGGCCGGGCTGGGCTCGGGCCTTAATTTTTTTGCTGGAGTATCCTGGCCGGGCCTAACTTTTTTTTCCGTACGAAGCCGAGACTGATTCCATTCTTCCTAGTTTTCATGGATCAAAATAATCAGTTCCTATTGAATCTTCCTCTATGAAAATCCTTTTATCGACTTTTTATAAATCAGTAATATTTGGCTTTGTCCAAAAATTTCTGCAAAAAAAAAAGCATATACTTTTAAGCCGTCATTATTCTACAATTAAGCATTAGAATTTAATCCTTTTAAAGAATCGTAGATTACTAGGCGTTTTAAAATAGAATTAAACACACACACACACACACAAAAAAAAAAAAAAAAAAAAAAAAAAAAACATGATTATGACGGAATTTTTTTTTAAACTGAAAACTGAAAGTTTCTTTTAAAATGTTCATCTATGTAAAATGAATACAACAATACGGGAGAAAAAAATATATTAAACATTTACATCTGTTAAGAAGGGAATGCATTTTTTTTCGTTCGTCTTCGGAAATTTTACCATATACCGCTTTTTCGATTTTTTGTCTCCATTACAGGGAATATGGATTAATAATACTAGTGATAACTGAAACATTTACATACAACAAACAAAGATTCATTTAAAAGCATAAATATTGCAGCCTACGGCACTTCTGTATAAATGGAGATTATAAACATGGAAAAAAAAAGACTAATATAATTTTTTTTGTTAGAACTCTTCCATAAGATTAAAGATCAATGTTCTGTAGAAATTCACTCGAGCCGGGCCGGGTTCGGGCCGAATTTTAAACTTTTTTCCGGACCGGGCCGAGCTCGGGCCGAAATTTTAACTTTCGGGCCGGGCCGGGTCGGGCCATTATTTTTTTCGTTCGGGCCGGGCCGGGCTCGGGCCGAAATTTTAACTTTCGGGCCGGGCCGGGTCGGGCCATTATTTTTTTCGTTCGGGCCGGGCCGGGCTCGGGCCGAAATTTTAACTTTCGGGCCGGGCCGGGTCGGGCCAATATTTCTTTCGTTCGGGCCGGGCCGGGCCGGGCCCGGGCAGAAATTTTAACTTTCGGGCCGGGCCCGGGCCTGGAAATTTCGGCCCGTGCAGACCTCTAGCTCACAGGCTATCATAGCCTGAGAGCTTATGTGCCCGTCCGTTCTGTATGTACGTGCGTTCGTGCGTAACGCGATAACTCATGATAAAAATATCGGATCCACTTGAAATTTTGTATATTGGTATATCCTGATAAGGCGCTTCCCTGATTAGCTTTTGGAGTTCATTCGATATGTATAAGAGGGGGAACGGGGGGGGGGCTCATGCCCCTCCCCTTAATTGATATAAACGGGATTTTCATGCAGAATTAACAGTTTTCGTTCAAAATTTAGATATAGGATCATTCTGATGAGGCGAGTCCGTGGCTCTTATTAGGTGTTCATTGAATAAGTATAAACAGGGGGAACGGGGGGCTCATGCCCCTCCCCTTAATTGATATAAACGGGATTTTCACGCAGAATTAACAGTTTTCGTTCAAAATTTAGATATAGGATCATTCTGATGAGGCGAGTCCGTGGCTGTTATTAGGTGTTCATTGAATAAGTATAAACAGGGGGAATGGGGGTTCTAATACCCCTCCCCTTAACTTATATAAATGGATTTTTCAAGCAGAATTGTCAGATTTCGTTCAAATCTCTGAATAGTTTTGGAAATTTAATAGTTAAGTATAAAAGAGGGGAATAACTGCTCTTAAATTATATGAATGCTAAATGGGTTTTTATTAAGAATTGTCCGATTTGCTCTGAATTTTGGATATAGATTTTTTATATGATAAAGCATGTCCTTGATAGTTTAGGAGGTTCAATGATTAAGTATAAAAAAGGAGAAAGGGGAGAGCTGTTTCCCCTTCTTAATTTTTTTTTCAAACGGAATTAACGAAAATACAAGGCTGCAATGTACAATTAGTATGCGTAGCCTGTGAGCTCAATGCCATCAGTTTAACTGGGCAATATTCTTTTTATTTATTAAATACGGAACTCTAAAAATTACTTATTACAGTTTCCCTTTCATGCTTATGTTTTTCATTTAAAAAAGGGGGTCATGGGCTGCGTAAATAGGCACATTTATTTCAATGTATTGATCTTTCCAAATTTATTTCGGTATGTCTCATTGTAAACTAAATTGATTTTAAAATGTGTCCTTAACTGTATCTAAATATCTGAAATTTTAATAACATTAACACATTTCCACGGATTGGAGGCTTAAAAATATAAAAATTTCTATACTGGTAAATCTTTAAAAAAAGAAAAAAAAAAAAAAAAAAAACCAGAAAAATTTATTGTAGACAGATTCTTTATTAAGAAATTTGCCGTCTTTTACAAATGTGTTATGATTTTTTTTTACACGGATTATTCTATCCATTTTGCACCGATCTAGAAATTGTTTCGTTTAAGATAGGATTTCGTTTAAGATAGGATTTTTGTAGCACCTGTTTCCCCCATCCCCTAGCATTGTATATGAACTATTCTTTAAAGAAAAGTTTAATTGTTGAATCATAGTAATTTAAAATTAGAATAAACTATGGCTATAGCGGAATCCATCGATTTTCCGTAGAAGACAATATTCCGTCTTAGACAAATTCTACTCTGTCTGTGGATTCGCAGGAACTTGAAAATCTTTCCGATTTAGACATATTTCCGCCTTAAACAATCCACCTTGTACAGAGAGTTTACTGGATATATCTATTTTCAGCGAAATTGTATACAGCCCAGGTCCGGTTCGGCGCGACCCGAGTCTGCAGAAGAAGTAAGACTAGGATACTACCCAGAGAAGTGATATTCAGACTTAACCCGTCCTGAGGCTGGTGTAGGCCTCTAAATGGCATTTGAAAAAGGGAAAAAGTGTACTAAAATCTAGAAAAATTGTAAATAAATTATGAAAAAATTGAACGTAAATTTGAACGTAAATTTCGTTCAAACTAGTCTATTTTTTGAGTTTCCGTTCAGTTCACGCTCGTTTATAAAATAGTGAACGAAGTTCAGTTCAAAGTTCACAAATAGTGAGCGAAACTCGTGAGTTTTCGTTCAGTGAGCGTGTTCATACCCAACACTGCTCAGTTTGTCTACTTAACCACTCCCAACTATTCAGATTTTGAGCTAAAAATTTAAGTTTAAGTCTAAGCTTACGAAAGCATTTAATAAGATGCAAAAAATAACGTCAAAAAAGAGTTGATCGTTACTCCAAAGTCTAAAGCGCCCTCTATCGGCATTTTTTGAAATTTATCTTTATAATTTATATTCACGAAAATTCCTACATAAAGAATAGTTTTAGTGAAAACCGCAAATCAATCGAACAATTTTTCCGTTTTTTTTTTTTTTTTTTTTTTTTTTTTTAATAGTCATTTGAAATTTGAACCCTCTGAACACAGCTCAGTTTGTCTACTTAACCACTCCCAACTATTCAGATTTCGAGCTCAAAATTTAAGTTTGAGTCTAAGCTTACGAAAATATTTAATTAGAAGCAAAAAATAATGGCAAAAAATAGTTGTTCGTTACTCCAAAGTCTAAAGCGCCCACTATCGTCATTTTTTGAAATGTATCTTTATAATTTAATTTCAAGAAAATGCCGTCATAAAGAATAATTTTAGTAAAAACCGCAAATCAATCGACGGATTTCTCCGTTTTTTTATGCTTATTTGAAATTTTGGTCCCTAAACTTTAATGGCGGCTATCTTTTTAGGAAAACGTTTGGGACCCTTGGTCTCCTATTTAATATTGCTTGTCTTGATGTGTACTATCACCGCTCTTTTATTGTAATAAAAATTTAGAATCACCCTGTATATTCATATATGTATGTATACATATAAAAGTAATCGTTTTTGACTTGTTCGGTTACAAATTTAGCATTGATCTAGTTCGATCATTGTAATTTAGCAGTGTAAAATTTTGTCTGATAGGGAAGCAAATATTAAATTGTACACGTACATCTAAGGCCTGAAGAAATATGTTATGTTAAATAATAGTAAAAAAGTTGCTGTCCAAACTGATGTTTCTATTGTTACTTTAAAATATGCACTGTTCTTCGACCAACATGAAAATTAAAGAAATTCTTGTAGAATACAATGGGTAAATAAATATTTGTTCATATGTCCTTGCTTAAAACTCATTAACATATTTTTATAATTAAACTACTTTTGAGTAACACTAGACAATTATTAAAATGATTTTTAAAAAGTGAAACATCGACATTTGAGAATATTTCACAAATAATTCATTTCTATTGTTGTTTTTTTTTCGTTATTGTGTTGTTTTTGAGTTTTTCAAACGAAAAACAAATGAGAAATTATACATCAAACGAGGCAAATGAGGTGTTATTCTAGTTCATATCATAATCCAGTTCATATTATAACTAGATTTATAAATATTCAGATCTTGGTGCAATAGTTGTTTCACTCTCATGCAAAAATGCATGAATTCAAAATTTATTACAATTCTGTATATTAAATTGATTAGTATGGAGATAACAGCACTCCATTTTAAATAGGACATATTCATCATGGCAATCTAGAATCATTGCCTATCATTGGATGTCATTGAATTTACTTTGTACGATAGAATTTAATAGAATGCAGAAATCTTTCATGAATATCTTTTTTAATTTTGATTCGATTTTCATAAAATTTGAAATGTCGTTAGAAAGTACAATAGCATACAGCAATTGCACCAAGATCTGAACATTTGCAAAAGTAATTATGATACGAAAGCACCTCATCGGTCACGTTTGTCATACAGTTTCCGAATGCAATTTTATTAGGCAACTTTGTGATTAAAATGCACAAGAATTTTTTTAATACCGACCCTACATGTATGTCTAAAAAAAAAAAAAAAAAAAAAAAGACATCTGGCACTCGGGGACTGCCGCGGTAAAGCTATTGCATAGCATTTTTTATCAACTTATGCAATCATATTTATTTATTTACTTTTTACTTATGAAGTTTTTTTGTCTTTGATATTAATTCAAGTTATACTTTTTGAGCGTGATGACCGATAACAAAACATTTTTTTTCTTTTATTGAATAAATGAGAAATTAATATCGTTTAAAATATTTTTATTATCTTACAATACATGTAGGTTAATCAGGAATTTTTATCATTGAAACTATACGTTTACGGTAGCTGAAATAAAAAACATAAGTTTGAGACTTGATATTCTCAAAATATCTGAAAAATACCGCTTTCATGTCTGCCGAAGTCTACCGAAGGATACCGTGCCGAAGTCTGCCAAACTGAAGCGACGTTAGCCGGAGTGTTAGCTTTTTTTTCTCGTTACGGAATTTCTAGATTCTTTCGCCGCGCTCAAAGCCCGCGATAAAAGCTATGCAATACCTTAAAAAATTACCAAACAAAATTTGGCCGCACTACGAAAGTTAGATCGCGAGTTATAAGCATTATAAATTTTCCGATCCTCGCCGTGGGGGTCTCCTGTCACCAAAAATTAACATTGTCTCATTAAAAATTACCAAACGAAATTTGGCCGCGCTACGAAAATTAGATCGCGAGTTATAAGCATTTTAAATTTTTCGACCCTCACCGTGGGGGGGGGGGGGGTCCCTGTCACCAAAAGTAACACCGTCTCATAATAAATTACCAAACAAAATGTGGCCGCCCTACGAAAATTAGATCGCGAGTTATAAGCATTTTAAAATTTTCAACACTCACCATGGGGGGTCTCCTGTTACCAAAATTTAACACTGTTTCATAATAAATCATTAAACAAAATTTGGCCGCGCTGCGAAAATTGATCGCGAGTTATAAGCATTTTAAATTTTTCGACCCTCACCGTGGGGGGTCTCCTGTCCCCAAAAGTAACACCGTCTCATAATAAATTACCAAACAAAATGTGGCCGCCCTACGAAAATTAGATCGCGAGTTATAAGCATTTTAAAATTTTCAACACTCACCATGGGGGGTCTCCTGTTACCAAAATTTAACACTGTTTCATAATAAATCATTAAACAAAATTTGGCCGCGCTGCGAAAATTGATCGCGAGTTATAAGCATTTTAAATTTTTCGACCCTCACCGTGGGGGGTCTCCTGTCACCAAAAATTAACACTCTCTCATAATAAATTACCAAACAAAATTTGGCCGCGATACGAAAATTAGATCGCGAGTTATAAGCATTTTAAATTTTTCGACCCTCACCGTGGGGGGTCTCCTGTCACCAAAAGTAACACTGTCTCATAATAAATTACCAAACAAAATTTGGCCGCACTACGAAAATAAGATCGCGTGTTATAAGCATTTTAAATTTTTCAACCCTCACCATGGGGGGTCTCCTGTCACCAAAAATTAACACTGTCTCATAATAAATTACTAAACAAAATTTGGCCGCGCTACGAAAATTAGATCGCGAGTTATAAGCATTTTAAATTTTTCGATCCTCACCGGGTCTGCTGTCACCAAAAATTAACACTCTCTCATAATAAATTACCAAACAAAATTTGGCCGCGCTACGAAAATTAGATTGTGAGTTATAAGCATTTTAAATTTTTCGATCCTCACCCGGCGGGGGGGTCTCTTGTAACCAAAATTTTAAACAGTCTCATAATAAATTACCAAACAAAATATGGCCGCGCTACGAAAATTAGATCGCGAGTTATAAGCATTTTAAATTTTTCGATCCTCACCCGGGGGGGGGGGGCTCCTGTCACCAAAAATTAACACTCTCTCATAATAAATTACCAAACAAAATTTGGCCGCGATACGAAAATTAGATCGCGAGTTATAAGCATTTTAAATTTTTCGACCCTCACCGTGGGGGGTCTCCTGTCACCAAAAGTAACACTGTCTCATAATAAATTACCAAACAAAATTTGGCCGCACTACGAAAATAAGATCGCGTGTTATAAGCATTTTAAATTTTTCAACCCTCACCATGGGGGGTCTCCTGTCACCAAAAATTAACACTGTCTCATAATAAATTACTAAACAAAATTTGGCCGCGCTACGAAAATTAGATCGCGAGTTATAAGCATTTTAAATTTTTCGATCCTCACCGGGTCTGCTGTCACCAAAAATTAACACTCTCTCATAATAAATTACCAAACAAAATTTGGCCGCGCTACGAAAATTAGATTGTGAGTTATAAGCATTTTAAATTTTTCGATCCTCACCCGGCGGGGGGGTCTCTTGTAACCAAAATTTTAAACAGTCTCATAATAAATTACCAAACAAAATATGGCCGCGCTACGAAAATTAGATCGCGAGTTATAAGCATTTTAAATTTTTCGATCCTCACCCGGGGGGGGGGGGCTCTTGTAACCAAAAATTTAAACTGTCTCATAATAAATTACCAAACAAAATTTGGCCGCGATACGAAAATTAGATTGCGAGTTATAAGCAATTTAAATTTTTCGATCCTCACCCGGGGGGGGGGTCTCTTGTAACCAAAAATTTAAACTGTCTCATAATAAATTACCAAACAAAATATGGCTTCGCTACGAAAATTAGATCGCGAGTTATAAGCTTTTTAAATTTTTCGACCCTCACCGTGGGGGGTCTCCTGTCACCAAAAATTAACACTGTCTCATAATAAGTTACCAAACAAAATTTGGCCGCGCTACGAAAATTAGATCGCGAGTTATAAGCATTTTAAATTTTTCGATCCTCACCCGGGGGGGGGGGGGCTCTTGTAACCAAAAATTTAAACTGTCTCATAATAAATTACCAAACAAAATATGGCCGCGCTACGAAAATTAGATCGCGAGTTATAAGCTTTTTAAATTTTTCGACCCTCACCGTGGGGGGTCTCCTGTCACCAAAAATTAACACTGTCTCATAATAAATTACCAAACAAAATTTGGCCGCGCTACGAAAATTAGATCGCGAGTTATAAGCTTTTTAAATTTTTCGACCCTCACCGTGGGGGGTCTCCTGTCACCAAAAATTAACACTGTCTCATAATAAATTACCAAACAAAATATGGCCGCGCTACGAAAATTAGATCGCGAGTTATAAGCATTTTAAATTTTTCGATCCTCACCCGGGGGGGGGCTCTTGTAACCAAAAATTTAAACTGTCTCATAATAAATTACCAAACAAAATTTGGCCGCGATACGAAAATTAGATTGCGAGTTATAAGCAATTTAAATTTTTCGATCCTCACCCGGGGGGGGGGGGTCTCTTGTAACCAAAAATTTAAACTGTCTCATAATAAATTACCAAACAAAATATGGCCGCGCTACGAAAATTAGATCGCGAGTTATAAGCTTTTTAAATTTTTCGACCCTCACCGTGGGGGGTCTCCTGTCACCAAAAATTAACACTGTCTCATAATAAGTTACCAAACAAAATTTGGCCGCGCTACGAAAATTAGATCGCGAGTTATAAGCATTTTAAATTTTTCGATCCTCACCCGGGGGGGGGGGGGGCTCTTGTAACCAAAAATTTAAACTGTCTCATAATAAATTACCAAACAAAATATGGCCGCGCTACGAAAATTAGATCGCGAGTTATAAGCTTTTTAAATTTTTCGACCCTCACCGTGGGGGGTCTCCTGTCACCAAAAATTAACACTGTCTCATAATAAATTACCAAACAAAATTTGGCTGCGCTACGAAAATTAGATCGCGAGTTATAAGCATTTTAAATTTTTCGACCCTCACCGTGTGGGGGGGGGGGGGGTCTCTTGTCACGAAAAATTAACACTGTCTCATAATAAATTACCAAACAAAATTTGGCCGCGCTACGAAAATTAGATCGCGAGTTATAAGCATTTTAAATTTTTCGATCCTCACCATTGGGCGTGTCTCCAGTCACCAAAAGCTACATTATCCTACCTTGTTTTATCTTAAGACGATTTTTTTCTATACACATTCTATCAGGAATTTTTATCATTGAAACTATAGATTTATGGTAACTGAAATAAGAAACATAAATTTGAGATTTGATATCCTCTAAATATCTGAAAAATACCGCGTCAATGTCTGCCGAAGTCTACCGAAGGATACCATGCCGAAGTCTGCCGAGCTGAAACGACGTTAGCCGAGTGTTAGGTTTTTTCGTTACGGATGTGTTAGGATTTTTCGCGTTACGGAATTTTTGGAATCGGTCGCCGCGCTCAAAGCCCGCGATAAAAGCTATGCAATAGCTTAAAAAAAAAACATAAAAGGTGTGGCTTTTTATTCTTCCTCTCCCCCCCCCCCCTCCCTCCTTTCCGGCCTTGAAGGAACACGGAAATAAAATAAATTCTTGCGCAATGCAATAGTTTTTTTTTTTATTTTCTTTTTAAATAAACTTTTTCTTTATTCAGATACCTTTTCATGATACATTCATTAATAATCTCCACTTAGCTGCCTTTTTGCAACATTTATTATCTGCATTTACTCAACTGCATACAGATTATTATTAGAATGACTTTTTCAAAGTGGAATATGTATGTATATATTTCTGCCAAATTCATTTTTATTGTTTTATTCCTCATTGATGTCTTGTCGTTGAATTTTTTTTTTTTCAGACTAAGAAATACGTATTCTTTTCGGACATTTGTCTAGCCAGAAAGAAAAGCTGAATGGATCACGAAACTAAAGATAATGATCATTTCTAGACTATTCATGCAAATGTATTTTAAAACTACGCTCACCCAGAGCATGCATGATAAAATGCATTTTTTAAAGAATCAATAGATTTCACAATTTCTTTTTAATATCTTACGATCAGTAAATTCATATATAAATGAATAAAAATAAAATAAATCGGAAAGAGTTCCATATCATGTCCCTTTTTTTGTGAGCATTTTTTGGCATTAAATGAACTGATATGGTTGCGATATTCAGCCTTTAGGGATGCTTTTTTAGCTCACAGGCTATCAAAGCCTGAGAGCTTATGTGCCCGCCCGTTCTGTATTATGTATAGATAACTCATGATAAAAATATCCGATCCACTTGAAATTTTGTATATAGGTATATTTTGATAAGGCGCTTCCCTGATTAGTTTTTGGAGTTCATTCGATTTGTAGAAGAGGGGGAACAGGGGACTCATGCCCCTCCCCTTAATTGATATAAATCTTTTTTTCATGCAGAATTATGAGTTTTCCTTCAAAATTTAGATATTGGCTAATTCTGATAAAGCACTTCCCTTGCGATTACCCCCCCCCCCCCCCCGCTTTAAATTTGATAAATGGGTTTTTATGCAGAATTGTCTGATTTACTTTTAATTTTGGATGTAGATTCTTTCTGATAAGGCGACTCTGAATAGTTTTGGAAGTTTAATAGTTAAGTATAAAAGAGGGGAATAACTCCTCTCAAATAATATAAATGGGTTTTTATTAAGAATTTTCCGATTTGCTCCGAATTTCGAATATCGATTTTTTATATGATAAAGTATGTCGCTGATTAGCCTAGGGGGTTCAATGATTAAATATAAAAAGGGGGAAATGGGGAGAGCTGCTTCCCCTCCTTAAATTGTTTTTCGAATGAAATTAACCTTTGAATATATAAGGCTGTAATGTACAATTAGTATGCGTAGCCTGTGAGCTCAATGGCATCAGTTTAACTGGGCAATATTCTTTTTATTATCATTATCCAACAAAGTTGAAAAGTGCTTGTGCATTCGGTTTGTCTGTCCGTCTGTCCACACCCTAACTTCCGTAAATACACTCGGATTTTTATGCCATTGATACAGCTTATTTAAGGTCACCAAAGCACAAAAAAAAAAAAAAAAAAAAAAAAAAAAAAAAAAAAAAAATTTTGATGACATTGTGGTATATGGGGGAAAACCGTTTGGAAAGTATTTCAATGGCATTACGCTATTTCTAATGTATTGAAACTGATATAAACCACTGAATTTCATTAAGATCACGTTAAAACAGAACATTCATAGCACTTTTTATTAATTTACAGGGACACACAAAAAATTTCCGTTATTCTTCCACAACACAATAGATATTTTAGTAAACTTTTCTTTATTCAGCTGCCTTTTCATGATACATTTATTAATAATTTCTACTTAGCTGCCTTTGTGCAACATTTATTATCTGCATTTACTCAGCTGCCTTTGTATAACAACAGACTATTATAAGAATGACTTTTTCGAAGTGGAATATGTACGTATACATTTCTGAAAAATTCATTTCTATCGATTTTTTTACCATTCATATCTCGTCGTTGAAATTTTTTTTTTCAGACTAAGAAGTACGTATTTATTTCTGACAGTTTCTAGCCGGAAAGAAAAGCTGAATTGATCATGAAACCAAAGATAATGATGATTTCTAGACTATTCATGCATATGTATTTAAAAACTACGCTTACGCAGAAAATGAATGATAAAATCTATTTTTTAAAGAATCAATAGATTTCACCAGTTCGTATTAAAATCTTAAGATCAGTAAATACATATATAAATGAATAAAAATAAAATTAATTCCACACAATAAAATTAATTCAATATCCCGTGCATTTTTATTATTTATTTATTTATTTATTTGACCATTTTTTGGCATTAAATGAACCGATGTGGTTGTGATCTTTAGCCTTTTGAGTTGCTTTTTTTAGCACTTTCCAACAAAGTTGAAAAGTGTTTATGCATTCGGTATGTCTGCCCGTCTGTCCACGCTCTAACTCCCGTAAATATACTCGGATTTTCATACAAATGATAAAGCTTGTTTAGGGTCACCAAAGCATAAAAGAATTCGATTACATTATGGTGTATTAGGAAAAATCGTTTTGGAGAGTATTCTAATGATATTACGCTATATCAAATATATTGAAACTGATATAAATCACTGAATTTCATTATAATTATTTTAAAACAGAGTATTCATAGCACTTTTTAATAATTTACAGGGACACACAAAAGAATTGGGTTATTCTTGCACAATACAATAGATGTCTTAATAAACTTTTCTTTATTCAGCTGCCTTTATGACACATTTATTAATAATTTCCATTTAGCTGCCTTTGTGCAACATGTATTATCTTCATTTACTCAGCCGCCTTTTTATAACTGCATATTATTATTAGAATTACTTTTTCGAAGTCGAATATGCATGTATACATTTCTGATAAATTCATTTTTATTGATTTTCTTCCCATTGATGTCTTGTCTTTGAATTTTTTTTCAGACTAAGAAGTACGTATTCATTTCGGGCAGTTATCTATCCGGAAAGGAAAGCTGAATGGATCATGAAACCAAAGATAATGAAGATTTCTAGACTATTCATGTAAATGTATTTTAAAACTACGCTCACGCAGAACATGAATGATAAAATCTATTTTGTAAAGAATCAATGTATTTCAGTTTTTTTTAATTTCTTAAGATCAGTAAATACATATACTAACAAGATAGAAAAAAATCATGCTACAAGCATATATTATGAAATACTTTCCAACACATTCAGAAAGCGGTAACAAAAATGCACCGTTTAATAAGTTAAAATATTATATTTATTTCAACAATATGGAAACGCATTTTCTATTAGGAAGTTGTAAGAGACATATATCAATTTAATTACATGTGAAATAGTTTTACATAATTAAAATATGCCGCAAATAATGTTCGCTCCCTATAACATTATGAAACGGATTCTTTTGCCTTGTAAGTGAATAAAAAAAAATTCTTTATGCGGCATATTCCACAAAATTTATATTTCTGTGCCTGTCATAAATCCATATCAATTTCTTTATTTTTCGACGAGTGTAACATCATTAAAAATAACTTGAAACTCTTTTAGCCCATCGGCCGTAATGTAACGGAATACTTTTGACTGTTCTTTTATTTGTACTATATGTCCGATTTTACTAAAATTTTAAATAAATCAACAAAATTCAGCAACAAATGTATATTTAAAATTTCAAATGATTTGGTTGGATAGTTTTTATGCTGTTATATGCGGCCAGGTAGACGGTCGGATCAGACGACAACAATAGGTGCTATACTTATTTATATAATTACGAAAACGCACCTAAAAACCAGTTACATTTAAAAGCGCATGCCGAGATCGAAAACATTTTCAGCAATTATTACTCAAAGACAGTATTGTAATCGATTTCTTTTGTGTGTCCCTGTAAATGGATTAAAAAAGCTATGAAGGCCCTATTCTAATGTAATGGTAGTAAAATTCAGTGACTTACATTAGTCTCAATGCATTTTCAATAGCGTAATATCATTAAAAAACTCTGCAAACGATTTTTTCCCCATAGACCATAATGTAATGGAATTCTTTTGAGTACTCCTGTAAATGAGCTATTAATTGCACATACTTCACATGCATTACCAAATATGCCAAGAGGATGCTAAATAAGGTCTACCAATTGCATGAAAAATCTGAACATATTTACGGGAGGTAGAGCGTGAAAAAACGGAGAGACAAACCGAATGCATAAACACGTTTCGACTTTGTTGAAAAGAGTTAAAAATGAATAAAAACAAAATAAATCATTAATTTGTATTTGTTACAGGAAAGCAGGACATGAACAGGAGAGGAAAAGGTATAATTGAAAGTTTAAAATTTTAACAGATTTTTGCATTTATGTAGCTTAAAAAAAATACCCAAAACCTTTGTGATAAATGGATATATGGAATATGCAAACCATATACGCGCTGCGGGTCAACCAGCAAATGAATAAAAATTAAATTAAAAAAAAAGACAGTTTTCAACTTGTTAGGCCAAAAAAAAAAAAAAAAAAGTATGTTAATTTGAAAGTTTAAAATTTTGACAGATTTTTATATTTATGAACCGAAAAATAATAATAATATAAAAAAAAAAACTTTGTTACAAAATGAATGTATGGTATATACAAATCATATACGCCGGACGGATCAACTGGAAAGGGGATAAAAATAAGATAAATCATAATTTTCAACATAAACCGTAATTTTTATTAACTTTTTGTTAAAGCAAAAAGAAAGTCTGTAATTTGAAAGTTTAAAAATTTGATTCATATCAAAATACATTTTTAATATATAAATATCACCATTATAGAATATTACAAATCATCATCTATTTTGAATACAATTTATAAATTGAATGTCAATACACGATACAAATTAAATTTTGAACAACATTTATTAAATCAACAAATCACTAATGATTTTTTTAAGACTAGATCTAACTACTTATAAATGAAATATTAAATAAGATTCAAACAATATAACATTTAAATTTGTCAAAAGATCAATATTTATATGCATTAGAAATCTGTGTGATACAATTGATATATGATATATAAAAATTATATACGCAGGACGGATGTAGTAAATGCATAAAATGAAATGAATCATAATTTTCAACATGTTAGGACGCATAAGAAGTAAGTACAGTAGAGTCTCCTGTTATTCCAAACTCTCTGTTCCGAAAATCCGCTTATTTCGAATAGATTTCAGAAAAAATACCGATATTTTTAACTTAAAAACAGGAAAAATTTAAAAAGATGTCCATGAAAAAAAAACGTGCAATTTTTGTTACACAAAATAGTTAAATAGAAACATACAGAAAGCCTAAGCTTCATGAAAACGTCTGAAACCAAATTGGAATGAAAACTGGTTGCTTTCCGTACATGTCTACTACAACTATACAATTCTGTAGAATTTTTTTTAACCATTGCTAAAAACAAAAGCTAGCTAATTTAAACACATTTAAAAAGTAAAGTCGGTGATTTTTATCTAACGAAGAGAATCGAATGACTAAGTAACTTGTTTTTTGTCATCGTTGACCCAGATTTATGTGTGGAGAAAAAGAGCATTTATTGTTATAACACTAAATTGTAGTTTATATATATATATATATATATATACATATATTAATAGTGAATTTTAAATTAATTTATTAGAAGTAACAGAACCCGTTCACCACGAGCCGATCAATGCTGTATAGAACTGATACTATCAGATGTTCCGACCCTTAATTTACGTCTCAACAAGTCAATAGGTTGATAATTATAAATGAAATTCGCCTGTTCCGAATTCCACAACAGTGTTCGGTCGCAATTAGTTCGGAATAGCGGGACTCTTCTGTAATTTGAAGGTTTAAAAATTTGACAGACATTAAAGTAGATTCTTGCAATATGTATGTATGTACTTTTTAAATACGAAAATCCTTTCTGATACAATGTACACATCGTGTATAAAAATCAATATGAAGAAGAACTAGAAAAAGACAAAAATAGTTTATAGATTCTGCAAGGCTTCACAAAAGAAAAAAGTTTTTCATGGAAATAAAATGAAAGAGAATAGAGAGAGAGAGGGGAGGGAGAGAGGGGTGGGCGGGAGTGAATTAAAGAGCAAATGTAACAGTATTTATAAAAGTAGCAACAACTGTGGAATTTCTGTAAGAATATCAAAAGTAATAATAGCTTATAGTTGAAAACATATAAACAATAATCGTTCCTAACAGCAACAGTAATTACTAATTCTGTGGTTGTTATCAAGTTAAGTTTATGAGGATTTTTCATAAAGAAGCTAAGCAATGTTGCTGAGAATATGGATTTCACAATAACATCCGACAAATAATAAAAATGAGATGCTATCTTTAATTAAATAATACAAAATATTATTATTGAATATTAAATGGCGCGAATTCAAATGATGAAAAGGAATAAATTAAAAAGTAAAAGTCCTTCCGGCAATGCCGGGAGCAAGAGGTAGCTTTCATATACTTATTTATTTATTTTAAATTAAGTTATATAAATCAAATATTCGAAGCTCAAAATAGTGGAACGCGATTAAATAAGATTGAATACTAGTTTTGTCAATACTGAATATTAATAGGAATTTTTAGAAATTAGTCATCTTTTATTCAACCTGGTTTTATTTTAAGCGATTTATAGGGTCGCTAAATTCCACGATATCCATTTTAAAGCAGCATGATGGATAAAAAAACCCAATGAGCTTGATCGAAATCTTAATTCATGTGAATATGCACACTCACAGCGAAATCGATTAATATATACGAGTGCTGTCGCGGGCAAATTGACTTTAAAAAAAAAAAATGTCACCTACATTAGAAATTCAAACTGCTATATCCCAGGCGTTTTTGAATGTAAAGACAAAGCAAAAAATACTCCGGAATTCATTATTAAGATAAATAGTTTAGAAAGAACCTTTTTTTAATTTTTAATTTTTTGTTTATACATCATTATACATTTAAAAGATCTTTGACAAATTTAAATGGCCGCCATTTTGAAACAAGATGGTGGATAAAATTAGCCCGTGAACTCAGTCAACAAGTATGTACCATGAACACACGGAGTTATATCGAAATCAGTTTATAAATATGTGTATTAACGCGTGACAAATTTCAGACCGTTTCAAAATGTCAATCACACTGGAAATTGAAAGTGCTGAAACTCAGCCATTTTTCAAGATATAGATGAAACAAAAAATGCTCTGGAATCTTTGTATCAAGGTCGAAACACAAAAGAAAAATCTTTTTCAATCTGTTACTTTTTTGCACCTAATTTTAAAACTTAAATTAAAAAAATTAATATTCCGCCATTTAGAAACAAGACGGCGGTTGGAAACGAACTCGGTCCAGGAATCAGTATTTTCTACCTATGCACATCGGTGTATAAATACGCGTGTTATCACGTGCCCAAAACAAGATCATTTCAAAATGTGAGCAATACAAGAAATTAAAAGTACTATAACTAAGACATATTTTAAGATACAGACGAAACAAACAAATGCTTTGGAATCTTTATATCAAGGTCAAATGCATAAAGGAAAAATCTTTTTCAATTTCTCACTTTTTTGTACCTATTTCAAATTTTAATTTTTTTAAAAAAAATTTAAGTGGCCGCCATTTTGAAACAAGATGGCGGATGGAACTGGTTAACGAACTCGGTCCAGGCTTTATTATGTACTATGTACACACCAAGTTACATCCAAATCGATTTATAAATACGATTTTTATCACGTGACAAAAATCAGATCGTTTCAAATGTCAGCCATAAGAAAAATTCAAAGTGCTATAACTCAATCATTTTTTAAGATATAGACAAAGTAGAAAGTGTTCTAGAATTGGTGTTTTGAGATATAACACATAAAATAAAAATATTTTTCAACTTTTAATTTTTTCGCATTTAATTTTTAATTTTAAATTTGTAAAAAAATGTTTAATGGCCGCCATTTTGAAAGAAGATGGCGGATGATGCTGGCCAACGAACTCTGTCGAAATATTTGTATGTAATATCTACATACCAAGTTTCATTCAAATCGGTTCATAAATACGTTATTTATAGCATGACAAAAATCAGATCGTTTAAAATGTCAGCCATACGAAAAATTCAAAGTGCTTTAACTCAATCATTTTTTAAGATATAGACAAAGTAAAAAGTGTTCTGGATATGGTGTTTTAAGATCTAACACATAAAATAAAAATATGTTTTAACTTTTAATTTTTTCGCATTAAATTTTAAATTTTAAATTTTTTAAAATTTTTTAAATGGCCGCCATCTTGAAACAAGACGGTGGATGATACTGGCCAACGAACTCGGTCAAGATATTTTTATTTACTATGTACATACCAAGTTTCATTTAAATCGGTTCATAAATACGTGAGTTATAGCATGACAAAAATCAGATCGTTTCAAAATGTCAGCCATAAGAAAAATTCAAAGTACTATAACTCAATCATTTTTTAAGATATAGACAAAGTAAAAAGTGTTCTGGAATTGGTGTTTTAAGATCTAACAGATAAAAAAAAAATATTTTTCAACTTTTAATTTTTTCGCATTTAATTTTAAATTTTTAATTTTTTTAAAAATTTTAAATGGCCGCCATTTTGAAACAAGATGGCGGATGATGCTGGTCAACGAACTCGGTCGAGATATTTGTATGTACTATGTACATACCAAGTTTCATTCAAATCGGTTCATAAATACGTTAGTTATCGCATGACAAAAATCAGATATATATATATATATATATATATATATATATATATGGTTATATATATATATATATATATATATGTCAACATTTGAAAGGAGGGTAGTTTTGGGGTCTGGGGGTCATGATCGCTGAAAATATACCAAAATTTTCCGGAAGTGTTTTCCTCCGGACGGCTGCAATAGGTAGCTTTTTACTTTTTGTAATGAAAGCTACCTAAAATTACAAACAGGTCGGTAAGTGTGATAGCAGACCTCACAGAAGGTTTCGTTTAATATTTCTTTTAAAACAACTTACTCTTTAATCAATAAATCCAAATTGTTAATTAGTAATTATTAAATTCTTACATAGATGGTAGAACTAATAAATTCAATTTTAAAAGGAAATTATTTATTTTATTCAAATTAAAAATGTTCAAATGAAACTCAAATGAAAAAAAATCCAAAAATTCCAAATTTTTGGAAAATCCGAAAAAAAAAATAGCGAAGATATAAATAAAATTTTAAATTTCTAAAAACGAAAAATATCGTTTAAAAAAAGCTTAAAATGCTGAGTCATTAATAAATCGCAATAGTTTTTAAAATAGAAAGATAACAGTATTTCAAAACATAGTATGGATGTCAGTGATAAAAAAATAATATATATACTTTATTTAGAAAATAATATGAAATTTCTTTTAGTTAAATTCACCTTAATATGAAAATTTCAACTTCCAGCACCGGGGATCGAATTAATATTTTTTTGTTTACTAGCGAGATGCTTTACCTTCAAGCTATGATGTGTACACGCAAAATGTTGAAATTAAGGTTCTCTTTTAAAATTTAAATCGTAGGAATGAATGAATGACGTTGAGAAAATTAATTAAATTAAAATAATAGACTTTTTCAAAATTTTATGATTCTTCGTGTGACACGAAGTATCACACTCTAAGTACACAAAATTTGAAGTTTCTGACTTCTGTAGTTTTTGTGTACGGACTCTGTGACGGACGGGGACAAAAGGGTTTCGTCAGATGAACGAAACCCCAAAAACGAAATATAAATTCAAATGCACTTAAAAAAAAAAAAAAAAAAAAAAAAAAAAAAGGCAATTATGCATGGAAGTTAAAATAAAAGTACACATAATACACTGAAGATGATACAGAAAATAGTACATTAAAACATCGTTTGTCAGAATATTAATTCTTTGAAATGCTGTTAAGAATATGATGAAATGTTCTTCACCAATGCGAGTCCTTGCAAATGATAAAAAATTCATATGTTGTCTGGAACCCGAAGAGAATGTAGCAATACAAGTTGCTGTCTAGACCAGAAAAAATAAGAAAGGATGATTCTCAGTATTTGAATAAAATCATCTAGTAGACACATAAAAGTGTGACAGAGTGCCTTGAAATTGGTAAAAATATAGATTTCATATATATATATATATACAGGGTGATTATAATTAAAGTCCGAGTTTCAAAACGCTCTAAAAAGCGAACCACTCGTTAGAATGGCGTCAAAATTTAACAGCGTATTATTGAAGAAGGGGGAAAGAACATGAACCAAAAAAAAGTTCCAAATTTGAGTGACAGATGGCGCTGTAAGCGTCAGTATATGTAAATTAAAATACCTGGCATGCGCACGACAATTTTAGGTGTTATAAAAGCGTTCGGTAAACTGCGTTTCCTCATTTCGCTTCTCAGACGTTGGCCATGAGTGTCGCAATGAAGGATCGTGCTCTGCTTGTAAAGCTTTATTACAAGAACGGTGATTCTGCACCAGTGGCTCTGCAGAAGTTCAGGACTCTCAAGGGTATGAAAAAAGGCGCTGGACCGATGACTGTCAGAGGTCTGGTGAAAATGATGCAAAAATTCGAAAACAGGGCCTGATTAATGCACGGGCCTCCGGGGCCTTGGCCCTGGGCCCACCAATTTCAGGGGCCCACAAGTTATATGGCTGATTTTTTCCCCTTAATCAAATACTTTTCAAATAATATTGTTTTATAAAATGTGAAATGTAAAATTTAAATATTCTGAATGACTCAATAAAATTTTTAGAATCTTTTAACATAGGCACTTTTTACCCAAACAACTTTGTCAACTCGTCAAATGAACCTTCTTTTTTTGTGAAAATGTCACCGAAAATGGATAGGTAGGGGGGCCCAATTTTTTAACAGGCCCTGGGCCCAACTTCAGCTTGATCGGGCTCTGTTCGAAAATACAGGTTCGTTTGATGTGCAGTCTGGTAGAGGAAGGAAAAGATGTGATTTGGCGGTAGTTGAAAAAGTGGCCACAGCAGTTCAGGAAGAGTTTAGCGGTGGTGAGCAACCATGCAGTGCACGGAGAATTGCCCGAACATTGAACAGGCCTGTGAGCACGGTACATAACATTCTACGAAACATCCTGCAATGCTATCCGTATAAAATTTGCCATGTGCAGGAGTTGTTCCCTTCTGACCTGCCAGCAAGAGAGCATTTTGCTTTGGAATTTCTCGCTCGCATGGAAGTGGACAATGATTGGCCGCGGAAAATTCTGTGGACAGACGAAGCCCATTTCCACCTGACGGGATATGTCAATACACAGAATTGCCGAATATGGGCAACAGAAAATCCACTCGCAACGAACCCAGTACCACTTCATCCTCCAAAGGTCACTGTGTGGTGCGGATTTACGGCATCATTTATCATAGGGCCGTATTTTTTCGAGGAGACGGGTGCTTTAGGTCCTGTTACCGTTACCGTCAATGGTCAGCGCTATGAGTCTCTTTTGCTTAATGACGTCATTCCAGCTCTGCAACAGCGTGAATGTCTGGATAGTATCATTTTTATGCAAGATGGCGCTCCTCCGCACATTGCAAATTGAGTGAAGCAGTTGTTGAGGCGGCATTTCGGAAATTCTAGATCAGTCGTCATTTCCCTACAGCCTGGCCGGCCCGATCACCTGATCTTAATCCGTGTGATTTTTGGCTGTGGGGTTATCTGAAAGATATTGTGTTCAGTACTCCGATTGCCAACGTAGCTGAATTAAAGACACGCATTGCGCAACACATTCTGAACTTGACCCCGGATACACTTCGATCGGTTGTGGAACATGCTGTTTCCCGATTTAATCCTGTTGCCCACAACGGCGGACAGCATATTGAACATGTTTTGCGCCAGTCTCGCCAAACTTAAAAACCGATTGGATGGATGCTTTTTATGCGGTTTTTGGCCTCAGGACAGTTAAAAACCGGTTAGATGGATGCTTTTTATGCGGTTTTTGGCCTCAGGACAATTAAAAACCGGTTAGATGAATGCTTTTTATGCGGTTTTTGGCCTCAGGACAATTAAAAACCGATTGGAGGGATGCTTTTATGCGGTTTTTGGCTTCAGGACAATTAAAAACCGATTTTTCCCATCCGATGTGGTACGACCTTGCCGTGGTGGACGGGCTTACGTAACTAACAGTATCACACGCGTACAGTCATGCACACTGAACAATACAGTTGGTTTATATCGTGTAACTTACGCCTTAGCTTTAGCCGTTGTTTTACGATTTGTCCTTTGTAGTCGAAATTCTGACGCTTACAGCGCCATCTGTCGCTAAAATTTGGAACTTTTTTGGCTCATGTTCTTTCCCCCTTCTTCAATAATACGCTGTTAAATTTTGACGCCATTCTAACGAGTGGTTCGCTTTTTAGAGCGTTTTGAAACTCGGACTTTAATTATAATCAGCCTGTATATATATATATATATATGTTACAGGCCAAACTAGATTAGCCTAGGCCAAACCGGTCTATCCTAAAGCCCATCGGATAAACTAGTTTTTCCTAGGCCAAACCGGTCTATCTTAACACCCATCGGATAAACTAGTTTTTTCTAGGCCAAACCGGTCTATCCTAACGCCCATCGGATAAACTAGTTTTTCCTAGGCCAAACTAGTCTATCCTAAGGCCCATAGGACAAACTAGATGTTTCTAGGCCAAACTAGTTTGGCCTAACTCTTATAGGATAAACTAGTTTAGACTGCTGTTTATTCGTCTGAACTAGTTTATCCTAGGCTAAATCAATTTGGCGCGATTTTATTAAATTCAATGACCGCCTCAACGCCAACATTCTGGTTTGTCCTAGGCTGATCTAGTTTATCCTAGGCCAATGTAGTTTTACGTGTTTTTAGCTCACGGGCGTCAAAGCCAGAGAAATAATGGGCTCACAGGTTCTGTATATATGTATGTACGCATGTATGTACGTATGTGCGTACGTATGTACGTAACACGATAACTCTTGATAGAGATATCCGATTTGGTTCAAATTTTGGATGTAGGTTCATTCTGATAAGGTACTTTTTCGATTAATTTTTTGGGAATTCATTGAGTAGGAATAAAGGGGGGCGAACGGGACGCTAATCCCCCACCTTTAATTTAGAGAAATGGAACCTATTTATGGAACCTATTTATCTAACTATCTACCTATTTATCTATCTATCTATCCTCTTATCTAATGGAACCTATTTATCTAATTTAAGGAAGGCGATAAAACTTCCACTACCCCATTATACTGAAACAAAAGAAAAACTCAAATTAATTAAAGAAGCTCCTGATCAAATGAATTCATGTCCAAAACTTTAAGCAAATTGGATAATTCTGTATTATAACCAATTTATCTAATTTAAGGAAAGAAATAAATTGTAAGTTTCCCCCTTATATTTAACCGAAGAACCATGAAAATTAGTCAGTGAAGCGCTTCATTAGAATGAACAAATCCAAGATTTGTAGCAAATCGGTTAATTCTGCCAGAAAAACACATTTGCCAAAATTAGGCGGGAACCCCCCCCCCTCCCCCGTTATTCTCGTTGTTTTTATTCAATTAATCCCCCAAAATAATTAGGGAAGCCCTTTACCAGAATGAATTTATTTCTAAAATTTGAAGCAAATCAGTAAATTCTGCGTGAAAAAAGCATTTACATAAATTATGGGGCGTTACTTCTATCCCCCCCTCCTTCCATACTTAAACAATGAACGCTCACGACTAATCATGGAAGCCCCTTAAAAGAATGCTCCTATATTTAAAATTTGAATAAAATATGCTAATATTGCATGGAAACCCATTTATTTAAATTAAGGGAAGGGGCGAATCAGACTCTCGTTCTCTCCCCCCCCCCCCCACTTATTCATCTGCAATGACCTCCAAAAGTAATCAAAAAAGCTCCTTATAAAAATAAACCTACATTGAAAGTTTGATGCAAATCGATTGTTTCTATCAAGAATAATTGCGTTACGTACTTACATAGATACGGAACCTACGGGCACATTAGTTTTCAGGATTTGGTAGCCTTATGACTTAAAAACATGTCGAATTACATTATTTCTATCGAGAGTTATCGCGTTACGCATATACGTACATACATATTTATTCCTATACATATTTATTCCTATTACCCTTTATTCCTATCCAATGAATTCCCAAAATTAATCATAAAAGTACCTTATCAGAATGAAACTACATCCAAAATTTGAACGAAATCGGATATCTCTCTCAAGAGTTATCGCATTACTTACATGCGTACGCACATACGTACATACATGCGTACGTACATACATACAGAACCTGTGCGCCCATTATTTCTCTGGCTTTGATGCCCGTGAGCTAAAAACACGTAAAACTACATTGGCCTAGGATAAACTAGATCAGCCTAGGACAAACAAGAATGTTGGCGTTGAGGCGGTCATTGAATTTAATAAAATCAAGCCAAATTGAATTGGCCTGGGATAAACTAGTTCAAACCAATAAACAGCAGTCTAAACTAGTATATCTTATAAGAGTTAGGCCAAACTAGTTTGGCCTAGGAAAATCTAGTTTGTCCAATGGGCCTTAGGATAGACTAGTTTGGCCTAGGAAAAACTAGTTTATCCGATGGGCGTCAGGATAAACCGGTTTGGCCTAGGAAAATCTAGTTTATCCGATGGGTCTTAGGATAGACCGGTTTGGCCTAGGAAAAACCAGTTTATCCGATGGACGTTAGGATAGACCGGTTTGGCCTAGGCCAATCTAATTTAGCCTAAAATCGGGTTTGGCCTGTAACATATATATATATATATATTAATTGAAAGCTTTTTTATTTATGAATATTTTGACACCTCATTTTTACTTATACAACAATCATATCGCGAGATATTATAAATTTTGTTAATAGATCCAGAGACCCATACAAATGGAAACTTTAAACTCATTTTTCATCGTGCTCATATTTTTATAACTTGCTTGTTCGATAAATACTAAAGTTTTTTTTTTCTCCTAATTTAGATAGAGCTTTGATTATCATTATTTTTTTTTACTTGTTTTTCATAGTGTATTTAATATTTTTGTGCAAGGACTGTTTTTCGTAAATTCAAATTTATAGTTATTTTTTAAAAATATTTAAATTGCGATTTTGTTGAATTTTCTTCCTTTTTTGATACACATGAGAGAAAAAAAAATCATATTAAATGTAAAATTCCGTCCACCTAAAAATCATACATAGTTTTATGTAGTATATACTAATGAAGGAGGGGAAAAAATCGAATCAAAAATATTCATATTTGAAAAAATAGTAGGAATTTTAAAAATATTATTTTTTTTTAATTTAAATTTAGAAAAATTGGCTGTTCTACAAGATTTGTTTTTTTTTTTTTTTTTTTTTTTTTATTTAATTTTTATGTGGAATTGTACTACCACACATACTACGGTATATTTAAAATTGAAGAGGTGGTTTCAAAGGTGCTCTGTCCCCTTAAGTTCTTTTTCAGAAGATAATATTTTTCTCCATGTCCAGGAATCTGTATTAAAAATTTTCAATTTATTTCCCTTACTCCTGGGAAGGTCACTTTACTTCTTTGTTTCTAATGTGTTTATTTGCATCTTTTCCCCACTATAATTTAACACATAAAATTCATTAAATTAGTTTGTAGATTCAACATCTATGAAAAATACTAAAATTTAGATAACGGATTCCACTTTATTTATTTATTTATTTCAGAGATGGTTGAAAGAAATGAAATGAACTCATTCGAGAAATTCAGTACATAACATTATTTATGCACCACAATTGGGAATGCTACGCTTTCAAGAACAAGAATGGAAAATCATGAGTACGGCATAGATTATGAAACATTTTATAACAAGTTCAGAAGACTGTAACAGAACTTCGCTTTATTAAAGTGAATAATTATGTTTAAATCAACAATTTGGGGAAAAAAAACGCATTTGAAAACCTAACTTCTCTATTATCATAAAAAGTGGGGGAAATATCCTTTTTCTTGTGTGTGTGGGGGGGGGGAGGGGAGTGTATGGATTCCTGTATATGATCTATAGATTTGTATGTACACTACATAGTATTCGAAAAGTTAGTTAATCAAACAAATAGCACAATTAAAATTTTCCATAATGTACTTGATAATCTTTTGTGTAGCCTGTATGTGATCTAAAGAATTCATACAGACCCAAATACACTATTTTCCAAAAATTAAGGAAAAATTACAAAAATAGCGATAATTCAAAATATTACACGTAGATTTTAATGAAACTCAGACACAATACACAACGCATAGTGAGGTATAAAATAACACGAAAAGAAATTACCAGACAATTATGGTGTTTCAAAAACTAGCATAATTATAAAATTAACAAAATCAGTTTGTCAGTTTGGTATAGGAAAAGTACCTTTAATATGCCGTATGATCACCCCTAGTATTAATAAAGCACATACAGCGATGTGTCATATTGTCAATTATGCGGTCGATGAGTTCGCTGGGAAGTAAGACCATTGCTCTTCCAAAGCAGTTGTAAGCGTGGCAAGGGTCAGAGGAGGGGGGTTGAGAGCAGCGACACGTCTTCTTAAAGCATCCCAAACATGCTCGATGGGATTCAAGTCCGGTGATTGAACTGGCCATTCCATGCGCTGAATTGTCTAGTGCTGAAGATAATCTTCCACGATGCGAGCCGTGTGCGGTCTAGCGTTGTCGTCCTGTAACAGGAAATCATTACCTATTGCACCGACATAAGGTCGTACATAAGCATCAAGGATGTCATCTCTATAGACGTGAGCATTCACGGTTCCATGTGGAAACACATGGAGGTCTGTGCGCCCACTTAAAGAGATACCACCCCCAAACGCTGACACTGCTTCCTCCCTATGAATCTCTTTCACGAATGTTTGATGGATGATAGCGTGCAGTGTTGGGCACGTTCACAAAATAAACGAACTAACTCAAACTCACGTTCAATTTCTGAAAAGTGATTTAAGTTCACGTTCAAATTCAAAAATTTTTAAACGAACTCGTTCAAATCAAACTCATTTGTAAAAGTAAACGAAATTCACTAAAAAGTTCACTTTTTTTTTTTTTTTTTTTTTTTTTTTTATGTTTGGATATTATTGTCCAAATTAAAAAAAATTTGTGAACTAATCCTTTGATTATTCGATATCTAAGATAGAGGTATTTTCACGGACGGAAATTTCCAGGCCCGATCCATAGAAAAAAAATGTCCGGCCCGATATTAAAATAAAAATTTCGGCCCGAGCCCAGCCCGGCTCGTAGAGAAAATTTAGCGGCCCGATATAATAGCTAAATTCAAGGTTCGACCCGGCCCGATATAATAGCTAAAAACAAGGCCCGACCCGCCCCGATATAATAGCTAAAAACAAGGCCCGAGCTTGGCCCGGCCCGGAAAAAAAATTTGAAATTTCGCACCGAACCCGGCGCGACCCCGAGTACATTTCTACAGGACATTGATATTTACCCTTACGGAAGAGTTCTGGCCAAAAAAACTTATCTTAGTCTGTTTATAATCTCCATTTATGCAGAAGTGCCGTAGGCTGCGATGTTTATGCTTTCTTTTAAAATCTTTCCGATTTAGACATATTTCCGCCTTACACATTCCACCTTGTACAGAGAGTTTACTGTATATATCTATTTTCGGCGAAATTGTATACAGCCCAGGTCCGGTTCGGCGCGACCCGAGTCTGCAGAAGAAGTAAGACTAGGATACTACCCAGAGAAGTGATATCCAGACTTAACCCGTCCTGAGGCTCGTGTAGGCCTCTAAATGGCATTTGAAAGAGGAAAAAAGTGTACTAAGGTCTGGAAAAAATTTAAATAAATTATGAAAAAATTGAACGTAAATTTGAACGTAAATTTCGTTCAAACTCGCCTATTTTTTGAGTTTCCGTTCAGTTCAAACTCGTTTATAAAATAGTGAGCGAAGTTCAGTTCAAAGTTCACAAATAGTGAGCGAAACTCGTGAGTTTTCGTTCAGTGAGCGCGTTCATACCCAACACTGATAGCGTGTTCCCTGTTCTCTCCGAATCAAACACTATCGCTTTGGACGCTAAACCGGGACTCATCCGTGAAGAGAACACCCCTCCATTGATCAACCGTCCAGTGGACATGTTGACGTGCCCACATCAAACGCTCCCTCCGGTGACGTGAGGTGAGTGGCACACAAATTGCTGTTCTTCTCCGTAAAGTCCATCTTCATGAAGCCTTCTAAGCACAGTATACATTGACACCAACCTTCTAGTGGCTGCAGCAAGGCAGGATCTAAGATAGATGGGGTTGAGGTTTTATTCCTTCGTACACATAACCGCAAATATCGGTCATCGGAGCTTCTCGAAACCCTTGGCGGTCCTTGGCTGAACCTTCTTGAACCCGAACCAGTGGTTTGAAATTGTTGCCAAAGCTTATGAACCACCGAAGGACTCACATTTAGCCATCTAGCCACCTCTGCCTGACTTTGTCCTGCCTCCAATCTCCTAATAGCGGTAAATCGCAGTTCTGCGGGCTAATGATGCCTCGAGGTCATTGTAATCAATTGGCTATCCTAGATTTATAATATCCCTATCACAGCGACATCTGCAGCCCTACACTCTAACGTGCATTTTTATGTGCCTCACAGCCTCATGGATGACACAATGCGATTGCAGCGCCACTGATTTGCATTTGGTATTTTTATTCAGCATCTTTTATTTAACAATATATGCAAATTTCATACGGATTGCTTTCTTTTTGAACGAGTTATCGCTATCTTTGTGATTTTTCCTTAATTTTTGGAAACCAGTGTATATTTTTAAAAAATAGTTCAGTTTAAAAACACGTCCTAGAATCATATTAGGTCATTAATAATCAAATATATGCAGTAAAAGCTCTGAATAACGGACATTTCAGGAACGTAGAATTTCGTCGCTGTTTGAAAGTTTCCGCTATTGAAGGGTAAAAATGTACAAATATTTAGACGTCGGGGGATCAAAAATCTGTCCCTTAAACGGAGGTGTCCGCTATTTAGGAGTAAAAATGTACAAATATATAGTTGTCGGGGATCAAAAAGCTATGCCTTAAACGGAGGTGTTTGCTATTCGGAAGTGACCTTTATGGAGATGTTACGGTATTTATGCATTTTATCTTTAAAAAAAGAACACCCCCGAACAGCGACCAAATTCCATTCTCCCATAGTTAGTGTTGATTTCTGTGGACGACCGGGGTGGACTTCCCCCCCCCCCCCCGGAGCAATAAAATGTTCTCCCCTGGGAAAATTTGAGATTTTGTGTTTGCAATGGCCAAAAATGTGCAATTCTCCCCCCCCCCCCCCGGAACTCTACAAAGTCTCTCTCGGGGAAAAGTGTCTGAATTCAACACCGCTCGTAAGAGTCTGTTATTCAGAGGTTTTTATACTTCATTTCTTTAGAGTTCTTAGCTTCCCTTTTCCAAGCCAAAAGATTTGCATGATAATTCAAGGTCGCCTGTATCCTTTCTTCCACGTCATAAAGAGTGATGCAATTAATTAATGCTTCTACAATTCTGGCTTCATTCCGTGAGCTGAAACCAGGGAAGTGAAATATGTAGCTGCAAAAAATCTTTTTGGTCATTTTTCTCAATCGCGATCTTGGGAAAGATGACCGTGAACTGAATCAGACTTAAAACTGGTGTGACTCAAAGCACAGTTACTTTACGAAAACATAACAGTTCTTTTCGTAATTAAATATGCGAAGACTTATTTTAAGGCCCCTGTCCTCGCTCGAGGAAACGCTCGCGAGCTAATGCTATTCCTATGGGGAAGCATTTTTCTAATAACTCTTTCGCATTTTGACATTTTTGAATAATTTTTTTTGCATTGGATAGCTGAGGTGCATGCCGACAGCGCACCTTTTTTACTTTTTCAATTTTGGTTGCAGACATATTTTTTTAAAAAGCACTTTCAGTTTCGAAACCGGTTTTGAAAGTGAAACTAACTTTGTAAAAAATATCTGCAACCAAAATCGAAAAAGTAAAAAAGGTGCGCTGTCGGCATGCACGTCAGCTATCCAATGCAAAAAAAATTATTCAAAAATGTCAAAATGCGAAAGAGTTATTAGAAAAATGCTTCCCCATAGGAATAGCATTAGCTCTCTTGCGTTTCCTCGAGCGAGGACAGGGGCCTTAGCAACAGAGTTAGTGATTACTTTCAATCACTGGGGTCTATCCAGGCAGTAAATTGTGTGTTTTTTAAAGCATCTTCATAAAAATCCATTTAACCCTTTATTATCCGATGGTATTTTAAAGTACCTTTAAAATAACGTTTTACAGTAAAGCAAAGAAAATAAGCATCCACCAAATATAATCCCCCTCCTCATATATTTTGCAAGTTGTAATCCAGGGAAATTTATAAATTCCGTATATATCCCCGATCCATTCTAATTTTACCATATATTTCACAAAAGTACCAGTTATAAGCATACCTTAAAATTATTAGAATATTCTGTCTGCTAAAGGGGGGGGGGGGGTTACTTTCGGTACTTTACGGTATCAAATTCATTCAATACATTATTAAGGAGACACACTACCTTAAAATTGCTAAAAATATCAATTTTCTTTCTTTTTTTTTAAATATATTAATTGAAAACTTCTTTAATTGTGACTATTTTGACACCTCGTTTTTACCTATAGGGCATTTATATCGCGATATATTGGAAATTTTGTTAAGAGATCCAGCGCAATTACCTCATACAAAAGAAAACTTTAAACTAATTTTCCGCCCTGTTCCTATTTTTATATCTTGCTTGTTTAAAAAACACTGAGTTTTTTTTTTTTTTTTTTTTTTTTTTTTTTTGTTTTTTTTTTTTTTTTTGCTGATTTAGATAGAGGTTTGAAATTTTTTTTATTTGTTCCCCATGGGGTATTTAATATTTTTGTGTATTGATTTAACATTCAAGTTTATAGTTATTTTTTAAAAAAAATATTTAAATTGAGAGTTTGTCCATTTTTCTACATTTTTTAATATACAGGTATATTTATTTATTTATTTATTATTTCTTAAAACTGAAGCTATTTAGAACCTCCGGTATCTCGTTCTAATCACTGAAATGACACAAAATTTTATAAATGGTCTAATAAAACCATGGGAGAAAAGCTCCGAAAAAATAAATTAAAAATAGTTCCAATCACGACAGATAGAGGGAAATTTGGCGCTGTACTTGGAAGAAAACATCAAAAACTGACCAAATTAATAATTTGGATAAAATACCATGTTTTATTCTTTATATTAACTTTCCCGTCGAGAAATTCGACCACATTCAATGTGATCACCGTTCTTTTGAACCACATCTTGCATTTTTTGTACAACATTTTCGACGACCGAGCATAACATGTCACTTGGAATAACCCCGAGGCTAACGAAATACCGCGAAAATATAGGCTACCGCGGCGCATCCCAAGTATCTTTTTTACAGACCGCTAGAATGACGTAGTGCTCTATTCGTGCACCCGCATTGGTGTATTCGAGCATCACGTGATTCCAGCGGTCTGTAAAAAAAGATACTTGGAACCGGGGCCGTAGCTAAGGGGGCGCTATGGGCGGCTCAGCTCCCCCTAAAATATTTTGAGCCTCCCCTGGAAAAAGTTCCAAGGTCACTAAATGTTCCGAAAATTCAAATGAAATCCTGTTCAAAAATCTAATTTAGTTTAGAGATGCTTTCACAGTTTTACAGAGTTACTAAATTGTATCTAAAATACGTGTTTCAACACTCCCTCATCCTATTTGCACATATGAAGCTAACATGGTGTTTAATTTTGCACCAGTTATACACTCAAAATTTGCATCATCATATGTTTTTCTTAGCATAATGTGAAATTATTACAACAGTTTAATAAGAAACATAGTACTTACAATGTGAATATGCACTAATTTATCTTTCTGCGTTAGAGAGAGAGAAAAAAGAATTATGAACCCCCACTACATTCTCTTCAGCCCCCCCCCCCCTATCGTTCACTTCTAGCTACGGCCCTGCTTGGAACAGACCGCGGTAGCCTGTATTTCTCATTAGCCTCGGAATAGCCGTTACTGGTGATTGGAACTGTCTTTTTTTCCTCTCTTAGAATCACTTTTCCGTGTTCATTAGTTCTCTGTGTTATTAGTCCCCTTATAAATTTTAAAGCAGTTCCGGTTATTAAAATTAGCTACAGAGAGCTCTAAATAGCGTCAATTAAGGGTGTATTCGAAAAAACGCTTTTCCACCTTCAACAGCTCGAAATTTTTCGATACAATTTCAGACACATTTTTAAAAGTAGAAACATGAAACTTGCTGAGAGGATTTTTGAAGAGACGTACAAGGTGCCGTGTGATGTCATTGTACGCTCCATTCATTACAATTTGATTTATAAACAAATCTTTTCTCAGTAGGACCCTTTTTTTTTCGTTCGCAAATCTCCCGCTTCGGAAAAATCGGTTTAAAATACTGTTTTTGATTGCTTTTTTTGCAATATTTTCTGCATTTATCAAAGAATCGACAATCACGGCACCTTGTGCACTTTCTAAATAAGACAATTTCATTTTTATGCATATGAGAGCAAAAATGAATTTAAAAATAAATCGGAAAATAAGCAGTTTGAATCAAAATACACCCTTTAAAAAAAAAAAAAAAAAAAAAAAAAAAAAAACCTTGTAACATGAGATAAAAAAAAAAAAAAAACTTATTAAATGTAAAATCCCGTGCATCTAAAAATCCATACACAGTTTTATATAGTAGTATTTTAATAAATGCGGAAAAAAAACCCGAAACCAAAATATTCATATTTATAAAAAAAATAAGGATTTTAAAAAAAGTTAAATTAAAAAAATAGCATTTTAGTAAAATAGGCTGTTCAACGAGAATTATTTAAAAAAAAATATATTTAATGTTTAGTATTAAGCATTATGTCACCACATATATTACAATATTATTCAAAATTGAAGAGATGGTTTTAAAGGCATTGTGTTCCCTTAATACAGTTTAGAATGAATTATAGATGCTTTACTTTGTCTCATTCCAAAAGCATTATTGATTGCAAGAAGTTGCTACATTTGAAAGGTTGCAGAGGAGAAGTTTCAGTTAGGGAATATTTCTATTCTAAGATCATTGTATTTATACATTTTCTAATTCGATAAAATACTAAAAGAACTAATTTAAATAAAAAAGATTTGAGTGGAATTATAAATACTGCGCAAAATACCTAAAAATTCAAATTTATCTAATCAATTTTAATGGCCAAAAATCCTTCTGAAATGTATTAATGATTGTCTAAATCTTCTAACCGAGTTTCAAAAATTCACGAAAAATGCTTTTTGAGATGAAATTTTCATGAATTTATAATTGGGGGTATAAATTTATGGCGATTTAGTAGTAATCGGATACCAATTTGAAATACATTCGAGTCTCTATATAACGAAATCCATTGTTCGAGTAAAAAACTCGTTATGTAGAGAAATTCGTTGTATAGAGAATAATGTTAAAATTCTTAATTAATGTGTAAATTTTGAACAATTGTTATTTTTTATGTGTTTAATTAAGAATTTGAAATTGTTCATAACTCACTCTGTTTAAAATATCACTACCAGTAAGTACCGTATCAGTTACCGTGCAATAGTGAGATTGTAATCCACTTCCAAAAAAAAAAATCAGAGTGATATTGTCGACATCTTCGGATTTCTTAATTGATTTCCATTTCTCTTTTCAAGTCTGCACAAGTCGCTTCTTCTCCATCCTCAAAATCCACATAATCCTCTAATATTCAAAATTCGGGCTTTTTGAAGCAATTGTAAATTGTTTTTTCTTAAATTACAACCATTGATCCCGTTCTTATACAGTCGACTCTCGTTAATTCGAACTCGTCGGGACCACAAGAAATGTTCGAATTATCCGAAGTTCGAATTATGGGAAATATGAAATGAGAACATGCTTTATAATGGTACTATTACAAAGAAATTAATGTTATAGTTTTTTAAAATACATTTCGTCTGTTGTCATTAGAATATGACTTAATAATAAATTAGAATGTATAAATACATAAACTAATTAAATGATTAGAAACAAGCACAATGGAAGACAAATTTGAGGTGTCACTGATGGACAAACGGGGCACTAAGAAAGTGGATATCAAATGCATTGGATTATATGTATACTCGTTCGGAACAATTTTCACAAAAATCAAAGAAAGAAAGTTATTCAAATGATCAAAAATCCGTGAAAAAGAAAAGAAAAATGAAAAATCGAAATTATCTTTAGTTCGAATTAAACGATGTCAAGAGAAAGTGAGTTCGAATTAGTGAAAGTTTTTAACGTTATTCTGCCATTGAAAATTTCGGGATTTCATGTTTAGTTCGAATTAAGCGAGGATTCGAATTAACCGATTTCGAATTAACGAGAGTCGACTGTATGTATAATAACTATCCAATTGACACTGTTTTGAAAAGGATGTTGAAAGGTGTGTGGGAACGTGATGAATTCGTTGGAATGAAAGAACAATGAGATTCAAGGTAAGAAGTAATATAAAAAACTTAGCACTGAACGATAAATCAGGACTAAGTGATGGAAAATTGAAGTCATGTGATTTCAAAGTTTTTTTTTTTTTTTTTTTTTTTAACTGAATAAATAAAGAACATTTTATGAAAATATTCGTTATATGGAAATCGATATTTCGCTACATAGAGACTGTTTTTAATGTAATCATGGGAAAAGGAGAACGTTCCTACTAAAAATTCGTTATGTAGAGAAATTCGATGTATGGAGTTTCGTTACAGAGAGACTCGACTGTATTTAAAAAGTAGAATTTTCTTTCATCTTTACCTAGCTTATAGTGTTTAGAATAATAGACAGGGAGGCGATAGTACAAACAATTACTTCATCGAGTTCATGGATGAAAACCCAAGGCTAATAATCTCGATTTGCATATTAAAACCCAATCGGTCCGTCAAGTCATATCTTGGTGAAAAACATCTAAGAACGAGACTTTTAACGGTTGACTCAAAAGTATGAAAAGATGGACGACTAGATGCAGTTAAACAAAATTTTATACCTGTGAGTCAACTGCTAAAATCGGATTTAAAGGTGTTTTCAACCAAGGCAGACCGGTTGCGTTCTAATATGCTAAATGAGATTTAACTAATCCTGGATTTTCATCCGCGAAATCGATAAGGTGATTGTCTGTGCTGTCGCCTCCCGGTCTATATAGACCAAAAACGATTTTTTAATAAAAAATTCAAATTATTTCTAAATTTATAATGATAAATATGCGGCTAAATTAATCTTCAAACGCATTTTTCTCAAAACAACAATTTTTAAATATTTTGATTCAAACGAGATTTTAATTTAAAATAGAAAGTTTGTGATTGCATTTGCTCAGAAAACAACATATTTCAAGACATGTACGTTAGGGTGGGCCGAAAAAAACTTTTTTTCGATTTTCGATTATGGCGGGTGCGGAAAAGTGGCCACTGGTGGCACTCAGTTCACACAAAAAAATTGAGATTTTTTGGACAATTCCTTACCCTGCCGCAAATGGCTTGAAGTTTTGCCAAAATGCTGATTTTTGAACTTTTTTAGTAAATACTTTTAAAATATTAAATTAAGTTTATTTTGGCTGTATTTACTTGGAAAGGCATATTTAACGTATCTAATGTTTAAATAAGTTCTGATAATGCATTATTTAATTGCTATGTGTATTTTAAATTAGCCGAATTTTATAGGCGAGTAAAACTCGGCGTGCAGCTACATCCACGCGAGGAGTACTCGGTTGTTTCGCGTTTGTACGGAACGCAAAACAAGTTAAAATCAAGTATATTTTTAAAGAACATACCACTAAACTAATGCATAATTAGAGGTTATTTAAATATTTGGCACATTAAATACATCTTTTCAACTAAATACAACAAAAGAAAAATGTAATTTAATACTTAAATTTTTTTTTGCTAAAAAAATTCAAAAATCAGCATTTTGGCAAAACTTTAAGCCATTTGCGGCAGGGTAAGGAATTGTCCAAAAAATCTCAATTTTTTTGTGGGAACTAAGTGCCACCAATGGCCACTTTTCCGCACCCGCCGTTATCGAAGATCGAAAAAAAGTTTTTTTCGGCCCACCCTAATGTATGTCCCTGATGTGCCATTTCGTCCTCAGCTAGTATGATGATTTGATTAAAAAAAGAAAAAAAAAATAATTTTCACAAAAACAATAATATTTTTACATGACTGTATTCATCAGTAGTATAAATCAATAAGTATATCATTAATAGACTTTATTATTTTTACTTGAATATTACTGATCGATGAAGAAATTACGAGTAGAAAAATGGGTGGCGATTAATATTAAGTTACATCACCAACATCAGTGTTTAGGGTTAATTTAAAATATAAAAATATACTCTATATAAATGTAGGAGACATTTGCATTGTTATGTTTTTTTATGCATTGTTTGCATCCGTATATGGATTGTTATCTCCTGACGAAGCCTTCTTCAAACCAAGGCGCTGTCCCATTATTTTTAAGCGATGCAAACACTGTAGTATAAATTTCAATTGATATTGCAGCACATTATTTCTTAAAATATATTCCAGTTCTATAATGTTTATTTCATGTAGTAATATAACAGATTTTCATTTGAAGAAAAGGAAAAGTTGCCCTTCCTCTTTCTCATTTGGATATCTAATTCAAAGCAAATAAATTTAATAGTGCTGCCATCTATAAGAATAATTTCGTACTAATTTTATTTTATTTAATCGTTCATAGATGGCAGCACTTCTTAAAGTCAAAGGCTTTCATCAATTTCTTTTAGGCAACTAATATTCACTACCATAATTTAAATAAATAATAGATTTAATTACAATTAGCGCACCCAAGGTGGGAATGACGGAAGATGCAAAGGGGATGATGTGTCCTAGAAACGAGACTCACAATTTAGAGTTAATAAAGTTATAAAAAAAATTGAGAAATATTTATTTTGTCTTAGTATGTATTTTTAAAAATTTTCCAATTTAATGAAAAGATATTAGCATGTTTGATATTTTTCTAATTATTTTTTTTTAATTTTTAGATATATATATATGTATATTAATAGATGAAGAAAGGGATTTCATATTTCTCATATTCATAATCACCAACGTACAGGATAGGATTGGTCCAGGAAAAAGGCGTAGATCTTGGATTTTCAGACCGTGGCCAAAAATATTTTAAGGCTCCTGTCCATGACCGACGAAGCGCTCGTGAGCCAATGCTATTTCTATGGGGAGGTTATTTTCTAATATCTGGTTTACATTTAAACATTTTTATTTTTATTTATTTTTATTTATTTATTTATTTATTACTTACCCATCATACGTAGTATAGGGTAAGTCTTGCAATCGTTTTGAAAATCGAAAAATTTTTTTTGACGGATTTACACGTTTTAGATAGTGGAGATTCCGAAAAACATATTTTTAGAAAAAAAAATTTGCCGTCCGTCTGCTGCCTGTCTGTCTGTCTGTCTGTCTGTAAACGCTCTATCTCCCGAACAAATTGAGATAGAGACTTGAAATTTTGTATGTAGTTAGTAAGTAAGAATGGGACAAACCCTATTTAATATCAGCAACCTCAATTATCCGGAAATATTTTTTTCGGACTCTCGAAAAATTCGTTCTGATGAAAGGTATATAAAAATTTTCGAATTTTTTTGTTCTAAGGAATGGACGTAAAAGGCAATAAAATAACACACATTTTGCATATAGAACGAAGCCGATCGGATTATTAGTTGCCGAGATATGTGTAATCTTGTTTTTCACATTCTTCGATTTTTCATGACCCTGTATTTCAGTCAAATTTCAATTCAGAAGTATATTTTAAATGAAAATGAGAAGCTTAATCCGACGCAGTTAATTGTTCGTAAATAGAATTATTATTTTTGGAGTTATAAGGATGCTTCTTTTACGCAGTTCGGTACTACTTGAGTAGTTTGGCGTTTTATATAATTTGTCGAAATTGGTACATCAGCAGTTCTTTAATATAGCATTACTATGTATATTAACAATATTTAAATTTTGTTTATGAATTGCAATGCAATGTATAAATAGTTTTCACATGTTTTATTTTCATTCACATATCCATGATGGGTAAGTATTACGGTGGCCCCCAACGACTAGTTTATTTTTTGCATTGGATAGCTGAGGTGCATGACGACATCGCTCCTTTTTTACTTTTTTCATTTTGGTTGCAGATATTTTTTAAAAAGGCATTTTCACTTTCAAACCCGGTTTTGAAAGTGAAACTAACTTTATAAAACAAATATTTGCTTTCAAAATCGAAAAAGTAAAAAGCAGCGGTGCAGAGATGCACCTCAACTATGCAATCAAGAAAAAAAAAAAAATAATATTTTAAAATCCAAACCAGATATTAGAAAATAAGGTACTACTTGGTTATGCCGTCGACCAAAAAATTATCGCCAAACCATAAGAATAAATGCCAATAATGGATGACCGTGAATGTCACATTCAATGACATTAAATACAATAAAGGTCTTTAAAACGTCTTTAATTGATTTTATTTCGGCTTTTTATTTGTATTTTTATTGGATATTTCGCTAATTATTTGTTTTTTCGTTATTTAAATTAAAAATTATGTCAATATGCAGAATTTGGTTATTAGTTTGGCGATTTGTATAATTTGGCGAAATCGGTCGACAGGATAACCAAGTAGTACCGAAAATAATCTCCCCATAGGATTTAGCATTAGCTCGCGATTGCTTCATCGGTCAGGGACAGGAACCTACCTTAACAAAATCAATTTAATGGCTTCATTCGTATCTGGTTTGACAAGATTCAACGCATTTGCATAGCTATAATTATGAAAATAGATTAATATTAACTCTCTGAGGCCCCACCAGAGGCCGAGAGATTCTGACCTCTCAACTGGGAGATGGCAGGTGCTGGGTTCGAACCCAATCGCGGCTGTCGGCCTAACCGTACGGAAGTTTCGTGGTTTTCTTCGAGCCTTGCGTAAATACGGGTTAGGTTCCCTTAGAAAGACCCCCACGAAGGGCACCCCCCCTGGTCCTATATCCCTAGCGTAGATAATCGGACGACAAAATAAACCAAACCAAACCAGGTTCCATTAGGTTCCATCAAACCTATACAATGTTACGCATTTTTAGCACTTTCCAACAAAGTTGAAAAGTGCTTATGCATTCGGTTTGTTTGGCCGTTTGGCCGGATGTCTATAAGTCCGGATGGCCGTCTGTCCGCGCTCTAACTCCCGTAAATATACTCGGATTGCTATGAAATTTTTATACGTTATTGATGTTTACCTTAGCACGAACCCTATTGTAAATGAAGTATCTACCATGATTAGTTTATCTACAGAGAGAATCAAAAGTTTCCCATTACATTACGGCCTATGGAGAAAAATGGTTAATATACTCGGATTGCCATGGAATTTTAGGACGTTATTGACGTTTACCCTAGCACAAGTCCTATCGAAAATGAAGTTTCTACCATGATTAGTTTATCTACAGGGCGAATCGAAAGTTTCCCATTACATTACGGTTTATGGGGAAAAATGGTTTCAAAGGAATTTTAAAGATGTTATGCCCTGTCAAACATATTAAAATATGCATTCTATAAAATATAAGGTGAAAATGTAGCTATTATTCATTTACAGGGCCACACAAAAGAATTCCATTAGATAATAGTACAAGGTGGAATTGTGTGTGACATATTTTAAATATATAAAGCTGTTTCATGTATAATAAAATTGATATATGTCACTGAAGCTTAATATAAATAATACGCTAGCGTCTTGCATAATATGAAGTACATAGCATTTACAGGGCCATACAAAAGATTTCAAATAGTATATTCTTTCCGAAGTACCGTATATGTGTCCGATGATGGCTGATGGAGGGATGAAATGCATTTTAATATGATATGCGCGTCTATATTTCGCTAAATATATGCACATTATATGGTGTGTATAAATGTTATAGTTGATATACAGGGCTACCCAAAAGAGCTCACCAACGTTACTGAATATGAGCGTAAATTATTTAAACGTGGTTCTTAAATAAGCTATGCATTTTTAAGCTGAGCTTCATTCAATTTACTGAGAAATGTTTGCAGAATATAGATAAAAGGATACACAGGGCCACGCAAAGAATTCGCTACATGAACGCCTATGAATGATAATTTATGAGAATGTGATTTCAGTTGTTTTAAAAGTGTTTTAGTTTACAATAAATTTTAGCCTAATGCTGATGTGTAATAAAGGTGCAATGTAAACTACAGGCCTGAACAAAAGTATTCAAGTATGTTTCCATCTAATAGTATGAATTGCTGAAAAATAAATTTCAAGTTACTGGGTATTTTCTTGCTAGACTAAATTTTCCCATTGTATCAACTGACATATGAAATATAGGGCTGTTCAAAAGTACTGGAATGCATATTTGGGTATATTTGACAATTTCCCTAAATAACAAAGTTTTGTTAAAGATTTCATTAAGTGTTGGAAAGTGCTTCATAATCTATGCTTAACGCATGATTTTTCTTACTTTTTTTTTTTTTTTTTTTTTTTTTTTAATAAATAATGCTATGTCTAGAAATTCCAGCAAGTTGAACATAAATGAACTTGTAGTAGATAACTGATATCAAGGTTGTCGCATCTTTATTTCATTCTTTTGTCAGTGTTCACCTGGTTAAAACCTTTTATCAAATCTCTTGCAAATGACCTTACAATAAAGACATAAGTACACTTGATTGATTTTAATATGTACTGTTAATTATATTCATACATTTTGCTTTGGGGATTGTCCACACATTAAAAAATGCCCAAATGTTAATTGTATAAATGGTAACATTCATTTTTGACACCATATTCGAGTGCCTTGCTAACCTGGAAATATATGTTTTATATAATTTTCTTAAATCTTAATACATCATAAATAAAAAAAATTTCCATAAGTTTTGAAAAATAAAATGTAAATTTTATTTAAATATCGAAAACACTCAATCAGCCACCAATAAAATTATACAAGAAATTTAAATTTATATAAAAAAAAAGAAAATTCAACAAAATGTTTCTCATTAGTTTTTATGTTGTTTTTTTTTTTGGGGGGGGGGATAAAAGAAGACGTTTTCTTTAAATTATGGAAAGGAAAAACTTTTCTCTATCTCGAAAACTAATTTTTCAAACGAGCTGAAAACATACACATCGATGTTTGTAAGTTTGTGATTTATTATATGCAAAAAATAATGTAAGTCATAATTCATAATTCTTTAATATGAATTTATTATTCGTTTTTTATAACTGAAAAAAATGAATAGAAAAAAAAAGTTTTTAGTAAAAATAAATAAATTACACATTTGTTGAGATATCAGTTAATGTTCTTCAAGTGGGTTTAACATTAGCATCCTCAAATTTAAACTTTTCTAATTCTATCAAAATTTAAAATAATGTGTATAAACAATACTTTTTTCTTGGCTGTCTCGACTCAGGAGGTTCGAATAAGGTGTCAAAAATGACTATGATTGCTTATAAATTCAAACCTAGTAAGGTGGTCTGGGGTAATAACGCCAGGCGGGGTAATAACGCCAAGTGTTAATATTATGCATAATTATGAAATAATCTGGTGAATGACACCCGTGTGCTCTGCGCAGAAGGGTTTTGAGTCATATAAATCGCAAAAAACAGCTTCAAGTTAATTTGTTTCATTTTTAGGTCTTATTGTTTTTATAAGCAAATAAAATTAACGCTTGATCTAAAATTTGCAAGATACGTTTTGTGACGTGAAGACTATTTTTTTTATCCGGAAATACTTTGTTAATTACATAAATTTGTAGTACATTTCATGGACTTTCAAAATGTTGTTGAAGATTTTGGATATCTTCTCGAGATAATTTGTAATTTAAAATGTACAGCGCAATAAGTATAACGGGGTAATAACGCTAATCCTTGGCATTAATACCCCGGTTGATTCCCTACAGTGGCCGAGCTACATCCTAAATACCGATTCAAATAAACACAGTTAAAACTGTGCAATGTTTCTAATAATTCTATTTAAGCGGTCCTTCTTAAGCGAAAAGAAGCTCACGGTCTGATATTCTTTTGCCTCATCCTCCACCCCACACCACACCTTTATTTTTCTTACATTTTCACAAAAAACTGAACATTTTCAATAGCTTAGAATGCAAATTGTCAATTTCTAAGTTTGTAGAGTTTGTATTTTTAGAATTGGGCAATCTACATGCAATTATTCCATCTTATTTCATAGTTTTGTTTGCATGGTGTTATTACCCATATAGGTGGGTAATAACGCCAAATAGCATTGGTCAAGAAATCACGCCATTACATTTTATGAATACATATCTGTTAAATTATTTTTTTAATATAGATAGTCAATGAGTTGCTGTATCAAATCATATATTTCTTTGAAAAATACAATCTAAAACTGAGCCGTGAAAATTGGTAGAACCTTAACGTGGCGTTATTACCCCAGGGTACCTTGTATTTTTTAAAATGTAGTCAACTTCTGAAACATAATTTATACATAATAATAATTGGAAGATATTTTTTCTATTCGATTGGCACCTATATTATATTGCTCAGAGGGGGCAGAGCCTAGTATATATATATATATATATATATATATATATATATATATATATATATATATAAAATAAAAGATGTCTGTCTGTCTACTTGACCGCGGATAACACCGAAATTATAACTCTGAAATTTTTGTCATGTGTGGATTCTAACACTGGAAAATGCACTAGGCAGCCGGATTTTTAAATTTAAATTTAGATTTTTTAAAGTTAAAATTTACTGAGTAAGTGGATATTTGCAGCTTTCCACCAATCCATGGTAACGAAGCAGCCAGGTTAGAGGCTATTTGCAGCTAGCTACCAATTCGCGGCAACGTAGCAGCCAGCCAATGAGAGCAGACGGTAAATATGGGACTTAATGACTTCTTTTATGTTTTCTTAGGGTTTTTTAAGACATGCAGCGTATATCGCGAGCGTGCTTAGAACATTTTGCATGAAACAAGTCTCATTGTAGAAAGGAATTTTAAAATAATTCAATTATTGCATCCTTTTTTTGGTTCAAAACAGCTAAAATCAACGAATATATTTCTTTATTTTTCCAAGAAATGGTTTTTGTAACAGAAATACATACCCGTGTTCACTCAGATAAAATTTAAATATTCTCTAGATAAAATTTAAAATGTTTTTCTACTTTAGTATGAATGGAGATTTTAAATATTCGCAATTTGTTTGAAAACATCTATGCTCCAGGGAAAAGCCGGGCGAATCAGCTAGTATTTATATAAATGAATAATAATCAATGAATAATAAGATTTTTTATGTATCCTTCACAGTCAAAAAACATACAGCTTCAAGTCCAAAAATTAGAATGATATATATATATAACGCTTTCTGATAATAAAATTCTATTTGATATTTATGATAAACGTAATGACTTTCCTTTTAAAGTAAACCTCTTTACTCATTATAATTCTTGCCTACAGAAATCTGTCTACGTCAATATATTACTTAATTTTGCCCATAGAATTAAAAATATTTGTTCACATAATTTTAAAATGCATAATTTAAAAACTGTACAAGAAACTGCTATAAGATATGGTTATCCTTTACATTTGGTTAAAAAAATATTATCTGTTTAAACATTTATTTAGTATTAACTGTCTATTTTCTCTTCAACCAATATTACCATATGATGTTATTGATAAAAACTCCTATAGTCTTTAATATATAATAAGTTATTACATGATCTTAAAAATAATTAACACATTGCGTAAAAAAATGTATTTAAAAAATTATAAAAAATAAAAAATAAAAATAATACAAAAAAATAAAAAATGCAAAAAATAAAAAATATGAATAATAGGATGGTTGGGTGGGTTAGATGTTAGAATACGGAGGAGGGCGGTGTTGTCTGGATAATACGCAATGGTTAATTATTATATATTTAATAATAAAATAAATAAATAAATAAATAAATAATAAATAAATAAATAAATAAAAAATAAAAATAAAAAAAAATAAAACTTTACACATAGTATTAAAGTTTATGTTTACCTAAAAACTAATATGCATAACTTAAAAATGATCAAGTTATTGAGATAAGCTATGGTTGTCTATTGTATTTGTCTTTAAGAAATTATTTGTAAAATATTAGAATAGAAATTATTCTTGGAAATTCTTAGCTAATAAATAATTTTTTTTTCCTATAATAGAGGGCAGCACCATAAGCATATAATTTAATTAATATATTAATCCTTTAGATGGCAGCACTAAAATAATTTTCCGCTAGAAGTTGTAGTAATATATTCTAGTTAATTAATTAATATAGTAATATTAATAATTGATTAAAAATAAAAATATAATATTTCTAATAGTAGCATCTATTTTTTTCTAAATATATTATGAATTATATAGTATAATATATGTTTCACTAATTTTTATAATTATTGTTACAACTTTATTTTATTATCTATGTGATTTATACTATGACCATAACCGTGACTGTTAGTAAGTCACATGTAGTTTGTATCTGATTGCACTACAAATCTTGCTAGGATATGGGTAATGGTAAATATCTTAATATATATATCTTTTTTTTAATGGAATAATGTATTATTGTTATTTTGTCATATTGATTTTATTTTCTTCTATGTGTATCTTTCTACTAATTTGTCATCTGAATAGCTTCCAGCCAGTCGGGTGTATTGTGAGTCGAATTCTTAGCTTTCAGCACGACTCATAACAGAAACTGGTTGGATGTTTTTGCTTTTTTGTTAAACTATACACCCCTGATGAAGTAGTTTAATGAAAAAGCCTTCTACTGCCTTTTTATCCATTTATCTTTCATTATTTTGGTAATCTGCCTTCTATTTCACTTCAAACTTCAACTGTTTTCAATAAGAGGATTGTAAAAATACTGGTTTCATTGGTTTATTGTATGGTAATATATGAATTACTTTGGTTATATAATGTCCATTTATCCACATATTTCTTAGTAATTTGGTAATCTGCCTTCTATTTCTCTTCAAACTTCAACTGTTTTTAATAATATGAATGTAAAAATACTGGTTTCATTGGTTCTTTTATTGGTATTGTCTGAATAACTTTGGATGTATTTATAAAAGTATATATATATATATATATATATAAATGAATTGCGAAAAACGGCTTTTTATGTATTGCTTATACAAAAAGTAATGCAGGATAAAACTAAATATCATAAGAATCTACATAGTTTGTAGAATTTTTTATTAATATAAAAATTAAAGGAAATAATATAAAACAGACATGGCTATGTCGACTTTATATGCTAGAAATAAGCTCAACTTTTTTTTCCTTTTTATTTTCTTCTATCTTCAATAGAAGAAAGTATTGTAATCAACATATTTTTCAACTTCCGGTTTTCGACGGATTTTGTAGTATCTAGTAGTTTTAGGGATAAGATATTCCAAAAAACATTTTTTTTACAAAATGTCTGTCTGTGCGTGTGTGTGTCTGTATGTGTGTATGTGTGTCCGTATGTCGCCATTCTATTATTAAGAAATGTATGAAGTTATGCATCTAATTGAACCAAATTTTTTGTGTAAATTAGTTGTTGTTGTTGTTAGTTGGTCCTCCCTGAATTTGAAAAAAATCCGCCGGAAGAGGGCGCTGCAATAGCGATTTTTGTGCCATTTTCAATATTGCACCACCTAAAAGTGTATGAAGTTATGCCTAAAACTGAACTAAAATTTTTGTGTGCGATTATTTTTTGGTATGGCAAGTAGGTCCTCCCTGAATTTGAAAAAAATCTGCCTACCATTCTATTGTCCATTGGCTCGTGTAGAGACGGAAACTCGTTTTTACTTCGAGTAATTGACTGAAGCAGAAATTTAAGATGAAAATAAAAGTTGGTATAGTATTGAATTAAAATTAACATGAGTAACTATTTTTTTCTTAAATATTAAAATGTATGTATGAGATAGAAGAAAGTTTTGGGATTGGCACAGTCAACTAGTTTCGTAATGTCTTGCAGTTTTTTCTTCATTATTCCTCACAAATTCGCTATTGGATTTAAATCTGGCGAATTAGCTCGCCAGGGAAGTGCGTTTAAAAACTAATTTGGAAATTGCACGTCAAGCGAAATAAAGGAGGTGCGTTAGTACTATAAGAAAGTTTTTAAAATGTTCGGATCGTGGTTTAATAGTATACAGTACTTGGGATACAGTAGAATACACAAAATCTTTTGTGTATTCTCTGTGCTTTCTATTATACAGGAAGTAACTTGTAGTAAACCATCAGCAACGTCTATCAATTTCATAAAATGTGAAATAGTTTAATATTGAAATGCGTCTTAAACGATAGTATACCATTATGTATTGGAATACTTTTGTGTAACCCTGTAAATGAATAACAATCATTCTTTCCACCACATAATGTATATTTTAGTACATATTTATAGATGCATATTAATTTTATTATGTTCGAAAGAATGTAGTACAATTAAAATGCACTTGAAACTATTTTTTCCTATTGACCTTATTGTAATGGGATAATTTTGGTTGTCCCTGTAATTAAATTACGCATCCATCTTTTACAAAATTTAAAATGACTTGACGAAATTATGCAACAATTATATACTTTAGATTTTAAACGATTCCGTTGGGTAGTAATTGTTCTGTTATATGCGGACAGATGGACGGACTGAATGACGACTATAGGTGTTACGTATTTACATAATTATGACCGCACCTAAAGAATTTGATGGTATCATGAAATGTTCAAAGATTTCTTGATACATCTCAGAATGAATCCTTTCGTTAACGATACATAACTAATAAAAGGTAATGAAAACATGAACTAGAAAGCGATTTAGGTTGTTTGTAGCTATCATGGGGAACACTGATACGCATCAATGTGCCCCGACATAGACTGTATCAATGTGCCCCATGCAGCCATTTTGACTAACATGAATTTCAAATCCAATACTTCATAATTCACCTAAACATAAAGAATGGAGAACTGATAAACAGTAGCTTTACTTACACTGTAAAAAAAAAAAAAAAAAAAAAAAAAAAAAAAAAAAAATCTGCAAAGGTACTGAACTTTTTCTAGGAAACTGGGATTCCAAGAACTTTTCCTGTAACGGTAACAGCAAAAATGCAAGTTTTAGAATCGATTACGTGAATTTTTCCTGTTATCGTTACATGAAAAGTTCTTGGAATCCCAATTTCCTAGAAAATGTTTAGTACCTTCACAGATTTTTTTTTTTTTTTTTTTTTTTGTTTACAGTGTACCAAGGAGATTATTCTCTTCGGTTGAAAATACTGGAACAGTTATACAGGGTGATTCATAAAAGATGGGCAGAACTTTAAGGGGTTATAGTACACTTAAAGACAAATAATATTAAATAGGAGACTAAGGGTCCCAGACGTATTCCCAAGGAGATAGGGGGCATTAAAGTTTAGGGTCCGAAATTTCAAATGATTATAAAAAAATGGAAAAATTGGTCGATTCGTTTGCGGTTTTTGCAAAAAATTTTCTTTATGCCAGTATTTTCTTGAAATAAAATTTTATAGTTCAATTTCAAAAAATGCCGATAGGGGGCGCTTTAGACTTTGGAGTAACAAACAACTATTTTTTAACGTTATTTTCTGTATTTCTTTAAATGATTTCGAAAGCTTAGACTTAAACTTAAATTTTTATCTAAAAATCTGAGTCCTAACGAGTATTTAAGTAGCGTAAACTGAAATTTGAAATTTGAAACCCTTCTCCCCCCAGAACAAAAATCAGTTATTCCCGATCTTTGTGTCGTAGATTAGGCTAACTACTGCCGCGTTTTGCTAAAATTATTCTTTATGTCAGTATTTTCTTGAAAATAAATTTTAAAGAAAATTTTCAAAAAAATTCCGATAGAGGGCGCTTTAGACTTTGGAGTAACGAACAACTATTTTATACCGTTATTTTTTGTGTCTCATTAAATGCTTTCTAAAGCTTAGACTTAAATTTTCAGCCCAAAATCTGAATCGTTAGACGTGGTTAAGTTTCTGGGGAGAGGGGTTTGAAATTTCTACTCCTGAGCACAGTTCAGTTTACCATGTCCACACATTGTGTGCTGTGATACGAGGTAAAAAGACACAAATTAGGATTATGTTACCAAAGCATATTTATTAACATGTAATTACAATAAATGTTCAAAATTGTGACCGCCAGAGGCTATACACGCAGAACAACGGCGAAGAATGGAAATGCGAACATTCGCGAAAACATCAGGCTTTTCGAGCACTTCCCCTGCAGCGGCGGAAAGTCTGGCGACCAGTTCCTCGGGGGATTCAATGGGTGTCTCATACATAAGAGCCTTCAATTGTCCCCAAAAAAGAAATCGAGGGGTGAAAGATCTGGCGAGCGAGCCGGCCAAGCAACAGGACCACCTCGACCAATCCATCTGTTCGGAAATGTGATGTCCAGATAGTTGCGGACGTCTCGTACGTAATGGGCTGGCGCTCCATCGTGCTGGAACCACATGACCCGCCGGATGCGTGGAGGAACAACGTTTAACAGGTCTGGCAGCACATGTTGCAGAAATGTGAGGTATGTTTTACCGTTGAGGCGTTCAGGAAGAAGGTACGGTCCAATTAGGTGGTCTCCGAGGATTCCTGCCCAAACATTGATGGAAAAGCGTCTCTGATGAGCATGTGGATACGTAGCATGTGGATTGACATCCGCCCATACATGTGCATTGTGTGTGTTAAATGTACCATCACGTGTGAAGGTACATTCATCGGTGAAAAGCACAGTTCGTCCAAAATGTGGATTTAGCGCGTTCTGCTGCAGAAACCAGCGGGCGAATTCAATACGATTTGGATAATCCCCTGGACACAGTTTCTGGACTCGTTGCACATGAAACGGGAGCAAATGTTCATCCTTCAGTACCCTCCAAGTCATGGACTGTGAGGTATCCACCTGCCTAGCCACTGTTCGTGTACTTGTACTTGGCTGCGCCGCTACTACATCCAGAATGGCTTCTGCAACAACTACTGATTCGTCCTTTTTTGCACGACCTGCATTCGACCGGGAAGCGAGAAATGATCCCGTCCAGGGGCGTGCCAGCAGTATTCGGCGCCTGTGTGCAGAACTGCATTTGGCGCCCCCCCCCCTCCAAAAAAAAAAAAAAAAAAAAAAAAAAAAAAAAAAAAAAAAAACTATGAATGTTTAAAAATGTATAGTTGCCATTCTTTTGGAGTTTTTTGAACCAGAAAATTTATTTAATAAAATATGCCTTGTTTCTTTACAATTCATACTTTATTTCATTAAATAAATAAATTTCTGTTTCCAAACATGCTTAAATTACTTGAAAAATATAGAAGGGTGGCAGCTATTAAATAAAATTTGTAACACAGTAAAACCTGTGTAAATGAAAGCACTCACTATCAGAATCCTGCGTTACAGTAAAATTTCATTATCCCGGAGAAAATAATTTAATGCAATAACAATAGATTGTATCTAAAAGAAAGAAGTATTGGCGATGGCTACGAAAATCTACTGCACATAGAGATCTGAAAATTTGGATAAGGATAGATGATGGTAGATGCACCGTGCACCTGGCACTCATTTTTTTTTTTTTTTTTTTTGTTAATTACTCGAAATATTGATTAAAAACCCTTAATGATAATCGCAAAATGGCGAACTTTTATTCCTCAACGAGATTATGCTTGTTGCTTGTGTGCTTCCCCAAGCAGTCCTTCCCACTGACGAAAAGCGTAACGTTTGATTTCTTCTGCATTTTCAAATTGGGATATAGTGAGATCCTGGTAGAATTACAAATAAATAAATAAATAAATAATAAAGAAAGAAAGAAATGATATTTTTCAATGGTATTTTTAATTACTATTTCAAAAAATCTTTATTTGGCAGCGATTCGCATCAGTTTTCAAGTTTTCCATTTCTCTAAAGATTCAAACGTAAAAAAACAGCAATAAAAACTGTTGATACATTCACGGTATTTTTCAAGTTCTAATAATATATCTGATGTGAAAATATTAATATTTACTGGTCAAAAAAATTTTTGAAGTCATTTCATGGATTCGCCAAACATATTTTTTCTCTCGGTGCAAATTATCTCACGATATCGTTTCCCAATTAAGAAATATGTGATTTGAATACCATTTCGCGTTTATAAATAAAATATGTATGAGGGGTTGTGCACATTTCCATTATTTATTTTATCAAAGTTTTTTTTTTCTTTTTAAATCAAAATTGAAAGTTTTATATCTAAATATCAGAAAATAAATACAAATTAACGGTTAGCTTGAAAAATCAGACCGAAACATGAATAGCACCGCCGGTATACTCTGTTGAAGGCAGTGGGAAATCAACTCGAGCTTCGATTGGATGGATTTTCATTTAAAAAGGAAAAATCATACAAATTCAAGATTATACACTGTTGACAATATAATGTTCGTTCCAAAATATTTTAATTCAAAATTATATCGTCAAATCAACATGCTGCTGAAGACATTGCCCTCCTCCCCCCCATCTCTACATTTGTTTGGAAAAAAATAACATTCAATGTCTGAATTTAGAATATTGAAGGTTATTGTAGTTGGCCTAGGTGATCCAAGGTGGTTGGTTAGTAGGACATAAAGTGCACGGGATTTTAAAATATCTTTTACATAAATCTATATTTTTCCATTCATATTAACAGCCATCATTGTAGTTTCTAATTTATTTATGTCTAAATTGATTTTTTTTTTTTTTTTTTTTTTTTTTTTTTTTTTTTTTTCGTCTCTGTAACGTCTACGGTAATGTGTAATGCTAATAAGTGCTCTTATTTCAAAAATTCAGTTTTATGTTCAGAAATGAAATGTACAAATCTTATAATCATTACAATAATTTATGCAGTATTTGAATAGACATGAGTGTACACAGGGAGTGCAGGGAAAGGCTCCCCCTTCAACCTTCTAAAAAATTAGAAAATTTCGACATCTATGGCCAATTTTAGTCTATCTTCATCAACTCTCCCCCTTTTTCGCTATCATGATAATTCCAGAGTACTAGATAGGTAAAAGATAGATAAAAGTTATTTATTTCCCTCAGAAATCTATAGTGTAAAAAGAAGAAAAAAAAACACTTTTGTTTAATACATAATAGTTTCCACCAGACATGATCATTAGTAGAAGTGCTGACCAAAATTATTGCTTTAGCCGTTTAAATTAAACTTTACTCCTTAAGTGCGAAAACCAGTGTTAAACCTACGGCACGGAGTGCCAATAGCTTTACAAACGGCTGATGCTCCATTATTACCAGTTAAAATTTGTTACATAGCTGACGCCAGTATCTCCAATCAAAAATCTGTACACTGAACAGAACAGAGAACACTAACATACAAAAGGCTATACAAATGTAATGAACGTTATCAACTTTTTGGCAATTTCTGGACCTCCGCTTACCCCTTTACGATATCATACGTTATCATTCCTCAATAACATTCTCTTTTCTTTATTGGTAAACACAAGTATTATTTCAAACATATTTTACACCTGTTTTTTTTAAACGCAGATTATATATATGCATACACATAAGACGGAAGAATAGGAATACCAAACATTGAGATATTCAATATTTTGAAAATAAATAATTTTATAGAGATTTAATTATTTTAATTTTCATAAAAATAATTAACAAACTAATATATATATATATATCATCATCATCATCATCATCATCATCAACCGTTTTCGATCCACTGCTGGATGTAGGTCTGCCCCAGATTTTTCCAATGTTTTCTGTCTAATGCTTTCGTCATCCAATTTACACCAGCCACTTTTCTAATTTCGTCACTCCATCTTACTTGTGGTCGTCTTCTTGGTCGTTTTACATCTCTAGGATACCATATATATATATATATATATATATATTGCAGACTATTTTGATATAAAGAACAAGTTATAAATAAAAAAAAAAATAATATATATATATATATATATATATTTATATATATATATATAGTACCATTAGAAGTAGACAAGATTCACCAATGGATTTTATCAATAAAAGAATTAAATTGAATTATAGTAAACAATATTAACCATTTGAAATTAACCATTGAATTTAATAACTTATAGTACATTGAACATGGAAGGAAAATAGAATAATATGAATACAAATGAAATTTGTAGAACCAAAGCAGAATCTTCAGGTCCCAAATACTTTGGAACTACAAATGGAGTGTGTGGTTTCATCTTCGTATTTGCCAGGAAAAAGCAAAACAATACGAATTTGGGACTACCATCACACAAAAACCAAATTATTAAACAAGGAACAAAGATATTTTACAAAAAGGAGTTGAAAGTAAGTAAAAATAATAGTTTTCCATAACAAACAAAAAGGATAAAGCAGAATGGAAATATAATTTAACCGGAAAAATAATTAATAATCGATATTAACATAAAATTAAATTAATAAAATGATTAAAATTAGAATTAAGAGATAACATTCATGTTAACATATAACTTAAAATACATTATTGTTACTTTAATCAGTAACATTTATTGTGACTTTACATGGTAAAAACTCATTATCTTAATATAGGATAATAAAAATTAAAAAAAAATAATAAAAATAATAAAAATAATAATAGTAATAATAATAATACCAAAAATTATATCAATAACATTAAAAATAATTTGATAATTAAAATATAGCTATTTAATTATAGATATAACTAGACAAATATCCATATATTGGTGTAAATTAAACAGTTTAAAAATTATGTTAAAATAAATAACCCACTCTCAATTTTTTTTTTAAATAAATAATTAAACTTTGCATTTTTATCCAGACAACACCACCCTCCTCCGTACTCTAACATCTACCCACCCAACCAACCTATATATATATATATATATATATATACAGGGTGATTCATAAAAGATGGGCAGAACTTTAAGGGGTTATAGTACACTTAAAGACAAATAATATTAAATAGGAGACTAAGGGTCCCAGACGTATTCCCAAGGAGATAGGGGGCATTAAAATTTAGGGTCCGAAATTTCAAATGATTATAAAAAATGGAAAAATTGATCGATTCGTTTGCGGTTTTTGCAAAAAATTTTCTTTATGCCAGTATTTTCTTGAAATAAAATTTTAAAGTTCAATTTTAAAAAATGCCGATAGGGGGCGCTTTAGACTTTGGAGTAACAAACAACTATTTTTTTAACGTTATTTTTTGTATTTCTTTAAATGATTTCGAAAGCTTAGACTTAAACTTAAATTTTGATCTAAAAATCTGAGTCCTAACGAGTAGTTAAGTAGCGTAAACTGAAATTTGAAATTTGAAACCCTTCTCCCCCCAGAACAAAAATCAGTTATTCCCGATCTTTGTGTCGTAGATTAGGCTCTAACTACTGCCGCGTTTTGCTAAAATTATTCTTTATGTCAGTATTTTCTTGAAAATAAATTTTAAAGAAAAGTTTCAAAAAATTCCGTTAGAGGGCGCTTTAGACTTTGGAGTAACGAACAACTATTTTATACCGGTTTTTTTGTGTCTCTTTAAATGCTTTCTAAAGCTTAGACTTAAATTTTCAGCCCAAAATCTGAATCGTTAGACTTGGTTAAGTTTCTGGGGAGAGGGGTTTGAAATTTCTACTCCTGAGCACAGTTCAGTTTACCATGTCCACACATTGTGTGCTGTGATACGAGGTAAAAAGACACAAATTAGGATTATGTTACCAAAGCATATTTATTAACATGTAATTACAATAAATGTTCAAAATTGTGACCACCAGAGGTTATGCACGCAGAACAACGGCGAAGAATGGAAATGCGAACATTCGCGAAAACATCAGGCTTTTCGAGCACTTCCCCTACAGCGGCGGAAAGTCTGGCGACCAGTTCCTCGGGGGATTCAATGGGTGTCTCATACATAAGAGCCTTCAATAGTCCCCAAAAAAAGAAATCGAGGGGTGAAAGATCTGGCGAGCGAGCCGGCCAAGCAACAGGACCACCTCGACCAATCCATCTGTTCGGAAATGTGATGTCCAGATAGTTGCGGACGTCTCGTACGTAATGGGATGGCGCTCCATCGTGCTGGAACCACATGACCCGCCGGATGCGTGGAGGAACAACGTTTAACAGGTCTGGCAGCACATGTTGCAGAAATGTGAGGTATGTTTTACCGTTGAGGCGTTCAGGAAGAAGGTACGGTCCGATTAGGTGGTCTCCGAGGATTCCTGCCCAAACATTGATGGAAAAGCGTCTCTGATGAGCATGTGGATACGTAGCATGTGGATACGTAGCATGTGGATTGACATCCGCCCATACATGTGCATTGTGTGTGTTAAATGTACCTTCACGTGTGAAGGTACATTCATCGGTGAAAAGCACAGTTCGTCCAAAATGTGGATTTAGCGCGTTCTGCTGCAGAAACCTGCGGGCGAATTCAATACGATTTGGATAATCCCCTGGAGACAGTTTCTGGACTCGTTGCACATGAAACGGGAGCAAATGTTCATCCTTCAGTACCCTCCAAGTCATGGACTGTGAGCCTCTGAGCCTCTGATCCAGTCATGGACTGAGTATCCACCTGCCTAGCCACTGTTCGTGTACTTGTACTTGGCTGCGCCGCTACTACATCCAGAATGGCTTCTGCAACAACTACTGATTCGTCCTTTTTTGCACGACCTGCATTCGACCGGGAAGCGAGAAATGATCCCGTCTCACACAACTGTCTGTGCAAGCGCTCGAAAGTTTTGCGGTTAGGCAACCGCCTGTTGGGAAATCGCTCTCCGTACATTCGTTGTGCCTCTGCACCATTTCCATCTGCCGCTCCGTAAATTAAATGCATCTCAGCCTTTTCCTTATTCGTGAAGGGTACCATCTTCCGATTCATTTACTACAGCGACTTACACTTGACTCACCGTTCAGTGGTTTTTATGCCTGAATCGTGTCGAAATTTTGCATACGTGTTCTTCTTCTTCCCCATTTGACATTTGCATACTTTCTGTCTCCTTCTTCACCCGGTTACTAGCGTCAGGAATGGAGCTTTAACGTTTGCATGAGCGACGTTTCCAACTGTGCCAGTGCCTTTATGAGTGAATTCCGACTATGCAGTCTTTGACGAAAGTTGTATTTTTGCCTCGTATCACAGCACAGAATCGTTGGGCATGGTTAAGTAGTGCAAACTGAACTATGTTCAGAAGTTGAAATTTGAACCCCCCCCCCCCCCTCGCTACTGAACCACGCTCAGCGATTCAGATTTTGAGCTGAAAATTTAAGTCTAAGCTTTAGAAAGCATTTAATGAGATACAAAAAATAACGGTATAAAATAGTTGTTCGTTACTCCAAAGTCTAAAGCGCTCTCTATCGGAATTTTTTGAAACTTTTCTTTAAAATTTATTTTCAAGAAAATACTGACATAAAGAATAATTTTAGCAAAACGCGGCAGTAGTTACAGCCTAATCTACGACACAAAGATCGGGAATAACTGATTTTTGTTCTGGGGGGGAGAAGGGTTTCAAATTTCAAATTTCAGTTTACGCTACTTAACTACTCGTTAGGACTCAGATTTTTAGATCAAAATTTAAGTTTAAGTCTAAGCTTTCGAAATTATTTAAAGAAATACAAAAAATAACGTTAAAAATAGTTGTTTGTTACTTCAAAGTCTAAAGCGCCCCCTATCGGCATTTTTTGAAATTGAACTTTAAAATTTTATTTCAAGAAAATACTGGCATAAAGAAAATTTTTTGCAAAAACCGCAAACGAATCGACCAATTTTTCCATTTTTTATAATCATTTGAAATTTCGGACCCTAAACTTTAATGCCCCCTATCTCCTTGGGAATACGTCTGGGACCCTTAGTCTCCTATTTAATATTATTTGTCTTTAAGTGTACTATAACCCCTTGAAGTTCTGCCCATCTTTTATGAATCACCCTGTATATAAGGTGGTCTGGGGTAATAACGCCAAGTGCTAATATTTTGCATAATTATGCAAGTAATCTGGTAAATGATACCCATGTGCTCTGCGCAGAAGGGTTTTGAGTCATATAAATCGCAAAAAACAGCTTCAAGGTAATTTGTTTCATTTTTAGGTCTTATTGTTTTTACAAGCAACTAAAATTAACGCTTGATCTAAAATTTGCGAGATACGTTTTGTGATATGAAGACTATTTTTTTTATCCGGAAATACGTTGTTAATTACATAAATTTGTAGTACATTTCATGGACTTTCAAAATGTTGTTGAAGATTTTGGATATCTTTTCGAGATAATTTGTAATTTAAAATATACAGCGCAATAACTATAACGGGGTAATAACGCCAATCCTTAGCATTAATACCCAGGTTGATTCCCTACAGTGGCCGAGCTACATCCTAAATACTGATTCAAATAAACACAGTTAAAACTGTGCAATTTTTCTAATAATTCTATTTAAGCGGTCTTTTAAGCAAAAAGAAGCTCACGGTCTGATATTCTTTTGCCTCATCCTCCCCCCCCCCCATACTACATCTTTATTCTTCTTACACTTTCACCAAAAATTAAACATTTCCAATAGCTTAGAATGCAATTTGTCAATTTCAAAGTTTGTAGAATTTGTATTTTTAGAATTGGGCAATCTACATGCAATTATTCCATCTTATTTCATAGTTTTGTTTGCATGGTGTTATTACCCATATAGGTGGGTAATAACGCCAAATAGCATTGGTCAAGAAATCACGCTGTTACATTTTATGAATACATATCTGTTAAATTATTTTTTTTATATAGATAGTCAATGAGTTGTTGTATCAAATCCAATATTTGTTTGAAAAATACAAACTAAAACTGAGCCGTGAAAATTGGTAGAACCTTAACGTGGCGTTATTACCCCAGGGTACCTTATATATAAATGGAAACAGAAAGAGAAAATTTGGATCATTCAAAAATGAAAAATATATCAAGACACACCATCCTTCACTAGAGATATCTTCCGATATCATATGCTAGATTATCTTCTCCCCTTCACCCTAAAGTAATAACGTTATGTATGCATAGCCAGTGCCGTAGCTGGAAGTGAATAATGGGAAAGGGGGGGGGGGTCATATTTTCTGTCTTTCTCTCTATGACGCAGAAAGATAAATTAGTACATGTTCACTCTGTAGTTACTATGTTTTTCATTAAACTGTTGTAATAGTTTCATTTTACGCTAAGAAAGGAATAGGATGATGAAAAATTCGAGTGTAAAACGAGTGAAATCTTAAACAACTTATTAGCTTCATATGTGTAAATAGGATGACCATGTGATGAAACACTTATTTTAGTTACAATTTAGTATTTTTGCAAAAGCTGTGAAAGGTCCACAAAATTTAATTAGATTTTTAAACAGAATTTCATTTGAATTTTTGGAATAGAAATCAATTTAGTGACTTTGGAATCTTTTCCAGGGAGGCTCAAAATGTTTTAGGGGAAGCTAAAACGCCCATAGCACCCCTTAGCTACGGCCCTGTGCATAGCCCCCAAGTTCTGGTTTTACATTGTTTCTCTATTCAGGATTCTCCAAAGCATCCCCTTCGGACGCCGCGATTGCGCCCTTAGGTTTTCTTGGCACCCATTCGAATGTATCCTCTTATACTAGCTATTTTTAAGATTAAAAATCCATTTTAAGGGAAGCATTTTTAAAAGTAAAAAATATTTAAATAGTTTTCTTGTAATACTTATCGATGACCTTAAATAAGTTTTAATTATTTAATGCTATTAAGTTGTTATTCAGTGATTAACCTTTCTATAGCTTCTTCATCTGCAAAACTTTTGAAGATAGACTGTCCTCTGAAAATCTAATTTTAAATTTATTCTGAATTTAATTATTGTTGCAAATTATTTTAAAATAGTTTTTGAATCATAGGGGACTTATAGCTATCAGCGTGAGATGTACGCGCATAAGACGTTTCTGTTTCTAATATACACTCAAGAGCCAAAACATTATGACCACCCCTACATTTTGCAATGAATGCGCCTGAATGACGTGGAAGGCACGTGATCTGGTGGAAGCTGTATTTAACTGCTGCTGGAAAGTCTGAAGAATCATTCTTTCACTTATTTCTATGAGTGATAGGAAAGGCTGCGGATCTAAGCAACTTTGATAAAGGGCAGATTGTAATGGCTCGAAGGCTCGGAACAAGTATTTCCGAAACTGCATGACTCGTGGGTTGTTCGCGATCTACAGTTGTTAGTACGTATGCAAAGTGAATGAATGACGGTGAAACCAGCAGTAGACGATATGGTGTTGGACGTCCACACCCTATCAAAGAAAAAGGTCGTCGGAGAGTGTCTCGCATGGTGAAGCAAAACCGGAGCCAGACAGTGGCTCAACCGACAGCCCAATACAATGCAGGGCCAAGTAGAATAGTATCGGAGCATACTGTTCAGCGGACACTGTTAGATTTGGGGCTACGCAGCAAACGTCCCACTCGTGTGCCTTTGCTGACCAAGCATCATCGCCAACTGCGCCGGCGCTGGGCCCGGGAACATCGCGACTGGTCCATGGATCAGTGTTAGATAATTGCCTGGTTAGATGAATCACGGTTTGCGATTCATCACGCCGATGGCCATGTCAGAATACGCCGTCATCCAGGCGAACAGTTGCTCCCTCAATGTACTGTAGGTCATACAAAGGCCGGTGGTGGCGATATTATGCTTTGGGGGATGTTCTCTTTGGAGTCTCTGGGACCCGTGGTTGTGGTAGAGCAGACCATGAATGCTACAGGGTATTTGAACACCATTGCGGACCAATTTCACTCTTACATGGCCTCTGTTTTTCCAGCCGGAAATGGAATGTTCCAACAGGACAACGCCCCGTGTCACACGGCTAAAATTGTATTGGAGTGGTTCCAGGAACAGAATACTGAATTTCAGTTAATGTCCTGGCCGCCTAACTCACCGGATCTCAATTCGATAGAACACATTTGGGATTTCATGCGACGGCAGCTCAGAGTTCATAGACCACCAATTCGCAATATCTCGGATTTGCGTGACCGTTGCTTAAACATCTGGTACAATCTGTCTCCGGCCATCTACCAAGGACTTGCGGCATCCATGCCAGGGCGGTTTGAATCTGTGTTGCGCGCCAAAGGTGGGGCAACTCCTTATTGACAGGTGGTCATAATGTTTTGGCTCTTGAGTGTATATGTCTATCTCTATTCATGGACTGATATTGTAGGAGAAATTTTACCAGTATTTCCGAATAGTAATTTTCTTCTTATTTATGATAAATTCTGAAGTAAAGTGACAATTGTTTCTTATAAATAATAATAAAAAAAACAAGTGAAATTTAGCTCCTACGGTAATAAAACTGTATATTATGTTTTTCCACCGCAGTGAGATAATAGTGTTGCATATTTTCAGCTATGTGGAGCCTTTTATTATTTATAACTATATGAGGTGCGCCTCTGTTTATAAAGGTTGGTCAGATCTTGTCTGAATGATTTATTAGAGGACTCATAAGTAGAATAAAATAAAATTTTAAAGAAAGAAATGAATACAATAAAACCCCGATAATTCGGATTAATTGGGACCAGACCCAATCCGGATTATCAAAAATCCGGATTATCCGGAGAATTAGACAAAAATTAAATAAAATAAAACATACTTACAGAAAATCACCTTTAAATTAAACTTATTGAATATTTACAAACACTAAAAATGTTTACTTTGCTTAATTCTTCCGAAAAGATTTCAGAAAAAGTTTTTTTTTTTTTATTCAGAATACGACGATGAAACAAGTTAATGTTATGGAAATTAGTCAATCGCTTCTCAAATTTGAAAAAAAATGACCAAACCATTCCGGATTATCCGGGGATCCGGATTAGCGGGTTCTACTGTATTTATAAATAATTTCTATAAGGTAAATCTACAAAAGATAATTCAGATGCTAAGAAAATATAATGCATTTTAGTATAAATAAATTAAAGATTTATTTATTTATTTATTTATTTGCTTTTTAACTGAAATCTTTTGGCGCCTTTACTGCTTCGGCGCCTGTGTGCGCCGCACACTTTGCACACTGGGTCAGAACGCCCCTGATCCCGTCTCACACAACTGTCTGTGCAAGCGCTCGAAAGTTTTGCGGTTAGGCAACCGCCTGTTGGGAAATCGCTCTCCGTACATTCGTTGTGCCTCTGCACCATTTCCATCTGCCACTCCGTAAATTAAATGCATCTCAGCCTTTTCCTTATTCGTGAAGGGCACCATCTTCCGATTCATTACTACAGCGACTTACACTTGACTCACCATTCAGTGGTTTTTATGCTTGAATCGTGTCGAAATTTTGCATACGTGTTCTTCTTCTTCCCCATTTGACATTTGCATACTTTCTGTCTCCTTCTTCACCCGGTGACTAGCGTCAGGAATGGAGCTTTAACGTTTGCATGAGCGACGTTTCCAACTGTGCCAGTGCCTTTATGAGTGAATTCCGACTATGCAGTCCTTGACGAAAGTTGTATTTTTGCCTCGTATCACAGCACAGAATCGTTGGGCATGGTTAAGTAGTGCAAACTGAACTATGTTCAGAAGTTGAAATTTGAACTCCCTCCCCTCGCTACTGAACCACGCTCAGCGATTCAGATTTTGAGCTGAAAATTTAAGTTTAAGTCTAAGCTTTAGAAAGCATTTAATGAGACACAAAAAATAACGGTATAAAATAGTTGTTTGTTACTCCAAAGTCTAAAGCGCCCTCTATCGGAATTTTTTTTAAACTTTTCTTTAAAATTTATTTTCAAGAAAATACTGACATAAAGAATAATTTTAACAAAACGCGGCAGTAGTTAGAGCCTAATCTACGACACAAAGATCGGGAATAACTGATTTTTGTTCTGGGGGGAGAAGGGTTTCAAATTTCAAATTTCAGTTTACGCTACTTAACTACTCGTTAGGACTCATATTTTTAAATCAAAATTTAGGTTTAAGTCTAAGCTTTCAAAATCATTTAAAGAAATACAAAAAATAACGTTAAAAAATAGTTGTTTGTTACTCCAAAGTCTAAAGCGCCCCCTATCGGCATTTTTTGAAATTGAACTTTAAAATTTTATTTCAAGAAAATACTGGCATAAAGAAATTTTTTTGCAAAAACCGCAAACGAATCGACCAATTTTTCCATTTTTTATAATCATTTGAAATTTCGGACCCTAAACTTTAATGCCCCCTATCTCCTTGGGAATACGTCTGGGACCCTTAGTCTCCTATTTAATATTATTTGTCTTTAAGTGTACTATAACCCCTTAAAGTTCTGCCCATCTTTTATGAATCACCCTGTATAATACCATTGCAATTGTACAACTCAAAATTACTTTTGACCTACAAAAACAATAAATCATCCGTGCTATTTCATCAAACTATTGAATGATGCCAAGAACTTCTGCATATAATTATGTACAATAGCATCATCTTTTGGAGTTGTTGTGAAACTTCCTGTAGTAACCTTGTGAGCAGTAGAGTGGATGTATCAATGTGCCCCATGTATCAACGTGCCCCACTTCCCCCTACATATTTCCTAACGCTCACCTAGTTTGAGGGGGAAAACATAGCATATTCATTTTAGACCTAAACTGAAGGAATTAAAACATTTTCTAGTTTTCCCCTAATTAATTCTGAGTTCAATCTTCTGACTACGGGGCTAAAACTTAGAAATAGAACTGTGACCTTAATATTCAACGAAAGTATTGAGTGTAAGTACTTATTTTATTCTGAATTTGAAGCTCTAGAACATTTGTAATGACAACGCTTTTGAAAGAGTTAGTGGTTTTCAAATAATGTTATGCTATTAAAAAAAAAAAAAAAAAAAAAAAAAAAAAAAAAAAAAAAAAAAACTTGTTTTTTGACTGTAAATATGTACATATGAGAAGGCTCACGTGCTACGTGCTATGCTAGTGCTCATTCTAGACCTAAACTAAACAGATTAACCGTTTCGAGTTAATCTGGATTACTATTAGTAATACACTGTAAAAAAAAAAAAAATCTGTAAAGGTACTAAACATTTTCTAGGAAATTGGGATTCCAACAACTTTTCATGTAACGATAACAGGAAAAATTCTTGTAACCGATTTTAAAACTTGAGTTTTTGTTGTTACCGTTACAGGAAAAGTTCTTGGAATCCCAGTTTCCTAGATAAAGTGTAGTACCTTTACAGATTTTTTTTTTTTTACAGTGTACATACCAGGGCCGAAACTAGTGGGGGGGGCAGAGAGGGCACGTGCCCCGGGCGCCACCAGAACAGAAGGTGAAGGGGGCGCCAAATTAAGATTTTGTTTGGTGTGTTTGATACAAAGAATGCATATACGTGGTGGGTGGGGGTGGGGGGGGGGTCGCCAAAATCCATGTTTGCCCTGGGCGCGAAAAAGGCTAGTTTCGGCGCTGATACATACCTTTCAAAGGGGTATTATTTTATTTTAAGAATTACTTTTGCCACTATTTACATGCAATAACGTCAGTATATGTTTATGCATTTACTATTGTATATGGTTTCATTTATGTTTAGGCATTTTGTATCAATAATAATTATTATTATTTGCTTAATCCTTAACTGCTGTTAGCGTACTGAGATATTCAAGTTTCACAGTTTAACTTGTAATTTTTAGTTTAACTATAGATACTGGTCAAATTTTGTTTCATTTGGAGCCTTAATACTACCTCTACATTGTAAAAAAAAAAAAAAAAAAAAAAAAAAAAAAAAAAAAAAAAAAAAAAAAAAAAAAAATCTGTAACGTTACTAAACTTTTTCTAGGAAACTGGGATTCCTAGAATTTTTCCTGTAACGGTAACAGTTGAAATTCAAGTTTCAGAGTCGATTACATGAAATTTTCATGTTACCGTAACATGAAAAGTTCTTGGAATCCCAGTTTCCTAGAAAAGGTTTAGTAATGTTACAGATTTTTTTTTACAGTGTAGAAATTTTTGAAAGGCTGAATTTTATTTATAATAGTCTTGTATATAAAGTTTAATGCGTAAATAATATCCTGAGAGCTAATGTAACATTTTATACATGTTTAGATAAAACGGTCTGACAGACCGCTCACAGTACACTGTAAAAAAAAATCTGTAAAGGTACTACACTTTATCTAGGAAACTGGGATTCCAAGAACTTTTCCTGTAACGGTAACAACAAAAACTCAAGTTTTACAATCGGTTACATGGATTTTTCCTGTTAGGGTTACATGAAAAGTTCTTGGAATCCCAGTTTCCTAGGAAATGTTTAGTACCTTTACAGATTTTTTTTTACAGTGTAGTTATGCGACATTTTTTGTCACAGCAGTTAAGGGTTAATTCTCTTTGCGCCATTTGTGATTCTTTTATTTTAAACATATATTTTGCTCTTTAAATTTAAATTAAAAAAAATTCCTGAAAAAATTCTGTGCAATAAAGCGTAAAAAGTATTTGAAATTTGCAACATAAGTTAAATCCTGTTATATAACAATATTTTCTAAACATCTCCAAAAATTTTTCCTTAGCCTATTGTTATATGAATATTAATTGATAAGTACGCAAAACACAAATATTCATTATCTTGCATACAATGAAATATTCGTTAAAAACCAATTAATATATTTGGAAAGCTAGTGTTGATGTTATTAGCATAAAACAATTTTTGCTAAAAGTTGAAAAAAAAATCGGATCAGAAAGAGTTAAAATATTTTCCAGCTTTCTCCTAATTAATTCTGAATTCGGCTTCGCCACCCCCCCCCCCCCCCCTACCACTGGGCTATCTATACCTTGTGTTTTGATTAAAAAAAAAAAAGTTCATTATATATTTCAGTTTCTTATGTTTTATTTCTATAATTATGTTTCTCATTTACAACAAAATAAGATTTTGTCTTTTCAAGATTAACATGTTTCTAAATATTTTTATTTTTAGAATGTAACGTTCTTTCATAAGGTAATGTTTTTTAAAAAAATCGAATTATAGGAAAGTTTGTTATTTTATTATTTTATTATTATTATCATTATTTTGATAACAATAACAAAAAAATGTATATCAATTTTAAAAAAAAATGAATAATTCAAACTTTGGATAATTCGAAAATTCGCACTGGTGTGTGCGAGTTCAAATTAACGATTTTCAGCTGTTTTAAAAACAAATAAAAAAAAAAAAAAAAAAAAAATCGCATATATTTATCTTTCTTATTTAGAAGTCGAAAAGTTAGAAAAAAAAAGAGAGAAAGATAGAAGTTACATTGCTCCTGTATGTGGTTATTAAAAGGTTAATCACAGTTAATGTTATTTTAAACTTTCAAATTATGTTTTGCGCCTTTTAACCTGTAAATTTCTCTTCCCTGTTGAATACTCAGAGTTCAAATTAATGATTTTCAGCTGTTTAAAAAACAAAACAAATCAAAAAATAAATCCTATGTATTTCCCTTTCTTATTTGGAAGTTGAAAAGGCAGAAAGAAAAAAAGAAATTACATTGCTCCTGTAAACTATGTGGTTATTAAAAGGTTAATCACAGTTAATGTTATTTTAAACTCTCAAGTTACGTTTGGTGCATTTTAACCTGTGAATTTTTCTTCCCTGATAAATATCCATTTAACATTATAAGATAAACATTATTGTAGAATAGAAATAATTTAAAAATAACACCATTTTCGGGGCTGTGTAATTGCCATAAAAAAAAAACTCTACAGCCTTATTTTCTTTGTTTTTTATCACTTAAAATCTAGCTGCATTGTGTATTTCTCTCATTTTCTTTTTTAAATCTTGCATGGTAATTTTTTCCCTCTCTCTCCCCCTCCAAAAAGAAAGAAAGAAAAAAAACTTACCTTGTTAGCTTATCCATCATCAGTGAGGTCCGTTGGTCCGTATTATAGTATATTCAGTCATGCGTTTAAAGTTACTCGAAGTTAGAAAAACAGGAACACAGAGAAAAGCATAAATTAAAGGCATGTTGATTAGGTGCTTAGGATTTGTTTTGCTTGTACATAAACCAATTAATTAATAATGATTTAGAAAACCAAAAGTCTAGTTTGTTTAAAATTCAACTACTATGAGAGAAAATGTCCTGTGACTTCTGCGAACCGGTCACTGAGACCGCCTGATCGAAAGATAAATAAAATATAAAAGTAAAAATACAGTCGACTCTCGTTAATTCGAAATCGGATAATTCGAATCTTCGCTTAATTCGAACTAAACATGAAGTTCCACAATTTTCAATGGCAGAATAAAGTTAAAAATATTCATTAATTCGAACTCATTTTCTCTTGACTTCGCTTAATTCGAACTAACGAGAATTCCGATTTTTCATTTTTCTTTTCTTTCTCACGGATTTCAGATCATTTGAATAACTTTCTTTCTTTGAATTATGTGAAAATTGCTCCGAACGAGTATACATATAATCCAATGTATTTGATATCCACTTTGTTAGTGCCCCGTCTGTCCATCAGTGACGCTTTAAATATTTCTTCCATCTTTCTTGTTTCTAATCTTTTAATTAGTTTATACATTTATCTATTCTAATTTAATATTGAGTCATATCCTAATGATAACAGACGAAATAAGTTAAAAAAACACTATAACATTTATTCCTTTGTAATAGTACCATATTAAGCATGTTTTCCATAATTCGAACTTTGGATAATTCGAACATTTCTTGTGGTCCCGACGAGTTCGAATTAACGAGAGTCATCTGTAACTGTTTCTAAAAACCCTTTTATAAGCATTCAATGTTTATTTTAAAAATTACGCCTAATGTTTTTTTTACTACAATTCATGTTTTTTTTTCCATTTTTTAAATACATCATTTTGACGTGGGTACAAAAATCGACTGCAATGTAAGAAAAAAAAAAATGTATATTTTTACGGATGTAAAGTTAGAGGAATCTATATGTTTACTAAAATTTTATCTGTTCACTCCAGAAAAGAATATATAAATATACAAAACTATTTTATATAAAACTACAGATTTCAGAGTTTTTAAAACTTGTATTTATATATTTTTTTTAAAACTAAATTTCCTGTTTTTTCTATTTTTTTTTTCTAATACATTAATTTGAAATGGGTACAAAAATCGACTAACAATGTTAAAAAAAAAAAAAAAAAAAAAAAAAAAAAAAAAAAAAAAAATCTATATTTTTACGGATATAAAGTTAGAGAAATCTATTACTAAAATTTTATCTCTACACTCTGCAAAAAGATATGTAAATCTGCAAAACTTGTTTTTGTAAAGCTACAGATTTCGGAGTTTTTAAAACTTAAATTTATATATTTTTTTCAAACTCAAAAAATTTTCAAGTTTTAAAAATTTAACAAAACATTTTGCATTTATTTACGGGGTCACACAAAAGCATAATCGTTTGCTCACTAAAGCATGGAGAGGCAAAAGTCTGGGATAGCCACTGTAATTCGACTTTTGAGTTCATCAGCGTCACGACCCACATAAAAAAAAAAAAAAAAGTCTAAGTATGTTATATTTAAAGAGCTAAAAAAAAACTGTAAAGTTATTAAAATGTTTCTAGGAAACTAAGGTTATTAAAATTTTTCTAGGCAACAACAAAAATTCATGTAACATATAGACATGTGACATATTTGCACTATAAATCAAAAAAAAAAATCTGTAAGGTTACTAAGAATTTTTTAGGAAACTGGGAAGCCTGTAGAACTTTTTATGTAATTGAATTTTGGGTTACAGAAAAAAATTAGTAAGAGTATTCTGTCATTACTGTCATACTGTCATTTTAGTAGATATTTTTGTAAAACTAAAGATTTTTCCTAACTTTACAAAAACTAATTTTGTAAAATTACAAATTCTCTCTTTCTTTTCTTTTCTCTCTCTCTCTCTCTTTTTTTTTTTAACGGTGTACAGAAAAAATTTTAGTAAGCATATCAATTTTTACAACTTCACATCTGTAGATTTTCAAATTTTTTTTCATAAAGTAGATGGCCGACGGCCTTTCCTTCTAATCTAGTTTACAGTTTACACTTTATTTTTTTTTTATTTAAAAAAAAAAAAAGATATTTTTTTATGGAACATAAGAACCGCAAATGCATATAATAATAATAATAATAATAATAATAATAATAATAATAATAATAATAATAATAATAAATCAAAGTTACTTTAGGGAATATCTGTATTTAGGAAATGTTTTAACTTCTTCAATTCCGAAGCTAAAATAGGTAATAATATAAGTGCTTATTCATCGGTTTTTCCCAAACGAAATGACATCATAAATGATAGAACAAATATCTTATCTGAAGTTGATCCTTTAGGTGCTTAGTAATTTCGGTTTAAAAATATGGATCGAAAACTGCAAAACCTTTTAAAACATCCATTTAATAACCATTAACCTAAATTAATGCAATAACAAATTTAAGAGCTTTAAACAAGTAAATAATCTACAAATCCTCGAAATTTTTCATTGAAAAAAAAAATAAATAAATAAATAAATACTTATACAAATTCTTCACTTTCTCGGTCACGCTGTCTTGAAGACATTTCGCAAACTCAGATGAAAATAGCATTTACTTTAAGAGACAACCAACTCGATGGTACCATTTATTCGTTTACTTTGAACTCAAAAAACATTCAGCTATTAAAAAATGATATGAAAATGCAAAAAAATCTGGCATTTAAATTTTTATAAGGAAAAGAACAGAGATCCCAAAATGCGGACCCAGGGACCGAAGAGGTTAAAGATACACTTTAACCCTTTATATACCGAAGGTACTTATAAGTATCATTAATATAACTTATTATAAAAATCTTTCAATACGTCAGTTAGTCGTAATACTGTTTAGAATGAGTTATAGATACATTACTTTATTTCGTTCCAAAAGCATTATTGGTTACAAAAAACAAAAACTTTTTTAAAAGGATGATTTCTTTTGCTTTGCATCTTTTCAGCTTTCTTGGCGCTGAGGGAGGGGGATGGGGATTTTTCAATTTGGAAATATTTCTATATTTATATTGTAAGAACATATTTGTACATTTTATAATTCTACAAAATACTAAGAAAATAATTAAAATAAAAGATTTGAGTGGGGTTATAAAAATTTCACAAAATCCCTGTAAAATCAAATTTAATTAATCCTTCTAAATCCTTCAATCATTCTAAAATCCTTCAAAATTTCATTAAATGATTATGGAAATCTTTTAATTTAGTTTAAACAATTTCCGTAAAATGCTTTAGAATGTATAATTTTCATGAATTAATAATGCGGTAGATAAAGGGTTAAGTAAACGACGAGAAAACAACAAAAAACAGCAGTTGTTGCTTTGATCGCGTCAATCTACAGTTGACTCTCGTTAATTCGAACTCGTTGGGACCACAAGAAACGTTCGAATTATCCGAAGTTTGAATTATGGAAAATATGAAATGAAACCATGCTTAATATGGACCTATTACAAAGGAATCAATGTTATAGTGTTTTTTTAATTCATTTCGTCTGTTGTCATTAGAATATGACTTATATTAAATTAGAATGTATAAATACATGAATTAATTAAAAGATTAGAAACAAGCACGATAGAAGAAAAATTTAAAGCGTCACTGATAGACAGACGGGGTTCTAAGAAAGTGGATATCAATTGTATTGTATTACATGTATACTCGTTCGGAACAATTTTCACAAAAATCAAGAAAGAAAGTTATTCAAATGATCTGAAATCCGTGAGAAAGAAAAGAAAAATGAAAAATCGGAATTCTTGTTAGTTCGAATTAAACGAAGTCAAGAGATAAAATAAGCTTTTTAAGAAAAAAATATCAACCGACTTCAAAAAAGCGCTAAAAAGAATTAAATAATTCTTTAAAATTCTCTAATGACAAAACGTTATCCAATAAGCACACATCGGATATCAGGTACCGGCATAAAAAACGGTTAAATTTAATATGTATAATTTAATATCCACCAAACATAGATTTTAGAGATAATATTATTTTACAAGAGATGAATTGACATATTTATGATTTATTTTATGAATATATACATATAAAAAGTAATGAATTACTTTTTGAAGTTGGTGCCAAACAATCACAATCGATAATGATTATCCCCATTTTAATTATGGTACTAGGCATAATTTAGCTACAATTCTTAATATACATTAAATAGTTTGTCACCAACTTCAAAAAGTAATTCATTACTTTTTATATGTATATATTCATAAAATAAATCATAAATATGTCAATTCATCTCTTGTAAAATAATATTATCTCTAAAATCTATGTTTGGTGGATATTAAATTATACATATTAAATTTAACCGTTTTTTATGCCGGTACCTGATATCCGATGTGTGCTTATTGGATAACGTTTTGTCATTAGAGAATTTTAAAGAATTATTTAATTCTTTTTAGCGCTTTTTTGAAGTCGGTTGATATTTTTTTCTTAAAAAGCTTATTTTATTTCCTACTTTTTAGTTATGTATACCGTAATACATAATTATGTGTACTGGCACACGATAGCTCTTTGCAATGCATTACTAATGTACGCACTTTGCTAAGTTCTGATGTATTCAGTTTACTTGTCACTGTTTGATTGTCAACTTTTCTGAAACCACTTACAATATCGATTAGTATCGTTGTGAATCTTAAGAATTTCTTTGTATGGTAACTTCTTCAGACAAGATCTGCCACTTCGAAAAGCTACCGCATTTATGAAATCTTAGTCTGCATCGAATCCTACTGTCATCGAAAGTGGGTATCAAAAGGTGACAATCCATCAAGTAAAGTGTCCTTACACATAAGAGCGCGACATAGTGCTTCCATATATGAGCACGCAGCAAAATGACTTCATATATTAATGTGTAGTAAAATGCTTTTCTAGTGTAGTCAGTCAAAAGTACTCCCCCTTCACTCAGAAAAAGGAAAAAGGAAGATTTTAGCAAAAATTGCACTATGCTTCAATCGATAAACAGCAACAATCTAATACCTATACAGGCAGTAATGGCATCGGAAATGAGCAGTGGCGATTCGACGAGGAAACTGAAACTCATAACCAATACCTGGCTGCCTTTATAAGAGAGTGACAGCATTTGATTCCCAAATATTTCTTTTACAGACGCTTTTGTACCAACTACACTGTTAAAAATTTGAAAATTTTGCTGTACACAGTTAAAAATCTGCTGCATTTTTTTGCTACGCACTCCAGCGCTTGTATAGAAAACGGTTACTTGACTGTATTAAGGAGCATTCTCATAGGTCGCAGTAGAGACATTATAAACAAGCGGCGGAGTGCGTTGCAACAAAATGCAGCAGATATTTAACAGTGTATCATCACTTCACCGCTTATATAGAAAATGATAAGTTAAATGCATTATGAAGGATTCTCATTGATAAAAATAAAGATATTCTATAAAAGCGATGGAGTGACGATACAGCAAAAGTTGCAAATTTTTAACAGTGCATTGCATTGCCAGGCATTTTTTATAATGGAATTTGATGATGATTTCCTGGAAGAATTCGATTGTACTCGTATGAGAAGTTAACAAGATTGACGAAAATTGCCCGCTCAACAAGATGCTTGGTGACTCGTTTCTGTCCAGAATCGTTTCAACCAATTATATACTGTGCTACATGTGTCATCATATTCATATAGAGGAATCCTACACTGTAAAAAATTTGACACTTTTGCTATATCATCACTCTATTGCTTTTATAGAAAACGATTACTTCACCCAATTACGAAGCATTCTCATGGGTCAAAAAGAGGTATTCTACAAAAGCAGGGGTGTGACGATGCAGCAAAAGGGTCACATTTTTTACAGTGATACTGTAATCGGAAATGAGCGGTGGCGTATTCGATGAGGAATCTGAAACTCATTACCTATACCTGGCTGCCTCTATAAGAGAGTGACAGCATTTGATTCCCAAATATTTCTTTTACAGACGCTTTTGTCCCAATTACACTACAAAAACTTTGTGCCTTTTGCTGCATCATCAGTCCACCGCTTTTATAAATAACGATTACTTTACTGTGTTATGGGGTGTTATGTTACTATACTGTGTTATACATTCTCATTGGTCATAAAAGACATATTCTATAAAAGCTGTGGTGTGACGTTGCAGCAAATGGTAAATTTTTAGCAATGTATCATGGAGCATTCTCATGGGTCAAAGGAGAGATATTCTATAAAAGCGGGGGAGTGACGATACAACAAAAGGATCAAAATTTTTACAGTGTGCACTGTAAAAAATTTGGCCCTTTTGCTGCATCGTCAATCCACCGCTTTTATAGAAAACGATTACTTCAGCCTATCGTGGAGAATTTTCATGGGTCAAGAGAGAGATATTCTATAAAAACGGGGGAGTGATTATGCAGCAAAAGAGTCAATTTTTTTATAGTGTACACTGTTAATAAATGTGAACCTTGTCCAGTTAGGATTTCACACTTTGAAAAGATCGTTTGTCTATGTAAGTGTAACTTAAAAACATGAAAAATGAACGTTTCTAATTGGTCGATTGCTTCGAAAAGATATTGAATTTTAATGTTTTAATTTTTTAAAAAGTTCTAATCAACAGATTTTTATGAAATTTGAATGGGACCACATGGGCCCCATACACTTTCAAACAAAAAAAGAATTATCAAAATCGGTTCATATTTACGAAAGTTATGCGTGAACAACAAATACATACAGGTCGAAATCATAACCTCCTCCTTGAAGTCGGTTAAAAATGAGTTCGAATTAATGAAAATTTTTAACGTTATTCTGCCATTGAAAATTTCCAGACTTCATGTTTAGTTATAATTAAGCGAAGATTCGAATTATCCGATTTTGATTTAACGGGAGTCAACTCTATGTCAAATATCAATGTAAGATGCGATTTTGCAATTGAGTTTATGACTCTATAACGATTCATAACATAGAACTTAAAGCATAAGTTGGAAATACAAAATTACCATAAACAAGTAAGACAAATCATGCGTTAAGCATAGATTATGAAGCACTTTCCAACACTTAATGAAATCTTTAACAAAACTTTGTTATTTAGGGAAATAATAGTGTATAGCCAAATATGCCCAAATATGTATTCCAGTACATTAGAACAGCCCTGTTTTTCATATGTCAGTTCATATAATGGGAAAATTTAGCTTTGCAAGAAAATACCCAGTAGATTGAAATTTCTTTTTCAGCAGTTCATACTACTAGATGGAAACATACTTGAATACTTTTGTTCAGCCCTGTAGTTTACATTGTACCTTTATTACACGTCAGCATTAGGGTAAAATTTATTGTAAACTAAAACACTTTTAAAACAACTGAAATCACATTCTCATAAGTTATCATTCATAGGCGTCCATGTACCGAATTCTTTGCGTGGCCCTGTATATCCCTTTATCTAAATTCTGCAAACATTTCTCGGTAAATTGAATGCAGCTCAGCGTAAAAACGCATAGCTTATTTAAGAACCACGTTTAAATAATTTACGCTCATATTCAGTAACGTTGGTGAGCTCTTTTGGGTAGCCCTGTATATCAACTATAACATTTATACACACCATATAATGTGCATATATTTAGCGAAATATAAACGCGAATATCATAATTAAAATGCATTTCATCTCTCCATCAGCCATCATCGGACACATATACGGTACTTTGGAAAGAATATACTATTTGAAATCTTTTGTATGGCCCTGTAAATGCTATGTACTTCATATTATGCAAGACAGTAGCGTATAATTTGCATTAAGCTTCAGTGACATATATCAATTTTATTATACATGAAAAAGCTTAATATATTTAAAATATGTCACACACATTTCCCCCTTTTACCATTATCTAATGGAATTCTTTTGTGTGGCCCTGTAAATGAATAATAGCTACATTTTCACCTTATATTTTATAGAATGCATATTTTAATATGTTTGACAGGGTATAACATCTTTAAAATTCCTTTGAAACGATTTTTCCCCATAGGCCGTAATGTAATAGGAAACTTTTGATTCGCCCTGTAGATAAACTAATCATGGTAGAAACTTCATTTCCGATAGGACTTGTGTTAGAGTAAACGTCAATAACGTCCTAAAATTTCATCGCAATCCGAGTATATTAACGATTTTTCCCCATGCGCCGTAATGTAATGGAAAACTTTTGATTCGCCCTGTAGATAAACTAACCATAATAGAAATTTCATTTTCAATAGGGTTCGTGCTAGGGTAAACGTCAATAACGTCCCAAAATTCCATGGCAATCCGAGTATATTAACGATTTTTCCCGTAATGAGAAACTTTTGATTCTCTCTGTAGATAAACTAATCATGGTAGACACTTCATTTTCAGTAGGGTTCGTGCTAGGGCAAACCTCAATAACGTATAAAAATTTCATAGCAATCCGAGTATATTTACGGGAGTTAGAGCGCGGACAGACGGCCATCCGGACAGACGGCCATCCGGCCAGACGGACAGACGGACAGACGGCCATCTGGCCAGACGGACAGACGGACAGACGGCCAGATGTCAACTTTGTTGGAAAGTGCTAAAAAGGGATGTGTTTTTTAACACTTTCCAACAAAGTTGAAAAGTGTTTATGCATTCGGTTTGTCTGGCCGTCTGGCGGTGCTCTAACTTCCGTAAATATACTCGGATTGCTCTGAAATTTTTATATGTTATTGATGTTTACCCTAGCACGAACCCTAGTGAAAATGAAGTTTCTACTATGATTAGCGTATTTACAGGGATAGTCAAAAGTTTTCCGATACACTACGGCCAATGGGAAAAAATCGTTTCAAATGAATTTTAAAGGTGTTACAACCCGTTAAACTTATTCAAATTTACATGGATTCGCAAAGTGCACTAAAATATGTATTCTGTAAAATATGCTGCCAAAATAATAATTATTATTAATTTACAGGGCCACTCAAAAGAATTCCATTACACAATAATAAAGGAGGGAACAATTTGCGACATATTTGAATAATGTTAAACGGATTCAAGTATCATAAAATTGATATGCGCCGTTGAGGCTTAATATTTCACACATAATATAAAGGGCATAGCTTTTACAGGGACACACAAAATATTTCAAACCTTATATTTTTATCTGAAATATTGTGTATTATCGATGATAGCTGATGGATGGTTGGAATGCTTTTTCAATTATGATATGAGCTTTTAAGTTTTACAAAATGTCTGCAAATTATATGGTGTATATAAATGTTATAGTTGATAAACAGGGTTATACAAAAGAGCTCATAAAGATTTCTGACTATGACAGTAATTAACTTAAAGGTGGCAGTTATGTATTTTTACGTTGAATTGCTTTCTGTTTACTTGGAAATGTTTGTAGAATATAGATAAAATGATATATAGGGTCAAGCAAAGAATTAGCAACATGATCATCCATAAGTGATAATTTCTAGAAATGTGATTTAAGTAGCTTTAAGAATGTGTTTGTTTGAACTAAATTTTAACTAAATACTTGCGTGTAGTAAAGATACTGGATAAATTACAGGGCTGAACAAAAGTATTCAAGTATTTTCCATCTATTAGAATAAAGTGCTGCAAGAGAAATTTCAGCCAGTTAGGCATTTTGTAATGGAAATCTTGGGTGATTACTGTACCTTGTAGATTTAATATTGTCTATTACAAATTACCATCAATGCCGTGAAAAGGAGATCGACAAAAAGACAAGTATGCAGCCAGGTTCTTTAAAGTAAGGTTTTATTTCTGCCCTTTCGAGAGAGTAGGACGCTCAGCGTGAATTATTGGTGGTTACAGCAGAGCCAGGCCAAGAGAAAAAAAAGTGTCCGTTCTTTTAGTCAGAACCAAGATAACATCAGTTGTCAGATATCGCCAAAGGTTACAATGTTTGGCATGTATTTGATATTTGGCCAAAATATACGTGCAATATTTTCTTCTGAGAGAGAGATTTTTGTACTTAGCATATTAACAAGATAATCGCTAATTGGCGAGAAAAGAGTTTAAACTTTGCTATTGGAATTTGAAAAAGCAAAAGAATTTTGTGGGATAGGCTTTGGGGCTCATGATGCGGTCTAAAATTCGCGAATGGATACCATATAAGGAACGGTAGCATGAGAAGGAGATATATTCGAATATGTACGACGCGCAAAACATTTTATGCAGCATTTTTATTGTAGAGCAGCTGGTATAAGAAAACCACATTCGGTTTTCATGACCATATAAGGTATGGAACGAGTGAAATACATGTGCTGGGATTTCGGATGACATATTGATATCATAGGCATTTTCTTGTTAAGCTAAATTTCCCCATTATATTGTATACATATATCAACCGGCGGATCAAATACAGGGCTGTTCAAATGTATTTCAATACATATTTGCCTATGGACAGTAGCATCTTATTTCCCTAAATAACAAAATTTTGTTAAAGTTTTCAGAAAGCGTTGGAAAGTGTTTCATAATCTATGCTTAACGCATGATTTTTCTTACTTGTTATTATAACTGTATAACTTTTAAAGTCAGACACTAAAGTTTTAACATTACAAAAAGTATTTAAAATAACTCATAGTTTTCAGTACTAGAAAATCATTTTGTTGGCTTGTGCAATTTTTATGCTTTTTTTTTTTAACACTTTCCAATCTAGATGAAAAGTGTTTATAAATTGGGTTTGTCAGTCGGTCTGTCCGTGCTCTAACTCTCATAAATATAGTTGGATTGCCATAAAATTGATATATGATATTGAGATTTACTATGAAAATGAAGTGTATATAATTTATTTTCTTTCATGGGACTTGGACTTTCAAAAGAATTTCGTTACATTATGGTCTATTTGGGGAAATCATTTGTGGTGTTTTATTACAAATATGTTAAAGGTGTGAGATTCACCAGTGACAAGAAAGTGCAAGACACCATGGAAAACTGGATCCTTCAGCAACTTGCGCGTTTTTACACTGAAGCTATCCAATCCCTTCCTATGCGCTGGGATCTGTGTTGCAATGTCCATGGTAATTACATATAGTTCAACTCTTCCACAGACACTGTACTAATAATATTGTTATTAAAATTTATTCACATATAATTATAGTCTCCTTTTCATTTAAACAACCCTTTTACCAAAAAAAAAAAAAAAAAAAAAAAAACCATAAATAAATACAGGGGTTGGACAAAAATATGGAAACACCTTTAAAAAAACACGTTTCCTTGTCTAGTATTGTGTACGGTACCCGTTGTTTTTCAAAACTGCTTGCAGTCTTCTCGGAATAGATAAATACAGTTTCTGTATGTTTACCAAGGGAATATTATACCATTTTTCCTGCAAAACGGTGGCAAGTTCAGATAACGATGTTGGAGGTGGATAGCGAGAACGCACTTTCCGCTCTAGTGTAGACCACAAAGGTTCGATAATATTCAAGTCTGATGACTTTGGTGGCCTGGGGAGATGCGAAAATTCATCCTCGTGCTCAGAAATCCAGTCCTCGACAATGTGAGCTGAGTGAACGGGGACGTTGTCATCTTGGAAGATACCATAATCATTGGGGAACAAAGCTTGTACCATTAGATGGACTTGATCGACCAAAATGTTCACATAAGTCTGAGCAGTAATACGTCCTTACAGAGTTATCATGGGGCCAGAAGAGAACCACGATATGGCTGCCCAAACCATCACCGAACCCCCTCCATGTTTCACTCTTGGCAACAAGCAGTCTGTATTATAGGCTTGAGATGGCGTTCTCCAGACGTAAACGCGGTCAGAAGTGGGGAACAATGTGAAAGAAGATTCATCAGACCATATTACGCTCTTCCACTGCTCTATAGTCCAGATATATGACTTAAACACCACTTTTTCTTGTTACAGGCACTAGCATTACTGATGATGGCTTTTGAATTGCAACACGGCCAGCAATTCCCTATTTATGAAGCTCCCTTCTAATTGTTTTGGTACTCACAGGATTCGGTAACACGACATTCATTTTAGCAGTAACTTTTGCAGCTGTGGACTGCTTATTTTTCGCCATAATTCTCCTCAATGATCGCCTGTCACGATCACTCAGCACACAGTTTCGTCCGCGCTGTGATTTAGCGGATGATGTTTTTTCCGCATTTCAAATATGCGAAATAAATCTTCGTCACAGTACCTCTTGAAACACTAAAAACCTCGGCTACCTTGCTTACGGAAGCACCCACCATACGAGCGCCAACAATTTGTCCACGTTCGAAGTCTGTTAACTCTGACATAATGCAATGATAACCTCACATAACAGTGCTCCAACAACGACTGAACGGTGCAGCGATTTTACGAAGTTGTATAGGTGGCGTCAGTAGGCAAAAACTCCAGTGCCATCAACATAGTTCATTATAATCAATCTTTCTTTTCAAACATGCATTTCAAAAGGTGTTTCCATATTTTTGTCCAACCCCTGTAATTTTTTAAGTTCAGATTTGATTTTCTTTTATGTTAATAAAGTATACTGGATTCTTGCGTTCAATCTGCTATCCTAATTTTCTGCTAGAAAAATTAAAAAATACTCCTATAAAAACTAATTTTTCCATAATAATTGAAAAAATGGAAAATGAAAGAAGAAGCATGTCAACCTATGAACCGTCTTTAAAAATTGTGTTTTTGGAATCTATACAATTTTAAGATATAAAGTATCATAAATATAAAATCAATTTTTCTTCACTTTCCGACATTTTAAGAGTCCAAATTCCTTTTAAAGTCCAAAGTTCTTAGTCAGTTTCAATTAATTGCCACTTTTCCATTAGCAATTCCCATCGACAATCCTAGCTCATTATAAAAGCAATACTCATTAAATTTAATATGATCTTAAACATTCATTTAAGATCTAAAGAGTGAGGAGGGAAAAAACATCCGTTTAGTTCAAGCTGAAATCCTTTCTCGTTCATAAAGCCTGTCATTCTAACTGAAACACCCTAATTAACTTAGAAGCGTCAAAAAATAACAAGGTAAGGCGTAAAGTGTTAAAGACCACAGTCAACGGTGACGCCTTCTTGCAAAATTACTTGTTCTCCGCTAAGCACACATAATTTTTTCTTTGGATTGAAAGTAATTCTCTTTTTATTTAACCTTGAAAAGGTCTAAAACACCAGTTGTAAAATCTTGAACAAAGCAGTGAAAGATTTTTTCTTATTTATCTTATTTTTTTTCCAGGCCCCCATAAAGTGTGAGATTTACCTTGGCGGTCACAGTGACCCACCTCCGATATTTTATTTTACGGTGGTATCCTGGTCACGCGGTTTGAAAGTGATTGCGTGATGTGATTTGATTTTCGTGCTGGATCTCAGTGGTTTCCCTCATATGGGAAAGAACAAGCTTTAAAATCATAATTAGTCGTGAAAAGTGATTCAACATTGCTTAGAAAATTCCTTTGTTATACTATACATTATAAAAGGTGTCCCAAAAAAAGATTGATGCTCGTATTCACTGTCTACCTCCAACCTAAAAAACTTCGGCCGAATGCTCAAATTGTCTTAAGGGTCCTGTCCCTACCCACGAAGATACTCACGAACTAATGCTATTCCTATGTGGAGGCATTTTTCTAATAACTCTTTCGCATTTTGACATTTTTAAATAAATATATATTTCGCGGGCGGGGGCAGTGGCCTTAATCTGATTGGACTTCGACTGAAGTGTTCCGCAGGTCAGGTACAAACAACCCCGAAAATTCCATTTGAAGCAACCCGCAACCTAACCAGAATCCGACATACATTTCAATTTTTACGCGATCCAAACCTTAAATGCTTCATCCCGCAACCCAAACCGAACTTGAAAGGAAAGTTAATCATGTTTTAATTCAATCATGAAAAGCTACAATTGTATCTTAGATACCGATTTTATGTTTCATATAATGAAAAATTCTCATACAATGAAAAATGAACTCATCTGCGTTCTTTAATATCTAAGTATAGTGAAATCTCTGAATAGCGGACACCTCAGCAGGATTGTTGAATGCCCGAGCCTACATCGGTTCAGGTTGTACCTAATTTTCCTTTTTCCGATCAGGGTGACTGTAATTTTCTTTCTTTAGGTTGGATTTACCTTAGAATAATTCCTGTGGGCTGTATTTAGATTTTTTTTGAGGGGGGGGGGGCAAGTCGGGCTACTGGAATTCTCAAAAAAAACTTGATCAGAACAATGTTCCAGATGAAAATAAAAATACGCATTTCAATGGGAATGAGTATGTATTTAATATACTTCTTGAAAAATTCAATGTAGTGATAGATTATTCTTTCTTTGCTGTTCAGTTAAGAACAATTGGTAATTCTATCACAATATGAAAAATATTACTTACAAACATTTAGTTTTTGAAATCCACAAAAACCCATTATCATATTTGTGATAGTTTACGCATACATACGCTTATTACGTGTGTGTAGATTGTGAGTTGTCCACTTTTCATAGATAAAAGCATACAAACACATAAGCGTATTACGAATTGAAAATTGGTCACTAAATAAGAGGTATCTGCTTTCTGGTAGTGTCTAATATAGAGGTTTTATTGAGTACAGATTTTTATTGCAAATATTTTTATTAAATTTTATCAAAAAATATTTTTATCAAATTTTTATCAAAAAATATTTTAAACATTCTTTGAGAAAAATCGAGTCAACCCGAAACCGACATTAATACGAAATAATGGAAACCAGTTAGTTATTTTGTTGAACCGATTTATATACCAGACCAGAAGCTATTATCAATAAGATTATCTGAATGAATTAGGGGACTCCAAACGTCAGGAACAGCTCAGTTGGCACAGCATTGTCAGCTTCAGTCAAGAAGAGATCCCTGATTCTAATCATGGTCGGGACATTTTTTGTCCCGTTGAAAAATGACAACCCATATGAATTATTTATCAATTAGAATAATTGTGTTAAAAATAATCTAGAATAATAGTATTTCTGGATAATATATCAACAATAGCTTTAAAATAGTATTACCCATTTGTTAAATGCATAAGTTTAACATACAAGGTGAGGGGGCTATTTAAACCCGCCTGTCCTAAATAAGTAGGAAAGGGTTTCTTCATCTACTACTTTTGTTTATATAAAAGGAACTGTAACTAGAACTTATAACAACTCTCTTCATAAAAAAAAATCTTGCTACGAAATTTAATTTAATTTTTTAATTCTTTAATATTAATCGATTAGAAAACTGAACATTTCAATTGGTTATTGTAAGCTGTGTTAATATATATATATATATATATATATACACTGGTGTCCAAAATTTAAGCATAATTGGAAATTAAGTAATTATTTTTAAGTAATGAAAGAAATATGAATCGGAATGGGCTGAAACTCCAGGTGTGTAAACAAAATTGTACGCGTTACATATTTTCGCGAAGAGTTTTCTCCGAATTCGAACAGGGGACCGTCAACAAATTGAAAAAAGACGAAGATCTTTTGGATAACCCTGTCAAAACTAATGTAGCAAAAGCGTTCAAACTGCACATTATGATTAACTGGCTTATTGTAATGTACTGTGTTAATTTTTACAAGGATAGCATGTATACTCGTAGAGAAATTAAGGTTTTTATAAAAACAGTCCTAAATTTTTTCAAGTTTTTTGCTTATAATTTGCAGAGTTCTTATTATAAAATAATGTTCTTTTCTGAAAATATGACAAACATCATTGTACAAAATATACTGTCATCAGAATTTAAAAATAATAAAAATTGTATGAAAAATGAGTATGTTTAGTAAATAATTTTTCATTGCGCATGCGTCAAAGATATCAAAATGTCATTTGCATATTGTGTTAGCTAAATGTATAGAGCAACTTCTCTAAACGTTTCAAAAACATAGCTTGAAAATTCTGAAAATGGGAGCCTGTAGAATCAACTTAAAATCCGTTATTCCTAAAGGAAGCAAAAATATCAGGGGTTTTACCTAAATATAGTTGTACGTGCAATATTGTGTAGGCACTAAACAATGGAATATGGATACAGCCCCTCATCTTTTTGCTTCATTTAGGGAATAAAGGATTTTGATCTCATTCTATCAACGATAATTTTCAGAATTTTTAAGCTATGTTTTTGAGACTTTCACAAAAGTTCCTCTATACATTTAATTAACATAATATGCAAATGAAATTTTAATAGCGTTCACGCATGCGCAGTAAAAAATTATTTAGTAAACCTGCTCATTTGTCATACAATTTTTATTATTTTTTAATTCTGATGACAGGGTATTGTGTACAATGATGTTTATCATTTTTTCAAAAAAGAACACTATTTTATATTAAGAATTCTGCAAATTATAAGCAAAAAACGTAGGACTGTTTTTATAAAAACCTTAACTTCTCTACGAGTATACATGCTATCCTTGTAAAAATTAACACAGTACTTTACAATAAGCCAATTAATCATAATGTGCAGTTTGAACGCTTTTGCTACATTAGTTTTGACAGGGTTATCCAAAGATCTTCGTTCTTTTTCAATTTGTTGACGGTCCCCTGTTCGATTTCGGGGAAAACTCTTTGCGAAACTATGTGACGCGTACTATTTTGTTTACACACCTGGAGTTTCAGCACATTCCGATTCATATTTCTTTCATTACTTAAAATTAATTACTTAATTACCAATTATGCTTAAATTTTGGACATCAGTGTATATATGGTTTACACTTCTAAAAAAACATAATAGAAATCTTTAATGTAAAACTTTTATATAATAAAATTTCAGTGTTACAATAATATGTTCAATCACAATTACCTTTTTATATTTACATACTTTCAGTTCTTTGATTTAGAGAAAGACCGAACATATGTGCAACCTTATATATTTAGTGAAATCCATTTGAAATTTATCTTGTTTTAATTTATGATGCAATAACTATTCATTATTAAACACTTATAGTAAAATCAGCATATAAACATCCATTCATCGGCAAGCCCCCTCAACAATACACACACATACACACACACACAAAAAAAGATTCAGGACATTTATTTACCTCTATTAATTTGCATTCAAAATTAAACAAAGTCCCCACAATATTTACTGAAAAAGACCTGGACGATAATGTAAAGTCTATGGGAGCGTTCTTTTCAAATATCTCGCTCAAATTAAAAAAAAAAATTTGTACATGATTTTTTTTTTTTTTTTTGCATAGGATAGCTGAAGACGATCCACAACCGGTCTAGTTTTTACTTTTTCGATTTTGCTTATGTATTTTCTTTATTATGATAGTTTCAATTTCAGAACTGGTTTAAACCGGTTTTGAAATTTAAAGTAATTTTTTTTTTTAAACAATCTGAAACCAAAATTGAAAAAGTAAAAACTAGGCCGGTTGTGGATCGTCCTAAACTATCCTATGCAAAAAAAAAAAAAAAAAAAAAAAAAAAAAAAAAAAAAATCATCTAAAAAATATAAAAATTTGAGCGAGATATTTGAAAAGAACGCATTTGAAAAGAATTTGAAAGAACTTTAGATTATCATTCGGATCTTTTTCAAGGATTATTGTGGGGCCTTAAATACACTGTTAAAAATCTGCTGCATTTTGCTGCAACGCCCTCCACCACTTGTATATAATATCTCTATTCCAACCAATGAGAAAGCGCCATTTCACGGCCAAGTAACCGTTTTCTATACAAGCAGGGGAGTGCGTTGCAGCAAAATGCAGCAGATTTTTAACAGTGTAGTTTGCAGAGGTTTAAACTGCTAATGCGCTGGCTAGGGCAGGAACCTCATCTTAAACTAATGAGTAAAGAAACGAAAAGAGGGGGGGGGGGAAAACAATTTTTGTCTCTGCTGGAATACGAAAATCTAGTTTGTCCCTTATTTAACTTGAACTTTTTGACCTTTCTTTGTTTACCGGACGTAACAGTACAATTACCGTATCAACATGAAGAATTGGCTGTCGAACTTACTTCAGAAATAATTAGATTTTGAGAAAATATTCCGTGCAAAGAATGTTAATTCAGAGTATTGAGTAAGAAACTAATTGGCAATTCGTAGACAAAAAGATGATTCACTGAAGGATATCTAGAATTATTTTCAGACATGTGTAAACCCAAAAGATTATTCGTTACAAATAGACGTAATGACACACTAATAACTAATATTTTGGTATAAATGAGACCAGAGTCTTACACTAGATCGAGTCAGTGTCCAACACGAGTTGAACCCGAAGTGAAAGAAAATTAATGTATATTTTAATGCAATCATGGAGAAATAATTCGTAATTATATTCGTAATATCAATTTAACCTGTTAAAAATGAATGTATAAGAATGTCTGAATGAATGAATGTATAAGAATCCTGTATAAAAATGAACGCATACAATGTGAAAAGAAACATCTGTAATTCTAACAGCTATAGAATTACAGAAATATCTATACGTACTCAGTGCCCGATTAAAGTTGTAAGGCGCCCAAGACCCAGCATCTTTTTAGAGATTATTTTTTTTCTGGAAGTATTACAAGTTTTATCATTAAATTATCATATAGTTTGCAAGTTAATCAAAATCTTTTTTGTATTTAGAGAAAAAAAATTGCTGAAAACTGCAATTTTAAGAAGTTTTTTCTTACATTTTATTAAATTTGGGTTAGTATCAACAGTGGATCCAAGGCCATGGCCTAGTCGGCCTGTGCGGTAATCAGGCCCTGTACTTACTAAACTTTTATACGTACACTATACAAAAAAATATGTAAATCTACAAAACTTGTTTATGTAAAATTACAGAAATGTGCAACTTTACAAATGAATCGCTTAAAGTCACAGCAAGCTTACTAAAATTTTATTTGTAATTAATGTTGCAGTTGCAGTTACATAAAAAGTTCTAGGCATCCCAGTTTCCTAACAAATTCTTCGTAACCGTACATATTTTTTTTATTAACAGTGCAAACGTGTATCTTTGCATAAATGTTTGTTTTTACTGCAACATGAAATGTTCTTGAAATTCCAGTTACCTAGAAAAATTTTAGTAACTATACACATTTTTTTACAGTGTATAACACTTATTAACATTGAAATATCTAGTATTTTCATTAAAAAAATATTAGTTTTTTTTTTGTTCGGTTAATCTTAAATCCGAACTAAAAAATGTCAAGATATAACCCGAACTTGAAATGTTAGCCAATTAGCGTTAACCCGATCTGAACCGAATTGCTGGTCGGGTGAGTTTCGGGTAAAACCGGGTTACACAACGCAATGCAGGGTTTTAAAGGAGATTTTGTATTCTTCATTAAAAATAAGAAATAAATAAATATTTTTCTTTTCATTATTTAAAACGAGTTGGAACATCTACGGTACATTCTAACACAATTTCGCAAAGATGTGGTTATTAAAAGTATTCGAAACTGCATTCATGTTCATGAAAATTACTGTAGCCAACCGTGGTCCGCAAAACAAATCTAAACGTTTTAAGGGGCCTAGGGTTGTACGATCATTAAGAAGTAAAAAATACCATACCTCGTTAAAAAAAAAAAAAAAAAATGGAAATTTTACATTGTGCGTTGATAAAAAAAATTCTTGATTTCATAATCAGAACCCATTTTAATCTTTATTACATAATGCCAAAAAAAAAAAATCACTTACCAGAAATTTGCCATTTTTTTGTCATACATATTTTCCATTTATGACAAAACTATTTTGTTTAAAAAATAAAGAAATAAAGCTTCACAGAATTCAATAACACTTAGAATATTCGATTTTAAAATGATAGATATATATTTGCAACTGATTTTGAACAAAGTGTGCTATTACATCAGACATGTCAAACTCGTCTAGCAACGCGGGACAGATTTAGCATTGTACACAAAGCCGCGGGCCACATTATCGAAAATAAAGAGGCAGATTAATTTGATGGTTATCGCACAAAATGAAAACTGTACATTAAAAATACAGCATTGTTTTAAAAAACAAACAAGCAAACAAATATGCATAAAAAAATTTTAAAACTATTTATTGAAAAAAATTAAAAACACGCACCAGAAAATGTTTAAAAATATTTATAAAGTAAGAATAAATCTATAGCAAAAGAATTTTACGAGAGTGCCCTGTCAATTGTAATGAAAAATAAGTTGAAATAAAAATAAAAACATGTTTAAACAGATTTTGAACATTTAAAAATCTAAATCGCAATCAAAATTATATAAAAATGTGTTATTAATTTTGTAATCATAATATCTATATTTTCTTTTATGTTGTAATTGCTACTTTTTATAAAACCAATCATTGATAGAACACAATTATTTACAATATAATATTATTAAAAAAAAAAAAAAACGTAATTTATTAAAATATATTAGCTATGGTTATTGATCCGGCATAAGGAATAATTTCCTGATTCTCCTCACTTATTTTTAAATACATATCCTGTCTGCGGGGGAAAAAAACTGCTCACAAAGTAAAATTTCTTGAACCTATTTTCAAGAATTTTACTTTGTGAGCATGTTTGTTCTTATTATGGTTTCAAGAATTTTAAAGTTACAGGGCAAAATTAATACTAGCACTAGCCACGAGACCACGAAATGAGAAAAAGCGGCCATTAAATAATTGTCGGTGGTTACTGATGTCTACTGTCTACTAATGAAAAATTGTTAATTTACTAAAAAATTTTAGTTATAGGAACACATATTGGAATTATGGATTTCATGCGATTACTGAAATTTCTGGTTACATCATTAATATTTATAGAAATACTCCTGCATATTTTTAAAATTTATTTAACTATTCTGGACATCCTTTATTCTACCTTGAATAATTTTGAGTTGTGCGCATTTGCATCCAATCGTTGTTTTAAAAAGCAGATGGGTTACTTTTGATATGTTTTACAAGCACACTTTTTTCAACAAAGTTTCAGTCCAAAATCTATTTATTTTTCAAAATTATTTCTAGATATTTGTGGGTTTTTTTGAAATATTTGTGAGTAAATTCTTAGCAAACTTCAACGAAGTTTCTACATATATTAAACACAATTTTTCAGTATTTGTTTGAGTATAAAAAATTATTTCAAATTGACTTTTATGAATCTGTGATGCTATATCTTTATCATCAAGAATGATAAAGATCACACAGGGATAATTTACAATGACATGTTTACTAACCTTTAAGAATGAAATTAATTAATCAGCTTATGTCCAAAACGCTCACTTTCGACTATGCATACAGGCAAATTATAAAAACAGGGTAATATTTTGTTATTATTATTATTATTATTATTTTACAAGACGAAAAATCGTGTCACTTTATCTTTTAATGCTATTTCTTTCTCTTGAATTTTTTAGAAATTAGCGTCATATTTTAATTGATTTTCGATACCTTTTTAATACACAACAAATACCACGCGTTACTTTGTAATGTCACAGTGAATCAAACAGAGCAATAAAATAATGTATTCGTTTTAACATAAAACACATAATAAACTATTAGAAAAAAAAACTTATATAAATATTTAAATTTTTAGATTAAGATATGCTTTTCTTAACTTTCTTATTGATAACTTTTGCATAACTTATCTCCTGGAAACGAAATTTTAAAATAAATTAGATTTGATCATATTTAAGGCAGTACGTTTGCAACTTAATTTATGCCACAATGTTGTTGAATCGGTGTTGTTTGCATCTCTACGCTAAACTGTGAAAATTTTTCATCCAAAATAACAATCATTAATTTAAAAATTTAAACTTTTCTTTATTCAATAGCCATAGCTACCAACTTTTATGCTTATTTTCTATCACTAAAATTTTATTTTAAATATTATCATACTTAATCATTGAAATCTCAAGATTTAAGAAACAGGAAAAATCTATTAAATTTTAGTGGTAGCAAAAACGCGTAAAGGTTGGCAGCTATGCAATAGCAGATCATTAAATTTAATGTATGTCAATATCTACCATTAAATGTAATGAAGATATTTTGAAATAATAATAGATATTTTGAATAAAATCATTCTCTTATTTTGTAGCGCTAAATATTTGCAATGCAAAGTGTATTTTCTGCATCAACTAAGAACTGAATCAAATATACGAAAATACCAAAGGCTTGGCGGGCCACAAAGAAGTGCCTGGCGGGCCAATTGTGGCCCGCGGGCCACGTGTTTGACATTCCTGTATTACATGAAAAAAAAAAATCACGTTTTGAGAAAAAAGGGGAAAACAATTGCCCTTTAAATGGGATTTAAATAATTGTTTAGATATTTAAGGGAGTAATAATCAGTTTTCGCAAGTTAAAAGGCACAAAAATGATATATATTTGTAATCTGCACAATTTAGTCTACTTCTTAGGTCACAATTCGAAAAATCGATTTTTTGAAGGTATTTGACTTCCCAGTCTCTTTAAGTTTTATTAACATAAAAAAAAAATTCTAAGAAATTCTGATATTCGTGAATTTTTAATTGCTCAGTTTTGAAACTATATTCATAATTTATATTAAAAAATAGTACTTGTTGCTTATTTCCAAAACAGATTAATTTTCTTTAATTTAAAGGACAAATTGTCGTATTTCATACAATGTAACTCTGCATAGTAATATTGCTTAAAAGTGTTATGACTTGCCAATTGGCTTACATCAGGGCTGTCCAACCTTTTACAAAGCAGGGGCGCATCTCAGCTTTTGGCATGCAATGACGGGCGCCATTAATAACAGGCTCAAAACAAATAGGAAAATCACCTTTTAATATTAATAGCAATATTATATTTATGCAAATGAGACATGATGCCTCTATTTCACACGATTTTATAGATTTAAAAAAAAAAAATACCTAAAATGTTTTAAAGGTCTGGGGGAGAAAAAGACAGCCTTTATTCCACCTTATAAAACAGAAAAGTGGACAGTGAAATAATGGCAATAATAATAACAGAAGATCTGAAATTTCATGCACGAAGGAGAAGAAGGATCACTTATTTGTTTCCACATTTTACTTTTTAACGTATTAAAAAAGTTATTGCCAACATTTATTTATTGCAATCGGCATAATTTCCATAAAAAAGTTTATAAAACATAACTGTGAATTAGTAAAGGAATGCAATATGAAATTTTATTTGTTTTAACTAATCATGTGCTGTTGCCTTTCTTTTAATACGTTGCGTTCGTGATAATTGTTGATGTGTGAAGTACATTTGTAGAGATTTTTAAAACACCTCTCATGAAAATATCAAGGATTTTAAATAAAGTATCCCTTACAAGGAAATTGTATTTAAAAATTAATAAAAAAGACTAATAATAGGAAACCTTCAAAAGGGCGCCATGGCGCCCGTGGGCGCCGCGTTGGACAGCCCTGGCTTACATAATTCGGAAAAAGAGTACGTGATTTTGACGTTCGAGCTAATAATAAAATTTTAATTAACATACGTATAACAAATTATATAATAAATTTATTAAAATATAAAATTTATTAAAAATAATTTAATAATAAATATATTAAAATAAATATATTAAAAAGAACTTTTATATGAATTTGCACAAATAAAGTTAATGATAAAATATAATATCGATGTTTCGAACTATTTTTGCAGTCGACTTAAGGATAAAAATGGTTTAAAAGTGTAGAGATTAAGCTTCCTGTCTAATCTTGACAAATTATATAAATTCATACAATTGAAGACGATTGTAGAAGCAGGTCGAAACGTCAATATTAGGCTTTATCATTAATTTTATTTGTACAAGCTCATATAAAAGTTTTTGTTTATGTATGCCATTGGGCAAGTTTGTACGTTTTTAATGAATACATCTCATTTATAGCAAAATTTTAATTTTGAATTATAAATTTATTTCAAAAACATGCAGAAACTAAACTGAAATTGTGTGATATTTTAAATAAATTCAATAAATTCGTCATAATTAAACTAATATTAATAATTTTAGTTTAAATTAAACAGCAATTAAAGATTTTTGTTTTATTCAATAACCTTTTGACATTTTTTTATAGCTAAAGTAGCAGGCTTTATCCGTTGCACTGGTCGATTTCTTTAAACGAAACATATCTGTGAATTTGACATTGTGTTTTAAAACAACATGGACCTTTTACTGGAAGGTCTTTCCGCTCCGTTGGAAACGAAGTCAATACCACTGTGCGATTACTATATTTTCTATTGTGTCGGACAGTATTTGGGTTGTTAAGCATTGGGTTGCATCTCTTTTAATTGATTAACTATAGTAGGCTTTGCTAAAGAAGGGTAGACTTGCGTCCGGCTGAAAAAAAAATCGAGTTCTTGATTTCTCTATTAGAATCCTCCGATTTGGTGAAAGATTGAGCATGTAAATTAAATTATGAATTGCGCAATGTTTAGCATGCATTTAAAGGAAACCAAACTGGTCGCCAATGGCAGTTATAAAATACATAAATTAATAATAATTAAAGAATAGTTTATAATGGTTACCGACCCTTCTTAGAATGCCATGAAATAGAAACCATTAATCTCTTTCTATTTTTATTAATAATATTTTAAAAATTAATTTGTTTCTATGACTTTTGTAAGATCGAAATGGAACTTACTATGGATTAAATTAAGTTGTCTGGGAATAAAGCTCTTCCTCAGGCCGCCCAATTCGAATTCAACCAAACTCGAATTGCTGGTCGGGTCGAGTTTATGCCAATTCTTTTCATTGAGGACCGGGTTCAAGTATGACTTTAATAGTTCCAGGTTCGTGTCGGTTTCGGATTGAGATGTGTCTGACATGACATGACACAGCGGTACTTACGGAGTGTGAACGCGGCATAAAACCTCCAACGGATTTGAATGAAAACATAAAAATGTATTTCGAAATGAAACAAGGTTCAAAATGTAGAGTTGTGAGAATTCTGGTGGTGTACCGAGGGCCATTCCAGAGTTAGAAGCACGAGGTTAAATATAGATTCCAACAATAGGGCGCCTATAATACAAATAAATTTGGTTGTCCTACACTTTGATGTCATTTCAACGATTGGAGTAGGTAAAAAACAAAGAATGTAAACATAGCAGGGTTAAGAGCGCAGAAAAGGAATAGTATTACGTAACCAGGCGTCCTACTAAGACTAATCTAAAAACTTACAATAAATAAATAAATAAATAAATAAAAGAGGGGATGCACATAGCTCAGTAATTTTGAGTTACATTAACCTAATATCCGTGACCTGCTGTAATTTTCTAGGGTGCACACGGATTTTTCATTTTTGAAAAAAAATCTGTGGTTCACCATAATTGGTCCACAACGACAAATAGACAAGTATTTCGGCTTCTACCAGAATTTAAAAAAGGGAGAAAAGTTAAATTAAAAAATTTTAAAGCTTAAAAACTAAAAATATGGGATAAGAATTTACTGATATGACTCTTGCGGATTAGGTTCTTTTTTTCCCCTTGTGATTTATAAGACCAATATAGCTTGAAGTATTTTTTGACTGGAGCCAAATTATGCGACTTTTAAATAAATCATCTTTTTCAATTCGGTAGTTGGAAAAGACGTTAGAAAAAGCAGTGCCTGGCGAAAAGATTTAATTTCGGTTTTATTTCTGCAAATTTCGGTCAAAAATCTGATAAATGAAAGTATGCTGATAGAAGTTGCACAGGCTGTGGGATTTTCTAATATCTCTAAGCATTTATTCGAGTTTTGTGAAAGATCGGTACAAGAAATAATGCAAGTTTGAGCTGCCTGAACTTAGGTAATGGTATTGGATGATCCCTTTTATATATATAAAAAATCTTATTACTTTTTCGAATAAAAAATAAAACAAAACCTTCTTAATTTAAAAGAACTTCATAAAAAATCAAATCCGGAAGATGAAGGAAAAAAAAAAAATCTATATAGTCCATTTCAGGAAACGCTCATCGCTCACTGATGTTCACAAACAGCTCCGGGCATTTTTGGTTACAACGTCGCGGGTGAACAACCGGAGCTGTTGAAACGTTCCGCTGCGCGTCGCTTTATTCCAATTCTCGTTGTTTCACGATTTTCGAATTTCTAACAATCGTTACACCATCGCAGAAAACTTTCCATAAATGCATCTCTGATCTGTTTTAATCATAATGGCCACGAACACACCAAAAGGTGATTATAATCTCTTTTAAAATTAGAAAAAAATATTCTACAGAAAATGGTATTATTTGGATTTAAAATGAGCTGCCCGTTGCCATTCTGCGGAAGTTAATTCTACGCTTAGTCTTTAAAGAAATTCTTGATGAGAATTTCTACGTGAATGTAAGATGACTGATTATACTGCGCTGTAAACATACTTTAATAGCGTATGTTTATTCTTATTATGGTGTGTTATAAAAGAATGGAATGTTCTTTTCTATTTTTAATGGATTTAGAATGGATTCAAAATTGTCATGCTTTAGGATCTCATTATTCTTCGAAAAAGTTTTGTTATGGTCCTTTAGTTAATTAAGCTTTCATTTCTTTCACGTTTATTTGTAGTAGTTGATCTTTGAACCGGGAAACATTTTTCTTAAATTTTACTAAATGATTAGAATAGTCACGGAAAGTTAATCCTGCAGTTCAGCTTTCTTTTTTTTCATTTAAATGCCAAGCGAACTTAGCGGTTCGCACGGGTTCGTTATCAAGCCGGCATAATGGCGGCAAACTTCCAGCGGTCCGGCTGAAAGAATAACGACATTTTTTTAGCATGTCGGGCTGAGCCGATAAAAAAATAAACAAGTATTATATTCCAAAATATGTGCTTCATTTAATATTTTATGTGCAAAAATCGCAAGAGTTGTACATACGATTTCAACACTTCAGATAAAATTAAGCATATCTATTGTTTAGAAATACAGTAGAGTCTCTCTATAACGAAACTCCATACATCGAATTTCTCTATATAACGAATTTTTAGTAGGAACGGTTCCCTTTTCGCATGATTACATTAAAAACAGTCTCTATATAGCGAAACGTCGATCTCCATATAACGAATTATTTCATAAACTTGTCTTAATTTACTCAGTTTTCAAAGGCTTCGAAATCATATGGAATCAATTTTCCATCACTTATTTTTGATTTATCGTCAGTGCTGAGTTTTTTTAATATTACTTCTCTCCTTGTTCTTTAAATCCAACGAATTCATCCCATCTCCCACACACCTTTCCACATCCTTCTCAAAACAGAGTCAATTGCATTGATGCACATGTAAGAGAGGAATCAAAGAGAGGCTTTCAAATGGAGGAAAATGTTAACTACAATTTTTCATTCCTTGCTAATATTTGAGCATTTTTTTAGAGCATAACAATTTTAAAATCAAAACAACAAAAAATCACAGATTTTTTCGTCTGAAATTAATGCAAGTCTTCCTTATTTGATTTTCATTAAGCTTTCAAGTAAATGTCTGTTCTCTTTTTTGAAACAGCTTAAATAATTAAGAAATAAAATGTTAGGTTAATATTTACTTTTAAACATTTCAAATTATTAATTCAAAAGATCAAAAATAATATTTGTTCAAATTTCACACATTAAATGCGATTTTTAACATCATTCTCTATACATCGAATTTCTCTATATAACGAATTTTTTACTGGAACGGTGGATTTCGTTATATAGAGACTCGACTGTATTTTTAAAGCTAAATTAAAATAGACACTCTTTAAAAAGTGTACGCAGGAAAAAAAAAGAAGTGAAACATAATTATTCCCATAGGGGGATATTTTACAACTAAGAGGTTAAATATTAGTGACGGGTATTTAAGATCTGACTGACTAACCTCCTAAAATGCAAATGAGTTAAATTGAGTTAGGTTGCATGTTCATTTGGCTCACGAATGCCTTCTGATTATTAGATAAAATGTATAAATATTGGCTTTTTTGTATTTGTGTGAAATAGCGAATAGGTTTTCAGAATATATATATACCCCCCCCCCCCCCTTCTTCCTTCATTTTTTCTCTTTCTCGAAGGCCCCTATAACAAAAGCAATTTTTCTACAGGAAGAAACTATGGTCATAGGTTTGCATGAAATATGATGATTTTACGGATAGTGCTGCAAATGTACTGTAATTTGATCCGCGCGATATAAGTTTTTCTTAATCAAAACCGGTTACTTGCAACAGCGCCTATGTTTCAATATTGAAATTAATCAGATGTCTGTTCAGGAGTTTTTCAAAATTTGCTAGTTTCAAGTTTAATATTATCAAAGTTAATTCGCATTCTAGGCTCCGGTGAAAAACGTCGTTTTTTCTATTTAGTTATTAGAATTTCAAAACGATATTCATATTGAAAACGCTACCTTCAAAATGACCAATGAAAGTAGTTTACCTCCATCACACACATGTATTATTTTTATAGCACGTCGCGTACAATTATTTATTTATTACTTTTTTTTTATTATTCAATATTTCAAAACGTAACACACGCTAAGAAAGTGTACGAAATGTTTAAAAATTTATGTTGTTTTTGTGTACCCTAAAATATTGGGGTATTAGGAGTCTCACGGAAAGTTTTCGGGAGTTGTGTCTTCTAACCTTAAATATCAGAACATCTTACAACACTGTATGTATTACAGAAAAGAAATGCTTTGTTCATTTTTCTTATTAAATAATTTCCACAATATACAGTTTCTAAAAATAATAATAGAAGATTTTCAGCATTCTCAAACAAAACACACACTAAAAAATTGTGCGAAACACATAAAAATTTAAGAGATTGAGCACCCTGAAATATTGGGATATTCTGCATCCCGCGAAAAGGTTCCAGGTGACGTGTCTTCAAATCCGTAAAAATCGGGACACCTGGGAATACTATATGAAGCATGGATATATATATAAAAAAGCTTTTGTGACTTTTTCACGTAAATAAGTGCTACTGAATAAAGATTCTGTTAATGATAAACAAATATAAACGCATTTTTTTTTTTAAATAATTAGTTTATATGTTTGTATTTTTGAATCGAAAGAAGATTTGCTCTCATACATTCTTTTAGCAGCACAGTCGACTCTCGTTAATTCGAAATCGGATAAATCGAATCTTCGTTTAATTCAAACTAAATATGAAGACCCAATAGCACAATAACGTTAAAAATTTTCATTTATTCGAACTCATTTTGTCTTGACTTCGTTTAATTCAAACTAACAAGATTCCGATTTTTCATTTTTCTTTACTTTCTCCCTGACTTCAGATCCTTGAAATAATTTTCTTTCTTTCTTTTTTGTCAGAATTGCTCTGACAAGTATACATATAGTCCCACGCATTTGATATCCACATTTTTAGTGCCCTGTTTATCTATCGATGACACCTCCACCCCATTTTCGTTTTTGCTTGTTCCTAATCCCTTAGTTAGTTTATGTAATTTACATCTTTTAATTTAATATTAAGTTATATTCTAATGATAACAGCCAAAATTTAGTTTAAAAATACTGTAACATTAATTTATTTTTAACAATACCCCTTTAAACATGTTTTTCTCTCATACTTTCCATAGTTCGAACTCGGGATAATTTGAACATTTCTCATGGTCCCGACGGAGTTCGAATTGCATTTTATTGAAATTTATCTGCTATATACAGGGGTCGCAGCGTCCCTAAAATTTTCGCTGTTTCCTACCACAATTTTAAAACGGTAATATTTATTGTAGAATTTCAATGTAAAAGCTAAAGGAATTTGAGATAAAGATTTTTGATTTAAAATACTGGTAGAAAATTGCGAAAATTTTAGGGAAACTGCGACCCCCTGTATATATTCAGCATTCGGTTTTCAAAGGGACCATCATAAGAGTAATAATATTACACGAAACATATCTATTATTTTTATAGCACCTCATACATCTCACAAATTCTTAGTTATGTATTTTTAAGTTATGAGTATTTGAAAGACTCCACATATAATAAGGAATTGACTGAAATGACTGTAAATTTAAAGAAGAAAAATCGGGTTAGAACAATGCGCTCTTGATTGGAGAAAGCCTGGACACGCGTCACGAAAACACACACAAAGCAAGCAAAATAAAGAAAATAAAATCGAACAACTTTTACTTTTCGAGAGAGACTACTCAGACTAATAAGAGTCTGTAGAGTATGAATGTCTTTCCCGGTTCCCTTTTTTGAGGTATAAAAAAATTACAAATTTCAGCCGAAGCTCAGCCTGCCAAAATACGCGACAGAGGGCAGAATAATATGTACAAGACATAAAGTAAATGTTACATTCGCAAAGTTTGTAAAATGACAATAAAGATATTAAAGAAAACAATATTAACAAAGCTGCTGCGACTCCACAATGGGTACTGGCTAGAGGGGAATCCAAGATCCTGTCTCAGTGATGAAGTAAAACTGAAAGGTCACATAATTGCATGTTTCGTTTTCTCGTGTGACTCTTGAAATTGTTAATTATTATCCCCAATAATTGACCTATTACTTTTACAACACGTCATGGATTCTCACAAATTCTAGTTTATCTCTTACATTATTTCCTTTGGAACAATCAGCATTTAACCCTCTGAGGGATAAGCAATTACATTTGTACAATGCTTAATTTACATCGAAAATTTTGAGAAAAAAGTTATTACAGAATAATGAAATGCAATTTTTCAGCACTTTCCCTCCAAAGCTATAAAATTAAAATTTACTCACAATTTCCTGGTGCAAATCTGAATTAAACTTAGTAGTATATAATATATCAGAACGTTCTTTAAGGTTTAAAAAAACTCAGCACAGATTAAAAAATTGCATGAAAAGTGTAAAAATTTAAAAGAGATTGCGCTCCTCAAAATCGGGACATTAGATCTTCCCAGTGTTGAATTTAGATATTTTTCTGCCGAAAGAAATTTTGCAGCAGCTATAGAGTCTCGGGGGAAAAATGTTAGTTCTAATATAAGCTAATATAGGCTAATATAGACAAACTAGGCTTAATACAGGCTAATATAGGCCACTTGGGCAACTTTCGCAAATTAATGTTAATCCTTGTTTATACTTGCTCAAATAGATAGACTAATGATAAATCTAGATATTTATCTAAATTTATCTTTAGTCTATTTATTTATTTTTTCAGTTAATTATTATTTTATCTAGTCTATTTAGACTAGACAAACCGTAAGAAAGCTAATTAGTCCTAATATAGTCAAAGTGTGCCTAATAAAAGCTAATGTAGGCCAGTTGGGCAACTTTCGCAAATTAATACTAATCCTTGCTTTGCCGAGTAGTTACATAGGATATAAATATAAATACGTCGGCTAGATAGATCGCATATAGGTTAATTAGACCTAATGTAGTAAAAAATGGCCTAATATAGATTAATATAGCGAAACTAGATTTATGCCTACAATATCCTATTGTAGGCCAGTTGCGCAACCATGGGCTACACCCTGAATTCATCACTGGACGTCCCGCGAAATAATTTCAGAGACGTGACGAAATCAGGAAGTCCCGCATATAATCATGATCTCTGACAGCAACAATTACTAACCACAGACGAAAAACCCTTTCTACCTTTTCTGATTAAATAATTTTTCCACATACGCAGAGATTCTACCAATAATAACTCAAAATAAAAAAGCTTTTCTTTTCTATTATCTGTTTTTATTTTTGAATTCAATCGAGATAGTCTTTCGCACATTCTTCTAACGGTGTTTCATTGAAATCTATATCCATATCTCCAGCACGCTGCCTTCAAAGTGACCATGAAAGTAATAATACCCCAACCGAACACACCTATTATTTTCATAGCACGTCATGGATGTTCGAAAATCCATCGAGACAATCGGCTCTGTTTGGCCTTCATCATCCAACTCGTCTTTCTTACATCAGAGCTGTTATCTTTTATTGAATCTCCAGGGGTGATACAAATCACATATTTTCTTCCGCTTTTTTGCAAAACGACGTTTTCTGAAGAAGTCATCATTACCGAATTCCAAATGGAATATTAAGCATGATGGGGCGAGGGAAGTTCGATCCACGTTTGTCTATGCCTCCAGCTGATATATCTCATGTTCGACAACTTGAGTTTTCAGCCTCATTTGCAATATACTTTTTGCGGAAGTATTTTCCTTTTCGATTATTTTTTATTCACAGACGGGTGTAGATAGAAGTGATACTATATAATCAAGTGGGGAAAGATACGATTGTGAGCTTAAAAAAGGATAGAAAAATTCGCTGTTGAAGAATTTTCGGCAAACGTTAGTGGGTGTAACTTTTCGATTCCTAAGATGGAATGCCAGGATGATAAAGTCATTGTGAAGTGTGATTTTGATCAAAATTTATTTGTATTGTGTCTGAAACACTCACCATCAGACGCAATTAATTTTTTAAAATTTTCAGTCTGTGGGGCACAGTCGATTGTGATACTTGCAGAAGTTAGTCGAAGAGGTGAAGGGAGATACCCACAACACTGTTATTTTTATAATTTCAAGAGGACGGAATTAGCCCCCCTTACCGAAAATTTACAAAGGGTGGCCCACGTCCTTTTGAAACAATTGACGCTGGCAAGTTTTATATTCGAGAGCTTGATTTTTTCCCTCATGTACGATATTTTTGTGGAAGTATTTTCCTGTTCGATCATTTTTTTTTATTCACAGACGAGTGTAGTTAGAAGTGATAGTATATAATCGAGTGGTGAAAGATAGGATTGTGGAGCTATTGAAAACTTTTCTGTTGAAGAATTTTCTGCAAAATTTGAAGAGTGTAACTTCTCGATTCCTAAGATGGAATGCCAAGATGATAAAGTCATTCTATGTTCAGTGGAAGTGGGATTTTGATCAAAATTTATTTGCGGTATGTCTGAAACACACACCACCAGATGCATCTACTTTTTAAAATTTTTAGTCGGTGGGACGCAGTCGATTATGATGGTTGCAGAAGTTAGTCGAAGAGGTGAAGGAAGATACACACACCATTATTATTTTTGTATTTTCAAGAGGAAGGAATCAGTACCCCTACTGAAAATTTGCAGAGGCTAGCCCAAGTCTTTTTGAAACAATTAACGCTGGCAAGTTTCATATTCGAGAGCTTGATTTTTCGCCTCATGTACAGTATTTTGGCGGAAATATTTTCCTGTTCGGTCTTTTTTTATTCACCAACAGGTATAGATAGAAGTAATACTATACAATTAAGTGTGGGGGGGGGGAAGATAGGGTTGTGGAGCTATTGAAAAATTTTCTGTTGAATAATTTTCGGCAACAGTTGGAGGGCGTAACTTTTCGATTCTTAAGATGGAATGCCAGGATGATAAAGTCATTCTGCGCTCAGTTTAAGTGTGATTTTGATCTAAAGTTATTTGTGGGCTGGCAGAAACACACACCACCAGACGCATCTACTTTTTAAAATTTTCATTCGATGGGGCACAGATGATTGTGATGTTTGTATAAGTTAGCCGAAGAGGTGAAGGGAGTATCCACACCACTATTATTTTTATATTTTCAAGAGGAAAGAATCAGCACCCTTCCCAAAAATTTACAGAGGGTGGCCACGTCCTTTTGAAATCGTTGATGCTGACAAGTTTCATGTTCGAGAACTTGATTTTTTCCCTCATGTACGATATTTTATCGGAAATATCTTCCTGTTTGACATTTTTTTATTCACAGACAGATCATCAAGTAGGAAAGATAGGGTTCTGCACTGTAGAAAAAGTCGCTTTTGAGAATTTTTGGCAAAAAAGGTAAAGGGAGTAAGAATTCGATTCTCAAGAAGGAATGCCAGGATGATAAATTCATTCTATGTTAATTGGAAGTGTGATTTTAACTAAAATCTAGCACAAAAATTTATTTGTGTTATTTCTGAAATACAAATTAGCAGAAGCGCCAAGTTTTAAAATTTTAAATACAGTGGAATACAGTTAGTTATGATGCTTGCAGAAGTTAGTCGAAGAAAGGAAGGAACATACCCACACAGCACTGTAAAACATTTCTGTAACGTTACTTCATAAAATTGTTGGCAGCTGCTAAGGTATTTGTACCAGTAGTGGGCCACGTACCTATAGTGGGCCACAAATTTTCACAGTTGAAAAACAAGTTTTCTAGTTACCCTGTCAGATAACAAACTAACTGCTGATTGACTATAAGCCTTATCTGTTATCAAATGAACAACTTTAGTATTCTGATAGTTTTTGAGCTGGAAGGATGTTTTTCTTCTAGTCTTAAAATACAAGGATTTTGTGGCTCATTCTTACTGTTTTTCTTAAGAGGTAAGTTTTCATTCAATATTTTTTCCTTTAAAAGTATATTGTATTTTATATTAAAATGTCACATTTCTAATACATTGTACAAATGAATACTTTATTCCTTATGCTTAAAACACATTATTAAGTTTAGGGAGTGGTTAACTTCTGGGTCATTAAATTTCAAGTTGTTCCAATAGTGGGCCAGGGGCCCAATACTTTACCCCAGAAGAATCTGAAGTGAAATAGGGACAATTTGTATTTGTCTCAATAATCGGAGGAAAAAGAAATACAGAAAAATATGTATATTTGTGTGTAGTTCAAGAAATCAAAGAAACAATAATATTTGTTCAAGGACTGAAGTCAACTGGAAATAAAAAAGACATTGTCATTAAGGAAAATGATGTCTTTAGCATAAATTTTTGCGATATAGTTGGAGTGGTACCGCAATCAGAACTCAGGCAAACAGATCGTCAACTTTTGTATTCTTTTTGTAAGAAAAAATGGCTCTAAAAGTAAAATAAATGCAGTTAAATTTAAATCCCATTCACATTGTTTGTTTTTTTTCTTTTTTCTTGTTTTTAATAAATATGCAATATAGTTTTGAAATCATTTCAGCATTTAATTACCCTTTTTATTATGTATATCTTATAATTTATCACTACTGCAAAGTAACAAATAGGACAGATATATATATTTTTAAGTTATAAAATATTACAGACTGTTCAAAAAAATAAAGAGAAGCTGAAATTATTTTACGTAATCATCAAAACTTCTAAATATGATTTCATTGTAGTGTATATTTAAGTGTAGAAATGTAAAAAAAATTATAACCTCTGTATAGTACACATTAAACTCAAGAATGGAGTGACCCACATCTGGGGGGGGGGGGGGCTACTACTGGAGCATCAGAAAATTACTATGCACACTACTGGAGCATAGAGGGAGGTAAAAGTTTTTATTTTTCATTTTTTCTAAAGAATATATTTTAAAAATTTGAATGTTTATTCTGATACATGAAGGTAAGGACTACGCTAATAAAATAGATATTTTTTGGAATTCATTAATATATTAATAATAATTAGATAAATGTCCTTAAGTGGCCCACTACTGGTGCATTTACCTTACCTCCATTTTGTAGGGTATTTTTTTTACTTATATAATGGTGTAATTTAAGCTTATATTACTGGTATAACATTGCAATGTTACATCGATTATATCGGTTAAAATACTCCATAAAATAGGAGGCATCAGAGCTCTTACTAATTTTATGGAGTAAAATTACACAAATGTTTTACAGTGCGCTATTATTTTTATATTTTCAAGAATAGGAGATCAATATCTTTTTTTGAAAATTTACAGAGGGTGGTCCATGTCGTTTTGAAATCATTGACGCTGGCAAGTATCATGTTCGAGAATTTTTTTTTCTTTTGCCTCATGCATGATTATTTTTTCGGAAGTATTTTCCTGTTTGATTTTTTTTATTCACATGCAGATCAACAAGTGGGAAAAGCAAGGTTGCGAACTATAGAACAGGTCGCTTTTGAGAATTTTTGGCATAAAGGTGAAGGAAGTAAGATTTCTATTTTTAAGATGGAATGCCAGGATGATAAATTCATCCCATGTTCATTAAAAGAGTGATTTCAACTAAAATCTAGCATCAAAATTTATTTCTGCTTTGTCTTAAATACAAATTAGCAGAAGCGCAGATTTTTAAAAAAATTTCCGGCTGTGGGGCACAGTTAGTTATGATGCTTGAAAAAGTTAGTCAAAGAGATGAAGGGGCATACCCACACCGTTATTATTTTTATATTTTCAAGAATAAAGGATAAATATCCTTTCCGAACATTTACAGAGGGTAGGCCACGTCCTTTTGAAATCATTGATGCTGCAAGTTCCCATGTTCAAGAACTTGATTTTTCGCCTCATGTACGGTATTTTTTCGGAAATATTTTCCTGTTTGACATTTTTTTTATTCACAGGCAGATCATCAAGTAGGAAAGATAGGGTTGTGAACTGTAGGAAAGATCACTTTTGTGAATTTTTGGTAAAAAGTTGAAGGGAGTAAGATTTTGATTCCTAAGATGGAATGTCAGGATGATAAATTCATTCTATCTTCGTTGGAAGTGTGACTTTAACTAAAATCTAATATAAAATTTATTTGTGCTATGTCTGAAATACAAATTATCAGAAGTGCCGAGATTTAAAATTTTTAGGCGGTGGGCACAGTTAGTTATGATGCTTGCTGAAGTTAGTCGAAGAGATGAAGGAACATAGACACACCGCACTGTAAAACATTTGTGTAATGTTACTGTATAAAATTGGTGGCTTCTGGTGCTTCCATCTTATGGAGTTATATCAGTTAAAGTACTCCTTAAAACAGGAAGCATCAATGCTCACATTAATTTTTTGGAGTAACGTTACACAAATGTTTTTAGTGCGCTAATATTTTTATATTTTCTAGAATAGGAGATTGATACTTTTTCCAAAAATTTACGGAGAATGGCCCATGTCCTTTTGAAATCCTTGACGCTGGCCAGTATGATGTTCGAGTTCGAGAATTTTTTTTCGCCTCATGCACGATATTTTTTTAGAAGTATTTTCTTGTTTGATATTTTTTTTATTCACAGACAGATCATCAAATGGCAAAGATAGGGTTGTAAGTTATAGAAAAATAGCTGTTGAGAAATTTACGCAAAAGTGGAATGAAGTAAGTTTTCCATTCCATGGATAGAATGCCAAGATTTTTAATTCATTTTACGTTCAATAGCAGTCTGATTTTAACCAAAATCTAATATCAAAATGTAATCAAATTTTGTGCTGTGTCTGAAATACACATTACCAGAGCCGTCGACTTTTAAAGAAATTCAGGGGCTGAGATATAGTCGATTATGGTGATTGCAGAAGTTAGTCGAGGAGATGGTGTATACTCACACCCCGATTGTTTTTATATTTCCAAGGAGAAGGGATCAACACTACGTCTGAAAATTTACAAAATGTGGTACGAATCTTTTAAAAATCATTAACGCTGGTCCATGTTCAAGAATTTTACTTTTCGCATCATGTGCAATATTTTTGTGGAAGCATTTTTCTGTTTGATCGCTTTTCATTTCTAGATGGGTGAATATTAAAAATAAGTTCCTCGCTTTTTTTTTTCTTTAATAAGCCCTTAAATTCGGATTAAACCTATCTTATCTCTAATGTATTTAAAAGTTATATTTTATAATCATATGAGTAAAGACACTTATGTATTTAATAATTGTATATTAAACTATTGTTTTGAATGTGATTTTATCTTTAACAATGACAAATGTAATTACGGTGATGTACGAAAGTGATGCGTAAATATCAAATTAACTGACGATGCAATTTTAAATTTGATCATTAAAAATTATTACATGCCTTGGTTTTGTTTATACTTTGTGAAGAAATTTTCTTGAAAGAAGTTGGTTTGTACAGCACTTCTCCTAACAGAATGATGCTAAACTTTGATTGGCTTATATGCTCGAATTATTTTTGCATGACAGAATTCATTGTTGGAGAACTTTCTATGGAAATGATTACTTCTATAGATTAATATTTTCGTCACTCATTGAAGAATGAATCGTTTGTGTTTACTTAGGTGGAAAGAGATATTTTGCTGTCGATCTAATTTTCACTGAAGTTATCTTCAGAATATACAAATGTCTCAATGTAACACATCTCTCTAACTTTATGCTTTTCAAACTATCTTTCTAAAAATTTAACTTTCATACAGTTTTATTCGAAAAAATAATTTTTATTGAAAATGGCCGCTCGGCATATGAAAAGCAAAGTGGTCATCTCGGAACTGTTGATGACGATCAAATGCTTTATGCTTTTATTATATAGATAAGTAAAGATAAGGTTGTAATTTATTGAAAATTTTCCTGATGAAGAATTTTTGAGAAAAAAAAAATAGCAAAAAGGAGAAAATATTTCATTCCGAAAATGGAATTTCAGAATAAAAATTTCATTCTATATATGATGAAAGTTTGTTTTTATAAGTAGAAAACCTGTATTGGGAATCTATTGTGTCAAAATCGTACATCATAAGAAATACACGAACTTTCTTTCATACCTACAAGTATGTGATGTAACAAATTAAAATGAAAAAAAGTCAAGTAATTATTATAAAAACATTCTTTTATAAGCATTTAGTGTTAGTTTTGAAAATCACGTCTAATTTCATGATTACATTTCATGTTGTTCCAAAAAAATCTCCTTTGGCTTGGGCCACACCAGTATAAAATAATAATAAAAAAATATTACTCTGTTTCTTTAAAATAGGCGATAGGAATAAACCAGTTGGAAATTGCACGTGAACGTAGCAAATGAGGTGCGTTCGTACGATAACGAAGTTTTAAAAATATTCAGATCTTGCTGATATAGTAGAGCGTACTCCGGATACAGTATAGTAGTCGAAATCTTTACTTTTCTGTAAATATGCAGGAAGTAATTTTTATTACACCTCAGCAACGTACATCTTATTCATAAAATGTGAAATAGTTGAATATAATTAAAACACGTACCAAACCATGTTTCCCTGTATAGCATTATATAGTGGAATACTTTTGTGTGGCCTTGTAATTTAATAATAAAAATTCTTTGCATCACAGATTGTACAGAATGCATATTTTAGTATATATTTCATAGATCCATGCCAATTCTATTATGTTCGAATGAGTGTAACATCATTAAAATGCATTTGAAAGTTTTCCCCCCATTGACCGTAATGTAATGGAATCCTTTTGATTGTCCCTGTAATTGATCTATGCATCCGATTTTCATAACATTTGAAATGACTGGACAAAATTACGCAATAATTATATGTTTTAAATTTCAAACGATTAAAATGCATTTAAAACTTTTTTCCCTATTGACCGTAATGTAACGGAATCCTTTTGAATTTCCCTGTAATTGATCTATCCATCCGATTTTCATAAAATTTGAAATGACTCGACAAAATTATGTTATAATTATGTATTTTAAATTTCAAACGATTCAGTTGGGTAGTTTTTGCGTTGTTATATGCGGACAGACGGACAGACAGACGGACAGACAGACAGACGGACGGACTGAGCGACAACAATAGGTGCTACGTATTTACATAATTACGAACGTTTGCGTTGTTATATGCGGACAGACGGACAGACAGACGGACTGAGCGACAACAATAGGTGCTACGTATTTACATAATTACGAACGTACCTAAAAAGGGCATTATTTAAATTATCTCTTCACGATTTCTGACTTGTTTTCTCATCGTATAATAATAATTTAATTAATATCAAATTGTAATTTATATTTTCTAAACTGTTAAAATTTTTTCTGTGAAATTACAGAGAATCTACGGGTAAACCATTATTATCTTAAGTCTTACGTAAAATTACAGAGATTAGCTAACCGACATTCTGTTAAATAACAGAGAAATTATTCGGTAGATTTGTAATAGACTCTGTAAATTAACATCGTTAAAAATACACAAACCACTTTACATTTACTTTTAATGATAATAATTTAATTTTGTTTTCAAAATCAGCTTTATTTTTGTCAAAATTAAGGTATGTCATATTTCAAATTTTTATTCGAATAGGAATTTATGAATAATTTTGAAAGTTAAAAATATGTTTTTGAACAACATATTTCAAAATATGTTTTTGAACAACGGCAATACATTTTATTTGTGTAAAAATTAAGGTATGTCATATTTCATAAATTGTTTTCATATAGGAATTTATTAATAAATTTCATAATTAAAAATATGTTTTTGCTAAAAATGTGTTACAACAATTATGCACTTTATTTTTCTAAAAATGAAGGTATGTGATATTTCATAAACAGTTTTCGAATAAGAATTTATTAAAATTTATTATAATTAAAAATATGTTTTTGAACAACAACAACACATTTAATTTTTGTAAAAATTAAAGTAGGTCATATTTCATTAATTTTTTTAATATGACTTTGATAATAATTTTCATATTTAAAAATATGTCACAACAACACACTTTATTTTATTCAAAATATAAAATTCAAAGTTTCATATTTCATAAATGTCTTTGAGTATAAATTTATTATTATTTTTCATAATTTAATGAATATATTTAAACGATAACACTGACAACAACACTAAAAAAAGGAGAAGGTTATATTTAGACCCATCTTCACTCATTTAGACCCATAAATTTCATTTAAAAGATTATTTCGGGTGATGCAGATTAAAGTTTGTCACTTGAAAGTAACTTCAAACTCTGAACCTTTGAAACCATATATAATATATATATATATAATATATAATATATATATATATAATATATAATATATATATATATATATATAATGTATATATATATGTATATATATATACATGCATTTAATTATATACTTTTCTGTGCTGCTTTCACCCAAGGAAATCAAATATAGTATCAAAAATAAGTATTATCATTAAAAAAAAATGTAAGTTCGTACAATTTTTACTATATAGACAACTCCATAAGCACATAATTTATAATATTTCATAGTAGACATTATTCGAAGTTGATTTTCACCTTTAACTTTTCTGTGCTATTATTTTTAGCAATAGGGTACGGGGGGAGTGGGTGTTTTTAGGAACTATATCTTAATCCTTAGAATACTAATGAGATAGTATGCAGATATTCGAGAACTTTAAAAATAAAAAGTTTTCAATTTTTATAAAATTTGTTAGCACATGTGATAAAGTTTGCGTTATGATTTGAGTAGTGAATATACCTACTCATTCACGTGACATAAAAGATCATTTTAATCACAGACAATTAACGAATGCAAAAGATTATCTAAAAAGTACATTAGTAAGGGGAGGGGAGTAATTTCATGATAGACGAGAAATTAAAAGAAATTTCTAATTTCATAAAATCTGTTAGCATATGTGATCACGTTAACATTTGAGTAGTGTTCAATTTACTCAATTATATGTTCATGATATGTACAAGATCATTTTAATCACAGATAATTAACAACAAATGCAAAAGATTATTTAAAAATATTGTTAATGACCATTTTTTTGTGGCTGTATCAGAATTCCTATGATATTGATGACATAGTATAATGTTAAGAATCTTAAATTTTTCATTTGTAAAATTTGAAATATTTTTCACAAAAAAAGACGTTTGATTTTTATAAAACTTGTTAACAAGTTTGATTAATAATTTAAGATCAACATTAGAGTAATGAATATGACATATACTCACCATATGACCATGATAAGTAGAAAATCATTTTAAATCACGGACAATAAATAATGAACGCAATATATTATTTTAAAAGATTAATAATAAGGAGGGGAGAGAAGATTTTATGATGCTCGAAAAAATTTTCAAAAAAAAAAAAGTTTTCCATTTTTTAAAAGCTTGTTAACATATTTGATCAATTTAATTTTAACGTTTGAGTAGTGAATTTTTCTATTCACTCATTTGATAATGATATAAGATCATTTTAACCACAGACAATAAATTACGAGTGAAAAATGATTATTTAAAAAGAATATTAGCGATTTTATTTTTAGGACTGTATCAGAATCCTTACGGTATTGATCATGCAGTATAAATTTAAGAAACAAGATTTTTTTATTTTTGATATTTGAAACACTATCCACAAAAAGGTCTTTTCATTTTTTAAAAATGGTCAATATATTTGATCAACTGTATTTTAATATTTCAGAAGTGAATTTATCTACTCACCATAAGACAATGATAAGTACAAGATCCTTTTAATCACGGACAACAAACAAATAATGCAAAGTGTTATTTTAAAATATTAATAGTAACGGGGGGGGGGGGGGATTTTATGATATCCAAGAAATTTTTCATTAAAAAAGTTTTTCATTTTTTTTAAACTGTTTAACATATTTGATCAATTTAATTTTAACATTTGAGTAGTGAACCTTTCTATTCACTCGTTCGATAATGAAACTCACAAGATCATTTTAAACATTGATAATAAATTATGAGTTAAAACGATTATTTAAAAAGAATATTAATGATTTTACTTAGAGGACTGTATCAGAATCCTTATGATATTAATGATAAGGTATTTGTACCCTATATGGACAGGGCTCTCAATATGGACACCCCTAACATTTTTAAAGGTAATAATTTTTATCGAGAGATGGCTAAACATTTTCGTGAAGAAAAGCAGTTGAAAAGATAATTAAGTCTGGAAAGTGTATAAAAGCGCGCTGTTCGCCATTTTAGAGGAAACTTGTTATTTCGAGATGTGCTGATCTTAATTACTTGTAAGCTTAAATTCTTATTAGATATGGTAAAATTACATTAAATGTTGAAAAGTGGAGTATTTTAGAAAGCTAATAAAACATATTTTCGATTGCTATTGCATATTTTGCTTAAAATAATTTTCCTTATTCATTTGGTACAAGATTCAGTAAAAGTACGGCCCGGTTCCCAATATGGACAGCTTATGTCCCTATTGACTACAACTGTAAGAAAGGAGAAAATTCAACGTTACCAAGCAATAACTTGAAAAGTCATCAAAGTGGTAAAATCTTTGTTCAACAAGATGCTATTTGAGCGATTCCCCAAAAACCTTCCTCCAAAAAACCTTTGCAGAAAAATAAAAAGAAGCCCCCCCCCTCCCCCCAGTAAGACATCTGTTGGCGAAATCGTAGGTACCAATGGTATGACTTCCTCAACAAAGGAGAGCTGGTACTGCTTCTTTTGCAGTATTGATGCTTTTTCAAACATGCGGCCATGCATCACATGTGGCAGAAATATTCATGAAGATTATGTGGGACTTACTGCCCATTGTGAAAAAATTTATATTTGTCCATGCTGTGAGGACTGAGTAATAACAGATGTAAATTCGTAGACAGATGCAATAACGCTAAGCAAAACCAACAATATTACTTCATAATATTTACTAGTAACTTTTGCATGGCTTTGCATGGATCTTCGAAGGGTAAAAACCGATAATGCGCCCCCCCCCTTTCTAAAATGCATGTTCTGAAGATATTTACTGTCCCCCCTCCTCCTCGGAATACTTTAAGATACATTTTTTTATTCCTTCTCCTCTAAAATCCCTTGGAAAAGTGGCTCTTTCATACACACTGTGTAGAAAGTAAAAAGGAAACACCTGTCCATAATAGGGACAGGTAGTTCCTTATATGGACACTTGTAAACATATTTTTGTTTTTATCATTTAAATTAAACCAGAATAATTACAAGGTCGCTAACTTTAATAATGATAGTCAATAGTCCAAGGATAGTGGTCACATATTTTTGGAGTTTTATGACTTGTACATGGGGGTGAAAAAAATACATTTTCCTTAGGGTGTCCATATTGGGTACAGGTACCTTATAGTATAAAATTAAGAATCAGTTTTTTTTTCTTTTTTTTTATAATCGAAACCTTTTCACATAAAAATTGTTCGCATATTTGATCAATTTTATTTTAACATTTGAGTAGTGAATCTTTGATTATTTAAAAAGAATATTAGTGATTTTATTTTGAGTATTGTATCAGAATCCTTATAATATTGATGTTATAGCATAAAATTAAGAATCAGATTTTTAATTTTTGATATTCGAAACCTTTTCACTTAAAAATTGTTAACATATTTGATCAATTTGATTTTAACATTTGAGTAGTGAATCTTTGATTTTCCATTTTTTCTGAAACTGGTCAACATATTGATCAATTTAATTTTAAAGTTGGAGTAGTGAATCTTTCTATTCACTCATTTGATAATGATACTTACAAGATAATTCTTACCACGGACAATAAATTGCGAGTGAAAAGAATTATTTAAAAAAAAATATTAGTGATTTTATTTTGAGGACTGTATCAGAATATTTATGATATTGATGACATAGTATCCCCCAATGCGGTTTTTTATTTTTGATTCTGGAAACTTTCTTCACAAAAAGTCTTTCGATTTTTTAAAAACTGTCAACACATTTGATTAGTTGGATTTTAGTATTTGAGTAGTGAATCTATCTACTCACCATCTGACAATGAATTGTACAAGATAATTTTAATTACAGAAATAAATAATGAATACAAAAGATTATTTAAAAAGAAATTTTATTTCATATAAAAAGAAGAATCATCCTTATTTGATTGATTCGATCAAGGAAGGAATGTATACACAAAACTTGTAAAGCTGACATTGTAAAAGAACAAATTTAAAAATAAATACACATATGTAAGAAATACATATGCGGGAATCATAAATACCTATGTATAAATATAAAATACTGACAGGTGTCGAAATGCACAGGCATTTAGGAAAAATTGCGTGGAAAAGATCTTCCTTTGCTGCCTTTCTGTAACTTTTATCCCACATTTTAGCATATCAAAGTTATGCATTTGAAACATTAAAAAAATAATACTCCATTTTAAATTCTGTTGACTAAAGGTTATAATGATTCATGAGTTCTTTTGCTATTTTTAATAATTCCTTGCATAATTTGAAAATTTTTGTAGTTTGAAAAAAAAATCTCAACCGGAATACATGTGATTATCAAAATTGAGATTAACACATGAAATTATATTTTTTGCATATTAAAAAAAAAAAAAAAGACACGTGTCATTTTTCAGAAAATAAAATTATACTATTCACAAGCAAACGAATTTTTATGAATTTTTCAAGGTTGATTATAGAGTTTGGTCTTCAAAATTGGAAAATATCGAATAATTTTTATAGTTTATGATTAATTAAAAGTAGTATTTTTTAAAGTGAATTTGGAGAAATTTGATTTATGCGGTTTCTGAAATGACAGATTCATATACGTATATTGCAACAAAATAAAACGTCTAAAAATATTAAAATCCTAAATTTAAGAACATTAAGCCATTTAATTAATCTTACTATATGCATTTTTAATAATGGGTGCATTAACTAGCTTTTAAATCGAGATTTTTTTTAAAATTATGGTAATATGTAAATCCTTATGGATATTTTAAAAATTTTGAAAGTTTTAGATTGTTTACAACTTAAATGTACTTTTCAAAGTATTCGATTTCGAATAGGAATGAATCCAATATAATCAAATTTTAATAACTATTTGCAAATGATGGTCAGTGAATTTTATGTAACCAATTTTTCTAGATAATCAACAAATTTATCAAATCAACAAATAATCTAATCAACTAATCAACAAATTTTGATTTTTTTTAAATACTGTTAAAGGTAACCAAATGTGTTGAATTGATATTCAAAGAATTTCGAATGTTTGATTAATTTTTGTTGCTGTAGTGGGATCTTAAAACTATATGTTAAATACTTTAATAGCATGTACTTTTGCGAAAATTTATATTTTATTACACTTCTGTTAATGAAAAGAATATAATACAACGCATGAATTTGAAAAAAAAAAAAAAAAAAAAAAAAAAATGAATACATAAGTTTACTTATACGTGATAAAGGACTAATTTAAATTTGATTTAAATAAATTAGATGTAAATTGGGATAAATTAGATGTAAATTATATTTTAAAAGGATTAATTTATTTTTAAAAAAGCAATAAATGTAGCTTTTATATTTATGTTTCTGACATTGTTCGTTAATAATTCGTTAGTGTTCTTTGTTCTTTGGTTTAAAATAGCAGAATTGTTGCAAAGTTTTCTGCTTCCACAGTTATATGCAGAATGATTGTATTTCAGAAACTAAAATTAAAACAGAGTAATTAATCTTTTTTTATTCTGCATTGCAAATGAAAAAGGCAGCAGGAGAATTTTTTCCACTCAGTATTTCATTTCAACGAAACAACCCAGTAACATCACTTATCCCAGTACCAAAGAGTACACATTTCTTTATTTATGTACAACAAAAATATCCATCATCTAATTGTGTGCTGCTGTATAACCAAATGCCAATATGAAGAAGAAAAAAAAGTCTTTGTGCAATAAATAACTTGCCACAACCTCGATTCACATCACAAGCGACCCTAAAGGACATAGAAAAGTAGTTGGCATTTGAGAGTACAGCAGCATCTTTTTCATATATTACAACCCTTTTCTGGTATAAATAGCTGCCACGATTTGGGCTGGTGTCTCTCAAAGACTGCAAACAACAAACATTCATAAATTAAATGACACAACAGGACACTCAATAAAAGTACATAGTGGACGGTACATGGACTTTTTTTTGGATGAAAGACCTGCTTCCAAAAAAATATAACTAACGTAACTTTAAGTAATAAATGCCCACAACCTTTTCTTTAGTGTACGTTTGATCAGTTTTATAAATAGCGATGAATAATTCGTTTACCGTGCCTTCACGATAAGCTCATGTGAGTTAAGCTCAACTTTTTGTTTGAACAATTTTCTAATTATTTTTTTCAAAAATATTTTATACCAAAAACTAATTTCATGTTAAATATATTTTGGAAATATGTTTTACAACTGATATAAGCGAAAATATGTATTTTTTAATCGTACAATACTTTGAAAAAAATAAATAAATTTGTCAAATTAAGTGAATAATAATAAAAAGTCGAGATGTCTCGATTCTGTGTCCTTACGGACACGTATTGGTTTAGCTGATGAAGAGCTGTTATTGCTGTACTCGAAATGCGTTCTAATTTACTTTTCATTTTATGGTGATTTTTCAAAGTGTTTTACTTTATTTATTAATTATCGCCAGCGTTTACGGTGTTTTTTTACTCCATTAGCAAACAATTTTCAATTACATTAAAATTGTTTGCTTTTGGCAACGAAAAGTACTGAACGCCAAATTACGTGACGCTTTTGCCTTTTCACGCCAAATAAACTAAAGTATTTTTTTTTACAAACTTTCACAGATAAATTTGCCTGATCTTTTATCGTATACATGAGTTGTTTAATTAGTACTATTTTTCTAAATATTCTGTGTATCCTCAGTATGGAGATCTTCCTTGTTAGTCAGCCATTGCATTGTTGTTCTCAAAACAAATCATATATTTCAAACATCTATAGAATTTTAACAACTTCCAATTTCAAAGAAAGTTTTGCATTAAATTTACACTGAAAAATAAACGAATCATATCCATCGCTATTTAAGGTACAGACGTAAAAAAGTCAAATACTGAAACTGGTAAAGTTGTCACTTTACAATGGACAATTTTTTATCGATATTTTCTATCGATAATCAAGTAAATGTGCAATAAATGAATATTTAAATCTAGTGCATGAACCATTTTTCGGCCTTACAAAAACATAGTTCTTCATTTAAAAAAACAAAAAAGGAAACAGGAATTACTAATATTAGAATAAATATCAGAATAATATGATTTTGAATTTTTTGGCACAACAATCTAGGAATAAATTACTATAAATATTTAAATCTATAACTGATATAAATTAAGAAAAACAGAATATTAGAAAATTACATGAAATTTCAGAAGTAAGCGACGAAATTGCATAGAATTATTTATAAATTTTGCATTATTTTTATTTTTTTACAGTACATTATAAAATATAAATAACTAAAAATATAATAATAGACAACATATCAAAAATAAGTGGAATGTAAAATCTGACAAACAAATTTAATTTTTAAGTTAGAAGCTATAAAGTTATATATTAAAAGTTATTCACAGGTGATTGTCATGATAAAAAATATATAGCGTAATTTCCGGCGTATAATCTGCGGATCAAACAATTGTTTTTGGACCCAGAAATCTTATTTAGTGCTTGAAGTCAAATATTTTCGGTGATCTAATAAGTTATACTGCTTAAAAAAAAATCTGGGTCGAAAAAAGATTGTTTGATCAGTGAATTATACGTTGGAAATTACGGTAATTAAATGCATGACATAAAAACGTGTTCTTTTACAGACTATCACAAAGACCTTAACCCTTAATTGGCACACACAGATTTCATCGAACAGAAACTGAATAGGATTAAAATATTTCACAAAATATTCACTTTCATAATGCAATGATTGTATGAATTATATGACATATTAACTTAAGGAAGCATTTTCCAAACCTTTTTTTTCCCCTCTAGAATTTTTATTGTTTAAATAGTTTTCTAATTATTTCTTCAGGATTATTTTATACCGAAAAATAGTTTGATTTTAAATATATTTCGGAAGTATGTTCGGAACTGGATGTAAAATTTTAACACTTTATATAAAATTATCTCGAAACTGAGAAAATATACCCCCCCCCCCCCCGAAACTAAGTGACAGACAGCCTTAAGGTGTCAGCTACTGGGATATAACCCTTTTGCTTTTTCAATTTAAAAAAAGAAAAAAAATTCCCTGCAGTGAAATGTCTTAATTCTATTTAAACAGAAAGGTGCAGAAGAAATAATTTAAAATGTTTCACAATAAATTAAGAATAGGAACAATGACGAAATCTCTCCCTGTGATGCAAATTAATTTTAAAACATAAATTAGCACAAAATCCTATAATTAATTCATGCTCATGCATTAACAACATAAATATGTAGTTTTACAATACGTAACAATGTTTTGACATTTTATAAATTTTTATATACTTAACTTTTACACATAAAAGCATTTTGATCAAATGTTATAAAAATAGAACATATAAAGACAACAAATTTTAGTGTTAGGATATCGCTGTAATTGCTTGAATCAAAATTTAAGAAATTAAAGACTGTTTTCAATTTCAAACAGTCTATTTACTGACACATTTCTGAATTAATTTTTGTTCGAAAACGTAGACAATAGGCATATGTTAACAGTGTGAAAAATAATAGCAGTAAGTCTTGATTACGTGTATTAATAAATAATAATAAATTAAAAAGCGCGTGATATATTTAATTTAATTTCAATAATTATTTATTCCCGTTTTTCACGTTCATTATGTTTGTAATTCTATTTACATTCTGAAGAGGTATAAGAGAGTCTATAAGAGGACTCGATTTAAGAGTTGAATCTAGTAAATAATTTTTTTAACGTATTTTAAATATTTTTATTAATACAACAACTTTTTATAAGCAAAATATTTATTAATAATGTAAATTCTTACTTTATTGTTGGGGAATGTATATTATTAATATTACGATATAGGCGTATGATCTCATTTAGAAAGAAAACTATGTAATCAAACAATTTTTTCTTTTTTCGATAAAGCATCATATCTTTCAAATGAGGCTGTCAACATTTGTGTTTTGAATTGAGCTTCTGTAAGTGATAGTCCAGGAATTAGGAAAAGCTGTTGCGATGAGATAACAATTGATTATAACTCGAGATGTAATTAATTTATCGAGAAATGAAAATAACTATTAGATTCCACATCACTCCATTAGTCTCGCAATGCAAGTCCAAAAATGTGTCAGAAAATTTTGCGCTTGGGAAACCAATGATATGATAAAGACCGATATGTTTCATATGATTTACTATGAGATTATATATATATATATATATTTCGTCGTTCAGAGAACTACTTTCGTATATTTTGATTACATATATATTCAAAACAAACGTTTGTAAAACCAGATAGTGTTAAAAAAATATATATATAAATAACTTTTAAAAGTTTCATAAAATTTGAAAACAGCACAGCTGTTGAAAACAATCACATTTTACTTTTAGTTGGTGAAGTAGAAATTATATGCACGTAATATGTAGTCAGACTGTTTTTTTTAATAGTCAATGTATTTTGAAATTAAAATCTTATTTTTATGATTTTTCTGGAGTTTAAAGAGAGTGTACTATCATACATCTATGTAAATGAAAGTAACTTAAAATTTCAGTCTGGAAATTATATGATCGATATTTTGAATATCGGTATCTAAAAATATGCATTATCGTCATTAGAAGAGGATTTGCATTGATAAATATTGGTAAATGATCGATTAAATCATTTTCACAGTATATCCTCTATTTCTCTTTAAATTACTGCATGCAAACCGAATGTAATTTATAGAATTAAAAATCGAATTAAACTGCAACTCTATAAGCTAAATTAAACTTGAGCGTCATCTTAAAGTAAATATCGCTTTGTATTTGAAAAATTAATGCAAATAGGCTAAGTCATCTCACATTAACTTTTTTTAAACCTATTTTATTTCATAAGCTTTCCGGAAATGTTCATTCAAGTGATAAAAGCTATGGAAATTCGATGATATGAAATTTCACAGATAAGCCAAACCACTGACTGGCTTATCTGTGGAAATGACAAATTAGCAACACATCTTTAAGAATGTGTCACATTAGATTGTCAGCTTTGGTTTAGTTTTCAACTTAGAATAGATATGTGGAACATCAAGAAATGGCTTAAAATGCATTATTAATTTTGAATTTGATATGTTTGATGGTGAACTAGATATGCAAAATTACAATTTTCGTAGAAACTCTTGTAATATGTATATTAAGTTCTTGTAAATGAATAAAAAAAATAAGCTGCTTTGGAATGCAAAATTCAAATCACTGTTTAAGACAATAGTTCTACTGGTCCACCTTAGAGTGCCTCTATATCAGAGTGACGAGATATGAACTTTAAAATTTAATGGGTCGAGACGCTTTTGGACAAAAATGAATCACAAGTATCGTGTCAAATCTGGCGATAACGACAGGCTCCCTTTTTAAAGACTTATCTCAATCGTCTAAGCAATTATCGCCAAGTTCTTAAGTGTAGCTTGCTCTACTTCGTGCAAAAATTTCAATCTGTGCATGCTTCCTGTGTGTCTATTGCCACTCTTACGTATAAAGGCACTCTAATACAACACACGATTGTGATATGTTATGTGATGATTCCTATGATTTCAACACATTTTTTCCCCTGTTAAATTTTTGCCGTCACCACAGAAAGTCCATCATCGAATTCACATTTTTAAATATCATCACAGGCGAGATTATCTGTAGGATTGATCGATGTAAACAAATTTTAGTCCCTGGTGAAAGCGTGGTTCGAATAAGGTCCAGAGTAGATGGATGAGGCTGAGGAGGCAGACTTCCTCCTCCTGCGCTTGTGGAGGATGCAAACAACTAGTAGCATGACCGCCATCATGAGGAGGACACCAGCCACCGCGATGCCGGCGGCGAATTTTCGAGTGGACACACAAAAGTCATCTTCAGATAATGAAGTTGGTTTGGATTCCAGGGGTAATTCTGTATGGAAAATGAAAAACCCAAGTTAGTTTTTAATTTAAAATAGATTAAAGCTGCAAAGTAATCATTTTTGGTGAAAATAATCATATTTCCTCCTTTTTTTTAATCTTTAAAAACACTGGAGGCTTGTACTCTCTAAATAAAAAAGAGTGGCTATTCACTCTTCCGGAGTGAATAGTCACTCTATCGCAGACTCAAAATATGCCCAACCTCTTTAGAGTGAGTATTCATTTTGAGCAAAAGTGGAATTGTTGACTCTTTTAAAGAGTGAAACTCCCTCCTGAGAAGTGAATAGTCACTCTAAACAGGGGTGAATAATCACTCTTTCGGAGGAGTGACTATTCACTCTTACTGAAGGAGTGCGTTTTTCCCCCCTGGTTGGAGTGAATAGTTTCTCTTTCGTAGGAGTGAGTAGTTACTCTTTCATAGGAGTGACTAGTCACTGTTTAGTAGGGCGAATGTTAATTTTTGTTGCAGCGAATTCTTTTTTTTTTATATTAGCTTATGGGTATTTTATGGGCATTAAAAAAATACCTTATTGATAATATTTATTTAATTCATAGTTTGTAACATTAATTGAATTATTAAGGAAAAACTTATTTTAAGTTACATATTAATTAAATTATATTACTGACATAAATTAACTAAAATAATTTATTTCAAACTTAAACCTTATATTACTGACCCCCTCCCCAAAACATTTGAGATTTTCTGTTTTCAATGGTAAAAAAGTGCAATTACCCCTCGAAATTCTATAATCACCCCCTCCACACACACACACAAACTACTCCCGGAGAAAATTAAGCCATATATAATTATAGCTTTTTATTCTAGTTATATATTGAATTTTATTAATATCAGCTAAAAATAAATTCGTATGTTTTATAGAAAAATAATTAAAAAACATTAAAAATATAATTAGTTTTTTTTTTTTTTTATAGTTGTATTTTTAAACAACAGCATACCACAATAAATGAATTAAATGCATTATTAGATTTAGCAATTTCTCAAAAATCTTGCCATATGTTATAAGAAGTTCTTATTATTTTTTAAAGTTGGCAAATCTTAAATCTGAAAACAATAGTATAAAGATTTATGATTTTAAATGATAATTTAAAACATTATTAGTAATAAAGAAATACCTTTCAAAGTAGTCACAGCTGTATTAATCAAAAACATATTTTCGTAAAATAATGCTAATTTTCAAACTGAAAGCATTTCGTAATATCATTACAATCGAATATTATTATTTAATTCCAAACTAAAGTTTAGTAATCCGAAAAGAGTAAAAAAGCAAAAAAATCTCCACAGCAGAAATTAATTTAGTCTTCTAATTAATTGAAATTAATGTTTACATTTAGTATGAATGATCTTTGTATCAGTCCTTTTAGCTAATTTTCATGTGACGGCAGACAGATTTTTAAATAACAACATCATTGTTTAGAATAGGAAATTAATCGCCTCTGAAAATAATTTCTAATCGAATTTTTCCTACATAGCAAATTGAAACTTTTACCAAATTGAAACTTTATCCCTTGTGCAGTTTTCTCTTTGCACGTTGCTTCTAAAAAATGTCACATTTTATTGATTTTTATTATTTTACTCCATATATTGGTTCAAAGAATGAACGGGAATTTTTAAATGTTTATAATGCCAGGATTTCACTTTCATCATTGGAGTGACTCTCTCACTTTCGGTAACAGAGTGAGACAGTCGCCCTCATCAGTGGAGTGACTCTCTCACTCTCGATTATAGAGTGAGATAATTCACTCCTTTCTATAGAGTGGAAAATTCCACTCCTTTAAGAGTGTATTTTTACAAAAGTCACCACAGAAAGAGTGAAAATGTCTCTCACACTTTCAAAAAGTGAGCTTTTCACTCTTTCCACTTTTAGAGTGTAGTAATAAGAAATTTCGACCTGAATTTTCGAAACTAATCAATCATTCGGGACTGATTGGTGTGTCGCGATCCATAGTTTGGCAAACGCTGGTCTACGAAATTCAAGTATTTATATTCTTTGAGATGATATAATTTTCTTTTTAATTCTTTGATTAATCAAAATCATCAGCTTATACTAATGCTTTAAACTGGCATAAATAAAAAAAGACATTTTACAACAATATTTTTCTCTACAGTTTTTAGAATCAGTTACTACTATCTCTGAATAGTAATTTTCGCTTTATATTTAATCGAAAAATGTTGCAATTAAATGTATTATTCGAAAATTGTGGAGGCCTGGGCTGAAAAGATTTTGTATAGGTCTGAATAAACAGATTACAAATCTGTTTGCTATGCGAAAATTGTTTTTGGTAGTATGCTCTATCTTTTTTGAAGTTTGTCTAAAGAATTTTGAGTTACTTTGAATTACACAGGATGCCCCATTATGCACTTTAAAATTAATACTTCATTAATTATAATAATTAAAAATTTAAAATAATCTATTTAAAGTAGCAATTTTCTTCTGAGAAAAAAAATAGTTAAAATTTTGCCCAATAGATGCGTTGTGTTGTTCCATTCTTTACGAATGCTAGAGTTGTCGTGTAAAGTTGAAACAAAGTTAAATCTGTTTTCCCTTTCCTGTTCAGAGAACGTTTGCATTTTGAAGTTTTGCAAACACCTTGAGCATTCTTACAAAATGAAAAAAGTGCAACACTATTTTAAATTTGAGTTACTATTTTAAATTATTGGCCATAATTTTTTTTAACTAAGTGACATGTTTATAAAATAATAAAAAATGTTCATGTATTTCATCATTATATTCATTATAGGCATGAAAGATTGAATAATTTCGGAATTATTTGATTGAATAATGCCTCTTGCTAATGTTAAACCTATAGGGGTGGAATATACATTTTTGTTTTTTAAACATCTCATCAGGAAAACAATATTTTTAACTTTTTTCTTCTGTCTCCTCTTTTCGAAAAATGTCTTCCCCTTCTTTTTTTTCAGTTGTCAAAAGCGTTAAAATCTTACTCAGAGCTCGTCAGATATTAACACATAAAACATCAAATTAAACACATATTTTAGAAATATTTTAAAAGCTTAAAAAAAAAAAAAAAAAAAAAAAAAAAAAAAAAAAAAAGGAGACATCTTTGAAAAGAGAACACAGAAAAAAGATTTTGTTTAAATATTAATTTACTGGGGTGATAAATTTTAAAAATAAGAATGCATTCCATATCTCAACCCTATGTTTAACATTAACAAGGGCTAATGTGAGGTATCAATGACCAAAACCTTAGGAAAATGATGGATTTATTTTTATTTTTATTTTATTTATTTATTTATTTATTTATTTTGAACCAAAATAGTTATTTAAAAAAATACCAATAAAGTACAACTTTAAGCAAAATGTATAACGTAAACTGTATATTTTATATCTGCGCAATAAGGACAAGGCATGTTTAATATGATAGCCACCATTTGGAGTTTCAACAGAACACATTCAATGGTATGTTATGCTTATAGCATATTATGCTACTTTTAAGACCGGTAAGAGATCATAAGGATCACAGTACATCAAGTCTTCGATCAATCTCTTTTTGTTTTAGAAAAGAATTCTTATCACCTTCTTAAAACATTTCCCGTATTTTTAAATTCTTATGATGAATATTTTTTTGTTGTAGCTGGTTCGGTTATGTGTTTAGTCTATTCAAAAGTGAGAGAGAAAACATGCATATAATAGTACGTGAAAATGAGCAACTTTTGTAATATTTTGCTTACTATCGATGTCAAGCAATCACTAGATGAACGACTGTTACTTTGCATAGAAAAGAATATAGAGTTTGTGGAAAAAATGTTTTATTTTGTGCATTCCAATCCAAACTGCTTATATTTGGATTTATTTTTAAATTCACTATTGCCCCTAAACGCACCAAATGGCAAATTCTCTTGTTTAAAAAGTACACAATGTGTTGTGCTTGTCAATTTTTCGATAAATGCAGAAAATATTGCAAAAACATGCTGTTAATATTAGCGTTTTGAACTGAATTTTCCGAAGCGGGAGATCTGGGAGCGAGAAAAATGTCATACTGAGAAAGTAATTGTTTATAAATCAAAGTCTAATGAATTGAGCGTACAATGAAATCACGCGGCTTCTTATACATAAAAATCACCTCAGCAAGTTTCATGTTTCTACTTTTAAAAATCAGTCTGAAAATGTATCGGAAAAATTCGAGCTGTTGAGATTGCAAAAACAGTTTTTCGAATACACCCATAATGTGTCAGTTAAATGTAATTGTTATTTTGTTTACCGAAATTTTGAACATTAAATATTTGCCTTTTTTGTGCAAATAAGTATTTTTAATTTACAGTTGTAAAATTGTCGAATGCGCGAAAAACCCCTCAAAACTAGAACTCCCTGATGTAAATTAGAAAATCTTACGTCTGTTTAAATTCTCTTATAAACTTAATTAAGCTACAGTACACCTTGTATAACCATTACATTTTAGCAATTCCTTTATTTTTTCTAATTGATTCGAGATGCTTCTTTTGATTAGTTCAAGACATAAAGGGGCTACTTCAGTCAAATGAAAAGACCCGTTCGCTAATGACAATCCTATGGAAGAAATTTATAAAGATATATTGGTAGCACTTCAGTATTATTAAGTGATATTTTTTTTCATTGGATAGCTGAGATTGAATGCAGGTCCGTTTTTAACTTTTTCGATTTTTGTTGCAGATATTTTTTATGAGGGTGCTTTCGTTTTTTAAACTGGTACCGAAAATAAAAGCGTCTTCATAAAAGAAAAAAAAAATCTGTAAACAAAATCAAAAAATAAAAAACGGCGTGCATACAGATTAGACATCTTTAAAAATTTCTTCCATAGGATTAGTATTAGCGAACGGGTCTTTTCATTTGAATAAAATAGCCTCTTAATTGTTTATTTATATTAATATTTAATTTTTTCTGATTTTTGCCGAAATCTTCTTACCATTGGTCTCTTCTTCTTCAGGCTCGCTGACGTAAAGTCCAGAGAAGACCTCCACGCTTCTGTCTCTTTCGTAGATGTCCTGTGCCCTGAGAGCTTGGTAGCTGCCCAACTGCTCCAGATTGTTGTTGTCAGCGCTACGCTTACGACGACGGATGTTGTAACCACCTTCGTCGCAAATCGGAGGCTGGAAAAGAACAAGATACATACAAAATATGTGAACATGCCTCAAGTTATTGAAATGAAATATTAGTGCATATATAATAACAAAAAATGCTACCATTGAAGTAGTATAGTATGTTATAAGTAAATAAAATATTTTTTAGATCTTCAACAATTTACTAACAATTTAAGATTAATTTCAGTTACATTCAGCGCACCAACATCAATACAAAGAATGAAGAATTTTACTCATATATACATTCAAAAAGAGGATTACGGGAATAGGTTTATTGACCAATAAAATTGCAGGAAAGTACAGAGATAGTCGATTGAAAAATGCATAAAAGAGGGAAGTGGTAAAACGATAAAAGTAATATAATTTAAAGGATGATACATTTGTGTAATATATCTGAGAGACTTTCTCTCTGAATGTTTGACAATTTTACTTAAAAGTTTTAAAAAGTCAGGACATGAGAAATGCAATTAAAATAATGTTGAATAAACTTGGGAGGAGAGATTAAGAGTATTCTCAATATTTCCATTAAAATCTAAAATTTCGCAATTTTCTGATATCATCATGTCACAATGCATTTAAATACGTTACCTATAAAATATGTTGTTGAAAATAAAATAGGGTTACGTGGGACAACTGGGCCATGATTTTACAATGCGGCTATGGAAATTCTGGCAATTCGGCTTTCAAAAGCTAATGTTTATTTGAATTAAAGTTAGGGCCTTTGTAAAGGTGTTCACTTAGGTTCACACTATCGGAGAAAAAATTAAAAATTAAAGTTTTAATGTCTAAAAAAAAAAAAAAAAAAAAAAAAAAAAAGTGTTTAACCTTTCTTTCTTCTTGCGTCCAGTTGACCCAAAAAAAGGGTAACTGGACCCAGTGAGTCTGTGATCTACACATGTTTGTGTTTTTTAGTATGGTGTGTCAGGACCTGGTTTGTAAAAGTGTAAACAATTTAAAAAAAATTAAATCAATATAAATTATACATCATCTAAAGAGCGTTGTAAGTTAAAGCTTTGCTTCAAGGTTTCTAAAAAACCACTGAATGTAAATTTATTAGATTTATATGTACCACAAGCATAGGAATTAAGTGGGTACTTGCTAATAAATACTAAAGTTACACGGGTATTTTAAAGGAAAGAAAAATAAGATAATTCTATGAACAAACGGTTACGTAAGTACGTAAGTACGCAAGTACCTCATTTTCTTTTTTATTTACCCCAATTGCAGTGCGATATGTCCAATTAACCTGCGGAGAATGTAACCATGTTTTTATACAGAACAGAACTGTTTTTTAATGATTTCTATAATTTTCTAATGATGTTACTTTGTCACATGGTACATGTACACCTCTTCATTTGTATAGTAAAATTTAAAAGTTTGGCTGTCTCATTTAAGAAATTGGGTTTGATACACACAATATGCCTCTTTAAAAAACTTTAGTATGTAATTTTAATAAGACACTATATAATTTTCTTTATTGTAAGCAAAAAAAAAATAATAATAATTTCCCGTATTAAGAGAAACTCAAAAAAGCTATTTATAACAACTGGGTAAACTGGACTCAATATGGTCCAGTTACCCCTGATATAAGACACCGGCCTTTCATTTGAAACATGAAATAAATCTATACAGATACTTATTAATATTAATTCAGTTATATGTCTAATGTTTAAAAAAAAAAAAAAATTCCTAAATAAAAGTACTTGCATTATTTTAATAAAAAGTCGGTGAAGTTCAACGAAACTTACGTTTTTTTTAAAAAAAGAAAATGAAATTTTCAAAAACATATCACAGCAAAGACAGAGTTATGATTGTTTTAAGAAGTAGAGATTAAGAGGCATTGTTCACAAAATCTAAAACTTAAAAGTCATCAGCGGTTTTTTTTTTTTAAATAAATATTTCCAGTTATCTGTGGATCCAGTTGCCTCCGTTAACCTTATATAATCCATCATTACCTTCACTTACTCATTTAATATCTTTAACAATAAAATCAAGGGGAAAAAACAATTAATGGGATAATATTCTTTTTACAATGTTATAAAATTTAAAAGTTCCATTAACGATTGATTAAACCATAAAAAGTAATCTGGGAACAATTGATTGTTTAGATAGATACTCTTATAAAGAAAGCCATTATCAGCGAGTTATGTGGCAAGCAATGGTTTTTAACTTATCTGATAAATCTCTTCTAATATTTTACTTTTCCTGATTTGCCTTCGGTCATTAAACTTCCCATTTATTTTATGCTCAGCTTGCCTAAATGTGGAGACTATGCGGAGTCAAACCGGTATATTTTCTTGCCAACAAAGTTCAAAGAGGAGATTTAGCGCAGGGAATTTAAAGATTTAGATAAAACTCAATCACCCGTTTAATCAGAGAATTTCGCAACATGCGTAGGCAATACATTTAACTTATGTATAATGTATTGCTTAAAGTATTATTTATAATGACTTATTTATAAGATATGTTGAAAATTAATAGCGTACTATTATTTCTTTATCAAATTAAAAGAGAAATTTTGTTTTTTATAATGAAAATATCTCAATTAGGGGTCTGCACAAGCCGGAATTTCCAGGCCCGGGTTCGACCTTGTCCGTGCAAAAATCAGTGAAAGCAGAGTGGTCCGTTTTGTCCCGACTCAATTTGTACAAAAAATTCATATTTTAATTAACATATAATTAAGATTCCTTTACAAAGCACTGCATATATTGCAACTCATTGTGTAACACATGAGTTGATTTAAGATTAAGCCATAAAAAGTAATTTGGGAACAATTGATTGTTTAGTTAGATACTCTTAAAAAGAAAACTATTATCAGCTAGTTATGTGGCAAGGAATGGTTTGTAACTTATCTGATAAATCTCTTCTAACGTTTTACTTTTCCTGATTTGCCTTTGGTCCTTAAACTTCCCATTTATTTAACGACGAGCTGCCTAAAAAAGCTGCCGAGCAACAAAATCTGTATTTATTTAATGCCGAGCTTGTCTAAATGTAGAGACTATGCGAAGTTAAACCGGTATATTTTCTTGCCAAGAAAGTTCAAAGAAAAGATTTAGAAGGAAATTTAGAGATTTAGATAAAACTCAATCACCCATTTAATCAAGAATTTTGTAACATGCGTAGGCAATACATTTGACTTATGTATAATGTATTGCCTAATGATTATGTATAATGACTTATTTATAGATATTATGTTGAAAATTAATAGTTAACTATTATTTATTTTTTAAATTAAAAGAGAAATTTTACTTTAACAATGAAAGTATCTCAATTAAAGGATTGAACTGGCCGGAATTCCCGGGCCCGGCTTTGATCATACAAAAATCAATGAAAACAGGCCGGGCTGGTTCTGGCTCAATTCAATTTCTACAAACTTAACAAATTTTACTTAATATATAATTAAGGTTCTTTTAAAGAGTACTGCATTTATATTTATAGGATAAATTTACATTTAATTTAAAAATTTAAATGTGTTCGAAGAAAACACTTTTCGAAGAAAAACTGATGCATTTTCTTGCGGATGAAGTTTAAAGACCCTATCAATGAATTTAAATCATGAAAACATTATGATAATAAAAATCTATTCATAATTTCAGGAAATTTAATAGTTACATGCACTAACTACTTTTCTCTGATATTTTAAGAATGATTTTTAATATTACCAGCGACGTTATATTTCAGAGGGGACCGTTGGAAAAGGTTCTGAAAGGAAAATTATCTTCATATAAAAAAACTGTAACTAAAAATGAGACTACTTGGTTATTCCGTCGACCCTTTTCGCCAAATTATATAAATCACCAAATTCATAGTCAAATTATACATACTGACATAATTTTCATTTTAAATGACGAAGAAACAAATAATTAATAGAATATTAGTAAAAATACAAATAAAAAGTTGAAATAAACATAACTTAATGGCATTTTAAACACGTGTATCGTATTTAATGTCATTGAATGCGACATGCACGATCATCCATTATTGGCATTTAATCTTATATTTTGGCGATGGTTTTTTGGTCGATGGGATAACCAAGTAGTACCCTAAAAAAAAAAAAAAAAAAAAAAAAAAAAATTACAAAAGCATAATGTTAGATATAACCATCAGGTATCCTATGCAAAATAAACAAACATATAAATAATAATAAATAAATGAATAAACATAAAATAAATACAGTCGACTCTCGTTAATTCGAACTCGTCGGGTTTACAAGAAATGTTCGAATTATCCGAAGTTCGAATTATGAAAAATATGAAATGAAAACATGCTTAATACGGTACTATTACAGAAGAATTAATGTTATAGTGTTTTTAAAACTTATTTCGTCTGTTATCATTAGAATATGACTTGATATTAAATTAGAAAGTATAAATACAGGGTGATCAGAAAGTCAGTATACATTTGATAAATTAATAATTCACTGAATAATGTAGGTAGAGAGGTAAAAATTGACACACATGCTTGGAATGACATGGGGTTTTATTTAACAAAAAATAAATAAAAAGTTCAGAAAATTGCCGACAGATGGCGCTTCCTGTGATAAGAAAATCATTAATTAGCATAACAAATTACGACAAAGTAAAGACGATGTTCTTCAGACCAAATGCTCAACATGTCCACCGTCATTCCTCAACAATAGCTGTAGTCGAGGGACAATGTTGTGCACAGCACTGTACAGCATATCTGAAGTTATGTTGCGAAATTGCCGTAGGATGTTGTCTTTTAGCATCCCTATTGATGTCGGTCGATCGCGGTAGACTTGCGACTTCTGTAACCCCAGAGCCAAAAATCAAACGGAGTGATATCTGGGGACCTGGGAGGCCACGCATGAGGAAAATGGCGGCTCAGCATCCGATCATCACCAAACGACGTGTGCAAGAGGTCTTTCACACGTCTATGAATATGGGGTGGAGCACCATCCTGCATAAAAATCGTAGTTTCCAGCAGATGTTTATCAGCCAGGCTAGGGATGATGTGATTTTGTAACGTATCGGCGTACCTCTCACCCATCACGGAAACAGTTACAAAACCAGAATCACGACTTTCCGGGAAGAAAAAAGTCCCGATAACGGTAGATGTGGTAAATCCACACCACACAGTGACTCTCTCGTCGTGCAATGGAGTTTGCACGAAAGTTCTGGGATTTTTGGTAGCCCAAATTTTGCAGTTGTGGGTGTTGACAGACCCTCGAAGTGTGAAATGGGCTTCGTCAGTCCATAACACGTTAGACAACCAATCGTCTTCTTCCGCCATCTTTTGAAACGTCCACACCGCAAATGCTCTTCGCTGCTCAAAATCACCGGGTAACAGTTCATGATGCCGCTGGATTTTGAACGGATAGTATCGGAGGGTACGCCTTAGTGCTGCCCTAACAGTACTGTATAAAATGCCAGTGTGACGTGCAACATCACGAGCACTCACTTCTCTATGCGTAGACGAACCCGCTACAACCTCCCTTTCGTCCTGAACAGTCTGAGCAACATTAGCACTTGTGGTCGGTCGGCCACTACGGGGTCCATCGTCTAAATAACCTGTGGCTTCGAAATTCGACATCATTCTCTTCACAGCTGCAATTGTCATAGGATCTTTACCCGTTCGAGTACCCTTCGTATGGCGATAGGATCGTAAAGCTGCAGTAGCAGATTCCCCTTTCTGATAGAAGAGCTTCACTAACAATGCCTTCTCTGGTAACGTCAACATGCTGCGATTGCTGGTGCATCTGATTCTCTGTCTCATTTACAGCGCCTTTTATACACGATTCTCAGGCAGCGTCACTGACGTTTTGCTGTGCAGCGCCATCTGTCGGCCATTTTTTTAACTTTTTATTTATTTTTTGTTAAATAAAACCCCATGTCATTCCAAGCATGTGTGTCAATTTTTACCTCTCTACCTACATTATTCAGTGAATTATTAATTTATCAAATGTATACTGACTTTCTGATCACCCTGTACATAAACTGATTCAAAGATTAGAAACAAGCATGATGGCAGAAAAATTTAATGTGTCACTGATGGACAGACGGGGCTCTAAGAAAGTGGATATCAGATGCATTGTATTATATGTATACTCATTCGGAACAATTTTCACAAAAATCAAAGAAAGAAAGTTATTCAAATGATCTGAAATCCGTGAGAAAGGAAAGAAAAATGAAAAATCGGAATTCCGTTAATTCGAATTAAACGAAGTCAAGAGAAAATGAGTTCGAATTAATGAAAAATTTTAACATTATTCTGCCATTGAAAATTTCGGGACTTCATGTTTAGTTCGAATTAAGCGAAGATTCGAATTATCCGATTTCGAATTAACGAGAGTCGACTGTATATACATAAAGATGAAAATATTAAAATACAAGCAAGAAATCTGTAAATATTCGATAGCTCTGATATTAACATTAGCATTTCTTCATATGACTGCTGCAGATTCTTAGGCCGTCTCTGAGTATTTTGAATTGAAGTGCCATTATTTGCATATAGACTACGAGACGGTTGCACAAACCATCATCTCATCGAGTTGACAGCAGCGATTCATGTGTTAGTTAAAACTCAACCCGCATGCTAAAATGCAACGGTTCTGCCGAGTCTTATATTGGCTGGAAATACCTAAAACCCCGTTTTTAGTGGTTGACTGATTAGTTTACCATTGTGTTTTCCTGCTCCCAGGCCTCCGTGTTTTTCTAACTTTGGGTGCAGGAAAACGCAATGATAAACCTACCGATCAAAATAGGGTCTGTAGGTGGTTTCTACCATGATATGAGTTGGTAGACCAGTTGCATTTTACTATGCTAATCAATTTCGGTTTAATCCTGAAATTTCAGCCGCTAACTTGACGAGGCGATGGTTTGGGCTAACATTAAAAGGATTAAAAAGTAACTCGAGAATAATTCATTATTTATACATTCAATCTGGGTTACTTTGCACCTAATCAAGGTAAATTTGCTCCACCTCTAAAACACTTTGATCCATTCTGCCATGGTGGAACCTCGACGAATTTTTTCAATGAGCTGTCAAACTCGCACTAGTGCTGCTATTTATATTTTGAGACCAAAACTTTGCCGCTAATACAAGTGATGTAGCAGCAGGGCCGTAGTTAAGGGGGTGCTATGGACGGTTCAGTCCCCCCTAAAATATTTTGAGCCCCATCCTAGAAAAGATTCCAAGGTCACTAAATAAATTTCTGTTTCGTAAACCCAAATGAAATTCTGTTCAAAAATCTAATTTACTTTTGTGGCCCTTTCACAGTTTTGCAGAATTGCTAAATTGTAACGAAAGTAGGTGTTTCAACACTAGCTCATTCATTTTGCACATAGGAAATCAGCATGATGTTTAATTTTGAACTAGTTAAAAAGTCAAAATTTTTCCTCATCAGATACTTTTCTTACTATAAAATGCAGTTATTACAACAGTTTAATAAGGAACGTAATACCTGCAATGTAAATATGCATTAATTTATCTTTCTGCGCCAGGGAGAAGGGAAAAATTATGAGCCCTCCCCCCTTACATTTTTTGAGCACCCCCTATTCTTCACTTCTAGCTACGACCCTGTGTAGCAGATTTAATCTTTTTTCTCTTTTGGACCAAAGTTATCCTGATTGACTGTACTGTAGATATAACTAATGAGAACCGTGGCACAACAGGTTATTTGAAACGAAGGAATTTTGGCTTATTTGCCAAAATAACTTCTAATATCTTACCTTGCCTTCGGTCATTAAACTTCACATTTATTCATAGCTCAGCCTGACTGCTGTTTTGATTTTTCGAAAAAAAAACTGGTGCATTTTCTTCCAAGTGGAGTTTAAAGACCCAGACACTGAATGTAAATCATGTTTAAGAAAATGTTATGATAAAAAGCCTATCCGGATCTGGATTTAAAAGAACTGGACAGAGCGAAAATTGGAAGCACTTTTTCTCCCACTGTTCTGAAATTATCTTTAATCTAACCACGTTATGAATGGCTTATTTCTCAGATAAAGAGATTCTTTGTTATTTTGGGCAGTGAATTATGGTGCCGAAAAAAGCAACATGGCGTTTTAATTCATACGGTTTTTTCTTTTAATAACATTGCACTGTTTTCTTTTCATTTAATCTGTTCATGACTTCAAAGCGTGATTTTAAATCCTTTTTTGACGATGTTAATAGCACTGATTTTTAATAAAAGATCTGGTGATTGCTAGCCTCTTTCAGCTTTAATCGTTCCAATGTAATTTCAACGAATTTAGAGTTATTTTTTATAATAAATAAATAAATATTCTGATCTTAAGTTGAACGTTCTGGAAATTCCTAAGTACGATTTTTATTTATGTGTGGAAACATTTTTGTGTTTTGCAAGAGAATTATGGGGCCGAAAAAACAAGTTTCAATTTTTATTTTTTAATAACATTTCGCTGTTTTCGTTTCTTTTAATCTCTTCATGACTTGAAAGCGTGATTTTAAATCCTTTCTAGAAGATGTTAATAGCTGTGATTTCGAATAAAAGATCTCGTGATTGCTAGCTTCCTTTAGCTTTAATCGTTTTAATGTAATTTCAACGAATTTAGAGTTATTATTATTATTATTTTTTAAAAATATTCTGACCTTAAGTTGAATGCTCGGAAAATTTTTGATTTTGAACTAGGATTTTTTTTGATGTTTGGAAATACCTTTATGTTTTGGAAGTGAATTATGAATAAAGCTACATAGGCTTTTAATTCATATGGTTTCGTTTTTTTCCTTTTTAATTTCGTTATTTCCATTTAATCTCTTCTTGACTTGAAATCGTGATTTAAAATCCTTTTTAGAATATGTTTATAGCACTTATTTTTAATAAAACACTTGATGATTGCTTACCTTCATTGGCTTTAATATTTCAAATGTAATTTCAACGAATCTACACTTATTTTTTTTTAAAAATAAAATAAGATAAAATAAAAATAAAAATAAAAATAAATATGTTGACCTTTTGATAAACGGTTTGAAAATTCTTTATTTTGAATTTTGATTTATATTTATGTGTGATAGTAATGTTTTAATAGTTTGGAAGTAAATTATGGCGCCGAAAAAGCAACATGACTCTTTAATTCGAATGCTTTCTTTTCTTTTCTTTTTTAACCGTTCACTTACGATTTTTTTCTATTTTTATGAAAAAAAATATTTGAAATATATATATTGGTCTAATAATGGGAAAAATAGTGGAATAAAAAAACTTCAAATTCAAATTTCCAACTAAAATTTGATATCTTTTGGCGTGTGTTTTATCTATACAATTGTGTTTTTTAAATATTGTATTGCTATATTTTGAAATTAAATGGGTTGAAATTAATTAATTTTGTCTGTTTAACACTCTGTAATTTTCTTTATTTTAATATTGTTAAGTATTTAATAAAAATAATAAATGTAAAGTTTGCCTTAATAGCTTGATCGAAAATGTTTTGTTTCTGTTGAACAAATTCTACAGAAAATGCCAAATGCAAAAATCTGACATGGACAAAGTAAATGTTATTTCATTCTTTGGGGACTGTTCTAAACCAGTAAGTGATCCTGTTGGCCATATTCAGTGCACAAAATGAGAATTATAGTGTTTTTAGGTATATGCCATGTGTGGCACATGGTGCAGTGAAGGATTAATAACATTTCGATGTTTTTATTTTATTAAATCTCTTCAAAACTTGAAAGCGGGATTTTATTTATTTATTTATTTTTTTTTTATTTTTTTTTAAGAAAATGTTTATAGCACCTATTTTTCATAAAATGTCTTTTGATTTCAATCCTACTCAAGCTTTAACCTTTCAATGTAATTTTAACCAAATTAGATTATTACAATAAACAAATAAATAACAATAAATATGCTCATCTTAAATTTAATGCGTTGAAAATTCTTAATTTCAAATTAGGATTTTTATTTGGCAATATTGTTTTTATGTTTTGAAAGTGAATTATGAAGCTGAATAAAGTAACATAGCTTTTTAATTCAAACTTTTTTTTGGATAACATTTCGCAGTTATTTAATATCTTCATGACTTGATAGCGTCGTTTAAAATGCTTTTTAGATTGTGTTCGTAGCACCAGTTTTTATTTTTGTAATTGTTCAAAATTTTTTTGAGCCCACCCAATATTTTTCAAAAGTTGGCGCCACTGCGTAGCACCGATTTTTAATTTAAAAATATCTTCTGTTTGCTAGCCACTATTAGCTTTAATCTTTTTAATGTAATTACATTCATTTTTAAATTGCTTTTTATTACCAAAAAAAAAAAAAAAAAAAAAAAAAGAATGTGCTGAACTTAAGTTGTATTAAGGTAAAAGTGAATGAGGTTAGAATCGTTCCTCATCACTTCCTCATCAGCTTCTACTAAAAACAGGTAAATATTAAAAAAAAAAAAAAAACATGAATTATTACTGATTTATTAGTATTTAGATAAAGCCCACTAAGCCTAATCTCAATTCAGACAAAGGTAAAAAAGTAAATGGGCATTTTGTTAAAATTTATCACTCCCTCACAGTATTACAGTCACTCCTCCTTAACTCTTATTTCGGCCTATTTGGAGAGAATCAACCATAAATAAATTAATAAATTACTCCTTGTCTATCAAAATCATAACTTTTATACTATTATACGACAGAAACTAATTTTCTTACCACGTCATCGCAGTCTCCTGCATGTTTCAGACACACCTTCACGTTGCACTGGTAATAGACGGACGAGGTGTAAGGGAACTTGTGCGCTTGGAAAGTGACTTGAGCTTGGGTTTTGTTGTGCACGTACTCGAACTCACCCATGATATCTTCGTCAACAGGACAACTGAGAAGAGAAAAGATAAGAGTTAAAATAGCCACGAGGAAAATTTTAATATTAGGTTTCGAAAAACTTAATGGCCATTTCTGTTGTTGTTCTTTTTAATCTGAATATCTTCGATATTTTTAAGGCTATTTGTTCTCAAATTCAAAGGAGCTACTTTCAGACATATTTTATAATTCCCTTTTCTTTGGAAATACAGAGAAACCTCCTTGAACGGCCACCTCTAAACAATGACAACCTCCGATTACTGGACTCACGTTGATGGAATCAAACACGTTCCATGGCATAAACACCTAAATAAGAAATTTCGAACAACGGCCACTTAAAAGTCACGAGGAAAAAAAAATACAATTCCTGGTACAATTTTATATTTTATTTTCAATGAAATAATCGAAATATGAAGCACATCAAACAAAATTTACTTGATATATCAACAAGCAGAAAATTAAAATATTAATAACGATGGGGAAAATTTAGGTAATATTCTTAGAACGGAAAATAACCTACATAAAGGCATAGGCATAACATAAAGATGACAAATATAAAGGCCAGCTTACATTTTATATGTCTCTTTGGCAGTTACTGCTACATTTGATTCCATTCAGTAAATGGTGGAAGATGGGAGAAATCAAAACGCAATGGATTATAGAATCACAAAATTTCCAGTATTAATACATGTACCGAGGATTTGATGAACTTTCATGAAATCCAAAAATTTGCATTAAATGATAATGATGATGAGTTATATAGCAAAACAACTCATATTGTTATTTCTTTGGAGAAAGATACTTGCAGCAAAAAGCAAAGCAACTTCAAATCACTGACTTTTTAATGTATTAAAGCAATGAGGTTGATTAAAATGAGTGTATGTTTATTTCTATTTAAATTTATGTAATTTTGCCTTTAAAAAAAAATGAAACCTTATTAAGTTAAAAATATATTGACAATTACCTTTAGAAGTAACATAAGGTTTGCTAAGTCTTATTTGCACTTGGGTTTTTAACCCTTTATAGCCTGAATTTTCAATTTAAAAATTGCTTCACCTGAATAATTATTTACGTGAATGTCTAAGATATCCAGAAAAACATATAATAATAATTTGATTGTTAGGTAACATTTTTCAATTAAAACCGATTTAATAAACCGGTAATTGGGGCTCTTAGTCCAAGAGCCGACCGCACAAAACCCTAAATCATCGAGCACAAGAAAAATTCCTTTATTTTTATGGAAGAGTAGTCATAGAGGAATCTAATGATCCATGTCGGCCGGAAGCGAAGTGGTGCATAAGCCAAACATTGATACCACTTGTGGTTGACTCGTAGACATAGCATTGTGTTTTCCTGCACCCAGTTTTCCATGTTTCATACTTTTGATTGTACGGCAAGCATATTTCAGATGTGTATATTGCTGGGACGATTACTGTTTCTAAACCAATAGGAGACCGTCATTATCACGGTCAAGTACACGTCCACACAGTTTGATTGACAGGAACTCGTGGACAATTGATCGTGTGTGTTTATTATTTATTTGTACTCGGATTGTTTGAATTTGTACTCGGTAATTAAAAATTAAAGGTACGAAAGAATTTTTTTTTTTTTTCAAAATGACTGAATTTTATTTATTTCAATTAGAAATTATACTTCCTCTGATCCTGAAATAAATAAATAAATAAATAAATAAAAATTAAAGTAAGAATTTTGCTTATACGGATATTTTCGCAGAATACTTTTTTTCCCATTTGTTTAATATATATATAAATCATTTTGGAACGATATTTAGAATATTAAAAGGGTTTGAAATATTTTTTTTAAATGTCTTATTTATTAATAAAAGACAGCCTCCAATAATTAAAAAAAAAAAATCACCAACGGACTCTCGGCCCGCGATGGACTCGAACCCTTATCCTCCGGTTTCAAGCTCGACGCTCTAACCATTCAGCCAGTCAGCTCACTTTCATCCGCAACAGATTATCGTTATAATTAGCACCGTCAATTGTCCACGAGTTCCTGTCAATCAAACTGTGTGGGCGTGTACTTGACCGTGATAATGACGCTCTCCTATTGGTTTAGAAACAGTAATCGTCCCAGCAATATACACATCTGAAATATGCGTACGGCAAACACAATGTTAAAGCTACGAGTAAACCACTAGTGGTCTCATGCACCACTTCGGTTCCGGCAGACATGGATCATTAGATTCCCCTATTACTACTCTTCCATAATATAAAGAATTTTTTCTTGTGTTCGATGACTTAGGGTTTTGTGCGGTCGGCTCTTCGACTATCTTTTTTCAAAATATTTACAAGAATAAATAGATTAATTAACAGAAAATACTGTTATGGTAATCGTACACTTCTTGTAAGAACAGATATATAGTTAAATGTACTTGATGGTGTCCGAGGTTCACGAAGCAGTCCTTTGGTGTTGTCAAGTGTAAATAAATTCACACTAATATATCTTTTTTGCGTTATATTAACAACTTAAAGAAACATTTAGTAAATTGAAAACAAGATACAGGAATGCAGTTTCCTGCTGCGGTTACTGGATTAACATATTATCCAAGTATGCGAAATCATAGCGACGAGAAATATAAGCACCGTGTGTGCTTTACAAAGACATAAGAGAAACTGAAGTAAGTTCGTTCACAGTAAAATATTGTCCTTGAAGTAATCAACAAAAATGATTTCACCATCATGTGCAATCAACTACTTATGAATTGCTTTAAATAAACAATGATATTATATTAATATCATTAATGTCACTTTTGAGTTATAAAGTAATTTACCCTTTATAATTATTATGGTTTTAAAGTAAACAGTTGAGTTAATTAATGTCACTTCTGAAATATGAAGTAATTTAACGTTTGTAAATATTACTGTTTTAGAATAAACACTCTAAGCATTCGAACACACTCCCACCCTATCAGGCCTTAGTCCTGATATATAGGGAGGAGAGCTAATTTATGTACTGGTCGTCTCAAATAAGATCCTTTACACTGTATGGTCACAACACGGACATGTCCGTCCTTTCCTGGGTGCACCTCTTTTACTCGGCCCAATGGCCAAGAGTCTGGTGGCTGGGCATCATCAAGGAGTAGCACAACTTGTCCAGGTTGAAGATTACGTTGCTCGACTCTCCACTTTCCTCTTTTTTGGAGCGAGCTCAAATATTCCTTCTTAAATCGATGGGAGAATCCTCTTTTTAAATTTTGCAGCAGCTCCCAGCGATTTCTAGGGTTGCTCGTAATAGATGAGGTCTCTTCAGGTAGCGAGAAAATTACATCACCTGTAAGAAAATGTGAGGGTGTGAGAACATTTATGCAGTCACTATCATTGTCATTTAAATGTATAAGAGGTCGCGAATTCAGTAATCCTTCGACTTGGCTAAGTAGGGTGGCGAGCTCTTCGAAAGTTAGAAGTGTCGCTCCTATTACTCTTTTGAGATGGTATTTCGCGGATTTTATTGCAGCCTCCCAAATTCCGCCAAAGTGGGGGGAAGAAGGAGGGATAAAATGCCATTCAATGGATTTTTCAGTTAAATATTGAGACATGATTTCATTTTTAGGAAATGACAACCATGCCCTCTGTATTTGGTCGATTTTTCTTGATGCCCCGACAAAGTTCTTCCCGTTGTCACTATAAAGGTGACGTGGGGTACCTCTTCTTGCACTAAAACGTCGAAGAGCTGCTATAAATGCTTCAGTTGTTAGGTCACTTACAGCTTCTATATGGACCGCTTTCGTAGCAAGACAAATAAATAAGGCAATGTAACCCTTAGTTGTTTTTGCACCCCTACCCTTGCTAAATTTAATGGATATGGGGCCTGCATAATCAATTCCGCTGGCGAAAAAGGGGCGTTCAAGATTTACTCGAGGTTTAGGTAAATTCCCCATTAATGGAGGAGTTGTAATAGTTTTCTTATATCTGAAACATTTTAAACATCTATTAATGCATTTGTTGATGAGCTTTTTTCCACCAACTATCCAAAAAGATTGTTTTATAATGTGCGATAGTAGAGAAGGTCCAGCATGTAAAGTAGCAATATGCTGTTGTATTATCAATAGTTCACTCATTTTATGTTGTGATGGAAGTATTACCGGATGCTTGTGATTAAATGCTAACTGTGAATTTTGCAGGCGTCCTCCCACCCGTAAGATACCCTTAGCATCAATAAACGGATATAGGGAGTGTAATTTGCTTTTCTTAGCTAGAGGTTTTTGTTCTTTGATGCATTTTAACTCTTCTTTAAAGTAAGAACTTTGAATCCAAAGAACTATAATTTCTTCAGCAGATTTTGTTTCGTTAGATGTAAGTACTGTTGAAGGGATTTGATATTCATTAGCATTTTTGCATTTTTTAATGAATCTTAGGCAATATGCCAGAATGCGGATAATTTTTGAAAGTGAAGAGTGCTTTTGAAACAAATTATCTAGTACATCATTTGAAGGCTGCATGTGAAATGAAAAAATGGGATCCGATCTTTGCTCAGATTTGATTTGTTCATCGAATTCGTCAACATTTAAGTCGTCTTTCGGCCAATTAGATGGGTCTAGAAGTAGCCAGCTTGGCCCTTTCCACCATAGCTCGCATTCCGGCAAACCCTTTGGGTCAATACCGCGAGAAGCGATATCTGCGGGATTTTCTTTTGAGGGAACGTGTCCCCAGTGCTTCGTAGGTAAAACTTCTGTTATTTGAGAGGTTCTGTTCGCCACAAATGTTTTCCACTTGCGGGGGTGTGCGGATAACCATGAAAGGACTACTTTAGAATCAGTCCATGCAAAAATATCGAACTTGTAATTCTTTAGTGTGTCCATAACTGTGCGGAATAATTTAGATAACAAGTGAGCACCACAAAGTTCTAATTTAGGGACAGAAATTTGCTTAATTGGTGCGACTTTTGTTTTAGAAACCAAAAGAAAAGCATTGGTTTTTCCATTGCAAGTTTGTCGGCAATAAATTGCGGCAGCATAAGCTAGTGTTGACGCATCGGAGAATCCGTGTAATTCAAAGGCATTCTCGGATGAAAGCGTAACACATCTTGGTATCGAAAATTGATTGATTTCATTGAATGAATTTTGAAATTTGAATAATTCCTCGGTTAGATGTTCTGGAACAATAGTGTCCCAGTCCCCTTTTGTCAACCACAGTTTTTGATAAAATATTTTTAAAGTTACAGTACATGGTGAAATTAGACCCAGTGGGTCAAAGATTCTAGCAGATTCTGCTAAAATTTGCCTCTTTGTAAGAGGTGGAGTGAGATTTAGTGAAACCTTGAAAATAAAAGTATCTGAAGAAGAGTTCCAGCTTAATCCTAGAACTTTAGAGCTTCCGTTATCACTAGGAATTATTTCAAAATTCGATTCGGTATTGGAATCATCTTCAAACTCTCTAAGAAATTCCTTTGAATTTGAATTCCATTTTCTTAAGTGGAAACCATGCGCGTGCAAAACATCGGTAATTTCTTTACAAGTTTCTATTGCCTCGCTAACAGTGTTTGAGCCTGAAAGTAGATCATCCATATAGAAATCTTTCTCTAATGTTTGAGAAATAACAGCATTTTTTGTATAATCATCAGCAATTTGTTTGAGACATTTAGTGGCTAGATAAGACGCTGGAGCTAGCCCATAAGTAACCGTTTTTAATTTGAAATTTTTTATTTCCTCATTAGAGTTAAACCTCCAAACTATTTTCTGATAATTTTGATCTTCTTCAGAAACTAAAATCTGGCGGTACATCTTTTCTATGTCAGCGCAAAAAACAATTTTCGGAACTCGAAAATTAAGTAAAATTTCAAATATGTCCCGTTGTAATTTAGGACCTACTCCCAAAATTGAATTCAAGGAATTACCTTTTGAAGTATTACATGATGCATCAAACACAACTCTCAACTTGGTAGTAGTACTAGAAGGTTTAATAACCGCATGATGAGGAAGAAAATATTGTTCATTTTCAGAATCGTTAATGTCATTTTGTGTTATTAATTCCATATGGCCTAACTGTATATATTCGCGCATAAAATCCTTGTATTGCTTTTCGAATTCTGGGTTTTCTTTAAATTTCCTTTCCATCGCCAACAAGCGAGAAATTGCGGCAGGTCTAGAATTACCTAATTCTGTCGTAGGTTTAACAAAAGGTAATTTTACTACAAAACGACCCTCGGAATTGATTGAGTAAGTTTTCTGAAAATGTGATTCAACAAATTGTTCTTCTGGAGACAGCATTTGAGCATTATTATTGAATACCTCTTCCATTTCCCAAAACCGTTTTAATTCATTATCAATATTAAGTTCATAAATATGTAAATTATGCATTGAATTAGGAGTCGTGTTAAGATGCGGCATTTTTCCAGATACGAGAAAGCCAAAAATCGAATTTTGCGCAATTAAACTGCTCTGAGCACATGTTATTTGACCAGGAAGCAAAATAGAAAAAAAGTAATCTGATCCTAAAATAACATCAATTTTATTTGGAGTCCGAAAATGTGGATCTGCCAAGTTTACATTTTTTAAGTGTGAATAATGCTCTTCACTTATTTTCTCAGAAGGTAATGGAGCTGTTAATTCGTCTAAAATAAAAGCTTTCACTGACAACTTGCTGTCAGCATTATGAATTGATATAAGATCAATCATTACGTAACCCTTTGTTACTGCGATTTTTGAATTAGAAAGACCTTTCACGGGAAATCTGGCATTTTTCCTTTTGAATCCTAACACTTTCATGCATGATTCTGAAACGAACGTAGATTCTGAGCCACTGTCACACATAATTCTTAACGTGTGCTTTTGACCCATGCAATCATAAATATATACTGTAGCAGTGGGCAAAAGTGCGAAAGATGTTTGAACAGAATTTATTGAAGGAGAAACTTCTTTTTTATTATCATCAGGAATCGAAAGGTCCTCTGAATCAGATTTGCTTTTCCGACTCTGTTTTTCATTCGAACGTGAAGTTGACATCGCATAATTTTGTAGTTTATTCTCGCATAACAGCGTATGGTGTTTGAGCTGACAATGATGACAGCTAAATGTAGAATTACATTGATATGTGTAGTGTTTGTCAGACAAACAGTTGCTACATAATTTGTTTTTTCTCACAAATTGTTTTCTATTTCTTACATTTAATTCCTTAAATTTAATACATTTGTACAATAAGTGATTAGCTTTACAAAATAAACATTTGATAACGTTATTGGCGGGAGCTTTGTGAAAATTAAATTGTTTCTCTTTTTTATGTAACCCTGTATAATCATTATTATACAATTCTAAAGATAAACATCTGTCATTAATGAACTGAATAAATTGATCAAAAGAAGGAAAATCATCCTTTGATGAATATTGAGCCCATTCTTCACGTGTTTTATTATCAACCTTTTGAAGAAGAATATGAATTAACCAAATGTCTCTCTCTGATGCTTTAACATCGATTGATTTGAGAGCACGAATTACCTCGTCAGAGATATCTGATATATTGCGTAAGTTAAGTGCATTAGCATGAATAATGGGAGGTATATCCATAAATGTTTTGATAAGAGCTGCGACAATTTGTTTTTTTTTGTCGTATCTTGACAATAATTTTTCCCATGCTTCTGCATAACTGGTTTCAGAAATGGGTATATGTTTTATAATTGAGGATGGCTCCTCACCGAGCAAACCTCTTAAGTATTGAAATTTTTGAATATTTGTTATACTGGCATTATTATGCACTAACGATAAATATAAGTCTTTAAATGACATCCAGTTTTTGAAATTACCATCAAATTGCTCAATATTCAATCTGGGTAATTTAAAATTATTAGTTGTATTAACTATAGGTAATTGTTCATTAACAACTTGAGAATGTGCATTCATACTATTTATAGAAAATTTTTCAAGTTCTGATTGCAGTTTGGCTTTGGTTTCATAATATTTTGTTTCAAATTCCTCCATTTCCGAGGATTCTTCTGGTAATTGTGCATCATATTTATCAAAATCGAAATAAGCTGTTTCTAATTTTTCTAATTTATTTAATAAATCATTCTTTTGAAAAACTTGATCAGCGTCAATGAAGTTCGTGATACGTGTTAATGCAGATTTAGCTCTGCCACGTAAATTTATTGCTGTCTTTTCTAAATCTTCTTGACTCATTATTAAAATAATGAGTGAACCAAGTTAAAAAACAAAGCCAAACTGATATTAAACCAAAATGTACTTATCTGAAACAACTGGGCTGAAGGGTGCTCCTTTACGGCGACTTTGAAACGAAGTAATCCATAAAAAGCGATGTGTGCAGGTTATCTCGCCGGTGGTGCCTCCATATTGTTGTTGTCCGAGGTTCACGAAGCAGTCCTTTGGTGTTGTCAAGTGTAAATAAATTCACACTAATATATCTTTTTTGCATTATATTAACAACTTAAAGAAACATTTAGTAAATTGAAAACAAGATACAGGAATGCAGTTTCCTGCTGCGGTTACTGGATTAACATATTATCCAAGTATGCGAAATCATAGCGACGAGAAATATAAGCACCGTGTGTGCTTTACAAAGACATAAGAGAAACTGAAGTAAGTTCGTTCACAGTAAAATATTGTCCTTGAAGTAATCAACAAAAATGATTTCACCATCATGTGCAATCAACTACTTATGAATTGCTTTAAATAAACAATGATATTATATTAATATCATTAATGTCACTTTTGAGTTATAAAGTAATTTACCCTTTATAATTATTATGGTTTTAAAGTAAACAGTTGAGTTAATTAATGTCACTTCTGAAATATGAAGTAATTTAACGTTTGTAAATATTACTGTTTTAGAATAAACACTCTAAGCATTCGAACAGTACTAATGTGATCCTATCTATAATAAAGGAGTGTTTCTTAGGTCGAATTTTTCTTAAAATCTTTTTTTTTAATAGGGTAAAAGCTGCACCCAAGGAAATGGTTGAGAAAATGACCACATTTAAAATATTTAGCTACGCCTGCTTCAATGTGCTTTCTATATACAGCTGAACAAATAATTTTGAATCAAAAGTTCAATCAACTTTTATCAGTAGAGGAATAATAAATAAATAAATAATAATAGTAATAAAACATTGAATTTTCTGTAATAATACTTAAAAGTACCGTAAGGATATAAAGGATAAAAAAATAGAAATTTCTACAAAATAACAACTTTACGTTGCAATATAACAAGCCAGCACATCAATGCAATAATACTTTTTATAACTGTGGGAAGAACGCGATCAGAGAGAAAAGTTTGATATTGAGAGACAGTGAAATTAAAATATATATTTATCTGTCTTGAACTTTTAACATCGCTACAACAATCTTCTCAATAAAGACAATAATAAGATGATTGTCGGATATATTTTTATTACAATACTGGATAAACTTCTATAAAATGCCAACTTAACTTTGCAATATAACAAGCCATCACATTCATGCAAAAATCGTTTTTTATAACTGTGGGAAGAAAGCGATCAAAAAGAAAAGTTTGATATTCAGAGTCAGTGAAATTAAAAATATGTTTATCTGACTTAAACCTTTAACATTTCTACAACAATCCTCTCAATAAAGACAATAATAAGATGATTGCTGGATACATTTTTATTACAATATTGGATAAATTTCTATAAAATAACAACTTAACTTTTCAATAAAGCAAGCCATCACATTCATGCAATAATAACTTTTATAGCTGTGGGAAGAAAGCGATCAAAAAGAAAATTTGACATTTAGAGTAAGTGAAATTAAAAATATATTTATCTATCTTAAACCTTTAACATTTCTACAACAATCCTCTCAATAAAGACAATAATAAGATGATTGCTGGATTAATTTTATTACAGTATTCGATAAACTCCAATAAAATTTCAATTCTTTTATCAAATGCATTTCCTTTCGAAATCTCGAACCATTTCTCTATTGGATAACCTCTTTTATTTTATTTTAACGAAGTCGAAGCTGTTCGGTATTTGACCCTCACCTTCGAATCGCGTTCGGAAATGACCCATCACTCTCTCTCTGTCTATTTCATTTGAATTTTTTTTCTTTCCACTCGGAACTAGCTCTATGGAAGTGAATTTCACCAAACAATGCAGCCATTGTGTTCTGAGTTATTACAATAATGAGTTAACGTCAAAAGGGCAAAACTTACCCTTCGTTGTTGATCAGTGGTTGTTCACCCCAGTTCAGACCATCTCTGACGAGGCAATTGGTAATTTTGAGACCGTAAACATCTGAAATGAAAATCAGAGTTTTCTTAGAGTCAATAAAAAAAGGGAACTCAGAAATAATAATACAGTGAATGGTCTTTGTAACGCACACCTTGAGACAAGAGATTGTACGTAAGTAGTAGGAAAATAAGAGTTTAAGGACAGGAGCAGGCGGGACTGCGGGACCGTCCCGCCTGCGGTGCCTCCTGCGGGACCGTCCCGCCTGCGGTCCCTCCTGCGCCCACCGTGACACCGCCACTCTCCTGCCCCCACTATGCATCCCCCTCCACGAACGCCCCCTAGTGGAAAAAAGGAACATTCTATTATAGCAGAGAGGTGATCAACCTTCCCTAATTAAAAATATTATCAATCACATCTCAACTCGGACAATACCTCTCTTTAACTGACATTTCCTCTCCTAAACGACCATTCCCTCCCTGAAACGGTCATTACCTTGTAAACAATCATTTCTAAAGCTATATAAATCTATGTTTTTCGATATTATTTTTAAAAGGATGTTAAACATCGAAGTGATTAGTGCTTTATGTGTTTACATATTGATGTGTACCGTTTTTTCACTTGTTTATATTTTTACTAAAGTTGATAGAATAGCAGTAGATTTTATATTAAATTTTAACGATACAGAGAATTTTCCCCATTAATATCATATTATGGAGAAAAGTTATCAGGATCCAAGTCAAATTGCTAGTTTTGGAGGAGTGGACGCTCTTCATCGAGCAGTTCACGGTAAGGTATCTAAGAAAAAAATTAAATCTTGGTTAGAAGGGGTTGATGCTTACACTCTTCATAAACCTGTACGTAGAAAATTTCAAACAAATCGAGTGATTGTGTATTCTATAGATCAGCAGTGGCAAGCGGATTTGGTAGATTTAACTTCTTTACAGAAATTTAATGACGGATTTCGTTACATTTTAACATGCATTGATATCTTATCTAAGTATGCATGGGCCTACCCTTTGAAATCGAAACGTGCTGAAGATATAGTAGCTGTGTTTGAATCCATTTTTCGAACAAGGAAACCAAAGTACTTGAATACTGACGCCGGTAAAGAATTTTTAAATTCTCGTTTACAGAAGTTTCTGAAGCAACAAGGTGTTCGATTTTTTAGGACTTTTAACAATACGAAAGCTTGTGTAGTGGAAAGATTTAACCGCACTCTGAAAACTAAAATGTGGAAATATTTTACAACGCATCACACTTATCGATATATTGATGTATTGGATCAATTTTTAGATAGTTATAATCACACCTACCATACCACCATTAAGAGACCCCCAAGTGAAGTGAATAAGGATAATGAAAGTGAAGTGTGGTTTTCTATTTACGGTAATATGTCAAAACTGAAAAGGAAACCTTGTGTTTTTAATTCAGGGGACTTAGTACGTGTTTCTAAACATAAAATGACTTTCGAAAAAGGATATGAAACAAATTGGACTGAAGAACTATTTTTAGTAACAGAATGTGTCACGAGAATTCCCCCAGTTTACAAAATCAAAGATTTATTAGACGAACCTATTGAAGGAACTTTTTATGCAGAAGAATTACAAAAAGTACAACCAAAAAACCACTTTGACGTTGAAAAGATTCTGAAAAAACGTAAAAGAAAAGGGCAACTTGAATATCAAGTTAAGTTTAAAGGTTACCCTTCTAAATTTAATCAGTGGATACCTTCTTCGGATTTATTTTCTCTATAAAACACCCATTTTTTTACAACGAATGATCATTCACAATCATGTCATTCTACGTGACGCTACCTTCTGACAGTTCAATGAACTATTTTCCAGAAAACAAAATTTCACATTATTTTACAAGATTACCTATGCCTTTAGATTTAAAAGGTGAATGGGAAGTCGGTTTAACTGAATTGATTTATCCTCATACATGGCGTAATATTACTGAATATGGTAACGAGTATGAATATGTGTTAGGTAACAGTTTAGAATTACCAGATGGAAGACCTAGAAACGGTAATGAATATGAACAAGATGACAGTGACACGAAAAAAATTCGAATCCCATCAGGATATTATGAATCTCCCAACGATATCATTAAAGTGATAAATTATCAAAAATTTGGTGATAGAATTTCAGTTAGCTACAATAAACACACTAAAAAAGTGAAAGTTTCTTTGAAGAAATATGCACAATTGAAATTTTTATCCGGTTTAGCCGAATGTTTAGGATTCTTACCAGGTGAAGTAATCTCAAATGTTTCGACTCCCTCATTATCTTTTGAAAGTCCCTTTATAGCTGACCCACACGCAGATTTTAAATTGCTCTACTTGTATAGTGATATTGTAGAACCTCAGATTGTTGGAGATACAGTGGCACCCTTATTGCGAGTGATTCCTGTTAAAGGGGAAGACGGAGATATGATTCATGAAGTGTTTGACAGACCTCATTACATACCAGTGACTCGAAAAAATTTTCAAACGATTGAAACTGTTATAAGAACACACACAGGACGTTTAGTGTCATTTGATCGCGGGAAGTTGATTGTGAAACTACATTTCCGTCAGAAATATCTTTCATAATGCTTGTTCCTTACCAATGCTGTAATCAATCTTTTGAAGATTATTATACACATCAAACAGGTAGCGGATTGAACTATTATCAAGGAAATTCTTTCCAGAAAGGTTATGGTTTCGGAGGACTTTTCCGTTCACTTTTCCGTGCAGCTGTACCTTTATTGAAATCAGGTGCTAAAGCAGTTGGAAAGCAGTTATTTCATACCGGTGTAGATGTGCTAAATGATATTTCTCAAGGTGATAATATTAAAACCGCGGCTAAACGGCGATTTAAGGAAGCCGGGAAAAATCTGACAGACAAAGCAGCAGTTAAAGTGAAATCTATGATTGGATCAGGTCAAAGGAATAAAAAACGAAAGAGACTTCAAAGTTCTCTCAGTCGCCCTAAAGCCAAGAAAGTGAAAGCACGCGATATTTTTGCTTAAAGATGTCTGGTCTTATTCATAAAGATTCTCCCGTTTGCGTCAAATCTGAACTAGACTTGTTTATGATTCCACCTACGCAAACAGCTATAGAAAAAGGTCACTTTGTAGAATATCATCCACTGGCTACTATATCTGAGAGTGGACCAGTTGAGTTTAACATTACAGGCAATAGTGAAGATTATATTGATTTATCAGCATCTTACCTTTACGTGAAAGTAAAACTAACTAACGCTGATGGAACCCCCTTACCCGACAAGACACCTGTAGCACCTGTTAATTTATTTTTACAAGCATTGTTTTCTCAAGTAGATGTGAGTTTGAACGAAAGAGTGATTTCCTCTTCTAGTAATACTTATCCGTATCGTGCTTACATCGAGACTTTACTGAATTATGGAGAAGATGCTAAGAAAAGTTTACTTTCTTGTGAATGTTTTTTCAAAGATGAATGTTTGGATACAGTCAATCCTACACTTACCGATAACCTAGGACTTCATAAAAGATATGAATTAACTTCAAAAAGTAAAGTTTTGGATATGATAGGCCCACTACATTGTGATATTTTTCAACAAAATAGACTTTTATTGAATATGGTAGATTTGAAAATTAAAATGACACGTAGCAAACCCAATTTTTGTTTGATGGCTGATAAAGTCGGAGATAAAACACCTGATTATAAAGTGGTGTTACAACACGCCTCTTTGTTTATTCGAAAGGTGAAAGTTAGTCCAGGTGTTTCTATCGGACACGCTAAAGCGTTAGAGAAAAGTAATGCTAAATATCCTATCGATAGAGTTTTGTGTAAAACATACTCAATATCGAGTGGAAGCTGGTCTTTTATGCAAGATAACGTATTCTTAGGATCTATGCCTAAACGTGTAATTATAGGATTATTAGAAAATTCAGCTATTAACGGACAGTATGACCTTAACCCGTTTTTCTTTAACCACTACAACGTCAACTTTTTAAGTATTTACATTGACGGACAACCAATACCATCTAAACCATTAGAATTAAATTTTAATGAAGGAAATTATATTGCAGCCTACCATCGATTGTTTCCCGGCTTTAACCGAGATAATGGAAATTATCTATCTCGAGAAGATTATGCTAAAGGACACACTCTATATGCATTCGATTTAAGTCCGGATTTATGTGATGGTCCACACTTGAATTTACAACATCAAGGAAATTTAAGAGTTGAAATTAAGTTTTCTTCAGCACTTTCATCAACTATTTCCGTTCTGATCTATGCGGAATTTGAAAACATTATCGAAATTTCTAAATCAAGGCATGTGTTGTGTGACTTTCCAAACTAGACAAAGATGAACTCTCAACAGATTAAAGACATTTTATCTCATAACAAATACACTAAGAAATATTTTTTAGATGTGTTTCCCAGCGATATGCTCCCTAACACAATTAAGCAATACCCCTGCTGTTTCGTATGCAACGTCGATTCTTCTGATCAACCCGGTAGTCATTGGCTTGCTTTCTACATAACTTCACCTAGAAGAGTAGAATTCTTTGATTCTTACGGAAATACTCCAGACTTTTATCAAGGACCTATTTTAGACTTTACTTTAAAATTCTCTCAAGTGATTTTTAACCCTTTAACATTACAAACAAATGTTACAGCTGTTTGTGGTCAATATACAATTTTTTTCCTCTTCTGTAGATGTAGAGATGAATCTCTGAAAAAGTTTTTGTCACAGTTTGTATCTGAAAACTTATGTAACGACCAAAGAGTGTATAATTTTGTTGCCAAACGATTTCATGTGTATGTGAATTTTTATCAATAAAAAGTCTTATAAAATGCCATATCTTTTGTGTCTGTTTTTATTTGTTATGGATTTCCCAAGCCTTCAACACCCCTTCACAGCTGTTTTAGCAGGACCTTCGAAAAGTGGGAAATCTTTTTTTATAAAAGATTTCATCTACTTTAAAACATACATGGTAAAACCTACACCCGATAAAATTGTTTGGTTTTACGGCATCTACCAAAATTTATATGATGAAATATCTGACGTTACGTTCATTGAAGGTTTCCCAACTAATTATGAAGAATATTTAGGAACCAATACACTGTTCATTATAGATGATCTTATGTGTGAAGTTGGTGGTGATCGTCGACTTACAAATTTATTTACCAAGGGGAGTCATCACCACAATTTAAGTATTTTTTTTATCACACAAAATTTTTTTCATAAAGGAACGAAAGATCTTCGATTGAATGCTGACTATCTTTTCCTATTTAAAAACAGACGTGATTTAAATCAAATCACATGTTTAGGAAGACAATTATACCCACGAAATCATAAATTTTTCCAAGAAGTTTACGCAGATGCTACCCGAAAACCTTTTACCTACTTATTAATTGATTTGAAAAATGAAACAGATGAAGAACATCGGTTAAGAACACAAATCTTACCGAATCAAAATCAGTATTATTACACTCTGAAATATAAATAATTGCGAAAAACGACAGACTCATCATTCCATAAAATGTCACCGACCCGTAAACAGGTCAAGGATTTACAGCTAATTCACTCATGCCCAAAAGCATTGCGCAAGCAGTTACTGAAAAAGCTACCTTCAAAAGTGGTTAAAACCATCTGTGAATGTTCTTTAAACGTGTTAAAAGGAAATATACCAATTTCACATTATCAGAAGAAGCAGCTTGGAAAACACAAATATCTTTTAAGAAAACTAGCTGACCCGCCCGGCGTTGCCCGGGTCCGTATTAGCAATATTAAACGAACTTGAAATTTGTATGATTTTATCAATAACTGGAAGCATGCAGAAATGCATTGTCTGAAATACGTCATTTTCATCGTTATAAAGTATATTAAAAGGTTCTGAAAAAAAAAGAAAACTTTTAGTAATACAATTTTTAGTTTAAATCAAATGTTTTCAATATTTTATTTAATTTTATTCAAAATGAAAAAAGATTTTCTTAGCAGACGATTTTTTGTGATAAATACATTATCTGTTTTATATTTCTTCTGCTTTATTCCTTTTATTTATAGAGTTCAAAATGAAAAAAGATTTTCTTAGCAGACGATTTTCCTGTGCCTCAATTAATTATCCTCGGAATTCCTTTTATTTATAGAGATTAGCCTCTAAAAAAGGTAGTCTTTACCAGAAAAAACGTTTAATTATTCAAAAAGGAGGTTTTTTAAATATTTTGATACCAGCTGCTGTTACAGCTTTGTCAGCGCTTATAAATGGAGTTTAGCAAAAAGTTTGTTTTAGTCCCTGAGAGTGATTTTTCTAAACATACACCTTCTCAAAAGCAACTAAGTGAGTTTGATAAAGAAATGCAGAAAATTTTGAATAGTAAATTACAAGATTTTGAAAAACTGCAATTATACTACGACTTGTTAAAAAGAAAAATGAATTTAGAAGATTTTAACCCACCATTCAAAATGGATGTTACAGAAAAGGATGAACCTCCAAAACCGGCTGAAGATGAAACTATGCAAAATCCTGCAAATTCCGAAGACAACATTTTAAAAATGATTCCAACAGGTGTTCAAAAACAAGGTGAACAACTCTTGCAATATTTGAAAACGTATCCAAATATTTTACGTTGGAATGAACGAGGAGAGATTATTTATAAAAACCAATTAATCCCTAAGTCTAATCTAACTGATTTGATTGGTTTAATACTCACTCAGAGAAAATCTTATAAACATTTATCTGGGAGAGAAGAATTTTTAAAAGCGTTGAGTTCTATGAATACTCCCAAGCTTTTCTTCAAGAACAAATATTTAACTATAGATGATAATGTGTATTCACCTATAAAAAATGTTAAATCGATTGTTAAAGCTAAAAAGACTCTTAAGTCCCCTGTAATACGTTGGCAGAAATTATATAAATAAATATATTTTTTCACTAAATTTATCATGTGTCATCTTTCTTTCTTTCTTAAACACCCACTTTCTTATACGTAAACAAACATTTTTTCCTCATCTAATATTTTTAAACAAAACTTTTTTTCATTTGAAATATTTTTTTCACTTTAAATTTTTTTTTTTCATTTCGAATTTTTTTTTTTTTTTTACTTTGAAATTTTTTTTTTACTTTGAAATTTTTTTTTTTTTCATTTTGAAAAATTTTTTTTTTCACTTTGAAAGTTTTTTTTTTTTTTTTTTTTTTTCCATTTCGAATTTTTTTTTTCACTTTGAAATTATTTTTCTCATTTTGAAATTTTTTACATTTTGAATTTTTTTTTTTTTCATTTGAAATTTTTTTCACTTTACAATTTTTTTTTTTTTTGTTTGGAAAGTGAAAGTTAATCTTTGAAAAAATTTTTTATTCAAAATCTGTTCAAAGATTTTAATGTAGAGTTGATTTTCTGAAAAAGAAACTTCTTTTTTCCTGAAAGAAAAAGTATAAATTATTTTAACACATTAATTACACCATTTTGAGACACACCAGTTTATTTTTTCTAAAATTTACAAATCATCAACTGTTTTAAACAGAACACCAGCTAACACTTTGTAATTTACATTTTGAAGGAAATAATGTGAAACAGTCCGTGTTTCCTTGACAAAAAGTTCTGATAAAGCTTTAAAGTCGATTGTACAGAGAGATAATTCTCCTAAACTTAAAAATTTTTCTAAGTCACTGGAAGTCATACAAGCATGGCGAAGTTGTGCGGGTGAATTGTAGACACATCCAAGACATTCATACTCTGATTTAAAAACTTTTCGCATTTCTACTTCTATCATTGCTATTAACCGTAATTCTAAAGATGTAAATTCCACATCATATGTTTCCGAAGGTAAGAGTTTATGAGCAATTAGAGTTGGTAAGTGATTTTCATACAGATATGTAAGCACTGTTTCATTGAAGGAGTTTAGATGGTGTTTTAAATTGTCGAGTTGATATTCATCTAACCGAATGCAACAACCTTTCTGAATGCTGCTGATTTCAGCGATACCATCTTTAGATAATATGAGGATGGAGTTGTTTGCAATGAAAGATGATGTTGTATAAATTAAATTGAAGTCAAATATTTTCTGAACGAAACGATACCATGATTTTAAATTCATGGAAACACCATTTTTTGTAGGAGTTAGTGGTTGAGTTTCAGAAGATCGAAGAAATTTTCGAATGTGGATAATGACAGAACCTTTGAACAGTTCACAGGTTAAATAGATACTATTTCCAAGTTCTTTTAAACAGATCCGCTGATTGGAATAGCCATCGTTCATATCCATAGATTGAGAGCTTTTCTCATTTCCGCTAGATAATGTAGGAATTGCATCGGCGATTGGCGTAGATGAAGTCTGGAATGCAGTTGAAGAAGTGGGTTTGTCAGATGAAGACTCAGCTACAGCCGGAGAGGGGGGTTCATCAGACAAGTCCATAATTAGTTTATTAAAATCGATGCTTTGAAACACATCATCCAAATTATCAAAAACATCTTCTAATTCACATTCATTTTTCGATTTTTTCTCGCAACCATTCTGAGAAGAATTATTAGATCGTTTCATTTTTCCAAGAGAAAAATTGATGCGACTTTCCACAACAAAATATAACAGAGTTATGTTGCCACGCACAAATCGAACTCACGCATAACTTCTGTGACGTCATATTCAAACCAATATTTTAGTTCATATTTTGTGCACCTGGTGTTGACACAAACCGAAAAATTCTTTCTCACGGTTTTTGAAAACAACACCTGCTTCTTGTGACGTCATATTCGAACTAATTTTTTTTTTTTTTTTTTTTTTTTATTTTAAGTTTTCTACACCTGGTGTTGTCATGAATCGTAAAATACTTTCTATTTAAAAACAACATCTGCTTCTTGCAGTTTTATGAGCCAACCTTGAAAACATGTTCTGTAACCTGAATTTTAATCTTTAAAACTGTAAACAAACTAGAAAATTTCATGACAGAAAAATTAATTTTCTGAATGCGAATACAAAAACTCTTAATTAAATTAATAAAACTAGATTTTTATTTAGAAATAGTCTTCTTTTCAACCCTGAATTTAAAAATGAAATGTATGTTTAAAAAGAAAATATTTTTTTTTTATGGGGTCCCTCCGCCTCCCGCCACATCTCCTTATGTGGCGCCCCACTTTTTTTTATCCAGATCTTCATTTTCTTTTCTTCATTTTTTTTTCTTTTTCTGTTTTTTTAATTTAATTTTCCTGTTTTAAATTTGATGATGACCATAAGCGAGACTTGTTATACCATCATCTAGAATAAATCGTTTGTCGTCAAACGGGCTGAGTGCTAGCTTCTGTTGCTGTATAGTGTACAATTGATGGTGATCTTGCTGGATTCTTTTGTTTATTGTACAGAGTGTTTTCAGATGATGTATGCATTCGGAATATTGTGAGTGTTTTATTTTCTTTCGAACGATAGATGTAGGTACTCCTTTGGCTCTTTTTTTCTCTCCATCTTCTGATAGGATGCTGTACATTTTCGCTTTAAGGCCAACAAATTCAAAAATAGTTTTTCCATTCATCTCATCCTTAAATTTACCTATTGTTTTCTTATTTTTTTCAGAGTAGAGGGGGTGGTTCTTAGGATAATCGGAGAAGTCGAATTCGTCTTGATGTTCTTGCATATCTTGTAGTATATTATCTGTTTGGATGTGGTAGGTGAGTGAGTCAGTGTCAGTGAAAAGCAGTTGAGCACGATCTTGATAGTGTTTCTTAATTATGTTGTAATGGAATTTGTACATATGTAATTTTGCGAGATCTAGAATAGCGAACCCTACATAGATTGGACGATTCATAGTCAGAGTGGTTTTGACTCGTTCCACGGCTACCAGTCCCTCATTGAAAATCTTGAAGTTGTTAAATGCTGGAGATGCGACAAGTTTTTTTGACCTCTTCTCGTTGTTACACAACTCAATATTCCGTCTCAAGCGGAGATTCTCCATTGTTTTACCAAAAACTGAATTGTTCAACAATTTGAAGAAGTCTTTCTCGAAAGAACTGGTAGCTTGTTTCCTCTTATCAGTGTTGAATTCTATGTAGGGCTTTAGCCAAGGTGCTTGCCTGAATTTAATTATTCTGTGAATGTTAATGAGTTCGAGACCAAGTTGGAGATAGAGTTTCAAGTTTCTGTAGTGGACGATGTAGTGTTCTTTGTCTTTTAAATTCGGTGAGAGCTTCGAACTTCCTTTGTAGGGTCTGTTGTTTAATAAAGATTTTGTGTAAGGAGATAACATGTCTTCAGTGATGTGAATGTTTTCCGGAGCAAGTGGGTATTCGTTGTGGAGTAGATGAAGTTCAGGGGGATAACGCAAGTCCACCTCCAGGACATAGCCGTAATCTGCATTATCTGGATGGGAAAGGATGCTGTTTATATCTGTTTCAGATGGTTGAATCCATTGAAACTCCCCAACAGGTAAGTATTCGGACATAGCCCAGCCATATAAGTTGTTAGCGTCCCAATACATGATATGGCTTGTTTTATTATTTTTGTTATAATTAGGGACGTTGGGATTGTTCGCTTTTGCATATCGTTTGGTGATAGCACTCACCCCACCTCTTACACCCTTCTCGAAAAACAAGAGCATGTCAATGTCTGTGAGAAGTTCCAATTGTACCTGAGTCATTCTAAGGCAAGCTTGCCATGCGAGTCCTGGAGATGTGAACATGTGTGTAGGATCAATTTTGTAATATTGTAGGCAAAGTTTTCTGAAGTTTTGGAAGATGTCAGCTAGAAGAAGGACGTCACATTTAACATATAAATCGTGATATTCACCGAGATTTTGAATGTTAAAAGTTTTCCAAACATTTTGAGCATGTTCATAATCTTCTATGGAAATGGGTTCATCTGTTAAATCGTTATGGAATGATGAAGGTGGAGGGAGTTGTGTTTCATCAAATTTTTGGAAGTCTGTAAAATAGGCGTATGGGTATATCCCTTTTCGAGTGAGGAGTGAGAGGTCTGTATCTTTAGGGAAATTAGCTTTAAGGAGGTGAAAGTCTGTCGGTTGCAGATTAGCTGTTAATTTTTCAAGAGATGTAGGTAAAAATTGGAATGAGTCGAGAAATCTAAGTTTTATGGGACAGTCTTGTTTTTTGATAGTAAATGATATGTATTTTTCCATTGTATTTGCGATGACATCTATATTGTAAGTTTTAAATTTTCCTAATTCCGTCATCAGATGGTGACCGTCGTAATGTTTTAGGTTGTGAAAAATAACTGGGATAACTTTAGGTTGTTTATATTGTAAATTACAGTTCATGTGAGCAGCACCACGGTATGCGCCTGTTATATGATCATGTTCTCGGCATCGCTTGTTGCCTAAGGGTTGATCGCAGATGCAGCACACAGTCGCTTCTCTAAAGGCTTTTTCTTGTTCTTTGGATGGTTTCAGAGGTTTGATGGTGATTAATGTTTCGGCTAACTCATCTCTCTCTTGAAAAATATTCTTCAAAAAATCTGATACGGCATCTTCTCCCCGATACGTTTTCATCTTCTTATGTGTTTTCCCATCTTGATCAATTATTATGTAGGCATAGCCGCAAGGGATATGTTTTTGTGTGGGGATAGTGTAAGAAGTGCTAGGATTAGGTTCTGTAGTGTGAATTGGGACGACAAGGCTTTCAAAATCGGCTATTATGATGTAGGGTGTTAAGTGTTGGAAATGATATCCGTTAAATTTTAAAATATTTTTCTCTGGATCAGGCATCTTGATGTGTTGAGGAGCGTGTTCTGAGCAATATGGAAGGTGATTGTCTAGAAGTGTCTGGGTCTTAAAGCGATGGAGACATCGATAACAAAAATAGACTTCTCCGTTATATTTAGTGAGATGGGAAAAGAGCCTTGACATATTTTTTATGTATATATAGTGGGTGTTCTTATCTTCATCCCCAATTAATAATAAATTAATCGCTTCTTGATGGGTTCGATTTGAGATGTGAAGCATTCCGAATTCATCTTCTTCCTCGTCATATGAATATACATTAATTCTTAAATTGTTTTTTTCTTCAACATCTTTAATTTTATGGTAGGGGACAGGGCAAGGAATATCATCAATGATTATTTCATGTTCGAAAGGTGTGTAGTTGGAAACACGTTCAGGGTGAATTTCAATTTTCTTTTTATGGGCTAGTAGGCACCAAATAAGACATTTATTATCAGTAAAGTTTTGAATATTAATAAGAGCATGTTTTGGAACAAGTTTTTGAGGGGTTTCAATATAACTGCTTCCAGTTAGTGGCTTGTAATGAGCTATGTATAGGTCTGTATGCATTATTTTTTCTAGCACCCAGCCCGACCCGAGTTGAACAAATTCTTCAAAATGAGTCTTAATTTTTTCTAAATTTTCGATGATGTGGTTTCTGACTGTTTCTTCAATATGTTCAGGACAGGGATCAGACCTAAAATAACCTAACATTGATTCAACTTCATCATCTTCATTAAATCGAGTAAACTTGATGGTGTGGATAAGATGCCATTTAAGGGATTTCAAAGTATTTAAAGAATTCAATATATGGTTTTGGATTTCTTCTATAATCTGGCTATTGAAAATGTCAATGTCATGAGCGTTTTCTTCTGTAGCTGGAATCGTAATTTTCTCAAATGTATTTAATGCTTTTTCAGTGGATCTTTTTTTTGTGTTAACAGGTTTTGTTTTCTGTGGGAGGACTGTTTTTTTCGTTGTGTGGTGTGTGCGTTTATGCTGAAGGAGATTACTTTTCTGCCTAAATGATTTAGAACATGTTTCACATTCATGAGAAGCAGATGAATTTGTGTGTTGTTCTTGATGTCTTCTAAGATTGGCTTTACGCGTAAATGTAATTTGACAGTCTTCGCAAGAAAACGATTTTTCATTGGTGTGAATCTTCTGATGCTGATTTAAGTTATCTTTTCTGCTAAAGGAGTCGTTGCAGATTTTACACTTGAACTGTTTTTCACTCTTGTGTGTTTTCAGATGTCGATTCAAATCATCTTTTCTTGTAAACGATTTTTCGCATTGTTCACAGTGAAATAATTTTTCACTCTTGTGGGTCTTCATGTGACGATTTAAATGACCTCGATGGTTAAAGATTTTTTTGCAAATGGAACATTCCTGGAAGGAATAAAAGTGTTTTTGAGTATTGAGTATTTTTAACATGATTATTTTTTTAATTAATTGCATATGGAACATTTCTGCAAGAAATAAAAGTGTTTTTGAATATTTAAATAGTTAATATATTTTTTTTAATTGATTTTTTTCTTTAATTTAGAAATAAAAGTGTTTTTGGTATTTAATGTGATTATTTTTAAAGTCATTTTTAATGTAATTTTTAACTAACAATTTAGAATTTTTGTACTTGTTCCTAATACTTAAAATCTAATTTGAGTGTATCTAAAAATTTCCTACTTAACAGAGAGATAGGTTTTGAAAAAAAAACTTACATGAGATGAAGCTTGCATCACTTCGCTACGACTCTGGATAGTTCCATATTCTCCACTACCTTCAGGGTGTTCCTCATCAGATGCCTCGTTGTCATGCCACCTGATGTGTCTTAAAAGATGACGTTTGTGTACAAAACGACATACACAAAGTGGGCAACTCTAAAAATAAATAAAAGAAAAAAAAACATAAAAAACGCTATTTTTACAAATTAAAAAGAAATTTTTTCAAACTCATTTTTCTATTTAAAAAAACTTACTAAATATTTATTATCATTTTTGATGAGATTTGATCCACTGGGTCCTGCAACACCTTCCGAATCTCCTAATTTCCTCTTCTTAGAAAGTGGGGCGGTAGAATCCTGAAAAGAGATAAAAAAAGAACAAAAAAAATTATTTCAACAAATTGTAACTAAAAGAAAATTTCAAATTAGTTTTCTATATAGATATTAAAGAAAAACTCTTACCGAAGAGTCCTCTACATCCACTCTTTTAGATGGCGTAGACGTTGAAGAAATCTCTTCTTCCATCTGAGAACAAATTTTCTTTAATTCCTCTGAAGAAATGCCGAAATCAAAAAATATATCATCCTATAAATAAATAAAAATAAATTAAGATATCTAATTATTTTCAATTTCATTTAAAAAAATGGTTACAGAGCTTTTTAAGAAAACGTAGAAAAAATATAAAATAAAGTTTACCTCTGATTGGGTGTGCAATTGAGATGACATTTTGCGTAATATAACCGTAGAACTCTTCACTCAACAGAAAAAAGAAGCAGGTCTTTATACTACCGAGACGAAAGCAGAATAAACTCCAGATATGTTTTCTTTCCGTAACACAAACCAAAATTCACCACATACCCGGATATATGAACTGGAGTGACGTAATAAGTGAATGACCTCTTTTTCATCACCCCACGGGACAGCTGATTTTGAAGCAGATGTTTGCGTGGGGGAAAAGAACATCTCTTACTTCTTTTTAAGACAGTGGGGAGATTTTTTTTTCTTTTTGTGAAGGTGTGGTATTCGTGAATTGAAAGTTCTTTAAACACATTTTTTTATAAGAATTTTTTTTAATATAGCAGATTATATTTATCTTATTTTTTTTAAATAGAGGTTGATATTTAACTTTTGATTGATAATTATTATTAATTAAAATATTATTTTTACGAGGTTAAAAGTTGATTTGATAAGAATTTTTCAGTAGAGCAGATTATCACATATATAATATAATAATTAAATTTATATGTTGGTTTTTCGACTAATCTTTGATGAGCATAATTAATTAAGAAAAAGAGTAATTCTAGATTCAATATAAAAAGATAATTAAAAAATACTTTAATAATGAAATAAATATAAAATTTTAAAAATTGACTGTATTGTTTTTATTCAGTACATAGAGGGTCGCTCACCACTTCTGTTATATACTTAATTAAGAAAAAGAGGAATTCTAGATTCAACATAAAAAGATTAATTAATTAAAAAATACTTTAATAATGAAATAAATATAAAAATTTAAAAATTCTATTGAATGTATTGTTCTAATTCAGTGCAGAGAGGGTTGATCACCTCTCTGCTATAATAGAATGTTCCTTTTTTCCACTAGGGGGCGTTCGTGGAGGGGGATGCATAGTGGGGGCAGGAGAGTGGCGGTGTCACGGTGGGCGCAGGAGGGACCGCAGGCGGGACGGTCCCGCAGGAGGCACCGCAGGCGGGACGGTCCCGCAGTCCCGCCTGCTCCTGTCCTTAAACTCTTATTTTCCTACTACTTACGTACATAGAATTTTGGTTAATAAATCATATCGTACTTACTCAAGGAATATATATATATATATTCAGCCATGCTTACCTTGTAAACATGGCCGAATATGACCGGAACATATCGATATATAGGGTTATCACAAATAAATGACTAGATTAATATATATATATATACATATATATTCAAAACTATTACATATGAGGACCTCAGAAGCCAAAGGGTATAAGTGACAAAATTGAAAAAAATGAACTTAATGCACAGACGACCTGAAAATATGCCTTTTTCTTTTCAGTTAATGAAATATAAGTGATTATCTAATTATGTGCTGCGTTATAGAGACCATAATTTTTTCCGATTAATTATAAATATTGTTTAATTATAAATTTAAAGAAATTGTACTCTATACTTTTTTCACAGTTATTGAAATAAGAGTTCAAAGACAACAATGAAACAAGTGGCAATTTCCTTTCAAATCAGTCAATTCTTATTGATGTTCAAATTTAACGTCAATTATTTTTAAACTGAATTTACTCAAAATCTAATTTTTGTCACTTGTAGCCCTTGACTTCAGAAGTCCTTATATAATATAATAAGTGATATATGAAAATTAAAAAGAATATTCAAAGTCTTTTTTTTATATATGTTACAGGCCAAACCCGATTTTAGGCCAAACTAGATTGGCCTAGGCCAAACCAGTCTATCCTAACGCCCATCGGATAAACTAGTTTTTCCTAGGCCAAACCGGTCTATCCTAACGCCCATCGGATAAACTAGTTTTTCCTAGGCCAAACCGGTCTATCCTAACGCCCATCGGATAAACTAGTTTTTCCTAGGCCAAACTAGTCTATCCTAAGGCCCATAGGACAAACTAGATTTTCCTAGGCCAAACTAGTTTGGCATAACTCTTATAGGATAAACTAGTTTAGACTGCTCTTTATTGGTCTGAACTAGTTTATCCTAGGCCGATCTATTTTATCCTAGGCCAATTCAATTTGGCGCGATTTTATTGAATTCAATGATTGCCTCAACGCCAACATTCTTGTTTGTCCTAGGCTGATCTAGTTTATCCTAGGCCAATGTAGTTTTACATATTTTAAGCTCACGGGCGAGAAAGCCAGAGAAATAATGGGCTCACAGGTTCTGTATGTATGTATGTACGCATGTATGTACGCATGTATGTACGTACGTATGTGCGTAAGGCGATAACTCTTGATAGAAATGATGTAATTTGACGTGTTTTTACCGCAGCAGGCTACCAAAGCCTGAGAACTAATGTGCCCGTAAGTTCTGAATCTATGTATATACATAAGTACGTAACGCAATAATTCTTGATAGAAATACTCGATTTGTATCAAACTTTCAATATACGTTTATTCTTATGAGGAGCTTTTCTGATTAATTTTGGGAGGTCATTGGAGAAGAATAAAGAAAGGAAGGAGAGAGAACGAGAGGCCGATTCGCCCCTTCCCTTAATTCAAATAAATGGGTTTCTTTGCATTATTAGCATATTTTATTCAAATTTTAGATATAGGTGAATTATCTTGAGGTCATGATTAGTTGTGGGTGTTCATTGTTTAAGAAAAGGAAGGGGGAATAGGGGTAACGCCCCATAATTTATGTAAATGCTTTTTTCAAGCAGACTTTACTGATTTGCTTCAAATTTTAGAAATAAATTCATTCTGGTAAAGCACTTCCCTGATTAGTTTTGGGGGTTAATTGAATAAGAAGAACGGGGGGAATCCCGCCTAATTTTGGCAAACGGGTTTTTCATGCAGAATTAGCCGATTTGCTGCAAATGTTGGATTTGTTCATTCTGATGAAGCGCTTTAAAGATTAATTTTGGTGGTTCTTCGGTTAAATATAAGGGGGAAACTTACAATTTATTTCCTTCCTTAAATTAGATAAATTGGTTATAATACAGAATTATCCAATATGCTTAAAATTTTGGACATGAATTTATTTGATCAGGCGCTTCTTTAATTAATTTGGGGTTTTTCTTTTGATTAAGTATAATGGGGTAGTGGACGTTTTATTGCCTTCCTTAAATTAGATAAATGGGTTTTTATGTATATTTATCCTATTTGCCGTAAATTTTGAATATAGTTTTTTTCTTTATAAGACGAAACCCTGAATTGTTTTGAGGGTTTAATGATTAAGTATATAGGAAGGAATGGAGGATTACCCTCCTTAAATCAGATGAATGGTTTTTGAGCAGAATTATCTGATTTGCTTCAAATTTGGATAACTGTTTAATTTTAGAAAGCGTATCTGTGATTAGTTTTGGGGATTCAATGGTTAAGTATAATTGATGGAAATGGGAAAAAGTAATCCAACTTACTTCATTTTTCGAGGGTGTTATTCTTTAAAAAATACGGCTGTAATACACGATTAGTGTAAACAGCTTGTGAATACAAGGACGCCAGTTTAATTGGGCAATATTCTTTTTAATATTGATCCCGATTACTGCTCCATAGCTAACCTTGTGCAAAGTGGTTTTGTCATCACCCCTATATAATGTATTTTATTCGAAGGGCTGTAGAATACTGTCAGAGGTTTGCACGGGCCGGAATTTCAAGGCCCGGATCCCACCCTTCCCGAAGGAAAGTTATTTTGCCGTGACCTGGTGTTAAAATTAAAAGTTCAGCCCGAGCTCTGCCTGTAAAAAAATCAGTGAAAAGAGACTGAGTCCGGCTCAATCTGGCCCTACTCAAATTCTGCCAAAAATTCAGATTTTACTTAACATACAATTAGGATTCCTTTAAAAAAATACTGCAGACATATTTATTGGATAAATTTACAATGTATTTTTAAATTACGATGTGTTGTTCACAGAATGGTAAATACATAATGTATTATTGATTATTTAGATTCTTAAACCTTCCAATATTGAAATAGAGATTCATTAACAATAATGTAGTTTACAACAAAAGGAAAAAAGAGTAGAGTTATAAATATCATAACTATTGAATCTGTTCAGTAAAAAGTAGATTTATGAATATGCTTCCCTATCATTTCTTAAATCTTTTCTCAAATCCAAAAAAGCTACACCTAATACAGATAAGAATTACTTCGTTTTGGCAAATGCATCAGATTAACAGGCATTCTCACTCAGAAAATATGTAATCAAATGGCGTTTACTATTTTTTCATAAAAGTGATGTATCTTTGAAAAATACTATTAAAACAACGTCTTGAATTGAATTTCCGCTTATGACTTTACGGAAAAGAAAAACTTGACGCCGTGAAAAGAATAGCTTATATGTCGACGGGTAATTAATTTCTCAAAAGTGAAAAACGCTGTTCAATTCCAAATTATGTTCAGCCGATCTGGCTTGAATATGCAATAATAATAATAATAATAAATGCAAGTCTGATCTCAGTTGGCACGAATCTGCAGAAAATAAATAATAAGCGAACACCATGTCTAATTCATCATGTGTCTACGGTGGACATTTTAAATTTCTGTATTGATGTTATAAGCAATGACTCTTTACACACATTTATACTTATTCTTGTGAAAAACATGTTTTTTACCGGCCAAACCCAATTTCGAGCCAAATCAGATTAGTCTAGGCCAAACTATTTTACCCTAACGCCAATTGGAAGAAACTAGTTTTTCCTACGCCAAATTTGTTTATCTAAATTTCCATAGAATAAACTAGTTTTTCTTAGGTAAGAGAGTAATCTTTCATTTTTTTCCTTCATACTTAACCATTAAACCCCCAAAACTATTCAGGGAATCGCCTCATCAGAAAGAACCTATATCCAAAAGTTGAAGCAAATTCGTCAATTCAGCGTCAAAAACCATTTATCGAAACTATGTTGTGTTACTTACATTGCCCTTTCTTTTAGACTTAAACAATAAACGTCCACAACTAATCACGGAGGCGCCTTGTCACAATGATCCTATACCTAGAATTTTAAATGAAAACTGGTAATTCTGCATGATAAATCCATTTCTCTAAATTAAAGGTGGGGGTTTAACCTCCCGTTCGGCCCGCTTTATTCTTATCCAATGAATTCCCAAACTTAATCAGAAAAGTACATTATCAGAATGAACCTACATCCAAAATTTGAAGCAAATTGGATATTTCTATCAAGAGTTACGTACATACAAGCGTTTATACAAGCGTACATGCATATACAGAACCTGTGAGCCCATTATTTCTCTGGCTTTCATGCCCGTAAGCTAAAAACACGTAAAACTACATTGGCCTAGGATAAACTAGATCAGCCTAGGACAAACAAGAATGTTGGCGTTGAGGCGGTCATTGAATTCAATAAAATCACGCCAAATTGAATTGGCCTAGGATAAACTAGAACGGCCTAGGATAAACTAGTTCAGACCAATAAACAACAGTCTAAACTAGTTTATCCTATAAGAGTTAGGCCAAACAAGTTTGGCCAAGGAAATTCTAGTTTGTCCTATGGGCCTTAGGATAGACTAGTTTGGCCTAGGAAAAACTAGTTTATCCGATGGGCGTTAGGATAAACCGGTTTGGCCTAGGAAAAACTAGTTTATCCGATGGGCGTTAGGATAGACCGGTTTGGCCTAGGAAAAACTAGTTTATCCGATGGGCATTAGGATAGACCGGTTTGGCCTAGGCCAATCTAGTTTGGCCTGAAATCGGGTTTGGCCTGTAACATATATATATAATTCTTCGATATGCGATCTTTTCGCAACACGACAAATACCTAATCTGTAATCAAGCTTATTCCCCACATTTGGCAGTTTTTCGCAGTCAACAATTTTTAATGTAGCACTGATGTGTTAACCCTTCCAGGGGCAAACCAATGCGTTTGTGTAATTCTGAATTCTCATCGGAAATTTGGTAAAATTTTACTTCAAAACAAGGAAGAGCAATTTCATGACATTTTCCCATCAAAGTTACAAAAGTAAAATTTAGTAAAATTTCTCTGGTGCAAATCTTCATTAATCGTAGGTGGGATATAATGTATCCCAAAACTATAATGATATAATAATATAATGATATAATGGGGGGATATAATGTCTCCAATTGCCCCTGAAGGAGTTAAAACGCTAAATGCAGCAATGATGCACCACGAACATTTTACTGTGCATAGTTGCTGCATCATTTAGGTCGGATTTTATGCGTCATGTATTTACTTAACACTACCTTAGGAATATGTAACACAACAAAATTGTTCAAATTATGAGTAACAATGCTTCAAAACGACTCCCAGATGGGGAGCTTGGCTATGTCACTGGATTGGATAAAAACTGTACCTATATTTGGAAAAAATGCATTCCAATAATAGATGGGTTTTACTTACTTATTTATTTATTTATTTATTTTACACATGTATGCGTAACCAGGGCCACAGAGTCTATGGAGGATCCCGATAGCAAATGGAATGGGAGACATTAGCTATAGTTTTAAACAAATTAATATACTGATTAAGTTACTTTTAAACTGCAGTAGAAATAAATGAACAGTAGTAACAATAAGGAAAGTTAATCATCAGCATTAAACTTTGTATTATGACTGTGCAATAAATCTGAGTATATATATATGTATATATGACAATATGTATATTTATATGTGTTATATGTAAGACAAAAAATAATGTACAATACAATAATTGAAAGCATTTTACTATAAAGTGCAGAAACTTGAAACTTCAACAAAGCAAAAGAATAAAATGAAACTATTGGACCGGGAAATAAATTTATGGGTGAGATCGGCAAGAACATCGATACTGAAACGAAAGACAAAAATTGAAATAAAAAATCGTTAAAATATGATGACGAATATTATGCAGAAGATGAATGAGAAAAAGTTGAGTTGATTTGTACATGTGAAAAGGATGGGAAGCAGAAAATTGCCAAGCTCACTAATGAACTTGCAATAGGAAGTAAGGAACAGAAGAGGAAAACCGAGAAAATGTTGGAGCGATTACTCGAAACAGAATATGGAAAAAATATGGACTGAGTCAGGCAGAGGAGGAGGACAAAGATGAGCGATGAATATGATAGGTGAAAAAAACTGCATTTAGCTTTTGGTTGAGGAAAACTCTCATATATGAGGGAACTCCAGAAGAAGAAGAGAATGAAATACCATATTCACTTAAAATTTAAACATAAGTATTTTAATAAAATTTCAAAGGAAAACTAGTGCCCGTCGTATAAATATTATTAGCTTATTTGATTTTAAGCTAAGAACTTTTGATGATCGCTTTCGCATGTATCATTATAGTTTTATAGTACTGTTGTAAACACAGTAAAAAGGATGGGAACTAGCGTCATTTGTTTTCTGCAGTGCTAACCGACAGATTATCCTTATACCAGTGTAAAGTTTTTGAGGGGTTTTCGGTTTGACATAACATTTACGTCCAGTTTTGTACTTGAATTGTCTTATTATAAGGTAAAGGTTATAAGTTTAATAAATTTTCCTATAAGTTTAAATTTAATATTAATACTTTATAAAAAGTGGTATAGTAAATATTTGGACGAATAAATAAAATTTAAATTTTATAAATATGCAAAAATAGAAAACGTTAAAGTTTAAAAAGTGAATATAAATTAAAAAAATATATTAAAAGAACAATTAAGAAAATGCAAAGCTCGGTAAAAGCTGGCAAGGGCAGGCCAGTCAAGTAGTGGCAGATATTATGTCACATGTCAAAAACAAAAAAAAATGCACTTTTCAAGGTAAATGTAATTTTTTTTTCATTACAGAGTAACACTATAATATAATGCCTTGCTGTACTACTAATACTATTACTAAATTAAGTAACTGAGTATTCTGGTGTTAAAATTAAACATTGCAGAGAAATATGACTATTTTTTTTTTTTTTAAACAATTATGACGTGTATATAGTTATCATTCTTTATTTCTTTAGTGGTACTGATCTTCTTGCACCGTAGGTACACATAAAGGAAAACTTTAAAGAATATTTTTAAAATCGAATGAAAAAGTATTTATTTATACTAGCCATTTTGCCACGTGAATAAGATATGTCTATAATGCGTATTTACCCTTTCCAAGTTTTTAATTCTTATCTTTTGTACAATCGTCTGTTAAATTGAATGTTACACAAATATCTTTTTATCGGATAAATCAGGGACTGTCGATCATCTTAAATACAGGAAGTGTTCTTTGGCGGTGAAAATCCCCGTGAAAGGTCCAAGGACCTTCAAATACCTGTTATGAATTCGATACTTTTCTCCTGTTTATTATTTTAACGATTATAATCTGTCAGTATGTTTTCTATTATCGAGGAAATCTGATATGCAAATTAGGTCAATTGCATCGTAAATTTGCATTTAGAGTTTACTTATCTCAGTGGTTTGTATTAAAAGGCTGTTCTCAAATCCGAACACTGGCTAACTTTCTGACATTTGAATTTTATTCACTTAAAATCGGCATAATTTCTTATTATAAAACTGCGTAATGAAAAGGTTTTTCTTTCTTTCTTTTTTTTTCTTTTTTTTTTCCGGTAAAGGCAAATAAGTTTATAGCTGTGAATAAACAGATTCTCTTTTAATCCAATACAACCCAAATGGATGAGCTGTGTTGAAAATTCCCGATGGACTAGGAAACGGCAGCACAGACAATTACCTCACAGAGTTCACGGATGAAAATCAAGGATTAGTTAAATATCGATTCGCATGTTAAAACGCAATCGGTCTGTCAAGTCATATCTTGGAGAAAACACCTAGAAACTCGATTTTAGCAATTGACTTGTAGGTTTAACATTATGTTTTCCTGGTCTCAATCCTATGTGTTTTTCTACTTTTGGGTGCCAGAAATCACAATGGTAAACCTACGAATCAACCGATAAAATTGATATTTTAGATATTTTCCTATTCACCCTCCTGAATCTGCCAGTCAAATTCGTAAATACTAAATAAGAAAATAATTAATATTAGCACATTTAGTGTCGCAAATAAAGTAACTAAAATGTGCATGCAGTATATAAAACGAGTTAATAAACTGACAATTTACAATGAAGTGAGGGGTTGTTTCTTACCTTGGAAATCGATTCTTATGACGAGGCTCAAGAGATCTCCAATTTTTACATTTTCGGCGACTATTGCGTCTTCCGGCCGGCCTACAAAAATCTTCATGTAAGTTGCAGGCATGGGTGCTGTTGCTACTAATGGAGTTGTACCAATCTGACTGCAAGGAAGGAAACAATAAACATTGTCAATATATTATAAAAACTGGGAAAAGAAACTCACTGATATTAAGTAAAACATTAGTTTATAGAATCATTTTTGGATATATTCTATAAAAACAATACAGTGCCAGCAAAACAAAAAAATCTTGATATTAATCCACAATCTCAGTGTTCAAAAATTTTACTTTATATTTTCCAGCTTTAAATAGAAGTTTCGGGTGATATTTTATATCACGTGTCGATTACATGAAGTGGTGGCTCTTGCAGCTTAACAAGATTTAGAGTTTTCTCTTTATTTATTTTAGTTCTGGTAGTGGTTTGAAAAGAAAAAAAAATAAATGCTTTTCTCTACAAAAAAGAAACACTTCTGGTGCACATAATTGATGTAAAAAACTTACAACTGTTGAAGACCTTCATACTTTGACTTTATTAGAAAAAAAAATGTTCCTGTAAGACGTAAAGTCTAAAATTTACATACATCAGGGCAAAGTGTCTATGTTCTAAAAAAGACCGAATCACCGCATGGCAATATACCAAACCGAAAAATCAGTTAAAAAATACCGAGAAAGTCTTCAGCCAGGTCTGATGTGTTTTTTAAACGTGACGTATTGTTAATACCAACTGCAACAAATGAAGAAATAAAAAAGAAACATTACTAATGGTTTAGCTGTTACTTATATCAGCAAAGACCATATGTCACAAATTTCACATTTTTCAATGAGTATCAAGACTTTTTTTTTTTCTTTTTGCTGATACTGAAGTACGTGTTTTTATCTCAACCACATATGAACTCTTTTCTTTATAGGTAAAGAGACAAAAAACACCAGAAATTTTGAAACAAGGAATAAGCCGTAGAATTTTCGGATATATGTGTCTGTTCTATTGTTACCGGAAGACCCTCGTAAAAATTAAGTTAAACCAGAGGTAATATTCTTTTCAATTTTTTTGTTTGCATTTCAATGTATACATTTTTTAAAATTATTATTATGATAGCTAAGGTCGATTTCCAAAAAGGTACTTTTAGATTTTGACTGCAATTTTTTTCTTCTTTCTCTTATTAAGGATAGTTTTAATTTCAGACCAGGTCTCGAAACTGAAGGTGAAATCTTAAAACAAAACTTACAACCAAAACATAAATAAAAATTATCTGTTTAGGAATTGACCTCTTCTATCCTATTCAAATAAAATCACTAAAAAATGTTGAAAAGCAAACGGATAGTGTGAAAAGAATGCTGTCTTTGGTTTAACATTAACTGGCAAGTGTCTTCATGTGACTAGTGTAGGATCTTAAATCACGACTTCTAGATTTTAGAAATTTTGATAGAAAAGAACTAATGGGTCATATTCTTCAAAAAGTGTAACATTCACATGCATTTTACAGTAAAAAGTTCAAAGAATAAGTCATTTAACTATACTTTTTATCACAATAAAATCATGTCCATTTAAATCAGTATTCAATTTTTTTTAATAATTTTTAATTTATTAGTATTTATTACGAGCTTATATATATAATTTTTAATTTATTAGTATTTATTACGAGCTTATATGTATAATTTTTTATTTATTAGTATTTATTACGTTCTTTGGCGAATTCCAACAAATAAATAAATATTTGCTGAAATCAAAGAAGTACCGGAGATGAGCTTCTGTGAGTTTCGGCGCAAATTAAGCACTGTCTGAGTGATCAACGCTTCAAAATTTTAAAAAGAGAGAGAGAAAAAAAGAGATATGTATGCAAAAGGTATTATATAAAAGGTCAAAGTTATAAAATAATAGCTATTAAACAAAAAGCATATGATATTTTCAGTAACTGAAATCGGTACACAAAATGTTTTTGTCTTTCTAAAACAACACATTATAAAAATGCCATTGAAACGGACGTTGTCAAGGCAAACGAGTCACTGCAAAGAATTTTTTCTCAGATTTCCTATACCGTTATTTTTTTGTGCGAGAATTTACAGGGAAATTTTTTTTCTTTTTTAATGTTTTGTTAAATGGTATACCGTTCATTTCTTTTTAGCGATAAACGCCTCCGTGTATCTGAATCAGAGTTTTTTTTTCCACTCCCCGACACGATTGGTCGGACAGGAACAAAAGGCCAGAAAAATATTTGCAGAGAACTAATGCTATTTATTGAGCATCTTCGCTTTTTGTTTTTATCTCTGTCTGGCAGATCTTGACCGTGAAGAGTGCGTAATGTTACGCATTTGAAGGCTAAATGCAAATGGGAAGAAAAAAGTTCTTTTTCTTTCTTTCTTTTTTTTTATATTTTTTCCCCAGGGATGTAGCATTATTTTGACTGATGAAAATCTTGTTTCTAAACACTTTTTGATTTTATTTTGCCTGAATAATCAAGGGAGTAACAAAGGTTTGGAATCGAGCGCTGCACGAGTAGTGTTGTACCCAGGGTCGTTGGTAAGGGGGTGCTACGGGCGGCTCAGCTCCCCCTAAAACATTTTGAGCCTCCCTGGAAAAAATTCCAAAGACATTAAATGAATTTATGTTCCGAAAATCCAAATGAAATTTTATTCAATTAATCTAATTCAGTTTTGAGGACCTTTCACAATTTTGCAAAAGTATGAAATTGTAACTAAAATAAGTGTTTCACCATTCGGTCATCCTATTTGAACATATGAAGCAAACTTGAAGCTTAATATTACACGAGTTATGACTCAAATTTTTCATAATACTATTCTTTTTTTTTTTTTTAACTTAAAAGGAAGTTGTTACAACAGTATAATGAGAAAAATATTAACTACATTGTGGATATGCATTCATTTATCTTTCTGCGCCACAGAGAGGGAGAGAGAAAGAAAATATAAGCCCCCCCCCCGTACCTATTATTCATTTCTAGCTAAGGCCCTGGATGTACCTGACCTGATCCCGAAAATGCTGCATAATCCCTTGGCAATACCAGGCTTAATTTTGACGGCGAAGGGCTAAGCTGTGTATCCGGTGTAAAATATTTGAGTTCATAAAACTCATCTTTGACCACAGTGCCCTGTTTTATCAGTTGCTTATCAGAGACCAATCCCTTCAAATATGCAACCATTATTGTGAACATGGACAAAGTAAGATATGTACATTATGGTCATTGATCACTGAAATCAGCGTACGCATACCCAGCGTAAGTCTTGGAGGTCAAGATGTTAAAGTCAGTCCAAAACCTGACTACGAAACCGACATACAGTCGGCTCTCGTTAATTCGAACTCGTCGGGACCACAAGAAAAGTTCGAATTATCCGAAGTTCGAATTATTAAAAATATGAAATGAAGACATGCTTAATACGGTACTATTACAAAGGAATTAATGTTATGGTGTTTTTTTCTTTATTTCGTCTGTTATCATTAGAATATGACTTAATATTAAATTAGAATGTATAAATACACAAACTAATTAAAAGATTAGAAACAAGCACAATGGAATAAAAATTTAAAGCGTCAAAGATGGACAGACGGGACACTAAGGAAGTGGATATCAAATGCATTGGATTATGTGTATACTCGTTCGGAACAATTTTCACAAAAAGCAAAGAAAGAAACATAAAATGATCTGAAATCCGTGAGAAATAAAAGAAAAATTAAAAATCAGAATTCTCGTTAGTTCGAATTAAACGAAGTCGAGAGAAAATAAGTTCGAATTAATGAAAATTTTTAACTTTATTCTGCGACTGAAATTTTCGGGACTTCATGTTTAGTTCGAATTAAGCGAAGATTCGAATTATCAGATTTTGAATTAACGAGAGTCGACTGTACTTCAATCAGAATTCTGCTTAAAAAAAAAAAAAAAAAAAAAAAAATAGAATCACTGAAAAGTAGTTGACAATTATATCTCTAATATTAATTTCATGTAGCATGTGTGAAAAAGACCACATGTACACTTATTAATATTCCAACATATAGTTTTTTCCCTCTTTAAAAATATATTCATGACATTCAAGCCGAATCCAAACGGAACTCGTAATATTAGCAGTCAACCGGATTCGGACAGGAAAAAAATCAGCATCAGACAGACCGACCCGAGCCGCGGGTTGAAATGACGTATTTGAAATGAACAGAAGAACAATCAATGAAAATATCTCCTAACGTAATGACGTATTTGAAATGAACAGAAGAACAATCAATGAAAATATCTCCTAACAGATTGTAGACCTAAAGTACTAGGAAAATTAAATGAAATGTACAGTCGACTCTCGTTAATTCGAAATCGGATAATTCGAATCTTCGCTTAATTCGAACTAAACATGAAGTCCCGAAGCTTTCAATGGCAAAATAACGTTAAACTTTTTCATTAATTCGAACTCATTTTCTCTTGACGTCGTTTAATTCGAACTAATGAGAATTCCGATTTTTCATTCTTCCTTTCTTTCTCACGGATTTCAGATCATTTGATAGCTTTCTTTCTTTGATTTTTGTGAAAATTGTTCCGAACGAGTATACATATAATCCAATGTATTTGATATCAACTTTCTTAGTGTCCCGTCTGTCCATCAGTGACGCTTTAAATTTTTCTTCCATTGTGCTTGTTTATAATCTTTTAATTAGTTTATGTATTTATACATTCTACTTTAATATTAAGTCATATTCTGATTATAATAAACATAATAAATTAAAAAAAAACTAACATTAATTCCTTTGTAATAGTATACTATTAAGCATGTTCTCACTTCATACTTTCCATACTTCGAACTTCGGATAATTCGAACATTTCTTGTGGTCCCGACGAGTTCGAATTAACGAGAGCCGACTGTCTATTATAAACTTATAACAACTGCGTTACTTTTATTTATTACCTTTTATGTGAAGAGAGATTGTTTTACAGATCATATTGTCCAGTTTGAGAATTAATTAAATTTTATTTTATACGCAAATAAAAAATTTTGGTCAGAGACACAGAAAGTCAACTTGGGCCACACGTATAATTAATTAATAATTAAGTATATTTATGTATGTATTAATTACTAAAAAACTGGTCACTTTCGTTTTTGATTTCTATTGTAAATAGAAAGATTTCCGAAATAGGGTTTCGGTATTAAAAACCTGTATCCTTAATTATAGTCATTAGGTCTTTATGTAATGTCACGTCACCAGAATATATTAAGGATATCTAAATACGTTTTAGACAAAAAATTAGAAATTTATATTTTTGTTATTTTTTCAAAATGGGATTTACCGATTCCCTTTGATAAAATCAACCTGAATTGATTTTACATTTCATTTTACCAGTGATTATAAAGCTTTTGATCAGGTTGTATAAATATAGGGTACATCAGAAAGGACTTTATTTAAAAATTTATTCGGCGCATTTACTTACAAAATATAAAGATGAAATAACTGACATAATTTTTTCTGGTATCTCATAAATTAAAAAATATAGTTAAATTTCCCGTTAATAGTATTGTCAGATGTTACGCAAGATAAACTCCGAATGAAGATTCAGGAAAATAAATCAAACTTGTAAATTAATTTCATCCATCATTCATAAATTTTAAATAGCAATCAAGATAGAAGAAATAAATTATGAACAACTTCGTTTATGTTCAAAAATAAAAGCGATGATATAAACAAATCATTACATTTTATATAATTATGATCTACATGTACTGGAGATCTGTATTTTAAAGTATTGCGACCAGGTTCTTTTCAAAAAAATGCATTCGCTAGAGTTGTAGGCTGTGATCAATAAAATAAATGCCTTTTGAGAACTTTGTTTATTTAAGGTAGAGTTATAAAAATTAAATCATTTCTTACTGAAATAATTAGGGATGGTGCCTGTAACCATTTTTCAAGAGACCTTTGTTACATGACTGAGTGCATGAAGCGAGAGAGAGGCAATTGAATTTTCTCATTCAGAATTCACACATTGGCATCCAGAATTGGCGAAAAGGAGCATATGAAAAGTGAATGATATCATAACCATGAAATTTTCTGTTACGCTTTAAACAATTAAGATGATTTTGAATTTAATACAGGGCAACCAGAAATGGGCAGTCCTAAAAAAATACGTCAAAAAGAATTCGCGCCAATTCGTACGTTAGGACCCTGTTTTGGGAGAATTTATGAAAGACACAATAATGTGGCATGCACAAGGAAAGATTATTACCTAACGAATAAGTTAGAATCACAATTAAGCAGAGAGAAAAGCGATTTTACTGACCGCAAGCAAAGCATATCTTTGTTCTTTTTTTATTTGTTTCCAGCAAGGGTGAAATACGCATCTTAATGAATTCTCTTTATCTGACAGCCGTTTATCAGTAATAAAGCAGATGCTAGATGTTTTTCTTTCTTTTCTTTTGAACGGAAAGTTATTGTGGGATCGAAAATAAACGTTAAGATAAAATGGACATTTAATTAAAGATTAGTTTTAACGGTAATTTAGAAAAATGTAAAATTTAAGAAAACTATATGTGATTCTACATCACACTACATATCATAAATATGCATCTAAATGCCTTAAACGAAAAGAGAACTGTCAAAATCTAATTTAAAGAACAATTTATCACTGAAATAACTTTAATAAGCTGTTTTTTAATATATATAAACAATTAACTCTTTTTTTATATTGATAATGTGTTTCTTATATATTTCACAGATATGAATTTGTAGTCATGTAGAAAGGAGCTTTTTATGTGAGCTCCGCTTATTTATCCCAGATCCCATGACTTATTTTCCTTTTTCAAAAAGTGTAATGTGTTATTTGTCAGTGTGTCTTCTTTAAATGATAAACCTTGCGTATCAGCAATGCATACATATGGGTACTTCAAATTAATGGCCTGTCCTGATATAAAAGAATGTGAAGGTAAGTCAATCTTACCTATCTACTCTTATTGAATTTATATAATAAATAATTGAGGACAATATCACGCAATTACCTTGTTAGGACTAATATTGTCTAACAAATAGTAGATACTGAGTAGACACAAACTGTAAGAATGCTGAAATTAGTCTCAAAATTTTCAAAACTTCTTTTTCGTGAAAACGTTGCACAGATTAGAGATTTTTGACAGGTGTGAAATTCTTTCTTACCCTCCTCCCCCCCCTCCCTCCCATACTCCCCAAACATTTCCTCAGTCGACAAACACTATTTTAAACATTTAAATAATTTATTGGAGGGGAAAAGGTTCCCCAGTAAATTAGCCATCAAAAAAGCCTTTGAGAAAAACTTCTTCTGTGGAGAATCAATGGTGGATCTAAGGGGGGCGATCCCCCCCCCCTTGAGCCCATAAAGGATCAGCAGAACGACATTAGATGCCCGCATGGAAAAGTTTTTGGTTCTAAACTCGAGACCGGCGCGACTCGAGACCGGCGCGACCCGAGTCGGGTCGCGCCAACTTTAATTTATTATACTGGACTGGGTCAGGTCTTCACACTTTCAGAACCGCGTCGGGTCGGGTCTTATTTTTTTCTTCAGAGCTGGATCGAACTACACTGTTTTTTCCAGGTCGCTTCTGGCGTGGACTTCCTTCCTACTAGAGGTATACGGTCCAAAATTTTCAAGCACAAGCTCCGTCCGGTATAAAGGCTAAACGCTCGATCTGGGATAGACGCAGCCCGTATGCTGTGGCGGTTCTAAGGGGCGGGGGGTGGGCGCCAAGTCCCCCCCCTTGGGTTAATAAAGAGTTTACAAAGTGACATTATGCATCCTCACGAGAAATAACTTGGGGGTGAAGCTCGAGCCCGTCACGGCCTGGCACAGGTCGAGCCAGTTTAAGTCCACGAGACTTGGACTGGATAACGTTTTCTCTCTTTTTGAATCGGGTCGTGTCCTGATTTTTCTTTTTTTGGAGATTCGGGTGGGAGCAGGCTTCTTTTTCTTCCAGACCGAGCCTGGTCTGGATTTCATTTTTCCTAGAAGTTTGCATTGGTCAAAATTTCCAGGTTGTTGCTCAGCCCGGAATAAAAGCTAAATATTCGGTCTGTCTCAGATCTAGATGGTATAATAAACATTATTGTTCCGACAGCGACCCGAGTAGCTAAATGTTCGGTACGTCTCGGATCTAGATAGTATGATAAACATTACTGGCTTGACCGCGACCCGTGCTCTTCTCTAAATTCTTTCCCACGAGCCCAAATTTGGTGGAAAACTTTCTTACTTGTTAATCGTAAAAATTATTAAACAGAGAAAACGCGGATTTCATCAAACAGACGCAAATAAGGGCAAATTTCATTAAAGAAACGCGAATTTCGTCAGAGTTTGCGAAAGAAACATGAATTGCATCAAATGGTCCAAGAAACCTTCAAATTTTGTGAAAGGATCACGGAGAAAACGTGAATTTCTTAAAAGGAACACGTTCACGGATAAAAGCGAATTTCTTTAATGGATCGCGGAGAAAAGCAAATTTTGTTAAAGGATCGCATTCAAAACTGGGTCAACCATTCTCGCAAAAGTAAAAACCGAATCTGTAACTGACTCAAATCCTGACTCAAATGTATGACAATCTATGCCTCGATGCGCTAAGCACAGCTAAAAAGTAAAAGTCAGCTCGACCAATAGCAAAATATAGTTGTTAATCAGACCCAGACCCGACCCGAAGCAAAAAATCAGAAATTAACTTGACCCGCAGCAAACAGTAGAAGTTAACCGGTTCCAAACGCGACCCACAACAAAAAGTAAAGTTTAACCCGACCAGCGGCAAAAAATAGAAGCAAACAGAACATCAAATTTTGTGAATTGATTGCTGAGAAAACACGAATTTCTTCAAAGGATCGTAAAACAGACGCACATTTCGTCCAAAAATTGCGAAAAAGAACGAAATTTTTATCAAAGGTCTCACCCCAATCAATTCGGGTCAACCCGAACCCTTCTCGTAAAAGTAAAAACGAAATTCTAAACAGCCCAAAATCAGAATTGTGTGTCAAACTGCCCCAAATGCGCTAAGCACAGCTAAAAAGTCAACCCGACCAACAACAAAATATAGCAGTCGACCGGACCCAAACCCGACCAAAAAAGCAAAAAATCAGAAATTAACTCGAACCGCAACAAAGAGGAAGTTAACCGGACCCAAACTCGATCCAAGTAGAAATTAACCCGACCAGGAGCAAAACAAATGGAAGCCAACCGGACCCAAACCCGGCCCACAGCAAAAAAGAAGACGAAACACGACCCGCATTAAAAAAAATGAACTCCGATCCGTGCATCAGAGTGGAGTTTCCAAATTTCTAAAATCGCCCCCCCCCCCACCTTGAGGACTCTCCAGATCCGCCCTTGTGGAGAATGCCAAACTTCTATGTACCTGGGCATAAATGTTGTGATATCTGGAAGGGAGAAAAAAACAGACCGGGAGGTGGCAGCACCTCATAGAATTTACGGATGAAAATCTAAGATTAATTAAATCTCGAATCGCTTAATATAACACAATCGGTCTGCAAGTCCTATCTTGGTGGAAAACAATTAAAAACCCGATTTTAACGATTGACTCATAGATTTACCACTGTGCTTTCTTGCATCCAAAAGTATGAAACTATGGAGGATTGGGAGCAGGAAAAAATAATGGAAAACTTATGAATCGATCGGTAAAATCGGATTTTTAAAGTGCTATTACACGTGTACTTCTGCAGGCGTCTCCATGTAATCCTATGAAGAGAGGGAGTTGCTGGAGAAGTACGCGACTCTCTTGTGTCGGAGCGTCTTTGACGCGTGGAGTTGCTAGTAAGAGCCAATCAAATGCTTGGAAATCCAAATGATGGTAAAGACTCTTCTCGAACAGCCAATGAAACGAACAGCTAAGAAAACGAAAAAACGCAGGCGATTTTTGTCGCTTGCAAATTTTTACGTGTAATAGCACTTTTAGGTGTTTTTCAGCAAGATAGGATTTGGCAGATCGATTGTGTTATAATAAGCGAATCGAGATTTAACTAATCCTAGATTTTCATCCATGATCTCGATGAGATGATTGTCTGTACTGCTGCCTCCTGGTTTAATGTATTCTATCTAATCAATGCCTGTTGTGTTTAGGGTCATTCCATTGTAACTTACGTGACATTTAGAACAGTTCACTGCGCGAATTTTTTTTTCCAAGCACCTTCGTCGTTCCAAGCCCAAGCTCGCACTCTGATACTCTGATTGGTTGTTGCTCTCGGCACTGTTTTCACGTAACTTGGCGATAACCATACTTGGCGAAAAATACTTCGCTCGTAAGTGAACGAGTAAACCTAAAACCTAACCTACTCATTCTTATTCTTCCTTCATTATTATCCTCGTGGTCTTGTGCTCTTGTGTGTAAAAACTTTTAAAGAGTACAGCTTTCAGTAAGACACGTTCCATCCAATCCAATGCTGCAAGAGAAAAGTCACTTTGTACTCGGTTCGGAAGGAAATCAAACTCGACGGAAGCATCTATCGCTACGCCAAGTATGATTATCGCCAAGTTACATGAAAACAATGCCGATATCAACAACCAATCAGAGTGCGAGATTAAGCTTGGAACGACGAAGGTGCTTGGAAAAAAAAAATTACGCGTTCACTGCAGTAATTTTAGTAATATGACACTGAAAAATATTCAAATGTAAAATTAACATGATTTGTCAATGAAACGTATCTAAGGATCAATTTGAATGAAAATTATCTAAAAAATGATAATGAAAATTACACTTTATATGATAACTTCCTACATTCCTTTTTTCAATAATGGCAGTTATCATAATAAATAAAACTACCAAAATTTAAGAAATGACATTAAAATTAGGTAATTTTCATTTAAATTGGGCTTTTAATAAGTTTAAAATAGCAAATCATGTCAAATTTACACTTTAAATATTTTTTTTTGTGTGTGTGTGTGTTATATTATTAAATTTCCGGAAATAGTTCTAAATGTATAAATTACCATGGAATGACCTTTTAATAAGGTGGTTTCTTTAACGTTATTGTTGTTTTAAGTCTATTTTCCAAAACTGTCATTCAAACACAGGCAGCATTAAAAAAAAAAAAAAAAAAAAAAAAAAAAAAAACGCGTGTTTACCTGACATTGAAATTCGAAGTAATCGTCTGGTCTCGAGTTTGATACCGACATCTGACGTGATAACCACGACCTTGACTCGTCACCAGTTTTCTGTGGGGTTGGATAACCACGGTGTTGAAGTATTCCACTCCTTCGTTCTGTAAAACACAAATAAAAAGAAGTTATTAGAAATTTAAAATGAGAATTATACTCTAAAGATATATTTTTGAACGCTTTAATACTAACAAGGAAGGTCTCTATACTGGGCACACTCAGAATGTTTTGAAAAAATTACTAATTAAACTACTTATGTATGTTATAAAGGATTAAACAAAATTAGAGGCGGAATTACAGTAGAAAGTCTGTAACAAATAAAAATCCTCTATGTTCTGCACATGGGCAATACGTTCTGCAACCCGGGGAGCCATGATATGTCTTCCGATGTACAGTCGGCTCTCGTTAATTCGAACTCGTCGGGACCACAAGAAATGTTCGAATTATCCGAAGTTCAAATTATGGAAAGTATGAAATGAGAACATGCTTAATACCGTACTATTACAAAGGAATTAATGTTATAGTGTTTTTTAAATTTATTGTGTCTGTTATCATCAGAATATGACTTAATATTAAATTAGAATGTATAAATAGATAAACTAATTAAAAGATTAGAAAAAAGCACAATGGAAGAAAAATTTGAAGCGTCACTGATGGACAGACGAGGCTCTTAGAAAATGGATATCAAATGCATATGATTATATGTATACTCGTTCGGAACAATTTTCACAAAAAACAAAGAAAGAAAGTTAATCAAATGATCTGAAATCCGTGAGAAAGAAAAGAAAAATGAAAAATCGGAATTCTCGTTAGTTCGAATTAAACAATGTCAAGAGAAAATGAGTTTGAATTAATGAAAAAGGTTTAACGTTATTCTGTCATTGAAAATATCGGGACTTCACGTTTAGTTCGAATTAAGGGAAGATTCGAATTATCCGATTTCGAATTAACGAGAGTCGACTGTATATACATATGTAAGTTTTTTGACGCATCTATTAGTTGTGATAAATAACAAAACTTTCAATCGCATAAGGTAATTCGTTTTACTCAAACAATATCTTTAAATATTAAAGCCATAACAAAATATCGGTAATAACCGCCAGTCCCCTAAAATAATATTAGAATACGGAAACAAAATACACTCACCTTCACATTCAAGAGTTCGTGTATACAGTATTTTATTTTTTATTTGTTTACTTTTTGGGCAAATTAGAATGTTTTTCTCTATTTTAAACTCTGGTTTGTTGACTTCAGACAGTGTCAGCGATGCGGAACATTTTGCATGTATATTTTGCATACGCTACTACTCTAGTAAGAGATTACAAAATACTAAACACTTTAGTTATGCTTGTTAGCTACCACTTCTGTTGTTCAGTGAACCATGGATAGTTTTGATAACGAGAGTATATATGACTAAAATTATGAAGTAAAATACAGTCGAGTCTCTATATAACGAAATCCACCGTTCCAGTAAAAAATTCGCTATATAGAGAAATTCGATGTATAGAGAATGGTGTTAAAATCGTATTTAATATGTGAAATTTGAACAAATATTATTTTTGATTTTTTGAATTAAGAATTTGAAATGTTTAAAAAGTAAATATTAACATAACATTTTATTTCTTAATTATTTAAACTGTTTCAAAAAAGAGAACAGACATTTATTTGAAAGCTTTATAAAAATCAAACAAGCAAGATTTCCATTAATTTCAGATGAAGAAATCTGTAATTTTTAATTGTTTTGATTTTAAAACTGTTACGTTCTCTCTCTCTCTCTCTCTCAAAAAAAAAAAAAAAAAAAAAAAAAAAAAAAAAAAAAAAAAAAGCTCGAATTTTAACAAGGAATGAAAAATTTTAGTTAACATTTTCCTCCATTTGAAGGCTTCTCTTATGTGCCTCTGATTGATTCCTCTCTTATATGTGTATCAATCCAATTGATACTGTTTTGAGAAGGATGTGGAAAGGTGTGTGGGAGGTGAGTTGAATTCGTTGGATTTAAAGAACAAGGAGAAAAGTAATATATAAAAAAAACTCAGCACTGACGGTAAATCAAAAGTAGGTGATGGAAAATTGATTCCATATGATTTCGAAGCTTTTTAAAACTGAATAAATTAAGACCTATTTATGAAAAAATTCGTTATATGGAGATATATATTTCGCTATATAGAGACTGTTTTAATGTAATCATGCGAAAAGAGGACCGTTCCTACTAAAAATTCGTTATATAGAGAAATTCGATGTATGGAGTTTCGTTATAGAGAGACTCAACTGTATTTAAAATTCACTTGAAATGTTATTTCTTTATAACATTAGTATAAATTATAAATATTTAATTCATTCTGAATATTTGAATTAAATAATTCTAAATTCTACTGAACTGTGGATGTGCTGAAGTCAATTAATATTTTTTATATAATTCAGTATTCAACAATGTAAAACAACTTACATTGTAAAACGTCCTTAAAGGGACCATGTTCTTTTCCAATGAAAATTGGTCGACCTGAAAGGTAGTTTCTTAATGGAGGTCATGTTTAAATCTAGAATTTACTTGTTGAAAAAGGTAACAATTAATGTTACTAAAATTTATTTTTCGCATTAGGAAAAAAATATAAAAATTTAAGTATCAAAACAAAAATTAATTACACAAGTTAGTTATTGCAAAGTTTAAAAAATGAATACATTGACGTTTACTTTAATTTTACTGTTTTACCTGTAAGAAACTTTTATTTACAAGTCCTCTCTACGTTCAGTATATAATTGAAATATTTTTTGAACGGGAACAAATAATAACGATTTAATTACTTTAATACTATTTCTTTGAGAGTTTCCTGATAGAATACAAGCAGGGTAGTTTATTGACCGTCATTCTTAATTCTTCTGAATTAAATTCATCTATTGAATCTAATGAGTCTAATTCATCTAATGAGTCTGAGTCTAAAAAAATAGAAAGGGGTTTAAATACGTAAAATTTACCGAAATAAAAAAAAAAAATCAAAATTTAATTTAGAAGTTTAATGAGTAATGTGCTCTCAGGGACTATTTTTCTAAAAAAACTTTCAAGCATCCAAGTAAAAACGGTTGGTTGATTAAGGTTTTATGGCACAAAGTCCTTTCAAAGACATGCTGCGCCAAAACAAAGTCGAAAATAAAAAATAAAAAGTAACGCAAAATAAATGAAATGGGAAAATTTACATATAACCTAATGAAATCAGTAATGATATGTATATATGAAAACATTTAAAAAGGTCACAAGATGATGGTTAAAGTACAAAAGTTATATAATTTAAAATTATAAGCTATTAATTGTTACATTATAAACAAAGAGTGTACAAATACTACATAAAAAAAAAAAAAAACTTTTAAAATCACAGAGAATAAAAAACTTAGGTACAAATTCCTCATACACAGTAAGGTGAAAACGGAATTTGTTTCATTTTCTGCAAATCTATTGGTTGCTTATGGAGAGAGAGTTTAACTGGGATGGTCCCTGAATGCAGGTAAAATTAAAACTGAGCCAATGAGAATAAATTTCATATCATGAAAGAATGGTTGTTAGGGGAGACACAGGAAAACGCACAGGGAAGCTTCACTGTGTATAAAAATGACAAAAGAATATAATGAAAAACCAGAAAAACATTGGCGATAGAGATAATGAATTTCAGTTGCCATTGTAAAGTTATTGTAAAGGAATTTTCCATAGATTGTTAGCTGACTTTTATTAGCAAAAGAGTTAGTACAGTAAAACCTCCATAACGGACACTCCCGAATAGCGGACACCTCTAATTAACGGACAGTTTTCAAATCCCCACTCCCAAAACTTAAATTTTTGTATGTTTAACCTCTGAATAACGGACATTCCGAATAGCGGACAGTAATTTTGGCAAAAAAGAATGAAAAATTATTTTTTAACGAGAAAAAAAAATAAATAAAAATCGTCTAAATTTATCAGGGCCATGTGTAAAAAATTTTGTGATCACAGATAAATATGGGGATGAACTGGAGAAAACCACCTCTCCCTCCCTCTACATCTATCTGTGATCATCATAACCCCCCTCCCCCTCCTCCATCGGATGATTTTAAATTGTATGCTTTCAAGAAAAATACAATAAACAGTTATACATTTTCTTTTTCTTCTTTTTTCTTTCTTTCTTTTTTTTCTTTTTCTTAGAAAAAGGTGATTTAAAAGGATTAAAACTACTGGCAGAGTTAAAACTTCACATTGTAAAACAAATTACATGTAATCGCAAGTAGAAGCAAACTTTTGTAAAAACAATTTTTTTAAGAATGTAATAAACAAAGGATAAAGGTATGCACAATTTTATTTCAGTTTTATTGCTTTAAAAATTATTTTAATTTCTGGTTAATCATATAATAGAGGTTTTAGGACATATTAAAATCGACTAAAGAAACATTAAGCATTCATTAGCAATTTTTCTATCTCTGAGGTTTTCCCAATAGCGGACACCTCCGAATAGCGGACAATTGCTGCGCTCCCAAGGTGTCCGTTTTTTAGAGGTTTTACTGTATTTAACAAATAAAGAGCTGGGATAATAAACGCGGAAAGTGACTAAAATCTTCATTTTGAGAAAATGAGCTTTAAAGTCTATATTTTACAATTGTCTATTTGCGTTTATAGTTGAATACCTCCTTTATCAATAATTATATATGTGTGTGTTATGTAAGTGTGAGAGTTTTTTTTTTTTTTTTTTTTTTTTTTTTTAAATAGTAATTTAACATATGATAGAAGACCATTCCTTGTCTTTAGTCATACACTGCAAATTCTCAACACACAAAAATAAACACATTTTAGAGCTCTTTTTGTCACCAAATTTAGAACACGTTAATACATTGTGAATTAGAAAACTTCATATGTAAAACGTCTTTTGCGTCATGATTGTGTTGTTAATATGTTTGCAAAAGTATTGCTATCTAGAAATGTGATCTAAAAATAGTTGATGAAAGCATTTTCTTACAGTAGTGTTGTGCTGCACTACACTTTGTCACGAAATTAACAACACATTGTAAATACCACACAATTTAGAACACTGTAAAACAACACATGTAAAACACTTCCAAAACACTTTCTACATGGTACCTTTAAAACTGCACAATTTTAAATAAGAGACAGTTTGCTTTATAGAAAAAAAATTGCTGGGAGATTACTGAGTTAGTAGACTAATTTTATCAATAAATATCAATAACTGCATTTCTGGAATAATGTACTTTTAGCAACACTTTCTGCACAGTGTTTCTTTCTAACATACAGTCGACTCTCGTTAATTCGAAATCGGATAATTCGAATCTTCGGTTAATTCAAACTAAACATGAAGTCCCAAAATTTTCAATCGCAGAATAATGTTAAAATTTTTCATTAATTCGAATTCATTTTCTCTTGACTTCGTTTAATTCGAACTAACGAGAATTCCGATTTTTCATTTTTCTCTTCTTTCTCACGGATTTCAGATCATTTGAATAACTTTCTTTCTTTGGTTTTTGTGAAAATTGTTCCGAACGAGTATATATATAATACAATGCATTTGATATCCACTTTCTGTCTATCTGCCCATTCTGTCCGTCTGTCCATCAGTGACGCTTTAAATTTTTGTTCCATTGTGCTTGTTTCTAATCTTTTAATAAGTTTGTATATTTATACATTCTAATTTAATATTAAGTCATATTTAATGACGAAATAAGTTTAAAAAACACTATAACATTAATTCCTTTGTAATAGAACCACATTAAGCATGTTTTTCATAATTCGAACTTCGGATAATTCGAACATTTCTTGTGGTCCCGACGAGTTCGAATTAACGAGAGTCGACTGTACTTTTTTTTTCCTGGCCCAACACATTCACAAGACAATCAAAAACAATTTCAGTTGTAATTATTAGTTATTAGGTTCAGTTAGTGTTGCAAAAACGTTCGTAAATTTGCAGTATTAGATAAACCCTTTGGAATTCGATTTTTTTTTTTTCCAATTTGAGACGAATTGGGAGGCGCCAAATTGAAACTTTGCCCCGGGCGAACTTTACTTTTAGCTAGCGTTGCAAAGGTTAGAAAAAACACGGTTTAAACCTGGGTATAAACCGGACTTTTAGGAATAAACCTGGAAAAAACCCGGGATTTTCTGGAATAATTCGGTTTTTTTGGGAATAAACCTGGGAATAAACCTGGTCTATTGGAAATAAACCCGGGAATAAACCGACTTTTTTCAACTCTACTCTTAGCATGCCCCTGCAAAAATGTAATCCTAAAATCCACTACACGAAGCACACAACCACGTGTTTAAAAAAATTTTATGTCAAAAAATTTTGCCCCTGTTTCAGGTAATTGCTTTGTTTGGGCCGAATGAAAGCATTTAAATTTGAGCGATAACACAAATCGTATTGCGAACTTTTTTTTTATGGTACACTGCACCACCTACTAACTCTTTTCTCCAAGGTTTGTAAGCATGCCTTTTCCTTAAAAACTTCTAATCAGAAGCTTCAGATTCAGTTTCAATCAATCTGAAAGGTTAAAAAAAAAAACTTTTTTTTCTTAAATATAGAATTCTACGTTGAATGTAAAATCTGATATCCGCATTTCAAAAAGTTATTATGCACGACAAAAGATGAATTGATTTAGATAATAATCTTTTACATTACAGAGCTATTTAAGTTTTTATTGGATGAATAATTTCACCAGCGTATTAAAGATTAACAATTTAGTAAGATAAAAGTGATAGACAGAGGATAAAACAGAACAGAAAATAAAAATCTATGTTTAGATTATTGCATTTTGAATGAAAGAAAATATTAAAATTACGATAGCAATTCATTCTTAAGCATATTCTTATTAATTTAATAGAAATAACAAAATAGATCTCTTAACCTCTTCGCTACTGGCGATTATTACAGTATTTTTAATTATTACTGAATTATTTCTTCTCTCGTTTGACTTCAGAACTAGATTTTTGTTTTATTTTCATTAGCTCGAATCTTAGAATTCGAAACATATTATTCTTACATCGAAATTTCATTTATATTTGAGTATCATTAATAAAATGGGACAAAACTGATGTACCCATTTGGGTACTCAGGGACTGAAGAGGTTACGGGTGTATTCGAAAAAACGCTTTTCCATCTTCAGCAGCTCGAAATATTCCGATACAATTTCAGACACATTTTTAAAAGTAGAAACATGAAACTTGCTGAGGGGATTTTTGAAGGGATGTTTAAGGTGCCGTGTGATGTCTTTTTACGCTCAATTCAATAGAATTTCATTTATAAGCAATTAACTTCTCAGGAAGACCCTTTTTTCGTTCCCAGATCTCCCACTTTGGAAAAATCTGTTCAAATTGCCGTTTTTTATTGCCTTTTTTGCAATATTTTGTGCACTTATCAAAGAATCGACCTTCACGGCACCTTGTGCACTTTCTAAATAAGAGAATCTGCCAGTTTGATGTGTTTGAGAGCAAAAGTGAATTCAAAAATAAATCGTAAAACAAGCAGTTTGAATCGAAATACACCCTTAAGATCTTGAAATTCCTTAGAGTAAAAAAGTTGCAACAATGCATTAACCCTTTTGAGTCTGGTGTACTATTAACAGTACATGTCTTTTCATCGAGTATTATTTTGTCTGAACAATAACTTTCGACATATAGAAATGATAGTACATGGCTATGCCATTCTTATTAAGACTTCATTTATGTTTTGACATTTGGCAACAATAATAAAATTTTATTAAAATATATTTGAACCGTTGGCGATTCCTTTATTTTATACGCATTTTTCCATCTTTAAATTTAATATATAAGTCACTTTTCTGAACAAACCCCCTCCCCCCTCAAAAAAAAAAAAAAAAAAAAAAAAAAAAAAAGAAAAGAAAAGAAAAGAAAGTAGAAATAACCTCCAGGGCCGTAGCTAGAAGTATACGATAGGGGGGGGGCTCAGGGGAATATAGGGGGGGGGGGCTCAAGGGAATGTAGGGGGGGGGGGCTCATATTTTTTTTTTCTCTCTCTAATGCAGAAAGATAAATTAGTGCATATGCACATTGTAGGTACTATGCTTCTCATTAAACTGTTGTAATAATTTCATTTTATGCTAAGAAAAGTATATCATGATGAAAATTTTGAATGTATAACTGGTGCAAAATTAAACATCCTGTTAGCTTCATATGTACCAATAGGATGAGGGAGTGTTGAAACACGTATTTTAGATACAATTTAGTAACTCTGCAAAACTGTGAAAGGATCTCAAAACTAAATTAGATTTTTGAACAGAATTTCATTTGAATTTTCGGAACATTTAGTGACCTTGGGACTTTTTCCAGGGGGGACTCAAAATATTTTAGGGGGGGGGGGGTGCCGCCCATAGCGCCCCCTTAGCTACGGCCCTGATAACCTCTCAAATCTGCCTTCTACACTGTATTTTCCAAAGTCTCCAAAAACTCTTCCTTAGCCGATTATCATATAAATACGAATTGAATAGTACACAAAATAAGCACATTCGTTACAATTCAGACAATGAAAGTCTTTTAACTTCAGTAAGTCTATTTCGATAGCTGCAATTAAAGAGAATTAACGAAAATTTAATTTTGGTCTCAAAATGGAAAAAAAATCGGACCCAAAAGGGTTAATGTAGGTGTTTGCCACATTGCCAGTAATTCTCAAATTACATACAATTCAAGATTTTGTTACATAGTGTATATTGTTATGTAATACAGGTAAACTTAACATCTTCGAATATGAAAAAAAAAATGAAATTTTAAAAATACATGCTGTGATAAATATTGGAACTAAGCACTAATGAATTAAAGCTAACTGCTGAATTATATTTGTATTACACACGATTCGAGATTAAATGAGTATTTTATGAATGTTCCCGGATACTTTCAGTCTGGAGTTCAGTGCTATGACCACTAGGCTATCACGGCCACACCAAGTGAGTTTTAGTAATAGCTATTAAAAATGTAAAACTATTAACTTAATTCGTTGCTAGCTTTTTTCAAGTAATTCTTACAGATTCCTTGTAACCGAGTAAGATTACTAAAAATTTTTTAGTAATTACAAGGATCACTAAATTTTTTTTAGTAGATCGACCCTTTTTTTTACAGTGTGGAAGGGTGGTTGTGGTGTAAGGAAGGGGTTATGGTAGAACTTAACCGCCTCTTTCATTTTGTTAACTGGGCGCTACTGAAATGCTATACATCGCGTTGTCACACCAGCTAGTATAAATAAAAATATCCTCATTAATGGTTTATTATTTAATTTTTTTTGCCTGAAGTTATTGGGTGGGGAAGAAGAGCTTTAGCCCATGGGTAAACCTCCTCACTTAGATGAACCTGCCTGAAGTTATTAGGCTTTTACATGAAATAGGCGGAATAAATGATCTCGACAGGTAACCGATACATGACACATGTAATTAATTTCAATGTAATTGTTTCATTTTCTGCGAGTCATCATTAACAATTGCCGCACTGACCGTGAGAAAAATTGAAGCACCGGTGTTATGTATCTTTTAATTGTATCTATTTTAAATTCTATGTAACAATGACTCTTAAGGCTACACTCCCTGCCCGAGAAGACACTTGTGATTTAATGCTGTTCCTATGGGGAGGTTATTTTCTAACATCTTGTTTGTATTTAGACATTTTTAAATATTTTTTGTTTTCACTGGATAGCTGAGGTCCTCTCTACACCGTTCTATTTTTACTCTTTCGATTTTGGTTGCAGATATTTTTTTGAAAGTTACACTTGCAGATATTTTTTTGAAAGTTACACGAAAGTTTCACTTTCGAAACTGGTTCCGAAAATAAAAGTAACTTTCTAAAATACAAAAGACAAAAAAAAAAAAAAAAAAAAAAAAAAAAAAAAGATGTTGAAAAGGACTTTAACTAACCAATGCAAATAATAATAATAATGATAATAATAATAAATAATTCAATAAAATTGTCTAAATGCAAGCGAGACATCAATAAATAACCTCCACATAGAAATAGCATTAGCTCGTTAAGGTCTCGCCGTCAGTAGCCGGAGCCGCGACACTGGTGTACCACGAGAGGTTCTCAACGTGTGTCAGGAAAATTTTAAGCGAATTCATATCTTATTTTAAGAATTAACTTAAATATCGACACTTATATATTTTGTTTTTATCTTAAAATTATCAATTACTAAACTTTCGCACATTTTTCAATTTTACACAATCGAATAATTAAAAGAAAAGGGTTAATAAAACACTATTATAAATGAAAGGCTCACTGCCATAATAAATCAAGTCAATTTTGTAAAAAAAAAAAAAAAAAAAAAAAAAAAAAACTTCTGCTTAGAGCGTATAGCTTCTGTTATTTTTACGACTACATCCCCGGAGACGAAAATTTGTTGAACAGATTGTATGCACCTTTCTATTTTTTTTTTTTTTTTTTTTTTTTCCTAAAATGGATTTGGTTTAATATGATTGTGAATCCCTGAAATGTTTTTTTTTTTTTTAAGTTTTTTCTGCTTTACAAAATTGAAGATCAACCAATTGTAAACAGTAAGAATTTGCTCTTTACGTTTCTCAAAAAATATATACTATTGGATCATATCGTATTAAGCATCCAGAAAACTTTTATGTTTTATACAACAACATTTTTAATATAAAATATTTTATTCTTAAGGGTTCCGGGACACATTTCAAAATAATATTTATTTATTGAGTTAAAATTTTGACTTTTTTTTTGTGAAGATTAACCGTTTTATATTTAAACAAAATCACATGATAAATTTTTTAAAAGTTTAAAAATTTTAAAATTCATTAAAAAATGTGGTAATTTAAAATCATTATAATTTAAAGTATCATTGGTAGAGTTTTAATTAGTTTTCATTTAAATAATCAGAAATATATGAGCTTTAATTTTGATTCAGTATTTTTTAAAATATTAATTTAAATAAAAATTAAAAATATTTAAAGTAAAAATTTGAAAAAAAAATCATATTTTTAAAAGTATTTTTTTTTTCTGAATCTAAATTAAAGTAAAACAATTTAAAAAGGCATATTCCAAGTTTGAGCCATATTTTAAATAGTTCTTCATTTATAACTAAATAGGACAAATGGTGAAAAAACCCATCATGAAGAGAAACGCATTTTCGCAAGCAGATATTGGAATTTGAACCATTGCTTGAAAAGTAGATTTTGAAAACAAATCAAAACTAAAAAATTAACATATCCTATTCCAATTAAGATAGAAACATTATTTAAACGTGATTTTAAGCAGAAAAAACAAAGAAATTTTTAATATAATAATTTTCTAGGTTTTTGTGTCCCGGAACTCCTTAATTGGAAAATTTGAATAAATGTAAGTTTGTTAGATTTTTCATTTTCTAACCTGTTGTGCAGTTTAAACTGAACTAAAAAAAAAAAAAAAAAAAAAAAAGGAAAAGATTCTTTCTGATGAAGCAATAAAAAACTGATTATCTAAATTAAATAGTTTATTTTTTAACTGCTTTTCTAAATTAATATTGTCCCAAATAAATATTGGCTCTACATTTAATAATTCAGTTTCAAATATGAAGCTTGGAAATTTTTTTAAGTAAAAAAAATCATTACCGAAGAGAAAAGTTGTATCTAAATATAAAAAATACATGTACAAAGTATAGCTTGAAAGAAAAATCAAATATATGAAAATATAAAATATAATGCAGTTTTAAAAATTAATATATCGTACGTATATTATAATCTATATATCAGAGAACATTGGTTAAGAGTGTAGTAGATCACGTTGGTGGTTTTAAAGAAAATTGATGTTTCAAAAATATTAAAATGGATAATTTCAAATGTTACAAATCCTCTGCAAAAAGAATTTTACAAAAATACCAATAAGAACAGAAGTTATGACTAAAATAAATTATATAAAAGCATTTTCTGAAGTGTTATATAAATTATCTGAAGTGTTATCTGAAGTGTTATATGTTTTCTGAAAAATGATTTTTAGGTGCGTTCGTAATTATGTAAATACGTAGCACCTATTGTTGTCGTTCAGTCCGTCCGTCTGTCCGTCTGTCTGTCCGCATATAACAACGCAAAAACTACCCAACCGAATCGTTTGAAATTTAAAATACATAACTATTACATAATTTTGTCGAATCATTTCAAATTTTATGAAAATCGGATGGATAGATCAATTACAGGGACAATCAAAAGGATTCCGTTACATTACGGTCAATGTGGAAAAAAGTTTCAAATGCATTTTAGTGGTGTTACACTCATTTGAACATAACAGAATTGACATGAATCTATGAAATATGTACTAAAAAATACATTTTGTACAATCTGTGATACGAAGAATGTTTATTATTAAATTACAGAGCCACACAAATGTATTCCACTAAATAATGTTATACGGGGAAACATTGTTTGGGGCGTGTTTTAATTATATTAAACAACTTCACATTTTATGAATAAGATATACGTTAATGAAGTATAATAAAAATTATTCCCTTCATATTTACAGGAACATAAAGATTTCGACCACTATACTGTATCCAAAGTACGCTCTACTATATCAGCAAGATCTGAATATTTTGAAACTTCGTTGTCGTACGAACGCAGCTCATTTGCTACGCTTCACGTGCAATTTCCAACTTGTTTGATATTGCCAGCGATTTTCTTTAAAAACTAACTATCACACAACCTTGAAAATATATATATTCCTAGTTTACATGTGTTAGTTTATGCTGAACCTTAATTTAGTCTGATTTTTTGTCACAAAAAATTGTGGATTGAAAAAATAAGTATACATATTTTGGTGAAATTTAGTGAATATGATTTAAAACAAAAACATTAATTATGCTAAAAAATTTGAATATACTTTCAAATTTAGGTTTAGTGTAAAATATAATATTGTCAGTAACAAAATATGAAACTTTAAACATATATCTGCTGTAGAATTTGTAAAATCATTCACGCAAAATGCATATTTCAGTATTCATAATTTTAAAAAACAACTTTTGTCGTTATGATTTAATAAGTTAATATTGCTAAATATAGTGTATTTGAATATTTTATCAAATCATAAGAATGTGTGAAAGGAAGGGGTAAAAATGTTGCGTTTCATTCAGTAGTTAACCCGGGAGGACGCGCGCAGGGCCTAAAAGACCCTGAGTGCGTATGGTTTTTACATTTGCAACCACTAATTTTTTTAAATAATCTTCAACTTATTTTACCGCAAAATTTGTAAGAATTGACTCCGTCTAAATAAACCGACTGTTTTAATTTGATTTTATTGCTGTCAAAGTTAAAACTATTCATACCCTGAATAGCGCGCGTTCTCCCGGGTTAAAAACAACGGAGTTTTTCGTACTGCTTCATGTACGGTTTCTGGCTAACTCAATGTGATCTGTAGAAAATATCTGTACCATCATATCTTTACTTTTTTTTCCATGCAGAATTAAAAATTATAAACTCGACGAGGAAAACATTAATACATACATTTATTAATATCTGAAAGTATGCATAACAAGAACAAGAAAAGGAGATTGCATTTAATATTTTTATTTTAAATGAATGTGAATAGTCGAATCTTCTTGGTTGGTTGATTGGTTGATTTTTGTCGTCCGATTATCTACGCTAATGGGATATAGGACCAGGGGGAGTGCCCTCCGTGGGGGTCTTTCTAAGGGAACCTAACCCGTATTTACGCAAGGTTCGAAGAAAACCACGGAAAATCGAATCTTCTTAATCAACATGTTATGCCAATCATAAAAAATTACAACATAAATCAGAACAAATTCAGCATTCAAATTTTATTTCGTAAATTAAAATGAAAATCCGAAGTCGCTAACATCAAATATGGTGAAGAAAAAAGATTAGATCTCTTGATTCTGCGTGACCGGCAAAAAGTGAAAATTAGGAAGATAGGACACAAGGAGACAGCTGCATGCAAACTAGCGCAGATATACCTGGCTTGCATACAAAATAAAAAATCGTCTAGCAGACGATTTAGACAGAGCATTTTGTTCTTTTTAAGGATAAAATTCTGTAATAAACAAAAAAAAAAAAAAAAAAAATACATCTTGGTAGCTCAAAAATATCAATTGCTTCAAGACTCATTGAACTTACTTAAAAAAAAGAAGTCAAATTTTTTCTTATTTTTGTTGCGAATGGCATGTTAGGAACGTGTAATGCACATAGATTCAGGTTTGATCTTCTTTAAGGGGACTTACCCTTTGAACATTTTAAAATTCAATTTAAGCATTATAAGTTGCATTTTTGGCAGAATAATAAAGGACTCAATAAATAAAAATGATTCTATTAAGAAATTATTTGTTTTTTTCTGGCAAAATTTTTAAAAATTAAATTTTTTTTTGGAAAACTTTAGTGGATTTTTAAATATATCTTCTCGTATAATTTTGAATATTTTGAGCTAATTTCCTTTTTAAACTATAGAAGTGTGCTGTATAATTTTAAGAATAGGATTTATCATAAATTAATTAGTTTAGGAGAAAATAAGTAAAATGTGCAAATATGTTTGAAATTACAGTAAAAACTGATTTTTTTTTTTCACATTTTTATCTATAAAGAAAAACTTTGTACTTTATTTGGAACCCGATACTAAGGGACAAACTTGCCCGCTCCCCCCCCCCCCCCCCAAAAAAAAAAAAAAAAATCGAGTAAGTTGAAAAAAATGTGTAAAAGTTTTATCACTCTGAACATCTCTATTTTTTCGAAAAAACATCTTTGAGTGGTTAGTTAAAAAGACAGCGATGTAAGAAAATCGCTTTAAACTGTATTTATAATACTCGGATCTTTACGAAACTTCATCAGAATGTACTAGTTATAAAAAAATATATATAATTTAAGCAAACAATTAGAAAATCGACATTTTTGTCATTTTTCTCCAAATGAAGGATAGTAATGAAATGTAAAATAAGGGCAATAAAGAAAATGTAATTGTATCGCAATCTTTTGTACGGTGTGGCACACTGTAACCCATGCTTAAACTTCCTCAGTGCACTAAGTTTAGGATAATGAAAAATGGTAGCAATATATGTATATATTTTTATTTAATAACAGAAGAAGCATGATCCACTCCGTCAGAAAATAACGTTTTTATGTACCCTAATTATCCCTTATTCTTTAGCAAATAATTTCCTTAGAGTTAGTTGTTGTGAAATTTTGTATCCTAAAGTCAGAGTTTAATATAATTTTCTGAATTTTCACTATATTTTACTGGATTTTTTACTTGAGTTGTTGCATGATGCTGACCCTTAAACCTTCGCTATTTATTTCTATTTATTTGCTTTGAGGTAGGCGCTACAGCTACTCGCCGGCATAACCTCCAATGATCACAAAAAACCATACAGAACACTTTATTACAGAATATCCAGTACATACATTATCACAGGGACAACACAGACACCCATGCCGCTAGCTGGACTCGAACCAGGGACCAGCGGTGTGGGAGCAGCCTCCGCTACTATCCACGCCACTAAGTCGGCAACCCCTTCGCGACGGAAGCCTTTTACAAAATTTTTATTGTTTTGTTGCCAGTTTTTAAAAACAAAAATTTGTGCCTCATTAAATCGAGAATATGCTCCTATTAAATAAGGCAAACTTTACAGTATAATTTTACCGGTGGGGATAAACAAGGTGTGTATTTATGGTGTATTTATGTCGACCGATTATCTACGCTACGGGATATAGGCCCTATGGGGTGGGTTGCCCTCCGTGGGGGTCTTTCTAAGGGAACCTAACCCGTATTTACGCAAGGTTCGAAGAAAACCACGGAAAACTTCGAACGGTTAGGCCGACGGTCGCGATTGGGTTCGAACCCAGCACCTACCGTCTACCAGTTTGGAGGTCAGAACCTCGCGGCCACTGCTGGGGCGGGGATAAACAAGGATTCTTAAGCCTTTTTGCGGCACGTATACGTGTCGCTCTTCCCCCAAGGGGTTAAATCAAGGAAAAGGAATATTTATTACCGTTTGCGCATGTCCAGATAAAAATTATTTCATGCAACTGCTCATATTTAATCAAATATTTAATTCATTTAAAGTACAATTACACAACATTTGCCGTCTCAAACTATTAGAATGCTAAATATAGCTTATGAAAATGTTTAGTAATGTTTATTCAGTTCATTACCTTTATTCTCTTTATCCGTTGAAACAACACGTACGAGGGGGAGTCTGAAAATAAGTTTCGGATTGCATCTGTGGACAGAGTTCCAGTGACGTAGAAAGCGGGGGTTGGTCCGCCCCGGGTGACATCCTCTAAGGTTTGACACCCAATGACCCAATCTTTATTTGGAAATATATATATATGTAATCTTATTAGATTTTGGAGAGGAATTTTGAAATAAAATGAAATTATTAGCGCAATAGAGTTAGTTTTCTTTTCTTTGAGAATGTGAAATTTTATACAGAATAATGTATCTAAATGTACCAGTTAAAAAAAACCTACTTATCCTATGAGTGGGTAGCAAAAGAAAATTTTAAAAGAAAAAAATTTCTTACGCATATAGACATCGCATTAACTTATGCAGACTGTAGGTTAAATAATAAAATAATCCTTTTTTTTTTTTTTATGCAGGAGCACTAAAGGTAAATAAGGAATGGTATGGCCATTTGTTATAATATAATAATGTAGAATTGTGATTGAAAAAATATAACGGATTGGAAGGGGGGGGGGGGGTTGACACCATAATGACTGGGGGTGACACCATTACATCCGCCCCGGGTGTCACCCATCCTAGCTACGCCACTGCAGAGTTGTGTATGAAAGTCAAAAAATAAAATGAGACATATCTTTATTTTCCCACATAATTACCAAGTACATGGAGACATTTGTCATGCCGTTTGATAAGCTTCAAAAAGCCCCCCAGGTAAACATCAGGGCATCGCATACGGACAAGCCGTTAAACGCTTCTTCCGTATGCAAAAACCCTGAGTCTTTTCTGGAGGCCTTTTTGAAGCTTATTAAGCGACATGACAAATGTCTCCATGTACTTGGTAATTATGTGGGAAAACAAAGATATGTCTCATCTTTAATGTCCCATTCTTTTTTTTTGACTTTCATACACAACTCTGACCAGAGTCGACAGGGGAAACATATTTTCAGCCCCTCATTTCATTTTCCCCCCCTCCTAAATGTTTTGCGTTTGGTAATTTTAAGGTAATTTTGAACAGTATTATTCTTTGAAAAAATTCCGTTTCTGCTATTTGCTGATACCGGGTATCCCAAAAATGACTGGTGGATTTCAAAATTCAATATTTTGCAAACGGTGATAGATATTTAAAAATTTTTTGCAGGAGGCTTATGTATAATGTCAGGAATTTTTTTACCGTAATTTTTTATTTTAGTTCGAGTTTCAAACAATAGGTGGCGCTGACGGTTATTGAAGACCAGGTGATCAGTGCTGAGTGAAGCGTCGACCTGGCCTTCAATCGCCGTCCGCGCCACCTATTGTTTGAAATTCGAACTAAAATAAAACATTACGGTAAAAAAACTCCTGACATTATACATAACCCTCCTGCGAAAAATTTTTAAATAGCTGTCACCGTTTGCAAGTTATTGAATTTTGAAATCCACCAGTCATTTTTGGGACACCCGGTATTTGGAATTAATGGTCATATTTTTCAAATTAAAAAAATTCTAACAATCAGTGTACAGTGCACTGTAGATTGATTGTTACAATTTTTTTAAATCTATCTATAAACTATCCAACTTTAATCTATCTATAATATCTTAAACTGTAACGAGCTTCATGTAGCTAGTTTAGTTTAAGATATTTATTTTACTAGTTAAAGACATAATACTATTGAATAACTTATATCAAAGAATACTTACGATATCTGCACTCATTGTATTGCAGGATCGGAGTGGTAGTGAGTAAGAAACACTAGGCCCTGCGTTGTTATATTCCATCATGCAACTGGAATTTTTCGATAAACCTTTCGGATAGATCATACCATTAAAATTAGATGTTGTTGCTATAGTAACTACGATGGTGTGACTGTTGCATGCAATATTTATATCGGATACAAGATTGGCACCTGGAAAAAATAAATCAAGATTTTTAGAATTGAAAATGACTTTGTTGCAATGCATTATAATTTTCATAGAAATAACACAAATTGCTAAATGCAAATGCATTTTTTAAAGGAGGTTTTTACAAATATAGTGATAAAAATAATGAGCATACTACAAATTAAACTATTTTAAAACTAGTCGTTGGGGGCCACCGTAATACTTACCCATCATGGATATGTATATGAAAATAAAACATGTGAAAACTATTTGTACAATGCATTGCAATTCATAAACAAAATTTAAATATTGTTAATATACATAGTAATACTTTATTAAAGAACTGCTGATGTACCAATTTTGACAAATTATATAAAACGCCAAACTACTCAAGTAGTACCGAACTGCGTAAAAGAAACATCCTTATAGCTCCAAAAATAATAATTCTATTAACTAACAATTAACTGTGTCGGATTAAGCGTCTCATTTCCAATTAAAATATACCTCTGAATTGAAATTTGAATGAAATACAGGGTCATAAAAAATCGAAGAATGTGGAAAACAGGATTACAAATATCTCGGCAACTAATAATCCGATGGACTTCGCTCTATATGCAAAATGTGTGTTATTTTATTGCGTTTTACGTTCATTCCTTAAAACAAAAAAATTTGAAAATTTTTATATACCTTTCATCAGAACGAATTTTTCGAGAGTCCGAAAAAAATAGTTCCGGATAATCGAGGTCGCTGATATTAAATAGGCTTCATCCCATTCTTACATACTAACTACATACAAAATTTCAAGTCTCTATCTCAATTTGTTCGGGAGATAGAGCGTTTACAGACAGACAGACGGACGGCAAATTTTTTTTCTAAAAATATGTTTTTCGGAATCTCCGCTATCTAAAACGTGTAAATCCGTCAATTTTTTTTCTTCGATTTTTAAAACGATTGCAAGACTTACCTTATACTACGTATGATGGGTAAGTAAAATAGTTTTAATATAATAAAATACCAATTTTTAAAATATTAAATTCTTTATCGACGGAATTCATTCTTATTTCAATGTAAAGTAACGCATCGGTAACGCGATTTTACGCGATTCGTGTCGACGTTAATGTTTTACTTACCCATCATACGTAGTATAGGCAAGTCTTGCAATCGTTTTGAAAATCGAAAAAAAACTTTTGACGGATTTACACGTTTTAGATAGTGGAGATTCCGAAAAACATATTTTTAGAAAAAATTTTTTGCCGTCCGTCTGTCTGTCTGTCTGTCTGTCTGTCAGTCTGTCTGTCTGTAAACGCTCTATCTCCCGAACAAATTGAGATAGAGACTTGAAATTTTGTATGTTGTTAGTATGTAAGAATGGGACGAACCCTATTTAATATCAGCAACCTCGATTATCCGGAACTATTTTTTTCGGACTCTCGAAAATTTCGTTCTGATGAAAGGTATATAAAATTTTTTGAATTTTTTTGTTCTAAGGAATGGACGTAAAAGGCAATAAAATAACACACATTTTTCATATAAAACGAAGTCGATCGGATTATTAGTTGCCGAGATATTTGTAATCTTGTTTTCCACATTCTTCGATTTTTCATGACCCTGTATTTCATTCAAATTTCAATTCAGAAGTATATTCTAATTGGAAATGAGACGCTTAATCCGACGCAGTTAATTGTTAGTTGATAGAATTATTATTTTTGGAGTTATAAGGATGTTTCTTTTTCGCAGTTCGGTACTACTTGAGTAGTTTGGCGTTTTATATAATTTGTCGAAATTGGTACATCAGCAGTTCTTTAATATAGCATTATTATGTATATTAACAATATTTAAATTTTGTTTATGAATTGCAATGCATTGTATAAATAGTTCCACATGTTTTATTTTCATATACATATCCATGATGGGTAAGTATTACGGTGGCCCCCAACGACTAGTTTCGTTCGCAATTGATATTTTTACTATTTTTTAAACAAAACTGTTTTGAGAAAGTTAATAAATCAAATTACACTTTGGCGATTAAATATATAAAACAAGAAAGAAAAAATCATTCGTTAAGCATAAGTTATGAATCACTTTACAACACATTCAGACTAAAGTAACAAAACTGCACCATTTAAAAAAATAAAATATTACGTCTCATTTCACCATATGGAAATATATAACGTATTTCAAAACCGAATTTCAGCTGTTCTCATCTGCAATCGAAAAATTATCTGAAAACTTTAGCAACCCTGTATATGATACAGAGATTTGTATCTATTAACAATATGCATTCCAAAATTCAGTTCATTTAAGAGATACACATATTTCAGATGACAATTCCCTCTAATAAGGAGAATGGTATGGGAATACTTTTGTGCAGCCGTGTATATGAGGTATAGAATTTATGTATAAAGAGTAATGTGCAAGAAACTAATTAAATTTAAAACCGCATACCGAATTTTAAAACATACTTTTCAGCAATTAATACGCAAAGACAGTATTGTAGCTGATTTCTTTTGTGTGTCTTGTAAATTAATAAAAAATGCTATGTTTTAACTTTCTATTTTAACGCAATGAAATTCAGTGATTTATATCAGTTTCAATACAGTTGAAATAGGGTAATGTCATTAAAATACTCTCCAAACAATTTTTCTTCTTATACCATAATGTAATCGAATTCTTTTAAGTGTCCCCGTAAATGAACCTTTAATTGTACATATAGTTCATATGCAATGCCGAACATGCTTTGGTGGTTCTAAATAAGCTTTATCAATTGCATGAAAATCCGAGTATATTTACGGGAGTCAGAGCGTGGACAGACGGACAGACAAACCAAATGCATAAGCACTTTCAACTTTGTTGGAAAGTACTAAAAATAAATGATAAATTCAATTAACTGCAATTGGATGAGAAGAGAGATCAAATTATTGGGCCAAGCCTGGTCCCGCCCCATGTGCCCATATAAGTTTTCTTCACTATAACCGAAAAATCAATGGGATATTTAACACTAGAACCGCGGGAAATTTTACTCGAATTGTATAAAAATAATGCACATCAGAATTTTTATTAAAAACTATTTAACTTATCTTATTAAATAACTTTTGTAGAGCTTATATGTAACTTATTTTAAGAAGATTCATTTGGTTTGAATCGGCATCTTTTCACGGAGTCCGGGTCAAAATGACCCGTCTCCGGGTTCTAGTGTTAAAGACAAAATTTCATTACAGCACTTCTTTATTAAAAAAAAGAAAAGAAAAAGGAAGTAAAGTTAGAATAAAATGATGTAATATGAAAGATAACGTACTTTTAACAAATAAGAATTTATACACTTCTCTGGAAAGTAGATAAAAATCTATTATATATTTTTGTCGATAAACCGGTTATGTACTCCAGTGAGTTATTTTAATGGTTACTTGGAGGCCTACAAATCTCTTAATGTAATGCAGCAACAGGCATAAAAAAAGATGAAACGCACCACACATTTTTTATTGAATTAAAAGCTAACATTAATTCTTAAAACATCGTTACTTTTCTTTTTCTTCCTTTTTTTTTTTTTTTTTTTTTCTTGAGGTAAAGAAATATGAACAGCCATTACAGTCGTTAATACGCCTGTTACAGCACCTTTGTAAGTATATATAAATTCACCAGAAGTACAGGGGAGAGAAAAAACTTCTTTCGCATTAGAAAATTTATTTCATTAAGTGAATTTATTAATTTCCGCATAGCTAGGGAAAGGAAATTTGATTTTTATTAGCTACCATGCTTTTCTTGCAGTTATACATTATTTGCTTTTCACATTGTTTCAAGAATTCTTAATTTTAGAATTCAATAATTCATTAACAACAATTAAGATAAAATAAGTGATAAGTTTATTAGATAGTTTATACATTTTATTACAGTTACAAATTAATGAATAAAACCTCATCAGAGGTTTATTATTATTATTTTTTAAATTCTAAGTTACTTTAAACACGAAAAAAAAAGAGGTTCGTTTTTAAAAATGTTTATACAGTGTTTCGGGGTTGGGTTGAATTGAAAATTCTACTTTAATCGTATATCGTATTTATCTGTATATCGAAATGCTTTTGCAGAACAGTCATAAATGTTTAAAATGAGTATAGTTACTAGAGTATGGCTATCAAAAACAAAAGTAAAATACACGTATTTGCCTTACAGGTGGAAAACGTTAACATATTAAGGGACACAACCACATCGTAAATAGAAGTGAAAAAAAAATCCCGGAATTCATTTGGAAACGAATATTTAATGCGAATATTATCTGTTTTATCACTTTCAACTTCTTTTAATTTTCTTTTACTTTCTTTTTTTTTTTTTTCTTTTTGAGGCGTATGCCTAAATTCAGAAACTTTCATCAGAATCATCCTGAGTCATAGTATCATAATATGAATTGTGTTGTTTAAATGATGAAGGTAAGTGAGATCGAGGCAGACCTCACAAGATGCATATTAATTGTGTTTAAACCGAATTTGAAGTTCGTGAAATCCCTGTGCTTCTTTTTGCTACGAAAAATCAAGTTTTTCCTGGGGTGGTCAACCAGATTAATCTTTTTTTTTTTTTTCTTTTTTTTTACAATTCTTATGTTTGATGAAGAGTAAAAATAACAATGTAAAAACAGACTGTTAATAGCTTTTTTTTCTTTTTTTTTCTTCTTTACCTTTAGAAAAGAAAAAAAAAAGTTGCAATCTATAATGATATAATCAAAGAGGTTCAATCAAAGATTTGGACTTGAATTTGTTTTTTATTTGGGTAAATAAGACTTTACAAGTTCTTTGGTATAATATAATAATATGATTTATAACATAATATGTTTGAAAGTTCTTTCTTATAATATAATAATACGTTGTAGTACGTATACAAGTTCTTTCTTATAATAGAATAGTACGTTGTAGTATGTATACAAGTTCTTTGACAGTTTTTACAGCTCTTAAATTATTTTTTAAATATTAGAGTTTTTAAATTCTTATTTTGTGTGTATTTAATAAATTAAAAAATATTTTTGATGTAAATATAGCAGCTGCGCTAAGCCTTTTTTCTCGAGTATCGAAAAGATTTGATTTTAATGTGAGGTAGGCCGAAGTATTATATTTAAGTAATACATTTTACATAACACAAAGAATGAGTACAAAATACCATTTTAGATGGGTTGTTTGTGCCTTTGCAGGTATATTTCATAGCATAATGGCTTTTCTTTTTTTTTTTTTTTTTTTTTTTTTTTTTTTAACGGGAACACGAAAATTTTCTGAGCAGGATTCCGTAGCAGGATATAACAAGCATTAAAAAATAAATTTTCTGGACAATGTTTAAAAAAAATGTTATTATTACTTTAAAGCTTTATTATTTTTTAGTACACATTATTACTGTTTATGATAAAATTTCGGGGTTCTACAGTCGTTATCTAAAAATTAAGATGTCGCATTTTCGGCGACTTTGAAAGATGTACTGCCACCTTCAAAGAAATAATTAAGATTATTTCTTTAAAGTTTCAAACAAGTTGGGCAAAATTTTAAAGTTAACAATATTTGCACTTACTAGTTTTGAGTTCTGCTTATTTTTAATAAAACAACTTTTTTTTGAACGCAAGAGGCTAAATTTTCAAATAATTTATACATTTACAAGAGTAGGAGTAGTGACATTTTGAGCGCAAGTCTACTGGTCGGACCGTAAAGATGTTCAAACAAATTCTCACTTTTTAGTTTTATTATTTGTTAATTATTTTAAGTTAAAAAAAAATCGAGTCTACTTTTTTTGCTGTTTATTTGATTGAAGTCAATTCCCCTGGAAGAGCCGAATTCCGATAATTTGAACCGGTTTTAACTTCCTCTGTACGGGTTTATATGCTGTCATCTCTGTATTGTATTATTTCATCACCATCAAACAAAATTAAATCAATAAAATTCATAATAATTAGATCATCCGGTTTATATGATCGAAACTTTTTAAAAATGCAATGAAAGTGTTTGTTTTATTTATTTATTTTAATATCCATAATATTTTTCAAACTTTAGAAAACTTAACAATTTTTATGCATGCTCCTGAGAATCTGTATTTGACACTAAAACAATTAAAAACACGTTTACAAAAGAAAGAAAGCATCACTTTTGTCAAACCAATGTCAATGAATCAGAGGAGCAGAATTAGTACAAATGAGATGTAAATTTATTTAGAATTAAGAATAAATTCCCTTTATAATTATATTTGTGGTGGTTACTCCATAACCCCTCCCATATATTTAATTTAATTCATTTTATTAGCCATTTTATTTCATATCACCTTCCTTTTTATTAATGTTCTCAATTTAAATTTAATTTCGGTTTCGCTTATTTTCATTTCGTCGCCTGTAATGTTTTCTTTCTTGCTTAGCTTTCGAATGTTCCAAGCCGGTAAAATTTTGTTTGAAATCATTCCTTCCGGTTTTAAATTTGTTCGAGAACTTTCTCGCTAGTTCTTTTGGGTGGAACTTCCGTTTATTCGGACACACCCCTAACCTATCAAATTAAATTCCACAGGTGACGTATTTCAAGCCGTTAAGTACATGGCCACCAGCTTTGGCCTTCCTTCTTAAGATGGTTATCAATTTTATTCTTAGTAGTTACATATCTTTTCATACTGTATATTGTAATTTGGCTTAGTTTTTCCTCACCCCCTCTGTTGCTAACTGCCAAATTGGCGTATTTTGCATTTACAATAACCCTTTCTCCTTTTCCCCTGGGCTCGCGGCCACCTGCGTCAGTTGCGCCGATAGACACCTGCTGTGATGGATGCAGTCGCATGAGTGAAAGTTCGGGGCAGAGGTGCTCCCCCGTTAACGAAGGATGGAACGGTTTTTTTTGTTATGTTGAGATTATTACGATGCTGATTTTTTTTAAGTGCGGCAAAGAAAAAGTGCTGCCCTCAAAATTCATCTAGGAAAGTGATGTTGATTTCTGTTAAGCCAAGTCCCTCTGTGCTGCGAGGAGCAATGAAGTGGTTTAATGCATTCCTGAATGTATTCGTTTGTGCCTTCTCTTTTTGGAAATGATGTTGAGTTTTTAAGGCGGCCAGTAGCAAGGCACTTCTCACTGCAATAGCATCCCGAAAATTGTTTTGTTTGTGCATTCTCTTCTTGGATTACGGAAATTATATAAGGTCTCATTATACGTCTTCAGTTTATGCTCTCGTGTTATCTTCACAAGTGTTGTAAAAATGTCGTCACGTATTTTATAAATATTCATTCATTTTCTCATCATCTCTTCATCAACGAGTTTTCTTCTACAAATCTAATGTACCCAATAGTGCGGCAAAGAAAAAGTGCTGCCCTCAAAATTCATCTAGGAAAGTGATGTTGATTTCTGTTAAGCCAAGTCCCTCTGTGCTGCGAGGAGCAATGAAGTGGTTTAATGCATTCCTGAATGTATTCGTTTGTGCCTTCTCTTTTTGGAAATGATGTTGAGTTTTTAAGGCGGCCAGTAGCAAGGCACTTCTCACTGCAATAGCATCCCGAAAATTGTTTTGTTTGTGCATTCTCTTCTTGGATTACGGAAATTATATAAGGTCTCATTATACGTCTTCAGTTTATGCTCTCGTGTTATCTTCACAAGTGTTGTAAAAATGTCGTCACGTATTTTATAAATATTCATTCATTTTCTCATCATCTCTTCATCAACGAGTTTTCTTCTACAAATCTAATGTACCCAATTCTTCGATAATCTTTTTATTCTCCATCCTCTGAGAAGTAGGCAGAGGTGAAGAACTGTTTTGTTTTCAAGAAATAATATTATAGTTTACATGATGTCTTGGTGAAGATTTTTCTTTCGTCAGGTGAAGAAATTTTATTTGCATAAGTCCTTTTTACTTCATTATCTGGCCCAATATATATATAATTTTTTTTTTAATATTTACGGGGCGTTATAAAGAAAATATTGGCATGTATCTATACAATATGAAGTATGATGTATTTTGTTTTGAAAGTTCATATTATGAGAGGTGTTCTTTTTCAAAAAGAAATAATAATTTATTCTCCTTTTATGTCATGAAGAAAATTGTTTAATTACATGTTGTTGAGATATCTAGAATATGTTATGAAAAGAATTTTTATTGCTTCGAGATAGCAATAGTTGTGATTAACATATGTTATGAAATGGTTGTTTATCAAGTGAGAAATTAATATGTACGAGTCACCAAAAATATAAATTTGTGAAGAAATATTTATTCATGAAAAAGCAACAAGTTCTTCATGAAATAAAATATATTTTTTTTTTCTTCGAAAATTGTTCGTATATTAATTTCTTGTGCCTATTGTCTGGATTTATTTGTCATCAAAAGCCAAGGATTCAACAGGTAACTTTTTACCTTTTTAATTTTATATTTTTATAACTTTATACTTGATTTTTCTTCATCATTGGATAAAGAATATTTTTATTATTTTAAATGAAATAATGAAGAGAGTAATTAGGGTCGTTTGCAGGCCCCCATTCTCCGTGATGTGCTATCATTATCACGATCACTTTGGCCTAATTGTGGGTAGAGGCAAATAAAAAGTGCTTTTTCCACTTTCAAATAAACATAACATTATATTTTCTTTGATACCCTGACCAAAGCGTCAGCTCAAACACAACACTTAATTTCCTTTGGTGCAGTGACCAACGCTTGAACATTCTTCATTATTTTTTTTTCAAGTTATTTTTCTTCATATAGTGATTAATGTTTTATATAATTATATTTTGTTGGGTATGGTGCAGTAATCAAATACAATATTTATATTGATCTTGTATTGAAATATTATCTTTTTCTGGAGCAGTGCATTATATATACAACATAATTTATCAATATATTTCTTCTTGCATTATTATAATTTATAACTAATATATGCATTATTTAACGGTGGTACTGGTAAAAATTATTGTTCATGCTAAGATAAATTATTCTTCTTGTCATACATGTAATAATTTATGTTTTGAGCCATATTATATATAAATATTTACATAAAATTTTTTGGGTCTTATATTCTTCATATAAGCGAACGTGTCAATTCTCAAATAAAATCGTCTGTGAACACAATGGCTTCACAAGGATGTGATATACCAACTGCTCTAAAAATTCACCAATCCATATATAATGCTACACCTCATCCAGCCACAAAATTCACTCCAAATCTTCTTCATTTTGGCAGAGAAATAAATGATATTTATTCCAATTATAAATCTCAAGTTTCATGGAAAATTCTCAACACTGCATATGAAATTCATAAATTGATGGATGTTATTGAAAAAATATACTATCAAGCTTACAAGAATAACGAATCATCCAGACAAAAGGTGTACCAAAAATCCAGAGAAAAATTAAAGTTTTCCAACATCAATGTTAATGACATTGTTTATGCAAAATTTCCTACTGTGTTTAACAAAAAGATACAAGGCCCATACGTGGTCAAGAAAATAATTTCTCCTGTGCTCATTCAAATTCAAGATCCCAATAATAGTCATGCTTCACCAATGTTGATTCACACTAATCGAATCTTGAAGCTTCAAAAGAGAAATGAAGCACTGCAACATCCTTCAGTTTCTTCAAAAGGTGCATCACATGATCAACCAGCTGTTGATAATGCATCCTCCACTCCTGTGAGACAGCACTCTTCTATTCAAGTTTCAAATCATGATGCAGCTTGTAATACTTCTCCTCAAATTCTTTCTTCTTCTAAATGCCAGCAAACATCTTCATGTCCCAGTAAATCGGTACTGTCACAAGCTCCTCCTGATGGCACTCATACTGGTGCTAAAAGCAAATCCACTCAATATAGAAGTTATGATCTTCGTCCTCGCAATCATAAACTACATAAAAAATAGACTAACTCTCTTTTTCCTTTTACAGGATGACTTTTGCTTTGTAATATATTCAGTCGAAGCTAGCCGTACTGATTGTCCAGCAAGAAGAATCGCTATGTAATTTTTTTTTTTTTTTTTTTTTTTTTTTTCTTTTCTCCAGGCTGCAGGCAGCTGTTATTTTTTTTTCATTTTATTTAAGTCTTCTTCTCCCTGGTACAACTCAACGGTCATCCTCGGGATGTATGTATGAATTTTAATAGTTTTATTAGTTACTGCATTTATCTATAAGTCATAATTTTTACAATATTTACACATAATCTCATGTATGCCATACTTTTAAATTTTATAAAGTCTTTAATTACAATAGTTGATGCAAAAATTGAGAAAGAATTTGTCTTTGTTAGAATATGATATCATTATTTAAAGTTATTTTTGACAAATGTTTCATTCTAATAAGAAAGGTGAAATTGTAATTGATATAAGGTAAACATAAAGATGAGTACTCATCAAATTATTTTCTCTATTGTGTCTGCTCTTTACAATGCATGCATGTTTTAACATTTAACCTCTTTTAAAAAAAAAGAAAAAGAGAAAAGAAAATGCATGATAAACTTATTCATACTAATATTTCTTCTCTTCTTGTTGAAATATAGAAAGTGAATGACTCACCATAAGTAGTATATAATATTTTTTTTGTATACTTTTGGGTATTTATACTTTGGATCCAAAGATGTTGATTGAGGCATTATATATATATTTATCCAAAGATGTTTAATGAGTCATTATATATATTTATATAAAGCAAATTCTTGATTTATGACAAATGCAAAAGTGATCACTTACTTAATTTTTTTTTTTAAAAAAATGTTTGAAAATTACAAGTAAATATGTTCTAGATATCTTCTATATAGAAATTTTGACACAATTGATTTTTCTTTGTAAGTTGACATTATCAAGTCATATATAAGATTGACATATTCATATAAGTTTCTTCCTTTTTTTTCAGAATATTAAACATCTTATGTTTTATGTTTATTTTGAATGAAGTATAGTATTAAAGGTATTTATGCAATTATTGTCAATTTATATTGAAAATGTTTAAGAATATTCCTTTATGAGAGTGTAAAAATTCTCTCGTTGAAAATTATTATATTCATTTTGAAGATATTTTTATTGAAAAATAATATCATGCTTTTGTTGACATTCTTTTTGCAACTTAATTATTTTTATTTTCTGCAAAAATGTGTTATTGAATAATACTAAAGTTTATTCATTTAAGATTTATTGAAAGCTTAAAAGGCTATGTGGTGATATAAGAAAATTTTTTTTTATGAGAGCATAACTAATCTCTCTACACCATTTATATATATATTTTTGTTCAACTTTCAACTTACAAATTCATTCAATTTATTATGTGTTATTTGAAACCATATATGTTATATATAGTTATAACATGATTCATATACAGTTATAGTATATTTCATTTTTGTTCACAACTGAGAATATAAATATACATATTATTGTGTAATCAAATATTTTGACATTGCTAAAGCATTCTACTATTATAAGTGCATTGTGCACAGCCTAACAAGAGACTCTTCAAAGTTATGGACTGTTTTTCTGCACATAGACTTTAATTTTTTTTTATATGATAGATACCTCTGAAAGAAACTTTATATACCTTTCATGTTAACATTTACTACAGTTGGTATATTTTCATAAGGATTACTATCATAACAGTAATTATTTTTTTTTATTGTTTAAATATCATGTACAACAATTATGTATATTCTTATAACTATTTCTGATATATTTATTTTGTGTAATTATTTAGTATATTTGTACATGTGTTAGAAAATATTGTCTCGATGAAAAATTGTCATTTTTGTCATCTCACCAATATTTTCTTTTGGGGGACCCTGGGTAATATGTGGTGGTTACTCCATAACCCCTCCCATATATTTAATTTAATTCATTTTATTAGCCATTTTATTTCATATCACCTTCCTTTTTATTAATGTTCTCAATTTAAATTTAATTTCGGTTTCGCTTATTTTCATTTCGTCGCCTGTAATGTTTTCTTTCTTGCTTAGCTTTCGAATGTTCCAAGCCGGTAAAATTTTGTTTGAAATCATTCCTTCCGGTTTTAAATTTGTTCGAGAACTTTCTCGCTAGTTCTTTTGGGTGGAACTTCCGTTTATTCGGACACACCCCTAACCTATCAAATTAAATTCCACAGGTGACGTATTTCAAGCCGTTAAGTACATGGCCACCAGCTTTGGCCTTCCTTCTTAAGATGGTTATCAATTTTATTCTTAGTAGTTACATATCTTTTCATACTGTATATTGTAATTTGGCTTAGTTTTTCCTCACCCCCTCTGTTGCTAACTGCCAAATTGGCGTATTTTGCATTTACAATAACCCTTTCTCCTTTTCCCCTGGGCTCGCGGCCACCTGCGTCAGTTGCGCCGATAGACACCTGCTGTGATGGATGCAGTCGCATGAGTGAAAGTTCGGGGCAGAGGTGCTCCCCCGTTAACGAAGGATGGAACGGTTTTTTTTGTTATGTTGAGATTATTACGATGCTGATTTTTTTTAAGTGCGGCAAAGAAAAAGTGCTGCCCTCAAAATTCATCTAGGAAAGTGATGTTGATTTCTGTTAAGCCAAGTCCCTCTGTGCTGCGAGGAGCAATGAAGTGGTTTAATGCATTCCTGAATGTATTCGTTTGTGCCTTCTCTTTTTGGAAATGATGTTGAGTTTTTAAGGCGGCCAGTAGCAAGGCACTTCTCACTGCAATAGCATCCCGAAAATTGTTTTGTTTGTGCATTCTCTTCTTGGATTACGGAAATTATATAAGGTCTCATTATACGTCTTCAGTTTATGCTCTCGTGTTATCTTCACAAGTGTTGTAAAAATGTCGTCACGTATTTTATAAATATTCATTCATTTTCTCATCATCTCTTCATCAACGAGTTTTCTTCTACAAATCTAATGTACCCAATAGTGCGGCAAAGAAAAAGTGCTGCCCTCAAAATTCATCTAGGAAAGTGATGTTGATTTCTGTTAAGCCAAGTCCCTCTGTGCTGCGAGGAGCAATGAAGTGGTTTAATGCATTCCTGAATGTATTCGTTTGTGCCTTCTCTTTTTGGAAATGATGTTGAGTTTTTAAGGCGGCCAGTAGCAAGGCACTTCTCACTGCAATAGCATCCCGAAAATTGTTTTGTTTGTGCATTCTCTTCTTGGATTACGGAAATTATATAAGGTCTCATTATACGTCTTCAGTTTATGCTCTCGTGTTATCTTCACAAGTGTTGTAAAAATGTCGTCACGTATTTTATAAATATTCATTCATTTTCTCATCATCTCTTCATCAACGAGTTTTCTTCTACAAATCTAATGTACCCAATTCTTCGATAATCTTTTTATTCTCCATCCTCTGAGAAGTAGGCAGAGGTGAAGAACTGTTTTGTTTTCAAGAAATAATATTATAGTTTACATGATGTCTTGGTGAAGATTTTTCTTTCGTCAGGTGAAGAAATTTTATTTGCATAAGTCCTTTTTACTTCATTATCTGGCCCAATATATATATAATTTTTTTTTTAATATTTACGGGGCGTTATAAAGAAAATATTGGCATGTATCTATACAATATGAAGTATGATGTATTTTGTTTTGAAAGTTCATATTATGAGAGGTGTTCTTTTTCAAAAAGAAATAATAATTTATTCTCCTTTTATGTCATGAAGAAAATTGTTTAATTACATGTTGTTGAGATATCTAGAATATGTTATGAAAAGAATTTTTATTGCTTCGAGATAGCAATAGTTGTGATTAACATATGTTATGAAATGGTTGTTTATCAAGTGAGAAATTAATATGTACGAGTCACCAAAAATATAAATTTGTGAAGAAATATTTATTCATGAAAAAGCAACAAGTTCTTCATGAAATAAAATATATTTTTTTTTTCTTCGAAAATTGTTCGTATATTAATTTCTTGTGCCTATTGTCTGGATTTATTTGTCATCAAAAGCCAAGGATTCAACAGGTAACTTTTTACCTTTTTAATTTTATATTTTTATAACTTTATACTTGATTTTTCTTCATCATTGGATAAAGAATATTTTTATTATTTTAAATGAAATAATGAAGAGAGTAATTAGGGTCGTTTGCAGGCCCCCATTCTCCGTGATGTGCTATCATTATCACGATCACTTTGGCCTAATTGTGGGTAGAGGCAAATAAAAAGTGCTTTTTCCACTTTCAAATAAACATAACATTATATTTTCTTTGATACCCTGACCAAAGCGTCAGCTCAAACACAACAATATTATTCAATTATTTGAATTTAAAATAAAGAATAATAAGCTTATAAATACATGACGTAATTATATTGCCATTACTTAAATTTTAAGTGAGTTAATTAGACTAATAATAACAAACTTACAAATTCCCTTCCGAAATATTTTTCAAACTACGAAAGCATTATGTACCTCAGTAGTACAATTTTTTTTTCTATGAAAACAAGATAAATCTCAATAATGCACCATATTCGCGCAATCGGATATCCAGGGTAAAATTAGTCTGTTGGAGCTGGCGCTATTATCTTTAGAATATTAGCATTGCATTCTATATAATATGTATTATTAATGCTCTTAAAAAAAAAATACTGCACAAATATTTATTATTGTGGAGTAGATTATAACATTGTAATATAAATTAAAAAAATATATATTTTTCTGTATACGACAACATCCATTAAATTTGCAAAATTTCAGTTAAACTTTGTGTACGCAACCTGGGTCGAGGATAAAAGTCGTGTGCTGGCCTTACTTGCTTTTGAATATAGCATAGCGTTCTATAGATTGTGTACTACTAATGTTTTTTTTGTTAAAAATACCGAAAAAATATTCATTATTGCGTGGCAATAGATACTTAATAATTTGTAATATAAATTAATTATTTTTTTTATATCCAAGAATATTCGGTAAATTTGCAAAATTTCAATTAAACTTTATGTACGCAACCTGGGTCGAGGATAAAAGTCTTCGGTATTGGCGGCTGTGCATGTGCATACTTGTAGTACACTGAATAGAATAACGGATCAAGATACCGCCGGCTCTGGAGAATGATGTCACGTGCATAAGGTCCGTAGCTTATGTTTCTTTTTTCATATCTTAAATCAGTTAAATTAATATGAAAAAGAAAAAAAACCCAACTCTTTCTCGTGTTTATAACCTCAGTCACCTAAATTAACCTTGACTAATATAATGCAATGTCTTCCCTATTTACCATTCAGTTGATGGTGCCTTCCGCAATACGCAACTAATGTTAATAATAGGCTAACATATATAACACGTGACATCTTAATTGGTTTCTTAAGCTTGCCAATTCATTTCAAGATTAAAAATATTGTAAGGTTAACGAATGCTTTTTTTTTTCTTTGCTCTTCGTGAATACAAGTTGAGCTTAAGCCACTTTTTTTCCATGATTTCTTTGAAGTCATTGTATGCTAAAAACAATGACTTGTGTTCTAAATAATCACGTAGCTCGTTTGAAGAACAAGATTAGATTTTTTTTTTTTAAATCATAGTATCGTTGCTTTCGATTTCACCTTCTGATGAGGGATTTGAACTCTGTATAATTCGTATGTTTTTGGCAGTAGGTTATTAATAAAAATTGCAGGTATACATATCATCATTAGGAATTGATCTTAAGCACGTACTTATATTAAATTATTAAAAAATATCTAGTTTTTTTTTCTGCTAATGATATCTACATATTATAAGGATGTTTCATTTGGTTAGCAGTGTTTACCTAAGAACGCATCAATAATTTCTTCCATAACACCCACCCCTCCTACTCTCCTTATTCGGGCCCGAGTTTGTTTATTTGTTTGTATTTTGTATTTATTTTTTTTTTAGATGAGAAAATTCCATTTTTTTCACTATGTTTTTTTTTGTTATAAATACAGTAATACATGTGTCATAATTATATACGAACCCTCTTTCAGGCGCCTTACTTTTATGTTGGTTAATTTTACAAAAGCGAAAAATTTTCATTTTACCATACAACTTTTTTTTTTTTCGATTTTTACTGCAACTATACGGATGTTTGCCTATTAGGACTCAATCCAGAACACACGAATCCGGATATTTGGTCTTTTACTGTATTTAGAACCATATAGCACTGTTCAACTAATTTTTTTGATTGCAATAATTATGTACGCACCAGGGTTGGCAAGTTTTTGACAGTGTGCGGTTTTATCCGGTTAAAACCATGGTTTAAACCGTCATGGCTAAAACCTTTTGTCAAAAACCTCGTCAGAAACCTCAAATACTACACTGATCTGTAAAATTTCACATTAAACATATGTCACAAATATACAATAGATGTAATATTAAAAATTCAGTTTTACTGTATTGTATATTATCATTTCCGAAAAAATTTTTTTTGTCATAAATCTGAAAATTTGGCCTGCCTCCAAACTTGCTCAACTAGCAATGCTTCTGCTATCAAAGCCCTGCTAGCTCAGCACCAATTGAGAGAGTATTTTGTAACTTTGGCTTCATACATTCTAAACTCAAACTATTTGGGTGTAAATAAATGTGCTAAATTGGTTAAGTGCTATAGGATACTGTAGGGTAAAATTGATCCTGATTATTAACTGTACAAAATCATTTTCTTCTGTTTGAACATTCTAGAAAACAATGTTTTATTGCAATTAAAGTAATTTATTTTTTTTTAATTATTAAATTACAGTATAATTAATTTTAAATAAAAAATTACTCAATGTTTCTCTCTTGTTCTTAAATTGTTTAAAGCACATTACACGTTTTTGACGGTTTAAGCCAGTTTTTGACGGTTTAAACCAGTTTTTTACGGTTTAAACCAGTTTTTGACGCTTGTCATGTCAAAAATCAGTTTCTGACGTCAGAAACCCAACCCTGGTACGCACCCTTATAAGATCGTGCATTTTAGACTTCTTCCTGGTGTGTTTTGCATTACTTTGGAACAATCATTTGGTCAAAGATAAAATTGTACTCTACTATCTACCTCGAGCAAAATTATCCGTATTTAAAGACATTTCAATCGCTGATTAAACTTTTCTCCGAGCACGATGAAGCAAGCGCGTCATCTCATTTTTTAGAAAAGGTAGTTTGATAGGGTGAAGGGTGATATACCGGTAACAGAAGGTCAATGTTCGACGAATTACCTGAAACCAGATGTTATTACGATTGGTTATGGAACTGGACAATTTCAAGTAAAGAGTACCGTATGATGAAACAAAGAAACGGAAAACCATAAACGTAAGCAGGGGTGTTGGGAAGCCCCCCTCCCCCTCCGCTCAGTATTAGAAAATAATAAGACATGACACGAAATAATAAGAGAATATGCCAAGTAAATACCACCCTCTTCCCGACGAAAATGTTGTATGTCCATGCAGTGATGAATTCAGGATGTGGCTCTGCTGGAATATTCTCCCAGAGCATCGAAATCTCACCCCCGGAGCTACAAAAATCACTGCCGCAGGAAAAAAAATGTTTGAATTTAACATTTTAAACTTTGAATCTAACATTACCAAGTGATATCGAAGGATTGATTTCGAACAATCAATTGGTCAAAGATAAAATTGTACTGCACTATCTATCTCAAGCAAAATTACCCATATTTAAAGACATTTCAGTCGCTGATTAAACTTTTCTCCGACATGATGAAGCAAGCGCATCATCTGATACTTTTGAAAAAATAGTTTGGTAGGGTGAAGGGTGATATGTCGGTAACTGAAGATCAATGTTCGATGAATAGTCTGAAACCAGATGTTATTACGATTGGTTATCTTCAAAAGTAAAGGGAACTGAATAATTTCAGATAAAGAGTATCGTATGATGAAACAAAAAAAAAAAACGTAAAACCAAATGAACGTGCGTAGGCGGTGTTATGGAGCCCCCTTTCTTCCGTTTAATTTTTGAAAATAGGAAGACATAACTTGAAATACTTAGAGAATATGCCAAATAAATACAACCGTGCACTGTAACTTTCTATGATGAAAATGCATGCAGTGATGAATTCAAGATGTGGTTTGGCTGAGATATTCCCCCAGAGCATCGAAATGCCACCTCTGGAGCTACAGAAATCACTACTGCAGAAAAATATTTGAATTTAACATTTTTAACTTTCAATCTAACATTGCAAAGTAATATTAAATGATCGATCAAAAGAAGCCGATATGACATATAAAGGGTTTGAATTGGCACGGAAAACGGAGAGGAAGGTGTCCATAGAAAACATTTGTTTAATTCATCTATTATCAAATCATAAATGTTTTCCACCATTCCAGATGCAAGATCAGAAAGTTGTGTTTTAATCCGATTGTTTTTTAATATCCGAATTGAGTTTTTTATAATACTAGATTTTCATCCGTGAACTCGATGAGGTGGATTGTCTATATAATCATTAAAATTCGAAGCTCCCACTGACTTTTAGGCTGATTATGGCGGACATGGCTAGAAAACAGTTTAGAAATTTATAAAAGGTCAATGGTCAAAAAAAGGTTGTTATCCCCTGATTTGAGTATATTATATGTATATATAAGTTAAAGATAAAACTGCACTGTACTACTATCTCAAGCAAAATTACCCATGTTTAGTGACAGTTGAGTCGATGATTAAAACTTTTCTCCAAGCACGATGAAGCAAGCGCGTCATCTCATATTTTAGAAAAAAGGTAGTTTGATATGATAGGGTGAAGGGTGAAATGCCGGTAACAGAAGGTCAACGTTCGACGAATCGCCTGAAACCGGCCGTTCAGATGTAATTCCGATTGGTCATCAAAGAAAAGGAACTCAAGCAATTTCAGATAAAGGGGTACCGTATGGTGAAATAAGGAAATGGAAAAGTGATATTAAAAGGCGATCATTACGGTTCAGTAGAAAAGTTATCATTTGGTCTCGGGAAGTGAGCTGTATATCTTTTATTAATGTTTTTTGTTATAAAAGTCACGGAGTTTTTACATGCTTTTACGTGCTTGATACAAGAGTATGTTCAAATGTTTCAATGCTATGTCGATTCCTTTAACGAAAAACGACACAATTCAAAAATCAACATCAGAGTTTAAAGATTTAATATCAATTTGCCAGTGTATATTAAATAGATATTGCAGGCAAATAAATTAATTATGAAATTTTTTTAGTGTTGTAAAATATTTTAGTACACTGGCAAACAGATAGCACTAGTTCATAAATTTATAATTGTGAACTATTAATTTGTATCTTACGGCTGTAAAATACATGTATATTTATACGATAAAAGATTTTTTTTTCCCTTTTCTATTAAAGTTGCACCAGTTTTTGCATATTATTGCAATTACATATGGCAAAACCGCAAGAAAAGTGACACAACAGAAAAATCAGCATCTGATTTATTATTAATATTGTTTGTAGTAATTAGACATTATGGTTAAATTAAATATTTATATATATATATTTTTTTAATAGGGGGAAATTTTTGTAGCTAGTTGTAAAGTGGTAGCATGCGTTAATAAATTTATTATCGTCAACTATTGGTGGCTTAATTCCCTAAAATACAAAAGAATGTGTATCACAGATGTTTTCTTTTTCTTTTTTATTCAGTTGAAAAATATACAATTGTGATCACAATCTTTGCATACTAAAATTACTTATGGCACAAAGCAATAAAAATGACACAATTGAAAGATCATAATCTAGTATTTAATATTTATTTGCCTGTTTGCATTAATAAGACATCGCAGACAAATTAAATACTTACACTATACGGCCATTAATGGCCGGACACTTACCATTTTAGAGGTTTTGTTAACTACCTAGAAAAATATATGAGGAATTATTCTGAAATTCTAGGTGCGTATATTTTTGCGAAGATTTCTTTCCCGAAATTATGTAGGGGACCGACAACAAACTGAAAAAGAACGAAGATCTTTTGGAGAACCCTGTTAAAAGTAATGTTGAAAAAGCGTTCAATTTGCAGATTATGACTAAATGTCTTATTGTAATAAACTGCGTTCGTTTTTATGACGATAGTATGTATACTTGTAGAAAAATTAAGGTTTTATAAAAACAGCCCTAAATTTTGTCAAGTTTTTTTTGCTTATAATTTGCAGATTTCTTAATAAAAAAATGTTTTTTTTTTAGTAAATAAGACAAACAACATTGTGCACAATACCCTGAAATAAAAATTAAAAAATAATAAAAATTATATTAAAAATGAGCAGGTTTTTCAAATATTGCTTCACTCCGCATGCATGCACACAAAAAAATGCGATTTGCTTAATGTATTAGTTACATTTTTAGAGCAACTTTATAACAATATTAAAATATATACCTATATTTTAATATTGTTATAAAAGTAATTAGAAAATCAACAATGATGGACGCTGAAACAAAACAACTTTTTCAACAATGCTTTCGATCTACAGCTCATATTCAAAATATTAGAATAATTGAGAAAAAGTAATAAGAAAAAATTATTTGTCATTTATTTATTTTTTTATACTAAGTAAATGCAATTAAATTTCTTATAAATTAAATCTGGAATGTTTAGATAAGATTTTAACATTTATAAAATATAAAATACAGCACAATAAATTAGGTATACAGCTTCCTTAAACACACCAGAATATTAGAATAAAATTTAGATTGGTTCAAAATATTAGAATATTTTATTTTACGCAACAATATTACCTTATGAATATGAAGTAAATGGTAGTTAATATTTTGTAGCATCCCCTTTAGCTTTCATAACAGCGTACAATCGATCTTGCATACTATATACAAGGTGTTTATAAACATTTCTATCAATATTAGCCCAAATAGATTTTATACGTGCCACTTGTTGGATAAAGCGTTCAAAAGATGTTATTTTAACACCCCAGCTTTCTAAAATACAATGCGGACGCCTATAACTACTTTAAAATATAAAAAAAATAAAAGAAAGAAGTAAATAAACTTCTTCAGCACTAATAATTTATTTACCGGTAAACCTTATACCTTTTTTCATAAGAATTTTTTAAAACATTAGAAAATACAATTTCTTTTCACGTTACATCACATGCCAAAAAATGACACGAGCATTAAAGGTGAAAGGATAAAAAAAATAAAATGAAAAAACATGGACAATAGGTTTAACATCCTCCCACCTTTTGATTATACACTATAATTAAAACTTTATACTAAATAAATACATTTACATAAATATCACAAATCGAGTCTTTCTGGAATCTTTATCGTCCTGCCAGATCTCGTCTTTTTGATTTGTGCCTCGTCTTTTGGAGGATCGACATGGTTTTCATGCAAAGTTAGTTTGGGAAAAATATTTTCAGTACAATCAATCGATGACACCTCGAGAGGGTTGATTCTTTGAATGGGCCGAATCATTTGTGAATGAGACGTTTGTAATTTCAAAAGGCGAACTTTTCCATCTTGACCACGAATGAGTTCTGTAACACGTCCTAATGGCCAATTGATCCTTTTTTTGTTATCTACTCCCACCAAGACAATATCTCCTACCTCAATTGAACGTTGGGCTCGTCTACCATTCGGTCGTTGAATAAGAAGACCCAAATATTCTTTTTGTAGCATCCAAATTATCTTCGTCTCTGCGCTCTTAAATTCTTGACTTGTCAATTCTCCTTTGACCTGCTCCTTTGGATTACAACAATTATATCTAAAACGAAGTATCCAAGCAACAAGGCGAACAATTTTTTCATAACTGGAAAAATATCGGTAGTACCAGTTTCTGTCTGTACTTTCATCAACATTTACAAGTAATTTTGTAGATTTCAATTTTTCTTTTTCAATTTCTTCTTCGTTTATGTTTTGACAGGTGAAATTCATGTATTTATTATATTCTTCAGCATCTTTAAGCCAATGTGGTACCTCCCACCATTTGAGAGACACCAGCTGTTTTGCTTTACACCCTCTAGATGGCAGGTCTGCTGGATTAATTTCACCAGGTATATGTTTCCATAAAATCGGATCACTCAATCTTTTAATTTCTTGAACTCTATTTCTAACAAAAACAGACCAATTTTCTTTTCTGGATATCCATGCAAGCACTGTAGTGGAATCGCTCCAAAAATATTTTTCCATATCTTCCCAGCCCATTGCGTCAGTTACTGATTTAGTCAATCTAGCACCAATCAAAGCAGCTAAAAGTTCCATTCTAGGTATAGTTACACATCTCAATGGACCGATGCGGGATTTTGCAGCAAGGAGGAATAATTCTATACGATCTTTATTTTCTACCCTTAAAAATATAACAGTAGCATACGCATACTGACTTGCATCGCAAAATGTATGAAGGGTACAAGCTTTTAAATTCTCTGGGATGAATTGAATATATCTAGGAATCTGAATTTCTTGTAAAACATTTAATTCACGAAACCATTCAATAAATTCGTTTTTTATATCTCCAGTGATTTCTTCATCCCATGAGATTCCTTCTTTCCATGTTTTCTGTAACATCATCTTGGGACATATCATAACAGGAGCAGTGAAGCCAACTGGATCAAAAACTTTATGTGCAACTGACAGCATGACTCGTTTTGTAATTTTTTCTATATTTATATCTTTTATCCAGCTTACGTTAACTTTTAAAACATCTAGAAATCTGTTCCATTGTAATCCCAATACAGTAGTATCTTCACTATTTTCGCTATTATTTCTGTCTTCTGTCTGTTCCCAACCTCTCAAATCAAATCCACCTTTAGCCATAAGAGACTTAGAATCGGTAATAAACCTTTCCAATTCTTCCTTTGTTTGGACACTAGCAACGACATTGTCAACATAAAAGCTTCTTAGCATCTGCTGTTTAAAATTGGTGTCGTATTCTTCATCGTTTTTAATGTGATATTCGATGACGGAAGCAAGAAGAAAAGGAGAGCTTTTGACTCCAAATACAACTCTAGTGTGTCGAAACATTTTAATATTTCTTTCTTCTACATCACTCCACCACAAAAAACGCAAATAGTCTCGATCTTCCTTACGAACAGCTATTTGTAAGAATGCTTTCTTGATATCAGCTACAACACCAACACTCTAAAAAATAAATGTGTAAATCAGCTAATTTTACCCGTATATATGTGTAAATTTATAAAATTACACACCTGTCGTAAAATTTACACATATTTTTCTGAAATTTACCTGTTTTTATGTGTATTTAGCATATTAAAATAAGTGTGTAATTTGTTATCACTTGAAATACCCAGATAAGTGTGTAAATGTAGAAAAATGGTTAGATTTACACAAATTGATGAGTTATTCTATTTTAAACATATTTATGTGTACACAAACATGTGTGTAAATTTCTAAAATTACATGCTTGTCATAAAAATTACACACTTTGAACAAAAATTTAGCTGTTTTTATGTGTATATAACTTATGAAGTCAAATATGCAATTCGTTACCGCTTCCTAAACTCAGACAGATGTGTAAATGTATAAAATATTTGGAGTTACACGAATTGGCGTGTTACACATAATTAAAAATGTAAAAGTTATCTTAGTTACATTTATTGTCATTACTAGAGATCGACCGAAAATTCGTTATCATGTTCGGCCAAAAATCCGAGTTTCACCGAAAATTCGTTTTCGGCAAAAATGCTGCTGAAAATTCGGTCAGACCGAAACTATTTGAATTCTAGAAATTTTGTTTCTTCTTATGGAAAATTTCAGTATGACTTCTTGTTTGAGCTGTTTCCGCTCAAATAAGATACTTTTTAGATGCGTTTGTACTTATATAAATACTTAGTACCCGCAGTCGCCGTTCAGTCCGTCTTTCCATCTGTCTATCTGTCCGTCTATCTATCCGCATATAATAGAATAAAAACTATCCAACAGAATGCTTTTAAATTTAAGTATATAATTATTGCAAAATTTTATCGTGTCATTTCAAACTTTCTGAAAATCGGATGTATAGTTTAATTACAGGGATGGTCAAAAGTTTTCCGTTACATTACGAACAATGAAAAAAAAAATGTTTAAGAGGGCCACGCAAGGTATTAGATACATAGCTGTCTATGGAAGATAATCTCTGGTGATTTCACTATATTTAAGCGTGTTTAAATTTTAGCTGAATAGTGGCATTATACGTATGTAAAGATTGTAAACAAAGTGCTCGGCTGTACAAAAGAATTAAAATATGCTACAGTCTGTTGGGTATAAAATTCTGAAATTGAAATTTCAATCTAGTAGGCGTTTTACTCTACAACATAGTTGAAAATGTTTAAGAATTTTTTTTGTCTGACCGTACTCTAACCTGCGTAATATAGTTGGATTGCTCTGTAATTGATATATGATTTATCGTATTTTGTATTCATGCATTTTTGCATAAGACAAATTTTACGTAATTTAACAGCTATTTCATAAATCTGTTTATAGTACGAACGCACCTCATTTGTCACGTTTGACGTACAATTTCCAACTTGTTATTTATTGCTATGAACTTCACTGTTTATAATTCTCGGTCATGTATGATTCAAGATCTGGGATAAAAGTATAAAACAAACATGCACGCACATATGGTGCTTTTCAGCTGCTCGATAGATTTTTCAAACAAGAGCATTATTTCAAAACAATCTCAAGGAGGCGAAGCCATGGCAAGTTTTTTTTTTGGGAGGAAGTAGCAAATGTTTATTTAAGTGCACATCTCATCTATATTTAATTTTTTGCTAAAATAGTAATAATTATAAATTATAAAATGATTATTTTTTATTACAACTTATTTAGAGTTAGTTTCGTAAAAAAACCCTTTTAAGTCGTACTTTTAAATAGTAGTATTTTATTTAATTTCAAGGAGAAATATTAAATAGCTGAAAAGTTATGTATATTCAAAAATGAAATATTCTTTATTGAATTTGTTCTCCACTGTTATAGACCGGGAGGTGGCAGCAAAGACAACCCCCTCATCGAGTTCACGGATGAAATTTCAAAATTACTTAAAAAAAAAAAAACTTCGCATATTAAAACGGAACCGATCTGCTAACTCATCTCCTGGGGGGAACCGTCCGAAAACCCGATTTTATCGGTTGACTGGTAGGTTTATCTTTTTTTTTTTACCCAAAAGATAAAAACATGGAGAACTGGGAGAAGGGACCTCAATAGTAAACCTACGAGTCAAATTCTGAAATTTGGTTTTTAGACGTTTTCCAACACTTGGCAGACCGATTGCATTTTAACATGCGAATCGAGTTTTGAGTAATTCTGGAATTTCACCAGTGACGTAGATGAGATGATAATCTGTACTTCCGCCTCCCGGTCTTTTAATTACTTTGTTAATTAATTATTGTAAATGCTTATAATTACTGGCTGTCATAAAATATAAAAGTTGTATTATTATTTTGTTCATATCATGTTTTCGTTTGAAGCTTATACACAATCATAAGTATTTATGCATGTTTATTTTTTTGAAAGAAATGTGTCCCTATACACCTTTAATTAATGAATAATTGTATACATTCATGTATGCATTAATAACTTTAAAAAAAAAAAATTAATCTTTTTTTTTTTTTTTTTTTTTTTTTTGCGTTTTCGACCGAAAATAGAAAGCTTACCGAAATTTGGTTTGTGTCATGTTTTAGGTCTTAAAAACCTGTTTCGGTCGATTCAAGGCCATTACCCATATAAAAACCATAGTGACAGTGATGTTTTTGTCATATTCCTGCAAATCACGATGGTCACGTCCCATCTATAACCAAAATGTCCGCACTCATAAAATCCCACTGTAAGTAAAATATGAGTTGTTTAGAAACAAAAAGAATGTTACTCAATGTGAAAAAATATGCTTCTGACAAATTTGAAAAATTTTCTGACGTTACTGCGAGTCACTCACATATGTGATCAAACGACCAGTATGTTGTTAAGTCACAATGTGAATGTTTATTTGAAAATAGGACACATTTAGTTATCGGAAACGTGTTAATGCATTTGTAGGATGATGACTGATTTTTGTTTCAATCATTGCAAATGAACCCATATTTATTAATTTATTTCCTAACACACACACACACAAAAAAAAAATGTTTTATAAATGCATCAATTTTAATCAGCAATTATAAATTATAATGCAAACATAATTTTGCATATAATCCACGAAATAATTTATTATTTCGTAATTTTGCATATAATCCACGAAATAATTTATTATTTCATAATTTTGCATATAATCCACGAAATAATTTATTATTATTATTATTATTATGGAAGTTTTTCAAATGCTTTCTATATTCCATGAAAAGTTAATAACTTTGGTTAAACTTACAGCAATCTATATTATAAAGGAAAACACATTCGTTAATAACAGCGATATCATTTTAACGGTGGCAACACCTGATAAATAAATTTCACTTGCACTGCGACTTTCTTAACTTCTAATAGTTGCACAATTTAATTTTTTTCACAATCAAATAGGGAAAGAAATGTTTCTTCAAATGTAATTTTTTCTATCGTACCTCAATTTGTTGTTTTTTATGGTTAAAAAATAATCTGAAACCATGTTTCTTTTTTTTTAAACTATTGTGTGCATTACAATTACACAAGATTAAATTGCATAAAAAAAAAGAAGAAAAAAGAAAGAAAAGAAAATCAGCATTTATTTCCGGCTAATATTCTGCAACGAAATTGAAAACTTGCTTATAAATAAACTTGCATAAAAAAGTATATAAATAAAACGTAGCTGTAATAGACATGTAATAAAACCTCGCGCTTAAGCTATTAAAACTATTATGTAAAAAAAATGAAAATGATTATAATAGCAATTTTTTTTTTGTGATTTTGTTTATTGCTAACTCTCGGTATGTGTTTAACTCAAAAGTATTTCTATTACATTTCAAAACTTTTTTTAAATTTATAACTTATTTTTTCGTATGAAAATTCTTTTTGGTGTTGTATATGAATAATAAAAAAAATATTAAATGTAAAAAGTTTATTAATTTTGAATTAAAAAAAAATATTTTTCTTCTGTTTTTTATAATCCGGGAAGTTTGCACTGATTTATGAAATTAATCTTAAAACCAGACACGGCAGAAAATAATATTCAACTGAGAAAAACAAAGGTTTGTGTGTGTATGAATAAGCACAGAAAGGGGGTGGGGCGTTTTGTAATGAAAAGCTGCTTTAATATTATAAAAAACAGTTGTATGCATATAGTTGTATATATTAATATACAATATGGTTGTATAAATTTTTTTTCTGTTAATGTTTAAGGATTTTAAGTTATTCTTTAAAAATTTGCTTGCCACTTTTTGCAAACCTTTTAAATAAATGTAACATTTTCTGAATGTAAAATAAATGTACACAATTTATGCTACAACCATCACATAATTAATTATTCATATTTTTATTTATTGTTTTCCAGAAATGTCTTAAAAATAGTTAGATCACAAGCAGTTTATTCAACAGGAAATTAATATAAAATGACAAAGAAAAAAATTTCTTTCAATTAGAACACTTTTTGTTTTTAAAAACACATTTTGCATCTGCTTGGAAAAAAAGCCGTCTGCGGCTGGCTAACCGTAGAATATAAATAAACAGAGTGTAAGTAGTAAGCTTTCGAACAAATGCAGGAACGATTACTCGACAACTTAGATCTGTATTGACGCGGATTTAGTAATTTAAACAATGGATTTCTCAGCTTCCAAGATCATACTTCATGCAAAATATATAAGTCCGAGATAAATACACTGGCTTAGGCGTGGTGTATATGCTTCCAGCCTTAGCTATTGTGCTTATGTATTGAACTTATAGTTCTCCAAAAAAATTGAACTATAAAGAATGTCGGTGAAAAGCAGGTATGAAAAAAAATATTCTTGCTATTTGTTTTTCTTTAAATTATAAAGATTTTAATTAACTTCTTATAAACTTGTTTTAAAATTTTAATATTTCATTAACTTCATTTAGTTTAATAAATTTATTGTTCATTTTGTTGAAATACATAATTTGCCTAGTGACAATTTTAATCAGATGATTAGAAACAATGATTTCAACAGCATTTCAATCAGACTTCTTCCCTTTTTAAAAACATCTGGTTAAGATCATGGTTTCATAAATTTTAAAAGTATATGGGAAAACATACAATCAATGGTTATGTAATCAGTAAACCTTTAAATATACATAAATTATTGAATAAAAAAGCCTTTTTAGAGAATGTTTTCAAACATAATTTTTAAAATTTTGTGTTTAAGTAATATTCTGAAATAATTTGCATTACATATTTTTATTTTTTAAAAATTGCATCTGCTCAGAAGATGATTATAAGAAATAAGGCACAATGGATAAGTGTTTTTAAAAGAAAACATGGAAATGTAATATTAAGGGGGGGGGGTCGATTTAGATGATTATTCAATTTATTATTCAACTTGAGAAACGTTAAAAATCTATAAAGAAATATTCATAGTGCGTGAAACTTTTCAATTGTTAAATTTTATTAATTTGAAAATTTTCACAGTAAATTAGAAGTTTGGATACTGCATGCAAATGAGAATAGAGAAGTTACACAATCAATAACGATTTAAACATGATTTTACTAAAAAAAATTTTAAATATTAAAAGAATATCGCATATACTTCAACTATATGAAGCTAAAATGTAATAATTGTATTTCATTATTTACTTTTTATTCTGATAGCTTTACTATTTTAGGTACTTTTTATTTAGCTGGGCGCCAGTGTTATATATACACATATATATACGTACATGTATATAAATACATATGTAACTATGAATACATATATAAGCATTATTACATATGAGGACCCCAGAAGCCAAGGGGTATAAATGACAAAATTGAAAAAAATAAACTAAATACACAGACGACCTAAAAATATGCTTTTTTCATTTCAGGTAAAGAAATATAAGTGATTTTCTTATTATTTGCTGAGTTATAGAGGCAAACCACTTTTTTCGAAAAACAAACAATATTGATTAATTATACATTTAAAGAAAGTTGTACTTTATTTTTTAACATTTATTGAAATAAGAGTTTAAAGATCAGAATGCAATAAGTATTCCTATTTCAATCCACTCAATTGTTATTGATGTTCCAATTTAACATCAATTATCTTTAAACTCGATTTACTCCAAATCGAAATTTTGTCACTTGTACCCCTTGGCTTCTGGGGTCCTCATATATAAGCATGTATTTATATATGTGCATGTACATATAGATACAATATGTGTATAGATAGGTATATGCATGTGTATATATAATATTGACGTCCGATTAACCGAAAAGTACCCTATTTTATATCTTGAATGATATTATACAGATAAGTTTCAAAATATATACCATAAGCTCTATTATAAAACGGTATGATTAAAATGGATTTCTTTTTTTATAGTTATCATCTAATCCTATAAATAAAATATTGGTGATAATAATAATGAACTAATGTGTTGTTCTATTTTATACCAATGATCTGAGTTCTTTTACGTATTCATTTACTTTAGAAAATTAGTAAATCATTTGATATTGTATTAACTATTCTTTTCTTATGGGGTCACATAAAAAAAAAAAAAAATCTGTTTTTTTAATAAACATATACAAATCAAATTTTCACCACATTTCGTTTTAAGAACTGCATAATAGATTGTAACTCATTGTACTATTTATGATAGTATTAGATTTATAGTGACTCTGTCATTAAACATCTAGCAAACCAAATACATACTTGAAAAAAAAAAAAAAAACGAATTAAAAATTCCAGATTATAGGCGAAATAGACTAGATGCGGTGCTATGTTAAATAAACAATTAACGATCGTTGTTTATTTTTATCATACATTAAGAGTTTTTTGGTTTAAATGTATAATTTCACAAATAAAAATGTAATTTCGGCAATCTATTATTAAAATTATTTTTTTAATAATAATAAAAATGTTTTTAAATTTTTTTTACAGCTTGTAAACTTTTATGTAAAATGAATTAATCTTTTATATCACCACGTTGTATATCTGCAATATCCCAAAAAGTGAAAGTTACTCATACAATGAGAATCAATGTTACTTTTATTGTCAGCTTAAATATGATTATATTTATTGTTGCTATCTTCAAACATAGCAGTTGTCAGCCTAAATATTTTTTAGAATTGTCAACATGCAGCGATACTGAGATAAATTTTCATATCAAAGTTTTATTTCTTATTTGATTAGTTTTTCATAGTTATTGTAAAATGAATTTTGCAGAATTTGTAATATGATGGTAAATAGCTAAAAAGGAGATTTTTTTACAAAGGTAAGTTCGTATGCTTTACAATTTTGTATTTGAAAAATGATGAAGTTGATGTGAAGTATATAAATTTTTGTTTACTTTAAACATGAAAAAATATCAATATTTTTATTTATTTATTTATTTTATACATTTCTAAAATGATTCCTTTTGACACCAATAAATATTTGCAATTTCAACATCGAATAGCACTTGAAATAATTATGTTTCAGCTTGTTTATCACAATAATTGATATAAAAATACACGTTTATACATTTTTACACGCCCCAGTTGCCCTAGTTTTCTTAACACTATTTCTACCAAAATAAATTTTTTAACAAAATTCAATTCTTTCTTTCTTTTTTTTTTTTTTTTTTTTTTTTTTGTATGTGTATGTATGTGTGTGTGATTTTTAGATTGAAATAATTAAAAAGTATTTTTCATACATTGAAGACATTTTTAAGCGTATTTCATTCAAAAACAACAAAAATTAAAATTTTAAAAAGTATCATTTGGTATCCGTAGAAATACTGTTAGTAAACGAGTAGATCGAAAAAGTCAAAAGATTACTTCATACCCATAAAAAAAAAATAGGTACATTTGCAATTTTTTTTTATTTTTTTTTTTATTTTTCAATTTTATTTTTCAAATAGTATTTAAACTCATTGTACATTTTAGAATCGAAGTAGTTTGAACTTGTTTAGGTATTTATGTGTTGCAGCGATCTCTTGAAGATGGATTGCCAAATTATAGAGCATATATGACTTTATAATAATATATATTATAATTAACGTTTCATAACATATATGGCTCGTTTCTAGTCATCATATGTGAAGCATACCTACATGACTTGTGTATAAGATGTAAACGATGACATAGATGCATAAATATATAGGACATAAGACGTAAATATTACTTATATAAGAATGTTTATGGAAAATAAATGTTTGGAATGTATATATGAGAACGTGAGTTTCAAAATTTAAAAAGTCGAATTATTACAATCAATCTCTAATATTAATGAGCCTACATCGAAAAAGCATTATAATCTGCAGAAAAAAAATAGTTTTATCGTGCATTTCTATTATTGTGAAACCACGCTTTATAATGAAAACCATTAAACGCAGTCAGATTTTTTGCGATTTCCTGATATTTTTTTTTTTTTTTCTGGATAAGGCCAGCTTTGAAACTCACGTCTTCATATATAAGATATGATCAAAGTTGACCGGCCAACTGCGATTTTAAACATTTTTTTAAATATCTAGAAAAATACACGATGAATTATCCTGAAACTCCAAGTGCGTAAATATAATAGTACAGGTCACACATTTCCTTGAAGATTTTTTCATCAAATTCCATAGGGGACTGTCAACAAATTGAAAATGAAAGAATATCCTTTAGATTACCCTGTCAAAACTAATGTTGCAAAAAGCCATCAAACTATAGATTATGATTAAGTGGATTATTGTAATAAACTGTCTTCATTTGTATGTGGATAACATGTATACTCGTAGAGAAATTAAGATTTTAATAGAAATAGTCTTAAATTTTGACAAGTTTTTTTACTTATAATTTGAAGAGTTCTGAATATAAAATAGTGTACTTTTACGAAAATATGACAAAAAACATTATACATTATAGCGTTCACGCATGCGCAGTGAAAAATTATTCAGTAAACCTATTTATTTTTCAAACAATTTTTATTATTAATTCTGATTAAAAAGTATTGTGTACAATGTTTTTTGTCATATTTTCGTAAAAGTACATTATTTTATATTCAGAACTCTGCAAATTATAAATAAAAAAACTTGTCAAAATTTGAGACTATTTCTATTAAAATCTTAATTTCTCTACGAGTATGCATGTTATCCACATAAAAATGAAGACAGTTTATTACAATAATCCACTTAATCATAATCTACAATTTGAGCGTTTTGCTACATTAGTTTTGGTAGGATTATCCAAAAGATATACGTTCTCTTTCAATTTGTTGACGGGTCCCCTATGGAGGATCGGGAAAAAATGTTCATGATAATATATGGCTGTGCTATTATGTTTACACACACCTGGAGTTGTAGGGAAATTCCTCAAGTGTTTTTCTAGATATTTAACAAAATATTTAAAAATGCAAGTGGGCGGTCACCGTGCATATATATATTTCAGGATGATTTTGTCGACCCCGTAACTGCAACTTTGGTGTAAACCCCATTTTCTCTGTCCACCATATCTGTATCAACTACGTCTACTGCATTATAATCGCATATATTATTTATAGTAATTAATATCATACAATTAAAATGCTTAAAATATAAGTACTTAATATCGGTTTTCTTTTTTATATTTAAGATTTTTTTATAGTTGTTATGTAATTAAATAATCACTCGTGATTTAGCGTTCAAAATGCGTATTAAAATGCTAAATTAATTTCATTCAGTCAATAGTAATCAATAATCTTTCAATTCAGTCAATCAATAACTCTTATAATTTAAAGATTACAAAAAGTACTATGTATAATGTAAGAGAATATTTTTTATATATAGATTTTTTATATTGATTATGATTTTAACATTCAAGCAGAAATATTTCTTTAGTAATTTTAACAAATATTGCTGTTAAATGTCACACAGTTTGATAAAAGAATAATTCTATATTAATTTTAATACATTATTTTAATTAGTAAATAAATCTCCTGTAATTTTTCTAACAGAATTAAAAAGTATTTTGGCCTAGGTTTGAAGCGGGATTTTTTATGAGAGCTGCCAATGCTCTACCAAATGAGCTATCGGGGATGAATCTGGCGGACACAATTCAGCCAAAGAACTAGAATTATATACTAAATAAAGCTAACTAATGCCAGACTGGCAGCTTACGCTAAAAGTTGCTGATTCGAATTCTGCCCTGGACGCTTTTTTCACCCATTTAGTAAAATTATATTAAAGGATAATTCTGATTGAACAATCGTGGTTAAAAATGACTAGCTATTTGTGGAGCTTTACATGTGTGATGATAACTTTGGAAGTTAAAGTGAGCAAAAGCTTTCAAAGAGAGTGCAAAAATACAATTAGCACAGCCCACGTAAAAAAAGTTTGTAATAATTTATTTAAAAAAAGAAAGAAAAAGGTACGATTTTATTTTTATCCTGTACACCGCAACAAAAGAAAAAAAAATCTCCATTTTGTCCGCCATAAATGCAAAATAAAATTATGCCATTTTCAGAATACGGAGAAATATGAATTTAAGAAAAGCGAAAATTCTAAATAAATTAAAAACAGCGCAAGCTGTTACACTTGTAAGACTGTGTGAAAGAACTTTAACTTTTAACCTAATTTAAAAGACAGTCTTCATACTGTCTATATACAAATTATACATTCCTGTTCATAAACTATGAATGCATCATTTTCCGACTTCAAACCAAATCTAACAGAATGATAACATATTATAATTTGAGACTATCCTGATTGTTTGTAAATTAAGCATATTGGGATTTGTGGCCTTCTGTGCACGTCAGTTAAAAAAAAAAATAAGTGCCAAGTATAAATGAGTTTGTTCTTTATGCAATTTTGTTCCGTGATCATGAAAACTTTTTTTTTAGAATTTACATATCAAAGCATAAGGTAAATCTCTGTATTATTATACAAAAATCTGTGTATTTTAAATATTACACAAAAGTGTGTGTTTTGCATGTTACGCATACCTATGTGTAAGAACAGAATATTAACACATAAACCTGTGTATTCTGCATATAACACAAAAATATGCGTATTTTGCATATTACACAAGATTATGTGTATGTTCCTATTACACAAAATATGTGTAAAAACAGAATTTTACACATATGTATGTGTAAAAATATTGCACAGAAATGTGTGTATTTCAGTGCAACTTACACATTAAAGTGTGTATTTCAAGAGTTATCAGATAAGTTTTACACATTTGGACTTATCATCAAATTACACATTAAAATGTGTATTTTTAAATTTACACATTTGGCGCAATTTACACACCAATTTACACATATAGACATGTCGTTTTTGTATCATCGATTTACACATTTTTGTGTGTAAATTTACACATTTATTTTTTAGAGTGAAATTTCTTTTTTCTAAATCTTAAGAGAATGTCAGGAATTAATTCAATAAGATTTGGGCCACAATGTAAACATTGATTCAAAGACGGGTGATTTTGCATTCTTGTTGATGCGTCAAACACTGGACGAATGGGGGTTGTACTGTTTTCTTTTATCACTGGCCTATGAGGTAAGTAGTTTCCAAAACGATTCATTTCAGACTGTGGAATTTCTTCAATTATTTTATCATCAAGCCACCCTAGAAGCACGTCTTCATACTTTTGATAAAGGTTATCGGAAAGCAACTTGTTCGTAACATTAATTAATCTTTTCTTGGCTAAACTCAGATTATCTGGTAGAGGTGGTGTGTCTTCTGACCAAGGCAAAGAAACTTCATAACGATTATCTTCATTCATTCTTACTGTCTGTAAAAAATGTTCTTTAACCTGACGATCAATTTCCATTTTAGATTGTTTTTCAATCGGATCATGTATTCCTAGTAAATCCAATTTCCATAAATCGGCAATTTCTGCTTCCTTTACGAACATAGACGTAACTGATAAAGCTAAGTTATCTTTAGATGTATTATCTTGTGGTACTTTTCCCATTAAGGTCCATCCCAAATATGTTTCTAATGCAACTAATCCTGACGAGAGTATTTCTTTACGACCTGTCAGTAATTTTCCCATTACATCGGCTCCAATCAGTACTTGAATAGATTCAGGAGTCTTACCAACATCCGTCAAAGTGATGCCTTTTCTCGATAATTCTTTAAACCAGGATCCATTTTCTACAGGCATAACATTTTCACATATAATGTCTTGATCCAATACTTCAAAATTACATTTAAAATTTTCCTTTAAATCACTTAATCTTACCTTGTAGTAACGATGATTATAATCCTTTGTTGTGACTCCGCCAAAAAGAGAATGCGTAACCTTTTCTTCTCGAAGCGGTAGATAGTCCATTTCTTCGGCTAGTTGTGATAAAATGTACGACCTTTGAGAACCTGAATCTAAAATTAGTCGAACATCTTTCTTCTTGTTGTCAGAAAGGATTTTTGCTTTGAGCGTCTGAAGAAATACTTTAGGATTTCTATTAAAATTAGCCATATTAACTTCTTTTCCAGACGACTTTTCTTCCTCTTTCTTTTCATTTGGCTTGTTTTTATCTAGCATTTGACACATCACAGACGCATGTCTTTTATCACAAACGAAACACTTCAAGATAGCTTTACATTGCTTCGTTGTGTGACCCGTTGCCAAACATAAAAAGCAACATTTTTTATCCTTTAATATATTCTGCTTTTCATTATAAGTCATCTTTCGTGCCGAAAAGCATTCTGAACTCAGATGTCTTCCGTTGCAAAAAACGCAATTTTTTCTTAACTCTGGTTTTGAAGTAGTTGTTAAGAGGGTAGCAGCAGTTGGTAAATGCTTAGTAGGCTCGTTGTAACCTTTATTTTTTCTAAAGTTTGCATCATCTTTTTTCGCTAAACCAAAACCTGATACAGCTAAATTAATTCTTTCATCACCTTCAACTTCAGATTTGAGAAACATCATTAAATTATCCAGACGTTCTTTTGCATCAGAACTAACGGGAGTCGTATAGGTTCGATTCCACGCTTTCAAAAAATCAGTTGTAAAACAAGATTCTACCATTGGATATAAAATTGAAGCGCATTTATCAATTGTGACTCCTAGCGTCTCAAGAGCTCGTAAATACGATTCAAGTTTATCATATAACGTTGTAATAGAAAATTTTCCTTTTGATTGAACAGAAATGATTAATTTTAACAATTCTCTGACATACACTTCTACCAAAAGATCTTCCCTGCCGAAACGAGCTTTAAGACTCTCAATAGCTTTGGCATAGTTGGTACCTGTTGGCGGGAAACTATCAACAACTTCTCGTGCTCTAGATCCAGTGACTGTTGCTTGGATCAAATATTGAAATTTATTTTCTGGTGCAATATCAGGATCATTATGAATCTGCTCAAACTGACTCCAGAACGGCAACCATTCCTTTAAATCACCATCAAATTGGCGAAATTCTAACTTCGGTAAAGTAAATTTTCGATTTGAATTATTCATATCATAATCACTTGAAATATATTCATTTTGTATTTGTCCTTGAGATTGAATTTTAGCTAGTTCCAATTGATGATCTAATTCCAGCTTTCTTAACTCAGTTTCCGATTCTAGCTTTCTTAACTCAATTTCCGATTCTAGCTTTCTTAGCTCAATTTCTTGCTCTAACTTTTCCTTTAATTCTAACTTCTTTAACTCTTCTAACTTCTTTAACTCTTCATTTTCCTTTCTCTCAGCAACAGCGTTAGATAAAATTTCTTGTACAAAAGCAGGATCTATTTTGTATTCTTCGCTATTTAAAATGATTTGCTTTAGAGTTGCGATGGTGTACTCTTGAGGAATAATTTCCCCAATCTCTTCTGCTACAAACTTCAAATCAGCCTTTTTAAAATTTTTCACGGCTTGAAACATTTTCTTTTGAATAAATTTAATAAACAGTCCTGTCGCAAAACGTCAGAATATTGAATAAAGCGTTCAAAAGATGTTATTTTAACACCCCAGCTTTCTAAAATACAATGCGGACGCCTATAACTACTTTAAAATATAAAAAAAATAAAAGAAAGAAGTAAATAAACTTCTTCAGCACTAATAATTTATTTACCGGTAAACCTTATACCTTTTTTCATAAGAATTTTTTAAAACACTAGGGGGCCCCCACCCCCCTGCTCGCTATGCTCGCCAACCCCCCGCGTAATCGCTTCGCGATTCCAAATTATTGGCTACCTCCTGCTTGCTGCGCTCGCCAATACCCCATGGTATGAATAAGCAGTTGCAGACCTTTCAAATGATGTGTCACACGACTGGTGTTGTAAAGAAATTAAAAATGCGCCCCCCCCCTCTAGGGGGGCAGAGTGGGAGGCGACACAAAAGACATCCATAAAATGAATAAACAATTGCAGACTTTTCAAATGATGTGTCACACAATTGGTGTTGTAAAGAAAATACAAAATGCGCCCCCTCTGAGGGCAGAGGGGGGTTACACACAAGATATCCATAATATGAATAAGCAGTTGCAGACCTCTCAAATGATGTGTTACACAATTGGTGTTGTAAAGAAATTAAAAATGTGCCCCCCTGGGGGGCAGAGTGGGGGATGACACACAACACATCCATAATATGAATAAGCAATTGCAGACCTTTCAAATGATGTGTCACACAACTGGTGTTGTAAAGAAATTAAAAATGTGACCCCCCTCTGGGCAGAGCAGAATGTGGGGGTGACACACAAGACATCCATAATATGAATAAGCAGTTGCAGACCTTTCAAATCTTGTGTAACACGACTGCTGTTGTAAAGAAATTAAAAATGTGTCCCCCCTGGGGAGCAGAATGGGGGATAACACACAAGACATCCATTATATGAATAAGCAGTTGCAAACCTCTCAAATGATGTATCAAACGACTGGTGTTGTAAAGAAATTAAAAATTTGGCGAAATATTACAGTTATCGCCAAGTTGGCGTCACTTTTAACAACTAATTTTAGTCGCCAAATTTGGCGATATATCGCCAAGTTGGCGAGAAACTTGGCGATTGTTGGCGATGGTAACCTTTCCTCTCTTTATGGTAACCCATACGGCGATGCATAGACGGAGCCCTTTCCTGATTGGTCTATTCGACTCATGGAAGGAGTGGACAAGCCGGATTCGTTAGTTCCGGAAATCTTCCACATCAGCATCATTCCAGGAGTCATTCCTTTTAAGGCTAGTTTTTTTTTACTATAGAAGGATTAGAAAATACAATTTCTTTTCACGTTACATCACATGCCAAAAAATGACACGAGCATTAAAGGTGAAAGGATAAAAAAAATAAAATGAAAAAACATGGACAATAGGTTTAACACCACTAACTCAGTTTTACTTGAAGGAGGATTTTCTTAAAGTTTTTTCTTCATTATACACCATAAGTTTTCGATGGGATTAAGATCTGGTGAATTTGGTGGCCAAGGAAGTACCTTAATGTTGCATTGGCGGAACCAATTCTTAGTTGACACCGAGGTATGCGGGGACGCTAAATCTTGTTGAAAGATGAAATCATTTTCAAATAAATCTTCTGATGATGGAATCATGTAATATTCTAAAATTTCTTGATATATCAGAGAGTTAACCTTTTCGTAGACGATGCATAACTTTCCAGGTCCTTCTGCACTCATACAACCCCAAATCATGACACTAGCAGCAAATTTTACGGAACGTTTAAGGCATTCTTTATCAAATGCTTCTTGCTTCATTCTCCAAACTCGAATACCTTGACTACCATATGAAACACAAAACATACTTTCATCCCTAAATAATGTATTTTTCCAATCTTCATTGCTCCATAAACGTCTTGATTTACACCAATTCATTCTTATACGCTTTTGTCTTGCAGTCATGAGAGGTTTTGTTTTCGGTACACGAGATTCAAATTTAAATTTATGGAGACGTCTTAATGTTGTCGATGTAGAAACTTCAACTCCTTCTTCTTTCCATTTTCGGTGCAAGAATCGCACACTTTTAAAACCGTTTTTCTTAACTATACGCTTCAGTTTCCTGTCATCTCTAGCAGATGTTTTTGGTTTTCGGCCACCATTTCGGCGATTATTTTGAAATTTTCCAATTTTTGAATATTGTGTTAGTATTTTACTAACGCTCGATTGCGAACAATGTAAATAATTCGCTATAAAACATTGATTTTTACCGTGCCGATACAAATCAACCATACGAAGTTTAGTAGATTCAGGAATATCACTCACACGGCCCATTTTAAGACGAAAAAGAAACAAACTGCAAAAAAGAATACTGATTTTCAATAAAATAGTCTGAATTTAATCAATGATGCCACCAGTTAAGAATTGGTAATAATTGAAGGAGAATTAATGTGAAATATTCTAATATTTTGAACCACTTGAATAAATATTCTAATATTTTGACTTTTCAAAATAATTTTTTTTGCAATTAATCTTTTCAAAAATGACATTAAATTTAAGATAACAAGTAAGTTTAATCAACAATAAGTTCTTAATAAAAATATCGTTTCCATATTTTCATTAAAAGACATTAAATTACCAAACGATATTTTCAATTTCTAAAAAAAAGGTAATTATTCTAATATTTTGAATATGAGCTGTACTATGCAGCAATAAAAACGAAATTACTTTTATTGCACTAAAAAGTCGCTACAAATTTATGTGTTTTTTACTTGCAGCTAAAAAACTTTCTTAACGACATAAAGTAACTTAGTTGAGATAATTACATTTTGTTGAACAGTCTTATCAATCGTTAATCATTAGATATTTAAAAAATGTCGATCTCAGGAAATACAAACTATAAATCTGTCATGCAATACCTTGAACAAAGAAATTTTAAGTTTGTAAAGCATCTCAGATCAGGAGGCTACACAGATGTAATTTTCGTTCTTACCCCTTCCAAAGAAGAAATAGCAGTAAAAGTTGTGGAAAAAGAAAAAGTTTGGGAAGTAGAAGATAAAATTTTGGCCGGTCCTTCAAGATCCGCACCTACTTACACTAACAGAAATTCAATAATCAGAATCGTTGAACCTCAAGGTGTATTTGATGACAATAATGACTGAAGTTCTTAATCTTACAATTCACGAAAAAGAATTCCGAAAAGATCCTAATAGTTTAAATAGGATCAAAAAGTGTTTTTGCCAAGTCTTGTCTGGGAAGGATCATCTTTATACATCAGGATTGTGCCATTTAGACATTAATGAGTGATAATGTGCTCATCGATGACGAGGATAACGCAAAGTTATGTGATTTTTCTGGATTGAACATGCATGCCATGTTAAGAGGCTACTTCACTTAAATGAAAAGACCCGTTCGCTAATGCTAAACCTATGGAAGAAATTTATAAAGATATCTCGGTTGCATTTCAGTATTTTTAAATGATATTTTATGCATTGGATAGTTGAGATCGATCTGTATGCATGGCGTTTTTTACTTTTTTGATTTTGTGTGCAGATATTTTAAAAGAACTCATTTCATTTTCGGAACCGGTTTGAAAAGTGAAAGCGTCCTAATAAAAATTATCTGCAACCAAAATTGAAAAAGTAAAAAACGGCCTGCTTTCAGACCAATCTCAGCTATCCAATGCAAAAAAATTCATTTAAAAATATTAAAATGCAACCGAGATATCTTTATAAATTTCTTCCATAGGTTTAGCATTAGCGAACGGGTCTTTTCATTTGACTGAAGTAACCTCTTAATGCTATCGATCGATTTCGCTCGCCTGAGATTTATCGCCTTCTGGAATGTTTTATACCGGATGGAGCAATAGGGCCGTAGCTAAGGAGGTGCTAGAGATGACTCAGCCACACCCCCTCCCCCCTCTAAAACATTTTGAGCCTCCACTGGAAATAATTCCAAGGTCACTAAATGAATTTCTGTTCTGAAAATTCAAATGAAACTCTATTAAAAAAAATTAATTTAGTTTTGAGGCCTTTTCACAGTTTTGCAGAAATACGAAATTGTAACTAAGCTCCATACGATGAAACACACTTGTTTATCCTATTTTGCACATAGGAAGCTAACATGATGTTTAATATTGCACTAGTAATACGCTTGAATTTTTCATCATCCTATTCTTTTCTTTGCATATAAAATGAAGTTATTACAACATGCATATATACAATTTAAAAGCTTATTTTACATGAATTTAGGCAAAGCATATAATTATGCATATTATACTATTACAATATTATGCAGATTCCCATATTTAGTTACATTTCCATTTTATCAAATGTATACAAAAAAATTTGGGTTTTTTTTAGCATTTTTTCACTCATTTTGCAACATTTTAAATGATTTTAGCAACAAATTTGAGAAAACAAAAATTCAAGCATAAATGGGTCAAACACTGATGTTAAAAATAAAATAGGAATTGATAATAAGATTTAATATTTCTTTAAAAATAATCTTTAATTTCAATAAAATAAGGTTAATAAATTATACAAAAAAATATTTTCTTGCCTTCAGATAGTATTCGCATTTTTTCAATAGAAAATCTTTCTTCCTTTCCTTTTGTTCAGGCCTGAAAGACTAGTTCATTAATAATAATCCTATGGAAGAATTTTTTAAAGATATCTCGTTTGCATTTGAATGTTTGTAAAGAATTTCTTTTTCATTGGATATCTGAAATTGATCTCTAGATTTAACATTTTTAAACTTTTCGATTTGTTTGCAGATTTTTTTCAAGGACATGCTTTCATTTTCGAAACAGGTTCCGAAAATAAAAATGTCCTAATTAAAATGTTTTAAACAAAATCGAAAAATTAAAAAACGCCCTTTGTATAGATTGATCTCGGCTAGCTAATTCAAATATGAATTTTTTTAAAAATATTGAAATGCAAATGAGATATCTTTAAAAATTTCTTCAATAGGATTGGCATTAATGAGCAGGTCTTTTTCAGTGACTGAAGTAGCATCTTAAAATACCTGGCAAAGTTATGAAAGCGGGTTTTGTGAAGAGTCCTGTATCAGGGCTTATAAGATGATTTTAATCAAATCCGACTCGATCAGACCGTGGAACAGATCGTGTTGGTTTGACTCTAAAATATTTGGTTACGGTTTGAGTTAACTATAAATGTTTCTGATTCGGGTTGAGTTTTGAATTATTTAGATCAGGCTGAGGTTGAACCGATTTTTGAAAAGAAAATTCTGGGTATTTTTCAACAAAATTAATAATATGGATGTTAGAGTTATGTTTATATGCTACTTTTCCATAATTGTATTAAAATATTGATTAATTATGTTTCACTTCGTATTCGTGTTCGAGTTGGTTTTCGAGTTTAAATAAAATGTTGTGGCTTGGCTCTGATACAACTCAACCCACGCTGTATTCTTGTCCATCATGTTCAAATTTTACTAATTTTTTAAAGAATGTTTCTGCTTAATCTATCTATGTTAAAAAGGACAAGCATGGCGTGCGTGATTCACCCAGCTAATCTTTATTAATAAAGATTAGCTGGTGAATTATGTCTTCAGAAGCTGTGTGAATTATGTCCTCCAGAGCTGGATGAATTAAGCCTTCTAGAGCTGGATGAATTAAGCCTTCTAGAGCTGGATGAATTAAGCCTTCTAGAGCTGGATGAATTAAGCCTTCTAGAGCTGGATGAATTAAGTCCTCCAGATTTAAACGGGATAGCTCAGTTGGTAGAGCAATGTATATACCCTTCAGATTCACCCGGGACGGCTCAACTGCCTGAGAATTGGCAGCTTCAGCTAAAAGATCCCTGGTTCGTATCCTGGTTTGGACATTTTTCATCAAGTTGGAAAATTACAACTAATATGACTTGTTTACCAATTAAAATTAATCTAATTTATTAGGGCTGTTTGTTCTTTTCATTAAATCAACTTTTAGATACCATGTATTTACTAAATTCTACTTTATGGACATGCAACACAATGAAACTGTCCATTTTATGAGTAATAGAGGTTCATAACCCTTTCCACATGGGGATTCGGATTACGCAACGGAATGCAATAATCATAATGTTTTAAATGAAACCACTAAGTATGCACCACCATTGCATTTCTAATCATTGTTTGACAGTTTAACCACAAAAAAAAAAACGGCCCTTAAATTAACCAAAAAACACTTAAATCTGCTCACTGGGAAAGCGAATATAGCTGATACCCGAGGGGATTGTCCATTGCGTTCGGATCAAAACAACCCATCCCTGTGACTAACCAAAAGAACAAGTCTGTGAAGAAGCATCTTCACGAGAATTACAATTGAGAATCGGATGGAATCTTCGTCTTCAGGATGCAGCGAAGAGAAAGTCGTGCCCCACCCAAAATACGAGAGAGCAACGAAAACACGAACTGGTTGTTGGTTCGTTGAGTAGTGTGTGTGTGTGCGAACTGAGAAAGTCGATTGTTCACCTCTTTCATAATGGGTGAAGTCAAAGGTTAAGTCGACTTTCACAGCTGCCAGATATTTTCATAATCATCATGATGCAGCTGATTTTTTATATTTTTTTCTGAAAACTTTCCATAGCCCGAGAAACATTGTGTTTATCTTTTCTATGTTGCTTAGTCCGGATGTTTTAGTGTTGTTGCCACTTAAGTCGGATTAAGTTATTAAGTTCCAGAGACCATCAAGTTCTTCTGGAATTTTATAATCTCATCCTCACCCTTTGTTTTCTTGAGATTGTTACAGTTAACATTTGCATATTGACGAGGCATTAAAAATAACCCAAATTTTGGTAATGTTTTTGAAAGTTTCTATTGAAACGTTTTTTGAGTTTCATTATAATGAGAAAGACAACAAGACATAATAATAAAATAGAGTTATTTCCATAATCATCATGATGCAGCTAATTTTTCTTCTCTTTTTAAAAACTTTCCATAGTCCAAGAAACATTGTGTTTATCTCTTCTATGTTGCTTAGTCCGCAGTCCTCATGGTTTAATGTTGTTGCCACTTAAGTCGGATTAAGTTGTTAAGTTCCAGAGACCATCAAGTTCTTCTAGAATTTTTTAATCTCATACTCACCCTTTGTTTTCTTGAGATTGTTACAGTTAACATTTGTATATTGATGAGGTATTTTAAATAACCCGAATTTTGATAGCGTTTTTGGAAATTTCGGTTGAAACGTATTTTGTACAAAACATTATAGTAAGAAAGGCAGTAAGATATAATAATAAAATAATCATGATGCAGCTGATTTTTTCTCTTTTTGAAAACTTTCCATAGCCCAAGAAACATTGTATTTATCTTTATTATGTTGTTTAGTTCGCATGCTTTAGTGTTGTTGCCACTTAAGTCGGATTATGTTGTTAAGTTCCACTGACCATCAAGTTCTTTTGGAATTTTATAATCTCATCCTCACCCTTTGTTTTCTTGAGCTTATTATAGTTAACATTTGTATATTGACGAGGCATTTTAAATAACCCAAATTTTGATAGCGTTTTCGGAAATTTCTGTTGAAAACGTGTTTTGAGCAAAACATTATAGTTAGAAAAACAGCAAGACATAATAATAAAATAGAGTTATTTTCATAATCAGGATTTAGCTTATTTTTTTTTAAATCTTTCTATAGCCCAAGAAACATTATGTTTATCTTTTCTATGTTGCTTAGTCCGCATGCTTTAGTGTTGTTGCCACTTAAGTCGGATTAAGTTGTTAAGTTTCAAAGACCATCAACTTCTTTTGGAAAATTTTAATCTCATACTCATTCTTTATTTTCTTGAAACAGTTACAGATTACATTTACATATTGACGAAGTATTTAAAATAACCCGAATTCTGCAAGTTTTTTTTTAGAAGTTTTTTTTAAACGTTTTTTGAGCAAAACATTATAGTTAGAAAGGCAGTAAGACATAATAATAAAATCGAGTTATTTTCATAATCATCACGATGCAACTGATTTATTCCCTTAAAAATCTTTCCAATTACAGCTCAATAAATTATATGTTTACATTTGCTTTTATATATTTTATAGAACAATATCATCTGACTTGTGTGCATGATATGAAAGCCTGCTTATAAGTCATAATCATTACACAGGGAACGAGATAGCACAAGGAAATTACACAACCCGAAAGAAATACAACGGGGTAGACAAAGCGTGTGGAAAATGGAGTCAACGGGAATCGAACCCACAACTTCCTACACTCGCAAGCGATTAGCGGCTTGGTGCCTTAACCCCTTCGCGACGGGAGCCTTTTACTAAATTTTTAATGATTTGTCACCGGTTTTTAAAAACAGAAATTTGCGCCGTATTAAATCAAGAAAATGCTCTGATTAAAAAAGGCAAATTTCACCGTAAAATTTTGCTGGCTATAAACAAGAATCCTTAAGCCTTTTTACGGCACGAATACATGTCGCTCGTTCCCAAGGGGTTAACCACTCTGCCATGGAGGCCCCTTTGTATCTGTTCCACATGCTTTAGCACTGTTGCCACTTAGAATGGATTAAATTTTTAATTTCCACAGTCCTTCAAGTTCATTTGTGAACTTTTAATTTCGAAATCACCTCTGGTTTTCTTGAAATTGTTACACTTTACATGTTCCTTATTGACGACGCATTTAAAAACATACGAATTTTGGCAAAGTTTTTGGAAATTTTACTAGGCAAAACACTGTAATAAGAAAAGCACAGAGACATCTGACTAATTAAAAGATATTTTCTTAATCATTCCGATGCAATTGATTTTTTTCCTTCACATTTTCCACAAAGTAAGAACATTGTGTTTACTTTTGACTTATTGTTTGTTGTCTTTTGCTCTTTTTTTTTTTTTTTTTTTTTTGAATTATTAAATTTTATTCTCATCTGTTGTTGACTTGAAATTTTTGCACATATTATACTAAGCTGTTAAGTATTTTCATGATGTTGCTGATCCCTCCCCCCCCCCCCCTGAAAACTTTCCATAGAGAAACATTGTGTTTTTGGCATTTTCTAGCTTACATACCTTTATACTTTGCTTAACCTTGACGAATTAAATTCCTAAATTCCGTATTCTATCTTCATTTTGGAATTTTTTAATCCCATCTCCGCCTGTTGTTGACGTAACCCATGGAAGTTCATGTAATACTCGTGATGGAATAAGAAACTCAAAACATTATCAGAGTAATTTAAGTAATGAATTCAGATTTGCCTGCAACAAATACAAAAATCACACTTCCGTAAAACCTGAAGTAAAATAATTTGATTTGCAATTGCATAATTGAAACACTTCAACTTCCACATTCGACAGCAACGGAAAATTCGTTAAGGAACCTTATTTGCTCGGTCTTAACAATGAGTTGCAATAATGCTCTAAGGCATATTCTGAGAATTAGAGTTGCCAGAAGACTTCGTGACCTCTGCTTAAGGATTAAAATAAGGCATGTAATGACCTTACAAGACCCCAGAGAATAATAATAAAAATAAAACACATACAGGAATTTATGGTAAAAGTGAATTTCTTTTTATTTTTTTATTTATAATGGGTGTAACCAGAGGTCGAAGTTCTGTTTATGAAGTTTATGAATGCAATAAACTCCTCCTTTACTTTTTATTGAACATGTCAAACTTTATTATTATTCCGCATTTGAGACATAAAGGTTGCCTAATAGTTCATCTCCAACATTCATCAGGTTTAAAACTCCGGGAGAGGTATTTTTACACGAGTTCCCATTGTTATTTTTGTATAGTAGAGAACTATATGCCAGTATTGAGCAAGCTCTATTAAAAACGATGTGTTGGAATACTGAATGGCAATAACCGAGAATAAGAAAACTCTATTGACTGAAAAAAAGGACTTTTTTAATGCTTCAAAGGTACTTTGACAATCCCCTTCCCCACATCTCAAGAAAAATCTTGCTTCAAGAATAGCTTATGAAGCACGATCGAATGTTTCAAAAATACTGTAATGAAACTTCGAAATTTAACAAAGTAAAAGAAGATAAGCAGTGTCGTAAATGTATGACTCAAAACATTACATTCAGAAATATCGATAGACTGCAATGTATTGTGTTCTTTTTCTTTTACTGCTCATTTATTTATTTATTATTTGGGAATTTCATGAATTTATGTACATCTATAAACATCTCTTAATAGGGGAAAGTGGAGACTAATGGGATATTTTTTTAATTTTAGGTTAGAATAAAAACAAAAATTCACATTTTATCATTATTTTTTTAATTCTTATTTCTTTTACAGTTAAATAAATAAAAACGACTTAAGAAAGTAAAAACCCTTACCAATCTTTGTGTTATATCAACTTTTGTACTTTAATAAAATTGTCCCAACATTAGCCCCGTACTTGGGGTCTAATGAGACACAGTGCAGGGCTATTGGGACATGCAGTGTAATTTGAAAAAAAAAAGTCTTTTAATGAATGTCAAATGCATTTTTATTAATAACAAACGCTATGCTGCACATGTGAAAATTGTTGTGCATCAAATTTAAGCGTAGGACATCTTAATTCCACGAATTCTTTTGACATTTTAGCTTCAAAAGAATGTCATTACTCAATCACGAAACATCGGTCACAAAATCTGACCAATTTAGATAGAACGTTATTTTTTATAGTTAAAATCATTTTGTTTTAGTTTTTTATATGCTGTGTTAATATTTCTAACACTCTATTTAAATGATACACAAAGTGAAGACAAACAAAACATTACAACGTTGTTTTAAAGAAATATCGAGTCATGCAGGTTATCATTTAGCTGTACCATTAGCTCCCACAAGATATGTCCCATTAGACCACACTATACGCAAATTTATAACTTGAGAAATAATTATTTACATTTTTAATTCATTATTTTTTCAGTAATATTTTCTCATTCATTAATATTTGTAGTATCGATAAATGTATTTAAATGAGATATAAGTATTCTGAAATGTTTACAGAATATAATCAATCACAAAAAATAAAATTTACTTTGGTATGTTTGAAATTAAATATAATTTTTTCTAAATAGAAATCAACTGTCATTGCTGATCTCCCATGCTGAAAATGTGTGCTAGACCTATTGCCATGCAATGGTATATAAATATTCACTAAAATACTTGTTGTATATAAAAAAAAAAATCCATTGTCCCACTAGCCCTGCGTCTCATTAGCCCCCCAATTTCCCCTATATTAAGTTATAGTTCAGTTGCAAATGGCACAACTCAACTAAAACAAGTTGGAAATTGCAAATGAAGCGTAGCAAATGAGGTGCGTTCGTACGATAACGAAGTTTTAAAAATATTCAGATCTTGCTGATATAGTAGACAGTACTTCGGATACAGTATAGTGGTCGAAGTTTTTGTGTTCTTGTAAATATACAGGAAGTAATTTTTATTTCACCTCAGCAACGTTTATCATATTCATAAAATGTGAAATAGTTTAATATAATTAAAAAACGCCTCAAACAATGTTTCGCCGTATAGCATTATGTAGTGGAATACTTTTGTGTGGCCCGGTAATTTAATAATAAATATTCTTTGCATCACAGATTGTATAGAATGTATATTTTAGTATATATACACTTCACAGGTGCATGTCAATTTTATTATGTGTAACACTATGAAAATGCATCTGAAACTTTTTTTTTCCCCATTGAATGTAATGTAACGGAATACTTTTGATTGTCCCTGTAATGCATCCGATTTTCATAAAATTTGAAATGACCCGGCAGAATTATGTAATAATTATATATTTTAAATTGCAAACTATTCGGTTGGGTACTTTTTGCGTTGTTATATGCGGACAGACAGACGGACGGACAGACAGACGGACAGACGGACGGACTGAACCACAACTATAGGTGCTACGTATTTACATAATTACGAACGCACCTAAAAACAGTAAGATGCTCTTCCACTGTCAAGAGATTTCTTTTTCAAATCTTCAAGACGGCTAGAAACAAACTGTGCAAAAAATAAATGATACAGCAGTTCAGAATTACTCGAAAATTTTAAATTCTGCAAAGTTCACTTAAGATTGAGTAATTTACCGATTTCGAAAACTAAATTAAATTATTATCATTAAATATAAATTTACAAGGTTTTGTGTATTTTTTTAACGATGTTAATTTACAGAGTCCATTGTAAATTTACCGAATAACTCCTTTGTAGCTTAAGAGAATCTCGGTTTTTCTAATCTCTGTAATTTTACATGAGACTTAAGATAATGGATTACCTGTAGATTCGCTGCAAAGTCACAGAATTTTTTTTAGCAGTGTAGTATTTAAATTAAAGCGGCCGCTTTGAAAAAAAAATGGGCCTGACTAGTAAAGAAAGAGTATCGGTAGCATAAAAGGAATAAAGTAAGATTCCAATGAATGTGATACCTTCGTTTATTCTGCGGCTACAAAGAAGTTAAGCCACACTAACATTGATGATTAAAGTAACAGGAAGTGATAGCTTAGATTTTTCGCACACAATTCTAATTAAAAAAAAAAAAAAACCCACAAAGATCACAATCTAATTTTTAAAGAAAAAACCCTAATAATTACTGAAATCGTCCCTTCTCTAAAATAAAATTAAAAAAAAAATCTATTGAATATGATATGGAAAAAAAGTATGATGCAAGATTCAACTTAAAATTTAAGCAAGACAAAAGCACTTTTAACAAGTCGAAAATTGAACGTCAAGCATTACAAATAAGATATGTTCACCCTATTATGAAATTTTAAAAATATTCAAATCATGGTGCACTACTATGCAATACTTCGCATACAGTATAGTAGCCGAAATCTTATTTGTGTCTCTGTAAATAGTATCTGCTTTCTATTATACAGAAAGTAACTTATCGTAAACTTCAGCAACGCACATCAATTTCGTAAAATGTGAAACAGTTTAATATAATTAAAATGTGCCCCAAAACAATGTTTTCCCCTGTACCATTATGCAATGGAATGTTTTTATATGGCTCTGTAAATTAATAATAGTTCCATTTAAAAAAACTAAGCCGTAAAAATTAGTAGAACTTTAAAAAAAACGGTTATTACAATGAAAAAAAAAAAAAAAAATCCGTTAAATTTACCGCAAAAACTGCTGACAGCAATGTTGCCAACAGTTTTTGTTGTAAAAATTGTAGCAAAATTAGGTGTATTTTTTTTTTTATTAATTCTAATTTTACTGCAACTTTTATGACAAAAACTGCTGCAACATTTCTCAGCAGTAAATTTAACGGATATTTTTTATTTATTTTTTTTTTATTATTTTTTTTTTTACTGGGTACTTTAAGCCACCTTATATAATTTTAAATTAAGGTCTTAATACCCCAGCAGATGGTTAGCTGAAACCAAACATATTAATCCAGTTTTGTTCATATTTCAAGACACGTATGAACACTTTCACTCCGTAATTACGATTATTTATACATTAACCCAATTTTTATCTTCTAATGCAATCTCTGTGGTATTTTCTCTTAAAATTATATAGAAATATAAATCATCTCTGACAGTTCAGTATCACGATAGTCCTGAAACTTTTTCATCCTGCACCGCAGGGTAGAATCTCGTCAAAAATTCAGAAGAAATTCGTTTCGCGGTTTATATATCAGTGGGCTAATAATTGCTTTAAAAAATTTATCAATAATAAAAACCTGTTTTAAAAGGGTAATAATATACTATAGAATTATTGTTTTCGTATAATCTTAGTTTAAACGAAATTCCTGAAGTCAGTTTTTCTCTCTTATGCAACATATCTTATGACTCATCCTTAAACTGTAGTGGTTAATTCAGTGTTTTTCAGTTTTTTCCGTTTAATGAAACATTATAAGTTTAACTAAAATTTCTACATGACAGTGCCAAATATATCTAAGTTGTTATTTAAAAAAGAGCCTGTTAAAATATCTACTTTAAATAATTAGATACACACATTATTTTCAAAATGGTTTTATTTAAGATGGAAAAATTCAATGGTTTTAAAATATTATAACATATTAAAAAATTTTATGATCTTGATCTTAAAATATAATATAATTCTTTAGCAATTTACAAATGTTTTTAGAAGAAATTATTTTTATTGTTTGTTTGTTTGTTTGTCGGCCAATTATCTACGCTATGAGATATAGGCCCTAAGGGGTGGGTTGCCCTCCGTGGAGGTCTTTCTAAGGGAACCTAACCCGTATTTACATAAGGTTCGAAGAAAACCACGGAAAACTCCGAACGGTTAGGCCGACGGTGAAATTATTTTTAGGTTATAAAAAAATAAATTTATAAAAAAATTAGCCGATTTTTTTTTAAATGTGAAAAACGCATTTTGTATTTATTTTTCTGTATTATTATTTCAAGTATTTTGAATGTTTAACTTTATTTATGTTCCCCAAGTTTAAAGGTAAATAATTTACTGAATATTTACTTTTCAATGCTTAATTCTAAATTATAGTGGATTTGAAGTAATATAAATAGATAAAATAGAATATAGGAAATAAATTCAAAGTTGTTATATAAAAAAAGTGCCTACTAAAGTGCACTTTAATCACTTCGGTCCTGGGTCCGCATTCGGGGATCCCTGTTCTTTTACTTATAAAAACTAAAATGTCTAATATGAATTTGAAAAATAACAGTAGTAAGTTTTGTTTACGTCCATTAATAACTATATCGTAATATAAATAATATATATTCCCAACGAAAGAGTAAGAATTTATATTATAAATAAATATTTTGCTTTTATAAGACGTTTCTGTATTAATAAAAACATTTAAAATACATTAAAAAATTTTATTCACATATTTCAACTCTTTTTAATCGAGTCATCTTCAGAATGGAAATATAAAAAAAATTTCTATTTACATTTTACTTTACATTACTTTTTTTATTTACAAATTATTTAATTATTATTTAAAAATTGCAAATTATTATTTAAAAATTTTTCTATTTACATTCTATTTTACATTACTTTTTCTATTTACGTTCTGAAGATGACTCGATTAAAAAGAGTTGAAATATGTGAATAAAAATTTTTAATGTATTTTAAATGTTTTTATTAATACAGCAACGTCTTATAAGCAAAATATTTATTTTATAATATAAATTCTTACTTTTTCATTGTGGAAAACATACTATTAATATTACGATAAAATGCCTGTTTTTTTTTTTTTTTTTTTTTTTTTTTTTTACTTTTTTTACATTACTTTTTAATAGTTTAATGTTTTCTTGCGTTGAAAGCAAACGAATAAATGCCTGCATCGAAGCAGAATCCCTCATAAAATAAATGTTAATTGCATCTGAGTTTGCAAAATGCCTTAAAATGTCCAAAAGACAGTGTGACCAAGAGAGTGATAAATTTGGCTAAATAAGTATACTTTGTATTTGGCTAAATAAAATTTCTACATGACAGTGCCAAATATATCTAAGTTGTTATTTAAAAAAGAGCTTGTTAAAATATCTACTTTAAATGATTAGATACACACATTATTTTCAAAATGGTAAATATTTTATTTAAGATGGAAAAATTTAACTTAATTTAACTTAACTTAACTTAATTTAACTTAAATCTTTTTTTTTTTTTTTTTTTTTTTTTCATTTCATTCTTCCATCATTTCTCAATAGCTGAATGTTTTTTGCGATGAAAGTAAACGAATAAATGTCTGCATCTGAGCTGAATCCCTCATAAAATAAATGTTATTTTTATTTCAGTTTGCAAAATGCCTAAAAAATGTCCAAAAGTCAGTGTGATTAAGAAAATGATAAATTTAGCTTGATAAGTATTTAACTTAAATCTTTTTTTTTGTGGTTTTAAAGAAACATAAATAATTAAAATAGAGCTTCAATAAAATATTTAATGAGTCCATGAAAGTAATTATTTTAAAAAGAACTTCTTAAGATATAAAGTATATTAAATAATTCGATCCAAGCATACATATTTGAAAATTTTAAACTGTGTACATAAAAAGAAAAAATTCAATTCATTTAAAGTATTATAATGATATTTTTAGAATAAATGATAGTCTTGTATTAAAAAATATCAGCTATATATATGCTTATAAGTGTTTTTAGAAAAATTTGCCTTTGGTTTTGAGGAAATATCTATAATAATAGGTAAAATCAATAAACTTGGAAAATTTGTTACAAAATTTTTAAATAATGAGTTGATATCAATAACAGGCCAGTTTACCTTTAGAACTTCAAAACTTTATATCTGCATAATTCTTTATGGTGTTATAAAGACTTTAACAATGAAAATACTAGTCATATGTGTTGAAAATAGATTATCTTGCTTATCTTAATTAGGGATTTATTATAAGCATTGAAAATAATAAACAAAATTTAAAAGCAAGAGCTTTAAAAGTTATCTCAATATTTTATTGTTTATGTTATTATTTTAATATTTGGCCAGTTATCATTTTAAATTTAATTAATTTGATTTTGTGCTGTTTATTCGCGGGAAAAAATATTTTCCTTAGACACAAGCTTAATTTATTTCCTCACATAGCATTATTTCCGAAATGATGAAACATTTTCATAAAAAGGAAAGGTTCATTAAAGTAGCACATTTATATTAACAATGGTTTTAATTTAAAAACAGAAGTTATAATTATGTTTATAAATAAGTTTAGGATAAATTCTCTTTAGATTATGAGAAATATTAATAATAAACTTTGAAAATAATCAGTCTATTTTTAAAATAAGTATGAAAATCATTTTGTATTTTATTGTCTGTATTATTAGTTTTACTCTTTTGAATGTTTAATTATATGCTTAATTCTAATGATGAATTAATGAGTGCTATTTTAAATAATTACTCATTAATTTTAATAGTAATTTTTCAATAGTTACTCGTTAAAATAACTGCAATACAAATAAGTGAAACTGAACAGTGCGAAATATATCAAAGTTGTTATTTAAAAAAAAAAACCTGCTGAAATGTATACTTTAAATAACCAGAGTTTAATTTATTTTCTCACATTGCATTACTTCTGAAATGATGAAGCATTTAGATAAAAAGGAAAATTATATTAAAATAACTGAGTAACATTCACAGTAAAACTCGGTTTTCGGTATTAAAAACACATAATTATGTTTTAAGTATGTTAGCATAAACACTCTTGGTGTTATGATAAGTATTAGAAATAACTTTGAAAAGAATGAGCTGATTTTTATTTTAAGTGTGAACATTAATAAGTGTATAAAATTAGCCTGAAAAAAACATTTTGTGTTGAACTTTCTCTGTTTTTGCTTCTGTATTTTTTTTTAAATATTTAACTTTATTGATGCTTACTAACTGTAAAGATAAATAATCGAACCTAATATTTCCTTTTCAATGTTTAATTCTAAGCTATTAGTGCTTCAAAAGCAATGTAAAAATCAGAAGCAAAATAAATTTTTATATTAAAAACATGAGTCATAATTATGTTTATAAATGTTTTTAATAGAAATTTTGTTTAGTTTATGAGAAATAATTAGCATAATAAACTCTGAATATAATAAGATGATTTTAATAAAAAGCGTGAAAATCATTTCCTCATATGGCAATATTTCCGAAATGATGAAGCTTTTACATAAAAAGGAAAAGTTTGTTAAAATAACTAAATAACATATTTATAGTAAAAACGGTTTCACTATTAAAAACACAAGTCATAAATTATGTTTCAAAAACGTTAGAATAAACTCTCTTGGGGTTATGATAAATATTACAAAAAAAAAAAAAAAAAAAAAAAAAAAAAAAAAAAAAAAACTTGAAAATAATGAGCTGATTTTTATTTCAAGTGTGAAAATTAATAAATGTGTAAAGTTAGCTTGAAAAAAGCATTTTGTGTTTAATTTTCTCTGTTGTTACTTCTTGTATTTTGAATGTTTAACTTTATTGTAAGCATTGAAAATAATAAACTGAATTTAAAAACAAGAGCTTTAAAAGTTGTCCCAATATGTTATTGTTTATGTTATTTTAGTCTTTGGCAAATTATCATTTTTAATTTAATTATGTAGATTTTTCACTATTTATTCGCGCAAAAAAATATTTCCTTTGCCCAAAAGTTTAATTTTTTTTCCTTAAATGGCGATTATTTCCGAAATGATAAAGCATTTACATAAAAATAAAAAAAATTATTAAAATAGCCGAAAAACGCATTCATAATAAATACAGTTTCAATATTAAAAACACAAGTCATAATTATGTTTTAACTATGTTAGTATAAACTCTCTTGGTGTTATGATAAGCATTACAAATAACTAATGAGCTGATTTTTATTTTAAGGGTGAAAATTAATAAGTGTATGAAATTAGCCAGAAAAAAAAACATTTTGTGTTTATTTTTTCTGTTTTTATTTCTGGTGTTTTGCATATTTAACTTTATTTATGCTTATTAACTCTAAAAATAAATAATTGAACGAACATTTCCTTTTCAAGATTTGATTTTAAATTATATTTCTTCAGAGGCAATGTAAAAATCAGAAACAAAATAAGTTTCATTGTTAAAAACACATGTCATAATTATGTTTTAAGTATGTTCGCAAAAATTCTTTTGGGGTTATGATAAATATTAGTTATAAACTTGGAAAATAATGAGCTGATTTTTATTTCATGTGTGAAAATAAATTAGTGTGTAAAGTCAGCTTTAAAAAAAGGTTTTGTATTTATTTTTCGCTGTTGTTAATTCTGGTATTTCGAATATTTAACTTTATTATGCTTACTAAATCTAAAGGTAAATAATTGAACGAATTTTTTCGTTTCGAGGTTTGGTTGTAAACTATTGTGCTTCAGAAGCAATGTAAAAATCAGAAACAAAATAGATTTTAATGTTAAAAACATGAAATAATATGTTAGTGTTAAATAATGAAATGATATAACATTTACATAAAAAGGAAAAGTTAATTAAAACAAATAATATATTCAAAGTAACAATGGTTTTAATATTAAAAACAGAAGTCATAATTATTTTTATAAATATTTTAAGTTCTCTTTAGATTATGAGAAGTATTAATAATAAGCTTTGAAAATAATAAATCGATTTTAAAAGTGAAAATCATTTCGTATTTTATTGTCTGTATTATTATTTCTATACTTTTGAATGTTTAATTCTATGTTTAATTCTAATGATAAATTAATGAGAGCTATTTTAAATAGTTACTCATTAAAATAACTGCAATAAAAATAAGCTAAAGAGAACAATGCGAAATATATCAAAGTTGTTATTTAAAAAAGAACCTGTTAAAATATCTACTTTAAATAACTAGAATTTAATTTATTACCTCACATGGCATTATTTCCGAAATGATGAGGCATTTACATAAAAAGGAAAGTTCATTAAAATAACTGAATAACATATTCATAGTAAACACGTGGTTTCAATATTAAAAACGTAAGTCATAATTATGTTTTAAGTATGTTAGAAAAAACTCTATTGGAGTTAGGATAAGTATTAGTAATAAACTTTTAAAATAATGAGCTGATTTTTATTTTAAGTATGAAAATTAATAAGTGTATGAAATCAGCCTGTAAAAAAGCATTTAAGCATTTTGTATTTAATTTTCTCTGGTTTTATTTCTGGTGATTTGAGTATTTAACTTTATTTATGTTTACTAACTCTAAAGATAAATAACTGAACGGATATTTCCTTTTCAATTTTTAATTCTAAACTGTTAGTGCTTCAGAAGCAATGTAAAAATCAGAAGCAAAATAAATTTTAATGTTAAAAACACGAGTCATGATTTTATTTTAAGTATGCTGGCATAAACTCTCTTGGGGTTATGATAATAATGGTAATAAACTTTGACAATAATGAGCTGATTTTTATTTTAAATGTGAAAATTAATTAGTGTATAACGTTAATCCGAAAAAAAATAGGATTTTGTATTTAATTTTCTCTGTTGTTACTTCTGGTATTTTGAATATTTAACTTTATTTATGCTTAATAACTCTAATAAGGTACCTGTACCCAATATGGACACCCCACAGCTCTCCTTTGTTGAGGAAGTCATACCATTGGTACCTACGATTTCGCCAACAGATATCCTACTGGGGAAGGGGGGGGGGCTTCTTTTTATTTTTGTGCAAGTGTTTTTTGGGAGGAAGGTTTTTGGGGGATTGTTCAAATAGCATCTTGTTGAACATAGATTTTACCACTTTAATGACTTTTCAAGTTATTGCTTGGCAACGTTGAATTTTCTTCTTTCTTACAGTTGTAGTCAATAGGGACATAAGCTGTCCATATTGGGAACCGGGCGTAGTTTTACTGAATCTTGTACCAAATGAATAAGAAAAATTATTTTAAGCAAAATATGCAATAGCAATGGAAAATATGTTTTATTAGCTTTCTAAAATACTCCACTTTTCAACATTTAATGTAATTTTACGATATCTAATAAGAATTTAAGCTTACAAGTAATTAAGATCAGCACATCTCGAAACAACACGTTTCCTCCTAAATGGCGAACAGCGCGCTTTTTTACACTTTCCAGACTTAATTATCTTTTCAACTGCTTTTCTTCGCGAAAATGTTTAGCCATCTCTCGATCAAAATTTTTATTTTTAAAAATATTAGGGTTGTCCATATTGAGAGCCCTGTCCATATAGGGTACAAATACCTTAATATATAATAAACGAATATTTCCTTTTGAGTTTTTGATTCTAAACTATAATGCTTCAAAAAGCAACTTAAAAATCAGAAGCAAAATAAATTTTAATGTTAAAAACACAAGTCATAATTATGTTTTAGGCATGTTAGTATAATCTCTCTTGTGATTATGATAGTATTAGTAATAAACTTTTATAATAATGAGCTGATTTTTATTTTAAATGTGAAAATTAATAAGTGTATAACGTAAGCCTGAAAAAAAACATTTTGTATTTAGTTTTCGCCGTTGTTACTTCTGGTATTTTGAATATTTAATGTTATTTATGCTTAATAACTGTAAAGATAAATAATTGAACGAATATTTATTTTTCAGTGTTTGATTCTAAACTACAGTACTTCAAAAGCAATGTAAAAAGTCAGAAGCAAAATAAATTTTAATGTTAGAAATACGAGACATGGTTAGGCTTATAGATGTTTTTAATAGAAATTTTCTTTAGTTTATAAGAAATAATTATTATAATAGACTTTGAATATAATAAGATGGTTTTAATAATAAGCATGCAAATAATTTTCTCACTTGGTATTATTTCCAAAATGATGAAGCATTTACATAAAAAGGGAATTAAAATAACTGAATAAAACATTCATAATAAATACAGTTTCACTATTAAAAACACAAGTCATAATTATGTTTTAAGTATGTTAGCATAAACTCTTTTGGGGTTATGATTAGTATTAGAAAAATCTTTGAAAATAATGGGCTGATTTTTATTTTAAGTGTGAAATTAATAAGTGTATAAAGTTAGCCTGAAAAAAGAATTTTGTATTTAATTTTCTTTGTTATTACTTCTGGTATTTTGAATATTGAACTTTATTTATGCTTATTAACTCTAAAAATAAATAATTGAACGAATATTTTCCTTTCAAAGTTAGATACTAAACAGTAATTCTTCAGAAGCAATGTAAGAAACAGAAGCAAAATAAATTTTAATGTTAAAAACACAAGTCATGGTTGAGTTTATAAATGCTTTAAACAGAAATTCCCTTTCGTTTATAAGAAATAATTAGTATATTAAACTTATAAGATGTTTTAATAATGACTGTGAAATAATTTCATATTTTATAATCTGTATTATAATTTCTACTATTTTAAATTTTAAGACTATGTGCTTAATTCTAATGATGAATGGATTTATGATACTTTAACAGTTATTTTTAAAAGTGGTAAACTTTTTAGATTAAAAGCAAGAAAAAAAAAAATCATGCATCATGTAAAGATTGTGATGCCCTTTTCAACACATTGAGAATAACGTGACAAAGCTGCACCATTAAAAAAATTAAAATACTACGTTTTATTTCACCATATTGAAATATATAATGCATTTCAAATCTCCGTTTCAGCTGTTCCCATCTACAATTGAAAAATTATCCGAATTTTTTAGCAGCCCTGTATATGATATAGATATTTATATCTATTTAAAACATGCATTTCAAAATTTAGTTAATTTAACATATACGTATATTTTAGTTGAAAATTTCCGTTCAGCAATTTTCTCTAATAAGGAGAATAGTATGTGAATTACTGTATGCAGCCATGTGTATAAAGTGTAGAATTCATATATAAAGAGTAATATGGAAAAACTAATTAAATTTAAAAGCGCATACCAAATTTTAAAATGTACTCTCCAGAAGGTCTTACGCAAAGACAATACTGTAACTTGTTTCTTTTGTGTGTTCCTGTAGTTTGATAAAAAATGCTATGAATGCCGTGTTTTAATGTGATCGTATTGAAATTCAGTGATTTATATCAGTTTCAATACATTTGAAATAGTGTAATAGCATTAGATTACTCTCCAAATGATTTTTCTCCATATATCATACATAATCAAACTCTTTTGAGTGTTCCTGTAAATGAACCATTAATCGTACATACATCATATGCAATAATAAAGATGCTTTGGTGGTTTTAAATGAGCTTTATCAATTGTATGAAAATCCGAGCATATTTACGGGAAGTATAGAGCGTGAACAGACGGACATAAAAACTGAATGCATAAGCACTTTTTAGCTTTGTTAGAAAATGCTAAAAAGGTGTACGACCTGGATTGCATAGTGCATTTAAATTAATATACTTAAAATATTATAAATTAATATATGTACGAATAATTTATTTTTCAATTTTTAATTCTAAAATTTTACTGATTTTGAAGCAATACAAATAGAACAAATAGAACTGCATGCAAGATAAATATTCGAAATAAAGCAAAATTTCTATTTAAACAAGAACGAAAAATCATGCGCACAAAATAGATTGTGAAACAAATTCCGGCGCATTCTAAATAATGTCACGAAACGTCTCATTTTACTGAGGTGAAAGATGACATCTAAATTAACAATTTGAAGCATTTTTTATAGTAATAAACGAAACTACAACGTAAGTAGCAATTAGGTTTCATAGCAATACAAATAATATGATAAACACCATAAAAACATAAACAAGTGAAGAATATGAAATTCTATTATATTTTTACTAAATTAATTATTTTATTATTGAAAATTCGATTATATCCACACTAAATTAATTATTTTATTACTGAAAATTCCATTATATCCTTACTAAATTAATTCTTTTATTATTGAAAATTCTATTAAATACTTATTAAATTCTCTTATTCTTATTAAATTGAAATTAACTGAATAACATAGTAAAGATATTTTTAATATTAAAATACGCGTCATAGCGTAATTGTTAATGTTTTAGTAGAAATTCGTATTAGCTTAATAAAATCATCAGTAATTTTGAAAACAATTAATCGAGTTTAATATGTCCTTTAATATAATCGGGTTTAAAAAAAATAGAATTTAATCCTTTCGACTCCGGCATCTCTTAAACAAATTTTACTCCGACGGCATCAATTTTTCCAAGAAATTATTGTGCAACCTTGATTATCCGAGCTAATTCGGACGGCTAGTACCTCGGATGTCGGAAATATAGTCGAGTCTCTATATAACGAAATCCACTGTTCCAGTAAAAAATTCGTTATATAAAGAAATTCGATGTATAGAGAATGATGTTAAAAATCGTATTTAATGTGTGAAATTTGAACAAATATTATTTTTGATATTTTGAATTAAGAATTTGAAATGTTTAAAAATAAATATTAACCTAACATTTTATTTCTTAATTATTTAAGTTGTTTCAAAAAAAGAGAACAGACATTTATTTGAAAGCATAATGAAAATCAAATAAGGAAGACTCGCATTAATTTCAGTCGAAGAAATCTGTAATTTTTTGTTGTTTTGATTTTAAAATTGTTACGCCCTCAAAAAAAAAAAAAAAAAAAAAAAAAAAAGCTTAATTTTTAGCAAGGAATGAAAAATTGTAGTTTACATTTTCCTCCATTTGAAGGCCTCTCTTATGTGCTTCCTCATTGATTCCTCACTTACATGTGTATTAATCCAATTCACACTGTTTTGAGAAGAATGTGGAAAGGGGTGTGGGAGGTGGGATGAATTCGTTGGATTTAAAGAACAAGGAGAGAAGTAATATTTAAAAAAAAACTCAGCACTGGCAATAAATAAAAAATAAGTGATAGAAAATTGATTCCATATGATTTCAAAGCCTTTTAAAACCGAGTAAATTAAGACCAATTTATGAAAAAACTCGTTATATGGAGATAGATATTTCGCTATATAGAGACTGTTTTTAATGTAATCATGCGAAAAAGGGACCGTTCCTACTAAAAATTCGTTATATAGAGAAATTCGTTGTATAGAGTTTCGTTATAGAGAGACTCAACTGTATTGGTTAATAGAGTTGTATATAAAAACTATCCATGCTTGCAAATTTAACATCTCTTAGAATAAAAAAGCAAAAAAACAATGTATAAAGTTAGGTTTAACAGCTCAAAAAATTTAAAAAGAAATCTTCCACACTGTAAACAGTGGAGTGGTTAGAAGATGTAATTGTCCGATAACACATTGCACCTAGTGAATCAAAAGGGTTACATGGTCAATGTAAACAAAATCAGGCTTCTTTTTCGGCTCGGTTAATAGAAACCTCGATTAATCGGAGCTCGGTTAATCGAGGTTCCACTGTACATTCGATTGCAAACTGTCAAAATTGATCTAATTAAATAAGGCATGTTTTATTTCCCTTCATTACTGATGCCAAAAGCAAATTTTGCAAAGAAAGATAAATATAAGTGCAAAGAATTAATAAAAATTTTAAAAATGTATTGAGTACTTCTGACTATTTAAAAATAGTTTATTAAATAAAACTCAATAACTTTAGTGGTTTTGTACCAATATAAATAAATAAAATGCAATGCGCGAAATATAAATATGCGAAATCAAAGTTGTTATTTAAAAAATTCCCCTTTAGCAATTTCCTGTAATAAGGAGAATGATATGCGATTACTTTTGTGTAGCCTATAGAATTTATGTATAAAGAATAATATCCAAAAAATTAATTAAATATAAAAACTCATAAAGAATTTTAAAACGTAATCTCCAGCAATTGTTAAGCAAAGTCAGTACTGTAACCTATTTATTTTGTGTGTCCCTGTAAATTAAAAAAAAAAATGCTATGAATGCTCTATTTTAACATGGTCATAGCGAAATTCAGTGATTAATATCAGTTTCAATACATTTGAAATAGCGTAATGTCATTAAAATATTCTACAAACTATTTTTCCTCATATGCTATAATGTAATCGAATTCTTTTGAGTGTCTCTGTAAATAAACCATTAATCGTACGTATTTCATATGCAATACCAAAAATGTTTTGGTGATCATAAATAAGCTTTATAAATTGAATGAAAATGTGAGTAATATTTACCGGGGTTACAGCAGGGACAGACAGACAGACAAACCGAATGCATAAGTACTTTTCAACTTTGTTGGAAAGTGCTAAAAATGCATTGAGTACTTCTGACTATTAAAAAATACTTATTAAACAAAACTCTATAACTTTAGTGGTTTTCCTATTAATATAAATAAATAAAATGCAATAGTGCGAAATACATCAAAGTCGTTATTAAAAAAAAAAAAAAAAAAAAAAAAAAAAAAAAAAAAAAAAAAGTTTGAATAACAGATGTTTTTTTTCAATAAATAAATAGAAAAGTTAATAAAGGGAAAAAAATGGCTGCTGTGATGTCGTTATAGTACAGAGTGTGTAATTTGAAGACCCGAATACCCTGTCATTTAAATATCTCTTCTTATTAGATCAGTGAGAAAAATGACTCTCGGGTGTATCATTTCGTATAAAGCAAATGAAGCAGAAATACGAATGCTGAAAACATATCAATATTAATTTCAGCTGCAGAACGCGTCGGTTTTCCGATACAATTACTTAATGCGGCACACGGAATTGATTTTTTTTCTCTGTTTTTTATGAAACACATCTTTTAGATTGTTAAATTAATGGTAAAATAGTAAGTATACATAGAGTGATAATGGATTTAACAATAAAAATACGTCATTTATGATCATAATCATACATCATAATATCATAAATATGCTTATAAATGTTAAAAGCTGAAAATCTTTTTTTGGATTATAATACAGTTGGCTCTCGTTAATTCGAACTCTTCGGAATCACAAGAAATGTTCGAATTATCCAGAGTTTGAATTATGGTAAGTATGAGAGCAAAACATATTTAAAGGGGTACTATTACTAAGGAATTAATGTTATAGTATATTTTAAATTTATTTCGACTCTTATAATAACAATATTACTTAATATTGAATTAAAAGATATAAATACAAAAATTAATTAAGGGATTATGATAGGAAAAAAATGGCTGTTGTAATGTCGTTATAGCAAGTGAATGTGTAATTCGAAGTAATTTGAAGTAATAATCTGTAATTTTAATATCTCTTCTTATTAGATCAGTGAGAAAAATGACTCTCGACTGTATCATTTCGTATAAAGCAAATGAAGCAGAAATACGATTGCTGAAATATATCAATATTAATTTCAGCTGCAGAACGCGTCGGTTTTCCGATACAATTACTTAATGTGGTACACGGAATTGATTTTTTTCTCCATTTTTATGAAACACATCTTTTAGATTGTCAAATTAATGGTAAAATAGTAAGTATACATGGAGTGATAATGGATTTAACAATAAAAATACCAGTCGTTGTATTATAAATGTTGAAAGCAAATATTCTTTTTTGGGTTGTACTATGTCCAGTGTTAAAGATTTTACTATGAAATTACACAGGATTTAGGGGTAATCTTTTATCTTATGTAAAATTATGTAAAATTACAGAGATTATAAAAACCGAGATTCTGTTAAAACATACAAAAGTTATTCGCTAAATTTAGAATAGGGTACTTACGTATTAACGCCACCTCAGCAGAAGTTGCACTAATCTATACATATAATAAAACAGTAGGACCCGGTGTGTCTGTACATTGAAGATAATTGACAAAAATGGAGTCAGGGCGTTAAAAGAAAACCAATGAAACACAAAAAAAATTTTTTTGAATTTTTTGTCTGTCTGTCTGTCTGTCTGTCTGTCTGTTTGTTCGAGGTTATCTTCGTAACTACTGAATGGATTTTTATGCGGTTTTCACTAATGAAGAATGCACACTCCCGGGCAGTGTATAGGCTTTGTTTCATCAAAATCGGACAACAGACAAAAAAGTAACAAAAAGAAACAAAAGAAACTATTAGGTGCGCTGCTCACGTTTTTTAGTACATAACGTTTTTTAGTACATATAAAATCCAATAGATGTCACTGTGCGATTTTAAAACGCGCTATCGTTATGTTTTCGCCAGTCTACTTAAGTATGAGAAAGTTTCAAGCTGGCTGTCGTTCCATGTGGTTTAGTCGGTAGAACGTCAGTGCGCCATACTGATGGCCCGGGTTCGATTCCCAGCATGGAATTTTTTTTCACTATGTTGGCATTAACGCCTATAAGCAATTAAAAGAATTTGAAATATTGTATTCAAGGCGAATTTTCTCTCTGGGAAAATTTCCTTGCATTAATATGTCAGTGTAATTTTTTTTTCGATTTAATTTTTTTTTTCGAAACTTTGTTTTTCTTAAAAAATTACAGTAAATATTTGATATTTCCCAACGTTTTTTGAATGATCGACTTGCTTTTTTTTTTTTAATGTATGTCTGAACCTTATCTAACTACTTCTTCAAGATTTCTTTAGATAAACCGACCAGCGTAGCGGGCGAAGGCCGCTAGTGCGCCAATAAAAAATAATCTTATTGTTCGAACGCAGTTATGTTTTGGATTCCTTTTTGCCTTGTTGTTTGCTGATTTTTCAACACAAACTCATTTTCATACACAACATACATTTCATGTATTTTCATGCTGATTTTTCATGTGATCATTTCAGATGATTCAGATTTTTCACATGATCATTTCAGTTGAGAGAATGTGAGGCAGTGCTAAATGGAGGAACAAGAGTCATAGGGGGACAGCGAGACATCATTTGGAATCTTATTTATTAAAGTTCATATGAAGGCAGCATCAGGTGAAAGAAAATATAGAGACTGTTTTGAATGTATGTTCAACTCTATATCTGCCCATTTCCACCGAAATCCGATTTACTACTTTGTTTTTAAATAAAGTGTTTTGAATTTTGGAAATGTTTTGATTTTAAATAAAGTATTTTATTTTATGATTTGTCGCAAAAATTTTAGGTGTAGATTGACGGCACTTAAAAACCTCCAAATCTGTAGCTGCAATGGCGTTAATACGTAAGTACCTAGAATAGACTCCGTAAATAAACATAGTTTAAAATACAGTCTCAGCCCCCCCCCCCCCCACCCAAAAAAAAAAAAAAAATCTTGATACTTGCGATTTTAGACGTTTTGTTAAATATCTAGAAATGTACATAAGGAATTATTCTGAAACTCCCGGTGTGTAAACAAAATAGTACACGTCATATATTTTTGCGGAGAATATATTTTTGCCCTAAATCCAACAGGGGACTGCCAACAAATTGAAAAAGAACGAAGATCTTTTGTATAACCCTGTCAAAACTAATGAAACAAAAGAGCTAAAACGACAGATTATGATTAAGTGGCTTATTGTAATAAACTGTATTTATTTTTATGAATGTAGTATGTAAACTCGTAGAGAAATTAAGGTTTTTATAAAAACGGTCCCAAAATTATCCAAGTTTTTTTGCTTATAATTTGAAGAGTTCTTCATAAAACACAATATTCTTTTCAGAAAATATGACAATCAACATTGTACATAATACCCTGTAATCAGAATTAAAAATAATAAAAATTGTATGACAAATGAGTAGGTTTACAAAATAATTTTTTACTGCGCATGCGTCAACGCTATTAAAATTTCATTTGCATATCATGTTAGTTAATTGTATAGAGCAACTTTTGTGAAATTCTCAAAAACATAGCTTAAAAATTCTGAAAATTATCGTCGATAGAACAAGTTCAAAATCCGTTATTCCCAAAATGAAGCAAAAAAGATGAGGGGCTGTATCCATATTACATTGATTAGTGCCTACACAATATTGCTCGTGCTACTATATTTGGATACAGCTCCGTTTGCTTTTGCTTTATTTTGGGAATAACGGATTTATATTTTATTCTATCGACGATAATTTTCAGAATTTTCAAGCTATGTTTTTGAGACCTTTCACAAAAGTTGCTTTATACATTTAACTAACATAATATACAAATGAAATTTTAATAGCGTTGACGCATGCGCAGTAAAAAATTATTCAGTAAACCAGCTCATTTATCATATAATTTTTATTACTTTTTAATTCTGATTACAGGGTGTTATGTAAATTGTTAATTGTCATATTTTCTTAAAAAAAAAAAAAAAAAAAAAAAAAAAAAAAAAAAAAAAACATTGTGTTTTATAAAGAACTCTGCAAATTATAAGCAAAAAACGCAGAAAAATTTGGGCCGTTTTTATAAAAACCTTAATTTCCTTACGAGTTGGCATGCTATATTCATAAAAATGAACACAGTTTATTACAATAAGCCACTTAATCATAATCTGCAGTTTGAACTATTTTGCTTCATTAATTTTGACAGGGTTATCCAAACGTTTTTAGTTTACTTGTTGACGGTCTCCTGTTGGATTTCGGGGAAAACTCTTCGCGAAAATAATGACGTGTACTATTTTGTTTACACACCTGGAGTTTTAGAATAATTCCTTATGTATATTTTTAGATATTTAACAGAACGTGTAAAATCGCAAGTGTCAAGATTTTTTTTTCTTTTTTTTGCTAGATTTAAATTATTCTAAGTTTATGAAAAAATAAACAGTTTTTAAATTATTTTTTTTTTTTTAAATACTGTATTTAAGATACATGCAAAAGAATTTTAAAAATGTGTATTTTGAATTACAAAATTTAACAAAGATATGTATCTAAGATAATTTAACAAAATATTCAAATTCTGTTAGATGGAAGGCCTACCAATTGGCTTGAGCTTAACAAGACCCATTTAGCAAGTGCCAGTCACCATCATCACAAAGTCCCACGGACAATTCGCTAAGAACAACAGAGACAGATACTCGGGCGTACATTTTACGCAATTATGAATTAAAATTAAAATATTAATTCTGGGGATAAATAGACTATATATAATATACAGAATAAAACAAATGCTTACAAAGTTATTACAATTACATATAAATAATCAAAGAACAAAAAGCCTGAACCGGAGAACATTAATGTTGGATTTAAAATTTTTGTATTAAGTTTTATATGGAAATAAAAATGTTTCAGTGTTAAATAAATAATATTTAAAAAAAATCAAACTTGGGTGCAAACTCCTCGGAGTAGTTCACAACTTATTGGTATGTATAATGGAAAGTCTAATTCTGTTTAATTAAACGTTTTTTTAAAATGTTATTTAGATTCTGATGTCCAACTTATATGCAAAGAACAAGTACATTCAGGTTAAAGTTCTATAAATGTTATTTAGTCTTTAAAGTCCATATTAAGGTCTCTGAAAAATTAAATAAATATCTACGAAAATTTTATAATTTGAAATTCATTTATTTGAAAAAAAAAAAAAAAAAAAAAAAACGAAAAAAGAAAAAAAAAACAGTGGTGGAGAAATTTAGGAGTTCTAATCAGCAACGGGTTGCAGGTTTTGAAAAAGAAACTGATTATTCTCTAAGCTTTGAAAGAAAAATCTATTTTTTAGCCAGATTTAAAGTAAATTGTTCGTTAAACTGTTTAACGAATTCCAATTTTCAATTTTAACAAATAGCTTTTACGCTGTTTATTCGTATCTACTGAATATAAACGTGTTCTTTACCCACATGTTATACTACCTATCTCCAACAGAAATTTTCCCAACCGGAAAAAAAAATGTTTATTGGAGTTCTATTTATTTTATTTCGTTACAATACTATGCTCTCATGCATCACTTTCATTTCAGACCGTAGCCAGACAGTCGAAATAATAGTTATTTTAAAAAGTTTTTTAAAGTTCACATTGTATATTTTATACATCTAAAATATATCTAAATTGTATATCTAAAATGTACTTTTTATATTAAAATATGTAGTTATTCATAATATTTGAAAATAATGAGCAAAGTCTTAAAAAAAAAAAAAAAAAAAAAAAATTAAATGTTTTTTTTTTTTTTTTTTTTTTTTTTTTTTTAAGCTTAATGCATTCTCTTTAGCTTACAAAAATTATTAATCATATACCTTGGTTAGAAAAATAAATAATTAAAAATTCAAAAAATGAACTTTTAAAAAGCACTCCACATTTAATTATTTAATCTACATCTTTCCTAAATTATCACTTTCAATCTTCTAAATTATCACTTTCAAACATATCATTTTTGCACTGTTTATTTATGATGAAAAATATTTTCTTTACGCACAATTTTAAAAGGAAATTTTTCTTTTCTATTCTGCATATGAATGTAATTATAGATTTTATTCACCGACATTTAAATAATAATTCAAATTCTGAAAGATGAATTTAAACAAACTGAAATTTCTTATCGTGAATATATCAGTATTCCGACAGTATTTGGCCTTTTTTTTCAATTATATGCGAAAAATTTTTGCATTAATATTAATGCTGTTTGATTTAAAATACGCTTTTATTATAGAGTGCAAGTGTTAGTTATTTAAATCAATATGATTATGCAGTTGAATGTGTTTTTAATCAAATTACTTGTGAATTCATGCATTAAATTTTAACAAATGTTTTCATTTAAAGTACTCTATTATTTATAGCCTACAACTGTTGTTTATATTTATGTGATTATACTGCGGTCTTAATATGTATGTATATATATATACCGGGTGTCCAGTAAATGACTGACCCATTTTGAATTTAAATAACAAAAAACTGTTTGAGATAAAAATGCGCGGCTTACTGCATTGTTATTAGAATATAAATAAATTTTAAAATATGCACTTTGTTAATGTAATATAATAATATTTAAAATAATATCTCAGTTTCAAGACTGAGGAGGTGAAGTATAATACAGATGGTTCAATTATAAATATTATTTTAAATCACTTTCCAACCAACGTACTCTATTTCTGAAGCTGATTCGAGAGTCGATTCAACTTATAGATTCAGATTCGACAACATGTTGATTCAAATTCAGCCGAAAATCTCATATTTATGAAAATTAGAGTCATGTCTCAATTCAAACAGCCTGTTACCACCAGCGCGATATTTTTTTTCCCGAAATTTGAACTATATTAACTAAGTACATGTTTAAAAATTTATTGATTTTCTAATAACAATACCGCAAACCGCGCATTATTATCTCAAACCGTTTATTTGTTATTTAAGTTCAAAATGGGTCAGTTATTTACTGGACACCCGGTATATACATAGTGGCGCCAACTTTTGAAAAATATTGGGTTGTCTCAAAAATATTGGGTGGGCGCAAAAATATTTTGGTAAAATGGTATGACCAGTTTGTTTTTCTTTGAAGGGTTGACAGATGGTGAAAGATCAGAATTTTAAGTCAAGCTAAAACCTTTTAATAAATTTTCGATTTTATTAAATTATATTCTCATGAGTTTTTTCTTATATAAAGACACTGATATTTATTGCAATGTCACGGTATCATGACCATGGCTACAAATTAAGTTATCAAAATTAAACATGGAGCAAAACATTTCAGTCATTTGGGATTTATGGGTGTAAATTTAAGAATTAAAACATATGGCCAATGGTAAAATAAATTTCATTCTATGGAGGAAAATGAATAATTAAATAATAATGAAATAAATAACCATAACAATGAAATTTGGGTGCACTATGATTCAAAATTATTGGGTCGGCTCGGGCCCTTAGGGGCCATATAAGTTGGCTCCACTGTAATATATATATATATATATATATATATATATACAAATCTTCTGTGCGTGTGTTTGTCACTAAACCCCTCATAAACGACTGAACCGATTTTAATGAAATTTTGTGTGTGTATTCCACTGGATTCGAGAATGGTTTAGATTCCCATTTCATCGAAATTGATTCAGTACTTTTTTAGTAACTAGGCAAAAACTAATAAGTTATTTTTTTCTAATTAAAATCGTTGAATAATCTCGCTGAATAGTGTGCGGACGGAATGGCCAAGCGATATAAGGCGCCATATTTAAGCTCTGGTTCTTGAAGAAAGAGATCGCGTGTTCGAACCCCACTCATTACATACGTGTATGGTTTGCAATAATTTTTCCTGTATTACCATTTTAATTAACCGACTTCAGAAAATCGTTAACTTTTAACTAAAAAATAGAAAAAATAAACTTTTATATAAAAAAATGTACCGACTTCAAAAACTACTGCAAAGTAAAAAATAATTTCCTTATATAATTGTAATAAGAAATTAAATTAAGAGCGTTGTAATTATCATGAGTATTATTATGATTATGTATTTATTTGATTTTCTAGAGTCGGTGACAGGACAGCATCTGTCGGGTCCCCTAGTATATATATATATATATATATATGTATGTATGTATATATATGAAACAAAATGCAACTCTTAACCTTCACTCAATCATTAAATTATGCAATATGAATTTTAGAAAACTCACTGGTTTGCTTAAAAGGCGACTAAAATAATAGAAGAGATTTTACAAGTTAAAATACATTTTATTTAAAGTTTCTTAGAACTTTCGGGCTTTCCCAAAGCCTTTCATCAGAGAATATTTTAATAATTAACTGCTGTTTATTTATACAGTTACGTTACTTCGCTTTTTTAAAAGAGATAGTCAATAATTATTAGAATTGCTTTTAGATTATAAAATGCAGTTATTTATAATACTTAAAAATAGAGCTAAATTAAAAAAAAAAAAAAAAAAAAAAAAAAAGATTTTAAATTTAAATTTATTTCTTTCAGCGTAAAGCATAGAAATTCTCTTTAGCTTATAAAAATTATTAATCACAAGTCCATAAATGCTATCACACTATTTTTCAATGTTTTTGAACCGCCTCCCCCTTCCCCCTTCCCCTTATGTCACAAGGTATACTTCACCATTTCACAGAATTCAGAAAGTAGTACATTATAGATCGTAATTCAAATTTTATTTTTAAACTTTAACTATGTGTTCTAATGACGTTTGTAAACATAACAAGAAAAATGATTCGTTTTGTATGGAATAAGACTAAGGTTTCAACTAAAACATAATTAATATATAATAGTAATGAAATATTAGTCTAAAAAGCAATTGAAAACAGCAGAATTTTAGAATTTGAAATAGAATTTAATATATTTAACTTTTAATTTTATCTTTACTGTATAAAATACTTCAATTTCAAAATCACTTTAAAATTTAACAAAATGTGTGATGCCACATTCCTTTTCACCTTCCCCCCCCCCCTTCTCACAAAGTGTCACAATTTCACGAACCTCTCTCCTCTCTCCAAGCGTGATATCAATTGTAGACGATCCCTAAACCTTTGGGGGGAAAAAAAGACAAATCTAAGAAACAGAATGTTTAAAAAGCACTCCAAATTTAAATATTTAATCTCTATACAAACATGTTGTTTTTGCACTGTTTATACATGATAAAAAATATTTTCTTTGCACACAAGTTTAATTTATTTTATTTGAATGTAATTATAGATTTTATTCACCGGCATATGCACTAAAATAACAACTCAAGTTGTAAAAGATGAATTTAAACAAACTCAAATTTCTTATCGTGAATATATCAGCATTCCGACAGTGTATAATATGTTCACTTATATAATTATATGTGAAAATTCTTTGCATTAATATTAATGTTATTTGATTTAAAATACACTTTTATTGTAGAGTGCAAGTGTTATTTAAATACATATGATTATGCAGTTCGATGTGATTTTAATAGAATTACTTGTGAATTCATGCATTAAATTTTATGAAATGTTTTGATTTAAAATACACTATTATTATAGCGTGCAATTGTTATTTATGTTTGTGTGGTTATACACAAATACTTATCGGGTACAACGCTTGTCGTGCATGACTCTACACTCTTAAAACGAAAGAGCTGATTTGGCTTCTCATGAAAGAGCTGTAATTTTTTCGATCATAAAAGAGTTGTTTTTCAAACGATTAAATCTTCTTGATCTAAACTGGTTCTTTAAATAGCTCAACTTCATTTAAATTGGTTAAAACTCGAGTTATTTCAACTGTCAACTCTTTTTTGAGAAGCTGCCTTTCAACATTGAGATGAGTGGATTTCAGCTCAACTTGAGCTATTTTGTGGCAAGAGAGTTAACTTGAACTTAGGGGCCTTCCATAAATGATGTCACTCATTTTTTCAATATTTCTGATTCCCTTTCCCTCTTTTGTCACAAAGTGTCACACTTCATCGTACCCCCTCCCCCCCCATCTTGTCACATGTCACACTATATTACGTAATCACGTACTTCCAGTTCAGCACTACGTCATTGATTAAAAATTATATTTCTAAACTTTAACTATGTGTTTTAATGACATTTGTGAGCTGAATAATAAAAAAGATTTGTGCACTTATTACTCACCCATCATACGTAGTATAGGGTAAGTTTTGCAATCGTTTTGAAAATCGAAAATTTTTTTTTGACGGATTTACACATTTTAGATAGTGAAGATTCCGAAAAACATATTTTTAGAAAAAAAAATTTGCCGTCCGTCTGTCTGTCTGTCTGTCCGTCTGTCTGTAAACGCTCTATCTCCCGAACAAATTCAGATAGAGACTTGAAATTTTGTATGTAGTTAGTATGTAAGAATGGGACGATGCCTATTTAATATCAGCAACCTCGATTATCCGGAACTATTTTTTTCGGACTCTGGAAAAATTCGTTCTGATGAAAGGTATATAAAAATTTTCGAATTTTTTTATCCTAAGGAATGGGCGTAAAAGGCAATAAAATAACACACATTTTGCATACAGCACGAAGTCGATCGGGTTATTAGTTGCTGAGATATTTGTAATCCTGTTTTCCACATTCTTCGATTTTTCATGACCCTTTATTTCATTCAAATTTCATTTCAGAGGTATATTTTAATTGGAAATGAGACGCTTAATTCGACGCATTTAATTGTTAGTTAATAGAATTATTATTTTTGGAGTTATAAGGATGTTTCTTTTACGCAATTCGGTACTACTTGAGTAGTTTGGCGTTTTATATAATTTGTCGAAATTGGTAATCAGCAGTTCTTTAATATAGCATTACTATGTATATTAATAATATATAAATTTTGTTTATGAATTGCAGTGCGTTGTATAAATAGTTTTCACATGTTTTATTTTCATATACATATCCATGATGGGTAAGTATTACGGTGGCCCCCAACGACTAGTTTTGTATGATATAAGAATAAAATTTACAAAAAAAAAAAAAAAAAAAAACCATAATTAACATTTAAAATAATAAAATATTATTATGAAAAATAAATTTAAAACAGCAGTATTTTGAAAATTGAAATGGGTTTTATTATATTTAGTTTTAAATTTTATATTTACTTTATGAATACAAATTTCATAATTTAATATACTGTTTTTTAATGCTTTTATTTTAATCAAAGTGTATGATGTCACACTTCTTCTTACCCTCTCCCACCCCCTTGTCACAAACTGTCACAATTTCACGAATCCCCTCCCCTCCCGTCCAAGCGTGATATCATTTATGGACCACCCCTTATGTGTCTCATAATTTTTTAATTGCTACGTCACTCCAAGAAAGTGAATCGTTTGAATAATAATAAAAAAAATAATAATAAAAATAAATAAATTCAATGTTAACACCGATAACGTGAATTTGCCGAACCGATAACGTTCGTGAACGTGAATTAGTTGAAAAATGGAACTCATCGAAGCGTGAAAAGCTACCGGCAGTTAACGCAAAACATAAAAATTGAAATAAAAAAATCATCAAAGGTTATTGTCTGCTCATATGAGTAATGGTTCCGGTATACTTCTCTTTTTTTGATTTATGTTGTGTGCGATTAGATGGAAATAATAACAGAAGCCATTCGTTTAGGATTACGATTTACTTTTACTTACACCCTATGAATATCAATGAATTTCTTCATATAGAAAGCGGGAAAAATATCACTTTCAAGATTTCTTTATTTTTCGCAATGGTGCTTCTTAATTTCTGTTTCTGATTCCGGTATGGCAAATTTTTTTTTTTTTTTTTTTTTTTTTTTTTTTTTTTTTTTGATTAATGAAAATTTAAGGGAGTTCGGAACACATTTTATTTATTGAATTAAAACTTTGAATTTTTTGCTGATGGTTAACCATATCATTTTTAAACAAAACCACATGATAAAACTTCGCACAATTTAAAAAATTGTTTTAATTTAAAATTTATTAAAACAGTGGGATAGTTTAAAATCATAGGGTTCTCAAATGGTCCGCTAACTGAACATAAATATTTTCTTAGAAAAAAAAAAAATCTTTTATATTTTTTCTTGCAAATTGCACAGAAATCACGGAAGTCAATTTTGGCACTAACGTTGTAGAAACCTACTATGAAATTTTTTGTTAAAAAATATTAATTTTCAGTTCACGGACCATTTGGGAGCCCTGAAATCATTATACAACTCAAACTATTATCTGTAGAATTTAAATTTTTTTACTTTTAAATAAACAGAAATATCGAAATTTTAATTTTGATTCAGCATTCTTAATAATATTACTATTTTTTTTTAAAAAATTAGAAACATTTAAAGCAAAGATTTGAAAAAATAATGTAACTTTTATTAAAAAAAAATCATATTTCAAAAGTATTTTTTTTTTCAGTTTGCTTATTCAAAATTAAAGCAAAAGAATAATAAAATTTTTTTTTCCATGTTTGCATTTATCTTTAACGGTTCTTGTGTTATAACCAATTAAATCAGAGAAATTGTTAAAAAAAACCCATCATGGAGAAAAACGCATTTGCACAAGAAGTCATGCACAAGCTAATTTTTTTTGACAACCATTGCTTGAAAGCTAGATTTTAAAAACAAACCAAAACTAAACTAGTTCGATGTGTCAATCCCAAAACTTTCTTCTATCTCATAAGTACATTTTAATATTTAAAAAAAAAAAAAAAAAAAAAAAAAAACGTGGTGACCTTAAAGTTACCCACTATCGAACTTCCTCGAACATTTGACCTAGCTTAATGAGATTCTGGTATCCGAAAAGCCTAAAACGCAAAATTTAATTAATATTCGGAGAAAATGAGCTTAGTAGTGCCTCATGTTGGGTAATTTATAGTAAAACCTAATAAGCATATGTTTATGTCAAGACCTAACAGAATCTGAAATTTGATGGAATTTCGTCCATTAGTTCTTGAGATATTCTTGAGAAATTTGCAAAACGTAGCACAGCAACACCATATCTTGGACAATTTATGCCAAAACGTATAAAAGCGTCTAATTATGTTATGGTGTAAAAGAATCTGAAGTTTGGTGAAATTCTGTTCATTAGTTCTTGAGATATAGCTATCTTGAAAATCATAAAAAACGTGGTATAGCAGCGCCACCTTCTGGCCAATTTACACCAAAACTTAATCAGCGTCTATGTATATCAAGGGGTCACAGAATCTGAAGTTTGGTGAAATTCTGTGCATTAGTTTTTGAGATATAGCAATCTTGAAAATCATGAAAAAAGTAGTACAGCAGCGCCACCCGCGGTCCAATTTTCACCAAAAACCAATAGGCACTAATTCATATCAAGGTCTAACTGAATATAAAATTTTATTAAATTTCGAGCATTAGTTCTTGAGATAGAGCGCCCACAAATTTTTTGTCACATACAGACAGACAGAAATTTTTTGTCACATACAGACAGACAGAAATTTTTTGTCACATACAGACAGACAGACATTTTTTGTCACATACAGACAGACAGACATTTTCTAAAAATAGTCAAAACGTGTTCAGGACCTTCTAAAACGTATAAATCCGTTGAAAACCGGAAGTCGAAAATTTTCATGAATCCAATACTTTCTTCTTGTAAAGATAGAAGGAAGCAAAAATTGATATTTTCCCTTCTAATTAAGATAGAAACATGATTTAAACATCATTTTAAGCATAAAATAATTTTAATGCAATAAAAATATTTTGAGAAAATTCGAAGATTTTTGTTTCCTGGACCCCCTTAAGGAGAATAATACTTTTATGGTATAACATTCAATAGAGAATTTCCGATTGGGTAGTTGCCTAAAAATTTTGAAAAACTTATGAACTTGTAGGACGATTAAAAAAAAAATCTATGATTTTTACAAATAAATATGTTTTGGATAAAATATAATAAACATAACTATTGTACTATAGAATTATAAAAATGCCAGATAAGAGATACAGTCGACTTTCGTTAATTCGAAATCGGATAATTCGAATCTTCGCTTAATTCGAACTAAACATGAAATCCCGAAATTTTCAATGGTAGAATAACATTTTCATTAATTCGAACTCATTTTCTCTTGACTTCGTTTAATTCCAACTAACGATAATTCCAAGTTTTCATTTTTCTTTTCTTTTTCACGGATTTTAGACATTTGAATAACTTTCCTACCTTGATTTTTGTTAAAATTGTTCCGAACGAGTATACATATAATCCAATGCATTTGATATCCACTTTCTTAGTGCCTCGTCTGTCCATCAGTGACGCTTGAAATTTTTCTTTCATTGTGATTGTTTCTAATCTTTTAACTACGTAGTTTATGTATTTATACATTCTAATTTAATATTTAGTCAGATTCTAATGTTAACAGACGAAATAAACTTAAAAACACTATAAAATGAATTCCTTTGTGATATGCCATATTAAGCATGTTCTCATTTCATATTTTCCATAATTCGAACTTCGGAAAATTCGAACATTTCTTGTGGTCCCGAGGAGTTCGAATTAACGAGAGTCGACTATATATTATATCTATCTCTATACACATACAATACCTTTTTCATCAAACATATATGAGAAGTTCGTATTACAGCAACAACCGAATTTCTAATTTGATGATGGCGTGTCATGATGTTATGCATCGATTGTTTTAATAAAATTAATATTTATGCAAAGCTTATTAGAAAATTAACCCGCCAGGAAATCTCCAAACGTATATTATCAAACATTAACGTTTTTAATGTATGTATAGTAATGCCAAGAAAAATTGAAATAAAAATTATTTAAAAAGCGTTTCTATAAATATGGAACTTACTTACACTGGTGTCCAAAATTTAAGCATAATTGGTAATTAAGTAATTATTTTTAAGTAATGAAAGAAATATGAATCGGAATGTGCTGAAACTCCAGGTGTGTAACCAAAATAGTACGCGTCACATATTTTCGCGAAGAGTTTTCCCCGAAATCGAACAGGGGACCGTCAACAAATTAAAAAATAACGAAGATCTTCTGGATAACCCTGTCAAAACTAATGTAGCAAAAGCGTTCAAACTGCACATTATGATTAATTGGCTTATTGTAATGTACTGTGTTAATTTTTACAAGGATAGCATGTATACTCGTAGAGAAATTAAGGTTTTTATAAAAACAGTCCTAAATTTTTCCAAGTTTTTTGCTTATAATTTGCAGAGTTCTTATTATAAAATAATGTTCTTTTCTGAAAATATGACAAACATTATTGTACACAATACCCTGTCATCAGAATTTAAAAATAATAAAAATTGTATGAAAAATGAGTATGTTTAGTAAATAATTTTTCATTGCGCATGCGTCAACGATATCAAAATGTCATTTGCATATTGTGTTAGCTACATGTATAGAGCAACTTCTGTAAAAGTTTCAAAAACATAGCTTGAAAATTCTGAAAATGGGAGCCTATAGAATCAACTCAAAATCCGTTATTCCTAAAGGAAGCAAAAAAATCAGGGGTTTTACCTAAATATAGTTGTACGTGCAATATTGTGTAGGCACTAAACAATGGAATATGGATACAGCCCCTCATCTTTTTGCTTCATTTAGGGAATAAAGGATTTTGATCTCATTCTATCAACGATAATTTTCAGAATTTTTAAGCTATGTTTTTGAGACTTTCACAAAAGTTGCTCTATACATTTAACTAACATAATATGCAAATGAAATTTTAATAGCGTTCACGCATGCGCAGTAAAAAATTATTTAGTAAACCTGCTCATTTGTCATAAAATTTTTATTATTTTTTAATTCTGATGACAGGGTATTGTGTACATTGATGTTCGTCATATTTTCAGAAAAGAACATTATTTTAAATTAAGAACTCTGCAAATTAAAAGCAAAAAATTTAAGACTGTTTTTATAAAAACCTTAATTTATCTACGAGTATACATGCTATCCTTGTAAAAATTAACACAGTACATTACAATAAGCCAATTAATCATAATGTGCAGTTTGAACGCTTTTGCTACATTAGTTTTGACAGGGTTATCCAAAAGATCTTCGTTCTTTTTCAATTTGTTGACGGTCCCCTGTTCGATTTTGGGGAAAACTCTTCGCGAAAATATGTGACGCGTACTATTTTGTTTACACACCTGGAGTTTCAGCACATTCCGATTCATATTTCTTTCATTACTTAAAAATAATTACTTAATTACCAATTATGCTTAAATTTTGGACACCAGTGTATTTCTGATGATTCTGATTATTTCTTGTTCTGAAAGAAAGTGGAAAAATTACTGAGATTTCAGCTTATGTTACGGAAGATATAGGCAGTCTTTAAATCATTACTATATACAGGGTGATTCATAAAAGATGGGCAGAACTTTAAGGGGTTATAGTACACTTAAAGACAAATAATATTAAATAGGAGACTAAGGGTCCCAGACGTATTCCCAAGGAGATAGGGGGCATTAAAGTTTAGGGTCCGAAATTTCAAATGATTATAAAAAATGGAAAAATTGGTCGATACGTTTGCGGTTTTTGCAAAAAATTTTCTTTATGCCAGTATTTTCTTGAAATAAAATTTTAAAGTTCAATTTCAAAAAATGCCGATAGGGAGCGCTTTAGACTTTGGAGTAACAAACAACTATTTTTTAACGTTATTTTTTGTATTTCTTTAAATGATTTCGAAAGCTTAGACTTAAACTTAAATTTTGATCAAAAAATCTGAGTCCTAACGAGTAGTTAAGTAGCGTAAACTGAAATTTGAAATTTGAAACCCTTCTCCCCCCAGAACAAAAATCAGTTATTCCCGATCTTTGTGTCGTAGATTAGGCTGTAACTACTGCCGCGTTTTGCTAAAATTATTCTTTATGTCAGTATTTTCTTGAAAATAAATTTTAAAGAAAAGTTTCAAAAAATTCCGATAGAGGGCGCTTTAGACTTTGGAGTAACGAACAACTATTTTATACCGTTATTTTTTGTGTCTCATTAAATGCTTTCTAAAGCTTAGACTTAAATTTTCAGCCCAAAATCTGAATCGTTAGACGTGGTTAAGTTTCTGGGGAGAGGGGTTTGAAATTTCTACTCCTGAGCACAGTTCAGTTTACCATGTCCACACATTGTGTGCTGTGATACGAGGTAAAAAGACACAAATTAGGATTATGTTACCAAAGCATATTTATTAACATGTAATTACAATAAATGTTCAAAATTGTGACCACCAGAGGTTATGCACGCAGAACAACGGCGAAGAATGGAACGGCGAACATTCGCGAAAACATCAGGCTTTTCGAGCACTTCCCCTACAGCGGCGGAAAGTCTGGCGACCAGTTCCTCGGGGGATTCAATGGGTGTCTCATACATAAGAGCCTTCAATTGTCCCCAAAAAAGAAATCGAGGGGTGAAAGATCTGGCGAGTGAGCAGGCCAAGCAACAGGACCACCTCGACCAATCCATCTGTTCGGAAATGTGATGTCCAGATAGTTGCGGACGTCTCGTACCTAATGGGCTGGCGCTCCATCGTGGTGGAACCACATGACCCGCCGGATGCGTGGAGGAACAACGTTTAACAGGTCTGGCAGCACATGTTGCAGAAATGTGAGGTATGTTTTACCGTTGAGGCGTTCAGGAAGAAGATACGGTCCGATTAGGTGGTCTCCGAGGATTCCTGCCCAAACATTGATGGAAAAGCGTCTCTGATGAGCATGTGGATACGTAGCATGTGGATTGACATCCGCCCATACATGTGCATTGTGTGTGTTAAATGTACCTTCACGTGTGCAGGTACATTCATCGGTGAAAAGCACAGTTCGTCCAAAATGTGGATTTAGCGCGTTCTGCTGCAGAAACCAGCGGGCGAATTCAATACGATTTGGATAATCCCCTGGAGACAGTTTCTGGACTCGTTGCACATGAAACGGGAGCAAATGTTCATCCTTCAGTACCCTCCAAGTCATGGACTGTGAGGTATCCACCTGCCTAGCCACTGTTCGTGTACTTGTACTTGGCTGCGCCGCTACTACATCCAGAATGGCTTCTGCAACAACTACTGATTCGTCCTTTTTTGCACGACCTGCATTCGACCGGGAAGCGAGAAATGATCCCGTCTCACACAACTGTCTGTGCAAGCGCTCGAAAGTTTTGCGGTTAGGCAACCGCCTGTTGGGAAATCGCTCTCCGTACATTCGTTGTGACTCTGCACCATTTCCATCTGCCGCTCCGTAAATTAAATGCATCTCAGCCTTTTCCTTATTCGTGAAGGGCACCATCTTCCGATTCATTACTACAGCGACTTACACTTGACTCACCGTTCAGTGGTTTTTATGCCTGAATCGTGTCGAAATTTTGCATACGTGTTCTTCTTCTTCCCCATTTGACATTTGCATACTTTCTGTCTCCTTCTTCACCCGGTGACTAGCGTCAGGAATGGAGCTTTAACGTTTGCATGAGCGACGTTTCCAACTGTGCCAGTGCCTTCATGAGTGAATTCCGACTATGCAGTCCTTGACGAAAGTTGTATTTTTGCCTCGTATCACAGCACAGAATCGTTGGGCATGGTTAAGTAGTGCAAACTGAACTATGTTCAGAAGTTGAAATTTGAACCCCCTCCCCTCGCTACTGAACCACGCTCAGCGATTCAGATTTTGAGCTGAAAATTTAAGTTTAAGTCTAAGCTTTAGAAAGCATTTAATGAGATACAAAAAATAACGGTATAAAAGAGTTGTTCGTTACACCAAAGTCTAAAGCGCCCTCTATCGGAATTTTTTGAAACTTTTCTTTAAAATTTATTTTCAAGAAAATACTGACATAAAGAATAATTTTAGCAAAACGCGGCAGTAGTTAGAGCCTAATCTACGACACAAAGATCGGGAATAACTGATTTTTGTTCTGGGGGGAGAAAGGTTTCAAATTTCAAATTTCAGTTTACGCTACTTAACTACTCGTTAGGACTCAGATTTTTAGATCAAAATTTAAGTTTAAGTCTAAGCTTTCGAAATCATTTAAAGAAATACAAAAAATAACGTTAAAAAATAGTTGTTTGTTACTCCAAAGTCTAAAGCGCCCCCTATCGGCATTTTTTGAAATTGAACTTTAAAATTTTATTTCAAGAAAATACTGGCATAAAGAAAATTTTTTGCAAAAACCGCAAACGAATCGACCAATTTTTCCATTTTTTATAATCATTTGAAATTTCGGACCCTAAACTTTAATGCCCCCTATCTCCTTGGGAATACGTCTGGGACCCTTAGTCTCCTATTTAATATTATTTGTCTTTAAGTGTACTATAACCCCTTAAAGTTCTGCCCATCTTTTATGAATCACCCTGTATACGAAATTTATGCGATATATGAATAATATAACTTACATTTAAAGATAATTTTCTCCGCATTTTGAGAAGTTAAACGGTAAAAACTTCATTCTTCTACGATTAAGACGCACCAAGTCATGAAACTTTAAAGTTTATTAAAATTGGAACTTTCTGACTCTAAAAAATCGTTTGCCCGTTTTAAGTTCGGGAAAGCCCTGGAGAAAAGAGATAGATGGAGGTGCAATATGCCGTAAAAAGGGCTTGCAATATGTCACGATTCATCGCTCAAATTTTAATGTCCGCACTAGGCCCAAACAAAATAAGCACGTGGAACAGGGATAGAATTCTTTGACATCAACCGTAATTTTTTCTCTAAATGAAAACGAGTTGTTTATATTTAAGCATTCTAAAGTAACATTTCATTGTATTATGAGTTAAAAATTGTATTACCAAGCATTTTTTTTTAAAACATGTGGTTTTGTTTGGGCTTAATGTAGCGAAATTTAGAGTTACATTTTTAGCATCATCCGCGGCCACTATACTGCCTCTATATTCTTTCTTTTTACTCTATGCGGGAAAGCACCGTCCTGAAAAAGTTCATTCTTCTACGACCAAAATTGAGCAAGTTACGAAATTTTAAAATTTAATAAATTTTGAGTCTGTCTTGTCCTAAAATATCGTCTACAAGTTTTTAATGCGGGAAAGCAGAAAATTTAATTCAGAATTAATTATTTCAGAAAATTTAAGTAAGAAAAGTAAAGATTCAGAAAAGTAAAGATTCTATTCTTCCAAGGCGAAAATTTATCAATGAAACTGCAAAGTTTGTGAAGTTTCAAACTTTTTTGTACTAAAAAATCGTCTGTATTTTTTCAGTAGGATTTTTTTTTTTTTTTTTTTGAAAATTAAGATCAACTTAAATCGACTTATACTGATCGAATAGTTTCGGCAAAAAGTACGTAAACCCGAGCCCGACTTCGCCCGAGTCGAAAGATAGAAAATTGACCTGAGCATTTATAGACTTCAAAGATAATTCATCGAAGAAATTTCCAAGCACAGAGACATTCACGGAATCATTATTTGATGAAAAGTTGTAGACATTTGTAGGCGGATTGCACTCTCAATCAAACGATAACCTTGAAACACAAAAGAATTTTTTTCCCGTGGCTTTTTCATTACTAAAGTGGCAACATCTTGACGTTCATTCAACTTCTTTGAAGAGCATTCCATTTCCACAGTGAGATCCGACGTACAATAAAATAATTTATTTTGCTACATTTTGCATTTTATAATGGCAACATTAAGGAACTTGAGAGATTTCATTCTTCTATATTTTTTCGCTCAGCACGATTCACTACAAGAAAATATATGTTGAAAGATTGTGTGTTAGAATTAAAAAAGATTTGGTTTGGTGAACGCAAAAATTGCAAAAGAATAAACATCATTGAACTTTTTAATAAAATGTGATCATTCAGGCACATTTCGTTATTGGAACAGCAACCTATTCACCTGCTGTTCCAAATAAGTTTTCAATAATAGAATTTTTTTTCAATGTTTCATAAAATTACATTTAACCCTTTCCAGCACGGGCAAGTTCTGTTAGTAAAATGAGAAATTATCGACTAACACCGGATTTTACAAACCATTTTTTTTTTTTTTTTTTTTTTTTTTAGAAATTATGAACTCCTTAATTTAAGCTTTCAACGTTAAAGCAAAATTTTATTACAATATTATTGTTGTAACTTGCAAGTTTGGAATTAAAACTAGGTGTGCCCGGACTGGGCATACTGTGCCGAGAAGAATTAAGAGTTTTCATATCAGCTCAGCCGCAAGAAAAAATGACACATTTCGCAAAAATTCATTTTGAGTTTTATTCCACTAATGGATCTGTCACAGGTGTGTCTTGTTACACAAGAATGTCTTATAATGCTGCGAGCGAACAGCATTACTTTTTATTACACTAAAAGATCAATAAATCTATTTTTGTTTCCGTACGGAACAAAGGTGAAACCTCTTTAAATGATTTTTGAGGGACTGACCCTACCAAATTGACAAAGGAAGGGAAAGTTTTATCTACCCCATCTTCAGTCGTAAAGCTGTCAACTGATTTCGAGTTCGATTTCTCTCTTGAAGTTCAAAAAAGTTAGTTGAAAAAGCAATTTATACATCAAAGCGCCAACACGAAAGACCAAAAATAGCGACTCCTGACCGCAAAAAGTTAGTGCTATGTGTCTGGTCTTAAGTCTAGTTACAAAGTAAAATCACTTTATTACGCTATTTGTCCACTCGTAACTTACAGAAGAGGGATGGATTGTGTGAGGAGGTAAATTTATCCAACCCTCCAAATCTCATCATTTATCTTCGTTTTTTAGGAGTTTTACCTTTTTATTCCTGCATATTGAGATAAGAGCTACAATTTCATGTTACAGTAAAGTCATGCAAATGTTCTTTTGCCTCTCCTGTGAAATTGACTTTTGTTGAGATGTGTTACTTTTCTTGTGGGTGAGAAATATGTTCTCAAATTTCAAACTGATTTTTCGTTGTTTAAGGAAATTAAATTTTTATTTTGTTTATAACTATGAGCAAAAAAGATTTAAAGTGATTTCTCAGTTATTAAAAAAAGAGTTGAGCAAAAAAATCTGGGCAGGCGCATCATGAAAAAATGTATTGAATCCTAAATCTTTGAACACATTTTCCTGGGAATAACATTTTACAACTCTGGAAGCATGATAATTTGGACACTTTTTAACATTTTTGCATATAATTTCCGCTCATCTATGCGTAAATAAATTGTCTAAGGGATATCGAGTATTTTACTTATAAATTTATTTTTTAATATTTTTCAATAATTTTAAAGGTTAAAATTTTAAATGAAAGATAAAAAAATTCAAAACATAGCGGAATTTTCTTACTTTTCAAAAATTCAAAAATATGAGCCTATGTCCCTTAGCGGCGACTGATTTTACATTAAGAAACTGAGATTTAAAAATTTTATTGTTTCTACAATGTATTACGATGCAGTTCGGATGTTTTGGTACAGGTCAAAGCGGTTGCAGATTGTTGTCATAATATGCCAGCAAATTTAAAAACAAAAATATTTTTAAATACTTAGAGCACTAAAATACAGCCTAAAGACGTTTAATGACCTTGCTATGCCCTAGCGTTGTCAAGTTAAGGGGTAGGTTTATCTCAAAATTGGTCAAAAAGTCGATTTTTTTTAATGTTAAACTAAATCCTGTTTAATTGTGAATATTTTAATGTCTCATTTTTACCCATACAGTAATTATATTGCAAGATATTGTACATTTTGTTAATACAATCGGTGCAATTCTCCACAGAAGTGAAAACTTTGAACAGCTTTTTCTCCATGTTCATATTTTCGTCACCTTCACGTTTTAAAAATATTAAGGCTATTTTTTTATTTAAAAAAACTATTTAAAAATTTTTACATGTTTTTATTTTTTATTTTTTATGCAATAAATCTACGTATGGAATTAGACTTCAGGTTTTTTGTTATTATTTTTATTTTTAAACAAATGTATATGAAGATGTGTTAGATTTCATCACTATACACTACATATGTCAATAAAAATATCTATACATTAAATGCAAAATTAGATGCATGTAAAAATCTATACGCACTCTTATTTAATATACATTTGAAAATCTTTTATAAGAAAAGAAAGAAAGAAAAAAAAATTAAAAAAGGGGGGGGACAAATATATTGATATTATAAAAAAATAACACGGATTTAAAAAATTTCAAGGTTTTTCTTAACTAAAAAAATCAATTAAATAACCAGTTAATTTTTTTTCGAAATGTACTTCTAATTGAACATCGATTTGCATTGAGTTCACCATATGAACCATATTTTAAAATATAAACAAAACTGTTGAAAAGGTAAACTGTCCCCTTGATGAAACTACATTTCTATCTATATCCGTAATCATTGCATTATTCACACGTTTTCAAACTTTATAACACTTATCTTTCTTTGCACATGGTCGATCACGCCGTGATGTAGATCCGATGATTAGGAACCTATTTTACCTGCTGGAGGAAGACATTCCAGTTGAAACAAAAGCATCGAAGTGGAATAATAAAAAAAAAAAAAAATGGAATAGCGACACGAAATTACGTAAGCAGACAAAAAATAATGAATATGATTAAAATCCTTCCGATAAAGTTATAAAATCTTTCAAATATCTTATTTTAATTATTAATTTATAAATAAAGTGAAAACTGTGGAATTTGACCGTTATCAGTGAAGCCATTTTTTGGTCAACTTAAACATGTGGACAACATTAGTGTTGCCGATTGTACCGATTTTTTAGCAGCTCCATGACCAGTCTCGTATACTTAGTGCACAGTACACCAAAAATACCGATTTAACATAATGCACAATGTCTTTAAAATTTCTTTCAATACAAACATCGAGCAATACTAAGGACATTCTAGTTGAAAGAGAAGTATCGAAGTGGAATTAAAGAAAAATTATCGGCATAGCGACACGAAATCACATAAGTAGACAAAAAAATAATAAATATAAATAAAATCCTTTAGATACAATTCTCCAATCTTTCATATATTTTAATTTGAAATATTTATTTATCAAAAAAGTGAAAATTGTGAAGTTTGACCGTTATCAGTGAAGCCATTTTTTTGGTCAACTTATACATATGGGTAACATTAGTGCTGCGAGTTGTACCGATTTTTTAGCAGCTCCAGGATCAGTCCCGCATATCTACTGCACAGGACATTAAAAACACCGATTTTACATCATGCGCAGAGCCATTAAAATTTCTTTTAGTACATGCATCTAGTAATACTAAAGACATTCCAGTTGAAACAGAAGCATAGAAGTGGAATTAAACGTAAAAAAAATATATCGAAATCACGTAAGAAGACAAAAAATAATGAATATGATTAAAATCCTTTCGATACAGTTCTAAAATCTTTCATTTTCATATATCTTAATTTGAAATATTTATTTATCATTAAAGTGAATACTGTGAATTTGGTCAACTTAGCATTAGTGTTACCAGTTGTACTGATTTTCAGGAGCTCCAAGACCAGTCCCACGTATTTACTGCACAGGACACCAAAAATGCAGATTTTACATGATGCACAATATCTTTACACTTCTTTATAATACATGCATCGTGCAGTATTAAAAGACATTCCAGTTAAAACTTGAAGCATCAAAGAGGAATTAAAGAAAAGTTATAGCGATACGAAATCACGTAACGATAAAAAATAATGAATTTAATTAAAATCCTCCCAACACAGTTCTAATATCTTTCATATATCTTATTTGAAATATTTATTTATTAATAAAGTGAAACTGTGAAATTTGACCCTTATCAATGGATCCATTTTTTGGTCAACTTAAGGGTGTATTTCGATTCAAATGCTTATTTTCCGATTTATTTTTGAATTCATTTTTGCTCTCAAATGCACCAAAATTTCAAAATCTCTTATTTGGAAAGTACACAAGGTGCCGTGATTGTCGATTCTTTGATAAATGCAGAAAATACTGTAAAAAAAGCAATCAAAAACGGCATTTTGAAACGATTTTCCCCTAGCGGGAGATCTGTGAACGAAAAAAAGGGTCATACTGAGAAGATAATTGTTTATAAATCAAATTCTAATTAATTGAGCGTAAAATGACATCACACGGCACCTCATACGTCCCTTCAAGAATCCCGTCAGCAAGTTTCATGTTTCTACTTTTAAAAATGTGTCTGAAATTGTATAGGAAAATTTTGAGCTGTTGAAGGTGGAAAAGCGTTTTTTTTTTTTAATACACCCTTAAGGGGACACGGTACCTTTGAAACCATCCCTTCAGTTTTAAATAATATTATAATCTATGTGGCGGATATTTTTTGTAATCTTTAGGTAATTCACACATAATGTAATTTTAAATTTACATTATTGATATCATAACAATTTCGCATGAGAAAAAAAAAAAAACTTTTTGGGAAAAGCATTGTTAATTCGTTCACACGTCATATCGGTGACAATCCAGTATTGGATTGTTTTTGGAAGTTATTAATTTCTTTAAATGACTTTATCGTACCATATTCAGGTTCCAATTTTAAAGTTTTTGCTGCATATAACTGATGGAACATTTGCTAAAAAAATGTATTATCTCTAACCCTTTGAGGAGCCAAGCAATAATGTCTCTTTAATATTGAAATCTCACCGGAATAATTGAAAAGTAATATTTTAATTTAAGGAAAAGCATTTTCTCAAAAATTTTCCATCAGTTAAAATTTAAAATTTCTTTAAAAGTTTCTGGTAAGAATCTTATTTAAATTAGGAGGGATAAAATATATTCTACCGCCCTCAAGGGGTTAATAGAATTCTTCTATCTCTTTTGATTCCATCTTAGCAGGTTTTGCTGTGCTAATATCCGATTTACTGTACACTGTAAAAAAAAAAAAAGTGTAAATTTATGGTATTTTACGGTTAATTATTTAGTAAGCTTACGGAAAATGTCACTATTTTACATTAAAGGTAAACTCCCGTAATCTTTTGTGTTTTACGGTCAAAACCAGTTAATGTAATGGCAAAGTCCGTTGATATAGGAATAAAGTCCGTTTTTTTTTACGGATTTTGTTTGGAATCTCTGTTGCAATAAAATTACTGCAGCAATTTTTTACAGTGTAGGAATTCGCTAAAGTAGATTACAACAAGTTGGAAATTGCACGTGAGGCGTAGCAAATGAGGTGCGTTCGTACGATAACGAAGTTTTAAAAATATTCAGATCTTGCTGTTATAGTAGATAGTACTTCGGATACAGTATAGTGGTCGAAATCTGTTTTGTGTTCCTGTTAATATACAGGAAGTAACTTTTATAACACCTCAGCAACGTATATTGTATTCATAAAATGTGAAATAATTTAATATAATTAAAACACGCCCCCAACAATGTTTCTCCGTAAAGCATTACGTAGTCGAATATTTTTGTGTGGCCCTGTAATTTAATAATAAATGCTCTTTGCATCACAAATTGTAGAGAATGTATATTTTAGTATATATATACTTCATAGGATCATGTCAATTCTATTATATTCGAAAAAGTTTAAAATCATTAAAATGTACTTGAAACTATTTTTCCTTATTGATTGTAATGTAATGGAATACTTTTGATTGTCCCTCTAATTAAACTATTGCTTAAAATGTATATTATAATATGTATTTCATAGATGCATATCAATTTTTTTATGGTCGAATGAGTGTAACACCATTAAAATGCATTTGAAACTTTTTTTCCCATCCATCGTACTGTAACGGAATACTTTTGATTGTCCCTGTAATTGATCTATGCATCTGATTTTCATAAAATTTCAAACGACTCGACAAAGTTATGTAATAATTATATATTTCAAATTTCAAACGATTAAAATGCATTTGAAACATTTTTCTCTATTGACCGTATTGTAACGGAATAATTTTGATTGTCAATGTAATTAATCTATGCATCCGATTTTCATAAAATTTGGAATGACTCGACAACAGTTTGTAATAGTTATGTATTTCAAATTTCAAACTATTAAAATGCATTTGAAACTTTTTTCCCCATTGACCGTAATGTAACGGAATACTTTTGATTATCCATGTGATTGATTTATGCATACAGTTTTCATAAAATTTGAAATGACTCGACAAAATATTGTAATAATTATATATTTTAAATTTCAAATGATTCGGTTGAGTAGTTTTTTGCGTTGCTATATGCGGACAGACGGACGGACTGAACGACAACTATAGGTGCTACGTATTTACATAAATAGGAACGCACCTAAAAACAGCATGTTCAAACATTATCGATATAATTTATAATCATTTCGAAAAAGAAAAAAAATCTTTTGAGAAAAGCATTGTTAATTCGTTCACACGTCATACGTGATTAATAAATTATTGAAAGTATTGGATTGTTTCTGGAAGCTATTAATTTCTTTAAACGGATTTTGCTTGTATGGAAATATCTCTTAACGTGGAGCAGTTAAGAAGTCACGTATTCCACGGTCATCTACCTTGCTTATATTCGCGATTGTTTCGGATGACGTCAAAGTACGAATCTCAATGCCAAAGAAGAAATGCTAAATGTTTTGAAATAACAAAAGTTCAACGGGAATGTTTTTGGAAGACATACCTTAATCTTTCTCTCTCTCTCTCTCTCTCTCTCTCTTTTTTTTTTTTTTTTTTTTTTTTTTTTTTTTTTTTCTTTTTTTGCGTGTGAAGCGAGTGATGTATTTTGATTTACGAATTCTTCGGGTAAAATTTTAATTTGGTATGTTATTATAGAGATTTATTTTTCTTTTTCTCTGGGAAATGTAGAACAGAAATTTCACTCTAAGGTGAAGGTGTTCAATTAATCGGGCACAGTAGTCTTTTGGTTTGAAAATTGAATAATTTTATATTTCTTTCTTCCTTTTTATTTTCTTTTATCTTTGCAAGAAGAAAATATTGAATTCGTGAAAATTTTCGAATTCCGGTTTTCGAACGATTTACAAGTTCAAGGGGGTCAGAGATTTCAAAAAATATGTTTTTACAAAATATCCTACTGTGTGTCTGCGTCTGTATGTGACATAAATTTTGTGGGCCTCTAACGCAAAATCTAATGCACGGAATTTAATAAAAATATATATTTAGTGACTCTTTGGTATAAATTGGTGCTTATTAGGTTTTGATATAAATCAGTCAATAGATCTCGCTTCTATGCTGCATTTGTGCGATTAACAGTAGCTCCATATTCAGAATTAATGCACGGAATTTCATCAAACTTTAGATTCAGTTAGTCCTTGACATGAATTGTCGTTTTTTCATGTTTTGGTATAGATCGATCAATAAGTGGCGCTTCTGTGGTACATTTTTTTAAAAGATTTCCGCAATAGCTCTATAGCAACTAACGGATTTCCATCAAACTTCATATTCGATTACTCCTTGACATGAAGTGATACTGTTTATATTTTGTGGTAAATAGCTCCACAGTTGGCACTGCTATGCTAAATTTTGAAGGATTTACATGATCTTAGCGATATTCATATCCCTAGAACTAATGTATGGAATTTCATATCTTTAAAATCCTCATGAAGGGCATAGATTGCCATTTAATTCTGGCACTGTGATAGCAAATTTCGAAATTTTAACATGTATGATATAGAAGAAAGTTTTGAGATTGCTATTTTATAGTGCATAAAAATATCATTAAAATAATACCGATTGCGAAAGATTAACCAACAAGTATAAAAGGCTAACGATTCTTTAGTAATGGAGTCTACAGCTTAGGTTTGCGTCAAAAATTGAACAATGATAGTAACATCACGGTTTAAATTGAATGTTGATATTATTAAAAAGCTGTCACAAAAACCTTTTATAGCTCCAAATCACATTTGCTAAAAGTAGTCTATTGACTGTGTATGATTATGACTGTAATTATGGATGATTATACAAGAGGCTTACACATTTTCAAATTTGCTTATTTTGGGCATGTTTTAATGTATTTTCGAAAAAATTTGAGGTATATTTAAATAATATCTTACTTTAAAATACTATAGCATGACCATAATAACTTTTTTCAAAATTAAAAATTATAAAAACATTAGATTTCTAAATTAGATTTAAGTGTAGTAAAATCAGTTTACATTTTCATAAGTTGCTTTCAAAGAATAAGCAGTTGAAGAGTGTGATTTCATAAAATCGAGCTTATTATTTTACACAATTTAACTCATTGTACTCCATTTTCACTCACCACTAGTGTTGTTAAGTGTCTTACTTAAATTGGGATTCCAAATGCTGTGAATACCAGTATTTTAAAAAAGCACACGCCTTATTTAATGGCAGAATTATCGAAGATTAAAAATGACGAAATAAATTGCAAGAATTTAATTATGCACAGGAAGTGTTTGGAGTTCTCATTTACCCGAAATATTTGGCAACACTGATGATGAGTGGGAGTCATCTCTCGAATGTAAAGGAATAGTATAGCTCTTAAAAGCTTCCTTTTCTGAATATTTGAGACATTCGATATGTTAATAAATGTATATAATTAAAAAAACTAAATTGTGAATTCTAGAAAGTTAGACTTTACGCTCTAAAAAAAAATATGATGATGTTATGCAGACACAAAGAAAAAATTGTCAACCAGAACGTCAACACTTAAAAGTGAAACTTAAATGTTCTACAAAATATTCAGCTGGAATCTTTCCTGATATTCCAACTGCTACATTTTTAAAAGGTTGTTCGCAAAATTACTTCTTATTGCAAACGAAAGTAAACAAACAGTCTATTTTTCAGTATACAATGCATCTGATTTGCTGTTGATTTTACAGAAAAAGGACTGTCAGCAAGGACGTCAGTGGAAAAACTGTTTATTTTGTGAAAAAAAAAAATCAATTTTTATTACGAATTTTTTGTTTTTTAATAGATCTTTCCCGTTAAAAATCTGTTTATATATTAAAATTTGCATTTATTACAAACTTGCTTTTACTTTTACAGATTTTATAGTAAAGTAAGTGGTTTGCAGATTTTTCCTGTTAAATTAAACAGTTTTTTCCTCCTCTCCTGGATAAAAGTTTTTTGTTGTAAATTAATTTTATTAAGTGTAATGTCAAATAATATAATAAAAATTTGACTTAAAATTCTGGCACTGAGGTCCCTAATCTGCAGATTTACCATTTGAAACCTAGCCTGATACTAACTTCCTCTGCCCCTTGAGAAAATTGCTCATAGATTTGGTTGTTTATGATGTATCAGGTGACTAGAACGAAATCTTCCAAATATAAGGTTATAAAAAATTTTTAGACGAAGAAGAATAGCTTAAAATGTGTGACAATTAGTCGGCACAGGTGAATAACGTTTAGCAATGGTAACCTTCTGTTCTACAATATTTTTAACGTCATGTATACTAACCTTATATTCTACTAGGTTACGACTGTGAAGGTATCATTGGGATGAAAGCTAACACAATGTAAAAATTTGATTTGATGTTGATTTTATAGTAAAAGGCTGTCATCAAAGAAGTCAGTAAAAATATTTTTTATATGTATGTACGAATTTTTTTTTACGTAACAGATTTTACTAGCAAAAATATACTGCTTATAGATTTCCTCCGAAATGAAATGTATATATTTATTATGAACTTCCTCTTATTATAACAGATATTACACTAAAGTAAGCTGTTTGCAGATTTTTCCTGTTAGAATAAATTCTTGATTGGATTCAGTTAAAAGTTTTTTACTGCTTTCCTGACCCAAAGTTTTTGTAGTAAAATGTAATGATTTTTTCTTTTTTTAATAATATGTCGAGTAATATAAGTAAACATTTGACTTGCAACTCTAACGTTCAACGTTGCGATCTCTAATCTGCAGATTTACTATTTAAAGCCCAGCTGGATTCTAATGTTCTTTGTCCTTGAAAAAACTGCTCGTTGTGATTTTGTTGATTTTGTTGTTTATGAAGTAGCATGCGACTTAAACTAACCCTTATAAATATAGGTTACAAAAAATTTAGAGACGAAGAAGAAAAGCTTAAAATGTGTGTTTATTTGTTAGTCGGCACAGGTGAATAACGTTTAACAATGGTAACCTTCTGCTCTACGATATTTTTAGAGTTATGTATACTAACCTTATTCTACTAGGTTACGACTGTCAAGGTATCATTGGGAGGAGAGCTAACAACTGCAACCTTAACTTTTCCGCTTCGGTTATTCTATCCGAGAAAGGAGTAACCTATACATTCGGCATGTAAACAGTATTTAAACAACAGGTCATAGCTCAGGAAGGTAATCTTCCCATGTAAGGATAAAAACTTGTCAAGAGTAAATTTAGACGTACCGCGTACTTGTCAATCTTCCAGTTAAAGAAGAAAATAAAATGAACCAGAAACGTTTCCGAATTCCTTTTATACTGTTTTAATCAGTTTTTTTTTTTTTTTTTTTTTTTTTTTTTTTTTTTTTTACTCAGAATAGGGTTTGACTATCGCACGGGCCCGTGCTCTGGGCACGAAATTTCTAAGAGGCACAAAATTTCACTTTAATTTCCACTAAAGAATCATAATTGCGAAAAAAATATAATATTTGAGATACTAATGAAATGAAATGACAAAAATATGTCGCAATATATGGTTAAAAGTACATTTCCATGAATAATAGTAGTTATTTTTTTAGGTATTTCTGGAAACTTTTTTCAATTTTCAGAAAACTTAATTTTTTGAGAAGAATCAGTAAATTAACCAATTGAAGGGGGCATGAAAATTTTAAAGTGAACTGGGTACAAAAGCTTGCAAGTCAGGCCTTGACTCAGAATATAGTTTTTCGGATGATATCAATTATTAGACATCCATTTTCATGTTCCATAAACGCGTTTTAAAGACAAACAAGATAATTAATAGAATTTACATTAAAATTAATATTACTTTGTAACTCTTCCATGTATAAATTCAGTTATGAAGCGTAAAATGTTTAACCCTTTATAGTATACTGTGCCCAGTCAGGGATACCTAATTTTAATTCCAACTTGCAAACGACACTAATAATATTTAAATAAAATTTTTCTTTTGCAACGAAAGTTCAAATAAAGGGATTCTTAATTTCTAAAAAAGTCGTTTGTAAATTCCGGTGACAGTCGATAGTATCTCATTTTACTAACAGAATTTGCCCGGGCCGGAAAGGGTTAATTGAGAGTGTACGTTATTAAATTTTATACGTCTTTAAAGTATTTACACTGTACAATAACAACCATTCAACGATTTAATAAGTTTTATAATGTTTTAAATAGTTTTTATAATTATATTATAATTAGTTTTACCTTATAACATCAGAGATAAAACGCCAGTCGAGTATATTGGAAGCATTATCAACATAATATTCTATAGCCCTTGGTAACAAATGAGAAAGCTAAGTAACGCATAATTGCTCACCAAAAGACCAATAGAAATCTCCAAACGGCAAAAAAGCTCATGCAATTCCGGATTTATACGATGTATTTAAGGTTTATTACACAATAAAAACTATTCGGAAACGTTTCCGTAAATCAATTGCAGCAAAAGAGACATTTTATATTTATAAATACTTTTTTAAGTCATGAAAATGTATGTGTTTCCGAATAAAGTTCTGAATAAGAATTTCTGTTATGATTCCCAACAGGTTCTTTGTCTTTAAGAATCCTATTGGGAATCGTTGGTAACTTGGAAGAGATTATTCTGAAGTTCCGTTTGTGGTTACCTTATGTTTGTGTTAATTAAGAAGCGTTTGTATTTTTCTACAAGGGTTATTCCATGAGAAACAGACAAAATGTCCTGCTTGTGACACTTACATAAATACCTATATCTAAAATCTTATAAGTTGTTAAAATATGAATTATGCATTAAGAATAAGAAAAAAATCCTAAATTTTCGTATTCTCATAGTCGTTTCTGTTTGAATATGCAATGGCATTGTTAAAACAGCATTAATATATAGAAAGATATCTCACACCTGGTATAGAATAGCTCTTTTATTGATTTGAAAACCTCCACATTTTAAACATTTTACCTGAGTAAGCTACCTGTTTTTGATAGGTTTAAAAATATCCACATCTTAAATCCTAGATGTAAGTTAATCTGCTCCTTTCAGGGTCATTCCATGAGAAACGAACAAAATGTCCTGCGAGTGATTCCTACATAAATATTTATATCTATTACGTTACATAAGTTGTTAAAATAAAAACTGTACGAGTATGAAGGATGGTTCAATAACTACTGTCCCGAATGCATATAAAATATTTGTGCTGTGGTGGTTGATGTGGAATATTGAAGCCTAGTGTCATAGATTCTTATATGCTTAATTTCAGAACCGTAGCTGCTATATTAATATATCTAAGAAGGAAGGTGTGAAAGGATGGTTTGTAGTTTCTTTATGGGGCCAGACTTGAATCAGTGGATGATACGTGACTACTATCGTTTGGACTCGGGATCATAGTGATGTATCCACATATCATCCACTGTCACAAATCTAGCCCTATGAGATCCAAACCTGCCTTTCAGTCCCATTCCCGCCTTTAAAAATCCCTTTAAAACTAGATGTCCCTCTCATGCCAAAAGCTATGAAAAATATGTTAATATACCAGCTACTGTAATAAAATTGGGCATATAAGCATCTGAGACATTTGGCTTCGATATTCTACATCAACCATCGCAGTACAAATTTTTTATCTACACTAAAGACAGTAATTGTTGATCCAAACTCGTAGAGTAAAAGTAACAGAAGACCCTATATTTTCATATTAGCATAGCTTTTTTAATTTGAAAATTGCTAAAACATTGTTAAAACTGTAGTGATATGTAGAAAAACTATCCCACATGTCACATGGAATGGCCCGTAAGTGTACGCGTTCAAAAAGTAAAAAAAAAAAAAAAAAAAAAAAAAAAACGTAAAATATAACATAATAACAAATTACAACAAACCATTTAATTTTAACTTCAGGAAATTCAATTTTTACAACATAACACTTTCTTCCGTTCATATCTTCCTACATTAGTATGACATTAGTTGAGAAATATTTAAAAAACTCATCTGGAAAAAAAAAAAAAAAGAAAAGAAAAAGAAAAAACGAAATAGTCGACGATATGGCTTATTTAAAACACTAAGTAAAAACCCTTCCATTTCCTCAACTCATCATTTCTCGCACTCGTCCTTTATGTGAGAAAAAAATAATCTCCAAGAAAATAAAAAGTGACTTTTTTTCTCCGGGCCACCCAGAGATCCCATTTAGCTTAATGAGAGACTTTCTCTTAATTGAAAATCCCAAAAGGGCGGTCTTCCCATCATTTCGTGGCAAATAACGCGTTAGGAATGTTTTTTAATGCTACAGGCTCTATTGTCCATATTTTTTTCTTAGGTTTTATACGAGCACACAAAGAAGTTGTCAGTTCAACACATTTTGGGAGGAAAACAAAAGTAAAGAAAGTGGATATAAGTTTTCTTAAGGAATAATTTTTACAGAGTTTTCTTTACGAGTGGGAAAGTAAGGGATGGGTTATGCGGGTTGAACTTCATGGATGTAAGTAAGCCAAGTTCATATCGTGCGGATTTTAACCTTGGATTTTTTTATTTTGTGTATTAAAAGTTTTTTTTTAACTCATAAGCTTATAAAAGGATAATCATTTATATTATAGCCCAGTCAAGTTCATGTGAGACTTCAGACATACAGTATGACGCATAAATACTGTGACGTAATAAAAAAGACAATTTAGTTTAATGTTTACTTAATGTTTTTGAATCTAAGTGTTGCTGTATTCATGTTCCTCGTGCTTTTTTCTTGTCTAATTGCTATTTCCGTTTATATTAATTCACAGTTTGGCAGGAAGTGCAATAGCTAATACAGGGTGTGCAATAGCTAATCCTGCTTTTTTCCAACAACCTCTCCCTCAAGCAAACTCCTCTATTTCAGGGATTCTGGAGTAAAGAATATATGCAATCAAGCATCAGTCCTTGGATTCCCTGAAAAGCGCCCTGAAAAAAGCATAGACCAAAATTACACCGGGAATAGTCTGTTGCAGCCACTTGAATAATTGCCAAAAGCGCCTAGACCTCTGCATCGTCGCGGGAGGAAACCATTCTTAATGATCTTCATTTGCTATTTCACAGAATTTTCTTCTCTTTCGAATGGTGAATAATACTGTTTGTTTCGTCCTTGAGTTAAAAATTATGGTATTTTATTTGCGTTACAGTATTTATGTGTTTAGATACTATGACCCCACCTCTCAAAATTTAGGCGTTACAAAATTCATACATTTGAAACATGTGTCACAAAGAATGTTTTTAACTGATGTATTGTCCTCATGTTTCTATGTTGTGTACACTATAAAACATTTGCATCAAACTGCTCAGTCATTTAATTGTTTCTATAGAAAACGATTACTTAACCGTAATTTATCTAGCCAATGTGAACTCATCGAGTAATCTTTATCTATAAAAACGGTTGAATAACTGTAGACAGTTTGCTACAATTTTTTACGATGTACAGAAGGTAATACATATGAAGCTTTATCACAATTTGAAGTTATTTTTGTCTTTCAAAAATATGTTTTTACAAAGTCACACAAAAAAGCTGTCAGTTCATGAATATAATACAGTAAAACCTCTAAATAACGGACACCTCGGGGACGCAGAAATTGTCCGCTATTCGGAGGTGTCCGCTATTGGGAAAACCTAAGAGATTAAAATATCACTAAGAAATGCTTAATGTTTCATTAATTGACTTTTATATGTCCTAAAACCTCTAATATATGATTAATCAGAAATTAAAATTATTTTCTAATCAATAAATCTGAAATGAAATTTTGCATACCTTTATTCACTGTTTATTACATTCTTATGAAAAAAAAAAAAAAAAAGTTGCAAAAGTTTACTTTTGCTTGCGATTACATGTAATTTGTTTTTCAATGTGACTTTATTGGAGATTATAGAATTCGGGGCGGATAGGGAGGGGGATTGTACTTTTTGACCATTAAAAGAATAAAATCTCAAAATTCTCTGGGGGGACATTTCAATGCTCTGGAAGATGTTCCTCCCGGGCAAACCCTCAATTCAACACTGAACGTGGAGAGGAGGGGGGGGGGATTTCTCAAAGCTCGCGATCTACATTTATCTGTGATCACAAAATTTGTGACACATTTCCCTGATAAATTTAGAGGCCTTTAAACTTTTTTTTAAGTTTTTTTTCCGTTAAAAAATACTTTTTGATTCTTTATCGCCGAAAATAGTGTCAGCTATTCGGAATGTCCGTTATTCGGAGGTTAAACATACAAAAATTCATGTTTTGGGAGTGGGGATTGAAAAACTGTCTGTTAAATAGAGGTGTCCGCTATTCGGGAGTGTCCGCTATGGAGGTTTTACTGTCTAATAAATGTGGATAGTAGAATATAGTACATGAGTTTTAGTAAGTAGTTATCCTTACAAAAAAAGTTTTTCGATTGAAAAAGGTGAAAGATATATTACGCGAGTTAAGCAACGTGTATAAAAGCCTAATTCATTTCGTGTAGCACATTGAATGTTTCTTTTTGCATTACAGTTTATAAAATGAGATTAACTTACACCTCATACTGAACTCGACTGAGAAGGCTAAGTTAGGTTATAGATTGTCTTTGGACCTGGATATACATACTATGTGTCCTCAGTCAATTTCTCAAAATATAGTTGTTTCAAAATTCGTATAAACATGAGTTACAAATAAAATTTTAAAATGCAATATTGTGTCATGTTTTTGTGGCATACACACTGTAAAGAAATTGCAGAAAACTGTTTAGTCATTCAACCGTTTTTACAGAAATTAATTAATTTTCCATAATTTATTTTTATCCTAGCCAATGATAATTCATTCAACCGTTTTTATAAAAAAGGGTTACTTTTCCGTAATTTATCGCTTTACCAATCAATCAGAATTCTTCGATCGTTTTTATGGAAAATGGTTTTTTTCCGTAATTTTTCGCTATTCCAACCAATCAGAATTCTTTCGACCGTTTTAATAGAAAACGGTTACTTTTCCGTAATTTATCTCTGTTTCAACCAATGAGAACGCATCTTAGAGTATAATCACCGTTAAGAAGGGGGATGGATTGTACTTTGTGCTTATATATAACTAAATAAATAAACAACGTTAAAGAGCACAAATATTATAAAATAAAAGATGTATGCTTTTAACATCTTTTATCTTATAATATTTGTGCTCTTTAACGTTGTTTATTTATTTAGTTATATAATCACCGTTATCTGTAAAAACGGTTGAATGATTGAACAGTTTGTTGAAACTTTTTCAATTTACAGTAGATGATACAAATAAAATAATATCGTTGACAGTATTAAAAATATATAGTTGGGTAACCTGATTTTATCAGAACCCGACCCAACTTTTGTGTCAATGCCAGCGTCGTATCACTAACTTTTATCGTCATTGGTCAAGGTGACTTTAAATGTTTGAGACTCTTTCGGTAGGGTTCAGGTTGACTCGATTTTTCAATATTAAGTTCTGAATATTTTTGAAATGAAACAATTATGTATTTGAATATTAATGTATATGTATAACTGACTACAACAGAATCCTGACGAAAATTTTTTGGTCCGAATGGATTGAAAACCATGGTATTATATCTCCTAAGACCAAAAAAATTTCCAATACATTGCGAATCTGTTTTCACATTTTTTAATGCGTTTTCTTGTAAGCTGTACTACTATAAACATTAAAATCTCGTTACAACGAATTTCTGGAGAGCATTGATTAAATTAGCAATGCTGACAAAATTCTCTAAAGTGAATATTTTTATAATGAAATAGGATAGTTGGACTTTTTTTAACAATCCAAATACAGTAAAATCTCGTTATAACGAATGTCACTTTAACGAATTTTTCAGTTTAACAAATATTATTTAAATTGTTAAAAAAAGAAAAAATCCTACTATCCTATTTCATTATAAAAAATATTGACTTTAAAGAAATTTTCAGATTAACAAATATTATTTGCATTGTAAAAAAAAATTCTACTACCGTATTTCATTATAAAAAATATTGACTTTAAAGAAATTTTCAGATTAACAAATATTATTTGCATTGTAAAAAAAAATTCTACTACCGTATTTCATTATAAAAAATATTAACTACAACGAATTTTTCTCTGTAGCGAATTTAATCAGTGCTCAATAGAGATTTGTTGAAACAAAATTTTACTGTAATATTTGTTAGGATAAAAATTAATTAAAGTGACATTCGTTGTAACGAAATTCTATCGTAAACATTTCCTATAACGAAACCAAACAGCACACGGTATTCAGATCTTTTAAGTGGCTTGCTGTGTTTCCAAATATTTTTAAAGATTCATACCATTTTCCAAACCGTTAATACGAATTTGATTATCAGCAAATACCAAAACTCATTTTAAAAAACCCGGCTTCAAAAACATATGCCGACGATCCAATTGGTAGTTTACTCTTTATACCAGAAATAAAAATTTAACTTCCGATATAATGTTAAATGCTGTTAAATTGCATACCATTGGTAAAGTACAATCTATCATTTGGAGAGGTTACGCTTTTGGAGTAATTTGTGTCCATTCAGGCATTTTAAACACTAAAACACTATTGCTTTTTTATGTTCTGCTTTATATGTTATAGTTATTTTTTTTAACTCTTATGATTATAGAGAAATGATATTTATGTGTGGAACACATGCTCCGATTGAGAGAATCGCGTAGGTGTTGTGGAGTTATTACGTGTAATGTTCGTGATCAAACAAAACAAGTTGGAAATTGCACGTGAAGCGTAACAAATAAGGTGCGTTCGTACGATAACGAAGTTTTAAAAATATCACTCTCATATATCAGTCTCATAAAATTGTAAATAATTACAATTAAAATGCGCACCAAACAATGTTCTACCTATACCATTATGCAATGGAATATTTTGTGTGGCCTTCTAAATCAATGACAAATATTCTTTGCACCACAGATTATGCAAAATGTACATTATAATATGTACTTTATAGATGCATATCAATTTTATTATGTTCGAATGAGTGTAACACCATTAAAATGCATTTGAAACATATTTCCCCATTAACCGTAATGTAACGGAATACTTTCGGATGCATAGTTCCCTGTAATTGAACTATGCATCCGATTTTGATAAAATTTGCAATAACTCGACAAAATTATGTAATAATTATGTATTTAAAATTTCAAACGATTAAAATGCATTTGAAACTTTTCCCCCATTGACCGTAATGTAACTGAGTCCTTTTTATTGTCCCTGTAATTGATCTATCCATCCGATTCTCATAAAATTTGAAATGACTCGACAAAATTATGTAATAATTATGTATTTTAAATTTCAAACGATTCAGTTGAGTAGTTTTTGCGTTGTTATATGCGGACAGGCAGACGGACAGACGGACTGACTGAACGACAACAATAAATGCTACGTATTTACATAATTACGAACGCACCTAAAAACACCCCCCATGAAACAAAAAGTTTTCAAATATCTTATGAGTCTGTTTTCGCAGCTTTTAATGTATTATTATGCAAACTGTACTACCATATACAGTGAAATATATTTATAACTAATCTCTGGGGAGCACTGATTAAATTATCTACACAGAAAAATTCTTTAAAATGAATATTTTTATAATGAAATAAAATAGTTGGATTTTTTTAAACAACCCAAATACAGTAGAATCTCGTCATAACGAATGTTACATTAACGAATTCTTCAGTTCAACAATTTTTATTTAAATTGTTAAAAAAAAAAATCCTATTATCTTATTTTATCATACAAATATTCACTTTAAGGAATTTTTCAGTTTAACAAAAATTATCTGCATTGTTAAAAAAAAAAAAAAAAAAAAAAAAAAAAAAAAAAAAAAAAACCCTACAATTCTATTTCATTATAAAAATATTTACTTTAAAATTTTTTTCAGTATAGTGAATTTAATCAGTGCTTAGCAGAGATTCGTTGAAATGAAATTTTATTATAATATTTGTTAAACTGAAAATTAGCTAAATGACATTTGTTGCAACTAGATTCTAAACATCTCTTTATAACGTAACAAAGCAACATATGATATTTAGATCTTTTAATGACTTGATATGTTTCCAAATATTTTTGAAGATTCATACCATTTTCCAAACTGTTAATACAATTCTGACTATCAACAAATAGCAAAACTCATTTAAAAAAAAGAAAGAAAGAAAGAAAAGAAAAAAGAAAAAAACCTGCTTCAAAAACATATGCCGATGATCCAATTGGCAGTTTACTCTTTATATCAAGAATAAAACTTTAACTTCCGATATAACGTAAAAGGCTATTAAATTGCATACCATTGGTAAACTACTATCTATCATTTGGAGAGGTTACGCTTTTGGAGTAATTTGTGTCTATTCAAGCATTTTAAACACTATTGCTTTTTTTATGTACTTCTTTACATGTTATAGTTATTTTTTTTTTAACTCTTATGATAATGGAGAAGTGATATTGAAGTGTGGAACACATGCGCCGATTGAGAGAATCACGTAGGTGTTGTGGAGCTATTACGTGTAATGTTCGTGATCAAACGAAAAAACACGCCCGTTGAAACAAAAAGTTTTTCTGGCGATCATTTATTTCTGTAATGACCCGTTCAACAAATATCATAGAAAACGTTTTCGGAAATGGGATTAAGTTTGGGAAGTAAAGAAAAAAGTAAAAACATAATTTGAGTACAGTGTAATAAATAAATAAATAAATAAAAATAAATAAATAAAAAGTCGTATATACACTGCAAAAAAATGGAAATGTTTCTTAATCTACGAAAATGTACAGCAATCACGAATGCAAATATACATAAAAAATACATAATTTAAAAAAATTAGAATAATTATTTTGATTTTTTTTCAAATACTAAAATTTAAGAATTAGTATTTGATTATTATTATCATAGAATTTATAAATAAATTCTATGTATAAAAAAGATGAATTAATTTTTTACAACTAATTGGTTCAGCATTAAATTGTTTCCGTTTTTGTGATTGTCGCACATATCGCCATCGGTGAGTTCAATGATCAAACCTCATTGTTTTAATTTAAATGATGAAATTTCATACGATGGCTTTCTTTGGATTCGTTTTTTCTATATCCGATAATTTGCGTCTACCCATATTGTAACTTTTTTATTTTCTTCTTTTTTAAAAACTACATTTCGATTTCCTGTTCATACATAAATATATTCATACGATAATACATTAAAGAAGAATTTTTGGAGATGGTTAGAAAATATTGCATCAAAATAAGATTTAACTTATATTACAACTTTCTAATACTTTTTTTTGCTTTATTACACATGATTTTTTCAGAAAAGTAACATTCATTTTAAATTTAAAGAGTGAAATATGTGTTTAAAATAAAAGAATCGCAAACGGCGTAAAGAAAATTAAGCAAATAATAATAATAATGATTATTACTAAATGCCTAAACATAAATGAAGCCATACAGTAAATGCATAAACATATGCTAACATTACTACATGTAAATAATAGCAATTTTTTTTCTTAAAACAAAATAATACTCCATTAAAAACATATATTATTAATAGTACACTAGACCGAAAGGATCAATAATGTTTTTCGACCTGTTAAATCTCAGAATTTTCACTTTTATATAAGGTGACGAATGCTATAAAATTTAGGGTAATAAGCACGTTCGCAGAGCAGCGCTTGCATCCCTGACCCACGTATATGTCGTTCGTCTCCAAGTAGTTAAGATATTGACCATATTCATTTTTTTCTTGTAATATGTTGGAAAACACGAGTTAAAAATTATGAAAATAAAAGAGTGAAAAATATTGTCACACGTGATTAGTATAAGTACTGATCATATGCACAGAGACAGCAAATTTAATTTTTTGTTATTGCTGTTGTTTTTTTCTTCACAAAATTATTATTTTTTATTTATTTTTACTAAGAAGAATGTTGTTATTCATTGTCACTTTGCAATTTTTATATTTTCAAAAATAATTTTAATAACAGTCTATTCTGGTAAAAATTGTTTTTTTTTTTCATTTTTTTTTTTTTCATTTATTATAAATTTTGTTTGAAATTTTTTGGGCACGTTTTTCAAATCCAATTGAAAATTACTGCTTTCAACACATAGTTGTATGTTTGTAAACTTACAAAATTACTGCAATTTATTACCATAAAATAACCAGTTTTTGCATACGAAAACTAAATAACAATTATTAAGCAGCTTTTGTCTGTTGCGAAAAAAATATTTGCTCTTATAATTTCTTCTTCAAGTGTTAATACTTTTAGACTTGGTGTTGCCATTGGGCTCCACCTTTTTCTCACGCCCTATAATTATGACGGAAAATGGAAATTATAATTTACGCTAAAATGATGGCTTTTCTTCAACACTTTTCACTCTTTCATTCAACTATTTTTGACGCTTGACAGTTGGATTTCAGCTTGATTTCTTCCAAACGTTTGCAACAAGCAACACCAAAACACAACTCGTTTCTTTGCAGAATGTAGCAAGCCAAACCTACTGATGAAGTTAACTCCTCTTCCTCCTTCTCTTTATACATTATATATAAGACCATTATAAACTAATACAAATTATCATCAACAATTGTAAAAATTGTGAATGCATAAATATAATTGAATTTTAGGGACGATATATTTCTCTTCCTTTTTCGCAGCAATGATGATATAACCATTTCGGGTCTGGTGTACTATTAATATAGTACATGTCTTTTAAAGGAGCATTATTTTGCTTTAACAAATACTTTTGCTACTATTTACACACAATAATGTTAGTATAGTCTTAGCTTTTACGATATTACTTCTTTTATGTTTAGACATTAAGTAATAATAATAATTAATATTTTTTGGCTTAATTCTCTTTACGCAATTTGCGATTATTTCATTTTAAGCATATATTTCACTTTTTAACTTTAAAAGAAAAGTTATTTTCTTAAAAGAATCGTGTGTAATAAAGCGCAAAAAATATTAGAAAGTTGTAATATGAGTTAACTCTTATTGTCATACAATATTTTCTAAACATCTCTCAAAATTCTTCCTTTATCTTATTGTCACATGAATGTGAATTGAATAGTACGCAAAACGACAATATTCGTTATGTTTCAGATAATGAAATATTCGTTAAACTATAGTTAATCTATATGGATAGCTAGTGTTAACGTTATTAACGTAAAACTAATTTTTTCTAAAAAATGAAAAAAATAAATTCGGACCCGAAAGGGTTAAGAACATTTTATTCTCCCATAAACCCCCATTTCAACTCCCATGGGTTTATAGAAAAACCACTCCCTAAAGTTATGAAAGATAGTCTTGTGAATATAAGAAAAAATGGTGTAAAAAATATTAAAAGTTTAAAAAATTTATAATACTTTAATACTATAAAACTTTTCTTAAAATTTTCGAAAAATATTCAACATAAATAATGAAATGCTACCAGAGTGGTTATTTAGAATTAATATTTATTTTTGTGCAAAAAGATATTCTCAAATAAGAAAAATAATTTTGAAAAATTTTTAAAATGTTATTAACATTTTTTAAAAATTTTTATTGCGTGCTTTCAATATCAGGCTCATGTTCTGTGGTACAAATTTTTTTTTCAGCTCAGCTTTCTAAACTTTAGCCACGGGCAGATTTAAGCTCGGGGGAGGGAGGCGGAAAGGCCCGAATTTATCTTTGATTTGAGCGCATGAAACTTTCTAGCAACATATATATTTACTTAAAACGCTTTGCTAAATATATCTTCTCACTTTACCCCTTTCGGGTCTGGTGTACTATTAATAGCACATGTCTTTTCGTCGAAAATTATTTTGTCTTAACAATTATCCTGTTACTTTCTACATACAGAAATGACAGTATATGTCTATGCCTTTCTTATTATGACATCATTTATGTTTTGGCATTTAGTAATCACAATAATATTTAACGTTTACTTAATTCTCTTTGCACCGTTGTCGATTCCTTTATTTTACACATATATTTCACTCTTTAAATTTAAAATATAACTTAATTTTCTAAACGAATCATGCGTGATAAAACGTAAAAAATTATTAGAAAGTCGCAATATCTGATAAAAACTATTGTAATACGACATTTTCCAAACGTCTCCAAAAACTCTTCCTTAGCCTATTATCACATAAATATGAATTGAATGATGCACAAAATATGTAACATTCGTAGCATTCCAGACAACTAGATTATCTTTAAACATCAGTAAGTCTATTTGGATAGCTATGGTTTACATTATTTAAGTAATAATGATTTTGTTCTAAAAATGAAAAAAAAAACGGTTTTGAAAGGGTTAAAACGTTTTTATTATTATTATAATTTTTTTGTATAAATGAATTCTTTGAAAGTTTAAAAAAGTATTTTCTATTTCAAAAAGAATGCATTATATTTTCTACTGAAAAATATTCAGCTAACACATCCGCATTTTATCTTTCAAGAATTGTTCTTAGTTATACAGGGTGAGTCATAAATATCGAAACAATAGGCTAACTCCTCAAATATTGCCCCTAGACCCATACTTCCAATTGCAAAAATTCATAAAAAAAGGTGAAATTTCCGATAAGATAAGTTGCAACTCCATGGGGGGTCTATTTGAAAAAATACGAAAATTAAATTTTTATACGGCCCCCGTAGAGCAAAATTCCCAATTAGGAAATTGTTCCTTATCCATTCCTATATTGAACAAAACAAATTTCATCTCTGTATCTAAAAATCCCACAGAGATATTAAATACCAAAATCCTCAAAAATTCCTGACTTACACCACTTTTCCCTGCCTCTAAACTGACTCAATTTCAACGCTTGTTAGGGAACATTCACAAATTGCAATTTAATAAAAATCGGTGTAAGATACCACTTTTTCTTTGGACATAAAATAGCAGCGTATAGTATATTTTATGTCCAAATATACTATACGCTATGTGTATGTACTTTTATAGCTTTTCGTTTTTTATATTTATACTTTTTATTATTAAAGAAGCGCCAAAGGCTGTAATATATTTATTTTATCAATGAATCTCTATTTATATGTAAATGTTTCACTTATATTTTAATATCGTTAATCCATATCCCATGCGTTGGAGACTCTGAAAAATGTTATACACTAAAACTTTTTAAGACGGAATCACATAGGAAAGAAAAAATACGTTATAGACAGATGCTCTCCCTAGAAGATGTAATTGGAGCTTATTTTCTTTTCAGGTACTATTGCATTTATTTTGCATGGATCAACATATTTTCCGTTTAAGACGGAATTTCGTCATAGGCAGATTTTTTTTTTCACTGGTTTTATTGTATTTAATTTTTTTTAGCCTTTGAATAATCTATTTAAAAAATAAATTTTAAAGTTTTTTTCCTTTTTTTTTTTTTTTTTTTTTTTTTTTTTTTTTTTTTTTTGTAAAATAAAGATTTCAAAACCTGTATGTTTTTTGTAAAAAATTCGATTGAGCCGAATTTTAATATTTTTTATGCACGTATTAAGTCAGTCAGAGACAGTGATTTTAATATGGGTTTTACCGAGACCGGGGAAATTTCATCCAGAGTGCACCTAAGTTGAAGGAAGTCCCATCCTTTATGAAAAGTACGCTAGGCCCGGCCTGGCGGTGGCGGGTCTTCAGAAAAAAATGACATCTCCGTTCTGGCCCTACCTGGGCCCAGAATACAGATTTTTTAACATCCTCTGGAGGACGATAAAAAGCATGAAGTTGTCAGAGGTAAATTAAAAAAAAAAAAAGAAAAAAGAAAAAAAAAACTTAACCTGCATTTTAGAAAAAGCATTTTTTAAAATAACTGACGGATATTTAAACAATATACTTCGTTTTTCTGCATAATGAATTTTTTATCCTCTATTTCTTGTCTTTAAATTATTAAATGTTAAGAAGTTTTAAAAGAAAACAGAACTTGAAACACGTCATTTTTGATTTTTTTTTTACATTAGTTTTGTTTCGGCAAATTTGAAAAAAATGTTTACTTTTGAAAAAATTTTTGCTTTTGAAAATATGATTTTTTTAAAAGTTATATTATTTTTTCAATAAACATTTTTAATAGTTTTAAATTAATATAAAAAAACCTTGGAATAAAACTAAAATCAGATTTTCATCTTTAATTAAATGGAAAGAAATTGAAATCCGTTAAATAATGTTACTAGTTATAACGATTTTTGATTGTCCCATTTAAACCAGTACTAACCACATGAAACTTTTATAAATTGTATGAGAAATTTTAGAATGTGATTTTCTTAGCAAATTATAAGGCCAACATCACAAAAAAAGAAAAAAATCAAAAATTCTAAATCAAGAAATAGATTTTTACGCGTTTTCTAGAACTGTTAAAGTAACAATGTTTTTTGAATTGTGCGCATTTCAATTAGTGTCTAATCCCTTAAAACCTGATGAATTTTTTAAACGGCTATAACTTTGCGAATTTTGGAGATATGAAGATGCAACTTTTTGTGTCTTATTCAGGACTGGATAAGGAAAGTTTTCCTAATTGGAATTTTTGTCCTACGGGGGCCGTATAAAAATTTAATTTTCGTAACTTTTCAGCTAGACCCCCCATGGAGTCGCAATTTATCTTATCAAAAATTTCACATTTTTTTATGAATTTTTGCAATTGGAAGTATGGGTCTAGGGGCAATATTTAAGGAGATAGCCTATTGTTTCGATATTTATGACTCACCCTGTATGTATAAATGAATTCTTTAAACGATTTAAAAATGCATTTTTAATTTTGAAACTATATGAATCATAAGTATACTTTTTCTGAAAACGTATAGGTATTCACAACTTCAGTTTTAAGCTTTATTATTTCTTTGCATATATAAATTCTTTAACAGGTTAAAAAAATGTTTTGATTATCTAAAAGTGCATATTTTAAATGTTTATATAAAGAAAAAGAAAAGCATGTAATAATTAACGCATTACAATTTATCCCCAGAAAATTTTATTATTATTATTAGCTTAAATAATTAAATTCTTTAAAAGATTATTAAAAAAAAAAAATTTAAATTTCAAATTCGCTGTATTATAGTTTTTTTCCCCAGAAAAACATAAAGCAAATGCATATGAAAGGTTTTTTTTTCTTAAATAAATTTTATATATATATATATATATATATATATATATAAATGTTTTTTAGAAGTTATTTACTATGTATGTGTAGTATGTATAGATAATTTTGAAATAAAAAATAACTTACAAGCTTAACAAGAATGGGGCCGAATCTTTTATTGATAAATGGGATCTAATTATATTATATTTTAATTGTTATTGTGAAAAAAGAAATTTATATAAAACAACTTAAAGAGACTGGGAACATCAAATACCTCAAAAACATCATTTTTAGGGCTTCGTTCATCTGACGAAATCCTATTCGTCTTTGACCTTTGTCTGTCTGTCTGTCACCGAATACGTACACAGAAACTGTATAGACTTCAAAATTTGCGCAGTTACAGCTGAATACCTCGTATCGCACGACAAATCATAAAATTTGGAAAAAGTCTATTAATTTAATTGAATCAATTTTATCAATGTCATCCGTTCATTTTTGCGATTTACATTTTAAAAGCGAACCTCAATTTGAACGTTTTGGGTGTAAACATCATGGCTTATAGGTAAAGCATTTCGTTAGTAAACAAGGGTTTCTTAATGCGATCTGGAATTTGAGCTTTTCATATTTAGAGGATTTAACTAGAGGAAATTTCGTATTTTTGGTTATTTTAAGGGTTTATATTATTAGGTTTCGTTCATCTGACATTCATAATATTTCTTAAATTCAATTTTCTTTCTATTTTAAAAACTTTTGCATTTTATTAATGATTTAGCATTTTAAATTTAATTTTAAACATTGTTTTAGCTTTTAAAATTTAAAAATTTTATTTATGTCTGTACTAGTTTTTTTTTCATATCGGATTTAAAAAAAAAAAAATAAAAATAAATAAATAAATAAATAAATAAATAATAAATAAATAAATAATAAATAAATAAATAAATAAATAAATAAATATAATAAAATAAAATAAATAAGTAAATAAATAAATAAATAAATAAAAATAAAAATAAAAATATATATTCTATTTTATTTAAATAATTCGATATAAACATTTGTAATTTTATTAAAATAAATAACTTCCTTTTAGAATTATTTTTAAATTAAACTTAATGCTGCTACCGTCTATGTAGCAATTTAATAATTATAAATTAACAATTTGGATTTATTAATTGATGTATAAGTTGTTTTGAAAAGAACATTAAACGAAAACCTCTGCAATCTACAAGCACACTTATCCGCTTGTTTCAAATTGTGGCATAAAAAGTAAAGTAAATCCTTCATATTACAGATATATAATTTATGTATCTTTTAACTCTCTAACATAGATTATTAGCAGTTTAAAAATGTAAACAAATATTTAAATTTTATTTTAAAAGGGCAAGGTGCTTTTTCTTTGCATTTTTTTCCTAAAATGTGACTTTTCCACACAATAGTACAGTTTGTGCAAAATCTGTTGCAAGTATATTTCTGTAAATTTAAAATAGGGCAGAGAACTTATATTACAAATTATGGACTTATTTTTTTTTTCTTTTTCAACCTTATGATATTTTTGTAAATGGGGAATATATGCATGACAAAAATATGCAGATTTTTCCTAAGTGAAATTTTACCTTTTTATTTTTATTTTATGTTATTTTATTTATTTATTTATTTATTTATTTGAGATAATAGGTACTCAAAATAGGTTTATTCTATATAATCAAGTACTATTTGATCATCACACACGATTTCAAGCTGAGGTTTCTATTAGTTAAAAGAAAAAAAAAAGCGTAGCAAACTGAATATTTCAAAACTTTCACGGGGAAAAATATGTTGGTTTACATTATTATTCTAGATTTATTTTTTAAGTAGTATATATAAGAAAAGATCCATTCAGAAATTTTGTGACAATTCGAGGAAATTTTTATAAATAATCCCAATTGTTTTATTAAAAGCTATAATTTCATAAAAATTGATATAATCAGTTAAATATTATTGTGTTCAGTTCACGTATCATACACCTATTATGTAACAAAAAAATATTTTATTTGTCTATTAAATCAAAATTTTGTTACTCTTGAAACACTTTAGTCACAAGAGTAACAAAAGTTAAATTTATTAAATTGACAAGCAAAATATATTTCGTTACAATATATTTATACGATATATTTTATGAGAGTAGACCTCAATGGTACTTAAATGGTTATTTCAATTTTTATCGAAATTGCATTTTTTAAATAAAATAATTGGAATTGTTTGCAAAAATTTGCTCGAATGGTCACAAGAGTAACAGTGGACGTTCCCAGATATATAATGTCTTAAACCATTTATAAAGTTATAAAAAGTTCAAAAAAATAGTTAAAGTTATTAAACTATTTATAAAGTTCTTACTAAACTAGGATTAAAAAAAATGATGAAAGAAAGAAGAAAAAAAGAAAGATAAAAAGAAAAATCATGATGCATACATATTACAAATTTTAATTTTTTTTCGCCAAAACTAACCTTTATACTACATTAATTTCCTTATAATAATATTCCGTACTTACTTCAACTTATTAAATTAAAATCTTGTTTCTAGATCTAATCTATTAATCTTTATGGAAACGATATAAATTCTTAATTCGCCTTAAAAAAAACATTTATTCCAGTATGCGTAAATTTAAAAAGATGGCTCTAAATTAAAAATATTCTTAATTAAACTTTATTTCTTAATATTTCAAATAAAACTCATTTTTCTATGTTTTTATCAACCTTTTTTAAGAAAGTCTTATTAAATTTATTCCAAAACCATACCTTTCAAAAAATATCATTATTTTATTTTATCTATTTATTTATTTTCCCTCAGTCAACATTTGATATTGTGCATATCAATAAATTTATTTCTTTTCTTTTTCTCCTAAAATTAATCGTCTATAAAAATCGTCTGCCTAAGATATTTAAAATTATGAGTCGATTATAAATTGGTTAAATAACATTTTTTTTTTTTTTTTTAATAAAATTGTTGTCTGTCAAATAGTAAACTCGACTTTGGGTATATGTTATGTTTACGTAAAAGAATGAGGGTTTGAGACTAAAGAATTTTCTAGAATTTCCTTTTTAGATTTAAAAGAAGAAGCCTCGAGAGAGGGTAAGAAGAAGGATTCTTGGGTTCTCTCTTCCATGAGTACGGCTGGATGTAGTAAATGATGGAATATTTTTTTTGATGTTTCGATAAAAGATCGTCTGCAAAAGGAGCTTTTCTCCCTATTATAGCTACAGTTTAATAAAATGAACTTGCAGCAGCCAAGGAGTGACTTATTGGATCTTCTACATTTATTTATTTTGTTTTTTTCTCGCTGGCCATGACTTCTGTGCGGAGAAAGGGAAACCTGGCGATGATGTTTCTGTCCCCCTAAGTTTAAAATGTCACATACATATGTAAATGAGATATTGGCTTTAAAAGAATAGCCTGAAATTCTAACTTATGGCAGGTGTCCCAGTTCCCTTATAAAACCTACCAGGATTTCTAAATATATTAGGAATTATAATTGTATTTCAAAATAAAATGATACTAAATAATAAATTAAATAAAAAGGGTTTAATAATAAATTGAAATAGAATAGTAATACAGAAATCTTCGATATTAGAAAATGAAAATTATTACCTCTATTTTAAAATATATACTAGGAATCTGAGAATTGAAAATAAATAACGAAGAACTAAAATTACCACATCGTTTATTTTCTTCTATTTATTTGTTTGTATATTGCTTTCTTCAAATCGTAGAGAAATTTTGAGCCGGAAAAAAAGATATAATTGCACGATTTCTTTTCGCATGTAAGCATTTATTGATAAGGAACCAAATAAATTAGTTGCGACGATATAAAAAAAACAGAACATCACTTACCCCCTTTTATTACTAGTTGAGCAGCTGAATTCCTTACTGCAGCAATTACCTGTAAAGAAAAGAAAAGAACTTTAAAAAATCTGCAAGGAAATTAGTAGTTTTTTACTTTTATTTATTATTATTATTTTTCTAATAATCGTTTATATTACCGTAAAGTGCCGAAAGTACCCACTCTCCCCTTTAGTAGACAGAAAATTCTAATAATTTTAAGTGATGCTTATAGCTGAAACTTTTGAGAAATAGATAGGTAAAATTGGGAGGATGATGGGATATATTCAGAATTTATAAATTCCCCAGGATTTATACAGCTTGCAAAATATACGAAGGAGAAGCTTATATTTTGAGTCAGGCTTACTTTCGGTACTTCCCTCTGAGTACTCAAAATTAACTTTCGCCTCCGTCCTTTTTATTTTTTTCTACCCTAGTTAATTTTCTTCATCTAAAACGGTATTCTGGTCTGCCAAAAAATTGTCTATCGCCCAGCTTAAACACAACCTCATCAAAACCATTAATAAAATCTCGACATACAGCAAAATATTTCAAGCCTAAGCCTACCTAACCGGATAAAATTGAGTAACTGTACTTGATGAAAGAATCCACATTATCGTTATACAGGGTGTCCCACAAGTCTGTTTAGATTCCAAATATCTACAATAAAAAAATAATAATAACAAATTGCATTAAAAAATTTGCCAAAGTGTTATGAATTTTATGAGGAAAAAATAGTTCAACAATTGGCAACCATTTGCAAAGTCTTATAATGCAAATTGCACTCCATTGAGAAAAATTGTTAATTTATCGTGAATTTGTGAAATATGATCAACAGCGCTTAATAATCCTTCAAAATTTATGTGAAGAAGACTATAAATGCGCCATTGAGTATTAATCAAGGAGGTTAAAATTAAAATAAAAATAACTACAATCAAAATTCTATATGCTGACATCTTTCTCTTTTATTTGATTATGTTGTAAAGATAAATGCAAGTTTTAGAAAGTCTTTAAAGTTCATACGCGTTTTGCTAAGGATTCTGTAAAATCAGTATTTCCATGCTATCAAAGGAATTGGCTACAATATTCTATTAAGGATTCACTAACTTGTTTAACTGAAATTCTTGAAAAATACAATGAGGGTCTAATGCTCGATATCCATAAATTCGCAAATTTGTTTAAGAATAGTTTTGTTTATATATATTTGTTTATATATATATTGTTTATATATATGTTTATACATTTGTTTATATATTATTATTATTATTATTTTTAATGGTGTTCCGATTCACCCCACAGATAGGGGTGAATCGGAACAAATGTTATAATCTTTATTTATTCCGATTCGAACTTTAATAGGGTTAATAAAAATAGGTAATAATGATAAAGGGAGAAATATGAACTCGTAGTTACTGTGAAACCAAGCCTTTATTTTATATACAAGTAAAGAGATGCCTTTTTAAAAATTAGAAAACAACTTTGAAATCAAGAAAAAATAAAATTTATTTTCAGAAATTATATTTGAACTCCAGAAGTAGAATTTAATACAAATTCAGCCCTGTCCTGTGTTATCCTTTACTAGTAGTCATTGGGTAAGTGAATCTATTGAGTAGCCCCAATCGCTGCATGTATTAATACGATCTGCTAATACGCCCTCATCCGCCCTTAGTACTGTTTGCATCCCTCTCTTTTTTAATTTTTTTTTTCATTTTGAGATGTTTGTGTAGTGTTGTGGATGTCAGAGAATAACTCTGTACAGTTTTTTCAACTAATTTGCTATTTTTAAATTCTTTTATTGTTTGTTCTATATCTGTTGGATTAGGCGTTGACTTTTTTGTTTAGCCAAGTAATTTCTTGGCATCTTTAATCTCTTCAAGTAAGTAAAACAAACAAAATATTGTTACAATACATATTCAAACACATATTTTCATGTATTACATGAAACTATTATTGTATAGAAAAATAAACCACGAGAGAAAACGTTTTCCGATTCACCCTGTAAATCTTAAACATTTGATGTTACATGCCATTTTTAATTTTTTCATTATGTAGTTTAGAAATAAGTAGAATTTTATACAGCATATCATTTACAGGTCTATAATTAATTAAAAATCCCCAATCTTAGGTTTAGAATACGAAAAATACTGTAGTTACATACAAAGTTTTGAAGAAGTTGAAAAAATGAGGTTTTTGAGGATCCTCTTCAAGTTTTTTAATATACCCCAGTAGTAGTGCAAACATGTCAAAACTGAATTTCCCAACTTTCAATGTTATTACCTTCCTGTAAAAAAATTGGCAACTAAAAATATCATCACATATATTTATAATGAATTTAATTGTATGACCGGGAAGTTTCGTTCCTATTCACCCCATTTTACGGTAACTTATAATCTCTACCCCTATCTAAAACAAATTCTTCGTAACAAATTTTTAAGATTTTAGTAAATCTTAACTTTGTTAGTTATTATTAAAAATGTAATGAAAATGCAACATAAACATACAAGTAAGTAATCTATTTTTTCCTTTTAATTTTCTTTTAAAAATAGCATGAAATTAACCGAGAAACTGTAATTTCCTTAAAACTATTTAAATTTAAAATTATTAAAAATAAGAACTTTTTTATGAATTTTATAAGATGTATAAAAATGTTATAGAAGAGCTAGCCTATTTTTATGACAGTATTATGAATATTTTAAAAGTTGTCGGTATGAAAAGACAAACAATGCTGAAAATTCCTGAAAAGCGTTAGTAATTTGTAAATTAAAACTGTGCAACAAACTTTAAAATAAATCAGCATAATTAATAGCCAGCTTTCTTTGAATATATATTTAAAACATAATTTAAACACTTTGTAGTAATTGAACTATTACTTTTCCACTCAATTTCACACACACACTAATAAAATGAACCATCTTTGAGAAAAAGAAAAACCTCTCATTTTAGTATATTTTTAACTTTTACGAAATATAAATGTTTAAAAAATTCCAAAATCATAAAATTTAACCTCTTTTTTCTAAGATAGTAAGAATTTGAATTCAAATTATAATCCGAATTGTCGTTTTAAAGGAATTTGCAACTTTTTAAAAAGTCAACGATATTTTTGGGTCTATTAATAAATAATAACATTTACCAAACTTAAAAAAAGTTATGACAATATTTCAATTAGAACCTTTTTTTTTTTTTTTTTTTTTTTTTTTTTTTTTTTTTTTGTAAAGTATGTGGCGCGATACCTATCGAAATCAAAGCAAATTTTAAATTTAAAGTCATTTTTCTCAAAACCGATATTTTTGACATTGTGCGCATATTTCCAAAACTCAGTAAATAGAAGCTTGGTATTTTGTATTAAATAGTTTTATAACCCTTAACTATTTTTAAGTAAATAGCTGTAATATATTATTTATTTATGAAATTTTTATCGGCATTTTATCATAAATTAAATTTTTAATGGTTTAATTGCCTGAAATATATTTCCAACTATAAACTTTATTATTATTTTAGTAAGGATTAAATAATAAAGTTTTTTAATTCCAGAAGTAAAATATTTTAAGAATATCCAAGATTAAGAGGATAAATCGAATACATTTTTGATAATCCTTCGCATAAACTATGATGTCAAATCACCTTTTTGAAAATCCTTAATTAGTATGTCTAAATTACGCTAGATTGTAATTATTTTCTTCCAAAAGTGTTTAAAGAACTGAGTAAACTAAAATTTGTACAAATTACCCTAAAAAAGATTTAATTAAGAAATATTTACAGAAGCAATTAAAAAAAAAAAAAAAAAAAAAAAAAAAAAAAAAAAAAAAGCGTTAAAATTAAGCAATACCGAGCTGTTAAATGTGATCTCCTCCTTTAACGCCTTGGGGACAAGCGACACATATAAGTACTGCAAAAAATGCTCAGAATGCTCATTTATTCCCACCAGTAAAATTTTGCTATAAAATTTTGCTTTTTTAATCGAGCATTTTCTCGATTTAAAACCGTTTAAACGCCAATGTTCCCAAATGGGAACATTGCAATATTTGTAATACAAAAATATATTTTACAACATAATAACGATGTCCTTGTTTTTCCTATAAAATATAAGGTTGTTTTTAACTTTTGAAATGAAAATATTTACGTTTAAGCATATACCACAGATATTAAGGATTATGTAAATTCATTCATTTGCACAAAAAGTATATTATTTGCTTTTATCGTTTTCTCTATATTACTTACATTTGACAGCTAGGGATCTAAATGTTTGTGAAATTCAAGAAAATACTCAAGAACAATATACAATAGCACATAGCGAAAAATAATTTGTTATATCTGCTTAGGTTATCAATCAATAATCACGTTCCAAAATGCGAACACTGAAATGAAAACAGCCAAAAAAAAAAAAAAAACTGCAGAAATATATTTTTTTTTACTGTTTCCTAAATTTGTATTCATAAATTAAAACATTTAAAGCTTGTAATATAGGAAAATCAAAATTATTATTACATTGAGATATTAAATTCGGCGTGTAAACGGTTTTAATAAGGCACAGATTTCTGCTTTTAAAAACCGGTGACAAAACATTAAAAATTTCATAAAAAGTTCGCATCGTGAAGAGGTTAACTATTTCCGGCACAGTGTACCCAGTCCCGACACATCTAATTTTAATTCAAATCTTGCAAGCGCATTAATAATATTTTAATAAAATTTTGCTTTTACAATGAAAGCTTATTAAGGAATAATTAATATCTAAAACAGTCATTTGTAAATTCCTGTGGCAGTCAGGGGCGTCGCCATGGGGGGGTATGGGGGGGGAGCCTCCCCCCCCAATATATGTGAAGTTGGGAAATTTGAGCTTAGAGTTGGGAAAATTTAGATTTTTGAAAGACTTTCTTTTTTTTTAATAATTACAAGAAATATATGAACTTTTTATTCTTTCGGTGACAATGGTTTAGCAAACAAGTTAAATTATCAAAAGAAATCAACCAGACTCAATTTGTCATTGTATTTCTCTGTTCTATGAAAACATCATACACTTATTAGACCTAAATGTCTCTGCTCCTGTGTATCAATATCTGACTCTAAACAGCTTTCTCCACTCCTTTGTTTCCTCCAAAACTTTCATTTCTGAAAAATTTCAAATTATAGTCCGTGACTTTTATGTTACTTTCGTATGAAAATCCATAATGGCTCATATACTAGAAGTCTGTCCGGGCCTGGGCTTGGTCCAAGGTACTGGCATGGCCCGTGGACCGAGCAGGCAAACTTTCAAACAGAGTGCTTCCACCATTCTGATATAAAAATTTAAAAGAAGCTCATAAAATTTGAATTATTTTCAATAAATATGAGTTTCACAAGAATGCGTATAAATGTGCTGCATGAGCCGATTTTATTTTAACAACACTATTGCAAAAATATATTTTGTCCAAAATGTAGAGAACGTCATCGGATAGTTAATCATGTTTGAGCCTGAGCTTAGCTTTTTTTGCAGACTCGGGCAGGAGCACCGTCAGTTTATTACCCCTCCCCCTTTTTAATCCTCAAACCAGAAAAATTATCAAATCATAGATGCAAAAAAAAGTAAAAATGTCGAATATGAAGTCGCAAAGGACTGATGAAAACTTTCACTTTAGACAGATTTTTATCTTTGGCGGGAAATTTTCAAGCAATTTTTACGTCAGGAGTATGAAAGGAGGACACTGTGCAACATCAAACACCCTACAGTTGGCGGGGGGATTCCCCTCACATCGCCAGGTCCCCCAAAATGGCTTTCCAGATTGTTTATTACCTTGTTCATAGTCATATAATAACAAACATCTTCATTAATCTCTCACATTTTCTTCCGGAAGTTTTTTTTTTTTTTTTTTTTTGTAATAGAGGCTGCGATCAAAAATGTCTGTTTTCTTGTGGGGAGGGGATGTCTCCCCTGTCCTTCCCAAATGGCTCTCCTGGACTCGGGTTAGGCCGAGGTAAGGATTATTTTTTTCTGCATAGTTGAGTCGGGACGGAACTGGACTTGGTTGCTCTTGGCATGTGTCGGGCGGACAGTTTTGCTTTGCAAAATAAGTAATAATGATAACGAACTTTTGGTAAGGGGAATCATCGGAAATGTATCTTGAGGTGGTTCTCAAATTCCCTGTTGAATAACACAAAACTTTCTGAAACATTTTCTGACTCATTTTTAAAAGAAAATGCATAACATTGACAGGCCTGAAGTGATTGGATTGAAACGATTTCGAATTGAATAGCGTTTTCCATTTTTCGATAAATAAATTACTTATCCAATTACAGGCGATTATTGTTACACAACGACAGTTTTCTCTTCTTTACTTGCTATGACGTTTTGAAAATCGAATCAAAAACTAATATTTGACAGCCTTTTCTGAAATATATGTTGCTTTCATTCCAAGAAAAAAGAAAGCGCCATTCGATAACATTTTTTCTAAATAAGAACATCTGCCAATTTTATGCGTTTCCGAACAAAAGTGAATTGAGAAATGCGCAAGAAAACAATTATTTTAGATTCTTTTTATCAGCATTCTTTAGAAGAATCTTAATTGTACGTTAAGAAAAATCCGAATTTTTTGTAGCTATCAAATTGGCCCGCGGATCGGGCCTGGTTTAATTGTTTTTTACGCAAGCTGTTCCTGTTTTCAAAGATTTTTGTTCAGGCCGGCCCCTGAACTGTGAAAATATAGATCCGGCTCGAGCCAAAGTTTTAATTTTCAAATCGGGCCGTGCTGGGCCAAAATAGCTTATATGTAGTCGGGACCGTGCTCTGATCTGGAAATTCCAGCCGGAAAAGACATGTATAGCAAAGACAGTAAACAAAAAAGGGAATTTTTAAACAAACTAATGATGGTTGACGAAAGAAAAGAAATCGCAATAGATCTTTAAAAATAAAATTAATAATTCCAATTATAACATATTCTACTGTCAAAATGAAAATAAAACAAGAAAATATTCACATCTTTTCATATTTAACCCGTCGTCGTCGCGTCGCCGGAGAATTTATACAACGGCTTTAGTCGTCGAGTCAATCTAAGCTTAAAAATCTGTAAATTTTATTTCAAAATAGCAATCTATTCTAATATTGTAAAACAAAAATGCAATTTGTATTTCCGTTTTATGCTAATCTCAAATAGTATTAAAAGAACTTGGAATAAGTAACTTTGAAAAAAAAAAAAAAATATTAAAAATATTTATTCAGGCGCCAAAAGAAAAAAAAAAAAAAGAAAAGCTGGAGTCCTAATTTCTATAATAGTAGCTACACCTGCTATATTACGTAACTGGGCAACAATATCCAATGAGTTTTCGCCAGAAAAAATACTGGTAACCCTTTGTCGTCAAGAAAAAATAATCATAAAAGCAAATGTGATTTCAAAAAATTATTGATTCTGATAAATGTGTTCCTTTTTACTTTGTTTGTGTGCGGATAAAAAAACTGCTATATTTTTATCGGTTTATAAAATATGAAACCAAAGCGATATAAAGTTCAATGTTGTAATTGTAAAGCAGTATTTAATAATGACTATAAATCTCAGCATGAAAAAAACAATCATAATGGGAATAGAGTTTCTGTGCAGGAAATTGGAGCCCCTAAAAATCCATTCGATGCTTCAGTACGTAAAAGGAAAAAAGTGGACGATGTGAAATCGGAACAAATATATAAATATGATAGCAGTCCGTCAAATGAAGAAATAATCAGCATAAGTTGCAATACTGATGTGTTGAACTTAAATAAAAAGTCTGAAGAAATAAAAGATTTTTCTTTTCCTATAAACAACACCGAGAGCGAAGATCAACTTCTTCAACAGTGTAATTTGGATTTTTCAAAAGAAAGTGAATTTCTACATGAGGCTACGAATTCCAAAACTCAAAACCAATCTGAAATGGATAATGAATTTCAAAACGAGACTGCAAGCTTCACAAATGAAAACCAAACTAAAGAAGAAAATGAAAATAAGTCGGACTGGGTGTCTTTTATGGGAAAATTTTCTTTTATTCTCGAAAAATTAACTGAGAGCAAAACTATTTTTTCTCAATATAATGAATCTGACATAGTTAACGAGAAATTGGCAATAACTGAGATTGTTAACTTTATCTCTTCAATTAAAGAAACCTGTGATATAGTTCTTGAAGAGGGGTGCAGAGTATTGAATAAACTGAATAATGAGTTAGAATTTTCAATTGAAGACAGTGGAAGTGCCTCTGAAATAGTAAATCATGATCCTGGTCTACGTCCAGATACTTTAAATGAAAATCAGAAAAATTATTTAATTCAGTTAGGTCCACATCAACCTAAATTAGCATGTTTTCCTTCTGATGGAAAAAACCGGTTTAATCCCCACTGGTATACAGAATTTGAATATTTAGAGTACAGTACAGCAAAGCATGCTGCTTTTTGCTTTGTATGTTGTCTTTTTCCTGTTGGTATAGGTCGTGAAAAAAGAGAAGATGCTTGGACTTCAACCGGAGTAAAAGTATGGGGTAAAATGAAAAGTTGCGGAAAAGATAAATTAGGGAAGCTCCAACAACATTTCTCATCTCAAGCTCATAAGTCTGCTCTATATGATTTTTGTAATTTTCTTGTAAAGAAAAAACATATTGATGTCTTAATTGACAAATCAAAAAGGCAAGTTTTAATTCAGGAAGAAAAAGTTCGAATGCACAACAGAGAAGTTATCAAAATTTTAATGGATACTTGTAAAACATTCGGAAAGCAAGGATTAGCATTTCGAGAGTCAAACACCGATGATATTAATAAAGGAAATTTTTGCGAAGTGATACAGCTTATCTCAAGGCACAATACTACAATGAAATGTTGGTTTGAAGATAAAAAATTGAGACCATATCATGTTACATATATGAGTCCAGAATCTCAAAATGAAATGATAAATTTAATAGCATCTGAAATTCGTCAGGTAATCACTTCTGAAATAAAAAATAGTTTATGTTTTGCAGTTTTGGCCGACACAACTCCAGATCTGTCACACAAAGATATAATGTCTATTGTTATCCGAAGTGTAAGTAATGAAGGTGAAATTAGGGAAAGATTGGTCAAAACAATTGAATGTAGTGACAAAACTGGAAAGGGAATGGCAGATTTAATTTTACAGTGCTTAAATGAAATAGAAATTGATTATTCGAAGCTTGCATTCCAGTCTTATGATTTTGCTCAAAATATGTCCGGGAGGTTCAATGGTGTACAAAAACATATATCTGAGATTGTCGGTCACAGTGTTCCTTACATACCTTGTCAAGATCACCGCACTAATACTGCTCTAGAACATGCTTGCAACGTTAGCATATTAATTCAAGATTTGTTTAACATCCTTGAAGAGCTCTATGTCTTTTTCACATCAAGTACAAAAAGATTTAAGCATTATCAGTCAAGTGTAGAGAACATTGATAAAGTAATTCAACTTAAAAATCTATCAAAAACCAGATGGACCGCAAGAGCTGAATCGGTCAAAGCCTTAACTCAATCGTTTGAAATGGTAATAGAACTATTAGAAAATATTTTCAATGAAAAGACTTTTGATTCCTCTACTAGAACAAAAGCATTTGGAATTTATAAAAAAATGAAAACTTTTGATTTTATTGCATCATTTTTTTTCATGAAAAACATCTTAAGCAAAATAAAAATTTTAACTGAAATTCTGGAGACACCTGATTTTAACGTCATTGACTGCATTGCGATAATAAAAAGTACTGTCCAAAGCTTACAAGCAATTAGTGATGATTCCACTGGAATGAATAATCTTATAAAAAGTTCAATTGTATTCGCTGAAAAAATGGGGATAGATGTTGAATCAGACTTCCGAAAACACCATAGAAAAAGGGTTCCACCTAAAAAAATTGATGAAAACAATAGAACAGCAATGGACATAGATTTAAATACTTTTTACAGGAAAGAATTCAAAGAAGTTTTGGACACATTAATAATGGGTTTCAATGACAATGTTTTATATATCAAAGATACTATTGAACCGATACATTCGATTTTTAAGCTACCATTCACCAAAGCAAATTTGAGCATAAGTAATCTAGAAAAAGTTATTAACATGTTTCCTCCTGGATCTGATAAACCTGACATACACGACTTGCAGAGTCAAATGGAAATACTTTTTGACTTGTGTTCAAACAATAATGTTGACTCTCTTAACGGACTTTTCGTTCATGCCAAAAAATGCAAAAATTATTTAGGTCAAGCCTTCAAACTGTGCATTTTAACATTCACAGCAGCTTATGGTGTTGCGTCAAATGAAAGGACATTTAGTCAGCTAAAAATTATAAAAAATGAATTACGAACTACCATGAGCGATGACAGACTGGATAGCTTAATGCTTTTGAAATGTGAAAATAAAATAGCGGACTTACTTAAACTGGACGATGTGATCATTAGGTGGGCTTCTTTGAAGAACAGAAGGATCAGTGTTAAATGAAAAAAATTACAATGTAAGTGTTCATTAGCAATCGTTACAATTTTTCTTTATGTAACATTTTTTGTTTCATATTTCATATATTTATATAATTTTTTTTGAATGTATGCAATGTCTCTAACTTTGAATCTTACATTTATTGCATTATTTGAAATTGTTTCTTTAACCTTTGTGGTAAAAGTATAATCTTTATCTCTTTTTCTTCTGATCTTTATTTTCATGCTGAAAAAATAGCAATAAATCTAGTTTTTTTTTTTTTTTTTTTTTTTTTTTGGAAAAGAAATTATTTTTAATGCATAAGTATTGTTATCATTATAAGCACATTGCATTGTATAATTTTAATTGGAAATTAGAACAATATTTTTCAAGTTGGGAAATTTTTAAATTCTCCCCCCCCCCAAAAAATATCTGTAGCTACGCCTCTGGTGGCAGTCGATATTTTCTCATTTTACTAACAGAATTTGTTCGTGCCGGAAAGGGTTAAAGTATTAAATAAATCTAAAATAAGGTAACAAACATATAATTTAGAACTTTAAAATCTCCTTCCGAAGTACTTTTCTGGGTGCGGCCTTTCGGTCATCTTTATAAATCTACCTGACCAGCCTACTTTTCATCACATCCTATATCACCTTACATCACTACTACTCATTCTTTCTTTCTTTTTTTCTTAATCTCGCATATTTCACAAACGTGAAGAACGCGAGAAATTGCTCGGTTCTATAAATAACGCTGTATGATGATGAAGAGTGAAAGTGGTTTGTTACGTGTTTGTGTGTGTACAGACACACAGAAAAGGCAATGATGCCGGGTGAGAAATTTAACTGTGCGCGTCGGCCGCCAGGTAGCGTGCGATAAATGAAGCGTAAACGCGCTTCCGTGAAATGCCTGCTTCTTCTCTTGGACTTTTAGGAGAAGTCATTGACCAAGAACTTGACAAAGAACTGCTAAACAAAATTATCCGCTTTTTCTGTAACTTTCGTCATCATAAGTTGCGAAAGTAGTTCTCCTAGTAGATAAATGCCTTTATTTTATTTGATGTATTTAATGGCTTATGGGTTTAATCATCAGTTGTTTGGCATCACTTTTACAAGTAAAAGAAAACGGTAGAATGAACTATCGAAACAAATTTCGAGATTTATGAATTTTATCATATGCATAAGTTTATACTATAAATTAGAATAATCGTGTCTTTGTCATGATAATTCTATCTGGTAAAAAAAAAAAAAAAAAAAAAAAAAAAAAAAATGAGTTCTAATTTTTCAACTGGACAACGAATGTCTAGGCCGTGATTCGAACCAGAAATCTAATGTCTGAAACTACTTTTGTCGTAAATGTCTCGATTTATAATAGGAATGTCCCTATTTTCAATATAGAGATAATCTAAAATAAAGAGCTCTGCACAGGCCCGGCGGGACGGCGGAATTAGCAAAATTTCTACAACGGGCCGGGCCGATAAAAAATTTTAGTGGGCCTATCAGCCGATATAAAGGTTTAGAAAAATTACATCATCACTGATAAAATCAATCAAATCTTCACCTAATGAAAGATATTTTCACAACAGACTTAATAAACTCACAAATAATTAAAATTCTTCAAGAAATAAATGAAAATATTCAATTCCATTGGATAAAAGGTCATTCAAGGCTCATAATGGCAAAGATCATGCGCATGCACTAGCAAAGAAAACAATAACACAAGAAGGTGTGCTGGAAAAATATCATCCATTCCTAGGCTATTTTCTTAAAAATGATTTAAAACAAAAAGCTCTATCCCAGTGGTAAAAGGACTGGGACTATAGCAATGAAGGAAGGTACATATATGCCCTCCAGCCCAAAGTAAATTTAAATACAATATTACCATACAAAAATCTTTATATATTTGCAACCAATCATGGATATTTTCCAATTTATCTTTATAAAATTAATAAAGCCCCGACTCCTCGATAGATGGCAAACTTGGTACTTCAATTCTTTACCTAACTGAATGCACATGGCGATGGTGACCGTAAATCTGAACCTATACTGCCAACGAAAATTACTGGAATTCCTTTAAACTGAAATCTGCAGTAAAATGTCCTGTCATTCGATTGTCTTTAAAGATAACGATTACTTTGATCATGTTATGAACCGTATCTGATCATGTTATTAATCATATTGTTGTCAAAAAAAAGTTAAACTACGGTTATGTAACCGTTTTGTACAACGGTCGAATGACTTTTGTTAACACTGTACAGTACAACATATCAGTAGAAAACAGTGCAAACCGAATACAGCATATCAACAGTAGACGTGCAAACCGCTATCAATTCACGTTTATAAACAGTAATACTTACGAATTCTTTTGTGCCTCCCTGTAAGTGATCTATAAAGTTTATATAAATCACGTAACAAGAAGGAGAAAAATAGAAAAAGGAAAAAGTTAAATTTGGAAATTCATATCACAGCTTTCATGGTGTTTGAACAACTGATGAAAGGTTTCAAAGAAGGATTTTATCCATAACATTTATTTAAAAGGCACATTTACTGTATTTGCAGATATATATAAATTAACCATGCATTAGTGATTACTCTGAAAACTAAATATTTCTACACTACCGCTCCTCCCCATAATTATTTTAAATGACGACAATATTTATTTTTAGGTCACTTAAACTATTCCACTACCATCATAAAAACACCTCTTTTTCGTTTCACTTCGATCTTTTTCTAAACTCAATTCATTTTACTTCAAGTAAAAGACTTGAAAATTGGTGATTGTCGTTCCAGCGGCGTGAACCGGACACCGAGGGGTCCGGGTTCGAATCCAGGGTAAGATATGGATGGTGTGTTGTCATTTTATAGTTTAATAACTATGTAATGGATATGAGTAATAAATTTGTTCTGAATTGTTGTCGTCTCTGTTTATAATGAATCATTCGAGGTGAAAGCCATAGCTGCTATAGCAATGTCACCAACCAAAAAAAAGGTTGCTGGCATGACAATAACTGAAAATAAAACACTACTCTAATCGTAATTATTTTGTGTATCGATGTAAATGAATATGTATTCCATGCACATGCACAACCTATTTTATAGTATCTGATAGTGCATGCTTTTTGCTACTGATATGCTATATAAGAACATTAAAATATACAAAATCAAAGTTATAATTCTTATAACTAAAAAGGTTCTAAAAAAACACAAAGGGGAAATAAAGGTTATTTCTATTACACAAAACATATCAAAATTATGAATTTTACTACTTAAAAATACATAAGAGAAAAACAAGTCATTTTGTATTGAGCAACATGAATACTGTTCTTTTGTAACCTTATTATTGAATTATTTCTACTCTCATTTGACTTCAGAACAATATTTTCAATCTATTTGCATTAGTTCGAATCTTAGACTTCGAAATACATCATTCTGATATCGAAATTATAATTATGTTCAAAAATCATTAATAAAATGAGACAAAACGGAGGTTTACATATGTGGACTCAGGGAGCGAAGAAGATAATATGTTTCTATATTTTATTTGTTCGCGACAAAATGGTTAAAATCCTTGATTATTCCAAACAGGAATTTTTAATGAAATATTTTATTTTTAATGGAAACATATTTATTCAAAGAATTTCTTTAATTAAATTGGGTAAAAATTTCGATTTGTAAAAATTGGTGATGAAAAATTGAAAAAATAAACGAAAGATGCTCACTGCGAAAAGATCAAAATATGGTCAAAATGTCATTTTTATGTGTAAATTCAAACAGGAATTTAAAAAATCCTGCTTCAATTTCTACTGGTCTTTATAAACTTTGTTTATCTATCGATTAATAGTTAAAAAAAAAGAAGAAGAAAAAGGAGCAGAAGGGTAATTTTTTTTTCTTTTAGCAATTGGCTATTATTTGTAATATAACAGCACATAAATGCGTGTAAAATATTTAGAACAAATATTAAATGAAAAATATATATATATATATATATATATGTTCTCTGCTGTGTGTGAAATACTTACTATGAGTTTTATATGATCTTTGAGCCATCAAGTGGTAAACATAAAATTCCATGAATGTGATGTGACCGTAGAGTGATTAAAAAGACTAAAAATTAAAACTGTTTAAACGATATCGATACTTACTGACTCATAAGCTAGTAAAAATTTCGCATGAATGCACGATTAATATTACAAGTATCACATTGCATAAAACATACAAAACTGATACGCGTAAATGATATCATCCAATGCTCGAAAGGAGAAATCGATAAACCAATATGGTATTCAAAACTTTTTTTTTTTTTACTTTTTCTTTTTTTTTTTTTCTTTTTCTTTTTTTTTTTTTTTTTTTTTTCATTCATTATACAAAAACAATTGAAAAACTGCAACCAAGAATCCAAAAAAAAAAAAAAATAATAATAATAATAATAAAGTTAGAAAAAGTATAAAAAGCTAGATAAAAAAAAAAAAAAAAAAAAAAAAAAGAAAAAAAAACTGTGACAAAATGATTTATTAACTGCATAAACTGGAACGATATTTACCATAATTTCAGGAACTGGAATAATATTTATCCTAATTTTACGAGCCGGAATATCGTTCCGGTTTTTTTCCAGTACACTCCGAGCCCTATATCAATCAAAATTTATTCATAAAGCCATAAAAACTTTGCATGGTGCAATGGCATTCATATAAAGCTGTAAAAATGTTATATGAATGTATACAGTGACCCATAAAGCTATATAAAGTAGAATTATTTAATAAGTAAAGATAAAAGTGATTAACAAAAATAGTATAACATTTTGTACACTATAAAAAAGGGAAAGAAAAAAGAAAGAAAGAAAAAGAAAAAGACATATACTTTTGAATCCGCAAAAATGATAAATAATTACATAATCAGGAACAAAACTACAGTGGATTTCCCAAAAGAGATATTTTAAATATACGAATGCATCAAACGTCCATAGACTTAACATTAAAAAGGAAAATTCCAAAGCTGAGTGACCAGAACTCTTAAAAAGCAATATGTATTTAATCAATAAACAACATTTCATGTACTGTCAACAGGGATTATTTTGTTTCAATTTTTGCCTCTTGTTGTCTATAAGATCAAAAAATTATTGAAATTTTCATTGGAAGAATTTTTAACTATTATTAGTATTATTATTTTACTTTAGTTTGAAATATCATGTGTAAATTTCAGAATTCACATTTAGTATTTTTAAAAAAATATTATTTATAAAGTGGCACAAGTGATTTCTGGCTTGGATAACTACGTCTCACAACTAAAAAATCATAAAATAAGCCCTAAAAACTTTGTAATATCATCCTAAGGGATTAGATCCCTTATTATCCTTTATTATTAGATCCCTTATTAAAGGATTTAGCATCCCTTAGGATGAACATTTTTGTAGTTCATCCTAATACAGACAATGAAAATTCGGTATTAGGATAGATTAATAAAACATAATAAAAACTACGTCCTTTTGCGATTAAAAGAAAAAAAATGCACAAAGTAAAAAGAAAATGAAATTTTATTTTAAAAAATGAGCATGATGCAAGACATGTAAAATAGTTAACAAAAGAAGGTAAGTTTAATATTTTTCAATAGAAAACGGATTTTTATACATATTTATTTATTCCAAGCAGTGAAAAAAACATTTTTTACGAAGAAATAGGCCTTTTCGGGGAGTTGAAAGATTTTTAGATTTTTTAGATATATTTTATGCACTAAAAAAATAATTTTTTTAGAAGAAATACCTCTTTTTTCATTATATTTTTGGGGGTGTTGAAATAGGATAATTTTTGTAGTACTTTATAGTTTATTCTTTCAAATTAGTGATAGTAACTGATTATATTTGTCAAAGGCCTTTATTTTTTATTTTTTTTTTATTTTTTTTTTATGAATGAATGAATGAATACATGTTGTACAACAACATCTGCCTCTTTGGGAAGTGTTTCATCAATATAATTTTTATAATGTCGACCTTGCTGAGATTTATATCCAGAAGTGTTATTACTCACGTACCTATGCAAAAGAATAATATATACTGGTAGAATGTTTAAATTTGCAGTAAATGTTTACTTTCATTATTTTATTTTCAGAAATTGTATATATAATAAATAAGCTTGTTGCGACTTTGTGCTGAGGCAATTTCACTGCGAATTGACATTCAAAACACTGGTTTGTTATTAAATTAATATAAAATATAAAATTAATATATAAAAATATCATTGATTTGTAATTAAAATTTCTTCAGTAAAATAATGCACGATATATTATACAAAACATAGATTGAAGTGATGCTAAATTCAATTTGTAAAAGTAAAAATTAAATAAAGCTACTGCCGCAATATGTGTAAATTCATAACTTAAATGCATAACTTATTAGTTTTACTTTATACGTTTCGCCTTGCTCCGCGGGGTGGGGGCAAAATCACCTCGAGAAAAACCCACAATGTTTATAGAAAAACTATTCACATAATTATCTCTTAGAAAAAGTTGCTATGAAGATCAAACTAAGAAATAATGCATCGAGATACTATCTCTAATATGAATAACACTAAAGTAAATAATCTTTTAAAATATTTAAAAAAGAGTTAACAAAATTGCATAAATAAAAATGCATAACTCAAAAATCAGTTAACCAATAATGCTTGTCGGTATTTTTAAAGAAAATTTCTCCGATTCCCCATAACTGGTTTTTCCATACGACAGAAAACTGGTCATTTTTTTAAACTACACATTAAGCAATAGCTGCACTATCTTCAGAGCTATTGACCTTTCACTACTCGGCATTCGTAATCCTCGGAATTCATTTTAAGCTAAGATAGTCTGTTGTTTTTTCACACTCAAGCTGCTGCTGAAAAAAAGTCTAATTCATTCTTGTAGCCGAACTTATCACCAATCTTTCAAGTTTGCCTGCAGCTAGCTTCGATCCGGCTGAATGACTGTATGTCTGCATTTAATCGCTTTTGCGAATCGTCGGATGTTATACTTGCTTGTTGTCTTCATAACCAACCACTTTCACTTCCTCATTCGTTACTCTGATAATCGAGTACTCTTTCTTTCTTTGTAGCTGCAGGAATACATTAATATATTTTATAGAAATTGCGATGCCCTGACAGTTTTGATATTTTTAAAATATTTATTATCGTTGTTAGTTACGTTACCTGAAAGATTGAATTGCTTTTTTGTTATCTCAACAAAATTTATTTGTTTCTCCGACGTGTCAAATAAATCGTATCTGTCCCTTGTTGTTTGGGTTGTTAAAATATTTTCGAAATAATGTTTCGCATTTTATTTTTTGAGATGAAAAATGCACTTCCTGGTAAACTTTAAGGTATGGGAATATTTTAATTTCTAATTTAACAGACTTATTGACGAATGATATGGGATATTATCCAAATCAAGACAAAATTATTAAAATTTATAATCTGTAGAATTATCCAAATTATTTCAGTTTCCTTTCTTTGTAGCTGCAGGAATACATAAATACATTTTATGGAAATAGCGATGTCCTGACAGTTTTGAATATTTTTTTTAAGTATTTATGGTTGTTAGTTACGTTACCTGAAAGATAGAACCTTTTTTTTTTTTTCTTTTTGTTATCTCAAAGAAATTTATTTGTTTCTCTTGCGTGTCAAATAAATCGTATTTGTCCCTTGTTGTTTGGGTTGTTAAAATATTTTCGAAATAATGTTGCACTTTTCATTTTTTTAGGATGAAAAATGCACTTCCTGGAAGATATCACGATGTGAAAATATATTAATGTCTAACCTATCAGACTATTGTCGAACGATACGGAACATTATCTAAATCAAGATAGAATTATTAAAATTCATAACCTATGGAATTATCCAAATTATTTCAATTTTCTTCCGTTGTAGCTGCTGAATACATTAATATATTTTATGGAAATAGCGATGTCCTGACAGCTTCGATATTTTTAAGTATTTATATCACTGTTAGTTGCGTTACCTGAAAGATAAAACTTTTTTTTTTTTTTGTTATCTCTACAAAATTTATTTGTTTCTTTGACATGTGAAATAAATCGTAGCTGTCCCTTGTTGTGTGGGTTGTTTTATTTTCGAAATAATGTTGCACTTTTCATGTTTTAGGATGAAAAATTCACTTCCTGGTAAATTTTAAGATGTGCAAGTATTTTAATTTCTAACTAAAGATAATATTGTCGAACGAATATAATTGTAGGTTCTTCAATATTGTGTATGCTATAGTGACACTAATCAATGGATTTATACTTACAGTCCCTCATTATTTTGCTTCCTTTTGGGAATAACGTATTTTAAGCTTAATCCATCGACAATAATTTTTGGAATTTTCAATCTATGTTTTTAAGAATTTCACAAAAAATGCTCTGTACATTTAGCTAACACAATATGCAAATGAAATTCTAATAGCATTGACGCATGCGCAGTAAAATATTATTTAATAAACCTGCTCATTTTTCATACAGTTTTTATTATTTTTTAAATTCTGATTACAGGGTATTATGTACAATGTTGTTTGTCATATTTTCTGAAGAAAATGTTTTTTCAAATTAAGAACTCTGTAAATTATAAACAAACAACTTGGAATAATTTGTGACTGTTTTTATGAAAACCTTAATTTGTCCACGAGTATACAGCTCATATTCAAAATATTAGAATAATTGAGAAAAAGTAATAAGAAAAAATTATTTGTCATTTATTTATTTTTTATACTAAGTAAATGCAATTAAATTTCTTATAAATTAAATCTGGAATGTTTAGATAAGATTTTAACATTTATAAAATATAAAATACAGCACAATAAATTAGGTATACAGCTTCCTTAAACACACCAGAATATTAGAATAAAATTTAGATTGGTTCAAAATATTAGAATATTTTATTTTACGCAACAATATTACCTTATGAATATGAAGTAAATGGTAGTTAATATTTTGTAGCATCCCCTTTAGCTTTCATAACAGCGTACAATCGATCTTGCATACTATATACAAGGTGTTTACAAACATTTCTATCAATATTAGCCCAAATAGACTTTATACGTGCCACTAACTCAGTTTTACTTGAAGGAGGATTTTCTTGAAGTTTTTTCTTCATTATACACCATAAGTTTTCGATGTGATTAAGATCTGGTGAATTTGGTGGCCGAGGAAGTACCTTAATATTGCGTTGGCGGAACCAATTCTTAGTTGACACCGAGGTATGCGGGGACGCTAAATCTTGTTGAAAGATGAAATCATCTTCAAATAAATCTTCTGATGATGGAATCATGTAATATTCTAAAATTTCTTGATATATCAGAGAGTTAACCTTTTCGTAGACGATGCATAACTTTCCAGGTCCTTCTGCACTCATACAACCCCAAACCATGACACTAGCAGCAAATTTTACGGAACGTTTAAGGCATTCTTTATCAAATGCTTCTTGCTTCATTCTCCAAACTCGAATACCTTGATTACCATATGAAACACAAAACATACTTTCATCACTAAATAATATATTTTTCCAATCTTCATTGCTCCATAAACGTCTTGATTTACACCAATTCAATCTTATACGCTTTTGTCTTGCAGTCATGAGAGGTTTTGTTTTCGGTACACGAGATTCAAATTTAAATTTATGGAGACGTCTTAATGTTGTCGATGTAGAAACTTCAACTCCTTCTTCTTTCCATTTTCGGTGCAAGAATCGCACACTTTTAAAACGGTTTTTCTTAACTATACGCTTCAGTTTCCTGTCATCTCTAGCAGATGTTTTTGGTTTTCGGCCACCATTTCGGCGATTATTTTGAAATTTTCCAATTTTTGAATATTGTGTTAGTATTTTACTAATGCTCGATTGCGAACAATGTAAATAATTCGCTATAAAACATTGATTTTTACCGTGCTTATACAAATCAACCATACGAAGTTTAGTAGATTCAGGAATATCACTCACACGGCCCATTTTAAGACGAAAAAGAAACAAACTGCAAAAAAGAATACTGATTTTAAATAAAATAGTCTGAATTTAATCAATGATGCCACCGGTTAAGAATTGGTAATAATTAAAGGAGAATTAATGTGAAATATTCTAATATTTTGAACCACTTGAATAAATATTCTAATATTTTGACTTTTCAAAATAATTTTTTTTGCAATTAATCTTTTTAAAAATGATATTAAATTTAAGATAACAAGTAAGTTTAATCAACAATAAGTTCTTAATAAAAATATCGTTTGCATACTTTCATTAAAAGACATTAAATTACCAAACGATAGTTTCAATTTCTAAAAAAAAGGTAATTATTCTAATATTTTGAATATGAGCTGTACACGATGGCCTCCTAAAAATGAACACAGTTTATTACAATAGGGCACGTAATCATACTTCAAAATTTAAACGAGTTTGGTACATTAGTTTTGACAGGGTTGTCCAAAAGATATTTGTTCTTTTCAAATTTGTTGACGGTCCTCTACCGGATTTAGGGGGAAAAAATCTTCACTAAATATATGAACTGTACTGTGTATATTATGTTTACACATCTGGAGTTTCAGGATAATCCCTTGTGTATTTTTCTAGATATTTAACAAAATGTCGGAAATCGAAAGTGGTCGGTCACTTTTGGCCATATAGCCTATATCATGGTATATATCCGATATTTATTTTCAAAATATCATAGTCTGTTTTTTTTTTTTTATATTTTCGTGTACTTAAAAGCTATTTTCAAAATATCGTCTATAATACTTTTTAAAACTTTCAATTAAAAAAAATAAATAAATAGAAATTTTTTTAAATTGTTGTTGAATGCGTTGTTCTGTAGATACTATATAATATATGGCAGCACCAGCAGTATATAATTTAATTAATATATTAATCATATAGATGGCAGCACTAAAACATATTTTTTTTGTGTTTGTACTTGAAGTAGTAGTAGCATATTTTTTAGTTAAAAAATTAATACAGTAATATTGATAATTGTTCAAAAATATAATACCTCTAACAGTAGCAATTATTTTTTTCTAAATGTAGAATGATTATTATAGTATAATACAATATGATCTAATAATTTTTAATGTAATTATTGTTACAATTTTAATTTTATTATCTATATTAATTATAACTGTAACCTAACCTGTTACAGAGTCACATGTAATTTATATCTACTTTAACTCTTAACTGAGATTCACTTGAACTACACATCATGCTAGATATAGGTATGGTAAATATTTAAGTATATATATATACTTTTTTAAGAAATATTTTATTATTGTTATTATGTCATATTGTTTTTATTTTCTTCAATGAATATTTTTTTTTTCTAATTTGTAACAGTAAATAAAGTCCGACCAGTCGGGTGCATTGTGGGACGAATTTCTTAGCTTTTAGCACGTCCCATAACAGAAACTGGTTGGATGCTTTTGCTTTTTTCATTAAGTTATGCACCCCTGATGAGTAGTTTAATGATAAAGCCTTCTACTGTCCATTTATCCATTTATCTTTTATTATTTTAGTAATCTGCCTTCTATTTCACTTTAAACTTCAACTATTTTCAATAAGATGATTTTAAAAATACTGGTTTCATTGGTTTATTGAATGGTAATATCTGAATTACTTTGGTTACATTTATAAAAGTATATATATATACATATATAAATATATATATGTGTGTGTGTGTGTGTGTGTGTGTGTGTGTTACGGTCAATTTGATTACATGGTTATTAATAACAGAACCGGTTATTATTGACAATTATTAATCAAGTTCGGAAAATATAATAAATTTCAATTCGTTTAGCTTGAGATTTTTATTTTGTATTCTTTTTTTCTAAATATATCGCTAAAAGAATGCATTTCAAAGCTGTATAGCTTATTCTTTGAATATTTCAGTGTTTAAAATTTTCATCTTATTCATTCAGTAATTATAAAAATAATTATTTTAAACTGTTTAATCTTTTGTGTCTTATTAATAGGACACTTCTTTTAATTGATTATTATTGTCTCGTAACAATTATTTTTCTTATTAAATTCAAACAGTTATGATTGTACATATTTTTGCAAAGTATACATTCGTTACTAAGCTGAATTAATCCTATTAACCGAACTTCATCGGTAATTATTAAAAATAACCGGTAAATTTGACTAATATACAACATTTAACAAATTTACCAAAAGACGTGGTTGTTATTTATAACAACCGAATTTATCAAATTAACCTTAACATTATAAATACACATTCTACAAGTTTTACTTTTGAGGCCTAATTTAAAAATCTAGCACTAATAACTGGAAGGAATAATATTTAATTAGAACAGCTTTTGAAATTTGAAACTTCCTGATTTAAATTAAATTATAGCTTTATTTGAAAGAAGTTTTAAGGTTTTAGTTTTGTCCTGTTTAAAAAAGCTGACAAGTTTACATTTATAGAAAAAGCTGTTGTTGTTAGAAAATTGTTAGAAAAAGCTGACAAGTTTACATTTATAGAAAAAGCTGTTTTTGTTAGTTAATTGTTTGGAAAAGCTGACAAATTTGCACTTATGTTCTTCTTTTTTTTTCAATAAAAACAACTATATTGGGATTTAAAATTTAATTGTATAAAACATTAAATTTTCTTAAAATCTGTTATTAAATACTATAGTTTTTTTTTCTGTAAGTTTAAATTTAAAATTGTGTCTATTTTCAATTAGATTATCTTCAATTTTATTACATAAATAAATAAGTGAAAAAGAAAGACATTTCGAATATTGTTTTATTAAATTTATTATGTTTCAATTTGTCATTCAAATTGAGTCTGAAAATATTAATAATCATAGATAAGCTGACTGTTTTGAAAATATTGGATACATGATTAAATGTATGAATATCGGATATTTTGAAAATACCAATATACTTACAAACCTTGTAGGCATCAAAAAAGAGGTAAATTTGGCCCCTATTTTTATACCAGTCTTCGGGATTGCTCTCAAAGTGGAAATTTTATGTATTTAGATATTTAAAAAGAAGAAAAATGAAAATTTGCCTTTTAGAGACAAGAATAAAAGTTTTAAGTTTCGTATGGTATTTTACAATACTTTAAAAATCAGAAGCATCCTTAACATTGCTATCAAAAAAAAATATTTTTCCCCGCTAAACAACGCCAAACTTTCTGACACATTTATGGATAATTTTTAAACTGAAAAGCGTGGCACTTTCAAACCAGGATATTGAAGCGATTTCGAATCAAATAGCATTCTCCATTTCTTCATAAATTAATTATTCGCCGAATTATAAAAAGATTCTTGTTATGTGACCACAACCTTTTACCCTTTCTTGTGATTCCAGGTCGGAAATTTGGTTCAAAATGCCCACTTTTAAAGAATTTTATGAAAGACCTTCTACCTCCACCAAATAATGGCAAACGCCAAAGTTTCATAGTTCTGAATAGGAGTACCTGCCGATTTCTCGCATTTCTGAACGAAAAATAATTCAACACAAAAAATATATTTAAATTTTTTTCGCTGTTAATCTTTCTTAAGACGCCACATTATTGACTGAAAAAGACCCGGATGATAATGTAAAGTCTATAGAAGCGTTTTTTTTTTCAAATAACTCGCTCAAATTTTAATATTTTGACGATATTTTTTTTTTTTTTTTTTTTTTTTTTTTTTTTTTTTTTTTGCGTAGGATAGCTGAGGACGATTCATAACCCGGCTAGTTTTTACTTTTTCGATTTTGGTTTCAGATTTTTTTTAATACTTTAACTTTCAGAACTGGTTTGAATCGGTTATGAAACTGAAACTATCCTAATATAAAAAGAATATAACCAGAATCGAAAAAGTAAAAACTAGGCTGGTTGTAGATCGTCCTCATCTATACTATGCAATATATATATATATATATATAATCATGTCAAAATATTAAAATTTGAGCGAGATATTTGAAAAGAACGACCCCGTAGACTTTACATTATCATCCGGGTCTTTTTTTCAATCAGTAGTGGTGTGCGCTCTTAATTATCAGTTTGTTAATCCATAACTAAAATTTAAAAAAAAGTACAAAAATAAACGCTGGGATCTGAAGAGGCTATTAGAAATTAATGATCACTTATACTGTTAAGTCTTATCAAACAAAATTGAACTTTAAATATTTTATTACTACTTTTGAATCACGAAAGTATTTTTTCAGGCATAACAATTTCTTCTTTGCATCGCATAATAGTCATTTCGTTTATACTGCTTTAGAGATATCAATAAATTTTTTAAATTTTGTGAGTCTTTCATTTTTACTGCAATTCTTAGTTAGAGAAATAATTGTTCCTGCGGTTTTCTTTGTGTTTAATGTGCATACATGCTCTAATGATCAAAGGAATAATTTTCTCTCAGAGGGTATGGAGGACAAGATATTCATAGTCATTTGGAGATGTCGAAGAAAAATCGTTATTTTTTGTAAAGATTACAGTTTCATTTCATTGAGACATTTTTTTAAAAACTTTGGAGGCTCAATAAAATACGTCCCTTGCTTATTTTTAAATATTTGACCTTGCAAAAGACAATTGCTGTTCTTGTTAGCCCCCAAAAACTATTTCTTACAGACAGGGATGTAGCTACAAATACTTTTTCCGGCTGGGAGGGGAGGGTGAATTAAAAAATCTCCCAACTTGGAACAAATTGCTCTATTTTCCAACTTAAATGATCTGTGCAATGTGTGTTTAATGATAATAATATTTATGCATAAAAAAAAGAAAAAAACTTTCGAGGGGAAATACTGAAACTAAAAACATTAAAATTGTAATTATTGATTCTTTTGGTGAAACATTTTGTCTTCTGTTATGTACGAATCATAATCGTATTTCAAAGGAAAACAGTCCCATGATATTTTGAGATTTTTGAAAAAGGAACAAAGTTTTAAAGAAAATATATTAGAGACACTATTGATAGAATTCAGGGGAATTTAGATCCGGTAGATGTATAAAATTTTTGCGGCACAAAGAAACAAAATGTCAAATTGAGACTTGCCGATTTTTGTACCTTTTTAAAAAAAATAATTAATTTACTGTTACTGAACTAAGAAAGGTAGTCAGGAAAACCATTTAAAAAAATTTTTTTTTTTACTATTATTAAAAAAAAAAGAAAAAAATGCCTCAGAAATCTAGAATGTCCAAACTCTAAGCTCAAATTTTCCAAGATTACATACATTTGTAGGAGGAGCTCCCCTCGCCCCCAATAACCCTCCATCATGATTCCTATGCTTTCAGATAACAATTGAAATGTTGTCACTAAAAAACAACATTTCACCTAATCATAAGCTAACCGTACACTGTTAAAAATCTTGTTCTAATTTAAACCAAATTTTGGTGCTCCAGTTAGCTGCCACCATAAGATGATGTTGAAATTTCGTACTAACATTTGAAGTTTCGGTTGAACCGTACTTCCGATTGCAATCTCGTTTCAACTATTGCAGGATTTCCAAATGTTGGAGAGAGATTTCGCTATTTTTCAGTATATGGTGGCAACTACTGAGCATAAAAATTCTTTTCAAATTAGGTTAGGACTTTTAACAGTGTAAAACGAAGCAAGTGTATCGTTGTACGGTTAAATACTTATAATCTACTGCAACTTTTTTTAACTTCGAAGCATCGCTTATTTTCAATTTTTACACCGTCTTATAGGCTAAAAGAAAGTACTTTTAATTGCAATTTATTCGAATACTGCATCTTACTTGAGGCCAGTGTTCTCGCTGACATTTGACCAACTTTAGTAATTTGGCTAATTAAAAATAAAAAACATTCGCCAAACAAAAAAGTATTTGCAAAATAAATTCGCCGTGTAGCACAAATATATATATATATGTATACTAGCGGCCTTCGCCCGCTACGCTGGTCGGTTTATCTAAAGAAATCTTGAAGAAGTAGTTAGATAAGGTTCAGACATACATTAAAAAAAAAAAAAAAAGCAAGTCGATCATTCAAAAAACGTTGGGAAATATCAAATATTTACTGTAATTTTTTAAGAAAAACAAAGTTTCGAAAAAAAAAATTAAATCGAAAAAAAAATTACACTGACATATTATTGCAAGGAAATTTTCCCAGAGAGAAAATTCGCCTTGAATACAATATTTCAAATTCTTTTAATTGCTTATAGGCGTTAATGCCAACATAGTGAAAAAAAATTCCATGCTGGGAATCGAACCCGGGCCATCAGTATGGCGCACTGACGTTCTACCGACTAAACCACATGGAACGACAGCCAGCTTGAAACTTTCTCATACTTAAGTAGACTGGCGAAAACATAACGATAGCGCGTTTTAAAATCGCACAGTGACATCTATTGGATTTTATATGTACTAAAAAACGTTATGTACTAAAAAACGTGAGCAGCGCACCTAATAGTTTCTTTTGTTTCTTTTTGTTACTTTTTTGTCTGTTGTCCGATTTTGATGAAACAAAGCCTATACACTGCCCGGGAGTGTGCATTCTTCATTAGTGAAAACCGCATAAAAATCCATTCAGTAGTTACGAAGATAACCTCGAACAAACAGACAGACAGACAGACAAAAAATTCAAAAAATTTTTTTTTGTGTTTCATTGGTTTTCTTTTATCGCCCTGACTCCATTTTTGTCAATTATCTTCAATGTACAGACACACCGGGTCCTACTGTTTTATTATATGTATAGATGACTAGCGGCCTTCGCCCGCTACGCTGGTCGGTTTATCTAAAGAAATCTTGAAGAAGTAGTTAGATAAGGTTCAGACATACATTAAAAAAAAAAAAGCAAGTCGATCATTCAAAAAACGTTGGGAAATATCAAATATTTACTGTAATTTTTTAAGAAAAACAAAGTTTCGAAAAAAAAAATTAAATCGAAAAAAAAATTACACTGACATATTAATGCAAGGAAATTTTCCCAGAGAGAAAATTCGCCTTGAATACAATATTTCAAATTCTTTTAATTGCTTATAGGCGTTAATGCCAACATAGTGAAAAAAAATTCCATGCTGGGAATCGAACCCGGGCCATCAGTATGGCGCACTGACGTTCTACCGACTAAACCACATGGAACGACAGCCAGCTTGAAACTTTCTCATACTTAAGTAGACTGGCGAAAACATAACGATAGCGCGTTTTAAAATCGCACAGTGACATCTATTGGATTTTATATGTACTAAAAAACGTTATGTACTAAAAAACGTGAGCAGCGCACCTAATAGTTTCTTTTGTTTCTTTTTGTTACTTTTTTGTCTGTTGTCCGATTTTGATGAAACAAAGCCTATACACTGCCCGGGAGTGTGCATTCTTCATTAGTGAAAACCGCATAAAAATCCATTCAGTAGTTACGAAGATAACCTCGAACAAACAGACAGACAGACAGACAGACAGACAGACAGACAAAAAATTCAAAAAAATTTTTTTTTGTGTTTCATTGGTTTTCTTTTATCGCCCTGACTCCATTTTTGTCAATTATCTTCAATGTACAGACACACCGGGTCCTACTGTTTTATTATATGTATAGATATCTTTAATCCTTTAATGTACCCCCTTTGTTTCTAATATGTTCTAAAATAACCTAAATTTTTGTAACTGTGATAGCGATTGTTATCAATCTAATTTCAATTACCCGCTACAAATATAAAAAAAAATGTATATATAAAATATATATATATAAATATATATATATAAATAAATATATATATATATACATATATGCATATGTATGAAAAACGAAAAAGAAAAAAAGAAAAAGCAAAAATTGAGCACTAGCAATTTGGCGAATCTAATTGCTTGTTTACTCGCCAAATGAAGAATTTAGTCGCAATTTGGCTCATTGGCGAGCGACAGCGAGAACACTGCTTGAGGCATAATATATTTTTGTAGTTTTTAAAGTTATTTCTGCAATAATAACTGAAGTATCCCATTTCTGTAGAAAATAAATGGAAAGTAGTAGTGTGCGATATCTTTTTGTTACTCTTTTCACATAACAACTGAAAAAAAAAAAAAAAATGCAATTAAAATACGTGCTACATCAAGAATATCGGTTGATATAAAAATTTATTTTAATGAATATTTGATTGACTTATTTTCTCTGTATTTATCTAATTCCTATCAAAAAGCTGCAAAGTATACAATTTTATTAATCCGTGTGTAAAATGTGCTAAACATATTCTAAACTTTGAATAAGATATAAATGAATATATCTGATTAAACATTGATCCATTATAAATTATATTTCATTTTCAGTATCCATATTAATGTTACAAACAAATAAAGACATGTATAAATAATTAGATACTCAATTTTTTTTTCGAGTTTCTTGAATGATGACATCGTTTTTTGCTAGATTTGTGTATTATTTTTCTATCGATGGTGTTTATGACTGGATCGTAAATGTGAAATACTTCAGCGGTTGCAAAATGATGTCCTTTTATGAAAAATAAAAGAATGTATTTAAAGTCTTAACACTGGAATATGTTTTGTACTATATATATATATATATATATTCATCGGGGGCGACACTAAATTCTGAAAAGTAATTCTGATGTTACTAAGGCTATTTTGAAATGCAAATAGGTTTATTTCTAACACATATTTTAATTAATTTTTCACCACAAACGTATGAAATGTGCTATTGCAGGCGCTATTATTCAGAAATTATTTAATCAAACATTTTTTTTTCAGTTTTCAGTAAAGGCATAAGATCTGTCAGAATATACTGTCAATGTTGGTATTTTGCATTAATTTTCTTCATGCGGCGGGGCAGGAAAGATAAAAAAAACAGCCACCTTTTCAAAAAATTGCGTGTAACTCTAGATGTAGCTCATTTATGGAGAAAGAAAAAACAAGATTCTACGGTTCCATATCATGTTAATAGTCATGTGTAGAAGTATGAGGCTTTTATATTTAAAATTGAACCTTTAATTATGTTAAAAAGTTGTGCGTTCACTATTAAAAAAAACTGCATGTTTTACAGATTAAAACTGACAGCCAGGACGCCATCAAAAACTGTATTTTTTATGGATCTGCATCTGTTACGAATTTACGAATAAAATCTGTTAAAATAAACCGAAATTTTGTAATAAATATAGAATATGTTCGTAAAAATCGACCGTGTTTTGCATTGTTGATCCAGGAAAATATTTTTTTGAAAGCACGCTTAGAGGAAAATCTCAGATTTATTCGTGTATATATAAGCAAATTAACATACACTGGATATATATAAATTTATATCTGCGTTAGGATGCGTTGAAAAGATACCAACCTAAAAAAAAAGGAAAACAACAAGTGTCAAAAGACGTCTTCATTATTTTATTACAGAATAATTACCGCTTATACTGTTACACCCTGTCAAGCCAAATTAACTTGAAATATTATATTACTAGTTTTCAATTCATGAATGTCTTCATCAGACAAAATAATCTCTTTTTATATCGCATTGCAATTTTGTTTGTACTTACTATAGAAATGTCCGTATATTTTATTATTATGATTCTGTTGTTTTTGCTACAATTCTGAGTTGGAGATTTTTTTTTCCCCGCGGCTTGCTTTGTGTTTAATGAGCGTGCATCCTCTAATGACCAAAGGGGTAATTTTCTCTCACAGGTTATTTACAAGAGAATATTCGTGGTCATTTGAACATTTTGAAGAAAAGCATTATGTTTTTTTTTTTTTTCCCTAAAGAATAGCATTTTTATATACTGTCCATTTCTTTTAAGTTTGGAGAAGTTAATTCTTTAAATATTCGACCATATGCAAGAGGCGCTTGTTGTTATTGTGTTATAGTTTTTGACAGGTAATTTAAAAGTTCGATGTTTATTAAAGCTATTCTGAGATTCAAATAAACTGCTTTATAACACCTTTTTAATTCCTTTTTCACCACAAACATATGAAAACGACAGGTCAAAAACTCCTAGTCAAAAACTATGTAGTCGAACAGTTTTTTTTTCAGTTTTTGGCAAAAGAAGATATGCCAAAAGATGCTGGCAAAGCTGACGTTTTGAAATAAATTTCTTTCTGCGGCAGCGCGTGAAACGCAGAAAAATGCAACCACGTGATAAAAATGGCTTATAACTTTGAGATGTAATTCCTTTATCAGAGATGGAATTCCAAAACTATTCGGTTTCATATCACGTTAGTAATCATGCCTGAAAGTCACAAGCTTTTATATTTAAAAATGAACCCATATTTATGTTAAAAAGTTTCGCGTTCACTATTGAAAAATTAATCTATTGATTTTATAGAGAAAAATTGCCTCGTAAGATGCCAGTCAAAAACTGTTTATTTTAACTGCTAACTGTTTCATGGAAATAACCTGTATTTATTACAATCATACTATCAAATTTTGTAATAAATACAACGCATGTTCATAAAAAAGACCATTTTTTGGGTTGTTGATCAGGAAAAAATATTTTTGAAATTACGCTTAGAAGACTATCTAAGGTTTACTTATATATGTGCAGATAAATTAATATATACTGGATATATAATATATATAAATTTACGCCTATGTTGCAAAATTTTGAAAATATAACAACATAAAAACTGAGGACAACAAGTGTCAAAAGTCATCTTCATTATTTTATTATAAAAAAATGACTGCTTCTGTCAAACAAAATTTACTTTACATTTTATGTTACTAGTTTTCTATTCAGGAATGTCTTTTTCAGACAAAGCTATCTTTTCTTGTATCGCATAGTAGTGACTTCGTTTGTACTACTTCAGAGATGTGCATATATTCTCTTATTATGAATCTGCCATTTTTTTCTTCAATTTTTAGTTGGAGAAATAAATCTTCACGTAAGTATAGTCAAATAGTTTTTTTTTTTTTTTTTAATTTCTAAGGAAAGGCAGAATTATATGTTCACAAAATACTGCCAAAGTTAGCGTTTTTAATTGAATTTAAGAGTACTATACCAACGAGTATTAGTTATATCGACAAATAAACATACACCAAAGATATATAAATTTCCCTCTATATTAGAAATTCTTGAAAAGATTATAACATTAAAAAAACAATAAGTATCACAAGTCATTATTTTATTACAGAATAAGGACCGCTTATACTGTTACACCCTGTCAAGCAAACTAACTTTAAATCTTACATTACTAGTTTTGAATCATGGATGTCTTTTTCAGACACAGCTACCTCTTCTTGTATCGCATAGGGGTCATTCTGTTTATACTGCTTTAGAGATGTGCATTAGGGTGGGCCGAAAAAAAACTTTTTTTCGATTTTCGATAATGGCAGGTGCGGAAAAGTGGCCACAGGTGGCACTTAATTCACCCAAAAAATTTGAGATTTTTTGGACAATTCCTTACCCTGCCGCAAATGGCTTAAAGTTTTGCCAAAATGCTGATTTTTGAATTTTTTTAGCAAACAAAATTTAAGTATTAAATTAAGTTTTTTTTTGTTGTTGTTGTTGTATTTAGTTGAAAAGATGTATTTAATGTGCCAAATATTTAAATAACGTCTAATTATGCATTATTTTAGTGCTATGTTCTTTAAAAATGTACTTGATTTTAACTTGTTTTGCATTCCGTACAAACGCGAAACAACCGAGAACTCGCGTGGATGTAGCTGCACGCCGAGTTTTACTCGCCTATAAAAAGCGACTAATTTAAAACACACATAGCAATTAAATAATGCATTATCATAACTTATTTAAATATTAAATACGTTAAATATGCCTTTCCAAGTAAATACAGCTAAAATAAACTTAATTTAATGTTTTAAAAGTATTTACTAAAAAAGTTCAAAAATCAGCATTTTGGCAAAACTTCAAGCTATTTGCGGCAGGGTAAGGAATTGTCCAAAAAATCTCAAATTTTTTGTGTGAACTGAGTGCTACAAGTGGCCACTTTTCCACACCCGCCATTATCGAAAATTAAAAAAAAGTTTTTTCGCCCCCCCCCCTCCCTAATGTGCATATATTCTGTTATTATGAATCTGCCAATTCTCCTTCAATTTTTAGTTGAAGAAATAATATTTTCCGCGGCTTCGTTAATGTTTAATGAGCATGAATGCTCTAATGACGAAAATGACAATTTCGTGTTGCAGAATATTCATGATGATTTGGATACTTTGAAAAAAGCATTTTTTTCTAAAGAATGGAATTTTAATAGATTGCACATTTCTTTGAGCTTGGGGAAGATAATTCTTTAAATATTTGACTTTAAATTAAAGAATCTTGCTATTTTTGTCCGATAGCTTTTGGCAGGCAATATAAAAATTAGATGTAATAGAAGTTATTTTCACATACAAACAGGCTACATTTTAATATATTTTTGATTTAATTTTTGCCCACAAGAGCATGAAAACGGCAGGTACAATTATTAAAATAAAAAAACAGTGTAATTAAAAAAAAAACTAGTTTCTAATAAAGACAGTGAATTTGTCATAAAAAGCTGGTATTTTGAATTTAATTCCTTTATGTGGCAACATTGGAAAGATGAAAAATAGCTATCATGTCATAACAATATCGAGATGTGATTCCTTTATCGAGTAATAATACTAATAAAATATCCGATTTCATATCATTTCAATAATTTTCTTGTAAATCTCCAGCTTTTATGTTTAAAATAAAGCCTGTTAAATATGTTGCGAAACTTTTCTTTTACAATAAAAAAAATAAAATAAAATAAAATAAACTGTTGATTTTTAATAGGAAAAAACTGTTTGGTATCTTCTGAATAAACAAACAGGCAGATAGAACGTCAGTAAAACTCTGTTATTTTACAGAAGTAATCCGCATTTATTAGAAACATAGGTGTAAAATCTGAAACAAAACACTAAAATAACGTTAATTCGTAATAAATACATATTATTTCCGTAAGCTTGAGCAGATGTTTTCCAATATTGTTGAGTTAGAAAAAATTATTTTTGAAAGCACCCTCAGAAGAAAATTTAAAAGATTAAGCAGTTTTCTCGCAAGCCACCAGTTTTTATGTTAAAAAATTGAGCTTGTTAAATATTTTACAAAGCTTTCGTTTAACTATTATTAAAGGAGAAAAAAAACCCTATTGATTGTTAATAGAAAAACAATCAGGTATGATACCTGTAAAAAGCTGTTATTTTATTGAAATAATCTGTTCTTATTACAGCCTTATGGGCGAAATCTGTTTTAAATAAATCCTAAATTAAAATTAATTCGCAATAAATACAGATTATTTCCGTAAACTAAAGCGTTTTTTTTTACGAGCGTCTGGCTGACAGGTTTTGCTAGAAAATAAACTGATTATTTTACAATATTGTTGAGTGGGAAAAATTATTTTTGAGATAACCCCAAATGAATATTTAAGATTATTATAACAACATGTATTAAATATATCGACAAATGAACATATACCGAAAGTATATGAATTTCCGCCTCGAAAAGATTACAACATTAAAAAAAGAACAAGTGTCACAAGTCATTATTTTATTACAGAATAATGACCGCTTATACTGCTACACCCTGTCAAGCAAAATTAACTTTAAATCTTATATTACTAGTTTTGAATCATGGATGTCTTTTTCAGACACAACTATCTCTTCTTGTATCGCATATAATTATTTTGTTTGTACTGTTTTAGAGATGTGCATACATTCTGTTGTTATGATTATGTCATTCTTGCTTCAATTCTCAGTTGGAGAAATATATTTTTTCCCCCGCGGCTTGCTTTGTGTTTAATAAGCGTGCATGCTCTAATGACCAGAGGAATGATTTTCTCTCTAAAGATACTTACGATAGAATATTCATGATCATCAAGAGACTTTGAAGAATTCTTTTTATTTTTGCAAAAGAATAAATTTTTTTTTTTTTTTTTTTTTTTTTTCTTTTTAAGTTTGGAGAAGTTTTATAATAAAGGACACTTGCTCACAGTAAAACTTCTGTTTCTATCATCAGAATCAGAATTAGATAAATCTTTATTTATTTGTTTATTAATTTAAATAAAACATTTTTTTCACCACTCGATCGCAGTAACCCCTTTGCTTCTGGATACAGAAACAGAATAGTTACGTAAATCTATTTTTTTTTTCAAAAAAACACTTTCTTCACTACTTGATAAATAAAATGACACTTCTTTATAGTATAAGTTTATTTTTCTAAAAACAGAACAAGAATTATATAAATCTATTTTTTAAATAAAACATTTTCTTCACCACTTAATAAATTATTTTCGTTTCTAGAAAAAAAACAGAATTAGATAAATTTATTTTTAAAATAAAACATTTTCTTCACCACTTCATAAATTCTTCTAATGGTCACAAGGGTAACAGTAGCCATTCCCATATCTTTCAGAGAAATTGTGCTTTTCAGTGTGTTAAAAAAATGTCGTTGTACATTCTATTATATTTAGTACTTATAAAAAAAGAACTTCTAGAATAATATTATTAGTTTTACCCGTTCGTGTAACTTCGATTATCAGAAAACAAAATGAGTCTTTCCAGGTCACGTATGGGTCAGTTTTCCTACATACTTCTGTGCGTTAAACAATGTTTATGTATCCTCAAATTGAAACAATCATGCTATAATGAAAATCTAGAAATTTTTATTACTTTAACCACTTCACGACGGGAGCCTTTTACGATATCTTTCAATGTTTTGTTACCAGTTTTTAAAAACAGAAATTTGCGCCTTCTTAAATCGAGAAAATGCTCCGATTAAATAAGTCAAATTTTGTAGTAAAATTTTACTGGTGGGAATAAACCAGGATTCTTAAGCCTTTTTTGCGGCACGTATACGTGTCGCTTATCCCCAAAGGGTTAATGTATAGTTTGTTTTAACAACTTATAAATCAATAGATAATAAGTATTTATATTAGTGTCGTGCGCAAGATATTTGGCCCTGAAACAGGCATATTTACTTAGAAAAACATAAAACTCAAAACGAGCTGAGATAGCATAATGACACATTATCTTTGTCTTAAAATAACTAAAATAAAGCTTTTAGTAAAAAGGTGCATAAAATTCTATGCACATTTATAGTAAACAGTTTCGTTTTATTCAGATTACTTAGGTCTAAGGATATAAAATATAAAGATTTTTTTAGTTTATTATTTTTATTATTTATTTTTATTAAAAGCAAGCAGCTTACTTTGGTGAAGAGTTTACAATGGGGGAGATTTTTAAACCTATTAAAGGGCCCTTCTATATTATGCGTGGGGAAGCTTTTCCACCTATTTCTGCTGTTTTAACAATGCTATTGTATCCTCAAATTAAAGCAACTATGCGAATATATATACGTGTATTTTGTTAATTCTAATATATAGGTTATATTTTAACAACTTATAAGAAAATAAATATAGGTATTTATATAAGCATCACATGCGTTTTTTTTTTTTTTTTTTTTTTTTTGTCTGTTTCTTATTGAATGGCCCTGTTGTACAGTCTTTGTAATAAAGAAAAAAAAAAACTTGCAACATAATATATTTAGTTTACCCGTTCGTAGAACTCGTTGATGATAAAAAAAAAAAAAATGTTTTGATAATATAAAGCTTATTTCGGAAGAGCATAAATATGTTGTTTCCTGAATGTCGGCACTCGGCTTTTGCACAAGATATGACTTAGCATGCAAAATATATTTTAAACAAATTGCTAACCATGATAATAAAGACTGCTTTCCCTTTTCAAAAAAGTATAAGACTAACTTCAGTAGCCTTACAAACATTGATTCATCTGATTTTTCTTTTCTTTGCTTTTTTCTAAAAGGCTACAATTATTTATATATTTATATCTATATGTTTTGCCTGTCTTTCAGAGAAATCGTACCTTTCAGTATGTTTTTAAATATTGCTTAACATGCCGCTACATTTAATTGAAGAAAATAACTTCAAGCATAATATGATTAGTTTAGCGGTTCATGGAATTTCAATGAACATCAGAAAAAAGTCACATGCTTCAATTATATAAAGTTTATTTTTGAAGAGCATAAACAGATAATTCCCTTGAATAGAGTAGTCGGCATTGGGGCTTTGCACAAAATATGATTTAGCACGCAATATTTCAGAACTAATTGCTTTGGGAACTAAGCGGTATTCTTTATGTGCAATTAACGGGCTTTTTTAACTGTTATTTACAATGGTAATAATGACAGGATGTACAATTTTACATTTGCGTATTACCTCTGCATCAATTCAAATACAAATAATCGGTGAGGACCATTAATATAGCTTTAAATGCATACACTAAAAAGGGGTATCCTTTGTATTAGTAGTAAATAAAGGAGCTTCTCTATAATAATAAAGATAGAAGTTTGTGTGCCTGTGTGCTGTGCATTGTGTTCTAAAGAGATTACTGCACGCACTGTTAGAAGATTTGGCTGAAAAGTAGTTCTACATCTGTAGTCATGGACCTCAAAGACCAATATTGGATTAGATTTTTTTAAATTTAATTTTTAATGCGATTTTTAACTTTTTTGCGTTTTGCGGCAATTTTCAAGCAGTAAAAATTTTCTGTTTCAATCTTTTAGCTAAATCTAGTCAATTACGGTAAATTTTGCTCTCTTTTAATAAAGTTTATTATTTAAAGGCAAATTTTGAATTTTTGGCTATATGTAGCATTTTTTTGAGTTTCTATGTCGATTTTTTAACATTCGTTAAAGGAATTCGGCATCTAACTTTTAGAATTATATGATAAATTTTTTATCGACTTTTTATTTGATTTTTAGGTTTTTTTTACCGGTTTACTGTGACTTTTACACAGTTAGTAAAGGAATCTCTCTCTCTTTTCCTTTCCTTTTATACCAAAAGTATTTTTTCTTGAATGTTTCAGAATTTGGGCAACGATTTTTAATTGCAAAGTTAAAAATTTTTCGCTTTTCGTGCAATCTTTTGATAGATCAAGCAATGCCAGACAGGTCAGCAAGTCGATATTATACAGCAAAACCATGGCTATGTGAAACTCTGGCTGCAACGGTTTTAGCCATTCATTTTGCTTTACCATAAAATTGTTAACTATTATTAATAATACAAATTTTTATATAATCCAATAGAAAAAATATACCTTAAAATTCAATTTGGTCGAAAATTGTATCGAAATATAAGGTGGTCTGGTGTAATAACGCTAGGCGGGGTAATAACGCCAAGTGCTAATATTATGCATAATTATGAAATAATCTGGTAAATGACACCCATGTGCTCTGCGCAGAAGGGTTTTGAGTCATATAAATCGCAAAAAACAGCTTCAAGTTAATTTCTTTCATTTTTAGGTCTTATTGTTTTTACAAGCAACTAAAATTAACGCTTGATCTAAAATTTGCGAGATACATTTTGTGATGTGAAGACTATTTTTTTATCCGGAAATACTTTGTTAATTACTTAAATTTGTAGTACATTTCATGGACTTTCAAAATGTTGTTGAAGATTTTGGATATCTTCTCGAGATAATTTGTAATTTAAAATGTACAGCGCAATAACTATAACGGGGTAATAACGCCAATCCTTGGCATTAATACCCCGGTTGATTCCCCACAGTGGCCGAGCTACATTCTAAATACTGATTCAAATAAACACAGTTAAAACTGTGCAATGTGTCTAATAATTCTATTTAAGCGGTCCTTTTTAAGCAAAAAGAAGCTCACGGTCTGATATTCTTTTGCCTCATCCTCCCCCCCCCCCCCCCCACACACACACCACACCTTTATTTTTCTTACACTTTCACCAAAAATTGAACATTTTCAATAGCTTAGAATGCAATTTGTCAATTTCTAAGTTTTTAGAGTTTGTATTTTTAGAATTGGGCAATCTACATGCAATTATTCCATCTTACTTCATAGTTTTGTTTGCATGGTGTTATTACCCATATAGGTGGGTAATAACGCCAAATAACATTGGTCAAGAAATCACGCCATTACATTTTATGAATACATATCTGTTACATTATTTTTTTTATATAGATAGTCAATGAGTTGCTGTATCAAATAATATATTTGTTTGAAAAATACAATCTAAAGCTGAGCCTTGGAAATTGGTAGAACCTTAACGTGGCGTTATTACCCCAGGGTACCTTACTAATCTTTTATGAATTTCAAAATAATTTTCAAGCATGATAAAAAAAAAATACATTTTTATAGCGTGCAGACTGATTACGGAAAATTAGCCCGTTTGTATTTCAAATACAAACAATACATACAATTGTATACAAATGAAAAAGAATCTATGTCACAAATTTAAAATTTTACAAAAATTTGGAAAAAATATTAATGTCATTGATTTGCGATGTTCTAAGTACCTGGTGCAACATAGGCCTTGTTTTCTCCATTTCCTTAATTACCTTCCATTTTTTACGAGTAATAAAAACTCATTTATGTGATTAGGAAAATTAGTAATATTTTTTTTTAGTTTATCTCTTTATTTTTTTATTTTCTATAAACTAATTTGTAATTACGATACAGCAATTTTAAATAGTAATTTACCACCAATCATTCCACATAAGGCTTTTGCCAATAACCTCCGTAATCCGGCATGTTTCAATTTTCAAAATTGTATTTTTTTTTTTTTTTTTTTTTTTTTTTTTTTTTTTTTTGATTGAAAACGGTTCGGATTAATCAGAAATTCGGATTATCGGACTTCTACTGTAATTAACAATGCGTCAAAATCCGGGGAGGAGCAAAGACCATGACCCCTTTTTCTTATATAAGCCCATGCCACCAACATTGGACATTTCCATATAAATTGACTTTCTATTTTCGCATACCATGATTTAACAGAGTGGTGGTTCAATAAAAGAGCCGTTAGACACTTCAATGACTCTTATCGCCTTGAAAATCACCGTTATTCTAACTGTAATTCTAAATCGAAACTTATCATCAAGATCATCTGAAGGGTCAAATGCTACTTTAACAAGACCAGACGGTCGGTGTAAGTTTTGAATAACTCCGAAAATCTCCACCTTTCTGAGGTGATATAGCTTTGGTAATGCTCCACAGACTGGTAATGCTCCATGCATCCTAACTCATAATGTGACTTAATGAAGTCACAAAGACGTTTTGATGTGTTCTAAGTCACAGTTCATTGTTTCGATAATGACATTAAACCATCATTTAAACCCGCTATACTTCACCGGAGAATTCATAATTTTCAGATTCATCATTCATTCTGTATTCATCTGCATCTGAGTAAACATATTTTTATTTTCTTCTATCTTTACACGAAAAAAGTATTGGATTCGTGAAAATTTTCAAATTTTGGTTTTCGACGGATTTACAGATTTTAGGGATCAGATATTTCAAAAAACATGTTTTTACAAAATGTTTGCCAGTGAGTCTGTCTATATGTATGTAAGATGAAGTTTGTGGGCGTTCTATCTCAAGAACTAATGCACGAAATTTCACAAAAATTCAGATTCAGTTAGACCTTGATGTAAAACTGATTTTATTAGTTTTTGGTGTATATCACTCAAGAGATGGTGTTTCTATGCTGCCTTTTTCACTATTTTCACAATGGCTCTATCTCAAGAGCTAATGGACGGATTTTTATAAAACTTCGGATTCCATTAAATCTTGATATAATATGGTTTTGATTACGTTATAGTGTAAATCGCATAACAATGGTGGAGCTGCTATGTGGCATTATTCATGATTATCGCAATAGCTCTATCTCAGGAAATAATGCATCAATCTTCATCAACTTCAAATTCAATTAGTTCCTGATATAAATTAGTATTCTTTAGTTTTAAGAGTTAATTCCTCAACAGCAGGCACTTCTATCCAGTTTTGTTTACGATTTCAGCGATAATATTACTTCAAATAATAATACACGGTTTTTTACCAAATTTCAAATTTAATCAGAACTTGAAATAAATTATTGCAGATAGAGTTTGGTGTAAATAACTAATCGATGATGCTGCTATGTTTCATTTTTCTGAAAGTATTAACATACATGAGATAGAAGAAATTTTCTGGATTGACACATCTGCCTAATTTTCTGATTAGTCTGATTTTAGAAACCATATAACGGAATGTTTAAAAATCAATATTTTCCTTTTATTTTAGCACTTTATAAAATAATTGAAAAATGTTTGCGATTTCATTTTATATATCTCTCTGTTCATCTGACCGTGCTCTAAAGCTTGTAAATACATTCAATTTTCCATTTAATTTTTATATGGTACTGTAGAATGTTAGTTATTGAAAATGTAAAGCTTAGAAATTATAACTGGTATATAAGCACTCAGAAAAGAATAATTTTATATTATGGTATAGTGTGTCAATGTTTACAGTGAGTGCGTGCGTGTGTGCCTGTGCGTATTAATGTTAATTTTTTATCATAGAGAGTACTTATGATATTATGAAGAATAATATTAATTTTATCAATCATTTTCAAGATTTAGTGTTTGAAAACTATTTTTAAAGTTCCGTCTTCGTATTTAAATCTGTATAGTCATACGAATTTTCTTCAATTAATTATTGCAAAAGAAAACATGCACAATTTATGCTTTTTAATTTCAGGCAAATCGTTTTGCAAAAATAAATGAAAGATCATTTTAGCTTGCTCCCAGATCAAGTTGTATTCGCTAAAAAGAAATTAGTTTCGACCAAAAGGACTATTTTTGAAAATAACAAGACAATTTTCATTTTATAATTCTGCTGTTTATATACATTTAGGGATTAAAAATAGATATCAAAAAATAAACCACAGCTCTTTAACAGGTTAAACGGAATAGTTATTTTTTCTGATAATTAAAACATAAAGTGAACGCTTGAGGTACTAACAAAATTGTAATGCTGCACTACAGTGAAACCTGTGCTACCACTTCCCTAAAAAACCATTTTTTCATGGAACTAATTTATTCACATAGGTTCAATATAGGCTCAATATGCTAATTTTACTTCCGTCCAGAGACCATCTCAATTGAACGCCCTCCAGGAGTGACCAATTTCTTTGAAGAAAGCAAAGCAAATTCCATTTTTTTTCCTGGTCGCTTTAAGAAGGTTTTATTAGGAAAGTAATTCCGGAGAGCACATTATTCCTCAAACTTTTAAACTAAGTTTAGCTTTTTCAGTAATTATTATTCCTATAAGTTTTAAGTATTTAAGCCCCTTTGTAATATTTTAGGCAAAGAATTATGACAACTCTTGTGACAAATTAAAAATTATGGTCAGTAAAGTTCTTCGCTCTATTCTGTCAGGAAACTTATTTACTGAAGTTCGAAAGGACTTGGAAATAAAAGTTGTAAAAATTAAAACCATAAATCAACAAACGTCAATGTATTCTTTTTTTTTTTATCCCTGCAAAAATTAATTTATACAATTAACTTTTGTTTTATACTTAAATTTTTATATTTTTTTTCTAATGTGAAAAATAAATTTTACTAACATTAATTGTCTTCTTTTTTCCAAAATTGAAATCTTAGATAAACATGACCTCTCTGAACAACCAATTTTTTATTTGAACTGAACGTGGTCGCTTTAGGGAGGTTTTACTGTATGTACATTTAAATTTGTATAAGCATACGATTTTTCTTACACTAATCCTACAAACATAATTATAATTTCTGCTTTTTAATTAGAGACTTTATCTTAACTTGTCCCGAGTTAAAGCTAGATCCCTAAAAGAAGAAATTAGTCCTTATCATTTTTCGATCAGACGGACTATTTATTTTTTAAACTGAGTATCTAACTTCAAGCTACTTAACTATTCGTAACAAGAAGGGAATCGCTACCTGATATTTTTCACAATAGAATTACTTACGTTGATTTTTTCTGATAATCAAAATACAGTTACGCATGAGATAAGAACAAAACTGTAATTACGCTACAATATATATTTAAATCTGCATAAGCATAGGATTTTCTTCATTCTGCGGCCTGTCCTTCAAAAAATGAAATAACCACGAACGCATCGAGTATTTGAGAATGATAATAAACCCCTTGATTAAGACGAGGATCGTGATTCGGATAAATACAGGTCTCCTTTTCCCAAAAAATACGCCATCAGTGCATGTTCCATCTGTTGCCAGGATCATTTGGTGCTCAACAGGTAGTGGCAGGTCGTGACTCTCTGCAAACGTTGTAATTCTAAGTCATCCAGAGAAACGAATTAGGAGTTTAAAATTTTATGAAGCGAACTGAGTTAAGTGTGATTATTAGGGTGGAACATGTCGAGTGGACAAGGAGCAGAACAAAGAAAGTTAAGTGCTTATAGTAAAGTCCTGCACGAATCGGGTTGTATCCTATCTGAACTGGCAATACTCGCCCCGAACCCGAAATGAAAGAAATTAATTCAAATTTTAATACAATTAAGAAAAAGTAGTCTACAGTTACATCTTTAATATCAATCTTACATGTTCTATGTATAAAAAGTAACGCAAGTAACTAATTAATGTTCAAATGGGTAGTTTTACGTTGAAAAAGTATTCAGGATTTTCTTTTTAAAAATCAGGTTAAGCCGAATCCGACTTGATCCGAAAGGTGTTGGTGTTGGTGCTCTATATGACGGACGATTATTTGCACCAGAGATGTAGGCCCTAGAGGGAATGCCCTTCATGGAGTGGGGGGTCTTTTTAAGGGAATCTAACCCGTATTTAAGCAAGGTTACCCAAGGTTAGAAGAAAACCACGGAAAACCCCCGAACGGTCAGGCCATAGATTAGACGCACCATCTCCCCGTCTACTAGCTTCGAGAGCAGAACATCTCAGTCACTAGTGGGGCCTCGATCCGAAAGCCTCAAAACCCAACATCAAACTTGACCCTGTAGTAATCAGAATCTGAAGACATAGTGTAGAAAATATCTTCTAACAACTTCCGCAATTATTTCACTCGCAACTGGTAGAAACTACATTATATTCATACCTCCCGAAACATTTAGAGTCAACCGGTCTCTAATTTGAACAGTAATTAAAAAAAAAAAAAAAAAAAAAAAAAAAAACTGGCGTCAACACGACTGAACCCAAATTGCCAATTAGGTCAGATTCGAGTAAAATCCGGTTACTCAATCCGATTAAAAAAAGCAATGCATAGTCTCTCCAAAACTTAAATTTTTGTTACATCTTCTAAGGAACGCCAAAATTACAAGTGTTGGAAATCAGCGATTGTCAGTCGTATATTGTAAACAGTTTCCGACGGATTGAACGATTTACTAATACAATATATAATAATAATAATAATAATAATAATAATAATAATAATAATAATAATAATAATAATAATAATAATAATAATAATAATAATAATAATAATAAAAGCAGAAGTCCGAAAACATTGTTCTTTTGATTTTTCTAAACTCTTGATTATGATAAAACTTTACTAATGACTTTAAAGCGTCTTATCGCAATATGTAACAGCCAAGCAAAACAAATAGATCGATACACTTTCAATCTATTTCTATCTCAGATCACGGTGATAACCACCTGCTTATCTAGTAAATTGAACGTCAATTACAAGTCACGAAATTTCAGGTTCAAATATGGGCTGAGGTTTGCATCTTCATAGTGTGTCAGTTTTATTTTAAAATGGGTTGCTTGTATGTAATAACGGTAGCCACATTATTGTTCAGTATTTTACCAGTTATTGGTTCACTCTTTTACTAGGTCATGATTTTAACTTTTTATCAGTTCGTATTTCATACCAACAATATAGTTCAATCAGAGCACCAAATTTTTGGAAAAGGATTGACTCTCTATAATGGCGTCCTTTTGGGAATTATCTTTGTGGGAAATGTGGAATAAAATTTTAACAGAATATTTTGTGACTAAATTTTTCATTCTGAAACGTGGAATTCCGTAATCGAAATTGCTGCCTAGAATTCCTATCATAAGAACCAAAATTGGCGCCAAGAATATCCACCGTAAGAACTAAAATTGATCCTAAGCATTCTCGATTATTATGATGTCGAGATTTTTTCGTACACTTACGAATCCTTCATATATTTTCGTCACTTCTATCAACAATGTCAAGAATAAGTGAAACACAAAATTTTAATAAAGAATAATTCATAACTATTTTCTCATTGTCACATTTTAGAAATGAAATTACAATTAGAAAAAAATCAGAAAAAGAAAGAGAAAAGAAAGAAGATAGAGAACATCAACTATAACGTATACCAGATAGTGTAGCAATAAGCTATTTCAAAAGTAAAAAAAAAAATATCCAAAAAATATCCAACGATGCTGAGCAATAAATGTCGATCAGCTTGGCGGGATAGACGTTGCTCAAATGTAAATACTGTAGTATAAGGATTTAAAATGAGAAAAATGTTTGTGCCAATGAAGAGCTAACAAATCTCAAAATACTCACAAAAGCTACTATTTGTTTAATTTTTAAGACTAATTATACATTATTTAATCGAGGATGTAATTTCGTAATAGATTTTGTCTGATTAATCTATACATTAGAAGTACAAGTTTGATACACTGTAATTTTCACCTAAGTTTTTAATTTTTTATAAACATAGTGGTACGAATGTTGTTGTGTAACCACATTTGTCTTTGTGATATTTATTTCATTTGTACATATATTTCTGCTAGAAAACTTCCAATTTTTAGTTTGAAAATATAAATAATAACAGTCAACTCTCAAAATTTTGCTATTCTGAAATCCGCAAACGGTAAAATCTACACAACATTTGCAATTAGAAAAGAAAAAAAAAAAAGAAGTCTTCAGTTAAGATTCAATGAAAAATATCAAGATGAAGATGGTTTTATTGGTGAATTATACGCTAGATCAGCGGTTCCCAAACTTTTGGGCTCGCGGAGCCCTTTTTGGGAAGAATTTCTAAGGCGGAGCCCCTAAACCGAACAATACTCTGTGGTTTACAAATTAATGTAAATATTTGTTATGCCTAAGGAGCAGAAAAAAATCCGCTGGATAAAAATACGAGCCAGTAATTTCCTATATTGAACCTTGGTTCTCAGTTTGGCCCTTTCCTGATACAGAAATTCTGAATTCATACTAGAAATTTCAAAAATCATTTTTTTTTATAACACATTAGCAGTTTTATTTAATATTACTATTATTGTATACAATAAAATAAAACTAAGGATTAAAACTTTCTTTTTTGCATTAAAATATCTATTTTGTATAATCGAGATATTTCCTTCAAATACAGCAAAAATATAGTTAAAAATTTGTGATTTCTGAAAACTTTCAGTAACGAGGAAAACAAACTCTTTTTTACATTAAGAAGAAATATATACAAACATTACATACAAAAGAATCTAGTGAGGGATTTTAAATGATAATGAGCTAAAAATAATGAGCTAAATGATCTTCTAAAAAAGACATTTCAGCAACAGACATTGTTTTAAAAATTAAATGCAATTTCATAAACTATTATAGAAGATTTAAATAAGTAAAATTTAATAAAAATGAACAATTTATAAAAATTAAAATTACAAATTTAAAATAATGCAATATGCAATATACAAATATTAATTGCTGATAGTTTTTTTTTTTTTTAATCTTGCATAAAGTTTGATGAACGGTAATATAAAAAAGTTTAGTGTGAAAAATGCGCAATTATGCTGTGCACAGTTTTTTTTTTATATCTGGTGTAATTTTCGATAATTGCAAGTGAATGTTTGGTTCTGCATTTAACCGATTTCTTTATTTTGCTTTGAAACTTGTGTAAGTAGAGAATCCAGTTTCACACAGATATGTCGTTGAAAATGGAAGTGAAATTAATTTTGCTCTGCCTGGAAAGATTTTGTATTCATCTGTGAAATGACACCAAAATTCAGAATTAGATATTATTTGAGAAGAGATTTCTAGATCGCTTTGAGATGTTAAATCAATGAGAGTTTAGTATTCCTCAGAGCTTGAGCTGTGTGGATTTGCTTTTACACTGAAAGGATTTAGTATCATCCAGTATCCTAGTTTCAGTAGCTGGAAAGTAATCCTATCAGAGCTTCGAGATAATCTTACATAATTTTCTGGGTTTCTCTCTCTCTCTCTCTCTCAAACTTATTATGGTCATTTAAGAACATTTTAGTAAGAGAAAAGCAACTTATATCTCCTTTTCTACATATTCAAACTAGAAAGTATGTATTCGTTTAAATGCTGACACTTTGGAGTTTGCATCAAAAACAGCAACACTTTTTCCTTAAAACGGTAAATTCCTTTTGTTCATTACTAAGAATGTCCGCCAAATAGGCTGATTTACAAGACCAATCTTCATCATTTAAAATTGTTGCTAATTGAGGGTTGTGATCTGTCAAAAATGCTTCAACCTCTGCAAGCAGCTCCAGCAAACGTGTCAACGCTTTTGCTCAGGATCAAAATGTTATTTTAGTATGCAGCAACGGACTGATGTAAGCTTTCCATACCTTCGCAAATTAGTTTGAAAAGTCTATTTTTAAGTGGTCTTGATTTTATAAAGTTTATTATTTTTATGCCATCATTCAGATCTGTCATAATTTCAAGAGGCATTTTTCTTGAGGTTAGCGTATGTCTGTGAAGAACACAATGGCTACTGCTACATTCCTTTTATTTATCCTTAATTTTAGCAATATCCCTAGCATTAAGACCTACGATTGCTTTTGCACCATCGGTACATATATCTTTGCTGTTTTCCCATGGTATTTCATTTGATGTTAAAAATTTATCCAAAATATCAAATATTTTATCCTCTGTTGTATTGGCTTCCAGTGGTCTGCAAAGAAGAAGATTCTTCTGATAGTTATGGAAATGAACAGAGCGAACAAATACTATTAAAAATGTAAAACCTGCGACCAATAAGTGTTTCTTTTACGTCATCTGCCTTATCGATAATTCGTCGTACAATAGTGTTATTTGACAAAGGAGCATTGGAAACTAAATTGGCAGTTTTTTCATCAAATAAAAATCTGGAAATATCAATTGCACAAGATTTAATAAGAGTTTTTGCAATGGTATGGGCTTTGCCAGCGTGTATTATTTTGTAACTTATTAAGTAGGACGCTTACAACTACTTTTCATTGTTTGTTTTCGCAGCTGTAGCCTTACTTTTCTTTAAAGCTAAAATTTCTTTGCATTTTCTTTTTAAAAAATTAAATGTTTTATCTTTTAACCCCTTGAGGGGCAATAATGTTTGTGTATGATTGGTTCTCACCGGAAAAATCGAAAATTTTTATTTTAAAATAAATAAAGACAATTATCCATCATTTTGCGGCCAAAATTAAAGATATCAAATTTCGTTAAATCTTTCTGGTGAAAATCTCATTTAAATTAGTCGAGATAAAGTAGATCCCACCGCCCCTCAAATGGTTAATTCTGGATGATTAAAATCAAAATGACTGCGCAACTTTGCCGGAAACATTGAGCTGTTGTTCAAAACTTTATCACGAATCACACAGAGAAGCTGATCATCATCTGTTTCAGTAAATCCCATGTTTAAGAAATTTTCATCATATTTTAGATTTTTATTGAAATTGATTTTCCAGAGTGTCTCGGTTCTGCCTTGCTTTGATAACAATACATGATCTGGAGTCAATGGTTCAGAAATGCTTTCATTGGCCAAAAGCTCTTTTGTTGTTTCATCTGATTATGAAATGTGAGCAAAAAAGAATTAAGTATAGACATATGGATAGGCGGAGTTTCAAAGAACAAAATTGTTCTCCATTTTGCTCGACAAACAGAGTTAACAGCACTGATGGGCCTCTCTTGCTTCGATTCCCATTGTGCATTCGATTCAGAATACTATTTCTTGTAGCTCATTTTAAATGGAACTTTTAAAAAACATTAAATGCAGAAACATAAATAAAGCAATTCAAACCAAAAATATTATACAGAAAATTGACACATTAAAATTCAAACTATTTCTTTTAGAGTCTATTTTTCAATTCAGTTTAGACATATTTATTTTTGACATACGCACACACACTCAAAAATTCCTACATACTTTTGAAAATCTTCCACTTGGAATACATTAATTTCTTTCATGTTTTGTTTATTTTGCTGGAACGCCGCGGAGCCCTTGGAAAGTTCAGGCGGAGCCCCAAGGGCTCCGCGGAGCACACTTTGGGAACCTCTGCGCTAGATAATTTGTATTGATGAAGCAGCAGTCAATCAGAATTTCACACATGAAAAAAATCATAACTTTTATAATGCGGTCATTAGAGGAGCCATAGATACTGAATCAAAGGGATTTTTATTCGAATTTTCTTCATAAATATTTGAATTTTTGGATAGTACATATTTGTGATAGAACAAGATGATTACTTGCAGGTTGATAAAAAATGTTTTAAAATATAAAATTATTACTCTTAAACTGCTACTGATCATAAGTTTAATCCTTTCAGGCTCAAATTACTCCAATTGGCAAAATGCTAAAGTAATTTAATAACTTTAGAATTTATGGAAACTCTAAAATTTTGAAAATAAGTAAAAGTTAATTCACGTACTTAATAAAAGATTTTTTTTTAAAATCTAGAGCCAATGTGTAATATAGGGATTAAAATTAAGTGGCCGAAAATTAACCAACGGCCAAGAGGTTAACAAATTTAAGTTATACTTTATAATGCAGGATCCGTACGCATCAAGGTATTCATGGAATTTTAATTGTTTGAGTACCTGGAATTTCGTAAAATATTGGTCACTCTATCTGGAATTTTTTTTTTCATTAAATGAGGCAAATATTACATTTTAAAAATTCTGTTTAAAGGTCCTTCCAAGCCCTTGAAACGTAAAAACCTGCAATAGTGATTGCAATTTATTAAAATTATTCATTAAATAAATAGTTTAATAAATTAATTATTTTTTCTTTTCTTATATTGATTTTTATTAGCATTTAGTACTGATTATGTTTAATCTAATTATTTCATGAAGTTATGAATATTCTGAATTTTTTTTAAAAATGTAAATAAGCAAATTATCTAAGATCTGCAAAGTCCGTTGGTCTCAACCTGTGTAGGTTTTGGGAGTTTATTTTATTTAATTTCTGTGGTTATTCTATTGATAAAATTTTACCTGATTCAAATAATGCCCCATAATGTTCCTAGTCCATTAACGTATTTTCAAAAATAATTTTTATTAAAAATTATATTGGATGTAGCATTAGATTGTAATGTACTGGAGCATCATTTAGCAATTTATTTTTGGATAGATTCCCCACTCTTTCATGTCCTTTTTAACGCGTTTATCGCTACTTTCAGTTATGAATATCTAATCATTAATATGTTTTATAATCTTTATATTTTCCATAATCTTTTACATATTATATGTTTTATAAATTATAAAAGATTACAAAAAATGCATAGATGTTTTACTTTACAAAGAAAACTATAGAAGATATAGATATTTTATTTTATTATATATAAAAGATTGTAGAAGATAGAGATATTATATACAGAAGAGAACCAAAGTAAAAGCTGAGTTAAATTTTTAATACCAGAAAAAAAAGGGTGGGGGTTCCTAAATTAAGTTTGTTTTCATATTTATTTGCAGAAGCGGGAGAAATTTAATCGTTGAAAACCGATCTTTGATACATAATAATAGTCCATTCCAACCGAGTCATCATTGTATTTCGCATATCCTTGGCATAAATACTTTGTTTCCCCTGGAAGATTCAAGCACGTTAGTAATGGAAAACTGAACAGCGATGAATAACAAAAACTTCCCTCGCTTTTATTTACCTTTGCAGATAGGCGTAGTTGATTACATACCGAAGATAATACTTTTAAGAGATGATATTATCTTACGCCTGTGCCTCAAAATAACGCTGCTCAAGAGAAAGGCATGTTTTTTTCAGCAATAAATTTAATACAGATGATGTTTAATAATATGAAACTTACAAAGTATTTAATAAACATAGTTTGTTAATTTTATTAAGCAAATTGATACGGATTCTGAGTCAAACAAGGTTGAAATGCGCAAGCAGAGGGAAATATAAAGCAAGCGGAAACGATTAATTGCTTCATGAAATATCTTCATATAAAAAAGAGTAAATGGTATTTTTCGTATAAATGAGTCATGATTAGAAATTTTAAAAAAATCTATATAGTAATTTCTATAATGAAATTAGAATAACAAAATAATACGAAATTTGATTTCGTCAATTCTTAAAGGTAAATATAAAAGAAAGATATAACACACTGTAAAAAATAAAGACAAATGTTTTTTTTTTTAATCTAAGAAAATACAATATACAAGAAATTCTTCCGAATTACCAATATTGCGAAAAGCATTCTTTATCTTTCGAAATCTTTGGAAGTTATATGTTTTCGAGATTTAAAGAAGCTTTTTTAAAAGCCATGTTTCTTTTGAGCTGCTGAATTTCAGAAATGTTTTCGAGTATTTTTTTATAGAATATTAATCATTAAAAAATGGAATATCGGTTTTTACGATGCTTTCAATTTGCGATTAAACATTAAAATAAAATTTATACATGGTAAATTAACAAAGTAATATCCATGTTAATGTTATTGTAAATGCTGTTAATTTATCATGTTTGTCTTATCCTGGATTGTACGTTTTTCAAATCCTATTAGTTTCAAGCAAACATTTTCATCTTTAACGAACATATTTTACAGATAAACATGATAAATTAACAGCATATTAACATTAACATGAAAACTAGAGTTACTTCGTTATTCATGTATGATTTATTTACGCAGCTGAAAATATTTAATTAATAATTGATTGCATGCTAAAAATCGAGATTCCGGTTTGAGAAAACTGATTAATGCATTATAAAAGCTACACGAAATCGGAAATAATTCCAGAATTAAAGTACTAAAAAAAAGCATGTTTTTTTTTTTTTTTTTTTTTTTTTTTTTTTTTTTTTTTTTTTTTTAAATAAATGTTACGGATTGTGGGCAACTCGAAAGTGGTTATTGCATATTTTCACATGTGATCGTATTATATTTTAGTAGATTAAAATACATTTATCTTTTTTTTTGTATGTGTGCAGAAGAACGCAATAATAGTAGTTCTTTAATTCAGAAAATTAATACTTTATCAGTATTTTACTATATCCATTTTATTAAAAATAATACCAAACGTTGTTTTGCAGCTTGCCTAAAATTTGAAAAATAAATTATTTTGATTGGGTTTGGAAAAGAAAGATTAAATAGCTTTTGCTTAAAATAATTGCTAACTGAGGGCTATTGCTGTGGTGCTAACTTTTGCATAATTCAAGAAAGATAATCACATTTTTTGTTTTATTTTTTTCTATATAAGCTGCATTGGCAGATGAAAGAAATGCTCATTTGAGGAAGAATTTTTCTTCTAAACCCCTTTAATTCTCACTCCAATCAATATTATGAGCTAGGGTGTTTTTTTCTATTTTTCGCACCTTATATATAGCTGGAATGGAGATTTAAAACAGAAAAAGCTTCTGAAACTAGAAAAAAATAACTAATATATGAAGTCTTTACGAAGCCATATGACATGTTTGAAAATTGGTGTTTGAGTTTGATTTGTACGATTTATGTTTGAATAAATTATGGATTCTGATGAATCAAGCATTTCTGATAATAATTAGATTTTAATTAATTGTCAACAGTTTATGTATATATATTATTTTTAAATATTATTTGTAAAAAAATAAATAAGAATATTATTTGTATTAATTTGTTTGGTAGGCAAAACAGCATTAAGGTGCGATATTTCCACATGATGGTTTTTCGGAAAATGTAAATTTGATCTAGAACACCTTTTTTTTTTTTTTTTTTTTTTTTTTTTTAAACGTGCAACTGCTTTTACATTTTATTTAGAAACCTTAAAATAACTCAAATTCTGAAATAAAAAAATTGTACTTTTTTATGGTTTTTGCATTTTAAGCGATGTCTAAGTGGTTAAAAAAAGTAAAAATTTCTTTCGCATGAAAAGATTTGAATACGCTGGCTACGCAAGTGCATATTCTCAACATTTAATATCGACCCACCTTTCATAAAAACATTTCATCAAAGTAATAATTTTTTTTTTTTTTTTTTTTTTTTTTTAATAATTGAATTGTTGTTAGGAAATTTTAGTATGAGGACTTATTTCAACAGTTTTTAAAAGTAAATGTAAAAGAAAATTGCAATATTAAATTAAGATATTAATTATTCGTCCATATTTTCTTACATCCAGTTTATTTAAGGTAATCACAAATACTTTTTTTCGTAAATGGATTAAAATTTTAAAAGTGAATTATTCTAATTGTATCTCTAAACACACGATTATATAGTTTTTTCTTAAAACTGTTTTAGCATGTTAACTTTTGTGTAATTGAAGAATGAGAATTATTTTATTCTAGTAGTATAAAAAACTCATGCAATCCGAGTATATTTGCGAGAGTTAGAATAGGTTTGCGCAGACAGACGGCAGACAAATCGAATTCATAAACACTTTTTAACTTTGCTGGAAAGAGTTGAAAAGGTAAAAAGTAACTTTTCCTTCATACGAAGGTATCGAACACGTTAGCAACGCCACTGCATATACTCAACATTTAATACCAACCCACCTTTCATAAAAACATTTCAATTAGAACAGAAAAAAACCACCACAAACCCATTTCCTCTGACCCTGAGAGGAGCGAACCCCTTTCATGAAAAAATAAAAAAGAGATGCGACCTCAACATTTCTCAGCGGTTAAATGTGTTTAAATGCCAGAGACCAGGTCGCGAGCAATTTTGATTCTGAATGAAAATTTCAATGATGAATTTAAACGATCTTTAAAGGGTTAAAAAAAGTAGAAATTTCTTTCACATGAAAAGTTTTGAACATGCTGGCTACGTAAGTGCACATTCTTAACATTTAATGTCAACCCGACTTTTATGAAAAAATTTCATACAAAACAATAACTGAATTGTAATTAGAAAATTTTAGTACGAGGACTTATTTCATTAGATTTTAAAAGTCAAATATAAAAGAAAAATACAATAAAAGTTATTCAACTAAAGCATTAATAATCTGCCCATATTTTCTTACATCCAGTTTATTTAAAATGCCAAATGCTATTTTGCAGTTGGCCTAAAATTTCAGAAGCAAATTGTTCTAATTAAGTCTCGAAATACACGATTATATAGTTTTTCTTAAAATTGTTTTGGGATGTTAACTTTTGTGTAATTGTGGAATGAGAATAACTTCTCTCTAATAGTATAAAAAAACTCATGGCATCGCATGGAATATTTACAAGAGCTAGAGTAACTCAGAGCACATAGACGACAGACAAGTCGAATTCATAAACACTTTTTAACTTAGCTGGAAAGAGTAGAAAAGGTAAAAAGTAACTTTTCCTTCATACGAAGGTATCGAACACGTTAGTAATGCCACTGCACATACTCAACATTTAATACCAACCCACCTTTCATAAAAACATTTCAATTAGAACAGAAAAAAATTACCACAAACCCATTTCCTCTGACCCTGAAAGGAGCGAACCCCTTTCATGAAAAAATAAAAAATGAGATGCGACCTCAACATTTCTCAGCGGTTAAATGTGTTTAAATGCCAGAGACCAGGTCGCGTGTAATTTTGATTCTAAATGAAAATTTCACCCCACAGTGATAAAAGCGGAAATGCAAAAACTGAGTCTACAAGAACAAGACACATGCTGGTGATCTAATTGCTTCTTGAACTTGCAACCTTGTTGGTCTTTTTAGGCGTGCTTTTCTAAGTTGAAAATTAGAAAAGTGGGAGGTAGTAGAATATTATTATTCTATGGTAAACATGAACTTAGAAATTTTTTTTCACTTCTATGCGTTCAGCGATTTTTAGTTACCCAACGATTGTGCAGTTCTTGCAATTGTTCTTTTTACAAATTAAACTTTAAATGTGACCTACAATGTATTGCAAGCTCAGTGAAATGTCTAAAAGGACTCTCAGATATGATTTTTTTAGTTTGTCTTTCTTTTGTGGTATCTTAATAATTTTCTAAATCATTTTAGTTTGTCTACTAACATTAGAGGAAGTAGGACACGATGTTCCCTTCTTCAAAAATAAACCTTTTCCTTTTAATGCAAAATTATTTGTAAAACCTAAAAGCGGAAATGCAAAACTGAGTCTGAGGGCACAAGTGGGCATAATTGCTTCTTGAACTTACAACCTTGTTGGTTTACTTTGGTATGCTTTTCTAAAATGGAAATTAGAAAAGTGAATGGTAGCAGAATTATTATTATACTGCGATAAATATGAACTTAGAATTTTTTTTTACTTTTCCTCGTTTAGTCATTTGGAGTTACTATGATGTCCAACTGTTCTTTTTAGAATTTATGCTCTGCTGCGACCTGTACTGTACCGCAACCTCAAATCTAGGGAAAAGTCCAAGAAGCTTTCAGAAATGACTTTTTTAGTTCGTCTTATTTTTGTGCTAACGTAATAGTTTTCTAAATGCCTTTAGTTTGTCTATGAACGTAAGTTGAAGTAGGACGCGACATTATTCTGTTTTAGAATGTATGTTTTCTTTTAATGTAAAATTATTTGCAAAACTAAAAGCAGAAACGCAAAACTGAGTCTAAGGGAACAAAGGTTGGGATCTAATTGCCTGTTGAACTTACAATCTTGGCGACACTTAGGTTTGCTTTTCTGAATTGAAAATAAGAAAAGTGAATAGTAATCGAATTATTATTTCGTGGTGTAAACACAATCTCACAGTTTTTTTTCACTTCTGTGCGTTTAGTGATTTTTAATTACCACAATGTATACTTTTTCTTTTTAAAATTAAGGTTTTTCTACGACTTGTGTAATGTCCGCAAACTCAAATCTAGTGAAGTTTAAGGGATTCTCAGATATGACTTTTTTTAATTTGTCTTATTATTATTATTATTTGTGTCAGCTTAACACTGTTCTAAATCTTTTTTAATATGTCTATTAACATTGGTGGAAATAGGACACGACTTTCAGCTCTGTCCGACTTTCAAGAATGTATCTTTTTCTTTTAATATAAAACTATTTACAAAACTGAGACTGAAGGCATATGTTGGGCATAATTGCTTCTTGAACTCACAAGCTTGTTGGTTCTCTTTGGTGTGCTTTTCCAAGATGTAAATTAGAAAATTGAGTGGTATAGTAGAATTATATTTACCGGGTGTCCCAAAAATGACTGATGGATTTTAAAATTCAATAACTTGCAAACGGTGACAGCTATTTAAAAAATTTTTGCAGGAGGGTTATGTGTAATGTCAGGAGTTTTTTTACGGTAATTTTTTATTTTAGTTCGCATCTCAAACAATAGCAGACGGCGATTGAAGGTCAGGTCGACGCTTCACTCAGCACTGATCACCTGGCCTTCGATCGCCGTCAGCGCCACCTATTGTTTGAGATGCGAACTAAAATAAAAATTACGGTAAAAAACTCCTGACATTATATATAACCCTCCTGCAAAAAATTTTTAAATAGCTGTCACCGTTTGTTTTGACTTTTTAAATGACTTTTTAGTTTATCTTATTTTTGTGCTAACTTAATAATTTTCTAAGTCACTTTAGTTTGTCTACTAAAGTAAGTTGAAGTAGGACGCGACATTAACTTGTTCAAGACTGCATGTTTTTCTTTTAATTTATAAGAATGTACCTTTTGCTTTTAACAGGAAATTACTTGCAAAACTAAAAGCGGAAATGCGATTCTGAGACTGAGGCTACATACTGGTGGTCTAATCTAGTTTTTTGAATTTGCAATCTTGTTGGTCTCTTAGGCGTGTTTTTCTAAGGGAAATATAGGAAAGATGAGTTCTGGCAAAATTCTATTATATTGTGGTAAACATAAACTTATATCTTTTTTTCACTTTTATACGTTTAGTGATTTTCAGTTACAATGATGTCTAATTGTATATTTTACAACTTAATCTCGCCTGCGACCTGTGTAACACATCTGTAACTTTAATTCTAGGGGGGAGGAAAGGGGGAATCTAAGAAACTCTCAGAAGTGACTTTTTAGTTCAGCTTATTTTTGTGATATCTTAATAATTTTCTGAATCCTTTTAGTTTATCTATTGAAATTAACGTAAATAGGATGCGACATTCTCCTCTTGAAAAATGTTTTTTTTTTTTTTTTTTTTTTTTTTTTTACATTTTTTTTTAATGTAAAATTATTTAGAGCTGAAATGAAGAATTGGGACTAGGGGCATATGCTGATGATCTAATTGTTTCCAACTTATAACTTTGATGGCTTCTTAGAAGTGCTTTTATAAATTGAAATTAAGAAACGTGAGTTCTGGCAGAATTCTGTTATATTGTGGTAAATATAAATAAAATGTATAATTGTTCTTTTCACAAATCAAACTTTGCTGAGACCTCTTTAACGTATCCGCAACCTCAAATTTGGGTAAAATTCTAGACTCTAATATATGAATTTTTTAGATACACCCATGCCAGTTATTTTTGTGGTAACTTAATGTTTCTAAATCAAAATCACTTTGGTTTGTCTACTAACGTATAAAAGGAAAGAGAACGTGATATTCTTCCCTTCAAAAATGTGTGTATTTCTTTTAACATAAATTTATTTGCAAAGCTAAAAGCGGAAATGCAAAACTGAGTCTACTCTCTTAAAAAGTCAGCCACAAAATAGCTCAAGTTGAGCTGAAATCCACTCATCTCACGTTTTGAAAGGCAGCTTCTCGAAAAGAGTTGAAATAACTCGAGTTACGAGCTGTTTTTTACCAATTTAATTGAAGTTGAGCTATTTAAATAACCAATTTAAATCAAGAAGATTCAATCGTTTGATAAACAACTCTTTTATGATCGAAAAAATTACAGCTCTTTCTTGAGAAGCCAAATAAGCTCTTTCGTTTTAAAAGTGTAGGTCACATATTAGTAATCCAATTGCACTGAGAACTTTGCTACCCGTTTTATTCTCATTTGTAGAAGTATCTTACTAATATTTTGTTATCTTACTTTAGAAAATAAAAAAAGTGAGGAATATTACTATTTGATGGAAAACATGATCTTACAATTTTTGCTACTTTCCAAGTTCAGATTTCAATTTAAAATCTAGCTTTCACGCAATGTTTGCCATTGAAAAGGCTTCTTGTGAAAATGCGTTTTTTCTTCATTGTGGCTTTTTCAACATTTCTTATATTTAAATTGTTATAAGTCGAGATCTGATAAAGATAAATGGTTCAAACCTAGAACATGTCTTTTTTAATTGTTTTACTTTAATTTTGGTTGTCATATTTGAAAAAAAAATATTTATTTTTGGAAATATGATATATTTTTTTAAAAAGTTGCATCATTTTTTCTTAAATTTATACTTTAAATATACTTAAATTTTATTTAAATTAATTTTTTTTCAAAATGTTGAATCAAAATTAAAGCTTTTATATTTCTGTTTATTTGAATGAAAAAAGTTGAAATTCTTCATATAAAATTTCGTGCTATAACTATTGTAAATCACCCCACATTTTTAATAAATTTAAAAATTTATTGAAAAAAAATATTAGAAGTTTCATCATGTGATTTTTTTACAAATAATATAGTTAATCATCACAAAAAAATGCAAATTTTTAACTCAATAGATAATTTTTTTTAATGTGTCTCGACCGGATTTAACCAGAATTTTCGAATGGGACTCCAATTTCGGGGACATGTAAAATCGAATTCTCTTGGACTGGCTATAACCGCGACCGACCGTCTGGGACTCTGACCCTTCCCGTCGTATCACTCTCTGTTTTTTGTAGTTTTTATCTCGTTCACAAGAAGCTTTACTATGTTTCGCTCTTGAAATTCTCAATAGAAGGAAAAATTACAGAATAGCATCTTTGTTATTCCGACTCGTAACTCGTGCTAGGTCAGAAAATGAAAACAAACAACATTTTACACGCTCCATTCAAGCAAAGAGCAACGATGTGGAAAAAGAATGTCTGTTAAATAACACGCACTAACCCAACGACTTCCATTCTAAGTTCATTCTACCTGGGTTACGGATTTTCTACTATAAAACAATTATCATGCTTTTAAAAGCGCTTTATAATTAATTTTTATAACTGTGTGCATATTACACAAATATAAAGAGTATTTATTGGTGCAGATAACGTTGCATTATTTATATTATGTTATGACTAATGTAGATCGTCCTATAACAATGAAGGCGATTTTTCCAGAGCTTAAATTCCACCAGAGCGCAGCCGAAATACATCTATGAATTTAGTGCGGATTTAAATCTCTCATTGACAAGCCCGTGCTAATACGTTCACTAAGCTAGAGGTTTCCTTACAATATGAGCAATATTTAAAATAATATAAAACTAATGATTTAATGGATTTTTAATACGCTGTACAATGATTTACACTCTCAAGCTTCACATTAATATTTGTGACTAAGTATTTTTACATAATCTTGAAACAATCATGTTTTATAAGCCTTTAAAACAAAACAAGGAGAAAACAACATTACAAATTTGCCTTTTAGCAAGACTGTCAGATACTAACTTAAGGGGATACAGCAGGGGATGTAGTGGAGGGTATACGCGGGTATACGCCGTATACCTTCTGGATTTTTTAAGGAACACCCTCTGTTTCTCAAGAAAGCTATAATATATACATTCTATGGTATAGTCTCTGCCTTGAGCTCTCTGCTTAGAGCGTATATCTTCTGTTTTTTTTTTTTTTTTCTTTTTTTTTACGACTACAACACTGGGATACTATATGCCTTGAAATTGGTCAAAATATCATTTTTCTTTTTTTAATATAAACTGAAATATTCTTTAATTGCGAATAGTTTGAAACATCATTTTTACCTATATGACTATTCTGTAAATTTTGTTAATAGGTCCAGCCCAATTACCCATGCAAAAGAAAACTTTAAACCGACTTTTCTCTCTGTTCCTAATTTTATAATTTGCTTGCTTGAAAAATTCTGAGGCCTTTTTGCTGATTTAGGTAGAAGTTTGATTTTTTTTTTTTTTTAAATTGTTCTCCATGGTGTATTTAATATTTTTGTACATGGATTTAACATTAAAATTTATAGTTTTTTTTCTAAATATTTATATTGAGAATTTGTTGGATTTCCTTAATTTTTTGATATACACGAGAGAAAAAAATCATATTTAATGTAAAATCCCATACATATAAAAATACATGCACAGTTTTATGTAGTATACTCCATTGAATTTAGAAAAAAAAATCGAAGCCAAAATATTCATATTTATAAAAGTAGTAGAGATTTCTAAAAAGTTATTTTTTTTTTTTTTAAATTAATTTTTAGAAAAATAAGCTGTTTGGCAAAATTTTTTTTAACTTTAACTTTTAGTATTCTGTGCCACCACATATATTGCAATATTATTCAAAATTGTAGAGATGATTTCAAAGGTATATTGTGTCCTCTTAAGCTCACGAATATTAAGCACGTATGCCCATCGAAACCGTGCTGAATGTTGTATTTTTCTAGTTAATAATAATAATAATAATAAAAAATAGAGAGTAATATTTTCTAAAATTCTCTTCCTTCAATTACGAATGTTTTTTCTGTCTTTTTATGTATAAGATTTTATTATTATAATTAAATATATGTCATATGCGTATTAAATACAGGAGATTGAAAATGAAAAGAAAATATGAATAGATTAAATATGAATTTATAATAAAACCAACTAGAATTTTTTTATACACAAACGGAAAAAAAATGAAAAAGAACACAATGAAGCCTATACGTGTTATAGTAAATGATAAAAGATAATATTATGAAAATTTGAATATACTCACTATAATTTTCACTTGAGCAAATAAGTAAAATTACGCAAGTATAATTTTTTCTTAGGAAGTATAAATCAATCAAAGAGCTGATTGTCTTAAAAGTTAAAAAAAATAATGACATGGGGGGGAGGGGGTACGCTGCTTTTTCTCATTGTTTATGATGTAGAACATGGACCGATGCATCAAGCGTGTATCCTTTGATGCAAGAGACATCTAGCAGACATCTGCTATCTTATTTATGAGCAGGTAGAAGACATCTTTCATAAAAATATACAATATTAATGTGATAACCTTTAAAAATATCTTTTTAAGTATTATGAATGTATTGAATATCACAAACTGCTTTAATTAATTGCCATATTGAAAATTATTCACCTGTCCTATTTACATAATAATTTTGTTATAGTCATCAAAAATCAAAGGACTTTTTGATTAACAAAATTCAAAAATTATAAAATCATGCTTTTTTTTTTCTTTTAGTCAGAAAAACATTTTTTAAATGTGAAATTTTCATGATTAAATGTTTCCAGAAAATGTACATCTTCTAATAGAAATTTGTGTATTTTGCCGTGAGCTTAAATTTAAAAAGATTACATCCACATAATCAGCACTATATTATTTAGACTTAGGATAAGAAAATGCATTTATACTGACAAGGCCAGCCTTCTGTTTAACCCTTAGTGTGCCAAATTATGAATTCATAAAAATTTAATCTTGTAAAGCATTTTTCATGACTTTTTAAATGACATTAGAAAATTTACAGAATCATTTAGTACATTTTAGAAGGTTTTTGAAAATTAAAATCAATAATTTAAATTTGTATTTATATTGACTTATTTAATCAATAATTTAAATTTGTATTTATATGGACATATTTAATCAATAATTTAAATTTGTATTTATATGGACTTATTTAATCAATAATTTAAATTTGTATTTATATGCAATGCTTATAGCATAACTGAGTATGTTATAGAGTTTGGAAGTGTAAAAATATAATGCTGTTATGATAGAAGTATAGAAATCCGATCTAAAACTTTTTCGCTACAATCTTTCAACGTCAAGAAATCAAAACAAGATGAAAATTAAAAACAAATCATCCCTTTAAGGGTGTTCTTAAATCAAAAAGGGCAATTTTTTGATATAAGTTTTAATTTAGTTTTGTTCGGAAATGCATGAAACTACAAGTGATGTTGTTCAGAAACTATCTAATCGCACTCATTTTTTTTCATTTCATCTCTTTTCTTTTTTCTTTTCTTTTTTTTTCTTTTTTTTCCGCAAATGCAATAGATTTTTCAGTACAAGCCGTCGAAATCGGCGTTTTGAACTCCATTTCCCGACGAAAGCAGAAAAAACAGTCTCACAAAGTGAGAAAAACATATGATCACGTGACTGAAATTGCTTATAACTCAATAGGTAATTTAATTATCATAAAATGGAAAACAAAGTTTGATTCGAAATCACTTCCATAGTTAGGCCTTTTAATTTTATACCTTTCTGTTAAAAAATGAATGTGTACATGCGTCAAAATGTTTTGTACTTGTTGAGCAGAGCAGTTGAGAACAGCCTTAAAACATTTTTGTTTTGCGCAACCGATACTGCTTTTATAGTGAGATAAAATAAAGTATCTATTACTCATTCTAAACTATATTACTGCAAATCGATGTATTAAATGAATTTTATAACAGATTATTTTAACTGTATACTTTAAAACATCATCAATGCTTAAAGGATTAGAGGTGCCCTGAATTTCTTTCAAAGACAATATAGAATTTTTTAAAAAGTTATTAAGGGTCCATGATGTCTCCCTGGACCCTTTACGTGCAGGATTGGATGTAAAACTTTTTTTAAAAAGGAAGAAGAAGGGAAGAAAAGAGAAAAAGCTTTTCATTCTCGTTTCGTGTTTACATAAGAATGGTGTCCCCATGGTTCATTGAACCCACTGCACCCATTATTGCTAGCCTATACTAGTGCTTTAAGTGGTCAAAAAATATTTATAGAGGAATAAATATTTATTGCAAATTCCTTTAAAATATCCATAAAATTTAAACAAAATTGTATAATATTGACAATACAATGTCGAATTAATGAAAATTTAAAAAGTTGATTTTTATTTCTTCTGGTTTACAACTACTTATATTGAGTAACATATTTTGGGTTGTGAAAACTCATTAAAAACTACTTTAAAACTTTTCCAAAAAGCAGGGCAGCAGTTTTTTTTCTTATATATATATATGTATGTATATAAATAAAAATTTCTTACAATCCCCTATATATATTGATTTATGAGATTTCTAAAGACAAAAAAACTCTTTTCGGAATCGTGGGATACCTATGTTATATTTTTGCGTTTGTGGTTCTATTAAAGATTTGCAGAACATTTATCTTTTATGCAATGTATGAATTGTGAAAAATTAGTCATTGTTTTCGTTTTTTGAATTGCAGATCAGCAAAGACATATTGTATTATTGTATTTATTCGTATATGCAATGCACTTTTAGTATAGGTACACCCGGACTTTTAACACTTTATTTGAAAAAAAAAGAAAAAGAAAAAAAAACACATTTATTGAAACAGATGGGGAATTTTTTTCAAGCAATTTTTTAAATTCTATTAATATTTAATTATTATGACACATTTAATATTGCACAATATTTATAAATAATTATTTTTTCATTTCGTATATTCACATAGTTGTGAATATACGAAACACATCCTGGGTTGTGAAAACGGATTAAAAATTACATGAAAACATTTTCAAAAATCATCCTAAGACGGATTTAATAAGAAGAAATTTTGTATTTTTGACCAATTTTAGGGTTAATATTATTAGAATTTCGTTCATGTGACATTCATAATATTTTTTGAAATTCAATTTTCTTTCTATGTTTTTAAATAATTATTAATGACTCAGTATTTCATATTTCGTTTAATTTTTTTTCTTTTAGAAATTTCAGATTTTATTCATTTTTTCACTATATATATATTTTTTTTTTTCGGAGTTTCAAAAAATTTGGAATTTTGTATTTTATTTAAATAATTTGATATGAACAATTTTAATTTCATTAAAATAAATAATTTCCTTTTATAATTACTTAAAATTAAAATTTTTGGTGCAACCATTACGTAAGGTTTTAATAATTATAAATTAACAATTTAATTTCATTAAAAAAAAATAATTCCCTTTTATAATTACTTTTAAATTAAATTTGTTGGTGCTACCATCAATGTAAGGATTTAATAATTATAAATTATTAATTAAACTAGGGTAACACCCCCAGTAATTGGCATGCACCAGTGATTGGCACATTTTACAAACATGTCCTAAAAAAAGATTTATATCCAGTCTTTTAAAAATTCAAGACCATATATCAGTTATATGCTCATTTACGTTAAAGATTATAACTTTGATTTATTTTACAAGATGACAATAGAGTCTAGGAAAGAGAAACAAATCTGGCTTGTATCAAATTAGCCATTTGTTGCGAATTCTTGTTCTTTGGCTTAAGGAAGGTATGCTTTTCAATTCATTATTATCTGATTTAAAATATATTTTAAATTTTAATTGACAACAGTTTTGTTTAGTTAAAAAGGGTTACTTTAATTGTGTAAAAGTATTTTCGACACAAATATTTGGATTTCTGAACTAATGGTAGTTGCCAATTAATGGTGCTTCAATTTTGCTAGTTCAGAGTAATTGGCACCTATTCTAATTACAAGGAATTCGCAAGGAATTTGAGATTAAACCATTTATTTTGGAAGTATTTTTAAAATTATAGACTAATTTTGTTTATCATTTGTTTTTATTTGAAAATAAAAATTTTATCAGTAATTGGAATCCATTAAATCTTCATATGACAATTACTGGGGACAGCATGACAATTACTGGATATTAATGTAAGTATATTGTATTGTTTTAAAGTGTTCACATTTCAGATTAATATGCTGATTTCTTACTCTCAAAAACCTGAAATATGGCATCTTCATCTACAGTAAATTAATTTAAAGCGATTAAACCCAATGCAAAATGTATTCTTTTTTTTTTTTTAAATATAAACTTGTGCCAATTACTGGATCACAAGGTGTCATACATTGGTGCCCTAGGTGCCAATTACTGGTGATTTCAGCAACTTTTTATAAATATATTTTTATAAAAATACCTTTTCAATTTTTTTTGCTTTTAAGTCGGCAAAATAGATGCACAGATATGCATTCTTTGATTTAAAAATATTTCCAAGTAAATAGCTTATTTCTTTGTAATGAAAATTTAAGTAAGTTTAACGACAAATTCTTAATGTGCCAATTACTGGGGATGTTACCCTATTAGTTGTTTTGAAAGAAATAGAAAACGAATCCCTCCGTACGATCTGCTATCACACTTATTCAACTGTCTATATAAGTATTCTAGAAAAAAAAAAAGAAAAATCAAAGTTGGTACAGCTAACAAAAAGGCATCAAATACCATACATGCATTAATTTGTCGTATCTCTGTATAATAAACCAGTTTTTCTTTTAATTTTTATGTAGTGTATGACTTTTTGTAATCGAATAAACTATTATGAATTGCGTCATAGATTTTTCACGCAGGGAGGAAAACATGGCATTTTTAGAATGAAAACATAACCTCAGTTATGCAAAAGAATTTGCCCCATGAGTGATTTTATTCTTTATTTTTCCGTTACCTCTATAACAATGGCTGATTCATCACATTTTGTTGTCATTTTAGCGTTAAAATTTTCTTTTATAGAGAGAGAATCATTTTCACGGAAAAGCTAAGATTGTTCTAAACCACTGGACTCTTATTCAGAAGATAGGCATTCATTGAAATATTTTTTATTTATCACTATGAAAATAGCAACAAAATAATATATTTTTTACAAAGTGTGTAAGGAAATTTATCTGTTTTTACAAAAAATTTTAATCTTTTATTGCTTATATATATATTTTTTTATCGTTGAAGCAATCCAATATTGGTTATGTTCGTTATATTGGTGCTCAACATTACATACATTGAACGAAAGTCAATATTTGTAAAATATATGTAAACTAACTTAATATTTGCTAAGAGTGATAAAAATGCATTTAAAAGGTAAATAAATAACTTTATTTATTTTAATCATAGCTCTGACGGTAACAGTCTCAAGATCTATAAAGGTACAAAATATTTTCGCCAAAATATTTTTAATTGGAAATTAGCAAAGAAAAATCACGCGAACCGATGCATAATAACATTAACTGCAATATTAAAAATGGATAATAGTGAAGACGAATTATTTTACAATATTGTTATATAAATTCTTCATGCCAATGCAATTTTAAGAATACATAATCATAATTCTTATAAAACTAACAAAAAGTGAAAAAGGACAAAAGAAAATAAATGCAATATTGAATGGCATCGCTTACCATCAAGATGATGAAGTAATGTTTAAAATCCATGATTCCTGAAAGGAAAAGAATAATATTACTTACAATTACATGTTTATATAAAATTAAAAAATAAATAATAAAGGAGTTAATAAAAATAACTTTACAGTTTTAGTTTTATCAAAGAATCTACTTAATTTGCATCGAATATAATTTGCAATCCAGATTTCATCTTTTATTTCTGACCATTTTTTTTCAACACTTTTCAACAAATGTGAAAAATGCTTATGCATTCGGTTTGTCTGTTCATCTGTCTACTCTTTAACTGCCGTAAATATACTCGGATTTTCACGCAATTGAAAAGCTTATATTTAGAGTCATGTTTCGTATTGCATATGAAGCATGTGCGGTTAAGGCCCCTGTCCTCGCTCGAGGAAACACTCGGGAGCTAATGCTATTCCTATGGGGAAGCATTTTTCTAATAACTCGTTCGCATTTTGACATTTTTGCATAATTTTTTTTGCATTGGATAGCTGAGGTGCATGCCGACAGCGCACCTTTTTTTACTTTTTCGATTTTGGTTGAAGATATTTTTTACAAAGTTAATTTCACTTTCGAAACCGGTTTTGAAAAAAAATTATGCAAAAATGTCAAAATGCGAAAGACTTATTAGAAAAATGCTTCCCCATAGGAATAGCATTAGCTCGCGAGCGTTTCCTCGAGTGAGGACAGGGGCCTTAATGATTCATTTACAGGGACACAAAAAAAAATCCAATTACATTATGGTATATGGGTAAAAATCGTTTGGAGAGTATTTTAATGATGTTAAGCTATTTCATATGCATTGATACTGATAGATCACTAAATTTCACTATAATCATGTTAAAACAGAGCATTCTAAGATCTTTTTAATTAATTTACAAAGACACACAAAAGAAATCAGTTACAGTACTGTCTTTGTCATCAAATTAACAACACATTCTAAACATCTCCCAATTTAAAATACTATAAAACAACAGATATAAAACGTAGAACCCTTTCTACATGGTACTTTTAAAATCGCACGATTTTAAAAAGGAAATAAGAGACAGTTTGCTTTGTATGAAAAAAAAAAAAAAATTGTAGAAGATTACTGAGTGAGTTGACTAATTTTGCCAATACATATCAATAACTACATTTTTTTAATAAATTATGCAATTTTTAACAACACTTTCAGCACAATCTTTTTCCTGGAACAACACCTTCACAAGACAATCAAAAACAATTTTAGTTAGACGTGTTAATTATTATTTTCAATTAGCGGTTTGAAAGTTTTCCCGAATTTGCAATGCTGACAACTTTAAAGTAGGGTTGTTTAATTATGGACTCCCTGTATATACATATATTTATAAACATGTACACCAGTGATGAACACCAAATGAACAGTTCAGATTTTTTTTCTTAGGAATACACTGTAAAAAAAAAAAAAAAAAAAAATCTGCAAAGGTACTAAACCTTTTCTAGGAAACTGGGATTTCAAGAACTTTTCCTGAAACGATAACAGGTAACATCCATGTAACCGATTCTAAAACTTGATTTTTCGTTGTTACCGTTTCAGGAAAAGTTCTTGGAATCCCAGTTTCTTAGATAAAGTATAGTACCTTTACAGATTTTTTTTACAGTGTAGGAATAGAATTAACTAATGTAATTTTACTTATAATTCAAATCACCTGATACAAAGTTCAGTGAAATAATACTTATGCTAAAAAAGCGATCTTTGTAAAGTACATCTAAATTAACAAAATAGAGTCATTTTGTTGTTACCTGAACGACTACAGAATTATAACCTGAAACTTCTTAACCCTATTAAGCTTTTACAGCTTTAATCCGCTTCTGTAATTTTCAGAGAAAATGACGCCACGCTGAACCAGATTATGCTAGTCGATCAATAGAATTATAGTTCCAAGTCATTTTGAGGAATTTCTCTTCCCACTAGCTCATTTGTTTTGTCTAATGCTATTTAAAAACAGTAGAAAAAATGTCTTCTGGTATGCAGTAGTCTGATTTTTAAAAAGTGGATATATTATTAGTTTTGCTTTGTTTATTCTAAGTATGTACAAGAAGATGGAATCAGTTTGTTCTAAGAACTATTGTGAGCAGTTATGAGAAAAGTTATTATTAAAACACCTAATCTGCATGAATATGCAAAACTTTTAATTCTAACTTACAAGGAAGGTCTCCATACTGGGCATACTCAGAATTTTATGAAAAAAAAAAAATACTAATTAAAGTACTTATGTATGTAATAAAGGATCCGTCAAAATTAGCGGCGGAATCACATTAGAAATTATGTAAAAAAATAAAAGTTTCGAATATTTGGCGTGAAAAGACGAAAGAGTCACTTGATTTGGTGGACAGCTCTTTTCCTCGCCAAATGCAAACGATTATTATGCAACTCAAAACTGTTGGATATTTAGAATGCGTGTAAATCGTATTTAATGAATTTAAACATAAACAATGAGAGACTTTAATATATTATATACATATATATACACATTTTATTGCATATATATATTACTTGTTGAAGTAGCTATTTAATTAATCACTTTAAAAAATGTTTTCATTGATATAAAAAAAAAATCATATTGAGAAAAATCATCTTCATAAATTTAAGCGTATTCAAAAATAAAAGCTACATGTTTCCATAGCAACAAAATCTAATCGACAATTCTCAAATGGACTTTGAACAGGAAACAAATTTAATTAATTTAAATTATGAATTTCGTTTTAAATCTCAAATTTTGGTGATTAAATTTGAATACAAATACATATAAATATCGATATAACAAAATTATACTTAAAACAAATTAAAACTTATAAAACTAAAGTTATTTAAATTAAATTTATCAAAACAAGTTCAACATGAAACTTTTTTTTTTTTTCTTGAAGTATATTTGTCACAAAGTATTTTTTGAAATTAAATTCCTTCGCCAACCGGGGATAAATCGCCAAATAACGAAATTTTCATTATTTTTTTACGGTTACTGAATGGAGGTTCCGCCGAAATTATTTTTATAAACGTATATATCCACACGAGAAGAACATTCTGTAATTTTTTCAGATTTTTCGGGGTATGCCCGTATGGAGACCTTCCTTGTTAGAAACATAACGTAGACGTACACTGTAAAAAAAAAAAAATCTGTAAAGTTACTAAAAGTTTTCCAGGAAACTGGGATTCCTAGAACTTTTTATGTAACGGCAACAGCAGAAAGGTATGTAACAGGTACAGATTTGCACCGAAAATAAAAAAATCTGTAAAGTTACTAAGAATTTTTTAGGAAACTGGGATTCCTAGAATTTTTCATGTAACTGCATCCCAGGTTACAGATAAATTTTTAGTAAGATAACTATAATTTTACTAGATTTGTTTGTAAAGTTACAGATTTTTGTAGCTTTACAAAAACAAGTTCTGTAGATTTAGAGTTTCTCTTGTACAGTTTACAGATAAAATATTATAAGCAACCATATTTCGGGAACTTTTCATTTGTAGGGTTATAATTTTTTTTTCTTTACAGTGAAGAGATTTGTATACATTGGGTAAAATAATAGTTTTTTTAATATTAAGTTTCTGCTTAAAATTCAGAAACAACAGACAATAATTTTTGTTTCTCTACTATCCTTTCAAAGAGAAAAATAAGTTTCAAATGGATTTAAATATTTGTAATAGGGATTTAAAAAAGGCAAGAGTTTCTCAGAAAAAGGTAAATGTGCACTGTAAAAAAAATTGTAAAGTTACTAAACTTTTTCTTGGAAACTGGGATTCCTAATTTTTTTTATGTAACGGTAACAGGAAAAATTCATGTAATCAATTCTGTTGCAAGAATTTTCGGTGTTACCATTACATCATAAAATTCCTGGAATCCCAGTTATCCAAAAAAAGTTTAGTAACTTTACAATTTTTTTTTTTTTTTTTAATTGTGTATATGATAAAGATATAAAATAAGAAAATAAAGAATTTAGTATTAAGAAAAGTATAAAAAATGTTTTGTTTATTCTAAGTCTGTTCAAAAGAAAAGTTTAGGACGACTCTGATCAGTTATAGGAAAAGTGAATACTAAGAACACTCAATCTGACTGAATATGCAAAACTTTGTAATCTAACTTAGCAGTGTAATGAAGATGTGTTTTGCATAAATTGTATAAAGTAACAATTATCTTAATATAAAGTTTCGGCTTAAGAAAGTTCAAAACTACGAACAGAGAGTGACGAAAATATAAAGTAAGAAAAAAAAAATAAAGCATTAAGCAAAAATAAATAAATAAATAAATAAATAAGCATTAAGAAAAATATAAAACAAACGTTTTGTTTGTTCTAATTTTGTTCAAGGGGGTAAAATGAATTTTCTAAGGATTATTCTGTACAGTTATGGGAAATGTGAATACTACAAGAACACTTAATCTAATTGAATATTCAAAACGTTGTAATCAAAATTAGCATTGTATTACATTGTTTAAAATAATAGTTTTCTTAATATCAGTTTTCTGTTTAAAAACGGACAGTATATGATGAAGATGTAAAAAAAGAAAAAATAATACACCATTAAGAAAATAAAGAATTAATTATAAAGAAAAATATCAAAAAAAAAAGTTTTGTTTATTCTAATTTTGCTCTAATTTAAGAACGGACAGAATACGATGAAGATATAAAATAAGAAAAGAAATAGCGTTAAGAAAATAAATGATTAAGCATTAAGAAAATGCTAAAATATTTTTCTGTTTATTCTAAGTCTTTTTAAGAAGATGGAATGAATTTGTGCTAAGGAGTAATCTAAGCAGTTACGAAAAAAATAAATGCTAAAAAAAGTTTAATCTGCATGAATATACAAAACTTTCTAATCTCATTTAGCAGTATAATGAAGATGTAACAGGTATAATGAAATTTATTTTAGGTCAGTTTTCATCAGTAAGAATAGAACGAAAATAAGAAAGTTTCACCAATAAACATAGAACGAAATTAAGAAACTTTCACCAATAAGGATAGAAGAGAAAATCACAATTTTTCACCAATTAGCACAAAACTATACAGGATGTTCCAAAAAGATTGATACGTGCTTTTTATTTAATTTTTACATGCAAGAGATTCACAGACAGTGTATGTTTCAAAAGTATTGAAATTAAGATTGGATTAATTATTATGTTAGCCACGTAATCTTGCCATTAATTTAGAAAAAATTACGCTTTTTTAAATTTTAGCCGGCCATGGATTTTAGAGGTTATGTTTAAGATTTTTTTTCCATTCACTGACAAGTAAAATGGTTCAACTTTCATTCTTATACGGCCAAAATTCACCGCGTTATGATACTTTGTATTTTATGAAACTCGGCAGTTTTCTTGAACTAAAAACCGACTAGGGGCTGTGCAAATATAATTTTATCAACTTTTTGGTAATTTTAGACCCCTCCCCTCCTTTCGATATCGTATGTTATCATCCCTCGAATCCCCCCCCCCATCACACACACACACGCGGTAATGATAGCGTTATCAAAGTGTATATATATATATTTTAATTTAATTCTTTTGTTTGGAGTAATAGACAAAACAAGTTAAATTTATTTTCCGCATACTTTGTTTATTCAAATGAAGAGAAATCTATAAAATATCGCTCTATTTAAATAAAATTTAAAATAAATAGTTTTTCATTAAAAGTATTTTATAATAGCTTTTTTTTTTTTATAAAATGCATTCATCCGTAATAAAGTCTTGCTAAACTTGCCTTCTGAATGGAGAAGGGAGAATGGGAAGGTATAAATTCTTATCAACAAAACAAGTGTACAGCATTCTTTCTCTTTTATTTGTTAGTAAACACAAGTTTCAGTTCAAATATACTTCACATAATGCTTTTCAAACCGTGATTACACATGCATAAACATATGTCGATGAATAGTAATGTCAAACATTGGGATATACCATGTTTTAGAATTAGATAATTTTATAAAAATTTAGAGATTTTTATAATGTCTTTGCATTTTTATAAAAATAGATAACCGACTAAAATGAGATGACATAATATTTTGAACAAAAGACCATGCTACAAATAAAAAGAGACAATTTTGATTGGGTCCAAAATGATATCGATATCAAAAAGCAAATCCCCCTCCCCCTAGAGATATCCTTCGATAAAGATTTCCTTCGTTCAAGACTTCCCCTCCCCTCTAAAATGATAACGTTATGCATGCACAATCCCCAGCCGATTTTTTGATCAGAAACGATCCAAAATTTTATGAAATGCAAAATGCCTTGATACGTTTTGGTAGTTGATGAATGAAATGCTTACTTTTTTACTTGTCAAAATATGGAGAAAATATTACTAAATTATAGGGTTCATTAGAGAAAAATATTAAAAAGTGCGAGTTTTCGTAAAATAATGGCAGGACTATTTGAAAAATGTAATCTTAAATCCGATTTATTTTGACCAATTTCTTACTTTACATTGTTTACTTATATCCAACAGATAAAAAAAGAAACTAGTCGTTGGGAGCCACCTTAATACTTACCCATCATGGATATGTATATGAAAATAAAACATGTGAAACTATTTATACAATGCATTGCAACTCATAAACAAAATTTAAATATTGTTATTATACATAGTAATGCTATATTAAAGAACTGCTGATGTACCAATTTCAACAAATTATATAAAACGCCAAACTACTCAAGTAGTACCGAACTGCGTAAAAGAAACATCCTTATAATTCCAAAAATAATAATTCTATTAACTAACAATTAACTGCGTCGAATTAAACGTCTCATTTTCAATTAAAATATACTTTTGAATTGAAATTTGAATGAAATACAGGGTCATGAAAAATTGAAGAATGTGGAAAACAATATTACAAATATCTCGGCAACTAATAATCCGATCGACTTTGTTCTATATGCAAAATGTGTGTTATTTTATTGACTTTTACGTCCATTACTTAGAACAAAAAAATTAGAAAATTTTGATATACCTTTCATTAGAACGAATTTTTCGAGAGTCCGAAAAAAATAGTTCCGGATAATCGAGGTTGCTGATATTAAATAGGGTTCGTTCCATTTTTACATACTAACTACATACAAAATTTCAAGTCTCTATCTCAATTTGTTCGGGAGATAGAGCGTTTACAGACAGACAGACGGACGGAAATTTTTTTTTTCTAAAAATATGTTTTTCGGAATCTCCACTATCTAAAACGTGTAAATCCGTCAAAAAAATTTTCGATTTTCAAAACGATTGCAAGACTTACCCTATACTACGTATGATGGGTAAGTAAAAGGCGCGTTTAAACCATTTTGGGGCATTTTGTTAGAGGTCTGCACGGACCAAATTTTCCAAACCTGACATAAAAAGAGAAATTTTGCCTCGGTCCTTGCAAAACTCATTTTCTACGAAAATTCAGATTTTTAATAACATTACAAATAGACGGGGATGCGGCTGCATTAGCCCATCCACTCATTTAGTTCACAGCTGAAATTCCTGGATTAGTTATAATTCAATTAGCATTAAATTGCAACTGGTCTGCCACGTCATATCTTGCTAGAAAACATCTGAAAACGGATTTTATTGGTTGACTGCTAAGTCTGCCATTGTCTTTTCTTGCTCCCTGTTCTCCATCTTTTCATGAATTGTTCAGTTCATCAAATTTGCTCCATATTTGAGCGAAGGAAAATACAATGATAAACTTATCAATCAACCAAAAAAATCGGGATTGTAGGTGTTTTCCACTAAGATATGACTTAGCAGACCAGTTGCATTTGGATATGCTAATCGAATTCCGTATAACCTTCTAACTTCAGCTAAAGTACAATAAATATTGACAATTGAAATTTTGAATTACTGCGATTTTCTATATCAATTTAAAAATTTGTTATGGACTAACAAATCACTCGGTCTATGTTTTTAAATGAATATTGAAACATATAAATGTTGTAATTATTTTCTTAGTATGAAATTTTTAATTTAATTCTAAAATATATTTTGGTTTATTTGAAGGTTTAAGCCGCCCTTATTAGAATTTGTAATAGTCTTAAAATAAATCGTAAATATTTATTAACCCATTGCTCTTTCATTAATTTTGTATTTATTTCTGTTATCTTTACATTAACTTTTCTTGAAAAATAAAAGTGTTATAGGAGTAATATTTCAATATCATCAGTGTTTTGAATTGAACAAATGAATTTAACAATTTTAATTTAGATAATTTATTCTCATTAAGAAAAATAAATTTATCAGCTACTTAAAGAAAAGATAATTAAATAAAACTGCATTTATAGATTTGGATAAGTTATTCTATTTATATATATATATATTTGTAATTTCATTAAAAATGAATTATCATTATTTTATTTAAGAAAATTCTTATTTTCATATGTATGTGTATACATACGTTTTGTGAAAAATCAAGTTTTACTACTATTAATCTTATTTTATATATATATATATAAATTCGATTTTAAATTCTTGTATTTTTTATGAAAAGTTAATTATTATTATTATTATTATCATTATTATTATTATTATTATTATTATTATTATTATTATTATTATTATTATTATTATTATTATTATTATTATTATTATTATTATTATTGACAGTTTCTTTATTCGTATTTATATTCATATATATATATATATATTCTTTATTCATATATATATATATTATTTTATATCATATTCATATATATATATATAAAGAATATATATATATCCTTTATTCACACACACATATATATATATATATATATATATATTATTTATCTTCTTTTATTTGAAAAAAAAAAAAAAAAAAAAAGTTAGCTTTGTGTGGGAATGGTAATAATATTCATTACTAAAAACATTATTTAAAAGAAAAATGCTTTAAAAAAAAAGGACTTTATAAATTAAATATTAAAAATGAACTCTTGTCACACAAAATGAAGGGGGGGGGGGTTCGCCTCTTTCTCTTTTTTATGAAAGACGGTGGTAAATTTATTATCACCAAGTTTTACATGTTTATTTTAAAGCTAAAATTTTACTTTCGAATTGAAGTAAATTTCATAATTCAATTTATTTTCCAAGAACTTAGTGATATAACTATTAAAGCAGCATTTTAAACAGAAATAATTCCGTATATATGTATATATATAATTAAAATTAAATAACACGACTAAAAACGAGTAAAAAGAAAAATGCAATTAATTAAAACCGAGAGAGTGAAAATACAAAAATAAGAAACTATGCATATATTATGGATTCTTCAGAAGAATTTTAAAAGCACAATTCATAGTAGGAATATGTTATTTCGTGGAACATTACCGGCATAAGGCTTAAAAATCAGAATATTGAGCTGCTTATAACACATGGAAAAAATCCATAGAGAGAAAGATAAAAAGATCTGCATACATTGTATTTTCCTTTTTGCTGCACATAAAAACAAATATTAATTTATTCAGATAGATCTTGGTGCTGCATAATAGAAATATAAAAATTGAACGACGTTAGAAGCACCACTTATATTAAATTAGAAGTAAACCGGTTTCGGTAGCATATAGCTTACCGTCGTCAGTATTCAAAATATTAATTTGTCTTTATGAATTTTATTTATATTTTATTTATATTTGCTTTTATATAATTATTAATTTGCCATTAGAATTTTCAAAAAATATATTTGTTTTAAAACAATAAACTTACTTTATTTACAAACAATTACTTTATTTCATATACAAAACAACAAATAGCTTAAAATGTATAATATAAACTTTAAAATGTACAGGCTTGCTTAAAAGGCGATTAAATAATCAACTATAGATGTTAAAAGTTTTTTTTTTTTTTTTTTTTTTTTTTTTTTTTTTTTTTTTTTAAGCATCTTAGTATTTTCAAACCTTTAAATAGGTTTTTCCTCAGAGAGAGGTAGTAGTAATTGATTGGCGATTGAGTTAGTAATTTGAGTTTCTAACTCAATCTTCAAGCCACGAGTCTCGTTCATTTTCGAAATGAAACCTTATATTTGTATCTATAAAAGAAAATATTCTCTGAGGAAGAACTTATTTAAAGGTTTGCCTGAACATTTTAAAGTTCATATTATACATTTTATATTAAAAGCAAGGCGAAATTTTTTATTCCATTATATATTTTATATTTATTTAAAAAATAGCGTTTTGGAAGAATTCTTTTTTTTTTTTTTTTTTTTTTTTTCGATAAGAATCATAGTTTAAAAAATTTCTTCGAAAAGTAAAATATCAGAAAAACGATTTACAGAATTTATAACTATATAAAACACTGCATATAGTTTAAATTTTTACATACGTTCAAAAGGTTTTTTTTTTCTTTTTCTTTTTTAAGAAAGAATAAAAAGAAGTAAATGAATAAATCCTGGAATATGATATGAAAACGCACGAGCAGTGCCACATAAAAATAATTATACTTTTTAATCTGGTTATCATATTTATAAATGGTTTGTTTAATTTTTTTCCAATAGTCTGGAATATTTTTTACCCCCCCCCCCCCAAAAAAAAAAAATAAAAATAAAAAAAAATAAATAAATAAATAAAAAGAAAGTTGCAAGATTTTTGCATTCCACCCTACAATAATACGTTTCGTTGAAAATTAATCAAATAAATTCTCTTCCAAATATATTCATCAGCAAATATTTAAAAACATATCGTGTACTTTCAAAGTCAGGATTTAAAAAAAATCTAAATTTTTTCACAACAGACGTAATAATAATATTAATATTCTCGACTCAAAATTCTATTTTTACCTAAAACCCACTTTTATTAACATTTTTTAACAGTTAAATTAGAAAATTATCTGAAAAACCGTAATTTATGTGTAAAATTTTCGCTACAAAGAAATGTGTCAAAAGACTGTTTTAATCTTAATTCAAACGATTTTTTTTTTTTTTTTTTTTTTTTTTTTTTTAAGATTAAATTTTATTAAATGTATGCATCATCTGGGATTCGTTTAATTAATTTTGGAGTCAAATAAATGAATCTTCTTTCTCTAAACATATTCATCCTCAACTAATATCGGATGACACTAACTGATGCCCAAAATCAAACTATATATTCTCAAATAAAGAAAAAGTAGGAATCTGGCGTCGTTTCAACAGACATAATAATAACAATAGTATCCATATGCTTCTGTCAAAATTCTATGTTTTTTTGAAATCATCGTTATTTAATATCCACTGTTCCTTTACACTTTGAATAGAAAATTGTTTGCACAAACAAATAAATTAAGGACTGTTTAATTGGATTCAAGTGAATTTTCAATTTAAATAGTTTTGTGTTATTTCAAATTCCTACAATTATATGCCAGTAAATTTATTTTCGTATCAAAGAAACTCATTTTCTTTTTCCTTTTTTTTTCTTTTTTTTTTCTTTCTTTTTTTCTGAAATAATCCTTAACAGCTGCCACAATCACATGAAATAAAATAAAATAAAACAAAATAAAAACTAAAAAATTAAGGGGAAGTAAGAATCTCATTTCGATTTGTGAAAAATAAACATTATCTTATCCATATTCTCTATTCAGTATTCTTTATATTTTTTTTTATCCAAAATCCATTTTAATTAACATTTCTTGAAACGTTAAGTAGGAAATATACAGTTCGAATTTTCACATAATTTGTTAATATACAATTACATCAAATATACCAAAGACTATTATAATTTAAACGATGTTTTTTTATATTTATATTAAACACTTTTCATCTAAACTTATCTTATTTACACAAAAAGCGTATTTTCTTTTTAAAAACATTTTCAACATTAGTTGTTCCCAAATGCTACTCACTAATTCAATGAAAAAAAGAAAAAAAATCAAATTTATCATGTATATATATATATATATATATATATATATATATATATATATATATATATATATATATATATATATATATAGATCTAATTAAGGAAAATTAAAAATCTGATTTCTTTTCAGCATCCATAATAATAATAATATCCATATTCTCCATCTCAAAATTCTATTTTTATCTAAAACACATTTCATAAACATTCCTTAACATTTTGAGTTGAAAATATCGTCTGCACAACCGCAATATCATAAACACTTTTCATCTAAAAGTATCTTATTTACACAAAAGAACGCATATAATCAAATTTATTATATTTATATATTTACATCAAATTAAGAAAACCCTAAAATCCGATTTCCTTTCAGCAGCCATAACAATGATAATATCCATATTCTCCATCTAAAAATACTATTTTTATCTAAAATCCATTTTAATTAACATTCGTTAAAATAAATGTATTTTTTTAATGTGAACACACATTTTAATATACAATTGTACAAGTATACCAAAGACTATTATAATTTAAACAATTTTTTTCAATATATAGTTAGCGTTTTTCATCCAAAATTATCTTATTTACAAAAAAGAACGTATTTTCCTTTTATAAACCTTTTCAAACGTAGCTGCTGCCAAGTAATAATCATTAACCAATAAAAAAAAAAAAAAAAAAAAAAAAAAAAAAAATATTCTTACAATTATATTTAATTAAGGGAAAATAAAAATCCAATTTCCTATCAGCAATCATAATAATAATATCCATATTCTTCAGCTCAAATTCTTTTTTTTATCCAAAACCCAAACCCATTTCATTAACGTTCCTTAACACTTTGAATAGAAAATATCTTCTGCACAACCGGAATGCATAAAAAAACTTTTCATCTAAAATTAACGTATTTACACAAAACCACACATTTTCTCTTTAAAAACATTTTCAACATTAGTTGATGCCAAATAATACTCATTAACTCAATAAGAAAAGAAAAGAAAATCAAATTTATCATATTTATATATTTACATCAAATTAAGAAAAACCTAAAATCCGATTTCCTTTCAGCAGCCATAACAATAATAATATCCATATTCTCCATCTCAAAATTCTATTTTTATCCAAAACCCATTCCAACCCTCTAAGTGTTTGGCCCGTATTATTCCGTACACTAAGCTCCAGGTTTCACTGCAATATAAGCAATATTTAAGATATTATAATTCTATAAATTTAATGAATTTTCAAAGCATTGAGGAAGGATTAAGACTTTCAAGCGTTACATTTATATTCCTAAATGAGATTTTTTATGTAGTATTGAAATAATCATATTTTATTAGCATTTAAAACAAAATGCAGAGAAAACGACATTACAATTTTACTCATTTGCAAGACGCTTGGAGGGTTAATACTTTGAGTAGTAAATATCGTCTGCACAACCACAGTATAATAAACACTTTTCACCTAAAGCTATCTTATTTTCACAAAAGAACGCATTTTTCCTTTTAAAAACATTTACAACATGCGTTGATGCCAAATAATACTCACTAACTCAAAACAAATAAATAAATAAATCAAAATTATCATATTTATAAAATTACATTAAATTAGGGAAAACTAAAAATCCGATTTCCTTTCAGCAACCATAATAATAATAATAATATCCATATTCTCCAGCTCAAAAATTCTGTTTTTATCCAAAACCTATTTCATTAACGTTCCTTAATACTTTGAGTAGAAAAAATCGTCTGCACAACCGCAATACCCATTAAACACTTTCCATCTAAAATTATCTCATTTACACCTTAGAACGCATTTTTCTTTAAAAAAATTTTCATTGTTAGTTGATACCAAATAACTCAATAAAAAAAGAAAAATAATCACATTTATTATATTTATATATTTACATCAAATTAGGGAAAACTAAAAATCCGATTTCCTTTCAGCAGTCATAACAATAATAATATCCATATTCTCCATCTCAAAAATTCTATTTTTATAAAATTACATTAAATTAGGGAAAACTAAAAATCCGATTTCCTTTCAGCAACCATAATAATAATAATAATATCCATATTCTCCAGCTCAAAAATTCTGTTTTTATCCAAAACCTATTTCATTAACGTTCCTTAACACTTTGAGTAGAAAAAATCGTCTGCACAACCGCAATACCCATTAAACACTTTCCATCTAAAATTATCTCATTTACACCTTAGAACGCATTTTTCTTTAAAAAAATTTTCATTGTTAGTTGATACCAAATAACTCAATAAAAAAAGAAAAATAATCACATTTATTATATTTATATATTTACATCAAATTAGGGAAAACTAAAAATCCGATTTCCTTTCAGCAGTCATAACAATAATAATATCCATATTCTCCATCTCAAAAATTCTATTTTTATCCAAAACCCATTTCATTAACGTTCCTTAACACTTTTGAGTAGAAAAATATCGTCTGCACCACAACCGCATTCTGCGCATAACTTCTTACCTGCTGCCGTGAGTGGTGGTGACATTGGCCTCGCTCGGTTGCCAGATGGGGTGGAACTGGTGCTCGGGATAGAAATCCTTACTCTGCCGATCTTCTGTGCTTCAAGGTCTAGGACTCCTTCTTCCTGTTCACTTACTCACTCTCACTGGTCGTCTGCGTACTTTCGCTCCACGTTTTGCTCAACTCGTTCCGATCCGCTTGCCTTCTCTTCGGCAGTTCTTTTTTATTATTATTATTCCCTTCCTCTCTCTCTTCTCAAGACCTGTTGCTCTGCTGCTTCCCTCCATCTCTCCTCCTCCCCTTCTCTGGAAGATCTTGATTGTTTTTTTTTTTCGAGAATCTCAGTTTTGTTTGTTTTCTCGCTTGTTTTTTTTTTTTTTTTTTTTTTTTTTTTGTACCTCCGATTACCCATTGCTCTGTACGTGCCGCGGATTTTCGTTTGACAATTTCGTTTTTTTGTATTGTGCACATTTTTTTTTTAACTTAATGCAACAGATATCATTTTATTTATCTTCTTCTTCTTCTTCTTCTTCTTTTTAAATTCTACAATCCCAGAATTGGCTGCTCATAATACCTGCCAAATTTTTATTCCATTTATTTAGTCCACGTTTAATGTCCAGAAATGGAATACTTTTGTTGCCACAATGGCAAAAGAAAAAATATTTTAAAAAAAACTACAAAAAAATTAAGAACTCGGAAACAAATTGAGATGCAGCTTTCAAACAAATATAATTTAAAAGTGAATTTTTTCCCTATCCGACGGTGTAAAAAAATTGAGAATGTGCGATGTTTAGAAGTTTTCAAAATTTGCAGTATCGGAAATTGTAAAATAGAAATTTCATTTTAAATTTATTTATGAATGGTCCAGGAATATTAATGTTTAATCCATGGCATACGTAATATAGGACTCTGTTATTATGATCATTATAAAAAGGATGTTTATTATTGTTATTTTTTTTTAAAAATATAGAATTTATTTAAAAGTCTAAGAAAATCAGTCTTCAAAAGTCTTTGAAAATATCATTTTCCAAAGGGTCGCTGTAATTCGTTAAATTTTGTTATTTCATTCTTGAAGTACGACACGCAACACATGCACTATCCGTTGGACTTACTTTTTCTGATATAATTTTATGCAAAAGGTATTTACATTTGTAAATTTATTTTACATGTTCTTGCGAAATTTTAATAATTCTATTCCCTTTCTCTCTTCTCAAGACCTGTTGCTCTGCCTTTTTTCCTCCATCTCTTCCACCCCTTCCCTAGAAGATCTTGATTGTTTTTGGAGAATCTAAGATTTGTTTGTTTTCTCGCTTTTATTTATTTATTTATTTCCGATTACCCATTGCTCTGTACATGCCGAGGATTTTCGTTTGACAATTTGTTTTTTATTGTGCACATTTTTTTTTTCTTTTTTTAATTTCTGATTACCCATTGCTCTGTACATGCCGAGGATTTTCGTTTGACAATTTGGTTTTTATTATGCACTTTTTTTTTATTTATTTATTTCCGATTACCCATTGTGCTGTACATGCCGAGGATTTTCGTTTGACAATTTGGTTTTTATTATGCACATTTTTTTTCCGATTACCCATTGCTCTGTACATGCCGAGGATTTTCGTTTGACAATTTGGTTTTCATTATGCACATTTTTTTTCTTTTTTACTTTATGCAACAGATATTCTTTTATTTGTCTCCTTCTACTTTATTTCCATAATTCTAGAATTGGCTGCTCATAGTACATGTCAAATTTTTATTCAGAAAATATTCTTCTTAGTTTATTTTATAAACATGCATATATATGTATTTCTCTCTCTCTCTTTTTGGGCGTTTTCGTAAATATGTAAATACGTAGCACCTATAGCTGTCGTTCAGTCCGTCCGTCAGTCTGTCGGTCCGTCCGTGCATCTGTCCGCATATAACAACTCAAAAACTACCCAACCGAATCGTTTGAAATTTAAATTACAAAATTATGGCATACGGGGAAATATTGTTTGGGGCGTGTTTTAATTATATTAAACTGTTTCATATTTTATAAAATTACTATACCTTGCTGCGGTTTATTACAAGTTATTTCTTGTATAGTAAAAAACAGATAGTATTTACAAAGACACGTAAAAGATTTCGACCATTATACAGTATCCGAAATACTGTATGCTATGACAGCAAGATCTGAATATTTTTTAATTTCGTAGAAGTACGAACGCACCTCATTTGCTACGCTTCACGTGCAATTTCCAACATTTTTGCTGTTGTTGTTATTTATGTAAGACATGCAACACATACATCAGTTTTGTCTTTCTGGTTCAGTTTTATGCTAAATGTATTTACATTTAAAAATTTATTTTATATATTCTTGCGAATTTTTACAAATTTTATCTTTTTTACCCTCTAGACGCTCTGCTGCATTCCTCCATCTCCTCCTCCCTGGAAGATCTTGATTGTTTTGTGAGAATCTCAGATTTAACCAAAATAAAATACTCAGATTACTTAAAGGTGTTTTTTATATGCAATACCGCTCTCTCTAAACTGTACCAGGAACAAGGGGTTATAATAGATTTCAAAAAAGCTAAATTACTAAAGAAAATATCAAATTATCAGAAGATTAAAATCATGGGATCAATTGAAATTTTATGTCGAGCTAACAATACTTGTAACGATACTTTGTCGTACGATATTCCAAGAATATGGTACAATCTGCTCAAAATCACTTGAACCCCCTTTCTATCGAATTTGGAACATTCCGACTTCCCCCCCCCCCTTTTTTTTACGTTGTCTTTGGATCAGCCCACTTCGTATAAAAGAACTCAGCCTTCGACATCTATTCTTTTGTTGTTTTAACCCTGATGATGAGCATGACATGCTCGAAAGTACTAGGTTTTGTTAATAAAAAACACCTTTAAGTAATCTGAGTATTTTATTTTGGTTATATGTATAAATAAGGTGAATTAAAGGATTCGACATATGTGATATGTTATATCATTTTAATCTTATAATCTCAGATTTGTTCGTTTTTTTCGCTTAAGTTTTTAAATTATATTTACAATTACCCATTGCACTGTTCATGTCGGAGATTTTTTTGTCTGACAATATGGTTTACTATACGAATATTGAGATAAGCTCAGAATTTTTATTTATAAACTTGCTAAAACAGTGTACATAGGGATGAAATATAGCAGTTTAAAATCTACATAGGGTAATATCCCCAGTAATTGGCACATTAAGGATTTGTCTTTAAACTTACTTCTATTTTCATTACCAAGAAATAAAATTTTCACTTGCAACTATTTTTAAATCAAAGAGTGCATATCTGTACATTTATTTTGCCCACTAAAAGCAAAAATATTTGAAACAGTATTTTTATAAAAATATATTTATAAAAAGTTGCTGCAATCACCAGTAATTGGCACTTAGACCTTTACACAATTTAAATAACCCTTTTCAACTAAACAAAATTGTTGTCAATTAAAATTTAAAATATACTATAAATCAGATAACAATAAATTGAAATGCATGCCTTTTTTAAGCCAGAGTGGAATCATTTGAAACAAAAATGGCTAATTTGATGCAAGCCATAATTGTTTTTCTTTCCTAGGCACTATTGTGATTTAGTAGCATAAATCAAAGTTATAATCTGTAAAGTAAATGAGCATATAACTGTTATATGGTCTTGCATTTTTAAAAGACTGGATGTAAATCTTATTTTAGGACACTTTTGTAGGATGTGCCAATCATTGGTGCCTGCCAATTACTGGGGGTGTTACCCTACCATTTTACGTGACGTTTAAACATTAGAAACAATGATAAATGATTATCAGGGCTAATTTTATCATTGATTCTAATATTTAAAAGTCATGCAAAATGGTGTGTAGATTTTAAACTGTTATATTTCATCCCATTGTACACTGTTTTAGCAAGTTTATAAATAAAAATTCTGAGCTTGACTCAATATACATATAGTAAACCACAGTGTAAAGTCCACTCTTAACGATGGTTTTTTATTGTGTAATTTTTTTTTTCGCTTTATGCAATGGTTTTTTCTTTTTTTTTTTTCTGTCATTGTTCTAGAATTGACTGTTCATAGAACCTGTGAAATTTTTATTCCAATAATATTCATCTTAGTTTATTTCATAAACATCCACATATATTTGCATTTTTGTATAGTTATTCGTATGATGCAATACATAACGCGAACCTGTCCAACCTTTTACTAAGCAGGGGCGCATCTCAGCTTTTGGCAAGCAATGAAGGGCGCCATTATTAACATGGCTTAAAACATGCAAGAAAATCATCTTTTAATAATAGTAGAAATATATATATGCAAATGAGTCATATTGCCCCTATAGATCTGAAGCGCCATGTAAAAGAAAAAAAAATCGAAAACAATAGTAAATTATAAATAAATTAATAATCGAAAAAAATCGAAAACAATAGTAAATTATAAATAAAATAATTTTAAATAGTAAATAAATTTCGGATAATTACATTTATTTTTATTTATTTATTTATTTATTTTTTGCGAAGAGTTAACTTAAACCTTTTTAATTGGAAGGAGCCAGAAAATGAAATATCATCTAATATTAAAATTAAATAGTAATCAGATATATTGTTAGGTTTTTGGGAGGATAAAAATATTCTGCAATTGGAGAATTGAAAATTTTTTGGAGGTGTAAATTTGCCATGATAAAAGGTACAGAAACAAAATCATGAATGGTTTCAAAGAGAGAGTCCGAAAAAACATTCATTAATGGAAATTTTTTCATGCGAATTTGTAGAAATTGTGTGGTCTGGTGGAGAAAAAGACAGCCTTTATCCCATCTTATAAAGCAGCCTAATGGGCAGTGAAACAACCTCAATAAGAATAACAAAAATAATGAACTGTCCGGCATAATTTCCAGAAGAAGGATGGCCTTTTTTTCTACATATTAATTCTTAAAGTATTAAAAAATATATTGCCGACATTTTTTTATTCCTATCGGCATAATTTTCATACAGAGTTTTATAAAGTATAAATATAAACTAGTAAAAAATTGTAACAGCGCATGGTAGTTAAAAAAAAAAAAAGAACTTATCATGGGCTGTTGTCTTTCTTTTATTACGTTGCGTATGTTATAAATGTCGATACGTGAAATACACTTGAAGAGATTTTTAAAGTAGCTCTTTTGAAAATATCAAGAATTTTAAATAAAGTATCCTTTACAAGAGAATTGTATTTAAAAATTTTAAAAAAGACTAGTCACGGGAAATCTGCATAAGGGCGCCAGAAAAACCTACAAAGGGCACCATGGCGCCCGCGGGCGCCGCGTTGGACAGCCGTGCATAACTCATGCATTGCTTGTTCCACTTAGTCTTGATATTTTTACTATAATGTAAACAAGTTTGATTACACTTCATTTACATGGCACCAGCTCTGTACATGTTTTTAATTATTAAATGTTCTGAATATAATATTAGTTTTTTTTTTTTTTTTTTTTTTTTTTTTTTTTTTTTTTTTTTTGTCAATCTTGTGGTACGACATTTGACGCATGTATTGCTGGACTTCGATTTTTTTTTTAAATTATTTTCTGTGTTAAATATGTTTGATATTATTAAGTTTTCTCAAAGAATTCAGGAAGTGTTGGAAAGTGTTTCATAATCTATGCTTAACGCATGATTTTTCTTACTTGTTTATTACAGCATGCTGTTGAAAGGAGCATTCACTGCTCAGAACAAAAAAAAAATAAGTTCCTATTTTACACATCATTTACTATTGGTAACTTACAAGAATGAACTGAAATTTATAATAAGAAAAGGTTAACATTCCTTTTGAACTAACACCTGGACGAAATTTTAAAACCTCTTGACTCCGTTTCGCATGTTAAATTCTTACTTTGTTTGCACATTCTTTTTTTTTCGAATCATCTACTTTTATTGTTTTCTAACCATATTGTTATGAGTATTAGCACAAGAAGCTTATTTTTGACATTTGTTTTTTTTCTCCTTCGTTACTTTATTTCACTGCCATATATTTTCAGTTTAGTGTCATGTATTCATTGAAGAGTAACCGAAGATAAATTTATCTGCTTTTCCGTATTCCTGAAATTTACATAAGCATGAAAAATCTAGTTATGAGATTTGCATTAAAATGAAACAACTTATCACTTTAAGAAAGTTTTTTGAATTTTATCAGTGCATTTTCGTATTTTTTCATTTTTATTTTTTATTTTTATTTTTCAGTGAAGGGCTGTGCAAATTTAACTGTATCATTTTAGGGGGGAGAGGGGGTCTAGCATATGATATATCGTAAGATATCTCTAGTGGGAAGGGGTTGCCTATTGATACCGATATCATTTCTGATCCCTTGAAATATTTCTCTTTTTATTTGTAACATGGTCTTTGGTACAAAATAGCATGTTATCTTTTTTTTAGCCTATTTTCTATTTTTTTGAAAGTACAAAATTATTATAATCACTAAATTATTATAAAACCATTTAATACTAAAATATGGAATACCCTAATGTTTAACATTTCGATTCTTCTTCATATGTGTATAATTGTACAATCACGGGTCGAGAAACCCTATATGAATTGTATTTAAAATGAATCTTATGTTTACAAATAAATAAACTAAAAGAGAAGGAATGTTGTCCGCTTGATTTGTTGATAAGAATATCTATCTGCCTCTCACCTTTTCGCTTTTCCATGAAAGTGCAATAAGTCTTTATTACTGTCAAATGCATTGTGTAACAAAAAGCTATAATAAAATTCTCTTAAATAGCAATTATTTCTTTTAATTGTTATTTGATATAAAATTTTCTTACATGCAAAGTGATATTTTATTGACTTATCTTCATTTGAATCATAAAAGTATTCGGAAAATAAATGTAACCAGTTTTGTATATCACTTTTCAAACAAAATAAATAAATTCTAGTGATAAAAAATTTTATGCACTTTGATAACGATATATTATTAAAGGGAGGGAAGGGGTTCGAGGAATGATAACGTATGATATCGGAAGGGGGAGGAAGGGGTCTAATATTACCGAAAAGTTGATAACGTTATATTCACACAGCTCCTGAAAGTGATTTCTTAAATATCTCAGAAAGGGGCAAAAATAGATTAGAATTAGAAATATTCTTGATAGGTAACAGTGCTAAAAAGTCTAATTAAATTGACAGTTTCACTAACGTTCTAGAAAAATATTTTCAGTGTAACAAGAATAGAAAACAAAACAGAAATTACACTTCAAGTGGGGCAAAAAAAGATGCATTCGCACTTAAATTGTGTTATAAATATTCATATCTCCGAGTAATAACTGATGCATTCTCATGCAAAAATGCATGAATAAAATTTTTTTTACTATCATATATTTTAGTTTCGCTAATATGGAAATAATATGACTCGATCTTAAATAGAACGTTGTCATTATGACAACCTAAAATCATTACCTATCATGGGATAACACTGAATTAATTACGTATGATAGGATTTAATAGACTGTAGAAAACTTTTATTAATATCCTTTTAAGTTCCCATTCGAATTTCATAATTTAAAATGATTCGATAAAATTCTGCAACGATTATGTTTCTTAAATTTCAAACCATTCGGTACGGTAATTTCTGCGCTGTTACAAGTGGACAGACTGAGAGACAGACTAGACGACAATTATAGATGCTACCTATTTATGTAATAACGAATACACCTAAAAACTAGTTGGATGTGGCAATACAAAATATTCTTCTATCTCATTCATGTTAATACTTCCAGAAAAATGAAACATAGCAGCTTAGCCGATTAGGTAATTTACACCAAAATCTAATCTGCAACAACTCATTTCAAGTTCTAACTGAATCTGAAATTTGATGAAACCAGTATTAGTACTTGAGGCTGAATCTTTGTAGAAATCATAAAAAAACTGGATAGAAGTGTCACCTGTTGAGTGATTTATTCTAAAAACTGAAGAATAATAATTCATATCAGGGATTAAATGTATCTGAAGTTTGAGCAAAATTTGTGCATTAGTTCCTGAGATAGAGTTATTGCAATAATCATGAATAATGCTGCGTAACCTGTTGTGTGATTTACATCAAAACGTAATCAGAATAATATTATATCAAGGACTAACGGAATCTGAAGTTTAATGAAAATCCGTCCATTTGTTCTTGAGATATAGTTATTGTGGTAATTCTGAAAAAGGCAGCATAGAAGCGCCACCTGTTGTTCGATATACACCAAAAACTAACCAGATCCAGTTTATATTAAAGTCTAACTGAATCTAACTTTTGTAAAATTCCGTGCATTAGTTCCTGAGATACAACTCCCTCAAAATTTAGTTACATACATACATACAGCCAGACAGACTCACAGAGAGACAATTTGTAAAAACATGTTTTTGGGGTTCTCTGACCCCTAAAATGTGTATATCCGTCGAAAAACTGAATTCAAAAATTTTCACGAATCCAATATTTTCTTCTTGTAAAGATAAAATAAATTAAAATGCCGTGCCTATTTTATATATTTATTATTGATAGCTTATAAGAAAGAAATAAGTTTTACAATTAGAAAAGGTTAACATACGTTTTGAACTAACACCCGGACGTCTTTTATTTTAAAACCTCTTCATTGCGTTTCGCATGTTAACTTCTTACTTTGTTTGCACATTTCTTTTTTCGAATTATTTACTTTTATCATTTTCTAACCATATTGTTATGAGTATTAGCACAAGAAGCTTACTTCCGAGATTTATTTTTTTTTACCTGTATTATTTAATTTTACTGCCAGACATTTTCAGTTTAGTGTCGTGTACGTGTATGCATTGAAGAGTAACTGAAGGTAAATTTATTTGTTTACCGTATTCCTGAAATTTACACAAGCATGAAAAAACTAACTATAATATTCCCATTAATGGGACAAGGGATACTAAAAATCAAATCTTTTAATTTTCATCAAATTCATTTTAAAATTGGTTAATGGCAAGTTCAAACATTTAAATTGAAAATTTGGTGTTGAAATAATAAAAAGATTTTAAATTATTACACATTTTTTTATTTTGAACAACAGAATAATTGTTACATTTCCAAATGCCCATGCGTGTTTTTTTAATATAACATTACTTTTTTATGTGTGTGAATCAGGTACTTTTTATTTATTAGAAAGAAAAATAGCACAAATTCTAAAAGTTCATTAAATGTGTAAAATAAAAAAAGAATTATAAAAATGCTCTATTTTTTCTTCTAAAATATTGATAGTTTTTGCATTAAGTAGCGAATTTTATGTAGCTTTATGTTAACGAAAATGTATGTTATTTAAAAGAAAAATATGTATTTTAGTAGAATATTTTTTAAAGATTGATTGGACATGGCGCATATTTTGATTTTCATTCCTTTTAATCATATAATAGTTTCACGATTTCTTTTATGGCTTTTTTTTTAATTAAGAAATTAAGCTAAATATGAAAATTAAGAATATTTTTAATGAACTAAAATTTGGGAAAATTCAATTATTTACATTAACTTCTAAAAGTAATTTTCAGTGTTAAGAATTAAAATACACAATTTATTCTTCTTATGTGAAATCATTTACGCAGACGATACGTACGCATTTTAAAAGAAATATATTAAGGTTTATATATATACAGGGTGATTCTAAATTTTTTGTACAATAAAAAAGGGGTGATAGTACACATCAAGACAAACAATATTAAATAGGAGACCAAGTCCTATTTAATATTATTTATATAGTACTATTTATATAGTACAAGGGCCCCAAACGTTTTCCAAAAGAGATAGCCGCCATTAAAGTTTAGGGACCAAAATTTCAAATAAACATAAAAAACAGAAAAATCGGTCGATTGATTTGAGGTTTTCACTAAAATTATTCTTTATGCCGGCATTTTCTTGAAATTGAATTATAAAGATAAATTTTTAAAAATGCCGATAGAGGGCGCTTTAGACTTTGGAGTAACGAACAACTAGTTTTTGTCGGTATTTTTTGTACCTCATTAAATGTTTTCAGAAGCATAAACTCAAACTTAAATTTTGGGCTCAAAATCTGAAAGTTGGGAGTAGTTAAATAGCACAAATTGAACTGTGTTCAGAGGGTTCAAATTTCAAATGATTTTAAAAAAGGGAAAAATTGGTTCATTGATTTGCGGTTTTCACTAAAACTATTCTTTATGTTGGTATTTTCTTAAAAATAAATTATAAAAATAAATTTCAGAAAATGTCGATAGAGGGCGCTTTAGACTTTGGAGTAACGAACAACTATTTTTTGCCATTTTTTTTTTTTTTGCATCCCATTAGATGTTTTCGGAAGCTTAGACTTAAACATAAATTTTGAGCTCAAAATCTGAATAGTAGGGAGTGGTTAAGTAGCACATACTGAACGGTGTTTAAGGGGGAGGGGGAGGTTCAAATTTAAAATATTTATAAAAAATGGAAAAATTGGTCGATTCCTTTGCGGTTTAAAATAAAACTATTCTTTAAGTCAGTATCTTCTTGAAAATAAATTTTAAAGATAAATTTAAAAAAATTCCGTTAGAGGGCACCTTAAACTTCAGAGTAACCAACAATTCATTTTAACCATTATTTTTTTATTCTAATTAAATGCTTGTAAAAGCTTTTTAAATGTTTTCGGAAGCTTAGATTTAAACTTAAATTTTGAGCTCAAATTCTGAATCTTTATGAGGGGTTAAGAAGCGCAAACTGAAGTGTGTTCAGGAGTTGAAATTTAACTTTCCTTCCTCCTCGAACACAATTCAATTTTTCGCTACTTAAACACTCCCAATGATTCAGAATTTGAGCCCAAAATTTAAGTCTATGCATTTTAAAGCATTTAATAAGATTAAAAAAAATAACAGTTAAAAATAGTTGTACGCCACTCCAAAGTCTAAGCCGCCCTCTATCGGCATTTTGTGAAAGTTATCTTTAAATTTTATTTTCAAGAAATTGCTGACTTAAAAATTAGTTTTAGCGAAAACCGCAAACGAATCCAACCAATTTTTCCGTTTTTTACAATCATTTGAAATTTGAACTCTCTGAACACAGTACAGTTTGTCTACTTAACCACTCCCGGCTATTCAGATTTTGAGCTCAAAATTTAAGTTCAAGTCTAAGCTTACGAAAGCATTTAAAAAGATGCAAAAAATAACGTCAAAAAAGAGTTGTTCGTTACTCCAAAGTCTAAAGCGCCCTCTATCGGCATTCTTTGAAAATTATCTTTATAATTTATTTTTACGAAAATATCCATATAAAGAATAGTTTTAGTGAAAACCGCAAATCAATCGACCAATTTTTCCGTTTTTTATTATCATTTGAAATTTGAAGCCTTGAACACAGCTCAGTTTGTGTTACTTAACCACTCCCAACTATTCAGATTTTGAGCTCAAAATTTAAGTTTGAGTCTAAGTTCACGAAAACATTTAATGAGATTCAAAAAATACCTGCAAAAAATAGTTGTTCGTTATTCCAAAGTCTAAAGCGCCCTCTATCGGCATTTTTTAAAATTTATCTTTATAATTTAATTTCAAGAAAATGCCGACATAAAGAATAATTTTAGTGAAAACCGCAAATCAATCGACCGATTTTTCCGTTTTTTTATGTTTATTTGAAATTTTGGTCCTTAAACTTTAATGGCGGCTATCTCTTTGGAAAACGTTTGGGACCCTTGGTCTCCTATTTAATATTGTTTGTCTTGATGTGTACTATCAACCCTCTTTTATTGTAAAAAAAATTTAGAATCACCCTGTATATATGAAGTTGCAACAAAAGAATTTTAAGCGAATGTTAAGAGATAACTGTAAAACAAGAAAAGAAAAAAGTTCCTCAAAAGTATGCAAATTTCAATGACAAAATAATTTTTACATGTTTTTATTTAACTGAATCTGGTTCTTTTTATGTAAGGTTTAAATTCTGTAGTGGATTTATGAGCCTCTTCCTGATGTACTAGAACTATAAAAATTACTTTCACAACTGTACTTCCGATGAAAATTCAACATTTTAGTGCTTTTAGAACTGAATTATAAGTTAATAAATTAAATTTAAAGCTTTTAAGAAATCAATTTTGAAATCCTTAGAATATAATTTAAATTATTTTTAATTTTTTACTTTTATTTGGTATATCATAAAATCATAAAAAGAAACAATGCAAAAATTACTCATTTTTTTAATAAATTCATTATTTTCTGCTTTCTAACAAGCGAAAAAATAGTGAATTTTTTCATAATAAAGTTTGGTGATCAAGCCAACTTAATATATTGTAGTACAAATTTTTGAGGAAAAAAAAAAACCTAAAATGCAAATTTAAAACTAGGCATGATTTCCAAGATGAACACTGAATGCTTATTAAAAAGTATTTTGGTTTTATGTGTGTTGTTAGCCCCGAATTCGTATTATTTTGCTTTATCATAGGTAATATGAAGATGAAACCACACTTTTTATTTGTAGTTCCAAAGTATTTGTGGGCCGGGGGATTCTGTAAGTTTTGATTTTATTCGTTTTGATTTATTTTAATTTATTTTTTCCATGTTTCAATGTGGTAATTTAGTTTTAAATTCAATGGTTTATATATTGTTTTACAATTAACGGTTATACATACATATATATATATATATATCCTCCTTTTACTTTAGTACTTATGTCACAATTTGTCTCGTAACTCCTCATACAAACAATAACATTCCATCAAATCTACCCAATATCTATAAGGTTTTGAGAAGAATTTGAGGTTTATCATTATTTAACATAAAAAATGTATGTATTTTACAAAGTAGTTATAAAGCATATTAGATATATGAATCATATAATTACTTTTGTTATAATTTTAAAGCATGTGAAATTTTATTTTATTTTTATGCACTAAATTTAAAAGTATAAAGTTTTTTAAGACTCTTTATAAGGCATGTATAAAAGACCCAATTTCGAACTGCTATAATATCTGGAATAATTGGTAAATTTATGAATATGTAATTGTAATTATAAGTGTCAACTGTAAAGGAGAAAAAAACCTTTGGCTTTCTTATTTATGTTGTCCCCTCCCCACCCCCCCCAAAAAAAAGTGTTATTTAACAAATTACAGCGATTGCTTGGAAAATGACATTTTCAAAGACTAAAATTTTAAGAACTTATAAATAAATTCTATATTTAAATTAATAATGATAATAAACATCATTTTTGTAATGATCATAGCCAATCCCATATTAGATAAACCATGCATTAAACATTAATATCTCTAGACCAATGATAAAAAAGCAGCAGTTTATAGATATACAACTTTAATTGTTTAAATTGTGCATTTTTATTTGATGGAGTGAATCAGACTGACTTCTGAACGCCCCGTATTGCGTACGACATATATTAAACATTAATATTCCTGGACCCATCATGAACAAATTTAAAATGAAATTTCAGTTTTACAATTTACGGAACTGCAAATTTTTAAACTTCTAAACATCGCATATTTAAAATTTTTACACCGTTGCGTTGAGAAAACAAATGCGCTTTTAAATGAAACATGTTTGAAATCTTTATTACAATTTGTTTTCAAATTATTATTATTATTTTAAGTTTTTATTACTTTTTTGTCATCGTGGCAAAAAAAGTATTCCATTTTTGGACATTAAACATGGATGAATCAGAAAACGAATAAAATAGAAAACAGAAGTATTCCAGTTTTGGACATTAAACATGGACCAATCATAAAACGAATGAAATAAAATATGTTGCGTAATTCAACCAATAAAATGATTCTGATATGCTTCAGATTTCCCAATTCTCTACTGAGGACAACAGCTATTTTCCAAATAGTTAAAAATAATAATAAAAGAAAAGAAACAAGAATATCAATTTAATCACATAAAAAAGAGAAACAAAAGGGTTAAAACAATTGCATTTTAACCAAGATCATTTATGTAAATACTTTCTTTACGAAAAAAAAGTATATATATATTGTTATAGAACGATACCTTAAACTCCAATTCAATATATTTTGTTCCCGAAAATAAACATCTTATACCAAAATCATTCATTCTTTACTTATACCTCATTTGAAAATACTTTTACAAAAAAAAAAATTAAAAGCTTTAATTATAATTTTGAATTCCTGGTCGAATAAAATAACAATAGTTTTATATTTTTAAAAAATAATTTAAAACCAATATAAATAAGGCATTAAATGTCAATTATATTTTCCATAAACAACAGAAAAAAAGATTTGTAAAAAAACAAACCTGAATGACTCAATGCATTACATGAAAATAAATTAGAGTTTATTTTCAAGTACATTGAACGCTCTATTTTTGTTTATATCGTATTTGAAAATATTTTCCCAAAAAAATTTCAAGTTTTAATTACTATTTTGTCGATTGAGATAGTAACAGTACATTTTTTAAACGTTTAAAATCTATAAAAATAAAACATTCAACATTAATTATTTTTTTTACAAACAATAGAAAAAAATTATAAAATAACAAAATTGAATTGTCAATAGTCATTAACGATCAATATAGTTTGGTATAATAGATTTGGGAAAACCGTTTATAGTTTTGATTTATGTTATATTTGTTTTTTAATAAAAAACTGGCTCGTAAAAATACCTCCGAAAGCTAAGCTTATTTCCATTAAATTGTCATAAAACAAATTTTAATTTTTAAAGTTTGTTAAGATATACAAGGAAGTATTTTTTTTAATTTATTTAATTTACGGGTATATATCAATACTCTTTTATACTCTTTATTTATTGATTTTTTGTTTAAACACATTGATATCCCAGTGCGTTGAACTCCAAACCAAGTTTTTTCTCTTTTTCTTTTTCTTTTCTTTCTTTCTTTCTTTTTTTTTTTCCATAAGCATATCCTAACGAGATTATCATTTCTTGTTTACATCGTTTAAATACAATTTTTTTAAATAATTAATTTTTTTTTTCATTTTTTATTTCTATTTTGAATCTTTCGTCGAACAAGATAACAAGAGTTTTAAACTTTTTAATCATTTAAAATCCATGAAAACAGTGATATAAATGGCAATTATTTTTTCCATGTACCCAAAAAAAAAAAAAAAAAAAATCCAATATCGAATTAAAATGCCGTTTTAGCATTTTGCCAAATTTTTCCCAGTGTCACAAAAACATCATTTTAAAGTTTTTATAAACGTGTATTTTTATGTTATAAACGTTATATTTGTATTCTGTTAAAAAAATAAAAGAAAAGTAAATAAAAATTTTTTTAATTTAACAAATTACAATGACTATTTGGAAATTGATATTTTCAAAAACTCAAGTTTTAAAGACTTATAAATAAATTCTATATTTAAATTAATAATAATAATAAACATCATTTTTAGGATGATTATAACAAGTCAACAAATTATTTATTACGTACGTCGTGCATTAAACTTTAACATTCCTAGACCAACGATAAAAAACAGTAGATTAAAGATAGACAACTTTAACTGTTTGAAATGTGCTTTTTATTTGATGGAGATAATCAGACTGACATCTGAACGTCTCATATTACGTACGACATGGATTAAACATTCATATTCCTGGACCCATCACAAAAAAATTTTAAATGAAATTTCAGTTTTACAATTTTCGGAGCTGCAAATTTTTCAACTTCAAAATATCGCACATTTTAAATTTTTACACCATTGCGTAAAGAAAAAATGCACTTTTTAATGAAATTTGTTTGAAATCTCTATCACAATTTCTTAAATTATTATTATTTATTTATTTTTTTTAAGTTTTAATTACTCTTTTTGTCATCGTGGCAACAGAAGTATTCCATTTTTGAACGTTAAACTTGGACCAATCAGAAAACGTATAAAATAAAAAAACAGAAGCATTCCATTTTTCGACATTAAACTTGGACCAATCAGGAAATGAATAAAATTAAATAAGTTGTGGAATTGAACCAATCAAAAGATTAAGGTATAAGGTATCCTGGGGTAATAACGCCACGTTAAGGTTCTACCAATTTTCACGGCTTAGTTTTAGATTGTAATTTTCAAACAAATATATGATTTGATACAGCAACTCATTGACTATCTATATAAGAAAAATAGTTTAACAGATATGTATTCATAAAATGTAATGGCGTGATTTCTTGACCCTTGTTATTTGGCGTTATTACCCATATAGGTGGGTAATAACGCCATGCAAACAAAACTATAAAATAAGATGGAATAACAGCATGTAGATTGTCCAATTCTAAAAATACAAACTCTACATCTCTAGAAATTGACAAATTGCATTCTAAGCTATTGAAAATGTTCAATTTTTTGTGAAAGTGTAAGAAAAATAAAGGTGTGGTGTGAGGGGGGGGGGGAGGCAAAAGAATATAAGATTCTACTTTTTGCTTAAAAAGAACCGTTTAAATAGAATTACTTGAAACATTGCACGGTTTTAACTGTGTTTATTTGAATCAGTATTTAGGATGTAGTTCGGCCACTGTTGGGAATCAGCCGATGTATTTATGCCAAGGATTGGCGTTATTACCCCGGTAGACTTATTGTGCAGTACATTTTAAACTACAAATTATCTCGAGAAGATATCCAAAGTCTTCTACAACATTTTGGAAGTAGTACATGAAATGCACTACAAATTTATGTAATAAACAAAGTATTTCTGGATAAAAAAATAGTCTTCACATCACAAAACGTATATCGCAAATTTTAGATCAAGCGTTAATTTTAGTTGCTTGTAAAAACAATAAGACCTAAAAATGAAACAAATTAACTTTAAGCTGTTTTTCCAAATTATATGACTCAGAGTCCTTCTGCGCAGAGCACATGGGTGTCATTTACCAGATTATTTCATAATTATGCATAATATTAGCACTTGGCGTTATTACCCCGCCTGGCGTTATTACACCAGAACACCTTATTTTTGATTTCCCAATTCTCTACTGAGAACAACAAATAGTTAAAAAAAAAAATATTTGCAAAATAACAATGATGAATGACCCTGATAGTCATTAACGATCAGTGTAGCTTCATATAGAAGGATTGAAAAAATATTTTTATAGTTTCGATTTATACTCATATTTTATTTACAGTTTTTTTATTTTACATATTTTATTTACAGAGTAGAAATGCAGCAATTTTTATGCGTAAAAAATCTTAAGGTCAAGTTTGTATTGATTAAATTGTTGTAAAATTGTTTTTAATTTTTAAGTTTCGTTAAGTTACATAAAGAAGTTTTATGTAAAGTTCGGTTTTCCATATAAACCAAGCAGACTTAAACTTTCAATAGCGATTCTTGTTTATCTCAAGTATTTTCACAAAATAATTTTAAATTTTCCCAAGTTTAATTGCTATTTTGTATACCCTTGTCTAACAAATTATTTCAGGTACAATTCTGCTTGTTGTTTAATCCTTTCGGGTCCGAAGTTTTTTTAATTTTGAGTGAAAAATTACTTTTACATTAATAATGTTAATACTAGAATCCGAACAGATTTACTGAAGTTTAATAAAAATGTCATTGCCTGAAACATAATGAATGTTGTTGTTTTGCATAATATTCAATTCATTTTCATATGAAAATAGACTAAGGAAGAGTTTTTGAAAAATATTGAATAAAAAAAATAACAGATATTATAACTTTCTAATACTTTTTACGTTTTATCACACATTATTCTTTCAGGAAAGTAATCTTTATTTAAAATTTAATGAGTGAAATATATGTTCAAAATAAAAGAATCGCAAACGGTGAAAAGAGAATTAGGCAAATATTTATTATTATTAACAAGGTAGAACCCGTCAAATTTTGACGAAAGAAAATGTTTAAGAAGGAACTGTTTCATCGAAGATGAAACTGTTCGCTATCGAAGATGTATTATAATAAACCGCTATAATTATCGCTATTTCTTTTCGCTATCGAAGATGTATTATAATAAACCTATAAGACTGGTTATAGTAAAAAATGCATTTTATATTGCTACGTCTGGTTCTTAAACAAACTATATTTATTGTCAAATTTCTATAAAAAGCAATTGTAGAAATTGTTAAAATTAAACTTTAATTGCACATGTCAGCAGTAAAAAATAATAAAGATATGTTATTATGATAAAGTTATCAATTAAAGCCCTTATGCTAGCATTCCAAAATGAAAAAAATCAAAATTTATTCAACTTTCACTCAATCATAGAATTTTTTCCCCATAAAACGTAAATATGGCATCATTTTCACCATATCAAAATTTACAAATGCACATTTCGCATCTGTATTCACCTTTTCAAAAAAATTGGCATTTTAATTTGATCATTTTGATTCAAAACTTGATGTCTCAATACTATTAGCTGAAACAGATATTAAACTGTTGATATTCTTTTATGTGTAAATCAAATCAAAATTCACAGGGTTGTATAACAGAATATATTTAAGTTTAAATTTTTCCGCTTTTAATGAGAAAAATGGTAACATAAAGATACAGCAATCAATTTTTCCCCCTTTTTCCTTTGCTTTTAATAGAAATGGAGTACTCGTGTTGCCACAATTAGAAAAGCGGTATTAAAAGCTACAAAAAAATTAATATTTCAAAAACAAATTAAGATACAGCTTTCAAACAAATTTCATTTAAAAGTACATTTTTTCCCCTACACGATGGTGTAAAACTTGGAAGGGAGCGATATTTAGAAGTTAAAATGTTTTTAGTAACAAAAATTGCAATACCGAAATTCATTTAAAATTTGAAAGTGTTGCCATGCGCAAAATGACGTATGCGTTACGCACAGATACGTTTGGTCTTTATAATATAGATATTACTAAATGTCTAAACGTAAACGAAATCATGTTGTAAATGCATAGACACATACTAGCATTTGTCACGTAAACAGTAACAAAAGTATTTATTAAAACAGTATAATGCTCAATTAAAAGACATGAACTATTAATAGTACATCAGACTCGAAATTGTTAAAGTCTGCATATCGAATGGCTATTACTCTTTGCCAATAAAGCAAATTATATAAACATTCAAGATAACAAACTGAATGATTCTTATAATCATTTATGATCAATGTGATCTTTTTTATTAAAAATTTAAAAAAAAAATCTTTTATTATTTCAACTTATACTTTGTTTTGAACAAAACTTTAGTGCGTAAAACCTCGTCATTAAATCAAGCTTACTGTCATTAAACTGTCGTAAAGCAGTTTTTAATAGCTAAAGTTCATTAGGAAATATGAGGAAGTATTTTTCATTCATTTATTTTATTTTATTTATTTATTTATTTTTTATTTATTTATTTATTTATTTATTTGTCATGGTATACATGGAATTTCAAGACACTTTTTCTACGCTATTTATTTATTCAATGTATTGTTGGAATACACTGATATCCCAATGCGTCTAATTCAAATTCAATTGATTTTTTTCCCCATAAATAAAACGGTTTAATAAAGTGAAATTTTCAAATTTTGTTTATCAGACTTAAAAGCATTTTCGAAAAATAATTTGAAATTTTCTCACGCTTAATTGCTATTTGAAATCCTTTTCTAACGATATAACAAGAGTTATATACTTTTTTAATCAGTCAAAATCCATGAAAACACTGATATAAGTGCAAAATTTTTTTCCATTAACAACAACAACAACAAAAAGAAATATTTATAAAATAACATGGATAAATGATTCTGATAGTCATTAGCTATCAATGTAGCTTGATATGAAAAAAATAAGAAAAACTGTTTTCACAAGTTTTTGATTTATCTTCGTATTTGTTTTTAGAACAATTTTGTGCGTAAAAAAATCTTCATGTCAAGTTTATTTCCGTTATTTTGTCGTAAAACAGTTTTTAATTGCTGGTATTCGTTAGGATAGATAAGGAAGTCTTTTTCATTAGTTTATATATTTATTTATTTATCTATTATTGCCCACTTTAAAGTTTCTTTGCTGTAGTATACTAATAATTTCAAAATATTTCATGTTACACTGTTTATTGATTTAATTTAATGTTAGAAATTGATTGATTAATGTTGAAAATTGATTTAATTTAATGTTAGTCGTTTCTTAAGTAAATTCCAATTAAATATTTTTGGTGTGTGTGTGTGTGTATTTTTTTTCTTTGAAATATTATATGAAACCATCTGTGCGATCTGCGATCCCACTAACCCACTTGTTGATCCAATCAAAATGAAATATTGCATTTTCCTCTTATGATTTTATAGAATTTTCGTTTTCAGCTGACCCACGCAGGACTCTCAACTCTTCCAAAATTTCGAGAAAGTCGAGACATAAAATTCAAACAAGAGACACTTTATAGAAAGTCCTTATCTCCAGATACTCATCCTCCATGCGTAGGCTTGAGATGAGTTACTCTTAATTCTCTTCGGCGTCTCCAGATTTGAAGTTTAGCGCTAAACGGACGCCACACATAAAATCGTTTGCTGCGTGCATGGATCTCGTTTTCCAAATTCAATTGCCGGTAGTCGTTTTCAAATGGAATAAACAACTGATATCCTCCATTAAACTAAATTAAATAACTATAAATTACGGTCCTATTATATCATAAGCATTTTTTTTATCTAATTTCTACAAGTGTAACTTTGAAGAAAATGTTTTGAGCGGCTGCATTACAAAGCTTTAAAAAAAAACATTAGTTTAAAATAAACACTAATTTTAGCAAAAAATACTGCTTTTTTTTTTTTTCACAAAATGGCACTTTTTGTGATCTTAAAATTTTTTCCTCGTTGAATATACAGTCGGCTCCCGTTAATTCGAACTCGTCGGGACGACAAGAAATATTCGAATTATCCGAAGTTCAAATTATGAAAACATGAAATGAAACATTTTCAATACGGTACTACTACAAAGGAATTAATGTTATAGTGTTTTTAAAATTTATTTCGTCTGTTATCATTAGAATATGACTTAATATTAAATTAGAATGGAAAAATACATAAACTAATTAAAAGATTAGAAACAAGCGCAATGGAAGAAAAATTTAAAGCGTCACTGATAGACAGATTCTAAGAAAATGGATATCAATTGCATTGCATTATATGTACACTCGTTCGGAACAATTTTCACAAAAATAATAAAAAAAAAAGTTATTCAAATGATCTGAAATCCGCGAGCAAGAAAAGAAAAATGAAAAATCGGAATTCTTGTTAGTTCGAATTAAACGAAGTCAAGAGAAAATGAGTTCGAATTAATGAAAAATTTTAATGTTATTCTGCCATTGAAAATTTCGGGACTTCATGTTTAGTTCGAATTAAGCGAAGATTCGAATTATCCGATTTCGAATTAACGGGAGTCGACTGTATATTCTTAGCTTACTAAAGATGAATAAATTGATTTCAAAATAAAAATAAATGTATAAGTTATCATGAAGACATTACTTTAAAGAATTTACAAAAAAAAAAAAAAAAAAAAAAAAAAAATACTTGTTTTAGTTAGATTTTTGCAGAAATGTTACTTACTGGTTAGGTCTGCATAATGGTTTTACTCTGTTTGAACTTTAATGAGTATGTAGTGTATGTGAATGTTCTTTTTCACCTTAAAATTAAAAATACTATATTAAACTTATAATCGTAGAATACCTTTCCAGAATTGCATGGAACAATTTTATTTCATTTCCCGTTCAGTTTTAAATATTTTGTGTTTGGTTCGGTTTTGAAAACACGATTTTTTTGGTTGGGGAGTGGAGATAGGGGGGGGGGGGGTATGATCTGATGTATATGAAATATATTTTTCGTATTCACTCGACCCACGTAAGATTCTAACCCGATCGTGGTCTTCAAGAAAGTCGTGACATTAATTTAAACAAGAGACACATTACAGAAAGTCCTTATCTCCAGATACTCACCCTCCATGCGTAGGCTTGACATGAGTTACTCTAATTCTCTTCGGCGTCTCCAGTTTTGAAGTTTAGCGCTAAACGGACGCCACACATAAAATCGTTTGCTGCGTGCGTGGATCTCGTTTTCCAACTCAACTCCCAATTGCCGGTAGTCGTTTTTAAATGGAGCCGATTCGATGGACTGATAGAAGTCCTAATGAGTGCCGATGGAGGTAAATGTAGAAAAGAGAAAAAAGTACTCTTGTTTGCACTCAAGAAGATTTCTAGTTTATTCAAGGACGCTCGTCGACCTTTTTTATTCGCGGGTTGAAGGCCACTTGCCTCTCGGTTGAAATGGGGTAGCGCATTTTATTTATTCTTCTTCAACAGGACAGGTGACTTTAAGACAATATTGTTTAATCCGTAATAGGGGGCTAAGAGTCTACACTAACTAGTCACTCAAAAGAACCCGGATGATAAATTTATGTTAAGTCAATGGGGGCGTTCTTTTCAAATATCTTGCTCAAATTTTAATGTTTTTGAACGATGTATTTGCAAAGGATAGCTGAGGACAACTAATTTTAAGGCTAGTCTTTTCTTTTTTGATTTTGGTTTCAGATTTAAAACAAAATACTTTAATTTTCGGAGCCGATTTGAAACTGAATTTTAAACTGTCCTAAGATAATATATATATATATATATATATATATAACCAAAATCAAAAAATTAAAAACCACCCGTAAAACTTGCCATCTTCAGCTATCTTTTGCAAAAACATCGTCCAGAAAATATTAAAATTTGAGTAGATATTTGAAAATACTGTCCCCATAGATTTAACATTATCATCCGGGTCTTTTTGATTGACTAGTGGAGGCTCTTAAATCCTGTATTGGGTTGAGTTGTTTCATTTTTTTTTTTTCGTTGCGGGCAGGGCTTGACTAAATGGCAGCTTCATATGGGCTCCCTATTTGTGACGATCCTTTTGGACATACGCAGGATTTTCAAGACCTGTATTTGCATTTCATGGTTTGGCTCGCATGAACTCTTATATCTCTAAACGAAAAAAAGAGTGTTTTTTTTTTCCATCATCTCTTAAAATTGGGATCATCTTGTAGTAAAAAATGTCAGATGTTTCTGAATATGTAAAAATGTACTGTAATCAAAAACGAAAATATATAGTGTCCTCTTCTAACTCAGCTAAGGTTTCGAAAAACGTTCCTTTACCTCTAAAAATCCCAGAAAGTTATTTGTTTTCGAAATTTAAATAAGAATTCATAAAAATTAATTTTTATTAGCTGCCCGTCCATTTCGGAAACGTTTCTAAGTAGCTTTTACTGTATAATAATCACTTTTTTCAAATCAAAATATCACTTATTCGTATTCTATCAATTTTGAAGTAAACATTTTCAGCTGCATAACTGATTTTGTGCATGCAATTGTAGCAAAAAAATGCTAATTTTCATATTAATGTTAATACTGATAATATTGTATGTTTGTCTATTAAACGTGCTTTCTGAATATCAAAATATTTTCGTATGCATTGGTAGCATCCGAAAAAGTGATATTTTGATTTGAGAAAAGTGATTATTGTACTGTAAAAGCTACTTAGAAACGTTTCTGAAATGGACGGGCAGCTAATAAAAATTACTTTTTATGCATTTTTCTTTAAATTTCGAAAACAAATAGCTTTCTGGGATATTTAAAGGTAAAAGAACGATTTTAGAAACCTTAGGTTAGTTAGAAGAGGTTACTGTATATTTTCGTTTTTGATTACAGTGCATTTTTATGCATTCAAAAACATCTGACATTTTTTACAGTGTTGTATGCATATGTAAACAGTATCTAGTGCGAAATTTATGAATGAAACTGTGCCAGTTCAGCATAATCAAAAAAAAAAAAAAAATTATGATTAGATATAAAAGGGAAATCTCCGGAATAATGCTTGCACTGGTGTCCCGATATTTCAAGTTGGGTCCTGGTTGCGGGTCGGATCGACTTTAAATGTCTGGTGTTCGAGTCGGTTTAGGGTTATATATATATATTTTTTTTTTTTCGAGTCGGATTTGGAAAAAGAAAGTTCTGAATGTTTTCAAAATGGAAAAACTATATGTGTGAATATCAACGACTGTATAAGTGTTCATTTTTATACAAAAGAAGTAAAATTCTTATTAAAGACATTATTCTACACTACTTTTCCATAAAAAATACGTAGCGGAGGTACCACAGTTATTACAATATTCTTACGACAGTTAATGTTCTTAAGCATTCTCTCTTGAATAAATAATTCTTAAAATTAGAGGAATAAAAAGGCAAGTGGTAGGCGATACTTATTATTAATATATATGGGCTAACAACTATTAGATAAGTAAAATAAGGAGATGGACAATCTACCTGGAACATCAAAATGTCCCTTAACTCGGAAGATACAAAATTTTATGTTTATCAATGGTCTAAAAGTACAATTCTTTTACTCCTTCACTCCTCCAGAGGTGCCCAGAGCTTTGGTGACGCAAGATGCGTCATAAAATTTAGTTTTGGGGGGAATTTGAGAAAAAGTTCACTTTTTTTTGGGGGGGGGGATTTTTAAATTCTTAATATTTCCCTTTTTGTACTGTTAAAAAAATCTTGATTTTTTAATATCACTTTTAAATTTTTTCAACATTTAATTTCCAGGAAAGTTTCTGTTTTCTTTCTTTAAATTCTAGATAAGGGCAATAAGAACTCATTCTGCTATACTGAAATCGCTATCTTTTGTAAATCTTGATTCTTTTAATAGCACTTTTAAATTTTTTCAACATTGAATTTTCAGAAATGGTCCTGTGTTTTTTTTCTTCTCTAAATTCTAGATAAGGGCAATATGAACTCATTCTGCTATGCTCAACTCGCTATCTTTTGAATTGCAGTAGATTATAAGTAGAATACATTTAAAATTGATATTCTGTTTAGGGGAGGGGGGTCGATGTTAAAGTATGAAGATTTTTTTGGGGGGGGGGAATTTGCGTCATTGGGGGTTTTTTTGGGGGGGGGGGTCACCACTGCACTCCTCGGTTCTTCAGAAATCTTTTCCGTAAAAAATAGTCTGAAGCCTACACTGCTATTACATTAATAAAACATAAGAAGAATAAAAAAATATAAATTAACTAATTAAAAAGGAAAAAACAACAAGAAAAAGTAGTGGTAAATTAGAGATTTGAACTTATCACACCCAAACCCGAAGCAATTTGTGTCAGCAGAACCCAAGCCACCGGATTCCGATACCAAAAGTACGCAGTAGAAAATTATCTATAAGATTTTAAAATCGTTTCCGGATTAATTTTTTCATTTAAAAGAAACAAGTATTAAGAACAAGTCCTATATATTCTCTCATGACAATGTTTTGTTATTTTGAAGTCCTTGAAAATCTGCTTAAAGTAGCGAATTTGTTACATATTATCCATAACCAATAAAAAATTGGAAAAGTCGCTTTTATTCTTTTAAAATAGTATTGTAATCTCTAGACACGAGTACTGTTCTTTCAGTAATTCTGGAAAAGGAAACAGAAAACATGAATAGATAAGGAATATTCACAGATTCTTTATGTTATACTAATAGTGACCATGCAGAGACTTTAGAATCAGATAGAATACATATCATTATATCTAGAGTTGTAAAAAACCCACAGTTTTTGAGGGACGGGAATAAACCCGGGAATTTTGGGGAATAAATCCGGAATATTGGGGAATATTGGAAATTTTGAAGAAGTTTTGAAAGTAAACAAAACCAGAAACCAGTCATTTTTCAACTTGAAATTTTTCATTTTAAGACATAAAATGCTCATTGTTCTGAGAAATTTAAATGGATTTTTTATTAATTAACAAGACTTATTATTTTAACACTTTTGCAACTTTTTAAATTCCTAAAATTCAACAGATTTACAACAATGGTGACTAAATCTATGAAGATTTGAATTAATGAAGATCTCTTAAAAATTAAAATTGTTCACTTTCTGTTACCTGGCATATCCAGCGTATGTTCTTTATTTAATTTTTCTGTTTACGTAGAATTTGAGAACAAGGGTGATGTTTGCATTTATAAATAAATCTGTCATTTCCCTTTCTAACTTATTAATATTTTAATGTATTTAGTTTTCACTTAAACTCTACTGGTTTTGTTTACGTTTCTTATTTTAAATATTTTTATGCATTCAATCAGTAAGTTTCATAATACACAAATAGTTGTAATGACAGATTTATTATATTTGATGTCTTGTCTTTTCAATATAAAATTGGACAGAATAAGGACGGCATCAGAGAAAAGCAGAGAAAACGTGCTCTGATGTTGATTATCTTCCGAGTTATCTTCGCTTGGCTCGCTCAGAAGAAGAGTTGAGTTATTCTTGCAATTACAGTTAAGACTAAAATAATTGAAAACATTACAAAAATATTAAATAATAAATTAAATATTTCAATGTTTAAAACGTTCTAAAAACTCCCGGAAATTTTCAAAATTTCTTTCCCGAAAAACCCGGTTTATTCCCGGGAATAAACCCGGTTTTTTCCAGCCTTTGCAACTCTAGTTATATCCCTACAGTAGCAATTCAGTTCGTTTTCAAAATGATTTTTAAAGGATTGAAAAACACTTTAAGACACTTAGACTGCATTCTTGTTCCCCAATTTTTCATTTTTAAAACTTTCCGGCATAACTTAAAAGTATTTATAAATTCGGATTGTCTGTCTATCTGTCTGTCCGTGTTCTAACTCACGTAAATAAACTTGGATCGCCATGCGATTGATAAATGTTAATGAGGTTTACTAGGACATGCTTGGTATTGATAACGAAGGCACAGGGACCCACAGGGCGACTTACAGGGGCATTCAAAGAAACTCCGTTTCCTTTCAGTGTATTGGAAAATAATCGTTTTCTGACGTCATATCACTGGTGGTAACATTCTAAATAATCAATTTTTCTTTTTCTTTATTTTATTTTATTTCATTTTATTTTCAAATTTAAATGCTTCTAAACATCACATAATTTTAGTTTTCACACCATCGAAAAGGGAAAGTGTACTTCTAAATGTAACTTGTTTAAAAATTGTATGTTAGTTTATTGATATCTTATTTCGCGTTGTATATAAAGTAACTTTCAAATATCCTTAAAAAAATGTATGTCTATGGCATATTAATTACGGAAGATTAATGAGTATACAAATAAAACATTATAAATAGTTCAGCAATTCCGTTTCTGACTAATCTTTCATAACGAAATTAGCGCACTTTATGCCTTTAAAAAAAAAAAAAAAAAACTAAATAAAAACTAAGCACAAGCACTGAAATAATCAAAATAAAAAATATTGCTATAAATGGCAAAGTCCTTGGTAACTTTTTGCGCTATTAACTTCTGGTATGCGGTTAATTTGAATGTATCGCTTTTAATAAAGTATAGAATATTATTTGCATACGTTTTTATGTAAAAGATTTTTTCTTGTTGTTAAGGGGCAAGCTAAAAATTTTAAAACTAACCCTTTCGGTACGTAATTTTTTTCAGTTTCTAGAAAAAATATCTTTACGTTAATAATGTTAACATTAGCTATCCAAATAGATTAATTAGTGTTTAAAGACTATTTCATTGTCTTAAAGATAACTAATGTTGTTGTTTTGCGTACTATTAATTTCATATTCATATTAGAATAGGCTAAGGAAGACTTTTCGGAGTTGTTTAGAAATATTGTATTACAATAAGATTTAACTTATAGAACAACTTTCTAAAACTTTTATTGCGCTTTATTGCACATATAGTTTTTTTCAGGAAAGTAACTTTTATTTTAAGTTTAATGATTGAAATACGTTTATGCTTGAATTCTAAAAAAATCGCTAACGGCACAAAGAAAAATAAGCAAATAAAGTAATTATTATTATTAATAAATAAATAAACATACATTAAGTCATATAATAAATACATAGGCATATAAAAACATCCATTATTTTCTAAATAAATAAATAAATAATACATTTTTATAATCCTGCAAGTTTGAATTAAATTCTTTAGTTTTATTTCAAGCGAGAATTATTTCTCACTACAATTTAAAAAAAAAAAAAAAAAAAAAAAAAAAAAAAAAAAAAAAAAGGCAACAAATTTTTAGTACCATTTTTTTTTATTCCAACATTGTCTACAAAATAAAAAAGTGTGTCATATTTCAATGTTCAATATAGCAAATTTAAGTAAAATAGTTCCCAATAACAAAAGTGAAATGTAATTTTTTTTTTTTTTTTTTTAAGTATCAGCTGAATTATCTAATAAATGGTTGCTCAATTACCATTAAATATATTTAAAATTAATTCATTTGTAATATTTTACTATAAATTTTAATGTAAAATTAGCTGATATAGTAAAAAAGTGTACAAGTTTATTTTTTGACATATTTCTGTTGAGCACGAAGGCTTCAAAATAGAGAGTATATCCCCACTTTTCTAATTACTTAATTTATCATTTTTAGATATTCAAGAGAATAAAAACGTCTTTCATGGCTCACATCACTTCACACAAAAACTGTCTTTCCAGTTCCCATTTGAAATTTACGTTTTAGAAATCGGTTTTCTCATAAATTATGACATGAACAGAAATATTCTTTCTATACATAAAATAAGAAAAATATAATAATTATCGAACTATATAGAAAAATATGTGCTTATCAGAAAAGTAATTTTATATGATAATTTAATTAACTTAATGTCGTCATCCTGGAGTAGAAACTTCATACATAAAAATTTTGTGTAATAATAAGATAAATAAAATCTAATAATTACTTATATATAAATGAATATGTAAAGAGAAGCAGAGAGAAAAATAAGAATTGGTGCATTTTCCTTAAAATGAAAAATGTTAATAAAACCAAAAATAAATCAGACTCCCGTCCTCCAGTAGTGAAATCTCATGTTTTGCGGCATGCCGTGAAATACGAAATTTCCCGGCGTGATGGTGTACCACGATTTTTTCCGACATGCTGACTAATGGAGGGGAAAACGGTATATATATAGCTAGATCGGTGAAATAAAATGTAAAATTTCTCATTTAAATTATCAGTTGAATTATCGCATGAACCGCTTGCTCGGTTAGCATTAGATGTATTTAAAATCATTCCCTTTGCAATAATTTTCTATTAATGTTTATGTAAAATTTTCTGGTATTCTTAAAAACGTTTACAAATTTATTTTAAATTGATAAAATTTTAAAAAAATAATAATAATAAAAGAGAATGCAGATCGCTGAAGTTTAAACATAGCTTAATTTTTTTCCCCTTTAAAATATTAGCTGAAATATCCAACAGACATTCAAATATCATTAAATATATTTAAAATAATTTTTTTTTCTAATAATTTTCAATGAATTATTATGTAAAATTATATGTAATAGTTAAGAACTTTTACAAATTTATTTTTGGAAGACAAAATTAAAAAAAAAAAAAATACAGAGCTAGATTGTTGAAATTGAAAATAGAACTTAAAATGTCATCCAATAAATACTTGCTCAATTAGCATTAAATGTATTCCAAATTAATCTTTTTATAACATTTTTCAATGAATTTTTACATAAAATTATTTGTTATAATTATAAACTTTCGAAAAAATTTTTAATGACAAAAAAAAAAAAGAATAAAGACAACAATATAGAGATCGTTGAAATTAAAACAGAAATTAAAAATTCTTTTTATAAATATCAGCTGAATTATCCAATGTATTCTTCGAAAAAAAAAAGAAAAAAAAAAAAAAAAAAAAAAGGGAGAGAGAGAGAGAGAGAGATTGTTGAAATCGAATGTAACATTTCTCTTAATATCAGCTGGATCCTCCGATAAATGCTTCATTAATTAGCATAAAATATTTTTCGAAATTCATCCTTTTATAAATTTTTCATTGATTTTTTCATGTAAAATTATATGACATTTTTGAAAACTTCTACAATTGTATATTTATATGGCAAAATAAATAAACAAATAATAAATAAAGATTGATAATATAGAAATTGTTGAAAGAAGACCAAACAGAGAACGCCATATCTTTCAAGATGATTTGAGAAGTTTCTAGCAGTGCCATCTGCAGGATAAAAATAATGTTATTCTGCAAAGAAATTATTCTGTCTACTAAAAGTAATTTAATAATATTTCATAATTTTAATAAAATTTGTTTAAATATGCGGCATGTTGTTATGAAGCTATTAAAGGCAAAGTTTGGAACTTTACATAAAGGTTTTATTATCAGTTTATATCTCTGTTTGATAATATCCGAATTAGACGATGATTTCTTATAAAGCTTATTCGATTCAAAGTTAGATATTTTCATTGGTGGGAGTTAACTCCGTCACCTTCCGGACCAGCGTCTCTTACATAAATTTTATTCGACTGTGACCAGTGGCGCCAGAGCCCACCCAATAATTTTGAATTCTAGCGTGCCCAATTTTCATTGTTCTATTTCGTTCTTTATTCCATTATTATTTTATTATTCATTTTTCTCCCTAGAACAAAGATTATTTTGCCAGTGATCGCTCGTTTTAATTCTCCGATTCACACTTATTAATCCAAAGTGACTAAAATGTAAATGTTTAACTTTCTGCTGTTTCAATTTGTAGTCACGTTCATGATATGATATTACAACAAACTAGCATCCGTCAGGCCGAAGTGTCGGAGCATTGAGTCGCATAAATAATAATATAAAAATAGATAATAAATAAATATCTTTTATTTTTTATTTATTATTTAATAATGTGAAAGAATATCTTTATAAAACTGCTGTTATATTTTCAATTTCAAATATTTATTCAATCATCATTTGTCGTAAGTATTCTCGAATGCTATTCTATCAGCAAGTGCCCCCATTCTTTTAATTTGGTCTAGCCCTTCCTTTGTGAAAGGTACTTCTATAAGCATATCTTCTAAACGACGAACTCTGCTGAATGCGACATAAATTGCTCCAAGTGACAACTCTTTGGGACCAATGTTTACAGCAATTTTTGGCAAAGTTAAACTCTGGGTTTTGTGTATCGTGACAGCATACGCAACTTATAACGGCAAATGATTTCGGGAACATGAAATGCTTTTTTTCTTTCCAAGATTTAGAAAAGGGTGTCACAAGAAAAAGTCTTCCAAATCGAAGTGGCCCATGGTTATCGTCAAAATACTCATTGAAGCTTGAGGCAAGCTTGGAGTCCGAAATTCTGGTCCGTATACGAATACGATATCTTTGACCGTTCCAAGTGCACCATTTACCAATCCACCGACTGTCCACTGATTGCTTCGTAGCATAGTTCTGCACAGTGGCGGATCCAAGGGGGGGGTCATGGGGGTCATGACCCCCCCCCTGAAGCTCTTCAAAGAGGTGTAAGTGTAAGTAAAAGGTGCTAAAACAGGAACGCAAAATGACGTCTAATCGAAAGAATTTGCGCTTTTTTCGAAACTGATCGAGAAAATTCGCGAATTTGCCGCTCCTGATATACATAATTCACAATTTCTCCGCACACGATCGGTGAAATTCGCGATTTTTGCGAAGCGGATCCACGAAATTCTCAATTTTCCATCCCTAATCGACGAAATTCACAATTTTTTTGGGTGTGATCGACGAAATTTGAGATTTTTCCACGAATGGTCTGAGAAATTTGCGATTTTTCTTTACTTGATTGACAAAATTCACGATTTTTCCGTGTTCAATCTACGAAATTAGCACATTTTTTCCGTTCTTGTTCGATCAAATGCGAATTTTTCCGCATACGAACTATGAAACTGACGAAAACTGGCTGACGAAATCTGCATTTTTTTCCAGCCATAAATTAATGAAATCCGTGATTTTTTTCTCGCGATAAACTGACGAAACTCACGATTGTTCTGCAGCCGCTCAAAGATTTTTTTATTTTTTCCGTGCATCATCGACAAAATTTGCGGTTTTTCGCGCCTTATCAACAAAATTAGCGACTTTTCGTTCCGAATCGATAAAATTAGCGATTTTTTCGTTCCGAATCGACAAAATTCGCGAGTTTTTTGTACTCGATCGCCCGAATTCGTGCTTTTTACGAAGCCGAGCGACTATATTCGCGATAATTTCTTTCGATGGAATTGTCAATTTTTGTTCGCCATATCAACGTAATTCGCGATTTTTTTTCAATCCCAATCGACTGTATTTTCGCTTTTTATGAAACTGATCGACCATATTTGTGACTTTTTCGTTCCCGATCGACAAAATTCGCAATTTTTCCGTGCCCTACCAAAAGCGATTTTTTCGCTCCCGATAGACTAAATCCGCGCTTTTTACGAAAGCGATCGACCGTATTCGGGATTTTTCCGAGCCCAATCGAGGAGATTCGCGCCTTTTTCCGCTCTTGTCCATGAAATACGCATTTTTCCGCACAGCACAATAAAATTTGCGATTCTTAACTGATTGATGAAATCTGCATTTTTCCCCGCCGTAAATTGATGAAAACTGTGATTTTTTTTCTCGCGATAAACTGGTAAAACTCGCTATTGTTCTGCAGCCGCTCAAAAAGATTTTCGATTTTTCCGCGCATCATGACAAAATCTTCGATTTTTCCTTGCCCTATCAACGAAATTAGCATTTTTTTCGTTCCGAATCGACAAAATTCGCGAGTTTTTCGTACCCAATCGCCCTTTTTACGAAGACAATCGACTACATTCGCGATAATTTCTTTCTCGATTCACGAAATTGGCAATTTTTGCGTTCCACATCAACTCGAAATTCGCGATTTTTTTTATTCTCAATCAACAAAATTCGCGTTTTTTTCCGTTCTTGATCGAATAAATTCGCGCTTTTTACGAAGCGATCGACGAAATTGGGGTTTTTCCGTGCCCTATTAACGAAATTTGCAATTTTTCTGAAACATACAGACAAAATTAGAGATTTTTCGATGGCCGATAGACAAAACTCGCGATTTTCCAATATCCAGTCGACGATATTTTCTATTTTTCCGCGCCCAATCAACGAAATTCGCGTATTTTTCGCGCGGTAAACATACAAAACAGGCGACTTTTCCGCAACCTATGAACAAAATTTGTAATTTTTTTAAGTATTATAAAAAAATTTATATTTTTTTTCCTTGGCCGATAAACGAAATCTGAAATTTTTCGCGTCCGATCGACAAAAATCGTGATTTTTCCGTGCTTAAAATTGACAAAATTCGCGATTTTTTTCATGCCCGATTTGCGAAATTTGCTACTTTTTATCGTAATTCCCTTTTCACAAGATTTACTGTATTTTAAAATTGTTTCATTAAATCATCTGTCAAAAATTGTGACCCCCCCCTGGAGGTTGGACTGGATCCGCCCTTGGTTCTGCATCCATTTGCTAAGAAAAGTTCTGCTTGAAGTCCAGATGCATGATCATCTTCACTCCATCTTGCTATTTGATTGTTGTAGTCTGTTAATATTCTTGCTGCAAGAGATTTTGATTTAAGCAATATTTCTTTATTATATTCTTCAGCTTGCTTCTTTGTGGGAAAAAAGGAGCATAGCATCTTGAAATCTTTTAAGGTCATTCGAGGCAGTATAGCTTTTCGTCATTTCATAAGGGATGAATATTGTTAGCATGTAACTTGCCTCACCGAAAGCGAATCAAGAATCTCTCGAAATTGCTGTTAGCGATTGTCGTTTTGTCTCATTGACTATGTTAAGGTGAAAAATTTTTCAAAAGTGCTAAGCACTGTTTGTCCGCGTAAAGCCAAAATATCTTTTATAGAAATTTTTTTATATAGAGGTGTGTTTTTTACAGGCTGTAGCTGCCTAATATCTCCAATGAGATAAACAAATAAACCTCCAAAAGACTAATTGCTAACTGGTTTGCCTCCTCAACGTCTTTTCTCAAGCATGCAAACAAATATGTATGCATACAAACATATTAATGCATATTAATATATGCATCCATATATACATATTAAATAACATACAAATAACGAATACATGCATAACGTATTTTTCTCGATTTCTTAGGTTATTATATTTTGGCATGCAACGAATACGGAAATATCCAATTAACATTCTCCGTATCGTTTTTGATTTCATTTTTAAAATGTATAAAGTTCAAACCAAATTACATTTATTCGTAAGTTGCAAAATGTATATTGTTATGTTGGCCAGGTGCGAAAACTTGCCAAATCGTATTTTAATTTATCATTCAACTGTAAGCTTTGGCTGAATTAATGTGGAAAGGGGAACAAACTTTTTATCCTGCTTTAACTGGTAACAAACTATATTTAAAAATTCTAAATGATATTAAAAGGTTTTGGAAGCTTAAAAAACTAAAGCTTCTATTTTTGTGTATGTAAAATTAGATACGATGTATTCATTATGAAATAAAATGTTTTTAGTTTAAGTTAGCTCTCATTTAAACCAGACATGCCAACCTCCGGCTTTTTAAAAAGCAAACAATTATAGTTCTAACCAGAAATTTATTGAGTCAACAAAAATAAGTAAATTTCAAACGACCCTCTGAGTTAATACTAAACATTTCTAATTAAATAAATTTTCTGGTGCAAAGTACGTTTTCATGATTTAAAAAAAAGCCGGAGGTTGGCAACTCTGTTTAAACATTCCTGTTGTTGACTAAGATTTTGTATTTATATCGCTGTTATTACGTATTTAATTGTTATTTTTTCAGCAAAGTAATTTAATATATAACGGAAATTATGAACTTTTTAGAAATAATCTTAATTATTTTTTGTCAAAATATTTTAATTCATACATCAACTGACAGAGTTTCATGTAACATTGCAAGTGCAACAGTAAATTATTGGCTTTTTGTTATTGGCTAATATTGTAAGATTGACGATTGGCGTGATTAAAAATAATTTGGCGATCACTGGTGCTTGGCTAACATAAAAGTAGACTTGTCTATCTATTCGCACTTTTAAGAGAAAAAATAAACACTTGGTTTTTGCTTTCGTAAGAAATAAAATTTTAAGAAGTCAATCTATATCATATACGAATGTGTGCGTCAGTAACCTTGACGACATAACGGGGGAAACAAAAATAAGTCTCCATCTGTCAAACTTAATGAATGAAATTGTTTAAAAGAATTGTTAGATAGAAGTTATAAAAAATGGCACAGATTTTTTTTCTGACGCCAATTTGACGAAAATCTCATTTTCGAATATCAGTTACATACTGTACCAGTTACATATATTTTTAATAAGGGAATAACAGTAAATAAAAATAATAATAACCATAGAACAAAACAATTTATATATTTTTTAAAAAGAAAATAAAAGTAAATAAACCGTTTATTAATAAATAAATAATAACATCGGGGCTACTATATCATGTAAAATAATGACACATTGGCGTCAGTTATCTACCCCAGTGCGTATATGACATTTGTGCCTAATAATAATAATAAATATCAATCTTATATTGCTTGACTAACTCATAAAACAAATATTATTCATAACTAAAATTTATCTGTAAATTTCAAACTATTGAAAATTTGGTACAGATGTCACATTTGCACAACAGTGGCGCATTTTTTTTTCCTTACGCTGATTGTTGTAAAATGAAATGAAATGAAACTAATTGAACGCGTAAATTAAGAAAATGAAAATATCGTCTGATTTTATTTATTATCTTTCGAAGAACTTTGACAAGTGTGTGAGAACGATTGAGTTCTCTGAATGTAATGAAGGAATGTGCCTTTTAGATGGAATTAAACTACATTTTTTATAATATATGGACTTTTAGATGAATTTGAACTTAGAATAAGTTTATCTCAACAGATGATTTTCGATTTTAATTCAAAGCTCCGCGCATCGCATAGATGCAACCCGCAAATGAAGACTTGCATGGTTAGTAAGTAATTTTTAAACTAACCCTATTTTCGAATTCTAACATACTGGTACCCTCGGCGGGACAGGAGTTTTGAATTTCAATTAATTTTAAATGAAAAAATGGATCTGAGTAGTTTGAAAACTCAGAGAAAAGGACTGAGAGCTGCTTTTACTCTCACGTTTAAGAAAATTGAAACTGAATTAACTAAAGAAATATGTGAAATTAAAGAACTTTCTATTCTGAAAACTCAACTGTTTGATAAATTTCAACGGATGGACACTTGTCAAAGTAAAATTTCGGAAATATTGTTACAAGATAAGGACGAAAAATTGTTTACCGAAGATTTTGAAAGTGCAGAAGAATATCGAGAAAAATATATAGAAATATGTGCACGTATTGATGAAAAGATACAGGTTTCTTCATCTCCTGGCGAAGAAGTAAAACGCAAATTTAAATTACCGGAGATCGAGCTGAAAAAGTTTAACGGCGAACCAAAGGAATTTTTATCGTTTTGGAGCCAGTTCAAGAAAATACACGAAGACGATTCTATTGCCGCTGAAGACAAGATGCAGTACCTATTCCAATGTATGGAACCGAAATCAAAAGCGGAGCGTTTAATATCAAGTTATCCAGCTACCGCGGAAAATTATCCGAAGGCTATCGATCAATTAAAACAGAGGTTTGGACGAGATGATCTTCTTGTGCAAATTTACGTTAGGGAATTATTAACCCTCGTAATGAAAAATGCCACTGCGCCTAAAATGAAAGTTGACTTAGCCTCTTTATACGATGAATTAGAAAGCAAACTTCGTGCCTTAGAAAGTTTGGGAAGAACTCAAGAGAAGTATGGAGACTTTCTCATGCCCTTGGTTGAGAGCTGCCTGCCTGAAGAAGTTCTTTTGACCTGGGAAAGAAGTCGAAATCACGATACATATTCCAGTGAAAATTCCTGGACTTTAAAAAATCTGATGGACTTTCTACGCCAAGAAGTTCAAGGAGATGAAATGGTGTTTTTAGCAAGAAAAGGTTTTGATTCTATTGTTAGAAAAAAGAACATTTTATCTGAAATTATTAGCAAACCTGATCCAGCCACCGCCTCTGCATTGGTGAGTATAGAAAATAAAGGTAAGAAAAACAATTGCATATTCTGTGATAGGTTTCACCCCTCTAATAAATGTTTTGGGGCTCAAAAAATGTCTTTAACTGATAAACAAAAGATTTTGTTAAAAAAGGGGATTTGTTTCACTTGTTTGCAAAAGGCTGGTCATCTGAGTAAGAATTGTAATATTAAAAATAAATTAAAATGTAATTATTGCCATAAACCACATTTTGAAATAATGTGTCCAGAACAAAATATAAATAATAATCAAGATGATTCTTTAAAATCTGAAAATTCTCTTTCTAATTGTAGTAGAAATAAAGTTGTGTACATGCAAACGCTTGGCGTGCGCATTCGATCGCAAGGTCGCCAAAAAGTCGTACGCGCACTGCTGGATTCAGCGAGCCAAAGTAGTTACGTAAGCGAGAGAATAACGAAATCACTGAAAATGCATCCTATAAGAAAAGAAATAATTATTCACGCGCTGTTCGGGGGGGATGAAACGGAACCTAAAAAACATGATGTGTTTTCGGTAGAAATCAGTGAATTAGATGGAAATAATGCGTTTTGTTTTGAAGCATTTTCCGAAAAAAGGATTTGCGGATTTGTACCTAAAATTAAAGATTATAGAATATTAAATGAATTAAAAAGAAATAAAATAAATCTATCTGATGATTTTTGTAAGGAATCTGAAATTGATCTTTTGGTGGGGGCTGATATGATAGGAAAATTATTGACAGGAAATTTAATTCAATTAAATTGCGATTTGACTGCCATAGAAACCAAGCTCGGTTGGACAGTGATGGGGAAACAAACGTGTGGCAAGAAACATAACGTTTTGACAACATTGTCTATGCACGTTAGAAATATTCCTTTGAATGAATTATGGGAACTTGAAACCATAGGAATTTCTGACCCCATTCAGAGTTTTGAAAAGCGGGAAAACTTTGATTTAAACGATTTTAAAGAAAAAATGAAAATTCTTCCCGATGGCAGATATGAAGTAGGGCTTCCATGGAAGTGTAATTTTAAGAATTTGCCCGACAATAAAGTTTTAGCTCGGAAGAGATATGAAAAAATGATCAATAAATTGAAATGTGGGGGATTTTTCGATGAATATCAGGAAGTATTTAAGAATTGGGAAAAAATGAATATTATTGAACGTGTTCCAGAAAATGAATTAAGTAATAAATGTCATTATTTACCGCATAGGCCCGTTATCAGGTTAGATAAGGAAACCACAAAAATACGCCCTGTATTTGATGCATCTGCTTCTGAGAAAGGGAAACCCTCGTTAAATGAATGTTTGTATAAAGGCATCAATCTTATAGAATTAATACCTGATATTCTTGATCGTTTTAGAATGTATCCTATCGGTATAACTGCAGATATAGAAAAGGCTTATTTAATGTTATCTGTTATGCCTAAAGATAGAGATTTTCTTAGATTCTATTTCCCATGTAATGAAGGACAATTGATTTATAGACATTGTAGAGTTGTATTTGGTGTCTCTTCTAGCTCTTATTTACTAAGTGCATCTATAATGCATCTTTTAGAAAATAGTCCTCCTGAATATAAGGAAACTGCTGAAAAATTAAAGTGTTCATTTTATGTAGATAATTGTGTATCAGGTGTTTCTAACATTAATGAAGCTGAAATGTTTATTGAAAATGCAAAGTTATTAATGTCTAAAGGGTGTTTCAATTTGCGTTGTTTTGAAAGCAATGTAGCTTGCAAGAATGTTGATAAATATTCTGGGGATACTTCAGTTTTGGGGATTATTTGGAATTTAGATAATGATTCTTTGAAATGTTGTTTAGATTTAGAAACATTAACGTGTGAAAGGAAAATTACTAAGAGATTAATTTTGAGCATTGTGCAAAAGATTTTTGATCCTATCGGTTTATTCTCTCCTGCTACATTGCTTCCAAAATTATTGCTACAAGACTCATGGAAACAGAAAATTCCATGGGATCGAGAATTACCTTGTAACATTGTGAGTGCTTTTTTGAAATGGTTGAAGAATGTTGATGTTTTAAAAGAAGTAGCTATACCTCGATACTTAGAAATTAATGCTTCATCTGAACTTCATGTTTTTGTTGATGCGAGTAAAGGGGCATATGCAGCATGTGTCTTCGCTAGATCAATAATTGATTCCGATGTCAAGGTTACGCTTGTTAGAGCGAAGTCTAGGGTTGCTCCTCTCAAAACTTTGAGCATGCCGCGTTTAGAGTTAATGGCTTGTTGTATAGGTACTCGACTTGCGAGTTCTATCATCAAGGCAATAAATATGCCAGGTCTGAAAATCACATTCTGGTCAGATTCTACTACCGCAATTTGGTGGATAAAGGAACATGGGAATTGGTCGGTTTTCGTGAGCAACAGAGTCAAAGAAATTCGACAGATGTCCAATATAGAGTCATGGAAGCACGTTCCAGGAAATTTGAATATAGCTGATATACTTTCACGTGGATGTTCTCCGCAGAAAATGCTTGATTCGCGATGGTGGGAAGGTCCTAAGTGGTTAAAAGAAAATCCTGAATGTTGGCCAATTGGCGCGATTGACTGTCAGCCAAAAGATGTTGATTTAGAAAGAAAAAAGATCGAAATTACGAATATTGATCTAGCTAAAGACACACCCCTTTGGCTCTTAGATAATACAGTGCGCGAAAAAATTATAAGGACACGCGAAAAATCGCCAAATCTAGAAGCCTTGTTATCAGAATCGTATGCAAATTTTTGCAGCAAAAATAGATGTAAAACTAAAATATTTCATGCGTAAAGTAATTAAAATTTTCCATTTTAAATCTTTTAAAATTTAAATTTTGATTTTTGAACTAAAATGAAAACGGAAAAAAGTATAAGGACATTGCTTTTTCTCCAGTAATTATTTAAAAATTTGCATATTTGAAAGCAACAAATGACATTTCCGAGTTAAAAGATTCCTTTGCGAAAAAAATTTCCTACTCGGCGACTTTCAGTGTAAATTTGTAACGATGCCCAAAGGAACTCAACTTTCTGACTCTGAAAAAGGAAAAATTGTTGCTTTTCGAGAATGTGGATTAAGTGGATGGGAAATTTCAAAAAGAATCAAGAGATCTAAAACGGTAGTTTATAATTTTCTAAAAAATCCTGGGATGTATGGTATGAAAAAGCGAACTGGGAGACCCGACATTCTCTCTCGTCGACAAAAAAGAATGATTGTAAGAAGAGCTTGCGAGAAAAAAGAAACCGCAAATGAAGTTAGACAATATTTGAGTTTACCATGCTCAACGAGGACTGTTCAAAATGTTTTGAGTAAACATCCTCAAGTTTCTTATGGGAAATTAGTGTCACGTCCCCCTCTTACAAATCATCATAAGAAAAGAAGAGTTGACTTTGCCAAAAAATACATTTCTCTTGGTCAAAAGTGGGCTGATGTAGTTTTTTCGGACGAAAAAAAGTTCAATCTTGATGGACCTGATGGTTTTCGTTATTTTTGGTATGATTTGCGAAAGACCAAGGAAGTGTTTTCCAGGCGTCAATTTGGTGGTGGCTCAGTTATGGTATGGGGCGGTTTTGCGGCAAATGGAACCACTCCAATTGTATTTATCAATCATAAAATGAATTCGGACAGGTATGTTGATATGTTAGGAGAAAATTTGTTACCTGAAGCGCCACTAATTACTTCAGGGGACTATATTTTTCAGCAAGATAATGCTTCGATACACGTTTCTAAGAGCACAAAACTTTGGTTTGAAGCTAATTCTGTAAAGTTACTTGATTGGCCGGCGAGAAGTCCCGATCTTAATCCAATCGAAAACTTATGGGGACTTCTAGCCCGAGAAGTTTATAAAAATGGCACACAGTATCAATGTAAACAAGATCTTGTCGTCGCTATCAAAGACGCTTGGGAAAAAATATCTGTGGACATTTTAAAAGATCTGTCAGGATCTCTGACCTCTCGGCTTATTCAAGTGATTGAAAAAAAAGGTAATTTTCTTGATTATTGAAATATTTTCAAAGTATTTTGGAACATGTCCTTATAATTTTTTCCGTATTTCCTTTAATGTTAAATTTTGTAAAATCAGTATTTTGAAGCTGTATTATGTTTTTTATCGGGTATAAATGTTATCACAAAATTATGTAGCAGAAGTAAGATGTATAAAAATTTCATTTAGGTGAAATGAAAATAAAGCATATTTTCATGCAATTAAATGTTGTCCTTATACTTTTTTCGCGCACTGTATATCTAATTATGATAAGATGATAAGAATATTTGCTTGGATTCTGAGATTTGTAAATAATTGCCGAAATGTTTCTAATAAGTGTAAATATTCTAATCTTACTCAAAATGAAATTGAAAATTCTGAAAAATATCTAATCCGTTTAGTTCAGAGCTGTTATTTCTATAATAAAAGGTCATTAAATGATATTGTAACATTCACAGATGATAATGGAATTTTAAGAGTTAAAACTAAAATAACTGAAAGAAATGACCGAGAATCATTTTTGTATCCAATATTGTTACCAGGCAAATGTGAATTTACTAAATTATTGATTAGATCAGTACACCAAAAGAATTGTCATGCAGGTATAAGAACAATGCAATCTTTAATAAGAGAAAGATTTTGGATAATTAGAGCTAGAAGAACTATTAAAAATGTACTGTACGACTGTATTGCATGTAAACGTTTTAAGGTAAGGTCTTTGTCAAGCGAACCAACACCTTTGCCACCAGATCGCGTAACAGATTGTGCTGTCTTTGAAATTATTGGAGTAGACTTAGCCGGGCCTTTATTTCTAAAAAATGGCGAGAAAGTTTGGATAGCATTGTTTACTTGTGCCGTTTATCGCGCGATTCACCTTGAACTAGTCAATTCGCTATCTTCTGATGCTTTCCTGCTAGCACTTAGACGTTTTATAGCTAGACGCGGTAGGCCCAGCACTATTTATTGTGATAATGGAACAAACTTTAGGGGGGCTTCCAATGAACTTTCAAAATTAAATTGGGATAAAATTTTAAAAGAAACCATGACGCATAAAATTGTTTGGAAATTTATACCTCCCACCGCAGCTTGGTGGGGAGGCTGGTGGGAAAGGTTAGTTCGCATTGTAAAAGAATTGTTAGTACGTACTTTAGGTAGATCTGTATTGACTTATGAAGAATTGAATACACTTATATGTGATTGTGAATCTGTGATTAACTGCAGACCTCTAACCTATATCTCAGAGGACCCACTGGAGCTAGTACCTCTCACACCCGCTATGTTTCTTACTGAAAACCGAAGTTTCAGCAATTCGGATATTATCGAATTAGATTCTCAAAGTTTAAGGAGAAGGTTGAATTACAGAGCTAAACTTCTTACCGATTTTAGGCAACGTTTTAGAAAAGAATACCTCAGCGAATTAGTTCAAAAACATACTGAAAAATATACACGTGAACCGCGAGTGGGAGAAATAGTCTTAGTTGGGGATGATAACAAAAAACGTTTATTTTGGCCTTTAGCAAAGGTGATTCATTTAATTCCAGGACGGGATGGTAAAGTTCGTGGTGTTAAGTTGAAAACTCAGCACGGCACGGTTTTACGTCCGGTGCAGCGCATCTTTCCTTTGGAAATATATTCGAATGAAATAATTGAAATTGCATCCAAACCGTCGGGTGAAGAGAAAACTAGTTCCAGTGAGCATGATGATCATGAAAATGTGTCTTCTCCTGATAGTGTCATACTTAAGAAATATACCTCTTCTGGAAGATGTGTAAAAGCTCCAAAGAGGTTGGATCTTTTTAATAATAATTGTTATGTATTTGAAACTCTCCCCAAGTTTCAAAGGGGGGAGGATGTTGTAAAATGAAATGAAATGAAACTAATTGAACGCGTAAATTAAGAAAATGAAAATATCGTCTGATTTTATTTATTATCTTTCGAAGAACTTTGACAAGTGTGTGAGAACGATTGAGTTCTCTGAATGTAATGAAGGAATGTGCCTTTTAGATGGAATTAAACTACATTTTTTATAATATATGGACTTTTAGATGAATTTGAACTTAGAATAAGTTTATCTCAACAGATGATTTTCGATTTTAATTCAAAGCTCCGCGCATCGCATAGATGCAACCCGCAAATGAAGACTTGCATGGTTAGTAAGTAATTTTTAAACTAACCCTATTTTCGAATTCTAACACTGATTCTGAGAAAACTTTGTTTTGAAATACCAGTTACAAATGTAACTTTTAATTATTTTCTAGCATTTTAACATGCCATAGATTATTACCATATATTGCCATAGATTATAAACATAGGCCTAAGCCCAGTGTTAAGTTTTTCAGCTAAAATTTTGCAGCTGAATACCTGTATTGTTGACTTTTGATTCTACTTTGAGTGTCGGCAAAATCCAGAAATGTATGCTTTTTTAGACATTTTCGTAATCAACTGCTTAATTTTATCAAAAGAAATACTTAATTTATTTTTTGTTATGGTGTCATTTTTACTCATTGAAGTTCCCTGAAATTAGCGTCTCAATTAAATGGGGAAAAAAGAAATGTAGCAACTTCATTAGTAAAAATGTGCTTTTTTGATCGTGACGTCATCTTCTGTTCAAAAGTGTTGAAAAAGTTATGAAAGTTATGCTTGTTTCTTAAAACGTGACATTTTGTGATAAATTTTTTTAGAAAATTTATTTTGATTTTTTATGAGAAAATGGCATCGATAAAAAAAAAAAAAAAAAAAAAAAAAAAAAAAAAAAAAAAAACTTTTTTTTTTCTTTTTTTTTTCAACAATGGAAGATTCAAATTCACAATGTTATCTCTATGGGAAAATTAAAAGTCGACATTTTAGGGTGTTAGTGTAGACGAATATTTCTGATTTTCAATACCCGCCGAGATTTTAGCCCTACCGACGTCCAGCTCATTTTTCATGTCGATGCGATTAATATTTTGGACCCTATCGAGGTCACAAAAGTGTAATTCTTGCAGGGAAGCCGGAGCTGTGCTCCGACAAAAATTTATTTTGCCAGTGATCGCGCGTTTTAATTCTCCGATTCACACTTATTGATCCAAAATGACTAAAATGTAAATGTTTAACTTTCTGCTGTTTCAATTTGTAATCACGTTTATGATATGATATTACAATAAATGATAGTGTCTTTATAAGGAAAACGCATGAGAATATGATTTTAAAAATTTGCAACTACGTTAAAAAAATGATAGCTTAACTTAAAAGTCTCATATTTCAACAACTATCCGCCTTTCAAAGAAAAACAAACTGATTGAACAATTTTACCAAAGTATCTTTGAGCCCACTCAATATATTTGAGCCAACCCAATGTTTTTCAAAAGGTGGCGCCACTGACTATGACCACTTATTTTTATCAAGTTGAATTCACATACATAAATACAAAAATTCCATTATTAAGTAAAACGAGTATTTCTTTTCATTAGTGCTGGTACTTGAAAGAAATTCTGTATGTGCCTCTTGAAGATGCGTTTATGCTATGCACCCATTGTCCCGAAAATGCAAATGCGCCCACTGGACGACGGGCATATGGAATTTATGATCTGAGTTGCATAAAAAAAAAAAAATTAAAAAATAAAAGGGCATACTCAGTATTAAAATGATTTGTATATGTATATTAATTCGCCACATTGTACCATGAATATGTTTGATTAGAAAAAAAAATTGGTTAATAACACGACGGAAACGGAAAGAAATAAATCTAACAGCACGGATAAAAGATGTGTTTTCTCCACATGTATCCGAATTTACCTCCCACATTTTTAAAAAATCCTCTAAGGAGATTTAAAGAACTTTTTTTTTTTCGTTTTACTATTATTTAATTTTATATGGTTTCCCAAAACACGTGGTTTGCCCCCTTATTTTACAAGGAAAAAAAAAAAAAAAAAAAACTTTTTTGGGGGAATAAATAAAAAGAATCGAAAATCTTACATCGAAATTTAAAAAAAAAAAAGTTATAAAAGGAAAAAGTAAATCATATAAACGCCAATAAAACTTGTTGTTGATTACATTGAATTCACCTGTTCCGCGGTTAGATTCGAATCTGGTTAGTTGACGCTATTTAGTGTGAGCGGTTTTGAGTCGACCGAATTTCTCAAAAAGTCTAAAATATGTTTTCAAATTTAAAATACCTATATGTATTTGAACATTAATGGGTGTATACACGGTATTTTCGAAATCGATTGACAGATTCAAAAGAATGATACAGTAAAAATCAAGAGGATGAAAAGTTGCCACAGAAAAGGAGGTTGAAAACCGCTTTTTGAGTCACAAATACAGAGTGTTTCATCCTAATATAAACTTGGGGTGTCTGTAATAATTTCAGGAAAATTAAAAGCATTGTAATGAATGTAATTCTTAATGTAATTGTAATGAAAAATATTGCAATACCTTGTTTTGTGTGGACTGTTATAACACCACGAAAAGTTATGAAAAAATGGGTGCTCAAGCAATCGATGGTATACCGTACGAACTAGTAATTGCAGTCTAAATTGTCATCAAGACCAATACTACTGACCCGTATAAATATATATACCGGGTGTTCCAAAAATGACTGATGGATTTTAAAATTCAATAACTTGCAAACGGTGACAGCTATTTAAAAATTTTTTTGCAGGAGGGTTATGTATAATGTCAAGAGTTTTTTTTACCGTAATTTTTTTATTTTAGTTCACATATCAAACAATAGGTGGCGCTGACGGCGATTGAAGGCCAGACGATCAGTGCTGAGTGAAGCGTCGACCTGGCCTTCAATCGCCGTCAGCGCCACCTATTGTTTGATATGCGAACTAAAATAAAAAAATTACGGTAAAAAAAACTCTTGACATTATACATAACCCTCCTGCAATTTTTTTTTTTTAAATAGCTGTCACCGTTTGCAAGTTATTGAATTTTAAAATCCATGAGTCATTTTTGAGACACTATATACATACAGTGGCACCAACTTATATGGGCCCGTGGGGCTTGAGCCCGCCCAATTATTTTGAATCATAGAGTACCCAATTTTCTAGTTATTTATTTCATTATTATTTTATTATTTATTTTTCTCTAAATAGTAAAATTAATTTACCAATGACCATGTGTTTTAATTCTCCGACTAACACCTATAAATCTCAAATGACTGAGATGTTTTGCTTCCATCTTTAACTTTCTTCTAATTCAATTTGTAGTCATGTTCATGATATAATGACATTACAAAGTAAATTTAAGTGTCTTTATGAAGAAAAACGCATGAGAATATAATTTAATAAAATTGCAAGTTTGTTAAAACATGATAGCTTGACTTAAAATTCTCTTCTTTCAACATCTGCCAACCCTTCAAAGAAAAACAAACTGGTCGCACCATTTTACAAAAATAGTTTTGAGACCACCCAATGTTTTTGAGCCAACCCAATATTTTTCAAAAGTTGACGCCACTGTATATTTATATATATATATATATATATATATATATAGTCGAGTCTCTCTATAACGAAACTCCATACATCGAATTTCTCTATATAACGAATTTTTAGTAGGAACGGTCCCCTTTTCGCATGATTACATTAAAAACAGTCTCTATATAGCGAAATATCTATCTCCATATAACGAATTTTTTCATAAATTGGTCTTAATTTATTAAGCATATGGAATCAATTTTCCCCCACTTATTTTTAATTTATCGTTCAGTGCTGAGTTTTTATTTTATTATTATTACTTTTCTCCTTGCTCTTTAAATCCAACGAATTCATCCCACCTCCGACACATCTTTCCACATCAAAACAGAGTCAATTGGAAGTCAATTCTCAAAACAGAGTCAGTTGGATTGTTACACATATAAGCGAGGAATCGATGAGAGGCACATAAGAAAGGCCTTCAAATGGAGGAAAATGTTAACTACAATTTTTCATTCCTTGCTAAAATTTAAGTTTTTTTTTTTTTTTTTTTTTTTTTTTTTTTTTTTTTTTTGAGAGCATAACAATTTAAAATCAAAACAACAAAAATTACGAAGCAGATATCTTCGTCTGAAATTAATGCAAGTTTTCCTTATTTGATTTTCATTAAGCTTTCAAATAAATGTCTGTTCTTATATTTGAAACAGCTTAAATATTAAGAAGTAAAATGTTAGATTAATATTTACGTTTAAGCATTTCAAATTCTTATTAAAAAGATCAAAAATAATATTTGTTCAAAATTTACACATTAAATACGATTTTTAACATCATTCTTTATACATCGAATTTCTCTATATAACGATTTTTTTACTGGAACGATAGATTTCGTTATATAGAGACTCGACTGCATATATATATATATATATATATATATAAACTTTTACTATTTTTTATATTGTTACATTTAAAACAAAGCTGAAAATTTCCATTAAAATAATATACTTCAGTTTTCTGAATGTTATTACCGTTAACCCAAATTGAGTTACGGTTGAAACCCTGTAATTTTGATTAAATACGTGGTTTGCGATCACATGGCAATTTTTCAACCTCTTGATGCGTCTGCTGAATTCGGCAACATCCTGTATATGTTCATTTTTCTACATAAAAGATAAAATCGATATTAAACAGATATAATCGTAGATTACATTTTCATAATTGCATTAAAATACGGATTATTTTCTTTCATTTCGTATTCGGGTCGGAGAGTATCAGGAATTTCTTGGTGCTTTATAAAAGATAGGTTTTCAAGTTATTTTATTATTTTTTTGGGGGGGGGGGAAGGGAGTTGGATCGGATCGGTTTGGGTTTCAGATTGGCTTTAGATATATATATATATATATTAGTTCGGGTCTGGTATAACCCGATCCGGCCAACGCTCCGATGCAGATTACTGCAGGTTTCTGCTTAAGAAATGACTATAAAGAGAAATTTTTAAAAGAGAGGGAGGAATTATGGGGAAAAACAAAGACAGTATAAGGATTTTTGGCATTGTGGCAAGTTTGACACATTTTACAAATTCATAAAATGTAAAATATAGCATTTTGCTGTTCTCCTTCTTCTTAAAGTGTTTTATCAATAAAGTTCTTTTATGCTATTAGATCTTATTTGTAAATTTTTTGGATCTTCATATTTCTTACTTATTAATCTTAAAAGATGTATGTTGTAAAAGATGTATGTCCCTTTATGTTCTTACTTATTAATTCCTTAAAGTTGCGGCCCGCTGGCCACATGTGTCCCGGCGACCTTTAATGTGCAGCCCGAGGCACGTAAGTATTAATCCATTTTAAATAAAAATTTATAAAGTTAATTGAATTGTTTATAAAATGCTTTTAAGCCATTCGCTGTTTCTTCGTATATTTTCATGAGAATACAAAATATGTTCTGTCCTTTATAACTTTTTATGTTAAGATTATGTTAAACGTTTTAAATGCATTTCCTTAGTCAAAAGTTATTTTTAAGCGCAGTTCTATTTGTGCTATAGTTATATGTATATTTAATTATTGAATACTAATGAAACATTACTCCAAATTAAATTTGTATTATTAAATTTATACATTGAAAAACTTTTTACATTGAAAAAGCAGTGATTTATTTTTAAAAAATTCTGATTATTTTTTTTCTTTAGAGTTTGGAAATCCTGCCCGGTTATATTAATACATTTTATATTTGCTTGTCGTATCGTTAATAATCCTTGTTCAAATTGCACAGACAAAATGGTAGCAAAAAAGTATTATAATGTTGACTTTACACAACATTTTTCAAAGCTTATTTCTACATAATTTTTAGTAGAAATTACCTCAAAGTATATTGTTTCGAATTGACGGTTTGAAAGTTTTTAGTAGAATTTCTTTCGCGACAAAATGTCAATTCAACTAATTATATTAACTTCATTATTTTGTTTTTTTTATTCTACTTTTATTCCTTACTATATTAATTACATAAAAAAAAAATATTTATATGTGTCTTGCGGCCCGCCTAACGTCCCAAACTCCGAACTCCGTTTGCGGATCCCAAGGGGAAAAAAAAGGTTGAGTATAGCTGCCTTAAAGCATGCTTACTTATTAACCTTAAAGCATGGTATTCCAGTGTTTTATTAATAACGTTTTCTTTTCGTTATTAGATCTTGCGTGTAAATTTCTTGGAACTTAATACACACTTTACTTATTAACTTTAAAGGCTGGCACTTTTAATCTGATCGTATCAAAGAAAAATAAATACATTATAAAACAATGCAGAAAAAATGGTACTATTCAATCTGCTTGTCTTTTCAATGGTGTAAACTTTGCTAAGAACAAATGTATCACTATATCCTCTTAACACTTCCAACCAGATTTTAAGGGTTTAGGTCCTAAACATAACTATCATCATTTCCTTTCAACGCACTGTTGATGTCCGTACGCATGGTGGTCCACAAAGAAAATACATCCGGTAAAATTTTTCTTTTCTAATCTATAAATTAATAACAATAATAATAATAAGATTGACCTTTTTTTAGAAGAGAACTTATGTAGATGTGTATCAATAATATGCAATTTATAAGATTCGTTGCTTTTTAATGGCAACTTTTGAATTTCACAATTTTGATAAAAAGGTGTAAATTGTTTATATAATCATGCACTAACAAGCAAACTTGAGAAAAGTATTTTGTTTTCTTTAAATAAATAAATGTTCTTACAAAAAATAAATCTTTATTAATTTGGAGGGGCTGTGTAAATCTTTAAAGAAATAGCTTAAAGTTGTTAATCAGTTGTTTGTGAAAGTCCTCTCTCCAATACAAATTCTATAGTCTGGGAATGCATTCGTATTTTTAAAATTTATCATCAGAAAATTAATATTTCAACCTCGTTTTGCAGCATATCTTTTCGAAAAAAATCCTTTGTCTTTTTTAATTGATGAAATATTTCTAATAAAAATTATATTTAATTTTATTTGAACTGTTCAAATATTACTCAAAACTGGTCAGTTTCACCCCGATATTAACACATAAAATGTAAAATAAACTAGTATACTTTTAGAAATATTTCTTCGATTAAAAAAAGGAGACATTCTTCAAGAAAATCATGCGTCAAAAAGATGTTTAAAAAATTAATTTATGATGATTTAGTTTGAAAATACGGATGAAACAAAAAATATATTATTCTTGGATCATATGCCTTTTCAGAGTTCGTACGGATCCTGGAATTTCATGACCAGGAAATTTCTTGGCACCAGTATTTTCTTATAGAAGATCTCGCATTAAATAAAGCGAAATTTTGCATGTTTTTACTAGATTTATTTTTCCGTAAAATAATTCTGCTGCATCACATGAAAAATAACGGTACCCGTACGAACCATGCTTTTTGCAGCAATAATTGAAATTATCGTTATTAATATTTAGATTGATAATCAATACAAAGAACTCAAAGATCTACTCTGTTTATTATTGAAGAAGTTGTCAGGCTTTCATTAATGCCTGTGTTAAATGAATAATTTTCCCATTTCTTAGCTTTGGCATTGCACATGTACATTAACCCTTTCCGGTACAATGAACCAACTGCCCGGTCATGCCTAATTTTAATTCCAAACATGCAATCTACACCACTAATATTTTAAGAAAATTCAGCTTTTACAATGAAAGTCAAAAACATTGAATTTTTAATTTTTCAGAATTTCGTTATGAAATCCTGGTGTCAGTCGATTATTTCCTTATTTTACAAACAGAATTTCCTGTGCAGTGGAATTATCTTTTTCTAAAAAATAACTAACTGTAACTGTTCTTGATTTGTTCCACTGTTTGTTATGGAATGGATATTTATTTGTGCTGATGATGCCTTGCGATTAGCTTGGAGAAAAGTTTACTTTTTGTATTTTTAAAGGTTTTTTAGTGTTTTTATTTTTGTATATAAATTTTATTTTTTAAATATATTCAAATCTGTCTTAATTTATATTATTCAATTTTTTAATAGTTTTTTTTTTAATTCAGTCGTTAAATGTATGTGTATTACAAATCCTGAATATATAGTTTAAATAGCGCTTTTTCTTTTCTATTCTCGATACCCTATCTTAAAATAAAAAGCAAAAACCATTTTTTTAAAATAAATTTACTATAGTCTCCACTTTCTTCCAAGTATAAATCATTATGGTAATTTTTTCGAATTTTAACCATGAAATAATCGAGGTCTACATTAAATTAATTGGAACAACATTATATTGTAGCCTTAAAATTGAATATGATTTTTAAGATAATCATTGAAGGCTTATTAAAAAGCTTTTGATTTTTTTCTTTGTTTTATAATTTTATACTTATTAAAAAAAATCATCCCACCCGACATCGAAGTAAAGCCTGGTATTAGAATGGAATGTTTCATAACATTAAATTGAAACTAACAAGATTTTATTTAACTGCTAATTCTCAAGTAAAAACAGTCTCTATTCCCTGTTTCTTTCCTATATTATTACAGAAGTCACTATAATTCTCTCATTTAAAATGTAACTGCAACTGACTGACCGATTCAATCTAAACTGGTTTTTATCTCAAGAGTTAAGAGTAAAACCAGTAGTTTGAATTGAATTATTTTTTATTGAATTTTCTTTAATGAGTTAAAATACCATTAGCTTTTCTAATTTCGCATTTTTTTTTAAAAAACTTTTCAAGTTCAATGTCCTATTTTGTTCAGAGAACCTGGCATTTGTCCACAATGAGTTATTACTTTTTCTGAAGTAATTATACTGTTTTTCTATTCAAAATTTTCTCTAATTACACCCTTTTCTTCGTCGGAGGTCTAACCAATGTGAAACGTATTGATACTTAAAAGTGGCCTTCATTTTTTATTATTATTCATTCAAAGTAAGGTGATTAGAGAAGCATTTTAGAAGGAATTGGATTTTATTTTATCCCCCGTTAACCGAATATGCAGACGAAAAAAATGGAAGAAGTGAAGTTGAATGAACTTGTAAAAATTTTTTGCATAATAATTACTTGAGAGGTGTTAGAGAAAAAGCTATATTTTGAAAAATGCTTTATAGAATGGACGGCTTGTAATTAATACAAAGGGTATTCATATATTTTTTGAACGATTTCGGTTTAAAAAAATTTTAAATAAAAATATTATGGGGGAAATTTTCTGGCAACAGCTTTTTATATGTCATTAAAGTTATCGTCTGATACTTTCAAATTTATTCTTCTTTCAAAATGGTGCATGAACAAGATGTGGATCGAATGATAAATTTTGAAAAATGCCTTATAAAATGGACATCTTCTAATTAATACAGAGAGTGCTTGTTCAAACGTTTTTAAAACGATTTCGATAAAATGTTTTTAAAATGCAATTATTTTGGGAGCATTTTTCTGGCAACATATTAATTATAATTAAAATTATTGTCTGATACCATGGAGGAGTGAGATAGGTGGAGGGGAAATATTATCTCTGGGGGGGGGGGGGTGATGCTAAAAATGTAACCCTACATTAAGTCACATTAAGTCCAAACAAAACCACCTGCTTTGACACGCCTATCAATTGAAACAGGTTTAAACCTGTATTTTTTTGCTATTATTTTTTAAAAAGAACTAATCTATCACTTCACCGGTAAGAATTTATTAATTATTTTATCATATGTGTTTTAAATATCAATATAAAAAATTATTTTAACGTTTTGCTTGAAAATATAACATTCTTTTGTTAATATCTTAAAATCGTCTGCAGTCAGAAATCTATATTTTAAATTAATATTTATTACTTAAGTTTTCATACACGATTTTAAAAGATTGTTTTCATCATTATATTTTAAATATTTATTTACATGCAATTATTAAGTCATAAACATTTTTCATCTACGTTATAAAGTACTTAAAATTACATTAAATTAGGAAACTTTTAGTAATACAATTTTTAGTTCGCATCAAATGTTTTCAATATCTTATTTAATTTCAATTTGACATTTAATTATTGCTAATTTTCCAATTTCTTTTATTTTAAAAGCGAACATTTATTTTAATAAATAATAATAGAACAAAGACCATTTTAAAAATTTGCTATTTCTTCTTAAAATATGCTACAGTTGTAATTCATTTCTTTCAATTCGTATTATAATACAAAATTCCTTCCACGTCCTTTTGTTTAGAACATTAAAATTTGAGCGATAAATGGATTCATATTGCAAACTTTTTTTGAGCCTTACTTCACCTCCATCCTATCTCAATCCTCCATGGTCTGCTTTCAAATTTATTCTTCTTTCAAAATGGCCCACGATCTGATGATAAATTTTGAAAAATGCTTAATGGAATGGACATCAATTGATACAGATAGTGCTTGTTTAAACATTTTTGTAACGATTTCTATAATTGATTTTAAAAATGAAAATATTTTGGGGGAATTTTTCTGGCAACATATTATTTATGATTAAAATTACTGTCCGATGCTTTCAAATTTATTCTTCTTTCAAAATAGCCCTTGTAAATGATATGTGGCTCGAATTATACATTTTTAAAAAATGCTTTATGGAATGGATGTCTTGCAAATAATGTAGTTCTGAGTTAACATAGTTAACATACCGGGTGTCCTGAAAAGGACTGAACGATTTTAAAAATCAATAACTTGCAAACTTTTACAGATATTTAAAAAATTCTTGCACGAGAGTCATTTAAAAGGTCAAAAGTTTTTTTCCTGCGATTCTGGATTTTAGTTCGAATTACAAACAATAGATGGCGCTGAGAGCGCTAGGTGCTGTGTTGAGATGGATATTGACGTCACTTGGTATTGAAGCAAAATAAGGAGTTTAAGGCTGTGGAGTGGGTCTTGTTTGACAATGCAATCTTGCTTTTAGGGCCCGATTTTGAACTTTTGTTTATTTGTTTTTATTGAACAACATACATTTGACCTGTGCACTCGACATGAAGCCCGATTTTGGACTCAGTCGGTATAATTTCAATGAAATGTGTTGTTGTCATGGAAATAATAAATCCTTTTATATAATAGCAGCAATTGGAAACTAGAAATGAATTTAACGAGCAGCATACGAGTTTTGCAGACGATTTTACATTTAAGAAAGCCGTATTTTTTTTGGATTAAATTACTTTTTATCATCTAATTTAAAGAATACTTTGTGCAACATATTTTAAAATAAAGCGAAACGATTTAGTAATTTTTTTGTTGTTTTTGTTAAAAATTAATCAATTTTGCTATTTTAAAAAATTTGTTATATTCTAAGAAATGCTAGTTTATTTTAAAGAAGTTCTTTAGTAGAGTTTTATGTATGTTGTAAAAAAATTGCGGAAATGGTTTATTCTTTAGAACAAAGAATATTTATAGTATAAACATTGAAAACTTGGTGCAATAGCTGTTGAACTCTTTTGAAAAAATACCCAGATACGAAATTTATTACGATTATGTATATTAAATTCATGGTAATAGGGAAATAATACTACCTCCACCTTAAATGAGCCATAATCATAATGACAACCTAGAATCATCACCTATCATTGGATATCATTGAATTAGTCACGCAGAATAGGTTTTAATAGAATGAAGAAAACATTTATTAATATCCTTTTAAGTTTTGATTCACTTTTCATAAAACTTTAAATGAGTAAAGAAATTTCTGCATCGAGTATATATATTATAATTCAAAGCATTCAGTTGAGTAGTTTTTGCGCTATTATGTGCGGACAGATAAAAGAACATTCCAGATGACGAATATAGGAGCTACATATATAATTATCCTCACAGAACATAATGTAAGTTCAGGCTTATACTGAAATTCAGTGATTTATATCAGTTTCAATACATTTGAAATAGTGTATTTCATTAATATACACTGCAAGTGATTTTCCCCCGTAGACTATGATGTGATGCAATCTTTTGGGTGTACCTGTAAATGAACTGTTAATCCCACATATTTAAAATACACTACAGAACATGACTAGGTGACATAAAAAAAGTTTAAAAGATACCCAGATAAATAAATAGATAAATAAGATATCCTGTTCTCAAAAGTACTTACATTCTTGGAATGAAAATAAATAAATAAATAAATAAATAAATAAAAAATAAAAGTCGGTAACTCGAACGTTGTTGTTTCACGCATTTCGATTTCAAAGGAGTCGTACCCATGAAAATAATATTTTTCTCTATTATTGCGCTGACGCCAGCAAAATCAAAATTATATGGATTGCATTCAGAATCGGACGGTAAAAGCAAAAGTTCATTTTTGAATAAGATCCACTCCATAGCCTTAATCTCCTTATTTTGCTTCAGTGCCAAGTGACGTCAATATCCGTCTCAATACAGCACCTAGCGCTCTCAGCGCCATCTATTGTTTGTAATTCGAACTAAAATCCAGAATCGCAGGAAAAAAACTTTTGACCTTTTAGATGACTCTCGTGGAAGAATTTTTTAAATATCTGTAAAAGTTTGCAAGTTATTGATTTTTAAAATCGTTCAGTCCTTTTCAGGACACCCGGTAGAAGGTGTTCAAAAAAATGTTTACGATTTTGGGAAAATATTTTAAGAATGCAATTGTTTTTGCTATTATTTATTTATTTATTTATTATTGTGGAAGTAGAGAGAGAAAATTTTTGGCAACAGCTTTTTATTTATAATTATCGTCTTATACTTTCAAATTTCTTCTTTCTAAATAAATGAGATATAGATCGAATGATATATTTTCTCGTTTTCTGAGAGGAAAATTTTCTTATTTCTTAATTTTAAAAATTGTGAAACGCATGGCACAAAAGTTTATAGGTTCAAATTAAACAACATTATTCATCGGAAAGAAAAATATCGTCTATCTCATTTGAAAAGCTACAATAAAAAAAGACTCCAGTGCGAAGCTAAAAAGAATGGGGAAATTATAATGGAGGAAAAAAATAAGAATGTGAAAAAAAAAATTAAATAAACTCATCATACTATCAGGGTATAGTGTTACGTGCAATATTTAGAGAATAAATTTAATTTCTTTATTCTAAACAATCTTCATTGTCTTAAGTTCTATCAGGATAAGGCTACTAACCATACGACAAAAATTGCTGCTGTATGTTTGGAAGAAAAAAAATGAAAAGCAAAACCATATTTAAAGTTATTCCTCTGAAATGTATCCCAATTAAGTCCTAAATGCTGTCTCCTATGGATAATTATGCAATTGAATTTTTGCAAACAATTCTTTACGAGTGGCATCTCAAACCATAGCAAAATTGTGAGCGAGGAATGAAACAAAATCAACTTTGATATTTCAAGAAAAACTCTTTTACCTTAGACGTCAAGTTGTAATATTATGTATCAACAAAAGGATTATCAGATTGAGCATATTAGAAAATAAAATTATTATCTATAGAGCCAGATTACCGCACCGGCGAACTAGGTCGTGGCCTTGGGCCCACTGGTGAGAAGGACCCAAATTTAATAAAAGATTTAGAGTAATTTTTAAATATGCAGTTTTCTACAAATATTTTCTCACAACCCAATAACAATTTTGGTTAACTTGACAGCTGTAATGATAATCGAATTAGGAGAATCTTTCCTAAAATACTCCCGGAGGGAAAAATCTAGCTGTTATTTTGGTGCTAGGAGGGCGGGGGGGGGGGGGCTGAAAAAGTGCTGGGCCTTGAGTCAAGTGCAACCTTAATCGGGCTCTGGTTATCTAAGTATTTCCAAAATCATTGCAAAAATGTGTTAATATCCTCTGTATTATTGTATGTTGCCTAAATATAGATTATACATAGCTGAAAAAAAAAGAAGAAAAGAGAGATATAGTTCTCATAACAAAATCGTAGATAACCCAACAAAATTTCTACTTGAACATGTTTTAAAAGAATATTTCGTTGATCCAATATAATTTTTGTTGGATCAATAAGCCGAAATACCAAATGTTGTTCATCTAATAAAAATTGGTTTAGCTCAACCATTTATTTATTTATTTTCTTTTTCTTATTTTTTTTATTTCAAGAAACGAGAAAAATATGAAATGACGAGAATTTTGTAGAAGTTTGATATTGTATTAGGAAGCTTTTATTAATTTAGGTTATCCCTTTTTTTTTTCTTTTGGTTTAAATTTTTGTAAAAATATTTATTAAATTGTAAAAAAAAAAAAAAAAAAAAAAAAAAAAAAAATAACAGAACTTCTAATATTGCACAACAAAATTAGTCTCTAAATACTAGATTTGTCACTATTTTAAAATCCAGGTATCTGAGACGTCATTTTTTTTTCTTTTTTACACTATGATTGTTACGTTGTCTCTCGACTATATCTCAAAAAAAAGAAAAAGTGTAAATAACTAATAAAATTATAAAAGAAAAAATTCAGAATTTCTAAAAAATTTATCGCTTTTTTAGATGAATTCGTAATTATGTAAATACGTAGCACTTATAGTCGTCTTTCAATCCGTCCGCCTGTCCGCATATAACAGAGCAAAAACTACCCGACCGAATCATTTGAAATTTAACATTTCACATTATTGCATAATTTTGTCGAGTCATTCCAAATTTTATGAAAATCGGATGGATAGTTAAATTACAGGGACAATCAAAAATATTCCTTTATATTACGACTAATAGGAAAAAATAGTTTCAAGTGCATTTTAATGTTGTTACGCTCTTTCGAACATAATAAAATTGATATGATGCATCTATGAATTACATACTAAAATATATATTCCGTACAACCTGTGGTACAAAGAATATTTGTTAATTATTTACAAGGTCACACAAAAATATTCCATGGCATAATGATATCGGGAGGGGGGTAATGTTTGGGATGTGTTTTAATTATATTAATCTACTTCACATTTTATGAAATTGATATACGTTGCTGAATACGTTGCTATAGGTTACTTACTGTATAATTGAAATCAAGTAGTATTTACAGGGGCACATAAAAGATTTCGGCTATTATACTGTATACTATTACACCAAGATCTGAATACTTTTAAAACTTCGTTATAGTAATAACGCACTTCATTTGCTACTCTTGACGTACAATATCCAATTTGTTTGCAATGAACTTGAAAAAAAAAATGTTTTTACACACTGTTTCAACTTACGATCTCTCTGTACACAGTAAAAAAATTCAAGAGGTTACTAAAAATTTTTTAGTAAATTTGTATTCCACATAATTTTTTAGTAACCATTACAAACATTTTTTTTTTTTTTTTTTTTTTGCAAGTGAAACAAACATTTCTTTTGTAAACTGAACAAAATAATTTTTTGTATAACTAACTTAAAACTTTTTAGTATGAGCCACCAAGCAAATTTTAGCAATAGCTCCAAAATTGTTTTTAGTAACCATTACGTGTGCCCGAGGGCCAGGAGCTTCCTTCGAGCTGCATCCAGTGGGTAAAAAGACAGACTTCTGAAACGGAAGATTTTCGGTAAAGCCGCAATAGATGGCAGCACCAAACATTGCTACCTACTCTATTTTGACATGTCTCTAAAGGTGAGGGAAAGTTCAGAGATCGTTACCCATAGTAACTGCTACGACAGGATTTTCATAATCCCTTTTTTTAACGAGCACTTACATTGCATACATTCGGTGCATATTTGGCGGCGTCCAACATCGAACCCAGGTACTTTCAGCCTGGAGTTCGGTGCTATGACCACTAGGCTATCACGGCCACACCAAGTGAGTTTTAGTAATAGCTATTAAGAATGTAAAACTATTAACTCTATTTATTGCTAGCTTTTTTCTAGTAATTCTTACAGATTCCTTGTAACTGAGTAAGATTACTAAAAATTTTTTAGTAATTACAAGGACCACTAAATTTTTTTTAGTAGATCGACCCCTTTTTTTACAGTGTAGTTTTGTTTCGTCCTTTTCTATGATCCTGGCTCCTTTTTCGATTACCAAGGTTCTTTCCTGTCATATCAAATATAATACAAAATATACTTTTTCAAATGAATAGCTATGACGAATTTCAGTCAAGTATCCCATATAATTTTTTAGTTAGACTTTTTTTTAAAAACTGCATGCTCTGCAGATAATTTTGTAACAATTAAAATATGAAATTAACATTAGCGGATCGAAATTTTACCATCGTCTTCTTTCTTAAACTTCTTAACCAAATAACTTTTCGTTCCTTATCCTAAGTTAAAATTAACTGAAAGATCCATCTATATTGTCAAAATTAGATATTAATATCCAAATTTTTAAAATTTGCCTCCGTTTCAAACATTCCCATTTCAGTCTAAACAACAATCAAATGTAACATGAAAATATCTATATTATAAAGACCAAACGTATCCGTGCGTAACGCATGCGTCATTTTGCGAATTGCAACACTTTAACATGTAATTCGGTTTTGCAATTTTCGGCACTGCATATCTTATACTTCAAAACATCGCGCATTTTCATTTTTAACACCATCGTATAAAGAAAAATATGTACTTTTAAATGCAGTTTGTTCGAAAACTGTATCTCAATTTATTCTCGACATATTAATTTTTTTTTTATAGTTTTTAGTACGAATTTTGTAATTGTGGCAACAGAAATAAGCCATTTTCTCTTAAAATTGATAGAAATTGAAATGTGCTCATGCAAATTTTGAGAAGATGGAATTTATGACAAGTTTAGATTTCACGTGAAATTCTAAGATCTTGTTAAATTGAAATATTTTTTTTTCGTATGCACTTATACCAAACATAAGAGTCTCAATTTATAATTTCATGTTAATAACGGATATTTATTATATTTTGCTTTATTATTATATTTTTACTTATCGGATTAAAGTTTATTTTTGATAATTTGGACAACTGAGTTTTATAGAAATAGTATTTTTTTTTTTAATTTTAGCTTTAAATAATATTTGTTTTAGAGTTGGACTGACCATTGTAAGATACATTTTTTACTGTAGCTAATTTTGTAGGTTTATTATAAATCAAAGAAACAGCTCTTTTTTCAACATTTACTTTCGTCGAAATTCGACGGGTTCCACCTTGTATTAATAAAGTACAAAAAGTAATTCAGATATCTTAATAGGCAAAGACAAAAGTAATTTGCATTTTTATTGCACAATAAAATCTAAAAGTTTTTTTTAACGTTTCTACGATTAATTATCTTTTTATAGTTCTTGTTATCTTCAAATTACTAGAATTTTTCTTACTATTTATTCGCTTAAAAGGAAGGTCTTCATACTGGGCATATTTAGAAATTTTTGAAAAAAAAAATACTAATTATATTATTTATGTATGCAATAAAGGATGCAGTCAAAATTAACGACATAATTAATGTAAAAAGTCTGTAAAAAAATAAATAACTTGGAATAATTAGCGTGAAAAGACGAAGACGTCATACGATTCGGCGAGCAGCATTTTTACTCCCCAAAAGCAAACGATTTTAATGCAACTGAAAATTGATTTATTTTTAGAATATGTGTAAATAGTATTTAATGAATATAAACATAAACAATGAGAGATTTTAAAATATTATGTAAATATTGTATTAGTTATACATACATACATAAAAAAAAAAAAAAAAAAAAAAAAAAATTGAGAGTGGTAAATTTTTTTGTAAATTTGGTACAAAATTTCTATGGAGTTTAAATAACACCAATGTATGGAATATTGTTTAGTTATATCTATTATATTAATAATGTTAATCATTTACATTATTAAATTGCTCTTCACTTTTAATAAATGAGTGTACAGTGTACTATATCATTACTAAATGTATAGGGTACATTTCTTAATAAGCTATTTTTTAATCTTTAATCTTCCTTAATTAAGATATTGAGTTCAGCATAGCATAGTCAAAATAAATGTTATCGATTTAAATAATAATAGGGTACATTATAGTGTATGTTTTTTTTTTTTTTTTTTTTTTTTTTTTTTTTTTTTTTAACATTATTTTGCTTTTAATTAATTATTAACTCATTACTATGGTGTGTACGATAAATTGTTTTTTGTTTTTAGTATTATATTATCTCCATTTTTCTGTCATATGATATATGAATACTTCAAGTTTTATTATACCACGTGCGGTATCAGGATTATGGTCGTGCATTTGGGATTCATTCTACTTTATAGCTCATCACTGTTTTACTTTCTCCATATCCACTATAGATTACTTAGTATTTCTTTAATTAATTTTGATTTTATGTGTGTTGGTAGTCCCAAATTCGTATTGTTTTGCTTTCTCATGGCAAATACGAAGATGAAACCACACACTCCATTTGTAGTTCCAAAGTATTTGGGACCTGAAGATTCTGCTTTGGTTCTACAAATTCCATTTGTATTCATTTTATTCTTTTTCCTTTCATATTCAGAGTGATATAAGTTATTAAATTCAATGGTTAATTTCAAATGGTTAATATTGTTTACTATTAATGGTCTTATATATGTATATATATATATATATATATATATATAGCTTGTTGCGGTAGTTAATTAATTTATTACTGAAAAAAATATTTTCATGTATAAGAAAATTCATATCCAGAAAAATTAGTTTCATACATTTAAGTGTATTCAAAATTAAAGGACAGATGTTTCCATAGCAACAAAATCGAATCTATAATGCTCAATTGGACTTTGACTGAAACAATTTTAATTAATTTAAGTTATGAATATCGTTTTAAATCGCAAATTTTGATCGTTAAATTTGAATATAAATACATATAAATATCGATATAATAAAATTATACTTGAAACAAACTAGAATCGACAAAAGTAAAATTATTTAAATTAAATTTATCTAAACAAGTTCAACTTTAAACTTTTTTTTTTCTTAATGTATATTTGACATAAAAAGGTATTTATTTAAATCGTATTCCATCGCCAACCAATACAAAATTGCCAAGTAACGAAATTTTCATTTTTTTTATGATACTGTATGGATGTTTCTTCGAAATTCTTTTTATAAATGTATATAATCCTCATGAGAAAAAAAAAATAAACATTCGGTAATTTTTTCAGATTTTTTGGAGTATGCCTGTATGGAGACTTCCCTTTTTAGAAACAGAAAAAGATTATGAATATTTTTTCTTTTAAAATCACTTACACCAGGGAAAAAAACTGTATTTAATTATTTTGCTTCTACTAAACTATCACTTCCCATGGAACCCCGGAACATGCAGATATCTTTCAATGTTTTTATAAACTTCATGGGTGACTGTCCTTTCCTGATTTTGCATTTATAATTTCACACAAAAGTGAACGTACGATTATCCAGGCATATAATTTGCATGAAGAGATATGAATTACTAGTATTATGTATTGTGACATTCTCTTACAATTTTTTTTATTATTCTTCGAGTGGGTTTGTGAGGCAGTGTGTAATACATATATTTTTATGTTTATATATTATTGTCTGCACCTTTTATTTTTCATTGTTATTGAGAGATAGTGTATTTTTAAACATGTACATTATTCGGTTCTTTCGAAACTTATGAGAACAAGGGCAGTGCTGTTTAAAGTTTGTTCATCTTTAAAACATCATTATGCCTAATTGATATTGATATGCCTCATTTGCTTTGATATTAAATATCGTTCTTTTGAAAGAAATATTTTGTATTTATGAAATTTATTTGTTCAGTATTTTTTCAGGTAAAATTATTTGTTAATTGTAAAACAACAATAACAAAACTTTCAACATTGTACAACAAAATTAGTCTAAAAATACTAGATTGGTCACTATTTTGAAGTCCAGGTATTATATTTTTGAGACATCATTTCTTTCTTTTTCTTTCTTTCTTTCTTTTTTTCTTTTTTTTTTTTTCACTATGATTGTTACGTTGTCGCTCGATTATATCTGAAAAATAAAGAAATAAGTGGCAATAACTAATAAAAATATTTTAAAAATTTAAAAATTTAAAAAAAAATGCATTTTTCGGTGCGTTTGTAATTAGGTAAATACGTAAAACCTATAGTCCTATTTCAATTCGTCCGTCCGTCTGTCCCCATATAATAGAGCAAAAACTACCCAACCGAATCGTTTGAAATTTAAAAATGTATAACTGTTGCATAATTTTGTCGAATCATTTCAAATTTTATGAAAATCGCACGTGTAGTTTAATTACAGGGACAATATAAAATATTCCTTTACATTACGGCCAACGGGAAAAAATAGTTTCAAGTGCATTTTAATGCTATTACACTCTTTCGAACATAATAAAATTCATATGCATCTTTGAAGTACATACTAAAATATGTAATCCGTACAATCTATGGTACAAAGAATATTTTTTATTAATTTACAGAGCCACACAAGAATATTCTATTGCATAATGGTATAGGGAGGGAGACAATTTTTGCGACACGTTTTAATTATATTACTCTACCACCCTTTTTTTAAAAAAAAACTGATATACATTGCTGAAGTATATTATAAGTTATTTCCTGTATAAATTGAAATCATGTACAGGGACACACAAATTATATCAACCATTATACTGTTTACTATTACATCAAGATGTGTATGTTTTTAAAACTTCGTTATAGTAAGAACGCACCTCATTTGCTGCGCTTGACGTGCAATTTCCAACTTTTTGTTATTAACTTGAAAAAAAAAAGTTTTTGCACAATATTTCAATTGATGTACTCTCTGCAGTTTTACTTCGTCCTTTTACATATTCCTAGTGTAAGCGTCTTTTTCCATGACCAAGGCTCTTTTCTGTCATATCAAATGTAATAAAAAACTAGTCGTTGGAGGCTACCGTAATACTTACCCATCATGGATAGGCATATGAAAATAAAGCATGTGAAACTATTTATACAATGCACTGCAATTCCAAAACAAAATTTAAATATTGTTAATATACATAATAATGCTCTATTAATGAATTGCTGATGTACCAATTTCGACAAATTATATAAAATGCCAAACTACTCAAGTAATATCAAACTGCGTAAAAGAAACATCCTTATAACTCCAAAAATAATAATAATATAAACTAGTATTTACTGCGTCGGATTAAGCGTCTCATTTTCAATTAAAATATACCCCTGAATCGAACTTTGAATGAAATACAGGGTCATGAAAAATCGAAAAATGTGGAAAACAGGATTACAAATATCTCGGCAACTAATAAATTCGATTGACTTCGTTCTGCATGCAAAATGTGTGTTATTGTATTGCCTTTTACGTCCATTCCTTAGAACAAAAAAATTAGAAAATTGTTATATACATTTCATCAGAACGAATTTTTCGAGAGTCCGAAAAATATAGTTCCGGATAATCGAGGTTGCTGATATTAAATAGGCTTCGTCCCATTTTTACATACTAACTACATACAAAATTTCAAGTCTCTATCTCAATTTGTTCGGAAGATACAGCGTTTACAGACAGACAGACAGACGGATGGCAAAATTTTTTTTCTAAAAATATGTTTTTTCGGAATCTCCACTATCTAAAACGTATAAATCCGTCAAAAAAATTTTTCGATTTTCAAAACGATTGCAAGACTTACCCTATACTACGCGTATGATGGGTAAGTAATATATATTTTCTTATGAATAGCTATGGTAAATTTCACTCAGTGAACACATGTAGTTTTTGAGTTAGACTTTTTTTAAAAAACTGCATGCTCTGCAGATAATTTTGTAAGAATTAAAAATGAATTTAACATTGGCAGTTCGGAATTTCACCATCAGCTTATTTCTTAAACTTCCTAACCAAATGAATTCTCGTTCCGTATCCTAAATCAGAATTTACGGAAAACTCCATCTATGATGTCAAAATTAAGTATTAATATCTATTATTTTATAATTTGCCGCCGTTTCAAATATATATCTATGGCATTCCCATTTCAGTCTATACAGCAATCTAACAAAACATGAAAATATATTAATAAATTACGAAAAGTTATTAAGTTTTTTTAATAAGGTAAAGCAAAAAAAAAAAAAAAATAGTTGTATTTCTGTTGCACAATAAAATCTAAACGATTTTTTAACATATTTGCGATTAATTATCTTTCATGATTCTTGTTATTTTAAAATTACTAGATTTTTTCCATTATTTATTCATTTAGAAACAAAAAAGATTACAAGTATTTCTTCACTTGAAATCACCCACACCAGCAACAACTACAAAAAAAAAAAAAAAAAAAAAAAAAAGCATTTAATGTATGTATTTTTTTACTTGAAATCACTTACACCAGCAAGAATTACAAAAAAAAAAAAAAAAAAAAAAAAAAAAAAAAAAAAAAAAACAGCATTTAATTATTTGTATTTTTTTTTTAATCACTTATACAAGCAAGAATTACAAAAAAAACCCAGCTTTTAGTCATTTGTATTTCTTCATTTGAAATCATTTACAGCAGCAAGAATTACCAAAAAAGAAAACAACAGCATTTGATTATTTGTATTAAAAGTACTTGTACCAGCAATAATAATAATAATAATAATAATAATAATAATAATAATAATAATAATAATAATAATAATAATAATAATAATAATAATAATAATAATAATAATAATAATAGCATTTATTTTTTTTTATTTTATTTTTTTTTTATTTTATTTGTATTTCTTTACTTAAAATCACTTACACCAGCAAAAATTACCAAAAAAAACAGCATTTAATTTATACTTTTTTACTATACTTTTTCACCCATGCTAGCAAGAATTAAAAAAAAAAAAAAAAAAAAAAAATCCAGCTTTTAATCATTTGTATTTCTTCACTTGAAATCACTTACACCAGAGGTTCCCAAAGTGTGCTCCGCGGAGCCCTTGGGGCTCCGCCTGAACTTTCTAGGGGCTCTGCGGTGTTCCAGGAAAATAATCAAATAATGAAAGAAATTAGCATATTGCAAGTGAAAGATTTTCAAAAGTATGTAGGAATTTGTGTGTGTGAGGGTCAAAAATAAATATACCTTTAATTGGGATGGAAAATACAATAATACACCCTAAAGCTAGTCAAGTGTTTGCATTATACATGTATTTAATTTCTGCATAGTCTTTTTGGTTTGAATTGCTTTATTATATGTTTCTGCATTTAATATGTTTTAAAAATTCAATTTAAATTAGGCTACAAGAAATAGTATTCTAAATCGAATGCACAACGTCAATCAAAACAGAAAAGGCCAGCGAGTGCTGTTAACTCTGCTTTCTGAACAACTATGCTTGAGAACAGTTTTGTTCTTTGAAGCTCCGCCTATTTATATGCTTGTATTTAATTCTTTATTTCTCAACACGTCATAATCAGATGAAGCAACAAAAGACCTATTGGACAATGAAAATATTTCTGTACCGTACACTCCAAATCAAGTATTGTCATCCAAGCAAGTAAGAAGTTAGACATTGGGGGGAAAGCAATCTCGATAAAAAAAACTAAAGCACGATGAAAATTACTTATAAAATAAGATTTAGTGAAACATATGATGATCGGCTTCTCTGTGTGATTTGTGGTAAAGTTTTGAACAACAGTTCAATGTTTTATGCTATTTGTATATTTAAACTTTCTATATTGTTTTTCATTGTACAAGAAAAAATGCTCCTAGAAAAATTTTTATTTAAAATGCCCCTTTTTTGTAATAGCTTGTATCATCCAAGAAACCCCTCATTAGATTCATTTAATATTTATATACGTTATGTATATAGTTCTTTTTTCCCTTTCGTAACTTTAATTGCTTTAATCTGTTTGTTTTATTTTCATAATTTCTTAGTTCTTTAAATTTTCTATGCTATTTTGCATAATTGTATTTAATTTCAGAAGCAATGTACATTGCTGAAAACGCATTTTTTTCAGCATTACAACCCGTGTAAAATTTTCTTTTAATTGGTCTCTGCCACATTTTCCAATCAGAAATAAGTCAATAACAATATAAAGAATATATATTGGTTCTTTACATTTGTTATCACACTAAGAATTTGAAAATTTTCTCAGATCCATCTCTTGCTTAGACGTTTGGTCAATGAGTGCCTGCCGTGATATAAATTTAATCCCACCCATACATTCTATTTTGTTAGTAAGGTTTTTCTACTAGTTGCAGTTCGTTTAACATGTGTAGTTTTTACCTGCTTATCTGTTTTGAGTCACAACAATGACGAAAAAAGTTTCTTTCAAAATTATAATTAATAGCCAAATACTTTAAATAAAGTACCAAAAAAAGTGAACATTTTTTCACCTAACAATTCAGCTTATAGATTTTTCTCCGCCCACTTAAATGTTAAAACGATGACTTGTTTCTAAATGTATTTTTTTTAAATGATTCAAAAAAAAGAAGCTGAGAGGGGATTCATTTTCGTTGCACGTTTAGAAGTAGTACTAGAGACTTAAAGAAGCACGAAAAAATATTCTATAATCGCATAATTCTAATACGGGTAGGTGGTACTAGAGAAAACGTGTTACATATTTTCTCATGGATGACTGGAACTACCCATTTCCTTTTTTCAGGGAGTAGCCTATTGGAATTATACAGAAGTATCACAGTGCAACAACTGTATAACTTACCTTTTTTCTGTGTGTGTGTGTGGTTTTCGCCATAAATAATAGTTTTACGTAAGCCCCCATGCAATACATAATCCAGACATGGTTACCATTTTCATCTTTAATTCAGAATTCATATTGGAAATCCCAAAAGAATATTTTATATTTTAAAAATGGATGTCATGAACCCATTAACACTTGGACTGCCATGGCTGTCATTTGTGAAAGCCAGTGATGTTTCCGTTGGATCATTGGCTATCAGATATGATAGCCATGGTGTTTCAACCCTTCAGGCTTTGGCTATCAAAAACGGTACAAGTTAGATGAAAATGGTTTTGGAATTTGATTATTGGACTCCTTATATACGATGTGTCAGACATACGTGGTTTGAGCAAATTGATATAGGTGCCGATTGTATGTGCTAAGTGTTGTAGAAAATGAAATACTTTGCACGTTTTTCTCTTTCTTATTGTAATTAAAATTAAAAAAATCTAACCTAATGTACTAGAAAATAAATAAAAATATAGAAAATAAAATAATAAAAAAAATATTAGACAGAAAATCTAAACCAATAATCTCAGAAGCTCATCCTTACATATATTTCAAAATTTTCCAATTTAAGAGATTATACGGTAGAAATATAAATCTTAATAAATGATTTTAATGATAAATGACAAATTTAGTTGGCAATCAAATAAGCCTTAACCACCCATGGAAGAATTTACACTAACTTTCGTGGGGTGCATTGGCTATCATTTTTTGATATGCATCAGCAATGATGAGAATCTCTCTATGTGTTCAGGCATGAAAGTGGGAAATGAAAAAAACGGTGGAAAAATTTCTTCATCTATTTAGTGGTACCAAACTCGTATAATTTAAGCGTCATTTTAATAGCTACATATACAATCAAATTAAATGTAACTGCACATATTACTGTTTTTTGTTCATAACTTAGAAATTATTAACAATATCGTTTGCTTCAGACATACATCTCGAAAAAGTTTTCACAGAAATTACCCAAAAGTGTTGTACTACCTCTGACAATAAAGTTCGGTGAATAGTCCTGCAACATTAATGTTGATGAAATATTAATGAAAGTTACCGTACCATCCTTCGAAATAGTCATCTCCCATAACTTTGCACCACTGACATCTGCTATACATGTTCTGGGAAATTCGCAAGAAGTCTTCTCTTGGGATAGAGTTCAAAAGCTTCGTCACATTTCGTTGGATCTCAGCAATATGGTCAAATCTCTTGCAAAGAGAGTTTGAGTCGTGAAAATAGGAATGAGTCTGGAGAATTCAGATCTCGTGAGTATGGTGGATGTTCAATTTGCACAACCCCTCATGAATTTCTTTCGGTGTCTTGCAAAACTTAAAACCAAACTTTAAACTGATCTTTTGTTCTTTCATTTTCCTTTCTCAGTTAAGAACCAGCACACTGAACAAGCACTTAGTAAAGCACGTCTTACACAGAACATAAACGACACTCAACTGAACAACGGTGGAGGAAGATGGTCAACACTTGCTTCTATGCAGGTGCAGCGTTTTGTTTTCCCAGTGTTGCCAGATCGGTCGTTCTGAATTCATTCACCGAACTTTATTGTCAAAGGTAGTATAAATAGTACAAATTATTCTATTCCAAAAACACTTCCTTTCACTTTGAATTTTTAAAGTAAAAAAAAAAAAATCACTCTTAAGACATTTTGAACATTTTCATTTATATGACTTACTTTCAAATGCTTATATAAGCTAGTTTTGCATTTTATGTCTTTTCCCCCAAAATTCAAGAACAAACTCCAAGGGTTTGAATCGACAAAATGTCAGGCAATTTTTCAGCCGCCACCCCCTAATAGCCTTCTAAAATTTTCTCTGCTTTTTTGCATTAATCCAGAGAATGTCCAAAATTACCTTAAAAAAGGTGGAATTCCTCCTTTAGGAGGAACTCTCTCATGCCTGTGTGTTGCAAGATGAGTGATTAAAAAATATTGATTTTATGTTCAAAATATCCAAATTACACACACACACACAACTGGCACCCTGGTAAACATTAACAGTTTTCGCTTGGCAATAAACGTGTCAACAGTATCGCTTGAACACCGCTCTGGTAAATGATTTTGTTTTAATATTTAAGATTTTTAAAATTTCTAGAATGAATTTAGAATTTCTGTATCAGGAAAGGGCCAACTGAGAATCATTTTTTTATCCATCAGATTTTTATGTACTCCATAGGCATAAAAAATTTATTTATAAACCATAGAGTATCGTTGGGTTCAGGGGCTCCGCCTTAGAAATTCTTCCCAAAAAAGCCTCCGCGAGCCAAAAAGTTTGGGAACCGCTGACTTACACAAACAAGAATTACCAAAAAACAGCATTTAATTATTTGTATTTTTTTTTTTTTTTACTTAAAATCACTCATACCAACAAAAATTACAAAAAAAGAAAAAATAATAATTATTATTTGTATTCTTTTACTTGAAATCACTTACACCAGCAAGAAGTACCAAAAGAAAAAAAAAAAACAGCTTTTAATTATTTTGCCTTCTACTAAACTATCATTTCCCATGGAACCCCGGAACATGCAGATACCATTCAATGTTTTTATAAACTTCATGGGTGACTGTCCTCTTGTGATTTTGCATTTATAATTTCGAACAAAAGTGAACGTACTCTTGACTATCCAGGCATACAATTTGCATGAAGAGATATGTATTACTTGTGTTATGTATTGTAACACTCTCTTACAGTTTTTTTTTTTTTTTTCTGTGAGTGGGTTTGTATGGCAGTGTAATACATATATATTTTGTTTATATATTATTGTCTGCACCTTTTATTATTCATTGTTACTGACACATATTGTTTTTTAAACATGTTCATCATTCGCTTCTTTCGATACCTATCAGAACAAGGGAAGTGCTGTTTAAAGTTTGTTCATCTTTAAATTGATCCTTATGCCTCATTGATATTGATATGCCTCATTTGCTTTGATATTGAATATTGTTCTTTTGAAAGAACTAGGAATTAAACCCGGACTTCCCGGGTAACAGAGTAAGGGAGAGTGTTGTACCTTGGGACAGTTTTCACATTTTAATTTTTCACTTCAAAGATTATAATCCAATTTAAAATTTAAAGGCAGCATTTCAATGCTCCAACATATTTCTCTCTAATATATTTTTTAGAAAATCAGGCAGCTTGAAAATAAAAAATTGCCATTCATTTAAAGTACAGAAGACAAACTATCCCAACGTACAACACCCTGTTGTATCTTGGGACATACTACATAATTAAGTCAATAGACACATAACTAATTAATAATATTGCACAACAGCTAATAGAATATTTTGTAGAGTAACAAACTAATTTTTCCCCAACGAAAACTTCTAATTTACAAGGAAATACAGAATTAAACACAAGTTTCCATCATTGGAAAGGACATTAACTAATTTCAGATACATGGAAGAGACAAAAACTTCCCCAGATGCTTTTGTAAGAAAGCAATCTACTTTCTTGATTTCTTACTTCTAACACATCTATGGTATGATCATAATTAATATTGTCGCCATCTTTTGTACTTGATAAAACGAGTTTATCCTTAACAGATTCAAAACTTTTATTTGTTCTAGATGTGGCCTTTTTATTTTCTTTTTACCGCAGTTTTCTGCAAGGCAATTTGAATTTCAACTTTTACTAAAGAAACGATGATAACGCAACATGTCCTCTTTCTTTTATAGATATCTATATTATAAAGGCCAAACGTATCTGTGCGTAACGCATAGGTTATTTTGCGCATAGCAACACTTTCAAATTTTGAATGATTTTCGGTATTGCAATTTTTACCCGACTACGGCAAAGCCAAAGGAGGGTTATGATTTTGACAGGCTATGTATGTATGTATGTATGTATGTATGTATGTATGTATGTATGTATGTATGTTCATCTGTTCCCTCGTAACTTCTAAACCACTAATCAGAATTCGACAAATGACATATCATTAGAAGCGTCTTAATTGTCCGCTGGTTATAGGCTATATAGATTTTCACCAAATTCAATGTGGCGCCCTCTAGCGGACAAAATATACAGAGTAAAAAAATAAAGTTAAGCTAGATATGCCGTGTTTGGTATCATTTTAAAGCGCTTCACTTGTACATTTCGAATATATATATATTACTAGCATTTGCTTGTGACTTTACTTGCATTTATGGGCTAATTGCATATAATTCACATCTTTTCGTTCTTAATTTCTTTGGTACTTAGTAATCAGAATAAGACCACTGCAGTGCCATTAGAAGGGTCTTGATCTTGATATTCTGTTGGTTGTGAGCTATAAAGTTTGTCACCAAATTTACTATTATGCCCTCTAGCGGACAAAAAGTATAAAATAAAAATATATGTAATGTGTTTGGTATTACTTGAAAGAGCTTCACCAGTATTTTTATATCACCAGTATTAGATAGATTAAGAAATCTTCCTAGGTCATCTTAATACATGAAACCTTCAATCTACATTACACATTTACACATTACACTAACGACCTCATCCACTAATCGGTCCATTACCCATTTGCTGCCATCGACGGATATGTGCGTCACTACTACCAAATACTGGAAGCGTCATACGTCAAAAAATAAAGTTAAGATAAATATGCCGTGTTTGGTATCATTCAAAAGCGCTTTACTTGTACATTTTGAATATATCTATATATTACTAGCATTTGCTTGTGACTTTACCTGTATTCATGGGGTACTTTTATACTTTTTCAGCGTAGTTTTTTGTCGTAGTTGGGTTTTAGTTTTTTTACTTTATCTTGTTGCTACTAAAAGTTTTTATGCTTCTTAATGTCGCATATTTTCAATTTTTATACCATCGTGTAGGGAAAAAAATTTACTTTTAAATGAAATTTGTTTGAAAGCTGTATCTTAATTTGTTTTTGAAATATTATTATTATTTTTTTTTCTTTGTAGCTTTTAATACCTCTTTTTTAATCGTGGCAACAGGAATACTCCATTTTTATTTAAAGCAAAGGAAAAAAGAGAAAAAATTGAGTGCTGTATCTTTATGTTGCCATTTTCTGATTAAAAGGTAAAAAATAGAAATTTAAATATCTCCTGTTATAAAACCCGATGAATTTTGAGTTCATTTACAAAATTTGATTTACACGTACTTCAAGTTTTGAATCAAAATTATCAAATTAAAATGCCAATTTTTTTGAAACGTGAATACAGATGTGAAATGTACATTTGTAAATTTTGATATGGTGAAAATGATGCCGGATTTAAATTTCACGGAAAAAAATTTCTATGATTGAGTCAAAGTTGAATAAATTTGCTTTTTATCATCTTGGAATACTAGCATAAGAACCTTAATTGATAACTTTATCATAATAACATATCTTTATTATTTTTTACTGCTTACATATACGATTAAAGTTTAATTTTAACAATTTCTACAACTGTGTTTTATAGAATTAGTATTTTGTTAATTTTACGATAAATATCGTTTGTTTAAGAGTTAGACGTACCAATATAAAATGCATTTTTTACTATAACTAATTTTGTAGGTTTATTATAAGTCAATGAACAGTTCCTTCTAAAACATTTTCTTTCGTCAAAATTTGACGGGTTCTACCTTGTATCTTTAATGACCCAATCATTACTGAGGATGTGACATTTTGAGAATGTGAAAATACGCTTGTTATGCATACATTTGATAATTTGCTGCTTTGAACTAAGCTTCTACATTTCAGTTGGATGAAATAATCTATCATTCTAAATAGTCTAAAATACTTTTACACGCAAATTATTACAAACCATGGATTTGTTGCATCATCGGACATGTCCCAAGGTGCAACTGTCCCAAGGCACAATTACCACGTGGTTTAAGTAAAATCAAAATTACGGTAAATCTAGAAACACTATCATTACATTCTCATAGCCACAACATTTAAAAATCTTCTCTTTTATAAAATAATAAGTTGCAATTGACGTCTTGTAAAAGTACATAGTTAAAAGAAGAAATTTGAATGGGGAGAAAATATTTATTTTGGACTAGTGAAATTTTCTTTTTCTCATCAAGTTATTAATTTAATGTTTCTGATGTTGTCTGTTATTATGAGGGGATCAGTTGTTGTTGTTATTGTTTAGGCCCGCGTGGACCCGGTGAGCAGCTTTATATTCCTTTATAGCTGTCTTAATCCGCAAACACCAACCAAAAAACCTACACCTTAACCTCCCCTAAACACAGACCACAAATCTCAAAATCTCAACTAACCGAACTCACTCCGATAACCACAGCCGAAAGGGGATCAGTTGATTATAGGTCACTATTAGACATAAACAAAAGATCATTGTTGCCAATAGTTTATAAGAAATTGCCAATTACCCGAGGTTCAAGCGTCCCAAGGTACGACACTCTCTCCTATATAGGGGAAAACAGCTATATACATTAGACTCCCTCAAACCCGCAAATTTCTAAAATTCGCACATCATTGCAGGTGTAAACAATGAAACTTTCAGTTGAGAAGTTGGAACAAAATTACAAAATGCTTTATTTTTTGTCATTTGTGCTCTTTTGTTTTTTATCATTCTGTATGTATTTTAATATATAATAGACCGGTAGGCGACAGCACAGACAATCACTTCATCGAGTTCACGGATGAAAACCTAGGATTATTTAAAGCTCGATTCGCATATATTAAAAGTCAACCGGTCTGCCAAGTCATATCTTGGTGAAAAACACCTAAAAACACGATTTTAGCGGTTGACTCGTAACTTTACAATTGTGCTTTACTGCACCCAAAACAATGAAAACATGAATGATTGGAAGCATGAAAACATAATATATGAACTCAATGAGGTGATTGTGTGTGCTGCCGCCTCCCGGTCTGTGATTCTCAAAAATGTGACTGAGCACGTGGTTTTACATGAAGTAACTATAAATTTATTTCTGAAAAAAAAAAATAATAATAAAGATTTGATGTTATCACTTGAAATTACAGTATTTTTATCAAATATATTTATGTAATAATTTTTTAAGAATATTAAGACTGGTCAAACTTGAAATAAAACTTCCTTCTTTTATGATTTTGATGTGAAATAATAAGGGTACCTTTAACAGGAAAGTTTCGTTGATTAATTCAAGGAAAATGTATTTCATATTTATTATGCATGCTTATTATACATTATTTTCTTGACCTTTACTTTTAATAATTTAATCATTTTAAAAATTAACTTATTTTTCATTATTTTAATTTATTACTTTACTTAATTATTTTACTACACTGCAAGTATTTATTATAATTTTGATTGCATTGTTACATTCAAATTACTGTTTAAAAAATATAAACAAAACAATGACCAGAAATGTGCAAAATTCTTAAATACGCTGTCAAAGTCTGGTCCCAAGCTGTTCCCAAGTTGACTGTTTATTATTTCTGATATCAATATCTCTTTTTTTTTGCACTTATTAAAAAAAAAACGATGAATGATATATTTTTCGAAAAATGAGACAAGAGTCATCTGATATAACATCTGGTATTACTATATCGTTAAAACGCATTTTTTTTCCTTAATGTAACTAATGAAAAAATATATCAACAACAATCTCAGATATTGTGGATAGCAAGCCTTGCACGGATTTACTACTTTTTATACATTTATTCATTGAAAGATTGCATTTTTCTATATTTAATATATTTTTTAGAATGCCCATTAACAATACTAAGAATCGCATACTTATATTAGAAACATTAATTATATTCATTTAAGATAATTATATTATATTAATTGTTAATTATATTATATCAACTATAATGCGTTCAAATAAAGTTTTAAAATGTATTAAAAACGATATTTTCATATTGGTCCAGCGTCAGGATTCAATAACCGAATAAATCTCTTATATTGCTGTTTAAAATCAGTCTTTTTGATACAGTTCACTTCAGTGAGGGATTTGAGGCATTCGATTTAGGATTCTTACTGTTAAATACTTCAGGGTAGAGGTCTGCACGGGCCGAAATTTCCAGGCCCGAGCCCGGCCCGGCGCGAACGAAACAAATACTGGCCCGACCCGGCCCGGCCCGAAAAAAAAAATAAAAATTCGGCCCGAACCCGGCCCGGAGGAATTTCTACAGAACATTGATCTTTACTCTAACGGAAGAGTTCAGACCAAAAAAACTTATCTTAGTCATTTTTTTTTTCATGTTTATAATCTCTATTTATGCAGAAGTGCCATAGGCTGCGATATTTACGCTTTTAATGAACCTTTGTTTGTTGTATGTAAATGTTTCAGTTATCATTAGTATTATTAATACATAAAAAAATCTAAAAAATGGTACATGGTAAAAGTGAAATCTTTTAAGACATTGGAAAGAAAAATACGTTTCCTTCTTAGCAGATGTAAATGTTTAATATATTTTTTTTCTCGCGTATTCTTGTATTCATTTTGTATGAATGAACAGTTTAAAAGAAATTTGCAGATTTCAGTTTAAACGAAAATTCCGTCATAATCATGTTTTATTTTATGTGTTTAATTCTATTTTAAGACACCTGGTGATCTACGATTCTTTAAAAAGAATAAATTCCAATGATTAATTGCAGAATAATGATGACTTAAAAGTATATGCCTATTTTGCAAAAATTTTTGGACCAAGCCAAACTTTACTGATTTATGAATAGATTTTCCACGTCGAGAAAAAGATTTTCATATGGGACGATTAAACAGGTACTGATTATTTTGGTCCGTGAAGACTAGGAAGAACGAAATCAGTCTCGGCTTCCTACGGAAAAAATAAGTTAGGCTCGGCCCGGCCCGATACTCCAGGAAAAAAATTAAGGCCCAAGCCCGACCCGAAAATATTAGTAACTAGGCCCGTCCGGCCCGGCCCGAGTCTTCAGAATCGAGGCCCGAGCCCGGCCCGGCCCGGCCCGTGCAGATCTCTACTTCAGGGATCAAATGGGGGATGGGGGGGATTTTCATTTTAATTATGAACTTTCTTAACTCGAAATTTACGATTTACGAAAAATCCTGATGTGACTGTTAAAAATTAAAATCATTTTCAGATTCAGCACTGCTAAATACATAAAAATAACTATCAAAAGTCACAAAAAACACACACACACACAACAATCACATCTATTTTATAGTATCAAATTTTCATTATATTTTTACTTTTTAACTTTTTAATTTTGAAATTTTCTATTTGAAAAAATGGTTTGGTTTGGTTTATTTTATGTCAGCCGATTATCTATTCTAGGGATATAGGCCCAGGGGAGAGTGCCCTTCGTGAGGGGTCTTTCTAAGGGAACCTAACCCGTATTTACGCAAGGTTCGAAGAAAACGACGAAAACTCCGAACGGTTTGGCCGACGGCTAATTAGGCGATTGGGTTCAAACAAAGAACCTGCCGTCTACCAGTTGTGAGGTCAGAACCTCTTGGCCATTGGTGGCTATTTGAAAAAAATCCTGAGGTAAAGGAAAAATAATAATGAAGGTCATAATCGGATTTAGGGCTACAAAATACACAAGACTCAATTATTAAAATCTAAAAAAACATGCTACAGCCTAAATTTTGCACGCTAGTGTTATTCTGCTACATCTAAATGATCACATATCATGGAACTTCGGGACAAGTAACTGCCATTCAATACTCTTATAAATTTTATGGGTGACTGTCCCTTTGTGATTTTCAATTTAAAACTTCAAATAAATAGTTGTAATAATTAGCAAGTGGGTAAGGCGACCAGCGTTTCGTTTAACATTTCTTTCAAAACAGCTTTTCCTTTAATTAATAAATCCTTTATTGTTAATTTATGATTATTACATTCTTACATAAATGGTAATACCAACAAATTTAAATTTAAAATAGTTGTAGAAGGAAGTTATTTATTTTAATCAAATTAAAAAATGTTCAAATCAAAGTATTTAAATAAAATATTAAATTTAAAATTTTTGATAACCCGAAATTAAAAGAAATTAACGGAGATATAAAAAAAATTTTAAATTTCTGAGAGCGAAAAAATTGTTTAAACGAAATTTAAAGTGTTGAATCATTAAAAAATTGCAATAGTTTTTAAAATAGAAAAAAAATGAACACCAAAAAGAAAAGTATTATGAATGTCAGCAGAAATGGGGAATTTTTCAAAAATCTTACCAGCCAAGGATTTATTTCACCAGCCTGCAAGATGCAACACACACGCAGTTGAAAATAGTTATGACAAAATCGCACGCTATTACAGATGAAATTACTATTACTACAATGCAATGTATACAACAGAAGTAAGTTTAATATAAGATAGAACTTAGTACCATATTTACTCTGTAATAATTTGGAAAGTTAAAATATCTAGATTAAAAAAGTCCTTCCGACAATGCCGGGAGGAAGAGGTAGCTTTCATATACCTATATAGTTATTTATTTATTTTAAATTAAGTGATATAATTCAAAAATACTAAGATCAAATTAGTGGAACCTGATTTTATAAGATTGAATACTAGTTTTTGTCAAGGCTGAATATTAAAAGATATTTTTAGAAATTAGTCATATTTTATTCAACCGGGTTTTATTTCAAGCGATTTAGAGAGTCGCCAAATTCCACGATATCATGAAGTGTATGCCATTTTAAAGCAGCATGATGGATAAAACAAACCGATGAGCTTGGTCGAAATCTTAATTCATGTGCACATGCACACTCATATTGAAATCGATTAATATAGAAGAGTGCTGTCGCAGGCAAATTGATTTTTTAAAAATGTCACCCACGTTAGAAATTCAAACTCCTCAAGCGTTTTTTAAGTTAAAGACAAAGCAAAAAATACTCCGGAATTCATTATTAAGATCAAACACTTTAAAAAGAACCTTTTTTCAATTTCTAATTTTTTGTTTGTACATCATTATAGATTTAAAAGATTTTTGAGAAACTTAAATGGCTGCCATTTTGAAACAAGAGGGCGGATAAAGTTGGCCGGTGAACGTGGTCAAGGTATTGCTATGTACTATGTGCTCACTGAGTTATATCCAAATCAGTTTCTAAATATGCGCATAATCGCGTGACAAATTTCAGTCCTTTTCAAAATGTGAACCACACTGGAAATTGAAAGTGCTATAACCCAGCCATTTTTCAAGATATAGATGAAACAAAAAATGTTGTGGAATCTTTGTATCAAGGTCAAACTCACAAAAGAAAATATTTTTCACTTTCTTACTTTTTTGCATATAATTTTAAAATTTTAAATTTAAAAAATAATAATATTTCGCCATTTTGAAACAAGATGGCGAATGGTTTTGGCCAACGAATTCGTCCAAACATTGGTATGTACTATGTACGCATCAAGTTTCATCCAAATCGGTTCATAAATACGCGTATTATCACGTGATGAAAATCAGATCATTTCAAGATGTGAGCAACACTAGAAATTAAAAGTTCGATAACTCAGCCATTTTTTAAGATACAGACAAAACAAAAAGTGTTCTGGAATCATTGTTTTAAGTTCTAACTCATAGAACAAAAATATTTTTCAGCTTTTAAATTTATTGCATTTAATTTAAAATTTAAAATTTTTTAAAAATTTAAAATGGCCGCCATTTTGAAACAAAATGGCGGATGATGCTGGTCATCGAACTCGGTCGAGAAATTTGTATGTACTATGTACATACCGAGTTTCATTCAAATCGGTTCATAAATACGCGAGTTATCACGTGACAAAATCAGATCGTTTCAAAATGTCAGTCATGAGAAAAATTCAAAGTGCTATAACTCAATCATTTTTTAAGATATAGACAAAATAAAAAGTGTTCTGGAATCATTGTTTTAAATTCTAACACGTAGAACAAAAATATTTTTCAGCTTTTAAATTTATTGCATTTAATTTAAAATTTAATTTTTTTTTTTTAATTTAAAATGGCCGCCATTTTGAAACAAAATGGCGGATGATGCTGGCCAACGAACTCGGTCGAGACATTTGTATGTACTATGTACATACCGAGTTTCATTCATATCGGTTCATAAATACGCGAGTTATCACGTGACAAAAATCAGATCGTTTCAAAATGTCAGTCATAAGAAAAATTCGAAGTGCTATAACTCAATCATTTTTTAAGATATAGACAAAGTAAAAAGTGTTCTGGAATCTTTGTTTTAAGTTCTAACATGTAAAAGAAAAATATTTTTCAACTTTTAAAATTTTCGCATTTAATTTTAAATTTTAAAAATTTTTAAAAATTTAAAATGGCTGCCATTTTGAAACAAAATGGCGGATGATGCTGGCCAACGAACTCGATCGAGACATTTGTATGTACCATGAACATACCAAGTTTCATTCAAATCGGTTCATAAATACGTTAATTATCGCATGACAAAAATCAGATACATACACATATATATATATATATATGTCAACATTTGAACGGAGGGTGGTTTTGGGGACTGGGGGTCATGATCGGTGAAAATATACCAAAATTTTTTGGAAGTGCTTTCCTCCGGACGGCTGCAATAGGTAGCTTTTTACTTTTTGTAATGAAAGCTACCTAAAAGTGTCTCTGATAACATCTCTATCGCTTACAGTTTTCAAAAACTTAAAATGCACTCGCCTTGCCAGAAAATCCACTCGCCACTGGCGAGCAAAATGATGTATTTCCCCACCCCTGAATGTCAGTGATTATCTATCACAGCATAATAATAATATAAATCCTTAAATTCGCAAAAAATACGAAATATTTTTTAATTCCATCTTAATAAGAAAATTTTAACTTCGATCACCGGAGTTTGTCCTGTTTACTAACGAGATACTTTATCTCCAAGCTATGATGTCTAAACAAAAAACGCTGAAATTAAGGTTGTCTTTTAAAATTTGAAACACAAAAATGAACGGATACCATTGAAAAAAGTATTTAATTAACATAATAGACTTTTTCAAAATTACAAAATACAAATTTTATGATTTATCTGTGACAATAGGTATTCAGCTGCAAGTACACAAAATTTGAAGTCGCTGACTTATACAATTTTTGTGTATGAGCCCTGTGACAGACAGACCGAGCAGTAAGACGAATAGGGTTGCTTCAGATGAACGAAACTCTAAAAAGGATGAAATAATAGAAAAAAGATTCTGTTCAAGTGTATAAAATCACGCAAAAGAGACTTTCTTTCAATATCAATGGTTAATTCTTTCAATATCAATGGTTAATCATCTTTTATTGGCCTTTTTAAATTCAATTATCTATTAAAAAATACATATTTTTTATTATAAACAAAACAAGTAGAAAACTGCATGTTGAGCGTAGCAAATGAGGTGCATTCATACTATACCGATGTTTTATAAAGTAGGCCACTATACAGTACTTCAGTACAGTATAGTGGCCGGAATCTTTTGTGCGTGCCTGTAAATATTATATGCTTCTGTTATATACAGAAAGTAACTTGTAACTAGACCCAGGCAACGTATATCAGTTTTTTTAAATGTGAAATAATTTAATATAATAAAAACGCGTCCCAAACAATGTTCCCCCCTATACCATTATGCAATGTAATGCTTTTGTGTGGATCTGTAAGTGAATAACAAATAATCTTTATGTCACATATTGTATAGAATGTATTTCTTATTATATACTTCATAGATGCATATCAATTTTGTTATGTTCGAAAGAGTGTAACATCGTTAAAATACTCGAAACTATTTTTTCCTATTGGCAGTAATGTAACGAGATACTTTTAATTGTCCCCGTAATTAAACTATACATCTGATTTTCATAACATTTGAAATGACTCGACAAAATTATGCAACAATTCTATGAAGTTCAAACAATTTATTGAGTAGTTATTGTTCTGTTATATGCGGGTAGACGGACGGAGTGAGAATGACGACTATAGATCTTCGTATTTACATAATTGCGAAGGCACCTAAAAAGATTATAAATACTTGAACTTACCTACAACTGCAAAAAAATTCCATTAAACGAACCCAGCATCTAATTATTCGAATTTTACTCCTCCTTAACTATCATGTTTCATGTAACTTCAGAACGAGTTGTTGCCATTCAATTTTTTCATAAAGAATTTGGTCGACAACGTATTCTTGTGATATTCAGTTTATAATTTCAAACGAAAGTGAATGTACTCTTCATTATTCATGCTTACAATTTGCATGTATCGAAATCAATTATTACAGATATATGTTATGACATTCACTAACAATTTTTTCTTTCAGTAGGTATGTGAGGCAGTGTAATAATTTTATTTTTATTTTTTGCTTATGTTATCGTCTGCAGTTTTTGTTTTTAATTGCAACTGGAAGGTACTGCTAGTTAGGTGCGTTCCTAATTATATAAATATATAGCACCTGCAGTCATTGTCTGGTCTGAATGTCTGTCTGTCCACATATAACAGCGCAAAAGCCACACAGCCGAATAGTTTGAAATTTAGTGTATATTATCAATGCTGAATTTTGTTGAGTCATTCAATTAAATCCATTCGTACGTAAACAATTCACTTTTGTCCCATGATAGATAATGGTTCTTGGTTGCCATGGTGATGACGTCGTATTTAAGACAAAGTCAAATTATTTCCGTATTACAGAATTTAGCTATAGAATCGCAATAAATTTTTGTATTCACGCATTTTTGTATAAGAGTGCTCCAGCCTTTGAACCAAGATCTGAATGCTTATAATAGTAATTATGGTACAAATGCACCTCATTTCCCATGCTTGACGTAATATTTCGGTTAGGAATACTTTTATTTGTCCACATCTTCAAGAAATGCCATTTAAATGAACGCAGTATCTAATTATTTTATATCTGTCTTTCTCCTAAACTATCACATTTCGTGAAAATGCGAAATTTAATAAGTAAGGTTTTACTTATTTAGGTTTTACTTTTCTTTAATAAGTAAAACCACCTTAAAATATTTTGTTTCAATATAAACAAATAATTAGTATATTTAAAATGTACAATATAATTATTTTTTATCTAATTAGAAACAAAAGAAGATTATGAATATTTCTTTTCTTCAACTCACTTTCAACTGCATCAAATATTACCTAAAACAACCTAACATTAAATTATTCTGCTTCTGCTAAACTATCACATTCCATTTAATGCTGAACTAGTTATTGCCATCACTGTTTTCATATATTTTATGGGTAATTGTCCTCTTGTGATTTTCAAATTTTAATTTAAAATAAATAATTGCAATTTAAAAATAAGTAAGTAATAAAAAAAATGATTCTGTTCTAATATATAAAATCACTTAAAAGAATTTTCATTCCATATCTACGATTAATTATCAACAAAAAGTCCTGATTACATTAAAATTGCAAATGAAAATGTAATTATTTTTATGCGATTAGAAACTGAAGTAGATTATGAATATTTTTTTCACTTTCCTCTGCAAGAAATATTACCTAAAACAACCCAACATTAAATTATTCTGTGCTTCTACTAAACTACCATATTCCGTGCAACTGCGGAACTAGTTGTTGCCATTCACTCTTACCATAAATTTTATGGGTGACTGTCCTCTTGTGATTTTCAAATCGCAATTTTAAATAAATAACTACAATTATTTAAAAATGAGTACATAATCGAAAAATTATTTCGTTCTAATATATGAAATCACTTAAAAAGAGTTTTCTTTCTTTACCAACGATTAATTATCTTAAATAAGCCATAATTGTATTTAAATTGCACGTAAAAATATAATTATTTTTATGTGGTTAGAAACTGAATAAGATTATGAATTTTTTTTCACTTTCATCTACAGGACAAATTATCTAAAACAACCCAACATTTAATTATTCTGCTTCTGCTAAACTAACACATTCTATGTAACTGAAGAACTTAGTTGTTGCCATTCGCTCTTTTCATAAATTTTATGGGTGATTGTTCTCTTGTTAATTTCAATTCGTAATTTCAAATAAGTAATTACAATAATTAAAAACTAGTAAATAATAGAAAAAATGATTCTGTTCTATTACATAAAATCACTTAAAAAGAATTTTCTTTCAATATCAACGATTAATTATCTTAAATAGTCCTTATTACATTAAAATTTCAAACGAATATGTAATTATTTTTATGTGATTAAAAACTGAAGAAGATTTTAATATTTTTCCCTTTTATCTGCATCAAATATTACCTAAAACAACCCAACATTAAATTATTCTTCTTCTGCTAAACTACCATATTCCATACAACTGCGAAACTAGTTATTGCCATTCGCTGTTTCATAAATATTGTGGGTGACTGTTCTCTTTCGATTTTCAAATCATAATTTAAAATAAGTAATTACAATAATTAAAAACTAGTAAATAATAAAAAAAGTGATTCTGTTCTACTATATAAAATCACTTAAAAAGGATTTTTTTTCAATATCAACGATTAGTTGTCTTAAATAGGCTATATTATATTTAAATTTCTAATGGAAATGTAATTATTTGTATGTGTTTAGAAAATGAAGAAGATTACGAATATTTTTTCACTTTAACTTACTTACATCTGCAAAAATTATTACCGTAATTTCGGGTGTATAAGCCGCGGATCAAACAATTCTTTTTGGACCCAGAAATCTTATTTAGTGATTGAAAACAAATATTTACGTCGATCTAAGAAGTTACATTTGTCTCTTAAAAAATTCTGGGTCGAAAAGGAATTGTTTTATCCGCGGCTTATACACCCGAAATTACGGTACCTAAAACAATCTAACATTTTATTATTCTGCGTTTGCTAAACTATCGCATTCCATGCAACTGCGGAACTAGTTGTTGCCATTCATTCATTCATAAATTTTATGGTTGATTGTCCTCTTGTGATTTTCAAATCAAAATTTAAAATAAATAATTGCAATAATTAAATATGAATAAATAACAGAAAGAAAAGATTATGTTTTAGTATGTAAAATCACTTAAATAGTATTTTCTTTCAATATAAACTTTTAATTTAATTATCAACAATTATCTTAAATAGGCCATATTACTTTTAAATTGCAAGTGAAAATGTAATTAATTTTATGAGATTAGGAACAAAAAAAGATTATGAATGTTTTTTCTGTTGAACTCAACTTTCAACTGCATCAAATATTACCTAAAACAATCCAACATTAAATTATTCTGCTTCTGCTAAACTACCATATTCCATGCAACTTCGGAACTAGTTGTTGCCATTCACTCTTTCATAAATTTTATGGGTGACTGTCCTCTAGTAATTTTCAATTTATAATTGCAAACAAAAGCTGCGGTGTAAAAGTGATTGCACTGTTGATACATTTTGCATGCAAAGAAATCGTTTATTAAGAGCATAATATAGTTTGGCATTCCCTAACAGTATGCTTTGAGTGGGTTTGTGAGGCAGTATAGTAAAGATGCTTTTGATTATACTGTATTCTATTGTTTTGTTTTTCATTGATATTGTGTTCTTAAAATGTTCTCATTAGCCTGTGCTTTGGGAACTCATCCGGGCAAAAGAATTGTGTTTAGAGTTTGTTCATCTGTCAAACATCTTCAAACCCCTACTGTTATATTGGATATTGTTTTGTTAAGGTTGGCCAGGATGCAGTATTTTTTAAAGCTATAATCATATACAGGGTGTCTACAACAAAACGAAGCCATTTTAAAGTTTTTTACAGACGAAACAATTATTTAGAAAGTTGGAAAATTTTGTGAAAAATATAATAAAGAGATAGGAATTTGTAAAAAGAGAATTTTTCTTTTTTTTTTAAATGCTCCACCACAGGGCTTTTATCAGCCAATTACACATTTAATGTACATTTACGATAGTTTAAAATAATTATTCATTAGTCTTTCACGATGTGTTCTTAGCATTTCCTTGAAGACAATGCGGTAAACTGTGGAACATGCATCTATAATACAATTCCAGATGGTATATAAAGATAATGGCCGTCATGAGGAGAATGTTTGGTTGTAATAAAATCTTCAAACTATCATAAATGTATTCTTAATATGTAATTCATTAAAAAAATGCTCTTTTATGGCGAAATTTTGTATTGTTTTTTATTATTATTTATTTACCGGGTGTCCCAAAAATGACTGATGGATTTTAAAAATCAATAACTTGCAAACGGTGACAGCTATTAAAAAAAATTTGCAGGAGGTCTTATGTATAATGTTAGGAGTTTTTTTTACCGTAATTTCTTATTTTAGTTCGCATCTCAAACAATAGGTGGCGCTGAAGGCGATTGAAGGCCAGGTGATCAATGCTGAGTGAAGCGTCGACCTGGCCTTCAATCGCCGTCAGCGCCACCTATTGTTTGAGATGCGAACTAAAATAAGAAATTACGGTAAAAGAAAACTCCTGACATTATACATAACCCTCCTGCAAAAATTTTTTAAATAGCTTTCTCCGTTTGCAAGTTATTGAATTTTAAAATCCATTAGTCATTTTCGGGACACCCGGTATTTTCTGAAACAAATTGCCATAACTTTATTACAGACCAGGAGGCGGCAGCACAGAAAATCACCTCATCGAGTTCACGGCTGAAAATTTTTTTAAAATGAAGGGTGAGTAGTGAGTTCTACTTGTAATTTATCACTCGATCAATTTAAAACTGAATAGTTAATGGGAAAAGTTTCCTACCTTTTGAAGTTTTCTTTCAAACTGGGAGCTGTTTCGTCTTCTGACTGACATCTGTGTCTGTAAAAGAACTAGACAAATTAATCATTAGTTGATATGCTCGATGTTGGTCCAGATAGTACGTCGTTGTAAGATGAAGCTGCTTTTTATTTAATTCTTGGATAATATGACAAAATTCTTGAATACATTACCACAGCATCGACAATAGATGCTAATTATTATAACTATACTCTTCCAGCACTAAGGCTTGGAAGTACAATATTAAAATATTAATTACAGAGAAGAAAAGCTACGTTACATTGTCTTAAAGTCAGAGAACACAATAGAAAGTTGCATATATCAGCAGTTCTTTTAATTTCTGTTTATTCCTGTGACGACAACATTCCGACGCAAAGTGCCTGTATGGTGCTGCCACCTAGCGCTGGTGTAATATACTAACCTTCACAGTTTGAAGGAGCGTTTCCCGTGGTATTTCACCACAGATGTTTTTTTTTTCTTGATTATTAATAGTTCTGTTATAAGCATGCCTCACAGAAAAGTCACACATTTCACAAACTATCACGCTGCACATTTCACAAACAAATAATCGTCGGTCTGATTGGACACAAAACATGCACACGCGATTCGTTATTTCCGACACTCCTCCTTTTTGTGTCCAACTGAGGACTGCTTAACTTGTAGTTTTTCACGCAGATACTCCAGGTGTGCTTTTGGTAAGGCTTTGGTGAGGATATCGGCTAGCATTCTTTTCGTGGGACAGTAGACTAGCTTAATGGTGCCTGTTTCACTTAAGTGGCGTATGTGGTGGTATTTCACATGTATGTGCTTTGTCTTTATTTGTGCCTTCTCATTTTCGGTAAGTTTTATGGTGGATAAATTGTCCTCGTATAATATAACGGGGGTTTGCTGGCGTAATTCTAGGTCGTTTAATAACTCAAGTAACCATATGATTTCTTGACTGGCGATTGACGCAGCCACGTACTCCGCTTCTGTGGAAGACAGTGCTATACAGCTTTGCTTTCTCGATGCCCATGCCAGGACATTGTTTCCTAGTTTGAATAGATTTCCGGTGGTTGATTTTCTGTCTATTCTGTCGTTCCCCCAATCTGCATCACTATATGCAGTTAATACTGGGGGTTCTGTTCTATCTATTACAAATTTAAGGTTTTTTGTGGTTAGGAGGTATCTGATTAATTTTTCTATTGCCTCCCAATCGACCTCTCTTGGCGATTCATTCCTTCTTCCCAGGATATTTACAACTGATGCTATATCAGGTCTAGTTAAGGTCGCGATGTATAAAAGCGCCCCCACAGCCTGCCTGTATTTTGTGTTGTCTTCCATTAATTTTCCGTTAGGGTCTAAACTGAAATAGTTAGTGCTCATCGGCGTGTAGGTTGGTTTCGCGTTTAATAGATCGAACTTTTCTGCGATCTGTATGATTTTGTGTTCCTGATCTAATTCTAGGTTTCCGTTCTCCGATTGTCTTATGTTTATCCCTAGATATTGTGTTACCTTTCCTAGATTTTTAATTTCGTATTGTTTTGACAGTTGTGTGTAAATTTCGTCGGTGTCCTGTTTGTCACCTGCTACTAGGATGTCGTCCACGTAAACGATTATGTATGCAACCTTTCCGTTTTTAACCCTTTTGTACAGACATTTGTCCGATGCACATTCTTCGAAATTTAGATTTCTAAGTGATTTATTAATTTTTAGGTTCCATGCCCTAGCCGCTTGCTTAAGGCCATAAATCGCTTTGTTAAGACTACACACTTTATGTTCTTCCCCTTTCTTTATGTATCCTTCCGGCTGATACATATAGACCTCCTCCTCAAGGTCGCCATGTAGGAAGGCAGTTTTGACGTCTAGGTGAGTAACATTCAGATTTTTGTACACTGCTGCGTTCAGAAATGCTCGCAGTGTCGTGTGAGACACGACTGGCGCGTACGTTTCGTCGAAGTCACAACCGTATTTTTGAGCGTATCCCTTGGCAACTAGTCTAGCATTATACCGTTCTACGGATCCATTCGCTCCCCTTTTCGCTTTGAATGTCCATTTGCATCCAATTACTCGTTTTCCCGGAATTGGTTTAATTAATTTCCATGTATTATTTTGTTTCAGCGAATTTATCTCTTCATTTGTTGCTTCTAACCATTTGTCCCTAACTTCATCATCTTCAATGTTTTGTATATCCGTCCACGTTTTCGGTTCCTGAATTTGGCATAGATTTGCGCTTATGCCGAAACGATTAGGAGGTACTCCGCGATTTTGTCTTTCCGACCTTCTAGGCTCGGGCGGTTTTTGCGCTGGGGCTTGAATTGAATTTTCATCGTCGTTTTCTAACTCAATTTCCACGCTATCCGCTGTCCTTTTCTTATCGTCTGGTTTTTGTTCGGCAGTAGTAATTTCTTCGCTCATAACGCCCTCTTCGATAAATTTCACGGTTCTAGAAATTATTATTTTATTTTGCCCCGTGTAGATCCGATAACCCTTGCTTCTAGGATCGTAGCCCAACATGATTCCCTCGATTGCTTTTTCATCTAATTTCCCTCTCTTAGGTTTGTCGACATAGGCAAATGCCTTACATCCAAATGTTTTAATGTTTGAAAGGTTCGGTTTTCTTTTATTCCATAGTTCGTAGGGCGTCGCGTTGTTTTCATTGGCTTTTGTTGGCAATCGATTGATTAGATACGTAGCGGTCATTACTGCTTCCCCCCAAAAATGTTTAGGTAATTTTGCATCTGATAACATGGTTCTAGCCATTTCTACTATTGTTCTATTCTTTCTTTCAGAGACGCCATTCTCGGGGGGGAGAATAGGGAACACTTAGCTGTCGTTCTATTCCGTTTTCGGCTAAGTAGTTTTCGAAATCATCGCTTATGTATTCCTGTGCGTTGTCAGATCTGATTGATCTTATTGGTCTACCGAATTTATTTGTTACTAATGCTACGTATTCTTTTAGTTTAGCAAGGGCTTCCGATTTATGCGCGAGCAGATATGTCCTTGTGAATCTGCTGCAGTCATCTGTGAACGTTATGAAATATTTCTTTCCCCCCAAAGTTTCCGTCTGCATAGGCCCGCATATATCGGAGTGCGCCAGAGAACTGACTTCTCTGCTTCTATTTGAGGCGACCTTGGGGTAAGGTTTTGTCGAGAGTTTTCCTTCGACACATTTAGTGCAATATGTGTCGTACTTGCAGTTGTTAATTTTTATACCTTCTGCTAAATTGTGATTAACTATATATTTTATATCGTCGAAATTTTTGTGTCCCAATCTCCTGTGCCAAATCGATATGCAATTTGTATTGTTGCAGTGTGTTTGTGTACTTAATGAATATCCGTATTCGTCTTGGGGATTTATTTCATAAAGATTGTCGTTAAGTTTTCCTGTCATAAATATGTTATTATCCTTGACGAATAAGCATGCATCTTTTTCGAAAATCACTTTTATGTTATTTTCGGTGGCCTTTTTAACCGACAATAAATTGCTCTTTAGTTCTGGGCAGTACAGCACATCCTTCAGAGTAATGTAGTGTTGTTTGTCTGTTTTTAACTTTACGTCCCCCATACCTAGTGAAATAAGTCTTTTACCGTTAGCGATTGTGATGTTTCCGAAGTTACCAGCGGTGAATGTCGCAAAGTTTTCTTTTGTGGAGGTGACGTGTCTGGTGCAACCGGAGTCAACTATGTATTTGTGTGTGTCTTTTGTTTGTGTATGGTTAACCTCTGCTGACTCGCTCTCATAATTATTTTCCTCTGGGAAGAGAGGAATGATCGTCTCTTTCAGGTCATCTTCTATCTTTGAGTTGCTGTTGAAACAATAGTTTGAGGATTCCCCTTTTATTTGCCCTGAGTTTCTAGGGTGTGTTTTCGGGTTGTTATTATTATTATTGTATTGTCTGAATCTGTTGAATTCACCCCTCTGGGGCATATTTCTCTGTTTGTTTTTTAAATAATAGCAATCTTCTCTTGAGTGGTTGCTGCGACAACAGTGATCACAATATTTTTTGCTTTTATTAAATTTATTTGTTGATTTATATGCCGTTTCTCGGCTACGTGTATTCGAGTTTTTGTCTTCATTGCGGTGAGAGAACTCATCTAACAGTTTATTTTTTACAGTTTCGATATCTAGCTGCTGACTTTCTCTCGCTTCCAGAGCGGTAATCAGCGGCGCGTAAGAGTTAGGAAGGGAGCACAACATTAACGCCACGATGTGTGAGTCGTTCACGACTTCGTCAATGGCCGCCAAATCATCTCTTATACTCAAGATGTTATTTATGTGTTTATTGAGGTCCCCCCTTCTTGCAGCCTCTGCGAGTACAATTTCCTGAGCAGATATAGCTTTGAAGCTAAATTGGAACGCTGGTGGAGGTTCTTTAGTTTAGTCCATATCTCTTTAGGCGTTTTTAAGCTTCGGATATGGACTATTTGTGCATCTTCGATGCAGAGACAAAGTACCGCTTTGGCTTTAGCCGAGTTTTTGGTATAAGTTTCGTTTGGTGTAACGGGTGGATCGTCGGTTATATATTTCCAGAGGTCGTCTTTATTAATAAATTTTCCATCTTAAATGACCATATTGAATAATTTTAGTCATTTAATTTTTCTACGGCGGTTATCTCTTTTGTAGTCATGATGCGTCGTATGAAAGTAATTTTTTTGTTGTTGTTGTTAGTTTATATCTTAAATAACTCGACGTTATATGGCACTTAAATGTTCATTCAATATTCAGTATAAAATGAAAAACATAAAATATGTAATTTCAATATTCATTAATATGTATACATAAGACATGAATTATTAATATTAGATATTATTATTCATTCATTTATTCACCATGTATTTTTTTTTCATGTATTTTTTTTTCGTAAATGGAGTGATTTATTTTATTTTTAATCCTCTTTTTCAGGCTCTATAATCTTTTAAAATGAAGGGTGAGTAGTGAGTTCTACTTGTAATTTATCACTCGATCAATTTAAAACTGAATAGTTAATGGGAAAAGGTTTCCTACCTTTTGAAGTTTTCTTTCAAACTGGGAGCTGTTTCGTCTTCTGACTGACATCTGTGTCTGTAAAAGAACTAGACAAATTAATCATTAGTTGATATGCTCGATGTTGGTCCAGATAGTACGTCGTTGTAAGATGAAGCTGCTTTTTATTTAATTCTTGGATAATATGACAAAATTCTTGAATACATTACCACAGCATCGACAATAGATGCTAATTATTATAACTATACTCTTCCAGCACTAAGGCTTGGAAGTACAATATTAAAATATTAATTACAGAGAAGAAAAGCTACGTTACATTGTCTTAAAGTCAGAGAACACAATAGAAAGTTGCATATATCAGCAGTTCTTTTAATTTCTGTTTATTCCTGTGACGACAACATTCCGACGCAAAGTGCCTGTATGGTGCTGCCACCTAGCGCTGGTGTAATATACTAACCTTCACAGTTTGAAGGAGCGTTTCCCGTGGTATTTCACCACAGATGTTTTTTTTTTCTTGATTATTAATAGTTCTGTTATAAGCATGCCTCACAGAAAAGTCACACATTTCACAAACTATCACGCTGCACATTTCACAAACAAATAATCGTCGGTCTGATTGGACACAAAACATGCACACGCGATTCGTTATTTCCGACAAATTTAGAATTAGTTTAATCTCGATTCTACCCTATTCCATGCAACTGCGGAACTAGTTGTTGTCATTCGCTGTTTTCATAAATTTTATGGATAACTGTCCTCTTGTAATTTAATAGACCATATTATATACAGATTTCTAATGAAAATGTAATTATTTTTATGTGGCTAGAAATAAAAGAATATTATGAATAGTTTTTTGCTTGAACTCACTTTTATTTTTATCTGCAAGAGTTATTACCTTAAAAAAACATTTAATTATTCTGCTTTTGATAAACTATCATATTCCATGTATGGAACTACTTTTTGCCAATCGCTGTTTTCATAAATTTTATGTGTAATTGTCCTCTTGTGGTTTTCAATTCATAATTTCAAATAAATAATTGCAATAATTAAAAATGAATAAATATTAATAACAGAAAAATGATTCTGTCCTAGTACGTACACTGTTAAAAATCTTGTTCTAGTTTGAACCAAAAAAGTTTGTTTTTTGGTGCTCAATATCTGCCACCGTAAGATGGTGAAATCTTGAACCAAAATTTGGAGCTCCCATTGAAGCATAGTTCCAATACTTGGAACGAGGTTGAACAAGAAGCACCAAATGTTGGTTACGAGATTTCACCATTTTATGGTGGCAGCTATTGAGCACCAAAAAACAAACTTTTTTGGTTGAAACTAGAACAAGATTTTTAACAGTGTAAAATCGTACTTAAAAAGGATTTTTTTCAGTGTCGATTAACTATTTTAAATAAGACATATAACTTTTAAATTGCATGGGAAAATATAATTAATTTTATGAGATTAGAAACAAAAGAAGATTATTAATGTTTCTTCTTTTGAACTCACTTACATCTGCAAAAAATATTATTTAAAACAGCCCAACATTAAATTATTTTTTTTTCTGTTAAACTACCATATTCCATGCAACTGCGAAACTAGATGTTGCCATTCACTCTTTCAAAAATTTTATGTGTGACTGTCCTTTAGCAATTTTCAATTTATAATTACAAACAAAAGCTGGTTGCAAAAGTGATTGGACTGTTGATTATTGAACGATACATTTTGCATGTAAAGAAATCATTTATTAAGAGCATAATATAGTTTGGCATTCTTCAAACTCAACATGGAAATCTTCAAACTAGCGTAAATGTATACTAATATGTAATTTGTAAAAAAAAAAAAAAAAAAAAAAAAAAAAAAGATGATGGCTGTCATGTGGAAAATGATTGCAATAAAATTTCCAAATTATCGCAAATGTATACACTCTAAAAAAAAAATGTGTAAATTTACACACAAAAATGTGTAAATCGATGATACAAAAACGACATGTCTATATGTGTAAATTTGTGTGTAAATTGCGTCAAATGTGTAAATTTCAGAATACACATTTTAATGCGTAATTTGATGATAAGTCCAAATGTGTAAAAGTTATCTGATAACTCTTGAAATACACACTTTAATGTGTGAATTGCACTGAAATACACATATTTCTGAGCACTATTTTTACACATACATATGTGTAATATTCTTTTTTTACATATATTTTTGTGCAATAGGAAAATACCTACAATTTTGTGTAATATGCAAAATACACATGTTTTTGTGTTATGTACAGAATGCACAGATTTTTGTGTAATATTCTGTTTTTACACATATGTCTACATAACATGGAAAACACATTTTTGTGTAATATTTAAAATAGACAGGTTTTTGGGTACAAAGATTTACCTTATTCTTTGATGTGTAAACTGCGAAAAAGTTTTTAAAATAGCAAAACAAAAGTACATGAAGTACAAATTCGTATATACTTGACTTGTTTCTAAGTACGCGATCGTAATTTTGTAAATACGTAATAACTATAGTTGTCATTCAATCCGTTCGTCTGTCTATCTGTCCGTTCTCATACAACAACGCAAAAACTACTTATCCGAATTGTTTGAAATTTAAAATACATAACTCTTGCATAATTTTATCAAGTCATTTCAATTTTTATGAAAATGAGATGAATAATTCAATTATAGAGACAGTGAAAAGCTTTCCCTTGCATAACGGCCAATGTATAAAAATAGTTTCAAGTGCCTTTTAATAATGTTACACGTTTTCGAACATAATAAAATTGACATGCATCTATGAAGTATATACTACAATATAAATTCTGTATAATCTGTAGTGCAGAGAATCGTTTTAATTAATTTACAGGGCCATAGTAAAATATTCCATTACATTATGGTAAAGAAGGAAACATTGTTTGGGACGCGTTTTAATTATATTAAAATATTTCACATTTTATGAAATTGATGCTTATGTTGCTGAGATTCGTTAAAGATTACTTATTTTATAATAGAAAGCAGATATATAGTGTTTACAAAGACAAAGAAAACATTTCGGATACTTAAACAGTATCCGAAGTACTGTCTACTATTACACTAAGATCTGAATATTTTTTTAACTTCTTTATAGTACGAAATGCACCTGATTTGCTTTGTTTAACGCGCATTTTCCAACTTGTTTCTTTCTAACAGATTTGTAATCTTAAAACAAGAATTATTTACGCTCAATCAAGAAACAGGGTCGTCTCAAATTGTAATCTATTATCTTTCTGTTATTATAATCTATTTTCTTTATTTTTCTTAATCTGTTTTCTTTCTGAAATTATAATATATTATTTCCTTCTGTTTGCATATATACAACGTGATGACAGAAAGGATTAATTCATTTTACATAAGGGTTTGCAATTTTTTGATTATTAAAAAAATAACTTTAATAATAGGTTGTAGATATTACATTCTTATTTATGAAATTATACATTTAAATCAATAATAACTCTTGATACATGATTTTTAAAAACGGTCATTAATTGTTTATATCTTACAGAACTGAATTCTGTACTCTATTTTGCCTATAATGTGAAATTTTTATGTTCGTTTTTTTTTTTTTTTTTTTTTTTTTTTTTTCAAAAATGTAATTTTTGGCTGGATTCTGTTGCCAAAGCCACTATAACACTGATACTATCATAAATAGTACAAGGGATTAGAATTATTACTATTCAATTTTTAGAATAAAATGAGGTGAAAAATTTATTTTTAGCAGTGTATTAAAAATACAGGTTATTTTTTATAAGACACAATAAAAAAAGAATAAGGAATGTGAATCCAGTAATGGAACCTCACAAAAGTAATAGATTTTATAACAATAATTAGAGCCAGAATTTAATGAAGGCATGCTATTAAAAAATATATTTGCTTCAAATAAATTTAACAAATTAGCATAGCAATAATTAATGAAATATTTTGAGAATTGTTCACTGTTTAAATAAATCATTGTAACTATCACAATATCAAAATTTTAATTATTTTAGATACATTGTTTAAAATTCTAAATGTCAGGGAATTACAGTTATCAAATTATTTATATATTGGAAGGTTTAGATGGATAAAAGAAAATATGAAAAAAAATTTATTTTAGCACAAATTCGTTTACTTCCCTCTATTTTTAACAAATAACACGTTGAGCGCCACTCAGTCTCCGGTGACAGATGTGGCACATTACAATTGATTTTTAACAATTTCTGTAACTTAATTGTTTTTATTTAAATGGGAATTATTAGATTTAATTGAGCGCCCCCCGACCTCAGTAACACACGCTTCTTAAATTCTTAAAAATAAATGAAATTTTGCAAATAGTCATAAGTACATAAAATTCAAAATTTTCTTTCTTACGAAACATGAACACATGCAAATTTTGCAAGGAAAGAAAAATGACAGTATTAGTTTTTTAAATGAAGACAACTCTTAGCAAATTCATTCAAATTTTCCTGAAAATCGATGGAACTTTGAAATATTATTTTCTGTGTCTTGATTAGGAGCATAAAAAATAATTTAGATTTTAAATCATGTAGAGAGGAGTTAATGAAATACATATACATAAATTAAATTGTTAATAAGTATTTTTTATTAATCAAAAATTTTGAAGCTTGTCCATTACCTTCCCATCTAGCCTATATATACCTCATATGCATGTTGTACATATCATGTATTTCATATTCATACATTTTATAATGCGATATGATTCATATATGAGTTAAATCTCTGTTTAAAGTAGAAACTATTGGGCTGTGATAATACATGTATAGTAATTATGTTAACTATTGGTTAAATTACTTTTAAAACCCAAAACTTTTAAAATTTAAAGAAACATAATTTTAACCGCATAGTTTTAAAAAGGAAAAAAAAAAATCTGATTTAAATACCATTTAAATGAATAAATCGTTGGCATGCGGCCTTTTATTTCAACAAAATAAAAATTAAATTTAGTAAAGTTTATTGAATTGATAAAAGCTAAATGAATGTTAGTCATTGCTTTTATAAAATGTTTATGTGAAATTAGCTAAAACTAAAAATACTAACTAAAAGAGAAAGCTGAGAAAATACTTTTTCCTTACCTATTTCTTATGACCTTCCTCTGTGTTAAACTGGGATAATCCAAATAGAAATACGTAGATTCCTTCGTAGAATTATGTCCGAATACAGTACAATGACATTAATGAGCTCTTTTTTAACTACATTACTGACACTGTACCTTTTCGGACTGTCATGTAAAGTATCCTTTGGCCGCATTCTTGTAACATTTTCCTAAAAGTTTTAAAATTCATGCGAACTATATACGTTTATGAAAGAACAATATATACGAGCAAACAAAACGTTCTTTATTCCAAAGACTAACTGTTGATCGTCTGCAAGTGAATTTATTGCCGAACAGAGCAGATGTGAAACGCAGATGTTGTTTTCCGTTTATTTATACAAGGGTAGATTTGGAAGTTAAACGCACGTTATTTTCATAAAAGTGGCTCTAATTAAAATTTTCGGTTTAAATTTTTTTTAATGCATTTCACTTTTGTTTTTATTCAATTTCAAAAAGTTTCCTGTTAAAATGAATTGTAGAGTTTCTTTTTTATAAATTATTATATTATATTAGTCATAATTTGGGTTATGAATTAAAATATTGCCTTAATACATGTATCAATTACAGAGCAATCCAACTATTAACGCAAGTTAGAATACGGACAAACAAACCGTATTCTTAAGCATTTTCAACAATGTTGTAAAGTATTAAAACGACTAATAGGTTGAAATTTGACTTTTAGAATTTTATACCCAAAAGACGATAGCAAATTTTAATTCTTTTGTACAGCCCTGTATTTTGTCTACTATTTTTGCATAAGGTTATGCCACTATTTAGCTATGATTTAATTAAAACAAAAACACGTTTAAATCTAGTGAACTCACATTTCCAGAGGATATCTTACATAGGCAGCCATGTATCAAATTCTTTCGGTGGTCCTGTATATCATTTTTCTCCATATATATCTTAGCTTATTAAATGCAATTCTGTGTAAAAATGTAGAATTTATTTTAAAACCACCTTTAAGCTACTTCCGTTCATGTACTGTAATCTATGTACTTTCTGCTGTGTTACCCTGTACAAGATCTACAGCATTTGTACACAGAACGCAATATGCAAAAATCAATTTTAAAACTCATATCTCAATTAACAAGAAAGAAAAATTATGCGTTAAGGATAGATTACGAAACACTTTCCAACACTTCCTGAAATCTTTAACAAAACTTCATTATTTAGGAAAATAACGTGTTAATGTCCATAGCCAAATATGTATTTCAATACTTTTGAACAGCCCTGTATTTAATCTTTCTGTTGATGTATATACTATATAATAAGAAAATTTAGTTAAGCAAGAAAACGCTAAACTTTCGTTAAATTTATTTATTAGCAATTCATACTAATGGATAAAAACGTACTTGAATACTTTTGATCAACCCTGTAGTTTACCTAGTACCTATATTACAGTCCAATATTTACCTAAAATCTATTTTAAACTAAAACACTCTTAAATAACATTTCCAGAAGTTATCATCGAATTGTGACCACGTATCCAGTACTTTACATGACCCTATATATCATTTTATCTATATTCTACAAACATTTCTGAGTAAGCGGTTCAACATAAAAATGTATAGCTTATTTAAAAACCACCTTTTAATAAATTACGCTCGTATTCAGTAACCTTTAAGAGTTCCTTTGTGTAACCTTGTATAATAACTATAGAATTTATACACACTATGTTATATGCATATATTTAGGGAAACTTAAAAACGCATATCATAATTAAAAATGCATTTCATCCATCCATCAACCATCATCGATAATACACAGTACTTCAAATAGAATATACTATTTGAAATCTTTTGTATCTCCCTGTAAATGCTATGCACTTCATATTATGACTCAGCGTATCAGTATATCAATTTTATTGTACACGAAGTCGTTTAACATTATTAAAATATCTCGCAAATAATCCCCCGCCCTTTTGTTCTTGCATAATGGAATTCTTTCGTGTGGCCCTGTAAATGAATAATAACTATCATTTATACTGCATTTTTTTAAATACATATTTTAACGTACTTTGCAAATGCATATAAATTTAAATATGTTTGGCAGGGTGTTACACCTTTAAAACTCATTCGAAACTATTTTTTCCCATAGGCCGTAATGTAATGGTAAATTTGAAATATCCCTGTAAATAAATTAATCATGATAGAAACTTCATTTTCAGTAGGGTTTGTGTTAACGTGAACATCAATAACATCTAAAATTTTCATGGAAATTTGAGTATATTTAGGAGAGTTAGAGCGCGGACAGATGGACAGACAAAACGAATGCATAAACATTTTTCAGTTTTGTCGGAAAGTCTTCTAATACATTTTGAAACTGTCTTTTAAAATTTACATATTTATAATTATGTAAAACACTCCAATTCGCGTAAATACACGTAATCTTTAACATTTACACACTTCTGTGTGTCTATTAACTGATAAAAACTTACGTACTCATTCTAATAAACAAAATACACATAAAAACAGGCAATTTTTTGTACGAAATGTGTAAATTTTAAAACAAGTGGGTGATTTCAGAAATTTACACACTTCTCTGAATAAACATTATTATGCTTAAATTAGAATAACACTTCAATTCGTGTAAATTCAGGCATTTTTCGGAATTTACACACTTGTCTGAGTTTATCAAGTGATAACAAATTACACACTTACTTTCAGACGCTAAATACACACAAAAACAGGTAAATTTCCGAAAAAAATGTGTAATTTTTATTACAGGTGTGTAATTTTACAAAATTACACATATATGTGTGTAAAATTAGCCAATTTACACATTTATTTTTTACAGTGTACTAAATATGTAATTCATTAAAAAGAAGCTCTCTTACGGCGAAATTTTGAACTGTTTTTTTTTTTTTCTTAATTTGGCATTCCCTAACAGTATGCTTTTGAGTGGGTTTGTGAGGCAGTATGGTAAAGAGGTTTTTGATTATATTGTATTCTATTGTCTTTTTCTTTTTTCATTGTTATTCAGTGATATTGTGTTCTAAAAATGTTCTCATTAGCCTGTGCTTTGGGAACTCATCCAGGCAAAAGAACTGCGTTTAGCGTTTGTTCATCTGTCAAACAACATCATATCCTATTCTTTCATATTGGATATTGTTTTGATTATTTAGACCAGGATGCAATTTTTTTTTTTAAGTGTAATCATATACAGGGTATCCACAATAAAACGAACCAAGTTTAAAGTTTTCTACAGACGAAACGTTTGTTTAGAAAGTTGCTAAATTTTGTGAAAATATAATAAAGAGATAGGAATTTGTAAAAATAGAAAAAATAATAATAAATTTCGTCATCACAGGGATTTTTCAATGAATTACACATTTAATATACTTTTACGTACGAGTTTTAAAAATTTATTTATTAGTCTTCACCGACGTATTTTTAGCATTTCCTAAAGGACACTACGGTCAACTGTGGAACATACATGTATGATAAGATTCCAGATTTTGCCTAATGATGATGGCCGTCATGCGGAGAATGTTTATTATAATAAAATCTGTGAATGTGTACTAATATGTAATTTGTAAAAAAAGAAAAAAAAAACACACTTTTTGACGGAATAATGAGTTTTTCACGACGTGTGTTTAGCATTTCCTGCAACACACTAATTTCAACTATGGAAATTAGTAGAATAGGAACATAACAACAATTTTACGATTTCAGATGATATTTAAAGATGATGGCTGTCGTGGAAAATGTTTGATTGTAATAAAATTTCCAAATTATCGCAAATGTATACTAAATATGTAATTCATTAAAAAGACGCTCTCTTACGGCGAAATTTTGAACTGTTTTTTTTTTATTTTTCTTATTTTGTTTATTTATTTGCTGAAAAAATATCCCATACTTTTATTACTTTTATTACAAAATTTCACAGCTTTCTGAACGATAGTTTCGTCTACAGGCAACTTTAAAATACAGTAGAACCTGGCTAAAGGGACCACCTTTGGAACCTGCTAAAATGGTCACTTTATACAGGTGGTCACTACATGGAATGTCTTTCAAAATGGCACATTAAAACTTTTGTGATCTCAAAAAATATAACAAAATATAAATAAGGAAAGATGCACAGTATATATGTAATGAAATGATTAATTAACAATTACAATAACTGAATTACTAATTTAAAGTTTACTACATAGAAGATAATTTACCTAGAACTCGCATTATTTCTAATTGAAATTCCGTAGTGATTGACTTAAATAACACGTAACTACAAGGTGTATTTTTATTTTCATTGTAATTGCATGATGATAACATTTCTATAACTAGTATGGATAAACTTTTCATAAATCACTTTATCATTACAATAAAAGACAAAGTAGTCACTTTATATAGTCACTTCAAATAGTCATATAGAAGATATATTTCTGTACTTTTAAATGGATCAAAATAAAATTTCAGAAAATTACCACTTTAGTCTTTCCACTTTAGCTTGAAAATTTTCGACATGCATAAAAATGGATGATCACATTTTACAGGTTTAAATAACATTGATATTGTCAGGATAAATGGTCATTTTACACAGGTGGACACATTAAACAAGTGGTCACATTACCAAACAATTCTGATATTATTTTATAATGAGTACAAATAAATTTTTCCAAAAGCGGTCACTTAAGCCAGGTGGCAACTTTACTTAATTAAAGGGTTAGCCCACCATTCCCCCTTATACTTAATTAATAAACTCCTAAAACTAATTAGGGAATCACCTTATCAGAATAAACTTATATCTAAAATTTGAAGCAAATCGGATAATTTTATCCTGAGTTATCGTGTTATATATATATATACGTGCAGAACGTACATACAGAACCGGAAGAACATATGCTCTCAGGATTTGGTAGCCTGTGAGCTAATAAGTAAGGAAAAAAATAAAATTGAAAAATCATATGATTTTTTTTATCATAAGGTGCCGCACTTCAGAGGCTAAACAGAAAATTTTCAAACAAAAAAGGTAGTGTTTTTTTCTTCCAAATGCTCTACATCGATGGCTGTCAAAAGCAAAAAAGTGGAACAGTTTTTATATTTCTCAATGAGCGTTAAAGTTGTTAACTCAAACGACGGCATGTCTTTGACTTCCATTATAGTAGTCGGGCCGTTTCCATAATGATTTCGTACGCCATTGATCCATATAATGACCATCGTCCGGCAATGATGACCTTCAGGGAAGCATCCTTGTCTTTGACATAGATATTTTTTCTGTGCCATTGTCAATCCTAAAAAAAGAAAAAATTATAAAGGGACACAATACCTTTGATTTTTTTTCTTTTCGATTTTAAATAATACTGTAATACAAGTGGTGTCACTATACTTAATACTAAAAATTAAATAAAATTTTGAAAAATCTTCTAGAACAGCTTATTTTGCTAAAATTTGGTTTATTTTTATTTATTTATTTTTATTCGTTTATTTATCTATTAATTTATTTTTAATATCTTTTTAGAAAAAAATATTTTTGTCTCGATTTTTTTTTTCATTATTCTAATAAGTAGAATAACCTAAAATTGTGCATGGATTTTTAGATGGGATTTTACATTTAATATATATATATTTTTTTTTCTAGCGTGTATATTAAAAATCAAGACTTTTCAACAAACACTGAATTAAATTTTTTTTTTTAAATAACTATAAACTTGAATGTTAAATCCACGCACAGAAATATTAAATACACCGTGTAGAACGAGTAAAAAAATAGTTTCAAACCTCTACTTAAATTAGTAAAAAAGCCTTAGTATTTATCGAACAAGCAAGTTATAAAATTTTAAGAAGATGGAGAAAAACCAGTTTAAATTTTTCATTTGTTTGGGTCATTGCGCAGGATATATTAACAAAAAATTACATAATCTCACGATGTTATTGTCGCATAGGTAAAAATGAAGGTGTCAAACTATTCACAATTAAAGAAGCTTTCAGTTAATATATATACCGGGTGTCCCAAAAATGACTGATAGATTTTAAAATTCAATAACTTGCAAATGGTGACAGCTATTTAAAAAATTTTTGCAGGAGGGTTATGTATAATGCCAGGGTTTTTTTTACCGTAATTTTTTATTTTAGTTCGAATTTCAAACAATAGGTGGCGCTGACGGCAATTGAAGGCCAGGTCGACACTTCACTCAGCACTGATCACCTGGCCTTCAATCGTCGCCAGCAGGGGCGTGCCAGCAGTATCCAGCGCCTGTGTGCAGAATTTCAGTTGGCGCCTTATGCCCCTCCCCTCCCCCCCCCCCCCCACATTCGAAAATAAAACTTTATATTAGATCGTCACTTGCTTTTTTACAAAAAACAAACCAAGGAAATTTCGATAGTGGCGACATGTTTGTGAAAATCTGTTGAATAAACTTTCAATCTTTCTGACAGTCTAATAATGCCATAGTTCGAAAACGTTTTTGATTTGATAGCAAAATACTTATCGAAGTAATTTTTTATGTCTTTCAAAGAGAATATTTGACAGAAAGAAACAAATAATAGTCGGATGGAACAATGTCCGGAGAGTAGGGAGGATGGGTCAGAATGTCTCAATTGAATCCAAGGAGTTTGTTTCGCACTGTCAAAGATACATGTGAATGCAATTATCATAATGGAAGATAATACCTCGTTTGTTTGCTAATTTGGGGGTGTTTCCTGGCAATTGCTGCCTTCTGTTCGTCCAGTTGCGAAAAGAAATTTTCATACTTGATGATCTGGTATTTTGTAATAGATCCAATTTTCACCAAATAGATACCAAAACTTTCTTCTATAGAAATCCGGCTTTAGCCAGAGGAATGGGATCTTTATCCTAGCTAGATCAGGCTTGTTTGTATTCTTGATTGTTATAAAGTATCCAACTTTCATCTATGAAGACCACTCTTTTCATACAAGGATCTTTCTTGTTGAAAACGCTGTCTACAATTTTACACTCCAACAGGTTGGCCGCCATTAACTATTTTTATATTCTATTCGCACCAGTATTTTTTCTTTAAACCGTTTTGTACTAATTTTTATTTTGAAATTTCGTCAAGGTGTGAGTAAAATATTTTTATTTTCAGAAAGTAGTGCCAGTTGAATTAAAAAATAGCACATGAATTGTTTTTTTCGGACACTCTATAAATGGGAGAACAAATAGCTTGCGTTCGACATAACTATCCTGATCCACTTCCCTACTCTTCGGACATTGCTCCGTCGACTATTTGCTTTTCTCTTACAAAAATTCTTTTCACAAAAAATTTTAATTGTTTGAATGACATAAAAAAATCATCTCGGTTAGCATTATGGAACCAAATCAAAATTGTTTTGGAAAGAAGGCATTATAAGATTCCTGGAAAGATAGGAGAAGGCTTGTTGAACAGAATAGTATATTCTTTAGTAAAATCACGCTGTTTTCGAAATTTGAAGGGGTTATATTTTGGCAAAAAACAAAAGAAACTTTTGGTATAACCTAGTAAAAAACTCTGTCAGTATCTATAGATGCATAAATTGCATCCTGCTAGAGTTCCAGTTCAAATAAAGTTTTTTGAACTAGAAAATTGTTTAATAAAAAGCGTCTTGTTTCAACAGGGTTCGTATTTTATTTCATTTATTAAATAAATTTCTGATTCAAAACATGTTTAAATTATTTGAAAAATAAGGAAGATTGGCATATATATAAATAAAATTTGAAACATAATAAAGCCCGTTAAAATAAAATCTGTCTGCATCAGAATTCTACATTAAACGGCAAAATTCCATTGTACCAAAGAAAATAACACATTACAATAACATTAGACTGCATCCATTCTAATAGAATAAAGTTGTTTGTCATCTCTAATTTGCATATCTATATTAACCTTTAACTGATGAGACAGAAATTCTCACACAACTACAGTGAAGCAATCTATGAGACCGCGCCATCGAAAGGTGAATAAAAAGCGAAGTTAACTCATTGGATTATGTTTTTGTACTAAACTTTATGTATAGGGATGTTATCATTAAAATTCACATATTCAAAAATCTCTGATAGTACTATAGTCCAAATGAAATAGAATTTCAATAGTGTTTGTAGTTGAACTGTAAGTTAAGTGTTAAACTATAAAAATCGAGAAAAAGCAGTGGTCTGTGAGACCGGCAACACCAGTTAAAGGTTAATAAAAGAAAGACGTTTGTCTTTTCTCTGCGTGAATTTTTAGGTAGATTTCGTATGAAATACTACCTATTGCAATCGCACCAGTTTATATATCTATCTATCTATCTATATATCTCACTTTTTTATGGACACGATAACTTCTATAATTCTTCACAAATCTCCACCAAACTGGTACATAAAATCAAAGGGGATAAAATCTCGGCTAAGTTCGTTAATGAGAAAAATCGGACCAAGGGGGTCGGAATATGGGGCGTTTTTGTGAAAACCGAAAATACGCCATAACTTCTTAATTAAAGTAGATATCGAATAGGTTTAAAGTTTATATTACTTCTTAAAAATGGGACAAAAGTTTATGCATGACAGATTTTTGATAAACTTAGAAGTGGGCTCAAAGGGCGAAAAAAACGGGTTTTGAGAGAAAAAAATTCATAACTTCGTCAATTTTCAAGATATCAAGTCCAACTAAACTTTTTGTAAATGTTCTTAAAATCATCTAAACCTTTTGTACTTACAAGTTTTTGATAGGACCAACTTTTACCGATGAAAAAAAATTAAAAACGAAAAGAAAAAAGGCAGTGAAAAAAGAGAAAAATCCATAACTCCGTCAATTTTTAAGCTATCAAATCTGATTAAATTTATTTTACATCTTCTCAAAAATATCTACAACTTTTACATTGACAAGTTTTTCTTAGGACCAATTCGTATAGCAAAAAGAAATTAAACAAAAATAGGAGTTGGAGAAAAAAAACCTCAAATCCAAACTGCTTATAATCTGACTCATTTTTAAATTCATTTTTGATTTTAAACGCATCCAAATGGTAGATCCTCTTATTTAGAAACTGTATAAAGTGACGCATTGGTCAATTTTCTGATAAAGACAGAATATATTTTAAAAAAGGCCTCCAAAAAGGATATTTTGAACAGAATTTCCAAAAGTCATCGGGACTGAAAATTTAAGGAAGTATTCAAATAAGAAATTGCGTTTTTTTCTGACTCGTTTTTAAATCCATTTTTGTTCTCAAGCGCATCCAATTTACAGATCCTCTTATTTAGGAACTATATAATGTGATGTATTGGTCAGTTTTTTGATAAAGACGGAATATATTTCAAAAAAAGGCTACCAAAAAGAGTATTTTGAACAGAATTTCCCGAAGTCATCGTGTCTGAAAATTTAAAGAAGTGTTCAAATAAGAAATTGCGTTTTTTTCTGACTCGTTTTTAAATCCATTTTTCTCTCAAACGCATTCAATTTACAGATCCTCTTATTTAGGAACTATATAATGTGGTGCATTGATCAGTTTTTTGATAAAGACAGAATATATTTCGAAAAAGGCTCCCAAAAAGAGTATTTCGAACAGAATTTCCCGAAGTCATCGTGATTTGAAAATTTAAGGAAGTTTTCACATAGCAAATTGCGTTTTCTATGACTCGTTTTAAAATCCATTTTCGCTCTCAAACGCATTTAATTTACAGATCCTCTTATTTAGGAACTATATACTGTGACGCATTGGTCAGTTTTTTGATAAAGATAGAATATATTTTTAAAAATACTGTCAAAGTGCAATCATTTCGCACAAAATTTTCCGAAGCAATCATGATTAAAGAATTAAGGATGTATTCAAACAACAAATCGGTTATTTTACGACTGATTTTTAAATTCAATTTTTTTCTCAAATGCATTCAACTGACAGTTTTTTGTTATTTAGGATCTATATAATGTACTGTTTTGGTCGATTTTTTTAATAAATTCAGAATTTATTTCAAAATATGTTGTCAAAATGGGCATTTGAGCTGAATTTTTCTTAAGATGATTCTGATAAAACCAGTTTTTGCAGAAAAATGAAATTAAAAATTTTTCATAAACGGCCAAATGAAGTTATTAAACTGGGTTTATCTCTAATCATATATATATATATATATATATATATATATATATATATTATATATTATATATATATATATATATATATATATATATATATATATATATTGTTGTTGAAATGAGCACTTTTCGAAATCTACCTCCGCCTATAGGCCCAGCCGACAGGGATTTTTATAGTTTAACCCTTTTCCCTTGAGAGGTGATTCTCACTGGCCACTAGTGCCCCGCGTAAATGGGTGCTCTAAATGCTCTGGACACCAGTATCTTAAACTAATTTTCTTCGCTTTATCTAATGGCCGAATAGTCTGTGATAAAAGATGGCGAAATAAACTTTTAGATATTAGAGGAGTTCGAAGCAATTGGCGTCCCGATTTATGAGAGACACTTGGCAACTCTAGTTGTGAGTGAGAGTCACCTCTCGAGTGCAAAGGGTTAGCTTGTAACTTTCAGTTTAAGTACAAAGACTACCGAAATTTTGTTCAATTTGGAACTTTAGTAAATACTATCAGTAAAGACTTTTGAGTATGTGAATTTTAAATATGACAGCCCTGTACATAAAGTTTAGTATAAAAACATCATCCTTACAGTTAATCGCGCCTTTTATTCATCTTTCGATGGAGCGGTCTCACAGACTGCTACACAGTAATTGTATGAGAATTTCTGTCACATCAGTTAAAGATTAAGAATATTATTTTTTGCCGGGCAGGTCGGATAGTAAGATAAAGACAAATAATTTAAAACTCTTATTTCATATATCTATATATATTTTTTTCGTAATACAGTGACCATATTAGCTGCTAACTTATTTATGTCTAAATTAAAAATTTTGCCATTCTAGTCTCACAAGCGTCTACGGTTATATGTAAAGCTAATAAGAGCTGCCATTTCAATACTTTGAATTTTATGTTTTGTATTAAAATGAACATCACAGTTACATTTGTTCAGTCTATGATTGAATACGAACCCTATGAAAGATGTACAAGGAAAGACCGTCCCTCTGAATCTTTGCAAGAGTAAGAATCTTTGGACGTTTATGGCCAAATTTAGCCTATTTTTTTCAATCCCCTTGTCCTTAACAAAAGTTTTGCTTCCGTCAGGATGATATGTCCAGAGTACAAGAAGTATAGATAAAAAATATTTGTACAGCTCGAAAGTTTGTGGTCCTATTTAACCCTGTGGTCCTGTGGCTAACTTATTTATGTCTAAATTAAAAATTTTGCCATTCTAGTCTCACAAGCGTCTACGGTTATATGTAAAGCTAATAAGAGCTGTCATTTCAATACTTTGAATTTTATGTTTTGTATTAAAATGAACATCACAGTTACATTTGTTCAGTCTATGATTGAATACGAACCCTATGAAAGATGTACAAGGAAAGACCGTCCCTCTGAATCTTTGCAAGAGTAAGAATCTTTGGACGTTTATGGCCAAATTTAGCCTATTTTTTTCAATCCCCTTCTCCTTAACAAAAGTTTTGCTTCCGTCAGGATGATATGTCCAGAGTACAAGAAGTATAGATAAAAAGTATTTGTACTGCTCGAAAGTCTGTGGTCCTATTTAACCCTGTGGTCCTGTGGCTAACTTATTTATGTCTAAATTAAAAATTTTGCCATTCTAGTCTCACAAGCGTCTACGGTTATATGTAAAGCTAATAAGAGCTGCCATTTCAATACTTTGAATTTTATGTTTTGTATTAAAATGAACATCACAGTTACATTTGTTCAGTCTATGATTGAATACGAACCCTATGAAAGATGTACAAGGAAAGACCGTCCCTCTGAATCTTTGCAAGAGTAAGAATCTTTGGACGTTTATGGCCAAATTTAGCCTATTTTTTTCAATCCCCTTCTTCTTAACAAAAGTTTTGCTTCCGTCAGGATGATATGTCCAGAGTACAAGAAGTATAGATAAAAAGTATTTGTACTGCTCGAAAGTCTGTGGTCCTAAAAGACGTATAATTTTTGGCCAAATAAATAATAATCTCTACAAATGTGATCATTTGTAGAAGCGGTGAAAAAGTATATTGCTTCGACCGCCTAGTGTTAGACCTTCGACATGGAATGCCAAAATTGTCACAAATGGTTGATGCTTACCAATTGAAATTTGTTTTATAACTGAGGTCAGTCTCTCGAAAGTAAAATCTTTACAATGATAATATTATGGCTTATGCACAGCACACTCCATAATATTTCAGGTTTTAAGTTGTTTCTGTAATCAGGGTAGATGTCTGTGCGTGTCCGTACCCGGTCTAGAAAAATGAAAATAAACTTTCAAATGAGTCGAGCCGAGCCGGCAGAATAAAGACAACAGCTGTGCCGATGTAAAAATTTACATGTAGCTGATAAAATATGATATTTTAATGGATATAATTATGAATAAGTATAATAGTGGTTGGTATAACAGAGGTTAGTATAATAGCGATGTTGGTTTAAAAACAACAATACCGAAATGTAACATATCCAGATTAGAGATCGGCATTTGACTGCTACATCGGGCTTGAGGCCAGACTGAAGACGCTTATGACGCTTCAGTCTACCGCTATTCATGGGCTTATTATTACAGAGAAAATTTTTACCAATATTTCCGATTAATAATTTTCATTTTATTTATAACAGGACCTCTGCAACAAGGAGAAGATTGTTATTTAAAAAAAAAGAGTGAAATTTAGTTCTTGTGGTAATAAAACTGTACTAGGCTTTAACACTACTACCGTGAGATAAATGTTGAATGTTTTCAACAACCTGGCGCCTTTCATCGTTTGCAACTCCATGAGGTGCGCTTCTTTTTATTGAAATGTTGGACTGGTCTACGTCTAAATTAACTTATTAGGAAACACAGAAGTCGAATAAAACAAAGTAAATAAATAATAATAATAATAAAAAATATATATAAAAAGTTTGTCTTAGGTAAATTTATAAAATTTAATTCAGATGTTAAGAAATTGAGATACATTTTAGGTTAATAACATTAAGGATTTTTTTAAAGTACTTTCTCTTCAACTGAAATCTTTGGCGCCTTTACTACTTCGGCGCCTGTGTGCGCCGCACACTTCGCACACCGGGTCGGCACGCCCCTGGCCGTCAGCTCCACCTATTGTTTGAAATTCGAACTAAAATAAAAAATTACGATAAAAAAAACTCCTGACATTATACATAACCCTCCTGCAAAATTTTTTTAAATAGCTATCCCCGTTTGCAAGTTATTGAATTTTAAAATCCATCAGTCATTTTTGGGACACCCGGTATATATATATATATATATATATATATATATATATATACGATATTTTGACTAATTTCAAGGTCCTCTGTCCCCACCAAAATCGAGAAGGGAGGTTTCCAATAGCAGGGTCCTGAGTCGGAATGGTATATTGGTTATCCGAACACCACCATACACGCCTATGGGGCTAGTTTTCGCTAATTTCTTTTCAAAACCGGTTCCGAAAATGAAAGTAAAATTATAAAAAATATTTGCGACGGATGTCGAAATAGTAAAAAAGGGGCAATGTTCAGAAAGACCTCAACTATCCAATGCAAAATAATAATAATAATAAAATAAATAAATAAAAAAATCGTTTAAAAATGTCGAAATGCAAACGAGTTATTAGAAAATAACCTCTCCAAAGAAATAACATAGCATAAGTTCACGAGAGCCTTCGTTTGCAAAGACAGGAGCCTTTAAAAGGTTTTTTTCGTAACAACCGTTTAGCCATTCAAATACTCACAATAAAAATTAAATACCGTATTTACTCGTGTATAAGGCGCACTTTTTTACATAAAAATAGGGCAGAACTCCTAAGTGCGCCTTATACACGGAATAATTTTTTACTGTTGGATGCAGTCGAACTATATACATATGAAGCAAGAAATTATTGAAAGACAGATATTAAAACTCGGAAAATGTTACTTAATTGAAGTATTACTGCATATTTATTTCATTTCTTGCAGTTTTTTTTTTATACAACAGAGCTAATGACATTATCTAAACGCTGATTAGCAATTCTCTTTACCGTCACTCATTCCTATTTCCCGTCGTTCTGTTACAACCCGAAGTCTAAAAATGCATTTTCGTCTTGTTTTCTGGTCTGGTGTAATGTTTGTATCGACTTATTTTTAATACTGAAATTCATTTGGTCATTCTTCATTAGCGCATGAAATTTATGGTGCGCCTTATAAACGAGATTTTAAGAAATTGCCATTTTTACTTGTAAAGTAGGGGTGCGCCTTATACACGCGTGCGCCCTATACACGAGTAAATACGGTACTTTCACATACATAGCTGTCATTTTTAGATCCAAAAAGATAGATAAATATCATTCAAAAACATAATTCAGGATGCAATCCTACTAGCATTCGTAATTTATGATTTTAACCCATCACTTTCCCTTTAAATTAACTTGAAACATAACATCCATGAAACTCGTGTTTTTGCAAACAATGAAAATCATTCTTCTGGTCAATTTAGACAAACTGAAGCCGCGAGAGGAGGGGGTGGATTTTTTACTTTCTGTTTTCGCCACTCACAAGGGATAGGGTCAACGACCCACTTCACTTCACTTCAAGGTCTCAATTGCATGCTTTCGCAAGGACGGTGGTGGTAGTGCCACCTGTCGATGACAAAAGTCGTAAAATTCTGTGCCCTAAATATTTTCAAGATCAGAGCGGTTCCCTAAAGGAAGTGAAGTAGTGTATTACGCATAGCTTGAATCGTACTTTAGAATTCGAGACCAAAGTTTTTGTTATATTTCCAAAATTTCAATTGATTATATTAGTTTTAGAAAACAACGAGCATGTGTAATACAGAGAAATAAATATTCATTATCATAAAATCAAAGGAAATAAAAGCAAGGATCGTAGCTAAAACTGAATAACAGGGAGAGCTCAAGAAAATATAGGAGGGGGGGGGATTTCATATTTTCTCTCTATCTCTCTGATGCAGAAAGATAAATTAGTGCCTATTCACACCATAGGCACTATGTTTCTTGTTAAAATGTGGTAATAACTTCATTTTATGCTAAGAAAACAATAGGATGATGAAAAATTCGAGTGTATAGCTAATGCAGTATTAAGCATCATGCTTGCTTCATATGTGCAAAGGATGAGCGAGTGTAGAAATACTTATTTTAGTTACAATTTAGTATTTCTGCAAAACTGTGAAAGGGTCTCAAAACTATATTAGATTTTTTAACAGAATTTCATTTGGTTTTCCAGAACATATATACACTTAGTGACCTTGGAATCTTTTACAGGGGAGGCTCAAAATGTCTTAGGAGGGGGCTGAACCCTTTCCCCTTAGCACCTCCTAAGCTACGGCCTTGAATAAAAGAAATTGTTTAAAAGTACACTAAAAGCTTTATAAGCAGATGAAGTTCAGGTATTATGGAATACCATTTTTACATTTCGATTTTTAAATCAAGATAAAAAAAAAAATTTGAAATACATTAAAATTTCGTAAAATATAAACGTTGACTATTTTTTAACACAATGTTATAAATGTAAGGTAAACAATATACTTTAATACACAAATATATAATATATAATGCATACACATTTATATAAACACCTATATAAATATGGTAGATTTTGGAAAAGCAAACTTTATACATAATTTTTTGTGCTATAGTAAAATTTTAATTTGTGTTTTCCATTGTGCACAAATAACATCATTCCTTAAAAAAATTTTGAGAATTTGAAATAAAATTTTGTGACAAGATTCTGTTTATCTATTGGTATGTTATGTAGCAAAATATAACTTGTAAGTCTGTATATACTAATTTAAGGGCTATTTTTAGTGAAAAATGCATGCTTTTTTTTTAATAAAAAATTCATGTTTTGTATATAAAATATGGTATATATCTTATGTTAGCAAATTTAAGAGATACTGCAAATCTTTTTCTTCATAACGCAGGTAAGTGGTTTGCTAATGTATCGTTGAAAACAAAAGTATAATATATTGAATAGATTTCGTACCAGTCAATCAGGGTAACTTTGACCTATCAAGGTAACTTTGGGCCAAAAGAGAAATAAAGATTAAATCTGATAACTTAAGTTAATTTTCCTACTGAATTCTCATTGGAATCCAATTGCCTGAGTCAATTTTTTGAATGAGTATTTATGTACGTATTTATGTGAGCGGTCTTTAATATTATTGTTGCTCCGCATTCTATAAATTATGAACATATAGTAAGAAAATAAAATATCTGCATAAGAATAACTTTTTTGAATAATTTTAATTATAAGGTTGCTTCAGAAATATTGGCTAGTTTAGTAGAAATTTAGTCGAGCCGAGTCGGGTTCAAACTTTTAGATTTCATAACGGGTCATGCTGGAAATCACGACCCATGCAGGCCTCTACACTGTTTTCGATAATTCAAACACCGTATCAAAATAACACAATGATTATCCCTATTATGTTATCACCATTATAAGGTTAAAAGATTATGTAGCTTAAATCTTCTCATAGCAATTTCATCCAAAGATTTCTCAGTGCATATTTTATGCTTGACCTATTTATTATTAAAAAATTAGTACGTTTTAATGTCAAATCTACAATAGAATTTATCCCGAATATCTATGATGCATTAAAAAGAAAGTCGCGTACGAAAGTTTGACTTTCGTCACAGATTAAATGAAATTATGCAGTTAGTTACTCGAGCATGAAATCAGTAGAAAGTTGAGGTGAGCGTTTTTAGTTGTAAACTAGCATCTCGTTACCTTTTAATGGTATATTCGCATTGATAAATGTTACATTTGTACTGCATTTATATAGCCTAAAGGGCAACTTCTCAGAGTTTGATAATCTTTCTTAATGAATAAGAATGATATGCATTTAATCCATAATAATAAGTTTAGTTACTATATGGAGTTTATTAATATATTCGACATCATTATAAGTACTGTGGAAAACTGCTCCGATTTTTTTTTTTTTTTTTTTTTTTTTTAACCATATTAGTTGGTGAGATAAAGTGCAAACCCCCATAGAGATAATCATATGCACGTAATTATATTTTTCACTTGATTCATATTTGTCTGTAGCTTTTTTTATACCATTTTTGACGAATTTGATGGCATCTTTATTAGCCACAGACCACGGGCACATGTGACGTGTTGTGACGAAGAGGCTATTTACTAAATATTTATCGCGTATGATGTGTGAGACATATAACAATTCTGCAAATTTTATTCGATAATAGCTAACCACTTTATATCCAAAACTCCGCTCGTATTTCAAAAACGCATTAAAGAAAGTACATATTATCGTATAAAGGTTCGGTTTGTCAAATATTCTAAGTTTTTCTAGGAATAGATATCAAACAGGTAGAATCTTTATTTGACGGTTCCGAAACATGTCAATGTATTTTATTTTTATTATATCACCTTTCTTAAGTAAAATTAAAATTTTTATTAAAATGTTTATATAAAAGGTGAATGTTTTAAAATCTGATGATTTAAAATATCAATTGGATTTAATTAACTTTTTATCATAGATATCAAACAGTTAAAAAAAAACAAGTTCAAATTTTGCGATAAAGTTATTTTTCATATAAAGTAAAGTTAACAAATTGTCGTATCGGAATACTTTTTACATCATAAGACTTATCAAAAATTGTAACTTTTTATGAAAAAAAAAAGGAGAAGGAGGTTCAGAAATTTCATAAGTCCTCTTGTACTTCAAGACCTAATTGCAGATTACACCATTAAGGCTTTTCCAAAAATGAAATTTTTTTGTGCAAAAATAAATAAATAAATAAAGTAGTTCAAAGAGTTCCATAAGTCCGTTTACATTTCAGAAACTCATAAAACATTAACAAATTTTCGTTTCAGAGTACAGATTACACAGCAAGACTTGTCAAAAAGCAAAATCTTTTGTGGCAATGAAAAAAAAATAATAATAATTCAAAGAATCCCATTCGTTTACATTTCAAAAATCACAAAAATGTGATCATTTCTTGCATGACATAATATATATATATGAAAGGATAAAAACTAACCCCTTTTTAAAACTTTAATTTAAAATTAAAATTCAAAAGTTTAAAGTTCTCAATTAATATTTTTAACTTTAATCCTTAAGCTTAAAGCTAGTTTGCCCCTGGTAACTTTCTTTCCCAGCCTAACATTTATTACTTTCAGAGATCAATTTTGGATGTTCTTTGAGATTAAAAATGCTTAGGTAAGCGCAATTCTTAATTTGTAGGATCAGCATGCAGCCCTGGGCAATCGCGCCTAAACTACGTCAGATTGCCCAGATATTTTTTAACCAATTAAATTAAATGTTCCTCCCTAATTTACAACTCTGCCCTCTGCTGGGAAATATGACAATACCCAACATATTAGCAAGAACACGCACGAAAAACGGGAGACTTTGCAGTTTTGAGATGCCTGCAGAAATTACGGCAATGTAAACCTCCATAATACACGTAAACGGCTTGGGCGATCTCCGACCGGACTCGCGAATCCATCTGTAAGAAGAGCGCCCTAATAAAAGAGTTCGAACCAACAAGAGGCTCCCGAGTCCAATTTCTTATGCCACGACTAACACCTGAAGACGTTACATATATATATATATATATATAGGGGAGAGTGGGGATGAATGGGACAGGGGATGAATGGGACGAGAGAAATTTATATATGTTCCCCAAACATAAATAATTTGATAATTTACCTGACTGATGGCAGTACTAAGGTCATTCAACAGACATAGTTTCAAAGCAATATCCATAACAGAAGATTAGCTATTGTACAAAGTGTGTTTTTCAAGAACCAAAGTAAGTTTTTCTGTTTAATCTTTTTAGTATTTAATTGATAGTTAACCTTCTCAAAACCTTATAATTTTCCTTAATGTTAAAATGATATAATCACTTATTTTACTTATGATGCAAATGGACAATAATGACAGTTCATACTAAGCCTAATCACTATTTTATATAACCATGTGGCTATGGGGATGAATGTGACAGTGTTTATGGAGATGAAGGGGACTATCCAATTCATCAACAAGGTTTTTCCATAATAAATAAAATTACATTTTGTCAGATGTTAAGAGAAGAAAATGAGGCCACTGTCTTGTCCTAACCAATACACCGGAAAAACAATATTTGAAAAAGGAAATTGTAAAAAACAGAAACCAAGAAAAATGAATTGCCTGCCTTCAAGAAATATTTTTAATAAAGGTATGAACAGTAGTGATGAATCTGACAATTTATCACTTCATGATGAAGATGAAATGATTTGAACATGATTTCAAGTGACATGGACCACCAAGTTTGCAGTTACGATGATATAATGGAAGACGACTTTCTCCTAACAAAGATATGTGGAAAAAATATTTATCATTACGTTGCTAGGGTTTTAAAGAACAATAACGATAACCTTTAAGTACAATTCTTGAGAAAAAAGAATAATAATTCCTTATTTTACCATACCGATCCACCAAAAATTTGTTTTGTTAATCTGGAGGATATTGTTATGAAACTACCAAAGGAGACTAGACCTCTGGGAACTGCCAGAACTAAAGGACTGCTGTCATTTGATATTAGCTTGAGTCAATATGTAGTAAAATGAAATGTATCGCTCGGTTTTTAAATAAAATATGTTTATAATAATTTTTTTTACCTGTCCTATTCATCCCTAAAGTTGTTATATTCATTCCCACCATGGAGATGATTGGGACAGTATGCATGCAAGTTTAAAAAAAATTATTAAAAATTTAAAAAACAATTGTTTGTTGAAATTAGTATGTCAATAAGTTGCTATATGATGAAGTATTCTTTAAGTAATATTTTTTAAATTAACAACTGTATACAACTTAAGTTATTAGTAAAAATGTAAAAATTGTCCCATTCATCCCCACTCTCCCCTATATATACGTGTGTGTGTGTGTGTGTGTGTGTGTGTAATATCAGAGCGTAGTTATGACGAATACTGTCGATAAAATGTATAAATCTGCTCTAAATCACACCATTTAGCAGAAAATTCCATCATGAACACTCGTTGATTTAGTAGTTAGTAGTCGTTTGACACCGGGTCGTAAAGCAACAAAAAAATATCCTTTGGCATGTTTCCTTCTTGAATTAGACAGAAGCGACGAATATATTTTTAATCACATTTATTCATATTCCACATGATAGAAAAAGTAATTCCACTCATGCTGGTCGAAACTTCAGATCGGCGAAAGATGTAGCCATGTGTAAAAGATCTTATTATCATAGAATTTCACCATATAAATTCTTCTCACCAGTCGATAGAAGTATTATTAATACAAAGAAAAACATAGAATAATCCCTCAGAAGTCAATGTAATAAGGTTATAACAGACTCGGCACTAGAATAGAGGATTTTATGGCTAATTTCTAATTTGCCAATTAATTATTTAGAAATATCAGCTTAATCAATGCGAAATCTTACCCCGTAAATAAAAATAAAGAGTTGTAACAGTCATTTGGAAGCTTAAAATGCAATCTGACTTCTAACGTCTCTTAGAAGGAAATTGTGGATTATCGAATGATTTTTTAGAACATAAGTGCAAAAAATATTATGCTACAGATAAGAGAATAAATTAGAGTAATGGGGTTTTAAGAAAAGAATTGTTTTGACAGATTAATGTTTTTTAGAATAAAACAAAATAAAGAAAGCGTTGTTTAAAGGTATGGAATCAGAATAAATATGTTAAGATATTATAAAAAGAAAGGTGAAAAATTAAATATAGGAATTTTGGAATTAAGGTAATATATATATATATATATATATATATATATATATATATACATATTTAAATCAACATTTGGACGGTGGGAGCTTTTAAGGTCTGAGAGTCATGATCGGTGAAAATAAGCCAAAATGTTCCGGAAGTGCTTCCTCCAGACGGCTGTAATAAATAGCTTTCTACTTTTTGTAATGAAAGCTACCTAAAAGAAGGGAAAGAAAGTTTGAGTTTTTTTCCCTTTCACATTTCAAACATTCATAAAACTTTAACAAATAATCTTATTAAAAAGTAGATTTCAAGCAAAAGATTGTCAAAAAATGGTATTTTTCATTGCAAAAAGAAAAAATAGCTGAATGTCTGTTTGCATTTCAAAATATTTGAAATACAAACAGACTTTGAGCTATTTTTTTCCTTTTGCCATGAAAAATACTACTTTTTGACAAGTCTTAGTGTTCAATCAACGCATCAATAAGAGAATTTGTTAAAGTGTTAATCAAAAACTCATAAAACTTTGACAAATTTTTATATCGAAACCCAGATCGAAATTAATACTAGTATCAGCAACAAAAATAGGCTATTTATTGCTATGTATTGCTTTGTCTGTTAGATTTTCATGCTATTATATGTTTTAACAAATACACATCATAAATTTCGATTTGGGAGTGCAGATTTCACAATAAAAGTTTTATGTTTCGTGGCAATAAGAAAGAAAAAATAGTTCGAGGAGTTAACAAAATAGTTCAGAAAATAGTTCATAGAAATAGTTCATTAAACTTCAACGAATTCTCGTATAGAAATGCAGATTACTTTATAAGACTTGTCAAACAGTAAAACTTTTCCATGGCGCGAAAAGAAAAATAGTTTCAGGAGTTTTGTAAGTCTCTTCCCCTTTTTAAAAACGCATAAAATTTCAACAAATTCCAGTATCAGAATGTAGAACGCAACATAAGATTTAAAAAATGGTCAAAATGCTTGCAGCAAACAATATTTCAAAAGAAATTAGATTTCTTTTTCTACTTTTGTTACAATACATTCGACACTTCTGCAAGTCTCATAATGCAAACTGCAATTAGATACGACAGTTTATTATCGTTTTTTTATAATTTCTGAAATGCGAGCTAACTGATGGGATACAGTGTATAAAACGAAAGAAAAAAAACTACAAACTGACATTAATGGGTCTCAGGAACTCTTAAAAAAAAAAAAAAAGACCATTTTCAACATTTAATTTCTGAAAAACTGAAAATGTATGAGATTTTAAGATGCAATTTTTTTAGACCAAAGATATAAATGTTTTTTTTTTTTTCATTTTATGTTCTTAAAAATTTTCAAGATGCAGAATAAGCATTTACACGGGTCTCCAAACTAGTCACACATTTGACGAGCAGAAAATTGGAATAATAGTATGATTGGGTCTTTTTTTTTTTTTTTTTTTTTTTTTTTTTTTGTACTCTGATCTCACTACTGTAATTCTTTTTACCTATACATTAATTTACACAATTGCTAATTAAATCACCATTAATGAAACTAGACCAGAAAATCATAGGTAATAATAATAATCTATAAGTTTGGTGAGTAATTAATTTTTAAGACCATGAAAACTATCCAAATAGAAATCAATACAGATTAATAATATTCATTTGATTGATTAAAAGAAATAAAATCATATGTTATGACTACCTATAATTTTGAAACTTGTTGCCAATTAAAATAAACACAGCAGTTAGGTTATAAAATCTTAATAACTACACAAATGATACCAGAAGAGGGATAATTTAAAGCTTATATGTAAAAGCCAAAATCATGATATAAATTTTTCTATAGACAATAACAATAGCAACAAATTTCTAAGTCATACAACATATGAGGAGTGAGTTCAGAGTAGAGGCCCAATACTATTTGGCACGTCATCATGTATAGCATACAGTTTAAGAATTTTAACTCCAGATTTATTACTCTCAGTATTATATTGGAAAACTTTTGATTAGCTATTTTATGTATCATCTACCATTGAATTTCCCACTCATGAAATCAGCTGTTTCTAACAAGAGATTAGAGACAAGTTTTAACAATTAGCACACCTGAAATTTTTGCAAAGGTTGAAGATAACAAGAATAATTCGAAATATTAATTAAAGAAAAAAGTCAAATAAACATATCATCCTTTGAGAGTAAATAACAGATGAATTCTAAATTCAACAGTAATTGTAAATTCATTTGCGTGCATTACTTATCTATTTATTTTTCCTCTCCTTTTTTTTTATTTTAAGTTAAATTGAAATAATATAGAGATTATGATTATGAATAAACCTGAAATCCCTCTTCTTAAGAAGGCAATATAAAAGGGACGTTAAAGATTAATAAAAAGAAAATATATTCAGATTTGCTGACTGATAAAAATGGATATTGCAACATAATTATTCTATTTAGTTTATTGATTTGGAGGTTCGACTAAAACTCAGATCAATTCATATAACAAACAGAATTTATTAACAAATCAAATCATGCAGAAATACCCTTACACGAAAACAAGTCAATAAAACAAACTATAAGATTCGAATAAATTTCATATCATCATATTACCCTTTTTTTTTTTTTTTTTTTTTTTTTTTGAACTAATAAAGAAATCAATATTTCTACTTAGGTTCAGTTTATGCAAATTAACATGAAACGAAAGTTTTAAAATTTTCATAAAAAAATATTCAGAAGTTTTTGAGCTATCGTGCACGTTATATCCAAAAAACGTCATTTGGAGGAAAATGACTTCAAAGTTTTGGAAATGCCGCTTTAGCTATTGAGTGTGCAGAATTCTAAAAGCCATAACTTCTGTTCTAATGGAAATTTCAAGGAAGCAATTATATCAAAATGTTTAGAAAAGATACAAGTTTAACATCTAGAAAAAATTTATATATAATTTCATGATTTTAAAGCTGTAACAATCCTATGCCGCCTTAAAACTTTAAAATTTTCGAAATTTTAATTCGGCTTTTAGAATCATATGCACTCAATAACTAAAGCGGCATTTCCGAAACGTTGAAGTCATTTTTCTCCAAATGACGTTTTTGGGCAAAACACGTACCATAGCTCAAAAATTTCTGAAAACTTTTTCATGAAATTCTTAACACATATGTTTCATATTAATCTGTGTGTGTGTGTATAAAGCAAATCTAAAATTCCATTTTTATTGTTTAAAAGATACATTTTTCGGTGATTATACTGTTGAAAATTTCAAAATTTTGTATTAACTAAATGCAACTTTGTATTAAAAGTATAAAAATACTTTAAATACTTTTTTTTAGATTTTTGGAAATTAATGTAATCTCAAGTATTATTAGGCATGAAAAATTTCAGTGATTTTAAAATTTCTCAGATTTAAGGCTGTCCTCAAATAAAAAAGGGCGACTTACTTATATACAAATATAATATTTACTTTATAGCAAACTTATAACATAAATTTTAGTTTACTTTTTTTTCGGAAATGCGTAAAACTAGCAGGTGTTGTTTTTAAAAAACTGTCTAATTGCACTCAATTTCCTTTTTTTTTTTTTTTTTTTTTTTTTTTTTTTTTTTTTTTTTAACGCAATAGCTGTTTTAAGAAATATTGTCAAAATTAGTGTTTTGAACCGAATTTTCCGACGAAAGCAGAAAAAACAGTGAAACGGAGGTAGAAAACGTGATCGCCACATGATCAATTTCACTTACAACTCAATAACTGATTTATTAATCACAAAATGGAAAACAGAGCTCGATTCCAAATCGTTTCTATCATCAAATCTTCCAATTGTTATATCTTTTCATTGTAAAATCAATTTGTAAATGTATCAAAAAGTTTTGCGCTTGTTGAGCAGAAGCAGTTGAGAACAGCCTTAACCGTTTTTCCCACGGTAGTTTCCAACCCATCTCTACAGATATCCCTGTCCCTTAATTACTCTGAATATAGAATCATTCAGAACAACACAATATCAAACGAGCAGTGCAATACTCTTTTATATAATAGAGTTGTATCAGGAAACTGTGCTCTGGTGTATAGGTTATTGACATGCGTGCACGTCTGTGGCTACGCAACACGCCAATAATGAGAAGACACTACTGATGGAGGCAAGATGATTTTCTCAGTTCCGGATAACTTTATCCATTAAGCAGGGATATAATCAGAATTACTCTTTCTGGCTTGGCTCTTTCACACAGTTACCCAATCTCACATTTGTCATTAGTGCCATCATAAACTAATCGAGGGCCTTGAACCTAAACAAAGCCACTTTCATACATGTCTTATTTTTTGTTTAGTATGTTAGGGATAAATTATATTTTTTTCTTGGTAGGAATTCCCGACAGGATTAACATCGGTGATCTATTAAGAAATCATTCTTAACCATTTGTATCTGCGATAAGGATGAGGTTGCTTTTTTGGCACTCATTTATTTGTGGATTGGAAATAAAACTTTTGAATATTGATATAAAATTGCATACAAAGGGAAGGATTTCTTTGAGGAGACTGGGACGCATAAGTAACTTTAAAAAAACGATTTTGAAAATTGTTGTGTATTATGTATAATTTATTATTAAATATGTCTAATTTATGTACCTCTTAACCAAGACCTTAGCTGAGGGGGTGCTAGGGGAGGGGGACCATTGTGTTTGCCTATTTCCAATCTTCCATGTTTTCATGCAGGAAAGCACTTTTGGATTCAGGAGAGCACAATGGTAAATCTACATGTCAACCGCTAAAATCGGGTTTTTAGATGTTTTCCACCAAGATACGACTTGGTAGACCGATTGCGTTTTAATATTCCAATCGAGATTTAACTAATCCTAGACTTTTCATCCGTGATCTCGATGAAATGATCGCCTATGCTGCCCTCTCCCAGTCTAGCATATGTATATCAGGACGAGCGTTTCAAAACTCGCCTTATTCAGAAAATCAAATTTTAGCAAATCACGAAAAACCTCTCACTGAATCTATTGGTTTTCATTGTAACATGTAAATCAAGATAAATCTTCATAGATAAGATAAAGATCAAGATAAATCTTCACGATTTGTAATCTTTTCTTTTCTTTCTTTCTTTTTTTTTCAAGCTGTTGTCCTTTTTTTTTTCAGACTGTTGTCTTTTTTTTTTTTTTTTTAAACTGTTGTCTTTTTTTTTTTTTTTTTTTTTTTTTTTTCAAGCTGTTGTCTTTTTTTTTTTTTTTTTTTTTTTTTTTTTTTAAACTGTACTTTTTTTTAAAATGCAAATTCACCAATATAATAGAAAAGCTTTAACCTTCAGGTCGTGAAAGAAAGGTGTTAGCCTATAAAAAACGCATTCATTTTTCATTGTTCTGTATTTATTGTGTATTATTGCTTCATGATTGACTGTGCTTCAAATCTCTTCCTCCATTAAAATGCTGATTGTATGATTATGTATGTAGATTCCAATTTAAGTGAATCTAATCGTATTTTACACGCGCAAAGAAAGCTGTTGGTCACAGTTAGAGATTTCTATGCTTTTCAATTGCTTAAATCGATTTGAAGCGATTTAAATAGAAGTTGTACATGAATGTAAGCAGATAAAATCATATTGGTCGTAACCGGTAAATATGTAACAGTGGGGATTTTAAGTACTTCAAAATATAATTTCTCTCTCTCTTTTTTTTTTTTTTTTTTTTTTTTCAAAATACATTAGAATTGGGGAAAAATCTATAGTTTTCCTGTTTAATGTTAATTTATCTAAACCAGTATAAGAAAGGTGTTTGTGAGTATCGTCTATAATTAATTATAGAATTACATTAATAGATTTAATAAATATAACTGTACAATTATTCATACATGCAGGGCGATTCAACATCCGGTTTAAAATGTATTATTGCAATTTATCAGATGCCCCCCTCCTTGTTTTTTTCATAAGTTAACCATTCGTGTTATACAGACAACGCTGCCCTCCTCCGTGCTCTAACATCTACTTACCCATACATCCTATTAATATTTTTTATTTTATTATTATTATGTTCTTGCATTTGTATATACAGTTTTACGCAATATGTTAATTAGTTTCAAGATCATGTAAGTATTAATTACACATTTAAAAATGTATGAATTTTTTAGTATAACCATAATGTAATGCATCATAAATTAGATTTTTAATACTGCTGTTAATAAGAAGAAAAAGCATAAACACTTTATTCTATATAATTGATGTAGGAATATACTACGATATACTGAATTCTTGTGACAGGATTTTAAATGAGTAAATGTATTAACTTTGAATTTAAATTCATTACTTTTATCAAATATATCAGTTAATGTTTTGTTTTCTTTTAGTATAATTTTAAGATTTAAAAAGTTAACGTTATTATTAGAAAGGAGGTTTTCCGTTAATTTTAAATTAGCAGAATAACCTACTGGAAATTGAGAAATATTAAGATGATCAGTAAGCAATTAAAATTATATCATCAATATATCGGTATAAATGTATTTTATTAACAATATAGTTACATTCATAATAATATAAGTATGATAATAAACTAGAAATACATCCACCTTATGGTATACCGACTTTCTGTTGATATATAGTATTGGGTTACCTTGTATTTAAACTTATTATAGATAATGAAATCTGTTAAAGAATGAAAATCTGTCTGAAATAATCTGTATCGATATTCGTTGATAAAATCAATTTATGATGATTCTTTTTAAATAATGTATTAATTATATTATGTAGATCTATATTATGTAAATATTATATTATGTAAATCTATATTACTAAAAAGAACTTTGAAATCATTTGTCGTTATATTGTTCACACATTTAGGATTATTCATAATAGGGACCAGTTAAAAGCTATTCATTATACAATGTGTATTATCAATGGTTTTTGTTAAGTGCATAAACTTGTTTGAAAAACTTTAGTAGAAGTTTATTTATATTATTATAAGTCTTGCAACATTTCCAAATTTAATTGGATTCTAAGTAAGTACAAAGCTTTTAGTAATGGACAAATTATTGTCATTTTCCGGTTGCTCAACCTGATCTCCCTCCTTAACACTGAAGCGAATATTGAAAAGAAACTTAACGCATAATTTTATCTTAAATATATCTAATAGAATTTATTTAACAAAAAAAGAAACTGATGAAAACTTGTAAAAAACTCTCGGATATTCCCATTTTTTTTCAACGCTCATAGAAACGCTCGAACGAGAGCTTATTCACGGATCAGCGGTGTAATTCTTTGCTTCCTTTGCATGTTTTTCTGCTGCAATATCATCTCCCGGTGGGCTCGCTGGAACGGAAAAAACACACGATGATCAATTTTTCCGATTTTATATAATAAATTAAGCCATAACATCTTCTTGTCAATCCTGCCTGTCCGTCGGGAAAGTTCAACAGATAACGGAAAAACAAAATTAAAACGCGTAGGAATTTCCCTTTTTTTCTTCAGGGATAACAGGGAAGGTCACAAATTGAACACTGATCCATCATAAAGAAAGAAAGAGTTTGTGTGACAGTAATTAATATTTGTGACGATGTGGTTTGCCTTAGAGGTACAGAAATTCACTACAATGACAATCCAAGCAGCACTTCAGCATATACCTTGAAGATATTTGACCGGGAAACGGATGAATAAACTATTACCCAATCAAATTATTGGTTGAAATTCTAGGATTAGTTAAAACTTGATTCGCATTTTAAAATGCAATTAGTCTGCCAAGTCATATTTTGATGGAAAACACCTGCAGACTCAAGTTTAGTGGTTGAATGGTAGGTTAATCATTGTGTTTTCTTGCCCCCACCCATTGACTTTCTAATATACGTAGACGACACATCCCATTGTTATCTCCGCACGGTTTCGAATCCAACATCTTTGGCGAAAAGATGCTGTTTTTTGGCGGTGATCGCTTTATTGGCAACTTTCAGATTTCATTCTCGCAGTAAAATAAATGTAAACATAGAAGCGAAACTACAAGCTGGCGAGAGAAAAACCGGTTTGGCGCGCTAAATCTGCCCTCCGTCACGTGAAAAAGGCAGACATGTCGGCCTACGAAAAGGTTGCCATTGTGGAGTCTAAGTATCTTAGGTCATTACCCCCACCCCTCCATGTTTTCATAGTGCCATTTTCACCATTCGCTTACATTTCATGATTTTATTTTTATTTTTCAAACTTAATCATTTCTTTTAAAAATGGAGACAGGTGTTAAAGTAAATGTTTAAGGTATATAAAAAAAAAAAAGAAAAAAATGGTTGTGCACTTTGCCCTATAATATAACATGTAAATGCTAATTAAAGTTGGCTTGTAAGGCAAATTGTCAAGTCCGTTATCATACAAAATTACTGAAAATATTCAGCTTTAAATTTATTAAATTTCCTAAAATCAACTTCCTACAATCAAGCGAACACTTTTTCAATCCTCAATTTGTATGTTTTTACTTCTGAAAAACAAACACCTCCAAATAATGGACAAACTTGGCGATGCCAAGGTGTCCTGTCCGCTATTCGGAGGTTTTACAGTGTTTAATCTACTAAAAATAACTTAAAAAAAATTCTGAATAACCCTTACATCTATTATCTCTTTAGAATTTAGTTAAAAGTATCTCAATACGATCGTCATAGTATTATTTCAAATTATAATGATTTAGGTAATCTTTAACATTTCCAGCACAGTTGAAAATGTTTATTAATTCCGTTTGCAAGCCGTCTGTCTGCACTCTAACTCGTTTAAAACACTTGGATTTTCATGTAATTGATAAATGTTATTGACTTTTACTATGCCATGTTCAGTTTTGAAAGTGAAGTGTGTTGTTTTTACAGCTCCTTTAAAAAGACACTCAAAAGAATTCTGTTTCATTGTGGTCAATATGGAAAATTTGTTTATAGTTTATTTGAATGACGCTACACTACTTGAATCATATTGAAATTAATAATATCCTTGAGGTGCACTATACGATGCTTACTGTATCATTTATCTTCCATTTACAGGGACACACAAAAAATACCGTTTCATTATGATTCCATGGGTGAAAAATCGTTTCTATTGTATTTTAATAATGTTACACTGTTTCAAATATATTGAAATTAATATACATAACTGAGTTCTAATACAAAATACTAACTTTAGAACATGATGTGTTTGTCATGAATCGTTACAGGGGCACTCAAAAGAATTATGTTATAGTATATTTTCAAGCGATAATTGCTAGAAAGGGTGTTTTCAGCTGTGTTTTTAAATATATATATATTTTAATATTACTTGTTGTATATAAATTCAATAGAAAATATAAAGAATTGCACAAAATAACTTATTTTCGCTTATTTATGGAAACTGTTGAAGGTGGATTTTCAACTATATTTTGCTTTTTCTAATTCTATTAAATTTTAGCACGTTATGCCAAATGCGAATGCATCAATACAATGCTGTGTGCAACATTCAAATAATTAGATCAGATGCAGGACTCCACAACATAATATGAATACTTTTCAGACAATAGATAGTCAAAGCTGAAATTGGATTTTCAGATGTGTTATGCGTTTTTAGATGCCTTCATAAATATATAGATACGTAGCATATAGTCGTTGCCTGGTCCATCCGGTTATCCGCATATAACAGCACAAGAACACCGAACAGTTTGAAATTTAATATGCATAATCGCTGCAGAATTTTGTCGAGTTCTTTCAAATTTTATGAATATAGAATCAAAATTCAAAAAGATATTCATCAAAAATTTCTCCATTCTATTAAATCCAATCATATGCAATTACAGTAGACTCCCTCAAATCCGCACAGCTTGGGGGTCAGAGGTTTTGCGGATTTTAGAATTTTGCGGATTTCTGGTCATTATTTTATTTACATTTTTTAAACAGTAATTTGAATGTAATTAACAATGAAATTGAAACTTCTATAAAGGCTTACAGTATAATAAAATATTAAAATAAGTAACAAACTAAAATAATAAAAATTTAGCCAGTTTTTAACATGATTAAAATATTTATTGCAAAGGTCAAGTTAATAAATAATGTATGACTAAATATTTATTATAATGATAAGATGCATTTTTCATGTGAAATTTGCTTTATAAAGATACATTAGTAATTCACATCAAAATCATAAAATAAGGAAGTTTTATTTCAGGTTTAGCCAGAATTAATAACAAAAAAGTTTAGTTAATACATATAAATATATTTGGTAACAAGATAACGATTACTAGTAATAACAGCAATATTTTGTATTTTTTTAGAAATAAATTTATTCTTCCTTCATGAAAACACATGAATTCAGTAATATAAATGATAATTACAAATTAAAATACATATGGAATTGATATAAAATTTAAAAAGTAGAATTTTGTCCCAACATATGAACTGGATGTTTCATTGTTTACATCCGTAAATTATGTGCGGATTTTAGAGAGCTGCGGACTTTAGGAGTGTGGATTTAAGGGAGTCTACTGTAATTCAATGATGTACCATGGGATGTAATGATTCTAGGTTGCCATAAACTCCGTCATGCAGCCACACAGACAATCACCTCATCAAGTTCACGGATGAAAATCTAGGATTAGTTAAATCTTGATTTGCCTATTACACCGCAATCGGTCTGCCAAGTTATATCTTGGTGGAAAATACCTAAAAACCTTATTTTAACTGTTGTCTCATAGGTTTACCATTATGTTTTCCGTTTCACAGTCTTCCACGTTTTCATACTTTTGGGTGCAAAAAAGTACAGTAATAAACCTACGAGTCAGCCGCTGAAATCGTGTTTTTATGTATTTTCTACTGAGATATAACTTATCAGAACCGTTTACTTTCTATTGTGCGAATCAAGATTTAACTTCAAAGCCGTGCCAAAGGAGAGGCGAAGGGGGCGGTCGCCCCGGGCGCGGAAATTTTGGGGGCGCCAAATTTATATTACCAACGTCATTTTTTACCTGTTACAAGAAAAAGTTTGGTGTTGGGGCGTCAAATTGAAACTTTGCCCGGGCGCAGTTTTCTCTTCGCGCGCCCCTGTTTAACTTATCCCAGATTTTCATTTGCGAACTTAATGAGATGATTGTCTGTGCCGCCACCTCCCGGTCTAATAACGACTGCATCTTATTTAAGACGGGGTCCCATTATTTCCGTATTGTTCCATTTAATGTATATAATCGTAATAAATTTCGTATTCATGAATTTTTGCATAAGAATGCAACAGCTATTGCACCAAGACATATGAATATTTATAACACTAGTTATAATTTTGAATGCACTTCAATTGCAATGTTTGAAGTACAATTTCCGACTTATTCAAATTGTTTTCTTAATTTTCATATTTCACCTTGTTAAACGAGGGAGGTTTTTTTTTTTTTTTTTAAGTATACCGAATGTGTTGGAAAATGTTTTATAATCTATGCTTATCATATAATTTTTCTGTAATGTTGTTATACAACAATTATACAAAATAATAATAATAAAACAATATTAAATAACATGAAGTTGCACGATTTGGTGGAGAAAATTACTAGGTATAGCTGAATAAAATGGCTTTACAAATGCATACTTATCGGAAAGAGCATGTGATGAGCTTAAGATAAATTTTTCTTCCTGGTGATAAAAATAGTTATTATTTAAAATAGTCTACTTGTCAACTCTTTTTTCATATTTTCGCAGAAAATCCAGTTACTGTCTCTGCTTACACAAGCAAAATAAATTCAGATTTGGATATGGTTTAGTAGGCACATGAATATCTTGCAATAACAAAGATTTCTCAAGTAACAAGTATAAGTATGGTATTTTTCCAATGATTTATTTTGATGCGTAGAAAAGCTTTATATGGGATTTTTATTTTTACTTTGGAGATTATATACATTATTTGAATTGCAAAATGTGAAATTTTATTGCCATTATACTGGTATCACTATTATTCTCTTTTTCTATCTTATACAAGAAGAAAGTATTGAATTCGTGAAAATTTTTGAATTCCGATTTTCGGCAAAATTATACGCTTTAAGTTTCAGAGATCCCAAAAAACATGTTTTTACAAAATGTCTGTCTGTGAGTCTGTTTGTCACTTTCTGGGCCTGTTTATCTCTGTAAGTCTGCCTCTGTGAGTTTGTGAGCCTGTATGTGACAAAAAAAGTTTTGGGTGCTCTATCTCAAGAACTAATGAACAGCATTTAATAAAATCTTAAATTCAGTAAGTCCATCATATATCTTGATGCTGATTGCTTTTTGTTGTAAATCCTCTAATAGGTCGCGCTGATAAGCTACATTTTTCACGATTTATGTAATAACTTATACCTCTAGACTTAATGCACGAATTTTCATCAAACTTTAAATTCAGGTAGTCCTTGATATAAATTCGTCTTGATTAGTTTTTGGTGTAAATCGCCTAGCAGTTGGCGCTGCTATACAGGTTTTTTTACGATTTCCATAATAGCTCAATCTTAAAAGTTAAAGCTCGTATTTTTATCAAACTTCAGATTAGTTAAAAGTTAGGGGCTAGCCATAATTGATGTAAAACTTTTTTTTCAATTTTTTTGACTTCCTCTCTCCTTTGTCACAAAATGTCACACTTCACCATATCGCCTCTCCCCCTCTTCCTGTCCACTCTTATCACATGTCACTATATATTACTTAAATAGATATCTGCAGTTTAGAAACAAATTATTACGTTATAAACCACACATCAAATTTTATTTTTAAACTAAAGTATATATTTTAACGACATTTGTGGGAATAACAATAAAAATTATTTGTGTACTGATTTTGTATAAAATAAGATTAAGGTTTAGAACAAAAAGCATAATTAATATACAACAATAATTAAATATTATTATGAAGCAGAATTTAAAAACAATACTATTTTGGAATTTGAAATGGAATTTAATATATTTGGTTTTAAATTTTGTACTCACTAATACTTTATGAACTTAATTCAATATAATTTCAAAGTTTAATCCGCTGATTTTTAATGCTTTTATTTTTACCAAAATATATGATGTCACATTTCTTCTTACTCCGTCCCACCCCCTTGTCACAATTTCCCGAACCTCCCTCTCCCTCCCCCATTCATTTTTGTTATTTATTTCAATATTTCATCCTTTGCTTTGTATACGACCCCTAAAAGTCAGCTAAAACTTTTAGATGAAATAAATCTCTTTGGTGATACACAGATTTGGCGATAACGTCTAAATGTTGTTTCGCCATAATAAGGACATTGCACCCTGATTTTGTTATTTAATTCAGTTTTTAACTGATCCCTCAATGAAAAGTAAAAATTTGTGCAAAAATCTCAAACTTTGAAATTTAATAACCTTGTCAATTTTTGTCGTACAGAAATCAAACTTTTTGTGTTACATTTGTTGAGATATGTGTAAACTTTTTACTAAATGTAAATATAGGGACTGTGGGACCGTGTAAAAAGCTCGTTTTCGTAATTTTTTATAAAATTCATGTTTTACTTTAAAAATGTCACATGAGTATTTGCCTCATTTGAAATGTTTTTGTAATTGGAACTATAATCGAATTTCTATTTAACGAAATCCATGGTTCAGACAATTTTCGTCGACGAAAACAAAATTCGTCAAATGACACAAATTTTTTTATTTTATAAGTAAATTTTGAAGATTTTTTTTGAGCTGTTTTATGCAGGTTTTGAAATGTTGAACTCTAAGAAATTTTCGATATTTTATTTTTTATTTATTTAAACAGTTTCAAAACAGAAAATAAATGCTTATTTAGGGGATGGAATTATTAAAAAAGACGAACTGACATATCCTTATATCAGTGAAGCTACAACTGTAAACGCTTTCGCAAATGGTTCATTACCAAGACAGCAAACTCCCACCAGCAAAAACTAATCGTTGGGGGCCACCGTAATACTTACCCATCATATATATGCATATATAATATATGAAAATAATACATTTGAAAACTATTTATAAAATCGATTGCAATTCCAAAACAAAATTTAAACGTGTATTTATATTTTTATTGTGCATTATAATGCTATATTAATGAGTTGCTGATGAATCTCTTTTGATAAATTATACAACACGCCTAACTACTCAAGTAGTACGGAATTGCGAAAAAGAAACATCCTTATAACTCCAAAAATAATAATCTTATTAACTAACAGTTTATTGCGTCGGATTAAGCGTCTCATTTCCAATTAAAATATATCTTTGAATTGAAATTTGAATGAAATACCGGGTCATGAAAAATCGAAGAATGTGGAAAACAGGATTACAGATATCTCGGCAACTAATAATTCGACCGACTTCGTTCTTTATGCAAAATTTGTGTTATTTTATTTGTGTTATTTCGATCTCTCCTTAAAATAAAAAATTTCGAAAAATTTTATATACCTTTCATCAGAACGAATTTTTCGAGAGTCCGAAAAAAATAGTTCCGGATAATCGAGGTTACTGATATTAAACAGGCTTCGTCCCATTCTTACATACTAAGTACATACAAAATTTCAAGTCTCAATTTCAATTCGTTCGGGAGATAGAGCGAACACAGCGAATTACAGAAGGCATTTTTTTTTTTCTAAAAATATGTTTTTCGAAATCTCCAGTGTCGAAAACGTGTAAATCCGTCAAAATTTTTTTTCGATTTTCAAAACGATTGCAAGACTTACCCTATACTACGTACGATGGGTAAGTAATAATGCAGAAAATTTCTCTTTATTTAAACACTTTATTAATGGAAAACTTCGATCAAAAATAATGACAAAAATCGATATTCATTTTTACTGGTACAACTTTACTGGTTTAATTTGCCTTTTTTAGTTCCGCTACATTGTGACAACAAAGACAACATCCTGTCAGTGTCAGTAAAATGATTATAATAAATGGACAAGCAGATACCAGAAAAAATAAATCGAAATTTTTTACCATATTTGTGAAAGAAATTTCCCATCAGTAAGGCTCTAAAATAAAACGAAATATTATATTTAAGCTTTCTGGTGGAAGTTTTCATGTGCGGTAATCATAAATACGGATCCAATTTAGAAAAAACTGCAGCCACCTTCTGACAACCACATCAGTTACTTCACTCGCAACTGATAGACAATGCACTATATCAGAGTAATTTATTCCATTTTTCAATATTGGGTGAAAAAAGTCCGGGCCAGGATTCGAACCAGGGATGTATTGGCTGAAGCCGCCAGTGCTCTACCAACTGAGCTATCCCGGACACGAACACTGGTGGACTATTTCACCCAATTTAACTTCAACGATTACTTTTTCGCTCAGTTGGTAGAGCATTGGCGGCTTCAGCCAATACATCCCTGGTTCGAATCCTGGCCCGGACTTTTTTCACCCAATATTGGAAAATGGAATAAATTACTCTGTTATAATTGATTTACCAATTGAATAATCGTGTTTAAAAATTAATCTAATGCACTATATGTCTCCTCCTTTTATTCATAACTCCATTATTTAGAGTTCGTTCGGCTACCATTATATCCTGGTTAAAATATCAATTTTTTTTTTTTTTTTTTTTTTTTTTTTTTTTTTTTAAATAAAAAAAGCATATTTATTTTAAACGCGCGAAAATTTGCCTTATTTAAGCAGGTATTTTCTATAAGAAAATATTGGTGGCCGTACGAAAACTGTTATTTCAAAGCACAGTAAATTAAAACGCTCAGGGAAAACTTACATTTGTTTTAGTTTAGAAATCTGCAATCTTAGATTGTTTTGATTTCAAAACTTTTACAGTTGTAACAGTTTTCATACTTTAACAAGGAATGCAGATTTGAATGGGGAACATTTTCTTCTTTTGTACTAGTCCAAGAACCGACAGCACAAAAATCTATGTTATCAAACACAAGAAAAAAAAAAAAAACTTTCTTTTATGGAAGAGCAGGAATAGGGGTATCTAATGATCCATGTCTTCCGGAAGCGAAGTGATGTATAAGCCTAAAATTACCATTAGATTAAATTATAATAAAACAAGTTGGAAATTGCACGTGAAGCGTAGCAAATGAGGTGCGTTCGTACGATAACGAAGTTTTAAAAATATCCCTCTCATATATCAATCTCATAAAATTGTAAATAATTAATTACAATTAAAATGTGCACCAAACAATGTTCTCCCTATACCATTATGCAATGGAATACTTTTGTGTGGCCTTGTAAATCAATAATAAATATTCTTTCACCACAGATTATGCAAAATGCATTTTATAACATGTACTTTATAGATGCATATCAATTTTGAATGTTCGAATGAGTGTAACACCATTAAAATGCATTTGAAACATTTTCCCCCATCAACCGTAATGCAACGGAACACTTTTGATTGTCCCTGTAGTTGAACTATGCTTCCGATTTTGATAAAATTTGAAATAACTCGACAAAATCATGTAATAATTATGTATTTAAAATTTCAAACGATTAAAATGCATTTCAATTTTTTTGCCCATTGACCGTAATGTAACGGAATCCTTTTGATTGTCCCTGTAATTGATCTATGCATCCGATTTTCATAAAATTTGAAATGACTCGACAAAATTATGTAATAATTGTATATTTTAAATTTGAAACGATTCAGACGGGTAGTTTTTGCGTTGTTATATGCGGACAGACGGACAGACAGATGGATGGACTGAACGACAACAATAGATGCTACGTATTTACATAATTTGGAACGCACCTAAAAATTACCATTACCATTAAATACCACAAGTGATTTACTCGTGGGTTTAACACTGTGTTTGCCGTACAATCAAAGGTACAAAAACATGGAAAACTGGGAGCAGGAAAACATAATGATAAACCTACCAGTGATCCACTAGTGATATTAACTTTTGACTTATGAACCACTTCCGATAGACATGAGTCGTTAGATTCCCCTATTACTACTCTTTCATAAAATAAAGGGTTTTTTTTTTCTTGTGCTTGATGACATGGGTTTTTGTGCTATCGGTTCTTGGACTGTTGTAACGTCAAAAACATTTATCATTTCATTTTGTGAAGGATTTTCTTTTTCTTATTTTAAATTTTCACTTTCACATTTATTGTTTCTTTTACCAGCATTCTCCAAAACGCTGTTTAAAATGTTACTAACAGTGGAATACTACGCAACAATAATATTGTCATCTGCCTCCAAAAAATCAAAGAGAGAGCTACATTGTTTTCGATGCTTCTACATCTCGTAATTTTTCTCTTTTCCTTTTTTTTTTTTTTAGTCTACTATCTTCAACGTGAATATCCACAGAATCATCTAATTCAGCGAACCCGTTTTTTTGTGTGGTTGTTTTTTAATTTTTTAATAATAGTAAATGGTTTTTACAGTGACATTTAATGCCCAAACTTTATAAAGTTCCACAAAACATTTTCAGCGATTAATGATGTCCTGGGTGGAATTTTTTGAATGACTGTGATCAGTTCTTTAAAAATGGCTTTCTTCTAGTGCGCCTTTAATTGTTATTATTATTACTATTATTATTATTACTCTAAGATCCTGGAGTCCAAGGTCCAGTGTGGAATTAAATTGCAAAGAAAAAAAAATATTTCAAATGTTTTGTAGGTGAGCACAGATAGTTTCGGTCAAGTGTTGATCCGGCCGAATTATTGAAAGCATTTTCACTATAAACGAATTTTCGGTCCATCTCTAGAGATGATATAAATCTTCGTCGGAATTTTAACTATGGGGCTTTGAAAATATAACGTTATCAATGTTAGAAATTTTGGACTTCCTCCTGCCCCCCCCCCCCCCCCGTGGTAATGATATCGTTATCAAAATGTTTCTCTTTTTTTTTCTGGAGTGCTATTTCATCTATTTGAAATGATATACAAAACCTGGTTACATTTATTTCTCGCATACTTTATTGAATCAAATGAAGAAAAGTCAATAAAATATCGCTTTGTACCAAATAACACTTAAAAGAAATAATTAAGGTACTATTTAAAAGTATTTTATAATAGCTTTTTCTTACATAATGCATTCAACAGTAATAAAGTCTTCTTGCATTTATACCGAATGGAAGTGTGGTGGTGAGTGGATATAAATTCTTATTAACAAATCAATTGGACAGCATTCTCTTTCTTTCTTCTTTATTTATTAGTAAGCACAAGCAGCTACATTTCAAATATACTTCACACACGTTTTCTCGAACCGTGATAATAATTTGCATACACTTGTGAAGATGAATAGGAATGCTGAAAGTTGGGGTATTCCATATTTTAGAATTAAATAACTTTATAATAATTTAATGATTTCGATAATAAATTTGCTTTTCATAAAAATAGATAACCGACTAAAAAAAGATAACAATTGTTTTATTAGTTAATTACTAACTATATTCAGTAATATTTTAAGTAAAATAAAACTTTATTTACAATAATTACATGCTTAAACTTTAGCATTGAGACTAGCTTGTGCACACAGCATCATGGCAAAACATTCAACTGACAGTCTACTTGCTGCTACAGTTAACCATACAGTTACAGATAAAACATGTTACTAAATCACAGTTGCATAAAATATAATAAATCACAGTTTCATAGAACATTAAATCACAGTTATATAAAATATTATAAATCACAGTTATATCTTGAATATTATAAAATCACAGTTAGATAAATTACAAATAACTGATGTCAACATATGTAACACCCCTCCCTGAAGATTTTTAATTACACATAGTCATTTAGATATTGGGGTCTTTTTACGACACGCCCAGACCTTGTTTGCTTTTGGGATATGTTTGATTTTTGGGATAACTGAGATGTATCCGTTACTGGGGGAACACTAGTAATTACATTAGAATGGAATACGGGTTCTTTAGGCATATCAAATTCTCTTTCAATTTCAAATGGAATCTGTGATGGCCTTAAATGTACCCTATTTCTCACAAGTCTCTTACCAGAGCCAATTTGAATAACATATGACCTAGGATGTTTACATTTAGAAATTATTTGAGCAGGCTCCCATGTTCTCTGATTAAAATTATATGTGCTTACAGTATCACCTGGATTAAAATGTTTTAGTACCCTAGTACTCTTATCATAGTAACGTTTTTGCTTTTCTTGTTTACCTATCATTCTCCCCTCTACATTTTTAAATATTTCCGAGTTTAACAGTTTATTGTGTATTGGAATTTTAGTTTTTAGTCTTCGACCAAACATCAATTGAGCGGGGGATAAGTTCAACCCCGAAATAGGTGTATTTCTATATTCCATCATTCCAACTACCCAATCTTTATTATCTTCAAAAGCCTTTCTAAATATTGCCTTAACAATACCAACAGCTTTTTCAGCCATGCCATTACTTCTAGGGTATCTTGGACTTGCAAAATTGTAATCAAAATCCCATTCCCTGGCAAAGGTCTTATATTCCAAACTATTAAATAGATTATTGTCACTAACAACCACGGAAGGAACCCCAAATTTAGAAAAACACACTTTTAACTTATTAATAATTTCTCTTGCATTCTTACTACTTAATTTTTCTACTTCAATCCATTTTGAATAATAACATATAATAACAAGGTAATTTACATTTCCATATTCCATAATATCAATACCTAACTTGTCAAATGGTCTATTTGGGATTACATGTGACAGAAGAGGCTCTTTAACATTTGCTCTTTGAAATTTTTGACAGACTTCACATTTCATTACCAAAGATTCTATGTCTTGAGACATTCCAGGCCAATACATAATATCTCTTGCCCTGTTTTTACTCTTTTCTATACCAAAATGTCCCTCATGGATTAATGACAACATTTCATTTCTAAGTGAAGATGGTACAACAATTTTAGAGTCTTTAAATAATAAACCAAATTCAATATACAAGTCACTTTTAAATTTAAAATACTGTTTAATGTTATTAGGAACCTTGTGAACATGATCAGGCCAACCCTTTTCACAATACTCATAAACTAACTTTAATTCAGGATCTAACTGAATAGAATCCTTAAATTGAGCCAACCTTCGTTCACTCATGGGAAGCTGTTTTACAGTATGAATAACATTTAACATATCAGGATCATCATTTACTTTATCTTTAAGATATGCCCTAGAAAGAGTATCTGCCAGAAACATTTCAGTACCTTTTACATATTTAATATCAAATTGATACTTTAATAATTTTAACAACATTCTTTGTAACCTGGTAGAAATTTTACACATTGGTTTATTTACAATACTAGTAAGAGGCTTATGATCAGTTTGAATAGTAAATTTTTTTCCATACACAAAATTATGATACTTTTGTACCGCAAACACAATAGCAAGCATTTCCTTCTCTATTTGAGCATAATTTTGCTCTGTTTCAGTGAGACTTCTGGAGGCATAGGATACCGGGTGACCCTCTTGTACAAGACAAGCTCCCAAACCATCTTTCGAACTATCACACTGAATAATAGCTTCCTTTGAACTACTAAATACTTTCAAAACAGTTGAGGAACTCAACAAATCCTTTATTTGTTTAAAAGCTGCTTCATGCTCTGCAACCCAATTAAACTCTACTTTATCTTTTATAAGATTTCTTAAGGGAGAAGTTATACTAGACACATTTGGTATAAATTTAGATACATAATTGACCATACCCAGGAACCTTCTAACACCTGCCTTATCAGTTGGAGTTTCCATACCAGTAATTGCTTTAATATGCTGTGGATCAGCTTTAATTCCCTCTTTTGAAATTATTTGACCTACATATTTAACTTCAGGAACTTTGAATTGGAATTTTTCAGGATTAAATTTAACATTACAGCTTTTTGCTCTATTCAAAACTTTTGTTAATGTTATGTCATGCTCATGTTCATTTTTTCCTGCAATTATGACATCATCAAAATAAATTTCTACATTTTTAATGTCATTGAATAAGTTTAAATTCCTCTTTTGAAAAACCTCAGGAGCAGATGCAATTCCGAAAGGCATGCATAAAAATTGATATCTCCCAAATGGAGTATTGAAAGTACATAAATCTGCACTTTCTTCATCTAATGGCACTTGCCAAAACCCATCTTTTAAGTCGAGAACAGAAAACACCCATTTCCCCTCCAACCTACTAATTAATTCTTCTGCAGTAGGGATAATGTGATGCTCTCTTTTTATCGCTTTATTGAGATTTCTAGGATCCAAACAGATTCGCAAACTCCCATCAGGTTTCTCAACAATCACAAGACTATTTACCCAGTCTGTAGGTTTGTTGACTTTTCTTATCACACCCTTAGATTCCAAATTACCCAAAGTCTCTTTAAGTTTCTTATTAAGAGCTAAAGGAACCCGCCTAGGAGGATCTATTACTGGTTTAATTTCAGGCTTTAACTCAATGTGATATGGGTCACCAGGAAATCTACCCAAACCTCTGAATACCTCACTGTATGCATTTATAACATTTTGCTTACAACTAGTTTGAATTTCATCAATTTTTCTAATAAGATTTAACATTTGACATGCTTTTAACCCTAAAATAGGCCTAGATGACACATTAACTACAATAAATTTCAATAAAACATTATCACTTTCATTTACAGTACAATGCAACAATAATTCACCCTCTGGTATTAATTTAAAATTACCATAAGAAATTAATGTAATATTAGTCTTATTCAATGTAATATTAGATGGAAAATTCATATTTTTATATACAGACAGTGGCAACACATTAGTTTCAGCCCCTGTATCAAGTTTAAATTCAATCAAATTATTTTCAACATTAATTTTCTTTAACCACATATTATCTAAAGAATTAGCACTTACCAATTCACAATCAGAACTAGAGTCCATCACTTGCTCTGACACACTGTCGATGTATAATAAATTAAAATCATCACAGTCTCTTTCTATATTGTTTACTGTTTTATAATTAGCTTTCACCACTGCTTTACACATAGCCGCAAAGTGATTCTTACCTTGCATTTAGCACACAGTTTCCCATATGCAGGACAGTTATACTTTTTATGATCTTTTCCACACCTTGCACAGTTTTTGACACTAATAATGTTCTTTTTGAACTTTGCTGTCCCTTTGACAACTTTGTCACTACTATTTTTCACTTCATGAACTTGGGAAGTGGACTTAACAGTTTCAATTTGAAGTTTACTCGTCTCTGCTGCTCTTAAAAAATCCACCGCTTTCTGTAGTGTCAAGTCAGGCTCTCTCAACAATCGCTCCAGTAAGGATTTTTCTCGAATACCCAAAACTAGTCTATCTCTGACAAGACTTTCCTCTTGATCACCAAAGCTACAAGTAGAAGACAAAGTCTTTAATTCAGTTAAATAATTGTCCACCTGCTGACCTTCATCTTGAGAACAAGAAAAAAACTTGAATCGTTCAAAGACAACATTCCTTCTTGGGATACAATAGTCTGTAAACATTTCCATAACATCTTTGAATTTTTCCTTGCTTTTGTTTTCACCAGCCTTGAATGTATTAAAAATTTCTGTTCCTTCATCACCCAAGAAGTTAAGCAAAATTGCAATCTTTACTGTGTCAGCCTTGTCCACTTTCTCAGATGCTATAAGATAATTTTCAAACTTTTGAGTCCATTTTGTCCATGCTTCAGCTAGATTGTTGCAAGTGAAACTAATATCACCTGGTGGCTTGAATATCTCCATTTTTTTTTTCTCAGGGAACACTTAGTTCATATGATAAAAATAAATAAAATGAACAAACTTTGCCAATTTCTCACACAGAGACCACAACAATCTCAAGCCTGTTTCCAACTCAGATATTGTCACATGGATAAACAAAGTTCAATCCCTTTGCATCAGACAAAATGCAACACATATGGTTCGTTTTTCATCCTGACACCATGTTTTATTAGTTAATTACTAACTATATTCAGTAATATTTTAAGTAAAATAAAACTTTATTTACAATAATTACATGCTTAAACTTTAGCATTGAGACTAGCTTGTGCACACAGCATCATGGCAAAACATTCAACTGACAGTCTATTTGCTGCTACAGTTAACCATACAGTTACAGATAAAACATGTTACTAAATCACAGTTGCATAAAATATAATAAATCACAGTTTCATAGAACATTAAATCACAGTTATATAAAATATTATAAATCACAGTTATATCTTGAATATTATAAAATCACAGTTAGATAAATTACAAATAACTGATGTCAACATATGTAACAACAATACTATATTTAAACAAGTTGGAAATTGCACGTGAACGTAGCAAATGAGGTGCGTTCGTACGATAACGAAGTTTTAAAAATATTCAAATCTTGCTGATATAGTAGAGCGTATTTAGGATACAGTATAGTAGTCGAAATCTTTTTTGTGTTACTGTAAATATACAGAAAGTATTTTTTATTACACCTCAGAAACGTATATCTTATTCATAAAATGTGAAATAGTTGAATATAATTAAAACACGCCTGAAACAATGTTTCCCCGTATAGCATTATGTAGTGGAATACTTTTGTATGGCCCTGAAATTTAATAATAAAAATGCTTTGCATCACAGATTGTACAGAATGGATATTTTACTATGTACCTCATAGATTCATGCCAATTCTGTTATGTTCGAATGAGTGTAACATGATAAAAATGCATTTGAAACTTTTTTCCCATTGACCGTAATGTAATGGAATACCTTTGATTGTCCCTGTAAATAATCTATGCATACGACTTTCATAACGATTGAATTGACTCGACAAAATTACGCAATAATTATATGTTTTAAATTTAAAACGATTAAAATGCATTTAAAACTTTTTTCCTCAATGACCGCAATGTAACGGAATCCTTTTGATTGTCCCTGTAATTGATCTATCCATCCGATTTTCATAAAATTTGAAATGACTCGACAAAATTATGTTATAATTATGTATTTTAAATTTCAAACAATTCGGTTGGGTAGTTTTTGCGTTGTTATATGCGGACAGACAGACAGACAGACGGACAGACGGACGGACTGAACGACAACAATAGGTGCTACGTATTTACATAATTACGAACGCACCTAAAAAAGAATATTTTACATAAAAAAAAGATTGGATCAAAAATCATATAGATATCAAAAGACAACCTATCCCCTCCCTCTAGTGATACCTTACGATACCATATGCCAGATACCCCCCTCCCCTCTATAATAATAACATTATATTTGCACAGCCCCTATACAGTGCCAGCAAAAATATCTTGACACTCACTGAAAAATGTGAAGTATGTGACAGATGGACCTAACTGATACATTAATTAGTAATGTTTCTTTTGTATTTCTATCGTTGTTATAGTTGGTATTAACAGTACGTTACGTTTAAAAAACTTAACAGACCTGGCTGAAGTCTTTCTCGGTCTTTTTGAACCGATTTTTAGGTGCGTTCGTAATTATGTAAATACGTAGCACCTATTGTTGTCGCTCAGTCCGTCCGTCTGTCTGTCCGTCTGTCTGTCCGCATATAACAACGCAAAAACTACCCAACCGAATCGTTTGAAATATAAAATACATAATTATACCATAATTTTGTCGAATCATTTCAAATTTTATGAAAATCGGATTCATAGATCAATTACAGGGACAATCTAAAGGATTCCGTTACATTACGGTCAATGGGGAAAAAAGTTTCAAATACATTTTAATCGTTTGAAATTTAAAACATATAATTATTGCGTAATTTTGTCGAGTCATTTCAAATGTTATGAAAGTCGGATGCATAGATCATGTACAGGGACAATCAAAAGTATTCCATTACATTACGGTCAATGGGAAAAAAGTTCCAAATGCATTTTAATGAAGTTACACTCATTCGAACATAATAGAATTGGCATGAATCTATAAAATATTTACTAAAGTATGCATTCTGTACAATCTGTGATGCAAAGAATTTTTATTATTAAATTACAGGGCCACACAAAAGTAGTCCACTACATAATGCTATACGGGGAAACATTGTTTGGGGCATGTTTTAATTATATTCAACTATTTCACATTTTATGAATAAGGTATACGTTGCTGAGGTGTAATAAAAATTACTTCCTGCATATTTACAGAAACGTAAAGATTTCGACTACTATATTGTATCCGGAGTACGCTCTACTATATCAGCAAGATCTGAATATTTTTAAAACTTCGTTATCGTACGAACGCACCTCATTTGCTACGTTCACGTGCAATTTCCAACTTGTTTATTTTGGCATACCGCCATGTGCTAAATGGCCTTGCCTTTTTTAGGATATAAATAGTTTGCCCTGATGTTTGTATATCTAAGAATCTATGACTTATAGAGGAATATTTTGTTTCAATAAATTCAAAGTCTAATAAAGTGTTTTTCAACAATTGTAAGCTTTTTACGTCGTTTATGTGCACCAGTAGAGTTTTTTTTTCATAAGAAAGAATATTAAAAATCCTTCTTTTCAAACCACTACCAAAACTAAAAAAAATAGAGAGAGAACTCTAAATCATGTTAAGCTACAAGGGCCACCACTTAACGTTACTAACACGTGATAGAAACTCTCTCTCACATCTTCTATTTAAAACTGGAAAAAATAAAATAAAACATTAGAACATTGAGATCGTGTTTTAAGTGTCATGATTTTTTTTCAGGCGCTGTAGGTTCTGTGTACGCCCCCCCCCCCCCCCCCGTTAATTCTAAATAAATTGTGCGTGCAATATTTTTTAATCATTTATTTATTTAATTATTTATTGTGTTTACGTTTTAAGGTTTTATTATTTTTTTTAAATACCATTTCATGGAACGAACTCTACCAATAGTCTTTTGGAATTTGTAACATAAACATACCTTATACATGCTTCAGTTAAAATCAGAACTTCTGTTGAAAAGGAAAGATAAAAGAAGATGTTTGTTTTAATGAACTGTTTATATCTAAAAAGTTATTCCTAAAGCAAAACCCTGCAATTTAAACATTTTTGTTCATAGCAAAAATAATGCAAACAAATTATGCATGTAACGTCGGCAATATTTTTCTATAGCTGGTACATTTTTTCTCAAAAAGCAGTGTTGTTATTTTTACGCATTTCTTAAAAAAAAAGAACATAATTATAAATCTACTGTATGTATACAAATTACAAATAAGAATTCATTCTATGGCTGCTTATAACTTGAATTCGGTTGAATGAATTTTGATGGCACTGTTAGTTTAGATAAAATTTCTGCGTTACTTGTTATAAAAATTATGAGGAAATGTTTTATAATTAGGTAGAATTAAATTCTGAAACATTAGCCTTTTCAAAAATTCTACTATGAATTTTGATGCGACTTTCATCGTTAATTAATATTTTAGCGGTGATTAGGATGAGCGAAGCGAATCCTCTACTAGTCCACTCAAAGTACAATTTGTCGTACGCTTTACAAAAAAACTATTCAATATTTTAACTTCAAATTAAACACAAAAATAAATTATGATTTGTAGATTTGCAGAATATATTTTTTTTTTACAGTAAAACGTTAAAAAAATTATTATTTTAATTAATTTATTTTACATGCATTTCCAATACGGACGCATTTTAGCAAATAAATAAAAAATGAAACGCGTATATTTTCAGAAAAAAAAAGTTTAAATCATGGAGTAAATAATTATAGATAGAATCATGATTAATTTATTAAATAAAACATGTTTTCATTATCCCGCAAAATCGTTTGCACATATGGCACTTAAACATTTTAAAAAAATTGTATTATGGATTTTTTTTTTTTTTTTTTTTTTTTTTTTTTTTTTTTAACTGGCAACAAAATAATTGTAAACAAATAAAATTAATTCTTAAATTTGTTATATAAATGAAAAATTAAAAGATCTGCGTGAAGTTGTTGGTTCAAGCTCTTTATAAATATTTTTGCGAAGGTCGTATTGTGGCTAAATAATATCGACTCATTAATCAGAAGGATTTTATAGAAAAATAAGACTTTAATAAGTTCGCAAACACAACAATAATTATTCGAGAAAACGTCACTGCGAGAATGAGAGAGCGCTTCGTTAAAAGGTAATTCCATTAATTGAGTTGCCATTCGCAGAAAGTAAAAAGTTCTCCCACGCGGAGAGAATTACAGCAATTCTCATACGCTAACATGTATAAAAACGAAGGAATTAAAATAAAATGTTTTACAGTTAAAAATTCATAGTATCAACGAAAGCAGATTTCAAATGTTTTTTCCAGAAAATAGGATTTTGAAGAAGTAACTTTCTTCAAGCTTTCTTCAAATATATTATTCTAAAATAACTATCAAAGATTATCGGATGTTGATTACAAAGATTGGAAACATGCATATTTCAAACAATTAAAAAACACCAGTGGCTACTTGAAATTGTAAAAACATCTTTAAAAGAGCTTTTAGTTGAAAATTAAAAAAAAATTTGTAAAAGTTTGCTTCGAAAATATCTTATTATGCCAGTTTTACATCATAAATAAAAAATTAAAATGCGCCAAAACATAAAATAACGTTTTTGTTTAATAAAGATGCAAAAATAATAATAAAAAAAATATTGTTACTTTCAAATATCTGTTTTATAAAATAATGCTTCGCGAATCCAAACAAAGCATGGCTTTTGCTAGTTTTAGTAAAATGCATACAATGATTACAATGATACATACATTGATTTAGCTACAGAGCTATAGAGGTTAATTTTATAATATGATGAATTCGATTATGAAAGATTAATCCTTATAAAATATTCTGCTGGATAGATGTTTATGAGTTAGACATTTTTTATGGAAGGTTTTAATTGGATTGGAGATAATATAAATTACAAATAGGAATTCGTTCCGGCTGCTTATAACTTGAATTCGGTTGAATGGATTTTGATACATGCACTGTTAGTTTAGATAAAACTTCAGGGAAGATTTAGGAGGAGCATATTACTTCACGTTGCTTTGTTATAGAATTATGAGGGGAAAATATTATAATCAGCTGAAATTCGATTCTGAAACACTAGCATCTTTCAAAAGTCTTTACTACAAATCTTTATTAGATTTGCAATGTAAATTAAACAAAATTTCGAAGATTGTTTTAATAAATTGCATATTGTAATACATTTCTTAGTTACAGAATTATGGGTGAAATTTTTATGAGAGAAAATATTATAATCAGGTGGAATTCGATTCTGAAATATTAACATTTTTCAAAAGTCTTTACTGTATATTTTGGTTAGCTTTTATTGCTAACCCCTTAATGCACGCATTAAATTACGGTTTAAAAATTCAAATTCATTATTGCCACCACTTTTTTGAAAAAAAAAAATATTTATCTTATTTAATGTCAAGTAAAATGATACCATAATAAAACCAATTACACTATTTTATAGAACTGTTGGGAATCAAACAATTCTGGATAAAAGTCGTGAAGCTTCCAGCGGGTGAATGTCGCGGGTGCGACGATTAAATGGATAATTAAATAAAATTTTGGCAACTATTTTAATAAATTTCATATTGTGCTACATTGCTTAGTTACAGAATTATGGGTGAGATTTTTAAGAGGGAAAGTATTATAATCAGGTGGAATTCGATTCAGAAACATTAGCCTTTATCAAAAGTCTTTGGGGCCGTCCATTAATCATGTGATGTGTTTTTTGGCATTTTTATCCCCCCCCTCCCCCTTGGTGATACATGGTGAGGTTCAAGACTACCCCCCCCCCTCCTACCCTATATCACGTGTATTTTTTAGTACCTACAAAGAATCAATTTTTTTAGAATATTTATTATAAAATACAGGTTCAAGTATCATCAAATTTTATTATAGAAAAAAAAAACTACAATAATAACCTTAAGAGGTAAACAGAAAGGTTGCAAGTTGTTTTGGACTGACATAAACATAATGAAAGAAATGCGAATATTTTTTTAGTAATACATAAACATAATTTAATTTACAATGTTCTCAGACCACGGATTAGCAAGACTTTCTTCAACACCAATAACTGGATAAGCATCTTGCAAGTTAGCTGTAGGCACAGTGCTTTGTTGAAGATTAACATCGGTTTCATCAAGCCACTATTTTCGTTTCGCGTTAGCCCACAATTCATTGAATTCTTTTTGAGCTACACTAGGTTTTTTCCCTTCTTATACTCTTCAAACAGGTCTTTATACAGATCACCTATTTTAGACATTGTTTTAATGCAAAACGTACAAGGTTAAACAATTTACACATGTATTCAGTGCCAAAACAACAGAATAACTGATACTGACAAGCTGAGTCCGGCAGGCGCTTGTCGCGGCTCGCAGGAACTTCACTTCGTTTGTTCCCTGGCAACGGTGAATCAAGGTCACACTACGAGCCGCTTTTGACTTTGTACGCGTTTGACGGAAAAATAAATACACAAAACGCCGCTTTTCGGTTCAGTATCGCGCGTTTCCCGAAAAAATAAATACTCGTGATATATTACTACACCCCCCTCTCCCTCGTGTTATTTCGAGATTTTTTATGGACCCCCCCCCCCTTCTCGAGCCTCGCATGATTAATGGACGGCCCCTTTACTACAAATCTTGATTAGATTAGCATTGTTAATTAAGTAAAATTTCGGCGAATGTTTTAATAAATTGCATTTTGTGCTACATTGCTTAGTTACAGAGTTTTTATAATTAGGTGAACTCGATTACAAAAGATTAGCTCTTTTAAAAGATTCTGCCAGGTGATTTTAATGGAACTTACTTTGTTATTTAGATAACTTTTCAGGGAATGTTTTAATCTATGACACATCGTTCTGCATTACTGAATTATTGAAGTATGGGTAAAGTTCCATATGTTATGAGAAATGAGGTTATCTGGGCGAAAGATGCCCGCCGGTTGTCGCCCAGTTAGCTTAAACGGAAAAGCATAGGCCTTGTAAGCCAAGGAACTTACAAGAACTTTTGATTTGGAAAAGAATTGAACAAGTAAATTAAATTATGAATAAAAGTATTGTGATGCATTGCTTAATATATATTTAAAGGAGACCAAACTGGTCGCCAAACACAGCTGGTCATTCAGAAGTTGATCATTTTAAGCTAATTTTTAGGACTTAGCAGCTGCAAAAATGCCGTCATGACAGAGCAATTGGCTGTCTCAACCTGAAATTCAATTTAAAACCCCATAATTTACGTGGATTTTTAAAAGGTTTTTTTTTTTTTTTTTTTTTTTTTTTTTTTAATTTTATCTGAAAAAGCGAAAATTCTAATTATTTACATTTATTCTGAATATATAAATATACTTGCAAACGTACCGCATATGAGATTGAAAATGACTTGCGAAATATGTCAAAAAAAAGACCTGCTTTGGATTTAAATAGAGCTTTAAAGGGTCAGAAAGATTCTCATTGTTGAGCAAGGGATAAATATGAAAGAATTTAATGTACAGTGGACTCTTTTTATTTGAACACTCTCTAATGTGAACAACCCGGTATTTGGGTCATTCCATGGTAACTTACGTTACAATTAGAACAATTTACTGCAATAATTTTAGTAATATAACACTGAAAAAGTATTCAAATGTAAAATTAACATGATTTGTCAATGAAACCTATTTAAGGGTCAAATTGGATGAAAATATACTTCAAAGATTAACTAGTCGTTGGGGGCCCACCGTAATACTTACCCATCATGGATAGGCATATGAAAATAAAACATGTGAAAACTATTTATACAATGCATTGTAATTCATAAACAAAATTTAAATATTGTTAATATGCATAGGAATGCTCTATAAATGAATTGCTGATGTACCAATTTCGACAAATTATATAAAACGCCAAACTACTCAAGTAATACCGAACTGCGTGAAAGAAACATCCTTATAACTCAAAAAATAATTATAATATAATCTAACAGTTTACTGCGTTGGATTAAGCGTCTCATTTTCAATTAAAATATACCTCTGAATTGAAATTTGAATGAAATACAGGGTCATGAAAAATCGAAGAATGTGGAAAACAGGATTAGAAATATCTCGGCAACTAATAATCCGATCGACTTCGTTCTATATGCAAAATGTGCGTTATTTTATTGCCCTTTACGTCCATTTTTTAGAACAAAAACATTCGAAAATTTTTACATACCTTTCATGAGAACGAATTTTCCAAGAGCCCGAAAAAAATAGTTCCGGATAATCGAGGTTGCTGATATTAAATGGGCTTCGTTCCATTCTTACATTCTAACTACATACAAAATTTCAAGTCTCTATCTCAATTTGTTCGGGAGATAAAGCGTTTACAGACAGACAGACAGACAGACGGACGGCAATTTTTTTTTTCTAAAAATATGTTTTTCGAAATCTCCAGTGTCGAAAACGTGTAAATCCGTCAAAAATTTTTTTTCGATTTTCAAAACGATTGCAAGACTTACCCTATACTACGTATGATGGGTAAGTAAAATGAAAATGACACTTTAGATCATAACTTACATTCCTTTTTCAGTGATGTCAGTTACCATACTGAATATAACTACCAAATTTTAAGGTATAACACTAAAATTGGGTAATTTTCATCGAAATTGGATTTTGAATAAGTTTAATTAGCAAACCAAGTCAAATTTACATATTGAGTATTTTTTTTTTTTTTTTGTGTGTGTGTGTGTGTTATATTACTAAAATTACTGAAAATAATTCTAAATGTAACGTAAGTTACCTGTATTCCGTTACATTACGATCAATGGGGAAAAAAGTTTCAAATGCATTTTAATCGTTTGAAACTTAAAATATATAACTATTACATAATTTTGTCGCGTCTTTTCAAACTTTATGAACATCGGATCCATAGATCAATTACAGGGACAATCAAAAGTATTCCTTTACATTACGATCAATGGGGATAAAAAGTTTCAAATTCATTTTAATCATTTGAAATTAAAAATATATAACAATTACATAATTTTGTCGTGCCTTTTCAAACTTTATGAACATGTGATAAAAATTTCAAACAAATTTCACATAAAAATGCATTATTTTTTCTCTTTGCAACGGTGTAAAAATTTAAAATGTGCGTTGTTTGGAAGCTTAAAAATTTTCAGTTCCGAAAACTGTAAAACTGAAATTTCATTTAAAATTTGTTTATGATGGATCCAGATATGTAAATGTTTAATCCATGTGGTATGTAATACGAGGCATTCAGAAGTCAGTCTGATTAACTCCATCCAATAAAAATGCATATTTTAAACAGTTAAAGTTGCTATCTTTAATCTACTGTTTTTTTTTTTTTAATTATTGGTTTAGGAATTCTAAGGTTTAATTCATGGCGTACGTAATGTATGACTCGTTATTAAAAGACGCTATTAAATACAGGATTTATTTATAAGTCTTTAAAATTTTGGTCTTTGAAAATATAATTTTCCAAATAGTCGTTATAATTTGTTAAATTACAATTTTCTCTCTCTCTCTCTCTCTCTCTCTTTTTTTTTTTTTTTCTTTTTTTTTTTTTTTTTTTTTGTGTGCGTGTGTGTGTGTGTGTGTGTGCACGTGTGAGTGTTTTGCTCCCAGAGCAAGTTTTTGGCAAATTTCGATCATTATTATTATTTAAGATGAGACATTCTGTTATTCAGATCAAATGCTAGATGGCAGCACTACTGTTAAAATCTTTTTATTTATTGCTCGCTCTTTAAAATGAAGCATAACAATGTGAAATGGAAAAAAGGTTTTAACTCCCCAATAGTTTGGTTTATTTAATGTCGGCCATTATCTACACGAGGGACATAAGCCCTTAATCGTGTGGGGTGCCTTCCGTGGAAGTCTTTCAAATGGAACCTAACCGGTATTTACGCATAGAAATCCAAGGTTCGAAGAAAACCACAGAAAACTCCGAACGATTAGGCCGACGGCTGCGATTTAGTTCAAGTCCAGCATCTGCCGTCTACCAGTTGAGAGGTCAGATCTTCGCGGCCACTGGTGGGGCCCAAAAATAAATAAATAAATAAATAAAAAATAAAAAAACCCAATGAAATATGACTATTAGCTGATACAGTAGCAAATGAGGGACTGCATTATTTTACTGTATGTTTAAGAAGAATTCTCAATTCAAATAGTTTTTATCCATCAATAAAATTTCCGATATTATCAAGACCATAGCTTGGAAGGTGCTAGGAGGTTCAACCCCCCCTTAAAGGTCCTGTCCCTGTCCGCGAAGACAGTCACAAGCTAATGCTATTCCTATGAGGAAACATTTTTCTAATAATTTTTCCGCATTTTGACATTTTTATTTATTTTATTTATTTATTTATTTATTTATTTATTTATTTATTTATTTATTTATTTATTTATTTTTTTGCATTGGACAGCTGAGGTCCCCCTTCTCAAGATCGCTTCTTGATTATTTTTTCGATTTTGATTGCAAGTATTTTCTATAAAATTACTTTCACTTTCAGAACCAGTTCTGAAAGTGAAAGTAATTTTATAGAAAGTATCTGCGACCAAAATCGAAAAGTAATCAAGGGGCGATCTTGAGAGGGGGGACTTCAGCTATCCAATGCAAAAAATTTTATTTAAAAAAGTCAAAATGCGAAAGTAAATTATTAGAAATTTACTATTAGAAAAAATGCCTCCCCATAGGAATAGCATTAGCTCGCGATTGTCTTCGCGGTCAGGGACAGGACCCTTAGAGTATTTTGAGCTTCCTCTGGAAAAGATTCCAAGAAAATGAACTAAATGAATTTTTGTTACGAAAATCCAAATGAAACTCTATTCAAAAATCTAATTTTTTTTTAATGCCCTTTCACGGTTTTGAAGAAATGCTGAATTGTATAATTAAAATAAGCGTTTCAACACTTGCTTATCACCAAGAATATTTAATAAAAGAAAGCAAGTTCGTATTTCCTAACAAATTCGTTTATAAATTTTGGTGGAATTAATTATTTAGAACAGATTTATTCCGCACCGGAAAGGGTTAAACTTTAATTATTACACATAAATAAATGAGCATTAGCTGCTCGAAACTTACACAAAATTTGTGATGCTGCCATCTAGTGAGTAAAAGTCAAACTAATATATTACAGTTCTTATCGATAATTTTTAATGGGGAATTTTGTCCAATTCAATTAGAACAATTTTGCAATTAAATTTATACAAAAAATTCTATTTTTAAAGAACTACTGATAAAAAATTTAAAAAAATTGCAAGCAAAGGGGTTATATCTGCTCTTCAATTTGAAATCATCTACTTTCTGACACATTTTCAAATTCGTTGTTATTTGAAAACACATGAAATTAGAAGGTGTACTTATCGAACATTTTTCACAGTAAAGGCAGAATATGTTTTAGAAAAGGGTGTCAAAGTTGAGATTTTGAAAAAAAAATTTCCAATGTGACAGTGACAGCACAGGAAAGGGAGAAAACTGTAATCGTGGCACATCTATTCGCTTATAAATTGAGCTGTAATTTATCTATGGAAACAACCCCTCTTCAATTCCATATTACTTCTGTAGCCATGCCTGGAAGTCTCAAGTTTTACCTTTAAAAAATGAACTCGTAAATATATTAGAAAATTGTTCAGCGTTTTTCTTTTTGTTTTTGTTTTGAGATCACCCTTAAGTAAGTCTTGCCGCAGAAAAGTTTTTATAGTAATCATTGCCTTAGATAATCTCTACAATCCAAAATCCATTAAAAAAAAAAAAAAAATTAATGGTATTTGATGGGTTACAGCTTGACACTCCTGAGCTAGAGCACAAAGTTTTGGATCTTAAGGTTTATCTTCTTAATTTAGAGCGTTTTAATAAAGAAAATTTTTATTATTAAAATTTAAAACTAGTCGTTGGGGGCCACCGTAATACTTACCCATCATGGATAGGCATATGAAAATAAAAAATGTGAAAACTATTTATACAATGCATTGCAATTCCAAAACAAAATTTAAATATTGTTAATATGCATAGTAATGCTCTATTAATGAATTGCTGATGTACCAATTTCGACAAATTATATAAAACGCCAAATTACTCAAGTAATACCGAACTGCGTAAAAGAAACATCCTTATAACTCCAAAAATAATTATAATATAAACTAACAGTTTACTGCGTCGGATTAAGCGTCTCATTTTCAATCAAAATATGCCTCTGAATTGAAATTTGAATGAAATACAGGATCATGAAAAATCGAAGAATGTGGAAAATAGGATTATAAATATCTCGGCAACTAATAATCCGATCGACTTCGTTTTATATGCAAAATGTGTGTTATTTTATTGCCTTTTGCGTTCATTCCTTAGAACAAAAACATTCGAAAATTTTTATATACCTTTCATCAGAACGAATTTTTCGGGAGTCCAAAAAAATAGTTCCGGATAATCGAGGTTACTGATATTAAATAGGCTTCGTCCCATTCTTACATACTAACTACATACAAAATTTCAAGTCTCTATCTCAATTTGTTCGGGATATAGAGCGTTTACAGACAGACAGACAGACGGACGACAATTTTTTTTTTTTTTTTTCTAAAAATATGTTTTTCGGAATCTCCACTATCTAAAACGTGTAAATCCGTCAAATTTTTTTTTTTCGATTTTCAAAACGATTGCAAGATTTACCCTATACTACGTATGATGGGTAAGTTAAATGGATTTCAGTAACATAGTGATTTAGCGCAGAAACATTTAGATTATCCTTATCATTTGTACAATTTCTTGTCGCAAGGAATGTAATACAAAAATCTTCAACTGGTTATTCTTACATTCTGGACATATTTATTAATGCTTAAAAGATAAGTTTAATTAAGTGTAAAATATGATTTAACGCAAAATCCTATACTACACAAACTTTTCGTCCCAAGGTGTGAATATAAAGATCAGTATTAAATTGAGACACTTTTCTCTGGAAGGGAAATCTGTGGCTTTCAGTGGGGGGGGGGGGGGGGTACTTTTTGACTATTGAAAAAAACTAAATCTCAAAATTAAATCTCAAATCTTCCAAGGAGAAGGATCTCATTGCTCCGAGGGAGAATGTCCCCCATGGCCACCTCCTGAATTCAGTACTGATAGAGATCTTGTATACTTACATATGGCATATAAGACATAACTATTATGCATAAATATCCCCAGTAGCAGAAAGTTCAAGATGGGAGACAGTCATCGCAGAATTTTTTTCCCCCTTTCACAGATTCTTTTTCATTGAATCCTTATTTTGCCTCATATTATGTTATTACTCTTTATTAATTAATACAAAAAGTTAAGATTATTCTTAATAAAAGTTTATGAAATGCCTAAAAAAACTGCAGGTAAGTGATTGTTTGATTAATAAACATTTCAATTGTAAAAATGTTTTACCTGCAGATTATTTTTTCGCACCGAAGTATCTGTAGCAGACACTTGAAGAATTTTCTGCTATTGGATATACAGGACAAACCCGATTTTAGGCCAAACTAGATTGGCCTAAGCCAAACCGGTCTATCCTAACGCCCATCGGATAAACTAGTTTTTCCTAGGCCAAACCGGTCTATCCTAACGCCCATCGGATAAACTAGTTTTTCCTAGGCCAAACCGGTTTATCCTAACGCCCATCGGATAAACTAGTTTTTCCTAGGCCAAACTAGTCTATCCTAAGACCCATAGGACAAACTAGATTTTCCTAGGCCAAACTAGTTTGGCCTAACTCTTATAGGATAAACTAGTTTAGACTGTTGTTTATTGGTCTGAACTAGTTTATCCTAGGCCAATTCCATTTGGCGTAATTTTATTGAATTCAATGACCGCCTCAGCGCCAACATTCTTGTTTGTCCTAGGCTGATCTAGTTTATCCTAGGCCAATGTAGTTTTACGTGTTTTTAGCTCACGGGCGTGAAAGCCAGAGAAATAATGGAATCACAGGTTCTGTATATGCATGTACGCATGTATGTACGTAAGTGCGTACATAGGTACATAACGTGATAACTTTTGATAGAGAGATATCCGATTTGCTTCAAATTTTGAATGTAGGTTCATTCTGATAAGGTACTTTTCTGATTAATTTTGGGAATTCATTGGATAAGAATGAATGAGCGCGAACAGGAGGTCAATCCTTTACCATTAATTTAGAGAAATGGATTATCATGAAGAATTAACAGTTTACCATTTAAAATTTCAGATATAGGATCATTGTGACAAGGCGCCTCCGTGATTAGTTGTGAATGTTTATTGTTTAAGTCCAGTGGCGCAGCCAAGGGGGTGGTTTTAGGGTTAAAACTCCTCCCAGAGCTAAGAAAGATCGCTGATATTGACGGTTTTATGAATCAAAAACAAACCTAATATTTAAATGTTTTGGCATATTTCGGAATCCGCCGCTTTATTGAATCAGATTTCATTTAATAAAGTGATTCAATTAAAAGCGAAAATTCTTCTTAAAACTGTGAAAGTGCATATTACATGCATTAGTTAAGTAAAAATTAGTTATTTGAACTAAATCACTTTTCTGAGACATATTATGCTAAAAGAATGATGATTTCCTGCCACACAGATGCTCTTTGAGTTTAACTATTCGACGGTGAATATTCTAATTAGTACTAATTCTACTAACCGGCGTTTCAAATGACCGGCAATCACCTTTATTAGAAACTCAAAACCTCCCCTAGAACCGAATTTTGGCTGCGCCACTGTTTAAGTCTAAAAGAAAGGGCAATGTAGGTAACTCGACATAATTTAGATAAATGGTTTTTGACGCATAATCGACGAATTTGCTTCAAATTTTGGATATAGGTTCTTTCTGATAAAGAGATTCCCTGAATAGTTTTGGGGGTTTGATGGTTAAGTATGAAAGGAAAAATGAAGGATTACCCTCTTATCTAGGAAAAACTAATTTATCCTATGGACATTTAGATAAACAAGTTTGGCGTAGGAAAAACTAGTTTATCCAATTGGCGTTAGGATAAGATACTTTGGCTTAGGCTAATCCAATCTGACTCGAAATCAGGTTTGGCCGGTAAAAAACATGTCTTTCACAAGAATAAATATAAATGTTTGTAAAGAGTCATTGCTTATAACATCAATACAGAAATTTAACATGTCCACCTTAGAGACATGATGCATTAGACATGTGTTTGCTTTTTTTTTCTGCAGACTCGTGCCAACTGATATCAGACTTGCATTTATTATTATTATTGCATATTCGAGCCAGATCGGAGCTGAACATAACTTGAAATCGAACAGCGTTTCCTATTTTTGAGAAATTAATTACCTGTCGACATATAAGCTATTCTTGTCACGGCGTCAAGTTTTTCTTTTGCGTTAAGTCGTAAGCGGAAATTCGATTCAAAACATAGCTTTAAATAGTATTTTCTCAAAGGTACATCGCTTTTATGAAAAAATGGTTAACGCGATTCGATTACATATTTTTTTGAGTGAGAATGCCTCTTAATCTTATGCATTTCTGAAAATTAATTAGTTCTTAAATGTGTTAGGATGTAGCTCTTTTGGATTTGAGAAAAGCCTTAACGAATGACAGAGAAACATATTCACAAATCTACTTTTTACGGAACAGATTCAATAGTTATGGTGTTTATAACTCTCCTTTTTATTCTTTTGTTCTAAACTACATTAATTATTTAATTAATCCCTACTTTAATATTGAAAGGTTTAAGAATCTAAATAATCAATAATACATTGCGTATTTACCATTCTGTGAACACGCCGTAATTTAAAAATACATTGTAAATTTATCCAATAAATATATATGGAGTATTTTTTAAAGAAATCCTAATTGTATGTTAAGTAAAATCTAAATTTTTTGTAGAAATTGAGTAGGGCCAGATTGAACCGGACTGAGTCTCTTTTCACTGATTTTTTTACAGGCAGGGCTCGGGCTCAACTTTTAATTTTTACACCGGGTTACGGCAAAATAACTTTCCTTCGGGAAGGGCGGGGTACGGGCCTCGAAATTCCGGCCCGTACAAACCTCTGACAGTATTCTACAACCTTAAGAATAAAATACATTATATAAAGGGTGATGACAAAAACACTTTGCACAAGGTTAGCTATTATGATGGAGCAGTAGTCGGGATCAATATTGAAAAGAAAATTGCCCAATTAAACTGATGGCTTTGCATGCACAGGCTGTTTATACTAATTGTGTATTACAGCCTTATTTTTTTTAAAGACTAACACCCTCGAAGAATAAAGTAAGTTGGATTTCTTTTTCCTATTTCTCCCAATTATACTTAAGCATTGAACCCCCAAAACTAATCATAGATACGCTTTATAAAATTAAACAATTATCCAAAATTTGAAGCAAATCAGATAATTCTGCTCAAAAAAACATTCATCTGATTTAAGGAGGGAAATCCCCCATTCTTCCCTTTATACTTAATAATTAAACGCTCTAAACAATTCAGAGATTCGCCTTATAAAGCAAAAAACTATATTCAAAATTTACGGCAAATCGGATAAATCTGCATAAAAACCATTTATCTAATTTAAGGACGGCGATAAAACGTCCACTACCCCATTATACTTAACCAAAAAAAAAAAAAAACCAAATTAATTAAAGAAGCACCTGATCAAATGAATTCATGTCCAAAATTTTAAGCAAATTGCATAAGTTTGTAAACCAATTTATCTAATTTAAGGAAGGAAATAAATTGTATTGCAGAAAAACCACTAAAATTAATCAGTGAAGCACTTCATCAGAATGAACAAATGTAAGATTTACAGCAAATTGGTTAATTCTGCATGAAAAACCTATTTGCCAAAATTAGGCGGGATCCCCCCTTTCTTACCGTTGTACTTATTCAATTAACACAAAAACTAATTAGGAAAGCGCTTTACCAGAATGAATTTATTTCTAAAATTTGAAGCAAATCAGTAAATTCTGTGTGAAAAAAGCAATTACATAAATTATGGGACGTTAACCCTATTCCCCCCTCCCTTTATACTTAAACAATGAACACCCACAATTAATCATGGAGGCGCCTCAAGAGAATGTTCCTATATCTAAAATTGAATAATATATGCTAATAATGCATGGAAACCCATTTATTTAAATTAAGGGAAGGGGCTAATCAGCCTCTAGTTCTCCCCCCCCCCCTTATTCTTCTCCAATGACCTCTCAAAATTAATCAGAAAAGCTCCTCATAAGAATAAACCTATATTGAAAGATTGATGCAAATCGAGTATTTCTATCAAGAATTATTGCGTTACGTACTTACATACATACATAGATACAGAACTTACGGTCACATTAGTTCTCAGTCTTTGGTAGCCTGAGAGATAAAAACACGTCAAATTACATTATTTCTATTAAGAGTTATCGCGTTAAGCACGTACTTACATGCGTACATACATACATACAGAACCTGCGAGTCCATTATTTCTCTGGCTTTGACGCCCGTAAGCTAAAAACACGTATTGGTTTTGACCCTTTTCGCACCATTAATTTGCTCCAAGAAAACATCAACCGCATTACCACCTGGCTTAATTATTGGAAGCTAAGCCTTGCTCCAGAAAAATGCTCCTGCATTAATTTCTCGAGATGCCGTCAAGAAGTGGTTCCCATTAAAATTCAAGGGTTTGACCTCTCTTGGCAAGATGATTTTAAATTTCTGGGTGTTTACTTCACCAAAACCCTATCTCTCAATAAGCAAATTTCATATATCAAGCACAAATCCTTCAAACGCCTCAATCTTATCAAAGCAGTCTCTAGTGTCAGTAGAGGATCAAGTAGCTTTCACCTTATTAAAATTGTAAATTCTCTCATCAGAAGCCTCATCGACTATTGCTGCTTTCTCTACTTATATCTGCCAACCACCTCCTATAAATCTCTAGAATCCATATATAACGCTGCTCTTCGCCTTGCTTCTGGTCTTCCCAAGTGGACACCAATCCCTGTTCTCTACAGAGAAGCCAATCAACCATCCATTCGTATTCGCATCAAATCTCTCTCTTACCGCTTCTTGATCCGTCATGCTGCATCTCAGCTTCACTCTCCTCTGGGCAACACCATTCTCCATAGGTCTTCCTTTTCTGGCACTATTTACCCCCTCATTAACCATTGCATAGATGACATGACTCAAGAATATCATCTTGATCCTTCGCAAATCATTGGTGCTCCCTGGTCTGGTCTTACCTTCAAAGACATCATTATCACTGAAGGTCTCCCCTTTCAAGAATCAAACTTATCGGATCATGCCATCAGAGATCTCTGGATTGCCTATAAGCATGAACATTTCCCTTACCACTCTATAATTGCAACGGATGCTTCTAAAGACGATATCAAAACTTCTTTTGCTGCTGTCAACTACAACAATAACTCCAGTATAGCTTGCCTCTCTCATACATATAACTCTATCTTCACTGCTGAAGCTTTAGCAATTTCTCTCGCTCTTGACACCTTCATCAGCAGCTACAATGACTATGTCATCCTCTCTGACAGTCTGTCTGTCCTTAAAGCCCTCAAGCACATCAACAGCAAATCTCAACACAGCATCCACTCTATCAATAATAAAATTTCTGAGGCTATCTCCAAAACTAAATCTCTTCTCCTGATCTGGTGTCCCGCACACCGCGGTATTGCTCCAAACGAAAAGGCTGACTACTGTGCCAAACATGGCCCCTTCACCATCCAAAACAACTCAGTTAGTTCTGAAGATATGAAACACCTTTTCAGAACAAACTCCAGAATTGAAGCTGAATATGACTGGCTCAATAGCGATTATTCCTCTCGCTATAGTGACATAGACATCAGCACCCAATCCCACAGAAAATGGATCCCTGACAGGCATAGTGATGTTGCTATTGCCAGATGGAGAACTAGAATGATTCCCTGCAACCTAACCCTCCACAAGATAAAACTTAGCCCTACTCCCCTTTGCACCTACTGCCAGGTTATTGACTCTCCACATCACAAACTTCTGAGCTGCACTAAACATAATCTCCCAAGAAAAGATCTTTTTACAACACTAAAAGCCCCTCCAGACATCTCCTACAATAACCTCATCAAGTTGGCCATGAACTCTTGCCGCAATGCACAAGCCTTATCTATTTTCACTCTCCACTGCACTTAATTCTACACCTGCTTAACCCACCTCACCCTATTGACAGTTTATTATACCTTGCTTACAACTCCTACCACAAACTCTCTGATGTTTTGTTTGTCTTAACTGATAACCTACCTGTTATTCATACAACCTCATCTTTCTTTTAGAGATAGAGCCGGCGGCTTCGCTGTAGCAAAGATCTCGAGAACTCAAACTCAAACTCAAACTACATTGGCCTACGATAGACTAGATCAGCCTAGGACAAACAAGAATGTTGGCGTTGAGGCGGTCATTGAATTCAATAAAATTACGCCAAATTGAATTGGACTAGGAGAAACTAGATCGGCCTAGGATGAACTAGTTCAGACCAATAAACAGCAGTCTAAACTAGTTTATCCTGTAAGAGTTAGGCCAAACTAGTTTGGCCTAAGAAAATCTAGTTTGTCCTATGGGCGTTAGGATAGACCGGTTTGGCCTAGGGAAAACTAGTTTATCCGATGGGCGTTAGGATAGACCGGTTTGGCCTAGGCCAATCTAGTTTGGCCTAAAATTGGGTTTGGCCTGTAACATATATATACACAGTCAAACCTCATTAACATGAACACGCTTAGTGTGAATTACTTTCAACATGAATTGTTTTCACAGTCCAATATAAAAAACGAATACAAAGATTTGATATTGATAAAATAAATTACTGTTAACATGAACAACATTTTGATTCCCCTTGAGGTTCATGCTAACGAGGTTCAACTGTATACGACAGATAAATAAAGGTACACAAAAGGCTTTTAAATTATTGGTGTATAGATAGGCTTGGTATGACTTTGACAAAATTGTGACTGCAAGCTTGCTGTAATTGTAAATGTGTGAAGCCACTATTACAAGGTGGTACCATAGATATTTTCAAATGTTGTGTATGAAAAGTGAAATAAAAGCACACAGAGATCTATGAGAAGAAAGATAAGAGTACTTTTTATTGTTTCATCAACAATATTAAAAGATTGCAAGTCTAACAATGTTCTATTTACTTTTTCTATTTATACAGAAGAATCAACTGAGGCAACCTCTGTTTCAAGGGGGGGGGAAAGAGCACCCGTTGTGCTGGAGATGGAAGACAATGGTTGACTGTTTTGTTAGCAAGAAACTAAGCATGTGATACTCAAGTCAAATTTAAACATCAAGTAAATGTAACTCATTTCATATTATTCAAAATTCATTTTTTTAAAAAATCTTTTAAAAACAATGCAAAGAAATGGATTCTTTAATTATAAAATTAAAATATATATTTTTAATTCAATAAATTTGATATATTACATAGTTTTTGTAATAAAATATAGAACATTTTAAACTTAATTTGATTCCTTTTTGTTTGTTTTTTTAAATAATTTAATCCATTTTTTTGTAAATAATTTAATTAAACAATTTTAGAATACCTAACTTTATAAAGTATATGGAATATTTTAATATAAAATTTAGATAAAGGTTTATATATACATGTTTGATTCTTAAAAACTGATGTATTTGTAGAGTAACATATTTATTAAAATAGACAAATAATATTTTTGTAATAAATGTACAATATTTTAAACTTAATTTAATTCCTTTTTGTTTTTTAACAATTCAATTCATTTTAAAAAAATAATTTAGGGAAACTTTTTTTAGAATATCTAGCTTTATGACAAATCACATGTAGCAGTTTCTTTTCTTTCAAATTTTACAAAATTTTTAACAATGTACTAAAAGACAATTAAATTTCTATACAATATAAGATAATATTGAGTTTAATTTAACAATGACATATACAAAAGACTTGCGTGAAACAGAACAATTAAAATATATTTAAAATAATTTAATTTTAGAGTACATTAAAAACATAGATTTGAATTCATTAATTTTGTAGAAAAAAATTAAGTATAAAGAAAATGGAAATAGAATTTGCCCAAATGTGCATTTTTGACTTAATATGAGGAAGTTTGTAGTGAAACATAAATCTCATTGAAAGTGCTAAATTAAATACAAACAATTTTATGCCAAGCAACTTAATAAATATACAAACAAAACCACCATAAAGTATATAAACAAATACAAATATAATTAATAAAAACCATAAAATAATCTACAGTCAAAATAAATAGGACATGATGATATAATTGCTTACATATACAACGTTTTTCTACAACTGGTATTTTTAAATTTAATGATTAAAAGCAGTAGAAACTTTTAATATTAAATGTGCTATAAACAAAAGAACAGGACAATATTCCTCAAAAAAATTTTATTTAATTAAATTTAGGAAATTTAAAAAAAAAAATCTAGAAATGAAAGACAAATCTAGATGAGGAAAATCTCTAATCTAAAAATTATAGGTCCAATTTCTTTTCTGAAAAGGATTTAATGTACTGCAATCTATAATATACATTTAAATACTAATAAAAATATATAAAAAATATTTACAATTCAAATTTTTTTTTTTCATTTTTTTAGTTTCATTATAAACTAAAATTTAAAAGTAAGTGCAAGTTTTTAATTGTTAAAGTGTAGCTGCATTTACTGATTGCATATAATTAATATATTACTGAAATATATATTGTTTCACATATTTTAATTATATTATTAAATAAAGTTTGGTGATTAAATAATCAAGACTAATCTCTTTAATTAAATTGGATATGTTTTTGTAATTTTTAAATCCCTTTTGATTAATCTTGTTTAATCTACTTTTAATAATTCTGCTAAAACTAAAGATTCTTTTCTTTTTATTTTTTCTTTGTCCTTACTCATAAAAATATTAGATGTTTATGCATTATCCTTACATTTTTTCAGAATATTTTTGCATTGAAGGTACAAAAATTCAAAGATACAAAGGAAATCAAGCATAAATAATAGAAATCTATAATAAATTATTTATATTGGGTTTTCGTAATTTATGATACTAAAATTTTAAATTGAAATTAAATATTATAGGGGAAAAAGTCTTATAAAAAAAAAAGACAAGAGAATTGTGAGGAAAATAAATGAGAAATAGTTTTTAATTCTTCAAAATGTTGTTAAAATTACTTTTTTGTATAAAAATAGAAAAGCTTAATAACAATTTATGTACTTTAAAACAAGCTATATTAATTCATGAATTTATGAAAGCAAATTAAAAAAAAAAAAGATTCCACATCTGACATTAATAATAGCATAACACAAATAATATTGAATCCAATGATGAACTATTTTAAAACTCCACACAGCACACATAACTGGATGGAAAAACTTATTTCATTCATTTTTTTTTTTTACAATATTCTAATTACATAATTTACAATAATTTCAAGTCAACCACAGTCTTCTCTCATTGTACACATGCCTATATCAGTAGGCTGTAACAACCATGGTCCAATACATTTGTGTGTAAATATAATATATGTATATGTATATATAACTTTTTGCTCTCTCTGTGTGTAATAAACACTAAAATAGCAGAAACTTTTCTTCTCTAATCAAAAATATTACAGAAATCCTGGACACCACATAAATCAGATTTGTATTTTTCTGTACACTTTCTCTCACCATCAATGATGAAAAAATTTTCAAAATGTCTTGTACACTAAAAAGTATATTAACATATTAACACAAAATTTTTTAAATACAAATAAAAACACATTGAAGCAAAATAATATACATTTCCAAATTTCTTGTAGGCAGTTTCAATGGCTGTTTTGATGAATGTGACACTTTTAAAAATGATTTAAAAAACAAAGCAAAAAATTATGAGTATTTTCAGCTTGATGTAGCTACAACTTCTTAAAGTTCCAAAATGCTTAAAATAAGTAACTCTATTTCAGAAAAAAAAAAAAAAAAAAATAGACAATCACATTGAAAGAAAAAAATATTCAACAGCTGTGCAATAAAATGATTTTAGGCATGAAAATAATAATAATAATAATAATAATAATAATAATAATAATAAAGTTACCTTTTGGTATTAGAAAAAGATGTAATAGAACGTGTCATTAAAAATCAATTGCAAAGAGAAAAGTTAAAATTTTTAAAACGGCAATTATCTTATCAAATGTTTAACAAAAGTGTAAATACATAAAAAATATTCTTTATTGCAAATTAATTATTTTTTTTTTGTTTGTTTGAGATTTATATTTTTACTATTAATAAATAAATAAACGAAATATTCTTCTTTTTATTATTTTATTTTTTAGCACATTGTAACGTAGGGTGTAAAAATTTAACTGCATGTTTAAATGTGCCCAAGAAAGGTTGAAAAAGATTATTACTTTAAAGGGAGAATGTAGGTATACAAATCCGATTTTCATGATTTTAAAAGTAGAAAACAAGTCTTTAGTTAAATGTAACAACAGGTTTGTAAATCTATCTACATTTAAGGCGGATCTCAAATATAAATGGCTACTTTCTGACATATTTTTTATTTATTTTTTTATTTAGTATTATTATTATTTTTATTTGCAAAAGCATAAAATTAGCAGATGCTTTTATTCAGAAACTATGCAACTGAATGTTTTTTTTTTCTGTTTTTCAGTCTTTCAGAAAAAGCTGTCAAAGTTGATGCTTTGAATTAAATTTCTCTGATGGGACAAACAAAAAGGGGAAAAAACTGTTGCCCTGAGACAACAAATGTTTATAACTCAAGATGTAATTCATTTATTGGAAAATGAATAAATAATAATAATAATAAATCTGATTACAAATCACTTCAATAATCATGAATTGATCATGATTTTACATTTAAAAATGAATAAAAAATTTCCATATTATTGAATGGAAAAAAATATATTTTTTTAATAACTACCTTAAAAAGGATTACACATATAATTTTGCAACTTAAGACGGGAAAAATTAAATTTTTCCTGAAACTTTTTACTTAATTTAAGCATTTCACAAATTTTAAGAAATTGTTTTCATATTTTTACTTCGAGCCATTATTTTTTTTTCACTTTCACATATTTTTTTTTTTCAGTTTTGTCAACATAACAATTAGGAGCACCAACTGAACTCAAACGTTCAAGCCATACTCTTCTATAAACACCTGTAGTAAATGCTTGTATAGTATAAAAAAATTGCCAATACAAATAACAAGAAATCTGCATGAAATGTCATATAGAAATGGAAGATGAGTTACGAACTTTTTAGTTTTAAAAATAAAAATAGCTGGAAACTATTAAATAGTAATGCTTTAATGCTACCTTTAAAAAACAGCTTCGTTGCACATTACATTCTCACTGTGGAAATTAAAAAAATATACTCTGCACTGAAGTGCCAACTAAATAATGGGTATTTCATTTGAATATGGCTGCAGAAAATGTTGGTTTCAGACAAAAAGCATCGATGGAAATAGATAAATTATAATTACATGCCATGTTTAAACTTAAACAAATTAGAAATTTGTATGTCAAATGCGGCAAATAAGGTGCGTTCTTATAATAAATAGTTTTATAAATATTTAGATCCTGGTGCAATAACTGTTGCATTCTTATGCAAAAATGCATGAATACAAAATTTCTTATAATTCTATCTATTAAATTCTGTAATACAAAAATAACACGTTCCCATTTTAAATGGTACAAATCAATAAGGCAACCTAGAATAATTATCTGTCATGGAATATCAATGAATTAATTATGTATGATAGGATTTAATAGAATGGAGAAAACTTTTATTAAATCTTTTTTAACATTTGATTTGACTTTCATAAAATTTGAAATGACTCGACAAAATTCTGCATTGATATTAAATTTCAAACCCTTTGGTTGGGTAGTTTTTGTACTACTGTAAGTGAACAGATGGATGAATCACAAACAACTGTAGGTGTATTTTAAGTACTTTAGATAAATTTTTAAATTTATGCGAGATTAAAATTGTACCAGTTGCTTCTTAATTATATCTAACAGAATTAAAATAAATGTTTGCACCTCCTCTCAATCTATAAGAAAGTTTTGAAATGACAACCAAGGTCATCAGATTTAACAAATGGCAACATCACAGAGCTTCCTTGAGGAAAGGGGAAAAAAGCTGTTAGAGGTGCAAAAACATATATATATATATATATATGTTTTATCTTCTTGTGCACAACTGACAAGCAATTAATAATTTTATTCTCATACATCTTTTTAAAATTAGCCAAATTTTCTGATAATGATAAATGTATCTCAATTCGAGAATGTTGCAATAGCAAGGCTTTAGCAAATATTATGGGTATTAAATATTGTTGATAATTTCTTTGCCTGAATTTTTACCTAATTAATGCTAATGTTTTTATTTTAATCAAATGTGACAATAAAGATTTTGTGCAATTTCAGAAAATATATTTTTGAGTTTGACCTGTGATGACTGATACATTCTGAAAACTAAAATTTCCTAGGTGGGGGCGGGAAAGGGGGGACCCTAGCTTCACCTAAGATAGCAACCCTACATTTGACCCTACCTTTCTATCGAATCATCTAATACAGATGGTCTACATGAATAAACCATGCATGCTGAATGAAATCATTTGTTGCAATATGTTGCAAAAATAATCCGAACAGGGGATTTCGGATTGCCATAATAAGATTTCGGGGGGAAAACTTTAGAACTAATTTGGATGCCAGCATAGATTGATGTAATTAATTTGATCTGGCCAAAAAGCTAAGTGAAATATTAATATGATTTGTGATATTTATGTTGTGCTTTGTACTTGTGTTTATAAACATGATTAAAATTGTAAAGTATATTTAAAAAAAAAACCTCTTCATTTAATCAAGTGATTTTGAATTTTTAACTTTACAAAGACTCTGGATAACAATTTATTATAAATGTCAAGGAATTAACAACAGAAATTTCGGCAACTATTTTCAGAAACATGCAAAATCCTGTTTAGCTATGTTCGAAAGATTAAAAAAAAAGACATTTACAACATCTCTTGTGATAACATCATTTCTTAAACATACAAATATGATACATAATTGTTCTTTTCTTTTAATCTTATCATATTTTTTTCTGAATCCAACATTTACTGAGGCTACATTCAAGTGGAACACCCTGTATTTTATATTTTCAAAAAATCTGCTCTTTTTAACAATTAAAAATCTAACCTCTCAAAATTGCTATCTCATTTCATGAGCAGAACAGCTATGAATTTAACAATTCTAAATTACAAAAATGAGCTATATATTTCAACAAATATTAATTTATCAACATTGTATTTCAGTATAACTTACTATAAACCATAGATTATGGATTGGTTTCTCATTTTCTTTTAATCTAGCACTACATATATGGACACTGGTGCAACTTTTAGGCACATTGTGAGTATAACAGAATATAATTTTTACTTTTATTCTTATGCCATTTGTATTTCAGTATGTCAAATCCTGTATATTAATTGTGACTCAGCCTTTATTTCTCCTTTAGTTTAAAAGAAAAAGTATGTAGATCATGTTGTTAACCATGGCTTGAATTCTATTTCAATAAATTTAAGTATTGTTGTTATGATCAATATTTAGTCATCTGTAATTCATTACAAATTTTAAAATTTTGAAATTATTAAATATTGATAAAGAGTCAAAAAATCAAAGAACTTGTGTAAAATACTAACATTTATATTTGGGTTAATAATTTTTTCTTGAAATTGCTTTTAATGTAATGCTAAAAAAAAAACTTTTGCACTACATCATTTATGTTTTACAGGGAATAATAACCCCTCCATATCTTTGAAATTCCTGAAAATTTTCTCATTTTGCATATAAAAATATACAAACTATGTAAAATGATTCACATTTTTGGAAAATATTTATATCTTTACCCATCCCATATAAACGCTCTAAAACTTCCTTTGCTCCATCCTCTATAACTTTAAAGAGTAGTAAATCAAATATTTGTATTTAAGTAATTAAAATGAATTACCAAGTTTTTATGTATATTTTTATTTATGACAAATATCTTTTCAAAATAATAATAAATTAAATATATTTATTATATATAAATTTGTTTTCACCCCCACTCTCAATTAGTAATTCAGAAACAGATAATAATTTTGAAAAGATTATTTGGAAAGCCTTTTTATTGGTATACAATACTGCTAAAATAATTTCTTTAGAACTGGCTGCACATAGAAAGTTTCTTAATACTATATTAAAAGATTTTTACTTTGAAATTACGTCAAATGAATAATAAATTATTTTGGATAAATTTTATGATGTTTTTGAAAAAATACTTTGACAAATGCTAAAAACATTTCTTTAAAAGGCAGTACATGACAAAAGAATTTTCTAATTCATTTCATATGAATTTTTGTCATATTTTTAGCAGAAACTGTACCACATAGGTAATGTGCTTTTTTGTTTATTTTCACAAATTAAAAAATAAAAATATGAGAAACATTTAAACAAAAGCCATGTATCACTAAGTTTTGTTTAATTAGACTATTTTCATATTTATTTTTATTTGGCATAAAAAAGGAAAAAAAAAACACTATTGTAAGCAGCTTATTCATACATTTTTTTTTTTCTTTCTTTCTCTCTCTCTCTTTTTATTTGAAAAAAAAAAAAATAATAAAATAAAAAAAAAAATAAAGTAACTGATAACAGAAGTATAATTTTACTAAAGTCATTTTCTCAAATGTAAATATTTTACTTTTTCTTATAATTTATTCTATTTTAATAGGCAATCCAAAACTAAAGCTTAATTTTCTACATAGAAAAGTTATTGAAAACCCCATAATTAATAGTAAAACAAGAATATCATTAGATTAATTTTAAATATTATACTAATTAAATTTTAAAAGAGCTTTAACTTACTTTAACACTTAATAAGTTATAGTAAAAATAAACTTCAAACAGATTGTAAAATGTGTGAGTAACAATATGACAGAGAAAAGAAAGGCAAAGTATTATAATTATAACAATAAATGCTTATTTATGTGCTATTTGGAAATTTGACATACCTCAACACCAAAGTATTTTTTTAACAGAAGTAATTTAACAATCTCAAATATAATTTCTAGTATAAAGACATATTTTATTTCTGTATGATTCTTCACAAAAGGACATAACAGATTATTTTTTAAATATAAATTTTTAATGTCGAATAAATAAAAAAGACAGACAGGAAACATGCAATTAGATTATAATAGATAAAAAATTTTACAGTAAGGAACATAAAGGTATCATAAAGAAATCTTAATAGAAATTTATAAATCTTAATATATATATATATATATATAAATCTAACAAATTTAAAAATGCATAAATCTTTAAATACAAGGACCAATGAATAATAATATGAGTACAATAAATAAATTTTTACATGTTTGCCAAAAGTATGAACAAAAATTTAAAAATGCATACATACATTTATTCCGTAAAAAAAATGTGACCTAAACTAATTAGTGTTTTATATGGTTGCATAAAACAGATAATAATTTAAGACAATAACACTTACAACCAAATAAAACTCTAAAATTACAAATAGAAGTTAATATTTTAAAGTTGGCAGTGACCGCACTTAAGATTAACTCTATTATGTACATAAAAATGATAGTCCGATGAATACAAACATAATAAAACTCTTTCAAAGTGATCTGTTGTAACAAATATCATTCTTTTAATTGTAAATTAATTCCATTACTTGTAATTATTTCGTCATATTGTCAATGAATAATTGTTAAAAATTGGAAAATAATTTCAAACCTGATTTTAAGCATAAACTTTGCTTTCCAATATAAAAATAAAATGACAACTTAAGAACAATACCACAATGAAAGAGTATAATTAAGGAACTTTGTCCTTGAGTTTTAAAAAAGTAAAAAGGATAAATGGCCTTCATTTTTTAAAACGTTCTGTGCATTTATCTGAATTTCTGTTTACATTTAAAAGACCCGATAAGCTTCAATAGGCCTCCAAAATCACAAAAGACAAATAAGAAATATTTAAAATTACTTAAGTTAAAATTAATGACTTAAGTAAGTGACAAATTGAGCTATACAGCAGACTCCCTCAAATCTGCAACTCTAAAATCTGCACATAATTTATGGATGTAAACAATGAAACATTCAGTTCAGATAGAGAGACAAAATTTTAGTTTTTTTTTAGTTTTATATCAATTCTATATACATTTTAACTTGTAATTTTTTTTAAATATTATTGCATTCTTGTTTTTTCATGAAGGAAGAATAAATTTATTTCTGAAAAAAATCAAGATATTGTTTATATCACTAGTAATCACAATCTTCTTACCAAATATATTTATGTATTAATCAAGCTTTTGGGTTTATTAAGTCTGGCTAAATCTGAAATAAAACTTCCTTATTTTATGATTTTAATGGAAATTAGTAATGTACCTTTATTAGGCAAGTTTTATTGAATAATTTGAGAAAAATACATTTATCAGTATAATGAATATTTAATCATACATTATTGATTATTAACTTGACCTATGTTATTAATATTTTAATCATTAAAAAAATTATCTAAATATTTATTATTTTAGTTTATTACTTACTTTAATATTTAATTATATTATAAGCATTTATTATAGTTTCAATTGCATTATTAATTACATTCAAATTACTGTTTAAAAAATGTAAACAAAGCAATGACCAGAAATCTGCACAACTTCTGATCCCTAGCTCTGCGGATTTGAAGGAATCTACTGTAATATGTTTTGTTAAATTACTTTTTCAATTATTCGGAAACATGCAGATTTTCTAATTTCAAACTTTATTAACAAGTTAATACATTATTGTGAAAGAAAAAGATAAAAGAAGAAATTATGTGGTTTATTATATTTCATCGAAATCAATTTATTCTATAATAAATATTAAATTTAAATATTGATCAGAGAAACCTAAAAATTTTGATTTATTATCGATTTTTTTATTTTGAGTTGATGTTTGATATTGCCATTATTGTTTCTGTCATTATTAATTTAACATTTGCGTTATATATTCATAAGCAAGTACTCTTTCATAAATAAATAATTCATTCCATTATAAAAATAAGAATACCAATTCATTAATAAATAATTTTTCACACAAATTCATTAAAAATACAAAATGCAGTGCATATTTCAAAAAGAAGAAATTTTTTTAAAAAAAAGGTTCTAAATTCTGATGAATAAATATTGATTATAGAATTTTTTTTTTTAATTTAGTCATTTTTCAAATAAAAATGTATATGTTATATGCACAGATTCTAATAAATTAGTCCATATCCATACAAACTAATACTGAAATGATTATTTAAAATTGCAAAGTAAACGGTATAGCCAAAAATATACATATACATTAATCAGAATACAGAAGTGGCAAGAGTATAACATAAATGAATATGTCATATGAAATTTTCTAATTTATGTGAATTACTGTTCAGAAGGCCATCCTTAAATATTGCACTGTTCTTTCACATAAGCTATATAATACAACACTATATCAAATCTATATAACTTTAATATAACTTTTATGTATTTATTTACAATATGAATTTAAGTACCTTGAAGTGCATAAAAATGCTTTCTTTTGTATGAAGTAAAACTTTTTTTTTTTTTTCCTCAAATAGTAATTTATATATCTTTTTTAAAAAAGTATACAAGACAAGCTAAAGGATTACGAGTCAAAATAGGAAACATTTTTAAACCCAATAAAATGCTCTGTACAATTTTTACTTAAACATCTTAAAAATTAATATGTACAAGGCCAGAGAGCTAAAAAATATTGTTCTACTGCCATTTAGCTATAACCACCAAACTCAAATGGAATAGAAATGGTTTTTCTATCGTATGATATTCAACATAAAAAAACAGAACAAAAAACATTTAAAACATTAAATGTGCTATATAAATAAGTGAGCCAAAAAAAATTATTTACTATAAAAAACTACCAATCACCAACTTATGAAACAAGCATAAAATTGGCAGTAAGAAATCTCTTCGTTCGATGCAAGTCAATAAAAATGATCTTTCTTAACAAATTGCTTAAAAATATAAATCCCTGGTTTCAAATTTTTGTACAAAATACTTAGTTGACAGCAATAAACCAACACCATAAGCTATAATCAAGGGAAAAAATACCTGTCTTTTCACAATGTTCTCTAACATTCAAGAGTAAAATTCTCTAAAACATCAATAGTTATCTCATTCATGGTTTTCATTTTGCTCTTAACACAAAGCTTTTCTTAATTGTGTTAAAGTGTTGTAAAACAAAAACCCATACATAGAAAATTATTGAGTATTGAAAGTTGTAGGTTATCAATGGCAGTTAGTATTGTTTAATTAACTTCTATCAAATATATTTAAAAAATGTATTTTATAGTTTCCTCCTTAGAAAAATATTAATTTATAATACATTTTACACTATCTATGGCTTATTATTACTGTATAACATCATTAATGTTTCATAGTAAATATGTATTTTTTAAAAAAAAAGAAAAAGAAAAGAGAAAAGAAAATTCCAGAATAGTTTTTTTAAGAGTTTCTTAGAATCCTAAGATTTTCTGAGAGTTTCTTAAGGAAGAAAGAACTTTGAATTTTTAAACTGTAAAGAAAAATAATAAAAATAATAAATAATGACATTTGAAAAAAAAAAAAAAAAAAAAAAAAAAAAAAGAAAAGAAAAGAAAATATTTGTATTTATAAATTTGAAAATTATAAAAGGAAACATTTAAAATAATAAATAGAAACATTTACAAGCAATTAATAAATAGAATGAATTACAAACAGCACATTAAAAAATTTAATTTATTTGTTTATTTATTAGAATAAGGATATTTAAAGGGTTCGAAATAGCATGAAAGTTGAATAACATTAATATAAGATTTTAGATATTTTTTTAAAAAAATACAATAAATTAATCAGTATAATATTCTGTTTAAGCCCAAATCTACCTAGCACAGAAAGATTTTAAAATCCTGCAGAATATTTTTTGATGCTTAAACCCTGATAAAGGTGAAATATTGTCTATGATGGAAAAGTTTTCCATTGCAATCATCTCCACCTTAGACAGAGTTTGCAGTGTTGGTTTAAAATAATAATAATAATAACAGTTTCTAAGAAAGACTTTAAAGAAAGACATTTACTATAAAATTACAATGTTAAAAACATAAATTACTGTAATGTAATAATACATATGCTTAAAATTGGCTATTCATACAATTCACCATACAGTTCAATAAAACATATCCCCCCCCCCCCCCGCAGTGTTCTCGCTGACATTTAACCAACGTTAGTAATTTGGCTAATTAAAAATAAAAAACATTCGCCAAATGAGAAAAGTATTAGCAAAATAGTTTTGCCGTGTAGCACAAGAAAAAAAAAACTTTAATCTTTTAATGTATTTTTTTTTTTCAATATGTTCTAAAATAACCCAAGTTTTTATAACTGTGACAGCGATTATTATTAATCTAATTTCAACTATCCGCTAAAATATACAAAATATGTATATACTAAATATATATGCATATGTATGAAAAAAGAAAACGAAAAAGAAAAAAGAAAAAGCAAAAATTGAACACTAGCAATTTGGCGAATTTAATCGCTTGTTTACTCGCCAAATGAAGAATTTAGTCGCAATTTGGCGCATTGGCGAGCGACAGCGAGAACATTGCCCCCCCCCCCCCCAACTTTTCTTTGCATTTCTGATGATTTATCATATAACTAATGCATGCATCACATGACCAAACCATTTAAGATATCAAATTAATGGGTTAGAGAAATCTACTCTTTTTTTTTTACAATCAGCGTTTAACAATTGTCTGGCAGGTGGCAACATGAACATTCACTCATATCACATTTATTGCTACCATGTTAAATAACCCTTCGTTTGCAATTTTTTTTCTTTTTTTTCCAATGATTTGATGATGTTTTTTAAACTAAAAAAAAGATGCAATGTACTTCTAAGAAACTGAGGAATGAAAAAGCACCACAGTCTTTGTAGCCCTTTTAAGGTATTAGATACCACAGTTCACCGGATGAATTCAGGGCTGTGATGTGGAATCAAATGCAAGTCTTTGTAAAAGTCCATTCAATGCACTTAATTGTAACAGATGATAGATGATATACAGTACTTTCTATATTTCTCCATCACACTTTTTTTTAAAACTGTATACAGGGTAAATGCAAACAAAATCCACCAATTATTGTTTGACAATTAAAAATCTATTTGATGCTTACCTACAGGAAAATAAAATAGTTAATAAAACTTTTAATAGAGTGGTTAAGCCTAAATATTAGATAGTTGAGTTTAGGTATATAAAACTATAGTACCTTATTGGCATATTTATCATTTAATATTACATAGCATTTTTTTTTAAACATGAAGAGGTAGCTTCAATATTTCTTTTTATAAGAATTCTAAATCATTCAATAATTTTTTATCACTGCAGTAAAATAGGCATGGTACAAATATCTTTGCAACATTATAAAAATAATATGTTACAATAGATCTCTAAGAGTATTTCAAATTTTCACTTGTGATTAATTCTTGATTTCAACATTTAATTTATTTCTGTAATATATACTACAACATCAGTGATGCAATAAAATAATTTCTATCACAAAAAGGACAATAAAAGGGTGAATTTTTTTTCAAGCATGCCCTGTATACTTTACTTAAATATAGACATGCGTGAGCGAGCACATCTGTTGAAATTTCTGCAGCATGATTCACAGTACTACTGGTGCCACTTCCTTTTTTAACAGTGGCATGTTAATACTTTCAAATCTGGCACAGCAGCAAAAAAAGATGAAAGACATGGAGAAGGTAGATGAATTACATGTTTTCAATGGAAAAGAGCTCCTTATGGAGAGCAGGAAATTCAAGGAGTGGATGCTGCGACCTGAACTTTGCTAGTGCCTCCATGTGCAAAGCACTCAAGTCTCTCAAGTCTGTTAACTTTGCCATGAGAATGTCGAATGCTCGAACATCCCCTTTGTATGGAAGTTTGTGGGTCTGGTCGAGTTCATATTTTAAGGCCTTGAGTATTGCTTGGTTTAGAGTCTGCACATCTAAGACACTTTTGAGTCCAGGACGGTCTGAAAAAAGAAAAAGAAAAGAAATTAATATAACTGATAATGTACTGTTAAATCCTCTACATAAAAAAACATCTCTGGAACATGGAATTTATCTGCTATTCAGAGGTGTGAGTTATTATGAGGTAAAAACATATAAATCAATATTTATTGTGGAATCAAAAAGTGTTTGCTATTTGGGAGTATCCCAGGGCTTGAAATGTAAAAATCTATGAAGCGGAATGCTATTTAAAAATTATTGTTGACTAAAAGATATTTTTGAAGCATAACAAATTTCTTTCAGTCATAAATAAACAATTTAAAAAATACATTGAAGATTCTGACTTATAAAACAAAAATTACAGAGAGCAAACACAAGCTATATAATGTTTTTGTTAGGGGCTAAATTCAGCTTGCTTTCATCTTTGTTACTTAAAAATATTAAAATTGAAAAGCTTATATGTGTACCTGTCATATTTATTTAGCCATTAAAATTTAATAGTCATCTGCCTTGTGAATCATTCACTTGGAGTAGGAACTATTGCAATCACTTCACAACTGAGTGCATAAATAGTAGCATAACTCAATGTTGTTAAGTACACTACACACATTATTTAACTTTTCACTAACCAATTTTTTTAAAAAATAAACCTGAAGCAGTACATAAATATTAATGTTTTTCATACATTGTACCAGTATGTTTTAATAATAACAGGAATATCATTCCTGTTTGCTCTGGTACATTTTGAAGCCTAGAGTATTCATTGTGGAGGTATTTTTAGCATCTATTCCAATTCAATATATGAAAATAAATAAATTAATAAAGGACATATAAATTTGTTCAACTTAAAATGAAGCACACATAGTGTGAATTTTTTCTTTGTAAAAGCTGACAGAGTTAAATAAAATAAAAAAAAGATATAGAATTATTATTAACAGATTAACACTTTGACAGAGTAGAACATAGATCCCTGTATAGTTGTTCATTAGTAGAAAATGGCAGATGCAGATTCATGTCCTGTCCATACTTGCATACAATGGATTAGTTCAGCTACAGAATTCATATTGAGCATACAAAATTTTATAAAGCATTCCACTCCACATGCCATGTTTCTAGCTATTTTGCTTTTTGTGCTTGTGTTATGCAAAAATTTGTGATCCTACACCACAGATTTCCCAAACCCTTTGGTTCTTTATGTTCATCAGAATTTTTGTTTTTCATAGGTAAATTTTTTATAATCGAATTTTTTAAATATTTTTAGTTTTTCAGAATAAAAAAGTGAAAACAAATCAATTTATCACTAATTTCTAATGCTCGCACATGTGCGTCCATGTCTATATTAGCACTGAAAATTAACATTTCAACTGTAGTGCTAATGACCCAGCAAAATGGGTTAATGTGCCGTCTATATGATAAACTTTTTACATAAATATGGTCTTGATGATTATATTATTTTTGTTTCTCTACTTTTGTAATATTAGTATTTAAATTACCAATTTTTATATTATGTGAGTATTGTAGACCACCTGGCTTTCAAAAATATGTTTACATGTCACAAGAGTAAAATATGCTGTAGGTTATAAATTTTAGTAAAAAGAAATAAATTTCCCAGAAATTAATATATTTCATTAAAAGGTACATAATATTGTTTTAAAATTTAAAAAAAGCCATCACATTGCATTGGTACTTTTGACAGAAAACTTCAAAAATTGAAATATATTATCATGAACTTTTTTTTATAAAAATGCTCAAACTGATGCATAATTTGAAATCTGTTTCTTGATATATACTGCGTTATACAAGTATATTTGTCTATTTATGATATATTTAAAGAAAATATTTATTTAAAATCATATTTTTTTCTTTATAGGAAAGCATAAAATATTCAATTAGAAACATAATTGAGAACCCCAGAAACCAAAGGATACAAATGACAAAATTTAGATTTTGAGTAAATTGATTTCAAAGTTGGAATATCAATAATAATTGATTTAATTAAAATATGAAATTGCTGCTTATTTCACAGTGGTCTTTGAATTCTTATTTCAATAACTGTGAAAGAAAAGTAGTATGCAATATATATATATATATATTAATTTACGCAGAGATTAAAGAGCTAAGTAATTTAAAGAGCTTAAGTAGCTGACCTCTAGAATGCAGTACATAATTAGAAAACCACTTATATTTCTTTCCAAACAAAAAGCCTTAATCCCAGATAGCCTCTGGACTTAGCTCATTTTTTTCAACTTTGTCACTTATATTCCTTGGCTTCTAGGATCTTGAATTATCATTCATTCGAATAAAAGAAAAGCTGATATATGTTTTTAAAAAAGTCTTCACATTTTTAATATTGTTCCAGGGCCCAAACTAAAGGGAGAGGGCACCGGGAACATGTACCCTGGGTGCGAGAACAAAGAAATGCCAAATGAAGATTTTGTGTGTTGATTTTTCTCACGTCATTGGTTTAGAATGGTATTGTTAAAATTGTCCTGTATGGGGTATGCTAAAACATACAAGAATTTAAAGGATAATGTGGTATAAGGATACTGCATAAAGTAGAATATTTTTTATTTATTTTGATTCTGTTTACAAAATTTTAATGAATCAATATTTGACAAAGCAGATTACGTTGCACATATTTCATGATTACATATTATAATTTTTCAAATAAGCGGCTATTAAAAAAATTAGTAAAATTCTCTTTATAAATATACTTTCTGGAGCAAGGGGAGGGGCAGGGAGGCTAAAATCCATGTTTACCCTAAGTGCAAAAAAAGACTAGTTTTGGCCCAGTATTGTTCTGATGATAAAAACTAAAAATAGACTAGTAAATTGATGACACATTGAGACAAAATTTATATCTATTCCCCTACAAATAGCATTCTAATATAAATGCTTATGTTTATACTTACCTGGTGAAAGTAATACAGAAGCAGAATATAGCGCTAATTCAGATTCTGTTATCTTTAATTCAGCTATGCTTTTAGCCATTTCGAAAGTGTTGTTGATGAGCTTTAACTCAGAGGTATCTATAAAAAAAACAATCAAAAATTAGTAAAAATATGAACTACACAATAATTTAAAAGGGAAAAACACTTTGTAAATACATAAATTTATAAAAATGCCTAAAGAGGAAATATTTGACATGAAGATGAATGAAATAGGATAATCCAGAACAGCTAATCATTAAAACCAAAAAATTATAAAATTGTGAAAATTAAATAATTTTTTCTAATAATACATTTTTAACAATTATTTTAAGTTTAAATAAGTTGAGATTTTCTATTTGGGCAAAAAATGTGCTGGCCAGGATTTGAAACAGGAATCTATTGGTCAAAGCTGCCAATGCTCTGTATACTGAACTAGCCTAAAAAATCAAATCTGGAAGATTTACTGATTCATTCAGTTAATCTTATTGATCATAGCATCTGGTCTGATATATGAAACAGTCGATTCATATATCAGACCAGCTGATCCTATCAGCTCATTCATATACCAGACCAGATGCTATGATCAATAAGGTTACCTGGGTGAAACAAATCTTCTTGATTTGATTTTCAGGATTTTTTTTTTTAATTTCATATTGTTAACAAAATGTGTGTGCATGTGGTATGTGTAGAGGGAAGGGGTTGGCTTTTATCTGGAAGGGCCAGATTATTGGGATATTATGGTAATATGACTATTTTCACTTAAATCCATTTATAACTTTAAAAAAATTTGTTTCAAAATAAATTACTATTTTGATAAATATCTTAAAGTTATATTTAGACAAAAATGGAAAAAAAAGGAGCGTCAGGGTATTAATAAATACAAAAGTTTGAAAAATGATATTTCTCTTTATTTAGATTAATTCAGAAATATTTGTGATTCAAGCACTTGACACACAACCTTTAGTGAAGAAAAGATTCAAGCTCTCATTTCAAGAAAATCTTGTGAAAGCACATTACATTACATGCATTTTTAACTTGTTCATCTTTTTTTGCAAAATTCTATCATTTATGTGACATTACAGTTCAGAATTAGATGACGAGGTAAAATTTATCCAAATTTAAATATCTAAAGCTCTCAAATGGGTTCATAATAACCAATGATTTCAATAGCAACTTATCATTTTTTAAAAAGATAATTTTCTTGCACAGAAAGCTGTTTATAGACCTCTACAGGCCCTTTTAAGACTCAGTATAATTTTCACAAATATTTTTATTTACTGAAAAAAGAAAGAGAGATATAATTATTATTTTCCATAAAATTTTAAAATGTTAATTTAATCCATTTCAAAACTGTTATATCCCAACAATAAGTAGTAATTTGTATAAAGAGATGACGCCACCATACAGGGTTTGGTTTGTACGGCTTTTGTATGCGAGCCATAAAGATCATGTGACTGAAAGAAATGAGAATAAAGCTGTGTTTTTAGCGTCTTATTGTAAATAAACTATAGGAATAATTATAGTGATGATTTCTTGCCAAAACTACAATACTAATAAGAATACAAAGTTAGAACAAAAATGAAATTGTAATGAGCAAATTGATATAAAAATTAATTTTAAAAAAATTTTAAATTACTATTTTGTGGGAATATGCATAGAGAAAATCAACATGAAAGACAATCGATAAATACTAACCTCCTGTACTGAAAGCTTCGGCAGGGATCATTATCTCCCCATACATCACATATCCTGTAACAGGATCCAGATACCTGCTCATCCGTAAAACACTCATCTCAAAACTACCTGTATATTGAAATTAAGAAAGAAAAAATATTTAGTATGAACTTTCACATGTTTGGAAAGCAAATAATTATGATAAATAAATTGAAAGACGTATTGATAAAGCTCAAAATACTTAAGGGTGTATTAGAAAAAAACGCTTTTCCACCTTCAGCAGCTCGAAATTTTCCGATACAATTTCAGACACATTTTTAAAAGTAGAAACATGAAATTTCCTGAGGGGATTTTTGAAGGGACGTATAAGGTGTTGTGTGATGTCTTTTTACGCTCAATTCATTAGAATTTGATTTATAAGCAATTAACTTCTCAGGAAGACTCTTTTTTTCCCCCCAAATCTCCCACTTCAGAAAAATCGGTTCAAAATCTGTTTTTGACTGCTTTTTTTGCAATATTTTGTGTACTTATCAAAGAATCGACCTTTATGGCACCTTGTGCATTTCCTAAATAAGAGAATCTGCGAATTTGATGTGTTTGAGAGCAAAAGTGAATTCAAAAATAAATCGGAAAGCAAGCAGTTTGAATCAAAATACACCCTTAATAAATATAAAAATAAGCTTTAAAGTAACACAATAAAATACAATATATTTTATTGAAAAAATCAATTGCTCTTCTTCAAGGTTCCATTTCAGTCATTTGAAAAGACCCGCTCACCAGTGCTAATTAATAAGAAATTTTTCAAGATACCTCATTTGCATTTTAATATTTTTAAATTATTCTCTTTTAGTTGTATAGTTGGAATTAATCTGTACAAAGGCTGTTTTTACTCTTTTGATTTTATTTGCATATATATATATATCTATATATACAGTCGAGCCTCTATATAACGAAATCCATCGTTCCAGTAAAAAATTCATTATATAGAGAAATTCGATGTATAGAGTATGATGTTAAAAATAGTATTTAATGTGTGAAATTTTGAACAAATATTATTTTTGATCTTTTTAATTAAGAATTTGAAATGTTGAAAAGTATATATTAACCTAACATTTTATTTCTTACTTATTTAAGCAGTTTCAAAAAAGAGAAAAGACATTTATTTGAAAGCTTAATGAAAATCAAATAAGGAAGACTTGCATAAATTTCAGAGGAAGAAATCTGTAATTTTTTGTTGTTTTGATTTTAAAATTACAATTGTTACGCTCTCAAAAAAATTCTCAAATTTTAGCAAGGAATGAAAAATTGTAGTTGATATTTTCCTCCATTTGAAGGTCTCTCTTATGTACTCTCATTGATTCCTCTCTTATATGTGTAACAATTCAATTGACTGTGTTTTGAGAAGGATCTTGAAAGGTGTGTGGGAGGTGGGATGAACTTGTTAGATTTAAAGAATAAGGACAGAAGTAATATTTATAAAAAAAAAAAACCTCTCCACTGAACGATAAATCAAAAATAAGTGATGGAAAATTGATTCCATATGATTTCGAAGCTTTTTTAAAACTGAATAAATTAAGATCAATTTATGAAAAAATTCGTTATATGGAGATAGATATTTCGCTATATAGAGTCTGTTTTTAATGTAATCATGCGAAAAGGGGACCGTTCTTACTAAAAATTTGTTATATGGAGAAATTCGATGTATGGAGTTTCGTTATATAGAGGTTCGACTGTATATATATGTTTCTTTTATGAAGATGTTTTCACTTTTGAAACTAGTTCTAAAAATGAAAATGTAAAAAACTGAAAATATCTGTAAACAAAATCTAAAAAGTAAAAAGATGGTCTTTGTATAAAGCAATCTGTTATTCAAAATATATATATATATATATGCATATACAAGTATTCAGGAATTACTTTATCACCAATTTCTTGTGATTCAAAATTTGATTTACAATCCAGGATACTTATGCATTTTAGAATGAAGCTTCAATATTATGCTGAAACACAGATATGGTTATTAGTATCGTAGTGTATTAATTAATATTCAATAAATGTTTTTTCGACCATGATTTGACCCACAAAAATCATAGCCCATAACCCACCATTTGACCTACTCAAGTTAATGGATAACATAACAAATTAAAGTAAAAAATATTTTTAAATATTGGAACAAAATAAAAACATAGAAAAAAGTGAAAATGCCATTCACAAGGCGGTTGCAGAAATTTTCAAAGGGCAAAACAAAATAATCCTAATTTAATTTTTTCATTTACTTCTATGAACTTTGAACACATTAATAGATAATCATAAAATCAATGTTCCTATCAATAAATCAATAGGCATTTGCTTGAAGAGATTGTATATTGAAGCTCTATGCTTAATCAGGGTTCACACTCTGTTTGAATAACAAAATTACCTGACTTTTCCAGGTTTTCCACATCATATTTTCCACAATTCCCTCACCAACAATTCATGACATTTTCAGAAATTTGAATATACAGCAAAAGAGAAAGCATTAATAACAATAAAATGTAAATTTACCTCTAAAAATGAAAATAACTTTTACATTTGAAACTAAAAATCTATATAATTTGATATTTAAAATATAACAAATATGATAATAAATTTAAAAAAAAATTAAATTAAAAAACCCCCACTAAAATAGAATTCAGATGGATTCAAAGTAACTTTTTAGTCAAATAACTAAATTTATACATATTAAATGGTCAAATTTTTTTAGTCAGTTCTGCTCATCATATCATTTTATTTGTGTTATTTCAGAAGCAGTTTGTTATGTAAGTTTAATTTTTTTGTCTTTCAACAATTTAAATTCAGCTACAACTTTTATTTTCTATTTCTTTTTTGGTTACTTCGTAATTTTCTTATTTAAATATTCGACAAATTTGTATAGCTAAAAGATTTCTATGTTAAAAATGTGAATTTATCAAAAATTCTATTTTCTCTATTTTCCCAGTTTTCCAGTAGCTTAGGAACCCTGTTAATTTAGAACACCTTTCAGTCAAATTCTATTAAATAAGCAATTAAATTTCCCTATAAATTTCCTTACCCGTTTTAAGCAATAAGATCTGGTCATCTTGTGAGAGCTTCATGAATCCAGGAACCATTTTGGCAAATTCGATGATATTTTGGATGATGTTCGTTAGCTTCTGGGAACAGTCTAGCCATAGCTGTTCATGGTCCTAAGAAAATTAATATACATGAGCATAAATAAACAGCATGTCCTATTTTGAATAAGAATTGCAAATAATAGCGACACATTAATATCATAAAAAACATTCTCTCCCACTTTTTTCCTCTCTACCCATTATTCAAGAATATTAAGTCTTGTTTTTAAATGTAAACTGTCAACTTTCTTTTATTAAGAAAGTATGCAATTGTACATTTTTTTTTTCTGTTTTTCAATAAAAGTAAAAGATTTTTCAAAAAAAAAGCTGTAAAACTTGGCGTTTGAATTGAATTTTCCAGATGCAACAGTGCAGAAAAGGAAAAATTTGTCATCCTGAAAAAATAAGTGCTTATAACTCAACATGCAATTCAACTATTAAAAAATGAAAAAAAATTACTTTTATTAATTAAAATTATTATTAATATAAATTAATTAAAATTTAATTCAAATATCATGCATTTATCTTTAAAAATGAATCACAAAAATTAATGTTATTAAACAGGATATTTTATTTATTTATTTATTTTTTTTTTTTTTTTTTAGGAGAACGGTCTTAAATTCCACAGTGTTTTGATTTTTAAAACTCTCCCACATAAAATGTTTTTATACAATTTTTAATTCTATGTATATGTAAATGGATTAACGACATGATCTATCCATTTTGATATAAAACAATATTACATGTGTAAATGGTAGTGTAAAGAGCTTTTATTAAAAAATAAAATTCTACTTTTAAAATTTGGATCTTTGATATATCCTAACAAATTCAACACATATTTATGTGTATATATATATATATTTAGATTTCATACACTTACATCTATACTATTATATAAAATTGCAGTGTCTGTGAATTTCAGAAAACTTATTTTAAAAAATCTTGAAAGATCTTATAAAATATAAATGTAACAGAACTAATATTCCATAAATTTACACATTGAAGAATGTTATTACTACAGACTTTAGCAACTACTTATAGGCCGGGAGGCGGCAGCACGAACAATTACCTTATCAAGTTCATGGATGAAAATTTGGAAGTACTACTAAATATCGATTTGTACATTAAAATGCAATCAGTCTGCCAAATCATATCTTGATGAAAAACATCTAAAAACTTGATTTTAGCAATTGACTCATAGGTTCTACTCCCAATCCTTCAAGATTTTCATATTTTTGGGTACAGAAAAGCACAATGGTAAACCTATGAGTCAACCATTAAAATCAGGATTTTTGGAGTTTTCCATTAAGATATAACTTGGCAGATCGATTGCCTTTTAATATGCGAATTGAGACTTAACTAATCCTAGATTTTCACCCATGAACTCAATGAGTTGATTATCTATGCTGCAGCCTCCAAGTCTGTTAGCTTAAAGTATAACAAAGAATTTAGGCAAATTTATTTTGTACATAGTTATGTTTTAATAAAAATGAAATGAGGAAAATATTAATTGAAATCATCACTCATACTTACCATACTTTTGTAACAGAGAATGGCAGCATAGTCATGAGGTTTCTTCATGATTTCGGACACTTGTTCATTTGTGTAGGAACACGTCCTTGTGTGCGCCTCTAACAAAGTCTTTGTGAGGAGTTCTACAGTTAAAGAAAGGAATATTACAATCCAATCAGTAATTTTTTTTTTTTAATTTACATTTTTACAAATTTACATTTCAATGATAAATTCGAAATTTTAAGATATTAATTCCTAGATATAAATGTGATGAAAATTTATGTAAATTTTATATGAATAATATAAGTATATTTATGTTGCTTTTTAAAAATTTATAACTTATTAATTTTTTCCCCCTTGTATGTGAATTGGAAAATTTGTAAATTACAGGTTACGCCTATATAATTTAGTTTCTCATGTTAAAACACCATTTGCTAATGTTAATCCTAGGGGTTGAATTTTTTAAAGATAGATCGCTTGTATTTCAATATCTTTTAACGATTTTTTTCCATTGAGTAGCTGATGTTGATTTGTGCAAAAACTGCTTTTATTTTTTGAGGTTTAAGAATATTTTTATTTTTAAAATCAGTTTTAAAAATAAAAATATCCTAAGCGAAAAAAAAAAAAAACTGTAAAACAAAAATTAAAAAATGGTCTTTGTACAAACCAATATCAACTAGCCAATGAAAAAAAAAGTTTAAAAATACTGTAATGCAAACGAGATATCATAAGAAATTACTTCCACAAGATTAACATTAGGGAACAAGTGTTTTTGCATGAGTGAAGTAGTCTATTAACTGATATATATATAGGCAATAGCAGCAATAAATAAAATCTTTTAAAGTCTATTGCACAAGTAAGTAACATTAACTTTTGGGTTTGTTGCATCCATGCAATGAAGTGATACAAAGGGTTAAAAAATTCAGAAGGTATTACACTATTATTGCATAAGTGAAGGTATTATTGCATCCATGATGATTATGGATAAGTATTCATACTTTTTATTCAATATGATAGGAAACTTTAAAAAAAAAAAAAAAATTTGTACATACTTTAATATAAAAATCCCAATTCCTATGATTATCTCTTTTTATTATTATTATTATAATTGTACATTTCTTATCTTTTCTTAATATTAATTTTTCCTATTTATAAGATGACCCCAGAAGCCAAATAACACAAATGGCAAAAATTCGATTTGGAGTAAATTGAGTTCAATGATAAATGACATTAAGCTTGAATATCAATAGTAATTGACTGAATTGAAATACGTATTTGCTGCTTGTTTAGTTGTGGTCTTTGAATTCTTATTTCAATAACTGTAAAAAATAAATAAATAAATAAATAAGTAAAATTTTCTTTAAATTTATAGGTAATCAATGTTGATTATTATTCTACAAAAGTGACTGATCTCTAGAATGCAGCACATAATTGGAAAATCAAGTATATTTCATTACCTGAAATGAACAAAGCCTTTTTACAGGTCGCATGTGTACCTAATTTAGTTTTGTCATTTATACCCCTTGGCTTCTGAAGTCCACATATATATTACAAATTTTAAATTTTTTTCCGCCAAAACTAACCTTTATACTATCTTAATTTTCTTATAATAATATTCCATACTTACTTCAAATTATTAAATTAAAATCTTGTTTCTAGATCTAATCTGTTAATCGTTATGCAGACGATATAAATTCTTAATTCGCCTTAAAAAATATTATTCCAGTATGCGTAAATTTAAAAAGATGGCTCTAAATTAAAAATATTCTTAATTAAACTTTATTTCTTAATATTCCAAATAAAACTCATTTCTTCTATGTTTTTATGAACCCTTTTTAAGAAAGTCTTATTAAATTTATTCCAAAACCATACCTTTCAAAAAATATCATTATTTTATTTTATCTATTTATTTATTTTCCCTCCGTCAACCTTTGATAGTGTGCATATCAATAAATTCATTTCTTTTCTTTTTCTCTTAAAATTAATCATCTATAAAAACCGTCTGCCTAAGAAATTCTGAGTCGATTATAAATTGGTTAAATATTTTTTTTAAAAATAAAATTATCGTCTGTGGAAAATAGTCTCGTAGCTGGACAAGAATTCTGTTTACATAAAAGAATGATGGTTTGAGGTTAGAGAATGTTCTAGAATTTTCTTTTTAGATTTAAAAGAGGAAGCTTGAGAGGTGGTAAGGGAGCTGAGAAGAAGGATTCTTGGGTGCGCTCTTGCATGAGTACGACTTGATGCAGTAAAGCATAGAATATTTTTGGATGTTTCGGTAAAATATCGTCTGCAACAGGAGCTTTTCCCTATATTATAGCTACCGTTTAATAAAATGAACTTGCAGCAGCCAAGGAGTGTTTATTTTGACCTTCTACATTTATTCATTTTGTTTTTTCTCGCTGGCCATGACTTCTGTGCAGAGAAAGGAAAACATGGCGATGATGTCTGCCCCTTTAACTTCAAAACGTCACATATATAATAGCCAGAAATATATATATATATATATAAATGGAATAAACACGAAAAAAATTCTAACAAACCTAGATGAGAATTTGAATTGATTGGCCCTTGGGGTACAACAGCAATGAGTAGGTTGCTTGCGTCCTGTATAGGCTCTAGCTGCTGCTGTGGGTCAAATGTTGTGCTGTCCACAAAGTCTGCACTGCCCAGGTCAAATGGTATGGTTTGCGGTGTGTATGTGTAGCCGTTAGGGGTGAAGGAGCTGAGATCTCCATTATAACTGTACCTGAGAAACAAGAAACAATTTATAAACCAAGATTGGTGCTCTTAACTGACACTTAAATATCAAGATGCATCTAGTAACATAACAAATATTAAAATAAATACAGATTACTAAATGGCATACATATAAAAACAATATATTGTAAAATACACTTAAAAATTTTATCAAAGTTTCATTCACTTCTGCGAACATTGTCAGGATACAACAGAAAGATGTTAAATGTTATTTAAAGTTGTTGTTGTATAGGCCCCTACGTGGACCCGGTGACCAGCTTTATATTTCTTTATAGCTGTCTTAATCCGTAAACACCAACCAAAAAAACCTACACCTAGTAATCTCCCCTAAGCACAGACCACAAATATCAAAATCTTAATTTAAAGTTTCAAAATATAAACACACACGTCCAAGAGTCCACAAGCATAGTTGAGTTGACAGCAAATGAAATGTTGATAATTTTTAAGTGTATTTTAAATGTATTCTTTTTATAAGTGTACTATTTAGTAATCTGTATATTTTAGTGCATATTTTTAGCAAAATTTATGGTGCAATTGTCCAATTCATAGATAAAAAAAATATTAGTTACATGCAAATATGAGAAAAAACATCAATACATTAGTTCATAGTCAATGCTGTTTTAGAAAATCTATTAAAAAAATAATAGATTTAGGTTTTTCTGTTTAAAATATTTAAAAAATAAAAATAGGATAAGAAAATTTTAAACATTTGAAAGAAAATTTCTGTACTGAAATATATATTATTATTTAAAAAATCAAATATCATACATAATGTTTATTTGAAATAAATATTTAGATGCCAGTGTCAAAAATTTAGTCACCTGAGATTTTTCCATCCCTGAAAATAACAATGTAATAATATATTAGAAAGGGGTCTGTCCAAACTATTTTCCTAGGTCCTATTTTTATGAAATTCTGAAAAACTTTTTTAATTTGTGAAAACTCGAATCATAATCTTAAGAATTTGAAATGATCATTATATTCAGATTCTTGTTTAAACATTTTTAAGAAGTTATATATATGAAGCATATTTTTTTTCTCCTTATATGTAAAAGTGACAGGTCAGATTTTACTTTTAAAAAACTTTAGAGATAAAAAATTTTTGTAAAAGTTCTCTTTTTAAGGCAAAGAATTTTGTGAAGGGCCTTGTTTTAAGGTGAAAAATTTTGTGAAGAATCGTTTTTCAGATAAACATTTTTTGTAATGGATCCTGATTTAAAATGAAAATTTTTTTGAAGGGTTCTTTAAGGCTGCAGGCACATGCTTGTTTTATTCCTACTCAACTGAATTCTTGGAAAAGGTGTTGTATGCCTTTTGTATAGGACTCTTTTGTGGTTTCTTCATAATAGAATGAGGAGGAATGAACAGTGAATCAGGAAATAAGGAGACCAACCCTACTTGATGGAAAAGTTCCTATTTTGCCGATCACCAGTCCCCTTCCTGCAAAAGTCATTTAAGGGAGACCCGTAAGAAAAAACCCAAAATTTTTATTATTGATTTTAAAGTAATGAATTTTGGTGTATTATTTGAGAATCTTTTTGTAAGGAATAATTAGCAAAAAAAAAAAAATAATAAAATAAAATAAAAAATAAATAACTTTTTATTAAAAAGTATATTTTTTATGTCGATTTTTATGATTTTTTTTGGTTGAAAAATACACTTTTTAAAATTACTACTCCTAATTCAATTTTCAATATTTTGAAATTACTAAATTTCTTAAATAGTGTTATAGTATAGGGAAACAACTTAGGGAGAGACATTTTTAATTTTCTATTTTAATCAGCTTTTTTAAAAAAAAAAGAAAGAAAAAGAAAAGAAAGAAATTACGCATGGTAAATTTCCTTAAATTCGTTATAATTTTCATGTTTACCAATTTATGTAAAATTTTCAGAAATAGTTAAAAAAAATATCTCTCCTTACTTTTGTTACAAATTTTTTTAAGATTCTAAAAACATAAACACTTTGTTTCTAAACCATTTTACCACTGAGCCTTAGTACTTTGAACTTATGCAAAATATGGAAAAAGTCATTGTCAGGAAAACACATTTGAAATGGCCTCTAGTCCTTTAAACTCTATTGACTACAATATAAATAAAGCTCATTTGTTACCTGTTCCAAGTGTCCCCGAGTTCTGAAATTTTGCATGGATAGTCGCAAATATGTATTTTATCGATTTCTGAGATAAAAATTTTTTTGAACTTTTGATGATTTTTGGCCGAAAATGGGGTTTGGGTCTCCCTTAAGATCAAAAACATACTGTCAACAAACTATCTACAAACAAGCTGACAGTTTGTAGATCGGTGTGTCTAGTTCTTAAAAGATCCAAGCTCCTCTTAAACAGAACCTTGATTAGTCAATAATGAATTAATTACCATTAATTCCAAAAAGCAAATAAGGAGATTCAAATTAAAAAATAGGCAGAATAATTTGCTGAAATATTAAAAGAGGAATAAATAATTAAAAAAAAAAAAAAAAAAAAAAAACACTTGGCAGTTATAGGGAAACACTTTGTTGTAAAATGTGCAAACCACTGACCCGCTATTGATGTAGGAGACATGCTGATTGGATGAGGACGGTTGCTGCTGATGATCGAACACTGAACTGTCGGGTGAGGTTTCTGTGGGCTGAGGTGTCGAATGGGACGGTGCCGTGCCCTGAGGACGGACTAGCTGCGCTCGATGGAATCGAACTTCATCTTCCACTTTCTCACGCTGCTTTTTCGACATTCTACCAAATTTCACAGCTTAAAAGAGAGAGAGTTTTCAAAAAAATTAATAACAAATACAGTAACCCCCCTCAAATCCACACAGCTTAGGACTAGAAGTTGTGCAAATTGTTTTGGTTTACATTTTTAAAATATTCATTTGAATGTAATAATGCAATAAAAATTATAATGAATGCTTGCAATACATTAAAATATTAAAATAATTAGGTAAAGTACTAAACTAAAATGACAAAATGCAAGATAATTTAAAAAATGATTAAATTACTAAAGATTAAGTAAATAATTAATAAGTGTACGTAATAAAAGTGAGATACATTTTTCTACAATTATTCAATGAAACTTTCCTTATAAAAGTACCCTATTAAGAGGCTATTTTATTCAAATAAAAAGAACGATTCGCTAATAATAATCCTATAGAAGAAATTTATAAAGATATCTCAGTTGCATTTTAATATTTTTAAATGACATATTTTTTTTTCATTTTATAGCTGAGATTGATCTGTATGCAAACCGTTTTTTACTTTTTGGATTTTGTTTAGAGATATTTTTTATCAAGGCGCTTTCATTTTTGGAACCGGTTTGGAAAGCGAAGGCATTTTCATAAAAAATTTCTGCAGTCAAAATCGAAAAAGTAAAAAATGGCCTGCAATCAGATCATTCTCAGCTATCCAATGCAAAAAATCATTTAAAAATACTGAAATGCAACCGAAATATCTTTGTAAATTTCTTGCATAGGATTGGCATTAGAAAACGGGTCTTTTCATAGACTGAAGAAACCCCTTAAGTCACATTAAAATCATAAGTAAGAAAGCTTAATTTCAAGTTTAGGTAGTCTTAGCAATCAAAACAGCTTAATTAATACATAAATATATTTGATAAAAAAGATTGTGATTAATAGTGATATCAGCATATCTTAATTTTTTTTTCAGAAATAAATTGATAAACTTGATGAAAAACCCTGATTTCAGTCATATTATGAGGAATTAAATATTAAAATACATACAGAATTATCTAAAACTAAGATATTCTGTAATGTCGCCCCTACATCTGAATAGAAAACTTCATTGTTTACATCAATGATTTGGGGATTTGAGGGAGTCCATTGTATATATCAAATGGTTATGCATAACACATTTGAATTTAGAATATCTATACTTCAGATAGCGAAAATATGCAATAAAAGATATAAAAAGATTTTGTAAAAATTTTACAAACATTATCTCTTTTAATTTGTTTTATTTAAAAAATTGGATTTTAATTCCATATTGAATTTAAAATTATGTACTGTAAATTTTATTAACCTTTTCATGATAAACATCCTTCTTTTAATCAATGGGCACTTTTTTTTAATAGCAATTTTATAGATAAAATTCAAAGAATAAATAAAGTTAAAATTTCTGTTCAAATTAAGTGGTGTTCAACTCTTAAGTATTTTGCACAGACTATAAGTGATGTTCATCATGAAATGGTTAATGAGATACTATTAAGTAAGAACTAGGCTTGATTTTGACCAAGGCACATAAGAGCCAGTGCTGTCAATTAAATGATTTTTAAGTATCACAATTTTTTAATAGTAATTATTGCTTTATTTAATATCATAATTCTGAAATAAACAAAGCAAAAAATACCACAACAAACTGAGATACTTAAAATTCAATGTAATTATCAGCACTTTCCTATTGTGCTTAATTTCAAAGCAAGTTACTTGGTTAATTGCTTGGCAAGTTGCTTGTAAATTGTTGCCAGCTATGAGAAATTGTAGTGCAAATAACTTATTTAATTTTAATAGAGGTGACAACAAATAACTTCCATTAGATTATTAGCTTTGTTTTATGGCTGTCTCATACCTCTCCACTTACAGAGAGGTATGGGACAGCAATAAAACAAAATAGCAATTTACATTCATCCTATTAAAAAAAGAAATTAGATGCATCCCATTCCTCCCTTCTTCCTTCTTTTATGTTAAATTGCATGTATAAACAAAAAATGGTACTTTTAGGTTAATATTAAATTATGGATAATATACAGTGTAGTGTTCCATAAATAGGGAAACTATTACATCTATGCATAAACTAGTCATTATTATAAAAAAAGCATAAAATGTACAGTACATGAAGCAAATTTATTTTTGATTCTTGAAATATTTTTTTTCTTTATACAATTGCAAACTTATACAGATCATTTTTTTTTTTCAATTGAAGATTGTCCTACCATTGCTTCATCTTGTGTGTGACTGATAAAATGTTTAGAATGAGAAATAAAGAGAAAAATCTACTGTCCCATTCCACCCCACTCTCCCCTATTTTATAAACATTTTGGCAAAGAAAAAAGAAAAAAAAATTCTTCAAGAAGAGTATAGAAAAAGAAAGGTAAAAATTTCAATCATCTGAGGAAAATTTTTAAAAATTTGTATGCATTCCAAACTTTAAAGTTGAGGATAAAAATTAGTGTTCAACTTGCATTGAGACACTCTGTATTTATGATTAAAAAGTGGATTGTGACCTGGCATTGCTATGCAAAAAATGTTTGTTCTAGTAGTAAACTGTACCATCCCCAGGGCCGTAGCTAAGGGGGTGCTATGGGCGGCTCAGCCCCCCCCCCCCCCACCTCCTGCAAAACATTCCAAGGTCACTAAATGAATTTATGTACCGAAAATCCAAATGAAATTCTGTTCAAAAATATGATTTATTTTGAAGACCTTTCACAGTTTTGCAGAAATACTAAATTGTATCTAAAACAAGTGTTTGAACACTCCCTTATTCTATTTGTACATACCAAGCTAACATGATGTTTAATTTTGCACCAGTTATACGCCCAAAACTTTCATCATCTTATACTTTTCTTAGCATGAAATGTAGTTATTACAACAGTTTAATAAGAAACATAATACCTACAATGTGAAATTGCACTAATTTATCTTTCTGAGTCAGAAAGAAAGATAAAAAACTACAAGCCCCCCCCCCCTCTATTATTCACTTCTAGTTATGGCCCTGACCATATCTTGAAGCTTGGTATACATGGTAAAGAATCAAGTGACATAAGTTTTTTAATTTTTTTTTTCATAAAAGAACAATACATACCATCCCTTGACATCCCAAGGGCAAGACACTTTTGTAACCTGCAATACTGACATCTATTTCTGTTTACCCTGTCAACAACACAGTTTTTCTGTCGTGGACATTGGTAATTCACAACACTGGATTGACTCCGCCGAAAAAAGCCCTGAAAGTGCATACATATATATTTTAATGAAAAATAATAAAGTATTATCAATTCAAATTTTCTAACAATTAAGATAAAGTTTTAAAAGATTATTTAAAAAGTTAAAAGGGTACTACTTTGTTATCCCGTCGGCCAATTTCGCCAAACTAATAGTCAAATAATTTTTACTCACACAATTTTTATTTTAAAAAACAAAAAAAAACAAAAACAAATAATTAGTAGAATATTAATAAAAATACAAATGAAAAGTCAAAATAAAAAACACTTAATGATGTTTTAAATACGTGTATCATATTTACTGCCATTGAATGTGACATTCACAATCATACATTAATGGCATTTAATCTTAAAGCCTGGCAATAGATTTTTGATCGACAGGATAACCAAGTAGTACTGTTAAAAGATAAAAAATAAATAGTTGAGAGATTATTCAAAAAACATATTATAAGAATTGCTGAAATATTAAATCAGAATTATTAAATCTTTAGATAATAATTATCAAGGTCTTAATTAAAATTACTAAAAGTTTATTAAAAGAGTTACTCATTAAATCTGAATTATTGAATGTTAAGATAATTAATATTAATTATCAGTGTCTTAATTAAAATTAGCAAAAGTTTGTTAAAAAAGTTACTGAAATATTAAATCATAATTATTAAATATTTAGATAAATAATCGTAATTATCACGATCTTAATTAAAATTATCAACAGTTTATTAAAAGAGCTGCTGAAATATTAAATCAGAATTAGTAAATGTTTAGATAATTAAAGTTAATTATCAAGGTCTTAATTGAAAATGCTAAAAGTTTGTTAAAAGTTACTGATATATTTAATCAGAATCATTAAATATTTAAATAAATAATCTTAATTATACAAATTTTAATTAAAATTATTTGAAAAACATTTAAACAATTGCCGAAATATTAAATCAGAATTATTAAATTTTTAGATAACTGATCTTAATTCTAAAAAAAAAAAAAAAAAAAGATTAAAATTAATTAAACATTAAAACAGTTACTGAAATATTAAATGAGAATGATTAAAAGTTTAGAATACTGATCTTAATAATGAAAAATTTGATTAAAATTATTAAAAAAATATTAAAATTATTATTGAAATATTAAATCAGAATTAAAATAATTTAATTAATTAATAAGATTAGTTTTCTAAACATTTAATATGTTTAGAAAACTAATCTTATTAATTAATTAAATTATTTTTTAAATATTAAAACAAGTACTAAAATATTAAGTAGAATTATTAAATCTTTAGATAACTAATCTTAATTATATAGATTTTAATTCATTAAAGTTACTTAAAAATATTAATTTGAATTATAAAATCTTTAGATGACTAACTTTAATTATAAAGAATATAATAATTAAAATTAAAAAACATATCTATATTAAAACAATTACTGAAATATTAAATAAGAATTATTAAATCTTTACTTAATTACTTATCTTAATTATAAAGACTTTGATTTATTAAAATTATTTTTAAAATATTAAAACAATTACTAAAATATCAAATCAAAATTATTTAAGATTTAAATAACAATTTATCTTGATTATAAAGATTTTAACTTATTAAAATTATTTTTAAAATATTAAAACAACTACTGAAAAATCAAATCAGAATTATCAAAGTTTTAGAAAACTAATCTAACTAATCTTGACCATAAAGAATTAAATTGTTTAAAATTATATAAATAAGATTATAACAATTACTTAAATTTTAAACCAAAATTATTTAATAAATAGAATTATTTTTTACTATTAATTAAAATTAGTAAATGATTAAAAAATAATTATTAAAAAATTAAATTAGAATTATTAATTCCTTAGACATTAATCTTATTTAATGATAACAATTAATAAAACAATTTTTAAGAGATTGAATTAAAATTTTCTAGAAATCTTTCAGAAAAATCTGATCAATTGCTATAGTAATCAAAATTCAGAAAAATAAAAGATTAACGCTACTTAAATTTAAAACTGCAATGCTATTCAATGCAAAGTTTTTTTGTTCAATGCAATACAATTCAAATGTCTTAACACAATGTAAAAAAAAAAAAAAAAAAAAAAAAAAATTATCATTTAATGCATAATGAATTATAGAAAATGCATAAAATTGGTAAAATTGTAATTTATATATAAAAAGAAAAAAAAAACGAATTTAAAGCAGAAACACAATGTTATATAAAGTATTGTAGATTCTTATGAATACTCAAATATTAAATGTTATTCAAATATTTAATATTATATATATATAAATATTTAATAAATATTTCTCAATATTTTGTTTTGGTGAAGGAACGAATTAAGCACAATCCTGCAAATGTATTACATGAAACAATAATAAAATTAGTACATAAAATATACTTTAAAATTATAAAAGGGCTGCATCTTTTTAATAGCTGTATTATTAAATAAATAAAAAAAATTAGTATCTTTTGAGTTCTATATTAGTTTATAGTTTTGTCTCATACCTGATTTATTTCAGAAAGAATAATATACATATGAATATTTTTAATAGTGCAAGAAGGTTGCAGAAATATTTGAGTAATGAAAACTATATGGTATTATAAAATTTAATACTGAAATCACATTATTTTCTCTTATTCAATAACAATAAATAAATAAGCATGTCTAATTGAAGAAAAGTAAATAATTTTACATTGCTTGAGTCGCCATCTAGAGGATATATTAGACATTAAACGATACATTTTTACGGATTCTATACGGAACTTTCTCTCAAAAAGAAAATTAGTAATTAATCGTTGAAATACCAAAGCTACAGGACTAAAAATTTGAAGAAACACAAGCATATATTATTTTGAATAAATTTAAATTCACCGGCTTACCTTACAGCCTTCACACGTAATTACTCCATAATGAACGCCTGAAGATTTATCACCGCAGACTTTACATGGAATAATTTCAATTTGAGCTGCAAAGACAAAAAAGAACTCAATTAATATGGAGATATAGATTAGATATATATGTTAATACAGAGAATTTATCATAAAATTCAACAGAAGATAAATCAAACAACTTTATAAAAATCAATGATATTAGATTAAATTATACATCAGTAAAAAAAAAAAAAATGCATTCGATCAAGTATAATTTTATAGATAGATTAGTTGAGCATCAGGAAGAAAAATTATACTCAATTTTACATTGGAAAATGCAATTTTTACTTTTGTAACCTGACTCGCAGAGTAACTGACAAGCCCTCGTGGCCTAATGGATAAGGCATCGGTCTCCTAAACCGGGGATTGCGGGTTCGAGTCCCGCCGAGGGTAAACCACTATTTTGCCAAAATTATTGAAATTACAAAAGTTTATCCGTTTAAAAGTCGGTATGTTTTTATTCGATTCATTTTGTAACCTCGTTATCTGCTTTATGTTGGATTGATCACTGCAATTTAGCAATCTCAAAAAACACCTTCTTCTGTTGTTCGTCAGTGTTGTCGTTTAAAATAACTATAATATTAATAATCAACAGTGTTAAGGAACTTCGGACAAAATGATTATGACTAACTTATATCGATCAATCACTTCAAACAAAATTTTAAAAATTGTTATAAATAATATACATTTTTTATCTTTCAGTTGATAGTTATATTTTTTAGAAAAGCTTCTTATTATATTTTAATCAAAATTATAGATTTACAGCTTTTAGGTTTTATTTATTTATTTATTTATTTATTTATTTATTTTTTAGATAACCTGCAGTTTTTAGTGGCTTTATTATTATTATTTTTTTTAAATATATATATATAGTTTACAAATTTCTAGGTTTTACAATCGAAAATGGATAGAATTTTATTTATGAATGAATTCATTAGGAATTCACGTTCAAGAATATAATATATATATGTGTGTGTGTGTTTCTAAAAGGATGAAATGTTGATACATTCAGCAATGTTGGATTTTAAATATTTTCTACTAAGTTAAATAGCAATTTTATATTTAAAAATTTTCTATAATTTGAAACATTTAATATAAAATATTTCATTACTATTATTTTTATCGTTGCCAAATAACATCTTTTAAAAGATTTCCATTAATGGGTATTTCATTTGTAATTTTTAGATTAAAACAATCAGAAATCATTTGAAATACCTTGAAGACTTATTTTTATAAGCATTAGCTTTTAAAATTACAATGAAAATAAACATAAAACTAAACTTTAAAAAGTATCATTTGACATCAATAGAAATTGCAAAAGAAGAAAAAGAAAAAACCCTTTATCGTATCGCGGAACTTTCGACGTATTTTTAAACGTAAAGACATTTGAAATCGAAATGAGTTTTCCCTTTTTTGATAAATGAATTTCGAGTAAAAAACTATTCTTGCAATAATGTAATACAAAATACAGTAAACTCTCTGTAAGGTGGATTCTGTGCAAGACGGAAATTTGTTTAACTCAGAAATATTTTTAAGTGGTCCATGCAAATCCAGAGACAGAATAAATTTTGTTTAAGGCGAAATATTGTCTGCTTCTTAAAATTTTCTCGGTCCAAATCGATTCCGCCTTAGACAGAGTTTACTGAATCGCAAATACAGAAATTTAGGCAGAAAACGTCATGAAATTGGACAACTCAGAGGAAAAAGGTATTCGTTAATTTGATGGTCTTTAATGGAATAGGGCGAATTTTTTCATTTCCTTTGACAAAGAGGATCAATCGTACACAAGGATGCATGCGGTATAGGCCGTAATTCTTTCCACGTTTTTTCAAAATGCAGTAAATAAATACTTTTTTTTTTTTTTTTTTTTTTTTTTTTTAAGGGAAAAATTAATGACAATTTCATACTTTTGAATTTTTTTTTTTTTTTTTTTTTTTTTTTTTTTTTTTTTCCTTAAACAGTTTCCTGGCAGTGTAGAGCAGTGGAGTTTATTGACTTAGTTTAGAAGTTTGATAACTAATGTGCTCTCTAGATTTTTTTTTTTTTTTTTTTTTTTTTTTTTTTATAAAATTTTAATGAAGCAACCAGCAAAAAACGGAATTTGTTTCATTTTCTTTAAAGAAATTGGTCACTTATGCAGGGTGTTCAACTGGGATGTTCTCTGAATGAGGGCGCAATTACCCGTATGGCATGGTGACGTCACTGCGACGTCGTTGTGAAGTCACGTTGTGACTTTGTGACCATCGATTGTCGATGTGAAGTCACAGTGACTAAAATGTGAAGTCGTTATGGCCGTTTTAGAGCTCGTTTGTGACGTTTCACAAAGTGCTCACAATGTGACAAAATTGTGAAAAATGTGTCATTTGTGACTAATTTGACATTAACATTGTGACGAAACTGCGACAAAAGCAACGATCTTTAGATTGCCAGAAACATGTTTTTTAGAGTAAATAACATGTTTTGAAGAATATTTAAAATTTTCTAAAAATTTTTAATAAAGTCACATCTCAGTCACAATGTGACGTCACTGAGTGGGGGCATTTTGGTCACAGATGTTATGTGAACAAAGTAACTCACAGTGTGACGTCAATGTGACCATGCATGCTATGAGGTAGTATTGAGCATATGGGAATAAATTTCGTTCCATGAAAAAAATGGTGGTTGAGGGAGGTAATCGCACAGGGAGGTTTTACTGTCAATGAAATGAAGGGAAGCAAGAAAGATAGACAGATGAAAACTTAGAACAAATAACATGCTCTAAATTTCATTTTTCTTTCTCTTTCTTTATCGAGCAAAACAAGTGAAGAAAAATGCTGAAAAACAAAAGAATCGGTGACAAAAAGAAAAAAATGTAGAAACTCATGAATATTAACACGTTTTTCTCCCCACCTTCTCATTGTCAAAATTACGTCGCTGGCAGAAATTATCTGTCAGCTTCCTTGCCAAATTGTGTGATGCAGAAGCTTCCGGATTTTTTTCTTTCTTTTTTTTTTCATTTTTTCCCCCGCTTTATTTATTAGAACATTCGAACAACAGGTCAGTCGGAAAAATGGCGAACGCTTCCTAGTTTTCACGCAACATTAATTCGATCACGAGACGACAGTTTTTGTTCTTTTACATCACGTTTTGGAATTCACGTTTACATGTTAATGTAAAGCTGGGTGGTTTTTAGTTTTTTTTCCCTCTTGGTATGAGTGGTCTCGTCAAAATCACTACAAGAGTTGTTATTTTTAGAAAATTATGATTTTGTATCATATCCTCTCTGGTGTTTAAAAAAAAATGTATAGCTGATTTCCCTGTACGAAATGACTCTATATTTTCAAGATGCCAAATGTATAAGGAAAAATTATAAAAAAGTGTAGAAGAAAAATTTTATGAGTAATGGTTGAAGGAAATATAAATTTATCATTGATCATATCAATTAAAAAAATGGAATGAAATGCACATATATATACATATACTTTTCAATTCCTTAATGGAAATATTAATGTTGTTTTACAATTGTCATAATTATCACTAAATAATTGTTATTTATATTTCTTTTTGTATTGTTATTATAAATTCAAATCAAAGCAAAGTTTTTGGCAACGGCACATAGCGAAACCAGTAAGAAATTTGGAATCCCCATCCGAAAAGGGACATTTTTTCTGGAGCATAAAAAAGCCCACCTCCCTACCTGTACCGAGATTTTATGCCCGGTAATTGTTTAAAAGTTGGAATCCCCTATGTTAATTTCAGGTTGTAAACCGGGGGGGGGGGGGCAATGAAATCCCCCCTATGGAAAATTTGAGATTACATGTTTTTAATGGTAAAAAAGTTCAATTTCCACCCAGAGCTCTACAATGTGAATGTCCCCCACCCCCCAGAGTCACAGAAATCCCTCCCGGAGAAAAGTGTCTGAATTCAACACTGGGAATCTTCCCCCCCCCCTCCCTCCCTGTGCGCCCGTTTCTATTCTCCGGAGCTGCAAAATTCCCGTTCGGAGAAAAATGTCAACACGGAGCGAAGTGAGCAGGGTAGATTTGGTCCAAAATTTCTAGCAAGGGAAAGGGGTAGGTGCCAGGATGCCCTGTTTAGATTTAACATTATCCTACTCCAAAAAAATATTTAACGTTTATTTAACTTTTCTGAGATACAAGTGTCTGTATTTAGGTGTGTTAAGGGTGTATTTCGATTCAAACTGCTTATTTTCCGATTTATTTTTGAATTCATTTTTGCTCTCAAATACACCAAACTTTCAAAATCTCTTATTTGGAAAGTGCACGAGGTGCCGTGATTGTCAATTCTTTGATAAATGCAGAAAATATTGCAAAAAAAGCAATCAAAAACGGCATTTCGGACCGATTTTTCCCATGCGGGAGTTTTAGTAACAAAAAAATGGTCATGCTGATAAGGTAATTGTTTATAAATCAAATTCTAATGAATTGAGCGCAAAATGACATCACACGGCACCTCATACATCCCTTGAAGAATCCCCTCAGAAAGTTCCATGTTTGTACTTTTAAAAATATGTCTGAAATTGTATCGGAAAATTTCGAGCTGTTGAAGGTGGAAAAGCGTTTTTTCGAATGCACCCTTAAATATAACATCCCTCTATTGTCCATCATAACTCTTTTCCAAAGACTAAGATCTGAATTCAACATTAGCTATTTATATGAATTGGGATTTATAAAAAAGTACATAATAATTTACTTATTACAGGAATCAGCAAATGGCAATAATTGATAATAATTGAATAATGATAATTGATAATGATTATAATTGATTAGTAGTTGCGGATACGAGAGGAATTGGAACCGCATGGTATGACTTCGTATCTAGTAGTGTCGCCATCTATTTTATAAAAGTGGAAGTAAAATGGAAAATAAATAACATGTACGATGTTTCAATATTTTTGCACGACCGTCATTATTTTATTTTTATTTATTTACTTATTTTAAAATACAGTGAAACCTCCCTGTGCGATAACCTCCATGAACGACCATTTTTTTATGGCAATGAAATTTATTCCCATAGGTTCAATACTAATTTTACCTCCATTCAGAGACCATCCCAGTTGAACTCCCTCCATGAACAACCAAGTTTTTTGATTAAAAAAAAAAAAAAAAAAAACACAAATTCTATTTTTTTTTTCTTTGGTCACTTGAAGAAGATTTTATTAGAAAAAGGTACTACTTGGTTATCCCATCGACCAAAAATCTACCGCCAAACTACAAGATTAAATGTCAATAATGGATGATCGTAAATGTCACATACACCTTACATTAAGCACAATGAACATGTTTATTACGTCTTGAAATTATTTTTAATTCGATTTTTTATTTCTAATTTTATTAATGTTCTGTTAATTTATTTATTTTTCCGTTATTTAAGCGAAATTTTATGTTAATTTGTATAATTTGGCGAATAGTTTAACGATTTGTATAATCTGGCGAAATTGGTCGACGGGATAACCAAGTAGTACCTAGAAAAATAATTCTGAAGAGTACATCATTCATAAAACTCCTAAGCTAAGTTTAGATTTTTTTTTTTCTCGATAATCCACTTTTGCAATGAATTTAACTCTGATGACAAATTATGAATGACGTTTCAATAAACTCTTCTGCCCTATTCTGTCTTGGAAATGTCAAAGAAATAGATAAGTAATAAAATCGACATTATTTGTTCCCATCAAAAAAAAAAAAAAAAAAAACAAAAAAAAAAAACATTTATTTACTGAATTTCGAAAATACTTGGAAATAAAGTTATAAACGATAAAACTGTAAAATGAAAGCAAACGTTTCATTTATTGAACTCTGCAGTAATTAACTGATATAATTAACTTTTGTTTTGAAACTTAGTTTATTTTATCTTTTTAAAAATGTGAAAAATAAATTTTAGTAACATTTATTGTTAATTATAAATAATTATAATAATGAAAATTTTTTCAACAATTAAAATTTAGATTTAAACATGATTTCCATTAAGAGACCAACCTCTCGAAGTGACCAAATTTTATTTGAATGGAACGCGATCGCTTTAAGGAGGTTTTACAGCATTTCTCTTATGGCAAATCACTGTAGACTGTTTTCCATAATTATATTAAAATTTAAGTTAATATTCTTTCAGGTAAGATTCTGGGTTGAATATTTCGGATTCGGATCAAGAAATGAAATTTTTTTCTGTAAGGTTTCTGGCTGATTTTTAAGAGTGTATTCCAATACAAACTGCTTATTTTCTGATTTCTTTTTAAATTCATTTTCGGTCTCAAGCGCATAAAACTGGCAAATTCTCTTATTTAGAAACTACTTAACGTGCCGTGTTTGTCGATTTTTTTTTTTTTTTTTTTTTTTTTTTTTTTGATAAATGCAGAAAACATTGCAAAAAATGCTGTCATTTTGAATCGAATTTTCCAAAGCAGGAGTTCTGGGAACAAAAAAAAAAAAAAAAAAAAAAAATCATACTAAGAAAATAATGATTCCATTTTTTAATGAACAGTTTCAACTTTTAAAGCGAAATTTGCACGATGATCGACCACGTTCGATTTTAGTGGGTGACTGTGGATTAGTGGATTTACCATTATGTTTTCCTGCTCCCAAATCTACATGTTTTCATACTTTTGGGTGTAAGAAAGCACAGTGGTAAATCCACGAGTCAACCGCTAAAATCGGGTTTTTTGGATGGTTTCCACCAAGATATGACTTGGAAGACTGATTGCGTTTTAATATTATATAAATACACTGCACTTATAGTTGTCGCCTGGTCCATCCGTCTGTCTGTCCGCTCTTAACAGCACAAAAACTATCCAACCAAATGGTTTGAAATTTAACGTATAGAACCGTTACAGAATTTAGACGAGTCATTTTAAGTTTTAGTGAAATAGAATCCAAACCTAAAAATATATTAATAGAAGTTATTCTATTAAATCCTACCAGACGCAATGAAATAAATGATATTCCATGATAGATTATGATTCTATGATTCTAGATTGCTATGGTCCTACTTGTAACGGATACATATTATTTTCCGTATCATTGAATTTTATACATAGAATGACAATAAATTTTAATGCAACAGCTATTGCACTATTGACTGAACGTTTAAAAAACTAGTTATAGAATGAACGCACCTCATTTGTCACGTTTGACGTACAATTTTTGACTTGCTGTAATTTCAGTTATAATAATTGTGAAATTGGGAATAGCAAAATAATAATAACCAACTAATAATAGCTTGCTAAGATGAGTATCAAATTTACATGATATTGTATTTATTACATCATGGTGAGTAATACATAATTAGATCTGTTCCGCCGGGGGTAAATTTACGAATTGAGATTTACCAATCCTAGATTTTCATCCGTGAACTCGATGAGGTGATTGTCTGTGCAACCGCCTCCCGGTCTATATAATATGTACATATGCATACACTACCATAAGCTGACCATAAGACTTTAACAAAATCTATCATATAATAAAAATGAGAAAATAAATGAGTAAATAAATACAAAAGTGAGTAAATAAGATTAAGAAAAGAAAGACAACAAAGGAAAATCATAAATGAAATGTATCCTTTGACTCGACAATAGTCTCTACTCAAGAAAGAAAAAAGGGTGCAGCTATTACATTTCTATCTCTAAAATCTGAGCTGAAACATACTCACTGAATAATTTTGCAATTAACACCGGTCCATAACACCTACTCCCGATAAACCAAAGGATATATTGACATTTTAATCTGTGTAAGGTCTAACAATGAATAAGTTTTTTTTCTTGTTGGCGTATTTTCCCTCCTGCTTCCATTAATCTTTGAAGTTCTTTGGTATGAGAAAGGCCAAGGTTATAATATACATACTATGTTTTTTCCTTTTATATTTTTAGCCGTCATTTGAAATTCTCGTCTACCCCCTCCCATCTAATTCGTAGTAAAAAATTCCAGCGTGACTCGATCCTACAAGGCCGTTAGGTCATCTGACTTTTGATACTTCCTCACGAAAATAACGGTTCTAAACGAAATGTCTATACAAACAAAATATTATTGATTCGGGATGTGAAGAACTTTATTTTAACCAGGAAATATCTTTGTTTAGTTAATACGTAAAGAAAGATATTTCCTTGTTGAAATAATCGGCCAAGGGTTTAGGCATTTATTGTATTTTTAAACCGCTTTGCCAGCATTAATATACAGGGTGTGCCAAAGGTTTTGCTCTGATTATAATAATTCATAAAAAAGCAATCGTTGAATAATAATGTAGCTTTGTTGTACACTATATGACCAAAGTTGACCGGCCACTGGCGATCTTAGACATTTTGTTAACAATCTAAATAGTACATGATGAATTATCCTGAAAATCCAGGTGTGTAAACATAATATTACAGGTCACATATCACCGGGAAGATTTTTTCTCCGTAGGGGACTGCTAACAAATGTAAAAAGAACGAATATCTTTTGGATAACCCTGTCAAAACACTAGTGTAGCAAGTTTTCAAACAATAGATCACGATTTCGTTTTTACGAGGACAGTATCTATACTCATAGAGAAATTAAGGTTTTTATAAAAATGATATAGTAAAATATCATAGTAAATAGTACATAAAAATGATCAATTACTTTTATTTCAATATTAATAAATAAATAGTGTTCCCCTCTCCTCTTTCTCTCTTTTAAATATATAAAGAACTTCCAAAAAATGTTAAAATGATATGCGCAAAAAGAAAAAAAAAAAAAAAAAAAAAAAAAAAGGTGCGTATAGTTTTAGCATAATATTTTATAAAAAATTTCGTATTTTTTAATCTCAGAAAAAGCTTCCATTATTCATCTATTAAATAGAATGATTGCAAATTCTATTGCAATGAAAAAATAAAAAATACATTTTCTAACCTGAAATACTGTTGCCAGACTTTTCTGGCAGGAGAGTACACACCTTTGTGAAGGGTACAAAAATCTTGAAAATATTTACAATTTAGATTTTTTTAAGCTTAGAAAATAATTCAGAGGCTCTTTTAACCCTTTATCTACCGACGGTACTTATAAGGTACTTATAATAAAAATCACTTATTATAAAATTCTTTTAATACGTCGATTAGTTGTAATACTGTTTAGAATGAGTTACAGATACATTACTTTATTTTGTTCAAAAAGCATTATTGGTTACACAAAACAAACACATTTTTAAAACGATGAATTCTTTTGTCTTTGTATCTTTTCAGCTTGCTTGGCGCTGAGGGAGGGGGGTGGGGAGTTTTCAATTAGGAAATATTTCTATATTTATATTGTAAGAACATCCTATTTGTACATTTTATAATTCTACAAAATATTAAGAAAACAATTTAAAATAAAAGATTTGAGTGGGGTTATAAATATTGCACAAAATCCCCGTAAATTTAATTAATCCTTCAATCTTTCTAAAATCCTTCAAAAATTTATTAAATGATTATCCAAATCTTTTAATTTAGTTTAAACAATTTACGTAAAATGCTTTAGAATGTAAAATTTTCATGAATTCATAATGCGGTAGATAAAGGGTTAAATAAAAAACTATTTTTAAATACAATAATTAGATCAAAAGACATACCTTTTTTATGTAGAAATACGTCTATGCTTAAATAAGGTTATTTAAAATTTTAAATCCATTTATCTTCGAATATATATTTTTCAAAATATGCAAAATGCCTTATTCTTTTAAAAAATATATATAATATCTATTATGATTAAAATTAATAATTTTTTTAAATTCTTAATTTTAATTTTTTAAATGATATATGTTTGAAAGGAATATGTATGTAATACATTTAAATATACATTTCAAAGAGAAAAAAATGTGGAAATTTGAAAATAAATTCTAGAGACAAATTAACATTTATTCCAAAATATGGCTAAAATTAGTAATTTTTAATTGTAATTTTTTTTAAAAATAATTTCAGTTTGAAAAAGCATATGTATATAAATATACATTTCAAGAGAAAAAAAAATTATAAATCAAAAAATAAACAAATAAATAACTTTTTGCGTCCCAGACATCTTAATAAAGTTTATTTCCAATAAAAAAAAAAAAAAAAATGCTTTTTTAAATGATATTTAATCCAAAAAGTGTTCTTGCACACAATGAATTACGCTAAAATGAAAATGAAACAAAACTTGAACTTGGCAAAAGGCCTTTGCTTAGATTTAATTTTGTTTTATTTATTTACATATTAAACGGTAGCTTTTCGCGAAACTGCAATAAGACCGACAACAAAGGCCGCTATTCATACTCGTAATATGTGTCATTCGTCTTCAGTTTCCAAGTCTCGATGTCGTCCTCATTTCTTGCGTCTAAGTTTAGTAAATTACGACACTCTTAGCAAACTTCATTTTAGTTTTATCTAATTGGCTTCATTCATGAAATGTTTGATAGTAAGCTCTTAAGTAGTTATTACAAAACGAGACGGCGGAGTTAGTTGTTAGTTATTGTAAGAGAGCTAAATTTAGTAAATTTTCAGGAATGGAAAGATGCATCTATCCATTTGTAAAATATTATCAAGGTAGTATTTTTAGGTGCTTTCGTAATTATATAAATACACTGCATTTATAATTGTCGCCTAGTCCATCCGTCTGTCTGTCCGCTCTTAACAGCACAAAAACTATCCAACCAAATGGTTTGAATTTAATATATAGAACCGTTGCAGAATTTAGTCGAGTCATTTTAAGTTTTAGTGAAATAGAATCCAAACTTAAAAAGATATTAATAAAACTTATTCTATTAAATCCTACCAGACGCAATGAAATAAGTGATATTCCATGATAGATTATGATTCTATGATTCTAGATTGCTATGGTCCTAATTGTAATGGATACATATTATTTTCCGTATTTTTGAATTTTATATATAGAATGACAATAAATTTTAATGCAACAGCTATTGCACTATTGACTGAACATTTAAAAAACTAGTTATAGAATGAACGCATCTCATTTGTCACGTTTGACGTACAATTTTTGACTTGCTGTAATTTCAATTATAATAATTGTGAAATTAGGAACAGCAAAATAATAATAACCAAAAAATAATAGCTTGCTGAGGTGAGTATCAAATTTACATGATATTGTATTTATTACATAATGGTGAGTAATACATAATTAGATCTCTTCCACTGGGTGTAAATTTACAAATATATTATGCCTAATCAGTATGTAATAATATTATACTATGATTATTGCTGTTGTTATAAATGTTACATTGGAATTAGTAATATAATATGCTATTATTACTATAATTATTATTATTATTATTATTATTATTATTATTATTATTATGTGTACCGATGATGAAAATTTTACGAGTATAATCTTGTAAAATTAAAAAATATCGTATAGTAGATGCAAAAAAGTACATTAATGTTTAATTTGCATCCAAATTTAGTATATATTAGGGCACACTTAGAAAACTTCATCTTAGTTTTATCTAATTGTCCTGAACTGAAATGTTTAATAGTATGCTGTTAAGTAGTTGTTGCAAAACGAGTCGGTTGAGTTAGTATAATAAGAGAGCTAAATTTAGTAATTTTTCAAGAATGAAAGATGCAGCCATTTATTTATTTGTAATAGGTAGAGCAACACTATGCTATTTTTGAAACTGCAGTTATAATGATTGTAACATTATAAATAGTAAATTAATAATAACCAGACAACTTGTCAAGGTGAATCTGAAATGTACATAATATTATATTTATTACATCAAGGTGAATAATATATTATTACACCTCTTCTACTGGATCGTATACGACTATATGTTTACATAATATAGTTGTAAATTTTTAAAAATTGAAAAGCGCAGCTATGCATTTATAATACTTTAGGTGGCAAGTTTCGGATTTATTTCAAATAAATCTCATTTAAAATAGAAATTTTAATTCATAAAATGTGTGCTTTTATAGAATGCTTATTCAATTTCATTTAATAAGTAAAATTTTTGGTGCAAAATAATGTTTATTTTACTTATTTTAGCTATGTAATACGTAGATTATCAAGATATTACTTTTGCATTTATAGTTATAATAATTGTAAAAATAAAAACTGTAAAATAACAATAACCAAACCAAAATTTCTTGCCAAGGTTATGACGAATTTTAAAGTTATTACATGACGACATTACGTTTATTCTATCAAAGTGAGTAATACATTATTAAATTTCATCCACTGAATTAAGATAATAATAATAATAATAATATATTTAAAACTATGCATAATGATGCTGAAATTTTTACAAATAAAATAAATAAAAATGAATTTTACTTTAAATGTAGAATTTATTTAAACTTTTATAAAATTTTTAATAGTAAGCTGCTAGTAATTGCTACAAAACAAAACGGTAGAATATAATTACAATAAGCAATATAAATTTAATATATTGTTTTAGGAAGGAAAAATGTAAATAGGCATGTGTACTGCATAGAGTAGCAAGCTACTATTTTGTGAAATTATAATTACTAGTACACCGAACCCGGGGTTCCCGGGTCGCAGAGTAAAGGTGAGAAACTTTTTTAAAAATTAAAATTGAAAAGTCTAATAAATTTTTCCTACGTAATATGCTTTTTAAACTGCCAACTAATTCCAAACAGCAATTTTATATGAAAAATATTAATTATGTTATCATATAAAGCTTTGAAAATTATCGGTACTTCCGTATTAGACGCAAGATAGAATTTATTAGCCAAAGATCTTGCCAAAGAATAAAATTGCGTTATTTCAGTTTATAAAATCAACTAAGAAAATAAATACACAAATATTCTTTAAAATACATTTTTGTAAAGATTAATTGATGTATTTTTTGTAAATCAAGTTTGCAACGAACTAAAAGTTATTAAATTGATAGGAAAAAACGAAATAAAACCAACAACATTCACTGGGTTTTATAGCCGACGATATTTTGACATAACACGTTTTTAATTACTATTTTTTTCGGTTGCTATGAAAAAACGGCAACTAAAATATACAGTGATCTGTTATTTTTCACGTAGAAAAGAGATAAATGGAGGTGAAGTATGCAATTAAAACGGTTTCATGGGCGTTGTTCTTCCAGTTTAAGTCTCTTATTCGGGCCAAACAAAACAATCTCTAAGAACAGAGACCGAATCCTTTAACATCATTTTTTCTCTAAATGAAAAAAAAATAATTATTATGTTTTAGCATTATAAAATAGCATTTCATTGTATTATGAATTAAAACTGTATCGCTAAAAATTTTCCTTTTTTGCGAAAGCACGTGGTTGTGTTTGATGCAATGCAGCGAATTTTAGAGATGATTTTTTAGCGTCACCTGCAGCCACCAAACTGCATCGCTATTCATCTTCCCTTTTTTTTTACTCTATGGATATTTTTCCTTTTTTCCAAACACAAATGCGATACTTAAGTTGCCACCATTAGAGAAAATGAACTAAAAACTATAAAAAGATTAATATCTCAAAAATAAATTGAGATGCAGTTTTCTAACAAACTGCATTTAAACGTGCATATTTTTCTGCATACGATGGTATAAATGTCGAAAACTTGCTATGTCTAGAAGTTTAAAATTTTACAATAGCGAAAATTGAAAAATTAAAATTTCATCGAAAAGTGTTGCCATTCAAAACATGACGTATGCGTTACGCACAGATACGTTTGGCCTTTATTATATAGATTATGACAATAACGATAGTGAAATAATAACTGTTATTTTGTTTGCGTAGGTTATGGCGAATTTCAAAATTATTTTAAAACATTCATTTATTATATCATGATGAGTATGATACTGTTGAATCTTTTTCGTTTATGTTAATAAGTAAACTCACAGTAAAGCCTATTTTATACATAACAATTAAAAAGGTTTAACTAATAAGAATGTATTTATTAAAATACAACACATTGCTCAGTGGTGCACAAAACAGGAATTTTAATATTCATTTGTACAATTAAAATAAAATAAAACTATCAACGTTTCGCGCCGTCTTCTGCGGGAGTCTTCAGGAAAATATGATAATGGAAGGACTAAGTTTGCATCTTGATCGAGAGATAATATTCCTAATAAATTAAATTTTAAATGAATTAAAATTTTAAAAATGTTGCCACTTACACGTGAGTAAAAATTAAAATATTGCAACGAAATAAAATTTTAAGATTTTATGAGGTTATGCCATATTTTTGGTATATTGTAGGATAAATTTTCATTACATGGTTTATTTTCTCGAGCGATGATTTCGATAGATTCTCTTATTTTACCTAGAACTGGGTTATTGCACGGAATTACGATTTTGGCCTCATCAAAGTTATTCCGTTATCGCTATTCCATTTTCCGTTATCATATTTTCCTGAAGACGCCCGCAGAAGACGGCGCGAAACGTTGATAGTTTTATTTTATTTTAATTGTACAAATGTATATTAAAATTCCTGTTTTGTGCACTACTGAGCAACGTGTTGTATTTTAATAAATACATTCTTATTGGTTAAATTTTATGGTGCAACTGTCCTGTATATATTTATAATTAAAAAAGTGTTAAGCAGTTACTTTCTAAACAATCAAAACTTTTTTATCAGATAGAACACAAGAATAAAATAATTGTTAAACAGTTTTAAAAACTAAAACATACGCTTTTATATCAGGTCAGACTAAAAAGTTTAAAATGTTTTTTTGGTTGCATAGTTAAGGTTTTCATATGTGTTTCAGTGATTGTCATGCGCCTAGGGTGTCAAGCGACTTTTTAATTTCTCAAATTGCCTTTGATCCGTTTATCAGGCTTTTTATTTTTTTTTATATAATTTTAAGCGACGACTTTTTAAATTGTTCAATTGTCATCGGTTCTCAATAAGTGTGCAAAATTTCAATTTAATCCGATGTTTTAAAGTGGGTGAAAATAGCGTTCAAAGATTCCGTTATATGCATACATACAGGTGAAGCTAATAAAGGCGTGTTAAAAACATGAGTGTAAACGGAGGCAGAGGAGTTGCATATGCATCCCCCCCCCCCCCCCCAGAGATTGAAATTTTATTTTTATTTATCTATGAGGATTTTGATGAAATAAAATAGTAACTTTTCTGTCAGGATTTACAATAGTTAAACATTAAGCAAAATAAATAAATAAATAAATAAAATTTAAAGATGAAAGTGTTCTTATTTATCATAAAAAGGCGTTGCCTTTTCGAAATTTAAAAAGAAAAGAAACCTTGCCCCTCCCCCTTGATTTTTTTTCTGCATGCACTGAAGTACATATTTTCTATGAGTAAGTTGACCAATCGTTCTCGAAATTCGAGGACATTTTTCAAATTTGGGGACTAGAGTTCTCGTAGTTTATAACTTAAAACACGTTTTTCATTTTTAAACAAGTCTAAAATTCCACGTGAGGCGTAGCAAATGAGGTGCGTTCGTACTATAACGAACTTTTAAATATATATACAGTCCTTCGGATACAAAACAGTATCTGAAATCTTTTATGTGCCCCTGTAAATACTAAATGGTTTCTATTATACAGGAATTAACTTGTAGTAAACATCATCGATGTATATCCATTTCATAAAATGTGAAATAGTTTAATATAATTAAAACGCACCCCAAACAATGTTTCCCCTTATACGATTATGTGATAGAATATTTTTCTGAGGCCCTGTATAACAAATTTTCTTTGCACAACAGATTGTACAGGATGTATATTTTAGTATGTATTTCATAGACGCATATGAATTTTATTATGTTCGAAAGAGTGTAACATCATTAAAATGCACTTGAAACTATTTTTTCCCATTGACCGTAATGCAACAGAATACTTTTGATTGTCCTTGTAATTGACTAATGCAGCCAATTTTCATAAAATTTGAAATGACTCGAAAAATTATGTAATAATTATACATTTTAAATTTCAAACGATTCGGTTGGATAGTTTTTATATTATTATATGTGGACAGACGGACAGTTTGTCGGATTAAAAAGACGACTATAGGAGTTACGTATTTACATATATGCCGTATTTACTCGTGTATAAGGCGCACTTTTTTTTCCAAAAAATTAGAGTAAAACTCCTAGGTGCGCCTTATACACGGAATATTTTTTTACTGTTGGATGTAGTTGAACGATATACATATGAAACAAGAAATTATTCAAAGAAGATATTATAACTCGGAAAATGTAACTTAATTGAAGTATTACTATTTATTTCATTCCTTGCAGTTTTTTATTCAACAGAGCTTATGACATTATCTAAACGCTAATTAGCAATTCTCTTTAGCGTCACTCATTCCTATTTCCCATCATTCTCTTACAACCCGAAGTCTAAAAATGCATTTTCGTCTTGCTTTCTGGTTTGATGTAATGTTTGTTTCGACCTTTTTTTTTTTTTTTTTTACTGAAATTCATTCGGTCATTCTTCATTAGCGTATCAAATTTATGGTGCGCTTTATACCCGAGATTTTAAGAAATCGCCATTTTTACTTGTAAAGTAGGGGTGCGCATTATACACGCGTACGCCCTATACACGAGTAAATACGGTATATACGACCGCACCACAAAAAAGGGGAGGGGGAGGAACAAAGGGGAAAAAATCAAGCTTAAAAAGTTATAAAATTTAAAGTTATGGAAGTTATAAAATATTCACATTAGAAATTTTTGTCACCCTTATCTATAGATAACACATTGTTCTCCTTCTTTGATTATTTTTAAATTAAAGTAGCCTCGGAATCCCACAGATTGCAATTGAAAAGAAAAAGAAAAAGCAGGTAAATTCGTCTTTTCTAATTGACTGTGAGGTATAATCGGTATGCCATTAACGCAAACGACGAAGGTAACCTCCGCCACATTGAAAAGATCTGGTTTTTACGGTTGTTTCATTTACCGCTACGCGAACCGGTTTCGTTATTCAGCCTCTTAATACTTTTTTTCACACTAGACGTTAATCGCTGGAAAGTCTGACTGATGAGCAACCAATCACATAGAATCTTAGCAAACGCGTCGAAAAGCAAAAATCCAATTCTGTGCCCTTCAACATACGAAGCAATAAAGATATTTAATAATTAAAAATATATTTCAATACTAAAAAATTAAATCTCAACCAGCATTTTTAAAAAATGAGAATGGAAATAGTAATTTCAATTTCCATCATCCCTGAGCACCCTATTTAAGATAATTTTTAAATACATGAATGTAAAAAGGAAAACTGAATTAAAAATGGACTTTCGTGGGGTAGGAGAGGAGGGGGGGAACAGCCTATATGTTAATGGAAGTAATCATCAGTGTTTGATCCGCCTTTTTAAGGTTGACTATGAATAAAGTATTAATCAAAACAGCAAAAGCTCAAAATAGAGCTACAATATAAAAAATTAAATCAAAATTCTATACGCTAAATTTTTCTTTCTTTCTTTTTCTTTTTTTCTTTTTATTCTCATCAATATGTTAAAAAATGTACGAAACTTAAGAAATAAGTAAATAGTAAACAAATAAAATAAAATAAAATAGAATAAAATAAAATAAAATAAAATAAAAATAAAATAAAATAAAAAGCTTTAAAATTCCTATTTTTTTTTCTTTTGAATTACAAAAATGGGGTTTTCATGCTATCATAGAAAATGGCTAGAACTTTACAATTAATTCTACTTGAGTAATTGCAACTACTGAAGAATACGATGCGGATTTAATTACAAATATCCACAAATTGGCAAATATAGCGAACCGTTTTGACACATGCTCTAGTAAAAATATTTTTGGCTACAAAAACATTTGAACATACATACGTAAAGCTGAAGAAATATTAAATTAGATTAACACTATAGTTGATATATGATATTCGGAATCAACGTCAACACAAATAAGATTATAATTTTTTTTGCAATAAACAATATTTAAATTTTTTTTAATTAGTATTTGAAATTACAATTGCTAATTTTTTATTAATTTCACCTCTATTAAATTATTATAAAAGAAATCTGAAATAAGATAATAAGAATAAAATTTTGAACCTACAACTCCCAGCTGAAATATTTTCCTGGATAAAAGCCTTGAAGATCCCTTCTCCCCCCCCCCCTTCTCACACACAAGTGATGAAACGTTATCAGTTTCTCTCTTTCATAGTGTTTTATTATTTTAAAACGGTTGTGAACAGTCAATTTTACTATTTTTTTTTTTTTAATTCGTTAAACTAAAGGAAATTTTAATCAAATTTTGAAATCAATAGAAATTTTAAAACGTATATACTTTTTAAGCAGTCCTCCAGTTTATTTCAAGCTGCTCCGCAAGTTGGGAAAATAATTAATAGAAAAATAGATACACACACGGAAACACTCTATAAAGTAGAGATATAATGATTGCATAAATGTCACTTTGTTATCGAATTTCTCGTTTGAGTATTTTTAAAAGTTTTTTTTTTTTTTTTTTTTTTTTTTCATTGGATACCTGAGCTCTTCTGTAATATAACTATTAATCTTTAATATAACTATTAATCTTTAATGTAACTATTTTTTAACTTTACGATTTTGGTTGAAGATTTCTCTTAAGTACTATTAGTTTCAAAACCAGTTTAAAAAATGACAGTACCTTTAAAAAAAAAAAAAATCTGCAACCAGAATCGAAAAAGTAAAAAATAGTCATTATTGATTGAGCCAATGCAAAATACCAATGCCTATACAGTGCAAAAAAAAAAAAAAAAAAAAAAAAAAAAAAACCTTTTAAAAATATTTAATGTGAAATACTGCTCATTGGTTTAAAATTACGGAGCGGGTGTTTTCAAGTGAGTGAAAAGTCCCCTTAACCCTTTCCGGCACACTGTTCCCAGTTTGGAATATCTAATTTTAATTCAAAACTTGCAAATGGCTCCATTAATTTTTTAATAAAATTTTCCTTTCACATTGAAAGCTTAAATTAAGGGATTCTTAATTTTGAAAAGAATCCTTTGTAAATTCCAGTGACAGTAGATAATTTCTCATTTTACTAACAGAATTTGTCCGTGCCGGAAAGGGTTAACTGAAATTTTAGTTACTACTATTATTGCCAAATCCCCTGAGTAAGATTACTCCTTTTTTTTCTATATTTTCTAAACTGGCAAAACTTTGGCGAATCTTTTTCGTTAACAGACTCTGAATGGTTGCTCGCAAACCGAGCTTAACAACTGTTAATGTCTAGTCTTTTTTTGTTGTTTTCTTTCATCCTTTATCTGTAGAAACCTCCCTTCTCAGCAGACGATTCCGAATTCCTAAATTGGCCTTCCATTTGAGAAATATCTGCTTTTACCTTCATAACTTTATTTATTTACTTGTTTATGTTTTGATTTATCTTTAGCTTTTCGTCTGATCAGGTTCCATAAACATATTGTGGAAATATTTGTTATTTGTTTCTTATTACATCCATTTGTTTTGGTTGTAAGTTTAATTACAGAGGTTAAGACGTAATGAATAAATTTTTCTTCTTTGCATATTTCGTGAATTATCTAAAGATATGATTTAATCTGTTTGCTGTTTGCACGATGACCTATTATAGAGTTGTTGTCCTTTAAATGCTGCTAGATAAATTTAATGTAGATTCGTTTAATTTAGCACGGTATTAAAAAAAAAAAAAAAAAAAGAAAAAAAGAAAGAAAAAAAAAAAAACTCGTAACTGCATAAATTTTACACAATGTTTTTTTCCTTTTAATTTCTTTCTGCATTTTTAGGTGCGTTCGTAATTATATAAATACTTAGCACCTATAGCCGACATCTGGTTCGTCTGTCTGTTCATATACAACATCGCAAGGACTACCCAACCGAACGGTTATCGTTGCAGAATTGTCAAATGTCTCCAGTCAGTTCAAATTATTATTAGTTCACAGGCTATCCAAAGCCTGAGAGCTTATGTGCCCGCGCGTCCGTTCTGTATGTATATACGTGCGTACTTACGTAACGCGATAATTCATGATAAAAATATCCGATTTACATGAAATTTTGGATATAGGCTCATTATGATAAGATGCTTCCCTGATTAGTTTTGAGAGTTCATTCGATTAGTATAAGAAGGTGGATGGGGGCTATTGCCCCTCCCTTTAATTTATATAAATGAGTTTTTCATGCAGATTTAGTAGATTTCATTCACATCTTAGATGTAGGATCATTCTAATGAGGTGCCTCCGTGATTAGTATGGGATGTTCATTGGATAAGTTTAAAGAAGGGGAATGGGGAATGGGGGTAATTCCCCAATCTTAATTTAGGTTTTCACGCAAAATTTACTGATTTGCTTCAAATTTTGTATATAGGTTTATTCTGAAAAGGCGCTTTACTGATTTGTTTTTGGAAATCACTGGATAACTATAAAGGGAGGATAGGGGTAACCACCCCTCATAATTCATGTAAATGGTTTTCATGCAGAATTAACCGATTTGTTTCAATTTTTGGATACAGGTTCATAGTAATAAGAAGCTTCGCTCATTTGTTGTGGTGTTCTTCTGTTAATTATAAAGGGGTGTATGGGCGATTACCTCCCCCTTAAGTTAGCTAAATAGAGTTTTATGCAGAATTAACCGATTTGCTTTAAATTTTGGATGCAGGTTCTTTCTGATAAGTTGAATTGCTGAACAGTTTTGGAGGTTTTATTGTTAATTATAAAGGAGGGAACGGGGGACAACGTCTCTTAAATTACATAAATGGGTTTTTATGCAGAATTATTCGACTTGCTTCGAATTTTGGATACAGGTTTATTATTTGATAAAGCGTATCTCTGATTAGTTTTGGGGCTTCAATGATTAAGTATAAAGAAAGGAAATGGAGGGATACTTCCTTCCTTATTTTTTTCGAAAGGCATTATTATATAAAGCTGTAATAAACAATTAGTCTGCATAGCCTGTGAGCTCTATGCCATCAGTTTAACTGTGCATCATTCTTTTTATTTTAAATATAGAATTCATTTATAAGTCTAAAATTTTAGTCTTTGAAAATATCATTTTCCGACTGGTCGTTGTAATTTGTTAAATTACATTTTTTCCGGTGTTGCATTTTGGTGAAACTTTACATTACATTGGGTGAAACTATGCTTCTGCATTTACCGACGGATACATTACATTATCAAGTAGACATTTTCATATTCAAAAAATGTGTTTTGTAGACAAAAAATAAACAATATTGATATTAACCCTCTAATACCCATGATAGCATGTATGATATCAGAATTACTTCCAAACTAGAGCAATTTTTAATTCAGAGATTATAAGTACACAATAGAAATTTTAAATAGCAATATTTGATTTACTTAATAAAAGACATTCCGTATTTATATAAAGCAATAATTATCATCGAAATTATGTAGTATGAATTCATATTTTCTGAATTAAGGATTTTCTAGATCATAACCATAAGAATAATTCGGGTTAACATTACAATCAGTGGCGCCAACCTATATGGGCCCATGGGGCGCGAGCCCACCCAATAATTTGATATCTCCATCCACCCATTATTAATTGAGCCCACCCAATACGTAATACAATAATTTTGTATTGGTTCAAAATTTTCTGAGCCCACTCAGCATTTTTCAAAAGTTGGGGCCACTGATTACAATTACAGTTAAACCTCGTTAACATGAGCACGCTTAACATGAATTACTTTTAACATGAATTGTTTACACATATACACGTCCCCTATAAAAACGAATACAAAGATTTGGTACTGATAACATGAATTTATTGTTACATGAACAAAATTTTGATTCCCCTTTAGGTTCAAGTTAACGAGGTTCAACTGTAATATTATTTCATTACAGTTGCATGCATAAATCAAACGCAGCCAAAATTATTTCATTGAGAATGGATAAAGCATCCTAAAAATCAATATTCCACTTTGAGAAAACCAATTAATTACTACTACAAAAAATAATCAGAAACGTTTCCGAAATTCAGAGACAGCAAAAGAAAATTTTCTTTTACAAAAGCTTATATCTCGAAAATTCATTGGTTTCTGGAGTTTGTACAGTTAAAGAATGCTTTTTGGAAATATGCGTATGTCGGAAGACGTTATTCTATATTTTCGCTTCAGGTTACTTTGTATTTTCGTAGATTAATACTTTTTTTATTACAGTGAAATTTCAAGCATGGAAAATAAAACCGAGTGTAGGCATAGTATTTTTAGAGGGCGTAATAGAAACATCCAAGACATTGCCTCACCAACCACTGGTGACATAATATTCAGGTCATAACATCTCCCATATCCTGTGCCATGACTTCCTCTTGGTACTAAATTAAAATTTAGATAGAGGGAGCCAAGAAAGTGTCGTTTGATAACCTACTGGCATATTTCTTTCTACACGAGCGGATAAGATAAAATAAGAATACACCACGGCACACACGTATTTTTAGCTGGAGCGGGTCGAATGGGAATTTTGGGTAGACGGAGACCCCCTAAATTAAGAAACAGTGTCTTTGTGGTGGCTCGTGATTAGGTAACACGGCATAATAAGTCGGCAACCTTCCACTGTTCATCGCCTCCATAATCGTAAGAATCGTTCTTAAATGACTGAATCGGTGCCAGGGATGTAGTGGAGGGTATACGCCGTATACCTTCTGAAATTTTATAAGGAGTGCCGTATACTCCCTTGTTTCTCAAGAAAGCTATAGTATGCACACTCTAGGGTACACGCTCTGCCTTGAGCGTATACCTTCTGCTCAGAGCGTAAACCGTCTGTTATTTTTACGACTACACCACTGATCGGCGCAAAAAGTTATATATATATTTAGCTCACCAATTTTTAATAGTAGAGCTATGCCTATCTTGATGCGGTTGCAGTTAGTGCGAATTTCAGTTAGTGCAGTAAATATTTTTACTTTCTTCTATCTTTACAAGAAAAAAGTGAAAAATTTCGAAAGCCGGTTTTCGACGGATTGATACATTTTAGGGGTCAGTGAACTCGAAAAACATGTTTTTACAAAATGTCTGTCTTTGAGTCTGTAAGTCTGTCAGTCTGTCTGCATCTGACAAAATTTTTGTGGGCGGTCTATCGCAAGAGCTGATACATGGAATTTTATAAAACTTTAGATTTTGTTAGGCCTTGATATAAACTAGATCTGATTAGTTTTTGGTGTACATCACTCAAGAAGTGGCGCTGCTATGCTGCACTATTTACAATTTTCACAATAGTCATATCTGAAGAATTTGTGCATGGCTTTTCATAAAATTTTAGATTAAATTAGTAGTTGATATAACATGGTGCTGATTACAATTTGGTGCAAATTGCTCAGCAGGTGGCGCTGCCAATGTGCATTATTAGTATTAGTGATTATTGCAATAGCTCTATCTCAAGAACTAATGCACAGGGTTTCACAAAACTTTAGATTCTGTGAGACCTTGATATAAATTAGATTCGATTAGTTTTTGGTGTATTTCGCTCAACAGGTGGTATTAACATGCATAAAATAGAAGAAAGATTTGGGATTGCCACATCTGACTAGTTTAAATGCAGAATCATTTTAGAATTCAAACATTTAAGTATTCGCTTAAAATAATTAAATTCGCTCAAAAAAAAAAAAAAAAAAAAAAAATTATTTAATTACTAATTTTTAATAGAACAGTTATTCCTATCTTGGTGCGGTTTCAGTTAGGGCGGCAAACCTTTTTAAAATATGGAATCGTTTCAGAATTCAAGCATATAAAAATTCGCTAGAAATAATTAAATTCGCGCAAAAAAAAAAAAAAAAAAAAAAAAAAAAAAAAAAAAAAACTATTTAATCATTTTAATAATAGAGTTATTCCTATCTTGGTACGGTTTCAGTTAGTTGCGATACACTTTTTTAAAATGCGGAATCGTTTCAGAATTCAAGCATTTAAAAGTTTTGTTTGAAGTGATTGAATTCGCTCAAAAAAAAAAAAAACATTTAGTCAGCAATTTTTAATAGTAGAGTTATTCCTATATTTGTGCGGCTTCAGTTAATGCGGTAAACCTTTTTTTTTTTTTTTTTTTTTTTTTTTTTTAATGCGGAATTGTTTTAGAATTCAAGCATTTAAAAATTTGTTTGAAGTGGTTGAATTTTCTCAAGAAACAATTTAGTCAGCAATTTTAATAGTAGAGCTATTCCTATCTTTGTGCGGTTTCGATTAATGCGATAAACCTTTTTTTTTTTTTTTTTTTTTTTTTTTTAAATGCGGAATCGTTTCAGAATTCAAGCATTTTAAAATGTGTTTGAAGTGATTGAATTCGCTCAAAAAAACATTTATTCAGCAATTTTTAATAGTAGAGGTATGCCTATCTTAGTGCGATAAACTTTTTAAAATGCAGAATCGTTTAAGATTTCAAACATATAAGAATTCGTTTGGAATGTTTCATTCGCTCAAAAATAGCATGTTGTCACGAATTTTTAACAATACAGGTTTACCTCGGTTTGTGCCGCTTAAGTTAGTGCGATTTTTAGTTAATACGGTAAACTTTTTAAAAATTTAGACATTCAAGAATCGTTTTAAATGATAGAATCCGCTCCCGCGCGCAAAAACTAACAAACAAACAAAAACTATTTAGTCACCTGTTTTTAATACAAGTTTCTTTCACTTAGTGCGGTAATTTTTTTAATTTTCCCCTCGATTAGTGCGGGAAAAATTCAACCAATACGCAAAAAACAAAAAGGTTTTATTTCCCCAGCAAGATGGTATTAAGTTTTAAAAGCAAAAATTTTATAAAATACTACAAAAAATAAATAAATAAATAAAATAAATAAAAAAAAATTATCAAAAGCTTTTAAAAATTAATTTTAGTGATTTATCTATTTATTTGCGAAATATTGGGATAAAATTTACACACAATTTAAGGAATTTTCTGTTTGCATTCAGGTAAAGATAAATTTGCCTTTAAGAAAAAATAAATAAATAAATAAATAAAATGTAGCAGAATTTTATCAACTTGTTGATTATTCATCAACTAAAGTGAAATTTTTTCTAATAAGGGCAGAATTTATTATTATTATTATTATTATTGTTAACTTTAAACATAAGTTACAAAGGATGAAAATATAAATAATGGGATGTTTAAGCACTAGATAGAACGAGAGTAAATATTTAACCGATTATATCCGGAGATAATGAAGCGAAGAATGGACAAAAAGGAGTACTTGAAGTACTTCTTTCAAAGATAAGTTCACTCTTTTTATTTTATTTTTTTCTTTAACCATTATTTAGAACACGAAGGGGAAAGGAAAGCTTTTGAATTGCAAAAGGTGCAAAAAGGCTAGAATTGTTTTTTAACAGTATATAAGAGCTGTGAGTTAAATTTGGGATGAAATTAACTGAGAAAAAATTCATCAATGGAATTTTAAAAGATATAATATCTGGAGTGATATAAAATAGGGTTCAGGAGGGGGGGGGGGATTTTCAGAAAATGAATCATATTCCGGGAGGTGGCAGCACAGACAATCACCTCATCGAGTTCTCGGATAAAACTCTAGAATTAGTTAAATCTCGACTCGCATATTAAAATGCAATCGGTCTGCCCACTCCTATCTTGGTGGAAAACATCTAAAAACACGTTGTTAGCGGTTGACTTATAGGTTTACCGTTATGTTTTACTGGATAAATTTACGACTCAACCGCTAAAATCGCGTTTTTAAGTGTTTTCCACCAAAATATGAGATGGGGACCGACTGCATTTTAATATGACTGAACAGTACCTGAACTGAAAAAATCCAAACTCACACCGTATATACTGTTAAAAATTTGAAACTTTTGCTGCATCGTCATTCCACCTCTTTTATAGAATATATCTATTTTGACTAATTAGAATGCTTCATAATACAGTGAAGTAACCTTTTTCTATAAAAGCGGTGGTGTGATGATGCAGCAAAGTTTCAAATGTTTAACAATGTACCCGAACAGAAAGAATCAAAACTCAACCCGAAACCGATATGGACTCGAAATGTTTAAAATAAACCCGAACAAAAATTACTGTCAATCGGACCTGAGCCAAATCACGGGTCCAGTCGGGTGCGGATAAATCGGATAACCCAACTCGTTGCAGGACTTCAATTACCAGTAATAAAAATAATTTTTGTTTATTTATTTATTTATTTTGAAGGATACAACACCTATATCTTAGAGATGTAATTAGTAGCACACTCAAAGAATGTAATATCCATATCATAGAACCTGATGAGGAAATATATTAGGGGAATAAAAAGAAGCAGTTCAAGGTTTATGCAACATCTGATAGAAAATGCTTCACTTTATCGTTTCCTTTTGGTCACACTCGGTAATTTTGATCGCACTCAATAAGGACAGTTATGTGACGAAAATCTCCATCCTTCCAAATAAATATCAGCTGTCTATATGACTAAAGCAGACACATGGAAGGGTTTTTTAATTCTTTTTCCTCTCTTCCTGACTTTTTTTTTTTTTGCTTCAGAAAGTAGGGCGAAATTTAGTATTGCGGAAGGGTATTTCCCCAACATAATTTATCCGCAGACGCCTTTACTTGTTTAATGACATAATGACGTTTATTAAAGAAGAGATAGAAACAAAAATGGTACTTAGCCGGCTACACCTATCTTGAACTCTGCGGTGATTCTTTGATCTCGTCAATGAAAACAGAGAACATTAAAATTCATAAGACATTAAAAACTATGTATATTAAAAACCTCTCCAGTCGGAACATAGTTAGTCCAAAATTATGAATAATTGAAATTTATTTATTTATTTATTTTTTGGCTTAAAAAAATACGAATTTTATTCATAATATTAAAAATTTTCAATAAAGTATAATAAAAAATGTACATTAATTATATAGCAATGTACAAGTAAAACACAACACAATAGTACATTGGATTGCTTACTGGTATGACAGAAAACTTCATTCATAGTCCGATTGTGTGAAATCAGTCACATTTTATAATACCATAAAGCTAAAGAATTGTATTTATTAGTAAATTTAAATATTGCTTATATTTAAATATTTACGTCCCATGCGACCTAAATATTTAATTTTAATTAATTATTATACATAGTTTTACATGTATTGTTCAGTATAATAATACAATTACTGGAATGATTTATTGTTCGGATAATAATAATAATAATAATAATAATAATAACAACAACGACATAATAATAAAACAGGAAATCAGAAAAGGTTTAGGTCCCAGTTATAATTCGGGTTGGCGAGGTTTTAGTGTATAGTAAAACTTCTAAACAACAAATACATAGGCATCGATAACAGGAAATTCGTAAATACGTAATACCTATAGTGGTCGTTCAGTCCGTCGTCTGTTCGCACATAACAACATAAAACTACCCAATCGAATCGTTTGAAATTTAAAATACATAATTGTTACATAATTTGTCGAATCATTTCAAATTTTATGAAAGTCAGATGTTTAGTTCAATTACAGAGACAATCAAAAATATTTAATACGGTCAATACAATACGGTCACTGGAAAAAAATAGTTTCAAGTACATTTTAATGATGTTACACTCTTTCGAACACAATAAAATTCATATGCATCTACAAAATATATACTAAAATATACATTCCGTACAATCTGTGGGGCAAAAAATATTTTTTATTAATTTACAGGGCTACACAAAAGTATTCAATTAAATAATGGTATAGAGGGAAATATTATTCGGGGCGCGTTTCACTTATATTACACTGTTTCACATTTTATGAAATTGATATGCATTGCTGAGGTTTAGTACAAGTTAATTATAATAGAAAGTACAAGTTAATTATATTAGTACATTATAATAGAAAATATTAGTATTTAAAGGGACACACAAATGATTTCGGATACTGTACTGTATACAAAGTACTATACATTTAAAAAAATTTCTTATAGTACGAACGCACCTCATTTGCTAGGTTTGACGTACAATTTCCGACCTGTTTTCTATTTACTTTGAAAAAAAAAAAAAAAAGGACTCTTTGCCTTACTGAAATAATCTAACAAAATCATCAAAATCCTTTAAGCAGCAATTAAAATATAATGCCGATAATTTATATAAATGCAAAAATAATAACTTCAAAATTCGTAATAAATGTATAATTATGGAAGGCTCAAATAAATGAAATAATTAAACTTTTCTCTAATTAAATGGAATTACATTTTATAAATGATAATTAAAAAAGTTTTAGTAAGAGTTTAATCAAATAAGAAAGAAAACAATTGTTTTAAAATCTATAAAATGTCAAACAAGCATTTAAATCTGATTGCAAATATGAAAGACAATTGCAATTAAAAACAATTAAAAGAAAACAAAAAATAATACTTTAAAAAGCCGTGACGAACCTATAACTATTCCATGCAAAGATTTTTAGTTTAGAATAAAGGAAAAAATAAATTTTATAATTATATTTAATTATATTTCATAAATAATAATTTTTTAAAGTTTTGATAATAGTTGAATAAATGAAAGATAAAATAAAATAAAATGAAATAAAATAATTAAATTTATGAGATTGCTTTTAATTGAACAAGGCACTTTATTTTCAATACAATGTCATAAAAAAGAACTGTTAAATAAATTGAGAAAACAACATTCAATTATAAAACCATTTAAATCTAACCAGAAAGGAGAAAATTACTTATTTTAAAATTTCAGCCTCCAAAATAAATATTAGCGATTATATAAATAATAAATATTAGTCAAAGTTAGCACTTTGAGCCGGACGCGGCAGCACAGCAAAGGAGAAATACTTATTGTCAAGTTACAGCAATCGCTTATGACTCGATAAGCAATTCACTTATTTTTAAAAAAATGGTAAACAGCTTCCGATTTCAAATCTCTGAAATAGTAAGATCTACAAGTGTCATGTTTTTGCATGCACTTTCCAAATTTTTCGAACACAATTGAAAAGTGTAATTAAATTCGACTTGTCTGCCTGTCCGTGCTCTAACTCTCGTAAATATACTCGAATTGATTTGCAATCGATATATATATCATTAAGATTTAATATATATGTCATTAAGATTTACTCTGGCATATGGTCGGTATTCAAAATGAAGTGTGCAGTATTTATATACTTCGTGTGCACCCAAAAGAAACATTGCGTATGATTTATAGGGGAAAATCATTTGCGGTATATTTTAATGATGTCACACTATTTCAAGCATACTGAATTTGATGTACACCATTGAGGTGTACTTCAAAAAGATGCCTAGAATATGGTGTGCATCGTGCTCACTCATCATTTATTTACAGGGCATACAAAAGAATTTAGTAACTGTCTATTAACAATCATTCCGCAATCTTTCACCATTAAAAAAACTAAAAAAATGCAAATGCAAATAAAAAAAAAAAAAAAAAAAAAAAAAAAAAGTTATTTTAAAAATATTTTTTGTTTTGAGCAACCAATAATGCTTTTGGAACAAGATAAAGTCAAGTATCTATAACTCATAAACTGTATTACTACGAATCTATATATTAAATTAATTTTGCAACAAATTATTTTAATGGTACTTTAACCGTTTGCACACCAGGCGTCAATGCAGGTTTTTTTTGTTTTTCTTGAGGCTCCTTTTTATGAAAAGTAATAGTTATTTTTGTGAAATTTATAACATATTAGTGAAGAATACATTTCGTTACGAAACATAGTTACTCAAATTTGAATTATGTATTAATTGATAATAATGTCTTTAAGTATTTCTGCAAAAGTTTTGCTTCCTGGTGAACTTGTTTTGTTCACAATTTGCATATTTTAAAACCTACAAACAGAAATAATTAATGAAGAATTCATTTTTATGAAATATAATTGTGTGAAAAGATCTATTTTATTTAAAAGAATTTTGTGAAGGGGTCCATTTTATAAAAGGGATTTTTGTAAAGGGGCTAAATAGGCCCCAAATTTTGCCTGGATTGACCTCTGCACTGTCGTCTGACTAGGTTGTGTTGTTTTTATGACGACCGATAATCTACACGAGAGAATAGGCCCTAGAGTAGAGGTCTGCACAGGCCGGAATTTCCAGGACCGGCCCGTTGTAAAACTCAAAAGTTCGGCTCGGCTCGTTTACACTTTTCATTTCTAGGCAAGGCCCGTACAGAAATCAGTGGAAATAGGCCCGGTCCGTTCTGGCCCGACACAATTTCAACTATTTCTAAAAAATTTAGATTTTTATCATAGAATTAACCCCTTGGGGACGAGCGACACGTATACGTGCCGCAAAAAGGCTTAAGAATCCTCGTTTATCCCCACCAGTAAAATTTTACTGTAAAATTAACCTTACTTAATCGGAGCATTTTCTCGATCTAATAATGCACAAATTTCTGTCTTTAAAAATCGGTGACAATGCATTAAAAATTTCGTAAAAGGCTCCCGTCGCGAAGGGGTTAAGATTCCTGTTAAGAATACTGCATGCATACCGGGTGTCCCAAAAATGACTGATGGATTTTAAAATTCAATAACTTGCAAACGGTGACAGCTATTTAAAAGATTTTTGCAGGAGGGTTATGTATGATGTCAGGAGTTTTTTTACAGTAATACTTGCTTTTAGTTCGAATTTCAAACAATAGATGGCGCTGACGGCGATTGAAGGCCATGTGATCAGTGCTGATTGAGGTCAATTTAGGCGTCAACCTGGGCTTCAATTGCCGTCAGGGCCATCTATTGTTTGAAATTCGAACTAAAAGCAAAAATTACCGTAAAAAAACTCCTGACTTTACACATAACCCTCCTGCAAAAATTTTTTAAATAGTTGTCACCGTTTGCAAGTTATTGAATTTTAAAATCCATCAGTCATTTTTGGGACACCCGGTATCTATGGAATGGTTTTACAATATATTTTACAGGAAATACGCATTAGCAACATTAATGATTACTTAGATTCTTAGACTTTCAACATTCAAATAAAGATTCATTAAAAAATTAATTTTTCATTTTCCTTCGCTCTCTTCCGGACTTTTTCTTTTGCCCCAGAAAGTAGGGCGAAATTCAGCAGTGAGAAGGAAGGGTATTTCCCCAGCATATAACTTATCCTCGGACACCTTTCACTCTTTTAATAACATAACGACGTTTATTTAAAAAAGAGAGAAAGAGAAACAAAAATGGCATTTAGTCGCGGCTGTGCATGTATCTTGAACTCTTGGTGGCTCTTTGATCTCATTTGCGACACTTCTAAAAAAGACAACACGGCAGACGCCATGGCGTAAGTAATTACGTAACGGTATACTACAGGAAACGAGGAAAATGGAAGATGAAAAGAGATGGCAACAGTCTATCAGTTTTTACGAAGCCATATTTTGTTTGCAAACACGTCAAATGACACTCTTTTTTTCTCTCCAAAGACAAAGTTCATTTGTTTTGATTACTGTTAAGATTAGCTATTATTTTGGCTTGTCAATAAAGTATTGTAAGCAATAAATAAATAAATACAAATATAAAAAAATGAATGCAAAAAATAATATAATAATAATAAGATTTTTTTTAAAATCCGCTATTATTTTTGCTTGTCGATTCAGTGTTGTAACCAGTAACCAAATAAGTTAAAAATAATAATAATAATAATAATAATAATAATAAATGTAAAATAATAATAATAATAATAACGAGTGGAATCCCGTCGAATTCGACGAATGAAATGTTTAAACGACCCGCTCGATTTGGTTTTTTTTTTTTTTTTTTTTTAAAGCAAAAGTGATTACATTATTGAATCAATATATAATAAATATATTTCCAAACTTAATGTCAAGTTTGCCAGTTACAATTTTGCATGCAAATATTCGCACATCTTCAGTTAAAATTGTAATCTGAGTGCCGGCGAAATCCAGAAATTTTATTTTTATGCACTCACAGAAAAATAGTTTTATTAAAAAAAAAAAAAAAAAAAAACTAATTTCATTTTTACTGTGACATTATTCTCACTAACTGAAGTCATCTGAAAGTAAAATCTCAATCTCAGTGTCCATAATGAAAAGAAATATTGAAATGTAACATCGTTATGAGTAAAAATGCGATGTTTTAAATAGTGACGTCATTTTCTCTTCAAATGTTTCTTAAAAGTTACTGTTATTAATAATATGAAAAAGGCATCCGTAATAATATTGTAATTCTCATTTATCTGGTTGCTGAATGACATCATTTTCCTCATTTGAAATTTTTCTTATTTTGCTTTAGACATTAATTTTTATCATAAATTATTTTCTGTTATTTTATTTACATTATTAATATTATTTCTCAGTAAATATATATATATATATATATATATATATATATATATATATATATAGTACCTCAATTAGTGCATAATTATACGCAATCATTTTATTGTGGTTAAATTTTACGAAAACAATTAACTTTTTTCTTTTAAATGCGAGGACATGTTCAGTGATGAAATAAAGCTTCTGACTGGTGGAAAGTGATAATGGAAAATAAATTTTTATTATCGAGAGAAAAGCTAAACTGAGTTGCCACCATTTTGAAGAAATATCGTAAAAAGCATTTAAAATTAGAAATTAAATATAAAAATGGAAATAAATTAAAAAAATAGCTAAAATGGGCACAACTACAAATAAATAGCTTAAAAAAAATAAATAAAATTAATTTTTTTTTAATAAATTTAAAAAAATAATTATCAAAATCGGTTGAGTAGAAAATTCAGGGCTGATGACTAAAAAAAACAGCCACGTCTTTTAAATATATAGATAATGCATTTGTTTTATTAGAGAAAGATTAGCTATTATTTTTCTTACGGATAAATAATTACAACCAATAAATTTTATGGATTTTATTTTATTTATTGAACTACATATATCTGACTTGTGTGCTCGACATGAAAGACATGAAAGTCATAGTCAATATACAGGGACGAGATAGCACAAGGAAATTTTAAAGCACAAGAGGGATACAACCGGGAGAAGTAATTAGCGGCGTGCAACCAACAAATAAACGTAATAAAATAAATAAATAAAATAAAATAAATGAAAAAAAATAATAAAAAGATATACTGATATAAACAAGTTTATTAAATTTTAATTGAAAAATAATTTTTTTATTTACCAATTACGCAGAAAGAATCAAAATTTTGAATGAAATGTGCTTTTCATTTAAAATAGACATCGCACTTTTGTTGCATTTAACGTAAATCTAATTTAGACAAATTTTTGACAGTCAATTACTATCTGAAAAAAATATATTCAATATTAAATTAAAAATTAGTATCAGTTATTATATGAAGAAAATTACCTTATTAATGTCGGCATTTGAAGAAAATGAAATTTGTAAAAAAAAATACAATATTCATAAAACGTTCTATAAAAATTTTTAAGAACATTATAAATGTAGTGAGAACGTATACAATCTCAACGTTCACAATGCTTTTCTGACGAACTAATAGTGAAAAGTATACCGTGTAACATGTTAAACGTTTATTAGATAGTATTACACATGTGTTACTAACTACCATACCAAAGTTGACAAGATGGACATGTAAATGTCAATCCGTGGCAGTGTTGTCAACACATTGCTTTTATTATTATTATTATTATTCCTATTGCTTGATTACTGTTACTTTTTCGTCTTATTTAATTTAATCTATCATTAAAAAAGATAATGATTATTGCTTTAAAAAATGGCGACAATCAAACCATCATATTTTATTTATTTTTTTAATTAGCGAACTGACAACACTAGTTGGTGGAACTTCGACTTAAACTTCCAAAGCATGTCAATACAGAACTAAGTCAAAACATTCAGAGAACGTTTCTAAGCTCCTCCGGTATATTCGTTGAAAGAATAACAATTTCATTAAAAATTTTTAAAAAATGCAACAGTGGTCTTAATTATTATCTCAGTCATTCAATCTTTCACCATTAAATTGAAATAAATAAATAATTCATCATTAGATGTTAAAACTCGTAACTTCCTGGTGCATTAAGATGATTAACATCTTTTTGATACTTGAACCAGAAAAAACAAAATAAATGCCAATTGTGCGCTTTTTTTTTTTTTTTTTTTTTTTTTTTTTTTTTCGATTTGTTAATTGGTAAAATGTTAGGAGTCGACATTTGAACAAAATAAAATTATTAAAAAAAAAAAAAAAAAAAAAAACACTATTATGAAAATGTTTTGTAGAGCTTTTTTTAGTACATTATAAATGCCGTGAGAACGTACTATCTCAACGTTCATATCAATTTTTTGAACTAAAGTACACCGTGTTAGAATGTTTATTAGGCAGTAGACGTTACCAAAATGGACATGTCTATGTACATCCATGGCAGTTTTGTCAGTACTTTTTTTATTATTCAGATTGTTACTACTTTTTCGTCTGATTTAATTCGTCATTAAATAAGGTAAATATTAATACTTAAAAAAATGGTGACAACTAAGCAATTAAATTTTATTTATTTATTATTAGTGGACAGGCAACACTTCGGTGGAACTTCGACTTAAACGTCCATAACACGTCAGTGCAGAGTTAAGTCGAAACATTCAGAGATCTTTTCTGAGCTGCTCGTTTTAAGAATAATAATTTTACTAAAAAAAAAAAAAAAAAAAAAAAAAAAAATGCAACAGTGGTCTTAATTATTATCTCACTTATTCAATCTTTCACCATTAAATTGAAATAAATAAATAATTCATCATTAGATGTTAAAAACTCGCAACTTCCTGGTGCATTAAGATGATTAGCGTCTTTTTTTTTTCTATACTTGACCTAAAAAAGCACAATAAGTGCCATTTGTACGCAGTCCCTTATCCATAATCAGGTAAAAGAGTTTAGGAATCGGTAGGTCGTAAGAAGTTTTTAAAACACAAACTCCACAAACACTATGCGGAAGTTAGAATCCGCGGTTGGCCCAGTTACCGACGGGCTTTTTTCCCCCCGAGGGAAGAACAACAATAGCTTTTCATGGTTTTAGTTCCGGCAGATCAGCTGAATGCTTGCGGACAATTTACTACTACCTCCACCATTGTGATATTATGTAATAAACTACTATTGTTGGATCTGTGCAATGAAATGTTAGTTGGGCTTATTCGCTAATTGACGGTGGCCATTTTGATTCTTTTGTTTTGGGGGCTCTCTCTCCGTAGAGATTGCAATCGGTTCGATATCATTGTAGGTGAAATTGAAGAGGATTAATAAAGATGGTGGAAGATGATTTTTTTTTTTTTTATGACGAACACCTGCAGAGATCGAGTATCGGTACAAAACATAAAAAATACCTGCCATATTTATAATAATTGCCAGAACAGGAATAAATTCATTCTGTAGCTACAATATATATATATATATATGATACAATGGATCATAAATATAAATGATATTAAAAAGGAAGAAAAGTTAGACGGAGACACGTGCCGTATATCTAAATTTAGTACAAAACCAACCTGTATGAGAATGTATCATAAAATATATTCTCTTTGTTAAGCTTTTATTTTTTATTTATTTATTTATTTTTATTTTATTTATTTATTTATTTATTTATTTATTTATTTTATTTATTTATTTATTTATTTATTTATTTATTTTTTTTTGTGTGGGGGGAGGCCCATTTCTCTAAGGTACAGCGCCACCTGTTCGCGATTTTTTTTTCTTTTTTTAAAGTTTAAAAAGAAGTATATATAGTAAACTACAATGTCAAATTATAAACGTACAAAATTTAATGTTTTTTGAGAATAACAGATATCATGCATATGTCAAATAACAATATTTCTACTAAGTCTTCAACAATTTGATAACAACATTTGAACTTTTACATTAAATTTAGAAGCGTTTTCAAAATTATTGGTTTAAAAACCCCTTTTCAAAACATGATAGTTGGGGTAGTTGGGGAAAAAACTGCCACAGGACAGCAATCGATTAACTCATGTTATAATGAAACAAAAGATTGCTAAACAACATTCAGAGATTTAAAACACAGATGTAAAAACTAAAATCACAAAATAAAAATAAAAATTAACTCGATGTTTTATTTTTTTCTTTAAAACACTCATCAGGAGTAAATTTCCTTAAATACAAAACAACAAAAAATATTTACAAAGTTGCATTAGCGAATTTTCTTAAATACAAAACGGAAAAATTATTTACGAAGTTACGTTATCGAAGCAAAATTCAAACTGTAAAGCAAACCGGTTTGAATTATGTTTCGATAATGTAAATTTGTAGATAGTTTTTATCGTTTTGTATTTAAAAAAATTTACCTTTGATGATGTTTTAAAGAAAAAACTGAAGCATCGAGTGTAATTTTTATTTTTATTTTGTTTTTAATTTTTACATCTGTGTTTGAAATCTCTGAATAAAAATATAGTTAGAAAGCTTTTGTTTCATTATCACATTTGTACACAATGTAAAGCCCTTCTTTTTTTTTTAAAGATATCATTTTGCGAAATAAAAACAGAAATAAATAAATACCTGGGATTTTTAACTTATGGCTCAACATGCAATGTGTGTAACTTTCTCAGTTGAAAAATTTCTTATTTATACAAAGACGAAAATAACTTTTAAACGAACAGCCAGCTTAAAATAATGTAAGTGGTCGATTCCTCATTATGAGTTATTCTTAGAGATCCCCCCCCCCCCCTCCAGAATAAAGGAAAAGTAGTACTTTAAACAAAATGGGGACCATAACGTAGGGAAAACCGAACTCTCATTATTCAACCTAATGAAAAAATGAATAGCGAAAACGCGGCACCTGGCGGAAACGCTGCACTTGTAAGAATGTGCTTAATAAAACAATGGAAATTATAAGCACCACAATTGAACACTGTAAAATGATGCGGCAAATGATGATTATCCAATTTAAATGAAATTTTAAGGTGTATGTAAAATTTTATACTTAATTTATTTTTTGAAGAGACATCAGTTATAGTAATTTATGACTATACAAATAAAACAAAATTAATATAAGCGCCGCACTAAAGAATTTTTTACTTTTAAGATGGTTTTTAAATTTTTTACACAACAACGGGGAACATTCAGATACGATTTTTGACTTATTTTTAAAGATGAAGAAATAAAATTGATAAGTTTGACTACTAAAGCAAATTGGAATCGTACAGCGTTTTCCATTCTTTGATAAATAAATTATAGAGTTGTAAACTATTCGTGTCACGTGACAACATGTTTTTATCTTCTCTTTTCTCGCGCTATCTCATCAAGAAATTGATTCAAAATGCCCCTTTAGTATTTCCAAAAAAAAAAAAAAAAATCTTCAAACTTTTACAAAAAATATATATATTACTAGCAGTTACCCGTGACTTCGTTCACATAACATTTAAAGAAGAAATAATTGATCAATCAAGCAAAAAATTTCGATGATGAAAAGCATGTGTAATTAACTTTTTATCGCGAATTTATGGTAAAAAACTTCTGATAATCCCTATTTGCTAATTTATTTGCTGGTTAAAATTTTCCTTTCAGCAATTAATACTACTAGATAGGAACATTCTTGAATTCTTTTGTTCAGCCCTGTAGATTTCCAAGTGCCTTTAATACACGAAAGTATCTTTCTAAAATTTAGTTCAAACAAAAATATTTTTTAACCGACTTCAAAGAGGAGGTTATGATTTCGACCTGTATGTATTTGTTGTTCACGCATAACTTTTGCAAATATGAACCGATTTTGATAATTCTTTTTTTGTTTGAAAGTGTATGAGGCCCATGTGGTCCCATTCGAATTTCATAAAAATCTGATAATTAGAACTTTTTTAAAAATAAAAACTTTAAATTTCAAATTCATTTTGAAGCAATCGACCAATTAGAAGTGTTCATTTTGCATGCTTTTATGTTACACTTACTTAGAGACACGATCTTTTCACTGTTAAAAGTTTTTGCTGCATCGTCACTCCACCGCTTTTATGGAATATCTCTATTTTGACCAATGAGAATTCACCATAATACAATGAAGAATCATTTTCTATAAAAGCGATGGATTGACGATAATGTAAATTTTTAACGTCAAGTTTTAAGTCAAGTTTTAAAGTCAAATTTTTAACAGTGTTCAAAGTGCAAAATCCTAACTGGACGAGGGCCAGGATTCACATAAATTTTGCGCTGTTTGCGAAACGAGATTTATTAACAAGAAAATTTATTTAAAACATTGAAAAATTTGCTAAAATTCAGGCTTCTGATTCGTTAATCTGGTTTCGCTAACAGCACAAATTCTACCTGGATTCCGGACAAGTTCTCTTATGCAAGAAACCGGAAATATAGTATCTAGGGGATATAGTGTGGAAATCGGCTATCTCAAGGAGTGTTCAAAGCAACTTACAAAAGTTACCGACCGATTGTAGGGCAGTACGAAAGCAAATTGTGGCATCAATGAAAACTATTCTGTTGAATTGTAGCTGACGTCACACTTCGCTTTGATTTTCATTTCGTACTTGTATACAATCGGTAAATGGTCGGTAAGTAACCGGTAAGTTGTGCTGAACACGCTCTCTGTAACACTTAAAAAAAGCGCTAAAATGTTCTATTCTTTAAATGTGCAACAATGCTAATCAAATTTAAAGATAGAAGCCACATCTGCAGGACATTTTCTAAAAATGCAAGAATTATTGCTAGTCTAGATAATGTATCACGAAAATGCCGCAGATGTCGCAGTGATCGACACTGTGGAATTCAGTAGCATCGTTGCACATTTAAAGGATACAAATTTTTAGCACTGCTTGCATTGTAAAAAATTGAACCCTTTTGCTGCATCGTCACTCCATCGCTTTTATAAGAAACGGTTACTTCGCTCTATTATGGATCATTCTCATTTGTCAAAACAAAGAAATTCTACAAAAGCGATGGAGTAACGATGCAGCAAAAGGGTCAAATTTTTTACAGTGTCGATAGCAGATTTTCACTCCATGTATTCCAGACTCTCTCCTTCGAACAATGTAAAGGTCTCAAAAATGAAGGCATATGATTGGTCAATCTTGCTTTGCTTAACAGCGAATAATCCTTCTGGATCCTAACCACTGTAGCAGAGATGCTAGTTTTTTTCCAAAGTATGAAATCTTAGCTCGAACAATTTTCGTATCCACCAAAGTGAAAGATCCACATCGATCCAGACATGAGAATTCGATATCGAAAAGCTGAAAATTCATCTCTAAAGAGCCTTACATGCTAAACCAAGAGTGTCTGTGTATCAGGGTGCTTGCTGTTGGGGATTCACAAAGTGATTAAAGTACATTGCTATGTGCTAGATTTACATTTGGACAAATATAAATGACGAAAAATTTTTATAAGCTTACCATTAAAGTTAAGCTAGTTAACGTCTTTCACCCATAAAACAAACTCGTTCAGGCGACTACCGCCAAGTTCTTGAATAAAAATTCTTAAATTTTCTGTACTTTGTAAAACCGTGTTTATCAAAAAACATTCTTAACTTCAAATATTGCTACTTTCATATAAACGCATGTTGAATCATGGTGTGATTTTGATAATATCTTCTTTTTTAGTTTTTATGACTGAAAAGAGTATTTTAATACATACGAACATTTAGAATTACTTTGCTATGCATTGAATCATAGAAGCAACTTGACGCGCTCTGATTGTGTGCGTACTTTAAACTGTAAAAAATCTGACCCTTTTGCTGCGTCGTCACTACCCCGCTTTTATAGAATATCTCACTTTTGATACATGATAATGCTCCATAATAGGCTGAAGTAATCGTTTTCTATATTAGCGGTGGAGGGATAGTACAGCAAAAGTGTCAAATTTTTAACAGTGTACCCTGTTTAAAATATCATGAAAAATTACCTCTGTTTTTAAAGACTATCTATTTTCTGACCAATGAAAAATGCTCCATAGACGTTTTTAGATCGCTCCCATTAGTCAGAAAGTAGATGGCTTTAAAAATAAAGGTAATTTTTCACAATAAATTTAACGTATACTGGTGGATTGTCAGCTTTTCAATGCCCAATTTCGAAGTCTGTAGATTTCAATGTGGACCTTAAGGCACTACACTTGTCTCAGAAATAGACCCTGATGTTAATGTAAAGACTATGGAGGCATTCTTTTCAAATACCTCGCTCAAATTTTAATATATTTACATGAATTTTTTTTTTTTTTTTGCATAGGATAGCCGAGGATGATCTACAATCGGCCTAGTTTTTACTTCTTCGACTTTGCTTTATGTATGTTTTATATAATGATAGTTTTAATTTCAGAACCGTTTACACCGGTTTTGAAATTTAATTTTTTTTTTTAAATCTGAAACCAAAATTGAAAAAGTAAAAACTAGGCTGGTTGTGGAATATCCTCAGCTATCCTTTTCAAAAAAAAAAAAAAAAAAAAAAATCACGTAAAAATTTTAAAATTTGAGCGAGATATTTTAACGTCCCCAGAGACTTCACACTATCATCCGGGTTTTTTTCTGTGCCTACTGTGCGGCCTTAAATTTCGCTGGATGCGATAAATTTCTGAAATGTTAAAGCTTAAATGGACAATTTCTCGCATCCACTAAAGGAGAAATAGACATCGATACCAATCGACATCCTTAAGTTGTTGAAAAGATGAAAATCCTTTAGAATATATTTTGCTCCGGAGGAAAAAATTATCTCTACATATCGATGCAAAAAAAAAGTGCATAGATATGTGCAACAAAATTATCTTTAAATTCAGATTTGGTTACCGGATTAGACACCAGAATGATTTCAGATTTTGTTCATGTAGGATTCCTCGATGTGAATATGACGACACAGTATACGATTGATTGAAAAGATTCTGGACAAAAATGAGTCACCAAGGGGGTCCTTATGGCAGAGTGGTTAAGACACCACGCTGCTAATCTCTTCAGAGCGTAGGAGATTCTGGGTTCGAATCCCACTGGCTCCGTTGCATACACTCTTTATGTGTAGCTCCCGGTTGTACTTTTCTTGTGTCGTAATATTTCCTTGTGCTATCTTTTCCTTGTATGTCCAAGAATTTGTAAAATAATATAGATTATGCATTTATGCCTGTGTAGAAATAAAGGATCATTCGGCGTACAATCGAAGTCTACCAGGAAATCATCATCAAATTTTATAATAGAAAATGCGTAGCATTGCGATATATTGTTAAAAAATTAAATTTTGCTGCCTCGTTATTCCATCCCTTTTATGGAATATCTCATACATACGCTGTAAAAAAAAATTACCCTTTTGCTGCATCGTCACTCCCCCGCTTTTATAAAATATTTGTCTTTTGACCCATGAGAATGCTCCATGATAGGCTGAAATAATCGTTTTCCATAAAAGCGGTGGAGTGACGATGCAGCAAAAGGATGAAATTTTTAACAGTTTGGTTGGGACAAAAGCGTCCGTGAAAAAAGTGTTTGGGCATCGAATGCTGTCACTCTCTTATAGATGCAGCCAAGTAAAGGCTGCAAAAGATTTTTGGGATTCCTCGTCGAATCATCACCGCTCATTTCCGAAGCCTTTACTGCATTTATAGGAATTAGATTGTTGTTGTTTATCTATTGAATCATAGAGCGATTTTTGTTAAAATCTTTCTTTTTGCTTTTTCTGACTGAAGGGGGAGTACTTTTGACTACACTAGAAAAGCATTTTACTATTCATTGATACATGGAGTCATTTTGCTGTTTACTCATATATGGAAGCGCTTTGCCGCGCCCTTATGTGTAAGGACACTTTACTTGAGGCATTGTCACCTTTCGATAACCACTTCCGATGTCCGTACGATTGACTTTAAGATTTCATGAATACGGTAGTTTTTCGTCGTGCCAGATCTGAAGAAGTTACCACATCCAGAAAACCTAAAGATTCACAACGATACTAACCGATATTGTAAGTGTCTTTTGAAAAGCTGACAATCAAACAGTGACAAGTAAAGCGAATACCTCAGAACTCAGTAAAGTGCGTTCATTAGTAATGCTTTGCAAAGAGCCATCATATTTCAGTGCACATAATTATGTATTACGGTATAAATAACTAAAAAGTAGGAAATAAATTTAACTTTTTCAAAAAAATGTATAACCGACTCCAAAGAAAAGCGCTAAAAAGAATTAAATAATTCTATAAAATTCTCTAATGACAAATCGTTATCCAATAACCACACATTGACTATCATGTACCGGTATAAAACGGTTAAATTTAATATATAGAATTTATTATCCACCAAACATAGATTTTCCAGAGAATATTTTTTACAAGAGATTAATTTACATATTTTTGATTTAATTTTTGAATATATACATATAAAAAGTAATGAATTACTTTTTGAAGTTGGTGCCAAACTATCTTAAGTATAGTAACAATTGTGGATATATTATGTCTAATACCATAAATAAAATGGGGAAATCATTATCGATTATGATTGTTTGGCACCAACTTCAAAAAGTAATTCATTACTTTTTATATGTATATATTCAAAAATTAAATCAAAAATATGTAAATTAATCTCTTGTAAAAAATATTCTCTGGAAAATCTATGTTTGGTGGATAATAAATTCTATATATTAAATTTAACCGTTTTATACCGGTACATGATAGTCAATGTGTGGTTATTGGATAACGATTTGTCATTAGAGAATTTTATAGAATTATTTAATTCTTTTTAGCGCTTTTCTTTGGAGTCGGTTATACATTTTTTTGAAAAAGTTAAATTTATTATTACTACCTAAATTACATTTTCAGAAATTATCATCCAAGACAACCTTGTATCCAGTTCTTTGCGGGACCCTGTATATTATTTTATATATATATACTACAAACATTTCTTAGTTTACTAAATGCAGTTCAAAATTAAAATGCATATTTTATTTAAAAACGACCTTTAAGTAAATTACGCTCATATTCAGTAACCTTTCCGAGATCTTTTGTGTAACCCATCTAAATTTAACTATTTATACTATTACCATTTATACTCGCCATTTAATATGCATACATTTAGCGAAACTTAAAAGCACATATCATAATTCAAAATGCATTTCATCCATGCAACAGTCATCATCCATCATATACAGTACTTCGAATAGAATATATAATATTTGAAATCTTTTGTGTGTCCCTGTAAATGCTTCGTATTATGCATGAAATAAGTCACATTAAGCCTCAGTAACGTATATCAGTTTGATTATACATGAAATCGTTTATCATAATTAAAATATTCGGAAACTGTTCCTCCCTTTATTTTTATGCAATGGAATTCTTCTGTGTAACCCTTCTTCTGTGTAAATGAATAATAAGTATCCTTTTCACTACATACTTTACAAAATTCATATTTTAGTGCACTTTGTAAATGCATATAAATTTGAATATGTTTCACAGGGTGTAACATCGTTAAATTTAATTAAAACGATTTTCCCCATAATGCCGTAATGTAAGGAAATTTTTTGACAATCCCTGTAAATAAACTAATCATGGTAAAAACTTTATTTTCAATAGGTATTCGTGCTAGGTAAACGTTAAGAACGTCCAAAAATTTCATGGAAATCGTAGTATATTTACGAAAGTTAGAAAGCGACCAGACAGACAGACAAACCGAAAGCATAATAACTTTTCAACTTTGTTCGAAAGTGTTAAAAAATCGAGCCAAAAATATATTAATCAGTAGTTTTATTTTCTGCCTTTTCCCCACAAAAAATTTCTTCCATTGATAATTATGAGTTTTGAATAAAAATATTCATTTGTATGTAACTTATAACTTATTAATTAATATAAATAAAAAATATTTCCGATTCATTTTAAATATGACGTCATTATTTATCTCGCTCCATTAGCTACTGATATTCATACCCCTTGTATTTTTAACGACTGCTATAAAGTACCTGTTTTACTTCAACTATGACGTCACATTTTCATAAGTGAACCATTTTATTAAAAATATAATTCTTTTTCATTCTTTTTACTTTTAATTTATGTCGCCATATTTTACACAAAAATTCCCATTAACTAAGCAAATATCCTTGTTAAATATATTATAAAAAATACACCTTTTATTTTTATTTCAAACATGACGTCATATTTATTTTCTTTTAAATTATTTTATTATAGTTTTTCGCGTGGAAGTTTTTTTTTATTAAAAATTCATTGCCGCTGAAAAATTATTAATCCAATTTTTTATTTTCTTGGCAACAGGAAAGGAAAATGGTTAAATTTTATCTGAAAAATGCCTATTGATTTTGTATGAAAAATAATTAAATTTTGAATTTTTAAGGAAAATATTTGAATAAAATAAATAAAAATTAGCCTATGTTCATTCCACTCCTATAATCTATCCATATGCAAAGATTCAAAGACATTAATCCATCCGTTTTGAAGCCAAGTTCATTTCAATTTTTCGGACACACTTTCACATTTATAATATACAAGGTAGAACCCGTCGAATTTCGACGAAAGAAAATGCTTCAAAAGGAATTGTTTCATTGATTTATAGTAAACCTACAAAATTAATTATAGTAAAAAATGCAATTTATATTGGTAAGTCTAACTCTTAAACAAATGATATTTTACGTCAAATTAACAAAATACCATTTCTATAAAATTCAGTTGTAGAAATTGTTAAAATTAAACTTTAATCATACATGTAAGCAGTAAAAAATAATATGTTATTATGAAAAAATTATCAATTTAGGTTCTCATGCTAGTATTCCAAAATGGAGAACAGCAAAATTTATTCCGCTTTGACTCAATCATAAAATCTAAACCCGGCATCATACTCATCATATCGAAATTTACAAATGCACATTTCGTATCTGTATTCACCTTTTCAGAAAAAATTGGCATTTTAATTTGATCATTTTAATTCAAAACTTGAAGTCTCAATAGTTATTAGCTGAAACAGATATTAAACTGTTGATATTTTTTACGTGTAAATCAAATTAAAATTCATCGGGTTTTATAACAGAATGTATTTAAATTTCAATTTTTCCCCTTTTAAAGAGAAAATGGCAACATAAAGATACAGTAGTCAATTTCTTCCCTTTTTTCCTTTGCTTTTAAATGAAATGGAGTACTCCTGTTGCCACGATTAGAAAAGCGATAATAAAAACTACAAAAAAATTAATATTTCAAAAACGAATTAAGATACAGCTTTCAAACAAATTGCATTTAAAAGTACAATTTTTTCCCTACACGATGGTGTAAAAGTTGAAAATGTGCGGTATTTAAAAATTTAAAAAATTGTAGTAGAAAAAATTGCAATACTGAAATTTCATTTAAAATTTGTATGTGTTGCCAGTCGCAAAATGACGTATGCGTTACGCACAGATACGTTTGGCCTTTATAATATAGATATAAGGATTTGATTGCACACTTTCTGAATATCAATGACAATTTGATTAATTTGGGGCTATGCATATATAACGTTATCATTTTAGGAGAAAGAGGGCGGGGGGTCTGGCATATGATATCGTAAGATATCTCTAGGGGAAGGGGAGATTTGTCTTTTGATATCGATATCAATTTTGATCCAATCAATTTTTTCTCTTTTTACTTGTAACACGGTCTTTATTTCAAAAAAGTATGTTATATTTTTTAGTCTGTTAATTATTTTTATGAAAATACAAAATTATTATTTAAATAACTAAATTATTATAAAATTATTTAATTTCAAAATGTATAATACTTTCAACGTTTGACATTCCTATTCTTCACATGTGCATGCATATATAATCACAGTTCGAAAAATTATACGTGAAGTATATTTTAAATGAAGCTTGTGTTTACTAATAAATAAAAGCAAAAGAATGTTGTCCCCTTGTTTTGTTCATAAAAATTTTTCACTGCCCACCTCCTCCGTTTGAGACAAGTGCAACAAGACTTTATTATTGTTAAAACCATTATGTAACAAAAAGTTATCATAAAATACTTTTAAATAGTAACTACTCTTCATTTGAATCAATAAAGTATGCAAAAATAAATGTAACTAGTCTTGTATATCACTCCGAACAAACAAACAAACAAACAAACAAAATATAATAATAATTTTGATATCAATACTTAAAGGGGGGGGGGTTGAGAGATGAACACTTATGATATCGTAAGGGGCAGAATGAGTCCAAAAAGTTGATAACGTTATATTTACACAGTCCCTTTCCGAACAAAAATAATTTTTTAAATGTATCAGAACGCAGCTCCTTTGGATTTGAGACCAGCCTATACTCGTAAAACCGCAGCATTTCTTCAATAACTTACCGAACTCACACACAGTTTTTAATAATGAGCACTTGTATACTCTATAAAAATCAAAGATGCGTAACGCTACCACCACCTGTTCTTTTACTACAAAGGCGCATTTATTCCGTATACTTGTGTAGCCACGATTTGTGTTTTCTAAAGCAAGGAGTAACGTACGTTCATCTTTAGATGTGTGATTTTGAGCACGCGACTCAGGCATAATATTGATCTAGTACAGGTGCTCTTCCAAAACAGGATTTTATTCTATGAAAAGATCGCAGTTTTTTTTAGACTTGTTGTGATAAAATAGATACATCTAATATTAAAAATTGATGTAATAGATTAAAATAAATCACGTGTAATTAAATAATTATTTTAATTTATATTAAAAAAAATAGAGTTTATAGCACTTGAATTCTACAAAAATCTAAGATGCGTAACGCTACCACCTGTTCTTTTACTACAAAGGCACATTTATTCCGTATACTTGTGTAGCCACGATTTGTGTTTTCTAAAGCAAGGAGTAACGTACGTTCATCTTTAGATGTGTGATTTTGAACACGCGACTCGGGCATAATATTGATCTAATACAGGTGTTCTTCCAAAACAGGATTTTATTCTATAAAAAGATCGCAGTTTTTTTCAGACTTGTTGCGATAAAGTGGATACATCTGATATCAAAAGTGAATGCAATAGATTAAAATAAATTAAATAATTATTTTAATTTATGTAAAAAACGATGTTTTGTTTTTAAGTTTATGGTTTTAATGGGGAGATATGACGTAATTTTTACAAATATTAATAATAATAATAAAGATGATAAACCTGAAGCCTACAAAAAAATTTTCATCAACCCAAAATCAAAGAAAATTAATCCATAATTCAATTCAATTATGAAAAAATATTACATAATCATATTTTTCATATAAATAGTATATTTTATGAAGAAAAACTAACATATAGACTCATTTATATTCATATATTATATGATATACATATATGTAAGTTTTTCATTTAAAGCAATATTTAGAACTTTCTTATGGAAAATTCAGGTTAACTTGAACCCAACCTGCAAGAATCAAAATTCAATATCTTAAACCGATACAACCCAACCCACTTTTCACCTCCCATCAGCTCAACCCAACCCGCAAAAAACTCAAGTTTTGAGTGAGGTGTCGGGCAAAACGGGCTACATAACCGATGCAAGACTGTATTCTCGACTAAAATTTGTAATTACGTTTTTTTCTTTTTTGTAATTATTATTTTGTAATTACCATTATAAAAATCAGAATACATCAAAGTCCAATTATTTTACATTTCTAGTTATTACAAAATTACTCCCCTGTTACTCCCCTTTTGTTAAGTAAAAAAAAAAAAAAAATGTTTCTCTAAAGAAAAAATCTTTAAAGAAAATTATAACGATAACAGAAAAAGTTTTTTCTTTATAATGATTAAATAAATTCACTGAATCTTACATGTGAAAAACCATAAACTGTTAGCGAAAAGGGAGGTAAATCTTTACGATTAGGTGAAACAATCACAAACTCGAGTTAAATCTTAGTAAGGTTTAAACAAATAAATCTATATAATTCAACAGAGTAAAATAAAGACTAAAATTATTAATATTAGATTTATATGATACATATTCACAGACAACTAATAATTTTACGTAACTAGAAATTAAATTATTTTTGTTATTATTATTGTTATTATTATTTTGTTGTTATTATGTTTTTCTGCATTTTGTTTTCATTATTTTCAGTTTTAAAACAATTGGAAACTTTTAAATGTTTCATTATAGGCTTTTCTTTTCCTTATCGCCGTAATTTTTAGAAGAAAAATAATTTTAAAAATGTCATCTTTTTAACAATTTTCACACAGTAAAATCAGGTTGCATTAAAGGCCTTAGCACACAATATAATTTACTGAATAAAAATTGAGGTTTGACACCCGTAAAATAAATTATTCAAAATGTTCATGTATATGTATAGAGATATATATGTGACAAGGAAAATCAAATGCTTTCTTTTTACTTCTTATTTTGTATGGAAATAGTAAAAAAAGAAAAATAATTAAATTCTCTTCAATCATATCCATTTGTAAGCGGAAAAAAATTACAAACATCATAGATCGGCAGGCGGCAGCACAGAAAATCAGGTGACCGAGTTCACGGATGAAAATCTAGAATTAGTTAAATCTCGATTCGCATATTAAAACGCAACCGATTTGCCAAGTCGTATTTTGGTGGAAAACCTTTAAAAATCTGATTTTAGTGGTCGACTCATAGGCTTACCATTATGTTTTCCTGCTTCCAATCCTTCATGTTTTCATAATTTTCGGTGCAGGAAAGCACAATGGCAAGTCTACGAGTCGACTGCTAAGATGCCGACCCAGTGGCGTGGATGGTAGCGGCGGCTGCTCCCACACCGCTGGCCCCTGGTTCGAGTCCAGCTAGCGGCATGGGTGTCTGTGTTGTCCCTGTGATAATGTATATACTGGATATTCTGTAATAAAGTGTTCTGTATGCTTTCTTGGGATCATTAGAGGTTATGCCGGCGAATAGCTGTAGCGCCTACCTCAAAGCAAATAAATACAAATAATGCTAAGATCGGTTTTTTGGTGTTTTCCACCAACATATGACTTGGCAGACCGAATGCTATGCAAATTGAGATTTAACTAATCCTAGATTTTCATTCATGAACTCAATGAGGCGATTATGCTTACGTACGCCTCCACATCTATTATTATAAGCTTTATTGTACAGAGATTGTGCTTTTGTGCTACAGCAGAAAATAAAGGTATTATAATATTGTAAATTTATTGTAATTTTATGGAAAATTAAATTAAAAATTTCTGAAACATTTTATCAAGAAAAACAGCATTGGATAGAATGCTATACTGAATTGCAGATTACAAGCGTATAATATAATTTGTAGATTAAATTCATGAACGAATGCACCTGGTAGTAAATGCAAACCTTCCAAAAACTGCATGAACCATAGTAAATAGGAAAAAAAATGTATGTTTGATCAGTTGCTAGGGTTATGTTTCCTGTTATTTAGATGAACAATTTCCCAGTGGATCAGCCAAACTAAGTAGAATTTAAAAACAAGTGTTTTTCCATAAAAAATGTAAATATATGTTAATGTATTGTTCTTGTTACGATTATCTTTAGAGTCATATTGCATTTAAATATCTTCTTATCGTGTCAATACTTTAATTGCATTTCGTGCGGCAACCATTGTTTAATGTGCATACATCTGATGAAAACTCTTTTATAGTCTAAACCCTCCAGGAGCTTACTTTACTGTGTTTATGCTCGGTAACTCAATAAATAGGTTTTGTTATATGTAATTTCGACTATATTTCTTTAGTAACATTACTCTATAACACATCTTTAATAGTTCTCATAAATTAATATAGACAATTTTTTTTTTCAAATTCAGTCCCACCATTTTAAATATATCTCATTTGCATAACGCAAGTTTTTTTTTTTTTCCCTAAAAAGAATAAGAATTTCAAAATTAAATTGTTTAAAGTACTTACCACTCAATACGAAATTGTTAACATCATATTTAAAAATTACATCAAATCAAAATAATACAATCAGAGCAAGATTTATTAGATTTTCTTTTAAAAATTGCTTGCCATTTTATTAAATTCATAGAGATAGATAACTTTTATAATTGGAATAAATGCGAAATCTGAATTGTCCGAATTACGAAATCTGAATTGAGTTATCGTCAAAAAGTAGTATTTCAAAGCGTAAAGATGGAATATTCAATCACAGGACGCTAATCTAAAAAAATAAAATAAAATAAAATAAAATCTGAAAACTTTTTTGAAATCCAAGGTACTTGAAAATGGCAAAATGGCCACCTGGATTTTTTTTTTTTAACATTTTTATCTAAGTAGAAGTATGCTTAAAAAGGGGAAAAAAACTAATAAAAAATATTTAAATCTGTAAATCCATCAGCAACAAATTCAAAAGTTAACTTTTTATGTAACGTAGTCTAACACAAAGACAGTATTTGTACTATGTAATAAAACCGTGCCCTCATTTTCTTCGTTTTAACTCGTTTGTTTCCATAGAATCGAGAGAGATGATAAATAAATATTTACCGCTGACAGAGAACGTCTGATAATGCCGGCCAGCAGGTCGTTTACACCACTAAAAGTAGGTTAGGAATGGATGGCGAGCTAAAGAGAAAGAAGGATTGATTTCGTAAAAAAACCCCTAGAATTCTTGAACTTGGCATAGTATGATGCCATTTTGGGAAGTGAGCTAGACGTAATACTTTTCTGTTTGTTTTCCACTTTTATCGGGGTCAAATGCACCACAACAGGCAATTTCTTCTCGAATTAAGAGATATTTGATCACGTATAAAAGTTTTTTTAGTTACATTTTCACCACACATTAACTATGTTAAATTTTCTTTTAAAAATCACTTGCTATTTTATTAATATAATAGAGATAGATAACTTTATAATTAGAATAAATGCGAAATCTGAATTGTCAACAAATGACGTATTTCGAAGAATAAAAATGGAATAGCCAATCACAAAACGATTTTTTTAAAAATCGTCTGTTATTTTATTAAAATGACAGAGTCTTTATGATTGAAATAAACGCGAGGATTTAGTTATCGTCAAAAAGTAGCATTTCGGAACATCCAATCACAAAGCGCTCATCTAAAAAATTATTTTAAAAAGTCTTTTTAAATCCAAAATATTTGAAAATGGCAAAATGGCCACCTGATTTTTTTTACATTTTTATCTAACTTAAAATATGCTCAAAAAGAAAAAAGAAGAAAAAAAAAACTAATAAAAATATTTAAATCTGTAAATCCATCAACAACAAATTCAAAAGTTTTTATGTAACGTAGTCTAACACAAAGACAGTATTTGTACTCTGTAATAAAACTGTGCCCTCATTTTTTTTTCGTTTAATTCGTTTATTTCCATAGAATCGAGAGAGATGATAAACAAATATTTACCACTGACAGAGAACGTCTGATAACGCCGGCCAGCAGGTCGTTTACACCACTAAAAGTAGGTTAGGAATGGATGGCGAGCTAAAGAGAAAAGAAGGATTGATTTCGCAAAAAAACCTAGAATTCTTGAACTTGGCATAATATGATGCCATTTTGGGAAGTGAGCTAGACGTAATTCTTTTTCTGTTTGTTTTCCACTTTTATTGGGGTCAAATGCAACACAAAGTGCAATTTCTTCTCGAATTATGAGATATTTTATTACGAATAAAAGTTTTATTTTTATCACATTATACATTATGCATAAATTAAATATTGTAGAACGTAGTAGAGGATAAAAATAATTGCTAATGTTTCGGGTATTTATTATTTATAAATAACTAAAATATGAAAAAAAAATGACGTGTACTATATATTTCTATTAATATCTTTTATACCTGCTAAGCAATATTTTAAATAATTATTATTCTATATTAAATAATAATAGTTTTCTATAGCATCAAGGTCAAATATTATAGTTTGAAGTATAATTGTCAATCTCGTGCACCTATTTATTTTCATAAACAACTAACAGCTAAAGATATAAATAATAAATGATATATACTATATACATTCTATTTATATCGGCTAAGCTATTTCAAATGATTATTGTTCTGTATCAATAATTCTCTATAGCATTGAGGTCAAATGTAATAAACTCTCGAATTAAGAGATATTTTATTGAGACTAACAGTTTAAATTGCACAGATTTCTTATAAGAAAAAATTATGAATGAATCAAGTACATTTTATCATGCAATGGAATGGAGTAACTAGTTTGAAATTTATCTGCAGCAAATTTCGCACATATATTTATTACATAAAAAATACATAAAAGCTGGAACAAAAAATGGTACACATAATATATTTCTTTTTACATCTCAGAGTTTCTCCAAGATTAAAAAAAAAAGCAGGTTTCTGTCACTGAGAAAAGGATATATTTTTCTAATCCTTAAAGACACTTTTTTATTCTTAAGGACCTCTTAGGATAATCCAAAAAAGAAAGTACCCTTAAGAATTTAATTTGGATTCTTAAGGACACTTTTTTTATTTTTAAAGACATTCTTTCGATTTTTAAAGAAACTTTTAATATTTAATAATAAGGAAACTCTTTTCTAGAAAAGATTGAGTCAGTTTTTGCTATACAAACTTTTTTTATACAAAAAAGAAAAAAAGTATTTTTCCCCCAAGAAGGATACTATTTTTTTTGGTTAAATGGAAATAAGGGTGCTATTTTGTAACATAAAGGGCAGCACCCAGCTTAAACTGTTTGGGGGGGGGGGGGGGAGGGAGGACTTTTGTAACTGGTAATCACAATTTTATATTATTATTATTATACTTAAACAATAATGATTTTGAATAGAATCAGGAAGAAATACAATAGAACAGGTGATTTCCCGAACCATAAGAAATTTAATTGTGAATAACATTTTTCACTACATGTTGTTTACATATAAACTAGCATACAATAAATATACGTTACTATATAATGAAATATAAAAAGTAGTTTGATATATAATTGCTATCATTTTGTGCATTTATTATATATAAAGTTAAAACAATAAATGATACAGTTAATATTCTTATTTATACATTTAATATTTGGTAAGGATTATTTTAAATAATAGTTGTTTATATTAAATAACAGTAGTTTTCAATAGCGTCGGCGTCAAATGCAGTAGAACAAGCAATATCTGAAATTATGAGATATTTTATTACGGTTAAAGTTTTTATTACATAGATTTCCTGCTATCTTTATAATTTTGAATAAATTAAAAATATTATTTTAATATAAATGAAGTAGAGGACCTAGTTTGATATATAATTTTTATTATTTCATGTATTTTCTTATTATATGAAAAATCTAAACAATTGCAAATGACGTACTGAATATAATTCTATATATATCTTTCGTAAATGGTAATCACTATTTTAAATAATTATTACTTTATACAAAATAATAGCAATTTTAAATAGCATCGGTGTCAAATATAATCTAACAAGCAATTGTCGAATTATGAAATAGTTTATTGCACATTAATTATGGATAAATTAAACGTATTTTAATTTTATAATGCAATGAAATAGAGGAATTAGTTTGATACATAATTGGTATAATTTTGTAAATCTATTTATTGCATATAAAATAATCCAAAGTTGAAACAATGAATGGCGTACTAAATAAATTTCGATTTATATCTTATACAATAGGTGAAGCAGAATTTTAAATAATTGTTATTCTGCAAATTGTCGATAATTTTCAATAGCATTCCTTATTTTTAGCAGAAAAGTACCGTTTGCTTTTAGAACAAATATAACGAGGGAAAGGACAACTGCATTTCTTGTATTGTTATTATTATTTTAGAATAAAAATAACCGAAGACTGTGCAGCTGAGGTTAACCCAGGTGTTAGAGCAAATATAACGGGGAAAAGGGAACAGCCGAATTCTTTCCAGAAAAAGTACCAGAACAGCTGATTTTAACCCATATCCTTTAAATCCTAAGATAATACATAGTTAGGCGAAGATATTTATAAGAATTAGCAAAGAGGAAAATAACTATAGAAACAGTACACAGAATCTCAGTTGGTCTGAAAAGTAAGTAAATAATAAAAAACAAACAAAAAATAAAATAAAATAAATTTAATTAAAAGTTCTTTTCTCCCCCCCCCCCTTTCCTCCCAGCAAGATACATTTTTTTTTCTTTTTGTCTCCTCGTTATTTTTGATTAGAAATTTATGAAATTATGAAACTCGAGTTTTATCAAGCCAGAATTTTTTTATGAGCCCAGTTTTTAGATGATCAATTCTATAACTCTAATCTTCATCAGGCCAAGCTTACATATAAACAACAAACTGACTATACGACTTTACCCAGGCAGATCGGATTTATATATAGTCCAGCATGTGTGCTGGACAATAGAAATGCAGTTGAGAATTCTTTAGAAATGCAGTGGATATTAACCCTGTGAATCCCAAACTGCCCGAGATATTTTGAGATATTTTAATTCATATATCTTCCCACTAGAAAATTAAAACAGCAATATTTGCTTTAATTAATAACAGGACATTCCGTGTTTAAATAAAACGAAATTAGCTATTGATTTTTTCTGACGTAAAATCACATTTTCTTAACTACATAATTTCTAGAACGTGTTCTAATATGGGATTTAAAGTATTAAGGTAGTTTTAATTTTTGTTCACTTTTATGATCTGTGTTTTATATTTTATTGTAAGAGGAATATAAATAATGTGCTTAAATTCATAAACTTCATATTTTATGTATAGTTTTTTTTAAAATGTTATTATTTAAGAATAAAACAAATCATAAATAATAAAATAGCTATGGAGAAAAACGTTGGCATATTTGCATATAAACATTGGCAAAAATAGTTTTCGACAATCCTAGCCGAATACCATAGCTCAAAACATAGCATAAAACAAGGTATGCGAAAAATTCATAGCACCATATTTGGCGACTCAACTCCCTTTTGGCGTGAAATAAACAAATAAAAATCCAATAATAATAATAATAATAAAAAAATAAAGAATAAAAAAATATATATTTAAAAAATATATAAAATATAATTTTAACAGAAATTTTTATCGGTTCTCTAACTTTTATGCATAGGACTACAAAATGCACCAGGTCTAGATGCTAGGTACGAGCAACCCCAAACCCGGTTCCCCTTGTTAGATAAAATGGTTGAGAAAATAATCACATCAAAATATATTGAGCTCCGACTGTTTTACTGTGCTTTCTGACTGAGTCAATTATTTTCTATGCAAAGTGCAATCTATTTGGCATAGATGTCATATTCGCACCACATTGGCGAGATTCTTTTCTGACGCCAATTTGACAAAAACTTCTTCAAATACCAGTCACTTACATACTTTTTAGTTTTTTTTTTTTTCTATTATTTCAAAAAAGGAAATGATAAATAAAATAAAAGTTTAATTAATCACTATAGAACAAAGCAATTTATATCATAAAAAAAAATAATAAACAGTTTATTAATAAATAAACAATTGCCAGGTCATCTTGTAAGGCATAAAATCGCCATTTTGTTTCAATCTAGCCAATTTGATGCGTGTATGACATCTGTGCCATTTATTTTTATAAGTAGACGAATTAAATAAATTTTACATTGAGTACTTGGTACTTAACAGTATCGTTAGGAGATGGAGGGTTAAGCACTTTTGTTTACATAAATATGTTTTCCTTTTGCACGTTTCGATTATTTTGTCAATTTCATTTTATCGAAATAAAATAAAATGCTATAGAAATGTTACGGAACGAAAATAAGCAACGAAATTCAATCGGGAATGTTAAAAACAAAAATCTTTTCTATGCTCTTGCGAATGCTTTCAGAGAAGTTTAAGTAATCTCATAATAGCGACTTATAATCTCTTTTTTCTTTGTATAAGACATAATAAAAATCTCCAAAAATAGGTTAACTACGATATTACTTTCATTCTTTACTTCAATTTTATTTGTTGGTATTTATTGTGCTATTTTACTTCCTTTTTTTTTATATAAATCTTTAGCAATAAAGTTTAATACTATTAAATTACAAATTGTGTTTTATTTTGTTTTTTGGCAAATAGGTAATAATACTTTTGGCCAAAAAGATATCTTTAAAGTTAATGCTCTGCTTTTGAAATACATATATATGTATCTTAAATGTAAAATTTTTTAAATAATACTTTGGGTGTAATTTTTATATAAAAATGCTTGCAATAATTAATAATGCATTAAATATTCTTCCCAATTAAAATATAACTATTGAAATTTCATAAAATTTAAATTTCATAGAAATAATTTGAAAACTTAAGATTTTAATGTAAAAATATTTTTCTAAACAGCTTATTTTTACTTATTTATTTATTTTTGCTTCAATTTACAGTTAAAAACGCATAATTTTCATTTAAATAACCAGAATGCATATTGAAAGGGTAATGAACGATTAATCAGGTGAAGTAAAAAGGCAATGAGAATGAGAATAAAGATGCTTAAGTTGTGCCGCTAAGAAAATGTTACACATGAAGATGGTTTTGAGTTTTGAGGATTAAACCGAAACGTCGAGTTTTATTTTTATTCATATATTTTTATTTTTACATCAGTTTTAAATTTATAAATAAAGCATACGTTAGAGAGCAACCTCTATTTTGTTTAGTAAATATCTTTCAGTTATTATAAATTTTTTATGGACTAAAAATGTTAAATTATTTTTTACATGCTTAAAATTATATTTTCTGACAACTGAGTAAATATCTTTTAAATTAAAAGTGACTCACAAAGGGTTAAATCTAAACGAAATAAAATGAAATAAAATAAAGAAACTATTAAAATCCGGGATAATACATAACACTAGGAATAGCGAAAAACAAATGGTAAAGAAAAAAAACACAGCACATACATATTACACAGTCAGTCATAAATGTGTGTCCTAATTTTCCCGTAACTCGTCTGTTTCCAGGGGAACTGGCAAGAAGATAAATATTTACCGTGAAAAGATGATACGTAATTCTGAGCGGGTCATTTGCACAAGTCAAGAAGTAGGACAATGTAGAGTTCACCGCATACGGGTATAGACTTTTCTTGTTTTAATTCGAATGCGTTTATCGTGGAGTTTTCTTTTACAGTTTAATCCTTTTTGTGTTACTCAACAACTCCGCTTTGGAAAATATTTACTCGGATGTCAGGATATCGTTTTTAACCCTTTATACTCCGACGAGACTTTTAACCCTTTGCGGCTTTAACTACGCAAATTCATTGCTTAAGTGTTGAAATTAATGGTTGACACCGGAATTTGAAAAAACAGCTTTATTTTTAAATAAGAAAAAGCTATTTTTCACGCATTTAATAAACCGTAATTTTTTTTACCAAAATTCTGGTGCCAATGTAGCGTTTGGAAATTAAAATTAAGTGGTTTCATAGATATACCATCGCGCCGCAAGGGGTTAAATCCCATTAATCTTTTATGTTCCGATGTACTTTAAGGTACCATTAAAATGACTTTTCATAAAACTAATTTAATACATTAATTAATTATAATACAGTTTAGAAGGAATTACAGATAGTTTAATTTATCTTGTTCCAAATATATATGTTACAGTTAATTTGATAAATGCGGTAAATATTAATAATAACCAGTTGTTATTATTAACAATTACCGCGTCTTTTGGTAAATTTGATAAATGTTGCATATTAATCAAATTTACCGGTTAGTTTTAATAATAACCGATAAAGTTCTGTCAATATGATTAATTAAGCTTGTTAACGAATATGTCCTTCACAAAAATGTGTACTATCATGAATGTTTGAATCTAACAACAAAAATATTTGTTGAGAGGCAATAACAGTTAATCAGAAGATATGTTCTATTAATAGGACGTCAAAAACTTAACTGTTCAAAATAATTATTTTCATAATTACTGAATGACTTAGGTAAAATTTTAAACACTGAAATAGTCAAAGAATAAATTCTATAGTTTTGAAATGCATACTTTTAGAAATAAATATTAAGAAGGAAAAAAAAAAAAAAAAAAAAAAAAAAAAAAAAAAAAACGCATTATACACTTTTATTGGTAACTATTAATAATAACCGATAAATTCTCACAGATTTATCATATTAACTGTTTTATTTGGATATTTTTTTTTATAGTTAATAATAACCAATTAATAAAATTTACTGTAATATTTATGTTTAAAAGAATGATTTCTTTTTCATCTGCATTTTTCAGCTTTCTTGCCAATGAAAGATTCTGGGAGAAAAATTTCATTTAGGAAATATTTCTATATTTCTATTTTAAACGCTTTATAGTTACAGATTTTATAATTCTACATAGAATATTTAAAAAAAAAAGTTTTTAAATAAAATAAAAAATTGAATGGAGTTATTAATGGCAATAAGTAAATAAAAAAATAAGTTGAAACTGGCGTGAATTAATATGAACAGGAAAACACTTCTTAAAAAATTCTTAAATGCACATTTAAGAATTTTTTAAGGTGGTGTAAAGGGCCGAACTTTTGAGTTTTACACCGGGCCAGGCCAAAATAACTTTCTTTCGGGCCGGGCCCGAGACTGGAAAATCCGGCCCGTGCAGCCCTCTAACAAAAGTGCTCACATTAAAAAAAAAAAAGAAAAAAAAACCCTTAAAAGAAACGCACAAAATATAAAAGTGTTTATGTAAATAATAAAAAACTCACATAAAGAAAACTTAAAAGAAACGCACAAAATATAAAAGTGTTTATATAAGTAATAAAAAATAATTGATAATAAATTGATCATAGTAGAATCGGATGTCTCACATTAAGTCATATTATTTCCAAACGGATTAGTTTAAGTACTAATATAAATTTGAAAGATGGGAGATATAAAAAATCGCTAAAATTAAAACCAAACTGTTTATACCTTGATGTCCTTCAGAAGAAATATATAGATATTTTTTCATGTCACTCATGCATCCAAAATTAATAACTCACCTACAAAGAAAAAAAAAGGAAATTTAAGTAATGATATAAAAAAAGAGGAAGTCTTCAGAAAAAATTAAAATGTTATTAATAAAACAATACAAAATAACAATACGAATTTATAATACATCAATAATTATTTTAAATACGAATTTTGACTACAGACATCGAAGTATCACACAAAAAAATTATAAATGAGGAACCGTCAGAAGCCAAGGGGTATAAGTGACAAACTTGAAAAAATTGAACTAACAAGGAAGGTCTCCATTGGGGGCATACTCAGAATTTTTTGAAAAAAATTCGAATTAAACTACTCATGTAGGTAATAAAGGATCAGTGAAAATTAGCGGCGGAATTACATTATTAGATATGTAAAAAAAAGAAAATAGTTTGGAATAATTGGCGTGAAAAGCTGAAAGCGACGCGGGATTTGGCGAGCAGTGCATTTCCCCGCCAAAAGCAAACGATTTTAACGAATCTGAAAATTGATTTTAATTGACTTCACTTAAAAATCTGCAGCATTTACTACAACGTCACTCCACTACTTTTATAGAATATTTCTCTTCTGACCAATGAGAATGCTCCATAGCACGGCGAATTGACCGTGTCATACACTGGTAAAAATCTGCTGCATTTTGTTGCAACGCACTCCACCGCTTGTATATAATATCTCTACTCTATTCCAACCAATGAGAAAGCTCCATTTCACGGCCAAGTAACCGTTTTCTATACAAGCAAGGGAGTGCGTTGCAACAAAATGCAGCAGATTTTTAACAGTGTATTTTTCAATTTGGAACAATTTTAATCAATTTAAATTGTTTTAAATGATAAAATATATAATTTCATTTTGTTATAAGTACATATAAACGTATATGACAAAATTACACTTAAAGTAAAGTAAAAATGCAAAACTAAAATTACTTAAACTAAACTTATTTAAATAAATTGAACATAGAAAGATTTTTCTTTAAAAAGTATTCGAAGCGTAAAAGCGTATTTTTCAAAATTCCGTTTTTTTCGCCAACCGGAGATAAATCGCCAAATAAACGAAATTTTTATTATTTTTTTATGGACGTTATAAGGAGGTTCCGCCGAAATTTTTTTTATAAACATATATAACTATATGAGAAGAACATTCTGTAATTTTTTCAGATTTTTCTGAGTATGCCCGTATGGAGACCTTCCTTGTAAGTACACAGATGACCTGGAAATTTTCTGTTTTCTTTTCAAGTAAAGAAGTATAAGGGATTTTCTAATTATGTGCTGCGTTCTAGAGATAAACCACTTTTGCCGAATAATAATGTTAATTCTGATTAATAATAAATTTAAAAAAAATTGCACTCTTCTGTTTGATAGTTATTGAAATAAGAGTTCAAAGACTACATTGAAATCAGCGGCAGTTTTCTATTTCATTTCAGTCAATTATTATTGATGTTTCCATTTGACGTGAATTATATTTAAATTCAATTTACTCCAAATCAAATTTTTGTCCCTTGTTCCCCTTGGTTTCTGAGGTTTTCATATGTAATATGTATAAGATATGCAATAAAACATTTTACAATTACTATATATCCATCCATTAAATCAACAAAATCTAAAATCTGTATAGAAATCTGTAAAATTTGCATGTTTTAAAATCTATGTAGCTAAATTTAAAGGAATGAATTTAAATTTGTATGACTGATTTTTCACCTAAATGTGGAATTTTAAATTTACGTTTACTATGTTTCGTTAGCTCAAGGGGCTCGGTCGGTGGGGATTAAAAGTTCTGTCAAAGTAAAAGTTTTTATCTACAAAATGACACATTTAATAACAGTTAAAGAAAAATATTTACACTTTTTTGTCTGAATAAAAAATTGGTACTACTTGGTTATCCTGTCGATCAAAAATCAATCGCGAAACTATAAGATTAAATGCTAATAATGGATGATCGTGAATGTCACATTCAATGACATTAAATACGATACACATGTTTTAAACGTCATTAAGTGATTTTTATTTCGACTTTTTATTTGTATTTTTATTAATATTCTACTAATTATTTGTTTCTTCGTTATTGAAAATAAAAATTATATCAATGTCTCTAATTTGGCTATTAATTTGGCGAAATTAGTCGACGGGATAACCAAGTAGTACCAAAAAATTAACTATCATGCATCCATACTATCATACATTCATTAAGTGTACTATCATACAACTGACTTCGATTTTTTCATAAAACACAGGGCGTGCGTCTATATTATACAACTCTGACTGGAAGCACACCACGCACAGACACAAATCTTAATTAGAATATCCTTACACTACTGGACCGTAAAATAATTATGACATTTTATATCAGACTGTTGATGGAGAAGAAAAAAAATGGAATCTAGTGTTATCCAAAGGAAAAAAAAAGACCTACTAATGTTACCTGTTCATCTAAATTTGCAAATTTCGACGATGTTTTTATTTTTTTTTTCAGCACGTATGTACGAAGGTTCTTTATCCCACTGTAAGCTTCAAATATTTGTATATTTCTCCAGCCGAAAGTTACAAACGAGTAAATAGCCTTTTTTACATTTTTTGGAATTTTTTGAAACTTTAACACAAATTTTAAAGTATGCATAACTATCTTTAAAATACTTTAAGCCTACAGAGAGATAAAAAATCTTCCTATCTATGTACTGAACAAAAAATATATTGTTGAAATTTCCAAATTTGAATAACAAGGATACATATTTTTTCCCTATAGGATAGCATGGATTTTTTTTCCTTTCCCGTCAAATAAGTTCCCTTAATCTTTTGAATGTGGATCCCTCAACCCTTCATAGTAAAAAAAAAAAAAAAGGGTACTTTTAGGTTATCCCATCGACCAATTTCGCCAAATTATACAAATCGCCAAACTAATAGCCAAATTATACATGTTGGCATAATTTTTATTTTCAATAACGAAAGAAACAAATAATTAGTAGAATATTAATAAAAATATTAATAAAAAGTCGATATAAAAATCACTTAATGACATTTTAAACACGTGAATCGCATTTAATGTCATTGAATGTGACATTCAGATCATCCATTGTTGGCATTTAATCTTATAGTTTGGCGATAATTTTTTGGTCGACGGAATAACCTAGAAATACCCCCCCCCCCCCAAAAAAAAAAAAAAAATAAATAAATAAATAAATAAATAAATAAAAAAATAGACGATTTTACGGAAAGACTATTAGCAATCTGGACGCCAGCACAATTTACTGTTTTTTGACGGAAAAATTCCCGTAAATTGCAGGAATTTACGGAATTTTTTCCGTTAAAAATCAGTATAGTATACTGGCGTCTAGATTACCAGTAGTACTTCCGTAAAATCGTCCGTATTTTTTTACAACGTTTGGGTGTGTTGCAGATCTAGAAATACCTAAAAGTCAATAGTACTAGTATGTTTTAAAATACGATTTTATTTCTTGTTCTTATTTTCCCAACACACTAGTTAATACAAATTGATTAGTAGAATTCTCAAAGGACGATTATATTGAGTTTCTCATACCAAAGTTTTCTTTATCATTTGAAAAGTTTCAGGTCGATCTATGAAAAATTAACCTAGTATTGTAAAATTAAAAAATGCTGGAGAGATCTGAAAGATTTTTTTTAAAGATAAGTTTGTGTACTTTACAATTCTAATTTTGTATTAGAAAATGGACAATACTTATGAAAACTATGTCAATATCTGTTTATTGTAGATTGAAAAAAGTACCTTTTAGTCATCAATTATTTTAGTTTTACCCTCTAATTTTTTTTAAATTATTTTTTACATACTTAAAATAGTGTATTCTAACACCTGGGTCAATATTTTTCAAATCGGAATTATTGAACTACAAAGGGTTAAGCAAGCCTTATTCCAAAAATCATTTCCGTAAACAGTCGAAATCTCAGTAGTTACTCACTAAAACGTAATCTTAGAAAAATATATATACGATAATGCAACCGATATTACAAAATCTAAAAAGTAAAAGGGTGAAAGTGACTGTAAATATTTTTAAGTTTCAAAAATGATAACCGGTCGTTTACTTGTACAAAAGGAGGAAGAAGGAAAAAAAAATTATGATACATAATATTTTACTCTCATTTTCTTTTATGAAATCAAAATAAGGAGCTTAATATGCTTCCAATCTCGAGTTCTCGAACTTGCTCAGAGAGATACGATCGAGTGAAATTGATAAAAGTTTTATTCTAAAGGTATGTCACCGATTTTAGAGTGTTTTTACGAAATTCCATGGATATTCTAGATTCATAAATCAGTCCTGTTTTTTCTAGGATTTTAAAAATCTGTAAGCACCCTATAACTGAATAAAATTCTCTTAAAGATGTTCTTAAATCAAAAAATGCAACTTTGTGACAAAAGTTTTAATTTGTTTTTGTTCGGAAATGCATGAAATTATATTAGGCCTAGTTGTTTAGAAGCTATCTAATAGCACATATCCTTCTTTCTTTCTTTTCTTTTCTTTTTTTTTTTTTTTTCCTTTTTGCAAACGCAATAGATATTTCAGAACAAGATGTCAAAGTTGACGTTTTGAATGCATTTTCCGACGAAACAGAAAAACCAGTCAACGAAATGGGAGAAAATCGTGTGATCACATGATCAACATAGCTCATAACTTGGTAGGTAATTTAATTATCATAAAATGAAAAACAGAGATTGATTCCAAATCGCTTCCTTGGTCAGGTTTTGCAATTTTATATCTTTCCATTAAAAAAAAAAAATGAATTTGTAAATGTGCCAAAACGTTTTGTGCTTGTGTAGCAGAGCTGTTGAGAACAGTCTTAAGCAAGCCTTATTCCAAAAATCATTTCCGTAAACATTTAAAATCTCCATAGTTGTAAATGTAGTCTTAAAAAAATAATAAATAAAATAAAATAAAACCTTCACATGATAATGCACCCGATATTACAAAATCTAAAAAGTAAGAGGGTGAAAGTGACTGTAAATATTTTCAAGTTTCAAAAAATGATAACCGGTCGTTTACTTGTACAAAAGGAGGAAGAAGGAAAAAAAGAAGAAATTTATGATACATAATATTTTACTCTCACTTTCTTTCTGAAATCAAAATAAGGAGCTTAATATGTTTCCAATCTCGAGTTCTCGAACTTGCGCAGAGATACGATCGAGTGAAATTGATAAAAGTTTGATTCTAAAGGTTATGTCACTATTTAAAAAGCTACCTTTTAAAGTAAATAAGATAGCTTTCGTCGGTCTAATTCGATAAGCACAAGATAGAGTGGCTGTTTAATTTTAATTTTTGGAATCGTTTAAAATCGCATTCACGATTACTCGTGATTGCTATTAGATTTTAACTTTAAAGTTTCTTTCTTTCTTTATTTTTTTTTAAATATATGTGATTATCAATTATTTTTTTCTCTCTCTCACTCTTTCTTCCTTTCTTTTTTCTTTCTTTTTTTAATTTTATTTAATTTTATTTATTTATTTATTTATTTATTTATTTATTTATTTTTTTTTTTTTTTGGGGGGGGGGGGGTGTCAAAGAATGCCAAAGCAAAATACGAAATAAAAATGCTTTCAAAGTTGGAGTTGTGAGTTAAATTTCCAGACAATAAAGGCCATTGTGAGGTTAAATTAAAAGTTAGCATTAGCCACCGTCAAAGGGCCACTAAATTAGAAATAGTAGTTATTAAAAAATTGTCTGTCAGAAGCCACCTTATGGCCCTTTTCCAACAAGAAGAGTGTAAAATTTTCTAGTATTCCATTAAGGATTCCCCTTTTTTGGCTGCAATATGCTTATAGTAACATCTATTTGGTTTGTTCAATTTAATCGAAATTTTAAAAAAGAATTTTACTCTTTAATACTTTTATATAAATAGTGGCCAATTATAAAACTGATTCTATTGCGGGCAATTAATAAAATTTCTCAGTTTTGCCGTTTATTGTGAGATAACAATTGCTTATATTTCAAAATATAATTATTTTATATGAAAATGAAAAAAATTCAATTCTTAAATTTTTTTTAAAATTCCATTCATTCAATTCTAAATCTTTTTAATAATCATGCTGTAACTGTCATGCTTCTTATCTTTAAAAAATAATCCGTAAATATGCCATAAAGTTTTGCGTCGAAAATTTGTTTGAGAATAAGCATCCGTAATAATGAATACAATATCTACAACAAGACTTGCAGCAAAACCAATTTTTATAAATATATTAAAATTACCTCACTAGTCATAATAATTGTAATTTTTGTTTCCATTTTTGTTGAATTATTAGTTCAAAGAACTCGTCATAATTGAATACCATAGTCAAAGATCGATAAAGGCAAAATTTGAACAAAATTCTTCTTAATAGAACAGACCTTTCACAAAATTTCTCTTAATAAAATAAATCCCTTCGCAAAATTGCATTTTTTTTTTAAATGTGTAATTTTCAAACAAAACAATTTAACCGGGGAAGCTTTAGAAGAAGAACTTTAAAAAGTTATTATTAATAAATGCTTGGTTCGAATTTAGGTAGCTAGAATTCACCTTCCGTTACAAAATGTTATTTTTCACAAATGTGCATTAAATTTTAGAAAATAACTTTTACCTTTAATGATGAATAAATTTTCCCTCAGAATATTTTAACACTTTCCGGCGTCGTGTCGCAAAAAATGGACACCTACTTTTTAATTTTACTGGCATCAGGAATATTTAATTAAAAATTTCCTTTCAAAACATAGCTGAAAATAAGCAAGTTCATATTTTCTAATAAATTCGTTTATTAATTCTGGTGTAAACTAATTATTTCAAACAGATTTACTCCACGCCACAAAGGGTTAAATTGATTTTCTTACAAAAGGGATTCTAGTAATGAAGTCACATTTTTATTAATTACCACTGGAGTCCGGAACGTACTGGATCATATCACACATGAACTCGAAAATTGGATTTAAAATCAACACAAAATCCGATATGATCTTGATCCCCCCCCCCCCCCCCCCAAAAAAAAAAAAAAAAAAAAAATTGTTAACCCGAAACTGGATTTAAACAAAAAATAATTTTCTCTGACGCATTTCAACACAAAACTGACTCGAACCCGACATTTTTAAGTCCAAACCCGAGACGAAACTCGTAATGATAACAAATTAAATGCACATGTGGAAAGATAATCTACAGTTAAATTCACCCAAAACAATATTTTGAACATTTTATTACTATTATTATTATTTTTTTTAATTTGTAGAAGAACATTTTTGGAAGAAAAAAAAACAGGTTATACGAATCCGACCCACGTGAGTCAAAACTGGACCCGGAACAAAAAAAAAGTCAACCGGATTCAAAACTCACCGACATTGAAATAAATAAATAAATTGTAATAAGTATAAACCGCGACCTGCAATGAAATAAATATCGACAATCCAACCTGGCCCGACACCGTAACTGCCACTTGACAACAAAAAAGAACCGTTTTAAATCCCATCAAATAATCTCTCTCTTGAGTTTTGGAAAGAAGCAATAATACTTGCACGAGTAAGATAAATAAATATTTACCCTTATAAAAGCGATAAAAAAGAGCAAACGAGCAGGTCGTTCCCTTCAAAAGTAGGACATCTAGAATTTGTTGCAAGTGAAAGCGTTTACAGCATGAAGCTTCGAATTCTTGAACTTGGCATCTTATGTTATTTTCATTTATTTATTTTCTAATCAGCAGACGATTGAGAATTATTATCGCTCCTATGTCAAAGCCATTTTTTTTCTTATAGATTATATCGAAATAACCTAATTTTTAAAGTATTTAGATTTTCAGAAAGTGTGTTGCTAAATTGAAAAGTTAAACCACGTTACCCAACGCAAAATATTACAAAATAAGTATAAAATAAGCATATTCTGTCTTTCTTGAGTTTTTTAGATCTTCGAAATATAAAGGCAATTATGTTCTTCAATAATGTGTTTCAGCTTTAAAAGTGATGCTTTTGAAAAAATAAGTAACAATGACCACAAAATTCAAATAATGTTTTTCATTAGTCGAGGAACGAATGAATATTCGTTGGAGCGGCCCTAGCATGTGCAACCAACAAGATAGTTATTTTTTACAACCACTAATATTTTAACTTACAGCGGGGGCATAATATTATCTGCATTTTATTTGCTTAGTTAAAAATATCTTATATAATATATAGTTTTAAAAATATATTGTTGAAACTAAATTGCAAATACTTAAATGTATAGAAAAGCTGAATAATAAGGGCAGTTTAATAGAAAGATTATATTTAATAGAACTGAGATAAAAAATAAGCAACTTACATATTACAAATCAAAATATAAACTTTAGAATAACAAAATTTTTAGAAGTTGCCAAAAATAAAATTGAAATAAACATTCGATACAATATACGGCAGATACAGACGATAAAAAAGAAGGCAGTTTCAAAAAAACATACTCAAGGTATATAATGGCCTGACATATTCATTTAAACGTAACTATTTCGAAGTAAGAATATTCGCATATAATGTTTTTTATCTAAATATTAATTACTTACTTATACTTATTTCCTTTTCTTTTTTATTAAATTTCACGAGTATTTAGTCTATTAAGTAGTTCAATTTTAAAACTAGTGAAAAATGCTCCAAGGAGCAGTGCAAAAGCAGAATATGATTTTAATTGAGCATTAAAAAGTAATGGACAAGTGCTTCTGTTAATTACTGAGCATGAGGAAGGATAAGGGATCCCTTCTTGGCTACAACTCACTTCAATGCCAACTTTGAAAAAATCATATTTGCGCTTTTTCCATATAAAAGAAATTTGCGGTTCTTTAGTAGAATTTTCCACCGTGCTTTAGATGTTAACCAGGGGTGTAGTCATAAAAATAACATAAGATATATGCTCTAAGCAGAGGGATATTCTAGAATGTGTATACTATAAGCTTTCTTGAAAAACAGAGGGTATATGGTATTCTATTAAAAAGTCCAGAAGGTGTGCGGCGTATAGCCTGTACTACATCTCTGATGTTAACTGCACTGTTCACTCTGCATTATACTACAAATCAATTTTCTGTGCAATTATACACTTAGGGTATGCTTGGTGGCAGTGCATGAATGTGATACCTGCAGGAACTAGGTATCTGGCATTATGTCGCCTTCCTTTACATTTATGTCTAATTAAGCTGCATCTTTACTGGTTACGTCTTTACACTATACATTTTTATAGTAACTGCGACTGATTTGTTTTCACGGAAAAAGCGCAAATATGATTTTTTCAAAGTTGGCATTGAAGTGAGTTGTAGCCAAGAAGGGATCCCTTATCCTTCCTCATGCTCAGTAATTAACAGAAGCACTTGTCCATTACTTTTTAATGCTCAATTAAAATCATATTCTGCTTTTGCACTGCTCCTTGGAGCATTTTTCACTAGTCCTTCTATTTTTCCATATTCCACTGGGATACTGCACAACTTGTTTTGTATTTTATATATAGAAATAAAAAATGTTCCCGGGATAAAAAGTTTGTCTTTTGTTTAAAAAAAAAATTAAGTTTTTATCTTTAGTAGTTTTCGAGAAAAGTGCTGTGACACAAATTTTTTGTCCGATTTTCAGAATACTCTACAGTACACCTACAGTATGCCATAAAAAAAAAAAAAAAAAAAAAAAAAAAAAAAAAAAAAAAATGTGCTATGTTGTGCTTCTTGGTCAGACGAACATTTAAAAAAAATCATCAAAATTGGATAAGTATTTAGTTAGTTATTGCAAAAAGAAAAATTGAAAAATCCGTGTTTTTGCGGTTTCCTATGCTTAAGCATTATCGCTCAATCATATTATTGTTGCGCGCTGCCGCGTTTACAATGATTCCAACCAATGAGAAAGCGCCATTTCACGGCCAAGTAACCGTTTTCTATACAAGCAGGGGAATGCGTTGCAGCAAAATGCAGCAGATTTTTAACAGTGTGCATATCCTTGGCGCTATAGTTTACAGGAGTGGTACATTGTTCAAAATTTGAAACTTTTGCTGCATCGCCACTCCATCGCTTTGATAGAATATCTCTATTTTGATCGATGAGAATCCTCGATAATGCATTTAAGTAATCGTTTTCTACTTATCTACTATATCGTTTCCGTATATTTATTTTTTCAATCAGCACCAAGGTGCGCACTTTATTAGAAGACGCGCTCTATTAGAGGGCGTATTCTATTAGAATAAATACGGTATATACTTATAGTAAATACACTTTGTTAAAGTACAGGGCCCCAATATTTGACAGGTATGCCAGGCATTTTTGCCATTGATGCCATTGTGCTAAAAACAAAATATAAATAAATGAAAAAAATGGATAAAATATAAATTTGGTATGGTGCAAAAAATTGCCTAATTTAAAATTAAAAATCAAATTTAACAGCCACCAGGGCTAGACACCGTGCATAATTATTCAGTAAATGATTCATTAACACTAGAACGCCCGGAAATTCTACTCAAGTTTGAAAATAATATTTCTCACCAGAATTTTTATTCAAAATTATTTAATTGATTTATTTAACGTAAATTTGTGTGGATTAGATTTAAATTATTTCAAGAAAATTTTTCTGGTTCGAATTGAAATTTAGTTACATGATTGGAGTCGAATCGACTCCATCCGGGCGTTCTAGTGTTAAAAAATGACAAAAATCAGCATGTCAAAAATTTCAAAAAAATTCATAATTCGTTAAAAAATTAAGTTAAAAATAAGAGAAAAAAAAGCATTCTGTATTTTTTTATGCTTAATCGAATGGTGTAACTGGTTTTTCTCTCCGATGATCACAAATACCTTAGATTGATGACTGCCATTCTTTTATTTCATCTTGTAAAAAAACTGTTTAACGTAAAGCTATGAATTTTTGCAGGATTAATTAGCATCGCAAAATCTTTAAAATAAACTTTACCGCAACATTCTATCTGCAATAGAACGTTAGATATACCCATTTATGACCAAGTTTGGAAAATACGCAATTTCAGAAAAACCGCCCAGCGAAATAACGTTTTCTCGATGACTACCCCGGGATAAAAAGTTTGTCTTTTGTTTAAAAAAAAATTATTTTTTTATCTTTAGTAGTTTTCGAGAAAAGTGCTGTGACACAAAATTTTTGTCCGATTTTCAGAATACTCTATAGTACACCTACAGTATGCCATAAAAAAAAATAATTTTTGTGCTATGTTGTGCTTCTTGGTCAGACGAACATTTAAAAAAAAATCATCAAAATTGGATAAGTATTTAGTTAGTTATTGCAAAAAGAAAAATTGAAAAATCCGTGTGCATTATCGCTCAATCATATTATTGTTGCGCGCTGCCGCGCGCACAATGATGCACTCAAGTTTATAACACATGGTACATAAAAATATCAAATTCAATCGGAAAAATGTTGTGGTAGATTGAAACAAATTTCAGTGATGCGGTAACTGCAACCATAAAATGGTGAAATATTGTTTTCAGAATCTAAAGATAGGATCAATCGGAACTCCAAATGATAGAACATTTCACCATCGTATGTTGCAATTACTGCCCCACCGAAATTTTTAACAATGTATGATTATCAAAAAAATAAAAATAAATAAATAAATAAATAAATAAATAAATAAAAAATGAAGCTAGAGTGAGAGTGGGCAAGATGAGAGAAAAGAACACCCCTTATTAACTCTAGCACAACTCATCATGGAATAATGTGGCTGGTACAATCAATTTGTAACAACATCTACTAATAAGTACTATACTTAAATGCCTAAAAGGTCGTCTACATGAAATTCGAATATTTATAATACTAATACTTGAATTTGACAACATATTTGATTTATCTGGTATATTGACTTTAGGTAAGTCATTATGCCAAAGTAAAAACTTTAGTAGTAGTAAACTTAGTAGTAGTAACTTAGTAGTAGTAAAGAAATAGTTTTAAAAATGCTGTATTTCTTTGCTTATCAGCGTATGACATAATAGTCTAAAAGCTCCCTCCTGTAGCCGAGAGGGTTTGCTCTCGAAACTGGCAGACTGGAGATCTGGATTCGAATCCAATACCGCCCGTCGGCCTAATTGTTTGAAGTTTTCCGTGGTTTTCTTCGAACTTTGGATTTCTTTGCACAAACACGGGTTAGATTCCCTTAGAAAGATCCCCTACGAAGGGGATTCTCCCCCTCTCCCCATCTTAGGCCTATAGCCCTTGTGTTGATAACTAGCCGTCATAAACACAACCAAAATATGCCTAAAAAGAAAAATGTCCCAATTACCATGAATGATTTCAACTTGCCTGGTTGCGAAAAAAATGTCAATAATGAATCTCTCTTCAAAATAATAGAATCCTAAGTTATTATAATAAAATTTAAATCCTTTGAAAATGTAAGAATTTTGTTCCCTTTTAGCCAATTTTGATCAGTTGACATCCTTTCAACAAAAATCCTGATTATTCCCATGGTTCCCCTGTCAAATGGGGATTGCTGGGGCAGCTGCTTTGTATACCCTTGCAGTAGTCAGGCCCTAGGTCTTTTACGGTACTAAATCTTTACCAAAAAAAAAAAAAAAAAAAAGTCAAATTGATTTTTATATCTCGAAGTCCAAGAACAATTCGCCAAGTATTTTCCTAGATTTTCAACAAAATGAGTAAAATCGACGACTTCGAGATTTTTTGACCAGATATTGTATAAAAACTAATGTTTTATATAATTTTAAATAACATTAACACTGCCTATTTATTACAAAGGAATGCCAGTTATACTTTACATGTACAACTACAGCGAAAGAACGTTGATGCATAAGCCTACTTAGCATACTCTAATAAATTTTAAAACGAATTGTTTAGCTAAACATTTCTCTAATACTCAACTCCAAAACTTTAAAATTATTCAAAATTAAAACAGTAGAAAAGAACATTAAACTATCTGGAATGATAATAAGCAATGTATAAACTTTAAGATAAGATTAGAAAAAAAAAAGAAAAAAAAATACATATATATGCATGTCCATGTCATTAAATGTATTTTAAAATGTTTGTTTGTCACTAAATTAATTCAATTTTGGTAGATTTATTTCAGTAGATTATGATGATAACCTGCCAAAAGTGACAAATATATGATAGATCTGGAGGCAGTAGCACAGATGACAGATCATCACCTAATCAGATTAACGGATGAAATAACACGATAAGGAAGAAATCGATTAGGATATTAATCATTTCGGGTCCGAATTTTTTTCGATTTTTAGAAAAAAAATACTTTTATGTTAATAACATTAATACTAACTAACCAAATCGATTAATTGGTGTTTAACGAATAATATTCATTGTCTGAAAAATAACGAATATTGTTGTTCTGCGTACTATTTAAGTAATATTCGTATGGCAATAAGCAAAGGAAGAATTTTTGGAGATGTTTAGAAAATATTGTATTACAATCAGATTTAACTTATATTACAATTTCCTAAGACTTTTTGAGCTTTATTATACATGATTCTTTTAGGAAAGAAATCTTTATTTTAAATTTAAAAGAAAATGAAAAATGTGTTCCAAATAAAAGAATCGCAAACGGCATAAAGGAGAATTAAGGCAATAATAATAATTATTGTTATTACTAAAGGCCTAAACATAAATGAAGTCATATGATAAATGCATAGACATATACTAACATTACCACAAACAGTAGCAAAAGCATTTCTTAAAAGACATGTACCAATAATAGTACACCAGACCCGAAAGGGTTAAAATGCAATTTATCTGCCAAGTCAAACCTTGATGGAAATCCCTTGCAAATTCAATTTTAGTTGTTGATCGGTAGGTTTATTATTGTGTTTTCCTGCACCCAAAAGTATGAAAAGATGGAAAACTGGCAGCAAAAAAAAAAAAAAAAAAAAAAAAAAAACACTGCTAAACCTACCAGTTAACCACCAAGATATGCCTTGGCAGATCAGTTGCATTTTAATATGCGAATCGAGTTTTAACTAATCCTGGGATTTCAGCCTTCAACTCGATGAGCTGATGGTTTTTGCAACTGCCTCCAGCTATACTATACGATGCGATAGCAACGAGTATTGACAGACATATACAACCTTTGACAAAAGTTCGGTGAATGAATTCAGAACTACTGATCTGGCAACACTGGGGAAACAAAACGATGCACCTACATAGAGGCAAGTGTTGACCATCTTCCCCCACCGTTGTTCAGTTGAGCGTCGTTTATGTTCGGTGTAAGACGTGCTTTACTACGTGCTTGTTCATTGTGTTGGTTCTTAACTGAGAACAGGAAAATGAACGAACAAAAGATCAGTTTAAAGTTAAGTGTTAAGCTTTGCAAAAGACCAAAAGAAATTCATGAAGGGTGGTGCAAACTGAACATCCACCATACTCGCCAGATCTTAGTCCTCGAGATTTCTTCCTATTTTCACCAATCAAACTCTCTTTGAAAGAGATTTGACCATATTGCTGACATCCAACGAAACGTGACGAAGCTTTTGAACTCCATCCCAAAAGAAGACTTCTTGCGAATTTCTCAGGACATATCTAGTAGATCGAAGCGGTGCATAGTTATGGGATAAGACTATTTTGAAGGATGGTATGGTAATTTTTGTTAATATTTCATCTACATTAACGTTATAGGACTATTCATCGAACTTTATTGTCAAAGGTAGTAAATATAAATATTGTATTGCAAATTTAATAAAATTTAAAAATTAACTTACATGTAAAACTAAAGTTACATAATATGTATATATGAATATGTATAATATGTAATTTATCTTTTCCTTGGTACTTTCAATTGATCACAGAATTATTTGTACTATGTGTTGTGTACTGCTTAAAAAAAGGAAAATTCTACGTAGATTGTACTGGCAATCGGGACGACAGTACAATTCACTGTTTTTTAACGGAAAAATTCCCGAAAATTCCCGAAAATTTTCTGTTTTTTCCCAAAAATTTTCTAGAATTTACGGGAAGTCTTCCGTTAGAAAACAATGAATTGCACTGTCGTCCCAATTGCCAGTACAATTCGCAAAATCGTCCTTTTTCGTTTTTGTTCTTTTCTTTTCTTTTCTTTTCTTTTTTTTTTTTTTTTGTTTATAGTGTGATTATGTTGAGATGAAAATTATCTAACGAGTAGACTGAATTTATACAGACAACACCAATATCAGAATTCAGTACTAATACAGACCAAAGAACTCCTATTATATTCATGTTTTTTATACATTAATTATTCCACAGTAGATGCGTGTCTCTCTGTATGAGAAAAGAACCTATAAAAATATGTCACGTGTTATATTTTCTCGATTTCTGTACAATTTATAAATTAATTTTTAACCGTTCTATACATTAAAATTAAAGCACATAACTTTGATGAAGTAAACTGAAAATCATTAAAAAAATTATATAAGATTTCTAATACAAAAACATTTTTGAGATGTTCTGACGATTTATATCAAAACAGTGGTATGAACAATAAAATTTCTCATAAGCTGAGAAGCTTGTCAACCCAACATTAATCTGTATTTATTTCTTTTACAAGAAGAACTATAAACTGCAGAAAGATATATCTTCATGTATTTATAAAATGGAATCTGATGGGGTTCATGTTACAAAAATATATTATTGTCATAAAGCGAAGTTTTCACTAAATACATGATTAATGGGAAAACGAGACATTCAACTTAAAATTAATAATAAATTTTCTCACAATTATTTTTACTACTATTTATTCATAAAATTTCGCAGTTCATTATCAAAGTTTTACAGTTGAAAGAGTCACAGGGAGCATATGTGACTCCTGGTAGTGTTTCGAATGTGAAAATTAAAGGAAAAAAAAAAAGGAAAAAAGAAAGAAAAGAAAGAAAAAACCGAATAATTACTTTAATTGCTTTTTTGTGTTCTGTAAAAGTATGTACATGTTAACTCGAGCGACACAAGTTCAGGCTTTGTTTTTTTTTTTTTTTTACTCTTCAGTTATTTTAGCTTGAAAATTTTGGTTAAAAAAAGTAGTTGTGAGATTATTTTTCATATACTGCTTTAAAAACAAAACCCACGATAGGTCCTTTAAATATGCATGCCCCAGTTATTAGTACCCCACACTTCATTACAATCACCTGGCATTCTAGGTACTTTTCTTTAAAATATTTGCAAGTCCATAATTTGATAATTTTCAGGTCCCTGTCTGAATCGGGACCCACTGGATCACCCTACTTAACGTGAAAGGCAAAGACAACCAAATTTTCTTCAAAAAACGCGAGAGGAATAGCGAGTTTGAGTAAGGCCAAGGTTTCAAAGCAAGGCATGCATCAGCCGGCGATACGCGAAAAAGCGGGTTAAAATCTCTATTCACTTCAGCAAACAAAAACGAATAATAAGGAAAGATAAAAGAAGTAAAAAAAGTAGGTCTCTGAGCCAAGAATGAAGAGCTCGGTCAATCACACGGAAGCGGAAGTAAGACTGGGCGCTGTGGCACAATTCCATATCTCTGGTCCAAATCCTTTTCCGGGTTAACACCGTTACGATGAGCGTGACGTCATGCAGTTCGGCTCTCTACCTTTACATCGTAGTGATGACGCGAGAGCTATCTTTTTCGCCCGTCTCGTGTAGCAGCGCTCTTCGCCGTAATTTCAAGGAGTTACTTTTTTCAATATTTTTCAAATCTCGTTGAAGGATTAACGACTTCGTACATGAAATTGATTTTTGGAAATATCGTCTGCTAAATGGATTCCGTGCTGTTAAGAATTTAGTGATTATAATTTCAATTTAGAGATATTCTAAAAAACGTGCGGGAAAACTATACAAATACTTAGCTATGTTTGAGTTTAAAAAAATGTTATTTTAATAATTCATTAAAATTAATTTATTGAAAATAAATGAACTTTCATTTTATTTTTTCGAATCTCATTGAAGGATTAACTACTTCGAACATGAAATTAATTTTTGAAATATCGTCTGCTAAATGGATTCAATACCATTAAGATGTTTGCAATATATTTTAAATTTATGGGACTATTCTAAAAGAAAAAATATGTAAAAATGAGTTATGTTTGTATTTCATATTTTGATAATTCATTAGAAAGGAAACATAATCAAATAAACGACAGTTTCCAAGAGTTAAATCAAGCAATTCTTCTTAGCAGCAATAAATTAAACAATGGGAGAAATACTGTATTATATTTATTCAAATAAAATACATGCCTATATATACGAGTATTACAAAAACATCACTTAAGTTAGCATATATATGTATATATGTATATGTGTGTGTGTGTGTTTCCATTTAAGAATTATATTGCACTGCAAATTTAAAATTACAGTTAAATAAAATAAATAAAATAAATAAAATTTCATAATATAAAAGATTTAAAAAATTTAAATTGATAATATTTTAGGAAAAATGAAATTACATTTATAAGATGATTTTAAAATTGTGTTAAATGCTGCAATGTCATGTTTTGGCATTTTTATTTCTGCGCATTCTATATTTGTAGTTATCTGTTCATTTTAGAATAATTTAAAATATTTTTTGTTGAATGAACTACGGCCATTATTTTATTACATCGTACATCATACATAATTTTTTTTAATTTCTGTAAGAAAATTAAAAAGTTTTCAAAATTTTTTTTGAATTACAGAAATGTTTTTATGTTAATATAAAAGTTCAAAACTTATTTATATTTTTTATAGAAGAAAAATGCAAATTTAAAAATTCATGACTGGGAAAATATAATAACTTTTATAAGAAGTTTCCCCAAAAAACAAATTACAAGCTAAAAAGAAGAAGTTTTATTAACTGTATATTTTTGAATTATGATAACGTCTTTATTAATTGAAATATGTTAACATTCATCTTATGGCAATGTGGCACAAAAAATAAAAAACAAAGTAAAAATAAAAATTCGAGAACTATTAAACATTTTTATGAAGTTAACTTTTACTTTTTCCACTCTTCCTCCCTCATAAGAAAAAATATAAAGAAAAACATAAATAAAAAAAGAAACGGGAGAAGAAAAAATAATGCAAAATATTTTGTTGTTTCTAATAGAGATTTACAACACTGATATTCGAGATTCCTTAAAGTCACTTTCTTTTACAGAAAATAAACAAACAAATAAATAAAAGTTGATTTATAATACTTAAATTTCTTGGCACGCTCTCTATGCTAGTGATTCAAGGAAACATTTTTAGCGGTGATTTATGACAATTATCTCATCTTATATGTTCTTCTCTCCAGTCCAAATAAAATTGAGATTTCTTTACGAGTATTTTTTTTTTTCATTCAAATGTTGCTAGAATTTTTATAGTTTAATGAAATTGAAAAGTTATAATAATAATAATAATAATAATAATAATAATAATAATAATAATAATAATAATAATAATAATAATAATAATAATAAAATATACTAAATGGCCAATCAAAATAATGAAAAGCAAAACGTACTGACTGATAAAAAATAAAAGCTGTGTGCGTATTTTTTTTTTTTTTTTTAATTTGATTTTATTCGACAAATTACCTTTAGAACCCATTTTGCTGTTACTGTTTCACCACCTTTCCCTACACACACATTTAAAAAAGAAATTAAAAAAAAAACGAAAATTACAGGACAGCAATCAGTAATAAGCATGCCACTATTATTTCATTTTCAGTTACGTAATTAAAATAAAATAAGATTAAAAATAATTTAACAAAAGTTGTCATAATATAATTGTTTTATTAATACAATACATAGAATTGATTAATTTAAAAAAATTATTAAAACACACGCACACACATATGTATATATTGTATAACTGTCTGCATTAATGTAAAACATACTATGTATGAAGAAATTTTCAATATAAAGAACAGTTTTATTAGCTCAGAGGCTATCATAGCCTGACAGCTTATGTGCCCGCCCGTTCGGTATGTATGTACGTGGGTAACGCGATAACTCATGATAAAAATATCCAATCCACTTGAAGTTTTGTATATAGGTATATCCTGACAAGGTGCTTCCCTGATTAGTTTTTGGAGTTCATTCGATATGTATAAGAGGGGGAACGGGGGGCTCATACCCCTCCCCTTAATAGAAATAAGTGGGTTTTTCATGCAGAATTAATTTTTCGTTCAAAATTTAAATATAGGGTCATTCTGATGAGGCGATTCCGTGACTGTTATTAGGTGTTCATTGAATAAGTATAAACAGGGGGAACGGGGGTTCTAATCCCCCTCCCCTTAATTTATATAAATGGGTTTTTCAAGCAGAATTTTCAGATTTCGTTCAAATCTCTGAATAGTTTTGGAAGTTTAATGGTTAAGTATAAAAGAGCGGGATAACTCCTCTTACATTATACAAATGCTAAATGGGTTTTTATTAAGAAATATCCGATTTGCTCTGAATTTTGGATATAGATTTTTTATAAGATAAAGCCTGTCCTTGATAGTTTAGGAGGTTCAATGATTAAGTATAAAAAAGGGGAAAGGGGACAGCTGTTTCCCCTTCTTAATTTCTTTTTCGAACGGAATTAAGCCTTGAAAATATAAGGCTGTAATGTACAATTAGTATGCGTAACCTGTGAGCTCAATGCCATCAGTTTAACTGGGCAGTATTCTTTTTATTATTTATTTATTTATTCATTCATACTTTAAATGGAACAGGATCATATTTAAATTCATTTATCCCTTTGTATCAAAGTATTGCAGATCTGCAACAAACCCAAAAGTCAATAGTGCTTGCACAATAAGTTTTAAAACACGATTTTATTTGTTGTTCCTACTTCTTCCAACACACCAGTTAATACAAATTGATCATTGGAATTCTTAACAGATTATGATATTGAGATAATTTCTCATACCAAAGTTTTGTTTATCATCTGAGAAGCTTTAGATCGATATTGCAAAAGTTAACTCAGTAAATTTTGTCAAATTTAAAGAAAATCTGGAGAAGTCCGAAAGTGGATTTTTCATAAAGTTAATTTTGTATACAGTCGAGTCTCTCTATAACGAAACTCCATACATCGAATTTCTCTATATAACGAATTTTTAGTAGGAACGGTTCCCTTTTCGCATGATTACATTAAAAATAGTCTCTATATAGCGAAATATCTTTCTCCATATAACGAATTTGTTCATAATTTGGTCTTAATTTATTCAGTTTTAAAAAAGCTTCGAAATCATATGGAATCAATTTTCCATCACTTATTTTTGATTTATCGCTCAGTGCTGAGTTTTTTTTATATTACCTTTCTCCTTGTTCTTTAAATCCAACGAATTCATCCCACCTCCCACACACCTTTCCGCATCCTTTTCAAAACAGAGTCAATTGGATTGTTACACATATAAGAGAGGAATCAATGAGAAGCATATAAGAGAGGCCTTCAAATGGAGGAAAATGTTAACTACAATTTTTCATCCCTTGCTAAAATTTGAGCTTTTTTGAGAGCGTAACAATTTTAAAATCAAAGCAACAAAAAATTACAGATATCTTCGTCTGAAATTAATGCAAGTCTTCCTTATTTAATTTTCATTAAGCTTTCGAATAAATGTCTGTTCTCTTTTTTGAAACAGCTTAAATAATTAAGAAATAAAACGTTAGATTAATATTTACTTTTAAACATTTCAAATTCTTAATTAAAAGAATCAAAAATAATATTTTTTCAAAATTTACATATTAAATACGATTTTTAACATCATTCTCTATACATCGAATTTCTTTGTATAACGAATTTTTTATTGGAACGATGGATTTCGTTATATAGAGACTTGACTGTATTTTAAAATTTCATATTAGAAAATGAACAATATTTATGAGAAGTATATGTCAATTTCTGTTTTTTTGTAGATGTGAAAAAAGTATCTTTTAGCCAATAATTGTTTTAGCTTTACGTTCTAAATTTTTTAATTATTTTTCATATGCTTAAAATGAGGTATTTTAACATCTGAGTTAATATTTTTCAAATCGGAGTTGTTGACCCCCAAAGAGTTAAAGATGGTAACCAATACCCACCAAGAAAGTATGAGAACGGACTTAATAGGGTATAAATTTTACAGTAATTTTAATTTTTATTTGCAATTTTTTTTTTTTTAAAGTCTTCGGATTTTTTCGATCGAAACTTACTGTCCAGAAAAGATTTTATACAGTCTGATTATTACATTTTATGCTGCATTTTAATATCATAGAATAAAAATTGTATTTATAATTCAAAAAATATTCAAAATTTATTTAAAAAAAAATAATGCAATTACAATATCGACAGACAATACAGACATATAAACTATATTTTAGATTCAGTTGTGAGTTTTCATTAATATATCTACACCTATTGTTCTGGGATGTACATTTTATTTGTTGGGATTATAATCTAATTTTAACTGTGGTATTTTTCATAATTTAATTATATATTTCTCTCGATTAAATATATATTTCATATAATCTAAAACCTTTGGGTTTGGTCTAGAGTCATATATTGCGTGGAACAAACTATATTATTATTTTTAAAATAAATGGTGAATATTTTCTGTGTCATAAATAGAAATTTTTATTCATTGATATTAAAATAGATCTTGGACTATACTAATTAGGCTGTAAAAAATAATTTCTGAAAAATAGTTTTAAATCGAATAAATCTGATGAAAACTGTTATTTATGAAATAAAGATAAATAAGGTGTAGGCGTTAAAAACATATAAACTTGCTCAATGGTATACATGAAAAAGAACTTTTATATGAACTTGTAAAAGTAAAATTAATGATAAATCGTGATAAAAACTTTTCGAATTGCCTTTGCAGTCATCTTCATGATAAATATGATGCTGAAATGTTTAAAAGTCTAGAGAAGAAAATTTCTTGTTGAGTTTTGATCAATTATGCAGCCATAATTGATTATACATTGAACATAATTGACATTAAAACATTTTAACATTATATTTATCCTGAAGACGACAGCAGAGGCCGTTCAAAACGTCGATATTTATGCTTTATCATTAATTTTATTTATACATAGTTTGTATAAATTTATTGTTTATGTGTACTTCTGAGCTAGTTTATGTGTTTTTAATGTGTGCATCACTCTCTTAAAATGTCAGCCAAAAAATAACTCAAGCTGAGCCGAAATTCGCTCATCTCACGTTTTGAAAGGCAGCTTCTCATGATGAATTGAAACAACTCAAGTGGTGAATTGTTTTTTAACAATTTAAATCAAGATGAGTTATTTAAATAAGCAATCTAAATCAAGGTGAGTAAAGCATTTAACAAACAACTCATTCACGATCCAATAAATTACAGCTCTTTCCTGAGAAGTCAAATCCACTCTTTCGTTTTAAGAGTGCATATTTATGGTGCAATTTCTCTAAATGTGTTAACGAAATAAAGGTTTTTATTTTTAATGCAATTAAAGTTACCGTAAAACTGATAAAATGTCATAAATAAGTCACCAATTAATTTTCATCAACAACTATGAAATAAAATAGCTAGTCGAAAACGATCGCTTAGAAAATGTTTTTAATAATGACAAAAAGGGGTTTTTTGTGCAATTATAAATACTGTAAAACTTAAATAAGTAACCAATTAAATGTTATAGACTACGATAAAATAAAATTGCCAATCAAAAGCGAACACTGTTTTTTTTTTTTTTTTTTTTTTTTTTTTTAACAATGAAATAAAGATTTTTTTTTTTTTTTTTTTTTAATGTGACAAAAAGAGTACCGTAAAACTGATGAACTTCCTTAAATAAGTCGAAAATTGCTTAGAAATTTTTTTAAGAATGAAATAAAGGTTTTTTTTTTTTTTTTAAATGTAATTAAAGGTAATGTAAAACTGATGAAATTCCTTAAATAAGTAACCAGTTAATTTTTATGGACTACGATAAAATAAAACTGCTAATCGAAAGCAATTGCTGCAAGAAAAAATTTAAACGGTGGAATAAGTTTTTTTTTAATGTAATTAAAGGTACACTAAAATTGATGAACTTCCTTAAATAAGACCAAAAAAATAAATAAATAAATAAATAAATAAATAAATAAATAAATAAAATAACTTTCATAAACTATGATAAAATAAAATTGCTAATCGAAAGCGATCGCTAAATTTTTTTTAAACTATAAAATAATTTTTTTATGTAATTAAAAGTACCGTAAAACTGATAAACTGCCTAACAAATCACCAATTAATATTAATAAAATACGATAAAATAAAATTGCTAATTAAAAACTATCACACGATTTAAAACTTTCACTTGTTACTGATATATTTTATTACCCAACTGACTGTAAGTTATTTCCAAATGCTTGAATACGACACTGTATGAAGCTATAATCTCCAGTGAAACATATATACATGGCCGTGAAACGCTCTTCTGGATTATCGAGATCTTATCAAATCAAAACAACCCATCAAAGCTGAGTTGCAACCTTGAAAACCACATTTCTGTCTTGAAAGAGCAACCTTTTCTTATTTTTTTTAAAATGATTTTTATTCTTCATTTTCAATCACTTTCCATAACCAACTGCTTTATGCATAAAACAGACATCGCAAAAACGTATCTGTCATTTTTCAAACAGGTAGGTTTGACACAAAGAAATCTGAGAAAAACGGTGATACAAGAAATAAGGGGTTATTTATATTGTAAATATATGTACGTATATATAATTAAAGCTTACCGTAAAACTGATGGACTGTCTTAAATAAGTCACCAATTAATTTTCATAAACAACGATACGATCTCTTAGAATTTATTTATTTATTTATCTATTTATTTATTTATTTATTTTTTAAATAGCGAAATAAAGTTTTTTTAATGAAATTAAAGGTGCTGTAAAGCTGTTGAACTTTTTTATATAAGTAACCAATTAATTTTTATAGACTACGATAAAATAAAATTGGCAACCAAAAACAGTCGCTGGCTGATAAAATACCTTAAATAAGTTACCAATTAATATTCATAAACTACGATAAAAAAAAATTGCTAATTAAGAACCATCACACGATTTAAAACTTTCATTTTTTACTGATGTCATCTTACTACTAATTGACTGTAAGTTATTTTCAAATGCTTCAATACGACACTGTGTGAGACTAATCTCCAGTGCAACATAGATGGCCGTGAAACGCTCTTCTGGATTATCGAGATCTTATCAAATCAAAACAATCCATTAGAGCCGAGTTGCAACCTTGAAAACCACATTTCTGTCTTGGAAGCGCAGCCCTTTCTTATTTTTTTTAAAGTGCATTTTTACTCTTCATACACAATCACTTTCCATAACCAACTGCATTACACATGCAACAGACATCACAAAAATATAGCTGTCATTTTTTAAACGGATATCATTTAAAGGCTTAACCCTTTCGAATTCGATAGGTATTTTATTTATTTATTTATTTATTTTATAGGAAGGAAGTTACATTTTTGTTTCAGAAATTAAAAGCAGCAATATGAATGACAAAAATCAATATTTGCTGAAAAATAAGGAATATGTCAGTAGTTAATTGGCGTACGATAATGTTGCGTTTACATTATGGCAGTTACATAATCGAGTAGAAGAAAATTCTCTAAGTGTCTGCAACAGTTATTTTAGGAACAAAAAATAATTTGCGGGTAAAATATTTTTACAAATGAAGCGCCAATTAATCAAACAATCAGTTATCTGTAACGTTTTTATACATTTTATAAACTAAAAAGTAACATTGTAACTGTTGTTACTGATATTGTTTCTCTTAACTTTATATCAAGTTATGTTCATTATATTTTAATAATAGATCATCTTAACAATGCATTTTTAAAGATTTGAATGATCGTACCGAGAGCACCCTTACTTTGGAAACCAGTTTTTTTTTACGAATAAAAATAAATAACATTTACTAAGGAGATTAAAGAAAAGGTTTTAAAAATAAAAAGAACTACACCCAGACACATTTGTTTTCTTTAGTTTAATTTCTTTTCAGGCTCAGGTCAAAAAAGCCGCCAAGAGGGTGTGTGTAGGAAAGGCAGTCCAATTCAACCTCTTCTATTCACATAAAGCTCTTCTGCTTGATAAGGAGAGGTATATTAGCATTTGTTCTATAAAAGGGTTAAAAGAGTAAAAGAATTTTCAGCGCCGTGGTAACCATGCCTCCGAGTTTTACAGTCTAGCAGGTTGCCCAGTGACAAATCGCACGTCTCGGAAGGGGATGTCTTATTTTGAAAGGAAAAAGACGAAAAAAACCTCTCGTTTTTAAAAACACATTCAAGAGAAAATAAAAGTGAAGATAAAATAATAATAATAATAATAAATAATAATAAACGTAAGGACAAATAACTCACAGGCACATATATACGAACAAAAAAGCTTATAAATTTACCAATTTTTACTCTATACTATTTCGAAAATTCAGTGGTAATTTTTGTCCAATTTAAATGCAGAAATCATCAATCCTAACGAAATTTTCGGTACTACTTGACTATCCCATCGACCAATTTCGCCAAATGTGACAAATTTACATAATAATTTGAGTTAAATAATTATATTTAATTAATAATATAGTTCATTAATAATTTATTTAACTTTTTTATATTTTATTAATAATTTATTATTGATTTATATATTATAATTTTATATAACAAATTTTTATTTTAATTAATAATAATTTTGTGTAATAATTAATAAGTTAATTTTGATTTTAAAAAAAATGGAGATTTTGAAAGATCCCGAAACGACAACAGCTGGCTTGGAAACCAATGTTTTACGAAATAAAAAATAAATAACATTTACTAAGGACAATCAAAGAAAAGGTTTTAAAAATAAAAAGAACTACATCCAGACACATTTGTTTAATTTAGTTTAATTTCTTTTACTTTTATTTTCTGCTAAGAAAAGACTTTTAGTAATACAGTCGACTCTCATTAATTCGAACTCGTCGGGACCACAAGAAATGTTCGAATTACCTGAAGTTCGAATTATGGAAAATATGAAATGAAAACATGCTTAATATGGTGCAATTAGAAAGGAATTAATGTTATAGTGTTCTTTTAATTCCTTTCGTCTGTTATCATTAGAATATGACTTAATATTAAATTAGAATGCATAAATACATAAACTAGTTAAAAGATTAGAAACAAGTACAATGGAAGAAAAATTTAAAGCGTCATTGATGGACAGACGGGACACTAAAGAAAGTGTATATCAAATGCATTGCATTATATGTATACTCGTTCGGAGCAATTTTCACAAAAATCAAAGAAAGATATTTAAATGATCTGAAATCCGCGAGAAAGAAAAGAATAAAGAATACTGCCCAGTTAAACTGATGGCATTGAGCTCACAGGCTACAAATACTAATTGTACATTAAAGCCTTATATTTTCAAGGGTTAATTCCGTTCGAAAAAAAAATTAAGAAGGGGAAACAGCTCTCCCCTTTCCTCTTTTTTTTATACTTAATCATTGAATCTCCTATACTATCAAAGACATGCTTTATCATATAAAAAATCTATATCCAAAATTCAGAGCAAATTAGATAATTCTTAATAAAAACCCATTTAGCATTTATATAATTTAAAAGGAGTTATCCCCTTCTTTTATACTTAACCATTAAACTTCCAAAACTATTCAGAGATTTGAACGAAATCTGAAAATTCTGCTTGAAAAACCTATTTATATAAATTAAGAGGGCATTAAGAGGGGGGGGGGGCATTAGAACCCCTGTTGCCCCTATTTATACTTATTCAATGAACACTTAATAGCAGTCACGGAATCGCCTCATCAGAATGATCCTAATCTAAATTTTGAACGAAAACTTAATTCTGCATGAAAATCCCATTTATATCAACTAACGGGGGGGGGGGCATTAGAACCCCTGTTCCCCCTATTTATACTTATTCAATGAACACCTAATAACAGTCACGGAATCGCCTCATCAGAATGATCCTAATCTAAATTTTGAACGAAAACTTAATTCTGCATGAAAATCCCATTTATATCAACTAACGGGGGGGGGAGGCATTAGAACCCCTGTTCCCCCTATTTATACTTATTTAATGAACACCTAATAACAGTCACGGAATCGCCTCATCAGAATGATCCTAATCTAAATTTTGAACCAAAACTTAATTCTGCATGAAAATCCCATTTATATCAACTAACGGGGGGGGGGGGGATTAGAACCCCTGTTCCCCCTATTTATACTTATTCAATGAACACCTAATAACAGTCACGGAATCGCCTCATCAGAATGATCCTAATCTAAATTTTGAACGAAAACTTAATTCTGCATGAAAATCCCATTTATATCAACTAACGGGGGGGGGGGGATTAGAACCCCTGTTCCCCCTATTTATACTTATTCAATGAACACCTAATAACAGTCACGGAATCGCCTCATCAGAATGATCCTAATCTAAATTTTGAAAACTTAATTCTGCATGAAAATCCCATTTATATCAACTAACGGGGGGCATGAGCCCCCCGTTCCCCCTCTTATACATATCGAATGAACTCCAAAAACTAATCAGGGAAGCGCCTTGTCAGGATATACCTATATACAAAATTTCAAGTGGATCCGATATTTTTATCATGAGTTATCGCGTTACGCACATACGCACATACATACAGAACGGGCGGGCACATAAGCTCTCAGGCTATGATAGCCTGTGAGCTAAAAATGAAAAAAAGGAATTTTTGTTAGTTCGAATTAAACGAAGTCAAGAGAAAATGAGTTCGAATTAATGAAAATTTTTAACGTTATTCTGCCATCGAAAATTTTGGGTCTTCATGTTTAGTTCGAATTAAGCGAAGATTCGAATTATCCGATTTCGAATTAACGAGAGTCGACTGTATTATAATTCAGCTCAGGTCAAAAAAGCTACTATGAGGGTGTGTGTAGGAAAGGCGGACTAATGCAACCTTTTCTATTCACATAATGCTTTTTGCTTGATAAGGAAAGATCTATTAGCATTTGTTCTGTGAAAGGGTGGTAAGAGTAAAGAATTTTCAGTCAGCGGCGCGGTACCCATGGCTCCGAGTTTCACAGTCTGGTAGGTTGCCCAGCGAAAATCGCACGTCTAGAAAGGGGATGTCTTATATTTTGAAAGGAAAAAGAAAAAAAAATATATATATACATACAGTCGAGTCTCTATATAACGAAATCATCTTTCCAGTAAAAAATTCGTTATATAGAGAAATTCGATGTATAGAGAATGATGTTAAAAATCGTATTTAATGTGTGAAATTTGAACAAATATTATTTTTGATCTTTTGAATTAAGAATTTGAAATGTTTAAAAGAAACCTAACATTTTATTTCTTAATTATTTTAGCTGTTTCAAAAAAGAGAACAGACATTTATTTGAAAGCTTAAAGAAAATCAAACAAGGTAGACTTGCATTAATTTCAGACGAACATGTCTGTAATTTTTTGTTGTTTTGATTTTTAAATTGTTACGTTCTTTAAAAAAAAAAAAAAAAAAAAAAAAAAAAAAAAAAAAAAAAAAAAAACAGGCTTAAATTTTACCAAGGAATTAAAAATTGTAGTTAACATTTTCCTCCATTTGAAGGCCTCTCCTATGTGCCCCTCATTGATTCCTCTCTTACATGGGTATGAATCCAATTGACACTGTTTTGAGAAGGATGTGGAAAGGTGGGAGGGAGGTAAGATGAATTCGTTGGATTTAAAGAACAAAGAAAGAAGTAATATATATATATATATATATATATATATATATATATATATATATATATATATATATATATAAACCCTCAGCACTGAAGATAAATCAAAAATAAGTGATGGAAAATTGATTCCATATGATTTCGAAGCTTTTTAAAACTAAATAAATTATGACCAATTTATGAAAAAATTCGTTATAAGGAGATAGATATTTCGCTATATAGAGACTGTTTTTAATGTAATCATGCGAAAAGGGGACCGTTCCTACTAAAAATTCGTTATATAGAGAAATTCGATGTATGGAGTTTCGTTCTAAAGAGACTCGACTGTATATATCATCTCTCGTTTTTAAAAACACGATCAAGAGAGACAATGAAAGACAAGATTTAAAAAAAAAAAGAAGAAGAAATCCAAAAACAAATAACACACATGCGCAGATACACGAATAATAAAAGCTTATAAAGTTTGTAATTTTTACTCTATTTCATTACGAAAATTTAATGGTAATTTTTGTCTTATTTAAATGGAAAAATCCGCAATTACAACGAAATTTCCGGTACTACTTGACTATCCCATCGACCAATTAAGCCAAATTATACAAATCGCCAAACTTTTTGCCAAATTTTACAAATTGACATAATTTTTATTTTGAATAATGAAAAGATATTTTTTAAATAAATAATTTTATTTAATTAATAGTATAATAATTCATTAATAATTTATTAATAATTCATTTATAATTTCTTAATAATTTGTTTATTATAATTTTATTTATTTAATTTTTATTTTAAATAATAATTATTTTAAATAAAAATTAATTTAATAATTTTTAGTTTAAATAATGAAGATTTGAAAGATCCAGCCTAAAAAACTGCTAGCTTCGAAACCGGTGTTTTTTATGAAATAAAAATAAATAACAGACAATCATAGAAAAAGGTTTTAAAAATAAAAAAAGAGTTACGTCCAGACACATTTGTCTTCTTTAAGTTTAATTTATTTTACTTCATTTCTTTCAGGTAAGAAAAGTCTTTTAGTAATATTATAATTCTGCTCAGGTTCTTTTTTTTTAATCACGATCAAAAGACAATGAAAAACAAGATTAAAAAAAAAAAAAAAAAAAAAAAAGTTTAAGAGCAAATAACATATACACGCACAAAAAAGCTTATAAAGTTGGAAATTTTTACTCTATTTTATTACGAAAATTTAATGGTAGTTTTTGTCTTATTTAAATGCAGAAATCTGCAATTATGATGAAAATTTCGGTACTACATGATTATCGCATCGACCAATTTTGCTAAATTATACAAATCGCCAAACTATTTGCCACATTTTACAAATTGACATAATTTTCATTTTAAATAATGAAAGAAATATTTTTTTATAAATAATTATTTTACTTAAATAATTATGTGTAATTGATGATACATAATTCATTAATTATTATTTAATAATTTATAGAATTATTTATAATTCATAAATAATTTATAAAAGTATTTATAATTTATAAATAATTTATTATAATATATTTATTATAATTTTATTTAATTAATTTTTATTTTAATTAATAATTTTAGATAATAATTAATTAAATAATTTTAATTTTAAATAATGACGATTTGAAAGATCCCGCCATGGCAACAGCTAGGTTGGAAACCAGTGTTTTACAAAATAAAAATAAATAACTTTTACTAAGGACGAATTTAAAAAAAATAGATCTCAAAATAAAAAAAATTACATCCAGACACATTTGTTTTCTTTAGTTTAGTTTCTTTTACTTTATTTTTTTTCTGGTGAGTAAAGACTTTTAGTACTATTACAATATAGCTCAGGTCAAAAAAGCCACCATGAGGGTGTATGTAGGGAAGGCAGGTAATGCAACCTTTTCTATTCACATAATGCTTTTCTACTTGATAAAGGAAAGATATATTAGTATTTGTCCTATGAAAGGGTTATAAGAGTAAAGAATTTTGAGCTGCCTCGGTACCCATGGCTCCGAGTTTCACAGTCTGGCAGGTTGCCCAGAAAAAATCGCATGTCTCGAAAGGGGGGGGGGGGGGTGTCTTATTTTGAAAGGGTAAAAGAAAAAAAATACCTCTCGTTTTTTTAAAAAACACGATCAAGAGACAATAAAAGACAAGATTAAAAAAAAAAAAAAACAATAAGAAGAAATCTAGAAACAGATAACACACAGGCACACACACTCAAAAAAAAGCGTATGTAGCTGCCAGTTCTCACGTCTTTTTCTTATAATGGTAATTTTTGTTTTAATAAAGCACAGAAATCTGCAATAATAGAAACATTTTCTATGGAATTTTACACAGTGGGAAAAAGTGTAAATGAGCTTATACAATAGATGCCATGAGCTTATGTAATAGAGCCCATGTGGTATAGATGCCATGAGCTTATATAATGAATCTCATTATACACTACACTCATTATAGAGTAAAATCTCATTACGACTAATCTCTGGGGAGCATTGACTAAATTCGCAATGCTGAAAATTCATTAAAATGCACATTTTTATAACGAAATAGGATAATAGGATTTTTTTTAACAATTCAAATAATATTCGTTAAATTAAAAATTTAACGAATTTTTCAACTTTTAGTGGTATAAAAGAAGCGTTAAAGTTCACAGCTTATATAATATATATCATGATAAACAATGAATCTCATTACACACTACACTCATTATAGAGTAAAATCTCATTACGACTAATCTCTGGGGAGCATTGACTAAATTCGCTATACTGAAAATTCATTAAAATGCATATTTTTATAACGAAATAGGATAATAGGATTTTTTTAACAATTCAAATAATATTCGTTAAATTAAAAATTTAACGAATTTTTCAACTTTTAGTGGTATAAAAGAAGCGTTAAAGTTCACAGCTTATATAATATATATCATGATAAACAATGAATCTCATTACACACTACACTCATTATAGAGTAAAATCTCATTACGACTAATCTCTGGGGAGCATTGACTAAATTCGCAATGCTGAAAATTCATTAAAATGCACATTTTTATAACGAAATAGGATAATAGGATTTTTTTTAACAATTCAAATAATATTCGTTAAATTAAAAATTTAACGAATTTTTCAACTTTTAGTGGTATAAAAGAAGCGTTAAAGTTCACAGCTTATATAATATATATCATGATAAACAATGAATCTCATTACACACTACACTCATTATAGAGTAAAATCTCATTACGACTAATCTCTGGGGAGCATTGACTAAATTCGCTATACTGAAAATTCATTAAAATGCACATTTTTATAACGAAATAGGATAATAGGATTTTTTTTAACAATTCAAATAATATTCGTTAAATTAAAAATTTAACGAATTTTTCAACTTTTAGTGGTATAAAAGAAGCGTTAAAGTTCACAGCTTATATAATATATATCATGATAAACAATGAATCTCATTACACACTACACTCATTATAGAGTAAAATCTCATTACGACTAATCTCTGGGGAGCATTGACTAAATTCGCTATACTGAAAATTCATTAAAATGCACATTTTTATAACGAAATAGGATAATAGGATTTTTTTTAACAATTCAAATAATATTCGTTAAATTAAAAATTTAACGAATTTTTCAACTTTTAGTGGTATAAAAGAAGCGTTAAAGTTCACAGCTTATATAATATATATCATGATAAACAATGAATCTCATTACACACTACACTCATTATAGAGTAAAATCTCATTACGACTAATCTCTGGGGAGCATTGACTAAATTCGCTATACTGAAAATTCATTAAAATGCACATTTTTATAACGAAATAGGATAATAGGATTTTTTTTAACAATTCAAATAATATTCGTTAAATTAAAAATTTAACGAATTTTTCAACTTTTAGTGGTATAAAAGAAGCGTTAAAGTTCACAGCTTATATAATATATATCATGATAAACAATGAATCTCATTACACACTACACTCATTATAGAGTAAAATCTCATTACGACTAATCTCTGGGGAGCATTGACTAAATTCGCAATGCTGAAAATTCATTAAAATGCACATTTTTATAACGAAATAGGATAATAGGATTTTTTTTAACAATTCAAATAATATTCGTTAAATTAAAAATTTAACGAATTTTTCAACTTTTAGTGGTATAAAAGAAGCGTTAAAGTTCACAGCTTATATAATATATATCATGATAAACAATGAATCTCATTACACACTACACTCATTATAGAGTAAAATCTCATTACGACTAATCTCTGGGGAGCATTGACTAAATTCGCAATGCTGAAAATTCATTAAAATGCACATTTTTATAACGAAATAGGATAATAGGATTTTTTTTAACAATTCAAATAATATTCGTTAAATTAAAAATTTAACGAATTTTTCAACTTTTAGTGGTATAAAAGAAGCGTTAAAGTTCACAGCTTATATAATATATATCATGATAAACAATGAATCTCATTACACACTACACTCATTATAGAGTAAAATCTCATTACGACTAATCTCTGGGGAGCATTGACTAAATTCGCTATACTGAAAATTCATTAAAATGCACATTTTTATAACGAAATAGGATAATAGGATTTTTTTTAACAATTCAAATAATATTCGTTAAATTAAAAATTTAACGAATTTTTCAACTTTTAGTGGTATAAAAGAAGCGTTAAAGTTCACAGCTTATATAATATATATCATGATAAACAATGAATCTCATTACACACTACACTCATTATAGAGTAAAATCTCATTACGACTAATCTCTGGGGAGCATTGACTAAATTCGCTATACTGAAAATTCATTAAAATGCACATTTTTATAACGAAATAGGATAATAGGATTTTTTTTAACAATTCAAATAATATTCGTTAAATTAAAAATTTAACGAATTTTTCAACTTTTAGTGGTATAAAAGAAGCGTTAAAGTTCACAGCTTATATAATATATATCATGATAAACAATGAATCTCATTACACACTACACTCATTATAGAGTAAAATCTCATTACGACTAATCTCTGGGGAGCATTGACTAAATTCGCTATACTGAAAATTCATTAAAATGCACATTTTTATAACGAAATAGGATAATAGGATTTTTTTTAACAATTCAAATAATATTCGTTAAATTAAAAATTTAACGAATTTTTCAACTTTTAGTGGTATAAAAGAAGCGTTAAAGTTCACAGCTTATATAATATATATCATGAGAAACAATGAATCTCATTACACACTACACTCATTATAGAGTAAAATCTCATTACGACTAATCTCTGGGGAGCATTGACTAAATTCGCTATACTGAAAATTCATTAAAATGCACATTTTTATAACGAAATAGGATAATAGGATTTTTTTTAACAATTCAAATAATATTCGTTAAATTAAAAATTTAACAAATTTTTCAACTTTTAGTGGTATAAAAGAAGCGTTAAAGTTCACAGCTTATATAATATATATCATGATAAACAATGAATCTCATTACACACTACACTCATTATAGAGTAAAATCTCATTACGACTAATCTCTGGGGAGCATTGACTAAATTCGCTATACTGAAAATTCATTAAAATGCATATTTTTATAACGAAATAGGATAATAGGATTTTTTTAACAATTCAAATAATATTCGTTAAATTAAAAATTTAACGAATCTATCAACTTTTAGTGATATGAAAGAAGCGTTAAAGTTCACAGCTTATATAATATATATCACGATATACCATAAGTTTATGTTTATACTACATTATCCCGTTTCTATATAAGTAAATTAAAAACAGAAACTGCATATAAGTTCATGCCATTAAAATTATTATTGATAAAAAAAAAAAAAAAAAAAAAAAAAAAAGGCTATACGGTTGTTATTTTTATAAACAAAGGTCTACAGTATGTGGCGAAAAATTAACTTTTGAATAGACATGAAAAACTTTTAATACCTGTTAAAATTCAATTTCAAAATTCTGGCTTTAAGTTTGATCTTATTTAGCCATTAAATTTGGCGATTAAATATCGGAAATATTTCTTCCAACATTTAATGTATTAAAACAATGTAAAAGTTTACAGCTATGATCATATATATCACGCTATACCATAAGTTTATATTTCATTATCCCGCTTCAATAAAGGAAATTAAATATAAAAATTACAATATAATAACATTATGATACAAATCTTAGATAAAAATTATGCCAGTTAAATTACTATAGATAAAAATAGCTATGTGGGTGGCAATTTGAAAAAAATTAAATATGTTAATGAAAAATTAATTTTCATATAGAATTGATAAACTTTTAATTTCAGTTATAATTCAATTTAAAAATTCGGTAGTTAATTTGATTCTTTCTATATTTCCTTAATTTAATATGGAACTAGAGTTATTCGGTGCAACTCTAATAGTCAGTAATTCGATAATCAAAGTCTGGATGCTTGATAATGTTAAATGGGTTTAATTCTGTATGTATTTAATCGTAGAGCATTTGGCGCTTGAAAGTTGTGTGGAATGCAATAACTGTTATATGTATTTAATAAAAAAAAGTACATTTTTCGTTTAAAAAAAAAATTAAGGCATTTTGATAATTAGAGATAATATTAAACTATTAAATTTGCCTAAAAAAATGGGATTTTTTTTTAAAGATGAATTTTTAACTAAACACATAGTAAAGTTAAAGATAAATTTCAATAAAATTAAATTTAAATCATGCATGAAAATAAGTTATTGAAAGTCGTTTTTAAACGATATCACTGAGATCTGCGATTAAAATATTTATCATAATAATAATAATAATAATAATAATAATAATAATAATAATAATAATAATAATAATAAAACTATTATTATGAAAAAATGTAATGATGTCTAAAATTTATAGTTATAGAATCCGTGTGGGATAGAAATATGTACAGGCGCGTTTGACACGTCATTGAAATTAGCTTGGCGGTTAAATTGGCGATCGGAACTTCAGCATGCAAGCCAAAACAAGAAAAAAAAAATAAAAGTTTTACGTTTTGACGTGGCTGTGTCATTGGGGTACATAGGCGTCTTCTGTATGCAGTTCTATAGGCAATTTCTGAACTTTAGCTCCTATCAATAATGTTGTGTCCTCTTTCCGATCCTATATTCTAAGGAAACATTGTAATTATGAATTGTGTGCCGTGTGAAAGAGAGAGAGAGAGAGAGAAAAAAAAAAAGGTACTTCCAATTCAGTCCCCGTTTGGTGATAAATAAACCACTGTCGCAAGAACTATAAAGATTTTCATACACATCGGCTGACAAATTATATATTTAATACATTTTCAAATTATTAGTAAAACCCTTTTGAAACCATTTTGTTAAAAATCATCATCAATTTTCAGAAAATCATCGAAGAAACACGACAGAATATAGGTATTAAATATTGCGCAAAAGCAATCTTAATATCCCAGGAGTAACATTTCCAGTTTCTAAACGGAAGATCCAGCATTCGAATCCAACAGATACTACAATGTGTCAGACGCATACTTACACATATAATATAGAGATTTCGAAAAGTCTAACGGTGTTACAACAAATGTTTTGGTTTTGACTTGGTAAAGATATAAATACGTGCTAGGAAACGTAAAGCATGTTTCAAAAAAAGAAATCTATAAGAAATAGCATTGAGACAATGGCAAAATTGACAATATATATATAAAAAGTTTTAAAAGAAATTTTGAGTTAGTTTTTTTTTTTTTTTTTAATCTTTTTTAACTTAAAGACGCACATATTTCACGTAATTATGTTTTGCTTAAAAACTTTTGAGTTACATAAAAGTAAATATATTTTCAAAAATTACCTTAGTCAACAGAAAAATCTTCAAAGAAACATGTATATATCCAATATAAAGTACTCACCTGAAAATGAAAATAAAACAAATTAGCTACAATTAAACGTAATTAGTCAATGAATATATGTAACATGTATTTATATATATATATATATATATATATATATATATATATATATATATAAAATTCAACACTCAATAGTATTTTAAATTAGACAATATGTAAATACTGTATCAAATAAAAAAAATATTTTAAAGGATTCACGAAGAAAAATTAATTTCTTGTAATGAATGATTCAATTGTCAACTAGAAAATGACTAAATTAGCATAAACAGTCGTTTAAAAATTGAAAAATATCAGGGAACCTCCCTCCCCTTTCCCCCCATCTATTGACTCGTTAGGGCATTGCTTTTTATCGTCGTTGTTAATGTTGTAGTTGTTTTGTTTTTTCCTTGATTTTTTTTTTATTGTCTTAATATAATTTAACATAAAGTCTTAATATAATTTAACATAAACTTCAAATATGTAACACACGTTTAAAATTTCAAACAATATCAACGAACTATAAAATGTAAACATAATTCCAAACTCTTCATTAACTAAGATAAAAGACAATAGCATATCGAATATTTACTCTTGCCGCCATAAATTCTGAGATACTTTTTATCATTTTTCTACCCTTTTTGTGCATAAAACTTCAGATACATCCATTCGACACGCACGTACATCGACCTCAGAAGATATGATTACAAGATCCACCCTTATACCGGAGAAATGTTTTCCTACAGCCATCTCTCTTTTTCTCGCTTTTTTCTCTTCTTTGTGAAATTAGAGAACCTTACACATGAAGATGACAGAATATGCTAGGAATCATATCTTTAATATCATTAATATCAGTGTAACCTCTTATGCAGAAAAATGAACATATTTGCACATTAATTTTCAAATACGTGTTGTTTTTCTCGATATTTAGGACGTGTCAACCTGAATCCGACTGAAAGTCTTAGAGCTCAAACTGACTCGCAAAGAAAAAAAATTACGTTAGCCTGACTTCATCTGTGGTCGAGTTCGGATAAAATCGGATTACCTAATCCGATGTAGAAAAACAGAGTCATTCTTGCTTGATGATGCTAAATTTTAAAATTGTACACACACGCTTAAAATTTCAAACAACATCAAACGAACTATAAAATGTAAATATAATTCCAAACTCTTTATTAACTAAACAAATAAGACAATAGCATATCGAATATCCACTTTTACCATCATAAATTCTGAGACACTTTTTATCATTTTTCTTCCATTTTTATGTATAAAACTTGAGATACATCCATTCGACACGCATGTACATCGACCACAGAAGATATGATTACAAGATCCACCCTTATACCGGAGAAATGTTTTCCTACAACCATCTTTCTTTCTCCCGTTTTTCTCTTATTTGTGAAATTAGAGTACCTCACACAGGGAGAAGAGAGAATATGCTATGAATTATATTTCAATAATGCCAATGTTACCTCTTATGTAGAAAAATGAATATATTTGCGCTTTAATTTTGAAATATGAGTTGTTTTTCTCGATATTTAGGACGTGTCGACCAAAACCCGACAAGAAAGTGTGAAAGCTCAACCTGATTCACAAAGAAAAAAAAATTACGTCGGCCTAACTTCATCTGTTGTCGAGTTCGAGAAAAATCGGATTACCGAATCCGATGTAAGACTCTAAAACAGTCATTCTGGCTTGACGAGGCTAAAACTTCAAATTGGTACACACGCGCTTAAAATTTCAAACAATGTCAAACAAAATATAAAATGTATACAGAATTCAAAATTCAAAATTCTTCATTAACTAAGTAAGAAAGACAATAGCATATTGAATACCCATACTTGCCGTCATAAATTCTGAGACACTTTTTATCATTTTTGTGCATAAACTTCAGATATTCATTCGACACGCACGTACATCGACCTCAGAAGATATGATTACAAGATCCACCCTTATACCGGAGAAATGTTTTCCTACAGCCATCTTTCTTTTCTCTCGTTTTTCTCTTCTTTGTGAAATTAGAGAACCTCACACAGGGAGAAGATGAGAATATGCTAGGAAAAATCACGTCTTCAGGTGCAATGAATACTCGCTTCCTCCTCTTGTTCCACCACTGCTAAATATAACTCATCGGAGTGAGATTTGATTTAGTAATTTCTTCAAAACTATTTTTATTTCGGAAAGAATTTGGATTCGTGGATTTTTCTTTGTAAAAAAGAAAAAAAAAGTATGTTTTACGTTTAAAATTGTGAATCTAATGCGAAATATTTTCAGAATCAAAAGAAATCTGATTAAAGAAAATGATTCTTAAAAGGGAATTAATTATTCGTTACATTTCGCTGGTGTTGGATTTATAGTAAAAATTGGCTAAGTAAAGTTGTATTTGTTAAGTTTATTAATATTTTAATTCTAGTTAAGAGGACATAATACCTTTGGAACTATCGCTTCAATTTTGAATAATAATGTAACATATGTAGTGGCACAATATTTAATATTAATAATTAAATAAATTTGAAAAAAAAATCTTGCAGAACAGCATGCTTTACTAAAATGTAATCATTTTTTTTTTTTATTCAACTTTTTAAAAATCCCTACTATTTTTTTAAGCATGAATATTTATGCTTCGATTTTTCATTCACATTCATCAGAATACATTACACAAAATTGTGCATGGATTTTAAATGTATGGGATTTTATATTTATTATGATTTTTTTTCTGTAGTGTATGTTAAAAAATGAAGAAAATTCAAGAAAATCTAAATTTAAATGTTTTTTAAAAAATAACTATAAACTTGAATGTTAAATCCATGCACAAAAAGTTTAAACACACGACGGAAAACAAGTAAAAAATATTTCAAACCACTGTCTAAATTAGAAAAAGACGATTTTTCGAACAAGTAAGTTGTAAAAATATGAACGGAGAGAAAAATCAGTTTAAAGTTTTCATTTGTATGGGTAATTGCACTGGATTTTTTAACAAAATTTACAATATCTCAAGGTATAATTGTGGTATAGGTAAAATTAAGGTGTTAAAATATTTACAATTAAAGAAACTTTCAGTTAATATTAAAAAAAGAAAATAGATATTTTGACCAATTTCAGAGTACTGTGCTCCATTAAGTGGAAGAACTTGTCCAACGGCGATGTATAATGCGAACCTGGCTTATATTTCACTGACGTTGGATTATTGATAAAATTTTTCTAAGTAGAATTTTATTTCTTAAATTAGTTTATATTTTAATTCTAATCAACTTGAAAAACCTGCTCAATGACGATCTATAAAGCAGAATTGTATTTAAAATAATAATGATGATAAGGGAATAACAATGATATATTTTGTTGGTAAATATATCTATAACAGTAAAAATAAAACGTTTAACAAATATAAAAGGGCATAATTACCCTATAAATTCGCTATTCATTAATTAAATTGATAAATTTAGATGTTGCTTAATGCTGTGTATGTGTATGGGGGGGGGGGGGGCAACTGATTAATTGATGATGTGTAAAAAATATAGGTATAATTTCAGATAACTCAATTTTTAAGCGGATTTTCATTGCGCATGAATTCAGATTTTACAATATTTTAAAGAAATTTGCGAATTTAAGTTTTAAAAAATGCATTTGTATCAAATATATTATATTTATGCTCTATATGCGATTAAGGTTTCGGAAACGGCGGCTACTGCTTTATCCACATTAACTTGGGAAATTGAGGGAAATAACTTGAGAAATTGAGTTTATAAGAAAGAATAAAAGGGAAAAAATGTCAATACATAAAGCATGATAAAACTTTAACTTCATTATAGTGTTATAATTTAAAAAAAATGAAATTAGTTAAAGATTAAAAATGTAATATTTTACAAAACATGCGAAAATAAAAATATTTTAATTTAAAAAGCCCTTTGATCATAATTTTGATTTTTTATAATAATAAACATAATAATTTTAAAAATAAATGAGTGAATGAGTGAATTCATTTAATTAGTAAATATAAATTATTTACGCAGACCATCATTTGGTTTTTTGAAATTCAATCAGTAAATTAACTGGGTTTAATACATCAGATACAATTTATATATTATGTATACTAATTGTTTCACTCCACCATAAAAAAAGCAGTTGCTAAAAACTGATATAAAACAATTAAAATGCCATATAAACTAAACATCCGATTACACCTAAGTACATAAAATATGTTGAATACTATTTTTAGATGCAGTTGATGAAAAATTTTAATGGGAGTGTAGTTGTAATAAAGGATGAAAAAAAATAAAGAGATGTTTGATATTATTTTGATAATTAACTGCTGTTTAGGCGAAATGCATGTATATATTCGAAGGATTTTCATATAAATAACTTCACATTTGACATATATTTGGAAATAAATAAAAAAAATAAAAAAGCTACGTTAAATTTTTTAATAGGGCGGAATCGGAACTGTATTCCTTTCCGAGTAAAAAACAAGTTCAAAAATGTATGTGAACTTTTTACACATTTCCGCTTTAAATCTCCCCATTACACTCGTTCGTTTTTACAACCCTCTTTTTCTCATTCAATTTTTTGCATTTCCATCATCTTTTTTTCTCAAAGCAGAATTCCACTCAACAAGAAGTATAGCGGGAAAAATCTTTTACGTCACTTTGACGTCACTAGCTCCGTCGACCTACCGTGGGATCGGGGTTACCTGTCTGGCTGTCTCTCTCCCCTCTCTCCATCTATAAGCACCTTAACCCACCCATATAAAGAAAGATTTTCCCCCTTTTCGAAAGTTGAAAAATGGCCTTCACCCCCGTTTGGTCATGATTATCGTCAATAGATCAATCCCCCCCCCCCCCCCAATCTGTGCTATCTCATCACCACATTCATCTGTTGGTTCTTGACCTTACCTGTGCTGACCTTAAAATTCGATTTTAATGAGATCTATAAAACGGAACTGATAACGGAAGTATACGGAGATTTTCTTGGCTTACAATAGAAGGCAATCATAAAATTTCTACGAGACGGTCTTGGATAATGAAATAAAAATAAAGAAAAAAATTGCGAACGTAAAAAAGGGCAGGCGAATATCATAAGATGTCTGTCTGTACACATAAACTCGTAAGGAGTAGTAACAGCACAAAATGCAGCTGCGCGGAGGATTTAATGATAGATAGTTGTTGTATCTGGGGAGATGGTATTAATGATCATTAAACTTTGACATATGGTTTGCTCTCCTAACAAAAAGCAGGTTATAGATCTTTAAAAGGTCACAGAATAAGAGGTAATGTATCGTTTACAGTGATACTTTAATTTGAAGTGGAGATGTATATTCACGATTATCTCGAAAAATTATACTTTTTTTTAATATTCCCAAGAGATGTTTTATTGTTTCTAAAGTGATCATACACGATTATAAAAATAATAAAACATTTTTTCTCTCTTTATGACAGTGATGAAAAATAATTAAATTCATCTCATATTTTTAATATAGTCTTTTAAACTTAATAACAATAAATGATGTAAACAATAGTACATAGGATTTGTAATAATAATAAAAACCCCTTTAATTGGATATAAAAAGAAAAACAATAATTAGCACAGCAACTTTAATTTGACGCTAAAAACACATATGATAAAGATCGCTCTTAAGATTTCATCATTTCTTTAAAACCTTGCAATTAATATAGAGAAATTTCAAGGTAGAAAAAAACTATAAATATTAGTATTTAGCACTATTCAAAGGCGTATTTGTTTAGTCTATAAAATTGAGATTAAAGAATAACAGATATCTCTGGCCACAAAAAGTTATCAATTACAATTAACCCGCCAGCAAACACTCTGGGGTGAAATTTGCCCCAATTATATTATAAAATCCATCTACAAATATAGGCACACACAGCAACAACAACAAAAACATAAGAAGCTTTACTTATCTCTCCTTAATATTTAAATATATAGTTTTTTTTTTTTTGCCAATTAAAAATGTTTATGACTTTTTTTTGAAAATTTCGGTCAACCCAATCGGAGAAAACTCGACTCGAAATCTGAACATTTATAGTCAGTTGTCTACAAATTTTGATACAAGTCAGTGTTAAGACAAGTAACCATTTTTCTGGAGGGAAATTGACAGTATATTTTTTGCCAACAACAGTTTAAGATCCTACTTCAGTCAAATGAAAAGATCCCTTCGCTAATTCTAATCCTATAGAAGAAATTTATAAAGATATCTCGGTTGCATTTCAATATTTTTAAATGATTTTTTTTTTTTTTTTTTTTTTTTTTTTTTTTTTTTTTTTTTTTTTTACATTGGATAGCTGAGACTGGTCAAAACGCAGGGCATTTTTCACTTTTTCGATTCTGATTGCAGATATTTTTTATGAATGTGCTTTCGCTTTCCAAACCGGTTCAGAAAATGAAAGCGCCCCCATAAAAAATATTCTGTAAATTAAAAAAAAATAAATAAATAACGACCTGCATACAAATCGATCTCAACTATCCAATGCAAAAAAATCATTTTAAAATATTGAAATGCAATCGAAATATCTTGTATAAATTTCTTCCATGGGATTAGTATTAGGAAACTGGTATTTTCATTTGAATGAAGTAGCCTCTTGAGGAAATAAAGAAGGAAAGTGGGACCTTAAAAAAATGATATAACCAAGGACCTGAAATAATCTTGATCAGGCATTGTATATATAAAAAAAAAAAAAAAAAAAAAAAAAAAAAAAAAAAAAAATGAATACTCTAAAAATCTCTTATAATACCTAATCAACCCTATTATAATTTTTAAAATTAACCAGAGGATACATGAAGTAAATTCAGTAATTTATGAAAAGAGTAGGTTATTCACCTCGGTTTTTTTTAGGAAGGTAATATATCATAGAAAAAAGTCCATTAAACTTACGAAAAAAAAGGCTATAAAAACTATCCGCGAGAAAGGGGAATAGACGCAGTTTCTTCGTTTTTTTAAACGCGGTAGATTTTAAAGCTCAAGAAAAAAAAATAGGTTCCCCCTTTCAAGGCCATATTATGACCTACACGTCCTAAATCGAGGTTGAAAACTGAAGGTTTTCGACCTCCTTAACAGTCAGGAAATAAAACCTCTTGAAAAAATAAGTTACTAAAACACAATATCTTTGGCGAAAACATTTTAGTTCCCAATTTCAATAGGGATGTCATGTAATCTGAATTAGGATACATATAAAAGATTTGAAATAAATTCTCGTATTTGTCATGTACTTTTGATATTTAGAATAAAATGGTCCGAAGTTTTGATATTTACTTTTATAATTAGGTTGCAAATGAAAAGAAAATGAAAAAAAAAAACCTATTAAAAAATTAAAGTCCATTTTAATTTTCCTTCTTTAAATATTTTAAAAGCCCATGTGAAAGTTATATAGCATGTGCTCGGATAAATAAAAATCTGAAAAACTTAGTGATCATGAAACATATATATTTACCATAAAGTTTTGCCATATAACGAGGTAGGTATGCGAGTTTAAATGTTATAATGAATTATAAATAAATTATCAAGAACAACTTAATATATATAATTACAAGTGTGTGCGAACGCTTTTTTTTTAAATATACAAAACAATAGTTTTTAAATATTAAACTATCAACAAGAATTATACATTATATGCTTTTCATAGTATTCATAGTATATTTTTGAAATATATATGTGCAAATATAATTTATATGTTATTATGCTAATATGTATTTAAATAATATTAAATAATATGTATTTTATGCATCATTCGTAAATCACAAAATACAACCTTATGCCAACATGCATGTTAAAGGCGTTTTCAAAAATACAGATATCTTTCAAAGTGTAGAAAAAAATGATAAAATAACAGTTAATACTTATTTCTATATTTTAATAACAAACAGGCTAACGTTAAACTGAATATTTGGATTAAAATCGGTAGCTTTGTAAAAGTATACGTCGCAGTATGTTTAATGAGAGTGGGGAAGATTTACATTTCAAAGAGTAAAAATTTAAATTATTAGCCAACATTTTATCAAAATATAAGCATCTCTTAAAAGAAAAACTAAAAATTAAATAACATTTATAATTTATTTCGATGTTTTAAAATTTTAATAAAATATAAGCTAAATATATATAGGACAGTTGCACCATAAAATTTAACTAATAATAACACATTGCTCAGTGGTGCACAAAACAGGAATTTTAATATACATTTGTACAATTAAAATAAAATAAAATAAAACTTTCAAAGTTTCGCGCCGTCTTCTGCAGGCGTCTTCAGGAAAATATGATAATGGAAGGACTACGCTTGCATCTTGAACGAGAGATAATATTTCTACTAAATTAAAATCTAAATGAATTAAAATTTTAAAAAATGTTGTCATTTACACGTGAGTAAAAATTAAAATATTGCAAGGAAATAAATATATATACAATATAAATATTTTTCCTACATTATACCAAAAAATATGGCACAACATCATAAAATCTTAAAATTTTTTATTTCCTTGCAATATTTTAATTTTTACTCACGTGTAAATGGCAACATTTTTTAAAATTTTAATTCATTTAGATTTTAATTTAGTAGAAATATTATCTCTCGTTCAAGATGCAAACGTAGTCCTTCCATTATCATATTTTCCTGAAGACGGCGCGAAATGTTGAAAGTTTTATTTTATTTTATTTTAATTGTACAAATGTATATTAAAATTCCTGTTTTGTGCACCACTGAGCAATGTGTTATTATTAGTTAAAATATAAGCTGGTTCATGTATAAAATTGGGGGGGGGGGGGGTCTTTTTGAAGTGCGCAAAACAGCCCGTTTGTTAAAATCACGTCCAATATTCAGTTGATACTTGACTGTAAAAGTATTTCCTCAGCAGCAATAGATTTAATAACAGCGAAGCGTCTTTACAGGTTCAGTGAATTATAAACACTTTTCCAGCTTCCTTTCCCCCGTCTATGTTTAAAATGAAGCATAAGCGTACACGTTTCATCTTTATTTCATTTTTTGTCGTACATTTTAATATGAGAACACCAACGAAATTTTTCAAATGCAGGTTTTCAATGTAAGTAAACTTTGAAGCTAAACGGATATAAATAAATAGTGATCGAACGGAAAAATAAAAACAATAAATGTGTAAATTTTTAAATTTTAAATTTTAGATTTTTTTTTCAATTTCAAAAATTTTGGAAATTATATTTCTATAACATTTATAATTTGTTTTAATTATAGACTTTTAAGATCTATATAATTTTTTATTTGTTCATAATTTACTCTAAAACTTATTAAAAATGAAATCAAACATCATTAAACATTAAACATCATTTGTACATTAAATAAAAACGAGAAAAAATTAAATATCAATGAAATGATTAGAATTGCTAATATAGAAAGTACTATGTTATCTTCACAAAATATAAACCTTTTTCAAATGTAAAATTGAAAATAATATAAAATTTATATATTTCTTTTCATACTTTATTAATCTAATAAAAATTAATTAATTCTTGCATTTATTACTAATAATTGATGCTTTTTTTTTAAATTGCATAAAACAATCTGTTGGACAAAATCAAGTTCCAGTATTCAGTTCCTACTTAGACAGAAAAGTGTTCTCCCAGAAGCAATAGCATATCAACAGTGAAACGTGTTTTTACATTTTCAATGAATGATAAGTACTTTACCAGTTTTCCTTTTCCCTTTAATGTTTAACCTTTACGCAGAGGCTCGCTCAGTGTCTACCTGAGAATACATGTATTCCCGGGCGCATTTTCAGAAAGAATCACGCTTTGAGCACCTTATCGCCAGAACAATGATTGGCGCGGAGATGATGTCAATGCTACGCACCATTTCTTGTTTGTGACATCAAACGCCTAGAGAATAGCAACCCTTTCTTCTGCAAAGACATCGCGCTTATTGTTCATTTGTTTTTCAGTAAATGTTATCAAGCAAAAACTATAATATGAGGAAATGTTATTCATCGTTGTTTACGATTAAAACATAGTTTAAAACAAAGAGCTTTTTCAGATTAAATTGCTTTAAATTTCACAGAACATCTAAACATAGGTTTTTTTTTTTTTTTTTCTCAATTCAAAAATATTATTTCTTTAACTCGCTATGTTCGAAGAAATTGAGAAGTTAATTAAAAACAGTAATAAAGATTCTCTTGTAATAAATATAATTCTATTAATCATATGTTTTATGACACATTTGAACTTAATTTATTTTGTGTTTGGCGATGCAACTAGCTGAACGTTCTCGCTTTCGCCAACTCGCCAAGGCTGGTGCTCAAAACGTGATTCTTTCTGAAAATGCTTCCCGGGCAGATGCTGTCACAGCCCCCAAATGTCTACGCGTTTCAGCTTTTTAGGTGCGTTCGTAATTATGCAAATACGTAGCCGTCGTTCAGTCCGTCCGTCTGTCACCATATAACAAAACAAAAACTACCAAACCGAATCGTTTGAAATTTAAAATGTACATTTGTTGCATAATTTTGTGGAGTGCTTTCAAATTTTATGAAAATAGGATGCATAGTTTAATTACAGGGACAATCAAAAGTATTCCGTTAAAGTAACACCCCTTTATCTACATTGAAAAATAAATTCAAAGTTATGTTTAACATTTTTAGGCGCGTTTGTAATTATATAAAGACGTAACACCCATAGTCATTGTTCAGTCAGCCCGTCCGTCCATCTGTTTGTCCGTCTGCATATAACAGCATAAAAACTACCCGTACATAACGTTTGAAATTTAAAATATATAATTGTTGCATAATTTTGTCGAGTCATACAGGGCCACATAAAAGTATTTCATTAGATAATGGTATAGCGGAAAACATTGTTTGGGTCACGTTTTAATTACATTAAACTGTTTCACATTTTATAAAATTGATATACGTTGCTGAGGTTTACTAGAAGTTATTTCCTTTGAAATAGAAAGCAGACAGCATTTATAAGGATACACAAGGTATTTAAGTTACTATACTGTATCCAAAGTGCTGTATACTATTGCACCAAGATCTGAATATTCATAAAACTTTCTTATAGTTTGAATGTACCGCATTTTCTACGCTTGACAAGCAATTTCCGACTTGTTTTCATTTTCTGTCGCACACTATAATATGAGAACAGCAACAAAATTTTCCAAATGCAAATTTTCAATGCACGTAAACTTTAAAGCAAAACTGAAATAAATAACACTGATCAAACGAAATTATTAAAAAAAAAAAAAAAAAAAAAAAAATCTCAAAATTTTAATTTTAGATTTTTATCAGCTTAAACAAAATTTTGTCGGGTCATTTTAAATTTTATGAAAATCAGATGTATAGTTTAATTGCAGTGACAGTTAAAAATATTCCGTTAGATTACGACCAATGGGAAAAAATAGTTTCAAGTGCATTTTAATGATGTTATACTCTTTCGAACTTAATAAAGTTGATATGCATCTATGAAGTATACACTAAAAAATACATTCTGCAAAATCTGTGGTGCAAAGAATATTTGTTATCAATTTACAGGGCCACACAAAAGTATTCCATTACATAATGGTATAGGGGGAAACATTATTTGGGACGCATTTTTACACTAGTAAACTATTTCACATTTTATGAAATCGATGTACGTTGCTGAGGCTTACTACAAATTACACCCTGTATAACAGAAAGCAGATAATATTTACAGGACACACAAAAGATTTCGGCCTCTGTACGTAATCCGAAGTATTGTATATTATTACATTACACTGTAAAAATTGAAGACCCAAATTGAGTTGAAAGATTTCTGTGTATAGTAATGTTCCTAAAATGGTACAGTAAGGATTCCAAAATGGTAGAGTATTGTTCCCAAAATAGATAACCCAAAATGGTTCAAAACAGAGCAGATCTTTATTAACATTAAATTAATCAAAATTTCTGAGGTATAATGTATATACTATATAAGATATTTTAATTGTTTTAATATCATTAAAAATCAGACTTATTTAAAACGATTTTGTGCTACAAACTGAACTTTCCAAATTGGAACAATGCTGTACCCAAAAATCTTTCAACCCAATTTGGGTATTTTGTTTTTACAGTGTGTACGTAATCCGAAATATTGTATACTATTACATCAAGATCTGAATATTTTTAAACTTTCTTACAATACGAACGCACCTCATTTGCTACGCTTGACATGCAATTTCGAACTTGTTACTTATATTTTGAAATAACTGATAACATATTCATATTCTATTCATAGACAATAAGATAAATAACATGAAATGTTGCTTTCGATTCTTGATTAATGCATTGGCTTCTGGGATTTTCACTATAAATTTGCAATCCGATATAAATAAGGTGACAAAATAGAGGAGAGATTGTAGATCTATCTCAATTAGTGAACGGAAACGGATATATACTAACGGATATATACTTTAACGGACTATACTAAACAGTATCAATGTACAAATAGCTTTTACTGAGTGACTAGCAATCTAAGATGAATAAATATGTTTATATACTATTCATCAACAATAAAGAAAATTTACCTCAAATGTTAAGCTCAGATTCTTTGAAGTTTTAATGATTTTTTTTTTAAAACTTAAACAAATAAGAAGGCAGAATAGAGGGGGAGTTATAGATTATCCTTAATTAGTAAAAGAAAATATCGATATAGACCTAATTTGTGTTTTATTATAATTTTGTTATGGTATATTATCCAAAAAGAAAAGCGGGATTTTTATTAAGTTTAAAAGTTTTCTACTATTCCGTAATCGTTTCTATCTTTTCTTTTCTTTTTTCAACCATACCATTACTTCTAAGCATTTTATTTTTCCCCAAATTCCTCTATATTTTTGAACTCTTTATTCATCTTATTTTTTTAAAAAAAGCAATTGTTAACAAGTAATCAAAGTATACAGTCAAGATGAAGTAAACAATAGAAGTTCCAGTTTTAATTTTTTATAGTTAACAACTGAAAAATAAAAATACGTTTCAAGTTAAGCACAGCGTCACTTTCACAGGCACAAAATATTTACACGTTTACTTTATATACATTTTTATTATGCTTAATTTAAAAAAAATGACCAAAAAAGTTGTGCATAACGATAGAAAGAACGTCGGAGGAAATACAAATTTTTATTCATTTATAAAAACAAAGCATACGCGCTAAAATATTTTTAAAGAAATTTAACTTGAAAATTAAAAAATATGCGTCTGAAAAGCCACATGTGTGAATATTTTTCAGTATTTCTTTTTCCTCTGCAACAATGGAAATAATACATTGTTTCTCATCAAATGCTTTGAATAAATTCGCACCGGAATCGTAACACAGTGTTTTATTATATTTAAATATAGTATCTTTTTTTATTAATAAAATATACACTATTTTCTTTTGAAAAATCGTGTTAATCTGATACCTAAAGCTTATCCTGGGGGGGGGGGGGGGGAGGGGAGTCAAAATTCAACCCAAAGGCGAAACATTTCAAGTCAACCTAACCCGTAGTAAAATAAATAAATAAATAAAAAAGCGTTAACATTAATTTGGCCGATACACAGGCCTAACCCAATCCAACATGTTACGGGACACTAGTCTTAATTGTTGATCATTTTTTCTTTAAAAGACTCTTACACTATAGAAAATTAGATACATATAGATAGATAGATAAATAGATAGATAGATTCACAACTGCAATTTTTTATTTTCTAAATGTATTATCAATTTGATTTCCACTTTTGCAGTTATTCAATACCTATTCATAAGCAATACCATTTAAAACTGCACATTTACTATACCACAGGATTACTTTAAAATTCAAAACATAATTAATATATCTAATAATATGTTAGGTAAATATTGTCTGCGACGAGCTAAAGCTGCATATTACTTGATCTCATCTGTTCCGAATCAATGTAAGTTTCTTTTGCTTTCTTTCCGTGTGTGGCAACGCTCTGTGTTTATTATTGTTTTAAAATGTGAACAATAATAGAATTTTGCAACTTGTAAGCCGTGCAATGGCTCGCATATTTTGGTGTGAAAATAAAAAGCATTTACAGTCCGCTGTGTTGCGTTTAAGAGTAAGAACCAGTAATGTTATGTTACTTATTAGTTAAAAACGCAAAAAACATAATATATTTTTGAATTATTTTATGAAGGATAAAACTTCATTTTTAATTTGCCTATTCACAATTGTAGTCGCTTGTGTTGATTTGTTATGGTTATATATATACTATATATTTTAAGTAATAATAAAAATAATGAAACAACATCTGGAAGAGCAAGGACCTTCTCCTGACCTCGTTTCAGAACATCGCCAGCCACACCACTAACCTAATCAAATCTTTACCGAGGGAATTGTTAAAAAAGAAGAAAATAAAAAAAATCACTCTCCGGGTCAAAGACACAGCAACTTATAAGTAGTATGCACACATTTCCTTCCAATACGGCACACAGTTTCACTTTTCTCCCGTTCAAGGCCTTTCTTACATAACACTAACCGACCTCAAATGGGGTCACAAATGCCCTTCACCCCGCTACGGATGAGACTGAGTCACTGCCCTCAATTGTGTGACTTTCATGTATTTCAAATAACTTCACATCTCAAATCCCCGGATATGGAAACTATGTATCAACTTTTAAAACACAATTATCGAAATTTTACACTCTCCCATCTGACACCATTTTTTAGTTCATTATATCAATGTGTCGAAATGTACCTTACAAAACGAACTGTTCAAGCTTGACGTAAAAAAAAAAAAAAAAAGAGTTTTAAACACCAGACAGGAACTTTCAAACTAACGTAAAAGTGACAGACAAATCATCATTAAATGCTTCCCCAATTGTGGCTCATGTATTTTAAATAACTCCACATCTGAACTCCCCGGATATGGGAACATTAACTTAAAATAAAATAATCTGTCTTTTTACAAAACGCTTACCTTCCATCCGACACCATTAAAAGATTGGAGAGTCATTTATAAACCAATAAAAATGTTTTGGTAAAACATCATCAAATTGCTGTCGATTTTCAATTGTGTATTTCAAATAACTTTATGTATCAAATCCCTGGATATGGGATAAATACAATAATCTGAATTTTACAAGACACTCCCTTTTCTATCTGAACTAATTTTAAGTTTAATATATGAATGTATTAAAAGGTGCTTTATAAAGCAAAATGCTGATGCCTGATGTAAAAATACAGGTAGAGTTTTAAACACTGCATGTAATTTTCAAACTAACAAAGTGACAGACAAATCATCATTAATTATTTCCTTCAATTGTGGTTTACGTATTTTAAATAAGTTCAGACATTAAATCCCCGGATATGGAAACATCAACTTAAAATACAATAATCTGATTTTTTTTAAAAAAACTTACTTTTACATTTGGCACCATTTAAACATTAGAAAGTTATTTATAAAACAATATAAAATGTTTTAGTAAGACTTCATCAAATTTCGGTTCATTTTTAGTTATGTATTTCAAATAACTTCCCATCTGAAATCCGCGGATATGAAACTATGTATCAATTTTTAAACACAATTATCGAAATTTTACACTCTGCCATCTGACACCATTTTTAAGTTCAATGTATCAATGTGTCGAAATGTACCTTACAAAACGGACTGTTCAAGCCTGACGTAAAAGAAAAAAAAAAGAGTTTTAAACACCAGACAGGAATTTACAAACTAACATAAAAGTGACAGACAAATCATCATTATTTCCCTCAATTGTGGCTTATGAATTTTAAATAACTCCCCATCTGAACTCCCCGGATATGGGAACATTAACTTAAAACACAATAATCTCATTTTTACAAAACATTAACTTTTACATCTGACAACATTTAAACATTGGAGAGTCATTTATAAACAAATATAAAATATTCTGTAAGACTCCATCAAATTGCTGCCGATTTTTAGTTATGTATTTCAAATAACATTTTATCTAAATTCCCGAATATGGGATAAACAAAATAATTTGATTTTACAAAACACTGATTTTCCCATTTGACACAACTTCCAGTTCAATATATCAATGTGTTGAGAGGTACCTTACAAAAAAAAATGTTGAAGCCTGATATAAAAATAAAGGTAGAGTTTTAAATATTGAACGGGAATTTTTAAACTATCATAAAAAGTGACAGGCAAAACAGGCATTTTTTTTTTTAAATAAACGTATACATCCACTCGAAAAGAACACGCTGTAATTCTTTCAGAATTTCCTGAGTATGGACACCTTCCGTAAGTGTGAATTCTGCGCATGTGTCTATGGAACGATATGTAATGAATGTGTGTTTATGATTTGGAAATATAATTGCACAAAAATAACTAAATAAAGGAATCAAGAAATATAAATACAAATTCAAAGATATTGAACTGAATTAAAGAGTGTATGAGCTCTCATAATGGTTACACATAATTTACAAAGAGCAGAATGAAGAGCCTTAGTAAAGCGACGATTTCCTTTGCATTTTTATAATGCGTTTGAAAAATTTTTACATCATTTCTAAAAAAAATCAATTAAGAATTAAAAAAAAAACTGCTTATTTCAAGGGCAAAAGAAAAAAATATCACCTGGAACGTCCATTGAAAAACGTTTATTACCCCCCCCCCCCCCCCCTCTCGAGAAAAAAAAAACTTTTTTTTGAATCGGTCTTTTCGTATAAGAAAACGCATTTAAAATGGCGGGTAAAAATCAAACTATTTTTTTAATGCAAAATGCTAGTTTTTTTTTTTTTTTTTTTTAATTTCAAACAGAATTTCTTACTATTAATGAATAATTCTACCGCTTCTTCTTCTTTTTTTTTTTTTTTTTTTTTTTTTTACTTTTTTCCATTTGAATAAGAAAGACCTAAAACGATCTCAAAAACAGTTGATTTCTTTCGAAGAAACCGATTTCACGCGAAAGTTAAAAACTTCTCTTTTTTTTTTTAATTTATAGAAAAGAAGAAGAAAAGAAAATCCCTTTAAGAAGCTGAGGTAATTTTGTCCGATTGATTAAAGGTTTAATGGGCTAGAACCTACCGCAAAAAATATTAAATTGAAATGAGAAGTTTTTCTTTTGTCGCAAAGAAAAAAAAAAAAAAAAAAAAAACGTAAAGCAGATTTTCATGATGGGCAATTTGTACATAAAAATGGAAAAGAGATTTTCCTCCAATTGCCCGTTGAATTCAGGTTAGAGTCCTACATCGTGCCGGGTAATTAAAAGAAAAAAAATCATGCAAATTTGTTTAAAAATAATGTGGTTAATCATTACAAAAAATTTTCAAAATTTTAACTCAATAAATGGAAATTATTTTAAAATGCGTCCCGGACCCCCTAAAAGAAAGAAAAAAAAAAATACCGATGAGACTGGCTATTAGTAACTCATAAAATCATTTGTATAAATCGATTTCACATTTTATTTTCGATTCCAGTGACGTAAATTACACAATTTTCTCTCGTTAAAACAGACGTATTATAAAATATGATGAAGTGAAAAATCAAATATTGCATTAATTCACGGATATTTTATCATAATAACATTTTAAAGACATATTTAGAGAAAAAAAAATGTGCGACGCACATTTAAATTATCAGTTTTCAAAAATAAAATTTAATACTGTTCTTAAACATTTGAGACATTAAATCAAGAATGTACGTAAATCAATCAGGATGACTTGAACGTCATAAAGAAGTGTGAAAAAAAAGGGGGTGGGAAAGAAAATTGTAAAAATTACTTGTGTCATTATTTAAGTCTATTGCGGAAATACGAGTATGACGCACAGCTTTTTTGAGTCTCTAGAAACCTAGTCTAATGGTATGGAAACATTTCTTGAAAGAAGGCGAACGAAAATTAAACTTTCAGTATTTTAGTTTTTTCCCCGTCTGACGTTTTATTTCATGACTATATCTTTCAGATGATATTAATGAACACTTTTTCAATCTCAGAATATTCCGAGGAAAGAAAGAAAGAAGAAGAAGAAAAAGAAAAAAGGAAAAAAAAAAAAAAACTCTTCGTAATTCACCCGCAAAACCAGCTTTTTTTCTCTATTTCACTTCCGATTCACATAAACCGTCTAAACACATCTGTAAAATTTTGCGAGCAACTATTTAATATCTTGCTATCTCTTTAATTTTTAAGAGGTTGTATGTATTTTTTACACAGATATTTATATTCTTGAAGCTGTATATATTTACATGCTTGTCTTGTTTTTGTTGAAAAGCCAGATTTTTCTTTTCTTTTGAATGGCAACATTCAAGGTATATATGAAATAAAAAGAATATTGCCCAGTTAAACTGATGGCATTGAGCTCACAGGCTACTCATACTAATTGTACATTACAAGCCTTGTATTTTCGTTAATTCCGTTCGAAAAAAAAAAAAAAAAAAAAAATTAAGGGAAAACAGCTCTCACCTTTCTCTTTTTTTATACTTAATCATTGAACCTCCTAAACTATCAAGTACATGCTTTATCATATTAAAAAATCTATATCAAAAATTCAGAGCAAATCGGATAATTCTTAATAAAAACCCATTTAGCATTTATATAATTTAAGAGGAGTTATTTCCCTCTTTTATACTTAACCATTAAATTTCCAAAACTATTCAGAGATTTGAACGAAATCTGACAATTGTGATTGAAAAATTTATTTATACAAGTTAAGGGGAGGGGCATTAGAACCCCCGTTCCCCCTGTTTATACGTATTCAATGAACACCTAATAACAGCCACGGACTCGCCTCATCAAAATGATCCTATATCTAAATTTTGAACGAAAACTCTTAATTCTGCATGAAAATCCCGTTTATATCAATTAAGGGGAGGGGCATGAGCCCCCCCGTTCCCCCTGTTTATACTTATTCAATGAACACCTAATAACAGTCAATCACCTCATCAGAATGATCCTATATCTAAATTTTGAACGAAACCTGTTAACTCTGCATGAAAATCTCGTTTATATCATTTAAGGGGAGGGGCATGAGCCCCCCGTTCCCCCTCTTATACATATCGAATGAACTCCAAAAACTAATCAGGGAAGCGCCTTATCAGGATATATCCATATACAAAATTTCAAGTGGATCCGATATTTTTATCATGAGTTATCGCGTTACGCATGAACATACGAACGTACATACAGAACGGACGGGCACATAAGCTCTCAGGCTATGATAGCCTGTGAGCTAAAAACGGATATACATATTTATTTATTTCGACAGAAAGAAAGTAAACAAAATGAAATGGTCAATTCTATTTAGCTACAGAAATTAGTGATAAGCTACGTTTAACTAAACAAACTTTTGATTGCAAAAATCCCAAATTCACTTTTTTTTTCTTTTTTTCAGGTGAGCTTATGTAAATAAATGTGTATTTGTAATTGCTTAAACAGTAGAATTTCTAACATTTTGACTAAGGGAATCGACCCGGCCTCCCGGATTACAAAATGTTCGTAAAAACTTTTATTTTTACTTTTATTTTTATTTTAACAGTGTTTTTTACAGTTAATTTATATCATATGTAGTCAAAAATTTAAAAATAATAAACCATTTTAGCAAATTAAATCAATTATGTTGTCATATAAATAGATCATTCAAAATGTAATATATCAAAGTGAAAAAATTAAAAATATATTCTGAAAAAAATTGTAATATACACAAAATAAAACTTATTGTAATTGGACAAACTAATACAGCAAACGACCAGAAAAATTAATTATTTATGTTATCACAAAAATGATAAACAAAAATGCTATTGATAAAAAAAAAAGTGGGATAATTCAAATTGTAATAGGAAAGATTATAACAGAAGAACATAAAAATGTAACAAGAATAAGAATTAAAACTTATATTGTAGAATTCTCTCTATAGGGACAATATTCCACAATTTAAGTATATACAATTAATTTTTGATTGAAAAAAACATGCATGCATTTAAGGCTAATTCTCGAATTGCCCGATCAATTGTGGCAAGATAAATAAAATAAAAGCAAAATAAACACAACGGAAATAAATAAACCATATACAAAAATTGAATTAATTAATTAATAAAGCAGAAAAAATTATATTAATAATTTCACTAACAAAATCTGATAAGATTTTAAGATTTTAGAAACACGCTCGGCAAATGTACATCAATGAAAATTTACATTCACATGGAAATATAGTATAGTTACAGTTCACAGATAAAATCAATAGATATTATATTAGTATGTTCTTAAAAAATCAATTTTTATATAAATAATGAAACAAAATTAAATTAATAAAAATATTAAAGCAAATCAGCTAGAAAACTCTTGCATTCAATCAAGGCTTTTTATTTGTACTTTAGAAATTAACCGTTACTTATGATTTCTTATTCTTCACTTGAAAACGAGTTACGAATGATAAGTTCCATTTTTATTCATGATAGTTCTCCTTTTGTACTTTTACTTACCCATCATACGTAGTATAGGGTAAGTCTTGCAATCGTTTTGAAAATCGATAAAAAAAATTTTGACGGATTTACACGTTTCAGATATTGGAGATTCCGAAAAACATATTTTTTTTTTTTTTTAATTTTGCCGTCCGTCTGTCTGTCTGCCTGTAAACGCTCTATCTCCCGAACAAATTGAGATAGAGACTTGAAATTTCGTATGTACTTAGTATGTAAGAATGGGACGAAGCCTATTTAATATCAGTAACCTCAATTATCCGGATCTATTTCTTTCGGACTCTCGAAAAATTCATTCTGATGAAAGGTATATAAAAATTTTCGAATTTTTTTATTTTAAAGAGTGGATGTAAAAGGCAATAAAATAACTCAAATTTTGCATAAAGAACGAAGTCGATCGAATTATTAATTGCCGAGATATCTGTAATCCTGTTTTCCGCATTCTTTGATTTTTCATGACCCTGTATTTCAGTCAAATTTCAATTCAAAGATATCTTTTAATTGCAAATGAGACATTTAATCCGAGACTTCATCCGACGCAGTAAATTGTTAGTTAATATGATTATTATTTTTAGAGTTATAAGGATGTTTCTTTTACGCAATCCGGTGTTACTTGATTATTTCGGCGTTTTATATAATTTGTCGAATTTGGCTCATCAGCAATTCATTAATAAAGCATGACTATGTATATTAAAACTATATAAAATTGCGTTTAAATTTTATTTTGGAATTGCAGTGATTTTTATAAATATTTTACACATGTTTTATTTTCATATTTTATATTATGCATATCCATGATGGGTAAGTATTACGGTGGACCCCAACGACTAGTTTCGTATTGAATTTATATATTTTCCAATATGATACCTGCATTTCAGACATTAGATTTAATGGTGTTGTCAAAGATTTCGTTTTTTTTCTGGTCTTATTTTTTTCTTCATTTGTTAAAATGTTTCCGTTACAAATAGTTGGACAAAATATGTCAAATATGTCTGATTTTTTATATATATTTATTTTTATTTATTGTAAAAATGGAAAGTATAATTTAAGGTGCCATCTAAGTGCTTTAAATTAAGAAAAAATATCACTAGACAAATAAACTATATTAAAGACCAAGAAAACAATATTAAAATTGCAGATAAATTTTTATTAAAAAGAAATGAAACTCATTTAATTAATATTGCATGCATTCACATAAAAACAGGAAATCGTTGAAAATTCATCTAAACTTTAGATCCGCCGATAAGCTCATATTATTTCGTCAATTAAAGTAATAAATCGACGAAACAAACATTAACGATATCATTTTTCTTCGGTAATTTTACGTTTTGTGTCTGTCTACAACAGTTGCGTGTAACCCAAACGTGCCAGCCTAGCCCTAATTAATTTGGATCACGTTAAACCGTTAAAAACTAACTGCTAAAGTGTGCATATTATTTTTCATTTGACTTCTAGCGATGCCGAGAGCTTTTTTAAAAGATTAGATTATCTGGGTTAAGTGGAACAACCACGTGTGAAGTGTACACTTCCGACTCTGTTCCTTTTTTTTTTTTTTTTTTTCTTTTAACATAACTAATCCTATTGATTATCTTAGTTTTTTCTTCAGTAAGTTAATCAATCGAAAAGTGTGTTTGAATATTTAAAGCCCCAAAGGTTTTATACGATAGGCTTCGCATTGTGTAAAAAAAAAAAAAAAAAAAAAAAAAAAAAAAAAAAAAAAAAAGGCCTAAATAAGTAAGTTTTGATGCAATATATCCATTAAAAAAGAAAAAAGAAAAGGAAAAAAAAAAGAAAAAGAAAAAGAGAGAAAAGAACATTAAAAAACGATAATCGCGTAATGGCTGGAGAAATTTCGTACAAAAAGCTCTTTGCACCTTTATAAAAGTTCTTTGTTATTTTTTTTTTCTACATAAGTAGGTACAAACAAAGAAACGAAAATTTGTTCCAAAAATACGTTGAAGTTCCTGTAATTAGACCATATTTGAACAGAACGTTTTAATGCTCTCAGAACAAGCTTTCGTAAGACCAACAATATTTTTGTTGGGTGGCATAACAAAAAATTGTTGGCTCAACATTTGTTGTTGTTGTTGTTTTAGTTAAACAAGATTTATTAGAAATTTTATACGAGTAGTTTTTTTTTTCTTTTTTTTTACTGTTTTTTAGAAGAATAATAAATATATGCCAAATTATCTTCAGTAAGAAAAAATATATACTAAATTATCTTCAGTAATCAATCGAAAAGAGTGTTTGAATATTTAGAACCCCGAAGGTTTTATATGATAGGCCGTTGTGATAAAAAAAAAGGTCTAAATAAGTAAATTTTAATGCAATATATTCATTAAAAAAGAAAAGAAAAGAGAAAAGGACATTACAAAACGATAATCACGTAATGGCTGGAAGAATTTAAAAACATAAAGAATTTATAACAAAAATCTCTTTGCACCTTTATAAAAGTTCTTTATAATTTTTTTTTTTACATAAGTAGGTACAAACAAAGAAAAGGAAATTTGTTCCAAAAATACATTGAAATTCCTGTAATTAGACCATATTTGAACAGAACATTTTAGTATTCTCAGAACAAGCTTTAGTAAGATCAACGATATTTTTGTTGGGTCGCATAGCAAAAAATTGTTAGCTCAACATTTGTTGTTGTTTGTTTGTTTATTTAAATAGAATCTATTAAGAATTTTGTTGGATGAGGAGGCTTTTCCCCCCCGTTTTTTATAAGAATAAAAAAAAGTTAAGGTATTATTTTAGCTATATTATTTCATATAACCTGATTCCTACTTCCCTTAATTAAAAAGTAAAAAAAAAAAAAAAAAAAAAAAAAAAAAAAAAAATTAACTTTATTTACTTTATTTTAGCGCCAATATATTTTTTAAAAAGTAAATTTGATTTAAATCCCAGAATCAATTGATTTCGCCAAAAATAAGAAAACAATATAATTTTCGGTTTAAAAAAATTTCTTTAACTCTTTATTATTTTTTTAATGAACTTTATTTATTTTTTTATTTATTTTACATTAGGTAGATGCAAATTAAGTACATGGGGCCAATTTTATTTATTATTTAAAAAATATAATAATAACCTTGTTAATTGAATATTATTTTTAAATTTCCTTAATATATTTTCGTATAATATTTTTCACAAAATTAATTGAATTAATTAATCAATAGTCCCACTCTTTGACAAGTTTTATATTTCAAACCGCACTCTGATACGACAATTTGCTAATTCTTTTTATGAATTTTTGTCGGAATTATGAGACCTTTACATTTCTAAAATTCAAATTCAATTTCTAATTATCTAAATTTATTACGAAAAATTTCAAATGATGATGATCAATCTACATTTTCTAGAGGGAAGATTTCCCATTTGACTGGGATTAACCAATTAACATCTCGCTCTACGATATGAATTTAATAGATTCCTTCTTCTACGCAAGTTAAAAATGGCCGTTTTTCGACTCTTATAGTGCTAAGTAATTTCTACTATTTCTATATTTTGATTCTGTGACGATGTGATAACATTGCTATGTTGATTCATCTTTAAATAACCTATTGTTCCCAGAAATTTGTACAAGGGGCAGTGAATCATCATGTATGTGTAAAAGGATAATAAATCTTAAATTCTTTTTAAACTCAAAATTAAAACTAAATTTCGAAGTGTGAATTAAAATCTCAAAGTTCTTTTCCCAACGTTAAATCTTGCTTTGAAAACCCAATTTGCCTCTGGGGTCATTCCATGTCAATTCAACCAGACCTTGTAACCCGACCCCCAGGGATTTTGATGAAACTTTGTGTACACACTAATTCTATCATGAAATGATTCCATCAGAAATTTTTCCTTCCTAGACCTCATAGTTTGTGAGATATGGGGGGTCCAATTCTTGGGGTTTTCTCAAATCGCACATTTCTGAGTCTGTATTTTGAGATTGCAGTTCCATCTTCAAAAAATTGTTTCTCTGGATCTAAAATATGAATCATCTAAAAATTTCACTGTAAAAATATAAATAGATGCAGATTTTAATAAAAAAATATTTAAAAAATTTACTTGTAATATTTAGGATAAAAAAAATTAGCCAAAGTTGAGATTTATGGTTATTTTTCCAAATTTTTGTGACTTGACAAAAAAGGTTGTACGCAAAAAGGCAAATTAAATTTCCAATTTCTTTTTGTTTTAAATAAAAGTTTACACTTTGGGCTTTCTATCTATGAAATAAAAATGATGTGTTTCGCATGGCTTATGCAAAAATTTTGGGTACTTTCCAATTAGCCGGATGAGTGCTTTATTTTTATATATTACATATGCACACATAAAAGCAAATGAAATTTCCCATTTCTTTTTGTTTTAAATAAAAGTTTACACTTTGGGCTTTCTATCTATGAAATAAAAATTATGTGTTTCGCATGGCTTATGCAAAAAATTTGGGTACTTTTCAATTAGCCAGATGAGTGCTTTATTTTTATATATTACATATGCACACAAAAAGCAAATAAAATTTCCCATTTCTTTTTGTTTTAAATAAAAGTTTACCCTTTGAGCTTTCTATCTATGAAATAAAAATGATGCCTTTCGCATGGCTTATACAAAAATTTTGGGTACTTTCCAATTAGCCGGATGCGTGTTTTATTTTTACATATGTACACATGTATAGATCTACATAAATGCAGATGTATTATACATGTACATATATATGTATATATACAGTATATTGATATATATATGTATAAAACTGGTGCCCGTCTAACCGAAAAGTACCAAATTTTGCCTTGTTTTGAGAGTCTGCACCAATTAAGAGGAAAAAAATCTGACTAAGTTTAGCTGTGGTATTTAAATAATTACTGGAATTTCTATGAGTTATTGAATTTAAGGTTATTTGATGCATGTTTTTTTTAAATTCTCAAAGTAAAGTTTAGGCTTTGTTTTTTCTGATTAAAAAAAATCTGACTGTAATATGTTTCCCCATTCAATTTAGTGAATGGTCCATATATTTCATTTAGTCATTTAATAATGGGCATTTTTTGACAATCTAAAGAATCTCTTACTTTTATTTTCAATAATTAAACTCAAAACAGATTTTTTTTTGCACAGTATAAAATAGAAATTTTTTTCTCCTCCCATTTCCATTCTTTCTTTCGAATGCTTATATATTAATTATTTGTGTTTAAAAAATGTTCATAACCTTGTATTTCCTTTCCTTGGTTAATTTTAATCAGTTTAAATATTTATATTGGCAAGTTTAAATACACAAATGTTTAACAGAACTTAAATTTGTTTCTATAGTCCGAAAGATTTAATTGCACCTGCCTTGTATAAACACCTTCTGACAAATGCAGGGTAATGTTCGTTAGTATGAAAGCAGATGTTTTGAAATCAAGTTAATCAAATTATTGTCATTCTGTTGTTTCTTATCATAAAAGAATGATTTAACTTTTACTGTGCTACAAAAAATACATTCTGATTGTTACATATTTTATAGTTTATGATATGTATAAATATTTCTTTGCTTTATTGTTTTAATATGGAGCCTGATATTAAACCTTCTACTAGTCTTCAGGCTTGCAGTATTGTAATATTAACTGGTTTAGAATGTCACAAAACTAGCTATACAAATAACAGAGAAATAGACTACATTGATAATCTCTGTGATTCAGAAAAAGAACTTTTATTAGTTAGGACTATTGCATTTATAAAACAAAAATTAAGTGAAAACCGTTTGATTAATATATGTGAGCATCACAGAATTTCGCTCTTAATGAAATATGAATTATATAAATGTGGAGATCCGTTTAAGCGGCATAAAAAGCAAGTGAAAAAAGCAATTAGGGCAATTAATAGAGATTTATATACGGACGAAAAAGTAAACCAAAGTTGAAAGTTATGATTATTTTTCCGAAATTTTGTGACTTTATGAAAAAGTCTCTACACGAAAAGGAAAGTGAAATTTCCAATTTGTTTTTGCATCAAATAACATTAAATTCAATAACTCATAGAAACTCCAGTAATTATTTAAGTACCACAGCTAAACTTAGTCAGATTTTTTTCCCCCTTAATTGATGCAGATTTTCAAAACGAGGCAAAATTTGGTACTTTTCGGTTAGACGGGCACCAGTGTTATATATATCAATATACTGTATATATATATATACATATGTACATGTATAATACATCTGTATTTATATAGATGTATACATATGTGCATATGTAAAAATAAACACGCATCCGGCTAATTGGAAAGTACCCAAAATTTTTGTATAAGCCATGTGAAAGACATAATTTTTATTTCACAGATAGAAAGCCCAAAGTGTAAACTTTTATTTAAAACAAAAAGAAATTGGAAATTTCATTTGCTTTTTTGTGTGCATATGTAATATGTAAAAATAAAGCACTTATCCGGCTAATTGGAAAGTACCCAAAATTTTTGCATAAGCCATGCGAAACACATCATTTTTATTTCATAGATAGAAAGCCCAAAGTGTAAACTTTTATTTAAAACAAAAAGAAATGGGAAATTTCATTTGCTTTTTTGTGTGCATATGTAATATATAAAAATAAAGCACTCATCCGGGTAATTGGAAAGTACCCAAAATTTTTGCATAAGCCATGCGAAACACATCATTTTTATTTCATAGATAGAAAGCCCAAAGTGTAAACTTTTATTTAAAACAAAAAGAAATTGGAAATTTAATTTGCCTTTTTGTGTACAGCCTTTTTCGTGAAGTCACAAAAATTTGGAAAAATAACCATAATTCTCAACTTTGGCTGACTTTTTTTATCCTAAATATTAAAAGTAAATTTTTTAAATATTTTTTATTAAAATCTGCATCTTTTTACCTTTTTATAGTGTTATTTTTAGGATGATTCATGTTTTAGATCCAGAGAAACAATTTTTTGAAGATGGAACTGCAATCTCAGAATACACACTCAGAAATGTGCGATTTGAGAAAAACCTAAGAATTGGACCCCCCATATCTCTCAAACTATGAGGTCTGGGAAGGAAAAATTTCTGATGGAATCATTTCATGATAGAATTAATGTGCACACAAAGTTTCATCCAAATCCCTGGGGGTCGGGTTACAAATGGGGGAAAAATTGGTTGAATTGACATGGAATGACCCTCTGGTAACTTTGTTTCTCAGCCAAACACATATCACTTCAGAACTTCAATTTCGACTCTTTAACCTTTAACTGCTGTTAGCGGTCTCACAGATAGCTGAGTTTTTCAAGTTTCAAAGTTTAACTCATAATTTTTAGTTTAACTATAGATACTGGTCAAATTTTGTTTCGTTTGGAGCCCTATTACTATCTTTAGAGACTTTTGAATAGCTGAATTTTATTTATATTAGTCCTGTAATAAATTTTAATACAAAAATAGTATTCTGAGAGGTACTTTTAACATTTTATTCATCGTTAGATTAAGCGGTCTGACAGTCAGCTCATAGTAGTTATGCGGCAATTTTTGTCACAGCAGTTAAGGGTTAAGATAAAAATCGTGAGTTGGTATTTCTTGCAAGAGTTTGTGGTTAATGATTCAGCTGGTCTACTAAGCCTAATTTTGCCACAGATATCCAGACATTAATCAAGAGGTAAATAACCAATAAAGTGAAAATGACCTTCCAGATAGACAACTTCGTCATCTGTTGGAAACTATCACAAATTTTTAACAAAACTTATCTTTTCCCGCCAAGGGATGTTTTTTTAAAAGATTTGAGGCTGACCCAAAAACATCACCATGTGGACTAAGCAAAAATATGGTTCATCCGGCCTCCAACGGACTCCCGAATGCCATGTAGCGGTAAATGACAAAAAAAAAAAAAAAAAAAAAAAAAAAAAAAAAAAAAAACTTTCGAGGGCGATTTAAAAAAAAAAATATTTTAATACCCCTTTTTCATCGAATTGAATTTACTCAATACACTCAAAAAGTAACGAATTCAAAAGTCATGTGAAGAAGAACCCCCATGAATCGGCGCCTAATTTACACACACATATATATAAATTAAACCAAAAATTAAATAAATAAATAAAATTATGCTTCGTAAAACTAACGTGAATGTCCAAAGAAACTATAAACTTCACTTCGAATTCGATATCAAATCAACAACTTCTTTATAACACATTTTAAAAAAAATTACAAATTGAGAATAATTAATCTCCATCTTCATAATCTCTCTCTCTCTCTCATCCGACTGGAATAACCAATGAACAAACATCTCACTCTACGATACGAATCTCGAGTTCCGTTCTGCTCCGCGAGTTCCGAACTTCATTTCGCCTCCTGGAATTCAGCTTTTCGGAACGGGGACAGTGACTAGGAAGAGAATCGGATCCGGGTCACACGCAAGAAGATGAAGAAAAAAAAAACCCACACACATGCAAAAGTTATCAAGAACCTGTTAGCATCTCTTGCCAACCGTTACAAACCAATGCGCATCATCATCTTCAGAGGGGAAAAACAAACAAACAAACAAAATTTGAAGAAGAAGAAGAAAAAAAATGTTTTCAGAAGTCACTAAAATCACACGACATAGAGAGTACAATAGTGGAACCACACGACAATGACAATGTCTGCTATGCCCTACATACGGCAAGAAGATAGAAGAGATAGGAAAACTTGCTCATATAACACTGTCAAAACGTATTACAGTACTTCGGAAGCATTGTTTCCTTTAACAGCTAAATAACAATTGTAATAGATCGCTACATTTCTTTTAAGTTGAAAGTTTCCGATTCATTTCTGGAATAATTGAACGCGTACAACTTGACTCAACGACTCAAATACCTTAAAGTTATTTTCACCGCAAATTCTGTATAAACTTAAATAAACTAAAATTTCAGCGTTTATCATTGTCGAATGCATTTTATATCTTCATCATAGAGTCCTGCAAAATGGGGTCGGATAAACCGATTTGACCCGAACAAGAAATAAATCGTGATTCGAGTCGGGTCGGGTTCATATTAATTTTCTTCGTTGCAGTTTGATTTTAAATGTTTCAGGTTCGGTTCGGTTTCGGATTAGGTTTTTACTCTTTCGGTTCGGATTGACCCATTTTTTTTAATGAAATTTCTGGTTATTTTTCGAATGAAAAAACTATATATACAATTGAATGCGAGTGTCTATGGGTTTTTTTATACATAAAGGTAAAATTGATATTTAAAGACAAAATTCAAACTATTTTTCTATAATTCTATTAAAATATGGATTAATTTTTTACACGAGTTGGGGTTCGAGTTAGGTTTCGGTTTTTCGAATATTTTTAATGTCATGTTTGTATTGGATTTCGAGAGCAAATCTTTCCATTTTTTTTTTTTTTTTTTTTTTCCTTTCTCGACAAAACTACGTTTGACGAAAAAGTAGTTTGACTTACTTCGGTGTTTATTTTTCCCGTGTGTAAATTAGAAGAAAAATGCTTTGAAGATGAAATAAAAAGTTTTGGTTTGTGATATTTTCTATTTTACTTTTTTTCCTTCTAATTTTAAATAAAATAAGGGTATTTCATAGTAAGATGCTGCTCCCCTCTTCTCCCCCATACAAAAACACAATAGCAATTGTAACACTTTGTTACACCTTTAACTAAACGTTTTACATTCCTTTGTGGAATGACCACCGTTTTAAATTACAAAGAAGAGGAATTAGAATCAAAACGAATTTCTTAAGAATATTAAACTCACATTTACCTACAGCTAGAGAGCGGCACAGACATTCTGATTTTTCAGCAGAGGTTGAAAATCCTATGTGAGATAGTTAAGGGCGTATTTCGATTCAAACTGCTTATTTTCCGATTTATTTTTAAATTCATTTTTGCTCTCAAATGCATCAAACTGGCAAATTGTCTTATTTAAAAAGTACACAAGGTGCTGTGATAGTCGATTCTTTGATAAATGAATTCCAAAAAAAAAAAAAAAAGGAATCAAAAATGGCATTTTGAACAGATTTTTCCGAAGCAGGAGATTTGTGAACGAAAAAAAGGGCCATACTGAGAAAGTAATTGTTTATAAATCAAATTCTAATGAATTGAGCTTAAAATGACATCACACGGCACCTTATACGTCTCTTCAAAAATCCCATCAGCAAGTTTCATGTTTCTACTTTTAAAAATATGTCTGAAATTATATCAAAAAAATTTCAGCTGTTGAAGCGTTTTTTCGAATACACCCTTAATTTATAAAGATGTTTTACTTTTACCACCTAATTAGCTCTCTTTCTTTGATGAAAATGGCCAAATTACGGTTGTTAAGCATTTCACAAGTTGGTTTGACGGAATTGACGAACTCTAATCGAAAATCAATCAATACACATGGGCTGATGAAAAGAGAAGGCATTCTTAAATTGCGGGGAGATTTTAGTTTATTGTACAACAAAGCATATAAACTGATGGAATAAGATAAATGCCAGGAAATTATTGTTTTATGGAATTAGACTAATATCATCTTTTATATTTAATGTTTGCTATACATTATAATTAAGTATCACAGATAACTCACATTTTATAACATTTCAATTACGAATAAATTGTGCTGAAATACATCTATATTTATATTGTAAAACAAAAACAATAACACGAGTATCGTTTAGATGAATAACACAAAATTCTCAGGGCGTTGCCACAGTCAATATAATATTGACCGTGGAAACAGTCAATATTATGATCGTTGAATTTTTCTGTTAACTTCTAAACTTCGCACAATTTCAGTTGCCTGGTTATTATAAAAGAATGTTGTTTAATTAAATGATGCTTTACGAGCAAACTGATCTAAAAATTCTTCCATGCCTAATTATGCAAAAAGAGAGAAAAAAAAAAAGTACAATATTCTTAGTGCAGTTTGCAGAGTTTATCTAAAAAGATTTAGAATGACATCACCTAGATTTTTGAAATATTCAAAATGGGATAAATTATAACCTTTCGTGATAACCTAAAACAATAAATCCCCCAGAGATGGTTACAAAAGTGATTCGGCATAAAGCAAATACTCCCTCTAGCCCAGTTAGTTTTATTCCAAGAATCTTCATTGAAAAATCTTCTTAAAACATGCGATTCTGACCAGGGTTTTGTAATTTTGAATGGCAAATCTAATTTTAACCAGGACAGTGGTCAAAACTGGTTGAAACTCTATTGTATAATTTTAGCTTACATAAATTTACGTGAATAATATGAATATGCTGTGGCGCCAACTTATATGGGCCCGTGGAGAGCAAGCCCACCCAATAATTTGTTATCTCTATCCACTCATTATTAATTCAGCCCACCCAATATTTATGTATTTGTTCAAAATTTTTTTGAGTCCACCCAATATTTTTCAAAAGTTGGCGCCACTGTGAATATGCATTATATTTACATGAATAATAATGTTACAAATATTAATGAAACGCAAGCCTTCAACTCTTTGGCAAGGGAATTTCTTATTTTATAACCGAGATTTTTTTTTTTCCTTTTAACTTGACTGTACAATACTAAAGACGGATAGTCTCGGGCCGGATATTCAAAAGTTTACTGTATTTTTAAGGCTGCTAGTGACTTATCTACCGAATTCCCCTTGATAATGTTAAGTCTATGGGCATTTGATGCATTCTTATATTGAAAATATCATTTCAAATCATTAATATTTTTAACTTCTATTTTCAGTGTCCACTTCTTAAAGGATACCTCTTATTTTCTTAGTTTTCAAAATATTTCTAAAATCTACAATTTTATGTGATGTCTTAAAATTTTATTCTCAGTTCGTCAGTTTTTTAACATAAAATATTTAATCAAGTATAAACGTTAGAAATAGTTTGACAACTAAAAGAAAAAATGACATGCTCTAAAAAAAAGAACACTGAAGAAATAAATAAAAATATCAAATATCCTGAAGAGATATTTTGAATATAAAAATGCATCAAACGCCCATACACTTAACATTACCGAGGGTAATTCGGAAGCCGAATGACCAGCAGCCTTAACCAATGAACGTAGGATTTCTGAGTCATTTTTCTTCCACAATTACCAAAAAAGGAGATTAAAATTACAAAATAGTTCCCAATTATTAAAATTTTCAAAACTATACAAGCTTATTATTTCCCCTTTAACAGGGCTGCCACAGGCGACTATTTTTATTTCTTTTCACACCAGTATTTTTCTAATATTAATTTTGAAATATATTTCTCTAGAAAATGTTATTAAAGTGTGTGTTAGGAATTTTTGTTTTAAAAAAGTGGTGCCAGTTAGAATTAAAAAATAATGGCTTGTGGCAGCGTTGCTTTAATTAAAATCCACTTGTAATCTGTTAAAAGAAATATCCCATTTTCTCGCCGAAATTTTGCTGTTGGTTGGTTACTAAAAATGGTTTTCTAACTTAACCTCTTGCGTACTTAGAACCCCATTCGGGGATTTCTATTCTTTTATTTATAAAAACTAAAATGTCTGAATATATTTTTTTAAACATTTTCACATTATTTTTTAATAGCCGAAGCTCAACCAGTAGTCGAGAAGTTCTACACTGGAAAAAAGCTGCAGCATAAATTTACTGCAGCAGAGATTCCAGACAATGTCCGTAAAAAAACGGACTTTATCCTTATATCAACGGACTTTGCCATTACATTAGCGGATTTTGTCCGTAAAATGCAAAAAATTACGGACGTTGACCGTTAATCTGAAAAAAAGGACATTTTCCGTAAATTTACTGGCGCATTCACGGTAAAGCACCGTAAATTTACAATTTTTTTTTACAGTGTATCTTCGAAACTGGTAGACGGCAGGTGCTGGGTCCGAACCCAATCGAGGCCATCGGCCTAACCGAATTTTCCGTGATTTTCTTTGAGCCTTGAATTTCCTTGCGTACGGGGGTAGGTTCCCTTAGAAAGACTCCAAAGGAGGGCTGTAGATTATTGGGCGTCATAAAACACAAACAAACATCTTAATAGCTTAATTTTTTTTTTCTTTGTAAGCAAACGAATAAATACCTGCTGAATCCCTCCTAAAATATATTTCATATTCATCTGAGTTTGTAAAAAGCCTTTAAATGACCAAAAGACAGTGTGACCAAGAAAGTTATAAATTTTCATAAGTATTTAATAAGTATTAAATAAGATACTCTCTCTTTTAACGGGCTTCTTTAAATAACTTGATTTCGCGAATCTCTAAATGAGAACCTCCCTTCTTTTAAAATGATAGGCCGATAAATACCTTAAAACTGTAATCGAGATCTCCGAAAGGGTCCTAATCACCGTCTTCAAGAAAAATTCTCAGAAAATATATAGTAAAGAAAAGATAATAAAACGAAAACGCTTTAGATTGCCATAATCACCGGTATTGTGAGGATGGAAGTTGCATTAGCATTGCAAGGTTTCTTTTAAAAAACCAGTTCCAGGTAACACTAGACTAGATTTATCTAAACATGACAATTTACTTTAATTTTAAATTCACTCGCTTAAAATTCGGATTTTTCTAGATGAGACCTTATTATAAAGTAATCATAGTAAATAAAATTTTTGTTTTATTAGGTGTGTTCGTAATTATGTAAACAAGGTAGAACCCGTCAAATTTTGACGAAAGAAAATGTTTAAGAAGGAAAACTTTCATTGATTTAAAATAAACCTACAAAATTAGTTATAGTAAAAAATGCACCGTATATTGGTAAGTCTAACTCTAAGACAAATCATTTTTAACATAAAGTTAACAAAATACTATTTCTGTAAAACTCAGTTGTAGAAATTGTTAAAATAAAACTTTAATCGTACATGCAAGTAGTAAATAATAATAAAGATCTGTTATTATGATAAAATTATCAATTAAGGCACTTATGCTAGTAGTATTCCAAAATGAAAAAAAAAAAAAAAGAAAAAATTATTCAAGTTTGACTCAATTATAGAATTTTTTTTCTGTGAAATAAAAAACCCGGCATCATTTTCACCATATCAAAGTTTACAAATACATATTTTGTATCTGTATGCACATTTTCAAAATAATTGGTATTTTAATGTGATCGTTTTGATTCAAAACTTGAAGTCTCAATGCTATTAGCTAAAACATATATATTAAACTGTTGATATTCTTTCAAGTGTAAATCAAATTTTGTAAAAGAAATCAAAATTCCCCCGGTTTTATAAAATATGATATTCTTGTGACTATTTAAATGTCTATTTAAATTTCAATTTTTCCCGTTTAATGAGAAAATGGCAACATAAAGATACAGTAATAATTTTTTTCTCTTTTCTTTTAATAAAAATGGAGTACTCCTGTTGCCACGATTAGAAAAGAAGTATTAAAAACTACAGAAAAATTAATATTTCAGAAATAAATTAAGATACAGTTTTCAAATAAATTGCATTTAAAAGTAAATTTTATTCCCTATACGATGGTATAAAAATTGAAATTGTGCGATGTTCAAAAGTTTAAAAATTTGTAGTAACAAAAACTGCAATATCGAGATTTCATTTAAAATTTGAAAGTGTTGCCATTCGCAAAATGACGTATGCGTTACGCACAGATACGTTTGGCCTTTATAATATAGATATGTAGCACTTAGAGTCGTCGTTCAATCCGTTCGTCCGTCCGCATATAACAGAGCAAAAACTACCCAAACGAATCGTTTGAAATTTAAAATATATAGTTGTCGCACAATTTTGTCGAGTCATTTTCAATGTTATGGAAATTTGATGTATAGTTCAATTACAGGAACGATCAAAAGTATTCATTTATATTACGCCCAATAGGAAAAAATAGTTTCAAGTACATTTTAATGATGTTGCATTCTTTCGAACATAATAAAATTGACATGCATTTGTAAAGTATATACTAAAATATACATTCTGTACATTGGTGCAAATAATATTTGCTATTCATTTACAGGGCCATCCAAAAGTATTCCATTAGATAATGTGATATAGAGGAGAAATATTGTTTGGGGCGCGTTTTAATTATATTAAATCATTTCATATTATATGAAAATGATATACGTTGCTAAGGATTACTGCAAGTTACTTTTTGTAAAATAGAAAGCAGATAGTATTTAACAGAAGACACAAAAGATTTCGGCTACTATACTGTGTCCGAAATACAGTATACTATTGCATCAAAATCTGAATATTTATAAAACATCGATATAGTGCGAACGCACCTCATTTGCTACGCTTGACGTGTAATTTCCAACTTGTCAGGCCAGATAGCACAGTGGATGAACAGACTCAAACCGGACAAAAGGGAATCTACAGTACTTTTATCAAATGAACTTAGGATTTTTGAATCATTTCTCTTCGGCCATTTTCCAAATATGAAATGAGATTATAATTACAAAATAGTTCTAAGCTTTTGAAAAATTTCAAAACTATATAGCTTCTTCTTTTCCCTTTAATAAAAATCCACTAGATATCCGTTAAAAGGGAAATCCTATTTTGTCGCCAAATTTTTGCCGTTTTCCCCTCACTAAAAGAGGGCTTTCTAACTTTAATAAAGATGTTCTCTCTTATAATGTGTTTCACTAAATAACTTGTTTTCACGAAAACTCTAAATGAGAACTTCCCTTCTTTGAAATAGAAAAGAACGACAAATGGCCGAAAGTTGTAATTGGGCTCTTTTGAAAAGGTCCTAATCACTGTCATTAAGAAAAATTCACCGTAGCTCGCAAAAATATAAAGCAAAAAACGAGACTATAATGAAAACGCTTTAGATTCTTGTAATCACCGGTATTGTGAAGATGGGAGTCGCTTTCGCACTGCAGAGTTTCTTTTTAGAAAAACCAGTTTGAGGCCAATACTTGGATTTATCTAAAGTATACAATGGCAACTTATTTTAATTTTAAATCTACACATTTAGCATCCGGACTTTTCTATATGAGGCTTTATTTCAAACTCTAGTAAATAGAGTATTTGTCTTATTTTTGCGGTTTAACTCGAATAAACAAAGAACGGCTAATGCAGTTTCCATTGAATTTCTCTTGCATAACAGGTCACTCAATATTTAAACATAAGAAAGTTGAAGTAATACATAATTTACTAATAGACCGGGAAGTGGCACAACAAACAATCACTTCATCGAGTTCATGGATGAAATTCTAGGATTACTTCATTCTCGATTCACATATTACAACACAATTGGTCTGCCAAGTCATAACTTGTTGGGAAGTACCTAAAAAACAGATTTCAACGGTTTACTCGTAAATTTATCATTGTGCTTTCCTGCATCCAAAAATATAGAACATGGATGATAAGAAGCAGGAAAACATAATGGTAAACTTATGAATCAATTATTAAATATCGGGTTTTTATGTGTTTTCCACCAAGATACGACTTGACAGACCGATTGCATTTTAATGCGAATTTCTTTTTTTTTTTCGAAGCACTTTCGTCGTTTCAAGCCCAAGCTCGCACTCTGATTGATTGTTGCTCTCGGCACTGTTTTCACGTAACTTGGCGATAACCATACTTGGCGAAAAATACTTCGCTCGTAAGTGAACGAGTAAACCTAAAACCTAACCTACTCATTCTTATTCTTCCTTCATTCTTATCCTCGTGGTCTTGTGCTTTTGTGTGTAAAAACTTTTAAAGAGTACAGCTTTCAGTAAGACACGTTCCATCCAATCCAATGCAGCAAGAGAAAAGTTACTTTGTACTCGGTTCAAAAGGAAATCAAACTTGACGGACGGAAGCATCTATCGCTACGCCAAGTATGATTATCGCCAAGTTACATGAAAACAGTGCCGAGAACAACAACCAATCAGAGTGCGAGCTTGGGCTTGGAACGACGAAGGTGCTCGGAAAAAAAAAAATTTCGCCATTTTAATATGCGAATCGAGATTTAACTAAGCCTAGATTTTCATCCGTGAAATGAATGAGTTGATTGCCAGTGCTGCCGCCTCCCGGCCTGTTAGGATTTCTGAATCATTTCTTTCTTTTATTTTCTCTTCCGTGTCTTCCAAATATGAAATGCGATTATAATTACAAAATAATCCTAAGCTACTGAAAAATTTCAGAACAATGCAGCTTCTTCATTTCCCTTTAACAAAAATCCACTAGTGATCTGTTAAAATGGAAATCCTATTTTCTCGCCAAAATTTTTGCTGTTTTCCCTTTACAAGAAAAGAGGGTTTCTAACTTTAATAATGATATTCTCTCTTTTAATGTGCTTCACTAAATAACTTGTTTTCACGAAAACTCTAAATGAGAACTTCCCTTCTTTAAAATAGTAAGAACGATAAATGGCCGAAAGTTGTAATTGAGCTCTTTGAAAAGATCCTAATCACCGTCATTAAGAAAAATTCGCCGTAGCACCCAAAAATGTAAAGCGAAAAAAACGAGACTATAATGAAAACGCTTTAGATTCTTATAATCACCGGTATTGTGAAGATGGGAGTTAGTTGCTTTCACATTGCAGGGTTTTAAAAAATAAATAAATAAAAAAATAATAACCAGTTGGAGGCAATATTTGGGATTTATCTAAAGTACACAATGGCAACTTATTTTAATTTTAAATCCACGCATTTAGCGTCGGACTTTTCTAGCCCTCTAAGCGCCTGGAACGTAATATTTCGTATACTAAGCTCCAGTTTTGACTGCAATATAAGCAATATTTAAAACATTATAATTATATAGATTTATCAAATTTTCAATAAATCGAAGAATGATTCATACTCTGGAGGATTATATTCATGCTTATAATAAAGTGTTTTTTAATAATGTTGAAAGAATAATGTTTTTTTTTAACATTTAAAACAAAATTTTGAGAAAACAGCATAACAATTTAACCCTTTTGCAAGACGCTGGGAGGGCTAGACGAGGTTTTATTATAAACTCTGGTATATAAAGCATTTGTTTTATTTTTGGTGTTTTACTCAAATAAACAAAGGATGGCTAACGCAGTTTCCATTGAATCAGTCTGCCAAATCCTATCTTGATCGGAAACACCTAAAAAACAGATTTTTATGATTGACCCGTAGATTTACCGCTGTGTTTTCCTGCACACCCAAAGTATGAAAACATGGAGGATCGCGAACAGGAAAACACAGTAGGTAAACCTATGAGTCAACCATTAAAATCTGGTTTTTAGGTATTTTCACCAAAATACGACTTGGCAGACCGATTGCGTTTTAATATGCGAATCAAGATTTAACTAATCCTACATTTTCATCCATGAACTGAATGAGGCGATTGCCTGTGCTGACGCCTAACGGTCTGGTTAGGATTTCTGTATCATTTCTCTTCTTTTATTTTTCTTCCGCGTCTTCGAAATACGATATGAGATTATAACTACAAAATAACCTTTTATTAAAAATACACTAGTAATCTGTTAAACGGGAAATCCTATTTTCTCGCCAAATTTTTTCTGCTTTCCCCTCACTAAAAGAGACTTTTTAACTTTAATAATAAGATATTCTCTCTTTTAATGTGCTTCACTAAATAACTTGTTTTCACGAAACTCTAAATGAGAACTTCCCTTCTTTAAAATAGAAAAGAACGATAAATGGCCGAAAGTTGTAATTGAGCTCTTTGAAAAGGTCCTAATCACCGTCATTAAGAAAAATTCGCCGTAGCCCCCAAAAATATAAAGACTATAATGAAAACGCTTTAGATTCTTGTAATCACCGGCATTGTGAAGATGGGAGTTAGTTGCTTTCACATTGCAGGGTTACTTAAAAAAAAAAAAAAAAAAGTTTGAGGCAATATTTAGATTTATATAAAGTATACAGTGGCAACTTATTTTAATTTTAAATCTACACATTTAGCATCCGGACTTTTCTAGATGAAGCTTTATTATAAACTCTAGTAAATAGAGTATTTGTTTTATTTTTGGGGTTTTTTCTAGAATAAACAAAGTACAGCTAACGCAGTTTCCATTGAATTTCTCTTACATAATAGGTCATTCAAGGTTGTAATGTAAGAAAATTGAAATAATAGAAAATTTACTAAAGTTTAATGCAATAAAATTCAATTTGAATTTGAAATTTGCTGCCGCACCAGAAATTATGAGGTTAATTTTAGTTTATTGTTGACTAATCAATCCACATTACATATGTACTGGAGTAAGTACTCTAAATATACTCTAGAGTAGTACTTTAGGTGTAAGAATACATTTATTGTAAGAATAAAAAGAAAAACGCTATTCGATTTTAAATCATTTCAGCTCCTGCTAATTCCACGCATTAACATTTAAAAATGAGTACATGAATGTGTCAGAAAATTTTGCATGGAATGAAGGAAAATACTTTTTGAGAAACATATTATAACATCATAAAGGTACATAAAAATAATATGCAGACATACATACAATAAATAAAATAAATCTAACTGGAGTGAAAAAACAGCCAGAGCCAGGAATCGAACCCAGGATCACGGCATTAGCATTTAAACATGAGTATATGTTGATATTTTGCGTTGATACGCTGTGGTCTAGGGTTCTATTCCTGGCTCTGGTTAATTTTTCACTCCAGTTAGATTTATTGTATTTATTGTATGTATATTATTTGTATGTATTTTTATGACTTGAATGCAGGCGCTATTTGAGTGTGTATGTATATTTTAATATTACAAGAACAGTTTGAATAATTATACTAGATTTATCTGAAGTAAGTAATGGAAACTTCATTTCATTTTAAATGTATTTCTTTAGCAACCAAGTTTTTCTTCTTAAAGCTCTATCCTAGCATGATTCCACTAAAATGCACATTATTTTATTTTTGAATTTTCATAAATAAAGAAAAGATTAATGAAATCTTCACTGGATTTCTCTATCATTTGTGCTTCCTCCAAGGTCAGAATATAAGAAAATTGAATTAATATGAAATTTACTAGAATTTAATTTAGTTTTAAGAATGAAGTTATATTCAAAATTGATAGGTGCACAATACAAGTATGTGATTAATTTAAACCTATTTTGATTTTAAACATAACTAAACACAAGATCAAATTTCAATGAAATTACATTTCAAAAACCGGTTCCGATAAACTGACTTTATTTTAAAATAGCGAAATATGATCTATCTTACTTTTAAAATCTACTCATTTAGCATCCGGAATTTTCAAATTAAACCTTTATTATTGGATAATTCAAATAGATAGCTTCTTTTTTTTTTTTTTTTCTTAATTCGTAGGAGTAAAAAAATTACGAATTAATGACGTCATTGTTGAATTCATAATATTCAAAGCAAGATCGGAATCTAAGAGAATTGAGAAACTGCTGCATTTACTAACGTTTAATACATTAAGAAATTTAATTAAAATTGAAGTTAACTGTCACTTATGTAGTTTGTTGACAAAGATAGTTATAACCCTTAAATGCATAGGATAGAACGCGTTCCAAAAAATGCGCAATTCAAAGAATCAGAATTCATACCAGAAAAATCTAAATAGTAAATTTTTCTTTATTTAATTACGAATGGTCTGTCATTAAGTAAAATGAAAATTGTTCTTTTAAATTTCTGGTGAGAATACGGAATATGTGAATAAAACCCCCAATAAATCAGGAACACTTATGGTATCGAAAATGATACAATATGCATTTAAGGGTTAATAGTCAAATGGGGGCCCACAGCCAGCTGTGCCGCATTTCCTGCATCAGAGGAATTTTTTGTACGAAAATGTATACAGTTCTTGTGACAGTGGTGTGTATGCAACATGCATATAACATGTTCCCAAATGTAAAGCCAGTATGCTCACTTACACAAACATAAAAATCATTCTAATAATATTTCTTTTATGAGGCTACTTCAATCAAATGAAAAGATCTGTTCGCTAATACTAATCTTATGGAAGGAATTTATAAAGATATTTCGGTTGTTATTCAATATTTTTATTTATTTATTTATTTATTTATTTATTTATTTATTTGATCTAAATGCAGGACTTTTTTTACCTTTTTGATTTTGTTTACAGATATTTTTTATGAAGACGCTTACATTTTCGGAACCGGTTTAGAAAACGATGGCACCTTCATAAATAATATCTGCACCAAAATTGAAAAAAGTAAAAAACGGCCTACATTTAGATCAGTTACAACTATTCAATGCAAAAAAGAAAAAAAAAAACACCACTTAAAATTATTGAAATATAACCGAGATATATTTATAAATTTCTTCCTTAATATTAGCATTAGCGAACGGGTCTTTTCATTTGACTAGGGGGGGGGGGGGGACTGACGGGACACACTACCTTTGATACCATCTTTTCAATTTTGATCAATACTGTAATAATATATTATGGCACAATACTCAATGATAAAAATTAAATAAAATTTTTAAAAAAGCTTGTAGAACAGCCTATTTTGCTTTTTTTTATTTTTTTTTTTTTTTTTTAAATGAAAATTAATTTTTTAAAATTTTTTACAACTTTCATAAATACGAATATTTTTGCTTCAATTTTTTTCCCCACATTTATAAAATATGTTATATAAAACTGAGTATGGATTTTCAGATGTATGGGATTTTACATTTAATAGGATTTTTTTTTTCTCTCGTGTATATTAAAAAAGGAAGGAAATTCAACAAACTCTCAATTTAAATATATATTTTTTTAAATAACTATAAACTTAAATGTTAAATCCATGCAATAACCCATTAAATGTCCATAGAAAACAAGTAAAAAAAAAAATCCAAACCTCTACTTAAATTAGCAAAAAAGCCTTAATATTTATCGAACAAGCAAGTTATAAAAATATGAATAGGGAGAAAAATCAGTTTAAAGTTTTCATTTGTATGGATCAATACGATGGCTCTATTAACAAAATTTACACTATCTCACGATATAATTGTCGTATAGTTAAAAAGGAAGAATTAAATTATTCACAATGAAAGAAGCTCTCGGTCAATATTAAAAAAAGAAAATCAATATTTTGACCAATTTCATAGTACCCTTAAAAAGAAAAAATGAAAAACATACTGGTATGGGTACTGGAATGGTACATGTAAATAAATAAATAATAATGAAATCTCTCTCTACATATATTAATCTATTAATCTAATACTACCCCCTTAACTATTACTTTATTTCTTTCTTTATTTATTTTTAACAACATAAATTAACTAGTTGGATGTGTCAATCCCAAAACTTTCTTCTATCTCATAAGTACATTTTAATATTAAAAAAAAAAAAAAAAAAAAAAAAAAAAAATGTGGTGACCCCAAAGTTACCCACTATCGAATTTCCTCGAACATTTGACCTAGCCTAATGAGATTCTGGTATCCGAAAAGCCTAAAACGCAAAATTTAATTAATATTCTGAGAAAATGAGCTTAGTATTGCCTCATGTTGGTAATTTATACTAAAACCTAATAAGCATCTATTTATGCCAAGACCTAACAGAATCTGAAATTTTATAGAATTTCGTCCATTAGTTCTTGAGATATAGTTACAACAAAAAATTTGCAAAACGTAGCACAGCAACACCATATCTTGGAAAATTTATGCCAAAACGTAAAAAAGCGTCTAATTATGTTATGGTGTAAAAGAATCTGAAGTTTGATGAAATTCTGTGCATTAGTTTTTGAGATATAGTTAGTTTAAAAAAAACCGTGTAAAATATAGCACAGCAGCACCATCAGTTGAAGGATTTATAACAAAACGTAATCATCGTGTAATTATGTTATATGTCATTTTGTAACGAAATCTGAAGTTTGATGAAATTCTGTGCGTTGGTTGTTGAGATATAGCTATCGGAAAAATCGTGCAAAATGCAGCATAGCTGCACCACCTGTTACAAGGTTAATACCAAAATGTAATCAGCGTCTAATTATGTTATATATTTTAGTGTAACAGAATCTAAAATTTGATAAAGTTCTGTGCATTAGTTCTTGAGATATAGCTATCGCAAAAATCGTGCAAAATGTAGCATAGCAGCACCACCTATAGGGCAGTTCACACCAAAACCTTATCAGCAGCTATGTATCTCAAGGTATCGCAGAATCTGAAGTTTGGTGAAATTCTGTGCGATAGTTGTTGAGATATAGCTATCATGAAAATCATGAAAAACGTGGCATAGCAGCGCCACCTGCTGGCCAATTTACACCAAAACTTAATCAGCGTCTATGTATATCAAGGGGTCACAGAATCTAAAGTTTGGTGAAATTCTGTGCATTAGTTCTTGAGATATAGCAATCTTGAAAATGATGAAAAACGTAGTATAGCAGCGCCACCTGCAGGCCAATTTTCACCAAAAACCAATAGGCACTAATTCATATCAAGGTCTTACTGAATATAAAATTTTATTAAATTTCGAGCATTAGTTCTTCAGATAGAGCGCCCACAAATTTTTTGTCACATACAGACAGACACACAGACAGACGGACAGACAGACAGACAGACAGACGGACAGACTCACAGACAGACATTTTCTAAAAATAGTCAAAACGTGTTCAGGACCTTCTAAAACGTATAAATCCGTCGAAAACCGGAAGTCGAAAATTTTCATGAATCCAATACTTTCTTCTTGTAAAGATAGAAGAAAGTAAAAATAGGAGCTAAAGACAGCTTTTTCCATACTAAAATATTTGCCTTACTTAATGGAAAATTATTCGGCAATCAACGAAGATAAATTTATAGCTGCAAATTAGCGTATTAAGCTTTTAATAGTAAAGCAAGCAAAATGTTCATGCCCGAATCCAGTTCGGGCAACACAGCTAAGGGGTTAATTGTCAAATCAAAGAATAACATAAATCATTTTGTTATTATTATAGATTTACCTCATAAGAACACGAATGCTGTAAAAGGATTATTATAATACAGTTTTATCTAGGAAACTGCACTCACCTGAAAAAGATAAAAAATTCGATGAGAAAACAATAATAACATCATCAAATAAAATATTAAATAACACTAAAACACAACTGAAAAACTACACATAACTTCAATGTACACACAAACCTAAAAATTAATAATGAAATTAAACCTTTCGGGTCTGGTGTCAATATTAAAAGTACATGTTTTTTCATCGAATGTCATTTTATCTGAACAATTATTTTGTTACTTTCTACACATAGAAATGACAGTATATATCTACGCCTTTGTTGTTATGTCTTCATTTATGTTTCCAAATTTGGTAGTAATAATAATAATAAAAGTTTTTCTTAATTATCTTTGCTCAATTGGCGATTCCTTCATTTTATACATATATTTCACTCTTTAAATTTAAAATATAGGTTACTTTTCTGAACTATTCTCGCGTGATGAAACGCAAAAAACGTTAGAAAGTTGTAACATCTGTTAAACCCTGTAGTAATACGATATTTTCTAAACGTCTCGAAAAACTCTTCCTTAGCCCTAATATCATATAAATATGAATTAAATAGTACACAAAATAAGTACATTCGTTGCATTTTAGACAATGTGATCAGCTTTAAACATCAGTAAGTTTATTTCGATAGCTACGATTAACGTTATTAATGTAATGATAATTTAGTTCTCAAAATACAAAAAAAATATGACCTGAAAGGGTTAAAGCTATAGAATTTCAAGAAGCAATCTCACTTTTTAAAATTTTAAAACGAATAGTAATAAGGTGGTTAACATATTGTCACACTCAAGCATACATGTACTACAGTAGCCGAATGACCATTCTGGTGAAAGATGAGACTTGTAAGTCAAGTTATCGTGCTTAAAATAGCAGCAAAATTTAAAAATTATATTCTCATGCATTTTTGGGAGGATTTTTTTTTTTTTCAATTTCTTTTGAAATGTAGCTATCGCATGTTCCTGAATCAAGCGATGGTTATAAGTGATAATAATAATAATAATAATAAACCCTGAAAATTATTTAAATTATCTAGAATTTCTAATTTTTTTAAACATATATTCTTTTAATTAAAATAATTAGACTTTGAAAATATGAAAAACAACACATTCTACAAAATTCCATCTTCACATACATGGACCAAGTTAAGTTAAAAAAACGCAAGTAACAATAATGAATTTGACTTGTGTACGAATCGTGAGAAAGGAAATAATAATAATAATTTAACATCGCCCTCGCTTGTTTTTGAGTATTTAAAATAATAATAATTAATAACATCTTGATCCATATCTTCACATACAAGGACCAAGTTAACTTAAATAAACGCGAGTAATAAGAATGAATTTAACTTACGTCCGAATAGTGAAAAAGGAAATAATAATAATAATTTAACATCGTCATCGCTTGTTTTTAAGAATAAAAAACAATAATAACATCTCTCTTAAACTATTAAAGAAAAAAACTACTACTTCGACTTATTTTGAATAGTGGCCATCGGCTCAAGAATTAATCGTTTTGACGAGACTTTGCCGGGATTATTATTTATCGTCTGCGAGCGTCCTTGCAAGGGTGTGTTCGCCAGAGAGGAGGGGGATCAGGCAATGAGATCACTTCCCTGCCACGCTAGTCTCCGAAGGACAGATAACCGTTTGTTAAGAATTCGCTCATCAAGACTTTGCCCGATGTCTCCTGAGGAGTTTCTTACTCGCAGAGGGAAAAGAAAGAAAAAGAAAATAACTTTAATGATTTGCTGGGAAATCATCAACTTCGGTAACATTTTACATGTTTATGCCCTTAGGGGAGAGGTTACCACAGTTTTTCATAAATTGTGGCGTGTAACACGCGAAAATGTAATTTCTTCAGAATTTAATACGTAGTGTTACAGAACATGAAAAGAAATTAGCAGCGTTATAGAACGAATCTCGATATAAAGTAAATTTGAGGAGACAAACTGAAATTTTCGAGGTTATTTGTAATTTTTCCAGAATTTACTGAATAGTGTTAGAACGTAAAAATGTAGTTAGGATGTAGAAATAACCTAAACCTGAGCAGACAAAGTAAAACTTCAAAGAAAATAGTAATTTCCTCAGAATTTAATGCGCATTGTTATAGAATCTGAAGAGAAACTAGCTGTATTATAAAAAGATCAGTGTTATTGAGTCTAGAAATAAAATAAAATTGAGGTTAAGATATTTTCCTCAGAATTTAATGCAGTGTTCTAGAACCCGAAGAGTAACTGGTAGTTTGTAATGCAAACCGTGCTACAGAATCAAGACGTAAAGTAAAATCGAGGATACATAGTTTAACTTCGGAGGAAATTACAATTTCTTCAAAAATTAAAGCGCAATGTTATAGAACCTGAAGAGAAACTAGCTGCATCATAGGAGAATCACTGTTATTGAATCTAGAGATAAAATAAATTTGAGAAGACAAACTAAAACCTCGGAAGAAATTGCAACATCCGTAAAATTTAATGAACAGTATTAGAGAACTTTAAGAGAAATTCGTAGTGTTATAAAATCTTGGAATAAAAAAAAAAAAAAACAGACAAAAGACACACTAGAATCAGCGGTGTTATAGAATTTAGAGGGTGAATATAATATTTTAATCGTTTGAAAAGAAACCATCAAGCTGAGCAACATTTCACATGTTTATGCCCTTAGGGAGAGGTTATCGCAGTTTTTCGTAAATTATAGCGTAACACGCGAAGTCGCAATTTCCGCAGAATATAATATATACTGTTATAGAGCTTGGACAAAAAAAGTGTAATATACAAGGATTATCGCGATGTGAATACTTAATAGCAGAATCTTATCTGAACTAACGAATCCATATAAAGCTATTATAAAAACGTAGGGAGGCCATGAATTTTTAACCTAGAACTGTATTCATTTAGCAATGTTTAGCAAATAAGTACATAAAACTACGAATAAATTGCTTGGATAAAATAAAAATAATACCTGACCTTCATCAAGTATGAAAACACGATACTTTATAATTTCATATCACCGTATAAAATCAAAATAGAGCCCTACTTATAGATTTTGTTAATCGTTTATCTATACAGTAGAAACAAATATTTGGGAGATTTTTTTTCGCACCAATATCGTATCCATTTGGAATATTTAAAAAAAATGAAACCCCCCTATTTGCTCACTATAAATATTTTTAATTAAACGTCAATATTACAAAAAATATTCGTTTTACATTGTAAATATCTGACAATGAAATCGGGGAAATATTTCTTGTTAATATAGTGCAATATTACCAACGTCTAAACACGCCAATGTTCTGGGTTTAATACAAACGTAAGTAAAATTAGATTTAAATTGCATCGAGTCGGATTGACGGTAATTTTTTTCACTGCCGATAGAATTGGTTTTGGGCGCGTGCGTGTGCACCCTAGAGCATATATTAAATCTATCTTTACTTTGGGGTGTCTATGTAAAGGAGGGGGGGGGGATTGGGTTGATTCCATGTTGGATTTTGACTCTTGCGGATCGACGAAGGATTGACCCGATATTTCAGAAGAGATCCTGAATATTTTTAAGATATGAAAATTACATTATTGTATTGTTATTTTACATAAGCATATATATGTGACTGTGTGTTCATGTTCACTTTTCTACATAAAAAATAAAAACAATATTAGACATAAAATTGTAAGTTACTATTCCATAATTGTATCAAAATATGTATTATTTTTTTTTTTTTTTTTTTTTTTTTTTTTTCATTTGGGCTTAGCTCGAATTCGGATTGAAACTTATCGGGCACGGTTGGGTTAATTTGAAGTAGAATTTACGGGTTGGGGTCGGTAATAATCCTACGCGTATATAATTTTAACCCCTATACATATAAGAGGAAATCCTTTTGCTTCAGATGATGAGTCAAACTTATTCCCAATATCATTTTAAACACGAATTTCAGAGCAATTTTATTCTTGCAGATCAACTTCAGCAAAACCTCCTCTTGTCAGCTGGTAAGGATGACAGGTAATTTTACACAACGGCTTTAGAAGATGTTCTCTATGAAAGAGAATATTAATATTTATAAAATCAAGCTTTATTTCTTTTTCTTTTCCTAGAATCACCAAGAGGATTGGGGAAAAAAATAACATGTGAAGAGTAACCTATCAATATATTAAATGAAGAGAACTTGATTTTTATAACGTATGATAGAAGGATGTAAGTAGCCATTATTTTATTAATTTTCTTTTAAAGAACAAAAATAAGCATAAAAGTAATACATATAAAGTAAAATCTGTCTAAGACGAAATCTAACGGGACTGAGAAATTTTTCCGTAGTATACATTATTTTACCTTAGACAATTTTTTCTCTATGTCTATGGATTTGCAGGAATTTGAAAATGTTTCCAAGTTAGACAAATTTCCGTGTTACACAGAGTTCACCTTAAATAGAATTTACTGTATTTTACTTTTTTTTTTATATTCTTATTTCACTTATTATTATAATTTATTTTTGAACAGTTTTCTTAATAGATATGAGATCATTGGTTAATTTTCATTTTCTCATTTGAGAATGATAAATTAATGTTATACACATGTATAATAAGCGTTTTGTAATTATTAACAGATCATCTGGTTTGTCTTTCTGTTTGTCTGTCCATCTGGGCACATATAACAGCGTAAAAACTACCCAACATGATGATGTGAATTTTAATATATAATAAACATAGTGGAATTTCAAGGAGTCATTTCAAATTTTATAAAAAATGAATGAAAAATTTTCCATAATTGTATTAAAATATGAATTTTCTTTCATTTCAGATTCAGGTCGCATTCGGGTTGAAGTGTGGCAAATTTTGTGTTGACGAAATTTTCTTTTTTTATTTTTTATTTATTTATTTATTTTATTTTATTTTTTTTTTTTTTGCCGTTTTTAGTTTGACAAGTTTCTATTTGTCAGATTCGGACTAAATATATTCGGATCTAAATAGACTTGATTTCAAGTATATTTACCGGTAACAATCTAACATATGTAGGGCTCTATACTCGAAATGCTTTGCTACTTAAAGAACTTTATTTTATTTTTTTAATAAATAACTTTTTTTTTTTGTTTTGTTTTATTTAGTTTTATACAAAAAGCACCTTTTTTTTTTTGTATTTTACAATTCTTCAACTATTATTTAAGACCAAATTATATTCGTAGAAACAAACGAAAATTGTGAAAAAATAATTCGATTCACCAATTCCTGCCATATTTGTCTAAGCATTTCGAAACACTAATGCAATCTGCTTTTGTAACATGACACTTTAGAAAAGTAATAAAAATATAGCAAACAAAATTTCAAAATTATATCTTTCATATGATAACAAATTTCGATGCATGAATAAATTCTCATCAAAATAAAGTGTGAAATCTGCATGCCAATCCAGTTGATGAAATATTTATATGTTTAAACTCCTTTTCGAATTTATAATTCGAATAAATACTAACAAACCATTTATTGCTGAAGCATACTTCCTCAGTATCAAGTTGTAAACCACACGAAGCATTTATCGATATTTCTTCAGCGGCCGTCGATGGAACAATCGATTTTCTGTCATGTGCCACTTTTATCCCGACACGGCATCTATTTATCGATTTCTTGTAATTAAAAGCCGCAGGTTAATATAACAAATCATTTCCAATTAAAAAAAAGAAAGAAAGAAAATTCTAAAATTAAGGAAAGAATTGGTAGAAAAATTTTAAAACGTTGGAACATCTCTGGAAAATAAAAAGAAAAGATTTTGTGCTTCTAAATTAGTATCCTGGAGTTTTATAATCTGATGTTCTCCTTGTGGAAATTACTTAAACGCAATTCTCATTGCTGTAATGGCAGCAGCTTAACATGAATGAAATTTTCATTAATTAAATTTTAATTGAATGACGCAAATATTAAATTTCATTTTTGCATTATCGGTATGGCCGCGGATCGTCATAATGCATTTAAAAGCCCTAAGAGGTTGTGCATATATATGTAATGCTATTATTTTAGGGGGAGAGGTTAGCACATGATGTCGTAAGATATTTCTATAAAGGGGAGTGGGCGGGTTTATTTTCATATCGATATTTTTTTATTCAGACAAAATTCTGTCTTCTTTTTTTTTTTTTTTTTTTTTTTTAGTTGTAACATGGCTTTTATATCAAAATAGTACATTTTTAGCATGTTATCTAGTTTGAATAAAATACAAAGTTATTAAAATCACTAAATTATTTTTAAATTATTTAATTCAAAATTATGAAATACCCCACTGTTTGACATCCCTATTCTTCTTCATATGCATATATAACCACTGTTCGAGAAACCCTATGTGAAGTACATTTGAAATGAAACTTGCGTTTACTAATAAATAAAAGCGAAAAATAAACACTGTTGTCCACTTGTTTCATTTATAAGGATTTCTATCTGCCCCTACTCACATCTTCCGTGCGGGGCAAGCACTAGAAGACATTATTACTGCTGAATGAATTATGCAACAAAAAACTATTTTAAAATACTTTTAATAGTAGCCATTTCTTTTAAGGGTTACTTGATAAAAGATGTTTCATATAAAAAGTGATGTTTTATCGACTTCTCTTCACTAGAACGCATAAAGTATGCAAAAAATAAATGTTTTTGCATACCACGCCAAACAAATAAACTTGGACAGAATTGGTCAAAACCTAACCCGAATCCAGGCTATACTCGAAATATTTAAACCCAAAACCAACTGAAACCACAAGTGACAAAAAATTAATTCAAAAGTAATACAGTTATGTACAAAATAGTCTAGAATTATTATAACTCTAATATCAAAATTACTTTTGTTTGTATAAAAATAAATACACGCACTTTAGTTAAATAATGAAATTATATAATACTTTTCATTTGAAATATATAAAGGATTTTCTTTTGAAAAATCGGGCCAACCCAAACCCGAAGCGAAAAAGTCAAAACCTAAGCCGAAGCCGATCTGAAATGAAGATCTTTGAACACGACTCGAATCCGGGCCGCGACGAAAATATTGGGACCAACCCGATCCTCAAATCGGGTCGTGCAAAATCGAGATATCCCATCCTTTGCAGAACTTTGTTGTATTGCCTAGCAATAATAATAATAATAATAATAATAATAATAATAATAATAATAATAATAATAATAATAATAATAATAAATTATCAATGAAAATAAAAGCTTGTCACCAGCAAATAAGTTCAGAAATTACTTTTTCAATTGCCTATATTTCACACTTTAAACACCACAAATTTTCTTTATTAAAAAGTAAACATGAATAAGCAAACACTATATTTAAAAAAATCCTAAATCCATTTCATTTTGTTTTTCTTTTCACACATTTTAACATTTATGTACCTCTGTTTTCTCATTTGTTTACATTGAAGCGGAAATTTTCAAAGCATGTCCGTTCCATTCTTTCATTCGCGGGAAAACAAAAATAATAAAAAGGAAGAGAAATAAAAGGGTTATGTGCAATTTTTCCGCTTTATCGATTATCGATATTCATTTTCAGACAAATCGACCGTGAGAGGCAGCAAATCGATTTTTGAGGATTCCAAGCGCGAGTTACGCGCTGAAGGATTTTTAATAAAAGAAAGATGAGTGGTATTCTTCCTTCTTTTTTTTTTTTACGTGTTTGTGTTGTGCGTAAATAGGAGAAGATGATAAAAAAGAATAAATTTAATAATATTTTGGTCATAAAAGTTCTCTGTTAATTTAGAATGTTCTTCATAAGTTAAAATAATGCAATAATTCTGCACAAGGTTTTAATAAAATTAAATAGATCTAAGTGTATTATTATATATACTTTCGTACTATATGTATGCGGGGTTTTTTTCTTAATGCTTTTACTTTTAAAAGTAAATAAAAGCATATTTTTCAACATTCTATATTTTTTATTTATATTTTATTTCCTAGTGTTTAAAATATTTCATTGTGGCAATTTCACAGGCGGTTGGCTTATTTATGTGAGCGTGGTTAAAGAGTTGTAACCATGACGAATATTTAGCGATTTATCACCAGAGATTGGAGGATGGATAAATAAATATAATGTATTCACTTATAATTAAATTTTAAAAAAATGTTAAAATGTTGTAGTGCAATAAAAACACACCCTTGTACATTTTTTTTTATATAATTCTAGCCAATCAGGAAACGAGTGAAGAATCAATTACAAAATTTCATCTATACATACGATAAACGAATTGGGTTAAAAAAAGACAAATGAAAGGAATGCCTCAGTTTAAAACACATTCATAATTTTACAAATATGGAGCACATATAATCGTCGTCTGATCTGCCTGTCTATCCATCTGTCCGTTTGTCTGTCCGCATCATAACATCACAAAAGCTTCACTACCGAATGATTTGGAATTTATTATGCAGAATCATTGCAGAATTTTGTCAGGTCGTTAAAAATTTTATGAAAATCGAATCAAAACTTCAAAAGATTTTAATAAAAGTTTTCTTTATTCTGGTAAATCCTATTCTACGTATTTAATTCAATGATACCGCATGATGGATAATGATTCTAGATTGTCATGGTTGTGGCATCCTATTTAATATGGAGTCCTATTATTTCCGTGTTAATTAATTTCATGTATGTGTACCATAATAATAATAATAATAATAATAATCAACCGTTTTCGATCCACTAGTGGGTGTAGGACTTACTCAGATTTTTCCATTGTTTCCTGTCTAGTGCTTTCGTCATCCAATTTACACCGGCCACTTTTCTCATTTTGTCACCCCACCTTTCTTGGGGTAGTCTTCTTGATCGTTTATATATCAGTGGGATATTTATGCTCCACCTATTATCTTGTCTTCTTGCAATGTGCCCAGCCCATTTCCATTTTAGCTGTTTACTCCTTTCAATCATGTCATAAACTTTCGTCTAACTTCTTATCCAGGTTATCCTCTTTCTGTCTTTTCTAGTTATGCGCAGCATACATCTTTCCATACATTTCTGTGTTGTTTGTACTCTTTGTATTATCCATTTTCTTAGTGTGCATGTTTCTTCTCCATAAGTTAGTGCAGGCAAAACACGACTTTGATTAAACACCTTTCTTTTCAAGTATATATGTATACATAATTTCGTATTCATGCATTTTTACATAAGAGTGCATCCAATAGCAATTGCACCAAGAAATGAGTATTTATAAAACTAGTTACAGTATGAACGCACCTTTGTTTGCCACGTTTGACTTAACAATTTCCGATTTGTTCGTTTAATTCTCATTCCACAGAGCAGGGTCTATTTTGCTGATTCCGACAAGCGGGACATAAAGAGGAGCCAGCCACTGTATGGTATTGTCATCGGGAACTGAAAACTGTATTATTAATTCAAAACTTTAGCAAGTCAAAAAAGAAGTGAATGGAAAAATCGATCATAAAAATACCATCTTTATAAACATAAAACAAGTTAAGATAATAAAAAGCGTGAAACAAAAAGAACAAAAGGAAATGAAAGTATAATATACTAGAAAAGAACATTCTCATGCACGGCTTGTTCAAAGAGGAGCAAAAGATACATGTTTCTTTAGCAATGATTTGTTTAGCGGACTTTCGACATAAAGACAAAGATAGCGTTCTCCCGCCCGCAGTGACAGCATGGTCAAGAAGTCTTCAGGTAAGCCGAACACGTCTTGAGTAAACTTTTAAAAAATAATAAAAGAAAGAAAGAAAAGAAAAGAAAAAGAACAAAAGCATCGTACGAGAGGAGCGCGGGCGAAGAAGGTATCAACCAGACCCGTCGACCTTGCGTTTTCGCGCGTATACCCAACTCAACTATACGCATGCCAGCACCTCGCAATGTCTGTTTCTCCAAGTTGTAACACCACCTATAACTTCCCTACGAATGATAAAATCAAAATTACCGCGTTGGTGATTAAAAAAATCCGCCAAGTGACTCACACTAGGCGACGAAATCGCGAATACACTATTTTTTTGAAGGTGTCTGAGAGAGTTCTGCCGGTTCATTGTCATGCCCGATACGTATGTCCGTACATAAAGAATATTATTCTTAATAAACATTCACGCTGCAGGCAAAGTTAAGCCGAACACGTGCGAAGGTCTTTTACTATTCGGGCATCGGAAGAAAAATGCTCGGCTATATTAACTTGCTAGAGCTAAGGAAGGTTTGGCGAGAAAAATTAAAAAGAAAAAAAAAACCTAACTCTCAAAGGTCGTCGGTGGAAAACAGGATTGAAGAGTTATCACAGCAAAGGTCGTGGAAGATCCTCATCATTTTGTATTTCAGATTACACTGTAAATTCGCACGCAAGATTTTGTACTTTAGAGAAAAACCGATGCTAATTATTTACTAACAATACTATTCAGGACCTTGATGTCTGGAAAAAGGCAGATGTTTGGGAGACGTTATACCGCGTTCACACGAGACGATACAAATTAACTTTGGAAATGATACGCCCGGAATAAGAAATGCATGTTCACATGGCAAAACGCAACAAAGTTAACTCATCTGAGGCATCTGAATGTTATTGAATGAGATCTGTATAAATCTGAACTGGAGACAGGACATGCGCATAAGTTAAAATAAATTTCATCAGCCAAACAAAAGGAATGATAGTAGGCTCTATGTAGCCACAGTATGTTTCTCTCACTGTGTTAATAGTGGAACCCACTGAGCGAGTTAGTATGTGTGAGTGGGAGAGAGAGGGGATTTAAATTATTAGTAAAAATCATCTAGTATGAACGCACAGCACAAAACATTACCGTGGATGCCAGCAGGCTATATTACGATGGTTTATTCACTAGATGTTTGAGAACAGATTTCTTGAAATTCAACTAAAAAACATGGAATCTATGATTTCAAGTACAATATGTTTTACAGATCCTTAATACTACAACCACCGGAAATTTTAACCAAGTGTTCAAAAAATATTACACACCAGAATTTTTATTGACAACTTTTTTAGATAATTTATTTAATTTATTTCGATGTGGAACATATTGAACTTATTTTAGAAAGATATTACTGGTCAAGTGTTTTACAGATCCTTAATACTACAACCACCGGAAATTGTAACCAAGTGTTCAAAAAATATTACACACCAGAATTTTTATTGATAACTTTTTAGATACTTTATTTCGATGTGGTAAATATTGAACTTATTTTAGAAAGATATTACGGGTTCGAATAAATATAGTTTTATTTGAAAGCGATAAAAATGACCACTACGGCGGTTCTTGTGTTAATCAGGTGAAGCAAAGAATATATAGACATTAGAAATAGAAATATTAGACAAATTTTAGGCAGTCCAAATTTGCTTTTGAAGCTCATGCCGTCAAAAGGATTGGTGGGAAACAGAGTAATGGTAACAAGAAAGCAATTTAAAAGTAATATAAATGCTACAAAATATGGGGCATACAAAACATTCTGTTCTGCAAAACCACATCAATAAAATACGCCGATTGATGATGGATCCAATTATGAAAGATGAAAAAAAAATCATATAATGAAGTCATAGCATTGACAATATTAGTGTTAACTGTTTCAAAGGCGTGTGATCACACGGCGTGACCACAATTTTCATCTCAAACAGACAAACGGCATCAAGAATATATTATTAAAATTTTGCTGTTACACTGAAAGTGCAGAAAGACAGGTTTTTATTTTCTTATAAAATCGATTGTAAATCTGTAATCAGACAATTATTTCATCAGTTCACGAATAAATTTTTTCTGCTCCTGGAAGAATTAAGAATGTAAATTCATAATGTCAAAAAGTAAGAAAAATAATAAAAAAAAAAAAAAAAAAAAAAAATCTTATTGTGATCTAATTATATGTTGTGAACACTGAATTTCAAATCTTGAGACGGAAACAAAGCTAGTAACATACAAATGCAAATAGAGCTTTAAAATAGCAATAATAATGAACAAAAATCCTAAATGGGACAAATGATACCATTCTTCTAAAAAATATAGTTAATATTTTGTAATTGAGTTTTCGTCAAAGAATGGCATCAAACATGAATTAGTTCATAACAGCAAGTTGAATGTGGCTACCATCAATGAGATATGCCGCAAAAATCGCACTTTCAAATCATATGCATGGTGTGCACACCATGACGACAATACCATGACAATTGTTGGTAGACCTGGGATATTAATTATGACATTATATAGAAATTAAGCCCACTTCAGTGTACGTACTAATAGCAATTTTTTATTAAGCATAAATTTTAATATATATTAATATACTACTAAAAATAGCATAGATAGGCAAAAAGTCACAAAATTCCGTCAACAAACGATAGAAAAGCATTTAGCATCAATATATTCAAAATTAGAAATTCATAGATCTCAGTACTCTGTAACCTTAAAAGGTATATCCCCACATAAAATTTTGAAACACATCGTGACAACCCTAATTACAGGAAATCATTGCAGGCAATAATAAAGAAAAAGGCTGCTGCTTCCATCCACATATTAATCTTTAATTAAAATTTCCGGTTTGTCTTTAAACATTTCTTTAAACATTTTGACTTTCCTCTTCGACTCAGAAACCAACTTGGAATAATTGTCCAAAACTTCTTGGTCAGAAGGCAGACTCTCTGTCAGATCTTTAGCCATCTTTTTCAGCAGTTCTCTGTTTTTGAATACCAAAAGCAGCCTGGAAATAAGTAAGCACTCTAGAGTAGAATTCGCAATCACGTGATTGCCAACGAAATTCTCCCCTACACCAAAATAAAAACCCTGCTTAACTTCTTCGAATTCTATTCGATCGGTTAGGACTTTATTCAGCTCTTTATGAAGATGGTATGGCACGGCTTTCAATTGTCCAGAATCTGATACGCAATAAGTTAACTCCCGGGCAATTTTACAAGAGCCTAATACGATGAAATACGACCAAGAGGGTTTTTTGTTTTCCACGCCCGCATATACATCTTGATTTTTTACAAATGTGCAAAGTTTTGAATAGATTTCGAGGACCTTATATTCTTCCTCTGACCAACCGAATCGAGCAATGGCTTCAGAAGTACGCAAGTAATGATTCGCCCGTACACAATGAGCTTCCATTTCTTTACGCACGATGTAAAAATCTTCTTTTGGTAGCTTTAACAATTCCGAATAGCATACAGTCACTGCACCTACAGTTGGCGGCCGATTGTAAATAATGTCCACATGTCCGAAATAATCTCCCTTTTTAATATTTTTTTCAGGCCACAATACTGGAGATCCCGAGTTTGAAACTGCAGGTTTATAATGTTCAGCAATTACTCCAGATAATATTATGTATAAAGCTTGAGGAGGATCGCTTTCTACATTTTGCCTGAGCAAAATTGTGCTTGCTTTATGAGTAACAAACTTCAGCTTCTTTGCAAGTAGTTCTTTAGTACGATTCGTAAATTGCGAGAAAAAATCCATGTTTTCCATCTCAGAAAGCAATTCGGAAAAAGCACTACCAGCTCGTTCTTCTTCCGGAAGAGTTAGCAGATGTTTTGATTTCGGGGACAAAATACCAATAAAATGATAGCTAGTGCTGGTATACAATTCTTTGTTTAAATTCAACTGCACAGTTTCTGTCATTTTTTTTAATTAAAAGATAAAACGTTATATAAATTTATTTAAAAATAAATTTGAAGGTGACAGGCTACAAAAAACTTGCTTTGTTTTGAAATAAGTTTTAAAATAAATGCCACCGATTACAAATGAAATATGATAGCAAAATTATGTGCGTGTGACCTCACGAAGCAACAGCATCCAAGTCAAAAAGTACCTCTCAACTCAATGTAGGAAAAAGTAACAATTCTCGCAAAGTTAGTGATTCGGAGTATATTACTTTCTAAACATAATTTTATGTTTTATTGCTGCGTAAAAATTACATGCAATTTATCGTAAAATGTGAGCAATTTAGCTCGAAGATTTGCCAATCTGGAGTTGAGTAAACAAGCATCGAGACAGTTTGGTGAGAAACATGCACATTAGCTATCGTGTGTGAATTATAAATGGCGTATGAATCAAAAATATTATTTCCCAGGGGAAAATATTTGATCAAAATATTATTTAAATGGAATTAAATTTCATACATTGAATATGATCTTTCGACTTTATTAAGAAACTAATTTTTATTTTTCGTCAGCACACTATTTATTGAACTATTTATAATTTTGAAGCATTTACTATAAACGTTTTAGTAAAGAAAAATTGGCAACAACATCTGATTCATTTATTTTATTTTATTTTTAAAGAAAAATGAGAACATTTATAACTACGCGATATCTCACACTTTTTCAAGAGGAATTTAATACGGCATTTATTTACATTAGAAATGAAGTGACAATAAAGTATATGAAATGCCTTACGTTTTTCTGTAAACAATCAAGATAAGGAAAAACTTTTCAATTTATCAGGCAGTTAGCCAATTTAGGCACTTGAATATCTTTATTTTATTATCAATTGCCTTTGAACACATTATCACACCTTTATCATTTTTTCTTTGCGTTATCAATATTTAATCCAAATTAAACTTAATTCATATTACAAGCTGAAATATTTTACAATTGTTATGACAATTATTGTAAATTATTTAAATATTTTTTTTCAATGTTTTTTTTTTCTTTTTTGTTTATTATGTTTCACAGTATTTAAGAAAAATATTATGATTTTGACGATTTTGAAAATGGCCATCGTAATTCATTGTTCACAGCTGTTTTATATTCATTTTCGCACAATTTTAATTCGCTACAAAATGTTATTCTTCATACACGATAGATCGAACTGTAACAAATGTTGTAAAATTCAACGAAAAACACTTACTTATTTTACGCTTTTTGGAAACTTCTTTTTCGAACAGAAATCTTTGTCTTATTTAATCAAAGAAATTCAACTAATATTTAAAAAAGTGGTTATAAAAAGATTTCAATTCAATTCAAAAGATTTCAATTCAATTCAATTCAATTCAATTCAATTCAATTCAATTCAATTCAATTCAAAAGATTTCAATTTCACAAAAGTCAATTTTTGTAAATTTTACTTTTAGAAAAAAAAAAAATATATCATATCGAAAAAATACATGAACTGAAAACAATAACTTGAATCTAACTTGATCCATAAATAAAGCAAAAACATTTTTTTTTTTTTTTTGGTCATTTGGTTAGAAACTAATTGAACTTTTATTGTTTATTTTTTACGTAGAATAATTAATGTTGGTATCATCTTTATGTCAGCATTATTTTTAATAAAAAATTAAAGTTATTTAAATGAACATGCAAAGATGTAAAATGGAATCTGCATACGCAGACAATATTTTGTGTAGAAGATTCTAGAAGGCGGAATTAACCAGCGTTCATGTAGAAAATATAAAATTTGAATTCTACAGTAAAAGAAAAAATATAGAAATAATTTTTTAAAAATTCTTATTGTAAATTCGCCCAGTTGTAAAAATTTCGAAGATTTGTACTACAAATGAACAAGCCAAATTGTCGCGTGTAAGAGAGATAGATTAACCCAAAAGGTACTCTGAAATACATTGCAAGTGGACAAGAGAACAAAAAAAAATCCGTAAAAATTCTGAATAAAAGCAAAAAAGAACGCGGAAGACGGCTTAAGGTTTAAATCACAAACAGAGTTGGTTTCTATAGCAACCGCTCCACTGACACCGTTCCGCGTCTCTAGCAACCACAACAAGAATATTACTACTGTTGCTACTGCTCTGAAAGTAATTACTGTAACTGAAAAACACAGAGCTCAACATACCAACGTGGACTTAAGGTATTTCAAGAAGAAAAAAAGCTATATTGTCTTCATTATATTCGAATGTTCAGTAATAAACCGTTAATGATAGGATATAAAAACATTCCATTCTGAAGTTGCACGAAAAGAACAATTGAATATCTGATGAATGTTATCTATTAGTAAAATATTCTGCATTGAAAATTATTCATTTTATATTAGTATCGGAAGTAACAAAGATTGTTTTTAATTATTTTTTTAGAATAGTTCTATACTACTTAAAAATTAATTGGATATACCATTTTTTTTTTCTAAGCAAAAAGTACTTTTTGTGAATTAGAAATTAGAAGTATTAGATATATATGAAAAAACATGGAATATAGCTTGGATTATAAGAAATAATATCTATTTAGACCAGCTATTGAAAGATAAATTGATAATAAATTAAATTTTATGATGTAAAGTTTAACAAATAGCGTTATAACTCCGCCAGTACGGTACCGTTATGTGGACGACATTTTCATAGTATGGTATCATTGTTTATCTGAATTGTATGCATTTCTTAACATAATAAATAACATCGATCCTAACATAAAAATTTATCATCGAAATAGAAAAAAAATAACTAGTTATCCTTTTGACGTGACAACGTCTTGTAAATTGGTTTGCCGGGAGACACTTCAAGAAACTGCGTTACGTTACGTTACGCTCCGCTCACGATACGCGCTCACTTTTCTCTTAACTTTTTCCGGTCACTTGTGGGACCATTTTCTGAACGTGAATGTGAATTCGCTGCAAGGAAGGGGCGGTGCTTAATAGGAATTTTAGATAGTATCAAACTAAGACGAAATACGTTATGTATTAGTTATTAGTATAAAGTACAAAGAAAATAAGTGTAGTTTATTTCGTAATTCGGTGGTATATTATGGAAAACTAATGATATGTGATTAGTGAAAGCCATTTTACTTTAGTTATATTCTGCTCATTGAAAAATTCTTTAATATGCTGTTTACAAAATTCAACATTTGACATCAATAAACATGAAGTAAAATGTGTTTAACAAACACAGTGTATTGCAAGTTATTGTATGTATATTTGTATATAAATACGTATGTATGTGTAAAGGTAAAAATAAAATTTTGTTAATATGAAATTCAGTGCGAGATTCTTTGTATAAATTAATGTTTTAAATATAATTCTTTGTATAAATAAATGTTTTAAATTGTTACTATTATTTCATCCTTCTTCCTACTATACGAATGAATATTCACATTAAAATTATTTTACAACTCAAAGTCGTTGTCACGTAAAACTTTCGCCCGTATACCGACTTTACAGGCAACCAATTTTTTTGATGTAATGATAATCAAAAATTTACCAAACTTAACATTTGAGCGCACAGTTTACAGAAAAGTAAATCAGTCCAGCTGCACTTTTCTTTCTCAAACTACATCACCTTAAACTATAAACTTGCTCCATTCAACTTTTATATAAGATGAGCATTTGATGTTTGCTCTATTAATCGTTTTGGAAATGAATTAAATACCATTAGAAACATTGCAGTTGTGAATGATTTTCCTATACGCGTTATTGATAAATTAATCAATTCACAGACTAATCATTTGAGACTTTTTAAAAAGCTTCACCGAGTAATATGAAATAAAAGAAAGAAAGTAACATGAATAAAGCTTTCTTTTTAAGGAAGAAAAAGAACAAAAAGACATTTAAAATATTTTTTATTATTTTTCTTGCTAAGTGCACTAGTTTTTAATGTATATTGAGTCTGAAAATATTTTTAATTAACGATAAAGTGACTCATATGAAAATATTCCTATACATAAAAAACATCGGATATATATCAAAACATAGTATATTTCTGATATTTTCGAAAGAATCGTGTTATTTACGAGCCCTCATAACATATGAAGCAAACTAGAAAAACAACCGTTCTAATGCTTTTCAAATAAACCGACTGCATACCAATTTTTTAAAAAACATGAGTACATTAGCTACATTTTTTTTTTCTTTTTTACCAAAAAAGATAATTTTTACACGTAAACAACTTCAAAAATGTCTTTAGATTTAACACTATAGTACGTGACAGTCGGCTAAAAAAAATATTAATACTAAAGAATTTTTTATTCGCATATGAAATTACAACCTTGGCAGGGAATATTGAAAAACTAAATCTTAATCAATGTGCGCTCGCCAGCCAAATATTGCACACTTACCAGTCTGTTAGCTGTGTGTACTTCTCAAGGCCGGGCGGGAAACGAAGTTTTTGAAGAAAATAAAATTGGAAAATATAAAAAAGGCAATTTCAAAAGCCGGTTAAGAAAATGAGCAGGAGGAAAAGTTATGATTACCTACTCCGTAAGAAAATGAGGGAAGTAGAAACAATATTTTAGTTGCCTTTTTTATTTTCCCCTTGTCTCTCTCTGTAATACTTCCGCCAGAATTTTTTTTATATATTTTTTTCTTTCGTCGGTAAGGGAAAAAGTAGTCAAACCCATCGGCCAGCTGATGCAAAGCAAATTAACGTCATGACAGAAAATGACATAATTTACCTTTATTTATTTATTTTTGTAACATATTTTTTTAAGAAGAAAAGTAGACCAGCTTTCAGGTTTTAATTGCAAATACGGGGCTGCTAATTAAAAAAATGGTGGGGGGGGGGGGGCACAAACACAATGTATTGTGTGTGTATGTGTGTTCATGATACAATACACCAGTGTTGTAGTCGTAAATAAACCTGAGGGTATACGCTACAAGCAAAAGGTATACGCTCAAGGTAGAGAGTATATCCCAGAAGTGTTAAGGCAGCGTCATGTCTCTAATATGTAAATTTTAAGCGAAGAGTTTTTTAATATTTAATTATTTAAAATAAAATCAAAATTAATTAAAACTCTCTGGATGTCTTTCGAGTAAATTGATTGTGTCTTGACTTGAATTCATTTTATACTAATATAGTGGGTTAATGTTTACAACACAACGCAAAAATTGAAAAAAAAAAAAAAATAAAATAAAATAAAGATTGAAGTTGAGTGACAGATAACGCTAACATCATGAATTGGCCCAACCAGTGGCCGAGAGGTTCTGACCTCAAACTGGTAGACGGTAGGTGCTGGGTTCGAACCCAATCACGACCGTCGGCCTAACCGTTCGGAGTTTTCCGTGGTTTTCTTCGAACCTTGCGTAAATACGGGTTAGGTTCCCTTAGAAAGATCCCCACGGAGGGCAACCCACCCCTTAGGGCCTATATCCCATAGCGTAGATAATTGGCCGACATACATACATACAGACAGACAAACATCATGAATTGCTTCATAGGATTCTGACTGTCTAATCCATCTGAGCAAGGCATGATTTGTATAACATCTCTGGTAACAGTGTCAGAATTCATTGAAGCATAGTGAGTTCCTCTTGTTCTGATGTATCTATTTTTATACATTATTGTATTTGGCATATTAAAGAAATCTCATTTATTTCTATAGAGTTGAGGGGTTATTTAATTGTTATCTTGGGTTGTATTAATATTTTTATTTTACTAAATTGTGCTGAGATTGCTATGAATGAATATTACAAGAGAAACTCACAACAGAAGGTTCATACTATAACTTTCTGGAGAAACAGAGGGTATACGGCGCTCCTTTAAAAAATCCAGAGGGTATACGGCGTATCCCCCTGTATGTCATCAACTACACTCACACAAGAACTGGTGTTTTAACTAAAATACTTTTGAGTTTACACACATATGCACTGGATTAGTGTTGTACTTAAACTTCGAACTTATCTAAAAAATAACGTCAACTCGAAAACCCGACTCAAATACGATACATTTCGATCAGAAACCCATCAACCGAAAATACTCGAATTTCAATACGACCTACACTCAAAGTAAATAAATTTAATATATATATATATATATATATATATATACTTCCACATATTGATGTTGATTTGTAGTATTATCTAATGGTTTTATACACACACACATATATATATATATATCATTTTAAAACAATTATGAAAAAAAATAGACTGAAATTATATCTCTAACGTCAATTTCATCTTTTTATAATAAAAATGAAAGCGTATACATTCATTAATATTCAAATATGCATTTGAAAGTTTAAGACTTTTTTTATCAAGTCAACCCTAACCCGACCTAGGTATGAGCAAACATTTATCACGAAAACATAACTTTTAAAGTCAACCTAATCTGAATGTCAGCAACGGAAAAAAATAGCATCAGCCCGATCTGACCATAACCGCAGGTCATGCCGGTTTGGGGCATATAAACATAGTTTCAATAAATTGCGTGATAGAAAATTTACTTTTCACTAAACTGTTTTACTATTATAACATAAACACACATATATAAAGTAATAAAGAATAAATCAACAAAAACCGGCAACTTTTCAAAAATCTCGAAAGTTTTTCCTTCAAGTAACACATATTTTTGGAAAAACACTTTCAATATATGTATATATTCGAAATTAATTTTCGAAAAAAAAAAAAAAAAATAGGAATTATAATGTATGAATTGTTTGTAAATTGTATTTTCTGAAACTTACTAAAAGGAATAAATTTCTAAAAACTTCAAATGTGCGAATTTAATGTTACACCCAGTCATTCTGAATTATTCTTTAACCATTGCAGGGGCAGAAAAATTCTGTTCGTAAAATGATGAAATAACTAATTGACACTAGAATTTATAAATAAATTTTTCAGAAAATAAAAAATTTCTTTGCTTTATTTTGCTTCAAGTGACATTTCCACCATGTTTCTGCCTTAATTGGAACAGGAAATATTTATTTTTCCGTTTTGATTTGTTTTCAAAATCAAGTGTTCAAGCAATGATTGTCATGGAAACGACTAAAAAAATGTTTTTCTTCATGATGAGTTTTTCACAATTTCTCCTTTTTAAATTGTTATAAGCCAAGAACCGTTAAAAATAAATAGTTCAATTTTGATTCAGCAAATTAAATATTTATTTATTTATTTATTTATTTATTTACTGGATTTTTTTTATAATTACATCATTTTTTAAAAAACATTTTTAATTTTTATTTAAATTATTATATTTAAAAATTCTGAATCAAAATTAAAGCTTATACATGTTACTGTTTATTTAAATGAAAAAAGGGGGAATTCTACAGACAATATTTCAAGTAATACCGTTTTTTAACTACCCCCACTTTTAAAATAAATTTTTAATTTTTAATTTAAAAAAATCTTAAGTTATATCATGTGATTTTGTTTACAAATAATATGATTAACCATCACAAAGAATTTCAAAATTTTAACTCAATAAATAAAAATTATTTTAAAATGTGTCTCGCCCCCCCCCCCCCTTTTAAAATAAATTTAACGTAATCTTTATATGGTATCAAATTGTACACAAACTCTAAACTTATATGTAAAAAAAACGCACTTTTTAATCAAATGGCTAATTTAGTTTCTTTTCTGATAGAAACTGGCGATTAAATTTTATTATATATATATATATTTTCTTTTTTTAATAAATAAAAACACTGGTTGTACTTTCAACTACGCAATGCCATGCAATTACTAATATCATCATAAACATACACAATATCGAATTGAGCACATTGATGAAAGATGTTATTATATCATTTTTCCCATTTGTCGAAAAAGTTTCCTTTCTCCTAAGCTCTAACTGAAAAACAAGAATATTGCGAATAAGTCGTAGTAATGATGAGTTTAAAACGTGGATATAATGATTAGAATGCGTTATCCTTGGGTAAGATTGGTTAACAGGTATACAAGCGATCTCGCGTCCTTCAGCCGTAATCAAAGCTACGGATTCTTAACGGGAGATTTATAACTAAAATCAAAATATCTTTGAGATCCTCAAGATAAGGAAGAATTTGTATACATGGACAAATCACGGAAAACAGTTATACTAGTAAAATGTTCATATGGTTTAATTATTTGTGGAAGAAAAACTGGAAATTTTGTTTGGATAAAGAAAACCTTGGATCGAATTCAAATCAAGACATCTATTTGTTTCGAATATGTGGTGCATATATGTGTGTAGATTTGTATGTTACTAGACTGTACGTATGGATTTAGTTTTTTTTTTATTATTATTATTTAATAACCACTTAACAACAGCAACAATAATAATAATAATAATTCAAATTTTCGGGATAATTGAGTTAGTTGCCAAGATTTACCTTCACCAAGAACTTCAATACAAATAAATTTATAATAATAATAATAATTAATAATAATAATTAATAATAAAAATAATAATAATAGTAATATAAACTTCAGAAAATGCCACGCAATTTTATTATATTATAATACAGAAACGCCTCGTTATACCGCACAATTCAAGGGATTTTTAGAGCTCGATAAATCCGAAAGCAAGATACAACCAAGGCTTTTATTTATTTATTTATTATCATTATTATTTAATACGATAACCTACAAGAAAATGTTTTGCGTTGTCCTTGAATAATATTGGTAAATACAACAGGTATAAACTATCCCACGTCCTTCGGGAATCAACTATGGATCCCAAAGAGAGATTATAACTAAAATCTATTTTATTATTATTATTATTATTATTATTATTATTATTAAATACTACATAGGATAAGAAAGAAATTACACAAGTAAAATGCTCAAATAAGAAAAAGTTTAATACTTCCATAAAACATGGAACTAAGTTTCCGTTTTTTTTTTTTTTTTTTTTTTTTTTTTTTTTTTTATGAAAGAATAACTTGTAATTTCAGATAAAATAAAATGATGCTTACAGGTTAGAATTTGACAGGTTTAATAAAGCTAGTAAAATAATAATAAAAAGAAAAGAAAAGAAAAAAAATGAATTTCCGAATTTCGCATTGTTTTCAAAATTCAAAAGCTTCATGTATTGAAATTTAGATACTTAAAAGAAATCTACGCGGAAATTTAATTAGAAAATTTCCCCAATTAAGAGTAAAGTATTTTGTTATTTATTTATTTATTTAAGTAAACAACTTATACAACATTTGGAAATATTTCAGCCAGAAAATACATTATACCAAGTTGAAATTATTAACGGATTTATACGCAAGCCGTTTTTCATACCCTGATTTCTAGATTGATAGTATATCATGAATCGTAAAGATAAAGTATTCGTTCTATGATTTCCAAAGATAAATGGAGGCAGAAACAATAGCAAACAGACGATTTTTGAATAAGAACTTTGTCATGCAGAAAAAGAAAGAAAAAAAAAATGCAAACAATCGAACTTTCAAATTTCGTATTGCTTCGAAAATTGAAGAATTTCGTGGTTTGAAATGCATTATATTAGTTAATTAAAAATAATTACCAGAAAATCTAATTAAAAATTAAAAGTTTCACCAATTAACGTTCAAATTTTTATTCATTTATTTATTTTTAACGAACAATTCATATCATGTTACCATGGAAACATTTCAGTCGGAAGATACATTTATATTAAGTTCAAATTATTAATGGTTGTTATACGCAAACGATTTTTCACAGCGTGATTTTCAGATTGCTATCACATCACGAATCATGAAGATAAAGTGTTCGTTCTATGATCCCTTAAGATAAATGTGAGGCAGAAACAATAGCAAACAGAAGAATTTTGAATAAGAACATTGCCGTGAAGAAAAAAGAAAAATCCAAGAAAGAAAAAACAATTGCTCGGAAACGAGAAGAGGAAAAAAGAACGAGAAGTTAGCGTATGCGGTTACCAGGTGAAAACGGTGACCTCTTATTGCTTGAGTCACACGCTAAATACAGGGGCTGTATGTTTGTTCAGTCAATGATAATTATAGGTTCTAAGAAAACAACCCCCTCCACCATTTTTTTAAATTAATTTTTACGCAGTCGAACACAACTATGGTAACAATAGTGTAAGATGACTGCGTAAAATAAATGTAATTAAACTAAATAACATAATACTTTTCAAAATTTCACAATTTATTATTTATTTATTTGCTTTCCTTTCTTTCTTTTCTTTTCATTTTTTTTCTCCTAAGAGAAAGGGAGAGAAAGAGAGAAAGAGCTTAATTTTTTTTTTCGCTTTTAATTACTATTATTTTTTTTTTAAATCCGTTTACAAAAATTAAACTATGGAAATAACATATATGGAGTTAAAATTTTAAAGTAAATAGCAAAATATGTCTCTCCTTTTTATTTATTTATTTATTTATTTTCAAGCTCCTACAAGGAAGAAAAAACTGAACTGAAACAATATTAATACTGTTTAATAAAGCTTTTTTACATATTATAGGTAATTCAGTTAGAATTACTATTATTATTATTATTATTATTATTCCATATTTATAAAAAATACATTACAATAGAAACAATTTTAATGCATGGTTTAATAAAATTTAAATAGACTTTCAAAACAAAAAAAAAACAAAAAACAAAAAAAAAAGCATAAATTTTATTACATATTTTTGAAGTATCTTAATAGACAACTATTTATGACACTAAAAATCTAAAACAGCTGCACATAATGAAAACTTGGAACCTAACTATTACAAAAGAACTTGTTTAATCTCTTGTAGGGCCAGTGGTACATTATTTATATTTATACCGCTTAATTTTAATCAAAATTTTTTATAATAATTTTTGATCAATTTAGGTTGGAAAAAAATACGAAATAACATAAAAATTGCATTTATTTATTTTTAAATGAAATTGTTCGAAAGTTGAGATTTTTTTTCAACATTACAACGCCAAAATTGTTTGTCCAATAAATACAACATAGAAAATCAATATCACATCAATTTGAATAATTTTCTGACTTAACAATTTTTCAATCAAAGCACATCAAAAACTCTCATAAATGACTGTAGAAAAAAAAAAAGTTTTGATAAGCAAAATCAAAAAGAAGAATTAAATAAATATTACAATGTAAGTGACGGAGGAAAAAAAAATCCAGTAGAAGCAGAGCTTATTGATTTTTCGCCGATAGAGTCTCTTTGCATTTAAATATTATGCACTCAGATGAATTTTATGTATTTCCAGTCTTTATGCGAGTAATAAAAATCTATTTGATATGCAAAAGATTAATGCATTAAATATATAGTCTGCCATTAAGAACATTATTATCATTATCATTATCATTATTACTATTACATATTTTAATAATTATTTTTAATAAATAACCATAATGCATCACGATAAAGTCGGTGAATATATTTTATAAATCCTCTATAAGTCTAAAATCCATACAAAATTTTTTTAAAAAACTGATATGTTATTAGTATTGAACATGATTCGTATGTGTATCGTTATTTTACAGGTGGGATATCGGTATTATTTTGCCTCATGATAAATTTTATTCAAACGTATAAAATTTCGCGATATTTAAAAAAAGATATCCTGTATGGAAATACTGGTACCAAAAAATTTCTTGATCTGGAAACTGCATGTACGAATACTGTTGAATGTTACAATGTTTAACAAAAAATATAACATTGTAACAAAATGACGGCCTTCCCTAAATTTGTAAAATCTATAGATGGCGATGTTTCCGCATTCGGCAAAATTTCATGAGATATTTTGCCTTTTATTTTAAACATGAAGGGAAGAGAAGTAATTTGGCGCGATTAGAGAGTAGATTTTTTGGTGTGTGTTGGAATGTTGTCTCCCCCCCCCCCTCCCCCGAGACGTTTTGTGCTATAACAAGATTTATGAATCCTCAATTATTATCACCGTCTGATTAGTATATAGAACTGTAAATAGTATTCTGGTCGTGAAGTCTTCATTAGAAATGTGACTGTTTAAGAAGTGTTTAATATTTATCCGACGAACACCCCCCCCCCCACACACACACACACGCACAAACACACACTGGCGCCAATATTTAATAAAGAAATGCTATATATTATAATGCTAATATATTATTTGGAAAGAAATGCTATATATTATTTAGTTATGTTTTGTTATTATTATTATTTCAGGCTTCATAAAAAGATAATATAGTCAAAATATTTTTAAAACCCATTAATATAAAACTTTAACAGGATAATAAGAATTATAATTCTTTAGAGAATTTAGAGGTATACAGACAATATACAAATCTATTTTCATGGCTGTTATGACCAATAAGGTTATCGGAGCGAAAAATGCCAGCTGGTTATCGCCCAAGTAGCTTAACAGGTAAAGCATTGGCCTTGTAAGCCAAGTTAGAGGTCTGCACGGGCCGAAATTTCCAGGCCTGGGCCCGGCCCGAAAGTTAAAATTTCGGTCCGAGCCCGGCCCGGCCCGAACGAAAAAAATAATGGCCCGACCCGGCCCGGCCCGGCCCGAAAGTTAAAATTTCGGCCCGAGCTCGGCCCGGTCCAGAAAAAAGTTTAAAATTCAGCCCGAACCCGGCCCGGCTCGAGCGAATTTCTACAGAATATTGATCTTTAATCTTATGGAAGAGTTCTGACCAACAAAAAATTATATTAGTCTTTTTTTCCCATGTTTATAATCTCCATTTATGCAGAAGTGCCGTAGGGTGCGATATTTATGCTTTTAAATGAATCTTTGTTTGTTGTATGTAAATATTTCAGTTATCACTAGTATTATTAATCCATATTCCCTGTAATGGAGACAAAAAATCGAAAAAGCGGTATATGGTAAAATTTCCAAAGACGAAATCGCTTTGGAACGAAAAAAATGCATTCCCTTCTTAACAGATGTAAATGTTTAATATATTTTTTTCTCCCGTATTGTTGTATTCATTTTGCATGGATGAACATTTTAAAAGAAACTTTCAGTTTTCAGTTTAAAAAAAATTCCGTCATAATCACCTTTTTTTTTTTTTTTTTTTTTTTTTGTGTGTGTGTGTGTGTGTGTTTAATTCTATTTTAAAACGCCTAGTAATCTACGATTCTTTAAAAGGAATAAATTCTAATGTTTAATTGTAGAATAATGACGGCCTAAAAGTATATGCTTATTTTGCAGAAATTTTTGGACAAAGCCAAATATTACTGATTTATAAAAAGTCGAGAAAAGGATTTTCATATAGGAAGATTCAATAGGAACTGATTATTTTGGTCCATGAAAAATAGAAAGAATGGAATGAGTGTCGGCTTCGTACGGAAAAAAAAAGTTAGGGCCGGCCCGATACTCCAGCAAAAAAATTAAGGCCCGAGCCCAGCCCGGCCCGAAAAGATTAGTGACTAGGCCCGGCCCGAGTCTTCAGAAGTAAGGCCCGAGCCCGGCCCGAATGCCATTATTGGAGATCGGCCCGAGCCCGGCCCGTGCAGACCTCTAAGCCAAGTATCTGGGTTCGATTCCAGCCTGGTCAATTTTTCGCTCAGTTGGAAATATTCAATTCGTATGACTATTTTCTTATAACTCTATAAGATTTACAATTCGATACTATTCATTACGCAAAGAATTAGTACTTATATACAGTTGTACTTAAGGAAAATTAACCATTCCCAAACTATAATACAGCATATGCAACTCTGTTAATAATTTTTATTATAACAAAGAAATAATACGCAAAATCAATAGTCGATCCAAGCAAAATTTGGGACCTATTTGGGACATCTCTTCAGAAAAAATCCATTTGATAAAATAGATCCCCCCAAAAAATTCCTCTTAATAAAACACGCCGCTACACAAAATTCATTTAAATGAAACAGGCTCCTTCACAAAATTCCGTTAAATAATAAAGACCCTTCACCAAAGTATTCCATAAAACATACTCCTGGTTAATTATTTTTATATTGCCATGTTTTAAAATGTGCATTTTACACAGAAAAGTTCACCAGAAATGAAAACTTTGGCAAAAGGACTTAAATAAAATTAACAAATGCTTGGTTTGGATTTCAGTAACTGGATTGCGTATTTTGTTGCAAAATGCTACTTTCCGCAAAAATATAGACCAGGAGATGATAACACAGACCTTATCAAGTTCACGGGTGAAATTTTAGAATTAGTTAAAATTTGATTCGCATATTAAAACGCAATCGGTCTGCCAAGTGATATCTTGGTGGAAAAAACACCTAAAGACGTGGTTTTAGCGGTTGGCTCGTAGGTTTACCACTGTTTTTCCCTACGCTCAGAAGTATGGAAATATGGAGAACTGGGAGCTTGAAAATGCAATAATAAACCTACGAGTCAACTGCGAAAATTGGGTTTTCCCACCAAGCTATGACATGGCAGACCGATTGAGTTTTAATATGCGAATCAAGTTTTAATTAATTCTGGAATTTTAGCTGTGCGCTTGATGAAGTGACGACCTATGCTGTCTATACCAAATTTCACAAAAATAAATTTTACTTTTCACAAAATAGATTCCAAGAAAAAATCCCAGCATAGACTCTTGAATATATACGGCACATTTTTAATGCACAGTCTATAATAAAACTCTAATAAATTATGACGATTTACTATTTTATATTTTTCAAGTGCGTTATAGACACAAACTATTTATTACAATAAAAATCAAAAGCAATTATACATAATAGAATCTAACCATTCTAAAATAATCTCTTTAACAGAAAATCAATACATCACATCTGTATGGATTATTAGAAAAAATGTTTTTTAATCAAAACAATAAACAAATTAATAATTAAAAAAAACTCTCATAAAAACTCTGAAAAAAAAAAAAAAGGTTTTGTAATATTCGAAATCCAAAAAGAAAAATTAAATAAATAATAGAATGCCAAAAAGAAGAAAGAACGAAAGAATAGCTGAGAAAGAGCTTATTGATTCTTCACTGAGTCTCTCTGCATTTAAATATTATGCACTCAGATGAATTTTTTTCTTTATCTTCAGACTTTATACAAAAGAAAACAGTTCTATGTACATTAAGAGATATATATATTTTTAATCTTTATTATTATTATATTTTTAATTGGATTACTTTTAATAAATAAATATGATCAGAAATTCAGTTAATATTCTATTATTTACTTTATAATTTATGAAAGTTAATAAAGCTAAAAATTTATTAATATTGTTTGCTATAATATCTAATTCTGTTTAATAAATCACTGTTACAGATTATAGATAACTCGTTTAATAGTTTTTAATTTATATCTATAAGATACTTGGAAAATAAATATTCCGATTATATTATATTTTTGTGAGTATAAAATATTTATCGCACAAAAAAATCTAAAATAGTTGTAATACAATGAAACCTAATCGTGACTAAACAATTTGTTCAACAGAAAATCAATATCACATTTATTTGGATAATTGTTTGATCATGCACTTTTCAATCAAAACAAATTAAGAATGCTCACGAAAAATTGAAGATGAAAAAGGCTTTTTGATAAATGAAATAAATGAAAGGAATTAATTATTAAATAATACGATGCAAGTGGGTAAAAAAAGAAATTTCAGCAAAGGCAGAATTTATTGATTCTTTACCAGCAAAGCCTCTCTGCATTTAAATGTTATTCACTTAGATGAATTTTCTTTTATCTCTAGCCCTTATCAGATGAAAAGCTGAAGAATTGAGTTTTATCAGAACAGTTGCCATTTTCTTTGCGATAATATGGGATAGCAGACGATATGTAAAAAAAGAAGCGAATACATGAAACAGAAAAATGATAATCACTTATTTTTTCAACTAATCACGAGTGGTCTTGTTCCGCACAGTAATATACAAAATCAATTGTACTGCAAAATTTGTGAAAATGGAATCGCTAAGATCTGGAAAAGATGACTTCTCGTAAAGTTCGTATCAAAGAACATTAGAGAGTTTTTTAAAGTACAATCGTCAAGCAACAGCCCTGTCAAGACTCAACGAGAAGCAAGATATTCAAGTTTATTTCGAAGATGCAAAAATTATATGTCCCTTGAAGAATTACAGTGAATTAATCATCCGAGAATCAATGGAAATTTTTATTAAAGAAAATATTGTTTGTAATGACGTTTTATCCAACAACATATCCAGAATTTGAATCAGTTTACTTAAAGAAACATAATACAAGTAATATTCCACTTTCCTCAATATCTAAATTTTATTTTCTCAATGTTTTCCGGATCTAAAAATTGACTTTCACTTTCACTCCTTTTGACATCAATTACGTGACATTTGAAAATTATGATATTAATATTTGTATTTTTATATTATTTGTCAACGTCTGTGTTTACAATCAAAAGTACTAAGGATTAAAGTAATTTAATACCTTTTTTAATTTTTTTGTCATCTTTTTAAGTAATTTACACATAGTGTAATTTTAAGTTCGGAATAAATCCGTTAACTCAGAATTCCAATATAGAAAAGTTTCGTTTGATAAGTTTTAGTGCAATTATCCCCTAAAAATTTTTCTTCCAAAGTCTCATATACAATCTTTAATTTAATAAATATCATGTAAATGGTCTGTATAGGCTTATTAAATTAAAAATACTGGGAGTCTTACTCCAAGCTGCGCGAATTTTGGTTGATAATTTTGAAAGTACTTTTAAGTCAAAATCTTAGATTATTAATGAGAATCTCTCATGATAGATTTAAACTTGAAAAAAAAAAAAAAGGCTTTAGGATAAACGAAATCACCAAAGAATTAGAGAAATAATACAATGGAAATGGAAATAAAATAAATTTCAGCAGAGGCTGAGCTTATTGATTCTTCAGTCTTTCTGCATTTAAATGTTATGCACTCAGATGAATTTTCTTTTATCTCTAGCCTTTATTCGATGAAAAGCTGAAGAATTGAATTTTATCAGAATAGTTGCCATTCTCTTTGCAATAAGATGGGACTGCAAACGATATTTCAAAAGAAAAGAATACATTAAACAGGAAAATGATAATCATTTTTTCCCCCAAATAATCACGAGTTGTCTAGTCTGGCACAATAATACAACAAATTATCTGTACAGTAAAACCTGCGAAAAAGGAATCCTTGGGAATCAGGGGGAAAGTCCGTTTTAGGCAAGTGAAATTGATTTTTTTCCCTTTTGAGACAGAAATTCCAATACGAACAAGTTCTGTTTGATACGTTTTAAAGTAATTATCTTTTAAAGAAAATTTTTGTGGCATCTCAAATCAATTTGAATGAATTTTTGTTCATAATTTTAATGCCGTTTAAGTAAAAGACATATAGAGTAATACTAAGAAACGTGCATAATATATTTAAAAAAAAAAAAAAAAAAATCATGCAAACGAAATCAATAAAAAGGAATAATTAAATAAATAATGCAATGCAAGTAGAAAGAAAGGGAATTTCAGCAAAGGCAGATCTTATTGATTCTTCACCAGCAAAGTTACTCTGCATTTAAATGTTATGCACTCAGATGAATTTTCTTACATCCCCAGTTTTTATCAGATGAAAATCTGTAGATTTGAGTTTTATCGGAGCAGTTGCCATTTTCTTTGCGATAAGATTAAATTGCAAACGATAAACGATATTTCAAAAAGAAACAAATATATGAGACAGAAAAGTTATAAAACGAACATTTCCTCATCTAATCACCAATTCTCAAGTCCCTCACAAGTAAAGCAGGAGGCGATGTGTGTGTGTGTGTGTGGAGGGGGGGGGGGGAGAGAAGGGAAACTAAGGCAGACACAGAAAGGACTCCAAACCTATATACAGTTAGAAAAAAAATGTTTCTTGATATAAAAATAAGTGACATGACAATGGACAACATCATAGAATAATCTCTTCCAATTTGCTAACAATTACGTAAAGCTTCATCTCTAGAAATCTCAGAAACATAATCCATTTTTGAGATTTAAAAAAGCATTAATAAAAAAAAAAGTTTCTTTTGCTGTCACAAATTTTCGGAAAGGTTTTCAAATATTTTTTATAATGTATCAATCAGTTATCTTAAACCAGAAGATATGTTTTTCGAATGTTCTGTTCGGAGAAAACTGGTTTTATAAACTGATCTTTAAATCTCGGTGACATATTTATTTCTAAAAAATGTTGCAGTGAAGAATGCTTTTCAGAACTGTGGGTAACTCGAGTAGAAGGAGATAGTTGTATACTTTTGTTCGTGCTTATGTTGCATTACATTGCGTCTGTCTATCCGCCCGTATATAACAGAGCAAAAACTATCCAACCTAATCATTTGAAATTTAAAATCTATAATTGTTGCATAATTTTGTCGAGTCATTTCAAATTTTATGAAAATCGGATGTACAGTTTAATTACAGGGACAATCAAAATTACTCCGCTACATTATGGCCAAAGAGAAAAAATAGTTTCAAGTACATTTTAATGATGTTATACTTTTTCGAATATAAAAAAACATATGCATCTATGAATATGTACTACAATATACATTCTGTACAATCTCTGATACAAAGAATATATTTGTTTATAGAATAGAATATATAGAATAGAAAGATGTATAGAATAGAAAGATATGTAGAATAGATATATAGAATAGATATATAGAACAGAAAGATATTTGTTATTTAGTTACAAGGCAAAACAAAATTATTCCATTACATAATCGTATAGGGGCTAACATTGTTTGGAGTGCATTTAATTATATTAAATTATTTCATGGTTTATGGAATTGATGTACGTTGCTGAAGTTTAAAGTTACTTCCTATATAATAGAAAGTAGATAGTAATTACAAGGATACGCAAAAGACTTCGGCTACTATAGTGTATCCGAACTACTTTATACTATTACACTAAAACATAAATATATTTAAAACTGCGCTATAGTACAAACGCACATCATTTTCTTTTCTTTTCATTTTTATTTTCTGAGCATTATAAGTATTTCTAATGTATTTAATATATTTAATAATATTTCCGATACATAGACGATGTATAAACAATTTTGAAACTATGTTGGGAAAAACAAAATGTCAAACTAATATTTTTTGGGGTAATGAAATTTCTTAAATGCACAAAAATACTTAAAGATAGATAGAAAGCATTTAAGACGGATTTATTTATTAAATTTACATAATTAAAACAGCATCTTTTATATTATTAATTTTTAATATGCAATTGTCAATTTTTACATTTTAAAAATTTGGCTAATTTTTAAAATGGATAATTAAATTAAAACAAATGTAACCAGATTTAAGATAATGATTTATTTATTATGAATTACATAATTAACACAAATGTGATTATGTGAAATTTTACAAATGTTACGTATTCACATTCTGTGCAAAAAGATGAAGTGCATTCTATAGTCATGTAATTAAATTATTAGTTCATTTTGTGAATTTATATCAGGGAAACTTTCAATTTATTAAAGAAAATAAAAAAAAATGAATAAATAAATTTAAAAAAAAAAACTGGTGAAGTGAAATAAATTGTACAGCACGAATAATAATAATGAACACAAATAATAAAGTAACCTATTTTTACTAAACGAACTTGCATTTTCGCTAAAATTTGATCCGTAACAAAGAATCCCCACCCCATCTCCTTGTCTTTCATCGACAATGCTTCTTAATCTTCAGAAAACCAACATCTTAAAGAAATTACAGCTTAACAAAACCTTATTACAGAATAAACAAAATTATCAGCTATAGCCAAAATTATTTTTGCTAAAATGTACTTAGCAATCGAGAAATTGCGTTATCCGGCAACCTATAAAATTTATATTACAAATTAACTTAAAAGATAATGAGAACAACATTCTTTAACCATTTTTAATTAAAAAAACAAATAAAGAAATTAAATAATACGCAATATAAGGAAAGTAAATAATAAAACAATCCTTTTCCTAGAGCAAAAATAAGACAAATCATCCCCCACTCCTACCCTTTCATTTATAATGCTCCCAAGTGAAACTAACATCACAACAAAAGTACAACTTGACACAAGTTTATTACCGAGAGAACAAACTTATCAGCTGTAGTCAAAATTAAATTTGCTAAAAAGCACTTTGTAACGGAGAAAACTGTGTTATTTTCCGACCTACAAGAACTCGTCGCCATTTTGTGACGATCCCCTAACGGGACTATGAAGAGAACAAGGCGCCAAGTCGGCACCGTAAAGTGGTTCTTCTTCTCTTCCTGGTCACCCCACTCCTTCTCTCTCTCCCTTGCCTCTCGGATCGTCTGCGCTCGCAGCCTCCTTCCTCCATTCTTCCCCTCTGCGCATTTCAATCCTCTCTCCCTTCGCTCGATCTTACACTGTTTATCACTTTATTATTTTTTTTTTACTAAGAGATAATCTGTATATTTTTTTACGCGATTTTTTTTCCTTGTATCATTCTTAATGTTTTTATTATTCTATCGCAGCAGTAGCGATGTCGCAAATTACAATTAATCTTCAAAATTCGTTCTCTTTGGCCCATGCATTCGGGGGAGAAAAATGAAGAATAAGAAAAAAATGAAATGAAATGAAGTCAGAAAAAATAATAACAAATCGAATTTGAAGCATAGCAATTTTCTCACTTCGTTTCATTTAGTATGCCTATTATTTTTCGTTAGAAGACGTTTCAAGTTTTCAACATGATATTAAGCGTGAAAAATATCCCACATGCTTTGCTTTTTTTTCCAGCTTTATATTACTTTTATTTTTTGTTAATATTTCCAACCGACAGAAAAATCGAAAACAAATGAAGCGGTCATAAAATAAGAATCAAATGGAAGTTAAGAATTCCAAGATGATAAACAATAAGCATTTTTTTTTAGTTATGCCATAAAATATTTTTTTCTCACTTAAACTGCTTTAACAGAAAAAGTGCTGTAATAAATACATCTATTTTCATTGGGGAAAAAAAAGGTGTATTTGGGGGGGGGGGGGGGTTATAAAGAAGTAGATCAGTATTATGCTGATATAGATCGGATAACACGAAATAAACACCGACTTTTTTTTCTTTTTCGAAAATAGTGTTATATAAAAAGCGTTCTTTGAGATGCATAAAACATATTAAGAAATAAATAGAAATGCACTCCATTTCACAATTGCTGTTTTATTAGCATGCAGAAAGTTCCAATAAAATGAAAACTTCATATATATAAAATTGACCACTAAAACAAGGTATTTTATATATATAGATTTCATGATTTAAGTCAAATACATTTTTTAGGACAATTATAAATTTTATTGCCAAAAAAGCGATTAACTCGCCAAAATATCTACTTGCTTTGGCGGAAGACAAAAAAAGAAAACTTATGCGTCAGACTAGATGGTGTTAGTTGAAATTATAATATGCACGTTTTATTTTTGAAACGAATAGTTTCAAATCATGTCTTAACTATTTGATGTTTTTATTTTTATTTATTCATTTTTAAGGCTTTTTTCCCTTTATTTTTTATCCCTACACCTTTTTTAGATGTTTTAGTTAATGTTTTTCCAGACTATTTAGTTTCTTAATTCATTAACTCAATGGTATTTTTGAAAATTACAATTATTAGCAAAAATTTAGTAAGGAGTTAAACTGAATTGTGATTTTTATTGAGTTTTTTATGTTTTATTCAGTGTATTTATATATTTATTTGACATTGTTTAGTAAGAGTATTATTATTTGGGTTTTAATTATTATTACTTCATTCATTATCTTATTTTTTAAAATTATTATTATTTAATTCCCAGTGAAAAATGACATCATTTTATCATTTTATTTTATTTTTTTATTATTATTATTATTTAATTTCATGTGAAAAAGCATGTAATTCTTATCATTTTATTTATTACGCATTTTTTAATTACTATTATTTAATTCCATGTGAAAAAGCATTTAATTATTATTATTATTTTACTTTTTAATTATTACTATTTAAAATTCATGTGAAAATTTTTCTAATAAATAAAAGAGTTTATGAAAACAAAATGCATCATTTAATTTATTTATTTATAAACACTGAATATCTCATTAGTAAACGACAAATTTAAGACTGAATTTAAATATATATATATATATATATATATATATATATATATATATATATATATATATATATATATATATATATATATATATATATATATATATATATATATATATATATATATAAGCAATAATTATACCGCATAGGAGTAAATATTAGTCAAGTAAAAACACACATAAAAAAAAAAATCTGAATCAACAAAGGAATTATGGTTTCAAATTTTCAGGGAAAAAAAATCGAAAATTTGTGCTACTTTCAAACTGCACACAGATCTTCATTACATTGAAAAGCGTACAAAATTCAAAATCTACTCTCTAAAATTAATTAATATTTCCACATATCAAAATTATTGAATTCATGTGTGCTCAGTTCTTGACACAACCTGTAACAGTTTGGTTATAAATTTTAATAGCGGAACATACAATTCGCATTCGAACATTAATTCTGTCAAACATGACTGACAAAGAATTAAAGGGGAGAAAAAAAAAATCATCTCGTTCACTGACCCGATTCTTTCCGGTTAGTTCATCCTACTCATCCATGTGAATTGTTCTCGCGGATGACGTGATTTGCAGTGATAAGGTGCGTATACGGGTAAACGAGCACGGCATCGGTAAATACAAACCCAGTTGACACATATATGCCAATATTCAGAAGTAGCATGTGATGTACTCATCCAGCATCCACATTTTCAGTTGCGATATATATATGCTAATAATGTGAATCCATCTAATGAATATGCTACCTTAATAACATATTTGGGTCAATCTTTTCTGTCCGTCTATTCCTGCCCCCCCCCTTTCCCCTCCACCCACATGCATACACAGATATTCCCCGTTTTAACTTTTCGAACACATAATGTGAAGAAAGCATTGTAATCATGATTTGCATGTGTATGTGTGAATACGATAATTCCTAAATGGTATTTCCAATTTAGGTTCTATTTATGTTATAGATATACAGTAAACTCTCTGTAAGGCGGAAATCTGTCTAACTCGGAATGATTTTCAAGTCTCTGCGAATCTATAGACTTAGAGTAAAGTTTGTCCAAATTGGAATATTGTCTACTACGGAAAATTTTCACGGTTCTGATCGATTCCGCATTAGACAGTCTTTATAGTAGTTATAGAGAAAAAGAATATGTTATAGAGAAGGGCTGCCCAAAGGCGGTCGCCTTGGTGCTCTTTCATAAGGATAAACATAAATTTTTTAAAATGCTATTTTAAAACGAAAATAATGTTTGGATATACATTTTAAATTGTTATTAAAAAGTTTCTGACTCCTTTCCCTTCCAAATCTATTACGTGGCTCTTACCGCGTTAATCTCCCCGCTAATTTTACATAGAATTTATGAATCGTAGAGACCTCATGTCTATCACAATAAAATACGTGTTCAATATAAGATGCGTGTAACACATAAGACTACACTACCGCTACACAGGGCGTTATTACCGCAAGTGCAAACTTTTGTCAATACTTACAAATAGTAAATGTTTGCTGTATTTATTGCAAAAATTTTGCATTTAAATAAGGAGATGATTAATATACAAAAATTCTGTTAGAAGTTAGCTCCTAATCATAATTAAACTTTGCCGACTACAACAGTGATATAATTGTTACATGATACAAGATATATTAATAATGGCGTACTTCATTTTTTGTAACTAAATGAAAGACGCCCCTGCTAATGAAAGGTCGGGCAAGTCTGTTATAGAGTACTGTCGTAAAAACTGTACATATCTTCGTAAAAATTTCGCCGTTGAATTAGAGATTTAAACCATTTATTAATCATTTTCCAGCTATTTTGCGATCAGTGTCAAATTTTCTTCAAAAATCACCAATAGTCACCTCACATCATTATAATAATAGTTAGTACTAGAGGCATTCAAAAATTTATAATAATGATAATAACTTGTCAAATATGAACTACATTTTCCCTTTAAATAAAAATCTTGATGGTTAAGGTAAATCAATAAATAAATAGGAAATTACGCTAATCTAAAAACCTTCAAAAATTCCCTCTAAAGAAATTATAAAAATAGCGTTAAAAAAAATAAAATAAATAAACGCAAAATTCCCATTCCTTATTTTACACAATTCTTATATGAACATTGTACTCTAGATACCATATCACTCGCTCATGCGAGATCAATTGCAACTTCCCAAAAAGATAGAATCAATGTAATTACGACAGCTCAACTCAGCATTTCCTTTCGCTGACTTATTTTTAGCTCTGTTTACGATTACATAACGTAAGTACATATGACGTAAAAAATGAAGACGGCAAAATTGTACAAGCTTTGAATAAGTAAACAGTGAAATAAAGAAACAAAGATACATTTACAGCTGCAAGATGCTGAATGGGTAAAATAAAGAATTTTCTGTTTATGTAACAGTTCATGTAACTGTTAGGTTACTTAATTTTACTATCTTTAGTTTGAAGCAACTCGAGTGTTACCAATACGTAAGGATGATTTCTTATTTTATCATTTTGTCAGTAATAATAATTACATGTGTAATCAAAATAAAAACTGTAGATCCATTACAAAAGAGTAATTAACTATAAAAAGAACAAAAGGAATATTTTATAGGCGTGAAAAATGCAATAAAAATATTACGAAATGTTAGAATATCTATAGAATTCGATTCATTCACAAGATGTTTGATATTAAAATGGGAGATACAGCAGACGATCTTTCAAGATAAAGAAACATGCTAAGGGATACCAAGTACTGAAGTTTTTGTAGTAAATTGTCAATAGGAAAAAATAGTGCAAAATATTTCAAAGTACAAATAATATCAATTGATGAAGTCTGTAAACATAAATAAACTAGCTAGTTCCATTACAAAAAAGTAACTAATTGTACAAAGAACAGCGAAACATTTTATAAACGTAAAAATGCATTAAAAACATCACCAAATATTAACATATTTATAGGTTTCTGATTTGAGGCCACATCTTAAATCCTTTTTATATAAAATTTCGTTTAACCTCAAAAAGATAAACAAATAACAAACCAAATAATAAATGCGATTTGTGTGAATATGCAATTAAAAATATTATGAAATTTTAGAATATTTATAGTAATTTTCCAATTAGAAAAAAAAAACTTCTAATTTAGAAAACGAATAAAAAGCATAACAATAGTAATGCTTTTTTTTAACTATTAGCTTGAAAATAAAAGTATTTTTCATTTAACCCCATATAGCGCGGAGTAAATCTGTTTGAAATAATTAATTTACACCAGAATTTATAAACAAATTTATTAGAAAATAAGAACTTGCTTATTTACAGGAATGTTACAAAAGAAAAATTTCAATTAAATATTCATGGTGCCAGTATAATTAAAATGAAGTATCCCTTTTTAAGGACACCGCGCCGGAAGGGTTAATAAATGCTACAAAATAATACTTCAGCCTATTGCACGTCACATCTCTTAAATATTTTTTTGAAACACGTTTTTAGGTTCAATAATCAAGTAAATAATGAATAATAAATAATAAAAACATTTGACCTAAAAAATTTAAAACTTAGTAGACGATATATATATATATATATATATATATATGTGGGATCCATTCACAAAGCCCTTAGTAACAGCTGCGGCAATGAACTTTCTATTGCTGAGTAAGCATCTGGAGGCTCGTGATGAGAACCCTATCATCGCGACTAACGGTAAAATTGTGATGGTGTAAGTGGTTTTTTTTTTGAGAAGAGGACAGATGCTCGCGGAATTCAGCAGAGAACAGACGGTTCTGTAGCTGTCCGCATATTTTACAGCGAAACCCAGGTCAGACGGGCCTGTGGGTAATGGAATAACAGCAAGCTTGGATAGGCAGACGGCCTGTTCATGTACGTTTTTCTTATTTTTGCAAATCCATAAAATTGTACATAATTGTGTTCCAGTCTATATAATTGTGATAACATAACCCAGAACATTAAACTAAGTTTTTTCACCAAAAAAAACGCCTGGGCCAATTTTTTTTACCCTAGACACCACTTCAGAGCAATTCAAACTTTTACTACAACGTGGGGTGCTCGCCCTGGATCAGTTTCTGGAGAAATTTGAGGAAAGGATTAGATGAGAGAATTCCCCCCCCCTCTCTCGTAAGACGGTCATCGTCGTCAACCAGCTTCAACGGAGTGAAACTTGTGGCCCCCTCCCTTCCGTAGACAGTCAGCGCAGATGTTGGGTCAGTCTTCAGGATCTTTCAGCAAGGAGCGCCTCGCTTTGAGGTTATGAATCTTCGGAAAGAGAAAAGAAAAAAGAGAAAAACCTGTGTTTTCCCCCTGCAACTACAAAACAGTTTTATCGTAAGAAAAAAAAAAAAAGAAGAATCAAGAAGCCGCTGTTGTGTTTTGTTTTTTCATCTAGTGGAAATTTTTTAAAAAAAAAAGTCTGCTGTGCTTTTTTTTTCGCAGACTGTTGATATCTATGATAAATTTTTTAATAGTCTGCTGTGTTTTTTTTTTCGCAGACTATATTTTTTTTTTCTCTTTTTCAAAGTGAAGTTGAACGTACAAAGTGAAGTTGAACGTACAAAGTGAAGTTGAACGTACAAAGTGAAGTTGAACGTACGTAGTGAAAAAGCCTGCTGTGTTTTTTTTTTGCAGGCTATCTATTTATTTATTTATTTTTTTAAAAACATGCCAGCCGTCGTACTTGCATAAATTTTTTTTTAGATTAAAACAAAAAAAAAAAAAATATCCTCTGGTAAAGTAAGTGCTATGTGAAGTAAGTGCTATGTTTATAGATATATATATATGTGTGTGTGTAAACAATTATTGAAATATATATATAAAAGGGTATAAAATATATTGATATATAGATATATTTTTTATTATTATATGTGCATTGATATTATTTGGTTTTATGTGTTAAAAAAAAAAAAAAAAAAAAATTATTATGAATCACTTAATTAGATCGAAAAAAATAGATCTGATTACTTTGGTGATCGAATTGGGCCTGAACCCGCCCGAGAATGCAACTAAAAGTGTATTGGCTGATATGGTGGTTAAATCAGATGGGTATGATGAAGACTTTGTTAAAAATTTGCTTAGTGGGATAGTTAGTGAACGCGAGGAGGAGGAGAAGAATTTAAAAGCTAAAGAAACGGAAGATCGCGAATATCAATTAAAGATATTAGAATTAGAGAATAATAAAGCTCAAGTAATAAATTCAGCGGCAATAGGGAAAGGTCCCGATGTTTTAAAACTGTTAAAAAGATACGATAATGAGGAGGAAATTAGTGTTTATTTAACCTTATTCGAACGGCAGGCAAAACGGTTAGAAATTCCTAAGGAAGAATGGGTAACATATATTCTGGCATTACTACCGCTCGACATAGTGAGTTTAATAAATCGTGAAAGTGAGGAAAAATCGAACGAATATGATCACGTAAAGAAAATACTATTAAGACGTTTTAAACTTACGCCCGAACAGTTTCGACAAAAATTTTTCTTACATAAGAAGGAAAATTTAGCATCGTGGAAAGATTTCTCGTTTGAACTTTCAAATTTTTTGAATGAATGGTTAGAGGGATTACAAATATCAACGTTTGAGGAATTAAAAAATATTCTAATTATTGAACAAATTAGGAGAAAGTTGTCATTTGAAATGAAACAACATTTTTGTGATGAATTACCCAAAATTACAAATTTAGAGGAATTGACAGGTAAGTTGGATGATTTTGAAACTGCCCGAATTAATTTGCGGAAAGATGAAACCAAACATCCAAAGATGGAATTTAAGAAACGCCTAAATCAGGGTATTGAAAATAATAGAGTGTTTCACCGAAATGATACGAGTCGTGTATCATATGAAAAAAATTTCACGGGTGCGCAGAAAAATTCAAATGAAAAAATTCGCTGTTTCAATTGTAATGAATTGTCCCATATATCGAAACACTGCCCCCGAAAAAAAGAAGGCCCGATTTGCTGGAGGTGCAAAACACCTGGTCACAGATCTGACCAATGTACATATAATTCCGCAAAAAATGCGAATGCAGCCGTAAGCAATACCTCGAATTCGTTAGATAAAATAATGAAAAATGTGAGAATTCTAGATAAAAATATAGAAAGTCTTGTTGACACAGGCTCCGATGTGAACATGTGTAGTAACGAAATTTATAAAACTTTGGGATGCCCTAAATTACACGACAACGATTTAGTGTTATCAGGAATTGGAGGTAACCAAATTACTCCCCTAGGATTCATAACAGTAAATATTGAAATAGATGGCTATTCAGTAAATGCAGATTTATACATCGTAAAAAATTTGAATCACTCCATAATTTTGGGGAATAATTTTCTAAAACAGTTAACTTTCAATATTACAGAAAAGGGATTGCAAATTACGGGGAAACGGAAATTAAGGGAAGTGAGAGTAAATTACGTCACTGCGGTTCCACGAGAACAAGTCGTGACAAAAATCAAGCGCGTCAGCTATATTACACCCAGATTTCTTACGATGTTGCGGTCAGAAAATCAAAACAGTCCCATGGTAGAAAAGATTGCTTCGACAGCTGAATGTGTGGGAAAAGAACAAATTAAACAGAATGAGACAGCTTTAGACTGCAGTGAAAGCGTAAACATGCAAACAAGCATTCATGAAAATAAATTATTGGAAATTGAACCGTGTTTAGACTTAACAAAAAATACAGAAATTTATTTAGCTGAAACAGCCGATTCGATTAATTTTCAGGAAATTGAAGTAAATCACATTTCAAACAAAACCATCAAAAAAGAGCTAACAGAATTGATCTCTAATTATAAACCAAATAAAATTAAGGATACGGAGTTGAAAGTAAACATAATATTAACAGATGATATTCCGATAGCACAACGACCGCGTAGGTTAGCATTTCCAGAACAGGAATTTGTCGACAAACAGATAAACGAATGGCTGGAAATGGGAATCATAAAGGAAAGTAACTCCAATTATGCATCTCCTATCGTATTAGCGCGAAAGAAAGACGATTCTTGGAGACTTTGTGTTGATTATAGACTCTTAAATAAAAAAATAATTAAAGATAATTTTCCCTTACCGAGGATTGAGGACGTGTTAGACAGCATTGAGAGCGCGAAGGTTTTCACTACTTTGGATTTAAAAAATGGTTTTTTCCACATAGACGTAGCAGAGGACAGCAGAAAATACACAGCATTTGTCACACATAACTCTCAGTACGAGTACCTAAAACTCCCGTTCGGACTTTCACTTGGCCCTCAACAGTTTCAAAGATACATACAAGCTGTTTTTAAACAATTAATTAAAGAAAAAATAATGTTAGTTTACCTAGACGATGTCATAGTACTCGCGGAGACTGAGGAAGAGGCTCTATTGAAACTGAAACGTGTATTAGAAGTTGCATCGGATTACGGACTAGAATTTAATTTTGCAAAATGTCAATTCCTTAAACGGAAAATTGAGTTTTTAGGTTATATTGTCGAGAACGGAACTACTAGACCTTCGGAAGCCAAAACTTTGGCAGTAAAGAAATTCCCTGAACCCCGCACCCTTAAACAATTACACAGTTTTCTAGGTCTGACTTCTTATTTCAGAAAATACATCCCCCATTATGCAACTATAGCGAGACCTTTAAGTGATTTATTAAGGGCAGGAAATACATTTAAATTTGGAATTATTGAAAAACAAGCTTTTGAGACGCTTAAAGAAAAACTAGTGAACCCCCCAGTATTGCATACATTCCGACGAGGTGCTAGGCTAGAATTGCATACCGATGCTAGCGCCATAGGGTTTGGCAGTGTCCTACTACAAGAAGATGAGACCAAAAGTTTACATCCTATTTATTACATGAGCCGTAAAACTACCCCTACTCAAGCGAAATATTCAAGTTACGAATTAGAGACTCTCGCGGTAATAGAATCAGTTAAGAAATTCCGAAATTACTTATTAGGCACTAAATTTAAAATTGTGACAGATTGTTCCGCATTCCAAAAAACCATGGACAAAAAAGACATTACGCCAAAAATAGCCAGATGGGCTCTGTTTTTACAAGAGTTTGATTATGAAATTGTTCACCGATCAGGATCCCAAATGAAACATGTAGACGCATTAAGTAGAAATACAGTACTAATAGTCACCCGATCGCATGATGAATTAACATTAAAAATAAAGAATGCTCAACAAGAAGACGAACACATACAAGCAATAAAAAAATTGATTGAAAAAAATGAAAGTTCAGAATATCTTATAAGAAACGATATCGTATACAAATATGAAAATGACCGAGAACTTCTAATGATCCCTACCGACATGCAAAAGGAAATAATACGCAATATTCATAGCAGAGGTCATTATGCCGTAGTTAAAACCGAAACGCTTCTGAAAGAAAATTATTATATACCCCAACTAAGAAAACAAATTGAGAGCGTCATAGCCAACTGCGTAGAGTGTATACTTTGCAATAAAAAGCAGGGAAAAGGAGAAGGCCTACTAAATCCAATTCCCAAACAAAATATACCCCTCGAGACTTATCACATAGATCACATTGGTCCCATGCCATCTACAAATAAAAATTATAATCATATTTTTACCGTTGTGGATGCATTCACTAAATTTGTTTGGCTGTACCCTGTTAAAACGACTGCCGCTAAAGAAGTCATTGATAGGTTAACCCGACAACATGATATTTTCGGAAATCCGTCGCGGATAGTCACCGATAAAGGTCCGGCTTTCACTTCTGCCGATTTTGAAGAATACTGCAAGGAAGAGAATATAGAACATATTCCAATAACAACAGGGATTCCGAGAGGGAATGGACAAATAGAGCGCATGCACAGAATTCTTATACCAATTTTAGCAAAACTTAGCATAGAAGACCCCACTAAATGGTACAAATTCGTCGCGCCCGTACAACGCATCATAAATAGCACCGTATCGAGAAGTACCAAATTCCCACCTTTCGAACTATTGACAGGAGTAAAAATGCGGCAAAAAACCGACATGCGAATTAAAGAGTTGTTAGATGATGAGGAATTAAATTCATTCGTATCGGAAAGGAATTCTAATAGAGAAATAGCGAAGCAAAACATATTAAAAATACAGCAGGAAAATGTGAAAACGTACAACAGAAAGCGAAAAAAGGCCAACACATATAAGCTCGGTGATTTGGTGGCCATTCAAAAAACACAGTTTGGGACAGGCACCAAACTAAAGCCTAAGTTTCTTGGCCCTTATGAGATCACCACAGTAAAAAGAAACGATCGTTACAATGTGAAAAAAATTGGAGACCATGAAGGTCCACAGATGACCTCTAGTGCTGCAGATCATATGAAACCGTGGACTACTACAAACTAAAGCAAAGCAACTGTGCTTTGACATAAATGTGTGTGATTATTATTATTGTTTTTATTAGTATTTAGTATTATTTTTTGTTATTGTTATTATATGTTGTGATGAACGATAGACGAAATTTGTTTTTGGACTAATATAAGTAAATCAAGGACAGAACTGTGTCCAAGAGACAATCAAGAAAAAAAAATTTTTGACTTTAATATTATCTTGTGCATTTCATTTATTTTATTTTATTTAGTTTGTTGTGAATATTAGACGCCTGTAAAAGTCATCCGGTACCAGTTTGGTTTAAGAACAGATGATGACTGGGAGGACCCAGCACGGTCAGGTAGGCCGAGTTGTGGGATCCATTCACAAAGCCCTTAGTAACAGCTGCGGCAATGAACTTTCTATTGCTGAGTAAGCATCTGGAGGCTCGTGATGAGAACCCTATCATCGCGACTAACGGTAAAATTGTGATGGTGTAAGTGGTTTTTTTTTTGAGAAGAGGACAGATGCTCGCGGAATTCAGCAGAGAACAGACGGTTCTGTAGCTGTCCGCATATTTTACAGCGAAACCCAGGTCAGACGGGCCTGTGGGTAATGGAATAACAGCAAGCTTGGATAGGCAGACGGCCTGTTCATGTACGTTTTTCTTATTTTTGCAAATCCATAAAATTGTACATAATTGTGTTCCAGTCTATATAATTGTGATAACATAACCCAGAACATTAAACTAAGTTTTTTCACCAAAAAAAACGCCTGGGCCAATTTTTTTTACCCTAGACACCACTTCAGAGCAATTCAAACTTTTACTACATATATATATATATTAACAAAGACATATTGCAAGGAATGATACGAAAGCGTTATTAAAACTTTTGCAGTACGCTCCCAATAACAAAAAAATCGTGAGCAATAAACCTAAAAAAAAGTAATATCAGTTCGTGAAATCTAAAAAATACAAACCATTTTTCATTTTATAAAAATAATTACCTGCTGAAAACAACAACAAAACACTTTATAGGCGATATTTTAAAATTTTACTATAAAACTGTTTTATTATAATAACATGTATATTGTAATTGTTCAATAACATTTGACCTTAAAACGGGAAATTCACTGGATGACCTTTTTTAAAACAAAGAAATATAATAAAGAATGATGCTAAACATTATGTTTCCAATAGCATGAACAGTGCAAATTTAATAAAAGAATAAATATATCAGTTCATGAAATCTAAAAGAAAAATAAAAACCATTTTTCTTTAAAAAAGGGAATTAACGGCAGAAAATGACAAGGCCATTTTATAGATGATGTTTTAAAGTTTCCGATAAAATATCTTTTAACCATAGTGAAAGCCAACAATAGTGAAGCATTACTAACTTTTCAAAAAATTATTCAATAGCTTACAATTAACTATTCATGGTTTTAATTTTAGATGGCAATATATTTTGTTTTATTTTATTGATTGTAATTGTTTTTATTACAATAATATATATATATATATATATATATATATATATATATATATATATATATATATATATATATATATATATATATATATATATATATATATATATATATATATTCCCTTGTCAATTCTAACTACTAACCATAACTTTATTATATTTCGATCACGTGAACATAATGGTTGATTATTAAAGATAATAATAATAATAAAATAATAATAATAATAACAAATTGTACATATAAGATAACATAAATAAGGTTTTTTGGGGGGGGGGCGGGGGAGGAAACGTTTTGAAAAAAAGCCCTACATTATGTCTTTTAAGTTTTATAAAACAAATAAATAATCATCTATAAAATAAATAAATAAATAAACACCTACAGTCATCTTTTATATATTTTGACAAGTTATTTGACCTTAAAACGGACATTTCACTGAACGACCTTCTTAAAACAATGAAACAGGATATAGAGCGAAGGCGAATTTTAAAACTATTGTAGTAATTTTTTATTACAAATAGAGTTAAAGAATAAACAGCATAATAAATAATATAAGTTGATGAAGTACATAAAATAAAAGCAAAAATTCTATTTCCTTTTTTAAAAAGTAATCAATTATAAAAAGTACATTGGAACTTTTTATGGGCCACGTCCTTAAAAATTATTCAAAACTTGTGTTATTAAAAAAAAGAAAAAAAAATCTTTACAAGGTGTTTGACCTGAAATGGGAGCTTCAGCAGACGATCTTTTAAGATATATATATATATATATATATATATATATAAGTTATAAGGAATACCAAACACTAAAGTTTTTGTTGTAAATTTCCAATTACAAAAAATAGGGCAAAATAAATAAAAGTATAAATAATATAAATTAGTGAAGTCTGTAACAAAATAAAAACTCTACTTCATTAGAAAAAAAGTAACTCACTAGCACAAAAAGAATTTGGGGAACATTATTCGTCCACATGATGTTCGACCAATGTGAGTCTCTCAATATGACGTTTTTAAAATAGGAGGTGACAAATATTAAAAAAATATATTGTAAATTTCCATAATACGTATAATAAAAATAAATAGTATAATAAAAGTAGTGCAATTTAAAAAAAAATAAATAAATAAACAGTACTAGTTTATGAAGCTGATATAATTTAATATAAGTCTAAAATCAAAATTCAAACAACATTTAACCTTAACAAAAAATAATTAACTGTAGAAGGAACTACAAAACATTTTATAGGTCATGCCTTTTCTTTCTTTTCTTTTTTTTTTTTTTTTTTTTTTTTTTTTTAATTACACGATTTTTTTATACATAAATAATAATAATAATATACAATTTTCATCCACTGGGTATTTGACCTTATTGGGAGCCTCTGCAGATCAAATTGTAAAAATAAAAAAATGCATAAAGAGCCAAACAATCAAATTTTTGTAATTGATTTTCAATAAGAAAATTTAGTTCAAAATAAACAAAAGAATAAATAACATCGGTTTATAAAAACTGAAATCAAAATAAACGATATTCCCATTTTCAAATTCAATTAGACGTAAAAATAACAACAGAATATTTTATAGGTCACGTCTTAACGTAAAAAAATCCCATGAAACTTATTTTAAATAAATATACGGATTTTTTTTAAATTACAATATTCGTAAACAAGGCGTTTGACCTTAAAACGGAAGCTCCAGCAGTTGAGCTTTTCGAACAGAAATAAGCACGGTAAAAAGTTACACCAAATAGTAAAAAATTTCCAATAAGAAATATAGAGCAAAATAAGCAAAAGAATAAAGAATACCAGTTGATGAATATTGAAATCAAAATAAAACCATTTTAAAAAGCAATTCCTAGCAAAAAATAACACTGCAAAATTTTATAGGTCAGCCTTAAAAAAAGAAAGGAAAAAAAAAATTGTGAAAAGTCTTTTGAATATATAAGAAAAAAAAAATAATAATACAAAAATAATACAATATTTGTCCACCAGTTGTGAGATCTTAAAATGGGAACTTCAGCAGTCGAATTTTTTAAATAAATAAGAATTGTGTCAAATAGTAAACAAAACAAAACAAAACAAAAAAAAAGTAATTTTCCAATAAGAAATTTATAATGGAAAATAACATTTTTAATAAGAAAATATAGTGCAAAATAAATAAAAAATAAATAATGTCAGTTGATGAACGCTGGAATCAAAATAAAGCTATACTTCTTTTTTTTTTTTTTTTTAAGAAGCAATTAACTGTAAAAAGAACAGCGGAACATTTTATAGGTCACGTCCTAAAAGAATCATAATAATCCTAAACTTCTTTTAAATGCATAAAAAAAAAAAAAAAAAAAAAAAACAATACAATATTTGTCCACCAGGTGTGAGATCTTAAAATGGGAACTTCAGCAGTCGAGTTATTTAAATAAATAGGAATTGTGTCAAATAATAAAAATAAAATTTAGTAAATTTCCAATAAGAAATTTATAATGGGAAATAACATTTCTAATAAGAAAATACAGTGCAAAATAAATAAAAAATAAATAATGTCAGTTGATGAACGCTGGAATCAAAATAAAGCTATACTTCCATTTTAAAAAAAGCAATTAACTGCAAAAAGAACAGTAGAACATTTTATAGGTCACGTCTTTAAAAAAAAAAAAAAAAAAAAAAAAATCCTCAACTTCTTTTACATACATTTAAAAAAATTACAATATTCCTCCACAAGGTGTTTGACCTTAAAATGGGAGCTTCAGCAGACGACCTTTCCAATGCCGCAAAAATGGAAAAGGGGGTGAGATTGAAGAAGAAGAAGAACGTAGCCTTTAAAAAATAAAAAGAACAGAACGACCTCACTAAAATGCATGGAAAAAGGGGGGAGAAGCTGGAATTGTTAAAAGGACTCCAACCCCATCTTTTTTAAAACCCGGAAATGGATTGTGGGGCTTGGAAGGTTTGTTTGGGTTTGAATGCCGTTCAGACAGCGAACAGATTGTAGAAACTGATGGGGATTTCTATGCAATTGGTTCAGGTCAATATCAAACAAGCAGCTGTTCAGTGCTGTTTTATAAAACTGCTTATTTTTTTTCCCACGTGGATATTGATTGCATAAACATTTTTTAAGAAAACAGTTTACAGAAATTGAAACAAAATTATATATTTAAATTTTTATTTTAATTTCCAGTGTAAAAATTTAATAAATTTACTGCAAATTTTGCAGAATGCAAGTATATATACTGAAATGCGTCTTAATTTTGTTGACGTACCAAATTTAACGTATTAACTTAAAAATAGTTAATAAAAGTACTTTTTTTTCCATACGTGGATATTGTTTGCATAAAAATTTTTAAGAAAACAATTTACAGAAACAAAAAATATTATGTATTTGATGTTTTATATTAATTTCTGATATAAAAATTTAATAATTTTATTTCACATTTTCCAGAAAGTAAGTGTGTTTTGAAATACTTCTTATTTTTTTTACGTACCAAATTTAACTTATTAAGGGTGTATTTTGATTCAAACTGCCTATTTTCCGATTTATTTTTGAACTCATTATTGCTCTCAAATACACCAAACTTTCAAAATCTCTTATTTGGAAAGTACACAAGGTGCCGTAATTGTCGATTCTTTGATAAATGCAGAAAATATTGCAAAAAAAAGCAATCAAAAACGGCATTTCGAACCGATTTTTCCCAAGCGGGAGATTTGAGAACGAAAAAAGGGGTCATACTGAGAAGATAGTTGTTTATAACTCAAATTCTAATGAATTGAGCGTAAAAAAAACATCACTCGGCACCTCATACGTCCCTTCAAGAATCCTCTCAGCAAATTTCATGTTTCTACGTTTAAAAATGTGTCTGAAATTGTATCGGAAAATTTCGAGCTGTTGAAGATGGAAAAGCGTTTTTTCGAATACACCCTTAACTTAAAATCAGCGAGAACAGAAGTGATTTCAAAAGCCAGTTATTATTATTATTATCAGCATTTACAAAATGATTATCACACGAAAATACAAAATATGTAATAGATCTTTTATAGTTAATTTTAGACGTTAAACTTAAATAGCAAACAAAAAACTAACAATTTAATCTTTTTGTTATATATATATGTATATATATATATATATTTTTTTTTTTCAAAATGTAAGTTGTACACAGACAAATTACTAAATTTAATAATGAATATAATAAAGAAATTGATTTAGCTTCAATTATTTAATCATTTTGGTTTTTATCTACTGTCTAAATATAAATAAATTAATGAAACATGAATAAATTGCAGTACTTTTAAATTATTTAGTTTTATAATTTTAAGATCTCCGTATCATTAAAATACACCATTACCAATCATCACAAACAAACATCATTAAACTCTAAAACACGTCCGAGCTCAAATCCGAGCCTATAATCTCAGTTAGTCGTAGCCAATAAAATGTCGACATCCGTTAGCGAGCTCATATAATTGAGTTTGAAAATGAGATGTAACGGGAACCGGCGCAATTTCCTATACGCATATGTGACTGGGAGGATGCTCGTAAACCCTCTGACTTTGTCTCCATCAACAGAACGCAAACATACTTGCAGCACGACAAGCAGCATTTTTATATCTATCTCTCTTTCCCTCCACTTTGTCTATTTTTCGGTGGCAGAGAAGCAAGTTGCTTTCGGGAAAATAACACTGAAAATATATACAAAGCAGGTCCTTTCTTTTTCCACCATTTTTTCTCCCATGAATATGAAGTTTACTTTGTTAAGTTGTTGCATAGCTGAACAAAATATGATACCCACTAAAAAGTAATTCTATAAAATTAAACAGTATATAACCTCTTCCGCGACGGGAGCCTTTTATAAAATTTTTAATGTTTTGTCACCGGTTTTAAAAAACAAAAATTTGTGCCTTATTAAATCGAGAAAATGCTGTGATTTAATGAGGCAAATTTTACAGTAAAGTTTTACTGTTAGAGATAATAGTAGAGTTACAAATAGAGATTCTTAAAGGTGTATTTCGATTCAAACTGCATATTTTCCGATTTATTTTTGAACTCATTATTGCTCTCAAATACACAAAACTTTCAAAATCTCTTATTTGGAAAGTACCCAAGGTGCCGTAATTGTCAATTCTTTGATAAGTGCAGAAAATATTGTAAAAAAAAGCAATCAAAAACGGCATTTCGAACCGATTTTTCCCAAGCGGGAGATCTGAGAACAAAAAAAGGGGTCATACTGAGAAGATAATTGTTTATAACTCAAATTCTAATGAATTGAGCGTAAAAAGACATCACACGGCACCTCATACATCCCTTCAAGAATCCTCTCAGCAAATTTCATGTTTCTACGTTTAAAAATGTGTCTGAAATTGTATCGGAAAATTTCGAGCTGTTGAAGGTGGAAAAGCGTTTTTTCGAATACACCCTTAAGCCTTTTTGCGGCACGTATACGTGTCACTAGCCCCAAGGGGTTAACCTTTTCCGGCGCAGTGTGCCCACTCCCGGGCACACCTGATTTTAATTCCAAACTTGCAAACGGCACCAAGAATATTTTAAAGAAATTTCGCTTTTACAATGAAGGGGAAAATTTAGGAATTCTTAATTTCTATAAAAGTCGTTTTTGAATTCCGGTGTAAATCAATGCTTTCTTATTTTATGAGCAGAATTTGCCTGCGCCAGAAACAGGGCCGTAGCTAGAACTAAACAGCAAGGGGGCTCAAGAGAATGTAGGGGGAGCTCATAATTTTTTTTTCTCTCTCTGACGCAGAAAGATAAATTAATGCATATTCACATTGTAAGTACTATGTTTCTAATTAAACTGTTATAATAATTTCATTTTATACTAAGAAAAGAATATGAAGAATGAAAATTTTAAATGTATAACTCGTGCAATGTTAAACATCATGTTAGCTTCATATGTACAAAAATTGATGAGGGACTGATGAAACACTTATTTTGGATACAGTTTAATAATTTAGCAAAACTGTGAAAGGGTCTCAACACTAAATTAGATTTTTGAACAGAATTTCATTTGAATTTTCGGAACAGAAATCCATTTAGTGATCTTGGAATTTTTTCCAGGGGGGACTCAAAATATTTTAGGGGGGTCTGAGCCGCCCATAGCGCCCCCTTAGCTACGGCCCTGGCCAGAAAGGGTTTAAAGAACCGCCGTCCCCCCTCTCTCTTCGAATGTTAAGTTTGCTTTGTTTAGTTGTTATTCTGAGCAGCTGAATAAAAACTGTTATTCAGTAAAAACTAATTCTATAAAATTAAACTGATTTTTATGCCAATTTAATTACACAGTTTCATTGTTAACTTTGTCTTTTTTACACATAATCTGCCATTCCACCTCCCCCGAATGTTAAGTTTACTTTTATTAATCGTTATTCGGCACAACTGGATAAAAACTAAGCAACTCACAATAACTAATTCTATAAAATTAAACTGTAAATTATGTTTATACGAATCTGGGTAAAATCCACTTTAATTGGTGTACTTATTCAGGCTATCTTCCGTAGTCAAGATCTACGGCATAAAGACATGTGATGTGGTATGACGGGAATCCATGTAAATTTACTTCATTCGTAATTATTAGAATACTACATAATTAAAACGGTGTTCGTAATTCATCGCATGCAAGATTTCGTTTTCATAGATACATTGTAATAAAAAAAATGTTACGGTATAATACTAGGCAGTTGGGCTGCCAGTTTAAAACAGTAAAATTAACAGTAATAAACAATAAAATTAACAGTAATAAACAGTAAAATTAGCAAGTAATATACCGTTAAGCAATAGTGTGCGCTTTAATTTATTATAAATTCATTTAAATCATTATCAGTTACAGATAGAGGATTTTATACTTATAAAGTAACTAAAACAGCACACCTTTAATACTATAATAGCATCCCAATGTTGTAAATAAGCTTATTGTTATTATTCTGAATACATAGTTTTGCTGATTTTTAAATTAATATTTAAATTTTACAATTTACAATTTAATATATTAAAATTTACAATTTTAAAATTTTGTACTTTATATTTTTAATTTAACTTATTGACTTTTAAAAGAAAACATAAAATGTAATAGTTTGATTTTGTAAATTACATTATGATTTCAAGAAATAATAAAGCTCAACGATTTTGCAGATTTTTTTACTCTTTATGCGATTTATCACTTGAAAATATCTTCTCCAGACAAAGATAATACCTACGCCACTGTCTGTTAAAAAAAGAGAGAAAAAAAATTCGCATCGTTATACTAAAACGTTTCATTAAATCCAGTAACAATGCTATCATGAAACAAGTCAATGAATACTCTTTCCCGCTAGCGCAGGTCATGCGCAAAAAATTAAGCGCAATTTGCAACAAACTAACAAAGAAAAAAAAGTTGAATCTAGTATGGAAAAAATAAATTAAACGAAAAAAAAAAAAGATAGAAATATCACAAAAAAATAAAAAAGAATTGGGAAAAAAGTCGTTTGGCCATTCTTTGATTGGCTGACCGTTCCACACCTCCCGAACTTAAGTGGGAATAGAATCCGAAACCATTTATCTGTGCGGAGGAAATGTGAGATTATCGCCTTGCCGCAAAATTTAACCCAAGTGAGATCGAGTATGAAATAAAGAACCTCGTTAAAATGCTATTTTGTTTCTTTAGTTGAAAAAATAAAATAAATCGTAACCGATCTCACAATGAATCACCATTTTTACATCTTTAAGGAATAAAAAAAAAGATTATAAGACATCAGATATTTTTTTTTCTCTATAAATAAAATATAAAGATGTCATTTGCCTAAGAGCATAAAAATGGCGATGAAATACTATTATTAGTACTATTAATTGCGGGGGGATATTTTATTGCTATCTTCACGTTTATTGGAAAATGATATTCTTTTACATTTCATTTACGTAAATTAGAAGGTGTTTTTTTTTTTCCCTTTAATTTATATTTATGAAAATGTTTCTTTTATGCATGATAATTTACGAAAATGGAAACTTTTTTCATGTTATTTCATACGACAACAATAAGAACATTATAAATATTATGCAAATTCACATAATCATGCAAATAGATAAATTTTAAAAGAACTGGAGTTTGCTTCAAAATGATAATAATAATTAAATGTAATCTGTTGAAAGAGAACAAAATAATAAAATAAAATAATAATAAAAATACACGGACTATTTAAAAAATTTTTAAGCTTATACAAATTTAACAGTTAAATAACAAGAAGCACTATTATAAATTAAGAAATTATGCCATTATTTAAATGTACTGTTAGAAAATTATGGTACTTTATAATTAAGTAAAAGAAAATTTAGAAAAGATATGCATCAATACGAAATGTCGCAGATTAAAGAAGGAAATGGGTCGAAATGCTTTTGCTAAAATCAATCGTATAGATTAACTATTACGGAAACTGCCTTATAATCTTGTATTTAAAAATATAGTCACATGGAAACAAAGGGCGTTTAATTTCATATAGTATAAACATTATCACGAATGTTTCACAAAAAATTAAAAAGAAGTATTTTTAGCTAATACTTCAGAACATACTTTTTCGCTGTATACAGATACAATGCAATTTTTTTTTTTGTTTTTGTACTTTGATTGCATTGTTTTGCATATTCAATTTTTTTGTCGATTATACAAATAAAAAAATTGGAATGGAGTAACAAACATTATTAATAGTTTAGATAAAAAGACAGTAGATAGAAACACTAAATTTTTTCCAATTTCATAATAAAACACTGTGATTCTTAAATAATTTCATATCTGAATATTAAAAAAAAAAAAAAGAAAAAAAAAAAAAGAAAACATGAACTTCCTAAATCCAAATTGATAATTTTTATTAAATAAAACTATTATTGCAATAAATTGCGTATGAATTCATATTATAAAAAATGATATGATTTTAAAAAAATCCATAAAAGAAAATACGGAAAAGGAGCTTTGAGAAAATTGCTATTATATATAAAATCCAAAACGTAAATTTTGGCTTAACTTAGATCATTTAACACTTTACTGAAGAAGAGAATCAGAGTATCCTTGAAAACGCCGTACGTAATAACTTGTGGGGTTAATTTTCTGGGTATTTGTGCGTTATAATGTTGTTTTATAGTTTTTACTTTACTGGTATAATATCGTGGCATGATATAAATTACATATATCTGATTACATTTGATTATAATGTTTGTTTACTTTTCATATTTCGTTAAAATTATTTTCTTGTGTATACGCGAAGACACGAATGTACTAAAAAAAACTCATTTGATTGATCAAAAAATATACAAAAATTCGCTAGACGCAGATTTATAAAATTCATTTAATCTTTCAGTGAACCAGTAAACTGTTGAAAATTTTCCATACAAACGTGGCTGTTTCTAAACATCTCAGAAATGGTACTACGTTAAAATTCAAAATTTACTACGGATATGTATGATTACTGCTCTATCATTCTCTTACAACTGTTATGAAATATCTTGCATATTTAAAAGTGTAACTATTTTCCGCAAAAAATACATTAAGCGTACAACTGTTATAAAATATCTTGCATTTTTTATACTATAACTACTGTGTGCAAAAACAAAGCGTCTTTCGTCTTGAGTAAAATAAATAAATAAACGTGCCTGCTTTTCATTATTTTCTTACAACTGTTATGAAATATCTTGCATTTTTAAGAGTAACTATTTTCCGCAAAAAATACATTAAGAGTACAACTGTTATAAAATATCTTGCATTTTTTATAATATAACTACTGTGTGCAAAAAAAAAAAAAAAAAAAAAAAAAAAAAAAAAAAAGCGTCTTTTGTTTTGAGCAAAATAAATAAATAAACGTGCCTGCTTTTTAGCGGCAAAATAAATAAATATGTGCCCTTTTTCCCGTTTCGTAAAAAGTAAATAAATAAATATGAAACATCTTGCATTTTTAATAGTGTAACTATTGTCCGAAAGAAAAAAAAAAAACATTAAGTGCCTGTTCAACTCGAGCAAAATAAAGAAATAATTTGGTTTTTGTTTTGTTTATGACGGCCAATTATCTACGCTTGGGATATAGACCCTAATGGGTGGGATGCTCTCCGTGGTGGTCTTTCTAAAGGAACCTAACCCGCATTTACGCAAGGAAATCCAAGGTTCGAATAAAACCATGGAAAACTCCGAATGGTTAGGCCGACGGTCGAGATTGGGTTCGAACCCAGCACCCACCGTCAAAAAATTTCGAGGGCAGAACAATAAAAAAAATAACAATAATAAATTAAATAAATAATTAAATAATATAAACAATATTAAAAAATATAACAACGGTGACAATTTTTACGCGATGAACGTTAATAAAAACGAGAAATGCGGAAGAGAGAGAGAGAGAGAAAAAAAAAAAAGAGTTAACCGCTGAAATGAGATTCACAAAATACATTTGACACATTAGAACGAAAATTGAAATGTACGTTAAAAATTTTACTGAATCCAACTATATATGTAAAACATTCCGCAAGATCAAAGCAATTAAAAAGATATACACTTTAAAAGCATAAAAAGATACTGGAAAATATGCGTGGCAATTTTCACAAGTCAAGTATCCTACAGAAAATAATTCTATAACAAGGTTTACTTAAATGTCAAAATAAATAAAGAGTCATAAAAAATTATAATTGTCAAGTCGATTATATGCGTAAACGTATTTAAGTTAAAGCAATTAAAGTGCATATAAAAAACTTAATGAGTAATTTCGTGTTGCAAATTTAAAACGTTAAGTATCATATCCAAAACGATAATAACACGATTCATTTAAAAGAGAGAAAGAAATAAAGTACTATAAAGAAAAATAAGGTCAAAAATCTCCCTAACAATAATGTCTTCGAACACAATGGTAAATAATCGAAAACGGTAGTAAAAACAAAGCCAAATAAAAATGTCGGCTTAGATGATTCATAAGATTTCTCTACATGCAATTGCGAAACCAACTTAAGTCATCGGAAACAGTAAAGCTATAGCTTTATTATCTACCTGGCTAGTGTCAATGACTTTAGCGTTAAGTGGAAACGAAAACGGACGATTTATAAAGAAATGTTTCAGTTTTATTTTCTTTTTGAAACTTTTAATAAAGCAGACGATTTTTATTAATATGTTTTAGATTAAGTAAAGAAAATCGAAGAGAAATGAATTCAACGATGAGCGCAAACGATTGACAAATAAATGTTTGAATCATTTTAAGATTTAATAATACTAATTGGAAAAATACTTTCTAATATATATTTATGTTTCCAAATACCTTATAAAGGATATATATTTCTTTCTAATGTTAAGTAAACGAAATTAAGGAGAGATTAATTCAGCGGTAGTAAAAACAAAATAAGTGACGATTTACAAATAAATGCTTCATTTATTTCTTTGCTACAGATTTTCATTGTAATCGGCAACTTATTTTTCAATTTATTTAATATTAAATAAAATTTAAAGAGAAATAAACATCTTAATATCGTTAGTAAACAATATATTTTATATAACAACACGCTTTGACAAAAAAAAAAAAAAAAAAAAAAAAAAAAAAAAAAATCTGCTCATTATAAAAATTAATAAATATTTTAATTGTTGTCTTGTTAAAGGTTTTCTATTTTTATCTGGAAACTATCCTTAAATATATTTAGTATTAAATAAAAATTTACAGGGAAAAAAAGTAGATAATCGCACATATCCTATATTGCGCACAAAAATAATAATAAAATGTGATAATAATAATAATAATTTTCTATAGTTTTCTATAGTTCTTTATGGTTTTTAATTTTAAGTATTAAACTATTTTCCTATAACATTAACATATAATAAAATTCAAAGGAAATTTGAATTAGAGATATCGCAAATATATCTACATAACAATACAGTTTGAAATAATAAAAGCAGAAATAACAATAACAATCTTCTTTTTGGAGTTTTAATTTTAATTGGAAAACTATTTTCGGACATATTTAACATTAAACAAAAGTTTAATGAAAAAATAAACGCCAGCAAAATCGCCAACATCTTTTATGTAACAATGTAGCAGAAATAATAAAAGTCCGCTTATTTCAAAAATAAATACATTTGTTGATGTTGATAAAGCTTAGCAGTAATTTATTTTCCGCATAGCGATAGTATGTTATCGTAATCAGTTTATTGTCGCAGAAAAGCTAATATTTTTGTCAAGCGAAGAATTCACGAACCCCGTACTGAACGAGGGAAATGTTAATAACGTTAAATACCTCAAAAATTCTGAATAAAAGGGATTTTTATTTTGATAAATAAGTTACATGACAACCAGAAAATATGTACAAAAATAAATCTATTAAATTTTTGAACGAAACAATTGATTTTTATTGATGAAGCAATTTTTTTCATTAAATGTTTTCCAAACAAAAGTCACTACTGTACTATCAATAGGACATGTCTTTTACTGGAATATTATTTTGATTTAAAAAATACTTCCGTTATTATTTACATGCAGTAAGGTGTTTATGCATTTACTGTATGATTTTATTTATATTCCAGCTGTAAAAAAAGGACGATTTTAAGGAAATATTACTGATAATCTGGACGCCAGTATAATTTATTGTTTTTTAACGAAAAAATTTCCGTAAATCCCAGAAAAAAACTCGGGGGGAAAAAAAACGAATATTTTCCCGAGTCAAAAAACAGTAAATTGCATTGGCGTCCAGATTATCAGTAATATTTCCGTAAAATCGTCCGTTTTTTTTTAACAGTGTAGGCATTTAGTAATAATAATAATAATTATTATTTGTTTAATTTTCTTTGCGCCGTTTGCAATTCTTTTATTTTAAACATATATTTTATTCTTTTAATTTAAAATAAAAGTTACTTTCCTGAAAGAATCGTGTGTAATAAAGCGGGAAAATGATTAGAAAGTTGTAATATAATTTAAATCTTATTGTAATACAATATTTCGTAAATATCGCCAAAAATTCTTTAGCCTATAGTCGCATGAATATGGATCGAATAGTACGCAAAACAATAACATTGGTTATGTTTTAGACAATGAAATATTCGTTAAACACTAATTAATCTACTTGGATGGCTAGTGTTAACGTTATTAACATAAAATCAATTTTGTCTAAAAACTGACAAAAAATTCGAGCTCGAAATAATTAATTATTAAACATCGAAGGTTACAAACAGACATCGGTATTTGACTTATTATTGCCACGGTTTTAGCTGGACACTTAAAAGTAGTAATAAATTAAATTTGTAAACTTTTAAGCATTAAAATATGCATACATATTAAAGGTATGAAATAAAATATTTAGAACTAACTTACATTACGTAGCATATAGTAGGCGAAACTAAATTGATGGTTTTATTTAATTAATAGATTCAAATCGTATTGGTAGTATGTTAGAATACAAATGCCATATTTTGTATAAAAATTCGAGCCTATAAATAATGTTTCTTTAAGAAGAAAATAATTTCACGCAAAATACAGCTGCTCAGTACATAATACAAATAAATGTTCAATATTTTTCGAAACTTAAACTGGCTAATTATACAAAGAGTAAAGGAATCTTGAACGTTTATAACAAATAAATATACTTGCAATTTCTTCTTTGTTTATTCATTTATAGATGCGTAATTAAATATGATTTATTTAATTATTTATTATTTTGTATATAGTTTCACTAATTTATTTCGCGCTATTTAATCGCTGTTTACAGAGTAATAACATTCTAATTAAAACTAGATTTTATTACTGTATAATGAGATGCAATTAAAATTAAATCTCTAATTTAATAATAATTTTTTGGGTCTAAAGAAAAATATTCCTTAAAATTGAGAGATCATATTGGGAATGATTAAATGTAATAACTAATGCCAAAATGTATAAAACTTGAATCCGAAGAAACTTTATTGCCATCGCAAAGTTTATATTATATCCATCAATACACGCCGCGGTTATACGCACCACATAAATTGTTGAAATTAAATATCAGTGTATTATTTCACAAATTCAAAAAGGAAAGGAACTGTTTATCTGAAATTTACTGGTAAAAAATAAACATTTTTTTGTTTTTTGTTTTTTGCCTCAAAAAATGTTTTTTTTAAAAAAGTATTTTTATTATTATTATTAAGTAGCGTAATAATATAAACACGATTATATTGAAAGATATCAATGTTTAATATAAAAGCAGTAAAGTCTTGATCACGTCCATTAACAACTACAGTAAAACCCCGATAATTCGGATTAACTGGGACCGGACCCAATCCGGATTATTAGAAATCCGGGAGAATTAGAAAAAAAATGAAATAAAATATAACATACTAACAGAAAATCACCTTTATGTTAAACTTATTGGATATTTGCAGACAGTAATAATGTTTACTTTGCTTAATTATTCCGAAAACATGTCAGAAAAAGTTTTTTTTTATTTAGAATACGACGATGAAACAAGTTAACGTTATGGAAATTAGCCAATCGCTTCTCAAACTTGAAAAAAAAAATGACCAAACCGATCCGAATTATCCGGAGATCCGGATTATCGGGGTCCGAATTAGCGGGGTTCTACTGTATATCGTAATATTAATACTAATACATATTCTATAACGAAAAGGTAAAGATTTATAGATAATTATTTTGCTTATAAGACGTTACTTTATTAATAAAACACATTAAAAGATATTAAAAACTGAAATAAATAATTTTATTTATTCCAGTTTTTCACGTTCATTGTGTTTGTAATTTTTCTATTTACATTCTGAAAATAACTTGATGAAAAGGAGTTGAAACATGTAAATTTTTAATATATTTTAACCCTTAAATGCATAGGATAGAACGCGTTCCAAAAAATGCGCAATTCAAAGAATCAGAATTCATACCAGAAAAATCTAAACAGTAAATTTTTCTTTATTTAATTACGAATGGTCTGTCATTAAGGAAAGTGAAAATTGCTCTTTTAAATTTCTGGTGAGAATACGGAATATGTGAATAAAACCCCCAATAAATCGGGAACACTCGTGGTATCGAAAATGATACAATATGTGCATTTAAGGGTTAATGTGTTTCGTTAATAAAGTAACGTCTTATAAAGCAAAATAATTATTTATAATATAAGTTATTATATTATACCTATATACCTTTATATATATATACCTTTTCGCTATAGAATATATATTATTACTATTACGATACATTGAAAGAGCCTAGTTTTAAAAGTTTCTGGGAGGTTACACGCATGAGACCACCTGAGACTTCCTAGATCCTGGGCCTCAAAGTTCCTCCCGTAATAAGGTTTTCGTTTGTGGAAGAAGGAAAGTAGTATTAGGTGACTCGCAGAGGATCTGGGGGGGAGGGGATACCCTCAAAAGTGTAATTTTCGCTTTTGTGTCATTCACCTGATTAAACCAGGCGAAATAACTTTACAAAAAATGACGGGAAAACTTTAAAGGTAAGTCAGTAACACACGTTGAATTAAGAAGAATAGAGGAAATATTGTAATAAGGTCAATCAACTATATTTTGCCCCCAAAACGATCCATTTTTTAAAATATATATATATATATAAATAGTTAAATGAAAATTTGATTCGGCATGTTTACTGGCTTAATAAAGGAAGTTTTAGATAAGGTAACGAACAGTGATGTTTTTTGTTTCTAAGGCCATTTTTTGCTTAATTAAAGTCTACATTTGTCGACCCAGAACAAATGTTGATGACCCAGAAATTTTTCTTTCGTCAACCCATGTTATCTTCCAAGAAAACCAAGTTATTAACAATTATTTCGAAACTTTGCACTGCGAAAGCTTAGATTAATGATCTAGCTAATATAGAATAAATAAAAAATGATATACATTTTTTAGTTTTTTTATGTGGGTTGGGAAAAGATAGACAATAAATTGATGAACATAGTAAAATTTTAGATTCTATTGAGGTTAGACCCTGTGTTGTAGTCGTAAGAAAATCAGAGAATATAGGTATAAGCTATAGGCAGACGATTTAAGCTAGTAATGAACAATCGCGGATGAAGTATAGGCCAGTGTTTTACTTGAAAAATAGAGGGCACATGGAACTTTTCAAAAAACTCTAGAGGGTATACGGTGTATACCTCCGTATACCCTCCACTGCACTCTTGATTAGACCGCGTGCAATTCCGAATGTTGTGTCCTCTACCTCGAAAGAAAATGTCAACAACTTAGCGGCTCACAAACGACAAAAATAAACAGAGGATGTGTTCTTACCTTTAATAGAACCCGTGGATGTCTGGGGCTGAGCCACCTCCACTTTGGCGAAGCTGGTAGTGCACCAAGACATTTGAAGCACCATCCGAATTAGCTTGTCAATCCCTTGCCAAGATGCTCTCGCTCACACCAGAATCGAACACGGCACACAGGGGGCCCGTCCGCAGAAACAAAAACAAAACAAACAAACAAAAAAAAGAACAAACAAACACCAGTTTTCCTTCAAAAGTAAGAATCCTCTTATCAGCTATCCCGGCCCCATGCCATTTCAGTTGCAGACGATTTTTCAATTAATCCAAATGCAGTAGCACAGTGCCGACACAATTCGATTGTTTACAGATTAAAATAACCGTAGAAGAAGCACATTTGCAACAAAAAGAGAAGAATAGAGCTGGTCTGTCTGTAGAATTCGACATTCGAGGAGCAAAGGGACAGAGCGTGTTATCCCTTCCCACCTGTTCGTACCGTTATGCCGAATTGGGAATCTGCTTGAGTCTCTGAACTTCGACAAACGCTGAGCTTACTTCCGCTACCGGGTAGCGCCAAATACGTCGCCAAGTGCCCCTCTCTTTCTCGCCTGCTCTACCACTACAGAGGCTTGTTTGTTTACACTCAGTTCCATGCTCTTTTGCCAGTGCGCTTCCAGGGAGGGGATGAGCAGGGGGAAAAGGGGGGAATGATGTTAGTGGTGGTGATGTTATTTTTTTTTCCAGCGGTAAAGTGGTTTTTCCAACACGTTGATTCTGATTCGCTTTAGCTCCTGAAAATTTAATGCTGGAGGAATGTCGCGCGTAAAGTGTTTTTAGCGTTTATGTGCTGAGCAAGATAGTAAATGAATGAAAATAAAAAGCTAATGTCTCAATGGATTTTAATGTATATACTTTGTTAGGAAGAGATATTGTGTATCTCCACTTTTAATTTTTGAAAAATTTCTTTCGGTTATTAAATAAAACGTCTCAATGGATTTTAATGTATATTATTTCTTAGACAGAGATAGTGTATATCTATATTTTTGATTTTTGAAAAATTTGCTTCGGTTAGCTAATAAATGAATAGATATGAATAATAATGACCTAAAAATTAATGTAGGTCATAATCCATTTTAATAAATATTAATTTAATAATAATTTTAAGAAATAAAATGTCTGTTTTTGAATCGTGAAAAAAATGCCTTGAATATAAATATAAAATTTAAAATTTAAAAATTACAAGTATAAATTTGGGTTCAATTATGGTAATTTATTAAAAAAGAAATATTTCAGCCGGATTATTATTATTATTATTATTATTATTATTTAGAAGATATAAATTAAAGTTTCTGAAGTGAATTTAATTAACATTAGCATTAAATAACAACATTTAAATAACTAATTAACATTAGCATTTTTAAATTTTGTCTTTTTTATGAAGAATTTTTAAAAAAAAATATATGAATGGTATACGTTTCAGGACTTCCAAGGAGGAATGTGAGAAAAGGTGGGGGGAGGGAGGGAGTGGGAGGGTTGACGTTAAGGCTGCTGATCCCTCATTTTACGAATTCTCTTCCGTTATGTAAAGCATATGGGCATTTTTATAATCAAAATATCTCCTCAAGAAATTAATATTTTTAATTTCTTTTTTCAGTGTTCTTTTCTTACAAGATTTCCCTTTCTTCTCTTAGTTTTCATAATATTTCTAAAATCTTTGCTAAATTCAATATTTTATGTTTCAAAATTAACAAAGTGGAGTAAAATTTTAACACTTCATATAAAATTAAACATCGCTTTTAGAGATATTTTGGAAATTAATAATAATAAAAAAAAAAAAGACATGCTTAAAGAAGAGAACACTGAAAAAAGAAAAAAAAAATTAATTTCCTGAGGAGATATTTTAAATATAAAAAAGCATTAAATGCCCATAGATTTAAAATTACGGGGGGGGGGGGGGGATTCGAAAAATGAATGACCAGCAGCCTCAAAATATTTATAGCAATAACATTAATTTTGATTATCTTTATCTCTTGAAAATTTAATAATGTGGAAAATCGCGAATACACAGTTTTTAGTTCTTGTGCGTTTATGCATTGAGTAAATGAATGAAAATGAAAAACAAGTTGGAAATTACACGTGAAGCGTAGCAAATGAGGTGCGTTCGTACGATAACGAAGTTATAAAAATATCACTCTCATATATCAATCTCATAAAACTGTAAATAATTACAATTAAAATGCGCACCAAACAATGTTCTCCCTATACCATTATGCAATGGAATACTTTAGTGTGGCCTTGTAAATTACTAACAAATATTCTTTGCACCACAGATTATGCAAAATGTATATTATAATATGTACTTTATAGATGCATATCAATTTTATTACGTTCGAATGAGTGTAACACCATTAAAATGCATTTGAAACATTTTTCCTCATTAACCGTAATGTAACGGAATAATTTTGATTGTCCCTGTAATTGAACTATGCATCCGATTTTGATAAAATTTGAAATAACGCGAAAAAATTATGTAATAATTATGTATTTAAAATTTCAAACGATTAAAATGCATTTGAAACTTTCCCCCGCCATTGACCGTAATGTAACGGAATCCTTTTGATTGTCCCTGTAATTGATCTATGCATCCGATTTTCATAAAATTTGAAACGACTCGACAAAATTATGTAATAATTATGCATTTTAAATTTCAAACGATTCAGTTGGGTAGTTTTTGCGCTGTTATATGCGGACGGACAGACAGGCGGACGGATTGAACGACAACAATAGGTGCTACGTATTTATATAATTACGAACACACCTAATAAATGCCTCAATACACTTGTTGTATACTAGCAGGAGTAACCAACCTGATGTGTTGCATTTGGAGTGTATAGATCTTTTTTTTTTTTTTTTTTTTTTTTTTTTTTTTTTTTTCGGAAAGGGGAAGAGGGATATTGTTTTATTCTGAGTTTAGAAATATTTTCCTTCAAATAAATTATTTTTATAAAATTTATATGGTAATACATTACTGCTGCTTCAAGGGAATAATTATACAAAGCTGTACCATTTTGTATGAACAGTACTGTCTAAACAAGATATGTATTTTTCTCCCTCTTGAATCTAAACTTAAGAAAATTAAGCTGTAAGGTTTTTGTTTGCAAATTTCTATCCCTAAAATTTTAATTTATTGTTTAATATTTAAACAAAGTTGTTAGTTTTAGTTTATATGCTTTGTTTTATTCAAATTCTTCAGTCGAATTATTGTAAACCGTTGTAATGTTGAACTCTATGTGATGGGGCACCTTTAAACAACAAAGTTGAGGCATTATTGAACAGCGAAAAACACCAAACAAACTGGTGATAAATAATAATTTAAATAATTTATATAGAACACTTAAAACTATGAAGTACAGAGTTGTTAATGTATCTAAATATTATTATTTCTGAAATTTTTTTTATGTGAAAAGAGGTTAATTAAGAATGTCAAAGAACATGGACTTATACTGCTAACAATTCCCCTTACTGCACACATAGGTTCCAACCACTGTATGTATCAGTGATGAGAATTTTCATATCTAAATTGAATCAAATCTAAATTCATTTATTAGATAATTGCAAATCCTGGATACAAAATAATGATTCATGATTTAACAGGTTTAAAACATTATTTCTGGTTTCCGTAACGGATTAAACGGAATTTTATATCAGGTCTCTTAAAAAAATAGCGAATGAAAGATTTTAAAGTTAATTTTCCAGAAGCATCAGATATCACATTGATGTATTTCAAGGATATTGTAAAGAAGTTTTCACAACTAAACACTTTGTGAAAAACTGAAGGGACACTTTGTGTTTCATCAACAATGAGTTTTGAAATCAACTTTGATGGATTTAAGTTTGATTAAATAACAAAAAATTAGGAATTTCAACAAAATGTAGTTATTTAATTTTATTCATATTACTTTATATTTCTGTAACATATGCAACTTTTTATAAAAACTCACAATAATTTCATTTTTTATTCCTTTGTTCAAAGGTCCCCCTTGCTTGTTCAAAGGGCAGGTTTGAACAAAAATAATTCAACTTTTTAAATCCTCACAACTTATTTAATTTCTTTGGAAAATGTTTAATGTATGGTTCATATGATGAAGAAATGCGTTGTTTTTTATTATGTAACATTTAAAATTCAATAAATATAGTTCAAGTAAGAAATATTTTGATTTCCTGAAAAAATGTTCAAAGGTGCCCCCCTCTCCCCTATATATTTGTGTGTAACCAAGAAATTACATTTGCAATGAAAATTGCGTAAACTGCATTTTGTAAATTTCATGGTTTTAATGCAGTTATATGAATGATTTATAATGCTTTCACGTAATTGCATGGTCATTTCTTATAAATGATTCTTAAAAAAATGACGACTTGGTGGCCATAAAATTTTTGCTTCAGTGACAGGATTTTCTTGCCACACTAAAGCTTGTTAACTTAATGGAACAGTTAAATTCAATTTTCGATAAATATATTACATCTGGAATTAGGACATGAAAATATTTCTGGGATTGTTACATCCGTGTTTGATTTAATATGCCAGTTTCGACAGCATTTTCTGAAAGATTCTTTGCCGTTCCCGAAAAGGCGAAGCTTTATTTGATTTCACAGTTTCTGATGGTCAGCACCTGCTAATTTTATACATAGATGAACGAAAGCATCTAAAATCTAACTTCGCGTATGTTTCAAAAATCAGTCGCGTTGGACTTCAGCAGACCCTTGAGCAACTTGCAAAGTTATTGCAACCACATTTCTCAAATATTATTTAACTTTACCGAAAAAGACAATACGATATTTGATTTCACAATTTCTGAACAAGAGAAACTGCTGACTTTATACACAGATAAACTAATGTAAATAAAGTCCAAATGACTTCATTAATGTGTCAGAAAGCAGTCACTTTCGGTCTGAGTAGAACCTTAAGCAACTTACAACAATATTGAAACCATATTTCTATTTCTCAAAGATTCTTTGTTTTTACCAAAAAAAGGATAAACACAGTTTTCGAAAAAGAACACCTGCTAATTCCATTCATCTAAGATGAACCTTTTCTAACGAGCTTAATTAGTATCTAAAATGCATTGTGACTATGTCAGAACTTTTATTTCCTTTGGATCAGAGCAGAGCTTTAAGCAACTCACAAAAATATTATAACCACATTATAAAAGAAAAAAGGAAAAAAAAACCTTTACCGAAAAAGGCAAAGTGTTATTCGATTGTACAATTTCTGAATAGGAACCTCTACTAATTTATGCATGTAGGATGATCTAATGTGTTTATGATCTAAATGACTTAGTAAGGACTTGGTGAAAAGTGAGATGTGAGAAATTAGATACTTTAGATTTGAAAAGAACTTTAAGCAACTTACAAAAATATTCAATCACATTTCTCAAAGATTTTTTGTCTTTAATAATAAAAAAAGTTATTTGATTTTACAGTTTCTGAATAATAGTACCTGCTAATTTCATGCATTTATGATGAATTAACGTGTCTAAAATGTGAATGACTTCGTAAATGTATCAGAAATTAACCACTTTGGATTTCAGCAGTCCTTTAAGCAACTTACAATAATATTGCAACCATATTTCTCGAAAAAAAAAATATATATTTACCAAAAAAGGCAAAATGTTATTCGATTGAGCAATTTCTGAATCTTCTCCTCTTCAGTTTTTGAGTCTCTGCTAATTTCATGCATCTAAGTTAAAGTAACGTATCTAAAATGTAAATGTTTTAGTAGGTGGATGTGCCAGAAATTAGCCTTTTTAGATTTGAGAACAAACATAAGCAACTTGTAAAAATATTGTAACCAGATTAAACTTTATAGTACAACTAATAATAAATTTTGAATGATATTCAACAGTAGAACACAAATAAAAAAATTTCAGCCTAGAAACAGCACATTATTTGGGATAACTATCGTAACAATGTTAATATACAGTGCCGTTAGAATGAAATGATAATAACATAGTTTTGTAGTAATAGTTACAGAGAAATACGCGTTGTCATAGAGATACGCTGCAAAAATCGATCGCCCTATTTTAGTAGCGTAAAAGATCGTTAGCATCTTAAAGTTATTTGAGGATAACTTCTCGTTTTAATTAATAATTTTTCATATATATCGATATTTTTAATTAGCAGATCTTTATTTCATATTTTGAAGGCATTATTATTATTTTTTTTAAAATGGCAGTTTCCTAATGCTTTTAAAACTGAAAATTTAAATTCGAATGAGAATGATATGCTATTTAAAAATTTATGGCATAGGCGTGGGTCATCACGTGTATGTCCCATATTTTTGACAGCGTGAAAAGTCTGTTCTAAAAACAGAATACACATTTAAAATAATACATTTGATAGCAGTAACGCATTAGATTATTAATTTAGTGAGCTAAAAGCTATTGGGAAAATAAGAATTCTTTTGTACCATTAAAATTATTTTTTTTAAATTGTCGTTTCTCTAAATTACATACTTGCTTACTATTGCTGTAAACATAATTGAAACGTATTTATGCATTGGGTTTGTCTGACTGTCTGGCCGTACTCTAACTCTCAGAAATATAGTGCAACAGCCATGTAATTTATATGTATTATTGAGATTAACCCTGTCATGTTCGGTACTGAAAATAAAACATTCAGCTTTAATAGGTGGTTTACAATAGCACTCAAATTGCAACTTACAATAGCACGCAATAGGCCGTTAATGGCTTATTGCGATTTTTTTTTTTTTTCATTTGTATACACTATTTCAGAAATATTGAGATTAATGCACATCACTAAGGCTCATTACAAGATGCTTAGTATAGAAAAGGGTGTGCATAGCATTTATCGTTTATTTACAGGGACACACAAGAGAAGTCGATTAGAATACTCTCTATGAGCAATAATTGCTGGAAGTGCGTTTTCAATTTTGATATACCTATCTAAATTTAATTATTTTTCCCGAACTACTTAGTCTATATAACTTGTATGGATCATATACACGATTGCATAAAAAAATTCGAGTATTTCCCATTTATTGAAGAAAATAGCAATAAAAGGGAAATTTCCAACTATGCTATGTGTTTTCGAACTGAACTAAATTTTGAAATACTATGTAATGCGGTATACATAGGAATCTCTAAATCATGTACAGGGTTGTGCAAAAGACTTAGGATATTTTTCTGGCTTAATTGCTTAAATTAGTTTTTAAATGCATTATGTATTTTCAAATTTGTTTACTTATATCTCATATGTCACCTTGTACTAAACGCCCCCTTCCAAAAAGCAAAAAAAAAAAAAAAAAAAAAAAAAAAAAATATTGAAACAATATTATTTCAGTTTGTTCAAGATTTAGACTTATTTATGTAATAAAATTGCAGTGGATATAATTACAATTCCATTAATTAATAATACGATTGAGTTTATAAATTAATGGAAATTTACATCTATAAATCACCTTAAAAATTAACTATTAAAAATGCATAATACATTACAAGCATAGATAATAATAAAATAAAATAAATAGACAATTACAACATAGACAACAAGAAACTATAAAAGGAATATAACATAACGTATTTAGATACTGAGCTATTATTGGCAAAGAATTCTGCAAACAATTATTTTCAAATGCTAATGATAGCAGTAATATTTTCAACAAAATATAATTAAAAATTAAAATTAATGATAGAAAATTATTAAGTCATCATAAATTATTAGGATTTAAATTTAAAAACAAAGTAAAATTGTTATCAATATTTTTTTACTATCATACCAAAATTTTGAAAAAATCTGATAAAATTTCGTACACTAACTATTGTTTGCAATTATATGAAAATGCCGTAAGTAGCTGAAAATTCTTATTCCCATATAAAAATAATAATAAAAAATTACAAATAATACATTTTAAAAGATAACATTAATTTACAAATAAATCACAAAATATAAATTATCTAAAACACATAAAATACATGATTTTAATAATGTAAATGTAAAAGATTTACCTAAAACTACTTGTTAATTTTCTGAAGAATAGAAATCGGAATTAAATTAAAAAGATTTTATTTCTGTTAGATTCTTTATTTTTTTTTTAAACTTTATAAGTAAGTTTGAAGTGAAATAGAAGGCAGATTACCAAAATAATGAAAGATAAATGGATAAAAATGCAGTAGAAGGCTTTTCTATTAAACTTCTTCTTCAGGGGTGTATAGTTTAACAAAAAAGCAAAAACATCCAACCAGTTTCTGTTATGAGTCGTGCTGAAAGCTAAGAATTCGACTCACAATACACCCGACTGGCTGGAAGCTATTCAGATGACAAATTAGTAGAAAGATACACATAGAAGAAAATAAAATCAATATGACAAAATAACAATAATACATTATTCCATTTAAAAAAAAGGATATATATACTAAGATATTTATCATTACTCATATCCTAGCAAGATTTGTAGTGCAATCAGATACAAACTACATGTGACTTACTAACAGTCAAGGTTATGGTCATAGTATAAATCACATAGATAATAAAATAAAGTTGTAACAATAATTATAAAATTAGTAAAACATATATTATACTATATAATTTATAATATATTTAGAAAAAAATAGATGCTCTGTTATTTATATGACGTAATTACTTTTTTATTTCAATGAATTTAATATTACACATTTATCTACTTAATGTTCCGCACAGCTTACATTATGTCAATATATGATTAATTAAAACTTTATAATAAAAATAAATTTATATTTAATATTTGTGATTAATGAACTGATTTCCTTGATAATTTTTATTTATTTATTTTTATCTCATCGTTTATATAAAATTGGATTTATATATAAATCTAAATATTAAAGACTAAATTAATATTAAATGAATATATAATGAATAAAATTATTTATAAAAATTAGATGCAAGATAAAAATTATGAATTCAGTTATAATATAGATAAGTATGTTAATTATTTGAAAAAAAATGAATATTACGTTACTAGAAAAAGTTACGTCTAAAATATAAGATATTTGTTATTAATCCGTATATAAATCATTTGCATATCATCATCTGTGTATTAATAGTTAAAAATAAATTTCTTAATTGAATGAACATTGACTTTAAATATTGGATTTAAAATGTACTGCATCTAAAATATCACATCCTTTTCAAGTGCTACGATTTTAGAGAAGTTGATAAGCTCGCAATATTAAAAGTTATTTCTGCTGTTTTCAAAAATTGATGACTGACAGGGAAAAATCTTTTAAAAGAATAGTAGACAAAAAAAAAAAAAAAAAATCTTATTTTTAAATGACATTTTTTTAAAAATTTGTTTTCAACATATACGTTTAAAATTACATTTCTTTGCTAATTAATTGACAAAATGATTCTAAAACATTACTTATTTATGTTTTAATTGTTATGATTATAGAGAAGTGAACAAAACCATATTATTGTTAATCCATTTTGATATTTTCAAAAATTTATAACTAGAGGACGTAGAAACATTGTTTAAAACTTAATATTCAATAGAAAAAAGAAAGTTTAAAGAGTTTAATTTTCTAATAAGAATTTTTTAAAGCTATACTCCTTTTAAGTAAAGCTCTATTGCCGTTTCATTGACAAAATATTTCTAAAATATTACTTTTTTTTTTTTCGTGTTTAAATGCTTAGATTTTAGAGAAACTGACCAGCTGAGAATAAAACTATATTACTTCATAATATATCTACTTTTTTTACTAAAAGGTTAATAATTAAAAGACAAAGAGGCATTGTTAAGAAAGTAATCTACAGGAAAAGAAAAGAAAATCTTACTTTCTAAGCAAAATTATTTTCATAAATATGAAAGTGATTTATGGTCTGACTATTAACAAATTTTAAGCAGAGGATAAACTATGGCCTGGATATGAAAATCATGGTATGAAGAAATAGGAGAGTATTTAGGGTATAGTGGAGGGTATACGAGGGTATACGCATATACCTTCTGCATTTTTTAAAGGAATACCGTATACCCTCTGTTTCTGAAGAAAGCTATAGTATATACACTCTAGGGTATACCCTCTGCTTAAAGCGTATAACCTCTGTTATTTTTATGAGTACACCTCTGTTTAGGATTAACATTCATTTCTAAATAAGAAGAGATATTTGAATGAGAAAATTAATATTGGAATAATTTTAAATTGTTAATAACAAATTTATATTTCCTAGTTTTGTTATAGGTCTGATGATGCATAGAGTTTTTCGCGCTCGGACTGGAATGGATTTGAAATCGTCAGACTCGGACTCAATTAATAGAGGGGAAAAAAAGCTTGTATTCACCTTCAGTGTATGTATGAAAACATAAGTTCAAAACTATCTAGAAAATAAAATTTTGGAGAACTGGATAAAAACCTCTCTAACTGTGGCAGACATTGTTTTCCACTGTAGATCGAGAATCTACAGTGCCAAAAATGCAGGATCAAACTTGGGACCTTTCAAGATTTCTATATTTTTTCAGGGTAGGTTTAATAGAATTGATTAATAGAGGAAACACGATTTTAAAAAAAATTGGACTATGCGAGTTTTGAATATTGCGCTTTTATACAGGGTGTATCTAAACTACTGGGCAAAACTTTAAGGGGTGATAGTACACATCAAGACAAATAATATAAAATGGAAAACTAAGGGTCACAAACGTCTTCCGAAGGAGATAGGCGCCATCAAAGTTTAGAGTCCAAAACTTGAAATGATTATAAAAAACGGAAAAATTGGTCGATTCGTTTACGGTTTTTACGAGAACTATTCTTTATGTCAGTATTGTCTTGAAAATAAATTATAAAGATAAATTTCAAAAAATGCCGATAGAGGGAGCTTTAGATTTTGGAACAACGAACAGCTATTTTTTACCGTTATTTTTTGTATCTCAAAAAATTTGTTTAGAAGTTTAAACATAAACTTAAATTTTGAACTCAAAATCTGTGGTTAAGTAGCGCAAACGGAACTGTGTTCAATGGGAGTAGGTAGGTTCAAATTTCAAATGATTATAAAAAACAGAATAATTTGTCAATTGATTCGTGACTTTCACTAAAACTATTCTTTATGTCAATATTGTCTTGAAAATAAACTATACAGATAAATTTCAAAAAATGTCGATAGAGGGCGCTTTAGACTTTGGAGTAACGTACAACTATTTTTTACCGTTATTTTTGCATCCCATTAAGATTTTTTGAAGCTTAGACATAAACTTAAATTTTGTGCTGAAAATCTGAATAGTTGAGAGTGGTTAAGTAGCTCTAACTGAACTGAACTGTGTTCAATGGGGGTGGGAAGGTTCAAATTTCAAATGATTATACAAAACGAAAAAATTGGTCGATTCGTTTGCGGTTTTCTCTAAAGCTATTCTTTATGTCAGTATTTCCTTGAAAATAAATTTTAAAGATAAATTTCGAAAAATTCCGTTAGAGGGCGCCTCAAACTTTAGCGTTACCAACAACACTTTTTAACTGTTATTTTTTGTATCTAATTAAATGCTTGCAAAAGCTTAGACTTAAATTTAGAGCTCAAATTCTGAACCGTTGGGAGTAGTTAAGAAGCGCAAACTGAACTGTATTCAGGCGTTGAAATATTACCCTGACCACCCTACGAACACAGTTCAATTTTTCGCTACTTAATTACTCACAACGATTCAGATTTTGAGCTCAAATTTTAAGTCTAAGCTTTTAAAACATTTATTTAGATTTAAAAAAAAAAAAAAAAAAAAAAAAAAAAAAAAAAAAAAAAAAAACGGTTAAAAATAGTTGTTGGTTTCTCTAAAGTTAAAGGCGCCCTCAAATGGAATTTTTTGAAATTTACCTTTAAAATTTATTTTCAAGGAAATACTGACATAAAGAATGGTTTTAGAGAAAACCGCAAATGAATCGACCAATTTTTCCGTTTTTTATAATTATTTGAAATTTGAACCTCCCGAACCAAATTGAACACAGTTCAGTTTGCGCTACTTAACCACTCTCAACGATTCAAATTTTCAGCTCAAAATTTAAGTTTATGTCTAAGCTTCTGAAAAAATTTAATGAGATGCAAAAAATAACGGTAAAAAATAGTTGTACGTTACTCCAGATTCTAAAGCGCCCTCTATCGACATTTTTTGAAATTTATCTGTATAGTTTATTTTCAAGACAATATTGTCACAAAGAATAATTTTAGTGAAAACCGTAAATCAATTGACCAATTTTTCTGTTTTTTATAATTATTTGAAATTTAAACTTACCCATTCCCATTGAACACAGTTCAGTTTGCGCTACTTAACCACAGATTTTGAGCTCAAAATTTAAGTTTATGTCTAAACTTCTGAAAAAATGTAATGAGATGCAAAAAATAATGTTAAAAAATAGTTGTTCATTACTCCAATGTCTAAAGCGCCCTCTATCGGCATTTTTTGAAATTTATCTTTATAATTTATTTTCAAGACACTATTGACATCAAGAATAGTTTTCGTGAAAACCGCAAACGAATCGACCGATTTTTCCGTTTTTTAAAATCATTTCAAATTTTGGACCCTAAACTTTGATGGCACCTATCTCCTTCGAAAGACGTTTTGGATCCCTAGTTTCCCATTTATTATTATTTGTCTTGATGTGTACTATCACCCCTTAAAGTTTTGCCCAGTAGTTTAGATACACCCTGTATAAATACTTTTATTTGATTTATTTTATTAAATTCTGCACACGTACACCCGTGTTCGAAAAATTGAGGAGCCTTGCTTTATATTTTTATTATTTATTTATTTATTACTAATTACTTGTTATTAAAAAAAACCCTGACAAATTAAATTATAGTATTGAGATGGCTTTTAAAAGATTTGTTTAAAAAAAATATGTCATAATTAATCCAAAATTTAGATGATCTAACCGATTTGTTGATGCTAATGTATTGCATTTTTATAATGCCAATGAAAATTAACAAAGATTAGACTGAATAAATCTAGAGGCATTATCAGGCGGCGAACTTTACGAAATCCGTTTAAGTCCATCGGCTTTTTATTCCGGAGCTAATGCGTTTTTTCATGACTTAATTTATTCGTCATATCACTTCCTTAAGGAGATGATATAACATCACTTTCTTGTCTTTTAGGAGATAGAAAAAAAATATATTGCTCCCGAGGGTAAGTCCAGGAAAAGCTGGAAGCCAAGTAAGGGATCAAAAATTCTTCTGTCGAATAAAAAAAAAAAAGAAAAATCATAAAAATAATTGAATATGATTAATGAGGTATTGACGAAAGTCTTTTGAAATTAACATTTCCCTCTTTTTTTTTTTAGATGCATTTGAATTATATAAATGCGCAGTATAAGTTTTTATAGTGTAAAAATTTTCTGAAACCGGGGGTACATGCTTTTATTATGCTATGCCTTTTAAATTAAACTTTTATCAGCTGAGTAATTGAATTTATGCATGAAATATCAACAAAATAATACTAGTTTTAATGTTAATGTTTATGCTATTCAATTATCATGTATGTCTGTAAAGCATTTTTTTCTTTTTCTTTTTTTTCCTTTTTCTTTTTCTTTTCTTTTCTTTTCTTTTTTTTTTTTTTTTTTTTTTTAAACATGAAACTGTTTATTTTAAAACGGATAACATCCGAAAATATTATATTCCATGGTGAGTAAACTGATTAATACATTATAAAACTACTCGGGATTGTTTCCGAAAATGAAAATCATCAAAAGAAACTTTGTATTTGTAAATGACTTCTTAAATATGTAAAATACATTAGTTTCCGAGGTTTGTGAATCGTCCTTTTTGGAAATATTCGCAACTCGAAAGAAGTTGCTGTATATTTGCTAACACGAGTATGTTATATTGTCCCAGAATAAGAATTTTTTTCTTTTCTTGCTGTTTGTTTTTATTATGCAGTGTGGTGTTTGTAAATTCTTTAGCACACATACGTAAATAGCTTCTCCATATCCGTACTATAGCTTTACGTTAAATATAGCTATCCCACAGCTGCCAACTTTTACGCATTTTGGCTACCACTAAAATTGTACAGAGATTTTCCGTTTATTTAATCATAAGATTTCGATGATTATATAAGACAATATTTACTATAAAACTTTTGTGGTAGGGAAAAATGAGTAAAAGTTGGCAGCTATGCTATCCTGCATGGAGACCGCTGTTGCAGTAAAACTGGATTCGCAGGCAATGTTCAGTATAATTCTTTTCGGAATTATTCGTAACTCGGAAGAGGCTGCTGTATATTTGCTAACACGGTTATGCTATATTGACTCAGAATGAGAAATTTTAGGTAGCTTTCATTACAAAAAGTAAAAAGCTACCTATTGCAGCCGTCCGGAGGAAAGCACTTCCAGAAAATTTTGGTATATTTTCATAGATCATGACCCCCAGACCCCAAAATCACCCTCCGTTCAAATGTTGACATATATGTATATATATAAACATATATATATATATATATATATATATATATCTGATTTTTGTCATGCGATAACTAACGTATTTATGAACCGATTTGAATGAAACTTGGTATGTACATAGTACATACAAATGTCTCGACCGAGTTCGTTGGCCAGCATCATCCGCCATTTTGTTTCAAAATGGCGGCCATTTTAAATTTTTTAAAAAATTTAAAATTTAAAATTAAATGCGAAAAAATTAAAATTTGAAAAATATTTTTCTCTTACGTGTTAGAACTTAAAACAAAGATTCCAGAACACTTTTTATTTTGTCAATATCTTAAAAAATGATTGAGTTATAGTACTTTGAATTTTTCTTATGGCCGACATTTTGAAACGATCTGATTTTTGTCACGTAATAACACGCGTATTTATGAACCGATTTCAATGAAACTTGGTATGTACATAGTACATACAAATGTCTCGACCGAGTTCGTTGGCCCGCATCATCCGACATTTTGTTTCAAAATGGTGGCCATTTTAAATTTAAAAAAAAATTTAAAATTTAAAATTAAATGCGAAAAAATCAAAATTTGAAAAATATTTTTCTTTTACGTGTTAGAACTTAAAACAACGATTCTAGAACACTTTTTATTTTGTCTATATCTTACAAAATGATTGAGTTATAGCACTTTGAATTTTTCTTATGGCTGACATTTTGAAACGATCTGATTTTGTCACGTGATAACACGCGTATTTATGAACCGATTTCAATGAAACTTGGTATGTACACAGTACATACAAATGTCTCGACCGAGTTCGTTGGCCAGCATCATCCGCCATTTTGTTTCAAAATGGTGGCCATTTTAAATTAAAAAAAAAAATTAAAATTTAAAATTAAATGCGAAAAAACCAAAATTTGAAAAATATTTTTCTTTTACGTGTTAGAACTTAAAACAACGATTCCAGAACTTTTTTTATTTTGTCTATATCTTAAAAAATGATTGAGTTATAGCACTTTGAATTTTGCTTATGGCTGACATTTTGAAACGGTCTGATCTGAACGATCCACAATGTTGCTTTAAAATGGCATACACTTTATGATATCGTGGAATTTGGTGACTCTCTAAATCGCTTAAAATAAAACCAGGTTGAATAAAAGATGACTAATTTCTAAAAATTCCTATTAATATTCAGTTTTGACAAAAACTAGTATTCAATCTTATAAAATCACTAATTTTTAAAGATTATTTCCACTAATTTGAGCTTAGTATTTTTGAACAATGTAACTTACTTTAAAATAAATAAATAAATATATAAGTATATGAAAGCTACCTCTTCCTCCCGGCATTGCCGGAAGGACTTTTTATTTTCTTGCTGTTTGTTTTTAGCTGTGCCGTGTAGTGTTTGTAAATTTTTTGCACACGTACGTCACAAGGTTCTCCATATTCTTTCTACAGATTTATGCTAAAATACAGCTATCCTGGATGGAGACTAATAATGCCGTAAAACTGGATTCGCGGGCAATGTTCAGTATAATTCTTTTCGGAATTATTCGCAACTCGGAAGAGGCTGCTGTGTATTTATTTCCATACGCGGTTATGCTATATTGACACATAATGAGAAATTTTTATTTTCTTGCTGTTTGTTCTTACTGTGCAGTGTGGTGTTTGTAGATTTTTCGCATAATAACGTTCTCCATACCCGTACTATAGCTTTACGTCAAATACAGCTATCCTGCATGGAGACTGTTGTTGCTGTAAAACTTTATTCGCAGGCAATGTTCAGTATAATTCTTCACGGAATTATTCGTAAATCGGAAGAGGCTGCTGTATGTTTTCGTTCACGGTTATATTATACTGTCCCAGGATAAGAGACATTTCTTTTCCTGCTGTTTGTTTTTAATATATAGTATAGTGTTTGTAAATTTTTTGCATACACACGTAAAAAGTGTCTCCACTCTCATACTAATACGTTAAATAGAGCTATCCTGGATGGAGAGTGATGTTCCCGTAAAACTCCATTAGCAGACAATGTTCAGTATAATCCTTTTCGGAATTAATCATAACTTGGAGGAGATGGTCCTATATATTCTTTCGCTGTTATATTATGGTATAACAGAATAAGAGCCATTTCTTTTCTTGCTGTTTGTTTTTACTGTGCAGTGCAGTTTTTTTAAAATTTTTCGCATACGTGCGTAAGAAGGTTCTCAATCCCCGTACTACAGATATACGTTAAATACAGCTGTCCTGCATGGAAAATGCTGATGCCGTAAAACTGGACTCGCAGGCAATGTTCAGTATAATACTTTTTCGGAACTATTCGTAACTCGGAAGAGGCTGTTGTACGTTTTCGTTCGCGGTTATATTATACTGTTCTAGGATAAGAAACATTTCTTTTCTTGCTGTGTTTTTTTTATTATGCGGCAGTGTGGTTTTTGTAATTTTTTTTCGCATACGCACGTAAAGAGTGTCTCCACCCCCATACTACAGTTATACGTTTAATACAGCTATCCTGCATGGAGACTCTTGTTGCCGTAAAACTGGATTCGCAGGGAATGTTCAGTACAATTCTTTTCGGAATTATTCGTAACTTGGAATAGGCTACCATATGTTTTCGTTCGCGGTGCTGTTCTAGGATAAGAAACATTTCTTTTATTGTTTTTTTTTTTTTATTGTGCTATGTACTTTTTGTAAATTTTTCGCATACGTACGTAAGAAGGTTCTCCATCCCTGTACTATAGCTTTACGTTAAATACAACTATCCTGCACGGAGACTGTTGTTGCCGTAAAACTGGATTCGCAGGCAATGTTCAGTATAATTCTTTACGGAATTATTCATAACTCGGAAGATGCTGTTGTATGTTTTCGTTGGCGGTTATATTATACTGTCTCAGGATGAGAAACATTTCTTTTCTTGCTGTTTGTTTTTAATGTGCAGTGTCGTGTTTGTAAATTTTTCGCATATTCACGTAAAAAGTGTTTCCACCCCCATACTATAGTTATACGTTAAATACAGCTATCCTGCACGGAGACTGTTGTTGCCATAAAACTAGACTCGCAGGCAGTGTTCAGTATAATTCTTTTTCGGAATTATTCGTAACTCGGAATGGGCTGCTGTATGTTTTCGTTCGCGGATATATTATACTGTCCCAGGATAAGAAACATTTTTTTTTATTGCTGTTTGTTTTTAATGTGCAGCGTGGTTTTTGTGACGTACGTGTGCAAAAAATTTACAAAGTTATGCATATCCGTACTATAGCTTTACGTTAAATACTGCTATCCTGCACGGAGACGGCTGTTGCCGTAAAACTGGTTTCGCAGGCAATGTTCTGTATAATTATTTTCGGAATTATTCATAATACCGAAGAATTAGTTGTATATTTTCGTTCGCAGTTATATTATTATTGTCCAAGAAAGAATATTACCTTCAAAAATATTGCTTTTCTTGCTGCGCAGTGTAGTGTTTGTAAATTTTTCGCACACGTACGTAAAAAGGTTCGCCATATCCGTAGTATAGTTATACGTTAAATACAGCTATCCTGGATGGAGACTGTTGTTGCCGTAAAACTGGATTCGCAGGCAATGTTCAGTATAATTCTTTACGGAATTATTCATAACTCGGAAGATGCTGTTGTATGTTTTCGTTGGCGGTTATATTATACTGTCTCAGGATGAGAAACATTTCTTTTCTTGCTGTTTGTTTTTAATGTGCAGTGTCGTGTTTGTAAATTTTTCGCATATTCACGTAAAAAGTGTTTCCACCCCCATACTATAGTTATACGTTAAATACAACTATCCTGCACGGAGACTGTTGTTGCCGTAAAACTGGATTCGCAGGCAATGTTCAGTATAATTCTTTACGGAATTATTCATAACTCGGAAGATGCTGTTGTATGTTTTCGTTGGCGGTTATATTATACTGTCTCAGGATGAGAAACATTTCTTTTCTTGCTGTTTGTTTTTAATGTGCAGTGTCGTGTTTGTAAATTTTTCGCATATTCACGTAAAAAGTGTTTCCACCCCCATACTATAGTTATACGTTAAATACAGCTATCCTGCACTGAGACTGTTGTTGCCGTAAAACTAGATTCACATGCAATGTTCAGTATAATCTTTTTCGGAATTATTCGTAACTCGGAAGAGGCTGCTGTACGTTTTTGTTCGCGGTTATATTATACTGTTTCAGGATAAGAAACATTTCTTTTCTTGCTGTGTTTTTTATTGTGTGTATAGAGTGGTTTTTGTAACTTTTTTTCGCATACGCACGTAAAGAGTGTCTTAACCCCCATACTACAGTTATACGTTAAATACAGCTATCCTGCACGGAGACTGTTGTTGCCATAAAACTAGACTCGCAGGCAGTGTTCAGTATAATTCTTTTTCGGAATTATTCGTAACTCGGAATGGGCTGCTGTATGTTTTCGTTCGCGGATATATTATACTGTCCCAGGATAAGAAACATTTTTTTTATTGCTGTTTGTTTTTAATGTGCAGCGTGGTTTTTGTGACGTACGTGTGCAAAAAATTTACAAAGTTATGCATATCCGTACTATAGCTTTACGTTAAATACTGCTATCCTGCACGGAGACGGCTGTTGCCGTAAAACTGGTTTCGCAGGCAATGTTCTGTATAATTATTTTCGGAATTATTCATAATACCGAAGAATTAGTTGTATATTTTCGTTCGCAGTTATATTATTATTGTCCAAGAAAGAATATTACCTTCAAAAATATTGCTTTTCTTGCTGCGCAGTGTAGTGTTTGTAAATTTTTCGCACACGTACGTAAAAAGGTTCGCCATATCCGTAGTATAGTTATACGTTAAATACAGCTATCCTGGATGGAGACTGTTGTTGCCGTAAAACTGGATTCGCAGGCAATGTTCAGTATAATTCTTTACGGAATTATTCATAACTCGGAAGATGCTGTTGTATGTTTTCGTTGGCGGTTATATTATACTGTCTCAGGATGAGAAACATTTCTTTTCTTGCTGTTTGTTTTTAATGTGCAGTGTCGTGTTTGTAAATTTTTCGCATATTCACGTAAAAAGTGTTTCCACCCCCATACTATAGTTATACGTTAAATACAACTATCCTGCACGGAGACTGTTGTTGCCGTAAAACTGGATTCGCAGGCAATGTTCAGTATAATTCTTTACGGAATTATTCATAACTCGGAAGATGCTGTTGTATGTTTTCGTTGGCGGTTATATTATACTGTCTCAGGATGAGAAACATTTCTTTTCTTGCTGTTTGTTTTTAATGTGCAGTGTCGTGTTTGTAAATTTTTCGCATATTCACGTAAAAAGTGTTTCCACCCCCATACTATAGTTATACGTTAAATACAGCTATCCTGCACGGAGACTGTTGTTGCCGTAAAACTAGATTCGCATGCAATGTTCAGTATAATATTTTTCGGAATTATTCGTAACTCGGAAGAGGCTGCTGTACGTTTTTGTTCGCGGTTATATTATACTGTTTCAGGATAAGAAACATTTCTTTTCTTGCTGTGTTTTTTATTGTTGTATAGAGTGGTTTTTGTAACTTTTTTTCGCATACGCACGTAAAGAGTGTCTTAACCCCCATACTACAGTTATACGTTAAATACAGCTATCCTGCACGGAGACTGTTGTTGCCATAAAACTAGACTCGCAGGCAGTGTTCAGTATAATTCTTTTTCGGAATTATTCGTAACTCGGAATGGGCTGCTGTATGTTTTCGTTCGCGGATATATTATACTGTCCCCGGATAAGAAACATTTTTTTTTTTATTGCTGTTTGTTTTTAATGTGCAGCGTGGTTTTTGTGACGTACGTGTGCAAAAAATTTACAAAGTTATGCATATCCGTACTATAGCTTTACGTTAAATACTGCTATCCTGCACGGAGACGGCTGTTGCCGTAAAACTGGTTTCGCAGGCAATGTTCTGTATAATTATTTTCGGATTTATTCATAATACCGAAGAATTAGTTGTATATTTTCGTTCGCAGTTATATTATTATTGTCCAAGAAAGAATATTACCTTCAAAAATATTGCTTTTCTTGCTGCGCAGTGTAGTGTTTGTAAATTTTTCGCACACGTACGTAAAAAGGTTCGCCATATCCGTAGTATAGTTATACGTTAAATACAGCTATCCTGGATGGAGACTGTTGTTGCCATAAAACTGGATTCGCAGGCAATGTTCAGTATAATTCTTTACGGAATTATTCATAACTCGGAAGATGCTGTTGTATGTTTTCGTTGGCGGTTATATTATACTGTCTCAGGATGAGAAACATTTCTTTTCTTGCTGTTTGTTTTTAATGTGCAGTGTCGTGTTTGTAAATTTTTCGCATATTCACGTAAAAAGTGTTTCCACCCCCATACTATAGTTATACGTTAAATACAACTATCCTGCACGGAGACTGTTGTTGCCGTAAAACTGGATTCGCAGGCAATGTTCAGTATAATTCTTTACGGAATTATTCATAACTCGGAAGATGCTGTTGTATGTTTTCGTTGGCGGTTATATTATACTGTCTCAGGATGAGAAACATTTCTTTTCTTGCTGTTTGTTTTTAATGTGCAGTGTCGTGTTTGTAAATTTTTCGCATATTCACGTAAAAAGTGTTTCCACCCCCATACTATAGTTATACGTTAAATACAGCTATCCTGCACGGAGACTGTTGTTGCCGTAAAACTAGATTCGCATGCAATGTTCAGTATAATCTTTTTCGGAATTATTCGTAACTCGGAAGAGGCTGCTGTACGTTTTTGTTCGCGGTTATATTATACTGTTTCAGGATAAGAAACATTTCTTTTCTTGCTGTGTTTTTTATTGTGTGTATAGAGTGGTTTTTGTAACTTTTTTTCGCATACGCACGTAAAGAGTGTCTTAACCCCCATACTACAGTTATACGTTAAATACAGCTATCCTGCACGGAGACTGTTGTTGCCATAAAACTAGACTCGCAGGCAGTGTTCAGTATAATTCTTTTTCGGAATTATTCGTAACTCGGAATGGGCTGCTGTATGTTTTCGTTCGCGGATATATTATACTGTCCCAGGATAAGAAACATTTTTTTTTTTTATTGCTGTTTGTTTTTAATGTGCAGCGTGGTTTTTGTGACGTACGTGTGCAAAAAATTTACAAAGTTATGCATATCCGTACTATAGCTTTACGTTAAATACTGCTATCCTGCACGGAGACGGCTGTTGCCGTAAAACTGGTTTCGCAGGCAATGTTCTGTATAATTATTTTCGGAATTATTCATAATACCGAAGAATTAGTTGTATATTTTCGTTCGCAGTTATATTATTATTGTCCAAGAAAGAATATTACCTTCAAAAATATTGCTTTTCTTGCTGCGCAGTGTAGTGTTTGTAAATTTTTCGCACACGTACGTAAAAAGGTTCGCCATATCCGTAGTATAGTTATACGTTAAATACAGCTATCCTGGATGGAGACTGTTGTTGCCGTAAAACTGGATTCGCAGGCAATGTTCAGTATAATTCTTTACGGAATTATTCATAACTCGGAAGATGCTGTTGTATGTTTTCGTTGGCGGTTATATTATACTGTCTCAGGATGAGAAACATTTCTTTTCTTGCTGTTTGTTTTTAATGTGCAGTGTCGTGTTTGTAAATTTTTCGCATATTCACGTAAAAAGTGTTTCCACCCCCATACTATAGTTATACGTTAAATACAACTATCCTGCACGGAGACTGTTGTTGCCGTAAAACTGGATTCGCAGGCAATGTTCAGTATAATTCTTTACGGAATTATTCATAACTCGGAAGATGCTGTTGTATGTTTTCGTTGGCGGTTATATTATACTGTCTCAGGATGAGAAACATTTCTTTTCTTGCTGTTTGTTTTTAATGTGCAGTGTCGTGTTTGTAAATTTTTCGCATATTCACGTAAAAAGTGTTTCCACCCCCATACTATAGTTATACGTTAAATACAGCTATCCTGCACGGAGACTGTTGTTGCCGTAAAACTAGATTCGCATGCAATGTTCAGTATAATCTTTTTCGGAATTATTCGTAACTCGGAAGAGGCTGCTGTACGTTTTTGTTCGCGGTTATATTATACTGTTTCAGGATAAGAAACATTTCTTTTCTTGCTGTGTTTTTTATTGTGTGTATAGAGTGGTTTTTGTAACTTTTTTTCGCATACGCACGTAAAGAGTGTCTTAACCCCCATACTACAGTTATACGTTAAATACAGCTATCCTGCACGGAGACTGTTGTTGCCATAAAACTAGACTCGCAGGCAGTGTTCAGTATAATTCTTTTTCGGAATTATTCGTAACTCGGAATGGGCTGCTGTATGTTTTCGTTCGCGGATATATTATACTGTCCCAGGATAAGAAACATTTTTTTTTTATTGCTGTTTGTTTTTAATGTGCAGCGTGGTTTTTGTGACGTACGTGTGCAAAAAATTTACAAAGTTATGCATATCCGTACTATAGCTTTACGTTAACTACTGCTATCCTGCACGGAGACGGCTGTTGCCGTAAAACTGGTTTCGCAGGCAATGTTCTGTATAATTATTTTCGGAATTATTCATAATACCGAAGAATTAGTTGTATATTTTCGTTCGCAGTTATATTATTATTGTCCAAGAAAGAATATTACCTTCAAAAATATTGCTTTTCTTGCTGCGCAGTGTAGTGTTTGTAAATTTTTCGCACACGTACGTAAAAAGGTTCGCCATATCCGTAGTATAGTTATACGTTAAATACAGCTATCCTGGATGGAGACTACTGTTGCGGTAAAACTAGATTTGCAGGTAAGGTTCAGTATAATCCTTTTCGGAAATAATATTAACTTGGAGGAGCTTGTTCTTTCTTTTCGTTCTTTTTTATATTATAGTGTAACAAAATAAGAAACTATTCTTTTCTTGAATAAATAATGAAACAACGTTAAAGAGCACAAATTATATAAAATAATAGATGTTAAAAAGCATACGGCTGTTTCGGGACTGCTAAAGTCCCATCATCAATGCTAAAAATAGTGTAAACAGACAATCCAACGGCCCGTTGAAGCCAAATATAAGAAAGGGGGGAGGATTGTACTTTGGGCTTATATATGAATAAATAATGAAACAACGTTAAGGAGCACAAATTATATAAAATAATAAATGTTAAAAAGCATACAGCTGTTTCGGCACTTCAGCTGTTTTCGGGACGCTGTATTACACGAATATTTTTCGGATGTCAACAATTTAACTGTATATTCAGAATGCAGAAAATATTACACCATGCCATCTTTGATCACAATGGAAATTTCACAATCCTTTCGATAATCAAAGTCCTAAACATTGGTGATGAATATAGCTAGTGGGTTGGTTGCTGATGATAAAACAAACTATGTCAATGCAAAGAAAGTTGGTGAAAATTTACTGTCTTCAATCATATGGGGTTCATTTAGGGAAATTGAATTTCAACGGAAAAAGAGAGTTATACCAATATCGGCAACAAATAACACATTGATAATAAAGAATTCAACTGTAATATTAAATCATCCACAGTTGTTTGCCAGGATTGCTGCTGTACTCAAGTCAAATGAAAATTTACAAGATTACCTCAAATGTGAGTTGGCTCGTCAACCTCCCTCCATCTTTGATGAAGTTTCAGTGAGGAAGAATGTTAAATCAACTTTACTTGCTATCATTAAAACAATTGAGCCTTGTGTTGAACCTCCACCAACTTGCTCGTTTATTGTAGATGGAGGATTTCTTTTGGATGAATTGGTTTTGAATGAGTCCGATACCTACAGAGATATATACCTCAAATATGTTAGATTTGTCCAAAAACACTTCTCTCCATGTGAAGCAGTTGTATTTGATGGGTACACTTGTGCCTTATCAACTAAAAGTGTAGAGAGGCAAAGAAGGTTGATGTCGAAAGTGTCTGCAACTATTGCTTTTAACGAAAACATGGTGGCCACAACCAAACAAGCTGTTTTTTTACGGAACTCCGAGGACAAAACTAGGCTTATTCGAATAGTCAGGGGCTACTTCCAGGTCGAAGGAATAACTGCCCTAAATGCGGACGCTGATGCTGATGCACTAATCTGTACAACAGCAATTAATTCAAGTAAGACCAATTCTAGATTAGTCACAGTAATTGGTACTGACACAGATCTGCTGACCATACTCATCGCATGAGGTGATCCAGGAAAACCACTTCTCTTTCTACGACCTGACGAACAAAAATGCTAAAACATATTTAAAATTCAAAACTCACTTGGCCCAATGACGGATTCCATTCTCTTCCTATATGCAGCTACTGGATGTGATACCACATCAGCAATTTTAGGAAGGGGAAATCCTCAGCTTTTAAATTGATAAAGAAAAACCATGAGCTGCTTGCTTTGACTTCCTTATTCAGCAGTCCTCAACTTAAACCCCCAAAGGTAAGTGAAATTGGGGAAATATGAAAAACCTTTTTGGGGGAGTGAAATTAGATGAGTTGCGATATATCTGTTACAATAAAGAAGTAACCAAAAATCTCCAATCAAAATGTAACCTGACAGTTTTTCCACCAACAAGTGCAGCAACTTCGCAGCATTCACCTCGGGTTTATCTTCAAGTCCAACAGTGGCTGGGAAGCAACCTAAATCCTACTGATTGGGGATGTTTCATGAAAGAAGGCAGATTAAACTCATTACCTTCAACACTTCTCACAGCGCCCAAAGATCTTCTGCAGCTTATCTCTTGTAATTGCAAAATAACTGCTGCTAGGGACTGTGATGAAAGATGTCAGTGCAAGAAGGCAGCTCTCCACTGTTCTAGGTTTTGTACCTCTTGCTTAGGAGAAACATGCACAAATTCAGTTCGTCCTATGAATGGATTTAGAGACGACGATAACGGATACGACGTTGAATGAGGGGCATTATGGTAATTTTGTTTTAAGTTTATTTACCACAAGATTATTAGCTTATTCATTAAAAACATTACTATAATGTTTTATTGTACTTTTACTTTGGATTTAAATTTTTGTGCCTTGTAATAAATAATTTAAGGGGACAGTGGACCTTTATTTGAGCAAAATCATCTATAGCAAAATCGTCAGAAAAAAGGTCTATTTCTGGGGCATAATAGTACCTAAACAGTTTTTCCTTATTAAAATATCATTTATGAAGGTTTTAAGGAGTAAATAAAAAAAGATAAATGTATTTATATACTTTAAATCTGTTTTTCTCAAAACTAATTTTTCAGCGTTTTTAGATTTTTGAATTGCTTCTTGCGTCTTAATTTTTGATCAATATTTATAAAATTGGTAAGGAAGTATCCTGATATTATTTAAAAAGAAATTGTGTAAGCTTTTTAAAATTCGTTTTCATTAAGATAGTCAAATTTTATTTTTTACTTATTAAAAGGCAAAATTTTGATGAAAATCGATAAGGAATTTAGAAAAAAAATCTGTAAAATATTAACTATCCAAGAGATTTTAAAAATTTTACACAAATTTGTTTATAATATAGTTTTAAGTGATAAAAATGCAAAAGCAAGAAAATATTTCAAAAATTAAAACACGAGGAGCATTTTAAAATTTCGTTTAAAAATTTAAATTTTTGTAAAAAAATTACAAATTTTAACAAGGTTGGAAATTTTTTGAAGGTATTCTATATGCTGTTGGTGAAATGTATATATGCACAAAATTTCATATTACTGTGATAAAAATGAATAAAATAAATTTTTAACGTCCACCATCCCCTTAAACTTGTTCAAACTTTCTTTCTGTTTTTTCCATCACAGTCCTCTGACAAACATTTCTATATAGAAAAATAGAATATCTGTCATTTAAAAAAAAAAAAAAAAAAAAAAAAAAAAAAAATTAAATTAAATTAAATTTTTTTTTTTTACAAATAGGATTACAAACATACAGATGACTCGTCAATAGTTTCTTAAGTACGGGGCAAAACAGGCTAATTGCAATGGAATTCTATTAATTTGACGACAAATAAATGAGTGTACAACTCATTCGTTGCTTTTATTTTCATAAAAACTATGTACAGGGCTGGACTAATCGATTGAGGCCTGGACAAGCATCTCTTTGCATTACTCCTATACCTTAAGGTTCTTTTAACAGACCATTAAAAAACCTCAAAATAAAAGGATTTTATAGCAATTTCATTGTTTTTTTTTTTTTTTTTTTTTTTTTTTTTTAGGCCTTTTTTGGCACGGGAGCTCGGGGCACATGCCCCGTGTGCTCCTTCTTTAGTCAGGCCCTATGTATACATTAAAACAGGATGTAAGTAGAGGTCACAGAATTTTTTAGAAGTAAAAAAAATTCTGATATATGACTTAGAAATGGAAAAAAACATTGGATGATGCAAAAAGGTCTTAGCCGCCATTTTTAATCTACCATTTTGGATAGAAGCACACATGAAAACTTCTGCGACTTTTAAGGTTTTTTTTTTTTTTACTTGTCATAAAGAGCTAATTCTGAACTTTTTAGCTCATTATGAATTAGCTATCAAACCCTAAATTTACTGGGCTATATGCAAGGGTCGTACATGTCCTGAAATTTTAAGACCAAGAAAATCTTCAGCACCAGTATTTTCTTATAGAAAATATCTTCTTAAAATAAAGTGTCATTTCGTACGTTGAATCTAGATGTATGTTTCTATAAATAAATACTGATATTTGTCCTGAAAAATTTCCAGAAATGTACGACCCCTGGCTATATGTGGTAGGCTCTAAAAAGTAAGTCTAAATTTTCACTCCTTCAGGTAAAATATTCCTATTTTAATATTCCTAAACCAATGATTAAAAAACAGTATAGTTTATAGATATACAACTTTAACTGTTTAAAATTAGCATTTTTATTTGATGCAGTTAATAAGACTGACTTCTGAACGCCTCATATTACTTACGACATAGATTAAACATTAATATTTCTGGACCCATCATAAGCAAGCTTTAAGTGAAATTTCATTTTTATAATTTTCGGAACTGCAAATTTTTAAACTTTTAAACACCGCACATTTAAAATTTTTACACCGTTGCGTAGAGAAAAAATGCATTTTTAAATGAAATTTGTTTGAAATCATTATCACAATTTTTTTTTCAAACTATCATTATTTTTTTATTGCTTTTTTTTTTTTTTTTTTTTTTTTTTTTTTTTTTTTTTTTTATCATCGTGGCCACAGAAGTATTCCATTTTTGGACGAAAAATGGACCAATCAGAAAACGAATAAAATAAAAAAATTGCGGAATTCCACCAATAAAAAGATTCAGATATATTTGAATTTTCCCAATTCTCTATCGAGGACAACAACTATTTTCCAAATATTTAAAAAATAATAAAAATTAATTTATTCTATAATTATTTGTGAAAGACGTATTTATTATTGTCTAACGTTGTGTTTTAGCAGTGTTTCTTACTAGGTAAAATGATAAAATTAAATAATTATTCCCCTTTTTTCGATATTTTAAAGAATTCTAAATCTCCTTACGATAAATAATAATACCAGTACAATGAATATTTTATATTTATTCATATTTTTAATTCTTCTTTTACTTCCAAACTTTCTGGCTAGAATAGCAACAAAATAAAAACCAAACGCAATAACAGTTCAATATTCTAAAAAGTAAATGATACCTCAGTAATTTTGGCACCATTTTTCAAAGTTGCATACGAATTATTTGCCAAAAGGTTTTGATTTTTCATGTCAAACAAAGCTAACTACCTTTCTGTAGCAACCCCTTCAAATAAGTTGTAGGCAAAATCTAAGAGGCTGGATAAATACAATGTTATCAACTTTTTGTTAATTTTGGATACCCTACCCCCCTCCACCCCACCCCCCTCCAGATATCATACGTTATAATACCTCGAACCCTCCCCTCGCTCCCGGTAATGATATTGCTATCAAAGTATATATTTTTTTATTACTAGAATTTATTTCTTTCGTTCGAAGTGATATACAAAATTGGCTGCCTTTTTATTTTCGCATACTTTTATAACTCACAAATGAAGAGATGTCAATAAAATATTACTTTGAATATGAAAAAACATTGCATCAAATAACAAAAGGAATAATTACTATTTAAAAGTATTTTATAGTAGCTTTTTGTTACATAATGCGTTCAACGGTAATAAAGTCCTGTTGTACTTGCCCCGAACGGAGGAGGTGTGGGAGGCAGATAGTAATCCTGAATGGGAAAAATAACACTACTTAAGTCTTGATTACGTCCACTAATAACTAAATCGTAGTACTAATAATATAAATTCTACATAAAAATATAAGAATTCACATTATAAAAAACATTTTGCTTCTAAGACGTTGTATAATAACAAAAACATTTAAAATATATTAAAACATTTTTATTTACATGTTTCAACTCAAAAATTAATAGAGTCATCCTCAGAATGTAAATAGAAAAATAAAAATTACCAAAATAAAAAATGTATATGATACCAAAAGGTATAATGTTTAAATCTGCCATAGGCTTTCGGTAAACTGAACGGATTAATTCGCACCCTATTCTTGTTAATTCAACATCTAAAAACGGTAACTTCCCTTCATCTTCTAGTTCGAAAGTAAATTGAATGTTTTTATCTAATTCATTTAATTGCTGTATAAAAATCATGAAATCATTAACATTACCCCGCCAAACAACAAAAATATCGTCTACGTAGCGCAAGCATACTAAAGGAACAACCTTAAATGTACTAAAAATTTTAGATTCGGTGATTTTTATTTTTCTATTTACATTCTGAGGATGACTCTATTAATTTTTGACTTGAAACATGTAAATAAAATGTTTTAATATATTTTAAATGTTTTTGTTATTATACAACGTCTTAGAAGCAAAATGTCTTTTATAATGTAAATTCTTATATTTTTATGTAGAATTTATATTATTAGTATTACGACTTAGATAGTAATCCTTATCAACAAAACATGTGGACAACATTCCTTCTCTTTCTTCTTTATTTATTATTAAAAACAAGCTACATTTCAAATATACTTCACATAGGGTTCCTCGATCACCATTATGTATAGCTATATGAAGAAGAATAGAATGTCATACGTTGGAATATTCCATATTTTACAATTAAATAATTTTATAATAATTTAGTGATTTTAACAAAAACTTTGTATTTTCATAAAAGTAGATAAAAGGCTAAAAAAGATAACATGCTATTTTGTACGAAAGACCGAGCTACGAATAAACATGCTATCGATATCAAAAAGGACACCCCCCCCTCCCCAAGAGATATCTTACGATATCATATGGCAACCCTCCCCTTCCTTTTAAAATAATAACATTATATTTGCATATCCTAAAATCCTACAGGATCAGTCCATTTTTCGCTAACGGAAGGGAGTGTTTGCAATCATTTTTCCTTTTTGACACGATCTTAGAATGAAAACAAACAGATTGAAATCACGTAGAGTTTCGCGGCATTGTTGATGTTTTTGCGCGTAAAACAAATACAAGAATGAATGAAGAGAATTCTTTAAAAAAAATACTATCCTTCGTAGGCGTGTTATTGGCCTATTGTTTCTGTCAACGATAAGTTCTGTGTTTTGTTCGAAACGGGAATAGAAGATCATGGTTTTTATGTAAATTTCGGAAAATTTGTATGGCATAAGATTTGTCTTAATACTAGCGTAGGAGGAGTTTCTGCGGAAATAACAGAGAGGTATTTTTACATTGCAATATTTTACGTGGTTTCATACCAATTTATTAGGTGGTGAGGTAGTGGTGGAGGGGGGTTAAGGGGTCGTAAATCCTTCCTAAAAGAAGAGAATATATATATATATATATATATATATATATATATACAGGGTGTCCAGGAAATAACACCCTGATTTCAAAATTAAATTTCTCAAAAACAAGGATCGATAGTAATATGCGGTAAACGGTTTTTTCATTAGGTAAGCTGTAAAAATCTTATACAGAAATTTCAAACAGTGAATATTTTGAAAAAATTTAGTTCTGATTGCATAGAATGCTTTGATTTGACATTTTTCTTGTTTTAGATTGCCTGCAGAGAAATAATTTTTCAGCTTACAGTGCAATATTTTAAAGATTTTTCGAAGTAAATTTTTAGAACTTCGAAATTTCAAAAATTTAATTTAAAAAAACTATGAAATATGGCACTTTAAGCCAAAAAACAATTCTCTGGCAGCAATCTAAAGCAAGAAAAATGTCAAATCAAAGCATTCTTTGCAATCAGAACACAATCTTTTCAAAATATTTACCGTTCGAAACTTTTGTATAAGATTTTTACAGCTTACCTGATAAACAAACCGTTTACTGCATAATTCTATTGATCTTTGTTTTTGAGAAATTTAATTTTGAAATCAGGTTGTTATTTGCTGGACAACCTGTATATATATGTATGTGAGTGAAAAATGTGTTTTTTTATGGATTAATAAAATATTTCTATTTGGTTTAATATACTTAATTTTTTCTTTAACAAAGTGCCTTAAAAGAAAATATTTTTACAGATTTTTTTTAAATTTAAATTATAAAATGATTTCCTTCAATCATTATGCAATAAATAAATAAATATTCAATAAGTAAATAAGTAAAATAAACATTAGTTTAAAAATCTCTGAGTTTAAAACCTCTGAAGATATTTTTTTCCGTTAAAACTTGAAATTTCCTCCTTTGATTTGGCAACATCAAAGGAGGAAATTTGGTGGCAACGGTGGCAACATCCTTCAATTTTGATGGGTTTTTTTTTTTACTTGACATCAGAGAAATCTTGCCAATTTCCTCAAAAAATTTCTTTTAAAATTTCCTCAAATGCTGAAATCATGAGATAGAAATTTCGCCAAATAACATAAAAAAAAAAAAAAAAAATCTTCAAAGCACGAGGATGTTTTGGCACCAGAGATTCCAGCATTTCAATCGTAGAATTCGAAGCTGCATATACAGTTGACTCTCGTTAATTCGAAATCGGATAATTCGAATCTTCGCTTAATTCGAACTAAACATGAAGCCCCGAAATTTTCAATGGCAGAATAACGTTAAAAATTTTCATTAATTCGAACTCATTTATTCTTGACTTCGTTTAATTCGAACTAACGAGAATTCCGATTTTTCATTTTTATTTTTATTCTCAAGGATTTCAATCATTTGAGTAACTTTCTTTCTTTGATTTTTGTGAAAATTGTTTCGAACAAGTATATGTATTATACAATGCGTTTGATATCCACTTTCTTAGAGCCCTGTCTGTCCATCAGTGACGCTTTAAATTTTTCTTCCGTCGTGCTTGTTTCTAATCTTTTAATTAGTTTATATATTTATACATTCTAATTTAATATTAAGTCATATTCTAATGATAACAGACGAAATAATTTTTAAAAACACTATAACATTAATTCATTTGTAACAGTACCTCATTAAGCATGTTTTCCATAATTCGAACTTCGGATAATTCGAACATTTCTTGTGGTCCCGATGAGTTCGAATTAACGAGAGTCGACTGTATATTGTGTGATCGAAGCACCTCAATTCATTGACCGTCTTAATTGAATTTTATGCAAATTTCTTTTCAATTATTATTTATTTACACAAAAATGTAAAGTCCTCTATGATATTTTGTTTTTCCTGCTTAAATCATGCACATAAAAAGTCAAAATTTATTACTATTCGAAGTTTATTTCTTCTTTAATTCACTCATGTATAAGTCGACTCCCCCATCCCCCAATTTGCTTGCTGAAAATTATCAGAAACTCCTCGATTTATACACAAGTATATACAGTAATCGATTTTTGTTTTCTAGTTAAACTAATAGTACCAATCAATATGAATTTTTTTCTTTTTTTTTTACCAACAGATAAAAATTCAGGATTAAAATAAATTTTTTTATAATTTATATAGGTTTTAACCACGCAATTCAAGGATCATTTTGTTGAGTTTGACACCACTATAGTAGAATCCCTCAAATCCGCACAGTTTGGGAACAGAGTTTGTGCGGATTTTGGAATTTTGCAGATTTCTGGTCATTGCTTTCTTTACATTTTTTAAACAATAATTTGAATGTAATTAATGATGCAATAGAAATTATAATGAATGCTTACAGTATAATAAAATATTAAACTAAGTAATAAACTAAAATGATAAAAAATTAGATAATTTTTTAAATGATTAAAATATTAAGAGCAAAAGTTAAGTTAATAATCAATAATGTATGATTAAATATTCATTATAAAAATGAAATGTATTTTTCTTAAATTATTCAGTGAAACTTGCATCATAAAGGTACATAACTAATTAACATCAAAATCATAAAACAAGGAAGTTTCATTTCAGGACTGCCAAACTTAATAATAATAATTAAAAAAAACTTGATTAATACATAAATATATTTGGTAAGAAAATTGTGATTACCAATAATATCAACAATATTTTGAATTTTTTCAGAAATAAATTTTTATTCTTCCTTCATGAAAAAACATGAATTCAGTAATGGTAACAAAAATTACAAATTAAAATATTTATAAAATTGATATAAAGCTTAAAAAATCAAATTTTGCCCCTGTACCTGAATTGAATGTTTCATTGTTTACATCCATAAATTATGTGCGGATTTGAGGCAATCTACTTACTCTATTACTCGAAATCTCATATCCCTATTCAACATTGCCTTTGAATCTAGTTTTACGGCAACGACAGTATCTATGCTGGATAGCTGTATTTAAAGGATAGTTGTATTTAATGCATAGTATACTACTGGGATCGAAGACATATTAATGTACGTGTGTGAAAAATTTACAATCGCTACACCGCAAAAAAAAGACATATGCTTTTTAATCTACGAAAATTATAATAAAACTATGGTCGAAAATATGTAATAATCTGTACCGAGATAACCAAGATTTCGGAAAGCGTTCTTTGTCTTTAGAAACATTAGAAACCACCATATTTTTAAGAATTAGTGAAGGCTTCATAAAAATAAAGATCTGTTTGCTGACACTGATTTTTTACTTTCTTCTATCTTTCCAAGAAAAAAGTATTGGATTCGTGTAAATTTTCTAATTCCGGTTTTCGACTTATTATACGGGTCAGAAAATCCGAAAAATATGTTTTTACAAAATGTCTCTCTGTGAGTCTGTTTATCTGTATGTATGTGACACAAATTTTGTGGACGCTCTATCTCAAGAACTAGTGAACGGAATTTAATAAAACCACATATTCCATTATTCTTTGATATAATATGGTTCTGATTATTTTTTGGCTTAAATCGCTCAAAAGATGGCGATGCTATGCGGCATTATTCATTATTAACGCTATAGGAACGCTCAGGAACTAATGTACGAATTTTCGTCAAACTTCAAATTTAGTTAGTCTCTGAAATACATTAGTCTGCTTAATTTTTGGAGTAAATGCTCAACAAGTAATGCTTACATCCAGATTTTTTTTTTTTAATTTTTTTAAAATGATTTTCGGAATGATTCTATCTCAAAAACTAACGCACGGATTTCCATTAAACTCCAGATTCAGTTAAACCCTGATATAAATTAGTGCTCTTTAGTTTTTGGAGTAAATCACTCAACAGGTGGTGCTTCTATCCAGATTTTTTTATGATTTGAATTGATGATTTTATCTTAAAAATTATCATTTCAGATCCAGTTAAAACACAAGTTGTTGCAGATTAGACGTTGGTGTAAATCACCTAACTGGTGGCGCTCATTTTTCAGAATGTATTAACATGTATAAGATAGATGAAAAACGTTTTGGATTGCCGCATCCGATTAGATTGAAATTTTTCCAAGAAGTTTTAGGGTATATTAACACGTTGAGTGAACTTTCTGTTTGAACTTAAAAATTTACATTGTTTCAAGTAATTACTAAGAAAGTATAATCATGTAATAAATAAAGTTGAGTATACGTAAATGTAAAATATTTTTTCAGCAATTAACTTAAAACAATATATATTTTTAAGTTTAATATCACGTTTTAGACTGTCAGTCAACGGTGACTGACCCTGCTTAAACGGGGAAATCAATGTCAGTCACCGGTGACTGCCCTCATAGCATGCATGGTCACAATGACGTCACTGTGAGTCACTTTGGTCACATCTCATCTGTGACGAAAATGCCACCACTCAGTGACGTCACATTGTGACTGAGATGTGACTTTCTTAAAAATTTTTAGGAAATTTCAAATATTCTTCAAAACTTGTAATTTATTTTAAAAAACATGTTTCTGGCAATTTAGATATCGTCGCTTTTGTCATAGTTTCGTCACAATGTTTATGTCAAAGTAGTCACAAATGACACACTTTTCTGGTCACAATGTGACGTCACAAAAAAGCTCTAAAACGGCCTTAAGAGCCCACAATAGTCACAGGAAAAGTACACAAAAAGACCCGGATGACCATGTAAAGTCTATGGGAGCGTTCTTTTCTAATATCTCGATCAAATTTTTATATTTTGACATGATTTTTTTTGCATAAAATAGTTCAGGACGATCCACAACCGGGCTAGTTTTTACTTTTTCGATTTTGGTTATATATTTTTTATATTATGATAGTTTCAGTTTCAGAACCGGTTTAAACCGGTTTTGAAAATTAAAGTAATTTTTTTAAAAAAATCTAAAACCAAAATCGAAAAAGTAAAAACTAGCCCGGTTGTAGATCGTCCTGAACTATTTTATGCAAAAAAAATCATGTCAAAATATTAAAATTTGAACGAGATATTAGAAAAGAACGCTCCCATAGACTTTACATGGTCATCCGGGTCTTTTTGTGTACTTTTCCTGTGACTATTGTGGGCTCTTAAGAGCCCACAATAGTCACAGAAAAATTACTAAAAAAGACCCGGATGATTATGTAAAGTCTATGGGAGCGTTCTTTTCTCATATCTCGCTCAAATTTTAATATTTTTGCATGATTTTTTTGCACAAGATAGCTGAGGGCAATCCACAACCGGGCTAGTTTTTGCTTTTTCGATTTTGGTTATAAATTTTTTATATTACGATAGTTTCAGTTTCAGAACCGGTTTAAACCGGTTTCGAAAGTTAAAGTAATTTTTTAAAGAAAATCTGAAACAAAAATTCAAAAAGTAAAAACTAGCCCGGTTGTGGATTGCCCTCAGCTATCTTGTGCAAAAAAATCATGCAAAAATATTAAAATTTGAGCGAGATATTAGAAAAGAATGCTCCCATAGACTTTGCATGGTCATCCGGGTCTTTTTGAGTAATTTTTCTGTGACTGTTGTGGGCTCTTAAGAGCCCATAATAGTCACAGAAAAATTACTTGTGGGCTCTTAAGAGCCCATAATAGTCACAGAAAAATTACTCAAAAAGACCCGGATGACCATGTAAAGTCTATGGGAGCGTTCTTTTCTAATATCTCGCTCAAATTTTAATATTTTTGCATGATTTTTTTGCACAAGATAGCTGAGGGCAATCCACAACCGGGCTAGTTTTTACTTTTTAAATTTTTGTTTCAGGTTTTCTTTAAAAAATTACTTTAACTTTCGAAACCGGTTTAAACCGGTTCTGAAACTGAAACTATCGTAATATAAAAAATATATAACCAAAATCGAAAAAGTAAAAACTAGCCCGGTTGTGGATCGTCCTGAACTATTTTATGCAAAAAAAATCATGTCAAAATATTAAAATTTCAACGAGATATTAGAAAAGAACGCTCCCATAGACTTTACATGGTCATCCGGGTCTTTTTGCGTACTTTTTCTGTGACTATTGTGGGCTTTACCCGGATGATTATGTAAAGTCTATGGGAGTGTTCTTTTCTAATATCTCGCTCAAATTTTAATATTTTCACATGATTTTTTTTGCATAGGTTAGCTTAGGACGATCTACAACCGGGCTAGTTTTTACTTTTTCAGTTTTGGTTTCAGAATTTTTTAAAAAAATATTTTAACTTTCAAAACCGGTTTAAACCGGTTCTGAAATTGAAACTATCATAATATAAAAAACATATGAGCAAAATCGAAAAAGTAAAAACTAGCCCGGTTGTAGATCGTCCTAAGCTAGCCTATGCAAAAAAAAAATCATGTAAAAATGTTAAAATTTGAGTGAGATATTAGAAAAGAACGCTCCCATAGACTTTACATAATCATCCGGGTCTTTTTGCGTACTTTTTGTGTGACTATTGTGGGCTCATAACGACTTCACTTTTTAGTCACTGTGACTTCACATCGACGTCACGTGACGTCACGTCGACAAACGATGGTCACAAAGTCACAATGTGACTTCACAACGACGTTGCAGTGACGTCACCATGTCTTACGGGTGACGTGGCACTCAACGTGTTAAGACTCCACACTAGTCACTGAAAAAGACCCGGATGATAATGTAAAGTCTATGGGGGCGTTATTTTCAAATATCTTACTCACATTTTAATATTTTTGCATGATTTTTTTTCCATAGGATAGCTGAGGACGATCTACAACCGGGCTAGTTTTTACTTTTTCAATTTTGGTTTCAGTAGGAAAAAAAACCCCACTAACTTTCGAAATAGATTAGAACAAGGTAATTGAAACTATCATAATATAAAAAATATATAACCAAAATCGAAAAAGGAAAAACTAGGCCTGTTGTAGACCGTCCTCAGCTATCCTATGGGGAAAAAAAATCATGCGAAAATATTAAAATCTGAGAGAGATATTTGAAATTAACAAACCCCATAGACTTAACATGTCTTGGTCTTTTTCAGTGACTAGTGTGGCGTCTTAAGCAATTTTCCTAACCTGGAACATCCTTTTTAGGTGCGTTGGTAATTATGTAAATACGTAGCATCTATTGTTGACGTTCAGTCCGTCCGTCTGTCTGTCCGTCCGCATATAACAACGCAAAAACTACCCAACTGAATCGTTTGAAATTTAAAATACATAATTATTACATAATTTTGTCGAGTCATTTCAAATTTTATAAACATCGGATGCATAGATCAATTACAGGGACAATCAAAAGGATTCCGTTACATTACGGTCAATGGGGAAAAAAGTTTCAAATGCATTTTAATCGTTTGAAATTTTAAATACATAATTATTACATAATTCTGTCGAGTTATTTCAAATTTTATCGAAATCGGATGCGTAGTTCAATTACAGGGACAATCAAAAAGTATTCCGTTACATAACGGTCAATGAGAAAAAATGTCTCAAATGCATTTCAATGGTGTTACACTCATTCGAACATATTAAAATTGAAATGTACATATTATAATATACATTTTGCATAACCTGTTGTGCAAAAAACATTTGTTAATGATTTACAAGGCTACACAAAAGTATTTCATTACATAATGGTATAGGGAGAATTTTGTTTGGTGCGCATTTTAATTGTAATTAACTATTTACAATTTTATGAGATTGATATATGAGAGGGATATTTTTGAAACTTCGTTATCGTACGAACGCACCTCAATTGCTACGCATCACGTGTAGTTTCCAACTTGTTTTGGATCTATCCATTCTCAAGTATACTTTTTAATGTTCAACAAACATGTTTCTCAGACATGCATGATAATTTAATAGCACTGACATTGAAATTAAAATTAATATCTTTTCCTTACTTTTACATGTTTAATTTCAATAACGAAAATGTTTAATGGAGAATGGACAGCATCGTAAAAAACCGATATTTCGTTCTGACTAAACTGATTGATACACAATAAAAACAACTTGGAAACGTTACCAAAAATCAATAGCAACATTTTTTTTTTTTTAATTTTTTTTTTTACGATTTTTTGAATTTTAAAAATTTAAGCGTTTGTCAAGTTTCTAAAACGTTACTTTTTTTTTTTTGTCTTTTTTTTTCAGTAGAACAAGATTAAATGTAAGCAACTGTTTCGAAAATTACGGAAATATATTAAAAAATATGAACGAAAATATATGGTACACTTAAGGACCGTCCATTAATGTTGTCACGCCTTTTTTCCATATTTTTGACTCTCCTCTCCACCCCTTTGTCACAAACTGTCACACTTCAGTTTACCCCCCCCCCCTCTTGTCACATGTCACGCTATATTACGTAAATATATACTTGCAGATCAGAAACAAAGAGCTACGTTTTAGATCATATTTAAAATTTTATTTTTAACCATTAACCTATATATTTTAATGAGATTTGTGAGCTGAACAATAAAAATGATTCGTGTCCTTATTTTGTATAAAGTAAGGTTTACAACAAAAGGCAAAATAAATAAATAAATAAATAAATAAATAAAAATAAAAAATTAAAATAAAAAATAAAAAAAATAGAATAGTAATAAAATATTAATATGAAAGAGCAATTGAAAACATTAATATTTTAAAATTGAAAAGAGAATTTAACATATTTGGCTTTAAATCTCATCTTTATGAACACAAAATATTTTAATTTTAAAATAACCTCATATTTCACAATTTAATCCGCAGAATTTTAATGCTTTTATTGTAACCAAAATGTGTGATGTCACATTTCTTCTTAACCCCTTGTCACAAACTGTCACAATTTCATGAACACCTACCCTCCCCAAGTGTGACGTCATTTATGGATGGCCCCCCTTATGTAGTTGTAGCCATTCAATTTAGACATTTTGTCGAATATTTAAAGATATACTCGTGGGGGTTTTCTGGAACTTCAGGATTGAGACGAATACACTGGATTTCTATTAATTAATACCGATTCTATCAGAAAAATTAGGGGACCAGCGAAAAATAAAAGGAAAATATTGATTTGAGATCACCCTGTAAAATAAAATGCACGAAAGGATATGTCGCTATAGCTTACGAAATTGGTAATATTGTACAATATGTATATTCCTTTGTGTAAGAATAGAACGTATATTTATGGAAGTGCAAAAGTGTCGATTTATTATTATATTATTTATTTATTTATTTATTTATTTTTGAGTTAAAACAATTCTTTTATGTTTTTTTTGTTTGTTTGTTTAAATTATGCAAAATTTTCTATCACATTTAAACCCTATTTCAGAAAATTTGAGAAAATGCAGTAGAAATAATATAGTGCAATTTATATGTAAATATATTAAATATACGATGAAATATAAACAGTTATACGAAATACTTTTATCTGCCCATGCGCACACGATAAAAAATATTTTTGTTCATGATTTAACTGTCAAAGCTATGAAGCAACACACAAACAAGTAAGTAAGTGAGATTGCAGATTGCACGGAGGATTTCGTTTATTATTTCTTTTAAAACAACTTATCTTTTAATTACTAAATCAAAATTGTCAATTCAAAATTAGTAAATTCTTACATAAATTGTAGCACTAACAAATTTAATTTTAAAATAATTATAAAAGGAAGTTATTTATTTTAATCAAATTAAAATGTTCAAATCAAATTATTTAAATAAAATCCACATTTTCAAATTTTTTGAAAATCCGTGATTTAAAAAAAATTAGTGGACGTATAAAGTTTTAAATTTCTGAAAACGAAAAAAAAAATGTTTAAACAAAATTTAAAATGCTGAAACATTAATAAATTACAATAGTTTTTAAAACAGAAAGAAAATTGAATTCGAAAAAATATTATGAATGCCAGATGAACGAAACCCTGTTAATATATACTCTTAAAGGGTCATTCAACCAGTGATTCAACCTGACCCTTTCAGATTTCGATGAAATTCTCAGGAATGCCTGGTTATATAAATGAGAATATATATTCATAACTTTTTTTTTCGCATCAAAATTTCATGCAGTTAATTATTTAAATTTTGAAAAATCATCATTTTTTGGCTTGCTTACATGTTTTTCTCAAGTTCTATCAAACGTAGAAAATTTTATGACCACTCATTTCAAAGAGAAGTTTATAAGGTTTAATTTGATATGCAAGTTGACTATGTATAGTTAAAATAAATAAAATTTAAAATTTTTTTAAATTTTAAATTTGAAAATTTTTTAGATAGTCATTTTTAAAAATTTTGAAAAAATTGTATGTTTTTTGTAATATTATAAGCTTAAAATTCTGAAATTTTTAGAGTGGAATCTCAGTGGGATCAGGAGTTATCAAATAAAAGCAAAAATTACCATTAAAATAGCAATTTAATTCTGCCTATTTTGTTATTTATTTATGATTTGTATGGTAATTTTCAGCTTTTATTTCATAACTCCTGATCCCATTGAGATACCACGCTAAAAATTTCAGAATTTTAAGATTATAATATTACAACATATATTTTTTTCAAAAATTTTAAAAATAACTATCTAAAAAATTTTTGAATTTTGAATTTTAAAAATTTTTTAATTTTATTTATTTTAACTATGCATAGTCAACTTGCATATCAAATTAAACCTTATAAACTCCTCTTTGAAATGAGTGGTCATAAAATTTTCTACGCTTGATAGAATTTGAGAAATTCAAAATTGAAAATATTTATGCAAGTCAAAAAATGATGATTTTTCAAAATTTAAATAATTAATTGTATGAAATTTTAAAGTGATAAACAAAAAATAAAAATATGCTCCAATTTATATCATCATAGTGAATGATTCCTGACAGTTTCATTGAAATCAGAAATGGTCAGGTTGAAAATTGAATTTTTTTTATGATTGTTTGATTTGACATTGAATGACCCTAAACTTAAAAAAAACGCGAATTTTTTAAAAATTAAATCCATCTTAATATGAAAATTTGAACTTCCAGCGTCGGGGCTCAAACTAGAAATTTTCTGTTTTTACTAGCAAGACGCTTTACCGCCAAGCTATGATTGCTACAAGCAAATGGTTCTAATTAAGGTTCTCTTTTAATATTTAAATCTTAAAAATGAACGGATAACTTTGAAAAAAAATAATTTAATTAAAATAATAGACATTTTAAAAATTTTATGATTTGTCGTGTGACACGATGTACTCAGTTGTAAGTACAAAAAATTCCAAGTCTCGGGCTTATAAAGTTTTTGTGTCCGGACTTTATGACGGGCAGACAGACAGAGGACAGAGACGAATAGGATTTCGTCATGTGAACGAAATTTTTAAAAAAGCCAATGAAAATTCAGAAAGATATCTGCGATAGCCTCAGCTGATTTTTAGCTGTACCCTAAAGACAGCTAAATGATAAGGAGTTTTCCATGAATTGTCATTTTTTTATTAATTGGCTTTCAGAAAAAGAGTTGGTAATGAATGTCAACAAATAGATTTAGAAGAAATGCTATTTTGGGGGTAAATCAAAATTTAACTTTATCGTGCGATTAGATTCTGTGGGAAATACTGTCAAACTTCTCAGACTACAAGTTCACAGACTATCTGTTGATGCAAATGCATCTATTCTAAATAGAAATGAAATCAGTTTAATTAATTTTAAACAAGAAAGCAGTTCTTTCCCTGAACACGTTTCCTTTATTTAGAACAGTAGCCAAAATATATAATTACTTGAGACGCGATATCACAGTCAAAATAGGTTCCTTTAAAGAGAAATGAGTTGTTTCATCGAAATACACAAGAATTTTGAAACAAATTCTACGATCCGGTGTCAAAAATAGGAGGGCCCATAATGTATGCCGTTTAAGAGTCTGGATTATGGATTGCTGCCAGGCTATAGATTTGTGGTATGATATACGTTTTTTCTGTTATCAACAATAATTTTTAAATGGTTTGAATGTGACATAAAATTTGGTAGGGATAAGACTGCGTTATCAAGATTGTTTTTAAAGAGGGGGGTTAAAATTTGTTTTAAAGATAGTAAATTAGTGTTCATTTCAAGTTTATTCCGAAAATTAATCATCCGTGAATCCATAGAGATATATTCTAGGAGGGATAGGGTTTGTAATGATTCTTATTCTTATGACATTCCGAGTTTGTGGCTAGAATTACTTAATAAATATTTAAAGGGTGAGTCTAATAGAGGGAGCCGCGGTAGCATTGGCTATTCACGATCATAGAGGGCGCAATATTTTGTGTTTTGGGTTTTTAAATTGCCTTTATATCCAGTGTCAGTTAGTTTTTCTACTTTTATTAATATTAATTTTATACATATTAAATTTAATATATGATCAAAATTTATTATATTTATATGCCGCGGTGGCAATGGCTATTCACGATCATAGGGGGCGCAATGTTTTGTGTTTTGGTTTTTTAAATTATATTTATATCCAGTGTCATTTAGTTTTCTACTGATTTTATGTGTTATGAATACGGTTCTTATGAATGAACCGAAACATGTCAACTTTTTAATTTAATTTTTATTTGTGACACCTGTTCTAAGTAAATAAATATGAAATGTTTTTATACGTAAATGAAAAAGGTGAAGTGATTTTGTTTTAGTTTTTAGTTTTTGAAAAAACGAAAGCTAACAACAGTTTTAACATTGGTTTTAAAACAAGTTAGAAACTATTGGCAAAAATATTCCTTATTTCGGTGGTTTTTTCCTTCTACAAGACGCAAATAGGCTTCTAACATACGATAATTTTTTACCAATTGCAGAACTCACTTGGTCTTTTTATATATCTCTCTGATGACTTTTCTTCCAATTCAGCAGCTTTAGGATCGGATGATTTTTGCTTGTTGATGTAGTGGAGGGTATACGGGGTATACGCCGTATATCTTTTCAATTTTTTAAAGGGACCCTTTGTTTCTCAAGAAAGCTACAGTTTACACACTCTAGGGTATACCTTCTGCCTTGAGCATATACCTTCTGTTTAAAGCATATACCTTCTGTTTAGAGCGTATATCCTCTGTTATTTTTACGATTACACCCCTGCTTTTATCGATATTTAACTCCGATTCAAAACTTTTTCCAGAAACATCCCCAAAGGTGTATGATTTTCTCTGATCTAATATATTTTCGACAGTCAACAAGGGATTTGGAGCTGATAGACCAGACCAATCATCTTCTAAAGATCGTTTTGATTTGCTTTCTTAAGCCAAATTTCGTCTTCTTGAGATTTCTTCCTTTTTCATCCGGAAAGTCTGCACATTGAAACATCAAATAACATCCCTCTCTCGAATCAAAGCATAAAAGGGATTTTATCGTATTTAATACATTTAGCATTGAGGAAGAAGAAATACTGGACATCATGTGACCGGCACCAACTAAAACTTTGAAGCGATTGCGTTGCAGAATATCAAATAAAACTGGATACACATCTGACGACCAACTAAACTTCAATGGATCTTTTAGTGCAACTGTTTGAATTAACGATTGACAAGTGAACATTTTCAATGCAAATATGCCAAGGGTGTATCGATCTAAATTGAACCCATTTGCAAATGTTCGACCCTCGGCTGTTTTCTTTGCTTCCGGTGGACAATAGACTGCTGGAACTGTATAATTATCGATGAGCAACAGTGGTTTTTGAGCAAAGCCGAAATCGCATATTAAAGTCTTAAGACTCCTGTCTCTGGCCGATGATGCGCTCGCGAACTAATGCTATTCCTATGGGGAGATTATTATCTAATATCTGGTTTGAATTTCAGCATTTTAAATATTTTTTTTGCATTTCATAGCTGACGTACATCTCTACATCACTCCTTTTTTATTTTTTCGAATTTGACTGCAGATATTTTTACATAAAGTTAGTTTGCCTTTCAAAACCGATTTCGGAAGTGAAAGTGCTTTTTTTTTTAAATATCTGCAACCAAAATCGAAAAAGTAAAAAAAGAGCGATGTCGGCATACACCTCAACTATCCAATGCAAAACATATTACTTAAAAATGTCAAAATGCAAACCAGATATCAGGAAATAACCTCCCCATAGGAATAGCATTAGCTCGCGAGCATTTCATCAGCAAGGGACAGGAACGTTATCAGTTTCATCAATTAGAACATTATTCGTTTTTAGATCTGCGTGACATTTTCCATGTCTGTGAATATATGGGATCCCGTCTATCATGTCTTTTAGGTACGACACTGTTCTTTTAAATCCTCTACCATATTTTTGAAAATTGACCCCCTGTATTTGATTCAACAATGTAATTTCATACTTTTTCATCATAAATACATAAGTATTTGTGCTTTTAAGGTAGTATGACGCCAAAAGGGAGATTAAATGTTCATTTTTTTTTTTTTTTAAACTGGTCATTTTTTTTATCATCTTTAGATATTTTACTAGCAATACAGTTCTTAGCTGTCAGTTTCTCATGTTTGTCTCGATTCTTTACTTCAAATACAGATGCAAATACAGAAACTATACAAAACGAAATTGAACTCTTCTTCTGATATTTTAAGAGTCTTTAAAAGCTCACCCAATCCGTCTGTAACTGAGATATTCATATCACCTCCATCAATGTTTTTAAGTCTTTCCATAATCACGATAATACAGGTATATAGTCTAAGAAATCGCTTTCAGGGAAAAATATAGTCCTCGAGTAACTTTTTTTTTTTTTTTTTTTTTTCTGTAAAAATTAAGAAATTCTCTGAAACTTATGAAAGCACCAAATCACTATCGCTTTAAATTATCGCTTTAAATAATTTTTATTTCTCTTTTTTTCTTATAAATTTATTTTCTTCGATATCTTTGTTTAAAATTATTTTGTTGTGTAATGCTTGTAACAATATTCAAAAGCTTATATTATTTTTTTATATTGTTCAAAATTTTCAACAATGGTAATTAATAAAACTAATATCACCCAACAAAGTAATCTCGTTAATTTTTTCTTTCTTCTGTAATCAAGATTTTGGTTGATTAATCGATTAATTATCAAAGCCAAGGCTCGGCGATGTTTCTTTTCTTTTTTTTTTTTTTTTAGCTTTGCTTCTTGGTTTTGTGTCCTTAATGTTCCGAAATTTTTAAAACAATTCTCCATAAAACAGGATTTATGTTACGAAATGTGAAATTAATAATTGTTTTAGCTACTTATCTCTGTATCATTCTCTCACACAGGCAGTCTGTCTCTCTCATTCTCACTCTCACTATCACATCTAGTCCTAAAGCCGACTGCGCAAAACTCTATGTGATCAAGTACAAGAAAAAATCCTTTATTTTACGGAAGAGTAATAAAAGAGGAATCTAATCATCTATGTCTGCCGGAAGCGAAGTGGTGCTTAAGGCTGTATTCGAAAAAACGCTTTTCCACTTTCAAAAGCTCAAAATTTTCCGATACAATTTCAGGCACATTTTTAAAAGTAGAAACATGAAACTTGCTGAGGGGATTCTTGAAGGGTCGTATGAGGTGCCGTGTGATGTCTTTTTACGCTCCATTCATTAGAATTTGAGTTATAAACAATTACCTTATCAGTATGACCCCTTTTTTCGTTCCCAGATTTCCCGCTTGGGAAAAATCGGTTCGAAATGCCAATTTTGATTTGCTTTTATTGCAATATTTTCTGCATTTATCAAATAATCGACAATCACGGCACCTTGTGTACTTTCCAAATAAGAGATTTTGAGAGTTTGGTGCATTTGAGAGCAAAAATGAATTAAAAAAATAAATCGGAAAATAAGCAGTTTGCATCGAAATACACCCTTAAGCCAAAAATGAATAACACTAGTGGTTGACTCGTAGGATTAGCATTGTGTTTTCCTGCACCCAGTTTCCTATGTTTTCACATTTTTGATTGTAGGGCAAACTCAGTGCTAAACTACGAGTCAACCAATATATTTGATTATCAATTTTTGGCTTATGCACCACTTCAATTCCGGCAGACATGATTCATTAGATTACTCTATTACTACTCTTCCACAAAATAAAGGATTTTTTCTTGTGCTCGATGACTTAGGGTTTTGTGCGGTCGGCTCTTGGACTAGCCTGTTTTCAAAAGACTATAATATTCAACTTGTATCCATTCTAATACTTAGGAAGACACCACTTCTTCGACTTTTTAAAAATGAATAAATAGAAAATAAACAAGTTCGAAATTGCATGTGAAGCGTAGTAAATGAGGTGCGTTCGTACGATAACGTAGTTTTAAAAATATCAATCTCATAAAACTGTAAATAATTACAATTAAAATGCACACCAAACAATGTTTTCCCTATACCATTATGCAATGGCATATGGAATACTTTTGTGTGGCCTTGTAAATCAATAACAAATATTCTTTGCACCACGGATTATGCAAAATGTATATTATAATATCTACTTTATAGATGTATATCAATTGTATTACGTTCGAATAAGTGTAACATCATTAAAATGCATTTGAAACATTTTTCCCCATTAACCGTAATGTAACGGAATACTTTTAATGGTCCCTGTAATTGATCTATGCATCCGATTTTCTTAAAATTTGAAATAACTCGACAAAATTATGTAATAATTATGTATTAAAAATTTCAAACGATTAAAATGCATTTGAAATTTTTTCCCCATTGACCGTGATGTAACGAAATCCTTTTGATTGTCCCTGTAATTGATCTATGCTTCCGATTTTCTTAAAATTTGAAATGACTCGACAAAATTATGTAATAATAATATGTTTAAAATTTCAAACGATTCGGTTGGGTAGTTTTTGCGTTGTTATATGCGCACAGACAGACAGACGGACGGACAGACGGACGGACTGAACGACAACAATAGGTGCTACGTATTTACATAATTACAAACGCACCTAAAAAGAATATTGCCCAGTTAAACTGATGGCATAGAGCTCCCTGCCTATACTTGAACGAAATCTGATAATTCTACACGAAAAATCCATTTACATAAATTAAGGTGAGGAGCATTAGCCCCCGTTCCCGTTCTTAATACTTATCCAATGAACACCGATATTAATCATGGAGGTTGCCTCCACAGAATGATCCTATATCTAAGATTTGAGCGATAACTGATAATTCTGCAAGAAAATCCCATTTATATAAATTATAGTGTGGGGTATTAGCCCCCGTTCCCCGTCTTATTTTTATCGAATGAACTCTCAAAACTAATCAGGGAAGCGCCTTATCATAATAAGCCTATATCCAAAATTTCAAGTAAATCTCTTATTTTTATCACGAGTTATCGCGTTACGTACGTACGCACGTACATACATACAGAACAGGCGGACACATAAGCTCTCAGGCTTTGATAGCCTGTGAGCTAAAAATGATAATCGATTTTACAATAAACTCTCGTATTTTATCCGGCATGACTTAGAATACAGTTACATTGTAACAACCCATTCAAGCGAAAATTTAGTTCAATTAGGAAAAATGTTAGTTGAAAATCCCTTTCCATCAATTTCCTCTGATAAGGAAAATGATACGTGAATTCTTTTGCGCAACCAAGTATACGAGATGTAGAGCTTATGCACAACAAGTAATGTACAAAATGGGGTTGGGGTTTTGGACGCAGGACATGTGGGTTTTACTGTCTAAAACTGTTCTAAAGTATCCAAAACCTTAAAAAAAAGCAACGTTCCACATGTAACCATTGAACACTTATTAAACATATGAATAAATATAAATATCTCAATATATTTACTATAATCAAACAAAATCAATTATTTTATTCATACTTACTATTTCTTAATATACACATACACATAGTTGCCAGCAGTTTTAATTAGTTTAATCAGTATCGCTGGTTTAATCAGTATACCTAACCTGAGCTTCATTTATCAACTATTTTCAGTAACAATTCTTTGGACTTTCAGTAACAGAATCAGATATCTATTTTTCATAAAATCATTAGTACTTCTATTAATTACTATTATTTAAACGCATAACATTAAAATTATTATACATAATTAAATTTAATATCTTTTTAATCTATTTTGTTACGTAGGGCAATTAGGTTATTACTAATGAATTGTTTAGGTAATATAACGTAGGATAATTAGGTTGGTAATACTTAATTGGTATTTTTGTGTTTCAATCTTTTTGCCAATTTTTTAAACTTTTAGCATTGTTCTGATAAATATAATTTTACTACAGAACAGGGTTTTGGACAGTTTGACAACAGGACTTTGGAATGTACGGTTTAAACCACAGATTTTACCATGTTCTTTTACCGTTGTGTCCAAAACCTTGACAACCCTGATACAAAATAATAGTTAATGCAGTAAAATAAAAGCATATACCGAAATTGAAAACACATTCAACCTGTTATGGATGAAAACAGTACAGTCAATCAGGGTAATTTTATCTATCAGGGTAACTTTGGGTCAAGAGAGAAAAAAGATTAAATCTATTACATCACTTTTGAGTTAACGGCAAAGTTTTGGTCTCAAGATATAGATAGCTGCAATAGCTTGATTTTGGCAGTTCATTGTAAATTATTCATCAAGATTTCACCATGGTAGAGTGGATCAAAGTTTGGTAAAGGAACTGCGTTCCTGTGAGCTTCGGCTAAGATTAAGCACCGCGTGAAGCTAAAATGTTGATTAATAAGAATATTTTACAACATAAATCAAAATCACAACAAGATCATGACTAGAAGTGGTAGATAGGGTTGAAGTTAATTCTAATTTTGGCATTCCTCGTCGGCGTCTGTAAAGCATTTAGACGAAAAATCATTGAGTCTAGATTTCTGAGAGAGAGCTTTAGTAAAAGAAAACTAAAAGATATATAATTTTGGCTTATGTATTTCGGAAGCGCTGTTCCGCTGGGTGCAGTATTTATTATATCTTGTTTATATGATATTAAATAAACTAAAAAATATATATAATTTAAATGTCGAAATTTCAACTATCTTTACCTTGTAATTAAATTTTTATGATAATTGAAGTCAATTGTTGCGGTTATTGTACTCTAATGATTGTTTATGAAATTTAAAAATAATTTAAAGATAAAAAATTTTGAAACAAGCCTTCAGCGTTAATAACTTTACAAGTTAACTTTAAAAATTTATAATATTAAGGATATGTTTGTTATTAATAACAAGGGGATAAAAGTGGTTGGGGCAAAGAGCATACGGTTATTTGCTCCTTTATTTTCATGTGATAAATTCATTTTGTAGATTTTTCTCCTTCCCCTCATAAGTTAAATACCATTGTTATACACTTTTTTCCCCCGAAAATCGTAAGTAATAAATCTTGGAAAGCAAGTTTCAATTTCATCTACTCTATTACTTCCGCGATGAAATATGAACTAAATATTCAACTTTCTACTGAGGTTAGAGAGAAAAAGGCATTTGATTCACCGTTGAACTATTGACATTAGAGGCAAATTCACTGGTACGAGAAAAATCACAGCTTAGTAAATTAGGTCGTGCATACATATGCTAAAGAATTCACTGAAACCAATTCTGTGGGTGGCCTGGCGTAATATTACATAATTTTTGAAGGAAAAGTGAAATTCCTTCCCACTTTATTTTATTGATTTTTCAATTTGAAATAAACTCGTCAAATGAAAAATTGTTTATCACTGTAAGCAATTTACAATAGAAAATAATGAATTTTTTAAAGAATGCGATAATTTAAAAAATGCATTTATTTTCTTGAAAAAAAAAATTACAGTATGCAATAACAAAATTTCAGATAAAAAAGTTAGAAAATAATAACTTAATTTTTATATAAATTTATTTAAAACTAACAAGAAACTACACTGTAAAAAAAAAAAAAAAATTATGAGGTTACTAAAAATTTTCTAGTAAATTTGTATTCCACAGAATTTTTTAGTAACCATTCCAAACTTTTTTTTTTGCAAGTGAAACAAACCTTTCTTTTGTAAACTGAACAAAAGAATTTTTTGTGTAACTAACTTAAAACTTTTTAGTATGAGCCAGCCAGCAAATTTTAGTAACAGCTCCAAAATTATTTTTAGTAACCATTACTCACGGATTGTTAGTAGCTAGTCCAAACGCAATTTTTGCAGCGGTAGATTTTTGGCAACGCCACAATAGATGGCCGCATCAAACATTGCCACCAGCGCAATTTTGATTTCACAACCCCTTTACTTAACGAATACTTACACTGCATACACTCGGTACGTCTTTGGGGGTGTCGAGCGTCGAACCCGAGGCCTTTCAGTCTGGAGCTTTGTGCTATGACCACTAGGCTATCACGGCCACACCAAGCGAGTTTTAGTAATAGCTATTAAAAATATAAAACTATTAACTATTCATTGCTAGCTTTTTTCTAGTAACTCTTACAGATTTTCTTGTAACTGAGTAAGATTACTAAAACTTTTTTAGTAATTACAAGGATCACTAAAATTTTTTTAGTAGATCGACCCTTTTTTTTATAGTGTAGTCAGATCTGGCAATTTCAAAACTTTTTTCTATCCCACACATGTTAATATTTCAAAATTCGTTATCACAGTGCCAAAATTAAATTACAATCTATGCCTATCATAGGAATTCTAATAATATGAAATTCCGTGCATTGGTTCTTGAGATATAATTATCGATAAAATAACGTATATCATGCGAAATGCAGAATAGCAGCGCCTCTCGTTGGATGATTTACACGGAAACCTGATTTGCCATAACTTAACATCGAATTGAATCTAAAGTTTGATGAAAATCAGCGCATTAGTTCTTGAGATAGGACTACGGCGGAAATCGTGAATAATGCAGAATAGCAGCGCGACCTGTTTCGGCGATTTACCTCAAAATGCAAACAACGCCAAGTCATATTAAGAAATAATAAATCTGAAGTTTTATAAAAATCCGTGCATTATTTTCAGAGACAAAAAGTTATTGCGGAAATCGCAAAAAATGCAACGTAGCAGCACCATCTATTGAGATATTTACACCAAACGGTAGAAAACGTCAATTCATGTCAAGGATTAACTGAATGTGAAGTTTGATGAAAATCCGTGCATTAGTTCTCGAGACTGAACTATTGCGGAAATTGTAAAATTTGTTGCATAATAATGCCATCTGTTGAACGATTTACACCAAAATTTAGAAAATGTCAATTCATACTTATGAAATATTGATGAATAAGTATGATTCATACATATGATTCATACTTATTCATACTAAAATGTCATTTCTTATTTTTATCCGAGCATGGGATAACTGAGTCTGAAGTTTGATGAAAATTTGTGTATTAGTTCTCGAGATAGAGCGATTGAAGAAATCGTGATAAATGCTGCATAGCAGCGTCACCTGTTGAGGGATTAACATCAAAAACTAATCAGCAGCAATTTATATTAGGGACTAATTGAATATAAATTCTTATGTTCAGTGAATTAGTTCTTGAGACAGAGCGCCCAAAAATTTGTGTCACATATAAACAGACAGACTCACAGACAGACATTTTGTAAAAACATGTTTTTTTTTTTTTTTTTTTTTTTTTTTTTTTTTTTTTTGAATCTCTAACCCCTAAAACATGTAAATCCATCAACTACCGGAAGTAGAAAGTTTTTACTAATCCAATACTTTATTCTTGTAAAAATAGGAATAAAAATAAAGATAAAAGTTACATTAATCCTTTACGCCCCGATGGTATTTTAAAAAGTACCATTAAAATAACTTGTTATAAAGTTAATTTAATACCCTCATAGCATGCAGGGTCACAGTGACGTCACAATGATGTCACTGTGAGTCACTTTGGTCACATCACATCTGTGACCAAAATGCCACCACTCAGTGACGTCGCATTGTGACTGGGATGCGACTTTCTTAAAAATTTTTAGAAAATTATAAATATTCTTCAAAACATGTTATTTACTTTCAAAAACATGTTTCTGGCAATTTAAATATCGCCGCTTTTATCATAGTTTCGTCACAATGTTTATGTCAAAGTAGTCACAAATGACACACTTTTCACAACTTGGTCACATTGTGACGTCACAAACGAGCTTTAAAACGGCCATAACGATTTCGCATTTTAGTCACTGTAACTTCATATCGACGTCACGTGACGTCACATCGACAATCGATGGTCACAAAGTCACAATGTGACTTCACAACGACGTCGAAGTGATGTCACCATGCCTTACGGGTAAATCGATCAGAACAGTAATGCAGTTTAAAATGATTTATAGATACTTATTTTGTCTTGTTTCAAAAGCATTATTTGTTGAACAAAACAAAAATATTCTCAAAAGGATTTTTCATTTGCATCTCTTCAGTTTTTTTTTTTTTTTTTTTTTTTTTTTTTTTTTTTTTACGTTGAAAGTTGGGGGTGAAAATTTTCAGTTCGGATTTATGAGCAGTTTTGGTCAATGGGCAGATTTACTACATAATGTTTCACTGCCATGCGTGAACGCAATCAAAATATATTTTACATAATGTGTTAATTAAATGTAAAGAGCAATTTTTTCTAAAGTTTAAAAAACATCGCTTGAAAATTCTGAAAATTATCTTCGATAGAATAAGCTCAAAATCCGTTAATCCTAAAATGAAGTAAACAGATGAAAGACTGTATCTATATATCCATTGATTACACTGTAAAAAAAAAAAAAAAAAAAAAAAAAAAAAAAAAAAAAAAAAAAAAAAATCTGTAAAGGTACTAAACATTTTCAAGGAAACTGGGATTCCAAGAACTTTTCATGTAACGATAACAGGAAAAATTCATGTAATCGATTCTGAAACTTGAATTATGCTGTTACCGTTACAGGAAAAGTTCTTGGAATCCCAGTTTCCTAGAAAATGTTTAGCACCTTTACAGATTTTTTTTTTTTTTTTTACAGTGTAGTATCAATATAGCATACACAATATTACATGCACTACACTCTAAAAAAAAATCTGTAAAGGTACTAAACTTTTTCTAGGAAACTGGGATTCCAAGAATTTTTCCTGTAACGGTAACAGCAAAAATTCAAGTTTCAGAATCGGTTACATGGATTTTTCCTGTTATCGTTACATGAAAAGGTCTTGGAATTCCAGTTTCCTAGAAAATGTTTAATACCTTTACAGATTTTTTTTTTTTTTTTTTTTTTTTTTTTTTTTTTTTTTACAGTGTACTATATTCGAACTTTGAAAGTTTTTTTTATCGATTTTCGCTTTGTAAAAGTTGCAAGACACCTTAATTCTAAACAACTTATTTTTCATCTATTTAAAAATAATTCCTGCATTAGAGATTCCAATAAAAAGGCACTCATAAATAAATTGAAGATACACTAATTCAAACTTTGAATGTTTTTATTTATTTTCATTTTACAAAAGCCCAAGACATTTTAAACGTAAATTATTTAGTTTTCATCTATTTAAAAATATTACTTGCACCAGAGATTTCAATGAAAAAGTACTCATAAATACTTGAAGGAATTGAGGCTACTACACTAATCCGAACTTTGAATGTTTTTATCGATATTCATTTTGCAAAAGTTACAAGACATTTTTAATCTAAAATAATTATTTTTCATCCATTTGAAAATAATTCCTGCATCAGAGGTTTTAATAAAAAGGCTTTCGCAAATAAATTGAAGTAGCTGAAGATACACTAATTCAAACTTTGAATATTTTTATTTATTTTAATTTTACAAAAGGGCAGGACATTTTTACCGGTTCCCTGATTTGACAGTACCACATACGGGCGTCCATATTCCAAACATAATTTATTATTCTCATCAGTAAAATTTTTATTGTAAATTTAGTGTTATTTAATCCGAGCATTTTTCTAGATAATTCCTGCATTAGGGATTTCAATAAAAAGGCAATCATAAATAAATTGAAGGAATCGAAGATACACTAATTCAAACTTTGAATGTTTTTATTTATTTTCATTTTACAAAAGCCCAAGACATTTTAAACGTAAATTATTTTGTTTTCATCTATTTAAAAATAATATTTGCACCAGAGATTTCAATGAAAAAGTACTCATAAATATTTGAAGGAATTGAGGATACTACACTAATCCGAACTTTGAATGTTTTTATCGATATTCATTTTGCAAAAGTTACAAGACATTTTTAATCTAAAATAATTATTTTTCATCCATTTGAAAATAATTCCTGCATCAGAGGTTTTAATAAAAAGGCTTTCGCAAATAAATTGAAGTAGCTGAAGATACACTAATTCAAACTTTGAATATTTTTATTTATTTTAATTTTACAAAAGGGCAGGACATTTTTACCGGTTCCCTGATTTGACAGTACCACATACGGGCGTCCATATTCCAAACATAATTTATTATTCTCATCAGTAAAATTTTTATTGTAAATTTAGTGTTATTTAATCCGAGCATTTTTCTAGATAATTCCTGCATTAGGGATTTCAATAAAAAGGCAATCATAAATAAATTGAAGGAATCGAAGATACACTAATTCAAACTTTGAATGTTTTTATTTATTTTCATTTTACAAAAGCCCAAGACATTTTAAACGTAAATTATTTTGTTTTCATCTATTTAAAAATAATATTTGCACCAGAGATTTCAATGAAAAAGTACTCATAAATATTTGAAGGAATTGAGGATACTACACTAATCCGAACTTTGAATGTTTTTATCGATATTCATTTTGCAAAAGTTACAAGACATTTTAAATCTAAAACAATTATTTTTCATCCATTTGAAAATAATTCCTGCATCAGAGGTTTGAATAAAAAGGCTTTCGCAAATAAATTGAAGTAGCTGAAGAAACACTAATTCAAACTTTGAATCTTTTTATTTATTTTAATTTTACAAAAGGGCAGGACATTTTTACCGGTCACCTGATTTGCCAGTACCACATACGGGCGTCCATATTCCAAACATAATTTATTATTCTCATGAGTAAATTTTTAATGTAAATTTAGTGTTATTTAATCCGAGCATTTTTCTAACTTGGTTTGGTAAAAAAAAACTGTTTTGAAAAGCCGGTGATAAAAGATTAAAAATTCTGTAAAGGGCATGAAAAAATAGGCATTATTTGAAAGTTTTTCCAAAATATTCATCAGTTAAACCTACACTAATTATTTTTCATCTATTTAAAAATAATACCTGCATCGCAAGTTTCAATGAAAAAGCACTCAAAAATAAATTGAAGGCACTGACTTCTTTCCCGGATCTTTTCAAAAACACCATTTGTAAAAAAAAAAAAAAAAAAAAAAAAAAAAATTAACCAACAAATCTAGCCCTCATTTTAAAATTTAAATTGTCAAGTATTTTTCCATTGTTCTCAAACAATCCGTCGATAATGACGTCACATTTGACCCATTGATAAACATCCTATTTCTCTCATTCACATCGATGGAATAAATTGAACTTTTTGCCGTGAATTCTGATTGAAAAAAAAATAAAAATTATTTTTTCTCATTGAGTCATCTCTATGAACTTTTAAAGAAAAAGTTTATATATTTATCGAATCTAGTTTGTAATGTAAATATAACGGTACAGTGACCGTAGAAATCAGGTCAAACGTAAAACGAGTAACACAGTTTTAAATTATAATTTATATTGCATCATTTTTTTTTACCCTTTTACCTTGGTTTTTGATTTTTGTTTTATTGATAACAATTATTGAAGCAGATAGATGCATTGTATTAATATATAAATTAATTGCAAATTAATTGGAAGTTTGGAAAGGTTAAATGAATAGTTTATCTAATAATAACACATTGCTCAGTGGTGCACAAAACAGGAATTTTAATATACATTAGTACATATTAAAATAAAATAAAAAATTTTTTTTCAACGTTTCGCGCCGTCTTCTGCGGGCGTCTTCAGGAAAATATGAAATGGAAGGACTACGTTTGCATCTTGTTCGAGAGATATTTCTACTAAATTAAAAATTAAATGAATTAAAATTTTAAAATGTTGCCAATTACACGTGAGTAAAAATTAAAATATTGCAAGGAAATAAAAATTTTAAGGTTTAATGATGTTATGCCATATTTTTGGTATATTGTAGGATAAATTATCATTACATGGTTTATTTTCACGTGCTATGATTTCGATGGATTCTATTATTTTACCTTGAACTGGGTTATTGCATGGAACTATGATTTTGGCTTCCTCAAAATTAATATTAACCACTGAGCAATGTGTTATTATTAGTTAAAGTTTATGGTGCAACTGTCCTATATATATTTATGAATAGTTTATGTTATTTTTGGAAATTACTTTATAAATTACTATCATATATATTTATAATTGAATGTAATTAATAAACTATTGATGTGATTATTGCCCTCCTCTCTTAAACTTCTCTTCAGAAGTCTCACGAAATTAATATATTTGGTGTTGACCTAAGTTTACAAATATAAAGCATGTGATGCAATTGCATTAATTAATTATTATTAATATTTATTTTTCTTATGTTATTTATTTATTTAAACAGACTAAAAATGTTTTATTTGTATATTTTATCTTCGCGCCTAATTGGATACGAAAAACATTAATTTTTATAATTTGTTTAAATAAATATTTTTTAATCAAATTATTTTTAAAATCAAATTAGATATGATACAAGTAACGTGGTTTTAAATTATATTTTATACTGTAGCATTTTTTTTTTTAAACTTTGGCTTATTCATAACAATTTTTAAAATAGATAGAGGTATTTTAATAATTGATGAATTGATTTCGATTTAAATGAAAAATTGAACAGTTTAAATACACAATTCATTTCGGGAACTTTAATTTACTTTTTAACTTTACAGTCATGTCTTCATGAATGTGATTCATAAACTATTAATAGAGTCTCGCCGATCTGTATTTATAAGTAGTTTTGATCTGTATTTATAAATAAAACGCATCTACACAACTCTGTTAGTTAATATATATGCATACATAGGGAGACTGGGGGAAGGTTAACCCATTTTTTTACACAGTTTTTATTTATTTATTTATTTTAATTGCTTTTAGAATGAAGTTTCATATATCATTTTATATGTTATACAATCAGTTATCGAAATAAAATTGTGACATAAGTGTAATGTATAAGAAACTTGGAAAATGGTTTATTTTAATCTTGAAAAAGTAATAAATCAACGCGCCCCACATATGGAAGGCTTAACCCACTTTATTTTATGTTGATATACTGTAAATTACTGTAATCCTTTAACGTTTGTGAGTTTTAATTATTCGTGAAGTGAAAAATGCCTAAAATTTCAACATTCGCGAAGACTGAACTTGGTTACTCGCGAATTTTGTTTCATAGAGAATTTATATATATATATATATTATAAAGTATATTCACTATGTTTTACAAGTTCTATGAAACTACCTGACACTGGACACTCATGTGCTGTATAATCTACTGTATTACTGAATGGTATGAGTTGCGAGAACTTCAACCTTTATATTGAGAATGGAAAATATTGAAAAGTAATTTCTTTTATTTTTATGCAATTTTTTTTATATTTCCTAAAATATCAAACTTTTATTGCAGGTGAAATATTTTCTGCAAAAAGTGTCTAGTAAGTTTTAAAACATTAACAGCAACTTGTTGAAAAAGCAGATTCTTCACTGGTGAGAAATCTTAAATTTATTATAGAAATCGAGGCTGCAACTTTTTCCTATACATGAAAATTTATAAATATAAGATCTATTCTGTCAAACAATCACACATCATTAAATTTTTTCCACCTTACATTAGCAAATAAATTTTATACAATATTTTGACAATTATTCAAGTTTATTTAAATTATGTACTTTTAATGCATTATGCTTGATAAATATATTTTTTGAACTATCTTTGTTCTTTTCCATTAAAAAGAAAAAAAATTAGAACCTAATCCCCTTATATGTACGGGAAGTCTCAACATTCGCGATTTTGACTTCGCGGATTTTTTCGGGAACCCAACACTCGAGAATGTTAAGAGACTACTGTACTTGTTAAGCGAAATAAAATCATTTTTAAAAAAGACATAAAAACATGGTTTCCTTATTATAAATAAAATATTTGGAAAATGCCATGAAAAAGCAAACCTGCTTTGACAGAATTCAAGGCACAGGAGAAGAATTCTGTTTTAAACATCCACTATTTTGACACTCGAACTAGCAGTACTAGTTTTTACATAGTTTGGCTTCATTTCGTTGTATCTATCTTGGTGAAATTTGTCTAAATACTTTCCTAAAGTGTTTTGATCAATGCTATGTTTTTGTCTGAGACGTGAACAATTAGCATTTCTTAGGTTTGCTGATTTCATTCTTTCTAGTCCTTTCGATGTTTTTTCTTTACTTATTATGGATTCTGTTTGAATGAAATAAATGTTTTTATGAACTTTCCAATCTATATTTCATTAATTTTTTTTTTCTTGTTTCTAAAACAATTTTTCACATCTTCAGTTTATCAGACAACCGAATTTAAACATTTTCTTTTCTATCATCACATTTTGCCGTAGCTTTATAGAATAAGTTTACATTATTTTACAAATACAATCATTAACTCTTAATTGTGTACAGTGTATGATAAAAATATTTCAAAAATCTCTTAATTAAGGGAGTTTTGACCATATAGTCAATCCTCCCTCACATTGATTGTCTCAAGCCTTCCCACATAGCCATTTTTTCAAGTATAGCACATGGTTACGTCTAGTCTAATTTACTGCACAATCTTTATGTATTGAATGAAAGTTCAATATTTATGAATTACTTACAACTTACTTACTGAAATTTCTATGATATATTTTATCAGAGAATATCTTATAGTACAAGAGCCAGCAGCACAAAACCTTATCTCTTTGAGTACAAGAAGAAATCCTTTATTTTTTAGAAGCGTAGTAATAGATCCATAATATCTCCCGGAAGTAAAATGGTGCATGAGCTGAAAATTGGTATCACTAGGGGTTGACTCGTAGGTTTAGTATTGTGTTTGTTCTACAATGAAAAGTATGCAAGCATGAAAAACTGGGTGGAGGAAAACACAATGCTAAGCCTACGAGTCAAATACTAGTAGTACCAATTTTTGGCTTATGCACCACTTCACTTCTTGCAGACATGGATCATTAGACTCTTCTATTACTACGCTTCTATAAAATAAAGGATTTTTTCTTGTGCTCGGTGACATAGGGTTCTGTACTGTCGGTTCTTGGACTATTGCAAAATGTTTATAAAAAATACACTTTCTAAGCTAAGAATACTTCTCAATGGTTTCTTTCAACACTAGTTTCAATCATCTGCATGAAACAAAGATTTTTATTTCAGTATTTCAGTAGCTTTGGTTGCCAACTATTTTCAAAACTTTGAAATCTTTTTAAATATGAAAACTGAAGGATGGGTCAAGCCTACCGTATGGTCAACCACCTCAGTCTTCCCTATATATAATTGCAAATTCCAGAAAATTATTGCGAGAAACAATTCGCTTTCTGTATTTCATTTTCAGATCGATTAACATGAATTTTCAAAATCCAACATCACGTGACACATGAGCTGCACTTCTTTACTTTGTAAAGTTGAGTAAACATATTTTAAGGACATGGATGCATATTTATGCAAAGCTGTGCACAGAAAAAGCATTAGTTACTTTAGATTCTGAGTTTTAACCGACATTTTGAAAAATTCCACTAGTGTAAGCTGGTACTACAATAAGATAAGCATTAGGAGCCAAATTTTCAATACTGCAGAAAACCACGCATAATTAAATTTACCCCATTAACATTGCCAAATATGTCTGAAGCTTATCAATATACAGTAGAGGATCTTTATATTCATAAACAGAGAGCAAAAGTTGCATAGGTTATACACATTTTTGTATAATATCGATTATTTCACATATCGTTAACTTACTTTATAAATGCAGTGAAACTTCCGTTTAACGAAATCTCATCGTACACTTAAGCACTTTGTTATGTCACTTTACACAGATTTCTTATTAAAAAAATTCAGTGAATCCGAACAATTTATTTGTAATATGTTCGTGAACCTAGAATCCTATTTTTGTTGTATGGAAGGCTTTTAGCATGTCTTCTTTTGAAAGTCTTTGAAATTATTTTTCATTATCAGTTTCATCGCTCGCTATAGTTTCTTCACTTCATCGTCTATATAGGCTATTCAGTCGTCTTGAGTGGTTCAGTTTTGTTAAGCGGAATAAACTTCGCTACATAGAATATAATTTTTGTAATATGTATATTAATTTACATATTAATAGTGTTCAAAATCAAGGTTAAGCAGAATATTTCGTTAAGTATAGAACTTCGTTAAAAGCTATTCTAATGTATGATCCAAATATGCCTAGCGTCAAATAATCATGTTACTCTTTTTCAAAAATATTCTTTGTAATAATAGCAATTTTTTTCATTAAAAACTTCTGAATTGAGGTGATAATGATGAAATAATGCATCAAGTTTATTCTCTTAAAGATTAAAAAATTTCTGCCATGTAAAGTGCAAATGCTTCTTTACTGCAAAGTTCGCTATTTACGCTTGAGAAGTTGAGCGTTACATATGGAATTGCAATACATAGAATTCGGTTATAAAAATCTTCAACTGTGTTTTTGATTGAGACTAAATTTGCAATTTTTTTTCGAGGTTTTTTCTTTCTTTCTTTCTTTCTTTCTTTTTTTTTTTTTTTACATTCAAGCAGTTTTTTGGAACATTTCGAATCACTCATGAAGACTTTTAACTCAAAATTTAATTTAATATATTTAATCAGTGATTCCTAAATGTAGCTTGCCTATAATGGAATCTCATATTAAACCGGAATGGGTCATCATTTCAGTCCAAATAGCACAAAATAAGTGGACCAATGTTGGCTTATTGGGAAGTTCTCATTATGTTTTTGGCACACAGTAAGAAATCTCCGCCTCACCGTGCCATTTTTCAACGAACTATTTGCCAACAAAATCCCAGCAGTAGGCTAACGTAGGTTAATTTTAAGACAATTATTGGTTAGACCAATGTTTGCTAATTTTAGAATTATAATTACATCTCATTAGGCATTATCACCTCAGCACACAGTAAGAAAGGCCAACTCACTGTACCATTTCACAACAAAACGTTTGTCAACAAAGTCCCAACAGTGGTCTAACGCAGGTTAATTTTAACATAATTATTGGTTAGAACAATGTTTTCTTTTTGGTTGCTAATTGCCATTATCATCTTGGCTAGTACTCGAAAATTTCTACCTTATCGTATTATGTGTCCACCGAACCATTTGCCAACAAAGCTCGTCAAGTGGTCTAACGTAGGTTAATTTTAACACAATTATTTACACAATTATACACAATTAACACATTTATTAGCAAACATTGATTAAACTAATTTATGCTAACTGTTGATATCACCTTGACACGCAATAAAAAATATCCGCTTTAAGTACCGTTGTCAACGAACTATTTCCTAACAAAGTCCCAACAGTTAGTTGTCTAACTTAGATTAACACAATTCTAATTGGTATATAAATCATGTGAGTTGTAATGATGCTATGATTAATAAAGTTGGCTGGGTGAATTATGTCCTCCAGATTCATCCGGGATAGTTCAGTTGACAGAGCATTGACAGTGATTCGAATCCTGGCCTGCACATTTTTCGCCCAGTTGGAAAATTACAACTCCTAGTATTCTAACCGTTCGCTGCTTAGAATCCTTCTTAGATAGGCTCCAAATTAAAGGATCTCTGAATCTACCATTTCTCGACCATTTCTACAACAATTCCGCAGTGGTTCTCACAAACTGCCAATGATGTGCCAAAAAATTGTGGCCATTGGTAACAAAATGGACACCAAACAGTTTTATCTTCTAAATCGGAAAACTGTCTGGAACGGAAAAATCGTCGTTTGTCCACTATTAAGTAAGTCGTGAAAACCTTTCAATGTTTAAGATGAATTCCAAAAGAATGAAGGAGGTAAAAGAATAACGGAACTGCTACAAATTCATAAATATGCGAATCAGGTGTTTTTAGCGCAGTATTCATTATCTACAAAGTTTTTTTTTTTTTTTTTTTTTTTTTTTTTTTTTTTTTTTAATTTGGTGGTAAAATATTATTCGAAAGTCCCTTGCAAAGCAATAACGTGTCTTCAATGAAAAGATTGGTTGCATACATATTCGTGTTGCATGGTGTCATGAAAAACGTTTCTGGCACAAATACTTGAGTAACAGGTGCTAACCCATTAGTGCTTGAATTATTTTTTTTTTTTTCGTTAAAATTCAAATTTTGCATTTTTGTACCACTTTTAAAGCAAGAATAACTTTTATCTTAATTTATCGAGGACCTTTTTCTTGAGTAAGAAAGTATTTATTTATACTCCTTTTTACTGGTGTGAAATGCGCTTACTTGAATTTTTTAAAACTGCCCCAAGAATGGGACACTAGGCACTAATGGGTTAATACAAATAGCTGTTAATACAAATAGCACAAAATTTTGACCAGAAAAAAATACTTTGTTGTTCTCATTTTGGAACGAAGCTCGAAATAGAAACATAATTTATACTATCTGCAACTATTTTTTGTCACTAAATATTCACAGTTTGAAATATTTTCCGTATTTAATCGCAGATTTCTTAAAATTAAAGAAGGCAAATATTTAAATTAAAAATAATAATTAAAAATTAAATAAGACAAATACAGTTGGCAGATATATAGAACAAAAACCCTAATTGTATAAATACGCTGCAGACGTCGTTTGGTACGTCCATTTGTCTGTCTGTCTGTGTGCCCGCATATAAAAGTGTAAAAACTACCCAACCGAATGGTTTTAAATTTAATGTAGATAATCGTTGAAAAAATTTGTTGAGTCACTTCAAATTTTAAGAAAATAAGATCAAAACTTTAAAAATATTAATTAAAATTTCTCTTTATTCTATTAAGTTCTGTCATACGTAAATAATTCAATGCTATCCCATGATAGGTTATGATTCTATATTACCATGGTGATGGCGGCCTATTTAAGATAAAATCCTATTGTTTCCTTATTGCTGAATTTAATACATATAGAATCGTAACATATTTTATATTCATGCGTTTTAACAGAAGAGTGCAAGAGCTATTACACCAAGATCTGAATATTTATAAAACTAGTTCTAATACGAGCGCACCTCATTTAACACGTTTGCCGTACAATTCCCGATTTGCTTTTAATACTTGCCTGAAAGGTTCTCACCTTATCTTACTTAATTTACTCATTTTTTTCTTCACTTTATTAGTATAGAAGTATACCAGAATCCCGTGAAACCTGCTTAACCAACTAATTTATTTACCCAAACGATAATCTTTAGCATCCTTATCTCATTTTTCTGTGAATACACTGAGCTCAGGTGAAGCCTTTCAAATTCCGAAAATGAATGCTTCCACTACATCAGCAACTATGCAACCACAATAGCTCTTAAACAGTCGGACCATTTTTCTTAGTTTTTTATTCCTTATTTAATTCATTTACTTTTTACTTTTTTTCCCCTTTCTTTTTCTTTTTTTTTTTTTATTGCTTAAGATAAAATGGAAGAAAAGTTGTTAATTTTGTCATTACAAGCTTATGAGAGCCGTATAAATGATGTAACAAAACACAGGCGTAGTCTGAAACATAGAAAATATTTCCGGTTTTCGCACGTTTTTAATCCTTTATGTTAAAAAAACTTATATTATTTAAACTAAAAATAAATATTTTAATTAATGTATGAGTTCATATAGTTGTTAAAAGTTTGAAAAAAGAAAAAGACAAATATTTGCAAAAAGATAATAATTTTCGAAATTTTATATAATGAGCAGCCTGCAAATATAATATTTTTTAAAAGATGAGTCTTTTTTTCACGATTTTCTTCATTATTTAATTACTTTTTTTTCGTAAGAAAACATACAATAAAGGTTGATGATTTTGTCAAAATAACTTTGTATGAACCTTATAAATGTTGTAAGGAACAAGATATATATCAAACAGAAGCTACAGATAAAAAAAAAAAAAATTTACCTTTTCCGCACATTATTAATTCTTTATTTAAAAAATTCGTGTTACTTGAAACGAGATAAAGTACTAATTAATTTAAAAGTTCAAACTTCTTAAATTTTCAAATAATAATAATAATTTGCAAATTTTATATCTTGAGCAGTATGCAACCACAATATCTACAGTCGAACCATTTTTCTTCGTTAATTAATTCATTTCTTATTTTTTTCTGCTTAAGATAAAATGGAAGAGAAGTTGTTAATTTTGTCATTACAAGCTTATGAGAACTGTATAAATGATGAAACAAAACACAGGCGTAGACTGAAATAAAGAAAATGCTTCCTGTTTTCGCACGTTTTTAATCCTTTATGTTAAAAAAACGATATTATTTAAACCAAAAATAAATATTTTAATTAATTTATACGATCACACAGTTGTTAATATATATATATATATATATTTGCAAAAATATAATATTTTTTTTAACTTAAAATATTAAGCAGTATGCATTTAAAATACTTTTTTTTTTTAAAAATGGGTCCCTTTTTTACGTTTTTATTCATTATAATTTTTTTCTTATGACAAAATAAAGATTGTTTATTTTGTCAAGATAATTTTATGAGAACCTTATAAATAATAAGAAACAAGAAATATAGCAAACCGAAGCAACTGATAAATTATAGAAAAAAAAGTGCTTAATTTTTTTCGCAAATTATTAATGTTTTATTTAAAAAAATTCAAGTTACTTGAGACTGAATTAAGTATTAATTAATTAAAAAGTTCAAACTTCTTAAATTTATGAAATAATAATAATAATAATATTTTGCTTTATTACTTATTATAACTTTTATATCTTGAGCATTGTGCAACCACAATATCTCTTAAACAGTCGAACTATTTTTCTCAGATTTTTCTTCGTTATTTGATTCATTTCTTATTTTTCATTGCTTAAGATAGAATGGAAGAAAAGTTGTTAATTTTGTCATTACAAGCTTATGAGAGCCGTATAAATGATGTAACAAAACAGAGGCGTAGACTGAAATAAAGAAAGTGTTTCCTGTTTTCGCACATTATTAAGCCTTTTATATTTAAGGAAGTGAAATTAGTTAAATCAAAAAATGAATATTTGAAATAATTTAAAATGTTACACAATAGTTAAAAGTAAAAAAATAGAAAATAAAATGTAAAAAATTCATAAATTTTGAAACTTTATATCTTGAACACTATGCTACTTAAGCAGTCGAGCAATTTATCTTAAAATTTTCTCCATTATTTCATTTATTTCTTTTCTTTTTTCTCTTTTTTTTTAATTATTAAAATATATCAGAAGAAAAACTGATCCTTTTTCAGTTAAAAGCTTATAAAAGCCTTATAAACAATGTTAAAAAAAAAAAAAAAAAAAAAAAAAAATAAATCAGAAGTTGTTGACAGAAACAAATATACACTGTTAAAAATTTTGTGCTACTTTGAACCGAAATTTGGTGCTTAATAGCTGCCACCATAAGTTGGTGAAATCTTGTTCCAAGATTTGGAACTTCAGTTGAACCATAGTACCATTTTTTCAAATAATATGGTGTAAACTCGTTCGAAGATTTGGAGCTTCGATTGAATCATCCTATGGTGGCAGCTAGTAATAGCTGCGAGCACCAAATCTTGGTTCAAAGTAGCACGAAATTTTTAACAGTGTAGGAAAAGAAAAAAAAATAAATGTTTGCTGTTTCCGTACATTATTAGTCTTTTATGTAAAGAGCTTCAAGAAATGAGTATTTTAATAAATTCAAAAGATTTTATAATCGTTAAAAAAGTCTTTCTTAAAAAAGTGAAAATGCCCTAGAATTTAAGAAAATTAAGAAAATGCTTCCTATTTTCGTACATTATTAGTCCTTAAAAAATCAAATTACTTAAACAAAATAAAGAATTTTAATAAATTTAGCAGATCACAGAGTTGCTAATAATAGTAAATAAAAACAACAACATGTTTTTTCAAACTTTATACCTTGAACAGAATGCTTCTTAAAAAGCGATATATATATTTTTTTTTACTATTTTCTTCAATATTTAATTAATTTATTTTTATCCTGAAAAAAAAAAATAAATAAAGAATGAAAACTTGTTAATTTTGTCAATATACGATTCTAAGAAATCAAATAGAGGAAAAAAAATAAGAAAAAATTTCTTGTTTTCGCACATTATTCTTCTTTCATCTGAAGAATCTAGAAACCCTTAAGTATTTAAATTAATTTTAAAGGTCATATAGCTTTTAAAAGTAGAAAAATTGACAACAATTCATATTTTTTGAAACTTCAAAAAACCCCTGAAACAATCAACCACATTATTTATGTGTCTGTGTTTTCTATATTATTAAATTAAATTATTTCTTATTTACAAAAAATGTAAGCAAGCTTCATTAAATAAAATCATAATAAAAAATGCAGCATTCCACTTTGATTCAATCACATTATACAATATGAACTTTTAAAATCTCATCGTTTACTTAAAAGGCTAGAATAATAATAATAAACAGTAATAATAATAATTTTGTATGTTGCAAGTTAAAAAATATACATTTTATTTAATATTTTTAGTACTTTCGGCCTGTAATCCCACAGTCATCGTCAGAGAACACTTTTATTACTAACTGCGGATAAATTAGTTCAAATACGTCCCTTCGTTTGAAATGAGAGAGTTCTGTATAATACATGTAATGATATGCTATAAGATGCGAGTTTCAAAACTCGTTTTATTAAAAAAAAGGTTTTTTTTAAGTTTTTTTAATGTATAAATCTATTTTGTTGGTGAAATTGAAAAAAAAAAAAAAAAAAAAAAAAACTATAACCTGTAAAAAAAAAAAAAAAAAAAAAAAAAAAAAAAAAAAAAAACTTCGTATTTTTGTTTTTGGCATTGTAAAATCCTGGTTATAATGATAATTAATGGCCGCAGTCAGATATTTTTTTTCCTTTTCTTTTCAATTTCTCAAAATTTCTTTTTCTGGATAAACCAAGTTTTGAAATCCACGTCCTCAAATATTTAGTGTATTTCGTGCATTTTGAGAGCTTATTAGTTTTGTCGATGTAAGTTATAAGAATGTAAATAATGTAAAAAAAAAAAAAAAAGAAAAAAAAGAAAAAGAAAAATACGTGTGGCACTCGGGGACTGCCGCGGTAAAGCTATGGCATAGCATTTTTTTATCAACATATGCAATTATAATTATTTATTTATTTTTTATTTATGCAGTTTTTTTTTTTTTTTTTTTTTTTTTTTTTTGTCTTTGATATTAATTTAAGTTAAACATTTTGAGCGTGATGACCGATAACAATTTTTTTTTCTTGTATTGAACAAATGAGAAGTTAATATCGTTTAAAATATTTTTACTATCTTACAATACATGTAAGTTAATCAGGAATTTTTATCATTGAAACTATACGTTTATGGTAGTTGAAATAAAGAACATAAGTTTAAGACTTGATATTCTCAAAATATCTGAAAAATACCGCGTCAATGTCTGCCGAAGTCTACCGAAGGATACCGTGCCGAAGTCTGCCAAACTGAAGCGACGTTAGCCGGAGTGTTAGGATTTTTTTCTCGTTACGGAATTTCTAGACTCTTTCGCCGCACTCAAAGCCCGCGATAAAAGCTATGCAATACCTTAATAAATTACAAACAAAATTTGGCCGCGCTACGAAAATTAGATCGCGAGTTATAAGTATTTTAAATTTTCCGAACCTCACCGTGGGGGTCTCCTGTCACCAAAAATTAACACTGTCTCATAATAAATTACCAAACAAAATTTGGCCGCACTACGAAAATTAGATCGCGAGTTATAAACATTTTAAATTTTTCGACCCTCACCATGGGGGATCTCCTGTCACCAAAAGTAACACTGTCTCATAATAATTTACCAAACAAAATTTGGCCGCGCTACGAAAATTAGATCGCGAGTTATAAGCATTTTAAAATTTTCGACCCTCACCGTGGGGGGTCTCCTGTCACCAAAAGTAACACTGTCTCATAATAAATTACCAAACAAAATTTGGCCGCACTACGAAAATTAGATCGCGAGTTATAAGCATTTTAAAATTTTCGACCCTCTCCATGGGGGATCTCCTGTCACTAAAACATTGTCTGATAATAAATTACCAAACAAAATTTGTCCGCGCTACGAAAATTAGATCGCGAGTTATAAGCATTTTAAATTTTTGACCCTCACCGTGGGGGGTCTCCTGTCACCAAAAGTAACGCTGCCTCATAATAAATTGCAAACAAAATTTGGCCGCATTACGAAAATTAGATCGCGAATTATAAGCATTTTAAATTTTTCGACCCTCACCATGGGGGATCTCCTGTCACCCAAAGTAACATTGTCTGATAATAAATTACCTAACAAAATTTGGCCGCTCTACGAAAATTGATCGCGAGTTATAAACATTTTAAATTTTTCGACCCTCACCGTGGGGGGGGGGGGGTCTCCTGTCACTAAAAATTAACACTGTCTCATAATAAATTACCAAACAAAATTTTGCCGTGCTACGAAAATTGATCGCGAGTTATAAGCATTTTAAATTTTTCGACATTCACCGTGGGGGGGGGGGGGGGGTCACCTGTCACCAGAAATTAACACTCTCTCATAATAAATTACCAAACAAAATTTGGCCGCGATACGAAAAGTAGATCGCGAATTATAAGCATTTTAAATTTTTCGATTCTCACCGTGGGGGGTCTCCTTTCACCAAAAATTAACACTGGCTCATAATAAATCATCAAACAAATTTTGGCCGCGCTACGGAAATTAGATCGCGAGTTATAAGCATTTTAAAATTTTCGACCCTCACCATGGGGGGGGGGGGTCTCCTGTCACCAAAAATTAACAGTCTCATAATTAATTACCAAACAAAATTTGGCCGCGCTACGAAAATTAGATCGTGAGTTATAAGCAGTTTAAATTTTTCGATACTCACCGTGGGGTGTCTCCTGTCACCAAAAATTAACAATGTCTCATAATAAATTACCAAACAAAATTTGGCCGCGCTATGAAAATTAGTTCATAAGATATATAAGTTTGAGACTTGATATCCTCTAAATATCTGAAAAATACCGCGTCAGTGTCTGCCGAAGTCTACCGAAGGATACCATGCCGAAGTCTGCTGAAGTGAAACGACGTTAGCCGAGTGTTAGGTTTTTTCGTTACGGATGTGTTAGGATTTTTTCGCGTTACGGAATTTTCGGATTCGGTCGCCGCGCTCAAAGCCCGTAATAAAATCTATGCAATAGCTTAAAAACAGAGAGACAGAGAGGTGTAGACTGTGGTAAAAAATAATTAAGATTATGTTTCTCTTTTCGCACGTTATTAATTCTTTATCTAAAATTTAAAATTACTTCAAATAATTTAAGTGGTCATTTGATTGTTAAAAGTCGAAAAATTGCCCAAAACTTCATAATCTTTCAAACTTTATATCTTGAAGAATATGCAAGTATAATATCACTTAAACTCCCAAACCATTTTATTACAATTTTGCTGTTGTTCATTAAAAAAAAAAAAAAAAAAAAAAAAAAAAAAAAAAAAAAAAAAAAAGACGAAATGGAAGAAAAGTTTGTTAGAAGCTTAACCCTAACTTATAAACGACGTAAGAAAACCCAAATGTGGACTGCAACAAACAAACGAAAAAGAAACAAAGAAATCATTTCCTATTTCCTCACATTAATTTCTTGCATAAAGAATTCAAGCTACTTAAAACAAAAATAAGTATTTTAATTAATTTCAAAGGTCAAAAAGTCGTTAAAAATGAAACAATTGAGAAAAATTCCTAATTTTCGGAACTGCATGTCTCGAGAAATATGCAATCACAAGACTTCTTAGCTATTATTTTAGTGTTCTTTCCAGTATTTAATTATTTCTGTTTTCTTCTTAAGACAAAAATCAAGGAAATTTGTTAATTTCGTTGATATAAGCTTGAAAGAATCTTATAAATGATGGAAGAAAATAAAGAAGTTGCTAAAAAGTAAAGATCAGGACTTTAACGTAAGGTTACCATCTCTGATTATCACATTTTTATTCAATTTATACCATTATTTACAAAAAATTTGCTTTATGGTAAATTTTCCTCGAAATTGTCTTAAAAATGTATCAGAAGGATTTTTTTTTTTTTTTTTTTTTTTAAGTGTTCCGAATTTAATAACAATAACCAACCAAAACGAAAAGTAGTCGCCTGTGTCAACCCTGATGACGCAAAATCATTTTATTTAGGCGTCCTAGATTATGACTAGGGTCCATAAATGATGTCACACATTTTTTCAAGACTTTTGACCCCCTCCCTTTGACACAAAGTGTCACACTTCACCAAACCCCTTCCTTTCCTCTTGTCACATGTCACGCTATGTTCCATGTACATATACTTGCTGTAGAAACAAAGCACTCTAATATTTAATAATATTGTAAATCATATTTAAAATTTTAATTTTTAACCTTTTAACAATGTCTTTTAACGATATTTGTGAGCATGGCAATAAAAATGATTAGTATGAACCTATTTTGTTTGAAATTAGATTAAGGTTTACAACAAAAATCATAATTAATATACAATAGTAATAAAATATATTACTATGTAAGAGCAATTAAAAACAGCAGTACTTTGGAATTTTAAATTTATTAATTTAGAAAATTAAATTTATTATATTTGGCTTTAAATTTTATCCTTACTTTATGAACACAAAATTCTTTAATTTTAAATTAACTGTAATAGTAAAAATAATTTAATCTGTTGTTTTTTATGTTTTTATTTTAACCATAATGTGTGATGTCACATTTCTTCTTACCTCCTTAAACTCTCTTGTCACAAACTGTCACAATTTTCCGATCCTCCCCCCCCCCCCCTCGAAGCGTGACATCATTTATATACGGCCCTAATGAGCTGTAAGTCAAGAGCAAGCCTTCTTTAGGGGGAAAAAAAAGGTAGAAGAATATACTTTTTTTTAAGTTAACATATTTAGGTTCCAAGTAAGAAACAGGGAAACCTATTACTGTAAGTTAGTTTCACTTTGATTGTTTGCTTGTTTATATAAGAAAAAAAAAAACTAGGAAAAATGATTAACCAAGCATTTACCGTTCGAAATGGACATATATAGTGTTAGAAGAGATAGCCTATGATAGTTGGGAATGGCTACTTCCTTAAAGGAAGCGTGTTAGATCCTTAATGATCTGCTGCGATAAGCCTCTTTGCTAACTTCTTTTTTTTCCCTCTTTGACGTGAATATGAGCTTTGTGTTTTATTCGAAAATAATAGATTTTGCCTCAGGGGATCTTTGTTCAGAGAATTAAATATATAAGTAATTTCTTAGTCTTGATTGTGGTAGAAAGGTAGAATAAATCATAAGAAAATTTAGAGGAAAGATGTACTTAATGTGACTCTACACCAAACTAGACCTCACTTTGTCTTGATTGTGCCGTTTTGTTCCTTTAATTGTATTTAAAAAACTGCGCAAATTGTAAATTAGATTTATGAAAGAATTACTTTTAAACTACAAAATCCAAAACAGTTTACGAGTCTAAATCGGGGATAGTTAATCACCACTTCTGCTTTTTTTTTTTTTTTTTTTTTTTTTTTCCCGTTTCGTTTTAGCCAACATAAAGATATGCCCAGTAATATCCCGTTCTGACAGGGGCAGTTAAGAATCCTAATTTACATTTTTAAAACGGGTGACCCGAAACTAGTCTTGACTTCTTCAGGGTGTTACACAGTGTTTGAGAACGATTAATTTAAGTGATTTTTCTATGTTCATTCAAAGTTTCAGAGATACTTGTTCCCAGGACATTCTAAATTCTATGTCCCTTTATTTTATTTGTTTATATATTTGTGCGCGAAAGGAAGGAAGAGGAAGGGGGTCTTTGATCTTTTTTTTTTTCTTTCACTTAATATATTTAAAATACTTGCACTCTGATTAATGTTCTTCTAAATAATGCACTCTGATTAATGCTCTTCTAAATAATGCACTCTGATTAATAAAGAGCTACAAAACATTAAGATAAAAAATAGCATTCTTCCAAATAGTTTGATCTTTTCTGCATAAAATATTTTGTGATGAAATGGAACAGATTGTTAACAAAATTTTATTATATTTTTAAAATGATAACAATTACTTCTAAAGTAATTTTAAATTTTAAAATTTTCTGGCTCATGGGAAATAGTAAAAATTATTTGTTAACATACCATTAAGAATGTGTGAAAACCTCTGAGACTCCACTTTCCCCTTTCTTCAAATATTAAAATTTACTTTTAGTAATAGATATAATAAAAAAAAAATAACGTAATTTTTTTTAGTAGTACTTTAAAGAATCATGGCTTATTATAAAGATTTATTAGTATCCCATGGAAGTTCGACTAGAGCAGGGTTGTCCAACGTGGCGATTTGACGATTTCTATGGCACCCTTTTGAGTAATTCTTATTTCTAGGAGTTTTTTAAAATGAAAAATCAATTTAAAAAAATAAATTTTGTTTTTTAATCCTTAATGTTCCGCCAGCTTTTTTATTATAGACAGAGTTAAATTTCTGCTCCTTCCTCTACAAAGCATTTTGATAAGCATCTCTGTCAGGAAAATGTAATTTTAAAATTTCTATGATTTATGCTTTTTTCATCAATTATTTTTCACACCAAGCTGTGGACAGTAAGAGGCCTTATGGCCCACATTGTCTGTGCAGCTTACGAGACGTCTGTATATCGTTACTTTCTGCCATGGTTGCCTCTACGGCCTCCCTTATTAGCCTTCCTTAACTCATACCAGAAATTATGAATAATAATTTATAATTTACTTAATAGACTGGGAGGTGGTTGCACAAATCTTCTCTTCATCGAGTCGATAGCTGGTATTCTAGAATTAGTCAAAACTTTATTCGCATATTAAAATACAACTGGTCTGCCATGTCATATCCTGGTAGAAATCCACTATAAACCCAATTTCAGTGATTGACTGGTAAGTTTGCCATTGTGTTTTCCTGGCGTCAGTACTTCATAATTTCTTATCTTTGGATGCTGGAAAACACAATTTTAAACCCACTGATCAACCATTTAAATCTGATCTGAGGTGGTTAGCACTAAGATATGTCTTGGCAGACTAGTTGCATTTTGGTATGCTAATAAAGCTCTGTCTTATTCTGCAATTTCAGCCGTCATCTTGATGGGTTGATCGACCTAGTCAGCCACCCCTCCGTCTATAATGATAAACATTTTAGAATTTCTTAAAGTTTAAAAAAAATTAAAATTTATAGTATAAATTTTTCATTTTTTAAAAAAAGAAGAAAAATTAGCCCAAAATAGTCGGGTAATATTGTTCTATATGTAGAAACATGTGAATAATGGCACCCTTAATTAGGGGGCATTAGCACAAGGGTCGTGGGTTCATGCCATAATCAGGCCCTTGGTCTCTTCTCTGATCATATCGATATAGCCAAAATAAAAATAGAAAGAAGAAGAAGAAGAAAGAGCTTTATTTCATTCCGAATACTCCTGAAACTTCAAATGTCAGCTTATTTAGTCACCTTAAGGTGAATAGAATAAGCTGTTCTCTAATCACCAGTTAATAACAAGCACATCATTCACTGAATACTAATCACTTAAATGAAGCTTTTGAAAATACCGATCGTTAAAAAAAAAAAAAAAAAAAAAAAAGTCCGAGGAAAGAGATGGCACTATCTTTCTTATATGTATATATATCCTCCTTTGTAAAGGATTATATAACATAAGACTAAATGGAATTCGAGTACAATTATTGTCTAAGTTCATCTGATAACAAATCCTCATTTATTAATTTGATTTAATCTGAATCACGTTATGTGATTTATTGCAAAAAATATAATTAGATAAAGCAAATAAGGTATAGTTAATTTCTAAGTAATTAATAACTAATATTGAGCTAAGTTATTATTGGTATTACATTAAAGGCTTATTTAGGCATGTTTCTATAGTAAATGCAATTTTATTGCCTCTAGTGTGTTTGAAGAATGAAGCATTGCGTTCTTTTTCTTTATGGGATTGTTATTTTAAAAATAATTATGATATGCAGTAATCCCATAACCATTCGCGAGGTTTAATTATTTCCGAAATAAAAAATGCGAAACATTTCGACATTCGCGAATTCTGAACTTGGTTATTCGCGAATTTTATTATATAAAGAATATTTTATACAAAGTAATCTCACTTTGTTTTACCAATTCCGTGAACTACGTAACATTAGGTACTTATGTACTGTATAACTCGCCGTATTACTGTATGAGCTAAGTTGTCAGAACTTCAGACGCAACTCTAGTCCCAGAAAAAGATACGGATGATAATGTAAAGTCTACGAGAACGTTCTTTTCAAATATCTCGCTTAAATTTTAATATTTTTACATGATTTTTTTTCCATAGGAGACATGAGGACGATCCACAACCGGCCTAGTTTTTACTTTTTCGATTTTGCTTATATATTTTTTATATCATGATAGTTTCAATTTCAGAACCGGTTTAAACCGGTTTTAAAATTTAAAGTAATTTTTTTTTTTAATTTGAAACCAAAATTGAAAAAGTAAAAACTAGGCCCGTCCTCAACTATCCTAAGCAAAAAAAAAAAAAAAAAAAAAAAAAAAAAAAAAACATGTAAGAATATCAAAATTTGAGCAAGATATTTGAAAAGAACGCTGCCATAGACTTTACATTATCATCCGGGTCTTTTTCTATGACTAGTGTTGCGCCTTAAGCGCTTTTGTTGAGGGAAAATATAAATAAGTAAGGTACCCTGGGATAATAACGCCACGTTAAAATTCTACCAATTTTCACGGCTCAGTTTTAGATTGTATTTTTCAGACAAATATATAATTTTATACAGCAACTCATTGACTATCTACATAAAAAAAAAATAATTTAACAGATATGTATTCATAAAATGTAATGGCGTGATTTCTTGACCATTGCTATTTGGCGTTATTACCCACCTATATGGGTAATAACGCCATGCAAACAAAACTATGAAATAAGATGGAATAATTGCATGTAGATTGCCCAATTCTAAAAATACAAACTCTACAAACTAAGAAATTGACAAATTGCAGTCTAAGCTATTGAAAATGGTCAATTTTTTGTGAAAGTGTAAGAAAAATAAAGATGTGGTGTGTGTGTGTGTGGGGGGGGGGGGAGGATGAGGCGAAAGAATATCGGACCGTGAGCTTCTTTTTGCTTAAAAAAGATCGCTTAAATAGAATTATTAGAAACATTGCACAGTTTTAACTGTGTTTATTTGAATCAGTATTTAGGATGTAGCTCGGCCACTGTAGGGAATCAACTGGGGTATTAAAGCCAAGGATTAGCGTTATTACCCCGTTATAGTTATTGCGCTGTACATTTTAAATTAAATATTATCTCAAGAAGATATCAAAAATCTTCAACAACATTTTGAAAGTCCATGAAATGTACTACAAATTTATATAATTAACAAAGTATTTCCGAATAAAAAAAAATAGTCTTCACATCACAAAACGTATCTCGCAAATTTTAGATCAAGCGTTAATTTTATTTGCTTGTAAAAACAATAAGACCTAAAAATGAAACAAATTAACTTGAAGCTATTTTTTGCGATTTATATGACTCAAAACCCTTCTGCGCAAAGCACATAGGTGTCATTTACCAGATTATTTCATAATTATGCATAATATTAGCACTTGGCGTTATTACCCCGCCTGGCGTTAGTACACCAGTCCACCTTAATCTAAGTTATTTTTTATGCATTTTTTTTAAATTTCCAAATTTTAAAATTTTTATTGCAGGTGAAATATTTTTTGCAAAAATTGTCGGGAAATTTTAAAACATCAACAACAACTTGTTGAAAAAGCAATAGAATGAGATTTTCACCGGTGAGGCGTCTTAAATTTAAAAGAGAAATCGGTACCGCAATTTTTCCTTATATGGATATTCATAAACATAAAATCTCTTCTGCCAAGCAATCGTACATCACTAAATTTTTTCAATCACACACTAGCAGATAAATTTTGTAAAATATAATTATAATTATAAAAATTTATTTAAAGCATGTACTTTTATGGTATAATGCTTAATAAATATATTTTTTGAACTTCAATTGCTGTTTTCAGTTAACCCTTAATTGCTGTGACATAAATTGTCGCATAACTACTGTGAGCGGTCTGTTAGACCGCTTAATTTAAAGATGAATAAAATGTTAAATTAACTCTCAGAATATTTTTTTTTTTTTTTTTTTGTATTAAACTTTTTGTACAGGACTATTATAAATAAAATTCAGCTATTCAAAAGTCTCTAGCGATAGTAATAGGGCTCCAAGCGAAACAAAATGCATATGGTTAGCAATTTGGCTAGTATTTGTAGTTGAACTAAAAATTAAGGGTTAAACTCCGAAAATTGAAAATCTCAGCGGTCTGTGAGACCGCTAACAGTATTTAAGAATTAATAAGAAAAAAAATAGAACCTAACCTCTTTATATGTACGGCATGATTGTTACAATATTCGCGATTTTGACATTCTCGAATGTTAAGGGTATTGTCAGATAATTTGATTATTGAAAAACGATAAATTCCTTAGATTTAATTGATTTTTTTTTTCCATTTTAACACTATCGGCTCCTTATTTTTTCCATTTTGAGACAAAATTAGATTTCCATTTTGTAACTATCCAAATAGACTTACTGAAGTTTAAAAATTATCATAGAATCTGAAATGTAACTACACTGAGAAAAAAATACAGTTTTGGAATATATCAGGTAACCAAGAAAGTTCGTGCGGTTTTCATCAGACATAAAAAACGACCCACAAAAATCTCAAACACTTATTTTATTATTTGAAATAATCACCATTCGCTTCAATTACGTGTTCCCAACGCGACACAAGCTTATAAATAACCTTTTTGAAAAAAATCTTTTGGTTTAGAGTCCAAAAACTGGGTTATAGTTTTTGTGACAGCATCTTGGGTTTGGAACTGCTGTTCCCGCAGGTGATTATCCATGGCGAAAAACAAGTAATAGTCCGATGGGGCGATGTCCGGGTATTAAGGTGAGTGAGGCAAAACTTCCCAGCTCAATGTTTTTATCACGTTCCTGATCGCTTTTGCCGTATGAGGTCTGGCGTTATCGTGGAGGAGAAGAACTCCTCTCCTGTTGACCAGCGCTGGCTGCTTTTCGAGCAAAGCAGCTGGAACCCTTTTTAGGTGCAACGAGTAGACTTCGGCTGTGATTGTTTTCTCGTTTTCTAAGAATTCATAGTGAACTATACCAGTGCTAGTCCACCAAATACACAACATTCTCTTTTTCTGATGGATGTCCGGCTTAGCAACCAATGAGACGGAACCAGAAGTCGACCAGTGATGTTTTCTCTTTCGGTTATCATATACCTTACCCATTTCTCGTCATATGTCAATATCTGATCCAGAAAGAGGCTTTGTTGTGGCGCGACAGCAATGACAAGCAGATGTTCAATCGTTGGAGCTTGTTTTCCTCAGACAGGACATGAGGAACCCACTTATCAAGTTTCCACGACATCCCAAGGCTATGAAGATGCGATCGGATGGTTTCGTCAGATACTCCAAACCTTTGCGCAAACTCCTGGTATGTTAGATCAGGATTCCGTTTGATTTCCTCTTTCAGCTGGACTTGGTCTAAGATGGATGGACGACCAACACAGGGCTTGTCTTCGAGGCTCTCGTCTCTGTACAGAAATCTGCTGAACCACTTTTAAGCGGTCCGTTCACTTACTGAGGTCTCTCCAAACACGGAGCATATTCTTCTAGCGGCCTCTGCACCTTTGTTTCCTAATTTGAACTCGTAGAGCAAAATAGGCCTCAAAATCTCCTTTGTCAACGACATCCTTTATCAACGATTGTACTTCCTACAAAACTGATAGCGATACGCGAGATACGTTAAACAACTCTCTACTGATTGCAATTTAAAGGCTATGTACAGAAATGACATGATCAGAATCAGTATGACCACGCCTGCGCAACAAAAGTAGCTGTTCTCAAAAACCGCATGAACTTTCTTGGTTACCTGATAGAATCTAAATTGTGGCTCAAGAAAAAATAGTTCCATGTCATCCTTATAAATTCTAGTTGCCATTATATGAGAGTTCTAGAATCTACTACAGGAATTCAAGAGAGCTTTCCTTTATTCTCGTTGTAATACTTATTTAAAAATCTCAGCAAATAGATGCGAACACAAGAGGTTTGATTCAGTAACTATATTTCTAATTTTTGAAACTATTTCCGAAATCAAGCTATAATTTCTCGTTACTGAAAAGAGTCAATATCGTTTCGTCACCTTAAAAACAAGAGACTAGAAATGTTAGGTCACTTCGGCTATTCAGCTTTGTAGTTCAACCTATTCGCATATTTCGGTCATCTATAATTCTAGTTTAGGTATTCAAAAAGTGACTAACTATTCAGTCTAGGTGAAGGCGGTATATTTTTTTTCTCAGTGAAATGTACTTCTTTTGTGTAGCAGTTAATTCATATTTATATAATAATAGGCTAAGGAAGAGTTTTTGAAGACGGTTGGAAAATTAAGTATTACAACCGGATCTGAGAGGTTATTACAACTTACTAATTTTTTTTTTGCGTTTTATCATATATGATTGGTAGAGAAAAGTAGCATATATTTTAAACATAAAGAGTGAAATATATCTTTAAAATAAAGGAATCTCCCACGGTGCAAAGGTAGTTAAGTAAACTTTTATTATTATTGTTACTACCAAATGCCGAAATATAAATGAAAACATAATAAGAAAGGCATAGCCATACACTATCATTTCAGCATGTCGAAAGTAACCAAGTAATTGCTAAAACAACATAAAAGTCGGTAAGAAGACATATACTATCAATAGTATATTTCTTTTCATTGAGTATTATTTTGGTTTTACTTTTGGTTTTTACTTTTGGTTATTTTGGCAATTACTTTTCTTATTGTCTACATACAGTTATAATAGTACATGTATATGCCTTTCTTATTATGACTTCATTTTCATTTATGACTTGTTATTTAGCAATAATAATAATAATAACAACAACAATAATAATAATAATAAAACTTTACTTAGTTCTCTTTGCCCCGTTGGTTATTCCTTCATTTTAAACATACATTTTGACATATAAATTTAAAATGAAAGTTATTATTCTAAACGAATCACGTGCAATAAACCACCAAAAATATTATAAATTTGTAATATCTGTTAAATACTGCTGTAATGCGATATTCTCCAAAATGTTTCCCAAAACTCTTCCTTAGCCCATTGCCATATGAATATGAATTGAATAATACACAATATAACTACATTTAATTGGTTTCAGACAATGAGATATTCTTTAAACTTCAGTAAATCTATTTGAATAGTAAAGATTAACTTTATTATCATAAAAATAATTTTGTTTCCAAAATTGAAAATAAATAAATAAATAAATAAATAAAATTAGAAACTAGTCGTTGGGGGGAGGGGGGGGGCACCGTAATACTTACCCATCATAATATAAAATATGAAACTAAAACGCGTGTCTATGGCAACTCCAAAATAAAATTTAAACGCATAAATAAATAATTTTAACATACAATAATGCTCCATTAATGAATTGCAGATGAGCCAATTTTGACTAATTATATTAAACGCCAAAATACTCGAGTAGTACCGGATTGCGTAAAAGAAACATCCTTATAACTCAAAAAATAATAATCATATTAACTAAGAATTTACTGTGTTGGATTAAGCGTCTCATTTCCAATAAAAATATATCTGTGAATTGAAATTTGAATGAAATATAGGGTCATGAAAAATCAAAGAATTTGGAAAACAGGATTACACAAATCCCGACAACTAATAATCCGATCGACCTCGTTTTTTATGCAAAATTTGTGTTATTTTATTGCCTTTTACATCCAGTCCTTAAAATAAAAAAAATCGAAAATTTTTATATACCTTTCATCAGAACGAATTTTTCGAGAGTCCGGAAAAAATAGTTCCGGATAATCGAGGTTACTGATATTAAATAGGCTTCGTCCCATTCTTACATGCTAAGTACATACAAAATTTCAAGTCTCTATCTCAATTTGTTCGGGAGATAGAGCGGTTACAGACAGACAGACACACAGACGGACGGACGGCAAATTTTTTTTTCTAAAAATATGTTTTTCGGAATCTCCGAAAACCTCCAGTATCTGAAACGTGTAAATCCGTCAAAAAAAAATTTCGATTTTCAAAACGATTGCAAGACTTACCCTATACTACGTATGATGGGTAAGTAAAATGTAATTTAACAAATTACAGCGACTATTTGGAAAATAATATTTTCAAAGACTAAAATTTAAAAGACTCATAAATAAATTCTATATTTAAATTAATAATAAAAATAAACATCATTTTTAAGATGATCATAACATCTCATATATTAAGTATGCCATGCATTAAACATTAATATTCCTAGTCCAAAAAAAAAAAAAAAAAAAAAAAAAAAAAAAAAAAAAAAAAAAAAAAAAACAGTAGTTTATAAATATACAACTTTAACTGTTTAAAATGTGCATTTATTGGATGGAGTTAAGCAGACTGACTTCTGAACGCCTCATATTATGTACGACATGGATTAAGCATTCATATCCCTGGACCCATCACAAACAAATTTTAATTGAAATTTCAGTTTTACAATTTTCAGAACTGCAAATTTTTGAACTTCTAATTATCGCAGATTTTAAATTTTTACACCGTTATGCAGAGAAAAAAATGTACTTTTTAATGAAATTTATTTGAAATTTGTATTACAATTTGTTTTCAAATTATTAATTTTTTTTTAAGTTTTTAGTACTTTTTTTGTCATTATGGCAACAGAAGTATTCCATTTTTGGGCATTAAACTTGGACCAAACAAAAAGCGAATAAAATAAGTTGAGAAATTTAACCAATAAAAAGATACAGATATACTTCAGATTTCCCAATTCTCTTCCGAGAACATCAACTATTTTCCAAATAATAATAAAAAAAAAGGCCCAAAAGGTTTAATATTCAAAACGTTTGACATATCAAACAACTTACATTTCACGACATGTTCATATCAATATAGCGAAGGATTTTCAGTCTTTGTTCCGCATTGACTATTTTTAAAACTTTTTTTAACTGTCAGATTATTTAATCACCTTTAGGTGAATCAAATAAGAGGCTCCCTAATCACCAGATAATATCAAGCAGAAGATCTTCTGAATGCTAATCAGTTAAATACAGCTTTCGACAAACCAGTTAGTTAAATCCTTAACCCATTAATGCCTGAAATATTTTCTTAGCTAAAATTCAAATTTTGAGTTTTCCCACCACTTTTAAAGCAAGAAAAACTTTTATCTTAATTTATTGAGGACTTTGTCTTGATAAAGAAAGTATTTATTTATCTTCCTTTTTTACTGGTGTGAAATGCGCTTGCTTGAATATTTTAAAACTGTCCCAAAAATGGGACGCTAGGCACTGATGGGTTAAGCTGAAAACAGACATACCTTCTAACTGTTATCAGTATCGGCTTTTTTTTTTTTTTTTTTTTTATCGTGGCGAAGCCGTGTTTTCGATCTCTAATGATTTTTAAAGGAAGGGGACTAATGTCCTGCAAAACAGGACATTGCAGCCAACTTGCATTTCGCTATATATTCATATCAATATAGCGAAGAAAAGTAGCTTTTATTTTAAATTTAAAGAGTGAAATATATGAATAAATCAAAGTAATCGCCAACGATGCAAAGAGAATTAAGTAAACTTTTAACAATTACTATTACTACCAGTGGCGCCAACTTATATACGAACACCCAATAATTTTGAATCGTAGTATGCCCAACTTTCATTGGTCTATTTCGTTATTTATTTGATTATTATTTTATTATTCAATTTTCTTACTAGAATAAAATTTATTTTGCCAAATACCACGTGTTTTAATACTTCGACTGAAAGCCATAAGTCTCAAATGACTTAAATGTTTTGCGCTCCATGCTTAACTTCTTGCTATTTCAATTTGTAATCGTTTTCATAATATTGAAAGAAATATTAGTGTCTTTATAAAGAAAACGTAAAAGAACATTGTTTAAGGGTGTATTTCGATTCAAACTGCCTATTTTCCGATTTATTTTTGAACTCATTATTGCTCTCAAATACACCAAACTTTCAAAATCTCTTATTTGGAAAGCACACAAGGTGCCGTAATTGTCGATTCTTTGATAAATGCAGAAAATATTGCAAAAAAAAAGCAATCAAAAACGGCATTTCGAACCGATTTTTCCCAAGCGGGAGATTTGAGAACGAAAAAAGGGGTCATACTGAGAAGATAATTGTTTATAACTCAAATTCTAATGAATTGAGCGTGCAAAAACATCATTCGGCACTTCATACGTCCCTTCAAGAATCCTCTCAGAAAATTTCATGTTTCTACGTTTAAAAATGTGTCTGAAATTGTAAACGGAAAATTTCGAGCTGTTGAAGATGGAAAAGCGTTTTTTCGAATACACCCTTAATAAAATTGCAAATTTATTAAAACATAATAGCTTGACTTAAAAACCTCATCTTTCACCATCTGTCCACCTTTCAAAGGAAAACAAACTGATCGTATTATTTTACCAAAATATTTTTCAATATTTTTGAGCCAAACCAATATTTTGCAAAAATTGGCGCTGCTGATTATTACCAAATGAGGAAACATATATGAAGATATAATAAGAAAGGCATAGCCATATATTATCTTTTCTATATGTCGTTCAGTCTTTGTTCCGCACTGACTATTTTTTAAACTTTTTTTAACTGTCAGATTATTTACTCACTTTAGGCTGAATCAAATAAGATGCTCTCTAATCACCAGATAATATCAAGCAGAAGATCTTCTGAATGCTAATCAGTTAAATAAAGCTTTCGACAAACCAGTTAGTTAAATCCTTAAGCTGCAAACAGACGAACCTTCCAAATGCAATCAGTATCGGCTTCTTTTATCATGGCGACGCGGTGTTTTTGACTTTTAATGACTTTTAGGGGAACGGGATCGATGTTCTGCAAAACAGAAACCTTTCTCTCTAGTAGGGTTGAGATTCTTATTTCTTGACCTATTATAAATTCCCTCCTTCTATCATGATTAAACCGCAGAAGAATCCTGAACAAAAGACTTCTTAGAAATCAGTTGAAGGATCGCAACAGAAGCGTATGTCTGTAACCTTAAAGGTGAGGATGAGGAATGGTACTATCATTGTTATCTCTCTCTTTTTTTCTTCTTTGTAGAGGATTATATAACATAAGATCGAATGGAATTAGAGTACAATAAATGAGTAAATACATCTAATGCCAAATCTTCGTTCGTTATTCCAATTTAAAGCAGAATTTAACAAAATTAGCAATTGTCAATCATTTTTGGCTATCTATCACTTGGGGCCCGAATAGTACATCAGTATCTTTCAAAACAAATTAATGTCTAGCAAGTAAGAAAAATCATGCGTTAAGAATAGATTATGAAGCACTTTTCAACAGTTCATGAAATCTTTAAAAAAGCTTCGTCATTTAGAAAAATAAGCTTATTGTATTTAGTCAAGTACGTTTTCCCGGAGGCATAGGAAGTGGGGGAGCTGTGGCTCCCCCTGGAAGTTTTCATCTGGGCCCAGCTCCCCCAAGCGAAATTCTAGCACTACATCTATTTACGATATGTTATTGAATTAAAAAATAAAATCTATTTTTTCGAGAAAATTCACACAATAAACAATAAAGACAAGAAAAAGAATGGGTGGTGAGAACACTTTTTGTGCATTTACCTCTTTTCTCGCAGCTTACAGTCCTCTCGATTCCAGGAAATTACATATATTTTTGTACATTGTGCAAAATTATTTCTTGGACCTTGCACTTCAAAATGTGGCGATATCGTTCTTGATTAGAAAATCGTCCAAACGGAGATATGTGTACAAGAACATCGTTCTTTGCCTAACTAAAAGTGCAGTTATACGAAGGGTCAAAGTCGCTTCAAATTCCAGTCATGTCCATTTTATCCTATAGCTCTAGAGAAATCGCTCGATTTTCTTGTATCGTAGCGTCTTTGACGCCAGAAACCAAGAGAGTTGCCAGTAACAGACAATCAAACGCTTGGAAAACCAGATGATGGAAAAGCCTTTTCTCGAACAACCAATGAAAAGCTTAGAAAAAAAAAACACAGGTTACTTTTGTCACTTAAAATTTTTAAATGTAACAGCACTTTAACAATGAAGAAGAAAGCCACATAAACTTAAAACCAAAGCAGTTGCTTCCTCTCTCCTCGACGGTATGGGTAGTTTGATTTGCTGCAATACCGAGATTCGTGGAAAATTATCCAAGAGCTTTAGAAAATCTTGATACATTATTGAAAGATCTGACAGCACTACATCGTGAGAAAAGGCTGTAGAGTTAAAGATTTTGTAAGAAGTTTGAAAAATTCAAGACATTTGTTAGCATGAATATAGCTAAGAGATTTTTTGGTCCTTGCGAAATCTTGTCGAACGTTCTGCAAACAAGTGAATTTTCAGCCCCAAGCGTTAAGAACGCGGTTTCAGTGTTAGAAGAAACAATACAACGTATGATACAGGATAGCCATTTCGAATTTCTAAGCAAGAAATGGGAGTTAAAAGCGTCCAAATTAAATTTAGAAATGAAAATGATGAGAGTCTCCAGACGTTCCAATAAGATATGGGTGGACAAGTCCTGCCTCTACTCTAGTACCACTTGGACAAGTAGAAAAATTGCGAGTAAATTTCAGAGAAGAACTGGACGTCATTACCAATTAATTAAAAAAACGATTTGATCAAAAGCCTTTTGATTGTCTCATGAAGATCGAATCCATAATCACGGACACAGCTTCAACGAAGAATATCATAAACAAAAGCTTATAATAGTGCCTATGATTTTGACTTGACAAATCTTGCTACTCAGTTGACGCTTCTATCAACACTAATCTCAACAGAATTTATTTTGCTGATTCCGACATCAGAAGTGACAACTGAGAGATCTTTCAATGTTCCTCGCCAATTTCAAATACACCTCTGAATAAGAATGGGTCAGTACTCAGCAGAGACTCAATCACTTAATTCCACTGCATATTTATAATAAAGAGGAGGCCTTTAAAATTGATTTTGAAGAGATTTGTGAAGAACTCCTAAGCAAAACAACAACAGAAGAATTTTAATGTTTAGTAAATGGGAGTGGATGAAGCCTTAAATTTGAATATTGTATTCGGGATCGTCCATAAATTAAGTTTCTATGTATCAAGTGTACACAAGAAAAATTATTTTAACTAGATTAAAGAGTTGATTTTTTGACATGCGTCTATTTTATACTCTTGGTCTGAAATGTGCAATACTATGAAGGAATCCTCCGAAATGAAAGAATTTATGAATGAAATGATCCTCTTCAGTATGTTTCCCTAATGTGCCCCGGCTCCGCCTGTTTGTACAAGGTTCCTACACCACTGCGTTTTCCAATACTTTTGTACAGCCCTGTATTTGATCTGTCGGTTGATATACTATATCCTATATAGTGAGAAAATTTAGTTTAGTAAGAAAATGTCTAGCATGTTGAAATTTCTCTTGTAGCAATTTATACCAATCGATGGAAACAAACTTGAATACTTTTGTTCATCGCTATAGTTTACCTTGTACCTTTATTACACGTTAGTATTAGGCTAAAGTTTATTTTACACTAAAGCATTCTTAAAATTACTAAAATCACATTCTCAGAAATTATCATTCATAGGCGTCCATGTATTCAATACTTTGCTTGGCCCTGTATATCATTTATCTATATTCTGCAAACATTTCTTAGTAAATTGAACTCAGTTCAGCTTAAAAATGCATAACGTATTTAAAAATCCCTTTTAAGTAATTTAAGCTCATATTCAGTAACGCTTGCGACCTCTTTTGGGTAGCCCTGTAGTATTTAAACACACCATATAATATGCATAGATTTAGTGAAACTTAAATGCGCATATCATAATTAATACGCATTTCATTCATCCATCAGCCATCATACATGTACAATACTTCGGAAAGAATATACTATTTGAAATCTTATGTGCGTCCCTATAAATGCTATGTATTTCATATTATGCATGACTGTATCGTATAATCCATACTAAGCCGCAGATATATATATATATATATATATATCAGTTTTATTATAATATGTGAAATGATTTAATGTAATTAAAATATGTCGCACACAATTCCCCTTTGACCATTATGTAATGGAATTCTTTTGTGTGGCCCTGTAAATGTATAATAGCTATTTTTTCACCGCATTTTCTACAGAATGCTTATTTTAGTACATCTCGTAAATGCATATAAATTTTAATATGTTTGGCAGGGTGTAACATCTTTAAAATTCGTTTGAAACGATTTTTCCCATAGGCCGTAATGTAACAGTAAACTTTTGAGACCCCTGTAAATAAAATAATCATAGTAGAAACTTTATTTATGATAGGGCTCGTGCTAAGGCTAAAAGTCAATAACATCTAAAAATTTCATAGCGATCCGAGTATATTTTAGAGAGTTAGAGCACGGCCAGACGGCCAGACAAACAGAATGCATAAGAACTTTTCAACTTTCTTGGAAAGTGCTAAAAAGAAAAAAAATATTTTTTCCCCACTCATGAATGTGAAATTTTCTGATAGATTCGTGAATTAATTTTTTTAATTTAAAAGTGTGAAACTAACAGGCTTGATTAAAACTGATTTGAAATCGAACGGCGGGTTACATGTTCCAATGAATGTATTAAAGTCTGAGGTATAACTCTTTCTGGGACAGTCGCGTCCGGAAACTAGGTTTATTTCTTTATATCCCGAATTATAAGTATTAAAAATTCGCTACTCTAAAATAACTATATTGGTTAATGTCTGAAAATACACAAAACAACTTATGTAATAACAATTTGATTTTTAAATATTCTTTTAAATAAACGGATTTGATAAATCGATAGTTAGTGTTTTTTGTAAGATATTTACAAGAGTAATTAAGTTAATTAAGGTATCCGATTATCTTTAAAATGTAATTTTCGATCGAAATAGCAATTTTTCATTTATGCAATAAAATTAAAATCGACTTTTTGATCTGTCAAATTCCGCTTAAATTGTGCCAGTATCTTATTTATAACCAAAGTTACAGCCTTTTAAAGTTACAGCTATTACAGCTTTTGAATTGTGTTTAAAATATAGTTATAGTTTTTTCTCAAAATGCAGTTTTTCAGATTTTTACTGTTAACAAAACATTCTAGGACAAAAAATAATGTATGAAACGTCACGAAATTTTCTGTACTTCTTTTTAAAAATGGCTTTTGAGGGATTAAATTACGTTCAAGATAATACATTAAATAAATGTCATTATTATACTAGTTACTTACCCATCATACGTAGTATAGGGTAAGTCTTGCAATCGTTTTGAAAATCGAAATTTTTTTTGACGGATTTACACGTTTCGGACACTGGAGATTCCGAAAAACATATTTTTAGAAAAAAATTTTGCCGTCCGTCTGTGTGTCTATGTGTCTGTCTGTCTGTCTGTCTGTCTGTCTGTCTGTCTGTCTGTAACCGCTCTATCTCCCGAACAAATTGAGATAGAGACTTGAAATTTTGTATGTGCTTAGTATGTAAGAATGGAACGAAGCCTATTTAATATCAGTAACCTCGATTATCCGGAACTATTTTTTTCGGACTCTCGAAAAATTCGTTCTGATGAAAGGTATATAAAAATTTTCGAATGCTTCTATTTTAAAGAATGGGCGTAAAAGGCAATAAAATAACACAAATTTTGCATAAAAAATGAAGTCAATCGGGTTATTAGTTGTTGAGATATTTCTAATCCTATTTTCCACATTCTTTGATTTTTCATGACCCTGTATTTCATTCAAATTTCAATTCAAAGATATATTTTAATTGGAAATGAGATACTTAATTCGATACAAGAAACTGTTAGTGAATATGATAATTATTTTTAGAGTTATAAGGATGTTTCTTTTACGCAATTCAGTTCTACTTGAATAGTTTGGCGTTTCATACAATTTATCGAAATTGGTTCATCAGAAATTCATTAATAGAGCATGATTATGAGTTAAAAACACTTATATATGCGTTTATATTTTGTTTTGGAATTGTAATGCATTTTATAAATAGTTTACACACGTTTTGTATCCATGATGGGTAAGTATTACGGTGGCCCCCAACGACTAGTTTTATATTTACACTGGTATAAATGACAAACTTGAGACAAATGCTGCGAATTTTTCATTACAATTCGTATTTTATCTGCCATATCATCTGAGATAGAGATGCGATTATAATGTGCGCAGTCTTAGTCCCAGAGAAAGTTATCCTCTTTATTATGCACTTTACAAAATGTGAATAAATTGTTTTGAGTGATCAAGTTTTGCGAAAACGTCAATTTTTGACATAATTTCGACTATTCTTCTCTTTAAAATATTTTCTGGGTAATTACTAAAATATTCTTTTCTTTTTCTTTCTTTCTTTCTTTTTCTTTTTCTTTTTTTTCAAAGTTTTAAAGTAATTGTCATTATAAAAAATGTATAAGAAAAGAAAATTTCTAATATTTCTAAAAATCATTTCCGAAGGTGTGCGGATACCTTAAGAAATTATTTCAGTCAAATGAAAAGACCCGTTTGCTAATGCTAATCCTATGGAAGAAATTTATAAAGATATCCCGATTGCATTTTAATATTTTTATTATTTATTTATTATTATTATTATTATTATTATTATTATTATTATTATTATTATTATTATTATTATTATTGTATTGAATAGCTGAGATTGGTCTATATGCAGGGTGTTTTTTACTTTTTCGATTTTGGTTGCATATAGTTTTTATGAGGGTGCTTTCGCTTTCCAAACCGGTTCCAAAAGTGAAAGCGTCCTCATAAAAAACATCTGTAAACAAAATCAAAAAAGTAAAAAACGGCCTGCATACAGACCGATCTAAGCTATTCAGTGCAAAAAAATCATTTAAAATATTAAAATGCAACCGAGATATCTTTATCAATTTCATCCGTTGGATTAGAATTAGCGAGCGGCTCTTTTCATCTAAATGAAGTAGCCTCTTAACAAAAAATAGTGCAATGGAAACCTCACAATTATTACAAGAAGAGTATCAATAAATGTATTGTGATCTTTATCTATCAGTACTTTGTAGCCGCAAATTTTTCGTGAAAGATTTTTTAATAAGGGTAAAGCAAAATCCATATAAATAGTTGAGAAAATAACCACATTAACCCTATCGAGTCTAATGTACTATTAATGTTACATGCCTTTTCATCGAGTATTACTTTGTCTTAAGAATTACTTTTATAACTTTCCACCTATAAAAATGATAGTATACGACTATGCCTTTCTTATTATCATGTCATTTAGCTTTTGACATTTAGTAATAATAATAATAATAATTATAATAATAATAATAGTAAAAGTTTGCTTATTTCTCTTTGCACCATTGATGGTTCCTTTATTTTATGCATAAATTTCGCTTTTTAAATCAAAAATATAAGTTACTGAACGAATCGTGTGTGATAAAACGCGAAAAAACATTATAAAGTTGTAATATCTGTTAAAACCAGATGTGATACAATGTTTTCCAAACGTCTCCAAAAATTCTTCCTTAATCTATTATCATATCAAATGAATTGAATATTACACAAAATAAATACATGCATTACAATTCAGACTTTGAGATGATCTTGAAACTTCAGTAAGTCTATTTCGATAGATACGATTAATGTTGTTAAAGTAAAAGTAATTTTGTTTTACTTTTTATAAATTATATAAATTTTTATTTATTAACTATATACATTTTATGCATTTTTTCCCCGAAATGGAAAAAAAACTGGACCTGAAATGGTTAAAAAATACTTAGCTTCGACTGTTTCGTTGTAACTTCCTAAACAAAATTGAGTAAATTATTTTGTATGAAAAGTGCAATCTACTTTTATTAGTGAACGAATTGAATAAATTTTATATTGCATTTTCTTTAATGGTATTTAAAGTACCACCAAAGCGAAAAGGGTTAAAACGCAAAATTTGACAGCATTTTTGAAAAATCCTTTGCTTATAAATGTGCATAAACGCTGTCCAATTTCATAGTTTCTGAATAAAGAGACACCTTCTAATTTTATGCGTCTAAGTTTTAAAATTGACCTTGTACAGCAAATGTAACACAAAGTAGACTTATATAATCTATTCTAGTGACCAGTTCATAACAAGCAGACGATTCTCTGAATGTTAAATACTTATATGTGAAGCTTTCAACAAACCAGTTACTTAAAATCTCAGAGGTAAGAAATGGCACTGCCTTTCTTATATTTTATTTTATTTTCTCCTTTGCAAAGGATTGCATAACATAAGACCAAAAATAATGCGATTGCAATTAATTAATAAGGATTATGAGTTTTATTTCTGACAGTGCGGGCAACGCCGAGCGAGTTAGCTAGTAAAAATACAAAAAACAAGCAAAAGCCACATTTTTGGTTGCGAAGTATATTTAGGCTTTGACTGTTTTGTTGTTCTTGCTAAATTTGATACAGCAAAGTACTTTCCATGAAAAAGATTACCATATACTTTTATTAGTGAACGAATGAAATAAATTTTTTAAAGGTGTGTAATTACTTGATCCACTGTCCACTTTAGGAACAGCCAGTATATGCAACAAATGAAACATTTGATTAACTAGGATGAAATGTCACATGAAATTTAAAAGCATAGTTTTGTTCCTCTAATCATGGTTTTACATTGTTTTCTATTGAAAAAAAGCTACTGCATAATACCTCTGTTAATACTTTAGTAGTACCTCATTGAAGCATAAATGAATAAAACTCAAAATCTGAAAGATCATTTGCTTATAAATATACCGGGTGTCCCAAAAATGACTGATGGATTTTAAAATTCAATAATTTGCAAACGGTGACAGCTATTTAAAAAATTTTTGCAGGAGGGTTATGTATAATGTCAGGAGCTTTTTTACCGTAATTTTTTATTTTAGTTCGAATTTCAAGCAATAGGTGGCGCTGACGCCGATTAAAGGGCAGGTGATCAATGCTGAGTGAAGCGTCGACCTGGCCTTCAATCGCCGTCAGCGCCACCTATTGTTTGAAATTCGAACTAAAATAAAAAATTGCGGTAAAAAAACTCCTGACATTATATATAACCCTCCTGCAAAATTTTTTTAAATAGCTGTCACCGTTTGCAAGTTATTGAATTTTAAAATCCATCAGTCATTTTTGGGACACCCGATATATAAATGCTGTCCTATTTCATAGTTTCTAAAGAGAACGTATTAATTTTATGCGTCTAGATTTTAAGTCTAAAATATCAGATTATATAATCGATTCACTAATCACCAGATAATATCAAGCAGACGATTTTCTGAATGTTAATTACTTATGGTAAGCTTCAATAAACTTGTTACTTAAAATCTCAGAGGTAAGAAGTGGCACTGCCTTTCTTATATTTTGTTTTATTTTCTCTTTTCCAAAAGATTGCATAACATAAAGCCAAAAATAATGCGAGTGTAATTAATTAATAAGGATTATGAGTTTTATTTCTGACAGTGCGGGCAAAACCGAGCGAATTAACTGGTAAAACTAGTCGTTGGGGGCCACCGTAATACTTACCCATCATCGATATGAATATGAAAATAAAACATGTGAAAACTATTTGTACAATGCATTGCAATTCATAAACAAAATTCAAATATTGTTAATTTACACAGTAATGCTATATTAAAGAACTGCTGATGTACCAATTTCGACAAATTATATAAAATGCCAAACTACTCAAGTAGTACCGAACTGCGTAAAAGAAACATCCTTAAAACTACAAAAATAATAATCTATTAACTAACAATTAACTGCGTCGGATTAAGCGTCTCATTTCCAATTAAAATATACCTCTGAATTGAAATTTGAATGAAATACAGGGTCATGAAAAATCGAAGAATGTGGAAAACAGGATTACAAACATCTCGGCAACTAATAATCCGATCGACTTTGTTCTATATGCAAAATGTGTGTTATTTTATTGCCTTTTACGTACATTCCTTAGAACAAAAAAATTCGAAAATTTTTATATTCCTTTCATTAGAACGAGTTTTTCGAGAGTCTGATAAAAATAGTTCCGGATAATCGAGGTTGCTGATATTCAATAGGCTTCGTGCCACTCTTACATCTAACTACATACAAAATTTCAAGTCTCTATCTCAATTTGTTCGGGAGATAGAGCGTTTACAGACAGACAGACAGACAGACAGACGGACGGCAAATTTTTTTTTTCTAAAAATATGTTTTTCGTAATCTCCACTATCTAAAACGTGTAAATCCGTCAAAAAAAATTTTTCGATTTTCAAAACGATTGCAAGACTTACCCTATACTACGTATGATGGGTAAGTAAAAACAAAAAAAGTAGCAAAAACTGCATTTTTTGGTTGCGAAAAAGTTGAAACATAACCAGGCCCCGATTACCGAATAGGCACGAGAAGCAGGTGCTACCCTCAGAAAATTTTGAAGGGGCCCGAAATCGAGAAAACAGGGAACACCAAATTTTATGTTGAGTTAATTACATTTCAAAATTCTAATTTCTTTTCAAGTTATCCATCCTACAATATATATTAAGAAGTGTTTCATAAAAATAGCTTTCATAACAAATTAATTTTTCATGTAATAGATCAAATTCAACCACCTGATTTCAGTTTGTGTATTATTTTAGGTGTATGTTAATTTTGTATACTGAGTTTAAGTAACAGTGAATTTGGCTTGCATGAGCAACACAAACTATTGCTAATTTATTGCCAAAATTGAGAAAATATTTCACACTATTGATAATTTATTGCCAAAATTGAGAGAAGTATTTCAAAATATTGATATTTTATGTTGTGCATACATTTTGAATTCAATCTTTTAATTCAACTTACATTTTTACGCTCATACCATGCAAAAACTTTTTTGCATATTTTTCTCGATTTATCCAATTTTTGTGTAAGGGAAACATGAAAAAAAAAAAAAAGTTTGCTGAAATATATGTGAATTCAACTGAGCCACTCTTTGGAATAATATTTGTAAGCATTGGTAAATTTCCGGTATGTTGAATTTTCAAAACACTTCTCGAATGAAGAAGGCCTTGAAATGACACTGCTTCCCATAGCTTCAGGGGTTAATCAGGCCCTGAATGCATATTCACAGTATCCACAAAGAAACTCTTCGGGAAGGTTGAATTCTGATAGGGATTGGCCGACGCGTGTTCACGTAACTTGGCGATAATTACTTGGCGTAGCGATAGACGCTTCGTCGAGTTTGATTTCCTTTGGAGCCGAGTACAAAGTAAAAATTTGTGTTTAAAAATTTTTAAAGAGTACAGCTTTCAGTAAGACACGTTCCATCCAATGCAATGCTGCAAGAGAAAAGTTACTTTGTACTCGGTTCGGAAGGAAATCAAACTCCTCGACGGAAGCATCTATCGCTCGCCAAGTATAATTATCGCCAAGTTACGTGAAAACGCGTCGGCCAATCCCTATCAGAATTCAAACCTCTCGAAGAGTTTCTTTGCGGATACTGTGAATATGCGCCCTTTGAACATGCCAAGTGATATTCATATTCCTAGTTTCATTAAAAGCACTTATGCTGCTTCGAATAATTCTAAAATTCTATTAAGTCTTAAAAGGAATGCGCAAGATTAATGTCAATTTTTAATTGATTAATTCAGCTTAACCAGAATCGTGTTCAACGCGTTATCGAATCTAGGGACGATTTCTCATATTTTGGACGATGATAAAAGATCTCCAAGTCGACATATCAAAGTTTAGTCGTTTAGCCAAAAGCCAAAATTCGGGTTTTTCTTTTCATCTTTGGGGACTTGGCGATATATCCCTTTTTGGATTCACAATGGTTCAAGGAGTTCATTTTATGGTGATACTATTAAATTTGTGGTAGCTTATAGACGCCATATTGAAAAAATGAGCGCCATCTATCGCACATAGATACAAATGATTTTTTTTAACCATTACCACATAATTAAATTTTAATGAAAAAATGCAAAGAACAAATATTATTGTACATACAATTATAATGTTATACAAATTATATATGTGTTAAGATTTTATTTCAATATGATTATTGACAATTTCAATCGATAAACCAATCAAAAGACATTTGCGATGAAAGAAAATCGAAATCTTGTTTTGCATTTTAATGCATATTATTTTCATGTGGATAAGACACAGCAGTTCACGAAAAAAAGTAGTACTGGTGAAACTATTGTACTTAGTCAGTTAAGAATTAACCCTTTCGGGACCACGGGTGCATATATACAATTTCAAAACGTGCTTGCATCGTTTGTTTTTCATACCATTAAAAATATAAAAATTTCCTTATCTAATTAAGACATTATCTTGTTTGCTAAACTAAATTTAATTGTTTGACAAAAAGTGGTGTCAATTGAATTAAATTCTTGTAAAAGATGCTCGAGCGGGTTAATAAATAACAGAAATCGTAGTTTTCTGCACTTCTATCATGATTGGTTCACATTCCTGTATCCAAATAACTTCAATCGTCATAGAACAGTTCTATGTTCTGCATATGGTTGTATATTAGGCTATTAAATAGACACGCATATGATAGTGTGGCACATATTCTTGAACAAAAATATGACACAAGTTCCAAAGCAGTTTCAGCAACTAGAGGACTGCCATTCCACTGGATCTCTAGAGAGCCTTTTTCCTCACTATATCTGTTCCAAAAACCCAACCATATTTATCCCGGGATGGAAGATCAGGATCAGTCTGTAGGCACTTCTTCCTAACAAGACCGTGGTAATTGGCTTGCATTACCTATAAGTAGACTGTATTGCAACATGACAAAAGGCAATGCGACTCCACAGACTTTTTGTTTTACAGAAAAAATATGTATAGAATATAGCGCAACTCTTTAATGTTTGAGCATTTTTGCTTTCCATAATAGAGATGGTAAAATCACAACTCAAGCTATTTCTTTATTTCCTCTTATAAATCAGCTTAAGTATCAAACGCTTTAAGCGCATATCGAAATTTGTGTTCTGGTTCATCATTTTACCTTGTCTGCAAAAGCACTTATTGCACTGACAGTGAATGCATTTCAAGGGAATCATTATATACCTCTTTACATAGAAGTCCATGCATTTCACTCAAGTTGCAGTATTTTTTTTTTACTTTGTCATTGGATCCAAGTTTCACAAATATTAATCCTTCCTAATTTTTCAAATCGTTTTCTAAAGAAAACAGTGTTGAGATAATGATAACATTTATAAATCCAGACGCTAAAGCACGGTGTATGCAAAATATGAGTTTTGTACCACTGCTTCTTGGAAGCAGGTCAATTTAGTGGGTTCTTCAACTAGTTATTTCTTGAATTTATAATATTTTTCTCCTTAGATAACGTGCAGCACTTGTGTATTCAACTATTTGAAATAATGTTCATTTTGCGATTCTTGAGAAATGAAATGCACAAGTTCTTTCTTGTTCTCCTCATCAGATAAAATCTGCTCCCAATTTCGTACTTTCATCCAAGAGTATATAACTTTTATCACATCACCACCAATTCGTATTTTTCGTTTATTTATTTTTATTGACAACTGCCTGTATGTATCAAATACAACATCTATTCTTTGAGAGGATGTATAATCTTGTATTATTTCAAAAATAAATAAAATATTTTTTTTGCTAGTTGTCCAAATGATTGTAGCTCCTATGATAGCTTTGAACAAATCACATTCTGTCATTTATATTAATAACACTAACATTCGCATTCTTTCAGCAATCGCAATTTTGTCATAACATCCATCAGTTTGATTTTTCAGTTTTTCGCATTGAACCATCAAGTGTTGCTAAGGATTATTAAAGAAGCCCTAGATGGTAGGAAAAGACAGTTCCTATATCCAAATTTCTTCGCTCTGCAAAGATCTTCATCAGAGAAAACAGCTTTCTTTTTGTCATGGCAACAAACTCTGATTTATTTAACTTCAAATTCTCTTTCTTTTTCATGTCACAAAATATGTTTAGCTTATTGGAGGTTTGAAAAATCCTTTTGCCTTTGAGTTTCAGACAGATATTCTCTCTTGAAAGTTTTGTAAATTTCTTCAGTCATCTCATGAGCTTTGATCATATCATTGACAATTTCTGGATTTGTAATTGCTCTGGTTGATTCTATTAGCCTGTCTATATTTATCTATTCATTGATAACCATGTTCTGTAAGTATGAGATATCACATTCGTCTTTCTGGATCTTGCTCAAAAACTGATTTGGATGTAGAATAGATTTTTTTGAAGAATTGATTTTGGTTCTTTCACGAATCATGTGAAGAAATTCTGCCATGGTATCAAAAATATCTTCTAACTGCGGACACCTGCGTGTCTTTGCTTATTGTCTCTTTAATCGTCCTATTAATTTTACAGCATGTAAAGTCAAGAAAATCTTTTCTATCACTGTGCTTATCGGCAGAATTTTCTAATATGACGTCCATTGGTTACTCTGTTTTCGAAATATCATAGATAAATGTCATTTTTTGGCTGATGTTGTGGTGAATCCAAAAATGCATGGTTTACAAAGTCCACTGACATGAAAATACGAGCCCCTGGCTCAACGACAGTTGCCATTTTCCAATATGGTGCCCATAAGATACTTTCGTTTTGTAAATAAAGATAAATATCATTCTGATGTTGTGATGGATCCAAAAAATGTATGTGTATGATTTAACAAGCCGTCTGACATGACACCACACGAGTCCTTGGCTCAACGGCGGCAGCCATTTTTCAATATGGCGTCCATTGGCTACTCTTATTTTGAAAATATCATGGATAAATGTCATTCTGATGTTGTCGTGAATCCAAAATAGTGTGGTTTAACAAGTCCGTTGGCATGAAATCACAAGAGTCCCTGCCTCAACGACGGTGGCCATTTTCCAATATGGCGTCCATAAACTATCCTAATATTGAATTTATTATTCACCCTGCTAGGTGGTTGAACTTAAGCCATTTGATAGGCCTCCCCACCTAGCTGAAACTGAAACTGAACAAATGAGATGCTGATGTTCTGATGAATCCAAAAATGTATGATTTACCATGTCCGTTCACATGAAACCACACGACCGCTTAACTCAACGACGGCGGCCATTTTCCAATATGGCACCGAAAAGCTACCCTCCTTGTAAAAGTATCATGCGTAAATGAGGTCCTGTTGTTGTGGTGAATCCAAAAATATATAGTTTATCAAGTCCCCAGACATGAAACCACACAAGCTCCTAGCTCAACGACTAATTAGTTTTAAAGGAGCACAGGACATTTAAACTTTCAAATAATTAATTTTTCAAATTTTGTTTTACTCTGTTTTTTTTTTTTTTTTTTTTTTTTTTTTGTCAAAAAGTATTAAAAAAATCCATACAAAAATCTTCATTATTTAACCCTTTGGGCTCTGATGGTAGAATTTTCTACCACATAATTTAAATTCCAAAATGTCGGAACGGCACCAGAAAATTCGACCAAATTTATTTGAAAAAAGGTTTAATGCATTTTTTCGGATATATCCTTAAAGTTTTTTTCTTTGCAAAAAACTGATGCCAATGTGACGTTTGGAGTTTTGAAGAAATTTACCCACTAGAGCTCAAAGGGTTAATGAGTTTTATCATGAATGATCAATTATGCGTGAAGGATTCAACAATTATTGTCCCTGGTGCATCTGTACTGCGAAGGTTGATGTGGAATATCGAACCTACACTGTTAAAAATTTGACCCATTTGCTGCTGCGTCACTCTACAGCTTTTATAGAATATATCTTTTACGACTCATAAGAAATGCTCTATAACGCAGTAAAGTAACCGTTTTCTATAAAAGCGGTGGAGTGACGTTGCAGCAAATGGGTCAAATTTTTAACAGTGTAATGTCTTTGATGTATGTAGGTTCAATTTCAGAACTATAGCTGTTACATTAATATATTTTTTGAGGAAGGGGTGAAAGAACAAAGGGGGGGGAGTGAAAAGCTGGTTTGGAGCTTTATAGGGCTAGATTTGTGACAGTGCATGCGAGATAGCCACTGTCGTTTGGACTCGGGATCATAGTGATGTAGTCACGTGTCATCCATTGTCACAAATGTAGCTCCACAAGCTCCAAACCGACCTTCCACCCTCATCTCTCCTTTACTTATCGGTGTAAGTATTTGCGTAATTTCGTTAAAAGCATGTGCTTCACCAATTTTTTTGAGGAGTATAATTCAAATTCATCATCAGAAGAGAATGTATTGACAAGTCAACATTATGGTTTAGAACCTTGTTGCATTTTTAGTGGGCGTGAAACATTTATTACTTAGTACAATATTTTTCATATTTTAGTAAGTTATCGATTAGTTTCGGTGACCTACACTGATAATTCATAGTGAAGTAACAACTTACCATTGGTTAAATATCAGCATTTTTAAAGGCGAGAAATAGCAATATTAAGTGAGAAAAATTTAAAACGAATTTATAATAGGTAATTATTAACCTTTTGTGTCACTGTGTATCAGATCTGCACCATACTAGATAATTTACTGTTATTTCGAAAGTAAACTTCAAAGGACGATTTTGTTGATTGCAATTATTTCATTACACTGCTATTAACACATTTATTTAATTAAATTTGCAACAGATAGCGATACTATATATATATATATATATATATATATATATATATATATTTTTTTTTTTTTTTTTTTTTTCATCAGAATTTGGTTTATCACTTGACGTGATTTTTGCTGAATTAAACTTTGAAATAGTGAAGTTAAAAAAGTCTGCAGGTGTCTGTAGATTACAAAAGTATATTTAAATTATCTATTTAAAGACCCTTTTCAAGCTAGAAAATTTATAATATGTATAAGATAAACGTAACTTTTGTTTGTTGCAGATCTGCAACAACGCACCATTTCTTTTTAAAAAAATCATGTAATGGGTTTTTCTTAAATACCGAAAGATGAAGATATAAAATTTCTTCTAATGGTTATTTAAGTTGCATTTCTTTCGGAAGGGTAAATTTTTTGTAAAAAAGAAATAGTCTTCTTATTTTATATTATCTAATTACTATAGGTGAAATTAGGAACCCCCCTCCCCTATGTAAAATACAAAGTCCAAAGTTTGCAAAAAAAGAAGGAAAGGTCGCATAGAAAAAATAATTCAACAGAAAAATCATAGAGGGGCCTACTCAACATGTTCAATATAAAAAAATATAACCCAATATAAAATAAATGCGCCAAGACGAAATTGGGCACTGACCATATTGGGAAGGAAAAAGAACTCGTTGTAAATATCCTGATAGTAAAAACTTTATTCAAACTGCTTGCGAGAAATGTGATGTGGGACTTTGCTACAATAAAACTAACAATTGTTTCGAAAATTTTCATGTAGATAAACATTTTAAATTATTTTTATTTTTTGTGTCCATCAGCAAAATGTCACAGGTATATGCAAAAAAAACCCATTTTTCCAAAAAAAGTTTTTTTTTTTTTATAATTATCTTTTTCATGCTTAAAATGAAGCATTTTAATACATGTGTAAGAATTTTTTAAATCCGAGTTGTTGAACTACGAAGGGTAAAATATGTTATCTGTATAGTATCCGCATATCCCCCCCCCCCCTTACATTTATCTTGTTCTGCTTGCTTTCCACTGTTCACCCGTATTCTATTTCTCAGGTATAACAAATTTCTGTTTAGTATATTCCACTGGACTTAAGGTACAGGAGCCAACGCAAAACTTGATTGGGCACTCTTCAATTACAATGTTTCATCTAAGCATATAAATAGCTTCATATTTATTCATTAGACGCAATATCCATATCACCAATTGAATTCGCCCTTCTGGCGGCGGCTACTTTTATTCCAGTTTCTAGTTATCATTTGCATACATTGAAAGAAAACGCATAGACTGCTGCAGCATATCGATATAAACGTAGATTACCTGCGGCATATATAAATAATATGCTGAAACCGGCACTTTAATACTTGTTAATATGATAGTCTAATAAACTAGTCGTTGGATAGTCACTGTAATACTTATCCATCATGGATATGCATAATAAAAAATATGAAAATAAAACATGCGTAAATTATTTATAAAACGCAGTGCAAATCCAAAATAAAATTTAAATAGCTATTTAAATATTTTTAACACACAGTAATGCTCTGTTAATGAATTGCTGATGAACCCATTTCGACAAATTATATAAAACGCCAAATTAATCAAGTAGTACTAAATTGCGTAAAAAAAAAAAAAAAAAAAAAAAAACATCTTTATAACTCAAAAATAATAATCATATTAACTAACAGTTTACAGCGTCGGATTAAACGCCTTATATCCAATTAAAATATATCTTTAAATTGAAATTTGAATAAAATACAGGATCATCGGGGGGAAAAATCGAAGAGTATTAAAAATAGGATTGCAAATATCTCGGCAACTAATAATCCGATCGACTTCGTTTTTTATTCAAAATTTGTGTTATTATATTGTCTTTTACATGCATTCTTTAAAATAAAAAAATTCGAAAATTTTTATATTTTTTTCATTGGAAAGAATATTTTGAGAGTCCGAAAAAATAGTTCAGGATAATCGAGGTTACTGATATTCAGTATACTTCTTCCAATTATTCCATACTAAGTATACACTAAATTTCAAGTCTACCTTGATTTATTCGGGAAATGGAGCGTTTACAGACAAACAGAAGCACGGCAATTTTTTTCCCGAAAATATGTTTTTCGGAAACTCCAGAGTCTGAAACGTGTAAATCTGTCAAAAATAATTTTTGATTTTCAAAAGGATTGCAAGTTTTACCCTATACTACGTATGATGGGTAAGTGAAAAGAAGATTCTGGATTCTTAAGAAAGTTGAATTTTTATGTCGTTTTTATTGTATTTACATAGCATCGTTGAATTATTATTATTTTTTATAAGTATTTTTGAATATCTATTTAAAATTCACAATCTTAGCTTCTAGTTATTATTATTATTGTTTTGTATGATTTTACTGTTACAATTGGTAATTGTTTGGTCATAACAAACTCCTGACCATTTGTTCTTATATTTATTGCTATTACAGAATTAAAAAAAAAAACTACCAGTTCTTTTTACAAGTAAAATAACTTAATTGTCATAAAAATCTGTAACAGAATTGCAGATATATATACAGAGTTAGCAGGAAATAAGTTGCCCACTTCGGAGGGCGAAAGCGTAGATCTAGAAAGCGTTCAATTGATCCAAATGAGTTCAAATTTGAACTACAGATAATTCAAATAATGCCCTTGGCATTAAAAAAAAAAGAAAAAAAATTGAAAATTCAAAAATACGCCGATAGGGGGCGCTATAACACACATAAACATTTAATTTGTTTTATAAATAATGAATAATATTAAAAAACTAAAACTGGTCAATAAAAATGCAAAATCCGCCATAAGATATTTCGTACTGTAGAGTACGACTTATCAAATACGGAAGATCGCCGATTATCCGGAAGCCGATTAACCAGATTGCCCAGTTAACCGGATCAATCAAAGGCATTTTTTCCCAACATTCTTCAAAAATTTTGAAGTGAAACTTCCTTAGGCTCCGTAATGTAAATTTGGTTGAATGCCTTGAAAATTAACTGTTAAATAACCATTTCCTAATCCAAAATAATAAAATGAACAACAAATACAAAAGTAACAATGCATAAAACCAACTGTTTCTAGAACAATAGGTGCCCTAGTCCCAAGCAGGGAAAAAAAATGTCCTCTATGAAGCAGAAGATTATCAAGAATTTCTTTTCCTTATCACAATGATTTTTTTTAATATACAGTGTAGGTCATGCAATAATTTCTATGTATGCTGCTATTTATAAGTTTGTACCAATTTTCCAAAAAATTAAATCTAAAAAAATTAAAAAATAAATAAATAAAAAACTTCTAAATACGCCATTTGTAATATGCTAAAATGTGCACTACCACAATTGTCAATCCTAAGCCTGGAAAAGATATGAACGAAAGTAACCTAAAAAACATTGTCATAGACGTTGTTTAAAACTGTCCAATTATCCGGATTTTTCATTTTCTGGGACGGCCTCGGTCCCGACCGGTCCGAACAATCGGCGCTCTACTGTACTCCTAAAACAACTAGCAAAATCACTCTATCATGCGGAGACTGATTGCTGATTTCAAAAACCGCGGCAGCCAGATTTTCGATGCTAGAACTCTAAATATACTTTTTTCCTCCATCTCTTTAAAAATACTAACAAGGAAGGTCTCCATACTTGGCATACTCAGAATTTTTTGAAAAAAAAAATACTAATTAAACTACTCATGTAGGTAATAAAGGATCAATGAAATTTAGCGGCGGAATTACAATAGGAAATATGTAAAAAAAATAAAATACTTTCGAATATTTGGCGTGAAAAGACTCAGTGGCGCGCGATTTGGCGAACAGCACTTTACCCCACCAGAAGCAAATGATTTTAATGTAACTGAAAATTGTTTCTTAATAGATTTTTTAAATGCATTTAAATTGTATTTAATGAATTTAACCATAAAGAATTAGAGAATTTAATATATATATATTGTATTCCATATTTATATTGTTTATTGCTGTAGTTATTTAATTTACCTCTGGAAATTTTTTTTTTCATAAATGAAAAATTCATATTGAGAAACAATAATTTCATAGATTCAAGCGTATTCAAAAATAAAAGTCAGCTGTTTCCATGGCAACAAAATCGAATCGACAATGTTCAATTGGACTTTGAGCTTGTAACAATTTTAGTTAATTTAAATTATGAATTTCGTTTTAAATCGCAAATTTTGATTATTAAATTTGAATATAAATACATATAAATATCGATATAATAAAATTATACTTAAATCAAACTAAAACTGTTAAAACTAAAATTATTTAAATTAAATTTATCTAAACAAGTTCAGCATGACACTTTTTTCCCTTTAAATATATTTGATGTGAAAAAGTATTTTTTGAAATTGCATTCTTTCGCCAACCGAGGATAAATCGCCAAATAACGAAATTTTCATCAATTTTTTACGGACACTGCTATGAGGTTCCGCCGAAATTTTTTTATAAACATATATAGCCTCATGAAAAGAACATTCTGTATTTTTTTTTTTTTTTTCAGATTTTTCGGAGTATGCCCGTATGGAGACCTTCCTTGTAAGTTTTTCAATTATTACAAATATCTTTATCATCTTGCATAGAGAAAATGGCGACATTGGACCAACCACCAACTCTTCGTATCTGCTTCATATGACGGAATTCTTTTACAGCTACAACGGAGTTATGTTAATTCTGGTAGAACGATTTTATTTTATATTAATAGCTCTTTTTATTTCAATGTAGGAATGATGTCCATAAAAGTAACTAATGCTCGTCCAGAATACTCTTTCTTTTAAAGTAAAGAATATTGCTAATAGGCATGCGCTGTAATACAAATGATGTTTCACATTTTCAATGTATGGAAATAAATACTATTTGTGTGTTATAGTACATATGTTTGTGAATTTCCATGATAAAGCCTTTTATTTAAGGGAGACCCGTAAGAAAAAACCCAAAATTTTTATTATTGATTTTAAAGTAATGAATTTCAGTGTACTATTTAAGAATCTTTTTGTAAGGAATAATTAGCAAAAAAAATTCACTTTTTATTAAAAAGTATACTTTTTATGTCGATTTTTATGTTTTTCTTTTGGTGGAAAAATACACTTTTTAAAATTACTACTCCTCATACAATTTTCAATATTTTGGTATTACTAAAATTTCTTAAATAGTGTTATAGTATATGGAAACGACCTAGGGAGAGATATTTTTAATTTTCTATTTTAATCAGCTAAAAAAAAGGAAAGAAATTACGCATGGTAAATTTCCTTAAATTCGTTATAATTTTCATGTTTACCAATTTATGTAAAATTTTCAGAAATAGTTTTAAAAAATATCATTTCTTACTTTTGTTGCAATTTTTTTTAAGATTCTAAAAACATAAACACTTTGTTTCTAAACCATTTTACCACTGAGCCTTAGTACTTTGAACTTAGACAAAATATGGAAAAAGTCATTTTCATGAAAACACATTTTGACATGAACATGATCATGGAAACACATGAAAACACATGGCCGCTAGACCTACTCTAGTGACTACAATTAAAAAAAGCTCATTTGCTATCTGTTCCAAGAGTCCCCGAGTTCTGAAATTTTGCATGGATTATCGCAAATATGTATTTTATCGTTTTCTGAGATAAAAAATTTTTTTGAACGTTTGATGATTTTTGGCCGAAAATGGGGTTCGTGTCTCCCTTAATAATGTCAAGTGCTTGTCTATTTAGATTATCAAACTTAATTTCATTTAGGCCAATGGAACAAACAGATCCTAGAGCCCTCTGAAGAAACTTATTTTTTTTTTCAATCTCCGCGGTAGTGTGAATGTGCCTATTGCTTCCCAGGTATTGGATATGCCATATTCCACTATACGAAAAATCTTATGAAGGATATTGCATTTTTATTATCCAGTTTCACATTTTTAGCATTATTTACTATTTATAAAGGGTCATTTCATACAAAATGAGCAAATTGGTTGTGACTGACATGCCACAGATTTGAATGAAAATTGGAATATAAGTACAACATGTTTATTTATTCGTAAATGCAAAATAATAGATTACAGGACAGTTTATTTAAGAATGTAAACTCACGTTAAAAACTGATACAAAATCGAGTTTTTGTCGACATGTTTCAAATTTCAATTAGCTATTATGATATATATTAGCTACAATTTTATTATCAGCTTTAGGAATGAAAAAACTATATCATAAATTATTTTTAGGTAAGAATGGATAATAAGTCAGAGATTGGTGTAATTTAGGATTCATTTTTTTTTTATTCTTTAATAAAAAAAATAAAATAAAAAAGTAAAAAGTTTAAGGATAAAATTCAATATTTCTATTACTTATTTAAATACGAAGGACACCTGTTATTACTGTAAAATTATTTGATGTTGTAGATAAAAGAACGTATTTCAAATGCATAAATTTTTATGTATGCCTTTTTTACTCCTTAATGCTGTTTTTTTTTTTTTTTTTTTTTTTTTTTTTTTTTTTTTTAAAGAAAAAAAGGAAAAAAATTGACGGGAAAACGCAATGTTTCTATTGCTTTTTTGGACACGAAGGAAATCTCTTATGTCTTTTTAAATTATAAGATATTATAGATAAAAGCGTATATTCTAAATATTGAAACGTTAATTCTGCCTTCTTCTTCTTTTCTTTTCTTTTTTGGTTCAGGATTACATTAAAATTGATTAAAATTGATCAGATAGTTTTCTAGTAATTTAGAATTTTTGTAGATGGCAGGGCTATTTCCCATTTGAAATCGTGGAATATTTTAAGAATATTTTAAGCGCGTAAATTTAAAGAGGAATTTTGCATGGAATGCAACAAAATTACCTTTTTAAACCCATTTTTTGTTATGTTAGGATGTAAAAGGCCGCCTTGAAAATTTTTTAGCATATCATGGACTTATTAATTTTTATGTCTATCCAATATTGTTGATATTCCTGTAAAGCACAGGTGTGAACCTGTGCTTTATTTATTTTTTGCGAATACAGAAGAGAAAAAAAATATGATTTCATATATATTTTTTTTAAGTTTCAAAGTTCTTTTGAAGATGATATAAATAAATGGTAATTATCAAACTTGGCGAATTCGATCTTCATATGTAATACTAGATCAGGCATCAATTTCACACACGTTTTTTAATTCTTTTCATTTTTACAACGTTTCTAATTTTCTGAAAATCCAGGAATTTTCAATTTTTTACAACTGATCTAAAATTAATCATGGTGTTACCAAATTGTTATTACCAAATAAATAAGAAGATAATTTTTCAGAGTTTATTATAAGCAAAATTCATTTATGTTAAATATTTTCCAAGATACAGAACTTCGAACTTGCAATTTTGGATGTTTGCACACATGCCATTCTACATCACAAGTTTTTTAAATGTCCAAAGCTGCTAAAGTAATTTATTTTTTGTCAAGATATTTTGCAGAGCTTTATTTGAATCTAAATTGATCCTCAGTTGAATGGCAAGAGCATCACTTAAATTATCTGAAGTTCAGATTTGAACTCATTTGCATCGAAAAAATGCTTTTTGGAGCCCTCTAAAGTGGGCAACATTATATATAATAACAATGGGTATTAGCGTTGTCAAAGTGAAATATTTTGTGTTTTTTATAAACAAAAAATATTTGAGTTTCTACTATCATCAAAATTTTACGATAAAGTTTAATAGCATAAATAATAACAATTTGATACACAGAAATTTTTCATTTAAAAGTGCTGTTTGGTGTTGTTCGTAGGCAATCTAATATATATATATGTATATATATATATATATATATATATATATAAAATACATACCTATTAAAGCTTCAAAACATAACAGCAAAATAGCAACTTCTAAAACAATTTTAACGACATTTGCTTGGAAAAATAATGATAAATTTGTGTTATATTTTATTGTTGGATTATGCAAGTTAAACAATCCTAAAAATTAGAATAATTCTTACACTAAATGACAAAATATAAAGAATTAAGTCTTTTGAACTAAGAAAAAATGGAAAATCTTTTTTTTTTTTTTTTTTTTTTTTTTTTTTTTAAGGGGGAAAATAATTTATTTATATTTCTTTTATCCTCACAAGTTAAAAATTGAAGTTATAAAAAAGAACAGAATTAATTTCAACCATTTCATTTCCTTCTTTTAACATTAAGGTATTTTCTTAAACTATTAAGATCAATAATACTTAATAAGGTAATAATAGTAATAATTAAATTTTGAAACAAAATATTTACATTGCTCAATTCATTCAAATTATAAGAAAATTTCAAAAAAATTGTAGGTATGATTATGATTCCTTATTAGGAATTATGTGATTCATACTGGTACATAAATTAACATAATAAAGAAATTCAGCAGGAAAAAAATATTAAAAAAATTAATAAATAAAACTTTTCATTTTATCAAAGGAACCACCTGAAGAATTCTAGCCATTAGACTAAATTTTGTGGGGAAACATAAAATGCTTAAAGCTCAAATAAATCACTATTATGTTATAAAATTCCAAATCTGCTTCTTTTTTTGCTCTGGACTTAAAACGATTTTGTGGCTTTGCGGAAGCGAAAAAGTTGAATAACGGATTTAAGTTTTTGCAAAGCTCCGGTGATAAAAAGGAGCTTTTGAAGAGAGAGTTTTTAACAGGAGTATTTAGGTGAGTAAAATACAAACGCAACAAGTGTAAAAGCTATTTAGGGGATTACACCCGGGCTGCTGCTCTCATAAAATTCACCTTATATTCATTGAAAAAGGGGGAGGAGTTTGATGGATTTTACTAAGATGGTTAATTGTCACGTTCCTTCCTCTTCTGTTTTTTTTTTTTTTTTTTTTTTTTTCCCTCTTTTATGAATTAGAGTAAGATGCTTTTGAACATTCGAATTTAACTTGTTGTTATGTAATAGAAATTTGGACAGATGTAAACACATCCAGCAATAAATGCATTTCAGTGTAGTTTACTTATCCCTTTCCGGTCCGAATTTTTTCCATTTTGAGAACTGAATTACTTTTACTTTAATAACGTTAAACATAGAAATCCAAATGAACTTATTAATGCTTAAATATTATATCATTGCCTGATATCTAACAAATGTACATATTTTGTGTACTACTCAATTCATATTTATATGATTGGTTAAGAATTATTATTATTATTATTATTATTATTTTTTTTGAAAGCGTTTGGAATATAACGTATTATAGCACGATTTGAGAGGGTAATACAATTTTTTAATGTTTTTTGTGCTTTATTACACATGATTCGTTCAGAAAAGTAATTTATATTTTTAATTTAGAGAGTGAAATATATGTACAGAATAAAGGAATCACCAATGTTACAGAGAGTATTAAAGTAAACTTTTATTATTATTATTATTAATAAACGTCAAATACATAAATAAAGTCATAATAAGAATGGCATATCCACATACTGTAAAAGTAATTAAATAATTTGTAAGACAAAATAATGATCGATGAAAAAACGTGTACTATTAATAGTACACCAGACCCAAAAGGGGTTTAATTTTTACTCGAAAGGTAAATTTGTAACCCGAAAGGGTCTTGGTTGTATTTTAACTTAAAGCTTAAAATACAAGGTGTATCTGAAAAAATGGGCAAAACTTTATTCGATGATCGAACGCAGATATACGTGCAAATTTCGCCATGAACACAGTGAGAAGTTAAAAGGTAGTTTTCCACTGTTGCAGCTAAAGAATTAATGCAAGAATCAGAGGAGACATAGTTCTAAAACATTTTATTAACAGGAATGTAATAAATGTACATGCTCAAAGAATCTGTTCAAAAGATCTTCCTACAGCTTCGCACATGCGGAATAGGGACTGAAGCACATTTGCGAAGACACCACACATTTCCTGAATATCGCCGGCAACAATGACAAACCTGGTGACAAGATCCTTAGCGGTTTCAATGGGGCACTCTTAGGTTAGGTTTTTCATATGACTCCACAGAAAAAAATGTCTAAACACGTGAGATCCAATGATCTTGATGGCCAAACTATGGGATGCCCTCGACCAGTCCATCGGACAGTGTAAAATTACCTTTTAGAATCTCACCGCTTGCGTTTCGGTTCCGACTAAACATTCTATGACGATATTTGCCTGTACTACTGCATTCTATCACCCCATAATGTTTTGCAAACTTCTTCATATACACCTTGTATAAGTATAGCTAAATTAATTTTAACACAATTATTCAAGCTGGTAAATAATTCATATGAGTTGTAATTTTTCAACTGAGCGAAAAATGCCTGCGCAAGATTCGAATCAGGGATGTCTTGATTAAAGGGTACATTTTCCGCCCAGTTGAAAAATTATATCGCACATGAATTATTAAAAATCAACATCAAAATCACGTCAATTTAAATAATTGTGTTAAAGTTAATCTTGTGTAGTTACGAATCCATCGTTTACAGTATAAATGCAGATTCACGGTCTCCAGTCGCACGTGGCTACTAAATTTTTACTTTCTTCTATCTTTACAAGAAGAAAGTATTGGATTCATGAAAATTTTCGACTTCCGGTTTTCGACGGATTTATACGTTTTAGAAGGTCCTGAACACGTTTTGACTATTTTTAGAAAATGTCTGTCTGTGAGTCTGTCTGTCTGTCTGTCTGTCTGTATGTCTGTCTGTCTGTATGTGACAAAAAATTTGTGGGCGCTCTATCTCAAGAACTAATGCTCGAAATTTAATAAAATTTTATATTCAGTTAGACCTTGATATGAATTAGTGCCTATTGGTTTTTGGTGAAAATTGGCCTGCAGGTGGCGCTGCTATACTACGTTTTTCATGATTTTCAAGATTGCTATATCTCAAGAACTAATGCACAGAATTTCACCAAACTTCAGATTCTGTGACCCCTTGATATACATAGACGCTGATTAAGTTTTGGTGGAAATTGGCCAGCAGGTGGCGCTGCTATGTCACGTTATTTATGATTTTCATGATAGCTATATCTCAAGAACTAATGCACAGAATTTCTCCAAACTTCAGATTCCGCGATACCTTGAAATACATAGCCTCTGATAAGGTTTTAGTGTTAACTGCCTTATAGGTGGCACTGCTATGCTACATTTTGCACGATTTTTGCGATAGCTATATCTCAAGAACTAATGCAGAGAACTTCATCAAATTTTAGATTCTGTTACACTAGAATATATAACATAATTAGACACTGATTACATTTTGGTATTAACCTTGCAACAGGTGATGCAGCTATGCTGCATTTTGCACGATTTTTCCGAATGAGATAGAAGAAAGTTTTGGGATTGACACATCCAACTAGTTTGACTTGCCGACCAATTTTCAAAAACTAAGTTGCCATCCATTGGTGACTTTTGTTTTTAATCACGATCATTTGAAGAAAAGTGCATTTTTTTTTCACAATCATCTGACAAAACTCCCAGGGTTTTTTTTTTTTTTTTTTTTCCGACCCTTTGATAAAAATTGCGTTTTTAAGTGTCTCTTTAACGAAATTCGCGCTTTTCAGTGATTCTTTGACGAAGTCACGTGTTTTTTTGCGATCCTTTGAAAAAATTAGCTTCTCTTCTGTGATCTTTTGATGAAGTTCGCGTTGTATATCCATCGTTTCTTAAATTCTGTTTGACATTAAGCCATGGTGGCGATTAGAACTTTTGGGTTTAGGAGCTACAGGTTCCTTAAAATTTTTGAAATCTTTACCTATGCTTTACAGAAATTTCATAACCTTATTTTGCTGAGCTGATCATCTTTACGCGAGAGAGACTGATTAAAAAAAAAAAAAAAAAAAAAAAAAAAAAAAAAATCATGCTTGAAGCTTCTTTTAAACCATAAAAAATGAGCAGATCGTGATAATTTTCAAACTAATTGTATTTGAAAGTACTTTTTTCTCTATTTGACGGTGTAAAAATTGTAAAAATGTGCGATATTTAGCAGTTTAAATGATTGTATGTACTAAAATAGAAATTTAATCGTCTATTGCTACCAACATAAAAATGATGTCAGCGCTGCGGACCGACTCATTCGTATTTTATAATATACAAGGATGGTTCAAAAATTATTGTCCCTAGAGTATACAAAACATTCGTACTACAATGGTTGATGGTGAATATCGGAGCCTAATGTCGAAATTTTTGAAATCTTTACCTATGCTTTACAGAAATTTCATAACCTTATTCCGCTGAGCTGATCATCTTTACGCGAGAGAGATTGATTTAAAAAAAATCATGCTTGAAGCTTCTTTTAAACCATAAAAATTGGTCAGATCGTGATACAATTTTCAAATTAATTGTATTTGAAAGTACTTATTTCTCTATTTGACGGTGTAAAAATTGAAAATGTGCGATATTTAGCAGTTTAAATGATTGTATGTACTAAAATAGAAATTTAATCGCCTGTTGCTACCAACATAAAAATGACTTCAGCGTTACGGACGGTCTCATTTGTATTTTATAATATACGAGGATGGTTCAAAAATTATTGTTCCTAGAGTATATAAAACATTTGTACTGCGATGGTTGATGGTGAATATAGGAGCCTAATGTCTTAGATGCATATATGCTCAAGTCCCAAACCGTAGCTCCAATATTAACATATTTTTGGAGAAAAGAGTGAAGTTTTAATAACCTATTTTCAAAGGTTTTTAAAGGGGAGATGAGGGAGAAAGGCTTTTTTGAAGCTTACGCCCTAATAGCATGCATGGTCACTGTGAGTCACTTTGGTCACATCACATCTGTGACCAAAATGCCACCACTCAGTGGCGTCACATTGTGACTGAGATGTGACTTTCTTAAAAATCTTTAGAAATTTATAAATATCCTTCAAAACATGTTATTTAGTATAAAAAACATGTTTCTGGCAATTTAAATGTCGTCGCTTTTGTCGCAGTTTTGTCACAATATTAATGTCAAATTAGTCACGAATGACACATTTGTCACAAATTTGTCACATTGTGACCACTTTGTGAAACGTCACAAAAGAGCTCTAAAACGGTCATAACGACTTCACATTTTAGTCACAGTGACTTCACATCGACGTCACGTGACGTCACATCGACTATCGATGGTCACAAAGTCACAATGTGATTTCACAACGACGTTGCAGTGACGTCACCATGCTTTACGGGCGGGGATAGATTTGTGACAGTGGATTAAATGTGACAACATCACTATGAACGCGAGTGCAAACGACAGCAGCCACGTTTTTGATATTTTACATCAACCATCACAGAACAAATATTTTATAGGGGCAATAATTATTGAACCACCATCGTACCATAGATTATAAGGCACTTAAGTCCGTCACATGAAAATTATCTTATTTTATTCTTTTATACAAACGACGCTTGAATATAGAAATAAATATGTTCAGCTATAAACGCAGTTCTATACAAATTCTTTGCAGGGAATTTTGGGCTTGAAGAATATATTCAGTGAGTAAAATGAAGTGCAAAACTATTTAGCCAATTGAAATCCTTCTGGTTCTCTCGCAAAATTCAATAACTTTCTTCGCATATTAAACTATAATTTTCAAACTTTTTTTTTTCCGATCGCCCCTTTATTCACATTCTTTTAATTTATGCAGATATTTTGATTTTTTTATTTAAAAAATGTATGTGCATAAAACATGCTTGTCGTCCAAAATGATAAAAAATCAACATCCAAAGAGCTTTACTCTTGTGGAAAACCGCTTCAATCGCTTACTAGAGAAGGCAAAGGGGGAGGGGAGATAAATTTTTGAAATCCCTATTCCAAAGAATAGTTTCATTTTTAAAACATGATTTTTTAGTATAAAAAAATGTGAAAATGCTTGTAAAATGCATTATAAAATAAATTTAAATCTAAGGTCACTTTTGCACATAACATAAGATAAAGTTAACTTTTATTATTCACTCTGTAACTTTAGATTTAATTATAACTTGTAGTTTTAGGTGCGTTCGTAATTATGTAAATACGTAGCACCTATAATCGTCGTTCAGTCCGTCCGTCTGTCCGCATAACAGAGCAAAAACTATCCAACCGAATCATTTGATATTCAAAGTATGTATATCTTGAATAATTTTGTCGAGTCATTTCAAATTTTATGAAAATCGGATGCATAGTTTAATTACAGAGGCAATCAAAAGCATTCCGTTACATTACGGCCAACGAGAAAAAAATAGTTTCAAGTGCATTATAGTGTTACACTCTTTTTAACTAATAAAATTGATATGCATCTATGAAGTATATACTAAAATATACATTGTGTACAATCTATGCTACAAAGAATATTTGCTATTGATTTACAGGACTACACAAAATTATCCCATTTCATAATGGTATAGATGGAAAAGACACGTTTTAATAACATTAAACTATTTAATATTTTATGAAATTGGTATACATTGCTGAGGTTTACTACAAGTTATTTCCTGTATAATACAAGGGGCGATCAAATGAAAAGGCACAAAACGCCCTTACTACCAAACCGGTTGAAATTTGAATATGCTGCTTTGGAATAAAGTAGTGAGACATCGAGAGATGCGATTGGAGTATCCAGCGTAGTTGTGAACATGCGTAGGCGCTTGTGCATGAAGGGGGAGAGAAGCAGAGAGCAAGTGAGTTCCGTCCAATTGATGCGGCAGTGCCTGTGAGGACATCATGGCTTTCCCATTGTAAAATCTGATGATTAAAGAGCAGCAAGGTGTTATCAGATTTCTCACTGCGTCAGACTTTGATCAGACACCTTGCTGCTCTTTAATCATCGGTTTTTGCAATGGGAAAGCCATGATGTCCTCACAGGCACTGCCGCATCAATTGGACGGAACTCACTTGCTCTCTGCTTCCCTCCCCCTTCATGCACAAGCGCCTACGCATGTTCACAACTACGCTGGATACTCCAATCGCATCTCTCGATGTCTCACTACTTTATTGGAAAGGGCATATTCAAATTTCAACCGGTTTGGTAGTAAGGGCGTTTCGTACCTTTTCATTTGATCGCCCTTTGTACAAAACAATAAAATTTACAAGGATACACAAAATATTTCGATTATTCTACTGTATCCGAAGTACTCTATACTATTACACTAAGATCTGAATATTTTAAAACTTCCTTTTAGTACGAACGCACCTGAATTGCGACGCTTGACATGCTATTTTCAACTTGTTTCATTTAAGATCATCCTTAATGTTCTTCACTAAATAACTTGTTTTCACGAGACTCTAAATGAGAACTTCCCTTCTTTTAAAATGAAAGGACGATAAATGGCCTAAAATTGCAATCTAGTTCTTTGAAAGGGTTCTAATCATAGTCTTCAAGAAAAATTCTCCAAAAATATATAGCAAAGAAAAGACGAAATATTTCCAACTTTTTACTTCTAAAGTGTTTGCATATTTAGTTACTTCCCTCTCCGTTATTTTAGTATTTATATACAATGAACTCTCAACTGTTCGTAAAATTGAATGGCGCAACTATCGCGGATAATCCACAAAATTTTGAAAAAAAGGGAACAAATCAACACAAATGTTTACTTGAATAATTTATACGCATAATAAGTAACATAATCATACATTTGAGCAATTTATGCGCACAACGGGTAACATAAAGATGCTTATTTACTTGAGGAATAATAAAATTATTCATTACTTACAAACTTGTAGGTTTATTTCTCTAGAAAATCCGTCAAAAGTTTTTTTTGTTTTGTTTTGTTTTTTGCACTGAAACATTTATTCTTTATTTGCGATTGAAGTTTTTTAAGCTCTATTTTATGACGAAGTGATGCGTCATTCTCTTCCTGTAAATACTGGATGAGGCTTTCAGCGTGAGCTAAAGCTGCATCGTGGCTCATTTTCTTTTGTACCGTATCATCTTCGTCACTGTCTTCCAAATTCATACCTAACGCTTCTTCTATAATTTGGTCATCAGTTGCATGCTCGAAGCCTGGATCGTTAGCGTCACAATCAGTCTATTCAATGATAATATCTTCATCGACATTTTCTCCACCAGCAACAGATTTTGCTAAATTAGCTAAAACATGAACGGAAATTTCTTCCTATTCCTTTTCAGATTCTACTAGAGATTTTTCGCCATATCCCATTGTTATCTCGGCATGGTTTCGAATCCAACATCTTTGGCGAAAAGATGCTGTTTTTTGGCGGTGATCGCTTTATTGGCAACTTTCAGATTTCATTCACTTAAGACAAACATAAAAATGTGAGTTTCGGCGCGAATGCGGTGAAAAAATTCCGAGGAGGTTTTGGCTTGAGAAAAACCGGTTTGGCGCGCTAAATCTGCCCTCCGTCACGTGATGGAAGGTAAAGATGTCGGCCTAAGAAAAGGTTGCCATTGTGGTGTCTAGGTATCTTAGGTCATTGAGATTTTTCTATACTTGGCAAAATCTTCCACCAGAACTTTATTAATGTGGATTTCTGTACCGACTCCCAAGCACCGTTTACATCATAAGTGCTATCGAGAATTGTGTAATCTTTGAAAAAGCTTTTAAGTTCATCCCCCTCTTCAATTCTTTTTGTCAGTAATTTCGTTTGTATTTTTTTTTTATTGAAACGATTACGCCCTGGTCCATAAGATAAGAGCTGTAACACTGGGAGGCAAAAATTTTGCAAATATATTTCCATCTACCGATTTTAATTGTAGTTCTCTAGGGTGAGATGAGGCGTTGTCGATTGGCAATACAGATTTCTGGGGTAAATTTTGAGACGCCAGATGCTTCCTAACGTGCACGTTTTCAAATGGAATTTATGTTTAGTAAAAAGGATCGAAAACTCATCCTACATCGCAGAAATAGTTTCCTAGCAAGGATTCTTCTCAAGGATAAGAAAGAAAAAGCAAAGAAAAAGAAAAAAAAAATACGATACGAAAAAAACTTACGGACTCGCGGATAATCGGGAATTTACTGTATTTGAATACAATTTTAATTTTTTTACTTAAAAATTAATCTTTCCGCTGTGTAGTAAATGTATGGCTAGAAAAAACACATTAAAGTAGGCGTACATTTCACATAATTATGTTGCAAAATTTTTTTAACGCGAGAAGTATTTAAGCGAATGAAATACAAAAGCAGCAAGTACAGCTATTTAAAAGCGGATTACGCTCGGGTTGGTGTTTTCGCGAAAATCACTCTACCTTCATTCAAAAAGAAGTGAACCTAGAGAGATTTTTCTTCTAAGGAAATGTGTTTAATTGTTCAGTTCCTTCCTGTTATATTCCTTTGTTTATTTGTGAATTTAAACACATTTAATTCCGTAAGATGCTTAAGGATTTTTACGTGAGAATTAATTTCATTGTTATGTAATAAAGGTTTTAACAGAAGTACAACTATGCACATAAAGACACTTTAATGGAGTTTCATAAATCTCAAGAAAGCAAACAAACAATAACAACAACAAGTGGGTAAATGTGGTCGCAGATCGCACAGAGTATTTCGTTTAACGTTTCTTTCAAAACAACTTATACTTTAATTAATAAATCGAAATTGTTATCTTATAATTATTAAATTCTTACTTAGATGGTAGCAATAATAAATTTATTTTTAAAACAATTATAAAAAAAAGTTATTTATTTTAATTAAATAAAAAAAAATTCAAATCAAATTATTTAAATAAAATCCAAAATTCCAAATTTTTCGAAAATCGGAAATGAAAAAGAATTAGCGGAGGTGTAAATAAAATTTTAAATTTCTAAAAACGAAAAAAATAGCTTAAACGAAATTTAAAACATTGAATCGTTAATAAATCACAATATTTTTTAAAATAGAAAGAAAACTGAATTCCAAAAAAAAGTGTCAGATGAAGGAAACCCTAAAAATAGGTGGATTTTAAGTGTCTTGTTTATTAAATGTTCCCAAGGAAAAGTCAGGGAATTCGAAAATTTACGCAAAAATTCGAGGAAATGTCAGAGAAATTTTTAAATATTTGAAGTGGTCAGGGAATTTTTGAAGTACTACTTTTCATCAGAATATCAATTTATTTGTAAATGAAAGAAACTTCAATTAATTTTGTCCAATCTAAAATTTTCGAATTAAATTTATGCAAACCATATAACAATAGCATAATACAAAAATAATTTAAAATCGGAAATTCGCGCAGCCTTTTTAGCTCACATGCTATCATAGCCTGAGAGCTTATGTGCCAGCCCGTTCTGTATGTATGTTCGTACGTAACGCGATAACTCATGATAAAAATATCCAATCCACTTGAAATTTTGTATATAGGTATATCCTGACAAGGCGCTTCCCTGATTAGTTTTTGGAGTTCATTCGATATGTATAAGAGGGGGAACGGGGGGCTCATGCCCCTCCTCTTAATAGAAATAAATGAGTTTTTCATGCAGAATTAAGTTTTCGTTCAAAATTTAGATATAGGATCATTCTGATGAGGCGATTCCGTGACTGTTATTAGGTGTTCATTGAATAAGTATAAACAGGGGGTACGGGGATTCTAATGCCACTGCCCTTAATTTATATAAATGGGTTTTTCAAGCAGAATTGTCAGATTTCATTCAAATCTCTGAATAGTTTTAGAAGTTTAATGATTAAGTACAAAAGAGGGGGATAACGCCTCTTAAATTATACAAATGCTAAGTGGGTTTTTATTAAGAATTATCCAATTTGCTCTGAATTTTGGATATAGATTTTTTATATGATGAAGCATGTCCTTGATAGTTTAGGAGGTTCAATGATTAAGTATAAAAAAGGGGAAAGGGGAGAGCTGTTTATCCTTCTTAATTTTTTTTCGAAAGGAATTAACCCTTGAAAATATAAGGCTGTAAAGTACAATTAGTATGCATAGCCTGTGAGCTCAATGCCATCAGTTTAACTGGGCAGTATTCTTTTTATTTACATACTTCTCCATCGCAGGATCAAATTCAACTAAAATTTGGACTTGCTTTAAAAAGATTCCATTATCATGTTCATACAAATTTTCGTTACTACATTTTAATACCAAGCAATTTTCTCCTAAAAATTTGATAATCGAACTACACGTTTGAGTAACGGCATTCTAATGCTAGGTTTATGCATTCTAAAGTCTTGTAAATGCTGTTCGCCTAAACTCATGTTATAATAATCTCTGAAAAGAGGAGGAGTCCCAGGGATTTTTTTTCTGGGTAAATGTGTTTAATTCTATAGTTCTTTCCTCTTCTGTTACTTTGTTTATTTATGAATTGCAGTAAGAGGCTTAAACTTTTCTCATGTGAATTACATTTATCGTTATGCAATACGTGTTTAGATAGCAGAACGCGAATACCAATAAATATTTCAATGTAGTTTCTTAAAATTTATACATATGTATTTTCCCCAGTTTATGTTATAAACTTATGCATGTCATTTTTTTTTCCAAACAGGACGCATATAGTTCCTGTTTTTGAATTCCGCATTAATGAAGTAATTAGTTTCAATTTTTATTGATGATAGAAATTTTGCCACTTGTATGTTTAGAATGCAAGAATTTTTTTTTTTTTTTTTTCCTTAATTCAGAAATTTCTAATTTATAGCGGAAATTCTGAATAGTAATTTTTGTTTTATTTAAAAAAAAATTTTTAATTTTTAGTACAATAATTTACTTTTAGTAATCTTCGTCTTATTTGATGAAATAAATTATGCAATTAGCACATTTGCAACATTAGCATGCATTTCAAATTGAAAGGAATTTCTGAAATAATGCATGATTATGTCGACGCTTAGGTTTCCGCTTCACGGAAATTCCCCGTAGTTCCATGGTATCCTATAAGGAACTTCAAATGCGCCTTGATTCATTAATTAATATAATTATCAGAAAGCAGCGTTCGGTGTCGACGTGGAGCACCTAGGGACCGACTTACAAATTTAGAGGCCCTGGATACAAATGCTTACGGTGGCTTCCTATCATTGATGCTTACAGGGACCTTGACCAAATACATATATATACACATACACATGTATGTATTATTGAAAGCCGTTCTTATTAAGTTCATTATTGACTTTAATATTTTTTAAATATCCATTAAAAAACTAAATTTGATAATTATTAAAATGCGTTTTAATAATAATTTCATTATTATTAAATTGAATAGATGTTTTACAATAAATTGCGTGTTTCAGATTTCTGTTTTCTATGCAATTTCAAATAAAGCATACAACAAATGATAAATTTTTTACAGTATTATAATATTTTAAATGTTAGTTATTAATCAAATAATATTTTCTTTCAAATATAAACATTCACTGAAAAAAATATATATACATACGTATGCATATATATATATATATATATATATATATATATACAACCCTTGGCAAAAAGTTTCCGCTCATTACCCCAACATTACCATTTTTTATAAGAAATCATTAGTTATTCTCGCTGCGTGAAAATTAAACGATTATTGAACATAGTAAATTTGTATTATAGATCATGAACAACAATATACAATAAAGAAAAATCGTTATACATCAATTTATAAACACAATAATGGTAACTGAAATTTAAACACTAAAGAAAAAATTATCCAATCACGTTTTGATTTGGAAAAAAATAACCGATCACTATAATCAATATTTAGTTAATCCAATTTTATCTCGGATGACAACCAAAATTCTTCGTGCAATGGACTCAATAACCTTTTTATACTCATTGGGTGCGATTTCACACCAATATTCCCTCATAGGTTTACATAGTTCTATGGCATTTGTGATCCTTCAAAAATCGGTTTTTCTTTTTAATATATTTCTGAAATTTTCGATGGGATTAAGATCTGGACTATTGAGCGGCCAAGTCAGGGTTTTAATTTGATTATTAACTACATTTTGTATTAATTTCTTCACTGACTTGGTGCGATAGGGAGCTGCGTTGTCGTCTTGAAATAAGAAGTCATTTTGATCCCCGAACCATTGATCGATGCTGGGAATCAAAAAATCCTCCAAAATGTCAATGTAAACTTCAAAGTTCACTGTACGTAACACAATACACAATTTGCAGACGTCTTGTGATGTAATACAACTCCAAACTGCAAATGCAGCTGAAAATTTAGTCTTCGTTTTGACACACTTATCATTGAACTTTTCACCAACTTTCCTCTAAACAAATGTTCCACAGTCATCACTTTTACCGAGGTATATGCGAGATTCATTGCTAAAAATAACATTATTTCATTTATCAAATGGCTAGTGCGCATGTTTTTTACACCATTGCAGGCGCTCTTTTCTATGGTTCTTTGTCATATAAGGTTTTGTTTTAATTTTACAAGATTTAAATCTTGCTCCATTTAGACGATTTCGTACAGTGAGATCACATACCTTTACGTTACACTTAGACCATTCGGAATAGAGTTGTTTTGAGGTTGCTCGCTGCTTTTTTTTCGCTATTTTCACAAGTTTTCTTTTCCTTCCTATGTATTCACATTTGTGGTCGCCCACTTCGAGGTAAATTTTCCATGCTGAGCAAATCCATCTCAGCTCAGGCAGGGCATGTCAAATCACCATCACAGATTTTTTTCAAAAAAATTCAGTAGTTAGAACTAAGTGATTTATAAAATTTCCTAAAAGGATTTTTCCCTAAAATATTTATTTCTCTGATTACAGCACTTTAAAATTCATGATAAAATTGGCAGTTTTCAGAAAAACTGAAAAACGCTTCATTTTGAAATGAACACAATACCAAACATATTCAACATATTCAGTCAATTTATTTTTTATAAACAGTTATTAAACTGAATTTTACTTTGGCATAGTTTTAAAAAATATAGTGGCATTTTTACTTAATTAAAAAAATTAGATTTTAAGTACAAAATATATAATTATTAGTGAATTTAAGATTTTTTTTCAGAATGAAAAAAAATATTTTAAAGCTAAACATTGATGGCAATCCAAAGACCTTTAATGGGAGTTTTACAGCAAATTTTATTTTAACTCTAAGGTGCTTACAACTTTTCTAATTCAATTTTAAATTATGCAAAATTTTGTAAAATCACTACTTTTGAAATGAAATTTCTCAAAAACACCATTTTTTAAAAATCTGATAATTTGCTCAATTCATACCTTATTAGTCTCTAATAATTACCATACAAGCAAATCGTGTGTTTTTGCTTAGAATATTTTATATGATTTTTTGAAAATAACATGTTGTGTGTATTTTTCAACAGACCACAAAGGCAAGTTCTTCCTTATTTAACCGAACTTGTAATGTAATTAATATTTCAAACTAAAAAATACATCACTAGTACATAATTATTACTGTTAAATTATAGCTAATCATTTGCTTAAATTTAAAATTGCGTAAAATACAGCCAATAATAAAATTAGTATTGATCATATGTCATTTCATTCCATACTCATAAATGTGCTAAATTCATCTACAGTGTGTTAAATATTTTGTTATATAGTATGGATATAATATATTAAAATGCAAATACATACATTACAACTGAATTAGATTTTTTTTTAAGTTTAGTTTTTTTCCCAATTAGTTTTTTTTTCTCAGAAAACCAGAAGATCAAGCTTTTTCTTATTTCTCTGTATAATAATATTTTTTAATAAAAAAATAATAATATGCACATTATTATGGCAGATAAATATAAGCTAATCTTCAAAAATTCCTATTCATAAAATTAAATAAGCCAAACCCCTTAAAATCTGCGCTTGTGATGCATTTTGACTTTGCTGAAAATTACTCACTAATACTGCCAAATGAAGTACAAAGCTACCACTGGCAGAATACTCAGATATCGTTAGTTACCTGCACAGCATACTTTAGAGAAGAAATAAAGAGTTTTATCATAGTTTCTGATGATTAACTCATGATACAGCTCATGCTGTTTGTGACATAGAAAAAGTAAAAAAAAGAATTATTTAAGTTGTACCAATTACAAACACTGGAATCACCTGTGTATATATCAGATGGAGCTGGAGCACATTTTAAAAACAAGTATCAGTTTTATGAATTGCACAAAAATAAAATTGTACTAAAGTAGAGGATATTTTCAGGTACTGGCCATGTTAAAAGTGCATGTGATGCTGAGACAAGCACTATGCAACAAAATTTAATCTCCAAAAGGAGCCAATAAAAGCTATCCAAAATTCTGTCTCATTTGTTGCTGAACTATCTTCTCTGCTAAAAAATAACATTCTAGTCCATCCAGACAAAGATATTACTCAATCCTATAGAACTAATAATGAGAAAGAATATGCTAATGCAAAATCTATTGTTGGTATTAGATATAAACATTATAGGGTGATTGTAAATAATGAAAATTATATGGAACGAGCAAGTAAAAATGAATTGACAAAAGTTGAAACCTTCAGCCAAATGAAAAGACAATATTCAATACATAGTTTCCAAATCGGTGATGTCATTGGATGCATTTATGAAAATAATTGGTGGATAGGACAAATCAATGGTATATCAATCACAAGAACTAAATGACATTAAAGTATCATTCATGTACCCAACATGGTCCATAGATAAAGCATTCCAGTGGCCAAAAGAATCTGGAAAGAAAAAATATGAATGTGCAACCATTGGAAAATGTGCTTCTAGAAACAGAAAAATCAGTTACAATAGGACAATCTGAGCGACTTCATACCTTCAACGATAAGGAGTTGAAGTTAATTTAAGAAACCTTCACTACCTAATTCTTCTGTTATGTATGTATTTGCACATTAATATATTATATCCATACTATATAAAAAAAATTTTACACACTGTAGATGGATTTAACACATTCATGAGTATGGAATGAAATAACATATCATCAATACTAATTTTATTATTGGCTGTATTTTACGCAATTTTAAATTTAAGCAAATGATTAGCTATAATTTAACAGTAATAATTATGTACTAGTGATGTATTTTTTAGTTTGAAATATTAATTACATTACAAGTTCGGTTAAATAAGGAAGAACTTGCCTTTGTGGTCTGTTGAAAAATACACACAACATGTTATTTTCAAAAAATCATATAAAATTTTCTAAGCAAAAACACACGATTTGCTTGTAAGGTATTTATTAGAGACTAATAAGGTATGAATTGAGCATATTATCAGATTTTTAAAAAATGGTGTTTTTGAGAAATTGCATTTCAAAAGTAGTGATTTTACAAAATTTTGCAAAATTTAAAATTGAATTACAGAAGTTGTAAGCACCTTAGAGTTAAAATAAAATTTGCTGTAAAACTCCCATTAAAGGTCTTTAGATTGCCATCAATGTTTAGCTTTAAAATATTTTTTTTCATTCTGAAAAAAAACTTAAATTCACTAATAATTATATTTTTTATACTTAAAATCTAATTTTTTTAATTAAGTAAAAATGTCACTATATTCTTTAAAACTATGCCAAAGTAAAATTCAGTTTAATAACTGTTTATAAAAAATAAATTGACTGAATATGTTGAATATGTTTGGTATTGTGTACATTTCAAAATGAAGCGTTTTTCAGTTTTTCTGAAAACTGCCAATTTTATCATAAATTTTAAAGTGCTGTAATCAGAGAAAAAAAATTTTTAGGGAAAAATCCTTTTAGGAAATTTTATAAATCACTTAGTTCTAACTACTGAATTTTTTTGAAAAAAATCTGTGATGGTGACTTGACGCATATCAGTACTGTCTGCCTGAATTGAGATGGAATAGCTCTGCTGTTAGTCAACTGATATTTTTTCCAAATATCGCATACCGTACTTTGAGCACAATTTAATAAAACAGCCACTTTCCATTGTGAATTTAATTCTTCCAATAATTAAATCATGCTGATTTTTAAATCGCGAGACAGGTTTTCCACACAAGTCATTTTCCAGCACTTCAGAGCTGCTTTTGATCTCGCAACTGGAAGATTTCTTCTTTTAAGTAGGATTCAGATATCAGACGCATGCGCAGGCACTCAAATCTGTCTCTCAATATGAAAATTTCAAACTTGCTTCCTCAGTGATCGATTATTATTTTCCAACTTCTATCTTGATCGGATATTTTTTTTTCATGAAGAAACATTTTTGCCTGTATTATAATTATAAATTATATGATTGCAACATTGAATTTACTTTTTATTTATATTTTAACATGCTTTCTTTTATTTGACATATTGTAAAACGCTCCTATGCTCTTGAATCGCGAAGTCTATGCTTCGAAATACAAAATTCATAAACTTGATAACAGTGATCGGAAACTTTTTGCCAAGGGTTGTATATACATACGTATATATATATATATATATATATATGTGACGATTTAAAGTTAGGGGGGCAGAAACATCATCGGCAGGTTTTCCTTTCTCCGCACAGAAGTCATGGCCAGCGAGAAAAAAACAAAATAAATAAATGTAGAAGGTCAAAATAAACACTCCTTGGCTGCTGCAAGTTCATTTTATTAAACGGTCGCTATAATCTAGGGAAAAGCTCCTGTTGCAGACGATATTTTACCGAAACATCCAAAAAATATTCCATCCTTTACTACATCAAGCCGTACTCATGCAAGAGCGTACCCAAGAATCCTCTTCTCATCTCCCTTACCACCTCTCGAGCTTCCTCTTTTAAATCTAAAAAGAAAATTCTAGAACATTCTCTAACCTCAAACCATCATTCTTTTATGTAAACAGAATTCTTGTCCAGCTACGAGACTATTTTCCACAGACGATAATTTTATTTAAAAAAAAATATATATTATTTAACCAATTTATAATCGACTCAGAATTTCTTAGGCAGACGATTTTTATAGATGATTAATTTTAAGAGAAAACGAAAAGAAATGAATTTATTGATATGCACACTATCAAAGGTTGACGGAGGGAAAATAAATAAATAGATAAAATAAAATAATGATATTATTTGAAAGGCATGGTTTTGGAATAAATTTAATAAGACTTTCTTAAAAAGGGTTGATAAAAACATAGAAGAAATGAGTTTTATTTGGAATATTAAGAAATAAAGTTTAATTAAGAATATTTTTAATTTAGAGCCATCTTTTTAAATTTACGCATACTGGAATAATGTTTTTTAAGGCAAATTAAGAATTTATATCGTCTGCATAAAGATTAACAGATTAGATCTAGAAACAAGATTTTAATTTAATAATTTGAAGTAAGTACGGAATATTATTATAAGAAAATTAAGATAGTATAAAGGTTAGTTTTGGCGAAAAAAAATTTAAAATTTGTAATATTATTCCACCTCCCCCAAAACTTTGTATGAAATTGATAGTTAAATAAAACTACAAGTTCAGACAACAGAAATATAATAATTTAGAAAAGTTAAATTTTGGAATAAAACTGTCAAACTCAGGAAGCCAAGAGATGGAAGAAAAGAAAATTAACCTCAATATAAAAAATATTAGCGATTAAAAAAATAGTTAAGAGAAAATTAATTTGAATTAAATTTAGGTAGGAGCATTTCCCTGAAAGAAATACAATAATGTTACAATATCACTTACTATTTGTAAGTGCATAGGAGATAATACATACAATAAAAGTAGATAAGTTACAAATATTGATAAGCAAGAAATATTAAAAATACAATAAAAACAATAAGAAATCTGCTTCATGGGAGTTTATAGAATTTCAATAACTTAATCAATAGTCCACTAAAGAAAGGTCTCTAAATAAAAGTCCTCCGGATCCAGTTTATTAAACAGTATCTCTTCAATAGTCAACTAAATTTTTTCAGTGTTATAGTTCATTAAATAAGTCTTTTGTTGGATTCCAACATCTTTTCATAATATATCAAATTTTTAATAATAAATAGTATCACTTCAAAACATTAATAAATAATAATATAGAAAAATTTAAATAATAATAATAACAATAATAATAAGTAGCATAATAAGACTCCATATCCTAATATTTCTCAATAAGAGTATAATTAATACTAAACTTCATTATAGAACTCATAATAATAATAATAATAGTAAAACAAGAGTATAACCAACAGAAAATATCACAATTTGTTTATTATTGATAGGAAAAATATTGGTTGATGATAAAAATAATTACATAGCAACTAAATAATTTTCTTATCTTCTAATAGCATAAGAATGTATTTTTTGCTAGCCGAAAGTATACATAAAATAATAATAATAATTCCAAAATCCAAATAAAATTAAACGTAACTATTTAGAAAATGGACTCTCAACCAGTATTTCCTTACAATAATTCCTCTCTGATACTCTTTTACAAAATTGTCAAATTTGGTTATAAGTTTTCAAATGCCAAATGTAGAATAATGTTTTATCTACACATGGTCTATAAAATTTAATAATAAAAACAAATAGGAATAAAAGTTGTCATTCTTAATTGAGAAATGGAAATAAAAAAAGTTTGCTTTTTTTGAAAAACCTTTAATATCTGTAGTTTTCACAATCACTGAAAATCATATATTATGTTATAGGTTTGAGTAGAATCATCAGATTTTATAACTGTTATCACATAAATATCTGCTGAATAAATAGAATAATACTAATGTCAAATAAATGAGTAAATATAGTTAGACTTAAATACACTTAAAATTAATTTATCAACATCAATTGTAAGCTTTTACAATCAAAGTGTAGATTTTATGCCTGCATAAGAAGCCCAATTTAACCACAAAAACTCCCAAAAACAAATAATATTCTTGTAGCGCTCCAAGAACATACCTGCTAATGTTGAAAATTATGGTGATAACATTTTTAAAGAATAAGAATTAAAATTTAATCTACTGTCTTGACTTTAGTTTGATCTAGTGATTGTGATTGTATATGAGGTTTTGTTTGTTTTTTGGGTTGCTCATGAAACAGTTTAAAATCTTCGGGTGAAAAATAGGGTCTTAATTTAGAAACATGCACAATAACGGAATTCTGTCCTGTCTCATAATTAAATTTATCTATTTCATAAGTTACATCAGAAAGTTTATTTATAATTTTATATGGTCCAGAGAAAGTAGGTTCTAATTTTCGAGTGTTAGGGTATTTAAATTCTTCATAAATTACAGAGTCTTGTATTTTTAATGGGCATTCGACAAAATTTCGATCATAGAGTCTTTTACTTTTAAGGTGAAATTCACGAGTTCGCGCTTTCGAAATCTTGGGGGCTTTGTCTACTGCAGTTGTATACATTTTAACTGCCTCACACAGAACCATTACCCTCCCTTTTAAAAATCTGAATCAAAATTATCGTGAAAATTATAACTATATTTAGCTGCTAACTTTAACCAGAAATTTTATCTAATAAAAATAGAAATTGTAAATATCATAGTTATACCTTAAATTGGGATCAACTTTTTAATTCTATTATTTTATAAATCATAAACAGATACAAAAATTTTAATGATAGGTAATTTCTTACTTAAAATCACAAAATTTACTGAAAAAATTAATTATATTTATCAGTCAAAACTCTAGCAGCAGTTTTGTACAGTTCCATCTTTCTTACTGAATTTAACTAAATTATAAGAATCCGGGAACTAAAGCTCACTGCTACCAGAAATTCTAACAAATAGAGGAGAACACATAAATGTTCATTTAGTTTTCTAAGCTCAAATGTCTAGTAATAGGAACATCATCATAAAAATACTGCATTCTGAGACTATTTCTTGATAACAAACAAATATCAGTAAATTAGAAAATGTACTCTTAAAAATAAACTTGAGCTTCTAGGTTTTTTATATAATTCCTTATTATTACAAACTTGCCTTTAATCATGCATAAAAATATCATAATAGTCTTAATAAGTAACAGTAAATATCTTAAGAACATCATACTCCTCAATTAAATCCTTAAGAATAAAAATATTTCAAAATTAATAATTTCTATCAATTACATATTTTTTTCAAAATTACTATTTCAGATCCATAACATACAATAAATAATAATTAAATAAATAAATTAGTAAATTAATAATTTAACTTCAAATTACTCTCATCAATAAAATAATAAATAAATAAATAAATACATAATAAATATTTTTCCTCAATCATAAAAAGAATAAAAATAATAATTAAAACATTTAATAAAATGACGTACAGTTTCTCGAAAAATCTTCAATAAAATTCAATCGTCTTTAAATTCCTCATCAAATACTTCTCGCATACTCACCACTTTGAAGTCATTAATTTTCAAAAATTTGTCACTATGACCATGAATACTGAATCACAAATTATGCATCGACGGCGACAGATCGACATCAAGCGTCAGGAAATCCACAATCAAACTCGAAGCAAGTACTAATTATTTCAGATTAGCATCTTTCCAAGCACAGTTGTGAAGTTCTTTAGAAAGAACATTCTTTTACTTTAATTAAGTAAGAAATTACGGCGATTTTGGCACAAGAACATTCACGATAGGTCGATTATCGGCGATTCGCAAACCTATCATCATTTCGTTCCACAGCAGACTCCATTAGCAAGCCGAAACTACCATATAGAATGCCCTTCAGAACATAGAATTCAATCGAATTTCGGTGATAGCATGTTCTTCTTCGTTCCATAGCAAATTTCTTTAAAATCCGAAAAAGGCAGCACAGGCATAAGCTATCCTGTCGGACTTTTGAGTAGATTGTGACGATTTAAAGTTAGGGGGGCAGAAACATCATCGCCAGGTTTTCCTTTCTACGCACAGAAGTCATGGCCAGCGAGAAAAAAAAACAAAATAAATAAATGTAGAAGGTCAAAATAAACACTCCTTGGCTGCTGCAAGTTCATTTTAGTAAACGGTCGCTATAATCTAGGGAAAAGCTCCTGTTGCAGACGATATTTTACCGAAACATCCAAAAAATATTCCATCCTTTACTACATCAAGCCGTACTCATGCAAGAGCGCACCCAAGAATCCTCTCCTCATCTCCCTTACCACCTCTCGAGCTTCCTCTTTTAAATCTAAAAAGAAAATTCTAGAACATTCTCTAACCTCAAACCATCATTCTTTTATGTAAACAGAATTCTTGTCCAGCTACGAGAATATTTTCCACAGACGATAATTTTATTTAAAAAAAAATATTATTTAACCAATTTATAATCGACTCAGAATTTCTTAGGCAGACGATTTTTATAGATGATTAATTTTAAGAGAAAACGAAAATAAATGAATATATTGATATGCACACTATCAAAGGTTGTATCAAATAAATAAATAGATAAAATAAAATAATGATATTTTTTGAAAGGTATGGTTTTGGAATAAATTAAAAAAAAAATTATTAAAAAGGGTTGATAAAAACATAGAAGAAATGAGTTTTATTTGGAATATTAAGAAATAAAGTTTAATTAAGAATATTTTTAATTTAGAGCCATCTTTTTAAATTTACGCATATTGGAATAATGTTTTTAAAGGCAAATTAAGAATTTATATCGTCTGCATAAAGATTAACAGATTAGATCTAGAAACAAGATTTTAATTTAATAATTTGAAGTAAGTACGGAATTTTATTATAAGAAAATTAAGATAGTATAAAGGTTAGTTTTGGCGAAAAAAAATTTAAAATTTGTAGTATATATATATATATATATATATATATATATATATATATATATATATATATATATATATATATATATACATAGTTTGCTTTTTTAATAGTTATACATCTAATTTTGGACAATCGGGAAAACATAATTTGGACATCCCTGAAAATCGGAGACCCTTGACCTGTGCCCCGAATGCCCTGCCATAAATCAGGCACTGGGAGCACTTTGTACTGTGCCCCTCTGTTTTGTTCTATAATTTTTTTAAGTCCATCTATTGAGTTCTTAGGAAAATAATTGAAGGTGCTAACCAAAACTTCTTATCAACACTTGTTGTTATAAACAAATGTTTCCATGACTTTCCAATCTTCCTCGAGCTTTTAAAGCGAGGAAGATTTTAAAGTCATGGAAACATATTCCGCTTTACAATAAAATATCTAAATACACAATTAAAAAAACATAAAGCTCTAAAGATCCATTTTCAACATTTGCTGTCCATATTCTGCAATCTGGGCGAATTCTCCTGCGTAGTGCTGTATACGATCTATAGAATTTATACACGTCAGACGTCACGTAATATTTTAAAAATTAGTTTCGTTTGAAACTGCATACCATAGTTGAAAACACATTTCCCGCAAGTATTCATCATAGTCAGACCACTAAGCGAGATTTTTTGGGTCTCTGAAAATGAACAATAAATGTCTTATGTACTAATTCATAGAAAACATATTTCAGTACAATGCATACCGATTTCGTTATGTTCGAAGTATCATAACATCATTAAAATGCACCGTAATCTAATAGATCATAATGTAATAGAATTTCTTTGTGAATCCCTGCAAACGAACAAGAAATACAATTTATTAAATACCCCAAAAGAAGCATGTTGTATAGCCTACCTCAGTGATGCATAACGATCTCATTATATTTAAATTATTGTAACATCATTAAAATCTATCTGAAGTTATTTTTCCCCCATAGACCAAAATGCAATTAAACTCTTTTGTGATTCCTTACAAATTAATGATAATGATGGCACATTTTATTTTCTATAGCAAAATGTGAGCATGAATGATACATAAAAATTACAGGGCAATCATAATACATTTATGAGAATTAGAGTATGGATTGACGAGCAAGCACACCAAATCCATAAATGTGCTTCAACGTGTTGGGAAATGTTATAACAGTAAAATAAAACAAAGTATGAAAAAGAAAAAATCGCGAGAAATTGGTTCCCCAACTCCCCCTTCCCCGCCCTCCTAATAACTAAAAAAATTACAATTCCAAAAGACAGTGACGACAGTTCAAACTTCCTCATGCTTTTTTGACACCCGGCACTTCGACGTTGCCTAAGTTTGGTGCCTAACATGACTTATTAATTGTTAATATTGATATTTCTTTAACATAATCGTAGGTATTGGATCTTATTTAGAAGCTAAATAATTAAAAAGCAACCACATAAATTATAATTGCTCTTGTAAGTCCATCTGGTGTTTGTAGGGTTAAATTCTGCTTCGAGTACGTGCAGCTGAAAAGTACACACCGGGCGCACATCGAGTTCCTCTACGCCCCTGCAGGGCAGGTTCGATTTCGCTTGCCCGCAAACCAGCTTCACTCCAGGAAGCAAAGTGACCACTACTTGCTTGGAGCAGGAAGCAAAAACTTCAGAAGTGGGGCAGTAGAGTCAGATATCTTTCTTTGTTTGGAAAAGAATTAAAAAACACTCGTCGAAGATTAATCGCTTAGAGGTTTGAAAAGAGGTGTAGATCTATACATGACTAGCTTAAGGATGAAGTCGGCTTATGCATCGTTTCAGGCTAAAACATGTGAATTAATATGCTAATGAGACTTGTACTTTGGGTCAAAGCAGTTTAGAATGGTTATAACGAGCTGGTTTAAAATTTTACGAAGAAATTTTCCAGACATTACTTTGATGCTTCAATCAGTGTTTAATTTCTTTTCGTCGGGAGAAATTTAAGTGGCTTCGGGGATAGGGACATTATAGAATTTCCGGGAGGGGGGGAATGCATTTTTTTACTATTGTAAGTACAAAATCTGAAATCTTCCGGGGAGTAATGTCCCCCCCCCCCCACACACACACGGGCCATCCCCTGATTTCAACACTGTTTCAACCACTTCGCGACAAGTGTCATACATACGTGATGAATAAAATGCTCAGAATTCTTGATTAGTTTTACTAATAATATTAATTGAAAACTTTGAGTTATTTTAATCAAGGAAATTCTGTATTTAAATTAGTTAACAGTTTCTAAATAAAAAAATAGTTATAAAATATTAAAAATTTTGCAAAGGATTCTCGTTGCGAAGGGGAAAATAGGAGACGATTGTAGGAAATTTTTATTAAAAATATTTTTCTTTACATTCATAAAATTGAGAGGCAATATGAATAGAGGACAGATAGAGGATTAACTCGATTTACATTCAGTTAAAATTAAAACACTAACATGCGAATTAATATGCTGATGAGATTCGTATGTAAAATTCGAAGAATCAAAATGTCTTAAATTAAGACACGGTTGAAGCAATTAAGTATCTTAAAATAAGACTTTTGCGGAAATTTCAGACTTTTTTTTTTAGTTCGTTTAAACAATGATCACAGTAAGACGTGTATGTCTCTTAAATTAAGACATCTATTATGTCATAATTTTTAGATTAACACATAAGTGTCAAAATTTAAGACGCCTCTATTTCTAATGCAAAAGGGGGCCAACTGACAGTTGAGAGCAAAGTATTAAGTTGAATATATGTTAAAAAGGTCCTAGTACTTAGCGCTTTAGATCTTCAATTAGTCGAAATTAAGTATTGGATATGTTTTAATCATTAGAATAAAATGTTTTAAAAATGCAGAAGAAATGGAAGGAAATGCTTAAAAAAGGGTTCTACAGCCCCAATAAAAATATGAGGTTGTTGATTCGGATAGAAGAATCCAAGATTTAACTTTAAAGTTATACATTAAGAGGGTTACGCAATTTGGGGGTGAAAATGCATAGCACACAAAAAGTGCTAGGGATCCTGAAGAGGACCCTAAGGTCTTAATTGGTATTTAAAAACGTGGTAATAACTAAATGGGAAAAAAAAACACTCAAAAACGAAGAGGAGAAGCTAAAGATTTGTGACACAGAAACTTCAAGAGGCCCTGTAAAGAGTCCCAAAAGGCCAGGGTTTTAACAGGAATGTACAAATGGAATATGACTAAATGGAGAAAGTGTCTCAAAACCGAAGAAAATCGGATAAAAGGGAGAGGACAACTTAATAACAATTTATGGAAAATAACTTAAAGAAGCCCAAGGAGCCCGACCCTTAAAATATTAAAAATCTAAACATCAAGTGTAATATCCTCATAGAAATTTTCAGACTTCTACATGCAGCAGATTCCACTAATCATCGTTGACATATAGACAGATATACAGAGTGGAACTTTCTTTTATTAACGTAGACTTTATTATCCATCGGTACCCATCAAGTGTAAAGAAATTCTTATTTATGCCTTTTGTTTTATAAATTATGTTTTCATAACTGCTTTGTACATTATTTTATTAATGTAATGCTTTGTACATTATTTTATTAAATGAATTCTTACTTACACCGCATATAAGGCCACTTCGCTTAAAAGGTTATGTTTTTCAGTAACACATAGGTCACCATATAACCGATACTGACTTTATAAATATCAACAAATCGGAAATTGCACGTGAAAGTGGCAAATGAGGTGCGTTCGTATTATAACTAGTTTTATAAATAATCAGATCTTGATGCAATAAACCCAGAAAAAAGATTTGTTGAATCAACAAAAAATTTGTATGGTCCAACAAATCTTTTCGTTTGAATGTGGGTCAATGGAAATTTTGTTTCAATAAACAAAAAAGTATTGTTAATTATAATAATAATAATAATAATAATAATAATAATAATAATAATAATAATAATTATTATTATTATTATTATTATTATTATTAATTTTTTTTTCAATTTTCCGTCTACAATTTCCATTCGAAATGCATAATAACGTCATTAATCCGTCTCAATTTGAAAAGTTTTTATTATTCAAAAATTATGTTAATCTTTTATAGCTATATAAGTCAATTAAACAAAATTACCTGAGAGAGTTATGGCTACTGCACACCAATTTAAATTTTTCAAAAACAAAAAAATTTCGTAGGAATTACAAATTGAAAATACAAGACTTTAGTAAGACTCAAATAAAATTGAAGAAATCTTGCTAAAATTTTATAAGAATGTTAACAATATTTTTGTCTGAGCAACAAAATCGATTTTTTAAAAAATTCGCTTAAACCAACCAAAATGTACTCAACAAAACATGTTTTGTAGTTTTAATCAATTCCTTTTTCTGGGTGTAGCTGTTGCACAACATACAGTGTTGTTGTACAACACTCTTATACAAAAATACGCGAATACAACATTTATTACGATTCTATATATGAAGGGCTCATAACTATAGTAGAACAAGTCCATGTCGAAAAAAAAAAAAAAGAAAAGAAAAGAAAGATGGGACGATCCAATGAGAAGGTGCATAAAATCTGTTTTATCCACTCCCGCACTGAACCAAGTCTGTAAGATTGAATATCACATGTTAGATTTTGATCATCTTCGATATTGAAAGTATTCATTGATAAAAATGTTTAATTTCAAGAGGTATATTTATTTTCTAACTGAGAATAAAAAAAATTTCATGTAAAATTGCTAAATTTTGAAGAACTTACATAATAGGTTAGTTTTTACGTAATTATATGCCATCTCTTGGCATATGTAAGCCAGGATAATGGAAAATTTCATTCTAAAACATTTTTTTTTAATTCTTGTTTTTTTTTTTTTTTTTTTTTTTTCCCTAAGTTTTAACATTTTTATTTTGTTTAAAGGAACATGTTTCAATATGGTAGCTCAAATTTTATGTAATGTTCAATTTTATTTGTTAATTTATGGAAGCCAGAAAATGACATAATAAAAAATCTACTGAATTTTTATAAATACTTTAATCGCATTATTTTCAAAGAAATATCTGAAAGATTTTGCTGGTAGCTATGATTTTACTACTTCTGACATGAACTATGTCAAAAATAAGAAGAATTACCCTGCAGTGCCATATTTATACAGACTAAAATGCAGGCCAGGAAAATGATATTCATTTTCAATGACAATCGTTTTTTAATTATGAAAAAATGTTTGTAAAATACAGAATTTGTTACCTTTCACATATGTTCATTTTATAAGATATAAATATTAATTGGAAAAAAAAAATAGAAAAAGATATTTATGCAGTATAGAAGAAAGCTCTTTACTTTGCACACATCACAGTGTGTCAGGCCAGAAAAATGATATTCTGAAACTTTAAGTCTTTTAATTGCTTTATCTATGTCAAAACAAATGTAATATCTCTTGAAAATACTCCTAAGGATATTTTTTATTAGAATTTATCAAAAGAAATTGCATTATATAACATTTAATAGGAGTTTTATTGCACGGTCTACAATTTTCGTCTTTTTTTTTAATATTTACCCGTAAACAGATGACATGCATGAGAAAATATGTGAAAACACACTTAATTAACTTTGGAAGTGGATTAAACAATTTTTTACACTTTCTCAATGGACTATTTCATGTTTTTTTTTTTTTTTTTTTTTTTTTTTTTTTTTTTTTTCCAATATGAATTTATCCTAATAATTTCAACATGGACTTGGCCTTGGTTGCGAACTCCTCTTATTAAATTCAACAATACGGAAATAACATGACTCATTTTAATTAGTACGTAATCACCATGGAAGCTTAGAATCTTTACTTATCATTGAATTAACTATGTATAATAGGACTTTATAGAATAAAAAAACTTTCCTTAATATATTTCCAAGTTTTCATTCGATTTCCATAAAAGTTGAAATGGCTCGACAAAATCCTGCCACAATCATATACATATTGAATTTCGAACCATTCGGTTGAGCAGTTTTTGCGCTGTTATATAAGGACAGATGGACAGACCAGACGATGACTAAAATCGTTACATATTTATATAATTACGAACGCACAAAACAGAAAATCGCATTTTTTGAAAGTTTCGAAATCCTGTTCTACCTTAAATGGAATGTTAAAAGCAGGGAAAAATCGCAACCGCAAACGTATATTTCGGTTACACCCGAATTATTTGTAAGCTAGTCTGTAATGACATAAGAAAGGCGTAAACGTCTTAGAGCACACTATTTGCACATTAAAACAGCTGAAATTGGGTGTTTTATTGGGATTTAATTATTAAGGCTACTGGTCACTTCGCTTTTCGAATTCCCCTCCGTAATGTAAAGCCTTAGGCGTTTAAGGGGCAGTCAAATGAAAAGATCCATTCACTAATGCTAATCCTATGAAAGAAATTTATACAGATATCTCGGTTGCATTTCAATATTTTTAAATGATTTTTGGTTTTGGATATCTGAGATCGATCTGTATGCATGACGTTAGTTACTTTTTTCATTTTGTTTACAGTTATTTTTTACGAGGACGCTTTCATTTTTGGAACCGGTTTGGAAAGCGAAAGCAACCCCATAAAAAATATCTGCAACCAAAATCGAAAAACTAAAAAAACGACCTCCATTCAGGTCAATCTGAGTTATCCAATGCAAAAAGAATCATCTAAAAATATTGAAATGCAACCGAGATATTTTTATAAATTTCTCCCATAGGATTAGCATTAGCGAACGGGTCTTTTCATTTGAGTGAAGTAGCCTCTTAATGCATTCTTATATTTAAAATATTTCCTCAGAAAAATTATATTTTTAACTTCTTCATTCGGTGTTCTCTTCTTAACCCCTTCGCGACGGGAACATTTTACGAAGCGTTTAATGTTTTGTCACCGGTTTTTAAAAACAGAAATTTGTGTCTTCTTAAATCCAGAAAATGCTCCGATTAAAGAAGGCAATTCTTACAATAAAATTTTACTGGTGGAGAAAAATAAGAATTCGTAAGCCTTTTTTGTGGCACGTATGCGTGTCGTCGCTCATCCCCAGGGGGTTAAAGAATGTCACTTTTTTTCTTAGCTTTCAAAATATTTCTAAAACCTGTGCTTAATTTTATATGAAGTGTTAAAGTTTTACTTCCATTTCGTCAGTTTTTAACACATAAGCTATTAAATTAAGATTAGATTTTTTAAATATTTTGGAAAATAAGAAAAAAAGTGACATCTTTAAAGAAGAGATCATCGAAAGAAGAAGATAAAATATTAATTTTCTGAGGAGATATTTTAAATATAAGCATACCTATAGACTTTACATTACTAAGAGGAATTCTCAAATTAAGTGATCAAGCACCCTTAAAGTAAACTAAACACCAAAAATGAAGCAACATTTGTAATTTATTTCGCTATTTTAATAATCTAGTAACATACAAGCTAAACTGAGCATTTATGCATAAAACTAGGGGTCTTTTAAAATGCGCAAAACAGTCCGTTTGTTAAAATCACGTTCCAGCATTCAGTTCCTACTTAGACTGTAAAAGTGTTTTCTCAGCAGCAATAGATTTAACAACAGCGAAAAGTCTTTACAGTTTATGTGAATGATAAACACTTTACCCAGCTTCTCTCTTCCCTTATATGTTTAACCCTTTCGGGTCGATTTTTTTTTCAAATTACTTTTACGTTAATAACCTCAATCCTAGCTATCCAAATAGATTAATGAGTGTTTAACGAGTATATTTCATTGGCTGAAAGATAACGATTGTTGATGTTTTGCGTACAACTCAATTCATATGACAAAAGGCTAAGGAATAATATTTGGAGATGTTTAGAAAATATTGTATTACAGTACGATTTAACTTATATTACAACTTTCTAATATTTTTTTAGTTTTATTACTCACGATTCTCTCAGAAAAGTAACTTTTATTTTAAAATTTAAACAGTTAAACGTATGTTTCAAATAAAAGAATCGCAAACGGTGCAAAGAGAAGTAAGCAAATAACAATAAATATTATTATTAGTAAATGCCTAAGCATAAATGAAGGCATATAGTAATTGCATTGACATATACTAACATTATTATATGCATAAGTAGTAGCAAAAGTATTTTTTTAAATAAAGTAATTCTTCATTAAAAGACATGTACTATTAATATTACACCAGACCCGAAAGGATTAAAATCAAGCATAAGTCTACGCGTCTCGGCTTTTTTAGGTGCATTCGTAAGAATGCATCAAATGCCCTTAATCTTTATTTTACTAAAGGAAATTCGGAAAGTGAGCCTTAACATGTTATTTAATATTTAAACAAGCAGTAGTGTATATCTTTTCAGACAAAAAATTCAAAAAGTGAAACGCATAAGTGAAACAATTTGCATCTTTTAAAAATAAATCAATCAGTTTATTTTTTATGCTCTTTTATTCCTCTTAACCTGAAAATGAAAATAAACTGAATAACTCTAAAAATGAAAATATTTTCAGATACAATTTTGGACATATTTTTAAAAGTAGAAACATGAAACTTGCTGAGGGGATTTTTGAAGGGACGTACAAGGTGCCGTGTGATGTAATTTTTCGCTGATTTAATTAGAATTTGATTTATAGGCAACTATTTTCTCAGCGTGACCCTTTTTTTCGTTCGCAGACCTCCCGCATCGGAAAATTTGGTCCAAAACGCCGTTTTTGACAGCATTTTTTGCAACATTTTCTGCATTTATCAAGGAATTGATAATCACGGCACCTTGTATAGTTCCAAAATAAGAGAATTCGAAAGTTTGGTGCATGTGAGAGCAAAAATGAATCTAAAAATAAATTTAAAAAAAGGCAGTTTGAATCGGAACACACCCTTAATTATTATTTCGGGCTCGATTTTTTTTTCAGTTTTTAGAAAAAATTACTTTTACGTAGATAACGTTAACGCTAGTTATCCAAATAGATTAATTAGTGTTTAATGAATATTTCATTGTCTGGATGGTAACGAATGTTTTTGTTTTGCGTACTATTTAAGTAATATTCATATGACAATAGGCAAAGGAAGTGTTTTTGGAGATGTTTAGAAAATATTGTATTACAATAAGATTTAACTTATATTGAAATTTTCTAATACTTTTTATGCTTTATTACACAAGATTCTTTCGGGAAAGTAACTTTTATTTTAAATTTATAAAGCGAAATATAAGTTTAAAATAAAGGAATTGCGAACGCGCAAAGATAATACAGCAAATAATACTAAATATTATTATTATTACTAAATGCTTAAACATAAATGAAGTCATATAATAAATACATAGACACATGCTAACATTACTACATGTAAATAGTAGTAAAAGTATTTCTAAAAACAAAATAATTCCCCATTAAAAGGCATGTACTATAAATAGTACACCAGACCCGAAAGGGTTAAATATAGAAAACGCAGTGAAATAAAATAGTCTTCCATATTAAATCTTATGACTTAGAAAATTGACTTTCATAGGTTTCATTTAATTTCCTTGCTTTAATATCTCAACTTACATCTCTTATAATATTACAGACAAGAATAATTAAGTACAATATGCATATTAAAACTTATTTAATCAAAATGCGGTATAACAATATCAGAGTGCTGCTTAAATACTAAATTAAAAAATACCAAGAAGACAGTTATGTAATTACTACTTTAATTACATAAATATTTTATGGTAAGAAAGCGAACTAGTTAATTTTACATAATACAATTTAATATGGGATGAAAATGAAACTACACAGTGCATTGCAAAGGGGGGAGGGGACTCATCACAATATATATATCCCAGAATGAGAAAGCTGTTTTTTAGATACTAGTATTGCATATACTAGTCACTACCAATTTATTCTCTTAGTTATGGGAATGTTGCCAAACGACAAACAGAAAAATCAAACGTAGTAATTTTAAAAGCCTCATCATTTAGATTTTTTAAATATTTGTTTTATATTCGTATAAAAATAATTGTTAGTTTTAAAAATATTGTTTGAATAAATGTTATTCATGAAAAAGGAAATAAGAAAATGCTTATTGTTCGGTTTTTGTTTACATTATTTATATTTTAGGCAGAGTATAGATAAAATAGCATTTTTGAATGTAAATAACAACTATTAAGTTAACTTTTAATTTTTTATTTTATTAATCGTACAAGTCACAGTTTTGTATTCTTGTAAGCGATATAACTTACATACAACTTCAAAAATGAACAGGAATTAATGAACTTTTCTGATTTTTAATTTAATGTTTCTAATTAAATTACTATATCATAAATGTCTTACCTAACCATTTTGGGTCTAATTTTTTTTTTTTTTTTTTTTTTTTTTTTTTTTGTCATTTTTAGAAAAAATTGCTTTTATGATAATAACACTAACTATCCAAATAGCTTAATAATAGTTTAAAGAACAATTCATTGTCTAAAACATAATGAGTGTTGACAGTTTGCATACTATTCAATTCATATTCATTTGACAATAGACTAATGAAGGGTGTTTTTTTTTTTTTTTTTTTTTTGAGAAATTTAGAAAATATTATATTACAGTAAAATTTAACTGATATTACAACTTTCTAATAAATTTTGCATTTTGTTACATATGATTCTTTCAGAATAGTAACCTTAAAAGTAAAATATATTTTTTAAATATAAGAATTGCAAATGGTGCAAAGAGAATCAAAGAGAATTAAGGAACCATGTATTATTCTTATTATTATTAAATGTCTAACCATAAACGAAGTCATACAGTAAATGCATGGACATATACTAACATTAATGCATGTAAATAGTAGCAAAAGTATTTTTTTAAAACAAAATAATACTCGTTTAATAGACATATATTATTAATAGCACATCAGACATATAAGACATTTTTAATAAAATTTTAAAAAATACAGAAAATGCAGCGGAAAAAGATAGTCTTCAATATTAATTTTATGACTTCGAAAACTGATTTTCACAGGTTTAATTTAATTTCCTTGCTTTAATATCTCAACATATACCTCTTACAATATTACAGACAGGAACAATTAAAAAAACAATTAAGTACAATATGCATATTAAAACTTATTTAATCAAAATGCGGTATAATAATATCAAAGTACAGCTTAAATACTAAATTAGGAAATACCAAGAAGACAGTTATGTAATTACTACTTTAATTACATAAATGTTTTATGGTAAGAAAGCGACATAATTAATTTTACATAATACAATGTAATATGGGAAGAAAATGAGACTACGCACTGCATTGCATGGGGGGGGGGGGGACTCATCACATATATAAATTCTGGAATGAGAAAACTGTTTTTTAGATACCCATACTGAATATACTATTCACTACCAATTTATTCTCTTAGTTACGGGAATGTTGCCAAATGACAAAAAGAAAAATCAAACGTAGTAATTTCAAAAGCCTCATCATTTAAATTTTTTAAAATATTTGTTTTATATTCATATAAAAATAATTGTTAGCTTTAAAAACATTGTTTGAATAAATGTTATTCATAAAAGAAGACATGAGAAAACGCTTATTGTTCAGTTGTTGTTTGCATTATTTAAATGCTAAGAAGAGTATATATAATAGAGCGTTTTTGAGTGTAAATAAATATTAAGTTAATTTTTAAAATGTTCTTTTATTAATCTTACAAGTCACATTTTTGTATTCTTTTACGTTTTTCACTTAAGATGAATTCTTTTAACTTTGAAAGATTTCAGATTTTTCAAAATTTATTTTAAACTTTGAGAGGTATATTTAAAAAGTCAAAATGAAATTATTATGTAGATAAATTGGTTCCGTGTTCAGAAATGTAACACGTATGCTTTTAAAAATTCAGAATAATTAATTAAAGTTCTAGATATATGCGTAGATATGGGGGGGGGGGGCTTGGCAGACTTTGGAGTCGAAAAAAAGAGCGCTATTTACTGTAAAAAAAATATCAGAATAAAATTCAACAAGAAAAAAAGATATTGCATCAAGCAAAAACTATGAAACCTTTCCAACACTGTAACTTAAATTTCATGATTAATAAGGTAATATATGGGCCATTTTCACCATTCGCTTACATTTCATGGTAACGGACTTGACATTTCAAATAAAACTATCAGAAATGAACTAGATGCATAGTTTCTAACTTAGATAATAATTTATAAAACTATTTAGTAACCTTCTAAAACTATTTAGTAAACTTAGCAGCTTACATTTCATCGCTAACACACATGGTAACAGACATGACAAGTAACGGACTTGACATTTCAAATAAAACTATTAGAAATGAACTAGCATGTATCCTAACTTATATAATAATACACATACCTTCTGAAACTATTTAGTAAACAATATTTAATTACAAAAGTGCAAAAATCATTATTTAAATATTAAAATTTACGGTAACAGACTTGACAGTGAAAAAAAATTCACACTTTGATGAAAGCTGATTCTTGCCACTATTACATTGCTTACAATTGAAGAGTAAAAAACGGCAAGTAGTAGTTGCGTAAATAATTTAACTGTATCGCTGAATATTTGCTGCTAACTTTAGGCAGAACTAGAAACCTATTTTGACTAAAATAATCACAAGGTAACGGACTTAACGCAAAGTGAGGGACAAAATATTTCTGTTAATTTCTTAAAGACAATATCTCTTGTAAACAATTTTTTTTCATTTTTATAGAACACTAACAGTTCATATTAAAAATTAAATCTCTTTATTTAAAAAAGTTAAATTAGATTTTAAAATATAGCAATTAATTACATAAAATTTTGAATGGGACAGGCATTTTTGCTTAGAATCACAATTTTAAAGATTTGTATCTCTAAAATTTTTACTGATTTTTAAAATTTTTCATGTTAGAAAATTTTCAATATAGTCTTCTTTAGCTAATGCATAGCTAAAATCAAACTTTAAATATTAATTTATGTTTGACGCAAAATTTGAAAATGGCTCATATATGGGTGATTCTCAAAATAGGGGACGATTTCAAAAGTAAAATCTTAAAAAAATTATTGTTAGCAAAATTTCTGAAAAAAATAGGTGTTGTTAATATAGTATTAGGTATACTTTACATGTAGTCAGCAGAGCTAAATATTTAAAAATTAACTTAAAAAAAATAATTAGTATTTTTTGAGCCATGCTAATGACCAAACAAATTGCATGGAATAAATATATTAAGAAATTTTTATTTTCTTCCTGTTTAAATATTTTTTTCTACGTTTATTAGCCTTCCTTTCCAACAAATGGTTTCCATTTTTACATATATACATATAAGGAGAATAAAAACATTACCAAAGAGCAAACTTTGTTCACATGAGCAACATTCTGATACTAACAATGTAAGAAGCTGTCTTAGTGATTTTCTGACAGATTTAATGCATATTTTAGGGATAATAAATGTAATACCTAAATTTATATGTAAAATTAAACTTTATAAAAGATACAATATAAGCAATGGTTACATTTATGCACATAGGAGTCTTTAGCATGGACAGAAAAACCATGCTAATGACACTGATATTTGTCCATGTTAATGACAAGTTTTAATTTAAATAAGATTATGAGCCATAATATAATCACAATGCAATAGTCCTTTCTGGGGCTTTTTAAAACACAAAAGTTCTATGCAAATAAGTAAAATAAAAATTTTAACTATAAAATAAACATGAAAATTATTATCCATTCTAATGACATACAATTGATGTACGCCCCTAATATTCAACTTCTATTCTTAAAATACAATACATGCTTCTATTTTCAGGCTGGGATAAAATGACTACTTGTTGCCATGGAGAAACTTTATATTTTCAAGCTATTGTCATATGAGAAAATGAAATTTTGATTAATAAGCAGCTGTTATAGTATGACCTTGTTTTGAAAATAGAATATGGAGGACAAACTTTAATTCTTTTTTTATATACTATAATTTTATTTTTTTTTTTTAAATTATTGGATAAATCCTCTCCTTGATTAATTTAAAAAAAGAATAACATTTGTTTTATTTTATAAACATGATATTAACTCTTGAAAAAGCTAGTATATACAAGGCACAGCTGCTGTGGACATCCATGCTAATGACATTTTGAACATTTATTCTGTTATTTTAAGGTGTTTTTAACTAAAAAGTGAGTAATTTTTGAGTGCAAATAATGAATAATATTAAGACAAACATATCTAAATATAAAAACATGACAGAAAACTCTCAATATTTTTTGTATGCCGAAAGACATAAATTGTCCCCTATTTTGAGAATCACCCATATATTAACTTTTCCTTCTCTATATTTCCTTTTATTTTTCTTCTATTATGCTAAATTACCAGCATATTCACTAATTTTCTATTATTTAATAACATCTATCATTAATTCTATTAATTTTTCCTTAAACTTATTATTATCTTACTGAATTTACTTAAATGTAAAGCTTTTAGTTGATTCCTAAATTGTGATTACAGATATTACAAAAGATTCTTTCAGCATACAAAGCTTTACAAGTCGTCGATATTAGAATCAATTTTATTTGTTTATTTTTGTTTTATTCTAGGAATCCGGCATTTTCAGAAATGGTATAAAATCAAGTTTAGTCTTTTATTTAAAAACTTTAAATGTTTAAAAAATATATAAGATATATAGATAAGTTTAAACAGTTTAAACATAATGTTTAAACATAAGTTTAAACCTTAGAACGCGTTTCTGATTTGAAAATTCGTAATAAAAAGCTCTGAAACTATTTTGTACATCAAAAAAAATAAAAATAAATAAATAAAATCAGTTTTAAGAGAATTAAATAATAAAGTCAAATTTAACTTTAAAACTCAATCGAAGTAAAAAAAAAAAAAAAAAAAAAAAAAAAAGTCTGGACAATGAATGCGTTTGAAATTGATGATTAAAAAATGTAATTTTTTCTTCATTTTTTAAAGGGAGGGGAGGGCAATCAATAAAAAACTAAAGTGATAAAAACTTTTTTCAACGTATTAAAAAGAATGTGGTGATTTTTCAACAAATCCTTGACAATAGTAAACATCTTTAAATAAACATATAAACAATTTTGGAAATATGCATATTTTTCCCGGCAGTAAAAAATCATCAATCTTTTAAGTGCAGTTTTCGAAGCAAGTTTTTATATATTGATAACAAAATTTAAAATTTCGAAAAAAATAAAAAAATAAAAAATAGCATTTTTTCTCGATTTGGAATTAGAAGTAGAGATAACCAGGGAGAACATTTTTGCAGTTCTGAAAGGGCATGGACCCTATTCATCCTCCCGGACCGAAGCTAAAAAAAAGAAAAAAAAATCAACTTTTTTGAAAAACGTTGGAAAATCGTTCCATGGACAGTATTTGAGACTGACGAAAATGACAGGCTACCGCGGTGCATCTCACGTCTTTTTTTTATTTTATTTTTTTATACAAGATTACTAAAGTGATGTAACGCTCTTTTCGTACACCTTCATTGGTGGTTTCGAATATCACGTCAGTGGTCTGTAATAAAAGATACTTGCAATGTACTGTGGCAGCCTGTATTTTTCGTTAGCCTCGACAGCATTTCAGTGATGTCACAATAGGTAAAATGGAGATTTTTATTGTGTCAAACCGAAAAAAAGAATAGCGTTCATTTCTTTAAGGATTATTATCTGGAAATAAATGTAAAACTACTGATATTCTTTTAAATGCAAACGAAATTGTGCGTAATCGCCTGTATAAGGCAAGTATAATAAGCAACATTCGTATGATGTCACAATTAGTAAAATGGCGATTTTTATAGTCTCGGACAGAAATGAAGAATCCTGTCCATTCATATGTATTTTATTCTGCTACTGAAAGGATTGAAGAGATTGTAATAAATCTGAATAACATAAGGAATAATCATTTAATTTCAGATTAATTTTGTGCCAATTATCAAATTTATTAGAAATATAACGTTAAGATAAATTATGTTACGTCAATGTTTGTATAAATGAGTGAAATTTCAAGTGTTTAAATTGAGATTTATTTATAAATTATGTAAAATAAACTTATTGTACTTTAATATACTTTAACTTCCCGTTTTCAATGTAAATTTTTAGTGTTTAGGAACTTTTTTATTTAAAATCTGCAAATTCTGTTTTTATCAAAGTTTTCATTATTTTACAAATAAATAAATGGTAAAATATACTTATATTTCCATTAATTTGTTTCCTAAGCCCATAAATGTATAATAAAATAACGTTGAAAATAGGAATAGCGGGGAAAAAACTTAGTGAATGCAAAGCTTAAACAACCGATCACCAGGGGCGTGCGAAGGGAAAACTGCGTCAGGGGCAAAGTCACAATTTGGCACCCTCCCCTTTTTTTTTCTTATGACAGGCTAAAAATGACGCTGGCAGTATAAATTTGCGCCCCCTAAATTTCTGCGCCCGGGGCGACCGCCCCCTTTGCCTCCCCCTTTCGCACCTCCTCCATTCACCTCCCATCACTTTATTTTACCTATTATGATTATGACGTCACAAGAATCAGGAATACTGAATATTTACTTCTAAATCATGAGTAAAGGGAAAAGTCTTTCTGGTGGTAAATGCATCAGTGGTATAAAATAATTGAAGAATTTCATTAAAAAACATAAAATATAAACCAATAACTCAAAAAAGTTTTCAACTAAAATCGTACTACTAAAATTAAACCCTTGATAAAATTCAAAATATTTCGGAGATAGTTTTTTATGTTCACATGGCCATTGGTTAAAGTAGTTCAGTAAATTCAAAGAGATAGAATTATAAAATCAGCTTTATGAAATTTAAATTATGAAAAACACTTCAATTTTAACTGACAGAAAGTCATTTTAAGCTCAAACAGAAGGAGAAAAACTTTTGGGTTGATCCAAATCAGTGGCGCCAACTTTTGAAAAATATTGAGGTGGCTCAAAAATATCTTTGTAAAATAGTGCGGCCAGTTTGTTTTTCTTTGAAGGGTGGACAAATGGTGAAAGAAAGAATTTTAAGTCAAGCTATCATGTTTTAATAAATTTGCAATTTTATTAAATTATATTCTAATGCGTTTTTCCTCATAAAGACATTTATATTTATTGTATGTCATGATATCATGAACACGACGATAAATTGAATTTACAGAAAGTTAAATATGGAGCAAAACATTTCATTCATTTGGGATTTATGGGTGTATGTCGGAGAATTAAAAACATGGCCACTGGCAAAATAAATTCCCTCATAGCATGCATGGTCACAGTGACGTCACAATGACGTCACTGTGAGCCACTTTGGTCACATCTCATGTGACGAAAATGCCACCACTCAGTGACGTCACATTGTGATTGAAATGTGACTTTCTTAAATTTTTTTAGGAAATTACAAATATTCTTCAAAACATGTTATTTACTTTAAAAAACATGTTTCTGGTAAATTAAATATCGTCGCTTTTGTCATAGTTTCGTCACAATGTTTATGTCAAAGTAGTCACAAATGACACACTTTTCTGGTCACAATGTGACGTCACAAAAAAGCTCTAAAACGGCCATAACGACTTCACATTTTAGTCACTGTGACTTCACATTTTAGTCACTGTGACTTCACATCGACGTCACGTGACGTCACATCGACAAACGATGGTCACAAAGTCACAATGTGACTTCACAACGACGTTGCAATGACGTAACCATGTCTTACGGGTTGTATTCTAATAAGAAAAATGAATAATAATAATAAAAAAATAATAATGAAATAAATAACTAGAACAATGAAAATTGGGTACGTTATGATTAAAAATTATTGGGTGGGCTCGGGCCCATATAAGTTGGTGCCACTGATCCAAATGATTTTTCCAGGAGGAAACACGAAATAACTATAGTAAAAATCTTTCCTTAGCAAATAAGAAAAAAAAAAAAAAAAGAAAGAAAGAAAAAGAAAAAAAAAAGAAATATGGCGTTATGTCAACAAAAACCTTGACAATCGAAACCACCTTTAGATAAACAATTTTAGAACTACATCTCTTTCCCCGACAATTGAAAAACTTCGACCTTCTAAACACTTTTTTAAAAATTCTTCATCCTTCATCAAAACAAAGAAAAAGTTTACAAGAATAACGGTACTAACGGCGAACGAAGGCAACCCATGACGTGCTCGGTAAGTGAGTCAAAATAACTTTAAATAAATAAAAATAAAATAAAATAAAATAAACATTACTACAAACTACAAACGTACACACGGACAGCTAGATCAGTGACAACAATGAAATAAAACACTTTTTTATTTTTCCGATTTGCTACCTTTCTTTTTTTTATTTAATTTTTTTTTTCTGCTCTTCGTTCAGAAGTTCCAAGGGCAGTGGAGTGTGTTAGGTCACCTGGAAACCCGGATGTCGTGAAGAAATTAACAGGACTAGGAATGGCAACGGGTCTTCCATCCAATGGCGTGGAACGGTTGGACGCTTTTGAACTTTTGAATCGCGAACTTTGATGAAAAGGAATTAGCGTCAAGAGATTGTTTTATTTGGAAGCTATTTTTGTCATTGATGAGATGCGTTGAAAGAAAAAAAATGGTTGGAAAATTTTCAATAGGATTTCTTTAATTTTAAAATGTATTTCATATTAGTGATTTTTTAGATATATTTCATATGATTTCCTTTCAGATTTATACTTTTTCTTTTTAATAAAAATACCCTTTCTGTTTCCTTTGACCTCAGAAAAATTAGAACAACTCAAGAAGGTAAGGTTGAAGTTCCAATAGGGGAGAAATTATGGAACTCCGGGTGAGGATGAGATTTTAATGATGATTTTAATTTTTAGACTATTAAAAAATATTTATCATTTTCTACTTTATCTCAAAAAGATTTTCAAAGAACTGTTTTATACCATAAACTACACACTTGGGGGGGCGGGGGGAGATCCAAATTTAATATTTTTAAAACAATTAATTTGTCTTTTTTACACATACAAAAAAATTAAATGTTCCATGTCTTAATTTTCATTTTTTTAATTTTATTATATAAAAGTACTTTAAGAAAAAATAAAGGTGCATCATTTTTTAAAAATCTGATAGAAAATTACTTAAAAAAAAAAATAAGTAACTGGAAAGAAGCTATAAATTTCCATTGAAAAAATAAATCTTAACTTGCTTTATTATTAATTTGAGAATGTTCAGGGGACTGCTACAACATTCCCTTACATTGACCGAATGATTTTGTTAGTTCAATAGAATTTTATTGAACTAGTGAAATCATTTCGTTAGTTCCAACCAAATATTGGAACATTACTATATTAAACAAAAATTTAGTTATTTTAACTAAATAGTTTTTCCGTCTGCTATGATCTAGTTTATTATTTTTTCAAAGCTAAATGCTGCTATGTATAAATTTGCGCAAAATTGGGTATTAAATTTTTTTGTGAATATGAAGTAATGGATAAATTCCACACAATGGATAAAAGTCCACATTTTTTATCTCGCCAAAGTCCGCTGTAAAACACAAACAGGGCCGAAGTTAGAAGTGGTGTGGGGGAGGGGGCTTAAGAAAATGTAGGGGAAGCTCATATCGAAATTCATTTAGGGACTTTGAAACCTTTTCAAGAGTTGGCTCAAAATGATTTAAAAGGAGCTAAACCTTTCTCCCGCGCCCCCAGCACCCTCTTAGCTAGGGCCCTGATTCCTTATCTCGCCAAAGTCCACTGTAAAACATTTTTATACGTTAATAGCAAAATCAAAAATTCGCATTTTTGGTTTATTTTTGGTCAACCCTTCAAATCTATCATTCCATAAAATCTTCCGGAAGGTGGGGGGGGGAGTAGCGAATTCCTCACTGATTAAAAAGATTGGAGAAATTCAAGGATGAAGAATCACAAACAACGCAGACGATATAAACTTATAATTCAGAAAACGTTCTCTCCTGAAATTGCTCTACTAAATCCTTGATCGTAACTAACATCGAACAATAGTAAATTTTGTCTCAAAATGCAATCGGTTATTTTCTATTTCTTGTGTGCACCAGACAAATTATAGAGATTTTTTTACAATAAATTTATTTAACAGTTTTGAACGCGATCTCAGGGAAAAACTAGTTTACCGACCTTGATAAGTATCTTTTTGTAAGTGGTTATGGGTCTTTTCGCAAATAAAGTACTGTTCTTTCTGTTTAAATTTATGAAAAGGTGAAACAAAAATCAAGTAAAAAAAGCTGATCAGGTTGGTTTTTGAATATCCGTTATTTTAAGATAATTTTGTAATTGTTTAATGTAAAGCAAGAGAAAAATTTCGATGGAAGGAAGTGAAAAAGATTTTTAATGACTCCAAAAATGATTTATTTTTTCATTTTTTATTTTGCATAAAAAACGATAAATAAATTTATATAAAAGGAAAATTCTGAAAAATATAATTTAGTTTTTGTACTTATTTAATTTTTAACGATAGGAAGAAAATGCAAGTAAGTGAATTGATTAAAAATATGTAAAATTTTTGCTTAGTTTCTTACATTAGCTAGCCTCTTCAACTTAAAACTTCAACTTTCGCTTAAAACAAAAGCCAAAATTACACCCAATTTTTTTTTATAAGTGCATGGATTTCTGCTAGCACTATTCAGATACATCACAGTGTCCTATATTACCAATAAATGTGCTATAAGTTTAAAGATGGAGGAACCATGTGACTTTGAAAATGGAACATTTCCAAGATGGATGACATAAACAATTTTCCAACGACTTCACGTCAATGTATGTGAATAATACAAATTTTTGAGTGAATTAAAAACAAGATATTGCATTTTTTATAAACTATAATGTTTCAAGAATGATTTGGAGTTGTTTATAAATGTTGTTCATATGTGCATGGATGTGAAAAACATCTGTAAATATGTAGTACCCATTTGGGTACAATGGGTCTTAACTATACATTTCCAGCTAAAGAAGCTATTTTTCTGCGTAACTATTGTGTACACTTGGTTGTTAAACTTTTTTTTAGGAACGAATAAATTATTTAATTTAGTCTTACATAAACAATTTAAAATGACTTTTTCATTTTTTAAAATAATATGAAGTAATATACTGAATTTACTGCTAAAATATGTCATAATTTTTAATAACTTTAGAAATTTTTAACACGTTTTGAAAGGTTGTATAGTTGTACAAGCCCGCATGTATTAGTAAAAAAAAGTCTATAATAAATGATACTTTATTAGAAGATTATTATTAAAAGGTATGTAGTATATGTATAGTGGTATGCGTAGTAGTATGTGTATATTATCTGTGGCTTCCAGTAATAATCAGGTAAGGCACATTTTTAATATTTTGAGTAATTAACGTTCAAAGTTTTTAAATGTCTTTTTATCATTACTTTTATAAAATATATTAGAACTTAAAATTTTCATTACAATCAATTAGGATATAAGAGCTTCTCTTTTTTTGCCAAAATAGTTATATAAAAATATTTTTTATTAATTGAGAACCAATTAAAAAAAATTTCAATTTTTAAATGAAAATTTATAGTCGCCCTATGACGGGAAGTATTCAAAATTTTTTTTCAGTAATATGGTAGATTAAATCACTCTTTTAAAGCTACATTTTCCCAAATTATCTCAATTTTTTCAAAAATGTGCCATACCTGGTTATTACTGGAAGCCACAGATGCATCAGATACACAGATAGATGTATGCATTACAATTATTACAAGATGTGTGTAATATTTTTGCGCAATACATAGCTTTAGGTAAAAAATCATTTAAGTTGTTTAAATTGATATAACTTTTAAACAATAAATAGTTTTATTTTTGTGTAACAGAATTGGTTTTATTTGTTTAAAAAATGACATTTTTACTCAATTGCGACCTGATGTACCCATATGGGTACATAAATTTTAACTATTTAAAAATTTTAAAAATAAAAAACTAATTTTCTTTTCTTTTTTCTAAGCCTGAAAGCACCATAATTTACTAATAAAATAATTTTTCTATGCAGCAGATTTTTCTCGGGACTGAAGAGGCTAGTGCAACAAGGGAAAAAAATGTAAAGCATTTTTTTAATTATCCTTGTATAATTTCTTAATTGGTTTTTTAACGTATAATCTTAAATTAATTAATTTTAAACTATTATTTGATAAAATGATTTTTTATTACACATTTCATTTTTTATTTATAGTTTATTTGGCTCTTTTTAACTTTTTAAGTTTTTAACTGTTTTATTGTTGAAGTTTTACAGCTATTTGGCTTGTTTTGGTGTGCGATTCTTGACGCATTCTTAAATCTATTCGCATTTTTAATTTATTTTTTGATTTCCTTTTCCAAATCTACTATTTTCTAAAGTCTTTCGGAAGTGGGGGTGAGAAGCGAATTTCTCGCCGATTAAAAAGATAGAGGAAATTCATGGAATGAAGAATCACAAACAACGCAGACGATATAAACTTATAACTCCCAAAACGTTCTCTTCTGAAATTGCTCTACCGAATCCTTGATCGTAACTAACACCGAACAACAGCAAATTTTGTCTCAAAATGCAGTCTGTTATTTTCTATTTCTTGTATGCACCAAACAAATTATAAAGATTTTTTTACAATAAATTTATTGAACATTTTTGCATGCGATCTCAGAAGCAAACTAGTTTACCGACCTTGATAAGTATCTTTTAGTAAGTGGTTACGAGGTTTTTCGCAAATAAAATACTGTTTTTTCTATTTAAATTTATGAAAAGTTAAAACATACATAAAGAAAAAATTCATCAGGTTGGTTTTTGAATATCCGTTATTTTAAGATAATTTTGTAGTTGTAACAAAATTTTGTAATTGTTTAATGTAAAACAAGAGAAAAATTTCGATGGAAGGACGTGAAAAAGATTTTTAATGACTCCAATAATGATTTTTTCTGTTTTAATTTAGCATAAAAAATGATAAAAAAAAATTATATGAAAGGAAAATTCTGAAAAATTCAATTTTATTTTTGTACTTATTTAATTTTTAACAATTTAAAGAAAATGCAAGTAAGTGAATTTATTAAAAATATGTATAATTTTTGCTTAGTTTCTTACATGAGATAGTGCAACAAGGAAAAAAATGTAAAACATTGTTTAAATTATCCTTTTATAATTTCTGAATTGATTTTTTAACGTATAATCTTAAATTAATTAATTTTAAACTATTATTTGATAAAATGATTTTATTTCATTTTTTATTTATAATTTATTTGCCACTTTTTAATTTTTGAAATGTTTTATTGTTGCTGTTTTACAGCAATTTGGCCTATTTTGGTGTGCGATTCTTGGCGCATCCTTAAATCCATTTCGCATCCATTCACATTTTTAGTTTATTTTTTGGTTTCCTTTTCCAAAGCTACCGTTTTCTAAAGTCTTTCGAAGTGGGGAGGAGGGGGGGGTAAGAAGCGAATTTCTCATTTATTAAAAAGATGGCCGAATTTCGCAGATGAAGAATCACAAACGACGCAGACGATATAAACTTATAATTCAGAAAACGTTCTCTCCTGAAATTGCTCTACTAAATCCTTGATCGTAACTAACATCGAGCAATAGTGATGGGCGATTCTGGAAATTTTGAGAATCGATTAAAATCGATATCGTATAAAACAACATCGATCATAATAAGAATCGATTTCTCAGTTCTAGAATCGATACTAGAATCGATATTTCGATATTCAGGTTCACACAGAGAAGATCCAAATTACTAATTTCAAAACTTAGACAATCAGCAGGACCGTAATTACCGCCTCCCACCCACCCCCATCCCAATTTAGGGAGGCACAGAATTAAGCTATTGCAGATTTTAGAGTCGGATAATCAGAATTTTAAATTTTAAAATGATTGTCACTTATGGTTGTCACTTACACAAAAACTTTGACAAATTTGAGAGACATAACTCAACTAATAACAACACTGAGTAACTTGGAATTAAATAGAGGATAAAGAGTGCCAAGAGCGTGTAACTAGGATGGGGAACAAAGAGTATAGACAAAAAAAACTTTATTTTTCTAATGCCAACCAAATGTTACACGAGATAGTTTGGAAGAACAAAAAATATGACCCATTCCCAAGGGGGCAGGTAAACCCCACTCTTGACGGAAAGGCGACCATAGCCCAAATGTATCTTTTGTCGAAGTTTCAAAATGAGGATTTACAATAAAATAGAACGAGAATTGGACATTTTAAAAATTGCATGCATACTTTGAACGGCCCATTTAGTAAAGATTGGCGAGGAAGGGAGGGGGGGCGAGGGATTAGAACGGACGAACTTAAAAAAACATAATTAACTAATAACCCAAATAACTGAGCTTCTAAACAAAAATATAGTATTTAACTTAGTGTTGAATTCATGGGGTGGCCTGCGGGGAACATGCACTCTTTGAAACTATAAAAAGTGCCAAGAGCATGTAACTAGGTGGAGAGAGGGGTAGTAACAGAAAAAAACGAGGAGATAAAAGCTTTATAACGATATGTTACATGAGATGGTGTGGAAGAAACAAAAAATATGCCCCCCACCCAGGGGGGGGGGCATATTTCCCAAACGGACAGAAGGGCGACCCCGGCCAAAATGTATCTTTTGTTGAGGTTTAAAATATGGATTTATAACAAAATAGAACGAGGATTAGACTTTTTTGAAATCGCAGTCATAATTTGAACGAACCTGCAAGTTAAGATTGGTAAGGAAGGCGGGGGGGGGGGGGGGGCGGTAGGACGGGCGAACATGGAAAAAAAAATAGTGGCACTCTGAGAGTGCCGATAGAAGTGAAATTTTGAACAATTACGTGTGTATTTTTTGAATCGTTAGGATATATAATTTTGAATCGCCAGGAAATACTATTAAATGAATAAAAAAAGGTTCTATAATATTAAAGAATATATAAATATCTATAAAAAAACCGCGCGATACCATATGTCCAACTATTGTAGCTAACTCACTATAACTACTTTCTTACATTTTAAAACGCGATAAATATACCAACCAAAATTAGACCATACTATCGATATCTTAATCCTTATCCAAATAAATCATTTTGTATTAATGCCTGTTACAATATCTGTAGATTACTTTTTGAATTACTCGAATCGGACATTCCATTCAAAAGATATTACGAATCTAAAGATGACAATCTAAAGAAATAATTGCGCTGCTGAGTACTCGGTGGCCAATAAGCTTAGGGATTACGTATGCAATCAAACGATTGCGGGCTCGAACCCCAATTTCGCTGATATGTATCAATTTTTTTTTTTTTTTTTTTTTTGGGGGGGGAAGAAGTTTGAAAAATTAAAATTTTAACACATTATGGGTCCGTAACGTGACCTGAAATGATGGGAGAAAATTTCTTATGCTAGATTTGTAATGTATGAAGCATAAGCTTTCAATAGACATATTGTATCAAGAAATGAGAAAAAACCCCTCTGCCCCACCAAAAAAGGTCCTATAGGGAAAACCGGGAAACTGGAATAGAAAAAAAAAAAAAAAAAAAAAAAAAAAAAAAAAAAAAAAACGGCGAGAAATAGTTAGCTATATTAGAATTTTTCTCATCACTGTAACTCCTATAGAAACAAAGTTATAGCCTTTTAAAGATTGAAATGAAGTGAAGAAATAAGCAAAATTAGGTGAGTGATCGACAGAGGGGGGGGGGGGTCCACAGCTCTGGGGGTGCCATGTAGCTTAAACTTTTAAGTTAAAAATGGTAGAGAATTAAATGAGCGAAATTTTAAGGTGTATATTGGGGGAGGGTGCAAGCCCCCCCCCCTCAATTTTTTTTTGTTTCTTTTGAAGAAACAAAAAAACATGCCCCCCGGCGGGGCGCAGATAAACCCCAAACGGGCGGAAGGGCGACCCTTTATTTATCTTTTGTCAAGGATTTAAAATGTGGATCTAAAATAAAATAAACCGAGAATTGGACATTTTTAAAACAGTATGCATATTTCGAACGGCCCTGTAAGTTAAAACTGACGCGGATGGGGGGGATTAGAAGAGGCGAGCGTGAAAAATAAAACATAATCAACTAATACTTCAAATAACTGGACTTCAGAAAAAAAAAATATACATATTACAAATTTAAAATTTTTTCGCCAAAACTAACCTTTATACTATCTTAATTTTCTTATAATAATATTCCGTACTTACTTCAAATTATTAAATTAAAATCTTGTTTCTAAATCTAATCTGTTAATCTGTATGCAGACGATATAAATTCTTAATTTTCCTTAAAAAACATTATTCCAGTATGCGTAAATTTAAAAAGATGGCTCTAAATTAAAAATATTCTTAATTAAAACTTTATTTCTTAATATTCCAAATAAAACTGATTTCTTCTATGTTTTTATCAACCCTTTTTAAGAAAGTCTTATTAAATTTATTCCAAAACCATACCTTTCAAAAAATATCATTATTTTATTTTATCTATTTATTTATTTTTCCGCCGTCAACGATAATTTGCATATTAATAAATTCATTTCTTTTCTTTTTCTCTTAAAATTAATCATGTATAAAAATCGTCTGCCTAAGATATTTAAAATTCTGAGTCAATTATAAATTGGTTAAATAATATTTTTTTTTAAATAAATTTATCGTCTGTTTAAAATAATCTCGTAGCTGGACAAGAATTCTGTTTACATAAAAAGAATGATGGTTTGAGGTTACCGAATGTTCCAGAACTTTCTTTTCAGTTTAAAAGGGGGAAGTCTCGAGATGAAAGGGGAATTCTTCTGAAGATTTCTTGGGTTGCTTCTTCGATGAGGACAGCTCGCTGAAATAATGATGGAATTTTTGCAACAAGGAGCTTTTCCTTCCTCATTATCACGAATTTAATAAATGAATTTACAGCAGCCCATGACTAATTATTGGATCTTCTACATTTATTTATTATTTTTGTTTTTTCCCTCGCTTGACATGACTGCGTGTTTCTTTTTAACCAGTGGAAATAATTCGAGTTCTCCTTAAATCGTCACAACTAATCGAAAAGTCGACAGGATAGGTAATGCCTGTGCTAATGCCTGTTTCGGATTTTGAAATGAATCTACTGAAGAAGTAAAATGCTATGTAAATGAATCTACTGAAACGAAGTGATGACAAAAATATGAATCGCCGAAAATTTTACCCGCCATGGTTGAAAGTGTTATTAAGCAAGAATTGCCATTATCTTTTGATTCCTCGAGTGAATGTAACAGAGGAGATTTTAATGTTAAACAGCTTTCTGTCCGAGTGGTTTGAAAGATTTCTTCTAAATATCTCGTGAATTCCTGAGGCCTGATATTCCACCTTTTTGCTGTTTATGTGTAACTGATGACTCAAGATAATCAGGGTCATAATGACAAGAAAAAAAAAAAAAAAAACTTTTAGAGACAACTGAACGCAGATTACTACTTACTTTCATAATTTTCGTTATTCCTGTCTCCCCTAGGATCAGCTTGAAAATTTCTCCTTATCCGTGAGTTATTTTTAGATGTATTTAATTATTATGTGTATCCTTTTTACTGTATTTGTGTAGATAGTTCTTTGTTTGTAAGGTTTATTTATTTGTTTGTTTATTTTTCTGTGAGCCTTATTTATTTATCTTTTTATCTAGTTATGAGTCTTATTATTATTATTACTATTATTATTATTACTTGTTGGAGTGAAAACATGTTTGTTCTTAAAAATTTAATTGAGGAGTATGATGTTCTTAAGATATTTACTGTTACTTATTAAGAGTATTATGATATTTTTATGCACGTTTAAAGATAAGTTCGTAATAATAATGAAGTATAAAAGAACTCAGAAGCTCAAGTTATTTTTTAAAAGGTACATTTTCTAATTTATTGATATTGTTTGTTATCAAGAACTATTCTCAGAATACAGTATTTTCATGATAATGTTCCTACAACTAAACATTTGAGCTGAAAATTAAATTAACATTTATGTTTTTTCCTTTATTTGTTAGAATTTCTAGTGACAGTGAGCTTTGGTTCCCGGATTCTTATAATTTATTTAAATTCAGTAAGAATATGGAACTGTGCAAGGCTGTTGCTGGAATTTTGACTGATAAATGTGATTAATTTTTTTTAGTAAATTTTGTGGTTTTAAGTAAGGAATTACCTATAATTAAAATTTTGAATCTGTTTATGATTTATAAAATAATAGAATTAAAAAGTTGATCACAATTTAAGGTATAACTATGATATTTACAATTTCTATTTTTATTAGATAAAATTTCTGGTTAAAGTTAGCAGCTAAATATAGTTATAATTTTCACGATAATTTTGATTAAGATTTTTAAAATGGGGGGTAATGGTTTTGTGTGAGACAATTAAAATGTATACAACTCCAGTAGACAAAGCCCTCAAAATTGCGAAAGCGCGAACTCATGAATTTTACCTTAAAAGTAAAAGACTCTATGATCGAAATTTTGTTGAATGCCCATTAAAAATACAAGACTCTGTAATTTATGAAGAATTTAAATACCCTAACACTCGAAAATTAGAACCTACTTTCTCTGGACCATATAAAATTATAAATAAACTTTCTGATGTAACTTATGAAATAGATAAATTTAATTATGAGACAGGACAGAATTCCGTTATTGTGCATGTTTCTAAATTAAGACCCTATTTTTCACCCGAAGATTTTAAACTGTTTCATGAGCAACCCAAAAAACAAACAAAACCTCAGATACAATCACCATAATTTTCAACATCAGCAGGTATGTTCTTGGAGGCCTACAAGAATATTACTTGTTTTGGGGAGTTTTTGGGGTTAAATTGGGCACCTTATGCAGGCATAAGGTGAACACTTTGATTGTAAAAGCTTTCAAATTGATGTTGATAAATTAATTTTAAGGGTGTTTAAGTCTAACTATATTTACTCATGTATTTGACATTAGTATTATTCTATTTATTCCGCAGATATTTATGTTATAACAGTATAAAATCTAATGATTCTACTCAAACCTATAACATAATATGTGATTTTCAGTGATTGTGAAAACTAGATATTAAAAGTTTTTCAAAAAAAAAAAGCACACTATTTTTATTTCCATTTCTCAATTAAGAATGACAACTTTCATTCCTATTGTATTTTATTATTAAAGTTTATAAACCATGTGTGGATAAAACATTATTCTACATTTGGCAGTGAAAACTTATAACCAAATTTGACAATTTTGTAAAAGAGTATCAGAGAGGAATTATTGTAAGGAAATACTGGTTGAGAGTCCATTTTCTAAATAGTTAGATTTAATTTTATTTGGATTTTGGAATTATTATGATTTTTTTTATTTATGCTTTCGGCTAGAAAAAAATTCTTTCTTATGCTATTAGAAGATAAGAAAATTATTTAGTTGCTATGTAATTATTTTTATCCTCAACCAATATTTTCCCTATCAATAATAAACAAATAGTGATATTTTCTTTTGATTATACTCTTGTTTTACTATTATTATTATTATTATGATTTCTATAATGAAGTTTAGTATTAATTATACTCTTATTGAAAAATATTAGGATATGGAGTCTTATTATACTATTACTTATTATTGTTGTTATTGTTATTATTTAAATTTTTCTATATTATTTATTATTGATATTTAGAGTGATGCTATTTATTATTGAAAAATTGATATATTACTGAAAGATGTTGGATCCAACATAACATTAAAAACAAAGATTAAACTAGATTTGGAGATCTTTAATTAAAGAGACTGTATTCAGTGAACATTGGAAAAGACTTTTATACACAATGGAAAGACTTATTTCATTTAAAGGACTTATTTAAAATAAACTATGCATTAAGTCATTGTAATTATTTAAACTTCCATGAGAACGAATTTTTATTGTTTTTATTATATTTTTATCTCTTGCTTATTAATATTCATAACTTATTTACTGTTATTATATGTATTTATCTCCTATGCACTTACAAATGGTAAGTGATGTTGAAACATTATTGTATTTCTTTCAGGGAAATGCTCCTACCTAAATTTAATTCAGAATTATTTTCTCTTAACTACTTTATTTTAATCGCTAATATTTTTTATATTGCGTTAATTTTCTTTTCTTCCATCTCTTGGCTTCCTGAGTTTGACAGTTTTATTCCAAAATTTAACTTTTCTAAATTATTATATTTCTGTTGTCTGAACTTGTAGTTTTATTTAACTATCAATTTCATACAAAGTCTTGGGGAGGGGGGATAATATTACAAATTTAAAATTTTTTCGCCAAAACTAACCTTTATACTATCTTAATTTTCTTATAATAATATTCCGTACTTACTTCAAATTATTAAATTAAAATCTTGTTTCTAAATCTAATCTGTTAATCTGTATGCAGACGATATAAATTCTTAATTTTCCTTAAAAAACATTATTCCAGTATGCGTAAATTTAAAAAGATGGCTCTAAATTAAAAATATTCTTAATTAAAACTTTATTTCTTAATATTCCAAATAAAACTGATTTCTTCTATGTTTTTATCAACCCTTTTTAAGAAAGTATTATTAAATTTATTCCAAAACCATACCTTTCAAAAAATATCATTATTTTATTTTATCTATTTATTTATTTTTCCGCCGTCAACGATAATTTGCATATTAATAAATTCATTTCTTTTCTTTTTCTCTTAAAATTAATCATGTATAAAAATCGTCTGCCTAAGATATTTAAAATTCTGAGTCAATTATAAATTGGTTAAATAATATTTTTTTTTTAAATAAATTTATCGTCTGTTTAAAATAATCTCGTAGCTGGACAAGAATTCTGTTTACATAAAAAGAATGATGGTTTGAGGTTACCGAATGTTCCAGAACTTTCTTTTCAGTTTAAAAGGGGGAAGTCTCGAGATGAAAGGGGAATTCTTCTGAAGATTTCTTGGGTTGCTTCTTCGATGAGGACAGCTCGCTGAAATAATGATGGAATTTTTGCAACAAGGAGCTTTTCCTTCCTCATTATCACGAATTTAATAAATGAATTTACAGCAGCCCATGACTAATTATTGGATCTTCTACATTTATTTATTATTTTTGTTTTTTCCCTCGCTTGCCATGACTGCGTGTTTCTTTTTAACCAGTGGAAATAATTCGAGTTCTCCTTAAATCGTCACATACATATATATAAAGATTTAACCTAGTGTCGAATTAATGGGGTGGCCCGCCGGGGATTAGCCTCCCCCCCAGAAGTTATGAGATTTTGTGCTTTTTAATGCACAAATTGCGATTTCCCCTCTCTTACAAAGCTGTAAAACATGATGGCTTCCTCCGGAGTCGCAGAAAAATACCTGCATTCAACACTGATGTAGCCTAAAAAAAAAAAAAAAAAAAAAAAAAAAAAAAAAAAATCGAAATCGAATCTAAAGATCGAAATCGAATCTAAAGATCGGCATCGAATCTAAAGATCGAAACCGAATCTAAAGATCGACATCGAATCTAAAGATCGACATCGAATCTAAAGATCAAAATCGAATCTAAAGATCGACATCGAATCTAAAGATCGAAATCGAATCTAAAGACCGATCTTACGGGCAGAATTCATTTTACATTTTTATTTTCTTTTGTAACTTTACAAGAAGGGAGTATTAGATTCGTGAAAAATTTTCACTTCCCGTTTTTGATGGATTTATATATTTTAGAAGGTCTTTAAAACGATTTCATGGTTTTTAAGAAATATCTGTCTGTGTGTGTGTGTGTCTGTCACTCTGTGAGTCTGTATACGACAAAAATTTCTGACCGTTCTATCTCAAGACAAATGCACGGAATTCCACAAAACTTTAGATTTAGTTTGACCTTGATATAAACTGAATCTAATTAATTTTTGGTGCATATAGCCTAACAGGTGGAGCTGCTATGCTGCATTTTTTGCGATTTGCGCAACAGCTATATCTGAATAATGAATGAACGGATTTTCATCACATTTTAGATCCAGTTAGTCCTTGACATGAATTGGTGTTTTTTGCATTTTGATGTATATAGCTTCTCAGATGGCGCTGCTATACTGAATTTTTCACAATTTCCATTCAGCGCCATGTGAAGGGGGGCGGGGGGCGAAAGGAAGCGGTCGTTCCGAGCACGGAAATTTAGGGGGCGCCAAATTTTTACTACTAACATCACTTCTAGCCTATCACAAGAAAAAGTTAATAAGGGGGGGGGGGGCTAAATTGGAACTTTGAACCGGGCGCAGTTCTCTTTTCGCACGCCCCTGTTTTCATTTTAGCTTTATCTCAAGAACTAATGCACGGACTTTCATAAAAATTTAGATTCAATTAGTCCTTGATATTATTTGATGCTAATTATATTTTCGTGGAAATCGCTTAAGAGATGGCGCTGCTATACTGCATTATTCATGATTAACGCAATAGCGCTATCTCAAGAACGAATTTTCATCAAAATTCAGATTCAGTAAATCTCTGACAGAGATTAGTCTTATTTAGCTCTTGGTGTAAATTGCCCTATAGGTGGCGCTGATATGCTGCATTTTTTATGATTTCACAATAGCTGTATCTCGCGCTTTATGGATTTTCCTCAAAATTCAGATTCAAGTGGTACTTAATAAAAATTGATCCTGATCAATTTTTGGTGTACCATCACTCAACAAAAAACGCTATTTTGCAGGGGGGGGGGGGGGGAGTCTGAGGTTTCTTTAATTCTTCTATCTTAGAAACTAATACACTGAAATTTTGGAATTGGCACATCCGTCTATTTTATCTTCGACTTTTGAAGGAAAATGAAAATTATATTACCTTCAGAGAAATCGATTAAAAATTTTAAAGTATCGATTAAATCGAGTTGGCCGTACTATCGATTAAATCGATTTAAAAAATCGAAATCGCTCATCACTATCGAGCAATAGTAAATTTTGTCTCGAAATGTAATCCGTTATTTTCTATTTCTTGTATATACCAGACAAATTATAGAGATTTTTTACAATAAATTAACATTTTTGAATGCGATCTCAGAAGAAAACTAGTTTACCGACCTTGATAAGTATCTTTTAGTAAGTGGTTACGGGGTTTTTCGCAAATAAAGCGCTGTTCTTTCTGTTTAAATTTACGAAAAGTTGAAATATACATAAAGAAAAAAGCTGATCAGGTTGAATTTAAAACATCCGTTGCTTTAAGATAATTTTGTGGTTGTAATTCAATGTAAGAAAGAGAAAATTTGGATGGAAGGACGTGAAAAAAACTTTAATGACTCCAATAGATTTTTTTTTTTCAGTTTTAATTTAGCATAAAAAATGATTAAAAAAAATAATGTAAAAGGAAAATTCTAAAAAATTAAAGTTTATTTATTTATTGTTTTATGTTTATATTTAACGATTGGAAGAAAACGCAAGCAAGTGCATTTATTAAAAATTGTATAATTTTTACTCCGACTCTTTTATGAGATAGTGCAACATGGAAAAAATGTAAAACATTATTTAAATTATCATTCTATAATTTCTGAATTGATTTTTAAGTTAAATTACTTTTTTCGTAAGTTAATTAATATTAAACTATTAATTGATAAAACGAATTTTTTTTTAATATTACATGTTTTATTTTTTATTAATAATTTATTCTCCACATTTTAACTTTAGAAATGTTTTACTGTTACAGTTTTATAGCTATTTGGCCTATTTTGCTGTATTTGATGCATCCTTAAATCATGATGCTTCAACTCGCATACTATTGTATGAGTTACATATAACATTTAGCGATTTATCCCTTGTGACAAATAAACTGAATAATGCCTCAAAGTAAATGTATTAATTTATAATTCAGTTTTCAAATGTTGCATTGTCATCAGAGGCACGAGTAGTGAACACATATAACATGTAACATATATTAGCATATCAGAAAAGGAGTTAAAAACAGAGTTTAACACAAAAAAAAAAATTTTTTCTATTGAAAAAACTGTATTTTTTACAAAAGAAACTATTTTACAGAAAAGTTAGAGATATTTTCTGTAAATTACAAAGTTTTGTACTGGCGCCAATCTTTTTTTTTTTTTTTTTTTTTTTTTTTTTTTTTTTTTTTTACAGTGTAGCTTTATTTTAGAAGCGAGAGGGAATTTGGATAATTTGTCATTAATTTTATATTCAACAGACCAAAATTATCATCAAAACTTTAATATGCGTCGGTTTCAAGTCTGCAAATACTGCTATAAAGTGTCCAAAAAGCCGAAAAATAAAAAAAAGGTCATTTTCTTAAAATCAGTACACTTTCTCGCTTCAAAAATGTCATGGGAGCCAGCATTTGAGTCTTTGCCTCAAGATTCCATATAGGATTAAAGGGCTCTGAACGTTGTTGCAGAGAATTGCGGACAAGGTTCGTGTAAAATTGGAAATTACACGCGTCTCTCCACATGGTAAATCTTTTTTTTTTTTTTTTTACTGTATTATATTAAAAAAAAAAAAAAAAAAAAAAAAAAAAAAAAAAAAAAAAAAAAACATGTTTATATTTTATTAAAATTACTTCGTGTTTGTATGTTAAATAAATAAGGTTTTCATTTTGACCACAGGAAATATGAATAAAAACCATTTATAAAACTGTGAGGTGAAAAGCAACTTCTACTTTTGAGTCTTTTGTGGTTTGACAAAAAATTTGAAAGTGAAATCATGAAGTAATGTTAAACTACTGAAATTAGGCTTTATTATACTTGATAGTCTTTTGTTATTCTTAAAAGAATAATGTGTAAAAGGGCGATAATAGTTACTGGAAAATAATTGTGATTGCTACTGCACCTTTCCTAAAGGTATATTATGACCTATGACACCAAAATATGGTTTAAGCGAAATTCCCATGTAATAAATTATAGGAAATCCCATACCTTCATAACCCCAAAACTTCTGTAATTTCTGTGTAATATATATAATTCCATTATTATTTTTTAAAATTTCTTATTTAATTATACTGCATGATTAGTAACAAAAAGAACTAGCTCAGGGTCAGTAGGCATTTATTTATCATATGAGACGGTTTTTACACAGGTTTTTACAATCATTTGAAAATAAACATTTCCAACTGTTTTTACCACATAAAATATGCATATGTATTTATTAAAAACAACTTTAGACTAGGCGTATGAATAGACACATGTTCTGACTCTGAGAATAAAACAATAGTTTTTAAAAGCTCTAACTAGATTTGTATGTATGTACTGGGATTGGGGAGTAAAATAACAGAGACGATCATTTAATTGTCGCTATAATATAGTCCTATTAAGACTATACGTATATATGTACGAAATAAATTAATTTTATGAAACTAGATAGACAATAGAAACACGAAAAATATAGTAAAATAATAATTATTATTGCAATACAATAAATTGTATTTTCATTGGAGCAATAAGAGCGAAATTATAAGAACGGAACAGATTATTTTATGTAATAAAAATTTTGCACATCAATCGCGCCTTCTTTGCATTTAATAATTCCACTGCAGGGTTTTGACATAAATTTTACAATGTTTCGAATTTGATGAAATGACAAAATACGCCATGCTTCACAAATGATGGATTTTTATTCTGATTTCGAAGTTTTCTGCGCCATTTGATCATATTTTCAGGGCTGTCACAAGCGACTATTTTTTTTTTTTTTTTTTTTTTCAATTTTAACACCACTTTTTCACAACAGAAATCCTTAACACATCCTTTGATATCAAATTGAAAAAAGTACTTTAAAATTTATACTAGAAAAATACTGGTTCAAACTAATCTAAAATTAGTTGCCTGTGTCAGTTCCATATTCTCGGTTAGAGGTCTGCACGGGCCGAAATTTCCAGGCCCGGTCCCAGCCCGAAAGTTAAAATCTTGGCCCGGGCCCGGCCCGAACGAAAAAAATATTGGCCCGACCCGGCCCGGAAGTTAAAATTTTGGCCCGAGCCCGGGCCGGCCCGAACGAAAAAATTATTGGCCCGACCCGACCCGGCCCGGCCCGAAAGTTAAAATTTCGGCCCAAACCCGGCCCGACTACTAACTCTAAAGGAAGAGTTCAGACCAAAAAAACTTATCTTAGTCTTTTTCTTCTATTCTTTGTCTTCATGTTTATAATAATCTCTATTTATGCAGAAGTGCCACAGGCTGCGATTTTTACGCTTTTAATGATCCTTTGTTTGTTATATGTAAATGTTTCAATTATCATTAGTATTATTAATACATTAAAAAAATTAAAAAATGGTATATGGTAAAAGTAAAATCTTCTAAGGCATTGGAAAGAAAAAAATACGTTTTCTTCTTAGCAGATGTAAATGTTAAATATATATATTTTTTCGCGTATTGTTGTATTAATTTTGCATAAATGAACAGTTTTAAAAAAATTTGCTGTTTTCAGTTTAAACAAAAATTCCGTCATAATCATGTTTTTTTTTTTTTTTTTTTTTTTTTGTTTGTTTTTTTTTTAATTCTATTTTAAGACGCCTAATAATCTACGATTCTTTAAAAAGGATAAATTCTAATGTTTAATTGTAGAATAATGACGACTTAAAAGTATATGTCTATTTTGCAAAAATTTTGGACCAAGTCTATTTTGGACCAAGCCAAACTTTACTGATTTATGAACAGACTTTTCCACGTCGAGAAAAAGATTTTCATATGGGAAGATTCAACAGGAACTGATTATTTTGGTCCGTGAAGACTAGAAAGAACGAAATTAGTCTCGGCTTCGTACGGAAAAAATAAGTTAGGCTCGGCCCGGCCCGATACTCCAGGGAAAAAAAAGGCCCGATCCCGGCCCGAAGAGATTAGTGACTAGGCCCGTCCGACCCGGCCCGAAGAGATTAGTGACTAGACCCGTCCGACCCGGCCCGAGTCTTCAGAAGCAAGGCCCGGGCCCGACCCGTGCAGACCTCTATTCTCGGTAGCTATTGTTTTCTTCATGGGATTTAGATCCGGACTATTGACAAACCAATCAAGTGTGAATATGTAATCATATTCAAACCACTTCTTGATGTGATATGTAGAATAAATTGAAACATTTTATTTCGGATCTTTCGGATTCAGGAAGTTTTTGCTCTCCTTATTGTCAAAAGTTGAAAACATTTGCGAACTAAACTATTGTGCTCAGTATCGCTTTTAAATGCTAATGCTAAATTATATGCAAAAACATCCACCAGTCACGAGCCGCGGTTTCGAAATATTTACTGTGTTTTATCATTCGGATTCAGGGTAAATTTAGCAAAATATATATTTTGAAAAATATTAAAAATTTATGGACATGTTTTTTAAATTATTGCTTTAATATTAATGGGGACATTGAGTTTTTAATTTTAACACAAGGATTTGTGCATTTTCATACCAAGCGCGAACTGATTTCTTTGTTTTTGAGTCGTTCTCGTTACTATCATTTTGTACCCAATTGTATACATAAGAATAAAAGAATAATGAATCATCCTGCACGTGAAATGAATTTTCAAAGTCTAACCCTTTGAGTGATCTGCCCGTATTTTTTCGTTTCCCAAAATAATTTTAATCTGCTGTAGACAAAAATATTTTATACACAATTATATTTTAAGATGTATATCAAAGAGGCATGGGTTATGTTATATTTTAAAAACAAGCAGGAAAAGCAAATTGTAATTAAGATTACTTTTATAAGCATTTTTATGAAAATTTAGGATTGCCCTCAAGACACTCGGAGGGCTAAAATACATTTTGGGAAAGGACACCACTTTCTCAGAATCCCTAAAAGTAATGACATTCAACCAAAAATAATTCTTCTCATTTTATTTTCCAGAAATTTTTCACGCACGACCTTTCTTCATATACTAATACCGGAAGACACCTCGACATAAAACTTAATAGTATCATTCCTCCACATTCATAAAACCTTAAAAAGAGTTTTTCTGTAGATTTTTCCCTCCTAAAAAAATCCTCTTTCTCTACACAATGTGTAATTCAGTTAATCCCCCAATATAGACATAAAAATCCAGCTTCTTCGCGAAAATATACAGCGCCAGGCATCTCATAATTTACCTTCCCAATAACCGTTGTGTTTCCCCATCACGTCTCCCCGTAAACATAAAAATTTGGATGACCATGCGACAAACTTTGGGTGTTATACACGTTACGTACCTGGCCAAAATCTTAGACTCCGTTCACATTGCAATGCTCTTACCTTTAAATGATTTCTTGGAAAAAGTGGGAAAGTCTTTTGTATAGGATCTATTTGCGGTTTCTTCATAATAGAAACGAGGGGAATTAACAAAAGAATCGGGAGGTAATCAATCCATCCTACTTGACGGAAAGGTTTTTTCTTTTGCCGGACAACCATCAATTTTCTGCAAAACTCATTAAGATAAAAAATACCGCGTCGCAAGAGCAAACGAGCCGACACCGAACTTCAAGAAGTGGTCAAATGTGTTTGGGCCTTTACTCCCTACCGCTGTCATTCACCCACCTGTGCATACTCCACCCCTGAAAAAGATTCCTCGAGCACCCCTCCGTCAGTTATGAGAGGGGCGAGGAGAATTTTATGCGTGGGAAACCCGGGGGTCGATCAACAGATGGGAAATGCTGCTAAGCTTTCTTTCTTTGCTTCCTCAATTCTTAAGGTGTATAGTGGATGGATGTCTTATGAGAGGATCATCCCTCCTGTATATGCAGAAAGAAAAAAAAATCCGATTCTGTGGGTGAAAATAACGGTAATCGTCTGCTCCTTCCCTACCCCACCACCGCCTCTGGCAGTTTTGGTTTTGGAAGTTTGAGTATTATGTCAGTGTATGAGAGGTCAGGCATATACCGTTAAAAATTTCGTTGTACATTGACCCAACATATTGAAGAAAGTTGTTGCTTGTTTGTAAATTGTTGAATTATCTTGTTCTTGGTGGGGCAAACTAATGGAATATCTTGATTTGATGAATTGGTGAACAATTTCAGGGTTATATGATAGGTAAAGTATGCGAAACTGCAGAAAAATAAAATAAGAATCCGAATCTGTGGATGAAAACAACAGTAATTGTCTGCTTCTTCCCTACCCCATCATCCTTTCAAGCAAATTTGGTTTTTGAAATTGAATGTTATGTCAGTGTATGAAAGGTCAGGCATACACTGTAAAAAATTTCGTTGTACATTGACCCAATATGTTATAAAAAAGTTGTTGCTTGTTTGTAGATTGTTGAACTATATTGTTCTTGATGTGGCAAACTAACGAACTATCTTGATTTGATCAACTGGTGAACTATTTCAGGATTACATCGTTACAAGGTAGGTAAAGTTTGCGAAACTGCAGAAAAATAACATAATAATGCGAATCAGTGGGTGAAAAGAACAGCAATCGTCTTCTCTTTCTCTACCTCACCATCCCTTCTGGCAGATTTGGTTTTGAAAGTTGAGTATTAAGTCAAAAATTTCGTTGTATATTGACCCAATATATTGGAGAAAGTTGTTGATTGTTTGTAGATTGTTGAACTATCTTACTCTTGATTTGGCAAACTAATGAGCTATCTTGGTTTCATCATTTGATTTACTTATTTCAGGGTTACAGGGTAGGGCAGGTTACAAGGTGAGTAAAGTATGCAAAACTGTAGAAAAATAAAATAATAATCCGAATATGAGGGTGAGAACAACATTAATCGTCTGCTTTTTCCCTACCTCACCATCCCCTCTGGCAGATTTGGTTTTGGAAGTTGAGAATTATGTGAAGGTCAGGCATACACCGTTGAAAATTTCGTTGTACATTGACCCAATATGTTGAAGAAAGTTGCTACTTGTTTCTAAATTGTTGAACTGTCTTCTTATTGATGTGGCAAACTAATAATTAATAAAGCATTTTGATTTGATCAACTTATGAACTAAAGCAAGGTTAAACGGAAGGTACGCGATCAGGGCGGTAGTTAAGGGGGCGCTATGGGCGGCTCAGCTCCCCCTAACATATTTTGAATCCCCCCCGCCCTGGAAAAGATTCCAAGGTCACTAAATGAATTTCTGTTCCAAAAATTTAAAGGAAATTCTGTTCAAAAATTTAATTTAGTTTGGAGAACCTTTCACAGTTTTGAAGAATTACTAAACTGTATCTAAAATAAGTGTTCAACACTCCCTCATCCTATTTGCGCATATAAAGCTAACATGATGTTTAATTTTCCACCAGTTATACACTCGAAATTTTCATCATTCTTTTTTTTTTCTTAGCATAAAATGATGTTATTACAACAGTTTAATGAAAAACATAGTACCTACAATGCGAATATGCACTAACTTATCTTTCTGCGTCAGAGAGAGAGAGAGAAAAAATATGACCCTTCCCCCTACATTCTCTTGAATTCCTCTTATTGTTCACTTCTAGCTAAGTCGCTGTACGCAATGCGAACCTGCAAAAAATAAAATAATAATCCGAATCGGTGGGTGAAAACAACAGTAATCGCTTCTTCTTCCCTACTCCATCACCCTTTCAGACAAATTTGGTTTTTGAAATTCAGTATTAGGTCAGTTTATGGGAGGTCAAACATACACTGTTAAAAATTTTGCTGTGCATTGACCCAGTATATTGTAGAAAGTAGCTGATTGTTTGTAGATTGTTAACTATCTTGTTCTTGGTGTGGACAACTAATGAACTATCTTGATTTAATCAACAGATGAACTATAGCAGGGTCACACGGTATGCGAGGTTACACGGTAGTACGGTGTGCGAAACTGCAGAAAAATAAAATAACAATCTGAATCTGGGGGTGAAAACAACAGTATCGGCTGCTCCTTCTTTTCCCCAACCAACCTTTCTGGCAAATTTGGTTTTTGGAGTTGAGTATTATGTCATTGTATGGGAGGTCAGACATACACTGTTAAAAATTTCGTTGTACATTGACCCAATATATTGAAAAAAAAAGTTGCTGCTTGTTGCTTGTTTGTAGATTGTTGAACTATCTTGATCTTGATTTGGCAAACTAATGAACTATTTTTATTTAATCAATTAATGAACTATAGCAGATTTACACAAAGTACAGTATGCAAACTTGCAAAAAGGAAAAAAAAATCCGATTACATGTTTGAAAATAACAGTAATCGTTTACTCCTTCTCTACCCCAGCACCCCCTATGGGAATTTTGATTTTGGGAACTGAGTATTATGTGAGTGTATGAGAGATCATACATACACTGGTCAAAAAGTTCGTTGTACATTGATCCAATATATTGAAGTAAATGTTTGTTTGTTTGCAAACTGTTGAATTATCTTGTTCTTAATTTGACAATCTAATGAATTAGCTTGATTTGATCAGTTGATGAACAATATCAGGGTTACACAAAGTACGGTATGCGAATCTGCAGAAAAAAAAAAAAAAAAAAAAAAAAAAGAGAAAAATCCGATTCTGTGGGGTAAAATAACGGTAATCGTATGCTCTTTTCCAACCTCTCTACTTCCTCTGGCAATTTTGATTTTGGAAGCTGAGTGTTACATAAGAATATGAGAGGTCTGGCCTACTCTGCTAAAAACTTCGTTGTACACTGATCCAATATATTTAAAAAAAGTTGCTGTTTATTTGTAGATTGTTGAACAATTTTGTTATTGATTTGACTAATGTATGATCTATCTTGATTTGATCAATTGATGAACTATATCAGGGTCGGTACGCGAACCTGCAAAAAAAGAATCCGATTCTGTGAGTGAAAATGATAGTAATCATCTGCCCATTTCCTACTTCGACACTATACCTTTGGCAGATTTGGTTTTAGAAGTTGAGCATTATGTTAGTGTATGAGAGGTCAGGCATAAAGTGTTAAAAATCTTATTGTACATTCATCCAGAAGAAAGCAGCTGTTTGTTGATAGATTGTGGAACTAACAAATTAATGAATTACAGTCAAGTCTCTATATAACGAAATCCATCGTTCCAGTAAAAAATTCGTTATATAGAGAAATTCGATGTATAGAAAATGATGTTAAAAATCGTATTTGATGTGTAAATTTTGAACAAATATTATTTTTGATGTGTTTAATTAAGAATTTGAAATGTTTAAAAGTAAATATTAACCTAACATTTTATTTCTTAATTATTTAAGCAGTTTCAAAAAAGAGAACAGACATTTATTTGAAAGCTTAATGAAAATCAAATAAGGAAGACTTGCATTATTTTCAGACGAAGAAATCTGTAATTGTTTTTTGTTTTGATTTTAAAATTCTTACGCTCTCAAAAAAAGCTCAAATTTTACCAAGGAATGAAAAATTGTAGTTAACATTTTCCTTCATTTGAAGGCCATTTGAAGGTAGTGAACATTTTCCTTCATTATGTGCCTCTCATTGATTCCTCTCTGATATGTGTAACAATCTAATTGATTCTGTTTTGAGAAGGATGTTGAAAGGTGTGTGGGAGGTGGGATGAATTCGTTGAAATTAAAGAACAAGGAGAGAAAAAAAACTCAGCATTGAACGATAAATCAAAAATAAGTGATGGAAAATTGATTCCATATGATTTCGAAGCTTTTTTAAAACTGAATAAATTAAGACCAATTTATGAAAAAATTCGTTATATGGAGATCGATATTTCGCTATATAGAGACTGTTTTTAATGTAATCATGTGAAAAGGGGACCGTTCCTATACAAAAAATTCGTTATATAGAGAAATTCGATGCATGGAGTTTTGTTATAGAGAGACTCGACTGTATTTTCATTTGATCAGTCGGGGAACTATAGAAATGCATAACTCTGTGAATTTCCTACCTTGAAATCCATCGCTTACACCCAGACGTCAAATCGGCATATACTCCTAAAAAGTTGCTATTTCTACGAGAATATTCAAAAGTTTTTTTGAGAAAAGATTAATATTGTTGTAAAAAACTTGAAAATTTTATCAAGGTAACAAAGAAACTTCAAAAGTTTTAGTGGACATCGAACTGACGTAAGGATAATAGTCCAGAATTAAATATACCCGAAATATACTCTATGCACATTTTATTCAAGGAACATAAGAAAAAGCTGTTTGGTGAAATATCTGTACTTAGCTTAGACCCTTTTGGGAATAATATTTGTTGCATTAAACAGTTTCCAATTTTGATAACATTTACTGTGTGAAAAGTGCCCCATAAAATGATACTGATCTTCCTCCAGATTCAGAGGTTAATGCGGCCCTTCTATAAAAAGATGATAGCGTCCATATTTTCTTAATGTGGTAACGAAATGTAAACTTATAGGAAGATTACAGAAGCAAAGATTTAAAAAAAAAAAAAAAGAAAAAGAAATCTGGCAAGCAAATGGACGTAAACTGATTCAAAAACAATGCTATTTGTTTAGGTAATTATCAAAGACATAATTAAATTCATTCGATAATGTCAGTTATATACAAATTATGCCATTGTCTTTTGTTCGATAAAATATTTTTGAAAGTCAGATAATTTTGTCGTGGACCCAGTTAAAATAGGATGCATCCTTCAGTCCAGAGTGAATTTACGTATCAATCCGATTCTGTAGATGAAAATTATGGTAATCGTTAATCTATCTTTTCTCGCTTCTCTCCCCCTATCCCGTCTGACAATTTTAGTTTTAGGAATTAAATACTATGTAGGTAATTAAGTAGCCAGGTATAGGAAGATTGTAGAACTGATAAAAACGCGTTTGTTTGATTCTGACAGATTTGGGCATCCAAATAACTCAGAACAAACTAATTATTCGACTAAGACCTTCTCAAAAACACAATACAAAATTATATGCCACTATTTTAATTCATTTTCAATTTTTTTTTTTTTTTTTTTCATGATTCTTAGCCTTAAAAATACCTAAAAGGTTATCTAATACAAAAGTCATGATCCTTTTTTAATTTTCGCGAATACATATGACTTTTTTTGTTTGTTTGTTTTTTTATCCTCCTCACGAGCGCTATCTCCCCCGCAAATAGATTTACTTCTTAGAACACGTAACGTGCACAGGATTTAACCCATCAACTCTCGCGTGGGGTACGAACTCTTTTTGCCTAAGGTTTTCACATTTATTACCAGAATTTTTCCAAAAAAAAAAAAAAAAAAAAAACTTTGACTTAATTCATCGCAGAATTTGAAAAAATGTCTGTTATTTAACAAGACAACTATCATTCTTTCGAAGTATTCTTGGCAAAATAAAAATTGGATATGTGCGAATGTACCCCGGGTTAAATCTTATACCTAAACTAGTGATGGGCGATAGCGAGATGCTGTTATCGATATTCTCGATTGTATGGGCATATCCCCTGAATTCAACACTTATAAGGGATTACTTCGAAATATCGATTGTCGACTGAACCCGTTATCCACACCTTTTGCCTTACGTTAAATAATTTCATATACATAACATTATTTAATGTTTTACGCTTTGTAATACTATGTTAAAAGCAGGCGAGCACAAACAATGTTTTATTAAACATTGAAAAAAACTAAAATAACTTTTCAGCAAACATGCTCTTTTCTGTGTTTAACAGCACTAAAAAAAAGTTTTGATTAAAGCATGATAAATCTTCATTTTACGACTGACAACCAAAAGTATTCAACACAACTTCTACAAAAAAGAAGCGGAAAAACTTTTGCTTTCAAGCTTTTAACTTAATTGAAATTGACTTTTGTTTTAGCCTTAGAACTTTTAAAATGGATCGGAAAAAAAAATATATACAGGAAACGAACTTCGAACGTGCGCTGCAAACAGAATGGGGTCGCCACAGGGACCTCTCGCCCAGTTGTTTTAAACTATAACAAACAGGAAGATGCCAAATGAAGTTTTCGTTATTTTCTTTTAATGTAAGGTTTTTTTTTAAGGGTGTATTTCGAACCAAACTGCTTGTTTTCAGATTTATTTTTGAATTCACTTTTGCTCTCAAACACATGAAACTCGCAAATTCTCTTATTTAGAAAGTGCACAAGGTGCCGTAAAGGTCAATTCTTTGATAAGTGTACAAAATATTGCAAAAAAAGCAAACAAAAACGGCAATTTGAACCGATTTTTCCGAAGTGGGAGATAAGGGAACGAAAAAAAGGGTCTTCCAGAGAAGTTAATTGCTTATAAATCAAATTCTAATGAATTGAGCGTAAAAAGACTTTACTCGGCACCTCATACGTCCCTTCAAGAATCCCCTCAGCAAGTTTCATGATTCTACTTTTAAAAATGTGTCTGAAATTGTATCGGAAAATTTCGAGCTGCTGAAGGTGGAAAAGCGTTTTTTCGAATACACCCTTAATGTAATCGTTGAAGTTGAAGTTAATTTATGTTGATAACTTAATTAAATCTTTATAATTAGAAAACAACATAAATGTATAGTGTTTGGAAAATTGCAGTAAGGATCGACCAGAAAAGTAACCGAAACCGAATTTCGACAATCTTTCTATTTTCGGCCGAAAACGAAAACGAAGACGAAAATCTAAAAGCAAAAAATTAAGTAATTAATACCTGCAAAAATATACGCAATTAATAATTATTTATATTCATTCGTTAAATACACAAAATTATTACTTAATTGTACATGTTTATTAAATATACATTATTACAAATTCATTATACTTGTGTTTATTAAATAAACATAATTATCAATTAATTATACCTGTGAGTCAAGTTGACTCTCTCAGTGCCTTTGATCAAAACTTTTTATTTTCGCATGAAATAAAATGTAATTCATCAACGACGCATAATGATTTTCTAATTATACAAATTTTATCCAATTAAAACAAGTCAGAAATTGCGCGTCAACCGGGTCAAATGAGGTGCGTTCGTACCATAACGAAATTTTTAAACTATTCAGATCTTGGTGTAATAATACAGTATATCGGATATATGATAGTGGACGAAATCTTTTGTGTGTCCCTGTAAATACTATCTGCTTTCTATTATAAGGAAATAACTTGTAGTAAACCTCAGCAAAGTATACCAATTTCATAAAATGTGAACTAGTTTAATATAATTGAAACGCGCCCCAAACAATGTTTGCCGCTATACCATTATTGAATGGAATACTTTTGTGTGGTCCTGTAAATGTTCTTTACACCACAAATTGTACAGAATCTATATTTTAGTATATACTTCATAGCTGCATATTCGAAAGCGTGTAACACCATAAAAATGCTCTTAAAACTTTTTTCCCCATTGACCTTAATGTAACGGAATAATTTCGATTGTCCCTGTAATTGAGCTATGCATCTGATTCTTATAAGATTTGAAATGACTTAATAAAATTATGTAATAGTTGTGTATTTTAAATTTCAAACGATTCGGTTTGGTAGTTTCCGTGTTCTTATATGCGGGTAGACGGACGGACGGACGGAGAGGATGACAACTATAGGTGCTGCGTATTTACATAATTAAGAACGCATCTAAAAATATTTTAGGTATGCATACTTCGAATTATCTATTACGATTTTCGAAACACTTCTGCTGTTTCAAACCGAAAATTTTCTACGTTAATACGGCAGATTTTAATGAGTACATGAAAAGGGTTTTGAAAGTCATATATGCATCGTTCGCTTTATAATTTGCACTCAATGTCTTGAGTCAGTAATGACTGACAATTATAAACAGTAAAATCCACAGCAATAAATTAAGAGTGTATCATTTGAGCCGATATAGCACAAATCAATGAGTAAATATTGAAAATTTCCAAAGGAGAAAACTAGATTTTTAAAACACTGATAGTTTGGAATACTGACCGATCAGGTCGAATTTTAGGCAGCATTATCACAAAAAACGAATGATATAATCGCCGAAAAATGATTTTATAAAATGAAACCGAATTTTCGGTCGATCTCTTGGTAATGTTCAAATCGAATGCATCATTTTTTTTCCGCATAAATACGTGTATGTGTATGTAATCCATTATCAATTTAATGTTGCTTTTTGAATATTACAAATTGAACAAAACATTAAGACGGTGTAAAAACTTTAGTGTACTGCTCAGTTGATATGTGAAATGATGAAATTGCTGTTATTCGCAAATCCTTCATAATAAAGCCCCAATGAAATCTATCTTTATAAGGCATTACTTAGGTATCGGTATACGATTGAACCAGTCATGCACACTTTTTGCCTATGATGAAAATAAGTTTCATTATTTAATATTTTATGCTTTGTATTGCTATGCTAAAAACAAGCGAATATACGAAACAAATTAAAAACAGGTTGAATTAATCTAGACTACATTAATTCAACACAATTATTATATATAATACGCAATACGCAAATTTAAATTATTCATTATCCTGACCACAAATGCAAAATTTTTGCAGGGAAGTAAAAATTTTTGCTATTTTTGTGATTGAAACAATTAGCAAATTATATCGATCACACAAAAACAAAAATTGTTTTATATGGAGTACATATGTTTATTGTATGGAACCCTCTGAGCGCGAGTATAATACTCGCACTTGATCTTTTTTAAGGTATCTGTAAAAAGTAACTCAACACATATTTTTTAAATTTAAGGATTTGGAATACTAAGAAAAGATTCGCCATGCTTTAATTTTTTGTTTATTGATTATTGTGTTTTTTAGACATTATTCCAATTAAACTTTTCACATATATCTATTGATATCATTAAAAAAAGTAACTGCCCGAATTAAATTACATTTTTTTTTCAATATTTCCTTTTTACGAGTGTGTATTTTATTGCACAAATTTCACGTCATTAACGGTAATAATAGATCAATAATATAATACGTCAATAATATAATAATATAATAACATAATTTGTCGCTGACAGTCTTCCAAATTTTGTGTTGTGAAATTCCAATGATGTAATTCTAAAATATGTAATAAAATTTTGCATTTTTTTTTTTTGTGTGTGTGTGTGTGTGTGTGTGTGTGTGTGTGTGTGTGTGTGTGTGTTTTGAGATAAATCAAGGGTAAAAGCACTGTCTTCCCATACCTTTTACCGGTAAGGTGGTTAAAAAATTTGTAAAGGAATCGGTTAAAAAGTTATTTCCGAAGTCCTGGATATATTGATATTCATATTTCGATCGATATTGATATCCTTCCATAATTGCGAAAAAAACACATAAAGGTATTTTTTCTTCCTAAAAAACCTAAAAGTTTCTTTTGCATAAAAAATACAATTTAGGTAAAAATTCATCTGATAGCATAAAAAGACAAAAACAAATTACTCTATAGAATTTAAAACACCAATTTCCGCAAGAAACCCGATCTAAAATTTTGTCAAGACCTATAACTCACTTCCTTATAGATACTTGCATGAGGAAGTCAGGTCATACGCCTACTGTATCAAAAATTTCTACCTCCAGGCAATGTACACCTGAGATATACGATCTTTTTTTTTTTTTTTTTTTTTTACTTTGAATTCAAAGTATACCAATCGAGAAAAACTAACAAGAATAAAAAAAAATAAAGAAGTGTAAAAGAAAACAAATAAGAATTAATATCCGAACAAATGAAAAGCCCCGGGCTACGACAAAACGTTCTCTTCATCAGATTCACATAGGAAATGACCCACATATCATAACGTTCGGAGTTTTGATGAAAGTAAATAGATAAAAACCAAAAAAGAAGTTGGTTAGAATTGCAGTTCGCTTAGTTCCCTGTTAATCACTTATTTGTCTGGACTCTTGATTACGCGTGTTGAACAGCAGTCCCTGATGGTCATTGTTATTAGGCACGTAATTTTCATGTAGGAATGGCTTTGTACTTCCTCCTTTTTGCACGATATTTTTTGCGGAGAAAAATTGTAAGAAATTGAAGATTGAATTTTATAAAAATAATTTCAAGTTTAAAGTAATTAAGAAGAGTATTTTTCAACAAGAAAAATGTTAGTTCTGCACTTCTTTAGTATCAGTGGTCCCAGTTCGTTGTTTTTTACTCACTTACTTCTTATCTGCACAAAGTTTTTGTCCTTAATTTTTTTTTTTTTCATGAAATTAAAAAAAAAAATTCAGTTTTTTTTTTTTAAACTATGATACTAGAGTACTTTATCATAATGATATAACTTTTAGTATTGCATTTTTCTTACAAGGAAGGTCTCCATGGGAGGAATTTTTTGAAAAAAATACGAATTAAACTACTCATGTAGGTAATAAAGGATCAGTGAAAATTAGCGGCGGGAATTACATTATTAGATATGTAAAAAAATAAAATAGTTTGGAATAATTGGCGTGAAAAGCTGAAAGCGACGCGGGATTTGGCGAGCAGTGCATTTCCTCGCCAAAAGCAGACGATTTTAACGAATCTGAAAATTGATTTTAATTGACTTCACTGTTAAAAATCTGCAGCATTTACTACAACGTCACTCCACTACTTTTATAGAATATCTTTCTTCTGACCAATGAGAATGCTCCATAGCAGGGTGAATTGACCGTTTTTATAAAAGCGGTTGAGTGACGCTGCAGAAAATGGTACAGATTTTTAGCGGTGTTGTAGCTTGTGCAACACTGTTAAAAATCTGCTGCATTTTGCTGCAACGCACTCCATCGCTTGTATATAACATCTTTATTCCAACCAATGAGAAAGCTCCATTTCACGGCCAAGTAACCGTTTTCTATACAAGCAAGGGAGTGCGTTGCAACAAAATGCAGCAGATTTTTAACAGTGTATTTTTCAATTTGGAACAATTTTAATCAATTTAAATTGTGTTTTAAATGATAAAATATATTAATTTCATTTTGTTATAAGTACATATAAACGTATATGACAAAATTACACTTAAAGTAAAGTAAAAATGCAAAACTAAAATTACTTAAACTAAACTTATTTAAATAAATTGAACATAGAAAGTTTTTTCTTTAAAAAAGTATTCGAAGCGTAAAAGCGTATTTTTCAAAATTTCGTTTTTTCGCCAACCGGAGATAAATCGCCAAATAAACGAAATTTTTATTTTTTTTACGGACGTTATAAGGAGGTTCCGCCGAAATTTTTTTATAAACATATATAACTGTATGAGAAGAACATTCTGTATTTTTTTCAGATTTTTCTGAGTATGCCCGTATGGAGACCTTCCTTGTTAGCTCCCTCTTAATCATTTATTTGTCTGTAGCTCTTGATTACGCATATTAAACAGTAATCCGTAATAATCATTGTAATTTTTATCTCCGCATCGTTTTGCACTTTTTACTTTTTGCACGATATTTTTTGAGGAAAAAATTGAAAAAACTTCATAATTTTTTTTTTTCAAGTTTATAGTAATTAATAAGAGTGTTTTTTACAGGAAATGTTAGATGTGTATTTCTTTAGCTGCAGTTGGTCTCAGTTCATCCTTTTTTATTCACCGAATTCTTATCTGAGCATAGTTTTGTCTTTCCGGCTTTTTGCATGAATTTTTTTTCAGAAGATAAATTAAAAGAAATTAAGAAAAAAAAATTCAGATTTTTTTTTCTTAACTGCGTACTAGATTGCATTACCATAACGTTCTGACTTTTAACAAAAATAAATAGATTAACCAAAAAAGAATAGGTTAGAATTGCACTTTGTTTAGTTTCTTGTTAATCATTTATTTGTCCAATTTTTGTTTACGCATGTTGTATAGTAGTTTCTTATTATTTTTATGCACACAATTTTAATAGCATAGCTTCGCACTTACTACTTTTTGCATAATATTTTTTGAAGAGAAATATTAAAAGGAATTTATAATAAATTTCAAGTTTGGTTTTCCAGTAGAATTTTTTTTCATACATAGGGGAGAGTGGGGCATATGTGACATCACAATTTTTCTATAGTTAATTTATATTTTTTATTTGAAAAAAAAAATCAAAGATGGCAACACCTGTTGACATATGATGACAATTTTTTGGGCCCTTTGCCATTTTGTTTGTTTTCAGTAGCCAAAACACAGTTTGTAAATTTCAAAAGTAAATTTTCAGTTTCAACTTTGATAAGTAATTAACTTATTTATTTATTTGAATTTTACTGTTTTAACATATAATATGAACGTTATTAAATACCCGTAAAGCATGGTGACGTCACTGCAACGTCCGTTGTGAAGTCACATTGTGACTTTGTGACCATCGATTGTCGATGTGACGTCACGTACGTCGATGTGAAGTCACAGTGACTAAAATGTGAAGTCGCTATGACCGTTTTAGAGCTCTTTTGTGACGTTTCACAAAGTGGTCACAATGTGACAAATTTGTGAAAAATGTGTCATTTGTGACTAATTTGACATTAACATTGTGACGAAACTGTGACAAAAGCGACGATATTTAAATTGCCAGAAACATGTTTTTTAAAGTAAATAATATGTTTTAAAGGATATTTATAAATTTCTAAAGATTTTTAAGAAAGTCACATCTCAGTCACAATGTGACGTCACTGAGTGGTGGCATTTTGGTCAAAGATGTGATGTGACCAAAGTGACTCACAGTGACGTCACTGTGACTATGCATGCTATTAGGGTATTTCTGATATAGGCTGTTTTCTTTTAAAATTGAGAAATGTTAATAATTTATCAATTTAATTCAAGCAGTCTTGTGGGGCACTTGTGAACAGATTAATCGGGGCAGATATGATCCCTGCTCACACCCACACATTTTCCTTACAGTACCTGTTCGAAAAGTAATAAAATGTATAGCTTGGGGACTGTGACAATGTGAAATCGCCTTATTCACCACTTCTTACCATTCTTTATTTTTTTTTTTTTATTAATACAATCTAAACAAATAATGATTCTACTTTTGAAATAAATATAATTTTATTAGCAATACTCTTCATTTACTTTAAACCTCTCGGGTCTGGTGTACTATTAATAGTACATGTCTTTTCATGGAATATTTTTTTAACAAATACTTTTGCTATTATTTGCACGTAGTAATGTTAATATACGGCTATGCATTTACCATATGACTTCATTTATGTTTAGGCATTTAGTAACAATGATACTTCCCTAATAGCATGCATGGTCACAGTGACGTCACTGTGAGTCACTTTGGTCACATCACATCTGTGACCAAAATGCCACCACTCAGTGACGTCACATTGTGACTGAGATGTGACTTTCTTAAAAATCTTTAGAAATTTATAAATATCCTTCAAAACATGTTATTTACTTTAAAAAACGCGTTTCCGGCAATTTAAATATCGTCGCTTTTGTCACAGTTCCGTCACAATGTTAATGTCAAATTAGTCACAAATGACACATTTTTCACAAATTTGTCGCATTGTGACCACTTTGTATAACGTCACAAAAGAGCTCTAAAACGGCCATAACGACTTCACATTTTAGTCACTGTGACTTCACATCGACGTCACGTGACGTCACATCGACCATTGATGGTCACAAAGTCACAATGTGACTTCACAACGGCGTTGCAGTGACGTCACCATGCTTTACAGGTTATTATTATTTGCTCAATTCTCCTTGAGCCTTTTGCGATTCTTTTATTTTAAACATGTGTTACGCTCTTTGAATTTAAAATAAAAGTTACTTTCTTGAAAAATTTATGTGTAATAAAGCGCAAAAAAGTATTAGAAAAATGCAATACGAGTTAAACCTTATTGTAATACAATATTTTCTAATCATCTCCAAAAATTCTTCCTTAGCCTATTATCATATGAATTTGAATTGAATAGCATGCAAAACAGCCACATTTATTATCTTCCAGACAATGAAATATCCGTTAAACCCTAATTAATCTATTTGGAAAACTAGTGTTATAATGTTATTATGTAAAAATGAATTTTTCTAAAAATTGAGAAAAAAATTCGAGTCCGAAAGAGTTAAAACAAAATGTGAATAATAGTTTTCCAAAATGCAAATTTCCCCAAATTTTCCACATAAAAGAAAAATTTTAATATTGGAAAAAAAAAAAAAAAAAAAAAAAGAACGAAAAGCTATCATCTCCCACCCACTCCAAAAAAGCGTAGATAGAACCATTCTAATTCCAAACTTGCATTTCTCCGATGAAAAATTATTTGAACCACAAAATTGAGGAAGAAAATTCACCGGCCGGAACCAGATAGATTTCGATTACACTATTGAATATGAACGCCTTTTCTCGTTTGGAAACGACAGGCGGAATTTTTTTTTGTTTGTTTATTTATTTTGCTTCTTGCGTTCGGAGGTGGAGAAGATGGTTTAATTTTCTTTTCCGCGTTTGGCAGCATTTTTTTCCTTTATGTGCAACCGATTCGCAGACGCAGATGGATGGATTGAAGTGGTTTCTCATTTTACGTTTGACCTATATTGTGAAATTTTCATGTGGGTATATCTACAATTAAAAGACAAAATAAATAATAATAAGTAAATAAAATACGTAAAAAATAAATAGATAGGGTGGGGTTAGTTTTTTTAATTTCAAAACTAAATGAGCGCCAGTGGAAAAAAAAAAAAAAAAAAAAAAATTGCAAATCATATTTTCCTTACATTATACCTTTATAAGGCAAGGTGGAAATTGCATGTCAAACTTAGCAAATAAAGTGCGTTCGTACTATGACAAAGTTTTAAAAATATCCAGATCTTGGTGTAATAGTACACAGTACTTCGGATACTATATAAGTATCAGCAATCTTTTGTGTGTCCCTGTAAATTCTACCTGCTTTCTTTTAAACAAGCAGTAATCTTTAGTAAACCTCAGCAACATACATGAATTTCATAAAAAATAAATAGTTTAATATAATTAAAACGCTTTTAAACAATGTTTCCTCCCATACATTATGTAAAGGAATACTTTTGTGTGGCTCTGCCAATTAATAAAAAATATTCTTTTCACCACAAATTGTACAAAGTGTATATTTTAGCATGTACTTCATAGATGCATATCAATTTTATTATGTTCGAAAGATTATTACATTATTAAAATCACTTGAAACTATTTTTTCCCATTGGCCGTAAGATAATAGAATAATTTTTATTGTCCCTGTAATTAAACTATGCATTTAGTTTTTATAAAAATTTGAATGACTCAACAAAATTATGCAACAATTAAATATTTTAAATTTCAAACGATTCGGTTTGATACTTTCTGCGTTGTTGTATTGCGGACAGACAGACGGACAGAAAGACGTACAGACGGACTGAATGACGACAGTAGGTGTTACATATTTACCTAACTACGAATGCACCTAAAAAATCAGAGTCCAGAGTTCTGAAAATTCTAATTAACGTCAACATAAAATCGAGTTGAAATCAGAAATCAAAGAAAACTAGGTTTACTAAGTTTATGAAAAATTATTTTACAACATATCTCTCTTATAAATCTTATCTTTTAGAAATATAAGTAAATATAAGTAAAAAAATGTTTTAAAAACAAGCTTTTATTATAACGTACTAATAAGGCGGGAAATGTTGAAGAACACTTTATCGCAAAAAATGCTTTAAAAAGTTAATTAAATTGCGATTGTTTTTATGATTTTTTTTATTATTATTTTAATGAAATGACTAAACAATTTTGAATTCTTGTTAACGTCAACATAAAATCGAGTTCAAACCCGAAATCAAAGAAAATTCATCCATGATTTACTAAAAATATGAAAAATTATTTTACAACATATATCTATTATAATTTTTTTTTTTAGAAATGTAAGTAAATATAGTAAAAAAAAATGTTTTAAAAACAAGATTTTACTATAATGTACTAATAAGGCGGGAAATGTTGAATTAGAGATCTGCACGGGTCGGGCCTTGGGCCGGGTTCAGGCCGATTTCCATTAACAGTATTCAGGCCGTCCCTAGTATATTTACTAATTACGTCCCTACTAATATTTTCGGGTCGGGTTCGGGCCTTAATTTTTTCTTGGAGTATCGGTCCTGGCCTAACGTATTTTTTCCTTACGAAGCCGAGACTGATTTCATTCTTCCTAGTCTTCACGAACCAAAATAATTAGTTCCTGTTGAATCATTCCGTACGAAAATCCTTTTCTCGACGTGGCCAAGTTTGTTCATAAATCAGTAAAATTTGGCTTGGTCCAAAAATTTTTGCAAAAAAAAGGCATATTCTTTTAAGTCGTTATTATTCTACAATTAAACATTAGAATTTATTCTTTTTAAGAAATCGCAGATTACTAGGCTTAATAGTTAAACATATGAAAAAAAAATCGATTATTGTCAGGATCTGATAGCACCTGTGCTAAAGAATGTAATGTCTACTCTTTCTCTATTTGAATATTTTTTATTGTATGGTTGTGTACAGAATTTCCAAGGTGACATTCCTTCTTTGTGGAAAGGGGAATTGCCAGATAATCCTTTACAGGTGGGGTGTTAGAGAAAAGAGATAGCTGAGAGGCATGTCCACCTGTCAGTGAAGTATGCGGATGGTGAGCAGATTAGCAGCATGTCACTAAGCAAGAAAAGAATGGAATATGTGTCCAATGAGGAGGCTCCAAAGGGGTTTATGTGGGGGAAAGCAGTGATTTGGAGAGGGCAAGTTTGCCTCAGATCATTGATTCGGTACCTAGGTTTCGTACCTAGAGGTTGCTCTGTGTGGAAGAGCGTAAAGTGTGTGTTTTCTGGTGCGCAAAGGACACAGACGTCCTGGTGTTTAGTGCTCTGGGCTAAGAAGTGCAGGCCCAGTATACTTGTGTTGGGAGACTCAAGGTTGAGCTCCAAAAAAGTGAATTTAACGTGTATTGAGTGTGAGGTGGAAAGTGTAATTGGAATAGTACACAACCAATCTTTACGGTATCTAATTTAATGTTGAACCGGATCACCTATATCCGAGTTGTAGTTGTATATATTTGTAAATAGCGTATTTTGTGTGTACATATATTCTTAATAAACTGATAATTCGGTTACTAGCGTAAGTCTTCATTTACACCAATCTCACAGTGGGTGACCGATATCACCTAGTAATATCGGGGGTGGCAGCTATATCTACCACGGACATTCTTCAAAGTTGTGTGGACTGAGGGGAACGTCCGACAATTATGATGGAATTTTCTTTTAAACTGAAAACTGCACTTTTCTTAAGTGTTCATCCATGCAATTGGAATACAACAATACACAAGTATAAATATGTTAAAAATATGTTGCATCTATGTTACATCTGCTAAAAAGGGAACGTATTTTTTTCTTTCCAATGAGATTTTGTCTTAGAAGATTTTATTTATATCATTTACTATTTTTTAGATTTTTATGTCTCCATTTCATGGAATATGGATTAATAATACTAATGATAACTAAAACATTTACATACAACAAACAAAGGTCAATTAAAAGCATAAATATCGCAGCCTGCGGCACCTCTGCATAAATAGATTATAAATATGAAAAAAAAAATTAAAAAAGACTAAGATAATTTTTATTTGGTTTAAACTCTTCCGTAAGAATAACGATCAATGTTATGTGGAAATTCACTCTTGCCGGGCAGAAATTTTAACTTTCGGGACGGGCCGAATTTTTTTTTTCTTCTATTGATCGGGCCTGGAAGTTTCGGCCCGTGCAGACCTCTATGTTAAATGACTCTTGGTTGCAAAAAATATTTCATTTTTGAAAGAAATAAATTAAATTGCAAATGTTTGTATAAGTTTTTTTTTTTTTTTAATAAAACGAAGAAACAAGTCTAAAACTTAGCTTCCTGCTTAATGGCATTTACGGCAATTAAGGATAAGAGGTGGAACCCGTCGAACTTCGACGAAAGAAAATTTTTTAGAAGGAACTATTATTGACTTGTAACAACGTACAAAATTAGTTACAGTAAAAAGTGCATCTTATATTGGTAAGTTTAACTCTAAAAGAAATATTATTTAAAACTTAAATTGAGAACAAAAATGCTACTTCTATAAAATTTAGTTGTCCAAATTATTAAAATTAAACTTTAATCGCATATTAGTAAGTAAAACATGATAAAGATAAGTTATTATGATGAAGTTATCAATTGAAGCTCTTATGTTTGGTAAAAATGAAAAAAAAAAAAAAATCAAATTGACACGATCAAATTCTCACGTGAAATCTAAACCCGTCATCATTTTCATCTTCTCAAAATTGACATACGAAATTTTAATTTCGTTTTATTTTTCAATTTTAAGAGAAAGTGGCGCATTTATGTTGCCACGATTACAAAGTTCGCACAAAAACTATAAAAAAATTAATCTTTCAAAAATAAATTGAGATACAGTTTTCAAACAAATTGCATTTAAAAGTACATTTTTTTCTCTATACGCCGATATAAAAATTGAGAATGTGCCATGTTTAGATGTATAAAAATTGCAGTAGCAAAAATTGCAAAACCCAAAATTGCATGGGAAGCTGTTGTCATTCGCAAAATGACGTATGCGTTACGCACAAATACGTTTGACCTTTATAATATAGATTTACGTGATCACATATGTGATGTCATTTACACATCTTTATTGTGCACTCTTATTTGCGAACAACCCCCGCCCTCGTCCGAGAAATATGGTAGAGATAAAGTTCAAATATATGTATAGGGTGTCCACATGAGACCTTCCTGATTTCAAATGTTAATTGTACGGAAATTCTAAAAATTTTTTTTTTTTTTTTTTTTTTGCATTTTTTTTTCTTTTCCCGAAACATTTAATTTTTGTTGTCTGTGTTGTCTGTCTCACCTGACATATTACGCAACACATGGATTATGGATTCAGATTGAATATCGACTAATCCAAAAGATATTCGTTTTACTGAAATTTCTTTACGGTTCACTTGGAGTTTCGGGAAAAAATCTTCGCGGAAATATATGACGCCTGCTGAGCTGTTTGAAAACTTGAAGTTTTATGATTATTTCTCAAGTATTTTTCTAGATATTAACAAAACATCTAAAATTGCAAGTGGCCGGTTATTATTGTACATATAGTGTATAAGCATATGTTCATACTCAACAAAGGTTTCAGTTTTGCATCTGCCGTCAAATTTCTATTCTTATAAAACTAAATATTAATTAAATAAAAGTTATATTATTAGATTAATATTTTTCCAACATTTTATTTATTTTCTTATTTTTGATAGTTTGCCTTTACATTTTAGTCAAAAGCTTTTTCAGCACTTTCCAACGTAATCAAACAGTGTTTAACTTCGGTTTGTCTGCGCTCTAACTCTGAAAAACACACTCTGATATCCAGTTAATTTTTATGCGTTATTAAAGTTTACTATAGTATGTTCGCTATTGGGATTGAAGGATGTTGCATTTAGAGTTGTTTTAGAGGGACACAGAAAATACCCGTTACATTATGATCTACCGAAAAAAAAGTTGTTTGTGATAGCTTTTAATGATGTTACGATATGTCAGACATAATAAAATTGAATTATATTATCGAGGTAGACTTCAACATGCTTCATTATACAGGATATGTAGCATTTATCGTTCATTTACAGACGCACAGAGACAAATTCTATTGCAGGACTAGCTGTGATCGATAATTGTTGGAAATGTATATTCAGATATACTTGATTCATATCTAAGTGTAATAAATTGTTTGTGCATTACACGGTGTTTATAAAATTTACAGATCATATACAGGGCTTTACACAAGAATTCGCATGCCCTGCCAGATATGGGTATAATTCGAAAAATAATTTTTAATACATTATCGTTTTTTAAATTACTAAAGGGATCTACCCCCTATGAGCTACGATCGTCAACCCCCCCCCCCCCCTTCCGACTCTAAAAATCAGTTAATTTGACCAGCTTTATAAAGTTTACGAATGATTGCATTATACTAATAATAATAATAATAATAATAAAATCTGCGATTATTGGGATGTAAACGGTATTTAATTCATTCCATTTTACAGAAAAGGTTTAAGGTCGAATCAGCTGCTGTCCATGGCTGTTTTCGCATTTGATTAAGTTAGATTGCTTAAACATTTCAAAATCTGTTAATATAAAATGAACTAAGTCAAGAGAGTTTTTGCTTCCCGGTAATTTTTAACAATGCTATAAGGAAAATTATTTATAAATGATTTAAAATTTAACATTTTATATCTGACGTAATTTTCCCCAAACTTGTATTCTTTTTATAATATTCACGTGAAACTATTTTTATCGTTAGAAGGGAAGCATTACCATTTGCGCTATCTTACAATTAGAAACAATTGTTAAACAGATTATCGCGAAATATGTAATAAATTTCTCGTGTACGTAAATTACATTTAAATACGTGTAAAACACGTGTAAGTAAATTTTTTTTTAAACTGTTCGACAATATAATTAATTGGCTATTATAAATCTAATGTAATTTCTTCCATTCACGATTTTTAATGGATATTAATTAACTTATTATTTTACAATTTTCTTTTTATATTAAATTCACAAATATATTTTTTATGTCGTAATTTTCAAATATTTTCTGCTTTTAATGCGTAGTCATTTAATTTTTATTTGAAAGGTTTTTTTTTTTTCTATTTATAAAAGTCGCATGTAATTAAGTATATATTTTGAAAGGAATGTTATTCCCTGATTTTTTTTTCAGTTGGCAACAATTTTGAATAATATCTTTTTCTAAAATATGTAAAAAATACCTCTAGAAATCCTGTAAGATTGAATTTAAAATAGAAAAAAAACTCAAACATTTAGTCAATTAAAAAAATACACTCAGTCTGCACACCGGGAACTTCATAGCTTTAGAAAAAAGAAATTATTAAATTCTTATGTATAGTTTTTGCTCCTATAGAACTTTTTTAATGGAATGATTTTGACTAACTTTAACAAATAATGTATCTTAAATTAATTAATTTAAAAACTGTCTGCATCAGCATATTTATCCATTTTTTATATTATATCACCAATTTTCATTTTTTTGTATGCATTATTTTTTTAATAGTAGCCACAAAAGATTTTCGATCACAAAAATTCATTGTCAATGGCAGTAACATTCATAAAGTTTTCATTTTGTTGTATGAAAAAAAAAGAAATTTCTTAACTATCTTCTGTTAATATTGAAGAATGTTTTATAATCAATGCCTGTTGCCTGATTTTTCATTCTCGTTACTTATTTGCTTGCTCTTTAACACTCTCGTCGCTTCTAATATTGTCCTCATGCAACCTAGCAAGCATTAGCTAATGAAAATACACATTCCCCCCCCCCCCTTAAAATATTTTTCTATCATTATAATATCATTAGAAAAAGAAAAAAAAAAGGGTGGGGGAATTGAACTTTAAATATGAGCACAAAAATTATATAATCATTATTCCTTTAACGGTATAATTTAATAACCATTATACAACTATTTTGTTTCCCCATTTAATGTAGAAAAATTTTAACACTATTTATCATTATGAAGATTTTAGAGATACTGGGCACTGTTATTTGTCTTACTCTTTACGATGAAAGATTAATACACAGAAAAATATTGCACATTACACATAGGTTATGAAGTACATTCCATTTTTGAAAATTTATTGTAATGTTTATTAACTCTTAACAGGATTAAATCATTACAAAAGTGAAAAAAATAATTTGAACTAGAAAGAAAAACCCTGCATCAAGCATAGATTATGAATAATTTTCCAATGTTATTCAGAACAGTAAAGTAAGATGGAGTAATTGGATCCACGAGTTACGGGGCTGTCCATAAATGATGTCGCACTTTTCTCAATATTTTTACCCCCCCCCCCTACCCTCTTTTGTCACATGCCATGCTATATTACACATACATATACTTGCAGTTCAGAAACAAAGCACTATATTATAGATAATATTTCAAATTTTATATTTAAACTTTTACTGTGTGTCTTAATGGTTTTTGTGGGAATAATAATCAAAATTATTTGTGTACTTATTCTGTATGAAATAAGATTCAAGTTTGCAACAAAAATTATTATTAATATAAAATAGTAATACAATATTCATATGAAGAAGCAACTGAAAACTGTAGTATTTAGGAATTCGAAATGGAATTTAATAATGTATTTGGCTTTAAATTTTATCTTTATTTTATGAACACATAATAATTTTAAAATAATTTCGAAATTTAATCTTTTGATTTTTAATGTTTTTATTTTAACCAAAATGTATAATGTCACATTTCTTCCTACCCCCCACCCATTCCTTTGTTACAAACTATCACAGTTCCATGAATTCCCCTCCTACCTCTAAGCGTGACATCATTTATGGACGGCCCCCTACTGGACCATGGACTTTTTTTTTAAATAAAAAACCACTGATGACTTTTAAGCTTTAGCTTTAGTCAATATTTCACACCCATCTCTACATCTTAAAATAACGTGTGTTAACTCAATCATAACTCTGTCTTTTCTGTGATGGGTTACCGAAAATTCAAGCTTCTTCTTTTTTTTTTTTTTTTTTTTTTTTTTTTCTCAAAGCAGCGTCAATTCGGTTGAATTTTTTAGGCTTTATTTTAAAATACAGTAATCCCTTTTATTAATAAATCGCATTTTTAAAGACTAGTCATATAAATATATTATTATTATTGGGTATCTACACATACAGTCGAGTCTCTATATAACGAAATCCATCGTTCCAGTAAAAAATTCGTTATATAGAGAAATTCGGTGTATAGAGAATGATGTTAAAAATCGTATTTAATGTGTAAATTTTGAACAAATATTACTTTTTGATCTTTTTAATTAAGAATTTGAAATGTTTAAAAGTATATTTTAACCTAACATTGTATTTCTTACTTATTTAAGCAGTTTCAAAAAAGAGAACAGACATTTATTTAAAAGCTTAATGAAAATCAAATAAGGAAGACTTGCATTAATTTCAGAGGAAGAAATCTCTAATTTTTTGTTGTTTTGTTTTCAAAATTGTTACGCTTTCAAAAAAAAAAAAAAAAGGGCTAATTGTAGTTAATATTTTCCTCCATTTGAAGGCCTCTCTTATGTGCATCTCATTGATTCCTCTCTTATATGTGTAACAATCCAATTGACTGTTTTGAAAAATATGTTGAAAGGTGTGTGGGGGTGGGATGAACTCGTTGGATTTAAAGAACAAGGAGAGAAGTAATATTTATAAAAAAAACTCAGCACTGAACGATAAATCAAAAATAAGTGATGGAAAATTGATTCCATATGATTTCGAAGCTTTTTTAAAACTGAATAAACTAAGACCAATTTATGAAAAAATTCGTTATATGGAGATAGATATTTCTCTATATAGCGACTGTTTTTAATGTAATCATGCCAAAAGGGGACCGTTCCTACTAAAAATTCTTTATATAGAGAAATTCGATGTATGGAGTTTCGTTATAGAGAGACTCTACTGTATTTATTTTATGTTTGAAATGTAAGGCTGGTGTTCCAGTTATCCTATAAACTTTTCAAGAATGGGGTGTCTAAGACGTGGTTCAGGGGAAATTAGGGCATGTAGGATCCAGTTATCCCAGCAGTTATAAATACATTTTTGAATTTTCTCTTCTATGGGACATTAATTTATACATTGTTTTTTACTTGCAGTTAAGAAAATTTTAAGTTATTAAAATTACATTAAAAACTTTTTTAAAACGCATGTCAGTGGGTATTAAACTAAATTTCTTCATAGAAATATCTAAATCTCGAAACTTGACAAAGATGACGAGGGGTACATAAGACAAAAGGAAATAATTAGAAAAATATCCAAACTAATAAAAAAAAATTCTGTTCGATATAAAATCGTGGTTATATTCTGCACAGATTTATTGGACTTATTGAATTTTCAGTGTGGTAAATAAATAAAAAGAATATTGCCCAGTTAAACTGGGAGCATTGAGCTCACAGGCTTACGCGTACTAATTGTATATTACAGACTTATATTTTCAAGGGTTAATGCCGTTCGAAAAACATGTTAAGGGGGGATAGCTCTACCCATTTTCTATTTTTATACTTAATAATTGAACCCCATAAACTAATCAGGGATATGCTTTATCATATAAAAAACCCATCTATATAAATGAAGGGGAGGTGCCTTGCCCCCGATCCCCCTCTTATACATGTCGAATGAACTTCAAAAACTAATCAGGGAAGCGCCTTATTAGTATATACATATAACCAAAATTTCAAGTAAATCGGATATTTTTATCATGAGTTATCGCGTTATGCACATACGCACATACAGAACGGAAGGGCACATAAGCTCTCAGGCTTTGATAGCCTGTGAGCTAAAAAGAAGAATGAGATATTTAAGTTTTTACGTACTCATTTGTTCATTGATTTATCTTGCTTATTTTTTAATGCAACTTTTATACTTATTACCTATATTAAAGTATATGTGTACTTACTTATTTCATATGTTTTTTTGTATAAATAAATCTAATAATTTCATGTTTGATGATCATCTTTTTAGACCCCTGGCCCCACCAGTGGCCGCGAGGTTCTGACCTCCAAACTGGTAGACAATAGGTGCTGGGTTCGAACCCAATCGCAACCGTCGGCCTAACCGTTCGAAGTTTTCCGTGGTTTTCTTCGAGCCTTGGGTAAATACGGGTTAGGTTCCCTTTGAAAGACCCCCCACGGAGGGCATCCCACCCCTTAAGGCCTATATCCCACAGTGTAGATAATTGGCTGACATAAATACAAACAAACAAACAAACAAACATTTTAGACTCCTTGATTACAAAGGTTGTCACTGTCTTTAGTAAATATATATGTAGCATGATCTCCCTGGTTTTAATTTTTTGAAGTTGTTTACAATTTTTTATATAGAACCTAATTTTCCATATTAAAAAAAGGGTGTGTGGAATATAGAACTCCCAAGTCCAGTTGCCTCTTCTTTATGGGACAACTGGACCTATGAATAAAGAGAGATGAAATATATATATATTAATTTTTAAGCATTAAAATGTAATTTTGAAAATATTTGTCTACAAGAGTGAATTTAAATGAACACATTTACAAAGATTCGGACAATTCAAGTGAACATTAGCTTTTGGAAGCTGAATCGATAGAATCTCTAGAGTGTAAAATCGGAGCCAGTTGCCCCATATAACCTTACTACGAAGGAATTAAATAATTAAATTGCAATGAAAAGAAAATTCAATCCAATTTTTTCAAATTCTAATTTTTTATTACATAATTTATTCTTTCAGTTAGGTCTTGAATTAAGACTCTAAAATTTCTATACAAAAATACTTTGTCTTTGCGAATATTATTGCATCTGAATTTTCTGACTATTAGTTAAAATACACCCTGCATATTTAAAATCTGAAAGTGAAATAACTTCATCAGCTCAAATTTTGTTAAAAATATATTTTATTAATACAAAATATTACAATTTATCTAACAAGACTTTGAAAATAGCCCGAAACATTATTTGTTAAAACAGAACAAATTGTTACAAATGAATACATTGTCGTTTGAATAATGCGAAAACATTACTTATAAAATTAAACTTTCCGACAAGCATTTCCTGTTGATTGTCGATATTTTAATTTTCTCAAATCCAACAGAGATCTCAAATTTAGATAATTATTTTTGGCAACGTAATTACATTCTGCCGATGCTAATAGCTAGAATTCATGGGCGGAATTTTCCTTCAATGCCTCTGTATTTATCAGACAGCTTGTTATCGGAAAATTTTCCATAAAGGGATTATGCAAACAAGGAACGCTTTGACGGTTGATTATATGGAATGAATTGTCGAACAATATGGATTCACTGTCATCGAATAAAATATTTTGAATAAGAGAAGGTTACAAATTTCTAAGATAATGTTAAAAGGAATAAAAGATGTTGCATGCAGTTTTTATACTAAAAAGATTGTTTTTATGATAATTATATTGAAATTATATAATATTTGTCATTATTTTAATTATTTAAATTAAATGTGCTATTCAAAGGTGATAGTTTTCTCAAAATTCTATAAAAAGTTGTCTTTCTGCTTTTAATGCGATAAACTGCTGGATATTCATAAACTTCCTAGTATCGTAACTCGACATTTATTGCAAGAGAATGGAATGTTTTTAATATTCTTAGACGCATAGAGAAACGTTTTTTTAGGTGCGTTCGTAATTATTAGCAGCTATGTTCGTCGTCTGGGGCTGTCTGTCTGTCCATCTGTTCACATATCACAACGCAAAACTATCCAACCGAATAATCTGAAGTTTAATACATATAATAAATGCATAATTTTTCATACATAATAAATGCATAATTTTGCCGATTAATTTCAAATTTTATGAAAACCGAATCAAAACTTAAAACTAAATTAATAAAATTTTTTTTCATTCTGTCATATTCCGTCATGCGTAATAAATTCAACGATATCTCATGATACTCTCTTAAAAAGTCATTCACAAAATAGCTCAGGTTGAGCTGAAATCCACTCATCTCAATGTTGAAAGGCAGCTTCTCAAAAAAGAGTTGAAATAACTCGAGTTTTAACCAATTTAAATGAAGTTGAGCTATTTAAATAACCAATTTAGATCAAGAAGATTTAATCGTTTGAAAAACAACTCTTTTATGATCGAAAAAATTACAGCTCTTTCATGAGAAGCCAAATCAGCTCTTTCGTTTTAAAAGTGTAGATTGTCATGGGGATTACTTCCCCATGAGTCCCACTACTTCCGTTATCGAATTTAATATAATCGTAATGAATTTTGTATGCATGCATTTTTGCATAAGAATGCAACTGCCGTTGCACCAAAGATCTGAATATTTTTAAAATTAGTTATAGAACGAATACACCTTAGTTGCCACAATTGATGTACATTTTCAAACTTGTCTAAATAAGTTATAGAAAAAATAAGGTCATCGTATAAAATATTAAATTTCACATTTTAATACAGATACAGTCTAAATAATAATAATAATAATAAAGTCATGACTAAAAGCTGTATTTGATTAAATAAATTTTTCAAATGGAATTTTTTTTTTAGAAATTGTATAACCTCCTTTGTTGGAAAATATTAAAAAATTGCTGAAGTATTGGTACATAATAAGAAAATAGTTACAAATTTAACCGTTGTATCGTTCGCTGTGTTATGATTAAGGCTCGTGGTCGCGATTGGATTCGAACCCAACACCTACCGCCAACCAGTTTCGAGAGCAGAACCTCTCGGCCACTGGTGGATAGCAATGAACTTTAAATGACAAGCATGCAATTTATTTTAATGACTAACTGACCTGCCTGGCGTTGTCCGGGCCCGTGATATTATTCAATTTTCAAATGTCCCTTAAATTAAACTCAAATTTCTATGATTTTATATCTTTAAGTCCATTTTGTCAAAATTTATATTTTTAAATGGAAAAATCGCGAAAAGATATTGAATTGAAAGCACATGCTGTTTGGTATTTTATTTTCTATGTAATTTGATTTTTTGGGAACTATGCGCACCGAAAGCAAACGAAACCGCAACGAAACACTCAGGTTTTTACTGAATTCGTCAAAATTATCACACATTTTATTTTGTAAAAAAATAATTCTATCCAAACGAAAGTTCCAAAACTTTTGCAAGTAATGTAAATCTGGTTTATTGAATGGCTCTAAAAAGATTGTGCTAAAATACTTACATTTAGTTATTTTAGCATAGAAAAAATGTAAAAAATGTATTCTCCATGAGCCGGGATGATGCGATTTGTGTTTGTCGGTGTATTTAAACGGATTATTATTATTTTTTTTTTTTATTTTTTTTTTTAACAAATTGCACCATAGATTATAAGAATGTTTTAGCTGTAAAAAATTTTTTTGGTTTGTCAAGACGTATAGAATTGCGCCCTACAAAGGCAAAACCGCAATGATCAGGTTTTTATTGATTTCGTCATTTTTTTTTTTTTTTTTTTTTTATAATAAAATATTTCTACTCGTCCGAACGTTTCAAAAATTTTTAAAAGGGTGTAAATTTGGTCCATTGAGATGCTTTTAAAAGATTGTGCTGAAATTTGTCCGCTTAGATATTTGTAGCGCAGAAAAAATACTCTATCCGTTAGTCGCAAAGTGACCTTCTTTTACCGTTGTATTTGAAAGGGTTAAATCTTATATTAAAAACTCATTGCATCATAGATTACAGGAATGTTTTTGAGCTTTAAGAAAATGTTTTTTGTTTGCCGGTACATATAGGATTGCGCTTTGATAAGTCAAAACCACAATGAAAACGATCTGTTTTTTACATCAATAAATTTCAAATTCATCAAATTTTTCGCACATTTTGTAAAAAATATTTCTGTCCGTCCGAACGTTTCGAATGTTTTGTAGGGAGTATAAATTTGGTCTACTGAGAAGATTTTAAAAGACTGAGTTGAAATAATCGTCAATTGAATAAGTTGAAAATCCGTTATTCCCAAAATGAAGTAAAAACAAGAGGGGTTGTATCCATATATTCATTGATAAGTGTCAATAAAGAATACACAATATGGGACGTACTACTACATTTGGATAAAACCCCTCATTTTTTTGCTCCATTTTGTGAACAACGAATATTGTGTTTATTCTATAGACGATTACTTTCAGAATTTTCAAGCTATGATTTTGAAAGATTTACAAAACTTGCTCTATACATTTAGCGAACATAATATGCAAATGAAATTTTGATATCGTTGACGCATGCGCAGTGAAAAATTATTTAGTAAACCTACTCATTTTTCATACAATTTTTATTATTTTTTAATTCTGATTACAGGGTATTGTGTGCAATATTATTTGTCATATTTTCAGAAAATAATGTTACTTTCTATTAAGAACACTGAAAATTATAAGCAAACAACTTGGCAAAATTTGGGACCATTTTTATAAAAACCTTAATTTCTCAGCGAGTATGCATGCTATTTGCATAAAAATGAACACATTTTATTACAACAAGGTATTTAATCATAATCTAGAGTTTGAGTGGTTTTGCTACATTAGTTTTGACAGGGTTATTCAAAGTATATTCATTCTTTTTTAATTTTTTGATGGTCCCCTATGGAGTTTCGGGAAAAAATCTTCACGGAAATGTATGACTTGTACTATTATGTTTATACACTAAGAGTTTCGGGATAATTCCTCATGTATTTTTCTAGATATTTAACAAAATGTCTAAAATCGCAAGTGGGCGTTCATCAATGGCCAGGTAGTGTATATACAGGGCTTCACGAAAGAATTCAAATAGTTTTTCGACTCTAGATGGAAAATAATGGAATTGTGTTTTCAAATTGTTATGCGGTTTTTATATTGTTTGCTTAGACAATAAATAACTTTCACCTTTTTAAACAGTAAAGTATTTTTACACTATATGGTCAGAGGTGACCAGCCACTTGCGATTTTAGACATTTTGCTAATTATCTAGAAAAAAAAAAAACACGAGGAATTATCCTGAAACTCAAAGTGTGTAGACATGATCGTACAGGTTCTGGGAAGATTTTTTCCCGACACTCCCGAGGAGATCGTCAACAAATTGAAAAAGAACAAAAATCTTTTGGATAACCCTGTAAACTAAAGTAAGCAAAAACGTTCAAACTGTATATTGTGATTAAGTGGCTTATTGGTATAAACCATGTTCATTTTTATGTGGATAATTAGTATACTCATAGAGAAATTAAATTTTACTTAAAAATAGCCCCAAATTTTGCCAAGTTTTTTGCTTATAATTTGCAAAGTTCTCAATATTAAAAAAAATGTTCTTTTCAGAAAAATATGAGAAACAACATTGCACACAATATTCTGTAATCTTGCATATGCGTTAATGCAATCAAAATGTGTTTGCAAAACATATAGAGCAGCTTTTGTTAAAGTCTCAAAAACATAATATGAAAATTCTGAAAATTGCCGTCTATAGAATATTCTCAAAATCCGTCGTTTCCAAAATGAAGCAAAAAAAATGAGGGTCTGTATCCATACTCCCATTGATTAAAAACAATATAGAATATACAGTATTGCAAGCATTACTACGTTTGGATACAGCCCCTCATTTTTTTTGCGTCCTTTTGTGAACAACAGATTTTGAGCTTATTCTATCAACGATAATTTTAAGAATTTCCAAGCTATGTTTTTGAGACTTTCAGAAAAAAATTGCACTATACATTTAGATAATATAATATGCAAATCAAATTTTGATATCATTCACACATGCGCAGTGAAAAAGTATTTAGTAAAATTGCTCATTTTTCATACAATTTTTATTTTTATTAATTCTGATTCCGGTGTACTGTGTACAATGTTGTTTTTCGTATCATGTGAAAATAACATTTTTTTACAGTAAGAACTCTGCAAATATTAAGCAAAAAACTTGGAAAATTTTGGGACTGTTTTTATAAAAGCCTTAATTTCTTTACGAGTATGCATGTTGTCCTCATAAAAATTGACACAGTTTATTGCAATAAGCTACTTAATCACAACCTACAGTTTGAATGAGTTTGCTACATTAGTTTTGACAGGGTTATCCAAAAGATATTCGTTCTTTTTCAATATGACGGTCCCCTATTGGGTTTCGAGAAAAAAATCTTCACGGTAATATATGGTCTGTACTATTTACATTTATAGATCTAGAGTTTCAGGATAATTCCTCATGTATTTTTCTAGCTATTTAATAAAATGTCTAAAATCGCAAGTGACTAGTCACATTTGGCCATATAGTGCATAAGGTTACGTGAGACAACAAGGACATGATTTTACCATGTGGCTCTGAAAGATTCTGGCAATTAAGCTTCCAAAAGGTATTGTTCAATTGAATTAAAATCTGGACCTTTGCAAATCTGTTCAGTTATCTTTACTCTAGCACACTTTCAAACTTCTATTTTAATATCTCAAAATAATATATATATATATGTGCGTTTTATCTTTCTTTTTTCATGGCTCCATTTGTCCAATGAAAATGGTCCAAATGGACCAGGCAGCTCCATGTTCCATACGCCTTTATTTTTTTAATAGGAGTTATCTGGTCTTGTTTAAAAAAGTGTAAATAACTTTAAAAATTTTAAATCAGGCAGATCATGTAAATTATACATGAACTAAAGAGAAACCTTTTCTGTCAAAATGTCTAAAAAAAGCATTAAATATAAAATTATTAGATTTATTTATGCAGAAACACAAGACTTGAGTAAGTATATGCGTATTTTAGTATAGGTAATAAGTATAATAGTTATATGGATATTTTAGAAACAAAAAATAAATAAAATAAATCTCTGAACAAACGGGTACGTAAATGCTTAATTATCTGATTTTTTTTTATTATTATTATTTACTCAAAGAACGTTCGATAAGTCCAATAAATTTGTAGAGAAATAACCATGTTTTTATATCGAAAGGAAGTAATTTTATTTATTTATTTTTTAAATTTCCTAATCACTTTGTCTTATGTGCCCTTCTTCATCTGTATCGTAAAATTTCGAGGTTTAACTATCTTTTAAAAAATTTCGTTTGATACCGGTTGGTATGCTTTTGAAAAACTTTTTTATATAGCTTCGATAATATATTACATAATTTCTTTCACTGCAAAAAGAAAAAAAAAATGTAGTAACTCTCTTTTTTTCCCCAATAAATAAATATATATTTATAACTGTTGGCATAACTGAATATCAACTGTCCAGTTACCACTGATGCAGTTACCCCATTCTTGAAAAAAATATAGAGTAACTTGAACACCGACCTTACATTTGAAACATGAAGTAAATATGTTTTGATATTTGATAATATTAATGTATTTATATGCCTAATCTTTTAAAAAACAGTGATTTTTTAATAAAAGCACTTACCGTATTTTAATGAAAAACTAATGAAGTTCACCCAAATTGACGTTGTTTGTAGATAAAAGAAGCTTGAATTTTCGATAACCTATCACAGAAAAGACAGAGTTATGATTGAGTTAACACATGTTGTTTTAAGAAGTAGAGAAGGGTGTGAAATATTGACAAAAGCTAAAACTTAAAACTCATCAGTGGTTTTTTATAAAATAGCCTATGGGGCAGTTACCTCGTGGGTCCAGTTACTCAAGCTTATCTTAGCGTATGTTTGAGTGTTAATAGATGATACTAAACTCTCCTGGAAAAGAATATTGATATTTATTTGTTAAATATTTGAATTTTTTTTACCATTTTAATTATTAAATATAAAAATGTTAAATATTAGAAGATACTGCCTCATATCTTCAAAACTAAATAGAATTTTAGCATTTTAGTTTTGCTATACGATATAACAACTTATAGCACTTCCATTCATAAAATAAAACAATTTTGAGAAGATGTATCATAAAATTTTCTTCACTAACTATGGGACAAGCAGTGTAAGTTACCGATTTTGACGAAAGTGGTATCGTTGGAAAAATCTCATCGTGAGGAGTAAAAAACTCAATAAAACTGTCCGTCGGAAATGAGCCGTTTTCGAGATATCCGATAATTTATGTCACATAGCTAGTGCAAACTTAATAGGGAACCGCAAAACATTTTAGTCTTGATTTTGACGAAAGTGGTGTCGTTGGAAAGATATTGTGAGAAGTAAAGAACTCAATGGAACTATCCACCGGAAATGAGCTATTTTCGAGATATTTCGAGACAATTTATGTAACTTAATGCAGTTTCTCAGTGAGTGTGCATTAGATACGTGATACAAATTGTCGGATATCTCGAAAACGTCTCATTTGCGATGGGTGATTCCGTTGAGTTTTTAAATTCTCAGGATGATATCTTTTAAAATAACACTTTTGTTAAAATCGATTATAAAATCTTTTGCGGTTCCCCTGTAAGTCTGTACTAACTATGTGACATAAATTGTCGGATATCTCGAAATCGACTCATTTCCGACGGGTAGTTCCATTGAGTTTTTTTACTGCTTATGATGCGGTCTTTCTAACGATACCACTTTCGTCAAAATCGGTGACTTACACTTGTTGCAGTTTCCTAGTAAGCTCTTCACGAAGTCTTGTATCGGGTTTGGTAATCTGATTTTACCCGAACCTGACTTGCGGTTCGGATTGGGACGAGTTGGATTGACGCTAATTTTTTTCTCGGTCGTGTTAGAGTCGATTGACATTGATTATTTTGGTTTCGAATTTACTTTAATTAGATAGTTTCGGGTTCGGATTAGGGCTGGGCGATGCTTAATATTAAATATCATGCATGATATATCGCATTTTTATATTATAATGTTTCGATATATCGATATTTCGATATATACTTATCGATGTATGCTTTTTTCGTGTATCCGAATTTGTTCATTGGAGTTTCACGTGACTCAAGCCGTCTGAAAAAAAACATGCACGTGTGGGCCAGCGCGGCAGCCTGTCTTTTTGTTTAATCTCGTTTACTGTGTTTGGTATTAAATATACTGTTTTCTTAGGTATATTATGTGATTCCCTTAATGGATTCCAAATATAAGGGAAACATTTCAGGAGTTCTTGGAACAAGACTGTTACATAGAATTTACATGTGTTTCTGCTATATTATGGCTAGATTATTTATTTATTTACTTATTTTACAGAGCATACAAAAGTAAAAACATTTGCTATTGCAGCTGAAGAAGTATTGTGAAAATTTATTTCAACTTTACAGAAAATGTGCACTTTAACGTCTAGATAAAATACATTATTTCCCAAAATATATCTGACATATATATATATATATATATATATAGTACGATATAGAAAAAGAATTGCCAAACTTTAACGGTCGGTGCCTAGTATAAACTGCATAAAAAAAAGCAAACAACCAAAACGTTCCCTGGCGTTTTTCTTGAAGAACAGCTGCATTTCAAAAGCTCTGTAGGATATTCTCTCCAGTTATTTGTAGTGATTGGAGTTTTTGAAAAAACCAACCCCACTCATTGTATACGGCCAATTGACTTTGGTGGGCTGCGTATACTTTTTATGCCAGAGTATATACACCCTGACATAAAAGTTGAACGCTAAGTCATATCTGCCTGTCAAATGTGATAGTATGTCTCTCTGTGATTATGAATTCTCCCTTCCAGATCTTTTTCCTTCATGTGTATGGTGGGGATACTTGAAGTTAGCGTATTCCAGTTTATATCTCTACTGGATTGTGGTGGACAACTACAACTTATATGGCATCTTAAAAGTCAAAGTGTTTGATTGATTTTAAGCAGGAAGTTGTAAAACGGATTTGGGGATGGGTGTGTTTTTTTATTTGAATATTTTATTTTTGATTGTAAGGAATTAAGCGCAGAAGGGACTAATATTTTCGCAGTGAACTGTGATTGATTCCATATAAAATAGCTTTCTAAATATAGAGCATAGGTGTTGATAGAAACATTTAGGCCTGAAAGAGGACATAGATATTTGTTAGGAAGTTATAAAATTTTTATGCAAGGATAAGTAAAGTAATTGTATTAATGTCTGACCGTGTATTTGTACTTCACAATTATCAGTGTGAGAATAGGCTGAATTATGTATTTCATAAAAACACCAATTGTTTGTAAGGATTTAAACATGTTGTAACAACTCCCGAAATTTTAAAATGTAAAATTTTTGACATTTTGTCATGATGTAATTTTTAATGACACTTTTTTTAATGGCAGCAATTAAACTACTCATTTGTCATAGACAAAAGAAGCAATAGTATTTTTATATTTTTAACGACGTCATTTTCTTCTTAAATTAAACAAAAAATAAATTTTCAATTTAAATAAGTCATAAACTGCTGTCATAAGTGATAGTCTGTTCTGTGACTTTGAATTTTCTCTTCCAGCTTTTTCCAAAATCTGTATGGTTGGCTACTTGAAATCTTGAAGTTAGCGTATTCCAGTTTATATCTCTACTGGATTGTGGTGGACAACTACAATTTATATGGCATCCTAAAAGTCAAAGTGTTTGATTGATTTTAAGCAAGAAGTTATAAAATGGATTTGGGGATGAGTGTGTTCTTTTATTTGAATATTTTATTTTTGATTGTAAGGAATTAAACGCAGAAGGGACTAATATTTTCCCAGTGAACTGTAGTTGATTCTTTTAAATAATAATAGATTTTTAAATATAAAATGCAGGTGTTGATAAAAATCTTCAAGTATGAAATGAGGACATACATATTTTCTAGGAAGTTATAAAATTTTTAGGCAAGGATAAGTATTACATTAAATTCTGACCGTGTGTTTATAGTTCACAATTATTACTCTGCGAATAGGATGAATTACGGTTTAAAAAGAACATCAGTCGTTTACTAAGGGTTCAAGAACTTTCAAACAACTGTTCACATTTTGAAATTTAAAATATTTTTTGATGTGGGTATGGCGGGGTACTTAAAGTTAGCATATTCCAGTTTATATCTCTACTGGATTGTGGTGCGCAGCAACAACTTATCAAGAATCTTAAAAGTCAAAATATTTGATTTATTTTAAGCTGAAAGTTATAAAATGGATTTGGAAATAGATGCGTTTTTTATTTGAATGTTTTATTTTTGATGGTAAAGAATTAAACGCAGAAGGACTAATATTTTCCTAGTGAACTTTGATTGATTCCATATAAAACAGATTTCCAAACATAGAATGCAGGTGTTGGCAGGAACATTTAGATGTAAAATAAGGACATAGCTATTTGTTAGGAAGTTATAAAATTTTATGCAAGGATAAGTATTATATTAAAGTCTGACCGGGTATTTGTATTTCACATTTATTTACTCTGAGAATGGAATGAATTACACATTAAAAAAAAAAAAAAAACACCAATTGTTTGTAAGAATTTAAATATGTTATAACAACTCTCGAAATCATGAAATTGAAAATTTTTGAGATTTTATCATCATTATGTATTTTTTAATGACATTTCTGTAACTCCAGCAATTAAATCACTCCTTTGTCATAGACAAAATAATCAATGGTAGTGTTATATTTTTAATGACGTCATTTTCTCCTTAAATAAAATTTTAAATTAAATAAGTAATAAACTGCGGTCACGCGAAAGAGTCTGCCTCTGTGATTAGGAATTGTCCCTTCCAGATATTTCCTTCATGTATATGGTGGTGGTATTTGAAGTTAGCATGTTCCAGTTTATATCTCTACTGGATTGTGATGGGCAACTATAACTTATATGGCATCTTAAAAGTCAAAGTGTTTGATTGATTTTAAGCAGGAAGTTGTAAAATGAATTTGGGGTTTGGTGTATTCTTTTATTTGAATATTTTATTTTTGATTGTAGAATTAAATGTATAACGGGAATAATACTTTTCCAGTGAATTGTGATTGATTCTATATAAAATAGATTTCTAAATATAGAATTAGAATGTAGGTGTTGACAGACACATTCAGACGTGAAATGAGGACATTGGTATTTGTTAGGAAGTTATAAAATTTTTATGCAAGGATAAGTATTACATTAAAGTCTGACCGTGTATTTGTATTTCACAAAATTTTTATTGTGAGAATAAGCTGTATTAACATATTAAAAAAACCCCCACCAATTGCTTGTAAGGATTTAAATATATCTATATTATAAAGGCCAAACGTATCTGTTCGTAACGCATACATCATTTTGCGCATGGCAACACTTTCACTATTGCAATTTTTGCTACTAAAAGTTTTTAAGCTTCTTAAAGTGGCATATTTTCAATTTTTACACCATCGTGTAGGAAAAAAAAAATGTACTTTTAAATGAAATTTGTTTGAAAGCTGTATCTTAATTTGTTTTTGAAATATTAATTTTTTTGTATCTCTTTTCTAATCGTGGCAACAGGAGTGCTCCATTTCTATTTAAAGCAAAGGAAAAAAGAGAAAAAATTGAGTGCTGTATCTTTATGTTGCCATTTTCTAATTAAAAGGGAAAAAAGAGACATTTAAATATCTTCTGTTATAAAACCCGGTTAATTTTGACTTCATTTACAAAATTTGATTTACACGTAAAATAATATCAACAGTTTAATACCTATTTCAGCTAATAGCCATTGAGACTTCGAGTTTCGAATCAAAATGATCAAATTAAAATGCCAATTTTTTTGAAACGTGAATACAGATATGAAATTTACATTTGTAAATTTTGATATGGTGAAAATGATGCCGGGTTCAGATTTCACGGGAAAAAAATTCTATGATTGAGTCAAAGTTGAATAAATTTTGCTTTTTATCATTTTGGAATACTAGCATAAGAGCCTTAATTGATAACTTTATCATAATAACATATCTTTGTTTTTTTTTTTTACTGCTTACGTACACTATTAAAGTTTAATTTTAACAATTTCTACAACTGCGTTTTATAGAAATAATATTTTGTTAATTTGACGATAAATATCGTTTGTATAAGAGTTAGACGTACCAATATAAAATGCATTTTTTACTATAATTAATTTTGTAGGTTTATTATAAGTTAATGAAACAGTTCCTTCTTAAACATTTTCTTTCGTCAAAATTTGACGGATTCTACCTTGTTATAATAACTCTCCAAAATTTTAAATTTTAAATCTTTTTTGAGATTTTATTATTATGTAATTTTTAATGACATTTCTGTAATGGAAGCAATTAAATTACTCCTTTGTCGCAGACAAAAAAAGCAAATAGTATCATTATATTTTGAATGACGTCTCCTTAAAAAATAATAATAATAATAATAATAAATTTTCAGTTTAAATAAGTCATAAACTGGGGCCACGCGAGATGTGATTAGAAATTCTCCGCGAGATACCTCTGACGCGAGATCTTTTGTGATGCGAGATACCACTGTCTTTGTGATTAGAAATTCTTCCTTCGAGGTTTTTCCGAGCTATGTATAACAGTGGAGTACTTGAAATTAGAATATTTCAGTCTATATCTATTCAGTCTATATGTTTTTTATTTGAATATTTTATTTTTGATTGTAAAAATTACACGCAGAAAGACCTAATATTTTCCCAGCGAACTGTGATTGATTCCATGTAAAAGAATATTTCTAAATATGGAATGTAAGTGTTAACAGAAACATTTAGACGTGAAATGAGGACGTTGATATTTGTTAAGAAGTTATAAAATTTTTAGACAAGGATAAGTATTACATTAAATTCTAACCATGTGTTTATAGCTCACAATTACCACTCTATGAATAGGATAAATTACGACTCTAAAAGAACGTCAATTATTCTTAAGAGTTCAAGAAAGTCATAACAACTGTCGAAACTTTGAAATTTAAAATATATTCCGATATGTGTATGACAGGGTAGTTCAAGTTAACATGAAGTTACAATAGTTTAAGTTGTAGTTCTGTTGAGCTGATCCAGAGTATCAGACCAGTTTAAATGATCGTTGAGGTTAATTGGGTGAAATGGTCCTCCAATGCTCGTGTCTGGGATAGCTCAGTTGGTAGAGCATTGGCGGCTTCAGTCAATACATCCCTGGTTCAAATCCTGGCCCGGACTTTTTTCCCCCAATAATGAAAAATGGAATAAATTACTTCTGTTAACATGAAGTTAGCCTCAAATAAACACCTACGTGTTTGTAAGGAAGATATAAAATTTTTAGGCAAGGATAAATATATTATATTAAAGTCTGACCTTGTGTCTACATTTCACAATTATTACTCTGAGAATATTGTTAAAATACCTATTAAAAAAAAACAATTACTTCTAGAAATTTAAATATATCATAAAAATTTTTTTGAAATTAAAATTATTTTTCGAGATTTTGTTATTGTATAATTTTTAACTTTTAAATGCATAGTATAAATCAAGAGTTAATTAATCTTTTTTTCCCATTTGAAGCTTTTTTTGGTCTTTTGGTGCATAATTATGTTTTATTTACGCGTGATAGCATGTATTTAAGGTCGTGAAGTCTGTTTTCGTTCCGATTTTTTATCACGGTGAGGTCATGACATCTTTTGTTGATAGGGTTTTCAGTGGGCTCGGTGATGTTTTTTCTATTTCTTTATAAGGTACTCATTATCAATTCTGAAAATTATTGAAAGCATTATAAAAATTATTATGTCATTGTTATTGTGCAGTGTGAAACTTTAAAGTAAGTATATAATTTAAAATTATCATTTTTTGAGCCTTTTATGTTATGCAACTCAGGAGTTACATTATGACATTATTTCGAATAGAAATATAAACAATTTTGTTCGGTATTTTTTAACGGAAAATTAACAAAAATACACTTAAATATTCCGAACAAAAAAATCTCTCTCACGTTTAGCGACGTAGAGCTCACACGGCAATTGACTACCGAGAAAAGTGGATGCGAAGTCAATGTTTGAATTTAATTCATATGACTTTAAACTGTCATGAGCAACGAATGTGTATTTGTTTGGTTTGTCTCTCTAGCTGAGTGAATTTTCAAAGAGAATCTAGAAATGAGTAAAATTATGAATCATTTTATCTATACCTATGTTCAAAAATTCGCCATCTCACAAAATTTCATATTATAGAGACTTATAGATTCCGAGATCCCCGCTTCCCACGCCGAAACAAAATTACAGACTTTTTAATAATAATCCCTTTACACGTGATTACGTTTAAAAATTTACAATCCTACAAAATTTCATCTTAAATGCCCTGATAGATAGTGAGATATGCTTAGAATCATGTATCTAAAAAAGCAAGAATCTCAAAAGAACTACAGAAAACTGGTCAATGTACCTTGCACGAAAACCGTAACTTGGTAGCAAAAATATTCGTAACACAGCAGCAGCTGAAAAAAAAAGTAAAAAAAAATACCTCTCACATTTACCGACGTTGAGCTCACCTTTATACTGAATGGGCAATTGACTGCCGAGAAAAAGTGGGTGGGAAGGCAATGTTCGAACCTAAGTCATATGACTTCGGCCTGTCATGAGCAATATACTTTTATAGCTGAAATATGTTTTGAAGTATGGAGAGGGAGAGCCGGTGGGGGGTAGGGGACGAACTTTTTCTAAGGCTAAACGTTAGGGAGGGGCATGTTTACGTATGCACCCCTCTCATTCACCTTAGATTTAGGATGGGAACGATATCGTCCACTTTTTGGGCGCCCAGAAAAGCGTTAAAGGCTGCCTACAACTTACTTTTCAGAGAGATGAAAAGGTGCAAGTTAACCTGAGCAGGTTAACCTGAATAGATTGTGAACTATGAGATAGAATTTTAGATCTACGTCTGAAGTGGATAAAAGATTTCATTATTGTTGGTCACTGGTGTAGAGTATGCAAATGTACATAGCTCTGAAGAAATATTTGAATATTAATAAGGTAGTGATTTTCCATTGGGTGTGTGTCTGGGAGAATTTATGAAATTATGTTTTATGGGTTTTCTGTTTTTTATACTTAAAAGTTATTTTGCGCTTTTATTGTAGAATTTCGAAAATCTTTAATAAGTTATTACAGGGTTGAATAAACTTATAAATTTTCCGTTTAAAACTAATGTTAGTATAATTAGGGAGTAAGAAAAAAACCGAGCATGAAACTATTTAGAAAGAAATTGGATCTTTTAACCTTTCGCTACAAGAGCCTTTTACGAAATTTTTATTGTTTTGTCATCGGTTTTTAAAACAGAAATTTGTGCCTTATTAAATCGAGAAAATTCTCCGATTACATAAGGTAAATTATATTGTAGAATTTTACTGGTAGGGACAAACAAGGATTCTTAAGCAATTTTGCGGCCCGTATACGTGTCGCTCGTCCCCAAGGGGTCAAAGACCCCTCAGAATTTTTTCATCTCAAAACAGAGCACTTCACAAAATTTTTCGTCATAAAACAGGACTCTTCATAAAATTCTTTGTCTTAAAAGTAAATCTTTCACAAACTTTAATATTTAAAAATAAAACCTGAACTATCGCAAAACAGTTGCAATCACCAAGAAAAAAAAATTACCTAGCTTTTACATGTATGAATGATCATGTAAGAAATGTATGAACAAGAACAAGCACAGAAATATAACAAACATTTCAAATTCAACAAAATTATGACAAGATTTTTCATAAATATAAAAAGCTGTCCGCAATTTTACAAAAACAGAAGCCTATGAGAGAAGTCTTGACAGACACTTGTCGAGTGGAGCTTCCAACCTATGAAGTTTATGACTTCTATGCTTCAGAGATATTTATTTTAAAATGCGACACTTTAAATTTTTTTATGAAATTTTTGAATTTGAACGAATGTATGGAACAACTTACATATAATTCCTTTAAATACCGTACGCATTTCGCATAAATTCTCATGAAATAAGTTTTTTTATATATAGGTTAGTAAACAAAATACATACATCAAAAGATTCAAAAGGCAAAAAAATCACTCCTATAAAGATGATCGATTGAGGTATTGCTAATATTAAAGACGAACTCGCAAAACACAAGTCTACAGAATTTGCAATTTAAATGTACACATCTATTATTATTGCCACTATGCATTTGTATAAAGCTAATTTCAGAGTATTAAAGGAAAGCAGAACCTTGCAAGTCTTTCGTCTTGCATGGTATAAGTTGGCCTTTTTAGAGTTTGAACTTCTTAATACCTGCAACGCCTCAATTACAAAAAACCACTAAACACAGTATAAATTTGTTTATAGATTGAAAAAAATCTTTAAAAGGTTACATTTCTTTTATTATTTTTATCCAATCCATTATCAAAAATGTCACGTGCACGGGAATAACTTCCTATTGCAAACAGTTGGCGAACCATACCTTGTTGTCTGAACAAATAATTTTTGAGATTTCAAAAGTGTATTTCATCTTCATCGTCGATTTGGCATTATCTTTTTTATTTGCTGAACCAGCTTCTGCTAAGATACGCGCTATCATCAGAGAAAATGAAATAAAGAACGACAGTCTGAGTCCCCGATATTGATAAAGAATATAAATATTTTTTTGTGCAATTTCTATTTCAGCAGTTAATATTTTCAAATTAATTAATTGTTTTTCATACTGAAATTAAGCACAACAAACGTAATTTGATGTTATTCTTCTGTTCTTGTACTTCAATAATAGACGAAAATGCTGATTTTAGAGTTGGACATTTTGAGGTCATTGTTCTATAATTAATTTTCTACTTTTTTATTACACATTAATTATTTTCAAAGTTATTTCAGAATTCGAAATACTTAAAACTAAGCCCAACAATCGTGATTTTTCCTTGATCGTATTTAAACGATACATGAAAATACTCGTCCTATAACAATTGTTCTTTTTTGGGTCATTGTCCTTTAGTAAAATTGCTATTTTCTATTTAATGAGCAATTATTTGAAGATTAATTGTTTGGAACACTTAACACTAAACACAAGAGTCGTAATTTTACGTTTTATCTTTGAATATCTATTAATACATAATACATACAGAATGCTTGTTCTATAAACAGTTGATTTTTTTTCTATACATTTTGGAATCGTCTCCTTTAGTAAATTTGATAGCTTCTATTTCATGGGCGAATATTTCAAATTGATTAACAGTTTTGCATGCTTTAAACTAAGCACAGCAATTGTAATTTGATATAATTCTTCTGTTGATTCAATTTTAGTGATAGCGGAACGTTTATTCTAAAACAATTGATTTTAAAGCTGAACCCTTTGCGATCACTGTCCTATAATAAATTTTCCACTTTTCTATTCTTTAGATATTAATTATTTTCGAATTATTTAAAAGTTTGGAATACTTAAAATTAAGCACAACAATCGTTATTGTTTGGCATACTTAGCACTAAAACAGCAGTCGTAATTTGATGTTTATTATCTCTTGATTATCTGTTAATATATAAGATATACAGAATGCTTGTTCAATAGACAGTTGATAAAATTTATATAAGGTACCCTGGGGTAATAACGCCAGGCGGGGTAATAACGCCAAGTGCTTATATTTTGCATAATTATGAAATAATCAGGTAAATGACACCCATGTGCTCTGCGCAGAAGGGTTTTGAATCATATAAATCACAAAAAACAGCTTCAAGTTAATTTGTTTTATTTTTAGGTCTTATTGTTTTTACAAACAACTAAAATTTACGCTTGATCTAAAATTTACGAGATACGTTTTGTGATGTGAAGACTATCTTTTTATCCGGAAATACTTTGTTAATTACATAAATTTGTAATGCATTTCATGTACTTTTAAAATGTTGTTGAACATTTTGGATATCTTCTCGAGATAATTTTTAATTTAAAATGTACTGCGCAATAACTATACCGGGGTAATAACGCCAATCCTTGACATTAATACCCCGGTTGATTCCCTACAGTGGCCGAGCTACATCCTAAATACTGATTCAAATAAACACAGTTAAAACTGTGCAATGTTTCTCATATTTATATTTAAGCGGTCCTTTTTAAGCAAAAAGAAGCTCACGGTCTGATATTCTTTTGCCTCATCCCCCCTCCCACACCACACCTTTATTTTTCTTAAACTTTCTCAAAAAATGAACATTTTCAATAGCTTAGAATGCAATTTGTCAATTTCTAAGTTTGTAGAGTTTGTATTTTTAGAATTGGGCGATCTACATCTTATTTTATAGTTCCATCCATACATTCCATCTTATTTTATAGTTTTGCTTGCATGGCGTTATTACCCATATAGGTGGGTAATAACGCCAAATAGCATTGGTCAAGAAAAAACGCCATTACATTTTATGAATACATATCTGTTAAATTATTTTATTTTATATAGATAGTCAATGAGTTGCTGTATCAGATCCTATATTTGTTTGAAAAATACAATCTAAAACTAAGCCGTGAAAATTGGTAAAACCTTAACGTGGCGTTATTACCCCAGGGTACCTTATTTTGGAATAGACTTCTCATAATAAAATTTGTTACTTTTTACTTCATGAGTAAATATTCCAAATTTATTAACAGTCGTGCATACTTAAAACTCAACGCAACAATCGTAATTTGATGCTATTCTTATATTAATTGAATTTCAATGATAACGGAACTATCATTGTAAATTGGTAATTTTTTTTTCCAAGCACCTTCGTCGTTCCAAGCCCAAGCTCGCACTCTGATTGGTTGTTGCTCTCGGCACTGTTTTCATGTAACTTAAACTTAACGATAATCATACTTGGCGTAGCGATAGATGCTTCCATCGAGTTTGATTTCTGTCCGAACCGAATACAAAGTAACTTTTCTCTTGCAGCATTGGATTTGATGGAACGTGTCTTACTGAAAGCTGTACTCTTTAAAAGTTTTTACACACAAGAGTACAAGACCACGAGGATAAGAATGAAGGAAGAATAAGAATGAGTAGGTTAGATTTTAGGTTTACTCGTTCACTTACGAGAGCGAAGTATTTTTCGCCAAGTATGGTTATCGCCAAGTTACGTGAAAACAGTGCCGAGAGCAACAACCAATCAGAGTGCGAGCTTGGGCTTGGAACGACGAAGGTGCTTGGAAAAAAAAATTCGCTCATTGTAAAATAATTTATTTTAAAGCTTGGCTTTTCGAAGTCATTGTTCTATAAAAATATTTCTTCTTTTCTATTAAATATTAATTATTTTCAAATTATTTATTAGTTTGGAATATTTAAAACTACGCACAGCAATCGTAATTTCTCGTTGATCGCATTTAAAAGATGTACGAAAATGCTCGTTCTAGCACAGTTGGACTTTTCGAGTTCATTGTTATTTAATAATATTACTACTTTCTATTTCATTATCAATTATTTTCAAATTGATTGTTTGACACATAAAATTAGTTCTTGAGATAGAACTATTGTGGAAATCGCGATTAATGCAGCCTAACAACTTCATCTGTTACGAAACATATACATAAAACTAATCAGCATCAGTTTATATCGAAATCTAACAGAATCTAAAGTTTTGTGGAATTCCGTGCATTAATTCTTGAGATAGAGCTAACACAAATTTTTTTTCACATATACACTGTTAAAAGTGAAGGTGACAAACCGGTGCCATTTGGGACCCGGAGGTGAAAAGGCCCTAGGGTGCATTGGAACCCGGGGCATTTGGAACCCTAGGGTGCCATAGGGACTTGGATACGTGGTTGCAGTTCCGACAGGTCTCTTACTGGGTGATTGGAGCTAAATAAAGTGCCATGCACTTCGTATTGGCAGCAATGTGGCACCTCATCGGGTGACTGGAACCTTGCGCATGCGCTGTGACGTGTGTGTGTTTTCTGTGACGGCAAGTAAAATCTACGGCTATGCGTGAATGAAGGTGAGCTCGATGGCCGAGCGGTTAGAACGCTGAGCTTGTAATCAGATGTTGTGAGTTCGAATCCTTCGACGGCCAAAAGTCGATTTGTATATTTTTTAATTTTTTATTATTGGACACTCTGGATTTTGGGTACCATCTTTTCACCCTAATTAAAGATCCCATTCTGGCTCCTTTAGGGGTGTTACCAGTGAGACAAGCCTTTCACCCCTAAAAGGTGCAATGTGTTACCATTAGTTTTAACAGTGTAGACTCAGAGAGTGACAGAGTGACAGACAGACATTTTTTGAAAAACATCAAATCATGTTCAGGTCTTCTAAAACATATAAATCCATCAAAAACCAAAGGCTATTTTTTTTTACAAATCTAATATTTTCTTCTTGTAAAGATAGAAGAAAGTAAAAAGAGGTGAGAATCAAGCAATCTGAAGAAAATAAAAGTACCTCTACACTGCGGGGGAAAATCGCGGGCACGAGAATCAATTTGAGCTAGAAATCAGTAGTTAAAATAATAGAACGAAATCATTTTTTTTAAAGCTAAAATTTCCTTTTATCTAAATACGAACCATCTACATTTTGCGTTCAATGTCTTTTTGAAAGCACGTATGGTTGGATTCATATTGTTGTCGAAAATATTCCGCGCATAATACACACCCAGCTTTTTAGCCCTAATTTTTTTCTTTCTTTTTTTTTGGGGGGGGGGATGCGCATTATACACATGAGTAAATACTATAATTGTATATTATGAAATACTTTTACGTCTACAGAAACTTAACTTAATTAATGGGGATAGTTTACCTCAAATTTGGTCAAAATCTATTTTTTTTTATATTAAATGAAAATGGGTTTAATTGTGAATATTTTAACACATGATTTTTACCCATACGACAATTATTATGTCAATTTATGAGATATTGTACATTTTGTTAAAACACCTAACACAATTACCCACACAAATTGATAATAGTAATAATAAAAGCCTATTAAGATGTGTTAGATTTCACAGTTTTTCACTATATTTTTCAGTACAAAAATATACAGGGTGGTCATAAAAAAACTTTGCCGATATACGGAGCTCTAGTGGCCATTCCGCTCAACCGATCGAAATGAAATTTCAGATATAGCTATTCAGAGGTATGAGCTCGAGATTCTGTGAGTGACAACAAAATGGCGCTCACGGTTACGGTTATAGTTACAGAAACTCGAAAATTTGGCAACACCCATTTTTTTTCATCGCAAAATGCTCAGCGCATGCGAAAACCCTAAAGAGCGTTGGAACCGTACGTGTATCGCAAGAAACGGACATGTTATGCACGCACAAAAAACCATTCTGGGAATCCTTTCCCCCATAAAAAAACTCAATTGGGGCACAAGGAGGAAATTTGCATATGACACAGAGTCAGTACACTAATCTCTGATTACAATACAGATCGGACAAACTAAAACTTTTATTTTGAGTACACATTTTTCACATGGGTGCCGTCACCATCACAGGCAATTACAAGTATCCAAATCTTTTGTGTATCCTTTTAAATACTCAATGCCTTCTATTATACAGAAATGAACTTGAATTAAACCTCAGGCACGCACATCAATTTCATAAAGTGAGAAATAATTTAATGCAATTAAAACACACTCCAAACAATATTTCCTCCTATACCATTATGTAATGGAATACTTTAGTGAGGCTCTGCAGATGAATAAAAAATATTCTTTGTATTACAAAATGTAGAGAATGTATATTTTAGTACATATTTCATAGATTCATATGAATTGCATTATATCCGATAAAGCACATTAAGGGTGTATTCGAAAAAATGCTTTTCCACCTTCAACAGCTCGAAATTTTCCGATACAATTTCAGACACATTTTTAAAAGTAGAAACATGAAACTTGCTGAGGGGATTTTTGAAGAGACGTATAAGGTGCCGTGTGATGTCATTTTACGCTCCATTCATTAGAATTTGATTTATGAACAATTATCTTTTCAGTATGACCCTTTTTTTCGTTCCCAAATCTCCCTCTTCGGGAAAATCTGTTCAAAATGCCGTTTTTGATTGCTTTTTTTTGCAATATTTTCTCCATTTATCAAAGAATTGATGATTACGGCACCTTGATTACTTTCTGAATAAGACAATTTGCCAGTTTGATGCATTTGAGAGCAAAAATGAATTTAAAAATAAATCGGAAAATAAGCAGTTTGAATCGAAATACACCCTTAAAATGCACATGAAACTTTTTTCCCCGATGACCGTAATGGAAGGGTCCTGTTTTGGAAGGTTTTGATTGTCCTTGCAATTGAACTATGCATCCAATTTTTATAAAATTTGAAATGACTCGATAGAATTATGTAATAATCATGCATTTTAAATTTCAAACTATTCGATGGGGTAGTTTTTGCGTTGTTATATGCGGATAGACGGTTAGACTGGCCGAAAACTAGAGGTGCTACGTATTTACATAATTATGATCGCACCTAAAACTAGTCGTTGGGGGCCACCGTAATACTTACCCATCATGGATATACATAATATATGAAAATAAAACATGAGTAAACTATTTATAAAATGCATTACAATTCCAAAACAAAATTTAAACGTATATTTAAACATTATATATATAAAACCCCTCCGTGTACGACGATTCCGGGGACAACCCATCCACGAGAAAAGGAAACTTATTGCAACTGCGTCCACGTTAGGCTTAACTATTCCGAGCTGTTCACAAATATTATAATTGTTCAACTTATGAAAATATACATGTGAAGGATTTATTCATTACTTATTTTCTTTAAAACCTACAAAAACTCTTTAATTATAATGTTTAAGTTCTAAATAAAACAACCAACAATTACGGAAAAAACAAACCAAACAAACAATGTAAGCAAATCAATACTGTTGCCATTCAAGAATGACAAATTCCGTGATTGAATCTTTAGAATGACTCCTTTGTAACATCATGACTCAGGAATGATCGGAAGCGTTCGGGATCTATGCGCGCGCGCTTAGGAGACAGGTACATGGAGTGTATCTTACAGCGGAATAGTACTGGGTGAAAACTTCTGAGCTTGCGCGCGCAGAGCGTGTGTCTCCCGAACACGTTTATTGTTTACTCTTTATTGCTGACATTCGTTTTCGATCTTATAGAGTGTTTTCTTTTATGTATTAGCTAAAAAATGGGTCAAAATAGGAAATTTTTTTTAACATTTTAGATATTTTTATTATTTTCTCTCAGTATTTTTAGATATTTTTTGGCTGTAGTTTCACAATATAATCTTTTATAATTGATTTTCTTGCCTTATTTTATTCTTTTAAAATTTATGTATTTACGATTTGTTCATTACAATCCCCCCATCCACCAGACAGTTTTGTTATAGTTCTAAATGCAAATTTCTGTTAAAATTTTCTCTTTTTTTTATAGATTTTTCTTCATGTTTAGTCGCTTATTTTTAAAAATTGTTTAAGCCTAAAGTGGCTGATTGACCACAGTTGTAATTTTTTATCATCCTTTTAAAAATGCAAACACGTCATTTTGACGGGCTTTCTTCTAGTTTTTAATATACATAGTAATGCTCTATTAATTAATTGCTGATGGACCCATTTAGACAAATTATATAAAACGGCAAACTACTCAAGTAGTACCAAATGACGTAAAAGAAACATCCTTATAATAATCATATTAACTAACAGTTTACTGGTCAGATTAAGCGTCTCATTTCCAATTAAAATATATCTTCGAATTGATTTTTTAATGAAATATAGGGTCATGTATAATTGAAGAATGTGGAAAACAGGATTACAAATATCTCGGCAACTATTAACCCGATCGACATCATTCTTTACGCAAAATTTGTGTTATTTTGTTGCCTTTTACGTCCTCTCCTTAAAATAAAAATTTTGAAAAATTTTATGTACCTTTCATCAGAACGAACTTTTCGAGAGTCCGAAAAAAAAAAAAATTCCGGATAATCGAGATTACTGATGTTAAGTAGACTTCGTGCCATTCTTACTTACTAAATGCATAGAAAATTTGAAGTCTCTATCTCAATTTGTTCGGGAGATAGAGCGTTTACAGGCACACAGACACATAGACAAACAGACGGACGTCAATTTTTTTTCTAACAATATGTTTTTCGGGATATCAAGTATCTGAAACGTATAAATCAATCAAAAAATTTTTATGTATGTAAAAAGGGCAAGTGTGTAAATATTTAAAAAAAATAGTAAGAAATTTTTAAAAAATGCAATTTTTTAAAGCTTTTTCAAAATTTGCATTAAATATGCAGTTATTTTTATTTATTTATTTATTTATTTGGATATTGAAATACAGTAAATCCACCATTCGAACCATTATTTTTCAAAGTTAACAATCTTGTTAATGCTGCTAAACTTTTTTTGCCTACTTATCTTAGTTCCCCTGGAAACACCACCTCAGCTCCAATGCGGAAGTCAATAAGCAGCTAAGGGATGCTTCGGAATCACGAGTTCACTGTACCGAGTGATAAGTGAGCTCCTTATCACTGCTTTTTACAACTTAACTTTCTCGCTCTTTATCACTCTCACTACCGATAACACTGGATGCAGAGTGGTAATGTAAAATAAAAAATCAAATAAAAAAAATCGCCAGGAACTTTGGAATTTTTTTTTCTCCTTTTGTTGATACGAATACGTTTGTAAAACAGCTACTACGATTGTTGTAATTGCATCTACTTCCATTTCTTATCGCATATCTTAGACACCTCCTCCTCTTAGTATAAAAATGATATTTCTTCTTTAATTCTTTTTTAGTATTTTTAGGTGCGTTCGTAACTGTATAAACACGTAGCACCTATAGTCGTCGTTCAATTCATCCGTCTGTCTGTCTGTCTGTTTGTCCTTCCGCATATAGCAATGCAAAAACTATCCAAATGAGTCATTTGAAATTTACTTTAGTATTTTCTAGATGCGTTTGCGTTCGTAGTTATGTAAATACGTAGCACCTATTGTCGTCCTTCAGTCCGTTCGTCCGTCTGTCCGCCCGCATATAACATATTTGAAAAATTACCAAAATGAATCGTTTGAAATTTAAAATATATAATTGCTGCATATTTTTGTCGAATCATTTCAAATTTTATAAAGATCGGATGCATAGATTAATTACTTGGACTTTCAAAAGTATCCCGTAACATGAAGGTCAATGGGAAAAAATAATTTCAAGTGCATTTTAATGAACTTGTACTCTTACGAACTAAATAATTAAATTAAATAATTAAATTAATATGCATCTATTAAATAATTAAATTAATGTGCATCTACTAAATAATTAAATTAATATGCATCTATTAAATCTATATTAAAGTATACATTCTGTATAATATGTGGTGCAAATAATGTTTTTTTTTATTATTATTAATTTACAGGGCCACACAAAAGTATTTCATTACATAATGGTATAAGAGGAAATGTTGTTTGGGACGTGTTTTAATTATATTAAACTGTTTCAGACTTTATGAAATTGTCGATGCTAAGGTTTACTAAAGGTTACTTCCTGTATAGTAAAAAGCAGACAGTATTGACAGGGATACTCAAAAGATTTCGGATACTTGTATATTATCCGAAGTACAATATACTGTTACATGAAGATCTGAACATTCTTAATACTTCGTTATACTACAAACGCACTTCATTTGCTACGTTTGACGTGCAAATTTCGATCTGTTTTTATAAACAGGGTGTTATTATTTATCGTTTACCAATAGCTAGTATTGTAATAGATAATATTTCAATGTTTTTTGACACTAAAAGCATAAAAATATAGTTTTAATGACAGAAAACGATAAAAATTAATAAAATTTCTAAACATAAGCCCAGTGTAAGACTTGATCGTCAAGGACTGTAATTTTTTACTGTTTTGCTCCTTATAATATTGAAAAAATACATATTTGTTAATTATAACTTATCGAATGATATTTATAGTTTTATTTTATTAATTTACTATAAATATACATTATTGAAGATTATTATCATTTCATTTCCCAGTGACCGCATAAAGAATTTAATTTCATAACTAAAAGATTAATAATAATTTTGCATAGATTATTTTGATACGATTTCTGAATGTATAATCACAATTTAATAATTTCATATTAATGAAACTTTAATTTCGAAAAATATATACATATATACTGCCCTTTGTATTTTTTTTTTATTTATACATTTTACTTTATGCTATTAAAAATATTTCGGTGTTGCAGCTTCACAACCTGTTGGCCTTATTTAGCCACCATTAAAACAATTGTTGTTTTAATTAGTACATAATTATAAGCCTAAAGGATATCTGGCAATTAATCACCCAAGGCGAAGAAACCGAAAAAGAAAAAAAAAACATTTAAAACCTAAATTATAAAAATATTAATATGTTTTGTTGTTATCGGAAACCCTTTTTTATAATTTTTTATAAGTATAGAAAGTAATTAAATATTGATTGGAAAAAACATCTTTATATACAAAAAGCTCCACGAAAAGATACCACCGGCCCCTGTAAAAATACCATTACTCTCCCTTCCCTCATATACAGACACACACCCCACCATACGTATGATACAATAAAACATGCTTAGACAGAAATGCAAATGACTACAGGAAAATTCTGTTTTACATGAAATTGTTAAAATAATAATAAAATAATCTTAAAAGGTATAATTGCTTAAAATTTCTTGAAAAACTGGATCACGATTTTTTTTTTTTTTTAACTTATAGCAGAATTTTTTTTATGAAATACTTATTCTATTTGGAAATAAATTTGCAGGATAATACCTTTTATAAAAATCTATAAAATAATATCTTAAAATTTTATAATATTTCTTTTACAGTATTACAATTTATGATTTATTTATAACACTTTTTAATTAAAGATTATAAAAATAAATTGAAAACATTGAGAATATAATTAAATTTTGATTAAATTCATCCATTAATTTTGTAGGAAAAAAAATTTAAGTATAAAAGAAATGAAACACAAAACCTTAATCTATGTCACATACCTACCCAACTTTCAACCTGTATCTTATTCGCGCGTCTGAAATCTACTACATCTTTAAAATAGGGGCGTCATCTTAAAACTTCTTTAATATTGAATGAACTTTCAAATACTTGATACATACGCAGGAATATGAACGCTGAGACCGTCCTATAAATACACCCATAAGTCACATGGTTAAGGTTTCGCATTTAATTTCATTTCATACTTTAAACCTTTTCCTTCAAATTGATGAATTCAATTAAAAATTAATTTTTTGTACACTATTTTAAATTGTTATTTAAAATCTTTTGATGAAAAAAATTATACATGCATTATAAACTTCAATACCGTAAAAGATAATAAAATTAAAAGCAAATATTACATATTTTTTTATAGACAGTATTGTCCTGAAAATATATTTTCTAGTCTAATAAAGCCTATTTATAACGGAAGCTAGCATATTAAGCCTTTGGAATTTTATTATTTGCTAATTATTTTAATTGAAAAATTTTGAAATAAAAAATATGAATCTACTTTTTTGGTACATATTTTTAACGAGTCAGAAAGTGCACTTCAAACGTAGCAAATGAGATGCGTTCGTACTATAAAGAAGTTTTTAAAATATTTAGATCTTGGTGTAACAGTATCTAGTACTTCGGATTCTGTATAGGTATCTTAAATGGTTTGTGTGTCCCTGTAAATACAATCTGCTCTCTTTTAAACTGGAAGTAAACCTTTAATAAACCTTAGCAACGTATATGAATTTCATAAAATGTGAAATAATTTAATATAATTAACACATGCCCCAAACAATATTTCCTTATATACCATCATGTAATGAAATACTTTTATGTAGCCCTGTAAATTAATAACAAATATTCTTTGCACCACAAATTGTATAGAATGTATAATTCAGCATATACATCATAATTGTATACCAATTTTATTACGTTCGAAAGAGCGTAACATCATTAAAATGCATTTGAAATTATTTTTCCCACTGGCCAAAATGTAACTTAATACTTTTGATTGTCCCTGGTAATTGAACTATATTCCGATTTTCATAAAATTAGAAATGCAATGAAAAAATTATACAACAATTATATATTTTAAATTTCAAACGATTCAGTTGTGTAGTTCTTGCACTATTATATGCAGACATACGGACAGACGGAAGGACTGAACGACGACTATAGGTGCTAAGTATTTATATAATTAAGAAAGCATCTAAAAAACAGGACCGAAACCGGTCTCCTTAATAGAATCGGGCACTAATAGTATATACCAGCTACCCTCCCTCTCTGTATGGGCCTCCATACATACAGGCACCAAGATGAGTAGAATAAAATACTGCAAAAACACGATTAAAAAATAATTAAAAGCTATAGTCAAGGATCGCCGTACTTTGTGACAGCGGACTAATTTCTGTCATATCATCGGTGAAGCAAGAAGCAAGCACGACAGTGAGCTGAATCCTTTTAAAGCTTTAAAGAAAACAAACATACAGGTAAACCTTTGTTTTCTCTGTTCGTCGAAAATCCAAACGAACCTTTTTTTTTTTTTTTTTTTTTGTCTCTTGAAAAGGCCTTGAAAGATTGCATTTATGTAAAGGATAGGCAATGCACATCATTGCATCTTCTTTTTGATCGGATGGCCTGAAACATTGAAATGGCATATTTTTCTTCTTTTATTAGCACTCTTGTCAAAGTCAATAAGTCAAAGAAAAAATTATAGCAAGGTTTAAAAATATTCGTTTGATTAAAATAGACAAATAAAAAAAAATAAATTGGTCCCGTGCGATTACTGCATTACCAAAAATATCATTAAAATTTGAGATCTCGGTTTTTACAGCCGATGGCGAATAAAATGCGTCGTTCGCATCTTTATGCACTCTATACCCAATAATGACCGGTTACTTGCGATTTTAGACATTTTGTTAAATATCTAGAAAAGTCAATGAGGAAATATTCTAATAACACTAAGTGTAAAGACAAAATATTATCTCATATATTTCGAGAGGATTTTTTTCCCGAAATCACATAGGGAACCGTCAGTAAATTCAAAAAGGACAAAAATCTTTTGGATAATTCTATTAAAACAAATGTAGCAAAAGCGTTCAAACAGTAGATTACGATTAAGGGTTTTATTGTAATAAACTGCGTTCATTTTTATGAGGGTAACTTGTAAACTCTTTGATAAATTAAGGTTTTTATTACAAAAACAGTCTAGTTTTTTTGCTTATAATTTGCAAAGTTCTTAATATTAAAAAAATATATATATGTTAAGAAATACAACCAAAACCGACCTTTTAATAGGACTGGAAACTAGTGCAGTAAAACCTCGATCATTCGGATTAATTGGGACCAGACCCAATCCGGATTATCAAAAATCCGGATTATCCGGAAAATTAGAAAAAAATGAAATAAAATAAAATATATTTACAGAAAATCACCTTTATGTTTAACTTATTGATGATTTACAGGCAGTAAAAGTGTTCACTTTGTAATAAAAAAGTTTGTAATTTTTTGCTGTGCCAGTTTTCTATACCTTTTGCGAGCCGTACGGTCACGCATCCGCTTGAGCATAAGTAGTTCGTTGGGTGTAGTTTAAATAAGCAAGCTTAAGGTATTCTTCCGAAAAGATTTCAGATAAAAGTTTTTTTTTATTCAGAATACGACGATGAAACAAGTTAATGTTATGGAAATTAGCCAAATCGCTTTTCAAAATTGAAAAAAAAATGACTAAACCGATCCGGATTATCTGGAGATCCGGATTAACGGGGTCCGAATTAGCAGGGTTCTATTGTAATATGTATCGGCTCAAACCCCCTTCAGTATGTGCCTGCATGCAGGCACCAAGATCAGTCAAATAAAATAATGTAAAAACACGATTAAAAAACTAGTCGTTGGAGGCCACCGTAATACTTACCCATCATGGATATGCATGACATAATATATTAAAACATAACATATGTAAACAATTTATAAAATGCATTACAATTCCAAAACAAAATATAAACGTATATTTAAGTATTTTTAACACATCATCATGCTCTATTAATGAATTTCTGATGAACCGATTTCGATAAATTGTATGAAACGCCAAACTATTCAAGTAGCACTGAATTGCATAAAAGAAACATCCTTATAACTCTAAAAATAATTATCATATTCACTAACGGTTTCTTGCATCGAATTAAGTGTCTCATTTGCAATTAAAAGATATCTTTGAGTTGAAATTTGAATGAAATACAGGGTCATGAAAAATCAAAGAATGTGTAAAACAGGATAAGAAATATCTCGACAACTAATTATCCGATTGACTTCGTTTTTTATGCAGAATTTGTGTTAATTTATTGCCTTTTACGTCCACTCCTTAAAATAAAAAAATTCGAAAATTTTTATATACCCTTCATCAGAGCGAATTTTTCGAGAGTCCGAAAAAAATAGTTCCGGATAATCGAGGTTACTAATATTAAATAGGCTTCGTCCCATTCTTACATACTAAGCACATACAAAATTTCAAGTCTCTATCTCAATTTGTTCGAGAGATAGAACGGTTACAGACAGGCGGCAAAATTTTGTTTCTAAAAATATGTTTTTCGAAATCTCCCGTGTCGAAAACGTGTAAATCTGTCAAAAATTTTTTTTTCGATTTTCAAAACGATTGCAAGACTTACCCTATACTACGTATGATGGGTAAATAATAATTAAAATTAATAGTCAAGGATCCCCGTACTTAGTGACACCGGCCTAATTTCTGTCATATCGTCAGTGAAGTGAATCCTTTTAAAGCTTTAAAGAAAATAAACATACAGGGAAACCTTTGTTTTCTCTGTTCATCGGAAATCTAAACGAACCTTTCTTTTTTTTTTCTCTTGAAAAGTCCTTGATTGCATTTATGTAAAGGATAGGCAATGCACATCATTGCATCTTCTTTTTGATCGGATAGCCTGAAACATTGAGCTGGCATATTTCTCTTCTTTATTTTTTAGCACTCTTGTCAAAGAAAAAAATTTTAATTTTGAAAGTTTGTATAGTGAAGCTTAGAAATATTCTTTTCATTAAAAATAAATAGATAAACCGATCATGTGTGAGTATTTTTCGCGTACAGAGAGTTCCGTACAATAAAAATAGGAATTGCGTGCTGGGCATTGCATTACACAATTATATCATTAAGATTTGTTATCTCGGCTTTTACAGCCGATAGCGAATAAAATACGTCGCCGGTATCTTTATATATTATATGGTCAATAATGACCAGTTATTTGCAAAACAAATGAGGAATTATTCTAATAACTCTAGGCGTAAAAACTTTATTGGAAAAAAATTTTTAGACGTGTATTTAAAAAAAGGTTTTAGACTTTTTTTAAAAAATATTTAGAAAAATAAATGAGAAATTATTCTAATAACTCTAGATGTAAAAACAAAATAGTATATCCCATATATTTCCCCCGAAATCACATAGAAGAACTCAATAAATAAATAAAAAATAAATAAAAAAAAAACGAAAATCTTTTGGATAACCCTGTCAAAACTAATGTAGCGAAAGTGCTCAAACTGTAGATTATGAAGTATGAGAATGCTTCATATTATAGTCAAGCAATCGTTTTTATACAAGTAGCGGAATGATTATGAAGCAAAAGTTTACAGATTTTTAACAGTGCAGATTCTCCGTAATTTCTGAGGTACTTTCCTTCAACATCGATCCAAAAATATGGTAATTATTCTCTCGACAGTTCGAAAGCCATACCAAAAGCAACTTATCAATTTCACCTTGGCCAGTTCTTTAACGCTTGGTTTTGGGCTCCAATTTTACACCTTGAAACGTCTTTTCTAAATAAAAGTCGCTATTTTCCAGGATGCCATCTTTGGATGCTTCCACATTTGTACGTTTCAGCTTATTTTCGTGCACTTGCAACTTTTTTGCTAGCCTGGATAGCTTTCAAATTATCACTTAAAGTTAAAATATTCCTCAATCTCAATTGATATAAAAAAAAAAAAAAAAAAAAAAAAAAAAAAAAAACTGAAGGGTGGCCTTGTTTGAAGGTTTAGTGCAATGTTATTTCTATGGACCAGATTCGGTAACACTGAAACATGACGGGTATTTGGAGGTTATCGTTGTTCCGAGTTACCGTTGTAGAAAGTTTCACTCTAATTTAATTGTGCTTATTTATTTATTTATTAGGTTTTTTTTCTATTTATGGCTTTCTCCTATTTCGCGCCTTATTTCGTTAGGGCTATATGTTGTCAAGTTTTCCATGTACGCCCAGAATTTTCAACGCTTAAAAGACCAGTATCGCGGAACCTCTGCGCTTGATGTCAAAAGTCCGCATTTTTCAGGATGCAACAATTTCTTTTGACAACATACTATTTCTTAGTCTGCATCAAGTGGAACTTAATGCTGTAAAAATAGTGAAATCATACCTGTCTATATCGAAAAACTTTTGTGATTGCATAGAAAGAAAAAACCTACAAAATTATCGGTTAACACGGACTAATTTTCCGACCTTTAAGCTATTGTGTTTTACAGGATTTTTTGTACTTTTTAAAGTAAATTCCTGTCTACAACAGAAAATTTTCTTTAACTTAAAATTTTCATAGCAATATATTTAGTATAGCAGGAATATTTAATAATTATAATTACTCAATTGGGAACCTCTCCAAAACGGAATTTCGTTTCGCCGTCAGCTATTTCATTTTCACAGAACTTGCTGGTATAACGTTTTTGTGTTTATTTAGTAAAGTAAAACCTACAAGCACTAAAAGTCAAATGACAGGAAAGTTTCTGTTTTAAACACTTTTTGTCATAACAGGTTAAAGTATGGGGTATTCTTTCTGTAAGGACATGCGTTTTTTAAGTTTAAGAGATGATTCCGTTATAAACAGGTATCGTTTTCATAGAATTCATTGTAATTTTAGTTCACTATTTAGAAGCTGCTATCCCACTTTTTTTGTCCCTCTGCCCCAGAAACTTTTTCGTGACAGCTGAATTGACAACACTTAGATCGGGCTGCCCCGTCTCTTTTACACTATACATAAGATTTAAGATAAATTATTACTAGTAAATTCTTCATTGTTTAACCGAAAAATGCTTTTATACTACAGAATAATCATTTTCTAAAAATGCAATATAATAGCTATAAAAACACGATAATTAACAAATCAGAAATTATTCGTCAAACGTGGCAAATGAGGTGTGTGTTGGTACTAATTAGTTCGTATAACTAGTTTATAAATATGCAGATCTTTGGTGCAATAGCTATTTCCTTCTTATGTAAAAATGCACGAATACAAAATTTATTACGATTATTTATATCAAATTCAGTAATATTGCTATAATAGGATGCCATCTTAAAAAAGACGTCATAACCATAGCAATCTGTAATCATTACCTATTGTAAAAAAATCAATGAATTAATTGCGTAATGCAGGATCTAATAATAATAAAAAACATTTATCAATATATTTTTAAGTTTTGATTCCATTTTCAAAATTAGTCGGATGTGATAATTCCAAAACTTTCTCCTATCTCACTGAGGTCAATATTTCAAAATTCATTATCACAGTGCCCAAATTAAATGGCAATGCATGCCCATCATGGGAATTACAATAATATTAAATACCATACATTAGTTCTCGAGATAAAGCACCCACAAAATTTGTGTCACATACAGATAGAGAGACTCACAAACAATTTGTAAGAACGTATTTTTGACATTTCTGACCCCTAAAACGTGTAAATCCGTCGAAACCTGGAATTCGAAAAATTTTACAAATTTAATACTTTTTTTTTTTTTTTTTTTTTTTTTTTTGTAAAGATAGAAGAAAGTAAAAAATGTAAATGGCTCGACACACTTCTGTGACGATTGTGACGGTTTGATATTAATAAATATCAAACCATTCGGTTGGGTCGTTTTTTTCTGTAATTTTGCGGACAGACGGACGGATCAGATGACGACTATAGGTTCTACTTATTTATATAATTAGGAATGCACCTAAAAAACATATTGTATTTGTAAATGCATAAAAAATCGAATATATTACTTGCAAACATGCAGTTGCCTACATATGAAATATGCTTAAATACATTAGGTAATGTGTTTTAACGAATGCTTGTTACCCTCCCCCCCCTCCCCCCCTTTCCCTATTTTCCGTGAATTGCTTGCATAATTCGGTAAGGCAAAAACAGGATGAAGGAAATGCATAAACGCCTACAAATTTTACTCATTTTTCTTTTCAAGTTATTCAACAATTTTTCACTTCTCAACTCTTCCTTTACTCAAATGTCAATGACTGACTTTTTTTCGAAAAGCAACAGGTTTTATTGAAAGAAGTGTAGGAGTCCCGGAGATCACTAACCTAATTTTACTCAAAAACACACCAAAACACAAACATTGCCAGAGACGTTATTACGTCATTTGGAATAGCTTTCATTTGTACATTTTTCTTCAACCTCCGAAAAATACAAAGTTGCTAGTTAAAAATTGAATCTGTTTATTTTGGGAGGCGTTTTCTTTTTCAGCAGTGCAGTATTTAAGCGGTTAACATTAACCACAAATTTCAGTCGAACCCGGACCATTTTAAGAGGTTACTTCATTCAAATTAAAAGACCCGTCCGCTAATATTAATCCTATAGAAGAAATTTATAAAGATATGTCAGTTGCATTTTAATATTTTTAAATGTTTTTTTTTTTCATTGGATAGCTCAGAGCGGTCTGTAGGCAGGCCTTTTTTTTAGGTGCGTTCGTAATTATGTAAAAACGTAGCACCTATTGTTGTCGTTCAGTCCGTCCGTCTGTCTGTCCGTCCGCATATAACAACGCAAAAACTACCCAACTGAATCGTTTGAAATTTAAAATACATAATTATTACATAATTATGTCGAGTCATTTCAAATTTTATGAAAATCGGATGCAAAGATCAATTACAGGGACAATCAAAAGTATTCCGTTACATTACGGTTAATGTGGGGAAAAATGTTTCAAATGCATTTTAACGGTGTTGCACTCATTCGAACGTAATAAAATTGATATGCATCTATAAAGTACATATTATAATATACATTTTGCATAATCTGTAGTGCAAAGAATATTTGCTATTGATTTACAAAGCCACACAAAAGTATTCCATTGCATAATGATATAGGGAAAACATTTTAATTCTAATTATTTACAGTTTTATGAGATTGATATATGAGAGTGATATTTTTATAACTTCGTTATCGTACGAACGCACCTCATTTGCTACGCTTCACGTGCAATTTCCAACTTGTTTTATTTTTCTTTTATTTTGCGTACAGATATTTTTTATTAAGACGCTTTCGTTTTCGGAACTGGTTTGGAAAGCGAAAGCACCCTCCCAAATAATATCTGCAACGAAAATCGGAAAAGTAAAAAACGGTCTGCATTGAGATGAATCTCAGCTATCAAATGCAAAAGAAAAAAAAACATTTAAAAATATTGAAATGCAACCTAGATATCTTTATAAATGTCTTCCCTAGGATTAGCATTAGCGAATAGGTCTTTTCATTTGACTGAAGTAGCACCTTAAAAGCTAAATATTCGTCATTTTTTTTTTCCGCAGATCCATTGCCCGAGCCTGATTCGAGAAAAAAAAAAATACTAAAATGTGATCCGCCCCGATCCGGACGAAAAAATTTCTGGATAAAATAATGATATTTTTTAACACATTTATTACAATTAAAATTCTTTTTTCTTCCTTTTTTTAATTACATATTAATGGAAAAATTGTAAAGTACAACATTTTTAAGTATTGGATACAGAATAACCATATTCATGACTATTTATACATAATAATATTCAAATAAAGATTCATAAAAAAAAAAAAAACTAATAATGTTTGGAATCAATAAAAAATCAATATTTCGAAGCTCTATAAAAAAAATATAAACTTATTTAAAATTTTTCTTTGTAATTTACCGAACCAAATTAAATCCATTTTATATCTTTACCAATAAACAAATGCATAGAATCTCGTTAAAAATTATATAATATGAATATAATAGTCAGAAAAAAATATTTGACATTATCTCAAAATGCATGAAAATAAAATTAACCTTGTGATCATTATACCTCACTTTATGATCACTGTATACTAAATGTATATTTCGCATCCATGAAAAGAAAAGAAAAGTAACATATCAGCTTAGTCGTTTTCTTACCTTTTTTTCCGTTGTTTCTGTCTTTTAGACAGGGTATGTTACAGCATTATTCATGATTCACTAGCTCTATCTCAGGAACTGATGTACAAATTTTCATCAAAGTGCACGAATTTTCGCCATTAAGTTAGTATCTCAAATAAATTAATATTCTTTAATTTGCGGAGAAAATCGCTCATCAGATGGTGCTTTTATCCAGATTTTTTACGATTTCTGCAATGATTCTATCTCAAAAACTAACGCACGGATTTTCATCAAACTTCACATTATGTAAACACTTGACATAAATTGTTGCAGATTAGATTTTGGCGTAAAGTAATCTAAGCGGAGATGCTTCTATGCTTCGTTTTTCTGCAAGTATTAACATGTGCGAGACAGAAGAAAGATTTGGGATTGCCACATCCTACTCGTTTTTTAAGTGCGTTCGTAATTATGTAAATACGTAAGCACCTATAGTCATTGTTCAGTCTGTCCGTCTGTCTGCATATAACAAAGCAAAAACTATCCAACCGAATTATTTGAAATTTAAAATGTATAATTTTTTCATAACATTGTTGAGTCATTTCAAATTTAATGAAAATCGGATGAGAAGTTTAATTAGAGGATAATCAAAAGTATTCTGTTACATTAACCAGTCGGAAAAAATAGTTTCAAGTGTATTTTAATGGTATTACACTCTTTTGAACATAAAAAATTGATATATATGTAGGAAGTATACACTAAAATGCACATTCTCTCCAATCTGTAGTGTAAAGAATATTTGTTATTAATTTACAGGGCCGCACAAAAGTTTTCCGTTACATAATGTTATCGGGGAAAACATTGTTTGGGGCGCGTTTTAAAAATATTGAACTATTCCATATTTTATGAAAAGGATATACGTTGTTGATGTTTACTACCAGTTACTGCTTATATAATAGAAAGTAGATAGTATTTACAGGGACACACAAAAGATTCCGGCTATTCTACTGTATCCGAAGTACTCTATACTATTACACCAATATCTGAATATTTTTAAAACTTCGTTATAGTACGAACGCACCTCATTTGATGTGCAATTTCCAAATTTTTTTTTATAATTACGGAAATCAAAATGAAATTGCTAATACATAAAATATAGATGTGTGACTTAGTTATAACATCGCAAGTTTCGGAAGCGGTCGCCTTCCGCTTCTAATGTAGAAGTGAAACTTTCGAAAATTTCAGCAATGGACTCACTCACCTCCTGATATTTTTACGATTCCTCCCGCAAAGATTTTATTCAAGGACTGAAATATTTTTGAAGCTCAAAAAATATTCTTCTATCTAGCAACTGACTTCGTGATAGGGCTCCAAACGCCTGAAAATGATTTTACAATCAAACTTCGAAATCTTGCATGTATTTTAAATATGTATTTTAAATTTTAATATTGATTATATATATTTGTACGATGATTAGTATCTAGTGCGCTTTAAATACAGCAGAGTGCGGAATATTCCGACGGAAATTAACCGGATCGATTAAAGACTATACATTTTTCCCCCGCTTTTTTCAAATTTTTTGAAATGACACTTTTTTAGGCGCGGTGGAGTAAATTCGGCTGGCTGTCACAAAAGTTAACATTTAAATAACTATTTTGAAATCTTGAAATGATAAAATCTCTATCAAATGCAAAGAGCATGGAACTATTAAGAAAGAGGAACTGACATAGCTTTAAAATAGTGAATCTTCAACTCTAACCGCTATTGCATCAGGGGTGCATTACCACCGCGGCAAGTTTTCACCAGTAAAGTTATGCCGAGACTTTCTCTTTATTTCAATGCCTTGTTCATGGAAAATTTCAATCAAAAATAATGGTAAAAAGTTATATTCATTATTACTGGCGATAATTTACTTTCATGGCAGCAGTCCGCTACATTGTGACAGCAAAGACAATCTCCTGCCAGTGTATGAAAAGATTAAAATACCTGGAAAAACTAACACCAGTAAGAAGAAATAGAAACTTTTTACCGTATCTGTGAGAGAAATTTTCTATGAATAAGGGGCTAAAATAAGACGAAATGTTCTGTTCAAGTTTAATGGTGGAAATTTTCGCCTTCGTTAATCATAAACTGTTGATCCGATTAAAAAAGAACAGCAGTCATCTTGTGACGACTGCCTCCGCTGATAAGCTGCTTTTGGAATGGCTTTCGAACTGTCGAGAGAGAAATTACCATATTTTTGGACCTATGCTCAAGAAAAGTACCCCAGAAATTGCGGAGAATCTGCCCTGTTAAAATCTGTAACTTTTACTGCATAGTCATTCCACTACTTGAATGAAAACGATTGTTTGACTATATTATGAAGCATTCTCATTGGTCAGATTACGAATATTCTATAAAAGTGGTGAAGTGATTATGCATCAAAAGTTAGCATCATTTATCGTTACTTATTTTTGGTGGCCAACTTTGGCGATATTTCACCAAATGTTGCAAGCTTCGCGAGAATTTGAAGCTAACAGATATTAATATTATTTAAGCATTGCGTGGCAATGCATGGTGCAAATGATCGCTATTTTTGAAACAAAATGCGAATGAAGCTGATCAACAAACTCGGTCGAGACATTGGTATATATTATGCATACAAATAAATCTAATCAAAATCAGTTTATAAATACGAGAATTTCAGTACACTGAAGTAAATCTGAAATAAATCTGAAATTTGAAAAAAATCTGATTTTTGTCATATATGACGAAAATCAGATTTTTTTCAAAATGTCAGCCACCCTAGAAATTCAAACTGCTATATCTCACCCATTTTTTAAGATAAAGACAAAACAAAATATGCTCCGGAGTCCAGATACTAAGGTCAAACTTTTAAGAAAAAATAGTTTTTAGTTTTTAATTTATTTTCACAACTATTTAAATAAAAAAGCTCAAATTGCCGCTATTTTGAAACAAGATGGCGATGAAACTGGCCAACTAACTCGGCCGAGACATTAGTATGTACTATGCTTACTATTAATCTCATTCAAATCGCTTAATAAATACGAGAATAATCATAATCGCATGAAAAAAATCAGTTTTTTTTAAGGTTTTTACTTTTTTGTTCATTCTGTTTTTCTATTTATCCAATTATTATTTCCCTTATTTATGTTTATGATTTGAATTTTATATATATGTATAATATATAAGTCAACATTTGGGCGGAAGGTGGTTTTGAGAGTCTGGGGGTCATGATCGCTGAAAATATACCAAAATTTTTCAAAAGTGCTTTCTTCCGGACGGCTGCAATTAGCTTTTTACTTTTTGTAATGAAAGCCTAAAATATTCAGAAACTGTAAAAGATTGAAGAAAAATTCTAGAAAAATGATGACTAAAACAGTAATTATCATTTTAATCTTTATGTAAATTTACTTAAAGATTAAAATTATATTAATTGTTTAATATCAATTAATTGTTTAAATTTTTTATGCATATCTTAGTTGATTAACACGTCTTCGCAATCATGGGTAAAAATAACACCTATTTAAAAATAAATTTATCTTCTGCATTTCGATTATTTTTATTCTTTATGATGAAAATATACATAAACAGTTATAGATGAGAGCGCATGTAGGGACAAATTAATGTTGCAACGAAAATTTGAATGTGAAATGAGAAAAATGCAAATGAGAAAAATATGAATGAGAAAAATATAAATGAGAAAAACATGAATGAGAAAATATAAATGAGAAAAATGTGAAAAAAAAAAAAAAAACACCGAAATTATAAAAGATGTAATATCTCGAAAAATGGTCTTAAATTCCAGAATTGACTATATATTATATATTTTACAAAAAGAGCAATTATCATTTTATTCTTTATGTAAATGAAGTTGTTTCAATCTGTCATGCATTTGTTGGTTGGATGAAATGTTTTCGCAATTATGAGCAATATCAACATGTTTAACTAATTTTTATTAGCTCACAGGCTATCATAGCCTGAGAGCTTATGTGCCCGCCCGTTCTGTATGTATGTATGTTCGTTCGTTCGTACGTGCGTAACGCGATAACTCATGATAAAAATATCCGATCCGCTTGAAATTTTGTATATAGGTATATTCTGACAAGGCGCTTCCCTAATTAGTTTTTGGAGTTCATTCGATATGTATAAGAGGGGGAACGGGTGGGTCATGTCCCTCCCCTTTATTGATATAAATGGGTTTTTCATGCAGAATTAATTTTTCGTTCAAAATTTAGATATAGGATCATTCTGATGAGGTGATTCCGTGACTGTTATTAGGTGTTCCTTGAATAAGTATAAACGGGGGGAGTGGGGGTGCCCCTCCCCTTAATTTATATAAATGGGTTTGCCAAGCAGAATTGTCAGATTTCGTTCAAATCTCTGAATAGTTTAATGGTTAAGTATAAAAGAGGGGGATAACTCCTCTTAAATTATATAAATGCTAAATGGGTTTTTATTAAGAATTATACGATTTGCTCTGAATTTTGGATGTAGATTTTTTATATGATAAAGCATGTCCTGGATAGTTTAGGAGGTTCAATGATTAAGTATAAAAAAGGGGAAAGGGGAGAGCTGTTTCCCCTTCTTAATTTTTTTTCGAACGGAATTAACCCTTGAAAATATAAGGCTGTAATGTACAATTAGTATGCGTAGCCTGTGAGCTCAATGCCATCAGTTTAACTGGGTAATATTCTTTTTATTTAATATGGCATTAAAAATAAATTTATCGTCTGCATTTCTGTTATTTTTTCCCCTTAACCGCAGAAGGACAAAAACAGCTATTATTGTTGGGAGAGCGTGTTGGAATAAATTTTTCTTGCAAGGAAAATTTAAAATAATTAAAAGGTTAAAAAAATGTAAAATGTCTCGAAAGGTTTGTTTAAAACTCTATAATTGACTTTATATATATGTATGATTAAAAAAGCGATTATCATATATGTAAATTAAGCTGTTCCAATCTTTTAGAAATATGTCGGTTGGATGAATTGTTTTCAAAACTCTAGGTAAAGGCAACATGTTTAGCTAGATTTCAAAACTAGTCTTTAAAACTTGGATTAATATATATATCGTCTGCATTTCAATTATTTTGTGAGGCGGCTGCAATTAGCTTTTTACTTTTTGTAATGAAAGCTACCTAAAATATTGAAAAACTGTAAAAGATTGGAGAAAAAGGCTTGAAAAATGGTTAGAAAAATATATATATGTGTGACTAAAACAGCAGTTATCAATTTAATCTTTATGTAAATTAAGTTGTTTAAATTTTTTATGCATGTGTTAGTTGGATAACATACTTTTGCAATCATAGATTAAAAAAAAAAAAAAACATTTAGCTAACTGTTTAAAGATAAATTTATTTTCTGCATTTCGATTATTTTATTTTTTATTTGCCACAAATGAAAATATACATAAACAGTTATAGTTGAGAGCGCATGTTGGGACAAATTAATGTTGCAACGAAAATTTGAATGTGAAATGAGGAAAATGCAAATGAGAAAAATATAAATAAGAACAACGTGAATAAGAAAAATGTAGGTGAGAAAAATGTGAAAAAATACCAAAACTATAAAAGATGTAATGTCTCGAAAAATAGTTTTAAATTCCAAAATTGACTATATACTATATCTATGACAAAAAGGGCAATTATCCTTTTATTCTTTATGTAAATGAAGTTCTTTCAATTTGTTATGCATTTGTTGGTTGGATGAAATGTTTTCGCAATTAAGAACAAAATCAACATGTTTAAATAATTTTTTTAAATGGCTTTAAAAATAAATTTATCGTCTGCATTTCTGTTATTTTTTCCCATTAATCGCAGAAGGACATAAACAGTTATTATTGTTGAAAAAGCCTTTTGGGACAAATTATTCTTGCAAGGAAAATGTAAAAGAATTAAAAGGTTAAAAAATATAAAATGTCTCTAAAGGTTTGTTTAAAACTCTATAATTGACTTTATATATGTGTATGATTAAAAAAGCAATTACCATATATGTAAATTATGCTGCTCCAACTTTTAAAAATATGTTGGTTGGATGAATTGTTTTCACAATTTCATTTTCCATATGGATGCCATGATGGCACCCATGTGGAAAATGTGTAATCAAAATAAAAGTTTTAGTTTCTCCGATCTGTATTGTAATCAGAGATTAGTGTACTGACTCTGCGTCATATGCAAATTTCCTCCTTGCGCCTCAATCGAGTTTTTTCTATGGGGGGAGGATTCCCAGAACGGTTTTTTGTGCCTGCATAACATGTCTGTTTCTTGCGATACACGTACGGTTCCAACGCTCTTTAGGGTTTTCGCATGCACTGAGCATTTTGCGATGAAAAAAATGGGTGTTGCCATTGGAAATTTGCGAGTTTCTGTAACTATAATCGTAACCGTGAGCACCATTTTGTTGCCGTTCGCAGAATCTCGAGCTCATACCTCTGAATAGCTATATCTGAAATTTCACCTCGATCGGTTGAGAGGACTGGCCGCTAGAGCTCCATATATCGGCAAAGTTTTTTTTATGACCACCCTGTATATATATATATATCTTCAGCATTTCAATTATTTTTCCCCATACCCACAGTAGTACATAAACAGCTATTATATGCATTATGTTGGTTGGATGAAGAAATTTCGCAATTATGGGTAAAAGTAACATATTTAACTAGTTTTTAAAAATTCGGTTAAGCATAAATTTATATTATGCATTTCTTATCATATTTCTCCCCATTTACATAAACAGTTATTATTGTTGAGAATGCGAGTTTGCACAAAGTATTAAACTTTGAGTAAAGACAAATTTATCGTAACCAATTCGATAATTTTTTCCTATTAACCACATAAACAGTTATTATTGTGCGTTGGTACAAATTATTGCTGCAATGAAATGAGAAATTTTGAAAAATATACCGAAAGTATAAATATGTAGGAAAAAACGTCTCGGAAAATGGGTCAAATCCCTTTTTTATATTTATTTGTTATATTTGTGACTGAAAGAAAAATTATTGTTTTATTTTTTGTATAAATTCCTCCAATCTTTTATGCATTTGCTAGTTGGATGAAGTGTTTTAGAATTATAGGTAAAAACAACATGTTTAACTAGTTTTTTAAAAACTAGATTAAAAATAAATTTATCGTCTGCATTTCAATTATTTTTTCCCAATTAACCACAGAAGTACATAAACAGTTATTATTGTTGAGAGAACGTGTTGGGACAAGACAAATTATAGTTGCAACTAAAATGTGAAAGAATTAAGAAGTAAAAAAAAGAAAAGAAAAGAAAAGAAAAAGAAAAGAAAGAAAGAAAGAAAATGAAATGTCTCGAAAAACGCTTAAAATCCCAAAATTGACTATATCTATATCTAGATATAGATATAGATATATGTGCGATAAAAAGGTAGTTATCCTGTCTATAAATTAAATTGTTTCACATTTTTTATGTATTTGTTGATTGGATGAAGAGTTTTCTTAATTATGGGTAAAAAAGAACATGTCTAATTAAACTTTTTAAAACTGGATTAAAAATAAATTTTTCGTCTGCATTTCGATTATTTTTTTCCCATTTAGAAAAATATAAACAGTTATTATTCTTGAGAGCGCGAGTTAGAACCAATTATTCTTGAAACAGAAATGCAAAAAAAATTAAATAGCTAAAAAAAGGGGGATCAGAAAAAATAAAAGAAATGTCTTCAAAAATTGATTAAAACTCCAAAATTGACTATTTAATGTATGTTTAAATGAGCAATTATCGTATATGTAAATTAAGTTGTTTCAATCGTTGATGCATATGTTGACTGAATGAAAAGTTTTCGCAATTATAAATATAAGCAATTCTTTTTACTGCTTTTTAAAACTTAGATTAAAGATAAATTTATTGTAGCAATTCGATATTTTTTTTTTCCATTAACCACAAAAGTATATAAACATTATTGTTGAAATATAGTTATTATTGTTGAGAATGCGCGTTGATACAATTTATTGCTGCAATGAAAATGTAAATTGTGAAATGAGAAAATTTGAAAAATATACCGAAAGTCTAAAGATGGGGGGAAAAGTTTTGGAAAGTGATTCAAAACTGTTTTTTATATTTAATTGTTATGTTTATAACTGAAAGAACAATTATCGTTTTATTATTTGTGTAAATTGCTTCAATTTTTTATGCATTTGTTATTTGGATGAAGTGTTTTCGCAATTATGGGTAAAAGCAACATGTTTCACTAGTTTTTTAAAACTGTATTAAAAATAAATTTATCGTCTGCAATTCGATTATTTTTTCTCCAACTAACCACAGAAATACATAAACAGTTATTGTTGAGAATTCGTGTTCGGACAAATTATTGTTGCAACTAAAATGCAAAAGAATAAATAATAATAATAAAAAAAAAAATGAAATGAGTCAAAAAACCGCTTAAAATTGCAAAATTGACTATATCTATATCTAGATATAAATATATAAATACAGTAAAACCTCCATAACGGACGCTCCCGAATAGCGGACACCTCTATTTAACGGACAGTTTTCAAATCCCCACTCCCTAAACTTAAATTTTTGTATGTTTAACCTCTGAATAACGGACATTCCGAATAGCGGACAGTAATTTTGGCTATGCTTTTAAGAAGAAGAAAAATACAGTAAACAAATACACATTTTTATTTATTTATTTATTTATTTATTTATTTATTTTGAAAAAGATGATTTAAAAGGATTAAAACTACTGACAGAGTTAAAATTTCCCATTGAAAAACAAATTACATGTAATCCCAAGTAAAAGCAAACTTTTTTCTTAAGAATGTAATAAACAAAGAATAAAGGTATGCACAATTTTATTTCAGTTTTATTGCTTTAAAAATTATTTTAACTTCTGGTTAATCATATAATAGGGGTTTAAGGACATATTAAAATCGACTAATGAAACATTAAGCATTCATAAGCAATTTTTCTATCCCTGAGGCTTTCCCAATTGCGGACACCTCCAAATAGCGGAAAATTTCTGCGCTCCCAAGGTGTCCGTTATTTAGAGGTTTTACTGGAACCAATTCTTGCTTAAAACTCCAAAATTGACTATATTATGTATGATTAAATGAGCAATTATCGTATATGTAAATTAACTTGTTTCAATTTTTTATGCATATGTTGGCCGGATGAAGGCATGAGCAATTATTGATGTAAGCAACGCCTTTTACTGCTTTTTAAATCTCAGATTAAAAATAAATTTATCGTCTGCATTTCGATTATTTTTTCCCTATTAACCACAGAAGTACATAAACAGTTATTATTGTTGAGAATTCGTGTTCGGACAAATTATTGTTGCAACTAAAATGTAAAAGAATTAAAAGGTTAAAAATGAAAAAAAAAAAAAAAAGAAAAAGAAAAAGGCGAATAAGATAGTGTGGAGCCAAAAAAGAAGGTCAGGCTTCTAAAAATAGGTCCCCGAAAGGGTTGAAAGAAAATACAGAGAAAAAGAACCGGTTTTTTTTCTCTACCCGGTATTTACCTATAGCAAAAATGTATCCGATCGCTGCATTGTTTGACGACGCCTGACCTGGAAAAAAGGCATGCTAAATCCGGGATAAGTATAGGAGAGATGAGATAGCGGAGAAAAAAAAAAAGCAAATAAATAAACGATTACGTTAACGGCATTTGTAATACCTGCGTGTGTTTACATTTTCGAAGTTCAAAGGAAATTCGGATTGAGAGATGTTGTGGTGTTTATAATGAATGTAGTACATCTTGTGAACGGATAAATGTGCATAATGGGGAAATAATGTGGTAGAATTGGTGATTTGAGAAATAGGAAGACTAATGAGAGGAATTATGCATTTTGTCAATACTTGCATTATGATAATACATAGATAATTTAGTCCAATTTAGAAAATTCATAACATATCGTAAATAAAGACGAATGTTCCCTGCTAGCGAAGACACTCGCAAGCTAATTCCATTCTTGTGGGAAGGTTATTTTCTAAAAACTCGTTTGCATTATGACATTTTTAATTATTATTATTATCATTTTCCATTGGACAGCTGAGATCCTTCTCCACATCGCTCCTTCTTTACTTTTTCGGGTTTGATTGCAGATATTTTTTAGAATGAAACTTCCATTTTCGGAACCGGCTTTGAAAGTGAAACTAACTTTATAAAAAATATCTGCAACGAGAATCGAAAAACTAAAAAAGGAACGATTTAGAAAGGAACCTCAGCTATCCAATGCAAAGAAAAAAAAAATTAAAACTGTCGAAATGCAAACGAGTTACTAGAAAATAACCTCCCCATAAGAATAGCATTAGCTCGCGAGTGCCTTCGATAGCAGGGACAGGACCTTAAAAATCTTTGACACTCTATCAAAAAAGGCATAAATAATTTTTTAATGCTAAAAAATGATTATTCTTTCAACATGGCATAAAAAAATTAATTATGAATATAATCATTAAGAATATTAATTTAACATTGAGAGTTGAATGCAGTAAAAATGCATTAAATAAATAGAATTTTACTACGTAAAATAACTTTTATGTTGCTGTGAAACTTGGAGCTTAGTAAATGTCCTTACACGGACTTTTCAAAGAGAGAGTTAATTGAGGAAAATACCATATAATCACGAACGAATATAATTCTAAAAGCGTTCTTTATCTTTAGCAACCGCACAAACCCACATGTTTTCAAAATTTGTAAAACCATTTATAAATAAGTATCTTTTTCTGAGGAAAAGTTTCCGAGTTGTTCCCGAATTATAAAATTACTCTGTATATTATATCGCTGTACATTTTATATTAACCACTCTATATTTAGAAATATTCTCCCTAAATGTTTAAAAGTTTAAAAATAAAAGAAAAAGGAAAAAAAATATTAACAACTATACAGAAAATTGTGGGCTTGAAACATCATTTTACTTTATTTTAAACGTCAAGAATTTAAAATGAATAAAATATTTTAACACAGTTCGTAAATTGGAAAATATTACCAATAGTTTAATTGAGGAAAGTTTTTTCACAAAAACTTTATGCACAGAGATTATAGCAACAATAAAAATATAGTAGATAAATAAACTATAACAAATAAATACATTATAAAAAATAAATAATATGTAAGAAATATAAAAATTATATAGCTAGACATTCCAAAAATACTTTCATGAAAACTACGAAAAAATTATGTTAATGCATCAGATTTAAAAATTGGTTTCACTTTTTTAAGGTTTACTTTTTATCGTTAAATAAAATTTTATCCACCTAATAAATATCAGACGATAAAAAATATTTGTAAGAGAAAAAATAAAAAGAAAAGAAAAAATATTGATAAATTCTGCGTCACCACATACGTGTGATATCACTTATTTTTGCAATTCTGATTACATCTTGTTTATATGAAAGGAAATTTTGAAAAAATGTACTTTAAAATTTTAAATAAAACTGATTTCAATCGACGTAGGAAAGAATATTTTTCAATTTTATATTCAAAATATTCTTACAAAAAATAATGAATTTATTGTACTCTTGAGGAACACTTTGTGGAATTTTTCGGAAGATGAATTATTTATGGAATATTTTGGAACATTTTTAAAACTAGGTTTAATGTTTATTTTAAATGCAAAAACAAACTCCATTTTTTTTTCTTTTGTCCACATGGATTGAACAGTGAATTGATTTTACACGAAGTAACCAGCAATAAATACAAAATTAACAACAAAATTACAAAAGGAACTAAACAAAACAATTACTAGGATTCTGAAAAAATAGAAATTAAAATCCCTGTTTATTTTTTAAGTATGGCAAGAGCTATAAATTATTTTTTTCTTTCATATGTTACATAATTGTTATTTTTACCTAAAGAGTAAAAAGAAAGAATACTTATGAAATATGTATTCTTTCTTTTTACTCTTTAGTATAGTACTCTTTAATATAGTATCTGGTGCTCATGGAGGAAAGAGATAGATGGAAGTGAGTATGCCGTAAAATCGGTTTGCAATATGATGCGTGTTATCACTCAAATTTCAATGACCCCATTTGGCCCAAACAAAATAATCTTGTGGAACAGGAACCGAATTCTTTGAGATCAGTTGTGCATTTTTTCTGTAAATGATCTGCTTATATTTAAGCATTCTAAAGTACCACTTCATTATATTAAGAATTAAAAACTATATTACTAACAATTTTCTTTATTCTTTCTTTTTTCTTTTCTTTTTCTTCTTCGAAAGTATAGTTCACCTAGTTTTGTTTGGGTTTAATGTTGGCGGAATGTAGTTTTACATTTTTGGCGTCACCCCCAGCCTTTATATTTCATCTCTATTCTTTCTTTTTACTCTACGGCTAAGGCTGATGCTAAAAATGAAACCCTAAAATCCTCTATATTACGTCCAAAAACAGCCACATGCTTTCGCGAAAAAAGAAGAATTTTTTTTAATAATACAGTTCTTAATTCATAATACACTGAAATTTTACTTCAGAATGCTTAAATAAAAGCAGATCATTTTTAATTTAGAGGAAAAATGCACTGCTGATGTCAAAGAATTCGACCCCTGATCCTCGTGATTATTTTGTTTGGATGAATGTGGGCATTAAATGTGAGTGATAACGTGCTTCATAATTTAAGCCGATTTTACGGAATACTACACCTCCATCTATCTCTTTCCCCCATGATTTTTTTTTACCACTGTAATGCATTTTAGACGAAAGCAACTAATACAGTAAAATGACTGATGGAAATTATTTGTTGCATGTCCCATGTACGGATAATTTCCGTATAAAAATCACATGTACATTTTGCATGTACATGTACTTCAATCGTTATCTGGAGTTCCAGTTGAATCATAAACATGTAAGTTGAACCACGAATTGGTAAAATTTTGAGCTGAGACTTGATAAAAATATTGAACCATAAGCGGCTACAGTTATCCTTTGCAAACAAGAGCTAATCAGACCAGGACCTTGCTATGGGCATTCACACCTCAAGCAATAGTTGAATCTGACAACTCTCGACTCTAAGTCAATTTTCTAAGCACTAGCTTAGAGTCCGGATTATATCCAGTGTGCGGATTCAACCTGAACCCACGAATTTAATTTCACGTTAACTTGAACCCGGTAAAAATATTTTAATTAATCCACAATCCGACCTGAATTGAACCAGATACACTTCAACCCAAAATTTTACAAATCAAAAATAATTTAACTCACATCCAAACCGAACTCGAAATAAAAGAAAATAAATCCATGTTTTAATAAAAATTTGGAAAATAATCCATAATCCTATTTTTAACATAGATTTTATTTTTTATCAAGAAAAATAAACATTCATATATTCAATTATATTTGTATGCGGTTGTAGATTTTTATCTGAAAAATATTAAAGACTTTCGTTTTAAAAATCGGGTCAACCTACAAGAGTGACAAATCCATCCCGAAACCAAACTTTTAAAATTAGCCCGAACCCGCAAAGAAAGCAATTAATGTCAACCAAGATCGACATGAACTATGAGTCTGGTAAAATTGGATAATCTGATCCAATGTAAGACTGAACAAAGAAGACCAGGATGTCATTTTGCTCTAAGACAGTATATGGACAACTGTATTGTCTTTACTACCCACTATGCTATACTTTCATAGACCTAACTTTTTTGAATGGTTGTTCTATATAGGTTAATGAGAAATAGAACATTATCATCTCTTTGAATATGGAGTAGAATTTGCGAATATCTTTATTTCAATCCTATTACATTTTACTCAAAATTTTGTTTGTTCTATATTTCGTCTTAGAATAAATTGGTATTTATGCTATCTGTATTGAACGCCATTTTTTACAATATACAAGGTATTTAAATTGCGTTTCTTTAAAATTAGTAATAATTTTGAAGCATTCAATTCTTTTGAATTTTAATTGTCCTGAATTTTGTGACTAAACCTCTTGTCAAAATTTCCGATTTGGTTAACCTCCTCAATCCTGAGACAAATTTTATGTAAGACCACAAAAGCAGGTTTAAAATTACTATACAATACCTCCAAAAATGTATCAATCTATAAATTGTTTCTTATGATAAGCACGCATTTAATTTTTAAAAAAAATCTAGAAGTAATTTTAACAATTCCAGATGCATTTAAATTAATTTAAAGGGTAATATATAGAGCTTTCTACAGGCGACAGCAGGACTGAGGAGGTTAAATAACAATCTAACAACTCTACCGGACAAACCTTTATGCACTCTCAACTTATTTACCATTTTAACACAGTACCATCGTTGTTTTGAAAAAATAAAATCCTTTTTCCCGCTTCATTCTAAGAACTTGCCAGGATGTTCTTCCAGAAACTCGACGTGTTCCGTAAGCACGCTGACCCACATTACAGCGTCTGAAATCCGTTCACCTGCCCCGTGCAGACGGAAAAATGAAGAAAAAAAGGCAATGTATGAAAGATGAGAGAAATGAAGTACATAAAAACCGGGATATACTTTTCTGCTTCGAAATATAATAGAATGTTCGATTTATTAGAGTTCGAACGTTTATTCATTCGCATTCGAAGTTTATTATTCGTCTTTAAAACAAGTTTTCATTGTCTTTATATGGTCCATTCGGAATGGTGGTTAGCGGCTTTTGAACAGATAAATTATTGTGAACATTAGATGAGATTTTATGACGCTATACTGTAGAAAAAAAAAAAAAAATCTTTTTTGGAGTAATAAACTCTTGCGAGATTTATGCATCTATCTAAGGTAGAGGTGCACAACCTGTGGCCCTCGGGCCAAACTGATACCAGTAATTTTATGCAGATTAATTTTCCTTATAATAATGATAGAAACTTTGCTATGAAAGAAAACAAACGTCACTTTTGAAATATTCTGGTGTCAAACGATTTTCTGGCAAAAAGGTTTTGCATCGCTAATCTAAGGGAACAAATGATATTTCAATAATTCAGATTTAGAGTGATATTTACAATCATATAATTTATTTATGAAAAGTCAGACAGTAAAAATATTCTTTTTGCATTAAATACATGTAATCTAGTTTATAGTATATCGAACAAAATATTTGCTATGAGAAAAATTTTATTCCCTGTTATTGTTTAATTTTTACTTATAGATCGGGAGGCAGCAATCACCTCATCGAATTGGAAACTGAAATTCAGAATTAATTTAACTTTGACTCGCATATTACAGCGCAATGGGTCTGCCGTGTCATATTTTGATAGAAAACACTTGAAAACGTGATTTTAGAGGTTGACTGGTAGGTGTACCATTGTGTTTTCCTGCACCCAAAGGTGTGAAAACATGGAGTACTGGATTATTGCAGAAAAAAACTCAATGGTAAACCTGCTAGTCAACCGCTAAAATCGAGTTTTCAAGTGTTTTTCACCAAGATCTGACTTGGCAAATCAATTGCGTTTTAATGTGCGAATCGAATTTTAACTAAAGGTGAAATTTCAGCTTTAACTCGATGAGGTGTTTGTGCTGCCGCCTCTCAGTCTATCTCGAGCAGACGATAAGAAAAAAAAATGAAATGGAAGAAAGAAGTATAATGTATAAAAAATTAGACTAAAGAGAAATGAAGTACATAAAAACTGCAATAAAACGCTTGTGCTTCGAAATATAATAGACTGTTCCATTTATTTGAGTTCGAGCTTCTATTATACCGCCCGGAGAACAAGCTTCTGCGGTCTTTATTCTCAGTTCATAATTCAAAGTTACGGATTTACTGAACAGATTATATTATACGTTGTGGGCGAGATGCGGATTTTGTGATCCTAAACAAGCGTTTTAAGCCTTTACAACATAACACCACGGTATACTGAAATTGCATTTATTTATTTATTTATTTATTTTTATTTATTTATTTATTTTTGCTTTACACTTTAATGCGTACTTATACTTTTAAGTTACACTTCACTTTTGATGATACCAACGTGAAATAAAAGTTAAACCAGCCGTTAGCAACCTAAAGCTCGCGGCAGATGTTTTAGTGGATCTTGGTTTGTCACAGAAATATATCTTTTTTTTCCATCTGTTTAAAAAATTAACAAATACAATGTTTTACAACAGCAAAAATCATAAAAGTTATTATCTTAACTTTAAACTTCATGAAAGAACAAAGTTTTCTTCCATAATTAGTCAATATACCGGGTGTCCCAAAAATGACTGAAGGATTTTAAAATTCAATAACTTACAAACGGTGACAGCTATTTAAAAAATTTTTGCAGGAGGGTTATGTATAATGTGAGGAGTTTTTTTACCGTAATTTTTTATTTTAGTTCGAATTTCAAACAGTAGGTGGCGCTGACGGCGATTGAAGGCCAGGTCGACGCTTCACTCAGCACTGATCAACTGGCCTTCAATCCCCGTCAGCGCCACCTATTGTTTGAAATTCGAACTAAAATAAAAAATTACGTTAAAAAAACTCCTGACATTACACATAACCCTCCTGCAAAAAAATTTTAAATAGCTGTCGCTGTTTGCAAGTTATTGAATTTTAAAATCCATCAGTCATTTTTGGGACACCCGGTAATAGTATGTCCTTGACGTGATATATAGCAGCCAACTTTGACCCCCGCTCTCGAGCTCGTGAATTAGAAATCTTTTTAAAGAAGAGTACTAAAAAATCCAAATCTCTAAAAATCTGAAAAAGACCCCTTAACTGACTCACCTTCTAATTTCTATTTGAAGGCAGCTTTCAAAGAAAGATCAACACGGCATACTTGTGGGAACGTGCTTTTTCTTCTTTTCTGTTTTTGGAAAAAAAAAAAAAATAAATAAACTGAAATAAACTGCGTGTAGAAAGTACCTTAAGGTTAAAAATGAGCTAGTTTTAACCATTATATAAATGCCCGCATCGGTAAAAACCAGTGTCAGAAATCTCGCTTACTGAAAATTGTAACTTGATAGTAGTATAGTAATGGGGGTTCCACATCACCGGGTGGAGGGTGGTGACCTCTGCATGCTGCTTGAAGGTCATCGGGTGTTCGAGCTGTAAGAGGGGGGTGGGGTGAAGGTCATCGGGCGTCACGCAAGGTTAAGATGACGTCATCTTATAGGATGAGTGTGTTTTAGATAAGAATTTTTTTTTTTTAATTTTAAGCGGGAATTTTAGGGAGTTAGAATTTTTTTCGGCGTACTATAGTATGAGGGTGTTATTTAAATTTTAATGTGGGGACTTTAAAATTTTCGGTGCGCTTTCGTTTTAGATAAGAATTTTTTTTTTAATTTTAAGCGGGAATTTTAGGGAGTTAGAATTTTTTTTTCCGAACTATAGTACGATGATTTTTTTTTTTTTTTTATTTTAATGCGGGGACTTTAAAATTTTCGGCGTGTTACAGTACGTGGGGTATGTTTTTCGATTAAATTTTGCTGTTGTTCATTTAAAAAGGTAATTAAAAATAAGGAATGAAGAGACTTTTTTTTTTTTTTTTTTTTTTTTTTTTCTCCACCGTGTTCTTTGATGAGGGGTTAAGCGGGTATTTCGGGACACAGAATGTTTTTTTTTTTGTACTATTGTACGAGTGGTTTTTAATTTTAATGTGGTGACTTAAAAATTTTCAGTGAACTTTAGTTTAAGGATTTATTTTTAGATTTTAAGCGGGAATTTTAGGGAGATTGATTTTTTTTTTTTTTTTTTTTCACCATGTTTTAAATAAGGTGTTAAGCGGGTATTTTGGGCACATAGAATTTTGCTTTCTATACTATTGTACGAGTGGTTTTTAATTTTAATGTGGCGACTTAAAAATTTTCAGTTTGGTGTAATTTAAGAGTTTATTTTTTTTTTATTTTAAGCAGAAATTTTGGGGAGATTGATTTTTTTTTTTTTTTTCCACTATGCTCTTACATGATAAGTTAAGCGGATATTTTGGGGGAAATTATTATTTTAGCCTAATCATACGCGAAGGATATATTTTTTTTTTTTTCGGGGGTTGATATTTTTATGAAGAATTAATTAAGGAGGGAGCATTCATGGTGAATTAATGAATTATTTTTTTAGGAGTAATTTTGTTAAGATTGAATTATTTTTTCATTTTTTGGAGTTTTACGCGGATATTAATGTTTAATAGGGGGACTTTAATTTTTTTTTTTTTTGCAATGAAATTGACGTGCGCCCGTCGATCTAACCGTTCGGAGTTTATAGTTTTCTTCAAATCATGTATGAATATTGGTTTAGAATTTCTTAGAATGACTTCGTCCACTTTTATATCTATCCATTATCATAAATAACACATGCTGGTGATGGGAATTCGGGAAGAACAATTTTGAATATTTATTTAATGAAGGAACTTTAAAATTATTTCGAGTACTATTTTTAGTCAGCTATGTTATACACTTGATATTTTAGAATAGTTAAAAAATAACTTTAAAATTTGAATGAAAAAATATGTTTCAAAATGGGATTTTACGTGCTAGCATTCAATCGCACTCGTCGCCCTAACGGTTTAGAATATGTGGTTTCCTTCGAACCTTGGTGAAAATTTAATTGAATTGATTATTATTATTATTTTGTATGTGTTGTATATATGTGTGCGTATGTATGTTTGTGTGTTGTATGCATGTATGTGTGTGAATATATGTTTGTGTGTTGTATGCATGTGCGTGTGTTGTATGTATGTACGTATGTATGTGTGTTGTATGCATGTATTTGTTGTATGTATGTGCGTGTAATTTTTTGCCGATAGGTGTGATCTTTAGCTGAAAGTGACCTAGGGTCAAAACTTTTACCCAGGAATCGCCACGGGGAGGCAGATCACTTAATTCCCGTATTGCACACACTCACATACATTATTTCGAGCGATATTTTTAGTGAAACATAATATGCAAATGAATTTGTAAAATAATTAAAAAATAACTTTAAAATTTAAATGAAAGAATGTTTTAAAATGTAATTTTACGTACTAACATTTAACTCGTTGGTTTTTACTGTTTGGAGTCTGTCATTTTCCTTTAACCTTGGAAAACCTTGCGTCAATAAGGATATTTCAGAAAGACCCCCCACTTTGGGTACTCTTTTAAACTAATATTTGTAATGAGATGTGTTCGCGCGCGTCGGCCTAACTGTTTGGAGTATCAACATAAAATCATCAAATTAATACAAAATATTTACCCATGTAAAGAAAAATCAAAGTACAATGATTCACCATTTGTTTGATAAATCTTAAAGCATAATATCTATCATACAAACATCATGTTATGTAAAAAATATAAGTAAATATTATTAGTTTTAAAATCATTTATATTCGAATGGGTAGTTCGATGAATTAAGAACATTAGAATTTTATGGATTAAGAAGTAACAATTGAGAAAATAATCATTTCAAAATATATATTTTTTTTAAACCAACTTTCATGCAATTCAAAAACTTTTAGTATGAAAATTAAATTGTTTTTTCTTAAGAGAAATATTTTATGCGAGTAAAAAAAGTGAGAGTCAGTTAATTTATGAATCACTTTAAAATATTACCACGCAATAAATTGTTTTGAAACTATATTCTTAAACATATTAATATTTAAAAGTTAAGTCATTTTATACATTTTATATTCAAATTATACTTACCAACATATGAATTCGCCTTCATTCCGCATTTTCTTGAAGAATAATGTTTAATAAACTCTTATCAACACAGCATGTTGTTGTGAATCACTAGCAAGTTAAGACAGGTATGATATGAGTAATCGTTGGGATTTCCCCAAAGAGGTGAAGTCATTCTTATCAAATCCTATTCTGAATGAGAAATATTTCAATTGCAATTAACTTCAGATTTTGTTATTTAATAATTATTTTTTTAATTTGACAATTTAATTAATGTTTTAGTGAAATTACCTTTAAGATTTTAATTTTTTTTAATGCTTATACTATTTCACACATGTACATTCCTATTTGTAAATAGAAAATCATAAAAAACATATTTGAATGATTTTATTATTATTATTGTTAGACATTATATTTGAAAATCATTTAAACATTTAGCTTTTTTTATTATTATTATTTAGATATTAAGAAGTGACGAAGACCTGTAGAATTAATCTCATCTTAAAACTGATTAATATTCGAAGAAAAATTTATTCTGTTATCTTTTAATTTACCAAACATATATCTTAATATTCATTAACACACTTCTTATTTAATGAATAATATATTTGATGAATAATATATTTTATAATATATATGAGATTTTAATCTTTTTTTTTTTTTAAATTGGGTTATGTTATTTCATACACATACGTTTTTATTCGAAAATTCAAAACCATAAAAAACATCGTTGGTTGATTTTTTATTTTTAATTAGACATTGTATTGGAAAAGCATTAAAACCTTTCATTTTTATCTCATTTAGACTTCAAAAAGTGTCGAAGATCTAACTGCTTTGCAAAGACTTAAAACTAGTGATTTGATGAGTCATACTTTCTGTGGGTTGTTTTCAATTTTGGCATTATCTTAATTAATTACCAAACTTCTCATTTTTTTAAACACCACACTAATCATTGCTCCCATTACTTAATCACGTAAATATAATTTATATAGTTTATAATTATCAGTTTTATACTAACATTTGAGACCTATACGTATGTGTTGTATTGATTCTTTTAGTTTAATTCATACAAATTTTAACTAAAGCATCCTGTGCTACTTTTCATACATTTATTATCACATCACGTGATAGAATTTCTTGCGATGTTTTAGAAATAATAGATATTTAATTTTTTTTTTAAATTAGTTAATAACATGAAAAAAATTTAATTGCTTTTTAACATGAATCTTTTAAGAAAAACATATTTTATTCTGAAACATTAAATTTAAAAAATAACTCTTAAGAATATGACTTGATGCAATTTACTCATTTTAAACAAGTTAACTTTACTAATTATCGTTAAATTATTCATTTACCAATGATTTAAACTTCACATTTTAAAGTTATTTATATAATATACTAACATTTAATTATAATAGGTTTAATTTTGTTAAAAATTCTGAATAAAATAAAATTTATACTTTAAAAAAAATTATAACACCATTTAAAAATATTAAACAACAACAACAACAAACTTATAATTAAGAGATGAATAAATATAAATATATGAATCACAATAATAAAAAGAAATATTTAATCATTCATAAAAATTCTTCCCTTGAACATTCACACATATGTTAGTAAAAATATAACATTAAAGTTTTCAAAAAGATTATAAGCGTTTCCAAATCAACAAAGAAAATTGAGTATTAAATATCGAATAATGGATATGCACTTTTTACACTCACATCTTACAATGTAATTAGTAACCAAATGTAATGATTTTTAAGCATGTCCTCTTAAATTTTTTTTTTTTTTTTTCAATGAAAGACTATCACAGTTGAATATTTAGCTTTCTCTTCATAACTTTATCGAGAAATATATAATGTATACCACACGATTTCATTAAATGAATCACAATACAATTCAAACTTCTCATTTTCAATGTTTTATATATACTAGTGTTTATCAAATAGGTGTTTATTCTGAACAATCATTACTTAGTATATTGATGAAAAGTTTGTGTTGAACGGTTTTTAACTCAAATGGTGTGAGAGAAGGATATATTAGGACAGAAGTTATTAAATATAGAGTCTTTAAAGTTTATACCCGTGCAAGAATTGGCATTTCAAGAAACAAAGTTGTGTTATATTTGAAAGCATTCTTTATATTCGAAACGCACACGTGATCACGATCACATCACTGAAGAGTATAGAGAAGCTGTTTATGTTGTATATAATTTGAATTTTCATTAACACAATATTATAATCGAAGTTTTTCGACAGTTTGAAAAGTTATGATGCACAACGTCTGCACACGTTAACACAGAATAAGATTAGCCTATGCCCTTTCGATGATCTTTCTTACTTTTTAGTTACTAAATTACGGGCTTTAATGGCCCAATGGTTAGCGTCACGTGTTAAAAATGAGTAGTATGATCAGATGTTTATGGTTTCGAAACCTGCGAGTAATATTACCAAGAAAATGTTATGTTAAACATCTTTCCTGCAAATAACGCTTATCATCGAAAGGGCATAGGCTAATCTTATTCTGTGTTAACGTGTGCAGACGTTGTGCATCATAACTTTTCAAACTGTCGAAAAACTTCGATTATAATATTGTGTTAATGAAAATTCAAATTATATACAACATAAACAGCTTCTCTATACTCTTCAGTGATGTGATCGTGATCACGTGTGCGTTTCGAATATAAAGAATGCTTTCAAATATAACACAACTTTGTTTCTTGAAATGCCAATTCTTGCACGGGTATAAACTTTAAAGACTCTATATTTAATAACTTCTGTCCTAATATATCCTTCTCTCACACCATTTGAGTTAAAAACCGTTCAACACAAACTTTTCATCAATATACTAAGTAATGATTGTTCAGAATAAACACCTATTTGATAAACACTAGTATATATAAAACATTGAAAATGAGAAGTTTGAATTGTATTGTGATTCATTTAATGAAATCGTGTGGTATACATTATATATTTCTCGATAAAGTTATGAAGAGAAAGCTAAATATTCAACTGTGATAGTCTTTCATTGAAAAAAAAAAAAAATTAAGAAGACATGCTTAAAAATCATTACATTTGGTTACTAATTACATTGTAAGATGTGAGTGTAAAAAGTGCATATCCATTATTCGATATTTAATACTCAATTTTCTTTGTTGATTTGGAAACGCTTATAATCTTTTTGAAAACTTTAGTGTTATATTTTTACTAACATATGTGTGAATGTTCAAGGGAAGAATTTTTATGAATGATTAAGTATTTCTTTTTATTATTGTGATTCATATATTTATATTTATTCATCTCTTAATTATAAGTTTGTTGTTGTTGTTGTTTAATATTTTTAAATGGTGTTATAATTTTTTTTTAAGTATAAATTTTATTTTATTCAGAATTTTTAATAAAATTAAACCTATTATAATTAAATGTTAGTATATTATATAAATAACTTTAAAATGTGAAGTTTAAATCATTGGTAAATGAATAATTTTAACGATAATTAGTAAAGTTAACTTGTTTAAAATGAGTAAATTGCATCAAGTCATATTCTTAAGAGTTATTTTTTAAATTTAATGTTTCAGAATAAAATATGTTTTTCTTAAAAGATTCATGTTAAAAAGCAATTAAATTTTTTTCATGTTATTAACTAATTTAAAAAAAAAAAATTAAATATCTATTATTTCTAAAACATCGCAAGAAATTCTATCACGTGATGTGATAATAAATGTATGAAAAGTAGCACAGGATGCTTTAGTTAAAATTTGTATGAATTAAACTAAAAGAATCAATACAACACATACTTATAGGTCTCAAATGTTAGTATAAAACTGATAATTATAAACTATATAAATTATATTTACGTGATTAAGTAATGGGGGCAATGATTAGTGTGGTGTTTAAAAAAATGAGAAGTTTGGTAATTAATTAAGATAATGCCAAAATTGAAAACAACCCACAGAAAGTATGACTCATCAAATCACTAGTTTTAAGTCTTTGCAAAGCAGTTAGATCTTCGACACTTTTTGAAGTCTAAATGAGATAAAAATGAAAGGTTTTAATGCTTTTCCAATACAATGTCTAATTAAAAATAAAAAATCAACCAACGATGTTTTTTATGGTTTTGAATTTTCGAATAAAAACGTATGTGTATGAAATAACATAACCCAATTTAAAAAAAAAAAAAGATTAAAATCTCATATATATTATAAAATATATTATTCATCAAATATATTATTCATTAAATAAGAAGTGTGTTAATGAATATTAAGATATATGTTTGGTAAATTAAAAGATAACAGAATAAATTTTTCTTCGAATATTAATCAGTCTTAAGATGAGATTAATTCTACAGGTCTTCGTCACTTCTTAATATCTAAATAATAATAATAATAAAAGCTAAAAGTTTAAATGATTTTCAAATATAATGTCTAACAATAATAATAATAAAATCATTCAAATATGTTTTTTATGATTTTCTATTTACAAATAGGAATGTACATGTGTGAAATAGTATAAGCATTAAAAAAAATTAAAATCTTAAAGGTAATTTCACTAAAACATTAATTAAATTGTCAAATTAAAAAAATAATTATTAAATAACAAAATCTGAAATTAATTGCAATTGAAATATTTCTCATTCAGAATAGGATTTGATAAGAATGACTTCACCTCTTTGATGAAATCCCAACGATTACTCATATCATACCTGTCTTAACTTGCTAGTGATTCACAACAACATGCTGTGTTGATAAGAGTTTATTAAACATTATTCTTCAAGAAAATGCGGAATGAAGGCGAATTCATATGTTGGTAAGTATAATTTGAATATAAAATGTATAAAATGACTTAACTTTTAAATATTAATATGTTTAAGAATATAGTTTCAAAACAATTTATTGCGTGGTAATATTTTAAAGTGATTCATAAATTAACTGACTCTCACTTTTTTTACTCGCATAAAATATTTCTCTTAAGAAAAAACAATTTAATTTTCATACTAAAAGTTTTTGAATTGCATGAAAGTTGGTTTAAAAAAATATATATTTTGAAATGATTATTTTCTCAATTGTTACTTCTTAATCCATAAAATTCTAATGTTCTTAATTCATCGAACTACCCATTCGAATATAAATGATTTTAAAACTAATAATATTTACTTATATTTTTTACATAACATGATGTTTGTATGATAGATATTATGCTTTAAGATTTATCAAACAAATGGTGAATCATTGTACTTTGATTTTTCTTTACATGGGTAAATATTTTGTATTAATTTGATGATTTTATGTTGATACTCCAAACAGTTAGGCCGACGCGCGCGAACACATCTCATTACAAATATTAGTTTAAAAGAGTACCCAAAGTGGGGGGTCTTTCTGAAATATCCTTATTGACGCAAGGTTTTCCAAGGTTAAAGGAAAATGACAGACTCCAAACAGTAAAAACCAACGAGCGCGATTAAATGCTAGTACGTAAAATTACATTTTAAAACATTCTTTCATTTAAATTTTAAAGTTATTTTTTAATTATTTTACAAATTCATTTGCATATTATGTTTCACTAAAAATATCGCTCGAAATAATGTATGTGAATGTGTGCAATACGGGAATCAAGTGATCTGCCTCCCCGTGGCGATTCCTGGGTAAAAGTTTTGACCCTAGGTCACTTTCAGCTAAAGATCACACCTATCGGAAAAAAATTACACGCACATACATACAACAAATACATGCATACAACACACATACATACGTACATACATACAACACACGCACATGCATACAACACACAAACATATATTCACACACATACATGCATACAACACACAAACATACATACGCACACATATATACAACACATACAAAATAATAATAATAATCAATTCAATTAAATTTTCACCAAGGTTCGAAGGAAACCACATATTCTAAACCGTTAGGGCGACGAGTGCGATTGAATGCTAGCACGTAAAATCCCATTTTGAAACATATTTTTTCATTCAAATTTTAAAGTTATTTTTTAACTATTCTAAAATATCAAGTGTATAACATAGCTGACTAAAAATAGTACTCGAAATAATTTTAAAGTTCTTTCATTAAATAAATATTCAAAATTGTTCTTCCCAAATTCCCATCACCAGCATGTGTTATTCATGATAATGGATAGATATAAAAGTGGACGAAGTCATTCTAAGAAATTCTAAACCAATATTCATACATGATTTGAAGAAAACTATAAACTCCGAACGGTTAGATCGACGAGCGCACGTCAATTTCATTGCAAAAAAAAAAAAATTAAAGTCCCCCTATTAAACATTAATATCCGCGTAAAACTCCAAAAAATGAAAAAATAATTCAATCTTAACAAAATTACTCCTAAAAAAATAATTCATTAATTCACCATGAATGCTCCCTCCTTAATTAATTCTTCATTAAAATATCAACCCCCGAAAAAAAAAATATATATATATATCCTTCGCGTATGATTAGGCTAAAATAATAATTTCCCCCAAAATACCCGCTTAACTTATCATGTAAGAGCACAGTAGAAAAAAAAAAAAAAAATCAATCTCCCCAAAATTTCTGCTTAAAATAAAAAAAATAAACTCTTAAATTACACCAAACTGAAAATTTTTAAGTCGCCACATTAAAATTAAAAACCACTCGTACAATAGTATAGAAAGCAAAATTCTATGTGCCCAAAATACCCGCTTAACACCTTATTTAAAACATGGTGGGAAAAAAAAAAAAAAAAAAAAAAAAAAAAAAATCAATCTCCCTAAAATTCCCGCTTAAAATCTAAAAATAAATCCTTAAACTAAAGTTCACTGAAAATTTTTAAGTCACCACATTAAAATTAAAAACCACTCGTACAATAGTACAAAAAAAAAAAAAAAAAACATTCTGTGTCCCGAAATACCCGCTTAACCCCTCATCAAAGAACACGGTGGAAAAAAAAAAAAAAAAAAAAAAAAAAGTCTCTTCATTCCTTATTTTTAATTACCTTTTTAAATGAACAACAGCAAAATTTAATCGAAAAACATACCCCACGTACTGTAACACGCCGAAAATTTTAAAGTCCCCGCATTAAAATTAAAAAAAAAAAAAAAAAAAAAAATCATCGTACTATAGTTCGGAAAAAAAAATTCTAACTCCCTAAAATTCCCGCTTAAAATTAAAAAAAAATTCTTATCTAAAACGAAAGCGCACCGAAAATTTTAAAGTCCCCACATTAAAATTTAAATAACACCCTCATACTATAGTACGCCGAAAAAAAATTCTAACTCCCTAAAATTCCCGCTTAAAATTAAAAAAAAAAATTTCTTATCTAAAACACACTCATCCTATAAGATGACGTCATCTTAACCTTGCGTGACGCCCGATGACCTTCACCCCACCCCCCTCTTACAGCTCGAACACCCGATGACCTTCAAGCAGCATGCAGAGGTCACCACCTTCCACCCGGTGATGTGGAACCCCCATTACTATACTACTCTTGATCATAATTAAATGTATTTTCTATTATCTTTGTAACGTATGATTTGTTTAAATTATTATTCCACTTAAACCCACTGGGATTACAGAATCTTGACTTTGCATCATTTGTACGTAAATTTTCCTTTTTCATAGGATAGGATAGCCGATAATTTATACAGATCATACAATAATTTGATAATAATAGTGATATTCAATACATTCTCAAGTAGGGGCGTCGAAAAAAAAATACATAAAGGTTGGTCGTGTATCAATAACGTCTGGGAATCACTGAGTTAAATGTTTAAAGTAAGGTACTTTTAACCAAACGTTAATGCATAATGTGCATTGTCATAAAAATTACACTTAAATTATTTCAATCTAAAACGTAAAAGAGGGTCTCTCCCTTGAATCCTGATCCCGATAGAGTAAGGCCCATAATCTTCTAATTCCCATAGTAGAATAAGGAGCGTGGAGAAAAATCTTTTTTCTCTTGATAAAAGTAAGTTTTTTCGCGACGGTACCGATAGAATGCGTTCCAGACACTAATTAATTCAGAGAATTGGAATTCATACCACAAAATATAAATAGTAAATTTAGATTCGTTTAATAAAAGAATGCCTGTTATTAAGAGAAGCAAAAATTTTTATTTTAAATTTCTGCTGTGCTACAGTTTATGAGACTAAAAAAAAATCCGCTAAGTCGAGAGCATTGATGGTAGAAAAATGTTATGGGCAACAGAAGATTCAAATGGTAAATGAATAATTTCATTGGGATCGGTAATGAAGATGTACAAAATTTATGCAAAATCGGTTAGTAAGATAATTGATTACTATTAAAAACATAAACAAATGTTTTTTTTAAAAAAACCTGAACCGTGTTCCTCGAAAAATAAGAAGCTGAAACTACATGAATGTCTTATCCGTTGGAATCTATCATAAATGCATTTTTAGGCGAAATTTCAGTAAAAACTGTTCTTTATGTATGTGATTTTATTTTTTTTTAAACGTAAAAGAACATTCTTGCTTCTGGACCCTTCTTTGAAAAGATTTGACGCTAAAACTACATGAATGGTCACAAGAATTCGCATCAACAACGAACTTATAAGTAATATCGGTTATTCTGATATGTGGTTCCAATCAAAAAATAAAAGAATGCTTTTACCCATGGTTTCTGTTCGTGATTATTGCACTGTATATTACTATACAGTGCAATACTATACTATATATTACTATACAGTTACTATTACTATATTTCATATGAATATTGAATTGTACGTGAATATTGTATCGACATCAACAATGAACTTATGTGCAATATTTAATGGAAAGCGATTCTTTAAACACATGATGCGATTCTTTAAACACGTGATTTCAGCCAAAAGCATAACAGAGTATTATCACTGTCGTTCGCATAAATTTGCATCAACAGTGTACTTCAGAACAAAATTCGAGCAAAACCGGTAAATAAAATATGTGGTTTCAATCAAAAGTGCAAAAAACTGTATTTGTCTCTAGACATTGTCCTCATAAAGTACGGCACTGAAACTGCACTGATATTGTATCGGTATTAAAAATGAACTTGTGAGGAATATTTGAGAGAAATTGGTTCTTTAGATATGTAATTTCAATCCAAAACTTGAAAGTGTGTTTTCACCATCTTCACATGAAATGACATCCACAGCGAAGTCGTGAGCCAAATTTGTTAATCAGATTTCAATAAAAAACATAAAAGAATGTTTTTGTTTTAGCATTGTACAAAAATTATGCAACGTTGCTCCATAAAATTGGTGGTTTGCCTTTCTGTCTCCAATAAATTGAGTAACTTAACCGATGTAACTGATGTCACATTAGACCAATGTGTAATATTACACCAGTTTAAATTACGACACTATGTAAGTTAAATTACTCCGTAAAATTGGAGGCAGCATGCTACCACTAATTTCATGTAGTAGTGTTACATAATTTTTTTGCAGCGTAAGCTTTGTCCTGATGCGGCAAGACGCTATATTTCAGAGAAATTAGTCGTCAGATGTGTAATTACAATCAAAAACGCAAAAGAATGTTTTGCCACTGTACCTTGCAGCTAAAGAGGTACGCTGCCAAACTACATGAATAGCCACATGAATATTTCATTGGAGCCAACGATGAACTTGTAATGCGAAATTTGTGTAATAATTGTTTACAGATATGTATTATTTAAATCAAAAACATAGAAGAATGTTTTTGTCTATGGGCCCTGCTTCCCATAAGCTATGGCGCTGAAACAACAAAATATTCCATTGGCATCAACAATGAACTTGTACACAACATTTTAGAGGAGTTAGTTTCAAGGATAATGTAATTTCAATCAAAAACGTAAAAGAATGTGTTTGCCCGTGGACCTGTCTCTGATAAGCTTTGGCGCTGAAGCAACATGAATATTGCATTGGCATCAACAATGAATTTGTGTGCAACATCTGAAAGCAGTTGGTTTGATAGATAACCTTATATCAATCAAAAACGTTTTCTTACCACTGTACCTTGCAAATGACGCTGCCAAAACTACATGAATGGCCACATGAATATTTCCTTGGAGTCAACAATGAACTTGTAATGCAAAACTTGTGCATAATTTGTTTACAGACAAATATGATTTGAATCAAAAACATAGAAGAATGTTTTTGTCCCTGGATCCTGCCCCTCATAAGCTATGGTGCTGAAGCAACATGAATACTGCATTGGCATCAACAATGAATTTGTGTATCACATTTGAGAGGAGTTGATTTGATAGATAAACTTATTTCAAATAAAAACGTAAAATAATGTTTTTCACCCTGGACGCTGCCTCAGGTAAGCTATGGCGCTGAAACAACATGCATAGTGCATTGGCATCAACAATGAACTTGTATACAATATTTGAGAGAAGTTAGTTTGATAGATAGTGTGATTTAAATCAAAAACGTAAAAAAAAAGTTTTTGCCACTATACCTTGCAGCTGATGAAGTACGCTGCCGAAACTACATGAATATTTCCTTTGAGTCAACAATGAACTTATAGTACAAAATTTGTGCAATATTTGTTCACCAATTATGCATGATTTAAATAAAAAGCATAAAAGTAGGTTTTTGTCCAATAGACTCTAACTTTGATACGCTTAAAGCTGGAACAACATGAATATTGCTTTGGCATCAATAATGAATTTGTACACAATATTTGAGAAGAATTTGTTTCATAGATAATGTAACTTCAATTAAAAACGTAAAAGAATGTTTTTGACCTGGCTCTGTCTCTGATAAGCTATGGCGCGGAAACAACATGAATATTGCATTGGAATAAATAATGAACTTATGTGCAACATTTGAGAGGAGCTGTTATGATAGATAACACTGATCAACAGCTGTTTTGGTGCCGGGGTATTTTTAGCTGATTTTATATGAATTTGATGTCCTGAACTCAAATATGACATTAGTTTTTCTCTATCAGCTCAGTTTTTTAAGATAAACAACTTTTTGTGAAATATGTGTTTCATTATTTTAAGGCAAATCCATGTATTAAAAAATGTATGTAAAAATAAAATAAATACAGGATTTTTATTTTTTATAATACACAAATGTTAGTTTTTATTATTATGATATACACATATTGAAATAATAATTTTTTAATTATATTGTACAAATATTTTTACTCACAAAAATAGAGAAAAACGTCACTGATGAAACTGATACTCATTGAATGCTTCGGAAGCTTCTTTTCCGTGACATTCTGGAATATATTTTAGAACATCGTCTTTTTAAACTCAAACTGTAATCTGAAACCCTTTGCATATCTCATCTTTTTTGGTAGCGGTCCTCCATAGTCTTAACCCCGCTGTTCTGTTCGGGTCTATTTGACCCGAAAATTTTATTGTTCACTTATAAAACAAATTAGCGCAGAGATATTTCCATGAAACTTTTTGACTTTGTTCATTAGTAATATAACTATATATTCCTAGAAGTATTTACGTTTATTTATATTTCCAAGGGATATTTTTTAACTTAGTCCTAATGTACTGTTCGGGTCATATTGACCCGAGTTAAAAAATAATTTGATCATGAACTTTTAATTTTGTTTGGAATCATTCAATAAAAATAATTACTGCAACATATCTATTTCGAAATCTGTTTCGTTGGCACAAGTGTTAGATCATGTGACAGAAGAGCAAAGTCAAATGTTGATATCATTGGCGGAAGGAAAAAAATGCACCTGTTAGTAGCGTTTCTTTTTCTTTTTCTTTTTTTTTTTTTTTTTTTTTGCTGTATTTCAATTTCTAATAATCTGAAGAACAGTTGTATCTCTGAGTATTAGTGAAAAAATGGCAAATCGTAGAAATTTGAGCGACGCTGGTATTGCTAAATTAATGGAACCCTCTGACAGCGAAGAGTAAAATGCGTCTGAGTATGAAAATCATAGAAGTTAGGAAATTGAAAGTTCTGACAACGATTTTGATATTGATATTCAAAAGACGCACAATATATAGAGTATTCAGTCTAAGAATCGTAAAATAGTATGGAAATTGAATCCCCTTCTTCATTCTGGTTGATTAACGTCTGCTAACATTATAAAAACTACTCCAGATGTCACAAGATATGCAATGACAAGGATAACTGACATAAAAAGCGCATTTGCGACGGTATTCAATTCTTCAATCGAGAACGAAATCATAAAAATGACTAATATAGAAGGAAGAAAAGTGTATGAAAAAGAGTGGAAAGATATTAGTACTGAAACTTTTCAAGCATACATCGAATTTATATTATTAGCTGGTGTGTACAAGTCATATGGAGAATCAACAAAATGTTTGTGGAATCAAGAAACAGGCAGAAATATATTTCGTGCTACAATGTCCCTCGAAACCTTTCATATGATATCGAGAGTTATTCGTTTTGACAATAAATCTACCAGGCAAGAAAGAAGGTCTGTAGATAAATTAGCTGCTGTTCGAGATATTTGGGAAAAGTGGATAGAAATTCAACCTAAACTGTATAATCCAAGTGAAAATGTTACTGTAGATGAACAATTAGTAGGATTTCGTGGGCGGTGCCCTTTCAAACAATATATACCTAGTAAACCCTCCAAGTATGTGATAAAAATATGGACTTTATGTGATAGCAAAACTTCGTATGTACTGAATGCACAAATTTATACTGGAAAAAATCAAGGATCAAAGCCAGAGAAAAGTCAGGGTATGCGGGTAGTGAGTGACCTTACTTATGGGTATTCGGGGCACAATGTTACATGTGATAACTTTTTCACATCCTATAACTTGGAAAAACTTCTTCTAAAACGGAAAATGACTACACTTGGCACTATTAGAAAAAATAAGCCCGAACTTCCTGAGAAAATGCTAAACAAAGAAGTGCACAGCTCATCATTTTATTTTACAGAAGATACAGCAGTTGAAACTACATCCCTAAAAAGAACAAAAATGTTATTCTTATGAGCACTTTCCATCATGAAAATGAAGTTAGAGACAGACCTGACAAAAAAACCACAAATGATATTAGATTATAATGCAACTAAAGGGGCAGTAGATAGTCTTGATCAAGTTTTGAGTATATACACTTATAAGAGAAAAACAAATCGCTGGCCTATTATAGTATTTTATAATATGCTTGATACATCTGCTTACAATGCATTTATTCTGTGGATTTCAATAAACAGCAAATGGAATGAAAATAAATTAACCAAACGAAGGCTCTTTTTAGAAGAATTGGGGAAATCTCTAATTTTTCCACACATTGAAGTAAGACAGCATCTTTCCAAAAGCGAAGAAACAGTCAAAATTGTGAAGAAAATGCGTAGTAAAAGTGTAAACGTACCCTCGGAATCAGATGAGAACACTTCATTGTGTACTAAAAGTGCAAGATGCAAGTTCTGCCCATCAACCAACGACAACAAAACTAATATATTATGTTACAATTGCAAAAAACACACTTGCAAATTTCACGTAAGCTATTTTTTTCCAAATCGTAAATAAAAGTAAGTATTCAAATATTTTTAAGTTATTTTACTGGTGTTTTGTATTATTTGATATATATTTAAGTTTATTTTACTATTTTTTTTAAATTATTTCTAAAATACTTATTTTTTTATTTACTGCTAGAAAAGGTAATATTCTAAATCGGGTCACATTGACCCGAACACTACATACGTATAGTAAATGCGAACAGAACAGCAGGGTTAATATTGTGGTGAAATCTTTCGGGATGTTTATCACTTGTGCCTTCTTTATTTTCAAGAAAGAAGGCACAAGACTTCTTCTTTCTCAATACTTCTTCTTTATTCTCTAAGTGGCAATGTAAATAGTGCCCTTTAATGCTTCGAGTACACCCAAGAGATTTAAAACTATTATGCTTTTCATTTACCAGTTCTACATAGATTTCTCCTTTGCATTTGCCCGGAATGTTTTTGTGAACTGCCACAAAAAAAGTCCAGGCTTTTTATTCAGCCTCATTCGTTGAATTTACGAAATCAGGATCCTTAATCAATTGTCTTATTTGTTGTCCATTAAACATTCCTGCTTTAATATCTTCATAACTCAATTCGGGTGTTTTTACCTTATATATGCAAATCATCACCCGTTCTTATGGAGAATTTACACAAACTGCTTCATAGGACAGAACTTGATATGCAGTGCAGAAAGTATGATTTTCTTTCGCCCAACTAAAGAGTTATTAATGACATTCCTTTCTCCAACATCCATGTTTTCTTTCTTAGGCCTATCTTTCCTAATCTAGTGGTGTGTTTTATCCCTGCTATTCCAAAAATAGAAAAACAATAGTGTTTTGTGTAACTTCTTTGCTGTCCAAGGACAATCATCTGGAGAATACTTAGGAAGAACCAATTTTTCTAACAGTCCTCTAAATTCATGACAAAATACAAGATTGTTTTTTAAAGAGAAGTAGGGTAGTAGACAATTTTGTCTTGTGTGATAAAATGTAAGTTTGGTTCTTTGTTCTAATAATTTTTTGTCTTTTAATCTTGAAACCAACCAGTAATTCAGAAGCTTCTTTTAAAACATTGAAATCTCTTTTGAAATAATTTAAATCAACTTGATTGAAAAATTTAGGCATTGAAGACGTCTCCTCATAATCACTGTTACCTTCACAGCTATCTAAAAGATGATCAGAAGGACAATATTCATCCTCACTAAGCTCTGGTAGCTGATGAAATGTTGGGATCGGTAGTTCCTCTGAGTGAGGAAGTGGGGATCTTGAAGACACTAAATCAGGATAAGTTTTCTTATTACAATTGTTTCGATTAGATCAAATAGTATTCCAGTGCTAGGTAGAAATAATAGTCATAGAAATGGTTTTGGAGTTCTCTCCAAACCATTGGTAAACCGAATTTGAGACTTATTCTCTTCCGTCAGCTCACTGTCATAAATGCTCTGTACATGTTTTGCAGACCTGTTGCGTTGCGCAGATTTTATCCTGATCACCAAATCTAACCCCAAAGTATCCAAGATAAGCTCTCTTTACAAAGTCAGTGTTCTTTCAACTTTTATTCTCCGCATATGTAGCAAAACTTATCTGGATGATTTATACAACTTTTTCTACTTGAACTCATTTAAATTCCATTCTACAACGCAAACACAAGAAACTACAACACTACGAGTTTTACGTTAAATTGATACTAATTCTACCTTAAACACAAATATCATGGAAGTTCAAAAACTTTAGAAAGTCAAAGAAAGCCAGTTTTGTTTCCATGGAGCGAACTCTGAAACTTAACCTTATCTCTTTGAGGCTTTTACATTTGGCTTTATGGATGAGCTGCGCGAAATCATAAGGATGTGCAGATCTTCAGTTTTGCTTGCATATTTCTTTTTTTCAAGATCTTGTGGTATTTCAACGTCCTTCTAATCACCTTGAGCGTCGTTACAGGGCTATGTATCATAAGGTCAGTTTAAGTGTTCAAGGTCACTTTAGTTCTAAAAAATCTTTAGTTCGCTTTGCATATCTAAAAAATTAGAGCTGATAGAGAAAAACTGATTGCATATTTGGAATCAGCGTCCCAAAAATATCCAAAATCAGTTGTAAAATCTCAGGCACCAAAAAAAAAAATTTTTTTGTAGGCCTGTGTAATCTTTTTTCAGTCAAAAACGTGAAAGAATGTTTTTGACCCAGGACACTTCCTTTGATAAGCTATGGCGCTGAAACAACATGAATAGTGCATTGTTATCAACAATGAACTTGTGTACAATATTTGAGAGAAGTTAGTTTGATAGATAATGTGAATTCAATCAAAAATGTAAAAAAATATTTTTGACACTATACCTTGCAGGCATTTTGCCTAGCATGACAAAATAAATACGGGCTTCTGATTGGTTGAATAATTTAAAGAGCAATTGTTCTTTGTTAATAAATCATTCTGAATGTGGATGTACGTTTCAGTGGCGTATACATGTATATCGTGTTAAAATAAGATAATAATAATAATTTTAAATTAATATACAAGAGTTAGGTTTGTAAATACTGTGTAATTGACGCTGTAAAAAGGAAATGTGATTATTGTGAATAAATTATTCCATCATGTTAAAATTATTAAGAAATTTCAATTTTATTTTTATATTTTTTAAAAAGTAATGCAGAACTGTTGATAAACATCATCATTAACTTCTTTAATTCTAAATTTCAGAAAATCTTTCTTTTTATCACTTAATAAATATGTAAAACTAGAAGGAAATGAATCAAAGTCCACCTTTTAAAAGGTTTTCAAACAGAAATTGATGATTAAATAAAGGTAAACTCAAAACTGAACCAAAACAAAATGCTCATTTAATTATTCAACCAATCAAAAGCCGGTATTTTGCTTCCATGTGCTAGCTTCGGTGGGATCGGCAAAAATGCACCTTGCAGCTGATGAAGTACGCTGCCGAAACTATGTAAATATTTCCTTTGATTCAACAATGAGCTTATAGTGCAAAATTTGTTAAATATTTGTTCACCAGATATGTATGATTTAAATAAAAAACATAAAAGAATGTTTTTGGCCAATAGACTCTAACTTTGATACGCTTAAAGCTGGAACAACATGAATATTGCTTTGGCATCAATAATGAACTTGTGCGTAACATCTGAAAGGAGTTGATTTGATATATAATGTGATTTCAATCAAAAACGTAAAAGAATTTTTTTGTCCCCTGGACCCTGCCTCTGATAAGCTATGGCGCTGAAACAACATGGATATTGCACTGGCATCAACAATGAACTTGTGTACAACATTTGGGAGGAGTTGGTTTGATAGATAATCTTATTTAATTCAAAAACCTATTCTTACCTCTGTACCTTGCAAATGACGCTGCCAAAACTACATGAATGGCCAATTTAATATTTCCTTGGAGTCAACAATGATCTTGTAATGCAAAATTTATGCATAATTTATTTACAGATAAGTATGATTTGAATAAAAAACTTAGAAGAATGGTTTTTTTTCCTTGGATCCTACCCCTGATAAGCTATGGCGCTGAAACAACATTAATATTGCATTGACATCAACAATGAATTTGTACAACATTTGAGAGGAGTTGGTTTGATAGATAACCTTATTTCAATCAAAAACGTAAAAGAATGTTTTTATTCCTGGACCCTACTTCTGATAAGTTATGGCGCTGAAGCAACATGGAAATTGACCTGGCATCGACAATGAACTTCTGTACAACATTCGAGAGGAATTGGTTTGATAGATAATGTGATTTCAATTAAAAACGTAAAAGAATGTTTTTGCCACTTTACATTGCAACTGACAAAGTACGCTGCCAAAACTACATTAATGGCCACATGAATATTTTTTTGGAAATAACAATGAATTTGTAATGCAAAATTTGGGCAACATTTGTTCACCAGATATGTATGATTTAAACCAAAAACGTAGAAGAATATTTTTTTCCCTGGATCCTACCCCTCATAAACCATGGCGCTGAAGTAACATGAATATTGTATTGGCATCAACAATGAGCATGTGTTCAATATTTGAAGGAAGTTTGCTTGATAGGTAATGTGATTTCAATCAAATACATAAAAGAATAATTTTGTCCCTCGACCTTGCCCTTGGCGCGGTTTGGTCGTGACAATGCATTAATATTGCTTTTTCCTAGACAATGAACTCATGTGTAACTTTTAAGGAATATTGGTACGACAAAAGTGGGTCAAAAATCATATGCAAAGTTTGAGAGATAGACAGGCATATAACTAACGAAGTTAAACTGTAGCAATCTAAAACGTATAAAAATAATGTTTAGCATATTCATTAACACAAATAAAATCGATCATAAACAGTGGACATAGGAATACATTACAGTTTGTACTTAGGCTTTTCTTAACTGCCCTTCTCAACAGACGCAAAACGTTTTGACATATTTACAGATTCATTTTTTAACTGACAGATATAAAATTGCAAAGCTCGATCATGGAAGCGATTTGGAACATCATTTATGAACAGCTCTTTTAGGAAAAAACAAAATTACAACAATGTTTTTTAAATATTTATGTAAATGCTTAAGAAATGAGAAATGTGAAACTTTTCCCCTCTATTTACCATTCGAGATTTGAAACAGTGTTTCATCTTAATTTAGTGTGGTTCATTGAACGCAATTCTTTTGTTTCAGTGGCTATCACTCAAGGTTTTGTTTTCTTTTAGTAATTTAGGTTAATAGAGCCATTCAATTTGCTAACTTTAGCATTCGATGTGTTAGTAAATACAGTCGTTTCTCACAGCTCCATTGTGTGATAAATATACAAAGAAAGCACACATCTAAGTAACAAATGAAAACGAATCGACTTTCGAATAACTATAATTTGTGATTCATTTCTGATGACAAATCTCATAATAAAGGTTTATTTAAAAAACTTAAAATAGCAAGAAATTTTTACAAATATAAGAATAAAAAAAGTTTCATTGCCTTTTGTTTTGTTTTTTTAAACTAATATGTTTTAAAGGTAAAAATAAGTTAACTCTTTGAGCTCTGATGGTTGAATTTTCTACCACTTAATTTTAATTTCGAAATGTCACAACGGCACCAGAAAATTCGACCAAATTTTTTTGAAAAAGGTTTAATGCATTTTTTCGCGTCTATCGTTAACTGATTTTTTTTCTTTGCAAAATACTACTGCCAATGTGACATTTGGAATTTTGAAGAAATTTACCCATCATAGCTCAAAGTGTTAAAACACTATTTAGTAACTCTCAGTGGTGAGGCGTAATAAATAAAAAAGTACGGGAAGATATAAGTAGTCATTTTTAAATAAATTGAACAATTAAGAATATCAATAATTAACAAAATACTTATGAAACTATTTTATTGTTCAAACTAATTAATATCATTATCATAACATGGAAAAGTCTAGTGAAAGTGTGTAACTTTCTTCAAATGTTACAACCAAGACCTTGTTTTCAACAAAAGAAAGATAGGTCGCCGCTTCGGTTAATGATACTTTTTCCTGCATGAGATGGTGGTTTTTAGTGATTTTTAGATGATTGAGATGATGACTGAAGATTATTGATGATGATGATGATTTTTCAGATGATTGAGATGATGACTGAAGGTTATTCCTGATTTTTAGTGATTTTTAGATGATTAAGATGACTACTGAAGATTATTGATGATGATGATTTTTTATGAATTTTTAGTTGATTGAAGAAAAAGTAGAAGATGAGGATTTTTAGTAATTATTTAGATGATTGAGATGATGACTGAAAATTATTGATGATGATGATGATTTTTTAGATGATTGAGATGATGATTGAAGGTTATTCCTGATTTTTAGGGATTTTTAAATGATTCAGATAATTATTGAAGATTATTGATGATGATGATAATTTTTTATGACTTTTTAGTTGATTGGTGGTTATTGATGATTGAAGAAAAAGAAGAAGATGATGATTTTCAGTAATTTTTTAGATGACTTTAAACACTGTAAATAAAATTGAAAATACTCACAAGCTTCTAAATGAATTTGCCGTAAAATGTGTATATGTGTATTTGCAACTACTCCGGCCCCTCTCACTTTCCCCAATGAATTTTCAACAGGCATTTTATAATCTAATTTGCAATTATCACGCTGCTTTTAAAAGTTGCTTTGAAACTGATGAGCAAAATATTCAATGATGAGAAAAATGTTCAATAATTAATAAAACTTAGTTCGTGTTTTGGGGAAACATTATAAACAAAAAGAAATTTATATCTCAAATGATTTTTTTTCTTTTATAGAAAAAAAAAATATTGAATATAATCATTTAGTTTTCAGATAATCTTCATTTCGATTTAAGTTCTACTTTCACTATGCCCAAAAAATTAAATTATGAGGTATCTGTGTGCACATGTTCTAATTGAACTGTATAACATTTTAAAAGAAGTTTTGCAGTAGAAGAATTTTTGCTCATTGTATCCAAATTAGAATCGTACATCGTTTCGGACAAAACGATTTTACCGGATCTCGGCTGGATATTCAGATCGGGTTGACGATTATTTTTTGTTGCTGTTGTTGGTCATCGTATTGGCTTTAAATGATTTGATTTCGGTTTGATTTCAGATTGAATTTTGACTATTTTTGGTTGACACCGATTTTTCAAAAGAAAATTTTGAATAGGGTAACATTCCCAGTAATTGGCACTTTAAGAATTTGTCTTTAAACTTACTTCAATTTTCATTTCAAAGAAATAAGATAGTATTTACTTGGAAATATTTTTAAATCAAAGAATGCATATCTGTGCATCTATTTTGCCCATTAAAAGCAAAAAAAATTTAAAAAGTATTTTTATAAAAATATATTTATAAAAAGTTGCTAAAATCACCAGTAATTGGCACCTAGAGCACCAATGTATAACACCTAGTGATCCAGTAATTGGCACAAGTTTATATTTTAAAAAAAAATTACATTTTGCATTGTGTTTAATCGCTTTAAATGAATTTACTGTAGATGAAGATGCCATATTTCAGGTTTTTGAGAGTAAGAAATCAGCATATTAGTCTGAAATATGAACACTTTAAAACAATACAATATACTTATATTAATACCCAGTAATTGTCATGCTGTCCCCAGTAATTGTCATATGAAGCTTTAATGAATTCCAATTACTGATAATATTTCATATTTTCAAATAAAAACAACTGATAAACAAAATTAGTCTATAACTTTAAAAGCACTTCCAAATTAAGTGGTTTAATCTCAAATTCCTTGCGAATTCCTTGTAATTGGAATAGATGCCAATTACTTGGAACTAGCAAAATTTGAGCACCATTAATTGGCATCTATCATTAATTCAGAAATCCAAATATTTGTGTCGAAAATACTTTTACACAATTAAAGTAACCCTTTTTAACTAAATAAAACTGTTGTCAATTAAAATTTAAAATATATTATAAATCATATAATAATGAATTGAAAAGCATGCCTTCCTTAAACCAAAAAAGAAGCATTTGCAACAAAAATTGCTAATTTCATACAAGCCATAATTGTTTCTCTTTCTTAGGCACTATTGTCATCTAGTAGCATAAATCAAAGTTATAATCTTTAACGTAAATGAGCATATAATTGGTATTTGGTCTTGCATTTTTAAAAGACCGGATATAAATCTTATTTTAGGACATGTTTGTAGGATGTGCCAATCACTGGTGTATGCCAATTACTGGGGATGTTACCCTACTATTCACTTGAAAAAAAAAAAAAAACTATATATTTTAACATAAATGCGTGTATGTACGTTCATTTTTATACAAAAAAGATGAAATTGAAAAAATATTTACAATTATAAGCTATTGATTCATAACCGTATTGAATAACGGATTCACTTCCGGTCTCAAGATGGATTCGGATTTGACTACAAAGAGTTCATGTCGATTTCGGCTTGAAATGTGTCTGATTCAAGTCATACTTTGGGTTAGGATTTTTTTCTTTCTTTTTTGTCAGATCGGAAGTGGGTTTCAAGCTGACTTTAAATCGAATTTTCGGGTACGAGTTTGGAATAACCCGATCTGAGCAGGAATTTAATTCAAATTTACTTTGTTATAACTGAGTTTTCTATAATGTGCTTTTAAATTAATCCGAACATAAAATACACACTTTGTGTTCCTGCCATTTTGCTCGTTGAATAAGAGCTCGCTAAAAACGAGTTCACTGTAAATATAATTTATTGCCTAAAGTTATAACTAACGAGTAAAACTTATAAGTCTGCCCACGAACAAGAGAAAAAGGACACTGCTATCATTAAGGGTGTATTCGAAAAAACGTTTTTCCACCTTCAAAAGCTCAAAAATTTCCGATACAATTTCAGGCACATTTTTAAAAGTAGAAACATGAAACTTGCTGAGGGGATTCTTGAAGGGTCGTATGAGGTGCCATGTGATGTCTTTTTACGCTCCATTCATTAGAATTTGAGTTATAAACAATTACCTTATCAGTATGACCCCTTTTTCCGTTCCCAGATCTCTCGCTTGGGAAAAATTGGTTCGAAATGCCATTTTTGATTGCCTTTATTGCAATATTTTCTGCATTTATCAAAGAATCGACAATCACGGCGCCTTGTGTACTTTCCAAATAAGAGATTTTGAAAGTTTGGTATATTTGATAGCAAAAATAAATTCAAAAATAAATCGGAAAATAAGCAGTTTGCATCGAAATACACCCTTAAAACAAAATATTATGAATCTCTTTTGACCGACAATTAGCATAATTTTCTATTCTTCTTTACAGCTTTTGAAAACTTTTACATGATCATTTTATGTCCCGCCGATATTATTATTTACATTTTTAAGGGTTGAATTTGAATTTGAATATAACGAGTTTGTGTCGATTTCAGATCGAGATGTGTCTGGTTTCGGGTTCTCTCGATGTTTTTCCTTTTTTGTCAGAGTCAAGTCGGGTTTCTTACTGATTTTAAGCCGAATTTTCGGGCACGAAATTGATATAACCGATCCGCCTGGTTGTTTTGTTAGAATTGAGTTTAATTTAATGTATTTGTACATTAATCCAAAAATAAAATGCAAATCGAGAAAAAATAACGAAAAAACGAGATAACGACATAATAACAATAATAACGACATAACGAGAAAAATGAAAGGCATTTTTCTTGTTAAATACGAGCTCGCTAAAAACAAGTTGACTGCAAATGTATATCTTAAATTCGCTCAAAATAAAAGTTATAAGTCTGTTCCGTGAAAAACAAAAAGGACACTTCTGTTATTAAAACAAAATATTGTGAATCCCTTTTGTCCGCCAATTAGCGCCATTTTCAATTCTTCTCTGCAGCTATTGAAAACTTTTACATGGTCATTTTCTGTCCCGCCGATATAATTAGTCGGCATCTTAAAAAGCTGAAGGGCCTAATTATATGTAAGTTGTTGATTGGTTACTTCCGTGCGTGTTGCCCTAAGTACTGTCTCATATTCAGTTTATTATTATTATATTTTTCTTTTTAACTTTAAGAACGCTAATTACAGTGTTTAAACAATCAATTTATTTAAATAATTAAAAATGTCTGACTAAATGTAACTTTATCTTTTATTTATTTTATAAAATACGGAAATAAAAATGATTAATATTTTTAATTATAGTTTTGTGTTATACTCGAAAAAAAATTTTTTTTTTTCGTCAAATGTTAATTGTACATGAAAATAAATGCATTAATCTAAATGTTTTTATTTTTCTGATGTTTCTATAAAATAATATAGGGTACATACAAATTAGTTGGCAAATTCGTAATTGAATAATATCTTAATACGGAATGTTAATTTAACGTTTCAGTTCAATGACAGATTACTAAGATTGTACCATAAATTTATTCATGTACTTATTTTTAGGGGCTGTGCAAATATAATGTTATTAACTTTTGGTAATTTTAGATCCCCCCCCCCCTTTATCAGAGTGTAAATTTTTTTTTATTTTTTAAATTTATTTCTTTTCTTTGAAGTGGAATACAAAATTGGTTAAATTTATTTTTCGCATACTTTATTGATTTAAATGAAGCGAAGTCAATAAAATATCGCTCTGTATCAAATAACATTTAAAAGAAATAGTTAGTATTTGAAGGTATTTTATTATATTTTCTTGTTGCATAATATATTAAAAACCCGAGAAACATGTTTTTAGAGTTCTCTGATCCCGAAAACGTGTAAATCCGTCGAAAACCGAAATTAGAAAATTTTCACGAATCCAATAATTTCTTTCTGTTAAGTTAGAATAAAGTAAAAATAACCAGTATATATAGTGGCCATCATAAAGGTTTCTTTTATTACAAATTAAATCGTTTGCAACCAAAATTAAAAGACAATCTATTCGTTCTTAAGATATAGTTATCGGAAAAATCGTTTAAAAAAAAAAAAAAAAAAAAAAAAAAAAAAAAACGACATTTGATGAGTGGTATGCATTTAAATCTAATAAGAATCTATTTATGTCAAGGTTTAACAGAATATAAAGTTAAATGAAATTCCATACATTAGTTGTTGAGAAAACATCTAATTCAGAAATTGTGTAAAATGCATTATAGCAAAGCCACCTATCGAACGATTTCTACCAATATATAATCAGTGCTTGTATATATAATCAGTGCCTTGTCAAGGGTTAAAAGAATACGAAATTTAATGAAATTCGGTGCAAGTTTTTGAGTTATAGCAATCGGAAATGTGCAATATAGCAGTGCCACCTGTTATACGATTTTCACCAAAGTCTAATCGGCACCATATTATAAGAAAGTTTAACAGAACCTGAAATTTGATTAAATTCCGTGGTTTAGTTCTAGAAATACAATCAGACAGACAGACTTACGAGTAGATATTTTGAAAAAATAAAAAAAAAAACAATGAAATCCTGTTCAAGACTTTCTAAAATGCATTAAGGGTCCTGTCCCTGGCCGACGAAACGCTCGAGAGCTGATGATATTCCTATGGAAAGGATATTTTCCAAGATCTGGTTTGAATTTTGATATTTTTAAATAATTTTTTTCTGTATTGCATAACTCAGGCGCATCTCTGCATTGCTCCTTTTTTATTTTTTCGATTTTGGTTGCAGATATTTTTTTAAAGGCATTTTCACTTTCGAAACCGGTTTTGAAACTGAAACTAACTTTATGAAAAATCGAAAAAGTAAAAAAGGAACTATGTCGGCATGCACCTCAACCATCCAATGCAAAAAAAAAAAAAAAAAAAAAAAAGTTTAAAAATATCAAAATGCAAATTAGATAATGGAAAATAACCTCCCCATAGAAATAGCATTAGCTCGCAGAGCGTATTGTTGAATTCAGAGACATTCCCTTCCGGAACAGTGAAATGTCCCCCTCCTGGAAATTTTGAGATTTTGGGTTTTCAATGGTCAAAAAGGGCAATTCCCTCCGGAACTCTATAATGCCCCCCCCCCCCGGAGCTACAAAAGTCCCTCCCGGAGAAAAGTAGCTGAATTCAACACTGCGCAAGCGCATCGTCGGTCAGAGACAAGACCCTTAATCTGTCGAAAATCGGAAGTCGAAAATTTTCCCGAATCCAATACCTTCTTCTTGTATTTCTACAAACTAGTTAAAAAGAAATAGAACAAGTTGGAAATTGCACGTGACGTAGCAAATGAGGTGCGTTCGTACGATAACGAAGTTTTAAAAATATTCAGATCTTGCTGATATAGTAGAGCGTACTCCGGATACAGTATAGTAGTCGAAATCTTTACGTTTCTGTAAACATGCAGGAAGTAATTTTTATTACACCTCAGCAACGTATATCTTATTCATAAAATGTGAAATAGTTGAATATAATTAAAACACGTCCCAAACAATGTTTCCCCGTATAGCATTATATAGTGGAATACTTTTGTGTGCCCCTGTAATTTAATAATAAAAATTCTTTGCATCACAGATTGTACAGAATGCATATTGTAGTATATATTTCATAGATTCATGCCAATTCTATTATGTTCGAATGAGTGTAACATCATTAAAATGCATTTGAAACTTTTTCCCCATTGACCGTAATGTAACGGAATCCTTTTGATTGTCCCTGTAATTGATCTATGCATCCGATTTTCATAACATTTGAAATGACTCGACAAAATTACGCAATAATTATATGTTTTAAATTTCAAACGATTAAAATGCATTTAAAACTTTTTTCCCCATTGACCGTAATGTAACGGAATCCTTTTGAATGTGCCTGTAATTGATCTATCCATCCGATTTTCATAACATTTGAAATGACTCGACAAAATTATGTTATAAATATGTATTTTAAATTTCAAACGATTCGGTTGGGTAGTTTTTGCATTGTTATATGCGGACGGACAGACAGACAGACAGACGGACGGACTGAGCGACAACAATAGGTGCTACGTATTTACATAATTACGAACGCACCTAAAAACGAGTAAGAAGACTTGATCTTTATGTCTTTTGCAAATGACACAATGTTTCAACAGAAAACAATTTAAAAAAAGCAAGAAAAACGAAATTAAAATCGAAATTGATATAAATGTAATAAAAGACTACATTCAGTGCAGGTGGTTTTTACGAACATCTGCAACTCGCATTTTGTCAGTAGAATGACTTTAACGTTTTACTGCGATGCATAAAGACATGGACTACTTCAGAATGAGATAATCTCAATCTTGCCATATTTTTGTTAACTCTTTATATCTGAAATTATGAATTCATGAAAATTTCTTCTAAAGCATTTTTTTTGTGAATTATTGAAACTACATTAAAAGATTTAAATAATCATTTAATAAATTTGAGAAGGATTTTGAAAATAGAATTAATTAATTGAATTTAAATTTATAGGGATTTTATGGCATATTTATAACTTCACAGAAATATTTTAATTAAAATAGTTTTTTTAGTATTTTACAGAATTAGAATATAAAGAAATATAATGCACTTACAATAGAAATACAGAAATATTTCCGAACTGAATAATCCCCCCCCCCCCCTCCCACACACACACACACACAATTTTTGAACATCAAGAAAGTCGAAAAGATGCAAATGAAAAAGAAAACAGCCTTTTAAATATATTTTTGTTTTGTGAAACCAAAAATGCTTTTGACACATAATAAAGTATCTACATCCCATTCTAAATTGTATTAATACTGATCGATGTATTAAATGAATTTTATAACAAGCTAATTTAATGTTATTGCTGGAAACATAAGCATCCAGCAATCTTCCGTGATTTATAGATACATATATATAAATGGTATATTATACACATTGTATCCTTTGATGTTTTTGCATAGTGGTTGTAAATACTAGTGTATGTTTAACGCTATTCATGTCAGGAGCAAGGCAGACCCCTATCTCAGATGGTATCTAGAAGGCACCAGTTGGGCTCTCGCGTAACAATCGCTTGACATTTACGTCAAGAATGGTTTATTGGTAGATTTACAAGCCAATTAAGCGAGACCCCACACGTTTCTCTAGTTGAGGCTACCGGTCATTTTTCCGGCTGGGAGTGCGTTGCAGACAAGAGGGGCCAGCCCCCCACGCTCGAAGAAGGAGCCAACGAATCTTTTTTCAGGAACAGGCCGGGCGAGAGACTGGATGGTCATTTTTTTCGGGCAGATTGATTAGCCACGCCCGCCATAAAAAAAAGAAAAAAAGAATATAGACTTTTTTTTTTTCCTCAAAAAAGTGGAGATGAAAAGTTCGCTCCGAGAGGCGAAGATGTGTTAGAAGAGAAACGTGATTAATTCCAAGGAAGACCTACCAACATCGCCGATGATCCGAATGGGAAGTCCGCCACTGATGATGTGTGATAGCCTGTGATCCGAAAATGATGTCCGCCAGTAATGATGTGTGATAGCCTGTGATCCGAAAATGATGTCCGCCAGTAATGATGTGTGATAGCCTGTGATCCGAAAATGAGGTCCGCCACTGATGATGTGTGATAGCCGAGGATCCGAATGTGATGTCCGCCAGTATTGATGTGTGACCGCCTGTGATGTTTTCGAATGCGAGCCTTAACTGAGTGCTGGGCATAAAATAATATGAAGGTACGGTTTTCTTATAATTTATATTGTTTCCCAAAATGTGTAGGGCAAAATGCCAAGTAGGGGGTTCTGCACGCTCCAATTGGTATTCAATCATAGTATTAAAAACAACAATTACACAAGTAGAATTAATAGTGTTTTATTTTGGTTTTTTTTGTGTTATCTATATTGAAAATAATGTGTCTTATGACGCACTAACAATTTGTAAGATAATTGTAAATAAATTTATATGTTAGTTGTTAAAGAATTGTTAGTATCTTTTCAAACATGAGTATTACTTTATTTAATTCTATTATGATCTAATTTAGAGTTATGTTTTATTTACGATCCATAAGTTAATTCCGTCTTCAAAAATATTCACAACGCAATTTGGTAATGAAGGCAGTTGCCTCACTCATATCGAAGGGATTAACCAGGATTGAAACGAACGATCACTGTTATTTTTGTATTAGATGTAAAAAAAATGCATGAGTTTACACTATGAATACTCTGAATTAAAGTGATTAGGAGTGACTAACATAATTCATTCTAGGATTTGGGTTATGCTAACATGTCGAAATAAAGATTTCCGTTACAGGAGCTCAGTTCTATCCAGCATAGGCCCCTAGAATCCTATCTGGTGCCGTGACCTTTTCGGATCAGTTCCGGAGGTTAATAATATTGTTTTTGGTATAAAAAGTTAATAGTAATTCATAGAGTTAGTTTTACTCAAAATTCTACGCGCTATTCATGGTTTTTAATGTTAAATTAAATTTTAAAAGTAAAACTTGGTGCCAATGGAGTGTGCTACAACGTTTCTGACTCATTCGTCCAAAATGACTATTTTTTGATGTGTTATACTAAAAATAAATATATATGTTTAAGTATGATTATACTGATGATATTGTGTTTTAAATGGGAAACAATCAATCTTATAATTGTGTGTGGAAAGGTTTTAAGAGTAATATTATGAAATAAGATTTCAAATTATATGACATATTTGAAAAATTTGAAAGAATTTTAAAATAGATTTTGCATCTCATTGAATTTATGTATGGTATTTTATTGCAAGGATTATATTTTGGGGGTACATGGCATTTTCTATGTTATGGAACAAAAAAAGACGTATTTTATGTGAATTTATAAGACCAATTTTATGCCGCAAAGGAAAACAGCGGGAGTAGTATTACAAATGAAATAAAATAATAATAATAAGACGAAGAAAGGGCAGTTTAGAAAATTAATAATTTGGTACTGATTTTCTATGTGTACTTTATACATTTATTTTGAATTTGATTGTATTTTGGTATTGAGGGACAGTGTATATATATATATTTATATTTTCTTGTGTGTGTGATAGTAAATTTTATTCAGGAGTTAAGTATTGCAAAGTTATTTGTGTAAAAATATATAATATAAGGGTAATGAATGTCAATTAGGACAATATATGCCGAGGAGAAGAGGAAGGAAAAGTTTACAAAATCAATCTAAGCCAGGGGTAGTAACAAGAAATAAATCAAAATTGAAATCTAAAACGTTAGAGATTAAAATGGACGACCCGTTAAAACCGAATTTGTCGCAAATGTTATCATTGATTGTTCCCTTTGACGTAAAAAAAGATTAGCAATGTGTTATTTTATTTGAAAGAATTCGATGAATTATTGGATCGGGTCCACGTAGAAGAGGATTTTAAATTACAGATATTAAAAGCTAAATTTGTGGGTACGGCCCGTGAGAAATTAGTATCTGACCAGACGCTAAATGAGGAAAAGAATTATACAGAGTTTAAAAGAAAAATCGTGGAATTGTTTCAGAAAAAAGATTCTTTTATCGAAGCACAGATAAATTTTAACTCAATTAAGCAACTCCCAAATCAAAACATGAAAGATTTTATAGAAATTTTTAACAAGGCCGCATCAATGTATTTAGGTGCTTCTGGCCAGGCAACGGAGGTGAGAGCTAATAAACTATTCGATTTAATAAAAGCCAATAAATTTTTGGAGGCAATATCGCCAAATATTGCGTTGGAATTGCGAAAATTAGACATTAAAGATTTTGGGAAATTGTGCGAAAAAGCTCAGACGATCGAAGCCGCGTATAAATCGACAGTTTTAGATCAGATTAACGCGGTAACAGCCAATACAAGCAAAGAAAATGAGGATTTTTGTACGAATTTATTACAATTAAATAAAGAGCAGGCTACGGCTATAGCAGAATTAACTGCTCAGGTCAACGAGTTGAAATTAAAAACGAAAACCCAAGTTAGGGAAGATAATTTGAAAGAAAAACGATGTGAAATCTGTAATACGAATCGGCATGACATTTCCGAATGTTGGTACAATTTGAAAAATTCAAATACTAAATTTCGGAACCAGGGACAGAGAAATTTTGCAAATAAGAGTTTTGGTGCGAATAATTACAGGGCGATGGAAGGCTATGGATTTGCAGCGCCAGTATCACAAAATTGTTTTCCCAGTGCACAAATGTATAGTGATTTTAATTATGACAGATTTCACAGGGATAGAAATTATCAGGATTGTAATAGATTTGAAAATTTGTATGAAAATTTCAATCATAGTTCTCCATGGAATAGGGATTTTTCGGATAGAAGCTATAATAACAGAGAGGACAGATCAGGGGTTGCACGCTACGATGCATATTATGGAAATCGTAAACAATCGGATGAACATAGGAGAGGGCGAAATGACTATTCCAGGGATGAACCGCAGCATGACAGAAATAGAAATTCAATTCAGGAAAAAGAAAATAAGAGAGATGTTTCGGACAGACACAAAGGGAAAAGAAAGTCGAATTCGGGAAACTTTTAAGGGAATCTGCAGTTGTAAATAATAGTCATAAGAAAGACCCCGGTAGATTCCCGATAAGGGGTAATAAGTTCGTGATTGCTAGTGTGAATTCAGCGGAAAAGGATAAACTTCCCATCATTGCATTACAGATTTTTGGGTTAAAAGTTGACACGTTGCTGGATAGCGGGGCCGCAGTTTCGCTTTTATCACCGGAGGTTTTAGAGGCGCTCAAACAAACGGATGCAAAAATTAAATACTTGGCGAATAGGGTAACAATCCACACATTCGATAACTCAGTCATACCTTTTCGGCAATGTATAAAAATTACATTTAAAATTAACAATGAGTTCGTGACAGGAACATTTTATGTTACATCTCATAATTTTCAAGGGGACTATAAAATGTTGCTAGGTTTTGATTTCTTGAAAAAAAATAGAATGATTTTAAATTTTGATAAGAAAACACTAAAATTAAAAAATACGGAAATTGCCCTGGAACCGCAGGTTATGAATAAGGAAATAGTTAGTGTAAATAGTGTAAATAAAAGGGCGTTGGAAATGAAAAATATCACCAAGGCAGTGCGCACAAATAAAATTAAAGGTCATTTTAAAGGAAATGAAATATTTGCGTGTATAGAGAAAGAAACACATTTACACCCAGGACAAACGAAAATAATATCGTTGAGATGTCCTGAGGCAGTCCAGCCTAATCAGCTGATTTTAATTGAACCAACAGAGGAATTTAAAAATTTAATTACGGAATGTTCAATTCATGAAGTACCAGTCACTAATAAAATTAATTTAATTGTAACAAACAATACAGAAGATAAGATTATAATTAGAACGGATACTAGGATCGCACTTATCAGTTCGGATTTTGTAAGTAAGAATAATTTAAAGCCTAATGAGATTGAAGATGGAGAAATCTATCAAATTAATAACCTGGATTTGCAAGAAGTTAGGGCTTTGAGAGAAGCGGAGCTTGATAGATCGGATTTTAATTTAGATCATTTAACAGGGGATTTTAAGCAAATGATAGAAGACTTATTGATGAGTCATGCACATGCTTTTTCGAAGTCTTACAAATCTTTGGGACAATCTTCATTGGTAGTGCCCAAAATACAATTAAACCACAATTTTCCCATTCAGCATAAACCATATAAGACGCCCCAGGCAGTTAAGCAGTATGCGCAGGAGGAACTACGAAAACTGTTAGAAGCGAAAATAATCGAAAAATCAGATTCAGATTATGCATTTCCGGTATTATTTGTAAAAAAAAAAGGTACGGAAAAAAACTTGGTTCGCTATAGAATGGCGGTGGATTACAGGACGTTAAACGAGATTTTAGAGGGGTTTCCATATCCGGTACCGGACGTAAAATATGTTTTACAGGCAATTAGTGGAAAATTTTTTTATACAACATTAGATTTGCATTCGGCTTTTTTCCAAATTATGTTACGCCCGGAGGATCGTCACAAATTAGCATTTGTGACGGAGTGTGGGAAGTACGCCCCGTGCCGCCTAAATTTTGGGCTTAAATTAAGTAGTACAAAATTCGCTGAACTTATGGATAGGGTCCTGGGACACTTTCCTAAGGACAAAGTAGGATATTTTATAGATGATGTGGTTTTGGCCGAAGACAGCCCGGAGGGAATGGCACAGTTGTTAAAGGAAGTTTTGGAAACTCTAATTGATCACAATTTAACAGTTGAACCCTCTAAGGTGCAAATATGTAAACCGGAAATTGAATTTTTGGGTTTCAAAGTTAATAAAAACGGATATGCCCCATCAGAAAAAAACGTGGGGAAGGTGCAACGATTAACTAGACCTAAAAATAAAAAGGGGGTCAAGTCACTTTTAGGTTTGGCAAATTATTTCAGAACTCTTATTCAAAATTATGCCGATATTGTCAATCCTCTAGTCGAACTGACTAAACAAAATGTAAAATTTAAATGGACTGAGGAGACGGAACAAGCATTTTTAAATATACAAGAGGCAATCGTGAGCAACCCTACCCTTAAACCGCCAAAATTTGATAGGGAGTTCTTTTTAATAACTGATGGTTCAAAGAAAGCAATATCAGGTGTCCTTGCGCAGGAAGATAATGGATACTTAGTCCCTATTGAATTTTACGGTAGAAAACTTAAGCAGTCAGAAACGGCTTACCCAAGCATGAAGTTCGAATTATTGGCTATTCATGACGCAGTTATGCATTTTAAACACATGCTGTTAGGGCGGAAATTTACTATTTTAACGGATAACAAAGCTCTCACATATCCGCTGAAAATTGAAATGCAGTCGGATATAGTGGCTAGATGGATTTTAAATCTCAGCGACTATGACTACAATATTGAGTACATCGAAGGGAAAATTAATCCTTCGGATTTTTTGTCTAGAAACTTAGTAAATAATATTACTAGTAGCAACGAGTTACAGAATAACTTATTCAAAGTAAATCTTAACTTGAGTGAAGAGAACATTAGAGCCAAGCAATATGAGGATGAAAAATTAATCACAATTATAAAAAAGGTTGAGTCAAAGAAAAACAACAGAATAACAAAAAAGTATAATTTAAACGAGAATAAAACGCTGGTATTAAAACAAAACGGGAAATATCCAGAATTAATAATCGTACCGGACGAGCTTAAGTTTACGGTTATGGCGGAGGCACATGGACCCTACTTTGGTTTTAGAAAAACATACGAAACTGTCAAAACTCGTTTATTCTGGTACGGAATGTACCAAGATATAAAAAATTATTGCACGAATTGCGTAAGATGTAATTGCAGTAAGCAGCACCAGACGATTAAAGTACCACTTGAAAAAATGGAAAGAAATTTACAAATCGGAGCAAGTCTACAAATGGATATAATAGGTAAATTACCCATGACCCTCAGGAAAAATTGCTTCATTCTGACTATCATAGACGCAGGCTCTAGATTTTTAGAAGCAGTCCCTTTACGAAATGTGGAGTCCCAAACTATCTTGAACGTTTTAAATAGGTACTTCGGAGCCTACGGTTTGTGTTCCGAAATAGTTACAGACAACGCACAATATTTTCGCAGTGCGCTAACCACTTAACCGGTTGTCCCGAGATAACTCGGGGGTTAAAGCACTGTTTCCCCATACCCGTCGCCGGTTAAGTGGTTAAAGAATATTTGAAGACACTAAATATAGATCTACACCCGACAAGCGTCTACAAACCTTGTGGGAATGGTCTGGCTGAAATCATTAATAAATCGATTAAGGCATCCTTGGTGGCAATGTCCAATTCCACTCTTGAGTGGGACACCAGACTCGAATATTTTAAACTTAATTATAATACCACGATCCATCGAGCACTAGGTTATTCTCCTTCAAAATTATTCTTTGGTAGAGAAATTAAAAATCAATTTACGGTATTAAGTGCTCCGGATTTAACGTGCACTCAAGCGTTCGTTAAAAATAGGATAGAACATATGAGGGCAGTTCACCGGCAAGCCATAGCTAACCAACAAAAAATTATGGCGGAATATATCAAAGAAAATGATCTTCAGGAAGTTAAAAAGTTAGACGTGGGTCAAGAAGTGTACGCAAAAGTAATTGGCAAGCCTAGAGCTTTACACCCTCGTTTTGAAGGGCCTTTTGTGGTAGTAAAAGTTGTTCGACACAATAATTATGTGCTCCGTCTGAAAGACAAAATAAATGGGCCAACAATACGTCGACACATACAATTTCTTTTTGCACCCAAGGCTACGACGAGGAATGCCAGAAAAACTAAGGGCGAGTTAAATGAATCAGACTCGGAACAGAATATTGAGGATTAGGTAAGGGCACTCTTACTTAGATATATAGGTTACGGAGGATTGGCTTGTACAAGACTGTCACAAAGACTTAATTAAAAAAAAAAAGGCTCCTTTCAGAGCCATACATGGAAAAAAAAATAAAATAAAAGAGAATAAAATAAATAAGTATTACGGTGGATAGGCAAATTTATATAAGATAAGGTAGATGAACGCATTTCCTCTTAAGATTAATTATTGAGTGAATGTATAGATAGCTTAGATAGTCAGATTCATTGAACATTTTGAAATAAAATTATAACAATAATATTAATAATTACTTCTTTCAAAAGTAGTTTTGTTTGGGCGACACAGGGAGATAATACCTCTTTATATTTAAAGACGAAAAAGGAACTTAGTTTAAAAAAAAAAAAAAAAAAAAAAAAAAAAAAAAAAAAAAGGCCCTTTTCAGAGCCATACAAAAAAAAAAAAAAAAAAAACTTTTGCATAACTTTATCTTTGGCGGGGCAACCAACATTGGGGGTTTTGGGACTTTGCATGTAATAAATTCTTTTGCGGGCAGAAGATTTTGATTTACTTGGCCAAGGCATGCGGGGTCGTGAACTATCATTGTTTTTATTTGCTCCGAGAAGGATAGATTTCGAAATTGGGTAAAAGGGTTTGGAAGTAAATACATTAATAATAGCGATAAAAAAAAAATAAAACGGATATATAATAAAAGGGGTATAATAATAAGGATTATATAAGTAATAAGGAGACATAAGGTAGCATTGGTAGGATAAAATAAATAAATAAATCAATAAATGTGGTAGCTTTTTGTTTTTCCCTCCCTGTTTCAGTTTCAAATTAGTTTAAAAAAAATAATAATAATAATAAAAAATAAATAAAAAATAAAATAAAATAAAATAAAATAAAATAAAATAAAATAAATAAATAAATAAATAAATAAAAAATTTCTTTATATCAGCACATAACAAAATGCTTATAAGGCTTACACAATGGATTACTTGGAGAGTTTGACTACTAACAAAATTTTATTGAAGTATATGGTTTCCGCGGTCATCAGAATGACATAAAATTTTAGAAATTGGGACCTTTTTTTGAGTGGACAGGTTATATTATATGTAAAAATGTTATATAAAGAAAAAGGGTAAAATTGGTCTTGTAAGATTAATTTTTCAATATGTATAAGGAATGAAACAGAAACAACAGCACTTACTATAAGTTTTGGAATAGTGCTAAGGGTGAAAATCAGCCTGCACAACAAAATTGTAAATATAAATAATTGTGTCTATTGATTTTATATTGAGATAATGTGAATGGTATAAAATGTGTATCATATATAAAAAAAATTATAGTGTAGCATATAAATATAGTGATGCATTGGTTTGTACGTTATGATAACAGCCATACTTGTAAATGGAAAAATGAGTCAGAAATGTGTTCTTAAACTATTTCAGTAACTAGTTTTGGACATAATAACAGCTTTTAAATAAATAAATAAATAAAATACATATATATATATGTCGCATTTTCAGGAAACGACAGACTTCAAGGGGATGAGTTTTAATTATGATTTATTTAAATATTTTAAAACATAGCAAAATATTTTCGCAGGTCTTTACATCATGAGTTCTGGAGGCCAAGTGCGTAGATGTATCTGTGAAATTCCTCATCTCCCTAGAGGTTGCCAGTTAAAAAGGCCATGTGTTTTACTTAAATTAATACGATAAACTTGAGTTTCTTGTTGCCCTGTAAAACCCGTGATTATTAGTCATGGGGCCCGTATCCACATTGAGGGGCGATTTATTAAAAAAGTAATAAATAGGTCTGATTTTTTGTATTTTCTTACAATTTCCCCCCCTTCCAGACAAGTCTCCGGGGATGGGCCGGCTTCCATCCATGGTACTCACCTGAAAAGGGTAAACAGTTTTTACATTAAGTGAGCTAATGGGAGATGAGTTATTTCTTTCGTATACTTTGCAAATAATAGAATAACAATAATAAAAATGTACAAATATCATATCTAAAAACAACACTGTTATAAAATGTACACACTATACGTCATTAAACATGATAAAAACAATTGTATTAATAAATGCAAAACACTCAGTAAATATTATACATAGAGTAAGATAATGAAAATAAGAAATATGTTGCAGATGGATTCTGAAAAGTCCAATGTTATTTACATTTTCAAATTTGTATGGAACTGTCCTGACATAGTTCAAGAAATAGTACTTTTACACATGACACAATGTTCACAATAATGCAAAAATAATTTAAAATTCAAATATTCATAATAAATCAAAAAGGTAATTAAAATTCCAAATATTCATAATAATGCAAACCGAGATCAGATATAATATAATATCAGTTCATATGATACCAACTATTTCAGTTTGTTGGTGTAAGTAGTTTAAATTGATTACTAGGAAAAAAGTATCTTAGTTTGGAAGCGTGTATTACTTCATAATCTTTTTTTGTAAGCCAGTTAGGCTTATTTATTTTGAAACTTACATTGGATAATTTTTCCATAATTTGATATGGACCAGAAAAAGGCGGACTTAACTTCCGAGTATTCGGATAGTGAAATTCTTCCACTATGACAAGGTCACCAGGTTTAAAAGGCGCTTCCACAAACTTTAAATCATACCTGACTTTATTTTTCAAGTGATGTTCACTTGTTCTTTGGAAAGCCTCTTTTCTGGCTTCCTCTACAGGGGGGTAATAATTTTCATTGCCTAATACTGATGGATAAGGTAATTGGCCGAACATTAAATATGCAGGAGGGTACTTGGTTACTGAATGAGGTGTGTTATTGTACTCATTAATTACTTCCTGCAGAATTTTGGGCCATGGAACGTTTGAAGGGGTAGAATTTACTTTAAGTCTTAGTCGGGTGCAAATTGACTGATTCACACGCTCATTTTTCCCATTACACTGTGGTCTATGAGAAGAAGTAAGTAATTTTTTTACATTTTGTTTATGTACCCATTTACGAAGTTTAGACGCTGTAAAAGCAGGATTTCTATCCGTTAAAATTTTCTTGGGAAGTTGAATATTAAAAATCTGTTTTAGAATATTAATGTAGACTTCAGTTGTAACATTTTTAGAGGCAAAACCCCAAACATAACGAGTAGCGTGATCAATAGCTATGTGCATATACCTTTTAGATGAATTATAATAGTTAAAACCTCCTACTGAATCTAATGAAATTATATCGAAAGGTAATTCTGCAGGTGGTAATGCCTCCAGAAGACCAAATTTTGGTTGGTGTGATTTTTTGTTCAGTTGGCAGACCTCACAATGCTTGACAAATTGTGTAATATCGTGGGTCATGCTGCTCCAATAGTATTGTGGGGAAATTAAATTTAACATTTTTTGGATTCCAGGATGGCCAAATTCTGTATGGGTATTTATTAGTAATTTCTCTCTCAAGGAGAATGGTACTACAATTTTTTGAAAACCCTTTTTGCGAATTATTACAATGTCATTAACTTTTTGAAATTTAGGCCCGGTTATATTATCTAATTGTTGGTGTTCTTTAATTTCATCTGACGTTAATAAATGAATATGGGGATTTACAGAAAAGGTGGGATTTCTTGAAAGCATGTCTGCTTCAAAATTGGTGGATCTTTTGTTATATTTTACAGTATAATCATACATACTTAATTTTAGTGACCATCTGAATAACCTACCTGTTAAATGCTTCACCTTCTTAAGCCATACTAAGGAGGCATGGTCAGTATGTATTGTAAAAGGTTTTCCGTGAAGGTAATAATGGAATTTGTCAAGGGCATCGATTATTGCTAGACATTCCAGTTCTGTGATAGCGTAATTTTGCTCGTAGGGCCTTAATTGTCTCGAGTGGAACGCAATGGGATGCAAGTTCCCTTTTTCATCCATTTGTTTTAAGACAGCACCTACGGCTTCCTTTGAGGCATCAGTATAGACATGGCATGGAAGGTTAGGATTGAATAATTTTAAAATAGGCCTAGAAATTAATGCGTTTTTAAGCAGTTCAAATGATTGTTGACAGGCATCTGACCATTCCCAAGGAGCATCTTTCTTTAACAATTTATTTAGAGGGGCTCTAATTTTAGCGTACTTGTCTATGAATTTATGGTATACGTTTACAGAACCAAGGAACCTTTGCAATTCTTTAACGTTTTTTGGAGGGATTAATTTTTTAATAGTTTCGGTGTTAGCATTGTCTGGTTTTATTTGGCCGTTACTAATTTCATAACCGAGGAAGTCAATTTGAGATTTAGCAAAGTTACATTTGGAAAATTTTAATTTTAGATTTTCTTGACGGCAAATGTTAAATATAGTTTTAAGGTGATCCATATGCTCGGCATAGGAATCGGAATAAACTATAAAATCATCAAAATAATTGGTAGCAAAATTAACTTTATGTTTATCTAGGATTCTTCGAAGAGCTCTTGCAAATTGAGCTGGGGCATTTTTATAGCCAAAAGGAAGAACCAACCACTCATAAAGACCTTGATTGGTTGCAAAGGCCAACTTCTCTGTGTCTGAAGGATGAAGTGGTATATGCCAGTAGCCAGAGGCTAAATCTAGCGTGGAAAAATATTTGGCATTGACAAGTCTGTCCAAAAGCCAATCTATACGGGGCAATGGTTCCGAGTCAGTCTTACAAATGGCATTGATTTTTCTGTAATCAATACAGAGACGCGTTTTACCTTCTCCTTTTTTATATGCCAGAGTGACGGGAGAGGAATAAGGACTGCAGGACTCTTTAATAAGTTTAGCTTCCAGTAATTCTTGTATTTGTTTTTGAATTTCTTCATTGTCCCTAGGAGATGCACGGTAAGGTCGAAGCGAGATAGGAAGTTCCGAGGTGAGAGTTACCCGCTGAGGTTCCCATCTGACTCTACCTACGTCATATCTATTGCGCGCAAAAATATCCTTGAAGTCGCTTAGAAGCCCTTCCAACTGTGAGTTCTCTTCAGTAGTACAATGACTAAAACTTTTGTCATCATAATCCGAGAGAATTTGAGTATCAAGATAACATTGTCCTTGTTGCGACAAAATTTCTTGATTTGATTTGGAAGGAGAACGAAGCGGCTTCTTGCAATTCATATCATCCGTTAAAGTTAAAGTATGGTTAAATGGGTTTTCCTGAGAAATTTGATTGAAAATATTTTGATCATGCTTAAGAATAACTCCATCCTGAGTCAGAATATTCGTGAAAAAGTCCATCGATATATGGAATTTTTGTAATTCTGGAGTTCCCAGTATCGCATATGGCAAGAATGACCTAACTAGGTATAAGGTGCTATTTTGCCTGATATTTCCTATTTTGAGGGGTACGTGAAGTTTTTCAGAAATCTGAACTTGTCCTTGGGTTTGATTAACATTAAGAGGATGACAGCTTTGAATAGACGTCATATCCAAAGCTGCAACTAAGTTTTCCGGAATAAGGGAAAGGGTACTTCCGCTATCCAATAAAAATGGTATTTGAACCTCATGACAAGTTTTTGGATACGTATGATTATCGTAATTCCCGTATCTGAGGTACCCCGGGACTATAAACCGTCATAAAGCATTATGGGGTATTCCTTGATCAGGGGAATACTCATGGGCATTTTGTGATTGAAATTGATTGCTGTGGGTTGCCAAGTTGGGGTTCATTGTTGTTCCTGTATTGCCCTGGACATCATATTTATGAAGTAAAGTATGATGTCTTCGATGGCAATTTTTACAGTTCATCTTGGAGGGACATTTATTTGAAAAGTGGCCACCACGCAAACAATTGATACATAATTTGTTTAGTTGGATAGTTCTCCAACGGTTATCTATGGGCATATTCGTTAATTTTCTGCAGGTATGGGTAGCATGCGACTCAAGGCAAACACCGCATTTAGTATTTTCTTGACTTTTGGGGAATTTATATCTATCGGAAGAATCTCGGGAATAATTTGCATTTCTTACATCTGTTTTAGTTGGATTCTCCAACGCTAGCATACTTTTGGCATGAGTCTCTAAAAATTTTAAAAATTCCGTGAGACTAGGCATATCATTATGAGTAAGAGAGAGCTCCCATCGTTCTTTTAGATTATCATTTAGTTTTTGAATTATAGTATAAATTATCATGTTATCCACCAAAGCATTTTGAGTCAAATTCAAAGACTCTAGAATTCGAAGTGACTCATTACAAGTATCTATTATGTCAAAAATAGCTTTAGAGGAAGAGGGGCAATTTTTCATGTTTTTTAAATTGTATAACTTACTTATTTGTGCTATCGCTAAATCCCTAGTTTTATCGTAGCGAGCGCAGAGAGTGTCCCATGCATTTTTATAATTAGCTTCCGAGAGAGGAAATCCAGAAATTAATTTATGAGCAGGACCCTTTACACTAGCCAGTAGATATTGCAATTTTGAGACGCCCCCCAACTCCAAATTTTGATCTATAGTTGTAAGAAAAATCTCTTTAAAAGAGAGCCATTGATCAGCTTCTCCGTGAAAAGGTTTCAATTCAAATTTTGGAAGATTAACAGTTTTTACACAAACATTACCTGTAGTTTTATTTAGACTTTCTGAACCATCCTCGTGAATGTTTAAACTTTTAGTTAACTTATTACGTGATGTATTTATTGCTATGTTTAAATTGTCTAATTTAAGTGCAATCTCATTATATTCATCAATTATAGGATCAGTTTCCGATGCATCGCTCTGAAGAATGGCATTTTCATGGAGTTTATTTAATTCGGTTTCAATATCCTGAACCTGTTTACCATATAAATCTAACTCTTCAAGAGTTACAGTTTCATTATCAATTTTGGGATTTATGATATTTTTTATACGAGTGATTTTTCCCTTAAGAACAGTTTTTTGTTTTTTAATAGCTTCCATTTTTAATTAATTTTATGACAACTTCCTAAAAATCTAAATATAAACAAATTCTAAATGACCTTCAAAAAAAATAATAATAATATCAACATAATACAAGCATCTGCATAGAATTGTGAAATGAAATAAATAAATAAAAAGAATTAATTATATAAAATAATCAGACGTAAATATGGATATCCATTTTTTCTTTCAATTTAAAACATAATTACACTTAAAACCATGGTTTGTAGAAGTAATAAAACTAAACACAATATCACTACAAATAGCACTTACCTTTAATTACTTATATTAATAAACATCATAAAAACAATAAGAATAATAATATCATATATAAATAATATCAACCCCAGGGTATACACATACACTCAACCAAAAAAAAAAAAAAAAAGCAATTTTAGTGTGCGCACATGAAAAACTATGCGTTTTCTTTCTTTTCCTTTAGATAGTAATTACAGTAGCACTTTTTGAAGATTATTGATAACTCACTACGAAGCAAACACCACTGTCTAATTCGGATACTCATTATCACCATCGAAGAATAAACACATACGGCACCACGAAAAAAAAAACATAGATCACAAACATCTTGAGTATCAGTTTCACCCGGTCGTCGGAGCGCTTTGACTGACATGATTTATGGCACTACGGAGGATGAACGATCAACACACAACTGCATGCCCCGTTCAGGCAGAAAAATCGCTCTGGTAAGATGTGAAGAATAGCAGAAAAATAGCATCCTAGTATTTCACGATACAACCCACTTTTTGGATGAAAATTCACGAATCCCGTGTTTCAAATCCGGCAAGGCCCGACGAATGGTAGAAAAATATCTCAGTATCCCAACATGGAATACGCTTGCTGGATAACTCATGACGAGATGTTAACCCCTTTTCAGGGCCTCTTTCGATGTTTCGTGTCATAATGACCGCTCTCTTTGCTATCCTTTGTGGGTCCGGTATTTTTAATAATGTCCATTTTCGTAAAATATTTTCCCGCACTAGGTATCATACTGCCGACTATGAAGAACTGTCGCATTTTCAGGAAACGACAGACTTCAAGGGGATGAGTTTTAATTATGATTTATTTAAATATTTTAAAACATAGCAAAATATTTTCGCAGGTCTTTACATCATGAGTTCTGGAGGCCAAGTGCGTAGATGTATCTGTGAAATTCCTCATCTCCCTAGAGGTTGCCAGTTAAAAAGGCCATGTGTTTTACTTAAATTAATACGATAAACTTGAGTTTCTTGTTGCCCTGTAAAACCCGTGATTATTAGTCATGGGGCCCGTATCCACATTGAGGGGCGATTTATTAAAAAAGTAATAAATAGGTCTGATTTTTTGTATTTTCTTACATATATATATGTATATATATTCTCATTGCTTTATTATTTCGGAAACTCGCGATTTTAGGCAAAATTATGGGAACAATATAAGTATGGATGCATAACGCAGAAGAAGAATCCTCACACATCAACAACCTCCCAGCAGGGGAGATAAACCAGGAGCGATACAATCAGAGACTGCGAATCATTGTGTACGTAACCTGAACTTTCTTTACAGACATGGACAAAAAAAAAAAAAAAAAAAAAAAAAAAATCTAGGCATTCTACGATGATTATTTTAGATTGTGATGTACAGAAGTAGACAATTGATGGCGTTGCAAGTGTTCAATCACAAACAGACTTTGAAACAGTGATTGATCTTTCAGGATCGCCGAACACTTATTAAAAAAAAAAAAAAAAAAAAAAAAAAAAAAGAAAAGAAAAAGTACTCTTTTGTCTGTTTATTTCTTTTTTTTTCATTTAGTTGGGGGGGGGGGAGATGCTGGAAACATAAGCATCCAGCAATCTTCCGTGATTTATAGATACATATATATAAATGGTATATTATACACATTGTATCCTTTGATGTTTTTGCATAGTGGTTGTAAATACTAGTGTATGTTTAACGCTATTCATGTCAGGAGCAAGGCAGACCCCTATCTCAGATGGTATCTAGAAGGCACCAGTTGGGCTCTCGCGTAACAATCGCTTGACATTTACGTCAAGAATGGTTTATTGGTAGATTTACAAGCCAATTAAGCGAGACCCCACACGTTTCTCTAGTTGAGGCTACCGGTCATTTTTCCGGCTGGGAGTGCGTTGCAGACAAGAGGGGCCAGCCCCCCACGCTCGAAGAAGGAGCCAACGAATCTTTTTTCAGGAACAGGCCGGGCGAGAGACTGAATGGTCATTTTTTTCGGGCAGATTGATTAGCCACGCCCGCCATAAAAAAAAGAAAAAAAGAATATAGACTTTTTTTTTTTCCTCAAAAAAGTGGAGATGAAAAGTTCGCTCCGAGAGGCGAAGATGTGTTAGAAGAGAAACGTGATTAATTCCAAGGAAGACCTACCAACATCGCCGATGATCCGAATGGGAAGTCCGCCACTGATGATGTGTGATAGCCTGTGATCCGAAAATGATGTCCGCCAGTAATGATGTGTGATAGCCTGTGATCCGAAAATGATGTCCGCCAGTAATGATGTGTGATAGCCTGTGATCCGAAAATGATGTCCGCCAGTAATGATGTGTGATAGCCTGTGATCCGAAAATGAGGTCCGCCACTGATGATGTGTGATAGCCGAGGATCGGAATGTGATGTCCGCCAGTATTGATGTGTGACCGCCTGTGATGTTTTCGAATGCGAGCCTTAACTGAGTGCTGGGCATAAAATAATATGAAGGTACGGTTTTCTTATAATTTATATTGTTTCCCAAAATGTGTAGGGCAAAATGCCAAGTAGGGGGTTCTGCACGCTCCAATTGGTATTCAATCATAGTATTAAAAACAACAATTACACAAGTAGAATTAATAGTGTTTTATTTTGGTTTTTTTTGTGTTATCTATATTGAAAATAATGTGTCTTATGACGCACTAACAATTTGTAAGATAATTGTAAATAAATTTATATGTTAGTTGTTAAAGAATTGTTAGTATCTTTTCAAACATGAGTATTACTTTATTTAATTCTATTATGATCTAATTTAGAGTTATGTTTTATTTACGATCCATAAGTTAATTCCGTCTTCAAAAATATTCACAACGCAATTTGGTAATGAAGGCAGTTGCCTCACTCATATCGAAGGGATTAACCAGGATTGAAACGAACGATCACTGTTATTTTTGTATTAGATGTAAAAAAAATGCATGAGTTTACACTATGAATACTCTGAATTAAAGTGATTAGGAGTGACTAACATAATTCATTCTAGGATTTGGGTTATGCTAACATGTCGAAATAAAGATTTCCGTTACAGGAGCTCAGTTCTGTCCAGCAGTTATTTTAAAGTATCGCTGGGGCATAATGGATTATGTTAAAAAAAATAATAATGATAACAATCTTGAGGCGTTGTTCGCATCTTGATTTCAATCTAGATAGAAAAATAGAATATCTTTAAGCAATTAATTTTGATGACTCAAATCGTAAAAGCTTATTAGAGAAATGTTTGTTGTAATTTATTGTCCTGTCGGATAAAAAACCGATTTCGTTAAAAATGTTCATTTACAATTTCGGTTGGTAAAACTAATAGCTATAGTCCTATATTTAAATTAACTGTTTAATATGAATCATTTTCGAAATGAACCCGTTTTTTTTTATGTGATCGTAACTATAAAAATGCGTAACACCTAATAGTCGTCGCCTTGTCCCCGTTCATCGGTTTGTCTGTCCGTCTGTGTGCATATAACTTCGCAAAAACTAACCAACCGAATGATTTGAAATTTAATATGTAGAATTGTAGCAGAATTTTGTCGAGTCATTTCAAATTTTATGAAAATCGAATCAAAACTTTAAAAAATGCAGCAAAAGATGCGAAAAATTAGACATTATTTGAAAGTTTCTTTTCAAAAATATTCTTCAGTTAAGTGGTCAAGATATTCTGCGATATTTTAAGATTTTATTATTCTCTTCAGACCTGAGCAAAAAATAACTCTAGAAATATATATTTATTGATTTTGCATAATCGAAATGACACCATAGATGCCAGAAAGAGTCATTTTTATGGAATCAGTACTGTAAGGAACCTGTAATTTAGGTTTACAAATATGGATATAAAAGTGCTAATCCCCTTAAAACATCAGTTTAATTATCAGCAATATAAATTTACGCAATAAAAAAATTAAGGTCTTTCAACAAGTAAATGATCAGCAAATCCTCAAAAATTTTTATTGTAAAGCATTTAAATTAAATAATCATGGATATTTCATACTTTCTTGGCCACAATGTCTTGAAGGTATTTCCGAAACTCGGATGAAAATAATACTTATTTTATGAGGTAATATTCATCAGTGCTGACATTTATAGCTTTTGTTTTAAAGCAAAAGACATTGAGCTGCATAGAAGTAAAGTAAAAATGCAAAAAAAATCGAACAGTTTAATTTTTATGAGAAAAATAATGGAGGTACACATTTATGTACCTCAAGTACCTCAAGCACCTCAAGTCTGAAGAGGTCATTCCTTTTACATTTTTTAAATTTTCTAGCCAAGTATGAATCGAAAGCCGAATGAATAGTCTATGAACCAAACATAATATTTTGCGAACTATACAATATTCTTTTTCTTATATGTAGATATATATACTTCAGAATTTATCACATTATCTCAAACAGTCTTTGTTATCAGATAGTCTTTCGCGTGTACACAATCACGGAATCACAACCGTATTTTATCTGACGCCAGGCTTCTGAAATTAACATGTAATACAGTAAACGATTATGTCATCAAAAGGTTCAATAACCGCGAACTTTTTTTTATTTGCAGAAAAGCGCAAAGTGTTTTTTTAAACAAAAAACTTTGTTTTCAATTACGGAAGTTCTTCATTCCAGTCACGTGACAATCTTGTCACCGTGACATGTGAGATTGCATTTCAAAAAGAAAAGAATTATTCAAAAAAGTGAGTATAAGACAAAAATAGCTTAATTTTCGTATAAGATTAAAAGTTTCAGTAAAGCTGGATATTAGATCTAAATAAAGTGCAATTGAGAACTGTTAATAAAAAAAAGTCTATGTAGTGAAAATTATATGGGGGTATATGCTGTATACCTTATGGATTTTTATAATGAACACCGTATGCTCTCTGTTTATCAAAAAATATATAGTATATACACTCTAGGGTATACCCTCTGCCTTGAACATATACCCACTGCTTAGAGTGTATAACCTCTGTTTTTTTTTCAACTACACGATTGGTCAGAAATTGTAAATTGTCAAACATGGCAAATGAGGTGCGTTCGTACTAGATCTTCTATAAATATTCAGATCTTGATGCAACAGCTGTTTTACTCTTGTGCAAAGATGCGTGCATAAAAAATTAAATACGATTCTACATGTTAAATTCAGTAATACGGAAAAGATATGGTTTCCATCGTAAATAGAACGTAATCACCATGACAACCTAGAATCTTGACCTATCATGAGATATCATTAAAGTAATTAAATAGGATAGGATTTAAATAGAATGAACCCTAGTAGCAAACCAATATTGGTCCAACATTGAGCCTATATTTCATTTATTGGAAATATTTCCAATAAAACGCCAATATTGGTTGAATATTGGCATTTCATTGGAAATATTTCCAATGAATTCCCAATATTGTAAAAAATGTTGGCGTTGCAATGGAAATATTTCGAATGAATCCCCAATATTGCACAAATGTTGGCGTTACATTGGAAATATATCCAATTAAATCCCAATATTGTACAAATATTGGCGTTTCATTAGAAATATTTCCAAGGAAACCCCAATATTGCACAAATATTGGCGTTACATTGGAAATATTGGCTAAGTAAGGGCAAAATGTAAAACCCCAATATTGCATCAATATTCCATGCAAATATTGCGCCAATCGGACAATACTGCTCCAAGATGTAGCCAATATTGGCCCAATATTGTTTTTCTACTGGGGAAGAAACGTTTTATTAATACATTTTTAATCCTTTATTACTGTTTTTTAGAAATTTTTATTTAATTGAATAAGAAAACTGCCCGGATTAAATAGTCCAAAATTTACATGAAATTTTATTGGTGAGAATAATAAATTATAACTGGAGTGTGGATGCCCGTATGTGGTACGGACAAATCATGATTGGCAAAAACACGTTGCTGATACGACGTACGGGCAAAAACAGGGAAGTGGTTAATTTATGGCAGAATTATACGTAGGAAGCCGATGGCATCGAAAACCCTGTCATAGCAGAACTGAAAAATAAAATTATATTGATCGATATAATAAAAAGACATAAAAATAAAATGAGTTAGGTTATAGATTTATAGGCAACTATATTGTAATATTAATAATGTATATTCCACAATGAAAAAGTAAGAATTTATATTATAAATAAATATTTTGCTTTTATAAGACGTTGTTGTATTAATAAAAACATTTAAAATACATTAAAAATTTTTATTCAGATGTTTCAACTCTTTTTAATCAAGTCATCTTCAGAATGTAAATAGAAAAATGTTAAGATGACTCGATTAAAAAGAATTGAAACATGTAAATAAAAAATTTTAATGTATTTTAAATGTTTTCATTAATACAGCAACGTCTTATAAAAGCAAAATATTTATTTATAATATGAATTCTCACTTTTTAGTTGGGAATATATATTATTAATATTACGATATAGTTATTAATGGGCGTAATCAAGACTTACTACCGTTATTTTTCACATTGGTTTGGCAGGCTGAAAGTAAGTTTAATTAAATTCATTATTATTAAAAAATTGCAATATTTTACCGTTATCACGGATATTGATCACTCATTTTACAGAAATTTTTACGCCCTTTCAGAAAAACTTGGTATGACAAGCTTTGTTCTGCGGTTAAAGTCTTTTTCTCAATTACTATTTTTAAGGAAAACAAGATTAGGTGCAGTCCTATGGAAAACATGCCAGTTTTAAGATCCGTTTCCACGAAAACTACCCGTCCGATTCTGATGAAATTTGGAATCCATATTCACCGGATTAAGCTCAAATATGTTTTGAGCTTATATTTCAGCTATTATAGCATTATAGTATAAAAGCTGTTATAGCAAACAGCTTTTTTCTACGACTAAAACTTTTTTATTTTTATTTTTTTAGAATAATGGCAACTTTTCAAATATCATCTATTTTTCAATTTTTACTTACCCATCATACGTAGTATAGGGTAAGTCTTGCAATCGTTTTGAAAATCGAATTTTTTTTTTTTTTTTTTTTTTTTTTTTTTTGACGGATTTACACGTTTCAGATACTGGAAATTCCGAAAAACATATTTTTAGAAAAAGAAATTTTGCCGTCCGTCTGTCTGTAAACGCTCTATCTCCCGAACAAATTGAGATAGAGACTTGAAATTTTGTATGTAGTTAGTATGTAAGAATGGGACGAAGCCTATTTAATATCAGCAACCTCGATTATCCGGAACTATTTTTTTCGGACCCTCAAAAAATTCGTTCTGATGAAAGGTGTATAAAAATTTTCGAATTTTTTTGTTTTAAGAAATGGACGTAAAAGGCAATAAAATAACACACATTTTGCATATAGAACGAAGTCGATCGGATTATCAGTTGCCGAGATATTTGTAATCCTGTTTTCCACATTCTTCGATTTTTCATGACCCTATATTTCATTCAAATTTCAATTCAGAGGTATATTTTAATTGGAAATGAGACGCTTAATCCCACACAGTTAATTGTTAGTTAATAGAATTATTTTTTTGGAGTTATAAGGATGTTTCTTTTACGCAGTTCGGCATTACTTGAGTAGTTCGGCGTTTTATATAATTTGTCGAAATTGGTACATCAGCAATTCATTAATAGAGCATTACTATGCATATTAACAATATTTAAATTTTGTTTATGAATTGCAATGCATTGTATAAATAGTTTTCACATGTTTTATTTTCGTATACATATCCATGATGGGTAAGTATTACGGTGGCCCCAACGACTAGTTTTTCTTTTATTTTAATAATTATTTTTTTTTATAACTGTCTGGCACATATAATCTTATATTTATTTTCTACTACCAAAATTTTATCGCAGTCGCTCGACTACTTTGGAAGTTAATGGGGTTTTTAGCCTAAACATCCAAGCTTTTGGAGAGCTAAAAAAAATTGATACAGCCGGCTCTCGTTAATTCGAACTCGTCGGGACCACAAGAAATGTTCGAATTATCCAGAATTCGAAATGTGTAAAGTATGATTGGAAAGCATGTTTAAAGGGGTACTATTACAAGGAAATTAATGTTATAGTATTTTTTTTAATTTATTTCGGCTGTTATCATTAGAATATTACTTAATATTAAATTAAAAGATATAAATGTATAAACTAATTAAGGGATTAGGAACAGCACAATGGAAGAAGAGGTTGAGGTGTCATTAATGGACAGACAAGGTGTTAAGAAAGTGAATGGGATTATATGTATACTAGTTCAGAGCAGATCTGAAAAAAATGTAATGCTGTTATTTGAAGGATTTGAAGTCCGTAAGAAAAAAAATCAGAATTCTCGTTAGTTCTAATTAAACGAAATCAAGAGAAAATGAGTTCGAATAAATGAAAACTTTTAACGTTATTCTGCCACTGGAAATTTTGGGACAACATGTTTAAATTAGTTAGTTCTAATTAAGCGAAGATTCAATTTATCTGATTTCGAATTAACGAGAGCCGATTGTACTTCAAACTTGTTTGAACTTTTTGCACACAGTTTTTATCATGGGATAATATTTACTTATAATAAATGAGTAGAAAATGTTAGAGTAAAATTAATGCGAGTAGGCGTGGCGTCCCAGTCAGACAGACGTGTCCTCTAACCTTAGGCTAGTTAGTGGTCCAATCACAATATATCCTTCTATAGTAAAAAAAAACTAGCCTTAAAAGGAATGACTCCTGGAATGATGCTGATGTGGAAGATTTCCGGAACTAACGAATCCGGTTTGTCCACTCCTTCCATGAGTCGAATAGACCAATCAGGAAAGGACTCCGTCTATGCATCGCCGTATGGGTTACCATAAAGAGAGGAAAGGTTACCATCGCCAACAATCGCCAAGTTTGTCGCCAACTTGGCGATATATCGCCAAATTTGGCGACCAAAATTAGTTGTCAAAAGTGACGCCAACTTGGCGATAACTGTAATATTTCGCCAAATTTTTAATTTCTTTACAACACCAGTCGTTTGATACATCATTTGAGAGGTTTGCAACTGCTTATTCATATAATGGATGTCTTGTGTGTTCCCCATTCTGCTCCCCAGGGGGGACACATTTTTAATTTCTTTACAACACCAGTCGTGTTACACAAGATATGAAAGGTCTGCAACTGCTTATTCATATTATGGGTGTCTTGTGTGTCACCCCTACACTCTGCTCTCCCCAGGGGGGTCACATTTTTAATTTCTTTACAACACCAGTTGTGTGACACATCATTTGAAAGGTCTGCAACTGCTTATTCATATTATGGATGTGTTGTGTGTCATCCCCCACTCTGCCCCCCAGGGGGGCACATTTTTAATTTCTTTACAACACCAATTGTGTGACACATCATTTGAGGGGTTTGCAACTGCTTATTCATTTTATGGATATCTTGTGTGTAACCCCCCCTCTGCCCTCAGAGGGGTCTCATTTTATAATTTCTTTACAACACCAATTGTGTGACAAATCATTTGAAAGGTCTGCAACTGTTTATTCATTTTATGGATGTCTTGTGTGTCACCCCCACTCTGCCCCCCCAGGGGGCACATTTTTAATTTCTTTACAACACCAGTCGTGTGATATATCATTAGAGAGGTCTGCAGCTGCTTATTCATATTATGGATGTCTTTTGTGTCGCCTCCCACTCTGCCCCCCAGGGGGGCACATTTTTAATTTCTTTACAACATCAGTCGTGTGACACATCATTTGAAAGGTCTGCAACTGCTTATTCATACCATGGGTTATTGGCGAGCGCAGCAAGCAGGGGTAGCCGATAATTTGGAATCGCGAAGCGATTACGCGGGGGGTTTGCGAGCATAGCGAGCAGGGGGGCGGGGCCCCCCTAGTATATAATAAAAAAAATCCTCGCAAAAAAACAAACAATATCTATAGTGTATATGCATCCAAGCTGATTACAAACCCGATGAGATAGAGATGGGTTGAACTATATGCATTAAACTGCTATTAAATGATTAAAAAAATATTTTATTTATTATTATTATAATATAATTATAATTTATATTTTATTTATATTTTATTTATTTATAATCACGTGTTAATAACTTAAACAGATTTTTCTTCTTAAACTTTTATAGATACATTTTCATCTACGCACAGACACTTTTGTGATTAAAATTCACCTAATTCAAAAGTTTCTTGCGAAGTATCAAGGCACTTAACTAAACAACATCCCCTTACCCTATATCTATAGTTAAATTGGAAATTACAACTCAAATTGTGAAAATTGCAAAAAGTTAGAAATACCTGTGTCACCACCAACAGTAGTTAAGGATTAAAAGATATTATTCCATTTTCACGACGTTATCGATTTACGATAAGTGTAATTTGCCAACAATGAATTCTCCGCTTCACTATTTTTTTTTTTTTTTTTTTTTTTTTTTTTTTTTTTTGGTTTAGATGGAAAGAATGTAATCTAACTACTTTTATAAGATATTACTATATTATAAGACAGTATAGCCTGCAATAAAACATTCTTCTTAGTTCCTTGTATTTTCGTCTTATTAGATTTTGCTGTAATAACAAACACACAAGTCAGTACTTGTCTTTTCTTTTCTCAGGTAATAAAATTTGTAATAACATGACCTAAATAACTTCTTTCTAAGGTCAGCAAATTCACGTTACGCCAGTGACCGAGCAACCCTCAGCTTTCTCTATACCCCTTGGTACAAACAGACGTGTCCTCCAGCCTTAGGCTAGTTAGTGGTCCAATCACAATATATATAATAAAAAATTCCTCGGAAAAGAACAAACAATATCTACAGTGTATATACATCCAAAACTGATTACAAACCCGATGAGATAGAGATGGGTTGAACTGTATGCATTAAACTGCGCGGGAGTGATTGACCGAGAGAATCAAGAGGTGACCCAATACACTAATGACCTCACAGCGTTTGTGTTCCTCACCCGGAACTGTAGGGTTGCCGAGAGTGTACAGATAGATACAGCCAACCCTTACGTAACTAAAACAGACAAGAGGATGGGTTTCGACAGGTGAAGGTTAGCGAGTGTAGTGTGAAGGGTAAGAAGAAAAAAAAAAGGTCTCTTCCACAGACCTGCCAAATAAAGATGTGAAATTGACACACTTTTTTTAGGATAAAAGACGATCGCGACGTGACCCGGAACGTGACTTTCGCTCCTTTTTATCTCGAGAATGTTTTCATGGTTGATCATTTTTTTTTTATGTAACGCTTTGGAATGATGAAAATGATCAGTCTTTGCATTGCAAATCATTTGCATCTAATCTTTATAGCACACTTTACAAATATATCTTTAAAAAAGAATGAAAAAAAAAACTGTATTATTGGTAGATTTGTTTATCGGCCAGAATTGTTAAGGTTTTACAGTAAACTAAACTCTGTTCCTCTACAATCGATTAAAGAATTTCAGCCAAAGGCAGTGTTGCCAGATTGTCGAAAGCCAATTTCCCCAAAATTTGTGAAATTTTCCCCAAATCAGGACTTTTTTCAGAAAAAGTCCCCAACGCAATTTCTACTTAAAAAAGGCAAGTTCTTAATTTTGGATTTTCCGTTATAAAATTTTTTAAACAAATTTAAACTCATTTTTTCCCCAAATCAAGCATTTTTTTTGAAAAAAATTCCCCATTTATAAATAAAATAAAATAAAATAAAATAAACATTTAATCTCAACAGAATTTTGCATGTATATTCAAAACTAAAAACAACAACAAAAAATATATATAAAATTGTTTTTATTTTTAATATGTACTATAAAAGGAAATGTATTTCTGAGCTTGTGTTTCTGTCCGCGATGACAGAAAAATCTGAATCACTTATCTGGAAATTCAGATGGGGGATAGCCCAATGCAGATCATGATTAATCTATAGTACATGTAAACGGTGAGCATGACTACACAAATGATTTATATCTATTAGTTTTGTAATTTATTTTCGTTTTCCGAACCAAAATCGAATTCGAGACAGATCCAGTATTGACAAATGCCTAAAAGTAAAAATTGAAATTGGACAATAATTCCCCAAGTTTTTCCCCAAATATGTCCATAGTCTCCAAACATGTCCCCAAGATTTACTTGTCCCCAAAAAATTCCTCTGGAGGTTCAAATTTCCCCAAAATGGGGACAAAATCCCCAATCTGGCAACACTGGCCAAAGGTGCCAAACTTTGTTTTCTTTAACCCTTTGCGACGCAGAGCAAATTCATTGGTTAAGTGTTGAAATTAATGACTGACACCAGAATTTGAAAACAACTTTTTTTATAAATAGGGGTGAAAAAAGCTATATTTCGAGCATTTAATAAACGGAAATTTTTTTAACCTAAATTTCGGTGCTAATGTGGCGTTTGGGAATTAAAATTAAGTGGTTTCATAGATGTGTCACTGCGCCGCAAGAGCTTAACACCCTGGAAACAAGCGACACGTACATGTGCAACATAAGGTGCTCAAAATCCTTGATTATTCCCATCAGTTATTTTATATTGTAAATTTTGAAATTTCTAATTTGGGGCATTCTCCCGATTCACTAATTTAAAAATTTCTATTTTCAAAAACTGGTGATAAAAGATTAAAAATTCTGTAAAAAATACTCGTCACTTAGGGGTTAACATGGCGCTTTGAGCTGTGGCATACAGTGTACATCGCAAGTGGTCAACTTAATACGGATCTTAAATTACCATCAAGCATGTTTGGTACTCATCAACTTCGAAATTGAATCATGTACGGGTCCGAACCTAAGACAGAACCTTAGACCGAACCTAAACACGAAACGTTTGCTCAAAGTAAACCCAAACTCGGCCAAAATGAATAAATAAATAAATAAAAATAAAACTACAGCCCGGATACCGGTTTTAATCCAATATTTTTCATTCCGAACCTGAAGTGAAAGAAATTAATGCATGTCATAATATAATTATGGAAAAAAAGTCTACACTTATAGGCAGCCTTCGAAATCATTTAGTGGTCCGCTGGTTCGAGACCACCAAAAATTATATCGGACCATTAATTTGAAAAATTTAGTGGTCCACAGGACCAATAACTTTTTTTCCCTCTCTGCCAGATAAATGTAAATTTTGCCGTCCCTGAGAAAACCATAATCAAACACTAACACATAATCTAATTTTATTAATATAATAATAATAACAATAGCGTTAAATTCTATAATTAATTGAAATAAATAATCATAAATCATCATATCTAACAATTTTATCGTTTTTGTTTATTCAATTTTCAGGAAATTATAATTTTATGCTGAAAAGGAAGTTTAGTTTATATCCTGGGAGAAGGAGAAAGAAGTAACTCAAAGGGTTAATGGTATTTAATAGAATTTTATGTAGCGGGCAGGTAATAATGTTTGTGGATCACAAAACTCTCATCCTTACTTGTCCTTGAAACCAATGACTTTTTTTTTAATCAATTCAACCGCTGCTTATAGTTCTAATATCAATTTTAGGTTTTTTTTTTTTTTTCTTTGTATCAAAATGAGCACACATGCATGCAATATTATTCAAATATAAAGTTTAAATGGGGAAGAGAATCAAAAGTATCATTAGAAAATAGAATTACAGAAGTGTCTAGTCAAATATTTCATAATTGAACATGTGGCAATAACGAAAATATCCCAAAAATGCTTTTAGATCTAAATTAGTGGACAAGCTAAGAAAATATTTTAAATATAAAAAAATATATATAAATAAATATAAAATAAATGACGGGATGAAATTTTCGCCTTGCTTTTAACGCAAAATATATAATATGGACTTTAAAATATTCAAGTTTACTTAAAAGGAGATTAAAATAATCAAATATAGATTTTTAAAGTTCAAATTATATATTTTGTGTATAAAAAACCCATTCAAGTTTCTAATTAAAATGATTTTCAATCTACATTCTGTACATCGGGCAAATATATTGAGCGTCTTTTACCCGGGTAACACGAGTTGGATCGCCTTATATTTATGATGCGCTCGCTACTTGAACAATAAGTCGGAAATTTTACGTCAAAAGTGGAATGAGTTTTTACAGTAACTAGTTTGTAAATATTCAGTTCTTGTTGCGGTGCAATAGCTGTTGTACTTTTGTAGAAAAATGCATGAATGTAACAATTTATTACGACTCTATATATTAAATTCAATAATACGGAAATAATGGGAATCCATCTTAAATAAGACATCATCACTATGACAACATACAATCATTACCTATAGCATTGAACTAATTACGTATGATGAGATTTAATAGAATGAAGAAAACTTTTATTAGCATCTTTTTGGTTTTGATTCCACTTTTATAAAATTAAGAATGACTCGGCAAATTTCTGCAACAATTATATATCTTTGGGTAGTTTTTTCGCTGTTATAAGCTGACAGACGGACAGACAGAGGACGGACTAACGTAGGTGCTACATGTTTATATAATTATAAACGCACCTGAAAAGAATATCATAAATGTACAAATTGAATCAAACATAGAAATTTGAAGTGGCAAACCAATATCAAAAATGTTTTTCATCTTAATTTTTCTTGTAACTCTATCATCAGAACACAACTAGAATCGTAATTTTAAACACTGAAGCATCTTACTATGCTGACAGACGGACAGACTGACGAACAGATCAGACGACGACCATAGATGCTATTTATTTATATAATTACGAACGCACCTGAAAAGAATATGATAAATGTATAAACTGTATCGAACATAGATATCTGGAAGTGGCAAAACAGCATAAAAAGGTGCTTTTTTTTTCATTTTATCCTTACTGTAACACTATCATCAGAACACAACGAGAATAATTTTAAACACTGAAACATCTTACTATGCTGACAGATGGACCAGACGATAACTATAGGTGCTACACATTTATATAAACCCGAAAAAAATATCATAAATGTATAAATTGAATCAAACATAGAAATTTGAAGTGGCAAACCAATATCAAAAATGTTTTTCATCTTAATTTTTCTTGTAACTCTATCATCAGAACACAACTAGAATCGTAATTTTAAACACTGAAGCATCTTACTATGCTGACAGACGGACAGACTGACGAACAGATCAGACGACGACCATAGATGCTATTTATTTATATAATTACGAACGCACCTGAAAAGAATATGATAAATGTATAAACTGTATCGAACATAGATATCTGGAAGTGGCAAAACAGCATAAAAAGGTGCTTTTTTTTTCATTTTATCCTTACTGTAACACTATCATCAGAACACAACGAGAATAATTTTAAACACTGAAACATCTTACTATGCTGACAGATGGACCAGACGATGACTATAGGTGCTACACATTTATATAAACCCGAAAAAAATATCATAAATGTATAAATTGAATCAAACATAGAAATTTGAAGTGGCAAAACACCATCAAAAGATATTCTTTCATCTTAACCTTACAATAACACTATCATCAGAATCAGAGGCTAGGGAGAATCATAATTTTAAAAACTAAAGTATCTTACTATGGTGACAGACAGACGGACGGACCAAATGAGGACTATAGGTGCTAGATGCTTATATATTTACGAACGCACCTGAAAAGAATATCATACATGTATAAACTACATCAAACATAGAAATCTGGAAGTGCTAAAACAACATCACAAAATAATTTTTCATCTTAACCTTACTGTAACACTATCAACAGAGCACAACGAGAATCGTAATTTCACGCATTGTAGAATCTTACTACGCTGACAGATGGACAGACTGACGAACGGACTAGACGACGACCATGGGTGCTATGTATTTATATAATTAAGAACGCACTTGAAAAGAATATCATAATGCATAAACTACTTGAAATAGAGAAATCTAAAGTGGCAAAACAATAGGGATATAGTGTCTGGAATTTCTAAAAGAACACCGTATACCATCTGTTTCTCAAAAAAGTCAATAGTATACACAATCTAGGGTATAGTATACACCCTCTGCCTTGAGCATATACCCTCTGCTTAGAGTATATACTCTCAGTTTATTTTTACGACGATACCTCTACAAAACAACATCAAGAGATGTTTTTTCATCTTAACCTTACTGTAACACTATTATCAGAGCACAGCGAAAATCGTAATTTTAAATTCTGAAGCATCTTACTTTGCTGACAGGTGGACAGACAGAAGAAGACTATAGGGGCTACGTATTTATGTAAACACGAATGCACTTGAAAAGAATGTGAAAAATGTATAAACTACATTAAACATAGAAATCTGGAAGTGTCAGAACAACATCAAAATATGTTTTCTCATCTTAACCTTACTGTAACACTATCATCAGAGCACAACGAGAATCGTAATTTTAAAAACTGAAACATTTTACTATGCTGACAGACGGACAGACTGAAGAACGGACCAGACGACGACTATAGCTACTTATTTATATAATTATGAAAGCACCTGAAAAGAATATCATAAATGTATAAAATGTATAGAACATGAAAAGCTGGAAGTGGTAAAGCAACATCAAAAGATATTTTTTCATCTTAACCTTACTGTAACACTATCATCAGAGCACAACGAGAATCGTAATTTTACGCACTGTAGAATCTTACTTAATTTTTTTTTACACATGACGGATAACGATTCTTGTAAAAAATTTAGCTACATCCTTTTTTTTTCTCTCTGCTTTATTTGCCCAACTGTATATTTTGATGAAAAGTCTTCTGTTTCGTGAAACTTTCTTTTGCGAAATAGCTACTGATTTTATGATGATTGAGAATCTAATGTTTCTTCAAATGACTTTTATATATAGTTGTACAATAATTTTCACAGAAATGTGTAAAATGATAAAGGAGATTTTATTTAGTTTCAAAAGATTATATATAAAACCACCTGCTGCTGGGAGAATAAAGAACAATTTCAGCAGATTAATTTAATATTTCGACACGAGCAATGCGAATTTACTTGCAACCTGATGTTAAACCAATAGTTGCATTATTTTCAAATTATTTAGTTACACTTCAATATTTTCAAATATTTATTTATTTATTTTTGAATACAATATCTGAAGTTTGATGTCTCACTAGGAATTTCTGTTCCTCATTAATACTTTTTTTTCCTTTGTTTGAAGACACTTTTAATTTCAGAAATGGTTTCCAAAATTAAAAAAAGACAGTAAAAAAAAAAAAAGTTATAAATTTAAACTGGCTGCTTTCTGATTCTGAAAAGAGTCAGAAAGCAGCCATTTAAATTAATAATAGAATTGAATAAATAATAAATTTAATTAAATAAGCAATATTATTTAGCACCATTTAGTGTTTATAGTATACGACTAACGGCGTGTTAAAATATTTTCTTTTATTTTGGGTCAATCAATGGAAAACAAACAAAACATCACTTTTATATAAATACCTGCACTTATTAACTTATAAGTTGTTAAAGTAATAATTATACATTTAAAATAACAAAAAAAAGTTAGATTTTCATATTACCATAACTGATTTTGTTTAATGATGCAATAGCATTGTTAACCCTTTCGCTACTATCGTCCTTGATAAAGGACATACTTTTTAAACAAATTTTAAGACGTTTAATTTAATTTAAAAGAATTTCAAAACATTTATATGCATTTTGAATTTTTTTCCCTGCCAAATACACATGTATTTAGAACCAAACACTTATAGACCGGAAAATTGCATCATAAGCAGTCACCTCATCGAGTTTATGGATGAAATTATGGCATTAGTTAAATTTTGATTCGCATATTAAAACACAATCGGTCTGCAAAGTCATATCGTGGTGGAAAAAATCTGAAAATCCAACTTTAGCGGTTGAATCGTCGATTCATCATTATATTTTCCTGCTCCCTGTCCCTCCAATGTTTTCATATCTTTAGGTTCAGGAAAACACAATGGCAAACCTACCAGTCAACTGCTAAAATCGGGTTTCTCAGCTGTTTTGAACCAAAATACGACTTTGCAGTCTAATTGTGTTTTAATATACGATTCAAGTTTTAATTAATTCTAAAATTTCAGCCGTGAACTCAATGAGATGATTGTCTGTGAGCCGCACCGCCCCCTGACCCATAACAGATGAGAGAAATTTTATGAAGCGAAATTTCACCGAGAAACTTTTGCATTAAGATGGACGATGTCGTCGAGGTAAGCTTTATCAAAATCCTCTAAATTTGATATAATTTGATACCTGAAACAGCTAAAAATATTTGTAATTTTGAAAAATAAACTAGAAACATTGATTTAAACTCAATGTGCTAGTTCTAAGCAATTTTGATTTCCTTAAAACACGTGCTCATGAAATCCGTACATTCTATAATAAGAACAAAAGAAATACTCAAAAAAATTTTTGATAGACAGTTTTTAGATTATTAGTAGTCTTATTAACAAAGAATGAAAACTTCATAAATTTTATTTCAGTTTTTCATATGTCGGTAGTGGAAGGTTTAAAACAACAATAATATATAGAAAAGCTTTCCCACATGTGATGTGGAATGGCTCTTTAATAGATTTAACCCTTTCCTGGGAGTTTGTTTATGACTACCTTACATAATTACTTATCTTATGCACAGCAAAAACATAACATTTATATAGATATTGTATTAAATCAGCCCTTGCTTTCAAAGGTTAAATGACAGAAAACCCCGGTTAGAACACTTAAAGGGTTAAAGAATCTCCACATTTTTATCCTCAACTTAACTGATTTCACCGTTTTTAATTTGGTTTTAAAATCCCCACATTTTAAAAAACAAAGTAATCTATCCGTTTTCAGGATCATTCTATAAAAAACGGACAAAATATCCTTCACGTGGCAGTTTCGTAAACACCTACCTATACCTATTAATCCGTTGGGGACGAGTAACACGTATATGTGCCGCAAAAAGACTTAAGAGCCCACAATAGTAACAGAAAAAGTACTCAAAAAGACCCGGATGATAATGTAAAGTCTATGGGAGCGTTCTTTTCAAATATCTCGCTCAAATTTTAATATTTTTACATGATTTTTTTTTGTATAGGATAGCTGAGGACGCTCCACAACCGGCCTAGTTTTTACTTTTTCGATTTTGCTTATATATTTTTTATATTATAATAGTTTCAATTTCAGAACCGGTTTAAACCGGTTTTGAAAGTTAAAGTAATTTTTTAAAAAAAATCTGAAACCAAAATTGAAAAAGTAAAAACTAGGCCGGTTGTGGATCGTCCTCAGCTATCCTATGCAAAAAAATCATGTAAAAATATTAAAATTTCAGTGAGATATTTGAAAAGATTGCGCCCATAGACTTATCATTAGCGTTCGGCTTTTACCGCGTGGCTAGTGTATGCTCTTAAGAATCCTTGTTTTTCAACACCAGTAAAATTTTAATGCAAAACTTGTCTTATTTAACCGGAGCAATATCTCGATCTAATAAGACACAAATTTCTGTTTTTGAACACTGGTGACAAAACATTAAAAATTCCGTAAAAGGCTTTCGTCCAGGGCCGTAGCTAAGGGGGCGACTCAGCCCCCCCCTAAAATATTTTGAGCCCCCCCGGAAAAGATTCCAAGGTCATTCAATGAATTTATGTTCCGAAAATTCAAATGAAATTCCATTCAAAAATCTAATTTAGTTTTGAAACCCTTTCATAGTTTTACAGAATTACTAAATTGTATCTAAAATAAGTGTTTCAACACTCCCTCATCCTATTTGTACATAGGAAGCTAACATGATGTTTAATTTTGAACCAATTATATACTCAAAATTTTCATTATCATATACTTTTCTAGGCATAAAATGAAGTTATTTCAGCAGTTAAATAAGAAACATAGTACCTACGATGTGAATATGCTCTAATTTATCTTTTTGTGTCAGAGAGAGAGAGAGAAAAAAAAATTATGAGACCCCCCCCCCCACTACAATCTCTTGAGGCCCCCCCCCCCTATTGTTCACTTCTAGCTACGGCCCTGCTCTCGTCACAAAGGGGTTAACTTATAAGAAAAGCTGTTCCACACATGAAATAGTCCTTTTTAGGTGCGTTCGTAATTATGTAAATACGTAGCACCTATTGTTGTCGCTCAGTCCGTCCGTCTGTCTGTCTGTCTGTCCGTCTGTCTGTCTGTCTGTCCGTCTGTCTGTCTGTCTGTCCGTCCGCATATAACAGCGCAAAAACTACCCAACCGAATCGTTTGAAATTTAAAATACATAATTATTACATAATTTTGTCGAGTCATTTCAAATTTTATGAAAATCGGATGCATAGATCAATTACAGGGGCAATCAAAAGTATTCCGTTACATTACGGTCAATGGGGAAAAAAGTTTCAAATGCATTTTAATCGTTTGAAATTTAAAATACATAGTTATTACATAATTTTGTCGAGTTATTTCAAATTTTTTGATAATCGGGTGCATAGATCAATTACAGGGGCAATCAAAAGTATTCAATTACATTATAGTCAATGGGGAAAAAGTTTCAAATGTATTTTATACGTTTGAAATTTAAAATACATAGTTATTACATAATTTTGTCGAGTTACTTCAAATTTTATGAAAATCGGATGCATAGATCAATTACAGGGACAATCAAAAGTATTCCGTTACATTACGGTCAATGGGGGAAAATGTTTCAAATGCATTTTAATCGTTTGAAATTTAAAATACATAGTTATTACATAATTTTGTCGAGTTATTTCAAATTTTTTGATAATCGGGTGCATAGATCAATTACAGGGGCAATCAAAAGTATTCAATTACATTATAGTCAATGGGGAAAAAGTTTCAAATGTATTTTATACGTTTGAAATTTAAAATACATAGTTATTAAATAATTTTGTCGAGTTATTTCAAATTTTATGAAAATCGGATGCATAGATCAATTACAGGGAAAATCAAAAGTATTCCGTTACATTACGGTCAATGGGGGAAAATGTTTCAAATGCATTTTAATGGTGTTGCACTCATTCGAACTTAATAAAATTTATATGCAACTATAAAGTACATATTATAATATACATTTTACATAATCTGTGATGCAAAGAACATTTGTTATTGATTTACAAGGCCACACAAAAGTATTCCATTACATAATGGTATAGAGAGAACATTGCTTGATGAGCGTTTTAATTGTAATTCACTATTTACAATTTTATGAGATTGAGATATAAGAGTAATATTTTTAAAACTTCGTTATCGTACGAACGCACCTCGTTTGCTACGCTTCACGTGCAATTTCCAACTTGTTTATTTTGATGCGGTTCGATAAAATTATTTTGTTCTTTTCATAATCCAAGAGCCGACAGCACCAAAGTCTAAAGTATCGAGCACACGGAAAAAAAAAAAAAAAAAAAAAAAAAACTTTATTTTATGGAAGAATAGCAATAGGGGAATCTAATGATCCCGTCTGCTGGAAGTGAAGTAGTGCATAAGCCAAAAGCTAATACCACTAGTGGTTTAACATTCTGTTTGCCGTACTGTAAAGGTATGAAATGATTGTATGGCAAACACAGAGTCGTGATTTTTGTGCTGCCGGCTCTTCGACTATCACACCAAGTTTGCAGCTGTCTTTAAATAGATTCTCTTGTTTGGTTTAGACACAACTCAACCTGTACAGAATTCTAATTGTCACCTCTTTCCTTACCCATTATCTCGAAATACAGTCGACTCTCGTTAATTTGAAATCGGATAATTTGAATCTTCGCTTAATTCGAACTAAACACAAAGTCCCGAAAATTTCAATGCCAGAATAACGTTAAACATTTTTATTAATTCGAACTCATTTTCTCTTGACTTCGTTTAATTCGAACTGACGAGAATTTCGATTTTTTATTTTTATTTTCTTTCTCACGGATTTCAGATCATTTGAATAACTTTTTTTCTTTGATTTTTTTGAAAATTGTTCCGAACGAGTATACATATAATCCAGTGCATTTGATATCCTTTTCTTAGTGCCCCGTCTGTCCATCAGTGACGCTTAAAATTTTTCTTTCATTGTGCTTGTTTCTAATCTTTAAATTAGTTTAATCTTTAAATTCTAATTTAATATTAAGTCATATTCTAATGATAACAGACGAAATAAATTAAAAAAAAACACTATAATATTAATTCCTTTGTAATAGTACCATATTAAGCATGTTTTCAGTTCATTTTTTTTCATAATTCGAACTTCGGATAATTCGAACATTTCTTGCGGTCCCGACGAGTTCGAATTAACGAGAGTCAACTGTATTTTTAAAATGGAAATATAGGAAAGATTAAAATAATAATAATAATAATAACCGTTATTGTGCATAGCGAAATGAAGTCGAAATATTGTAGTCTGAATTAAAATATCATAAACGAGAATACCTGTTAGAGCATAAGATCCATTATTATGCACCTAATCTTAGGCATAAAGTTTTCTGAAAAGTTCAGCTTCATTGAAAAGATGACTTAAATATATTTATATTTCCGGAATTGATTTTACTATCGCTCTTAGGGAATTTTCTGACTCAGAAATTTTAACACTTTCAAGGGCAAGGCACTTCCATTGCTGAAATGCATATTGAAATGGAGATTGGCACCGGAATTTGCGAGCAATTTTATTTAGGAATATGAAAAGTCTTTACTTCAGACACAGCACATAATGAACGGAAAATCCTTGTTCCACATTTCTTGGGTGTCATTGTGGCATTTGGGAATTAAAATTAAATGACTTCAAAGGATTAAAGCTGTTTCTGGAAAAGTCATCTTATTTAAAGTATCTCTGCAAAAAACTATTTCGGACATTTTTTTACGAGGTTAAAAATACAAATAAGTCTCTCTGAAGATTCGCTTCATGCGCGGAAACCTGGTAATTTTCCCGGTGCAAAGATTTTTGAACCTAAATATTTTTATCAAAAGTAAAAGAAAAAAAAAAGTTTTTATGTTGTTAGAGGTAAAGATAAGCAAGTGTGTATAAGTAGGGACCAGGGTACATCACATCATGGTTTTTTACCAAAAGCTGTAAAATATGTTTAAGATCTGTTCTGCTGTCTGTTGTCTTGCATTGCACTGTTCAAAATATTTGGCCATTATTCGTGTTTCATTCCTTTTCTATTCCTTTCTTAAAATTTCCCCTAAATTAAATCCACCTCTCCCACTCTAGACAAAGGTATTTAACTCATCAGACATGCATGATTCACGTCGATTTACGCGCAAAATAACTGTTTTACAATCCCGTATTACATAACCCTTTGGCGTCAAGTTTGAAAATATTTTCATTGCCAACCTTGCCAAGCTCGACGATAAACCGAGGCCAGCGACATTCTTTGATTTTGTTAACTACGTAATCCTGGGGTTTGTGTGCTTGCCGAAGCGCCTCATCTGACCTTGGCTACGGGCACTAGGTCAGGCGTGAGCAGACCTGCTTCTCAACCGGGTCGCTCACGCCACTGGAAAATTCACACCGGCAGACCTTTCACCTCTTCCACCACTTAGAGATGAAAAAGAAAGACTTCCGCCTACTTCCTGACCGGACCGACCGCCACTTTTAATTAAAGGAGGGGGCCATCATTGTTTGAGACAAGAAAAACTATAATAATAAGATAGATTGGACTGGGGCTAACAGAACAAGTGCGGATTTTTTCGTAAAATAAGTCAATTAAAAGTTCAGGTCTTTGTTGATGAACAGTAGCATCATACAGGCACATATATCAAACTTTTTTCTCCATTATGTGGTTCCAAATTAAACAACCCTCTTATGACTAACTGTGAGGAATTTTTTATTCTTAATACTTACTTTGATAAAGTATTAACTTGTTCATTAACAATATTACTTGTAATTTTGAAACTTTTAAACAATGACATTCATTTGCAACATTAGTTTTGTGTTAGTGATAAATACAGAGGGTGTTCGCACATTTTTTAGACGACTTTCATGATAGTTTCAGAACTATTTTACATAAAATATCTGTGCTCAGTACTCATTTGGTAACCCTTATACTGAACAACTTTTCTACTCCGTAATTTGCATGATAATAATGTTTATTGTAGTTTAGGAAGAAGAATTTAAAAAAAAATCCACGGTTGATGTTTCATCATGGGATTTAGCAGGTATATCATTAAAATGCGTCGATAACCCTGATACAAATTTTTTTACTGTTCCATTTTTTACAAAAAATTAACCGTGCATTATGATGTGGTTATGTGGGGCTGCTTGCTTTATCTTGGTGCAGTTCAATAGTTTGGTAGCACCGGATGTACAGTATTTCATATTTGAAGATCTGGAGTAAAATATGTTCCTTATCAGTGTTGGGTATGAACGCGCTCACTGAACGAAAACTCACGAGTTTCGCTCACTATTTGTGAACTTTGAACTGAACTTCGCTCACTATTTTATAAACGAGTTTTAACTGAACGGAAACTCAAAAAACAGACGAGTTTGAACGAAATTTACGTTCAAATTTGTGTTCAATGTTTTCATAATTTATTTAAAATTTTTCCAGACCTTAGTACATTTTTTCCATCTTTCAAATGCCATTTAGAGGCCTACACGAGCCTCAGGACGGATTAAGTCTGGATATCACTTCTCTGGGTAGTATCCTAGTCTTACTTCGTCTGCAGACTCGGATCGCGCCGAACCGGACCTGGGCTGTATACAATTTCGCCAAAAATAGATATATACAGTAAACTCTCTGTACAAGGTTGACTGTGTAAGGCGGAAATATGTCTAAATCGGAAAGATTTTAAAGAAATTGGAAAGATTATAAAAGAAAGCATAAACATCGGAGCCTACGGCACTTCTGCATAAATGGAGATTATAAACTGACTAAGGTAAGTTTTTTTGGCCAGAACTCTTCCGTAAGGGTAAATATCAATATCCTGTAGAAATGTACTCGGGGTCGGGCCGGGTTCGGTGCGAAATTTCACCTTTTTTTTCGGGCCGGGCCAAGTTCGGGCCTTGTTTTTAGCTATTATATCGAGCCAAGTCGAGCCTTGATTTTAGCTATTATATCGGGCCGGGTCGGGCCGCTAAATTTTCTCTACGAGCCGGGCTGGGCTCGGGCCGAAATTTTTATTTTAATATCGGGCCGGACATTTTTTTTTTCGATGGATCGGGCCTGGAAATTTCCGTCCGTGCATACCTCTATCTTACAAATCGAATAATCAAATGATTAGTTCGCAAAGTTTTGTAAATTTGGACAATAATAACCAAACATTTAAAAAAAAAAAAAAAAAAAAGAAAAAAAAAAAAAAAAAAGAAAAAAAAGTGAACTTTGTTCACTTTTACAAATGAGTTTGATCTGAACGAGTTCGTTTGAAAATTTTTGAATTTGAACGTGAACTTAAATCACTTTTCAGAAACTGAACGTGAGTTTGAGTTAGTTCGTTTATTTTGTGAACGTACCCAACACTGTTTCTGATAGTATGTGGAGTTGATCTTAACCTCTTCGCTACTGGCGATTATTACAGTATTTTTAATTATTACTGAATTATTTCTTCTCTCGTTTGACTTCAGAGCGAAATTTTTGTTTTGTTTTCATTAGCTCGAATCTTAGAAGTTGAAACATATTATTCTTATATCGAAATTTCATTTATATTTGAGTATCATTAATAAAATGGGACAAAACGGATGTACCCATTTGGGTACTCAGGTACTGAAGTTGAAGAGGTTAATATTTTTCTCCTCTCTTTATTTTTAATTTGCATATGCAAAGGCAACAACAATCATAAATCCTTTGCTAAAACTTTCTTTAGATGAAACCATGTTTTATTTCATTTTAATGAACCATGTTTTATTTATTTTTGTTCCTTCTTTGATGATAACAAACGGATCTCTTTTTATTATAATCATTTAAATAGACCCAAGTTTTATATGTTGTAGCAACCTTTTCCCATTTTTCTCCGGCAAATGCTTCTTATAAAGAATTCTGCAACGCGTTCTACATTCGGAGATACTCTACATGGCCATTAATGACCGGACATTTGCGATTTCAGACGTTTTGTTAAATATCTAGAAAACTATATGAGGAATTATTCTGAAACTCTGGGTATGTAAACAAAATAGTAGTAGTACAAAATAGATTTTTTTTTCTGAAATCTCATAGGGGACCTTCAACAAACTGAAAAAGAACGGAGATCTTTTGAATAACCCTGTCAAAAATAATGTATCAAAAGCGTTCAAACTTCAGATTATGTTTAAGTTGCTTATTATACAAAACTGTGTTAATTTTTTTAAGGACAGCATGTATACTCATAGAGAAATTAAGGTTTTTATAAAAAAAAAAATCCCAAATTTTGCCAAGTATTTTGCTTATAATTTGCAGAGTTCTTAATAAAAAAAAAAAAAAAAAAAAAAAGGCGTTATTTAACCGCAGGTACAGGCTTTTCAGAAAATATGGCTAACAACATTATCCATAACACCCTGTAATCAGAATTAAAAAATAAAAATTGAACAGTTTTATTGATTAATGTTTCATTATGCATGTGTGAAAGCACTCTCTTAAAATGTCAGCCAAAAAATAACTCAAATTGAGCCGAAATTAGCTCATCACACGTTTTGAAAGGCAGCTTCTCATAAAGAGTTGAAACAACTCAAGTGAGGGAGTTGTTTTTAAACAATATAGATCAAGATGAGTTATTTGAATAAACAATCTAAATCAAGGTGAGTAAAGCATTTAACAAACAACTCATTCACGATCCAATAAAGTACAGCTCTTTCCTGAGAAGCCAAATCCACTCTCTCGTTTTAAGAGTGCAATAAAAGTATAATTTGCATAATGTATTAACTAAATGTCTAGAGCAACTTTTGTGAAAGTCTCAAAAATATAGCTTGAAAATTCTGTATTGTCGTAGAATAAGCTCATAATCCGTTTTTCAAAAATGAAGCACAAAGATAAGGGGCTGCATCCAGATAAAGTAGTATCTGCAATATTGTGTATGCTATATTGACACTAATCAATGGATATATAAATACAATTCCTCATTAAAAAAAAAAAAAAAAAAAAAAAAAAAATCTGTAATTTTATAAGTGTTAAATTACATATATCTGTATGCTTATTTAAATTTAACTGCGTTCTGTACATAAAATTATAGTAGTCTTAACTAAAATTGTATCTGTAAATCAGGTTGCAATTAAAAGTTCTTGGAATCCCAGTATCCTAAAAAGTATATATATATATTAACAACCTAACAATTTTTTTTTTTTTTTTAATTTCAATGCCTACATATTCAAGAATACAGATACCAGAATGCTTTCAGAGAATACCTACACATATTCAGAAAAACAGAATTTTCATTACAGCAAAAAAACTTTCACTAACTTAGCCAAGTTTTTCACACGTATAATATGTGCATTTTCATTCTGTTGTTTCAGAATGTTAACTTCCGCCTTATTTAATTGTAGAATTACGTTATTAATATTAAGTAAGACAGTAAAGATCGCATCAGATTTCGTCGGTAGTTAAGAGGTTACATAAAACGTTCTTGAAATCCCAGTTTCCAAATAAAATTCTAGTAACTTTTATTACTAACAGTATTTTATTAGTTTTATTAATAAATTTTAGTATTAAATTTTACTAACAGATTATTATTATTATTATTATTATTATTATTACAGCCGAGATTTTTATACACTATAAAAATAATCTGCAAAGTTACTAAAAGTTTTGTAGAAAACTGGGATTCCTAGAACTTTTCTTGCAACGGCAACAGCAAAAATCATGTAACAGATACAGATTTGCACTGAAAATCAAAAACTCTGTAAGGTTACTAAGAATTTTTTAGGAAATTGGAATTCCAAGATTTTTTTTTTTTTTTTTTTTTTTTTTTTTTTGTAACTGCAACCCAGGTTACGGATAAAATTTTAGTAAGATAACTGCAATTTTAGTAGACTCGTTTGTAAAGTTACAGATTTCTGTAACTTTACAAAAATGACTTTTGTAAATTTACATTTTTTCTTGTATAATGTACAGATAAAATATTAGTAACTATCCAGATTTCGACAACTTTACATCTGTAAGATTGCATTTTTTTTTTTTTTTTTTTTTTTTCAGTGTATATTGTTTTAAGAAAACGAACCTCAATTTTTTCCTACCTATATTGGAGCCCCAGCAATTTCATCCCCAACAATATTTTATGCATTGACTATTGCTAACGGAAAGCAGGAAAAAAAAAATTTTTTTTCAACTTCATGCCTGGAAGCACGTTGCAAGTTACTTGCGCTCGTGGAATGTAACAGTATTCAGTGGTATGCAGTGACTTCATATCACCAATTAAAACAAAGCAAGTTCAGCTCCGATATCACATCTAAATCTGGACAGCTTCTACGCCAGAAGGTAAATAGCGGGAAGACAAAGATTTACGATACAGGAAAAGAAAGGCGATATATCATTAAAAATTTTTGAGATATGGATGACAACTCACCTGTTGATATTGTTAGATTGATTGGAGGAGTAGTATTAGAATGATTTGAACGATTTTTTAAAAGAAGAAATTGGCTCGCGTGTTAGAGATGAGTTCAGACTCATCTTTTTTCGGAATTCGAGTCATAAATGAAAACCGAGGACGGGCGACATTTAAGTATTTTGTGCCTTCTGATACCTGAGTTGGTTCGAGCCCGGTGCTGAAAATAAGAAGAAAGTAGAAAATTTAAATAACATGATTAACTTTTGTATTTAAAAAATTCTTTTTACATATTGGATATACCAATAAATTATTAATATTTCTCCTACGAGATCATTTTGTGTATTTCTTATCCCTAAAAATCTTTTTATAAAACAAATTTATTAAATTTGTCAGAAATCAGCAAAGATCACCATTCTTATACTTTTAAAATACAGTCAACTTTCGTTAATTCGAACTCGTCGGGACCACAAGAAATGTTCGAATTATCCGAAGTTCGAATTATGGAAAGTATGAAATAAGAACATTTTTTATATGGTACTATTACAAAGGTATTAATATTATAGTGTTTTTTAAATTTATTATGTCTGTTATCATCAGAATATGACTTAATATTAAAATTAGAACGTATAAATACATAAACTAATTAAAAGATTAGAAACAAAAGAAAAATTTGAAGCATCACTGATGGACAGACGGGGTACTTAGAAAGTGGATATCAAATGCATAAGATTATATGTATACTAGTTTGGAACAATTTTCACAAAAATCAAAGAAAGAAAGTTATTCAAATGATTTGAAATCCGTGAGAAAGAAAGGAAGAATGAAAAATCAGAATTCTCGTAAGTTCGAATTAAACGATGTCAAGAGAAAATGAGTTCGAATTAATGAAAAAGTTTAACGTTATTCTGCCATTGAAAATTTCGGGAGTTCAAGTTTAGTTCGAATTAAGCGAAGATTCGAATTATCCGATTTCGAATTAACGAGAGTCGACTGTATATCATTGTAGAACTGTGGAAGAAAGACGTAAGTCCTGTTTTTTAGTACCATCGACTACTTTGGACTACTTTTTTCCTGGTTCCAGTCACATTTCCATTATTAAAAAGTATCATGCATGATTTTCGAATTGTAAACTACAGTCGAATCTCTATATAACGAAACTCCATACATCGAATTTCTCCATATAACGAATTTTTAGTAAGAACGGTCCCCTTTTCGCATGATTACATTAAAAACAGACTCTATATAGCGAAATATCTATCTCCATATAACGAATTTTTTCATAAATTGATCTTAATTTATTCAGTTTTAAAAAAGCTTCGAAATCATATGGAATTAATTTTCCATCACTTGTTTTTGATTTATCGTTCAGTGGAGAGGTTTTTTTTTTTATATAAATATTACTTCTCTCCTTATTCTTTAAATCTAACAAGTTCATCCCACCTCCCACACACCTTTCAACATCCTTCTCAAAACACAGTCAATTGAATTGTTACACATATAAGAGAGGAATCAATGAGAGCACATAAGAGAGACCTTCAAATGGAGGAAAATATCAACTACAATTTTTCATTCCTTGCTAAAATTTCAGAATTTTTTTTTGAGAGCGTAACAATTGTAATTTTAAAATCAAAACAACAAAAAATTACAGATTTCTTCCTCTGAAATTTATGTAAGTCTTCCTCATTCGATTTTCATTAAGCTTTCAAAGTCTTTTCTCTTTTTTGAAACTGCTTAAATAAGTAAGAAATAAAATGTTAGGTTAATATATACTTTTAAACATTTCAAATTCTTAATTAAAAAGATCAAAAATAATATTTGTTCAAAATTTACACATTAAATACTATTTTTAACATCATACTCTATACATCGAATTTCTCTATATAACGAATTTTTTACTGGAACGATGGATTTCGTTATATAGAGGCTCAACTGTATTAACACGAAATAATGAAGCAAATTGTATAGATTTAAATGGGAAATTTTTAATTTTTTAACTTTCTTTAAAGCAGTTTTGGAGCAAAGTAGACGCTTATAGGAATACTATAAAATTTAAATGTTTTCAATTGTTTTATGATGATTCTCTAAGGTTCTATTCTCTGTGAAATGTGTCGAAAGAAAACCAACGAGAAACCAATGAAATTTGATAGAAATCCTGATTATGGTCTGGTATCATAATGAACAATTAAAAGGGCTGTATAAAATAATGTATACATAACAGGCATAGAGGATAAAATTCGTAACGGAAAGTTCGACGAAAGCAGTGGCGTGCGAAAAAAAAAAAAAAAAAAAACTGCGCCCGGAGCAAAATTTTAATTTGGCGTCCCTCCCCCCTCCCGAACTTCTCTTTCTGACAGGTATCACAAAATTGAAAAGTGTGGAAACGCAAATAAATTCTACTGAATACATATTTCACGCTTACTTTACAACTTTAAAAGGTTTAAATTTAACCACTAAATGATGTAAGATAAAATTTCATTTATATTTTGGCAAAGAGTATATAGAAAACAGATGGGGAATAAATATATCTAGAGTACATTATAATAGTTTGTAACCTTTTTTAAGAAAGAAGTCACATGCCATTCTAAAAATGTATGTTTTTGTTACATAAAAAAAAAAAAAAAAAAAAAAAAAAGAGAGAGAGAAAATTTGTTTAATATGTGTATATATTTACAATAAAAAAAGAAATAAACCAGCTTGGCAATATAAATTTGACGCCCTCTCATTTACCGCGCCCGGGGAGACTACCCCCTTCGTCCCCTGCTTTGCACGGCCCAGGACGAAAAATTGAGAAATTTGTCATGGAACACTTGTGTTCAGTCTTTTCACAATAGATTTCTTCTTTATGAGCGAAAGTTTTTTTTACGTATCAACCCATAAGTAACCACTCCATGTATACTGAAAGTAGTTTAACAATCTACCAGTAAACAACAACAAAAAACAAAGATTTATGTTCTTCTCAGTGTAAAGTTTAGGAGTGTAACTAATAATTTGGCCCTCCACTGTAACCTTGACGAAATCTAGCTGCAATCTTGGGCATAATTGTAATTGCGGGGATCGCAACAGCAAAAAAAAAAAAAAAAAAAAAAAAAAAAAAAAAAATATCGAGATTTAGTTGTACACGGTGAGTTCAGAATTTTTAACCTCAACATTTTGTTGTAAAAAGGTACCATGCCGATAATACGATATTTGACAAAAGAAAATTATATAGACAGTCGGAAGTTAAACTAATATCAAATGCAAGAAAAAATAAAATAAATATAATAAAATAAATAAATAAGAAAAAAATAAGAAAAGAAAAATCACACATTTCTCTAAGCCCTCCAGTGGTTCCTGAATTAAATATAAATTTCTCTTTACGAAAACATCTCTGGTCAATAAACTGTTAATTGATCTAAACCTCACAAACGGATTTGACCAGCCTGTATACCTTTGTGACAAAAACCAGTATCAAGCAATCGTTCTGCTTTTTCGAAAAACGTGTTTCAACCGCAAACGGATAAACATTGCATCATCGACTGTAATTGAGTTTTCTTTATTACATTACAGACTTCAACTAAAAGCTGTATGAATAACTTAAGTGTAATTTAAAGTTATGCCTATGCCTAGAGGTTATAATACAGCATAACATTATGAAAGCAGGAAAAATAAATTAGCATTAGTTTTTAATCTCATATATGAATAAATCGTAAAAAAGTGAATATACATGAATATTTAGATGTAAAAAGATTTTTTCGTTGCAGATATCAGCTTTAAATCTTTGAGATATAATCCATATCTGAAGAAACAATAGATTGCATAATACCGTTGAATACCGTGATAGCAGAGTAGTTTTTTTACCCCGTCATTCGTCACATCTAGAACCATGCAATTGGCGCTTCGCAATTGTATAAAAATGATGCGCGAAATGAAAATAGTTATAAAATCTTTCTTTTGGGGAAATATTATATAATTTATATTTAAATAAAAATAGCGTAATTTAGAATTCATTTCTAATTTAATTACACGTTTTTAAAGAGTAGCTTGAAAGGAATGCTCATTTTGCCACCAATGGCGAGTTAATGCATGGAAACAATATGGAGGAATTTTTGCGAATTCAAATTGCTCAGTGCATGGTTAAGGCTGGTCTTAAATGAAAAAAGAATAACTTTATGACATAAGTTTTATTTTTATTATTTTTTTGTTGTTGTTGTTTGTTCGTAAATGCATGAAACTAGCAGGTGTTGTTGTACAGAAACTACCTAATTGTACCGTTATGCCGGTTATGCCGTTTATTATGCCTTTTTTTTTTTTCCCGAACACAACAGAATTTTCAGAAAACAGTCCGAATTTCCTCGCCAAAGAAGAATAACCACTCAAAATCGGATGAGAAACGTATTTCTCACGTGATCAAATATAAGTATAACTCGACAAATAATTTATTGATAAAAAAAAAATTAATTAATTTCGATTCCAAATTCCATAGTTAGGTTTCCTATTTTCATATCTTTGCGTTAAAAAATGAATTTGTAAATGTGTCAAAACGGTTTGCGCTTTTTGAGCAGAGCAGCCTTAACAAATTTTACTTTACAAAATAATTTATGATACATAATAATGGGTATCGTTATTGTTAGATTATCTTTTCAAACACATACTCTGTAAAGAAAAACAATTTGGAAATTGCACGTGAAGCGTAGCAATTGAGGTGCGTTCGTACGATAACGAAGTTTTAAAAATATCACTCTCATATATCAATCTCATAAAATTGTAAATAATTACAATTAAAATGCGCACCAAACAATGTTCTCCCTATACCATAATGCAATGGTATACTTTTGCGTGGCCTTGTAAATCAATAACAAATATTCTTTGCACCACAGATTATGCAAAATGTATATTATAATATGTACTTTATAGATGCATATCAATTTTATTACGTTCGAATGAGTGTAACACCATTAAAATGCATTTGAAACATTTCCCCCCATTAACCGTAATGTAACGGAACACTTTTGATTGTCTCTGTAGTTGAACTATGCATCCGATTTTGATAAAATTTGAAATGACTCGACAAAATTATGTAATAAATATGTATTTAAAATTTCAAACGATTAAAATGCATTTGAAACTTTTTTCCCCATTGACCGTAATGTAACGGAATCTTTTGTTGTCCCTGTAATTGATCTATACATCAGATTTTCATAAAATTTAAAATGACTCGACAAAATTATGTAATAATTATGTATTTTAAATTTCAAACGATTCAGTTGGGTAGTTTTTGCGTTGTTATATGCTGACAGACAGACGGATGGACGGACGCTCGAACGACAACAAGTGGTGCTACGTATTTACATAATTACGAACGCACCTAAAAAAGGACGATATTACGGAGATTGCTCTGGCAATTGAGACGCCAGTAAAATTTACTGTTTTTAAAGGAAAAATTCCCGTAAAATACAGAAAAATTTCCAGAAACCTTTCTGGAATTCACGAAATTTTTCCGTCAAAAAACAGTTAATTGTACTGACGTCTGGATTGCCAGTACAATCTCCGTAAAATAGCCCTTTTTTATTTATTTATTCATTTTTTTGGACAGTGTATTGTATTTTTCACAGAATTCACGACGAAGTGGGAGGCAAAGAAACAGTTATTGGAACAATATATTAAAATTAGAAGAAAAAAGAATTTTTTATTATGCATACAATGATCCCTTTAGAATAGTACACTATATTTCATCTACTGAAAGTTAAACTTGATTCTTACTAATATCTAAAAAAATATTCTTAATGGTTCAAGTAAAAAAGGCATTAACGTTCATTAAAAAAAAAAAAAAAAAAAAAAAAAAATTATATATATATATATATATATATATATATATATATAAACATTTCTTGTATTGCTAACAAATATTTGAAAATATTATTTTTATTTCCAGTATGACGTCATACTCATATTTTTTTTTAATTCTTAAAAAAACTATTTCTATTTGATTTTTCACGTAGAAATTTTTAAACTGAGAATTAATTATTATAGATAGATTAACATTATATCTTTTCAACATTTTGCAACAATAAAAAAATGTTAAATTTTACAGGAATAAAATATGCAGCATATTATAAATTTACAAAATAATAAAATAGCCATAGATTCTTTGCGAAATTTGAAATTAATAAGAAATATGTTTGAATAAAGTAAATAAAATATAGGCTATGCTACTCTCTGGGTTATAATCCATCCATATACAAAGGCATTTTATCATCCATTTTGACTCTGACATTAGACACAATTTTTTTCTTTAATTATATAATATTATTAGAATTAGGAAACAGTAAAAAATTTGCGACATCAGGAACAAAATGGTGGAAAAATGTGAAAAAAATTATGAGCTCTATAGGCTTTGCTTTGTTAAATTAACATAAAATAATCACACTGTAAATAAATAAGTAAGCAATATCTGTTGAGCAATTTACACCAATCAGCAACAATCTAATGTCAACGCCTAACTAAATCTAAAATTACAGTAAAATCTGTGTATTAGTTCTTGAGATAGAGCTATTGCGGAAAACGGAAAAAATGCAACATAGCAGCGTCACTTGTTGGATGATTTACATCAAAACACATTCAGTAACAACTTATGTGAACGTCTAGATGAATCTAAAATTTGATAAAAACCCGTGCATTAGTTCTTGAAATAGCGGTAATCGTTGAACACGCAGCATTAGCGATTTGTGCGATTCTATTGAGAGATTTATACCAAAGCTAATCAGAACAAAGTCATGTCAAAACATATCTGCACTGAAATATGAAAATTCTTGCGTTAGCTTTTGAAATTGAGCTATTGCAGAAACTGCGAAAATTGTTCTATGACAGAGCACCTGTAGGGCGATTTGCACCAAAAACAAATAAGCGCCAATTTATATCAAGGTATAACTGAATAAAAGTTTTCTTATATTCTGTGCATTAGTTTTGAGATATAAAGCGCCCACAAAATTTGTATCGCATCAAATATAGACTCATACACAGGCATTTTTTAAAAACAGTCAAATCGTATTCAGGTCCATCTCTAAAGCGTATAAATTCGTCAAAAACTAGAAGTGGAATTTCTTCTTATAAAAATAGTAATAAATTAAAATAGAAGATAGTAATAAATTAACATAGAAAATAGTAATAAATTGAAAAGTAACATCACAATAAATTTTTTGCCGCCTTACTGAGTAGAAGGTTCCTACCTTTTAGTTCAAGTCTCAAGTAACTTGTGTAGGAGTCTGAAGATATCCTCATAACATGAAAAACGTGCTTGTTGTATTAAGTTCTATTCTTGTTACAGACTTTCTTGTGTTTCTTGGGTAAAAGAAAATTTCGAACGAACTCGTGGTGCTACATTTGATCACGCCAACTAATAACTACAGTAAATCTATTTTTGGAGATAGAAGTCTTTTCTTGTTCATGGAAATGATATCAAACAACAGTCAAGGGTAAAAGTAGTCGGATGAGGCAATCCTAAAACTCTTATGTCTCATACATGTTAATACGGCCTGAAAAATGCAGCAATGACTAGGTGATTTACACCAAAATCTAACCAGCAACAATTTATGTTAATTTCTGTCTGAGTCAGAAATTTTTTGAAAATACGTACGTTGTAATTTTTGTGATATAGCTATTGCGGAAATAGTAAAAAAAATCTGCATAAAAACGTCACCTGTTGGGCAATTTAGACAAAAAACTAATTAGGACCAATTTACAGCAAGAACTAACTGAATCAGAAATTTGGTGAAAATTTATTCAATAGTTATTGAGACACAGCTATTGGAAAAATCATGAAAAATGCAACATAACAGCGCCACCTGTTGGGCAATTTACGTCAAAAATTAAGCAGCACTAGTTTATATCAAGGACCATCTGAATCTGAAGTTTGATGAAAATTTGTGCATTAGTTCTTGATATAGAAATATTGTGGTAATTATGAATAATGCAGCATAGCAACGCTATTTGTTGGGTAATGTACACCAGAAAGTAATCAGCACCAAATTATATGAAGGACAAACTCAATCTAAAGCTTTGTTATATTCCGTTTATTAGTTTTGAGATACAGTGTCCACAAAATTTGTGCCATATAAATGCAGATAGGCAGCAGAGTCATAGACATTTTGTAAAAATATGTCCTTCGTGATTTTTGACTCCTAAAACATGTAAATACGTCGAAAAACGGATTTCAAAATCTTTTACGAATCCAATAATTTCTTCTTCTAAAGAAAGTAAAAATAACGTTAATAAAATGCAAATCGACAAAAAAAAAAAAATAATAATAATAATAATAATAATAATAAATAAATAAATAAATAAAATTAATAAATAATGAAAAATCAAGTAGTGGCATTAATGAACCAATCGAGTCCTTTAACTTAAGTAGTTATTATTATAAAATAAGCCATTCTCCTCAAATCTTGCATTTGAATTTTAGCACACTTCCTGTGCTACAATTGATCTCATTTTCGACAGGGTGATGTATTTGCGGAGACAAAAACTAAATTTTGTAAAAATATATTTAAAATTTGTCTCCCACGTCCCTTAGAGAGTAAGAACATTTGACCATAATAATACGCAAATATGTATATGGTTTGTATACGTAAATGTGATGTATATGGTTTTAATCTGCATTCCACCAATCCAATGTAAATGTTTGTTTCAAAAATACGATTAAGTTCTGTTCTTCGAGTAAACTGTGGTATGATTAGTAAATGCACTGTTTTTAAATTCCGCGCAAAGGATAAATGAATGTGGGTTCGATTATCAGAATTTCGTTGATCACGGGGACACAAAAAAGAAATCGGTTACAGTCGGTTACAGTCGGTTACTGTCTTTGAGCAATAATTTTGCTGCAAGTGAGGTTTTAATTTCGGTATGTACTTTTAAATGTAACTAATTTTTCCCATGTTACCCGTTGAGTGTAAATTTTATACCTGGTATATAAAGCTGTAAAAAAAATAAATAAAAATATATATATATAAATAAATAAATAAATAAATAAATAAGTACTATTCTACTTATTAATGGAAACTGCTGAAGGGGAGTTTCCATTGAGGTATTTGTTTCCAAACTGAACTAAATGTTTGCATGCATGTAATTAATAGATACAAATATATAAATCATGCCTAAGGTTGCCCTAAAAATTCAGATAATTTTAAGAATGTAGTTGGGAATTGTTGAAATTGGGATTTTAAGTGTGCTATGTGTTTCTAAATTATTCAACTAGACGTAGACATCCTATTTCAACCTATTAAACGGTGAAATTTTCTTATAATTATTCCAAAATTGTTGGAAACTGTTTCGTAATCTATTCTTAACGCTTGATTTTTCTTTCTTGTATTTTAAACAAACTGATTTAAAAACAAATACTCGCATTTTAGTTTATTTCTCTTTTTTAAAGCGCATTTTTAATACAGTATTATAAAAGCTTATCTTTAAAACACCTTTTTAGCTCACAGGCTATCATAGCCTGAGAGCTTATGTGCCCGTTTGTTCTGTATGTACGTTCGTACGTGCGTAACGCGATAACTCATGATAAAAATATCGGATCCACTTGAAATTTTGTATATAGGTATATCCTGATAAGGTGCTTCCCTGATTAGTTTTTGGAGTTCATTCGATATGTATAAGAGGGGGAACGGGGGGCTCATGCCCCTCCCCTTAATTGATAGAAATGGGATTTTCATGCAGAATTAACAGTTTTCGTTCAAAATTTAGATATAGAATCATTCTGATGAGGCGATTCCGTGACTGTTATTAGGTGTTCATTGAATAAGTATAAACAGGGGGAACGGGGAGCTCATGCCCCTCCCCTTAATTGATATAAACGAGATTTTCATACAGAATTAACAGTTTTCCTTCAAAATTTAGATATAGGATCATTCTGATGAGGCGAGTCCGTGGCTGTTATTAGATGTTCATTGAATAAGTATAAACAGGGGGAATGGGGGTTCTAATGCCCCTCCCCTTAACTTGCATAAATGGATTTTTCAAGCAGAATTGTCAGATTTCGTTCAAATCTCTGAATAGTTTTGGAAGTTTAATGGTTAAGTATAAAAGAGGGGAATAACTCCTCTTAAATTATATAAATGCTAAATGGGTTTTTATTAAGAATTATCCGATTTGCTCTGAATAATTTATATAGATTTTTTATATGATAAAGCATGTCCTTGATAATTTAGGAGGTTCAATGATTAAGTATAAAAAAGGAGAAAGGGGAGAGCTGTTTCCCCTTCTTAATTTCTTTTTCGAACGGAATTAACGAAAATACAAGGCTGTAATGTACAATTAGTATGCGTAGCCTGTGAGCTCAATGCCATCAGTTTAACTGGGCAATATTCTTTTTATTTTATTACTTATAATTTTATTCTTAACCCTTTCGGTGCTGTTGTACTATTAATAACACATGTATTTTAATGGAGTTTTATTTTGTTTTAAGCTACTTTTGCTACTATTTATATGCAGTAATGCCAAAGTATTCAATATCTGACTACATTTATGTTTAGGCATTTAGTAATAATGATTATTATTATCATTTGCTTCACTGTCTTTGCGATTCTTTTATTTTAAACACATATTTCACTCTTTAAATTTAAATTAAAAGTCACTTTCCTTAAAGAATCATGTGTCATAAAGCGTAAAAAATATTAAAAAGATGTAATATAAGTTAAATCTTTATTGTAATACAATGTTTTCTAAACATCTCCGAAAATTCTTCCTTAGCCTATTGTCATATGAATATTAATTGAAGAGTAAGTAAAATAAAAACATTCGTTATCTTTCAGACAATAAAATAAGTATTAAATACTAATCAATCTATTTGGGTAGCTAGTGTTATTGTTATTAACATAAAAGTATTTTTTTTTTTCTGAAAAATGAAAAAATTGGAGCCGAAAGGTTTAAAATTAAAAGTACTTCGAAATCTTATACCTAAGTAAATAAAATCCGAGAATGATATGCGCTTTTTCTGTATCCTTTTATCTAATCTTATTTTTACACACCGTATCCTCAATTGAAGATTTCTTACCTTTTACATTTTTTTTTCCTCAACAAAAGATGGACAAAGATTCATTCCTCAACAAATAGAGGGAGAGAGAGAAATACTAGTCAGCGGTCAAGAGTGGACACTCTATGTTCATCCGTTCCTTGCAGGACAGCGTCCCGGACTCCACCCCCTACGTGTCCGGATCTTTAATGGACATTCCGTGCTCACGTATATTTGGAGAATATCTCTCCGCCTTTTATCCAGAAAATCCGGATCGATAAATGGGAGAAAAATATGACAAAGCCTGTATATGCGAGAATAAGAAAGACATTGGGTTTTAAAAACCATATAAGGAAAGAAAAGGCGAAAACGTGGACAAGCATATTAAGCGGAGTTTATTTCCAGGGGATTTCTCGCATATCTTTGTTTAATATTAATATTGAAGCACGGGGAACAAAATACAGGTAAGTGCAAATTTTGGAATAAATGTAACTGTAGTATTTTTTTAAATACTTTCCTACATAGTTGAAAAGGGTTTATGCATTCGGTTTGTCTGTCGTGCACTGACCTGCGGACAGCGTCCCGGACTCCACCCCCAGCGTGTCCGAATATTTAATGGACATTTCGTGCTCACGTATACATGGACGAATATCTCTCCGCCTTTCATCCAAAAAATCCGGATCCCTAAAAGGGAGAAAAAAATGACAAAGCCTGTGTATGCAAGAATAAGAAAGATATCGGGTTTAAAAAACCCTATAAGAAAAGAAAAAGCGAAAACGTGGACCCGTATATTAAGCGGAGTTTATTTCCTGGGGATTGTTCTCTTATCTTTATTTAATATTAATATTGAAGCACGGACGATGGCAGAACAAAAAGCGGGGAAGGACAAATTTTGGAATAAATGTGATTGTAGTCCTTCTTCTACACTCTCCAACATAACTGAAAAGGGTTTATGAATTTGGTTTGTCTGTCCATTCTCTATTTTGCTTAAATATAGTCCGATTGACCTATAATTGATATATGTTATTGATCTTTATTATAGCATATTTGGTACAGAGAAAGAATGGTGTACTATTACTAATTTACAGGGATACTGAAAAGATGCCGTTACATTTCGCCCTGTCGGGAAAAAAAATGCTGTTTATTTTAAAGATATTAAATTAGTTAAAACTTATTAAAACTTTCATATACCACTGAGTTGTACTACAAGACACTTATTATAGAAACTGTGGTGCATATAATTTAATTTTTTTTTATTTACAGGGACACAAAAGTATTTCGCTGCAGTACAGAAGAATAGTTATTGCAAGTGCTTTAATATTTCTGGTACACGTTTTATTTTTATCCATTTATTTTTCACTATTTTAGTAATCTGCCTTCTATTTCACTTCAAACTTCAACTGTTTTCAATAAGATGATTGTAAAAATATTGGTTTCATTGGTTTATTGTATGGTAATATATGAATTACTCTGGTTATATAATGTCCATTTATCCACATATTTCTTAGTAATTTGGTAATCTGCCTTCTATTTCTCTTCAAACTTCAACTGTTTTTAATAATATGAATGTAAAAATACTGGTTTCATTGGTTCTTTTATTGGTATTGTCTGAATAACTTTGGATGTATTTATAAAAGTATTTATATATATATATATATATATATCCAAGTACTTACGAGTTTATTGGTAGAAATTGCTGAATGTAAAATATCAACTGTGCTTATACTTTTAATTGAACTAACTTTTAGCAGACTATGTGGTACACAAATATATTTATATGTCCTATACAGGGCTGCACAGAAAAAATTGTGATAATTTCTAACTATTCATGGTAACTGCAGAAAGCTTCTCAAATATGGTATGCATTTGATAAATTGATTATTTAGATATATTTCGCCTTAATAAACTCTGAAGCTTTGTTACAATATTCTGAATGGGTTGGGAAGTGTTAAATATTATTTTTATATCAAATTCTTTTGTTAAATTTTAAAATTGAAAGTACTTCATAAGCTGAACCCTAAATAAATAAAATCCGTCAACGATGTGCATTTTAAGATACGACATGCCTTTTTTCCTTATCCTTTTATCAAATCTTGCCTGCAATTTACTTTCATTTATTTTTATTCACCGCATCCTCTATGAAGATTTTTTACCTTTACGTATTTTTTTTTCGGCAGAAGATGGACAAAGATCCATTCATCAACAAAGAGGGGGAGAGAGAGAAATAGTAGCCATCGGTCAAGAGTGGACACTCTCTGTTCATCCGTTCCTTGCAGCTCCCCCGCGAGTCCGAATCTTTAATGGATATTCCGTGCTCACATATATATATGGACGAATATCTCTCCGCCTTTCATCCAGAATATCCGGATCGATGAAAAAAAAATCACGAAGACTGTGTATGCGCGAATAAGAAAGGTATTGAGTTTTAAAAACCATATAAGAAAAGAAAAGGCGAAAACGTGAACACGTATATTCAGCGGAATTTATTTCCTGAGGATTGCTCTCTTATCTTTGTTTAATATTATTATTGAAGCACGGGTGATTGCAGAACAAAATACAGGGAAGAGCAAATTTTGGAATAAATTAACTGTAGTATTTTTTTTTAATACTTTCCAACAAAGTTGAAAAGGGTTTATGAATTCGGTTTCTCCGTCCGTACTCTGACTCCCGTAAATCTAGTCCAATTGCCATGTAATTGCTATATATCTGTTATTGCAGTTTATTATGGCATATTCTGTATTGAAAATGAAGTGTTTAGCATTTATGGTTCATTTACAGGGACACACAAAATGTTTCATTGCATTTCATTTTGTGGAAAAAAAATATTTGTCCTTTTTTTTAATGATTCTACACTATTTTAAACACAATAAAACTTACATAAATCACTTATTTATACTACAAGAACCTTATTGTAGAAACTGCAGTTCATATAATTTAATTTATTGTTCAATTACAGAGACACAAAAAGTATTTCCCTACAGAAATAATTTAAAATTATTTCATAATCTTAGATGAATAAAATTCGCGAACGACATGCATTTTTTCCTTCTCATATTTTTCTAAACTTGTCCACAATATACTTTCATTTATTTTTATACACCGCATGAAGATTTCTTACCTTCACATTCACATTGTTTTTTCTCGACAGAAGATTCATTCATCAATAAAGAGAGGGAGAGAGAAATAGTCGCCAGCGGTCAAGAGTGGACACTCTATGTTCATCCGTTCCTTGCAGGACAGCGTCCCTTATCCACCCCACGCGTGTCCGGATCTTTAATGGACATTCCGTGCTCACGTATGTATGGACGACTATCTCTCCGCTTTTCATCTAGAAAATCCGGATCGATAAAAAGGGAGAAAAAAAAAATGACAAAGCCTGTGTATGCGAGAATAAGAAAGATATTGGGTTTTAAAAACCACATAAGAAAAGAAAAGGCGAAAAAGTGAACATGAATATTAAGCGGGGTTTATTTCCTGGGGATTGTTCTCTTGTGTTTATTTCGTATTAATATTGAAGCATGAGCAACGCAGAACAAAATACAGAAACTGGAAAATTTTGGAATAAATGTGACTGTAGTATTTTCTTAATACTTTCCAAGATAGTTGAAAAGGGTTATGAATTCGATTTGTCTTTCCGTACTCTGACTTGCGTAAATATAGTCTGTTTGCCATGTCATTGATATAAGTTATTGGGGTTTAATATGGCATGTTTTGCATCGAAAATGGAGCATGTAGCGTTTACGGTTTATTTACAGGGGCACTAAAAAAAATTCCGTTACATTTCATCCTATAGAAAAAAAAAAATACTTTGTCGTATATTTTAATGATACTACACTATTTTAAACACATGAAAACTTAATATATCACTGAGGTGTACTAGATGAACCTTATTGTAGAAACTGCAGTTCATATAATTTAATTTATTGTTCATTTACAGAGACACACAAAAGTATTTCGCTACAGAGATAATTTAAAAGTATTTCATATTCTTAGGTAAATAAAATCCGCGACGATGTGCATATTTTACTTATTTTTTTATCTAATCTTACCCACAATTATATTCATTTATTTTTACACACCGCATCCTCAATGAAGATTTCTTACCTTTACATTTTTTTTTTCTCTCGGCAGAAGATGGACAAAGATTCATTCATCAACAAAGAGAGAGGGGGAGAGAGAAATACTAGCCAGCGGTCAAGAGTGGACACTCTATGTTCATCCATTCCTTGAGGACAGCATCCCGGACTCCACCTCCTGCGTGTCCAGATCTTTAATGGACATTCCGTGCTCACGTATACATGGATGATACCTCTCCGCCTTTCATCCACAAAATCCGGATCGATAAAAGGGAGAAAAAAAATGACAAAACCTGTGTATGTGAGAATAAGAAAGATGTTTTGGTTTTAAAAACCATATAAGAAAAGAAAAGGCGAAAACGTGAATACGTATATTAAGCAGCGGAGTTTATTTCCTGGGGATTGTTCTCTTGTATTTGCTTAATATTAATATTGAAGCACGGCGATGTATAAATCCTCTATTTCGTGTACAGGGTTACACAAAAAAATTCATGTACCTTTCTCCTTAGAAGTGGAAATTGCTTAAAATATTTTCGAATTGAAGTATTTATTTCCAAACTGAACGAAATGTTTGCATGCATATAATTTAGATATACAAATAGTGTATAAATCATATACAGGGCTGCCCAGAGAATTCGAATAATTTTCTGATTGTAGATAGGAATTGCTGAAATTGGGATTTCAAATATTCGAATGTGTTATGCGTTTTTAAACGGTTCAGATATGGATAATATTGCAACTTGTTAACCAGTGCAGTTTTATTGCACTATTCTGGATGTTTTGGAAAGTGTTTCAAAATCTATGCTAACAGCATGATTTTCCCTTCTTTTTTTTTTTTTTTTTTTTTTTTTTTTTTTTTTTTTTTTTTAACAAACTGATAAAAGAATCACTTACAATTCAATTTATTTCTTTTTTTAAAAATACATTTTTAAAAATGGGCATTATAATAAAAGCTTATCTTTAAAACATCTTTTGCTTACAATACTAATTATAAAAGTAAAAGTATTTCGTAATCTTGTTCACAATTTACTTTCATTTATTTTTGTACACCGCATCCTTAAATGAAGATTTCTTTCTTTTGCTTTTTTTTTTCCTCGACAGAAGGTGGACAGAAGACCATTCATCAACAAAGAGAGGGTGAGACAAATACTAGCCAGCGGTCAATAGTGGACATTCAATGTTCATCCATTCCTGCCGGACAGCGTCCCGGGACTCCACCCCCCGCATGTCCAGATCTTTAATGGACATTCCGTGCTCACATATAGATGGACGAATATCTTTCCGCCGTTCATACAGAAAATCCATACCGATAAAACGAAAAAAAAAAAAAGACAAAGCCTGTATATGCAAGAATAAGAAAGATATTGGGTTTTAAAAACCATATAAGAAAAGAAAAGGCGAAAACGTGAACGCGTATATTAAGTGGAGTTTATTTCCTGGGGATTGTTCTTTTGTGCTTCTTTAATATTAATATATAAGCACGGGCGATCGCAGAACAAAATTCGGGGAAGGGCAAGTTTTGGAATAAAAGGGACTGTAGTCCTTTTTCTTTTACCTTTTATTTATTTATTTAATTTTAGTATTATTTTAAAAAGGGAACATGCACAAGAAATAACTAAATTAGGGCAAGCCATTTAAAAAATATATATATATATCATTGTAAAAAGCATTAAAATAATAGTATGAAACTCCCTGTAACTGACATCTTAAAGCTCTTGTCCCTGCTAGCGAAGAGACTCGCGAGCTAATTCTGTTACTATGGGGAGGGATTTTTCCAATCTCTCGTTAGCATTTCCATAATTTTAAATACTTTTTTTTTTTCATTCGATAGTAGAATTTCTTCTTTACATCGTACCTTTTTCACGTTCGCGATTTTCGTTGCAAGTTATTTTTTAGAATGATACTTTTATTTTCGGAATAAGTTTTGAAAGTGAAAGTAACTTTATAAAAAATATCTGAAACCAAAAGAGATGCGATGTACAGACGGACTTCGTCTATCCAATAATAATTTTTTAAAAAAATGGTGAAATGCAAACGAGATATTAGGAAAATCCCTCTCCATAGGATTAGCATTAGCTCGCGACTGTCGGCAGGGACAGGAGTCTTGATATAAAAGTGCAGGTAAATAAAATCTATCTTAGGTAAATAAAATCCGCGAACGATATGCATTTTTTCGTTCTCGTTTTTTCAAATCTCGTCCACAATTTATTTTCATTTATTTTTATACACCGCATCATCAAATGAAGATTTCTTTCCTTTACATTTTTTTCTCGACACAAGATGGACAAAGAATTCATTCATCAACAAAGAGAGGAAGAGAGAGAAATACTAACCAGCGGTCAACAGTGGACACTCTATGTCCATCCGTACCTGCAGGACAGCGTCCCGGGCTCCACCCCCCGCGTGTCCGGATAGTTAATGGACATTCCGTGCTCACGTATAGATGGACAAATATCTCTCCGCCTTTCAGCCAGAAAATCCAGATCAATAAAACGGAAAAGAAAAAATGACAAAGCTTGTGTATGCGAGAATAAGAAAGATACTGGGTTTTAAAAACCATATAAGAAAAGAAAAGGCGAAAACGTGAACGCGTATATTAAGTGGATTTTATTTCCTAGGGATTGTTCTCTTATCTTTGTTTAATATTAATATTGAAACTCGGGCAATGGCAGCACAAAATGCATGGATGGGTAAATTTCGGAATATGTGTGACTGTAGCATTTTTTCTGATACTTTTCTAGATTATATGAAAAGTGTTTACGAATTCAGTTTGTCGTCCATGCTCTAACTCTCGTAAATATACTCAAATTTTCATAAAATTGATGTATGTCAATTATGTTTAACTTGGAATGTTTAGTATTCAATATGAAGTGTATAGCATGAATAGTTAATTTACAGGGGCAAACAAAATAATTCCGTCACATTCGGATCGATCGGGAAAAATCATTTGCAGTACATCTTACGTCACAGGTACAAAAAAGTAGCGCCAGCGCAACGGCAGAACAAAATGCATTGAAGGGCAAATTTTGGAATATATGTGACTGTAATATTTTTTAAATACTTTCCAAGATAGTTTAAAAGGGTTTATGAATTTGGTTTTGTCTGTTCGAGCGCTGACTTGCGTAAATGTAGTCCGATTGCCATGTATTTGATGTAATGTCATTGGAGTTTACTATGGCATGTTCTGTATTGAAAATGAAGTGTGTAGCATTTATGGCTCATTTACAGGGACACAAAAAATTTCGTTACATTTTATCCTGTGGAGAAAAAAACATTTTGTCGTTTATTCTTTATTTTTTAAGCAAACTTATAAAAAAAATCACTCGCAATTTTTTTAAGTGCATTTTTACCACATTGTAATAAAAGCTTATATTTAAAATATCTTTTTACTTACAATTTTAATTTTAAAATTAAAAGTATTTCGTAAATTTAACCCTAATAGAGCAAGAGTCCGTGAATGGCAGGCCTTCGTTATTTTATAAAAGCTGAAATTTTCTCAGCGCAGTCTTCCAACACAGATAGGAACGATGGGTACTTATGAAATTTGGATCATAGTGGCTTTGGCAGTTAACAGGTAGCAAAGGTGTAAAAAATACCAACTTACTTTCGTCATTTTATAAAGCGTAATTTTTTTATATTTCATTTGGAATGATATTAGAAATCACGTCCTCCATTGGCAGACACTTCCTATGGTGGCAACCCCTTGGCAGACATCACTAAACTTTAATAAATTGAAATTCTACTTTCGTCATTTTATAAAATCTGAATTTTATACATGTTACTTGGGTAACTACCAGAAGATATTTCCTCAGTTGCCAGACAGTTTTGGTGGTTCCAACCCCCGCCAGACAGGCATATACGGCGACTTCTCAATACACTAGAGTCTCTGTATAGCCCGGCGCGAAACGGACATTTTCCCCATTTCCCCTTGGCTTTGAAATTGGCGACTGTTATTTGAGATTGTTGCATGTAATTCTACGGTTGTTGACATTTTGAAAAAAGACCATAATGAAAGAAAAAAATGTAATTTAACAAATTAGAACGACTATTTGGAAAATGATATTTTCAAAGATTAAAATTTTAGACTTAAAAAGGAATTCTATATTAAAATTAATAATAATAATAGACATAATTTTTAGGATGATCATAACGAGTCATGTATTACGTACGCCATGCATTAAACATTAATACTCCTAAACCATAGATTTAAAAAAAACAGCAATTCATTGTTATATGACTTTAACTGTTTAAAATGTGCATTTTTATTTGATGGAGTTAATCAGGCTAACTGCCCCCTATTACGTATGACATGGATTAAACATTAATATTCCTGGACCCATCATATAAAAATTTTAAATGGAACTTCAGTTTTACAATTTTTTGAACTGCAAATGTTTAAACTTCTAAACATTGCACATTTTAAATTTTTACACCGTTGCATAGAGAAAAAAAAATGCACTTTTAAATTAAGTTCGTTTGAAATTTTTATGTCAATTTGTTTTCAAATTATCATTATTATTTAAAGTTTTTATTACTTTTTTGTCATTGTGGCAACAGAAGTATTCCATTTTTGGACATTAAACATGGACCAATCAGAAAAATAATAAAATGCGGAATTCAACCAATAAAGACATTCAAATATACTTTGGATTTCCCAATTCTCTACCTAGGGTAACAACTATTTTCCAAATAACTAAAAATCAGTTATTTATTTATGAGTATTAATGAACGTTGGCTTCGAATTCTCTCCAAGCTTGGAAACACTTATCGCCAAATATGGAAAAATATCGCCAAATTTGACGACAAAAATTAAGAAATCATAAATATTGCCGATTTGACTATAGTTTACTAATTTGGTGTAAATCTCATTCAAATTCAGTATTTACGAAATTTCCTTTTATAGGATTAGTAGCTTTTCATCTTCTCAAAATTTCAGAAAAAGTTCTATAAGATAAAAATCAAGCATTAAAGAATTTTTATGAACTCATCTAATCGAGTCGTAAAAGAAGCTATATTTAACAAAAACAACGAATATGAAAGCTACTTCCTCCCCCTGGCACATGCCAAAATTGCAGTTTTATTACGTACTTATTTATCAATAAAAAAAATGCATGTTTATAATGTTATTGATTATGATTTCCATTTTGATACTTGTTTTTAAAATAAATTAAATACATTAGAAAAAAATGTTTAGGTATTTTATGAACTTTATTTTTAACAAGGCCACACAAAAGTATTCCGTTACATAATGAGTATAGAGAGAACATTGTTTGGTGTGCATTTTAATTGTAATTAACTATTTACGATTTTATGAGATTGATATATGAGAGTGATATTTTTAAAACTTCATTATCGTACGAACGCACCTCATTTGCTTCGCTTCACATGCAATATCCAACTTGTTTCCTTTGCTTTAAATAGAAATAGTGTACTCCTGTTGCCACGATTAGAAAAGAGGTATTAAAAGCTACAAAAAAATTAATATTTCAAAAACAAATTAAGATACAGCTTTCAAACAAATTTCATTTAAAAGTACATTTTCCCCCTTCATGATGGTGTAAAAATTGAAAATGTGCGACATTAAGAAGTTAAAAAACTTTTGGTAGCAAAAATTGCAATACCAAAATTCATTTAAAATTTGAAAGTGTTGCCATGCGCAAAATGACGTATGCGTTACGCACAGATACGTTTGGCCTTTATAATACAGATATCCTCTTCAATACAAAATTAGAGTTTTACTGTTTATTCATATATAGTGTTAAAAAATTCAATGGAAAAATAGTTTAATTCTATTCATAGCTATTATACGTGGTGTCCCAAAAATGGCACCCAAACTCTGCGCAGCCAGATTCTTCGTTGGGAATACATAAAAGAAGCCCAAAGAACTGCACCTGTACAATTGATAATTTACGAGAAAAATCGAAAAACAAAGTATACATCAAATACATGTCAAATTATTCGCGAACAGAATAATGATACCACATCATATGATATCATAAAAAGATATAATCATAAAAAAAATCATATGATAATCATAAAAAAAATACCAGTAGCTGCAAGGATGCAGCAACGAGTTCTTCAGCAGCATCTTAACGTCATTCTTTGGCGCGCGCGCTTGACGCGATATGCTCAGCGAACATATAACTAAAAATATCTGCACCTATATTTTTTAAAATAGTGAAATATATGTGATTTTCTTTCTTCGCTTTCTCTTCAATGCAGCAACTTTAAATAACTGTCGCCAATTTCAGAGCCAAGAAGAAAAGGGGAAAATGCCCGCTTCGCGCCGGGCTATACAGAGACTCTAGTGCATTGAGAAGCCGCCGTATATGTCTGTCTGGCGGGGGTTGGAATCACCAAAACTGTCTGGCAACTGAGGAACTATCTTCTGGAAGTTACCCAAGTAACAAGTATAAAATTCAACTTTTATAAAATGACGAAAGTAGAATTTCAATTTATTAAAGTTTAGTGGTGTCTGCCAAGTGGTTGGAACAATAGGAAGTATCTGTCAATGGAGGACGTGATTTCTAATATCATTCCAAATGAAATATAAAAAAATCACGCTTTATAAAATGACGGAAGTAAGTTGGTATTTTTTACACCTTTGCTCCCTGGTCACTGCCAAAGCTAGCATGATCCAAATTTCATAATTACCCATCGTTCCTATCTGTGTTGGAAGACTGCGCTGAGAAAGTTTCAGCTTTTATAAAATAACGAAGGTCTGCCACTCACGGGCTCTTAGACTATAAGTAAGTAAAATCCGTGAGTGATATGCATTTTTTCCTTCTCATTTTACCTAATCTTGTTCATAATTTATTTTCATTTATTCTTACACACCGCATCCTCAAATGGAGATTTCTTACCTTTACATTTTTTTTCTCCACAGAAGATGGACAAAGATTCATTCATCAACAAAAAGAGTTAGAGGGGAATACTAGCCAGCGGTCAAGAGTGGACACTCTTTGTTCATCCGTTCCTGCAGGACAACGTCACGGACTCCACTCCGTATGTCCGCATCTTTAGTGGACATTCCGTGCTCACGTATAGATGGGCGAATATCTCTCCGCCTGTCATCGAGAAAATCCGGATCGATATAAGAGGGAGAAAAATGACAAAACCTGTGCATGCGAGAATAAGAAAGATACTGGGTTTTAAAAACCATATAAGGAAAGAAAAGTCGAAAACGTGGACGCGTATATTAAGCGGAGTTTATTTCTTGGGAATTGTTCTCTTATCTTTAGTACTAATATTGAAGCACGGGCGATGGTAGAACAAAATACAGGGAAGAGCATATTTTGTAGCAAATGTGACTGTAGTATTTTTTAATACTTTCCAAGATAGCTGGAAAGAGTTTATGAATTCGGTTTGTCTGTCCGTACTCTGACTTGCGTAAATATAGTCTTATTTTCATGAAATTGATGTATGTTAAAATTGCTTAATTTGAAATGTTTTGTATTCAATATGAAGTGGATAGCGTGGATAGCATTTAATAGTTCATTTACAGGGTTAGTCAAAATAATTCGGTTTCATTCGGGTCGATGGGGAAAAATCATTCGCAATATATTAATGAACTTAAGTCAGAAGTGCAAAAGTCTGGCACCAGTGGGTAGTCTCTCACCAATAAAATTAAAAAAAAATTCGCCGCTAAAAATTTAATTACATTCTAACAAGAATTTTGCACTAAAAATTAGACGAAAAAGAATATTTAAAAATATCGAAACGCAAATGAGATATTAGAAAAAACAGTCTCTATAGGATTAGCATTAGCTCGTGAGTGCCTTCCGCGGCAGGGACAAGATCCTTAATTTAAAAGTATTTCATAATCTTAGATAAATAAAACCCACGAACGATACGCTTTTTTTCCTTCTCATTTTTTCTTAATCTTATCCAAAATTTACTTTTATTTATTTTTGTACACCGTATCCTCAATGAAGATTTCTTATCTTTACATTTTTGTTTCTCGACAGAAGATGGGCAAAGATTCATTCATCAACAAAGAAAGGGAGAGAGACATACTAGCCAGCGGTCAATAGTGGACACTCTATGTCCATCCGTTCCTTGCAAGACAGCGTCCCGGACTCCACCTCCCGCGTGTCCGGAACTTTAATTGACATTCCGTGCTCACGGATACATGGACGAATATCTCTCCGCCTTTCATCCAGAAAATCCGGATCGTTGAATGTAGAAAAAAAAATGACAAAGGCTATGTATGCGAGAATAAGAAAGATATCGAGTTTTAAAAACCATATAAGAAAAGAAAAGGCGAAAACGTGAACACGTATATTAAGGGTGTATTTCGATTCAAACTGCTTATTTTCCGATTTATTTTCGACTTCATTATTGCTCTCAAATACACGAAACTTTCAGTATCTCTTATTTGGAAAGTACACAAGGTGCCGTAATTGTCAATCCTTTGATAAATGCAGAAAATATTGCAAAAAGAGCAATCAAAAACGGCATTTTGAACAGATTTTCCCCTAGCGGCAGATCTGTGAACGAAACAAAGGGTCATACTAAGAAGGTAACTGTTTATAAATCAAATTCTAATGAATTGAGCGTAAAAATACATCACACGGCACTTTGTACATCTCTTCAAAAATACCCTTAACAAGTTTCATGATTCTACTTTTAAAAATATGTCTGAAATTGTATCGGAAAATTTCGAGCTGTTGAAGGTGGAAAAGCGTTTTTTCAAATACACCCTTAAGCGGAGTTTATTTGCTGGGAGTTGTTCCTTTATCTTTGTTTAGTATTAATATTGAAGCTCGGGCGACTGCAGAACAAAATGCAGGGAATGGCAAATTTTGGAATAAATGTGACTCTAGTCCTTTTTTTTTAGCTCACAGGTAATCAAAGCTTGAAAGTTAATGTGGTCGCAGGTTCTATACTAACGCGATAACCTTTCAGAAAAATATCCGATTTTCTTCAAATTTTGTAAATAGGTTCAGTGTAATAAGGCACTTCCCTGATTATATTTGGAGATTCACCGGTTAAGTATAAAAAATGTTATGTAGAGGGCAAATTTCTCTTTAATTTAACTAAATGGACGTTTTATGTAGAATAAGAATATAATGTTCAATCTGTGTGAATGGCCAGTTTTTATCATCAGCTTAACCATTTTCAGAGCGGTGGGTTCATGTTTGGACCACCTAATTTAAATTCCTAAATGCCACATTGATGCCAATATATTGGAATGAAAATTTTCCTTTTATTAAGAATGTGCACAAAAGCTTTTGCTTAATTTGAAATAAATTTGTTTTAAAATTCTGGTGTCAATCCCTTATTTCATAGTTTTACGAATGGAAGTACCTTGATCCTGAAAGGATTAACAGGGCCCTTTTTATTTTTTATTATATTTTGTTTATTATATTTTTATATATTTATTAAAAAAAATAGGAACATGTACATGAAATAATTGAATTAAGAATTTTTGTCGGGACACCAAAAGCAAGATAATTTTTTAAATACATTTCAACATTGAAAACAATCAATAAATAGGTTGAAACCCTTCAGTGACTGACATCTTAAAGATTCTTTCTCGTTCAAATCACTATTACAATATTTTTTAAGTATTTTATACTTATATCTCTTTTTGAATAGATAGTATACAGATACATTAAAAAAATTATTGTTGTCAAAATTCTCAAACATTTTACATTGTATTAGTATTGTATTTCCGTAAATATTGTGATTAACTTCAGCAACAAACATGAAAATTGTAAGTCAAGCGTGGTAAATGAGGTGCGTTCGTACAATAATTAATTTTATAAATATTCAGATCTTGGTGAAGTAGCTGTTGCACTTTTATCCAAAAAATGTATGAATGCACAATTTATTACGACTCTACATATTAAATTGAGTAATACGGAAATAATAAGACTCCATCTTAAATGGGACATCATCACAAAAGCAACCTAGAATCATTACCTATCATGAATGTCATTGAATTAATTGCACACGATAATATTTAATGAAATGCAGAAAAAATTTTACGAATATTTTTTTTCAATTCTGATTCGATTTTTAAAAAAATGTGAAATGATTCGACAAATTTTTGGTACAATTGTACACAATAAATTCCAAATCATTAGGTTGGGCAGTTTTCGTGCTATTATATGCGGATAGACGGACAGACCAGACGACATCTTTAGGTGCCACGTTTTTATATGATTAAGATCGCACTTAAAACCCAATAAATGACACGAAATTGACCAATATTATTACTTCAATATTATAATAATAATTATATAATAATTATATAATAATTATTACAATATTGTTACTTCCAAAAAAAAAGTTATTTTATATTTCATTGGATTTTATCCTTAAAAATACCTTAATTTTCATTATAAAAATAAAATACTTAAACTTTCTTTATATATGTTATCACGCTACAGAACTTGTGTCTAATTATTTATGTTTTAAATTATATGTAATAAAAGTATCTTAAATATAATGAAAATTGTGAATATATTGTGCCTAGTACCATAATTAAAATGGTAATGATCATTATCGATTGTGATTGTTTGGCACCAACTTCAAAAAGTAATTCATTATTTTTCACATGTATATACTCATAAATTAAATATAAATATGTAAATTCATCTCTTGTAAAAAATAATGTCTCTAAAATCCATGTTTGGTGGATATTAAATTATATATACATTAAATTTGACAGTTTTCATGCCGGTACCTGATATCGGATGTGTGATTATTGGATAACATTTGTCATTATAGAATTTTAAAGAATTATTTAATTCTTTTTAGCGCTTTTTTTTAAGTCGTTTGATATATTTTTTTAAAGACTTATTTTATAGCTTAATGAAATTATTCATTGTAACGAATAAATTATCCAAAGATTTTCAATTTCGTTATAAAGATCTCTACTGTACTAGGACATAATTAAAAAATTTCATTCGAATCTGTTCAGTACTTAAGGGTGTATTTCGATTCAAACTGCTAATTTTCCGATTTATTTTTAAATTCATTTTTGCTCTCACATGCATCAAACTGACAAATTGTCTTATTTAGAAAGTGCACAAGGTGCCGTAATTGTCAATTCTTTGATAAATAGAGAAAATATTGCAAAAAAAGCAATCAAAAACGGCATTTTGAACAGATTTTTCCGAAGCGAGAGATTTGGGAACGGAAAAAAGGGTCATACTGAGAAGGTAATTGTTTATAAATCAAATTCTAATGAATTGAGCGTAAAAATACTTCACAAGGCACCTTGTACATCTCTTCAAAAATCTCCTCAGCAAGTTTCATGTTTCTACTTTTAAAAATGTGTCTGAAATTGTATCGGAAAATTTCGAGCTGTTGAAGGTGGAAAAGCGTTTTTTCGAATACACCCTTAATAAGAAAATTGCAGAAATACATATACATATATTCCACATAACGACTAAAAATTAAAACTCCTAAAAAAAAGTTTTTTTTTCTTTTTACATTTTTAAAAATACAGTTTTTTAGCTATTTTGTTACGTTTAACTTTTCTAAAAATCAATACTTACTTACACGTTCATTAATAGTTGAAAACTTCGATTTTAATTAACCCAGGAAGTAAACTTAATTCTCTTTTATCACCCGAAGGATAACTGCAAAATTACTTTTGTTGTTTTGTTTAGTGTTATTAGTATTAATGTATTAAGTATACTTCCATAATTATTTTATAATAACGAAAAATGTCAAATGAAATTTAAATCCAAAACTAAGTAAATTATGTTCTTCATCGTTCAAAAAATAAATGTAATTGTAAAATTATTCATTTTTTTATCTTATTATTCTCTTAGTTCTCTATCTGCAAAAATTTCCACTTTCTTCAGAAATTTTACAAAAATCTGAAGAAATTTCGGAGATTTAGTTTTAACGTAAAAATATCTGCAGAATGTTTTAAGATATTCTTCAAAATATTTGCAAAATGGGCCAATTACCTACGGATTTCCCACAGAATTTTGGGCCAATTCCCTACAGATTTTCTATAGAATTTTTTTAGTGGGGTTTAAAAGAAGTGTTCGAAATCAAAGCACATCAAGTGCATTTTACTCATATTCCTTCAACCGAGTTTGACACGAAGTCTTGTTCTGCAGATAATAATTTGTTCAGGGCCCTAACAAATCATGTCTTGTGTTGAAAATAGGAGCAACAAACGGCTATTGTCTCGCTTTATTTTGAATAAAAATGTATGCTAACTCCTTAACTTTGCATTTAATTATCTCTATATATTTTTTTATGAACCTGAGACACGTTCGTTCTGAATACTTAAAATATTGTACGCTGTACAACAGTGCTTTTCAACCGGTGTGTCCAACACACTGGTACTCCATGTGATGTCTTTAGATGTGCCACGACACACTGATGCACCGTGTAATGTCCTAGAGTTTACCGTGATACAATGGTGCGGTGTGTAGGGTCCTAAAGGTCTGCTGCGAAATTTATAGCACGATTAATAACAACTATGGACCCGGGATGTACTGGACGGTGTACGTGGGTATACGCCGTGCACCTTCTGAATTTTTTAAGAAGTTCCGTGCATCCTCTGTTTCTCAAATTAAGCATTAGCGTATACCTAACCCTACATATGAAGGTTCATGATGTCAACGCATACCCTCCAACGTATACCGTATACCAGGGTTCTCGCTGTTGCTCGCCATTGCGCCAAATTGCTACTAAATTCTTCAATTGGCGAGTAAACAAGCGATTACATTCGCCAAACTGCTAGTGCTCAATTTTTGCTTTTTCTTTCGTTTCTTTTTTCATACATATGCATATATATATATATATATATATATATATATATATATATATATATATATATATATATTTAATATATTTGAAGCGGATAGTTGAAATTAGATTAATAACAATCGTTGTCACAGCTATAAAAACTTGGGTTATTTTAGAACATATTGAAAAAAAGGGGGTATTTTAAAGGATTAAAGATAATTTTTTTAGTGCTACACGGTAAATCTGTTTTGCTAATACTTTTTTCATTTGGCGAATGTTTTTTATTTTTAGTTAACCAAATTACTAACGTTGGTCAAATGTCAGCGAGAACACTGCCGTATAATCTGTGCTGTTTTAAGACTACAACACTTCTAGGGACGGCGATCCTACAGCACGTGTGTCGCAAATGGTGAAATAGAATAAAACTATATCAAGTCCATTTTTTCGTTCAACCGAGTTTGAGATAAACTTTTCTTCTAAGTATTGTTGTTAGATTATTTGTTAGATGCCGTAAATAATGAAATCCTATATTGAAAATTTGAGCAAGAATTTGCGCTAGTCTCGCTCAGTTAATTCTCAATGGAATTTCCATTAGCCCATTATCATTTACCTTATTTCCAAATATCTCTAGATAATGTTTTGTGGACTTGAAACGCGTTCATTCTGAATAATTCAAATCTGCACGTTCTACAACAGTTTCATCTCAACCGGTGTGCTGCAATAGACTGCAGTGCCGTGTGAGGTTCTCAAATGTGTCGAAACACTCTTTTTTGCCCGTGTGAAGTTTTCAGATTTTCCGTAACACACTTTTTGCCTATATCAGTGGTGCAGCCAAGGGGGTAGTTTTGGGGTTAAAACCCCTCCCAGAGAAAAGAAAGATAGCTATAATTGCCGCTTAAATGAATCAAAACCAAACTTAATATTTAAACGCATTAGCGTACTTTGGAATCCGTCGCTTTATTGAATCAGATTTCATTTAGTAAAAGCATTCAATTAAATGGCAGAAATTCTACTTAAAATTGTGAAGGTGCATATTACATAGATTAGTTAAGTAAAAATTGGTTATTTGAACTAAATCTCTTTTCTGAGACGTATTATGCTAAAGGAATGATGATTTCCTGCCACACAGATGCTCTTTGAGATTACGTATTATGCAGCGAATATTTTAAATTAATACTGATTCTATTAACCGGCAATTCAAATTGCCGGCAAACACCTTTAACAGAAATTCACCCCCCCCCCCTCCCCCAGAAACAAATTCTGGCTGCGCCACTGGCCTATATGAAGTTTTCAGATTTTCCGCAACACACTGGTGTACCATATGATGAGGTTCTGAGACGTGCCGCGATACACAATGGTGCGCCGCGAAATATCGTGAGATGTACTGAGAAATTTTTCAGCATGATTAATGTTAATAGTATCTAGGGACGGCGAATTTATAGCATATGTGTCGCAAGTGGAGCACACGTGTCGCGCAGGATGTCCCAAAAATCTCCGTACAGCTCAAAACTTTATTACAAATAATAATAATAATAATAATAATAATAATAATAATACCTGCAGCAAAAATAATTACAACAGTACATAGAGTAATTTAAAAAGTTTTTTCCTACTACTTCAGTATACTTTTACTTGAGATCCTTTTGTTGCATGAAGAATTTATTAGGATGAGCGAAGCGAATCCTCTACTAGGCCACTCAAGTTACACTTTGTCGTACACTTTATGAAAAATCTATTCAGTATTTTGACTTGAAATTAAACATAAGAATAAATTATGATATGTAGATTTGCAGAATGTTATTTTTTTTTTACAGAATAACCTTTAAAAAATATTATTTTAATAATTAATTTATTCTACATGTTTTTCTATTATGGACGCATTTTTGCAAATAAAAAATTGAACGCGTATCTTTTTATTTTCAGAATGAAAATAAACCATGGGGTTAGTAATTATAGATAGAATCATAATTAATTAATTAAATAAAATATATTTTCATTATTCCTCCAAAATCGTTTGCAAATAAAAAATTGAACCCGTATCTTTTTATTTTAAGAAGGAAAATAAACTATGAGGTTAGTAATTATAGATAGAATCATGATTAATATATTAAATAAAATATATTTTCATTATTCTGCCAAAATTATTTACGCAGTTTATACTTACGGATTTTTAAAAATTAAATTATGATTTATTTATTTAGGTACTTACTTTGGTAAAGTGGCAACAGAAAGAATCGTAAACAAGTAAAATTAATTCTTATATTTGGTATTTAAAGTGAATATTTTGTTAAATTTGGTAAGTTTCTTAAGTCTGGCATTCAAAATGAAACATTAAAAAATAATTTAAGAATATTTTAATTGATTGAAGAATAATTTAATTCAACCAAATTAAATATATTAACTACGTTTATAAATAATTTCTGGAAGGTATTAGTAATTTAAAAATGTCAAGAAAAAGAACACTTATTGGCCAGAACGAACGCCGTTACTGGCCATTGGAAAATGTAAATACATCTTTAAAACTTTTAGTTAAAAATTAAAAAAATATATTTTGTAAAATTCTGCTTCGAAAGTATTTTTATTTATACCAGCCTTATATCATAAATAAAAAATTCCGAGGAAATTCTTAGTTATTTGGCCGAATTTACATTTCTAAAATTTAAATGCGCCAAAACATGAGATAACGTTTTTGCTTAATAAAGATCCAAAAATAATATAAAAAAGTAATGTTCCTATCAAATATTTATCTTATGAAATAATGCTTCGCGAATCCAAACAAAGCACGGCTTTTGCTAGTTATATGAAGAATTCCACCTACGTGCCTTTCAGCATACTAACGTGAATAGTATACACATTTATTTGGATCTTTTGTTTCAATTATACGAGACAGTTCACTTTCGTTTGGTACACCATCTTGATCTTTTACATAACTCCAAAAGAAAAAGTCTAGTGGAATGATGTCAGGCGACCGGCCAAACCATGCTATGGGGCTATGCCTGCTAATCCAACGCTGCGAAAATGAGTTATTCAACAGACAAAAAAATTTTAAAGTTACTCATTGTACTATTGTAATTATTTTTGCTATAATTCTATTATTATTATGTATTATTTTGTAATTTTTTTTTTTAATTTTACGGAGACATTTGGGACACCCATAAAAGTACATCAAGGCCAGATTTTACGTGCATACGAGTGTGAAATTCTTTCTTGTTCCAAGCATAATAATTTGTTAGATGCTGTAAAAAATTAAGTCCTATATTGAAATTTGAGTAACAATTGACGCTTATCTCGCTCATTTCTGAATGAAATGGTCGTTTGTCCATTAACATCAACTTTACCTTCAAATATATCTAGATATTTTTTTTTTTTTTTTTTAAGATACATTCATTTTGAATAAATGCTTGAAATATTGTATGCTTTTACAATAGTGCTTCTCAATCAGTGAGCTGTAACACGCTGTATCGTTATGTGCAGTCTTCAAGTGTGCTGCGACATAACGGTGCGCCATGTAAGGTCCTCAGGTGTGCCTGAAAATTCAGCATTGTTAATATTATCTGGAAATGGTAAGTATCGCGAGTAGTAAAATAGAATGGAAGTATATGAAGGCATGTGAAGTTTATGTATTATAAAAAATGCATAAGAAAATTGTCTTACTGACAGATTTCGTTAAAGCGATATTGAAAGTCTGAAGTTTTAAAAAATTTCATTTTTATATTAAGGTTACATTTTTCACAAACAATCCATGCAAAACCATCAATAAAAACGGCAGATGAGGCAGATTTTTAATCTCGCACTTTGCAAAGAAAATGGTGCATGGAAATAATCATAAAAATGTTTAAGAAAAGTTCCATATCAATGAAATCTGCAAATGAAGAACATTTTCAAAGTTCTCACAAAGATACGCAGAGAAGATGGGCTGCTGAATAAAAACCATTATAAAACATTTATAAGAAAAATTTCTTTATTGCTGAAATCATGGCAAATTTTTAATGTTTTCCAAAAAGTGGTTAAGGTGGATCTCTGAAGAAAAATTATTATGAAAAGTAGGTAAATGTGACATCAGATTGCACAGAGGGTTTCGTTTAGTATTTCTTTCAAAACAACTTATCCTTTAATTAATTAATCAAAATCATTAATTATAAAATTATAAAATTCTTACATAGAATGGTAGGACCAATATATATTTTTTTAAATACTTATGAAAGGAAGTTATTTATTTTGATCAAATTAAAACTAAATAGGCTTTAATAATCAAACTAAAAATCATTTTAAAATAAAATCCAAAATTCTAAATTTTTTGAAAATCCGAAATTTACGACATATAGCAGAGATATTTCTAAAAACGAAAAAAAAAAAAAATTAAACGAAATTTAAAATACTGATTCATATAAATCGCAGTGATTTTTTAAATAAAACAAAATTGAATTCCAAAAAATATATGTATGTCAGTTAGAAAATAATAATAATAATAATAATATAAACCCTTAAATTGCAATTAATTAGAAATTTTCTTTTAATTATATCCATCTTAACTCTTTCGGGGTCTGAATTTTTTTTTAATTTTTAGGAAAAATTACTTTTACGTTAATAACGTCAACACTAGCTATCCAAATAGATTAATTGGTGTTTAACGAATATATCATTATCTGAAACATAACAAATATTGTTGTTTTGCGTACTATTCAATTCATATTCATATAATAATAGGCTAAAAAAGAATTTTTGGAGATGTTTAGAAAATGTTATATTACAGCAAGATTTAACTTACATTACAATTTTTTAATACGTTTTGCACTTTATTACACATGATTCTTTTAGGAAAATAACTTTTATTTTAAATTTAAAGAATAAAATATATGCTTAAAATGAAAGAATCTCAAATAGTGCAAAGAGAATTAAGCAAATAATATTAATAATTATTATTACTAAATGCCTAAACATAAGTGAAGCCATTTAGTAAATACATAAACACCTACTAGCATTTACTATGCGTAAATAGTAGCAAAAATATTTCTTAAAAAATAATACTCCTTTAAATAACATGTACTATTAGTAGTACACCAGACCCGAAAGGGTTAATATGAAAATTTCAACTTCCAGCACCGGCGATCGAACGTTAAACCATCTGTTTGTAAGTGAGATGCTTTCCCTCCAGACTATGATGTCTACACGAAAAACATTCAAATTAAGTTTCTCTTTTAAAACTTAAATCGCAAAACTGAACGAATAACACTGAACAAATAATTTCATTAAAATAATAGATTTTTCCCCAAACTTTTATATTTGTCGTGTGACAAGAGATATTCAGCTGTATGTTACAAAATTTGACATGTCTGACAAATATAGTTTTTGTTTACGGACCTGTGACGGACAGACAGAGGACAGAGACGAATAGGTTTTCATGAGGTGAACGAAACCCTAAAAACCAACCGTATCTGCAGATTCTTTGATATTGCACTTTACCTTACAAATTTTCATACTTATTTACATTAAGCATCCTATCGTCTCTTGCATAATGCTGGAAAATATTAAAATCTGCCTCATCGGCAGATTTTATTTATACAGCATTTTTCTTATGTAATTTTGTAATTTTCATTCAGTAATTCATCATCTGATGTAATGATGAAAAAGTATTAAAAATCTGCCCCACCTGCCTATTTCGTTATCTCAGAAATTTTCTTATATATATTTTTTAATTAATTTCGTTAGTAATCTATTTTTCCTGCATTATGCAAAGAAAACGTTAAAAATCTGCCTCAGCTGCAATTATTTTCTTTGTAAAACATCTATCTCAAATGTAGATTTCGTTATTGCAGAAATTTTCATATAAATATTTCATAATAGTTTTCATTCAGCGACCCTTACTTAATGCTTGTAGGAAAAAAAAATAAAAATCTGCCTCATCTGCGAATAACATTGATAATTCTCTTCGGGGGTTTTCGAAAAATATACCCTTACAATAAAAGTGAAGTAGTCATAAACACTCGATTTCCAGTCACGTTTATGAAATCTGACACTAATGCAATTTACTTGTACAAATTTTATAAGCAAGTTTACTTATATAAAATTTTATAAACTTAAAAAAAAATCAAATTTTTTACTTAAATTTTTAAATGAAACTTTTTACTTATCTTTTGTACTTTATGAGTGCTTAAAAATTTAAAAATATAATATGTATATTTTTCAAATTTAGAATATTCTTCATTATTTTATTTTTTTTATTTTTTTTTTTATATGTATACATAAATGGAAGTTTGGCATTCTCTATTGAGTAATAAAAATGGACGAGAGAAAATGGTAGATGATGCATGATGAGATGATAAAGTCTACTTTAGTTTGAACGAATAAAATATTTTTGGTCAATTCAAAATAAAATTCTTTAGACGGAATTTAAAAATACGGAAGATAAATGGGAAAATTTTGAAATGGAAAACCCTAAACAGGATTACTGGACATCATCTGTTTCTATTGTCCAGCCGAACGAATGGCCAGCGCCGTCACACATCATATACCATCTTACCCGCCAAAATAAAATAACAAAAAAAAAAAAGTTTCAAAACAAACAAATATTCGTCTATAAACCTCCGGAAATTCAGCCAAAAAATTCTCCATTGGACAAGTGCCCGATCGTAGAACGCACACCATTTTTCCTACTGTAAATGGCGCCCATCACCGTTACTATGGTGATCGATGGACGCCATACTCTCGAAGCAGACGATTATTATGGTCGCCATCTTGTCGAACAAATGGATTCAGATTTATTTTTTTTTACTCCGTAGGAAAGAAAACAAAATGATTAGAGAGAATGCATCGTAAATAAAATGAAATGCGCTTAACAAAATCTAAACTCCGAAAATGAGAAATAGATAGAAAGAAGACTGGTCGTTTGAAAAAAAAACAAATAATCAAAACTGAAACGCCTCACATTTTTCTCTAAATAAATGTTTTTATGAGTTGACAACTCACATTTAGTTAAACAAGGAAATGCGATTATAAAATTTATTTTAAGTGAATGAATAAAAACCTTTCTAGGGGAATAGTAAGCGATTTCAATAAATATTACTATATATCAAGTTAAATTAAACTGCGTGAAAAGTATGCTGTGTATTCTTTTTTAATATTAAATTTAAAAAATAATAAAATATGTGTGAAAACATAGGTTATCTACAGTAAATAAATAAAGAAAACAAAAGTGAAGAAAAATGTGAAAGAAAAAATGTGTTGAAAGGAATTTAAATTTAGCTCTTATGAATAAATGAATAACTTTATAAAATCTCAATTCATAAGTATTTCTAGTGTCAGCGTCTTTCAGTGATATTTCTTCCATCTGAATAATTCAAATTTTGACAAGAACGATATTGAAACACCAATCACAATGTATTTCGACACTACCAGCTGTAACCTTAAATTTGCAGAGTGATATTAAACGTATTATGTGGCACTGAAAATGCAACACCAATAAAGAGTGGCCGCAAAGTGATAAAACTCGACAAACAGAGAAAGACAGCAACGAACAATAATAAGTGATCTTTATTTTAAACGATATTCATAATACAGAACAAGAACAGCGTCGGCTTAAAGGCAGGCAAAAGGCAGTGTGGGACCGATAATACTGGTTAAAGGTTAATGAATGACCTGTGCTTTCCATAAGGGGGATACTGCTAAAAAAAAACATATAAAAGAAACTAAATGATACGAAGGCCGGAAACTTCTCTGTGATCCGTAATTGAGTAAGGGTAGTTTATATGCATCCAGGCCACCTATCTTACCAAGAATTTATATCAAAGTGAAATTACGTACAAAGCACAATGAATAGTTTTTATCCAAACTATGATGGCTTGTATTCCAGAACTTGGAAAGATTAGCTTGCGCAATATTGGTTGCACGAATGAGAAAAAAAAGAAATAGCCCAGGAATAATGCTCACCAAGTCTAATAGTATAAGCTCGCCAAGTTTTTGTGAAAAATCATTTCGACAAATCAAACTTTATTGGCTTTATATTGCTGCTCTAATTACATAAAAAAGCACTCTAGTCATATCCGACTTCAAACACATAACGGAAACAGACACATTAATGATGCTGCTGTATAATTCGGCTCCATCTCATCAAATGCAATAGCATACAATTATGAGTGAAATATGTATTCTGGATGCTTTTGAAAGCAAATATGAATCTGCAGGAGAAATCGCATGATTTCTCCGTCAGCTAAGTATTAAGGATAAATATTACGATATTAACAGAAGGATATGTATTCATTACGATGAATTCTTGCCGAGTTTTTTTTTCGGAACTATTTCGAAATATTTTGGGACATCAGAGCTCGAGCATGCCTGAGACTTATAGCGAACGGACGCAGTAGAAAATTGTTAATAACATTTTTAAATTGTTCCAAGATCAATTTTTGTCATTAAAAAATCTTTTCTTAAATAAAAATAAGAATTAATCCTAAATTCTCTCACATGATATCGTTTTGTCATTTTCTTGCTCCTGAGATTCTATTTAAAATAGCTAATTTGTTGTTTATGTACCCAACCACTATAGTAGAAATCCGTAAAACTCACAATTCTTATTTTCCTAAAATATCGTTTTACAATTATGACAGAACGATATGAATCATATTTTCTAACCATTCTGTATAAAGGACATCATACAGAAAGAAATGATAGACAAAGTATACTCTCTTAAAATTCAGCCACAAAATAGCTCAAGTTGAGCTGAAATCCACTCATCTCAATGTTGAAAGGAGGCTTCTCAAAAAAGAGTTGAAATAACTGGAGTTTTAACAAATTTAAATGAAGTTGAGCCATTTAAATAACCAATTTAGATCAAGAAGATTTAATCGTTTGAAAAACAACTCTTTTATGATCGAAAAAATTACAGCTCTTTCATGAGAAGCCAAATCAGCCCTTTCGTTTTAAGAGTGTATCCCGCGGCTTCTTTATGTTACTAAAATAACCCTTATTTTTTTCTTGTATGCACGTTTTTGTTTCTAAGGTCGATGTCACGCGATACCTGTGGCAAATCACTTAGCTGGTCCGAACGTCTCTTTATGCAATATTCGATTATTATTATTATTTTTTTTTAATTGGACATATTACTGAATTATTTATAATACATAGCAGAAATTGGAAATCTGCCGATCACCAACTGACTAATTTCATAATTTCAAGTGACCCACCTGAGTTTTTAGAAAAGTATATGAGCTATTCCATCTCAATTCAGGCAGACAGTACTGATATGCGTCAAGTCACCATCACAGATTTTTTTCAAAAAAATTCAGTAGTTAGAACTAAGCGATTTATAAAATTTCCTAAAAGGATTTTTCCCTAAAAAAATTTTTTCTCTGATTACAGCACTTTAAAGTTCATGATAAAATTGGCAGTTTTCAGAAAAACTGAAAAACGCTTCATTTTGAAATGAACACAATACCAAACATATTCAACATATTCAGTCAATTTATTTTTTATAAACAGTTATTAAACTGAATTTTACTTTGGCATAGTTTTAAAAAATATAGTGACATTTTTACTTAATTAAAAAAATTAGATTTTAAGTATAAAAAATATAATTATTAGTGAATTTAAGATTTTTTTTCAGAATGAAAAAAAATATTTTAAAGCTAAACATTGATGGCAATCTAAAGACCTTTAATGGGAGTTTTACAGCAAATTTTATTTTAACTTTAAGGTGCTTACAACTTTTGTAATTCAATTTTAAATTTTGCAAAATTTTGTAAAATCACTACTTTTGAAATGTAATTTCTCAAAAACACCATTTTTTAAAAATCTGATAATATGCTCAATTCATACCTTATTAGTCTCTAATAAATACCTTACAAGCAAATCGTGTGTTTTTGCTTAGAAAATTTTATATGATTTTTTGAAAATAACATGTTGTGTGTATTTTTGAACAGACCACAAAGTCAAGCTCTTCCTTATTTAACCGAACTTGTAATGTAATTAATATTTCAAACTAAAAAATACATCACTAGTACATAATTATTACTGTTAAATTATAGCTAATCATTTGCTTAAATTTAAAATTGCGTAAACTACAGCCAATAATAAAATTAGTATTGATCATATGTCATTTCATTCCATACTCATGAATGTGTTAAATCCATCTACAGTGTGTAAAAATTTTGTTATATAGTATGGATATAATATATTAATGTGCAAATACATACATAACAGAAGAATTAGGTAGTGAAGGTTTCTTAAATTAACTTCAAATCCTTATCGTTGAAGGTATGAAGTCACTCAGATTGTCCTATTGTAACTGGTTTTTCTGTTTCTAGAAGCACATTTTCCAATGGTAATGCACATTCATATTTTTTTCTTTCCAGATTCTTTTGGCCACTGGAATGCTTTATCTATGGACCATGTTGGGTACATGAATGATACTTTAATGTCATTTAGTTCTTGTGATTGATATACCATTGGTATTTCCTATCCACCAATTATTTTCATAAATGCATCCAATGAAATCACCGATTTGGAAACTATGTATTGAATATTGTCTTTTCATTTGGCTGAAGATTTCAACTTTTGTCAATTCATTTTTACTTGCTCGTTCCATATAATTTTCATTATTTACAATCACCCTATAATGTTTATATCTAATACCAACAATAGATTTTGCATTAGCGTATTCTTTCTCATTATTAGTTCTATAGGATTGAATAATATTTCTGTCTGGATGGACTAGAATGTTATTTTTTAGCAGAGAAGATAATTCAGCAACAAATGAGACAGAATTTTGGATAGCTTTTATTGGCTCCTTTTGGAGATTAAATTTTGTTGAATAGTGCTTGTCTCAGTCCCCAATAGCATCACATGCACTTTTAACATGGCCAGTACCTGAAAATATCCTCTATTTCAGTACAATTTTATTTTTGTGCAATTCATAAAACTGATACTTGTTTTTAAAATGTGCTCCAGCTCCATCTGATATATACACAGGTGATTCCAGTGTTTGTAATTGGTACAATTTAAATAATTCTTTTTTTACTTTTTCTGTGTCACAAACAGCATGAGCTGTATCATGAGTTAATCATCAGAAACTATGATAAAACTCTTTATTTCTTCTCTAAAGTATGCTGTGCAGGTAACTAACGATATCTGAGTATTCTGCTAGTGGTAGCTTTGTACTTCATTTGGCAGTATTAGTGAGTAATTTTCAGCAAAGTCAAAATGCATCACAAGCGGAGATTTTTTTTAAGGGGTTTGGCTTATTTAATTTTATGAATAAGAATTTTTGAAGATTAGCTTATATTTATCTGCCATAATAATGTGCATATTATTATTTTTTCATTAAAAAATATTATTATAAATACAGAGAAATAAGAAAAAGCTTGATCTTCTGGTTTTCTGAGAAAAAAAAAACTAATTGGAAAAAAACTAAACTTGAAAAAAAATCTAATTCAGTTGTAATGTATGTATTTGCATTTTAATATATTATATCCATACTATATAACAAACTATTTAACACACTGTAGATGAATTTAGCACATTTATGAGTATGGAATGAAATGACATATGATCAATACTAATTTTATTATTGACTGTATTTTACGCAATTTTAAATTTAAGCAAATGATTAGCTATAATTTAACAGTAATAATTATGTACTAGTGATGTATTTTTTAGTTTGAAATATTAATTACATTACATGTTCTGTTAAATAAGGAAGATCTTGCCTTTGTGGTCTGTTCAAAAATACACACAACATGTTATTTTCAAAAAATCATATAAAATTTTCTAAGCAAAAACACACGATTTGCTTGTAAGGTATTTATTAGAGACTAATAAGGTATGAATTGAGCATATTATCAGATTTTTAAAAAATGGTGTTTTTGAGAAATTGCATTTCAAAAGTAGTGATTTTACAAAATTTTGCATAATTTAAAATTGAATTACAAAAGTTGTAAGCACCTTAGAGTTAAAATAAAATTTGCTGTAAAACTCCCATAAAAGGTCTTTGGATTGCCATCAATGTTTAGCTTTAAAATATTTTTTTCATTCTGAAAAAAAATCTTAAATTCACTAATAATTATATTTTTTGTACTTAAATTCTAATTTTTTTAATTAAGTAAAAATGTCACTATATTTTTTAAAACTATGCCAAAGTAAAATTCAGTTTAATAACTGTTTATAAAAAATAAATTGACTGAATATGTTGAATATGTTTGGTATTGTGTTCATTTCAAAATGAAGCGTTTTTCAGTTTTTCTGAAAACTGCGAATTTTATCATGAACTTTAAAGTGCTGTAATCAGAGAAATAAATTTTTTAGGGAAAAATCCTTTTAGGAAATTTTATAAATCACTTAGTTCTAACTACTGAATTTTTTTGAAAAAAATCTGTGATGGTGATTTGACATGCCCTGCCTGAGCTGAGATGGAATTGCTCATATCTGAAAATTAATTATAAACCATATTTACTTTTATAAAACGGTAGGTATGTGGCCCCGAAAATGCAGTAATTTCTTTTTTACTTATGACAATGAAGTATTTGTTTAGAAAATCAAACCTGATAAACCTAACTTTATCCGGTTACGGTTTTTTTTTTTTTTTTTTTTTTTTTTTTTTTTTTTTTTGTGAGAAATATTTTACTTAGCAAAATTTGAGCTGTTAAGAACAAAATTTTTTACTTTTACATTTACAACATAATTTGGAAAGATATACGATACAATGATATTCAATACACTAAAATCTGAAAAAAATTATATAACTAACAGCGTCGCTGTCATTAAAATCTATTAAATAGTATTAAAAAAAAAAAAAAAAAAAGACTAACTTTCTTAATAAGATTCACCTGATTACAGAACTTTTTTCCCACATAACTCTATAACTAAGCAACGTAAAACAATGTGCAATATCTAAAGCTATCATTGAAAAAATTACAACTATTAATAAAAGTCTCCTCAAAATTTCCTAAGATTTTTTTTTAAATATGCTAATTATTCAGAATCAAGTTCATCTGATTATAGAACTTTCCTGCATAATTAAATAACTAATCAGCTTAGAACAATATACAATATACTAAAACTATCCCTGAAAAATTACTAAATATTAATAAAAGTCTCAGCAAAATCTGCTTAGAAATTTTGGAAAAGATCAATCATTCATAATCAGATTCACCTCATTATGGAATTTCCCCCTATAATTTTATAACTGAGCACGTAGTACGCTAATGTAATATACTAAAACTTTTTCTGAAAAATTATCTAACTATGTTAGTGACATCAAAATCCATTCAGCAAAACTCAAGCTATAAGCAGCCAGAACGAAATTTCTATTTGTATTTTATATGTACTAGTTGCGTGACCACCTGATGGTTACTTTTGAAATACTTGAAATCATTCAATTCTTACAGAGAAAATGACATCTAACTTTATTGTAAATTTAAATGCAATTAAAGTACTAATTTCATAAAATACAGTCGAGTCTCTATATAACGAAATCCATCGTTCCATTAAAAAATTCGTTATATAGAGAAATTCGATGTATGGAGAATAATGTTAAAAATCGTATTTAATGTGTAAATTTTAAACAAATATTATTTTTGTCTTTTGAATTAAGAATTTGAAATATTTAAAAGTAAATATTAACATAACATTTTATTTCTTAATTATTTAAGCTGTTTCAAAAAAGAGAACAGACATTTATTAATTTCAGACTTGCATTAATTTCAGACGAAGATATCTGTAATTTTTTGTTGTTTTGATTTTAAAATTGTTATACTCTCAAAAAACTCAAATTTTAGCAAGGAATGAAAAATTGTAGTTAACATTTTCCTGCATTTGAAGGCCTCTCTTATGTGCTTCTTATTGATTCCTCTCTTATAAGTGTAACAATCCAGTTGACTCTGTTTTGAGAAGAATATGAAAAAGTGTGTGGGAGGTGGGATGAATTGTTGGATTTAAAGAACAAGGAGAAAAGTAATAATAATAATAATTTAAAAAAACTCAGCATTGAACGATAAATCAAAAATAAGCGATGGAAAATTGATTCCATATGATTTCAAAGTTTTTTTTAAACTGAATAAATTAAGACCAATTTATGAAAAAATTCGTTATATGGAGATAGATATTTCGCTATAAAGAGACTGTTTTTAATGTAATCATGCGAAAAAGGGACTGTTCCTACTAAAAATTCGTTATATAGAGAAATTCGATGTATGAGTTTCGTTATAGAGAGATTCGACTGTATAATATTTCATATAATAAATTATATTCACAATTTAAGTCAAAAGCTTTCTCAATAAAAACAGGTTGGAAATTGTTCGTGAAGCGTAGCAAATGAGGTGCGTTCGTACGATAACGAAGTTTAATAAATATTCAGATCTTGCTGTTATAATAGACAGTACTTTAGATGTAGTATTAGTGGTCGAAATCTTGTTTGTGTTCCTGTAAATATACAGGAAGAAACTTTTATTACACCTCAGCAATGTATATCATATTCATAAAATGTGAAATAGTTTAATATAATTAACTCACGACCCAAACAATTTTTCCCGTATAGCATTATGTAGTGGAATACTTTTGTGTGGTCCTGTAATTTAATAATAAATATTTTTTGCATCACAAATTGTATATTTTAATATATATATATATACTTCATACGTTCATGTATTCTACTTAGAGGTCTGCACGGGCCCGGGCTTGGCCCGTGGCCCGTACCCGGCCCGGCAGATTTAGAATAGTTTTTTCAACGGGCCGGGCCGGCAAAAAAATTGAACGGACCAGACGGGCCGGGCCGATAAAAAAAATTTTCGGGCCTGCCGGCCCGTTATGAAGATTTCAGCAGAAATGATAAAATATGAGCTATTTTCAACGAAAATGGTTTTAACGAGAATAAGTATAAATGTGGCCATACTAGCTTGACAGCATCAATATAAAAATGCACAGTGTATCGGCATCGGAGAATTACATTATGTGTAACCCGTTTTAATATTTTTCTAGCTGACTCATGCCGGTTCGAGATCACGCTTGCATTATTTTTCTACATATAGACTAGCCGGACCGGTACTAGACTTAATTATAGGCAGAAAACATGATTTGTATAATTATTAACAGCGATAAAGAACTTATGTTAGCTTAGTCTTCGGATACATACTTCTTGATGATTTTTAAATTAATTTCTCAATAATGCAAAAGTTTGACACATTTTCTGATTAATTTTAAATTGTAAAAGTATAAAAGTGATAAGCCTAACTATTGAAGGGATTTGGAATTGAATAACGTTTTTCATTTTTGGTAAATAAAATACTTGTATAACCTTGTTGAGATATAATAGTTTCTCAAATGATTGCAGGTTTTTCTCCCTTCCCTTGCTATTGCTTCCGAAAATTCTATTCAAAACGCTAATTATGACAGTATTTTATTTGTTTGCAGTATTCTGAAATTGATTGTATCAAAAAATGGATAACGCCATTCGATTATATAGTTTCTGAATAAAGATATCTGCTAATCTTATGCGTTTCTGAGGGAAAAAAAAATGAATTTAGAAATGTATCAGAAAGGAGTTTCTTTGAATTTAAGAATGAATTCAGATTTGAAATCTATAATAAAATGATATAGAAATACATTTATAAATCTTCTTTTATTAAACAGCTTCAAAATTAACCATGTTTTTAGCTTTCTTTCTTTTTTCTTTTATTCTAAGCCATATTAATTTTTCAATGAATCTTTATTCGAATGTTGAAAGCCTAAGAATCTAAGTAATCATTAATGTTGTTAATGTGTATTTGCTGTAAAATATACAGTAAAATCATTCCATAGATATGTATGCAGTATTCTTTAAAGGAATCTTAGTTATATGATAAAAATCTGAATTTTTTAGAAATCGTAGAAATTGTAACGGGCCAAAACGGGCCTGTTTTCGCTGATTTTTGTACGGGTCGGGCCGGGCCTAAAATATAAAAATTTAAACGGGCCGGGCCCGGGCCTGAAAATTCCGGCCCGTGCAGACCTCTAATTCTACTATATTCGAAAGAGTATAACACCATTAAAATGCATTTGAAATATTTTTCCCCATTGACCGTAATGTAACGGAATACTTTAGATTGTTCCTGTAATTGATCTATGCATCCAATTTTCATAAAATTTGAAATGACAAAATTATGTAATAATAATACAGTAAAACCTCCATAACAGACACTCCCGAATAGCGGACACCCCTATTTAACGGACAGTTTTCCAATCCCCACTCCCAAAACCTTAATTTTTATATGTTTAACCTCTGAATAACGGACATTCCGAATAGCGGACACTAATTTTGACGACGAAGGCTGAGAATTTTATTTTTAATGTGAAAGAAAAGTAAAAAATCTCTAAATTTATCGGGACAATGTGTCATACTTTTTCTGACCACTGATAAATTTAGGGTAAAGCTGGGGTAAATCCCTTTCCCGTGCCCTGTATTGAATTCAAGGGGTGAGTTGGGAGAAAATGTCCCTTCCAGAGCATTGGTATGCCTCCTCCCTCCTAGAAAATTTGAGATTTTATACTGTTAAGAAGCGGCAAAATATGGTGAGCAGTTATACAATTTTTTTGTAAGAAAAAAAAAGTAAATATGATTCAAAAGTATTAAAACTATTACCTTGACTAGAACTTGACACTGAAAAGCAAATTACACGTAATCGCAAGCAAAAGCAAAAGGAGTGCACAATTTCATTTCAGTTTTATTGCTTAAAAAATAGTTTCTGATTAATTATGTAATATACGGTGGTATATTTTTACGGTCATATATTTAGGATATATGTATGAGTCAAATAAGGAAACATACGCATTTCTTATCAATTTTTGAATAGCCGAGATTTTCCCAATAGCGGACACCTCCGAATAGCGGACAGTTTCAAAGCTTCCGAGCTGTACGATATTTAGAGGTTTTACTGTATTTTTTAAATTTCAAACGATTCGGTTGGGTATTTTTGCGTTGTTATATGCGGACGGACGGACTGAACGACAACTATAGGTGCTACGTATTTACATAATTACGAACGCACCTAAAAAATAATCCGCATATTTTATAATTTTATACCCGAAAGTTTTTCGTTCATCCAATTTGCGCGGACTTATACAAAAATAACTTTATTTTGTCAAATTTACTCAAAAACATTTTATATTTATGAATTAAAATAAATGCTTAGAGAAATATAACTTTTCTTGCTAAAACAATTTGTTTTTAATGTCCTTGTGAAAAGTTTTAATCGGCATCTAGAGAAAACAGTTTTTTCTGTTTTCTAAATCTGTTTTTCTATTTTTATTTAAATTAAACAAGTTGGAAATTGCACGTGAACGTAGCAAATGTGGTGCGTTCGTACGATAACGAAGTTTTAAAAATATTCAGATCTTGCTGATATAGTAGAGCGTACTCCGGATACAGTACAGTAGTCGAAATCTTTACGTTTCTGTAAATATACAGGAAGTAATTTTTATTACACCTCAGCAACGTATATCTTATTCATGAAATGTGAAAAAGTTGTATATAATTAAAACACGTACCAAACCATGTTTCCCCGTTTAGCATTATGTAGTGGAATACTTTTGTGTGTCCCTGTAATTTAAAAATAAAAATTCTTTGCATCACAGATTGTACAGAATGCATATTTTAGTATATATTTCATAGATTCATGCCAATTCTATTATGTTCGAATGAGTGTAACATCATTAAAATGCATTTGAAACTTTTTCCCTATTGACCGTAATGTAACGGAATCTTTTTGATTGTCCCTGTAATTGATCTATGCATCCGATTTTCATAACATTTGAAATGACTCGACTAAATTACGCAATAATTATATGTTTTAAATTTCAAACGATTAAAATGCATTTAAAACTTTTTTCCCTATTGACCGTAATGTAATGGAATCCTTTTGAATGTCCCTGTAATTGATCTGTCCATCCGATTTTCATAAAATTTGAAATGACTCGACAAAATTATGTTATAATTATGTATTTTAAATTTCAAACGATTCGGTTGGATAGTTTTTGCGTTGTTATATGCGGACAGACGGACAGACAGACGGATAGACAGACGGACGGACGGACTGAGCGACAACAATAGGTGCTACGTATTTACATAATTACGAACGCACCTAAAAAGCTATGCTAAATTTTATTTTATTTTTAAGTCAATGAAATTTATCAAAATGTTCTAGCCGACAAACTATTTTTTTTTTTTTTCTAAAATAAACTTATTCCTGTAGCTTGAATATGTGAAAATAAGTTTGCATTTCTTGAATTTTTTTATGAAAGTTCAATACAATCACAATATTTCTTCACTATTTACAATGTTTTTTTATTTATTTATTTATTTTTTTTATCTATTCAAATAAAAGTTAATTTCAATTTGAAAATGATGTCAAACAAAGAAATGTAATAATCATTTTCGTATTTCCTTTTCTCTCTTTTATCCACAAAAGTGAAACAATTGTCATCATTACAGAAATGTCATTAACAATTGCGAAAAATTTCATACTTCGAAAACTAATTGAAATTTAAAAAATCCAAGACCACTTTTGACTAGCTCGGATTCATGAAAATAACTGGCGTTAATTTCATCGATCAACGTTCCATATTCTAGCAGGAGTAGCTGTGAAATACAAACGGACCTTTTAATACAATAGATTGATGAAAATTTAATTTCAGGCAACTTTTTCATGAAAAATTAGCCAGAGACAAATGCTGAACTATTTATATGGTTTTAAGAGCCTACACTAGTCACTCAAGAAGACCCGGATGATAATGTTAAGTCTATGGGGGCGTTCTTCTCAAATATCTCGCTCAAATTTTAATATATTTACATGATTTCATTTGAATAGGATAGCTAAGGACGGTTTACAACCGGGCTAGTTTTTACTTTTTCGGATTTGGTTTCTGATTTAAAATAAGAAAATACTTTCGGAACCGGTTTTGAAATTGAAACTATCATAATATAAAAAAATACATGATCAAAATCAAAAGAGTAAAAACTAACCCAGTCGTAGTTTGTCTTCAGGTGTCCTGTGCAAAAAAAAAAAAAAAAAAAAAAAAAAAAAAAAAAAAATCATGTAAAAATATTGAAATTTGAGCGCGATATTTGAAAATAATGCCCCCATAGACTTAACATTATCAATACATAATTTACTCAATAAATAACAATTTATCAACTAATAAATTTACTCAATAAATAATTTTCATTTATTGAGTTAAAATTTTTTGTAATAGTTAACCATATCCCTTGATAAAACTTGTAAAACCGAATCCCTTGATAAAACTTGTCAATTTTTTTTAATTTAAAATTTATTAAAAAACTGGCGTGATTCAAATCGTTATAACTCGAAATATTATTTGTAGAAAATCATTTTTTTTTTTCATTTAAATAAACAAAAATACACACGCTTTAATCTTGATTCAGCATTTTTTAAAATATAAATTTATATAAAAATTATAAATATTTAAATTTTAAATTTAAAAAAATGGTGTAATTTTTATTTAAAAAATCATATTTTCAAAAGTAAATATTTTTTTTTCAATTTGTTGAATTAAAATTAAAGTAAAGGAAATGAAAAAAAATGTTGCAAGTTGAACCATTTATCTCTCATGGTTCTTGACTTATAATAATTTAAATAGGAGACAAGGTGAAAAAAACCATTCATAAAGAAAAACGCATTTTCACATGAAGTCATTTCCATGACAACCATTGCTTGAAAACTTGATTTTGAAAAAAAACCAAAACGAAAAAATAATATTTCCCGTTCTAATTAAGATAGAAATATTATTTAAACATAATTTTAAGCAGAAAAACAAACGAACAAACTTTTAAAGGAACAGCATTTTTTTAGAAAATTTGAAGATTTTTGCGTCCCAAACCCCTTAAGATATAGTTTCAAAGAAATCACATTTGAAAGTAGATATTTTTTTTTTGCGAATGACGGTGTAAAATTTAAAAATTCGCGATGCCTAGAAAAAAAAAATGCATAGTAGCAAAAATTGAAAGATCGAAATTTGATCGTCTGCTGTTGTCATTTGCACAATGACGTCATCGTTAAGCACAGACATATTTATCTTTTACAATACAGATAGCAGATAAAGGTTTTTAAGGAATTTATTTTAAACCTTTTTTTAAAAAAAAATTTTTTACTTTATAACTTTTTGTCACATCATAAACTGTCCAATGACGATTCATTATAAAAAGAGAATTATTTAATCATGAAAGGAAAAATGTGATTCTTATGGTAAAATTCAGAACGTAATTATTATATTAATTTATTTTATTATATTTTTTAATTTTATTTTTTATTTATTTATTTTATTTTATTTATTTTATTTTTTGCAACAATTTAGCAATAAATACAACTCCGTAAAACCCGCTAAAAAAAAAAAAAAAAAAAAAAAAAAAAAAAGAGAGAGAGAGAGAGAGAAAGAAAGAAAAAAGCATAAAATAATAATAGATAAAGAAAACTTTTTTTTAAGAATTCAATGTTTATATTGAAAATGAGGCTGAATTTTTTGTCTAAATTTCGTGTTTTTCACCAAAAAAATTGCATTACATTACATTAATGTGGCGTAAACACAAAAAACTGGGGAATTAAAAATGTAATGATTTTGAGGCTTTTTTAGAAAGTCCTACTAAGTGAATTTATTTAAAAATATTTAACTTTTACTCTGTTTATTTTTTATAAAAGCTCAAAAAGGGGAAAAAATAAAACATTAATTAAACTATCTTTTTTATGATTTGTATATTGATTTCTCACTTTATAATATCAAAGAAATTAATTTTGCACTATTAACCGATAAAGGAGTATTTTTTTTAACTTCTTGGGGACCAGCAACCGGCAAACGTGTTAATTGGCATACTGTAATCAGAATACTTCATTATTCACATCAGTTATTTTTTATTGTAAAATTTACCTTATTTTATTAGAGCGTTTTTGCTACTGAACTGCAGAAAATTTCCTGTTTTGAAAAAAAAAAAAAAAGGTGGAAAAAGATTAAAAATTAAGCAAAGTGCCTTCGTCGCGAAGGAATTAAAGAATGATAATAGACCGGGAAGCGGCAGAATAGAAATCTCATCGAATTCACGGATGAAAATCTAGGATTAGTTAAACCTCGATTCACACATTAAAACGCAATCGGTCTGGGAATCATATGTTGGCGGAAAACACCTTAAGGTTGTTTTCAACTGCTCCGCTCAACAAGTGCAAAACGTTTTGACATATTTACAAATTCATTTTTTAACAGAAATATATAAAATTGAAATGCCTGACAATGGAAGCGATTTCGAATCGAACTTGTTTTTCTATTTTATGATAGTTAAATTACCTATCCAGTTCTAAGCTATTTCGAACACGTGATTCCCCGTTTTTCTCCTGCTTTTCGACCGGTTTTTCTGCTTTCGTCGGGAAATGTGCTCAAAAACGTCAACTTTGAAGGCTTGTTATAAAAAATTTATTGTTTTTTTTTCTTTTTTTTTTAACTGAAAATTGAATGCAATTAGACAGTTTCTGAATAACAACACCCGCTATTTTCATGCATTTCCGAACAAAAGTAAATTAAAGCATATGTCACAAAGTTGCCTTTTTTGATTTAAGAACACCCTTAAAACTGTATTTTAGCGGTTGACTCACAGGTTTACCACTATTGTGGGACGTCCCTGTTCCCTGTCTATTATATGCCTCTATATTTGCTTTCCCGTATCATAAATATGATGGCAAGGTACTCCAGTGACGTAGCTGACTTAGAGGCGTGGTTAAAAGCCAACATTTAGAAAAACGTTGAGTGATTTGCACCAAAATGCAAACAGCATCAATTCATGTCAAGGATTAACAGAATCTTAAGTTTGAGGGAAATCTGTGTATTAGTTCTTAAAATCGAGCTGCTGTGGAAATCATGAAAAATGTAACATAGCAACGCCACTTCTTGAACGATTTACACCAATAACTAATCAGCATTGAATTATATCAGAAACTACCTCAGTCTAAATTTTTTTTAAGTACCGTGCATTACTTCATGAGATGGACTGCTCACAAAATTTATGTCACATATAGACATAGACAGTCACAAACAAACATTTTATAAAAATATTTTTTTTGGAATCTTTGATCCGTAAAGCGTATAGATCCGTCAAAAACCGAAATTTGAAAATTTGCAGGAATCCAGTATTTTCTTCTTGTAACGATAGAAAAAAGTAAAAATCCCTGTCGGCTTGGCCTATAGGCGCAGGTAGATTTAAAAGATTACTACAGAATACTAGCAAAAAATAAAATAGGATTAGAGATGAATTCAGTTTAACAACGTCATTTGGCCGCTTTTGAAAAATTTTTAATTTCAATTTTCTGTAAGAACAAGTTTTATCAGAATCATCTTAAGCGAAATTTGTCTCAAATTCCCATTTTGACAGCATATTTTGAAATATTTTCTTACTTTATGAAAAAAATCGGCCAATACTGCACATTATATATTTTCTAAATAAGAAAAAATTGTCAACTGAATGCGTTTGAAAGCAAAATTGAATTTAAAAATGAGTCATAAATTAAGCAATTTGTTACTTGAATGCATCAACAATTCTTGAATCACGATCGCTTCGGGAAATTTGTGCGAAGTGCCCAATTTGACAGCTTTTTAAAAAATATATTTTGCCTTTATCAAAACACTGATGAATACGGAAAATTATACAGTTCCTAAATAAGAGAACCTGTCAGTTGGATGCATTTGAGAGCAAAAACTTATTTAAAAATGAGTACGAAAAACCGCAATTTGTCATATGAATATTTCTTCTAATTGTCAATCATGATCACTTCGGAAAATTTTGTTCAAAATACTCATTTTGGCAGTCTTTTTTGAAATAAATTCTGCCTTTATCAAGAAACTGGCCAATACATCACATTAAATAGTTTCTAAATAAGAGAACCTGCCATTTGGATGCGTTTAAAATCAAAAATTAATTTAAAAATGAATCAGAATATAAGCAGTTTGGATTTGAGGTTTTATTCTTCAACTCCTATTTTTGTTTAATTTATTTTTGCTATAAGAATTGGTCTTATGAAAAACTTGTCAGTATAAAAGTTGTAGATATTTTTGAGAAGATGTAAAATAAATTTAATTGGATTTGATGGTATAAAAACTGACGAAGATATTTTTTTTTTCTTATTCCATCCCCCTTTTTGTTTTCGTTTTTAATTTTTTTTTTTTTTTTTTTTTTTTTTTTTTTTTTTTTTTTACTGGTAAGAGTTAGTCCTATCAAAAACTTGTAAATACAAAAGTTTTAGATAATTTTGAGAACATTTAGAAATAAATTAGTTGGATTTGATATCTCGAGAATTGACAAAGTTATGATTTTTTTTTCTCCCAAAAACCCTATTTTTTCGCCCTTTGAGCCCATTTTTAAATTTATCAAAAATCTGTCATGCATAAACTTTTGGTCCATTATTTAGAAGTAATATAAACTTTAAACTGATCCGATATCTATTTTCATTAAGAAGTTATGGGTTTTTTTCTGTTTTTACAAAAATGCCCCCTATTTCAACCCCCTTGGTCTGATTTTGCCCATTAACGAACTTGGCCGAGATTTTATCCCCATTGATTTTATGTATCAGTTTGGTAGAGAATTATAGAAGTTATCGTGTCCATAAAAAAGTGATATATATATATAGATAGATAAATAGATAGATAAACTTTTTTTAATAGTGGTAGTTTTGGGGTCTAGGGGTCATGATCGGTGTAAATCTGCAAGAAATTTTCAGAAATTCCAACATTGGTGCGAATGCAATAGGTAGTATTTCATACGAAATCTACTTAAAAAAGCACATTTATTTTATTAAGTCAAACAGAATGAAATATGTATATACAAAATGTCACTTTTTTACAAAAAACAAAGCAGCAACAGCGACAAAAATAACATGCAACATTTAAAAGATACCTTCGGAAAAATTAAAAAACGAGCACCGGAATATTAAAGAAAAAAAACATATTTATTAAGAAAAACACATCAACTTTATAAGATTTAGAAAAACAGCTATTGCTAGACAAGACGCAAAATTGACGTCAAGTAGGAAGGAAGCCCGTGAAATTCCAAAACTATTCAACTTTTCAATCATTCCGAACTCTTATAATTCTGAAAAAATGAAAAGGATGTCGTACAAAATTACGCTGCCAAACATGGGTAAAAATAGGTTTAGATAAAAATATAAAATGTTTAAACATATATTTGGTATTTAAAATTTTTAAATCGCATCGGAAATGGTACATAAGAATTTATAACATAGGCTTTATCTTCTTGATAATTTTGTTTATTTTTGAAAATATAGTTGGCTATTTTAAATATATTTGGCTATTTTAAATATGCCGTAATTTTTTCCATTTACAGTGGTTAACGCATTTTAATGAATTCATTATTTTAATATTTTCTTTTTCTTTTAATATTTACTTGTAAACATAGTTTTATGACGTAATTTTCAATATTTTCCCGCTAATAATTCGTAATTATTTAAATCTCATTTCAAAGTTTTTTTTTTTTTTTCCCCTGTTTGTGATAGTCGCGTGTAAACATGTATATATTTTTTTTCATTTGAAGGAAATATAATTATTTGATCATTCGACAAAAATATAAAATAAAAACCTTTTCTAAAATATGTAAAAAAAAGTCTCTCAAAGTGCTGAAAATTTGAATTTAAAATGTAAATTAATCCTCCAAAAATAAGTTTTTTTAAAAATGCAGTTTCCACAACGGGAATTTACAATGTATAAAATGATCTAAAAACGTTTAAATTCTTATGTATAGTTTATTTTTTATAAAACTTTTTTTATTGGAACGATTTTGACCAAATTAATCTTTAAATATATTTTTAAATAATTATTCAATTTGAAATCTGTCTGCATCAGCGTGTTCATAAAACATTTCTCTATAAGACCACCAATTTTTATAATTTTATGTGCAATAGTTTTCTTAATAATAGTAAAAAAATTACAAAAGATTCATTGTCAGTGGCGGTAACAGAGTTAGTTACATTTTATTTTAGAATAGAGAGATGCATCTTAATAGCATCATTACGTAAAAATTTCAAATACTTTTTTTTTTTTTTTGAAGCAAAAAAGATTATATTTTGATAAGTCAAACGATTCAAACCGCACCAGTACATACTATGACTTGAAGAGTCGATTTAAATTTCTGCGAAATAATAATTATTCCTTGGATCAATTTCATGTTATTGTTGAGATTTGTAGCTTCAATCGGACAGAAAATCTGCTTAACTGATAGTGATAATCATATAATTCACTTTCATCTGAATGCTTTTAGGCAAGAAATAAGCAATATTTTTATCATTGTATCAATTTATATGAATTTACGCGAAAAACATCTAAAACTAGTGGCGCCTCCAAGGTTAAGTCGCTGTTGAATCAACCTACTAACATGGAAGGTAACATAAACGAGTGCGGACAGGAACAACCAACTTACGAGTCGTTAAAACCTTTGCACAAAGGCTCCTACAATACGGGCTGAATCATGCCTCCATTAAGTTTCCAAAATGGTTGCCTGACTTGGCGTCTTATCGCGTATATGGCGAGGCGAGTAAATTTAGTTACTCAATCTCTTTCACGGGAAAATATAAGAATAGAACATTCGAAGAACCGGTTTGTTGTATGCAAGTGATTAGGTTGACACGTCATTTGGCGAAGTTCTCTAATCCTGATCTATTCTTTTAAGCATTTATGGACAAATTATTCCATTTATATGGGATTTAAATACTCCAAACCCATTCCTGAACAAGTCAGAATAATTTTCTGTTCAACAACCGTCCATTTTTAATGTTTTTGTAGCTTTAAAATCATTCAAACGTTTCTCGCCTCATAGGAATCAATGAGAAACAAACGGTAACTGGGAAACAAGATGCTTGATGTTTCAGCCTGAGTTATAGGAGCCCTAGGTAAGATGGGTCATTGGTTAATTTTAATAATTTTATTGCATTTTACAACGTGCATCTTAATAGCACCACTTGTGGGTGAACTTTTTTATTTTCTTTTAACACAAAACATCCAATACCTTGATAAGTCTTATTATTCAAACCACATTTCGATACGAACATTTTTTTTACTTTTTATATATATATATTTTTTAATACCGTATATACTTGTGTATAAGTCGACTCGTGTATAATTCAATTCCCCCAATTCTTAAGCAAAAATTTTGAAAAAAAAAAAAAAAAATGTACTTTCGTATATGTTGAAAAAAGATTTGTAATCGAGGATAAAATAAATTAATTTTTATTAAATTAGCAAATATTTTTTTTCTACGTTTATAATAAGACATAAAAAAATATCAACGTTTTAAATCCGCATAATTGTGTAAAACCGATGAAACTTAAACTAGTTTGAATCCTATTTACATCAGGAAAAAATTCTTTCAAAAATCTATTCAAGGATATACCCTTTACAAGGGTAAACAAATTTCTAGACTTCTAAACTATAAAACTTCTTTGTATTGTAGGACTTTTAGGAGAGATAACTAGAAGTATTCTTAAGTTGAACTCTTTTTTAAAAGGGGATTAAAATGTTGAAATGAATATCCCTTTATTGAAGGGGGTTCTACCACAAGAGAAAATCGGTACAGAATAATTACAGGCACATTATTGTTGAACTTTTTTTTTTTTTTTTTTTTTTTTTTTTTGGTCAATTATAGGGAAATGACCCTTGTCCGGTTTTATCCCTCTCTGTAACCTAGACTCATATATGAGTTTACTAAAAAGATTTGCCCAGTCGCCGATTACCTGCGAAAAATTTATTTATTATTTACTAACTCGTAAAAAAGTCGACCTTATTTTCAACTACCAGATTTTGTCTAAAATTGCTCGACTTATACACGAATATATACGGTATTTGAAATGTGAACGGACTTAAGAGACACCAAGTACTACATTCTGTGACACTTCTTGAGCCGATTTAGATTTCCTAGAGATAATAATTACTTCATGTCTCAATTTATCTTTACTGTCGAGATTTATAGCTTCAAACGGACAGAGAATCAGCATAACTGACAAAGATATAACTCACTTTCATTTGAATACTTTTAGGGCAGTAAACAAGCAATCTTCTTAACAATGTATCGATTCACATGAACTTAAGCGAAAAACATATAAAACTAGTGGCGCCCCCAAGGTCAGGTCACTGTTCAATCAACCTACTAACACGGAAGATAAAAAATCGGACATAAAAAAAGAGTGCCAGGTTGATTAGACCAACCAATGGATTATTGTAAAGACCTTTGGACCGAAAGCAAGTCCACGGAGGAAGAGATGAGTTGAGGAGGTCGATTGCCCGCCCTGTTGTCCTTGACCGTGACTTGTTAGGTATCCTCCAGTTAAAAGAAGAAGCCCCAGATAAGCCCCTCTAAAGAATGACAAATACTTATGAATTGTTAGAAGTAGAAAGAATTTTCCAGAATCTTGCAGGTTTTTTTAATACAACGTGATCAGGATGTTGATTTCAACACGATGATGTAATCAAGTGTTAGTAATTTTTTTAGATGATCGAGATTAGTTTTGATTTTGAAATTATTATTATAATTATATGTTTTTTTTTTTTTTTAGTTTGTTCTGTAGTTTCGTATTTATTTTATATCCAGCTTCTATGTTAAGGAAAAATGATTTTGAGTCTTGAATGTGTTTCCCCTTTTTTTTAACCCGTGACGTGAATTGAGACCACAATCTATAAGAGTAACTTTCATTTTTATTTTACGAACGCGTGTGTATCCGTACTAGAGTTAGAGAAATATTGTAAATCGTAATCTCTATAAATTTTCGTAAAAGACAGATAGTGAAACTTCAACGTATAGACATTTTGAACCCTGACAAGAATAAAAAATCATGCATTCTCATAGATTATGGAATATTTTCCAATACTGCTAACAAAATATTATTAAGGATTTTTAATTTTTTCAGTGCATAAGATCGATCATAATGTACCCTGTAGTTACTAATGCTAATCTTTTCAAGACTTCAGAATAAGATAGAATATTTCTCCTTAGAGGCTGTACATACATAACATTATCAATGTTATGGCAATTTTGGATCCCCTCCCCTCCTGTCATGATATCATACGTTATCATTCCTCAAAAAACTCAAAAAACTTTTATTTTTACAATTTTTTCCTCACATTTTCTATTTATACGTTTGCAGTGATATATAGATATGGTTATGCATTTATGTTTACTCATATGCTTTAACGATTCAAAAAGAAGATGAATCAATAAAATATCATTATTACCTACTAGCAAAAGCCGTGCTTTGTTTGGATTCGCGAAGCATTATTTCATAAGATAAATATTTGAATGTAAGAAAATTTTTCATATTATTTTTGCATCTTTATTAAGCAAAAACGTTAGTTCATGTTTTGGCACATTTAAATTTTAGAAATGTAAATTCAGCCAAATAACGAAGAATTTCTTCGGAATTTTTTATTTATGATATAAGGCTGGTTTAAATAATAGAATGGGGCAATAAAGTACAAAATTCCATAATGTCTTGTGGGAAATTAATAACTTGCCCACTGTATCCAAGTTGACCACCTTTAACCTGATAAACAGTAATAATTTGATTCAATTAAATTATTCTTCAATCAATTAAAATATTCTTAAATTATTCTTCAATCTCAATTGTTCTTCAATCTTTCGATTCGGATACCAAACTTAAGAAACTTAACAAAATATTCACTTTAAATACCAAATATAAGAGTTAATTTTACTTGTTTACGATTCTTTTGCTGCCAGTTTACCAAAGTAAATACCTTAATAAATAAATCATAATGTAATTCTTTTAAAATCCGTAAGTATAAACTGCATGAAAAATTTTGGCAAAATAATGAAAATATATTTTATTTAATATATTAATCATGATCTATAATTACTTACCCCATGGTTTATTTTCCTTCTTAAAATAAAAAGATACGGTTTCAATTTTTTATTTGCAAACGATTTTGGCGGAATAATGAAAATATATTTTATTTAATTAATTAATCATGATTCTACTTATAATTACTAACCCCATGGTTTATTTTCCTTCTGAAAATAAAAAGATACGCGTTCATTTTTTTATTTGCAAAAATGCGTCTATAATAGAAAAACATGTAGAATAAATTAATTATTAAAATAATATTTTTTAAGGGTTGTTCTGTAAAAAAAAATAACATTGTGCAAATCTACAAATCATAATTTATTCTTATGTTTAATTTCAAGCCAAAATTCTGAATAGTTTTTTTATAAAGTGTACGACAAAGTGTAACTTGAGTGGCCTAGTAGAGGATTCGCTTCGCTCATCCTAATAAACTAATTTTATATCAATGAAAATTTAAAAGATATAGTTATATTTTTTTTAAATATAGATTTTTTGCTACATAATGCATTCAACAGTAACATTGTTTTCTTGTTCTTAACGCTTGAACGGGAGAGGGCAAGCAGAACTCCACCAGCGGATTATATGTACATATGGCGGAAGAATAAGAATGTCAAACGTTGGGATCTCTATATTATAAAACATAGTGTAACAAATCCAGGACAAACCCATCGATCTTACCAGCCTCCGATAAGATGGAGCCACCTTAGGCTTAATTGTGTGTATGAGAAAACTCATCTGCCTAAATACAAATCTTTTTCTACTTGAAATCAATTCTGTTCAACATATTTTTCGATAAAAGATTCAAAACTACCAAAATTTCAATGATTTTTGGAGTTAAAAAAAATCTTAGAAATAGTGCAAAGTGTAAACAAGATCTATGGTATCGAGTCATTCACTTTCGTGAATCATTCATTGAACAAAAATTATACCATGGAACTAGATGTCACCTGAAGCTGTCCTGTCCTATCCTTTCTTATTCAAGTGACGTCAGCCCGTCAGCCGCGGGTACACAGAAAAGAAAAACCAATAGGTCTGAAGAAAGTTTTAACAAAGCTTAGGTTTTAACAATGCCTTGACTTAATGTTAAATTCATTTGTAAACGTTGCAAAACTGATTGCAGTGCGGATTATTTTTTAAACATAGCTCTGCTAAATGAGCTGTAATTTTGGATTCGCCTATTTGAAGCCTCTAAAATCGATTTCTGTTAAAAAAGAAAAAAAAAATAATAATAATAATAGGTTACAATTCAGAATTTTTCTAAAATTTGTTTTAAAAAATAACTTTAAAACTATTTTTTTGAAATTGATCAAAAGGTAACAGGAAAAAAGTAAAAATTCAATAATGCGGAAAGTAAAACAGTAGACGCGTTACGATTTTCATCAAAAGGCACCAGAATTTTTTCGATAACAATAATTTAACTGTAAGTGGATTGTTTTTCTAGTGGAATGTCTAAGTAAACAATTTGGAAAGTGCGTGACACATCTGAAAACCAAATTTCTCTTAACCATCACTAGTTGGAAATATATCTGAATTATTTTGAGCACCCCCTTATAATCTATAGATTTGTATAGACGCTACATAACATGTTAAAATTTAGTTCAGTTATCAAACGAAATGTTTAAACATTAAAAAACAGAAAAGAAATACAAATAAAAAACAAACAGTGTAATATATATTTTTCAAAACATGTTTTTATCAAATGTTCTTTCAATTAATGCGGTTACAGATGCATGATGCGCGTTACAACGTAATAGATTTAATGATGATCTAAATTTCGAGCGCTAAAATAGGCCAACTGGCTATAATATAGCAACAATAATATATTTTTAATACGAAAACTAAAATTAAGAAACATAAATAAAAAAATAGTTTAATTATTTTTAAAATGTGGGATAGATGTGCCAGTAATGGAACGCCTTTCAACAATGGACCGCGTCACAGTTTTTGTTTTATATATATGTAAAAAAAAGTTAAACTTTTATTATTTTTTTCTTAACTTCCCTTTGCATGCTTTATAATCTAGATTATTTTTCTGCACTTTCCATCAAAACAATTAGGAAGCAGAAAATAAAGTTCCACAGTTTCACTGTTTTTCATTGAAAATCTTAATGAACATGATAAGAGATAACTTTACATACTTAATTTATTTCTTCTTTATTTTCTTGTAAAAATTAAATGTTTTTATTTGAATAGTATTTTCATATACCTATGGTCATTTATAAAATTTTAGTTCTTTTTAAGATTTTAGGAGGGGTATCCATTACTGAAGCACAGGGTGTCCATTACTGGGCTTTTGGGTGTTTTGACGTATATCTGTTATTTAAAATTAAATTTCCTTTTCTATTAGAAAATGTAACTATGGGATTAGTTAAATATTGTTGAAAGATTAATATAAAATGTAAAAATGGAATATAAAATACTTTGTGCAAATTTGTCATTATCCAGCAAGCAAATTGTATAAATTCATAATACAATTCATAATACAAGATTTTTTTTTTCTCTTAAAGAGAATGGAAAGGTTACGGTGGAAAAAACCAACTCAACTTTTGAAACGAAACAGAAAATTCTTCGGGTAACATCATTGCCCAACGGCGAGGTAATTTTAACGCTTTTTTCTGAAGCAAAAATTCAGCGGCCGTAATGTCAGACCTTAGCCTTCGGCTAAGGGTCAAAGAGATGGGATGCAGCAATAATAAAATAAAAATAAACTAAAACCTATCTAGGTAAAAGAGGCCCAAAAGTGGACACAATGTAAGTTCAAGGAGGCCTAAAAGGAGGAACTTATAACTACCTCGACCGGTCCCAACGCAGGTCTTGAACATCTATCTCTGAAGTGCAGGAAAGCGTGGGAAATGGCATTTTTTAAAGCAAAGGAAGTATTAATTGTGCATAGAATGCCCTATTGTATAATAAGTTATTGTTAAGACGAATAAAATATATTACATCTGCTGTAGGTAAAGATTGAAATTTGATTCCTCTTTTATAGTCTTAAAAAGCGAAACGGGCTGATTTTGAAGAGCAGCTGTGGAATATGCAGCGAAAGATTTTTGTAATAATTTACAGAAGGCCCCAAAAATTATCACTGTACCAGTAGAGATCGTCTAAGGTGGTCTTAAATAGCGTCTTCATTAATATTTGGAAAATAAATGTTTCACTTATTGTAGCAATAACGATGTACATTGGTGGTAAAAATTAAAAGGAACAAGCATAAAAATTCATGCACTGAAAAAAAAATTTTTGATTACTGTACAGCACTGACATTCCATTTTACAGTATTATGCTGTAAAATTAACAATAACAAGCCATAAATAGGTGGTATTTTAGTAGATTTTTTTTTTTTTTTTTTTTTTTTTTTTTTGCAAAGTTACAGATTTTTGTAGCTTTACAAAAATTAGTTTTGTAGATTTGCTCTTTTTTTTGACAGATAAGATTTTAGTGAACATACAGATTTTTATAATTTTATATCTATAAAATTAAATTTTTTTTATTTTATTTTATGTGCATTATGCATTGACAAGTGTTCCCAAGTCCACTGTTACAAAATACCGGAGAAAAAAAAAGAAAAGAAAAAGAAAGAAAAAAGAAAAAGGCGGAGCAACATGATCGTTAGGTAAAATGCAGTAAAACTTGTGAAAGCGGAAGTTTACTATCAAGAAATCCTATTTTAAACGTAACAAATTCCGACCCCTTATGAATAAACAACTAATTATACCTGCTAGCACAGAATCTTGTGTATGAATTTTTTCTCAAATTTAACAAATTGCCGGCTATGTAATGGATACCTAATAACTTTACTTACTAAGCTTAAATCCTGTCTTAAACGGAATTTCACTACATGACGCTTGAAGTTTCGTCTTAATAAGTTTCACTGTAATAAATAAACACAAAAACTAATTGTAGAATAGTGAAAGCGAAATTGCCAAAAATCGAAACAAATTCCTTTTTAGAGATGTTTCTGATTTTACATATATACAGTCGAGTGATGTACCGTCTGTTGGGACAATGATGTTTTTATGTTAAAAACAGGATTCTGTTTTAAATTAGATAGGTTTCCACATGTTATATTAAATAAAGTACTATAAAACCTATTTAAAAAAAAGAAAAAGAAAGAAAAGAAAAAAGAAAATTCGATAGGGATCGGCAAATAAATCCCTATTAGCAACTATATTTGTACGCTATTCTTTTTAGCGGAATCATAAAATAAATCTATCACAGACTTGTTATTTTATTTATTTATTTATTTTGCTGATTTAACTTTATTAGTTCCATTTGATCTAGACTAATAAATAGAATAGTATGAAGAAAAAAAAAATAGAGTTTGTGCATTTATAAAAATCGTGATTTTTTAAGTACCGCGCAGCGGTTACGAATGACGGATCTGGAAACTCCTAAAAATCTGGACAACTGGATAAACTGTAGACTATAAAAAAAAAAAAAAAAAAAAAAAAAAAAAAAAAAAAATCTGTAATAGTGTCTGTACAGATAAAAATTTACAGATATCTGTGTACTGACTAAACTTTTATTTGTACTCTAAACAGAAAACGATGTAAATCTACAGAAATCTGCATGCTTACTAAACACTGAACAGAAAAAGAGGTCACAAAAGGAAGTAAGTCTACAAAATTAGTTTTTGTAAAAAATGTCTACTACAATTACAGTAATCTTACTAAAACCTTATCTGTAACCAGGGTTGCAGTTACATAAAAAATTCTAGGCATTCCAGTTTCCTAAAACATTTTTAATAATCTTACAGATTTGTTGATTTACGGCGCAAACATGTATTTGTTACATGAATGTTTGTCCTATCATGGATGTTATATCCTAGTGTTGCTATCAGTCTTAATTTACGCGAGATGTTCCGATTTTTCTCGCACGCCATAAACTCCCAATTTTTCAGTGTACACTTATTATTATTATTTTGTATCATGACATTCGTTAGTCTGCATCAAATGGTAATTTATGCTGTAAACGTGTTAAAACAGAGCCAGTCTCTAATGGAAAATTTTAAGATTACACCGGAAGGAATCTACCAGCTCAGATGGAAGTCTGTCTTAAGGGTGTATTTCGATTCAAACTGCTTATTTTCCGATTTATTTTTGAATTCATTTTTGCTCTCAAATGCACCAAAATTTAAAAATCTCTTATTTGGAAAGTACACAAGGTTCCGTGATTGTCGATTCTTTGATAAATGCAGAAAATATTGTAAAAAAGCAATCAAAAACGGCATTTCGAACCGATTTTCCCGAAGCAAGAGATCTGGGAACGAAAATAAGGGTCATACTGTTAAGGTAATTGTTTATAAATCAAATTCTAATGAATTGAGCGTAAAATGACCTCACACGGCACCTCATACGTCCCTTCAAGAATACCATCAGCAAATTTCATGTTTCTATATTTATAAATGTGTCTGAAATTGTATCGGAAAATTTCGAGCTGTTGAAGGTGGAAAAGCGTTTTTTCGAATACACCCTTAAAGTCCAAACAGATCTGACCACTTTTTTCCGTTCGGTGTCGGCTCGTTTGTTGTGGCTAAACGGTGTTTTTGATCTTTAATGAAGAAAAAGGGAAGGGAAATGAAGGAAAGGGACGGTTGTAAGGAAAAAGAATAATCTTTCCGTCAAGTAGGGTGGATTGCTTATCTCCCGATTCTTTTGTTCTCTCCCCTCTGTTCTATTGTGAAGAAACCGCAAATGGGTCCTATACAAAAGACTCTTCCCAGAATTCAGTCGAACTAAAAGTATTGCAATTTGAATGCAGCCTAAATCTCTTCACTACAGAATTTTGTTTCGTTCCCTAGTGCTTCAGTTCCACAGACTTTTTTTGCGTAAGATTATTTAAGATAATCTAAGATCTCTGTATTTATTTAATACAGGAAAACCTATGGAAGGCGGAATATCAGATACGGGTAAAATATCGTTGGAAACAGATTTTCATCTTAGTAGGGAAATTTGTATGATTTTCTTTTCATCGAGATCATGAACTTTTCACGTTTTAAAAAGGATTCCATTACAGACATGTTCCGTTTTTTACAGGGTTTACTATATTTTACGTCCCGATATAAAAGCCACTGTACCGCTTTTTTTTTTTTTTTTTTTGTGTGTGTGTGTGTGTGTGTGTGTGTGTGTGTGTGTGTGTGTGTGGGTCACATGTGTAGTGATATTTACAAGAACATTCGGTTTATTTGTCCTTTCTATTGAAATATGTGTAAAACAGCATGTAACTTCTTTCGCATAATTCTGTCTGTGATTCCTACTAAATAAAATCGATAAAGATGCTAGAGGTCTGCACGGGCCGGACCGGCGGAATGGTTCAAAATTTTCTAACGGCCCGGGCCCGGCCAGCTCGTTTATATTTTTACAGTTCTAGACCTGGGCGGCCGGGCCGATAAAAAAAAATTTGGCCTGTTTTCACTGATTTTTGTACGGGCCGGGCCGAACCTAGAAATTTAAAAATATAAACGAGCTGGCCCGGGCCGAACTTTTGAGCTATACAACGGGCCGGGCCGAGCCCGGGAATTCCGGCCCGTGCAGACCTCTAAAAGATGCAGCCAGTTTAAATTCAGATAACTTTAGAGTTTGAACAGTTTGATTAAACAAATTCATTGCTTAACCAAGTGTCGAATAACCAAAAATTCACTGTTTTATTTCTGCAGTTTTAAGAATTTATAATATTTATCAAAAATCAGAAAACTAATTATTGTAGAAAAACAGGGAAGTTTCAACAATTAAAAAAAAAAAAGTTGATATTGAATACATTTTTTGAATGAAATATTTTGTACAACACATGATTAAATTTCTCTTAAACATTGAAAAAAAAAAATCGAAGCATTAACAAATTCTATGCATTTTTCCCCCTTAAAAATATAAATGCTATCTGTATGTTCCCGACAACTATAAATTCTAGTTTTTCTTAGAAAAAAAATAAATAAAAAGAAAAACATTTAAATATATTCCCGACAGTTATAAACTGTTGTTTTTCTTGGGAAAAAAAATAAATAAAAAGAGAAACGTTTTAATATATTCCCGACAACTATAAACTCTAGTTTTTCTTGGAAAAAAAAAACTTTCAAATATGTTCCCGACAGTTATAAACTCTTTTTTGTTTTCCAAGAAAAACTAAAGAAAAAGAAAAACTTTTTAATATATTCCCGACAACTATAAACTCTAGTTTTCCTTGGGAAAAAAAAAAAAAAAAAAAAAAAAACTTTTAAATATATTCCCGACAACTATAAACTCTAGCTTTTCTTGGGGGGGGGGGGGACTTTTAAATAAATTTTCGACAATTATAAACTCTAGCTTTTATTGGAAAAAAAGAAAAAAAAACTTTTAAAATTTGAACTTAAATGATCAAAATGAGAGCAAAATTTTTATTTTACAAAAAAAAAAAAAAAAAAAGAAAATGATTTTAAATTCTACGGAATGACACAGGGCCCTACGACCACAGGAGGACCAAACAGGCGAGGGGTCGTCAGTGGTTATGCCGGTCCTGCAATAAAACTCGCAACACTCGTTGCACCTGACGAAGGCTAAAGAGACTGATCTCATTATCAGGTGATATGTGTTGACTATAACGGTAAAAACTTTCTCCAAACGATACTTTTTTATAAATTCTTCAAATATCTTCAAGTGCAAGCGACCGCATCCTTATATCATCAGCCGTGCGATAAAAAAAATTCTATCATAGAGAAGAGACGATACCTTGCGTGCTCACGAAACGTTATAAGTTCAAGGCCGTTCAATAATTTCAGCGCCAAGCCATTGCGTACCGAAAACTGGTTAAGGTCGCTGGGGCCCCAGAAAGGGGAAAATGGGGCCCCACAGGAACTCTTTTTTTACTTTTTTTTTTTTTTAACTTGACCGCGAATTTTTTTTTTTTTAACTCCTCTCTCTCACTAGTTTTTTTAATATATTTTTTTTTCAACAACCTTTTTTTGAGGTCCCCACCTGCTTCTTTTGGGTTCGTTCAACTAGCACATAAAAGGTCAATGTTGGCAAATGACCTAAATCTTGCGACTGGGGAAAAAGGGGGCGTCCTTAAGGAGGAGGGGGGCCTTAAAGGGGTGGGTTGCTTCACAATGGAATAACGCTGTTATACCGTATTGTTAGGTTAGGGGTTGAGGAGCTCTCGCTCTCTTTTTTATTTCTTTTTTCTTTTTTTGAACTTTTGAAATTGCCGTACGTAAGAGATGCGGAAGTGTTGTATTTCTGTAGAATTGACAGTGGGTTAAAAAATATTGGATTTCTTTCATTTTTGAAGTTGTTTTTTCTTTTCTTTTCTTTCTTAAGGTTTCTGATTTTCTCTGATATTTTTTACAGTTATAGTGTATTATGATTTAGTGCGTTAGAGTCTAAATTATAATTTAATAAAGACGGCTCATAGGATGTAACTTCGATATTAAACATTTACAGTGCAACCTCGATTATCCGATCTAATTGGCACTGCTAGCAAATCGGATATCGGAAATCTCGGTAAATAGAAATTGTGTATAAAAACTCGCTGCACTCGAAAATTTAACATTAGAATAAAAAACGGTAAAACGTTTTTTTTTTTTTAATGATAAAAACAAATATATATAAAGTTATATTTTACAGTTCGACAAATTTAAAAAGAAAATCAACTATTAGTAGTAATTTATAAAATGAAAATTGGAATTTTTTGAACATTTGAAAATAAAATTTTAAAAGAAACATTTTTAAAAATAAAACAAATCTCAAGATTTTTTTTTTTTTAATTTAACGACATTAGTTTGTTAAATTTATATTATTTTGTTAAAAAAGTTTGTTTACCTTCATTGAAAAAATATAGATTTTTTATGAGTGGCTGTTCGATCATGCCAACTTTAGAGCAAATGATTTTTGTGATTTTAGCGTAACAGCGCTTTTTTGATCCAAATATTTTATTGTAGTTGTTATTACTTGTCAACTACAGTGTGACTTGCAGTCCTTAAATCCACAAGAGCCTGTAAGATATACAGTAATCAAAAAGTGTGGTCATTTTCAATTCTCATTTCACACACACACACAAATAATAATAATAATAATAATAATAATAATAATAATAATAATAATAATAATAATAATCAGGTTTCGTTATTAGCTTGATTAACAGAAATCTCGATTACTCAAGGTCCTACTATACTTTTTTTTTCACATCCATATAGATATTGCTACTCGTGAAAACGAAACGATTCAACTCATCGCCATCTGATTGTACACACTGTTATGGTGATATGCTTATCATAAGGGGTGGGGAATTTTTCAAATATCTTACCAGCCATGGATTTATTTCACCAGCCTGCAAGATACAACACGCATGCAGTTGAAAATAGTTTTGACAAAATCGCACATGAAATTACTATTACTACAATACATTTTCGTAATTCTTTTTTCCCTATAAAATTAAGAAATATATGCAACAGAGGTAAGCTTAATATAAGATAGAACTATAGTATCATATTTACACTGTAATAATTTGAAAAGTTAAAATATCTAGATTGAAAAAGTGTCTCTGATAATGTTTCTATTGCCTACAGTTTTTCAAAAATTAAAAATGCACTCGCCTTGCCAGAAAATCCACTCGCCACTGGCGAGCAAAATGATGTATTTCCCCATTCCTGCTTATCATATTTCATGTATTCAAGTTTTTTTGCCATAAACTAATACTACTATAGTATATCATAAAAAAAAATTAAAATGCGCTTTAACTTTAATTTAATTTTACTCACAGTTCGTGCCCTTTTAACACATAAAATATTAAATTAAGCATAGGTTTTAGAAATATTTTGCGAACTAAGAAAAAGAGTGACAGACATCCTTTAAGAAGAGAACACAGAAAAAAAGAAGTTAAAAATATTAATTTCCCCAAGAGATATTTTAAATATACGAATGACATCAAACATCCATAAACTTAATATTAAGGAGGAGAATTCCGAAGCTGGGTGATCAGCCCCCTTAAGGGTGTATTCGAAAAAATATTTCCACCTCCAACAGCTAGAAATTTCCTGATACATTTTTAGACTCATTTTTGAAAGTAAAAACATGAAACTTGCTGAGGGGATTTTTGAAGAGACGTATAAGAGGTCGTGTGGTTTCGTTTTTCGCTCCATTCATTAGAACTTGATTTATAAACAATTTTTTTCCCAGTATGACCATTTTTTTTTTCTTCCCAAGTCTCCCTCTTCGGAAAATTCGGTTCAAAGTAGCCACTTTGACAGCATTTTTTGTAATATTTTCTTCCTTTATCAAAAAATCGACAGGCACAGCATATTATGTAGCTTCTAAATAAGAGAATTCGTTAGTTTGATGCATTTTAGAGCAAAGGTGAATGTAAAAAAGGATCAGAAAATGAGCAATTTAGATTACAATACACCCTTAAGGGTGTATTCGAAAAAACGCTTTTCCACCTTCAATAGCTCGAAATTTTCCGATTCAATTTCAGACATATTTTTAAAAGTAGAAACATGAAACTTGCTGAGGGGATTCTTGAAGGGACGTATGAGGTGCTGTGTGATGTCATTTTACGCCCAATTCATTAGAATTTGATTTATAAACATTTACCTTCTCAGTATGACCCTTTTTTTCGTTCCCATATCTCCCGGTTCGAAATGCCGTTTTTGATTGCTTTTTTTGCAATATTTTCTGAATTTATCAAAGAATTGACAATCACGGCACCTTGTGTACGTTCCAAATACGAGATTTTGAAAGTTTGGTGCATTTGAGAGCAAAAATAAATTCAAAAATAAATCGGAAAATAAGCAGTTTGAATCGAAATACACCCTTAACCCATCAGAAGGACATGAAACTCTTGCAAATAATACTGAAATATAAAGTTCCTGCTCGCATACGAAATCATCTTTCAAAGGCCTCTTGAGAGCGGCATCTCCGGGATACATCTCCGCCTCCAAATACAAATCGCATCCTGCTCTCTCTGGTCATTTACCCCGAATGTCTCTTTTGGAAGGCAACCGCAATTTACCTGATATCAACGAATGCTAGCGTAACAATTAAAAAAAATGAAAAAGGTCCAGGTATTTATTTTCAAATAAGTTGTTCGATTGTGATTATCAATAATTTATAATAATATTTTATTGAATAATCAATATACACAAACTATTTATTAATATCATTAGGGATCGTTCAAGTATTACGTAAGCAGTAAGGTAGGGTGGGGGAGGGGGCTCCAATATCTGTTTATTTTTCCTGACAAGGGAAGGGGGGTGGGCCACCAATATTGTAATTGTTAAAAAAAAAAAAAAAAAAAAAAAAAAAAAAAAAAAAAAAATCAGAGATATACCCTAGAGAATATACGTCATAGTGTTTGTAAGAAATAAAATGTATATGGTATTCCTCAAAAAAAAATCTAGAAGGTATACGGCGTATACCGCCGTAAATCCTCTACTACATCTCTGGTGGTCACGACAATTCTTACGTAAACATTACATAACAAACCAACAATAGTTTGGCAAAAAAAAAAAAAAAAAAAAAAAAAAAAAGATGATGGGGATCAGGACTGAAACTGCCCTTGTATGCATGCACCCGGAGCAAACACTGATTTTAGCGCTCTCCCCCTCACCCTTTGCAAGATATATTTACAAAGCGAATTTTACTAACTTTTAATAATCGAGTTATTTTAAAAGTCAAAATATGTAATCATAATGTGTGTAATATTATACTACGTAATCTGCTTTGACAAATATCAATTCATTAAAATCTTGAATAGAGAATCGAAACTAATAATAATAATAATAATAATAATAATAATAATAATAATAATAATAATAATAATCGCTTTACACAGATTTCTATGAATAGTAACTTCTCTTCTTTTCTCTATCATTCTCCACCATACTTCATTTTTTAAAACCACCTTGCTATTTTTATCTCTAAATCAGGAACATCATTTCAAATTTTGTTTTGACTGTGGCAAAATATTTTTATTGGACATAGAGCAAATTCATATTTTAACTTATCGTATCTTTAATTTTCACACTTATCTTCAAAATGTTTTATTTACATGCCCTAATTAATCTATTGGCAAAAACAAATGAAAAATTTTATCTAACAATATATCATTAAAGAAATATTTAATGGCTAAAAAAAACTAGTCGTTGGGGGCCACCGTAATACTTACCCATCATGGATATGTATATGAAAATAAAACATGTGAAACTATTTATACAATGCATTGCAATTCATAAACAAAATTTAAATATTGTTAACATACTTAGTAATGCTATATTAAAGAACTGCTGATGTACCAATTTCGACAAATTATATAAAATGCCAAACTACTCAAGTAGTACCGAACTGCGTAAAAGAAACATCCTTATAACTCCAAAAATAATAACTCTATTAACTAACAATTAACTGCGTCGGATTAAGCGTCTCATTTCCAATTAAAATATACTTCTGAATTGAAATTTGAATGAAATACAGGGTCATGAAAAATCGAAGAATGTGGAAAACAAGATTACAAATATCTCGGTAACTAATAATCCGATCGACTTCGTTCTATATGCAAAATGTGTGTTATTTTATTGCCTTTTACGTCCATTCCTTAGAACAAAAAAATTCGAAAATTTTTACATACCTTTCATCAGAACGAATTTTTCGAGAGTCCGAAAAAATAGTTCCGGATAATTGAGTTTGCTGATATTAAATAGGGTTCGTCTCATTCTTACATACTAACTAAATACAAAATTTCAAGTCTCTATCTCAATTTGTTCGGGAGATAGAGCGTTTACAGACAGACAGACTGACAGACGGACAGACACACGGACGGCAAAATTTTTTTTCTAAAAATATGTTTTTCGGAATCTCCAGTGTCTAAAACGTGTAAATCCGTCAAAATTTTTTTTTCGATTTTCAAAACGATTGCAAGACTTACCCTATACTACGTATGATGGGTAAGTAAATACAATCTTAAATACTGCTGCATCCGTTTACATCACTATTTGTATATTTAAAAAGTTCGAATCTAATTCACTTTATTTATTGACTTCCCCCGTGAACTTTCAAATAAGGCATCAACTAAAAAGTTTATGAAATCGACCTGAAAATTGACAGTGCTGCCATCTATTGTCAATAAAAGTAATTTATTATTGATTTTTAATAATTCTCCAAACATACTATAAAAACAACAAACTAAATCTACCAATTTTTTAAAGTAATATATTAAGAATTTTTTTTACAGCTAATGAGAATAGTATTTGAAGACATCGGTATAATTTTTAAATATATAAAAATTAAAATCAACCAGATATTATGAAAAATTTTAACCAGTAAATGCTAGGAGACCCGGAAATCTTTATCAAGCTTCATACAAAAATATTTCTTTCCAGAATTTTTATTTGATGAATCTAATTAACTTATCATAGGCGTAACCAGCCTTTTGACCGGGAGGTTCCCAATTTTTTTAATCTGAACATGTTGGGTACAAACAATATCTCATGTAGTAAAACCTAATAAAATGGAACTCCATAAAACCTATCGAATTTCCGTTTTAACCAGGTTTATATTTGCGGAAGGTATAATTGTGTGGTACATCTTTTAAAAAGTACCCAAACGCAATTTTTCATTGCGTGAAGAAGGATGAGAGGTTGCTCAAAATTAAATCTGATGGATAAGAAAAAGATGTATAAACATAGATAAAACATGATAGATATAAAACAAAGGTATCCGTAAACATAAATCTATAATTATCACAAATTTTCATTTCAAACAGTAATGAAATACTTAAATAAATAAACACGACTTTAATTCCCCCGTCATTTTGATCAAAGTAGCATTAAAATAACTTGTAGTATGCAATTTAAAGTGGAAATTAGTTCTTTCAATATTTTTTACACATAAAAAAATAAAATTTTCCGGTTTAAAAAAAAAAAAAAAAAAAAATGGAGCCCGTACGAATGACAAAATAGGGCCACAAAAAACGAAATTTAACGAACAAACCAACCAAACTCCTTATTTGAATTTTGCATAGCATTACTTCTCATTTTCAAAGGAAGCAGATTTGTACAATCATCCACTAGAAATGAGTTCGGGCTCGTTTTTCGGGGCCCGGGCCCGCCCGAGCCCGGCACCAAAAGTATACAGAATAAAATTGTATGGTATTTAAAAATTGTTTCAAAAGTAATATTTCATTTTAAAAAAACTTCTTACATAGATATAATCTTTAAATGAAAATTTAAATTCAATTCCATCAAAATCTGTATAAAATAAAAATATACTTTATACTTAAAAGGATTCTCATATTTTTTCCTTCTTTAACAAGCAAACTTGATGGACACGTTTGTGTTTACTGAATAAATGCATGAAAATTTCAGAAATAGCTATTTGTAAACTGGTGAATCGAACAAGTTCTTCAATTTTCTGTAAAAAGTATACATATTTCATTATAATGGATTATTTTCTAATAACTATCTTCCATGATTGACATGTACCTGTAAATCAACGTAAATTAGAAAAAAAATTCGACATTGTTATTTTAAAGGTCCTATGCTTTAATAAGAAAAAAGGAAACACTGATCGATTGCTTTCTGTTGGAATAACATCGTAATAATTTTTACTTACGAAGGAAAGTGACTTCGAAAAGGAACAGCATCCTCAGCATGAGTAGAAATCATGATGACGATTACATACACAATAGAGCTGTTGTAAACCGTACGTATTCGTTACTAAGAAACGGGTATTCTCTAAAATACGAAATACCGAATCGTTATTTAGAAATACCACTCGTTAGCCGTTATCGGAGTCCATATGCAACCGAACAAAGAGGAACTAACTTCAAACACTGCTTAAGTTTGTATAATTCATGGTTTCTCGCGAGTCCGCCTCAACAAGTATATTAAGGTACATATTTAAAAAAAAATATTAATTGTGTATTTGAATAGAAATGTCCACTACTTAGAGTGAAACCAGTGAAACATGCGATAACGGAAAGTAGCATTGATCGCGTTCTCAAAAACGTTTTACCCTGCTTAACATCGCAAAATTTTCCTAACATATTCATAGACCCAATCTAATGCATGAAATCATAAAATTGGCACTGATGGCCATAGAAGTGATATCAAATCGAATAGCATTTCGTATTGAAGATCAAGTTATATAATAATTTTATATGGTGACCAGCGTGCGAAGACAAAATTGCGCCCGGGGCAAATTTACAATTTGGCGCCCCCCCCCTCCCAAATTTGTCTTGTAATAGGCCAAAAATGACGTTATAAATTTTGCGCCTCCTAAATTTCCGCACCCGGGGCGGTCGCCCCTTCGACCCCCTTTCGCACGACGCTGATGGGGATCCTTCAAACACAATTCTTTCCAGAAATACTTCATCATTCTTTAATTACAGCTATAACGAATATTTTATTCTACTATGAGCTTCCATTCTTTTTATAGTGGAATTATAAGGAAATTTTAATAGATTAAATGCATAATTAAAACAAAAATAGTTTAATTAAACTCTTAAATGATAAACACGCGTTGTTTTTCTTTTGCTTAGATCGATGGCTCTTTTTTAAATCGAAATATTAATACATAATATGTAATCTCAAAAAAAGCGCAATTATTTTAAGTTTTAAAAATACATATAAAACTTCATATCTGTAAGGTAAATAGTACATTCCCTAAACGATCTCAAAACAATCGTTCTTCTAAAGGCTTTTTTTTCTGCTTCAAAAACTCCCTCCAAATTCACACTTAACGTATTCGGCAAAAGAACGGATGCTGAAATAATAAAACGCATTTCTATCTTTCTTCTTCCTAATACCTAAACAACTAAATGAAGTACCCGTATGTGATAATAACTTATACCGAGTCTAAAGTCCGGAAAACTAACTCTCATTTTGCAGACAATCGGGCTCCGTATAAATCCCGAAATGAAGGTAGTGTTTGAAATTCGTTTCATTCAGTTTTTCAGCAGCAACGAGTATTCAAAGAAACGATTTGGTAGTTTGTGTTAGAGGTAGTATTAGTAATCAGTCGTATTATTGCAATTATTTATTAACGAATACATCCGGTTTGCAACAGCTCTAAATACCTATAATTCTATTTCTCGTTCTATTTGTATTAGTTATTCTCCAATCTCAAATGATTTGGATTTCATATGGGATTTCATTTCATTTACTTATTTTATTATGACAAGAAAAAAAAAGAAATAAGAAGTGGATATATTTTTTATAAAGCAAATGATAATTAAATGATAAATCAAAATGTGATTCAAAATATATATCAGAATATCAAAATATATAAGTCACACAGATTTCATTCACATATGAAGAAATTGAAATGTTTTTCATTTTCTTATAAATGCATAAAATGATTTAGAAATGTTATTAATCATTTTACGATAATTTTTAAGACTTGACAAACACAGAAATGTCATCATGAGGGAGAAATTAGCAGTCGCGTACGGAAACTTAGTTTAAAATGCCGAATTTCATAGAATGTTTGACACTTTTCATTTCGTAGATTTTTCAAAAAAATTTTCAATCTCATAATTTCCGAATAAGTACACTTGCAAATTTCTCGAGAATAAAATTGCTTTCACAAATGTGGCAGATGTTACCTCATTTTGATTTGAGTAGACCTTTTACAGAATCAGAAAGATTCGCAATATTGAACAAGGGGGGGGGGGGGGGGAATAAGGATTTAAGGTATGTTTATTTTTTTTAAGTAATTTTTAGAATATTTTTGCAACAGCGCGTGTGTGTGTGGGGGGGGGGGGGGGGGCGTCATGAATCCGTGGCCTCACCGTTAAACCCGCTATTGAGTTACGCATATGAAAATATGAGTTCCACCCTGCATCCCCTCCCATTACTCATTTTTAATTATAGCTCTGTGTACAATTAGGCATTGCATTTTAATAAGGGGCGTAGCTAAGAGGGTGTTATGGGCGGCTCAGCCCCCCTAAAACATTTTGAGCCTACCCCCCCCCCCCCCCGAAAATATTCCTAGGTCACTAAATGAATTTATGTTCCAAAAACCGAAATGAAATTCTATTTAAAAATCTAATTTAGTTTTGTGGACCTGTCACAGTTTTGAAAAAATACTAAATTGTAACTAAAACAAGTATTTCAACACTTACTCATTCTACTTGCACTTATGAAGCCAACATGATGTTTAATACTGCACTAGTTATGCGGTCTAATCTTCCATAATCCTAGTCTTTTCTTAGGATAAAATGAAGTTATTACAACAGTTTAATCAGAAACATAGTAACTAAACTACAGTATAAATATGCAGTAATTTATCTTTCTGCATCACAGAGAGAGAGAAAAAAATATATGAGTCATCCCACTACATTTTCTTGGCCCTCCCCCCTCCTCCAATCCCTAATTATTGACTTTTCGCTAAGGCCCTGGTTTTAATATTCTATTTGCATTTTTTAAATAAAAGTTCGAAATTTCAATAAATGTAACTTTTACCGATAGATGGCAGCACTAACTAATACGAATTCTAATGAAAATCACTAATCACAGGCGATAAATCAATAAACTAAAAAACTTTGTAAAATCACCATAAAATGAAAAATTAAGCAGGACGCCTTTCAAACTACAACAATAACAGCATGGTGATTTTACAAAGTTTTTTAGTTTATTTATTAATAGGAATTCTTCCAAAGATTATTCTATACGATGTATGCCGTATGCTCGATGACTGCGAATACCCAGTTTCTGAACAGTAACGACTAACGAAACGAATACTTTTTAACGGGTAGAGATTTCTAAATCAACGTTACCATACGGGTATTCATTTTATTGTTATTTTCACAGCACTAATACACAATAGGGGGGATCGAAATTTTTTTTTTCACTGTGTCAAAACCTACCTATGCGGAAAAGATGTTCTCTTGGATGGAGATTAAGGGAAAAATAATCAAAAAAATTAATTTTAAATTTTAATACTGCCACAATGAGGTTGAATTTCGAAAAAAAGTGAAAAAAGACCTAATTTTGGCTAGATTATTTTTTATTCAAAATAGTAGTTTAAAAAGTTATCCAAAACCTACCTATGCGTAAAAGATGTTATATTATATGCTGAGTATGAGAAAAATAATATAAAAAATTATTTTCAAAATTTAAATCTACCGCAATGTGGCTCAAATTTATGTATTTGAGCGTTTTTACGGGAAAAAATCAACTTTTGTTTTGTAAAATAAAATATGAATTTTAGACATTTTTAACATTTATTACAATGAGGGGATAATTAATTGATTACAAGATAAAAACTTTAGTTTCTTATTTAACAGCTTCATTAGTATTAAATCAAGAAAAATCGTCAACATTTCAATTGGCGATAATGACGTTCGGTATTGAAAATCGACATGAGATTTTGTAATTCAATTCATTTTTTATAAAACTGTCTCTTATGTATGGTTCATACACAGCAGAAATACTTCCGTGACTCTTTTGATTATTAGTTTTGTAGAATGATAGTTGCGCGAATAGATATTATTGATAGTAGATGTTATTGCCACTGAAATGATTTCTGGATTTACATATTGCTTCTGAAATCATGTCGTTACTAAATCCGCCAGTTAGTGGAGGTTCGACACATTTTCCTATTTAATTAAATCTATGAAATCCGTCGCAAAAGGTCAAAAAGTTGGTAAATGGAAAATATAGATAGTTTTTATGTAATGATTAGGATTACAGCAGACCATTTGATTTTACTCGCGCGTTTTTAGAATTCATATACTGACATAAATAAAAATACAAAAAGCTTCTAACATGCTGCGAATAATCTTTCTATTTCACCAGTGAAACATTTGTGCCCAGCCGCGGTTCCATCCACGCTGCAAAAAGATGACATAGTGGAACTTCATTGGTGTGTAACTAGCACAAAAAACATTGTAGTGGACGCTTGAAGATCAGTCCCATATTTCGAATAACACATCCTTTAACATCTATGTTAACAGATATTACGTCACAACCGATAGCAACCAACTTTGTTACATGTATATTATTGTTAACACATGACAAAAAAATGTACGTCGTTTTTTCAAATTGTTTGGCACTCTCCCGGAATTTATAAATATGTGGCCGATGTATTCGGAACCCAGTTCTTTTTTCAAGCTCAAGTCTGCTTCTATTATGATTTTCCTTCTGTTGTTTTCTAGTGATGCAGTCAGTCTTTACACCTTAATAAATAAAAGTTTAAAGAAAATGGCCATGGTCATAATCTTTTACAAATGACTAAAGAGAATGACTAAAACGATGGAGTGGACTTTGGTTTGTTTTCTCATGCCGATTTTTTTCTGTCAGTAGCATTCGACTCATAGTTTTGTGAGGTAATGCCCACGTCTTGAAGTGCACCAGACACGATGGCAGAACCTGCTTGGTCGGAAGTGCCCAAACTGTCCAATATTCTGATGATGTGACACCTAGCTCGGCAGCATTTTGGCTTTTCAATGATAGCTGATGATGTAAAAAAGTGAGTTTGTTCTCAATACGTCGGTTTAGTTTACACTCAATATTCATATTCATATTCAAATCTATTGAACTGAAAAAAATAGGCAGTATTTTCGGAAATGGTCCAAAAGGCTGTAGTAGCTTTCAGTATCTTATTTTGTTTTACTGGAATTAAGAAGAGCGCAATATTTGTCGTTAAACAGTTTAATTTTTCTTAAAAGGCTGCTATGGTAAGTTATTGAGATTGAATCCCATTTACAGGTCACTAGTAACTTATTAGCAACTCCTTCTCACTGGCAGGAAATAAATATATGTTGACCGATTCCTTTCTTCGGTTATCCTTTAAATACCAATATGTAAATTTTATAACTTTTTGTATTAGGGAGCATATTTACTGGCATATCAAAGCTAGACCCAAATAGGGTGTAATTCATATCTCTCTCTCTCTCTTTTTTTTTTTTTTTAACAACGCCATGGTACAGTAATATTCAAGGTACACTAAGCTACACAATACACAAGCAGACAAATTCTAACTGAAAAAACTGGAACTGCCAGTTTTTCGAAACTTTAAATTACTTGCAGGAGTATTAAATTTCGAAATTAGTCTTATTTATATATATATTTATTTATTTTTACTTAATATCCACGCAATATAATATTTCTTACGCAAAGGTAGGTTTTGATTGATATTAAAATGTTTATTTTGCGTCAAAATTAAATCTAACCAAATTTAGATCTTTTTCCGTTTTTTCAATATTTTATCGAATTTTCAACTTTTTTGTGGCAGTATTAAATTTTGAATTTATTACTTATTATTGTTTTTTACTTAACCTCCATACGATATAACATCTTTTCCGCATTGTTGGATTTAAAAAAAATATTAAAGTAATTAGTTTTTGACAAAAATAACCTAACCAAAATTCGGTCTTTTTTCAATTTTTTTCGAAATTTCAACCCTTTTGTGGCAGTATTAAATTTTAAAATTAATTTTTTTTATTATTTTTCCCTTAATCTCTATACAATAGAACATCTTTTCCGCATAGGTAGATTTTGATTAATGTTAATTTTTTTTTCGCCATAGACAATCGATCCACCCTAATACACAATTACTAAAGTTATTTTCATAAGAAAAACTACTATGATTCATGTACTATCGAATATTAAATAATTTGCAAACCTCCAGCTCAGGGCCGTAGCTAGAAGTGAACAATAGGGGGGGGGGGGCTCAAGTGAATGTAGGGGGGGGGGGGCTCAAGAGAATGTAAGGGGGGCTCATAATTTTTTTTCTCTCGCATTGCCACAGAAAGATAAAGTAACGCATATTCATATTGTAGCTACTATGTTTCTTATTAAAAAGTGTTCTAATAACTTCATTTTATACTAAGAAAATTATAGGATGATGAAAATTTTGAGTGTATAGCTGATCAAAATTAAACATCATGCTAGCTTCATATGTACAAAGAAGATGAGGGAGTGTTGAAACACTTATTTTAGATACAATTTAGTAAGCCTGCAAAATTGTGAAAGGTTCTCAAAACTAACGTAGATTTTTGAACAGAATTTCATTTGAATTTTCGGAACAGAAATTCATTGAGTGACCTTGGAATCTTTTCCAGGGGGGGGGGGGGAGGGGCTCAAAATATTTTAGGGGGGCTGAGCCGCCCATAGCACCCCCTTAGCTACGGCCCTGCGTCCAGCTATTCTTATCTACCAAAAACAGAAGAAAATATTATCTTCGCGTTATGTAACTAATTACAGTCAAACCTCGTTAACATGAACACGCTTAACATTAACATGAAATACTTTTAACATGAACTGTTTTCACAATCCCCCATAAAAACGAAAACAAAGATTTGGTAATGATAACATGAATTACTGTTAACATGAACAAAATTTTGTTTCCCCTTGAGGTTCATGTGAACGAAGTTTGACTGTAATAAATAAATAAACGATCCGATTAAAAATATATCTTCTGCTAAAAAAAAGCCAACTAAAAGCAAATTCATTGTTGCGTTTGTTTTGATTGGTGCCATATAAATAGATCGTCGCCGGAAATTCCGTAGACATGAATCTGTAATTATCACAAATTTTCATTTCAAACAGCAATGAAATACTAAAATAAATAATCAAGCATTCAGTTCTCCCGTCATTTTGATAAAAAAAAAAATTAAGTGAGTCGAAAAGGAATAAGTATGCAATTTTAAGTGGAAAAAGTTCTTTCAATCTTTTCTACACATGAATAAATAAAATTTTCCGGCTTTAGAAAAAATGAGCCCAGACCCACCCGAGCCCGAAGACTAGAATAAAAATAAGTCCGAGTCCTTGTCATCTCTGCCATCCTCCGTTCTCCAGGCTAATTACATGGTGGAATTATCGTTTCACATCTGTATTTTCTTTCAATTTTTTTTTGCTCCTATCTAGCCTTTAGATTACAAAAGCAAAGATATAAATAGTTTCTATCCTTTAGAGATTTTACATTTTCGAGAATTTACGCTAATTTTTTATGGAATTGCAAAAACATGCATGAAAAAGAGCGGCGTTAAAAAAAAACTTCCATAAACAAAAGACATCAAATTGGGATTATAAAACCCACTTTTTGACTTACTGCGATTAATACAGATTCTAGTAAATATTCTAGTTTTAAAAAAGATGAACAAAATAATTTTCTTAAAAATAAAAAAAAATAAAAGAATCTGGGTCTCTTCTTTTATCACATTTCAAAACCTAGACTGTTAGTTTTGATTAATTAATTGAACTAACTTTGCTTTCATTTTTCTTTTATAAATTTTGATTTTTTTAAAATAATCAATCTTAGATCTGCGTGAGGGGGGGGGTGCCCGGGCACCCAAAGCACCCCCCTCCCCTGGTTACGCGCATGCTTATTTATTTGAATTATTTCTGTGTGATCTACATTTAACGTATTTTATGAAGGAATTTCTGGATGTAATCGACATTCAATAATTTGATCGAAGTCAAATCGAGGAACTGAAATAGCATTTAAAATAGCTCAGAATGAAGATTGTTTGAAGAACTACTAAAACAACTTTTTAAAAAATAATTTTTTAAATACTTTTGACGATAGCTAAGGATTGGAGATGTATATCATTAAATTTGATATCTGATACTTATTTCCAAAATATCATGATGTTTGATATTTTTATATATTTGTTATTTATTTTCAAAGTATCATGATATTTGATATTTTCATATGTTTGTTATTTATTTTCAAAATATCATGATTGATATTTTTATATATTTGTTATTTATTTTCAAAGTATCATGATATTTGATATTTTCATATGTTTGTTATTTATTTTCAAAATATCATGATTGATATTTTTATATATTTGTCATTTATTTTCAAAGTATCGTGATATTTGATATTATTATATTTGTTATTTATTTTTAAAATATCGTGATTGATATTTTTATATATTTGTCATTTATTTTCAAAGTATCGTGATAATTGATATTATTATATATTTGTTATTTATTTTCAAAGTATCATAATAGTTAACAGTTTCATATATTTTATGTTTATTTTCAAAATATCGCTGAGCATGAATAAAATGTAATACCTGATAAAAAATATGATACCTGATATTTATTTCCAAATTATCATGATGTTTGATATTTTTATATATTTGTTATTTATTTTCAAAACATCATGATGCTTGAAAGTTTCCTATATTTTATATATTTTTCAAAATATAACATCACTGAGTATGAATAAAATCATAACGTTTGATATTTTTATATATCTGTTATTTATTTTCAAAGTATCATGCTATTTGATATTTTTGTGTATTTTTTTATTTATTTTCAAAATATCATGATGTTTGATAATTTCATATATTTTATGTTTATTTTTAAATATTACTGATTATGATAATTTTATAGTGATATATAAATGAATTTTGCAACTGTTTTTGACTGTGCCGTTCTGTAGAGAAAGAACTTTAGCTTTGCCAATGACTTTTTAAAACAAAATAATAATAATAATAATAATAATAATAATAATAATAATAATAATAATAATAATAATAATTGTAATTTAACAAATTATTAAGACCATTTGGAAAATAATTCTTTTTAAATAATCGTAACATTGGCTAAGAGATTAAACATTCGTCCTAGAAAAGAATCAAAATTGCTTAGCGAAGGGGGGGATATATATATATATATATATGGCGAAAAATTAGCTCTGATTTTAAAGACTATCTATTTTCTGACCAATCAGATCACTTTATAGACGTTTATGTGGAGTTTACATTTGTTAAAAAATTGATAGCCAGATCAGCCCAAATCAGAGCTAATTTTTCACTATATTTTCAAGAGTGTACTAATTATTGTATACAAAAGAAAACCTATCTCATGTAATTCATCCCTCAATAATTCAAATTAGTTCAATATTTGATATATTTTGCAAATTATAGGAATCCTTGGAAATTCATAAATTCAAAATGTATGCCCTAACCTTCCCTATTTCACAAAAATTACAATTAAAGGTCTCCCTTAATTTTATTAGAATTTACTGTCTGCTAAAGGGGTATTGTAAAAAAAACGGGCGATTTGCGGATACTGTACTGGTAATCGGGAGCCAGAGTACAATTCACTGTTTTTTACCAAAGAATTCACGTAAACTCATGAAAATTTTCCGTTTTTTCCTGGAATTTATGGGAATTTTTCCGTTAAGAAACAGTAAATTGTACGGGCGTCCCGATTAAAAGTGCAATCTCTGTAAAATAGTTTGTTTTTTTATTTATTTATTATTTTTTGTGTTTTTTTTTCCTCATAGTGGGGGCTTACTTTCAAAACTTTACGGTTTTTATTAATTTCATGGCAATCCGAGTATACTTTAAGGAAGGTTAGAGCATGGACGGATGGCAGATAGACAGACTGACGGATACAGTGTTAAATTCAGACACTTTTCTCCGGGGGGGGGGGGAGGGAAATTGCATTTTTGAACCATTGAAAACCCAAAATCTTAAATTTTCCGAGGCGGGATATTTCATTGCTCCGGGACACACCCCCTGGATTTAACATTGGACGGACAGATGGACAGATGGACAGAAAAACCGATTCACAAACACTTTTCAACTAAGCTGTAACTGTTATGAATACATGTAAGAACATAATAACTAACCTTTCTCCGAAATTCTTACCAAAGTCCACCCACATTTCTCTGCCATACCTACCTTAAATGTCGCCCCATGTGGGCAGAGTGATTGTTAGCCTGTGCCACTTAAAATAAAAAATGCTTTTTTCCGGGTGTATCTGCATTCTGCTACACCTACACGTGCCATTCCCGTATGGCCGACCGGGAAGTCATTTTCGATTTTGGCCTTAATAATTCGTTTCATGCTGGCCGCTATTATATTACCATGGAGGTTAATTTTGTTGAACTTGGAGTACTAACCTTCTTTGTAAAAATATAATTATTACGTATACATTACCACTAAACCGTAATTATAGGGAAGTTTACTATGCAGTGAATAATTTTCCGTTATATCATATGAGGACCCCAGAAGCCAAGGGGTATAAGTGACAAAATTGAAAAAATTGAGTTAAGTGCACAGGGTATCTGGAAATATGCTTTTTTCATTTCAGGTAAAGAAATATAGGTCATTTTCTGATTACTTGGGGAGTTATAGAGATAAACTACTTTTTTCGAAAAACAAACAATATTGATTAATTATACATTTAAAAAAAAATTGTACTCTATTTTTTTACAGTTATTGAAATGAGAGTTCAAAGATTAGAATCCAACAAACAGATGTTTCCTATTTCAATTTAGTCAATTGTTATTGATGTTCCAATTTAACCATCAATTATCTTTAAACTCAATTTACTCCAAATCGACATTTTGTCACTTGTACCCCTTGGCTTCTGGGTTCCTCATATGATTTCGTTATTTTTCAGAGGGGCATAATGGGATATAGTGTTTGATTAATGATTTTCCAAAATTTCTGTTCAGTTTTTACTGAAATGTTTTTATCTGTAGCTTGGTTTCTTAACTAAAGGCTTTAAAAAATTGCTGCAATAAAATAACTGCAGTAAAGATTCCACGCAAAATTCTTTAAAAAACGGATTTTGCATTTAATGGAACGAGCTTCGCTTGTCCTTAAAAACATAAAATTTAAGTGTATTCGTTTATCTTGAAAATCAAAAAGGAATTTATAGTAAAATGTTTTAGTAATTTTCATTAGTAAAATTACTTTAGTAATTTACGGTAAAATATCCGTGAATTTACTTACTTTTTTTTTTCACTGAAAAATAAATTATATAAATCTCATAAATAATTATATAATTTATATAATTCTCATAATAAATTTTCACTGAATAATAAATTATAAATTAAATAATTTTCTTTTTTTTCACATTACAGTGAATAAAATTTGTATTATTGGACAAATATGCTTAAATCAAGATTAATTTCAGAACATTTTTCTCACAAAAACTATTTTATGAAAAGTATTTATAGTGTAGGTGCAGATTCATGCTCGCCAATCGCCACATGGTGACTAAATTTTCTGACTTGGCAACTAATTTTCGGCGTGTAAGTCGGCATTCCCTGGCGAATTTTCCCTTTTTTCTTGCGATCATTTAACGAAAATTGTGTTTTTCCTCAATCCTCTGATGAGAATACCACGTTTTTTTTTCGAAATCCTCTAACGAAAATCGGTGTTTTTTAGCGATCCTCTAACCAAAATCGCGTTTTTCCCACGATCATTTGCCGAAATCGTGTTTTTTTTCAGCGATTCTTTGACGAAAATCGTAGCTTTTTTTGCAATCCTTTGATAAAATTAGCTTTTTTCTGCGATCTTTAACGAAATTTACGTTTTCCCCCCGTTGTTTTGCGTTGTTTCTTAGAAATTAAGCCCTGATGGGGCTGAAATATTTGGCTTTTTGGAGTCACTGCCTCCTCGAAAATTTTGGGAATCTGCACCTATAATTTATAGCTGTGGTTTACAGCTGGAACGTTTTTTCCTGCTTGCTAAATGAAAATCAAATTTACGAACCACATTGTCCAGTAAAGAACATTTTTTCCTAAATACAGTCGAGTCTCTCTACAACGAAACTCCATACATCGAATTTCTCTATATAACGAATTTTTAGTAGGAACGGTCCTCTTTTCGCATGATAACATTAAAAACAGTCTCTATATAGCGAAATATCTATCTCCATATAACGAAATTTTTTCATAAATCGGTCATAAAAAACAGTTTTAAAAAGCTTCAAAATCATATGGAATCAATTTTCCATCACTTATTTTTGATTTATCGTCAGTGCTGTGTTTTTCTATTATTATTACTTCTCTCCTTGTTCTTTAAATTCAACGAATTCATCCCACCTCCCACACACCTTTCCACATCTTTCTCAAAACAGTATCAATTGGATTGATACACATGTAAGAGAGGAATCAATGAGAGGCACATAAGAGAGGCTTTCAAATGGAGGAAAATGTTAACAACAATTTTTCATTCCTTGGTAAAATTTGAGTATTTTTTTGAGAGCGCAACAATTTTAAAATAAAAACAACAAAAAATTACAAATTTCTTCGTCTGAAATTAATGCAAGTCTTCCTTATTTGATTTTATTAAGGTTTCAAATAAATGTCTGTTCTCTTTTTTGAAACAGCTTAAATAATTAAGAAATAAAATGTTAGGTTAATATTTACTTTTAAACATTTCAAATTCTTAATTCAAAAGATCAAAAATAATATTTGTTCAAATTTCACACATTAAATACGATTTTTAACATCATTCTCTATACATCAAATTTCTCTATATAACGAATTTTTTACTGGAACGGTGGATTTCGTTATATAGAGACTCGACTGTATAATTTTTTCCTCTAATACATTCCTTAGAAGAATGACACTTTATCATCTTCTCTGAAGTAATTTTATAGAGAATAAGAATATAAACCAAAAAAGTCAATCTACATGGAAATGTGAAACTAAATCATATTTTTTCAATTAATTCTTCTTCTTTTACTCCGCGGGATCTACACATTCACAGTTCCGAAAACTCGTTTCAGCAATTGAGGGCAGTTTCTTTTCGTAAAAGAAAAAAATCAGTTGATTTATAGAGTTCGTTAACTTTTTTGAGGCATTTTTTCTTATTGCTTTCATAATCGAAAGATTGCTGGTATATAATATTTCACTACTTTCAACCAGCCAAACGAGGAAAAGAAAGCATAAAAGAAAAGACAGTTGGACTCTCGGATGTCTAGAAACAATTGTTCTCAACCGGTGCCTCGCGACATACGTGTGCCGAGAGTGTTTTAAATGTATCATAAGCAGGGACTGACAAAAGTTAAAAATTCCTATACTCTATTTCACCTTAACTTGGCAGCACTGTGAAAGGTAGAAGCAGTAACATTCCGCCTTGAAAAATAGTTCTGCGTTATTTTTTAAACGTATGGTGAAAATGCTAAAAATTTATATGGTTATGTTATAAATTACAAAATTCGAGATTTTATAACATATGTTTAAATTAATTCCTCTATTAAACGTATTTAATTCAAAAGTAATTTCTATTTTAAGAGAACGTATAAAGTAAAAATCTTGGTGTAAAATATTTTAAAAGCGCCAGGAAAAATTCTTAGGTTTCAGCTTGAAGAATCATTTTTTTTTTTTTTTTTTTTTTTTTTTTTTTTTTTTTTACATTAACGCTTTTATTGCAAAATGGAACACAGGCTACTCATAATCGTATTTGTCTATTTTTCAGTGATACATGTCATTTAGCAGTGAACAAGTTAACCATTCAATAAAAAAAAATCAAACTGAGCAAAAATTTTAAGATAATACCGCTTTTTCATTGTAAAAATTAAACAGAAACAAAACTATGAACAGGGGTATAGTTGTAAGAATAACAGAGGCTATACGCTCTAAGCAGAGGGCATACGCTCATTGGGTATGCTCAAAAGTGTGTATGGGCGATTCTACGATAAGAGGTTTCAAAAACATAGAGGATTCGGCCAAAAAGTAAAGTTTGAGTTTGAGCAAAAACCTTTAAATTATTATTTTTGTCCTGTTTATTTACTTTTTCATATAAGGGCAAGTCACTTTATACATATTTTATAACTTTTTCTGGTCAGTGACTCACTCCCCTGGCAATTATCTTGCTAGGGGAAATACGGCAGGGAAGAGACATTTTCATGGAAATTCAAATTTTTTAACTGCTGAATTAGTTTTTGGGTTAATTGTGTATTTCACTTTAATTATTACGGTATTGTTTAATTAGGGCAGTAAATGCAATTGAATTAAATGAATATTATAAGTTTTATGACTTACCAGGGGAGATACACGATCACCGTGCGAAACTACTACACCGCACGGTCGCGTCGCAACAACTAAAAATGGGTACGCTTAAATGGCTTGCGCGTTTAGTATTGCTAACTTCAAGCCGATAAATGTCCTTAAGCGCTACTTCCGATATAACTATCCTTGAATTTATATTTGTTTCAGCGGAACGAAATTTGACAGGGTAGATACACAAAAAAAGCGGGACAAAAGTTAATTTTAAAAATTATTTGAAATTAACAAAATTATTTTATTTTTTATTTTATAATACGTAAGTATAATTACTTAAATTTCAATTAAACATACTTTCGCTAAGCATCTGATGGAAAAAATATATGTATTGTTTGAAAGTTAAATTGAAACCAGCAAGGGGACATGCCAGGGGAGAGACTTTTTAAGACTTCGTAAGAAATTTCAGAAAAATGTGTTTTAATTAGGCATTCAATCGTGATGTTATTTAATAAAGTATATTAAGATGATGCGATTCATTGCAAAAAATAGCAACATATAGAATAAAAAATCTGTTTTAAACGGATTGCCATACAAATTACCTCTTATCGTAGAATCACCCGTATACTGTAAGATTTCTTGAGAAACAGAGGATATACGGTGCTCCATTAGAAAATCCAGAAGGTATACGGCGTATACTTCCGTATACCCTCCACTACATCCCTGACTATGAAATTAAACATTAAAACAGTAGCCAAATTAATATCCTTACCTTAAATTCTCAACAAGAAATTATACTAATTTATGTACAGTAGAATCTCACTATTTGAACACTTCTAATGTGGACACCCCGATATTATGAACACATTCCGATGGTCCCGGCGAAATTCCATAGACATAACAAACGATGAACTCTCTGTATTCTGAACACCCCACTATTATGAACGCTACTTTTGGTCCCCATTTCTACTTTACCTCTCTGTAAACTGAACATGTGTTTGCAATTTGAATTTTAATTCCCATCGTGGAAATTCGGAGAAGCTGTTGCAAAAGAACAAAAAAGTTCAAAGAACTCGCAGAAGATTTCAAATAATAGTTTTATATGAATTAGTGTTAATCACAGCTTAAACTTGATATTTTAAAAATTAGTTTTGAAATCTTCGATTGATCATACTACAGGAAAAATGTATATTAAAGAAACTATTTGCTTATAATTTTGTTGCTATTTAATTTCAGTACATTTTATTTACGACCATAATACGACATTCATTAAAGATTGTAGCAATCATGATAGTTTACTTCTTAAACTTAAGGGGGCTCAAGGGTTGAAAACTTTTCAAAAAATCGATTTTTTTTAATGATCTAATTTGATTATTCATTTAATTCTTAACTCAATGCAAAACACCGCATAAAAATATTTACATTTTTAATGGAGTTATAAGCATTTATGTATCAACACTTTCATAGCCGCATCCATATAATTTCAACTTTAAGTCGCGTTTTCTCAAAACTTGATTTTTGACGACTAACACCAAAATAAAAAAAAAAATCTATTTGATGGAATGGCTTAATTTTTTTTTTTTTTTTTTTTTTTTTTTTGCATCTATATAACATTATTATCTAGGTTATGAATTAATATATTTTAGATAGTTTAATATTTTGAGTATTTTTAATGAAAAAATATTTGTATTTTTTAGGGGTTTTTTAAATTTTCAAATTTAAGAGTTTTTTTAATAATGTTTTTTTTTTTTTTTGAGGGATTTTTATATCCTTAATTCATTCTCTAGAGTAAAGTTTCCTGATCATTTTAAAGCAAAAATTAGGTTCTTAAGTCAATTCAACGTTAAGATATTTTGGTGTTGGTGATATAGCATATATATATATATATTTTTTTTTTTTTTCGAAAATTGTGTTACATACATTTCGCTATATTTTTTATTATATTACATTGAAATACTTCATTTTGTAATTTTATAAGACTACAAACATACCTTTAAAATATCAGAAAGTTTAAATTAATTACATTGAATACTTCTGTTCTTATATGGGCTCAAAGCGAGAGCTTTGTTTACATGTTTTTCGGTATTGATCAACCCCTGAGCCCCCTTAAGAGTAAGGAAATGTAATAAAAACCCCGTACCACGTATCTTATTTGATCAACTACTGGTTCAGTAGTAGTAATAATGTATTTCACAATCTCCCTTTATTGTGAACACCCCCATAATCCGAACATTTTTGGTCGGTCCCATGAATGTTCAGATTAGAGAGATTCCACTGTATATAGTAAATTATGTCGGGCCTGGTCATGAGTTATCACAAAAAATATTAAACCAATTTTGAAACTTTAATATACAGTAATCCGTTAACATTCGTGAGTTTTAATTATTCACGAAATAAAAAATGAATATCATTTCCAAGCTTGGGAATTCTTAACTTGGTTATTCCCGAATTATGTTTTATAAATAATAATAATAATAATAATAATAATAATAAATTTTTTTTTAAAACAGAGTAAACTACTTTTTGTTTTACTAATCCCATAAAATGATTTGACCCTAGATAGCTGCATTCTTATTGTATGTACAGTATAGGAGAAGATTGCCAAAATTTTTAAGGAGCCAGTGGTTCCTGAACCCAAATATTCTAGTTGCCACCTGCTATTGGGGCTTAATTTCTAAGAAAAATTGAGAAACAACGCGAATTTCATTAAAAGATCGCAAAAAAAGCAAATTTTATCAAAGAATCGCTAAAAACGCCACGACTTTCGTCAAAGAATCACTGAAAAATGCGATTTTTGTTACATGATCGCGAAAAAAACACGATTTTGGTAAGAGGATCCCTAAAAAAACACGCGATTTTTGTTAGAGGATCGCGAAAAAAAGGAGTATTGTCGTCAGAAGATTAAGGAAAAACGCATTTTTCATCAAATGATAGCGAGAAAAAACGGAAAATTCGCCAAAGAATGGCAACTGTGAATCTGCAGCTATATAATGTATGCTGTAAGTTCCGAGAACTTCAAACTCTTGTATTGAATTAAAGCATAGATCAGTAGTTTAAAGAAACACAAAATGTAAATTGATCCTGAAATTGAAATTGAAAATTTTTATGCAGAACTTTAATGAGGAATTTTAAAACTTCAGCAACAACTTCTTCATAGACTATACTAGAATGCGATCCTAAATTGGCAAGGAGTCTCAAATTTAAAAGAAAAATCGAGATCGCAACTTTACTTCATATGAAGATCAATAAGCAAAAGCTCTGTACTTACAAACAGTCGTATATCAATAAATTCTTTTTTTCAGCCAAAAAATAACAATTTAACTTCGTACAATATGTTTATAAATACTGAAATTTATTTACAGCAAGTTAATACCTAGTAAATATATTTTTACGTTTGATGTACTTTTTTCTATTAAAAGGCCGCTTGACTCGCTCAAAAAGACCTGGATGATAATGTTAAGTCTATGGAGGTGTTACTTTCAAATATCTCGCTCAATTTATACTTTTACAATTTTTTTTTTTTTTTTTTTTTTTTTTTTGCCTAAGGATAGCTTAGGACGATCTACAACCGGGCTAGCTTTTATTTTTTTGATTTTGGTTTCAGTTTTTGTATTATTATCAGTGTTCTCGCTGTCGCTCGCATTTGCGCCAACTACTGTCTTTGTTGTCATTGTCACAACTACTGTCTTTGTCAGTGAAAAGATTAAAGTAGTTGGTCAAACTGACACCGGCAAAAAGAAATACAGTATACTCCTTGAAATCCGCAAACCTAAAATCCGCATCTCTCTAAAATCTGCACACAATTTACACATATAAACAATGAAACATTCAGTTGAGATGTAGGGACAAAAACTGACATTTTTATTTTTATATCAATTCCATATATATTTTAATTTGTAATTTTGATTAATATTACTGAAATCATGTGTTTTCATGAAGGAAGAATAAATTATTTTGGAAAAAATTAAGATATTTCTGTATTACTGGTAATCACATTTTTTTTTACCAAATATATTTATGTATTAACCAAATTTTTTTGGTTATTAAGTTTGGCTAAACCAGAAATAAAACTTCATTATTTTATAATTTTGATGTGAATTAGTAATCTTTATAAAGCAAATTTCATATCAAAAATGCACCTTATTTTTATAATAAATATTTTATCATACATTACTGATTATTAACTTGACCTTTGCTTTTAATATTTTAATCATGTTAAAAATTATCTAAATTTTTATTATTTTAGCTTATTTCTTATTTTAATATTTTATTATATTGTAAGCCTTCATAATAATTTCAATTTCAGTGTTAATTACACTCAAATTACTATTTAAAAATGTAAACAAGGCAATGACCAGAAATCCGCAAAATTCTAAAATCTGCAAAACCCTTGGTTCCAAGCTGTGCGGATTTGAGGGAGTCTACTGTAAAAAAATTTTACTACATTTATGAGAGAAAATTCCGATCAATAAGACGCTGGTCTGTCAAACCGCTTAATCTAAAGACGAATAAAGCGTTACATTAACTCTCAAAATACTATTTATGTATTAAACTTCACATACAGTGCTATTATAAATAATATTCATCTATTTAAATATCTCCGAACATAGTAATAGGGCTCAAAAGGAAACAAAATTTGACCAGTATCTATAGTTAAGGGTGTAAACGAAAAACTACCTTCAACAGCTCGATATTGTCTGATACAATTTCAGACATATTTTTAAAAGTAGAAACGTGAAACCTGCTGAGGGGATTTTTGAAGAGACCTACAAGGTGCCGTGTGAAGTCATTTTACGCTCAATTCATTAGAATTTGATTTATAAACAATTACCTTCTCAGTATGATCCTTTTTTTCGTTCACAGATCTCCCACTTCGAAAAAATCTGATCAAAATGCCGTTTTTGATTGCTTTTTTTGCAATATTTTCTGCATTTATCAAAGAATCGGCGATCACGGCACCTTGCGTGCATTCTAAATAAGACAATTTGCCAGTTTGATGCATATGAGAGCAAAAATGAATTTAAAAATAAATCGGAAAGTAAGCAGTTGGAATCGAAATACACCCTTAAACTAAAAATTACAAGTTAAACTGTGAAATTTGAAAAACGCGGCGGTCTGTGAGACCGCTAGCAGTAGTTAAGGGTTAATAACTCCATTTCTGTAATTTAATAAAGTTCCACGCTGATATAATGGAAGGTAATACGGTAATACACGCAATATACTTTTCGTTTAGCTTTTATTGATGACCGGACTGGGCCAATAAATTATTTGTATGGACTGGGTTTGGGACCAGATCTATAAATTTCGGCCCGCGAATACTGCTAAGTGAGGAATCATAATGATTTCATAACAAAAAAATTGGAATTTGCACGTCAAACGTAGAAAATGAGTTGCGTTCGTACGAAGTTTTAAAAATATTCAGATCTTCGTGCAATAGTATGCAGTACAGTATCAGAAATTTTTTTTATGTGTCCCTGTAAATTATATTATACAGGGAGTATGCTTTCTATTATACAGGAAGTAAGTTGTAAGTAAACTTCAGCATTTCATAAAATGTGACATATTTTAGAAATGCGCCCCAAACAATGTTTTTTCCTTTACCATCACGTGATGGAATAATTCTGCGTGGGCCTGTTAATTAATAACAAATATTCTTTGGAACTCACCTCAGATTGTACAGAATGTATATTTTAATGCATACTTTATCGATGCATATCAATATTTTTATTTTCGAAAGAATGTAACATAATTGAAATGCACTTAAAACTATTTTTCCTATTGTACGTAATGTAATGGGATACTTTTGGTTGTCCCTGTAATTAAACTATAAATCCTATTTCCATAAAATTTGAAATGACTTGACAAAATTCTGAAAAAATTATACATTTTAAATATCAAACGATTCGGTTGGGTAGTTTTTGCTCTATTATACGCGGACAGACGGACTAAATGACGACTACAGGTGCTATACGTATTTACATAATTAAGAACGCACCTAAAAACAGTATTATAAAATAACTGCTCGGATCAGTTCTATTTCAAGTTAATTTCATCTTCCCTTATTCCTGCTAACTAATGACTTGTTACCTAAATGTCGCCTCTCCAACGGCATTTACGCGAACTACGCCCAACTCCGAATTTTGCTTCATTAAGAGACGCCGTTTGTATGTGCATTTTTAAAAAGTTCTAGGGGAGTGGAATAAGTTGAAAATAAAAACTGTATATACAGACAAAACAGATGGCGTGAGCAAGTTCTGCCTCTTTTACTAATGTAGTATGCTGTTAATCGATGAGGTTTATTGGGTATATTGAAACAATTTGTGATACTATCTTCGTGGCGAGACATGCGTGATATACAAAGTAAAATAATTTTCGACCATAGTTTGAAATTAAGAAGAATTGACTACGGAGTAAAACAATAAGCAGAACATTTTCTTTTTAAGGGGCAGTGAATTTTAAATATTGTTTTACCTTGGTTGAGTTATTCCAATGGGAACTTTTTAAAATGATAATTTTCCACTATTAAATTAAATACAGTGGAACATCGATTATCCGAACTAACAGGTGACCGAATGTGTTTGGATGAATGAAATTTCGAAAAATCGATCATTTTCAATAAATAAATAAATAAGTAAAAATGAGCATAGTGAATCAAAATAACAGTGATAATAAACACTCCAAACTAAAATTGTCCAAAAACATTTTCAAAGATTTAGCGAGTGCAGGCCTGCCCTTCCTCTCTCTGCGCCCTATTTTCCTTCCCACTGCCAAAAAAAAAAAAAAAAAAAATAAAAATAAAAATAAAATAAAAAATAAAATAAAATAAAATAAAATGTTAGAAAACTAATGATTATGATTTTATTATAACAACTAAGTTTATTCATTGTTTTTAAGTGAAATTCTTCATTGACGTTTTCTTCTTAATGAGGTAAGTTAAACCCATTTATAATGAACAATTGGGTGAATTATTCTCTTTTAGATATGTTATGACTAGGGATGCAGTGGAGGGTATACGGTAGATACGCCGTATACCTTCTGAATTTCTTTAAGGAAGAGCGTATGCCATCTGCTTCTCAAGAAAGCTATTTCTCTATAATAAAACACAGAGTAACGCATAGCGCGCCAAACCAGTTTTTCCAGACCGGTATATCGTCTGTGTGCGCCCGAAGCTTGACAACAGAAACAGAAATTTGCCAACAAAAGGGGAAAATGACAATCTTTCTTTTTTTTCGGAGGGGGAGGGGTGGTAAAAGAAAAAAATACAATTTAAAAATGCTATAAAAACAGTAATAATTATTAATTATTAATATTATTTCAAAAGTTGCAGCATACTTTTTAATTACGTAGTTTTATTGTATATTTATTAAAATTTTGCTTTATTAAGAAATCTTAGTTTTCTTATGGTATACTATCCGCAAAGCCTGGTTTACCCAGAAGTATTGTAAATGCTAATAGTGTGTTTATTAGAACATCAACTAGCCGCACTTTGCTCATCCAAACGATTCTTTATTGTCAATTATTTTTATCAGTTTGTTCAAATTTATGTGAAAAACACAAATTTTACCTAACGTCCTAGGTCGAGCATCTGCACTAGTAGTATATAAATTCTAATGTACACCCTCTGCCTTGAGCGAATATATCCTCTGCTTAGAACGTATACCTTCTGTTTTTCTTACAACATTGGTTATGACTTATGACATAGGCAGATAAGCCAAAGAAAAGTTTGCAAATGAATATGTATTCTCTTCAACCAATCTCTCATTTTTTTCTGCTACACTGTAAAAAAAAAATTCAAGAGGTTACTAAAAATTTTTTAGTAAATTTGTATTCCACAGAATTTTTTAGTAACCATTACAACACTTTTTTTTTGCAAGTGAAACAAGCATTTCTTTTGTAAACTGAACAAAAGAATATTTTGTATAACTAACTTAAAATTTTTTAGTATGAACCACCAAGCAAATTTTAGTAATAGCTCCAAAATTATTTTTAATAACAATTACGTGCGTCCGAAGGGCAGGAGCTTCCTTCGAGCTGCATCCAGACTTCTGAAGCGATAGATTTTCGGCAAAAACGCAATAGATGGCAGCACCAAACATTGCGACCAGCTCCAACAGGAAATTCATAACCCCTTTATTATAGAGGCGTACTAAACATTTTTTAGTAATTACAAGGATTACTAAGGTTTTTTTAGTAGATCGACCCTTTTTTTTTTACAGTGTAGTTACCTGCTAACCTTCTAAATAGTATCTTTTTTTTTTTTCCCTTAAAGTTATGACCATCTTTTTCTTATAGCTTGTACACAGATGTGAAAAATATTCCGTACAAAATTGATGGATCTATACAATATTTACGAATTTTAGACTAAGTCACTTAAAATAATTCGTGAACAAATTTTAACCTATAGATACAAGGATGGAGGGAAGCAGAATAGTGCTTGCGTTTGGTCTCTAGACCAAATGAGAGATAGTCTAAGCAGGGCCCTGGTTACATTTACCCAAACGACCCGAATCCGCATCAACCATAACTGCTGAATCTAAAATTAACCCATTAGTGCCTGAATTATTTTCTTCACTAAAATTCGAATTTTGCATTTTCCCAGCACTTTTAAAGCAGGGATAACTTTTACCTTAATTTATCGAAGATTTCGCCTCGAGAAAGAAAGTATTTATTTATCCTTCCTTTTACTGGTGTGAAAGGCGCTTACTTGAATTTTTTGAAACAGTCCCAAAAATGGGACGCCAGGCACTAATGAGTTAATCCACATCTGATGAAAATGTGAACTTAGAAAAATCGATAATTATAATTTCATTTGCTAGTTGTAATCATGAAATCACCTAATATTATCGCAACAATACAAAGAAAACTTGCTGTAAAACAAAAATATATAAGGAAATTCAATATACAAGAGTTTCAGAATTATTTTGCTTATTTTACCGTTTAGACGGAAACCAAGATATTGTGCACAATGCTTGTGAAAATTTGTATGAAGTAATAATTACGGAATTTGGAATTTTCCTCCTAATTCAATACATCGATATGACATTCTATTTTTCTTTCTTCAAAACCATAATAGGATTATGTCTCTTTTTAGACTTATTGATGAGGATGTTTAAAAACAAACAAATAGATACATTTTTGCTTTTGTAGCGCACTCAACCATATCCTGTCTTCTATATAATTAGAGAAATCGCAGTAGCGTGAAAAGCCTTGTTTTCATGAAGTTTTTCATTAAAAATATACTTTTTACATGTAATAGCCTCTCCAGTTCCGAAGCTAATATAATAATACAAATACTTACTCAATAATTTTTTCTGAACAAAATGATATGGTAAATGACAGAAAAAAATTCTGAAATTGAACCTTTAAGTGCATAGTATTTGAGGTTAAAAAATATATATCTAAAGCTACAAAACCCCTTAAAACACCAATTTAATAATCATTAACCTAAACTATCCTAATCACAAATTTAAGAACTTTAAACAAATAAATAATCTACATATCTTCAAAAGAAAAATTACTGGAAAAAATTTAAGTTAAATACTTATAAAAATTTATCACTTTATAGGCCATACTGTCTATACTGGGCATTTTTAGGCATTTTGCAAATTCAGATGAAAATAACATTTATTTTATGAGGGATTCAGCTTACATTTAACTATTTATTCGATTACTTTCAACGACCGAAAAGCATTCAGCTATAAAAAAATAATGTAAAAATTTAAAAAAAAAAAAAAAAAAAAAAAAAAAAAAAAAAATCAGTCATTATAATTTTTATAAAAAAAAGAATGGAGGTCCCTGAAAGGAAACCCAGGGCCGAAAAGGATGTGATACTTCTTTAGTGATAAATGCAAGCTCGGTAATGCGATGGTATTAAAATGCGGATGTTTTTAGATTTCCGAAGATAGACAATGATGAAAAATATCCAGAAACTTTAGATTTTAGACATTTTGTCGAATGAAAATACAGTCGAGCCTCTATATAACGAAATCCATCGTTCCAGTAAAAAATTCGTTATATAGAGAAATTCGATGTATAGAGTATGATGTTAAAAATAGTATTTAATGTGTAAATTTTGAACAAATATTCTTTTTGATCTTTGTAATTAAGAATTTGAAATGTTTAAAAGTATATATTAACCTAACATTTTATTTCTTACTTATTTAAGCAGTTTCAAAAAAGAGAAAAGACATTTATTTGAAAGCTTAATGAAAATCAAATGAGGAAGACTTACATAAATTTCAGAGGAAGAAATCTGTAATTTTTTGTTGTTTTGATTTTAAAATTACAATTGTTACGCTCTCAAAAAAAAAAATTCTCAAATTTTAGCAAGGAATGAAAAATTGTAGTTGATATTTTCCTCCATTTGAAGGTCTCTCTTATGTGCTCTCATTGATTCCTCTCTTATATGTGTAACAATTCAATTGACTGTGTTTTGAGAAGGATGGTGAAAGGTGTGTGGGAGGTGGGATGAACTTGTTAGATTTAAAGAATAAGGAGAGAAGTAATATTTATAAAAAAAAAAACCTCTCCACTGAACGATAAATCAAAAATAAGTGATGGAAAATTGATTCCATATGATTTCGAAGCTTTTTTAAAACTGAATAAATTAAGATCAATTTATGAAAAAATTCGTTATATGGAGATAGATATTTCGCTATATAGAGTCTGTTTTTAATGTAATCATGCGAAAAGGGGACCGTTCTTACTAAAAGTTCGTTATATGGAGAAATTCGATGTATGGAGTTTCGTTATATAGAGGTTCGACTGTACTTGACGGGCTGATCTTGAATGTCGAAAATGTAAAAGAAATGTTTGAACTCATATTTTTCAGTGAAGATTTAATCGCAACTGAAATCAGGGGGGGGGGGGTCAATAAAAAATTTTGTTAAAACCCCTGTCTATACATATATAGCGTTATCACTTTAAGCAGGAGGGATATCTAACGCTGGATGGATATCGTAAGATATCTCAAGGAGAGGGATTTTTCGTTTGATATTGATATCACTTGTAATCCATACAAAATTTTCCCTTTTTTTAGTAACTTTTTCTTTACATGAATGTAGTCTGTATAAAATTATCATTAAAATCATTAAATTTTTTAAAAATTATTTTATTTAAAAATAGGAAATAGCACAACGTTCGATATTCCTTTTATTCTGCTATATGCGCATACAATTTGTTGTTGAACAAAACCAGGCTCGAAATGATACTTGTTATGCTTATTAATAAAATATGGAGAAGAATGCTGTCCATCAGTTTGGTTTGTCAGAAGTTCTGCTTAGCCTCATGTAGGTAAATATTTTTAAATAGTAACTATATATATTTTTAATGTATTATTGGATATAAAGTTATTTTATACATAATAGTGATATTTATTAATTTCTCTTCATTAAATTAGTAAAATACGCGAATAATAAATGTATAATCATATCTATATATCACTGAAAATTCATAAAAAGAAAAAGAAAGTAAAATAAAAAAAATAGTCACCGATATCGATATCATTAGGGGGGGGGGGGGGAGTTGATGTGAAATAATAACGTATGATATCGTAAAGGGGGAAAGTGTCCAAAATTTGCCAAAAATTTAATAGCGTTATATGTACACATATAATCCTTAACAAAAATAAGTGAAAACTTTTTAAAATCAATTTAAAAAAAAGTTTATAGCTTCATCAATTTAAGTTCTAATACAATTATGCGTAAAAACGTTAAACAGGGTTTATAAAGTCATTTGTTATAATTTCAAGTTATTGATGATGCTATTTTTAACCTTCAGTGTGTAATTTTTATATGAGAATGCGACAAAATTATGAATTTTTAATTATAAAACACGAATTTTTAATTATAAAACATGAATTTTAAATTCAGCGCTTTATTACTTTTAAATACATTAATATGTGTCTTAAAAACTATTTTTTATTTTGAAAAATTTCAATCAGTTTTTCAGTTTTTTTATTTTGAAGTTTGTTTCAATCATTTGTTCCTATTTTAATTTATTTATAAAATAAATGTTAATATTATTACTGTATAAAACTTCGTTTAATATTAAAACATAGTATCCACTTCCAAATAAACATTTTATTCCATTTGTAAGAGAAATTTCTCTCTTTACGTACAAAGCTTCAGTCCAGAACCCGGAAGTGAAGTGAAATATTCTCAGCAGTGGGCGTTGTTAGTTGTTATTCTCGGTTACCATGGAGACGAACGTTTTAGATTCCCATCGGCGTTTTAATCTCTCTCCCCCTTTTGCAGCCTCCGTTCGGCAAAGCCTGCAAACATGTTAGAAAGAGAGAATGGAAAAGGCTCCAATTATCTCCACTTTTGTTAATGATCAAGAAAATTAAGGAGATTTCCGATAATTTGAAGAAATATAATTGGGGGTTATGGGTCGCTTCATGATTAGAGGACGATGACATCTGAGAGAAGACATTTATATTAACAATGGGAATCTAAACAGAAAAATTCATTTTTATTCTGTTAACACTTCTGTAAATAATGTTAAAGGTTATGTTAAATAATATTTATTCAATTAATGATGATCAAAGAAAATTCCATCATTTAATCATCGAATGTTGTTTCAAATTATAATATTTTTTTCATCAGCAGCAGCAGACGATTTTTTAACTGTATTTATAGATTATAAGTGAATCAACGAAAATAGAGTTATTTGTAATCTAAAGTAATCGTATTCTGCATTTTAAAATTAGGTAGATCGTCAAAAAATGGTCGTAATCTAATTCGAATGAATGGGATCGTTATAGGTCGTTTCATGATTACAAGACGATGACATCTGAGAGAAGACATTTATATTGAGAACAAGAATCTAAACCTATTAACTTATCATTCTCTTCTGTAAGTGGACAGCACATGTGAAAATAATGTTAAAGGTTATAATAAATATCTTTTATTCAATTAAAAATGGTCAAAGAAAAGTCTATCATTTAATCGTCAAATGTTATTTTTTAATTATATTTTACCAAGTAATTCTATTATATTTTTTTCTTATCAGCAGGCGATTTTTGAAACTCATATTGCATACAGATTAGGAGCTGTGCATATACATAACGTTATGATTTATAATGTGTATAACGTTATCATTTTAAGAGGGAGGGGGGGGGGGTGCTGGCATACAATATCGTAAGATATCTCAAGGGGGGAGAGGGGGAGGTTGTCTCTTGATATCGGTATCATTTTTGATGCAACTAAAATTTTCTTTTTTTATTCGTAACGTGGTCTTTGATTCAAATTCAAAGTAATATGTTATCTTTTTTTATTTTTAGTCATCTATATATTTTTATGAAAATAAAGTTATTATTAAAATTACTAAGTTATTATAAACTTACTTAATTCTAAAATTGGAATACTCCAACGTTTGACATTTTATTCTTCTTCATATGTGTATTAATATATAATCACGGTTCGAGAGACCATACGTGAAGTATATTTGAAATTAATCTTGTGTTTACTAATAAATAAAAGAGAATGAATGTTGTCCACTTGTTTTGTTGATAAGAATTTTTATCTGCCTCGTCCAGTCGGGCGGAAAATAGACATTCCAGTTTTGTATATCACTCCAAATAAAAGAAATAAATTCTAAAGGTTAAAATATATATGTACACTTTGATAACGATATCATTACCTGGGAGGAAGGGTTCGAGTAATGATAACACATGATATGGAAAGGGAGGAGGTTCAAATTTACCAAAAGTTGACAATGTTATATTTGCACAGTCCCTTATAAGTAATTCAACCAGAGTAATGTTAATTGTAATCTAAATGTAATTGCATTCCACAATTTAAAAATAAGTAGATAATCAAAAATGTGGTTGTAATCTAATTCGAATTGATGGGGTCGTTTCATGATTACAAAACGATGGCATCTAACAAGGAAGGTCTCCATACTGGTCATACTCAGATTTTTTTGAAAAAATAAATAATAATTAAGCTACTCATGTTTGTAATAAAGGATCACTGAAAATTACCGGCGGAATTACAGAAGAAAACATGTAAAAAAAATAAAATACTTTCGAATATTTGGCGTGAAAAGACAAAAGTGTCACTCGATTTGGCGAGCAGCACTTTACCCCGCCAAAAGCAAACGATTTTAATGCAACTGTAAACTTTTGGATTTTTAGAATCCGCGTAAATGGTGTTTGATGAATTTAAACATAAAGAATGAGAGAGTTTAATATATTTTAGACATATATATATTAAATTGCATATGTACACATTATTTGTTGCTATAGTTATTTAATTTACCTCTGGAAAAAAAAAAAAAAAAAAAAAACATTTTCATATATAAAAAATTCTTATTCAGTAAAATTATTTTCAAACGTTTAGGCGTATTTAAAATTCAAAGCTAAATGTTTCCATAGCAACAAAATGGAATTGACAATGCTCAACTAGACTTTGAACTTGAAACAATTTTAATTAATTTAAATTTGAATTTCATTTCAAGTCTCAAATTTTGATGGTTAAATTTGATTTAAATACATATAAATATCAATATAACGAAATTATACTTAAAACAAACAAAAACAAAGATATTTAATTTATCTAAACACATTGAACATGAAACTTTTTTTCCTTTAAAATGCATTTGACATAAAAAAGAAACATCTTTTGAAATTGCTTTTCATCGCCAACCGATGATAAATCGCCAAATGGCGAAATTTTCATTATTTTTTTACGGATAGGGAACGGAGGTTCCGCCGAAATTTTTTTTTTTATAAACGTATATATCCTTATGAGAAAAACATTCTGTAATTTTTTCAGATTTTTCGGAGTATGTCCGTATGGAGACCTTCCTTGTAAGAAAAGACATTCACATCAAGAACGAAAATCACAACATAAGATCTCATTCTGTTATGTTAATGAAATAATACATACAAATATGCAAGATCAGTGACGCTAACTTTTGAAAAATATTGGGTTTACTCAAAAATATTGGGTGGGCTCAAATATTTTTCTAAAATGGTGCAACCAGTTTGATTTCCTTTAAATGTTTGATATATGGTAAAAGATGAGAATTTTAAGTCAAGCTGGCATGTTTGAATGTAGTTGCAATTTCATTAAATTATATTCTCATGCGTTTTTCCTTTAAAAACACTCATATTTAATTGCAATGTCATGAAATCATGAACATGATTACAAATTGAATTAGAGGAAAGTTAAACATGGAAGCAAAATATTTCAGTCATTTAAGATTTATGGGTGATATAGTCGGAGAATCAAAACACATGGTCATTGGCAAAATACCGTATTTACTCGTGAATAAGGTACACTTTTTTTTCAAAAAATTAGGGCAAAACTCCTAGATGCGCCTTATACACGGAATAATTTTTTACTGTTGGATGCAGTGGAACTATATATTTATGAAACAAGAAATTATTCAAAGATATTAAAACTCGGAAAATGTTGCTTAATTGAAGTACTACTGCATATTTATTTCACTCCTTGCAGTTTTTTATACATCAGAGCTAATGACATTATCTAAACGCTAATTAGCAATTCTCTTTACCGTCACTCATTCCTATTTCCCGTCATTCTCTTACAGCCCGAAGTCTAAAAATGCATTTTCGTCTTGTTTTCAGGTCTGGTGTGTTTGTTTCGACTTTTTTTTTTTTTTTTTTTTTTTTTTTTTTTTTGAAATTCATTTGGTCATTCTTCATTAGCGTATCGAATTTATGATACGCGTTATACACGATATTTTAAGAAATTGCTATTTTTACTTGTAAAGTAGGAGTGCGCCTTATACACGCGTGCGCCCTATACACGAGTAAATACGGTAGTTTTTATTCTAAGGAGAAAAATTAATAATAAATTAATATTGAAATAAGTAACTAGAATGATGAAAATTGGGTACGCTGTAATTCAAAATTATTGGGTGGGTTCGGGCCCCACGGGCCCATCTAAGTTGGCGTCACTGTTCAAGATTACATTAAATTCGTAATGATCAAAGATAATTCCATCATTGAAGCCTCAAATGTTCGTTTTAAAATTACAATTTCAAGTGATTATATAATAATTTTTTCTCATCATCATCAACACACGATTTTTAAAAAGATTGTAATAAGTAATTCAACAAAAAACAATGTTAATTGCAATTTAAACTTAATCTTATTCTATATTTTAAAATTAAATAAGTAAATAAAAATGTGATTGTTATCTAATTGGAATAAATGTGCCCATTACGAGTTTTTTCATGATTCCAGAATGATGACACCTGAGAAAAGACATTTATATTAACAATGAGAATGTGAATGTAACCAAACTATACATGTATAATAATACAAAGCTTATTATAATAAAGAAAGAAAATAAGAAAATAAAACTAATTTGCATATAGACCGGGAGGCCTCAGCACATAGGATCACCTCATCTAGTTCAAGGATGAAATTTAAAAATTAGTTAAATCTCGATTCCCATATTAAAACGCAATCGGTCTGCCAAGTCATATCTTGGATGAAAACACACTAAAACCCAATTTTAGTGGTTGGCTCGTAAGTTTACCATTATGTGTTGCCTGCTCCCAATCTTCCATGTTTTCATACTTTTGGGTGAAGGGAAAAAAACGGTAAACCAACTAATCAACTTTTAAAATCGGGTTTTTAGGTGAATTCCACCGAGATATGACTTGGCAGACCGACTGCGTTTTAATATGCGAATTCGAAATTTAATTGATCCTAGATTTTCATCCGTGAATTCGATGAGGTGATTGCCTTCCTGTCTATTAACTCCTTAACTGATTTACCCGAACGCTGTTCGGGCAACTGGAAATTGGCCCAGACTAGTTTGCTCGTACGGCGATCGGGAATCGATATTTTCTCTTTTCTCTCTGTGATATTTTTCATTCTTTTTAAAAATCTGTCTTATCATTATTTTTCAATAGAAAACGCAGCTCGTCTGTTTCGATGAAATCTTCGGGTGAATGAAATCATCGAGTTTTTAGCTCACAGGCTATCATAGCCTGAGAGCTTATGTGCCCGCCCGTTCAGTATGTATGTATGTTCGTTCGTGCGTGCGTGCGTACGTGCGTAACGCGATAACTCATGATAAAAATATCCGATCCATTTGAAATTTTGTATATAAGTATATCTTGTAAAGGCGCTTCCCTGATTAGTTTTTGGAGTTCATTCAGTATGTATAAGAGGGGGAACGGGGGGCTCATGCCCCTCCCCTTCATTGATATAAATGGGTTTTTCATGCAGAATTAAGTTTTCGTTCAAAATTTAGATATAGGATCATTCTGATGAGGCGATTCCGTGACTGTTATTAGGTGTTCATTGAATAAGTATAAAAATGGGGGAAAGGGGATTCTAATGCCCCTCCCCTTAATTTATATAAATGGGTTTTTCAAGCAGAATTGTCATTCGTTCAAATCTCTGAATAGTTTTGGAAGTTTAATGGTTAAGTATAAAAGAGGGGGACAACTCCTCTTAAATTATATAAATGCTAAATGGATTTTTATTAAGAATTATCCAATTTGCTCTGAATTTTGGATATAGATTTTTTATAAGGTAAAGCATGTCCTTGATAGTTTAGGAGGTTCAATGATTAAGTATAAAAAAGGTGAAAGGGGAGAGCTGTTTCCCCTTTTAATTTTTTTTCGAATGGAATTAACCCTTGAAAATATAAGGCTGTAATGTACAATTAGTATGCGTAGCCTGTGAGCTCAATGCCATCAGTTTAACTGGGCAATAATCTTTTTTTCTTTGTTATGAGCCCACACTACTGATTGAAAAAGACCCGGCTGATAATGTAAAGTCTATGGGGGGGCGTTCTTTTCAACTATTTCGCTCAAATTTTAATATTTTGCTACAAATTGTACCACGCAGAAAAATATTTCTGAATAAAATACATCGTTCGAAACTGAGAAGTTTTAAACTATGGTAAGCTCGTTTGAATTAAATGTTTTTAAAATCTATAAAGCAGTTTTCATTGCATACAGAGATAGTTGCAAAAAGCAAACATTTAGGATATTTGTGTTTCTAAATTCTGAAATAAAAAATCGTTTTATGTTATTAATTATGATAATAATAAAAATAAATCTTGCATTTTCATATTCTATCAAGTATGATGTTTGATTATATGCAATAAAATAACATGATTTTTTGGGAACATATCTGATAAAACAAGTTGGAAATTGCAACGTGAACGTAGCAAATGAGGTGCGTTAGTACGATAGCAAAGTTTTAAAAATATTCAGATCTTGCTGATATAGTAGAGCGTACTTCGGATACAGTATAGTAGTCGAAGTCTTTGTTTCTATAAATATGCAGAAAGTAATTTTTATTACACCTCAGAAACGTATATCTTATTCATAAAATGTGAAATAGTTGAATATAATTAAAACACGCCCCAAACAATGTTTATCCGTATAGCATTATGTAGTGGAATAGTTTTGTGTGGCCCTGTAATTTAATAATAAAAGTTCTTTGCATCACAGATTGTACAGAATGCATATTTTAGTATATATTTCATAGATTCATGCCAATTCTATTTTGTTCGAATGAGTGTAACATCATAAAAATGCGTTTGAATCTTTTTTCCCATTGATCGTAATGTAATGGAATACCTTTGATTGTCCCTGTCAATGATCTGTGCATCCGACTTTCATAACATTTGAAATGACTCGACAAAATTACGTAATAATTATATGTTTTAAATTTCAAACGATTAAAATGCATTAAAAAAAATTTTCCCCATTGACCGTAATGTAACGGAATCCTTTTGATTGTCCCTGTAATTGATCTATCCATCCGATTTTCATAAAATTTGAAATAACTCGACAAAGTTATGTAATAATTATATATTTTAAATTTCAAACGATTCGGTTGGGTAGTTTTTGCGTTGTTATATGCGGACGGACAGACAGACGGACAGACGGACGGACGGACGGACAGACAGACAGACAGACGGACGGACTGAGCGACAACAATAGGTGCTACGTATTTATATAATTACGAACGCACCTAAAAATTGACCAGTTAAGGGGTTAAACATACTTTTCATTAATGTCAAAACTGACTTAAAATATACCCCCCCCCCCTTTTTTTTAACCATGTCGCAGTTATCTTGAGTCTTTTAAATAGGTTGGTTAGATTAGGTAATATTAGATTTTCTTTCTCTTTTTTAAAGCAATTTTTAACACAGCCAACTAGCGTATGTAAAATCACAGGACTTTAAGATTCGTTTAAAAATGTGATAATGGGCTCAGATGTTCGCTAAGTAAATAAAATAAAGCAAAAATTTGAATTAAAAAATTGTAGTTAAAGTGTATGCAATATGCAGCTAGTTTTTATTACTGTTATTAATTATTAATCTTTCATAGCGAAAAAACTAGGTAAAAAAAAAAAAAGTTTAAAAAAAGGGAAAACAACTTCCTTTCCCAGTAAAATCTGAATGAAATAATCCAGTATGTATTCATTTTTCAGAAACAACGTTTAGCGCCATCTTCATATCATTTCGATAACTAAAATCTGAAAGTTAAAACATTATGTTTTATTGTTTCGATTTAACTTAAGAAAAAAAAAAAAAAAAAAATGGTGAATCGCTAATCTGGGGGAACGAATTTTACTCGCGCTCAGAGGGCTACGTACAATAAATTTGCGAATAATTAACTGTAGTATTTAGAAAAAGATCGTTGCTTAAAAAAAAATAATAAGACTGTAAAAATATATATATATATATATATATATATATACAGCGTAGTTGTGTACTAGAAAAGTACGAATGAATGAGTATACCGTAAAAATCTAAGAGATATCATACCTAAATAATACACATACAAATATTAAAATTCTGTATACCTCTTTTTTTTCATCTTAGCCATTTTTTTTTTTTTTTTAGATTATTTTTTCATACAGTTGTTACAGAATCTATTGGAGTCATTTCAAATTTTATGAAAATCGGATGCATAGTTCAATTACAGGGACAGTCAAAAGTTTACCGTTACATTACGGCCAATGAGAAAAAATTGTTTTAAGTTCATTTCATTGGGCCTGCAGCCTTTCAAACAAAATAAAATTGATGTGCTAAAATATACATTCTGTGCAATAAGCGATGCAAAAGATGTTTATTATTCATTTACAGAGCTACACAAAAGAATTCCTTTACGTAATGATATCTGGGAAAACATTGTTTTCGGCGTATTCCACTCATGTTAAAATTTTTCATATATAAAGAAAATTATACATTTTGCTGATATTTATTACTTCCTGTATAATAAAAAGCGCTAACAGTACTTAAAGGGATTCACAAAAGATTTCGGATACTATATTGTATTAGGCAGATGTTTGCTGGATGTGCATTTTTAATTGTGATATGAGTTTTTAAGTTTAACTGCATTTTTGTATATTACGTTGTGTGTTTGAATGCTGTGGATCATATACAGGATAACACAACAGAATCTGTAAAAGTTACAAAGTATGAATGAAAATAACTTAACAGTGGTTTTTAAATGAGCTGCGCATTTTTACGATGCCCCATGATGGGTAATGATTCTAGGTTTGCCATGGTGATTACGTCCTATTTAAGGTGGGATTCCTATTAATTTCGTATTACTGAATTCAAGATATACAATCGTATCAAATTTTGCATTCATGCATTTTTGCATAAGAATTTAATCGCATGAAGCTCTGTATATTTGTAAAATTAATTGTAGTAAGAACACATCTCACTTGTCACGTTTGATGAGCATTTTCCAATTTGTTACCTTTTAAGTACGGACAATGGCGGATCTAAGGGGGGGGGGCGATGGGGCGATCGCCCCCCCCCCCATCTCTTGAGCCCAATAAAGGATCTGCAGAACAACATTAGATGCCCACACGGAAAAGTTGTTGGTCCTAAACTCGTGACCGGCGCGACCCGGGTCGGGTCGCGCCAACTTTAATTTATATATACTGGGACTGGGTCAGGTCTTCACACTTTCAGAACCGGGTCGGGTCGAGTCTTATTCTTTTCTGCACAGCTGGATCGAGCCACGCTGTTTTTTCCAGATCGGGTCTGGCGTAGATTTCCTTCCTACTATAGGTAAACACGGGCCAAAATTTTCAAGCCCAGGCTCCGTCCGGTATAAAGGCTAAACGCTCGATCTGGGATCGACACAACCCGTATACTGTGACGGTCCTAAGGGGCGGGGGGCGAAGCCCCCTACACCTGGGCTAATAAAGAGTTTACAAAGTGACATTATGCATTCTCGCGAAAAATAACTTAAGGTGAAGATCGAGCCCATCACGGCCTGGCACGGGTCGCGCCAGTGTAAGTCCACGAGACTTGGACTGGCTAAGGTTTTCTCTCATTTTAAATCGGGTCGTGTCCTGATTTTTTTTTTTTTGGGGGGGGGGGGAGATTCGGGTGGGGACGGACTTTTTCTTCCAGACCAAGCCTGGTCTCGATTTCTTTTTTCCTAGAAGTTTGCATTGGTCAAAATTTCTAGGTCGTGGTTCGGCCCAGAATAAAAGCTAAATAATCGGTCCGTCTCTGATCTAGATAGTATGATAAACATTATTGGCCCGACCGGGACCCGTGCAGCTAACTGTTCGATACGTCTCTGATCTGAATTTCTTCGAAGGATCACATACACGGATAAAAGCGAATTTCGTTAAAAGATCGCGGAAAAACGCAAATTTCGTCAAAGGATCGCGATCAAAACTGAGTCAACCATTCTCGCAAGAGTAAAAACCGAATCTGTAAATGATTCAAATCCTAAATATATGACAATCTATCCCGATGCGCTAAGCGCAGCTAAGAAGTAAGTCAATCCGACCAATAGCAAAATATAGTTTTAACCGGACCCAGACCCGACTCGAAGCAAAAAATCAGAAATTAACTTGACCCGCAGCAAACAGTAGAAGTTAACTGGATCCAAACGTGACTCACAACAAAAAGTAAAAATTAACCCGACCAGCAGCAAAAAATAGAAGCGAACCGGACATCAAATTTTGTGAAATGATCGCGGAGAAAACACGAATTTCTTCAAGGGATCGTGAGACAGATACTCATTTCGTCCGAAAATTGCGAAAAAGAACGAAAATTTTATTAAAGAACTCACCCCAATTAATTCGGGTTAACCGGAACCCTTCTCGGCAAACGTAAAAATCAAATCCTAACCAAATGAGAATTGTATGTCAAACTGCCCCAAATGCGCTAATCACAGCTAAAAAGTAAAAGTTTACCCGACCAACAACAAAATGTAGTAGACCCAAACTCGACCCAAAAGCAAAAAATCAGAAATTAACTCAAACCGCAGCAAAGAGTAGGAGTCAACCGGACCCAAACACTACCCAAGTAGAAATTAACTCAACCAGAAGCAAAAAAATGGAAGCCAACCGGACCCAAACCCGACCCACAGCAAAAAAGTAGACGAAACACGACCCGCATTAAAAAAATGAGCTCCGACCCGTGCATCAGGTTGGAATTTCCAAATTTCTATTTTAATTGATTTTATTTAGTTTTTCACGTATTATATAAAACTTATTTGTGAATGAAACATTTTAAAAGTCATTTTCCAGACATCAGTATCAAAATAATAAATCATTTTACACAATTTAGGAAAGTGAGAAGATTCGATTTTCTTCAGTTCTCTGCTCTTTTCGCCAAATTTCATTATACAGTGGAACCTCCGAATAAGGGACACCTATGGGACCGGAAATTTTCTCCCTTAAATAGAGGTGTCCCTTATTCGGAGTTTTTATTACAGTGTAACTTCCAAATAAGGGACAGCTATGGGACCGGAATTTTTGTCCCTTAAATAGAGGTGTCCCTTATTCGGAGTGTCCTTTATTTGGAGGTTTCTCTGTATTTATCTTTCTCATATAGCAAATTATTGTTGTTGTTTTTCCTCTTTTTTTTTTTTTCCCTTACAAGTATTATCTTGAAATGAAATATTTTTACCATCACAATTATGCTTTATAGTTTCTAAAATAAATAAATTTTATTTCAGTGCCATATTTTTAACGCAGTTTAGTTGATACTGTATTTATAAAAAAAAAAAAAAAAAATAGAAACGGTCCATAAAAAATAACTTCAAAATTTTGGAGACATGGGAGATAAAATACTTGGAAATTTTGTTGAATTAAACTATTTAGATTACATAATCTAAGAAAAAAAAATTATTACAGACTTTTTACTTTCTTCTACCCTTGTAAGATAAAAATAGGAATCATAAAAATTTTTGAAATGCGATTTTCGACGAATTTACACGTTTTAGGTGTCAGAGAACCCGAACAACATGTTTTTACAAAATGTCTATCTAAGTCTGTGACTCTGTCTATCTGTATGTGATAAAAAAATTTGTGGGCGCTCTATCTGTACAATTAATGCATACGGAATTTCACAAAACTTTATATTCTGTTAGACCTTGATATAAACTAGATCTGAATAGTTTTTGGCGTATGTCGCTCAACAGATGGCGCTGCTATACTGCATTATTCACAATTTTCACAAAAGCCATGTATCAAGAACTGGCGCATGGATTTTCATAAAACTTTAGATTTTGTTAGTACTCATATAATATGGTGCTAATTACGTTTTGATGCAAATCGCTCAACAGGTGACGCTGCCACGGTGCAGTATTCGAGATTGTCGTAATAGCTCTATCTCAAGAACTTATGCACGGAATTTCATAAAACTTTAGATTCTGTGAAACCTTGATATAAACTAGGTCTGATGAGTTTTTGATGTATATCGCTCAACAGGTGGCCCTGCTGAATTATTTACAATTTTTACAAAAGCCATGTATCAAGAACTGGCGCATGCATTTTCATAAAACTTTAGATTTTGTTATTACTCATATAATATGGTGCTAATCGCTGAACAGGTGACGCTGTCACGGTGCATTATTCGTGATTATCGTAATAGTTCTATCTTAAGAACTTATGCACAGAATTTCAAAAACTTTAGATTCTGTGAGACCTTGATATAATCTAGGTCTGATGAGTTTTTGATGTATATCGCTATACAGGTGGCCCTGCTATGCTGCATTATTTACAATTTCCACAATAGCCATATATCAAGAACAAGCGCATTGGTTATCATAAATTTTTATATTTAGTTAGTACTTGAGGTAACTTAATGCTGATTACGTTTTGGTGCAAATTGCTCAACAGGTGACGCTGCCATGTTGCATTATTCGTGAATATTGCAATAACTAATGCGCGAAATTTTCTAAAAGTTCAGATTCAGTTAGTCCCTTATATAGATTTTTCTTGCTTGTTTTTTGGTGTAAATCGCCTTACAGATGGCGCTGCTATGCGGCATTTTTCACTCCATCGCAAGAAATGTATCTCAAGAACTGTTGCATGAACTTTCATCAAACTTCAGATAGTACCTGATAAAAAAAATTGATCCTGATTAGTTTATAGTGTACATCGCCTAACATGCGGTGCTGCAATGCAGATTTTTTTTTTCTTTTAAGGTTTTGAAACAGCTCTATCCCAAAAACTAATGCACGGATTTTCGTCAAACTCCAGATTCAATTGTAAGTTGACATAAATTTTTGCTGACCAGATTTTAGTTTAAGCCACCTAACTGGTGGCGCTACTAAGCTGTATTTTTTAGGAAGTATTAACATGCATGAGATAGAAGGAAGTTTTGGGATTGCTACATCTGACCAATTAAGAGATATATTTCAAAAAGAAAATGGAACTAAGGTCAATAAAAATGTAATGGTATCTTACATAAGTATGATTTACTTATTTATTTACATATTTTTCATGCAGTAAACGCTATGATAGATGCCATTTAAAGTTTATTATATATATATATACACTATATTGCCATTGATTATGGGACACTTGCGTTTTAGACATTTTACTAAATATCTAGAAAAATACATGAGGAATCATTTCGAAACTCTTAGTGTATAAATATAATAGTATAAGTCATACATCTCCGTGAAGATTTTTTCCCGAAACTGCAAAGGGGACCGTCAACAAATTAAAAAAGAATGAATATCTTTTGAATAACCCTGTCAAAACTAATGTAGCAAAAGCGCTCAAACTCTAGATTGTGATTGAATGCCTTATTGTAATAAGCCTTGTTAATTTTTATACAAATAGCATGCATACTCGCAGAGTAATTAAGGTTTTTATAAAAATGATCCCAAAATTTTCCAAGTTTTTTCCTTATAATTTTCAGAGTTCTTAATATAAAATATTATTTTTTTTTCAGAAAATATGACAAACAACATTGCACACAGTACCCTGTAATCAGAATTAAAAAATAATGAAAATTGTATAAAAAATGAGTTGGTTTACTAAATAATTTTTTACTGCGCATGCGTCAACGATATCAAAATTTCATTTGCATATTATGTTAGCTAAATGTATAGAGCAACTTTTGTGAAAGTCACAAAATCATAACTTGAAAATTCTGACAATAATCGTCAATTGAATAAGTCGAAAATCCGTTATTCTCAAAATGAAGCAAAAACAAGAGGGATTGTATCCATATATTCATTGATTAGTGTCAATATAGAATACACAATATGGGATGTACTACTGCATTTTGATAAAATCCCTCATTTTTTTGCATCATTTTGGAAATAACGGATTTTGTCCTTTTTCTATAGACGATTACTTTCAGAATTTTCAACCTATGATTTTGAGACTTTTACAAAAGTTGCTCTATACATTTAGCTAACATAATATGCAAATGAAATTTTGATATCTTTGACGCATGCGCAGTAAAAAATTATATAGTAAACCTACTCATTTTTCATACAATTTTTATTATTTTTTAATTCTGATTACAGAGTACTCTGTGCAATGTTGTTTGTCATATTTTCTGAAAAAAATATTATTTTATATTAAGAACTCTGAAAATTATAATGGAAAAACTTGGAAAAATTTGGGACCATTTTTATAAAAACCTTAATTACTCTGCGAGTGTGCATGCTATTTGCATAAAAATGAACACAATGTATTACAATAAGGCATTTAATCATAATCTAGAGTTTGAGCGCTTTTGCTACATTAGTTTTGACAGGGTTATTCAAAAGATATTCATTCTTTTTTAATTTGTTGACGGTCCCCTATAGCGTTTCGGTAAAAAATCTTCACGGAGATGTATGACGTATACTATTATATTTATGCACTAAGAGTTTCGAGATGATTCCTCATGTATTTTTCTAGATATTTAGTAAAATGTCTAAAATCGCAAGTGTCCCATAATCAATGGCAATATAGTGTATATATACTATATATATATATATATATATATATATATATATATTTAATAGAGCTAACCATCTTTATTTTACATTTATCTCAGAGCTTTAAGGTGACAATACATTTTAAACATCTTAAAACTTTACAGACTTTCAAAAATATAAATATTTTTAGACAGATAAATACATATAATGTATAGGTACAGATTTTCAAAATTTTTACGGAGCTAGTGGCTTTTAAACCTTAAATATTCCGGTAGCCACCAGGGCTTAATTTCTAAAAAAAAATTAAGAAACAACGGTGAATTTCGTCAAAAGATCGCTGAAGAAAAGCTTATTTTATCAAAGAATCGCTGAAAAAAGCGATTTTCGTGAAATGATAAAAGAAAAAAAAAGCGATTTTGGTTATAGGATCGCGAAAAAACGCGGGATTCTCGTCAGAGGATTGCGGAACACGATTTTCATCAAATGATCGCGAAAAAAAAAAAAAAACCCGCAAAATTCGTCTTAGACCCCGAAAATCAATCGCCAAGTCAAAAAATTTAGTCGCCACGTGGCGACATGCGATCGTGGATCTGCACCTATAATATAAAGGCGAACAGTCTTTTTGCGAGACATTTGAAACATGATAGCATGAAAACATAAGTTTTCTATTAATCGCTCAGAACTGAAATTGCTATCATTCCAGATTTAAAAAGAAAAAAAAAATGATTTGTTTAAATGCATTTAAAGTATACTACATTGTAATGAAAAACATTTTTTCTAATACCTAGTATTTTTGTGAGTAGAAATTTACTTAGTAAATTTTTCCTACAAAACTAAAAGTTATCAAAACTGAAATTGCAAACTATATCACAGAAAGAAAGATTTGTAAAACTTTCAAACAACTGGATCAACCTCACTTGATCTTGCAGATAGATATTCGATGAAACAAAACATTTATTCTTTTCCAAATTATAGGCCTGTTCCCGATCAGAGATGGTTACGACGCCTTCGTCTTCACCTGCCTGAGAATTAAAAAGTAAAAGCGTGTTACGAAGTAAGATAAAAAGCAAACAAAGCTAAAAGACTAATCAATTTTATAATGTTAGTTGAGATATAAATCGGCAATACTTACGCACAATGAACCGGAAGTGTAAATCAAAACAGACAAAGTAGTGTGGGAACGAAATGATACATAATTTTGAGTTAGGTTATTGTTTTAATGTAGGAACATAAATGGAATAAGTGTAAGTCAAACGTGGTATGTACTATAACTAGTTTTTATAAACATTCAGATCTTGATACAATTGCTGTATGCAAAAGTGTATGAAAACAAATGTATTACGATTATAAATAAATTCAGTAATATGGAAATAACAGGACTCCATCTTTAATAGAACGTCATCACTATGGCAATCTATAAATTAACTATCATGGGAATCACTGAATTCATTATGTATGACAGCATTTAATAGAATGAAAAAAACTTTTATTCATATACAGTCGACTGTCGTTAATTCGAAATCGGATAATTCGAATCTTCGCTTAATTCGAACTAAACATGAAGTCCCGAAATTTTCAATGGCAGAATAACGCTAAAAAACTTTCACTAATTCGAACTCACTTTCTCTTGACTTCGCTTAATTCCAACTAACCAGAATTCCGATTTTTCGTTTTTCTTTTCTTTCTCACGGATTTCAGATCATTTGAATAACTTTCTTTATTTGATTTTTGTGAAAATTGTTCCGAACGAGTATACATATAATCCAATGCATTTGATATCCACTTTCTTAGTTGCCTTGTCTGTCCAACAGTGGCACCTCAAATTTTTCTTCCATTGTGCTTCTTTCTAATCATTTAATTTATGTATTTATACATTCTAATTTATTATTAAGCCATATTCTAATGATAACAGACGAAATATATTTAAAAAACACTATAACATTAATTTCTTTGTAATAGTACCATATTAACCTTCCTACCCTGTTCAAATTTTACTCAATCTTGATAAAAACATTTCACACCAGAATTGTTATTTAAAACATTTTAATATATTTAATCGGCTTATTTCTTTGAATCTGTTATTTAACTTTCTTTATGAAAAAAGTTCTGGTGCGAATCGTATAAAACAAATTTAAGCCATGAGTCGATTAGACCCATTCAGGGTAGGAAGGTTAAGCATGTTTTTATTTCATATTTTCGATAATTCGAACTTCGGATAATTCGAACATTTCTCGTGGTCCCGACGAGTTCGAATTAACGAGAGTCGACTGTATATTTTTTAAGCTTTGATTCGATTTTCATAAAATTTGAAAATCATTTTACAAAATTCTCCAACGGTTTTATACGTTTGATTTCAAACCATTCAGATGGATAGTTTTTGCGCTGCTATACAAATATTATTGTTTGGAAATAATGATGCTAAAATTTTTTTGTAACTTTTTTTTCTGCAACAAACATTTAATCCTACTGATATATAAATAATAAGGTACCCTGGGAGTAATAACGCCACGTTAAGATTCTACCAATTTTCACGGCTCAGTTTTAGTTTGTATTTTTCAAACAAATATATGATTTGATACAGCAACTCATTGACTATCTATATAAAAAAAGTAATTTAATAGATATGTATTCATAAAATGTAATGGCGTAATTTCTTGACCAATGCTATTTGGCATTATTACCCACCTATATGGGTAATAACGCCATGCAAACAAAACTATGAAATAAGATGGAATAATTGCATGTAGATTGCCTAATTCTAAAAATACAAACTCTCCAAACTTAGAAATTGACAAATTGCATTCTAAGCTATTGAAAATGTTCAATTTTTTGTGAAAGTGTAAGAAAAATAAAGGTGTGGTGTGTGTGTGTGTGTGGGGGGGGGGGATGAGGCAAAAGAATGTCAGACCGTGAGCTTCTTTTTGCTTAAAAAGGACCGCTTAAATAGAATTATTAGAGACATTGCACTGTTTTAACTGTGTTTATTTGAATCAGTATTTAGGATGTAGCTCGGCCACCGTAGGGAATCAACCGGGGTATTATTGCCAAGGATTGGCGTTATTACCCCGTTATAGTTATTGCGCTGTACATTTTAAATTACAAATTATCTCGAGAAGATATTAAAAATCTTCAACAACATTTTGAAAGTCCATGAAATGTACTACAAATTTATGTAATTAAGAAAGTATTTCCGGATAAAAAAATAGTCTTCACATCACAAAACGTATCTAGCAAATTTTAGATCAAGCGTTAATTTTAGCTGCTTGTAAAAACAATAAGACCTAAAAATGAAACAAATTAACTTGAAGCTGTTTTTTGCGATTTATATAACTCAAAACCCTTCTGCGCAGAGCACATGGATGTCATTTACCAGATTATTTCATACTTATGCAAAATATTAGCACTTGGCGTTATTACCCCGCCTGGCGTTATTACACCAGACCACCTTATTAGCTTTGTTATGTTGTACAATTTATGCTATCTCAGAATTTTAATTTCTATTTTTTCTTTACACGTTAATAAGTGTCTCGCGGCCTTCTTAAGACAAAATTGGTCAAAAAGTCGATTTTTAACCATTTGAAAAATGGTTGTTGTTTTCGGGAGAATGGACCCGATGATGTTACCTCTTTTGAATGATGTTACCACTTTTGAATGATGTGGTCACTTTTGAATTTAAATTAATTTCTTTACTTTTAGAAGAGTTTTTATTTGAATTTAAATTAAATTCTTTACTTTTAGAAGAATTTTTATTTGAATAGTAAATTAAAATGGTTAAAATCATTGTAATAAAGGAGAAAACTAACAAATTTAAAAATGGGTAGACGGAAATTAACAGATACGGAAAAAGCCGAAGCCAAAGAAATGAATGAACGTGAATATCGCATTCAATGATATTAAACACAATACGCGTACTTAAACAATCATAAAGTGATTTTTATTTCTTCTTTTGCTATTTAAAATAAAAATTTAGTCAACATGTATAAGTTGCTTATTAGTTTGGCGATTCGTATCATTTGGCGAAATTGGTCGACGGGATAACTGAGTAATACTGTATTTGGTTTGGCGCAAAAACGTCTTTCAATGCAGAAAATGATAAAATCAAAAGATTATTGAGCCGCTGAAAACCAATTACGTGTTGAAAGGCGATCACGAAAAAGGAAGCAATTTAATGCCGAACCGATTAATTGTAAAACATCATGTCGCCAGGGCGACCAATCCACTAGCCATGGCGTTTTACTATCGGTCGGTTCTAACCAGGAAAATTTGAGTGCCAATAGTGATTCTAACAAGCCGGAAAATGTTATAGCTATTACTCTTGATTTTCCACCACCTAAAAAGAAAACTAAAAAGCAATCGGCTTGGGAAAAACTGGGAAAAAACTTTTTTGATTCGATGTCTGATGGACCCATTCACAGATGCATGTGCTGCGATCGATTTTGGTTTAAAACCTCCATCACCAAAATTCTGCTCTGTAAAATCAAACAATATATGCCAAAGTCTTACAAGTATAACAGTATATGCCAAAGCTGTATTTTAATAATGATTACTTTTGCACCAACAATGTTAAATAGTTTGAAATGTTTCTTTCGTCGCCAACTTTTATGCTTGGCGACAATAGAGTGATATAACTTAAACGAACCGTACCTTCAAATTGCAGCATGTATAAAGTCATTTATAGCAGTGGCACGGATAATACACAATAAAACAACTGGTATTTAGCTTAAAATGATAGATGAATGTATCGAGTGAAACATTTTTCAAATGGTTGGGGTAATTTCTTAAATTACAATTTTTTTTTTCTTTTCTTTTTTTCTCTGTCCTTTTTATGTTAAATAAAAACTTGTTTAATTGTAAATACTATTTTAATACTTCATTTTTACCCATACGGCCATTGTATCGCGAAATATTCTTTTCTTTTTTTCTCTGTCCTTTTTATGTTAAATAAAAACTTGTTTAATTGTAAATACTATTTTAATACTTCATTTTTACCCATACGGCCATTGTATCGCGAAATATTGTAAATTTTGTTAATACACGCGCAACTTAAATCTCCACACTAATTAAAACTTTAAACGGCTTTTTCTCAATGTTTCTACTTTCGTCACTTTCATGTTTTGAAAATTCTAAGTTTTTTTTTTTTTTTTTTTTTTTTTTTAATGTTGGAGATGGTGATTCAAACTTTTTCGTGTGAGTTCTTTATTATAAAAGTGATAAATTTACATATCGAATTAGCCTTCAGGTTATTTGTAATTTTTTTAAAGTAAAAGTGTATCAAGGTGTATTAGATTTTGTCATTTTACATAGACGCTTTCAGTCGTGATGTCAGATATGTAGTTTTGCTTGGATATTGAGTCCAAATAAACCGTTGCTATGCTGTATTTTCTTTTTTTTTTTTTTTTTTAATAGCTAAATGTTGCAATTGTATCTCACAGATATATGTTTTAATACTTAAAATGCAGTGATAAAATATTTTACTATTTATATTCAAGAAGAAAGGAAACATAGCAACCGTTTTTTTGGCGTCAATTTTCAAACAGAACGTCATGAATGACGTCACACTGAAAGCGTCTGTTGTATGTATCAGTAAATAAAATACAGTCGAGTCTCTATATAACGAAATCCACCGTTCCAGTAAAAAATTCGTTATATAGAGAAATTCAATGTATAGAGAATGATGTTAAAAATCGTATACAATGTGTGAAATTTGAACAAATGTTATTTTTGATCTTTTGAATTAGGAATTTGAAATGTTTAAAAGTAAATATTAACCTAACATTTTATTTCTTAATTACTTAAGCTGTTTCAAAAAAGAGAACAGACATTTATTTGAAAGCTTAATGAAAATCAAATAAAGAAGACTTGCATTAATTTCAGGCAAAGAAATCTATAATTTTTTGTTGTTTTGATTTTAAAATTGTTATGCTCTCAAAAAAATGCTAAAATTTTACCAAGGAATGAAAAATTGTAATTAACATTTTCCTCCATTTGAAGGCCTCTCTTATGTGCCCCTCATTGATTCCTCTCTTACATGTGTATCAATCCAATTGACACTGTTTTGAGAAGGATGTGGAAAGGTGTGAGGGAGGTGGGATGAATTCGTTGGATTTAAAGAACAAAGAGAGAAGTAATGTAAAAAAAACTCAGCACTGTCGATAAATCAAAAATAAGTGACGGAAAATTGATTCCATATGATTTCGAAGCTTTTTAAATCTGAATAAATTAAGGCCAATTTATGAAAAAAATAGTCAAATGGTGATAGATATTTCGCTATATAGAGACTGTTTTTAATGTAATCATGCGAAAAGGGGACCGTTCCTACTAAAAATTCGTTATATCAAGAAATTCGATGTATAGAGTTTCGTTATAGGGAGACTCGACTGTATATTAAGTGTAATATTGGATGTATCAAAAATCCACTTGCAGTTTTGTGTAATACACATTTGAAAAACTTAAAAAAAAAAAAAAATAAGAGAAAAGAAACTAGAAAAAAAAAATCAATCTTTTAAAAACTTGTAAGTATTTCAGAAAATTCTATTTCTTTTTAACTGGTTTAAAACTTTAATTAAATATGCAGTTAAAAAAATTCTTAAAATTTACTGTTAGTTGAAAACTGAAATGCAATGAATTAATAAATTGAACCATATTTTTAAAAAATAAACAAAATTATTGAAAAATAAAATGTCCCCTCACAGGGACACAATGCGTTTGAAATCATGACTTCACTTTTTAATAATATTGTAACAGTACAATACTTAATACTAAAAATTAAATAAAATTACAAAAATAAATAAATAAATAATAAAATAAAAACTTAAAATAACCTTCTTTGTTAAAATTTATAATTTTTTTAAATTATTTTTTAACAATCCCTACTACTTTTATAAACGTGAATATTTTTGCTTTGACTTTTTTCCACTTCCATTACAATATACTACACAAAACTGCGTATGGATTTTTAGATGCATGGGATTTTATATTTAACATGATTTTTTTCCCTCTCGTCTATATCACAAAAATGAGGGAAATTTAGTAAACTCTCAATTATTATTATTATTTTAAACTATACACTTGAATGTTAAATCCATGGATAAAAATATTAAATCCACTATGCAGAATAAGTAAAAAATAATTCAAACCTCTGAAGGATATTCGGCGGTGGTTGGTTTTGATCTGAGGACCTCGTGATCAGGAAGCGAGTGCGTTAACCGTTGAGCAAAAGGCCAAGCCCGTTACTCGCAGGTAGTAACTCGCTTTATACTGATCGAGATCGTTACAGAGTATGCCCCCAGAGAGAAACACGTATTACTGACGTCTGACGAGCGATATGCACTCGTGAATGAATGCTGTCGTACGCATAGTGTGATGCGAGGACAGGCTTTGCGTTGAGAGATTTTTTGTTTGGTGCTGCCATCTGTTGATAATGAGGTGAGTTGATTGTTGTGCGCTGGAAGCTGATGATGAGAAAGAGAGAGAGAGAGTTGCGTGCGTGTCCAGGGTCACCAGTGAAGGATATTTGGCGGTGGTTGGTTTTGATCTGAGGACCTCGTGATCAGGAAGCGAGTGCGTTAACCGTTTAGCAAAAGGCCAAGCACGTTACTCGCAGGTAGTAACTCGCTTTATACTGATCGAGATCGTTACACCTCTATCAAATTTAGCAAATAGTGTTTATAGAACAGGCAACTTATAAAAATATGAATACGATGAAAAATCAATTTAAAGTTTTCATTTGTATTGGTCATTGCTCTGGATCTGTTAACAAAATTTACAGTATCTCGCGATATGATCGTCGTATAGGTAAAAATGAGGTCTAACAAATATTCACAATTAAAGAAAGCTTTCAAAAAAAAAAAAAATTAAATAAAAAAAGTCGATATTTTGACCAATTTCAAGGTACTGTGTCCTTTTAATGTCACAAAATATGTTTGCAGCCCTCGAGTAAAAAAGTTTGATTATACCAGTTTTAGAGAGTCGAGAGCAGACACTCCGGGATTCGCTTCCCCCCCCCCCCGCGCACGCAATATATATATATATATATATATAATATATATTGTCAAGACAAAACCCTAAAAATGGGAAAAAGAATTCTGGCTTTGTTGGCATTGTTTCCTGAAATATAAATTTCACAATGCATTTGAAAATTCATTTAAAACAGAATAACGTCCTAACTGGGTTTAAAATAGATTTATGTTTCGTTAACGGCAACCGCAGCCTCTCGGAAGATTAATTTTCGTCTCTCAGAGAATCATTTGTTACCGATGTTTGTCCACATTAACTCGGCTACAGAGAGCTAAAATGATATTTTACTTCCAAAATGACATACGGGGAATGAAAAAAAGTGAAAGAAAGTTTCGCATCTTACAACACAAATTTACATGACACTTTTGTTTTAGGAAGTTTTCATTTGGACAATTATCGCGTATTTTGGTGTGTACGCGCCAGAGTTGTCGAATTTTAATCAGGTTTTAAAAAGAAGCTGACCGGTTTTTGGATAGATTCCCTTAAAAAAGTAAAAAGTTACTTTTTGCAACTTTCCGAAAAAATTCGGTGTATTAACACGTTGAGTACCAGGTCAGTCATCGGTGACTGACACTGAATTTTCTGTTTAGGCTACATCAGTCACCGGGGAATGATAGTATGGCGATCGAGTAACGGGAATCTTTTTTCGAGGTCAAAACGGAAAGACAGACACAACAGTCTTAGCATTCAACGTATTAAGGGTGTATTCGAAAAAACGGTTTTCCATCTTCAACAGCTCGAAATTTTCCGATACAATTTCAGACACATTTTTAAATGTAGAAACATGAAACTTGCTGAGGGGATTCTTGAAGAGACGTATAAGGTACCGTGTGATGTCTTTTTACGCTCAATTCATTAGAATTTGATTTATAAACAATAACCTTCTCAGTATGACACTTTTTGTCGTTCGCAGACCTCCCTCTTCGGAAAAATCGGTTCGAAATGCCGTTTTTGTATGCTTTTTTTTGCAATATTTTCTGCATTTATCAGAGAATAGATAATTACGGCACCTTGTGTACTTTCTAAATAAGAGAATTTGAAAGTTTCGTGCATTTGAGAGCAAAGATGTATTTAAAAATAAATCGGAAAATAAACAGTTTGAATCGAAATACACCCTTAAATGCAGGATTTTATATATTAACCCTTTCAGGGGCAAAAGAATACCTTTCGTAAAATGACGAAACAATTGACAGACACCAGAATATTCAAGTGAATTTCTTTGATAATAAAAACAAGCTGTTTTGCACTTTCATTGTAAAAGCAAAATTTTATTAAAATATTCTTGATGCAACTTGTTAGCTTTGGAATTAAAATTAGGTGGCTAGAATCCTACAGCCCAATGGTTCCCAATCTGTGGGTCGCGAACAATCGAGGTTTGTCAAAAATAATTTAATTAATATATTAATCTTATAGACGGCAGCACTAAAATAACTTTCTGCTAGAAGTTGTAGCAATATATTCTAGTTAAATAATTAATATAGTAATATTAATAATTGATTAAAAATAAAAATATAATACTTCTAACAGTAGCATTTGTTTTTTTCTAAATATATTATGAATTATATAGTATAATATATGTTCTACTAATTTTTATAATTATTGTTACAACTTTATTTTATTATCTATGTGATTTATACTATGACCATAACCTTGACTGTTAGTAAGTCACATGTAGTTTGTATCTGATTGCACTACAAATCTTGCTAGGATTTGGGTAGTGGTAAATATTTTAGTATATATATATATCCCTTTTTTTTAAAGGAATATTATATTATTGTTATTTTGTCATATTGATTTTATTTTCTTCAATGAGTATCTTTCTACTAATTTGTCATCTGAATAGCTTCCAGTCAGTCGGGTGTATTGTGAGTCGAATTCTTAGCTTTCAGCACGACTCATAACAGAAACTGGTTGGATATTTTTGCTTTTTTGTTAAACTATACAGCCCTGAAGAAGTAGTTTAATAGAAAAGCCTTCTATTGTCTTTTTATCCATTTACCTTTCGTTATTTTGGTAATCTGCCGTCTATTTCACTTCAAACTTCAACTGTTTTCAATAAGATGATTGTAAAAATACTGGTTTCATTGGTTTATTGTATTTTAATATATGAATTACTCTGGTTATATATTGTCCATTTATCCATATATTTCTTAGTAATTTGATAATCTGCTTTATATTTCTCTTCAAACTTCAACTGTTTTTAATAATATGATTGTAAAAATACTGGTTTCATTGGTTTATTTAATGGTATTGTCTGAATAACTTTGGATGTATTTATAAAAGTATATATATATATATATATATATATATATATATATATATATATATATATATATATATATATATATATATATATATATATATAATACCATTAAAAGTAGACAAGATTCACCAACGGATTTTATCAATAAAACAATAAACCAAAACGAAGAATTAAATTGAATTATAGTAAACAATATTAACCATTTGAAATTAACCATTGAATATAATAACTTATAGCACATTGAACATGGAAGGAAAAAAAGAATAATATGAATACAATTGAAATTTGTAGAACCAAAGCAGAATCTTCAGGTCCCAAATAATTTGGAACTACAAATGGAGTGTGTGGTTTCATCTTCGTATTTGCCATGAAAAAGCAAAACAATACGAATTTGGGACTACCATCACACAAAAACCAAATTATTAAACAAGGAACAAAGATATTTTACAAAAAGGAGTTGAAAGTAAGTAAAAATAATAGTTATCCATAACAAACAAAAAAGATAAAGCTGAATGGAAATATAATTGAACCGGAAAAAATAATAATCGATATTAACATAAAATTAAATTAATAAAATGATTAAAATTAGAATTAAGAGATAACATTCATATTAACATATAACTTAAAATACATTATTGTTACTTTAATCAGTAACATTTATTGTGACTTTACATGGTAAAAACTCATTATCTTAATATAGGATAATAATAAATAATAATAATAATAATAATAATAATAATAATAATAATAATAATAAAATAAATAAAAAAATAATAATAGTAATAATATTATTAATAATAATACCAAAAATTATATCAATAACATTAAAAATAATTTGATATTTAAAATATAGCTATTTAACTATAGATATAACTAGACGAATATCCATATATTGGTGTAAATTAAACAGTTTAAAATTATGTTAAAATAAATAACCCACTCTCAATTTTTTTTTAATAAATAATTAACCTTTGCGTTTTTATCCAGACAACACCACCCTTCGCCGTACTCTAACATCTACCCACCCAACCAACCTATATATATATATATTTTTTTATTACTTTTTAACATTTTTAATTTTTTATTATTATTTTTATGTTTTATAATTTTTTTTATACATTTTTTATGCAAAGAATTAATTATAAGATCATGTAATATCTAATTATAAATTAAAGAATATATGAATTTTTTAGGATAACCATTATTTATAGCATCATATACAAGCTTTTTAATATTAGTATTAATTAAATGGGAAGAACATAGACATTTTATTCTATATAAATGGTTAAGTATTATATTACGATATACAGAATTATGAAGACATGATTTAAAATTAGTAAAAGTATTAACTTTAAAATTAAATTCTTTCCTTTTGTCATAAATATCAGTTATAAATTTGTTCTCTTTTAATATAATTTTAATATCTAAGAAATTGATTGTATTATTAAAAAGTAGGTTTTTTGAAAGTTCTAGATTAGAAGGATAATCAACAGGGAATTGAGATATACAGGTGTTATCAGTATCAATTAAAATTACATCATCTATATATCGATATAAATGTATTGTATTATTTAAATAATGACGTTCATAGTAATATAAGTCAGATAATACACTAGATGTACTACCACCTTGTGGTATACCAAACTTTTGAATATGTATATTGTTATCATGCATGATAAAATTATTATAGATAATGAAATTAGTTAAGGTATGAAAATATTCAGAATCAATATTATGTGATATATCCAACTCGTGTTGATATTTTTTAAAAAGCTCATTTATGATATTATGTAAATCCGATAAATTGATATTATTAAATAAATCTTTAAAATCATAGGTAGTGATATTGTTTATACATTTAAGATTTTTCATAATATGGACCAGTTCATAACTATTTTTTATGCAATGTGTATTATCACTTTTTTTTGTGATATTATATATTTGATTAAGAATTACTAATAGAAGTTTGTTAGCAGCATTATTATAAGTATTGCAACCAATTGTAACAGTTCTGAATTTAACAGGATGCTTATGAAATTTGGGTATAAGGACTAGATAAGGATATTTAAAGTTAGTAGGGTTAATGTCTAAGAATTTATAGAATCCTTTAATTTTACGATTATTGGCAAGTAAGTTATCATTAATTTTTTGGAATGTGTTATTATTAGATATACTAGATTTAAGCAGTTGATGATAATAAGATTTACAAATAATGGCATAATTATTAGGAGATTTATCAACATAAGTTATTACAAAGTTTTGTTGTAATTTATTGATTTGCTTAAACAGATGCTGTGTATTTACATATTCTAGGTGTGAAATATTATATTTTAAGGACTTGGTTAATTTATCGATAACTAATATTTTCCATTGATTAAAATATTCAATGGGTTTATTATAATAAATTGCAAGTTTATAAATAAATATATCTATATCATATGTAAATAGTTTTATGATAGATTTAATGTTTAATTTGGATGGAATTCTGTACTTGGTCCCATAACCCATAATTCTTCTAAGTGGTAAATCATCTACAAGATTAAGATTACCAGTAATAATATGTCCATGATCTTTATTTATATATTTTTGTAGAGAGGGGTCATTGCATTTAGAGGGTAAAGTACTAGCATCAAAAGAAGATTTAGCGAAAGAATTATAGTTAAAAATCGTTCTGCCGATAGATATGGGATACTTAAAGGTTTTAGAAATATGAATATTATTAATAGGAAATTGACAGTTTTTATCATTTAATATGGAATTAATATTGATTTTATTAAATATTGGATTAGAAAAAGTAATTACCATTTGAGTATTAGTTTGTAGATTTTTAGGTTTTTTGAGTAAATTTATATTGTACAGGTTGACACGAGTCATAATGAGATCATAAAAAATATCTGAAAAATGTTTAGAGTAAGTTTTACTGAGAACAATATTTAAATATTGTACAATATGTTTCTTTTTTATTCCAAAAATATATTTACGTATTAGAAACCAATTGTAATTTTTTAAATAATTACGATGCAGATTATTAATTTGTTGAATTATAAGGTTTTTAGGAGTAATACTAGAAGATGAACCTTTTCCTCTTTTGTTACGTGTAGTTTTAGGATTTATAAGATGATTTAAACTATGATAAATGGGAGAATAATCTGTAGTATCATTTATAGATGAAAAAACTTTAACAGATCTTTTAAAAACCTCACTATTAAGACCATAAGGATAAATTGTATTATAATATTTCATATATGAAGACTCTAAATACAGACGCTCAGATTTATTTTTCTGAATTTGTATTATTTCAATAGTAGTATTTTTAAATTTATGTTTATGAAAATGCTGTATTTCAGCTGTAGACTGTATATTTTTTGCTAAATTTTTGTCAGAATCTGACCGATGTTGATTCATGCGTATATGAAGAGGACCAGAAGTTTCACCAATATATTTCAAATTGCAAATGTTACACTTTATACTATAAATTACATTAAAAGCCTTACAAAAAATAGAAATATGAGGATCTGATACGATTTGTGACTGAGAAGCAGATGGACAAGTTTTACATCGGATATCAGAACATTTCTGAAAATATAATTGAGGAGGAGGAGCATGTATATGGAAACTGGATGACGGTCCAGGAGTAACCCTATTATTGCTCCTGTACCAGGCACTACACTGCAAAGAAGCATTGTGTATCTTGCCAGGATCGAGATTTTTACTAAGTACTGCCATAATATAAGAGATAATACAAATATAATAAAAAGATAAAAATAGAAAAATTACAATTAAATAATCGAGTATCTGGACTAATATAATTTACTAAAGAAAAGGATCTAGAATAATACAACTATAAAATGAAAATAGATACAATATGTACAAAGCTTTAAAGCAGTACTCAAACCTACAAAAGGAAACAATACACGACCATAATACTACCATCCCACACCACATATAATAAGAATCATAATACTCATAGTACAATAAATGCAAAATCACAAAATCGACTCATTTAAAAGTGAAAAAATCACATACATAATAATCCACAAACTTATCCAGTTAACATCTCAGCACTATGCTCACATTGTTACTACATTTCACATAGGCTTAACTAATCATAATTTCAATGTATTTATTTAATATAAAAAAAATAATAAATAATGATAATTTCAATGTATTACTTTAATATTAAAAAATAATAAATAATGAATATTGATTTTGACATTTAATATACCATATATCAAGACAATGAATTAAACATAATATCAAAATTAACAGTTAAATTATTATAAATATACCACATATAATATTCATGATGAAACGATTTGCAACTCTTAATGGAAATCCTATGAAGTGGTAACGGAAAACTACATAGTAGAAATCTCACAGACAATACACAAAGGTCATGCGGATAGCAGCAATTACCTATGCGCACCATATTTATAAAATTGCTATTAGCAACGGATGTTATATATTAATTATATATAAGATACCACAATAAGAAAAAATTCATTATGACTATTCAAAATGAAAAGATATCAATTAAATATCAGATTGTATACATTCATAATTACACGCGCGGAGCAGCATAATAATTTGAATGCTAATATAATACCATTAAAAGTAGACAAGATTCACCAACGGATTTTATCAATAAAACAATAAACCAAAACGAAGAATTAAATTTAATTATAGTAAACAATATTAACCATTTGAAATTAACCATTGAATATAATAACTTATAGCACATTGAACATGGAAGGAAAAAAAGAATAATATGAATACAATTGAAATTTGTAGAACCAAAGCAGAATCTTCAGTTCACAAATACTTTGGAACTACAAATGGAGTGTGTGGTTTCATCTTCGTATTTGCCATGAAAAAGCAAAACAATACGAATTTGGGACTACCATCACACAAAAACCAAATTATTAAACAAGGAACAAAGATATTTTACAAAAAGGAGTTGAAAGTAAGTAAAAATAATAGTTATCCATAACAAACAAAAAAGATAAAGCTGAATGGAAATATAATTGAACCGGAAAAAATAATAATCGATATTAACATAAAATTAAATTAATAAAATGATTAAAATTAGAATTAAGAGATAACATTCATATTAACATATAACTTAAAATACATTATTGTTACTTTAATCAGTAACATTTATTGTGACTTTACATGGTAAAAACTCATTATCTTAATATAGGATAATAATAAAAATAATAATAATAATAATAATAATAATAATAATAATAATAATAATAATAAAATAAATAAAAAAATAATAATAGTAATAATATTATTAATAATAATACCAAAAATTATATCAATAACATTAAAAATAATTTGATATTTAAAATATAGCTATTTAACTATAGATATAACTAGACGAATATCCATATATTGGTGTAAATTAAACAGTTTAAAATTATGTTAAAATAAATAACCCACTCTCAATTTTTTTTTTTTTTTTTTTTTTTTTTTTATTATAAATAATTAACCTTTGCGTTTTTATCCAGACAACACCACATATATATATATATATATATACTTCTAATAGTAGCATTTATTTTTTTTTCTAAATATATTATGAATTATATATGATAATATATGTTCTATTAATTTTTATAATTATTGTTACTGCTTTATTTTACTATCTATGTGATTTTATACTATGACCATTACCTTGACTGTTAGTAAGTCACATGTAGTTTTATATGATTGCATTACAATCTTGCTAGGATTTTGCTAAATGTAAATATTTTAGTATATATATCCCTTTTACTTTTTAAAAGAATTATATTATTGTTATTTTGTCTTAATGATTTTATTTTCTTCAATGAGTATCTTTCTACTAATTTGTCATGTGAATAACTTCCGGCCAGTCGGGTGTATTTTGAGACGAATTCTTAGGTTTTAGCACGTCTCATAACAGAAACTGGTTGGTTGTTTTTGCTTTTTTGTTGAACTATACACCCCTGATGAAGTAGTTTAATAAAAAAGCCTTCTACTGTATTATTATCCATTTATCTTACATTATTTTGATAATTAGCCTTCTATTTCACTTCAAACTTCAACTGTTTTCAATAAGTTGATTGGAAAATAATGGTTTCATTGGTTATTGTATGGTAATATATGAATTACTCTGGTTATATACTGTCTATTTACCCATATATTTCTTAGTAATTTGGTAATCTGCCTTCTATTTCTCTTCAAACTTCAACTGTTTTTAATAATATGATTGTAAAAAGACTGGTTTCATTATTCTATTTAATGGTATTGTCTGAATAACTTTGGATGTATTTATAAAAGTATTATATATATATATATATATAAATGTTTAAAAAATGTAACAACATTAACAATAAATAATATTTCTAGGAAAAATCTTTAATTTCTTTCTGGATGAATATACGAACAGAAAATCCCAAACTATTTAAATCAGCTTTGAAGTCCTTGATTGAGCTCAATACAACATACTTCTGTGAACATTATTTTTCTACTTTGCTGTTTAAAGAAAAAAAAAAAAAAAAAAAAAAAGTACAGGGACAAGCTTCGTGTAGAAAGTGACTTCTGATATTGAAGCCCTCATCAGTAAACGTCAGTGCCAGAAATATCATTGATTATAAAGTTATGTTTTGATAATAATTAAATATATTTGGTACTACTTGGTTATCCCGTGGACCAAAAAGTTATCGCCTAATTGTAAGATTAAATACCAATAATGGATGATTATATGAATGACATATTACGTGACTTTAAACACGATACACATAATTAAAGAATCATCAAGTGGTTTTTAATTACACTTTTTATTTGTATTTTTATTCATGTTTTATTAATTTATTAGTTATTTCGTTATTTAAAATAAAAATTATGCCAACATATATACTTTGGCGATTTTTATAATTTAGCGAAAAGGGTCGACAGGATAACCAAGTAGTTCCATATATTTTTAATTATCTTTGCAGTTTGTGGGGTTTTTTAGCTCACAGGCTATCATAGCCTGAGAGCTTATGTGCCGTCCGTTCTGTATGTACGTGCGTAACGCGATAACTCATGATAAAAATATCCGATCCACTTAAAATTTTGTATATGAGTATATTCCGATAAGGCGCTTCCCTGATTAGTTTTTGGAGTTCATTCGATATCTATAACAGGGGGGACGGGGGGTCGTGCCCCTCCCTTTAATTGATATAAATGGGTTTTTCATGCAGAATTATCAGTTTTAGATATAGGATCATTCTGGTTGGGCGCCTCCACGACTGGTATTAGGTTTTCATTGAATAAGTATATACAGGAGGAACGGGGGTTCTAATGCCCCTCCCTTTAATTTATATAAATGGGTTTTTCATGCAGAATTATCAGATTTCGCCCAAATCTCTAAATAATTTTGGAAGTTTAATGGTTAAGTATAAAAAAGGGGGATAACTGCTCTTAAATTATATAAATGGGTTTTTATTAAGAATTTTCCGATTTGCTCTGAATTTTGGATATAGATTTTTTATATGATAAAGTATGTCCCTGATTAGTTTAGGGGGTTCAATAATTAAGTATAAAAGGGGAAGGGGAAGCTCCTTTAATTTTTTTTTTCCGAACGGAATTAACCCTTGAAAATATAAGGCTGTAATGTACAATCAGTATGCGTAGCCTGTGAGCTCAATGCCATCAGTTTAACTGGGCAGTATTCTTTTTATTTAATTATTTTTCTGCTTACATATATTGCGATTAACAAGTGTTGTTTTAGTTGATGTGATGAATGAAAAATTGACCTTTGTCGTAAAATAGGATAGCTTATAGAGTTAATACTACGATTGCCATACTTATATATATATGCTTATATTAGATGGGTCGCGAAAATTTATCTTACTCAAAGATGGGTCGCATAGCAATATAGTTTGGAAACCGCTGCTCTAGCCAATGTAAAATATTGATGGAAGTCTATCCCTGCAGGGTTCTTCTCTGATTTCCTGCCATTTACACTTTTCGTATTACCTCCCTCAAAAAGTGTAAGAGTGCGGTACTACAGTAATTTTCTGCCATTTACACATTTTGTGTTACCTCCCTTGAAGGCGGTGTTTTCAAGGAGGGGTCACCTGTAAAAATGGTGCTTGTTGCAATTTCTCGTAATTTGTACCTCTTGTATATTTTCTCGTAATTTGTACCTCTTGTATATTTTCTCGTAATTTGTACCTCTTGTATCATTGGAAAGTGTAAAAGCAAAATTCTATTCTAACTTCACTTCAGTTAAACTTTTTGTTTTACCTCCCTTAAAAATTGTAAAAGCAAGAAAGATTCTTATGGTAAGTTCCAACTGCTTGATCTTTTTATGCTATCTCCCTTGATAAAAAGCAGTGTTCTGTAGTAATATCCCGACAGCATTTTCAGAAAGAATCACGTTTTGAGCACCAGCCTTGGCGAGTTGGCGAAAGCGAGAACGTTCAGCTAGCTGCATTGCCAAACACAAAATAAACTAAGTTCAAAAGTGTCATAAAACATATGATTAATAGAATTATATTTATTACAAGAGAATCTTTACTACTGTTTTTAATTAACTTCTCAATTTCTTCGAACATAGCGAGTTAAGGAAATAATATTTCTGAATTGAGGGGGGAAAAAAACTATGTTTAGATGTCCTGTGAAATTTAAAGCATTTTAATCTGAAAAAGCTCTTTGTTTTAAACTATGATTTAATCGTAAACAACGGTGAATAACATTTGCTTGATAACATTTACGGAAAAGCAAATGAATAATAATCGCGATCTCTTTGCAGAAGGAAGGATTACTATTCGCTAGGTGTTTGAAATCACAAACAAGAAAGGGTGCGTAACATTGACTTCGTCTCTGCGCCAATCGTTGTTCTGGCGATAAGGTGCTCAAAACGTGATTCTTTCTGAAAATGCATCCTGACATTTAAGGCTGCATTCAGATTGCAATACATTCAGTTCAACTGAATTCTTAAAAGAGCCTTTTGTATAGGACCCATTTGCGGCTTCTTCACAATAGGACGGAGGGGGGTTAACAAAAGAATCGAGAGATAAGCAATCCACCCTACTTGACGGAAAGATTTTTCTTTTGCCGACAACCGTCCCTTTTCTGCAAAACTCATTAAAGATTTAAAAAAAAAAAAAAAAAAAAAAAAAAAAAAAAAAAAAAACACCGCGTTACCACAACAAACGAGTTGACACTGAACTTCAAGAAGTAGTCAGATCTGTTTGGGCCTTTACACATTTTGTGTTACTTCATTTAAAAAGTGTAAAAGTGAGATCCTATTGTAATATTCCCACATTTATACTTTTGTGTTACCTCTCTCGAAGAGTGTAAAATGGGTATTCTAGAGCTATTTCCTGCTTTTCGCACTTTTTATGTTACCTTTATCTCCCTTAAAAATGTGTAAAAGTGCAGCACTATTGAATTAACTTGTAATTTTTACTTTTGTGTCACTTCCCTTGAAAAAAAGTTAGGTTTTTATATTTTGAGCATCTTTATTTACTTTTAATTGATATAATTCGGAAAAATAAACAGCATGAATAATTGTCAAATGCAATGAATATCATTTAGAAATATGATTTTCAGTTCCAAATATTTACTAGGTATTTCCAGATATTTCTAGATATTTACCAGATAGTTCATGATATTTACTACGGTTGATTCCGACTAGCGTCTCATTTCTATATAGTCCAGACATTTGGAAAAAATAAATGCAAGTTTTGGTGTAGTTGTGTTTTTTGGGTCGCTGAACACGAATCTGGCAATATCCAACAAAATTTCTCCCCGGAAACACGTTTTTTCGGGGGGAAAACGTGCAAAAAAACGTGGCTTTTTTTCGTTTTTTCTAAATAACTTCAAAATTATGCATTTTATATACAAGTCATCAGTTCATAAATTAAAGAGCACAAAATTTCCAACATTTTATGTATTAAAAGTTTTTTTTTTTTTTTTTTTTTTTTTTTTTTTTTTTTCTGATCAATGATTTAGCCTTGAGAGAGCCGCAAAAATGTGTGTGAAAAACGTGAATTACAGCTCCATACGTCGATGAAACATGAAAAACAACCATTTTACGCAAATTTTCCCCACTTAATAATACTAAATATATTATTATTGACTGTATTTTATTAATCTGATGTTCATTGTTTCTTTCATAACTAAAAAATAAATAAAAATGAGCATATTTGTGATCAAAATCTTCATTTGCTATTATAAAATAATAATAGTAATAATTCTTAATTTGACTTTTAAATAATGTAAATAAAATAACTAAGACAGCTTTAACTGATCCCATCTGCATTTTCCCAATTGATTGATTGAAGGGGTGCAAGTGTGAAATAACGTTGGTCAAGCGTCCAACTCCGCATCCCATGTCCACGTTCAGTGTAATACTAACCCTCCCTTTACCACCAGTCTCGCCTCTGTTACAAATATGCGCCGCACAGATCACTAGCTTATCAGGAGGACACATTCCTCTCAGTTTCCAAATGCAACTGCTTACTTATAATTTAGTAATTCACTGTTTGTGTCTTCGTGAATATAGTGAACATTGTGAATATAGTGATTTTGCGCGATGTCGCTGTGTTTTATTTGTGACTCTCTGTTAGAAGAGGGACGTCAGTGAAAGTTAGTCGAGTTATTGCAGCGTTAATCAAGGCAAGTACAGAAAGAAAGGATGGAAAGACAGTTTTTTCTAAATAGGAAAAACCTCAGTAGATGTGCATGTTAAGTGTAGAAAAGCATACGTAAATGAACGAATGATTACTGCTTGTCAAATTTTAAGATAATCAACTCCTCAGTTTAATTTTCGAACTAATTGTTTTATATGTGGACTGTGCATTTCGGAAGAGTTCATTGCAACACAAGCGAAAATCCACAAAACGAACGCAATACTGTATACAGTGTGCGACACATGGGATTCAAAAGTACAATTCTGAAAGCAGCAAGAGCTCGCAATGATGATTATGGGCAGGCTATAATTCAGCGCATTGAACCAGTGAATGATTTGATCGCAGCAGATACTCAATACCACACCAAATGTTTTAAATATATTTATGGGAGGCTGAAGGTCCAAGAACAGAAGAAACGTGGTCCATTTGCTTAGGCAATCGACAGAGCAATGCAAAGTATATACGATTACCTTGAAAATCATGATGACGAGTGTCAATTCTCCATGGAAGAGCTAATGAAACAAGTTACACGGAGTTATCAACCTGATATGAGGACTGTAAAGTTTAACCTCATTGAGAGATATGGAGATGACATACTGTTCACAAAGAATCAGAAAAAAAAGTCCACTATGTGTTTCAAGAATATAGGAGGGAAGATTTGACTAATGCATAGTATCAGCAAACATGTAAATTTGATTGAGATGAAGCAGCAACAAAAATTATTTGCGAAGATATCAGATAGAAGATTTGCTTCGGGAAACTGCAACAACATCGCAGTTGTGTGTCAAGACGAAGAGGATGAGCTAGACTTTGAAGCCAATCTGGAAATGGATTGCCCACACAATGAATCAGAGGACTTAATGTAAGGGGAAATTGTCATGCCGCAAGGTATCAAATATTTACTATTAAAAAAACTTTTATTTTATAATATCTATATAAAAACACCCACTAATTCCATTCGTCTATTTTCTATTTTGTAGATGTCGTTGAAAAGCAGGGACCCTCAGATTAAAGAAAGCGGAAATAGTACTTACTAATGTACATAATTATTTATAATTAAATGATAATTCATAATGAGTCGTCGTTTTTATTATTAGCAACTTCATTGTAAAATATAGTCGATCATAATATCTTCAGTATCATTTAAAGTCAATCTTTACGAAAAATGGTCAGTTTCCATGTTAAATCTATATATACAGTGCCATAATTCCTATTTTCCGGATTTTTTTTTTATTTTCACACCCACATTTTGAACTTCGAGAACTTTAAGAATTAGAATCCGTGTCAGCTTTTATATTTTAAAACTTGTTTTAGTTATTTTATTTACATTATTGAAAAGTCAAATTAAGAAATTATTGCTATTTTTATTTTATAATAGCAAATGAAGATTTTGATCACAAATATGCTCATTTTTATTTTATTTTATTTTATTTTATTTTATTTTATTTTTTTGTTATGAAAGAAACAATGAACATCAGATTAATAAAATATAGTCAATAATAATATATTTAGTATTGCATCAATATATTTAGTATTAAGTGGGGAAAATTTGCATAAAATAGTTGTTTTTCATGTTCCATTGACGTACGGTACTGTAATTCACGTTTTTCAGAATTTTTTGCTTTTCACACCAATTTTTGCGGCTCTCTCACGGCTAAACCATTGATCAGAGAAAAAAACTTTTAATAAATATAACGTAGGAAATTTTGTGCTCTTTAATTTATGTATTGATGACTTTTATGTAAAATGCATAATTTTGAAGTTATTTAGAAATAAACGAAAAAAAGCCACGTTTTTTGCCATAAAAACGTGTTTCCGGGGAGGAATTTTGTTGGATAATGCCAGATTCGTGTTCAACGACCCAAAAAAACATAAAGGGAACCAAAAATCAAAACTACACCAAAACTTGTATTTATTTGTTGTTTTTGAGCACTTAATGCCTGGACTAATATGGTTCTCTGCAGTGGCGCCAACTTTTGAAAAATATTGGGTTGGCTCAAAAATATTGGGCAGGCGCAAAAATATTTTGGTAAAATAGTAGAACCAGTTTGTTCTTTAAAGAGTGGGCAGATGGTGAAAGATGAGAATTTTAAGTCAAACTGTCATGTTTTAATAAAGTTGCAATTTTATTAAATTGTATTTTCATGCGTTTTTCCTTATAAAGACACTAATGTTTATTCTGATATCATCAAGTCATGAACATGGCTAAAAATTGAAATAGCAGAATGTTAAACATGGATATTTCAGTTATTTTAAATTTACGGGAGTCAGTTGGAGAATAAAACACATAGTCATTGACAAAATAAATTTTGTTCTAAAAAAAAAAAAAAAAAAAAAAAAAAAAAAGATGAAATAAATAACTAAATAGAACAATGAAAATGGGGCATGCTACGATTCTAAATTATTGGGTGGGCTCAGGCCCCATGGGCCCTTATAAGTTGGCGCCACTGGTTCTCTATGGAAGAACGAAAATTGGGAAAGTCCACTTTTTATTTGGGGGTGATATAGAGAAGTTGAGACTCGTATTGACAGAACTGAGATTTGTTTAATTTTTTTTTTCTAAGCTATTTCGTTGGAATACCACTTGCTCTGATCTACATCGATTGTCTTCATGTGAAAAATTCGACATTTTTTTTTTCTTTTCAATATTTATTTAAATTGATTTAAAAAAAAGTAAATAAATAAATATTTGAATGAAAAAAATACAGTTTCTATTTTTTAAACTTGATTAAGTTAAAAAAAAATTATTTTAATCATTTATTTAAAAAAAAAAAATCATTGAGCGCTGAAGTACTGTGTAGCTTTTAATCGGAAATTCTGAAAAAAGAACGCACTCCTCTTTTAGCAGAAATAATAATCAAAATGCGTTTGTTTATAACCTTATTATCAATTCCATTAAATAATTTAATGCGTATTCTCTGTCCGTAAAACTTTGCTTAATAGTTCAAGAATAAAGATTAATACCGAAATATTATGCGGTGATTTAAAATGATAAAAAAATAAATTAAAAATACATTAAGAAAAATAGATACAGTTTGATTTTAATATGTCTTTCAAAAGGGATTTAATAAAATATTTTAAAAAGATATTTTATAATAATTTCTAAATTTTTTATTGAAAATTTTATTAATTAATATTCCTTAAAATTAAAGCTGATTTTGTTTAACTTTTTTAAAAAATTGAATCATGCAAATACTATTAATTCGGTAAACGGGGTCAACCACTTATGTATTACCCCATTTAAAAAATGAACTTTACCAATTTTATTTCTTTCATAGGGAACCACCTAAAAATGAGATACTAGTGTTGACTCGTAGGTTTACCATTGTGTTTTCCTGCACCCAAAAATATGAAAACATGGAGGATTGGCAGCAAGAAAACATAGTGATAAACTTATGAGCAAACCACTAAAATCAGGCTTTTCACCAAGATACGACTTGGCAGACCGATTGTGTTTTAATATGCAAATCGAGATTTAACTAATCCTAGATTTTCATCCTTGAACTCGATGAGATGATTGTCTGTGCTGCCGTCTTCAGGTCTAAAAGAGAATAATGAAGTTTGTAATCGTCTAATTTTCTTTCCCAGTAAATAAAAACAGAATGAATAACATTACAAATACTTTTACATTTATTTCATCATGAACTTCTTCAAAGATTAAATTGTGTGTTGCACAAAATAGATATTGAAATGTTTATTATTATTATTATTGTTATTATTATTATTATTATTATTATTTATATATTTATATATTTATAATTTATTATATTTTATTTTTATTTAGTGTGTGATAGATAAAAGTAGAATGAATAACATCAACAATCAGTTTTATTTTTGATCATAAACTAATTGATTGAACGAATTTTGGAATACACAAATTAAGTATTGAAGTGTTTAATATTTTTTTTTTCAGGACAAATGAAACATAATTAATAACATAAGTAGGTAATTATTGTTAATTAACCTATAAAATCCTTGAACAGACAAAAAAAGATTTTGCACTTCGTAATTGTCCATTTTTATTTCAAAGCAAATGAAAATAGACGTCAACAGATATATTTTTCGCCATAAGCATGTCTAAAAATAAAACTATTGAATTGACAAAAGAGATATTCAAGTACTAATTTATTTTTACTCCGTGCTACATTAAAAGTAAAATGAAAACAGCATGAATAACGTCAACAAAAAAATTTTTTTTTCGCCATAAACGCCTTTAAAAATAAAACTTTTGAATTGACAAAAGAGGTATTCAAGTAGCAATTTATTTTTACTTCATGCTACATTAAAAGCAAAATGAATAGCTATAGAAACATATTTAATTCCGATTAGTTTTTCTAAAGAACGGAATTCATCATCCATTATTTCGATTTTTGTCAAAAAGCTTGGGGAAAGTTAATCAAGACTTTGAAATATTCACTTTTGTTTGAAGTTTGGAAATCTTCGAGAAATAAAATTTTCGACGACATTTCAGAACTCTGAAAGGACGATTTGTCTTGTTTCGCATGCACCCCTCCTTTTGCTTTCTTTACTCTTTTAGAAGCCCCCTTTATCTGACTTTTAGTCCATGAAGAAGAATGGATAGATATCTCGAAGTCTCCGACATTTAAATAATTGCCGGGACTCTTCTAGAACACAAGACAGAAATCATTCATTCTCCTAGTGATGCCATTTTGTGTTTGCAAAAATAAAGAAAAAAAAATTATAATAATGACATGAAGAGATTTAACAATGGAATGTTGTTGATTTAAGAGGAAGTTCTGAGCTTAGATGCAAATCACTTTGCCGTCTAATTAAGACAAAGCAGTGGTCGACAGTTTCGGCCATTATGATTGTTTGTTAAGGCAGTTTTCTGCATTAAACAGAGTCGGAAAATATAACATTAGTCGTGCTAATGCATTTTGAATGTCACGATGTAAAATTTTAGATTATGGAGAAAAGATATATTGCGTTAATTTATGTGTCTGTTTGCGTCATGATGTTATGTGCGTGGTTCATATGCTGCTGCTGACATGTATACGTACGTTATTTAACTAGAATAGTTTAGAATAATACGTTAATATAATAAAAACATTTAATGCATTAATTAAAATAATAGAAAAGGTCGTGTGATCAGTATCCAATAGCGTAGCCAGGATTCTTTTCTGATAGGAGTTTTAACTATTTTTATTCATAATAAGTAAAAAATTATACGTCAAGCATGGCAAATGTGATGCGTTCGTATTACATCTAGTTTAATAAAAATTCAGATCTTGGTGCAATAGCTGTTGCACTCTTATGCAAAAAATGCATGAATACAAAATTTATTGCGATCCTATATGTAAATTCAGTAATACGGAAGTAATAGGACTCTATCTTAAGTAGGACATCATCAGTATTCCAACCTAAAATGATTACCTATCATTAAATATCATTGAATTAATAACAGACCGGGAGGCGGCAACAAAAACAATCACTTCATCGAGTTCACGGATAAAATTTCAGGATTAATTAAAACTCGATTTGCATATTAAAATGCAATTGGTCTGCCAAGTCATATCTTGGTGGAAAAGACCTAAAAGCTCGATTTTAGCGGTTGACTCATAAGTTTACAATTGTGTTTTCCAACTGCCAGTCCTCCATACTTTCATATCTTTGTGTTGCCGTTCCCGATCTATATAGTTTTCAAGTTATGTAATATTTCTTTCTTTCACGTACCACTGTAAAAGATTGATAAATATCTGAAAATTTTTTACTATCGTTTCCTTATATTGTGACTCAATAATATAATAAATTTTGTACCTATCAGAACATTTCTTGCGAATGCTGTCGTATGAGTGGACATATAAACACGCTAAACTCGAAAATGCTTTTCAAGTGTCTTTTAAAATTTTTTTATAAAGATTTAAAAAATATAACGTCTCTAAAATCATTTCAAATGATAACTTTCTTAGAGAGAGACACGCATTCCAATTATTCTGTGCTTCTTGCAAAAGAATTATAATTGCTACAAGTGTTTTACTTGTAACCTTTAAATGCCTGGGCTGTTTTTTTTTTCTTTGCCAAAGACACCACAGAAGCTTATTTTCAGATTGAGGGCTATAAAAAAATTTCGTTTTCCACGATAATTTTCAGATTTTTTCTCTTTTTTAGGTGCGTTCGTAATTGTGTAAATACGTAGCACCTATAGTTGTCGTTCAGTCCGTCCGTCTGTCTGTCCGCATATAACAACGCAAAAACTACCCAACCGAATCCTTTGAAATTTAAAACATATAATTATTACATAATTTTGTAGAGCCATTTCAAATTTTATGAGAATCGGATGGACAATTACAGGGACGATCAAAAGTATTCCGTTACATTACGGTCAGTGGGGAAAAATGTTGCAAATGCATTTTAATCGTTTGAAATTTAAATTACATACTTATTACATAATTTTGTCAAGTCATTTCAATTTTTTTGAAAATAGGATGCATAGATCAAATACAGGGACAATCAAAAGTACTCCGTTACATTACAGTCAATGGAAAAAAAAAGTTTCCAAGGCATTTTAATAATATTACATTCATTCGAACATAATAATATTGATATGCATCATAAAGTACATATTATAATATAGATTTTGCATAATCTGTTGTGCAAAGAACTTTTGTTATTAATTTACAAGGCCACACAAAAGTATTCCATTACATAATGAATATAGAGAGAACATTGTTTGTTGCGCATTTTAATTGTAATTAGCTATTTACAATTTTATGAGATTGATATTTGAGAGTGATATTTTTAAAACTTCATTATCGGACGAACGCACCTCATTTGCTACGCTTCACGTGCAATTTCCAACTTGTTTAATTTTGGTTTTTCTTTCTTTTAATTTTTAAATTTTTTTTTTTACAGAGCGAAATGATTTTGTCAATGTGTCAGAAATGAGAAAATATAGATTTAAGGTTTTTCTTGGCAGATAATATTGATAAAAGTCTAGTTAGTTGGTTGTTTCCATTATGGATTTGAGATTTTTATAATTTTGCACTGTAAAAAGATTTTTCTTATTTTTTTTTCAGGGTATCTAATCCTATTTTCTTTTTCTTTTGCAGTATAATAATAAAATTAATCAAAGGGCTTTAGAAAAAAGGGATGCCAGTAAGTGTCATAGATATTTCCAAATCTATATTTTTTGAATCATTCACGAAAACTCTTTCGTCGAGAAGAAAAAAAAATCAGTTAAAGTACTGAAGTTGTATTAATTGTCAACTGATTTTTATTTTTATTTTTTCTGTTATACAGTGACGATAATCAATATTTGGAAATTTCTTATTCATAAATTAGTATATACTGTGGCGTTTGTCAATACTATCAAGATTTTGTTGTTTTTCATTTTTCCATTAAACATTTCTTTGCTATTATTACTCTTTAAAACAAAATGGGTTTGGTATAGATAAGCATTCATGTCTGATTCAGTGGTAAATTCAAGGGATGAAAAGAGTATATCCCTTCCCTCGAAGCATCGCGTCATTCTGGATTTTTCAAATCTTATATTTATTTGAAAGTACAATCCCAGAATTCCATAATGGTATCTTTCCCCGGAACTGCTGAAATCCGGAGAAAAATGTCTGAATCAACAGCGGCTAGTCCTTCAATAGAGTGGATTTTGATGTTTTTATTGTTTCAAAAGAAATTAGGGCCTCTGATTCATTTTTGTTTCATGATTAGGTTAAGTACGTACAAGATTAAAAACATATGGGTTTATTTCGCAAAAATGTACTGTTTTTAACAAGTATCAAATTGATTCGTAAAAGATACGTAAAAAGGATAAAAATATTCACTGATTAAAAAAAAAAAAAAAAAAGATTGGTTTGTACAGTTTTTGTACCATAAAATCAATGTTAATGTTTTTATTATTTTAATATAATGGCTCGGGTTGATTTTTGTTAAACAATAATTAAATGTGTACAGGATAAGAAAAATATGAGTTAATTTTTCAAAATTTTAACATACTCATATTTCAATTAATATCAAATCGATTAATAAACTTTATTCGAAAAAGATACGTAAAAATTATAATGGTGTTTTATGGTTGAAAAAAAAAAAAATTCTGGGTTATCTGTACAAATTAAGCACTTTTACGATAGGATCAATATTGATGTTTTTATTATTTTGATAAAAAGTGGGATCCATGTTAAGTGACTCGGATTGATTTTTGTTAAAGATTAGTTGAATCTGTACAAGATAGGTTTATTTTTCGAAATTTTAATGTATTTCAATTAATATCAAATTGGTTTGTAAAATTGATTCGTAAAAATGCGTAAAAATTATAGTGGTGTTCATTAATAATAATAATAATATATTTTTAAAAATCTGTGTATGGTTTGTATAATTTCCGTACTTTTACGATAGAGTCAATTTTGATGTTTTTATTATTTTAATAGAAAGCAGGATTCATATTTAGTAGCTGGATTCATTTTTGTTAAAGAATAATTAAACGTGTCAAGTATTAAAAACATATCGCGCAAAATTTTTAATGTACTCATATTTCAATCAATTAATGTCAAGTTGATTCGTAAAAGATACGTAAAAACTACAATGGTGTTTATTGGTTTAAAAAAAGAAAAATAAAATGCCTGGATTGCAGGTACAAATTCCGCATTTTTATCATACAGTCAGTACTGATGTTCCTATCATTTTAATAGAAAGCCAGATCCCTATTTAGTGGCTCGGATTGATTTTTTGTTAAAGAATATTTAAATGTGTACCAAATTAAAAACATATTTTGCAAAAAATTAATATATTTCAAATGATATCAAATGAATTCGTAAAAGATGTGTAAAAACTATGATGGCGTTCATTAATGAAAAAAAAAAAAAAAAAAAAAAAAAAAAAAAAAAAAAATTGCGGATTGCCCCAACAATTTCCGTATTTTATGATAGAGTCAATATTGATGATTTTATAATTTTAATAGTAAGTAAGATCCATATTTAGTGGTTCGGATTGATTATAGTTAAAATAAGTTAAATGTGTACAAGATTAGAGACATATGGGTTTGGGCGAAGTATTAATATTTTTTTAATTAAAATCAAATTGATTCGTAAAAGATAAGTAAAATCTATAATGGTGCTCATTGATTAATATATATGTGTAATTTTCAATGATTACCTGTAAAATTTTCGTACTTTTAATTATTTTTTTTTTTAAATTTATTTTAACGAAAGAGTTTATAAATGAGCCTAAAATTTATATCTGAGAATATTTTTGACAGGTAATACTAAATTTTCGTTTTCTAGCGCGTTCATATTTTTTATTATTACACTGCAAACGAGAAAAATGTGTAAATTTACTTCTATTATTACAAGTAGAGGTTCTGAATATTTGAAAAACTATTAAGATCATTTGTATTTTTATACAATATTTAAAATATGAATGATAAACAAATTAAAGTAATATTAAAACAATACACGTAAAATACTATTTAGTTAAAAGAACAAAAAAGTAAATGAATTAAATGTTTGGTATATAGCCTCATCTAAATATTTGGTTAGACTAACCAAATAATTTTATTAGTTGAATAAAATTTTCTTGAATTAACAAAATCATTTAATTAGTTCAACCAATTTTTAGTCAGCCCAACTAAATATTTAGATTGGGCTATTTTTTGGTTATTTTAACCAAATATTTTTTTTTTTCTTGACAGAATAAATAAAAACTGTCACTGTCACTGGAGTATTTTCAGTCAATGCTCATTATTAGCATTTGTCACTAACACAAACTAAATGGAAAGATGAACATTTTCTAGGTTTTTTAAGGCTAACAAATAATTAAAGTTTTCTTTTAATACTTTTAGATCTATTTCAATAAAAAGAGAAGCTCGAAACTTTGAAATCACGACTCGATTTAAATCAGGTAAACTTATTCTATTCTACCGAAACTCTTTAAAATAATATTAAAAGAATTCCGTTCTTTTCAAAACTGATTTACCAAAACTCAAAAATTCGTTTCTTTTCTTCTGTATTTAATTCCGTAAAGTAGAAATTACAGCTTGAAGTGGATCTATCTATTCTTGATACCAAGGAAACGATTTATCTTTGTCTCTGGTTTAGCCTAAACTTAAATCATCTCTCATTTTTAAAGATAAATGAGCGTATTTTTTCCCCCAATTACTATTACAAGATAAAATACCGTCAAAGAAAACAGTGACCAAAAAAAAAAAAAAAAAAAAAAGTTAAAGTTAAGCGGCAAAATTTTCTTCTTAATATTTCTAAAAAGTTTTGGAAATTATCACATACTAAGAGGATCTAACTTCTAATCTGCAACCTTGATTTCTCAAGGTTACAAAATACACTTAAAAAATGTTTCTTTCTTTCTTTCTTTTATGAAAACACCATTAGATTTTTTATACTATATATTTATAATTTTTTTTTTACATTGTCTATAAACAATACCAAACACCATTTTTATATGAAAAACAACAACTATATATTTAAAAAAAAGTTTTGAAATTTATTAAAAGTGATACTTCCGTATCGTTGTTGTACAAGGAGTTTACAACTGGTTTACAACCGAAGAAATCTAATAAAATTAAAATATACGCATTTGCTCACCATTTCGGCAGCAGACGATATCCTATTTAAATAGATTTTTCTTTCATTTCTATTACAATACCATATTTGTAACTATTTAGCTAAATGTTATTAAAAATTAATATCTTGATAACTAATTCAATCTTTTAAATTTTAAGAGTTTATTTATAGAACATCCACCAATCCAGATGAACAACTGCTGTTTATTACATCATCGGTTGTCATTAATATTTTATGACGCTCATTGTCAGCCTTTGCCACAAAAATAAAATAAAATAAAAGACAAAACTTCTCTAGGATTATTTTTTTTTTAAGGCTGAAAAATAATTTAGGTTCCCTTTTAATACTTTTGGATCTATTTCAATAAAAAAGGGAAATCGGAACTTTGAAATCACGACTCGATTTAAAACAGGTAAACTTATCCTATTCTACCGAAACTAAAATAAAATTCTTTTCAAAACTCATTTCCCAAAACTCAAAAATTCGTTTCTTTTCTTCTGTATTTAATTCCGTAAAGTAGCGAATACAGTTTGAAGTGGATCTATCTATTTTTGTTACCAAGGAAACGATTTATCTTTGTCTCTGGTTTAGCCTAAACTTAAATCATCTCTCGTTTTAGAAGATAAATGAACATAATATTTTTTTCAATTACTATTACAAGGAAAAGTATCGTCAAGTATGACAAGTAACAAGAAAAAAAGTGTTAGGTGGCAAAACTTTTTTTTATAATATTTCTAAAAAGTTTTGGAAATTATCATACAGAACACTTTTTAAATTATGCATGATGCTTAAAATGAACAATGAATGCCAATGAAAGAGTGTTTTTAAAAACTTTTTCCTTTTATACTTATTTTATTAATATTGATGCAGTACACTTTTTAAATTAGGCGTGATGTTCAAAATGAGCATTGAAGATTATAAAAGAATATTTTTAATTTTATACTTATTTTATTATTATTGATGTAGTACACTTTTAGGTAGCTTTCATTACAAAAAGTAAAAAGCTACCTATTGCAGCCGTCCGGAGGAAAGCACTTCCGAAAAATTTTGGTACATTTTCATCGATCATGACCCCCAGACCCCAAAACCACCCTCCGTTCAAATGTTGACATATATATATATATAAATACTTTTATAAATACATCCAAAGTTATTCAGACAATACCATTAAATAAACCAGTGAAACCAGTATTTTTACAATCATATTAAAAACAGTTGAAGTTTGAAGAGAAATAGAAGGCAAATTACCAAATTACTAAGAAATATATGGATAAATGGACATTATATAATCAGAGTAATTCATATGTTACCATACAATAAACCAATGAAACCAGTATTTTTACAATATATATATATATATATATATATATATATATATATATCTGATTTTTGTCATGCGATAACTATCGTATTTATGAACCGATTTGAATGAAACTTGGTATGATACATAGTACATACAAATGTCTCAACCGAGTTCGTTAGCCAGCATCATCCGCCATCTTGTTTCAAAATGGCGGCTATTTAAATTTTTTTTAAAAATTTAAAATTTAAAATTAAATGCAAAAAAATTTAAAAGTTGAAAAATATTTTTCTTTTATGTGTTAGAACTTAAAACAACGATTCCAGAACACTTTTTATTTTGTCTATATCTTAAAAAATGATTGAGTTATAGCACTTTGAATTTTTCTTATGGTTGACATTTTGAAACGATCTGATTTTTGTCACGTGAAAACAAGCGTATTTATGAATCGATTTGGATGTAACTTGGTGTGTACATAGTAAGTAATGAGGCCTTGATCGAGTTCGTTAGCAAGTTCCATCCGCCATCTTGTTTCAAAATGGCGGTCATTTAAAATTTAAAATTAGGTACAAAAAAGTGAGAAATTTAATCTTTTATGCATTTAAGCTTGATACAAAGATTCCAGAGCATTTTTTGTTTCGTCTGTATCTTAAAAAATGGCTGAGTTACAGCATTTTTAATTTCTAGTGTTGCTCACATTTTAAAATTATCTGATTTTCGTCATGTGATAACACGCGTATTTATAAACCGATTTCGATGAAACTTGGTGCGTACATTGTACATACCGATGTCTGGACCGAATTCGTTGGCCAGTTCCATCCACCATTTTGTTTCAAAATGAGGGAATATTATTTTTTAATTAAATTTTAAAATTAAGTGCAAAAAATAAGAAATTGAAAAAGATTTTTCTTTTGTGTGTTTGACCTTTATACAAAGATTCCAGAGCATTTTTTGTTTCATCTATATCTTAAAAAATGGCTGAGTTATAAAAGTTTCAATTTCCAGCGTGGTTAACATTTTGAAACGGTCTGAAATTTGTCACGCGATAATATGCATATTTATAAGCTGATTTGGATATAATTCCGTGTGTACATAGTACATACCAATGTCTTGACCGAGTTCACTGTCCAACTGCATCCGCCATCTTGTTTCAAAATGGCGGTCATTTAAGTTTGTCAAAAATCTTTTAAATGTATAATGATGTACATACAAAAATTTGAACTTGAAAAAAGGTTCTTTCTAAAGTATTTGTTTTAATAATGAATTCCGGAGTATTTTTTGCTTTGTCTTTATCTCAAAAAACGCCTGAGATATAGCAGTTTGAATTTCTATTGTGGGTGACATTTTTAAGAAAATCAATTTGCCCGCGACAGCACTCGTATATATTAATGGATTTTGATATAAGTGGCTTGTGCACATAAATTAAGATCTCGACCAAGCTCATTGGTTTGTTTTATCCATCATGTTGCTTTGAAATGGAATACACTTCATGATATCGTGGAATTTGGCGACTCTCTAAATCGCTGAAAATGAAACTAGGTTGAATAAAATAAGACTAATTTCTAAATATTCCTATTAATATTGAGTTTCGACAAAAAACTAGCATTCAATCTTATAAATCGTGTTCAGCTAATTTCAGCTTCGTATATTTGAATAATATAACTTAATTTAAGATAAATAAGTATATGAAAGCTACCTCTTCCTCCCGACATTGCCGGAAGGACTTTTTAAATGTAGTACAGTTCTTAAATTAGACATAATATTCAAGATAAACATTGAATGCTTATAAAAATTGGTTTTGAAAATGATTTTTACTTTTATATTTATTTTATTATTATTGATGCAGTACACTTTTTAAATTGGGCGCGATGTTCAAGATGAACATTGAATACTTATAAAATAGTGTTTTGAAAAACGATTTTTACTTTTATACTTTTTGTAACTATTTGGGAAAATAGTTGTTGCTCTCAGTAGAGAACTGAGAAATCTGAAGTATATCTGAATCTTTTTATTGGTTGAATTCCACAATAAAGTTGGTTTATTTTGTTCGTTTTCTGATTGGTCCATGCTTAATGCCTAGAAATGAAATACATCTGTTTTTTATTTTATTCGTTTTCTGATTGGTTCATTTTTAATGTCCAGAAATGAAATACTTCTGTTGCCACAATGGCAAAAAAAGTATAAAAAATTACATAAAAATTAATAACTTAAAAACAAATTGAGATAAGTCTTTCAAACAAATTGCATTTAAAAGTACTTTTTTTCTCTATAAAACGGTGTAAAAATTAAAAATGTGTGACGTTTAGAAATTAAAAATTTGCTGTACCGAAAATTGTGAAACTGAAATTTAAAATTTGTATATGCTTGGTACAGGAATATTAATTTTTAATCCATGGCGTACGTAATATAAGACTCTGTTATTACGTAAACCACGTTTTGATTATCATAAAAGTGATGTTTATTATTATTATTATTATTATTATTATTATTATTATTATTATTATTATTATTATTATTATTATTAAATATAGAATTCTTTTATAAGTCTAAAATTTTAGTCTTTGAAAATATAATTTTCCAAACAGTCGTTAAATTACAATTTTTTTTATATTTATTTATTATTCGTGATGTAGTACACTTTTTAACTGCGCGTGATATTCAAAATGAATAATGAATGCTTATAAAAGGGTGTTTTTAAAAAAAACTATTTTTACTTTTATTCTTTTTTTTATGATTATTGATGTAGTATACTTTTTAAATTAAGCGTGATGTTCAAAAAGAACATTCATTGCTTATGAAAGACTGCTATTAAAGAACTATTTTTACTTTGTACTTATTTTATTATTATTGATGCAGTAAATTTTTTAAACGGCAAATGATTCAGGATGAATATAATAGACTACAGCTGAAAATAATACTAACGAAAAACAGAAGCAGATTTTAGAGATTGGTTTCGCTTCTTCCTTTATACGCCTTGACAAACAAGTCATAAATTACAATCAAATATCTCATGGTTAGCGTTTGTCTTAAAGAAGATGCATTGTAACATCAATTTAATTTATGTCTACTTTCCAACAATTTGTATTCTTCTTTTAACAGTTGCATTCACATTTGAGAAAAGTTTTTATTCACTTAAAAACAAGATTCAATCAGACATCTTAACTTAGGAAACAGAAGAAAAAGAAAAAAAAAAATGGCCTTTCCCTCCCTCTGTTACGTTTATACGGTTTGTATTTTTATTTACTTTTTTTATCATCTTGGGAAAGAAGCCAAAAATTTCACGTATTCCTTCTGTCGATTGTTAGAGAAAGATATTTTAGTTGATTATCTCGTTATATATTACAAGGAAATTTATTGTTTCGTAAAAAGTTTTAGTTTGAAAGTTCTTTTTTGCAGATTTAGACGTCCCTCTTAATTTTTTTTAATTTTCGCTTAACGCTGTTCTCGACTTCTCCATTCAAAAAGCGCAAAACGTTTTGACACATTTATTAAATCGTTTTTTCAACGGAAAGCTATAATATTGGAAGACCTGACTGCGGACGTCATTTGGAATCGAACAGTGTTTTCTATTTTTTTTTTAATCAATAAATTACCTTTTGGGTTATAAGCTTTTTTTTTTTAATCACGTGACCTAGCATTTTTTCTCCCTCCTTTGATTGGTTTTCCTGCTTCTGTCGGAAAATTTGGTTCAAAATTCCAATTTTGACAGCATTTCCGAAAAATCTATTGCGTTTGCAAAAGAAACTGGAAAATGAATGCGACTAGTTGGTTTTTGAACAACAGCACCTGCCAGTCTCATGCATTTCCGAGCAAAATTAAATTAAGACTTATGTCATAAATTTGCCCTTTTAGATTTAAGAACACTCTTAAAGAAAGTACAAGTTGTCTAAAATTCAACTCACGTCACTCATTGTGTTCTCTAATACGATCTAATTACTAAATTGGACCCAAACATTATAGAATGATTATAGACCGGGAGGCAGCTACACAAACCATCATCTCATCCAGTTGACAAAACTCAATTCGAATATTAAAATGCACCTAGTCTGTCAAGTCATATCTTAGTGAAAATTACCTGCGAACCCAATTTTAGTGGTTGACTGGTTGGTTTATTAATTTATTAAATACATACATCTGACTTGTGTGCTTGACGTCAAGTGCCTTCTTATAAGTCATCGTCAATAGACAGAGATAAGATAGCACAAGGAAATAGACCCTATCAGTGATGACGTCACAGGCAACTCAATTCCACATATCAGTCGAAAATGCGTTCTACAAACAAATAACAGGGTCCAGAAAAATATAGAGATGAAATGTGTTGTTTAGACATTAAGCTATACTTGCAACCGTGAAATAATTAAAAAGGGTTACGATTCGACCGAACAACTGTGGTTCAAAATGGAAACGTCTCCTGGTCCAATAAATTCAGTCCTTGTTCCACATTCTTGTCTTTTTTTGAACGATCCTATTGCAAGTGGTTTTGACGGTATAGTTCATCTCTAAAACACTATAGCCCCACCAGTGGCCGAGAGGTTCTGACCTCAAACTGGTAGACGGTAGGTGCTGGGTTCGAACCCAATCGCGACCGTCGGCCTAACCGTTCGGAGTTTTCCGTGGTTTTCTTCGAACCTTGCGTAAATACGGGTTAGGTTCCCTTAAAAAGACCCCCACGGAGGGCAACCCACCCCTTAGGGCCTATATCCCATAGCGTAGATAATTGGCCGACATACATACATACATACATACTAAAACACTATAAACTTTATGTGTTTGTTTGGAACCCATTTGCGATTGATATGTGGAGTTGAGTTGCCTGTGACATCACACTGATAGAGTCTTGTTACAACACTGGAGAAATTAGCATATTCACAGTATCCGCAAAGAAACTCTTCGGGAGGGTTGAATTCTGATAGGGATTGGCCGACGCGTTTTCACGTAACTTGGCGATAATTATACTTGGCGTAGTGATAGACGCTTCCGTCGAGCTTGATTTCCCTCGGAGCCGAGTACAAAGTAAACTAAACCAAGTACAAAGTAAATCGAGTACAAGTAAAAATTTGTGTTTAAAAACTTTTAAAGAGTACAGCTTTCAGTAAGACACGTTCCATCCAATGCAAGAGAAAAGTTACTTTGTACTCGGTTCGGAAGGAAATCAAACTCCTCGACGGAAGCATCTATCGCTCGCCAAGTATAATTATCGCCAAGTTACGTGAAAACGCGTCGGCGAATCCCTATCAGAATTCAACCCTCTCGAAGAGTTTCTTTGCGGATACTGTGAATATGCGGAGAATTACAACTGGCAGCTTCACAAAGAGTGTTCAACGGAACCAGAGGAGTGGTTAGTTAGTAGGTTTACCACTGTGTTTCGCTACTCCCAGACCTCCCTGTTTGCTTACTTTTAGGTACAGGGAAACACAATAGTAAATCAACTGATCAACCAACTAAAATCGTGTCTGCAAATATTTTTCACGAAGGGCCAAGAATGACTTGGCAGACCAGTTGCAATTTAATATGCGAATCGAGTTTTAACTATTTCTGGAATTTCAGCCGTCATTTCGATGAGGTGATGGTTTTTGCAGCCGCCTTTCTGTCTATTAATAATAGTGTTGCCAGACAATCGAAAGTCAATTTTCACTAAAAGGTCGAAATTATCTCCAAATCAGCGATTTTAGTGTCAAAAGTCCCCAATTCAATTTTTACACCAGAAAGTTAATTTTAAACCTGAAATGTAGCACTATATTAAAAAAAAAGAAAATCTGATTTAAGCTCAACAATTTCTCCCAAATCCAGCCTTTTATAAAGTGAAAAAAATCACCATTTACAAAAACCATTGCTGAACTTGTTATTCAACATTTTTATTATGATCGATTACTTTATTGAAGAAAAAAAAACACGAATTACGAAAAGATTATTAGAACTTAGATAAATGATAAATTAGAGCGTAAAACATGCGTAACATGACGAGTGCGAGGATAATGAATGATATTGACAATTGATAAATTTCCGAATCGACGAATCGCGATAGTGTACTGCCAAATGATAAAGGTAATTTCTGACGTAAAAATATGAAATCTTCTATGAAATAAAAAATCTTCTTTTTATAAAAAAATGTTTACATTTCTCCCGAAATTTCCCCCCACTAAAGCTGCTATCAGTTTTACAAACTTTACGCGCGACAAAATTTTCAGCCGATTTTAACCCCAACTTTTCCTGTTCAAAGAGAAAAAAAGGTTACATTTGTCTTTAAACTAGCAAAAGCCGTGCTTTGTTTGGATTCGCGAAGCATTATTTCATAAGATAAATATTTGAATGTAACAAAATTTTTCATATTATTTTTGCGTCTTTATTAAGCAAAAACGTTAGCTCATGTTTTGGCACATTTAAATTTTAGAAATGTAAATTCAGCCAAATAACTAAGAATTTCTTCGGAATTTTTTATTTATGATATAAGGCTGGTTTAAATAATGGAATGGGGCAATAAAGTACAAAATTCCATAATGTCTTGTGGGAAATTAATAACTTGTCCACTGTATCCAAGTTGACCACCTTTAACCTGATAAATAGAATAATTTGATTCAATTAAATTATTCTTCAATTAATTAAAATATTCTTAAATTATTCTTCAATCTCAATTATTCTTCAATCTTTCGATTCGGATACCAAACTTAAGAAACTTAACAAAATATTCACTTTAAATACCAAATATAAAAATTAATTTTACTTGTTTACGATTCTTTTGCTGCCAGTTTACCAAAGTAAATACCTTAATAAATAAATCATAATGTAATTCTTTTAAAATCCGTAAGTATAAACTGCGTGAATAATTTTGGCAGAATAATGAAAATATATTTTATTTAATATATTAATCATGATTCTATCTATAATTACTTACCCCATGGTTTATTTTCCTTCTTAAAATAAAAAGATACGGGTTCAATTTTTTATTTGCAAACGATTTTGGCGGAATAATGAAAATATATTTAATTTAATTAATTAATTATGATTCTACCTATAATTACTAATCCCATGGTTTATTTTCCATCTGAAAATAAAAAGGTACGCGTTCAATTTTTTATTTGCAAAAATGCGTCTATAATAGAAAAACATGTAGAATAAATTAATTATTAAAATAATATTTTTTAAGGGCTATTCTGTAAAAAAAAAAAAAAAAAAAAAAAAAAAAAAAAAATAATAATAATAATAATAATAATAGTAATAACATTGTGCAAATCTACAAATCATAATTTATTCTTATGTTTAATTTCAAATCAAAATTCTGAATAGTTTTTTTAAAAATTGTTCGACAAAGTGTAACTTGAGTGGCCTAGTAGAGGATTCGCTTCGCTCATCCTAAAAAGTTGGAGAAAAAAGCAGCAAAACCAGTACTGCTAGTACGTTAATATTTATTGCCTATTCGTATCAATCGCTTACCTCTGATTCGTTGAAATGTTCGATGTTGGATGAAAAGTCTCGGCTAGGAGAGACTTTTTTGGAATTGCGGAAAAAAGTTGTAGAACATTGCTGTTTGCTATCTCACTGGGTGTTGGGAGGATATTTCACGAAAAGTTGGAGGAAATCAAGTGTTGGCTCAAAATCTCGCGAATTGTTGGTGAATCTGGTAACAGCTTAATACTTTTTTATCATGTTAAAATTTTCGAGAAAATACTCAAATATTTAGTCTAACATTGCTTTCAAAATCAGAAGCAATCCTTTTAAAATTTTTCCATCAATTAAGTAAATTAAAAGAAACAGCTCCTAATAGCTCTTTTGCTTTTCCTTTTCTTTATTTTTTTAAGAGCGTACGAAAGTACACAGGGCATCCACTCTCAACGTGTCCGATGACTAAATCCTAAACCGTTAGTCATATTGTTCCAATTACAAAAATGTTTTAAATGATGAGGTAATGAAATATTTTAAAAGTTTTTTATGTCAATAAAAATATTTCTTACAAAATTGCGAAACTTTATTTTTTATACGGTCCTCCAGACCTATAAGTTATATTTATACCCCCCCCCCCCCATTACACTGATAACTAAGACAAAAAGTCCTATTCATATAAGAATAAAAATGACCGAGTTATGAAACTTTATAAATGCATGACATATACAACTTTCCTGAATTCAAATAAGCTATGCTTTGAGGGGTCATATATAAAGTACTTAAAATATTCGAAGAAATTATGTCGTGTGTACCTACGCTTTGAAATAAGCGTATAAGTATTACGATTGAGTTATATTTTAAGTTTTTATTGAACTTCAGTGACCGTATGTATGTTTTTCCAGTTCAAATTTGTACTCGAATTTTAACTTGCTTTCATATATCTGATCAAGATTAAATTTTAGATACTGACGTAAATCCTACGACAATTTAATATCATTACGATTTTCGGTGGTAACCATTCATGCAGATTCTATAGGATAACACAAAAAATTTCGGATAGATTATCGCCAAGAAGTTTAAGAAGTTTTAGTTTAGATAACACAAGACTGTGAGGTTGTGTTTTTTATTTTTTTATTTAATTTTAAGCACTTAAGAGCTAAGAACTGACTCGTAAGAGTAGTGGCTGTAAGAAGAGTCTTATAGCCTTGCGAGACATATAGAATTATTATAGATATACCATAAAACGGACAAATATACCATAAAAACTACTCGAGACATTTCAGAAAATCAGTCGCAGTGGTTTAAAAAAAATTGAAAAAAAAAAACTTTTTTTTCAATATAAAAATTATCTTTTAAATAACAAAAATGTATTGCTTTCTTAGTTTTAAAGATAAAGAAAAACTTTTTGGAATTGTGGGGAACTCGAAAGAAGTTATTTTACATTTTCGTTAACGGTTATATATTTTGAATTTAATGAAGTTGAAAAAGCATATCAAGAATTCCTCGATTCCAAGGGGCTATCATGGTACTATAAGCAAATCTGGGATATAGCAAAAAGTCGTGGATTATGATAGTCTCTACTTTGAAGAATAGCCTTTTTGCTTTTGTTGTTAATTTGCGTATAACAACACAACTTTCACAATTTTTTGCTCAACCTAGTATGATAAACTTTTTTTTCGTTTAAAATGAAAGCCAAATGTACTTCTGTAAGTACTTAAAGCTAAGTACTTCTGTGAAAACCTCTTCATTTTATTGCATACTAGCGGACCCGACAGACGTTGTCCTGTCACCGACTCCAGAAAATCAAATAAATGTACGTAAATATAATAATACGCACGATAAATACTACGCTATTAATTTAATTTCTTATTAAATTATGTAAGGAAATTATTTTTCACTTTGCAGTAGTTTTTTAAATCGGTTCAATTTTTGATAGAAAAGTTTATTTTTCTCTTTTTAGTTTAAAGTTAACGATTTTGTGAAGTCGTTTAATGAAAATGACAATACAGGAAAAAATTATTGCAAATCATACACGTATGTCAGGAGTGGGGTTCGAACACGCGATCTCTTTCTTCAAGAACCAGAGCCTAAATCTGGCAACTTAGACCGCTCGGCCATTCCGTCCACGCTCAATTCAGCGAACTTATTAAAAAGTTTTAATTAGCGAAAAACCACTAATTATTAGTATTTGTAAATTACTAAAAAAGTACTAAATCAATTTCAATGAAATGTGAATCTAAACCATTCTCGAATCCACTGAAACACACACACAAAATTTCATTAAAATCGGTCCAGTTGTTAGGAGGAGTTCAGTGACAAACACATCACAGAAGATTTATATATATTAAGATAGCTTGCCAATTATTAAGTTTTCAAGAGTACAGAAACTCCTGCACCATCTTGTACATTAAACATATGCGACCGAGCAGAAAACAAATCAATAAAATTTACTCTATAAAGCTTTCATTTCAATTTTTTCAAAATTGAATTCCTGCTACATAAAATCTTTCCCAGTTAAGCTCTGCGATTACAAAAGAGGGTATATACTCATTAAGAAAAAAAAATTCTAGAAAGGAATTTATTTTCTGTCCCTTGCGTTTTTGTCTTTAATACTCTACATATATTTCTAAAAAAGAAAAAAAAAACTTTCTAATAGTCTATGCCAGGTAAGCATACATGTATAGAAGTTACTCATAAGCACTTTACACTTTTTGAGTCATTTTGATGCATTTTAAACTTTTATCTTTTAAAGTTCTTCGCCGATATACTTTTGATACATTTCATTAGAGAAAAGGCCGATACATCCTTGAAAATGACCGTTACATGTCAAGAGAAACGGAAATTCTGGCATGATGCACCAACTTTTGAACGATTCAAAAAAGACATAGGAACGGAAGGAAATGTATCATACCAAATGCCTTTCAATGAACGAAAGAATCTGGAAGAAAATTTCATTCCGAAGACACAATCACTCCCCCTTACCCTCCTCCCCGGTCTCCCCTCCCAGGCGATTCAATTGAGAAATGACAACTCTTTTTTTATTATTATTATTATTATCATTCTTATTATTGAACTCTTTGCAGTATTATAGGCGAGCTTCTTCCAAAACTCTCTCAGGCTTTTTTGCCGTTAGTCATTTCGAAAAGTTAGACACCGACAGAACTTGTCGTGGAAAAATACGGAATTCTCTTGAAATGGGCGACTTAATTTTGCATTTCTGTGGCGCCAGGAGAGAGATCACGAAACGAATGAAAAGTGGATGCTGGGCGAAAATTGGCGAGTTTCCCAAAATTCGGGGATGGAAATAAAAATCACTGCTTTAAGTGTCTGATGCACTTTTTTTCCCCTTCTCTTGTTCTTTTTTTTTTTTTTTTTTTTTTTTTTTTTTTTTGGAAAACATTTTCTAGCGCGAAAAAGATTGAGCTATCTGAGATAGGGGGCTGTACATTTCCCTCTCGATTTATTATATATAATAAACTTAAGTAAGTTTATGTGCTATAATATGGATAGCTCAAAGATCATTAAGGATGTTCGTTATATGTGCTTCGACATTAGACACCAATAATATGCGAACTGCAGTTGGCTTAGATCAAGACTAAGCGGGGCCGAGGGACATTACATTTATGAGGACATAAATAATACATATTTAAGCAATTGTAGCTTTGCTTTTAACTTTAAAATGCAAAATATTAAAAAGTTTTTTTTTCATTTTAAAAATGCTTAAACTTTGACATTTATGTAAGAAATAATTTAGAATGTTTACTATATAATAAAGAAAAAATGAATTTCTAAATACTTCTGTTAAAATCTCATCATTTTATTGAATATAGCTTGTTAATTATCAAGTTTTCAAAAGTATCGGAACTTCTGCACCATCCAGTATATGAAACATATGCTACCAATCAGAAAATAAATCAATAAAATTTGCAGCATAAAAACGTTCATTTCAATTTTCTCAAGAATTACATTTCTGTTACATAAAATCTTTTCCCGTTAAACTCTTTGATTAGAATAGAAATTATACGCGAAAAGAAAATAAACTATGCAAAAAGGAATTTTTTTTCCGTCCCTTTCGATTTTGTCTTTAATACTCTACGTCTACATATGTTTCTAAAAGGGAAAAAAAAACTTTCTAATAGTCTATGCCAGGTAAGCATACAATGTATAGAAGTTACTCATAAGCACTCTACACTTTTTGAGTCATTTTGATACATTTTAAACTTTTATCTTTTAAAGTCTGCTTCGATATACTTTTGATACATTTCATTAGAGAAAAGGCCGATACATCCTTGAAAATGACCGTTACTTGTCAAGAGAAACGGAAATTCTGGCATGATGCACCAACTTTTGAACGATTCAAAAAAGACATAGGAACGGAAGGAAATGTATCATACCAAATGCCTTTCAATGAACGAAAGAATCTGGAAGAAAATTTCATTCCGAAGACACAATCACTCCCCCTCCTCCTTCCTCCCCGTCCACCCCTCCCAGGCGATTCAATTGAAAAATGACAACTCTTTTTTTTATTATTATTATTATCATTCTTATTATTGAACTCTTTGCAGTATTATAGGCGAGCTTCTTCCAAAACTATCTCAGACTTTTTTGCCGTTAGTCATTTCGAAAAGTTAGACACCGACAGAACTTGCCGTGGAAAAATATGGATTTCTCTTGAAATGGGCGACTTAATTTTGCATTTCTATGGCGCCAGGAGAGAGATCACGAAACGAATGAAAAGTGGATGCTGGGCGAAAATTGGCGAGTTTCCCAAAATTCGGGGATGGAAATAAAAATCACTGCTTTAAGTGTCTGATGCACTTTTTTCCCCTTTCTCTTGTTCATTTTTTTTTTTTTTTTTTTTTTTTTTTTGGAAAGCATTTTCCAGCGCGAAAAGGATTGAGCTATCTGAGATAGGGGGCTGTACATTTTCCTCTCGATTTATTATATACTATAATTAACTTAAGTAAGTTTATGTGCTTTAATATGGATAGCTCAAAGATCATTAAGGATGTTCGTTATATGTGCTTCGACATTAGACACCGGTAATATGCGAACTGCAGTTGGCTTCGATCAAGACTAAACGGGGCCGAGGGACATTACATTTATGAGGACATAATTAATACATATTTAAGCAATTGTAGCTTTGCTTTTAACTTTAAAATGCAAAATATTAAAAAGTTTTTTTTCATTTTAAAAATGCTTAAACTTTGACATTTATGTAAGAAATAATTTAGAATGTTTACTATATAATAAAAAAAAAATGAATTTCTAAATACTTCTGTAAAATCTCATCATTTTATTGAATATAGCTTGTTAATTATTAAGTTTTAAAAAGTATCGGAACTTCTGCACCATACAGTATATTAAACATATGCTACCAATCAGAAAATAAATCAATAAAATTTGCAACACAAAAACTTTCATTTCAATTTTCTCAAGAATTACATTTCCGTTACATAAAATCTTTTCCCGTTAACCCTTTAACATTCATTGGTTTCGCCACGAAACCACAAAATTTTTATTCCGATACGCAACACTGACACAGGTATTTTTATCTAAAAATATCCCTTTTATTTTGTATGGGAAAAATCATGTTTTCTTATTTAGAAATATATTTGTTCTTAATTACCGGTTCGTTCATTTATTTCGACATCTTAGCAATGAAAATGCTATGATCGTTAAAGGGTTAAACTCTTTGATTGGAATAGAAATTATACGCGAAACGAAAATAAACTATGCAAAAAGGAATTTATTTTCCGTCCCTTTCGATTTTGTCTTTAATGCTCTGCAAATGTTTCTAAAACGAAAAAAAAAAAAAAAAAAAAAAAACCCTCTAAGAGTTTATCCAAGGTACGCATACATGCACAGATGTTACGCATAAGCACTTTACATTTTTTGAGTCATTTTGATACATTTTAAACTTTTATCTTTTAAAGTTCTTCGCCGATATGCTTTTGATACATTTCATTAGAGAAAAGGCCGATACATCCTTGAAAATGACCGTTACTTGTCAAGAGAAACGGAAATTCTGGCATGATGCACCAACTTTTGAACGATTCAAAAAAGACATAGAAACGAAAGGAAATGTATCATACCAAATGCCTTTCAATGAGAGAAAGAATCTGGAAAAAAATTTCATTCCGAAGACACAATCATTCCCCCTCCCCCCTCCTCCCCATCTCCCCTCCCAAGCGATTCAATTGAAAAATGACAACTCTTTTTTATTATTATTATTATTTTCATTCTTATTATTGAACTCTTTGCAGTATTACAGGCGAGCCTCTTCCAAAACTCTCTCAGACTTTTTTACCGTTAGTCATTTCGAAAAGTTAGACACCGACAGAACTTGCCGTGGAAAAATACGGAATTCTCTTGAAATGGGCGACTTAATTTTGCATTTCTATGGCGCCAGGGGAGAGATCACGAAACGAATGAAAAGTGGATGCTGGGCGAAAATTGGCGAGTTTCCCAAAATTCGGGGATGGAAATAAAAATCACTGCTTTAAGTGTCTGATGCACTTTTTTTCCCCCTTTCTCTTGTTCAAAATTTTTTTTTTTTTTTTTTTTTTTGGAAAACATTTTACAGCGCGAAAAAGATTGAGCTATCTGAGATAGGGGGCTGTACATTTTCCTCTCGATTTATTATATATAATAAACTTAAGTAAGTTTATGCGCTTTAATATGGATAGCTCAAAGATCATTAAGGATGTTCGTTATATGTGCTTCGACATTAGACACTGGTAATATGCGAACTGCAGTTGGCTTAGATCAACACTAAGCGGGGCCGAGGGACATTACATTTATGAGGACATAAATAATACATATTTAAGAAATTGTAGCTTTGCTTTTAACCTTAAAATGCAAAATATTAAAAAGTTTTTTTTTCATTTTAAAAATGCTTAAACTTTGACATTTATGTAAGAAATAATTTAGAATGTTTACTATATAATCAAAGAAATGAATTTCTAAATACTTCTGTTAAAATCTTATCATTTTATTGAATATAGCTTGTTAATTATCAAGTTTTCAAAAGTTTCGGAACTTCTGCACCATCCGGTATATTAAACATATGCTACCAATCAGAAAATAAATCAATAAAATTTGCAGCATAAAAACTTTCATTTCAATTTTCTCAAGAATTACATTTCTGTTACATAAAATCTTGTCCCGTTAAACTCTTTAATTAGAATAGAAATTATACGCGAAAAGAAAATAAACTATGCAAAAAGGAATTTATTTTCCGTCCCTTTCGATTTTGTCTTTAATACTCTACGTCTACATATGTTTCTAAAAGGGAAAAAAAAACCTTCTAAGAGTCTATCCAAGGTACGCATACATGCACAGATGTTACGCATAAGCACTTTACATTTTTTGAGTCATTTTGATACATTTTAAACTTTTATCTTTTAAAGTTCTTCGCCGATATGCTTTTGATACATTTCATTAGAGAAAAGGCCGATACATCCTTGAAAATGACCGTTACTTGTCAAGAGAAACGGAAATTCTGGCATGATGCACCAACTTTTGAACGATTCAAAAAAGACATAGAAATGGAAGGCAATGTATCATACCAAATGCCTTTCAATGAACGAAAGAATCTGGAAGAAAATTTCATTCCGAAGACACAATCATTCCCCCTTACCCCCCCCCCTACCCTGTCTCCCCTCCCAGGCGATTCAATTGAGAAATGACAACTCTTTTTTTTTTTATTATTATTATCATTCTTATTATTGAACTCTTTGCAGTATTACAGGCGAGCCTCTTCCAAAACTCTCACAGACTTTTTTGCCGTTAGTCATTTCGAAAAGTTAGACACCGACAGAACTTGCCGTGGAAAAATACGGGATTTCTCTTGAAATGGGCGACTTAATTTTGCATTTCTATGGCGCCAGGAGAGAGATCACGAAACGAATGAAAAGTGGATGCTGGGCGAAAATTGGCGAGTTTCCCAAAATTCGGGGATGGAAATAAAAATCACTGCTTTAAGTGTATGATGCACCTTTTTTTTTTTTTTTTCCCTTTCTCTTGTTCAAAAAAATCTTTTTTTTAAAGCATTTTTCAGCGCGAAAAAGATTGAGCTATCTGAGATAGTGGGCTGTACATTTTCCCCTCGATTTATTATATATAATTAACTTAAGTAAGTTTATGTGCTTTAATATGGATAGCTCAAATATCATTAAGGAGCTCATCATACGTGCTTCGACATTAGACAACGGTAATAAGCGAACTGCAGTTGGCTTCGATCAAGACTAAGCGGGGCCGAGGGACATTACATTTATGAGGACATAAATAATACATATTTAAACAATTGTAGTTTTTTTTTTAAGCCTAAGTGCAAAATATTTAATATTTGAGTATAAAATAATTTAATATTAAATAATATAAATAAATTTAATATTAAATTTTTAAGTATATATTTTTTTTTCATTTTGCTATTTTTAAAATGATTAAACTTCGACACATATCGTCACCTGAGAATAAGAAGGTTCTATCTGGCCAAAAATCATCGAGTTAGAAGACTTTGAAAATCAGCATGCTGTGTACGTGCAGCTATTAAAGTTTGTAAAAAACTTTTGGCATTAATAGGTTCATATGTAGGTATAGACAGTAATTCTACAAAGTTTTTAAATAACATTTTCATGGATTTTTTTACATTTAAAAATTTTGATAGAACCAAAATAATCTCAAACGTCGTGTTATCCTTAGAATAAGATGGTACTATCATGAAAAAAAAAAACGTACTTTTCTTAATTTGTGTAATTTTTTATAGGTTTACAAAGTGAAATTTCGTTAATTAATTCGAATAAACTTCAGTGGATAGTAAAATATTTATTACTATCTATATTGTAGCACAATAACAGCAAATTACCACTTCCACTTATTCATACTAATTAAACCATCTTCACAAAACTAATGAATATACGTAAGTTAAATATATTATTAAACTGGACATAAAATAGCTTAACCATTTAATTTTATTAAATAGGAACCCAACTGTTTTCCTTTTTTAGAGTGCTATTTCAGTGGGGAAGTAGGAAAATTAATACAAAAAATTGTGATTATATTGATAAATGAAACTGAAATGAATTATAAATGAATTTTTTCATATTACAGTCAGGTATACTCTTGATAAAAAGAAAAGTCTATATCTATAAAGAAAAAACTTTCTTGTTCTTTTTAAAACAACAAAATAAGTTTGATACTCTTTTGTTTGTCGAAATTTTGGATTGTTCCATAAACCACGCTTTATTTTATAATACAGTTAGGCTAACTTCTCTTAAACATATTTTGAAAATAGAACCTTTCATCTCTCGGAAACTACTTTAGCATGCTCTACAGGTCTTTTATTTTATATTTGTTAGTGCAATCTTTCCTTCTCTGTGCTACTTTAGGATTTGGTAAAGTCATTTGTGTAAATTATGTTGATACTCCTCGTCGTTTGGAGGGGCTCCTTTGCAAATTCACTGCTGTGAAATTCTGGTCACAACTGTTGCTTGTCTTAAACTCAATATTATAAAGGAGTTGTGTGAATCATAATTGTATCACCTTGGTCTACGGAACGATATTATAAGCAATTTTTTTGCCACACGAGTGAAAATCTAAAAACTGTTCTGATTTCATTCTCAGGGTTGTAATTGGATTACTGCAATTTACTCTCAGTAACAGACGTATAAAAGAAAGTGGCGAAAAATATTCTTCTACATTCATTGCTCTTTCTATTTGGCTCTGAATATTATCCACTTCTTGGACAAATGAATGTCCAGGAATAAAATATCTTAGTTAGAGTAATGTCATTAATATGTGGTTAAGATTGTATAAGTATTGCAATTGCATAAGATATCATTTGATTTCTATTCTGAGGAACACAACTGTCACAATATAAAATTAAACTATCAGTTTGTAGAAAGTCTGTGAGTATCTTCCGAACAGTCTTTGATACAGCTGAGCTTATGTCATTCCCATCTCTGCATGACATGTCGTCTATCCACAAGCAACGATATGCTTTCTTTTCTTTCTTCCATGTTGCCTGTGCTGTAATGTTATACAAGTAAATTTTCTTTATAGAAAAAGTTGGTGATATCACTTTTGGGACATGTTATAACTTTTCTAATACATAGCAAATGATTGACTTATCAGGGGAATTTCTGTCATCATTTCTAAGAGTTGTGGCGGATTCATCTTCATTTTTGTGCAGATCATTTTTAAATTGCATGTCATTATTAATTTCGCCCTGGGTTTCAGCATGTTTATACTACTGACAGTGATCATGCCTATCTTTCTTTGGTTTATTGAATTCTATGTTGAACTGCTTATTAAATATGTGTCTATAACATGAAAGTATCACTGGATTTACATTGCTTTCTCTGCATTTCTGAAAGTACAAGTTATAAATTTTCTAGAAGTTAAGCCCTGATTCTAAATATGTTTTTTAGTGCATGCTCTGTTCTGGTGTGACTCAATGTTGGGAAAACTTTCAATATGAGCTTTTATTTTATTCTTGATATCATTTGAGACTATTCTGCTTGAAAATTTGCCTCGGGTATTTTGTTCGCAGCTGGAGACAAGCTATTGCCAATAGGCTACATAAAGGCACTTTTAACTTACGAAAAACTCATAGTCCTGCTATCAATTGGATTCATAGCAATTGATTTTACAGATTTTTTAAAAATTGTATTAGCATCAAGAATATCTAGAGCTGATACTTCATCTAAGCTGTCACCCATTCTTCCCACAGGATTTTCTAAATCTAAATGAATTAGGATTGGTCCTTCATCCCTGTTTGGATCAGGTCTATTAACCGCTTGACCGCCGAACAAAAGGGCAAAATGTTAATGTTGTTTTCTCTGTAATTTAATAAAAATATTAAAAAAAGATCTTTTTTCCAATCTGATACAAAATATTTTATTACTCATGGATGTATAATCTTTCAGAGTATTAATCATAACATATTTTTTCAAAACAAGGAATTATTTGTAAAATTATACTAATTTAAACATTGATTATGTTGTAGTGAAACCTGCATCTTAATGAACGGAAAAATCCGTTCGCGGCAGTCAGGAGGTTAATAAAATAAAACATAATTCGTTTTGCATATGAACGTACTAAAAAACATACTTTAAAGGATTTTTACTAATAAAAAATTCCTCTATATTTTACCGAAAAACGATTTATTTATTGAAATAATATATTCTATTACACAAGAAAAAAAAGAGTGCCGGTTTTCATTATATATTGTAAAATAAAATAATAATATATTATCTTATATGCTGCCTGCGATTACTTTGCGCATAGAACTCTGTTATTCTGACTGCTTTCAACAATTTCTGATGGAACTATATTATTCTCTTTCGCAAGCGGATGTAAATTATATATATCGAACTTTTATTAATGAAATGCATTCATTGATACAAACAGAACATTCCTATGCGAAAAAGTCAATTTTTTTCAAAATGTCAGTTAGAACCTTATTATTCTCAGGTGACGATTAGACACCGGTAATATGCGAACTGCAGTTGGCTTAGATCAAGACTAAGCGGGGCCGAGGGACATTACATTTATGAGGACATAAATAATACATATTTAAGAAATTGTAGCTTAGCTTTTAACCTTAAAATGCAAATATTAAATATTTTTTTTTCATTTTAAAAATGCTTAAACTTTGACATTTATGTAAGAAATAATTTAGAATGTTTACTATATAATAAAAAAAAATGAATTTCTAAATACTTCTGTTAAAATCTCATCATTTTATTGAATATAGCTTGTTAATTATTAAGTTTTCAAAAGTATCGGAACTTCTGCACCATCCAGTATATTAAACATACGCTACCAATCAGAAAATAAATCAATAAAATTTGCAGCATAAAAACTTTCATTTCAATTATCTCAAGAATTACATTTCTGTTACATAAAATCTTTTCCCGTTAAACTCTTTGATTAGAATAGAAATTAAACGCGAAAAGAAAATAAACTATGCAAAAAGGAATTATTTTCCGTCCCTTTCAATTTTGTCTTTAATGCTCTGCAAATGTTTCTAAAACGGAAAAAAGAAAAGAAAAAAAGAAAACCTTCTAAGAGTTTATTCCAGGTAAGCATACATGCACAGAAGTTACGCATAAGCACTTTACACTTTTTGACTCTTTTTGATACATTTTAAACTTTTATCTTTTAAAGTCTGCTCCGATATACTTTTGATACATTTCATTAGAGAAAAGGCCGGTACATCCTTGAAAATGACCGTTACTTGTCAAGAGAAACGGAAATTCTGGCATGATGCACCAACTTTTGAACGATTCAAAAAAGACATAGGAACGGAAGGAAATGTATCATACCAAGTGCCTTTCAATGAACGAAAGAATCTGGAAGAAAATTTCATTCCGAAGACACAATCACTCCCCCTCTCCCCTCCTCCACGTCCTCCACGTCCTCCCCTCCCAGGCGATTCAATTGAAAAATGACAACTCTTTTTTATTATTATTATTATCATTCTTATTATTGAACTCTTTGCAGTATTACAGGCGAGCCTCTTCCAAAACTCTCTCAGACTTTTTCGCCGTTAGTCATTTCGAAAAGTTAGACACCGACAGAATTTGCCGTGGAAAAATACGGGATTTCTCTTGAAATGGGCGACTTAATTTTGCATTTCTATGGCGCCAGGAGAGAGATCACGAAACGAATGAAAAGTGGATGCTGGGCGAAAATTGGAGATTTTCTTAAAATTCGGTTGGTTGGTTGGTTGATTTGGGTTTAATGGCACAAAATCCCTTAAGGGACATGCTGCGCCAAACCAAAGACTAAAAGTACAAATGTGAAAAAGAGAAAATGTCAAAATATCTGGATGGGGTTTCCCATCCAGATATAGTTAAGCAAATAGGTTAAGAAAATAAAATACTTAAAATATTACAATGCAGCTAATCTGAATGTCATTAAAGGGCTTCCAAACCAAGATAGAGAAAAGCTTATATATGAAAATAAAAACCTGCATGTTTTAAAAAGTTAAAGAGTGCCCCATGAGGTGTTTCCCCAATGAGGTTTGTCAAGATTGGTGATGATGAATTAAAATACAGCCTGTACAAGTGCCGGAGCCCCGGACAGTCAGTTAAAAGATGATGAATGGTCAGATGATCAAAATGGCAATGAGGACACATGGGTGCATCCTCTCTGAGTAATAGATGATTATGAGTGATTCTAGAGTGACCTATTCTCAGACGAGTCAGAAGAACATCTGTTTTCCTGGGGTAGATTGGAGGCCAGATCATTATTGTAGGTTTGATACTGTGCAATTTATTATTATGTTCTAAATCCCAACTCTCTTGCCATTTATTTTGAATAAAATGATTAATAATTAGTTTAACGTCTGAGAATGGTATTTTGTGATGCAAAGGATTAAGTGCAAGTTTTGCCGCCTCATCTGCTTTCTCGTTTCCAGGTATACCCATGTGTCCAGGTACCCAACAAAATAAAATATTATAACCACGTCTTGTCAAATTATTATAAAAGTCTAAGATGGATGAGATATACGGATGCTTTTTAAAAGATTTAATTGCGTCAATAGAACTATTTGAGTCAGTATAGATGATGAAAGATGTGTTATGATGATGAGATATGTATAACATGGCACTCTCTATTGCAATTAATTCGGCAGTAAATATAGATGTAGAAGGATGAAGTTTATAACTGAGAGTCATACCGTCACAATATATACCACAGCCAACAGTATTTCCATTCTTTGAGCCATCTGTATAAATGTCTAAGTAATTGCTATAAATATCTCGATGTGCAGCAAAAAGGCATTTAAAGATCACAGGGGTTAGATTCTTTTTTTCATAACCTTTAAAAGGATGAAGGATTGTGATAGCAGGTGGATTCCAAGGAGGGTAGATATGCAATGGACATGTACTCACCTCAAAATTATTCAGAGGGCCATTGCTGATTATGTTTCTCATTCTTACACCAAAAGAAGGCACACAAGATGGGCGATTCTGATATAGAATATCATTGTCAGAGTTTAAAATATATGTATGAAGTGGATGACTAGGATGTGAAAGGACACGGTAAAACAACTCCAGAGAATGTTTTTCACGAGTATAATGTAATGAAGGTTCATTACAGTCAACATATAAGCTTAAAACAGGTGAAGTACGAAATGCACCAGAGCAAACACGAAGTGCGCTATGGTGCACTGTGTCAAGTTTCTTAAGAACAGACTTACAAGCAGAACCGTAGACCTGGCAGGCATAGTCAATTTTAGCACGGATTGCAGCACGATAAATCTTTAGAAGAGTAGTACGGTCTGCTCCCCATGAAGTATTAGACAGTACCCTAAGTAAGTTTAGTAATTTTTCACATTTTGCCCTTAATTGTGAAACATGAGGTAAGAACGTAAGTTTATTGTCAAAATAGAGGCCTAAATAGCGGACATTGTCAACAACAGGAATTTGAGTTGATCCGATAAAAATTTCAGGGTCTGGATGCAGATCCCTACGTCTACAAAAATGCATACAAGAAGTTTTGTCGTGAGAGATAACAAAACCATTTTTATTAGTCCAATTAAGAATATTTCTAATAGCAATTTGCAATTGTCTTTCAATAAAACGTATATCCTCTCCCATACACATAATCCGGAAGTCGTCAACATATAAATCTCCTTTCACTGAAGGAGGAAGCTGATTGAGAATATCATTTATTTTAATAGCAAAGAGGGTGACACTCAGGACACTGCCCTGGGGCACACCCTCTTCTTGTACATAAAAACTAGAAAGAGTTCCTGCGATACGAACTTGGAAAATTCGCACTGCAAGGAAATTTTTGATAAAAATAGGAAGATTCCCACGAAAGTCCAAGTTAAAAAGGTCGCGGAGTATTCCATAACGCCATGTTCTGTCATAGGCCTTCGCCATGTCAAAAAATACTGAGACCAAATGCCTGCGTTTAAGAAAAGCTGTCCTTATGTAATGTTCAAGATGGATTAAATTATCGATAGTAGATCTACCACGTCGGAAACCACTCTGAAAAGCAGCAAGACTGTTGTTCGTTTCTAAAACATGTATGAGGCGGCAATTGACCATCTTTTCGAGAAGTTTGCAAAGGCAGCTTGAAAGGGCAATAGGCCTGTAATTATTAGGATCAGTAGCATCTTTTCCTGGTTTAGGAAAAGGAATAACGATTGCTCTGCACCAAGCATTAGGAAAAACGTGTTCTGTCCATAATCTGTTAAAAAAAGAAAGTAGATTGTTAAGAGAAGGTGGAGAGAGGTGCTTGAGCATGACATAAGTGATGCCATCATGCCCAGGAGCAGATAAACGACTGTCATGTAAGCATTTTAAAAGCTCTGATTTAATAAAGGGTTTGTTGTAGGAAAATGAATGATTACTATTAAAATTAATACTGGTCCTCTCAGTTTTTCTTTTATAAGATAAAAATGGTTCTGGATATGAGTTTGAATTTGAGGTAGAAGCAAGGGTATTCCCTATTGTCTCAGCTATATTTTTAGTAGAAGTGATAGTTTGACCGTTCAGTTTTAAAATTGAAATATGGTATTCAGAGTACAGGCCCATGCAGTTTTTCACCTTTTTCCAAAGATCTTTACTGGATGTGTTAGAGTTTATACTTGAAACATACTTTATCCAGGATTCACGTTGGCTTTTGCGTCTTATTCGTCTAGCCTCTGCCTTTGCTTTCTTAAAAGCTATGTAATTAGTGTTGTTTGGGTACCTTCGAAAAATACCCCAAGCTTTTTGTTGTTTTTTCTTTGCTATTTGGCAATCAATATTCCACCAAGATTTTCTGTTTTTATGAGCAGATGAAGTTTTAGGGATGCTAGCATCAGCAGCATTGATAATACAATGAGTTATATTATCAAGTGCTTTGTCAATGTCACCCTCTATCATGTTATTTGTGATGTTCGCAAGTGCCGTGAAAGTTGGCCAATTGGCTCTGTCATACACATACCTTTTAGTATAATTATTGGAATCCACATTAGGAGTAGTCAATGAAATAAAAGTTGGAAAATGATCACTGCCGTGTAGATCATTTGAGATCCAAAAATTCCAAAATGGATAGATTGATGGGGAGCATATAGTAAGATCAATTGCATGAAAAGTGCGTGTCGGTTCATGAAAGTAGGTATGATCACCATTATTGAGTAGGCATAGGCCATTGTCAGAAATTAATTTCTCTATTATTTCTCCACGTTGATTGTTATCAGAACTGCCCCAGAGTTGGTTATGAGCATTAAAATCTCCAACAATAATAAATGGAGTGGGGAGTTGGAGAAAGAGATTTTCCAGATGTGCTAATGGAATGGACTGGTTTGGTGGTAAGTAAATTGTGCATATTGTTATAAGTCTGTTTATATGGACTCGGACAGCAACAGCTTGTAAATTAGTATTTAAACTGATAAGCGAATTAGGTAACTTGCGAGATATGAAGAGAGCCACTCCTCCAGTGGCCCTATCACTACCAGTGAAGTCTTTCCTGTAAGCAGCGTAATTACGTAATTTTGCTTTGTCATTTGGTTTTAGATGGGTTTCCTGCAGAGCTAAGCAGAGTGGTTGATGGTCAGAGAGAATGTCCCGGATTTCATCATGTTTATTAAGATAACCACGGCAGTTCCAAGAGATGATATTATTCATAATTACGAGAGTTAAATATGAGTATCTATGTCATTTTGATCAGAAACAGTAGACATGCTACTGTCTCCGTCGTCCAGTACTTCATCCGGTTCGGGATGAAGGTCCATAGCATCGTCATCCTCCATTCTTTGATTTTTTTTGTCTTTTTTCTGTGAATTTGTCTGACTTTTTGAGATTTTGTTCTTTTTTGGTGGGGGTATTGCAGATATAGTAGATTTAGTTTTTGAAATATTTTGCTTTAAAGTTTTAGTTGTAATTAGTGCGTTCCTGTTATGAGATGGTACTTTGGAAGTATTAGAATGTAATGATCTTGGAGAGGCAGTTTGTGACAGATTGGCAGAAGTGGATTGTGATGTATCTAAGTTATCGGGTACAAATTCTTCAAATACAGTATTTTCGTCAACATCCGAGTCATTGCTATAGGGCTCGGATTCCATAGCCTCGTCCGCGTACTGCTGGAGCTGTTTCGGATCTTTAATGTTTCTTATGATTGAGCTGATGCCAGAAATTCGCTTCCCCTTTCCAGCAGTCTTCCATTGTGGAGAAGCTGGAGTTGAGGTTTTCTTTTTAAAGGTTTGTATAGGCGGTTTTTTTAAATTATGTTTTCTGGGAGCATCAGGTTTCTGTGGAATATTGGTATTAATGGCAGGTTTTGTCTTAGTTTGGGGTTGAGATGACATATTGGATAGAGCTGTCGGTTTCTGTTGTTTTTTCTCTATGTCAATTTTTACCGGTTCAGAGGATGGGGTGTTGGTCGATTCTTTAACATGAGTACTGGCTGATTGTGTTACATTTGATTTACTGGATGGAAATTGGGAATCAGTTTGTGTACTTATGTGTCTTACAGCTGTTGATTGCTTCTTGAGTAAGCTAGAGTAGGTAATTCCGACAGATGGGGTTCTATTTTCAACTAGTTTACGGGCATCAGGATAAGACAAATTTTGAGTAACTTTTATAGTAATTATTTCCTTTTCACGGTTCCAGTTAGGGCACTTGCGGGAATATGCTGTATGATCGCCTTTACAGTTTGCACAGCGTACGGAATTTTCACATGTTTTATTGTCGTGACCGACTTCCGCGCAACGTGCGCAGGTAAGAGATCCACGACATTGGCCATTAGTATTAGTATGGCCATAACGCTGGCATTTGAAACATCTGATAGGGTTTGGTATGTATGGTCGAACTGGACAGCTTAGATAGCCAGCTTTAATTCTAGCTGGTAAATTGGGACTATTGAAGGTTAAAATAATATGTTTAGTGGGTAGTATTTCTTCATTGCGACGGATAGTGATACGGCGTACATCTACGACATTTTGGTCTTTTAAATTTTCTAGAAGTTCAGTTTTAGTAGAGAATAACAGATCAGGTTCAGATATAACACCACGACTTGTATTTAGAGTTTTATGTACTTGTACAGAAACGGAAAAGGTGCCTATTGTAGAGCAATTAGAAAGAATTTGTGACTGTTTAGCTGTAGAAACCTCAACTAGTAGATCCCCAGATTGCAGTTTTTTGATAGAATGGCCATCTCCCAGCACTGACTGGAATGTTTTTGCAATGAGAAATGGTGAAGTCTTTTTAAATGAATTATCAGATAGGCTATCAGTACGTTTAATGATGAAAAAGCGAGTAAATGATAGAGTCTGTGCAGTTTGTTGCTCTCCACTAGGGAGAGAAGTAGAAGGAAAAGAAGTGATTCCATCCATATTTAGGAAAAAAAAAATTCAGACCCCGGCCGCACCACCCTCTCCCGAGCCCTACAAGGGGATGCACATTCGTGCACCAGTGCTAACCAGGGCCCATACGGTCACAAGACAACCCTATGTCAGTCTCCACCCTTAACGAGATGACTAGTAGTTGCTCGATCACTTGATCCCTAAAGCCAGTGACGAAAGTCAGCTGACCAGCCGATTGATGCATACGGGACCAAATGCACCTCCCGTCTACCTGAAGCAGAGGCCAAAGTAGTGTGTTGGTTTCCCTCAACTACCAGGATCCCCCTTTCCAGGGACACGGGTCGCCACGCACGGCCAACACGTGGGTGGTTTACAATTCTCCATGAATCGATATGCAGGATGATATCGGTTCATACAGAATTGCCCTCACCTCCGAAGAGGAAACCACAACGAGAGTGAAACAAAGAGGAAAGGAAGATGAGAGGAGTAGAGGAAAAGGAAAGGAGAAAGATCACTCAGGTGCCCCGGGGTTGTGAAGCCCGTGAATACCTAAAGTAGGTATCCCCCTGGGGGTCTTAAAATTCGGGGATGGAAATAAAAATCACTGCTTTAAGTGTCTGATGCACCTTTTTTTCCCCCTTTCTCTTGTTCAAAAAAAAAAAAAAAAAAAAAAAAAAAAAAAAAAAAAAAAAACTTTTTTTGGAAAGCATTTTCCAGTGCGAAAAAGATCGAGCTATCTGAGATAGTGGGCTGTACATTTTCCCCTTGATTTATTATACATAATTAACTTAAATAAGTTTATATGCTTTAATATGGATAGCTCAAAGATCATTAAGGAAGCTCATCATATGTGCTTTGACGTTAGACACCGGTAATATGCGAACTGCAGTTGGCTTCGATCAAGACTAAGCGGGGCCGAGGGACATTACATTTATGAGAACATAAATAATACATATTTAAGCAATTGTAGTTTTTTTTTTTTAGCGTAAGTGCAAAATATTTAATATTTGAGTATAAAATAATTTAATATTAAATAATATAAATAAATTTAATATTAAATATTTAAGTATTTTTTTTCCATTTTGCTATTTTTAAAATGATTAAACTTCGACACATATGTAAGAAATAATTTAGAATATTTATATGTAATAAAAAAGATGGACAGAATTAAATATGGGTTTTGCAATAGAATTATTAAAAAAAAGTTTAGTGTAAATGTAAAAAAAAAATAAATAAATAAATAAAAATAAAAAAAAAATAAAAGACGTATTTTTTACTTAATCTTAGCTTAGGTAAGAACTTTTTTTTTCCCATAAACAAATGAATTTATAGAAAAGTCAACTCCTAACGTTGCAAAGGATATTCTTGTGAATATTAGAAAAAACTACGTAAAATTATAAAAAATAGAAAAAGTTTAAAGTTTTCATAAATTTGTTTTAAAAAAGTTTGCTTTTTCAAAATCTAGCCATGGTATATGTTTGTGGTTAAAGTCATTTTCTATAACAATTTTTTTTCTCAATAGGTAAAGAAGGTTAAACGAAAATGCATAAGTAAAAGTATATTTTTCAAAGCTCTTTTAATAAATTACTGAGGAATATTTTTAAATCTACTTTTCTTTCATTATACAGCTGTAAAATTACAATTTTCTTTAAATATCTTTTTCTTTCATTCAAAATTAGTTTATTTTTCAAATTTACAAATGTTAATCGTGTAATAACTTTATAAAATAATTTTACTTTTGTTTAATAATTTCATTTTATGATATATAAAAATTATTAACAAAAATTCATCAGTAAAAAACTTTTTTTTCAAAGTGCAGCGTCATTTTTAAGTTAAAATTTTAACTATTGTATTTAAAAAAAAGTTTTGGGAATTTTTTAATACAATAGTTACCAGAATTTGCATCGTACATAGGAGTACTAATGGTACATCTTTAGAAGTTAGGGATTTCGGTCGACACGTGGCTCCATCCGATTGTGGCCTCTTTCGATCAATGCAACACTTTTTTCAGGAGCCGTCGATTTGAATCCTTTAAATCATGAAAAAGTGTTTCCACCAATGCGTTCACATTCCCATTTAGTAAAAAATATGCGTCAATTATTCACACGGTTTCTTACAAAGCCAGTCTGTACCATCTTCCATTAGCGCGAAAGTCCAATTTGCAAAATCCTGACATGTTTTATAATCACACGATTTTAATTCTTGCACATGGTGAATTTTATACGGATATCTCTTTAGAAATGAGCCTATGATGTAGCTATGCACTTTAATAAGAATTTCCAGTTCATTGTGATATTCACGTGCACTGATTTTGCCGTGCGCTGGCGATATCGATTGTGTGACAGTACACTGTTAAAACTAATGGTGACACATTGCACCTTTTAAGGGTGAAAGGCTTGTCTCACTGGTGACACCCCTAAAGGAGCCAAAATGGCACCTTAAATTGGGGTGAAAAGATGGCACCCTTAATCCAGAGTGCCCAATAATAAAAAATTAGAAAATATACAAACCGACTTTTGGCCCTCGTTGGATTCGAACCCACAACGTCTGATTACAAGCTCAGCGCTCTAACCACTCGGCCATCAAGCTCACCTTCAAAGCCTCCCTGAAATGTTCAAATGTCCTGAAATTCAAAGGTTGCTTTATATAATAAAGCTCGCCAAAAGTTAGCCGAGCGAAGTTCTAAACGAAATTGGGATAGCGTATAGCGGTGATAGTCATCATAGGAAAAAATTGCTGTGTTGATCCATCAGTGATAGCGAGTTAAAGGGCAAGGATACAGGTAACAGAGCATGCGCAAATGACTAAGGGGTGAAAATAGTCCAACGGTATGCATTGCGCGGCACCCTAATTAGTGTGAAACACTCAGTGGCACCCCAAACACATTTTCAAGCCCGCGGGTGCCAAATAGTAACACCTTTTCACCCCTGGGCGCCAAATGCAACCGGTTTGTCACCTTCATTTTTAACAGTGTGCCGTGTTCCACTTCATTCACGATTGCAAGGCGTTTGGATTATCCAGCTTTTGGACGATCTTTTAGTAAAGCTATTATCAGATTCACGAACTTTACGATCAACAAACTTTTCAGTCGATTTTAACCCCAACATTTTCCCGTTCAAAGAGAGAAAAAGGTTACAATTGTCCTGGCTAAAGTCGGAGGAAAAGGAGGAAAAGCAGTACTACTAGTACCAGCCGTTAATATTTATCGCCTATTCCTATCAGTCGCTCATCTCTGATTCTTTGAAATGTTGGATGAAAAGTATCGGCGAGCGGACTTTTTTGGAACAGCGGAAAAAAGTCGTGAGACTTTCTGCTTGCTATCACACTGGTTGTTGTGAGGATATTTCGCAAAAAGTTGGAGGAAATCAAGTGTTGGCTCAAAAATCTCTCGATATGTTAGTGAATCTGATAGCAGTTTCAGCCTGTTTCGTCGTATCTTTTTATCCCATTTATCTTTTATCCCTTTTTACATTTATTTCTTCGCAAAATAGGAAAAGAACGCAGAGCTAATCTGCCATTTTAGAAAACAGTTTAGTTAGAAAAGCTTTATCACGAAAAAATAAAAAAAACGTGTCGAAACAATGGAATTAGGAATAAAGAAGAGAAGATATATAGTATAGTGTCTACCAGTTTCGAGTAAAGTAACTGAGAATGTTTTCCCAGGATGGCAGTTGTTATTTGTTTACATCGGATCAACAGGGATGGGTGAACTTCCACCAGTAAATTTGAATAAGATTCTTCACCTTATCTAAACGTCTTGTTCAAGCAAACATTCTGACATAAATAACGCAAAAATTTCTATTCGATTTAAATTGGTTGAAGTTTGCCGTGGTAATATTATAATAATCTTTTCCACTGACATTTACATGAGGATTGTTTATGTCGTCAAAATGCAGTAGAATCATAGGTCATGACTGCCGCTGGTGTAAACTTCCACCAATAATAATTAATAGATATTTTTAGCTTAATTATGACCGAAATTCTGCATGATTAAGGTTTTTAAATAAGAAATAATTCTCCATTCAAATTTACAAATGGAAATTTATTTCGGTGGTAATCAGTCCCGTCAGAACTGTTTGCAGTTAAAGTTTATCCATTTTGAAAAATTTCAATTCCATTTAACTCATATTTTCGTGGTCTAAACACAGATCAAAATGTATCGTTTTTGATAATATAACTTTTGAAGTATAACTTTTGAATAAAATTTCTTTAATCTTTGAAAAAAGTTTGAACATAAACGCCTTTTTAAGCGAAATCTGAGCAGCGTCATGTGAAAAATGTTGCGAATGCGCAGTGAGATGATCTGTTTAAATAACTTTAAAAAAAAAATCCCCAATTTCTTATTTAACACGCTTGGGAAAATCACCATCTAGTGGGGGAGAGGGGTTATGATGGCTTTCAGAGGATTACCACTTGGAAGATCAGGTGTCACTCACAGAATCACGTCATCACTTGAAGAATCCAAACGGCAGAGCTCTACTCGGGAGGAGCAAGCTGGTGGAGTTACACTTCCACCAAATTATGATTTTCCTGAGGCGGATCGGCCTTTTTCTCCTACTAAAATTTTAAGTTTTTAACATCTAGAATTAAGTTAACTTGTAAGCTTTACTTATAGTCCGAATGCACATCTTTTGCTACGCTTGACGTGCCATTTCCAATTTGTTTTTCTTTCTTTTCTTATTTTTTATCTCCTTTTTCGGTGAAAACAGAAAAACGTTAAAAGAAAATTCTGATGATTCCACATAAGCAACCCCTAAAAGAAACCAAAATTTCTTTTCAACTAACTTTTTTTTTTTTTTTTTTTTTTTTTTTTTTTTTTTTTTTTAAGCAGAAAAATATAACAAGAAAAAAGACATTAATAATTTGACATATATATACAAAAACAAATATACATCCTTTTCGGAGATAAAAGAAGGAAATTGATTTTTTTTAAAACTATTTGCTATGCATAGTGACATAACATTCAATAAATCTAATACAATAAAATGCAAAATTAAAAATTAATTTGAAAAAAAAAAGACTTTTAAAGTTACATCATCTATTTTCAATTTAAATATTTTTTATTTTTACATAAATTAATATTTTTAAAAATACTGCATCAAGATTAAAGTTTATATATTTCTCTTTATATAAATGAAAAACAAATGAAATTCTACAAATAATATTTCTACTCATAACAATTTTAAATTACCCCACTTTTTTAATAAATTTTGAATTTTTTTAAAAATGAGAAGTTTTATCACGGGATTTTGTATACGAATGATATGGTTAACCATCACAAAAAATTTCAAAGTTTTTATTCGATAAATAAAATTATTTTAAAATATGTCTCAAACCCCCTTAAATTGGAAGTGTATTCCATCACTTGTGTAAGGGTTATTTCTGATTCACGAATTATCATCACACAGAATATAACATACATTTAATGTAATTAGACAACTTAACTCTCTTCCGTTAATTTTTTTTTTTTTTTTTTTTTTTTTTTGCTGAGGCAAAAAAGCGAAGTAGAAGTTTATAGATTAGATCATTCAATTGATATGTGGGTGGGACGTAATGTTCAAAAAAAGAACTCTATTCTTAATCATTTCTTCTTTTCTTTTCGGAAAAGCAGACAAAACTTTGAAAAAGAAAATTTCTGATGATATCCCATAAAGACTCCCTAGTGGTATATGTATAAAAGACCACAGTTTCTTTTCCAACTCACTCTTTCAAAGATTTTTATTTTTTCCGAAAAACCGAATGGCGAAAAAACTTATTCTTAGAAATTATATATACAGGGTGATTCAAAAAAGATGGGCAGAACTTTAAGGGGTTATAGTACACTTAAAGACAAATAATATTAAATAGGAGACTAAGGGTCCCAGACGTATTCCCAAGGAGATAGGGGGCATTAAAGTTTAGGGTCCGAAATTTCAAATGATTATAAAAAATGGAAAAATTGGTCGATTCGTTTGCGGTTTTAGCAAAAAATTTTCTTTATGCCAGTATTTTCTTGAAATAAAATTTTAAAGTTCAATTTCAAAAAATGCCGATAGGGGACGTTTTAGACTTTGGAGTAACAAACAACTATTTTTTAACGTTATTTTTTGTATTTCTTTAAATGATTTCGAAAGCTTAGACTTAAACTTAAATTTTGATCTAAAAATCTGAGTCCTAACGAGTAGTTAAGTAGCGTAAACTGAAATTTGAAATTTGAAACCCTTCTCCCCCCAGAACAAAAATCAGTTATTCCCGATCTTTGTGTCGTAGATTAGGCTCTAACTACTGCCGCGTTTTGCTAAAATTATTCTTTATGTCAGTATTTTCTTGAAAATAAATTTTAAAGAAAATTTTCAAAAAATTCCGATAGAGGGCGCTTTAGACTTTGGAGTAACGAACAACTATTTTATACCGTTATTTTTTGTGTCTCATTAAATGCTTTCTAAAGCTTAGACTTAAATTTTCAGCCCAAAATCTGAATCGTTAGACGTGGTTAAGTTTCTGGGGAGAGGGGTTTGAAATTTCTACTCCTGAGCACAGTTCAGTTTACCATGTCCACACATTGTGTGCTGTGATACGAGGTAAAAAGACACAAATTAGGATTATGTTACCAAAGCATATTTATTAACATGTAATTACAATAAATGTTCAAAATTGTGACCATCAGAGGTTATGCACGCAGAACAACGGCGAAGAATGGAACGGCGAACATTCGCGAAAACATCAGGCTTTTCGAGCACTTCCCCTACAGCGGCGGAAAGTCTGGCGACCAGTTCCTCGGGGGATTCAATGGGTGTCTCATACATAAGAGCCTTCAATTGTCCCCAAAAAAAGAAATCGAGGGGTGAAAGATCTGGCGAGCGAGCAGGCCAAGCAACAGGACCACCTCGACCAATCCATCTGTTCGGAAATGTGATGTCCAGATAGTTGCGGACGTCTCGTACGTAATGGGCTGGCGCTCCATCGTGCTGGAACCACATGACCCGCCGGATGCGTGGAGGAACAACGTTTAACAGGTCTGGCAGCACATGTTGCAGAAATGTGAGGTATGTTTTACCGTTGAGGCGTTCAGGAAGAAGGTACGGTCCGATTAGGTGGTCTCCGAGGATTCCTGCCCAAACATTGATGGAAAAGCGTCTCTGATGAGCATGTGGATACGTAGCATGTGCATTGACATCCGCCCATACATGTGCATTGTGTGTGTTAAATGTACCTTCACGTGTGAAGGTACATTCATCGGTGAAAAGCACAGTTCGTCCAAAATGTGGATTTAGCGCGTTCTGCTGCAGAAACCAGCGGGCGAATTCAATACGATTTGGATAATCCCCTGGAGACAGTTTCTGGACTCGCTGCACATGAAACGGGAGCAAATGTTCATCCTTCAGTACCCTCCAAGTCATGGACTGTGAGGTATCCACCTGCCTAGCCACTGTTCGTGTACTTGTACTTGGCTGCGCCGCTACTACATCCAGAATGGCTTCTGCAACAACTACTGATTCGTCCTTTTTTGCACGACCTGCATTCGACCGGGAAGCGAGAAATGATCCCGTCTCACACAACTGTCTGTGCAAGCGCTCGAAAGTTTTGCGGTTAGGCAACCGCCTGTTGGGAAATCGCTCTCCGTACATTCGTTGTGCCTCTGCACCATTTCCATCTGCCGCTCCGTAAATTAAATGCATCTCAGCCTTTTCCTTATTCGTGAAGGGCACCATCTTCCGATTCATTACTACAGCGACTTACACTTGACTCACCGTTCACTGGTTTTTATGCCTGAATCGTGTCGAAATTTTGCATACGTGTTCTTCTTCTTCCCCATTTGACATTTGCATACTTTCTGTCTCCTTCTTCACCCGGTGACTAGCGTCAGGAATGGAGCTTTAACGTTTGCATGAGCGACGTTTCCAACTGTGCCAGTGCCTTTATAAGTGAATTCCGACTATGCAGTCCTTGACGAAAGTTGTATTTTTGCCTCGTATCACAGCACAGAATCGTTGGGCATGGTTAAGTAGTGCAAACTGAACTATGTTCAGAAGTTGAAATTTGAACCCCCTCCCCTCGCTACTGGACCACGCTCAGCGATTCAGATTTTGAGCTGAAAATTTAAGTTTAAGTCTAAGCTTTAGAAAGCATTTAATGAGACACAAAAAATAACGGTATAAAATAGTTGTTTGTTACTCCAAAGTCTAAAGCGCCCTCTATCGGAATTTTTTGAAAATTTTCTTTAAAATTTATTTTCAAGAAAATACTGACATAAAGAATAATTTTAGCAAAACGCGGCAGTAGTTAGAGCCTAATCTACGACACAAAGATCGGGAATAACTGATTTTTGTTCTGGGGAGAGAAGGGTTTCAAATTTCAAATTTCAGTTTACGCTACTTAACTACTCGTTAGGACTCAGATTTTTAGATCAAAATTTAAGTTTAAGTCTAAGCTTTCGAAATCATTTAAAGAAATACAAAAAATAACGTTAAAAAATAGTTGTTTGTTACTCCAAAGTCTAAAGCGCCCCCTATCGGCATTTTTTGAAATTGAACTTTAAAATTTTATTTCGAGAAAATACTGGCATAAAGAAAATTTTTTGCAAAAACCGCAAACGAATCGACCAATTTTTCCATTTTTTATAATCATTTGAAATTTCGGACCCTAAACTTTAATGCCCCCTATCTCCTTGGGAATACGTCTGGGACCCTTAGTCTCCTATTTAATATTATTTGTCTTTAAGTGTACTATAACCCCTTAAAGTTCTGCCCATTTTTTATGAATTACCCTGTATAACGCGGTGTTGTTATAGTGAGATTATGCGACATTACGCAGGTTCGAAAAAAGCACGGTAAACTCTGAACGGTTAGCCCAACAAATAAGACATGAAGATTGAATTAGCACTCTTCATCTGGCCGGGTTAGTCGATTATACGCGAACCGACCCAACCCGCATTTCAGGTCGGGTCAGATTTAAGATAATGCATTTTGGGTTGAGTTGTGTTGGCGCTAACATTTTCCGGGTCGGATCAGGTTGACTTTAAATGTTTTGGGTGCGGGTCAGCTTCGGGTTGAGTTTTAATTTTTTCGGATTGGGTTGATCCAGCTTTTCAAAAGAAAGTCTTGAATATCTTTTTAATGAAAAAAAATATATGCATGTAAATTTGATTATTAATGGGTGTGTATGTATTCATTTTTACATAAAAGCATCAAAATTAATATTAGAGATATAATTGTAGACTAATTTTCCATTATTGTAATGAGGGCTGTCATAAATGATGTCACACTTTTTGTTCAACATTTTGTACTCCTCCCTATTATTTTATCATAAAGAGTCACACTTCACCATACCCCCTCCTCTCCCCCCCCCTCTGAACACATGTCAAGCTATATTAAATTGAAATATACCTTTACTTCTAAAACAAAGAACTACATAATAGATCATATTTCAAATTTTATTTTTAAATTTTAACTATGTGTTTTATTGACATTTGTGAGCATAACAATTAAAATGATTCATGTACTTATTTTATATGAAATAAGATTAAGGTTTAAAACAAAAAAAAAAAAAAAAAAAAAAAACATTATTAATATACATTAGTAATAAAATATTAATATGAAGGGGCAATCGAAAATAGTAATATTTTGGAATTTTAAATAGAATTTAATGTATTTCGTTTTAAATCTTATCTTTACTTTAAAAGCGCAAATTACTTTAGCTTCAAAATTTAATCTCCTTAATTTTTAATGCTTTTACTCTAACCAAAATACATAAATCTCACATTTCTTCTTATCCCCTCCCACCCCATCCCCTTATCACAGTCTATCACAATTTAATGAACCCACACTGAGAAAAAATATATACAGTAAAACCCCGATAATTCGGATTAATTGGGACCGGACCTAATCCGGATTATCGAAAACCCGGATTATCCGGAGAATTAGAAAAAAAATGAAATAAAATTTAACATATAACAGAAAATCACCTTTATGTTAAACTTATTGAATATTTGCAGACAGTAATAATGTTTACTTTGCTTAATTATTCCAAAAACATGTCAGAAAAAGTTTTTTTATTTAGAATACGACGATGAAACAAATTAATGTTATGGAAATTAGCCAATCGCTTCTCAAACTTGAAAAAGAAAATGACCAAACCGATCCGAATTATCCGGAGATCCGGATTATCGGGGTCTGAATTAACGGGGTTCTACTGTACCACCTTCACCTAGAATGAATAGTTACTCACTTTCTGAATACCTAAACTAGAACTATAAATAGCCGAACTATGCGAATAGGTTAAACAACTAAGCTGAATAAACGAAATGACATAGCATTTCTAGTCTCTTGTTTTCTAAGTGACGAAACGATATTGAATCGTTTGAGTTACGAGAAATTATAGCTTGATTTCGAGAATGATTTCATAAACTAGAATCATCATTATTACTAAATCAAACCTCTTGCATTCTCATCTATTTGGAGAAATTTTTAAATAAGTTTACAACGAGAATATAGGAAAACGGCCTTGAATTACAGTGGGAAACTCTCAAATTCTCCAAGAAAGGGAGCTAGAATTTATAAGGATGACATGGATCTATTTTTTATAGAGCTAAAATTTAAATTCTATATGCCAGAACTACATTTTTAGGTGCGTTCGTAATTATATAATACGTAGCACCTATAGTTGTCGTTCAGTCCGTCCGTCTGTCCGTCCGTCTGTCCGTCCGTCTGTCCGTCCGCATATAACAACGCAAAAACTACCCAACCGAATCGTTTGAAATTTAAAATACATAATTATTACATAATTTTGTCGAGTCATTTCAAATTTTATGAAAATCGGATGCATAGATCAATTACAGGGGCAATCAAAAGTATTCCATTACATTACGGTCAATGGGGAAAAAAGTTTCAAATGCATTTTAATCGTTTGAAATTTAAAATACGCAATTATTACATAATTCTGTCGAGTTATTTCAAATATTTTGATAATCGTGTGCATAGATCAATTACAGGGGCAATCAAAAGTATTCAATTACATTATGGTCAATTAGGAAAAAGTTTCAAATATATTCTATACGTTTGAAATTTAAAATACATAATTATTACATAATTTTGTCGAGTTATTTCAAATTATATGAAAATCGGATGCATAGATCAATTACAGGGGCAATCAAAAGTATTCCATTACATTACGGTCAATGGGGAAAAAAGTTTCAAATGCATTTTAATCGTTTGAAATTTATAATACGCAATTATTACATAATTCTGTCGAGTTATTTCAAATATTTTGATAATCGTGTGCATAGATCAATTACAGGGGCAATCAAAAGTATTCAATTACATTATGGTCAATTAGGAAAAAGTTTCAAATATATTCTATACGTTTGAAATTTAAACTACATAATTATTACATAATTTTGTCGAGTTATTTCAAATTTTATGAAAATCGGATTTATAGATCAATTATAGGGACACTCAAAAGTATTCCGTTACATTACGGTCAATGGGAAAAATGTTTCAAATGCATTTTAATCGTGTTACACTCATACGAACTTAATAAAATTTATATGCAACTATAAAGTACATATTATAATATACATCATACATAATTTGTGGTGCAAAGAACATTTGTTATTGATTTACAAGGCCACACAAAAGTATTACATTATATAATGGTATAGGAAGAACATTGTTTGATGAGCGTTTTAATTGTAATTCACTATTTACAATTTTATGAGATTGACATATGAAAGTAATATTTTTAAAACTTCGTTATCGTACGAACGCACCTAATTTGCTACGCTTCACGTGCAATTTCCAACTTGTTTTTTCTAAGTGCACCCTCGTCAAGGTCCTAAATTAGGATTAACATTCTTTTACTTCGGGTTCGGTGGGAAATTTGAGTTTATATTAGTGATGGGCGATTCTGGAAATTTTGAGAATCGATCAAAATCGATATCGTATAAAACAACATCGATCATAATAAGAATCGATTTCTCAGTTCTAGAATCGATACTAGAATCGATATTTCGATATTCAGGTTCACACAGAGAAGATCCAAATTACTAATTCCAAAACTTAGACAATCAGCAGGACCGTAATTACCGCCTCCCACCCCCCATCACCATTTAGGGAGACATAGAATTAAGCTATTGCAGATTTTAGAGTCGGATAATAAGAATTTTAAATTTTAAAATGATTGTCACTTATGGTTGTCACTTACACAAAAAGTTTGACAAATTTGAGAGACATAACTCAACTAATAACAACACTGAGTAACTTGGCATTAAACCGAGGATAAAGAGTGCCAAGAGCGTGTAACTAGGATGGGGAACAAGGAGTATAGACAAAAAAAAAAACTTTTTTTTTTCTAATGCCAACCAAATGTTACACGAGATAGTTTGGAAGAACAAAAAATATGCCCCATTCCCAAGGGGGCAGATAAACCCCACTCTTGGCGGAAGGGCGACCATAGCCCAAATGTATCTTTTGTCGAAGTTTCAAAATGAGGATTTACAATAAAATAGAACGAGAATTGGACATTTTAAAAATTGCATGCATACTTTGAACGGCCCATTTAGTAAAGATTGGCGAGGAAGGAGGGGGGGGGGGGGACGAGGGATTAGAACAGATGAACTTGAAAAAAAAAACATAATTAACTAATAACCCAAATAACTGAGCTCCTAAACAGAAATATAGTGTTTAATTTAGTGTTGAATTCATGGAGTGGCCTGCGGGGAACATGCACTCTTTGAAACTATAAAAAGTGCCAAGAGCATGTAACTAGGTGTAGAGAGGGGTAGTAACAGAAAAAAAAACGAGGAGATAAAAGCTTTATAACGATATGTTACATGAGTTGGTGTGGAAGAAACAAAAAATTTGACCCCCACCCAGGGGGGCAAGGTAAATCCCAAACGGACAGAAGGGCGACCCCGGCCCAAATGTATCTTTTGTTGAGGTTTCAAAATATGGATTTATAACAAAATAGAACGAGGATTAGAGTTTTTTAAAATTGCAGTCATAATTTGAACGAACCTGTAAGTTAAGATTGGTGAGGAAGGGGGGGGGGCGGTAGGAAGGGCGAACATGAAAAAATATATATATATATGTAGATTAAGGAGTCCAGGGGTAATATTACATAAGTTTAATAATCTGGATTAATGTGCAATATTTACAAGGGAAAAAATAATTAAAGGATTAAGATTAAGGGGCATCTTCGCCCAGGTCGAAATTCATGCTGGTATTTGTTTGCTAGACAAGCACCAAGTGCTATAACCCAACAAGTAAAATAGCATAAACTAGCATTACACATTGGTGGTTCCAGCAGAATTTCCAGCAATTCATGGTGTGTATTGGCCCACTTTTCTGGAAATAAGCATGGGATGCTTGCATATAGCTTGTCATGCTTTTGTTGTGCAAGCTAGCGATAACATGTGATGCTAGCTAGCATATAATAGCATAGAATTTCCAGCAATTCATGGTGTGTATTGGCCCACTTTGCTGGAAATCTAGCAGACATAGCAATACCTAGCAATAACTAGCATATTTTTGTTGCTGGTACAAGCATAAATTTTGACCTGGGCGGTCTTTTAGACCAGAGCTCGGCTAAGTACGTCTTCATCAGGCTGGATCCGGCATCATTCTAACTCTTCTGTACTTGTTGCTGAGGCCCTTTCGTGTGAAAGTGCTAACTATGCAACATTTAATTCACACGTGGCTGTAAAAAGGTCGTACACGTGTTGTACTTTGCTATGGGGCGGATGTCGAGTCGGCCAAATGCATCTGAAGCCAGCCTGTTGCTATGGGCTCGCTATATCGACACTCGGCCAATCCGACATGCAGCTGACCACAGCTGAACGTGTACACTGATAGGGATACTTAAGATAAACCATTTCTTCAAGGGAGAGAGAAAAAAAACCAGACGATCACTGTAAAACATGAATTTAAAAAAAATTAATATTACTAAGAGAGAAAAAAAAAAGGAATTTTGAAGACGTCATTAATAGCACACACAATGAAAAGAAAAAAAAAATTATATCATAATAGTTAGCGTCGTTAATGTGCTCTTTGCACACCTGTCTTTTGTTTTATCATCGTTCCCCAAAGGGGGTTTCCAACACAACGTCTTCTAAACAGATATTCGTCCTCGTCTAAAATAAAAAAAAAAGTCTCCAAGTTATTGTAATGCTTCTCAATACGTCTTCAAAAAAAAAAAAATTAGAGAAAAACTTTTATTTTTATGTAAAAGAAAATTGCTCAAATTGGAATAATCGTAAAAACTTTTATGACAAAGGCAAAACAAACAAATAAAAATAATTATCTTTTGTCTGTCAAAATAGAAAGAAAGAGTAGAGGGAAAAAAATCGAAACTTATAGTTTTCCTGCTACATCATATTTTTTCTTTTTTTTTTGGGGGGGGGGGGGTAGAAGAAATAGTTTATACAGATAAACATATTTATAAAAACAATCATATTTCAAACAAAACATACAATATTTCGAAGCATATAAAATGGTACTAAGTATGTAAAAAAAAATATGTCCTATATACGATGAAACAAAATAAATCATAAGTCTGAGTTCTAAAAAGAAAAAGAAAAGAGAGAAAAAAAAAGTCAAATGTCCTGAGCACCAATGTCTAATATATTGTAAAAAGTTAAATGTTTGTGCCAAAAAAAAAATCACCTGGCACTTGTTAACATAATCCTGGTTAATGAAATAATAATAATGATAAAAATGCTTTAGCCAGCCAATCAAAAAAAAGCACTTAACTTAGCTTTATTTATTGCTGTGGCATATTTCACATTCGAGGGAATAATTAAAAAAAAAACACCATTATTCCCTCTTCGAAGCGTGGAGGAGTAAACACAAAACTTAAACCACATCTGTGTTTGTGATTTTGCATGAGAAAGAAGAGAAGAAAAAAAAACACTCGCAAACGTAGAGATTATCTTGCAGTAAATTCTTCCAGTCACTATGAGTCAGTTTATATCGACTGTGTCCAATATTTCATCATGTCAGCTGCCGTAGTTGTAATCTGTGGGCCTTCATGTGACCCAATTTTTTTAACTTGATATCGTTCGTTGGGATGCACTGCGGTAATGCGGTATGGGCCGAAAAATTTAGGACGGAGTTTTAGGCCCGTACCAAACTGAGTTCTTTTTATCGCGACCAGATCGCCGATTTGATAAGCAGTAGCAGGTTTCCGTTTCTTATCATATTGCATACGTGTCATTTGCTGTTGTTTTAAAATGTGCGTCTTTGCCACATCTCTTAATTGTTTTTTATGGTCTACTGCTAATTGAGCCTCTTCTGTTTCTAAGAGTTGTCGGATGTGTAAGTCTTCTTTATTTTTCATTTTAACGCCAGTAAGAATTTCGAAAGGGGAAAAGTTGGTAGCGGATGAAATGGTGCTATTTATTATTCTTTGCACCGGAGCGACATGTTTGTACCACTTTTCGGGATCGTCCAACGATAACTTTGTTAATATTGGGATGAGTGTGCCATGTATTCTTTCGATTTGGGAGTTTCCCCGGGGTACTCCCGTGGTGATCGGATGGTGTTCGATGTTTTCCTCCTTACAGAAGGTTGCGAAGTCGGCTGACGTGAATGCGGGACCTTTGTCTGTGATAATGCGTCGGGGATTACCAAATGTAGTTTGCTGTAATTTCAGTTTATCTAGTGCGTCTTGCGCCGCCGTAGATTTTACTGGATATAACCAGAAAAATTTTGTAAATGCATCCACTACAGTAAATAAATGTTTATAATTTTTATTTGTTGATGGGAGTGGTCCGAGAAAATCACAATGATATGTATCCAGTGGCGTGTCACCTTTTGGAATCGGGTGTAAAAAACCTTCTTTTTTACCCAATTTCCGAGATGCTAAAAAGCACGGAACACAGTTTATCACGATGGTTCGTACGAGTTCGGATAGTTTCGGAATAAAAAAGTTCTGAGATGCTATTTCCTCAGTTTTTTTAGCTGAGAAATGGCCTTTAGCATGTATATCCTGGAGAATATTAAGCTGCATCGTTTCGGGGATAACTAATAAATCTCTGCCACGTTCAATTTTATACAGTACGTTGTTACGAAGCACAAAGTCAGCTACCGGAGAGCTTATCGCTGCGGCCTTGATGCCGGCTATAAATGGGTCTCTGTCTTGTGCTTGCATAATTTTTAGAGTTAATTCATCATGCGTAATCTGCATGACGGGGTATCTGCTAAGGCAATCGACATGCTGCATTTTTGCAGCTGGTCGGTGTTTTATTTCGAAATCGAAATCTTGTAGAAATAAGGCCCAACGTGCAATTTTGGGTGTGAGTTCCTTTTTTTCCATCGTTTTCTGAAAGGCCTGACAATCCGTGATGATTCGAAATTTAGTGCCATGCAGATAAACACGAAATTTTTTCAGTGCTTCGATGACCGCTAGTACTTCTAATTCGTAACTGCTCAACTTCTCTTCCTGGGGGGATGTTTTTTTGCTCATGTATTGGAGCGGGTGAAAATGACCGTCGGGAGATTTTTGCATAAGCGCCGCGCCAAAGCCATATTTACTGGCATCAGTGTGCACTTCGAGCTCCGAGCCGGGTACAAAAATGTGTAGAACTGGATTACTGGTGAGTCGATTACGTAGTATATGCAGTGCTTGCCGTTGCTCCGGACCGAAATCGAAAGTCGCTGTTTTACGTAACAAATCACTTAGGGGGCGTGCAATAGAAGCGTATCCCGGTATGAATTTTCGAAAATAACCCGTTAGCCCGAGTAAGGATTGCAGCTGTTTAACATTTTTAGGCTCCGGGAAATGTTGGACTGCTTTAATTTTCGCAGGGGATGGCGCTATAGTGTTATGCTCGATAATATGCCCCAAAAATTCTATTTTGCGTTGTAAAAATTGACATTTCTTAAAATTAATCTCCAATCCGCAATCAGAAGCAGTATCTAGTACACGTTTTAAGTTATGGAGTCCCTCTTCTTCCGATTTTGCAGGAATTACAAGATCATCCATGTATAATATTAATACACTTTCCATGAGTAATTCACGGAAAACACACGCGAGATATCTCGTAAATGCTGAGGGGCTTGAACAAAGGCCAAAAGAGGCCTTTAAAAATTCATAAGTCCCGTCGTGCGTGATAAAAGCTGTATATTTTGTACTGTTTGGGTCTACATCAACATGGAAGAACCCATTCTTAAGATCAAGGGTCGTAAAAATTTCAGCTTGTTTGAGCTGATCCAATATGTCATCAATTAGGGGTAACGGAAAACGATCCTTCACTATTTTTTTATTTAATTTTCGAAAATCAATGCATAAGCGCATGGAATCGTCTTTTTTTCTTACTAAGACAACGGGGCTTGCGTAATCGCTATACGACGGTTTTATAATGCCGTCCCGCAACCACTGTTGAATTTGGTCGCGGATTAATTCTTTTTCGCTTAGGGACATTCTACGGGGGGCGTTGATACACGGGTATATCATCATTTAATACTATCGACATTTTTAAGTCTGTGCTCTTCGTTTTTGAGGGTTTGTAGGTTTTAATTAAAGTAGCGACTTCCGTACGAATGTTATGATCGATAATGTGATTTAGATCGATCTCGTCCTGTGTTTCGAACACATTAATGCAGTTAATGAAAACATCCGCTTGGGGAGTTTTATGGAGCGATATCCCGTCCTGACCACACGTTAGTGTACCCTGTGTAAGCACGTCCCGCCCTACAATAAAGGGGGTGGACATTTGTGATGAGTTTACGACATAAACTCTAGTAGAGAACAGAGTTCCATCTATTTGAATCTCCGTTTTAAATGATCCTAATGGCGTTAAACTGCCACCACCAAAACCGCCCAGTTGTATGTTTTCACATTGTAGGAGAGGGGAGCCAACTAATTTATAAAAATCCTCTCTTATTGCTGTAATCGCGCTTCCCGTATCAATTAATGCGTCTATTATGACATCCGCAATTTTGACTAATTTATTCATGTTGGTATACGATTGCTGTGAGTCTACGACGTGGACTTTCTTATCGCGCTTTAACACCGAATGTTGTTGGGGAGGGGTGCCTCGGGTTGCAGGCTGTTTCTCCCCAGTGCGCTCGCCACATTCAAAAGACCGATGGCCCCATAAAGAGCAATTAAAACATTTTGGGCCCTTATTTTTATTATGACAATCTGCGGAAACGTGGTTCCCTAAGCCGCAATTATAACAGATAATTTTACGTTCATTTTTAAGGTGTGGTGTAGGAGTAGGGCCTTTCGCATGATACGACATGCGTTTCACCTGACCACTGGCTGATCGGCAAATTTCATCATAAATCACTAGCTTTTCCTTAAATTGTAGCAAATTAGTACATCCAAATAGCACAGATTTATTCTGCGCGGAGTCATCTATACCCTGAATTATGTAATGCATTAACGAAAGATCATCGATGTTTCCATTGTTCGCAATTTCGCGCATTGAAAGAAAATATTGTACTAAATTTTCCGAGGGACGTTTCCTACGATTCATTAATACTTGATGAACATGTGCTGGGGACGCAAAATGGGAAAATTCTGATAGCAATGCTTGTTTAAGTTCGTTATAAGAGGTTATATGAGGTTCACTGTGAATATATTGAAGAGCTAAATCTTTCAACCCGCGTTCAGCGAAAATGAATTTTTGAACATCTGTAAGCGCAAATGATTGTGCCAAATTTTCAAAACGAGCAAGCCAATTAATTACATTCTCCGTATTTAATCCTCGGAACGGTGGAATTAAATTCTCGAAATCTGTAAATGAAATTACTGGTCTAGTTAAAGTGGGTTCGTGTGTTCTAGTAAACTCGGAAGTTATGTTGTCATTTCTACTAACAGAGTTAGAGGGGAGGGGGGGGGTGGTTCCGGGTCGTCAATTTCAGAATCAGTCGCAATTTTAATAGAATTCGCAAAGGAATTTAAGTCGGTCAATGCCGTGAGGATTCGAGTTGCAATTTCTTCTTCAGTACCATCAATTTCGATGGCCAACAAATTGGCAATTGCGATAAATTCGAGTTTCGAGAATTGAGCAGTTACTTTAGTCAATTTCCCGCGGAAATCAGCGCTGTCACTTGCAAAGTTAAATCCTTCAAATTTGCGCAAATTTTTCCTGTTAGAGCGCAAGTCATCACGCTCAAAAATGAACTGGTGTAACAACTTGATTTTATTTGCTTTAGCTAACTTGAGCATCGCACATATCTGTGGCATTTCCGTCAGAAACATGATGGAAGCAACAAGTGGAGAGAGAAAGAAAAAAAAGGAGTACTCACTAGCGAGAAAGTACTTATCCGAGCCGGCGCACCGTCAAATATAGGTCACTCCCATGAATTCACACAGCTGTTCTCTTTGAACAGTCGCTCGAAAGACGTGGCATTTCCCGCTGTGATAAATCCTCAGGAGAGCTCGTTGAACTGCTTGTCTATCGATGTAATCCAATGGCACGGATAAAATCGGCCGTTTGTCGTCTGTCTCATGTCGCTGATGTTTTGGGGTACAAGTAGGCCGACCCCCATGTAGATTAAGGAGTCCAGGGGTAATATTACATAAGTTTAATAATCTTGATTAATGTGCAATATTTACAAGGGAAAAAATAATTAAAGGATTAAGATTAAGGGGCATCTTCGGTCTTTTAGACCAGAGCTCGGCTAAGTACGTCTTCATCAGGCTGGATCCGGCATCATTCTAACTCTTCTGTACTTGTTGCTGAGGCCCTTTCGTGTGAAAGTGCTAACTATGCAACATTTAATTCACACGTGGCTGTAAAAAGGTCGTACACGTGTTGTACTTTGCTATGGGGCGGATGTCGAGTCGGCCAAATGCATCTGAAGCGAGCCTGTTGCTATGGGCTCGCTATATCGACATATATAGTGGCACTCTGAGAGTGCCGATAGAAGTGAAACCTTGAACAATTATGTGTGTATTTTTTGAATCGTTAGGATATATAATTTTGAATCGTCAGGAAATACTTTTAAATGAATAAAAAAAATTTCTATAATATTAAAGAATATATTAATCTCTATAAAAAAAAACCGCGCGATACCATATGTCCAGCTATTGTAGTTAACTCACTATAACTACTTTCTTACATTTTAAAACGCGATAAATATACCAACCAAAATTAGACCATACTATCGATACCTTAATCCTTATCCAATCATTTTGTTTTAATGCCTGTTACAATATCTGTAGATTACTTTTTGAATTATTCAAATCGGACATTCCATTCAAAAGATATTAGGAATTTAAAGATGACAATCTAAAGAAATAATAGCGCTGCTGAGTACTCGGGGGCCAATAAGATTAGGGATTACGTGTGCAATCAAACGATTGCGGGTTCGAACCCCAATTTCGATAATATGTATCAATGTTTTTTTTTTTTTTTTTTTTTTTTTTTTCGAAGAAGTTTGAAAAATTAAAATTTTAACACATTATGGGTCCGTAACGTGACCTGAAATGATGGGAGAAAATTTCTTATGCTAGATTTGTAATGTATGAATCATACGCTTTCAATAGACATATTGTATCAAGAAATGAGAAAAAAAACCCTCTGCCCCCCCCCCCAAAAAAAAAGGTCCTATAGGGAAAACCGGGAAACTGGAATAGCAAAAAGAACGGCGAGAAATGGTTAGCTATACTAGAATTTTTCTCATCACTGCAACTCCTATAGAAGCAAAGTTATAGCGTTTTAAAGATTGAAATGAAGGGAAGAAATAAGCAAAATTAGGTGAGTGATCGACAGGGGGGGAAGGGTCCACAGCTCTGGGGGTGCCATGTAGCTTAAACTTTTAAGTTAAAAATGGTAGAGAATTAAATGAGCGAAATTTTAAGGTGTATATTGGGGGAGAGTGCAAGCCCCCCCCCCTCAAAATTTTGTTTGTTTCTTTTGAAGAAACAAAAAAATATGCCCCCCGGCGAGGCGCATATAAACCCCAAATGGGCGGAAGGGCGACCCTTTATTTATCTTTTGTCAAGGATTTAAAATGTGGATCTAAAATAAAATAGACCGAGAATTGAACATTTTAAAAACTGTATGCATATTTCGAACGGCCCTGTAAGTTAAAACTGACGCGGAAGGGGGGGGGATTAGAAGAGACGAGCGTGAAAAATAAAACATAATAAACTAATACTTCAAATAACTGGACTTCTAAACAAAAATATAATGATTTAACCTAGTGTCGAATTAATGGGGTGGCCCGCAGGGGATTACCCCCCCCCCAGAAGTTATGAGATGTTATGCTTTTTAACCCTTTCCGGCGCAGTGTTACCACTCCGACAACATCTAATTTTAATTCCAAACTTACAAACGGCACCAGTAATATTTTAGTAAAATTTTACTTTTACAATGACAGACTAAATCAGGGAATTCTTAATTTCTAAAAAAGTCTTTTGTAAATTCCGGTGTCAGTCAACAATTTCTCATTTTACGAACAAAATTTGTGCGCGCCGGAAAGGGTTAATGCACAAATTGCGATTCCCCCTCTCTTACAGAGCTGTAAAACATGATGCTTTCCTCCGGAGTCGCAGAAAAATACCTGCATTCAACACTGATTTAGCTTAAAAAAAGAAAAAAAAATCGAAATCGGATCTAAAGATCGAAATCGAATCTGAAGATCGAAATCGAATCTAGAGATCGACATCGAATCTGAAGATCGACATCGAATCTAAAGATCGAAATCGAATCTAAAGATCGACATCGAATCTAAAGATCGAAATCGAATCTAAAGATCGACATCGAATCTAAAGATCGAAATCGAATCTAAAGATCGATCTTACGGGCAGCATCGATTTTACATTTTTTCTTTCTTTTGTAACTTTACAAGAAGAGAGTATTAGATTCGTGAAAAATTTTGACTTCCCGTTTTCGATGGATTTATATATTGTAGAAGGTCTTTAACACGATTTCATGGTTTTTAAGAAATATCTGTCTGTATGTGTGTGTGTCTGTCCCTCTGTGAGTCTGTATACGACAAAAATTTCTGACCGTTCTATCTCAAGAACAAATGCACGGAATTCCACAAAACTTTAGATTTAGTTTGACCTTGATATAAACTGAATCTAATTAATTTTTGGTGTATATAACCTAACAGGTGGCGCTGCTATGCTGCATTTTTTGCGATTTGCGCAACAGCTATATCTGAATAACGAATGAACGGATTTTCATCACATTTTAGATCCAGCTAGTCCTTGACATGAAATGATGTTTTTTGCATTTTGATGTATATAGCTTCCCAGATGGCGCTGCTATACTGAATTTTTCACAATTTCCACTCATCGCCATGTGAAAGGGGGGGGGGGGCGAAAGGAAGCGGTCGTTCTGAGCACGGACATTTAGATGGCGCCAAATTTTTACTACTAACATCACTTCTAGCCTACCACAAGAAAAAGTTAATAGGGGGGGGGGGGCTAAATTGGAACTTTGAACCGGGCGCAGTTCTCTTTTCGCACGCCTCTGTTTACATTTTAGCTTTATCTCAAGAACTACTGCACGGACTTTCATAAAAATTTAGATTCAATTAGTCCTTGATATTATTTGATGCTAATTACATTTTGGTGGAAATCGCTTAAGAGATGGCGCTTTTATACTGCATTATTCATGATTAACGCAATAGTGCTATCTCAAGAACGAATTTTCATCAAAATTGAGATTCAGTAAATCTCTGACATAGATTAGTGTTATTTAGTTCTTGGTGTAAATTGCCCTACAGGAGGTGCTGATATGCTGCATTTTTTATGATTTCGCAATAGCTGTATCTCGCGCTTTCATGGATTTTCATCAAAATTCAGATTCAGCTGGTACCTAATAAAAATTGATCCTGATCAATTTTTGGTGTACATCACTCAACAAAAAACGCTATTTTGCAGGGGGGGGGGGGGGTTCTAAGGTTTCTTTAATTCTTCTATTTTAGAAACTAATACACTGAAATTTTGGAATTGGCACATCCGTCTATTTTATCTTCGACTTTTGGAGGAAAATGAAAATTATATTACCTTCAGAGAAATCGATTAAAATTTTTAAAGTATCGATTAAATCGAGTTGGCCGTAGTATCGATTAAATCGATTTAAAAAATCGAAATCGCCCATCACTAGTTTATATACTTAATGTTCGGGTCGATTTCGGGTTGAGGTATATCATGCTCAGATTATGTATGACATGTTCGGGTTCGGATTTCGTATAAGCAGAATTCTCGAGCACGAACCCGCATCTATCAGCATTTGAGAGCAGATTCTCTTAGCCGCCAGTAGGGCTAATTTTTTTTGTAGGAAAAAGTCAGTTATTTAACATATCTGTAGACCCTTTACATGATAAAATAAAGAGATAGAAAATTTAATAAACCTATACTGTGTATATAACTATGTAAATCTCTAATAGTTATAGATACTTGTGATTCAGAACTTTACAAGAATTACATAAAGCGACTCTAAATTATTTAGCATAGCAAACAGGAAAAATCAAAGGTATAAATATACTATAATCATATAGAAACATGCGGTCTACAGTCTCCTTTAATACGTGAATTTAGAACTAGCGTGAATTTCGTCTCTTTCAAAATCAAATCTAGGTACTCATACATAACTGTAACATGGATACAGATATTTTGGGATTTTTTTTTCTTTTCTACTTACCTCTTATGCATATTGTTAGAAGTTGTCATTATATAAAAACTCTTTTAAGTGGCAAATAAATAATTTTGTTGGTAAAATTAAACAAATGATTATTTTCTTTAATTCAATGCAGTTTTGTTTGTTTGTTTTTCTTTCAATTAATAAAAAGAAGCAATGATTTTTTTTTTTTTATTAACTTCTAAGAGCAGTTCTATAACTAAAAATCGATTTTGCAATTAATATTAAAATAATAATAATAATAATAATAATAATAATAATCAAACTCATATATCTGATTAAAAATGCTGGAAAAAAAAACCACGGATTCTGTTACATTTTTTTTAAATTTTTTATTCTAATTGTACTGCAAAAACCAAAATTATGTCGGTTATCGTGTGAAATCTTTCGAGTTTTCATAGAGTTAAGCTTAAAAATACATTTCTTTTAATTAGGGAATTATATTTTCGGAGATATTGTCGAAAATGTCATTCAAAAATATGTACCCCCCTCATCTTCCATTTATTTCCCAACCTAATGGAACTAAAATTATTAAAAAATTAGAGATAATAAAGGTTAATTTAAACCTTGCAGTAAAACTATAGTTATTATAGTCCAAGAGCGACCGCACAAAACCCTATGTCATCGAGCACAAGAAAAAATTTATTTTATGGAAGAGTATAGTAATAGAGGAATCTAATGATCCATGTCTGCCGGAAGCGAACCGGTGCATAAGTCAAAAATTGATACCACTAGTGGTTGACTCGTAGGTTTAGCATTGAGTTTGCACTACAATCAAAGATATGAAAACATAGAAAACTGGGTGCAGGAAAACACAATGCTAATCCTACGAGTCAACCACTAGTGGTATCAATTTTTGGCTTATGCACATTCACCAATATGGCTTATGCAGACAATTTTCTTTTCAAATATATTTCAATCTTAATCGGAAATTAATACAGTTTTAGAAAATTTTTCAGTTAAAATCAGGATTTAGTTATAGATTGGTTCTTTTCATAGGTTTTGCTTTATTTATGATGTACATCAAAATTTGCGAAAACAGAACCCGCAATATTCCTCTTTTAATTATCCAGAAATATACGGAAACAAAAGTAACGATTAATCAAACGATATGAGAGTAGAAATAATGTTCAGAAAGAAACGTTCATCTTTAACCCTTTTTTTTTTTATTTTTGTCGGAAAAGCAGACAAAACTTGGAAAGAAAATTCTGATTATACCACATAAAGACCCCTTAGTGGTCTGAATGAAAAAGACTAGAGTTTCTTTTTCAACTTACTCTTTCACAGATTTAATTTTTTTTTTTTACTTTTTACAAAATCGAATAAAAAGAAATCTTTTCCTTGGACGAAAATATAAAGGAAAAAATCATTAATGATTTAAATTACCCATACGTTCTTTAAAAGACAAAAATAGAGATGAAAATTTTAAAGCTATATTCTTGTATATTATGCATCATTCATTAAATTCAATAATCGTAGATAAATAATTTTTTAAGTATTTTAGAGATCAACCGAACATTTGGTTTCATTTTTAACCGAAAACAATTTTCTTTACAAATAGATTTTAATTTTCTATCGGTATAATTGGATGATTTCTTTTAGCTAAGAGTTAGGAAATTTTTCAGTTAAAATCAGGATATCATTGCAGATCGGTCCTATTTTCATAGGTTTTGCAGCAATTGAGATAAAATGCATCAAAATCTGCGAAAACGGAATCCGCAATATTCCTCTTTTTAAATTATCCTTAAATTTCTTTTAGCTAAGAGTTAGGAAATATTTCAGTTAAAATCAGGATATCGTTATAGATCTGTTCTATTTCCATAGGTTTTGCAGCAATTGTGATAAAATGCATCAAAATCTGGGAAAACGGAATCCGCAATATTCCTCTATTTAAATTATCCTTAAATATGCGGAACCAAAAGTAAAGCAGAAGTTTATAGAATAGATTATTCAAACGATATGAAAGTAATGTTCAGATGGAAAGATTAATCAAAGAATCATTTCTTTTCTTTTTCTTGTCGGAAAAGCAGACAAAACTTCGAAAGAAAATTCTGATGACACCACATAAAGACCCCCTAGTGGTCCGAATGAAGACTAGAGTTTCTTTTTCAATTTATTCTTTCAAAAAAAAAAATTTTTTTTTTTATCAGAACCGAATAAAAGGATATCTTTTCCTTGAACGAAAATATAAAGAAAAAAATCATTAATCATTTTAACTTACCCATACATTCTCTAAAAAGATAAAATAAAGAGATGAAAATTTTAAAACGACTTTCTTGTACACTATATATCATTCACTAAGGGTGTATTTCGATTCGAACTGCTTATTTTCCGATTTATTTTTTAATTTATTTTTGCTCTCAAATGCACCAAACTTTCGAAATCTCTTATTTGGAAAGTACACAAGGTCGATTGTCGATTCTTTGATAAATGCAGAAAATATTGCAAAAAAAAAAAGCAATCAAAAACGGCATTTCGAACCGATTTTTCTGAAGCGGGAGATATGGGAACGAAAAAACGGGTCATACTGAAAAGGTAATTGTTGATAAATCAAATTCTAATGAATTGAGCGTAAAATGACATCCCACAGCAACACATACGTCCCTTCAAAAATCCCCTCAGCAAGTTTCATGTTTCTACTTTTAAATATGTGTCTGAAATTGAATCGGAAAATTTCGAGCTGTTGAAGGTGGAAAAGCGTTTTTTCGAATACACCCTTAAATTTAATACAGTAATCCTATAACATTCGCGAGTTTTGATTATTCGCGAAATAAAAAATGCGGAACATTTCAATAATAGCGAAGACTGAACTTTATTATTCGCGAATTTTCTTTTATAAAAAATATTTTTTTACAAAGTAAACACACTTTGTTTTCCCAATATGAACTACGTGACACTGGACACTTATGTATTGTATAGCCTACTGCATTACTGTATGGCCTAAATTATGAGAACTTCAGCTCTTCACTTGGTGGAAAATATTTATCGGTAATTTCCTTTGTCTTTAATGCAGATTTTTTTTCCATTTTCTAAAATTTTAGATTTTTAATGCAGGTGAAACATTTTCTACAAAACTAGTCGTTGGGGGCCACCGTAATACTTACCCATCATGGATATGTATATGAAAATAAAACATGTGAAAACTATTTATGCAATGCATTGCAATTCATAAACAAAATTTAAATATTGTTAATATACATAGTAATGCTACATTAAAGAACTGCTGATGTACCAATTTCGACAAATTATATAAAACGCCAAACTACTCAAGTAGTACCGAACTGCACAAAAGAAACATCCTTATAACTCCAAAAATAATAATTCTATTAACAATTAACTGCGTTGGATTAAACGTCTCATTTCCAATTAAAATATACCTCTGAATTGAAATTTGAATGAAATACAGGGTCATGAAAAATCGAAGAATGTGGAAAACAGGATTACAAATATCTCGGCAACTAATAATCCGATCGACTTCGTTCTATATGCAAAATGTGTGTTATTTTATTGCCTGTTACGTCCATTTCTTAGAACAAAAAAATTCCAAAATTTTCATATACCTTTCATCACAACGAATTTTTCGAGAGTCCGAAAAAAATAGTTCCGGATAACCGAGGTTGCTGATATTAAATAGGCTTCGTTCCATTTTTACATGCTAACTATACGTACAAAATTTCAAGTCTCTATCTCAATTTGTTCGTGAGATAGAGCGATTGCAGACAGACAGACGGACGGCATTTTTTTTTCTTCTAAAAATACGTTTTTCGGAATAGCCACTACCTAAAACGTGAAAATCCGTCAAAAAAATTTTCGATTTTCAAAACGATTGCAAGACTTACCCTATACTACGTATGATGGGTAAGTAAAATGTAGGGGAAATTTAAAAATATCAACAACAACGTGTTGGAAATGCAACAGAATGCGTTTCTTCGCTGGGTGAGGAGTCTTAAATTTAAAATAGAATTCGTAGCTGCAACTTTTCCTTACATGGAAATTCATAAACACAAGATATCTTCTGTCAAAAAATCGCACATCACTAACTTTTTTTCCTTTATACATTAGTAGGGATGCACCGAATAGTGATTTTGGCCTAATACCGAGTGCCGAATATTCGGCCGACAGGTGAACCGAATACCGAATATTCGGCTGGCCGAATAGTAATTGTTAGGCCGAATACCGAATATTCGGCTTTCCAAATGCTTTTTATATTTCAAAGTTTAAAGGTATTAAAATGTTACTTTTTAAAACAATTTTACATACTATTTAATAAAAGAAACTTACATTTTGATAAACAAGGGTGTTTTATAAGAAAATTTAGTGTTGGAAAAAAAAATCTGCCTTGAGTTATTTAAGAAGCACAATTATGAGACATTTTGAATTAATAAAATTTTAAAGTTCATGGTTTCTTCAATGAATTGAAACAAACATTTTAAAATCAAAGAGAAATAATGAAAACATGGATGAAGTAAAACTTTACAGTCTCTTAATTGTCCTTTTTCAATAACTCAAGGCAGATTTTTTTCAATATAAAGTACAAATACGTTCAACTTAATTCTGAATAAAGGAATATTTAGCTCACAGTTCTTTTCATATGAATGATGGCATCTTCCACCTTCCCATCATATCATATTTTGCAGAAATCAAAGTATGTAAAATGAAAATACAGTTACGATATCTTATTTATTGTTAATGCAACAAACGAAAACACAAGATGAAATACAATGTATTTATGAGTCAATAAGTTGATTTTGGTTTCATGAACAAAAATTGCCTTGATAGCTATTACTATTCTCAAAAGTTTTACTTTCTTGTTTAAGGTCTTTTATTTGGGAAAAGCAAGAAACAGATGATTTACTAAACAAAATTTAGAAACTTGCATTTGCACATCATTTATTCTTAAGGAGAATCCTAATAAATCACCATTTTAATCCTTCTCGTGGTTAATTTTCTTAAGTCATACTTTATAAACAACAAATAAATAATGTAAAAACATTGTATTTTATTTAAATATGACTTTCTTTCTAACTATTTTAAATATATTTATAAATTGACAGTTAAAAGTAGAAATTGTGAAAAGTTTTTAAAAATGTGTTTTAAAAGGTTTCATTAAATATTGGATTTGGCCGAATACTTTGATATTCGGCTAAATCGAATATTCGGCAGGCCGAATAGTTTGATATTCGGCCAAGCCGAATATTCGGCTGAACCGAATAGTTTGATATTCGGCCTAACCGAATATTCGGTAACATGGCCGAATAGGCCGAATACCAAATAGATACCGAATATTCGATACATCCCTATACATTGGCAAATAAAGTTTGTATTTTTCAAAGATTTTTTTTTCTTTTTACAAAACCGAATAAAAGGAAATCTTTTCCTTGGACGAAAATATAAAGTAAAATATCATTAATCATTTCACTAACCCATATGCTCTTTAAAAGGTAAAATAAAGAGATGAAAATTTTAAAACTATTTTATTGTATACTATACATCATTCATTAAATTCAATAACCATAAGTAAGTAATTTCGAAACTATTTCAGAGATCAACCAAAATTTCTGTTTCATTTTTCGGACCAAAATCTGAGTTTCCCTAAAAAAACCTTCCAAGGAAAAATCTGATTATACCACATAAAGAACCCTTAGTGTTATGAAATAGAAAAAAAAAGAAAAAGAAAAAAAGAAAAAGAGAAAAGAGGCTAGAGTTTATTTTTCAGCTGACGATTTCTAAGATTTTTCTCTAAATTCCAATGAAGAAAAACTTTTTCGTGGGGAAAAATATAAGAAAAAGTAAACATTAATCATCTAACGTACTAATACATTCTTAAAAATAACAGAAGATGGAAATCTTCTAAACTATCTTCTATGCTTGCAACCATGTCATTCGATAAATTTTAAAATAAAATACTCTAAGAATAATACGGGATCGAAAACAATTTTCGTTTCAAATAGATTTTAATCTTAATCGGTGTAATTGAATGATTTCTTTTAGCCAAGAGTTAGGAAATTTTTTAATTAAAATCAGGATTTCGGTATAGATTAATTTTTTCATAGGTTTTGCTGCAGTTATGATAAAGTAACATCAAAATCTGTGAAAATGGAACCCACAATATTCCTTTTTAAAATTATCCTGAAATATGCGGAAATAAAAGTGAAGCAGAAGTTTATAGAATGGATTATTCAAACGATATTAAAGGGGAAGAAAATGTTCAAAAGGAAATATTCGGGTCATTTTCAAAAAACTTGTACATTCTATGTCCTCCAACTTTGAGAATTTTTTAATAACTAAAATAAAGTTTTAAAAATAAAATTTAAGCATTTACATTACTTGTCTGACTGTTTAGAGTAAATGTGGGCTAAATATTATCAGAAGTTAAAAATAATATTAGTGTAGTTATGGTTTCAATGTGCCAGCTATAGCTAAAATGCTATGTCCCCTCTTCCCTTTTTACTTTTTCAACTGCTTTAAAATTATAAATCAACTGTCAAAAGTGTTAATTTTGTCAGTTGTGACAATTGTTGTATGTCTTATCTGTAGCTTAGACCATATAATATATTTTTAAAAACTTGTTCTTTTATTAAAATGGAGCAATTTATTGTTGTCCCCAGATTTTTTCCCCTCTGTTACTTCCACTCTGTTACCATATTTATTGTAATAAATTATTACTATCAAGTGTTCAACACAAGGTTCTGTAGTTCTTCGAACAGTCTATTTCTAGATGAGGCCACCATTTTTTAAATTATTTAGTTATTTTCACCGTGGTGTTGAACTAAAGCATTTACAAGATAAGGATGTTTTATTCAATTTCCCCTCTGTTACCAGCTTATTTATGTGAAATTTATTTTTTTAATATTTTTATTAAATTTTAACCATAAGATCAAATGGTGCTTCTTAAATAAATAGGCTTAGTTTTTCTTGTTTTTAATTCACTTTGTGCTGATAAAATTATTTGTAGTTTTTTTCCCCTCTGTTACCATTCCCCTCTGTTACCATGCTTATGGTAACAGAGTGAAACAAAGTGTAACAGAGTAAGAAACTACTAAAAAAACAAGTTTATTTAAACATTGTTCTAGAAGGCTGCACATTCTCGTTTCATGTTCTTAGAACAGAATTAAAAATATGCATTTTTCTTTTTAAATATAAAATAGTAGTTTTTGTGGTGAGCTAGTTGCCATAAACATTAGGCTTTAATTTTCGCAATCAAAATGCTTCTTTAATTGTAGTCATTTATATTTATGAATCAATACTACTTATTTATGAAAAAATAATGCAGCGTGAAATATCATTATTTTCGAATATTAATTTTTGCAAAAGCCTTTAATTCTTGCTTGGTCTGTTTCAAATTTTAGGATATCTTATAATACATGATAAAAATGTATAAAAGAAGAAAAGATCATTATTTAAGTAGAAAAGAATTTATAAAAAAGATACACCGCGTCAAATGCTACTATTTTCAAGTAGTAATTTTTGTAAATATCGTTATTTCTTGGGTTAAAGCGTCATCCAATTGGCACGCGAATTTGTTAAAATTTGAAAATCTAAGGCGAGCTGTTATAAATTGAAACACAGATTATAACATATGATAAAAATTTATAAAAACAATACCATGTGAAATACCAGTATTTTCAAATAGCAGTTTTTTTGCAAATATCTTAAATTCTGCCATGATCTGTTGGAAACATTGAGACTTCATGATAGCTTATAACACATAATAAAAAGTTATATAAAAAAATTGCCTGGTCTAATCCCACTATTTTTTAATAGCATTTTTTGCAAAAATATTAAATTCTTGCTTTAAAGCACCACTATACCTCGACTAATATATGATGAGATTTTTTTAAACTAAGCAGTGCGTTTGTCATAGCACATGATATAAATTTACAAAAGAGAATGTCCCGCCAAATACCACTATTTTCCAATAGTAATTTTTGTAAAAATCTTAAATTCTTGCTGGATATGTTTGAAACATTAAGATCGTATACAATACATGATATAAACTTATAAAAAAATATGCCACATAAAATATCACTCCATTATCAATCAGCGTTCCCTTCGGTTACTTTTTTTCCACTCTGTTACCGTCAATTTAAGTTGGTTTATTTCACTAAAAAATTTATCAATCATCATTTTGAATAATTAATTGTGTAACTTTAACTAATATTTAATTTATGTAATATATTTTTTTATAATTTAACTGAAAAAATGTGAATGTACATTTAATTAAAACTTATGATTTTTCCAAAAAAGTAACAGAGAGGAAATCCTTTGTATTTTTCAAAAATAAAAATAATCATAACAAAACAACAGTTAGAATTTTCTGAAAGTAGCAATCATGTAATTAAAGGAAATGTGATATTTACTGTTTTAGGTGTTTTATTTTTTTAAATAAAAATTTTTGACTATTGGTAACAGAGGGGAACATTTTACTGTTGCAAGTTCATACTTTATTTTTTATTTGACGTTCCAAATCAAAAAGTGAACTGCTGTCTTCAGTTTTATATACAAGAAATGTTTTAGTATCATATAATATTTTTATAAGTTGCATTAAAAAAAAAAAAATTTTTTTGTGAAAAATTTCCCAAATGTACAAGTTTTTTGAAAATGACCCATTCACTCTTAATAATTTATTTTCCTTTTTTTGTGTGTGTGTGTGTGTCGCAAAAGAAGACAAAAATTCGAAAGAAAATTCTGATGATATCACACAAAGACACCCCTAGTGACCTGAACAAAATAAACTAGAGTTTCATTTTCAATTTATTCTTTCAAAGATTTTTTTTCTTTTTTTTCATTTTCTACTTTTTACAAAACCGAATAAAAAGAAATCTGTTCCTTGGACAAGAATATAAAGGAAAAAATCATTAATCATTTAATTTATCCATACACTCTTTAAAAGATAAAATAAAGATATGGATAAAATTTTAAAACTGTTTTCTTGAACGCTATACATCATTCATTAAATTCAATAATCATACATGAGTAATTTCAAAAGCATATTAGAGATCGACCGAAAATTTAATTTTTTCAACAAAAATCTGAGTTTCAACGAAAATTTTTTCAAGGAAAATGTGTGATTATAACACATAAAATCCCCTCAATGCTATAAAAACAGGCTAGAGTTTATTTTTCAGCTGAGATTTTTAAGACTTTTTCTTACTTTCCTAAATATGTAATAACGAAAAATTTTTCGTGGGTAAAAATATATGGAAAAATAAACATTAATCACCTAACGTACTGATGCATCCTTTGAAAATAACAGAAGATAGAAATTTTTAAAACTATTTTCTATGCATACTACTATATCATTCAATAAATTTTGCAATGAAATCCTCTAAGATAGAATAACACGGTATCGAAGACAATTTTCGTTTCGAATAGATTTTAATCTTAATCGGTATAATTGGATGATTTCTTAGCCAAAAGTTAGAAAAATTTTCCGTTCAAATCAGGATTTCGGTATAGATCGACTCTATTTTCATAGGTTTTGCTGCAATTATGATAAAGTGTATCAAAATCTTCGAAAACGGAACCCGCAATATTCCTCTTTTACGCTATCTTGAAATATGCGGAAACAAAAGTGAAACAGAAGTTTATAGAAGAGATTTTTCAAAGGATATGAGAGTAGAAGTAATGTTCAGAGATAAACATTCATCTTTGATCATTTCTTTTTCTTTCTTTTCTTGTCGGAAAAGCAGACAAAACTTTGTAAAGAGAATTCCGATGATACCACATAAAGACCCACTAGTAGTCTGCATAAAAGAGACTAGAGTTTCTTTTTCGGCTTACACTTTCAAAGATTTTTTTTTTCCTTTTTTAAAATTGAATAAAGAAAAATCTTTTCTTTGGATGAAAATGTAAAGAAAAAAATCATTATTCATTTAACTCACCCATACGTTCTTTAAAAGATTAAAGTAAGGAGATATAAAATTTTAAAGCTATTTTCTTGTACACTGCATTATTCATTAAATTTAACCTCCCACTGCACGATTTTTTCTATTTTTATGAAAAAAAAAAAAACTATTTGAAATCTATATATTGGTCTAATGATGGGATAAATAGTAAAAAAAAAAAAAAAAAAAAAAAAAAAAAAAAAAAAAAAAAAAATCAAATTTTTAGCTACAATTTAATATTTTATGGTATATGCCCTGTATACGCAATTAAGTATGTGCTTAATATTCTACAACTTTCTTTGTGTTAGTATTTTTAAGTATTCAGTAAAAATAATAAAAAAGAATTTTGTCTTAAGGGTGTTCTTAAATGAAAAAGGGCAACTTTGTAACACATGCTTTAATTTATTTTTGTTCGGAAATGCATGAAAATAGCAGGTGTTATTATTCAGAAACTGCATTAAATGTAAAGAAAAAAAATCATTATTCATTTAACTCACCCATACGTTCTTTAAAAGATTAAAGTAAGGAGATATAAAATTTTAAAGCTATTTTCTTGTACACTGCATTATTCATTAAACTTAACCCGCCACTCAATGTTCAGTTTTTAAAAAACTCAATAGATTTTTCATAACAAGCCTTCAAAGTTGACACTTTTGAGCACATTTCCCGACGAAAGCAGAAAAACCGGTCGAAAAGCAGGAGAAAAACGGGTGATCTCCTGATCGGAATAGCTTAGAACTGGATAGGTAATTTATTTATCATAAAATGGAAAAATAGGTTGGATTCAAAATCGCTTCCATAGTCAGGCATTCCAATTTCATATCTTTCTGTTAAAAAATGAATTTGTAAATGTGTCAAAACGTTTTTAGCTTGTTGAGCGGAGCAGTTAAGAACACCCTTAATAGCTTGATCGATTTTATTTATTAGGAATAAATTGTAATTTTTTGTCAAATGCAGCCATCTGACATGTACAAATTAAGTGCTATTCCATTCTTTGTACAGTTCTTGAATCCGTTAGAGCTATCATATTGACCAAATTCAAGTCACATAATGAGAATTGTGTTTTTAGTTATGTTCCAGATGTGGCACACAGTGCAGTAAAGAGTTAATATTATTAAACTATTTCACATTGTATGGAATTAATATACGTTGCAGAGGTTTACTACAAATAGAGCTCATCAGTGGTAACGTCACAACTCCAGAAATTTTGTCAAAACAAACCACAGAGTTTAGAAAAGATAGAGATGAAATGTGTTGTTTTATCGTGAAGCTAAAAAGTCAACCCTGAAACTGATTTAATCAAGTTACAATCAGTGTTGGGTATGAACGCGCTCACTGAACGAAAACTCACGAGTTTCGCTCACTATTTTATAAACGAGTTTGAACTGAACGGAAACTCAAAAAATAAACGAGTTTGAACGAAATTTATGTTCAAATTTACGTTCAATTTTTTCATAATTTATTTAAAAATTTTCCAGACCTTAGTACACTTTTTCCCTCTTTCAAATGCCATTTAGAGGCCTACACGAGCCTCGGGACGGGTTAAGGCTCGGTGCGAACAGCACTAGTTTTTATTACACTAAAAGAGCAATCAATCAATCATTGTTTTCGAACTGAACAAGGGTGAAACCTCGTTAAATGGTTTTTGAGGGACTGACCCTACCAATTTGACAAAGGAAGGGGAACTTTTATCTACTCCATCTTCGATCGTAAAGCTGTCAACTGATATTCCTCTCTTGAAGTTCAGATTCAGTGCACTAGAAGTGCAATTTATACATCAAAGCGCCGAAACGAAAGATCAAAGATAGCGCAAGAAGTTAGTGCTATGTGCGTAGACCTTAAGTCTGGATATCACTTCTCTGGGTAGTATCCTTGTCTTACTTCTTCTGCAGACTCGGGTCGCGCCGAACCGGACCTGGGCTGTATACAATTTCGCCGAAAATAGATATATACAGTAAACTCTCTGTACAAGGTGGACTGTGTAAGGCGGAAATATGTCTAAATCGGAAAGATTTTAAAGAAATCGGAAAGATTTTAAAAGAAAGCATAAACATCGCAGCCTACAGCACTTCTTCATAAATGGAGATTATAAACAGACTTAGGTAAGTTTTTTTTGGCCAGAACTCTTCCGTAAGGGAAAATATCAATGTCCTGTAGAAATGTGCTCGGGGTCGGGCCGGGTTCGGTGCGAAATTTCAACTTTTTTTCGGGCCGGGCCAAGCTCGGACATTGTTTTTAGCTATTATATCGGGCCGGGTCGGGCCTTGTTTTTAGCTATTATATCGGGCCGGGTCGAGCCTTGATTTTAGCTATTATATCGGGCCGGGTCGGGCCGCTAAATTTTCTCTACGAGCCTGGGCTCGTACTGGGCTCGGGCCGAAATTTTTATTTTAATATCGGGCCGGACATTTTTTTTCTATGGATCGGGCCTGGAACTTTCCGTCCGTGCATACCTCTATCTTGCATATCGAATAATCAAATGATTAGTTCACAAAATTTTGTAAATTAGGACAATAATATCCAAACATTAAAAAAAAAGGGTGAACTTTTTAGTGAACTTCGTTCACTTTTACAAATGAGTTTGATTTGAACGAGTTCGTTTGAAAATTTTTGAATTTGAACGTGAACTTAAATCCCTTTTCAGAAACTGAACGTGAGTTTGAGTTAGTTCGTTTATTTTGTGAACGTGCCCAACACTGGTTACAATACGGCACAAACACTCACGGATCGGTTTTAAAACTTCACCCAGTTCAATGAATTCAGCCTTTGAACGATATCTCATTTCATATTGAAAGCCTTTTTGATGATATATAGTGCATCTCTAACACACTCTAAACTCTCTCGGGTTGTATTGACCCAGTTTCCATGGAAATGTGCGGTTGAGTTGTCTGTGACGTCACACTGATGAGCTCTATTGCTTACTGTATAACAGAAAGCAATTATAGGGACACACAACGATTGTGACTACAATACTGTATACAAAGTACTGTATATTCTTACACCAACCATCTGAATTTTTTTAAAACTTCCTTATAGACGAACGCGCTTCATATTTGCTGCGCTTGATGTGCAATTTCTGACTTGTTCTTTTTAAGTATAGGTTCAAAGGCAATCTTCTTTCCAAATATACAGTCGACTCTCGTTAATTCGAACTCGTCGGGACCACAAGAAATGTTCGGATTATCCGAAGTTCGAATTATGGAAAATATGAAATGAGAACATGCTTAATATGGTACTATTACAAAGGAATTAATGTTATAGCGTTTTTTAAATTTATTATGTCTGTTATCATCATAATATGACTTAATATTAAATTAGAATGTATAAATACATAAACTAATTAAAAGATTAGAAACAAGCACAATGAAAGAAAAATTTGAAGCGTCACTGATGGACAAACGGGACACTTAGAAAGTGGATATCAAATGCATGGGTTCATATGTATACTTATTCGGAACAATTTTCACAAAAATCAAAGAAAGAAAGTTATTCAAATGATCTGAAATCCGTTAGAAAGAAAAGAAGAATAAAAAACCTGAATTCTCGTCAGTTCGAATTAAACGATGTCAAGAGAAAATGAGTTCGAATTAACGAAAAAGTTTAACGTTATTCTGCCATTGAAAATTTCGGGACTTCATGTTTAGTTCGAATTAAGCGAAGATTCGAATTATCCGATTTCGAATTAACGAGAGTCGACTGTATATCCATATTAATCGGTATTAATTGGATGATTTCTTTTAGCCAAGTGCTTGAAAATTTTCCAGTTAAAATGAGGATTTCGCGATAGATAGGTTCCATTTTCACAGGTTTTGATGCAATTGTGACAAATTACTTCAAAATCTTCGAAAACGAAACCCGTAATATTTCTCTTTCAATTTCCCTGATATATGCGGAAACGAAAGTAAAGAAGAAGCTTATAGAATAGATTATCCAAACGATATGGAGAGTAAGAAATAATGTTCAGAAAGAGACGTTCATCCTTCATCATTTCTTTTCCTTTCTTTTCTTTTTCTTGTCGGAAAAAAACAAAACTTCTAAAGGAAATTCTGATGATACCATATAAAGACCCCCTAGTGGTCTGATTGAAAGAGACTAGAGTTTCTTTTTTAGCTTACTCTTTCAAAGATTTTTTTTATTATTATTATTTTCTACTTTTAACAAAACCGAATAAAAGGAAATCTTTTTCTTAGTCGAAAATACAAAGGAAAAAATCATTAATCATTTAATTTACAAATACGTTCTTTAAAAGAAAAAATAAAGCGATGAAAATTTTAAAATTATTTTTTTTATTACTATACATCATTTATTAAATTCAATAATCATAGATAAGTAATTTTGAAAATATTTTATTGAAAATTTGGTTACGTTTTCGGATAGAAGACATTTTTTTTTCAAATAGATTTTAATTTTAATCGGTATACCAAGATTTTTTCTTTTAGCCAAAAGTTAGAAATTTTTTCAGTCCAAATCCGGATTTCAGTATAGATCGGTTCTATTTTCATAGGTTTTGCTGCAATTATGATAAAGTGTATCAAAATCTTCGAAAACGGAACCAGCAATATTCTTCTTTTACGTTATCCTGAAATATGCGGAAACAAAAGTTTATAGAATAGGTTATTCAAACGATATGAGAGTAGAAGTAATGTTCAGAGATAAACATCCATCTTTGATCATTTCTTTTCCTTTCTTTTCTTTTTTCTTGTCGGAAAAGCAGACAAAACTTTTAAAAGAGGATTCTGATGATACCACATAAAGACTCACTAGTGGTCTGCATAAAAGAGACGAGTTTCTTTTTCGGCTTACTCTTTCAAAGATTTTTTTTTCTTTTTAGGTGCGTTCGTAATTATGTAAATACATAGCGCCTATTGTTGTCGTTCAGTCCGTCCGTCTGTCTGTCCGTCCGCATATAACAACGCAAAAACTACCCAACCGAATCGTTTGAAATTTAAAATATATTATTATTACATAATTTTGTCGAGTCAATTTTTAAGAAAATCGGATGCATAGATCAATTACAGGGACAATCAAAAGGATTCCGTTACATTACGGTCAATGGGGAGAAAAGTTTCAAATGCATTTTAATCGTTTGAAATTTTTAATACATAATTATTACATAATTTTGTCGAGTTACTTCAAATTTTATCAAAATCGGATGCATAGTTCAATTACAGGGACAATCAAAAGTATTCATGGGGAAAAATGTTTCAAATGCATTTTAATGGTGTTACACTCATTCGAACGTAATAAAATTGATATGCATCTATAAAGTAGATATTATAATATACATTTTGCATAATCTGTGGTTCAAAGAATATTTGTTATTGATTTACAAGGCCACACAAAAGTATTCCATTGCATAATGGTATAGGGAGAACATTGTTTGGTGCGCATTTTAATTGTAATTATTTACAGTTTTATGAGATTGATATATGAGAGTGATATTTTTAAAACTTCGTTATCGTACGAACGCACCTTATTTGCTACGCTTCACGTGCAATTTCCAACTTGTTTAAAATTGAATTTTAAAAAATCTTTTCCTTGGATGAAAATGTAAAGCAAAAAAAATCATCATTCACTTTACTCACCCATACGTTCTTTAAAAGATTAAAATAAAGATACATAAAATTTTAAAGCTATTTTCCTATACACTTCATCATTTATTAAACTTAACCCTTCACTGCCCGATTTTTTCTATTTTTATGAAAAAAAAAATATTTAAAATCTATGAAATGGTCTAATAATGGAAAAAATAGTAAAAAAAAAAAAAATTAAATTTCAAAAATTTTTAGTTAAAATTTGATATTTTATGGCGTGCACAGAAATAGGATGTTTAAATATTGTATTTCTACATTTTGCAATTAAATGGGCTTTAATTAATTTATTGTATCTGCTTAATACTCCGAGACTTTCTTTATATTTTTTATTATTCGGTAAAAATAATAAATTTTGTCGTAATAGCTTAATCGATTTTTTTTTAAATTATTATTATTATTCCGAAGAACAAATTCTAATTCTTTGTTTAGTGCAGCTATCTTACATGAACAAAACAAGTGTTACTCCATTCTTTGCACTGTTCTTGATCAGTTACAGCGATCATATAGCCTAAATTCATGGCATATAATCAGAATTTTATTGATTTTAGGTACGTGCCAGGTGTGACACGCGGCGGAGTAAAGGGTTAATAATATTAAACTATTTTACATTGTAAGAAATTAATATACGTTGCTGAGGTTTACTACAAGTTACTTCCTGAATAATAGAAAGGAGATAGTTTTTACAGGGGCACACAAAAGGTTTCGGATACTTTACTGTATCCGAAGTACTCTATAAATTACACTAAGATCTTAATATTTTTAAAACTTCGTTATAGTTCAAACACACCTCATTTGCTGCGCTTGATGTGCAATTTCCGACTTGTTCTTTTTAAGTATGGGTTCAGAGACAATCTTCTTCTCAAATATATTACCGTATTAATCGGTATAATTGGATGATTTCTTTTAGCCAAGTATTGGAAATTTTCCAGTTTAAATGAAGATTTCGCTATAGATAGGTTCCATTTTCATAGGTTTTGATGCAATTGTGACAAATTATTTTAAAATATTAGAAAACGAAGCCACTAATATTTCTTTTTTAAGTTACCCTGAAATATGCGGAAATAAAACTAAGACAGAAGTTTAGAGAAAATATTTTTCAAACAATAGGAGAGTAGAAGTAATGTTCAGAAAGAAACGTTCATCCTTAATCATTTCTTTTCTTTTTCTTGTCGGAAAAGCAGACAAAACTTCGAAAGAAAATTCTGATGATACCACATAAAGACCCTATAGTGGTCTACATAAAAGAGACTAGAGTTCCTTTTTCAGCTTACTCTTTCAAAAGTTTCTTTTCCTTTTTTCAAAACCGAATGAAGAAAAATCTTTTCCTTGGACGAAAATATAAAGAAAAAAAATCATTAATCATTTAATTCATCTATACATTCTTTAAAAGATTAAAATAAGGAGATATATTATTTAAAGCTATTTTCTTATACGCTGCATTATTCATTAAATTTAACTTCACTGTACGATTTTTTCTATTTTTATGAAAAAAAAAACTATTTGAAATCTATTTATTGATTTAATAATGGGAAAATTAGTAAAAAAATATATATATAAATAAATAAATTTCAAATTTTTAGCTAAAATTTGATATTTCATAGCGTGTGCCCTGTATACACAATTAGGATGTTTAATGTTGTATTGCTATATTATGTAATTAAATTGGCTCAAATTAATTGTTTCTGCTTAATATTCTACAACTTTCTATATACAGTCGGCTCTCGTTAATTCGAACTCGTCGGTGCCAAAAGAAATGTTCGAATTATCCGAAGTTCGAATTATGGAAAATATGCAATTAAAATACATGCTTAATATGATACTATTACAAAAGAATTAATTTCATAGTGTTTTTTTTTAAGTTTATTTCGTCTGTTATCATTAGAATATGACTTAATATTAAATTAGAATGTATAAATACATGAACTAATTAAAATATTAGAAACAAGAAAGATGGAAGAAAAATTTAAAGGGTCACTGATGGACAGACGGAGCTCTAAGAAAGTGGATATAAAATGCATTGTATTATATGTATACTCGTTCGGAACAATTTTCACAAAAATAAAAGGGACAAAGTTTTTCAAATGATCTGAAATCGTGAGAAAAAAAAAGAAAATGAAAAATCGAAATTCTCGTTAGTTCGAACTAAACGAAGTCAAGAGAAAATGAGTTCGAATTAAGGAAAATTTTTAACGTTATTCTGCCATTGAAAATTTCGGAACCTCATTTTTAGTTCGAATTAAGCGAAGATTCGAATTATCCGATTTCGAATTAACGAGAGTCGACTGTATTAATATTTTTAAATATTAATACTAATAATTCTAATACTAATAATTCTAATACTAATAATTACTTAATATTTCGGTAAAAATAATAAAAGTAAATTTTGCCTTAATAGCTTGATCGAAATTTTTTTTAATTCCGAAGAGCAAATTCTAATTTTGTTGTGAAATGCAGTCATCTGACATGGACCAATTAAGTGCTATTCCATACTTTGGACTGTTCTTGATCAGTTACAGCTATCATATTGGTCAAATTGAAGCTACATAATGAGAATCATAGGCTTGCGAAATTGTTTGTCTGTTACATACTACGATTTTTGGATACCAGTATTTTAGAGAGGATGACTGTGACTCATTTTATTGAAAATGCCTCATCATTTGAATAAGGCGAAGCAAACTTTCAGAAAATAACAGAGACCAACAAGCATAGCGATTTTCAGCTGTATAAGAGACAAACAAACTCGCATGGATATAGCCTACAGCAGCGGTTCCCAATCTATGGGTCGCGACCCACTGGTGGGCCGCGGCAGTTTTTTTTTTTTTTTTTTTGGTGGGTCGCGGAACAATCAAGGTTTGTCATCAAAATGTATCTTTTATTTCATCTGTTTAAACAGATATGACAGTTTCAACAAGAAGTAATATTTCAAGGGAAAATCCTTAATTTTATTCTAGATCAATATACGAAGAGAATATCCAGAAATATTTAAATCAGCTTTGAGGTCCTTGATGAAATTCAACACTTCGTGCTTATGAGAACATGCTTTTTCTACTTTGCTGCCTTTGAAATTCCAAGTACTTAGACAATCTGCGTGTTAATAAATGTTCTCCCATTGGTAAACATCAGTTCCAGAAATCTTATTGATTATAAGATAATGTTTTCATAGTAATTAAACGTATTTTAAACTATCTTTGTAGTTTGTACGCTGTTTTAATTACTATTCACTTACACACATTGAGATAACCATTCTTATTTTCGTTGATAATGTATTTTCCGTACGAAAATTTGCGTCTTTCGTAAGATAGAATAGCTGATTATATAGAGATCGTGCAAAAATTACTATACTGATATACAACTTTATCTTCTGTGGGTCGAGATTTTTTTTTTACTGAAAGGTGGGTCGCGAAATTTTTTTTTAATTGAAAGGTGGGTCGCGTACCAAGGAAGTTTGGGAACCGCTGGCGTATAGTATTTTTAGGTTATGTGCGAGACGTGGCGTATGTTGCAGTGAAGGGCAATAATATTAAAAGATTTCACATTTTATAAATATTGATGTACGTTACTGAGATTTGCTACAAGTTACTTCCTGTATAATAGAAAGCAAGATAGTACTTATAAAGACACACAAAAGATTTTGGCTACTATAGTAGATCCGAAGTACTACATAACTATTACAATAAGACCTTAATATTTTTAAAACTTCGTTATAGTTCGAATGTACCTCATTCACTACTTTGAAGTGAAATTTCCGATTTAGTTCTGCTGAAATTCTCATAAAGTAACATCAAAATCTGCGAAAACGAAACCCTTAATATTGCTCTTTTAAATTATCCTGAAATATGCGGAAACAAATGCAAAGCAGAAGTTTATAGAATAGATTATTCAAACGATATGAGTGTAGAAGCAATGTTCAGAAAGAAACGTTCATCCTTAATCATTTCTTTTCTCTTTTCTTCATTCGGAAAAGCAGACAAAACTTCGAAAGAAAATTCTGATGATACTACATAAGTCTAGTGGTCTGAATGAAAGCGACTAGAGTTTTTTTTTTTCAGTTTTTTTTTTCAAAGATTTTTTTTTTTTTTCATAACCGAATGAAGAAGAATCTTTTCCTTGGACGAAAATATAAAGAAAAAAATCATAAACCATTTAACTTACCCATACGTTCTTTAAAAGATTAAAATAAGGAGATGTGTAGTTTTAAACCTGTTTTCTTGTACACGTCATCATTCACTAAATTTAATAATCATTGATAAGGTGCAACTTTGATCCATTCTTCTTTGTGACGAATTATTTCCAATGAGCTGACAAAATCACACTAGTGCTGCTAACTATATTTTGAAGCCAAAACTCTACCATTAACTCAAGTAATGTAACAAAGTTTTTTTTTTCTTCTCTTGCCACAAAGTTACCTTGAGGTCAAAAATTACCCTGATTGACTGTAACTTCGAAAGTATTATAGTTAGAGATCGATCAAAAATTCGGTGTTGTTTTGAGCCCAAAATCTGAGTTTCACTGAAAATTTTCTGCTGGACCGAAACTCGACCGAACTGTCATTATTCCAAAAATCTCGCTTCTTCCTTCGGAAAATTTCAATACGAATCACTGATTTGAAATGCACAAATTGTAATGATAAATCTGATAATACACAGAAGTAAATTATTTGTGGAATTATTGAAGAATTAAGTCATGAAGCTTTGCCGAATATGCCACTTTAGTCTTATACGTTATAATTATTGCAGTTTTAAATTTTCTATTTTTAACTGAAGGATCCAGAGTGGTTGGGCCGGACTTCGTTTCAACTAAGAAAAACAGCGATTCAGATAGGACAAATTCAGTAAAAAAAATAAATAAGTGGAATACAGCCTTTTTCCGCACTATTTTATAATATTCACTGTGACCTCACAAATCCGGCAACGAAGTCGCCTCCTTCCCCTCCCCCCCCCCCACACACATGTTTATATACAGGGTGTCCGAAAAGTCTGGAAACGGTCGAATAACTCGAGAAATACGTATGAGATTGAAAAACGTAAATATACGCGTTAAATATTTTTAAATAAGCTACTCAGTGATACCAAATTTGACCTTCGTAACCGACCCCCTGGGGGTCAGAGGGGGTCCAACTTTGAAATCTTAAATTATAACCCCCATTTTTTATTGCAGATTCGGATTCTACGGACAAAAATACGCAACTTTTGTATTTGATGTTTATTTCAAATCCTCGTTTATCACGGTGTATTCGAGCATATTAAATCGATACATTTTCCGGCTTTTCCAACGGGATTTTCCCTAATCAAAACTAATTGGGGAGAATTTATGACATCAAATTCCTCATCTTTTGCAAGAATTGCGTTTACTGAAAATCACCCATGCCGATTATTTTGATAGTACTACACACAGTTAAAAATTTGACCCATTTGCTGTAGCGTCACTCCACAGCTTTTATAGATTATCTGTTTCATGACCAATGAGAATGTTCCATAACACAGTAAAGTACACTGTAAAAAATTGACACTTTTGCTGCATCGTCACTCCACCACTTTTATAGAAAACGATTACTTTACTGTGTTATGGAGCACTCTCATTGGTCACAAAAGAGATTTCTATAATAGCTGTGGAGTGACGCTGCAGCAAATGGGTCAGATTTTTAACAGTGTAGCACTATTGAAATAATCGCCACGGGTGATTTTCAGGAAACGCTATTTCTGCAAAAGACGGGGAATTTGACGTCAAAAATTCTGCCCAATCAGTTTCGATTAGGGAAAATCCCGTTGGAAAAGCCGAAATATGTATCGATTTAATATGCTCGAATACACCGTGATAAACGAGGATTTGAAATAAACATCAAATACAAAAGTTACGTATTTTTGTCCGTAGAATTCGAATCTGCAATAAAAAATGGGGGTTATAATTTAAGATTTCAAAGTTGGACCCTCTCTGACCCCCAGGGGGTCGGTTGCGAAGGTCAAATTTGGTATCACTGAGTAGCTTATTTAAAAATATTTAACACGTATATTTACGTTTTTCAATCTCATATGTATTTCTCGAATTATTCGGCCGTTTCCAGACTTTTCGGACACCCTGTATATACATTTTTAGCTTATAAGAGAAAGAAAAGTAGACACGAAACAAATGTTCACAAACTTTGTTTACAAATTAAAAACTTCGAAATCAAAAAACGGTCAATTAGCAAAAAGTGAAATCGCTGACACTGTGCTAATAGAACCGCCGATACAGCAAATAGCACCTCAGAGGTAAGGATAAGAGGAATTAATATCTGCTTTAAGGATGTTCTTAAATCAAAAAGGGTAACTTTGTGACATAAGTTTTAATTTATTTTTGTTCAGAAATGCATGAAACTAGCAGGCATTGTTATTCAGAAATTGTTTAATTGCACTCAGTTTTTTGTTTTATTTTTTTTAAACACAATAGATCATCCATAACATGCCTTCAAAGTGGACATTTTTCAAAACATTTCCCGACGAAAACAGAAAAATCAGTCGAAAAGTGGAGGAAAAACGAGTGATCACGTGACCGAAATAGCTTATAACTCGATGTGTAATTTAATTATCATAAAATGAATAAAAAGAATATTGCCCAGTTAAACTGATGGCATTGAGATCACAGGCTACGCATAATATTTGTACATTACAGCCTTATATTTTCAAGGGTTAATTCCGTTGGAGAAAAAAAATTAAGAAAGGGAAACAGCTCTCCCCTTTCCCCTTTTTATACTTAATCATTGAACCCTCTAAACTGATCAGGGACATGCTTTATCATATAAAAAATCCATGTCCAAAATTTAGAGCAAATAGGAAAATTCTTACTTAAAAACCCATTTATATAATTTATCCTTCTCTTTTATATACTTAAACATTAAACTTCCAAAACTATTCAGAGATTTGAACGAAATCTGACAATTCTGCGTGAAAAACCCATTTATATAAATTAAGGGGAGGGGCATTAGAACCCCCATTTCCCCTGTTTATATTTATCCAATGAACACCTAATACCAATCATGGAAGCGCTTCATCAGAATGATCCTGTGTGTAAATTTTGAACAAAAACTACTATTTCTGCATGAAAAACCCATTCATATCAATTAAGGGGAGAGCATGAGCTCCCTGTTCCCCCTCTTATACATATCGAATGAACTCCAAAAACTAATCAGGGAAGCGCCTTATCAGGATATACCTATATACAAAATTTCAAGTGGATGGGATATTTTTATCATGAGTTATCGCGTTACGTACGAACATACATACAGAACGGACGGGCACATATAAGCTCTCAGGCTATGATAGCCTGTGAGCTAAAAACCAAGTTTGATTCGAAATCACTTCCATAGTCAAGCCTTCTAATTTTACATGTTTCTGTTAAAAAATGAATTTGTAAATGTGTCAAAATGTTTTGCGTTTGTTGAGCGGAGCAGTTGAGAAGAACCTTAAGGGAAAAATGCTATGTTTTCTGCTCAACTCTTTCTTTGTATAAAATCCAAGAAAATATCGTTAAAAAATAGCCAAAAAATTTAAGTAAATAAAAATTGCAACGATGTTTTTGAAATTAACGCAAGGAAAATGACTTCACTGTTTGTTATTATTAATAATATTATTATTATTTTACATAGAAAAAATTAGTTTTTTTTCTTCCTCACATATATATCAGGTTTTGACTTAAACTGTGGTTAAAGACACCATTAAGAATATCTGAAGTACTTCTATTTTTTCCGACATTCCAAATTTTCTAAAATCCGGCTGAGTCTCGGCCCGACAATGCCGGATTTTTGAAGTTACAATGTATACCTGCTTAGATATCACATTGAATAGATTGATGTCCCCTTCTCAAAAAATCTTTTTGTTCAAGTACGACATTTGTCCAGTTATCCTTTCTATTCTTTCAAGTATATCTAAAAAAGTGTTTTTTTTTTTTTTTTTTTTTTTTTTTTTTTTTTTATGAACGTTGAAGTATCTTCAACCCTTACCAAAAAATAGAGGAAAGAAACATCGGAAAAACTATCTGAAAATGAAAATTTTCAGATTAATTTTCTACAATTTCAAAAGTGGCTACAGATTTCTGATATTTTATTTTGGCTTTGTGACTAAAATCTGAATACATATACCCGTAAGAGAAAGAGAGATTTTCAGTTATTAGACTGGATTTTCTTTTCTTTTTTTTTTTTTTTACATATAATTAAAAAAAATGTGATATCACTAGAATTTTTGAAAACATAGAAGATGTTTATATTTAGATTAGAGGTCTGCACGGGCCGGAATTTCCAGGTCCGGGCCCGGCCCGGCCCGTAGGAAAGTTATTTACGCCCGACCCGTCCCGTTGTAAAACTCAAAAGTTCGGTCCGGGCCCGGCCCGGCCCGTTTTGGCCCGTTACAATTTCTACGATTGCTGAAAAATTCAGATTTTTATCATATAACTAAGATTCCTTTAAAGAATACAGCATAATTATCTATGGAATGATTTTACAGTATATTTTACAGGAAATACACATTAACAACATTAATGATTACTTAGATTCTTAGGCTTTCAACATTCGAATAGAGATTCATTGAAAAATTAATGTGGCTCAGAAAAAAAAAAAAAAAAGAAAGAAAGAAAGCTGAAAAACATCGTTAATTTTGAAGCTGTTTAATAAAAAAAGATTTATAAATATATTTCTATATCATTTTATTATAGATTTCAAATCTAAATTCATTCTTAAATTCAAAGAAGCTCCTTTCTGATACATTCCTAAATTCATTTTTTTTCCCTCAGAAACGCATAAGATTAGCAGATATCTTTATTCAGAAACTATATAATCGAATGGTGTTATCAATTTTTTGATACAAGCAATTTAAGAATACTGCAAACAAATAAAATACTGTCATAATTAGCGTTTTGAATAGAATTTCCGGAAGCAATAACAAGGGAAGGGAGAAAAACCTGCAATCATTTGAGATACTATAATATCTCAACAATGTTATTCAAGTATTTTATTTACCAAAAATGAAAAACGCTATTCGATTCCAAATTTCTTCAATAGTTAGGCTTATCACTTTTATACTTTTACAATTTAAAATTAATCAGAAAATGTGTCAAACTTTCGCATTACTGAGAAATTAATTTAGAAATCATCAAGAAGTATATATCCGAAGACTAAGCTAACATAAGTTCTTTATCGCTGTTAATAATTTTACAAATCATGTTTTCTGCCAACAATTAAGTCTAGTACCGGTCCGGCCAGTCTATAGGTAGAAAAATAATGCAAGCGTGATCTCGGACCGGCATGAGTCAGCTAAAAAAAAATTAAAACGGGTTACACATAATGTAATTCTCCGATGCCGATACACTGTGCATTTTTAGATTGATGCTGTCAAACTGGTATGACTACATTTATACTTATTCTCGTTAAAACCATTTTCGTTGAAAATAGCTCATATTTTATTGTTTCTGCTTAAATCTTCAGAACGGGCCGGCAGAACGGTTCAGAACGGGGTTTTTTTATCGACCCGGCCCGGCCCGGCCCGTCTGGCCCGTTCAATTTTTTTGTCGGCCCGGCCCGTTGAAAAAACTGTTCTAAATCTGCCGGCCCGGTCCGTTAGAAAATTCGAAACGATTCCGCCGGGTACGGGCCACAGGCCACGGGCCAAGCCCGGGCTCGTGCAGACCTCTAATTTAGATCTAAGCTGTGGAAAGAATTTTGTTACATCTCGTATTATCTTTCCAATATTTTTTTATAAGAATTATTACTCGAGTAAGATTCCACTTTATAAAAACAAAAGTTAAATGAGATTTCTTCTGGATATATTCCAGTATTCATAAAAAAAAGTGGCATTTTTTCATGATCACCCTTGAATTTGGATTAAAAAAAATAAATCACATTCGCTTTCTTGTTTTTCTTCTTATTTCCTTTCGCGAGACCATGGGACGTAGATGAACAGCACCTTCTCAGAAGAAAAAAAGAAATCTTTCCATTCGACTTCGTTTTTCGACCGATGCCATCCTTTTTATTCTTTTAAGAATATTAAGATATGAGAAACGGGAGAGAAAAAAGTTTGAAAAATAATGAAGAGAACTCTTACTGTTTTAAAAGTTAAACAACTAAGGTTCCATCCATTTAAAGTTCCTTGCATACTACAACAGACTTGCGTCCATTAATTTTTTCACACTTCAAAAATGAAGGTGGGGGGTGGGGAGGGACTCGAAAAAACAGGGCGAGAGGTGGATTTATACATTGTGATGTCACATCTAAAATATGAAAACATCAACGTAGATATTATTTGGAAGCATTGTGATAAAGTTCAAGGAAACAAAAAATTATGATAGTATGAGATCTATTTTCCTTTCTTCTTTGAGTTGCTACAATTTGAAGTGAAAACACAAAATATCTTAGGGGGCCACAAAATATCTTAAGGTGCTTTGTCTTGGTTTCGACGATGCTGGATTTTAGAGGTTACTTAGAAAATTAACATCACCTTCACAACAAATTTTTTCGTTCAATTATGCCACTTTTTCTGTTACTCTTTATATTCTTTCAAGGTGAATCTAAAAGAATTTATTTTACCAAAGCGAAATTTTTAAGTCTCTCTTTGTTGAAATACCTTTGAAAACGGTTGAATACCGTTGAAATTCTGTTGAAATACCTTCAACCTTTACCATAAAAAAAAAAAAAAAAAAAAAAAAAAAAAAAAGAGAGAGAGAGAGAGAGAGAAGAAAAAAAAACTTTCGGAAAAATTATTGAGGAATGAAAAAGTTCAGATTAACTTTTTTAATTTTCAAAAATGGTTACAGATCTTTCATATTTCACTTTGGCTACATGACTAAAACCTGAAAACTTATCCGTAAGAGCAAGAGAGGTTCTCAGTTATCATGTTGGAAACTTTTTTTAAAACGATTTTTTTATATTAATAATCGGCGATTTCAATTGAATTTTTAAAAACAAAGTAAATGTTTATATTTACGTCTAAGATGTGAAAAGACTTTTTTTTTTTTTACTTCTTGTATTATCTTTCCGAAATATTTTTTATAAGAATTATTACTCGAATAAAATTTTACTTTATAAAAACAAAAGTTAAATCAGATTTCTTCTGGATATGTTCCAGTATTCATGAAAAAAAGAATAGTATTTTTCAAGACCACCCTTGAATTTGTATAAAAAAATAAATCACATTTGCTTTTCTTGGTTTTTTTTTTTTTTTTCTTCTTTCGTTTTGCGAGATCACAAGACAAAGATGAACGTCACCTTATCACAAAAAAAAGAAAATCTTTTCATTCCATTTCGGTTTTTTACCCATGTTATCCTTTTTATACTTTTAAGAATACTAAGATAGGAGAAGGAGAGAAAAAAAAAATTGGAAAATAATGAAACAGAAAGCCTACTGTTTTAGAAGTTAAACAACTAAGGATCCATCTATTTAAAAGTTCCTTGCATACTACAAGAGACTTATGTCCATTAATTATGTCACACTTCAAAAGTGGGGAGAGGGGTCCGCAAAAACAGGGTGAGAGGTGGTTTAACACATCGTGATGTCAAATCTAAAATCTGAAAACATCTATGTATATACGAGGACAATTCGGAAAGTAACCTCCGTTTATGAATTAAAAAAAAAAAAAAAAACTAATGAAAGGAAACATGTTTTATTACTTATGTATGAAAGACACGTTCTTCAGCTACTTCTTAACATAATTGCCATATTAATTAAAACAATTACATGACGGTAAATAAGTTTTGAAATTCCATCGTCACAGACTTTTGCCGCCGGCCTATTCAACTGTGATTATTTTTAAATTCAACTCGCACCACTCTTTCAATCCAAAGAATTTTAACATATTTTTCTATCTAATTTGCTGATAAATGTACTACCAAAAATGTTTTAAAAATAGTGTGTTAAGTAAAATATTACGAGAGCAATTCGGAATTTGTCAATATGTATAAAATAATATGTTAAAATTCTTTGGATAGAAAGAGTGGTGCGATCTGGATTTAAAAATAATCGCAGTTGAATAGGCCGGCGACAGAAGTCTGTGACGATGGAATTTCAAAGCTGATTTACCGTTATGATAATTGTTTTAATTAATACGGCAATTATGTTAAGAAGTAGTTGAAGAACGTGTTTTTCATACGTAAGTAATAAAACATGTTTCCTTTCATTAGTTTTTTTTTTTTTTTTTTAATTCATAAACGGAGATTACTTTCCGAATTGCCCTCGTATTATTTGGAAGCAGTGTATGATGAAAGTTCGAGAAAAAAATATTTCTGGTAGTATAATTTTTTTTTTAATTTTTTTTCTGTGAATTGCCACTACTTGAAGGGGAAACACAAACATCTTAAAGGTGCTAGTCAGTCAGAGGCCGATTTTCCCTCGGTAATGTTAAGTCTAAGGTTGTTTGATGCATTTTTATAATCAAAATACCTCCTCCGGAAATTAATGTTTTCATCTTCTATTTTCAATGTTCTCTTATTAAAGGGTATCTTTTTTTCTTTGTTTTCAAACTATTCTATCGAAAAAAATATCTAAAAATTAAAGATTTCAGATTAATTTCCAAAAATTTCGAAAGTGGATAGAGATCTCTGATATTTCAATTTGGCTACATGACTATGAAAAAAATAATTAAAAAAAACACCTGCTTATACTTATAAAACCTGAACAACTATCCGCAACGGCAAGAGAGGTTTTCAGTTATTTGGTTGGAAACTTTTTTTTTTAAATTTTTTACAATAATAATCGGCAATTTTATTCGAATTTTTGAAAAAACACAGGGTGTTTATATTTACGTCTAAGATAAGAAGACTTTTATTGCATCTTGTATTATGTTTCCGAAATATTCTTTTATGATAATTATTACTCGAGTAAGATTCTACTTTATAAAAAAAAAGTTAAATCAGAGTTCTTCTGGATATGTTCCAGTATTCATGAAAAAAAAATGGTATTTTTTCATGACCACCCTTGAATTTGGTTAAAAAATAAATTGGCTTAATAAATCACATTTGCTTTTCTTTTTTTTTTTCTTCTTCTTCTTCTTTCGTTTTGCGAGATCATAGAACATAGATGAACGTCACCTTCTCAGAAGAAAAAAAAAATCTTTTCATTCGATTTCGCTTTTCTACCCATGTCAAACTTTTTAAGAATACTAAGATAGAAGAAAGGGGAGAGAAAAGAGTTTGGAAAATAATGAAAGAGAACTCCTACTGCTTTAAAAGTTAAACAACTAAGGTATCCATTTTAAGTTCTTTGAAGACTTCTCAAAGAGACTTCTTGTCCATTAATTATATCACATTTAAAAAGTGGGGGAGGGATCGTAAAAACAGGGTGAGAGGTGGGTAAACGCATTGTGATGTCACATCTAAAATATGAAAACATATACGTAGATATTATTTGAAAGCAGCTTAATAAAGTTCAAAGAAACAAAAAATTTTAGTAGTATGATATCTGTTTTCCCTTTTTTCTTTGAGTTGCTACAATTTGAAGTGAAAACACAATATATCTTAAGGGGCAACAAAATTTTTTTTTTTTTTTTTTTTTTTTTTTTTTTTTTTTTTTTTACACCGCCCCGGTGAATTTCTACTGTCGCCCCAGCCCAGTAGTAGGCAACCCAAATGCAGCAGCCGAGACGATACAACTTATCCAATCCCAGTCTTCGGACATGGATTACACGTCGTCATTCGCTGATGCCAAAAGTGTGCTAAGATGCTGCCAAGAAGTACCCGTGAAGCTATGATCTTAAAGTCACCTTTCTTGAGGAGACGGAGCGCTGTAAGTTCCTTATATGACTCCCCAGCGACAACACCCCTCCAATTAATTGTCAGGGTGCTGCCGTGGTAGCCACCAGGACGTAGACCCGCAAGTTGATTACGTAAGACTTCATATTTTTGAACTTTGTTATTGTGAGCGGTGGAAAGTGAAAACTGGTCATTTATTATTTGAACATCTAGAAGGACTGTTCGTTCGGAGCTGTAAATTACTAGGTCAAGTTTCAAAGTTCTATTGTCGTGCTTGAAGTGTGGTTCTTGGTGGACAGTAAAGTTCCGGTCAGTTAAAATCTTATTTAGGTATTTGGCGATGTTATCATGTCTCTTAATGCGTGCTGTGTGGGTGGAATAACACTGCTGTAATATGTGATTTAATGTTTCTGGAGTTTTGCAACCGCGGCGGCAATGTTTGATGTTTTCTTCTCTACCACGCGCACAACGTGCCCTGTTGTAGAGGCAGCCGTACCGGACCTGGATTGCTTTCACGTAATCTCTTCCCGTCAGAAAGGATGATCCATCCGAAACCCAGGCATGCGCTGGAGAGCAAAGGCTGGAGCCTCTTAGACCAGCACCATCGCAAGCAGAGTACAACTTCCTTCTAAAATAATTATGAATCTGGTTAACTGAGTTAATATGCTTATGATCAATATATAAAAGTTCCTCATTAGGACATCTGTAGATTAACCGTTTCTTTGCTATTAATGGAATCGTAAATCTGTATGACGGCACCCCCAGACCCCCATCAGCTACCTTCGCATGGAAGGCAGCCTTTGGAAGGTCATGAGGGAGATGGAGAATTTTCCTCACAAATTTCCTGATAATTACATCTATCTTATTTAAGGCACCAGCAGTTAATCTTGAAAATATGAAACTATGATAATATTTAGGGAGAAGGAATTGGTTCAACATGAACAACTTCTGCTGCGGTTTACACGCAGTCTTGAGAAGTATCTCCAAGTCATCCTGGAGCTTCACCACATTAATTTTGAGCAAGCCAGTTGTTCCGAACTCCGCACCAAGGTAAAGGAAGGTATCGCTAGGTTTAATTACTTTGATTACTCTATTATTAATCTTAACACAGTCTTGACTATTGTAAATGAGCTTTTTACGTTTAGAGTCCTTGACCCAATTCAATATGAAGGATTTTTCAATATTAACTTTAAGGCCAACGGCCAACAGAGCTGTAACAAGTACATTTAAGAGTTCCTGGAGCTTTTCTATACTATCTGCCATGAGAACTAAATCATCAGCAAAAGCCAGATGATTGATAAGAAGATTCTTAAATTTAATTCCAATATCTTTCGGCAGGGAGACAGTACCTTATTAAAAACGATGAGGAAGAAGAGGGGAGACAAGGGGTCACCCTGTCTTACTCCTTGCTCAGGATGTAAGGGCTGGCTAGTATTACCTTTGAAAGAAAGAATGGTCCTAGATCTAGTATAGACATATTTCAAATACTCTATTAGACCATCCGAAATATTTAATTCATGAAGGCACTTGACAATAAAGGGATGTAGTACATTGTCGAAAGCCTTTTCGAGGTCAAGTATGGCAATGGAAAAGGGTCGGATCTCTTTCATGCACGATGTCATGATGGCATCCAACGTATCAATTCCACGTGCCACGCCATCTAATGGTCGAAAGCCAAACTGATATTCGTCAGGAGTGAAGGAAGGCGAAATTCTGCTAACAAGTACCTTGTGGAACAGTCTTGTAAGATTAGATGCTATTGATAAAGGTCGTAACGCAGCAGGACTATTGGTTTTATGTTTCTTTGGTATGAAGATGGTAATTGAATCTAAAAGTATGTCTGGAATCCAATGGAGCAAAAGAAAGGCAGTAAACAGCTTACTTTTAACTCGGATAGGGATCCGATCAATATCATTAACTGTCAGCCCGTCAGGACCAGCAGCCGATTTTCTCTTCCTTCCCCGGCAGGCCTCAATTTCTCGAGGGTATACCAGTAACGAAGGATAAGTGTAGGACTGGCGGTTGTGCCGCCCCGGCAGCCAATATTCCTCCGGTTCCGCCATCAGCAGATCCAGCTTCCTCTTTAATTTTCTTCGTAGCGTCTGGAATATCGGACTTCGCCAGGGGTGCTGGCCCGGACGATGTCTTTGGCATTGGTGGGAGCTCCAAAGGAGTACTCCATAGAGCTTGGCACACCCGAGGGTGACCAAGATATGCGTAGGCAGCGGGCTCACTATGCAGAGTGGAGTCCACCAACACCTGTAACATGCCTCCGTGCAGATGATTGAACAGTTTGGCAAAGTCCGAGGCCAAAAATCAGAACACGGGAACATGAACCCGCGACTGGAAAAACAAGTTCCCCAGAACACGGGAACACGGTGCTTTGTCTTGGTCCCGACGATGCTGGATTTTAGAGGTTACATAGAAGATTGACGTCATTTTCTTAACAAATTTTTTTGTTCAAGTATGCCACTTTTCCCTGTTATCCTTTATATTCTTTCAAGGTGATTCTAAAAAAATTTATTTTACCAAAATAAGTTTTTAAACCCAAAACGTGGTTGAAATACCTTCAAACTTTACCAAAAAAAGAAAGAGGGGAAAAAAAAGCTTCGGTAAAACTATTGATAAATGAAAAAGTTCATATTAACTTTTTAAATTTTCAAAAATGGCTACAGATCTCTCATATTTCATTTTGTCTACATGACTAAAACCTGAATTTATACCTGTAAGCGCAAGAGAGGTTCTCGTGTATTAGGCTGGAAAGTTTGTTCAATGTATTTATAATAAAAAACGGCAATTTCACTTGAATTTTCGAAACACAGAGGATGTTTATATTTACGTCTAAGAGGTAAAAAGACTTTTGTTACATCTTGTTTTATCTTTCCGAAATATTTCTTATAAGGATTATTACTCGAGTAAGATTTTACTTCAAAAAAAAAAAAAGAAAAAGTTAAACCAGATTTCTTCTGAATATGCTCCAGTATTCATGAAAAAAAATTCCATTTTTTTCGCTTTTCTTGTTTTTTCGTTTTGCGAGATCATAGTACGTAGATAAACAACACCTTCTCAAAAAAAAAAAAAAAAAAAAAAAAAAAAATCATTAGACTTTGTTTGACTAATGGCATCCTTTTTATTCTTTTAAGAATACTAAATTATGGGAATGGGGAGGGAAAAAAAAAAGAGTTCAAAAGAAAATGAAAGAGAACTCCTACTGTTTTAAAAGTTAAACAACTAAGATTCCATCCATTTAAAGTTCCTTGCATGCTATAAGAGATTTGCGTCCATTAATTTGTCACACTTCAAAAGTGAAAGGTGGGTGGGGGGGGATCTTCAAAAACAGGGGCAGAGGTGGATCTACACATTGTCATATCCCATCTAAAATATGAAAACATCAACATATATATTATTTAGAAGCAGTATTAAAATTCAAAGGAAAAAAAATTCTGAGGAAACACCCGCTTGTTAATGTTAATTCTATAGGATGAATTATTTTAATACGTTGAGTGCCATGTCAGCCATCCGTGACCAACACGAAAGTTCCGTTTAGGTCGCATCAGTATCACATAGAATAGGTTGAAGTCACCTTCTCAAAAGATCTTTTCACTCAATTACGCCATTTTTCTCACTTATCTTTTTTATTTTTGCAAAGTGGATTTAATTTATTTATTTTTTTTTTTTTTTTTTTTTTTTACCTATGCAAAATTTTTAAACTCAATGCAATTGAAGTATCATTAACCTTTATCAAAAAATGTAAAAAAAAAAAAAAAAAATCGGAAAAACTATCCAAACTTGAAAAAATTCAGATTAATTTTCTAAAATTTCAAAAGTGGCTACAGATCTCTGATATTTTATTTTGGCTAGTGATGGGCGATAACGAGAAATTTTTCTCGATTTTCTCGATTGTATGAACATCTCGATAAATTTCGATTGTGTAAAATTTTTCTCGATGACTCCAGTTTGCAATTGCTTTTATACCATACAGAATTCAATTTTATGAAGAGTCGTCTACAGGTGAATGAGTCTGCGTTAATAAAGACACGTTGGATTCACTCCCTAGTGAGCCCCTCCTTTCATTGGTGTCTCTAATTTATAAGCAACCTTGTAATATGAAATCTCGAATTGGGTCCTCGTTGTATACGGCATCATATACCAAACGCGGTGTGCATGCACAGCAAAATCTTGTAAAAAAAAAAAAAAAAAAAAAAAAATCTCGAATTGAACGAACAACCGAGCGTAATCTCTAATTGAACGTTAAATTTTGAAAATTGTCCCCCCCCCCTCAAGGTAACGAAGTGGGTACGTGTGTTTTTTTTTTTTTTTTTTTTTTTTTTTTTTTATCGTCAGGAAATATTTTATTGTGCAGGAAATACAAGGACCAAGTAAGTAACCGCGGTAAATTAACGCCTACACGCGACAGCAGGCCAGAGTTCCAGAAGTGGTGAACAATATTTATATAATACAGATGTCATACACGCACCACATTGACACGATGTTTTTCAGATGCCCATTTAGCGAAAACTTCGAAGAAGTTTGAGAAATTTAAATTTCAACCCATTATGGGTCCGTAACGTGACCCAGAATGACGGGAGAAACTTTTTTATGCTAAATTAGTAATGTATGAAGCATAGGCTTTCAATAAACATATTACATCAAAAAATGAAAAATGCCACCCCCTGTCCCCCCCCCAAAAAAAACCCGGTGCTATGGGGAAAACCGTAAAGCTGTAAAAAGAGCGGCGAAGAAAAGTTGGCTATGCTATAATTTTTCTCCCCGCTGTAGCTATCATAGAAGCAAAGTTATAGCCTTTTAAAAATTGAAATAAAGTGAAGAAATTAGCAAAATTATGTTGGTGAATAACCAACAGGGAGGTGGGGGGGGGGGGTTAATAGCCCCGCTTGTGCCATATAGCTTTAACTTTTAAGTTAAAATTCGTAGAAAAAAAATGAGCAATATTTTAAAGTGTATGTTGGGGGAGGGGGGGGGGGTCAAGCTCCTCACCTTTGGGAGAGGCCCCCAAAGAGGGAACTTTAAAGCAATGTGCCTAGGTTACGGTAACAATGTGACTAGTTCAATGGTTTTTTCCATCTCAAAAAAATTTCCAATACGCCTAAGGACGTTTTCAATTAAAAAATTCGATCTAAAATGATAAAAACGCATAAAGCTTCGAAAACTGCTCTCCCCTCCTACCCCCGCCGTGGGAACCAAATTTGGAAGGGGGAAGGGGTAAGAAAGCATCATAATATGAAAGAGTAATCCGAGATCTTCAAGATGATATACAATATGACGGGTTTTAAAAAGTGAAAATTGTCCCCCTCCCCTGCCCCCCGTCAGTCCACCCTTTCGCCCCCAATTTCCTGCAGCAGACATTTTAATTTTTTTACATTTGTTAAATAATATTTACCGAATGATTCGATGAAAAAAAAAACACTTAAATTGATAGGTATTGTAGAAATCGCTACAGTTTTAAACATATGCTCGTCCTTTCTCCAGCTCCCTCTTTGAAATTTTTTTAAAAATAAATAATATTTATTGGGTGGTACCAGGTACGTGACAGCATGGTAAGACTAAAATACGAGATACTTTGAAAATTGGGTCTTCATTTCACAAGTTATTGTCATATTCTCATGCTTCTTTCTGTACCTCGTTTCACGACAAAACTTTCATTTCACAAAGCTTCATCGACAAAACGCTCCTCGATATAGCTCTCCATCTCTATTCTCAGCGAGAACGAAAAGCATCCTTATCGAAAAAGGCATTTATCAGCAAACCACAAGCTTCTCGAAATGCCGCTTTTATCAAGGTCAAATTTCATCTCGAAGTTACAAGTCCTTCGATAAACCATTTCATCGAGGTAAATTTGCATCGCGAAGAAATGGTTTTATCGAAATGCCTGACTTTATCAGGATGAGACTTGCTGAAATGAGAGGCATATACGAAAGCTCTTTCATTCTTTCATATTATGAATCTTTCTACTTTTGGAGTTGAATTTTAAGGGGCGGGAGGAGGGGAGGGGGAGCGATGTGGGGGTGAATTTTTTAAATCGTAGCTATTTCGACAATAAATGTTATTTTTGGTGTGGATCTTTTTATGGAACTCTTCGGTAAATATTATTTATTAAATATAAAGATTTTAAAGTGGGGGTTGCATCATTTTTAGGTGTATTCTGGGGGAAAAAAGTGAACCCACGGGCGACATGTAAATTTCAAACCTTTTTTTTTTAACCCGTCATGTTATATATACATAATCGGAATGTTTTGGCACCTCCCTTTGATTTTGCAAATCTTGCTCCTTCTGGAGTTGAATTTCAGGAGGGGGGGGGGAGAGAAAGCGATAAGAGGGTGAATTTTTTAAATCGTAGCTATTTCGACAATATGATTTTAGATGTGGAGTTTTTTTTATGGAACTCATCGGTAAATATAACTTATTAAATATAAAAATTTTATAGTGGGGGGTGCGTCATTTTTAGGTGTATTCTGGGAAAAATGTGTGAACCCTTAGGTGGCATGTAAATTTCAACCTCTTTTTTGGTCATGTTACCCCCGTCAACCCGTCATGTTATATATATATCATCGGAATTTTTTCGCACCTCTCTTTCATTTTACAAATATTTCTCCTCCTGGAGTTGAATTTCAGGAGGGGGAGGGGAAACGATAAGAGGGCAATTTTTTTTTTTAATCTTAGCTATTTTGACAATGAATATCATTTTAGATGTGGTTTTCAGAGGAGCGCTCCGGTAAATATTATTGCATAAGTATAAAAGTTTAAAATGGGGACTGCGTGATTTCCGGGTGCATTCTGGGAAGAAAAAGTAACATTACGGCCACGGGTGAGGAGTAAATTTCAAACTTTTTTTGGACCCGTCATGTGATATGTCACAGGAAAGGTTTCAGAATACTCTTTCATATTATGGACCTTTCTCTTCTTGCAGTTTAATTTCAGGATGGGGGAGCGACGGGGAGTGAATTTTTTTTAATCGTAGCTATTTCGAGAATAACTATCATTTTAGAAGTGATTTCTTGATGCAACCTTCTAATAAAAATTGCTAATTATAAACATTTTAAAGTGGAGGATGCGTGATTTCCGGGTGTATTCTGTTAAGAAAAAGTAAACCTGCGGGTGAGGAGTAAATTCCAAACATTTTCGGACTCTTCACGTGATTGATTATTGGAATGTTTTTCGAACCACACTTTCATATATGAAAGTTTCTCCTCCTGGGGTTGAATTTCCGCAGGGGAGAGGGGAGCGATGAGGGGTAAATTTTTTAAATCGTAGCTATTTTGAGAATAAATTTCATTTTAAATGTGATTTTCTGATGGACCCCTTTGGTAAAAATATTTTATTAAATATACACATTTTAAAGCGAGGCTGAGTGATTTCCGGATGTATTCAGGGAAGAAAAAAATAGTGGAGTAGTGAGGAGTAAATTTCAAGCTTTTTATGGACCCTTCATATGATATATCAATGGAAAGTTTTCAAACCACTCTTTCATCTTATGAATCTTTCTTCTCTTTTTCTCAATTTGGCCTCCTTACAGAAGCGATTTTCAAACTTTTTTGAAATCATTTCGTTTTTGTGAATTCAGATCTTATTTTTATTTATGGAGGCTTCCAATATATAATTTATAATGTATCAAAAATCCACAAACAGTGAGGGCAGGCTGTATTCCTAGTGTTGCAATAGTTGGAATTCTAAGAAGCGTGTTTTTATATCTTTTGTTGACTCCTCTTTCGTGATATATCATTAGAAAGCTCTGTAATTACCATTTTATTTTTTATACCTCCTGCACTCACCCCCCCCTCATTTTGCCCCCGCGGGAAGCTCTTTAATAAATTTAACCGACACCCATCATGCGATGTATAGTTGGAAAGTCTAATGACTATTTACTCATATTATGCCTTTTTATTGCTCCTGCACTACTTTGCCCCCCGGATGGTCCGTTTAATGTATTTCAATAGAGGGTCTTCTAATAATGGGGGAATTGTAGATCGTATCTCAATTGATGTACAAAAATCAATAAAGGATTTTGATCACTTTTAATATCCTTTCAGTTCATGTTCTTTCATAAGGAATGCTTTTGATTATTTTTTCTTTGGTTATTTTGCTACTCGTGACTCTACTCGCGACTTTACAACTTTTTGCAACCAAGGAACGCCATTACATGACTTTTCTACTATTGCGGTTCCATTATAACATCCTTTTGGTTTGTTATTGTTTTTTAAATTAATTTGTTTTCAGTTACCATGTAAATATTAAATTATGCTTTTCAAACATGTAATAACAAAGATTTTAATAATCGATTGTAAAACATCTCGATTGTAGATTTTCGAAATTAATCGATGACTTTATCGAATATGCTTTTTTGCGATTACGATTTTCATCGAATAGGAAATTTTCGAGAATCGCCCATCACTAATTTTGGCTACATGACTAAAACCTGAATAAATATCCTGAAGAGCAAGAGAGGTTCTGTTATTAGGCTTTAAAAAAGAACGTTTTATGAAAAAAATCGGCGATTTCACTTGAATTTTTAAAAACTCAGAGGATGTTTATATTTCCGCCTAGTATGTGAAAAGACTATTGTTTCATCTTGTATTATCTTTCCGAAATATTTTTTATAAGAACTAGCATACCCAGCCCGCTTATGGTACGCTTCTCTCTCAGCTGGCGACGGATCCCCCGGTGACTCTACGCTTCTCTCTCAGCTGGCGACGGATCCCCCGGTGACTCTCCCCGGACCATCGGCACTCCACGTGCGTCGGGTGAGCGTCAGAACAAACTTTCAGCATATACATATGGGTGGTTGTACTTGAATGCACAGACCTGCGCGTTTTTTTCTATCTTGCTTTTATACCTCTGGACCGAGTTGGCGCATTGCCAAGATTTGCTTCCTCTGGACCGAGTTGGCGCATTGCCAAGATTTGCTTTCCCCTGTGCCTCAATTAATTAATTAATTAATTATCCTCGGAATTCCTTTTATTTATAGAGATTATTACTCGAATAAAATTTTACTTTATAAAAACAAAGGTTAAATCAGATTTCTGGAAATGTTCCAGTATTCATAAAAAAATGGTATTTTTTCATGACCATCCTTGAATTTGGAGAAAAAATAAATCACATTTGCTTTTCTTTTCTTTTCTTTTTTTTTTTTTTTTCTTTCATTTTGCGAGATCATAGGACGTAGATGAACGTCACCTTCTCAGAGGAAAAAAAAACTTTTCATTAGACTTTGTTTTTCTATCCATGTCATCCTTTTTTTTCCTTTTAAAAATACTAAGATAGGAGAATGGGGAGAGAAAAAGTTCAGAAAATAATGAAAAGAGAACTTTTACTGTTTTAAAAGTTAAACAAGTAAGGTTCCATCCATTTAAAGATCTTTAAATGGATGGAAAAGATGTTTTAAAGATGTTTTAAATTACCATACTACAAGAGACTTGTGTCCAATAATTTTGTCACACTTCAGAAGAGGGGGGACGGGATCCGCAAAAACAAAGTGAGAGGTGGGTTTATACATTGCGATGTCACATCTAAAATACGAAAACATCTACGTCGATATTATTTGGAAGCAGTGTAATAAAGTTCAACGAAAAAAAAAGTTCCGGTAGTATGAGATCTATTTTCCTTTGAGTTGCTACAATTTGAAGTGAAAACACAAAATATCTTAAGGTGCTTTGTCTTGGTCCCGGCGATTCTGTATTTTCGACGTTAAAAAGTATTCTTACATAGACATTCCATAGATTGACGTCACCTTCTCAACAATTTTTTTTCGTTCAAGTATGTTACCTTTCCCCGTTATCCTTTCTATTCTTTCAAGGTGGATCTAAAAAAAAATGTTTTTACCAACGTGAAATTTGAAATTTTTAAACACAAAGCGCAGTTGAAATATCTTCAACCTTTACCGAAAAAGAGGGGAAAAACTTCTGAAAAACTGTCATAAAATGCAGATTTTCAGATTTTCTAAAATTTCAAAAGTGCCTACCAATTTCCGATATTTCATTTTAGTTACTATTCTGAAAGCTGAACGCATATCCGTAAGAGCAAAAGAGATTCTCAGTTATTAGGCTGGGAATTTTTTTTTCAATATAATAAAAAACGGCGATTTCTCTTGAATTTTTGAAAACACAGAAAATGTTTATATTTACGTCTAAGATCTGAAAAGACTTTTGTTACATCATGTATTATCTTTCCGAAATATTTTTTATGATAATTATTACTCGAGTAAGATTCTACTTTATAAAAACAAAAGTTAAATCAGATTTATTCCGGATATGTTCCAGTATTCCTGAAGAAAATGGTATTTTTTTCCAAGACCACCCTTGAATTTTTATAAAGAAAATGAATCGCATTTTGCTTTTTTTGTTTTCTCTCTCTCTTCTCTTCTTTTCCGTTTTGTGAGATCATAGGAAGTAGATAAACGGCAACTTCTCAAAAAAATCTTTTCTTACGATTTTGTTTTTCTACCTATGCCATCTTTTATATCCTTTTAAGAATGCTAAAACAGGAGGAGAAGGGGGGAGAGAAATTTTTTTGGAAAATAACGAAAGAGAACTCCTTCTGGTTTTAAAAGTTAAACAACTAAGGTTCCATCCATTTAAAGTTCCTTGCATACTACAACAGACTTGCGTCCATTAATTTTTTCACACTTCAAAAGTGAAGGGGTGGGGGGTGTTCGCAAAAACAGGGTGAGAGGTGGGTTAATATATTGTGATGTCGCATCTAAAATATAAAAACATTAGCGTAGATAGAATTTGGAAGCAGTATAATAAATTTCAAGAAAAGAAAAAAAATCTGATAATATGAGGTCTATCTTCCCCTTTTTACTTTCTTCTATCTCCAATAGAAGAAAGTATTGTAATCGAAATTTTTTCGACTTCCGGTTTTCGACGGATTTACACGCTTTAGGGGTCAGATATTCCAAAAAACATGTTTTTACAAAATGTCTGTCTGTCCGTGTGTCTGTGTGTCCGTGTGTCTGTGTGTCGCCATTCTATCTTCAAAAAGTGTATGAAGTTATGCATAGAATTGAACGAAATTTTTTGTGAATATTTTTGGCTGTGGCAAGCAGGTCCTCCTCCAGTTTTGAAATATTCCACCGGAAGAGGGCGCTGCAATCGCGATTTTTGTGCCATTTTCAATATTGTACCGACCAAAAGTATATGAAGTTATGCATCGAATTGAACCAAATTTTTTGTGTATGTGTATGACTAGGGTTAGTTGATCCTCCCTGAATTTGAAAAAAATCCGCCGGAAGGGGGCGCTGTAATCGTGATTTTTGTGCCATTTTCAACATTGTACCAACCAAAAGTATGTGAAGTTATGCATCGAATTGAACCAAATTTTTTGTGTATGTATATTAGGGTGGATCGAAAAATCGAAATTCGGATAATCGAATCGGCGTGGGGTGCAAAAGTTGCCTTTTATTGCATACTAATTCACATATGTTTTTTTATTGAAATCTATTCATATCTTCCGGTGCCCCAAACGCCTCAAAAATCGTTAAAAATTGAAAATTTTATAAATTTATATATATTTTTTGTTTCTTAATATTTTTTAAATTATTTGTGGCGCGGGTTGCGAAAGTTGCCTTATACATATATTAGTTCAACCTTTTTTAAAAATTTAAATCCATCCATTTTGAGTTTCTGTAACTATAACCGTAACTGTGAGCGCTATTTTGTTCCAGTTCACAGAATTTAGAGCTCATACCTCTGATTAGCTGTATCTGAAATTTCACCTTGATCGGTTAAACGGAATGGCCGCTAGAGCTCCAGATATAGGCAAAGTTTTTTTTATGACCACCCTGTATAACTTGATGAAATTTGGTTTAAGAAAACAGCAATAGTAAAAGGTTTCAGAATGTAAAAAAGATTTCATTTAAAAACAAACATTTCCACATAAACATTAAATTGCGCAAAACCATAAAACATTGTACTGTAAATCAATGGAATAGTAAAATCCATTTATATTTTTGTTTATTTCAATTTAAAAAAATGTACGCATAATTATCGAGTTTTAATGATTTTAATTTGCGATATTTTCAGAATGTAAAAGAGGTCTAATTTAAGTTGCCTTATACATATATTAGTTCAACCTTTTTTAAAAATTTAAATCCATCCATATCTTACGGTGCCCCCAAGTGCTCCCAAAACAGTAAAAAAAATGAAATTTTTATAAAAATTTATATATTTTTTTTTTTATATCTTTTAAATTATTTTATCAGCGGGGTAAAAAAGATGCATTTTATAGTATATTAGCATGCATCCAAATAATTTTTACTTTGATAAATTTCTTCCAATGCCCCAAAACTTTTAATTATTTGCTAAAAATCGAGTTTCATGCAAATTTTGAGCTAAAAAATACAAGTAAACTTAACAGTTAAAGAATAATTTTTCTAACGTAAAACGTAGATCGAGAGGATAAGAAATCGTTTATCGTATTTTATTAAATGCATAAAATAAACTTTTTATACTTTATTATTTGAAAGACAACATAGATAGAAGAGTTCTCAGCAATGACCAGCAATATTTATATGATATTTGCATAGCAACATCACCTCGTGAATGTGATTCTGATCTGGCATTAATGAAACCTGGTCCAGTTTATCACTCAAGATGTCTAACAACTGCGTATAGAATTTTAAGGTTATATGTGGCTACAGAAAATCCTTCTGACAATTTCATTACTCTTACAACATATATTATGAAGAAATATGCACCTGTATGGTTTCATATCAAAACAAAGCCATCCTAGAACAGAAGGAGCGCTTCATATTTGGAAACTTATCACATATTCTAGATATTTGGAACCCAATTTAAGAAAGATCGTAGATGCTGTTATTCAACGAAATAGTTTTTTTTTTTTTGGCCTCCCTGAAAATTTGTTATTGTCAATGCTCACAGATAACAGAGAGCATATCAGATCTTTAGCAATACGAAAGCTAATTTTGCTAGGAATAAAAAGAGAAAATCACCAAAAGTGAGAATTTCCAAAGTACCCCAAATAAACCTCAAAGCGAAGGATTATTTTGAATTTATTGACTGGCAACGAGTTGGACGTTTTAAACAACCCCTTTTGATGAATGTGCCTTGCGAAGAAATTGAGAATATGATAAAAGTTGTAAAAACGAATGAATGATCAAAATATACATGCCATACCCAAGCGGTTGAAAGATGCATTCGACTAGTGTCTGAGGCATCAGAAACTGTATCTGGACAAGAAATGAGGCACGGTTTTATACAATAAAACACTATGATACTAAAAAAGATTACAAATTTTTAAAATAAGTAAATTTCTAAATTGAAGGATGTAAAACTTTTCTCTACGTAAGTTCGATTCTTGTAATTTTTATGATTTAATGCTTTGATTTTTAAATTTATGTGGATTATTATTGTAAAATTAATGTTATTTATAACCTTATGCGTTATTATATTAAACTGTTTTCAAAATTTGTAAGTATTTTTCGTAAAATATAATTTTTAATACATTTTTGTAAAAATTTATTTTTTAATTATAATTGGTGCATCAAAGATGCAAATGGATTTTGATTTAAAAAATATATGGGAACTGCAGAGTTATGTAGTATTGTAATAACAACTTTCCAACCCAGTGCCAAAAGAATTTGAAAAAGTAAAATAAAATAAAACAATACAACAAAAAAAAATTTTTTCAAGAAAATTTCAGTTTTAAACTATATTTGGGGCTTTACTGGGCGCCGGAATGTATGAAAGAATTATATTTTAAAAAAATATATGTAAGCTAAGATAGATAAAAGATAGCTTTTGCACCCCGCGCCAAAAGTAATTAAGAAAAAATAAATAAACAAAAAATATATAAAAAATCATAAAAAAAACTCAATTTTTAATTATTTTTGAGGCGATTGGGGCACCGGAAGATATGAATAGATATTAATTAAAAAAACCTTGTAAACTAGTATGCATAAAAGGCAACTTTTGAACGCCGCGCCGATAGTGATTTCTAAAAAAAAAATTTTCCTATACTTTTCGATCCACCCTAATGTATATGACTATGGCTAATTGGTCCTCCCTGAATTAAAAAAAAAATCAGCCGGAAGGGTGCGCTGCAATCGCAATTTTTGTGCCATTTTCAAAATTGTACCGACCAAAAGTATATGAAGTTATGCATCGAATTGAACCAAATTTTTTGTGTAAGTGTATGACTATGGCTAATTGGTCCTCCTTGAATTTGAAAAAATCAGCCAGAAGGGGGCGCTGCAATCGCGATTTTTGTACTATTTTCAATATTGTACCGGACAAAAGTACATGAAGTTATGCATCGAACTGAACCAAATTTTTTGTGTAAGTGTATGGCTATGGCTAAGTTGGTCCTCCCTGAATTTGAAAAAAATCCACCGGAAGGAGGCGCTGCAATCGCTATTTTTGTACTATTTTCAGTATTGTACCGGACAAAAGTACATGAGGTTATGCATCGAACTGAACCAAATTTTTTGTGTAAGTGTATGGCTATGTCTAGTTGGTCTTCCTTGAATTTGAAAAAAATTCACCGGAAGGAGGCGCTGCAACAGCCAATTTTATGCCATTTTCAATACTGCACCACCTAAAAGTGTATAAATTTAGTCCTAGAACCGAACTAAATTTTTTGTATATGGTTATTTTTTGGTAAGGCAAGTAGGTCCTCCCAGAATTTGAAAAAAAAATCTGCCTATCATTCTATTGTCCATCGGCTCGTGTAGAGACGGAAATTCGTTTTTATTCCGATTAATTGATTGAAGCAGAAATTTAAGATGAAAACCAAAGTTCTTATGGTATTGAATTAAAATTATTAAAACATTAAAATGAATAACTATTTTTTTTTATATTAAAATGTACGTATGAGATAGAAGAAAGTTTTGGGATTGGCACATCCAACTAGTTTTTATGTGCGAATTTCCACAATTTACAAAAGTGAAAACACAAAAGATCTTGAGGAGCCAATTTTCTCTCGCCGAAACACCCGCACGCTAATGTTAATCCTATGGGATGAATTATTTTAACACGTTGAGTGCCATGTCAGTCACCGGTGAATGACACTGAACTTCCGTTTAGGCCGCGTCAGTAGCACATAGAATAGGTTGATGGCACCTTCTCAAAAGATCTTTTCACTCAAATATGCCATTTTTCTCACTTATCTTTTTTATTCTTTCAAGGCGAATTTAAAAAAAAGGTTTTCTTTTTTTACCAATGCGAAATTTTTAAACTGGAAGTGCGATTGAAGTAGCTTCAACCTTTAACGAAAAATAGAAAAAAAAATTCGAAAAAAACTATCGAAAAATAAAAAAAATCAGATTAATTTTCTAAAATTTCAAAAGTGTCTACAGATTTCTGATATTTCATTTTGAATACATGACTAAAACATGAATACATATCCGTAAGAGCAAGAGAGATTCTCAGTTATTGGGCTGGCCTTTTTTTTTCTCAATATAATGAAAAAGGCGATTTCACTTGATTTTTTGAAAATAGAGAATGTTTATATTTACTTCAAAACGTATGAAAAGACTTTTGTTACATTATCTTTCCGAAATATTTTTTATAGGAATTATTACTCAAGTAAAATTTTACTTTATAAAAACTAAACTTAAATCAGAGTTCTTCTGGATATGCTCCAGTATTCATGAAAAAAAAAAAAAAACGGTATTTTTTCATGACCAGGCTTGAATTCGGATGAAAAATAAATCACATTTGCTTTTCTTTTTTTACTTCTTATTTCATTTTGCGAGATTATAGGAAGTAGATGAACGCCACCTTCTCAGAGAAAAAAAAAATCTTTTCATTCTACTTCATTTTTTTTTATCCATGTCATCCTTTTTATCCTTTTAAGAATACTAAGATAGGAGAAGGGGGAGAAAAAAAGTTTGGAAAATAATGAAAAAGAACTCCTACTGTTTTTAAAGTTAAACAACTAAGGTTCCATTCGTTTAAGAGTTTCTTGCATTCTATAAGAGACTTGCGTCCATTAATTTTGTTACACTTCAAAAGTGAAGTAGTGGGGGGGGGGGGATTCGCAAAAACAGGGCGAGAGGTGGGTTAACCCTTTAACGTTCATTGGTTTCGCCACGAAACCACAAAATTTTAATTCCGATACGCAGCACTGACACCGGTATTTTTATCTAAAAATATCTCTTTTATTTTGTATGTGAAAAATCACGTTTTCTTATTTAGAAATATATTTGTTCTTAATTACCGGTGTCATTCATTTATTTCGACATCTTAGCAATGAAAATGCTATGATCGTTAAAGGGTTAACATACATTTGTGATTGCGAATTTAAAATATGAAAACATCTACGTAGAAATTATTTGGAAGCAGTATCATAAAGTTCAAGGGAAAAAAAAAATCTGGAAGTCTATTTTCCTATTTTTAAATAATTTACACTACTTGAAATGAAAACACAATATATCTTAATTGGCCACTTCCCTTCGCAATGTTAATCCTATGAGAGTAATAATTTTAAATAAGCCGTTTGAATTTCAACATTTAATTTTTTTTTTCAATTTAGATAATTGAGATTGATCATTACAAAGGCCGTATTTTACTTTTCCTATTTACAGGTTTTTTTTTTTTTTTATGAAGGTATTTTCACTTTCGAAACCGCTTCCGAAAGTGAAAGTATTCCAGTGAAAGAAACCTGTAAGAAAAATTCGAAAAGTGAAGAATGGCCTTTGTAGAAATTGATCTCAATAATCCATTGCGAAGAGGAAATGTAAAAATATTGAAATGCAAACGGATATTTTTACAATAAAAATCGGCAATTTCACTTGATTTTTTGAAAACACAGAGGGCGTTTATATTTACGTTTAAGATATGAAAAGACTTTTGTTACATCTTGCATTATTTTTCCGAAATAATTTTTATGAGAATTATTACTAGAGTAAGATTCTACTCTATAAAAACAAAAGTTAAATCAGATTTCATCGGGAAATTTTCCAGTATCCAAGAAAAAAAAATTTTTTTCATGACCACCCTTGAATTTGGATTTTAAAAAAAGTATTACTTTTGCTTTTCTTGTTTTTCTTCTTTTTTTTTCATTTTGCAAGATTATAGAACGTAGATAAACGTCACCTTCTCAGAAAGAAAAAAAAAATCTTTTCATTCGACTTCTTTTTTCTTCCCATGAAATCCTTTTTATTCTTTTAAGAATTTTAGGATATGAGAAAGAGGAGAGAAAAAAGTTTGGAAAATAATGAAAGAGAACTCCTACTGCTTTAAAAGTTAAACAACTAAGGTACCATCCATTTAAAGTTCCTTGCATACTACAAGAGACTTCTTGTCCATTAATTATATCACATTTCAAAAGTGGGGGAGGGGTCGCAAAAACAAGGTGAGAGGTGGGTTAACGCATTGTGATGTCACATCTAAAATATGAAAACATCTACGTAGATATTATTTGAAAGCAGCTTAATAAAGTTCAAGGAAACAAAAATTTTTAGTAGTATGATATCTATTTTCCCTTTCATCTTTGAGTTGCTACAATTTGAAGTGAAAACACAATATATCTTAAGGGGCCACAAAATATCTTAAGGTGCTTTGTCTTGGTCCCGACGATCTGGATTTTAGAGGTTACTCACAAGATTGACATCACCTTCTCAACAAATTTTTCCGTTCACGTATGCAGTTTTCCCTGTTACCCTTTGTATTCTTTCAAGATGAATCTAAAAAAAAAATTCTTTCACCAAAACGAAATTTTTAAACACAAAATACGGTTTAAATACCCTCAACCTTTACCAAAAATAAAAAAAATAGGGGAAAAAAAAAACCTTCGGAAAAACAATTGAGAAATGAAAAAGTTCAGATTAACTTTTTTAATTTTTAAAAATGGCTACAGATCTCATTTTGGCTACATGACTGAAACCTGAACGCGTATCCATAAGAGAAAGAGATGATCTCGGTTATTAGGTTGGAAAAATATTTTCTATGCTTTTATAATAAAAATCGGTGATTTCACTAGAATTTTTGAAAACACTTAGGATGTTTATATTTATATCCAAGATGTGATAAGACTTTTGTTACATCTTATATCATCTTTCCGAAATATTTTTATAAGAATTATTACTCCAGTAAGATTTTACTTTATAAAAACAAAAGTTGAATCAGAATTCTTCTGGAAATGTTCCAGTATTCATGAAAAAAACGGTATTTTTCTATGATCACCCATGAATTTGTATAAAAAATAAATCACATTTTCTTTTCTTTTTTTTTTTTTTTTTTTTTTTTGCTTCTTATTTCATTTTGTAAGATCATAGAACATAGATGAACGTCACCTTCTCAGAGAAAAAGAAAATCTTTTCATTCTACTTCATTTTTTTATCCATGTCATCCTTTATATCCTTTTAAGAATACTAAGATAAGAGAAAGGGGGAGAGAAAAAAGTTTGGAAAATAATGAAAGAGAACTCCTACTGTTTTTAAAGTTAAACAAGTAAGGTTCCATCCGTTTAACAGTTCCTTGCATTCTATAAGAGACTTGCGTCCATTAATTTTGTCACTTTTCAAAAGTGAAGTAGTGGGGGGGATTCGCAAAAACAGGGTGAGAGGTGGGTTAACATACATTTGTGATTGCGAATTTAAAATATGAAAAAATCTACGTAGATATTATTTGGAAGCAATGTCATAAAGTTCAAGGAAAAAAAAATTCTGGAAGTCTATTTTTCTATTTTTAAATAATTTACACAACTTGAAATGAAAACACAATATATCTTAATTGGCCACTTCCCTTCGCAATCTTAATCCTATGAGAGTAATAATTTTAAATAAGCCGTTTGAATTTCAACATTTAATTTGTTTTTTCAATTTTGATAATTGAGATTGATCATTACAAAGGCCATTTTTTACTTTTCTATTTACAGGTTTTTCTTATGAAGGTATTTTTACTTTCGAAACCGCTTCCGAAAGTGAAAGTATTCCAGTGAAAGAAACCTGTAAGAAAAATTCGAAAAGTGAAGAATGGCCTTTGTAGAAATTGATCTCAACAATCCATTGCGAAGAGGTAATGTAAAAATATTGAAATGCAAACGAGATATTTTTATAATAAAAATCGGTAATTTCACTTGATTTTTTGAAAACACAGAGGGCGTTTATATTTACGCTTAAGATATGAAAAGACTTTCGTTACATCTTGCATTATTTTTCCGAAATATATTTTATAAGAATTATTACTAGAGTAAGATTCTACTCTATAAAAATAAAAGTTGAATCAGATTTCACCAGGAAATGTTCCAGTATCCAAGAAAAAAAAAATATTTTTTTTCATGACCACCGTTGAATTTGGATTAAAAATAAAGTACTACTTTTGCTTTTCTTGTTTTTCTTCTTTTTTTCATTTTACAAGATTATACAATGTAGATAAACGGCACCTTCTCAGAAAAAAAAAAAACTTTTCATTCGACTTCGTTTTTCTTCCCATGAAATCCTTTTTATTCTTTTAAAAATGTTAGGATATGAGAAAGAAGAGAGAAAAAAGTTTGAAAAATAATGAAAGAGAACGCTTACTGCTTTAAAAGTTAACCCATGAATTTGTATAAAAAATAAATCACATTTGCTTTTCTTGTTTTTTTCTGTTTCTTCTACTTTCGTTTTGCGAGATCGTAGAACGTAGATGAACAGAAGTTCTTCTCAGAAGAAGAGTTCAGATAAAGAGTTTCTTCTCAGAAGAAGAAAAAATCTTTTCATTTGACTTCGTTTTTCTACCCATGTCAACCTTTTTTATACTTTTAAGAATACTAAAATAAGAAAAAGAGAGAAAAAAAAAAAGAGTTTCTAAAATAATTAAAGAGAACTCTTACTGTTTTAAAAGTTAAACAACTAAAAGGTTCCATCCATTTAAAGTTCCTTCCATGCCATAAGAAACTTGAATCCATTAGTTACGTCACGTTTTAAAAGTGTGTGTGTGTGGAGAGGGAGGAGGGGGGGGGGTCCACAAAAATAGGAGGTAAGGTGAGTTTGCACATTGTGATGTCACATGTAGAATTTGAGAATATCTATGTAGATATTATTTGGAAGCAGTATAATACAGTTTAAAAAAAACATTCTGGTAGTATGAGGTTTATTTTTCTTTCTGTGAATTGCCACAACTTGAAGTGAAAACACATAAGATCTTAAGGGGTCACTTCCCTCACGCGGAAACATTCCCTCGCCAATGTTAACCCTATGGAAGAAGTTATTCTGGGATGGTTTATTTCTTATGGGAGAAGTTATTGAGTGCAATGTCAGTCACAAGTGACATGGGCATTCAACATGATAAAAATAACGCGTGAATGGTGATAACTTTGCCCTTTAAGGATAACTTTGGTCCAGGCCTTAAAAAAAAAAGATGTATGAGATTTGGAGTTACCGTAAAACAGATTTTCCTATAGTAGGAGTAACAAACAAAGCAAGCAAAATTTACCATTTTGTATGATAGCGGCAAATGTGAAAGTATGAATTTTTGAAAGACAAAAAAAAAACCTGAATATAAAAACATAATTCAGATGTAATTCACCCAAGTAATTATCTTTTTTCCATAGAAATTGTGACCAAATTTTAGAAATTGCTTGAATATCATGTGATCTTTCGGAAATGCAGAGTATGAGACTTGGAATTACCGTAAAACAGATTTTCCTATAGCAGGACTAACAAGCAAGCAAGCTTTATAATTTGCTCTGTATTTTCTAAGATAGTGGCAAACGGAAAAATACGCAATTGAAATGAAAAAAAGCTGAATATAAAAAGGTAATTCAGATGTAATACAACCAAGCATTCCATAGAAATTGTAAGCAAAATTCAAAAATTGTTTAGATATCACTTGGTCATTCGAAGTTGCAGAACATGAGATTTGAAGTTGCTGTCAAAGAGATTTTCCTATAGTAGAAGCAACAAAGCAAGCAGTCTTTAATATTTTGTAAGATAGTGGAAAACGTGAAATTATGCATTTTTGAAAGAAAAAAAAAAGAACCTGAATATAAAAAAATAATTCAGATGTAATACACCCAAGTATTTATCATTTTTCCATAGAAATTGTAAGCAAAATTCAGAATTGTTTAAATATCACTTGGTCTTTCGGAATTGCAGAGTGTGAGATTTGGAGTAACGGTAAAACAGATATTGCTATAGCAAAAGTAACGAATCAAACTTTACTATTTTGTAAGATAGCGGCAAACGTGAAAACATCTATTTTTGAATGAAACAAAAAACCTGAATATAAAAACGTAGTTCAGGTGCAATACACGAAGGTACTTAACTTTTTTCCATAGAAATTGTAATCAAATTTTAGAAATTGTTTGAATATCATCTAATCATTCGGAAATGCAGTGTGTGAGATTTGGAGTTACTGTAAAACAGATTTCCCTATAGTACGAGTAACGAAGCAAGCAAGCATTGCTATTTTATAAGGTAGTGGTGGTAAATGGGACAATAAAAATTTGGAAGAAACAAAACCTGAATATAAAAAACATAATTCAGCTGTAATACACCCAAGTTTTCCATACAAATTGTAACCTAATTTCAGAAATTGTTTATATATCACCTGTTCTTTCTGAGTTGCAGAACATGAGACTGACAAAATGACATATAACATAATTACACGACGATTACACGATGGTATTTTGTTATAAATCCTTCAACTGATGGTGCTGCTGTGCTATATTTTACACGGTTTTTTTTAACTAGCTATATCTCAAGAACTAATGCACAGAATTTCATCAAACTTCAGATTTTTTTACACCATAACATAATTAGACGCTTTTTTACTTTTGGCATAAATTGTCCAAGATATGGTGTTGCTGTGCAACGTTTTGCAAATTTTTTGTTATAACTATATCTCAAGAACTAATGGACGAAATTCCATCAAATTTCAGATTCTGTTAGGTCTTGACATAAATAGATACTTATTAGGTTTCAGTATAAATTACCCAACATGAGGCACTACTAAGCTGTTTTTCTCAGAATATTAATTAAATTTTGCGTTTTAGGCTTTTCGGATAGCAGAATCTCATTAGGCTAGGTCAAATGTTACTGTAAAACAAATATTTCTATAGCAATCAAGATTTACTATTTTGCAAGACAGCGTAGTGGTCTGCACTGACCCGGGGCCCGTAAGTAGTAGGAAAACAAGAGTACGGGCTCATGCGGCGGCGGCACTGCGGCACCGTGCCGCCGCCGCACCACGCAGCAACCGTCCCACCGCAGCAAACCGTCCCGCCGCCGGTGCCTCCTGCGGCTGTCCCACCGCCACCACCGTCCCGCCACCATCCCTCCTGCCCCCACCATGCATCCCCCTCTACGAACGCCCCCTAGTGGAAAAAAGGAACATTCTATTATAACAGGATAGGTGAACAACCTTCCCTAATTAAAAATATTATCAATCACATCTCAACTCGGAATCATACTATAAGATGAAGATTAAATTTATGTTTGAATTTTGAAGAACCGTAATTTTAATGAGTATTATTAATTAAGCGAAACAATTAAAATCTCAGTTTTTAACCATTTTATTTAGATTTCTTCAACTACAAGATGAGATTATCAATTTAACACAAGAAAGTTAAACATATATTCGAATTTTGCTTGATAGACATCTTAATGAGTATCGTTAATTAAGTAAAAACAATAGAAAATATCCAGTTGTATAGAAAAATACTGATTTCTTACGATTTTTATCAACTACATGATCAATGTAACGACTTAAAAGTTGAAAGTTAAAGGTACATCCTAGTTTTTCAACTGCTATAACCTTAAAGAGTATCGTTAATTAAGTAAAAACAATTGAAAATATCAAGTTTTATAGAAAAAGACTGATTTCTTACGATTTTTATCACTGGATATTTTCTATTGTTTTTACTTAATTAACGATACTCATTAAGATGTCTATCAAGCAAAATTCGAATATATGTTTAACTTTCTTGTGTTAAATTGATAATCTCATCTTGTAGTTGAAGAAATCTAAATAAAATGGTTAAAAACTGAGATTTTAATTGTTTCGCTTAATTAATAATACTCATTAAAATTACGGTTCTTCAAAATTCAAACATAAATTTAATCTTCATCTTATAGTATGATTCCGAGTTGAGATGTGATTGATAATATTTTTAATTAGGGAAGGTTGTTCACCTATCCTGTTATAATAGAATGTTCCTTTTTTCCACTAGGGGGCGTTCGTAGAGAGGGATGCATGGTGGGGGCAGGAGGGATGGTGGCGGGACGGTGGTGGCGGTGGGACAGCCGCAGGAGGCACCGGCGGCGGGACGGTTTGCTGCGGCGGGACGGTTGCTGCGGCGGGACGGTTGCTGTGTGGTGCGGCGGCGGCACGGTGCCGCAGTGCCGCCGCCGCATGAGCCCGTACTCTTGTTTTCCTACTACTCCCGTACCCAGCCCGACCGTGGGCCGAGCCGGGCCGACGGTCACTCCACGAATTTTCTAACGGGCCGGGCCGCCAAAAAAATTGAACGGGCCAGGCGGGCCGATAAAAAAAATTTCGGGCCTGCCGGCCCATTCTGAAGATTTCAGCAGAAACGATAAAATATGAGCTATTTTCAACGAAAATGGTTTTAACGAGAATATGTATAAATGTGCGTCACGAGCCCTATTAATTTGACAGCATCAATATAAAAATGTACGCTGTAGAGATCGGCATCGGAGAGTTACATTGTGTGTAACCCGTTTTAATATTTTTTTAGCTGACTCATGCAGGACTCTCGGCATCAAGCTTGCATTTATTTTTTCTACATATAGTCTGGCCGGACCGGAATTGCACTTAATTAATCTCAAAATCTGTAGGACAGAAAACATGATTTGTAAAATTATTAACAGGGATAAAAAACTTATGCTAGCTTAATCTTTGGATATATACTTCTTGATGGTTTTTAAATTAATTTCTCAATAATGCGAAAGTTTGACACATTTTCTGATTATTTTAAATTGTAAAAGTATAAAAGTGATAAGCCTAACTATTAAAGGGTTTTGGAATCAAATAGCGTTTTTCATTTTTGGTAAACAAAATACTTGTATAACCATGTTAAGAAATACTAGTTTCTAAAATGATTGCAGGTTTTTCTCCCTTCCCTGGCTATAGCTTCCAGAAATTCTATTCAAAAACGCTAATTTTGAGATTAAAATAGCAAATAAAGCCTTTGTGCAAAAATGTTTAAAGATAGAAAACCAACGATTTTAAATGCACAAATAATGTAAGAAAAGGTAGCAAACAGCCGTTTCGAATCTACTATGGAGATTCTTCATCAGTGCAAAACTCAGCGAGCTAGAAAACGCAAAATTGAGCAGAGAGACAGAGAGGCGCAGGCTTATATACCCGCTACGGAAACGATCCCGCCTAAAGGAGAGCAACCAATGAGAAGAGAGCAGCCTAACAACTGGATGGACAAGTAGCGACATCTACCGGAGAATAAACAAAACAAAACTAAAAAGCGAGAGGAAGATAAAAAAAAAAGGTTTAAATTAAATTAGATTTCCTAGATTTTTCTAGCATTTGGAAATCTTTAATTTAATTTAAACCTTTTTTTTTCTTTTTCTTCCTCTCGCTTTTTAGTTTTGTTTTGTTTATTCTCCGGTAGATGTCGCTACTTGTCCATCCAGTTGTTAGGCTGCTCTCTTCTCATTGGTTGCTCTCCTTTAGGCGGGATCGTTTCCGTAGCAGGTATATAAGCCTGCGCCTCTCTGTCTCTCTGCTCAGTTTTGCGTTTTCTAGCTCGCTGAGTTTTGCACTGATGAAGAATCTCCATAGTAGATTCGAAACGGCTGTTTGCTACCTTTTCTTACATTATTTGTGCATTTATAATCGTTGGTTTTCTATCTTTAAGCTAATTATGAGAGTATTTTATTTGCTTGTAGTATTCTTAAATTGTTTGTATCAAAAAATTGGATAACGCTATTCGATTATATAGTTTCTGATTATAGATACCTGCTAATCTTATGCGTTTCTGAGGGAGAAAAAATGAATTTAGAAATGTATCATAAAGGAGATTCTTTGAATTTAAGAATGAATTTGGATTTAAAATCTTTAATAAAATGATATCGAAATATTTTTATAAATCTTTTATTAAACAGCTTCAAAAGTAACGATGTTTTAAGCTTTCTTTTTTTCTTTTATTCTAAGCGATATTAAATTTTTAATGAATCTCTATACGAATGTTGAAAGCCCAAGAATCTAAGTAATCATTAATGTTGTTAATGTGTATTTTCTGTAAAATATACTGTAAAATCATTCCATAGATATGTATGCAGTATTCTTTAAAAGAATCTTAATTATATGATAAAAATCTGAATTTTTTAGAAATCGTAGAAATTGTAACGGGCCTGGCCTAAAATATAAAAATCTAAACGGGCCGGGGCCGGGCCTGGAAATTCCGGCCCTTGCAGACCTCTAAGATAGCGGCAAACGTGAAAATATGTACAGACAGAAAAAAAAAAAAAACTAGTATAAAAACATAATTCGAATGTAATACATCCAAGTATTTATCTTTTTTCTATAGAAATTGTAACCAAATTTTAGAAATTGTTTAAATATCACCTGGTCTTTCGGGAGTTTCAGCGCATGAGATTTGAACTAACTGTAAAACAGATTTCCCCACAACAAGTGTAACAAAGAGAGCGAACTAACTTTACTATTTTGTAACACAGTGGCAAACGGAAACATGTGCATTTGAAAGAAAGAAAAAAACTGAATATAAAAACGCAATTCAGATGTGATGTACACAAGTATTTATGTTCTTTCCATAAAAATTTTAAGCGAATTTCAGAATTATTTTAAATATCATTTACTTTTGCGTAGTTGAGAGTGAGGATCGAACGCGAAAAATTTTTAAGATCGAAGCTGAATTTCGATAATCTTCCTATTTTCAGCCGAAAATGAAAATGTCCAAAAACTGTTTTAAAAGTAATTTACACATATTTAAACACAAACAATTATTAATTAGTTATATATTTAATTATAAGTGTGTCCCAAGTTGGCTCTCTCTGTTTCTGACCAAAAAAAATTTTTTTTCATATAAAATAAAATAATTCGTCAACTGCACGGAATTATTTTCTAATTATATGAATTTTATCTAATTAAAAAATATTTTAGGTATACATGCCTAGATTTATCTTTTATGATTTTTATAAATGATCATCTGTTACACTAGAACTGTCTAAAAAATATTCAAAATACTTCTGTGGTTTCAAACTAAAAAATTTCTATGACTGTTAAATCTGCAGCTTTTAATGTGCATGTGGGATGCGTCTGCAAAATTTAACCTTATAGGCATAGCTTACTTTATATTTTCAACTCCCGTCTTGAGTCTGTCATAACTTATATTTATAAACAGTGAAGTTCATAGCAGTCAATAATGGGTCATTTAAACAAATACAACTTAAAATCAATGAGTAATGTTGAAAAATTTCCTAAAGAAAAAATGAGATTGCTTTAATGTAGATAGTTTCGATTGAGTTTTGGTCCAGCCGAATTTTCGGTAACACATTCGCCGAAAACTAATTTTCGGTGATATCCAGACATTGGTCAGAAAACGAAAATGAATTTTCGGTTGATCTCGTCGAAAGTAAAGCTGTAAAGTAGGCGTTAATTATTATAAATATACGTAAATTAAGAGAAAGAACAAAACACTTATTTCAGACAGCATTATCTGCAGTTTCGAATCTGAATGACATGCAAGTTTTTAATCTTTTCAGTTTCAACTGATGTTCGTATTAACATTCCGGAAATTAATTTGAATTTCACCGAAACAAAGTTCGCTGTGGAGATATGTATCTCCTGGCATATCTCCAATCTTTTCTTCTCTTCATAATTCTAAAGGATGTACTTTTCTGTTCATTATTCACTGCATTTAAAACAGGAAATAAATTGACTTACTTGGGCTGCAAAAATCTTTGTGATCTTTTTATTCTTTTGCGGAGAGAGCAAGTGCATATAAGCAACGAAAGACAACTCTCGGTTGGGTGTCTTTCATCCCTTTACTCTGAGAATCATTTAGAAATAAATGATGGGGATATTTTGCGGCTCTGGAAGTGCACAACCAATAGATTTCTTTATTAAAAGATGTTTCAGACGATTTTCATTTTACATTTTTTTTCCTCATGGTGTGGTGGCAACAGAGCGGTGAAATGAAAAGGCTTAATTGACTAAACAATTTATGAAGTTTTCTCGTGCGTGTATCATTATTCATGTTTTGTGGTTCGAACTTTTGATTGCGATAAATATATTATCCAAATTTATTTTATAGAAAATGATACATGTTTTAGGTGGAGGGTCATTATAAAAATGTTTGGGTCTTTTTCCGATTATTTTCATAAAATATTAATAAAAAGTTTATAGATTTGGTGAATATAAGAATATAACTAGACCATAGATAGGCAATCCCATTTGCGGAGAGCAAGTGAAAGACTGTTTTGCGTCTCTGGAAGTGTACAATCAATGGACTGTATTCTTTCTTCCGATTCAAGCCTATAAAAATCGTCATTTTACCTATGTGACATCACAGGAATATTGTCTATCGTACCTATTGCATGCCGATGATTACAAAAAATTTTGTTTACTCTTAAAACAATATAAATAGTTTAGCATTTGTTCCATCTAATAATTCATGAAGAAATGCATCCTATTCTACCGTTCGGTTCAAGGCTATAAAAATCACCATTTTACCTTATGTTACGTCACAGGAATACTATTCATAGATTTTTTTTTACTAAAAAGGCGTTTTAAATGATTTTCATTTTTTTTTTCTCATGCTGTGGTGGCAACAGAATGGTGAGATAAAAAGGCTTAATTGACTTAACAAATTATTAAGTTTTCTTGTGCTTGCATTGTTTGTGTATTCTTGTCGTGCATTCATGTATTGTGGTTTGGAATTTTGAGTGCGATAATCACATTTTCAAAACTTATTTTATAGAAAATAATGCATGTTTTAAATCGAAATGTCACTATAAAAAGGTTTGATTCTCTGATTATTTTCATAGAAAATTAATTTAAAAAAAAGTTATCGATTCGAATGAACATCGAGCATAGATGAATAATCCCAATGATATGAAATTGTTTTACTTGTGGTCTCATGCAGACAGGGGTGCCCAGAGAGGGGTTTGGTGACACAAAATGCGTCATACAATTTAGTTTTTTTTTTTGGGGGGGGTAGGAATTTGAGAAAAAGTACATTTTTTGGGGGGGAGGGGATTTTTAAATTCTTAACATTTCCTTTTTTTACTGTTAATAAAAATCTTGATTTTTTTAAAAATATCACTTAAATTTTTTCAACATTGAATTTCCAAAAATGCTCCTGTGTTTTCTTTCTTTAAATTCTAGGTAAGAGCAATAAGCATAGGCGTAACTTGGGCTCTAAGACTAGGGGGGCAAAAGTCTCGAAGAACTTTTCTAGAAAATTACACCCCCCCCCCTTTCCAGTCATAACGCACACAGTTAAATGCTTAAAAATTTTAATTATTTGAAGAAAAAAAATGTTCAACCAAATGCGAAAAAATAAAGAAAAATCCGAATTTAATCATTTCATGTCTTTAAAAAGATATTTTAAAATAATGAATGCACAACCGTACGACTCTTATGTTTAATGCTCTGTTCAACAAGGGAAAAAAAATGTTAAAGCCTTGTAGAAGCCTGCACGGGCCGTAAATTCTGCGTAATGAAGGCGCAATCGAAAGTTATTTTGGCACGATTCGGTGTAAAAATTAAAAGTTTGGCCCGTACAGAAATCAGTGAAAATATGTCAGGTCCGACCCAATCTGGTCCGACTCTACAAAAAATAAAAAAATGGTCTCTACTTAACATGCAATAAACATCCTTTTAAAGAGTATTGCATACTCATTTTTGGGATACATTGGCAGCATATTTTTAAATTACTATGTGCACGACAGACAATACACATTAGCATCAATAACGATTGCAGCAGCACTTCGATTAACAGAGCTTCGATTAATTGAGGTTTCTGTTAACCGAGCCAACAACAGTCTGTTTTTGTGAATGAACCTTGAAAAAGACCACACGTTTTTTTAGTCACTGTTCGGGACTGGCCCAGCAGAATCAGGACTACTTTTTTAACGGGCCAGGCCGGCAGAAAAAAATTGAATGGATATAAAAATTTTAACCAAGGTAATAAAATATGAGCCATTTTCAATGAATATCACTTTTCCGCGATTAAGTATAAATGTGGGTCACGAAACGATGCTAATTTGACAATATCAATACAGAAATGTAACATATCCAGTGTAGAGTTTATCATGTCAAAATGATGAAGCCAATGGAAGCCAGGAATGAAAAGAAACACATTCCAGTCACTCTCTCCCCAAACCTCTGGCAGATTACCTTCTTAAAAAGAGGACGGTCTGCCTGGGATTCAAAAAATGTCCAGTCAAAAACTTCGTAACAATACAAAGATGTCACAAATGTCTCGGTTTTGACCATGTCGCAGTACACTGCGGAAATACACAGAGATGTTCTACATGTGCAGGGGAGCACAATTACAAGGATTGCAAATCAAACCGCGAAGAATGTGCCATGTATATGCTATATAATAGTACCAACAGGAGATGGTTGAGAGCTCAGAAGCCAACAGACCATTCGGCCCATTCTGGACATTGCTGGGTTTACCAAACACTATTACAAGTTAGACAAGTTAGTCTGACAAGTTAGAACTTCAAGAGGGTAAGGTACAGCTAACAAAAGGCTTACAAGTGATAAAGGGATTAGTCTCAATTCACAAGTATGGTGGAAAACCAAAAATATTTAGGACCACTCATGAAGAACAAGACAGGTATCAACGCAGAGATGAACAAAGAAGAAGACATCATGCTTAATAGGACCATATATAATTACAAAAACACACCATCACAAAATGCAACACAAACACAAAAGACATACATTATAAAGCTATTCAGATCAATCTTCACAACAGCAAATGTGCCACAGAAGAATTAGGGAGGTACATAGGAGCCGAAGGAATACATATTGCTATGTTGCAAGATTTCTACCAGAACAAGCAAACAGGAGAAATAGCAGGTATAAATCCAAAATATTGGTCAATAACAAAAACAAAAACTAACAGGTTAGCTATTATAACAAAAATAGGAACAAACCCCATAATGCTATCCGAACAGGAATTCGTATCAGCTATAACCATCGAAAACAATAAAGAAACATTTACAATTATTAACACATACGCTCCCCCCTCAGCTGACTTTTCAATGGTACTATCAGAAATTGAGAATACTCTGAAGTTAGCAAAAGGGGAAATCTTACTAGTGAGAGACTTTAATGCACACTCCCAAGCATGGGGATATAATGATATCGACGACAGAGGCCATAAACTCACAGATTTCATCCTCCTGAATTCAATGTTTGTCCAGAACCCACCAGGTGCCCCCGCCTCCTTTCGCACAATGAGAAATGAAAGAGAAATTAAGGGATGGCCAGACTTAACAACAGCAACTCTTAAACTAGGAGATAAAATTAAAGAATGGGAAGTCAGCGATGATGAATCCCACAGTGATCACAAATTCATAAAATTTAAAATTCAACATGATAATATCAGCCACCATAGACACAGATTAGAAACGAAACACGGAAAACACATAAAATTTGACAAAAACATTAAAAAAATTGGAAACAAATATATTAAAGAGTTAAAACAAGTATCGAATATAGATCAATTAGATAACACTACACTCAGACTTCAAAATGAAAATACAACTGCAGCTTTTAAATGCTATAAAAAAAGATCAATGCCTGATACAACAGCCCCACCATGGTGGACAGATGAAATTAAAATAGCAAGAAATAGAGTTAGGGCCTTCAGGAGAAGATATCAAAAGTAAAAAGACGAAGAATTAAAATCAAAACAGCATATAGAATACAAAAAAGAGCTAACCTTAAAAAATTGGTCCAAAAAACAAAAATCAAAACCTGGAAAAATTCTGTGAGGATGCAACAAACACATACGGCTCCCAATATAAACTAGCCTCTGGCAAAGTTACAAAACATTCTAGACTTGTAAACATTTTATCAGACAAAAAAAAAAAACAGTAACAATAAAAGAAACTCTTAATCACTTCCTAAATAGCCTGTATGTAACAGACCGGACTATAGAACATAAGCTATTACCAGCCCCACCCAGATTTAACGACTCAAACCCACCTGAGATAACTAAACAGGAACTAAAGAGAATAATCAAAAATGCAAAGCAAAACAAGGCTCCAGGTTACGATTACATAGATTATAACTTAATTAAAAGAATACACAATGCATCGCAACAACTTTTACTAACACTATTCAATACATGCCTCAACTTTAACTATTTCCCAAAATCTTTTAAAATAGGCACAGTAGTACTGTTTCACAAAGCGGGTAAAAATCCCAAAGATACAAAAAATTACAGACCAATATGCCTATTACCAGCATTCAGTAAAATATTAGAAAGAATAATCCACGGTAGAATCAACTACCATTTTACAAAACGAAATTTCTGGAGCGACAAACAATACGGATTTAAACAAGGATTTTCAACAGAACATGCACTAGACGAACTTATTAAAAAAATTAAACAGGATAAAGAAGAAAAATATCAAACACTACTAATTTCAATGGATATTAAAGGCGCATTTGACAATATAAGATGGCCAATAATTGCTAAAAACCTGAAACAGTCTCCCTGCCCCACATACTTAATTAATTGGATCATTAGTTTTCTGGAAAATAGATATGTAACTTTAGAAGAAAATGGTATAAAAGTAACAAAACAAACATTTGGCGGCTGCCCACAAGGTAGCTGCCTGGGGCCACTACTGTGGCTTCTAATAGCAGACACAGCACTTAAAAAGCAATGGGATAAAAATGTCAGAATTCAGGCTTTTGCGGACGACTTTATGCTAATTTTAAGAGCAAAAACAAAAGAAGAACTTGTAAGACTTGCAAATAAAATATTAAAAGAATTTAACGAATGTATAACAATTAATTGTTTAACAATAAATTGGGACAAAACAGAAGTATTACACTTAAACAGAGGTCACACAAGAAATCTCCCAACCGAAAACTCATACAAGATAGAGGGCATAGAATTCAATGGTAAAAAGTTAGAGGCCAAAGAACAAATTAAATACTTAGGGGTATTGATACACAAGAATCTTAACTGGCTCCCGCAATGCCAACAACAAACAAAGAAAGTTAGAAAATCATTTTGGATGATGGGGCGAATGGTCTCTAAAGGATGGGGTCTACAACCCAACATAATTAAAATTTGGTATAGGACAGTAGTGGAGAAAACACTGACCTACGCTGCCTCAATATGGGGACACAACTTGAATAGGCGCAGCAAGGAGGTTTTATCTAGCTGCCAAAGGCACTTTGCATTGGCCATAGTCAGGACTTATAGGACAGCCTCAACGGCGGCACTTCAGGTTCTCCCAGGCTTGATTCCAATTCACCTCCAAGTACAATACGAAGCAGCTTACGGCACAATCACGAGATTACGCAGAACAATAAACATACACAACGTTACTATACATCACACAGATTATGCCAAAAAGATCAATCTCTGGAGCAAACATCCAGCAGAAACAGTAGAACCACGGTTAGGATACAATGAAAGAGACATAGCCATATACACAGATGGTTCTAAATTGGAATCAGGTGCTACGGGTTCGGCTTTCGTAGCATACAAAAATGAGCAAAAAATCAAGACATGGTCAATGCCACTAAGAAAGTGCAACAGTGTTTTCCAAGCCGAACTACTGGCCATACTGAAAGCAGCAGAATGGGGTAATACCACAGGTCAGAATTACAGCATACGCTCGGACTGCATGTCAGCCTTACAAGCATTAAGTAAACCATTTAATGTAAATGAAATAATAGATACAATACAACAAACAATAAAAAATTGAAATAATAAATTTAAAATCAGCTGGGTCAAGGCCCACATTGGTATCGAAGGAAACGAGAATGCTGATGCATTAGCCAAACAAGCAGCACTAAACCCTTACAATGCAATCCCTTATCATATAGAGAAACCAATAGCAACACTAAAGAGGATACTTAAAGAGCTAACAATAAAACAATGGCAGTTCTAGTGGGACTACGGGGACAAGGGCAGGCAGACACACAAATACTTCCCTTAAGTCGATAAACACAGATTAGTAAGCTGCAAGCTACTTTCTCAAATCTACACAGGTCATGGCGCCTTTCCAGCATATCTACATAGATTTGCTTTAGTAGAAACACCAGAATGCGAGTGCGGGTTAATAGGTACATGCAAACATTACCTCACAGCTTGCCCACTCACACAAACACTCCACCTGGTCAACATAACACCAAACAACGAGCAACTTTGGCACAAACAGCTAGCCCAAAATAAACACCTACAAGCAAAAGGCAAAGCAGTGATCAGATGGCTTATAAATAACATAGACCTAATTTCGTACTAAATTGTGGCAAAAATAACCAAACCTCTCTCCCCATCCACACATCATTACATGAGTATTACAAAAAATTAAAAAGCAATAAATAGAACCATGTGTTACTCAATCCCGCCACCCCCGAAAAATAGGGGACATTAGAAGACCATTACTTCCACGGAAAAAAAAAATAAATAAGAGAGCATTAAAAGAAGTTTACTATCTCTGCAACAAAACAAAAAAAGGCATTAAAAGAACTTTACTTTTTTTTTTAAACCAAAAAAAGGGCATTAAAAGACCTTCACTTTTTCTGATCCAAAAAAAAAAGGGGGGGGGGGCTTTAAAAGAACTACTTTTTCTGCACCAAATAAAAAAGCACTGTGTGCACAAAAAAAATTTAAAATATAAATAACTGGCATTCAAATGCACCATAAAAATCGATCTATCTGCGCTGTAGTAAAGTGGTAGTCTTTTAGAGATGAACTGATGACCCAAGAGCCCATTCATGAATACAAACGAAGTGATAACAGCCATGATAACAAATTAAATGGATGAACTGATAGCCATCGAGCTTAATATCACAGAAATAAGCAAAAGCCAACGAAGAAAAGTGTAAGTGCTACTTTATGTAGAAACAGACATCTCTTAAAATAATAGACGAACTAAAGGCCGACCAACAGACTCCACCCTATAGCGCACCAAGAAAACGATACCTTACCAGTGAACAAATTGAAAGTATCAACTAATTACTACTATTAGAGAAAATATCAACTGGTAATCCCGATTGTGACTACAACAACCTATACATGTGACATCAACTACCAAGATATGAGAAAATTAAATGGATATAAGACAATTAGGAATATATGGGCAGCGGTGGCCCAGATGGCAGAGCGTCATGCTTATAGACGTAAAGATCGTGGGTTTGAGGCTCACCGCTAGCTAAAAACCCACCATGTACGCTAACGGCACCTGGTGCATGTAAAATCCGTCGTGGATGCAAAGTCCTTCAAGTTACCTGTGAATTACACCTCCGGGGGTGCCTTGTCAGGTGAAGATCTCGTCATCCGATTAAGGCTCTAAATTACGAGTCAAACTCGGGTATCGGTTGTCGTATAGGCAGCTCGTATGAGCTCTGTGGAAGAATTAGCCTTATCCCCTTTCTTTTTATTCCCTTCCAATTACAACATCGTACGAATGAACCCAATCAGATAATTAAAAGTAACCTAGAACAGGCCAGGATAGTAACTAATATTAAATAATAGCGATACAGATACATTCAGGTAGATCTCAGCTTGTGCAATCAAGCGGCTTCTGCCCCGCAGCCAGGTAAAAAAAACTCGTTAAGCTAGGCATATTGCCCGGCAGGCAGGGGCCTGGTCTGCGAATATAATAATAATAATAGCATCAGACAGATGGTGTTTTAGTCCTAGGCTTAGATTTTTCAGCAGACTCTTGCGAGACTGAGTTCAGCCTTGCATTTTTTTTTTCTACATAATTAAGCCAGGCTGGAACTGGACTTTGACTTACTTTGATAATGGATATTCTGATAGAAAGTAGTTCATCAAAAATTCCTTGACATTTCCCTGATTTTTCGCCTAATCTTCCAAATTTCTCTGATTCACAGAATCCTAGAAAGTATTATGACCGTGACAAACTGAAAAAATTCGCAATTTTTTCTATGTATAATTGACGAAATTCGCAAAAATAATTTTCAGCATATATTTAAAAAAATTGAAAATTACAACAAATTTCCTGAAAGGTTACAGCAGAGAGGGTTGGGAGAAAATTAGTCTCCCGATGCTAATTATGCGTTTTTTCTCCCACTTTTTGACGAAAATAATCTTTCTTTCGCTAACCATCGAAAAAATTTGTGTTTTTCCGCAATACTTTTACGAAATTAATGTTTTTCGCGATCTTTTAGCAGAATTTCGTATTTTTCACAATTCTGGAATAAAATTCGCTTATTTACCCCTATCTTTTGACAAAATTTGTATTTTTACCCCGATCCTTTGACAAAATTTGCGTTTTTACCTTGTTCTTTTGATAAAATTCGCGTTTTTTCTGCGACCCTTTGACGAAATTCGCGCTGTTTCGTGATATTAAAAAAAATCTGCATTTTTTCGGCGATGCTGTGACGAAATTTGCATTTTATTCGCGATTCTTTGACAAAATTCGTTTTATTTCACGATCTTTTGACAAAAATTGCACTTTCTCTCTCTCTCTCTCTCTTTTTTTATTTTTTTTTTTTTTTAAACAAAAATTTGCGTTTTTTTCCGCGATTCTTTGACCAAAAAATTTCGCGTTATCTTACAATATTTGACCAAATTTCCGTTATTGTACCAAACTTTTTTGACAAAATTTACGTTTTTCCTCTATCCTTTGACTAAATTTGCTTTTTTCCTCGATCCTTTGACAATGTTTGCTTTTCCTATGTCATAGATTGACAAAATTCTAATTGTTTCGCGATATTCATCAAAATTTACGATTTTTCACGATCCTTTGGCAAAATTTGCGTATTTCTGCCATTTTTTGGACAAAATTCGTTTTTGTTTTCTAGATCTTGTGATGTAATTAGCGTTTTTTCGGAACTTCTTGGGCGAAATTCCCGTTTTTGTCATAATACTTTGACTGAAATCTGCGCTTTTTCCGCAATGCTTTGACGAAATTTACGTTACTTTTGCGATTCTTTGATGAAATTCACCTTACCTTCCGCAATCATTTCACGAATTTCCACTTTTTTCGCAGTCCTAAGAAAAAATTCGTATTTTTTTCGCGATTGTTTGCCGAATTTGAAATTTTTACGATTTGTTGGTGAAAATCGCGTTTCTTCTCTGATCCTTTGAAAAAAAAAAATGTTATTTTTCTATTATTTGATGAAATAAGAGTTTTTTTAGACTTTTTAATGAGATTCGCATTTTTTTGCAATTATTTTGACTAAATTCACGTTTTTTCAGTTATCTTTTGGCGAAATTATCGATTTTTTATGCGAACAATTAACAAATTTGATATTTTTGGCGACGATTTCTCGAAATTTGCGATATTTTACCATGTAGCTTTTTTAAGCCCCAATTTTCGGTCTAATGACCAACTTTTTTTTTTCTGGGGAGGGGGATACCGAAATTTTAAATTCTCGGAAAATTCAGAATAAATCACATAGAAATTCGTAGTTTGTTTTTGTGTTCGATTGATCTATTTTAAACTTAAAGAACTATCAAATTTTTGAAATTTTCAAACACTTTTTATTCTTTGAAAATAAATACTTTTTAATCCAGCATTTTTTTTTTTTTTTTTTTTTTTCCCAGAGCATATGAACCATGAGATCGGTTTCTGTGCATTCGCATGCGCTGAAAAGGAAAAAGATGAAAGTTGTTTCTGATTTTTAATTAATAACTGCTCTACTATTTTTACATTAATAACCTGTACATAGAAAAAACTTTTCTAGACATCTCGCCGCACACACAGAGCGGAAATTTATTTTATTAGTATAGATATGATTTTACGTTTATGATTTTTAAAATGACAAATTCAAAAGAACGTTAAAAAACTATATGATAGTGGATTTTTCCATTTCTCTTTAAAGTAACCTTGGCTACTTAATTTTAATTTTCCGCTCAACATATAAAAAAATATATACTAAATGGGATTTGTTTAATAAACAGAACGTGTTTTTTTATATTTCTGTTTTTAATTACTAACGTCAGTGACGCTCACTGTAGTTCTATGGTTACTGTCAATTATTGCGGTGTGTGACTGATACCTTGAAAAGAGGAATATATATAGTCAGATGTATTCGTATAATCCATGAGGTTAGAAAATGACAATAATGACAGCCTTAGACAAGACATCCACCCTACACACACACAACTCTAAAAGTGAAAAAAGACTCATAGGTTCAGCATTTCTGGAGGAGAAAAAAAGAGCACAAGAAATATTTTTTTTTTTTTTTAATATAGTACGTGGCATTAAAAAGTTGCTAAGATACATGCCGGAAATTATTGAAATGAACGTAAAGATGTTGCTGTTGGGTTATTTGGAATTATCCAGCACTTATTCTAGTTTGCATTCAATATATAGTATCCCATATATGGTTAAATAAAAAAGGAGAAAATCTACTCTCTAAAAAAGAAAAGAAATCGAAATATAAAATTAGCCCTTAACCACAGAATAATGCAAAAAACTGGAGGGGCAAAAGATAAGTCTTGCCCCTGCTCCTGAAAAACTAGGGGGGCGAATTCCCCCCTTCGCCCCCACCAAATTACGCTCATGGCAATAAGAACTCATTGTGCTGTATTCAACTCGCTATCTTTTGTAAATCTTGATTCTTTTAATATCACTTTTAATTTTTTTCAAAATTAATTTTTAGAAATGTTTCTGTGTTTTCTTTCTTTAAACGCTAGATAAGGGCAATAATAACTCAGCTCGCTATCTTTTGAATGTGCAATAGATTATAAGTAGAATATATTTTACAATTGATATTCTGTTTAGGGGGGGGGGGGGGATCGGTGTTAAAGAATGAAGGTTTTTTGTGGGGGGGATTTGCGTTTTGAGTTTGGGGGGGGGGGGGGGGTCACCACTGCATGCAGAAGCTCTAAAAACTGTACATAATATGGATAAATAACTTGTATAAATTGCGTTTCATAAAACAGAATAAATTCGTAAAACAAATTTAGATGCAGTATGTTTTATGCTTTTATTTTATTTTGATCAGATAGATTATTCCTGAAATGCAATGATCTTTTCGTTAATTGCCAAAATGTTGTAACTTACAAATATCCCAACAAAAGATTTGTCATCAATTTACAAATGTTTGATAATAATTTTCCCTCACAAAGTATACAGTCTAAATTATTTCATTTTATGAGTTTATATAACGCGAGTTTACACATTCGCTGCACATCATAGTTTAAAAAAAAATTTTAAGCTATCCTTTTATTGAACTACAAATTATCAACGTACGAAAAGCCATAAATTAGTTTAAACGGCAATGAAACTTTGAAAACAAGATTTTCTTTTAAATTTAGATGAATTGTAACCAATTTCGAAGCTATGTTTCCTGCTTTAAAACTTAGCTATTCATAAAGACATGGGTAGAAAAAATGACGTCAAATAAGAATATCTGCAAGTTCTTTTATAAAACTCCATTCACTTAAGGCAAGAATATATTTCTCAACTTTTTTTTTCGGGATTTATTGTTCAAAAAGGGGCGGGGAATAGTTAAAGGATTTTTTTTTCTTTTATTTATTGCCATCAAAAACAACCTCGAAAGAAAATAAAGTTTCGGAAATTGAACAATAATATAATTTATGCAGGACACTTTGATATAAACTTGCTGCAATATATTTCTAAAATTTTTTTGCTTCAAAATAAATTGCAAAATTTATGTTAAAGCATTAAAAGGCTTTTAATAAAAATTGTAGACAACTTGCGTCCTTTTGTGCCTTTTAATAAAATTTTTATTTATTCTAAAATATTACATAAAAACCACTGCAGTAAAAATATTTATGTACTACATTCAGACATTAATTTTGCCGTTATTTCTTATGTTCATTTTTCATGATAATTAAACTACCATTCTGAAACTTTTTACTATTCATTTTTTTTAGAAAAATACGCTTTATTAAAAAAAAATTCAACAATTCTTCTGGTACACCACAAACTATATATAAAAACTCTAAACCCCTTTCCACAGCGAACAGTGTCAGAAAACCATATTTTCTCTCCATATTTCAGATGATCTATCTCCCGCTTCCACACGAAGAGAGCTAAATATAATGTTTCCAACGGTGACATCTTTCCTCCTGGCTTTATTTTTCTTTCCTCCCTGGCTTTTCGTGAAAAGAGAGAAGAACGTTACAGAAAAGTAGCCAAAAGTCGATTTATAGAGCGCTGTACAAAAGACCAGAGGTGAAAGGATATTTTTCTAACTTTTAAAGAGAAAATTGTATTGGCGGCTGGATTTCAGCCAAGGATACGGTTCTGTTACGCAGGATAAATTTTCTTCAGAAAAATTTTTGTTATCGTCTGCTTGAAAATTCACTCTGAAAATTTTCCTAAGCTATACATCTTAAATTCAGCTGAGTAGGGATAAAAGTTGCTTATCATAAAAATAACTGCGCGAGAAGAAAGAAAACTTTTGCTAAATAGGGCTGAAGTTACGTAGATGCCAATTTTGATTATGATTTTCTTGCGTGAAAGCGGCAATTGTTACAAAATAATGGTTGTAGTTAGTTTGTTTTAAAAACTGTCTTATAACGGTAAGAATTTATATATTTATTTCAACAAACTGCTTACTATTTCTCCTTTGAACGATAAATTCTAAAGTAATGTACTACACAAATTGACACATTTCACATTCAGTTAAGAGCTATTTTTTCAAAAATAATTTTGATACAGTGTATGTTAACAACATTTAAGTTTGGATGATTAGAGATAGTTTTTTCTGCGAATGAATGTTATATACAGTTGGCAAAAAAAGTATTTGTACACTCTAAATTTTTTTATTTTTAAATAAATAAAAACAGATATTTTGTCAAAAATAGTTTTAATACAGTCTGTTTACCGTGCGTTTTAAATTACACAACAGAAAATTTCGATAAAGATGTAAAATAATTTTCTAATAGAAAAAGTTTAAAAATTTCTTGCAAAAAAAGTATTTGTACATTTCTCCATCCTGATATGTACTGTTTTTTTATGGTGTTTACGGTTCAAAGGACTACTTTTACAGAAGCTGTTAATAATTTTGAAGTTCATATTATATTTGTCTGACATTTAATCTAATTTGCTCTTGAAGTATTTGAGTATAGAACCTAATACTAGAGAGGCACCTCTAGATATATGAAATCCTATGATTGAGCATAATAAAAATTTAAATTCGCAACAAGAATTTGTAAAAGCTATTAAATTACCATTTACAACTATTGGATGTATAGTGAGAAACTATGAATAAATTAAAAGAATCGAAATTCAATGAAAACCAGGACATCTTAGCAAACTAACAATGAGGGAAAAAGGGAGTGTTGTTAAAAAAGCTTTAAAAAATCCTGTGCGTTCGGTTCAAAAATTTGCTGGAGACCTTGCGACATCTTCTCGCATCAGAGTAATACCTCAAACAATAAAAAATATTCTTCTCAATGCAGATTTAAAAGGAAGAACCTCAAGGGAAAATCCATTCATCAGCGAAACAAATAGGCGAAAACGCATAGTATTTGCTTTCGCATAGAGAAGTAAATCATTGGATTTTTGGAAAACAGTAATTTTTTCTGATGAGGAAAAATTCGGAATTTTCTTACCATCAAGCATTTGAAAAAAATTGGCGTAAAAATAAAAGTGTTCTAGATCCAAAACGTATACTTCAAACTATGAAGCATGTTGGGGAGAATATTATACTTTTGGGGTGTATAGCTTCTAATGGAGCAGGACATTTAAAATTTTTTGTCAATGGAAGGACAGGTTTAACATACATTGATGTGTCGCGCCGTAATTTATTAAACTGTGCCAAGAAATTATGCATAGAGGAAGCTTTTCACTTTCTGCAGGATAGTGACCAAAGCATACTGCTGTGATCACCAGCACATGCTTACGACAATACTCGAAGATGACTGGTAACTCCTCTAAAATCTCTAGCCTTGAATCCAGTAGAAAATTTGCAGATGCTATTGGATGCAAAAATCCGAAAAAAAAAATATGTATTAGTAAAGAATAGTTTTAAAGAAGCTCTTATTATGTCATGGAATAACATTAACCAGACCACTACAAAAAAGTTGGTGGAATCTATGTCACACTATCTAGAAGTAGTCATAAACGCTAAATGAATTCGCACAAAATATTAATTTGTATCATTTTACTAAATTTTCATTAATTATATTACATTAATATAGTGTACAAATACTTTTTTTGCATTATATTTTTGTATATTTGTTTATTATAATGTAAAAAATCGATTCGTTTAATTTTGTTTCTGCTTCTATAATATTATAATGCATTAAATTAATGTATTACAGTATTTTTTGCTTAAATCTTTTGTTTAATTTCATTATAATTTAAAAAAATGAAGTGTACAAATACTTTTTTTGCCAACTGTAGGTTTTGTTTCTTCCAAAATTCACTTTGAAAATTTCCCAAAGCTATATTTAACTGGGGGATAAAATTTTCTTGTTATAAATAAATGTGCAAAAAAAAAGGGGGGGGAATAGATCATTTTGTTTTATAAGGGTAAGTTACATAGATGTTAATTACGATTATGATTTTCCGGCAGGGAATTCAGAATCGCTTAAAATTTACTATTTCCCGCTAGATTGCTAGAGTACTTTACTTTAAAACTTGACAACTTAAATATAAATATTTATTTATGTATTCTATATTTTTTATTTTACGAATTGCTTCTATTTTTGAACATTATATTTTTAAGATAAGGATCATCTTTACATTAAAAATTGCATCAACTTTGACTTTTAAAACAGTAACACTTTTGACAACATATTCGAGGTTCTCGGTTCAAAATCAGTCAATGAAAAAGAGTAAAATTTATATACTTAGACCTTATTAGGAAAAATAGTTAAAACATTGATGTTGTCACCAGAATAAGTTTTCTGAAGTTTTAAGGGTGTATTCGAAAAAACGCTTTTCCACCTTCAACAGCTCGAAATTTTCCGATACAATTTCAGACATATTTTTAAAAGTACAAACATGGAACTTTCTGAGGGGATTCTTCAAAGGACGTATATGAGGTGCCGTGCGATGTTATTTTGCGCTCAATTCATTAGAATTTGATTTATAAACAATTACCTTATCAGCATGACCTTTTTTTTTTCGTTACTAGAACTCCCGCTTGGGAAAAATCGGTCCAAAATGCCGTTTTTGATTTTTTTTTCCAATATTTTTTGCATTTATCAAAGAATTGACAATCACGGCACCTTGTGCACTTTCCAAATAAGAGATTTTGAAAGTTTGGTGTATTTGAGAGCAAAAATGAATTCAAAAATAAATCGGAAAATAAGCAGTTTGAATCGAAATACACCCTTAAATATTGAAAATCACTTTTTTATGAAAGAATTTTTTTAATGATAATTTTTTTATAACAAAGATGTTTTACTTTAATTTTTCATCCATATCTAACATCATGCCACCAAACCTTTCTTGTGCAGTCCGAAACAACCATTACAACATATTTATAAAAAATAAAAGGTGCATATAAATAAAATATGTAGAATATTCACTATTGTTTTTATAATTTTGTTATGAGGAAAAAATCAATATTGTTATTTACAAACTATAATTTAAAATTAGAACTATCTAAAGGTCAATTGTTTTAATCAAAAGTTCTTTCTACATAGAATCGCACTTGCGTTACATTCGTGTACATTTTTAGATCTTTAACAATAAACAAACATTATTTAAAATTCATTAAATTTACATTTTTATGTTTTGACATTTTAAATATAAAAGGATTTTGTGGTGAGCAAAAATTTGATTTATAAAAGACCTATTTATTATTATTTAATTCCCTAAAACTTTGAAACTCTGCATCATTTTATCTTTAATTTTTTCTAGTTGTTACATTAGCTAACACTAATTATATTACATTAATTTATTAAATTAATGGTTGTATTTAATTTGTTAAATTGCATTGCAATATTGTTTTCTATATTTTTAATTATATTTTTTTAACGTATGTATAATGTGTTTCAGCAGCAGCCTACCTAAAGTTCCAAAATAGATTTGAGGACGCGCAGACAAAATTTGTACATGATCTTTTTAGTGCACATTTTACTCATAACTTTTTTGTACAGGAATCGTATAAAAAATAAAATTTTGTATTTCTTCAAATTTAATCTCCTGAAAATTTTATTCAACTTCATAAAATTCCGCACCCCTTTTTGCGCAACTTTGTAGATGTATAATACACGTCTATAATCAATATAAAGAGAGTAAAAGTTGAGATCGACGTTTTTGAGATACCCTGTATATACACTACATTCAATAAAACCTAAAATAGTTTCGAATAAAGAGAATATTTTATTTACATGTCGTTTACATGATTTTCGTCTTCAAATTTCCCTAAGTATAATTAATTTGTTCAAAATAAAGACCTTAAAAAAATCTAAGCAAATTACAGTGTGTATAATTTTTATTCAGTTTTAAAAAGATAATATTTTATACAAAAACAGTCAACAAATAAGAAATCTTTAATTCCTTTAAAAAATAAAACAGCACTTTATTCTAAAATTCAAAATAGTTTAAAATCTTCCCTATAAAAGTTAATTTTTTTTATTCTAAAAATCTAGACCTTTGTCGATAGTGAAAATAAAAACTTAAGCTCTTAAGCTTGTGAGGTCAGTCAGATCTCAAAATCAAATCTCCAAGCATTAAAAAAACAAACATTGAATGCATTTTTATTTTTAATTTCCCATCAGAAAATCAATATTTAAAATACTTTTTTTAGTACAATCTTCTTAAAGAATGATTTTTACATTTTTCTTTTTGAAAAGTTATTACTAAAATATATTTATACTGTTCGAATTGTTAAAATTTTACGGAAACACACAAAAGATAAAATTAAGAATCTATTTTATAAATATTTTGTCAAACAGAAGTAAAAAACATCCTTTAAGAATATATTTCTTTGACATACTATAAAAGGTGTTAATGTGAACTTTAAAAATGTAGTAGACAAAGTTTTATTAGACTATTTTACATGTTTCGGCTGTATCGAAACTAATAAAAAAAGATATTCTAAAAATTGCAATATGTATAATGTTAATGATTAGAAACGCCATCTTTCAATTTTTCAGGTACTCTCCATTTACGCGCGTTATTAATTTTTCTTTTTACTTGTAAACCTGTTACACAAACATCACCTTATCGAGTTGAAGGCTGAAATTCTAGGGTTAAATAAAACTTAATTCGCATATTAAAATGCAGCTGGTCTGCCAAGTCATACATTGATGGAAAACACCTGCAAACCCGATTTTAGTGCCTGACTGATAGGTTTACCATGTATTTTCCTGCTTCTAGTATTCCATGTTTTCATAAATTTGGGGGTTCAGGAAAACAACGATAAACCTATCGATCAAGCTTTAAAATCGGATTTACTGGTAATTTTCCCAAAACGACTTGGGAGACCAGTTGCATTATAATATGCTAATCTAGTTCAATCTAATACTGTAATTTCAAACGTCAAGTCGAAGATACGATGGTCTATTAGATGTTTATTTGAAAATTTGAATGGTGGCATTTCAAATCATTACATTGCACATCGTGCAATTTCAGGTAATCTTTATTTGTTTTGATAATGTCTCGAGCCGAAACATGTAAACAGTCTAATCAGACTTTTTCTACAATTTTTAAATTTTTTATTTAACACCTCTTAGAAATTAAAAGTACATTATAACAGGGAGTTATAATTTGTTACATATCCTTTGAGAGTAAAATTTTTTTTTAAATATTAGTTTTCTGACGATACATTTAAAAAAAAAATGCATGCATTTGAAAACCTATAAATTTTTCATCTGAGAGGTGAATTTGAAATCAAATTGACCAACAGCCTTAAACTCTTAAAAACAAAAGCATTTTGTAAAAATACATGTAATTCTCTTCTTTCAAGTTTTTTTGCTTAAACAGTTTGCCTCATCTTGTGCATCATAGCAATCAACGTGGCTGTCGCATACTCTGTCAGCCATTAAGCAATTTCCACCACCAACTGCCGCACACTTCCATCCCGGACAAGTAGACAGTGGCAAATCTGCTAAATTTTGATTAATCATTACTTGTTGGATCCAGTCCAAGAAATACACCACTCTCGTATACATTCCGGGAGTACCAGGTCTGGCACAACCTCTTCCGGCACTGATGACTCCTGCAATGTACCAAGAAAGTCCATCTTCCTGAAGGCACATCAACGGACCTCCACTGTCGCCTTGACACGCATCTCTACCGCCTTCCACATAACCGGCACACAACCACTGCTTCAGGTCTTTTTTGCAAGATTCTGTCAGGGGAACATGAACTTCTTGTAGATCTTCAGAATCGTCTTCCATCTCACCCGTATCACCCCACCCTATCGCTGTGCAGTAAGATCCCGAATTCTCTGCCCTTTTAGGGTCGGGTAGACAAATCGGACGCACCCAGAAATCGAATGCAACAGGTTCTGCAATCCTCAACATGACAATATCGAAGTCCAGGGTGACGATGTTGAACTTATGATGGGGCACTACTCTATCAATTCGATAAACTTTTTGGTGTGGAGTGAACGATTTTCTCCTGAGCATGCCCAGTTGCACTTCGTAGTAGGTGCTTTTATAGTTTATGAAGCAGTGAGCTGCGGATATCAGCCAGTTATTGGTTATAAGTGTAGCGCCACAGGCGTAAGAGCCGTTTTTATAGATAGCGGCATGCCAAGGCCAAGCGCCAGGCTCAGAGACTTCGCCACCAACAATTCTGGCCTGACGCCTTTTTTTCGGGAGTAAATGTTTCGGGTTAAATCCGCATCGGACATCATCGCAAGTCATGTAGATGCCTTTTTTGGTCAAACAATTGTTCCATTTTATGAACCTTCCGTTATAATGGTAGATGTACTCTCCGGTATAAAATTGCGGTGAATACTGTAGACTTTTGAGCTCGTGAGTGCTACTTGCCAAAGGATTGGCTGTTATGCTGACACAGGCGAATGATGCCAAGGCGTCTTGCATCTGATCAATGGGATTGGCACAGATAGGGTACCAGGTACCATGTTTATTGCGAAGCAGGAACCCAGTCTTTGAAGCAGTTTTCACACTCGTTGAGTCCACTGGATCTTCACTGATTGCATCGGCGAAAGTGGAATTAGCCGAAAGTCTAAAAGAAGAAAGATTAATTTTTGTAAGCATTTTTGTAATCCCTTCGGAATAGAAGGCCGTACAACGACATTCAATTTAATACTATTGTTACTACTGAATTGTAAAACAAACTCCTAGCTATTCAATCTCAAAAATCATACGGTTAATCAAGAATAAAAAAAAGGGTGCATCCTATACGAAACGCATACATGACATTCGTCCCAAAAAGGTTAAATTTCTTACATTCTTTACAAAGCATTTTACGTCAGTCATTTTCAATTAGCTATTCACGAAATATTAAAGCTAAACCAATAAAATTTAAGACATATCTTTAGATAAAAAATCTGTCGTATTTTAAACAGTACAAATATTTAAAATAAGTTTAATACTAATTCGTATCAATAATCTTTTTTGGGGGGCAGTTTTAATGCAGGTGTAGTCAAATGAATCAACATTTTTATGGAATTTTATGTTTAAAAACTAGCATCTACATACTAGAATATTAGAAATTATAAAAACTAGCATCTACATACTAGAATATTATAAAATTGCATACCTATACCATCCAAAACGAATACGGAGCTAACTGCTTCGCGTTTCATATGTTTATCGGTATAGGGCCATTTTTTCGTATAATGCTGCATGAAAGTTATCTTTTTAAAACGATAGTAAAAAAATAACTTCTGAGAGACAAGACATCTAAAATATAGATAAATCTCATTCCTAACGTAAATAAATTGCTTAAAAAAATTTACTTTTATACTTCCTGATATCACTGGCAAACAGTGCGAATTTCGTTCCAGGGCAGGAAATAAAATCAAATAAGATCTTTGATGTCATTCTCCCATGATCCAATGAAATCCGTTATTAGGTTTGAGAAGCGAAGTTTAAGACAACTCAACTTGCGTTTTGTTTCTTGAAATAAAAAGAACTAAACTGCAAAACCACTGTTTTTTAAAATGGCTGTAAATTATCGGCAAAAATAAATTTGAAAGGTTTTTTTTTTTTTTGGCCCTGTACATAAACTTGAAAGCTAAGACAATTTAACTAAACAAGAAATACTTGTGAAGTTTAGATATAAAATAGAAAACGATTTATTTTTATTTTGTTACTTAATTACGTTAAAAGTCTTAATTTAAAACGTTTTGTGCTCATTTTACTCTTCTAAATTTTGAATTTTTTTAGAAACCGTTCTAGGCGAACATTTATATCTTAAATGTAACCAAGTTTCTAGCCCTTCAGTTTTACAAAAATCACAATCTTAGAACGTTTTTGCACCTACATACTCTCTGTGATAGTGATATCGGCATATGCTGGAGCAAAGACAGTCATCATTTTGTTATTATTTTCAAAATATATTTAGTACCTCAACAGATTACTCCTACCCCCTTCAAAGAAAACAATAAAGAATACTGCCCAGTTAAACTGATGGCATTGAGCTCACAGGCTACAAATACTAATTGTACATTAAAGCCTTATATTTTCAAGGGTTAATTCCGTTCGAAAAAAAATTAAGAAGGGGAAACAGCTCTCCCCTTTCCTCTTTTTTTATACTTAATCATTGAACCTCCTGAACTATCAAAGACATGCTTTATCATATAAAAAATCTATATCCAAAATTCAGAGCAAATGAGATAATTCTTAATAAAAACCCATTTAGAATTTATATAATTTAAAAGGAGTTATCCCCCTCTTTTATACTTAACCATTAAACTTCCAAAACTATTCAGAGATTTGAACGAAATCTGAAATTTCTGCTTGAAAAACCCATTTATATAAATTAAGGGGGGGGGGCATTAGAACCCCTGTTCCCCCTATTTATACTTATTCAATGAATATCTAATAACAGTCACGGAATCGCCTCATCAAAATGATCCTAATCTAAATTTTGAACGAAAACTTAATTCTGCATGAAAATCCTATTTATATCAACTAAGGGGAGGGGCATGAGCCCTCCGCTACCCCTCTGATACATATCGAATGATCTCCAAAAACTAAATCAGGGAAGCGCCTTGTCAGGATATACCTACATACAAAAGTTCAAGTGGATCGGATATTTTTATCATGAGTTATCGCGTTACGCCGCCACGAACATACATACAGAACGGACGGGTACATAAGCTCTCAGGCTATGATAGCCTGTGAGCTAAAAACTAATGTTGCTTCTTTATAATACTGGTATTATAAAGCCAGGCGGTTGTAAAAACCATCACACCATCGAGTTCGCGGTTGAAATTCCAGGGTAAGTTAAAACTCGATTTGCATATTAGAATTCAACTGATCTATCAAGCCATATCTTAGTGGAAAATATTTGAAAACCTGATTTTAGTGGTTAACTGGCAGCTTTACTATTGTGTTTTCCTGCTCCCAGTCCTCCATGTTTTCATACTTTTGGGTATAGGAAAACAATGATATACTTACCGATCAACCACTAAAATAGGACATTCAGATGGTTTCTACCGAGATATGACTTGGCAGACCTACTGCATTTTAATTTTCTAATCGAGTTCTGTCTAACCCTGAAATTTCAGCCGAGAATTCGATGAGATAACGGTCTGTGCAGCCGCTACACTGTCTACATAAATTATCCCAAATTTAGATTTTTATTTTATTTTGTAAATATTGACAACCATATTCATGTATATACTCACTTGAAGCAGAAATTTTCATCCATAAAATTATCACAGTCTACATTGGAGTCGCAAACCATTTTCCGAGGAATGCATTTCCCATCTCCGCAATTGAAGTATTTTTCGGGACAGTACGAGCAAAAGCTTTCATCGCTCTCATCAAAACAGTCTGGGTACTTGTCGCAGAACTTCGACGGCGGCATTCTAAAAGCACATACGCAATTCACCTCGTCCTCAGCTTTCGGACAATCCACGAATCCGTCGCAACGTTTCTCAAGCTTCAAGCACATTCTTGAGGAATTGCAAGCAAACTGGAATCTGGGACATGAGAAGGTGACGTTAGCAGAGAATGTCCTTCCGCCGAAAGGAGGAGATATAGTGACGCCATTTTCGTGTTGGACGAGCTCGGCCGCCGTGTTGTTAAGAGTTTGGCCTCGAGTTCTGGTAATGGAAATCAAATAAATGAGGATAGTCATGCCGCCAATTAACAGCGACATGCTGATGGCTACTATGAGCTGCCGATAGGTGATGCACGTACCACCGCAATGACGATTTAAATTCATTGGACGTCACACAGCATCAGGAGAATACGTCAAAAATTTCGCCGATGTATTCTGAAACAAGGAAATGGTTATTATTCATCTAAATAATGAAAAATTAAGTATTTTTGTTTAACATAAAATATATATGCAAAATTCTAGTCTATAATAATATAATATGCATGATTAATGCCTGATATATCCTTTACTAAGAGCATTCAGTCGTAGTATTAGCAGTCATGGGTGGCACACGGGGGTAAAGCAAAAAATGAATTACTTGGAAAATTTCCTATTCATATCAAACATAGACGACATCTTTTTTAAACAAATTTATTTGTGCTTCACATCACAGTAAAATTTGGTTTAAAATTAGTACTAAAGTAATATGCTGCCATAGTAAAACAGAAAGACTATATTACAAGAATAGAACTTCATCTATTAAAGGCTAATTTCACCAGATTACAGGGTTCTGTTTAACACTCGAAAAAATGTAGAATCTGCTTCAAATCAAAGTAATGTCGTTAGATATATCAAACTGCGCACGAATACAGGATTTTACAACAACATTTTGCGTTGCCAATTAACTTTAACTCTCAGTCCATCGGATGAATATCTTTACGCAATCAAGCCTGAGCGACGCTTCACAAGGAATTGTGCGTAATCGCTAATCGAATGATTTTTTAAGACGTAAATAAAAGATATTAGAAACAAAAAACAAATAAAGTAATGGGGTTTTAGGAAAAATGTTTTTATCAGATTAAAGTTTTTTAAAATAAGAAAAAGAATGCGTAGATTAAAGATATGGAATTAAAATTATAATAAATATGTTAAGATATTACAGTGAAACTCCAATCTATCGTTCCCGCATACATCGTTTTCCCGCCTTGATCGTTTTATTTCTTCGTTCCCTGCACAAATTACATTTAAATAATGTTAACGAAACCCGCAAGCATCGTTCTTCGAAAAATCGTTTTCCCGCATTCATCGTTGAAAAAAATTTCCTCTTCTCCGAAATGAAACTGGAATTACTTATTTTATCCTCAAATAACTCATTTGTGCTGTTTGTGTTGATAGTGGCGACAATAATGCAGATTAAGAATGGTTGTATATAGAAGAGGATGCGGTTAAGTTTCCATTGATCAAGATGTTGCGACATGTGGCGTCTTAAACATAGGAAAAATGCGTGGTAATGAAAAATATGAAAAAAAATAGTGAAGTAGCAAATGATAACGTTCTTGTTGAGGAAGCTCAGCCACCCGTGCCATGTCTATCTGATTGCAATAACGGCATTTGAAACTGTATGCACTTTTATGCATGCATATATCAAATTGCAGAAAATGACAAAAAAAATTGTATATCTTGAAAATTTATTTTGATTTTTAAAAAAATGAACGAAAACCCAAATAAAATTATTGATACAGTGAAACCCCGATCTATCGTTCCCGCATCCATCATTTTCCCGCATTCATCGTTTTATTTCCACGGTCCCTGCACAAGTTATACTTAAATAATGTTAACGAAACCCGCATCCACCGTTCTTCTAAAAATAGTTTCCCGCATTCATCGTTGTAAAAAAAATTCTCACCGAAATGAAAGTCATGCTTATCCATACGACATACAAACTGGAATTACTTCCTTTATCCTAAAATAACTCATTTGTACTGTTTGTGTTGATGATGGCGACAATAATGCAGACGAAGAATTTATAAAGCAGAGGATGAAATTATGTTTTCATTGATATTACGACATCTGGTGTTCCAAATGTAGGAGGAATGTGTGATAATGCAAAAAATGAAAATAATGGCGAAGAAGCAGAGGATAAGATTCTTGCTGATGAAGCTGAGCTATTATTGCCAAGTCTGTCTGGTGCTATTACGGCTTTTTAAACTGTATGAACTTTTATATATGCACATGAAATTACAGAAAATGACCAGAAAAATGTTGTATATCTTGAAAAAAAAATTTTTGATTTAAACAAAATTAACGAATAACCAAACAAAGTTATTGATTTTTTGAAACAATTTTGAATGTCAATTTTCTATAACTTATTTATTTTATCTATTTATTTCTTTTACAGTTTAGTAAGCAACAAATTAGTATTTATCAGTATACTGTATCCACTGCATGCATTAGTATGCATAAACATTGTGTTTTTTCGTGTTTTGAAGTTAACCCGTATTCATCGTTTTCCCGCATTCATCGTTTTTTTCTCCGCACGCCTTGAAAAACGATGGATCGAGGTTCTACTATATTTAAAAATAAATATCGATTTTCTATAACTTCTATTTATTTTTTTACAGTTAAGTAAGCAATAAATTAGTATTTATTAATATACTATATACAGTGCATGCATTAGTAATGCATAAACATTGTGTTTTTTCGTGTTTTGAAGTTAATCCGCATTCATCGTTTTTTCCCGTTCCCCTTGAAAAACGATGGATCGAGGCTCTACTGGTATTAAAAGACAGGGTAAAACTTACAAGGAAGGTCTCTATTGGGGGCATACCCAGAATTTTTTGAAAAAAATACGAATTAAACTACTCATGTAGGTAATAAAGGATCAGTGAAAATTAGCGGCGGAATTACATTATTAAATATGTAAAAAAATAAAATAGTTTGGAATAATTGGCGTGAAAAGCTGAAAGCGACGCGGGATTTGGCAAGCAGGGCATTTCCTCGCCAAAAGCAGACGATTTTAACGAAATCTGAAAATTGATTTTAATTGACTTCACTATTAAAAATCTGCAGCATTTACTGCAACGTCACTCCACTACTTTTATAGAATATCTCTCTTCTGACCAATGAGAATGCTCCATAGCATGGCGAATTGACCGTGTCATACACTGTTAAAAATCTGCTGCATTTTGTTGCAACGCACTCCACCGCTTGTATATAATATCTCTATTTCAACCAATGAGAAAGCTCCATTTCACGGCCAAGTAACTGTTTTCTATACAAGCAAGGGAGTGCGTTGCAACAAAATGCAGCAGATTTTAACAGTGTATTTTTCAATTTGGAACAATTTTAATCAATTTAAATTGTGTTTTAAATGATAAAATATATTAATTTCATTTTGTTATTAGTACATATAAACGTATATGACAAAATTACACTTAAAGTAAAGTAAAAATGAAAAACTAAAATTACTTAAACTACACTTATTTAAATAAATTGAACATAGAAAGTTTTTTTCTTTAAAAAGTATTCGAAGCGTAAAAGCGTATTTTTCAAAATTTCGTTTTTTCGCCAACCGGAGATAAACCGCCAAATAAACGAAATTTTTATTATTTTTTTACGGACGTTATAAGGAGTTTCCGCCGAAATTTTTTTTTATAAACATATATAACTATATGAGAAGAACATTCTGTAATTTTTTCAGATTTTTCTGAGTATGCCCGTATGGAGACCTTCCTTGTTAGATACAAGAATTTGGAAATAATGGCAAAAAAAATTTATTATTACTTATATATGATTCAAACATATTATTTCGAATAATTCATGTTTAGTGGAAGATTAAGCTGTCAAGACAAACTTTTAATTTGATAAAATGCATAAATATTATTAACTTATTTTTTATTTACTTTGTAGGTTTTATATAATATTTAAAGTAGATTCGAAAAACCTCATATTAATTTCAAAGTAAAAGAAGAATGCCGTAATTTAAATCAGGCGCGGGTCAGACCGCCTATAATTGATAAAGGTTTAAAACAGCCGTAAAACAGCCACACAGAGTTGCTTGGTGAATCTAAAATTGTTTCAAAACACTAGAGATTTTGAAACATAATAAACTTGGTCTTAAAATCTAACAAATCAAAATTTCTTACGATGCGTATTCATTGGATATTAGAAAATAAACTAATTCTAACTTATGTGTAGGATTTGGGTAATGATGAATGTGTTTCTGTTAGTTATTTATATATTTTTATCTCTCTCTCGTATCTATATGATGCGTATTGACTAATGGTGTAACAGGTTGTACACAATTTTTAATGCTGTAACGGGTTAAAAACCTTAATAATGGCCAATACTGTAAAGCAAGGCTGCCCAACATGGCGCCCGCGGGTGCCGTGGTGCCTTTGGAGGTTTCCGTGCCACCCTTTCATATGTCATTAACTTTTTGTGGGGATAAAAGATAGATTTAAAAAAATGCTTTTTTCAGAAAATAAATAATGTTTGCATAACATATTTTTAATTGTTATTAAAAGGCTTCTGGCTCTTTCCCTAAAATTCTTTATGTAGCGCTTACTCCCTTATTCTCCCACCCTTTTTCATAAACTCTAAATTTACTATTTTATATTATTTTTTCAAATTGTTTTTACATAGAATTTATGAATTGTAGAGGCTTTATGTGTATCATAATAAATTAGATTTCCTACGTATAAGACTTGTGTGACATATAAGACGAAAATGTGAATAGCACAAGAGCAAACCTTCAACATTTCCGAATAGTGAATGCTCGCTACATTTATCAGAAAAAATTAAATAAGTTTCTTTAAATAAGGCGACGATAAATATACAAAAAGACTGGTGGACATTAGCTCTTCTTATAATCACACTCTGCCTTCGACAACAGTGACATAAGGTTGCTATCTTATTTAAGTCATTTTAATAATAGAGCCCTTCATTGTAACTAGTTAAGAGTCACCCTTGGTTGGACAGGCCTGCTGTAAAGTATTAATCTAGATGAAAAATTAAATTACTCTTTTTTTCGACCAAATTTCTCTCTATAGATACATTTCATAACTTTATCGAAAAGGAAACCAACTTCCTCCAAATCATTAAGAGTAAATGCCTTTTAAAAGACGAAATCATTATATTTCATCACATCTTCAAAATTAAACTCATTTAGCATCAAATTTCCATCAAAATGAGAGTCGTTAATGGTAAACACTTTTAATAGCTTTGATAATATTTACTTTGCAGAATAAAAGGCCAAATTAGAATAATTGTCATATTTCAGTTACAGCTTACAGCAGCAGCAATTTATGTTGGTTTATCTATTTCAAGTTATTTTTAGATGAAAGTCAGAATATTTTCTTTCAATTAAATTTTCGAGCGATTAGATCAGTTATACTGGGTCATTTTAAATTAATGGTGCAAACTTTAAGGGGCGTATCAAGACAGGAAACTAAGGGTCCCAAACGTTTTCCGAAGGAGATATTCGCCATTAAATTTTAAGATCCAAAATTTCAAATGATTATAAAAAAACGGAAAAACTGATCGATTCGTTCTCGGTTTTCACTAAAACTTTTTTTTTTATATCAGCATTTTCTTGAAAATAAAATTTAAAGTTAAAAAATATAAAATGTCGTTACAAATTTCTGGCGAGAATCTAGATTAAAATATGTAGGATAAGATATATACCTCCACCCCTCAAGGGGTTAAACTATAAAAAAGTATTGGTGTGCGAGACCACTAACATCAGTTAATGATTGAAACTATGGAAGTGTTCTCTTAATTTTGCACATCCATTTTAATATTTGAAAAGAATTTTTTATTACATAGGATAATTGAGGCCGATTTCTAACGTTGTTAGGTTTTTACATTGACGATAATGGATGTAGATTATTAAAAGTCACTTTCACTTATAAAGCCAATTCTAAAAGTTGCCTTATTAACCCTTTATCTACCGAGGTACTTATAAGTGCCATTAAAATAACTAATTATAAAATTCTTTTAATATGGCAGTTAGTTGTAATACTGTTTAAAATAGTTACAAATACATTACCTTGTCCCAAAAGCATTATTGGTTACACAAAACAAAAATATTTTTAAAAGGATGATTTCTTTTGCCTTTGCATCTTTCCAGCTTTCTTGGCACAGAGAGGGGGGATGGGGATTTTTCAATTCGGAAATACAGTCGAGTGTCTATATAACGAAATCCACCGTTCCAGTAAAAAACTCGTTATATAGAGAAATTCGATGTATAGAGAATGAATGTTAAAAATCGTATTTAATGTGTGAAATTTGAACAAATATTTTTTATCTTTTGAATTAAGAATTTGAAATGTTTAAAAATAAATATTAACCTAATATTTTATTTCTTAATTATTTAAGCTGTTTCAAAATAGAGAACAGACATTTATTCGAAAGCTTAATGAAAATCAAATAAGGAAGACTTGCATTAATTTCCGACGAAGAAATCTGTAATTTTTTGTTGTTCCGATTTTAAAATTGTTACACTCTCAAAAAAAGGCTCAAATTTTAGCAAGGAATGAAAAATTGTAGTTAACATTTCCCTCCATTTGAAAGCATCTCTTATGTGTCTCTCATTGATTCCTCTCTTACATGTGTATCAATCCAATTGACACTGTTTTGAGAAGGATGTGGAAAGGTTGTGATGAATTCGTTGGATTTAAAGAACAAGGAGAGAAGTTTATATATAACTCAGCATTGATGATAAATAAAAAATGCGTGATGGAAAATTGATTCCATACGATTTCGAAACTTTGTATAAATTAAGACCAATTTATGAAAAAATTCGTTATATGGAGACAGATATTTCGCTATATAGAGACTGTTTTTAACGTAATCATGCGAAAAGGGGACCGTTTCTACTAAAAATTCGTTATATAGAGAAATTCGATGGAGTTTCGTTATAGAGAGACTCGACTGTATTTCTATATTTATGTTGTAAGAACATCCTATTTGTACATTTTAGAATTCTACAAAATACTAAGAAAATAATTAAATATAAAAGATTTGAGTGGGGTTATAAAATTTGCACAAAATCCCTGTAAATTCAAATTTAATTAATCCTTCTAAATCCTTCAAATATTTATAAAATGATTATGTAAATCTCTTAATTTAGTTTAAACAATTTACGTAAAATACTTTAGAATGTAAAATTTTCATGAATTCATAATGCGGTAGATTAAAGGGTTAAAAGTACTGCAACCAAAACCGAAACATAAAAAACACACAATGTAAGACAATGATCCACCTTATACAATAAATCATTTAAAAATGATTAAAATGGAAGCGAGAAATTTTAAAGTGCTTTCATAGGTTTAACATTACCTTGAAAATTTCTTCGTGTGACTAGTATCTTAAGGGTGTATTTCGATTCAAACTGCTTATTTTCCGATTTATTTTTGAATTCATTTTTGCTCTCAAATGCACCAAACTTTCAAAATCTCTTATTTGGAAAATACACAAGGTGCCGTGATTATCGATTCTTTGATGAATGCAGAAAATATTGCAAAAAAAGCAATCAAAAACGGCATTTCGTACCGATTTTTCCCAAGCGCGAGATCTGGGAACGGGAAAAAGGGTCATACTGATAAGGTAATTGTTTATAACTCAAATTCTAATGAATTGAGCGTAAAAAGACATGACACGGCACCTCATACGTGCCATCAAGAATCCCATCAGAAAGTTTCACGTTTCTACTTTTAAAAATGTGTCTGAAATTGTATCGGGAAATTTCGAGCTGTTGAAGGTGGAAAAGCGTTTTTTCGAATACACCCTTAAAAATTAATGCAATAAAACCGCATTAAAAATTGATTTATTTATTTTTATTTTTTTTTTTTTTTTGGGGGGGGGGTTATAAATATTACTATGATAGGTATTGCCAAACACCTTTTGACAGAGAAGCAGGGGGTAGAGGGGAAGGAACAAAAAAGGAATAAAACCTAGAAGAAAAAACTTAAAACCTTCCATTTGCCCAGTGCCCGAAATAGTTATGATCAAAACCTATGTGCATTCACGAATATATATTCTCTTATATTGTGCACAAACACACTGGCATCTTTCTTAGCACCATCTCTCTCTCTGCCCTTAAGGCCCCTGTCCTCGCTCGAGGAAACGCTCGCGAGCTATTGCTATTTCTATGGGGAAGCATTTTTCTAATAACTCTCGCATTTTGACAGTTTTGAATTTTTTTTTTTTTTTTTTTTTTTTTTTGCATTGGATAGCAGAGGTGCATGCCGACAGCGCACCTTTTTTACTTTTTCGATTTTGGTTGCAGATATTTTTTTTAAAAGGACTTTCAGTTTCGAAACCGGTTTTGAAAGTGAAACTAACTTTGTAAAAAATATCTGCAACCAAAATCTAAAAAGTAAAAAAGGTGCGCTGTCAGCATGCACCTCAGCTATCCAATGAAAAAAGAAATATTCAAAAATATCAAAATGCGAGAGAGTTATTAGAAAAATGCTTCCCCATAGGAATAGCATTAGCTCGCGAGCGTTTCCTCGAGCGAGGACAGGGACCTTAACCTTTTCTCAGCTTTCAAACTTCTGTGCATTTCACATCTTAATGAGCCATTGATACAAAATAAATTTTTCATTTAAGATCATTAGCAAGCGCCGTTAAGCGTCGAGGATGTTTTTAACGAAGAGCTTCAATTATTTTTCCAGCAGTTCATTCTTTTCCCTCCCCCCTTTCTTTTGACTATGAAAATCGTTCTTTTATAAGTTAATTGTCCATTATTAAAAAATTGGCTGAAAATTCCTTTAAACTGTTGTATAATTTTGTTTGTATAGGTGGCAATTATGTGAAAATGCGTTATCCGATCTGAGTTCCGAAGTCTAATGCTTAAAAACTGATGATTGAACTCATTACAAATTTTATCGCGGTAAAACAAATTTTAAGTATTGATTGATTTAATTTTTTAGGAATCTACAGATAACTTCAATCTTCCTTTAGTAGTCAGAAATAGATAAATACATCGAAAAACAAAATATTTTTCAAATTATTATGAGAATGAATTATTCGAAAAGAATGCTATGTATACGTTTGTGCTTAAAAATAGAATTATTTCCCTATTGCAGTTATTAAATTCTATTGCAGTAAAACAATTATTCTATTTTTTTTAAATTTTCAAGATAGTTTTTCTCTCTCCCTGTAGTAGAAACAAGTAAAACACTCTGAATTTTTTTTTAAATAAAACTGTAGCATGATGCTCTTAGATAAGCTTCAATCATGTTATCTGAGCGGAACTCAATAAAAATTATCCATAGAAACTAAAGATCGAATTTATGCCAATTTTATTGCAGTAAAATAGTTTCTAAATATTGATTCTTTTAATTGCAGCATGATTTTGTTTATATAAGTTTCAATTACGTTGGAATGCTATCCGAGCTGAATACAACAAGGGATAAGTTTATACATAAGACTGAAGAAGATCGAATCCAAACTTTCTTGCAGTAAAACAATCTAAAAATTGATTCTTTTAATTGCAAAAGGGGTTTTTTTCGGGGGGGGGGGTTATAATATTAAATTATATCAGAAAATATTTTTCGAGCTGAATTCAGACAAGAATTTTGGGTACGTTTATGCGTAAAGACAAATCGAACTTAAAATCTATTTTACAGTGATAAAATTTGAAATAAGTATTATCAGGACCTATACGCACACACGTATATACATTCTCTTCTATCGTACACAAACACACTGTACGATAGCAAAACAATATACGATAGCAAACACACTGTTCTTAGCACCATCTCTCTCTCTCTCTCTGCCCTTAACCTTTTCTGAGCCTGCTAACTTCTATGCATTTCACATCTTAATGAGCCATTGATACGAAATCAATTTTTCATTTAAGATCATTAGCAAGGGTCGTTAAGCGTCGAGGATGTTTTTAAAAAAGAAGCTTAAATTCATTAATTATTTTTCCAGCAGTTTTCCCTCCGCCCTTCCTTTTGTCCATGAAAATCACTCTTCTATAAGTTAATTGTCCATTAATAAAAAAATTCGCTGAAAATTTCTCTAAACTGTCGTATAATTTTGTTTGTATAGGCTTCAATTATGTGAGAATGCGTTATCCGATCTGAATTCCGAAAATTTTGAATAAGTCTAGTGCATAAAAACTGATGACTGAACTCATTACAAATTTTATCACGGTAAAAAGATTTTAAATACCGATAAATTTAATTTTTGGAGGGATCAACAGATAACTTTCGTCTTCCTATAATAGTCAAAAATAGATAAATAAATTCATCGAAAAAAAAAGTGTTCTCAAATTATTTATAGCATAATTTTGTTTATATATAAAATTAAGCACGTCAGAATGAATTATTTGAGAAGACTTTTGTGTATACGTTTGCGCTTAAAAATTGAAGACTGAACTTATTAAAAATTTTATTGCAGTAAAACAATTACTTCAATTTCTTTACTGAACTAACTGTCTTGAAAATTTTAGTTTAAATAGTATTTTTTTTTTTTTTCTAGATAGTTCATTCTCCCCTCTCCTCGCCTTTCCTTTTGTCTATGAAAGTTATTTTTCTATAAGTTAATTGTCCATTATTAAAAAAATTGGTTGAAAATTCCTTTAAACTGTTGTATAATTTTGTTTGTATAGGTGGCAATTATGTGAAAATGCGTTATCCGATCTGAGTTCCGAAGTCTAATGCTTAAAAACTGATGATTGAACTCATTACAAATTTTATCGCGGTAAAACAAAAATTTTAAGTATTGATTGATTTAATTTTTTAGGAATCTACAGATAACTTCAGTCTTCCAATAGTAGTCAGAAATAGATAAATACATCGAAAAACAAAATATTTTTCAAATTATTATGAGAATGAATTATTCGAAAAGAATGCTATGTATACGTTTGCGCTTAAAAATAGAATTATTTCCTTGTTGCAGTTATTAAATTCTATTGCAGTAAAACAATTATTCTATTTCTTTAAAATTTTCAAGGTAGTTTTTTTCTCTCTCACTGTAGTAGAAAAAAGTAAAACACTCTGAATTTTTTTTGTAATAAAACTGTAGCATGATGCTCTTAGATAAGCTTCAATCATGTTTTCTGAGCGGAACTAAAAAAAAAAAAAAAAAAAAAAAAAAAAAAAATTATCCATAGAAACTAAAGATCGAATTTATGCCAATTTTATTGCAGTAAAATAGTTTCTAAATATTGATTCTTTTAATTGCAGCATGATTTTGTTTATATAAGTTTCAATTACGTTGGAATGCTATCCGAGCTGAATACAACAAGGGATTATACATAAGACTGATTAAGATCGAATCCAAACTTTCTTGCAGTAAAACGATCTAAAAATTGATTCTTTTAATTGCAACAGGGGGTTTTTTCGGAAGGGGGGGATTATAATATTAAATTATATCAGAAAATATTTTTCAAGCTGAAATCAGACAAGAATTTTGGGTACGTTTATGCGTAAAGACAAATCGAACTTAAAATCTATTTTACAGTGATAAAATTTGAAATAAGTATTATCTGGACCTATACGCACACACGTATATCCATTCTCTTCTATCGTACACAAACACACTGTACGATAGCAAAACAATATACGATAGCAAACACACTGTTCTTAGCACCATCTCTCTCTCTCTGCCCTTAACCTTTTCTGAGCTTGCTAACTTCTATGCATTTCACATCTTAATGAGCCATTGATACGAAATCAATTTTTCATTTAAGATCATTAGCAAGGGTCGTTAAGCGTCGAGGATGTTTTTAAAAAAGAAGCTTAAATTCATTAATTATTTTTCCAGCAGTTTTCCCTCCGCCCTTCCTTTTGTCCATGAAAATCACTCTTCTATAAGTTAATTGTCCATTAATAAAAAAATTCGCTGAAAATTTCTCTAAACTGTCGTATAATTTTGTTTGTATATGCTTCAATTATGTGAGAATGCGTTATCCGATCTGAATTCCGAAAATTTTGAATAAGTCTAGTGCATAAAAACTGATGACAGAACTCATAAATTTTATCGCGGTAAAAAGATTTTAAATACTGATAAATTTAATTTTTGGAGGGATCAACAGATAACTTTCGTATTCCTATAGTAGTCAAAAATAGATAAATTCATCGAAAAAAAGTGTTCTCAAATTATTTATAGCATAATTTTGTTTATATATAAAATTAAGCACCTCAGAATGAATTATTTGAGAAGACTTGTGTATACGTTTGCGCTTAAAAATTGAAGATTGAACTTGTTAAAAATTTTATTGCAATAAAACAATATACTTCAATTTCTTTACTGAACTAACTGTCTTGAAAATTTTAGTTTAAATAGTACGGTTTTTTTTTTTTTTTTTTTTTTTTTTTTTTTTCTCTCTCTCTTCTAGATAGTTCATTTTCCCCTCCCCTCGCGTTTCCTTTTGTCTATGAAAGTTATTTTTCTATAGGTTAATTGTCTATTATTAAAAAAATTGGTTGAAAATTTCTCTAAAATGTAGTATAATTTTGTTTGTATAGGCTTCAATTATGTGAGAATGCGTTATCCGATCTGAATTCCGAGAATTTTAAATAATACTAAATGCATAAAAATTGGTGACTGAACTCATTACAAATTTTATCGCGGTAAAACAGGTTTTAAGTATTGATTATATAATTTCTTTTTTAGGAAGCTACTAATAATTTTCGTCTTTCTATAGTAGTTAGAAATAGATAAATACATCGAAAAAAAATTTTTTTTTCTAATTATATATATCATGATTTTGTTTATAAAAGTTTAAGTGATAATGAATTGCTCAAAAAGAATTTTGTGTATACATTTGCGCTTAAAAATCGAAGGTCGAACTTATTAAAAATTTTATTGTAGTAAAACACAATTATTCCAATTTTTTTTAAATTCTCAAGATAGTTCTTTCCTCCTCCTAATAGCAACAGGTAAAATGCTCTTCAAAATTTTTTTCAAATAAAACTGTAATATGATGTTCCTTATATAAGTTACAATTATGTTACCCGAGAAAAACTTGAAAAAAAAAATATTTAAATAAATTTATCCATAACGACTAAGGATCGAATTTATGATAAATTTTATTGCAATAAAATAGCTTCTGAAAATTTATTATTTTAATTGAAGCAGGTTTTTTTATATATAAAGTCACTTTCACTTTCAGAGCCGGTCCCAAAATTAGCCTTATTAAAAACGCTGCAACCAAAATTGGAATGTAAAAGTGCACAAAGTAAGACACTGGCCCACTCTATACAAAATATCATTTAAAATTATTAAAATGGAAGTAAGAAATTTGAAAATGATCTCGTAAGTTTAACGTTAACTTGAAAATTTCTTCGTGTGACTAGTGTTATGTCTTAAAAAATTTAATGCGTGTTTTCTATATAAATTAATGTGTTTTTATTTTTTATTTATTGATTTACTGTCATAAATGTTACTTTATATGTATTATCACAAGCCCCCCCCCCCTAGCTCCTCTTACAAAAGAACAAAAAGGATTAAAATCTTGAAGAGGAACCTTAAAACCTTCCATTTGCCCAGTGCCCGAAATAGCGATGATCAGAACCTATACGCATACACGTATATCCATTCTCTTCTATCGTGCACAAACAGGGCTGGCAAGTTTCTGCCAGTAAGTGGAAAAAACTGGCAGAAACTAAGAAGTAATACTTATAGAGAAGAGTTTCTTGAGGGATTTTGGTAGTTGCATATATTTGTCAGAAGGTTTAGAAGAGGTATGATCACGTATATTAGTAGCTGTTATTCCATTGGAATATTTAGAAGAGGCATGATCAGTATAGAATCAGTCCAGGTTCGGATGCTCGAAAAAAAACCCACGATGATTGCTAAGTTACGATTTATTTAGACATATATTACTAAGGGGGCACACTTACAGCACTCGGAGAAAATCTCCGAACCAAAAATTAGCACGTTGACAAGACAAGCGCAGAGAGTCAAGTGACCTCGTACATAGCAACAAACTGCCACCTTTGGCATCATAGAAAATCGCCAACATACACAAGTTCGCCCATGCACAATGGATAGTATACGCCAAATACAGTTAAAATGCAGCCGGCAAGATAAGAATTCAATATGGTTTCCAAGCTGGGATGGGAAAGGAAAGTTTGCCAAACGATAAAATGTTACACGTGTTATTATGTCTAATAAAGAGGCACACCAAAGGGATATCAGATTTTACTGCGCAGATGTTAAATTCTTTTTAGGGTTTTGTCGAGAAAGGAAAAGAAGCGTAAGCATAAATTTTAACTGTGAAACAGAGATGATCTCCTTATAAGGTAATGCAGAATTGCTTCGATCGGAAATAGCAGACCTCTGGAAATAGTTTTAAACGGTTGATTAATATGTGAGTGTATTTCTCACAGACAAAGTTAAGCAGCTGCCGATTTTTCGGTTAGAGAAAAACTAGGCGAGGAAAAAAAATGGAAAGTGAATGAAGGACACTTAAAACTGATTTTGAATTGAAAAGAGACTGGGGGGAAGGAATAATTTAAGAAAATAACCAATATATAACGAAATAATCGTTATATATATCACCCGGTGCACCACAAAAAAACTTTTGCTGTCCAATGTGCATAGGCTAGCATAAAATATTATAACATAAAAACATACATAAATGCAAAAGTTTTTTTTTTTTATATATATATATGTAGAAATTTAACGTCATGATAATGGAGACTTTTGTATTCAAAAACAGTCAGCAGTTCTAAAGTCTCTATATTTTTTTATATTTGTATTTCATGGATCCAAGGTAGTACTGTATTTTATATGTATAAGTTGAGTCGACTCAGACAGTACAAAAATATTACTGCAGCTTTGATTGTTATCATGACACAAGTAAAAATTTTGAAACATATATACAAAACATGAAACTAATACTAAATGAATATAAAATGGCAATACACAAAAATAACATAATAGCACTATATTTTTCAAAAAAAAAATTAAAAAAGAGTAATATGATGTATATTAAAATAAAAATGTTTTTGTAAAAATGTTTCATGCCGAAGCATAGGATGACAAAAAAAAGAGGTGCTCCAAGCACGCCCATAAAAATATGCGTCACCCTGAATCTTGTGTACAACACAAGTATTATGGCATCGGCTTAGGGCCTAGCCTTAGATGAGGAGGGAATTGTGATGCTCCCCCGAAGACACTAGCGGTCTTCTGAAGGAGCCCACGTCGAATTACATGAAAAAAACTTGAATTGTTGTGAATTGGAATCACAATTCAAAAATTTGAATCGAAACTCCAATTCCAAAACTTTGTCTCTCAACACAATGAAGCTTGAACCCTTAGGGCCTTAATTTTGAACGGGAACAAGACTTCAAAGGGAAGAATTCAAAAAGAAAAAAAACAAAAAAAATGTATATCATATAATAACTAATATGGGCAGACAATCCTAGAGTGAAGAGAGACGAAAAATGTGTCACAATCGAGTGGGGTGATGAACAAGTCATATATGAAAACTGTGTTTTATTTAACTACATGAATCATTTGTTTACTTTTCTAGACTACAGTACCTGTTTAACTATAATATGTTTGACTTACAGTACAAGAAATGTTAAGTGGGAGGTTAGTGGAAAAATACTGAATTAATGAGTATTGTCAAAGAAATTTTAAGTGTACTGCAAAAAGAAAACAAAATAAAAGTAAATAAAATTTTAGTGAGTATGAAGACATATCTAAGTGTTAAAGGATAACAATGATACCTAATATTGTTCCTAAGAGATCTTCAGAGCAACAGTGATGGACCAGCCATGATATTGTTAAAGATCAGTCAAAAACAACATACACACAACCATGAGCTCTTTGGTTGGATATGTGGTATCATAAAACAAGACATAAAAAATAATAGTGTTTTTTACATTAGCTTCTGTTTCTTAGATTGTATGTGTGAGGTTGATAAAACGTATTAAAGTTAGTGTTGTTTATATGACTTGACGCATCAAATAAATGTCCATAACGAGGAGGTGCTAGTAAAAGTCTATCAATATGTACCCGAAATGCTGTGTTATCAGGAGTATACAACCTTTTAATTGAGAATGACACAGGGGAATGTTTACAAGTGACAATATATGGACCAGTATACTTTGTTTTAAACTTGTCATTTGATTTTAGATATACAATGTCTTTTAAGAAAATGGATCTTAATTTAGCTTTCTGACCGTAATATTTATATCTTTTATCTTGAGCAGATTTAATGTTGTTATAAGCTTTGTGATATATCTTACTCAAATCATCAAGTAATTTGTGTACTTCAATATGTTTATCAAGAAAGGGTTGGTTGCACGACTGATCAAAAGTGTCAAAAATTAGAGAAAGTTCACGTCCAAAATGAAGAAAATTAGGAGAATATAATGTAGTTGCATGTTTCGAACCATTATAAAGTGATTTGTGTATAAATACAGCATTTTCGAATGAATGACCTTCTTGTAAAAGAATATTAACTGAATATTTGATTGACTTATTGATTCGCTCTGCAATCGCATTTGATTGTGGTCTCGAGGCCGAACTGTGTAATACCTTAATGCCCATTGTATCATTAAAAATGTTATATACCTGAGAAGTGTACTGGGGTCCTAAGTCTGATAAGACAACCGAAGGTCTCCCAAAGGTGGTTATGTAAGAGAATAAGCATTTAACAACCTTACTCGCAGATATGTCATTAAGTGGAAAGAGTTCAATATGTCTCGAGAAATGATCAGTGATAGTTAAAACATATTTTCCATTAGCAAACGGTCCAAGGAGATCTGTACTAATAGTGTGACCAGGGTACCTGGGAGTGTATGTGGGCTGCAAAGGTGCGGGTGGAGTTTGGTGATGTTTAGTTTGAAGACATTTGATACAGGATGCGACAAAGTTTAAAGTGTCTACATACATACCCTTCCAAAAATATCTACCTGACAAGAATTCATAAGTTTTATTAAAGCCAAAATGAGATAAATGTGAAATTGTTAAGACTTTGCTTTTAAGTGAATTTGGAACAATAATGTGATACGAAAAAGTGTTATTAAAAATATTTTCCTTCTTTAACATTAATACTTTCGAATCAGGATGAATGAAGTAGTTAGGAAATTTTTGAGAAGATCCTTTCTTTAAGATTTCTTTATAAACAACAGCCAAAGTAGGGTCATTTTGTTGTTCAGTAGCAAATGTTTCATTCGAAATTTCTAATAAAGGGTCAGGATTTGTTTGTGTACCAGAAATAAGGCAGTTAACATGCATATTAGAATCACTCGAGCTGGAGTGTGGAGTATCACATTCTACAATAGGTAAGGGTTGAGTATCATGAATCAGTTCAGGATTTGTAGCTAAAGTCTGTTGATTATTTTCAAAGTTACAGCGAGATAAGTAGTCAGCGAGTACATTCTTTTTACCTGGAATATGTTGAAATTTGTATGTGTATTCTGAGAGATCCATGAGCCAACGAGAGATAATATCAGCTGGATTTGTAGTTTTGTTGTACTTTTCTAATGGTTTACTATCTGAAAGGATTACAAATTCTCTGTTGTATAAATAATATTTGAAAGCAGTAACTGATTTATGAATCGCCATGAGTTCTAATTTAAGTGCAGGATATTTTTTTTCTGATGCTTTTAAAGATTTTGAAAAGTATGCAACAGGTAATAGTTGTTTATCATGTTCTTGTAGTAAGACACCAGAAATAGCAATATTTGACGCATCAGTATTTAAATAGAACTTTTTGTTCCAGTCAGGTAATCTAACCATGGGTGGATTAAAGAATATCTTCTGTATGGTGTCCATAATTTTTTGATGTTTGCTTGTCCACTTAAATTTGGCTTTTGGAGTAGTTAAGTTTATGAGAGGTTGTACAAGTTCAGAAAAGGATGGAACAAGAGATTTGTAAAATGTAATGACGCCTATGAGTGCTTTTAATTGACGTTTAGTTGTAGGTGTTGGAAAAGATGTTATTTTTACAATGTTCGACTGAACAGGAGAAATAGTTTGATTTTCTATGTGAAATCCAAGATAATCTAAACTGGTTTTGTGAAAAGTGCATTTGTTAGGGGACAGCGTTAAATTATATTTTACTAGTATTGCAAGAATTTTATCCAACTTATCACACATTTCTTGATATGAATTGGCACCAACAATGAGATCATCTTGGTAGGTATAGACACCTTCTAACTGTAATTCATCAAGTAACGAGTCCATTAAAGCTTGATAAATTGAGGCGCTTGTTTTTAAGCCGAATACTAATCTCTTATACCGAAAAGAACCGAACATTGTAGTGAATGTGAGCTGATTTTGAAATTTTGCAGGCAAATCAATCTGATGATATGCCTGATGAAAGTCGAGAGAAGAGAAAAAACGATATTGTGAAAGATTTGAAATAATAGTTTGAATTTTTGGAAGTGGATAGGACGAACCTTGAATTATAGTATTAACCATTCTGAGATCTAATGCGAGTCTATATTTCTGTATACCTGTACCGTCTGGTTTCTTTTTAACAAGGAGCATGGGGCAGGCCCATTCGGAACAATGACGTTCAATGATTTTGGCATCAAGCAACTGTTTGATTTGATTTAAAACATCCTTTTGCACAGCTTGGGGAAGAGGGAAAGGGAGTGTCTTTATGGGGTAGTCATTAATGAATTTCAAATCAGGTACAATTTTATCAGTATGACCAAGTGTGTCTAATGATTTGGAAAAGGCAGGATAATAATTAAGTAACAATTTAGTTAGGTTCTTTGCTTCGTCAGATTTTAAGTGAGAAAGTTTAAAATCATTAGCCGATAACTCCTGCTTTCTTTTTTGTAAGATTTCATTAGACGCCTGAATAAAATTTACAAAGTGCTGTTCTGAGTTATTTTGCTTGTCAGACATTTCAGAAGTATAGTCGCGAATTTCCTCAATCTCAGATAATTGACCTATTTTTGTGTGTTTAGGGAGATGAATGGTTTTTTTAGAAGTGTTTTTAAGTGTTATTGAAAAGAAATGATGTATTTGTGAAGTTTTCTTTCTTTTATTGGATAATTTGTTCATTTGAATAATGGCATCATTTCCTATTAATTCTTTTGTTTGTGCCAAATATTCAAATAGATAATTTCTGTTATTGTTGATGTTATTGGAAGTGTAAACAGAGCACCATATTTGTTGTTGGGGTTCTAATATAATTTTACGAGTTAAGAACACCGCTTGATTCATTACAACATCACTCAAAGAATTGCATGATTTTGATTGTTTCTCTCCAGAAGATTCTTTACTGGTTTTTAAAGGAATAGAGAAATTATTGTTGACATGGAGACACTTGTTAAAAGTATCAATGACAACATTGTATCTAGTTATGAAATCAAAACCTAAAATGCCTTCAAAACTGGAAGACTCAGGTATGTCAACAATATAAAAGTGGTGTGAAAACGCTTTTTGTTTTAGCTTAATGGATGTTCTGATGCAGGCGGAAAATGAGACATCAGAATTGACAGTTTTAATATTGACGTCAGTGGACAGTCTTTTATATTTTAAGACAGGTTTAAGTTGATTAAATAATTTTTGTGAAAGTAAAGATATACTACTACCAGAATCAGCCAACAAAGTAATATCATGGTTTGCTATAGTGGCTTTAACAAAAGGGAGGGATGGTGACATAGTGTTTACACTACAAATTATCTGAACATTATCACTTTCTGTTTGTGTACTGATGTTATTTGCTATTTTAATGGAGTCAAAAGTTTGGGAACCTACTGAATTAACTAGTCTCGAACTTGAAATTTTAGGTAAAACAGGGTCAAAAGCAAAAGTTGCTGATGTAGAAGTATTAGACTGAGACACAACACCATCAGCATAAAAATTGTATCTCTGTTTCAGTTTTCCTGAAATTGGGGCGTGGAGTTTGTGTAATTGTTTTTCCTTTGAGTATTTGCTCTTTTCCATTTAAAACAAGAGAGAGCGTCATGATTGTTTCGTCCACATAACTGACAAACAACTGGTTTTTTTTGTGAAAACTTGTGTGGGGAATAACGTCTAGTGTAGTTTCGATTTTTGTAATTTTTTTTGAAGCGTGAAACACCTGCGGAATGTTTTGGTCTAGTCTGGAAATTTTTTTGCTCAGTTTCGGTTTTAGTATCAGGAGGGACAAAAGATAATGCATTTATTTTCTCAGAGATTTCTTTTAATTGCGATTCAATAAGATTTTCTGGTCTGTGTACCGAAGGTAAGGAATGTAAGATTTTCTCATTCCTTAAAATTTCATGAAGGGTTTGCGCTCTTTCAACTGCTGTTTTATACTCATTAATGCCTTCTTCCTGTAATTTTATTCTAATATTTGAAGGAAGGGCTTCTAGAAATTTCATGAGTTTGATAGTGTTGCGTGCATTTTCGTCGTTGATATCTGCATATACTGTAGCCGCAAGAACATTTAGTCTATGGGCTAAATTTTTTATCGTCTCAGAAGGCATAAGTGCTAAACTGGACAGCTCAACAGAGGCAACACATTTACTAGGGGGGGGCGAAAAATGACGCAAATTCCTTTTCCAGCAAATCGAGGTCTGTTATCTTTTGCAGGTCAGGATTTTGGGCTAGAAATTTTTGTGCAGGCCCAACTAACTTTCCCTTTAAGATTGCAATTGTTGTTTGTGGGTTATATTTATTAATTTCTGCAGAGACTCCAACTTGATCAAAGAAAAATTTAAGTAAATCTGGATCTCCATCAAATTGAATGATATTTATCGGAATTTGTTTTGCCGCCATGATTAGTTTTTTTTTTGTTTGTTTACGCTCACAAGTTTTAGAGAAGTTGTTACACAGACCTGACTTATACTCTAAAGCACATTGAAAACAGGTAAATTTCCTAGCAAGTAAACTACGTAAACTAGCAAAATAAATAGATCTTAAAAAAATATATACCTCACTTTAAAGATATCTTATTTGAACCTTTTATGACAGTAAAGCAAGGAAGCACATACAAAATTAACACATTTAGAAAATAAATTAAATAAAATGGCAAAATAATTACACTTTGAAACTTATATCTATATATTCCTTCACTTTAACAAAGTACTTACTTTAGATAATAAAGCAAAGAAAACTCTATAGAAAACCGGAAAAACTGTTAGCAGGCAAGAAAAAAAATCCTTTAACTTCTTTACTCAAGGAAAAAAAATCCTTTTTTTTGTAACATAAAACCTTCTGATTTATTTATATTTTTTGGATGAAAAAGAATGTTCTTATTTTAACTTTGTCATTAAAGTTCAAAACTGTCTAAAAACTTATTTAAGCATATTAGAGAATCTAAATACAAATTAAAAAAACAAAAAAAAAGGGGTGGGACGTAAAATATGAAACAATAGCACATAAATGCAATAACTGGTAAAAACTGCATAAAATGTCATAAAAATAATAACTAGAAATGACAACAGTTACCGTGCTTTCGCAATTTAAAAAATTTTTGCAAAAACACAATAACAGGATTATAATAGTTATTGAATTAACTATGATTTAAAAACACCAAACTGCAATATCGACTATGGTGTACTGACTGTGGAAGCAGAACATAAAATAAACAAAATACTTGGGGTAACTTACAGATTGAGTTTTTTTTTTAAAAAATAATTAAATGATTACTAATTTAATAAGACAAAGCTTAGGGAACTGGGGCACGATCTGCTCCCACATTCAAAATGTAGATTTTTTTGAGGTTGCATTTTCGTTGTTGTGCACTTTTTTTTCTTTTTTTTTTATCACTGACGACTAGCAGAAATTTTATATTGTAATCAGGTAATTGAATATGCACTTATCAAAGGTGGTGACACCTCATTTAGAGAATTTTTGTAATTCTCTTATTTATTTATTTATTACTTTGTGCACTGTTAACTGATATAAACGATGAATTATTTCTGATGGATTTTCTCAGAATTGAAGACAATCACTATTTTTTTGCACGATGAACGATTTTACGATGCATCACACCACAGGAATACTGTTATTCACTAAATTTTCTATGAGGCTATATGAACTTTCTGTAGACTACGTTCACAAAAGACACAAAACACACTGGAAGACACAAAGCACAAGATGAGGACATGCAGCCCTCGATGATATCTGGCTGCGATGAACACGTCAATCACACAGACAATGGAGATGACAAAAGGGGCACCCAGCGCTCAGGTGACAATCAGCCGCAGATTTCTTTTAGGATATTGAATCTCGAGGGGAGACCCTCCGAAGCAGTTGAGATGGAGCACACAGGGGAGGAAACGGGGGTGTCCAGCAAAGGAATTTCAGGACGGGAACAGCTCTGTACTTTTTCGGTTGACACTTAGCAGGCCAGACTAATAGCATTTTCTACCGGGGAATGCAGAGAAGAAAAAGAAGAACCGAAATGCATCACATCCACGGGAAAGTCGCAGTTGATTGTACCCCCCTCCATATTTTTTTTTTTTTTTTTTTTTTTTTTTTATGTGGGGAAAAACGAAACCGTCAGGCACCAGTTATTTATATAGAGAAGAGTTTCTTGAGGGATTTTGGTAGTTGCATATATTTGTCAGAAGGTTTAGAAGAGGTATGATCACGTATATTAGTAGCTGTTATTCCATTGGAATATTTAGAAGAGGCATGATCAGTATAGAATCAGTCCAGGTTCGGATGCTCGAAAAAAACCCCACGATGATTGCTAAGTTACGATTTATTTAGACATATATTACTAAGGGGGCACACTTACAGCACTCGGAGAAAATCTCCGAACCAAAAATTAGCACGTTGACAAGACAAGCGCAGAGAGTCAAGTGACCTCGTACATAGCAACAAACTGCCACCTTTGGCATCATAGAAAATCGCCAACATACACAAGTTCGCCCATGCACAATGGATAGTATACGCCAAATACAGTTAAAATGCAGCCGGCAAGATAAGAATTCAATATGGTTTCCAAGCTGGGATGGGAAAGGAAAGTTTGCCAAACGATAAAATGTTACACGTGTTATTATGTCTAATAAAGAGGCACACCAAAGGGATATCAGATTTTACTGCGCAGATGTTAAATTCCTTTTAGGGTTTTGTCGAGAAAGGAAAAGAAGCGTAAGCATAAATTTTAACTGTGAAACAGAGATGATCTCCTTATAAGGTAATGCAGAATTGCTTCGATCGGAAATAGCAGACCTCTGGAAATAGTTTTAAACGGTTGATTAATATGTGAGTGTATTTCTCACAGACAAAGTTAAGCAGCTGCCGATTTTTCGGTTAGAGAAAAACTAGGCGAGGAAAAAAAAATGGAAAGTGAATGAAGGACACTTAAAACTGATTTTGAATTGAAAAGAGACTGGGGGGAAGGAATAATTTAAGAAAATAACCAATATATAACGAAATAATCGTTATATATATAATAAGAATTTTAACCTGCAATGATTCATAATTCACACCTGTATTTAATATATAAAGAGTTTAGTTAAAAAAATAAGCTAACATAAAAACTAACACTGCATTAAATGAGATTTGAATCTTGCACTTGTGAATTTAAATGATATTTCCATCATTAAATAAACCTAAGTAAATTTTATGAGCAGATTCAATAGAAAAATCATGTTTTTTACTTTATATTTAATCCAAATTATTATTTGTTATTTATCATGAATAAATTGTATAAGCAACTGAATACTACTAAAAATGTCTCCGATTATGTCTTGAAAGGAATTTATGCCAGTTTCTGCCAGTTATTGCCAGTTTCTACCGGTTAAAACCACTTTCTGCCACTTGTTTCTACCGGCAAAAACCCAGCCCTGTGTACAAACACACTGGCATTTTTCTTAGCACAATCTCTCTCTCTGCCCTTAACCTTTTCTCAGTCTTCCAATTTCTATGCATTTCACATCTTAATGAGCCATTGATACGAAATCAATTTTTCATTTAAGATCATTAGCAAGGGTCGTTAAGCATGGAAGAATGTTTTAAAGAGGAGCTTCAAATTCATTAATTATTTTTCCAACAGTTCATTCTTCTCTCCCCCGCCCTTCCTTTTGTCTATGAAAATCGTTCTTCTATAAGTTAATTGTCCATTAATAAAAAATTGGCTAAAAATTTCTCTAAACTGTTGTATGATTTTGTTTGTATAGGCGGGAATTACATGAAAATGGATTATCCAATCTGAATTCCAAGAATTTTGAATAAGTCTAATGCGTAAAAACTAATGACTAAACTCATTACAAATTCTATCGCGGTGAGACATATTTTAAGTATTGATTATTTCATTTTTTTTTGGGGGGGGGGATCTACACATAAATTACGTCTTCCTATAATAGTCAGAAACAATATAAATACATAGAAAAAAATTATTTTGCGAATTATTTGTTGCATGATTTTGTTTATATGAGATTAAGTACGTGAGAATGAATTATTCGAGAAGAATTGTGTGTATACGTTTGCGCTTAAAAATTGAAAATCGAACTTATTAAAAATTTTATTGCAGTAAAACAATTACTTCAGTTTTTTTTTTAAATTTTGAAGATAGTTCAATAGTTCAAATAGTAGTTTTTTAGATAGTTCTACCTCCCATCCCGCCTTTCTTTTTGTCTATGAAAATCGTTTTTCTATAAGTTAGTTGTCCATTAATAAAAAATTGCCTGACGATTTCTCTAAACAGTTGTATAATTTTGTTTGTATAGGCATCAATTTGTGAGAATGCGGTATCCGATCTCAACTCCGAGAATTTTGAATAAGTCTAATTCGTAAAAACTGATGACTGAACTCATTACAAATTTTATCGCCGTAAAACAGGTTTTAATTTTGATTATTTTAATTTTTTAAGAATCTACAGATAACTCATCTGTCTACAGTAGTCAGAAATAGATAAATTGAAAAATTTTAATTATTTGTTGTATAGCTGTAAATTAACTTTCGCCACATGGCAATTAAAATTGCAAAAGAGGCGATTAAAAATATTATCAATTTTTAAGTGAAATACACTTTTTTTTCATTGAAATATACATCTCTACTTCAATACATCTAATTAGTAAACAGATTAACTCTTTTTCCTACCGGATGAAATCAGATTTTAACGTCTTATCTGTATTTTCAATATTTTGGCTTTTCGTCATGTATTTACTTTTCAGTTGAATTTTTTTTTTTTTTCAAGAAATACTTTTGTTCATCAGGAGTCCACATGCATTTAAAATAATTTATTTTTTCCTTATACTTACAATGCAAGCAGATTTTAAGGACATAGCAGTTTCTTCAATAGATTCTTCAATGCTCTTTTTGAGTAGATTTGTTGAAAAATAACTACAAAAGCCGATTTTTATGGAATTTTTTAAAAGTTCTTTCTTTTTTCTAGTCATCTTAGGGGTGGAATTTTCGAAAATCCCTTTTTAGCGGCACTCGATGCTATAAGAAGTATTTTTACCCCAATTTTCAAGATTTTTGGATCGGTAGATTTTTTTTGTGCTATGATTAATACGAAATCCTGACTTTCTTTAATATATGTAGCACTTTTAATTAGCGAAAAATCACTAACTATTAGTTTTTGCCTAATTACTAAAAAAGTACTGAATCAATTTCGACGAAATGTGAATCTAAACCATTTTCGAATCTACTGGAACGCACACACAAAATTTCATCAAAATCGGTCCAGTCGTTTAGTAGGAGTTCAATTACATACACACGCACAGAAGATTTTTATATACAAAAGATGATAGCACTTGCCATATTGTATATTATATATTGACACTAGTCAATGGGTAAATGGATACAGTCCCTCATATTTTTACTTCATTTTGAGAATAACGGATTTAGAGATTATTTTATTGACGATCGCTTTCAGAATTTTCAACCTATATTTTTTAGACTTTCAAAAAAGTTGCTCTATACATTTAGCTAACTCAATATGCAAATGAAATTTTGATAGCGTTGACACATGCGCAGTAAAAAAATATTTAGTAAACCTGCTCATTTTCCCTATATATTTTTTTAAATTCTCATGACAGACTATTATGCTCAATGTTCTTTGACATATTTTCGAAAAAAACCATTGTTTTATAATAAGAACTCTACAAATTATAAGCAAAAAACTTCGAAGAATTTGGGACTGTTTTACAAAAACCTTAATTTCTCTACGAGTATGCAAACTATTCGCAATAAATATGAACAAAGTTTGTTACAGCCTTTAAAAAAATGGAAAATTCAGCGATCGAATAGGAAAGTTTATCAATTCGATATCGTTCCTGCCTTTGCATTTGGCTTCGGAATTTATCCACATTCCTCTAAAAATTGGCTATTTTATTTAAATTGTTTAATTTTTTACTTTTTTTCTCTTTTTTAGTCATGTTTCTTCTTTCCAGTAGGAAAGTGAAGCATAATCTTCTCAAAACAATCGCTTCTCCTTATCGGACGATTGTTGTTTTCTAGGTTGCGAACGGATGAATTTCATTGGTCGCCTGCTTGAATTTCATTGGCTGATCAAGTTGTTCATCGTATCCCCTTGCTTTTTCTACGATATTTTTTGCAAATTTTTTCTTTGATATTTTTATTATTTTTACCTGTTATTTTTACTAAATTTAACTAATTTATAATTATTTTTTGTATTTTTTATCGATATTTCCCTAAAAATTTCTTAGGATCTTATCTAATTTATGTATATATATATTTAAAAAAAATGTATGGCCCTTGGCTTTTCTAGACCGCTTTACCCCAAGATTCATCCGACCATCCCAATGCTCCGGAATTTCTTGAAATTCCATTTTTCTTGCTTACCATCTATGCAATCAGCCATTCGACTCATCGACCTCGATGGAAGGTAAACTGAAGCATGACGACTCCAGTAGTCACTTCTAATCATACTGCATTGGTTCATTGGAATAGGAAAGAGAAACGAAAATAGGAAAAATGCCCTCTCTGAAATTATTTCTCCTATTCCGTTTTAACGCGCAGCCAAATCTGTTTGATGTCTGCTGGAAGTTTGTATCAATGAGTCATTTAAAGACAAGCAACCTTCGCAATTGACTAAATGTTTCATCTACGGATACAGGGTGACAAATTGCATTAATTTAAAAGAAATCGGAAATTGCACGTCAAACATAGCAAATTAAGTCCATTCGTTCTATAACGAAGTTTTAAAAATATTGAGATCTTGGTGTAATAGTATGCAATGCTTCGGATAAAGTTTAGTAGCCAAAATCTTATGTGCGTCCCTATAAATACCATCTGCTTTCAACTATGCAGAATGTAACTTGTAGCAAATATCAGCAACATGTATCAATTTCGTAAAATGTGAAATAGTTTGATGCAGGCCTGTCTAACCTTTTACTAAGCAGGGGCACATCTCAGCTTTTGGCAAGCAATGAAGGGCGCCATTATTAAAAATGTTTAAAGCATACATGAAAATCATCTTTTAATATTAGTAGCAATACATATAGGCAAATGAATAACGCAGTAGAGACATAATGCCCCTATAGATCTAAAGTGCCATGCTTAAAAAAATTATCTGTAAATTGTAGTAAATTTCGAATAATGCAATTTTCTGCGAGGGATTATCTCAAACATCTTTTATTGGAAGGAGCCAGAATGTAAAATATAACTTATTATTAAAATAAAATGGTAATAATCAGATTAGTGATGGGTGATTCTCGAAAATTTCCTATTCGATAAAAATCGTAATCGTAAAAAAGCACATTCGATAGAGTCATCGATTAATTTCGAGAATCTACAATCGAGATGTTTTTACAATCGATTATTAAAATCTTTGTTATTACATGTTTTAAAAGCATAATTTAATAAATACATGGTAACTGAAAACAAATGAATTTTAAAAAAAACAACAAACCAAAAGGATATTATAATGGAGCCGCAATAGTAGAAAAGTCATGTAACGGCGTTCCTTGGTTTCAAAAACTTGTAAAGTCGCGAGTAGCAAAATGGCCAAAGAAAAAATAATCAAAAGCACTCCTAGTGAAAGAACATGAACTAAAAGTGAATATTAAAAGTGATCAAAATCTTTTATTGATTTTTGTACATAAACTGAGATACGATCTACAATTCTCCCATTATTAGAAGACTGTCTATGAAATTCATTAAACGGACCATTCGGGGGGGGGGGGGGCAAAGTAGTGCAGGAGCAATGAAAATGCATAATATGAGTAAATGGTCACTAGGCTTTCCAACAATACATCACATGATGGGTGTCAGTTAAATTTATTAAAGAGTTTCCCGCGGGGGCAAAGTGAGGAGGGGTGAGCGCGGGAGGTATATAAAATAAAATGGTAATTACAGAGCTTTCTAATGATATATCACGAAAGAGGAGTCAACAAAAGATATAAAAACACTCCCCTTAGAATTCCAAATATTGCAACACCCGGAATACAGCCTGTCCTCACAGTTTGTGAATTTTTCATACATTATAAATTATATATTGGAAGTCTCATAAAAAAAATCAGATCTGAATTCACAAAAACGAAATGATTTCAAAAAAGTTTGAAAAGCGCTTCTGTGAGGAGGCCAAATTGAGGAAAAGAGAAGAAAGATTCATAATATGAAAGAAAGGTTTGAAAACTTTCCGTTGATGTATCATATGACAGGTCCATAAAAAGCTTCAAATTTACTCCTCACTACTCCACTATTTTTTTTCTTCCCTGAATGCATCCAGAAATCACGCAGCCTCGCTTTGAAATGTTTATATTTAATAAAATATCTTTACCAAAGGGCTCCATCAAAAAATCATATTTAAAATGAAATTTATTCTCAAAATAGCTACGATTTAAAAAATTCACCCCTCATTGCTTCCCTTCCCATTGCGGAAATTCAACCCCATGAGGAGAAACGTTCATAATGTGAAAGAATGGTTCGAAAAACATTCCAATAATCAATCACATGAAGGGTCCAAAAAAAGTTGGGAATTTACTCCTCACCCTCAGGTTTACTTTTTCTTAACAGAATACACCCGGAAATCACGCATCCCCCACTTTAAAATGTTTATAATTAGCAATTTTTATCAGAAGGTTCCATCAAGAAACCACTTCTAAAATGATAGTTATTCTCGAAATAGCTACGATTAAAAAAATTCACTCCCCGTCGCTCCCCCATCCTGAAATTAAACTGAGAAGAGAAAGGTCTATAATATGAAAGAGTATTCCGAAACCTTTCCTATGACATATCACATGACGGATCCAAAAAAAGTTTGAAATTTATTCCTCACCCGTGGCCGTAATGTTACTTTTTCTTCCCAGAATGCACCAGGAAATCACGCAGTTCCCATTTTAAACTTTTGTATTTATGAAATAATATTTATCAGAGCGCACCTCTGAAAACCACATCTAAAATGATATTCATTGTCGAAATAGCTAAAATTAATAAAATAAAAAAATAAAAAAAAACACCCTTTTATCGCTCTCCCTCCCCCTCCTGAAATTTAACTTCAGGAGGAGAAATATTCGTAAAATGAAAGATGTGCGAAAAAATTCCGATGATATATATATAACATGACGGGTCCAAAAAAGAGGTTGAAATTTACATGTCACCTGTTGGTTCACTCATTTTTCCAAGAATACACCTAAAAATGACGCACCCCCCGCCACTTTAAAATCTTTATATTTAATAAGTTATATTTACCGAAGAGTTCCGTAAAAGAAACCTCCACATCTAAAATGATATTTACTGTCGAAATAGCTACGATTTAAAAAATTCACCCTCTTATCGCTTTCTCTCCCCCCCCCCCTTCCTCCTGAAATTAAACTCCAGGAGGAGAAAGATTCGTAAAATGAAAAGAAGGTGCCAAAACATTCCGATGATGTATATATAACATGACGGGTTAAAAAAAAAAAGGTTTGAAATTTCATGTCACCCGTGGGTTCACTTATTTTTCCTAGAATACATCTAAAAATGATGCAGCCCCCACTTTAAAATCTTTATATTTAATAAATAATATATACCGGAGAGTTCCATAAAAAATCCACACCAAAAATGACATTTATTGTCGAAATAGCTACGATTTAAAAATTTTGCCCCCCTCATCGCTTCCCCCTCCCCTCCTCCCGTCCTTAAAATTCAACTCCAAAAGTAGAAAGTTTCATAATATAAAAGAAGAGCTTTCATATGTGCCTCTCATTTCAGCAAATCTCGATAAAGTCAGACATTTTGAAAAAATCATTTCTTCGCGATGAAAATTAACCTCGATTGAAATAGGTTTATCGAAGGACTTGTAACTTCGAGATGAAATTTAACCTTGATAAAAGCGGCATTTCGAGAAGGTTGTGGTTTGCTGATGAATGCCTTTTTCGATAAGGATGATTTTCGTTCTCGCTGAGATAGAGATGAGGAGCCATATCGAGGAGCGTTTTGTCGATGAAGCTTTGTGAAATGAAAGTTTTATCGAAAAACGAGGTACAGAAAGAAGCATGAGAATATACAAGTTATCTTGTGAAATGAAGACCTAATTTTCAAAGTTTCTGGTATTTTAGTCTTACCATGCTGTCACGTACCCATAAATACTATTTATTTTTAAAAAAATTTCAAAGAGGGGACTGGAGAACATATGTTTAAAACTGTAGCGATTTCTACAATACATATCAATTTAAGTGTTTTTTTTTTTTTTTTTTTTTTTTTTTTTTTTTTTTTCATCGAATCATTCGGTAAATATTATTTATCAAATGCAAAAAAATTAAAATGTCTGCTGCAGGAAATTGGGGGCGAAAGGGTGGACTGACGGGGGGCAGGGGAAAGGGACAATTTTCTCTTTTTTAAACCCGTCATATTGTATATCATCTTGAAGATCTCCAATTACTCTTTCATATTATGATGCTTTCTTACCCCCCCTCTTCCGAATTTTGTTCCCACGGAGGGGGGGGAGGTTGGCAGTTTTCGAAGCTTTTTGCGTTTTTATTATTTTAGATCAATTTTTTTAATTGAAAACGTCCTTAGGCGTATTGGAAATTTTTTTGAGATGGAAAGAAAACATTGAACTAGCCACATTGTTACTGTAACCTAGGCACATTGTTTTAAAGTTTTGAAGACCTCTTCCAAAGGTGAGGGGCATGACCTGCCTCCCCCCCCAACATACACTTTAAAATATTGCTCACTTTTTTCTCTACCAATTTTAACTTAAAAGTTTAAGCTATATGGCACAAGCGGGGCTATTGACCCCCCCCCCCCCTATTGGTTATTCACCAACATAATTTTGCTCATTTCTTCACTTCATTTCAATTTTTAAAAGGCTATAACTTTGCTTGTATGGGAGCTTTCCGTCGCCGCTCTTTTTGCAGTTTTACGGTTTCCCCCATAGCACCGGTTTTTTTTTTTTTTTTTTTTTTTGGGGGGGGGGGGGAGGGCGGGGCATTTTTAATTTTTTGATGTAATATGTTTATTGAAAGCTTCTGCTTCATACATTACCAATTTAGCATAAAAAAGTTTCTCCCGTCAATCTGGGTCACGTTACGGACCCATAATGGGTTGAAAGTTAAATTTCTCAAACTTCTTCGAAGTTTTCGCTAAATCGGCATCTGGAAAACATCGAGCCAATGTGGTGCGTGTATGACATCTGTATCATATACATATTGTTCACCACTGCTGGGACTCTGGCCTCCTCTTGCGTGTAGGCGTTAATTTACCGCGGTTACTTGGTCCTTGTATTTTCTGCACAATAAAATATTTCCTGACGATTAAAAAAATACACGCGTAATTGTTCAAGTTTTGACTTCTGTCGGCAATCCCAAAATGTTTTTTTTTTTTTTTTTTTTTTTTTTTTTTTTTTACGGATTTTACAATAAATAATATTTATAATATACATGGAATTTAGAAAAGCAGGAAGTTGTTGTTTGGCATGTGACCATTTATTGATCTTATGCACCTCGATTTTATATATTCCCCCCCCCCACCCACTGCGTCACCTTGGGGGGGGGGGCAGTTTTCAAAATTTAATGTTCAATTCGAGATTACGTTCGGTTGTTCGTTCAATTCGAACTTTGTTGTTGTTGTTGTTTACAAGATTTTGCTGTGCTTGCACACTGCGTTTGATATATGATGCCGTATACAACGAGGACCCAGTTCGAGATTTCATATTACAAGATTGCGTATAAATTAGAGACACCGATGAAAGGAGAGTCTCACTAGCGAGTGAATCCGTCGTGTCTTTATTAACACCGACTCATTCACCTGTAGTAGACTCTTGATAAAATTGAATCCTGTATGGTATAAAAGCAATTGCAAACTGGAGTCATCGAGAAAAATTTTACACAATCGAAAGTTATCGAGATGTTCTACAATCGAGAAAAACGAGAAAAACTTCTCGTTATCGCCCATCACTAAATCAGATATATTGTCAGGTTTTGGGGGAACGCAAATACTCTGCAAAACTAGATTTTTTTATTTTTTTTTTTTTTAAGTGTAAATTTGCTATTATAAAACGTACAGAATAAAAATCATGAGTGGCTCCAAAGGGAAAACCCGAAACATTTTTTACTGATGGAAATTTTTTCGCACTAATTTTATAGATTTTTAAAAAAATCATCAAAGTTAATTAAAGTTTCAAAGGTCTGGAGGAGAAAAATACAGCATTTATCCTGTCTTATAAAACAGCCAAATGACCAATGAAACAACTTCAATAACGATAACAAACATGCTGAACTTTCATGCATGAAGGAGAGGGAGGATCGCTTATGTTTTTCTACATTTTATTTCTTAACATATTAAAAAATACATTGCTGACATTTATTAATTTCTACTGGCATAATTTCCTTAAAAAGATACAAAAAGAATAACTAGATATTAGTGAAGAAACGAAACAGCACATCATTTTTTTTTCTTAAAGAAACTAATCATGTACTTTTGCCTTTCTTTTAATACGTTGCGTAGATTATAATTGTTGATACATGAAATACACTTGTACAGATTTCTAAAACATCTCTCAAACAAATATCAAGGATTTAAAATAAAGTATCTTTTACAAGGGAATTTTACTTTAAAAAAGACTAGTAACAGGAAACTTTCAAAAGGGCGCCAAGAAAACTTACAAAGGGCGCCATGGCGCCCGCGGGCGCCGCGTTGGACAGCCCTGGTTTGATGTAATTAAAACGCGTCCTAAACAATGTTTTCCTCTATATCATTATGCAATAGAATACTTTTGTGCGGCCTTGTAAATTAATAAATATTCTTTGTACCGCACACTGTACAGAATGTATATTTTAGTATATACTTCAAAAGATGCATATCAATTTTATTTATTCGAAAGAATGCAACATCATTAAAATGCACTCGAAACTATTTTTTTTTCCATTGGCGGTAATGTAACGGAATACTTTTGATTGTCCCTGTAATTAAACGATACATGCGATTTTCATAAAATTTGAAAAGACATGACAAAATTATGCAACAATTACATATTTTAAATTTCAAATAATTCGTTTGGATAGTTTTTGTTCTGTGATATGCAGACGGACAACTATAGGTGCTATGTATTTACAAAATTACGAATGCACCTAATGAATTTAAAAGATTACAACTCTCAATACAGGTGAAGACGAACTGATGCAGTAAATAAACAACTTTACGTAACTTCACCAGACAATGATATTAAAGATGCCTAAATGCATTTTAGGCAAAAAATTAGAAAATTAATATTTTATTTATTTATTTATTTATTTATTTATTAGAATATCCTCTTTAATTGCACTAAAAGAAAAAAATGTCGCTTAGTTAATAATTAACAATTCCATTAACAATTGTTCCTTTTGCACGTAAAAATTCATTCATGCATGAAAGATGGCGGGGAGCAAAGGAATAAAAACTGACAGAAAAAGCAAAATGTTGTACTTCTCTCCATACTTGAAAGTTAGGGGAGGAAAAACAATTCTGCTAATGATCTTGACTAATGAGTTTATATTCTTTAGAAGATTAATAGACTAAATTCTATTATTGGCAGTTTTAAGGAAGTAATCTTTGTTATTTTGATTTTAAAGCACTACATAAAAGAAGATAAACAAGAATTTAAATTTCTTTCGAAGATTTGACGATTAAAAGATAGTCTAACGTATTTTAAGCCCTATAAGAAAAAAAATTTAACTAATCTCTTGTATATATGGCGAAACTTTCCACATTAGACTGTCAATTTTTCTTTTTAGGTGCGTTCTTAATTGTGTATAATACGCAACATCCATAGTCATCATTCAGCCCGTCCCCTCGTTCGTCTTTCTATCTGTCCGTCCAAATATAATAACGCAAAAACTACCCAATCGAATCGTTTGAAATTTAAAATATATAATTGCTACATAATTTTGTCGAGTCATTTTAAATACGAAAATCGGAAACATAGTTCAACTACAGGACAATCAAAACTATTCAGTTATATTACACTCAATGTAAGAAAAAAAATAGTACGCAGTTTTCAAAAAAATTTCCAGGGCATTTTAATGATGTTACATTCTTCCGAACATAATAAAATTGATATGCATATATGAAATACATAGTAAAATAAACACTCTTTTTAATTTGTGGTACAAAGAACATTTACTGGGCCACACAAAAATATTCCATTACATAATAGTACAGGGTGGAAACATTGTTTGGGGCTCGTTTTAATTATATTAAACTATTTCCCATTTTATGAAATCGATATATATATTGCTGAGGTTAAATACAAGCTACTTCCTGTATAATAGAAAGCAGAGAGTACTTACACGGACACACAAAAGATTTCGGATACTATATTGTATCCGAAGTACTATATATACTATTACACCAGGATCTAAATATTTTTAAAACCTCGTTAAAGTACGAACGCACCTCATTTGCTATGCTTGACATGCAATTTCTGACTTGTTTATCTTTTAAGTGACCATGATTTGCCAACAACCAAAAAATTTCGTGGATTAGATAATAGTGTCTGAATATGTGAAAATTTGATGTTAGGATTTTAAAATACAGGATGTCCATAATTAAGAGACCCTGTTTTAAAACTAAAAGTTGTCTTCAGACAAAACCATTGTTTAGAATGTTGTAAAAATTTTGTGAATGAAATTATTCTGTGGGAATTTGAGCGAAAAAAAATAGTTCAAAATTTCACCTCCAGAAGGTTGAAATTTCTTTTGACAATCTGATAGTTGGAATATTCATTTTAATGAATTTAAAGTCCTAAGAAAATCGCTAAACAATTTGTACATTAACAATCTGTGTATGTCGTACAAATTATTTTTCCGTTTAAATAATTAAAAAACAAACACTTACAGCGCCAAAACACTTTATTATTGCAAACTAGTTTCGGTAGCCATATTGTTACCGTCATCAGTGCAAATTGAGATTATCGGGGGGGGGGGGGGGGGATAAAATAATAATAATAATTATAACAAGTTGGAAATTGCACGTGAAGCGTAGCAAATGAGGTGCGTTCCTACTATAAGTTTTAAAATATTCAGATCTTGCTGATGTAGTAGAGCGTACTTTGGTATTACATTATAGTGGTCGAAATCTTTGTGTTCCTGTAAATATACAGGGAGTAATTTTTATTATACTTCATTAACGTATATCTTATTCATAAAATGTGAAGTAGGTTAATATAATTAAAACACGCCCCAAACAATGTTTCCCCGTATAACATTATTTAGTGGAATACATTTGTGTGGCCCTGTAATTTAATAATAAATATTCTCTGCATTCCAGATTGTACAGAATGTAGAATTTAGTACATACATCATAGATTCATGTCAATTATATTATGTTCAAATGAGTGTAACACCGTTAAAATGCATTTGAAACATTCTTTCCCATTGATCGTAATGTAACGGAATACTTTTGATTGTCCCTGTAATTGATCTATGCATCCGATTTTCATAACATTTGAAAGGACTCGACAAAATTATGTAATAACTAAACATTAAACGTTTTAAATTTCAAACGATTAAAATGCATTTGAAATTTTTCTTCCCATTAATTGTAATGTATCGGAATACTTTTGATTGTCCCTGTAACTGATCTATGCATCCGATTTTCATAACATTTGAAATGACTCGACAAAATTATGTAATAAATGTACGTTTTAAATCTCAAATGATTAAAATGCATTTGAAACTTTTTTCCCCCATTGACGTAATGTAACGGAATCATTTTGATTGTCCCTGTGATTGATCTATCCATCCGATTTTCATAAAATTTGAAATGACTCGACAAAATTATGTAATAATTATATATTTTAAATGTCAAACGATTCGGTTGGATAGTTTTTGCGTTGTTATATGCGGACGGACAGACAGACGGACTGAGCGACAACAATAGGTGCTACGTATTTACATAATTACGAACGCACCTAATAATATTGAAATATATATCGGAGAAGCGGATTCAGTGACAAAGTTCATCAGCCAATAAAATTTCAAGAAATCCTAGGAAACAGCCAGTGTAAGAGAATCGGATAAAACAAAGTTCGTTCAGCCAATAGAATCGCGACAGGAAGTCTCAGAAAACGGGCAATGTAAACGGATTCAATGATCCAGTTAACTGGCCAATAAAATTTCAGATAAGTTTAGAGAACAGCCAATAAGTCATAATGAATGTAATCCGAAAACATGCAAGTGGAATTTATGAACAAGAGGTTTTTATATAATTTTTCTAACAATGCGACAATGGAGGAATAGCAAATTCACAATAATTTGCTATTATTGTACAACATTGTTTTATTCATTGTATTATACAACGAATTAACAATATTTTTTTTAAATATGGAATGCTTCAAGAAAGTCAAGTTCATGAATGGAGGGGGATTTCGAGATAATTTTATATGGTGCTAAAGTCAAAAATGTTCTTCATTGTAATTTTCCCTATGTTTACTTATGTTTGCCACCTCACTTCCGAGTAACGCGCGCACTCCGAGTTTCATAAGCACTTTCAAATGTAGTTGAAAAGTGCTTCCATGCTCTAACTGATATAATAACCGAGTAAATATAGTCAGATTGGTATGAAATTTAGGTATGTTATTGCTGCTTAATGTGGCATGTTTAATATTAAAAATGAAGTATGTTTTATTAACGGTTCGTTTACAGGAATACTTAAAAGAATTCCGTTACATTTATGATCTATGGGAAAATTAAGGTGTATTTTAATGATATTACTCTATTCAAAATATAATTAAATTTGTATACATATCACTGTATTGTACTAAAAAACGCTTATTGTAGAATCTGGTGTGCTTATAATTCATCGTTCGTTTATAGGGCACATTAAAGTATCTGGCTATACAATGCTGCCTATGAATAAAAATTGCTGGAAATGCATTTTCACTTGCGATTCACGCTTTGATTTTTTCTCTTTTGCATATTATCTGATATGGATAATACCTGTAGGTCATATACAGGGGTTACACAAAAGCTCTCAAATATATTTCCGTTTATTGACTAAAATTTCCGAATGGAAAACTTCAACTGTACTACATAAAGTGCGGTTAATCCCTTCGGTTCCGACGTCCTAATTAATAGGAAATTTCTTTCATTGAATATTATTTTACCTTAAATTTTTTTTTTTTTTGTTAATCCCAGCCCCTAATAGTGATAGATTATACCCATGCATTTACTATTATGACTTCACTTATGTTTCGGCATTTACCCTAATAGCATGCATGGTCACAATGATGTCACTGTGAGTCACTTTGGTCACATCACATCTGTGACCAAAATGCCACCACTCAGTGACGTCACATTGTGACTGAGATGTGACTTTCTTAAAAATCTTTAGAAATTTATAAATATCCTTCAAAACATGTTATTTACTTTAAAAAACATGTTTCTGGCAATTTAAATTTCGTCGCTTTTGTCACAGTTTCGTCACAATGTTAATGTCAAATCAGTCACAAATGACACATTTTTCACAAATTTGTCACATTGTGACCACTTTGTGAAACGTCACAAAAGAGCTCTAAAACGGCCATAACGACTTCACATTTTAGTCACAGTGACTTCACATCGACGTCACATCGACAATCGATGGTCACAAAGTCACAATGTGACTTCACAACGACGTTGCAGTGAAGTCACCATGCTTTACGGGCACTTATGTTTCGGCATTTAGTAATAATAAAAATATTTTTCTCCATTATTAAACTGTTGGCGTTTCTTTTAATTGAAATATTTGTTTCACTCTTTAAATTTAAATTAAGGACTTTCTTTTTCGAATCAATCATTTGTGATAAAAGATACATGCTAGTGAATTTGTGTTTGTTTAATAGACTTGTAAATACGACACTTTCCAAACATCATTAAAAAATTCTTTAGGTTATTGTTGTAAGAAATGCACGCAAAATAACTACATTTGTTAAGTTTCTGTCAAAAACACATTCATTAAATTTTGGCAAACCATAACTTCTGCGATTTCGATAGCTAATTTTAATTTTGTTAGCATAAAAGTAGATTTTATCAAAAATTAGAAAAAAAAATCAGGACCGAAAGTATTAATGAACTAACTTTTAACATAGTATGTAATATATAAGTCAATATTGTTAGACAATTTCTTAAACCTTGAACTTCTATTAAAATTAATTTTATTAACATTTCATAACATTCAATAATTCATTAAAAATATTTTCCTATGTATTCCTTTAATTAAATTATATTCCCACTTTTAACTTAAATAGTATTTATATAAAATCTGCTTAATAATCATTTTTAAAACATAAATGATGCTTAATTATTTTAAAATCTTAAATATTAACCGACTCAAAAAAGGTCCAAAATATTCTTTAAATATCTTAAATTATAGTAATTTTATTAATAAATTCATAATTAATATTAATACAAAAATTCGTTAAAGCTAATATTTATTTATCATTTTAATAATCTAAACATCGTTTTAAAATCATTAAATTAAAGATACATTCTGGTAATAACATAATTTAAACGAATATATAGGAAAATATTTTTAATGAATTATTGAATGTTATGAAATGTTAATAAAATTAAATTTCAATAGAAATTCAAGGTTTAATTAAGAAAATGTCTAACAAATATATAAATCTTGTACAGAATTGCACAAAAAATTCGGTTATTTTTCGTATTATTCGTGATAATTGCAGAAGTTGGGTTTTCAAATGCGTTATACATTTTTAAAATTGTAATATTTAGACATCTTTTACAATTTTAAATCGTAAAGGTTTTTTTTTTCTGTATTCTGAATGTGTTAAAAAGTGTTTCATAATCTATGCTAATCTAGTCATGCTTCGTTTAAAAACTTGGAAGAAAAAGATGGATGGAGATGCAGTTTGCTGTAAAATCGGTGTGCAAATGGTTTCATTCGGCCAAAATAAAACAGTCACGTGAAAAGTTGACCGAATTCAGCCGTGCGAACATCAGCCGTGCATTTTTTTCCCCTAAAGGAAAATGACTTGCTTATATTTAAGTAACATTTCATTGTATTATGAACTAAAAACTGTATTACTAAAAGTTTTTTTTTTTTGTGTGTGTGTGTGTGTGTGTGTGTGTGTGTGTGTGAAAGAACGTAGTTGTGTTTGAGCTTCATGTAGTGGATTTTAGGGTTGCATTTTTATCGTCACACTTAGCCACTATACTTTATTCTTTTTTTTTTTTACTCTATGGCTTAAAAATATTGCCAACAGTACCCTTTCCCTACTGGTGGTGATCTTTTCAACTTTAAAAAAAAATTATTTAAGTTTTTAATAATTATTTTTTTAAAAAATGTAATTTAACAAAATACAACGACCATTTAGGAAATGATATTTTCAAAAGACTATAGCTTTAGTTTATAAATAAATTCTATATTTTAAAAAATAAACATTTTTATGATGATCAAAACGTGGCTTACGTAATAAGAGAGTCCTATATTACGTAACGCCATGCATTGAACATTAATACTCCTAGACCCATCATAAACAAAATTTTTATGAAACCTCAGTTTTACAATTTTCGGTATTGCAAATTTTTAAGCATCGCATGTTTTCAATTTTTACACCATCGTATAGGAAAACTAGTCGTTGGGGGCCACCGTAATACTTACCCATCATGGATATGTATATGAAAATAAAACATGTGAAAACTATTTGTACAATGCATTGCAATTCATAAACAAAATTTAAATATTGTTAATATACATAGTAATGCTCTATTAAAGAACTGCTGATGTACCAATTTCGACAAATTACATAAAACGCCATACTTCTCAAGTAGTACCGAACTACGTAAAAGAAACATCCTTATAACTCCAAAAATAATAACAATTAACTGCGTCGGATTAAGCGTCTCATTTCCAATTAAAATATACCTCTGAATTGAAATTTGAATGAAATACAGGGTCATGAAAAATCGAAGAATGTGGAAAACAGGATTACAAATATTTCGGCAACTAATAATATGATCGACTTCATTCTTTATGCAAAATTTGTGTAATTTTATTGCCTTTTACGTCCATTCCTTAAAATAAAAAAATTCGAAAATTTTTATATACCTTTCATCCGAACGAATTTTTCGAGAGTCCGAAAAAAATAGTTCCGGATAATCGAGGTTTTTGATATTAAACAGGCTTCGTCCCAGCCTTACATACTAAGTACATACAAAATTTCAAGTCTCTATCTCAATTTGTTCGGGAGATAGAGCGTTTACAGACAGACAGCAAATTTTTCTTCTAAAAATGCGTTTTTCGAAATTTCCAGTATCTGAAACCATGGAACACAGAATATGTTTATATTCTTTGTTCCATGTCTGAAACGCGTAAATCCGTTAAAAAAAATGTTTCGATTTTCAAAACGATTGCAAGACTTATCCTATACTACGTATGATGGGTAAGTAAAAATGCACATTTGAATGAAATTTGTTTGAAAGCTGTGTATCTATTGAGAGAATTTTTTGTAGTTTTTAATACTTTTTTTTGTCATTGTGACAACAGAAATATTCCATTTCCGGACATTAAAAATTGACCAATTAGAAAACGAATAAAATCCGGACATCCAGATTTTAGATATATCTGTTCTTGATCGACAGAAACAACCATTTTCCAAATGGTTTAAAATAAGGGGGGGGGGGGGGTTGAGACAGTTAGCTATGCATCTATTGCAATTTTTCCGCATTCAATATAGAAAGAAACCCATATTTTGTAGTTAAAATTGAAGACTTTTAATAAAATCACCAATAACTTTTTATTTTTTAATTAAAAATTAATTTTTGCGTGAAAGATTATTTTTTAAAAAGGCAAGGAAATAAAACTGAATTATAAAAACGTAGGGCTTTTCTACATTACTGAAAAATTGAGGAGGTGGAGGAAAAACGCAAAATCCTGCTAATTATCTTTACTAATGAGTTTACACTCTTTAGAAGATTAATCGACTCAACTCCACTATTGACAAGTTTTAAGGAAGTGCTCTTGTTATTTTGCTTTTTAAAGCGTTACATAAAATCAGATAACAGGGATTGAAATTTATTTCGAAAGTCTGATGATTAGAAGATCGAGTTTAATGAATTTTGAGCTCCAAGAAAGAAATTTGTAACCAGTTTGTTGTTAGGTATACATGGTGAAACTTTCTACATTTGTGTGGAAATTTTTCTTTTTTATCTTTTACGTGACCATGAAGTGCCAACAACCAAAAATATAAATTAGTGGATAAAATAATATCTAAAAATGTAAAATTTAATATTAGGATTTTAGAATACAGGGTCTCCATATAATTATGCGACCGTATTTTAAAATCGTTTACTGACGAAACTATTTTTCAGGTTGTTTTGAAATTTTAAGAACATAATAAAAGGAAAGCAAAATTAAGCGAAAAAAAGTTCAACATTTTGCCGCCAGAGGGAGTTTAACTAATTGCACATTTGGAATACATTTACGATAGTTTACAAGTTTTATTTAAACCTAAACATGCTACATGAAGATTATCATTTTTATATACCATCTGGAATCGTAAGGTAGCACAGTAATTGTAAGATAGTTTTACAATTGTATAAACTGTAAACTATGCAGTTATATAGTAGTAGGTTATACAGTACATAAATGTCCAGCGTCACGTAGTTCATACAAGTGGCAAAGCGGAGTTTACTTAGTATAAAAATATTCTTTATAAAACAAAATTCGCGAATACAGTCTTCGCGATAGTTGAAATGGTCCACTTTTTTTTTTTTTTTTTTTTTTTTTTTTCCCGTGAATAATCAAAACTCGCGAATGTTAAGGGTATTGCATTTTTCCGCCATTTAGTATCCATTTAGGAAAATCCGTATTTTGTAATTAACATGACGACTTTAATAAATTCGCCAATAACTTTTGATTTTGAATTTAAAATTAATCCTTGCGTGAAAGATGATTTTTAAAGAGACAAAAAAATAAAACTGAGTTATTTTTAAAAAAAGTTGGGCTTCTTTCCATTGCTTAAAAGTTGAGGAGGGGTGGAGGAAAAAAAAACACAGAATCCAGCTAATGATCTTTACTAATGAGTTTACACTCTTTAGAAGATTAATCGACTCAACTCCGTTATTGACAGGTTTTAAGGAAGTGCGTTTATTATTTTGCTTTTAAAAGCGTTACATAAAAGCAGATAACAGGAATTGAAATTTATTTTGAAAGTCTGATGATTAGAAGATCGAGCTTAATGAATTTTAAGCTCCAAGAAAGAAATTTGTAACCAGTTTGTTGTAAGGTATTCATGGCGAAACTTTCTACATTAGAGTGTCAATTTTTCTTTTTTATCTTTTACGTGACCATGAAGTGCCAACAACCAAAAATAAAAATTTATTGGATCAAATAATAGTGTCTGAAAATGTGAAATTTTAATATTAGGATTTTAGAAAACAGTCTCCCCATAATTATGCGATCATATTTTAAAGTTGCTCACAGACGAAACTATTTTTTAAGATGTTGTGAAATAGAGATGAGATGGACGCGGGGTCGCTTCTCATACTAGTCATCGGGCCGTGGACGGACACGGGCTCATTCTTTCTGAAATTGACTATTTTATTCATTTTCGTACAGAAAAATAACTCTTCTTAAAAATTACTTATTCCATTTCAAATCATTTTAATGTTATTTTGATCAAAGTAAAAAAAAAATAATAAAAAATCTTGTTTTATTTTTTCCTTCTTATTTTGTACTATTAAAAGGCTATTTTAAAAGAAAATTTGTGGTATTTGTTTGGTGTATTTCATATTTTTCTGTATGGATTTAACACTAGAGTTATTTTTTTAATGTTTAAATTGAGAATTAATTTAATTTACTTTTTAATGTACACGAGAGGAAAAAAAATCACATTAAATATAAAATATAGATTCAAAAGTCCATACGCAGTTTTATCTAGTTTATTCTAATGAATCTAAAAAAAAAATCGAAGCAAAAACATTCATATTTATAATAGTAAATTGGGGATTTTTTAAAAAGTTAACTTAAAAAAAAATCTTAGTAAAGTAGGCTGCTCTACAATAATTTTTAATTGTATTGAATTTTTAGCATTTGTAAAAAAAAAAAAAGTTTTTTTTTTTTTTTTTTAAGTAATGGAAGCCTATTTTAAAAGAAAATTTGAGGTATTTGTTTGGTATATTTAATATTTTCCTGTATGGATTTAATATTCGAATCTTTATATATAAAAATCTTCTGTGCGTGTGTATGTAATTGAACTCCTCCTAAACGACTAGACCGATTTTCATAAAATTTTGTGTGTGCGTTCCAGTAGATTCGAGAATGGTTTAGATTCACATTTCGTCGAAATTGATTCAGTACTTTTTTAGTAATTAGGCAAAAACTGATAGTTAGTGATTTTTCGCTAAATAAAAGTGCTATATATATTAAAGAAAGTCAGGATTTCGTATTAATCATAGCACAAAAAATCTACCGATCCAAAAATCTTGAAAATTGGGGTAAAAATAGTTCTTATAACATCGAGTGCCGCTAAAAAGGGATTTTCGAAAATTCCACCCCTAAGGGGGGTTAAAAAAAAGCACGAACTTTTAAAAAATTCCTTAAAAATCGGCTTTTGTAGTTGTTCTTCAACTGATATCATATTTTTGTGTATTTTTTCATGCTGAATCGAATGGTACTAAGCAAATTCTTTTAAATCCATTAGTTCGTGAGATACTTTACATTTTCTAAATTTGGCGATTTCTTCGGCGCAAAAACCTGAAATTTTCAATTATTATTATATATATATATATAAGAAAGTCAGGATTTCGTATTAATCTCAGCACAAAAAAATCTACCGAACCAAAAATCTTGAAAGTTGGGGTAAAAATACTTCTTATAACATCGAGTGCCGCTAAGAAGGGATTTTCGAAAATTCCACCCTTAAGGGGGGTAAAAAAAAGAACGAACTTTTAAAAAAATCTTTAAAAATCGGCTTTTGTAGTTGTTTTTCAACTGATATCATATTTAAGTGTATTTTTTCATGCTGAATCGAATGGTACTAAGCAAATTCTTTTAAAACCATTAGTTCGTGAGATACTTTCTATTTTCCAAATTTGGCGATGTCTTTGGCGCTAAAACTTGAAATTTTCAATCCTTATCTTTATATATAAAAATCTTCTGTGCGTGTGTATGTAACTGAACTCCTCCTAAACGACTGGACCGATTTTGATGAAATTTTGTGTTGAGATGGTTTAGATTCACATTTCGTCGAAATTGATTCAGTACTTTTTTAGTAATTAGGCAAAAACTAATAGTTAGTGATTTGTCGCGAATTAAAAGTGTTGAATAATTTCAATGAATAGAGTGCGGACGGAATGTCCGAGCGTTCCAAGGCGCCAGATTTAAGTTCAGCTTCTTGAAGAAAGAGATCGCGTGTTCGAACCCACTCCTGACAAACGTGTATGCTTTACAATAATATTTCCTGTATTATAATTTTGATTAACCGACTTCAGAAAATCTTTTAACTAAAAAGAGAAAAAAACACCGACAAAACTTTCTATCAAAAATTGAACCGGCTTCAAAAAATACTGAAGAGTGAAAAATAATTTCCTTACATAATTGCAATAAGAAATTAAATTAAGAGCTTAATGTTTCTCGTGCGTATTACCATATTTACGTACATTTATTTAATTTTCTGGAGTAGGTGCCAAGAAGGAATCCGTCTGTCGGTGACAGGACAACGTCTGTCGGGTCCGCTAGTTTATATATATTTTTTTAAAATATTTAAATTCAGAGTTTGATGAATTTACTTCACTTTTTAATGTACACGAGAGAAAAAAAAATCATTAAATGTAAAATCCCATAGATCTAAAAATCCATATACCGGTTTATCTAGTTTATTGTAATGAATCTTGAAAAAAAAATTATAATAGTAGATACTTAAAAAAAAAACTCTTATCATACGATAGTGCTGTATAGTAGAGCTCAAATGCATCTCTAATGTTAAAGTCCAAAGTTTGCCCCATAATAACTTTGGAACTAATCATCGGATCACGACAAAATTGAAAAGGGCAAGTGTCCTACCCTAGATCTCAAAGTGTACAAAAATTCATCCAGATCCACCGATTAGTTTCGGAGATCCAGAACCCATGTTTTGTCACTTTTTGCTCGTGAAACAAGAAAAAAAAAAAAAAGACAAACAACTCAATTATAACTCGAACCAGGAAACATTCAGCGACGAGTAATAGGTTGTTCGAAAGTTTTTAATTTAGGGATGTGTCTTTCGAAGGTCTGGTAAAAAAAAAAAAAAAAAAAAAAAATCAAAAATTAAGGAAATGGCACCCATTTAAAATTTATAACGCTATACCTTTCATAATTTAACATTATAGAAATCTCTCCTTTTTAATTGTTACCTAATTCGATTGTTTCTTTCAAGTTGCCACCAACTAAAAAACAATTCAGCAATTTAAAAAAGAAACGATAACACGTGTTCTTTTTTTATAGATGAATAAAAATTGATTCTCCTGATAGTTTTGAACCTTTGAAATTGACGTCATTCGAATCAGAAAATGCATATTTTTCACAAACATATATATAAACTGTAATTAAATGTGTGTTAAAACAACATCGCAACTTTGAGTGTTTTCGACGTAAAATAGTTACTACAATACAGATATTTCAATGAAAAAGGAATAATTATGGGAAAGAAATTCTTCTATATTTATAAAAATAACTATTTGAAAATGAAACTATGAAAATCTGTATAGATACTTATCGTCATAAGAAAAGCTGCGTAGATACCGAGAAATTCCAGTGGGACTACCATCTGGGAGGGGGCGGTTCTGTCGCCAAATGTCGCCAAGTTTTTCGCCAACTTGGCAATATATCGACAAATCTGGCGTTATTCGCCAAAATTGAAGCCAACTTGGCGTCACTTCCGGTGCTTCGCCAAACTATTATGTCTACTAATAACTTTAAACTAATACTAATAATAGTTTAGATTTTTTAGTTGAAATCATTCAAAAAACTGGTGGAACCAGAGAGAAAAGTAGAGCTCGATCTAAAAAAATGTTACAGTAAAAATTGGGAAGTATTTTCAATCTAAGAATGTGTGGGCAAAAGAAAGGGAATCAGATGATCTGTAAAAGCTCATGAAATAACCCAAATTTTTGTAAGCTGAAAATGTGGACTGAGCTGTACTGGTGCCTTATATTCAGAATTATACTATTATCCACTCAATATGATTACTGAGGAAAGTAGTCGATAGAATATATTGTTATGTTGTCTCAAATCGGTTAAGCTCCACAACGCTAAACAAATATAAACCATGATGTAATAATTAAAATATAACATTAATATAAAAAAGTTGTTGAGGAATTGATGTAGATAAGTATGTCTGAACACAAATATTTAGTACATGATTGAATCGTATCTATTCAAGGCTTTGAGTTTACTTGGAGCTTTGATCTTCCCGTTATCAAAACCGCTAAAATAAAATTGTGTTCACACTTTGTACTGAACGAACATTTCTCATACTTCATTACATCAGTCTGTAACGTATATTTATGAACCCAAATTTTTATACTAGTTATGGATGGCTGAAATACGGAGCGAGTTAAAAATGCCTCTTTTTCCCTAATTCATTTTAAGGCACCAGTAAAGCTAAGTCCTCATTTTCAGCTAACAAAAATTTGGGTTGTTCCATGAGCTTTACAGATCATCTGATTTCCTTTCTTTTATACGCTCATTTTTAGATTGAAAAAATTTCTCAATTTTTACTGAAACATTTTTTTTTTTAGATCGAGCTCTAATTTTCTCTCTGGTTCCACCAGTTTTTGTATGATAATAGTAGTGGGGATTTTAAAAAAGTTAATTTTAAAAATTAAATTTTAGTAAAATAGGCTGTTCTACAAGATTTTTTTTTTAAATTTATTTAATTTTTAGCATCAAGTATTGTGCCACCCACATATATTACAGCATTATTTAAAATTAAAGAAATGGCTTCAAAAGATACTGTCTCCTTAATAAATTCGTTAATAAATTTTATTTTGAATTAAAACTTAATCCTTGCATGAAAGATTTTTTAAAAAGGGAAGAAAATAAAACTGAATTATAAAAACAAAAGTAAAAAATTGTTGGGCTTCTTTTCCATTACTTAAATGTTGAGGAGGCGGAGGAAAAACACAGAATCCTGCTAATGATCTTTACTAATGAGTTTACGCTCTTTAGAAGATTAATCGACTGAACTCCATTATTGACAGGTTTTAAGGAAGTGCTTTTGTTATATTGCTTTTAAAAGCGTTACATAAAAGCAGATAACAGGGATTGAAATTTATTTCGAAAGTCTGATGATTAGAAGATTGAGTTTAATGAATTTTAAGCCCTAAGAAAGAAATTTGTAACCAGTTTGTTGTTAGGTGCACATGGCGAAACTTTTCGCATTAGAGTGTCAATTTTTCTTTTTTATCTTTTACGTGACCATGAAGTGTCAACAACCAAAAACAAAATTTAGTGGATCAAATAATAGCGTCTCTGAAAATGTCAAATTTTATTATTAGAATTTTAGAATACAAGGTTTCCATAATTATACGATCCTATTTTAAAGTTGTTTATATACAAAACTATTTTGCAGGATGTTGTGAAATTTTTCGAAGAACATAAAAAGGAAAGGGGCTGTGCGTTACATAATGTTATCATTTTAGGGGGAGGGAGGTCTGGCCTATGATATCGTAAAATGTCTCTAGGGAGAATTGTCTTTCAATATCGATATAATTTTTGAACCAATCAAAATTTTCTCATTTTATTTGTAATATGGTGTTTAGTTCAAAATAGTATGTTATGTATTTTTATGTAAATAAAGTTATTAAAATCAATTATAAGATTAATTCTAAAATGCGAAACCCTTAACGTTTGACCTTGCTATTCTTTATGTGTATGTTTACATAATCACGATTCGAGGGAGATGAGTTACCCTATTTTTTCAGGGCGAACCTGGTATTATACATTTCATAGATGCTTAATCGCAAATATATATACATGAATACATTTAGACAAATATGGGAATGACTGACAATTTCCAATTTAAATTAGAATTTGAATACATAAATATAGTTAATAAAAGTTAATTGAGGATTTTTTTCCCTCTAAAAATAACTTAGAGTTGGAAATCGTGAGTACTGACAAATGATGCGAATAATTCAATATGCTGATTACATTATTTAAGATAAATTTTATAGCATGAATCTGTTAACTATCTTTTTAAAGCTACAATTTGTAGGCTATGTGAAAAGGGAAGTAACTTTCACCCATTAATAAAATTTTATTTTGAAATTTTCTGTTGTGCTTAAACTTTTGACACGCACTGTATAATCACGATTCGAGAAATCATATGTAAAGTGCATATGAAATGAAGCTAGCGTTTACAAATAAATAGAAGAGAACGAGGAACAATGTTGTCCACTTCTTTTGTCGATGACAATTTCTATCTAATTTCCACTTCTTTGTTCGGGAACAAGATTTTATTATTGTTAAATGCATTATGTAACGAAAAGCTATCATAAAATATTTTTTAAATAGTAATTATTTCTTTTAGGTGTTATTTGCAAGGCTGCTGAGTCTGTGAGAAAAATGGCCAACTCCGACTCTGGATATTTTAACAGCGACGACTCAGACTCAGACTCTGCTAATAAATTACCAGCATTGCTTGTTGGTTCAAATTGTGAATGAACTCAAGAAAAATAAAGCAAAAATTATACTGTTTGGACATTAATTTTGTTCTAAGGGCTTTGAAAAAAAAAAGAGTTGGAATTTGCACGTGAAACGTAGCAAATGAGGTGCGTTCGTACGATAATGAAGTTTTAAAAATATCACTCTCATGTATCAATCTCATAAAATTGTAAATAGTTAATTACAATTAAAATGCGCAACAAACAATGTTCTCTCTATACTCATTATGTAATGGAATACTTTTGTGTGGCTTTGTAAATCAATAACAAAAAGTTCTTTGCACAACAGATTATGCGAAATCTATATTATAATGTGTACTTTATGATACATATGAATATTATTAAGTTCGAATGAGTAATATTATTAAAATGCATTGGAAACTTTTTTTTTCCATTGACTGTAATGTAATGGAGTACTTTTGATTGTCCCTGTATTTGATCTATGCATCCTATTTTCAAAAAAAATTGAAATGACTAGACAAAATTATGTAATAAGTATGTAATTTAAATTTCAAATGATTAAAATGCATTTGCAACATTTTCCCCATTGACCGTAATGTAATGGAATCCTTTTGATCGTCCCTGTAATTGATCTATCCATCCGATTCTCATAAAATTTGAAATGACTCGACAAAATTATGTAATAATTATATATTTTAAATTTAAAAAGATTCGGTTGGGTAGTTTTTGCGTTGTTATATGCGGACAGACAGACAGACGGACGGACGGACGGACTGAACGACAACTATAGGTGCTACATATTTACATAATTACGAACGCACCTAAAAAGGAAAATATTGTATTTTTCATTTATTAATTTTACAATTTTGCTTCCTGCAAACCCAAAAAATCAAATTATCGAAATGTGCAATAGAAAACGAAATTTTATTATCTAAGATCCGCAGACTCAGAATAGAAAAGGCGAAATATCCACAATTTTGTTGTCATTTCGTGTTCTCCAGACCCGAAAAAAATTCGATGCAAAGAAAGAAAATAGAGATGACAATTTTATTACTTCAGAAATAATTAAAGCACTGTGAATTTCGAAAGAAAAAAGAAATGAAAATTTCAAAATTTCTCATATTAATTTTACAATTTTAGCTTTATTTCATGTTCTGCAGACCTGAAAAATCCAAAAATTCCTATTTTATCGTTATTTTGGAAATTGTGGATTCAGAGGAAAAGAATTACAATTTCATATTATTTTGAGACATACGCACATGTTAATAAAAGAAGGGGGGGAAGGTATTTTTTTGTTTGGACACGAAAAGAGAAGAAATGAAGGAAAAACGGGGAAATGTTTCTATTACAAAGCTATTTCAGGTTCATTGGCTTCCAAAAAATGGTAGAAATTTACAATTGTTGCATATCTTCGGTTAAAGAACTGCATAGGTCGAAATTCCAGGTCCGAATAATTAAAAGTTTGGTTCTACCTAAACATTTTTGCAATCTAGCCCTCGGCCCATGCAAAAATCAGTAAAAGCATCCCAACCGAAGTAAAAATCAATAAAATCTACCCCTGCCTACTCAATTTTTATAATATGCATATAAGATTCTTTTAAAGAATACTGCATATACCGGGTGTCCCAAAAATGACTGATGGATTTTAAAATTCAATAACTTGCAAACGGGGACAGCTATTTTAAAAGTTTTTGCAGGAGGGTTATGTATAATGGCAGGAGTTTTTGTACCGTAATTTTTCATTTTAGTTCGAATTTCAAACAATAGGTGGCGCTGACGGCGATTGAAGGCCAGGTCAATGCTTCACTCAGCACTGATCCCCTGGCCTTCAATCTCCGTCAGCGCCACCTATTGTTTGAAATTCGAACTAAAATAAAAAATTACGGTAAAAAAACTCCTGACATTATACATAACCCTCCTGCAAAAATTTAAATAGCTGTCACCGTTTGCAAGTTATTGAATTTTAAAATCCATCAGTCATTTTGGGACACCCGGTATATTTATGGAAAAGTTTCAAGGTGTTTTCAGCTTACAATAAAATATTCATACGTCATAAGGAATAGCAACATGAATGATAAATTAGACTCTTTGAATTTTACATTCAAATGAAGATTCATCGAAAAAATTAATGTACTTACATTAATTTTTTCGATGAATCATCATTTATAAGAAGAAGAATAAGAATGAAAAACAGATGGTTAAAACACCATACATTTTCAAGCCATGAAACTAGTCGGATGTGGTGATCCCAAAACATTCTTTTATCTCATACATATTAATGCTTCAAAATTCATTATTAAAGTACTAAAATTAAATGACCATTTATGCCCATTATGGGGATTCTAATGATATAAAATTCCGAGTATTAGTTCCTCAGATATGTCTATCTTTAAAATCTTGTGAATCCTTCAAAATGCAGCATAACATCACCACTTCTTAGGCGATTTATACCAAAATCTATTCTGCAACAATTTATACCAACATCTAACTGAATCTGAACTTTGATGAAAATATGTGCGTTAATTTTTGAGATACTGTTATAGCGGAAATCGCAAAAAATGCAGCATAGCAGTACCATTTGTTGAACTATTTAGACCAAAATGTAGAAAATATCATTCATATCAAGGATTAATTGAATCTGAAGCTTGATGAAAATCTGTGCATTATTTTTTGGAGATTTAACTATTGCGGAAATCGTTAACAATGCAGCATAGCAGCGCCACCTGTTAATAGATTTATACCAAAATGTAGAAAATGCCAATTCATATCCAGGACTAACCGAATCTGAAGTTGGGTAAAAATCTATATGAGTTCTGGAGATTGTGTTATTGCAAAAATGGGGAAAATTCTGCATAGCAGCACCACCTGTTGAGCGGCTTAAACCAAGAACTAATCAGCACCATTTCATATCTGGGACTAAAGAATATAATTTTGTATTAAATTCCGAAAGTTGCATTAGTTCTTGAAATAGAAAGCCCAAATATTTTTCACAAACATACAGACAGACAGACATTTTGTAAAAACATGTTTTTCGGGCTCTCTCAACCCTAAAATGTGTAAATCCCTCGAAAACAGGAATTCGAAAATTTTCACAGATCCAATACTTTCTTCTTGTAAAGATAGAAGAATGTAGGAATGATATTTAGAATCCATTCAAATTCAGAATGGATTCTAAACCGAATTTATTCCATGATACTGAATTTAAAATGATGGAATGGTTTGTAATGATACTGAATTCTGAATTCTTAACGAACTGGTTACATGATTCTGATTTTGAAAATTACGTTGTAAAATAGTTAAAATAAACGAACACATAAAAAGAAATAAATTTATACTCTTGACAACTGAAATAATTACATAACAATACCATTCTTTCTCTGTTATTATAGTACACTTTTAAAGATTTCGTAAGCTGAATTTCATGCTAGCTATTACTATTTTTACAAAATAAATTGCGAATGATATGTTCTGTACATAATTATATCCATTTATGGATCGGCACGGAAATATCGGCACGGCCCGAAAATATTAGCTCTGGCTCTGACGCAATCTAACCATTCGACGGCAAGTTGATAAAACACATTTCTGTACTGATGTTGCCAAACTCTTATTAGTTCATAAAACACGTTTGTACTTTTTCCATTCAGTAATATCCATCGGAAGTTGTTTCTTTTTTATCGCCGTAGTTTAGTTCGTTCAAATTTGTTATACTGGGCCGGTTAACTTGCTTAGTTTTTTTTTTTTTCCAACATGGTTTAGCCCATTAATAAACCGGCTCGTTTGAAAGATCGTCTTTATTTTCCAATTCTAGTTCCCTTGCAGACTTTTCTTCTTCAAAACCAAACCCCTCCTTCTTGAAAACCTAAAAATCCGAGGGAAAATGTATATACGTACTAAATGTAAATTATTTAAGTTCTCAATACCAAAAAAAAAAGAGAAAAAAGAAAACAAGTATGTACAACAGATAGTATATTAGGCATTTTTAACGTAGATAGCTTGGTATAGTACAAAAATAACAATAATAATCCGTTTCGTGGATTTAAAATTGCATATTTTTACATATTTTTGGTTTAATTTCATTTTTAACTGAATGACAAAAGCTGGAGTCGAAGTCGGCTAGTTTTTTAATGACCTATTCTTTTGCCTCAAAATGGGCCCGACTCCGACTCCAAGACTCCGCAGCCCTGGTTATTTGATATAAAGCTGTATTTTATTTACCTCACTTCACTTGAATGAATAAAAAAATAAAATGCAACTAATTTCGTATTTCACTCAAAAAAAAAAAAAAAAAAATATATATATATATATATATATATATATATAGAGAGAGAGAGAGAGAGAGAGAGAGAAATAAAAACATTTTGATAACGGTATTATAACTGGGGAGAAGGGAGGATCCGAGAGATGTTAACGTATGTTATCGAAATTGGGGGGGGGGGGTGAAAAATTACCAAAAAGTTGATAACATTACATTGCATAGCCCCAAAGTGGATATGAGCGAAAAAACTTCAAAATTTCGCCACTGGAGGGAGTTTAATTTCACATTTAGCATACATTTACGATAATTTACAAATTTTATTACAACCAAAACATGCTACATTACGGTTATCATTTTAACAGGCCATCTGGAATCTAAAATATCTTGTAAAGATAGAAGAAAGTAAAAATTTAATACACACATACATACATTTAAAGCGAAAAAAAAAATTAATTTTTCCAAGAGATTTTATTTTATGAGAAAGCTATCTCTGCTGTTACGTTGCGACTGTTTATTTTATGAATAAGGGAATGCGTTACACTTCACAAAATCACACTTTAACATATGGGAAATTTTAATTGGATTAATAATTAACAAAATCCGTATCGAAATACGATTTTCAGCATTAGAATGCTGAAGTCACAGGTGTAGGCGTAGCGAATTTTCAAAAATTATTTTGCCTAACTGAATTTTGTCCAAGGACACATTTTGAAGTTTATCACATTTTTAAAAGTACTTAAAATGTCGGAAAATAATTCTTGAAAGCGCACCGACATTACACGCCTACTTATGCGACGCTGGCGCCGGTTTTCTGCCTGTGAAAACCTCTGATAATTACGTGTAATGAGCGATTACTTAATTAAAATTTCCTCATAGTTAATCAAGATAGGTGAAAAAAATTCAAAAGGATATTCAAGGTATCAAGGTCATGTAAATCTGTAAAATTTTCGGATATGTGAATCATAATCTCTAAAACATTCTAAAAAACTATTGGAAACTCTCTCTGGTCTGGAGAATAAAATAAACATGAAGAAATGCGTATTTTTAACAAATCTATACAAAGCAAATCTTCGCGCCGAATATTTCTTTAACCCTCTATTAGAACCCAAACTGCCCGAGATATTTTGAGCTATTTTAATTCGTATATCCTATTTCCCACCAGAAAATTAAAATAGCAATATTCGCTTTAATTCATAACAGACATTCCGGATTTAAATAACCCGAAATTAGCCACTGAAAGTTTGTGGTGTAAAGTCAGATTTTCGGAACTACATAATTTCTAGAACGTGTTCTATCCGTAAATCGTAGCAAATGAGGTGCGTTCGTTGATAACGAAGTTTTAAAATATTCAGATCTTGCTGATATAGTAGAGCGTACTTTGGATACAGTATAGTGGTCGAAATCTTTGTGTTCCTGTAAATATGCAGGGAGTAATTTTTATTATACTTCATTAACGTATATCTTATTCATAAAATGTGAAGTAGTTTAATATAATTAAAACACCCCCCCCCCCCAAACAATGTTTCCCCGTATAACATTATTTAATGGAATACATTTGTGTGGCCCTGTAATTTAATAATAAATATTCTTTGCATCACAGATTGTACAAAATGTATTTTTAGTACATATTTCATAGATTCATGTCAATTCTGTTATATTCAAATGAGTCTAACACCATTAAAATGCATTTGAAACTTTTTTCCCCATTGACCGTAATGTAACGGAATACTTTTGATTGTCCCTGTAATTGATCAATGCATCCGATTTTCATAACATTTGAAATGACTCGACAAAATTATGTAATAAATATACGTTTTAAATTTCAAACGATTAAAATGCATTTGAAACTTTTTCCCCCATTGACCGTATGTAACGGAATCCTTTTGATTGTCTCTGTAATTGATCTATCCATCCGATTTTCATAAAATTTGAAACGACTCGACAAAATTATGTAATAATTATGTATTTTAAATTTCAAACTATTCGGATGGGTAGTTTTTGCGTTGTTATATGCGGACGGACAGACGGACAGACAGACAGACAGACAGACAGCGATAGGTGCTACGTATTTACATAATTACGAACGCACCTAAAAACCCGTATCAGATAAGAATGCCCATAATGCAGCTCTCGAATTCCCTGCTAAACAGTGCAAAATTTTCCAATTCATTTTCAAACGTAAACTTATACTGGCAACCTTTATTATTGAAGAGATTTGGAATCTATTGGTGTTCCACAGTTTTTGATAGATAAATTATCGAGTTATAACAGATTGTTGTCACATGACAGCAGGCTTTTCTCTTTTCCCGTGCTCCCACATCCCAAAACTCAATTCAAAACACCCATTTTGACAGTATTTTCTTAAAGGTCTTCTATTTTTATCCCCAAAAAAGAGAAACATTTGATTACATAGTTTCTGAAGAAGAACACCAGCAAATTTCATGCTTTTTCGAACAAAAATGAATTCAGGAATGTTAAAAATTAGCTTCTATGGATTTGATAAAAGTTTTAAGAAGACTTCTCAAAACAATATTTTTTGCCCCGCTCATCAATATGAAATTTAAACATACTTTTAGACTCGTTTTTAAACGCAAAAGCGTGACATTTGCAAAGAAGCTAACTGCAGTCATTTGTAATCTGCTGACAATTTAACTATTTGGAAAATAATTGTCATTCTCGGTAGAGAACTGGGAAATCTGAAGTATATCTGAGTCTTTTCATTGGTTGAATACCGCTACTTAGTTTTCGTTCGCTGATTAATCCATGCTTAATGTCTAGAAATTGAATAATTCTGTTGCCACGATGACAAAAAAAAAATTATATAACTCCAAAAACAAATTTAAATACAGGTTTCAAACAAGTTGCATTTAAAAGTATTTTTTTCTTTATACAACGGTGTAAAAATTGAAAATGTGCGATGTTTATAAGTTTAAAAATTTAGAGTACCGAAAATTATTAAACTGAAATTTTAATATTTGTTTATGACTGGTCCAGGAATATTAACGTTGCTCTAAATGTCCAGGCATATGACTCATTACGTAAGCTACGTTTTAATCATTATAAAAATGAAGTTATTGTTTTTTTTTTTTAAATATAGAAATCATAAGTCTAAAATTATATAGTTTTTGAAAATATTTTCCAAATAATCGTAATTTGTTAAATTACATATTTTTTTTTTTTAATTTACGATAAATTAACCAAGTATTGAGTTATAGAATGTTATTGCTCCTGAAATACATTTTCCCCCTTTCCAGTGCCACCACGTTCGGAAAATTCTGTTCAAAGTACCAATTTTAAAAGCAGTTTCCGAAAGATCTACCTGTAAAGTAAAATTAAAAACACACTTCTATTACAATGCTTCCGAATAAATGCATCATCAGCCAATTTGCCGTACTTGCAGACGAAAAAATAAATCTTGAAATGTGCCAAAGTAATCAGTTTAGATTTAAAAACAGCCTTAAGGGGACAAGGGACCTTGAAATCCTTAAAAATATTTTTTTTATTTTATTTTTTTTTTTTTTTTGTAAATTTTACCTAAATATTATTCAAGGGTACATTATATGCATTATAACATGCATTTATCACAAAAAAATGCAAAAAAAAAAAATATTTTTGACAAAAAAATGGCATTTTACGCAGCGTCTTCGAAATCTTCGAAATGCCCCCTGCGCATTCCATATCAATGAAAATCCCCAATATTTTTTATGAAAGTTTGTTTTATATATATAAACAAAATTGTGCATCGAATTTTGAATATTTGAATTTAAAGGTGAAAAAAAAAAATGAAATTTTGAAATTTTTTTCAAAATTTTCAATTTTTTTTTTTTTTTAACATCTTAAAATTCAAATATGTAAAAATCGATGCTCTATTTTGTTTATATATATAAAACATACTTTCCAAAAAAATATTGGGGATTTTCATAGATATGGAAAGCACAGGGGGCATTTCGAAGATTTCGAAGACGCTGCTGCGTAAAATTCCATATTTTTTCTCAAAAATAATATTTTTTTTTTTTTTTGTGATAAATGCATGCCATAATGCATATAATGCACCCTTGAATAATATTTAAGATGAAATTTACAAAAAATAAAAAAAAATTTGAAAAAATTTGAAAAATTTGAAAAAAATTTCGAAAAAATTTCAAAATTTCAATTTTTTTTTTTTAACCTTTAAATTCAAATATTCAAAATTCGATACACAATTTTGTTTATATATATAAAACAAACTTTCATAAAAAATATTGGGGATTTTCATTGATATGGAATGCGCAGGGGGCATTTCGAAGATTTCGAAGACTCATCAATGTAAAATGCCATTTTTTTGTCAAAAATAATTTTTTTTGCATTTTTTTGTGATAAATGCATGTTTTAATGCATATAATGTACCCTTGAATAATATTTAGGTGAAATTTACAAAAAATAAAAAATATTTTTAAGGATTTCAAGGTCCCTTGTCCCCTTAAGGCTGCTAGTCCATCAGTTCCAGAATTATCCTCTGTAATGTTAAGTCTATGGATCTTTGATGCATTCTTATATTTAAAATACAGTCGAGTCTCTATATAACGAAATCCACCGTTCCAGTAAAAAAATTCGTTATATAGAGAAATTCGATGTATAGAGTACGATGTTAAAAATACTCGATAAAAATATACGATGTTAAAAATCGTATTTAATGTGTAAAATTGGAACAAATATTAATTTTGATCTTTCGAATTAAGAATTTGAAATGTTTAAGAGTAAATATTAACCTAACATTTTATTTCTTAATTATTTAAGCTGTTTCAAAAAAGAGAACAGACATTTATTTGAAAGAGCTTAATGAAAATCAAAGAAGCCTTGCATTAATTTCAGACGAAGAAATCTGTAATTTTTTTTTTGTTGTTGTTGTTTTGATTTTAAAATTATTACGTTCTCTTAAAAAAATGCTCAAATTTTAGCAAGGAATGAAAAATTGTAGTTAACATTTTCCTCCATTTGAAGGCCTCTCTTATGTGCCTCTCATTGATTCCTCTCTTACATGTGTATCAATCCAATTGACTCTGTTTTGAGAAGGATGTGGAAAGGTGTGTGGGAGGTGGTATGAATTCGTTGGATTTAAAGAACAAGGAGAGAAGTAATATATAAAAAAATTCTCAGCACTGACAATAAATCAAAAATAAATGATGGAAAATTGATTACATATGATTTCGAAGCTTTTTTAAAACTGAATAAATTAAGACCAATTTATGAAAAAATTCGTTATATGGAGTTAGATATTCCGCTATATAGAGACTGTTTTTAATGTAATCATGTGAAAAGAGGACCGTTCCTACTAAAAATTCGTTATATAGAGAAATTCGATGTATGGAGTTTCGTAATAGAGAGACTCGACTGTATCTCCTTAGGAAATACAGATTTTTAACTTTTCTGAGTATTTTTCTTTAAAAATACGTTTTTTTCTTAGCTGTCAAAATTTTTCAAGAACCTATGTTTAATTCAATGTTTTATCTGTTAAAAACTGACTTACTTCAAGTAATATCCTCTCCAGTTAAAATTTTATTCTCAGTTCGAGAGTAAAATTTTAGTACTTTATATAAAATTGAACATATAGTTTAGAAATATTTTGACAACTAATAAAAAGAGAGACATCCTACACGGAAAAAAAGAAATTAAACTAGTCGTTGGGGGCCACCGTAATACTTACCCATCATGAATATGAAACTAAAACATGTGAAAATTATTTATAAAAATGCATTGCATTTCCAAAACAAAAATTTAAACGTATATTTAATTATTTTTAATATACATAGTAATGCTCTATTAATGAAATGCTGATGAACCTATTTCGATAAATTATATAAAACGCTAAGCTACTCAAGTAGTACCGAATTGCGTAAAAGAAACATCCTTATAGCTCCAAAAATAATAATTAGTAATTAACAGTTTACTGTGTCGGATTAAGCATCTCATTTCCAATTAAAATATTTCTTTGAATGGAAATTTGATTGAAATACGGTGTCAAAAATCGAAGAATGTGGAAAACAAGAATAAATCTCGGGAACTAAACATCCGATCAACTTCATTGTTTAGAATTTGTGTTATTTTATTGCCTTTTATGTTCATTCCTTAAAATAAAAAAATTCGAAAATTTTTTATATATCTTTCATCAGAGTCCGAAAAAAAAATAGTTCCAGACAATCGAGATTACTGATATTAAATAGGCTTCGTCTCATTCTTACATACTAAATAAAGTGAAACTTGGATAATTCGAACTTGTTTAATTCGAAATTCTGGCTAATTCGAATTTTTTGCTTGGTCCCTAGAATTCTGTATTAAAATAATGTATAAAAAATGTGGATATTTCGAATTTTAGTTCGGATAATTCGAATTTTTTGTAGTATTGCCTTTCAGTTTTTGCGGAAATATTGATTCTGAGACTTTTTCAGCTAAGGTTAAAAATAGTAAAACAGTTTATTACTTACCCATCATACGTAGTATAGGGTAAGTCTTGCAATCGTTTTGAAAATCGAAAAACTTTTTTGACGGATTTACACGTTTTAGATAGTGGAGATTCCGAAAAACATTTTTAGAAAAAAAATTTTGCCGTCCGTCCGTCTGTGTGTCTGTCTGTAAACGCTCTATCTTCCGAACGAATTGAGATAGAGACTTGAAATTTTGTATGTAGTTAGTATGTAAGAATGGGACGAAGCCTATTTAATATCAGCAACCTCGATTACCCGGAACTATTTTTTTCGGAATCTCGAAAAATTCGTTCTGATGAAAGGTATATAAAAATTTTCGAATTTTTTTGTTATAAGGAATGGACATAAAAGGTAATAAAATAACACATATTTTGCATATAGAACGAAGTCGATCGGATTATTACTTGCCGAGATATTTGTAATCCTGTTTTCCACATGCTTCGATTTTTCATGACCCTGTATTTCATTCAAATTTCAATTCAGAGGTATATTTTAATTGGAAATGAGACGCTTAATCCGACGCAGTTAATTGTTAGTTAATAGTTATTATTTTTGGAGTTATAAGGATGTTTCTTTTACGCAGTTCGGTACTACTTGAGTAGTTTGGCGTTTTATACAATTTGTCGAAATTGGTAATCAGCAGTTCTTTAATAGAGCATTACTATGTACATTAACAATATTTAAGTTTTGTTTATGAATTGCAATGCATTGCATAAATAGTTTGCACATGTTTTATTTTCAGATACATATCCATGATGGGTAAGTATTACGGTGGCCCCCAACGACTAGTTTTAATTGTCTTTCTACTTGACAAATTCATAATTGGGAAGATGTAAAATCTGATCTATCAATCTTGTATGAAGGCTATGGTCAACGTGTGCCAAAATGTGGCTGTGTGTGGCGAGTTAACTGATGCGGACATTGTTGTTCAACTGGCGGGGAACAACCATGCTGACCACGGACTATCTGAAGATAAACAGAACAAGGAAATACAAGAAAAGACCTTACCTAGTTCCTTAGAAGCTATGGGGAATATACATGGCCTTCGACACTTTTAAGGTCAGTCCAATGTAAAAGATTCAATTTTTATTTCTTTTTAACCGACTTCAAGGAGGAGGTTATGATTTCGACCTGTATGTATTTGTTGTTCACTCATAAATTCTCTAAATATGAACCGATTTTAATAATTCTTTTTTTGTTTGAAAGTGTAAGATGCCCACATGGTCCCATTTCAATTTTATCAAATACTTGCCGTTAGAACTTTTTAAAAATAAAAACATGAAAATTCCAATTCTTTTTGAAGCAGTCATCCAATTAGAAGCGTTCATGTTTCAGGTAATCGCAGGCTTTCATGTCGAGCAAACAAGTCAGATGTGTGTGTACAATAAACAAATAAAATTTCAGGCTAAAACTCTTACATCGATACTAGATCTTTTAATTTCATTAAATTCTAGTGACTAGAAAGTTTTTAAAATAACAAAATGTGGATTAAAAAAAAAATGATTTGTCGCAAATCATCTTTCATTGTTGCAACGTTCTCAAGTCATAACCATATTAAAACTATGCTTTCATATGCATTAGTGACAAGTTGTCGCCAAGCTTGTTTTTTTTTTGTTTTTTTTTTTTTTTTTTTTGAAGTCGGTTAGTATTTTTTTTAAAGAAGCATATTTTATGATAAGTTGAAATCATATGCTATGATTCAAAGATTGCATTCGAAAAAGCAATCAAAAATATCAGATTTTTTTTTTTTTTTTCCTTAAAAGTGACAAATAATTAAAATCAGTAAAAAATGTTTGATTTAACGAAAAAAAAATGTAGCAGTATCCTTAGATAAAGTTTATGTGTTAAATATTTCATTGTGGAGTTATTTTTATTATTATTATTCCTTCTTTTTGAGCGAATACATTTAATTCGAATTTTTTGTATATTTCGAACTTTTCTTTTGGTCCCTTGAATTCCGAATTATCCAAGTTCGACTGTACATAGTAAATTTCAAGTCTATCTGAATTTGTTCGGGAGACAGAGCATAGAGACAAACACATTTTTTTTTTTTTTCTAAGTATGTTTTTTCGGCATCTCCAGCGTCTGAAACGTGTAAATCCGTAAAAAATCAGATTTTCAAAACGATTGCAAGGATTTGCCCTTTACTACGCATGATGGGTGAGTAAAAATGATAGAATGCAATATAGAACTTTGCAACGCCAACCATGAAAAATTGATAAAATCCCACTAAAATCTTCTATAACAAAAAAAAAAAAAAGTTAAATAAGAGATTTATAATATAATTTATAAGAAATTTGCATTTTAGTTTCTTAATATTTCAAAATTCATGTTTATTTCTGAGTTGCTTATCTTCAGTGCTGTAATCGTAAAAAGTGTACGAGAGGGTGTATTTGTACGAGAGGGTACGAGAGTATTTGGAAGTTCTTAGTAGAGAGAAGGCCGGGGGGGGGGGGGGTATTGTTTAACACTTTGGAAGCAATTTTGTTTAAAAAACCCGTACATAAACGGGAGTAGAGACAGTATAAATTACCCGAGTCCGGCTCTTCGAGATGCCCCGGCTTCGGTCTGATTTTACAATATATTATACCGTATTTACTCGGGTATACTTGCGCACGCGTGTATAACCCTACACCCCGTGCTTTAAAAGAAAAAAATGGCGATTTTTTTTTTTTTTTTTTTTTTTTTAAATCTTGTGTATAACGCGCATCGTAAATTTGATATGCTAATGAAAAATTACCAAATGAATTTCAGTAAAGAAAGTCTATACAAACATTATATCAGGCCAAAAAACAAGGCGAAAATGCATTTTTATACTTCGGGTAGTAAGTGAATGACGGGAAATACGAGTGAGTAACGGTAAGGAAAAGTGCTAATTGGCGTTTAAATAATGTTACTAACTCTGTTGCATTAAAAAACTGCAAGGAATGAAATAAAAATGCAACAATAGCTCCATTAAACAAGATTTTCCGAGTGGTTATGTCTTCTTTGAATAATTTCTTGTTTCATGTGTATGTCGCGTGATTACATCCAACAGGAAAAAAATATTCCGTGTATAACTCGACATAGGAGTTTTGCCTTAATTTTTGGGGGGAAAAGTGCGCTTTATATACGAGTAAATACGGTATATAACCATTATACACTAGTACTATTTAACATCTACAATGAATACATAATAACCCAATAAATAACAAACATGTGTGTGCATATACAGGATGTCCAGCAAATAAGACCCTGATTTCAAAATTAAATGTCTCAAAAACAAAGATCGATAGAATTGTGCGGTAAACGGTTTGTTCATTAGGTAAGCTGTGAAAATCTTATACAGAAGTTTCGAACGGTGAATATTTTGAAAAGATTGTGCTCGAATTGCAAAGAATACTGGACATTTTTCTTCTTTTAGATTGCTTCGAGAGAACGAATTTTTCGACTTACAGTGCCATATTTTAAAGATCTTTGGAATTAATTTTCTCAAAATTTCGAAAATTCCAAAATTTTAGTTCGAAAAATCTTTATAATATGGCACTGTACACCGAAAAACTCGTCCTTTGCAAGCGATCTGAAACAAATAAAATGTCAAGTCAAGTATTTTTTGTAATCAAATCATAATCTTTTCAAATTATTCACCGTTCGAAACTTCTGTATAACATTTTTACAGCTTACCTAATAAATAAACCGTTTACAAACACAATTCTATCGATCTTTGTATTTGAGAAATTAAATTTTTTAATCAGGGTTTTATTTGCTATTATATACCAGAAAAGTAGATTCGTACTTTAAGTCAAAATTTTCATTAAAAATAATTAACAAATAAAATTCAAAAATTACAAAAAGGCTCTTACTCCAGGGTATGTACACTATATGGCCATTGATGAACGTCCACTTGCGATTTTAGACATTTTGTTAAATATCTTGAGAAATACATCAGGAACTATTCTGAAACTTTAAGTGTGTAAATATAACAGTACAAGTTATACATTTCCGTGAAGATTTTTTCCCCTAAACGCCATAGGGAACCGTCTATAAATTAAAAAAGAATGAATATATTTTGGATAACCCTGCCAAAAATAATGTAGCAAAAGCGCTCAAACTGTAGATTATGATTAAGTGGCTTTTTGTAATAAACTGTGTTCTTTTTTTATGTCGGTATCATATATACTCGTAGAAAAAGTAAGGTTTTTATAAGAACAATTTCAAATTTTTGCTTATAATTAGCAGAGTTCTTAATATAAAATAATATTCTTTTCTAAAAACATGACAATCAACATTGCGCACAATATCCTGTAATCAGAATTAAAAGTAATAAAAATTGTATGAAAAATGAGTAGGTTTACTGAATAATTTTTTACTGCGCATGCGTCAACGATATCAAAATTTCATTTGCATATTATGTTAGCTAATTGTATAGAGCAACTTTTGTGAAAGCCTCAAAATCATAGCTTGAAAATTCTGAAAAGAATCGTCAATAGAATTAGTTGAAAATCCGATATTCCCAAAATGAAGCAAAAACAAGAGGGGTTGTATCCATATATTCATTGATTAGTGTCAATATAGAATACACAATATGGGATGTACTACTGCATTTGGATAAAATCCCTCATTTTTTTGCTTCATTTTGGAAACAACGGATTTTGTGTTTATTCTATAGATGATCACTTTCAGAATTTTCAAGTTATGATTTTGAGACTTTCACAAAAGTTGCTCTATACATTTAACTAACATAATATGCAAATGAAATTCTGTTATTTTTGACGCATGCGCAGTGAAAAATTTAGTAAACCTACTCCATTTTTCATACAATTTTTATTGTTTTTTAATTCTGATTACAGAATATTGTGCGCAATGTTGATTGTCATGTTTTCAGAAAAGAATATTATTTTATATTAAGAACTCTGCTAATTATGAGCAAAAATCTTGGAAAAATTTAAAAGTGTTTTTATAAAAACCTTACTTTTTCTTCGAGTATGCATGCTATCGACAGAAAAATGAACACAGTTTATTACAATAAGCCACTTAATCATAAATTACAGTTTGAGCGATTTTCCTACATTAGTTTTGAAAGGGTTATCCAAAAGATATTAATTCTTTTTTAATTTGTTGACGGTCCCCTACTGGAGTTTCGGGAAAAAATCTTCTCGGGAATGTAATGTTTGTACTATTCTGTTTTCATACATGGATTTTCAGGATAATTCCTCATGTATTTTTTCTAGATATTTAACAAAAAGTCTAAAATCGCAAGTGGACGTTCATCAATGGCCATGTAGTATATATTAAATATTTGAAAATTCATTTTATATATCAGGAAGTTTTGGAACGGTGCTTCTGTTTTGATAATACAGCTAATTTCAGATGCAAGGGCAAGAATCAGTTTGAAAGATTGATTATTCCACCAGTTAATGTTTCGCATATTATTATTTTTTTTTTTATGATTTAATTTTTTTTTTATTTCAAAGTAATTCATTCAATTTCATTAAAAGTTAAAATTTGATTACAACTAATATTTAATTACATCTCAATATTTTAAAATTTTCATTTAAGATTTTTTATAATGCATTTATACCACCTTTTTATCTAAACTAACACTGTAAAACAAAATTCGTAAGCAAATACTAAATAGATTTTTTTTTTTCAAATGTACTATTTTATCATGAAACCTTGAAATAAACTGAAAAAAAAAATATGGTCACTGGTCGTTTGAAGCAAAGCAGGTTTTACTGTGTCATATTTACAGCGAAAACTCTTTGTGCGGCATTCATGTTTGAAAATGCATTGCTTATTAAACAGGTAAGGGGAGGGAGGGGTTGCCTAAATTTAAAATAATTTAGACTGTATTAGAATAGAAACATTAGTATTAATCCTTTATGCACCGACGATACTTTAAAATACAGTAGACTCTCGTTAATTCGAAATCGGATAATTCGAATTTTCGCTTAATTCGAACTAAATATGAAGTCCCGAAATTTTCAATGGCAGAATACCGTTAAAAATTTTCCTTAATTCGAACTCATTTTCTCTTGACTTCGTTTAATTCGAACTAACGAGAATTCAGATTTTTCATTTTTCTTTTCTTTCACACGGATTTCAGATCATTTGGATAACTTTCTTTCTTTGATTTTTGTGAAAATTGTTTCAAACAAATGTACATATAATCCAATGCATTCGATATCTACTTTCTTAGAGCCCCGTCTGTCCATCAGTGACGCTTTAAATTTTTCTTCCATCGTGCTTGTTTCTAATCTTTCAATTAGTTTATGTATTTATACATTCTAGTTTAATATTAAGTCATATTCTAATGATAACAGACGAAATAAATTTAAAAAAAACACTAACCTTAAATCCTTTGTAATAGTACCATATTAAGCATATTCTCATTTCATACTTTCCATAATTCGAACTTCGGATAATTCGAACATTTCTTGTGATCCCGACGAGTTCGAATTAACGAGAGCCGACTGTACCATTGAATAAAATTTAATATAAAATTTATTTGCTCAGTCTTAAGAAAAGTTTGGTTTTCTTTCCACGCAAAACACTCTTCGCGATCAAATTTAGAAAGGGTGGAGAAACAGTCATAGCTAAATATTTACAAAAAACGGGCGATTTTTATAATCATTTGTATAAATATAGCTTTTCTTTAAAAAATCTATTAAACACTTTCAACTGCAAAAGCCTTTCTGTTTACAGAGAGCATCATAATACATTTAAATACACTGCTTTTATAGCAATTGCAATTTTCCCATAAGAGTATTTTTGGTTATTTAATCCGATTATTTTTGGGTAAATATTTTAACCCCCCCCCCCCAAAAAAAAAAAAAAAAAAAAGATAACTATTGATATATTTAATTATTTTTAATGAAAAAACATGTCTAAATTTCACATTATTGTTATTTAGAAATTCCAGTATATCTTTAGATATTAAAGAAGATAATTATTGAGGTGAAGCAATTTTTTGATAAATAATTCGGTAGATAAAGGGTTAAGCAATCACCTTAAGGGTGTATTCGAAAAAACGCTTTTCCACCTTCAACAGCTCAAAATTTTCAGATACAATTTCAGACATATTTTTAAAAGTACAAGGGCGGCGCCAGAGGGGGGGCCGGGGGGGCATATGCCCCTTCGTCGGGCATACCTGGCCCCCCCCATCGGGGCCAAAATTCAATGTCGTCGGGGAAAATATTTTGACGTTTGAATTTCAGCCCGGTCGGGTTAAATCGAAATATGGAGCTTTTTTTTTTCTTCTTCCAAAGTTGAATTGACTAAACTAATTCTTTTGGATATGAGTCGGTTTCTGACTGAAATTTGAGTTCAGATAAACCCTTTTTTTATCATAATTTTTTTAATTGAAAATCTACATGGATTACTACACAGGATGATACACGAATGACTCTGTACATGCTTATATTTCAACAAAAAAAGATAAGATTTATACTATAGTTATAGTCATGTATTATTATTTTTTAACTACATTAAATTGTGGATGAATTTCCGCTGCTTGTGGTTTGACATGAAGAATTTTTGGTTCTGTTAAGAGAACGCAAACGAAAACTATGTTGTCGGGGTTGTCTTGGATGACAAGTAGAATACTGCATCGGGTCGGGCAAACTGAATCTGACCCGACACGTAGTCTGGACCGGATCGGGTTGAGCTCAATCTTTTGTCGTTCTGAGTCGGATTCCAGTTTGGTTAACTTTAATAGTTTCAGGTTCAGGTTGGATGTTGGCACTTAATGGTTCTTGATTTGAGATGAATCCAACTCTCATAAGAATTTACAAAATTTATTTTACGATGAAAAACAATATACACTGATCAAAACAATTAAAGGATATTGCAGTTTTAGGTGGATTTTGTATCTGGGAAACTTTTTAGCTGATTGATACATGGTCGACAGACATAGTAGATTATATGAGAATACATTACACATGCTTGGCAGAAAAAAATGCATTTTATTGCGCATTTGTGTACAAAAGGAAAAAAACACAATTTGTGCATATGAGAAAAAAAGAATAAGAAAAGGTGTTTTCTTCAAAGAAAATCATTTTCAGTAGGGGGTATGGTTTCCAAGGGCGGCCAGCAACGTTGAACACCTTAGAGGCATGGACTCAATGAGGCTATTAATGACTAGTTGGGGTATTCTGCCCCACTCTTCCAGAAGAGCTCTTTCCAGTTCTTGGAGAATTTGTGGGGGTTGTTGGCGGCCAGAAACTCGTCTTCCTAGAGCGTCCCAAACGTGCTCGATTGGATTCATGTCTGGAGAACACGCTGGCCATTCCATTCGAACGATTCCTTCCTCGAAAAGGAAATCCTCCACCAGGTTTGCACGATGTGGCCTGCAGTTATCGTCCATTAAAATGAAGTTATCTCCTTTTGCTGCAGCGTAAGGGACTACAATAGGTCTAAGGATCTCATCCCTATATCGGCGACCAGTCAGAGCTTCATCTCGAATCATGTAGAGGTCAGTGCGCCCATGAATGGAGATGCCACCATACACAACACTCCTCAACCGCCAAATCTGACACTTTCGTGCACGAACGCAGGATTATTCCTACTGCCACGGTCCCTCCAGATGAAAATACGCCTATTATCCGGATGCACAAAAAAACGGGACTCGTCAGAAAACAGAATATTGCTCCATTCATTTCTCCTCCAGTTGACATGCTCGGTTGCCCACTCCCTGCGGTCGCGACGATGCCTTGATGTTAATCTAACACATACCATCGATCGGCGAGCATACAGACCTACAGCATGGAGCCGGTTTCGGACAGTCTGAGTTGAAATCGTGGTGTCTGTAGCCGAGCGAAGGTGTTGTTGGAGAAGAGTAGCGTTCATGTTTCGGTGTCTCCGAGCTGTTAACGCTAAATACCAATCTTCATTGGGCGTTGTTGCCCGTCTACGACATTGCCCTGGTCTTCGGCCTGCACATCCACTCTCCAAAAAACTATTCCAGATCCTGGAAATGACACTTTGTGACACTCCAATGGCTTGCGCTACTTCGGCTGGAGTTTGGTTCCCTTCTAACCTACCAACAATTCTCCAAGCTTCTGAATCTATCAAATGACTTCGCTGAGACATCGTACTCATCGAAACAAAGCAATCACTGAATGCCGATCATCCTTGTCTTCATTCTCTTTTATCCAGTTGAAAGTCAAATTTCATTCGCTGCCGCTGAAGCGACGTTTTTGACGTCGAGCTCAAAATTTGCATACTCCACAGTTTGAAAACCAGAAAAATTTGCATTTGTGATTCTCTTCTTCTATTTTCGGCAAAAAAAATTTCGTTTATATCTTTATTTTATATAAAACTTCAAATATCCTTTAATTGTTTTGAGCAGTGTATATGAATGTTAATGCGTTTATCTATACTGATTTTTAACTTAAAAGTTAAAACTGATACTGAAGATACAATTTTTTACATAACTGCATTACAATATGGAAATATTTTTTCGTCAGTTACGGTTGGGATCTGGTTGATGTTGAAATATTTTGGGTTCAGGCGTTCAAGTCAAAATGTGATGATGTCGGGCTCGAGTTTCTGGTAGAGTTCTGCATTCACCTCGGGAAACTAAACCCAACTCGACAGGCAGTTTGAATCGGATCTAAAGTTAATATTTTTTCGGATTGACTTCTATTTTTCGAGTCGGATTGATTTTAACTGTTTTAGCATATAGGTTCGATTCTACCTGATTTCTCAAAAGTGTCCCCGAAACATATTTTAAATGAAAAATTATGTTATCCGGGTGTCAATGAGTGCATACACAGATATATTGATTTTTCTACATAAAAAAATATAATTTATACTAGTGGTATTATTGTAGGCTACTTTTCTATTATTGTTTTACAAGATGGAAGTTTGTTTTTCATTTCGAGTTGGGATTGGGTTCGGATAGAACACTGTTGGTTTTAGGTCAGAGTTTGTTAAGTTCGGGTCATCTAATTTTTAATAAAGAATACTGCCCAGTTAAACTGAAGGCATTGAGCTCACAGGCTACAAATACTAATTGCACATTAAAGCTTTATATTTTCAAGGGTTAATTCCGTTCGAAAAAAAAAATTAAGAAGGGGAAACAGCTCTCCCCTTTTCTCTTTTTTTATACTTAATCATTGAACCTCCTATACTACCAAAGACATGCTTTATCATATAAAAAATCTATATCCAAAATTCAGAGCAAATTAGATAATTCTTAATAAAAACCCATTTAGCATTTATATAATTTAAAAAGAGTTATCCCCTCTTTTATACTTAACCATTAAACTTCCAAAACTATTCAGAGATTTGAACGAAATCTGACAATTCTGCTTGAAAAACCCATTTATATAAATTAAGGGGGGGGGGGACATTAGAACCCCTGTTCCCCTTATTTATACTTATTCAATGAACACCTAATAACAGTCACGGAATCGCCTCATCAGAATGATCCTAATCTAAATTTTGAACGAAAATTAATTCTGCATGAAAATCCCATTTATATCAACTAACGGGGGGGGGGCATTAGAGCCCCTGTTCCCCTTATTTATACTTATTCAATGAACACCTAATAGCAGTCACGGAATCGCCTCATCAGAATGATCCTAATCTAAATTTTGAACGAAAACTTAATTCTGCATGAAAATCCCATTTATATCAACTAACGGGGGGGGGGGCATTAGAACCCCTGTTCCCCCTACTTATACTTATTCAATGAACACCTAATAACAGTCACGGAATCGCCTCATCAGAATGATCCTAATCTAAATTTTGAAAACTTAATTCTGCATGAAAATCCCATCTATATCAACTAACGGGGGGCATGAGCCCCCCGTTCCCCCTCTTATACATATCTAATGAACTCCAAAAACTAATCAGGGAAGCGCCTTGTCAGGATATACCTACATACAAAATTTCAAGTGGATCGGATATTTTTATCATGAGTTATCGCGTTACGTACGAACATACATAGAGAACGGACGGGCACATAAGCTCTCAGGCTATGATAGCCTGTGAGCTAAAAACTAGTTCAGATTGAAATGGATATAGAGTTAACTAGTTTAAGTCGGGGATAACCCAATCTGTGGAGGACTCTATGCTCGAAAAATAATTCGTGGATTTAACTTCTTTTTCCCTTGATTATAATCCGTAAAAACAACAAAAAAAAAATTGCATTTTAACTTTTCCATTTCTACTCCCCCCCCCCCTAAAAAATACAGTAAAAAACACCAATTACCTAAAATACTCGCACCTAAAGCAGCATGTTCACCAAATTACACGCATGTTCTGGCAGCTGTGCTGCTTAGTACTTTTTTGTATTTAGAAAAATAATTTATAAATTCATTTTATCTAAAAATACGCAAAAATCAGAAACCGAGGATCAAAATTTTCAAAAAATCTCTAGACAGAAGAAAGAAATTTCTTAAAATAATAGAAAACCTCATTAAATCACAGGGATATTTCAGCATTGTCGAGACGGACTCGGCCAGAAATTTTGGCCCACGCTAGCCACAGCTAGACCTCCTGCATAACTCGCGGTTCTGATCAGCGATATATTTTTAATTGCAGGTCGCTTTTCGCTGTTATTAAAATAATGCACTTTAAGATTCCCAACTATTTCACAAGTTTTCACTTCATTTATATTTCTCTTCGGAATATTGTATTTAAGCTCTTAGTTTCAGATTTGAGTCAAAATTTGGAATATCACGCTTTCTTCATTCGATCGATATACATTCTAAAACAAAATGGAAATTGAAGATGTTTTTCTCATTGTTTTCATTTTTACAGCTATATCTAAAAAAATCTGATTTGATTAAAATTATGAAAAAAAAAAAAAAAAAAAAAAAAAAAAAAAAAACGTGATATTTATAAAGTCATAAGTTACTCATTTCAAAAACTGTAGTTCAACTAATTAATTTCACACCATGTAAATACATTGAATTCAAATAAAATAAATTAATATTTAGTACAGTAACGTGTTCAGATAGAATGGAAAAGGATATCGAAGTATGCTGTTTCTTTATACATTTATTCTTATTTAGATTTGAATTTACCATGTTTAAGCCACAAAGAACAGCTGCGATTCAGTAAAAGGAAATGCATGTCTGTCTGTTTTAACTAGTTTTCAAATTCTGTTCTGCAACTTAATATAAAACAAACTTTTCGAGTAATGGAATGATAAAGAGTTTGATGAGTACATTGTTTAGCATCTGCAAACGTATTCCTGCTGATTGGTTGTAAAAATAATATTTATATTTTTTATTATTGCTATGGCAATTAGAAGAAAAACGCCTGTTGTGATAGACTGGAAGGATGTTTTAGAGTTACCTAGACACAGTACTCCATTATCGACAATTGTCCACTGACCACAGATAATAGGAGTTAATTATTTTCCTGATTTAGTATTTTTATTTTAAAATATGGAAATAAGGTTTTTTTTTTTTTTTTTTTTAATTCTTCTGTTTATTGCTTTTTTTTTTTTTTTTTTTTTTTTTTTTTTTTACAAAATTTTATAATTAATTAGAAACCGTAAAAACAATGCTACAATTGAACTTTTAAAGAAAAACTTTGACAATGAAAAAATAGAGTTTACGACTTTGCAAATTTTGCATTAAAATTATTATTTCTACTAATTATAAATATTTTATGAGTTCCTTCTTTTTACGAAAGTACGAACTTTAATATTTTTCTACTGTATATAAAAAATTTCAAGACTTTCATACGAGTAAGTCCAAATGATTTCTTATTTCTTTGCGTTTATGTGATTTGACATTTTTACCCAAGTGTTTTAATTTTAAAACTGCTTTATACGCAGAATTCGTACTTTTGTTGATAATAATAATTTAATTTGTCTTAATTATGTAAGTTTTTCATTTGTATTTTTCCATTCAGTAATACACACAGTATAACGCCGATTATTCGGACCGGTCGGTATCGAGGATAATCCAGTTAATGAAAAATCCGGATAATTGGGAAACTTTGTAAACGCATAGGGCAATGTTTTTAGACAACTTCCCTTCACATTTTTTCCAGGTTTTGAACTGGCAATTGTGGTAATGCACATTTTAGCATATTGAAAATAGCGTGTTTAGAAGTATTTTTTTTTAAATTAAAATTTTATTTTCTGAAAAATTGGTACAAATTTGTACATAGAAATTATATAGATACACTGTGCAGTATAGTATATATATTTTAAAAAATTCTCGTGATAGGGAAAAGAAATTCTTGATAGTCTTCTGGTTCACAGAGGCTATTCTTTTGTCTGCGTGGGACTCTCGTGCGTTAGAACGGAAACTTCTAAAGTTCTAGAAAAAAATAGTTTTATGCATTGCTGTCTTTGTATTTGTTAATGATTTTATTATTGCAGGGTTAGAAATTAGTTATTTAACAGTTAAATTCCATGCCTTCTTGTCAAATTTACCTTGCCCTGCCTGAAGAAGTTTGACTTTAAAACTTTTGGAAAAAATGGCAAAAAAAAAAAAAAAAAAAAAAAAAAACGTATGTTTCTTGATCGATCCGGTTAATTGGACAATACGCTTAATCGGAGTCCAGAGAATCTCTACTGTACTTTAAATTTCATATTCATTACTTCAAAAAGCATTGCAATCGAAAATTAGTATTCCCAAATCCGACCTAAAAAATCTTGTGTAGCTGGGAAGTCTTATTATACCCCTTGGAAACGAGCGACACGTTACTTGCCGCAAAAAGACTTAAGAATAATTGTTTATCAGTGTTATGCTTTTTCTCTCTCTTCCTCTTTTTGTACTGTATTAGATCTGGAAATACTGTTATTCACAGACGTCTGTCAAAAAAGTCTTTCCAAGCATATTTCACTCTTTATTATAAAACGGAAAAAAATGAAAGAAAAAAGGGAAACAAAGTCTGGTTCAGCAAAAGTTATAGAAAAATGTGCCTGTTTTAAGAATAATAAATTTCAGGGCCGGCAGAACTTTCAAAAAATAAAATTTAGTCCGAGTCTTCAGATAAAATTAAGCTCGATTCGAGTTTAAAGGAAAGAAAATTTCACCGAGCTCCTTCTTCTGAATAAGCCGCGATAGATGTTCGCATTGGCCAGGCTCGGGCCTGTTTTCTTTTACGGTACTCGGGCCGATCCATGCCTGGTTTTCACTCTTTTCATGGCTTAACTAACTTTTTCGATATTGAGCTGGAACTACGCGGGAAGAAATTTTCAGTCCCGGTTTCGATCCGTATGAAAATCACTTTCTCGGAACGACCTGGTCCGAGTAAAAGTCAGTAAAATTTGACCCGTTCCAAATATTTTTAGGAAAAATGTATATATTTTTATAAGTTTAACTCACCATTATTCTACAATTAAAATTTAAAATGTTGAATAAAATTTAAATACAGAAAAATCTGTGAAATAGAACCTGCCTATGACGCATTGCTGTCTTAGGGGGACTCTTCACTCACTTCAAAATACCTGCTCCATAATGTTAAACCAATAAGCAGGTTGTTTTCGAATTTCTCGTTTTATTTTAATATTTTTAAACATTTTTTGAATGGGATAACTGAGCTCAATCTTCAATATGACTATTTTTTTACTTTTTCGATTTTGGTTGTAAATATTAAAGAGTAGAATATAGTAATATAAAAAGCACTTTCAGTTCCAAAGCCGGTTCTGAAAGTTAAAGTATCTTTTTTTAATAAACTATAACACATTTTTTTTTTCGTTCCTATGGAATTCTGTCTTAGAAGATTTTATGTGTGGCCTTTTTTCTGATTTTAAAATCTCCAATACATGAAATAAGGATTAACAATAACTAAACCATTTACATGCAAATAGATATTCATTAAAAAATAAATAAATATTGCAGACTAGAGCACTTCTAAAAAATGAGTTTTTTTTATTAGAACTCCCCGTGCATAACAGTTTATAACTATATCGAATTAAAATTTCATGTTTTCTAGAAATATAGAGTTGGATCGGGCCAAGATTTTAACTTTTATTTATTTATTTTTGGCCGGCCTAATATATATGTGTATATATATTGTACTTGCTAGACCGTATAATCAGGTCGATTTTTTTAAATTTTCTCGCCGATCGGACCATTAATTTATTTTTCACTAACTGGGTCGGGCTCGGCCCTGAAATTTTTGTCCACGCAGTTTTTTAGGCCCCAGTCCAGCGCGTTGACCTTTAATATATATTATGAACTTGGCCCCCCTGTCGGGGATACAGTGCCCCTCCGTCGGGCAAATTCTGGCGCCGCCCTTGTAAAAGTAGAAATATGAAACTTGCTGAGGGAATTTTTGAAGAGACGTATAAGGTGCCGTGTGATGTCATTTTACGCTCAATTAATTAGAATTTGATTTATAAACAATTATCTTCTCAGAATGACCCTTTTTTTCGTTCACAGATCTTCCACTTGGTGAAAATCGGTTCAAAATGCCGTTTTTGATTGCTTTTTTTGCAATATTTTCTAGATTTATCAAAGAAACTGCAATCACAGCACCTTGTGTACTTTCTAAATAAGACAATTTGCCAGTTTGATGCATATGAAGTCAAAAATGAATTTAAAAATAAATCTGAAAATAGCAGCTTGAATCGAAATACACCCTTAAGCGCAGAAATTAATAAGTATCAGTAATATTTGAGAAAACCTTGCTATTGCAGCATTCTACAATGACATTTATCACTAATGAATAGTTTCACCAATTTAAAAATAAATAAAGAGAAAGTAAAGCTGCATCAGTTGCTTATTACATAAAGTAAAAAAAAAATTCCCGAATATCCCCCAAGAAAGTTTTAAAATGCCGCCCCTGAGTTTTGTAAGCATAGGGCATACGCGAGAAGTAGCTACTATAACATCAAGTGAGAAACAAAGGACATAAAGAGCTTTTAAAAATTCGTAGGCTGTTTGGCATATATTACTTCTTTCTCTCTACAGCTCTAACTTTGCGTATCATTTTAATATCAATATCTGCGCTATGTCTGTTCCATATAAGGTTATTCAATTCACCAAATCAAACACAGATGGCAGCACCAACAATAAAATAGTTTAAAACAATGTCATTTTCTTTATACAGACATTTTTAAAGTTTTATGAAAAACCCAACGATAATCAAAGGAAAAATATGAAAACAACTTCCTCTTACATAATTTAAAAATATACATTTTGGCTTTCAGGCAGTTGAAGTAAATAATGCATGTCAATCTACATAAAATATTTCCAAAAAAATAAAAAACAAAAAATTCTAAAAAGTTTTTTTTTTTTTTTTTTTTTTTTTTTTTAATAATAATCGACTAAAATTTATTATCTTCCCAAAGATAATTTAAAATAGCTTTTAAAACTTATGCCGACATAATTCATCAACTTTCGGATATCTTATGTTCAAAATAATCTAAGAGATACGCATATCTGTTCTCAGATTATAATTTAGCACATTAATGAGAACAGAATTTTGAGTACGTAATATTTACTGTCCGCACGAAAGAAAACTATCGGTAGTTCTATTTTATGTAAGATGCCCAGAGCCCGATCAAGCTGAAGTTGGGCACATACCTGTTAAAAAAAATTGCCTCCCCTCCCTACCTCCCCATTTCTGGCGACACTTCAGAAAAAAAAAACTGGGTTTATTTGATGAGATGACAAAGTTGTTTGGGTAAACTTTTCAAGTTTACAGAAAAAAAAAATAATAATTTACAAGAATAATTAAGAAAATGAGTTACCGTCCACTTTCTCAAATAAGCATTCGTACAATTCACAAACATCAAAATTTTATTGAGTCATTCAGAATATTTAAATTTTATGTTTCATATTTTATAAAACAATATTATTTGAAAAGTATTTGATTAAGAGGGGGGGGGATCAGCTACATAATTTGTGGGTCCCTGAAGTTGGTGAGCCCAAGCCCGAGGCCCCGGAGGCCCATGTAATAATCAGGCCCTGAAGATGCCTATTATTTAATATATATTTTTTTACATATACTCCCTTCTAACTGTTTCATTACAAGCAAGCAATGTTTTGTGATTATACTGAATTGATTTATAATCCCCTCCTCTCCCCCCACCCCCCAAAAAAGTTATAATGAATCAGCTCCGTAGCTAAGCAGGTGCTAGGGGCGGCTCAGACCCCCTAGAACAAATTTGGGCCTTCCCTGGAAAAATATTCCAAGGTCGCTAAATGAATTTCTGTTCCGGAAATCCAAATGTAATTTTGTTGAAAAATCTAATTTAGTTTTGAGGCCCTTTTTTTACAGCTTTGCAGAAATTCTAAAATTGTGACGAAAATAAGTATTTCAACGTTCGCTCATTCTATTTGCACATATGAAGTTAACATGATGCTTAGTACTGCATGAGTAATATACTCGAATTTTTCATTATCATATTCTCATCATTACAACAGTTTAAAGGAGAAACACAGTACCTACAGTGTGAATGCACATTAATTTGTCGAGAGAAAATATGATTCCCCCCCCCCCCCCAGTGGTGCAGCTAAGGGGGTGGTTTTGGGGTTAAAACCCCTCCCAGAGCTAAGAAAGATCTCTATAATTGCCACTTATATGAATCATAACCAAACTTAATATTTAAAAATTTTGGCGTACTTCGGATTCCGCCACTTTATTGAATCAGATTTCATTTAATAAAGGGATTCAATTAAATGGCGAAAATTCTACTTAAAGCTGTGAAAGCGAATATTACATGGATTAGTTAAGTAAACATTGGTTATTTAAACTAAATCACTTTTCTGAGACGTATTTGGAAGAATGGTGATTTCCTGCCACAAGACGCTCTTTCTGTTTAAGTATTATACAGTGAATATTCTAATTAGTACCGATTCTATTAACCGGTGATTCAAATAACCGGAAAACACCTTTATCAGAAACTCAAAACCCCCCATAGAACCGAATTCTGGCTGCGCCACTGCCCCCCCTCTCCCCTCTAACCCATTATTCATTTCTAGCTACGGTCCTGTATTGAATATCCTTAGATATTGAATGAAAAATAGTTGAATGTTCCAGAAATAAATTTATCCTAAAAAATATTCTGTATTATACAAGATAAATTAATGCTAGAATAAAATTTTTAGTGCAAAAGTTCAATGGATAAAAGCAAATAAATGATGAAGTTACATAAATCGTATAAAAACGTACCAAAAACAACTTCAATTTATGCCAATAGATAGCGCCACCAAAATCCTTGATTGCTTAATAAATCACCGAATCTTGGGATTCGTTCAATGGTCGGATTAGAAAATTTTAAAATTTTTTAAAACTCGCGTTCTCAACGAAAACCAAGACCAACCACAAATGAAGATGAATAACTATTAAACATGTTTTAGTATAAATTAAAAAAAGAATGTAGAAAATGATATACATTTATTTTCAGGGTCTGACTAGATCGAGGAAAAGGGCATAGAAATTTAATTTTTCGAGAGAACAAAAATTTTAAACGAATCAAAGTCTATTTTACTTGTTTGAGTTCTATTTGGTTTGACAACATTAAACACATTCGCACAGCACTAAGTGTGAAAATGGCTTTCTATTATAATCTTTTATTTTAAAACTAGATAGAAGATTTCCGTATATTTCCCGTGCATGTTTCAAGTTTTATCAAATGTCATGTGTACAATACTAGATACAATTTCCTAAAATAAGTAATGTATAAAAATATCCAAAAAATTGAACTCGTGTTAGCTTGTCCTAGATGACTGATATTAAGACTAGAACTTTTATTATTATTATTTAGTCAGTAGATACCTTAGAGCAGAGGTGTGCGAAAAGAAATCTGTGCCTGGTGCAAAGTTTCAATTTGACGTCCCTTCCCCCAACTTTTTCTTGAGGCAGGCCAAAAAATGACGTCTGTAATATAAATTTGGTGTCCAATAAATTGGTGCCCGGTGCGACCGCCCCCTTCGCCACCCCCCCCCCTTTTCGTACGGCGCGGCCTTAGAGTCCTGGAAATAGAACTGATACCTCTACCACACTTCCTGCCAACAACCATTAAAAAAAAATAAAATAAAAATACATGACAATTGATTTGGAATAATATCCACTATTAAATGCTCTTCATAAATTTTGTTTTGGATATTGTGTGCACATTAAAATGCTCGAACGTTGATTTTTTGTACAATAACATCCACCTTTGACACTATTCAAGTTCTTTGCCATCCAGGAAAGATATATAGTTCATATATTTTTCTTGTATCTTAATGCAATTATAGAAACAAATTTGTGTCACATACAGTGACACCGACGGACAGACCTTTTTTACAAAACAAATGTTCAGGACCTTCTAAAACGCATAAATAAGTCAAACACCAAAATTTTCTTTTTACTAATTTAGTATTTTCTTCTTGTATAACAGGTCCGGCGCAACCATTCGGCAAACAGAGCGGCTGCCTAGTGCCTCGCGCCAATTGGAATTTTGGTACCCGAGTCTATAGATTTCGAAATAACATTGTTTAAAACTATAATCTTACAGTCGATTTTTGTTTTTAAATGTTTCTACATAAGAAAAACGTGAATATTAATTTTATTTCGTGCAGGCAAGTTTTATATAATTGTCGAAGAATTCACAGATTTGATGATTTAAGTGACCGTGGGCGCAAAAAATAAATATTTAAAACAATGTAAAAGTTAGAATATTTTATTATGTCGCAAATAATTAAGAACATTAAATTTGAGAGCAGGGATATTTTTCGCACTATCCATATATTACATATGATTATCAATATCATACGTATTATTCTATGAAATATGCAATAATCACTAAGGATATTTTTCTAAGACATATTTTATTAGTCCAGAGTATTTCAGCATACGCAGTGTTGAATTTAGCAGGTGACTGGGGGAGATCAACCTCCCCCCCCCCCAGCAATGAGTTGTCCCTCCCGGAAGATTTGAGATTTTGTGTTTTCAATTGTCAAAAAGTATCCAGAAGCCGCAGAAATCCCACCCGGTGAAAAGTGTCTAAATTCAACACTAGTATACGCTGGACCTTATTAATTGCTTTGCTAATGCCCAAGCGATGTTGCGACGCTTCTGTATATAGATAAAAGAAAATTAAAAAATCTATATCAAATTAAATTAGCCTTATTAAAAATAAGTAATAGAAGATCAAAATGAATGTAGCATTGGTGTAGGCAATCTAACCCGCTCTACTAAGGTTAAAGATGCCTCATATACTACCCGGTGTATAGAAATACAGATGAAAATTATTTTTTATGGAAAAGAATTTTTTACATTTTGTATATTTTGACAGTTTGCCTATCGACACCAAAATGAATTTTGTTCTTTCGTATTAGCTGCATCCCAGCTATTAATCGCGTGCATACTAGAGGTTTGCACGGGCCGAAAATTCCCGGCCCAGCCGGTACAGAAATAAGTGAAATCAGACCCGACACAATTTCTGCTATTTCGAAAAAACAGATTTTTAATATAACTAAGACACCTTTAAAGATATAGATATATATATGAGAAAATGTTACGGTATAATTTAAAATTGCGATCTGGTCGCAAGGGAAAATATATACAACAGCAACATTAATGATTACTTAGATTCAAAGATTTTCAACTTTCAAATAAGGAATCTTTAATAAATTGATGTAGTTTACAATAAAAAGAGGGTTAAAACATTAACTTTTAAAAAAGGTGTATAATAAAAAATAGATTTATGAAAATATTTCTCCGACATTTATTAATTATTAGTTTTTCTTATTCTGAAACTATGTAAACCAATGGCATTAGGGTCATTCCACACGAATTCGAATGTAAAATTTGCATTCTTTGTACAAATAGCTTCAAACTGGTACCAGATATATAAAATTTGAGCCCTTAGTTGTCAAGTTATGGTATCTTTTACCTAATGATAAGATTCCAAGATGACCGCCATTTAGAAAAAATGGTCAGTTTTCAAATGACTATATCTCAGCCAATATTGCGAAAATTACTTTTAAATTTCAGATTTGTGGGTTTCACTACTATGTTTGTCTATGATAAAAAAATTTAAAAAAAAACTGTAACTATGATGCAACACGTTTTCTTTAAATTGGTTGATTTCACGTGGAATGACCCATTATCCCTTTTTTATAAAAGCAATATCTTTGAGAAAACACTGTCAAATTTAACGTTTTGAATCTAATTTCTGGAAGCGACAGCGTGGGAAAAGAGAAAAATCTGCAGTCACGTAACAAAAATCGTATTTCTTGACAAGTTATCAAAAATGGAAAACGCTATTCGATTCCAAATCCCTTCAGTAGTCAGGTTTGTCAGTTTTATGCCATTACAGTTAAAAAACTAGAAAATGTGCCAAGGTTTCGTATTGTTGAATAGAAATTTAAGAACCACCTTAAGGTATATTTCCAAAGGTTACATTAACGCTATTAATAATTTTACAAAACATATACCAATTTTATTTCTTTTTTTACTCAATTTTTAGACTCGAATTCGCAAATTTTCAGCAGAATTGCAAATTGAAAATAATTTTTTGCGTTTTTTCGGTCCATCCTAACTTTTATTCAATCATTCTGAAAATAAGGATGTAAAACTTTGATGTTTACTTCTCTTTAGTATTAGCTACTCATGTTAGTGGATTTTTTTCCATAATTACCCAATTAATGTTCATCTATACTCCCAATTGACTCTGTGCCTTCTGATTTTTTGCGACTATACAGCACTGGAGAAGGAGGTGGCTTTGATAGTATAACTTTCAAAGCTATACTCAAAAATCACTTGCGTAAGAAGTGACTGGTGCAACAAATTTTGCGGAAGTGATAATTAGAAGAACCAAGTTAATTAAAAAAATGAAGACTAATATTATCTGAAACTAGTTGAATGTGCCAATCCCAAAACTTTCTTCTATCTCATACGTGCATTTTAATATTTTTAAAAAATAGTTACTCATTTTAATGCTTTAATAATTTTAATTCAATGCCATACCAACTTTGATTTTCATCTTAAATTTCTGCTTCAGTCAATCAATCGGAGTAAAAACGAATTTCCATCTCTGCACGAGCCGATGGACAATAGAATGAAATGCAATTTTTTTTTTTTTTTTAATTCAGGGAGGACCTACTTGCCTTTCCAAAAAGTAATCATATACAAAAAATTTAATCCAATTCTATAACTTCATACACTTTTTAGGTGGTGCAATATTGAAAATGGCATAAAATTCGCTATTGCAGCGCCCCCTTCCGGTGGATTTTTTTCAAATTCAGGGAGGACCAACTACCCATAGCCATACACCTTACACAAAAAATTCTTCAATTCGATGTATAACTTCATATACTTTTGATCGGTATAATATTGAAAATGGCACAAAAATCGTAATTGCAGCGCCCCCTTCCGACGGATTTTTTTCAAACTCAGGAAAGACCAACTAGCCATACCCATACACTTATACTAAAAATTTGGTTCAATTCGATGCATAACTTCATATACTTTTGGTCGGCACAATATTGAAAATGGCACAAATATCGCGATTGCAGCGCCTCCTTCCGGCGGAATGTTTCAAAACTGAAGGAGGACCTGCTTGCCACAGCCAAAAACATTCACAAAAAATTTGGTTCAATTCTATGCATAACTTCATACACTGATAGTAGAATGGCGACATACGGACACACACGCAGACAGACAGACATTTTGTAAAAACAGGTTTTTTGGAATCTCTGACCCCTAAAACGTGTAAATCCGTAGAAAACAGGAAGTCGAAAAAATTTCGATTACAATACTTTCTTCTATTGAAGGTAGAAGAAAGTAAAAACAAGAAGAAAAGACAAGCCTATACGTTTAGCCGAACAAGTGATATCATTTTATTCTACTGGAATCAACACAAAATTTAAATGAGAACTTCAAAAATGTGAAAGAATCTACTTTACTCACGCGAAAACACCCGCTTGGGGACCGTTCAAGTATTACGTAAGCACTAAAGGGGGAGGGAGGGGTCCAGAGTCTGCTTATTTTTTCTGACAAGGGGAGGGGGGGTAACGACAATTCTTACGTAAGCATTAACCGTTTGACTGCTACGCGGCGCAAAAGCGCTGCGATCAGTGATGGTAACTTGTGGGAAAATTCCCACATCTGTGGGGAAAATAGAGCTGTGTGGGGAAAAGGGGAAACTTGAGGTTTTGTGGGAAATTTTGAGAATTTCCCGTTCCACTCTCATGAACGCGCTTTTTCCCTTTCTTTCTGCAAAACTTCTTAGAAAAACCTTCCTTTCTACTTGTTTTTCAAAACTCCTGGTGAATTGCATCGTAACTATTTCGCTGAATATTGCTGTTGCGTTCCATTGACTATCGAAGCAGTAATACAACTAAACTTCTCAAAGTGAATAGATCAGATTCAACCACGTGACCACATGTCGCAAATTTTCCACCAAAATTACGATCTTTTATCGCTCAAAGCTCAAACAATGAAAGTAGAGAAACCTGAGGGATTTTTGGAAGGGGGGAAAAAAGGTTATGACGTTAGTCGGAACTATTCTATTCGATTTTCGGTTTCGAACGCTCGCTTGCTTGCGATAACAAAGTTATCGCAAATAACGCAAACGAATAACTTTGAGATAAAAAAGTTATTCGTTTTATGAAAAGCATAAAACGAAAACAGTTTTTTGGTTTTAGATTTTAGTTCCAATTTTTCTAGAATATGTAAAGTGTAGTATCTCAAAAGTTACATTTTAGTGTTTTATAGCTATGGATTTGGATAAAGCAGAAGACTCGCACGTTGCGACAACCAGTGTTAAAAGGAAAAATAGTTTTTTCTGATAAGGAGAAATCGAAAGTAAGAAAAAAAGTATTTCAATACGAATGGCTTCCTCTATCAGAATTTAAAGGCTGGTTAACATAAAAAGAATCAGATGTAAGTGTACAGCATGCGATGCGATATTGTTCTGTGGAAAAAGCGAATTACAAAAACACGCAGATACAGGGAGGCATAAAAAAAATTAGTTTTTTAATAGTCTGTTTTAATAATATTACGTTTTAGACAATATGCTCTTTCTCTTTATATATATTATATATGCAAATATATATAAATATGTGTACGCAGTGTTGAATTCAAAGGGTGGCCCGGAGAGGACAACCCCCCCCCCCCCCCCCGAAGCAATGACATATCCTCTCCTGAAGATGTAAGATTTTGTGTTTTCAATGATCAAAAAGTGCAATTTCCTTCCCAGAATTCTATAATGTTCTTTACCCCCTCCCCCCCCCCCCCACATACTAAATTTCCTCTTGGAATAAAGTTTATTTTTTATTGATATGATAAAAATAATTTTGGAAATTAATTTTCACAATTTTCTTTACTGACATTATCTCTGTAATTTATTGTAAGGAATCTGCTTCTATTTTCATCAGAGTAAACTTTTTACGTTTCAAAATAAATACTGTGTGAACAGAAAAATTAATTTTAACCAATTCATTCTAGAGAAATAACAAAAAACTACTTCTGTTTCATAAAACTTTCATGAATGAATGAAAGTTTTGAAAAAAAAAATAATCATCATTATTGACTTAAAAATTTATTTTTATATTATGTTTATGTTTATTAAATTACTTATGTTCTTCGATTGATTGAAAGATTTTTGTTTTGAAGAACCAAAATGAAAAGTAGTATAAAATATATTTTGATCATTTGCCGATAGAGGGCAGCACTGCCGAATTTAACATTGTGGGGGAAATTGAGCTCACGAGGGAAATTTTGAGGGGAAAATTCAGCTCATGAGGGAAAATTCGAGGGAAAATTTCAGTGACGAGGTTACCATCACTGGCTGCGATAGTTTATCTCGAAAACCGCGGCGCAGCGCTTTTGCGCTGCGAGTTCTTTATAATACAAAAAGAATTATTAAAATTGATTGATATTTGTCTAAATAACAGTGTTTTATATGACAACATTATTTTTTCCTTTAAAGAAATCAAAATATGTACCGCAATTTTCGTGCATTCTTGCAAAAATTGCTTAGCACTTAAACGGTTAAACAACGAAGCAACTGCAGTTCAAATTCAACAAGCAAACAAGGACCGGAAACCTGCAATACCGCATGCCACTGTTCCAGTGAAAACTTTATAATAGACAATGTTGAAACATGGGTTCAAGGATCCTGGACATCAAATTAAAATATGAACGCCAAATTGAACTCCAACATTTGTATGATTCATGTCAAAAATTTTAGTTGTGATGCCTAAGTAAGTTAAGACTTCTTGTATATCTTGTTTTATTGTTCAAAGTGATAAATAACAATATATTTAAACCACTTTATATTCTGAGGTTTGTTTAATGCAATAAGCAACAATATATTAAAACCATTTTATATATTTTGATATCACAATCCCTATATGCCTATATAAATTTGTAGGATTAATAATGTAATTGATTGGTAACTTTTTATAAGTCAAGAAATATTGATGTATAAACTGTCAAATCTTACGTAAGCAAAGGGGGGGGGGGTCTAGCATTTGCTTATATTTTCTTACAAGGGGGGGGGGGTACAAAATGACAAAAAATATGCTTACGTAATACTTGAACGGTCCCTTGCTGGTGTTAATCCAATGGAAAAAATTTAACAATATCTCGTTTGCTTTTTTTTTTTTTGTGTGTGTGTGTGTTCGTAAGCGGATGTTGATTTTTACAACGGCAGTTTATTATTATTTTGTCTAGTTACCGGTTTCGACAATAAAATATCATTTTACAAAAAAAACTTCAAACAAAATCAAAAAAGTAAAACACGGCTTTTTTGTAAAGATCGACGTCAGCTGTTCAATGAAAAAAAAAAAATCATTTAAAAACATTGAAAAACAAAAGAGATCATCTTTCAAAATATCCTCCCATAGGATTAAGATTAGAGAGCGGGTGTTTTCGCGAAACAAGACTTTTAAACAGCAAAAGTAAGCAATCGAAATTAATACTTTTAAGTTAAGCAGAAAACTAAAAATTGCTAAAAGAAGGCCGATGACGGTAAAAATATTTAATGGCGATTCACCGTGGTTATCATTAATTGCTGTTTTAATGAACTTATTTATATCTTAGTAAGAGCAGATCTAAGTGGAGGTCTGGGGGGGGGGGGGGTCGTTATTCTTCCCACTCCTTCCTAAACCAATAAAACTAATACAAAGTACATTTTTCCTAATGAAGGTATTCATTAATATTTTTCAAAAGTGATTCACTAAATGTCGTGACATTCCTGCCCTCCCGTAAAGCATGGTGACGTCACTGCAACGTCGTTGTGAAATCACATTGTGACTTTGTGACCATCGATTGTCGATTTGAAGTCACAGTGACTAAAATGTGAAGTCGTTATGGCCGTTTTAGAGCTCTTTTGTGACGTTTCACAAAGTGGTCACAATGTGACAAATTTGTGAAAAATGTGTCATTTGTGACTAATTTGACATTAACATTGTGACGAAACTGTGACAAAAGCGACGATATTTAAATAGCCAAAAACATGTTTTTAAGAGTAAATAACATGTTTTGAAGGATATTTATAAATTTCTAAAGATTTTTAAGAAAGTCACATCTCAGTCACAATGTGACGTCACTGAGAGGTGGCATTTTGGTCACAGATCTGATGTGACCAAAGTGACTCACAGTGACATCACTGTGACCATGCATGCTATTAGGGCTACCTCCAGTGGCGCTCGCCAAAGGGGGGGAGGGGGTAAACCCCTCTCAAAGCTGAGAAAGATCGCTCTAAATTGGTGCTTTTATGAATCAAAACCAAATTTAATATCAAACCTTTTGACGCATTTCTGAATCCGACACTTTGTTGAATCTATTTCCATTTAATAAAGTGATTCAATTGAATAGCAAAAATTCTACTTAAAACTGAGAAAGTATACTTCATGCATTAGTTAAGTGAAAATTGATTATTTGAACTAAGTCACTTTTTTGAACAGTCTTATGCTAAAAGAATGGGGATTTCCTGTTCAATTCGAACCCAGATATTTTTAGAGAACTTGAATAATAAGAAAGATAATTTAACGAAATTTTCAACAAGTTTAGATTACTTAATGCCAAATTTGATGCCATGTAATGTCATGTGGTGGAAAACACCTGAAATACAGATTTTAGTGATTGACACGCAAGTTCATTATTGTCTTTTCCTGGCTTTTATGTTTCCTAACTCTAATATTGTAAATGCTGTTTAAATAAAATATTTCCTAATGTAACTGCAGAAAAAATGCATTATGATTTGATACAGTAAAAATACCGATTATATTAACCGGGGATTCAAATAATCGGCAAACACCTTTAACAGAAACTCACCCCCCCCCCCCCCCCACCAAGAACCGAATTGTGGCTGCGCCACTGCCTACCTCCCGTCTACCTCTAAATTAGAACTGGATCTGTTCTCGACTCTAAAGCTATAAAATGAAAATAACATTTATCTTTTAGAACCAAACTGTTTCTTTTTTTCTTTTTGTTGCTGTTGTTGTTTCGGATAACGCGAACTTGTGCAAAAGAGCAATGTCTGGAACCTAATGAGTTATGCTACAGTTATTTATCGAGTTTTAACGTTACCACTTTCTTTGCCATAAAAATATGTTACTGAATTCCTTTTTTGAAAAATCTGATCGAATTTAAAAAAAAAAAAAAACTATCCTTGATGTGACAAAAATTCCCATTCACAGATAATTTCTCTAAATATTACTTAAAACATATAATATTCATAATATTAATTTTAAGTAATATTCTAAATATTACTTAAAACATAGGAAAAAGTGGGGGGGGGGGGGGGTTAATGGAACAAATGGAGATTTTTTTTTTTTTTTTTTTTTTTTTTTTTTTTTTTTTTTTTTTTTTTTTTTACACGACAAATATTTTAGTGAAGATTTATATACCACTGCATGGCAATAGGTCTGACACACATTTTCAGCAACGGGTGTCAGCCAGGACAATTGATTGCTGTTTAGAAAAAATCATGTTTTATTTCGAACTAGCCAAAGTAAATTTTATCTTTTACTATCGATTCTATTTTGTAAACAATTCAGAATACTTATATCTCATTTAAATACATTTATAGATACTATAAATATTGGTGAATGTGAAAATATTACTGAAAAAATAATGAATTAAAAATGTAAATAAGTATATCTTAAGTTATAAATTTGCGTATAGTGAGTTCTAATGGGACATTTCTCGTGAGGGCTAATTGGGACAACTTAATGATAAGCTACATGACTCGATATTTCTTTTTAAAAAAGTAACGGTTTGTTTGTCTTCACTTTGTGTATCATTTGATTAGAGTATTGGAAATATTAACACATCATATAAAAAATTTAAAAAAAAAATGATTTTGATCTTCTACATTGGGCAGATTTTGTGACCGATGTTTTTTGATTGAGGATGACGTTATGAAACTAAAAATGCCAAAAGACTTAGTGGAATTAAGATTTCCTGTGCTTAAATTAGATGCACAACAATTTTCACATGTGCAGTATAGTATTTGTTAATAAAAATGCATTTGACATTCATTAAAGGATTTTTTTCAAATTATACTGCATGTCCCAATAGCCCTGCACTGTGTCCCAATAGACGCCAAGTATGGGGACTAATGGGACAATTTTATTAAAGTACAAAAGTTGATATAACACAAAGGTTGTTAAAGTTTTTTTTTTTTTTTACTTTCTTGGAACGTTTTTATTTATTTAACTCTAAAAGAAATTGGAAATAAAAAAATAATGATAAAATGTGCATTTTTATTTGTATACTAACCTAAAATAAAAATATGTCCCATTAGCCCCCCACTTTCCCCTACTTCGATTCCAGCTGTCTTGAAACGATTGCAGCAATTTCGCTACATCAGGCCGAGAGGCGGCTGCACAGATCACCACTTCATTGAGTTGACGGTTGAAATTGCGAGATTGGACAGAACTTGATTAGCATATCAAAATGCAACTGGTCTGCCAAATCATATCTTGGCGGTAACCTCCTGCAGATCCTGTTTTAGTGGTTAATCTTTAGGTTTATTATTATGTTTTCTGGTATCCAAAACTATGAAAAGATGAAGGACTGGTAGCAGGAAAACACAAAGATAATCCTACTAATCAACCACTAAAAACACGGGGGTGCTATCTTAGGACAATCCTCTTTGCCATGGCGCGATTTTCAAAAATCGCCAATTTGGCACGATTTTATATATACACATATGTATAGAATGTAGATATATAAGTCAGTGTTATACACTTATATATACGCATATGCGTTAATATATACAGTCGAGTCTCTATAACGAAACTCCATATATCGAATTTCTCTATATAACGAATTTTTAGTAGGAACGGTCCCCTTTTCCCATGATTACATTTAAAACAGTCTCTATATAGCGAAATATCTATCTCCATATAACGAATTTTTTTATAAATTGGTCTTAATTTATTCAGTTTTAAAAAGCTTCGAAATCACATGGAATCAATTTTCCATCACTTATTTTTGATTTATCGTCAGTACTGAGTTTTTTATATATATTCTCTCCTTGTTCTTTAAATCCAACGAATTCATCCCACCTCCTACACGTCTTTCCACATCCTTCTCAAAACAGAGTCAATTGGATTGATACACACGAAAGAGAGGAATCAATGAGAGGCACATAAGAGAGGCTTTCAAATGGAGGAAAATGTTAACTAAGATTTTTCATTCCTTGCTAAAATTTGAGCTTTTTTTGTTTGAGAGAGAGAGAGAGTGTGTAACAATTTTAAAATCAAAATAACAAAAATTACAGATTTCTTCGTCTGAAATTAATGCAAGTCTTCCTTATTTGATTTTTATTAAGCTTTCAAAATAAATGTCAGATCTCTTTTTTGAAACAACTTAAATAATTTAGAAATAAAATGTTAGGTTAATATTTATAGCTAAACATTTCAAATTTTTAATTCAAAAGATCAAAAATAATATTTGTTCAAATTTTACACATTAAATACGATTCTTAACACCATTCTCTATAAATCGAATTTCTCTATATAACGAATTTTTTACTGGAACGGTGAATTTCGTTATATAGAGACTCGACTGTAGCAAAAAAAACAATGTTGCCTTAGCGAATGGGGGTATTCTAAGAATTAACCAAAACAGATTACAAGATATTTTCGACCAAGATATGTCTTAGCAAACCAGTAGAATTTTAATATGCCAGTCTAATTTTAACTAACCCTGGAATTCAGCCATGAACTCTATAAAATGACGGTTTCTGCTGTCACAACCAGGTCTATATCGATTAATAACTAATACATGAGTACAATTGCATCTTCACAACTCCAAAAGTTTATTATATCACTAAACAGTGCAATAACATGAATTTTAGTACCTGTTACAATTAAATCAAGCGATAGCACACTGACATAACATAATCATTGTAAACTGAATTTTAACTATGATTGCAATTACTAAAACCATAATATTCTACAGCCCATCAAGTAATAATTAACTGAGCTTATCAATATGTATATCATCATCACAATTAACCGTTTTCAATCCACTACTGAAATGTCGGTCTCTCCTAGATTTCTCAAATGTTTCCTGTCGAATGCTTTAGTCATATATATATACATAAACAAAGAATTTTAAGCATTACGCATTATCATTAAAAAGACTTTTTCTATCAATATGTATACTTTAAGAATATAAGACTGCGTTATAATAATTTCAATCTGATCATAAAGAAACTTATTATTACATATGAAGATTATATTTTCTTAACATATAATGTGACAATTTTTATTAATAAATGTTTGCTAAAATTGAAACTATACATTATCAAAGAATTCAGGTAGTTTAAAACTATCATTAAAAATATATAATATGATCAGTAAAATTTTATACAAAAAAACAATGAAAAAATATAGCTTACTTCAAAACACTCTCCGTATATGATTGAATAAAAACAAACTGATATTCAGTTGCAATAAAAGAATATTCCTTATCTTTAATATTTAATATTTTTTGTGTTCTATGTGATTGCCGAAAATTAGTAGATCACATTAGCAATAAGTTTCATCGGGTTACGACATTTTCATAATTGTATCACATGTTGCTCAAACAGAAAAAAATGACGTCGACTTCACACACGACACGCTAACAACTGTAAAATTAATGATCGACACTGAGCTCATTCAACTTTATTAATCAATACGAACGGCTACTAAAAGCCCGAAACTGACATTGCGAGGCTGAAAAGGACGGGGTACCGCAGTATATCTCAAGTTTTTTTTTTTTTTTTTTTTTTTTTTTTTTTGAGACTGCTAAAGGGACGTAATGTTCTTTTCGTCAAGGCTAACAAGAAAGACAGGCTTCGGCGGTGCATTCCAAATAACTTTATTCTTACAGACTACTGAAGTCACGTGATGCTCGAACACATCAATGCGGATGCTCGAATAGAGCACTATGTCATTCTAGCGGTCTGTAAAAAAAGAAACTTGGGATGCACCGCGGTAGCCTGTCTTTTTCGTTAGCCTGCTTTTTGTACATCCCCATTGGTACATTCGAGCATCACGTGACTCCAGCGGTCTGTAAAAAAAAAATACGTCGCACGTACCGCGGTAGTCTGTCTTTTTCGTTAGCTTCGCTAACATTGTATGTCGTTCGTCGCACTCGGGCTTAGCCAACGAAAGATACAGTCTGCTATTTTTTACTCCTCCTAGACTATCATGTGATCATAGTAGGCTTGTTTGCAACAATTACCGAACTGCCATGTGATTAAAGTAGGTTGAAAAATATCAGAGATCAATGGAGTGTAACATATTTCTATATGGGATTTGCATCTAGTGTTGTCATAAAAATATGACTTCTGGGTCTTCCGTGGCCGAGTGGTTAAACTCACCACGCCGCTAATTGCTTGTAAGCGTAGGAGGTGGTTTGAGTTCGATTCCCACTGGTTATATTGCACGCACTCATTGAGTGGAGCTCCCGATTGTATCTCTCCAGTGTTATAAAATTTCCTTTTGCTACCTCTCCACAGTATATTGACTATGACTTATAAGCAGGCTTTCATGTCGAGCATACAAGTCAGATATATATTGTTCAATAAGTAAATAAAATGACGTCTCTGATATCAAAATGGATAAAGACAGCGTTTAGAATCAGGCTCTGTGATGTCAAAAAAATTTTTAATATAAGTATAAATATTAGAATCAAGCCCTGATTACCGAAAAAGACGAGGAACACGTTTTTCTCTTAGAAACTTTTAAAAGTCCCCAAAATTAAGGCTATAGGAATCCAAAATTTTACATTCAATTAATTCCATTCAAAAGTTTTATCTAATTTCTTTTCAAATCAATAAATTATTTATTTAATATATATATATATACATATAATATTTCACAAAAATATATTTCATAACAAATTAATGTTTCATGTAATAGGTCAATTTCAGAAACATGACCACGATACTTAAGTTTGTCCATTATTTTAGATGTATGTTTATTTTGAGGGGTCTCCGTGGCCGAGTTGGTTGGTTGGTTGGTTGGTGGGCAAGTACTGAGACGTATGCTACTACCCGTTAGGGACGGTGGCCGAGTGGTAAGACAACACGCTGCTAATCGCTTGCGAGAGTAGGAGATTGTGGGTTCAAATCGCATTGGCTCTATTGCACACACTCTTTGTGTGGAGCTCCCGGTTGTACTTATCTTGTGTTGTAAAATTTCCTTGTGCTATCTCGTCAATGTAAAATTGACGATGACTTATAAGCAGGCTTCATGTCAAGCACACAAGTCAGATGTATGTTGTTACAATCAATAAAAATAAATTTATTTTGATATTGAATTGGTCTTTTATGCTCAACATAAAATATTAATAACTTAAGCTACAGCCAGAATTAAAAGAAGTATTTCAAAATATTTATATTTTAGTTTGTGCATGCATGTTGAATTCAACTTTGTTTTTATCCAACTTACATTTTTATGACAATACTATGAGCACGTTCAGCAGACCTAACCAAAGTGATCAATGCGAGCGGTTACATGACGTCACGGTAAGAGATCGGTTTCCAACCAGTTGACAGATTCACTGGACTCTATTGGTATTGTTTAATATTAGCGCCCTTTGTATTACATTGCTGTAATTATTTTTTATTGTTATTGTCTTAAATGTTTATGTAACCGATCACGTGTGGCCTCCGTGGCCGAGTGATCAAAGCACCACGCCGCTAATCGCCTTGGAGCGTAGGAAGTTGGGGGTTCGAATACCACTGGTTCCATTGCACGCACTCTTTGTGTGGAGCTCTCGGGTGTATATCGCTTGTGTTGTAAAATTTCCATGTGTTGTCTCGTCCCTTTAATATTGACGATGATTTATAAGCAGGCTTCATGTCCAGCACATAAATCTGATGTGCCTTGTTCAATAAACAAACAAATAAACAACCGATCACGTGACCCAAATAACCAAGAATTTTTCTGGGTTAGTTCGGTCCGTTACCAGTTACTTTGGTTGCTTCTGCTGAACGACATTGGTTACGTATCGGTTAGCAGCACTGAATGCTTTGGTAACTAACCTATCCTACCGGTACGTAACCTGTAACTTCATTGAACGCTCTCAATGTGAAATACTTTTGCTTATTTTTTCTGAATTTTATTCGATTTTTGTGCATACGTTTAGGAGAATATAAAAAATAAAGGTTGTTAAAAGAAATATATGTGAACTCAAACAAATAGCTCTTGGAATTGTAGCATTGGTGAGTTCACATAAATATCTAATTTTGAAAGTTCTACTCGAAAGAAAGGTGAGCCCGAAATGACACTGTCACTGTGCTTCCCAAAATTTCAGAGGTTAATAGGACCATATTTAGGATTGGCCCTAAAGACAAGATTATTTAACATGTGTCTTATTGTCCTTAATAATGCATTTATTAATTGGGTTTTTGATAACAATATTCAAAATCATTCCTTAGGATCCCATTCTTAGACAGTCAAATCAACGGCAACGATATCGAAAAGCGTCATTTATTCTTGAGAAATGCCCTAGTTTCTGAGCAGTGTCGTTTCGGCTTCAATCGCCAGAATTCAAGTAGATTTTTCGTTGTTTAGCAAAACGAGATTGATCAATAAAAAGCCTGCATTTTTGCAAACAGCGAAAAATTCGCAGAAATGCAAGCTTTTAATTGGTCAATTATGTTTCGCTAAACAGCGAAAAATCTATCTGGATTCTGACGCAACGCATGTCTACAAAAGGCATTAATGTCAAATGCATCAATTGGGGGGAACTATTGTTGCTATGATTACCATGTTTCTTTTTGGCTCAATTCTAAACATTGTCGATACGATTTAGAAATTATTCGCGTACACTGTAAAAAATTTGACCCTTTTGCTGCATCGTCACTCCATCGCTTTTATAGAAAACGATTACTTCACCGTATTATGGAGCATTTTTATGGCGCAATTTTTTTCCAACCACCTTCGACGTTCCAAGCCCAAGCTCGCACTCTGATTGGTTGTTGCTCTCGGCACTGTTTTCATGTAACTTGGCGATAATCATACTTGGCGTAGCGATAGATGCTTCTGTCGAGGAGTTTGATTGCCTTTCGAACCGAGTACAAAGTAACTTTTCTCTTGCAGCATTGGATTGGATGGAACGTGTCTTACTGAAAGCTGTACTCTTTAAAAGTTTTTACACACAACTTTCTACTTTGTACTCGGTTTACTTCGTACTCGGTTCGGAAGGAAATCAAACTCGACGGAAGCGTCTATTGCTACGCCAAGTATGATTATCGCCAAGTTACGTGAAAACAGTGCCGAGAGCAACAACCAATCAGAGTGCGAGCTTGGCCTTGGAACGACGAAGGTGGTTGGAAAAAAAAATACGCATTTTTATGAGTGAAAAGAGAGATACTTTATAAAAGCGGGGGAGTGACGATGCAACAAAAGGTCAAATTTTTAACAGTGTAGGAGGCACTAACTAAGAAAAGTACTATTTTCATGGGATAACTATTTCTTCGATATCAAAATGTATAACGACAGTGTTCATAATAGGATTTGCAAAAAAATAAAGATAGATATCGAAAGCCAACGTTAAGCTACGCATTCGAGGTGTTCATTTTTCATTCAGCGAGGTGGCTGCATAGTTAAGGCACACACCGCTAATCGCTTAAAAGCGCTGTTGGGTTACGGGTTCAACACCGGCTGGCTGCATTGCACATTCCTTATGAAACTCTCAGATGTAACTCTTTGGTGTTGTAAATTTTCTTGTGCTATCTCGTCCTTGTATTTTGATGATGATTTATAAGCATTCCTCTGATGTCAAACACGTAAGTACGTGTTCAATAAAAAAAAAAGAAGTAAATTCTGAGCACTACCGTGTTATGGTTCCATTATGATGGAATATTGATGCTAGAATTCGTACAAAGACAGGAATAATTTTTGAGGACAATAATTGGAAATATTATAGCGGGATATAATAGGAAAAATCTTGTTGCCTTGGAAATAGAGTCGCAAAGACTTAAAAAAAGGAAAAGGAAACCAGTTTTAATCTGGGAATAAACAAAGTCTTTTTGGAATTAACTGGGCCCTTTTGGAAATAAGCATTTTTTTCGCAATTCTAGTTGGAAATCCACGTCTTTCCTCCATAACGAAATGTAATGAAATGAGTTTGTGGCTTGCCATGTACTAAAATCCGCCACGTACACTAGTGGCACCTGGTGTATGTAAAGTCCATTGTACATGCAGCATCCTCCTAGATCCTTATGAATTATACCAAGGCAACACTAGATACCGGGCTTGATCACTGCCCCCTCTACAATGCCTACTCACTGAGCAGACGACAAGCGTGAAACGTCATGAAGTGGAGGCAAAATCACTAACCCTACTGGTTTCACAATCGCCACGAAGCTCAGAATGCGATCGTTGTTAGGGAAACCGCCTCCACTACGTCACAAGCGAGAAGGCATTGTAGAGGAGGCAGTGGCTTGATCATTCCTTTCATGACGTCAAAAAAGGTGGCTGAATGACATCCAGCGATTGGTACAAAACGATGGGTGCGTCACTTTGAGCCCTGATTGAACCAATCGCAGATAGCGGCCAGCCACCTTTTGTGACGTCGTGATAAGGAATGAGCAAGCCCGGTATCTAGTGTAGCCCTGATTATACTTCTGGAGGTGCCTAATCAGATGAAGATCTTGTCACCTGTTCAAGGCTCTAAATTAAGAGATTAAACTGGAGTAGCGATGGTCGCGTTGTAGTCGGTGGCGTGGTTCTTTAGAAGAGTGTGCTTCTCCACCCCCTCGGTTTTTTCTTTTTTCTCTAACTTCTATTTTCAACAACATACGAATAAATCCACACAGTACAACTAATAGAAATCTTGAATTGGCCAACACAGTTACAAATATGATAAAATAAAAAGCGATACAGACACAAGGTCAAGATACAATCAGGTAGATCTCCGCATAAGGCGATCAAGCGGCTTCGCCCCACGGCCAGGTACAAAACTCGTTAGGCTAGGCCTAATGCTCGGCAGGTAGGGGGCCTGATCTACGGTTTTATAATAATATTAATGGAATATTCTGATTTCTGCGCTGATAGTAAGGTGCCTGTGTAGTAAAATTTGATTGGGTGGGAAGACCATTCTTTATTAAAACAAACGCCATACAGGTTGTTTATAAAGTCCCGGACCCATTTTGATGTTTTAATCACTCATAAAATAATAAAGATAGATTAAAATTAATAACATAAATATAGACTCAAAAAATTTCATGACCCTTGTCAATGAACTTCCACGTGTGCCCCCTTCGTCGCACGGAGAATATCAAGTCGATAGTCAATTTCACGCCAGGTAGCGGCAAGCATTCCTTAATTAAGCAATTTGAACTTTGTATACATGCAGTCTTAACTTTTTAATAATAAAAAGTTCTTAATAATAAAGTTCGAAAATATATGAGTTATTCCATCAATAAATGCCATAAGTTTGTTTATATCTTCATTATTTTGTGAGTTATTAAACATCAAAATGGGTCCGGGACTTTATAAACACCATGTACATCTTGGCGATCTTTCCATTTTCTCCAAGCTAATATTTGTCGAGTTTCGAAAGGCGCCATGTGCACAGAGCTCATGCTTAGAGTGCACTGTGGTCATACCAAAGTTTTTTGCCAAAACTATGACAAACCAGAAACTCCAGAACATGTAGACCGGGAGTATTCAGCACAGACAATCACCTCATCGGGTTCCGGATAGAGTTCTATGATTAGTTAAATCTCAATTCGCATATTAAAGCACAATCGGTCTGCCAAGTCATATGTTAGCATTGAACACCTAAAAATCCGATTTTAGTTGTTGACTCATAAGTTTATCATTGTGTTTTTCTGCTTCCAGTTCTCCATGTTTTTCTATTTTTGAGTGTAGGAAAGTACAATGATAAACATATGAGTAAACCGCTAAAATCGGATTTTTAAGGGATTTTTTCCACCAAGATATGACTTGGCAGACTGGTTGTATTTTAATATTCGAATCGAAATTTAACTAATCCCAGATTTTCATCCGTGAACTCGATGAGACGATTGTCCGTGCTGTCGCTTACCGATCTAATGGTGATACTTGCTTGGACAAATTCAATTCGTTTTAGACGCATTAGGCGCGACACATATCAGTGAGACATTGAGCAAAAAAATGAGACATGCGACAATTTCACCCTGACAACAAATAAAAAACCGGTTTGACAAGCAGAATTTGCCTCCTGTTGCACAATTTTTGACGCATGTCTCCCTAGTGTGTGGCGTGCCTAAGATATGTTAACAACACTGCACTGTAAAAAATTTGACTCTTTTGCTGCATCGTACGTTACTCCCCCGCTTTTACAGAATATCTCTTTTTTGACCTATGAGAATGCTCCATAATAGACTGAAGTAATCGTTTTCTATAAAAGCGGTGGAGTGACGATGCAGCAAAAGGGTAAAATTTTTTATAGAGTTTTAAAAATCTGCTGCATTTCTGCACATACACTCCGCCGCTTGTATCTCTATTCCGACCAATAGGGAAGTTGCAATCAGCTGATTTACTTTTTACCCACCAATCAAAGCTTCCCGGTTGACCTCCAAGCCCATAATCTTCTTAGCTACTAATCACAGCTGCAGTTCAACGGTTGTTTGACCTCCAGTGGACGATTTGTGAAGCCTTGTGAAACTGCCCTATAACAATGCTCCAAAATACACACTATAAAAAATTTGACCCTTTTGCTGCAACGTCACTCCACCGCTTTTATAGAAAACGATTACTTCAGCCTATCATGAAGCATTCTCATAGGTCAAAAGAGAGATATTCTATAAAAGCGGGAGAGTGACGATGCAGCTAAAGTGTCAAATTTTTTACAGAGCAGTCAAGTAACACTGTTAAAAATTTGATTTTTTTTCTGATCATCACTCCAACGCTTTTATAAAAAACGATTATTTCAGCCTATTATGGAGCATTTTATGGGTCAAAAGCGAGATACACTGTTAAAATTTTGACCCATTTGTTGCAGCATCACTCCACATCTTTTATAGAATATGCCTCTTATGACCAATAAGAATGCTTCATAACATAAAAAAATAACCGTTTTCAATAAAAGCGGTGGAATGACGATGCAGCAAAAGGGTCAATTTTTTACAGTGAATGCAGCAGATTTTTAACAGCGATTGGCAATTAGCAGGTTCACCAAGATGCTTGGCGATTCATTTTTGTCCAAAATAGTCTCAATTAATCAAATTAGCAGAAAGCACAGATAACAAGATTTTATTTATATTATTGAATAATATAATAATTATGTGTGGCAGAAAGACTGAAAAATCATACTGATAGTAAGCTTCCCATTGAAAATTTCATGATCAATGAAAAGATATAGGGCTATATCTCCTTTTTTGCAAACAGCGAAAAATTCGCAAAAATGCAGGGTTCTGATTGGTCGATCTCGTTTCGCGAATGGCGAAAAATCTGCTGGATCTCGGCCAGGGAGTTGTTCTGAAAATGATTTTCGTTACTTCTGACGTCTAAATATATATACAACAAATACATATACATATGTATATATACATTAAACTTGTGTAAATCTTTGCACCGTAATCACTATTTAAAAATCAATGGCTTAAGTTCATTGGCTGAAATTCAAACTCTGCAGGCTCATGTAACGAACAATTATTAACTGTGACTGTTAAAAAATGTCTCAAATCCTGAAGAGCGTTCTGAGAGCTGAATTAGATTCATTCACAATGAAAGGTAAGAAGTTCTAAAATATTTATTGACTTTCAGGAATGATTCAACTGCTAGTTCTTTTTATTTGAATCAAATTTCGCCGATATTTATTAATATTAAATAAAAGGAACTTTATAATTAATAAAAGGTGACTGATTACATGTGATAGCTTCGTATCTCTGATTATTAATCTTGTTACTGGAGTTTAAGCGCCAATCCAACGGAAATGGTTTAACAGCTTGATGTTACGTTTGTTTTGCAGAGATAATGAAAAAATAAAGTTTTTATTGTTATATTTCTCGTACGACTGTAAATGGATAGCGATTTAATGCACGCAATGCGTTATAAATCGTCCAATACAATTCTCTCTTTTGTAAACACTCGTGCTTATTTTTATAAGAATATTACTTATATTACACTATAACTTTAAAAAATAGTTTTCATGTTGATTTTTTTCATTATTATTATACATAAAATACTATCGTTTTTCAATTCTCGATTAATATACCAAGGGATACTATTAAATTGCTTTCTAAATAAAAAAAATTCCAACATAATTTTTCAGACATTCGGAAGTCTTGAGTTGTTTTTGCATTTTTGTTTTAATATTAAAATTGATATGAAATATGTTTTAATTAAAAACACTATTTTAGTTGAATTATTTTTACTTCGTTGAATTTAATGGTACAGATGTCATATGCGCACCACATTTGCACGTGGTTCTTTTCCCGCCAGTTTCGCGAAAATTTTGTTTTTTAACATAAGTTAAAAATTGCTATGCAATAACAGCACATGATTTTTTATTGCAATATAAAAATTAAAATGATGTGAACAAATGAAAGATATTCTACTATTTTAAAAAAGGAAATAAAAATAAATGAATGATAATTTGATATAAATAATTATTGATATAGTATACAATAAAAAATATTTAAAGAATTAAAATAAAAAATAACAGTAAATAAATATGAATTTAATAAATAAGGAAACAATAAACAGGTATAAGTAATAAACTTAATAAGTAAGAAAACAATAAATATAATTTTCATAATAAATTGTAAATATTAATACTTATAGCCCCATTAAATGCATGCAGTTGTAGCATTTAATCAGTACATTTCACTGAAATTTTTAATTTTTCCCATTTTATTTCCTTAGCAATTGTTATAAACTTATTAAACGATCTTCTCCTTGGCACAGATGTGCCATGCCAAACTGGCAGGGGGGGGGGGGAACACATGCAAATGTGGTGCGTAATGACATCTGTGCCAATTTACAGGGGTCAGAGTTTTCCTATATATCCTATATTTATAAAATAACCTTAAAAAATGTCCTTTATTGTCCTATATCTGTCTAATTGTCCTATATTTCTCTACTTTCTCATATTTGGTATTAAAATCATCAATTGTTTTCTCATGTATCGCTTTGCTTGCTGAGTTTGTCTAACGTTCAACATGGTTCTGTGTTTCATTGCAATTAGTTTAGTTTCACTTACCGTGTATTCAGCTGCATTACATTAATGCAATGTCATAATGTGTACATAGATTGATGAAATTCTGTAACGCTTGCATAGATCAGATTGACGGGCATATAAAAAAAATGCTGAATGGCGTGTGAAGGGTAAAGATCATTACCATGTTCGCTTCCCATCAGTAACAGTGCTTATTTGCAATTAATGCAGGATCCCAAAAAACGAAGCACAAAGATAATTTAGAAAAACAAAGGATTAGCTTCAATCTCGTTTTGTGCATTTTACTGGCAGAAAAAACTTGAGTTTGAACATCAAATTAAAAAAAAAGTGGATAGAGTACATGAACTTTAAATGAGGGAGATAAGATCTACCATTGCAAGATTTTGTGGATAATTCACATGGCCCTAATTATTTATTTCAGTCATCAGAAGAAATGCAAAATTTATTTTTGAAATGTTTGCAGTTTCCTCTTTGCCACAAGGTATACAGTAAAATTCAAAGAATGTGCCATTGCCATATCTCATGGCCTTGACTCATATATTTTAAAACAAATCACTGTCAGTGATGATTTCAACAAAGAATCCCCCTTTTGTCACTGTCATGTATGATGAGACATTAAATGACCAGAACTTAAAACAATTAAACATTTTTGCTTGGTATTAGAGTGAGGATTTTTGGTGGTATTGCCGAAAAATATATTGAAAGTGAGCTTTTTTATCATTTAACTGCAAAATGAATGTGATGAAAGCCTTTAAATTGGATCTAAATCATTTGCTCATCTTTGGATCAAATGGTCTTAATGTAAATAAATCAACTTATAAAATTTCGGATAGAGAAGTACAATTTGAGAAAATTTGTCATAGTGTTGGAACTGGAACCTTTAATTTACACATTGTTGTTTGTTCACAATGTATTGACCAAGGGTATCTATCAGATCGCATGTGAGCCTTTCTCAAACATAACAGATTTCCTTGAAATCTGATTTTATAAGAATCTGTGATTATCAAAGATTTTCTTGAAATCTAACATTGTTGGTTTGGAAAAATTCATTTTATACATGTTTTTTTAATATTGTATCTTGAATTAGTATTGTTAATTAGCGAAAAATTACAAACTAACAAAGATTATGTTTTAAAAATGTATTTTAGAGCAATATATATCCAATAGCGTTATTTTCTAAATGTCCTATATATGTCCTATATTTTATGAATTGGTCACTTCTACCCCTGAATTTAATATTTAAGATAAAACTATACAAAATTGAATTTATAAAATTAACAAATGTTCATTTTTTAAAAATACAGTAGACTCCCTCAAATCCGCACTCCTAAAATCCACAACTCTCTAAAATCCGCACATATTTTACGGATGTAAACAATAAAACTTTCAGTTGAGATGTAGGTGCAAAATTTGATTTTTTTAAGGTTTTATATCAATTCCATATATTTTTTAATTTGTTATTTTTGTTAAGGTTATTGAATTCATGTTTTTTCATGAAAAAAGACTATTAAATTCCGAAAAAAAGATATTATATTCCGAAAAAAAAAAAAGATATTGCTGATATCATTGGTAATCAGAATCTTACCAAATACATTTATGTATTAATCAAGCTTTTTTTGTTATTAAGTCTCGCTAAACCTGAAATAAAGCTTCATTATTTTATGATCTTGATGTGAATTAGTAATGTACCTTTATGAGGCAAGTTTCATTGAATAATTTAGGAAAAACACATTTCATCTTTATAATGAATTTAATTTGACCTTTGCTTTTAATATTTTTATCATTTTAAAATTTATGTAAATTTTTATTATTTTAGTTTATTACTTATTTTAATGTTTTATTCTATTGTAAGCATTCATTATACTTTTAATTTCCTTATTGATTACATTCAAATTACTTTTAAAAAAATGTAAACAAAGCAATGACCAGAAATCCGCAAAATTCTAAAATCCGCAAAACCTCTGGTCCCAAGCTGTGCGGATTTAAGGGAGTCTACTGTATTTAAAAAAAATAGAAAAAAGTAATTTAAATTTTTTCTTAATGTGCCTTACTGAGGATAGTTATAACTTTTGTTGCTGTTACCATTTTTTTATATTCCTTAAAATCTGAAAAAAAAAGACATTAAAAGCAATGCAATAGAGATTTAAGAAAAAAAAAAAAAAAAAAGATTACCATCAAATGTTAAAAGTAAATTTTAAAAAACGATAAAATAAATAAATAAATTCTATAGTTAATTAAATTTGAGTTATTTCTCAGAAAGTTGTACTGTAATGCATTAAAAGTAATAATAATAATAAACAAGTTGGAAATTGCACGTGAACGTAGCAAATTAGGTGCGTTCGTACGATAACGAAGTTTAAAAAATATTCAGATCTTGCTGATATAGTAGAGCGTACTTCGGATACAGTATAGTAGTCGAAATCTTTGTGTTTCTGTAAATATGCAGAAAGTAATTTTTATTACACCTCAGAAACGTATATCTTATTCATAAAATGTGAAATAGTTGAATATAATTAAAACACGCCCCAAACAATGTTTCCCCGTATAGCATTATGTAGTGGAATACTTTTGTGTGGCCCTGTAACTTAATAATAAAAATTCTTTGCATCACAGATTGTACAGAATGCATATTTTAGTATATACTTCATAGATTCATACCACTTATATTATGTTCGAATAAGTAAAACATCATTAAAATTCATTTGAAACTTTTTTTCCCATTGATCGTAATGTAATGGAATACTTTTGATTGTCCCTGTAAATGATCTGTGCATCCGACTTTCATAACGTTTTAAATGACTCAATAAAATTACGTAATAATTATATGTTTTAAATTTCAAACTATTAAAATGCATTTGAAATTTTTTTCCCCATTGACCATAATGTAATGGAATCCTTTTGATTGTCCCTGTAATTGATCTATGCATCCGATTTTCATAACATTTGAAATGACTCGACAAAATTACGCAATAATTATATGTTTTAAATTTCAAACGATTAAAATGCATTTGAAACTTTTTTCCCCATTGACCGTAATGTAACGGAATCCTTTTGATTGTCCCTGTAATTGATCTATCCATCCGATTTTCATAAAATTTGAAATGACTCGACAAAATTATGTTATAATTATGTATTTTAAATTTCAAACGATTCGGTTGGGTAGTTTTTGCGTTGTTATATGCGGACGGACAGACAGACAGACGGACAGACAGACAGACGGACGGACTGAGCGACAACAATAGGTGCTACGTATTTACATAATTACGAACGCACCTAAAAAAACAGATACTTAAATGATTGTAAGAGTCCATTGTATTGTTGTCCACACACATATATCAAGTCATTAATACATTGCAGTGCAGTGTTCTCTCTAGAAAGAAAAAAAAAAAAAAATGATTCTAGCTGCTTATAAAGGCACTATTAAAACAAAGAGTATTCGTTTGCTGAAAAAGAAAAAAAAAAAAAAAAAATACATTATTAACATGTTTAATGCGACGCCAGTCACTGATAACTGACACTGGTCATTCCGTTTTTCACATCATCAGTTACTAGTGTCTGACATGTGTAAAATGTGATATAAAACTAAACCAATATACAGGGTGGTCATAAAAAAACTTTGCCGATATACGGAGCTCTAGCGGCCAGTCCACTCAACCGATCGAAATGAAATTTCAGATATAGCTATTCAGAGGTATGAACTCGAGATTCTGTGAACAACAATAAAATGGCGCTCGCGGTTACGGTTATAGTTACAGAAACTTGAAAACTTCCAATGGCAACACCCATTTTTTTTCATCGCAAAATGCTCAGCGCATGCGAAAACCATAAAAAGCGTTGAAACCGTACGTGTATCGCAAGAAACGGACATGTTATGCACGCACAAAAAAACGTTCTGCGAATCCTCCCCCCATAAAAAAAAACTCGATTGGATTGCAAGGAGGAAATTTGCATATGACACACAGTCAGTACACTAATCTCTAATTACAATATAGATCGGAAAAACTAAAACTTTTATTTTAATTACACATTTCCCACATGGGTGTCATCACAGGCAATTAATGGTGATGGCACCCATGTGGAAAATGTGTAATCAGAATAAAAGTTTTAGTTTCTCCGATCTGTATTGTAATCAGAGATTAGTGTACTGACTGTGTGTCATATGCAAATTTCTTCCTTGCGTCCCAATCGAGTTTTTTTCTTTAGGGGGGAGGATTCGCAGAACAGTTTTTTGTGCGTGCATAACATGTCCGTTTCTTGCGATACACGTACGGTTCCTACGCTCTTTACGGTTTTCGCATACGCTGAACATTTTGCGATGAAAAAAAATGGGTGTTGCCATTGGAAATTTTTGAGTTTCTGTAACTATAACCGTCACCGTGAGCGCCATTTTGTTGCCGATCACAGAATCTCGAGCTCATACCTCTGAATAGCTATATCTGAAATTTCACCTCGATCGGTTGAGTGGGCTGGCCGCTAGAACTGCATATATCGGCAAAGTTTTTTTATGACCACCCTGTATATTGTTTTATATAATTGACGAAAATCTTTTTGAAATTTACTTAACCTTTATTCGAGGATTAAGCCAAAGCAGAATATGCTTAAAAGTGTGACATACTGACATATGTCACAGAACAATGAGCTTTTCTGCAAAACATTTCAAGTGAGCAGTTAAGAAATTTACCATTCAATTGAAGAAAAAATTAAAATGTTCAAAGGGGTTTCGAATTTTCCAAAGAAAATAAGGCAGTCAGTTCAAAGAAAAAAAAAAAAAAAAATCAATCATACATCTGAAAATATATCGCAAATTTTGACAAATGGTTGCCGAAAAAAAATTTATTTCATCAATTGTGCAAAGAAAAATTGCCAATTTTGTCAGATTATCACCAAAAAAATCCAGAACTTTCGTCAAAGGATTAAAAAAAACCAAATATCGTCAAGGGATCGCAAAAAAATGCAAATTTCCTCAAAAGATCGTACAAAATGGCAAATTCAGTTAAGTTTCATGAAAAGACGGCAAATTTAGTTAAGGGATCATGAAAAAGTGCCGAATTCTGTTAAGGGATCACAATAATGCATTAAATTTCACTCAAAGATCGCAAAAAAAAGGGGTGAAATTTCATCAAAAAACTGCAAATTTTGTCAAAAAAAAAAAAAAAAAAAAAAATCACGAAAAAACCCCACAAGCTTTGTCAAATGGTCGTGAAAGAAGCACAAATTTCATCAAAAAATCACATAAAAAATGAAAATTTTGTCAAAAAGGTGAAAAAAGGGACATATAATGCCTGAATAGATTCCTCCCTCCCCTGTTGTAATCTTTCAGAAAATGTGCTGTTAATTTCAGAATTCAGAATCGCCCCTAGGAAGTCGTTTGTTAAACTAGGATTGGGTCAAGTCTTCACACTTTCAGAACCGGGTTAGGTTGGGTCAGGTCTTATTTTTTTATGCAGAACTGGCCAGTTTTTTTTCAGCCACACTGTTTTTTCCAGGTTGGGTCTGGTGTAGACTTCCTTATTACTAGAGGTATACACGGGCCAAAATTTTTAAACCCAGGCTTCGTCCGGTATAAAGGCTAAACCCTCGATCTGGGATTGATGCAGCCCATATGCTGTGGCGGTTCTAAAGGGCAGGGGAAGGGGGCGAAGTGTCCTCCTTGGGCTAATAATGGGTTTACAAAGTGACATTATGCATCCTCACAAGAAATAACTTGGGGGCGAAGCTCGAACCTGTCACAGCCTGGCACGGTCGCACCAGTTTAAGTTCATGAGGCATGGACTGAGAATTTTTTCTCATTTTGAATCGGGTCATGTCCTGATCATGTTTTTTTTTTTTTTAGATTTGGGTTGGGACAGGCTTCTTTTTCTTCCAGATCAACCCTGGTTTGGATTTCATTTTTCCTAGAAGTCTGCATTGAACAAAATTTCCAGGTCGTGGCTCGGCCCTGAATAAAAGTTAAATATTCGCTCCGTTTCTGATCTAGATAGTATGATAAACATTACTGGCTCGACCGCGACCCGTGCATTCCTTTAAATTATTTCCCACGAGCCCAGGTTGAATTGAAAACTGTCTTACTTGTTAATTGTAAAAATTATTAAACAGGGAAAACACGAATTTCATCAAATAGCCGTGGTATTTCGTCAGAGGGTTGCGAAAGAAACACAAATTTCATCAAAAGGTCGCAAAAAACCCTCAAATTTTATGAAAGGATCACGGAGAAAACGTGAATTTCTTCAAAGGATCACGTTTACGGATAAAAGCAAATTTCATTAAAAAATTGTGGAAAAACATAAATTTCGTCAAAGGATCGCAATCAAAACTGGATCAAGCATTCTTGCAAGAGTAAAATCGGAATCTGTAACAGGTTCAAATCTGAAATGTATGACAATCTGTCCCGATGCGCTAAGTGCAGCTAAAAAGTAAAAGTCGACCCGACCAATGGCAAAATATAATTGTTAACCGGACCCAGACCCGACCGGAAGCAATTAATCAGAAATTAACTTGACCCACAGCAAACAGTAGAAGTTAACCGGATCCAAATGCAACCCACAATAAAAAGTAAGAATTCACCCAACCAGCAGCAAAAAATTGAAGCGAAACGGACATTAAATTTTGTGAAATGATGGCGTAGAAAACACGAATTTCTACAAAGGATCGTGAAAATACACACATTTCGTCCAAAAATTGCGAAAAAGAACGAAAATTTTATTAAAGGACTCACCCCAATCAATTCGGGTCAACCCGAACCCTTCTCGCAAAAGTGAAAATCATATCCTAAATAGCCTCAAATCAAAATTGTATGTCAAGCTGCCCCATATGCACTAAGCTCAGCTAAAAAGTAAAAGTCAACCTGACCAACAACAAAATGTAGCAGTCGATCGGACTTAATCAAAACAAACGTCATTGTATTCCTTTTTTTTAACTCGGCAGTAATTAACATACATAAGTAGCATTAACTTATGTAATTAATTTTTGTTTTGGTACTTAAATTTTTGTTTTTTTTCTAATGTAAAAAAAAAAAAAAAAAAAAAAAAAAAAAAAAAAAAAATTAGTAACATTGTTATGTTTTTTCATCAATTAAAATTTTAATTATCATTAAGAGACCACCTCTTGGGGTAACGAATTTTAACTGTAATTTAATTTTTGAATTAAACTTCTTTTTTACAGATGCTTTGATAATTCTATAAACATGTCTAATCTGATTTCTATTTTAATACTGTTTTAGGTGTGCAAAATGTTAAAAGCTTTTCATAGAATACCCATCTTTTCATCATCTTATCGTTATTATTCTTCTGTTCATTATCAAGTCTTGCATAGCAAAAAGCTAAAGGAATTTTCTTTGGGAGAAAACTCTGGTAATAAACTTAATTTCTTAAAAAATGCTATATTTGTTTAAACCATTCAATTCATTTTTTAATAAGTGCATATTGAACATACTTTCTACTGTAAAACTTATTATAAATTTATTACAAAAAATCATTTATATTTAAAAGTGTAAGTACATTATTTAAACCTTTATTTCATTTTTGTTTAACTAGATACAGGGATGCCACTCCCTGAGACGCCAGGGATGGCGATTTCCGCTTTTTTTTTATTTTTAAGAATTTGCGATTTTTTTTAAGCGATCACGAAATAAAATAACGATTTTCGTCAAACGATTGCGAAATAAAACATGATTTTTGCTAAAAGATCGCGAAATACAACAATCTTTTCCGTTAAGCGATCGCGAAATATAACAGCGATTTTCGTTACAAAAATAGCGTAATATAACAGCGATTTTCGTTAAAAACATAAAAAAACCCCAGGATATTTTCATCAAACGTCTGTGATTTAAAGCAGCAATTTTCATCAAATGATCGTGAAACGAAATGGTGATTTTTGTGAAACAAATCGCAATATAAAACGGCGATTTTTGTCAAAAAAAAAAAAAAAAAATCACGACGTAAAACGGCGATTTCCGTTACAAGATCACGATGTAAAACGGTGATTTCCATCACAAGATTGTGAAATAAAACGGCAATTTTCGTCAAAGGCTCGCGAAACGAAACGATGCTTTTGTGAAACAATTGCAATGTGAAACAGCAATTTTTGTGAAACGATTGCAATATGAAGCAGCAATTTTTGTGAAATGATTGCAATGTGAAACAGCAATTTTTGTCAAACGATTGCGATGTAGAATGATGATTTTTGTCAAACGATCATGATGTGAAATGCCCAATTTTGTCAAACGATCGCGATGTAAAACGGTGATTTTTGTGAAACAGCGATTTTCGTCAAACGATCGCGATGTGGAACGATGATTTTCGTCAAATGATCATGATGTGAAACGGCAATTTTCGTCAAACAATTGCTGAATAAAACAGGGATTTTCATCAAACGATCATGAAATAAAACAGCTATTTTCGTCCAAAAAAAAAAAAAAAATATCCTGCAAAAATTTGCTATTTACTCGTGGAATAATCTTCGAATCTATTGCTGGGTTACTTGAATTGGTTTAAAATGATACGATACATAAAATTCCTCACCTTAATTGATGTAAAATGCTGTGAACTAAAGAAAAATCATTTTTACTTACTCTTATAAATTAAAAGTTTACAACAAAAATAAAAGCTGTAATTCTTTATTTAGTTTATTATAAACAATATAATTTACAAAATTCACACATAAATGTTGTGAAAAATGTCGTAAATTTTACTTTACCCATAATTTCCTCTTTTTTGCTGTTTTCTGAGTGGCATCCCTGTAAATAAGTGCAAATGCTGTAAGGACGAGGATTCATAGAATATTTAAAATATATATTATAAAACATAGGTTGGAAAAGTTATGTATATGGTTTCTGGAAAGAGTTCAAAACTCTTGAAATCTAGCTAGTTTTACTCCTGATATAATCTTTACTCTGTTGCCATCTAAATATTCTTACACTGATACACCAAACTGAGACTGTAAACAGCAACAACAAAAACAAACAGTTATATATATGCAGAAATGTTATTATAAATTTTATGAGTTTTCAGTAATGTACTTCAATTTCCAATGCTTAATAATTTAACAGCAGAAAAATTTCTAAAAATGATCAAACTTTTTGTTAGTATTAAAATATTTTTACATAGTAGTGCTGAATTCAACAGGTGGCCTGAGCAGTGGGACATCCATTTACTCTTCCATAAGTTTTCAAAAGTTTGTATTTATTAATCCACTCTGGAATCAGTGTGGAATTAAATCTTACATGTGTCTTACATGAATATTATCCAGTCTGTGCCACTGTTTTTTTTTTTTTTTTTTTTTTTTTCTTTTATAGTGATTTTTATTTTAATAACAAATGTAATTTTCCAACTGGGTGAAAAAAAGGCTGGACCAGGATTGATACTTAGTATGTATTGGCTGAAGCGCCAATGTTCTTCCAACTGAGTCATCCATCCTGGACGAATACTGGAGGACTAATTCACCTAACTAACCTTAATTCGTCCAGGTTGGCTCAGTTGGAAGAGCATTGGCAACTTCAGCCACATCCTCCGTTTCAATCCTGGTCTGGACTCTTTTCACCCACTTAGAAAAATTACATCAGTTATAATAGATTTACTGACTGAATAATCATGTTATAAATTAATGTAATTTATTTTAATAATCAAGAAAATACCTTAAATAATACAAGTGTTGCATTTTTTAAAGGATTTATTGGTGGGAGGAAAAATTGCTGAAGGAATACTGTTAAATTTCATTAACACACTTATGGGTGTATTTCGATTCAAACTGCCTATTTTCCGATTTATTTTTAAATTCATTTTTGCTCTCCCATGCATCAAACTGATAAATTGTCTTATTTAGAAAGTACACAAGGTGCCGTGATTGTTGATTCTTTGATAAATGCAGAAAATATTGCAAAAAAAGCAATCAAATACGGCATTTCGAACTGATTTTTCCAAAGCGGGAGGTTTGGGAACGAAAAAAAGGGTCATACTGAGAAGGTAAATGTTTATAAATGAAATTCTAATGAATTGAGCATAAAAAGATATCACACGGCACCTTATACGTCTGTTCAAAAATCCCCTCAGCAAGTTTCATGTTTCTACATTTTAAAATGTGTCTGAAATTGTAATTTCGAGCTGTTGAAGGTGGAAAAGCGTTTTATTGAATACACCCTTAATGCAAATCACTTTTAACATGAACTGTTTTCAGTTGACCTGTCAAGTTGTATAGGAAGAAGTGTTAGAAACACATACATGTGTAGCTTTTGAAAAGGGGGTTACTTGTCTGAAATTGCAATTACCCTGTATCTATTTGGATCTCCTTAATATTTGCTCCTGATGCTGCAGAAATCCCTCCCACAGAATAATGTTTGAATTCAACACTACTTTTAATAAATTGATATTTAATTTTATTGAGATAGTGAAAGAAACTAAATAACATTAAACAGAGAAAATATTTTAAAATTTTATTTATAACTCAAAAAATGATTACAAGTCTTTCTTTATTTTCTAAGCTAATACAATTTAATTATTATCTCGATAATAAGTTTTTCTCTCTTTACCAGTAGCAGCTGTTATTTCTACGAACTAACAGAAAAGTATTTCTGTTTCTTTTAAATGTTTCTCTAAACTGCATCCTTTCTTTTTTAGATAAAGCTGTCTTGCAATATCAAGAAATAGCCCCTTCAGTTATATTATTAGAACATACTATAGTTCCAGAAAGTCTGCAAGGTAAAGGATTTGGAAAACTACTTGCAGAGGTAATTATAAAACTAAATGAAATTTTAATTAAAAATTTTTAAGCAAAGATTTACTTAGTGAAATTCTTTCTTTACACAGGATCATTAAAAGATTTACTAAATGAGATTACAAAAGGTTTGTCTAAACTTTTTTCACAGGCTGCTGTTTTTAAAAATTGCAAGCATTTTTTTTTTTTTTTTTTTTTTGTACTATTTAGTTATTTTGTCGACCAATTTCGCCAAATTATACAAAATGCCAAACTAATACCAAATTATGCATATTGACATAATTTTTATTTTAAATAATGAAAAAAGGAATAAATTAGTAAAACATTGAATAATTCAAATAAAAAGTGGGATTAAAAATCACCTGATGACGTTTAAAACACATGTATAGTGTTTAATGTGATTGAATGTGACGTTCATGATCATCCATTATTGACATTTAATCTTATAGTTTGGTGATCGTTTTTTAGTCGATGGGATTATCCAGTAGTATTTTTTTTATACTTGTAAAAAATCTAATCAAGATTATGTGAATCTGAAATTATTGTTAGATTCTGGTTTCTAACTAGTCAATTGAATTTTAACAAGATCCTGTTTTACTGTGCAATAAATTGTGTTTAATTTAATATATTTGTTCTTTAGTGATTCAAAGTGTTTTCTAATATGTTGCTAACAAAAAAAGTATTTAATAAATTTTGCTAATTTAAAATCAGAGATAATTAGGATTGTGTATAATTTTATTAAATGTGTTGTGAATTAATTAAAATTGTAGAAATACTAATGGATGCAATATTCTCTATTTTTTATGATCAGTATGTGAATGTAGAAGTAAAATGTTATAAATATTAATCTGTATAAAATAAAAATAAATTAACATTGAGAAGTGATAGTGGAAATAAATAAGTATTGCACTGCCACACAATACTTAAATGATTTTAATTTCACTAAAAAGATGGTAAAAGTAATAACCTATATTTTAAAAACTTAAAACCTGAGTAACTATTTTTAGATTCTTTTTGGTAAAATTAAATTCATTTATTTTGATTTCCCTTTTTTTTTTTTTTTTTTTAATAGTTTATACAATCTCAAGGTAAACATGACATTCCACAAATGTAATATTGTTTATCTGTTTTATAAAACGCTATTAGTACTTGAATATAGGAACACAAAGAATGGCACTAAACAAAGACATCTTTTGTTTGGATATTAAAAATTTGATGTAAAAACGAGTACTCCTTGATCACTCATTAAGTAATCTAAAATAGCTTTGAAAAATTGGTGATTGTATTTATAATGGCCTATTATCAATATGAGAGATATATTCCCTAATGAGGGGGTAGTTCACCTCCATGGGGGTCTTTCTAAAGGAACCTAATCCGTATTTAGGCATAGGAAATCCAAAGTTCGGAGAAAACTTTGAACTATTAGTCTGATGGGCATGATTGGTTTTGAATTCTTCAGCTCCCATCTACCAGCTTTTAGAGCAGGGCCACTGGTAGACTGAAAAATTGCTAAAGAAATATAGTTGAACCTCATTGACACACTTAATAAATTTTAGCATGAATTGTTATCAGTTGACCTGTCAAGTTGTGTAGACATTTACTGCGATTTTAATTCATTTAATGTGAACATGTTTAACATCACAAAGTGAAAAGTATCGACGGTTGAAATATCAGCTACTCATAGCACGAATGAAACAAGTTTTCCCAACTTTACAATGCAACTGTATTGAGTTCTGTTTGTTTTTGGGGTCTAAATTATTGAAAGAATGTTATTTTCAGAAGAGTATTTTCTTTAGTTTTCACAGTAACAGATTAGCGATTGCAAAACTGTCAATTTGATTTATCTTTCCACTTATTCAAAAAATAACATTATATTGTAAGAATTGCAAAAAAAAAAAAAAAAAAAAAAAAGTACTTAACATGATTAAAGTTATTTTCACAAAACTATTTACCTATGCTAATTGAACTAAGGGACTATGGTGCTGATAATTTAGATCCTAATTTACAAAAATAAATCGAATTGGCTATTTGGAGCTTTTGTTAATTTTTTCGGATGCAAATACTGGCCAGTTCACATTCAAAAGATTTTCACTGAGACATGTCCCATGTGTAGTTCTATATTTTTGGCAAATTAGTTAGGAAGTAACATCAACACAGTAGAATTAAAAGAGACGTATATATATTTATTCTTATTATGAATATATTATATAATATTTTTAATGTGTGGGTGTGGATAACACAAATTACTTTTAATACAAAAAAAAAACAAAAAAAAAAAACTCACCTGCTTTTGTTAACATGGTTCTACTGTATTCAAAGTCATAGAACTCTCAGTATGCGAAAAAATATTTCATTTTTATTTTCATAACAAAATTTATTCATATAAGGAAACTCAAAAAGAAAAAAATGCATTATTGAATGAAAAATATGTATTTATCACATTCATAAAGGAAGTGAAAATTCTAATAGAAAAAATTAAATGTAACACGCAATGGAGGTCTAACGAATATCTTTATTAGGGATGCACCGAATAGTGATTTTGGCCGAATACCGAATGCCGAATATTCGGCCGACAGGTGAACCGAATACCGAATATTCAACTAGCCGAATAGTAATTGTTGGGCCGAATACCGAATATTCGGCTTTCCAAATACTTTTTATATTTCAAAATTTAAAGGTATTAAAATGTTACTTTTTAAAACAGTTTTACATAATATTTAATAAAAGAAACATTTTGATAAATAAGAGCTTTTTATAAGAGCATTTAGTATTGAAAAAAAATCTGGCTTGAGTTATTTAAGAAGTGCAATTATGAAACTTTAATTAATAAAATTTTCTACAAATCAAAACAAACATTTTAAAATCAAATAATGAAAAAATGGCTGAAGAAAAATTTTACAGTCCTTTTTAAATAACTCAAGGCAGATTTTTTTCAATGTAAAGTACAAATACTCTCAACTTAATTCTAAATAAAGGTATGTTTGGCTCATAGTTCTTATGAATGGTGGTATTTTCCACCCTTCCCATCATATCATATTTTACAGAAATCAAAGCATGTGAGTTGAAAATATGTTATTTATTGTTGACGTAATAAACGAACACACAAGTTTTGACCTAGAGTGAGATGAAATACAATGTACTTATGAAGCAATAAGTTGATTATGATTATGGTTTCATGAACAAAAATTGTCTGCCTTGATAGTTATTACTAATCTCAAAATTTTTTTTTTTCTTTTAAAGGACTTTTATTTGGGGGAAAAGCAAGAAACAGATTACTTACTAAACAAAATTTAGAAACTTGTATCAGCACATAATTTATTCCTAAGGAAAATCCTAATAAATCACCATTTTAATCCTTCTCATGGTTAATTTTCTTAAGTTATACTTTACAAACAGCAAATAAATAATGTAAAAACATTCTATTTTATTTTAAAATGATTTTGTTTCTAATTATTTTAAATATAAATTAAAAAATGGATATTTAAAAGTAGAAATAATGAAAATTTTTTAAAAGGTTTTATTATGTATTGGATTCGGCCGAATAGTTTCATATTCGGCTTAACCGAATAGTTTAATATTCGGCCTAACCGAATATTCGGTAACATGGCCGAATATCGAATAGATACCGAATATTCGGTGCATCCCTAATCTTTATCAAATAAAAAGATTCTCTAATCATCCATCTTCATCAAATGTATGTTTTTAATTTGTTTTATTATGTAAAACCCCAAGAACAAAACAAAAAATACACATTCTGTCAAAAATTAAATACCATGTACAAAGAAAGTAACTTTGTTTGTTGAATGACTCTTTCTTGTTGAATGACAATTTCTTTTGTAATTATTAGCCACAATATTAGTGACACAGCAATGTGCAATGGTGTTATTTCTACTAAAATTACCCAAGTGTGACTGATATTATAGTTTTTGCCAAAACAATTATACTAAACATACTTAATAACTTTATAGATGAATGTAAGTCATAACAGTTTAAATAAAATGCACCTTAAATAATTATCCAAATCAACAGGAAAGTCAAATCATCATCTGAGAATAATGAGGTTCTATCTGTGTTTTTGAAAAAAATGACTTATTGATATAAAAATGTTCTGTTTGTATCTATAAAGGCATTTCTGGATTAAAATATTGTCATTATATAATTGTAATATCATATGTAAACTATACATAACATCATTTTAATGCAAAAATGCCTTCATAGATACAAATAGAACCTTTTATATGGATAAGTCATTTTTTTTTTTTCAAAAACACAAATAAAACTTTAATATTCTCAGGTGACGAATTGTTGACAATGTAGAATGCAGCTTGTGATATTAAGTATTTTTTATTAACCTTTATTTGTGGGCTTGGATAGCATCTGTTCAAGAATACATGCAAATCATGACAGATGCTGTCTGAGCCCCTGTATAAAGTCTAAAGCAAAGTAAGATATTCAGTTTATTTAGATTAGCAATTTTTTCCATTATACACTTTTGTAGATCTAGCTGATAGAATGAATTATCAGAATCACTGGCAATTAGACATTCTAATGCATTTTTAATAATATATGTCATCACTATATAATAACAAAAATTTGTATGTTTTATATATTTGTCTCGTATCTCATTCTCATATAGTATCAACATAATTCATAATTAATGATTTAAGAATTTGATGGAGAATTTTATTACGTATTCACAAAGTGTAACTCAAAAAAAATAAATAAATTTAAATCAAAAATAAATTAAAAAGTTATTAAAGAATATATGATTCTGGACATCAAAACTTGATTAAAATCAGGCTTAAATCTTAAAGTTTATAGCAATATTTCTATTTGTAATGGCATAATAACCAGGGACTATAGGAAAATTTAGTAGTGTTAATTTATAAGTAAATATTTTATATTTGCTTTTAAGTGCTAGTTTATATGCATATTGTAATTTCATAAATAAATATAGTAACTTATGAAAACTGAATCTGTCTATAGTGGAACAGAGTTTGTGATTCATTTAAAATTTTATGAATCATCCTGACTTGCAAATCAGTCAACAAGAAAATAAGAGTCAATTAAGAGAAATCACAAGTTAGTTTAAAACAAATTTATAATAATAATAATAATAATAAAAAACTATATTTTATTAGAACACTGGCATGTTGTATTAGTCTTGCATCTGGTCGGGTTACCTGTTTTTACCCAAATGACCCTCAGGATGGGTCGGCTCTGAATTTTCATCTTATGGGTTGAGTTGACTTTTTGACTGTTATAGCTTAACCTAATTTCCTAAAAGAATGTCCAAAATATTTTTTAATGTTAAGATTTTATATAAACAGCTGATCGAAATTAATATAAACATACTTTTTCAACTACTGATACAATAAGGATCATAACAGATGCTTCTGCACTACTAAGGCATTTCTACGCATAGGCGTAGCGTCGGGGGGGCCTGGGGGGGCACGTGCCCCCCCAATCATCTGTACCCGGGCGCCAGAAAAGAAAGCGTAGGGGCGCCAAATGAATTTTTTTTTTTTTTGTCTTTATATGCAAAAATTTATGTATATATATCGAATTTGAATAAAAAGATCTCACAAACGGAAAATTCAAAAGCAAAACTGAACCAAGTGTATCTTTATGCATTCTGTCATTAAATAAATCAGCCTCTACTCAAAAACACTCTTCTGTGTGAAACTCTACTTCATCGACCATTGCCAAAAAACAAACGATTTCTCTAGGGGTTGCAGAGGGGGCGCCAAATGAAGATTTTGTTTGTCTTTGCATTCAAAAATGCATATGTATGGAATTTGCATAAGAATGTCTCACAGCCTGAAACCAAGCGATTTCCCTAGGGGTTGCAGAGAGGGCGCCAAATTAAGATTTTTTTGTCTTTACATACAGAAATGTTTATGTATGGAATTTGCATTAAAATGTCTCACGGACTGAAATCAAGCGATTTCCTTAGGGGTTGCAGAGGGAGCGCCAAATGAATATTTTGTTTGTTTTTACATACAAAAATGCATATGAATGGAATTTGCATAAGAATGTCTCACAGCCTGAAACCAAACGGTTTCCATAGGGTTTGCAGAGGGGGCGCCAAATGAAGATTTTGTTTGTCTTTACATACAAAAATGTGTATGTATGGAATTTGCATAAGAATGTCTCACAACCATAAAATTCGGAAGGAAAACTGTACCAAAGCATCTCTATGCCTTCTGTCATTTAAAAAGGCTAGTCTCTCTTCCAAAATCCCTATTTTATGTGAAGCTGCACCTCATCGATAATTGCAAAAGCAAAGAAATTCCTACGCCAAAACAAAAGACAAAGGGGGCGCCAAATAAAGATTTTGTTTGTCTTTGCATATAAAAATGTATATGTAGAATATATATTTAATTTGAATAAAAATGTCTCTTGAAAATTCAAATTAAAACTGAACCAAATGTATCTTTATGCCGTCTATCATTTAAATAGGTTAGTCTCTACTCAAAAATCCTCTTCTGTGTGAAACTGTACCTCACCAACAATTGCCAAAAACCAAGCGATTTCCCTAGGGGTTGCGAGAGGGGCGAGGGGGGGGGGGAAATGTGTCTCGGACGCCAAAACGAAAGGCGAAGGAGGCGTCAAATTAAGAATTTTTTGTCTTTACATAAAAAAATATATAAGTATGGAATTTGGTAAAAATGTCTCATAGCCAGAAAATTCGAAAGGAAAACTAAATCAAATGCATCTCTATGCCTTCTGTCATTTAAATAGGTTAGTTTTTGCTTAAAAATCTCTTCAGTGTGAAATTGTACCCTCACCGATAATTGCAAACGGCAACCAATTTCCCTAGGAATTGCTAAGCGGACATGTACCTTGGACGCCAGAACGAAAGGCGAAGGGGGCGCCAATTAAAATTTTGTTTGTTTTAATCTATACTATAAAAAGAATTTGAAACTAAGTGCACGATGTCGACCCGGATCTACATAAATTTAGCTTTTGTAACTATTAACAATTACTAAAGATATAAGTTAAGCTTAGAATTTTTACAGAATTTCATGCTATCAATGTAATGAAGAAGCGAATAAAATAAGTAAATTGATTTTGTATATCAATTTGATAAAATCTAAAATAATGATTAAAATCAGTGTATGTTATATATTAAGATGTTGAAACAAAAGCTAGAAAGAAACTATATAATGTCAAAGTAATCTTCCATGTTGGGGAAGTATAAAAGTGCAGCTTAAGTCTGCTTGTTTCTTAATTTAATTAATTTTGTAAAGATGGTTTTCTTTTATTAATAACTTGTAAATAAATATGATTAATCGAGGCATTATCTCAGTCTGTTTTATTTAGTGATAAGTTTATATGTGTCATCTTTTCTAGGAATAATTTCATTGTAGCATATTTGTTACATTTTTCTTTTTTGGGTTACAATTGATTTACAAGGAAAAACTTCTTATAGTCCTATTAAAATATTTCTAAAATATATATATATATATTTTTTTGGGGGGGGGGGGGCAAAGTTATTTTAAATTGAAATTTTGCGAAAAATTTATAAGTGATAGGGCCCTTGTAAATAATCACAATGCAAACTTATGTATTTATTTTAATTAACATTAAATAATTAACCTATTTAGAGTGAAGGTTATATTTAATTATTTTTTATCTCGCGATGTCTTATCACTAGAATTTCTTTTGATGTGTGATCACAATGATTTGTCAATTTAAGTAAATTAAATTGTACCAAAGTTACTTTAGGTGCGGTTATGAAATATTTGGATAGAGTATGTACAATTTTAACCAGTTATAAAGAGCGTATTTATATCGTTCCAGCAAACTGCAAAATTAAATGTATTTCGCTTAAAAAAAAAAAAAAAAAAAAAAAAAAAACTTTGTGTTGTTATATGTTACAGTGTTAGTATTAACCATATTCAAAATGCATTAGGTCAATGTTTTGAGAATCTAAAGAAATTTTGTTCTATGATTTTCTTGGGGAGGGGAGAGGGGAGGGTGTAAAATCCACTGTTTCCCACTGGCACAAAATATCTTTTTGTAACTAGCGCATGAAGCAAAAATATGAATATAAAATACTACTCATGATTACCTTATTATTTTATAAGAAGCCCAAAAATAAATTTTGTTAAGTTGGTAATACTTTATTATTGATTTTATTTAAAAAAAACCTACAAACTAAAATTTTTATCATTGCTAAATATTGTAAGAAATTGTTTTTTCAATGTAACTCTCAGATCCAAACTGCATTTTTTCACACATTTTTTTATCCGAATAAGTGCTCTTATTTTCAATTTTATAACTGAATAGTATTTTCTACTTTTCGATAAACTCAGAGATACTTTTAGAAGAGTTGTCAATTTGGCATTTCGAACAGAATTTCCGGGCGGTGATAGTGAAAGTGAGGCAAAAAAATTACCGCCTTGAGACAGTAACCTGCCTTAGGATTTAATTCGTTTATCGGAAAATAGAAATAAAAACATCTTATCATAAATCTCTTCAATAATCACGATTACAATTGACATGCTTTTAAATTTAAAATTTAGTAAGAAAATATGTCAGGAAGTTTTTTGTTGTTATGCAAGGGGAAAAAATACCTCTTCGAGAATCGGCTTAAATGTCTGTTTAAATTCTTCATTTTCTGCGTTTGGCAACATATATTTTCTTTATATATTTACAATTCATTTTCATTAGTATATATAATACAATAAAGATTTGAAACTAGAAAAATCCTGAAAATTTTCACCATGATTTTCAATAAAATATTCAACTGTCTTCGGGATTTATTATTGTTATTATTCATCTTATTATTATTAGGTTTTTTTTTTTATTTCCAGTCCATATTTTCAATGAATCTTGTAGCAAAGAATATGAAAAATACTATTTTTTCTTTTAAAAGATGTGTTTTCAAAAATAAGTATTTTTGTAAATTACAAAGATAATTTAATTTTTTTTCTGTAAAATTTAAAACTTTTTAAAAAATTTAAAAAGAATTACATTTTTTAGAAAATATATCGATCTTCAAACATGATTAATATTTAAAATTTTTAAATTAAAATTTATATTTTAAAAACAAAATTGACATTTTTTTTTTTTTTTTTTTTTTTTTTTTTTTGTATTATTTACCCATTATACGTAGCATAGGGTACATCTTGCAATCGTTTTGCAAATCGAAAAAAAAATTTTGGCGGATTTACACATTTTATTTACTGCAGATTCCGAAAAACATTTTTATTTCCAGAAAAAAAAAATGCCGTCCGTCTGTGTGTTTGTAAATGCTCTACCTCCCGAACAAATTGAGATAGAGACTTGAAACTTTGTATGTGCTTAGTATGTAAGGATGGAACGAAGCCTATTTATTTTTATCAGTAACCTCGATTATTCGGAACTGTTTTTTTTTCGGACTCTCGAAAAATTCGTTCTGATGAAAGGTATATGAAGTTTTTCGAAATTTTGTATTTTAATGAGTGAATGTAAAAGGCAATAAAACAACACAAATTTTGCATAAAGAATGAAGTCGATTGGATTATTTTTTAGTTGCCGAGATATTTATAATTTTATTTTCCCAATTCTTCGGTTTCTCATGACCCTGTATTTCAATTTCAATTCAAAGATATATTTTAATTGAAAATGAGACCCTTAATCCGACGCAGTAAACTGTTAGTTAATATGATTATTATTTTTGGAGTTATAAGGATGTTTCGGTTACACAATTTGGTACTATACTGTAAAAAAAATTCTGTAAAGGTACTAAGCATTATCTAGGAAACTGGGATTCCAAGAACTTTTCATGTAACGGTAACAGGAAAAACCCAATGTAACCGATACTAAAACTTGAATTTTTGCTGTTACAGTTACAGGAAAAGTTCTTGGAATCCCAGTTTCCAAGAAAAAGTTTAGTACCTTTACAGAATTTTTTTTACAGTGTACTTGAGTAGCTTGGCGTTTTATATAATTTGTCGAAATTGGTTCATCAACAATTGATTAACTCCTTCGTGACTGAAGCCTTTTGCGAAATTTTTAATGTTTGTCAACAATTGTTTAAAACAGAAATTTGTGCATTATTAAATCAGGAAAATGCTCCAATTAAATAAGGCAAATTTTACAGTAAAATTTTGCTGGCGCAGATAAACAAGGATTCTTAAGTCTTTTTGCGGTATGTATACGTATCGCATTGTATTTAATAGAGCATTACTATGTATATTAAAAAATTTAAATATACGATTAAATTTTGTTTTGAAATTGCAATGCATTTTATAAATATTTCATACATGTTTTATTTTCTTATTATATTATGCATATCCATGATGGGTAAGTATTACGGTGGCCCCCAATGACTAGTTTTTTATTCATTTTATTTATTCATTCATTTCACATTTATTCATTCATTAACGGCTCTACATAAAAATTTAAGTGAAACAGATAAAATATGGACCATTTTCATTGGTTATGAACTTTCGCGAGAATAACAATTATAAATGTGTTTTACGAACCGATACTAGTTTGAAAAAATCACTATAGAAATTATAATATGCTCAGATTAGAGATCATATAATCGGACAATCATATCGTATCTGAGCACAAACTCAATAACTCAATTTCATAAGCAGAGTCGTGCTGGACTGAGTCTTATGTATACATTATATATATATATATATATATATTAGCATAGTCGAGTCAGAGCGAAACTGGATCTAGGATCTAGTTGTTTACAGTGGGACAGGCAATTATGTTTTGAAGAAAAGTAATAGATTATTCGGGACTCTAAACAAATGTAAAGGACCAGGCCAGCAAAAAAATTGAACAAACCTGATGCCGTTCCGGATCGATAAAAAAAATTAAGCAGACCTACCTGCCCGATATAAAGATCTCTACTGAACCGATGAACCTGACTTTCGCAAGAATATGTATAATTGTGCTTCACGAGCTGATGGTAGCTTGACAATATCAATAAAGAATTGTACGAAGTGTCCAGCATATAGATCAGCATCGGACAGTTATACGGCATCTGAATCAGGACTTAATTTTTTTCAGCTCAGGCTTGTACCGGGCTAAGATCAGGCTTGTATATTTTTACACAGTCGAGACAGGACAAAACTTGGTTTAATTTTTCTCAGGATGTAGAGGGCAAGGAATATGTTCTGTAAAAGTGTTATTTGCGATAATGAACGTATATTAATATAATCTTTGTAAGTGCAATTTAAGGTTACTCTCAAATTCCCAGCTCAACAACGTGAAATTTGACACACTTTCTGACTCATTTTTCTTTATAAAGGCATAAAATTAACAGGCTGATGATTGAAGTAATTTGTAATCGATTAGCATTTTCCATTTTTTGAAATAAATAAATAACTTTTTGATTTATAACCTATTTTAATCACTTCATGACAAGTTTTTATTCTCCCTAGTATGATTGCGTCTTGAATTTCGATTCAAAATGACAACTTTGGCAGTATTTTCTCAAAGATTTTTTGTCTTTTACGAAAAATGGAAAATTCCATTCGATTACACAGTTTCTGAATAAGAACGTGTGCCAATTTTATGTGTTTTCGAAAAGAAATGAATTCAGAAATGTATCAGAAAGTAGCTAAATTGGATCAGAATAATAATTTACTGAAAAATTCGGGGGTCATCCATAAAATAATTTTTCCGTAGCTAGAAAGAAACAAAATATAATTACCCAGAAAGAACTATTAGAAAAGATACAGCTATGTTTTAACTACAAATCCATATTAGAACCAACGGAATTAAAACGCTTGTCACAACGTGGGATAAGTTTTTGAGTCCAGTGTCATACAAGTCTGCTACCTGGGAATGGAGGCAGGAACTTGTTACAGCTGTCAACTCACGTCTCATCAACCGTTAAAATCTTGTTGAGGTATTCATTTCCTTCATCGTGATATCGCTACAGAAACATCAATGCTGCTTTCCCACGTTTGTTTTTGTATTAAGGTGCAAGTTGATTAAGCACCCACCTGGCGCACAGTTTCCAGATAAACAGGTGTTTCGAGGTGGTTTTCTGCATTGAGAAACTTTTTCGCGCTATTTAGAGCGATACCACGCTGAGAGTAACGAGTACTTCAACAGGATCCAGTCCAGGTAGTTATGTTTTGATTCTGTTTTAATTCCGTGGAAAACTCGTTTTTCGATAACCTTCGTATTTCAAAATCTACTTTTTTTTATAGTTTCAAAGGTTAGGATTTTTTTAACCAACTTTTTTTAAAGTTCTAACCTACATCAAGTTTTATGAATCTTTATTTGAATATTGAAAAGACTTAAATGTCTAAGCAATTATTAATGCTGCTATTGAGTAATTTCAGGGTATTTTGTGAACACATAGTATTTAAAGTATATTGTAAAATTATCCAATTAATACTTATGTTTTTTCACTGATTTTTTGTACGAGCAGGACCTGGCCCTAAACTATGAAAATATAAACGGGCCGGGCCGAAACTTTTAATACCCACGCCGGGCCGTGCTGAGCCCGTGCCTGGAAATTCCTGTAAATGTAGACCTTTAGCATGTTCCACTGGAAGGACATGCTAAAGAGACGGTCACCACATGTACGAAATTTATTCTGCAAGCCATTTTTTGACCGACAATCATTTTCAGGGAATTTCTTTATCTCTCTTGATCGTTTTCCTCCCTGTTTTAAAACATTGTGAACTCTTTGACAAAAAAATGCAAATTTCTGTATGTTTTAGTTCTGAATTTCTTAATTAAAATTAAACCTTTTAAAGTTCCAAAATAAACGCTAAATAATTATTTAATAGAATGAATTTATGTTTGTTAGTTTTATGACGCCTACCAAAAGAAAAAGATTTTTTATTACTTTTTTTGGGGGGGGGGGGGGGCGCCAAATTGAAAATTTGCCAAGGGGCGCAGTTTTTACTTCGCTGGTGCCCCCCCAAAAGTTTTGGTCACGCTACGCCTATGTTTCTACGGAATTGTTACAATTCTAATGTTCTAGTCTTGATACTTCTAACATTGTTATGACAAAAACTACTGTTGGTAGACAGGAAGAAATAATTTTGCATTTAAAAAGTATGATAGGAATATAATGTAGTTTGTTATTTCGAACTCCTGAGAAAATACTGGTACTACTTAAGTTTCTGTTGAAAATTCATCAAGTGAATAATTTAATTGTGATGGTACAAAATGTACTATATTACACTTTAAATTTTCAAAATAATAACTGTTAATAATGATAACTAAAGGCTAGATTCAATTGTGTAAAACAAGGTGCAGTGATGCCGCTGAACTTGAAAAATCCTGGGTCCCGGGGACCCAGGACTTCTAAAATTCTGGGTCCCTTTTTCAAAAAAGCGGGTCCCCACTAATAAGTCATATTTTTATACGCAAAAATTGAACTTGTTCATTTGCAAAAGAAAAGTTAAATGCAATATTTATTGTTTTAATTAATGTATAAATAATTAAAGCCAATATTATTTTTTAAACTATTAAGAGATATTTACTTTTACTTTTTTTAAAAATAAATGTGCAAGATACAAATTATAAAATAATGCTTATTTAAGTGTAGAAAATAACAAGTATCACTATTGTTCAAATTTTTTTTAAAAGGGGTAAAACTGATTTATTGAAAAAGACATTTTTTCTAAAAAAAAAAAAGAATACTTTTCAAAATAATCAGACCAATCAAAACAGATTGTGAAGCAGGAAAATCTGTTTTTAGAGCAAAAAAAAAAAAAAAAAAAAAAAAAAAAAAAAAAAAAAATTAAAAAAAAACTATTTGGAAGCAGGGAAGTTAGTTTTTGGAAAAGAAAAATTCCATCATGTCATTAACTTTTTTTTCGTACCCCTTTGACGAAAATTGCATTTTAAAGCTATTTTTTTTTCACGAAATTTGCCGTTTTTTCGCGATTTTTTGACGAAATTTGCCGGGTTTTTTCGCGATCTTTTAACGAAATTTGTCGTTTTTTTTTCGATCTTTTAACGAAATGAGCCGTTTTTTCACTATCTTTCGACGAAATGTGCTATTTTATCACGATTTTTTGATAAAAATTGATGTTTTCGCGAATTTTTTGACAAAATTTGCCATTTTATCACGACTTATGGATGAAATTTGGCGTTTTTTTGCGATTTTTTTAGGAAATCTGTTTTTTATTCAAAAATTCGAGATTTTGTAATAAAATTAGCCATTTTTGCGAATCTTTTGACGAAATTCGCCGGAAATTATTCGTTATTTCGCGATTTTTTTTAACGAAATTTGTCTTTTTTACGATTTTTTGATGAAATGTGCCGTTTTTTCGCGATCTTTTGACGAAATGTTCCGCTTTTTTCCAATCTTTAGACGAAATGTGCCATTTTATCAAGATTTTTTCATGAAAATTGCCGTTTTTCGCGAATCTTTTGACAAAATTTGCCGTTTTATCATGATTTTTGGACGAAATATGCCGTTTTTCGCATTTTTTTTTTTGAGGAAATCTGACTTTTTTCGGGATTTTATAACAAAATTAGCCATTTTTCTCGCAAACTTTTTGACGGAATTTGTCGGAAATTATTCGTTTTTTCGCGATTTTTTAGCGAAATTTGCATTTTAGCAAATTTTTGACGAAAATTACGCGTCCCGCGGGACGCGTAATTTTCTGCTCTATTTTTTTCTCTCTATGTAAGCTCTATTTTTTTTGCGTCCCGTCGCCGATTTTTAACGTATTTTACGCGCTATAGCGCGTCCGCGGCATCCCTGAGGTGTACTTTTATAAATGGAATTTGAAATTAATAGAATGCTGCAACTAATTTATGTGCTTTAATTGTAGATTTTTGCTAGTAGTTGATGCTATAAATAGATAGGTATTGTAATTAGGGATGCACTGAATATTCGGCATCTGTTCGGTATTCGGCTATGTTACTGAATATTCGGTTTGGCCGAATATCAAACTATTAGGTTAAGCCGAACATTTGGCTTGGCCGAATATGAAACTATTCGACATTCGGCCTACTGAATATTCGGTTTGGCCGAATATCAAAGCATTCGGCTGAAACTAGTAAGTAATAAAACCTTTTAAAACACATTTTTAAAAACTTTTCACAATTTCTATTTTTAACTGTATTTAGAATAATTAGAAAGAAAATCATATTTAAATAAAGTAGAATGTTTTTACATAATTTACTTGCTGTTTGTAAAGTGTAACTTAAGAAAATTAACCATGAGAAGAATTAAAATAAAATGGTGATTTATCAGGATTCTCCTTAGGAATAAATGATGTGCAGATGCAAGTTCCTAAATTTTGTTTAGTAAATAATCCATTTCTTGCTTTTCCCAAATAAAAGTCCTTAAAAAAGAAAGAAAAACTTTTGAGATTAATAATATCCATCAAGACAGACAAATTTTGCTCATGAAACCATTATCAACTTATTGAGTCATAAGTACATTGTATTTCATATCACTCTAGCTCAAACTTGTGCTTTTGTTTGGTGCTCAATAAATAAGAAACTATAACTGTATTTTCAACTCACATGCTTTGATTTCTGTAAAATATGATGAGAAGGATAGAAAATGCCATATTCATAAGAAAAGAACTGTATGCTAAACATTTCTTTATTCAGAATTCAGTTGAAAATATTTATACTTTATATTGAAAAAAATCTGCCTTGAGTTATTTAAAAAGGACAATTATGAGACTGTAAAGTTTTTCTTCAACCATTTTTTCATTATTTCTCTTTGATTTTAAAATGCTTGTTTTAATTTGTAGAAGAAATCGTGAATTAAAAAAAATTATTAATTAAAAGAGTCTCATTATTGTGCTTCTTAAATAATTCAAAGCAGATTTTTTCCGATACTAAATTTTCTTATAAAAAGCTCTTGTTTATCAAAATGTAAGTTCCTTTTATTAAATATTATGTAAAATAGTAATATTTTAATACCTTTAAACTTTGAAACATAAAAAGTATTTGGAAAGTCAGATATTCGGTATTCGGCCCAACAATTACTGATCTTTTTTTCCCTGTGTTAGGCAGTAGAGTGTTGGTAGGCTTGAAAGAGCAGATGCTAACTGTAATTTTTCAGAGAAGAAATGGTTAATTGTTTGTTCACAATTGTAAAATTTGTGTGTCATGTTTCATAATTTTTAAAATTAAATACAGACTTCTCTATTAAAAATAATAAATAAATAAATAAATAAATCAAAAATTGCAAAATCAATGCTATATAATTGTTGCTATAAAGCTAAAAACCAGTCAAAAATCAAATTTTTCTCTTATTCCATGTGATTCTGTTTAGGAATCTTTTACTGTAATGTAGAATGATATTTATTGTTACATTCAGATCAAGATCTGTCTGATTTTTATTTGACCTATGTTGCCTATACATAAGAAAAAACAAAAAAACTTTCACAACTTGACAATTTGAACTTTTCCTGTTCTTGGCAAGTTAAGGTTTATGTAGAAATTTTGTGCTATCACAATCCGCAAGAACCTTGTAATAAGTACCTGTAGAAAATATAACTCATAATTTGAAAACTACTGCTCTGTTTTTTGAAAAGGGCATAAAGATTATCAGAATAATTTTTATATTTTATTTTGACAGACACAAAAACTGAACAATATGTCTGAATGTGGATATAACCAGGGGCTGCTGGTATAAAATATAGATGGGTAAAATATGTGCTTGCATCTAGGGATGCAATGGATATCCAACAGATATACTTTATCCGGCCAATATGCCGGATATTTGGCAGTAGCTGGATGTTACGATTATCCTGCTGAACATCCGGACTGAAACTATAAGGTCAAATTATGCATTTAATTTTTCTAATTCATTGTTTAAAATTTCCAAGTGTTCAAAGTTGATAATTTAACTACACAACAAAATACAATGTATTAATTTATTAAATTTGTTTTATTTATATTTTATTTCTAGATTTAGTTTAAATTTTATTATGGAGCATAGATGGAAACATGCTGAGCTATTTTATATGCATTAAATGCACACAGATTTATCTTTTGTAATTGTGTGTCTGAAAATGGCAAAAATAAGTTAAGAAAATATCATGGTTGAAAATCATAAAAAAAAATAATAACAAAAAAAATGAATAAACTGTGAAACAGTTTTCAAACAAATTGCATTAAAAATATTTTTTTTCTTTAATTCAATGGTGTAAGAGTTGACACCGTGCTATATTTTGAAATGAAAAAAATTGCAGTAAAAATTAATAAAAAATAAACATCTGCTGTTGTTACCATCAAAATGATGCCAGCATTACGTACAAATTTGTTCGTCTTTTATAATTTAGAAAGGGGAAGATAATGCTGAGCTATTTTATATGCATTAAATGCACACAGATTTATCTTTTGTAATTGTGTGTCTGAAAATGGCAAAAATAAGTTAAGAAAATATCATGGTTGAAAATCATAAAAAAAAATAATAATAACAAAAAAATGAATAAACTGTGAAACAGTTTTCAAACAAATTGCATTAAAAATATTTTTTTTTCTTTAATTCAATGGTGTAAGAGTTGAAAACGTGCTATATTTTGAAATGAAAAAAATTGCAGTAAAAATTAATAAAAAATAAACATCTGCTGTTGTTACCATCAAAATGATGCCAGCATTACGTACAAATTTGTTCGTCTTTTATAATGTAGAAAGGGGAAGATAATGCTGAGCTATTTTATATGCATTAAATGCACACAGATTTATCTTTTGTAATTGTGTGTCTGAAAATGGCAAAAATAAGTTAAGAAAATATCATGGTTGAAAATCATAAAAAAAAATAATAATAACAAAAAAATGAATAAACTGTGAAACAGTTTTCAAACAAATTGCATTAAAAATATTTTTTTTCTTTAATTCAATGGTGTAAGAGTTGAAAACGTGCTATATTTTGAAATGAAAAAAATTGCAGTAAAAATTAATAAAAAATAAACATCTGCTGTTGTTACCATCAAAATGATGCCAGCATTACGTACAAATTTGTTCGTCTTTTATAATGTAGAAAGGGGAAGATAATGCTGAGCTATTTTATATGCATTAAATGCACACAGATTTATCTTTTGTAATTGTGTGTCTGAAAATGGCAAAAATAAGTTAAGAAAATATCATGGTTGAAAATCATAAAAAAAAAAATAATAACAAAAAAATGAATAAACTGTGAAACAGTTTTCAAACAAATTGCATTAAAAATATTTTTTTTCTTTAATTCAATGGTGTAAGAGTTGAAAACGTGCTATATTTTGAAATGAAAAAAATTGCAGTAAAAATTAATAAAAAATAAACATCTGCTGTTGTTACCATCAAAATGATGCCAGCATTACGTACAAATTTGTTCGTCTTTTATAATGTAGAAAGGGGAAGATAATGCTGAGCTATTTTATATGCATTAAATGCACACAGATTTATCTTTTGTAATTGTGTGTCTGAAAATGGCAAAAATAAGTTAAGAAAATATCATGGTTGAAAATCATAAAAAAAAAATAATAATAACAAAAAAATGAATAAACTGTGAAACAGTTTTCAAACAAATTGCATTAAAAATATTTTTTTTCTTTAATTCAATGGTGTAAGAGTTGAAAACGTGCTATATTTTGAAATGAAAAAAATTGCAGTAAAAATTAATAAAAAATAAACATCTGCTGTTGTTACCATCGAAATGATGCCAGCATTACGTACAAATTTGTTTGTCTTTTATAATGTAGAAAGGGGAAGATATTCTCTTTTTAAAGCAATCAGCTGCAAGTTTATTATTCTCTTTAAATTATTTATTATTTTTAAATTATTTAGCTGATATTAATATAATTCTAATGATTTAAAAATAATGTAATTATAATATTGGCATTAAAACTTAAATAATTATAAAAACAATAGTTTGAGAAAATTAAAAAACTAGATTGTAAAGAAAATAACATGTTAATAGTTAATAGACGAAATGATAATAGAATGTATGTAAAAGCTCACTTAATTTCTTTAAAGGTTAGTAAAAATTACAAAAAGGTGGATCAAAACATACTGCTGTCGGATATCTGGCTGAAAATTACACTGGATATCCAGTGTCCAGCATCTGGCCAAACTGACATCTGTTGCATCTCTACTTACATCCTCATGCACATTGAATTGTTTTTTAACTTTGTATATATATATAAAAAAATTCTCATTAATTTCTTCATGATAAGCATACTTTACAGGATGTTTAATATTTTATTTTGGTTTTTCCAAAATAATAATTTTTACAGGAGTACACATATGCTTTAATTGATAAGCAAAATTTTCAATAAAACATACTCATAGAAATAATCAAGGATTCTGATAGATTCTGAGACAGCAGCATAGACAACCCTCTCATCCAGTTAGAGTCTGAAATTTCAGAAATACCAAAACTTGATTTGAATATTAAAATGGAATTGGTCTGCCAAGTCTTATTTTGTTGAAAAACACCTAAAAACCCGATTTTAGCAGTTGACTCGCAGATTCACCATTGTATTTATTGCTCCCATTTTTTTATGTTTTCATACCTTTGGGTGCAGGAAAGTGCAATGATAAACCTATGAGTGAACCACTGAAATTGGATCTGAAGGTGGTTTCCAGTTTCCACCAAGATATGACTTGGCAGACCAATTGCGTTTTAGTATGCAAATCAAGCTTTAACTAATTCTGGAATTCCAGCTGTGAACTCATTGAAATGATTGTCTGTGCAGTCGCCTTACGTTCTATGAGCGCTATATGCAACGCTTGTGTTATGAAGAGATAAAAAAATAAAAAGAATATTGCCCAATTAAACTGATGGCATTGAGCTCACAGGCTACGCATACTAATTGTACATTACAGCCTTATATTTTCAAGGGTTAATTATGTTCGCAAAAAAATATTAAGGAGGGAGGATCAGCTCCCCCCTTTCCCCTTTTTACACTTAATCATTGAAATCTCTAAACTGATCAGGGACATGCTTTATCATATAAAAAATCCATATCCAAAATTTAGAGCAAATCGGGAAAACTCTTAATAAAAACCCATTTATATAATTTAAGAAGAGTTATCCTTCTCTTTTGTATACTTAACCATTAAACTTCCAAATCTCTTCAGAGATTTGAACAAAATCTGACAATTCTGCATGAAAAACTTATTTATATAAATTAAGGGGAGGGGCATTAGAATCCCCATTTCCCCTGTTTATATTTATCCAATGAACACCTAATACCAATCATGGAAGCGCTTCATCAGAATGATCCTATGTGTAAATTTTGAAAAAAAATAAAAACTAATATTTCTGCATGAAAAACCCATTTATATAAATTAAGGGGAGGGGCATGAGCCCCCCGTTCCCCCTCCTATACATATCGAATGAACTCCAAAAACTAATCAGGTAAGCACCTTATCAGGATATACCTATATACAAAATTTCAAGTGGATGAGATCTAGACACACGGCAGTGTGTCAGCCAAGTTCACTAAGTAAAAGGCGACATATTTTTATCATGAGTTATAGCGTTACGCACGTACATACAGAACGGGCAGGCATATAAGCTCTCAGGCTATGATAGCCTGTGAGCTAAAAACTAAATATATTGTTGTTGTTAGGAAAACACTTTTCTTGTCTCACAAATTTATACATTTTCTGATATTGTGGAATAAGTTATGTATTTTTTATTTACATCTGTCGTGTTGTTTTGTTTCTGTTAATAGTTCTGTGTTGTATATGTAATCCATAGGACTAAAATAATTATGTGTACTGATTTTTGTTTATCTTTTAATTATTGTTTTGTATTTAAAAAAAAAAAACTTTATTTTCTGTTAGGCTGCTTTTGAATACGCTATTGATCAAAATCTGAAAGTCAAAATAAGTTGTGGTTTCGTTCAGAAATATTTAGAGAAAAATCCCAAGCCTGAATTTTTGAAAGTCTTGGCGAATGATTGAGGTAAATACATATTTGACATTATACTTTTACATAACTGAATGTAAATATGTAAATTAAAAAAAAAAAAGTTGATTAGTTGCCATGTAGCCAGTGTATTGTAATGTTTGATTTGTTGTTACATTTTTTTATTTATTTTAAAATATATAGTTCTATCATATAAATGTAGTCTTTACTTTTTTAAGTATATATCTTGTGAATATCTTATTGAAGCTCAAACTTTTAATCCATATTTATATATTTAAATTTGTTTCAATTGAATTTTAATTTCAACAAAAGGAATTTTATTAATCTATTTGCATCTTTTAAGTTTTGTAGGTAAATGTCATACTTCTTATAAATTAGTGAATTCACTATTGATTCAAAACTTTCAATTGATTTGTTAGAAGATTCTAAATAAGAATCTTATGAAAATGTGTTTTATGCCAATTTACATTGTTTTTAATACTGTCCGTCTAGATTTAATCTTCAAATCATTACAAAACTTCCAATTTTCTTGTATTGTTATCTAGAAAGTTACTGTTTGTGGTCCTTAAGCCCTGCACTCATTATGTTTAGCGGAAAATTAGCGATGATTTAAGCGAGCAAAAATTAATAAACTAAAGAATGAAAATATTTTCAAAAACAGTAAGGACGAAAAAAAGTTATAATAAATATCAAACTTTAATTAACAATTAATTTTTTATTCTAATCTAAAACATTTAATTATTAAGTTCTTTAAAAATGTAGTATTGTTGATTATCTATTAATGGAAGAAAGAATGCAGTATGTTAAGAAGGCATTTAGTCCAGATTTCTTACTTAATATTGTTATGTTCTCTGTGCACTAACTGCTGAATTTATTCAAAAAATAGGAGAAACAAATCTCTTACCTATTTTCCTGATCAAGAATAAAAATAGGATACCACCTTAAAAAAAGTAAATTCATAAAGGGTGTGCATGGTATTAATATAAACTTTTATTCTCTAATGTTTTGTGTAGTTTGTGCACACTTTTTGATAACACAAAAATAATAGGAAGACAAATTATGTATAAAAAAAATTCACTATTTTTCATTATTAGAGGTAGCGCTATATGATAAAAAAATAAATAAATGAAACCTTCATAAAAATACTATACTATTCATTAAAATGAATACTAATTGTTCTCAATTTCTGCTCATTTTAAAGAAAACAACAATAACCAAAATTGTGCAATCAAGATATTATGCAATCATAGCATTACACAAAGTTGAGCAGTACAATTATAAAAAGATGATTGCTAACTTCTTGTTAACACAATTATAAAAAAATGATTGCAGGCTTTGTGTTAAAACAATTATAGAAAAAATTAGCTGCCTTTGGCGACCAGTTTGGTCTCCTTTAAATTTATCTAAACGTTGCATCATAATACATTTAATCATAATTTAATTTTACCTGCTCAATTGTGTGCCAAATCAGAAAATTCAAAAACACGGTATTTTTATACTGGCTGGGCACATGTGATAATTCGCCAGTGTTCTCACGTCATTTTTTTGTATTTATTTGCATTAATTTTATTTAAAATGTAATCCTTTCACTCATTTCATTTATAATGCATAACTTTAATTTTAAACAAAAACGTATAAAATTTGTGACTTTTTTTTTTTTTTTTTTCTTTTAAGTAACAGAAAATTAAAAATAATATTTGCAGCAAAAGAGAAAAATGTAAATAAATCTGATTTACCTTATTCTAAATTACTTTTACTCAGTAACCGGTAATTTGCATTTCATTTAGATGTTGCCACTGAATTATTAACAAATAATCGTGATTTTTGTGTCGAATATGATGGCATAATATGTATATATAGATGATTGCAGACTTCTTTTTAACACAATTATTTTAAAAAAATGATTGCAGACTTCTTATTAACGCAATTATAAAAAGTTGATTACTGACTTGTTTTTAAGTACAAAAATCATCAAAATTAAACATAACATACAGTACAAAAATGAGATAGTAGAAAAACAAAAATTCATGTTTCTAGATAATTCTATCTTGATAGAAAATTTAACAATACTGAAAATACTGTTAGCTTTTGAAAATTAGATCATTAATATTAATATATTATAGAATTTTAATTTTGGTATCATTTGAAAAATCATAATTGAGATACTAAAAAAAAAAATCTTTTTAATTTCAGAGGAAATAAACTTATTTTAAATATTTAATTAAAATTAAATAACCAGTTTAGGGTTTTGATAAAAATTTGAATGTCTTTTAGTATATAAAACTAATTAGAAATTTTTAATACAATTTTAATTGGTAAATTTTAATTTGTGAATTGTCACATTGAGATATTATAAACAATAAATATGTTTTAAACAAACAACCCTGCACCTAAATAGCTAATTAGTAAAATTACTCTATGAAAATATTCATTTTTTAAAATTAAATGTTTCTTCATTTGCTACTTACAATAGTCAATGCAGTGAACTATATTTCTGTTGTTTTTGACCCCAATTTTTAAAGGAAGTATTAAGAAAATGCTTAACAAATGTGTACATCATGCAAACATGAGAGGGACAGAGGAATCTGTACTTTAATTGTATTTAAAAAAAAAAAAAAAAAAAAAAAAAAAAAACTAAATGTAGTAAGATATTTATTCTCTAATGTCTCCCCCCCCCCCCCCATAGAACTGCCTGTAAATTTTTATGAATTGAATTCTATGTCATATTTGAAAAAAAAAATATTTTTGTATGACTGGGAGTTCTTGTTTTAATTTTTTATTCTCTTTAATTATAATTTACATTTGTATTCAATAATTCAACAGATTTCCGGGAATGTGTATCATTTTTAATACTTTCTTTAAAAAAAAAAATCATAGTAATGTTCTGTACCTACTAAATATAACTAGTATAAATTGTGCACCTTACTATATTATTTCTGTGTAAAATGAGTGCTCAAACAAATCAATATGAATTACTTAATCATTATTTTAATGTTATCAAATAAGCAAGGTTTTGACAAAGTCACATGGGTTGGGATTTTTCTTTATGTTATTTTTCTTCTCACAAATTTTTAACCTGTTTTGAAGAAATGGAGTTATACAGCTCAACAGCTCATTATGTTCAATGTCTAAATTACCATTTTTCTTGATAACTATTTGACCGATTTTTTGGACCTTTTATTTAAAAGAGAATTATTTTAGCGGCACCTTATGCCACCTAAAAGTATAAATTTCATTATTATTATTTTTTTTAATTTAAAACAGTTTTTTAAAAATGGCAAAAAAAGGACTCTTTTTGTTCAAATAAGGGGTGATTCTCGTCCGAAAATTTGAAATTGGGTTATCAGTTCTGCATAGTTGCCAACTTGTAAGGTTTTGCGCACAGAAAAAACAATTGCGTAGAAATGCAAATTTCGTGATAGGATTGCCGAAAGAGCATGTATTTCATCAATATTTCGTGGAAAACGACGATTTCGTCAATGTTTTTGTAAAAGAACTTTGTCGAAAGATCGATGAAAAACATGAATTTCCTGTGCAAATAGCAGAAAAAACGGCAATTTCACCAAATATCACAGATAAAACGCTGATTTCTTCTGAAGACGGCGGAGAAACGCCGATCTTGTCTAAAGATTGCGGATATAACGCTGATTTCGTTAAAAGATCGCGGAGAAAAAACGCAGTTTTCGATAAAAGATTGCTTTAAAATATTTTGTCAAAAGAATATTTGAAAAAATACACCGATTTCGTCAAAAGATCACGGAAAAAACGCCGATTTTGTCAAAAGATTGTGGGAATAAAACGCCGTTTTTGAGAAAAAATCGTGTTAAAAAGCAAATTTTGTCTAAAGATCGTCGAAAAACGCCGATTTCACTTAAAAAAACATGGAGAACGCCAATTTCGTCAAAAGATCGCAGAAAAACTGCCGATTTGGGCAAAATATCGCAATAAATCGCCGATTTTGCTAAAATATTGCTGATTTCGTCTGAAGATAGTGGGAAAACGCCGATTTTGTCCGAAGATCGCTAGAGAGGGGGGGGGGCTCATGACCCCCCCCTTTTTTTTTATATTTACAATGTTTATTGTATTTTCATATATCATAAAGATTTATGGGTTTTTTTTTTTTTTTTTTAAATGACAAGTAATGAAGGTAAATATGCATATTATGGCAAATATACCTAAAAAAAGAAAGCATAACCTCAAATTTTAAATGCATGAAGTAAACCAGAATGCATTATATGATGTAATGTACGATATACATATTTATGGTTTTGAGTAAATGCAATTACTTGTTAAGAGTTTTGAAAGTAATAAATTCCATTTATTGTTTGCTACTAGTATTATACATTAGCAAATTTGCTTTTAAAAAAAGGGCAGGGGAGGATGTCAGTAAGAATAGTGAATCAGAATTGCTTTATATACTTAAGTATCTTTCATACACAAATATTGATAAATAACAATATAAAACTAGATACAATTATCATCTGCTTTTAACTGATTGACCCCATAACAATATTAAAATTCTCAGTTAGGAAAAATTAAAGAATTCTCAAAAAAGCAAAATCTTATTGTGAATCTTTTAAGGCTGTTTAACTTTATTCATAAAATAAATAAATATATCATATGTAATAAAATATTATCATGATGAATCTTAGCATATTTTATGCAAAGCATTGGCAGTCTACTACTTTACTAATTTGATTTCAATTTTGTTAAATTTTTGCTTTAACCAGAATATCTACTTGCATTTAGAAAATTAAGTTAGTGCATAATTTTGGCTGACTAAAAGTAATGTTTAAAAAAAAAAAAAAAAAAAAAAAAGCCTTAGTATTAGTCAGTAAAAAAGTAAAAAGGGCATTGTTTTTTAAAACATTTTCAAAAGAATATTATTTTAACATCCAACTTTCAAAATACGAAACTTTAAAAATGTTCTGTAAGAAGTCAATTAATTTCTCAAACACAAATAATTTATTGAATGGTAAAACTTTCTACTAGAGTCCTGCATCAGGATGGTTACCCGCTTTTACTTGACCCGCAGATCAGGTTGATGTCATATTTTTTTGTTGCAGGTTGGGTTAACTTTCATTGTTTCAATTTTCAGCTTAATCTGATTTTTTGTAAGAATGTTCAAAATATTTTTCAGGTTAAAAGTCTATGTACAATTAAACTTCCATAATGGCTTTTCTCCCAAAGGGCAAACACCTCTATTTAGCATTACACTTTTTCACTTTATATATGTATGTATTTTTAAATTTATATATGTGAATGCTTACATCTCTCTAATTATAATAATGAATTATATTTTATGAATTATAAAAAAAGTTAAAATTAAATTCCAACATAATTTAGGGATTTCGTGTTTTTCCTAACGAAATAAAAAAGGTTTATGAATTTTGCAAGCTTGGGCACATGGATTTGAAAATACTGTGGTGTAGGAAATTTTTATGCAAGAGATCTTTGTGGGCAGTCATAATACATTTCACTATTATTTAAAAAAGACGGAGCATTTCATCTTTAAAAATATAACTAGAAGGAACATTATTAAAAGAGAACTTTGTTCTTTAGTATCCTTTCTATAAGCTTTTATTGTATAAGTGGAGAAGAAAGGTGCATGTATACATTTATTCCAAGAAGTGAAAAAAATATATTGGGAGTGTTTAGTGGTTTGTGTTTGTATAATAGAACTCTAGTGAAAAAGCATTCAGTGATACATATCAATGGATAATATATCCAATATTTATTTTCAAAATATCATGAAGTTTGATATTTTTATAAATTTGGCACTAATTTTCAAGATATTGCATATATTTTCATCCAAAACAAGTATAAATATTTTTTTAAACTGTTGTTGATTGTGTCATTCTGTAGATTCGAACTTTAGCTTTGACAGGTCATTTTTAGCTTCCTGAACACTCCATCATCCCCTTCCTCAGTTTACCTAAAAGCATCTTTCCCAAGCTTTACATTTGAAGCTGAATTTGTAACTGTAGAATATAGAACCAATAATTATGTTGTACAATATATTTACTTAAAACAGTTATATTGAAAGATAAATTGTTTAATTTAGAGAAGTATTTTACAGCTGCAATAGAATTTTTTCTGGTTTTGGGTTTTTTTTTAGTTTAAACTATACAAGTTAAGGGATGAAAAAGCAAACAGGCATGTTCAAATTTTTCAATAAAAACAAAGTATTTTGTATATAATTTTGATCAATAAAACTCAAAATTTTCTAGAAACTGGATAATTAATCCCATTGTTTATTTTCTTCAACTTTAAAAAGAAAATTGTGTCTGTTTTCAGTTAGTTAATTTTCAATATTGTTAGATATGTGGGGAAAAAATTGTTTTATTAAGATTTTATGCTAAATGCAATTGGTTTTAGTTTCTGCTTTATAATTGGTTTGAAAATATGCGTAATTGTCAATAAGTTGACTATTTTGAAAACATTGTTTTTAATATCGAAAATATCTGATATATTATCAAAGTATCTGATTTGTTAATACTTTCAAAAATTTCATGATATTTATGAACTCTGCAGTCAAACCATGTTTTATATATTTATTGTTTTAAATCATTGAGATATAGTTGTAGTTCTCTTCTTCATGTAAAATTTATGCATTTATTCTAAGGAGTGGAAAAATTAGATTATGAGTATTTCTTAATTTGTATTCGTATAATAAAACACCAGTCAAACCATATTTTATATATTTATTGCTTTAAATCATTGAGGTATAGTTGTAGTTCTCTTCTTCATATAAAATTGTACATAAAATTTATTTCTACATTACCTTAACACTCAACAAAGTTAGTCTAAGGAATATATTTTCACACTAAATAACTAGAATCACATTGCATTACAGAACACCATTATCACATCTATTTTTTAACACAAATACAAATTAATACGTCATACATACACAATATAATATATGTACAATAATACAATAATTTAAAGCACTATGTATAATAGTTGAGGTCACAGGTTCTGTAATTAGAAACAATACTGAGATTCAAAACTGTAAGTAGGTTAAAAAATAATAATCTTGAGCATGAAGTAGATACCAGCTTAAACTACGATACTATCTCCGACTTGGAAAGGCTCTAAAACTTGCTTTTCATATTGTTTCCTTTGAAAACTTTGCATTCTCATTATGTACACCAGTTTCTTTTTAAACATGTTATAATTTTTTTCTAAGATTTGATGCAATTTTATATCACTTAATTTGTTTAGATTTGAAAAAAATGAATTTTTTAATAATGGATGAGAAATTTTTTAATAATTCTTTAGTGTTTTATAAAAATGGTTATTTATTATTATTAAAGCTATGTCTGAAAGAACTAAAGTCTTTTTATGCAAACGTTTATACATAATGTTTCTGTGTGTGTGTGTGTGTGTGTGTGTGTGTGTGTGTGTGTAACGAAGAGGATTGGGTGAAGATATTATGTATGGCAAGTAATAACTTTTACTTTTTGATTTTATTGCCAAGCATTAAAACTAAAAATATTGTTACATTTATTATTTTTTTTTTTAATAGAAATTATAAATATCTTGGTCATGAATGTATGTTTAATAATGTTGGTATGTCAGATCTAAAATTGCCCTTTCCCATGTTAAACCAAAATGCATAAAATATACATTTTAAAAATTTATCATCAGAAAATTAATATTTTTAACTTCTTTTTGCTCTTTATTATCCTTAAACGATGTCCTTTTTTTTTGCTTAAATAAAAGTTGATAAAAATATAAATATTTGAAATCTTCTTTAAAATATTTTGTCAACTTAAAATCCTTTAAAAATAACACACAGAAAGAGTAAAAAAATATGTTAAAACTTTTAATTTCCTGATGAGAAATTAGAAAAATATTAATCTATTTTATGCCATTCGGAGAGAAGAGTTTAAGATCTGACTGATCAACAGCTTTACGATAGAAATTTCTTAACTCTTCTATAATTAACAGCATAATTGCAGAAATGTGATTATACAAAAACGATATACGAAATAACTATTATTGTATTAGGCAATGGTAAAACAAGACTAATCTTTAGCATTATTTAGGATATTATTTAGTGGATGATAAAAGGGTGAAAAAATATAAGCAATTTTTCCCTGTTTTGAAGGAATCTAAAAATGATATTCTGTAGAATTAGGAATGTTTCAAGAAATTTCGTAAATTTATTTATTTGCCTTTTACATCTTTTCTCTTACAAGCTAAATTTTAAAGCTTTCTAATATCTTATTCAATTAAAAATGTATGATTAAGGATGTAACATTCTACTTTAATAATCTGTATAAGAATGAGCTTTTTAAAATGGTAATTTTGTTAGGATTTCAGCTATCTTAAAATTACAGAGATGAAGTCAGTTATAACAATTGAAAACTAAGAAGTGTGTTGCATTTTTAAAAGTCATTTTATTGTTATTAATAAGAAGACTGAAATAATAAGATATTAATAGTAATTTTTGGAACTGGGCTGTTCAGAATGTACCTTTTCTTTTCACGTTTTGATTTATTTTCTCTCCCACATGTTTTCATCTTTGTTTAGTTTTTTCTCAGCCTTAATTTTCTTCACTAGTTCCCTCTAAATCTATATTATAAATCATGCATCCCTTCCTATCATTCTGATCATACATTCTGCATTATGCTGCTACCTTCTTTTATGAATGATTTGAAAAGCTTTAAACTTTTAAAATAGATCCATATTTATTAAATAACGTTTAGATTTTAAAAAAAAGGGTTATATATTTATTCCTAGTAACAGAATAGTATTGATGCTTTATTATTTTTTTTTTTATTTTACTGTTTTTGAATTTCTAAACCATGTTGAATGTGGGGAATGTATACAAGGAGATTTTCAAGGGGGTAGGGGAGTTTTATGAAATTTCTTTTATTTTAAAAAAAAATCTACCAATTTTCTTTGTTATGTGTTCAGAATGGAACCTGAGATGTTTTGTTATTTTCATGTATTCAAAGTTTGCTGGCAAAACTGACAGTTTTCTGGAAAGTTTTCTCAAAATTTTAAATATTTTCAGACTGTAGGCATATTACACATTCTACTGTGTGAATCAATTAAATTAAAAAAGGAAAGCAGGAAAAAAGATTTTTTTTATCCATTCTTCTTGTGGCAACATAACTAAAATTTTGATGTTTGCCCAATCAGCAAATTTTTGTTATTGATTTATTCTACTTTTTAAAAAATATTGTATATAAATTGCAACTTTTTTAAAAATTTAATTGTTAAAATGAATTAAAATTTATATTGATATTTAATTATTTATAATTTTAGTTTAAGGTGTTTTGATGTATTTTTCTGTGCTTATTGTATTTTTATGACATTAGTTTATAAGGATATGGCTAAAATTATGAGATAAACTCTTGATCAATATATTATGTTAGTCTTTGCATGGCAATTTTAATATTTGATGTTCTAACTAAAATGTTAAAGAAATTTTGCTTACATTTTTCTCTATTAGAGTTTAGATTCATTCAATGAATTTCAAGTTTGATGCTGTTTTCTCAGTCATGTATTATCCTAGTTAACTTGATATTTTAAATTTTTGAATGATGCAAATTTACTTAAATAATGCATACATTTTGTATAACTAAATAAGAACATCATTTTAAATTATTTCTATTTATATACTATGTTGATAAATTATCTGAGTACTGTTAACATCAATAATTTTATTGGATGAAATTGGAACACATTGGTTTATCTAATAAAATTGTTGATATTAACAGCATTCAGGTAAAAAACATAAAACATTTCTAAAGCTGCTCCTCCCCCTCCCCCTATTGTCTCTGTCTTTTTTGACGAGGAGATAAAAGAGGAATTCTTAGTTCCAAACTTTTATCTATATGCTTCATATAAAGTAATGGAACCATCTCATTGCTAGTATTAACCATGGGGTTCTTCTGGGTAAAATTAGATAAATATATATGTAATATTTCTAAAATATCGTGATCAGAATAACAGAACTTTGTGCATTCGCTCTAATGAACTATCGAAATGACAATCAGAGAGAGGGGGGGGGGGATTATATTATTTTGATTTAATCATAGTAAAATCCCTCCACTTTTTTAAATGAGAATGAATGCTTTCTTTGATGTGCCGAACTTCGAAATATGCAATTTCCTGATAATACTTAAAACAACTGCATAAAAATGTGGCATTTGCGGAAATTCTATTTTGTGTTATTTGAAATTGGAATCTTTATAGATAATGAATGTTAATATCAAAAGTGCAAGGTGCTTCTACTGATGATAAAAAATAATTTTAAAATGGAAGTTTACATTTTCATTTACAGAAATTAAATTTAAATGATTGCAGGAAAATGCAGTTCTTTTTTTGCCTGCTCTTGTTAGTTCAGATACTAATTTGGATATAAATTATATGTTTCTTTCTTCCATCATATTTAGGGGATTATTATCTTTCATTTTTACCGGTTCAGATAGATGTTAATTTTTAGATGCAAAATTGAAGTGTGTCAAAATTTGATTTGGCTTAGTAAAACAAAGTATACATATTTAAATATATTTACCATAATTTATGACTGAAAATTCGATAAATTCAAAAAGCATGTTTAAATATTGCTCACATATTGATATATATATACATATATATATATATTGTGCAGTTTCCTGTTAAGATAAGACACATAACAGCACATAAAAAATGCATTTAAAAATTAAAAAAATTATAGCAGGCAGTTGAAACAGGAATAAGGGATGGCCTGGGAAATTTGTAATGTAGTCAGTATTTTTCTCTGGATTCTAAAAATATGTGTTTCATGTTTCGTGCACATCAATAAAAAATTGTATATTTGTATATGGAACACACACAAACTTTGACTTTTATATGTAGATGGATAAATAATAAATTTCAAAAGATTTATTTAAATGTAGTGGAAAATGTTTGATCCTTGCAGTTTTTCATGTAAAATAATTATTAAAAATCCATAAATTATTATGTCATATTGTCTTAGTAAATTGTACATAATGATTTTGCAAAGGCCTCAATAACATGTAGTGTGTCTGCTAAACGGAATGGTGAATAGGCAATTATTGTTCCATTTCATTCCATACACTATAATAGAACACAGTGGTTTATAAATAGTTGCACAAAGCACCAGTGGATTATTTATGATTTTATAAATTAACTGTTCTGGCATGTTATGTTAGATTTAATAAACATGGCTAAATTTACTATTAATACACTTATGAAACTGATTTATTCAGGCAGTGTTTAAGGGAAAAAAAATACATTTGTAACAATGGAAAATATGAGTATAATAGTCATGCAATAATTACACAGAAGCATGTTCGAAACTGAAATAAAAATATATTAAGCTTTGTACATTAGGAAGCAACCAAAAGAAAAATATCAGTATTATTTTTACTACAGTTACTAACAAGCAATACATACACATATACACATATAAATTTAAAACTAACTAATAGATTTCACAAGCATATTCTTATATTTTACTCAATGTTATCAAAAAAATATTTCTTAACCATAATGTATTTAATTTATATAAAAACAAGTATTTGGTTCTTAATTAAAAAAGAAAAGATTTATGTTATTTATTTATAAAATATTTTTAGCTTGAAAAATGTTATATAAATGATTTTTTAGCATGTTTTTCTACTGGTGTTTTTATTTTATGTAGTTTATTATGAAGACTTTTTTTCCTAACCAACCCATGTTGCTTTATCAAGTGGCATTTTAATCTTGGACTGTTGATTTTATCACATTGGATGCAATGAACTTGTCGCAAATGTTATTTTTATTAATTTTGAATTAGTTAGAATATATTACTATATAGTTTATCTTTTGTTAATTTGAAACACATTGTATGCAATAATAATAATAATAATAATAATATGTGTAGCAATGTATATTAAAAATTTATTTTGAGGAAACTAAAAACTTATATTTTTTACTGTGAAATCATGTGGCATGCATGCATAAAATATATTAGTTACATTTATTTAAAAAATAAATGAAATTGAACTAATTCATAACATATACTATCCAAAGAGTTAAAAGACATTAATTTATGATCCTAAAAACACCACATATATGGATATTTTGGCACTAGATAAGCTCAACATAAACTTTCCATATATTATAAATAAAAACAAGTAAATATTGTTTAATAAACAAGTACATTACTGTTGAATAACATGCAGTAAAATTTTTGATTTTTTCTATTCTTTTATACTCCAACATCAAATATGAAATATAGATGTATGAATCAGATGAAATTTATTATTAAAATTAGTACCCGGATAAAGCTTTTGATTATTCTTAATTTTTAAGATGCAGACATCATAAATATTCTATTTATCATGCTTTGTTTGAAAAACAAAAAAAAATTTAAATAACATGTTATCTTCTTTAATATTTTTTCTTTATCAATTTTACATTGACATGTTTTTTTTTTTTTTTTTTTTTTTTTTTTTTTTTTTTTTATAATATTTCATCATTTAAGGCTGTTCTCAAATCCAAAGGGGTAATTTTTATGATATAAATTTTAATTTATTTTTGTTCAGAAACACGTGAAATTGACAGGTGTTGTTATTCAGAAACTTTATAACTGAAAAACATTTTATTTTTTCTAAACTCAATCGATCTTTTAGATAATATTGTCAAAGTTAGTGCCTTAAATCTAATTTCCTATTGAAAACAGAAAAGTCAGACAAGAAACTGAGAAAAATGCCTTGTCATGTGATCTAAAAGGCTTATAACTCAAATTAAAATAAATAAATAAAAAATATTTTAATACTAAATCGCTTTCATAGAAAGAGATCTACCAATTTTATTTTTAAAAATGTACATGGTATTGTGTCAGAAAGTTTCATGCTTGTTGAACAGTGAATTTGAGAACAACCTTAATAATTTATGCAAAAAATGAAAATATCTGAGATCACAAAATTGACTTTTATTTATTATTTTTTTTTTTCAGAATATAATTCAAATATACTACTTCATACTCATTTTTTTTCTTTTTTTCTACACTGAGTTATAACTTAATTACACTTCACATACTTTTTCTTTTATTTAAATATTATATATTTTTTAAAATCCCCTGAGTATTGACACATGGCTATTTCTGAATGTCAGTTTCTGAACATTTTTCATTCAATTGAATGAATCATTTAATTGTGCGCAAAAAAATAAAATTGCACAAGTCTCTATAATTGTTATAACAAATATACAGTGCTTGAGAGATTTCTGGAATGATTTTTCAAAATAAAATAACAAGAAAAATAAAACAATAACAAGAGCTGATATCTACTTTTCTTTTAATACGTATTTTTCTTTGGACGGCTATTCGTTCCTGCCATCGGTGAACATTTCAATATCAGCCAGGAAGATTACTGCGATTGGACAGTAATGGTGTATCATCTCACTGCAAGACCCTTCTTCGCTGAATATTTTACATTAGTCTTGGCAGTGGAGAAAAAATAAAGTGCAAACTAGTTTTTATAAGCAGAGCAAATAATTTGGTTTTATGTTTATGAGATAAGCAATGATAATTTTTAGGCTCTTCGTTTATTCGTTATTGTTCTGTTGTATAAGAACTTGCATCTTTTTTTGTATCAGATGTTTAGATTGATTGACTGCAATTCAGAATCCATATTTACTATTTCTCTTGCATCATTTTTTTGTATCAGATGTTTAGATTGATTGACTGCAATTCAGAATCCATATTTACTATTTCTCTGATTGTTTTTTGTAAAGATTGTTTAAATGTATTATAAAAGATCAGAAGCATAAATTTATTTAAATTTTATTTTATTATTCTGTTTCTTTTCTTTTTTATAGATATTTCTTTTTTATAACACCACTATAATTTGTGCATATGTTTTAATTCACTTTGCTCACGTGTGTAAAACGTGTGCAAAAAAAATTACAATGGTGTTATAAGCTTGGTATTGTATATAAATTAAAATTTGTTTAATAAACCTGTGGTTTTGATCTTATATAACACTTTGAAATAATTTTCAAAGGAAAATCAATCAAGTAGACAATAAATATAGATCCTATATAATAATAATAATATAGGCAGAGAGGCTATAACACATATTGTGAAATATACCTCATTGAGTTCATGGCTGAAGTTCCAAAACTCAATTTGTATATTAAAACTCAATTGGTCTTCCAAGACAGATCTTGGTGGAAAACATGTGAAAACACAATTTTAGTGGTTGATTCTAGGTTTAACATTGTGTTTTCCTGCTCCCATTCCTCTATTTCCATACCTTTGGGTGCAGGTAAATCTATGAGTCGACTGCCAAAATCCAGTTTCAGGTGTTTTCCATCTAGATATAATTTGTCAAACTGATCAAGTTTTAATTAATTCTGGAATTTCAGCTGTGAACTTGATGAGATGGCTTGGTCTGTGATTTCGTCTCATGTTCTTAAAACAATGAAAACATTTTAAAAGGAAGATATTTATTTTTTATCTTATCATAGAGAGTAGAGATGGGAGTGACAAGCTTATTTATCTATCTCCTTTTTTTCTCCCCTCAATAACTATGCATTTTGAAATACACAAAGCACTTTAAATGATGTCCATGTGGTTTGTAAACTGGGTAGATTGTATTTATCATAGTAAGCTCAAAAACATAAAAATTTCAAAGTTAATATTCCTTTACAGATATGCTTCTGCTTATAAGAACAGTTTGCCGCTAAGTGTGATTTTTCTTTTAAAAAAAATGAGAAAAAAAAATCATTTACTGATCTTTTCAAGCACTCATTAAATCTCATTTGAATACTAGTCTGGAATGTGTGCGTGTTTTACTTCTCTATAGTCATTGCTGCCGTGGCACTCTGTTGCAGAAATTCTCCGAATGATACACCCAGGTTATTCATATCGTACAACTTTTGATAGAACTCATTTTTGATTTTTTCATCGGGAGTACGAAACTGCTTGAGTCGCGTCACCCGATTCCGATTGTTCGGTACTGGGGGTTTGTTGAGTGCTGTTGTAGAGTCCTGTGGATTTTTAGAATTTTGATCTTGGTTATTTTTGTTGTTTGCAGACAAGTGACAACTTTTGTAGTGTTCGTCAGATAAGCTGCGTGTATGAAATCCTGTTCCACAACACGCACAGACATTACGAGATCGTAATAGGTGGGTCCGGGTCTTTAAGTGTCGATTGAGATCTGACTGGGTGACTCCATTGTAGTTACATACTTGACACATGTAATGCTTTATACCTGAAATATGAGAGAAAAGATCATTATACTAATTATAAAGTTAAATATACAAAATATATATACAGTAGACTCCCTCAAAATGTGCAAACACCTACAATCCGCACATGATCACATATGTAAATGATGAAACTTTCAATTCTTGTGCAAAGACAAAGTTACAGATTGAAAGCTCACTGAAAGCTTTTGTTGTAGTTAAGAAAAAATTTCTTGATTTTACAGCTAGTAGTTTTTATAAAAGAAACAATATCTTTAGCCTTTAACCTTGAATATCTTATGCAAAATGAATCATTTAAAAATATTGAAATGCATATGAAAAATTTATAAAAAATTCTATCATAGGTTTAATATTAGCTTGAGAATGCTATGATGCTGTGAGTGTAGACACTTAAGTGTACTAATCCCCTTAAATGCAGCCGGAATCATAAAAAGCTAAGGCAATATGTTCTTAATCTTTTGAGTTAGGAATAGATAAGTTTCAATCACATGACCCCAATTTTCTATTAATAAACCAAAATCACTGATTTTTTTAGCTAATATTATCGTTTAAATGAAAATAAAACCAATGAGCAAACAAAATGCCCATAAGATCGTCAATTTGGTTATTTAGAATGTGATGATAGTGGAAACCGAATACAAGGTATAATTATTTTTTAGAAACTAGGCTTACAACAAGACAAACTAAAAGAGACAACTCACTGTGCTTATTAAAATTCTATCACCTGTTTATTGATTGCTTTTCCAACAGATTTAAAGAAAAGAAATATTTTAAATGCAGGTAGAACTTTAATTTTGTGTTTATTAATTGTATATATTTTTAATACAATAACCTTTCATTATATAATATTGCATCTGTCAAGAAATGAGAAAAGCAAGATGCATTCAGAAACTTCAAAACAAAGAGGATTTAAATTTAAAAAAAGACAATAATCTACTAGTAAAAGTTCTATATTTTTCTCAAGATATTAGTTTATATGCATATTAGAATTTTAAAATTAACAAAGAGCAACCCATAGTAAATAACATATAAAAAGTGTAATTGAGGTAGAACTTATTTCTTAGAGCAATATGAAAAAATATAATAATGGAAATTGTTGTTCCGAACGATTTTCTGAAAAATAATATATTGATGTTTAAAAGCTTTGATAATACATTAAAAAAAAACTAGCCCAAAATTTAAAATGCATATTTACTTACAATAGTATTATTAATTAAAGAAATCAACATTTATTTTAAATTAAAAGTTTCTGCCAATATATATATTTTTTAAATGTGAAAGTGCAAGTTTAGTTTCAAAGGCTTTTTGAGGAAAAAAATCAAACTATGATTGTTTAGTATCGCATTTAAGCTAATAACTGTGACTGCACCAATTTTAAATTTAAATGTACTAGCTGACCCGCCCGGCGTTGCCCGGGTCCGTATTAGCAATATTAAACGAACTTGAAATTTGTATGATTTTATCAATAACTGGAAGCATGCAGAAATGCATTGTCTGAAATACGTCGCAGCTGACTTTGTGAAAAATCAGTTTTAAAAACAACAACTAATATTAAACTCTAAAAATACTTAAAATGAGCAATGAGAAACACGGGAGGGAACATGTATCCAACGATTGCGTTAGTTTCGTGTTAAAGTGTTGATATTTTCTTAGCAGACGATTTTTTGTGATAAATACATTATCTGTTTTATATTTCTTCTGCGTTTACCTAAGCTGTGTAAAATCTCTATAAATAAAAGGAATAGAGGATGAGAGCCTATCTGTGCCTCAATTAATTAATTAATTATCCAATTAATTATCCTCGGAATTCCTTTTATTTATAGAGATTATAATCTGAAAAACAAGGCAAGAAAAATCTAAAATTGAGTTACTTTTCAACTAGAATTTTAAAAATTAGTTCTTAGTTATTGTACTCTTATAATGCAAAATCTGGTAGACACTTAACAAAATTCCATATCATCACTTAGTAAATGTTTAAATTTAAATGTATTATAACCCAAAAAATAATGCAAGAAAAATCTATAATTGAGTTACTTTTCAACTTTTTTAAATGTTTATGGTAAAACAAATTTATCAAAAAAATTATATAAAACAGCCTGGAAATATTTCACTAAATTAACTATAATGTATTTTATCATAAATTAGACAGAATTTGTAAGTTAATTTCAATTCTGTTTTCAATTTCCCCTATATGTTATATTCAAAAATTGTAATTTACTTTTTATGTTTGAAAAAGGTAATTTTATTATTTAATTAGTTTTTAAAAAATACACATTATAAATCAAAACTTTACCTTCATGTCTCATCATGTGTACTTTCAGCTGACTATTCGTCCTACTACAGTAATTACAATATGGACATTTAAATGGCCGTATATCTAAAAAAATAATAAAAGAAAAAATACTGTAATACTAAAGTCACATAAAGTAAACTATGCAATCAACAAGAAATATATAATGTGCACACAAACATAGACATAGATATGTAAATACTTAAATTATAACTGCATTTAAATACAATTCTTTAATTCTAAATGTAACTAATTGTAGTGTTCATTCTAAGCCATTTTTGAAGGGTGCAGCACCCTACCCTTTTTCAAATTTTCAAAATGCACCCTGCCCTTTTTAAAAATAGTAAAGTGCACCACTAGTTTTACTAAGAGATTTCTAATAAAAAAAAAAAATTCTTTATTCCATAGTGTTTCTAAATTTGTGTGCACAAAAATGATATAATTTTCATTTCTTTAGAAAAAATTAACATGAAACTATTCAGTTATGTTTTAATTTAAGATTACTTTTTATTTCTATATTATAAAATCATTCAACATTAATGTTACTTATCATATGTAAAAATTATGTATTTTCCAGCCTTTTTTTTTTTTTTTTTTTTTTTTTTTTTTTTCCCCTTCTAAAGGCAATAACAAATTTTTTCTTGGAAAAGTGCCCTTTTTAGTAAATAGCACCATGCCCTTTTAATTTCTAGTGTGAACACTAACTAATTGTGAGCAAAATTCAAAATATTTTAATATTAATTTGTAGAGACATAAAATAATTTTGATCGTACAACTAACATGCATCCTAATTTTGACTTGTTTTCAACATACACATGTCAGTTGCTCTTCATTTTTTAATGCAAACATTTTTTTTACTGCTAGAGGTAGGTGATTAATACTTTTTGATCATTAATAAATATAAAATCTCAATAGGAAAGTTGCAGTCAGCTGATTTACTTTTCATTCACCAATCGAAACTGACTGGTTGACCTCCACCATGCCCATAATAATCTCACTACCAATCGCAGCTGCCATTCAACGGTTGTTTGACCTCCAATGGTCAATTTGTGATGTCATATAAAACTGTCCTATTAATACAGGGGTTCCTCCCAGGACATTCCTTGAATTTATCATTGACAAGCTTGTATACATTAAAATCTACCAGGTTTTTTTCTAAAGTTTCATTAAGAAAATATCTTTAGATGTAATTTTACAACTTTTGTGTAACAATGAATATTTTCAGATCTATTTTAAAAATGAATAGGAATACTGTTTGAATAAATTGTAATTAATTATCCATTTTCTTAAAAATACATAATTGAATATAAAGATTTATTACCAGCATGGAAGCTCATGTGTCTGTTAATGTCTGCTATTGAACTGAAACTTTTATGGCAGTAACTGCAGGGAAACAAACACCTGGTCTCAAAAGATTCTGGTAGCTTTACATTTGTGGTAGTTGGCTGAACTTCATTATATACATTCAATCTGCAAAAGAAAATACGCCTTATGAAATCTATAGTAAAAATAACAAAAATAAATTGCTAAATAATTTATGACACTGCTTTAAATTTTATTTTATATTTATCTAACTCTCACAGAGCTAGTTATTTTTTAAATAAATCTTGAAGAATATCTCTGTTTTTCTATTGTAAATACATTCCATTCTTTTCAAATTCTGTCTTTTTTATAATTAAAAAAAAAACAAAAAAAAAACATACTTGGCAAAAAATTATTTAACGGAGGAAATTAAGAGGATTTCAAGCTCTATGCAAAATGATTTTCAGTTCTGTGATCTATTGCTGCATTTCATAACCTTTTGGAACTTCATATAAGGTTTAAATATGCGATAATAGAAATAAAATATGCACTATTCTCTGAGAGTTGTTTTTATGGTACATGAGGTTAATTGGTTAAGTATAGAGATTCAATGAAAATAATGAATGCTAAATTTAACATAGAGTTGTTCAAGATAATCTGAGTACAAAATGATTTTTTTTTAAATACATATAAAACTTTTCATATTTTTTTTACAGTTATTCAACTTATGTAGAAAGCTTTTAGATAATCAAAATTGCATATTTGTATTAAAAAAAAAAAAAAAAAAAAAAAAAAAACTAGTAAAATTTAAATTATTTTTTTATATCTAAATTGTCTCCAACAAACCCTTACATAATTCAATATTTGCATTAAGTTTGTAAATTGATATTAATAATCTGAATAAATAAGCAACATACCCCGTATTATTTTCTGTGGATACTGTTGTGTTTTTCTGTTTAATTTCTTGCGATTCAGGCTCTTGTTTAGGAGGTGTGTTAGCTTTTTCTTTGACTATAGGGTTCCTCATGTCAATTGGTTCATTTGCTGATTGCTCCTGGATGTCCATAATTGGTGAGGCTTCTTGTGCATTCACATTGGCTGGTGGCTCTTGGACATTAACATTAGTTGGTGTTTCTTGAATATTTACATTTGTGGGTGGTGGCAGTGCTGGTGGTTCTTGATTATTCATATTGAAAAAATTTAGTTGAGGAAATGCTATTTCTTGCTTCAGACAGCCATCTGTTTAAAAAATATGTACATATTATATATTATTGTTGTTGTGATTTATTTTAAAAGGCACACATGTTACGTTGGTATGACATCTGTAAAATAACTGTTTTGCTTTCTTCATATGGGATAGAAAAAAAAATATTTTTCATGTATATATTTTTTCTTTTTCTTTTTAATTTATAATACAATACTTGAATATAATTTTGATACTATTAGTAAACAATAATATGTATATCTGAAATTATTGCTGCTTTTGGGTCTTTTTTTTTTTCTTCTTTTATAGTGACCATAGTAGCTTAAATTTGGCTTATCTGAAATTTAAAAATTAACTGTTGTTAATTAATTGAAGTTTATTATAAAGGTTAGATTAAAAAAAATTAAGATTAATCAATTTGTTTGAAAGTGCCAAATGGGTGAACAGAAATGTTCATTTTTATCTTAAACAAAAAATAGAATAAAATAAAATAAAAAATAAAAGTGAATAATAAGAAATCTGTTGTCCACTGTTTATATTATTACATAAGAAATAACATGACAATCAGAAGTGAAAAATGAACAATGTTGTGTGTTATAGTACAATACTTATGATTGAAAAAAAAAAAAAAAAAAAATAGAATCATTTTAACACTATTCATCCCATTTTATCTGATAAAGCCTCTAAAATGTAAATGCAGATTTTTCGAAATTCATAACTAAATGTAGCCTTCTAAAATTTACGATTATAGTTTTTGTTTTTTTCAGTTTTCTATCACTGAACTTGGCAACTTGATTCAACAAAATAATGAAAAGAGGGAATTTTGAATATTTACTAGCAACATAACAAATTTTAATTACTATAACAAAGTTGAATTTTAAAGTAATGATTTTTAGTTTAAAAATTTAGAATTTTAACAATTAATATGACAAATTCTAATTATTACTATACAGAAATTAAAAAATATTAAAACATACTTAAAAATTCTGTTGCTTGCAACAAACTGCTTTCTGTAATAGTTGCTGCATGTTTGCCAAAGAAGTTGCTGTCATGCAGTGGAAAAAGCATTTCATCTACTCCAAGATTTAGAGTTTGGTTAGATGCTGAGGATAATTTGAAAGGTCTTCCTTTCCTTCTGTTACCCAAAAGTGACCTTTTTGGGTCTTGCAGTACTTCTACAGCACCATTTGTATTTGATGAGGTATCTTTCACTGGATTTGTTTCTTTCACTTCATTTGAAACACCTGGTGAAAGCTTAGGAGGAGGAACTTCATTGAGATCATGAGTCGGAGATAACTCGGCTATATGAGAGGTAGCATCTATTAATTTTGGCATTGTGGATGTAGCATGCTTTTCTGTTATGTTTTCTGAATCATTTGTAGCTACAGTTGTGGACAGATTTTGAGGTTCACTTTCCACATTATGATCTTGTGTTGGTTCATTTTCTAATTTTACCACACTCTGTATCTCCTCTGGAGTTGGTGGATCAAGTTTGTTTTGCCCTACTGAATTTAAAATGCGAACTGCAGTTTTTTTCAAGAATGAAACTAATTTCCGTGAGCTACTGATGTTTCTCATTCGATTTGGACGTCTCCTGTAGGGCAGGGGTTCTTTTTGTGCTGATTCAGCATGAAAACGCATAATGTGATGTCTCAGGTTTCTAAGCTCACTGAAACCACGACCACAGATTTTACAGAAACATGCTTTTACACCACTGTGAATTCGTTCATGTCTCTGCAGCGAAAATATTCTGTCAAATGTTTTTGGACACATTTTGCACTGGAAAGTACAATTTTGAGCAGAATTCTTTTCATCGTAACTTTCGGTTGGATGGCCATTTTCAGTAGTGTTCTGCTGTGTGTTGTGCATTGCTTCTTCATTACTGTTTGAGCCTGGCTGCATCTGAGGTTGGAGAGCAGCTGTAGCAAAGAACGGAAAAAATCCAGGTTGCATTAAAGGAGGTATTTGTTGTGGCATCGGGAAGAATGGGTATGGTAGTAGACGGGTAGTGGATAAAACATTCTGTTCATTGGGGGTAACGACAGGTATGGAAAATGGATTCACATAATAGCTGGGTAAGTATGGTGAAGATGTCATGAATTTTCTGTCAGATACCTGATGGCACTCTAAGTGTGAATCTAATTCAGTTCTCCATTTGAAAGATGCACCACATTTTTCACAGTCTTTCTCTTTACCTGAATTGTTGTGTAAAGCTAAATGACCACATATCACTCTAAGGCTTGCAAAAGCCTTGCCGCACAGACCACACTTATAAAGTACATATTTTTGTTGTGTTCCTGGATGCAATGCTTCTAGTTTTGAAATCAGTACACTTTCAGCTGTCACTTGTAAGCTTTCCCATGATATTGGCTTTTCATTCATTAGACCTTCTTCAGCTGCAGGAGTACTTGGAAAAAATATGTGAGGTGGCAACACAAATGGATTTGCATTGTTTGCTGTTGTATTTGTATTTAATGTGAAAGCATTGCTTGTGTTAATTGTTGTAGAGTTTGGCTGGGTGCTTGCAAAATAATTTAGCTGCTTTATTTCTTTTTCATTCATGTTTAAAACATTTCTGAAACTTTTATCAATTTTATCATTATAGTTTAATGAAATATTATTGTTAATTTCCTCTTCATATGTGTCTAATTTTTCTTTCTTAATTTCAAATGTGTTGTTTTTGTTTATGTGTAAATCAACTGCTTCACCACATTTATTCTGTTGGACTAGTGATTCATTGAAACTTTGAGCTGCATGAGCGAAAAACTTTTGTTCTATTTCTTCATTAGGATAAGTAGGGAGTAAGGAATAATTGGCTTTCGTATTAGAATCCTTTTCTTTTGGAGGATCTCTTTTACTGACACCATGAGAACTGCTAATCTTCGATTTTTGCAAACGAACATGTGGAGGTATCCAGCGACGTTTCTTTAGCCGTGTTTCTAAAGCTGGACTTAAGTAAACTTTTTCATCATGCATAGACCTAAGATGATACCTGAGTGTATAAATGGACCTGAATTGTCGTCGACAGTGTGTACACTTATGAGTTTTTATGCGTAAAATTGGCACCTTTTTTGATTTATTTTTCTTTCTTTTTAAAAGTTCAATAATATTAGATTCACTAGTTATAGCCTTGTTTAGGTTACTTTCTTTCTCGTCTCGCATATCACTTTCTTGTTTGATGAAAGGCGAAGAATCTGCTGTCTGCATCGTATGAAAATCTGTCTTGTTGTTGTTTTCTAAGTTCATCTGCTGGCTTTCATCTGTTAATGAAGCCATGTTATTTTCGGATTGAGAATTGAACAGGCCCACAAAACTCACCGGACCATCGTTTGAGCAAGAAATTTCTTCTTCGGCCATAATTTCAGTATCTTCATCTTGATCAATGACAGGTTGGGGGATCGGTTCCGGTTGTTGTATATTAGCGTGATTATTTTTCAACATGAATGTATTTATATTGTCCATTATCAAACTTGGCATTTGAGTTAAGTAGTTTTCTTTTGGTTTTGGAGGATTTCGTTTTGTTTTCCGATGATCTAAGACGTTTAGCCTGTGTTCCGACAAACCGTCTTTAATGCCATGACTGAGGTATTGATGAGTGAGTTGACTTCTCTTGCACTTAAAGGTTTTATTGCAAGCCACACACGGGAACGGTCTTTCACCGGTATGAACCCGCATGTGTCTCAGTAAGTCAGACGGCGTTCTTGCATGCTTGCCACACACTTGACATTTTTTATTTTTTTCTGGTTTGTAAGCGAAGTAGGGGATTTTCATCATGAAGGATTGGGGAATGTCTTCATTTACGTTTTGGCCATTTTTAGATAATGTTCTATTCAAAGGATTATTATCACACAACCCATTTTCTTGGGAGTCTGGGATTTTTTGGTTCATGTCTCTGTCATAGGAACTTAGGTTAAGGATACTTGCAAAATCTTGCATCGCTGCGAGGGATTCGGGAATGTCCTTTGGTGCCTTGATCTGAATCCCCGCTGTTGGTGTTCTGATATCATCTGTAGGATCAAATTCATATTGATCCATGTTTTACTTTTTCAGATTAAACACACTTGGCATCATCGCTGTTACTTGTATCTGAAAGGAAAAAATAAACAAAATTAATACATTTTAATAAGCATCATTAAACAAGCGATTTACATTTTTAAAAATTAAATGCTTAGCACTTTTCATTTAAAAAAAAATGTTTTTGCCAAAAGGTGTTAATTTTTAAAAAAATTATCCAGATGCAATAAAGATGGTCTAAACTTAAAACTTTAGTGTCAAGTTATAATGATTTGTAACTTTCTAATTAGTTTTATGCATTCTGTAAGTCAAATTTAGTCCAGTTGTTAAGTAAAATTGATCTGGAATTTACTTTATACATTGTGTTCTAATAAGAAAAATGTTGGTTGAATAAAAACAAATATGATTTAGAAATAGTAATATAAACAAATACTGAACTACAAGTAATAACATTATTTCTATATAAAATATAAATGTTTATTTATCTCAATTATCAGGCAAAAGGAAATGGAGCCACGATAATTTATCTTTCATGATTTAATAAAAAATTGTATCTAATTCTAAAATTATGAAAGATGCTGGAAGAATTTTGTTTTGGACTTTTTGGGGTGAGGAGTGGGAAGCATTATCAGATATGAAAAGGAGAGCTTCAGGTAATAATCAAAATTTGGAAATCATAGTATGATGGGAATCTAGATATAAGATTACCATATCACTAGGTACATGTCTGGCCCTTAAAGGGGGGGAAATTCAGCCTTCAGTGCCGTGCGAAAGGCGGGGGGGAGGGCGGTCGCCCCGGGCGCAGTTGTCTCTTCGCACGCCCCTGCCAGCCTGTCTTTAAGGATTTTTTCTTTTAGGTCTCTATAAGCAGGGAAGTGTAGATGCAAAGTGTTTATTAAACGGTCTTTTAGTCTCGTTAAAGTCTCTGTAAGCTTGGAGCCAAGATGCATTGCATCCTTCCCACATTACGCTTTTTAAGGAATGCTGTATGTCTTGATTACTTTAAGGGAAAGTGTACACCAAAACTAAAATAAGGTGTATCTGCTTGACTGCATGGTGGTAATCTTAGTGGATTGGGGTCATCCTAAGCTGAGATATGTTGACAACTGTAATACTTACACACAATTTTTTTTTTTGAAAAGACCTCCAAAATTTAATTTCCTTTCAAGATTAGCCATAAAATTCATACAGGACTTAGCAAGTGCTTGCCTACTACATAGAAAATAGAAAGGGGTTCAACCTCAGGTGTGAGGGAAACAGCTATTTTCTCAACATTCTAATCGCCCTACTAACGGGGGTGATTTCACTCTCAGCTATGACTGTGCGAAGCACTGAAACCCAAAGTAATCAGGATGGGGAAAGACGCTACAATGTTAAAATGCGTCGTGTCGAGCAGGAGAGTTTTATCGTTCTGCGTGCGCTGGGGACAGAAACGCGCGTTTCGCGTGACATTCATTTTTTTGTGTTTGTGTGCAGGAAATCCAGTTTTGGTCCAGCGGAGCCCTGCGATAGGTGACTCCAGTGTCAAGGCCGGCCGCATTTACACGCAACGCGCACTCTCGCTCTTTTTTTTTATTATTATTTTTCCTATTTCTTTAGGTTATGTGCGCGTCCAATCCGCCCCCCCCCCTTTTAGCCGACAGTCTCTGCTACCGTCAGTGCTACAAAAGGAAAAGAAGGGGGGGGAGGCTTGCGAGAGAGCTTATCGTCAACGCGTGATCAGAGCCTCTGGGCGTGTTTTTTTTTTTTCCTTCTTGGAAGAAGCGCCCAATCGGTTTTGAAAACTCGGTCCTAGCTGCTTCTGTCGCGATAATGGAACTTGGAGGTAGAAAACGAGCCGTGGCTGTTGAGAGAGAAGAGAAGCTTAGGAATCAGAGTGGAAGGGGGGGGGGGGTGAGGATAATGATTGGTCCTCCCCCCTTTTCTCTCCCCGGAATTGATTGCCAAGGGGCGTTTTTGTGAATCGAAACGTAAGCGGTTCTGTCCTTCTCTTTTTCAGCTTTCCCCGTATTTAGTTTAGTTAGGGAAGTAAAGTAATTTTCATTGCAACAGATTAATATAAATGAGAATCATGTTTTCTCTTTTTTTTTTTTTTTTTTTTTTTTTTTTTTTTTTTGCCAAAACATTTATTTACATTGCGTCCAACTCCAGTAAAGAAAAGATTAATGTCATAAAGTATTAGTATGGTAAATCTGTGAAACTTATGAAAACAGAACCTGTTTATGACGAAATTTTGTCATAAACGAAAAAAAAAATTCACATTCCCTTCAAAAACATTACAATAAACATATAGGAACTGCTGTATCTAACGTTCTTATTAAGACAAAAACCTGTCTAAAATGTAAAATTTCCTAATTTTTTTCGAGTTTTAGCAGGTTTTATGCATAAATATTTTGTTGATGACATACTTAAATATAAAAGTGTATTTAATTGAATATTTTAGTTATTTTTCTTTTAAGATAAAAATATTGATGAAAGAGTATGAAGCTGTTTCACTTTTTCTAAAAAGCATATATGAGAGAGAATAGTGATCTGTTATGATAATATTTCTCACTAGTATCCGATTTATAATTTTGGCATAAGAAGCTGTGCTTATAAAATTTTGAAGAACTTTCAAATTTTTCTATAGGGAGCAGATTTTTACATAAGCAAGACAAGCTACAACTCAGGTCTTCACGTTTGTAACATCATCTCAAATTTGGTTGACATATATATATTTAAAATGACCTCTCCTCAATGGCGGTTCCAAGAGGAAAGTTACAAGAGTCATGTCCCCCCCCCCCCCTATGCGCGCGTTCTGGACGAAGATAATTTTAAAATAAAAAAATTCTTTCAAATTTCCCTCTTTCTCAACAGTCTAAATCTTTCTCGCACTTTAAAGCTACACTCAAATCAAAGTCATTTATTTTCTGACACATCCATTAAATCATTTTAATCTTAGATGCTAGGTATTTGAAGGCGCACTTATTCATAAATTACGTGATTGAATAGAGTTTTTCATTTTTTTGGTAAAGGCAAAGAACCTTTCGGGAAACCCCTGTAAAACTGCGGGCTTTTAAACTGTATTTCGGGACCCCAGGATACAACCAATTGGGCAATTGCTCATTTGATTTGAAATGCTCATTTTCTGAACGATTCTTTACCTTTATTTTATTTATTTATTTTAAAGAAAGGAATTTTTTTTAAAAAATGTTTTTTGGTATTCGAATAAAATGAATAAATTTTATTTTTTTACTGAGTTTTTTATTTTATTTTTTATTTATTTACTTATTTTTATTTATTTATTTATTTTTTTGGGGGGGGGAGGGGGGGGGGTATTTACGAGTATAAACGACTTCACAAAAAAATTAGAACAATTCTTTATTTCCCCTCAAGGTAGCTGAGAATTTCCGAAACTTTCTAGTTTCTATTAATGGATTCTTCTGAAACTTTCCAATGTCATTAAAGAATTTAATTTTAAGAATTAATTCATTAATAACGTTAAAAATTACCCATGTGTATTTATTTTATTTGTAACTTCGCTATATTAAAAAAAAATTCTTTTAACGCGCTCTAAAGGAAGTTATTGAACAATAAAACCTTCTGAGTTCAGGAAATCGGAGAAAATAAAATCCGATTTGAACAGATTTGTTTATTGCTTTGAATCGCTGTTACCAAATCTGAAACTTCAAATGTTCCAGGAGAGTGTGGGATATTCGATACTCTTTTGATTATGTGTATGTGGTATTTTTTAAATTCAATATACTAGGAATTTTTCTCTACTGTTATTTTTCCTGTAGCTGTATTTTTTCCCCTCTTATAACTGATCTCTTCTTCTTTTGACTCGTTAAAAGTATTCTTCGCTTTTAAAAATTAGCTTGTTAGCTATAAGATTTTATAGATGAGCATCATGAAAATAAAAATATTACAATTCTCTTCACATAGACACATGATCATGAACATCATGAGCTGATATGCGAATTACTTTCATATCAGCTTACTTTTATAATTCTGAAAATTATAGCATGGGTTATATCCATGTTTAATTGTTAACAGAGTTAGTTAATAGCTTGGGACATGCTTAGGTAGCTGGACATGTAAAACAAAACTTCAGTAGAAATTTTGTTTTCAAACAAGCCAAACCAGAAAGTGATAAAGCACCATCTTCTTTCTCCGAAACCTTATGCATGAGATGAGACACAGTAACTTACGAGCGCACGCAATATTCATCACCAAAAACCAATAGGGGGAAATACCGCGTTTAACACACTAAACTATGGTATCCGCCATTTCGTTGCCAATGGATGACAATCGGTAACTGGAACTGGAGATGGATTACATTTGAATTATCAATTGAAATTAATATCGTCGGGGGGAGGAGTGATTTATTTGCTTTTGTTATTTTCATCCCTTTACCGCCTGCCAATCTTTCTGACTTTACTATTTATAAAATCATTTCCTTTCTTATGTATGTTCATTTTCGAAGTATTTCCTCCTATTGAGGGGCTAAGAAACATCCCCCCCCCCAAAAAAACCCCCTAGATTTGGCGCAATTTTATCCTATTTTTTTATTGTCATATCTCTTTATCATATACTTTCCTTTTATAAGAAATGTAAAACATTCGCTTTGACTTAATCTAAAAATGATTACGAAATGTGCCAGTAAGTAGCGAGTTCGCACTTGAGAACAGCTTAATATATACTGCATTATCTAACTTATATGAGCATATTTACGGGTTTTGTCTATACGTTTCAATTTCCGAAAGAAAACTTGGTTTTTTTAAAAATTTATAATTCATCATATAAAGCTTTAATCATTGTGAAAAACTGGATGATATATTTTTCAAAACAAAGCTAATATTATTTTAACCCTTACAAGCGCGAAGTAAATCTTTTTGTAATAATTAACTTACACCAGAATTTATAAGTGAATTTTTTTGAAAATACGAACTTACTTATTTTCAAATACGTTATAAAAGGAAAATTTTAAATATTCTGGATGCCAGTTAAATAAAAATTGTCCTTTTTTATGGACACCACCCTTGTAAGGGTTAAAAAATACAGAATTTTGTCGTAACAATTATTTAAAATACAGCGAAAGTTTCAAAATTTTGAAGAAACTTCGAATACGCTTACTTATTCTAATTTCCCTTCCATAAAAGTGATTTTCTCTCTTTTCTCCCAACCGCTTGTAAGATACATCGCAGATTCTCCTCCTCACTCCCCCTATAATTATCGTATTTATGGGAAAAAATAAAAAAGTACGTAATTAATTATGGAACTTTTTCCTCAAATTTACCTTATTTATATAATTTCTTATGGCAGCAGATTAATTTGCTTTATGATAGCACTTTATTTGTAGCAATTTTAATTTAATGTTTATTTAAATAGAAACGCATGTTATAATATTCCTTCTCCCGCGATTACTCGTCGTTTTGATTTTCCGGCATGCACCTGTACCCATGAATGTCGGGTAATATGAAGTTTACTGTATCAAGAGTATCGAAGGAGGATTTCTTGATTAGGGAGCTTGTTGAGGGAAATTTAATCAAATAAAATATACAGTTGTGACTAGAGGCGCCATTTCAGATTTTGCTGGGCGGATTAAATGGACATAGAAGGTCTCGATTTTCTGCTCATTTGAAGGGATTATTACTATTATTTCGATATTATTTTTTATAAATATTTTCTAATTGTTAATTGCATGCACATATTAATATATTGGTAAAAATAAATGGAAAACATTCAAATAACAAGTCCGAAATTATGCGTCAAACGTAGCAAATGAGGTGCGTTCGAACTATAACTACAATAAGCTCTCTGTAAGGCGGACATTGTATAAGACGGAAATCTGCCTAACTCTGAAAGATTTTCAAGTGCATACAAAACCATTGATATACTGCGGGAAATTTTCAGTCCCGATCTATTCTGCTATACAGATTTTACTGTAGTTTCATAAATATTCAGATTTTGATGTAATAGTTGTGCAAGTTTTGATTCTATTTTCATAAAATTTTAAATGTCCCGACAACGTTCTGCAACGAATTCGGTTGGGTAGTTTTTGCGCTGTTATATATGAACAGACGAACGGACCAAACGACGACTATAGGCGCTACGTTTTTATGTAATTACGTACGCACCTACTAATAAGAAAAGAAAGCAAATTAAATAGCGTTATAAGGAAGTCTGAAACTCAGAGGGAATAGCTAACGAATGTTGGTTACAGAACGATTAACCAAATTATCACTGTATAACTATAAACACTATTTCCATGGCAACAATATGGCGTGTCTGTCGATTTTTATTTAACGAACTTTGAGCGTAGGAAAAGCGAAGCCTGGAGAAGAGCAAAAGGAAACAACGAAATAAATAAAAGGAGGAAAAAAAAAAAGAAACCCCTCACACTGGCCGCTGCATGCACGCATGAACGTAATGATCGAGCTCGCGGTTTTCTCACGACCCTGTCTTCTCTCTTGCAAAAATGCACGCGCAATGAGGTGAGACGACCCTCTCAACACGCCCCCCCCCCCCCACCTTTTCACGAGGAAAAATTTCAGCATTAAATGAGATGCACCCCTCCTTTGTGCAGGGAAAGTTTAAGGGAGAGAAAAAAAAAACCGCCGAAGTCTTAAAAAAGAGAGTAATAATATAAAAAATAAAAAATTATTTTGTAGGCAAAATTTTAAAAGATGTTTATATTTATATGAGTTGAAATTGGGATGCAAACACTTATGTAGGAAATGCTTGATTTGCTATATGGATAAAATGAAAACAGTCACTTAAGTTTCCCTAAATTATTAATGATAATTTTTTTTTTTTTTTTTTTTCAAAATAAATTAACTGTGTCGAACTTGAAATGCAATTTACTAGTCAACCTGACTCCCTGATAGGGATGGGGGGGGGGGGGGAGAGAAAGTCATCAATTCAGAGGGGGGAAAATACGAAATCGAATAGGTTTTTAACAAATAAATCAATAAATGCATCATTTTAAAAATAATAACATGGCTTTCACAATGATTGAAAATTTAAAGTAGCAACAACCTTGTCAATATTAGTTATATCTTGGCCCATTATTGCATTCACTGGCATGAAATATTGGCTCAATATTAATGTATTGATATTTTGCCAATATTAATAAAATACATTTAGCTAATGTAAAGCCAATATTGATTTTATTAGCTTCACATGAGCTAAACATTTTTTGGTAATATTGGCAAAATGTCAACATTTCGTTTTTTAGGCAATATTTCATTCTAATGAATGCATGCAATATTAGCTCAAAAATATAGCCAATATTAGCTTGCTACTAAGAAAATTATTCTAATTAAATATAGATTGCAATTGATTTTTTCCAATATTAGTTATTTTTTTCAACTTAAGCAATTCATTTGCCAGTTGCTTTTATAACCCCCCCCCCCCCCTCCAAAAAAAAAGGTGCTTTCGAGATTAAAGACTAAATGTTTTCAAAAACAGCATTTGAAGGGGGAGGGGCTGAGGGGGATGGATTATTCCCATTTTATAAATTTTCTGCAGTGATTATTTTTTTTATTTATTAAGTTTTACAAGCTATTTATTCCCAGACTATTCTTTACAAAATAAGAAAATCTAAAATTCATACTATTACAGAAAATCTGCATAATTTTTTTTTGTTGTTGTTGTTGTAAATTTTATTTAAACATTAAATTTACATGTCTATTTAATGTTCATTTTTTTTTTTTTTTTTTTTTTTTTTTTCCTTTCTGCAGGCCTGATCACTAAATTATGGAATTAAGAGGTGAAAATTTACTCCCTTGGCCTATCTATAAACCATATTTCTTCTTAGACCAAGCTAACATTAGCGGAACTTCTTACAAAGTTTATTGCTTACTGTGCTATCCTTCGAAAAAAGTTTTATCAACTAGCAGGTGTTCAGCTTCCAATTTACTTAGACATATGCGAGTAAGTATATATTCATATACAGTAATTCCTTAACATTTGTGGATTTAACGTTCACAATTTTTGATTATACATAAAAGGGGAAAAAATTGCAGAGTATTTAAACATTTTTGCAAAGATTGAACTTGGTTATTCACAAATTTTATTTTATAATGAAAAGTTTTTAAAGTAAACTTACTTTGTTTTACCAATTCTGTGAACTAAGTGGCACTAGACATTTATGTACTGTATAACCTAAGTTGCGTTTTTGTTGAGGGAAAATATAAATCATTAATTTCTTTTATTTTTTATGCAGATTTTTATCAATTTTCTGCAAAAATTGCCGGGGAAATTTAAACATCAATTGCAGAACAACAATTTGTTGAAAAAGCAATACAATGCAATTCTTCGCTGGTGAATCTTAAATTTAAATTAGAAATAGAGGCCACAACTTTCCCATACATAGAAATTCATAAACATAAGATCTGTTCTGTCAAACAATTGTACATCACTAATTTTTTCCACCATACACTAACAGATAAGTTTTGTACAATACGTTTATAATGATTCAAATTAATTAAAGTATGTACCTTCAATATATAATACTTAATAAATATATTTTTTTTTAACTTCAGTTTCTCTTTTCAAAAAAGAAAAGAAAAAAAAAGAACTTAAACTGCTTATATGTACAGGAAAATAGCTTTAACATTTGGGAACCTAATCCTCGGAAATGTTAAGGGATTACTGTATATTCAATTTAGATAACTAATTATTTTAATGCCCTATCAACTATAGAAATTTATTTTTCTACTATTTCTCCTATATTTTAGAAACTTCATCCAACTGAAGTACCTAAATTGAAAATCACTGGACCTGGCTACAAGAAATCAGTTCCAATGAAAAGGAAATTGAATCATGAAAATGACCAAAATTCTCAAGAGATCAGCATAGAAATCCAAGATGTAACAGGCGCAGTGGGCAATACGGTTACCATTATACCCGAAGCTGGTACAGAGAAAAGAGAAATGAGCATGTACGAAAACTCCATGAGTATGAATTCAGGATATCACGAGGAATATGTCACCCAGCATAAGGTGGATCAGCTCATCATTGATTACATCGTGAATGGACTTCACCCTCCTAGTTTGGTGGAACGTCCAGAATTTCAAAACCTCATCACTGGACTGCAGCCAGAGAGAACGATCATGTCGAAGGTGTGTGTGGAAAATATCATAGCTGACAATGCCAACAACTTCAAGCGTCAACTGAGGGATATACTGGCTGAGATTCCCCATGTTGCGACTACTGCTGATGGGTGGAGAGTTTATAATAGGTATTTGTTTGTTTTTTTTAATTTTCAGAAGCATGAATGGATGTATTAATTATTTTCTGTACTAAAGAAAAGCTAGCTAATTTTTTTTTCTTTGAGATAAATAATTAAAAATTTAATTTGGTATGTTACAAAGTTTTAGATGCACTAAACCAGCACAAGATTATTATTATTTATATATATATATTTTTTTTAAGATCGTTTTTTGTTTTACATTACCTTCTACATTACTGAATTTAAAATTTACAGCGATTTAATTAAAATTTCATTAAAAATTTAATTGGATTCATAGTTTTATATTTATTCCCTGTTTTAACTGAAAACACATGTGTACAGGGCTGCCATAGGCGACTATTTTTATATTCTATTAGCACCAGTATTTTTTAATATACAGTTTGCAATATATTTCTCTTGCAAATGTTAGCAAAGGTTTTTGTCTGTTAAGAATTTCTGTTTGGAGAAAGTGATGCCAGATAGAATTAAGAAATAGTCACCTGTTGCAGCCCTAATGTAATTAAAAAAAATTAAGTCTCTCAAAGGTAGGCTCATATTTTAAAGGAAATTATGCTTTTGACATTTCAATTAGCAAAAGCCAGAAATATAATAAAAAGAAAATATGTTGTAAGATGTTGAAATAACCTAATTTATTCCTATTTACAGATGTTATGTTGGAGTTACAGTTCACTGGCTTGATCCAGAAACACTTGATCGGAGGTCTGCTGTTTTAGCATGCAGGACAACTGTTGGTGCTCATACATACAATGAAGTTACCAGAGTACTTGATGAAGTGCATGAAGAATTTGGAATACAAAACAAAGTGGTTCAGATAACAACTGATAATGGATTTAATTTTACAAGAACTTGCAGGTAACACCAAACAGAAACAAATTATGATCATTTTTATTTACGACAGTTTAGCTATGTGTGCAATATTAAAAATTAATTCAGAATAATAAAGATTCTCTTTGTTTAAGAGAAAATTAAAATGGAATTGAAAAGTTAAATTATTGCTGAAGAGCTCTTAAACTATAAAATATTCGTTATAAAATTTATCTTAAAAATTGTACAGAATAAGAAAATAATTTTTACTTCTGCTACAGTAAAAAAAAAAATTTAATCTGTTAATTTTTTTTTTATTTATTATTAAAATACTCATTCTTAAGGTTACTAGTCATTCAATTTCTGAATTCCTCTCACTAATGTTGAGTCTAAGCATTTGATGCATTCGTATATTTAAAATACCTCTTCAGGAAATTATTATTTTTAATTCCTTTTTTTATATATATTCTTTTAAAAAATGTCTTTTTTTCCTTACTTTTCATAATATTTCTAAAATATGTACTTAATTTTATTAAAATCTTACTCTTAGTTTGTCAGCTTTTCACATGTAAAATATTAAATTAAGCATAGCCATCCTTTAAGAAGTATATACAGAAAAAAAGGAGTTAAAAATATTCATTTCCCAAAAAAATATTGTAAATATATGAATTTATTCTATGCCCATAGATTTAACATTTGCAAGGAAATTTCGAAGCTGAGTGACTAGCAACCTTAATGAATGACAAGTATTCATGTTACAATGGAAAGATTCATAAAAAAGACTTTAAGAAAAAGAAAGCAAGCTAGACATATTTAAGTAATTTTACAAGATTAATTAGCTTAATCATAATTAGCTTATCATGAACACACAGATTTTTAGGTAGTTAATTATAATTATTTTATGTAAATGTGTGTTTGAAATTTTCTTTGATAATATGTATATATACTAATAATTCTTTTTTTTCTTCTTTGTGTAGAGTTTTTAGATTAGACACGAAAGATGACGTAGAAGAAGTTGAAATTACCGAGAATGACTTTGAGTTTGTGGAACTGACGCCAATTTTAGACTCTGAGGGTGAAGAAACAAACCTCTATAACATTCCTCCTCATGAACGCTGTGTTGTGAATACAATGTATTTACTAGCAACACTAGACACTCGGAAAGCTGAAGAAGAGCCTCTGTATAAAGAGGCATTGAAAGACACTTTGTCGCGAGCTCAACTGCTATGGAAAATGCAGACTTCAAGTCTCAAAAATGCCGAATTTGTAAAGGAAAAACTTGGTCAACTACTTCTTGAACCAAAAAACAATTTGTGGTCTTATCAGTATGAAGCACTGAAACATTTGCAGCAAGTTTTAAAAGACAAACAGGAGAGCTTACATGAAGTCTGTGATGCCCTAGAGGTTCCGAGATTCAGAGATGTGGATAAAGTCTTTGTTGAAGAGTATTGCAGGGTAAATCTGTTTATGTCTTTAAGAAAAATTGGTTAAGGTTGGATTGTGAGTTAAGTGGAATAAATGAGTGTTTAATGGTTAAAAAGTGCATTTTCAAACGGGAGTCAATGCAGGCAAAAATCGGGGTTTCTCCACAAAATTTCATTCAGTAAAATAAGAATATCCATAGAAAATTTCCTTTATTAAAAAAAAAAAGAAAACCTTCATAAAATTCTCTTCTATGTAAAATTTTCATTTTATTTTGTAAGAATTTGAAATGTGTGATTTACAGACAAAAAGCTCATCAGAAAAACTTTAGCTTAAATATATATATATATATAGTAAATGTTTAGTTATCACAAAATAATATTTCTTGCAAAAATTCATCTCCCACCCAAACCACATTCACAAAATAGAGAATCTGTATAGATCCCTTTCACATGATTCTAATCATCTCCGCTGTTATTAAAATAACTTTATAACTGTGTTATTCAGCTCCGATAACAACAATTTGTTGTTAAAAATAATAGAAAATATTTTGGCAATGAACACACGATATTCCATTTAATTTACAACCATTTTGCCCAACTTTTTTCTTTTTTTAATCTATGTATATTTATGTATTTTTACTTCATTTTAGTTCTTATAATCATTGAAATTAATACTAAAATAGATAGCAAAAAACATCTGTAAATGTTGAATGTAAGCTTTACCCAACCATTTTTTTAATGTGGTGTTTGCATTTTTTTACAGTCATTTTAACATTTAATCTTTTAGCAAGTAATTTGGACTGAAAAAGCCTATTTTACAGACTCACTTACTTGTTAGTTAAAGTACTTTTGAAGCAGAGTTAACTGTATTCTTTGAAAAAAAATATTTTGAATAATCTTTTCTCTTCATTTTTATTTTAAACATAGGTTATGAAGCCTGTTGCTGCTGCAATTGATGCATTAAAATCGGAAAAGAATGCATTTCTGGGAATCCTACTGCCTGTACTGCATGCGCTCAGCAGGCGATTGATTTATTTCAGGGATCAAGCCACCAGCCAAGACCTTTTGGTTATTTGCTATCCTTTGCTAGAAGCTGTGATTGAAGGAATCGATAAAAGGTTATTTCATTTTTATACTTTTTTTTTTCTCATAAATTTATTTTTTGTTTTATTTGTATATTTGTAAGTTTTATCACTTTTAGCATGCTAGCTATTAATTAAAAAATATTTACATATACAATAGACTCCCTCAAATCTGCACAGCTCTAGACCAGGGGTTTTTCGGATTTTAAAATTCCAAAATAATAAAAATTTAGATACTTTTTAAAATGATTAAAATACTAAGCAAAGGTCAAGTTAATAATCAATAATGTATAATTAAATATTCATTATCAAGATTAAATGTGTTTTTCCTGAATTATTAGATAAATTTGTCTCATAAAGGTACGTGACTAATTCACATCAAAATCATAAAATAAGGAAGTTTTATTTCAGGTTCAGCTAGACTCAATAACCAAAAAGGCTTGATTAATATATAAATATATTTGGTAATAAGGCTGTGATTACCAATGATATCAGCAATATCTTGGAACTTTTTCAGAAATAAATTTATTCTTCCTTCATGAAAAAACAGTAATATTAACAAAAATTATAAATTAAAATATCCATAGAATTGATGTAAAACTAAAAAAGTCAAATTTTGTCCCTATATCTCAATTAAATGTTTCATTGTTTACATCGGTAAATTATGTGTGGATTTTAGAGAATTGCAGATTTTAGGATTGCAGATTTGAAGGAATCTACTGTATATATGTATTTTTTCCAATACTCTGAAAATCATTAAAAAATTAAATTTTCTCTTCCTTTGCTTTTCAGATTTTCATCCCATATGTTACGAAGAGACCTTGTTCTAGCAGCAGCTTTCCATCCTGAATTTCAACTCACTTGGTTGAAAGATCCTGAGAAAGAAGCCATTGCAACCGAGTGTCTCAAAGAAGCTGTTCGTGACATTAGCTTAGAGATGGAGAATTCTCCAGCTCCGCCCTCTGAGGAAGATGATGAGCTGTTTGACTTCAAAAAACCGACAGCAGCACGAAACAATTGCCAGCAGTGGGAAAATGAAGTAGAACAATACCTCACCTATTCAACTGGTCAAATCAAGTGTTTGCATAGCTATCCTCTCATTAAAGATCTCTTCATCCAGTACAATACAGCTCTGCCCTCTAGTGCTGCTACCGAAAAAACCTACAGCGTATTTGGAGACTTTTTCAGTCATAAAAATGGATATTTGCAAGACTTTTGTTGTGAAGATATGCTGCTTGTCAAAACTGGAATACGTTAATATAGTTGATACATTTTCATATGTTCGCATTTCTCATCCTAAGTGTGTACTTATTTCAAATGTAAAAGCATTTTTGTTGTTTAAATCCTAATGCTCGTAAAAATAAGCTTCTGGAATAATAATAAATGATGCTTTTCAAATTTAACTAGTCTGTGTTTTAATGTAGTTTGCAATTTTTTTCTGGTGATTTAAAATTCTAACAATCAGTTCAGAATCAGTATCTAGAATTGTGAATTTAAATACTAGTGATTAGGCCTGGGCCTTAAATCGATTTTAAGCTTACATCGGAAATCACGATTTAGTCAGTTTCTTAAATCGATACATCGGAAATCGCGATTTAGCCATCTCCTTACATCGCGATTTAGCCATTGTCTTACATCGCTATTTAGTCTGTCTTAAATCGTGATTTAGCCATTGGTTTTAAATAGATTTCAAATAATGATTCAGAGTTAACATAAAAAAAATTGCGTTATCTACTTTGATGTATATACTGCTTGCATTCAAACTAGTGTTAAATCGATTTAAGCAAATTTTGCAAGCCTCAATGCTTTCCGATTTAGGAAAAAGGTGATGTAAGAAAAATATGATTTAGGGAAAACAAAGCAAGTTGGTGTTAAATCGATTTAGAGGATTCTATTTAAACACACATCACAAACCTCAGTGTTTTCGATTTAAGAAAAAGGCGATTTAAGAAAAAGACTATTTAAGAAAAACATTGAAAGCTGGTGTTAAATTGATTTACTAGGATTTGATTTAAAATTAGCATCGGTCACTTGCCATGTCGATATTAAAAATGTGAAAGTGGCAATTAAAAAATTTCCTCTGTTTGCCACCCTTGTCGTCATTCGCCAAGTGGCGGTTAAAAAAATCTCTTTTTGGTCGCCCAGTGAAATGCAGTTTTTTTCATAGAAGTAGGGATCTCTACATTGATTACATCTAATTAGAAAAGTGTTTTCTTCTTTTTCCTACTGGATGCAAACAGATTTCAATGACATAGCTGTATTTTCAATATTTTGGTTTTTTGCAGAGTTCTTTTACTGTGTTCAGTTTGATTATTTTTTCGAGAAATGCAGTTTCATTTTGCAAAAATATATTCATTGGCATTGATTCCACACACATTTCAAGTAATTTGTTGGCTATTGATCGCCATCCTAGTCGTCACTCGCCAAGTGGCGATTTAATAGATCTATTTTCAATCGCCAAGTGAAATGCAGTTTTTTTCATGGAAATATGCATCTCTACATTAATTACATCTAATTAGAAAAGTGGTTATATCTTTTTCCTACTGGATGCAAACAGATTTCAATGACATGGCTGTATTTTCAATATTTCGTTTTCTTTGTCGCATTCTTTTATCTATTTCAGTTGGATGTTTTTTTAAAGAAATACAGTTTTATTTTGCAAAATATATTCATCGGATTTGATTCCATATGCATTTCAAGTAATTTATTGGCCATCGATCGCCACTCTAGTCATCACTCGCCAAGTGGCGACTTAAAATAATAATTATTGACCGCCAAGTGAAATACAGATTTTTTCATCAAAATATGCATATCTACATTGATTATGTCTAATTAGAGAACTGATTAATTCTTTTTTCTATTGGATGCAAGCAGATTTCGATGACGTTTTTGTATTTTCAATATTGCGGTGGTTTTTTTCCATGTGCTTTTAGTATATTCGGTTTGTTTATTTTTTCAAGAAATATAGCTTTATTCTGGAAAATATATTCATCAGCTTTGATTCCACATGCATTTCAAATAACTTATTCCTTTTTTCACACTGGATGCAAATGGATTTCAAGGGCATTTCAGTATCTTCAATATTCAATTTCTGTCGCATGGTCAGCTCTTGGATTATTTTTCCTCCCCAAGATGTAATAACTTCATTTTATGCTAAAAAAAAGTACATGATGATGAAAATTTTGAGTCTATAACTGGTGAAAAATTAAACATCATGTTAGCTAGTCTAGTAAATTAATCTGTTTAATGAAGCAAAATACACACACCAGTATAGATGCCAACTGTATTTGATGTGCGTAGTGCATTAAAAACACATTTATTTATTAATTAAAATCCAAATAACATTTTATTGTGTTTTATTTGTAACTGATTCACTATTTATATCTGAGAAAAATAAAAAAAAAGTCTTAAGGTTAAAATCTAAATTAATCCATTCTTAGTTTATATTTTTATGCATTATTTTTATGAAAAATTATTTTTCATATGTTTGTGTACCATTAGAATACTTTAGTTTTAATTAATTATTTAATTAATTAAAAAAATATTTTAAGAGGGTTCTGTAATGTTTCAGGTAATTTGTTTTTTTACAGCAGAATGAGAGAGCATTCAATGGATTTTTCTGTAGATTTGCGGTTTTCTACTTTTTTTGTCATTTACTTATCATTAAAAAGATATATTTAAGATTGTTTTATTACTAATCTTACAGGGGCCAACGATCTCAAAAAAATCAGCAACTTTGGTAATGTGGCCTTTCAATCTTTCTCCAATCACTATATGAATGTCAACATTTATATTAAACACATTTTATTATAATCTAAAAGTAAAAAAAAAAAAAAAAAAAAAAAAAAAATTGCATCCTTTTTCTCAAATCTCTCCCCTCCCCCCCCCCCTCTTTTTTATACTACTATTCTTCTGATGGTAAATGAACAGCTAAATTTATCAGTGAATCTGCTTCTGTCTTACTTCAACAAGTTTTTAACTCAGTGTCCGTAAAAACAAGTGCATGCATGTTATTAGCAATGAAGTGCTATTTGAGCATGTTATGGGAAGTTGCCCCCAGGCTCCCCTACTCAAGTAATTTAGATTGTAGCAACCAAAACAAGTCAGACACAATGAAAAAATCCTTTTTTATTTTATTTCTTAAAGGATGACTTTATAAAAAAATATTAAAATAGATCACTAATTAAAAAAAAAAAAAAAAAAAAAAAAAAAAAAGCATTCAGTTTGTGTGTGTGTGTAAAAAATATATTTTTTAGTTATTTGAACAATTAAATGCTAAATTAATAGAAGCGCGCGGGGGGGGGGGTGCATAAAGCCCGTATTTTGTTACTAAAAATTAAATGATAGGTTTCGTATTATAAAGAGTAACATTAGTGCTAAATCGCGATGTAGCACTAAATCGCGATGTTAGATGGATGATAAATCGATTTAAGAAATCTACATCGCCCACTCCTACTAGTGATAAATTAAAGAATAATTTTTTATCAGAAGTTGTTCATGACCAAAGATGTGAACAATTGCCTGGGGCAAAGAATTTTTAAAGGAACCAAAAAACTCTAATAAAAAAAAATTTCTTCTTAAAGGGGAAAAAAAAAACAATATTACCTCAGGCAATTTTTAATTCAGGCATTTTTTCCTCAGAGGAATTTCTACACGAGGGGAGGGGTAAAAAAGGGTTTTCACTTCTACATCATTATTTTGCACAAAATCTAAAATTTTCTTTGAGGAAGGCTATATTTTGATGTTCCGTGGCAAGCATCTTTATTCTTCCTAAAAGACTGGGAGGTGGCAGCACAGACAATTACTACATTGAGTTCACGGTTGCATTTTCAGAATTAGTTAAAGCTTGACTCTCATATTAAAACACAATCGGTCTGCCAAGTCATATCTTAGTGGAAAATATTTGAAAACATGAATTTATTGGTTGTCTCATAGGTTTATCATTGTGTTTTCCTGCACCCAAATGTATGAAAACATGATAAGCCTATGAGACAATAAATTCATGTTTTCAGGTGTTTTCCACCAAGATATGACTTGGCAGACTGATTGTGTTTTAATATGCGAATAGAATTTAAACTAATTCTGAAATTAAAATCGAACTCTGTGAGGTGATTGTTTATACTGCTGTCTCCCAGTCTATAACAAACATCCTTAATTTTTTTTAACATAAAAGAGGAATAGTGAACTTTAATCTTCTTGCTGTCAACCTGTTAGTGGTTCAATGAGCTATATATGATGTTCAAACATGCATTATTTAAATTTAAAAACTTAAATTTTTTTCTTCATAGTAATTTTTTTTTATATATCATTTTAGAATAATTCTTTTTAACATATTAAAATTTTGCATAAAGAAAATGGCATTATAATCTTCAATATTACATTTCCTTGAACACTGCTGGTTAATAAATTCTTGTATTATCTAATTTCTGCAGCAATTCAAATGTTCATTTATCGTTTGTAGATAGATTTATGGAAATTTTAAAGCAGATGCATGTCACAGAGTAAAAAAAAAAAAAGATTATAGATGAAGTAGGTGTAGGCATGATGCTGAAAATGAAACCCTAAAGTCCATTACATTCAGCCCAAACAAAATCATAAGCTTTGACACGACTATCAATTTAAACCTGTATTTCTTTGCTTTTGTTTTTACCGTTGCAAACTGTTATTCATTATCTGCGTGCTGACCATAAATATGATTGAAATTTCGATTAAAAATGAAAATGCAAAAATTGAAAATGCAGTACCTGTTCCATGTGCTTGTCTTGTTTGGGCCGAATGACGGCATTTAGAATGATAATTGCCTTCATATTGCAAACTTTTTATGGCATACTGCACATCTATCTATCTCTTTCCCAAAAAATGCATGTGCAATAAATAATACAGAAATGCAGCAAATAAGAAATATTGAAAATCTAAAAGTAAGCTTCCATTGACTTTTTTCAAAATAAAAACTAAAACAGATTTTTTTTTTTCTTTACAGAAAGGTTGGGGGACTGTGTAACCCTAATTCACTCCCCCACCCCCACCCCATTTAATATAATTTTTGCACACATAAACATATACGAAAAATATAACTAAAATTTCTATGTGTTCAAGGAGCAACAGGCCACCCAAATGAAAAATTCTTAGTTCCTTTTTTGGAAAGTTTATTCTCGGATTATATGCACGAATTTTCACCCAACTTCAGATTCAGTTAGACATTAATTTTTTGCTGATTAGGTTTTGGTGTCAATCACCGAACAGATGGTACTGCTATACTGCATTTTTCAGGATTTATTCGCTTCTAACTATACTATAGCCATATCTCAAGAACTAATGCACGGAATTTCATATTTTTAGAAACCTTTTTATGATGAGCATAGATTGGCATTTATTTTCAATATAGTGTTAACAGGTATGAGATAGAAGAAATTTTTGGGATTGGCACATTCGATTAGTTTATTCTAAATTACTTTAAAAAAAAAATAAAATTTACATTTTTCCTCCCTTTTAAAATTGTTAGATAAAATTGAAATTTTTTGATGCATTTACAAATTCATCTTTTAACTGAAAGATTGAAAATTGCAAAGCCTGACCATGGAAGCGATTTGGAATCGAACTGAATTTTCCATTTTTTGATCAATAAATTAACTATTAGGTTATAAGCTTCTTTGATCACGTGACAATGCGTTTTTCATACCAGTTTGACTAGTTTTTCTTCTCTCGCGTCAAAAAATCGGTTTATTTTCTGAAAAATCTATTGCATTTGGAAAAAAGAAGAAAAACGGGAAAATGAGAGAGATTCGATAGTTTTTGAATAATACCTGCTAGTTTCATGCATTTCTGAGCAAAAATAAATTAAAATTTATGTCACAAAGTTGCTCTTTTTTATTTAAGAACAGCCTTAATTAAATTTCAAAATCGGACTTGTTAGTGCGTGTACTCTCACCATCTCCATTTCAGATTTACCAGCACTCATGATCTGGTCGAAAAAAATGACAATAATTGTGAAACTGTTTTGAGTTTTTCCGTACTTTAGGGAATGAAGAAACCTTATAAAAGAACGGTCTATATTTTCGTCACATGGATAATATCATGGCACCAAAAATTACAAGCACGCTAGATACCAACTACTCTATAGAAATGCTTCAGGTATGTGTATGGATTCTCGGGACAGATCGTAAACTTATCTTAGAAATCTACTTTCTGAAATGCTATTGCTTATCTTCCCCTGATTTGCTTGATGTCCAGTTTTTACTTTCCATTACTCACTGTTATATCTTTTCTCCTAGATCGTTCAGAATGTTCATACAGTTTGCGCTGTGAAAATGAAAGTTTAGATTGCTTTTTAAGCAGGGCCGAAAGTAAGGGGGGGGGGGGGGGAGGGAGGGGGCATGTGCCCAGAAAGCCAATCAACAGGGTGGGTACAGATTCTGTAAATCAGGGAAGTTTATCAATCTGGAAAAATCAGGGAACTTTATAAAAAATGCTCAAAAATCAGGGAATTTTTTCTCTCTGCGAAAATATTTCTGTTTTCACCTTACCAACAACATTGATTCATTGCCAAACAGACTACATTTAAACCATTAATAAGATGTGATAGACACATAAAGCTGCATTGCAGCCAAGCGATATCTGTCTGTATGGAAAGCTAAATTGTCCCATAAACCCACATTTTCAAAAGTTAGTTCATTCGTGATCTTTTGACGAAATTCGTCAATTTCAGCAATTTTTTGACGAAATTTGCACATTTTTCGCTATTTCTTGATGAAATGTACATTTTCCGTGAGTTCTTAACAAAATTTGCAAGTTTTTAACTATTTTTTGATGAAATCTGCACGTTTTTACAAAATTTATGCATTTTTCGCGATTTCTTGACAAATTCGGACATTTTCCACAATCATTTGATGAAATTTGCATGTTTTTTGCAATTTTTTGATAAAAATTTCTACTTTTTTTATTTTTATCATTTTTTAATATGCATTTTGTGTGTTTTTCGCTATCTTTTAAATGAAATTTGCATGATTTTTGCGATTTTTTAGATGAACTTTGTGTGTATTTTCGCAATCTTTTGATGAAATTTGCGCATTTTTCGCGATCTTTTGATTAAATTTGTATTTTTTTAGACAAGCTTATGATGAAATTTCCATTTTTTATGCAATTTATAGGACTAAATTTTGTATTTATACGCGATCTTTTAACTAAGTTAGTGCTTTTTTTTCTTTTTTTTTTCTCCTCAAAACTGACGAAGTGAGCATTTATTCATATGATGTTATGACAAAATTTCGTGTTTTCTGTAATCTTATGTTGAAATTCGCGTTATTTCAAGTGATCATTTGATCCTTAGTGATTTTAGTTATCTGATGTCCGTAACATTGTAACTATTGTTGCATATCTGTAATAATTACGGATAAATCATAATACTTGGCACCTCTGCTAATTAAATACTGTGCAATTTTTGTTTTTCCTCCCAACAGAGATATATTTGCAAGCTGGATAAGTGTTATACGAGAAAGTAGCATACGTTAAAAAAAATACCGTATTTGTTCTTTAATAATAAAAATTAGGGAAATCTGATATAGATAATCAGGGAAAAATCAGGGAACTTTTTTTCATCATTTCTGTAGCCACCCTGATGAAGATTTTGTTTATTGGTTTTTCTCATGTATGTCTATGTTTAGTATGGTATTGTTAAAATCGTTCTGTTTGAGATATGTTAAAGCATCGAGGAATCTAATATTAATATGGAAAAGAAAAGAAATTACTGCTAAAAAATCCTGTATAAAGCTGATTTTTTTTTTCTTCTTAATTTTGATTTTAAGTAATCTATATTTGACAAAGTAGATTACGTAGTTCAGTATTAAATATTTCAAATTCTAATTGGTTATTAGAAAATTACTAAAATTCTGTTTGTATTTACTTTATTAAAAATACCAATTATAGGCATTAATTTTAGATCCTTTTAAAAAAGTCTCGAAAATAATTTTATATATCACATAATATAATTGTCAATATCACAATAAAAGTTTATATAATCTAAAATTTTAAAAAACTGATAACGTTTTCATCCCATCCAGGACATCTTCAGTCAGCGTACGTGGAAGTCATTTCCTTTTGAGCTTTATATATCGTTAAGCTCAAAAGGAAATGACTTCCACGTACGCTGACTGAAGATGTCCTGGATGGGATGAAAACGTTATCAGTTTTTTAAAATTTTAGATTATATAAACTTTTATTGTGATATTGACAATTATATTATGTGATATATAAAATTATTTTCGAGACTTTTTTAAAAGGATCTAAAATTAATGCCTATAATTGGTATTTTTAATAAAGTAAATTATATGAAGGCATTATACTTGTTATTGTAGTTACCTACAATTTCCTGAATATTCTGTTTGTAAATATATCTTGCGGAGAAAGGGGGCTGGGGCAAAATCCATGTTTGCCCCTGATGCAAAAAAAGCTAGTTTGTGCTGGGTAACCCGATTCTACCCGATCGGTTGATGCTTTTTTTTTTTTTTTTTTTCCCTCTCTGGTTGGGATTTGATTTTTGCGATTCGAGTTCGGGTTTACCCGCTTTTTCAAGAAAGTCTATATTTTTTAAATGGAAAGAAAACTATATATGTGATAAATAGGGGCATATGTGAACCGTTTATATAAATAAAGCTTTTTCTCATAACTGAGTCAATTTCTACAATTAAAACTATTCATTATAGTAAACATAAACAGTATCTCTTTTTATGCATGGTATTTTTTTTAATCACCTTTACAGTTCTTTTTATTTATTTTTAAATGTTTTTATAAATTAAAAAAATTGTCGGAATGTGCCCCGAAGGTGAAAAATAGCCTTTGACATGCTTTTTATCATGTTCTTCATTTGTCATCATAATCAGTAGTTATATTATGTTTTAAATTACCCATAATATATATATATCTTGAGGGGGGAGATTTAGATGATTAAATATTGTTTCAGAAAAATAAAAAAGTAAATTTGAAAAAAAATAAAAAAAAATAATGCTTTTAAATTTTGCTCAGCGGTTTTTGTTTGGGAGATATTTTAGGGAGGGAGCATTTAGATAATATTTATCGGAAATCTGTCTAAATATAAATATTTCTCAACCCCTGTGTTTTCCTTTCTTTAAAAAAAAATCCCGATTGTATGCCAAAAAAAGAAAAGAAAGAAAAAGAAAAAAAAACTCTTTTTGCTTTTGAAAGAGTGTGTGTGTGTGTGTGTGTGGGGGGGGTTATAATCGGGATTTTAAACGGTAGTTATCAGCTTAAAATTTTACTTTCGTAAAATATTACTGAGATCTATCGCCATTCAAGGCATTTAAAGTTGGAAGTAAGCCATCATTACAAGTTTCAAATACATAAAATAGGAAAATTCGCAAAGTTGTTTAACATAATACTTTTTGCATTAACAACGCAAAAGAAAAACTTGTTGTAAACCGTTATAGCTATTGCATAACAGATACTGCATTTTAGGAAAATTATTTAAATCACAATTGAATGTAAACGAGCTTGTTGCCCTTTATGCGCTCGCTGACAGATGTGTTTACGGAAATTTCAACAGAAAATCAACTTTGTATGACGGAAATGTCTTCTAGTTCAGGAAAATTGTAGATATTGGAGCTGACAATATATTTCATGAAATTAACTGAAAAGAACAGAATGATTATTGGGCCACCTATGAACTGTTCATATTTGTCCCAACTAGCCTATTCACAAATGCCCCATATGACTGCTAGAGTTAAATATACAAATCCTTAACATTTATCAATTTTAAAAAGAAAAAAAACTTTATCAAAAATTATTTATTAGTATAGTATTCATAGTATATGTTAAAATATTAAAATTCAAATAAATGAATAAATAAATAATGTTATTTGCTTATAAAGTTGGAAATGAGATTTTAATTTTAAGATCTATAAACAGTGTTTTGGCTACTGAGGATAAACAAAATGTCAAAGAACTACAAAATATTTTTACATATGTCTACAGATACTGCCATCATTGGTAATTTTTATCAAATAAATAATAAAAAAAAAATACACATAACTAGTGAAAAATTACGACATTCTCATCTGCCCCGTGTTCTCATGTGCCCCAATCTCCCCCATGTAATACTTTCTATCATTGTTGAAAAGTACTTATGAATTGGATTTGTCTATCGTACTCTAACTTGCGCACATAAACTCGTATTACAGAGCAATTGATATAGGGGCCATTCAAGAATGAATTACGTAAGCATATTTTTAGTCATTCTGTGCCCCTCTCCCCTTTCTTTTGTAGGGAAAAGTACGCAAATGCTAGATATCCCCCCGCTTTCTCCCTCTTGTCAACAAAGATAAGCAGACGTTGAACCCTCTTTCCAACAACAACAAACCTTAAACAACAGAAAAAAAAAAATATATATATATATATATATATATATATATATATATATATATATATATATATATGAAATACAACAGGCTTGAACTTATTTAGGAACATAACTAAAAATTAAAAAAAAAATCATAGGAATATTATGTGTTTCGATGGTATTTACATTTCTAGTCTGGTGTCCAAGATTTTTGAGCCCATGTTTCTGCATTGTTATTAAGTTTCTACTATTATTACGTTTTGAATGTAGTGATGGGCTGGAATGGTCTCCGTTTTCAGTCCTTGTTTACTTCATATATATGTTTTCTCAAGTCGTTCAACACTTCTTGAACGCTCATATAAATCATGCTCTTTTGCTTTTTGTTGTTAACCCTCAACTGTTGCTAGCGGTCTCACAGACCGCTGAGTTTTTCAAATTTTACAGTTTAACTTGTAATTTTTAGTTTAACTATAGATACTGGTTCATTTGGGGACTCATTATTACTTATAGAAATTTTTCAACAGCTGAATTTTATTTATAACAAATACTCTTGTATATAAAGTTTAATACATAAATAGCATTCTGAGAATTAATGTAATATTTTATTCATCTTTAGATTAAGCTGTCTAACAGACCGCTCACAGTAGTTATGTGACAATTTTTGTCACAGCAGTTAAGAATTAAACTACAGTTGCTTTGATGTCTCATGCTTACGTAAGAATTCTTGTAACCCCCCTCTCCCCTTTGTCAGCAAAAATAAGCAGACAATAGACCCTATCCTCCCCTTCTTGCTGCTTACGTAACACTTCAACGACCCTTAATGAGTAATCACCAAATGACTATTTTCCTTTTAGTTTACTTTGGAATTTCGCGATTGGTCGAGATAAAAAACCTGTATTTGTGAATGGTACCTTTAAATGAAAACCTCGATAAAAATATAAATAAACAACTCTAATTCCAAGTTTAAGATCTTCCGCTGTCCACATTTGACAGTGCGGAAATCCCCACACATGGCAAAGAATGCAAAAAGGGGTCATAAGTTGATCAGAAAAAATATCTTAACATTGAAATCACACATTAGGTAGTTAGAATTCTAAGGAGTCGCTTCACCTGTTTGCCTTGTATCTTCAACTATTTTTTTTTTTTTTTTTTCTTAGCTATAACCCTAAGATGACAACACGCTATCAGTTCATTTAGCACATGTCGTAACTCACACCAAACTAGGCTTGGACATAAAAAAGAAAAGTTGTCCGTCAAGTACGCCTTAACAAAACACTCTTCGTCTGTGTTTTATTTTTTTATATATATAGACGAGTTTTCAAAATGAAAATAACAAAGTTTTTAAAGTCTTTTAAGAAACGCTGAGTCAGAAAAAAAAAAAAAAAAAAAAAAAGGGAAGACTATTCTTTATTGGTTCAGATTAAAAATGATAATTGCGCGATAAGAGTTCAATCACATTTCAATTAAAGTAGAAGGGGGGGGGGGGGGGGAAGAGGAAAAATAAAACATTAACATAATCGAGAAAATGGCGTCAAAACAGTACGCAGAGTAGCTAAACTGAAAAGGGTCTCAGTAACTTATTTTTGGTTTATTCAGTGAATGTTAAAACGAAGCAAATATAATTAATTTAAAATAACAGCAAAAAAAAAAAAAAAAAAAAAAAAAAGTTTTTTTTTTTAAATATTTTTTTAATCAAAATTTTAACACTACTACTTTAATTTTGCAATCGATTGCTCCCATTGAGTCTCCATGGTTTGCTCCAGCGCTTGTTATGTAGTCATTGTTTAATAGTTAGATATTCAACTACTTTTACTCTGATTTTATGTATTGGAATTTGATGCTATTGGTTCAGAAAAATTTATTGCTTCAATAAAACACTAAAAAGCACTTCTTTCTCTTTGCTCTCAGCTAAAAAGTGATGAAAATCACATTTTAAATTTTGCAGCTTCCAGCCCTCCATGCTTTCATACTTTTGAGTGCAGAAAAGCACAATGTAAAACCTACGAGTCAACTGCTAAAATCGGGTTTTAGGTGTTTTCATCCAAGATATGACTTGCAGATCGATTGCGTTTAAATATGCGAATTGAGATTTAACTAATCCTAAATTTTCATCTGTAAACTCGATGAGGTGATTGCCTGTGCTGCCGCTTCCCGGTCTAATTCATATCAGTTTCAATATCTTTGAAATAGTGTAACATCGTTAAAATCCACCGCAAATAATCCCCTTTCCTCCTTATAGACAGTAATGTAACAGAATTAACACGGACAAATAGACAAAATGAATTTATAAATACTTTTCAATAAGTTGAAAAGTGTAAAATGCTGCCTTAATCCTCAAATTTCGAAAATTGTGTAATATAAATGTAACAATATCAGATAGTGGCAAGTTCTTTTTTAATCGATTTATCTTGATTTTATCATGGCAAAAAAAAAATGTTTAATCAAAATTTATCGAAATCTTCGGTTCAGAATGAATGATTTACTAGAATTTTTTTTTTTTTTTTTTTTTTTTGAAACCTAAAAGCACATATTAAATTCCTTCTTAGATTTTTTTTTTCTTTCAGTGGAAAAGGGGAGGGAGCATGGATGTTATAAAAATAAACATGCAAAGTAATATTTCCTCCCCTGTATATTGTAAATAATATGGGAAAATAGTGCAAGTATAGATAAGATCGATACATACTCCAGCATATGGCCATTAAGAACCGGACACATTCAATTTTAAACATAATTAAAAATATACTTGTCATATTCTTCTGAAAATTCAGGATATAAAGATTATGCTTGACCTCATGTTTATCAACATCCATCTGATAAAGAGGACAATTAGGAGGCCGAAAAGAAAGATGAAAGAGTAATAATAATATTTGGGATCACTCTGTACATTAAAATGTGCGAAATGATCTATCGCTGCAGAATACAAATATGTGGATGCTGTACACTATCTCCACTGATTTTTGAAAGAATAGCACGTATATTCATAAAAATTTAGCTTTTTCTTTTATTTTTTTTAAGTTTAAAAAACTCTTACATGTTTTTAGCTGATATCATGCAGGGTCTTCAATGAAATTTAACGTTAGTTTTAGAAAAATTGGAAAACCGTAGTAGAAATAATATAGTGCAATTGGAATATAAATATATTAATATTTTATGAAATATGAGTAATTGTATGAAATAATTTTTGTCTGCGCATGTTCGAACGATAACATTATTATTATTATTATTATTATTATTATTATTATTATTATTATTATTATTTTACATAATTTAATAGTTAACTCTATGGAACATCTTATAAAAAAAATCCGATCAAATATCTTAAAAATTCAGAAATATATTGTCGGTAGAAGTGAATTGTTTTTTAGATGTTCTCAAAAAACAGCTGAATTTTGCTAGAATTTTTAAAACTTTTTAAAGAAATATCTTCATGAATATAGTGTTATTTTTACAAAAATTGGTGGACATAATGTACAATAATCACATATTTGTCACCACATATTTATAGATCATTTCATGCATTTTAATGTACAGGGTAATTGACCCCAAACATTATTATTATTATTATTATTATTATTATTATTATTATTATTATTATTATTATTATTATTATTATTATTATTATTATTTGATTTTTTGTCGGCTCCCTAATTGCTCTCCCTTATCAAATGAATGTTGATAAATATGAAGTCATGCATAATCTTTATAATTCTGAAATTCCAGAAGAATCCAAGTATATTTTTAAATATTCGATAAAATATCTAAAGTTGAAAGTGTTCGGTCATTAATGGCCATATAGTGTATAAGGACTATAACTGTTTTTCCAGTTTGGAAAATTGTGCCATAGAAACGTGACAAAATCAGCTACCGACAACTTCCTTGTTTCTTTTTATTTTCTTTTTTGACCGATTAGATGCAATCATGTCAAAATTTCTGTAATAGAAACGTTTAATCAACTTTTAACGAAATCGTCTGCTCAATAGAAAACATGCTCAATGGTTTCCTACCAGAAGCTGGATTTTTTTGTGACACCTGAAAGCACAAATTAAATTTCTTTTTTCGTATAATGAAGCAATAAAAGACTCGCTCAATTCTTGCGAAACAACAGCCTGCAAAAAAAAATAAATAAACTAGCTACACCATGAGACAAAAAGAAGAGAAGAAAGAAAGAATCATAAATCCGAAGCAAAAAAAAAAAAAAAAAAACACCTGTTCGGGTTTGACCCTTGTGGTTGTGACATGAAGTTATAGAACGAACAACAGTCGAAACGATTGCTTTCATCAACGAGGTAAATTAAAGCGTGCAATCACGATGTTTCCCTGTTTGAGAAGCACGAAAAGCTGGGCAAATGTATCTCTTTAAAAAAAAGTCTAAAGAAAGAAAACAACAACCAATTAATTGCGATTTTCTCCATGTGATCAGGTCACACGCATCACTGTAGTTTTGTGAGAATTAGCATTAGCAACGTAAGATCTATTGGGTCTAACATCGTAGCTGAAATGTGAAATCTGTATCTTCAAGATAAGGAATTTGTCCATGTGTGAAAGACCTGATTAAAACATGGACTAATCGTGACCCTAAATTTCGTATGCAATTTTCGCAAAGCTGATGTTTTAAATTTGTTTTGACATTTTACGTATCCACTTTCTTCAACTGACGTATATCAAAATTTAACCACTTAAGAGTGTATTCGAAAAAACGCTTTTCCACCTTCAACAGCTCGAAATTTTTGGATACAATTTCAGACACATTTTTAAAAGAAGAAACATGAAACTTGCTGAGAGTATTTTTGAACTGATGTATAAGATGCCGTGTGATGTCATTTTACGCTCAATTCATTAGAATTTGATTTATAAACAATTATCTTCCCAGTATGACCCATTTTTTCGTTCACAGATCTTTCGTTTGGAAAACTTGGTTCAAAACGCCGTTTTTGATTGCTTTTTTTTTTTTGCAATATTTTCTGCATTTATCAAAGAATCGATAATCACGGCACCTTGCGTGCTTCCTAAATAAGACAATTTGTCAGTTTGATGCATATGAGAGCAAAAATGAATTAAAAAAATAAATCGGAAATAAGCAGCTTGAATCGAAATAGACCTTTAATCGTCTCGCCCGAAACATTCACGGGCTGCAAGCTTCACGGATTTTATTCAGAATTGTTTGATTCCCACCAGTTATATAAAATAATGTAACTGGTTTTATTCAGGTATCATTTTACTTGCCATTAAATACAGGGTTCCCAGCAAAACATGACGGGCAAATTCCCCGATTTTCCATGACCAAATCTCAAAAAATTCCATGATTTTCCCTGACCAAATTTTAAAAATGTCTTTAACCAAATGGGAATACAGTAAAATTTGCTACTTATTTTCCCAATCCTTTGTCAAAACTAATATTTTTTTCCCTTCGATTGTTCTCCAAACTTCTAGTTTTTTTTTTCTTTTGCGAATTTTGATGAATTTTAAGATTTTTTTTCCAGAGACTACTTGATGACTTTCGCATCATTTTTAATTTTTTCCCCAAGATTTTTCCATGACTTTTTAGAAAATCTTTGTAAATTCCCCGAATTTTCAGATATATTTTGAAGTTTCCATGACTTTCCCTGACTACTTTGAAATTCCATGACTTTCCAGATTTTCCCTGACTTTCCATGACGCTGGGAACCCTGAAATAAGATGAATATATATATTTTTTTAAAAAGGGTGGCAATCATGAATTTTAATTTTTAAACCGTAATTTAATGCTACCATTAAGGGGTTAAATTTTAAGGAGGTGGGGGATAAAATTAAAAACCAAAGATGTATTCATCTAAATATGTATTTATATTTTTACATATGAATTAAACTATAAATTCATTTTATTTACTTATTTTTTACCTTTGATATTCTTGCATATTAACGATTTTTAATGCACAACATCGATTAGTAATCACAGTGGTGACCATCCCCCCCCCCCAAACCCAATGACGCAAATTTCCCTCCAAAAAATCTTCATACTTTAAAATTCCCCCCTCCTCCCCTCTAAACAGAATATCAATTGTAAAATATATTCTACTTATAATCTATTGCACCTTCTAAAGATAGCGAGTTGGGCATAGCAGAATGAGTTCTTATTGCCCTTATCTAGACTTTAAAGAAAGAAAACATAGTAATATTTCTGGAAATTAAATGTTGCAAAAATTCAATAGTGATATTAAAAAAAATCATGACCTTCAAAATATAGCGAGTTGAGCATAGCAGAATGAGTTCTTTTGCCCTTATCTAGAATTTAAAGGAAGAAAACAGAGGAACATTTCTGGAAATTAAATGTTGAAAAAATTTAAAGGTGATATTAAAAAATCAAGATTTTTTTTTAACAGTAAAAAAAAGGAAATATTAATAATTTAAAAATCCCCCCCCCCAGATGTACTTTTTCCCAAATTCCCCCCCCCCCCCAAAAAAAAAAAACTAAATTGTATGACGCATCTTGCGTCACCAAACCCCTCTCTGGGTACCCCTGAGTAATCATGCATATCTTCATTTCTAATTATTGCAGAATTACTAACATTGCTCCTAGACCCTCACAACTTCAAAACAAGAAATTTTCTATCACTAACAATCACTGAAATATAGACTTCAATTTGAGACTTCAATCAATGAATTAATTTTTACGAAGTCTGTTATTAATGGAAGGTAACATGCACAACTTCTGTTAAGAATGCAACGAAGTTTAAATTATTTTACGATTTACTAAAACCTGAAGAAGACGGTGTCGCCAAGCTTGAGTGATAAATAGCCTGTTTGATAGCTCTGCCACTTTATGTTTAGTTTTGCATATTTATTTATGTGTTTTGAATTGTTGTTTTTATATTGCTGCAGGCAACAAATGTTTATCGTTAAGTCTCGTTTTAAAGGGCTAAAAGAAAATTAATTAAATAATATTGAAAAATCGATAAATGAATTTAAAAATTTCAAACAAATATTATTTGAAGGTGCAGTATTTGTTCTATTGACGTAATTTAAATTAAAATTATTCGATATTTAGAAGCGAAAACCTATGCAACCAAATCAAAAAGTATTGGCGCATACCTCGGTATCAGTATTGCATTGCTTTTGAACTTTTGTGAATTGCTTTTGCGTGTTTGTGTTTCATAATGCAGATGAAATACTTGAAAAACAATTTTTGTACATGAAATTGATAATTTTGTAATAGCTTTGATAATTCTGTATTAAGATTTAGGATGTTATTTTACTGTTCAATTAAAACATTAAATTCCGAAGAACACAATAAGATTCCAAATTTCTTTTTTTCTTTCTGTTTTCTTCGCTTTTCTTTCTGTTTAGGTGCGTTCGTAATTATGTAAATACGTAGCACCTATTGTTGTCGTTCAGTCCGTCAGTCTGTCCGTCTGTCTGTCTGTTCGTCTGTCTGTCCGTACGCATATAACAACGCAAAAACTACCCAAATGAATCGTTTGAAATTTAAAATACATAATTATTGCATAATTTTGTCATTTCAAATTTTATGAAAATCGGATGCATAGATCAATTACAGGGACAATCAAAAGGATTCCGCTACATTACGGTCAATGGGGAAAAAAGTTTCAAATGCATTTTAATCAATTGAAAATTTAAATACATAATTATTACATAATTTTGTCGAGTTATTTCAAATTTTATCAAAATCGGATGCATAGTTTAACTACAAGGACAATCAAAAGTGTTCCATTACATTACGGTTAATGAAGAAAAATGTTTCAAATGCATTTTAAGGGTGTTACACTCATTCGAACGTAATAAAATTGATATGATCTATAAAGTACATATTATAATATACATTTTGCATAATCTGTGGTGCAAAGAATATTTGTTATTGATTTACAAGGCCACACAAAAGTATTCCATTGCATAATGGTATAGGGAGAACATTGTTTGGTGCGCATTTTAATTATAATTATTTACAATTTTATGAGATTGATACATGAGAGTGATATTTTTAAAACTTCATTATCCTACAAACGCACCTCATTTGCTATGCTTCACGTTCAATTTCCATCTTGTTTCTTTTTAGAGTTTCGTTCATCTGACGAAACCCTATTTGTCTCTGTCCTCTGTCTGTCTCTCCGTCACAGAGTCCGTACACAAAAACTATACAAGTCAGAAACTTCATATTTTATATACTTGCAGCTGAATATATCGTGTCACACGACAAATAATAAAATTTTGAAAAAGTCTATTATTTAAATTAGATAAATTTTATCAGTGTCATCCGTTCATTTTTGCGATTTATATTTTAAAAGAGAACCTTAATTTGAACGTTTTGTATGTTGACATAATAGTTTGGAGATGAAATACAGTCGTCTCTCGTTAATTCGAACTCGTTGGGACCGCAAGAAATGTTCGAATTATGGAAAATATGAAAACAAAAAATGTTTTAAAGCAAAAGAAAGATAAGAAAGAGAAGAAATTAATGTTGTAGTACTTTTTTAATTTATTTCGGTTGTTATGATTAGAATATGACTTCATATTAAATTAAAAGATATAAATTCATAAACAAATTATGCTATTAGGAACAAACATAATGGATGAAGGAGTAGAAATGTCATTAATGGACAGACGGGGCATTAAGAAATCGGATATCAAGTGCATGGAATTATAAATATACTAGTTCAGAACAATTTTGACAAAAATGAAAAAAAAAAAAAAAAAAAACTATTTCAATGATATAAAGTTCATGAGAAAGCAAGGCAAAATAAAAAATCGGAATTCTCGTTAGTTCGAATTAAACGATGTCAAGAAAAAATGAGTTCGAATAAAAGAAAAAATTTAATGTTATTCTGCCATTGCAAATTTTGGGACCTCATGTTTAGTTCGAATTAAGCGAAGATTCGATTTATCCGATTTCGAATTAACGAGAGTCGACTGTATCTCGCTAGTAAACAGAAGATTCGTAGTTCAAGTCCCAGTACCGGAAGTTGAAATTTTCATATTACGATGGATTTAACTAAAAGAAATTTTGTATTTCTTGGCAATTTGAGGGTTTATATTATTTGAATTCCGTTCATCTGACATTTATGATATTTTTTGGAATTCAAATTTTCTGTCTATTTTAAAAACTATTGTGATTTATTAAAGATTAAACATTTTAAATTTCTTTTAACCATTTTTTTTTCATTTATAAAAATTTTAAATTTTATTTAGATTTCCGCTAAAAATTTTTAATTTCATATTTAAAAAAAAAATGGAATTTTGGATTTTATTTTAATATTTTGATTTGTACCTTTTTAATTTGATTTAAATAAATAACTTCCTTTAATAATTATTTTAAAATTAAATTTATGGGTGCTACCATCGATGCAAGTATTAAATAATTATAAATTAACAATTTAGATTTATTAATTAAAGGATAAGTTGTTCAGAAAAATATATTAAACGAAAACCTCTGTGCGATCGGCGATTGCACTTATCAACTATTTTTTTTTGAGTATCTGCGCATGTGTATAAATATGTGTTTATGTATGTAAATGAAAACATAGTTTTAGTATCTTCAAGACAAAATTTTATCAGTCGTGTTTTTAAAATTAATTAATCATGTTTGTTTTATGTAACTACTTATTAACTCAGGGAAAAAACTGGGAATTGAGAAAAAAAAAGGTGGAAATTTTTTTCAGCTGCACGATGGCGTCAAACTCTTATAATTTAAGTGTCATTTTAATAGCTACTTATACAAAATAAAATTTAACATGCTCGCATGATTGCAATTATTTTCAAAACATAGAAAATATTAAAACTTTTAATGGTGTAAATCGAAATATATCTGACCAAATTACGTGAAGTACAGTCTTTAATTTTCCAAAATAAATATTTTTCTGAATAATTTAGCTGCTGAATCCCCCCCCCCCTTTCCTTTTTTTCATAAAAAACAATCATCCTACTAAATTGATCTTTGTTTCAGAAATACATCTAGAAAAACAAGTTGGAAATTACACGTGAAGCGTAGCAAATGAGGTGCGTTCGTACGATAACGAAGTTTTAAAATATTTAGATCTTGCTGATATAGTAGAGCGTACTTTGGATACAGTATAGTGGTCGAAATCTTTGTGTTCCTGTATATATGCAGGGAGTAATTTTTATTATACTTCATTAGCATATATTTTATCAGTGTTCTCGCTGTCGCTCGCCATTGCGCCAAATTGCGACTAAATTATTCATTTGGCGAGTAAACAAGCGATTAGATTCGCCAAATCGCTAGTGCTCAATTTTTGCTTTTCTTTTTTTTTTTCATTTATGATACATATGCATTTATACATACTTTATACATACTTTTTAACGTATTTTTAGCGAATAGGTGAATTTAGATTAATAGCAATCATTGTGCAGTTATAAAAACTGAGGCTATTTTAGAACATACTGAAAAAAATGGGGATACTTTAAAGGATAAAAATAATTTTTTTAGTACTACACGGCGAATTTTTTTGGCTAACAGTTTTTTCATTTGGCGAATGTTTTTTATTTTTAATTAGCCAAATTACTAACGTTAGTCAAATGTCAGCGAGAACACTGTATCTTATTCATAAAATGTGAAGTAGTTTAATATAATAAAACACGCCCCAAATAATGTTTCCCCGTGTAACATTATTTAGTGGAATACATTTGTGTGGCCCTGTAATTTAATAATAAATATTCTTTGCATCACAAATTTTACAAAATGTATTTTTTAGTAGATATTTCATAGATTCATGTCAATTCTATTATGTTCAAATAAGTGTAACACCATTAAAATGCATTTGAAACTTTTTTTTCCCATTGATCGTAATGTAATGGAATATTTTGATTGTCCCTGTAATTGATCTATGCATCCGATTTTCATAACATTTAAAATGACACGACAAAATTATGTAATAAATATGCGTTTTAAATTTCAAACGATTAAAATGCATTTGAAACTTTTTTCCCCATTAACTGTAATGTAACGGAATCCTTTTGATTGTCCCTTTAATTGATATGTCCATCCGATTTTCATAAAATTTGAAATGACTCGACAAAATTATGTAATAATTATGTATTTTAAATTTCAAACAGTTCGGTTGGGTAGTTTTTTGCGTTGTTATATGCGGACGGACAGACAGACGGACGGACTGAGCGACAACAATAGGTGCTACGTATTTACATAATTACGAACGCACCTAAAAAGGTATCACAAAAGTTACCCAAAAGTGCTGCATAAATAGTACAAAATATTTTCTCCAAAAAGAAACTTCTTTTCACTTTAAGTATTTAAAGTCAAAAAAAAAAAAAAAAAAAAAAATATTATTGAAAAACACTTTGAACAACTTCATTTACACAGCTTTCAGATGCTTATATGATATAAGAACACTTTTCATTATATGTCTCTTTTACACAGCAATTCAAGAACAAACTCCAAGGGTTTGAGCAGACAATATCGCAGATTACTATGAACTGTTTCATGCCTGTAACAATTCAACAGCTCAGATGTTAAATTACTATATACAGTCGACTCTCATTAAGGGTATATTCGAAAAAACGCTTTTCCACCTTCAACAGCTCGAAATTTTCCGATACATTTTCAGGCACATTTTTAAAAGTAGAAACATGAAATTTGCTGAGGGGATTTTTGAAGGGACGTATAAGGTGCCGTGTGATGTCTTTTTACGCTCAATTCATTAGAATTTGAGTTATAAACAATTACCTTATCAGCATGACCCTTTTTTTCGTTTCCAGATATCCCGCTTGGGAAAAATCGGTTCGAAATGCCGTTTTTGATTGCTTTTTTTGCAATATTTTCTGCATTTAGCAAAGAATCGACAATCGCGGCACCTTGTGTACTTTCCAAATAAGATTTTGGGAGCAAAAATGAATTCAAAAATAAATCGGAAAATAAGCAGTTTGAATCGAAATACACCCTTAATTTGAAATCAGATAATTCGAATCTTCGCTTAATTCGAACTAAATATGAAGTCCCGAAATTTTCAATGGCAGAATATCGTTAAAAATTTTCATTAATTCGAACTCATTTTCTCTTGACATCGTTTAATTCGAACTAATGAGAATTCCGATTTTTCATTTTTCTTTTCTTTCTCGTGGATTTCAGATCATTTGAATAACTTTCTTTCTTTGATTTTTGTGAAAATTGTTTCGAACGAGTATACATATAATCCAATGCATTTGTTTTCCACTTTCTTAGTGCCCCGTCTGTCCATCAGTGACGCTTTACATTTTTCTTCCATTGTGCTTGTTTCTAATATTTTAATTAGTTTATATATTTATACATTCTAATTTTATATTAAGTGATATTCTAATGATAACAAACAAAATAAATCTTAAAAACACTATAACATTAATTCCTTTGTAATAGTACATATTAAGCATGTTTTCATTTCATATTTTCGATAATTCGAACATTTCTTGTGGTCCCGACGAGTTCGAATTAACGAGAGCCGACTGTATATATAAAACTAATATTTACAAAGATTTTACAGGAGATTGATATAGGAGGTAATTTGACAATAAGAGAATGAAATTCTAGCTGATAAAAGTGGTTCAAAATATGTTTTCTCAAAATGTTGATTGTGTCACTATATCTGCCTTTATTACCTAGGCCTTTCATTCATTAATAAGGCTAAATGCTATAAAAAATTAATAAGACTAAATGCTCAAAATTGTATAATCATTTGTACTCCAAAGAGAATAAGTGATCTGAAGGAGACCAGAAAGATTTGAAATGATGAGAAAATGTGTTTATTATTAATACATTTATAATGTTTGGAGCTCCGAAGAATGTCGAACGGTTGTTTTGATGGGAAAGTTTCCAAAAATACGACCGGACGAACCGTAAATACGTTGAAACGCGCAGATCGGGAACACGAACTCTTTTTTTCGTACGATATTAATTTTTGCTTTCTTCTATCTTTACAAGAAAAAAGTATTAGATGCGTGAAAATTTTCGAATTCCGGTTTTCGACGGATTTAGACGTTTTAAAGGTCAGAGATCCCCAAAAACATATTTTTATAAAATGTCTTTATGTGTACGGGACATAAATTTTGTGGGCGCTCTATCTCAAGAACTAATGCACAGAATTTCACAAAACCTTAGATTCAGTTGAATTTTGATATAAACTGGATTTGATTAGTTTTTAGTGTACATCGCCTCACAGGTGGTGGTGCTATGATACCTTTTTACACAAAAACTATACCTCAAGAACTAACGGACTGATTTTCATAAAACTTCAGATTCTGCGAGGCATTGATATAATATAGTTCTGATTACATTTTGGTGTAAATCGCACGATAGGTGGCGCTACTACGCGGTATTAATCCTGATTGTTACACTAACTCTATCTCAGGAACTAATGAACGATTTTTTATCAAACTTCAAATTCAGTCCGTCCCTGTATAAATTAGTATTCTTTAGTTTTTAGAGTAAATCGTTCAACAGGTGGCGCTTCTGTCCAATTTTTTTACGATTTCTGCGATAATTCTATCTCAAATACTAATACATGGTTTTCATCAAATCTCAGACTCAGTTAGAACTTGACGTAAGTTGTTGCAGATTAGATTTTGGTGTAAATTACCTAACCGGTAACACTGCTATTTTTCATTTTTATGAAATTTTCCTTTTTTTTGTGTGTGTGTGTGTGGGGGGGGGGGATAACATTTTCATATTTTAATTTCAATGAAACATAAATAAACACACGCACACAAATAAATACTAGTCTAAATTAATTACAAGTTTCTTAATCCTCCATCAAATTTTAAATAATTTTCATCATTTAATACCTTTTTAGTGTCCTTTTCATAAAAATAATAGTTCTATTGCAGAAATAGCCTTACTCCCTCACATCTTTAAAAAAAAAAAAAAGAATTTAAATTTAACATTTTTTTTTTCTGAGCTAATAAGTTAATAATGTTTTTTGTTCATAAATTGCAATAATGAAGATCTAACATTGTTAAGTGTTTTTTTAATATTCTTACCCCTACCCCCCCCCCCTTCTCTCTCGAAAAACGTGTGGAAAGAAAAACAAGAATTAATAATAATTGCCCCTCTGAACTGCTTATCATAACCTCAAAAATTAGAGAGGGAGAGAGGAACGGACATTAATTTTGTTGCAGTAGGAGTGATGTAAAGAAGAAAACGGATTTACAGGCCGGAAGAATTACGAAGCAGGGAAGAGATGGAACGAGCACAATCACATGAGTCAGTAGTGTCCAATAAATCTTGTTACTTGTTATGTCACTTTATTAGGAGTCTCAAAACGCTTACTTAAACTTTGACAAGCTAATTAAAAAAATAGTATTTTTTAGTTTAATTATTTTTAATTATTTTATTATAATTGTTTTCAATGTTGCGAGTTTTTTTTTTTTTTTTTTTTTTTTTTTTTTTTTTTTTTTTTTTTTTCAGTCGAAATATCCAATAAAATTTTCGAAGAAATAATCATTGTTTTATGATGTTACATTAAGAAATATCAGTCATTAAATAAAGCGAAGATAACTATTTGGAAATTATGGTAGGTATTTTTGAAAAAAAAAATGCATTAAATTGTCCTCCCATTTGAAAAATTTTCTTCTGTAGAGAAAAAGCGATCGTTATAATAACTGTTTTCTATATTACTGTTTTTTTTTTTTTTTCGGTTTAGAGGAGACAGGACAAACATTTTTATGTTATTAATTTCAATAAAGCATAAATATATATGTTGCAGCCAATACCCGAAATTGACCAATTCTAGAACTGGCCGGCCAATTCCCGAATTGGCCAGCAACGTTAAAAAATGATTGGCCGATTCGCGAACTGGCCAGATGCGATTGGCCAATTCGCGAAATAGATATAAGCACTCGGCTTAATCCTTTCTAACATAGTTGAGAGTGTCTATGAATTCAAATAGTCTAGACGTCGGCCTGTCCGTGATCTAACTCGAATAAAGTTTCCGGTTAACTTGTAATTGTCATCATATTTGGTTTATCAATTAATTTCGATATTAAAAGGGAATTGCGTACTTTTTTTTGGTTAATTTAGTTGGGTACACAAAAATATTTCGTTTCAATATAATCGATGGGAATCTTTTTTACTGTACATTTTAATGTTACATTATCTTAATTACAAAAAAAAAAAAAAAAAAAAAAAAAAAAAAATGGTACCTATTCATCACAGTTCGGATGTTGGTCAAGGCTTCCTGGCCAGTTCGCGAATTAGCCGGCCAAAACCCGAAATACGTTATTCATTTCATGTATTTCGGGTTTTGGCCAGGAAGCTTGGTCAGTTCGGGTATTGGCCGGCCAGTTCTAGAATTGGCCAGGCTCCGGGTATTGGCCACAACATATATATACACACAGAGAAAAAAAATTACTAGTCTAAATTAATTACAAGCTTCTTAATCCTCCATCAAAATTTAGCCAATTTTCACCATTTAATACATTTGTAGTGTTTTTTCGTAAAAATAAAAGTTCTATTTCAAAAATAGCTCTATTTCCTCACATCCTTCAGATAAAAGAAAAAAAAAATTCTTAACGCTTTTTTTTTACGCTTTAAAACTTAACATTTTCCTTCTGAGTTAGTAAGTTAATAATATTTTCTGTTCACAAATTGCAATAATCAAGATCTAAAATTGTACATTTGTAGTGTTTTTTCGTAAAAATAAAAGTTCTATTTCAAAAGTAGCTCTATTTCCTCACATCCTTCAGATAAAATAAAAAAAAATTCTTAACGCTTTTTTTTTACGCTTTAAAACTTAACATTTTCCTTCTGAGTTAGTAAGTTAATAATATTTTCTGTTCACAAATTGCAATAATCAAGATCTAAAATTGTTAAATCTGTTTTTTTTCCTTAATATTTTTATCCCCCTCTCCCTCCCGAAAAAACCTGTGAAAAGAAAAACAAAAATCGATAATAATTCCCCCTCTGAACTGATTATTATAGCCTCAAAAATTAGAGAAAGAGAGAGGGGAACGAATATTAGTTTTGTTGCAGTAAAAATGTTGTAAAGAAGAAAACGCATTTACAGGCAGGAAGAATTACGAAGAAGGGAAGAGATGGAACGAGTACAATCACATGAATCAGTATCATCACCACAGGAATGTAGTGAAATTAAGTCCAATAAATCTTGCTACTCGTTATTTCAATTTATAGAAGATTCAAAACGCTTACTTAAACTTCGATATGCTATTTAAAACAAGTTGGAAATTGCACGTGAAGCGTAGCAAATGAGGTGCGTTCGTACGATAACGAAGTTTTAAAAATATTATTCTCATATATCAATCTTATCAAATTGTAAATAGTTATTTACGATTAAAATGCGCACTAAACAATGTTCTCCCTATACAACTATGTAATGGAATACTTTTGTGTGACCTTGTAAATCAATAACAAATATTCTTTGCACCACAAATTATGTAAAATGTATATTATAATATGTACTTTATAATTGCATATAAATTTTATTAAGTTAGGCTGAGTGTAACACCATTAAAATGCATTTGAAACATTTTTCCCCATTGACCGTAATGTAACGGAATACTTTTGATCGCCCCTGTAATTGATCTATGCATCCGATTTTCAAAAAATTTGAAATGACTCGGCAAAATTATGTAATAATTATGTATTTTAAATTTCAAACGATTCGGTTGGGTAGTTTTTGCGTTGTTACATGCGGACAGACAGACGGACTGAACGACCACTAAGTGCTACGTATTTACATAATTACGAACTCACCTAAAAAGGGGGCATATTTTATTAAAATTATTTTCAATGTTGCGAGTTTTATTATTATTATTTTTTTTCATTCGAAATATCCAATAGAATTTTCGAAGAATAATCTTTGTTTTATGTTATCACGTTATGTAATGTCTGTCTTTGAGGGGGGTGGGGGCGGGAGGTGAGAATATTGAAAAAACACTTAACAATGTTTGACTTTTATTAATGTAATTTATGAACAGAAAATATCATTAACTTACTAGCTCAGAAGGGAAATGTTATATTTAAAAGAGTAGATTTTTTTTCTTTTAAAGATCGGTAGATGTGGGGCTATTTTTGTAATAGAGCTATTATTTTTTATGAAAAAACACCACAAAAGCATTAAATGATGAAAATTGGCTAAATTTTGATGGTGGATTAAGAAGCTTGTAATTAAATCTATTTGAAAGTTGTGGTAGATATTTTTGAAAAAAAAAATGTGCTAAATTGTTTTCCCATTTGGAAAACCTTCTCCTGTAGAGCGAAGGAGATTGTTATAACAACTGTTTTTTATATTAAATTTTCTTTTGGGGTTTGGAGGGGGTAAGGCAAATATTTTTATGTTATAATTTCAATAAAACATAAATAAATAAACACACATAAAAGAAGAAATACTAGTCTAAATTAATTATAAACTTCTTAACCCACCATCAAAATTTAGCCAATTTTCATCATTTAATGCCTTTTTGGTGTCTTTTGATAAAAATAATAGATCTATTACAAAAATAGCCGTAGTTTCTCCAATCATAAAAAAACCTCTTTACGTTTTTTTAAAGCTTCTAAACTTCATATTTCCAATCTGAGCTAGTAAGTTGAGTATTTTCTGTTCATAAATTGCAGTAATCAAGATACAACATTGTTAAGTGGTTTTTCTTCTTTTTCTTTTTTAGTATTCTTACCCGCTTCCCCCTCTCCCTCGAAAAACGTGTGGGAAGAAGAACAAGAATTATAATAATTCCCCCTCTGAAGTGCTTATCATAGCCTCAAAAATGTGTGTGTGTGAGAGAGAGAGAGAGAGAGAGAGAGAAACGGACATTAGCTTTGTTGCAGCAGGAATGATGTAAAGAAGAAAACGGATTTACAGGCAAGAAGAATTACGAAGCATTCGAAGAGATGGAACGGGTAGCATTTTCAGAAAGAATCACGTTTTGAGCACCTTATCGCCAGAACAACGATTGGCGCGGAGATGAAGTCAATGCTACGCACCCTTTCTTGTTTGTGACGTCAAACGCCTAGCGAATAGCAACCCTTCCTTCTGCAAAGAGATCGCGCTTATTGTTCATTTGTTTTTCCGTAAATGTTATCAAGCAGCAAAGAGGAAATGTTATTCACCGTTGTTTACGATTAAAACATAGTTTAAAACAATGAGCTTTTTCAGATTAAAATGCTTTGAATTTCACAGAACATCTAAACATAGTTTTTTTTTTTTCCTCAATTCAAAAATATTATTTCCTTAACTCGCTATGTTCGAAGAAATTGAGAAGTTAATTAAAAACAGTAGTAAAGATTAGCTTGTAATAAATATAATTTTATTAATCATATGTTTTATGACACATTTGAACTTAGTTTATTTTGTGTTTGGCGATTCAGCTAGCTGAACATTCTCGCTTTCGCCAACTCGCCAAGGCTGGTGCTCAAAACGTGATTCTTTCTGAAAATGCGAACGGGTACGGTCACATGAATCAGTATCAACACAATGGGAATACGTTGGTGAAATTGAGTCCAATACATCTTGCTACTAGTTATGTCACTCTATAGAAAAATCAAAACGTTTACTTAAACTTCGACATGCATTTAAAAAATATATATATACTATTTTTTATTATATCTATTTTCAATGTTGCAAGTTTTTTTTTTTTTTTTTTTTTTTTTTTTTTTTCATTTGAAATGTCCAATAGAATTTTCGAAGAAATAATCTTTGTTTTATGATATTATGTTCTAATAAAATTTTTATGTTATTAATTTCAATGAAACATAAATAAATATACACACATAAAAAAAGAAATACTAGTCTAAATTTATTACAAGCTTCTTAATCCTCCATCAAAATTTAGCCAATTTTTATCATTTAATGGCTTTGTGGTGTATTTTTATAAAAATAATAGTTCTACTACAAAAACAGTCTTGCTTCTTTCCATCCTTAAAAAGAAAGAAAAAAAACCCGACCTATACGCTTTTTTTTTTTTTTTTTTTTTTTTTTTTTTTTTTTTTTTTTTGCGCTTTTAAACTTAACATCTCTCTTCTGAGCTAGTAAGTTAATAATATTTTTTGTTCATAAATTGCAATAGTAAAGATCTAACATTGTTAAGTGTTTTTTTTAATATTCTTATCCCCCCCTCCCCTTCTCTCCCGAAAAACGTGTGGAAAGAAAAACAAGAATTAATTCCCTCTCTGAAGTGATTATCATAGCCTCAAAGGAACGGACATTAGTTTTTCCTGCAGTAGAAATGATGTAAAGAAGAAAACGGATTTAAAGGCAGGAAGAATTACGAAGCAGAAGAAGAAATGGAACGAGTATGGTCACATGAATAAGTGTCACAACAACTGTCTTCTATATTGAAAATGAATTATGTCCATACTTTTAAATGTCGTAATTATAACGCAAACAAACAAACAAACAAACAAACAAACTAACAAAAAAGACCTTAATGAAAATTATAATGCCCTTAAGATAACAAAAAAGACTTTAAACCTTTTTTTTTTTTTTTTTTTTTTTTTGCGTCTTGTAACTTCTTAACATTTTCCTTCTAATCTACTAAGTAAATAATACTTTCTCGTTATAAATCACAATAATCAAGACAAACAGTATGGAGTGCTATTTTTTTTTAATATTCTTTTTTTTTATTTTCTCGAATTATTATTGTTATTTAATAATGTGTATAAAGGAAAAATAGGAATTGATACTATCTTCCCTCATTTTCACTTTGAAATGATTATCATAGCTTCAAAAATGAGAGAGAGGGAGGAACGGACATTAGTTTTGTTGCAGTAGAAATAATGTAAAGAACAAAAAACGGATTTGCAGGCAGGAAGAATTACGAAGGAAGGAGGAGATGGAATGAGTACGGTCACATGAATCAGTATCATCACCACGGGAGAATAGTAAAATCGAGCCCAATAAATCTTGTTACTGATTATGTCAATTTATAGGAAGCTCAAAGAGTTTGCTTAATGTTTACCATGTTATTAAAAGAAAAAAAAATGACAAACTTTAATTACGATTACTTTCAATGTTGTAAAAGCTCTTTATTTCATTTCATTTTATTTTATTTTATTTTATTTTTTAAGTTGAAATACCTACGAGAATTTTCAGAACGTAAACTTTTTTATTTAATCACGTAATATCTGTCAATAAGGTGAAGATACCTATTAGGAAATTCTGGTAAATATTTTGAATGAAAAAAAAATAGTGCTAAATTGGAAAGAAAAGTGACACCCCGTTTGAGCAACTTTCTGTGGATTGGAGAAGGTCGTTATAATAGCCGCCGACTACATTAAAACAAATCATGGCTATATTTTCAATTGTAACTGAATTGAACAAAAACAATATATATACTTAATAAAAGAATTGGTTCGCTTAAAAAAATAGGTAAAAAAATAGAAAACGAACTTTAAGCATTTTTTTATTCTTCGAATTTCTTAACATTTTCCTCTTAAACTACTAAGTTAATTAAACTTTCGGATTATAAATCACAATAATGACGGTAATCAGCATGAAGTGCTTTTATATATTATTTTTCCCTCAAAGTATTATTATTATTTAATAATGTCCGTTAAAAAAAAAAAAAAAAGTTGAAAATTGCACATGAAGTGTGGCAAATGAGGTGCGTTCGTACGATAACGAAATTTTAAAAATATCACTCTCATATATCAATCTCATAAAACTGTAAATAGTTAATTACAATTAAAATGCGCACCAAACAATATTCTCCCTGTACCATTATGTAATGGAATACATTTGTGTGGCCTTGTAAATCAATAAAAAATGTTCTTTGCATCACAGATTATGTAAAATGTACATTGTAACATGTGCTTTATAGATGCAGATCAATTTTATTATGTTCGAATGAGTGTAACACCATTAACCCTTTCAGGGGCGGTGTTTGCAATCTGCAAACACTTAATATTACTGTTCCAATTTAGAACTGGCACCAGTAAAATTTTAGTACAATTTCGATTTTATAATATGCGCGAAAAACAGCTCCTGATTATTTTCAAATAGATCTGTTCTTAAATTGTGGTGTGAATCAATTATTTGAACATTTTCGGAGCAGAAATACCTTGCCCCTAAAAGGGTTAAAAAGCATTTGAAACATTTTTCCCCCATTGACCGTAATGAAACAGAATACTTTTGATTGTCCCTGTAATTGATGTATGCATCCGATTTTCAGAAATATTTGAAATGACTCGACAAAATTATGTAATAATTATATATTTTAAATTTCAAACGATTCGAAAGGGTAGTTTTTGAGTTGTTATATGCGGACGGACGGTCTGAACGACAATAATAGGTGCTACGTATTTACATAATTACGAACGCACCTAAAAATATACAATTTCCCCCTTGAATTATTTTTTTTTACAATGTCTGTAAAATAAAAGTACGAATTGATAACATTTTCCCCATTTTCACTGTGAAGTGATTATTATCTTCGCGAAAATTAGACAGAACAAGTTGGAAATTGCACGTGAAGCGTAGCAAATGAGGTGCATTCGTACGATAACGAAGTTTTAAAATATTCAGATATTGCTGATATAGTAGAGCGTACTTTGGATACAGTATAGTGGTCGAAATCTTTGTGTTCCTGTAAATATGCAGATAGTAATTTTTATTATACTTCATTAACGTATATCTTATTCATAAAATGTAAAGTAGTTTAATATATTTAAAACACGCCCCAAACAATGTTTCCCCGTATAACATTATTTAGTGGAATACATTTGTGTGGCCCTGTAATTTAATAATAAATATTCTTTGCATCACAGATTTTACAAAATGTATTTTTTAGTACATATTTCATAGATTCATGTCAATTCTATTATGTTCAAATGAGTGCAACACCATTAAAATGCATTTGAAACTGTTTTTCCCATTGATCGTAATGTAACGGAATACTTTGATTGTCCCTGTAATTGATCTATCCATCCGATTTTCATAAAATTTGAAATGATTCGACAAAATTATGTAAAAATTATACGTTTTAAATTTAAAACGATTAAAATGCATTTGAGACTTTTTTCCCCATTGACCGTAATGTAACAGAATCCTTTTGATTGTCCTGTAATTGATCTATGCATCCGATTTTCATAAAATTTGAAATGACTCGACAAAATTATGTAATAATTATGTATTTGAAATTTCAAACGATTCGGTTGGGTAATTTTTGCGCTGTTACTTGCGGACAGACAGACGGACGGACAGACGGACATACTGAGCGACAACAATAGGTGCTACGTATTTACATAATTACGAACGCACCTAGAAACGGACATTAGTTTTCCTGAAACAGCAGTGTTGTAAAGAAGAAAACGGATTTACAGGTAGAAAGAAATACAAAGCAAGGAAGCGAACTTTAGTCCGTTCAACAACGCAAAGTTTTGTGACATATTCACGGAGAATGCATGAAATTTTCCACAATTGCAATTAAAGTTATGAAGAGTCGAATAGCGTTTTAAACTTTTTAATAAATGTATTATTACACATCAAATTATAATCAAATGATGACTCTTTTCTTTCTTGGAAGTAACGTCTCGAAAATATGTTCAATTTTGATAGCAATTTCTGACACGTCCTTTGCCATCATAAAAAAATAACAAACATTGTTTTATTTCTTGGTTTCTGAATCAGAATATCATCTGCAAAATTTATGTATTTAAGAACAATAACTGACCAAAAGATATTTTTTTTACAAAAATTATTATACTCTAATTTTTTATTTATATTTCTTACTTTTTATAGTTTTAGATATTTTGTTGATGCAATTTTACAGCCAGTTGGCAAATTTTGTACAGCATGGTCAGAATGGTTTGTCTCATAATGAACTCTAGTGCTGTTGTAATTTCTATATAGGTGTAAAGGTTATTTATCGATTGATCACGAGTGACTTGCTTAAGGGTGTATTCGAAAAAAACATTTTTCCTAACTCAGAAGCTTCGAAATTTTCTGATAAATTTTCAGATTTATTTTTAAAAGTAGAAACATGAAATTTGTTGGGGTGATTTTTGAAGAGATATATAAGATGACCATGTGATTTCATTTTTCACTCAATTCATTAGAATTTGATTTATGAACAATTACTTTTTCAGTTTAACCATGTTTTTTCGTTCCCTGGTCTCCCGCTTCGGAAAATTCGGTTTAAAGTGCCAACTTTGAAAGAATTTTTTTGCAATATTTTTTGCATTTATCAAAAAACCAACAAGCACGGCACATGGTGTAGTTTCTAAATAAGAGAATTTACCAGTTTGATACGTCTGGGAGCAAAAATGAATTTTAAAATAAATCAGAAAATAAGCAGTTTGTTTCGGAATACACCCTTAAGAAAAAATGCCTTAATATTAAATTTTTAATTTATAGTTACGTTTTAAAAATATTAAAATATTCTATTCCATGAGAAACATACACGTTATGGAAAGAATTTCTTAAATTTTAATCTATCAGGAAGTGAGTTAAAAACTGTTCATGAAATTCTATCTTTACATATAAAAAGCAGATTGAGTTAAATAAAAAGGTGTAAAAACGACTCTGTGACTGTCAAAATAGAAATTAGCTGGATCGATCGAAACCGAAACCGAATTTCGGTAACTTTCCTATTTTCGGGCGATTACATTTTTTTTCAAGTAATTAATACATACATAAATATACATAGCTATTAAATAATCATACATGTTTACTAAATATTCATAAATATTAATTAATTATACGTCTGTTTTCAGATAGCCTTCTGTTTTCATATAAAATAAAATGTAATCAATTCACCATTGGTTTTTTTTTAATGAAACGAATTTCATCTAATTAAAAAATGTTTTATGTGTATATACCTCGATTTATCTTTTATAATGTTTTTTGGTAAATGATCATCTGTTATGCTAAAACTTTCACAAAAAGCAATCGAATCATTTCTACGGTTTCAAACTCAACATTTTCTATGACTATTAAGTCTTTCGGTCCAACCGAATTATCAATAAAACTCTAATTTCGATCCGAAAACGAAAACGAAACGAAATTTTCTGTCGATCTCTATTAGCCACTTTTATTTAAAAAATATTTTCTGTCCACAACAGCAATAATCAAGATCTAACACTATGACGTGCTAATATCTGAATCCTCTTCGAATGACAAACAAGTGGTAAGAAAAACAGGGATTAATAATATTTTTTCCTCTTTTCAACTCTGAAGCGATTGTCATCCCCTCTAATATTAGAAAACGGACACTAGTTTTTCTTGCAGCAGCGGGGCTGTAAAGAAGAAAACGGATTTACAGGCAGGATGAAAACTGCAAAGCAGGGTAAGAGACTAAAGAGACTGAATGAATAAAGTATACAGTGGCGCCAACTTTTGAAAAATATTGGGTGGGCTCAAAGATATTTTGGTATAATGGTACAACCAGTTTGTTTTTCTGCGAAAGGTAGGCAGCTAGATAAAGATGAGACTTTTAAGTCAAGCTATCAAGTTTTAAGAAATTTGCAATTTTATGACACTATATTATCATGCGTTTTTCCTTATAAAGACAATGATATTTATTGCATAGCTGCCAACTTTTACGCATTTTTCCTACCACAAAAATTTTATAGCAAATATTGTCTTATTTAACCGTCGAAATCTTACGATTAAACAAATGGAAAATCTCTGTACAGTTTTAGTGGTAGCAAAAATGCGTAAAAGTTGGCAGCTATGTTATTGTAATGACATGATGCCATGAAATGACTACGAATCAAATTAGAAAAGTTTTAACAAGGAACAAAACATTTCAGTCATTTGGAATTTATGGGTGTCAGTCAAAGAATTAAAACACTTGGCCATTGTTAAAATAAATTTATACCAAAGGAGAAAAATGAGTAATAAAATTATAGTGAAATAAATAATTAGAACAATGAAAATTGGATATGTTTTGATTCAAAATTATTGGATGGGCTCGGGCTCCATAAGCCCATATAAGTTGGCGACACTGAAAGTATATATCAGTATAGTCAGTGCGGGAATCATGGGCACCGCAAAAAGAAATGCAGAGAGAAACAAGATTTTGGAAAAGATATGCCTGCGGTCCGAATCCCCGGTTCATATTTTTAAGGGTGTATTTCGATTCAAACTGCTTATTTTCCGATTTATTTTTGAAGTCACTTTTGCTCTCAAATACAACAAACTCGCAGACTCTCTTATTTATAAACTACTCAAGGTGCCGTAATCGTCAATTCTTTAATAAATGCAGAAAATATTGCAAAAAAAAGCAATCTAAAACGGCAATTTGAACCGATTTTTCCGTAGCGGAAGATCTGTGGACGAAAAAAAGGGTTATGCTGAGAAGGTAATTGTTTATAAATCAAATTCTAATGAATTGAGCGTAAAATGACATGACACGGCACTTTATACGTCTCTTCAAAAATCCCCTCAGCAAGTTTCATGTTTCTACTTTTAAAAATATGTCTGAAATTGTATCGGAAAGTTTCGAGCTGTTGAAGGTGGAAAAGCGTTTTTTCGAATACACCCTTAAGCGCGTTCGTAATTATATAAATTCTTAGCACCTATAGTTGCCGTATGGTCTGTCCGTCTATATATCTGTGACTTCCGGTAATAACCAGGTAAGGTACATTTTTGAAAAAATTGAGATAATTAGGGAAAATGTAACTTTAAAACAGTACATTCATCAACCATAGTACTGAAGAATGAAAATCGAATACTTCCCATCATAGGGAAACTATAAATTTTCAATTAAAAATTGAAAAAAAAAAATTATTGGCTCTCAATTAATAAAAACCATTTTTATATAACTCTTTTGGCAAAAAAAGAGGTTCTTATATCCTAATTGAATGTAGTGAAAATTAGTAAGTTCTAATCTATTTTATAAAAGCAATGATAAAAAGACACTTGAAAACTTTAAACGTTAATTATTCAAAATATTAAAAATATGCCTTAACTGGTTATTACCGGAAGCCACAGATATAACAGCGCAGAAACTAACCATTTGAATGGTTTCAAATTTAATATATATAATTTTGCAGAACTTTATCGAGTCATATCAAATTTTATGAGAGTAATCCGACTGTCATAACTTAAAAAGATATCGATAAAAGTTTCCTTTATTCTATTAAATCCTATTATACTTAACGAATTCAATGATATTCCACGATAGGTAACGATTCTAGGTTGTCACGGTTGATGACGTGTTATGTAAGATGAAATTTCATTATTTCCGTATTACTGAAATTAATATATAGAATCGTAATAATTTTTGTATTCATACATCTTTGCAAAAGAGTGCAACTGCTATTGCACCAAGATCCAAATATTTATAAAATTTGCTATAGTACGAACGTGTCTCATTTGCCACGTTTAATGTACAATTTCCGACTTTCCTTTTTCTTTTTTTAATGGAGAATATAAGATAAAATACGAAATAAGTCAAACAGAGATTTTATTTGTTGAAAGAATCTCCATTGAAAAAAAAAAAAAAATAAAATAAAACTTGTAATTTTTACAGAAAAAGGTAATCTTTTACAGAAAAAAGTATCTTAATGAAAAATTACAAATATTTTATGTAAATTAAACGGTTTTCCATTGGCGCAAAAATTGATGGTTGTTTCCTTGTCAATTTGAGAAATTATTTATTTATTTATTTATTTATTTATTTATTATTATTTTATTTTTATTTTTACATTGTAGACGTAGAGTGTCAGTATGTGCAATCGTATTTTCTGTTTCATTTCATTAAAGTTAAATCATCGCCACGAAATTTGATTCGGGGAAAAGACTTTGTTTTTCTTGCAGAAGCAGTGCAGTGAGAAAGAAAACGGATTTACAGTCAGAAAAAGAATTACGAAGCAGGGAGGAAAGAGACTGAGTGAGCATAGCATCACATAAATCCCGCGCCGGCAGTAAGATATTCAAGAAGAGACAAGATTTTGGAAAATATGTGTCTGTGGTTCGCGGTTCTAATCCTGCTTTTAGCAGAGCATTAATTTAGATTTTTAAGAAATTTTTAGACTATTATACCATCTTAAAAAACCTTAAAAAACTTTTAGATAAAAAATATTACCTTTATAATAAAAGACTAAAGTAGTAAGAGTAAAGTAGTAAAGAGTAAAGTAGTATGTAAAGTAGAAAATAAAAAACACATTCACAATTCTTAAAATTACATTAGTTGCAGTATCACTAGTATCAATACGTTATATTTTTATAGGAAAAAAAGCTACGTTTAAGTGTAATCACTAAATATTATATAGCAAGTGAAACAAATCGAAATATGTGAAATATGATACACTATTGTTCCCTTATCTTCTAAAATAAATAATAATTTGAATAAGAGTAATAATTTGTATTTTTAAGAAATTATTAAACTATTAAATCATTTTTTTTTTTTTTTTTTTGCTATTTTTAAACATTAAAATTTATCTACATAACAAGTGAAATAAATCGAGATATCCCAAAAAATATCATACACAATTATCTGCCTCATTATCTTCTAAATTAAATAATGATTTGAGTGTGGGTATTAATTTAGATTTTTAAGAAATTTTTAAACTAGTACATCATAAAAAATTTTGTTTACTTTTTGATTAAACAAAAAAATACCTTCATAATGAAAGAGTAATGTTAAAGGAATGAAAGACTAGTATATTCTTAGCGTAGGAAAAAAACAAACAAACAGAAAAAACATAGAAAATTATTAGAATCAATTACATTAGTCGCAGTATCAATAGTATCAACACGTTATATTTTTATAAAAAAAAAAAAAAAAAAAAAAAAAAAAAAAAAAATTACATTTAAGTGTAATTACAGAATATTATGTAGCAAGTGAAATAAATCAAGATATCCAAGATTATTAATTTGTGTTTTCATGAAATTATTATAAATTTTATATAGGTAATATTATTATATATCTACTAAATCTTTAAATCATTTTCTGCTTAAAAAAGAAAAAAAATCTGAACACAATCAAGATATGTATGATATCGTACCCTATGTCCCATTATTTTCTTAAAAAAAAAAAAAAAACTATAATAAAAAAAAAGAAATATACAATTAGTGTTAAATTAAAGAAAAAAAACGCATACAAATTTTATATAATTACATCAGTTACAATAATAATAATATCAACAAAATATACTTTGATTTTAAAAAATTGGAAATTTAAGTATAATCATTAAAATTTAATTTAGTATCTAACAAATAAATTAAATGAACATATCCGAAACAGGTTCATTACCTTCTGAATTAAGTTATGATTTGAGTGTGAATATTCATTTCTATTTTTAGGATATTATTTGGCTATGATTTCTTTTTAATTTAAATTCTTGAAAAGAAAATACATATGTTCATAATTGAAAAAAAGGACATTTATTGCTTAAAAAAAATTAAAAAAATGCATACAAAGTGCTTCTAATTATATTTGTTACGGTAATATAGTTTAACAGTATCGGAACGTTATATTTTTATCCTAAAAAAAGGAAAAAAAGAAAGAAAAAAAAAGCCACTTCAAGTGAAATCATTAAAATGTATCTAACAAGTGAAATAAATCAAGATATCTGAAATATCACACACTATTGTCCCATTAACTTCTAAATTAAATAATGATTTCAAGGTGAATATTAATTTGTATGTTTTAGAAATTATTAGAAAGAAAAACATTCTTCTTAATATATATATATATATATATATATATATATATATATATATATATATATATATATATATATATATATATATATATATATATATACATATATATAAAAACGAAAATTTTATTATTTTAGTTATAGTAGTAATAGTATCAACATATTACATTTTCATAGAAAAAAATCATCCATTTTCTAAATTCAAGTGTAATCATTAAAATTGATCTAGCAGGCGAAATAAATAAAGATACGATATTTTCTTTTTGTTGTAATACGTTTAAAGAAATCACGACTAAAACACTCAAATCAAATTTTTATTACATAAACATATTCCAAATCAAAACCGCCTTGATAGAGAAAACAAACGATAAAATATTCATGTTTTCGTCCTTTTCTGTTGAAATCGGCTGTTTTATCGATTCATAATCACCAAGCCTTATTAGAAACTCACGCGTTACCTGATGGAAGATAACAGCCGTATTGATAATGTACGGAGGCACACATAATGAAAAAAAAGAGGGGGGGGGGGCAGTCCCTTCTTATTGATACGAGAGAGCACGTGAATCAAAATGTCTGCTATTATCGATAAAAGAATCGGCTTATTAATCAATGAGTGATTTCTCGACGTTCGAAGAGATCGTTTTTACTCATTTATCGGCTAAGGCTGATGAAAAAGCAGAAATTTTCGAAAGAGGTTAGAGCGGTTGAAAAAGTGCAATTTTACAATAAAAGCGTGCTTGAAAGGCGAAAGAATTTTTCAGAGTGTGCTTGAAGAAAAGAATTATTAATTTTTTTATAACTGTTAAATTATAATAAAATATTTTTCGCCATAAGAAAATCTTTTTCAACCATTTTTAGATAGGATTGTGTAAGGGAAGAATAAGTTAAAGATGGAATATATTTTTACCTATATTATTTTAAGTAAGCTTTTAAGAATTGCATGATTCGAGAATAGATACAACGATTTAAAAGTTCTTTGCTCGTGACGTTTTATTTAAAAGGAAAAGAGATTTTCTTTGCTAAAATTAACTATTTTACTGTAAAAAATGATGAGTAAGCTACTATTAGTATGACTATGGTTAGTATAATATCAAATGTAATAATTAAAATTTATTTAGAAAATGGGATAAATAAAAATAGAAAAATGTTGCCAAATTGAAGTGTAATAATTAAAATATATCTTCGATATAACACAAATCAAGATAGCCAAAATATCATAAAATATTGTCTCGTTATCATCAAAAATAAATAATGATTTGAATGTGAACATTAATTTGTATCCTTTATAAATTATTAAGAAAAAAAAAATCTTCCGCGTTTAAAAAAAGAAAAAAAAATACGATTTATGTCTAGAGAAATCACAGATGAACCAGTTAAATAAAATGTATGTTACATAAACATTTTCAAAGCCAAAACCGCACTGATAAAGTAAAAACATAAGATAAAATATTAATTTCTTCCCTTTTTACTCTGAAAATCTTTTTTTTTTTTTTTTTTTTTTTTTTTTAAATCTATATCTATATTATCGCCCAACCTTATCAGATACCTACTTATTATCAGATGGAAGATAACACTCCTATTGATAAGGCGTGAAAAGGGCTCACATAATTTAAAAAAAAAAAAGAAAAGAAAAGAAAAGGAAAAAGGGGGGGGGGATGGGGAGAGTTCTTACTTATCGATATGAGAATACGTGAATCGAAATTTCAGCAATTATCGATAAAAGGATCGGCTTATTAATCAATGAATAATTTCCCAACGTCCGAAAAGATGGCTTTTACTCATTTATCGGCTAATGGTGATGAAAAGGCAGAAATTTTCGGAAGGGGTGGAGCGGTGAAAAAAAAGTCCAATTTTACTATAAAGGTGCTAGAAAGGCGAAAGAATTTTTCAGAGTGTGTTTAAAGAAAGGAATTATTAAATTTTTACCAGTGTAATTTTTTTTTTTTTTTTCTTTTGAAAAAGGAAATTTATTTATATACGAAAGAGAAGATTATGCATAGTGTAAAATAAAAAAAAAAAGCATATAAAATTCGTATTTTTGTCGAAAAAAAAAGTTGCCAAATTCAAGAGCAATTATTAAAATTCATCTAGCAGGTGAAACAAATCAAGATACAAATTTCATTTAATTATATTAACTTTAAAGTTCGCTCACAAAATAAATCGCGATTGATACAGTTAAATCAAAATTTATATTGCATAAACATTTTCCAAATCAAAACTGTCCAAATATGGAAAACAAGCGATAAAATATTCATTTCTTCGTTATTTTTCTGTGGAACTCGACTATTTAATCGATAAATAATCACCAAACACTAGATATTTACTTGTTACCTGATGGAAGATAGCAGTCATATTGCTAATGCAGGGGACTCACATACCCCCCCCCCCAAAAAAAAAGAAAAGAAAGAAAGAAAGAAAGACGAAAAGGGAGTCCCTATTTATCAGCACGAGAGCACATGAATCGAAATGTCGACGATTATCGATAAAAGGATCGGCTTATTAATCAATGAATGATTTCTCGCCGTCCGAAGAGATCACTTTTACCCATTTACCGGCTAATGGGGAGGGGAGGGGGTGAAAAAGCAGAAATTTTTGGAAAAAGTGCAAAGGGGGAAAAAAATGCGATTTTACAATAAAGGCGCGCTTGAAAGGCGAAAGAATTTTTCAGAGTGTGCTTGAAGAAAGACATTATTAAAGTTTTACCTCTGTAGAAATATAATGAAAGATTTTTTCCCTATAAGACAATCTTTTTCAATCACTTTTAGATAGGATTCTGTAAAGGAAGAATAAGTTAAAAATGGAATATATTTTCAACTAATTTATTTTAAGTAATCTTTTAAATAAATGAATAATTTGAAAATAGGTATAGCGATTCTGGTATTTTTTGTTCGTGAAGTTATATTTAAAGGAAAAATAGCATTTTCTTTCATAAATCTAACTATTTTACGATGAACAGCTATGAGTAAATTATTATCAATATTACTATGAATAACGTAATATCAAGCGCAATCATTGAAATTTATTTAGCAAATAAAACAATTCAAGATACACAAAATATCATATATTAGAGTACTAAAATATACATTTTCTAATAAAAATAAAGATTTGAGTCTGAATATTAATTTGTGTTTTTAAAAAATTATTAAACTAAAAAATCTTCTTCTTTCTTTTTTTTTATTATTTATTTATTTATTTATTATTATTATTATTGTTTGAGAAAACCTACTTTTACACAAAAAAGAAATGTATACTTAGTGTAAAAAAAATAATAATAATAAAAATGCATATACAATTATTATAATTACTTTAGTTACACAGTGATTAACAGTACCAACACTTTATAATTTTGACGATAAAATTTCCCAAATTCAAGTCAATCATTAAAATTCATTTAGCAGGTGAAATAAATCAAGATACAATTTTCTTTTTGTTATATTACGTTAAAAAACTTTTCACAAAATAAATTGAGACGGAAACACTTATATCAAATTTATGTTACGTAAACATTTTCTAAATCAAAATCGCCCAAATATGGAAAACAAGCGATAAAACATTCATTTCTTCAATCTTTCTTGTGGAAATCGACTATTTTATCGATTAAAAATCTCCAAAACTTACTAGATACTCACCCGTTACCTGATGAATAATAACTATACTATTTATAATGCACGGGGCTCACATAACAAACAAGTAAGAAAATTCATGCGTTAAGCATTGATTATGAAGCACTTTTCAACGCTTCATGGAATCTTTAACAAAACTTCGTAAATAAGGATATAAAGTCAAAAATAGCCAAATATGTATTCCAGTACTATTGAACAGCCCTGTATTTGATCTTAACAGAAGTAATTTATTCCATTTTTCAATATTGGGTGAAAAAAGCCCGGGCCAGGATTCGAACCAGGGATGCATTGGCTGAAGCCGCCAATGCTCTACCAACTGAGCCATCCCGGACACGAACACTGGAGGACTATTTCACCCAATTAACCTCAACGATCACTTTATCTGGTCTGATACTCTGGATCAGTTCAACAGAATAAATCGAAGGTCAGTATATGGAACTGCAGAAAATCGCTGCATACTAAATTACATTAGATTAATTTTTGAACACGATTATTCCGTCGGTAAATTAATTATAACAGTGTAATTTATTCCATTTTTCAATATTGGATGAAAAAATCCGGGCCAGGATTCGAACCAGGAATGTATTGGCTGAAGGCGCCAATGCTCTACCAACTGAGCTATCCCGGACACGAAGACTGGAGGAATATGGAATAAATTACTTCTGTTATAATTGATTTACCGATTGAATAATCGTGTTTAAAAATTAATCTAATGTAATTTCGTATGCAGCGATTTTCTGCAGTTCCATATACTGAATCCAGAGTATCAGACCAGATAAAGTGATCGTTGAGGTTAATTGGGTGAAATAGTCCTCCAGTGTTCGTGTCCGGGATAGCTCAGTTGGTAGAGCATTGGCGGCTTCAGCCAATACATCCCTGGTTCGAATCCTGGCCCGGGCTTTTTTCACCCAATATTGAAAAATGGAATAAATTACTTCTGTTATAATTAATTTAACGATTGAATAATCGTGTTTAAAATTAATCTACTGTATTTGATCTGTCAGGTAATATACATACTATATAATAGGAAAACTTAGTTTAGCAAAAAATGCCTAGTAGCTTGAAATTTCTCTTTCATCAATTTATACTAATAGATGGAAACTCACTTGAATACTTTGTTCAGCCTTATAGTTTGCCTGGTACCTTTATTACACATCAGTGTTAAGATAAAATTTATTTTAAACTAAAACACTCTTAAAACAACTGAAATCACTTTCTCATAAATTCTCATCATTCATAGGCTCCATGTACCCAATTCTTTGTGTGGCCCTGTCTATCATTTTATCTATATTCTGCCAAACATTTCTTAGTAAATATAATGCAGTTCAGCGTAAAAATGCATAATTTATTTAAGACTCACCTTTTAGTAATTTATGCTCATACTCAGTAACGTTGGCGAGCTGTTTTGAGTAGCCCTATATATTAACTATAGCATTTTTACACACCATATAATTTCACATAAATTTAGTGAAACTTATACGCGCATACCATAATTAAAATGCATTTCATCCATCCATCAGCTATCATCAGATACATATACAGTACTTATGAAAGAATGTACTATATCAAATCTTTTGTGTGTCCCTGTAAATGAATAATAGCTACATTTTCACCTTTATTTTTATAGAATGCATATTTTAATGAACCTCGTAAAAGCATATAAATTTGAATATGTTTGACAGGGTATAACATCTTTTAAATTCCTTTGAAACGATTTTTCTCCATAGGCCGTAATGTAATGGGAAATTTTTGATTCTCCCTGTAGATAAACTAATCATGGTAGAAACTTCATTTTCAATAAGGTTCGTGCTAGGGTAAGCGTCAATAACGTCCTAAAATTTCATGGCAATCCGAGTATATTTACGTGAGTTAGAGTGCGGACAGACGGCTAGACGGACAGATGGCCAGCCAAACCGAATGCATAAGCACTTTTCAACTTTGTTGGAAAGCGCTTAAAAAGAAAAAAAAAAGGGATGTCCCTACTTATGGATAGGAGAACACGTGAATCAAAATGTCGGCAATTATCGATAAAAGATTCGGCTTATTAATCAATGAATGATTTCTCGACGCCTGAAAAGAGTCTTTTACTCATTTCTTCGCTAATGGTGATGAAAAAGCAAAAAATTTCCAAAAAAGTAGAGCGGTAAAAAAAAAAAAAAAAAAAAAAAAAAAAAAAAAAAAAAAGGCGCAATTTTACAATAAAGGCGCACTTGAAAATCGAAAGAATTTTTCAGAGTGTGCTTGTCGAAAGGAATCATTAAACTTTGATCACTGTAAAATTATAATAAGAGATTTTTTTCCCTACATAAGTAAATCTTTTTCATTCACTTTTAGATAGGATTGTATCAGGAAAGAATAAATTAAAGATGGAATATATTTCTAACAAATTTATTTTAAGTAATCTCTTAAAGAAATGTATAATTTGGATTAGATACATTAATTCTGATAATTTTTGTTCGTGTAGTTAAATAAAAAAAATGGCATTTACCTTTTATATATCAAAAAAGAAAAGAACAAAAAGAAGGGGAGAGGGTGTGTCTCTTCTTATCGATATGAGAATCACCGAATCAAAATGTCGGCGATTATTGATAAAATAATCTGTTTATTAATCAATGAATGATTTCTCGACGTCCAAAGCGATCTTTTTGTTCATTTATCGGTTAATGGTGATGAAAAGGCAGAAATTTTCGGAAGAGATGGAGCGCGTGAAAAAAGTGTAATTTTACAATAAAGGCGGGCTTGAAAGGCGAAAGAATTTTTCAAAGTGTGCTTGAAGAAAGGAACAACTAAAATTTTAGCAATGTGAAACTATAATAAGTTAATTTTTTCCACATAAGATCCTTTTCAACTACTTTTAGACAGGATTGTGTAAGGGAAGAATAAGTTAAAGACGGAATATATCAATATTTTTATAAATACATCCAAAGTAATTCAGACAATACCATTCAATAAACCAATGAAACCAGTATTTTTACAATCATATTATTGAAAACAATTGAAGTTCGAAGTGAAATAGAAGGCGGATTACCAAAATAATAAAAAATATATGGATAAATGGACATTAGAAGTCTTTTTCATTAAACTACTCTTCAGGGGGTGCATGATTTAATGAAAAAGCAAAAACAACCAACCAGTTTCTGTTATGGGACGTGCTCAAAGCTAAGTAATTCGTCCCACAATGCACCCGACTGGTTGGAAGTTATTTACTATTATAAATTAGTAAAAAGATATTCATTGAAGAAAATAAAAACAATATGACAAAATAATAATAATATAATATTTCTTAAAAAATTATAAATATACTAAAATATTTATTATACCTATATCCTAGCATGATGTGTAGTTCAGGTTTATTGAATGGTATTGTCTGAATTACTTTGGATGTATTTATAAAAGTATTGATATATTCAACTTCCATAATGATAAGATGCATAAGCTAAGCGCAATCATTAAGGGATAGTTTAATCTTTTATGTTATTTATGTTATCATAAGATAACATGAATTCTTGCAGATACTTTGTGGATTATTTCACTTTAGGCCTATTTTGGCATAAATTATTAAAAATTAATTATTATAAGTTACCTTATTTTAAAAAATTAAAGACGGAATACATTTTTAACTAATTTATTTTAAGTAATCTTTTAAAGAATTGTATAATTCGGAAATAGATACAACGATTCTGACATGTTTTTCTCGTGATGGTATATCTAAAAGGAAAAAAGATTTTCTTTGATAGAATTAATTATTTTACTATAAATAACTGTGAGTAAAATACTGTTAGTATTACTAGGAATAACGTGGTATCAAGTGTAATCATTAAAATTTATTTAGCAATTGAAATAAATCAAGATACACAAAATATCCTTCATTTTGTGCCATTATTTTCTAAAATAAAACTGATTTATGTGTGAATACTAATTTGAGTTTTAAAAAGTTACTTATACCGATAAATTTTCAAAAAACGTTTTTCTTAAAAGAAAAAAAAAACATTTTTATATGAAAGAACAATATATTCTTAGCCTGAAAAGAAAAAAAAAAAACAAAGAAAATTTTCATAATTACATTAGTTATACAATTAGTAGTATGAACACGTTATACTTTTCATAAGTTGCCAAATTCAAGTGCAATCATTAAAATTGATAAAATAATTCAAGATACAGTTTGCTTTTTGTTACATTACATTTAAGTTCGCCTACGAGATAAATTTACGAATGAAACATCAAAATCAAATTTATATTACATAAATATTTTCCAAATCAAAACCGCCCAGATATAAAAAAAACAAACGATAAAATATTCATTTCTACGCCCTTTTCCATGGAAATAAGCTGTTTTATTGATTAATAATCACCAAACTTTATGAGATACCCTCTCGTTACAGGATGATGCTAACAGTCCGATTGATAATGCGCGGGAGCTCAGATAACAAAAAAGAAAAGGAAAAAAAGATGTGGAGAGAGACCCTCTTATCGATACGAGAGCAGATGAATCGATAAAAGAATCGGCTTAATAATCAATGAATGATTTTTGGACGTCTAAAGAGATCGCTTTTACTCATTTATCGGCTAATGGTGATGAAAAAGCAGAATTTTTTTTGAAGAAGTGGAGCGGCTAAAAAAGAGCAATTTGTACAATAAAGGCGCGTTGGAAAGACGAAGAATTATTCAGAGTGTGCTTGAAGAAAGGAACGACTAAAATTTTAACAATGTTAAATTAAAATAAGATATATTTTTCCTTAGAAGAAGATCCTTTCCAACCACTTTTGGATAGGATGTGTAAAGGAAGAAGATGATGGAACATTAAAGATGGAATATATTTTTAACTAATTTATTTTAAGTAAGCTTTTAAATAATTGTATAATTCGGCAATAGATATAATGATTCTGACATTTTTTGCTTGTGACGTTATATTTAAAAAAAAAAAAAGAGATTTTCTTTGATAAAATTAACTATTTTACAATAAATAACTATGAGTAAATTACTATTAAATTATTATGAATAATTTAATATCAAGTGTAATCATTAAAATTTATTTAGCAATTGAAACAAATCAAGATATACAAAATATCATACACTAATGTCCCCATTATCTTCTAAATTAAATAACTATTTGAGTGTGAATATTAATCTGTGTTTTTTAAAAGATATTATACTAATAAATCTTTTAAAAAAAGCTTAAAAAAGGGTATTTTTTTTTATGAATGAACAATTTATTCTTAGTCTTTAAAAAAACCGCAAACAAAATTTTTATAATTACACAAGTTAAAGTATTAAAGATACCAATACTTTATATTTTTTATCGAAAGAAAAGTTTCCAAATTCAAGTGTAATTATATAATTATTAAAATTGATCAAGCAAGTAAAATATTTTAAGATATAATTTGTTTTTTGTTACATCAAATTTAAAGTTCGCTTACGCGATAAAAATGCGACTGAAACACTTAAATAAAATTTAAGTGTTTCTGCGAAAGTGCGACTGAAACACTTAAATAAAATTTATATTACATAAATATTTTCCAAATCAAAACCGTCGAGATATGAAAAACAAACGATAAAATATTATTTCTTCGCCCTTTTCTGTGGAAATCGGCTATTTTATCGATTGATAATCAACAAACCTTTATTATATACTCTCTCGCTACCTGATAGACGATAACAGCCCTATTGAAAATGCACGGAAGCTCACATAACAAACAAGTTGGAAATTGCAGGCGAAGCATAGCAAATGAGATGCGTTCGTACTACATCGAAGTTAAAAAATATCCAGATCTTACTGTTATAGTATACAGTACTTCGGATACAATATAGTTTCCGAAATCTTTTGAGCGTTCCTGTAAATAATACATACTTTCTATCATACAGATTGGAACTTATATTAAACTTTACCCACATATATCAATTTCATAAAATGTGAAATAGTTTAATATAAATAAAACACATCACTAATAATGTTTCCCCATATACCATTATGCAGTGGCATACTTTTGTGTGGCCCTGTAAATTAATAATGCATATACACTGCATCACAGATTGTACAGAATGTATATTTTAGTATATACTTTATAGATCAATGTCAATTCTATTACAGTCGAAAGAGTGTAACTTCATTAAAATGTACTTGAAACTATTTTCTCGTATTGATCGTAATGTAGTGGAATATTTTTGATTGTCCCTGTAATGAAATTATCTGTCCGATTTTCATAAAATTTGACATGACTCAACAAAATTATGCAACAATTGTATATTTTAAATCTCAAACGATTTGATTTGGTAGTTTTTGTTCTGTTATATGCGGGTCGACAGACGGACGAACAGACGGACAGACAGACGGACAAACTGAACGACGACTATAGGTGCTACGTATTTATATAATTACGAACGCACCTAAAAATATTCAGATATTGATGTAACAGTAGACAGTATTTCAGATACAGTATAGTAGCCGAAATATTTTGTGTGTCCCTGTAAATGCTATCTGCTATTATACATGAAATAACTTGTAGTAAACCTCAGCAACGTATATCAATTTCATAAAATGTCAAACAGTTTAATACGATTAAAACGCGCACCAAACACTGTTTTCCCTATACCATTATGTAATGAAATACTTTTGTGCGGCCCTGTAAATCAATAACAAATGTTCTTTGCACCACAGATTGTAAGATTACAGTACATACTTCATTCATGTATATCAATTTTATTATGTTCGAACTAGTGTAACACCATTAAAATGCACTTGAAACTTTTTTCCCATTGACCGTAATGTAATACTTTTGATTGTCCCTGTAATTGAACAGGGTGATCTGTCCGATTTTCATAAAAATTGAAATGACACGACAAAATCATGTAATAATTACACATTTTAAATTTCAAACCATTCGGTTAGTTAGTTTTTGCGTTGTTATATGCGGACAGACAGACGGACTGAACGACAACTATAGGTGCTACGTATTTACATAAATACGAACGCACCTAAAAAGAAAACGGGGAGGAAATATGGGCAGAATTCCTACTTATCGATACGAGAGCACTCGAATCAAAATGTCGGCGATTATCGATAGAAGAATCGGCTTATTTATCAATGAATAATTTCTCGACTTCCGAAGAGATCGCTTTTACTTATTTATCGGCTAATGGTGATGAAAAAAGCAGAAATTTTCGGAAGAAGTGCAGCGGTGAAAAAAGGTGAAATTTTACAATGAAGGTGAGCTGGAAAAGCGGAAAAACTAATCAGAGTGTGCTTAAAGAAAGGGATTATTAAATTTTTACGAGTTTAAAATTACAATAAGATTTTCTTTTCCCTATAAGAAAATCTTTTTCAACGAATTTTAGATAAAATTATGTCAGGGAAGAATAAGTTAAAGATGGGATGTATTTTCAACCAATTTATTTTAAGTAATCTTTTAATGAAATATATAATTTGGAAATACATACAACGATTCTGATATTTATCGTTCATGAATACGTATTTAAAAGAAAAAGAGCACTTTCTTTGATAAATCTGACTATTTGACTATGAATAACTATGAGTAAACTACTATTAGTATTACTTTAAATTAGGTAATATAAAGTGTAATCTTTAAAATGTATTTAGCAAGTGAAACAAATCAAGAAACAAAAATGTTGTCAAATTAAAGTGCAATTATTAAAATTTATTTGGCAAGGGAAACAAATCAAGATACACAACAAAATATCAAATATTATAGTCCTAAAATATATATCTTCTAAAATAAATAAGGATTTGAGAGTGAATATTAATTTATGTTTTTAAGAGATTATTAGACTAAAAAACCTTCAAAACGTTTTTTCTTTAATTGAAAAAGAAAATTACTTTTATACGAAAGAAAAATGTATTCTTGATGTAAAATAAAAAGGCATATAAAATTCTTATAAGTACAATAATTATAGTACTAATAGTACCAACAATTTATAATTTCGTCGAAAAAAAAATTGTCAAATTCAAGTTCAATCATTAAAATTCATCTAGCAGGTGAAATAAATCAACGTATAATTTTCTTAGTTACATTATATTTGAAGTTTGCTCACAAAATAATTCGCCACGGAAACACTTAAATCAAATTTATGTTACACAAATATTTTCCAAATCAAAACTGTCCAGATAGGAAAAACAAACAATAAAATATCCATTTCTTCGTCTTTTTCTATGGAAAACGGTTATTTTATCGATTCATAATTGCCAACCCTTATTAGATACTCACACGATACCCGATGGAAGATAACAGTTCTATTGATAATGCGCATGAGTTCACATAACAAAAAAAAAAAAAAAAAAAAGAAAGAAAGAAAGAAAAGGGCAAAAAATGGGGAGTGACCCTAGTTATCGGTATGAAAACACGTGAATCAAAATGTCGGCAATTATCGATTAATCGGTTATTAATCAATGAATGATTTCCCGACGTTTGAAGAGATCGCTTTTTCTCATTTATCGGCTAATGGTGATGAAAAAGCAGAAATTTTCAGAAGAAGTAAAGCGGTGACAAAAAGAATAATTTCACAATAAAGGCGCCTTTCTTTCGTTTTTCGAGGCGAAAGAGTTTTTTAGAGAGTGCTTGAAGAAAAATTTAAGCCATTAGAATTCAAGCCATGTGAAATTATAAAAGATTTTTTTTTTTTCCAATAAGAAGATCTTTTCAATCAACTTTAGTTATGATTGCGTAAGAGAAGAATAAGTTAAAGATGCAATATATTTTTAACTAATTTATTTCAAAGAAGCTTTTGAAGAATTGTATAATTCGGGAATAGATACAACGATTCCGAAATTTTTTGCTCGAGACGTTATATTTAAAAAGAAATCAAATTTTCTTTGCTAAAATTAAGTATTTTACTGTAAACAACTATCAATAAACTATTATTAATAATACTATGAGTAACATATTATCAAGTGTAATAATTTAAATTTATTTCAAAAGTGAAACAAATCAAGATAGAAAAAAAGTTGCCAATTTGAAAAGCATTAATTAAAATTTCTCTGACATAAATGACACAAATCAAAATATCCAAAATATCATACACTATTGTCTCATCATCTTTTAAAATAAATAATGATTTCAGTATGACTATTAATTTGTGTTTTTAACAAATTATAATACTAATAAATTTTTTTTAAAAAAAGGGATTTTTTTTTTTTTTTTTTTTTTTTTTTTTTTTTTTTTTATATATATAACTAGCGGACCCGACAGACGTTGTCCTGTCACCGACAGAAGTTGTCCTTCTTGGCACCGACTCCAGAAAATCAAATAAATGTAGGTAAATATGGTAATACGCAAGATAAACACTACGCTCTTAATTTAATTTCTTATTACAATTATGCAAGGAAATTATTTTTCACTCTTCAGTATTTTTTTTGAAGTCGGTTCAATTTTTGATAGAAAAGTTTATTTTTCTCTTTTTAGTTAAAAGTTAACGATTTTCTGATGTCGGTTAATCAAATTTATAATACAGGAAATATTATTGTAAAGCTTACACGTTTGTCAGAAGTGGGCTTCGAAGACGCGATCTCTTTCTTCAAGAAGCTGAGCTTAAATCTGGCGCCTTAGACCGCTCGGACATTCCGTCCGCACTCTATTCATCGAACTTATTCAGCACTTTTAATTAGCGAAAAATCACTAACTATTAGTTTTTGCCTAATTACTAAAAAAGTACTGAATCAATTTCGAAGAAATGTGAATCTAAACCATTCTCGAATCCACTGGAACGCACACACAAAATTTCATCAAAATCGATCAAGTCGTTTAGGAGGAGTTCAATTACATACACACGCACAGAAGATTTTTATATATAAAGATGAGCATTGAAAATTTCAGGTTTTTGCGCCGAAGACATCGCCAAATTAGGAAAATGTGAATTATCTCACGAACTACTGGACTTAAACAAATTTGCTTAGTTCCGTTCGATTCAGCATGAAAAAATGCACTAAAATATGTTATCAGATGAAAAATAACTACAAAAGCCGATTTTTAAGGATTTTTTTAAAAGTTCGTTCTTTTTTCTACTCATCGTAGGGGTGGAATTTTCGAAAATCCATTTTTAGCGGCACTCGATGTTATAAGAGTTATTTTTACTCCAATTTTCAAGATTTTTGGTATGGTAGATTTCTTTGTGCTGTGATTAATACGAAATCCCGACTTTCTTTAATATATATAGCACTTTTAATTAGAAAAAATCTCTAACTATTCGTTTTTGCCTAATTATTAAAAAAGTACTGAATCAATTTCGACGAAATGTGAATCTAAACCATTCTCGAATCCTCTGAAACGCACACACAAAATTTCATCAAAATCTATCCAGTCGTTTAGCAGGAGTTCAATTACATACACACGCACAGAAGATTTTTATATATAAAGATGAGCATTGGAAATTTCAGGTTTTTGCGCCGAAGACATCGCCAAATTAGGAAAATGTGAATTATCTCACGAACTACTGGACTTAAACAAATTTGCTTAGTACCGTTCGATTCAGCATGAAAAAATGCACTAAAATATTTTATAATATGAAAAATAACTACAAAAGCCGATTTTTAAGCAATTTTTTTAAAGTTCGTTCTTTTTTCTACTCATCGTAGGGGTGGAATTTTCGAAAATCCATTTTTAGCGGCACTCAATATTATAAGAGGTATTTTTACTCCAATTTTCAAGATTTTTGGTATGGTAGATTTCTTTGTGCTATGATTAATACGAAATCCCGACTTTCTTTAATATATATAGCACTTCTAATTAGCAAAAAATCACTAACTATTCGTTTCTGCCTAATTACTAAAAAAGTACTGAATCAATTTCGACGAAATGTGAATCTAAACCATTCTCGAATCCTCTGGAACGCACACACAAAATTTCATCAAAATCGATCCAGTCGTTTAGCAGGAGTTCAATTACATACACACGCACAGAAGATTTTTATATATAAAGATTACAATAGTTATGGTACTAATAGTATCAACACTATATTTTTATCGAAAAAAATAAAAGTTGTCGAATTCAAGTGTAATTATTAAAATTGATAGGTAAAATAATTCAAGATACAATTTGCTTTTTGGAACATTACATGTAAAATTCGCTTGCGAGATAAATTTACGAATGAAACACTTAAATCAAATTTATATTACATAAATATTTTTCAAATCAAACCCGCCCATAGATATGGAAAACAAGCGATGAAATATTCATTTCTTCGACCTTTTCTGTGGAAATAAGCTATTTTATCGATTAATAATCACCAAATCTTATTAGATACTATCTAATTACCTGATGGAGGATAACAGTCCTACTGATAATACGTGGAAGCTCACATAACAAAAAAGAAACGAAAAAAAAGGGGGGAGGAGGAGGTTCAAACTTATCAATACGAGAGCACGTGAATGAAAGTGTCGGCGATTATTGATAAAAGAATCGGTTTATTAATCAATGAATGATTTTTGGACGTCCAAAGAGATCTTTTTATTCACTTATCGGCTAATGGTGATGAAAAAGTAGAAATTTTCAGAACAGGTGGAGCGGTGAAAAAAGCGCAATTTTACAAGAAGGGCGCGCTTGAAAGGCAAAAGAATTTTTCAGAATGTGCTTGAAGAAGGAATGACTAAATTTTGAGCAATGTAAAATTATATCGAGTTTTTTTCCCCTATAAGAAGATACTTTTCAACCATTTTCAGATGTAATTATGTAAGGTAAGAAAAAGTTAGAAATGGAATATATTTTCAACTACTTCATTTTAAGCAAGCTTTTAAAGAATTGTAAAATTCGCGAACAGATACAACCATTCTGACCTTTTTTGATCGTGACATTATATTTAAAAGGAAAATCGATTCTTTTTGCTAAAATTAACTATTAATGACAATGAGTAAACTATTATTAGTATCACTATGACTAACGTAATATCAAGCGTAATCATTAAAATTTATTTAGCAATTGAAACAAATACATGTACACAATATATTATATATACTATTGCCCCGTTATCTTCCAAAATAAATAACGGTTTCAGTGTGAATATTAATTTGTGTTTAAAAAAAAAAAGAAAGATTAATTTTGTAATTTCTTTCTTTCATTTTTTAAATTTCTTTCATAAAGTATGTATCTTCATATATTAAAAAATATATTAATAATATAATCTCAAAACTTCATATTTTTATCGAAAAAAAAAAGGGTTGCCAAATTCAAGCTTTCATTCATTAAAATTGATCTAACAGATGAAATAAATCAAGATACAATTTTCTTTTTGTTGTAATACGTTTAAAGTTCGCTTACAATATAAATCGCGACTCAAACACTTAAATCGAATTTATATTACATAAACATTTTCCAAATCTAAACCGTCCAGATAAGAAAAACAAACGATAAAATATTCATTTTTTCGTTCTTTTCTCTGGAAACCAGCTATTTTATCGATTAGTAATCGCCAAACTTGATACTCATGCGTTACCTGATGGAAGATAACAGCCCTATTTTTAATGCACGGGGCTCGCATAACAAAAAAGCAAAAGGAGAAAGACAAAAAAAAAAAAAAAAAAAAAAAAAAAAAAAAAAAAAAAAGGGAGGGGGGCTACTTATTGATACGAGAGCACGAGAATCAAAATTTCGGCATTATCGATAAAAGAACAGCTTATTAATCAATGAATGATTTCCCGACCTCCAAAAAGATCGCTTTTACTACGTTCGCCGGCTAATGGTGAAGAAAAAGTAGAAATTTTTGGAAAAAATATAGCGGTCAGACGAAAAAAAAAAAAAAAAAAAAAAAAAAGGCGCAATTTTTGAATAAAGGCGAAAGAATTGTTCAGAGTGTGGTGCTTCAAGAGAAAACTGACTAAAATTTCAATAACAGTTTTTTTAAAAACTATAAGTAGATTCTTTTCAACTATTTTTAGATAGGACTGTGTAAAGGAATAATAAGTTAAAGATGGGTTATATTCTCAACTAATTTAATTTAAATAGTCTCTTAAAGAAATGTATTATTTGGGAATAGATACAATGATTCTGATATTTATTGTTTCTGAGATATTTAAAAGAAAATAAGCATTTTCTTTGATAAATCTAACTATTTTACTATGAATAACTACGAGCAAACTATTTTTAATATTACTATGAATTATATAATATCAAGCGTAATCATTATAATTTATTTAACAAGTAAACAAATCAAGGTACACAGAATATTATACTACTGGCCCATTATCTTTTGAAATAAATAATGATTTCAATATGCGTATTAATTTGTGTGTTTTTTTTTTTTTTTTTTTTTTTTTTTTTTTTTTTTTTTTTTTTTTTTTTAACTATTAGACTATTAAATTAAAAAAAAAAAACTTTTACTTAAAAAAATCATGTATCTTTATAAGAAACCGCAATAAGTTCTTAATTTTTAAAAAAGGCCATGCAAAATTTTTATAATTACATTAGTTATAGTATTAATAGTATCAACACTTTGTATTTTTATGAAAAAAAAAATGCCAAATTTAATTGCAATCATTAAAATTTATCTATCAGGTAAAATAAACGAAAATACTTTTTCTTTTTGTTATATTACGTTTAAAATTCGGCCACAAAATACATCTCGACTGAAACTTTAAAGTCAAATTTATATCACATAAACATTTTCTAAAACAAAACCGTCAAAATTTGGAAAGCAAATGATAAGATATTCATTTCTTCGCCCTTTTCTGTGTAAATCGGCTATTTTATCGATTAATAATCAGTACACCTTATCAGATACCTACTCAACCTGATGGAAGATAACAGTTCTATTGATAATGCGCGGGGGGCTCACATAACAAAAAAAGAGAGAGAGAGAGAGAGAGAGAGAGAGAGAGAGAGAGATAGGGGGGGGGAGGGAGAGAGAGAGGGAATTCTTTATGGATATTAGAGTACGTGAATCAAAATGTCGGCGATGTCGATGAACGAATCAGCTTATTAATCAATGAATGATTTCTGTAAGTCCAAAGCGATCTTTTTGCTCATTTATTGACTAATGGTGATGAAAAAGCAGAAAATTTCGGAAGAGGTGGAGCGGTGAAAAAAGCGCAATTTTACAATAAAGGAGCGCTTGAATAGAAAGGCGAACGAATATTTCAGAGTGTGCTTGAAGAAAGAAACGACTAAAATTTTAGCAATGTAAAATTATAATAAGATATTTTTTTCAGTTTAACAAGATCCTTTTCAATCCCTTTTAGATAAGATTATGCAAGAGAAGAATAAATTAAAGATGGAATATATTTTAAACAAATTTATTTTAAGAACGTTTTATAGATATGTATAATTTTGGAATAAATACTCTCTTAATAGTCAGCCACAAAATAGCTCAAGTTGAGCTGAAATCCACTCATCTCACGTTTTGAAAGGCAGCTTCTCGAAAAAGAGTTGAAATAACTCGAGTTTACGAGCTGTTTTTATCCAATTTAAATAAAGTTGAGCTATTTAAATAACCAATTTAAATCAAGAAGATTCAATCGTTTGAAAAACAACTCTTTTATGATCGAAAAAATTTCATGAGCAGCCAAATCAGCTCTTTCGTTTTAAGAGTGTACAGTCTTTTTTGTTTTCCTTTCTTTTTTGTGACGTTATTTTGGGAAGGAAAAGAGCATTTTAATTGATAAAGGTAACTAATTTACTATGAATAACTATGAGTAAACTACTATTACTATCATTATGAATAACGTATATTATCAAAGATTAGAGCCTCACTTGATAACTTCATTATAATTACTTATCTTAATTACATATTACTGATTATTTATGCGAACAAAATTTAGTTCTTCGATTAATTTGAAAAGTTGAAATTACTGATAATAATACATGGGCAACTTTGGTTACAAATAATATTTATTTTAAGTGTTAGACTATTCAACGTAAAAATGATCACTGACTAAATGACATAAATTTCTGGGTTTTTTATTCAGCAGTAGTCAGATTAGAATTTCGATATTGATTTACATGCCGTAGATCTTACATATAATATAAATGTATTGTAATTAATGTTCAAATAAGATATTCCATTTAAGAACTAATAATTATCAGTTATATCTAAGATTTAAAACAGTAATGCCGCGTATACAATCAATATATGACGAAATACGATACTAATTATTTATAGCATATGACATATTAATTTTATGATTTTTTTTTTACTTTGTTCGTTATGACAATTATCGATTTATATTATCATATATTTATTTAAAGTATGTGTTAATATAAATATAACCTGTTACTCACTAAAATATTTTTTAAATGGTCAGTATGAATATGAGAAAAACGCAAGCAAATTTTGCAACGGTGAAAATAGTGTTCTTTTTAGATTTCAATAAATGAAAATTATGATTGTGTCAAAATGGCATAATAACAAAAATCCCAAGACACGTGTTTCACTTGCGCTCAGCGTAATTATGATTCTGAAAGAAAAAAAAAAAAACTAGTGGTGCTGAGATTAAAAATTCTACCCATGATATAGTTGCTTTCATGATAGGTTTTTACAATTGACTGATTGAAAATTAGATGTAACAACTACATTGATTGGTAGAATACTTTAACATTCAATAAGCTTTATTACGATGTAGAAATAAGTGATATATAATAGCTACATCTGGATTTGATCTATAAAATACTAAAGAACTTGATATCATGGTGTGAAATATTAACAATTTTACAGGCAAATCACGATTACGTTCTGAGTAACGTGACTTTATTTTGAGTAGAAAAATGGATTTGTGGATTAAATAACATTGATCGCCGGTGCTATAATACATTTAATTACAATTTTCAAATTTATATATATACATATATATATATATTTGTGTGTGTGTGTATATAAAGTAAATAGTGTAACTCCGTTACTTCTATTTTTCTAAGGCAAAAGAAATAATTTTGGATAAGCCTTCAATTTAAGAACTAAAATATTCTTTGATTTAAAAATATCTCATGACAAGAGATGCAAGAAGGAAAAGAAAATTGCGCTCAAGTAGCTGTGCTAAGCATTTTATCTCATGGTGCCTACAAGGATTGGGAAAATCCTGTCTCCAATCCGGAAAAGGAGTTCCGGGACATAAATAGAGTCTTTTCCAGAAAAAGGAAAAACTTCTGGAAAGGTTAACTTGTCTTTAAATTTCCTTCTGTGTTACATCCGCTGTTTTCCTCTGTATCGGCTTAGAAAGTTTAAACTCAAACAGAAATTCAAGAAAAAGGAAAAACAGAAAAAAAGTTTAGTAATACCAAAAACGTAAAGGCAGTTTGTGATTTAAATTTAAATTTTGAAATGAAAAAGATCATCCAGTTTAAAAATCTTGTATCAAAATGTTTAAAATACAATCACCGTATTTAACTGTATGTATCCAGCACCCTCGTTTAAGGTTGCTTTCAAATCTAAATTATCTATTTTCTGACACATTTTTAAAATTAACATTTGTTCGGAACCACGTGGAATTTGCAGTTCTTCTTATTATGAAATTGTGTAATCGAAAAACGTTTTCCCTTTTTTAATAAATGAAAATGATCTTTTATAGGGTAATTTTGGGCGTTTTGAACAACAATTTCGACGTGATACCGAGAGAAAAGTGTAAAACCGATAGTTACGTGACTAGAATTACATGTAACTCGATAAATAACTCATTTCTCAAAAAAAAAAAAAAAAAAAAAAATCAATATGATTCTAATTTGCTTTTATACTCCGACTTGCCAATTTTATGCCGTTACATTTAAAAACGAGTTTTAAAGTTTCACGCTCTTAAAGATGGAAACTTGAAAACAGACGTAATACGCGCATCCCGAGTTTTGATACCTTATTTAACATATTTTTTTATTTAATAAAACATATGAAAAAAAGATTCAAACAGAATTCATTCATTAAAATCGAACAATTATATCTAGAACTTCACAGTTAGTTACAAAATATTATTTCACGCTTTCTTATTTGGAAGTACACCGCTCAGCAAAAGTTTAGACAAAGATCTATTATGCTTCTATTTTCTGAAGTATGTACCGAATGTTTGTAATTCCTCTGTCAAATATTAGTTGTGACTTATCCTTTATTCACACACAATAAATTTTGAATTTTACCTTTTATATAAAATATGACAAAAAAAAATAAAATTAACATTGTGGCAAAAGTATAGACAATTTGTGTATTTACAGAAAAAATAACTACAAATTAAAATCGAGTTGCACCCGCATTGTTTGCAGTTAGTGCAAGAATGTGACTTTTCATCGAAAAAACTAAATGCTGCGTCACTTAGGGGTCTATTTCGTACCAAACATGTTCAACAGCAGCTCGAAACTCATTAAAAGAAAACTATAACAAAAATTTGCATACACATTAAGACATATGATGTTACAAAAGTTTTCGATTGGGTCCGGATCAGAACTACACGCCGGCCAGTTGAGATCAATAGTATTTTCAGAGTTAGACGAATTTCTTCTTTTGTATGCAACATGAATAGATGCTAAAATGCATACTTTAAATCAGCAAAAGTTCCCCAAATGACTAAAAATTAATCTCCAACGTATATACGTAGTCTTGTGTTGCTTGGCAACCAATGAACAACTCCACAGATGCACGAGTATTAAAGCTAAGTGAGGACCAAATTATTTAAAATTCACCTTCTTTTTGTCGATTTAATAAAGTCCCAGGATCTTTGCCCCTCTTAAGTCATTCCAATAGTATGCCAAGTGTATGAGCCATTCAAATTCCACTTTTTTTTCGTTACTGAATATCATAGCGTACCATTTGGGTCCATATGACGTATGTTTGCAAGTTAATTGAATTCTGGACAATTTATAGCGAGATTTTAAAGCTGATTGTTTTATTATTGTCATGTAAATTGATTTACCTTGTTTCTTTAATCATCTAAGTATCATGTCCGTCGACACAGAAATTCCTGACTTACTTTTAACGTGATTAACAATCATTATTTGTGTAAATGTCACTTTCTGTATCCTTTTGTCATCGCATTTTCTTGTCACACAATGTCTTTTAGATTATGTTTTTTTTTTTTTTTTTTTTTTTTTTTTTTTTTTTTTTTTTTGGAGGAGTTATCCTTAGACTGTACTTCATAGACAAACCACTTTGGACGATTCAGTGCTGCTGAAATTTCTGCAACTGTCTTCCCTTTCCATTTTAGCTTCCCTACTTCAATTACCTCATCTAAATGAATATTTTTAGCTCGCGGCATCTTTACTAACTGATGCTATATCGAGGTATAATTAAATACTTCAGACATGTGACATTATAACTTGGAAAATTTGCATTTATCCATGAACAGTTGGCTAAAAATCAAAAAAGTGTCTAAACTTTTGCAATATGCAAATTTTACTTTTTTCAGTTAAATTATATGTTATCTTACATTATAACCATTATTTTTGTTGTATATTGTTTAAAATATATTTGAAAATAAGTATAGCCATTTCTAAAACTCACGTGTTCGTATTTTTTATTTAAAGGTTAAAAAACACCAGTGTCTAAACTTTTGCTGAGCACTGTAGAAAATAGCAGCCCAAAAATCATACATACCGAGGCCAGTAATGATGCAAAATCATGGAATGCTTCTGCATTGTTATTTTTAAATTAAAGTCATATTAAAACATCCTTCAAATATCTTTTTTTTTTTTTTTTCTCAACACGTAGTCTATGTGGATTTCTTCGTAAATTCTGGTGACAGTCAGTCATTTTCAAACTTTAGCAGCAAAATTCCTTTGTACGTGTAAAGTTTAAAAGGTTAAAGATAAATAAATAAATAAAATATAGCTACATCTGAACTCGGACTATAAAAGATTAACACTAAAACAGCCGGGTATTTTACTAAAGTTTTATAAAATATATTTCGCACCAGAATTTTTATTTTAAACTATTCCACTAATTTTATTAGTCTATTTTTTGTGCTGCATATACTTAACATATCTTATGAAGGAAATTCTGGTTCGAATAGACTTTTATCATTCTGGTAGGGGTCATTTTGACCCCTAATGGCGGTTCTAGTGTTAAGGATCTTCATATGAATGTGTGAAATATTAACACTTTTACAGGCAAATCACAATTACGTTCATAGGAAAGTTGATTTGTGGAACAAATCATAATTGATTGCTTCTACTATAATATATTGAACGGAAATTTTCAGATTTAGAATTTTTTTTTTTCATTTATTTACAGAGAGTACTGTAACCTCATTACTTCTATTTTTCTAAGTCAAAAGAAATAATTTTGAATAATCCTCCAGTTTAAGAACTCAGTAGTCTTTGATTTAAAAATATCTCATGACAAGAGATGCAAAGAAAAAAAAAAAGAAAGAAAGAAAAGAAAACTGCGCTGAAGTAGCTGTGCTCAGCAATCATCTCATCGTGCCCACAAGGATGGGGCAAATCCCGTCTCCAATCCCGGAAAGAAGTTCCGGGACAGAAATAGAGTGTTTTCCAGAAAAAGGAAAAACTTCTGGAAAGGTTAACTTGTTTCTCATGCTTCGTCTGTGCTACATCCGCTGTTTTCCCTCTGTACCGGCTTAATTTTATTTTTTTAAAAAGTCATACAGTTTATAAATCTTGTATCAAAATGCATAAATACATTTACCGCAATTTAACCGTGTTTTCCGCGTCCTCGTTTGTGGTTACTCTCAAATTCAGATGGACTACATTGTGATACTTTTATTAAAGCTCCTTTTTGTTTGGAAACGCATGAAATTGGCAGTTTTTATTCAGAAACTAAGTAATCGAAAGAAGTTTTTAATTCTTTCGATTTCCCACCTGATATCACGAGAAAGGAGAAAAACCCATCGCCTCGTGACCACAATTGTTGATAACACGATAGGTAATATCTTTATCGAAAAATAGAAAATTCATTCCGATTTCAAATCGCTTCTAGTCAGATCTTATACTCAAGTTTAAAAATAAGTTAGAAAATGAGTCAGAAAGTTCCGAGTTATTGATCAGAATCTTGATATCATTGATAATTTTATTAGCTTGATAACATTGATAATTTTAATTTTTATCATTAATTTTATAAGTAAATCACGACATGTTCTAAAGTAGAAAAGTCGATTTATGGAACAAATCACATTGATCGCCTCTGCTATAAGACATTTAAAGGAATTTTTCATATTTTGAATTTTCTTTTCCTCGTTGATTTCCGTTACTTCTATTTTTCTAAGGCAAAAGAAATAATTTTGAATAATCCTCCAATTTAAGAACTCAGTATTCTTTGATTAAAAAATATCTCATGACAAGAGATGCAAAAAGGAAAAGAAAACTGTTCTAAAGTAGCTGCTCTAAGCATTTTATCTCATCGTGGCAAAGGATTGGACAAATCCGGGAAAGAAGTTCCGGGACAGAAATAGTCTTTTCTACAAAAAGGAAAAACTTCTGGAAAGGTTAACTTGTCTCTAATGCTTCTTCTGTACTGCCTCCGCTGTTTTCCCGTATAGCGGCTTGCAAAGCTTAAACACAAACATACGTTTAAAAAGGGAAGAAAAACAGGAAAAAAAATATTCTGTAATGTCAAAAATATATATATTTAAAAGCGGTTTGTGGTGTAAGTTTAAATTTTGCATTAAAAAGGACAGTTTAAAAATCTTATATCAAAATGAATAAATAGAATTACCATACTTAATTGTGGCATGCCGCGACCTACACTGTAAAAAAAAAAAAAAAAAAAAAAAAAAAAAAAAAATCTGTGAAGGTACTAAACATTTTCTAGGAAACTGGGATTTTAAGAACTTTTCATGTAACGATAACAGGAAAAATTCATGTAATCGATTCTGAAACTTGAATTTTTGCTGTTACCGTTACAGAAAAAGTTCTTGGAATCCCAGTTTCCTACACTGTAAAAAAAAAAAAATCTGTGAAGGTACTAAACATTTTCTAGGAAACTGGGATTCCAAGAACTTTTCATGTAACGATAACATGAAAAATTCATGTAATCGATTCTGAAACTTGAATTTTTGCTGTTACCGTTACAGGAAAAGTTCTTGGAATCCCAGTTTCCTACACTGTAAAAAAAATCTGTGAAGGTACTAAACATTTTCTAGGAAACTGGGATTCCAAGAACTTTTCATGTAACGATAACAGGAAAAAAATCATGTAATCGATTCTGAAACTTGAATTTTTGCTGTTACCGTTACAGGAAAAGTTCTTGGAATCCCAGTTTCCTAGAAAAGGTTTAGGACCTTTGCAGATTTTTTTTTACAGTGTAGAAAAGGTTTAGTACTTTTGCAGAATTTTTTTTACAGTGTAGTGTAATATTCAGCTTTATCCTTTACTAAGAAAAATTACACATATAAATACTAATACTTATGCATTTAATATTATAAACATGTCATATTTGTGTGATTTTTACAAAGGATAATCTCTTTAACTAATGAGCCAATTAAAAAAAAAGCTGGTGATCATCTCTGCTCCAATATAGACTATAATTTATGCCGGTACAACAAGCAACAAATAGGTAAAGAAAAAAAAAATGTTAAAATTACTATTAGAAGTAACAGATTACCAAATACTTACAATTAGATTACTAAATAGAAAGAAAAAATTCGGTGATATTGTTGGGGCAATTTATTATGCTTTTAAAATGTAAATACTTACCTATGAGGCATTTCTGAAAACTTTCAATTTAAAATGGTGAAAAAAGCGGAAAAGTTCTAAACTGCGATTATTTGGAGCTCTTAGCGCTAGAAACTTGAAATCTGGCTTGGTAGTTGCGTTTAAGGTGTAAATGCTGACATAAAACACAAAAAAATATTCGAAATGCAAAAGGGTGCAGTAGCAAATTTTTTTTTATAAAATTGCAATTTCTGCGATACTGTTGGAAGTAAAAACGTAAAATCTGGCATAATAAGAATTTTAAAAGTACAGAACAGTTGTTACAAAAGAATTCGAAATTTATTAGGGTAAAATAAGCAGAAAACTTTATAAAAATTTTTGATATTGCCACTAATTTGAAGATGTTAAAACTTAAAGCTTCACATGACTGTTATTTTTTAAACGTAAATGCTGGGAAAAAAAAAACCGGAATGTAAAGTTTGAACATTTTGAGTTTTTTAAAAACTTTTCGCGAAGTAAGATGCATAATTTTAAGAGTCGGATTTATCATAAGTTAATTAGTTTGAGAGAAAATAATTAAAATGTGTAAATACAAGTAAAATTTCCGTATAAACTGAATTTATTTTATATTTTTACGAGTAAAAAAATAATAGGATAAAATAAAAAAATAAAAACCTTTTACTTTATTGTAAATCCGATACTTAATTTTATGTTTTATATATTTAAAAAAAAAAAAAAAAAAAAAAAAAAAAAAAAAAAAAAAGGCCATAAGGAAAAACCAAAAAGAAACTTTGAGTCAATTGAAAAAATACATAAAAGTTTTATCCCTTTGAACATGCCTATTCGTCGAAAAAATACAATAAGAGAAAATCACTTTCAAGTGAAGCGGATTGTAACATTTAAAGGGGCAGCGATATAATAAAATCGCTTTAAATTGTATTTATAATACAGGGTGGTTAGTTATTAACGTCAGGTGTTCAGAGCCCTCTAGCGAGTAAAGTTTTGGTCAAAACATAACCACATTTGATCAGCATACATAGTAGACCATGGGATTCGAATTGTTAAAAAAAATTTAAATAAAAAGCTTTAAAAATCGCCACTAGGGGCAATTTTAGCGTTGTTTACAAACTAAAATGCATTAATTTGCATAAAATCAGTTGTGTATAGCAATCATGAGTATAAAAGGAAAGGCTGGGAGAGTTCTCATCATTATCAACTCTCACCATACTTTGCTAGTCAAGCTATGTTATCAGCAGAACGAGAATTGCAATGATGCTCGTCCTGAATTTCACCGATTACAGAATTTGCCAAAAGAACCGATGAGCATAACAAATTTACAAAAGATGATTCATCGATTTAAAATCATGCGGCAACAAGGTCTAGGACGCAAAGTGACTAGTCAATAACAAGTTGACGAAGTTGTAACTGCTATTGTCGAACACGAGATGAAAAATATGCAGGTACCATCAGCGCTCGGGCAGTATTCCAGCAGTATAAAATTGATCTGTACTGTATTTTTTGCCATTTAAGCATTCAAATTTACACTAATACACTTATGGTGCGCCAAAATTGCTGATTTTATGCAAATTAAATGCATTTTAGTCGCATTTTAGCTAAAATTGCCCCTAGCGGCGATTTTTTAAACTTTTTATTATCTCTCTCTCTCTTTTTTTTTTTTTTTAGAATCCGAAATCTTATGGTCTACTATATATGCTGATCAAATTTGGTTATGTTTCGCCCAAAACTTTACTCGCTAGAGGGCTCTGAACACCTGACGCGTTAATAACTAACCACCCTGTACTCGGATATTTATGAAACTTCAACAGAATGTACTAGGTATAATAAATTACAATTTAGACAAAAAATTATAAAATCGATACTTTTTGTTATTTTTCGACTAATGACGTGTACTCAGGAGGCTGGTCACTCAGTTTCAGAATTCTCCTTCATAATGTTAAGTCTATATACGTTTGATGCATTCGTATATTTAAAATATCTCTTGGGGAAATTAATATTTTTAACTTCTTTTTTTCAGTGTGCTTGCTCTCTTTAAAGATGTTTCTTTTTTTCTTCGTTTTCAAAATATTTGTAAAATGTATGCTTAATTTAATATTTTATGCGTTAAAAGCTGGCGAACTGTAAGCAAAATTTTAACACTTCATATAAAATTAATTACGTACTTTAGAAAACTTTTGAAAACTAAGAAAAACAAAGACACCTTTTAAGAAGTTTATATGCAAAAAATAGAAGTTAAAATATTAATTTTTCGTGGAGATATTTTAAATATACAAATACATCAAACGCCTATAGACTGTGCAATAGTGAGAAGAATTCGGAAGCTAAATGACCGGACCTCTTAACCCCTTGGGGACGAGCGACACGTATACGTGTCGCTCAAGGCTTAAAAATTCTTGTTTATCCAGACCAGGAAAATTTTACTGTAAAATTTCCCTTTTTTAATTGTAGCATTTTCTCGATTTAACAAGTTACAAATTTCTGTTTTTAAAAGCCGATGACAAAACATTAAAAATTTCGTAAACCCCTTCGTGACGAAAGCCGTTTTCCGTTAACAAGATTCCGTTATAAACAGGTTCTGTTATAATAGAGTTTAATGTACTTTTATGTTCTGATTGAGAAGTCTATGCCCTGCATTTTTTGTGACACTGAAACTAACAATACTACTCACAATGCTCCATCATATAATGTCACGAAGACACGACACCGGTAGAGAAAACACTGATTTAGCTCAACACCTTCTAGAAACCGAAACTGCTTTTCTGAACGCAAAATAAAGGGGGACTGCATGGCGTCTAGATCACGGATGAATCCGGCTTCTGCGTATGACCTCCAAGGAGAGAGCGTTTCTTTTTGGGACGTCTCGACGGAGACAAATGACGTCTAGAAACAAGTGCGGTCGGGACAGGAGTTTTGCGCGTACCGAATCGATACGCCCCTTTCTCATGACAAAAACAATTCCTCTCTCCAGCGTTTTATTATCCACCCCGCTGAAACTCGAGGTAGGAAAAGAAACAATCTTGTTTTTTGAAATTCACAATTTATAAATAAGAAAGAAAATTGCTATTTTTGGCACTTTATATTTTGAACTATATAAATATACATTAATTAATACAATAAAATATTTTTTAAGAATTCACATTAGTCACGCGGATAAAGTCGAACGCTAGGGCTATGAGTACATTATTTTAAAATTTCTCGCTTTGATTTTAATATTAGTGAATAATTTTTTAGCACAAGATATTTGAAAATGATCTACAACCGGGCTAGTTTTTATTTTTTCAATGACAATTTTCGTTAAAGAAGGAAAAAAAAAGTGGAACGATCTGATTTTGAAATCGAAACTCTCTTATTACATATATAAACTATGACCAAAATCGAAAACAATAAAAAAAGCTCGGTTGTAGGTCGCCCTTAGCTATCATCTGAAAAAAAAGAAAAAAAAAAAAAAAAAAAAAAAAAAAAAAAAAAAAACCTCCCTTTCCCCCCCCCCCCCTCCCTCCCAAAAAAAAAGAAAAAAAATCACCCAAAAATATTAAAATCAAAGCGAGAAATTTGAAAATAATACTCCCATAAACTTTACATTAGTTCCTTTATTGCCGTGACTAAATGGGTTTACAATTACTCTAATTTTGGTAAATAAATCATAAAAGTTGTAATTTTCCAAATTTGGAAAATAAAAATTCTATGATTTATTTAATGGTTAGAATTAAACACAATTATTCTAATTGGTAAATATATCAAATGAGCTGTAACTTTCCAAATTTGGAAAATTACATCTCTTATGATTTATTTACCAATTAGAGTAATCAAATTTTTAAATGTTTAAATTGGTAGGCGGAAAAAAGCGCACCGGAAAAAAGCGCACGGAAAAAAGCGCACCGGAAAAAAGCGTCCCTTTGTACAAATCACATATTTAAATAAGTCGGATAATAGTACACATGGTTAATCTTAGAATAAAAACACTAGATTGAGACGGTTTTATGAAATTTGAGCGTCCTTGCTCTCTCGGGACTGAGATGGGCGAAGGTGGGGGGGGGGGGGGCTTTAAAAGTTATCTCAAAACCTGTTATTGCCTCAATGAAAAAAAAATTGTACGATACGAAAAATAAGATAATAAACACTAGGTACTTAAATGATTTTTTTTTAAATTCAGTCTCCCTTGTTAGCAAAAAAAGGCATAGAATTACCATAAAAAAACACCATTAGTGCAATCATATGGATTTTTGCCTATGGTAAAAGTGATTCTATGGAAAACCATATAATCGTTAAGTGTATGGTAATTCTTATAATAAACCATATAAACGTTAAGTGTATGGTAATTCTTTATGGCACTATATATTAAAAAATAATAACGATATCAACTTTGGTGGCGCCATCTTTTAGGAATACTGGTAACTAAGCTGTGGGATTTGATCCACGGACGGTTGGGATGGGAGACGAGCGTCCTAACCATTCGGCCATGCGGGGTGATGATCTGTGCTTATAAAACGTTATATGAATAAAGCGTTTCGGTAAATCATCATTATTTGTCGTTCTAAGTTAATGGTTGACAAAAGGACGTAGTTTTAAAGGGTTTTTTTTTTATAAATTGTTTTATAGACATGTATTTATAAGTTAATTTATTATTTTAATGAGTGGAGTAAATATCTTAGCAAATATTATTTAGTTATAAAATCCAATTAATTAAAGGAAAAACTATTTTCTGTTTAATAAAATTAATTAAAAAAATAGAAAGTTAATAAAAAATAATATTTAATAAGAAATCATTTGATAACTTAGTACATAATATATTTTTTATGATTATATTAATGTATTATATTAATTCCTTACTTACGAGCATTTTTTTAATTTTAAAATAAAAAAAATACATATTACTATTTTTTAGATAATTTTTACGGAAATTTTGAATCTTTCTTTTAAATTTTAATACCAAAAAGATTAATAGATATATTCAATATTTTTATACATTGTAAAATGATTTTTAATCTTTTCAGTAATTATTAACGTTTAAATAAAATAAAATAAAAACTTTGTTGTTGTATATAAAATGAATATAAATGAATATAAAAACCAAAACTAAAAAATACTACTATTGTCTGACTATTGTCTCTTCGAATTATAGAAAACATGATTTAAACATCATTATAAGCATAAAAAAATAAAGAAATTTCTAATGCAGTTTTAAGAATGTGTTTGTATTTACAGAAGTTTGTAATTTTGAAGTTTGTAATTACAAACTTCTTTAATCGCTGTTAGAATTTTATAAGAAATATGTCATCAAATATATATTATTGTTAAATAATTTTATTTCTCCCATAGGATTTTTTATTTTTAACACATAGACTCTGCTCACATATATGAAATACATAAGAACAAAATAATAACACTATTATTTCATATATTATCATAATTTGAGGTCGATAAAAATATCGGTAGATTTTTTGATATTTTTAAAGATCGTAAAATAATTTTTAATCTTTTTAATATTTTTTAACTTTTAAATAAAATAAAAATCCTTGTTGTTCCATATAAAATGACTTTAAAATTATCAAATAACGTGAATTAATTATAAACCTTTTTTTTTGTACTATTAAGTTTATTAATATTTAATTAGCATATTATGATATATTATATTAATATATATGTATTAATATTTGTTGTTAATATTTTTAAAAGATATTTCAAAAATTCTGTTGGTGATTCAAATATTTGTAGGTCCTTTTTAAAATAAATTCAAAAAGATATTCTTTAAATAATTATAGGCTATTTTTGACAATTTGTTTATTTTGAGGGAGTCCGGGACACATTAAAAAATCTTTTATTGAATTAAAATTTCGCATTTTTTTGTGATATTAAACATACCATTTTAAAACAAAATCACATGATAAAACTTCTCTATATTTTTTTTAATTTAAAATTTATTAAAAAAAGTGGAGGGAAATTAAAAATTATTGTAACTCAATGTAATAATTGTAGAATTTTAGTTTTTTAGCAATTAAATAAACAGAAACACCTACATTTTAATTTTGATTCAGCCTTTTAAAAAATATTAATAAAAAATTTATTTTAAGTAAAAGTTTGAAAAAAATAATACTTTCAAAAATAAATATTTTTTTTTTCAAATTTGCTGAATCAAAATTAAAGTAAAGCAATTAAAAAAAAGGCATGTTCTAACTTTAAAGCATTTATGTTTAACGGTACTTGAGTTATAACAATTTAAATGTGAGAAATTGTGAAAACCCATCATGAAGAAAAACGCATACAAGAAGTCTTATCCATGACAATCAATGCTTAAAAGCTAGATTCTGAAAACGAAAAAAAAAAAACACATAATATTTCCTTTTCTAAGTATGATTTAAAAAAATTTCATTATAAGCAAAAAAATCAGATAAATTTTTAATGCAGTATTTTTTATGTGTGTCCCTGACTGCTTTAATCGCTGTTAGAATTTTATAGAAAATATGTCAATTATATATTTTTATTGAATAATTTATTTTTCTCAAGATTTTTTTATTTGTAACGCATTTACATACTCATATATATGAATTATATAAGAATAAAATAATATGTTATTTTATGTTATATTAATTTGAGATCAAGGGATTTTCATTAGACTGGTTATAAGTTAACATAAGTTGTTCCTGAATACATTTTGGTTTAAACTATCTAACCAGTAGCGTTGTTATGATTCTATTTTTTAGAAGTGCATAAGACATACATAAAGATGGTAGAAAGTTTTGAGATGACCACAACCGAGTAATTTTACGTAACACAAAATCTAATATATTATAAACTTTCAAAAGGCATTAAGATTTTACCATACACCATGCTTTGAAATACTATACAATTTAAGGTGCAAACAATTATGTATTGTTTTACTATACATCACACTATGGAACACCATTGAATGTATGGTAAATTTCATTTCCCTATAGTTTTACCATACACCTGGTTATGGAATACCATATCATGTATGGTGTATATCATTATCCTATAACTTTACCATACACATTTCTCTGGATACCATGAAATGTATGGTATATATCATTATCCTATAACTTTACCATAGACATTGCTCTGCAATACCCTAGAACGATGAATGTTTACCATATGAATACAATATGTTTACATATAATGACATAATTTTTTTATGATTTTCCATATAAAACCATGCGTTTCCATAAAAAATCCTATGCCATTTTTTGCTAAGGGTTGTTCTTCTGTGGTGGTGGTGGTTGGGGGGGGGGGGGGGAGAGGGCGATTGTCTACAAACTCTGAATCTATCTCTTACATTATTTTTTTATATTATTTATAATTTGATTAATTATAATTTAAATTATACTTAATTAATTTATATATTATATGATTATTATTTTTATTATTATTATCAAATTACATATTAATATTTTATTACATTTTATATTATATATATACTTATATAATACATATTAATTAATTATTAATATATTAATATAATATATTAATAGTAAATAATTAATAATATAATTAATTAATTAATAATAATAAATAATTTATAATAAATAAATAATAAATTAATAATACATAATTATAAATTAAATATAAAATTAAATAAAAAAATAAAAAAAATGTACAAATAAATATTATTAAATATTAAAAATTATACTCATTAACAAAAATTTATTTAAAAATGATATTATTTTATCAACTCATAGTAATATCAATTCATATATATATTTTTTCATTCAGCCACCCTTGTTCTTCTGTGGGGGGCGGGGGGGGTGAGCCTACAAACTCCAAATCTATCACTGCTTTAGACGATAACATTTTTTCGGAATGTTTTCTAGAATTTAGGGAAAAAAGTGACTGGAAAAACAAGAGCGCAAAAAGTGATCAGAAAAAAGTGACAAGGAATTGATAAATATTGAACTTGTGGATAAATAAATGATAAAAACTAAAGTGGCAACAAACGTCTCATTTATATCATTCTCGTAGGACAGCGGTTCCCAACCTTTGATATGCGTACCCTTGGGGATACGTAGCGAGATTGTTGGAGGTATATGACAATAGTATCAGTAATGGCGGATGATAAAATATCATTTTTTAAATAAATTCTTGTTAATGTGTAGAATTTTTAATATTTAATTTTATATATTTATACACTTATTTTTATTATGTCCTATAAATTAATAAAATATTATCATTTTTAAAATTAATTCTTGTTGATGAAACTAGATTTTTAATATTTAATTTTATTTATTAATACATTTATTTTTATTGATATACTATGAGTTAATAAAATATTATCATTTTTAAATAAACTTTTGTTAATAAGTATAATTTTTAATATTTAATTACATTTATTTTTAATTTTATATTTAATTTATGTTTATGTATTATTAATTTATTACTTATTTATTATAAATTATTTATTCTGTATTATTATTATATTATATTAATATATTTATTATTATATATTATATAAATATAAATATATAAATGTAATATAAAATATAATAAAATATTAATATGTAATTTTATAATAAAAATAATCAAATTATAAATAATATTAAAAAAATAAATATAAGAGACATATTCAAAAGTTTGTAGACACCCTCCCCCCCCCCCCACTCCACAGGAGAACAAGGGAAACTGAATTTTAAAAAATCATTTAAGTACCTAGTGTTTATTATCTAATTCTTCGTACCTTACAATTTTTTTTTCATTAAAGCAATGACAGGTTTTGAGATAACTTTTAAAGCCTCCCCCCCCCCCCCCCGCCCATCTGAGTCTCCATAGAGCAAAGACTTAAATTTCATAAAACCGTCTCAATCTAGTGTTTATATTCTAAGATTAACCGTGTGTACTATTATCAGACTTATTTAAATATGTGATTTGTAAAAAGGGACGCTTTTTTCCGGGGACGCTTTTTTCCGGGGCGCTTTTTTCCGTGCGCTTTTTTCCGTGATTCGTTTAAATTATGTTTATGCTAAAAAATGCTTAAATTAATCAAATGTAAATTGCTTTTAATTTGTATTTTTGAAGTCGCATCAATAAAAGTGTGTGGGGCTTCCTGAAACTTAGGACGGACCTCATGCCTCATATGTCCTTCTGATAATCATGCCTAGTGTTGCCAAATCCACTGTCACAGAAACAGGACAGAGAGACAACTAAAGCAAGACAGTAGCTTTGAAATCGTGACATAAAAATACACAAATCTTATGAAAACTGTACCTGTTCTTTGTAAGAGAAAATATCCATGCTCCTTACGAAAAAAAAAAAAAAAAAAAAAAATTACCTTATAATACCTTCTAATACAAAAACCTGTCTAAAACATAATTTTTTTTTTCGGGATACCTTTAAATTCCATTTTAGAATGTTTTACCGTATTAAATAAACACAATAATTTTATACAATAAAATGCTTGCAAGCGGAATCGCTAGAGACCGAAATAAAAATTTCCGTTTTGAGAAGGATTGGGATTGAGCAGTTATAATTGTACAATATTGATGCAAGGATTACGAAATATTTACATTTTAAATAGAAATTCCACCTTATACAAGTACTGTTATCACTAGTTTTATTAACCAAAATACGTAGATTTTAAACATACAAAAGAGCTGTGAATCAAAAAAAGATTCCGTTTTAGCAGGCAGATTTGTAATTCTCTCAACGGAATCATATAAAAAGGTTCCTTTATAAACAGGTTGTGTTTTCACCGATTTTACAGTATTAAGTTTCACACGAATATCACGGTATGAAAAGGAATTTAGAAGAATTTATGCATCGTGAAAAATCGGAACATTAGGCGTCTCGCGCAGAGGATTGCGGAGCGAGTCTTGGAGTACCTGTAAATCGGGACATATGGTAACACTAATCATGCCCGATACTGTTCTAACTCAACACCGATCAGAAACAGAAGCTGTTTTTTTTAGTTACAAAATCAAGAACTGTAGGGCAACTCAGACGCGAATGCATCCGGCTTGTGTGTATGACCTCCACGAAAAGATAATTTCTTTTTGGACAGAGACAAACGATGTCTAGAAGCAAGTGCAGTCGGACAAGAATTTTGCACGTACTGGAATCGATACGACTTTATGCATGCCAAAAACAATTTGTTACCAGTGTTATATCCACTCCACTCCACAGTAGCTGTTGCCACGAAAGCGATCACAACGTTTTCCACGAAAAACTTCAGTTTCTTAGAGCACGATTCATTCTGGGGATCCTTCTTTGACCTAAATACTTTGTCAGTTTTGATAAGGGGAAAGGGGAGGGGTAGAAGGGGTGAAAAAAACATTAATGTCTTTATAGTTGTGTTTAGTGCTTTTTTTTTTTTTTTTCTTCAAACCTCTTCTACGAAAGTCATAAATATCTCAATCAACCTTTCTTTTCCAACAGTTCTGTAGTCACCAACAAAAATAAGAGGTGGAAATAGACATATTAACGGTGTTTACCGGTGACGTAGGCATCCGATGACATCCAGTAAAAGCCGTAAATTCGCTTTTACGGTCGCATCGCTTGACCGAAACAAAGACGCCGCAGCCCTTAGGATTTGACTGTTTGAACCTTATAGCCGCGTTTAATGCATTTTTTTCTTTAAAAAAATCTTACTTACTAAAGCCATAACAATGTCAAATGGTCTTATGTTTTCAACCTTTCTGTCGTCATCAATAAAAGAAATGGGAGCCTCAAAATAGAGAGGGGCGAAGATGGATTCGTTGGACAGATTTGAATACACGAAAATAATAAAACATGAAAAGCAACGAGTGACCAGAACAGAGACACGACTATTCAAAGGATCTCTCTGTTTGAAGCTTAAAGCTGCGTTTAGTAATTTTTTCTTCAAATTTCTCCTGCTAAAGCCTTTCTTTTTCAACTGTTCTGTGGCCATCAACAAAAGAAAGAGGCGGAGATAAACATGTAAACGACGGTTACCGGTGACACATGAATTCTAAACATCTGATGAAAGTCATACCATAAAAAAAAGTGCCGCTGTAAACAAAAATAAAAAAAAGGTGTTTGGCACATTATTAATTCCATTATTTTATAATTCGTAAAATGCAAAGTTTATTTCTCAATTTAACAACTGCGGCCTGTTATTGCAGCAGCAACTGACGCCTTAAAATTAATTTACTAATTTACAACTAAGTTCTAAAAATATTAAACCATTATGTATTATCATCGGAAACATACTTAAAAATTTACTTGCACATTCAACACGGAATATTTCCGACAGCTACATGGAACCTCCTCATACTCTCACTAACACGCGAAACTTAACACATGAGTTTCGTAATAAAATTATATGAATACACGCATGCTTGGTTTCTCTTTTGGGATTGCTCGGCAAAGACAAACGACCGCGACGCGACGTCTAGAAACTAGTACGATCCGGACAGGAGTTTTACTCATAGTTAATCGATACACTTTTTTATGCCAAAAACAATTCCTCCTGTATTATATTCACTCCATTGAAACTTGAGCTATAAAGGAGATCACAACCTTTTTTTTTCTTTCATTTTTTGTGGCGAATATCTCGTGGTTGTTTTTAGGACCCGATTAATTCTGGAGATCTGAACACTGCCTCGTGTGTCCCCCTTCGACCTAAATACTTTGGCAGTTTTCACAAGGGATAAGTTATGAATGTCTTTAAATCAAAGCATGTTATTTTTTAGCTGCAACCATAAAACAAAGGTGAGAGAGAAAGAATCGTATGGATATGAGAAGATTTTATTTATATGCCAGAGCGTGTTTAAGATAGCTAAATATTTTTAAATGTTAAATTATTGTTATTTTAACTCTTAGAAATTCTTTCTTTGATGCTACTGGCCTACTGACGATACTCATGAGCCTAATTTACACCGGACTTAAAATATTCCGATTTTTTTACATTTTAAGTCTGAGCTATTTCAACCGAATATTTTTCTCTGGATAGAAGATATTTGGTATTTCTCGTGATTATTTAGCCCTTTTAGGTCTGATGTATTATTAATAGTACATGTCTGTCAATTGAGTATTATTTTGTTTTAATAGGGTCCGGAACACATTTAAAATAAACTTTATTTATTGAGTTAAATTTTTGAAATTTTTTGTGATGGTTAACCATATCATTCGTAAACAAAATCACAACTTATCATAACTTAATTTTTTTAATTAAAATTCATTAAAAAAAGTGGGGTAAATTAAAATCGTTATAACTTGAAACATTTGTAGAATTTCATTTTTTTTTTTCATATAAATAAACATAAATAATAGGTTTTAATATGCCTTCCTTATCCTATTAATTTTGATTCAACATTTTTAAAAATAGTATTTTAAATAAAAATTAAAAATATTTAAAATAAAATTTTGAAAAAAAAAAAAGAAAAAAAATTTTTTTTTCTTATTCTTTTTTTTTTATTAGTAATTTAAATTCTTATTTTTCTAGCAAACTCTAATTTTGATTTTTTTATACCTAAATTCAAATTTTTTTAAATAATTTTTCCCCATATACCATAATGTAACCCTTTCCGGCGCACTACTCTTTAAAGTTGGATTTTAAAGAAAAGGAAAATTAGGCGATCTATTTAGGCCTAGAGGAGTACACATTTATAATTTTGTAAAGATTGCACAAACCATTTTAATTTTAGAGCTGTTGCCAAAGTGGTAACCTCCCATAAGTAAATCATTGATAAGCGCAGTGAGAAGAGCATTGCTGTGAAGCGCGTGTTAGAGTAAAATATTTTACCTATTATTTAAAAACAGTAGAATTTCATCTGTGTGGTGCTGCGATCTAGAACTCATAAGAAAGGTTTAAAGTAGCCATTAGAGTAGTTTTTGAAATATTCACGGAGTTTTTATGTCTCTAAACAAGGGCAATTTTAGGTGTTGCCGACCCGGCAACACTGCACCGGAAAGGGGTAATCGATGTAATCGTACCGATTGTAATGGAATCGAATAATTCTTTTTAGTTTCCTTGTAAATGAACCATTAGTCGTACATACTTCATATGCAATACCAAACATGCTTTGGTGCCCTAAATAAGCTTTATCAATTGCATGAAAATCCGAGTATATTTACGGGAGTTAGAGCGTACAGACGGCCAGGCAAAAAGAATGCATAAGCACCTCTTAACTTTGTTAAAAAGTGCTCAAAAAAAAAAAAAAAAAAAAAAAAAAAAACAGAAAAGAAAGGAAAAAAAGATTGAGAAACATAGCCCCCAAAGCGATGAATAATAATAGTACCAAACAGTCAACTTACAGTTACAGAAGATTTAGCATCATAATTTAAAATAATGTATTCATACATGCATAGTTGCAATACCATCCATCTATTTAACACTATAAAACTGCAATTGGAAATCTTGAAGCATGTAATGCCTGTAATCGGAAAATGAATATGTTAACTCAAACAGCATTAAAAGAAATGCATGGTTGTATAAAATTGAATGATAACTGAGGTAAAAGGAAAAATAAAGAATGACCGTCCACTGCTGTGAAAATGATGATTGATGGGGTAGGAATCATTTATCAATCGCATGGAGGTGTGACATCTGTGACTACAATTATTTTCAAATTATTACGCCTCGTTTTCGCTCGATCTCTTCAACATTGAACCAACTCAGATTGCTGATGATGTATTAAGAACTCACATTATCAACATGTCTGGAATAACGAAAATGATAATATATGTTATCATTTCTGAAGTAATGCTAAAATTATTACGTGATTCCAAGCTGGGACCGATTTACAAATTTTGAGACCTTGAGCAAAAATGCTTAAGGAGCCCCTTCCACCAATATTTACAGTAGGATTGAGTTAAAAAAAAATACTAGCTAAAATAACCATTATTGACAATAAAATATGTCTGGAATAACGAAAATTATAATATATGTTATCGTTTCTGAAATAATGCTAAAATTATTACGTGATTCTAAGCCGGGACCGATTTACAAATTTTGGGAACTTGAGTACAAATGCTTACGGGGCCCCTTCCACCAGTATTTATACAATGGGATTGAGTTAAAAAAAATACTTCCTAAAATAACCATTATTGACTTTAATAACTATTTTAAAATATCCATTAAAAAATTAAATAACATAATCATTAATTTACTTTTTTAATAATTATTTCACCATTATGAAAATTCAATCAACAAACGTTTTGGAATAAATTGTGCAGTGTTGCTTTTTTTTTTTTTTTTTTTTTTTTTTACCTAAGCAAGCGTTTATGTCTGGAATGTTAAAATATGCAACAATTAATGATGCATTTTCGACGACATCAAGTTACAATTATTTAAAGTATTAATGGCTCTATTGCCTGCAACATACACTCACAAACCCCCAAATAAACTGAGGAGAACAGGAACTAAATAATAATAAAAATAATAAAATGAATTTTTAAACTGATAAATAAATATATATATTCACTATAATAAAATAACTATAAATGAATGTTTCAGACGAAGTATGTTTAATATTATAAAAATACAATCTGAACACAATAGAATGTAGAATGAAATGTAAAATCTTGAAACGTGTAATCCTTGTAATCGGAAATGCGCCGTTTATGAATTGGTTAACTCAAACAACATTAAAAGATATGCATGGTTCTAGAATTGAATGATAACTGAGGTAAAGGAAAAATAAAGAATGACCGTCCACTGCTGTGAAAATGATGATTGATGGGGGAGAAATCATTTATCAATCGCACGGAGGATGTGTCACCTGCCACTGCAATTATTTTCAAATTATTACGCCTCTTTCTCGCTCGTTCTCTTTAGCATTGTAACACATTGCTAGGTGCTGATGATGTATTAAGAACTCGCATTATCAACAATAAAATATGTCTGGAAAAACGAAAATGGTAATATATGTTAAAGTTTCTGATTTAAGGCGCAACACTGGTAACAGAAAAAGACCCGGAGGATAATGTAAAGTATACAGGAGCTTCTTTTCAAATATCTTGCTCAAATTTTAACATTTTTACATTTTTTTTTTCTTCCATAGTATAGCTGAGGACGATGCACAACCGGAATAGTTTTTATTTTTTCAACTTTAATTTTTGATTTTTTTAAAAATTACTTTACATTTCAAAACCTGTTTAAGGGTGTATTCGTAAAAACGGTTTTCCACTTTCAACAGCTCGAAATTTCCTGATACAATTTCAGACACATTTTTAAAAGTAGAAACATGAAACTTGCTGAGGAGATTTTTGAAGAGACGTATAAGGTGCCGTGTGATGTCATTTTACGCTCAATTCTTTAGAATTTGATTTATGAACAATTATCTTCTCAGTATGACCCATTTTTTCGTTCACAAATCTCCCGCTTCGGAAAAATCGGTTCAAAATACCGTTTTTGATTGCTTTTTTTTGCAATATTTTGTGCATTTATCAAAGAATTGACAATCACCGCACATTGTGTACTTTCTAAGTAAGACAATTTGCCAGTTTGATGCATATGAGAGCAAAAATGAATTCAAAAATAAATCGGAAAATAAGCAGTTTGAATCGAAATACACCCTTAAACCGGTTCTGAAATTGAAACTATCATAGTATAAAAAATATACAAGCAAAATCGAAAAAGTAAAAACTAGACCGGTTATAGATCGTCCTCAGCTATCCTATGCAAAAAAAAAAAAAAAAAAAAAAAAAAAAAAAAAAAAAAAAAAAAAAAAAATCATGTAAAAATGTTAAAATTTAAGCGAGATATTTGAAAAGAACGCTCCCATAGACTTTACATTATCATGCGGGTCTTTTTCAGTTACCAGTGGTTGCGCCTTAAGGGTGCATTCCATTGCATACTCCTTATTTTCTGATTAATTTTTACATTCATTTTTGCTCTGAAACGCATCAAACTGGCAATTCTATTATTTATAAACTACACTATGTGCCGTGGTTGTCGATTTCTTGATGAATACAGAAAATATTGCAAAAAATGGCTGTCAAAGTTGGCGTTTTAAACCGAATTTTCGGGGAGATCTGGGGACGGAAAAAAATATCATACTGAGAAAATAATTGTTCATAAATCAAATTCTAATTGATTGAGCGAAAAAAAAATCATACGGCCTCAATCATAGTATCCAATTATATATCTTTTCAAAAATCTTCTCAGCAAGTTTCATGATTTTACTATTAAAAATGAGTCTGAAACTGTCTCAGAAAATTTCAAGCTGTTGAGGATGGGAAAGTATTGAAAAGAACCGTTAGCTAATGCTGATCCACTGAAAGAAATTCATAAAGATATCTCGGTTGCATTTCAATATTTTTAACATTTTATTTATTTTTTTATTTTTTATTTATTTATCATTATTATTATTATTTGTTTGTATTGGATAGATGAGATTGATCTGAATACAGGCCATTTTTAACTTTTTCCATTTTGGTTGCATACATTTTTATGAGGGTGCTTCCGTTTTCCAAACCTGTTCCGAAAATGAAAGCATCCTCATAATAAATATCAGTAAAAAAATCAAAAAAGTAAAAAAAGGCCTGCATACAGATCAATCTCAGCTATCTAATGAAAAAAAAAATTAAAAATATTAAAATGCAAACGAGATATCTTTATAAATTTCTTCCACAGGATAAGTATTAGCGAACGGATCTTTTCATTTTAATGAAGTAGCCTCTTAATGCTAAAATTATCACGTGATCCTAAGCTATTTAACGCTAACGAAAAATTATTAGCATTATCATTTTCGCTAATGTAAAGACTTCTAATAAGCGGGATATATTCGATCATTTGAATTCAAATTTTTAAATCCGTTCATAACTACATAAATACATAGCACCTATTGTCATCATCTGTCCGTCCGTCTGTCCGAATATAACAGCGCACAAAACTATTCAAACGAATGGTTTAAAATTTAACGTATATAATCGATGCAGAATTTTATTGAGTCAGTTCAAATTTTATGAAAAATATATTAATAAAAGTTTTCTTTATTCCATTAAATCCTATCATACGCCATTAATTCAGTGATATCCCATAACAGGAAATAATTCTAGGTTGCATGGTAATAATGTTGTATTTAAAATGGAGTTCTATTATTTTCTTATGGCTGAATTTAATATATAGAATCGTAATAAATTTTGTATCCGTGCATTTTTTACATAAGCCTGCAAACAGCTATTGTACCAAGATCTGAATATTTTTAAAACTAATTATAGTACGAACGCACCTCATCTGCCACGCTTAATATACAATTTTCCACTTTAGTAATAATCAAGAGCATCATTTCAAATTTTGTTTCAGGAGGGTTATTAGAATTAATAGAAATTAGATTAATTTCTAACTAGAAAATTAAAAAAATTAGATTAGAATGATGAAATAAGAAATTATAATACTATTAAAATTGTTATTAAAAATTAATTAAAAATTAGATTAAAATTAGATTTAAAAATAGAAATTGGAATTTAAAAACAAAACAAGCACGTGGAACAGGGACCGAATTACTATTTGACATGACCTCTGACGGTTTAATAAAAAGCCTATTTTATTGCTAAAAGTTTTTTTTTTTTTTTTTTTTTTTTTTTTTCCGAAATTGCGTGGTTTTGTTTTGATCCGAATGCAGCAGATTTTACGGTTACATTTTTGGCGTTATCCCCCAGCCATCGCAATTCATCTCTATTCTTTTTCTTTATTCTATGGGTAAGAAACTATAAATAATGAGATATCGTCTGCTAACCGAAATGGTGCACAAACATCTTTATTTTTGTTTTGTTTCAATAAATCGATTTAATGATTTTTACATTTTCTACAAAAATGTAAAGAAAATTTATATGAGTTACTTCCATATTTATTAAAATTATTATGGAAAGGGAGACTTATTTAATATTATTGGTCGATATAAAATAACAAATCTACAGCGTTCATTTAAAATGTAAATTAATGGACTGTGGTAGACCATGGGATTTTGAGAAAATTTTTCATCCTACATTTCAAAGGAAAAAGGGCAAAGGAAAGGTTAATTAATGGGATATCGTCTGCGACCCAAAATAGCTTTATTTTTGTTTCGTTTGGATAAATCGATAGAATGATTTTTGGTTCACATTCTCTTTAAAAAAATGTAAAGCATAAAAGATTTGTATGATTTACTTCTACATATATTAAAATATTTTAAAAAATAGAAATATTTTAATGTTATTGATCTATATGGAATAATGAATTTATTTAAATGCAAATGAATGGACCATGGAAATTTGAGCAGGGTGTCTACAATACGTAATAAGGTAAGAGAATTTTTTTTTGTGCGATACACACCAACACACATTACAGAACTTGACAATACTCGCCTGGACGAATTCGCCAAGAAAAATTAGACAAGTAAACAAACATTAGCTTGGATAGAATAAAAGTTTTCTAAATATTAACCCAGAATCCTCTTGACCAATGGAATTTTACTGCCCATATCTCCTCATTTTCTTACAGAGACATTATTACAATTGCGTCAAAATCACGTAACTTGCAAAATGTATTTTTATAATGGTCAGTGTCGTGGCATTGTAAATATGATTTCTTACTGATAATGAGAAATTTCATAAAATCAATATTTTAAATATTTTGTAAATATAAATTTAAATAATATTTCTCAATTTCCCCTCAAAACCAAAAGATGTCTCGTATTACCCAATATACATGCAACGCATTGGTTTGCTGCGAGTGCCAGTAAATAAATAAAATAAATCACCAATCTTATAAATCAGAAACTTTAGATCAGTTTTTGTCGTAATTAGTTGTAAATATTATTTCTTACTTACTAATTTCTCTCTAATTTTCTTTTCCCATATCGTATAATGTATTTTGTGATTTACCACAATGTTTGTTAGCTCTATAACAAAATTTGAATCAATCTCTTGAGAAACTTCATATTCATTATTTAATTTAGCTTAAAAAACGACTAAATTTTTAGGGGAAAGAATTAATAATAATAATAATAATAATAATAATAATAATAATAATAATAATAATAATAATAACATTTATTTAATGAAATATTACGAGTTTTAAAATCCCCCTTTTTATCATGAAATTTAGAAAATAAATCTTGACTTTTTCTTCTGGAACGATTATATTAAAATTTTATAGAAGCTGATTTAGATAATATATAAAAAAAGTTTTCACATTAACTCTTTTAGTTTTCATTAATTGACAAACCACAATCTAACTTTAATATTTATAGTATTAAATATTAGAGAAAAAAAATAAAATATTTTTTTTTAATTAAGGAAGTTTATCGAATAATTTATTTTATTTTATGATAATTCTGGTAACTATTTCGTCGGTAAAATTAATTTTTTATTATTTATTTATTTATTTATTTATTGCTGGCTAAATTGTGTTTTCTTTATATAGTCAGCATCTTTATACATGTTTATTAGCTTCTTTTTGTCTTTAAATATAAAAAAAAGATATTATTAAATACTAGTGAAAGTTCATATAAAATAACGAAATCGCTTTACGAACTAAATATACTATTAACACCATGCGAAAAAACAATCCCATTTTAATTCAATGTGGTTTAAATGCTTCAACAGCTAACAAAATATACGATTAACAGAATGTTAAAAAGTAGCAAAACAATCCCATTTTAATTCAATGTAGTTTAAATACTTTATTATATATTACCTTCTCCTTCGGAAGGTTATTAACATATTTGTAGAACAAATGTTTTACGATAAAAGATAATTTAATATTCCCTCGTCCCGTTTCGCCGATATTCCCTATTTTTCTTTTCCCTTTCACTTTTCCCTAAACGTTATTACATATCTGAAATTTGAAGGAAAAGTATTAATTTTTAAGTGTATTTTTATTTTCTTATTAACCTAGTAAATTTAATGGGATATTGGATTCAAGCAAGGTCACGACTCCCACTATTCCGAGCAAGGTCACGTGACAGAGACAGAAAGGCCACATTCGCCGCTTATGTTAAAAACATGAAAAAAAAAAAAAAAAGAGTTGTTTACATCTCGTTTTGTTTACATGTTTTATTTGTTTTATTTTCTATGCATGCATTAAAAATTATGTAAACGCATTTCCTAGAGATCTGGTAAAATTTTCGTTTTAGAGAGGTTTTCGCCTTAGCAAGTTTTAAGTAAGGATATTCCACCAGTCAGGATTACGTAATTTTTCCGCTAAAGACAGATTTTGATGTATTTTACGTTTTTGTTTTCGTATATATACATTTATTACATTCTTTCTTTCTTTTTCTTTTTTTATGAAATACAAGAAAAAATTAAATAATCGATATTTCCCATATTTTCTATGATTTACAAGGAAAAAAAGCAATTTAATATTCATTTATTTATTTATTGCTCACTAAATTTTGTTTTCGTTACATAATCAGACATACATAACTGTATATATATTTATTAGCTTCTTTTTGTCTTTAAACACAAAAACAGACATTATTAAATACTATAATAAATGTTCCCATATAACAATGAAACCGCTTTGCAAGCAAAACATATGATTAACAACATACGAAAAAGTAGCAAAACAATCCCATTTTAATTCAATGTAACTTAAATACTTCAATAGCTATTACTTTCTCCTTCAGAATGTTATTTACAATCCGCTGTACATATTTGTAGTAGAATAAATGTTATACGATAAAAGATAATTTAATATTCCTTCGCCCTGCTTCGCCGATATTCCCTATTTTTATTTTCCATTTCATTTTCCCCTAAACGTTATTACATATTTGAAATTTGAAGGAAAAGTATTTTTTCTTTTAAGTGCGTTTTTATTTTCTTATTAATCTAGTAAATTTAATGGGATATTGGATTCATCCGAGCAAAGGTCACGCGACAAAACCTTAAAGACCACATTCACGGCTTATGTGGGCATGGAAAAAAAAGTTGTTTACATCTCGTTTTGTTTGTAAACATCTCGTTTTCTTTGTAAACATCTCGTTTCGTTTAAATTTTTTTTCTACGCCTGCATTAAAAACTGTGAAAACGGAATCGCTTAAGATCTGGTAAAAATTTCGTTTAAAACAGGTTTCCACTTTGGCTTGTTTAAAAAAAGGATATTCCTTCAGTCAGAATTATTTTTTCGCGAATAACAGGTTCTATCTGTTACGTTCTTACTTTTTACAGGTACAAAAAATATTAAATACTCGATAGTTTCCATATAATCATGAAACATATTATTAACACGGAAAAAAAAGTAGCAAAACAATTGTCATTTTAATTCAATATGCCTTAAGCACTTCAACAGCTAACTTACTCTCGCTTAAAGATGGTTATTAACAATCCTCTATATAAATTTGAAGAATAAATATTATACAATAAACGATCATTTAGAATGTACCTCGTTCTGCTTCGGTGATATTTCCAATTTCTTCTTGCTCTTTCCTCTTTCATTTTTCCCTACACTTTATTACATATTTAACAACTGAAGGAAAGCATTCACTTTTCAGTGCATTTTTATTATGTTATTTATTATCCTAGTCAATTTAATGGGATAGAGAATTCAGCTGACCAAGGTCACGAGCTTCAGCCAAAAATGCCACGTTCCCCGCTTATGTTACAGGCATGAAAAAAGACTTAATTATGTTTTGCTTTGCTTGTAAACAATAGATTATTGAAAAATGTAACGGATGAAATTATTCGCTGCATAGTGTACGAACTATGGAAATTCTTCAATCAAATACAGTGAAACTTTCATTATTTGGAATCAGATATACATAATGTATTGCGTTTATTAGTTTAGATTAATACGTTTATTAACTTCTTTTTGTCTTTAAATACAAAAACAGACATTATTAAATACTAGTGAAAGTTCCCATATAATAATGAAACCGTTTTATAAACAAAATATACGATTAAAAACATACGAAAAAGTAGCTAAACATTCTCATTTTAATTCAATGTTTTTAGAATAAATGTTATCCGATAAAATATATTTAATATTCCCTCGTCCAGTTTCTCCGATATTCCCTATTCTTCTTTTCCCTTTCATTTTCCCCTAAACGTTATTATATATTTGAAATTTGAAGGAAAAGTATTTATTTTTAAGTGCGTTTTTATTTTTTTATTAATCTAGTAAATTTAATGGGACATTGGATTCAACCGAGCAAGGTCACGTGACAGAGTAAGGAAGGCCACATTCGCCGATTATGTTACACGCATGGAATAGAAAAGAGTTGTTTATATCTCGTTTTTTTTCTGTAAACCTCTCGTTTTGTTTACATTTTTTATTTTCTATGCATGCATTAAAAACTGCGAAAACGCAATCGCTAGATATCTGGTAAATATTTCGTTTTAAACGGGTTTCCACTTTGGCATGTTTTATATAATGATATTGCTTCAGTCAGGATTATATATTATTTTCGTAAAATACAGGTTTTGGTCTATTTTACGTGTATTTTACTGTACAGCATATATGTTTATTACATTCTTTCCTTCTATCTTTTTCTTTTTTTTTTTTTAGGTACAAAGAAATAGTAATACTCGATATTTTCCATATAATCATGAAACACATGGTTAACACGGGAAAAAAAGTTTAAAAAAAATCATTTATATTCAATAAGCCTTAAATATTTCAACAGTTACTACTCTCGCTTACAGAGGATTATTAACAATACTCTGTATAACTTTGAAGAACAAATATTATAGAATAAAAGATGATTTAGAATGTATCTCGTTCTGCTTCGGTGATATTTCCAATTTCTTCTTTTTCTTCAACTCTTTCATTTTTCCCTACACGTTATTACATATTTAACAACTGAAGGAAAGCCATTCATTTTTGAGTGCATTTTTATTATGTTTTTTATTATCTTAGTAAATTTAATGGGATAGAGAAGTCAGCTGACCAAAGTTACGTACCTCAGCCAGAAAAGCCCCATTTATGTCACAGACATGAAAAAAAAAAAGGGAAAAGAAAAGAGACTTAATTATGTTTTGCTTTGTTTGTAAACAACCATAGATTAATGTAAAATACAATGGATGAAATTCTTTATTATTTCGCAGCGCAGCATAATGTACGAACTATGACAACGCTTCAATCAAATAACGACACTGTACATAATACTCTGTAATCAGAATTAAATAATATTAATAATAATTGTATGAAAAATGAGCAGGTTTATTAAATAATGTGTCACTGCGCAAGCGTGAGCGCAATCAAAATATAATTTGCATAACGTGTTAGCTAAATGTATAGAGCAACTTATGTGAATGTCTCAAAAACATAACTTGAAAATTCTGAAATTTATCTTCGACAGAATAAGCTCAAAATCCGTTATTCTCAAATTGAAGCATAAAAGACGAGGGAGTGTATCCAAATATGGTAGTAGGAGCAATATTGTGTATGCTATTTTGATACTAATCAGTGGAATATGGATTTAAAAAATGCAATATGGAATATTTTAAATAAGAAAACTGTCAGAAAAATATGATTTTATTCACGAAAGACAGATGTTGCTTCCATAGATTTTGTTATATTTTTTACAACTGCATCCACACTCATATTCAGTGGCGCCAACTTATATAGGCTCATAGGGCTAGAGCTTACTATTTGAACTCTCGACTCACATTCAAATTCGCAATTTCAATTAATTTAATTCATAATTTATTGTTCGAATTATTTAATCGTTAAAATGAAATTTGGTTTTATTAACGTCCTCAAAATAGCTTTGTTTGAAAATAATAATAAATAAATAAAATAAGGACATTGATTATTTACAGGAGCGCTAAAAATCCCTTTAGCCGATGTATAGTTAAGTTTCTCACGAAAACAATTTCTCTGCATATTTTGCCATCTATTTTGATGCCTTGAATGGATAGACACAAAATGTATGCTTTTCTTGTCATATAGTTTTTTGCATTTTCAATAGTTAGCCATTTTATTGTTATTTAAAATAAATATTAATATATTTATAAAGGAAGAACTTATAAGAATATAAATTAATAAAGTTATTTATAAAATTACTATTAAATTATAATAATAAAAAAAAGTCTTAGAAAAAACATAATTTAATTTCGATTTATGATATTTTGTCATTCATTCCTCCCTCTTCCTTACACACATGCACACTTAAAAAAGTTTTTTTTTTTTTTATTTAAAATTTTTTGAGTTTTCCCAATATTTTTGAAAAGTTGGCGCAAATGCATGTATTCTTTTTCTTTAAATAGGGATAAAAATTAAATATTCAGTATTTTCAACATATAAAACACATGCACATAAAAAAAGTCTCATTTTATTCAAAAATCTTTGAGCCCACCCAATATTTTTGAAAAGTTGGCGCTACTGCATATTTTTTTTTTCTCTAAATAGAAAAAAAAAATAAATTCTCAATGCTTTCAACATATAAAACACAACTTTATTTATAAACAAAGCACATGATTAATGCACGAAAAAGAAGCAAAATAATCTCATTTTAATTCAATACGCCTTAAATACTTCAACAGCTATTACTCCCGCTTACAGATGATTATTAACAAGCCGCTGTATAAATTTGCAGAATAAATATTAAGATAAAAGATCATTTAGAATTAGCCTAGTCCTGCTTCGCCGATATTCCCCATTTTCCCCCTTTTTTCCTCTTTTATTTTTCCCTAAGCCCTTTCATTTTTCCCTTATTGCGTATTTGAAATTGAAGAATAGTCACTCATACTTGAGCGCATTTTTATTATGTTATTAACCTAGTGAATTTAATGGGATAAAGAACTCACCTGAGTAAGGCCACGTGATTCAGCCAGAAATATGGCTTTTCCAGCATATACCAATGTATGAAATAAAGTTGTTTATTTCTGCCTTTGTTTGTAAACAAACATCGATTTATGCGAAACAAAACGGAAAAGGATTTCTGTTTTTCGCATGTATTATGTAAATAATTTCTAAAATTTAAATTTGATGGAGCCTTTTTAATTCTAAATGTCATTTTTTGTACACACACTAAAAGATTGCTGTAAAAATACAATCACTAAAAATCTGGATTTTTTTTTTTTTTTTTTTTTTTTTTTTTTTTTTTTTTTTTTTAAGAGAGAGAGAAGTTTTCGCTTTAGTATATTCTAAACAGGCATATTTACTCAGCCAGGAACAAGTAATTTTTCCACAAAAGGCAGGTGCTGTTTTCATAGATTTTATTGTATTTTTTACTATCTATACATATATTCTTTTATCTTTGTATAGAAAAACAATTAAAACACTGAATATTTTCAACATATAAAACACAACTTTATTTATAAACAAAGCACATGATTAATGCACGAAAAAGAAGCAAAATAATCTCATTTTAATTCAATACGCCTTAAATACTTCAACAGCTATTACTCCCGCTTACAGATGATTATTAACAAGCCGCTGTATAAATTTGCAGAATAAATATTAAGATAAAAGATCATTTAGAATTAACCTAGTCCTGCTACGACGATTATTCCCCATTTTCCCCTTTTCTTTCCTCTTTCATTTTTCCCTAACCGTTATTGAATATTTGAAACTGGAGGATAGTCGCTCATATTTGAGCGCATTTTTATTATGTTATTAACCTTGTGAATTTAATAGGATAAAGAATTCACCTGAGTAGGGTCATGTGATTCAGCCAGAAATATGGCTTTCCCCGCGTATATTATCGGTATAAAATACAGTTGTTTCTATCGCGTTTTATTTGTAAACAAGCAACGATTTCTATAAAACGTTAAGGAGGGAGTTTTCCTTTTTTTTCGCTGTAAGCAGTTTAAGGGGGTAGTAAGGTTAATTCAATGGGGAAAAAAGCATATTTTCTATCATTTTTTGTAAGGATACAATTAATATTTATTTATTTGTATAATCATAGTATAATTATATGTCATTTAAAGAGTATTCTGTGAAATTTTCATTAAGAAATATTAAAAAATGAGCCGATGACAGCGAATCTTCGAAGACGTCCCAAAAAAAAGTTGATTCGTGGTGAACCGCATAACTCATGACTGGATCAACTAAAATTAAAAAACCAAATTAATTTAATTAGGTGATAAGTTTCCTCAGGGAACGCAGTCGAGTTTTTTTTTTATTATTGATTTTTCAATTTTTTACAAGGCTCGGAAGTCAAAATGCTGATTTTTCATCAAAAAAAATCTGATATTTTGTTTTTTAAAAGTAAGTTAAAATAAAAAAAATAAAAAAAAACTCGACAGCGTTATCTCGTAATTTATATAAAGAAAGAGTGTGTAAAATTTTAAAAAGATCGGTTCAGTAGATTTTGAGCTACAGAGTTCACCGCGAATCAACTTTTTTTTGGGGACGTCTTCGAAGATTCGCTGTCATCGGCTCATTTTTTAATATTTCTTAATGAAAATTTCACAGAATACTCTTTAAATGACATATAATTATACTATAACTATACAAATAAATAAATATTAATTGTATCCTTACAAAAAAATGATAGAAAATATGCTTTTTTCCCCCTCGAATTAACCTTACTACCCCCTTAATGCGGTTTTGGATCAAAAAATGAACATTTAAATTTAAGTACATAAAAGAAAAATATTTTCTAAAAGTGATGAAAATACATTTACAAGGGAAATACAGTGGCTCACAAAAGTGTTCGTACACTTTAAAAATTTCTACTAAAAAGAAATTTCCCTGAAATTAAATTCGTATATGAAGTAGAGAAATTTTTTATATTATCTTCAAGTTATTCTAAATAACACACAACCTTTTTGTTTAACATTAAGGGATTTTTTTTTAATCTAAAAATGAAAACAGGAGATGCCACAGAAAGAAGACGCCACAAAAGTCTTCGTACACAGAAACATTTTCGGATAATTTCATTATTAAAAATATTATTTGTCGCTTTATTTTGATTTTTGCATTATATTGACATTTAAAAAATCTCTTGGCTTTATATTTTGCAGAATTGGTCCGTAATATTCTATTTATTAATTAAAAATGGTTTGTAATCGTAATGTCACGACTAATAGCGTTTGAAATTAGTTATTTTTCTTCATAATAGTAGTAAATCAATTCGAAATATTGTAAAAATTAGTTAATTTATTCCATTCTATGGTGAAGTATGCGATAAAAGGCTTTGTAGAAAAAAAATGGATTGAAAACTAGGTATGAAAAGGTCGTCAATCTAAGTGAACGCAATGAAATCAAATACTTACAATTAGAAAAGTCTTAAAAAATCCATGTTTAAGTGCTATAAAAGTTACTATAGAATTTAATGAAACAGTTTCTACTTCATTTTTACCTGAAACTGATCGACGAATGGTAAGCAAAGCTGCATTATATGGGTATTCTGCCCATAGAAAATTTTTTGTTAATGCGAAAAACAGAAAGCTTAGGCTTTCTTTAGCAAAATCAATGATAAATAAACCCGAATCGTATTAAATTAATGTTTTATTTACAGATTAAATCTAGTATGCCGTTCTTTGTCCAATGAGTGCATAATAGTATGGAGAAAAAAAAATTAAGAATTTAATTCAAAGAACTTAGTTGGAACAGTTAAGCATGGCAGTGGAGTTGTCCTTGTGTGAGGGTGCATATCAGCATCAGGATTTGGTAATTTGGTATTTATTGATAGCATAATAAATCACGATCTTTGTTCCAATATTTTAAAAGGCAATTTAAAATTATCAGGCCAATATATGGGTAACAGATATAACTTTGTTTTTTATCAGGATAATGATACAAGGCACATGGCTCTCAACGTTCGCCTCTAGCGTCTTTATAATTGTTCACAAGTTCTGAAAACATCACCTCAATTGCTGAATTTTCCCAGTAAAACATATTTGGAGGTAACTGGAAGTTAGAACACGAAAACACAGCATTGAAACAAAAAGCGAAGTAAAAACAGCGATGTTCGATGAAGGCATCAACTTTCATGCAGAAATTACAAAAACACTAATTAAATCTATTCCCAGGTGTTTGAAAAACTTTTGTGGGTGCTAAATAATATCCTATTAAGTACAACTTTAGCGAAGTATTACAATATTTACAAATATATAGCGATTTTTTTAAAGTGCACGAAGACTTTTGTGAGGTAAATTTTTTGTTATTTTTTGATTACTGATTTTTTCAAAATAAAGTTTTGCTATGTTTTTAAAATATTTTATGTAGTTTTGCTAATAATGAGTCATAGATCTTACTCTTAAATACCCATTCTAAAATATTAATTTTAATTAATAGATAGAGCCCTATTTCATTGAAATTCCTAAGTGTACGAACACTTTTGTGAGCCACTGTAAATATTTTTATTCAGTTCGACATACTTCATAGCTCAAATGACAATATTTTCAAGAGCTATAATAATACAAATATTTTCGCAAACACACACACATATATATATATATATATATATAACTATTAACCCTTTATCTAACAAATTATGAATTAATGAAAATTTTACATTCTAAAGCATTTTACGTAAATTGTTCAAACTAAATTAAAAGATTTATTTAAATAATCATTTAATAAATTTTAGAAGGATTTTAGAAAGAGTGAAGGATTTAGAAGGATTAATTAAATTTGAATTTACAAGGATTTTGTGCAATATTCATAACCTCACTCAAATCTTTTATTTTAAATTGTTTTCTTAGAATTTTGTAGAATTATAAAATACTAGAAGACAGCCCGTCAAAATGACGTGTTTGCATTTTTAAAAGGATGATAAAAAATTACAACTGTGGTCAATCAGCCACTTTAGGCTTAAACAATTTTTAAAAATAAGCGATTAAACATGGGGAAAAATCTATAAAAAAAAGAGAAAATTTTAACAGAAATTTGCATTTAAAACTATAACAAAACTGTCTGGTGGATTGGGGGATTGTAATGAACAAATCGTAAATACATAAATTTTAAAAGAATAAAGTAAGGCAAGAAAATCAATTATAAAAGATTATATTGTGAAACTACAGCCAAAAAATATCTAAAAATACTGAGAGAAAATAATAAAAATATCTAAAATGTATAAAAAAATTTCCTATTTTGACCCATTTTTTAGAATAAATACTTAAAAGACTTAAAAGACCCCAATACTTAAAAGAAAACACTCTATAAGATCGAAAACGAATGTCAACAATAAAGAGTTAAACAATGAACGTGTTCGGGAGACACACGCTTTGCGCGCGCAAGCTCAGAAGTTTTTACCCAGTACTATTCCGCTGTAAGATAAACTCCATGTACCTGTCTCCTGAGCGCACGCGCTCAACGCGCATAGATCCCGAACGCCTCCGATCATTCCTGAGTCGTGATGTTACAAAGGAGTCATTCTAAAGATTCAATCACGGAATTTGTCATTCTTGAATGGCAACAGTATTGATTTGCTTACATTGTTTGTTTGGTTTGTTTTTTCCGTAATTGTTGGTTGTTTTATTTAGAACTTAAATATTATAATTAAAGAGTTTTTGTAGGTTTTAAAGAAAATAAGTAATGAATAAATCTTTCACATGTATATTTTCATAAGTTGAACAATTAGAATATTTGTGAACAGCTCGGAATAGTTAAGCCTAACGTGGACGCAGTTGCAATAAGTTTCCTTTTCTCGTGGATGGGTTGTCCCTGGAATCGTCATACACGGAGGTGTTTTATATATATAATACAAATATGATGTTCTTACAGTATAAATATAGAAATATTTCCGAATTGAAAAATCCCCATCCTCCTCCCTCAACGCCAAGAAAGCTGAAAAGATACAAAGGCGAGAGAAATCATCCTTTTAAAAATATTTTTGTTTTTTTGTAATAATAATACTTTTGGAACAAAATAAAGTAATGTATCTGTAACTCGTTCAAAACAGTATTAAAACTAATTGATGTATTAAAAGAATTTTATGATAAGTAATTTTAATGGTACTTATAAGTGCCGTCGGCAGATAAAGAGTTAATTGTAAAAATTACCACATTGAAACACGGAGAAAAATAAATCAAAATGAATACAATTGAAACTTGCAGAACCGAAGCAGAATCCTCAGGTAAACAAATATTGGAAATACAAATAAAGTGTATGATTTCATCTTCGTATAAACCACAAAAAAACAACAACAAAATAATACGAATTCGGAGCTACCAAGACACATAAAACAATAATAAAATGGAGAAAAACATTAAAAATAAATCATAATAATGTTATTAAAATAAATAGAAAAGGGAAAAAACACACCAGACACTATAGTTACCCCTAAAATGATTTAGCAAAAAATCATTTAATTTGACAATACTAACCTAAACTTTTATCTTCTTTTAACTTCTAACTTCTTTTATCTTACAATAAGATAAAAGAAGGAATAGAATAGATAATTAATATGTGCATTTGCACACCTAGAAATAATATTTTAGATATTGTCCAAATTGTAAAAGTTCAAGTTAATCTTTAACATTAATTATTAAATTATATTAATAGATTTAAGTACAATACTTTTATACAATTATTCATACGTATGTGTTAATTGAACATCCAGTATAAAATGTATCACAATTTAGCAGATGCTCTCTCCCCCTCAGTTTTTTAAAAGTTAACCATTGCATATTCTCCAAACAACATTCAACCTCCGTAGAATTATTTCCTAAAATCTGGAAAGAGATCCTCTTCAGAATAAGAAACTACAGTATAAAATAAATCACGGTTACAAACATACTGTCCAGTCACATAAATAATATCCATTTTTATTTTTACTATTTCACTTGATTTCATTATACATAAAATCACGTGATTTTTTTAACCGATTTTTTAATCTTTTTTTTTTCCCGAAAATATTTGTATTGTTATAATTTTTGAAAATGTTGCCATTTGAGCGATGAAACATGTCGATGTGAATATTTATTTGCATTGTAACTGTGTTTTTTGTCACTTTTAGCAAGTTTTAACATAGTTTATAGGTGTTAAATGATTTTTATATATACTTCTAAAGCAATAATAATAAAAACAAATAGGTAAATGAAACAAAATAAATTATAAACTGTCAAGTACCTTACTTGAATAATCTAAATAAGTTCTAGAAATTAAATTTTGGTAACCATTTAAAGTTTTCATAAAATTTAGCATATGCAAACTTTATATTATTTTTTTTATATATCTCCGAATATATTACTGTAATCATGCATTATTTATTAGACTTTCATTATCTTTAAATACAAGAAGCATAATTAAAATTCTTCAATACAAACATAGAATAAAGGGTGTCCCAAAAAATTTTCAACGCACTTTAATTTTTTGTTTGATGGATATGCATGCGCTGCAATGTAAATTGCAGAAACGTTCAAAATAACGTATGATTTAAGATAAAATTGATGAAACATTACTCTCATAAATTTTCTAGGAGTTATATTTTTCTTTTCTGTAGTTCCTGGAACTTAGAAACCGTCGCGGTGAGCGACCAATTTTCGTCGACGACCTTTACCTACGACCCAAACTGTCCTAGTCTCTTGCGCGACAGCGCTGTCGCCGGCAGGCGACCACGGACAGCGCCAAAATACTTTACTTACGACCCGAATAGCCTTGGACTCTTAATAGAAAAGAAAAAATATATATAAGACAAATTGAAACCGGACAAATTTAAAAGAAAAAGTGGACAAATTAAAGATATTGAGAGACGGTTAATGGGCGGGCGGGGCTCTGAAGCTATCGACTTTCCCTGTCTTCATCCCGAACATATATGTCTCGGACGGTGGTTGGGGGTGGGTAGGTCAACCATCGCGGTGAGCGACCAATTTTCGTCGACGACCCCTACCTACGACCCAAACAGTCCTAGTCTCTTGCGCGACAGCGCAAGATCAACGTATCAACCACGGATAGCGCGACAAAGGATCAACCACGGATAGCGCCAAAATACTTTACTTACGACCCGAATAGCCTTGGACTCTTAATAATTGTCATTCTCGGTTCGTAAATGTCATGATATTTACGAAAATATCCGATATTTTGATACGTATCCGACCTTTTCATGGATATATCCCAGTTTTGAAATAGTCACCTTATTGCTTCGATTAAATACTACCTCTGACAATAAAGTTCGGTGAATAGCCTGTAGCATTAATGTAGATGAAATATTAACGAAAGTTACCATACCATCCTTCAAAATAGTCATCTCCTATAACTATGCACCGCTGAGATCTGTTATATATGTCCTTGGAAATTCGCAAGAAGTCTTCTTTTGGGATAAAGTTCAAAAGCTTCGTCACGTTTCGTTGAATGTCAGCAATAGGGCGAAATCTCTTTCAAAGAGAGTTTGAGTCGGGAAAATAGGATGAAGTCTGAAGGATTGAGATCTGGCGAGGTTGGTAAGTGTTCAATTTGCATCATTCCTCATGAAATTCTTTCGGTATCTTGCAAAGCTTAAAACCAAACTTTAAACTAATCTTTTATTCGCTCGTTTTCCTGTTCTCAGTTAAGAACCAACACACTGAACAAGCACTTAATAAAGCACGTCTTACACAGAACATAAACGACACTCAACTGAACAACGGTGGGGGAAGATGGTCAACACTTGCCTTCAATGCAGGTGCAGCGTTTTATTTTCCCAGTGTTGCCAGACCGGTCGTTCTGAACTCATTCACCGAACTTTATTGTCAGAGGCAGTATTTTTAAAAACATAATGGAAGTTATCATGCACTTAAAATGAAAACTTAATAAATCACGCTTAATAATCAAATTAATAAAACAATCGTCTCTCTCTCTCTCTATATATATATATATATAAATTGTTTTCTTTTGTTTTATTTTTTAGGTGCGTTTGTAATTATATAAATGCATAGCACCGATAGTCGTCGTCTGGTCCGTTCGTCTGTCCGTCCATTTTTCCGCATATGACAGCGCAAAAACTACTCAACCGAATAGTTTGAAATTTAATATATATTATCATTACAGGATTTTATCGAGTCATTTCAAATTTTATGAAAATAGAGTCAAAGCTTAAGGGGCTGTGCAAATATAACGTTATCATTTTAGGGGAGAGGGAGGGTCTGGCAAATGATATCGTAAGATATCGCTAGGAGGAGGGGGGTTTGTTTTTAGATATTCATCTCATTTTTATCTAACCAAAATTTTCTTTTCTAAATTTTAACCTGGTTTTTAGTTCCAAACTGTATGTTATCCATTTTTATGAAAATACAAAGTTTTTATTAAAATTACTCAGTTATTATAAAAACCTTTAATTCTAAAATATGAAATAGCCCAGCATTTGACATTCTTTTTCTTATTCATATATGTATGCATATACAATCACTGTTCGAGAAACCCCATGTGAAGTATAGTTGAAATGAAGATTTCGTATACTAATGAATAATAGAGAAAGAGATCTATCTCTTTCTTTAGAAAACATGTTGCCCACTTGTTTTGTTGAAAAAATTTTCAATCTCTCCACTCCTCCCTTTCTTGTGGGGGACAAGTGCAACAAGCCATTATTATTGTTGAATGCAGTATGTAACAAAAAGCTATTATAAAATACTTTTAAATAATAACAATTTCTTTTAAGTGTTATGTGATACAAAGGGATATTTTATTGACTTCTCTTCACTTGAATTAATAAAGTATGTAATCAGTTTTTCCGTAAGGCATGGTGACGTCACTGCGACGTCGTTGTGAAGTCACATTGTGACTTTGTGACCATCGATTGTCGATGTGACGTCACGTGACGTTGATGTGGCGTCACAGTGATTAAAATGTGAAGTCGTTATGGCCGTTTTAGAGCTTTTTTGTGACATCACATTGTGACCACATTGTGAAGTCACGGTGAGACCAATTTGTGAAAAAGGTGTCATTTGTGAATAGTTTGACATTAACATTGTGACGAAACTGTGACAAAAGCGACGATATTTCAATTACCAGAAACATGTTTTTTTAAGTAAATGATATGTTTTGAAGAATATTTGTAATTTTCTAAAAAGTTTTAAGAAAGTCACATCCCAGTCACAATGTGACGTCACTGAGGGGTGGCATTTTGTTCACAGAATTGATGTGACCAAAGTAACTCACAGTGACGTCACTGTGACCATGCATGCTATGAGAGATGTTTATCACTCCAAATAAAAGAGAAAAAATTCAAAGATAAAAAAAAAAGTAGACATTGATAACGATGACATTCCCGGGGGTTCGAGGAAGGATAACGTATGATATCGGATGGGGGGAGAGGGGGTCCAAACTTACCAAAAAGTTGATAACGTTATACATGCACAGGCTCTAAAAAGATATTAATAAAAAATTTCTCCATTTTCTTAAATACTACCATACGTAATTATTTCAATAATATCCTATGAACAATAATAATTGTAGGTTGCCAAGATGATTATTCTATTAAATCTTATCCTACATAATTAATTCAATGATATCCCATGATAGGTAATGATTCTATGCTGCTACGGTGATGTTGTCTTATTCAGGATGGATTCTTATTATTTCGATATTACAATATTTATTATATAGAATTGTAATACTTTTGTATTCATGCATTTCTGCATAAGAGTGCAACAGCTATTGTTCCAAGATCTAAGTATTTGAAAAATAAGTTATAGTACGAACGCACCTCATTTGCCACGTTTGACGACTTATTCTTTTCTATAGTCCTGGCACCTTGTAAATTATATTTAAAGGTGTATTCCAATCCAAACCCCTTGTTTTTTTTATTTATTTTTAAAATTATTTTTATTCTCAAGCGCATCAAACTGGCGAATTCTCTCATTTAGAAAGTATACAATGTGCCGTGCTTGTCGATTACTTGATAAATTCAGAAAATATTGCAAAAAAAATGCTGTTAGAGTTGGCATTTTGAACCGAATTTTCCGAAGCGTGAGGTCTGAGAACGAAAATAAAAATGGTTGCACCAAGAAAGTAATTGTTTATAAATCAAATTCTAATAAATTGAGCGAAAAATGCAATCACACGGCTTCTTATGCATCTCTTCAAAAATCCCCTCGGCGAATTTCATGTTTCTACTTTTAAAATTGCGTCTGAAAATGTATCAGAAAATTTCAAGCTGTTGAGGGTGAAAAAATATTCTTTCGAATGCACCCTTAAGTATCATCACCCGTAAGTATCATGACATTTTCGAAAATATCCAGTATTTTTACATACATCCGATTTTTTCATACATATACAATAGTTTCAAAATAGTTAACTTGCTTCGTATAATAAATATTTAAAAAGAAAAAGTAATGTAAATCAGAAATGCATTACGCTTAAAAATATACATTTTTTCTTTTGTTTTGTACTTTTTTTTTATCCCTTGCAATAAAATAAAAAATCATCTAATTAAAATCGGAAATACTTTGCTTTACACAATTATCAAGAAGCAAACTATAGAATTTAGTTTAAAATATCAAGAAAATTAATTAGTTTTATACAGCAAAATTACTTAACATTCCATAAACAAAGCGCACGACAAACACATGAAAAAGTAACAATTCAATCTCATTTTAACTCAATACACCTTAAATACTTTAACAGCTATTGCCCTATCTTTCAGATGGTTATTAACAAGCCGCTGTACATATTTGCGGAATAAATTATAAACGAAAACATAACATGAAAATTTTATAAAACAATATTTAAAAAAAAAATGCATTTTCCCCTTCTGCTTTGTGTTCCTTTTTTACCCCTTGAAATAAATTAAAAATCATCTAATTAGAATCAGAAAGAATTTGCTTTATACACTTATCAAAAAGCAAACTATATAGGATTTAATTTCAAACATTAAAAAAAAAAAAAATTAGTTTTATACAACAAAATTACGTATCATTCCATAAACAAAGCGCACGACTAGCATACGAAGAAGTAGCAATTCGATCTCATTTTAACTCAATATGCACTTAAATACTTTAACAGCTATTGCCCTATCTTTCAGGATGGTTATTAACAAGCCGCTGTACGTACATATTTGCAGAATAAATATTATACGATAAAAGAATCATTTAGAAATTCCCTCGTTCTGCTTCGCTGATATTCCCCATTTCTCCCTTTTCTTTCCTCTTTCATTTTTCCCTAAGCGTTATTACATGTTTGAAACTGAAGTAAAAGCCATTCATTTTTGAGCGCATATTTATTTTGTTATTAACCTAGTAAATTTAATGGGATAGGGAATTCACCTGGGCAAGGTCACGTGACTCAGCCGGAAATGCCGCTTTCACCGATTATGTCACTGACATGAAAATAAGAGCTGTTTATGTTTTGCTTTGTTTGTAAACAAACATATGTATGCAAAACATAAAGGATGAAATTCTTGTTTCTTTTGCTGCATAATGTATAAGCTGTAGAGACTCTTAAATCAAATGCAGTGAAGCTCCCTTAATCCGGATTTATTTGTTTTGGACTCAGTCGGGATATGCTGAAATCCGAATATTTGAATCAGTTATTAAAAAGGGGTTGTTGAGAAGTAAAAAGTTTCTAAAATAGCTCTTTTTTAAACCGCTATGTACAAAATTATGATTTAAGAAATATACTCACAATTTTTATGAGGTTATTGACATATTTCAATTAAAATTCCGCACTTTATATATATATATATATATATATATATATATATATATATATATATATATATATATATACGTTTCATGGCTAATACGAAGATGAAACCACACTTTTTTATATTCCAAAGCATTTGTGGTCGTGATGATTCTACTTTGGTTCTATGAATTTTGATTACATTCCTTTTAATTTATTTTTTCCATGTTTTATTGTGGGAATTTGTATTTTTCAACAAGAAAGATAAAATTTATAATGGAGATATAATTGTTATTTTACTATAATTATATTGAAATATTAAATAATTTTCTTCTATTTCGGGTTCAATATCACACATTCAATTATGGTTTAAAATATCTGGTCGTCATTGGTTATGAAAATATTTTGAGGAATTCGGGTCATCTTCAAATTGAATCAAGTCGGAAATCATAGTTAATCAATTCAGGAATTGATATTTCTTCAAGTTATCTTCAAGTACAATTTTTAATTTCGGATCTGATACATCCTTAGCCTTGCAGGACTCTTAATTCCAGTGCAGCTTGTTTGTGGATGCTATATTATTTTAATTAATGTTTGATTTTACAATAAGATTTTTTTTTTTTTTTATCAATTCCTTCATTGGATAACGGCCAGTTTTTGCAACAAATTTTTCACAATTTAAAAATTTTCATTTAAGAAAAGGCCGAAAAGGGTGTGCTTTTTAGCTCACAGGCTATCATAGCCTGAGAGCTTATATGCCCGTCCGTTCTGTATGTATGTTCGTACGTAATGCGATAACTCATGATAAAAAATATCCGATCCACTTGAAATTTTGTACATAGGTATATCCTGATAAGGCGCTTCCCTGATTAGTTTTTGGAGTTCATTCGATATGTATAAGAGGGGGAACTTTTACGATAATAACATTAACACTAGCTATCCAAAATAGATTGCTGTTTAAAAAATGCTTCATTGTCTGAAAGGTAAAGAATTTTGTTGTTTTGCGTACTATTCAATTAAAATTCATGTGACAATAGGCTAAGGAAAATTTTTTGAAGGCGTTTAGAAAACGTTGTATTACAGTTAGATTTAACTTATGTTACAACTTTCTAATACTTTTTGCGCATTATTACACGTGCTTCTTTCAGGAAAGTAACTTTTGATTTTAAAGACTAAAACATATGTTAACCTCTTTAGACCTGAGCATAAATTAACTCCACAAATATATATTTTTGCTTTTGCATAATCGAAATGACACCATAGATGACAGAAAGAGTCATTTTTTTAAAATCAGTACTTTAGGGGACTGGTAATTTAGGTTTACAAATATGGCTATAAAAGTACTAATCCCCTTAAAACATCAGTTTAATTATCAGTAATATTAATTTACTCAATAACAAAATTAAGGTCTTTAAATAGGTAAATGATCAGCAAATTCTCGAATTTTTTTATTCTAAAGCAATTAAGTTAAATAATCTTGAATATTTCTTACTTTTTTGGCCACAATGTCTTGAAGGCATTTTCGAAACTCGGATGAAAATAACATTTATTTTAGGAGGAAATATTCATCAGTGCTGACATATATTGGTTTTGTTTTAAAGCAAAAAACATCCAGCTGTATAGAAGTAAAGAAAAATGCAAAAAAATTCGAACAGTTTAGTTTTTATGAGGAAAAGAATGGAGGTACACATTTGTGTACCTCAGGTCTGAAGAGGTCATAAATAAAAGAATTGCAAATAGCGCAAAGAGAATGATTCAAAAAATAATAATTATTATTATTACTAAATGCCTAACCATAAGTGAAGTCATATAAGTAAATGCAGAGACATATACTAACATTACTACATTTAAATAGTAGCAAAAGCGTTTCTTAAAACAAAATAATACTCCATTAAAAGACATGTACTATTAATAGTACACCAATCCCGAAAGGGTTAATCGTATGTGCTTCATTATTTTATCAACCTCCCCCCCCCCCCCCCACACACACACATATAAAAAAATATGAATGTAAAAGTGATGGAAAGCACAATACTACTATTATAAAAATAAGGAATAATTTTCACTGTAAAACAAGTTTCGCCGCTTCAACAGTTTTGTTGCTGGGAAAATCGAACTTTAATCCTTTGGGGGATTTGTTTAAAATACCATAATTTTTATGAGGTTATTGATACATTCCAATAAAGCTTTTTTTAGACGACTGTGTGATACTTTCCTATTTGATTTGCAAATAATTAAATATTTTTTTTTTTTTTGCTGTCAATTAATTCACTGAAAATTGCCCAGTTTTTGCAACAGATTACTTTGTTACTATTTAGAAATTTTACATTATTCTTTCCTTTCGAGGAGAGAAGGAGGGGGTGCTTTATTTTCGCTTTAACCCCTTCGCAACGGGAGCCTTTTACGAAATTTTTAATGCTTTGACACAGGTTTTAAAAAACAGGAAGAACAAAAGGTTCAAGTGGAACCTTCAAACAAGAAATTTGTTCCTTCTTGAATCGAGAAAATGCTCCAATTAAATAAGGCAATTTTTATCGTATAATTTTACCGGTGGGAATAAACAAGCATTCTTAAGCCTTTTTGGGGCACGTATAGATGTCGCTCGTCCCCAAATATGTCATTTTATTTTTATACAAATAAACGTTAATCTAAGATAAAGGGGGCGAAAAATATCATGTAAGTTTAAAAAATAAGGAATTATTTTTGCTGAATTATACTGCAGAATTAATACTGCAAAACACATTTTTGTTGTTGGGAAAATTTGATTTTAACTTTTTTAGAATTCGATCAAAATACCGCCAATTTTTATGAGGCTACATTCTAAACCAGGTTTGTTTGAGGCAGCTATATCGTAGTTTCCTATTTTATTTTCAAATAATAAAACATTTTTTGCAATAAATTCCTTCATCGGATAATGACAGTTTTCACTTCAGATTAATTTCTCACTATTTAGAGATTTTCAACTTTCTTTGAACGAAGAGGGTGGTATATATGATGAATAGGTATATATAAGGTATAATAGGTATAATATAAGGTATTTATTAATTTTAATCAAATATGATACTTGATCTTGCATATTAAACTATGTTAATCGAAATAAAAAATGAAAGCACAATGTTAAATTTTAAAATAAGGAATAACTTTCACTGTAACATAATTTCACCACTTGAACCTTTTTCTATTGGGAAAATAGAATTTTAAAACATTGAGGATTTCATTAAAATACCACCAATCCTTATAAAGTTATTAAATATTTTAATTAACTTTGTTCGATGCTGCACAGTATGTTAGTATTTGCTATTTGATTTGTGAATAATAAAATACTTTTTGCAATCAATTTCTTCAACAGATAATAGTAAGTTTTTGCAACAGATTAATTTATTTTTATTTAGAAATTGTCAAAAGTTTTTGGAAAATATGGTGAGAGAGCTATTTTTCTGATCAAATATGACAATTTTCAATTGATTTTGAACACTAAAAAGGGAATGTAAAGCACATTTTTTTTTTCTTTTTAACGGAAATAATTTTAACTGTAAAACGTATTTCACCGCTAAGGGATCTTTGTAGTTGGAAAAATCGAATTCTAATCCGTTAATGATTTGATTAAGATTACCACCTCTCTTTATGAAATTATTGTATATTCTAATTAAGTTTATCTGAAGCTATGCTATGTCTTAATTTCTTATTTAATTTGCAAATAATAATAATATACACAAAATGCAATCAATTCTCTCTCTCTCTCTTTAAGAATGGCCAGTTTTTACAACAGATTTCTCATTTAAAAATATTCAACTTTTTTAGGGGGCGAAGGGAAAGTGAGCAGGGGTGTTTTAAATTTTTGTTTTAAATAAAATGTGGAACTTGATTTTGCATACTAAAAAATATTAATTGAAATAAATAAATAAGTAAATAAATAAATAAATAAATAAAGAGCACAATGCTAAACTTCAAAATAAGGAATAATTTTAACTGTAAAACAAGTTTCACAGCTTGAATATTTTTGTTGTTGGAAAAATCGAATTCAATGACAATTAATAAAAATGACCAAATTTTATGAAGTTATTGCATTTTATAATTAAATTCGTTTGAAGTTTTACTATATGCTGGTGTTTCTTATTTATCTGCAAATAACAAAATAATTGTTTAAATTATAATTTTTTCATCGAATATTATCCAATTTTTGCAATAGAGTGATTTATTACTATTAAAAATTTTCTACTTTTATTGAAAGTGTAGTGGGAGTTGACTATTTTTTTTCCTAATCAAATATGCCAATTGATTTTGAACAATAAAAATGTTAAATAAATAAAAAATAAAAAAGGGGGGAGGGGGGATCAATGAAAAGCACACTGTTAATATTTAAAAAAAAATTATTTTAACTGTTTGTCTGTTTCATCGAATAGATTAGCTAATAATAAAATAATTCTTGATACCAAATTTTTCATCGAATAATGGTCAGTTTTTGCAACAGAAAAATTTATTGCTAGAAAAAATTTTCAAACTTCTTTTTAAAGAATAGGATGTAGACTATTTTTTATTTTTATTGAAGTATATCACTTGTTTTTTCGCACTAAAACATGTAAATCTTAAAAAAAAAAAAAAAAAAAAAAAAAAAAAAAAAAAAAAAACACGATGCTTTTTTTTTTTTTTTTTTTTTTTTTTTTTAGAAAAAGGAATAATTTTCTCTCTTACACAAGTTTCACCGCTTGAACATTTTTGTGTTTGGAAAAGTCGAATTCTGACTTTTTGAGGATATAATTAAAATACCACCAATCTTTATGAAATTATTATATATTATAATCAAGTGTGTTTGTCTCTATACTGTATCTTAGATTCCTACTTGATTTGCAAATAACGAAATAATTTTTGCAATCAATTCCTTCATTGGATAATGACCAGTTTTTGCAACAGATTAATTTTTTGCTAATTAGAAGTTTATTTTTTTTAAGCCTTTGAGCGTCTTGAGGGCTTTCTCGCATCATTATAATAATGCTTATAAAAATATTATAAACTGAAATTTTCTTTCCATGTTTGCTTCTAAAATATACTTCATGGCTCTGTATTTGATATTTATCTTGAAACACAATTCTATTTAAAATATTTTTATCTACAACAGATTAAAGTTGTTTTTGAGAAACCAATCAAAGAGAAAAAAGTTGCATAAGCTTAGGTAAATAAATAAATGAATAAATAAATAAAAATAAAAATAAAATATGTCACTTTATTTTTGAAAAAAAAAAAAAAAAAGTATTCGTGTTTAAATATTATTGTTATTGGAAAAACTGATTCTTAGAAGACAGTCTTATGGATTAAAAATAACAATCGTTCGAAAGATTGTAAAACGATTGTAAAACGATTGTAAAACACAACATAGTTTTTAAGTTGAGTAATAACATTTCCGTAGAATAAGTTTCATTCCTTGAATATTACAACTGCATTAAATTATATGTAATAAAAATCGTTTCTTGAAATAGTCTTCATGGTCAGCAAAATTAATTTTAAAGAGCATTCATCTAACTGTACAAGCTAAAAAGCATTACTTGAAAGAAAAAAAGTTGAAAACACAACGCGAGTTTTTAATCATTTAACATCTTTTTTAACATTCATCTTTCCCTGTAAAATAAGTTTCGCTGCTTAAAAATTACTTCTGTTGGAAAAATTGAACTTTAGAAGACTTTTATCTAATTTATACACGTTAAAAATTACAATCGTTCTTTGATAGAAAAAAGGTTGAAAAAAAAAAAGACATTGATTTATAAATTAATTACTAATTTGTCCGCAGAATAATTTTCATTCCTTAAATTTTACAGATGTTGGAAAAACTAAGTTTTAAAAAATCATTCGTCAAATCAATTGTACTAAAAATTGTTAGTTGCATGAACAAAGACTGAATAACACAACCATATTTTTAAAACTAAATGTTAACTTTTCCATGAAATTAATTTCCTTCTTTGAATAATCGTTTGAAAACTAAATATTAATAATCTTTCACCAAATTATACGCATTAAAAATCATTCCTTGGAAAAAAAACAGACTGAATATCGTTCTGAAACAAATTAATAAATTTTCTGTAGAATAAGTTATTCATTATTTGAATATTATTGGGAAAATTAAATTTTAAAAATCGTCTATTAAATTATACATGTACTAAAAACCGTTCCTTGAAAGAAAAGATTCGAATAACACAACGTTAGTTTTTTAATTAAATAATTACTTTCCCGTAGAATAAATATCCTTCCGTGAATATCAATGCTCTTGGGAAATCTCTTTTAAAAACTCATTCATACAATATGCACTAATAATCGTTCTTTGAATGAAAAAGGATCGAATAACATAATCCAAACTTTTAAATCAAATAATAACTTTCCCGTAGAATATGTTTCATCCTTTAAATTTTGAAAATTAAATTATGGAAAATTAAATTTTAAAAATCGTCCATTAAGTTATACATGTACTAAAAACCGTTCCTTGAAAGAAAAAAAAAATCGAATAACACAACGTTAGTTTTTTTTTAAATTAAATAATAACTTTTTCGTAGAATAAATTTCCTTCCGTGAATATCAATGCTCTTGGGAAATCTAAATTTAAAAAATCATTCATACTATATGCAATAATAATCGTTCTTAGAATGAAAAAGGATCGAATAACATAATCCAAGTTTTTAAATCAAATAATAACTTTCCCGTAGAATATGTTTCATCCTTTAAGGGTGTTCTTAACTGCTCCACTCAACAAGCGCAAAACGTTTTGACACATTTACAAATTCATTTTTTAACAGAAATATATAAAATTGGAATGCCTGACTATGGAAGCGATTTCGAATTGAACTTATTTTTCCATTTCATGATAATTAAATTACCTATCCAGTTATAAACTATTCCAATCATGCGACCACCCGTTTTTCTCTTGTTTTTCGACCGGTTTTTCTGCTTTCGTCGGGATATGTGCTCAAAAGTGACAACTTTGAAGACTTGCTGTGAAAAATCTATTGAGTTTTTTAAAAAACAGAAAATTGAGTGCAATTAGACAGTTTCTGAATAGCAACATCTGCTATGTTCATGCATTTCCGAACAAAAATAAATTAAAACATGTGTCAAAAAGTTGCCCTTTTTGATTTAAGAACACCCTTAAATTTCATTGGGAAAATTAAATTAAAAAAAAATCATGAAATTAATTTACTCGTGTATAATGCGCACTTTTTTTCCAAAAAATTAGGGCAAAATTCCTTGGTGCGCGAATATTTTTTTACTGCATGATGTAACCACACGATATGCAATATGAATCAAGATATGCATTCAAAGAAGATGTTAAAACTTGGAAATTCTTACTTAACTGACGTATGATTTGCATCTTTATTTCACTCCTTGCACTATTTTATAAAATGATGCTAATAATATTATTTAAACGCTAATTAGTAATTCCCATTGCTGTCACATACTTCTCCCCCCCCCCCCCCACTCGTCATTCACTCCCTACTCGAAGTCTAAAAATGTATTTTCGCCTTGTTTTCCGGCAGGGGTGCCCAGAGAGGGGTTTGGTGACGCAAGATGCGTCATAAAATTTAGTTTTGGGGGGAAATTGAGAAAAAGTTCATTTTTGAGGGGATTTTTAAATTCTTAATATTTTCTTTTTTTCTTAATGTAAAAAAAAAAAAAAATTCTTGATTTTTTTTAAATATTACTTTTAATTTTTTTCAACATTTAATTTGCAGGAAAGTTGTTGTGTTTTCTTTTTCTAAATTCTAGATAAGGGCAATAAGAACCCATTCTGCTATACTCAACTCGCTATCTTTTGTAAATCTTGATTCTTTTAATATCACTTTGAAATTTTTTCAACATTGAATTTTCAGAAATGTTCCTGTGTTTTTTTCTCTAAATTCTAGATTAGGGCAATATGAACTCCTTCTGCTATGCTCAAATCGCTATCTTTTGAATGTGCAGTAGATTATAATATATTTTACAATTGATATTTTGTTTAGGGGGGGGGGGGGGTCAGTGTTAAAGTATGATTTTTTTTGGGGGGGGGTGCGTCATTGGGTTTGGGGGGGGATGGTCACCACTGTTTTCTGGCCTGATGTAATGTTTTTCCGACTTTCTTTATTGAAATTCATTTGGTCATTGATTCACTTGCATATAAAATTTACGATGAGCGTTATATACGAGATTTTTTTAAATCGCCCTTTTTTCGTGTAAAGTACGGGGTGCGCATTATACACGTATGCGAGGTATACATGGTATACGCATTAAAAGCTGTTTCATCAAAGAAAAAAGATTGAATGTATTTTTAAAATGAAATAATAAAATTTTTCATAGAATAAATTTCATTCTTTCAATAATGATGCTATTCTAAATTTAAAAGATCATCCATCAAATTATACGCAGTAAAAGTCATTTCTTGAATGAAAAAAAAATTAATAACACAATCTCAGTTTTTAAATTAAATAATAACTTTTTTGTAGAATATGCTTCATCCTTTATCTTCGGGAAAACTAAATTTTACAAATCATTCCTTCCTATTATGCGCATTAAAAACCTCGCAGTGAAACACAAGAAGAATGAATATAATTTTTGAATGAAAGCATAAATTTTCGTAGAATATCTTTTACCCTTTGAATACTGTTGGACAAACTAAATTGTAAAAATCATTCATCAAACTTTACGCATTAAGAAAAAAAAAGTTCCTTAAAAGAAAAAAATATTGAATAACACAGCGGGAATTCGTAAATTAGATAATTATTTTTCAGTAGAATAAATTTCACTCCTTGAGTATTAATTCTTTTGAGAAAACCAAATTAGAAAATCATCCATTAAAGTTATACGGACTAAAAATCGTTCCTTGAATGAAAAAAAGACTGAATAATACAATCTCGGTTTTTAAATTAAATAATAACTTTTCCGTAGAATATGTTTCATCCTTTGAAATCGTTGAGAAAACTAAATTTTTAAAATCATTCATCAAATTACAGACATTAAAAACCATTTCATGGAAGAGATAAAAGATTGAATATTGTTTTAAAATAAAATAATAAATTTGCCTTAGAATAGGTTTCATTCTTTGAATATTGTTGAAAAAGCTAAATTTTAAAAATTATTCATCAAATAATACGGATTAAAAAATCGTTCATTTGAAGAAAAAGGATTGTATAACACAACGGAAATTTGTAAATTAAATAATTATTTTTCCATAGAATAAATTTATCTCCTTGAATTCAATCATTCATTAAATTATACGTACTAAAATCGTTCCTTGGATGGAAAAAAAGATTGAATAACACAATCTTAGTTTTTAAATTAAATAATTTTTCCGTAAAATATGTTTCATCTTTTGAATATTGTTTAGAAAATAAATTTTGAAAATCATTCATCAAATCATAGACATTAAAAACCGTTTCGTGAAAGAAAAAAGATTGAATACAGTTTCTAAATGAAATAATAAATTTTCCGTAGAATAAGTTTCATTCCTTGAATATTTGTGTTCTTGGAAAAGCTAAATTGAAAAATTTATTAATTAAATTATGCACAATAAAATTAATTTTCTGAATAAAAAAAGATTGATTAAAACAATCTCAATTTATAAATTAAATTATAATTTTTCCGTAGAATATATTTCATCCTTTGAAAATCGTTGGGAAAACTAAATTTCAAAAATCATTCATCCAGTTATACGCATTAAAAATATTTCATAAAAGAAAAAAAATTGGATGAATAAAGTTATTAAATTAAATAACAAATTTTCCGTAGAGTGATTTTTATTTTTTGAATATTGTTGGATGAAAAAAGTTATTAAATTAAATAATAAATTTTCCGTAGAGTGATTTTTATTTATTGAATATTGTTGAAAAAACTAAATTTTAAAAATCATTCATCAAGCTATACGCATTAAAAAATTCGTTCCTTTAAAGGAAAAAGATTGAATAACACGATGGAAATTTGTAAATTAAATAATTATTTTTCGTTGAATAAATTTCACTCTTTCACTCTCTCATTCTTCTCCACTTGCTGGGAAGGCTAAATTAAAAAAAACATTCATCAAAATTAAACACACTAAAAATCGTTCCTTGAACGAAGAAAGATTGAATAATTCAACGGCAATTTATAAATTAAATAATAATTTTTCCGTAAAATAAATGTAACTCTTTGAATGATAATGTCATTAGGAAAACTAAATAAAAAAATCATAAAATTATATGCGCATTAGAAAAAAATCGTTCCTTGAAATAAAAAAAGACTGAATAACACAATGGAAATTTGTAAATTAAATAATTATTTTTCCGTAGAATAAATTTCACTCCTTGGTCATTAATACTGTTGCGAAAACTAAGTTTAAAAAATCAAATGATATGCACTAAAAATCACTCCTTAAATTAAAAAAGATTGAATAACACAATCTTAGTTTATAATTAAATAAAAACTTTTCCATAGAATATATTTCATCCTTTTAATATCTTTGAGAAAACTAAATTTTAAAAATCATTCATCAAATTACATGCAATAGAAACCATTTCATGGAAGAAGAAAAAGTCAGTTTTAATTTAACTAATAAATTTTCCGTATAATAAGTTTCATTCCTTGAATATTAATATTGTTTGAAAAACTAAAATTAAAAAAATATATTCATTAAACTATACGCACTGAAAAATCGTTCTTTGAATTAAACAAGTTCGAAATTGCACGTGAAGCGTAGTAAATGAGGTGCGTTCGTACGATAACAAAGTTTTAAAAATATTCAGATCTTGCTATTATAGTAGACAATACTTCGGATACAGTATAGTGGCCGAAATCTCTTTTGTGTTCTTGTAGATATACAGGAAGTAACTTTCATTGCACCTTAGCAACGCATATCATATTCATAAAATGTAAAATAGTTTAATATAATTAAAACGCGACCCAAACAATGTTTCCCCGTTTAGCATTATGTAGTGGAATACTTTTGTGTGGCCCTGTAATTTAACAATAAATGTTCTTTGCATCACAGATTGTACAGAATGTATATTGTAGTATATATGTATACTTCCTAGGTTCATGCCAATTCTATTATATTCGAAAGAGTTTAACTTCATTAAAATGTACTTGAAACTATTTTTTCCTATATTGACCGTAATGCAACAGAATACTTTTGATTGACCCTGGAATTGATCTATGCATTCGAATTTCATAAAATTTGAAATGACTCGAAGACTGTAGAATATGTTTCATCCTTTGAATACCGTTGGAAAAACTAATTTTTAAAAATCATTTATTCAATTATATGCCTTAAAAATTGTCTCATAAAAAGAAAAAAAGATTAAATATAGTTTTTAAATGAAATAATATATTATTCGTTGAATAATTTTTATTTTTTGAATGTTGTGGGAAAAACTAAATTTTAAAAATCAATCATAAAACTATACGCATTAAAAAAATATGCCTTGGGGAAAAAAATGAATAACACAACGGAAACTTGCAAATTAAATAATTATTTTTCGTTGAATAAATTCCACTCCTTGAATATTAATTGTGTCGGGAAAGCTAAATTAAAAAAAAAAAAAATCAACAAAATTACACGCACAAAAATCGTCCCTTAAAAGAAGAAATATTGAATAACACAACGGCAATTTGTAAATTACATAATATTTTTTCCGTAGAATAAATTTCACTCCTTGAATGTTAATGCCATTGGGAAAACTAAATTTAAAAAGAAATCATTTATTAAATTATACGCATTAGAAAAAATCGTTTCTTGAATTAAAAAAGACTGAATAACAAAACGAGAATTTGTAAATTAAATAATTAGTTTTCTGTAGAATAAAATTCACTTCTTGATTATTAATGCTGTTCGAAAAACTAAATTAAAAAAATCATTTATCAAATTATACGCACTAAAAATCGTTCCTTGAAAGAAAAAAGATTGAATAACACAACGGGAATTTGTAAATTAAGTAAAATAAATTTTCCATAGAATAAATTTCACTCCTTGAATGTTAATGTTGTTGGGAAAACTAAATTTCAAAAATCATTCATCAATTGATACAAACTAAAAATCGCTCCTCGGTAATAATTGAGATCGTGTTATTCAATCACTTTTTCATTAAAAAAAGATTGAATAACACTATCTCAGTTTTTAAATTAAATAATAACTTCTCTGTAGAATATGTTTCATCCTTTGAATATCGTTGAGAAAACTAAATTTTAAAAATCATTTATTAAATTATATGCAATAAAAACCATTTCATGGAATAAAAATAAAGTCACTTTTTAAGTTAAATAATAACTTTTTCGTATAATAAGTTTCATTCCTTAAATATTAATATTGTTGGAAAAACTAAGTTAAAAAAATTATTCATCAAATTAAACGCAGTAAAAAATCGTTCCTTGAATTAAAAAAGATTGAATAAGAGAACGAGATTTTGTAAATTAAAGAATAACTTTCCCTGTAAAACAACTTCCACAGCTTGAATATCATTGATGTTGGAAAAACTGAATTTTAGCCGTCATCCACCAAATTAATTCATCATTAACAGCGGAATTAAAAATATCTTTCTAAGAGTATTTATTATCTTGTGGAGATATCTTTATAAGGATATTTTATTATACAGATATATTTGCTGCGTAAGCACATCTGAAGAATCAAATGTCACAAGGAAAAGGGATTTCAGAAATTCCCCATCACTCTGCTCATGATTCCCTACTTTTTCCCTTTTCATTTCTCCTAGGCTGCGTAGCTTAATCTTTTCCCTCTTGAAGCTCATTTGATGCTACAACTTATTGCATTATTAACAAGGTAAATATAATCGGGGTGAATTTATCCAGTCTAGGTCAAGAGACTAGACATTATAAAAAGAAAAAAAAAAAAAATACGAGCTACATTTAAAATATATCATTTTTTGTTTTTCTTTTTTACGAGATTTAGATTTGTGAGATAAAACAATTTCGTAAAATATGAGACATTTTATCAGAGATTTTGATTAATTTGAAACAATATAAGGTTTCGTGATATTTTTAAACTGTGTTAAACTGAAATACTTTGTTTTTGAAGTGAAAAAGCAGCTATCTAGAGAAAGGATTTGTTGTTGAATTTAAACTATGACATAAAAATTGATGAAAAGAAAAGGGGAAGAAAGGTGGGGGAAATGCGATTGAGGAATAAAAATTGAGGTTTTTTTTCATGTTATTTATTTGTATAGAATTAATCTCAGTTTTATCAACAAAGTGGTTCAAGAATTGAGCCTAATACATAGCATTGCCTTTCCAACTCAGTATAATCAGCTATAATTTAAGAAAAAAAAAAACCAAATATTTGTTGTCAGATCAAAGGTTTGTTTTTAACTTACGCAATTTATTTTTTTAACAATTACATGAAATTAAGTCTCTAAATTATGTCTACTTTTATTTAACTACCGTACTTTGAGGTCCACAAGTTGGCCTCAAAATTCGAGAACAGCTCTTCCATTTGGATATCAGTATTTCCGTATGGTACCTTTCACCTTATATAACCCCTGAAATTTATAAGGAAGTTTTGAAGTTTAAATATGCAAATAAAACTGTTAGAAGATACTGGTATTCAAACGCAAGAATAAGTTATTTCTCTCGAATTTTGAGGTCGACTAGAAATAAGTAATTACTATTATATAAGTAATTTTCTAGATGAAGAATAGTATTTCAGAAAAATGTCCAGGTTGCCACCCCCCCCCCCCCAAAAAAAAAAAAAAAAAAAATTGATATGTATCAAAAATTTTGAGATTTAAATATGCAAAGGAAATTTTCAGAAAATTCTGGTATTCAAAAGCAAGGATAAGTCTTATTTCTTTCGAATTTTGAGGTCGACCGCAAAATATAAGGTAAAAGTAATTATAACTATAAAGGTAATTTTCTGGGCTAAGAAATATGTTGCAGAAAACAGTCCAGGCTGCAGAAAGGAAGTAACAATAAAACAAGAAAATATTGCTGTTGCCAAAAAAAGGGGAAAAAAGAATTTATTTTAACGATAAACAAGCAGAGACTATAATGTCCCAAATCGAGTTTATGCTTAGATCTTTAAACAGCACTGGAGCGCAGCTTGGGCAGACGTTTAGAAAAACCAAATTCAATTTGCGACATTAAATCCACACCAGTAGGGTAGAAAATAAAAGACCTAAATGCCAAACATGAAAAACAAGAATCATCATCCACATAAGAAGAAAAAAAAATGCGATTCTATAAATAATTCACGTTGCGGAATAATTTCTTCTCTTCACAGAAAACTAGAAACAATAAAAACAAAAATAACAAAAAAAAAAGTGGTACGAAACTAGAACAGTGATTTTTCTTCATCTTAATATCCGGGCTTGACGACGACAACTACGCCAACCTGACAATTCAAAAGAATCTACCCCCCCCCCCCCCCGTATAAAAAAAAAGAACCTAAAGAGAAGCAAGAGGAACACATTCCGAGGGGTCATTTTCGACAGAGAAAGTCGAAGGTCGAAAATGGATCGAAAAGCGACCGCCTTCGTCGCGTCGCGACTGTGAGACCTCTCTTGCCTTCCGTTTTTCGTCCCCTCGCGCGACCGCTCGTTCGTTCGTTCGCTCTCGTGTGTCATCTCATCCTGCTTGCTTTTGCAGTTTTCCCGAACGTTCGATTTTGCGCTTTGCAAGGTCTACCAGGAGAGCGCGGCAGAGGCACACACACACACAATCTTTATTGAGCGGTGGACGGGCGCCAGAGAAAGTAGGGAAGGAGGGGGGGTTTGAAAGGGGTGGTCTGCGAACGCGCCAGAAGGGACATCACGTGATAACGTCTCTCTTTTCCTCTACCGCCCCCCCCCCCTTTACCGTAGCAGTGACTGAAAGCAAATTGGGAAAAGGGGGGGGAGGGCAAGTTGAGGAGGCACTGGCGAGTTCGTGGAATAATTTGGTGTGTGTGTGTGTGTGTGTGCTGTGCGAAGATGGAACAGGGGACCTTCGCTAGAAGGAAAAGGAAGGAAAGGTGGTGGGAGGGTGGGTAGAGGACTTGATCGAATGCATCGGTTCGGTTAACTTTCTCGCAAGAATCGAAGGAATAAATTCGAATGGGATTTCTAGAGAGGATAGATTTGTCTGGGTTTTGCTGGTGAGGGGATTGCAAAAATTACGCAGATAAGTTTCGGTTAAGTTTCAACGTAATTATAAGTTTCCTATGCAGGACAACCTTTAGAAGAAGGGTAGTGGAAAGTTCTTACCTTTGATTTAAAACATAGTTTTGAGGGAGGAGGGGGGATATTTCAATAATGTTTTCAAAAATCTTACCTAATTTTATAAAGACTAATCACTATAGTACCATATAGTTTATCTTCGGCCTTAAAACATAGCTCTGAGGGAAGGATATTTCAATAATATTTTCAAAAATCTTACGTAATTTTATAAAATTTATAGAACAAGCTCTGCTCAACGTAATAAATGGAAATAATCTATCCATATTCATTTATTTAATTTTAATTAATGTGGCTTTCAAATCTATAACTATTTACCTAAATATTAGCATTTAATAATTATAGTTATAAGTTAGGTATATAATAGCCAATAACTTGTCGGTAATAGTCAATAGTTAGTCAATAAGAGTCACAATTAACAATAGTCATTTGTAATTCCTCAGAGCAGATTCGACCATTCGAAAATATGTTAATTAAATAATAGTTTATATTAAAAATTGCATGCATAAAATGCTTTTTTTTCTTAAATAGTACAACTATTTTATTTTAAGACTTTACTTACCCAACAGAAGGTTACCCGAAATGTTATTGTATTCCATCATTGTATCTAAAATGAAAAAAAAACATATATTTAAAAAAAAATGGATTTAACACATATTTTCATAATTAATCAAGCAAATTAAATAATTGACAATTAAAGGTTCTAGGTTCAAAAAGGTCCCGGCCTGAACACATTTTCACCGAGTTCAAAAAATTAATACTCGTATTCTAATAATTTCTGATAATTCTAAATGAAATCTAATTTGTCTTGTTTCATTAATTTATAACAGTAACTCTGTTGAATTCAATTTTTAAAATTTTCAGTATAAAAATAATTAGAATGTTGATTTTGTGTTATTTTAGTTATTAATACGTTACAACGATCAACTATTCTAATAAGAATTTAAATAATTATTTAAAACCCTAATCCCCCCCCTTCAACCCCCATTATTTCATTAATTTTTAACCGTAACTCTCTTGAATTCAATTTATTAAATATTCTAATCGAAAATGATTAAAATGTTGATTTTGTGATATTGGCCTGAATAATTAGTTTGAACGATTAATTATTGTGGTAATTGTTTAAATACTAATTGATAATCCTCATGCCCTTTTCTTGTTCAATTCCTGTTGTTTCATTAATTTTATAACCGTAAATCTCTTGAATTCAATTTTTATAAATCGTCCTCCTAAAAATGATTAAAATGCTGATTTCGCATAATATTGACATTAATGACTAATTTGAACGATTAATTGTTGGAATAATTATTTAAATAATTATTGATAATTCTAATGAATTTCCCTCTTTCTCTTTCAACCCCTATTGCTTCATTAATTAATAACCGTAATTCTGTTGAATTCAGTTTTTAAAATGTTCCATATAATAATAATTAAAATGTTGATTCCGTGGTATTGGTAATAATAATTAGCTTGGAAGATTGATTATTGCAATTAATAGTTTAAACAGTTATTGATAATTCTGATGCTAATCCTTCTGTCTCTTTCAACTTTTGCTACTTCATTAATTAATAACAGTAATTTTCTTGAATCCTGTTTTTAAAATTTTATACCTAAAAATGATTAAAATATTGATTTTGTGATATTGGCTTTAAAAAGTAGTTTGGACGATTAATTATTGTAATTAATTGTTTAAATAATTATTTATAATCCTAATGGACATCCCTCTTTCCCTTTCAACTTATGTTGTCTAATAAATTTATAACTATAACTTTCTTGAATTCAATTTGTTAAACTTCCAACTAAAAATAACGAAAATGTTGATTTTGTTATATTGACATTAATAATTAGTTTAAACGATTAATTATTGCGATAATTGCAACGATTAATAATTGCTCAAATAACTATTGTTAATCTTAATGCCCTCCCCTTATTTTTATTTATTTATTTATTTATTTTTTTTTTCAACTCCTGTTGCTTCATTGATTAATAACTTTCTTAAATTCAGTTTTTAAAAATTCTATCTAAAAATAATTAAAATTTTTATTTTGTGATATTAAAATTAATAACTAGTTTGAAATATTAGTTATTTTACAAATTATTTTATTAATTATTGATAATACTAATTGCTCAATATAATTGAACATGACTACCTCCTATCTTTTCTTAATTGCAACAATGGGCTTCGTTTTTAAAAGGCTTTGCTAAACATTCTACCATAATACTTATTTTTAAAGATGATATTTTAAATTATAAATCATCTTTCTATAATATTCAATTATACATTTCTTTCATTTTAATAATAACTTTAGGATCGGATAAACAGAGAAAAATAACAGATACTATTACCACTTATTTGTTTTTTAACCAAAAAAATAATGAAGAAAATAAAACTTTAACAAATGAATATAAAATATAAAGTTAATCTTTCTATGATATTTAATTATACATTTCGTTCATTTTATTAATAAGTTTAGTACCGGATAAATAAATAAAAATAACAGATACTATTAACACTCATTTCTTCTTTAACAGAAAAATAATGAAGATAATAAAACGTTAACAAATGAATATAAAATATAAAGATCATCTTTCTATAATATTTAATTATACATTTATTAATAATAAATTTAGTATCGGATAAACAAATAAAAATAACAGATACTATTAATACTTATTTGTTCGTTAACCGAAAAATAATGAAGGAAATAAAAATTTTAACAGATGAGTATAAAATATAAAATTCATCTTTCTATAATACTTAATTATACATTTCGTTCATTTTAATAACAAATTTAGTATCGGATAAACAAATAAAAAATAACAGATACTATTAACACTTATTTGTTCGTTAACCGAAAAATAATGAAGAAAATAAAAACTTTAACAGATGAGTATAAAATATGAAATTCTTCTTTCTATAATATTTAATTATACATTTTGTTCATTTTAGCATCGGATAAATAAATAAAAATAACATATACGATTAACACTTATTTTTTCGTTAACCAAAAAATAATGAAGAAAATAAAAACTTTAACAGATGAATATACAATAAAAAATTGAAGAAAATAAAAATAATGTAGAAAATAAAAATTTTAACAGATGAGTATAAAATATAAAATTCATCTTTCTATAATACTTAATTATACATTTCGTTCATTTTAATAACAAATTTAGTATCGGATAAACAAATAAAAAATAACATATACTATTAACACTTATTTTTTCGTTAACCAAAAAATAATGAAGAAAATAAAAACTTTAACAGATGAATATACAATAAAAAATTCATCTTTCTATAATAATTAATTATACATTTCCTTCATTTTAGTATCGGATAAATAAACAAAAATAACATATACTATTAACACTTATTTTTTCGTTAACCAAAAAATAATGAAGAAAATAAAAACTTTAACAGATGAATATACAATAAAAAAAATTCATCTTTCTATAATATTTAATTATACATTCCGTTCATTTTAATAATAAATTTAGGATAAGCAAATAAAAACAACAGATACTATTAACACTTATTTGTTCGTTAATCGAAAAATATTCAAGAAAATAAAACTTTAACAGATTAATATAAAATCCAGCTCAAATAATTACTTTTTACATTCATGAACGTTGCAACTCCATTAAAATAATAACGATTCATCCTCAGAAAAATAAATTTAGAAAACGAGACAAATAAAAAAATAATCAACTCCCTTTTGCTATATTTTGAAGGGAAAAAAAAGTAAACAAATGAATAAATACTGAGCTTATTTACAACATCCTAACGGGACATTTTTCTAAAACTTGAATATCGATTTTTAACTCCGGCCGACTCTAAGAATTTTGTCTACAGATATTTCCGTGAAAAAGGATGTAAATTTCAACAGATGCGCGGCGCTACAAGTTCATTAAAATCAGTTTCGACATTTTTTATTTTTTTATTATTATTCCTTATCCCTTTTTTTGTTATTTATTAAACAAATTATTCATACATAATTGTGTACGTATATAGTGTATACACTTGTGAAACACATTTATTTATTTATATACAGGATGATTCAAAAGATTATATGAAAAGGAGATAGGTAAATAAACACTGATTTTCTACTTTGACTTATGTTTACAAATATGACATACCTTTGATCAACCTCTGTACAGGGAAATTCAAAATTTTTTATCAAAAGATGATCAGAAGATATTTATTGATTTTATATATTGACTTGTGTTTAATTTACAAGTGTAAAAACACCTTTTACCTACCTGTGTGCCTGTTAAAATATCTCTTCCAGAAATTAATATTTCTAATTCCTTTTAACTTTCCACTACTTTGAAAAAAAAATGTAGTTTTTTTCTTAATTCGCAAAATATTCCTAAATCACATTTAATTAAATATTTTGTGCATTAAAAGCTGACAAATTGTGGGTAAGATTTCAACACTTTACGTAAAATTAAGTATTTTAGAAATATTTTGGCAACTAATAAAAAAAACTTTAAGAAGAGTAAAAGTAAAAAGAAATTAAAAATACCGATTTCTTGAGGAGATATTTCGAATATTAGGAAAGCATCACACGCCCATAGACGTAACATTAGCGAGAGCAGTTCGGAAGTTGACTCATTATCAGCCTTAATAAATTGATAATAAATTTTGAAATGGTGCGTAATGATATTCTTGGTGTATTAGAAGCTGCAAAACGTATATTTTATAAGCAAAGTAAAGGAAGAAAGCTTACAAATAAATTTCTACAAGTACAAAGTGGTTAAAATAACGGAAATCATATTAAAAAAAGGATAAAGTAAAACAAATAAATAAATAAAAGAAGAAGTAAAAGAAATTTCATAAGATAATATAAAGTAAAATATAAAAATAACTGAGGGGGGAAAAAAGTTTTTTATAAGCTCATAAAAGAAAAGCCAATGTTTTGAGATAAATGAGAAAATGGCTGTATATGCGTATTCTGAAGAGACATAGATAATTAATATAAGTGTTATTGCACGTCTTTTGCAATTGAAAAACAAACGCAGTATTATTAGATTAGGAATAAAATGAAACAAAAATATGATGTTCATGACATTTTTATGAATTAATTAAAGCTACTCCATTTTTTTTTTTAAAATTATCGCATACAAGTAAATAGGATGAAAAAATATGCGTAAATATGAGGACAGATGTAATTAATACGCGTACGCCAACATAACATTTTTTATTTTTAAAAACGTGTTAATTAGATACCTTAAAAAAAGAAAGAAAAAGGTCAAGTATGATACGTTCAGAAAAATTGCTTAAAAAACTCACAATAGAGTAAGTTTAATTAATTGATTAATTATATTTGGCTAATTAATTGAATTATTGTGCAAAATTAAAACATTCTATTATTAAGGTATTGACATACGTTCTGAGGGCTTTTGCTTAAAATTTGCAATATTGAATAAAAACACATGTTTTGAGTTCAATTTTAAATACAGAACGATGAAAAAACTTAAAATCCTAGCAATATCTTCATAACATTTTTAAAAAATTGAGGCTATTTTGTCAATTTTTTAGAAATATTTTATGCTTAAGCCATGCAGTATACTCCCAATTCAAGAAAATATATTTCAGTTTCCTTTGCATTATATCTACTGCAGTAGAGCGCCAATTAACCGGAATGTCTAATTAACCAGATCGATCAAGGATCATTCAATTTTTTCCTGCCTTCTCCGAACTTTTGGAAATGAAATTTCTTTAGGTAATTTGTAACAAAAGGCATTTTACTTGTCTATATATTAAATCAAAATTTTGTTACTCTTGTGATACTATGTGAATGAACCACAGTGGTATTTAGCTGGTTATATCAATATTTATCGTAATTTTGTTTTTTAATAAAATAATTGGAATTTTTTATAAAAAATTTACTCGAATGGTCACGACAGTAACAGTGGACGTTCCCATATTTAATTGCATCTTGTATCTTTCGTCGGGATCACGATTGAATTTTCCGTTGAAGGAAGGTTTTATTTATTAAATATATTTTGTACATTTTTATTACCATTTTGCATTTTTAAAAAATATGTGTTTATAAGCCAAAAAAAAAAAAAAAAAAAAAAGTACAAATACATTTTTTAAAGACATGACTGAAATAATGAAAAAGAAAATTAAACATGCTTTTCTCAAAAGGGTAAAAAGCATGGTAAACACCGAGAAAAAAAAAAAAAAAAAGAGAGAGAGAGAAAGAAAACATAACCGGTAAATACCTGCCAGCCTGCTTGTTCGCACTTATACACGCGTGCATGTATCTGCCTGTGTAAATAGATAAATAGACAGAAGACAAAAACAAAAGGAAAAAGTTTACAAGCGACTTCTTTAAATGTATGAAGTGGATTTAAAGTAAAGGAAACTATGCGACAGTATATTAGAAAAAGAAAAGAAAAAAAAAAGAAGAAGAAAATAAAAGAAATTTCATGAGATAATATAAAGCAAAATATAAAAATAACTAAAGTTAAAGAAAAAAAAAGTTTTTTTCCATAAGCTCGTGAAGCAAAAAGCTAATGTTCTGAGAAAAATGGGAAAATGTCTGCGCGTATTCTGAAGAGAGAGATGGCTAATTAATATAAGTGCTATTGTACGTCTTTTAGAATTGGAAAAACAAATGCAGTTTTATTATATTATGAATGAAAAAAACAGAAATGATATCCGTGACATTTTTATGAACTAATTAAAGCTACTTTTTACAATGATATAAAAATAAATAGAGTGGAAAAAATAAAATAGATGCATAATTATAATGAAAGATGTCAAAGAAATACGCGTAGTTTAACGTAATAACTTTTTTTTAAGTTGTAATAAGATATCTGTAAAAAAAAAAAAAAAAAAAAAAGAGGTCAAGTATGATATGCGTAGAAAAATTATGATGAAAAACTCAAAACACAATAAATTTCTTTAGAAATGAGTTTGAGATTTTTAGTAGAATTTAACCTATTCTAATGTTTAAAAAAGGAGGGAAATATTGTTTAATTTAATGTTATTTACAAAAATAAGCTTATCTAATTGTTACTGTGATTAACTTAAGATTGATAATCACTACAACTTTAACGAGCTAAAGATAAATATTTTATTGAGTTCTAATCGGAACTTGTCGAAATCGAAAGAGAAAATTTTTAACCTCCTCAGTCCTGAGATAAATAGAGTCAAACCTTGTTAACATGAACAAGCTTAACATGAATTACTTTTAACATGAAGTGTTTTCACAGTCCCCTATAAAAACGAATACAGTTGAACCTCGTTAACATGTACCTCAAGGGGAATCAAAATTTTGTTCATGTTAACAGTAATTCATGTTATCAGTTTTAAATTTTTGTATTCGTCTTTATAGGGGACTGTGAAAACAGTTCATATTAAAAATAATTCACGTTAAGCGTGTTCATGTTAACGAGGTTTGACTGTACAAAGAATTGATACTGATAACATGAATTACTGTTAACATGAACAAAATTTTGATTCCCCTTGAGATTCAGGTTAACGAGGTTCGACTGTATTACGAGGGGCCATAAAAACTTTAAAACATCTCCAAAGATGCATCAGCCTATATATTAATGCTTATGATATGTGCGCATAGATATCTAGAAGTAATTTTAACAATTCTAGAACATTATTTTAAACTCAAGCTACAAACTCCTGTTTCCATTGAATTACAACTTTTTAACTTATCGGTAAATTAAACTTTATTCCTATAAGTAATCAGTAACATGTAATCATGATTAATTATATGAAATTATCAATGGTGGCTTGATCTTTGGTATTACATAATTGCATATTAACTATTAACTGATAAAATTAAGACTTTGTTGGATTATAAGTAGTGTTACTTCATTTTAAAGTAATTTAAATTAAATAATTGCAGTGAATTTATGTAGAAAATTGAAGAAATTCATATTTGAATTTGAACAGTGTTAAAGAAAATACTTTTATGTTCAAAGAATAAACTGCTTGACACGGTGAAACATTGATAGTCTGTAAATCTTTATAAACAATCTTTTGATTACTAATAATAAATATTTGAATATAGTTTGATAACTATAATATTCTTTTCCATAGTTATTCAAATATAAATTTCAAATATTTCTTGGGATTTTGATTTTTGAGTAAAAATTCCAGTTTCAGTTAGGTGGAGACTTACCAAATGGCTTTAGCACAACAAGCCCCACCTAATGTTATTAATTGCGTTAAATAATCTGCATTTTTTAAATTTAAATATTTTATATAAATATTGAATATTTTAAATCTATTTTATCTTTGATCAATTCACATGTCTGAAGCTTTTTTCTTTAGAGCAATAGATATGTTCATGAACACATACTGATTTTAATTTATACATAAAAAAATGACCTAAATTCACTGTATCTAATGCTTATTGCTGAAGTAAAGTGTTAAAACTAGAAATTATTTATATCCAATAATCTGAAACATGTAAATTATAAAGTTAAACGAGAAAATGACATTAGATTTCCTCTAAAAAAACCAATTGGTTTTTTTGAGAAAAAAACCAGTTGGTTTAAACCGTGGTTTAAACCATGGTTAAAACCAATTGGTTTAAACCGTGCCAACCCTGTTTCTCAATGAAATCTAAATACCACGTTATTTTCATCATGGCAAAATTTGCATGCGTACTTTTCTTATTAATACACACTATTTTAACTCTTTCGAGGCCGAATATTTTATCAATTTGAAAACAAATTTATTTTTACTTTAAAATGTTAATCATAGTTAACCAAATAGACTTACTAATGTTTAAAGATTATTTCATTGTCTGAAAAGCAACGAATGTATTTATTTTCTGTACTATTCAATTCATATTTATATGATAATACGCTAAGGAAGAGTTTTTTTAGACGCTTGGAAAATATCATATTACAACAAGGTTTAACAGATATTACAACTTTCTAATGTTTTTTTTTTTTTTTTTTCCCGTTTTATCATCAAATATTCGTTCAAAAAAGTAATTTATATTTTAAATTTAAAGAGGGAAATATTTTTATAAAAAAAAAGGAATCACCGACGGTGCAAATAGATATAAGGTAACTTTTATTATTATTATTACTAAATGTCAAAACATACATAAAGTCATAATAAGAAAGGTACACACATATCCTTTCTGTATGCAGAAAGTAACAAAATAATTGTTAAGATAAATTAATACTCGTCAAAAAGACATATAATATTAATAATACACCAGATTTGAAAGAATTAAACATTTTAACATGCAGTTGCTTCATTCTTTATTCAGTTATTTATCGAATAACTTTTGTTAAACTTCAATATGTGGATTTATTTTCTTAGAAAAAGAGGAATGTAATAAACTTAACGCAAACTAACTTATAACCAAATAAAAAAAATAAATGATTTTTTTTCAGCCAGAGGTCTACAAACTTTGTTCAGTTATTTTTCTTTTTAATAACTTCTGTTAAACATCATACATATACATTTTAAAAAATTACTAAGAAAACCAAAGTACAATAAATATAACGCGAAATAACTTAAATGCAAAATAAAATGTTGAAAGGTAAATGAGTTAAAGGTGAAAGATTTACTGAGCTATAACTCTTCAATCATAGAACAGATATTTATTGAATAACTTCTATTAAACATCATGTATATATAATGTCAAATGCTTAGAAAAAAAAAATTATATCGCGACATAGCTTAAATGCAAAAGATTTATAGATCAATAACTCTTCCGTTACACTTCAGTTATTTAGCCATGTATTGAAGTTTATATGCATATAAATAAATCTTTAAGTTTTAAGAATTCAAAATACAATAAATTTCAATCAATACTGTTTTAAAATATTTCGTAAAATGAAAGAACAAAAATTATTGACCTTTAAAAATAAATACAATAAAAAAAAACCCTATAAATAAATCCAATGTCATTTCATTTCAGATTTATTAGGAAATCTAGCACAATTTTACAGTCAAACACAGCCGTGCTCACCCTGCAGCCGGGCGAGACTTTTATATAGGGCTCGAGGCGCATAATGATTAACCCATATTTAAACAATTAATTGAAATGCGTATAAAAAAGTATGAACTTTTTTTTAAATAAAAATTTATACTTTTTTTATACGAACTTCAGTTAATTATTTAATCTTTAGTGTTGTTTACTATATTTGTAAAAGAAGATGAAATATACTCACGCGACGTAGCTTAAATGCAAAAGATTTATAGATCAATAACTCTTCCGTTACACTTCAGTTATTTAGCCATGTATTGAAGTTCATATGTATATAAATCAAGCTTTAAATTTTAAGAATTCAAAATATAATAAATTTCTATCGACGCCGTTTTGAAATTTTTCGTAAAATGAAAGAACAAAAACTATTAACCCTTAAAAATACATACTATAAAACCAAAACGCATAAATAGATCCAATGTAATTTTATTTCAGATTTATTAGGAATATTTTGTACAATTTTACAGTCTAACAGATAACATAAAAGTGAAATGAAAAGATAACTGGATTATATGTGAACAGTTCTTCAATTACAATCCCATTGTTTAGGGTCAGGAGTTATAATTATGATCACTTTACATATTTTCATTATTATTATTATTACTATTATTATTATTATTATTATTATTATTATTATTATTATTATTATTATTATTATTATTATTATTATTATTGAAAAGTGATGATTTTAATATATAGGAAGTAACGTTGACGTTTTTAAGAACACCTATAAAAAGTTTTAACTCTCATAGCCCCCCTTTTTATTAAGTTAAAAGGATGGTTATAATTACCCCATAAAAATTTCACAATCAGAAAAGTTTGGGATAATTAAAATCACTGGCCGGGAAATTGTGACCACTATATTTCTTCTTTACAACTGCCTGCACACATTTATTTGGGGGTAACCATTAGAACACCAAACTGACAAATTAGTTTATCAAAAATTTTGGTAGACTTTGTTCAAATTGCTATTTGGATCTCAATAATGCTTCAGACTAGTGATAAAAATTATCTAAAATGAAAAATACAATATGAGGTTAATACCTAAACGTGAAACAAAATTTTGCCATACACAGTTTTCTCCATTATGGCAGTGGTCACAATTATCCCCTGATCATAATTACCATCTGACCTTATTGATTAAAAGATGGGATTCTATTGAAGCTGAGATCTCAACTTTCTGAAATTATGTTTTCAGAAATTTAAAAAATATAAAAAATTGCTTGAGATTTTTTAAAAATTTCCAACACAATTTAAAAAACAGAATTACTCTGTAATAAAAAAAAAAGCATTAAAATTGAAATAAAATGAGAAAAAAAAAGCGGTAAAAGATTTATTGAGCAAAATATTGCTTTAATTACAGAACAGTTATTTATTGAATAATTTCTATTAAGTGGGTCCTAAACACAAAAATATTAAAATTTTCTAAAAAAAGTTATTATATTAAAAATTTCTCTGTTTTTTTTTTTTTTTTTTTTTTTTTTTTTTTTTTTTTTATAATGACGTTTAAATCATGTTACCATCTTATTCAGATGTAAAAAGATGTAAAAAAGATGTAACTTTCCCCAAAATTAAAAAAACAGAATTATTTTGAGATAAAAAATACATTGAATTTAAATAAGATGGTTATTAAAAAAAAAAAAGGAGATAAAAAATCTATTAAGAATTGTAAAAAAAGAACAGTTATATATTGAGCAACTTCTCTTAAACATCACTTGCATATCATGTCCAAATGTTGCTTAGAAAAACAAGAAGGGGATAAATTGAACGCAAAGTAGCTTAAAAGTAAAATAAAAAGGCAGAAGATTTATAGATAAATAATTCTTCTGTTACACTTCAGTCATTTAGTCAAGTATTGAAGTTCAGTTATAGATAAATCAAGCATTACGCTTTAAAAATTACAATAATTTTTGCATCGATGCTGTTTTGAAAATTTTAATAAAATGAAAGAATGGACCATCTAAATATTATAATTAGATCCAATAAAATTTCATTTCATATTTATGAGGAAATTTTGCATAATTTTACAGTCTAACAGTTAAGTTAAAAGTGAAATAAAAAGAAAACTGAATTGTGAATTTGTATAAATTAACAATTCTTGAATCACTTCCAACTGTTTATTCGTTAGAATCTATTGAAGATGAGATCTACATATTCTGAAATTATGTTTTTAGAGTTATAAAAAAAAATAACATAATATAGATTTTTTTTTTAATTTTCCACAAAAAATAAAAAACAGAATTACTTTGTCAAAAAAAAAAAAAAAAAAAAAAAAAACATTCTATTTTAAATAAAAAGTGTAAAAAAAAATTACAAAAAGGAGATAAAGTCTATTAAGAAAACTCTTTATAGAACAGTTATTAAATTGAATAACCTTTCTTAAACATCATCTGCATATCACGTTCAAATGTTGCTTAAAAAAAAACAAGAAGGGGATAAATAGAACGCAAAGTAGCTTAAAACTAAAATAAAAAGGCAGAAGATTTATAGATCAATAACTCTTCTGTTACACTTCAGTCAATTAGTCAAATATTGAAGTTTAGATATATGCAAATCAAGCATTACGTTTTAAGAATTCAGAATACAGTAATTTTTCATCGACGTACTTTTGAAAAGTTTTATTAAAATGGAAAAACTAAATCTATCAACCATCTAAAAATTATATTAAGAAAATCTCATAACTATATCCAATGTAATTGCATTTCATATTTATGAGAAAATCTTGTCTATTTTTACAGTCTAACAAATAACTTAAAGGTGAAATAAAAAGAAAACTGAATTTTGAATTAAGTATAAATCAACAACTTTTCAATCACTGTCAACTTTTTATACTTTAGAACCTATTGAAGATGAGATCTACAGTTTATGAATTTATATTTAAAAAGAATAACTTTGTATAGAATTTTTTTTTCTGCAAAGTTAAAAAACAGAATAGCTTTGTCATAATAAATATATTGAAATTTAAGTAAAGAGAATATTTTTTTTTCTAAAAAAAAAAGGAGGTGAAAGATCTATTAAGAAATCTCTTTAATAACAGAACAGTTATTTATTGAATAATTTCTCTTAAACATCACCTGCATATCATGTTCAAATGTTGCTTAGGAAAACAAGAAGGGAATTAATAAAACACAAAGTAGCTTAAAAATAAAATAAACAGGCAGAAGATTTATAGATCAATAACTCTTCTGTTATACTTCAGTCATTTAGTGAAGTATTGAAGTTTCGATATAGAAATAAATCAAGCATTACGTTTTAAGAATTCAGAATACAATAATTTCCAATCGACGATGTTTTGAAAATTTTCATAAAATGGTAGAACGGAAGATATCGACCGTCAAAAACTATAGGTAAAGAAAATCCCAATAAACTGATCCAATATAATTTCATTTTATATTTATGAAGAAATCTTCGCTAATTTTACAGTTTAACAGGCAACATAAAAGTGAAATAAAAGAATAACTGAGTTTATAGTATATGTCAACAGTACTTCAATCATTGTCAGTTGTTTATTCATTAACTTCTATTCGAGCTAAGATTTAAAATTATGTTTTCAGAGGTATAAAAAAGAATAATTTTCTCTAGGAAGTCTTTAAATTTCCTAAAAAAAAGAACTGTTCTATTATTTAAAAATGTATTAATATTCAAATGAATAACAGTACGCATGCAATATGAATAACTCAAGATAATAAATCACAACATAACTCAACTCAAATAATAACTAGTCGTTGGGGGCCACCGTAATACTTACCCATCATGGATATGTATATGAAAATAAAACATGTGAAAACTATTTATACTATGCATCGCAATTCATAAAGAAAATTTAAATATTGTTATTATACATAGTAATGCTTTATTAAAGAACTGCTGATGTACCAATTTCGACAAATTATATAAAACGCCAAACTACTCAAGTAGTACCGAACTGCGTAATAGAAACATCCTTATAACTCCAAACATAATACTTCTATTAACTAACAATTAACTGTGTCGGATTAAACGTCTCATTTCCAATTAAAATATACCTCTGAATTGAAATTTGAATGAAATACAGGGTCAGGAAAAATCGAAGAATGTGGAAAACAGGATTACAAATATCTCGGCAACTCATAATCCGATCGACTTTGTTCTATATGCAAAATGTGTGTTATTTTATTGTTTTTTACGTCCATTCCTTAAAACAAAAAAATTCGAAAATTTTTATATACCTTTCATCAGAACGAATTTTTCGAGGGTCCGAAAAAAATAGTTCCGGATAATCGAGGTTGCTGATATTAAATAGGCTTCGTCCCATTCTTACATACTAACTACATACAAAATTTCAAGTCTCTATCTCAATTTGTTCGGGAGATAGAGCGTTTACAGACAGACAGACAGACGGACGGCAAAAAATTTTTTCTAAAAATATGTTTTTCGGAATCTCCACTATCTAAAACGTGTAAATCCGTCAAAAAAAATTTTTCGATTTTCAAAACGATTGCAAGACTTACCCTATACTACGTATGATGGGTAAGTAATAATAATAATAATAATAATAATATACATTTTATTTATTTATTTTTAATTTTTTGTAAAATTGGTCAAAACAATTATACGGACTACACTATATAAAATACATAAACCTATATAATTTAATTTTAAAATATTTTTAATAAAAAAAATTCTCAGAGTATTGCAGCGATTCTAATAATTTAAACGCGAAAAAGAAGGTCGGTGGGGCTAAAAGTTTTATCGATCAACAATATTCCAATCATAATTTAAGTATTTATTCAATAACATACACTTGAAATTCCAGTATATAACTTCAATAACATGTTAAAAAACTCTCAACATAAATGCTTTCGAAAAATTTTATTTTTATTTTTAAACTGAAGGGTAACATAGCCTAGTCATTTCATCATTAAACTAAACATTATATAAATAAGGCTTCTGTGCAACTTAATTTGATATTATTTACAAGGAAATATTATCTGATTTTTTCCAGATATTCAAATGAATTTAGAATATATTTATATATATATTTCCGTACCTCATTTATTATTATAATTTAATTTTGATATTTTTCATAAAAAGTACAATTTTACTTTTTTTTTAAATTTTCTCATTTGTGAATGATAAATTAATGTATTTTATGATGGTTATACATATATAAAGATTACCACTGGTAAATTATTCATCTAACATACTGCAATTATTTATTCTACAACATTTATTGAAATTCAGGTATATGTCTCTAAAAATTACTATCAATATAATTAATTTCTTTCTAAATAAGCTTGATTTTGTAATAGTAAAATTGGAGGCAAAATTTAATTGATTTTCCATCGTAAAAGAAACAAGAAATAAAATTCATAGGTCACGCGTAGATTTTTAAACACTTTCTAACATTTCCAGATTACTGTAATGAAAATTAATCATTTAATTAGATAAAAGAAAATATCTAAATAAATAGTTTATAAAACACACGAGAACCAATTTTAGCGATTACTTCAATAGTTAATACGGTATTTGAATTCTTTTGAGTTGCCCTGTATATGATCAATCGATTTGTATTAAAGCACAGCACAGTATTTTCGAAAAAAAAAATATTATTATTTATAACAATGGCATGACCTGACAGACAGACGGGTCCATTAACAAATCGAATTTATAAACACCTTTGAACTGTGTTGAAAAGCGTTAAAAAATATATCGATAAACTACCTGTAAAGCTCAACGCTGAAATAATTCCTAGAAAAACTTATTTGATTACTGGAAAGAACTGAATGATTTAAACGCACAATAAAAAGGCAAAAGATTTATCGATCGATAAATTCTTCGGACACAGTTCAATTATTTATTCAATAACATTCATTGAACTTTAGATATATATCTTGGAACACCATGTTTATAAATACTCGGAATGCAATAAATTCTTTCGCAGTTGCTTTCATATTTTTTTTATAATTTTTTTTCCTTGGAAGAAAATCGACGTGTAAAATTTAACCTATGTATCATAAAAAGAAAAATACCTTATACATATGTTAGATTTACATCTTATCATCATAATATTTACAAGAAAAACGAATTCTACTACTGCAGAAATTACAATTATTTAATGACAAAGTTAAAAAAAAAAAATAATGTACTGTAAAATAAATAAATATAGATGTAAAAATTCTAAGAAAAAAATATTTTTATTAAAATTTTAAAAAATGTAAATTAAAAAAAAATACATATATATATATATATATATATATATATATATATATATATATATATATATATATATATATATATATATATATATATATATATATATGTATATGTTACAGGACAAACCCGATTTTAGGCCAAACTAGATTGGCCTAGCCCATACTAGTCTGTCCTAATGTCCATCGGATAAACTAGTTTTTCCAAGGCCAAACTAGTCTATCCTAACGCCCATCGGATAAACTAGTTTTTCCTAGGCCAAACTAGTCTATCCGAACGCTCTTCGGATAAACTAGTTTTTCCTAGGCCAAACTAGTCTATCCGAACGCCCATCGTATAGATTAGATTTTCCTAGGCCAAACTAGTTTGGCCGGATGGCCATTAGGATAAACTAGTTTAGCCTGCTATTCATTGGTTTAAACTAGTTTATCCTAGGCCGATCTAGATTGTCCTAGGCCAGTTGAATTTGGTGAGTTTTTATTGATCCCAAAGACCGCTTCGGCGCCAATCTTCTGGTTTAGCCTAGTCCAATCTAGTTTATCCTAGGACAATCTAGTTTATCCTAGGCCAATTGAATTTGACGTGCTGTAATTAATGCCAACCATTGTTTGGCACGCTCACAAAGAAAAGAATTATTTCAAACTCAAATTTAATTTCTCAAAAGCTAATCAAGTTTAAGCTCAAATTCAAAATATTTCAAACGAATCCGCTCAGCTCAAACACATATATTGAAAAAAGCGAAGTTCATTTAAAATTCATTCTTTTATTTATTTTACTTTTTTCTGTTTTTACAATAAGTGTTTGATTCGTGGAAAATTTTTAATTCCGGTTTTTGACGCATTTACACGTTTTAGGGCTCCTTGATTCCAAAAAACACGTTCTTCAAATTGTGAGTCTATGACTCTGTCTAACTGTCTATGCCATAAATTTTGTTGGAGCTGTAACTGAAGAACTAATGAACGAAATTGCATCCTTATTCTTAAATATTTAACATAATGTTTTATTATGTTTCTAAAAATTTCAAATAAGGGTAATATTTAATTAGAAGATAAAACGTTAAAAAAAAATTGGTTGCCTGTAAAGTCGGTATACGGGCGAAAGTTTTACGTGACAACGACTTTGAGTTGTAAAATAATTTTAATGTGAATATTCATTCGTATAGTAGGAAGAAGGATGAAATAATAGTAACAATTTAAAACATTTATTTATACAAAGAATTATATTTAAAACATTAATTTATACAAAGAATCTCGCACTGAATTTCATATTAACAAAATTTTATTTTTACCTTTACACATACATACGTATTTATATACAAATATACATACAATAACTTGCAATACACTGTGTTTGTTAAACACATTTTACTTCATGTTTATTGATGTCAAATGTTGAATTTTGTAAACAGCATATTAAAGAATTTTTCAATGAGCAGAATATAACTAAAGTAAAATGGCTTTCACTAATCACATATCATTAGTTTTCCATAATATACCACCGAATTACGAAATAAACTACACTTATTTTCTTTGTACTTTATACTAATAACTAATACATAACGTATTTCGTCTTAGTTTGATACTATCTAAAATTCCTATTAAGCACCGCCCCTTCCTTGCAGCGAATTCACATTCACGTTCAGAAAATGGTCCCACAAGTGACCGGAAAAAGTTAAGAGAAAAGTGAGCGCGTATCGTGAGCGGAGCGTAACGTAACGTAACGCAGTTTCTTGAAGTGTCTCCCGGCAAACCAATTTACAAGACGTTGTCACGTCAAAAGCTGAGCTTTTAAAAAAAAAATCAAGCGTCCCCTTACTCTACCCTTCCCCTCAATACTACATTTTAAGTGTCATGCATTACTTACTTTGTCAAGCTTTTTCTTATTTTTAAAAGGGGTCGGATATTTAATTTTTTAATATGAACAATTTCGTGTGGAGTTATGTGTGGAAAAACCAATGTCTGTTACGAATTAAAAATCTTTCCATAAAACCAAAAATTTTTATCCGATTGAAAAAGTAATCCGCACTTCCTTTATATTTAACCTCTGACCTCCCCACCCCCCAAAATGAATCAGGTAACCGCCTTATCAGAAGGCACCTACATAAAAAATTTGAAACAATTCGGTAAATTTTTCGTGAAAAACCTATTTACATAAATTAAGGGGGTTACCCCCCCCATTCCTCCTTTCTTTATACGAACACCCACAACTAATCATTGACGTGCCTAATCAAAATGATCTTATACCTAAAATTTTAATAAAATCCGATACTTTTGCGTGAAAAACTGACTTATCTAAATTAAGGTGGGGAGGGGGTGCGGATTAGCTTTTTGTTCCCCTCCCCTTATGCCTTTATCCAATGAACTCCTGAAACTAATCAGGAAAGTTCGTTATCAGGATAAATCTATGTCCAAAATTTGAAGCAAATCGGATATTTCTATCAGGAATTATTGCACTACGTGCATACGTACGTACATTCGTACATACATATGTACAAGGTTATATACACACTAACAGAGTCTGCGAGCACATTAGCAGGCTTTGATAGTCTGTAAGATAAAATTGCATCAACTTGCATCGGCCTAGGATAAATTAGATCAAAACTATAAAGTTGGCGCCGTGGCGTTCTTTAGATTCAATAAAATCACGCCAAAGTGAATTGGCCTAGGACAATATAGATCGGCCTAGGATAAACTAGTTCAAACTAATGAATAGCAGGCTAAACTAGTTTATCCTAATGACTGTTCGGCCAAATTAGTTTGGCCTAGGAAAATCTAGTCTATCCGATGGGCGTTCGGATAGACTAGTTTCGCCTAGGAAAAACTAGTCTATCCGATGTGCGTTCGGATAGACTAGTTTGGCCTAGGAAAAACTAGTCTATCCGATGGGTGTTAGGATAGACTAGTTTGGCCTAGGAAAAACTAGTTTATCCGATGGGCGTTAGGATAGACTAGTCTGGCCTAGGCCAATCTAGTTTGGCCTAAAATCGGGTTTGGCCTGTAACATATATATTTTTTAAAGGCAATAAAACATAGAAAAGTCCTGGAAAAAAGTTTGAATGCGCAGAGTTTAAATTAAATACTGCAGTGAACTCGATAGTGGGAGATTAATGGATTTAAATGGGGAATTAGAAAAATTAGTCAGCTATTTATTATTAGTCTAGAATTAGCAAAATTTAGTATACTTTATTACAAATACATGAAAATCGTAAAACAAGGTAGACTAGCACATTAACTTTGTAATACTTGCACAAGAAAAAAAAAATTTTTTTTTCGATCTATGCAGAAACACGAACTATTTAAACGCGATATAAATAGTAAAAGATTTGTCGATCGATAATTGTTCAGACACAGTTTATTTACTGATTAAATAACATTCACTGAAATTTAAATGTATCAACTGGGAAAATGCAGTTAAAAATACTCTAAATGCATTTCTTTTTTCCGCAGAATTATTTTCATCTCTTTTCTTTTTTTTTTGTTTTCTATTTTTCTATCCTTTGTAGGTTATTAGCGTTCGTAATTATATAAGCACGTATCACCTATAATATTCGTCTGATCCGTCCGTCTATGTGTCTGCCAGTCTGTCCACATATAACAGCACAAAAACTATCCAACCAAATGGTTTGAAATTTAATACATATAATCGTTAGAGATTTATGTCGAGTGGTTTGAAATTTTATGAAAATCGAATAAAAACTCAAAAAAGATATTGATATAACTTTTTTTTTCACTCTGTTCAATTCTATCTTACGTAATGTTTTCATCCCATATGTTCCCATATATTTATTCATTCCCCATTTCTTCACCACCCTCCTATCCCATTTTTTAAAAGTAATCTTGACAACTTAATCGTTAACGATTCTAGATTGCCACGGTGATAACGTCCTATTTAAAATAAAATGCTATGACAAAAAAAAAAATCTTTCTAATTATTATAATTTAAATGTATGTGCCAAATAATAATAATAATAATAATAATATCATAATCATCATCAATAAAATTTTAGGCATTTACTTATACGATTCACTTATATATCAATACTAATTACAAAAATGTAAATGTATACGAAAAAAAAAAAAACGATTACACGATTATACGATTTACTTATATATCAATACTAATTATGAAAATTCAAATATATATGAAAAAAAATCATCAATAGACTTTTAGATATTTGTTTTTCCGATTCACTTATATATCTATAGTAATTACGAAAATTTAAATGTATATGCAAAAAAGAAAAAAAAAAGATTACGATATTTTTTTTTTCTTTTTTTAAAGGATAAACAAAATGTAATCTACTTTATTACAAATACATGAAAATCCAAGGTAGACTTACAAATTAACTTCACACTACTTCCAAAGAAAAAACACTATTCAATCAATTCAGATATACAAATTATTTAAACACGATACAAAAAGTAAAAGATTTATCGATCAATAATTCTTCAGACACAGTTTATTTACTTGTTCAATAACATTCACTGAAATTCAAATATACCATCTGGGAAAATGCAGCTAAAAATACAATCCGAATACAAAACTTTTTTTTTTTTCCGCCGTATTATTTTCTTCGTTTTTCTTTCTCTCTCTTTTATAGATGCTCGTAATTATATAAATACGTAGCAACGATAGAATTCGTCTGGTAAATCTGTCTATCTGCCTGCCAGTCTGTCCACATATAACAGCGCAAAAACTATCCAATCAAATGGTTTGAAAATTAATATTATAAATACTCTTTACAAAATTATTTCGAGTCGTTTAAAAAGTTATGAAAATTGGATAAAAACTTAACAAGTCGGAAATAGCAAGTCAAACGTAGCAAATAAGGTGCGTTTGTAATATAACGAAGTTTTAAAAATATTCTGATCTTGATGTACATTGTGATATAGAGCTCCTCTGATACTGTATAAGTATCCAAAATCTTTTGTGTGTCATGTAAATGCTATTTGCTTTCTATTATACGGGAAGTAACCTTTAGTAAAGTCCAAGTTCACATGCATTGGAGTGGAGCCCCCCCCCCCCCCCCACTCCGCATAAACTTTAATCGTGAAGCCTCTGAGAATATCTCGTCCAGTTATTGCAGCGATACAAAATGACTTAAGCGAGAAATAAAAAAGGTTAAAAGATTTATCGATCAATAATTATTTCTTCGGTTCAGTTATTTATTTGCTAATAAAAAAAAATCAATTAAACTGGGATATAAAATCATCAGTAAGACTTTGACTAAACAATTTTTTAAGCGTATAAATTAATAATCAAATGTATCTTTGTAAAACATAAAGGTTAAAATCATCTGAGTAGCTTAATAATAGAGGAGGATAAATTAATAAGCCTTTCCTTAACAATGATAAATGGGATATGTACATCGTTGTGTCTCTTACTTTAGATAAGGAAATCGTTTATGAAAGATTAATTCGTCTTTCTATCACTGGCTAGACCAAAAAATGCTATAGAGGAATAATTTCCAAGGAAAAGTGTATTATTGGGTAACTTATTATTGTTGACCGTGAAATTGTTTGAAATTTTATTTTTAGTTAAGTTTAGATCATGGTCTATATTTTAATTTAATTTTTTGCAATAGAGCGCGTGTTTTTTGTTATTTATATCTCATTGTCGCGTGTCATTTGTATTGTCCGAGAAATATTTTGAAATTTTGTTTTATTTATATTATGACTATGGAACTTATGACGGTTCCGAAACATGTCAATGTATTTTATTTTTACTATGACACCTTTCTTAAGAAAAATTAAAATTGTTATTAAAATGTTTATATAAAAGGTGAATATTTTAAAATCTGATGATTAATAAATCAATTGGATTTAATTAACTTTTTATCAGAGAATTACAGTGATAAAAGATTCATCCACAGAAAATTAATCAGTCGCAGTTGTAATCAATGATAACACAATGATCCGATACTAAGCGTTGAAATTCAAATACAAATGTAAATTTTGAAGAATTATACTAATAAGTATCAAAAGTCTCTTTGTAAGAATACTGGTTGATCCTTGTAAGCTCACGAAAGAGAAGTATATAAATAATATTACTGTATTTGGTTCCGTTTTTTAGGTGTAGTGGCTTTTTTTTTTTTTTTTTTTTTTTTTTTTTTTTTTTTTTTAATTAAAGTAATTTATGTCTAACTAAAACATAAGTGGAAAAAGCGCAGAGAAAAATTTGTATACTACTATTATGTTAATATGTAAATGATCGATAAATATATGCATATGAATATTAGCAACGATACAGTAGCAAAAGGGGAAAAAAATATGTTAGTGATTACAATTGGACATAAATAAGAGGAAACACCAAAATAACAATGTGAGACAAATATCAATAAAATATATTTTCATGATACATTTTATTGAGTTCTTATATAGGCGAAAATGCTGTTTTCGTATTTGCATTTTTATCTAGCATTCGAAATTAACATAAGAATATTTCATTATGTACATAAAAAAAAGCAAAGATGCAGTTTCGAACAGAAAAAAATAAATATGTATTTAAAAAAAATGCATGGAACAAGTATCAACAAAATATGTTTTCATGATATATTTAACTGATATTTTATGAGTGAAAATATCATTTTAATGTTTCAATTTTCATCTAGCATTTAAATTAATATGAAGACATTTTCATATTTTTATAATTAGACAAATATTTTTCGAAAAAAGGATACGTGTTAGAATAATTTGGATGTCATATTTAGATTTAGAAACATGTTACAAAACCTCTGCAGTTTATATATTTGTTTCTCATGAAGGCAACTTTTTTTTTTCCTCCGGCCAATTATTATAAAAATCTGTAAAGTTACTAAAGTTTTTCTAGGAAACTGGAATTCCGATAACTTTTTTTATGTAAAAACAACATTGACAACAAAAATTATGTAACAGATACACGTTTGCATTGTAAATCAAAAAATCTATAAAATTACTAAGCTTTTTATTTATTTATTTATTTATTTTTTTAATTAGGATGCTTTGAACTTTTTATGTAGTTGCAAACCAAGTTACAGATAAAACTTTATTAAAATTACTGTAACTTTAGCCGATTATTTTGTAAAATTACAAATTTTTGCAGTTTTATAAAAATTAGTTTATTATGCTTACATCTCTTTTTGTACAGAGTACAGAAAAAAAATTAGTAAGCAGATTTACTACACTGTAAAAAATGTCAGATGTTTCTGAATATATAAAAATGTACTGTAATCAAAAACGAAAATATACAGTAACCTTTTCTAACCCACCTAAGGTTTCGAAAACCGTTCCTTTACATTTAAAAATCCCAGAAAACTATTTATTTTCGAAATTTGAAGAAGAATTTATAAAAATTAATTTTTATTAGCTGCCCGTCTTTTTCGGAAACGTTTCTAAGTAGCTTTTACAGTACAATAATCACTTTTCTCAAATCAAAATATCACTTTTTCGGATTCTACCAATTCATACGAAAATATTTTGATATTCAGAGAACATGTTTAATAGACAAACATAGAATTTTTATAGTATTAACATTAATATGAAAATTAATATTGTTTTGCTGCAATTGCATGCACAAAATCAGTTATGCAGCTGAAAATGTTAACTTGAGAATTGGTAGCATCCGAAAAAGTGATATTTTGATTTGAGAAAAGTGATTATTGTACTGTAAAAGCTACTTAGAAACGTTTCCGAAAAAGACGGGCAGCTAATAAAAATTAGTTTTTATAATTTCCTCTTTAAATTTCGAAAACAAATAGTTTTCTGGGATTTTTAAAGGTAAAGGAACAGTTTTCGAAATCTTAGGTGGGTTAGAAGAGGTTACTATAGATTTTCGTTTTTGATTACAGTACATTTTTATACATTCAGAAACATCTGACATTTTTTACAGTGTACAACAACAACATTTAAACAATCACAGTTTTTTTTTTTTTTTTTTTTTTTTTTTTTTTTTTTTTTTTTTTACAGCGTATTATTTTTATTACTCATCGAACTGTAATAGATTTCTCTTGAAATTAAATTCATTTTCTATCTTTTGCTGTTTTTAACAGTAGAACTGCAATATAAGAGATTTCACCCCGCTCCAAAAAAATATCAGTAATAATAATAATAATAACAGCAATAATAATGAAATAAAAGTAGGCTACAATAGTGTTTTTGATTTCCATCTTATTTTACAAGAAAATCTTACCTAATTATTTCACATGTACAAATTATTTAAACGCGAAACAGAGAGGTAAAAAGCGTATCAAACAATAATTTTTGCAATTCAATTTACTAATTTATTCAATCACTTCTAAAAACTCAATTTATATAAAGAGTAAAATTATCAATAAAGCTTTGACTAAACTCTTTTTTAAATATAATTTAATAAACAAATATATATTTGTAAAATATACAAGTTAAAATCATCCGAAAAGCTTAATAATGATGGGGAATAAATTAACAGGCATTTCCTTAGCAATGATTAATGGAATCTCTACATGACGATTAATATTTTATGTCTTTTAACTTAGATAATAAAAATGCTTAGGAAATGATTAATTCTTTGATGAGTGACCAGGAAGGGAAGCATTATTGAGGAACAACTGATAGGAAAAACGTTAAAATTAAAGGCAAAATTCAAAATATAAAAGTTTTGGTACAGATGCAGCAATATATGCACCGGGTTTGGCAAAATCTTTTTTTTTTTTTTTTTTTTTTTTTTTTTTACGCCAATTTGACGAAAACATTGTTTTCAAATACCAATTACATATAGCCCCACCAGTGGCCGAGAGGTTCAGACCTCTCAACTGGTAGGCGGCAGGTGCTGGGTTCGAACCCAATCGCGGCTGTCGGCCTATCCGTTCGGAGTTTTCGTGGTTTTCTTCGAACCTTGCGTAAATACGGGTTAGGTTCCCTTAGAAAGACCCCCCCACGAAGGGCACTCCCCCCTGGTCCTATATCCCATTAGTGTAGATAATCAGACGACAAAAATAATCCAAACCAAACCAAACCAATTACATATAAATTTTAATTGTATTTTCTAAAATTTAAAAAAGGAAAAAAATTGTAATTTAACAAATTGCAACGACTATTTGGAAAATTGTATTTTCAAAGAAAAAAATTTTAGACTTATAAATAAATTCTATATTTAAAATAATAATAATTATAAACATTATTTTTAGAATGATCAAAACGTGGTTTACATAATAACAGAGTCCTATATTACGTACGCCATGGATTAAAAGTTAAAATTCCTTTACCAATCATACACAAATTTTAAATGAAATTTTATTTTTACAATTTTCGGTATTGAAAAATTTTAAACTTCTAAACATCGCACATTTTCAATTTTTACACCGTTGTATAGAGAAAAAAAATTTATTTTTAAATGCAATTTGTTTGAAAGCTGTATCTCTATTTGTTTTTAAGTTAATAATTTTTTAGTAGTTTTTTAATCCCTTTTTTTTGTGACGGTGGCATCAGAAGTATTTCATTTCTGGACATTAAACATGAACCAGTCAGAAAACGAATAAAAAAAAAAAAAAAATAAATAAAAAAACAGAAGTATTCCATTTTTGGACATTAAACATGGACCAATAAGAAAACGAATAAAATTTTTAAAAAGTTGCGGAATTCAACCAATAAAAAGATTCAGATATACTTCAGATTTCCCAGTTCTTTACCGAGGACAAAAACTATTTTACAAAAGTTAATAATGTGATGATGTACTTGGATTTGAACGCGGGTGTTGAAGAAAGATAAAACAATAGAATTTAAAAAAAAAAAAAAAAAAAAAAAAGAAAATGATACATCTGGTTATAGTAGAGGTGCAAATGTGTTAAAAATGAAATAATAAAATTAAAGGTTAATCAAAAGAAAAATTATCCGTTGCAGCTGTTAACTTATTTAGTAACATTTATTAAAATTTAAATTCAAGTATATCTTATAAAAAATATTGTTAAAAATACTTTCTGTAGTAAATTTCTGTCTGAAATTTCTTTTGCTTTTATTAACATTTGCAAGATATACCGTGGTGTGTTATTTATTAATCACACTTACTATGTCAATTTAGCAACTGTGTGAATCATTAATAAAGCTTGACGAAGCGCATTTTTTAATATATATTTAACAATCAAAATTATTTTTGTGAAACATAGAGGCTAAAATCACTCGTATAAAGAAGAGAAATAAAACAACAGTTTCCTTAGAATTACCTTTTCTTCTTTTCTTTCTTAAAAAAAAAAAAAAAAAAAAAAAAAAAAAAAAAAAAAAAAACAGGAATTTAACGTATTTTACCACAAAGACTAACTCTTTCCTTTCCAATATATTAAAAAGAAATTCCTATCTGATTAAAACAAGTATAAAAATTATTTAAACATGGAATAAAAAGATAAAATATTTATCAATCAATAATGCTTCGGTCACTGTTCATTTACGCATTCAATCACATCTAAAAGCTCAATTTATCTGAAGTGTAAAATCATTAATAAAACTTTGGCTAAATACTTTTTTAAACATAATTTAACTACTATCAAATATATCTTTGTAAAACATGGATGTTAAAATCACCCGAATAATTTAATAATGAAGTGAAATAAATTACTAGGCATTTCATCGAGCAATAATTAATGGAATCGCTGTATTATAATTATCATTCTATGTATCATGCTTTTCATTAATTTTTCCGTTACTGCCCAGGAAGAATTGTCGAGGAATAATTTGCAAGGAAAAAAACTAAAGTTAAAGCAAAATTCAAATAGAATGATAATGTACTTCAACTCTTATTTGCTTGACAAAAATATATACAGTAGACTCCTTCAAATCCGCACAGCTTGGGACCAGAGGCTTTGCGGATTTTAGAATTTTGCGGATTTCTGGTCATTCCATTGTTTACATTTTTTAAAAAGTAATTTGAATGTAATTAATAATGAAATCAAAAGTATAATAACTGCTTACAATATACTAAAGTATAAAAAAAAGTAAAAAACTAAAATAATAAAAATTTAGATAATTTTTAAATGATTAAAATACTAAAAGCAAAGGTCAAGTTAATAATCAATCATGTACAATCACATATTCATTAGAAAGATGAAACGTATTTTTCCTAAATTATTCAATGAAACTTGCCTCATAAAGGTACATTACTAATTCAAATCAGCATCATAAAATAATGAAGCTTTATTTCAAGTTTAGCCAGACTTAATAACTAAAAAAGCTTGATTAATACATAAATATATTTGATAAGATTGTGATTACCAATGATATCAGCAATATCTTTATTTTTTCAGAAATAAATCATTCTTTCTTTATGAAAAAACATGAATTCAGTAATCTTAACAAAAATTATAAATTAAAAAAAATATGGAACTGATATAAAACTAAAAAAGTCAAATTTTGCACCTACATTTGAACTGAATGTTTCATTGTTTACATCCATAAAATATGTGCGGATTTTAGGAGTGCGGATTTGAGGGAGTCTACTGTAAAATATAGGTTTTAGAAAACAAAAATTATACCACCAGATTTCAGCAGAGATGGAATTGCCTTAAAATGTGAAATAAAAAGATAAAGCTAACTCAATTGAAACATTATATTATAACAAATTAGCTTTTTCTTCATTTCTCTCTCTCTCTCTTTTAATATGAGTCTAACGTATTCTACCACAAAGAAAAACAATCCTTTCATTTCCAAAACATTTAAAAAAAAAATCTTGCGGAAACATAAATTATTAAAAGAATAAATAAAAAGGTAAAATATTTATCAATCAATACTGCTTCGGTCACTTTTCATTTGCTTATTCAATCAGTTTTAAAAGCTCAATTTACCTTAAGTTTAAAATCATCAATAAAACTTTGGCTAAACACTTTTTTTAACGCAATTTAATAAACAAATATATTTTTGTAAAACATTAAGGCTAAAATCACCTGAACAGCTTAATAATGATAAGGAATAAATTAATAGGCATTTCCTTAGCATTGATTAATGAAATCTTTACCTAATAATTATCATTTTATGTATTTTAACTTTGATAATAAAAGTGCTTAGGAAATGATTAATTATTTGTTGACTAGCCAGGAAGCATTATTGAGGAATAACTGGTATGGAAAAACGATTAAATTAAGGGTGTATTCCAACCCTAACTGCTTATTTTCTGATTTTTTAAAATTCATTTTTGCTCTCAGACACATCAAACTGACTAATTCCCTTATTTAGAAAGCACACAATGTTCCGTTCTTGTCAATTTATCGATAAATGTAGAAAATATTGCGAAAAATGCTATCAAAATTGGTGTTTTGAATCGAATTTTCCAAAACGGGAGATCTGGGGACAAAAAAAAAGGGGGGGGTCATACTGAGGAAGCAATTGTTTATAAATCAAATTCTAATGAATTGAGCGAAAAATGAAATCACACGCTATCTTAACGTCTCTTCAAAAACCACCTCAGCAAGTTTCATGTTTTCACTATCAAAAATGATTCTGAAAATGTATCAGAAAATTCCGAGCTGTTGAGGGTGGGAAAATATTATTTCGAATGCAACCTTAAAGTAATAATTCAAATAGGTTAATGATGTTCTTGAATTCGAACATGCGCGATGAAAATATTAAATAAAATAGTAGGATTTTAAAATAGAAAACCATACTTTTGATTATAGCAGAGATCTAAAAGTGTTAAATATGAAATAAAACGATAACATAAATAAAAAAATTATCAGTCGCAGCTGTTAACTTATTTAATAACATTTGTTGAAATTCAAATTCAAATATATCTTGTAAAAATACTGTTAAAAATACTTTTTATAATAAATTTATTTTGGAAATTTCTGTTTAACAATATTTGCAAGCTATATTATTGTATTATTTATTTAATCACTTTAAAATGCTCAATTCAGCAATTGTATAAAATCGTTAATAAAACTTGCGAAACGCATTTTTAAATGCAAATTTAAAATACAACTGTATCTTTATAAAACATGGATATTAAAATCACTTGAACAGCTGACTAATAATGGGAAATAAATTAACAGGCATTTCCTTAACAATGATTAATAGAGTCTCACCATTATAATTATCATTTTATGTCTTTTACTTTAGATAAAAAAAAGTGCTTAGGAAATGATTAATTCTTCGACAACTGGTCAGGAAGCATTATTGAGGAACAAATAATACAGAAAACACCAAAAATTAAAGGAAAAATTCAAATACAACAAATTCGAAAACGCTTGACGAAGATACTATATAAAATAGTAGGGTTTAAGGGGAAAAAAAACCTCTTGCCACCTGATAATAGCAGCTATGCAAATGCATTAAAATATGAAATAAAAAGATAAAAGATTAATCTATGGAAAAAAAAAAATTATCAGTCGCAACAGTTTTATTGAAATTCAAATTCAAATATCTTGAAAAAATATTGCTAAAAATACTTTCTATAAAACGTTTCTTTTGGAAATTTCTTTGTCTTTTAACAATATTTAATAATTACCACTTATTACTTTATTCAGTAACTCCAGAAAAAATCAATTTAGCAGTAACGTAAAATCATTAACAAGCTTGGATAAACGTATTTTAACCCTTTCCGGCGCATGTCCTTAAAACAGGACACCTAGTTTCAATTTTACTAGCACCAAGAATGATTAATTAAAATTTTCCTTTTAATACATACCTGAAAATGAGCAAATTACTAATTTCTAATAAATTCGTTTATAAATTCGGTTGGAAATTAATTTTTTGAAACTGACTTAGTCTGCGCCGGAAAGGGTTAAAACATACATTTAATACTAAAATATAGAGTTTGAAAATATTGGAATAGCTTAATAATAAGGGTTGATTATACAGGAATTTCCTTAACTATAGCTTTTCACTTCTTTCTTTTTATTTTATTTATTAAAAAAAGAAAAAAAAATACAGTCGACTCTTGTTAATTTGAAATCGGATAATTCGAATCTTCGCTTAATTCGAACTAAACTTGAAGTCCCGAAATTTTCAATGGCAGAATAACGTTAAAAATTTTCATTAATTCGAACTCATTTTCTCTTGACTTCGTTTAATTCGAACTAATATTAATTCCGATTTTTCATTTTTTTTCTTTCTCACGGATTTCAGATTATTTGAATAACTTTCTTTCTTTGATTTTTGTGAAAATTGTTCCGAACGAATATACATATAACGCAATGCAATTGATATGCACTTTCTTAGAGCCCCATCTGTTCATCAGTGACGCTTTAAATATTTCTTCCATCGTGCTTGCTTTTAATTTTTTAATTAGTTTATGTATTTATCCATTGTAATTTAATATTAAGTCATATTCTAATGATAACAGACGAAATAAATTTAAAAAACATTATAACATTAATTCCTTTGTAATAGTACCATATTGAGCATGTTTTCATTTCATATTTTCCATAATTCGAACTTCGGATAATTCAAATATTTCTTGTGGTCCCGACGAGTTCGAATTAACGAGAGTCGACTGTAAATAAAAAATAAAAACATGAGTCTAACGTATTTTATCGCAAAGAAAAAAAAAACTTTCAATTCTATAATGTTTACAAAAACTTTTTTTCTGGTTATTGCTGATATATAAATTATATAAATGTGAAATAAAGAGGTAAAACTAATTATCAATCAATAATTCTTCAGTCACTTCAAAAAGTTCAACTTAGCTGCAGTGTAAAATCGTTAATAAAGCTTAACGAAAAACTTTACTAAACATACAGCTTAATAATCAAACGTATATTTGTATAACATAGAGGTTTAAATCCCCTGAAAAGCTTAATAATGATGGGGAATAAATTAATACGCTTTTCCTCAACAATGATTAATGTGATCTGCACATCATAATTATCACTTTGTATCTTTTAATTTTGATAATGAAAGCCCTTAGAAAAGATTAATTCTTCTATCTAGATTAATTCTTCTATCTAAAACTAAGCCAGGAAGCATTATTGAAAAATAATTTTTATAACAAACGCTAAAATAAAAGGCAAAATTCAAATGGACATGAAGATATATAAAATAGCTAAGTTTTAGAGAAGAAAAACTTACCATCTGTTTATAACAAATGTGCAAATGCGTTAAAATGTGAAATAAAAAGATAAAAGGTTAATCAATTGCAAAATCATTTTTCACAGCTGTTATTTATTCAATAGCATTTATTGAAATTAACATTCAAATATATATCTTGAAGAAAAAAATTATTAAAAATACCTTCTATAATGAATTTCTTTCGACAATATTTAAAAGATTGGATTCGAGCGATAATATAAGAATTGATATTATATCATTGTATTACTCATTCAATCACCCCAAATAGCTCAGTTTATCAGCAGTGTAAAATCATTAATAAAGCTCCATGAAACGCATTTTTGAAGAAATATTTAATGATCAAATTTATCTTTATAAGAGGTCAAAATCACACCCACTTAACTAAATAATAAAGGTTGATTAAATAAGTACTTCTTTAGTTTTTTTTTTTTTTTTTTTTTTTTTTTTAAAAAAAACATGAGTCTAACGTATTTCACCACAAAGTAACGTATTTCACCACAAAGAAGGAAACAAGTTGGAAATTGCACGTGAACGTAGCAAATGAGGGGCGTTCGTACGATAACGAAGTTTTAAAAATATTCAAATCTTGCTGATATAGTAGAGCGTACTTCGGATACAGTATAATAGTCGAAATTTTTTTGTGTTCCTGTAAATATACAGAAAGTAATTTTTATTACACCTCAGAAACGTATATCTTATTCATAAAATATGAAATAGTTGAATATAATTAAAACACGCCCCCGTATAGCATTATGTAGTGGAATACTTTTGTGTGGCCCTGTAATTTAATAATGAAAATTCTTTGGATCACAGATTGTACAGAATGCATACTTTAGTATATACTTCATTGATTCATGCCAATTCTATTATGTTCGAATGAGTGTAACATCATAAAAATGCATTTGAAACTTTTTTCCCATTGACCGTAATGTAATGGAATACCTTTGATTGTCCCTGTAAATGATCTATGCATCCGACTTTCATAACATTTGAAATGACTCGATAAAATTACGTAATAATTATATGTTTTAAATTTCAAACGATTAAAATGCATTTGAAATTTTTTTTCCAATTGACCGTAATGTAACGGAATCCTTTTGATTGTCCCTGTAATTGATCTATGCATCCGATTTTCATAACATTTGAAATGACTTGACAAAATTACGCAATAATTATATGTTTTAAATTTCAAACGATTAAAATGCATTTGAAACTTTTTTCCCCATTGACCGCAATATAACGGAATCCTTTTGATTGTCCCTGTAATTGATCTATCCATCCGATTTTCATAAAATTTTAAATGACTCGACAAAATTATGTTATAATTATATATTTTACATTTCAAACGATTCAGTTGGGTAGTTTTTGCGTTGTTATATGCGGACGGACAGACGGACGGACTGAGCGACAACAATAGGTGCTACGTATTTACATAATTACGAACGCACCTAAAAAGAAACCTTTCAATTTCATAATATTTACCAAAAATTCTTATTTGATTATTGCTGATGTATAAAATATTTAAATGCGAATTAAAAAGGTAAAAACAAATTACTAATCAATAGTTCTTCAGTCACTATTCATTTATTAATTCAATCACTTCAAAAAGTTCAACTTATCTGCAGTGTAAAATCGTTAATAAAGCTTAGCGAAAAACTTTTCTAAACATGCAGCTTAGTAATCAAACGTATATTTGTAAAACATAGAAGTTAAAATCACCTGAATAGCTTAATAATGATGCAGGAAAAATTAGTATACTTTCCCTTAACAATGATTAATGTGATCTGCACATCATAATTATCACTTTGTGTCGTTTAAATTTGATAATGAAAGCACTTAGAAAAGATTAATTCCTCTATCAATAGTCAGGAAGTATTATTGAGGAGAAATTTTTTAAAAAAATCGCTTAAATAAGAGGCAAAATTCAAATAGACGTAAAGATATATAAAACAGTTATGTTTCAAATAAAAAAGAAAAAAAAAACTTACCACTTATTTATAGCAGATGTGCAAATACGTTAAAATGAGAAATAAAAAGATAAAAAGTTAATCAATCAAAAAATTATTTTTCGCAGCTGTTATTTATTCAATAGCATTTATTGAAATTAACATTCAAAAACAGTAGACTCTCGTTAATTCGAAGTCGTCGGACCACAAGAAAAGTTCGAATTATCCGAAGTTCGAATTACGGAAAATATGAAATAAAAACATGCTTAATATGGTATTATTACAAAGGAATTAATGTTATAGTGTTTTTTAAATATATTTGATCTATTATCATTAGAATATGACTTAATAATAAATTAGAATGTATAAATACATAAACTAATTAAATGATTAGAAACAAGCACAATGGAAGAAAAAATTGAGATGTCACTAATGGACAAACGGGGCACTAAGAAAGTGGATATCAAATGCATTGGATTATATGTATACTCGTTCGGAACAATTTTCTCAAAAATCAAAGAAAGAAAGTTATTCAAATGATCTGAAATCCATGAGAAAGAAAAGAAAAATGAAAAATCGGGATTCTAGTTAGTTCGAATTAAACGAAGTCGAGAGAAAATGAGTTCGAATTAGTGAAAGTTTTTAACATATATATATATATATATATATATATATATATTGAAAAAAATATTCAGCAGCAGTGTAAAATCATTAATAAAGCTGGGCGATACGCTTTTTTTGAACAAATATTTAATAATAAAACTTTTCTTTGTAAAACATAGAGGTCTAAATCACACCTGCATAACTTAATAATAAAGGCTGATAAAATAAGCATTTCATTAAGTTATTTTTTTTTTTCAACATAAATCCAACATATTTCACAAAATAAAAAAATAAATACAATTTTCAATTTTATATTAATTACAAAAAAAGAAAAAAAAAAACTTCGCTAATTGTAATTGATATATAAATTATTTAAACGCGAAATAAAAAGGTAAAAAAATATCAATGAATAATTCTTCAGTCATTGTTCCTTTATTTATTCAACCACTCCAAAAAGTTCAACTTAATTGCAGTGCAAAATCGTTAATAAAACTTGGCGAAACAAGTTTTTAAACATATAATCACCTCTTAATCATTTTCACAAAATAAATAAATAAATAAAATTTTCAATTTTATATTAATTACAAAAAAAAAAAAAAAAAAAAAAAAAAAAAAAAAAAAAAAAACTTAACTAATTGTAATTGATATATAAATTAGTTAAACGCAAAATAAAAAGGTAAAAAAATATCAATGAATAATTCTTCAGTCATTGTTCCTTTATTTATTCAACCACTCCAAAAAGTTCAACTTAATTGCAGTGCAAAATCGTTAATAAAACTTGGCGAAACAAGTTTTTAAACATATAACTTAATAATCCAACGTATATTTGTAAATGATAGAGGTTAAAATCACCTGAATAGCTTAATAATAAAGAGGAATAAATTAACAGGCTTTTCCTTATCAATGATTAATCTGATCTGTACGCGGTAAAAAATGTCACATGTTTCTGAATACATAAAAATGTACTGTAATAAAAACGAAAATATACAGTAACCTCTTCTAACTCCTCCTAAGGTTTCGAAAACCGTTCCTTTACCTTTAAAAATCCCAGAAAACTATTTGTTTTCGAAATTTAAAGAAGAAATTATAAAAAATAATTTTTATTAGCTGCCCGTCTTTTTCGGAAACGTTTCTACGTAGCTTTTACAGTACAATAATCACTTTTCTCAAATCAAAATATCACTTTTTCGGATGCTACCAATTCTCAAGTTAACATTTTCAGCTGCATAACTGATTTTGTGCATGCAATTGCAGCAAAACAATATTAATTTTCATATTAATGTTAATACTATAAAAATTCTATGTTTGTCTATTAAACATGTTCTCTGAATATCAAAATATTTTCGTATGAATTGGTAGAATCCGAAAAAGTGGTATTTTGATTTGAGAAAAGTGATTATTGTACTGTAAAAGCTACTTAGAAACGTTTCCGAAAAAGACGGGCAGCTAATAAAAATTAATTTTTATAAATTCTTCTTTAAATTTCGAAAACAAATAGTTTTCTGGGATTTTTAAAGGTAAAGGAACGGTTTTCGAAACCTTAGGTGGGTTAAAAGAGGTTACTGTATATTTTCGTTTTTGATTACAGTACATTTTTATATATTCAGAAACATCTGACATTTTTTACAGTGTACATTAAAATTATCGTTTAGTACTTTTTAAATTTTATAATGAAATCACTTAAAAAAGATTAATTCTTCTATCACTCGCCAGGGAGTATTACTGAGGAGTCAATTTGTAAGGTCAAAACTAAAATTAAAAATAGAATTCAAAAAGCATCATGATATTCTTGAATTCGAATATGCGTAATGAAGATATTATATAAAATAGTTTGGTTTCAGAAAAGACAATCTTACCACCTGTTTATAGCAGATCTGCAAATACGTTAAAAAATCAAAAATAATAAAATAAAAACAATAAATAAATAATAAAATAAAAGATTAATAAATTAAAAAGCAAAAGATTAATAAATTGAAAAAATATCAGTCGCAGATGTAATAGTAGATTGCATTTATTGAAATTCTGACTTAAATACAGTCGGAACTCGTTATTTCGAACTTGTTGGGATCACAAGAAATGTGCGAATTATTCAGAATTTGAATTATGGTAAGTATGAGAGGGGGGGGGGATGTTTAAAAGTCTACTATTATAAAGAAATTAATGTTATAGTACTTTTTAAATATATTTCGGATATTATCATTAGAATATGATTTAATATTAAATTAAAAGATATGAATACATAAATTAATTAAGGAATAAGGAGTAAGCTAAAACGAAGATGGGGCGGAGATGTGATCGATCGAAAGACGAGGCACTAAAAAAGGGTTATCAAATGCATGGGACTATACGTATACTTGTTCAAAACAATTTCCGTAAGACATGGTGACGTCACTGCAACGTCGTTGTGAAGTCACATTGTGACTTTGTGACCATCGATTGTCGGTGTGACGTCACGTGACGTCGATGTGAAGTCACAGTGACTAAAATGTGAAGTCGTTATGGCCGTTTAAGAGCTTTTTTGTGACGTCACATTGTGACCACTTTGTGACGTCACAATGTGACCAAATTGTGAAAAGTGTGTCATTTGTGACTACTTTGACATTAACATTGTGACGAACTGTGAAAAATTTTTTAGAAAGTCACATCTTAGTCACATTGTGACGTCACTGAGTGGTGGCATTTTCGTCACAGATGTGATGTGACCAAAGTGACTCACAGTGACGTCATTGTGACGTCACTGTGAACATGCATGCTATGAGGGTTCTGACAAAAATGAAAGGAAGAAAGTTATTTCAGGGATCCGAAATCCGGAAAAAAGTAAGGAAAAATTAAAAATCGGAATCTCGTCAGTTCGAATTAAACGAAGTCAAGAGAAAATGAGTTCGAATAAATAAAAAATGTTAACATTATTCTGCTACTAAAAATTTCGGGACTTTATGTTGAGTTCGAATTAAGCGAAGATTCGATTTATCCGATTTCGAATTAACGAGATCCGACAGTATATATATTGGAAAAAGAATATTATTAAAAGTACTTTCTATAATAAATTTCATTCGGAAATCTCTTTTTCTATTAACAACATCTGCGAGATATATCCTTCCATTATGTATTCAATCACTTTTAAAAATTCCATTTAGCGATTGCGTAAAATAATTAATAAAGCTTGGAGAAACTCGTATTTTGGAACATATATTTCATAAAAAATTTAACATGGAGATTTAAATCATCTGAATAGTTTAATAATAAAGGGGAATGAAACAGACATTTCCTTAGCTTTTTTTTCGGGAGGGGGGAATAAAACATGTGTTTAACATATTTTACTACAAACAAAAATAACCTTTTATTCAGAATATTTACCAGAAATTCTTATCTGTTTATTGAAAATTTATGAATTATTTAAAAGTAAAAATAAAAACGAAAGTATTTATCGGTCAATAATTCTTCAATCATCATTCACTTATTAATTTAATCACTTAAGAAAGCTCGATTTAACTGCACTGTAAAACTATTAATAAAACTTACGAAAACATAATTTATAAGCATATATTTAAATGAAAAATGTATCTTTGTAGAACATGGTGGTTAAAATCACCAGAATATCTTAATAATGAATGCGGTTAAATTAACAGGTATTTATTAAAAGTTATATTAACAAAAATAAAAAGGTAAAAAAGTCTCTATTGATCGATAATTCTTCAAGCATAGTTCACTTATATTTTCAATCACTTATAAAAACTCAATTTATACTGGTGTAAAATCATCAATAAAGCTTTGGTTAAATACTTTTTTAAACATAATTTAATAATCAAATATATCTTTGCGAAACATAGTGGTTAAAATCACTTGAATAGCTTAATAATGAATAAGAGTATATTAATATTTTCTTAGCAATGATTAATGGGATATGTACATCATAATTATGAATTTGTGTCTTTTAAATTTGATAATGAAAGCGCTTAGGAAAGATTAATTCTATCACGGGCTAAGAAGCGTTATCGAGGAATAACTTTTAAGGAAAATGGATTATTAGTTAAAATTTAAATATCATATAATAATTTCTTTTCATAATGTACTTTGAGTGTGACAAAACTTTCTTTTTAGGTGCGTTCGTAATTATGTAAATACGTAGCACCTATTGTTGTCGCGCAGTCCGTCCGTCTGTCCGCATATAACAACGCAAAAACTACCCAACCGAATCGTTTGAAATTTAAAATACATAATTATAACATAATTTTGTCGAGTCATTTCAAATTTTATGAAAATCGGATGGATAGATCAATTACAGGGACATTCAAAAGGATTCCGTTACATTACGATCAATAGGGAAAAAAGTTTTAAATGCATTTTAATCGTTTGAAATTTAAAACATATAATTATTGCGTAATTTTGTCGAGTCATTTCAAATTTTATGAAATTCGGATGGATAGATCAATTACAGGGACATTCAAAAGGATTCCGTTACATTACGGTCAATAAAAAAAAAGTTTTAAATGCATTTTGATCGTTTGAAATTAAAAACATGTAATTATTGCGTAATTTTGTCGAGTCATTTCAAATGTTATGAAAATCGGATGCATAGATCAATTACAGGGACAATCAAAAGGATTCCGTTACTTTACGGTCAATGGGGAAAAAGTTTCAAATGCATTTTAATGATGTTACACTCATTCGAACATAAAAGAATTGGCATGAATCTATGAAATATATACTAAAAAATACATTCTGTACAATCTGTGATGCAAAGAATTTTTATTATTAAATTACAGGGCCACACAAATTGTATTCCACTATATGATGCTATACGGGGAAACATTGTTTGGGACGTATTTTAATTATATTCAACTATTTCACATTTTTTGAATAAGATATACGTTGCTGAGGTGTAATAAAAATTACTTCCTGCATATTTGCAGAAACGTAAAGATTTCGACTACTATACTGTATCCGGAGTACTATATCATCAAGATCTGAGTATTTTTAAAATTTCGTTATCGTACGAACGCACCTCATTTGCTACGTTCACGTGCAATTTCCAACTTGTTTATTTTTGCGGATACGCAAACGCTTTAATGTTTTAACCATTATTAACCAATATTAACCAAGAAATGAAAATATTAATTTAATAATATTTATTAAAATTTGAATTTAAATACTAATCATAAAAAACATAGATTGTTAAAAATACTCTCTATGACAAATTTCTTTCGGAAATATTTTCTTTCCTTTTCTTTCTTACGCATTTTAACAAAAAAAAAAAAAAAAAAAAAAAAAAACATATTTTTTTTATTTTTATAATATTTAAAATAATTTTTTTCTGATTACTGAAGATGCATAAATTATCAAAATGCAATATAAAAAGGTTATCTTTCAAAAAATATTGTTAAAAATACTCTCTATGATACATTTATTTCAGAAATATTTTCTTTCATTTTCTTTCTTTTCTAAAAGGAAAATATCTTTTTCGTTACTATAATATTTAAAATATATTCTTTTCTGATTATTGGACATATATAAATTATTAAAATGCAAAATAAAAAGTTTATCTTAAGATGTATATATATATATTGTTAAAAGTATTCTTTATGATAATTTTCTTTTGGAAATATTTTCTTTTCTATTTTTTTTTCTTTATTTTATTTTCTTTATTTGTTTAGTCTTCTAAAAAATGAACCTAACGTATTTTACCTCAATGAAAAGTTCCTCTTTCATTTCCATAATATTTAAAAGAAATTCTTATCTGATTATTGCAGATATATAAATTATTAAAATGCAAATTAAAAAGGTTATCTTGAAAAAAAAAATATTATTAAAAATACTCTCTACGATAAATTTCTTTCGGAAATATTTTCTTTCATTTTCTATTTTTTTTCCTTTTATTTATTTATTTATTTTTATTTTATTTATCTATTTATTCATTTTTGTATGATAATAATAATAATAATTAAAAAAAAATAGAGTCCCAACGTATTTTACCACAAAGAAAAATATCCCCTTTTTTCCATACTATTCAAAAAAAATTATCATCTGTTTATCGCAGATATATAACTTATTTAAACTTAAAAATAAAAAGGTAAAATACATATCGATCAATAATTCCTCAGTTACTGTTCATTATTATTATCATATTTATTCAATCGCTCACAAAAACCTCAATTTAACTTCAGTGTACTAAAATCATTAATAAAGCTTGTCGAAACACCTTTTTAAAGATATATTTAATAATTAAATGTACCTTTATAAAATGTACCATTGTTAACTAATATTAAACCACGAAAAAAAAATTAATTTTTTAACATTTATTGAAATTCGAATTCAAATATATATATTAAAAAAAAATGTATTGTTAAAAATAATCTCTCTGACAAATTTATTTCGGAAAATTTTTCTTTCCTTTTCTTTCTTTTCTACTCCCCCCCCCCCCTTTAATGTGAGCTTAACGCATTTTACCATATCTCTTTCAATTCCAAAATATTTAAAAGAAAATTTTATCTGATTATTGCAGGTACATAAATTATTAAAATGTAAAATAAAAAGGTTATCTTGAAAAAAAAATCTCATTTAATCACTCTATAGTTAAATCTCTTTCGGAAATATTTTCTTTCTTTTTCTATTATTTTCCTTTTGTTCTATTTTATTTATTTATTTATTTTATTTTGTATTATTTATTTATTTATTTATCTTTTGAAAAAATGAGCCTAACGTATTTTACCACAAAGAAAAATATCCCCTTTACTTCCAAAATATTTAAAAGAAATTTTTATCTGTTTATTGCATATATATATAACTTATTTAAAATGCGAAATGAAAAGGTAAAATATATATTCATCAATAATTCTACAGTTACTTTTCATTTATTTATTCAATCACTTACAAAACCCAAATTTAACTTCAGTGTAAAACCATTAATAAAACTTGGCAAAACACCTTTTTAAAGATATATTTAATACTCAAACACACCTTTGTAAAACATGGAGGTTAAAATCACTTGAACAGCTTAATAGTGATGGGGGAAAAAATTAATAGGCATTTCCTCAGCAATGATTAATGGGCGATGTATATTATAATTATAATTTTGTGTCTTTTAAATTTGATGATGAAAGCCCTTAGAAAAGATTAATTCTTCTGTCATTTCACTGCTTAGGAAACGTCATCGAAGATTATCGTTTATCTATATCGGCAAAATTTAAATGCAACATTTTGTTTTCATAAGGTACCTGATAGAAATTCGCTTGATAAAGATTTAATTTTATAGGAAAATGAAAAATTCGATTCGATTCTAAAATATTTGACTTTTTTTATCTATGAAAATTTCGTAAACATAAAACAAAAACCTCTCTTCTCTTGATTATTGCGGATACGCAAACGCTTTTAATGTTTTAACCATTGTTAACTATTACTAACCAGGAAATGAAAATATTAATTTAATAATATTTATTGAAATTTAATTCAGATATAAATGTTAAAAAATATATTGTTAAAAATATTCTCTATGACAAATTTCTTTCAGAAATATTTTTTCCCCTTTTCTTTTTAACATAAGTTTAATGCATTTTACCACATCTCTTTCATTTCCATAATATTTAAAAGAAATTCTTATCTGATTATTGCAGATATATAATCATAAAGATACATAATCATAGATACATAATCATAAATAATTATTAAAAGGCAAAAAAAAAAAAAAAAAAAAAAAAAAATTGAAAAATATTGCTAAAAATACTCTCTGTGATAAATCTTTTTCAAAAATCTTTTCTTTTTTTCTTTCTTTTCTTTCTTTCTTTTTATTTATTTACTTTTTTTCTTTTTAAATATGGGCCTGACGTATTTCACCACAAAGTAAAATATCTCTTTTGCTTCCATAATATTTAAAAGAAATTACCTTTTTAATATCTGCAGATATATAATGTATTTGAAATGCGAAATAAAAAGGTGAAATATATATATCGATCAATAATTCTTCAGTTACTGTTCATTTATTTATTCAATCACTTGCAAAACCTCAATTTAACTTCAGTGCAAAACCATTAATAAAGCTTGGTAAAACACCTTTTTAAAGATATATTTAATAATCAAATACACCTTTGTAAAACACGGGAGGTTAAAATCACTTGACCAGCTTAATAATGATGGGGAATAAATTAATAGGCATTACCTTAGTAAATGATTAATGGGAGATGTACATTATAATTATAATTTTGTGTCTTTTAAATTTGATAATGAAAGCCCTTAGAAAAGATTAATTCTTCTATCACTTCACTGCTAAGGAAGCGTTAACGAAGAATATCTTTTCTGTATATCGGTAAAGCTTACATGCAACAATTTGTTTTCATAATGTACCTGATATAAATTCGCTTGATAAAGTTTTTATTTTGTATAAGAATGAAAAATTCGATTCGATTCTAAAAAATTTGGTTTTTGATATTTGTAAATTTCATAAACATTAAAAAAATAATAATACTAATAAGGATATGACAGAAAAATTCGTTTGTTAATTTCAAGAATATTTATGATTTCGCTAAAGCTAACATTTTTACATTAAATCTTAAAACATATAAGGGATACGTAACGATAGCTCATTTGGCTATTCTAGTCATGCTTCAAGAGTAAAAATATCTTTTAAAAAACTGTCACACTGCATACATTTTATTAATTAGTTTAGTCTACTGCGTTTAATTCACCGAATAATAAATCAATTATCAAAAGAAAAAAAAAGTTTTTTCTTTTTTTTAACAATTTGTAAGAATATAGGTTGACAAAGTATTTTGACAAATTATGGTCTTAATATTTTTGTAATGAATAAAGAATATTTCATCTGTGTTTAAAAGTTATAAATGAAAGAAGTGAAAATTTTTCCGCCATACTGAATTTCCGAATTTAGCTATTGTTAATTCGCTAACATTTCAATTAGACAAATAAATTTTAATCCCTATAAGTAAGATTAAACAAGAGAATAAATTTATAACTATATAAAAATATAAAAATAAAAGAGATAGAATATCATGAATTAATGCATCTATATTTGCTATATCCACAAAAGATTTTCTTTTTATGGCGAATATGAGGAATTTATAGCTATAAAAAATCTAAAAAAAAGGATAAATTGACGAATTTATATGTATAAAAATCCTGTAAAAAAAGAGAGAATATGATTAAAGTATTAAAAAAATACTAAATACATATATATCTATATACATTCACGATATTCTCTACACATCTGATAAATAATTGAATTTTTTTATTTCAACGAACCATTGCATCAAATCAATATCGGTTTGTATATTTAAGAATCCCCAAGACTTCACTATCTAAAGTTAAAATTTTAAATTAAATCTCAAAACAGATAAGTAGCATGAAGCAACATCTGATTACGCTATTCTAATCAGGCTTCTGAAGTAAAAATAGCTAAAAACGAAATAAAATAAACTTTGTCACAGTATAAAAGCTTCGTTAATTAGTTTAGCCTACAGAGTTTAATTAACCGAATAATAAGTCAGTTATCGAAAGAGAAAACAGTAAAGAAAAAAAAATCTAGAATAAAATGAAATCAAAATGCATGAAAGTCGAATAAAATTAAAAATAGTTTTGAGGTGAGAAGCTATAGTCTCACGGGGGAATACCCTGGAACGTAACACCACAATAAGGGCGAAGAAAACGAATGGAAATAAGCGTTAATCAACAAATCGCACAACATCGGATTTCAAAATAAACTTAGCAATAGATTTTTTTAATACTATTTATTTAGTTAAAATCGGGTCGTGATGGCAACGGTGAGATTTGAAAATGAACAAATCGTTTGCACTTTTCATTAAGAAAAATCGAAAATTACTAAAAATGGAATACGCTTGCTATCTTTTTTTCTGCAAAGAGTTCACTTTACTGAAGTCTGATTCAACAAACGGGAAAGTTTATAATCTCTTATTGTAAAAAAAGTATTTTTAAAAAATTCTTCAATATATTCATTATGTTTCCTATATGTTTGATAAATAACTGAATTTTTTATTTTAAGAAAACAATGGATAAAATCACTATCCTTTTGTATGTTTAAGAATACTGGCGACTTTTCTAAAGTTAAAATTTCATTTTAAATCTCAAAACAGATGAGTGGCATAAAACAACATCCGATTACGTAATTCTAATCAGGCTTCTAGAACAAAAATAGTTAAAAACGCAATAAAATAAACTTCGTCACCGTATAAACGCTCCATTAAATAGTTTAGCCTACAAAGTTTAATTAACCGAATAATAAATCAGTTATCGAAAGAGAAACAGTATAGAAAAAATTTCTAGAATAGAATGAAATCAAAATGCAGGAAAGTCGAATAAAATTAAACAGCTTTGAGGTGAGAAGTTAGTCTCACGGGAGATGGTAATACCCTGGAATATAACACCGCAATAAGGGCGAAGAAAACGAATAAAATAAACTTTAATCAACAAATCGCACAACGTCGGATTTCAAAATAAAAGTAGCAATAGATTTTTTAATATTATTATTTAGTTAAAATCGGATCGTGATGGCAACGTTCTAAAAGAAATCGAAACCGTTCGGAATAAATAAATAAAACATGTGACAGTGAGATTTGAAAATGATTAAATCGTCTGCGCTTTTAATTAAGGAAAACCCAAACATTACTTAAAATGGAATACGTTTGCCATCTGTTTTTCTGCAAGTGGTTCACATTACACAAATCTCATTCAGCGCTTTGGAGGATTTTTAAATTCTTATTTTCACTTAAGGCGACTTGGCAGCCCCTCATTTGGCGAAAAGTAACGAAACTGTATCAATTTCCCAATTTTTTGCATAAAATATATTTAAAAACCACTGTGTATATTATATCGAAGTTACGTAAAGATCAATTATTATAGATAAGAGGATCAACATGAGCAATGAACCTTATTTTTCTTTTGGGATTGAGACTATAAAAAATCAGCCGTTTGGAAAAATACGAGAAAAGCAATGCACTGACAAACATTTACATATTTGAATGAATAATTCATTCATTTTTTATTCTTCTACAGAAATAATAAAAATGCATGTAATAAGTTTGAATAATATTAGGAATTTTCATTTAATTTCAGGTTAATTTTGTGCTAATTGTTTAATTTTGCAGAAACATAATGTTAAAATAAATTAGGATTCTCTATAATCTCGATATCTATATAAATGAGCGAAATTGAAAGTGTTCTGATTCAGATTTGCTTATCAACTATGTATATTAAACTTATTTTACTTAAAAAGTCTTTACCTCACGATTTCAATGCAAATTTTTAGTATTTAGAGTATGTTTCATTTAAATTTTTAAAATCATGATTTTATCGATTTCTTTCATTATCTAATGATTAAATAATGAAAAAATAAGCTTTTGTTTTTATTAATTTGGGGTTTGAGCACATAAGTGTGATAATGAAATAAAGTTGTTAAGATAAATAAAAGTCCTAAGCGCTAACACTCCACCATTTCACCTACTGTGACGTCACAAGAATATTGTTCATGAAAAACTTTAATAATTTGACGTTTAATATATTATTTAAGATTTCCCGCTATAAAAATAGCATTTGTGTATTCAAATGACGTTTTGAAATGTATTAAAAAAGAAATTTTCGTATTGGATTGCTGCAAGGAATTAATAGCCCAAGAAATCATCAAAGATTTCGTTATCCACAACAGCATGTTTGATTCTGATCATTTCAACGGTTTAAGCGCGTAGTTCGATTACACGTCTCATAAATTTGTGTTTTATGAATATCATTTTATTCATTGCTTGGTATAGTTTTAATATCGTTACAGAATAATAGCAAAAAATAAATGCTGATCTATTTATATTATGTTATATTCAAACGGATTAATCTTTTGTAATCAACCATATGCAAAAGAGTTTTTTTTTTTTTAAAGTTAAATTTAAAAAAAAAAATTAAAACTATGATAAATTAGTAAGATACAGTTTCGAGGCAAAATGCATTTGAAAGAATATTTCTCCTTCTCAATACGGCAGTTTAAAAAATATAAAATGTGCGACGTTTAGAAGTTTTAAAAAAATGCAGCAAAAGCGAAATTTCATCGTCAGGCATTGTCAATGACTTAAAGTGTCAGCATTGCCCAGAAAAACATTTGGCTCTTATAATAACAATAAGCGAAAAATACTTTCTAATTCATAATTGCAATCTATATATTTTTTTTTCAATTTGCATTGCTTTATCACTATGATCCAATACTTCAACACACATTTTCAAATGACTGGTATTAACTGTATTTTTACACATGTTACGTATAAACTGATTAAGATAACACATTAAAGTTTAAAAAAAAAAAAAAAAGTTTCAAAATTTTAGAAGCGAGGCTCTAAAATTTTCTTAAACTAAAAAATAAATAAATAAATAAAATAAACAAGTAAATAAAAAGTTAAAAAATTAGACAATTTCAAAATGTTCTTTCTCTCTCGCACACACTCACTCACTCTTTATTTATTTATTTATTTATTTATTTTTTTTTTTTTGGTAATAATATTTATTAAAATCACGGTTGTGAAAATAATTCATTAAAAAATGCCTATAAAAACTAGTCGTTGGGGGCTACCGTAATACTTACCCATCATGGATATGTATATGAAAATAAAACATGTGAAAACTATTTATACAATGCATTGCAATTCATAAACAAAATTTAAATGTTGTTAATATACATAGTAATGCTATATTAAAGAACTGTTGATGTACCAATTTCGACAAATTATATAAAACGCCAAACTACTCAAGTAGTACCGAACTCCGTAAAAGAAACATCCTTATAACTCCAAAAATAATAATTCTATTAACTAACAATTAACTTCGTCGGATTAAGCGTCTCATTTCCAATTAAAATATACTTCTGAATTGAAATTTGAATGAAATACAGGGTCATGAAAAATCGAAGAATGTGGAAAACAAGATTACAAATATCTCGGCAACTAATAATCCGATCGATTTCGTTCTATATGCAAAATGTGTGTTATTTTATTGCCTTTTACGTCCATTCCTTAGAACAAAAAAATTCGAAAATTTTTATATACCTTTCATCAGAACGAATTTTTCGAGAGTCCGAAAAAAATAGTTCCGGATAATCGAGGTTGCTGATATTAAATAGGGTTCGTCCCATTCTTACATACTAACTAATTACAAAATTTCAAGTCTCTATCTCAATTTGTTCGGGAAATAGAGCGTTTACAGACACACAGACTGACTGACAGACAGACAGACAGACGGATGGCAAAAATTTTTTTTTCTAAAAATATGTTTTTCGGAATCTCCACTATCTAAAACGTGTAAATCCGTCAATTTTTTTTTTTTTTCGATTTTCAAAACAATTGCAAGACTTACCCTGTACTACGTATGATGGATAAGTAATTAAAAAAAAAAATGTTGACCCCCCCCCCCCTCACCTCGGAATACCTCTAATAGAAAATTTAATGATCACATCAGAAGGACTCCCACATAATTATACTTCCTAAGACGAAAACCTGTCTAAATCGGATTTGTTTTCCATTCCCCAGTAATTCCGTTTTCACACAGAAATAAATAACTATACGAAAATATGCGAATCTTATTAAATTTCTGTTTTCCCACTATACGCAACAACGACCTCGATCCCACAATATGCCCTATTTAATTCATTATATCAAAAATGCCGTGCTTTTAAAAAGACATAGGCTATTAAAAGCTGCTCCCCCATTTTAAATATACGCCCACTAAATTTAATGAATTTAATTGAAAGAATGTGCAGCAATTAAAGCTGGTCCTGTTCTCAATATAAGTGCGCGAAGTCTTATTTTATTGGTGCCAAAGAATTCTTAAATGTTCGAAGTTCTTCAGGAGATAAAACTGGCGTCAACATTTAAGCGATTCCAAGATTATTAAAAGTGGTATTGTTGCAATTGTCAAGAAATACAAAATAAATAAATAAATAAATAAATAAAATAAATAAATAAATAAATAAATAAATAAATAGGTAGAATATTCTTAAATCGTTTAGAGATAGCTCATTAATGTTAATCCCACGGAAGAAATTTTATAAGATATCTCGTTTGCGTTTCAATATTTTATAACTTTTTATTATCATCATTATTATTATTATTCATTCGCAAACTGGGTACAAAAGTCATTTTTTGCATTTAAAATTTTTATTTATTTTATTTTATTTTCCTTATTCACTTTTAAACGTAATAGCATAACACTGGCATTCCTGACTATTATATCTATTTGAAACGAATGACTTTTTTTCCATTTTATGATAAATAAATTACTGAGAAAGTGATGAGGTACCTCATCAGTCTCTACTAACTACAGGCATATATATAAAAAAATATATTAATTATTACGATTTATAAGTATTTAGATATAGTTAAAGCCCACTAAGCTTAATATCAATTCAAATCGTAGTAAAAAATTAAATAAAAATCTTGTTAAAATTCCGCCAACTATTTATTTTTAACTGTAAAGTTTATCTTATTTAATCAGAGACTTTTCGCGATTCAATTACAGAAAATTTTCTGTTTTGAAAAACTGATGGTAAAGAGTTCAAAGGGTTCATTAAGTAAAAGCGCCCTCGTCGTGAAGAAATAAAGCATCACTTTTACTTGTATATTGAAAGCGTGTAATGCTATAAAATGTATTTTAAAAATATAGTGGTGAGAATATAAAATAAAAATTGTCATCTGTGGCAACCCTCTGAATACAATTACAACATAGTGGCAAACCATGTGTATAAAAAGTTTGCGTACGATAAGATTTAAGCACAATCTTGCGACGGCAGACGATTACTGAATAAATACTAATATGTAACAAACACATCTTTCTAAATAAAAACTCTTTGCAGCGAAAAGAGATTGACATTCGACCGAAAAGTAGCGTTTTCGACTCGAAAGAGTTAAGCATAATTTTTACTTGTACATTGAAAGCGTGTAATTACTATAAAATGCATTTTTAAAACATAGTGGTAGAACATAAAAATATTCATCTGTATCAGCCCTCCGAATACAATTACACTGAATAAATTACAACATAGTGGCGAAATATGTATAAAAAACTTGCATCATATTAGATTTAAAAACATTCTTGCGGCGGCAGACAATTTCTGAATAAATACTGATATGTAGCAAACGCATCTTTTCTAAATAAAAACTCTTTGCAGAGAAAAGAGATTGACATTCGACCGAAAAAATAGCGTTCTTGTCGCAAAGGAGTTAAGCATAACTTTTACTTGTAAATTGAAAGCGTATAATTCTATAAAATTTATTTTTAAAACATTGATATGAATAAAATATAAAAAGAATCATCTGTGGCAGCCCTTTGAATATGGGGAATTATATGTATAAAAAGTTTGCGTCAGATAAGATTTAAGCACAATCTTTTGACGGCAGACGATTTCTGAATAAATACTGATATGTAGCAAACGCATCTTTTCGAAATAAAAACTCTTTGCAGCGAAAAGAGATTGACATTCGACCGAAAAGTAGCAAAGTCATGTATCTGACCTCATTTGCTGAAACAAACTTGACAGAAGCCTTAGAATCTAAATGCCATAAGATGCAGAAAACATGGCTCTGCGGAAAAAAAGAAAAAAATATGTAGGTAGGCAGACCCTATCCGAACATTTCTAAGAAAAAAGTGGCTACTTTTCTTGTTTGATGATCGGGATGATAGCTCAATATTGATACGTCAGCGTTTAATGCACAGCGATTTTTGACGAAATATTGACATCTGTGTGGAGATGTATCCTTCCTGAAGGGGAAAAAAATTGAACTTTATATCGGATTTAGAATGGAAATTAGTTTAATCCAGTTTTCACAAAAGAAAAAAAGAAAAAGAAAAATGGGACCTGAGGTACAGGTTGGCTACTAGAGCAACTAGAAGTATTTGAATCGATTTTGCACATTTGATGCATTTTCGAATAAGTTAAAAGTATTAAAAAAATTAATTTTCTGATGTGAAATATTAAAAAAAATGACACGATTTCAAAAAATTCAAACAATAATTGACTATTAAGGGTGTATTTCAATCCAAACTGCTTAGTTCCTGATTTATTTTTAAATTCATTTTTGTCCTCAAACGCATTAAACTGTCAAATTATCTTATTTAAAAACTACATAATGTGTCGTGGTTGTCGATTTTTTTTATAAATGCAGAAAACATTGCAAGAAATGCTGTCAAAGTTTAACCGAATTTTCCGAAGCGTAAGTTCTGGGTGTGAAAAAAAAATGGTCATACAGAGGAAATAATTGTTTATAAATGAAATTCTAATGAATTGAGCGAAAAATGAAATCACATGGCCTCTTATACTTCTCTTCAAAAATTCCCTCACCAAGTTTCACGTTTTTACTTTTAAAAATGAGACTGAAAATGACTCAGAAAATTTCGAGCTATTGAGGATGAAAAAATATTTTTTCGAATTCACCATTAGTCATTCCTTTCTTTTCCTTAATTTTTTTTTTTAATTAGCATTAAAGAATATTTAACTTCTAAAAAATAATTTAATGGGTGTTTGGAAGAAAGATCAATGTTACAAATTTTGGAAAGTTGAGTTTTCTATTTGGGCTGCGGAGGCCCTGCGCAACTATTGGGCTGCAGGGGTCTACGTAACCACAAGCCAAATAGCGTGGGCCATTTGAGGTATTCAACAGGGGTCAGAGATTCTCGAGCAAACGTTTTCTCATTATAAAAGATTAATATTTTAGGTGCTTTTCTGCAAGGGGAGGGGGGAGGGATCGCCTGTATGTTTTTAGTGTCGGAGAATATTGAATTTTCATAAAATTCAAATCATCATAACTCGGCGAAATTTGATCGTAGAAGAATAGAATTTTTACTAATGCATGCCTGTCAGAATATGATTTTTTTTAAAAATCTAAATATAACTTACAGGACACAGGAAGCACATAGAAATTAAAACTAGTCGTTGGGGGCCACCGTAATACTTACCCATCATGGATATGCATAATATAAAATATGAAAATAAAACATGTGTAAAATATTTATAAAATGCACTGCAATTCCAAAATAAAATTTTAACGCAAATTTAAATAGTTTTAATATACATAGTCATGCTTTATTAATGAACTGCTGATGAGCCAAATTCGACAAATTTTATAAAACGCCAAAATACTCAAGTAATACCGGATTGCGTAAAAGAAACATCCTTATAACTCTAAAAATAATAATGATATTAACTAACAATTTACTGCGTCGGATGAAGCGTTTCATTTCCAATTAAAATATATCTTTGAATTGAAATTTGATTAAAATACAGGGTCTTGAAAAATCAAAGAATGCGGAAAACAGGATTACACATAACTCGGCAACTAATTATTCGATCGACTTCGTTCTTTATGCAAAATTTGTATTATTTTATTGCCTTTTACATTCAGTCTTTAAAATAAAAAAATTCAAAAACTTTTATGTACGTTTCAACAGAATGAATTTTTCGAGAGTCCGAAAAAAATAGTTCCGGATAATCGAGGTTAATGATATTAAATAGGCTTCGTCCCATTCTTACATACTAAGTACATACAAAATTTCAAGTCTCTATCTCGATTTGTTCGGGAGATAGAGCGGTTACAGACAGACAGACGGACGGACGGACGGCAAAAAAAAAATTTCAAAAAAATATGTTTTTCGGAATCTCCAGTATCTCAAACGTGTAAATCCGCCAAAAAATTTTTTCGATTTTCAAAACGATTGCAAGACTTACCCTATACTACGTATGATGGGTAAGTAAAAGTGCAGTTTCGGAAAAATATGTTAGGACTATTTTATTGACAAAATCTTAATCCTGTCTTATCCTGTCCTGAGGCCGAGGAATGATAACGTATGACATCGAATGGGGAGGAGGGGGTCCAAAATTATCAAAAAGTTGATAATGTTACATATGCACAACCCCTATCAACTTTAAATCATAAACTATTTACGTAAAACAAGTGAAGATAAATCATTATATTGTTATCAGAGGTAAATATGCATGTTAAAAACACTGTGAACATTATAAGAATGAAAAATAAAATAATTATTATACAAGTTATAATAATTATAAATAAGTTATATATAAATTATAAATAAGTTATATAATATAAGTCAATATTTAAAATAATAATAATAATAAAATCGATATATACAGAAAAAAAATCTTTATAAAGAAAAAAAAAATCAAAATACCACAAAAGTATGATACGTGCATTAAATCTAATTACATATCTATTGTATGGAGGAAAACTGTAGAGTAGGAATCTGGCATCATTAACAATAGGGTATTCAACTTCTTTAAAATATATTTCTAATAAAGAAGAATAATTTGTTTAGCTTTAAATAAATAAGTAAATAAAATCTAGCGTTATAATTTTTTCTGCACAATACAACCTGCCTCTGTATTTTATAAGAAATTTGTCTCAGTTAAAAATATGAATAAGATATATCAACCTAAATCATAAACGATTTACGTTAAAATGAAGATGAAATATTACATTGTTATCAGAGGTAAATATGTAAAAAAAATACGTTGAGAATATAAGCACGAAAATAAAAATAGACTAAGTTTCTTAAAAGTTAATATATATATTTTTTAAATATTTAAATCGATAATCTGAAAATAAAAAATTCTTTAAATTCAAAATACCTCATAAATTCTGTTTTGCGCGTTAAAGCTAATTACATATTGTCGTACTGAGGAAAATTGTAGTGTAAGTTCCTAACGTCATCCACAATAGAGTATTTAATTTATTTGAAACGTATTAGTGATAAAAATATATTTAGCTTAAAATAAATAAATAAGTAAAATCATGTGTTATAACTTTTTACTGAACAAAATATCCTACCTTCGTAACCTATTAAAATTGTCTCGATGAAAAATAATATATTAAAATAAATCATAAACAATTTATGCTAACCAGTGATAAATGTGTGTAAAAAGTATAGTTAAGGATTATGAATATGGAAAAAAGAAAACAAACTATAAGTAAAAAATAATAATAGCTTTCTTAAACAATAAAATAGATACATTAAAAAAATTATTTTTTTTTTCTTTTTGAAAAACTTCAAAACGCCTGTTTTGTGCATTAAATTCGTATCTATCGTAATAATGTATCTATCGTAACTAATTATGTATCTATCATATAGAATAGAGAAAAAAAAACTATAAAGTGGGAATTTGAAGTCATTCAAAATATCGAATTTCATTCACTTTCTTTGAAACGTGTTACTTGTAAAAAAGATTTTTTTTTTTTTTTTTTTTTTTTTTTTTTTTTTTAGATTTAAATAAATAATTATCTTGTGTTATAATTTTTATTGCACAACAATTCATTAATATTATATAATATTTAACTATATAACATTTCAAATTAATATTAACTTTATATACAACATAAATTTAACATTTTATAGAACTGAAATATATACTTATTAAATCTTGAACAATAACAAACTATACTATATATATACTATATATATACAAACTATACTATACTACATATACAAACTATGTAACTTATAAAAATTTTATCTAGGATAAAAATATGAATAATTCGTATCCACCTAAATAATAAACATTTTTTTTTTTTTTTTTTTTTTTTTTTTTTAAGTTGATAAATTGTTACATTGTTAGTAGAGGTAAATAATTATGTAAAAACACCGATAAAAAATAATAAATTTTATTAAAAATAATAATAATAATAATTTTTTCAAAGTGTATAGTTTCTTTTTTTTTTATAATAAAATCGATATATCTAAGGAAAAAATTCCGCTAAAAAGATAAAATTTCGAAAAACTTCAAAAACTCTGTTTTGTGCATTAAATCTAATTACATATCAATCGCATGGAGAAAAAAATTGTAGAGTAAGAATCTGCCGTCATTCACAATATCGTATTTAAGATTTCACTCAATTTCACTCAATTGAGATTGCTCTGAATTTCTTTAAAGCATATTACTTCTAAAGAACGTGGAACATTTTATTTAGATTCTTTTTTTTTTCTTTTTTTCTTCAAAGGAAAAAAAAAAGGTGTGCTGGCAAAAGATTAAATGATTCATACTGGATTCAATTTCGTGGTTATTTAAAAAATAATAAAAATCTTTTGTCTTCTATCTTTTTACATTAATGCTTCGCGAACGCTAACTAGGCAATAAAAAACAGCTTTTGGGATCATGCCAAATTGTGATTAACTATGCAAGCCTTGACATATGCTACCGGCGATGAAACTGTATTTTATTCTATTTAAATGCTAGTTTGTCTATGTATTATAAGATCTTCATAAATTACCCATAAAAAAAAATAAAAATATATATGAAAATTGTATTACTCTTCAAATAGTATTAGCCGTGTAGCTTCCGTTTTCCCCCCGGGGTTTTGATTATTCTATTCTGCGTATTTGATGATTACAACACAACTCGAACTTGCATTTTTTTTCTTTGAATATGCATTTTTATTTATTTGTTTTATATTTATATTTTAACTAGCATTATCGAATCAATAAATAGCAATTACTTATCACTTAGGCGCATTTTTGCATAGGGCACAAATTAAAAAGCAACTAATGCGTTGGTTTCAGCCACCATATGTTTTTAATTTTTTAGCTTTTTTTCCAATGGCATTTTAGATCAGCTTGATAGATGTATAAGATAAAATTCACTTATTTAATGGCGATAATGTGATGTTGAGCTTTTTTTTATATGTATATTTTAAAGTATTCACTATAAGGAAAAAAATGAACAAGTGAATTACTTTTTAAGTAAAGTAATTAAAGATGAACCACTATATAGCAAAAAGTTATTTAGAACACCGTCTATAAATAAAAGTGGAACATTCCCAGGAATTTTCTGCATTGGATATTAACCTCCATTTGCAATACCATAATTCAGTTCCGATAAATTGGGGGAAAATGAGTATGTTCTATTTAAGTTATTTTACATTTTTGTAGCTTTTACTTACATTTAAAATGCTTCTATCCAAACAATTAACATTTTATCAATTTATCGTCTGCGATTTTTTTTTTTTAATGGTAATCTTTCGTGCAGCGGTCGGCAACAGCAAAATGGAATGCAAAAAATGAAAAATTAAACGAAAAAGAAATTTATTTTAAACTTATTTTTTTTTTAAACAACATCAGCAACATATTAACAAAATAATTATATTACAAAGAATATACGAACAGAGAAATACACTTTCAAAATAATGACACTTTATGAAATTAAATCTCATTTCAAAGTAAAATTGTATAATATGAAATGCTGCATATTTATACAGTGTCTCACAAAAGTGATGGGACACTTGTGCTTTATAAAAAGAAACTGCAATAAAATAAATAAACAAACATGTGCAAAAATTTTTTGGGTGTGTTTCATATTTAAAGTTAGTAACAATTATTACATAACATACATTTTGTCAAAATATTAAAATATTAATTTAGTAAAAATACAATTGTTCAGAACGGAGCAAAAAATGGCTCACATAAGTAATGGAACACTTACTTTTCCATCAAATATTTATCCAAAAATTTTACTTTTTAAAAGGTTTTAATATTTTGTTGGATTTCCTTTTACTTTTAAAACATGATTTAATCTTTTTGGGATGGATTCGACTAATTTTTTTGTGATTTCTGGAGTGATTTTACCCCATTCTTCTTGAAGCACCGATTTTAGTTGTTGTTTTGAAGAAATGGTGTGTTTGCGAATTCTTGATTCCAATTCTTGCCAAATATTCTCTATGGGATTTAAGTCTGGAGATTGTGGTGGTGTTTTTATTATTTCAGGACAGTTATATAGCAGCCAGAGTCTAACGTTCAGAGCAGTGTGCTTGGGGTCATTGTCCTGGTAGAATTTAAAATCGTTATTAAGGTTCAATTTTCGTGCTGAAGATTTCAAATTTTGCTTTAAAATATCAATATACTTGTACTGATCCATTATACTGTCAATAAAAACAAGATTACCAACTCCAGCGGACGACATACACCCCCATACCATAACTCCTCCACCATGTTTTACTATTGGTACCAAGTTCTGTTTGCGAAATTCTTCCCTGGGTTTTCTCCACACCAAGATTCTACCGTCAGAACCAAATATATTAAATTTACTCTCATCAGCAAATATAACTTTATTCTAGTAATCAGAATTCTTATTTATGTTGTATTTTGCGAAAGCTAGTCTGAGTTTTCTATTCTTTTCACTTACAAAGAATTTTTGCCTGGCTACTCTACCGTGATATCCAGCAGATCGAATTACCCTTCTAATAGTCTCAGAATTAACAATTATTCCATATAATGCTTGTAAATCAGCAACAACTTTTGAAGCACTATTTCTTGGATTTTTTTTAATATTTCGAACGATAATTCGCTTTATTCCATTGGATAGCTTTGATGGTCGGCCAGGTCTTCTTTTATCCTGAATCATATAATTCTTTTTATATCGTTTAATGATATTGAAAACTGTTGAACGACTCAAGTTAACTGTTTCAGCAGTTTTTCTAATAGATTTTCCACGTTCAATATGCAAATTAATAACTAATTTTCGAATTTCAGGCGAAGTTTCTTTTCGTTTAGCATTCATGGCTACACAGAGCTAAAAAACACAAAAATTCCAAAACAAACTGGAGAGAAATACTGCAGACGATTTTATAAATTATTGCCAATTGCTTTTAAGTAAAAATAAAACCCCAAAAAATATTTTTATTGCTTATTTCAGACGATTTTTGTTGCATATATAATGGTGTCCCATCACTTATGTGAGCTATTTTTTGCACCGTTCTAAACATTTGTATTTTTATTAAATTAATATTTTAATATTTTGACAAAATATATGTTATGTAATAATCTTTACTAAATTTAAGTATGAAACACACCCACAAAAAAATGTGTACATGTTTTTTTAATTTATTTGATTAGTTTCCTTTTGTAAAGCACAAGTGTCCCATCACTTATGTGAGACACTGTATATATGTATATTTCTGTTGATTATTAAAATCTAGATACAACTCGACTTAAAATATTTAGGATACACTCCAGTTTCTCTCATAGTGCACCATTGCGTCTGAACACACCGTTGGTGTAGAGAGCAACTTGTGGATTAAGTAAAAAATTTTAACTCTGTACATACTGTCTAGTTGGTGCAAGATTGTTATAATTTTCTTTTTGCATGGAAATTGAAAACGCATTTTCCCATTTATAAACGAATTTTTTTGCTTAATAAAGAAAGATCATTTAGCAATAAATAAATAAATAAAGTTTATCAAATTTTTATGAATTTTCATTGTTAGTTCATCTGACATCAGAAAAAAAAAAAAAAAAAAAACTTTTAACCTTTATTGATAAAATTTATTAGGTTAATTATGTTAGCTTATTTATTGCAATTTGATTTATTAGAAAAAAAGTTACACAATTTAATTTTTATTTTATTGAAATGCAATTTGATTACTTCAAACTAACATACATTTTAACTTATTTAAGCAAAAAATTATAAAAAATAATTTTGTCTAGATTTCTTTTCCGGTTTTTTTCCTTTTATGGAATGCATCTTGCGGTAACACGAAATTTGATTTATTTAACATGGGTGCACTTGTATTCTTCTACTGTTATTTGGGATGCTTCAGCTTTGTTTTGTATTTTTTCACTAAAACAAAATCTGCTCTTTTTTTTTTTTTTTTTTTTTTTTTTTTTTTTTTAATTAGCTTGATTTTACCCGTTTATCTCATAGTTTCATATGAAAATAAATTTTGATAAATGGTCAAAATCTGGTTTTACGATAATCTTATTTATTTTTATACATATTTGATATTTCCGTTGGAGGCAGATTTAACCTTGCTGAAACAGTTGGACTTAATTGTTGCAATTGTTGTTTCCAACTGTATTTGTATTAGATTAATTCTAATAATAACACTGTTTAATTAATTTTGCAGTGACATTTTTGCGGTAAAATATGCGTTAAAAGAAAAATGTTTGAAGAAAATTGGAAAAATAAACTGATAGCAATTTTTCGTAAAGCCAGACTTGTTTAAAAAAAAAAAAAAAAAAAAAGGAAGCAATCGCCACCTGGGAAAATTTAAAAAAAAAAGTTTATACAGTATGCCTTAAAAAAATTAAAAATACCAAGAAAACGTACAGTCTGGTAACCAGTGTTCTCGCTGTCGCTCGCCAATGCGCCAAATTGCGACTAAATTCTTCATTTGGCGAGTAAAGAAGCGATTAGATTCGCCAAATTGCTAGTGCTCAATTCCTGCTTTTTCTTTCTTTTCTTTTTGTCTTTCATACATATGCATATATATTTTTAATATATTCATAGCGGATAGTTGAAATTAGATTAATAACAATCGTTGTCGCAGTTATAACAACTTTAGTTAGTTTAAAACATGTTGGCAAAAAGGGGGGGTACATTAAAGGATTAAAAATGACTTTTTTAGTGCTACACGGTGAATCAATTTTGCTAATACTTTTTTCATTTGGCGAATGTTTTTTATTTTTAATTAGCCAAATTACTAACGTTGGTCAAATGTCAGCGAGAACACTGCTGGTAACCCTATAGTTTCAAACCACAAGTGTGCTGTAGGTAGTGTAGGAGAGCCATCCCCTCTTATTCTCACCTTAAGGGTGTATTTCGATTCAAACTGCATAATTTCCGATTTATTTTTAAATTCATTTTTGCTCTCATATGCATCAAACTGGCAAAATGTCTTATTTAGAAAGTACACAATGTGCCGTGATTGTCAATTCTTTGATAAATGCACAAAATATTGCAAAAAAAGCGATCAAAAACGGTATTTTGAACCGATTTTCCCGAAGCGGGAGATCTGGGAACGAAAAATAGGATCATACTGAGAAGATAATTGTTTATAAATCAAATTCTAAAGAATTGAGCGTAAAATAACATTACACGGCACCTTATACGTCTCTTCAAAAATCTCCTCCGCAAGTTTTATGTTTCTACTTTTAAAAATGTGTCTGAAATTGTATAAGGAAATTTCGAGCTGTTGAAAGTGGAAAACCGTTTTTACAAATACACCCTTAAATCTTTTTTTTTTTTTTTTTTCTTTTAAATAAAAAAAAATATTTTTTTTTATATCGATAAATATAAATATAAAAGGCGCAGTTAAAGATTGCTATTGAGCTTATTATTTGCAGTATTGTAATTTTACTGTACAATAGTTTTCTTTTAAAACTGCTAATTGTATTTCGCGACTGAAGGGACCAGCTATTTTTCATTGCACCCTTCCACTGCCACCTTCATCCCCTAAAACGATTTCATGCGCAGTTGTTTCGCAATTCTACAGTAGAAGATCTTTATAACGCAATTCCATATAACGCAATTCTCCATATAACGCACAACCTTTCAGATGTAAACAATGAATTTTGCCATGAAGGAGCACCTGAATTTTAAGCACCTGCTACTGTCTGAAAATTAAATTTAATGCAATAGTACAATTTTACCTCCTTAATTTAGAACTTTTAAAGGGAAAAAATTATTATTACAATAAATGTTTTTGAAAATGAGCAATATAATGAATAAATTCGGTCCAGGTGTATCTGGACCATTTTTAAAACGTATATTTATCAAAATGTTGAATGATCGCAATAATAGAAAAAATTATAATCTGGATAAGGAATACAGTATAAAGGTAATTCTAATGTATTTTGATGTGTTTCAGACATATTTGTCTATATTTATGAGGTAAATTTGATGACGCGTGATATGTGATCCATATAACGCAAAATTCTATATAACGCACAACCTTGCGTTTTTAGGTTTGCGTTATATAGATCTTCTACTGTATATCAAATTCTAAACTAAGGCATTCGGCATTTCTTAAAAACTGATATCCGATGAATCACTACGTAGAACATTTCTTTCGTCGAAATCTATATGTATGACAGTTTGTCGAAGAAATGCGAGAGTCAGTTCCTTGAAAAGTTATACGCTTTTTTTATTTCACAGAAGTGAGAAATTAATCAGCCATTTAACAGACAATCGCATTTCTTCCATTTTGTTATTGTAAGAAAAAATATAATGTAAGTAAAATGGCAAATATTTTTTATCGATGAAAACATAATATAATAACGAAAGAAAATATAATTATGAATTGGAGAATTGCACCATAAATTATACTAAAAATATGTGCTAAAATAAATACAGATTACTAAATGGTACAATTTTAAAATATACACAGTAAAACCTCTAAATAACGGACACCTTGGGAGCGAGGAAACTGTCCGCTATTCGGAGGCGTCCGCTAATGGGAGATTCAAAACTGCTAGGAAATGTTTAATGTTCCATTAACTGACTTTTGTGTGTCCTGAAATCTTTATTATATGATAAATCAGAAATTAAAATTATTTTTTAAGCAATAAATCTGAAATAAAATTATGCATTACTTTATCCTCTGTTTATTACATTCTTGCGAAAAATAATCTGTTACAAAAGTTTCCTTTTGCTTGCGATTACATGCAGTTTGTTTTTTAATGTGAAGTTTTAACTGCATCAATAATTTTAGTCCATCTAAATCATCTTTTTTTTTTTTTACCTCAAAAAAATTATGTAACTATTCACTGTATTTTACCGCTTCTTGGAAATTCTCGATATTGTAGGAAGCATCTCCAATTTCAGTATCCGTTTCATTATTGTTAATTAAGTCCGTTTTTGTAAAAAAATTCGAATACATCAACCGATTCTTCTTCAGTAGGTAACTCTTCATTAATATTGATAAAAATTTAGGCAGTTTATTCACTCCTGATACATTTCATTAATTCACTTATTCCGCTTGATTCTTCATTTGTGATGGCAATGTATGTTTTGTTTTCTTTTAAATCTTGCTTTTCTGAAACATTTGTCGTACGTTTTCCGGTTTTATGTTTTTTACAGCTGAGGAAATACAAATTGCACATTTTGATTTGTTAAAAGCATAAAATCTCAAATCTTCCGGAGGAGGAACATTTTAATGCTCCGGGGGGGATGTCCTACCTGGGTTACTCCCAAAATTCAACACTGGACGTGGAAGGAGGGATTTTTCCCAACCCACCCCCTACATTTATAGAAGTTTTTTTTACTTTTTTTTCCTCGTTAAAAAATAATTTTTCACCCTTTAGTGCCAAAATTACTGGCCGCTATTCGGAATGTCCGTTATTCAGAGGTTAAATATACAAAAATTTGGGCTTTGGGAGTGGTGATTGGAAAATTGTCCGTTAAATAGAGGTATCCGGTATTCGGGCGTGTCCGTTATGGAAGTTTTACTGTATATATTTAAAATACACTTAAAATTTCATCAACGTTTTGTATCGCTTCTGTGAACGTCATCAGGATACAATAGAAAGATGTTAAATGCAATTTAAACTTTCAAAATATAAACACATACGTTCATGGGCATAGTTGAGTTGAGAGTGCGTAAACCTGCTTTTCAATTAATTGTAGCATTAACATCTTTCTATTGTATCCTGACGACGTTCGCAGAAGCGAATGAAACGTTGATAAATTTTTAAGTGTATTTTAAATATATTCTTTTAATAAGTATACCATTTAGTAATATGTATTTATTTTAGCAAATATTTTTAGAAAGAAAATATACAATAACATTTCTGAGTTACCCCTGAGTTCAAAGGTGCTTTTTATCTTTAAAAATCTCAGAAAATAATATATTTTCAATATTTAAAGAATAGTTTATAAAAATGAAGAAAAAAACCTACCGAAGAACACTTAGAAAATAACTGGTTTTCGGAAACGTTTCCGAGTCTTACTTATAGTGTCTTGATCAGTTTTCCAACGCAAAATAAAGATCTTTTCGGATGCTGTCTATTTTCAACTAAGCATTTTCCGCTCCTTAAGGGTGTATTCCGATCCAAACTGCCTTTTTTCAGATTTATTTTTAGATTCATTTTTGCTCTCAAATGCACCAAACTTTCGAATTTTCTTATTTAGGAACTATACAAGGTGCCGTGATTATCAATTCCTTGATAAATGCAGAAAATGTTGCAAAAATTCTGTCAAAAAAGGCGTTTTGGACCAAATTTTCCGAAGCGGGAGGTCTGCGAACGAAAAAAAGGGTCACGCTGAGAAAATAATTGCTTATAAATCAAGTTCTAATTAAATCAGCGAAAAATTACATCACACGGCAGCTTGTACGTCACTTCAAAAATCCCCTCAGCAAGTTTCATGTTTCTACTTTTAAAAATGTGTCCAAAATTGTATCTGAAAATTTCGAGCTGTTGAAGGTGGAAAATCATTTTTTCGTATACACCCTTAACTGATTTTATACAACAGTAATAAAATCATGCAATTGCAATAAAAAATCATTAATTTTAATGTTATTGTTAATGCTATTGATGTGTCATGTTTGTCTGTAAAAAGCATGTTTGTTGAACATGAAAATGCTTCCTGGAGTAATTGGACAGGAATATCACATTTTAAGATATTATCAGTTCTCAATTTAGCATTTTCAGCTGCGTAATTGAATTTACTCATACAAGATAAAGAAAGTAATACAGTCGAGTCTCTCTATAACGAAATTCCATACATCGAATTTCTCTATATAACGAATTTTTAGTAGGAACGGTCCCCTTTTCGCATGATTACATTAAAAACAGTCTCTAAATACCGAAATATCGATCTCCATATAACGAATTTTTTCATAAATTGGTCTTAATTTATTCAGTTTTAAAAGGCTTCGAAATCATATGGAATCAATTTTCCATCACTTATTTTTGATTTATCGTCGTTTTTTTATATTACTTCTCTCCTTGTTCTTTAAATCCAACGAATTCATCCCATCTTCTACACACCTTTCCACATCCATCTCAAAACACAGTCAATTGTATTGATGCCACATGTAAGAGAGGAATCAATGAGAGGCTTTCAAATGGAGGAAAAATGTTTACAACAATTTTTCATTCCTTGATAAAATTTGAGAAATTGTTTTTTTAGAGTGTCACAATTTTAAAATCAAAACAACAAAAAATCACAGATTTCTTCGTATGGAATTAATGCAAGTCTTCCTTATTTGATTTTCATTAAGCTTTCAAATAAATTTCTGTTCTCTTTTTCGAAACAGCTTAAATAATTAAGAAATAAAATGTTAGGTTAATATTTACTTTTAAACATTTCAAATTCTTAATTCAAAAGATCAAAAATAATATTTGTTCAAATTTCACATATTAAATACGATTTTTAACATCATTCTCTATACATCGAATTTCTCTATATAACGAATTTTTTACTGGAACGGTGGATTTCGTTATATAGAGACTCGACTGTATATTTAAAATACACTTAAAAATTCATCAACGTTCCATTCGCTTCTGTGAACGTCATCAGGATACAATAGAAAGATGTTAAATGCAATTTAAAGTTTCAAAATATAAACACATACGTTCACGGGCATAGTTGAGTTGAGAGTGCGTAAACCTGCTTTCCAATTAATTGTAGCATTAACATCTTTCTATTGTATCCTGACGACGTTCGCAGAAGCGAATGAAACGTTGATAATTTTTTAAGTGTATTTTAAATATATTCTTTTTATAAGTGTACCATTTAGTAACCTGTATTTATTTTAGTATATATTTTTCGAAAGAAAGTAATACAATAACATTTCTGAGATACCCATGAGTTCAAAGGTGCTCTTTATCTTTAAAAATCTCAGAAAATAATATATTTTCAATATTTAAAGAACAGTTTATAAAAATAAAGAAAAAACCGTGCCGAAGAACACTTTGAAAATAACTGGTTTTCGGAAACGTTTCCGAGTCTTTCTTATAGTGTCTTGATCAGTTTTCCAACGCAAAATAAAGATCTTTTCGGATGCTGTCTATTTTCAACTAAGCATTTTCCGCTCCGTAATTGCTTTTATACAACAGTAACAAAATCATGCAATTGCAATAAAAAAACATTAATTTCAATGTTATTGTTAATGCTATTGATGTGTCATGTTTGTCTGTAAAGCATGTTTGTCGACCATGAAAATGCTTCCTGGAGTAATTGGACAGGAATATCACATTTTAAGATACTATCAGTTCTCAATTCAGCATTTTCAGCTGCGTAACTGAATTTACTCATACAAGATAAAGAAAGTAATACAGTCGAGTCTCTCTATAACGAAACTCCATACATCGAATTTCTCTATATAACGAATTTTTAGTAGGAACGGTCCCCTTTTCGCATGATTACATTAAAAACAGTCTCTAAATAGCGAAATATCGATCTCCATATAACGAATTTTTTCATAAATTGGTCTTAATTTATTCAGTTTTAAAAGGCTTCGAAATCATATGGAATCAATTTTCCATCACTTATTTTTGATTTATCGTCGTTTTTTTATATTACTTCTCTCCTTGTTCTTTAAATCCAACGAATTCATCCCATCTTCTACACACCTTTCCACATCCATATCAAAACACAGTCAATTGTATTGATGCACATGTAAGAGAGGAATCAATGAGAGGCTTTCAAATGGAGGAAAAATGTTTACTACAATTTTTCATTCCTTGATAAAATTTGAGAAATTGTTTTTTTAGAGTGTCACAATTTTAAAATCAAAACAACAAAAAATCACAGATTTCTTCGTATGGAATTAATGCAAGTCTTCCTTATTTGATTTTCATTAAGCTTTCAAATAAATGTCTGTTCTCTTTTTTGAAACAGCTTAAATAATTAAGAAATAAAATGTTAGATTAATATTTACTTTTAAACATTTCAAATCATTAATTCAAAAGATTAAAAGTAATATTTGTTCAAATTTCACACATTAAATACGATTTTTAACATCATTTTCTATACATCGAATTTCTCTATATAACGAATTTTTTACTGGAACGGTGGATTTCGTTATATAGAGACTCGACTGTATTTATTTTAATGCTAATAATGTTAATTTATCAAGTTTGTTGAACATGATTTTTTTTTACTTGAGAATGGATAGCATCCCAAAAAACTATGTTCTTTTTTGTGATATCTGATTAATATATTATGAAAACTACACAGAAACATTTCCATGAATCAGTAGCATCAAAATAAACTTTTTTTTTTTTAATTTTTCTTTAAAGATTTATTCAAATCCAATCTTCTTATTTTCTTATTCATTTTTAAATTCATTTTTGTTCTAAAAGCATCCAATTGGCAGATTCTCTTATTTAGAAATTATATAATGTGCCGTGCTAATTGAATTTTTGATAAAGGCAGAATGTATTGCAAAAAATGATGTCGAAGTTTTCAACAACATTTTCCGAAGCAAGAGACTTGGGAATGAAACAAAATGGTCGTACAAAGAAAATAATTGTTTATAAATCAAGTTCTAATAAATTGAATGAAAACACACGGCCTCTTATACACCTTTTCACACAGCAAATATCCTGCTTTTACTTTAAAAAATTAATCTAAAGATGTATCATAAATTTTCAATCTGTTGAGGGTGAAAAAATATTTTTTTAAGTACCCCCCCCCCCTTTCCCTGGGGTTGGTTATTCAGCCTCCGAATTCCCCATAGTTTCGATGCCTGAAAATCTATCCTATTTATACTTTACTTGTAGTATTTTAGAGTATTAACTGAAGAAAAATAATACTCCATACATAAAATATGCCGTGCATATATTTTCGAATGTTTTCTTATGCAGATCCTCAAATGCGGAATAAAGTATGTCAACATGCAAATTTTCAATAAAATAAGACAGAGTATAAGTGAAAACAATGTTGAATTTAGACTCTTTTCTCCGGAAAGAAGTTCTGTGGCTCAGGGAGGGACATTATAGAGTTTCCGGGATAGGAGAAGTTGCACTTTTTGACCATTAAAAACGGAAAATATCAAAACTTCCGCGTGAGGTTGTACTCTCCCCTCTCCGGATCACCCCATGAATTCAACAGAGTAAAAAATATCACAATATTATAATCAAGTATTTGTAGAGCAAAGGTAATATTTCCAGTTTAAAAAATTTTAGGTCCAGCGGCAACGTTGAAATGCATCCGATTCCATTATGGCAGAAATTCATATATGTGAGGGCACGAATTTCAAAGTATATCTTATCAAAATAAAAAAAAAAAAAAAAAAAAAAAAAAAGAAGAAGAAGAAAAATTGTGTTTTCTGTGTTCAGCTATTCTGTTTGTAAACCTGCGCTGACAGAACACTACAATCTGCTATAAAACTAAATTTATCGTGCATTTCTGGCCGTGTAAAATCTTCGTTTACTTTCAAAATTTGTTTTATGTAGTAGATATTCAGGAACAAAACTTAGTTTGCCAAAATTTACTTTCCTGGAAGAGGCGAGTTTTGAGTTTTGAAATTATATACAGTCGGCTCTCGTTAAATAACTCGTCGGGACCACAAGAAATGTTCGAATTATCCAGATTTCGAATTATAGATAGTATAAGAAGAAAACATGTTTAAAGGGGTACTATTACAAAGAAATTAATTTTATAGGTCTTTTTTTAGAGGGGGGGGGGCTGTTATCGTTAGAAGATGACTTAATATTAAATTAAAATAGATAAAAACCTAAGTAAATTAAGGGATTAGAAGCAAGCACAATGGAAGAAGGGATGGAGGTGTCATTGATGGATGGACGGGGCACTAACAAAACGGATATCAAATGCATAGGACTATATGTATACTAGTTTAGAACAATTCTGTCAAAAATAAAAGAAAAGAAGTTATTTCAAGAATCTGAAGTCCGTGAGAAAATAAGAATGAAAAATGAGAATTCTTGTTTGTTCGAATTAAACAAAATACAGAGAAAATGAGTACGGATAAATGAAAAATTTTTAACGTTATTCTGCCACTGAAAATTTCGGAACATTATGTTTAGTTCGAATCAAGCGAAGATTCGATTTATCCAATTTCGAAATAACGAGAGTCGACTGTATATATATTCTTTACTTAAAAAAATATAAATCTGTGAATGAATTAATAATTTTCGATAATAACTTAGGAAAAGAAATATTAAATGACAAAAAAAAAAAAATAAAACGAATTTCTCCATGAATGTTTAACGTGAGACCTACTTTTTATAATCAAATAATTGTCTACGGCCGACGGGGAAAATAACCCATCTTTCTAAACTGTAGAGTTCCAAATAAACACACAAAACGCTCAGAAGAATTAATCTCAAGTTTCGAATTTTTTGGAGTAGGGAGTGACGCAGATGCTCCGACGAAAAGACATCGAGACAAGGAGGTTATCTTTTACCGATGTACAGGGACTTAGGAAAAACCCAGCAGAATTAAGTGGAGGAAGATACAACGGCAAATCCAAAATTCTTTACCTTTTTTTTTTCATTATTATTTTTTTTTTCTTTGTAATTTTTTTTTTTCTCGATAGCCGATCGAGCGCTGCTGCACTATCTTTGGCCAGAAAAGGTAATACGTTCTTTTTAGAATAGGGAAGTCCAGGGAAAATAAAAAAAAATAAACAAAATAACTCGAAAAAAAAATCGGCTGCGTCTTAACACACAAAACACTAGAAAAAGGAACAGGAGGAGAGAGGGTGGGCAAGTAGGTAGGTAGATAGTAGAGCCGAACGGAATGGGGAAAAATATCCTACAAATTAAAACGGGGCATAGAAAAAAAAATTTCGAACGCGCACGAAAGCCTGAGGGAGAAGCGAACAAGCGAACGAGCGAAGAAGAAGAAGGGTGACAAAGAAGAACGAAAAAGGAGGGGGGGGGGATAACTAAAGAAAGAAAAAAAAAAAGGAAGGCGATCAGCACAGAGAAAAAAAAACCAATTTGGCTGCGTCTCAGCATTTCTTTCCCAGGGATCACCAAGAGACCGTTCCAAGCTTCTCTGGCCCCCTCCTCGCTCCCCCACCTTCCTGCCAACTTATCCTCCCTTCTGGCGCTTCACTGTCCTCCATTCCCCCCCAATCTTTTGCGAGGATTTCGCGAGAACACGTGCGCGTGCGTCTTTCGCGAAAAGCAAGTTCGCGCCGAACGGATATCGGCTCTCGTCTGACCCACCCTACGCAACGTTCACTACTCGTTCTATCATTCTCTATATCCCTTTCGCCCCCCTCCCCCCCTGTTCGGAAACGACGGGGGCTGCATGCGAAAGAAACAAAAGGCTGTCCAATTGTCTAGAAAGCTTATTTATAGGTCACGTCGCAAATTGGTGCGTTTTTTTTCTTCTCCTGTTATTTTATTTTATTTTGGAAGGCAGGAGAAATTTTCCGTGTGCGCGGATCCAGCATTGATTAATGAAGGCAATGCGAGATTTGTGACTCGAATGCATTAATAACATTTTTAAGCAGACGGCCAAAGAGAGAGAAAACGATATTTTCATTTCTTGGGGTTTCGTGTTTGTAGTAGGAATATCTGAAGAAAGTAAATTGTTTGGCTGAGTTGGAAGTATTAATTATTCATTGTTTGTTAGGGTTTACAATGAAGAAAACGGCTATCTAGGAAAAGAGACGACAGGTAAGCAAAAGTAGGTGACAAAGGAGATTCAAAACGAATTTTTTGGATAAATTCTTCAACATTTTTTTTTCTTTTTTTTACTGTCCCAATCTACAAAATTCTCGTACTAGTCATATCAAAAGACGATACAAATCTCAATCTGACTCGAATGCAATAATAACAATTTTAAGCTGAAGCTCAAGTGGGAGATAGGTTCATTTCTGGAGGATTTGCGTTTGTAGCAGGAACCTTCAGAAAGTAAATTGCTTGGTGTGTTGCTAAAATTAATTATTCATTGTTTATTGTAATTAAGAATAAAAAAAACGGCTACCTTCGAAAAGAGTCGACAAGTAAGCAACTGAAAGTGGCAAAGAAGATCCAAAACAAAGTTTTTAAACGTACTCTTTTTTTCTTCTATTTTACTACCTCAGTCTACAAAATGCTTGTGATGGTCATAAAATGATACAAAACTGATTCGAATGCATTTTATAAATAAAAAATTTAAACAGATGGTCAAGAAAGAGAAAAGGATATGTTCACTTTGGAAAGTTTCGCGTTTGTAGCAGGTACTGAAGAAAATAAATTGTTCGGTGCATTAGGAGTGTTAATAATGCATTGCTTATTATGATGATTCACATTCAAGGGAACAGTTATCTTAATAAAGAATCGACAAATATGCAACTGAAGTTGACAAAGAAGCAGCAAAGCAAAGTTTTTGAACGTACAGTGCAGCCTCCATTATCCAAGATAATTGGGACAGCTAGTACCTCGGATATCGGAAATCTCGGTTGATAGATATTGTACATAAAAACTCGCCGTGCCCCAGAATTTAACGTCCCTTAGACTAAAAAAAAAAAAAAAAAAAAAAAAAAATAGAACGTTTTTAAATGATAAAATAAACAGATAAAGTTATGTTTAACAGCTCAACAAATTTAAAAATGAAATCATCTACACTGTCACCGATAAAGTGTTTGGTGGATGTAATTCAGTGTTGCCAGATTGTCGAAAGCCAATTCCCCCAAAATTTCTGACATTTTCCCCAAACCAAGGCTGTTTTCAGAAAAAGTCCCCAACGCAATTTCTACTCAAAAAGGCAAGTTCTCAATTTTTAATTTTTCATTATAAAAATTTTTTAACAAATTTAAACTCAATTTCTTCCCCAAATCAAGCATTTTTTTTTTTAAAGTTCTCCATTTACCAAAAAGAAAATAATAATAATAATAATAATAATAATAATAATAAATTAAACTTAACAAAGTTTTGCATGTATATTCACAGCTAATCGACGAGAATAAGAGGTATATTTTATAACGACAAGCACATTTACACTTGTTAATTTAATTGTTGCCTGTCGATGTTTTTATTTTTGTTGTACATTATTAAATCTATATTATTAAATGAAATGTATTTCTGTGCTTGTGTGTCTGTCCGCGCTCACAGGAAAATCTACCTCACTTACTTATCTGAAAATTCAGGTGGGGGACAATCCAAGGCAGATCCTGATGAATTTGTAGTACATGTAAACGGTGAGCACGACCACGAGAATAAGGATTTATATCTATTATTTCTATATTTCATTTTCGTTTCAAAATCAAAATGGAATTCGAGACAAATCCGTATTGGCAAATATTTGTAAGTAAAAATTGAAATTGCAAAAACAATTCCCCAAGTTTTCCCCCAAAAATGTGCATAGTCCCCAAACATGCCCCCAAGAATTACTTGTCCCCAGAAAATTCCCCTGGAGGTTCAAAATTCCCCAAAATGGGGACAAAATCCCCAATCTGGCAACACTGATGTAATTGTCCGATAACACATTCCACCTCGAGATCAATATGGCAACATGGCCACTGGAAACAAAATCAAGCTTCGTTATTGGCTCGGTTAACAGAAACCTCGATTAATCGAATCTGTAATCCTAAATTGTTCACCGTATATCAATCCCTGTTTAATTCTGAAACTTTTTTTTTTCTTTTATTTTCCTAATCTGCATTATGCTCGCAATAGTCCTAAAGCAACACAAATCTCAATCTGACCAGAATGCGATCATAATGCGACAGGGACAGCGATAAGGTGAATAATTCGGTTATACGCTCAGGATCTTTGTCTTCCTGCTCCTTTGTCAATTTCAGTTGATTACCTGCCAACTGTTTTCCAAGGTAGTGCTCATCTTCTTGGTGAATCATTATAAAAAATGAATAGTTAATATTCTCAAAGAAATAATTTAAAGAGCAATAAAAGCGATGTAGCATTTTATAAAAGACAGCCAAGCAGGGCCCGACAGGCTATATATCTATCCATCGATAGGTTTTATATACATATACATATATATATATATATATATATATATATATATATACCGGGTGTCCAGTAAATGACTGATCCATTTTGAATGTAAATAACAAAAAAAAACTGTTTGAGATAAAAATGCGCGGCTTGCTGTATTGTTATTAGAATATAAATAAATTTTAAAATATGCACTTTGTTAATGTAATATAATAATATTTAAAATAATATCTCAGTCTCAAGACTGAGGAGGTGAAGTATAATACAGATGGTTCAATCATAAATATTATTTTAAATCACTTTCCAACCAACGTACCTATTTCTGAAGCTGATTCGAGAGTCGATTCAACATATAGATTCAGATTCGACAACATATAGATTCAGATTCAGCCGAAAATCTCATATTTATGAAAATTAGAGTCATGTCTCTATTCAAACAGCCTGTTACCGCCAGCGCGATATTTTTTTCCGAAATTTGAACAATATTAACAAAGCACATGTTTAAAAATTTATTGATTTTCTAATAACAATACCGAAAACCGCGCATTATTATCTCCAACCGTTTATTTGTTATTTAAGTTCAAAATGGGTCAGTTATTTACTGGACACCCGGTATATATATATATATATATATATATATATATGAAAGTAGTTAGTACTAAACTTCATACTCATTGTATGTACGTATAAATGTTGTACTTGGTACAGTTTACTTCTATATACAGGTTATCACAAGAAAAAAAAACTCAACTTTCAGAAGAATTACTAACAGGATAATGATAGAAAAAATGATAGATTGGTTGACAGAAGTATCTCTTTGCAAACCTTTTTTTTTTTTTTTCTTCTTATCTACGTCTGTTATAAGACGGCTAAAAGAAAATGTCGCAAATTGCTCATAATTATTAGTTTTAACTTGTCACACTACAACGAAAACGTTAATAAAAAATTTCTTTTGAAAACAATAGAAATTGTTATAATAAAACTTTAATTATTAATTTTCTAATGTAGTTTGTTTTTCACATACATGAATAAGGTACTGGAAACAAAGAGAGAAAAAAAGACCACTCTTATCTTAGTAAATGTTTGAAAATATATGAATTTGGATCCCCTTTTGGCTAATTTTAATCATTTGGCACTTTTTAGTGAAAATTCTAATTACTCTTATGGGGACCGAAAGAGGGGGACGCAGGGCAATTGTCCCGCATGCCATTGCATTAGTCGGGCCCTGGGGTCAAGAGAGAGGACAATACTTTCATTTTTTAAGGTTGCAATATTTACTTCAAGAATCTGAAGAAAGTAAATTATTGCTTTGGAAACGTAAACTTCACTGTTTATAATGATTTACAAGAAGATGACCCCCTAACTTGCAAAAAAGATCGAAAGGTAAGAAACTGAAGTTGACCCTGGCGCCAACTTATATGGGCCCGTGGGGCCTGAGCCCGCCCAGTTATTTTGAATCATAGCATACCCAATTTTCATTGTTCTAATTATTTATTTCATTATTCATTTTCCTCCTCAGAATAAAATTTATTTTGCCAATGGCCACATGTTTTAATTCCAGGGCCCGATTTAGACAGTGGGGGGGCCCTGGGGCAAACATTATTAGGGGGGTCCCCTTCTATCTTAAAAATTTTCATAAATTGTACTAAAGTGACTAAAACTGAAATTCATACCTATTGTACGTGTACATAAATTCCGTACCAAGTACTATTCACATCTACATACATAATAGCAGAAGAAAGAAAACTTTAAAAAATTATACAATACGGTTTTTTTTTTTTTTTTTTTTTTTTTTTTCGATTACAGGAATATGAGGGCAAATGTGAGACCTTAAGGAGACATTGTGTGCGGAAACAGAGGGAGTAGGAGAAGAAAGACCCTTAAAATTGGGGAAAAAAGAATTTTGGTCATTTGACCATTTTTTATCATTTGACACTTCTTTAACGAAAAACTTATATCTATCCTGGGGGGGGGGCTTAAACCGGGGGGCCCGGGGCAATTGCCCCGCATGCCCCTGCCTTAGTCAGGCCCTGTTTAATTCTCCTACTGACACCCATAAATCCCAAATGACTGAAATGTCTTGCTCCATGTTAAACTTTGCTAATTTAATTTGTAGTCAAGTTCATGATATCATGACATTACAGTAAATATCAGCGTCTTTATAAGGAAAAACACATGGGAATATAATTTAATAAAATTATAGCAAAATAGCAAATTTATTAAAACGTGATAGCTTGATTTAAAATTCTGATCTTTCACCATCTGTCAACCCTTCAAAGAAATTGATCGTACTATTTTACCAAAATATTTTTGAGCCCACCTAATATTTTTCAAAAGTTGGCGCCACTGGAAGTTGACAAAGGATTACTAAACTGCTCAGCTTATCTCTATCCCTGTCTAATCATAATTTCTTTTCTTTTTTTTTCTATCTATCTTTCTTTTTTATTATTTTTTTAACTGTCCAAACCACAAAAAATTTACCATATAGTCCTAAAACGATACAAATCTCAATTAGCATAAAAATATTTTTAAACAAGAGAGAATACGATATGTATGCGATATTTTCATTCGGGTTTAACCTAACTTGACCTGAACACGAAAATTGCATTTAAAGTCAACCAAAAATTGATTCATCGACAAAGTTAATTTCTTAAACCGAAACGTAACGAAATCCGAACCGAATCCAACACACTTTAATCCGCATACAAAATGAAAAATAATTAGTGGATATATTAACAGAAATTTATATGAAAATATGATTTCCAATTATATAGCTAGCATCTATTTTATCGCTTATGTTGAAAAATGTAAACATATCATATATTCCCATTTTACTACATTTGCTTTGTATAAAAAGTTTTAAAAAATATGAAAATTAAGTGTTGATATTTAAATTTTTGAAGTTTGGTACAATTTCTGTAAAAATATCCATCCAGTTAGTCTTTTTAATCTAGTTACTCATGAGATTAGTACAAAATCAACATCTTAATTAATTAATTAATTTAGATAGAGATTTTAAGTTATTCAAAATTACATAGAATTATACGATTATAAAATTTTGAGACAACGAGAGGCTGTGTGTGTGTGTGTGGGGGGGGGGATCACAGCCCTCATCAAGGTCGCACACTTCTTGAAATTTCCAAAGGGCCACCACTAAGAAATTTCAAATTTCATTTTTTAAACGCAGAATGAGTAACCACAGCCTTTACTCACAGTTTTGCAATGTTTCTCTGCAATGAAATAAATGGAAAATACTGTTAAAATTTAGTGGTAAAACTGTTTACATCCTGCCTCATATAATATATAAAACAAAAAAAGTTTTCACGCACACACACACACAAAAAGCTCTGGTGTAATGCGTGTAATCGTATCTAATGTAGGAATTAAATCTCCCTCCAACAATTTAACAATAATATTATGAACAGAAGGTTGATGGAGCGTCAAAGATAAAAATTTCCGAGATAAATTCACTATGTAAAAAAAGAAAGATAAATGTCTCACATTTTGTGAAAATATGATATATAATCACGAACGAAAATACACAATAACATTGTAAAAAAAATATGTAATTTTTACAGTAAAAAATTATATTTTTTACAGAATAAAACTGTTTTAAAGAAAAACGGTTTATTTCTGTAGAAAAAAAATGAATTTTGTTATTTCTACAGAAAAAATCGATTTTTTTCGAGAAGAAACTGTTTTAATAAAAAAATAGACATTTTCTGTAAATTAAACAGTTTTAAACTGGCTCCAAAATTGAAAGTTTTTTCCTATTAATTTGAGATTTTTTTTTTTTTTTTTTTTTTTTTTTTTTTTTTTTTTTTAAGTCAACATATTCTGTGTTACGCATAGTTGCAAAATGAGTTCTTTATATTCAAAAAGCTCAGAAACCAATATATTTTTGAAATTTGAAAAAGCACTTATGAAAACAAAGTTTATTTTTCTGTCACTGATTTTCAAAATTATTTCCAAGTGGTTTTTAAGTGTTTTAAGGTGATTTCTAAGTGTATTGATCATTTTTTTCAATATGAGGTTCAGGTTTTATAGTGCTTATTAAAGAATTTTCTCAAATTGGAATGTCAATTTTTAGAATCCTATCCAATCTCAATTAAATGTTTTCTGCTGCGTCATTGAATTTATATATGCATTTATAATAAAATTTTGTTAATGTTAATGTTAGATCAATGGGTTAACACCGTTAAATTAATATATTTTATCAAGTTTCAAACAAATCAAAACCGTTTAGAATTAATATTTTTATCAAGTTTTTCAATCAGTGGAGCAGCCAAAAAAGTGGTTTTGGAGTTAAAATCCCTCTCAGAACTAAGAAAAATTACTATAATTGCCGCTTATATATCAAAACCAAAGTTAAAATTTAAACATTTTGGTGTTTTTCGGAATCCGCCGCTTTTTTAAATCAAATTTTATTCAATAAAGTGATTTAATTATGTATTTTTAAAAATGAATCGGAAAATTTCATGGTATTAAGTGCACTTAAAAAAAAAAAATGCTGCCTGATTCTATTAACCAGTGATTCAAATAACTGGTGAGTATTTTTATCTGAAACTCAGCCCCCCCCCCCCCCCACCCTCCTAGAACCGAATTCTGGCTGCACCATTGTTTTCAGTAAACACATATAAATGTTTTACTTGGGATTGGATAGCAATGGAAAACACTGCAAAAAAAGCCGTAATTTCTCTAGAAACAAATTTTTTGAAAAACAGTTTATTTCTGTAAAAAAAAAAACGTGAATTTTGTAGTTTAAAATATAAAAAATAAAGAGGTGTGAAAATTATTAGAATAATTGCGAAATTTTTAATAAAATCTTGTTATATTAAAAATATAACACATTATTTTTAAAATATTCATATATTTATTATTTAGTGTGCATTTCACCCTTTTTATTGAAGATTTGATACGTTTTGGCATACTTTGTATGAATTTTTAGCTATTAATTTGCATTTCATTGTCATAGTGCCAAATTCGGATGAGTCTTTCTATCAGATCATTTTTGTTTGTGATGCTGCAATTCTTTAAATTTTTAACTACAATGCCCCGAAGATTCTCTATGGGTTTCATATCTGGGCTATTTCTAGGCCATAGAAAGTTTTTTATATTTTTTTCAACGAAAAATTTGGTCACAGATGAAGCTTTATGACACGGAGCTTCATTATGAATGAATATGAAGTCTTCATTTGGAAATCAGTCTTTTTATTGTGAAATTAGACTTTGTTCAAGCACTTTTTCATACCGTTACTGCTTCATATTGAGTTCTACAATATATAAAAGACCAGTATCCTAAGAAAGCATCACGATCTAAACCATTAATTTAGTAGGATGTTTAACTGTTTGTACTATGCAATTTCGGAAAAATTCTTCACTGGTACTTCTTCTGAGATACTGAGTGCTTTTTTCTGATATGGCAAACATTGATTCATCAGAAAAACATACCTAAAAGATAAACAATTCCTTAAAATATGTAATTTGTTGAGAAATATTCCTAAAAGATGTTTACGAAGAAATTTAAAAACAGTTTTACTTTTTTAGCCAGTATGCAAAAAATATGATTTCAAGAAAAGAAATTAACAACTTAAGTTTAATTGATTAATTAAGGGAAAATTAATATTTCTCAACTTACTTCAGTAATTTCTCAATTGTTATTGCACAACTTTTGCCCAAGCAAATCTCTTCTTTGCCTTAGAGGATGTGATTTTAACCTTTTTTTAAGATGACGAGCACTGACTCCAACTGAGCTAAGCTTTCTACGAATATAAGAATCACATACATTTATTCCATACGCTTGTAAAATGATTTTTAGTTTATGGCCAGTTGCTCTTCTGTTAGCCTTAACAATTTTAATTAATTTATCTTCTATTTTTGCAGTAAATTTACCAATCCTTCCACATATCCTTATTCTAAAAGTTTCATATTCACATTTGGAGCTCAAAAATCTTTATATTCTATACACAGATGCTTGCAAAATTTCTGCTTTTTTAGCGATTTCGTGCACTGTATCGTTATATCTTGAATGAGACACTTTATCACAGCTAGTCTTCTAACAGAAATATCACTTGCTTTACCCTTAATCATGAAATAATCCTTTGACAAACGAGAAAAAGCTGTCAGTTAGCATAAGCTAATCAAAATAGCGAACAGATTTGTTTTAAAAATAAACTAATACTAACTCAAGAAAGGGTAAAAAAAATACTAACACAGCAAGCAGACAAAATTTAAATTGAATTTTACATTTGTTTGCTAATCAAACTGACTCTTTATGCAATGGAAACAATTTGACTACTTTGGTTAAAGTACCTTTCTTTTTAAAAAATGGCAACATTTAAATTTTTTTATCCCCAAAAATAATTTATAGGAGTTCAAAATTGAGTAGACCAACAAAACAAATTACCTTTCTTGAAAAATTGCAAGTATATGCAATATTAATCAAGAAAAACTGAAAAAATCACAATTATTCTAATAATTTTCACACCTCTGTAATATATATATATATATATATATATATATACATATATTACTTTTTTTTATTTATTTTTTTTTTTTTCTGGGAAAAAACTGTTTTAATGAAATAATGAAATATTACAGATATTTTTTGAATATTTTTCCACTGACGTCAAAATTGACAGTATTTTTCCTGTAAATGTGAGGAGTTTTATTATTATTATTATTATTATTATTATTTTACAGGGAAAATCTATTTCTGTTCTGGATTGAGAAAAGTGATTAATAACTTATAAAAACCACTCGGAAATGCTTTTGAAAATTAGTGGCAACAAAATAAACTTTGCTTTCATAAATTCTTCCTTAAATCTTAAAAATGTATTAGTTTGTGAGACTTTTAAAGATAAAAAACTTTTTTCGGAATCATGGGCAACTCGTAAGAAGTTATTGTCTTTAACTGTTTAATGTTTCATTTGATTATACATATCTTCCTACATTAAGAAATTTGTCATTTTGTCATTTTTTTAGTGTACTGAAGACAAGAAAAAAAATCTTCGGCTTATATCACTTTACAAAAAATTGTCTTGTTTTTAGTGGGGAGGAGTTGAGCCCCATCAACTCCTCCCCGTCGTCCGCCCCTACCATAACTCGATCATTGTTTCATCTCTTTTTTTATCTTTTTTAATCTCATATCTCAATCTGGAAAGAACTCATGTTTGTCATAACGCTATAAATCTCAAATGTGACTTGAATGCATTAATGACATTAAAACGACAACAAGGTGGGGAAGAGGGGGGGGGGGTTCATTTTCATTTCTCGGCGCTTCGAGTGGGCTGCGAAAACATGAAAGCTTACACAGTTTCCAAGGTACACGTATAATGAAGTATGATGAATTAGTATTACAGATGAATAATAATAACTATAATAAAATTGGTAAGGTCTTTGGTTACTTATTTCGGTTTGTTTGCAATTAGGTAGAATCTAGAAAAACTCCTTTTGAATTGGTTTATCATTCTCATGCATTCTACTGTTACTGTAAATCAGTTTTAATTAATTCCCTTTTTCGCAAAAGAATTATTACTTTTGTTCAATCATATAAGTTCATCAGTAATGAATACGAATGTCAGGGCTGAAACTAAGGGGAGGGAGTATAGGCAGGGTGTATATGCCCCGGCCGCCAAATGAAAATTTTGTTTGTTGATTTTTCTCACGTCTATATTTAGCACGGTATTATTAAAATCGGTTTGTTTGGGGTATTCCAAAGCAAAAGCATCGAAGAATCTAAGGATGATATGAAAATGAAGAGAAATTTTAACTCCAAGGATCCTGTATAAAGCAGAACTTTTATCGATTCCGTTTTCAAACTTTTAAGGAATCAATGTTTGACAAAACAGATTATGAAATTCTGTAATACATATTTTATGATTACACATTTAAAATTTTAAAATAAATCGGTTATTAGAAAACTAGTAAAGTTCTCGCGGTAGACTTGTGTAGACTATACCATTTGGACAGGGAGGGGGGTAAATGCGCTAAAATCCATGTTTGGCCCAGGTACAAAGAGGGCTGGTTTTGGCCCTGACTTATGTTGTGTTGAAGTCGTTGAAAAAAAAGACATGGAAAAAATATTACGCATTACCCATAAATTATGACACACTTCCTATCACTATATGAATGTTATTATGAAACTTATTATTATTATGATTATTTTCATACAATGAAACGAAATATTTGAATAACATTTTTAGAATTATGAATTATACATTTTTTTTAAACAATTATCGCCTACAGACAGTAATTTAAACAAATTCTTTTCTGGCAATCATTATTTGCAAACGGCAGTGTATCCATATGATTTTGTTCCGTGTATGAATTTTATCACACCGTAGTATGGTAAAATTTAGTTCAGCTGAAAAACGATTAGCTCAGTTGAAAACCCACTTTCAGCAATTCCAGTTCACAGAAATTAATTTTTTCGATTTCTTTTGGAAGAATACTGTTTTATGCTCTATAGAACTTATACACAGCGTATAATATATGACGCCCTCAGAAGCCAAGGGGTACAAGTGACAAAATGTCGATTTGGAATAAATTGAGTTTAAAGATAATTGATGTTAAATTGGAACATCAATAACAATTGACTAAATTGAAATAGGAAACATCTGCTTGTTGCATTCTAATCTTTGAACTCTCATTTCAATAACTGTTAAAAAAATAGAGTACAATTTTCTTTAAATGTGTAATTAATCAATATTGTTTGTTTTTCGAAAAAAGTGGTTTATCTCTATAACTCCCCCAAATAATCAGAAAATGACCTATATTTCTTTACCTGAAATGAAAAAAGCATATTTCCAGACACCCTGTGCACTTAACTCAATTTTTTCAATTTTGTCACTCATACCCCTTGGCTTCAGGGGTCCTCATATAACATCCAATCTAATTGAAAATTCATAACACAAATTAAATCGCACTTCCTGCTTATATCACATATAAGCAATGATGCATGATGCATCTGAAATCGTTTGTACCGCCCAGTAAAAGAACATTAGATTTTACAAGCTCAGTTTTTTATTTTGAGGGTATTATCGCGCACTTCAACGGTAAAAAAAAAAAAAAAGAAAAAAAAACTTAATATTACAGAAAAACATACCGCAGCAAAGACGCCCGTGAAAAAATGTTGATTTTAAGGAAATAATCTCTATTTACAACGAACTTTCTGTTATTTAACATGTAAATTCAGTCGGCTTGAAAGTGCAAATCACATATTAAATCGCACTTTCTACTTAAGGGTCTACTTCAGTCAAATGAAAAGACCCGTTCGCTAATGCTAATCCTATGGAAGAAATTTATAAAGATATCTCAGTTGCATTTCGATATTTTTAAATGATTTTTTTTTTCCCTTTGCATTGGATAGCTGAGATGGGTCTGAATGCAGGCCGTTTTTTACTTTTTCGATTTTGGTGCAGATATTTTTTATGAGGATGCTTTCGCTTTCCAAACCGGTTCCGAAAATGAGAGTGTCCGCATAAAAAAATATCTGTAAATAAAATCGAAAAAGTATAAAAAGGCCCGCATACAGATCGATCTCAGCTATCCAATGCAAATAAATAAATAAATAAATAAATAAATAAATAAAATAAAATAAAATAAAATAAAAATATTAAAATACAGCTGAGATAACTGTATAAATTTCTTCCATAGGATTAGCATTAGTGAACGGGTCTTTTCATTTGACTGAAATAGCCCCTTAACATCATTCATAAATCGCAGTTTATACATATATATATATATATATATATATATATATATATATATATATATATATTTGCTGTTTTTAAAAAGACATTAAATTTTACATACAGAGTATATATTTCTGTACGGAGGATAATGATAATACCATGCCCCTCAACACTGTACAAAAATCCTATTTATCTTATAGACAAAACTGTCATCCATGATGCCAATAAAAAATTGCTTGTTTAATGAAATAGTTTGCATTACAAATTTTATGTTATTTAACAGACTTTATTCGCAAGTTCGTAAAAAATACAGAGCGTGTTTTAAAATCTATATATAACAGCTGAAATTTGCTTTTCAAATATGGTATGCGTTAAAAAATTATTTATTTAGATTCATCTTTCACATTTATTAAACTGTTAAGCAGGGCTGGGTTTTTGCCGGCAGAAAATGGTTTCTGCCGTGCCAGTGGCAGAAAGTGATTATAACCGGTTTTAACCGGTAGAAACTGGCAACACTGGCGTAAACTCATTTCATGACATAATCGGAGACTTTTTTAGTTGTATTAAATTGCTTATATACATTTTATTCAAAATAAATAAGAAATAAAATATTGTGAATAGTTTTAATTAAAAAATAAATAAACTTTTATTAGAATTAGATAGTTTTGAATCTTTCACGAAGAATCAGCCACATTGTTTGCAAATAACTGAAAATCATGAAAATGATATTAAGAGCATAGCAATTAAAATTATAAATAAATATCATGATTTATATGAAATAAATATCGATATTATAATATAAATGTACAAGATATTTCCTAAAATTGTTTTATTGTTATTTTTGTGCAACAATTATTTACTTATATATTTTCACAAGAATAATTTATCTTTGTATGCAGTAGTAAATAATTTGATAAGTTAATGCAATGTATTATTTATTTAAAATTACTCAAAGTGATTGCTAAAATATCATATTTTTTATAAATTTCTTTTTCTTAAACTTTTAAATAGAAATTCAACCGTAAATAATAATATCACTAGTTAAACTTGTACAGCATCATATTATCATTATGAAAATTTATTTTTTTCAAATAACTAAATTATTATATAAACAAAGTATATTTATATGATCCTTTTGAAACTTTTTTCTACTTTGAATAACATTCATAATCTTTATTTTAATTAAAATTCTTTTTAAATTAAATACATGTGTAAATTATGAATCATTGCAGGTTAAAGTTCTTATTAGTATTACTTCTTAGTTTCTACCAGTTTTTGCCGCTTACTGGCAGAAACTAGTTTCTGCCAGTTTTAACCGCCCCGGCAGAAACTTGCTAGTCTTGCTGTTAAGTCGGTGTTACAGCAGTCTGGATGTGTTGGAACGTGTTTTATAATCTATATATTATAATTGATAATTATAATAGCTCAAATTGGGTTTTCAAGCATGATATTCATTTTTTAGTTATTTATTTTGACATGATCTTTCACATTTATCAAACTGTTAAGTCGGTGTTACAGTATTCTGAATATGTTGGAACGGGTTTTATAATCTATATATAATAACTGATAATTATAATAGATGAAATTGGGTTTTCAAATATTGTGTGCGTTTTTAACTTATTTACTTAGACATCATATTTCATAATTAATAATCTGTGAAGACTGTGATACAGTATTCTGAATGTATTCGAACGTGTTTTATAACCTATACTTGATGCATGAATTTCCGTTTTTATTTCCTTTTTTATTCGAAAACGTATCAGACTAGCAGATACTCTTGTAAAGAAACTATTTATTTAATTTATTTATTTATTTTTGTAAAAACAGAAATTATTTTTAGAAAATGCTGTTAAAATGACTCTTTTGTATCACATTTCCTGACGCAATAACGTAGGAAAAGAAAATAACTGCCATCATGGGATATCAATCCCTTATAACTCAAGATGTAATTAATTTATCGGACAGTTGGAAAAAAAACTGTACGATTACCAATCACTTATAACTCAAGATGTAATTAATTTATCGGACAGTTGGAAAAAAAACTGTAAGATTACCAATCACTTATAACTCAAGATGTAATTAATTTATCGGACAGTTGGAAAAAAAACTGTACGATTACCAACCACTTCAAAATTTTAATAATAATGCCTGCAAGTACACGGTTGTATATTTAAAAATGAGTTAAAAGTTTCGCGTTGTTCAGGAAAGAAAAACATTTTTTAAGTACCAACTTAAGTAGGAATAACTGCATAACTTTTTTTTTTTTTTTTTTTTTACTATATGTAGGTGCACTTATTTATATAGTATATACCATTCCCTGCATTGTATGTTGCTTTTTTCTTTGTATTGCACATACCATTACTTTGTAATACTTTATGATACTTTGTAAGCATCAGCATTTATTTTTTAATAAATCATCCCCCCAACGGATGCAAAGCCATAAATCCTCGAGATTGTTGTGCGGTTGCCCCTTGAATTTTTGTAGTACCAAAAGGATACAAAGCCATATGGGGCTAGCTCCCTCGATGCTTATGAATGTAAAACAATACAAACTCATGAATAAGAAGATTGATCTTCCGTTATCATGGTATCATCTTTTAAGAGCACTCTTTTAGCATCGGGATTCAGGGGAACGTGCCCCTTGAATATTTTTCTCTAAAAATCACATCATGTACCCTGCATCGACATCTGAAAGTGATTTGAGTTTTTCATTGGGGTTTCGTTCAGTTGACGAAACACTAGAACTATTTAGGTAACGGCAACAGTAAAAATGCAGATACAGAATACAGAACAAAAACTGATACATATTTGCACTGGAAATCAAAAATTCTGTAAGGTTAAAAAATTTTTTAGGAAACTGGGATTCCAAGAATTTTTCTAAAACCAGGGCTGGGTTTTTGCCGGCAGAAAATGGTTTCTGCCGTGCCAGTGGCAGAAAGTGGTTATAACCGGTTTTGACCGGCAGGAACTGGCAACAACTGGCATAAACTCATTTCATGACATAATCTGAGACTTTTTTAGTAGCATTAAATTGCTTATATAACTTTTATTCAGGATCTATAACAAATAAAATATTATGAATAGTTTTAATTAAAAAATAAATAAATTTGTATTAGAATTGCATAGTTTTGAATCTGTCACGAAGAATCAGCCGTATTGTTTGCATATAACTGAAAATTATAAAAATGATATTAAGGGCATAGCAGTTAAAATTGTAAATAAATATCATGATTTATATGAAATAAATATCAATATTATAAAATAAATGTACAAGATATTTCATAAAGTTGTTTAACTGTTATTTTTGTGCTACAATAATTTACTTATATATTTTCACAAGAATCATTTTTCTTTGTATGTAGTAGTAAATAATTTAATAATTTATTGCAGTATATTATTTATTTAAAATTACTCAAAGTGTTGTTAAAATATCATAGAATTTTTGTAAATTTCTTTTTTTAAAACTTTTAAATAGAAATTCAACTGTAAACAATAATATCACTAGTTAAACTTGTACAGCATCATATTACCATTATGAAAATTTCTGTTTTTCAAATAACAAAATTATTCTGTAATCAAAGTATATTTATATGATCCTTTTGAAACTTTTTTCTATTTTGAATAACATTCATAATCTTCATTTTAATTTTTTGACTAAATTTTTTATATGCTAAATGTATGTGTAAATTATGAATCATTGCAAGTTAAAGTTCTTATTAGTATTATTTCTTAGTTTCTACCAGTTTTTGCCGCTTACTGGCAGAAAATAGTTTCTGCCAGGCCAGTTTTAACCAGTTATAACCACTGGTTTTAACCACCCCGGCAGAAACTTGCCAGCCCTGTCTAAAACCCATGTAACTAAAACACATGTTATAGATAAAATTTTAATATAGTTACTGTAATTTTAGTCGATTCGTTTGTAATGCTACAGACTTCTGTAGCTTTACAAAAATTAATTCTGTAGATTTACACAGGGCCTGACTAAGGCAGGGGCATGCGGGGCAATTGCCCCGGGCCCCCCGGTTTAAGGGGACCCCCAAGGACAGATAAGTTTTTCGTTAAAGCAGTGTCAAATGATAAAAAATGGTCAAAAGTGACCAAAATTCTTTTTTTTTTTTACAATTTTAAGGCTCTCTCTCCTCCTACCCACTCTGTTTCTGTACCCAATGCCTCCTTAAGGTCTCACATTTATCCCCATATTTATATAATCTATAGTTTCTTGAAGTTGTCTTTCTTTTGCTTTTATGTATATAGATGTGAATAGTACTTGGTACGAAATTTTTGTACACATACAATAGTTATGAATTTCAGTTTTAGTCACGTGAGTACAATTTACGAACAATTTTAAGATAGAAGGGGGCCCCCCTAAAAGTGTTTGCCCCAGGGCCCCCACTGTTTAAATCGGGCCCTGGATTTACACCTTTCCTTGTAAGGTGCACAGGTAAAATATTGGTAAGCCTACAGATTTCGGCAACTTTTTATCAGTAAAATTACAGATTTTTTTTTTTTTTTTTTTTAATCCGTCACAGAGTCCGTACACAAAAACTATATGGAAGTCAGAGATTTTAAGTTTTGTACCCTTACAGCTGAATACCTCGTGTCACACGACAAATCATAAAATATATAAAAATTCTTTTATTTTAATTAAATAATTTTTTTTCAGTGTCATTCGTTTATTTTTGCGATTTAAATCTTAACAGAATAGATATATGAGTATATATATAGTAACTATATGAAATACGTTGGTATTTCATATAGACATCATAGCTTGAAGGTAAAAGATATTGCTAGTAAACAAAAGATTCTTAGTTCACTATTGTCATTATATATAGAAAAAAGATTTTTTTTAGAAAAATTCCTTAAATCATTTTAAAAAGCCGCCAACAGAGTTATGTTTCGCCAAATAGTGAACATTTCATTATTTTTCGTTTACATTATAATAATGATATTACATCCTAATTTTTTTTAGACTTATATATATCCGCATGAATAATATCTTCAATATATTACTTTTTTTTTTAAATTTTCTTTTCAAATTTTTTTGCATATGTGCTTATGAAGCCTTCCCTGTTAAAGCCTGGACTGGTACACATAAAAAAAATATTGCATTAGCTGCAAATTTTTAAAACAAACAATAATCGTTTCAACTTATAAGCGCACATAGTTTAAAAGGAACTTCAAATTCATCATGCTTGATCAAGTTACAACTCTTTAATTTTGTTTTTTTATAATAAAAAAAAAAGAAAGAAAAATATTATCCACTTTTATGTGATTGATTATTTGGTTAAATTATTCGGTAATTTTATTTGACTTTAATTACTTTAAGAAAAAAGATCGCTTCTCCGTAGAGAATTACACACTGCAGAAGAAAAAAAATTTCAAAGGTAAAAAAAAAATGTTTTTACGAAGCTGTGACCTTCTGTGAAATCTAGCAAAGTAAAACCAAAGTCGTCGGCTATTAATCAAATAATAGATTCCAAAAAAGAAAAGAGGCGAAAAAAAAAAAGTCCTTCGCTCCACCGTTGCCATTCACGGTACACTAACTTAGCCGAGTAAAATTACCGGTAAAGGAGTCGTTCATTACTTAAAGCGAGACATACTAAAAAGAAACTCTATGTGGACGGAGATTTCCTGAAATTTTTCATCGTATGCACCACTTATTTTCTATTTTCATTCTTTACCCCCATATATATGTAAATCCAGGCAATTTTTTTAATGCGTATTTTCGTGAAAAAGTGATCTTTTGGGGTTTTTTCCATCCATTTCCGTTGAATTTCTGAAATGTTTGTTTTATTTCTGAGTGAATGTGTCTCTCGTAATGAAGACCAAATAGATTTAATTCTATACTAACCGAAGTTAAACAGTATGTAATTGATAGTTAAGAAAGAAATAAAATAAATAGAAGCTACCAAAAATATTATAGGATAATAATAAAAAAACCTATCCCCAGAAAATTATAACATTGATTGGGAACCTTTAAAAAGGAGATAGGTAAAAAAAAAAAAAAAAAATCTGTATATATCCATGACGCACCAAAATATACATACATACATATATATACTGCCTGACCTGCCCAGCGTTTCTCAGGCTCATGATAATAACCTTAAATAGATCTCAGATTTGTGTGATTTTGTATCTTTAACCCGATTTTTTATGAAGTTATCTTTTTAAACGAAACAATATGGATTTTTAATGATAAACATTTGTAAGAAGACATCTTGTTTTTTCACATAAAATCATTTCATAGTTAAGGGAAAAAAGTTCTTGTTGCCCGAATTCTTTGAAATTTTTATCGGTTGTAAATATAACGGTTTTGCAGCTCATGCAAAAATTGTATGTGCCGATTTTTTTTTCCTTCCATTATTGTTGAATTTCTCAAAATGTTTGTTTTATTTTTGAGTGAATGTGTCTTTCCTAGGAAAGACCAAACAGATTTAATTCTATACTAACCGAAGTTAAACAGTATGTGATTGATAGTTTAAAAAAAAAAAAAAAAAGAAATAAAATAATAAAAAAGCTACTAAACATATTATAAGATAATTTAAAAAATATTCCAAGAAATTATAACATTAATTGAGAATCTTCAAAAGGGAGAGAGATAAAAAAAAAAAAAGTTCTGTATATGTCCAAGACGCACCAAAAAAATATATATACACTGCCTGACCCGTCCGGCGTTGCTCGATTTTATCTTTTCAAATGAAAAAATATTGATTTTTAATGATAAACATTTGTAAGAAGATACCTTGTTTTTTCATGTAAAATCATTTCTTAGTTAAGAAAAAAGAAAAAAAAAAAAAAAAAAAAAAGGCAGTTCTTGTTGCCCGAATTCTTTGAAATTTTTATCGATTGTAAATATAACGCTTTTGCAGCTCATGTAAAAATTGTGTGAAAAACTAAATTTTCCTTTGGGTCTTTTTTTTTTTTTTTTTTTTTTTCCCCTATCGATTTTCGTTGAATTTCTGAATGTCTTTCAAAGGAAAAACCAAGTAGATTTAATTGCACATTAACCGAAGTTAAATAGAATGTAATAAACTGTATTCATTTTTTATGAAGATAGCATGTATGTTCTTACAAAAATTAAGATTTTTATAAAAACAGTCCAAATTTTGCCAAGTTTTTTGCTTATAATTTGCAAAGTTCTTAATAAAAAAATGTTTTTTTTTTTCATCCAGAAAATATGACAAATAATATTATGCACAAGACTCTGTAATCTGAATTAAATATATATATAAACTATCTGAAAAATGAGCAGGTTTACTAAATAATGTTTTACTGTGCATGCTTGAGCACAACCAATCTGTAATATGCATATTGTGCTTGCTAAATTTGTAGAGCAAAGTTTGTAAAGGTCTCAAAAATACAGCTGGAAAATTCTGAAAATTATCGTCGATAGAATAAGCTCAAAATTCATTATTTCCTAAAAGAAGCAAAAAGATAAGGTGCTGCATCCAAATATAGTAGTACGAACAATATTGTGTATGTTATATTGACACTAATCATTAGATTATGGATTTCGGGAAAAAATCTTAGCGGAAATACATGACTATTTTGTATACACATGTGGAGTTTTGGAATAATCCCTCATGTATTTTTCTAGATAATTAACAAAAAGTCTAAAATCGTAAGTATCCGGTCATAAATGGCCATATAGTGTATATTCCAAATTCAAAGCTCTGTGTCAACAGGAAGTGGGTATAAACTAAATAACAAGATTTGACTACCACACGTAAACATTCAGACAGACAGACTTAGTTAAAAGAAAGCCTGTACAACAAAAAGCAGAATTTTTAACCAAAGAAAACAGCAGATCGAAACGTCCAATTGGCGATTATGGCTAAGAATCAGAATAACTCAGGTGAATCACACGGGGCATCAAGCATATTTCCTGTTAAACGATAAAACCGTACTAGATGCTAAGTGCAATGGAACACTGAATTCGATAATGGCTATCTGTGGAAAAAATCTCGACTAAAACAAAAACTTAACAAAATTCAAAATAAAAGATTTTAATTGGGAAAAAAAAAATAAATGAATGAATAAACTAGTCGTTGGAAAACCACCATAATACTTACTAATCATGGATATGCGTACTGTAAAATATGAAAATAAAATATGTGTAAACTATTTATAAAATGCATCGCCATTTCAAAATAAAATTTAAACGTATATTTAAATATTTTTACACACGTAATTGAATTTCTTAAACCAATTCCGACAAATTATATAAAACACCAAACTACTCAAGTAGTTCCAAACTGCGTAAATGAAGATTTTTATTACTTAAATAATAATAATAATATCAACTAACGATTTACTGCGTCGAATTAAGCGTTTTATGTCCAATTAAAATACATCATTCAATTACAATTTCAATGAAATACAGGGTCTAAAAAAAATCGAAGAAAGTGGAAAATAGGATTGAAAATATCTCGACAACTAATTATCCGATTGATTCGTTCTTTATGCGAAATTTGTGTTATTTTATTGTCTTTTACATACACTCCTTAAAATAATTTTAAAAAATCGAAAATTTTTGTATACCTTTCATCAGAACGAATATTTCAAAAGCCCGAAAAAAAAATAGTTCCGGATAATCGAGGTTACTGATATTAAATAGGCTTCTTTCCATTATTATATACTAAGTACACACCGAATTTTAAATCTCTATCTTAATTTGTTCAGAAAATAAAACGTTTACAGACAGATAAACGACATTTTTATTTATTTATTTATTACGAAAACGTATCAGACTAGCAGATACTCTTGTAAAGAAATTATTTATTTAATTTAATTTATTTATTTATTTTTGTAAAAGCAGAAATTATTTTTAGAAAATGCTGTCAAAATGACTCTTTTGTATCACCTTTCCTGACGCAATAACGTAGGAAAGGAAAATAACTGCCATCATGCACTGTAAAAAAAAAATTCAAGAGGTTACTAAAAATTTTTTAGTAAATTTGTATTCCACAGAATTTTTTAGTAACCATTACAAACTTTTTTTTGCAAGCGAAAGAAGCATTTCTTTTGGAAACTGAACAAAAGAATTTTTTGTATAACTAACTTAAAAAATTTTAGTATGAGCCACCAAGCATATTTTAGTAATAGCTCCAAAATTATTTTTTATAACCATTACGCGGGCTCGAAGGGCAGGAGCTTCCTTCGAGCAGCATCCAGACTTCTGGAGCGGAAGATTTTCGGCAAAACCGCAATATATGGCAGCACCAAACATTGCTACCGCTCCGTCAGGATATTCATAATCCCTTTATTAACGAGTACTTACACTGCATATATTCGGAGAGTATTTGGCAGTGGCCAGTATCGAACCCGGGAGCTTTTAGCCTGGAGTCCGTTACTATAACCACTATGCTATCAAGGCCACACCAACTGAGTTTTAGTAATAGCTATTAAAAATATAAAATTATTAACGCTATTCGTTGCTAACTTTTTTTCTAGTAATTCTTACAGATTTTCTTGTAACCGACTAAGATTACTAAAAATTTTTTAGTAATTACAAGGATCATTAAAGTTTTTTTAGTAGATCGACACTTTTTTTTTACAGTGTGAGATATCAATCACTTATAACTCAAGATGTAATTAATTTATCGGACAGTTGGAAAAAAATGTACGATTACCAACCACTTCAAAACTTTAATAATAATGCCTGCAAGTATCATGCTTGTATATTTAAAAATGAGTTACAAGTTTCGTGTTGTTCATGGAAGAAAAACACTTTTTAAGAACCAACTTAAAAAAAAATAACTGCATAACTTTTTTTTTTTTTTTTTTTTTTTTTTTGGTAAAAAAATGTTTTTTGCAATATCCAGTGTCTAAAATGTCTGGAGTATACCTAAAGACACTATAATTCTCATTATGTACCATGAATTTGGCCAATTTGATGCCTACCTTTAATCAAAAGCAGCCCAAAGAATAGAATAACACCTATTTTGTGCATGTAAGATGACTGGAGAAGACAAAAAATTAAAATTTGTTCTTCGGAAAAAAAAATCGATTAAGTTATTAAAGACAAAGTTTAATTTCATTGTTTTCACTGAATACTTAAAAATATCAATACAAAATAAGTTTCAACACGGAAGAAACAGCTTTGTTGAAGCAACTAAATTTTAGTTAATATAACTTCAACAAAATATCTTGATTGGAAGGACCAAATTATGTTTGGACTAACCAAATAATTTTGTTAATTCAACAAATTTTGTTTAAAAGTTGGTCATTCCAACCAAGATTTTTGGTTGGGGCTATATTAATCAAAATTTAGTTGCTTCAACAAAACAGTTTTTTTTTCCGTGAAGGTGTTAAGCAGATAAAATTAATTAATTTAAGCTGATTTAGTTACAAAATGTAGCAATACAATATTTCAAAAACCTATTGTGCATACAGGGTAAACGCCATAAAATATCAAATTTTAGCTGAATATTTAAGTTTTTTTACTATTTTTCCCATTATAAGACCGATCTATAGAATTCAAATATTTTTTTTTTCATAAAAATAGAAAAAATCGTGCAATGAAGGGTTAAGTCCGTCAAACTATTTATTTCATTTTCATTTTTGACGTAGAAATCTTTCAATAAAAAAGTAATTGCACTGTAAAACATTTGTGGAAACGTTACTCCATACAATTGGTGTAAAAATGGTGGTAAATGCTGCCTCCATATTCATGGAGTAATTGGTTTCACATATGCAATGGTGTAATGTAAACATATATTACAGGTGTAACATGACAATGTTACACCGGTTTTAACAGTTAAAATACTCCATAAAATTGGAGGCAGCAATGCTGCCACCTATTTTACGGTGTAACGTTTCCACAAATGTTTCTCAGTGTGCTAAATATAAATAATTTCTCTATAAAATGATTTTTTTTAAATTTACAAATGGAATAATTGTAATAATACTCAAAGTTTTAAATACATCAATTTGATTTATTGTTATTTTCCGATACGTAGTATTGGTGCAGTGTATATTTCTCAATAATGTGCTAAGCTATAAAAGAATAATTGTGGTTTTTTTCTGTTTAGTCTTACATTTTATTAATTAAAATTATAATTACTTAAATCCTTCGGATCCGATGTTCCATACACAAATTTTATTCAGTTGATATCTTTTTTCTTTTTATTTTTTTTATTTAATCACAAAAAATGGTCAGAACCCGACTTACAACGGAACAATCAAAGTAATTAGCGTTTACTCAGCCGTCTGACTCCGGTAAAATTGGATTATTTAAAACGATGCCGCACTCTATACCTCAGGTAAATTCGAACCTGACTGCGCGATAAGGAATCAAATTTACAGATCTCTATGTGCAATAAATTTCCCTAGCCATCGCCAGCAAACAAACAAATGTCTTTCTTTTAATAAAATAAGATTCTTTTTCGATACCAGTTTTTAATAAAATTATGTTTAGCTATGAAAACACGATATTTTGCGTATACATTTCGCACTTTACTGATTCATTTACCAAAATTAACAGCGCCATATTAATTTTAGAAAATTTTAAAAGGTCTTCCTTTTTTCTAATTAAAAAAAAAAAAAAAAAAAATCAAATATGCACACATAAATTGATTTTAGATTTTTATATTATTATTAGTACTTGGGAATCAGATTGGTTGTTCTAAACCTAAATTCAAAATACAGAAAAAATGCAGTTAAAAAAATCGCATAATTCTGCAAAATTTTATTATAACTATACTAAGTCATTTAACGAAAGGAATTTTCTGGAAAATAATTAATTACTTTGATTACATTATTTCTGGATTTTAACGGACAGTTGCAGAAATAAAAGACAAAAAACTTTTAACACATGTTTAAATTAATCTCTACTTTCAGCGCACTTTTATTTTCGAAAAGAAAAAAAAAATTCCGGTGCTTGTCGCAAACATGAATAATTAAATGCAGAATAACTTCAAAAAACCGAAATAAAATAGCAAACGAAAATGTCGAATATTTCTGTAGGCTACCATAATACACCGGTATTTAATTAATTATTCTAATAGGAATATTTTTACGGTGACTGCGGATGATGTGATGAAAGCTCGTCCCGGAGGCAAACCAATATTGTTGCATCTAACTAAAAGATATACACGCATTTTACAACGAAGCAAAGTCAATCCATACGATTTGGAACGATAAAACAGAGTTGAGTTGAGTTGTATAGAAAATTTGGATGAAATAAGCAAACAAATCGAATAATCTCTTAATAAGGTAATAATTATTTTGTTATGAGCTGTAATAATTTACAGCATATATATATTTACCAGCATATAATTATTATTATATTAGGAATGTTATTTTTACGGTGATTGAAAATGGTCTAATAAACTATTGTCCCGGAGACAAAACAATATTGTTGCATCTTTGTCTTAAAAGGACGTGCATTTAAGCAAAATCAAACCATACGATTTAAAACAATAAAACAGAGTTGAGTTGAGAAAGAGTTCATATTATACTTGAATGAGGTAAACAAAGTTTGTTTATACCAAACAAACAGAACAATCTTCTAGTAACGTAATAATTATTTTGTTACGAGATGTAATAATTTACATCATATATATATATATATATATATATATATATATATATATATATATATATATATATATATATATATATATATATATATGAGTCAGTATTTATAATTATTGTTTATTAGGAGTGTTATTTTTACGGTGACTGGAGATGTTCTAATACATTATATAAGTCCCGGAGGCTAAACAGTATTGTTCTATCTTTGTTCCAAAAAGATGTAGCATGAATTATACAACGAAGCAAAATCAATCCATACGATTTAGAGCAATAAAACAGAGTTGAGTTGAGAAGTATTCATATCATATTTAGATGAGGTAAATAAACAAAACGGAAAGACTCGTAGTAAAATAGCAATTATTTTGTTGTGAGGTATAATAATTTACAGCAAACATATATGGCCCTGTATATTAGGAATGTTTTGTTCAATGTGACTAGAGACGGTCTAATAAATCATTGTTTCGAAGGCAAATCAATATTGTTGCTTCTTTGTCAAGAAAAGACGTTGTATTTTAATAATAAATAAAATGATTCCGAATGATTTAGAACAATAAAACCAAATGAAATATACAAGATTGGAAAGCAATATGATTTTATTAAAAAACTAAAACTGGCCATTTTACAAATCATGGTATTCTTTTGCCACTAATAAAATTTCAAAATCTAATTGATTCAATGAAAACGCAATTATTTAAAGTTATCCGAAACTAGGGAAATACTAGGAATAAAGAGCATAATGTAAAAATATTTAAGAAGCATACATTTTTCACTGTGTTTAACTTTAGAGACACTGTTCTTACAGACTTTTATGTTTTTTTAATCAAATTTATACTAACATACCCATTTATTTCTCTTAATATAATTTATTAGCAAATTTTATTGAATCTAACAAAAAAATAACATATTTTTATTTAATTATGTACTGTTATTTAAGAGACGACACTTTTCTTATTATGTCTAAACTTTTGAGACAGCCTGTATACATCGTATGTAACATAAGAGAACTTCAGAAACAGCGTTCTATATATTTTTATTCGCAATCAAATCAGCTCATTAAATTAATATAATTTTATTCGCGTGCGATACTTTCCTCTTTTCGGCATTTATCTTCAATCAAGAAATAAGCTCATATTTTAAAAGCCAAGCCATTTCGGAGACATTCATTCACCGATTAAATACTAAAATTCTCTTACTCTGCTTTTGAATTTAAAAAAAGTGCACGATGATTTTCCGCCCGCCAAGTCGATGCGACTCCATATTTGGTCACAAACTTCATCTTGCATAAATGTCTGAATTGGAGATGTCGCATCAGGACCGTAGCTAAGGGGGCGCTATGGGCGGCTCAGCCCCCCCTAAAATATTTTGAGCCTCCTCCCCCTGGAAAAAGTTCCAAGGTCACTAAATGTTCCGAAAATTCAAATGAAATTCTGTTCAAAAATCTAATTTAATTTTGAGACCCTTTCACAGTTTTGCAGAGTTACTAAATTGTATCTAAAATACATACTTCAACACTCCCTCATCCTATTGCTACATATGAAGCTAACAGGATGTTTAATTTTGCACCAGTTATACATTCAAAATTTTCCATCATCATATACTTTTCTTAGCATAAAATGAAGTTATTACAACAGTTTAACGAGAAATATAGTAGCTACAATGTGAATATGCACTAATTTATCTTTCTGCATTAGAGAGAGAACAAAAAAAATATGAGCCCCCCCCCTATATTCACCTGAGCCCCCCCCCCCCTCTATCGTATACTTCTAGCTACGGCCCTATGTCGCATTGGATTTATTTTGTTTTATTTTTAACAAAACACTTACCAACGTAGTTGAAAAGTATTTATGGTTTCAATTTGTCTGTCGTCATTCTCTGTGTTGAATTCAAGGGGTGGTACGGGAGGGACATTCCACCCTGGAACACTGAAATGCCCCACGCGGAAGATTTGAGGATTTTTGTTGTTAATGATAAAAAAATTGGAATCGTCCTGGAACTCCATAATGCCCCCCCTCCCCCCTGCCGCGCTCGGAGCCACAGAAATCTCTGTCGAAGAAGAATATCTGAATTCAACATTGGTCTGTCTGCCTGCAGACTGTCCGTGCTCTAACTGGCGTAAATATAGTTTGATTGTCATAGAATTTATACATGTCATCTGGTATGAATATGTCATGTGCGGTGTCAAGAGTGTAGCTCTTGACACGTATTACAACATATAAATGTAAATACAGTAGACTCCCTCAAATCCGCACAGCTTGGGATCAGAGGTTGTGCGGGTTTTAGAATTTTGCGGATTTCTGGTCATTACTTTGTTTACATTTTTTAAACAGTAATTTGAATATAATTAATGATGAAATCAAAAGTATAATGAATGTTTATAATACACTAAGATAATAAAATAAGTAATAAACAAAAATAATAAAAATTTAGATAATTTATAAAATTATTAAAATAGTAAAAGCAAAGCTCAAGTTAATAATCAATAATGTACAATTGTATATTCAGTATAAAGATAAAATATGTTTTTCCTAAATTATTCAATAGAACTTGCCTCATAAAGGTACATTACTAAAACATTCACCTCAGGATCATAAAATAACGAAGCTTTATTTCAGGTTTAGCCAAACTTAATAACTAAAAAAGCTTGATTAATACATGAATATATTTGGCAGGATTGTGATTACCAATAATATCAACAATATCATTAATTTTTTTAGAAATAAATTATTCTTTCTTCATGAAAAAACACGAATTTAATTACCTTAACAAAAATTACAAATAAAAAAAATGTATGGAATTGATATAAAACTAAAAAACTTAAATTTTGCACCTACATTTATACTGAATGTTTCATCGTTTACAGCCATAAATTATGTGCGGATTTTAGAGAGTTGCGGATTTTAGGAATGCAGATTTGAGGGAGTCTACTATGGATCATATAGAGGGTTACGCAAAAAATAGTTTTTTGACAAATGATGTTATTATCGAAATTAAATTTCCAAATGCAATATGCGTTTTCTAAATTGTTTATTTTGACATCTACTTTCATTTTAACCGTTTCTCCCCGATTTGCCCGTACGTCATACGGGCAGCGTGTTTTTGCCAATTATGATTTGCTCATACCACGTACGGGCTTCCATATTCCAACCATGATTTATTACTCTCACCAGTAAATTTTTATAGTAAATTTTGCAGTATTTAATCCATGCATTTTTCCGGTTCAATTGGGCAAAAATTTCTGTTTTGAAAAAAACCGGTGATAAAAGATTAAAAATTCTGTAAAAGACTTGCAAAAAAAAATAGGCATTATTTGAAAGTTTTTTCGAAAAATATTGATCAGTTAAGTGTATAAAATGTAAAATTTTATCACATGGATGTACGATTTGCATCGTAACACTTATCAAAGAGTCGGATTTTTTGGGATAATAGAAAAAAACTAGTCGTTGGAGGCCACCGTAATACTTACCCATCATTTATATGCATATGAAAATAAAACATGTGAAAGCTATTTCTACAATGTATTTCAATTCCAAAACTAAATTTAAATGTTGTTAAGACACATAGTAATACACTATTAATGAATTGCTGATGCACCAATTTCAACAAATTATATGAAACGCCAAACTACTCAAGAAGTACCAAACTACGTGAAAGAAACATCCTTATAACTCCAAAAATAATAATCATATTGACTAACAGTTTGCTGCGTCGGATTAAGCGTTTCATTTTCAATTAAAATATACCTCTGAATTGAAATTTGAATGAAATACAGGATCATGAAAAATCGAAGAATGTGGAAAACAGGATTACAAATATCTCGACAACTAATAATCCGATCGACTTCGTTCTATATGCAAAATGTATGTTACTTTATTGCCTTTTACGTCCATTCCTTAGAACAAAAACATTCGAAAATTTTTATATACCTTTCATCAGAACGAATTTTTCGAGAGTACGAAAAAAATAGTTCCGGATAATCGAGGTTGCTGATATTAAATAGGCTTCGTCCCATTCTTACATACTAATTACATACAAAATTTCAAGTCTCTATCTCAATTTGTTCGGGAGATAGAGCGTTTACAGACAGACAGACAGACAGACGGACGGCAAATTTTTTTTTCTAAAAATATGTTTTTCGGAATCTCCACTATCTAAAACGTGTAAATCCGTCGAAAATTTTTTTTTCGATTTTCAAAACGATTGCAACCTTATACTACGTATGATGGGTAAGTAAAAATTGGACTCATAAGTAATTTAAAATTCTAAAATCTTTTTAAAATTTTTAACAAACTGTTGTACTCGTATCGGAATGTGGTTAACACCATAAGACTTTTCAAAATGCGGAATTTCTCATGGCAAAAGAGAAAAAAAGAGTTCAAAGAGTCGTGTGGTTTGAGCCATTAACACTTGGCAAATGGCCTGGATTTTTGTATCAAAAAATAGTTCAACAAAAGTTTGAACCGCGCGTGCTTTCCTTCGCCACAATAAAAAAACATGCACCCTGACAAGTCATGCGATGCAAAATGCGCTTCGATAAGACATCATATTAATTTATTATTAATATTTAAAATGTAAATGGACATATAAGCAGTAGCGTAGCTATGTTTTTTGGCGCCCGGGGCCAGCAAGAAATTTTGCACCCCACCCCAATGTAGATATATAACAATTTCTCTCAATTTGGCGCCCCTAGGCCTCAGCGCCCGGGGCGGACGCCCCCCTTGTCCCCCCTTAGCTACGCCACTGCATATAAAGAGCTCTGCATATTTCTTTATAAAAGATAATACTTATAAAATAAATACGGTAAATTGCCTTCTTTCTTAATTACATTAAAATATAGCATTAATTTTTTGTCTACGTTGATTTTTGTGCCTGTTTGGAATTTATGTGCTTCGGATACATGCTAAACGGCGTGGAATTCAGCCATTTTTCTCCGAGAGGGACTTTTGTAGCTCCGGGGGGGCTATTATAGAGTTCCGGGGGGGGGGGGGAATTGCCCTTTTTGACCATTGAAAACTCAAAATCTCCAATTTTACGGGGGAGGGACATTTTACTGCTCCGGGGGGGGGGATGTCCACCCCGTGCCACCCAATGAATTCAACACTAATGCTGAATGTTTTTATACCAAACATTTATTTTAAAATAGGGGTTGTGCTCGCTACACTAGAATTTGCATTTGAAGGCCATCGACAGAAATCTTCTTACGTGTCGGGTTGTACTCGGTCCGAATCCGAAATTTTTGCTTAATCCCTTCGCAACGAGAGCATTTTACGAAATTTTTAATGTTTTATCACCGGTTTTTAAAAAAAACAGAAATTTGTGCCTTATCAAATCGGGAAAATATTTCGATTAAAGAAGACAAATTTTACAGAAAATTTTTACTGGTGGGGATAAACAAAGATACTTAAGGGAGACCCGAACCCCATTTTCGGCAAAAAATCATCAAAAGTTCATTTTTTTTTTCTTTTCTCAGAAAACGATAAAATACATATTTGCGAATATCCATGCAAAATTTCAGAACTCGGGGGACACTTGGAACAGGTAGAAAATGAGCTTTTTTAATTGTACTCACTATAGAGTTTAAAGGACTAGCGGCCACGTAAAACGTGTTTTCCTGAAAATGACTTTTTTCATATTTTGCCTAAGTTCAAAGTACTAAGGCTCAGGGGTAAAATGATTTAGAAACAAAGTGTTTATGTTTTTAGAATCTTAAAAAATTTTGCAACAAAAGTAAGGAGAGATATTTTTTTTTAACTATTTATGAAAATTTTACATAAATTGGTAAACATGAAAATTATAACAAATTTAAGTAAATTTACCATGCGTATTTTTTTTTTTTTTTAAGCCGATTTTAGAAATTTTAGTAATACCAAAATATTGAAAATTGAATGAGGAGTAGCAATTTTAAAAAGTGTATTTTTCGACAAAAAAAAAAAAAAAAAAAAAAAAAAAAAAATCATAAAAATTCCCATAAAAAATATACTTTTTAATAAAAAGTGAATTTTTTTGCTAATTATTCCTTACAAGAAGATTTTTAAATAGTACACCAAAATTCATTACTTTAAAATCAATAATAAAAATTTGGGGGTTTTTCTTACGGGTCTCCCTTAAGCCTTTTTGCGGCACATATACATGTCGGTGTCGCTCGTCCCCAAGGGGTTAAAGTCAACGCGGAATTCGACCCAAAGTGGACAAAAAATTATAAACCTGAAATCCGACATACTTCAAAACCGAACGGGATCCGAACTCAAAGTATGAACAATTACAGAAACAATAGTCTATAATTTTAGCCCTAAAATCAATTTTATCTTTTTGTATGAAAATTTTCAAAAAATGGGAAATGTTGGTATTCAAACATGTAGTTTTTTCATTAAAGAAGCATTCCAAATTTTCTTTTGAAATGTTAGGCCAATCCGAATCCAACCCCCCAAAATAATCAAAATTCAATTAAATCTGATCTGAAACTTTTAAAGTTACCCGACTCACACACATAAGAAAAAAATAAAAATAAATAAATAAATAAATAAAAATAAATAAATAAATAAATAAAAATAAGATAAATAAAATAAAATAAAATAAATAAAATAAAATAAATAAATAACCACCTGAAACACAAATCGGGTCGAATTCAGATTCATAAAGTCAGGTAACGAGCCGCCGGTTTCACGAAATTTGTGTGAAATAATCAATAAATGGCCTCTTAGGTGATTTATAGCAAAAGTGAGATCTTAACTTTGTTTTACAAAAAATATAAAATATTTTATGCACACATACAAAATAAAACAAAATTCTGCTCCATATACCATTATGTGTAGCTTCAAGAATATTCTCTTTACGTTTTTATATTCACAATCTGCACTTGAAGTTATTCGTAGGACTTGTGATTTTATAAAGTTTTACGAAGTCCTTAGAAATTTCTTAAAATAGTGTCGTAATTCGCACGATATTTGTCCCAATTCTTACTTTTATGATATAATTGAAGACTAAAGGTTAAATTCTTAGATGGAGTTAAATTATAATAAAATAAAACAAAAAGCTATAATGGCTTTATATACTATTCATAAAACATCTTTAATAGTATGAATAAAAAAAAAATTCTTTCTTTCTTTTTTAATAAATATGAACAAAAAAAAAAAAAATAAATAAATAAAGCTCAAAATGGCAACTCGCACGCAATGACATTTTCTCTAAAAAAGGGTAAAGAAAAAGCCGTTTATATTTTTAAAGGCAGTCAGTCATTTCCTCAATTAACGAAAAATCATCAATTTTCTGTATACAGGGATGACAAAAGATTTACAGATTACAATTAATTAAGCTATCGCAACGAAGCACTTGAAGATTTCAAAAATTATTATGTAGATTGAATGATCTTTAATCTCAGAAAAATTTACTGGTAGAATTACATGTGTACTGATTGTGATGATAATGGCTTAGAACTATTCAACTTATCGGTAAATAATTCTGACCGGTCAAATCGTATTCTTTATAACAACAACATGTGCAAACTTCCAGCAATCAAAAATAATAGTACTTTTCTCTCTATTTAATCGGAGAATGAAATCGGAAACAAGTATTCTTTTTTCCTTGTGAAAACCTGCTGAATGCACACGATGCACGCATTCAGAATATAGCTTTATTTGCATAAATAAATAGGCATATACATACATCGAGAAAAATCTGACATTAAAGCCAAAATTATATTTAAAAAAATAATAATAATAATAATAATAATAATAATAATATAGAAATTTGATAAGAAAGTTTACATACATAATGAGGCAGGGTGTTTTGCACGCTAGAGAAATTATATAATGAGCTCTACACTCTACACTTGTAAACATTTTTTTTTTTTTTTTTTTTTTTTTTTTTTTTTTGTATTTAAATTGTATACAGAGTTTCCCCTAGAGGGTTTCAGGGGTGCGCTGCGCCCCTCTTGCCCCTCATCCAAAAACTAGCGCCCCTCTTGTCACTCATTCAAAAAAATAGCGCCCTTCTTGCCACTCATTCAAAAAAATAGCGCCCTTCTTGCCCCACTTTTAAAAAACGCAGACCCTCAGCGATGATCCGAACGCGCGTTAGCGCGTAAATTACACAGAAAATCTACGACGGAACGCAAGAAATAGCTCTTATGCGCCCCGTGAGATGAGTAATTTCGTCAAAAAATCGCTAAAAAACCGGCAAATTTCATTAAAAATCGGGAAATATCTACTGATTTCCGGCAAGATTGGCGAAAAAATGGCTAATTTCGTCACAAAATCCCCAAAAACGACAGATTTCCTCAAAAGATCGTATAAAAACGACAATTTTTTTTTTACAAAAATCGCAATAAAACGAAAAATTTTGCAAACGATTCGCGAAAAACGGCAACTTTCATTAAAAAATCGCGATAAAACGGTAGATTTCATCAAAAGATTTGCGAAAACAACGACAAATTTCGCCCAAAAATCGCAATAAAACGTAAAATTCGGTGAAAAGTTCCATTTTTTGCGATCTTTTCACGATATTTGCCATTTTTCGCGATTTTTTGCAAAATAATCCGTTATTTGCGATCGTTTAACAAAATATGCCATTTTTGGCGATATTTTAATAAAATTTGCCGTTTTTTCACGAGATTTGTCGTTTTTCGCGATTTTTTAGCAAAATGTGCCGTTGTTTGCGATCTTTTAACAAAATCTGCTGTTTTTTGCGATCGTTTAACAAAATTAAGCGTTTTTCCGCGATCTTTTAACTATATTTGCCTTTTTTCGCAATTTTTTAACAAAATTTACAATTTTTTTCAATTTTTTAACAATTTACAATTTTTTTTTCTTTTTTTTTTCAATTTTTTGATAAAATTTCTGTTTTTCCACGACTTTTTGAACCGCTAGATTCTAAATTCAACTCTATAAAAGTGCCCTTAAAAATAAAAAAGTGCCCTAAAGAATGTAAAAAGTGCCCTTTTCAGAACAGTAGCGCAATGCCCCTTTTTAACCCTGGTGCTTTTTCAGTTGTTTTTATACAAGAAAATACTACAAAATTCACAGGAAATTATCTTATTTTAATTCGCTAAATTTTGAGGAGTGCACAAGAAATCAGATTTTGGGGTTACACTCAGCCCCATCTCACCACTTACGGAAAAAAATCACCTTACCACTTAAGGATAAAGTATAAAGAGTTTAATAAGTTAATCTGTAGAGCGCGGCACATAATTAGAAAATCGCTTATATTTCTATACCTCCAAACAGATAGTCTGCACGCTTAGCTGATTTTTTTCAATTTTTTCACTTATACTCCTTCGTTTCTGGGTTCTTTATACCTCCTATTCAATAAAATGATAGTAATGCAAATACTTATTCATTGGTTTTTTCCAAACAAATTGACCTTGTAAATGACAGAAAAAATATCTTTTCTGAAATTGATCCTTTAGGCGCTTAGTAATTTAGGTTCAAAAATAGGGATCTAAAACTACAAACACCCTTAAAACATCCATTTAATATCCATTAACCTAAATGAACGCAATCACGATTTTAAGAGCAAATCCTCAAAAAATTTTATTGAAAAAGATTTAAGTTAAGAAAGTTTATCATTTTCTTGGTCACACTGTCTTTTGGACATTTTTAGGCCTTTTGCAAACTCATATAAAATAACATTTATTTTAGGACGGATTCAGCTTAGATGCAACCATTTATTAGTTTGCTTACAACGCAAAAAACATTCAGCTATTAAGAAGTGATGTACAAATGTAAAAAAAAAAAAAATCAGGCATTAGTTTTATAAGTAAAAATACAGAGGTCCCCAAATAGGAACCCAGAGATCGAAGAAGGTATAACATACCACCTCAATGGAAAAAAAATAAAATGAATAAATATAATCCTCAGTTCAAAGTCTGGTTTATCTATTTTATTTCATTTATTTATTTTTACTGTGTATTTCAATCATCCAGTTCAAACTGGAAAAAGCAGTCTTGGATAGCCAGCAGTGTGGCGAGTGCACCCTTTTTTCTTCTCCGCAGTGCTCGCGAGATACAACGTGAAGTGCTATTTCCGGTCACTGCACACGCATGCCACACACGATATTCGTGCATCGAAGCTCCCGTTGCCAGAGCAACTTCAGCATTTCTTTTTCATTTTAAACGTGTCCAAACCAATAATCCGTGTGCCTACGCTTCAAACGTGCTGTATAAGCTCATGATGATTTATTTTTTTTTTTCCTGCATGAGATCAAAGTCCTGCGGAGTAATCGCCTACGGTCAGGGTCTGACTGTCGCCAGGGGTCTAGAAGGATTTGGCCGAGGGAAGAACATTTTCTGGGGGTGTTAAAATTTTTTCATATTGTTATTTAACTCTTGACTTTTGTTAGCGGTTTCACAGACCGTTGCTGTTTTTATTTTTATTGGTATTATAATTTCACAGTTTAACACTTAACTAATTACTGAGATAGAAATTGTTACATAGATACTGTGAGAGGTCTCCGAGATTGTTTGATCAAAAGATAAATAAAATACTACATTAACTCACAAAATACTGTTTCTGTACTCAGTATTATGTACAGGACTATTATAATTAAACTTTAACTGATGTTACTGGTTTCAAAGACCGCTGCTTTTTTCTATCTTCATAGTTTAACTTTTAACTAATGTTACCAGCCTCACAGATCTCTTCTTTTTTTCATCTTTTATAGTTTAACTTGCAATTTTCAGTTTAACTACAAACACTACCGAAATTGTATTCCGTTTAGAGCTTTAGTACTATCACCAGAGACTTTTAAATAAGTGAATGTTAATTATAATAGTCTTGTACAAAAAAATTTAGCACAAAAACACCATTTTATGAGTTAATCATGCCCTTTATTCATTTTTCGATTTTGATGTTTATCACCACCCCTGGAGGCATTTTCCCCTCTTCCATTTAATGCGTTTGAAATCTTTGAAAAACAATAAGAAAAGTTCGCGATTGATCATATGGCCTTTAGAAAAGAAAGCCCAGGCAATTAATTAATGGCTGTTTCCGCAATATTTGCTATAGACAGCTTAAACGCCATAAATTTACCTAAAGATCCGTTTATTTGCTTTACCCGACGAAATGTAATAAACTTTTCAACTGGCCTTTCGTTTTCGAGCACTCTGTAGTCATCAACAAAAAAAAGAGACAGAGATTAAAATCTCAACGACATTCACTTGTGACCTCTGACCTCTAGACATCCAATGAAAGTCATCAAACCTCAAAGGAAGCGGTTATTCCACAATGAAAAGTTCCAGCGTGAAGAACAGTAAATGTTTAGACCTAAAGTGACCATATATGTGGGACATCAAATGTGAACAAAACATATGGGACACCTTGAACTTTATTTTGTTCTATTGCTATTATTGTTTTTCTACTTATCATGTCTAAACATTTTACTTTAGTTCTCCTGTAATTCGACCAACATATCAACCGTGATTTTTTTTACGTCAAAAACCGTTATCGTCATCATAACTACAGCAACTGCTTCCAGCTATCCTCGCAACAGAAACTGACCAACAGCAAAAAAGTACGGTCCGGCGCGGCCCGGGTCAGCCGAATTTGTGCGACAAACAACAACAACAACAACAAAACAGTTCGACGCCAACGCGCGTTCTTCTTCTCGCACAAACCGATGATCTCATCCTCTTCGATCGATCGAAAGCTGCTCTCGCAAGGGGTTGGCAAAAGTACTAGGGGGGGAAGGCAGGGATTGAGGGTGGACGGAAGAGCGAGTGGGCAGAACGCGAGGCAAAAACTTTTTTCCTTCCTTTCTCGCGCACGACCGAAAAAAAAGAAAAAAATTCTTTTTCCTCTGAAGAGAACGAGCGAAGAGCCAAGGCAAAAAAAAATTTCGTCCAAGGGAAGAAAAAAAATGCTGCAATCGATACAGTTCTTCTTTACTTAGTTTCATTTAAGGAAAGGATCATCCTTTATTTTTAGGGCTTTTTTTCCTTAGGGCTGGAGGATAGGGACTTTCTCCCCCCCCCCCAACCTCTCTCCGCCATTTGGATATACCTGGGGTTTAATTAGATACCGAAGCGCGCCGATTATCTGAAAAGATTTCAGCTTTGTCGGGAGTAATTGGGTCTGTGCCATCCTTTGCTTTTCTATGAAAGTAGGAGGGGCCATCACTACATCCAAAATGGGACCTCGTCTGCAACCCCCCCCCCTCCCCTTGCATACTTTAAAAAAAAATGTGTAGACGGAAAAATCAAATGCATTGTTGTGGAGGTGTCAGTTCGTAAACGACTTTTTTTAGGGTCCGACGAAATCAAAAAGATTGCTTTTCCCCCCAACATCTCTTTGAAGTGTTTTTCGACGAACTTCGTTAATGTCTTTGTTGTCTTTTCTCGTTTTCTTCTTGGCACTTTGGTATGTTTTTCGTTCAAGAATGACATAGAGTCGCTGATATTATAATGCGTTAAGCGGCTAAAAGAATGATTTTCACGACCTCCATAAGGTTATTTAAGAGAAGTATGTTTTCTGAGTGTATATCATCAGTATTAAGTACTAAAGGTCACTTCAAATATACTGAAATGCTCTTACAAGCAGAAAAAAAAACTGCTTAAAGATGAATGATTTTTCATAAAATCGAAAGTTTTACTAGATTTGTCTGAAGGCTTATTCACAAATCCAAAGGGACTACTTTATGTAACATTCGCGGAAGTACCGAGGAAAAAATCAAATGTTTTGTTGTGCAGCTCGGAAACGACTTTTCTATCGAAATCAAAACGATTGTCTTCCCCGAAACATCGCATTGAAGTATTTTTTGACAAACTTCGTTATTTTCTTTGATGTTTTTTGACATCCCCCCCCCCCCAGAATTTTGGTGCATTTTTTGTTTGCGAACGACACAGGTTTTCAATGAGCTAAACGACTGAGCATTAGTTTCACGACCTACATAATTTTTTGTGTAAAAATTGCGGTTGTTTGTAATGGGTACGATCAATACTAAAGGCCAATCGCCATTTCATTTGAATGTCTTTTGATATAGAGGGAAATTGCCTGTTGAGAGGGATATGATGGATAAATTAGTACAGACATGTCTTAGCTTTCTGATATAATAATTCCTAAAAAAAAGTGTTAATGAACTTATGGAACGTCCTGTAGACGAATCCGAACAGCAATAACTTTAATTTAACAGGAAACCGAAAAATGAAAATTGAACTCCCTCTACCCATGATCCATTCACACTTTGCGAATTTATTATCTAATGATTAACGAAATATCTAAAGATTGCGAATCTATGCATTATGACTTGTTTGTTCAAAAGTGGTACCTTTCATCATTAAATAGCTGCAGTAGCATTGAATATCAAACCCGCGACAACCAAAATCTAACCCGAAAACGAAAAAAAAAAAAAAAATCAATCCGACGCTATGCAAGACTGCCCGTGATCAAACCAATAAGTTGCCAACCATATTTTACGAACTCCACATCTACAAAAATCAAATAAGTCAAGAAATCAAGTTAATTAAGTTAAGCTAATCTCTGTTTTTTTATTATTATTATTATTTGTTTGTCCAAGTATATAGCTTTTTCGTCCCATAGTTTCACTATCAACAAGTACATATTATATTTGAACTCAACACGCAACATCCAAAACCTAACCCAAACTCGAAAAAAGTAAAATCAATCCGATTTCATGCAAGAGTTTACTCGTGATCCACCAGTGAATTGCCAACTACACTTTGCGAATTCCTCATCTAAAAAATAAATAAACAATAAAGGGAACCTAAAGCATTATGGCTTGTTCCTCCAAGTAGAGCTTTTCATCTTTCAATAGCTTCTTCAGCAGCATCTAAAACGTTCTCCATTTTCAAACTAATCTCAGATAAGAAAATCGCACTCACAACACGTTTCAGGATGATGCAGGGAAGTATGATTTATAGGCAAGCTATCTGATACAAAGAGATGCTGGAAAAAACAACGCTTACGTTCGAACGCTTACGGGTAATGAAAAAAATGTGTATGTAATCTTCAAAGCATGAGAATAACTTTGGTAAATAATAGTCAGTGCTAAAGTAACATCACTTTCCAATTGACGAATAAATAATGAATTTCATATCAAGTTATCTGAATTAGAAGCTGGATTAGATTAGGTACTTTTTTCTTTTTTTTAAATCTGGATCCATGGTCCGGTTCCGGTTGACTCTAATTTTTTGAGATTCGGTTGGCGTTTGCATTGATTTTGGATCTCGTGAATCGTATTCGAATTAACCCGATTTTTCAAAAGAAAATTCAGAATAATTTTTCACAAGAAGAAACATACATCTGAATATGAATGAGAATATACATATTTTACGATGAGAAATTACTTGGCACAGTACAATATAAGTAAATAAGTAACAAGTTTTAAAGCACCAAACAATTTTATTTCTTGTTGCAAATTAATTTTGGTAGCCATAACCTACCATCATCAGTGCAAAATATGATTGCTCAAAAAAGAAAATTGCTGAAATGTATGTTGGAGAAGCGGGTTCAGTGATAATGTTCATTGGCCAATAAAATTACAGGAAATTTTAAGAAACAGCTCATGTAACAGAAGCAGATTCAAAGATAAAGTGTATTATCCAATATAACTACTATAAGAAATTTGAGGAAACTGACTAATTTTGTGTCTATATTATTTATTTTCTCTTGAGATTTGGGTCAACTTCGGGCGACTTCAAAAAGAAATTTTGTCAAGAATATCTTGATTACTGCAGATCTCTAATCCAAACCCGACTCGCAAGAATTAAGCCGAACTAGATGCCAAATAAAGTAAAGTCAATCCGACCCGAAGCAAGACTCTGTTCTTAAGAATTCAGCCAGTGCATTGCTGTCCACGCTTTGAGAATTCCTCATCTAAAGAAATAAATAATAAAGGGAATCTAATGCATTATGACTTGCTCGTCCAATTCATAATGCCTTTCATCTTACAATGGCTTTAGAAGCATCTATAAACGCTCTCCTTTTTCCAAAGCGATCTCAGATAAGGAAATCGCGTTCCCAGCACGTTGCAGAATGATGCGGCGAAGTATGATTTACAGGAAAAGCCATTCGATACAGAGAGATGGTAAAAAAAAAAAATAACAACGGTGGATGTTTATGGATACTGAAAAAAAAAAAAGACATGAATGAGATCATAAAAGCAGCTTTGATAAACATTATTCAGCGCGCAACCAATAACCTTTCGAAATGATGAATAAATAATTTCATTTTTAGATATCCAAATAACAGTCTGAACCTCTGAACAAAACCCAAGACAAAACTGAACAAAATAAGTCCGAACTAATACTGAGTCGAAAAACCCGATTTTATCCGAATCCGACCTGACCTGCAGTTCAGGTTAACGTAAATTGTTTTGGTTTCAAAATCAATTTAATATAAGCATATAGAATATTTAACACTATTAAGAATACCAAAGTATATAGAATATTTTACAGTTAAACCAAATCTTGACCTGTGGTATGTTAACTGTTTCGGATTCGAATTCAATTTAAAATAAGTATATAGAATATTTTGCAGCATTAAAAAAAAAAAAAAAAAGAAAAAAAACATGCGTTTTAATATAAATAAAAATGCACACACATACAGCTAAAAATATTATTAAAATTGGTGAACATTTACGAAAGTTATGCGTAAATAGGACCAAAAATTTCATACATACAGGTCGAACTGATAATTCCCTCCTTTTTTCAGTCCATTAAAAAGAAGTTAAAAATATTAATTTCCCAGAGAAATAATTTACGTATACGCATTCTACGCCCATAAGTTTAAGGTGAATTAGTCAGACCAAATTGAGTTCATAATAGTACCCTTTCTTCGATTCAGCATAAATAAATAAGTTTTTCCTATTTTGGAGGGAAATTTTTAGAGCTTCAAGATTAATACTCTAACTCTGAAAAATTGACACAACATTTGTAATTTAAAAAATGCATACGTTTTTAATTATATATAATGTACACACAAAAGTAAAAGAAAAATTATATGCTTATTTGTCTTTCTTGCAATATAACCGTTTGAAAAAAGCATAAGAGAAACTAAATTTTTATTTCAAAGTATCTCAAAATAATCATTTTTTTATATTACAAATATATCTTCAGGGAATTGATATTTTTAATTTCTTTTTTCAGTGTTCTCGGCTTAAAGAATATCTCTCTCTTTTTTTTTTTTTTTTTTTTTCTCTTAAATGTGAAGTATTTCTAAAATCTATGCTTAAGTTTTTATATGAAGTGCTAAAATTTTACTTCCAGTTCATCAATTTTTAAAACATATAATATTAAATTGAGCATATATTCTAGAAATATTTTGACAAAAAAAAAAAAAAAAAAAAAAAAAAATATTAATGTCTAAATATTTTAAATATAAGAATGCATCAAACAACATAGACTTAAAATTATCGAGAGGATAATTCGAAAGTTGAATGGCTATCAGCCTTAACCTAATACCCCCAAAAAAATCGAATAAACCCGAATGCAGGTCTACAATTCTGATCCACCAGTGAGTTGCCACTCACACTTTGCGAATATCTAAAGAAACAAATAACAAAGCGAATATCTGCATTATGACTTGTTCCGTCCAAGTAGTTACCTTTCATCATTTCAATAGCATGAAACAGCAGCGTTTCTAAAACGTTCTCCTTTTTCAAAGCGATCTCAGATAAGAAAATCGCACTCACGGCACGTTGCAGATGATGCGGGGAAGGATGATTTACAGGCAAAGGCTATACCATATAAAGAAACGGCAGAAAAAAAAAAAAAAAGATGACGGCGAATGTTTACGGATATTGAAAGGAAAAAAAATATAATCTTCAAAACATAAAAGCAGTTTTGATAAACATTATCCAGTGCGCAATCGATATGCTTCTCAGGTAATAAATAAACAATGGATTTCATTCCAAATACCTTTAAAAAGTTTTTTTTTTTTTTTTTTTTTTGGGTAGTGGTGGAGTATAATATAAGATCATATGTGGCAGATAGTTTTTAAAAAAATTAATTAGTTTCAGAAAAAAAACTGAAAAATGGGAAAATTCTAAAAAATTGCCATTTCTCTAAAAGAAAAAAAAAGAGTCTACGATAAGTCTTGAGCATAATCCAGTGAATATGGATTCCAAATTTCACAAAAATCTGTCCAGTAATTTTCGAGAAAATGGGTATTAAAGTCCACAAATTTCTCATAGGATTTACATCCAGTTTTGTCTTATTTAGCTCATTAAAGCCTATCGGTATCATGTGTTACCAAAAAAAGTTTCAACCATTTTTATTATTTTATTAATATTGGTTTTTTTTAAACGAAAATATTATCTTTATTTGATGACTTAAAATTCATGATAAAATAAGCCAAAACTTCCCATTTAAGAAAAAAAAAACTAATGTAAAATGCAAGTTTTGCATTTTAAAGAAAAAGATAATTTCAGTTTTAAGGGGTTAATATTAACGAAGGAAATTGAGGAATATCAGAATTAATTTATAACCGAAAATGTTCAATAGATCCGACCCGATGCATGTTTATAATCTTGATCCACCTGTGAGTTGCCACCCACATTTTGCGAATATCTAAAGAAACAAGTAATAAAGCGAATGTCTGCATTTTATGACTTGTTTTGTCCAAGTAGTTTACCTTTCATCATTTCAAAAGCATGAAGCAGCAGCATCTAAAACGTTCTCGTTTTTCAAAGCGATCTCTGATAAGGAAATCGCACTCACGGCACGTTGCAAGATGATGCGAACTCCGCACAATGTTGCAAGATGATGCGGGGGAAGTATGATTTATAGGCAAAGCCTGTCCGATATACAAAGAAACGGCAGAAAAAAAATAATACCGACAACGGCGAATGTTTACAGATATTGAAAAAGAAAAAAAAAACATAATCTTTAAAGCATAAAACATACACAGAGTTTTTTATTGATTTATATTTATTATGTCTTGCTTTATGCAAATTATCAGTTTCATTTTTTTTTTCTCAAGTAATTTTTGAATTATCTTTAAAAAACGTCAAAATGATGGCTTAAGAGACCGTTTATGATGTGCAGAAAAGCATAATTTTTTATATTTTAATATTTTTATTGAAATATTTGGGTTGATAACAGTCGAAATATAACATGCGAATGAAATGGTCTTATTGATAAGAATTAATGCATATAAGTGTCATGGTCATTCTGTAGTAATTCAACAAACGAGTGCGGAACTTCAACTTGGATACAATCTCTAAAATGGGATCATTTTAAAATAATTAATTCCTCGATAACTAATAATACAAATTTCTTAAAAATTTGGATTTAAGCTATTAAAGGATGTAGAATTTAATTATGGTTTCAAACTTGGGTAGTGCTATTGGAAAAAAAAAATAAGTTCGTTTTGTTATTTAGATAACTCCCTAAGCAATTTTTCTGCACATCGTTTAAAAGTAGACTTTACTTTCAAACGTTTGGTATCTGTAACTTTCTTCTGCGGTAATTCATTGCAGAGTTAGCAGGGGATGTTTTTTTTTTTTTTTTTTTTTTTTTTTCTGCACAATTGTACAATTGTGGAAAATTAACAATTGTTGTGGGTAATTAAGGGGAGTTAATAGTTGTGTACTTCCCTTAATATTAATGAGGGAAATTGGGGAATATCAGCCTTAACCTAAAACCAAAAAATGTCGGATAAACCCGATACGATGCAGGTCTACAATCCTGATCCACCAGTGAGTTGCCACCGACACTTTACTAATATCTAAAGAAACAAATAATAAAGCGAATGTCTGCATTATGACTTGTCCCGTACAAGTAGTTACCTTTCATCATTTCAATAGCATAAAGCAGCAGCGTCTCCAAAACGTTCTCCTTTTTCAAAGTGATCTCAGATAAGAAAATCGCACTCACGGCACGTTGCAAGATGATGCGGGGAAGGATGATTTACAGGCGAAGCCTATCCGATATACAAAGAAACGGCGGGAAAATACGACGACAGCGAATGTTTACGGATATTGAAAAAGAAAAAAAAAACATAATCTTCAAAATATAAAACATCTATAGTTTTTTTGATAGATTTATATTTATTGTGTCTTGCTTTATGCAAATCATCAGTTTCATTTTTTTTTTCTTAAATAGTTTTTGAACTATCATTAAATAAAACCAAAATGATAGTTTAATGTACCGTTTATGATATGCAGAAAAGCATAGCTTTTTCATAGTTATAAGTTATTATTGAAATACATGGGCTGGCAATATTCATTCTGCAGTAATTTAACAAACGAGTGCAGAATTTCAATTTGGATACAACCCCTAAAATAGGATATTTTTATAATAATTGATTTCTCGGTAACTAATAATACGAATTTCAACAAAATTTGGATTTAGGCTATTGAAGGATGTAGAAAATTTAATTATGGTTTCAAACTTGGATATTGCTATTGAAAGAAATGATGTTTAAATTCGTTTTCATATTTAGATGCTCCCCTATGCAAATTTTATGTACATCATTTAAAAATAGACTTGACTTCCAATCCTGTTTGGTATGTGTAACTTTCTTCTACGGTAATTCATTGCAAAATTAGCAAGGGATATTTTTTTCCCACGACAAATTTCCTTTAATATTAACAAGGGGAATTTGGGAATATCAGCTTTAACTTGAAACCGAAAAATATCGAAAACCCGACACAATGCATGCTTACAATCTACCAGTGAGTTGCCAACCATACTTTATGAATATCTAAAGAAACAAATAACAAAGCGAATATCTGCATTATGACTTGTCCCGTACAAGTAGCTACCTTTCATCATTTGAATAGCATGAAGCAGCAGCGTCTCTAAAACGTTCTCCTTTTTCAAAGTGATCTCAGATAAGAAAATCGCACTCACGGCACGTTGGTTGCAAGATGATGCGGGGAAGTATGATTTACAGGCAAAGCCTATTCGATACAAAGAAACAGCAGAAAAAAACGACGACGGCGAATATTTACGGATATTGAAAAAGAAAAAAATGTCTAATCTTCAAAACATAAAAGCAGTATTGATAAACATTATCCAACGCGCAATCGATATCCTTTCCAAGTAATGAATAAACAATGGAGTTCAAGTTTCGAATACCTTTGGAGATGATTTTTTTTTTCTTTTCTTTGTAATATTTAAAAATTTAATTATTTATGAGTATTTTATTGTAAAATGTAGGTAAAAACTTTTTTTTTTTTTGTTCAAAATAAACATAAAAATGGAAAACAAAATGCCTCAGAAAAAGCATCAAAATTCAAATAAAGGTTCTTATTTTATTCTGTAAAATTTATTACGTAAACTCGAAACTGTTGATACGCATTGTTCAATAAATAATTAAAAACAACAACAAACTCAACTTCTGGAGATACTGATATTTATTTTAAATGCCCACATTAAATTACACCTACAAAACCAAATTTACATATAAAATACCGTGGAAAAGAATCATAGAAAACAACGTTCCTTTTAAATAAAATATCCCTGACAAAAAATAAGGTAAAGACGGAAAATAAAATAATAAAATGAAAAATATTTTAAAAAAATCAAATATATACAATCAAAGGTCATGTTTATCTACATATTTATTTCTATATTATTCTTATATCTACATTATATTGTAAGCTGTTAATAAAATTATATTTGTGCATCAAAATAAATTATGAAGCAGCCTGTTAATACATATTTTTCAATAATTAATAATTTAAAAAACAATTAACTTTTCTTTCTTTCTTTTTTTTAAAGTAATTATATTTATTTGAAATACCTGCATTATATTACCATCAAAAGAAAACCCCAACATAAAACATCAAAGAAAAAAATCACATTCTCTCCTTTAAAAAAATAAAATAAAATAAAGCTAGCAAAATGGTACAAAAGAAAAAATATTTGAAGATCGAAATTACAATATTAAAAACTTATGTTCATCGAAATACTAACATTATTAACATGTGATTTTCAAGCCTTCAATGAAATGACATTTTGGCATCAAAATGAAACATGAATAACCTAACTAAAGGATATCGTATGAAATATATAAAAAAAATCTATAAATAAAATTTTAAACAAAGAAATTTTTTCGGTAGATTTTGCTACATAAAATACATTATGAATAAATTAATACCAAATGAAATTAATAAATTTAATAGCTACGATATTAATTAATCTTATACATAAAGACAACTAAGAAATGGTTACGCGTTTACATAACCTTTTTATAGATTAATGACACAACGTTCAGTAATTAATTAGAAAACAATAAAATGATTTTTCAGAAACAATTATATTTATTTTAAATGTCTATGTTACACACCACATAAAAAGAAAAACCATCATCATACTGCAAAAAAATTACTTAAAACATCCCCTTCTTCTAAATAAAATAAAGCTGATAAAATAAAAGAAAAGAAGAATCAAAATGACATAATCAAAAACTCGTGTTCCTCTACATACTAACATTACTAACATGTGTTTTTCAAGCCTTTAATAAAATGATATTTGAGCATTAAAATAACTACCGTGGGAAAACTATAAAAAGAAATCTATAAATAACTTTTCAAAAATAAAAGTTTAGACCAAAAAAAAAATTTTTCGATAAATTTTGCGATATAAGATAGATTATAATGAAAATAATAATTAATTAAATTAATAAAGATAATAGCTATGATATTAATTATTCTTATACTTAAAGGCAACTATGAAATGATTACAAGTTTACATAACCTTTTTAATAGATTAATTACAAAATGTTTAGTGATTAAGTAAAAAACAATAAACTAACTTTTTAGAAACAATTATTTTAGAAACACGAATAAACTAACTACATGATATCGTATGAAAAATAAACTATAAATAAAATTTCAAAATTAAATTTATTGAAAATTCATCAAAAATAAAATTCATTAAAGCTACATTAATAGTTAATTTAATTAATACAGATAATAGCTACGATATTAACTACTGTTATATACTTAAGGACAATCAAAAATGGCTAAACATGGTTATAAGTTTATATAAACTTTTTATAGATTAAATGGCACATTGTTCTGTAATTAATTAAAAACAATAAACTAAATTTTAAAACGCAATTATATTTATTTTAAATGTCTATCTTACACACCACATCAAAAGAAAAATCAACATCATACTACAAAATAATCACTTAAAACATCCTCTCCTTCTAAATAAAATAAACCTACAAAATAAAATAAAATACAAATATTAGAAGATCACAATTAAATGATCAAAAATTCGTGTTCCTCAACCTACTAACATTACTAACATGCATTTTTCAATCTTTTAATAAAGTGATATTTACGCATCAAAATAAAGCATGAATAAACTAACTATACGATATCGTATGAAAAATAAAAAAGTAAAATCTATAGATAAAATTTCAAAAGAAAAAAAAACTTAAACGAAATAATTTTTTCGGTAAATTTTGCTATATAAAATACATTATAAATAAATTAATACTTAATTAAATTAATAAATATAATAGTTATGATATTAACTATTCTGATACTTAAAGGCAACTAAAAATGGCTAAAGTATTTACAAGTTATAAACTTTTTTTAAATTGATACTTAATTAAATTAATAAATATAATAGTTATGATATTAACTATTCTGATACTTAAAGGCAACTAATAATGGCTAAAGTATTTACAAGTTATAAACTTTTTTTAAATTAATACTTAATTAAATTAATAAATATAATAGTTATGATATTAACTATTCTGATACTTAAAGGCAACTAATAATGGCTAAAGTATTTACAAGTTATAAACTTTTTTTAAATTAATACTTAATTAAATTAATAAATATAATAGTTATGATATTAACTATTCTGATACTTAAAGGCAACTAATAATGGCTAAAGTATTTACAAGTTATAAACTTTTTTACAGGTTTAACCCTCTGGATCCCAAACCGCCCGAGATCGCCCAAGATATTTTGAGATATTTTAATTCGTATATCCTTATTCTCACCAGAAAATTTAAATAGCAATATTGGCTTTATTTCACAACGGACATACCGTATTTAAATAAACGGAAATTAGCTACTGAAACTTTCTGATGTTAAGGGTGTATTCGAAAAAACGCTTTTTCACCTTCAACAGCTCGAAATTTTCCGATACAATTTCAGACATATTTTTAAAAGTAGAAGCATGAAACTTGCTGAGGGGATTCTTGAAGAGGCGTATAAGGTGCCGTTTGATGTCTTTTTACGTTCAATTCATTAGAATTTGATTTATAAACATTTACCTTCTCGGCATGACCCTTTTTTGAGTTCACAAATCTCCCGCTTCGGAAAAATCTGTTCAAAATGCCGTTTTTGATCGCTTTTTTTTTTTTTTTTTTTTCAGTATTTTCTACATTTATCAAAGAATTGATAATCACGGCACCTTGTGTCCTTTCTAAATAAGAGAATCTGCAAGTTTGATGCGTTTGAGAGCAAAAGTGAATTCAAAAATAAATCGGAAAATAAGCAGTTTGAATCGAAATACACCCTTAAGAGTGTATTCGAAAAAACGCTTTTTCACCTTCAACAGCTCGAAATTTCCAGACACATTTTCAAAAGTAGAAACATGAAACTTGCTGAGGGGGTTCTTGAAGAGGCGTATAAGGTGCCGTGTGATTTTTTTTACGCTCAATTGATTAGAATTTGATTTATAAACATTTACCTTCTCGGCATGACCCTTTTTTTCGTTCTCAGATCTCTCGCTTCGGGAAAATCTGTTCAAAATGCCGTTTTTGATCGCTTTTTTTTTTACAATGTTTTTTTACATTTATCAAAGAATTGACAATCATGGCACCTTGTGCACTTTCTAAATAAGAGAATCTGCAAGTTTGATGCGTTTGAGAGCAAAAGTGCATTCAAAAATAAATCGGAAAATAAGCAGTTTGAATCGAAATACACCCTTAAGTCAGATTTCCTAAACTACATAATTTCCAGAACGTGTTCTATCATGGGAATTAAAGAGTCAATGACACAAGGTTCCGTAATTAATTAAAAAATCATAAACTAAATTTTCAAACACAATTATAGCTACATTACACACCACATCAAAAGAGAAACCAACATCATACAACAAAAGAATAACTTAACACATTCTCTCCTCCTAAATAAAATAAAGCTAATAAAATAAAAGAAAAGAAAAATTTTAGAAGAATCAAAATGACATTATCAAAAACTCGTGTTCCTCTACATACTAACATTACTAACATGTGTTTTTCAAGCCTTTAATAAAATGATATTTGAGCATCAAAATAAAACATGAATAAACTAAATACCTAACGGAAAATATAAAGAAATCTATAAATAAAATGTCAAAAATGAAACTTTAAATAAGGAACTTTCTTTGATAAACTTTGCTATGTAAAATACATTATAATTAAACTAATAATTAATTAAATTAATAAAGATAATAGCTATGATAGTAACTATTCTTATACTTAAAGGCAATTAAGAAATGGCTGAACATGGTTACAAGTTTAAATAAACTTTTTATAAATTTAATGCATATTGTTCGGTAATTTATTAAAAAACAATAAACTAATTTTTAAAAAACAATTATATTTATTTTAAGTATTTGACATCAAAAACAAAACCTACATCAAACTGCAAAAGAATCAAAACATCTTCTCTTTCTAAATAAACTAAATAAAAAAAAAGCTGACAAAATAAAATAAAAGAAAAAAACATTAGAAGAATCAAAATTACATTATCAAAAACTCGTGTTCCTCTACACACTAACATTACTAATATGTGTTTTTCAAGCCTTTAATAAAATGACATTTGAGCATTAAAATACTAATTTGTAATAACTAACAGTCGTGGGAAAACTATAAAAAGAAATCTATAAATAACTTTTAAAAATAAAAGTTTAGACAAAGAAATTTTTTCGATAAATTTTGCGATATAAGATAGATTATAATGAAACTAATAATTAATTAAATTAATAAAGAGAATAGCTATGATATTAACTATTCTTATATTTAAAGGCAACTAAGAAATGGTTACAAGTTTACATAACCATTTTAATAGATAATTAGAAAATGTTTAGTGATTAAGTAAAAAACAATAAAAAAACTTTTCAGAAACAATTATATATTTTTTAAATATCTAAATCAGAAAGATAAACCAACATCATACAAAAGAATCGCTTAAAACACCCTCTCCTTCTAAACAAAATAAAGCTGACAAAATAAATAAATAAATAAATAAGTAAATAAAGATAAAAATAAAATAAAAAATGAATAACACATTAGAATAATGAAAATTACATTATCAAAAACTCGTGTTCCTCAACATACTAACATTACTCACATGAGTTTTTTAAGCCTTTAACCCCTTGAGGGGTAAAGCCCTTCTGTTCTTAAAATGTTCAAATGACTGATTAACACTGGGATTCATAAACAAATTTATATGATAATAAGTAAAAGCTGTTTTTCACGTATATTGTAAAAAACAAAACTTAACACTAAAATTCCGGTGCCAATGTGGCTTAAGGGAATTAAAATTAAGTGGTATATATTATATACCGGTGCCCTTCAAGGGGTTAATAAAATTATATTTGGACATCGAAATAAAGCGTGAATAACCTAACTACACGATATCGTATGAAAAATACAAAAAATCTATAGATGAAATTTTAAACAAAGGATTTTTTTCGACAGATTTTGCTATCTGAAATACATTATAATTAAACCAATCATTAATTAAATTAATAAAGATAATAAGTAATGGTATTAACTGTTAGTGTAGTTAAGTGCAAATAAGAAACGACTAAACATGGTTACAAGCTTACATATATTTTTTTTTATAGATTTAATGACACAATGTTAAGTAATTAATTGAAAAACAATAAACTAATTTTTAAAGACAATTATATTTAAGTATCTTTACATCAAAAGAAAAACCAACATCACACTACAAAAGAATCACTTAAAACATTCTGTCTTTCAAAATAAAATAAAGCTGACAAAATAAAAGAAAAATACTAGAAAGAATCAAAATGACATTATCAAAAACTCGTGTTCCTCTACATACTTTCATTACTAGCATGTGTTTTTCAAGCCTTTAATAAAATGATATTTGAGCATTAAAATACTAACTTGTAATAACTAACTACATTGTGAATACTATAAAAAGAAATCTATAAATAACTTTTCAAAAAGAAAAATTTTAAAAAAGAAATTTTTTCGGTAAACTTTGCGATATAAAATAAATTATAATGAAACTACTAATTAATTAAATTAATATAGATAATATTTACGATATTAACTATTCTTATACTTAAAGGCAACAAAGAAATGATCACAAGTTTACATAACTTTTTTAATAGATTAATTATAAAATGTTTAGTGATTAAGTAAAAAACAATAAACTAACTTTTCAGAAACAATTATATTTATTTTAAATATCTACATTACAAAGATAAACCAACACCATACAAAATAATCACTTAAAAGATCTTCTCTTTCCAAATAAAATAAAGCTGACAAAATAAAATAAAAGAAAAATACAAGAAAGAATGAAAATTACATTATGAAAAACTCGTGTTCCTCTACATACTAACATTACTAGCATGTGTTTTTCAAGCCTTTAATAAAATGATATTTGGACATCAAACTAAAGCATGAATAATTGCACTGATGCTTTCAAGAAGTCATGGCGACGGGAGCGCCCTCTCGCGATGAAGTGGATACAGATCTGAAAGTTTATGTATTAATAATGCAGATATATTCTTTCCCCACTCTCTCTCTCTCTCTTTGAAACACCAAACTTTTAAAGGGAATTTTTCCAACCAATGAAAAGTTTTAAAGAGAGGAAAGGAGAATAGACTTTAAAAGAGATTTGTTCGAAAGTGTTTTGCGGTGCGTTTTGCATGGGATGTTTAACTAATAAAAAAGTATTTCTCTTTTTTGTATTCTTTTTTCCAGACAGCGAAAGGTAGGATTACATGGATTATAATATGCATATGATGGAGTTTATCAGACATTTCTTTTTATATTGATGAAAATATAGATAAAAAATGTTTTAATATTCACTACGCAATGAAAAGTTTGCGAATCTGCGAAATATTGTTTTATTGCATTGAATTACAATTTAAAACTTAAAAAATCTTCAAATGATTATTTCAAATGTATTATGTATTTCAAAAATTATATTAAACAAATAAAAATATTCAGGGATTTTTTAATAAAAAGAAGAAGAAAAAAGTCACATCGGAAGATTTTTTACTGGAATATATACCTCACCTCCAAGAAAAGTAGCACATTTCAACAAAAGTAAATTTCGAAGGAGAGACAAAAGAAAATTTGACTAATTTTACAGTAACTTAAAATTATAGCACTTAGCTCTGCATGCAGGAGTGAAAACGTGCATAAAAGAATGTAAAGGGCAAAATTAGCACTAGCTACCGACCAAAGGGCCAGTGGATGAAAAAAAAGTGGCTATTAAAAAATTAGCTATCAGCGGCCACATATTTACAGGGACAAAATAAAATGTTCTTGCATTCCATCAGTTATTATATTTCTTCTGGTTGCAATACGTTTATATTTGCATATTTATTTATGCTATGCAAATTTTCATTGATAATTTTAGAAATTTAAAAAAAATAATAATAATATTCGGTATTTTTTAATAAAAACTGGCCATTTATAAAATTTTTACTACTGGCCATTGGTCGGCAATGAAATTGCCCAATTTTGCCCTTTAAAAGCACGAAACCCTTAATAATGTAGAAATATGGTGAGGTTTGGAGGGTTGGATAAATTTACCTCCCCCACACAATCGACCCCTTTTCTATGTTCAGGAATAGGCACATAGCGTAATAAAATGATTTTCCATATGCCTACACTCATAAAACTTTTTGCGTAGCAAGTCGTACCTATGGAAGACCTATTAGTGGAATAAAACACAAATTCAATTTTTGTAAGATGTGTGACTTTCCTTACGAGTGAGCAATTTGGTTAAATTTAATACATTCTTTTTGATTTCTTAAAATACTTTCATATTTGTCCACACTGTAAAAAAAAATTCAAGAGGTTACTAAAAATTTCTTAGTAAATTTGTATTCCACAGAATTTTTTAGTAACCATTACAAACTTTTTTTTTGCAAGTGAAACAAGCATTTCTTTTGTAAACTGAACAAAAGAATTTTTTGTATAATTAACTTAAAATTTTTTAGTATGAGCCACCAAGCAAATTTTAGTAATAGCTCCAAAATTATTTTTAATAACCATTACGTGCGCCCGAAAGGCAGGGGCTTCCTTCGAGCTGCATCCAGACTTCTGAAGCGGAAGATTTTCGGCAAAACCGCAATAGATGGCAGCACCAAACATTCCTACCCGCTCCGACAGGATTTTCATAATCCCTTTATTAACGAGACACTACATACATTCGGAGAGTATTTGGCGGTGGCAAGTTTCGAACTCGGGACCTTTTAGCCTGGAGTCCGTTACTATAACCAATATGCTATCAAGGCCACACCAACTCAGTTTTAGTAAGAACTATTAAAAATATAAAACTATTAACTCTATTCGTTGCTAACTTTTTTCTAGTAATTCTTACAGATTTTTTTGTAACCGACTAAGATTACTACAAATTTTTTAGTAATTACAAGGATCACTAAAGTTTTTTTAGTAGATCGACCCTTTTTTTTTTACAGTGCATACTTTCATGTCATCGATACTTGAACTTGATACATCTGTAATACTTTTATAAATAATTTCTTTGTTTGGATTCATCTTATATGTCACTTTTAACACATATTATAGTAAATATACCGGGTAATCCAAAAGTCAGGACGAACTTTAAAAATGAATAATTTGAAAACGAATCAAGACACAGTGGTACCGTTTGTACCAAACGGGTGGAAAAGAAACCGGATTGGGTTTTGTGTGGCAACGAAAAAAAATAGTTCTGTTGGAATTTGTTGAGGTACCCTTGCAACATGCAAAAGTGACAGTCTGGTGTGGCTTCACTGTGGATTTCATAATTGGTCCATTTTTTTTCGAGGAAGTCACACAGACGGGTTTCACATTCTGTGACTTTTGGCTGCTCCTGGGAAGGGAATCGTAAAACGGTGAATTTTCGTTTGCGATGTAAGTTTAAATATTTTAAAGTGTGTGCAATACTGAAGTTTCTATCATAAGGCTGGATGTGCATGTAAATGCTTTAGTTGAGTTTAAGATGCAAGCCAAATGTATAAACACTTTTGGATCAAGTTAAACTTTTGTCATGTGTATTTATTTAAAGCCGTATCTGAGATCTAAGACGCTGCGGTTAATACTCTGCCCAATTTGCCTCAAAATTATTTGTTTGTGGGGGGAAGAGACCATTTGCCACCTAAGTGAACCTATAATTACGCCACTGTATCGTTCCTAGAAACTGCCTGTTTTCTTCGAACTTCTGCAGACAGACCTACGTCTCTGTACGTTTTTGCCCGACGATGTATGTGTCTGTGCTGTGTAGCTAATCGTTAAAGTCGGCGCTTTGTCAAGAAAAAGCTCTATACTTGCTGCACGCGTTTTGCGCCGGGCGTGAAGACTTTTTTTTATTATTTCTCTCTTGTAAAGCAGACAGTCGCGCATTTCAGAATAGAATGATGTTTTCCCCCCTTTCTAGCGTTTCGTGGCTTGAAAAGCTGCCAAAGGAAAGGATAGGTACTTTCAGGTCCTGCATGGGTACAGCTACATTTTGGTCATATTGAGATTAACAACAACATTTGAGTGTTTAATATTTTTTTCTGCATTATTTAAAGAAAAATATATACTTGAACAAATAGTAAAGCAAGAAAGAAAAATATGCGCTAAATATGTATTATGAAATACTTTCCAACCACAGTCAGAAAAGTGTAATAAAACTTTGTGTGTGCTCACAATAAATTAATCTTAGTGAGACTGCAGATGTATTTCCAAATAAGCAAAAGTATGTTACATCATGAAAAAAATCACAAATAAATAAAAAATAATAATATGGAAAATTCAAATACAAAACAGCAGTGATATATAATAAACTATCTATTCTGCAGCTTGTAATTACTTTTGAACTCCAGTTAATTAAAGCATGTGACTTTCTGAGCAATCAAGATGGCCACTTCTATAAATTGTAACTGTCATCCAAATTTTATTTCACCTCTTGATGGTCACATGAGCAATTTTATACAATGGGACAGTAGTGACATAAAAACCAGCGGAAAACATTTTTCTGGCCATCAGATTAATAATATAACTTTTTGTAATTTATTATATTTTCTTTATTGGGTCAGGAGGGATAAGTATGACCACTTTGTACATTTTCTTCATCATTAATTATCTTTACTTTTTTTCTATTAGAAAAAGTGATATAATTTTTAGTAAATAGGAAGTAACCTTGAGCCTTATAGAACACCTCATTAAAGTTTAAATTCCCATTAACTTTTTTTTAATATTATTATTTAAGTTAAAGGGGTGATTATAATTACTCCATCAATATCTCACAATCACAAAAGATTTGGGTGATTAAAACCACTAGAGGGGAAATGATAACCGCTATATTTTCTCTTTATGCTTCCTTATACACATTTGTTTGGGGGTAATTATGACCCTTAGAGCTCCAAACTGACGATTCTATTTAGAAACATTTTGGTAAGACTTTGTTTCAAATTGCTATTAGAATCTCAAAAATGCTTCAGACTAGTGATAAAGAATATCTAAAATGAAAAATACATTATGATGTCAATATCTAAGCATGAAACAAAATTTTACCGTACGCAGTTTTCTCCAATATAGAGGTAATAATAATTATCCCCTGGTCATAGTTACCCTCATCTGACCCTTATACTTTAAGAATGCAAATCTTTATTTTGCATCATAAAATTTCAAAAAATAGTTTGTCGTTACACTTAAATATCTTCGAAAAAATTAGTGCATGAAATGGAGAAATAAGGCACAGATGTGAGAATTTATACTAATTAAAGTTTTATTGGAGTAAAATTTACAGTTATTTTCTTGAACATTCTTTTCAAAATTATAGAACGGCATTATAGAATATATTTTATAATAATAAAAATTTTATAATAAATGATAAAAAGTAGCATATAATCCTAAGGAGCACAAATTACTCAGTTATTGGAAAATAGCCCAGATTTTCTTTCAATAAATCTCCGATTCAAGAAAAACACGAAAGTTTAAAAAAAAAAAAAAAAAAAAAAAAAAAAAAAAAAAAAAAACATTGATAAAGAAACAAGATTTCCAATAAAATATCACATTCGCTATACATATAAATATCTGAGACTTATCTTAGATAAATATTTTCATTTATTAACGCGTTTAACTTGTAATTTAATCCTCTCCTATAAAGTTACTTCTCGCCCCAACATCTTTTGAAATATTTCATGTCAAAGAAAAAAAGATTTAATGGTAACATTTTTTTAAGTGGCTGAGGTGACACAAACATCGATAAACGACAATAAATGTCAATTTGGGATATAAGGCAACAAGTTTTTAAGACCATAATAATAAAAAAAATTCAATAAGAGCTTATTTTCTAATTTTAGAGAATTACTATAAATTTATACCACATTTATTATAATTGCTTTTGAAATGCAATGGGTAATATTTTGAACTTTTTTATTAACACTTACTTACAAAGTTAAAAAGTTTTCATGCATTCGGCTTGTCTGTCCGTCTGTCCACGCTCTAACTGCCATATGGATTTTCATGCAATTGATAAACGTTATTTTAGTATCACCTAGGCATGTTTGGTGGTGTTCCATTTTACGCCGGTAACTTGATTTTACCCGACACCTACTCCGGTTGCGCTGAAACTATGCAAGATGTATTAATGTTGATCATTTTTCAAAATCTCAATGCGAAATCAATCAGCTATCCGGCTTATGATAAAAAAGTTACAGAAAATCTTTATTAAATGTTTGCAAATCATTGATAGAAGTATAGTTTCAATACTTAACACTTTTTATTTATTTTATTTCAATACAATTAAAGCTAACATAAAAGATATAAATTCAAAAAATATCATCGAAGATATCTCACTAAAAACATGCGATACGCATCGTACACTCTTAGCATCAATTAGGGACTACATTAATTAAGTGTGCCCCCTTTTTTTCTATTAAAAAAAAAATGGGATTAGCCTTTTCGTTTTTCCCATTATTTCAAATTAATGAAAACATAGAAAAATCACTATGTGGTTCTAAAAAGGGCATAAAAAATTGAGTTAATCAATTTACGAAGCTCGAAGCTGAAATACGAAAGCGATTTGATGCAGAATTTTTTAAAGAGTAGTAAAATTTCAGTATTAGAAGTGTTTTGTAACCAATGATGAAATGGATTAAACAATAATGAAATTAGATGGTTCTAATATAATGAAAAATTAACATTAAGTATATACCGGGTGTCCCAAAAATGACTGATGGATTTTAAAATTCAATAACTTGCAAACGGTGACAGCTATTTAAAAAAAATTTTGCAGGAGGGTTATGTGTCATGTCAGGAGTTTTTTTACCGTAATTTTTTATTTTAGTTCGAATTTCAAACAATAGATGGCGCTGACGGAGATTGAAGGCCAGGTGATCAGTGCTGAGTAAGGGCAGTTTCGGCGTCGGCTTGGCCTTCAATCGCCCTCAGCGCCACCTATTGTTTGAGATGCGAACTAAAATCAAAAATCACGGTAAAAAAACTCCTAGCATTATACATAACCCTCCTGCAAAAAATTTTTAAATAGCTGTCACCGTTCGCAAGTTATTGAATTTTTAAATCCATCAGTCATTTTTGGGACACCCAGTATATAAATATACATAGCTTTTGTATTTTTATATGTTTTTTTTTTTTCTAGTCTATCCATTTCAATCATATATATGATTTTATTTTAATGTTTTTATTCACTTTATTTTGGTATTATGTGTGCTAGTAACCTCAAATTCATATTATTTTGCTGTCTGATGCGAAGATGAAACCACACACACTTTATTTGTAGCTCTATAGTATTTGGGGTCTGATGAGTCTACTGTGGTTCTGAAAATTCCAATTATTTCTTTTAATTCAATTTTTTCATCTTTTGTTGATAAATATTGTTTTTCAATTAATGATTTTATATGTAATATATTGATATGTATGCATTTGCCCACCCACTGGGAGAAGGGAGGAGTAAGGAGTTAAGCAGATTGAATTTCCTCCTATATCACGGCACTTGACTAGACTAATTCATATTTTTTTCTAAAACTACAAAAAGGTAATGTTCATTTTTTCTTTTAAAAAATGAAATTTTAAAAAATATAATATTGAATTGTTTCCTTTTATTTATATATATATTTTCCGAAACGGTTCCGAAAGTGAAAGTATCTTAACCTCTTGAGGACGAGCGACCAGTATATGTGCCACTTCGTGTGTTCAAAAATCCTTCGTTATTCTTACCAGGTATTTTATATTGGAAAGTTAGCTTGTTTAATTAGAGCATTTTCGCGATTCAATTTTTAAAAAACGGTGTTAAAAAATTAAAATTAATCCAAAGGATTCTGTTGTAAGGGGTTTAATGAAAGAAAAAATCTAATTAATTTAATATTTACTAAAAAATAATAAAAATACCTTTAAAAGGCAAATAAATTACCTTTTTTTATTCAGATCGACATGTGTGAACATGAATTTTATTGTATTATTTCATTATTCTGCAGCACACCTGCTTTCAAATTTTAAGAAGCTGAGTTTGGAAAGAGAAAGAAGCTTTGCAGAGTAATGAAAAAATAGTATAAAATAATTCACGTTAGGATAATATCCATTTTTAATACTACAGTTAATTTAATTATGCGTGAGTTCGCGTGATTTTTGTTTATAAGTATTTAGAGTATTACAAAAAATAAAAATATTTATTTGCCTCTTAAATGTATTTTTTTATCATTTTTAACGAATATTAAGTTAGTTTTTCAAGTGATTTTCATGTATAGTTTTATTTAAACCCCTGATTGCCAAGCAAAATTGTAATGTTGTTTTCTCTGTAATTTATTTTAAATGTTAAGAAAAGAATGATTTTCTAACATGGTATATACCGGGTGTCCCAAAAATGACTGATGTATTTTAAAATTCAAAAACTTGCAAACGGTGACAGCTATTTAAAAAATTTTTGCAGGAGGGTTATATATAATGTCAGGAGTTTTTTTTTTTTTTTTTTTTTTTTTTTTTTTTTTTTTTTTTTTTTTTTACCGCAACTTTTTACTTTAGTTCGAATTTAAAACAGTAGGTGGCGCTGCGGCGATTGAAGGCCAGGTCGACGCTTTACTCAGCACTGATCACCTGGCCTTCAATCGCCATCAGCGTCACCTATTGTTTGAAATTCGAACTAAAATAAAAAGTTACGGTAAAAAAACTCCTTACATTATACATAACCCTCCTGCAAAAAATTTTTAAATAGCTGTCACCGTTTGCATGTTATTGAATTTTAAAATCCATCAGTCATTTTCGGGACACCCGGTATTTTTTTTATTACATATATTTTTATAAGCCTTGAAACTATCAACCATAACTTAATTTCTTAAAACTGGATTATATTTGTGGAATTATATTAATCTAATCAAGGATTCAATTTCAGTGAAACCTGCAGCCTAGTGAACGGATATATCAGGTCGCGGCAATAGGAAGGTTAAAAAATAATTAGTATATATACCGTATTTACTCGTGTATAGGGTGCACGCGTGTATAAGGCGCACCCCTACTTTACAAGTAAAAATGGCGATTTCTTAAAATCTCGTATATAAGGCGCACCATAAATTTGATACGCTAATGAAGAATAACTAAATAAATTTCAGTAAAAAAAAAAAAAAAAAAAAAAAAAAAAAAGAAAAAAAAATCGAGACAATCGTTACACCAGACCAGAAAACAAGACGAAAATACATTTTTAGATTTCGGTTTGTAAGAGAATGACGGGAAATTGGAATGAGTGACGGTAAAGAGAATTGCTAATTAGCGTTTAGATAATGTCATTAGCTCTGTTGTATAAAAAAACTGCAAGGAATGAAATAAATATGCAGTAATACTTCAATTAAGTAACATTTTCCGAATTTTAATATCTTCTTTAAATAATTTCTTGTTTCATACGTATATCGCTCGACTGCATCCAACAGTAAAAAAATATTCCGTGTATAAGGCGCATCTAGGTGTTTTGCCCTAATTTTTTGGGAAAAAAAGTGCGCCTTATACACGAGTAAATACGGTATATATTTTAATGTAATTTGACAAATTACAACGACCATTTGGAAAATGATATTTTTCAAAGACTAAATTTTTAGACTTATAAATGAATTCTATATTAAAAAAGATATAATAATAAACATAACTTTTATGATGATCAAAACGTGGCTTACGTAATAACAGAGTCCTATATATTACGTACGCCATGGAATAAACATTAATATTCTTAGACGCATCAAAAACAAATTTCAAATGAAATTTCAATGTGTTTTACAATTTTCGGTACTGCAGATTTTCGAACTTGTAAACTTCACACATCTTAAATTTTTACACCGTCGTATATTGAAAAAAAAAAAAAAAAAAAAAAAAAAAAAAAAAAAAAAATGTACTTTTAAATGCAGTTTGTTTAAAAGCTGCATCTTGCTTTGTTTTTGAGTTATTGATTTTTTCGTAGCTTATAATAATTTCATTTTATTTTATTTTATTTTATTTATTTATTTTATGTCATTGTGGCAACAGAAGTATTTCATTTCTGGACATTAAACATGGACTAATCAGAAAACGAATAAAATTCGGACATCACAAAGATTCAGATATATCTCAGATATCTCTAGACCAAAAGAAACAACCATTTTTTAAATGGTTAAAAAAAATATTAATAAGATAAAAAAAAAATTAAAAAATCGAAAAAGTAAAAGAAAGAAAAAAAATCGGCCGTTTTAAAGATTGATTTCCGCCATTTAATACGAAAAGCGGAAAATATATATATATGAAATGCATACGAGATATTTTACAAATTCCTGTAGTAGGATTAACATTAGCAGGTGAGTTCTTTTGAGTGAATGAAGTAGCCCTTTAATCAAATTACGATATCACCATACGAAAGCTATTTCGAATGGATTTTTTAAAGGAGCAAAAGCATTTCAGCACTACAAGCGTTTTACAGTTGATCTAAATTTAATTGTTCTAATATAATGAAAAGTCAACATTAAAAATCATACCAACGTTTATATATTAATTTATTTATTATTAATTATTTTTCATTAATTTATTATTAATAATTGTTTCGTTTATTATTAATTGCAACAACGTTAATAATCATAGATTCTCAGCATCAATCAGCGACTATGCCATAATTAAGCCTTTCTCCTTTTTTTTCCGGAAATTTCGAATCCACTATTTCCCCCTGTCCATTATTTCAAATAAATTAAAAAGTGAAAAATCCACTATGAGATTCGAATGCCCAAAGAAGGGTGTAGAAAGTTGAATTTACGAAACCGATCGGCCAAAGGACAAAAATATCTGTATCGTCAAATCAGCATTAAAATACGATAAGCAACTGAAAAAAAAAAATAATAATAATAATATGGGAATAAAAAAAAAAAAAAAAAAAAAAAATATGAATTGAATGTTTTCTTTACAGTCTTCTCTCTTTCCATTCACAATTCACCCTCCTTTAGGAACGCATGCAAGTGTTTGCATATCAATGGTACTAAGGATCGAATTTTACTTTCGTTTAAAAAAGAAATAGAAGAAATAAAAAAACACGTGCAAAAAAAGTGGGAAAAGAAGAAATGAAGCAATTGAATTTTAAGAAAACGATTGATAATATATCTTTACGAATTTACGCTAATTTACAATGTTTGTTATTCTAAATCAATAAATGTATATACACAAACCATAAAAGCGTATATTTATATTAAGTCTTTGTGTCACGGTGTTGATATCTGCAACATGCCCCAAAGTACTCATGCATTAAGAGGATACATCATTCAACGGAAAAGCCATTTCGCTAATACTAATCTTATGATTCCTATGGAAGATATTTATAAAGATATCTCGGTTGCATCTTAATATTTTTAAATATTTTTTTTTTTAATTTTTAAAACATTTTTTTATTATAGTGGCAACAGAAGCAAACGGGGTGTTTTCCTGTCATATGATTAACATTAATTTGCAAGCGGATGTTTTTGCATGAGTGAAGTAGCCAGTTAATCAAATTACAATATCCCCATACAAAGGCGATTTTAAAAGAAGCAGAAGCATTTCAATACTACAAGCATTTTTATAGTTGGTATTCAATTGAATTATTCTCATATAATGAAAAATTAACATTAAAAATTGTATCAACGTTATACATTAAATTATAATACCGTTAATATAACCATAGATTCCCAGCATCAATCACCGACTACACCATAACTAAATCTTTCTCCTTTTTTTCAGGAATTTGGAATCTACCATTTCCCCTAGTCCATTATTTCGGATTAATTAAAAAGTGGAAAATCCATTATGAGATTCGAATGCGCAAAGAACGACGTAGACAGTTGAATTAGCGAAACCGATCGGGTAAGGACAAAAATTTCTGTACCGTCAAATCAGTATTAAAATACGATAAGCAATTGAAAAAAAAAAAAAAAAAAAAAAAAAAAAAAAAAAAACAATAATATGGGAATACAAAAAAAACTAAATATGAATTGAATTCTTTCTTTACAGTCTTCTCCCTTCCATTCAAAATTCACCCTCCTTAGGAACACATACAAGTGTTTGCATATCAATGGGGCACGGATGGAATTTTACTTTCGTTTAAAAAAGAAATAGAAGAAAGAAAAAACACGTGCAAAAGAAAAAAAAAAAAAAGCGGCAAAAGGAGAAAAGAAGCAATTGAATTTTTAAAAAACGATTGGTGATAAATCTTTACAAATATAGACTAATTTACAATACTTGTTTTTCTAGATCCATAAATGTATATATACAGTAGCGTAGCTATGTTTTTTGGCGCCCGGGGCCAGCAAGAAATTTTGCGCCCCCACCCCAATATAGATATATAACAATTTCTCTCAATTTGGCGCCCCTAGGCCTCGGCGACCGGGGCGGACGCCCCCCTTGCCCCCCCCCCCCCTTAGCTACGCCACTGTATATATATGTTACAGGCCAAACCCGATTTTAGGCCAAACCGGTCTATCCTAACGCCCATCGGATAAACTAGTTTTTCCTAGGCCAAACCGGTTTATCCTAACGCCCATCGGATAAACTAGTTTTTCCTAGGCCAAACCGGTTTATCCTAAGGCCCATAGGACAAACTAGTTTTTCCTAGGCTAAACTAGTTTGGCCTAACTCTTATAGGATAAACTAGTTTAGCCTGCTGTTTATTGGTCTGAACTAGTTTATCCTAGGCCGATCTAGATTATCCTAGGCCAATTCAATTTGGCTTGATTTTATTGAATTCAATGACCGCCTCAGCGCCAACGTTCTAGTTTGTCCTAGGCTGATCTAGTTTGTCCTAGGCTGACCTAGTTTATCCAAGGCCAATATAATTTTACGTGTTTTTAGCTCACAGGCGTCAAAGTCCGAGAAATAATGAGCTCGCAGGTTCTGTATTTATGTATGTACGCATGTATGTACGCATGATTGTACGTATGTACGTACATATGTACGTAATGCAATAACTCTTGGTAGAAATATTTGATTTGATTAAAATTTTGGAAGTAGTTTCATTTTGATGAGGTACTTTTCTGATTAGTTTTGGGAATTCATTGGATAAGATTAAGAGGGGGTAAAAGGGAGGCTAATACCCCATTGTTAATTCAGAGAAATGGATTTTTCATGCAGAATTATCAGTTTTCATTTAAAATTTTAGGTATAGGATCATTCTGAAAAGATGCCTCCGTGATTAGTTGTGGATGTTTATCGTTTAAGTGTAAAACAAAGGGCAATGTAGGTAACCCCCCAATAATTTAGATAAATGGTTTTGATGCAGAATTTACGGATTTGCGTCAAATTTGTATGTATGTTCTTTCTGATAAGCGATTCCCTGAATAGTTTTGGGAGTTTAATGGTTAAGTATGAAAGAAAAAGTGAAAGATTACCAACTTTCATAGGAAAAACTAGTTTATGCTATGGACATTTAGAGAAATAAGTTTGGCATTGGAAAACTAGTTTATCCAATTTGCGTTAGGATAAAATAGTTTGGTCTAGGCTAATATAATTTGGCTCAAAATTGGGTTTGGCCGGTAAAAACATACCTTTCACTAGAATAAGCATAAATGTGTGTCAAGAGTCATTGCTTGTAACATCAATACAGAAATTTAACATGTCCACCGTTGAGACATGATACATTGGACATGGTGTTTGCTTATTTTTATTTTTCTTTCTGCAGACTCAGGCCATGCTGTGATAAGCTTGCTTTTATTATTATTATTATTATTATTCGAGCCAGATCGCAGCTGAACATAATTTGGAATCGAACAGCTTTTTCAATTTTTGAGAAATTAATTACCCTGTCGACATATAGCTATTTTTGTCGTGCCGTCAAGTTTTTCTTTTCCGTAAAGTCGCAACTGGAAATTCGATTCAAAACGTAGCTTTAATAGTAATTTCTGAAAGATACATCGCTTTTATGAAAAAATGGTTAATGCCATTCGATTACATATTTTCTGAGTGAAAATGCCTGTTAATCTTATGCATTTCAGAAAAGTAATTAAATAATAAATGTGTTAGTATGTAGCTCTTTTGGATTTGAGAAAACCCTTAAGGAATGATAGAAAAATATATTTACAAATCTACTTTTTACTAAACATATTCAAAAGTTATGATGTTTATAACACCCCTTTTTTTCTTTTATTCTAACTATTTAATGAATTCCTATGTGAATATTGAAGGACTAAGAATCTAAATAATCAATAATACATTGTATATTTTCCATTTAGCGAACACATCGTAATTTAAAAATACATTGTAAATTTATCCAAAAATATGTATGCAGTATTCTTTAAAGGGATCTTAAATCTATGTGAATTAAAATCTGAATTTTTTGCAGAAATTGAGTAGGGCCAGGTCGAGCCGGACTGAGTCCCTTTTCAATGATTTTCTTACAGGCAGGGCTCGGGCTGAACTTTTAATTTTTATACCGGGCTTCGAAATTCCGGCCCGTGCAAACCTGTAACAGTATTCTATTACCTTTCAAATAAAATACATTATACAGGGGTGATAACAAAACCACTTTGCACAAGATTAGAGAGCAGTAGTCAGGATTAATATTAAAAAGAATATTGCCCTGTTAAAGTAATGGCTTTGCATTCACAGGCTGTTTACACTAATTGTGTATTACAGACTTTTTTTTTTTAATATCACCCTCGAAAAAACAAGTGAGGGAGATTACTTTTTCCCATTTCCCCTAATTATACTTAACCATTGATCCCCAAAACTAATTGCAGATACGCTTTATAAAATTGAACAATTATCCAAAATTTGAAGCAAATCAGATAATTCTGCTCAAAAACCATTCATCTGATTTAAGGAGGGTAATCCTACATTCCTCCTTTTATACTTAATCATTAAACCCTCAAAACTATTCAGAGATTCCCCTTATAAAAAAAAACTATATTCAAAATTTAATCGGCAAATCAGATAAATCTGCTTAAAAACCCATTTATTTAATATAAGGAAGGCAATAAATCGTCCACACCCCATTATACTTAACCAAAAGAAAAATCAATTAAAGAAGCGTCTGATCAAAATGAATTCATGTCCAAAATTTTAAGCAAATTGGATAATTCTGTATTATAACTAATTTATCTAATTTAAGGAAATAAATTGTACACTTCCCCTTTATATTTAACCAAAGAACCACCAAAATTAATCAATGAAGCACTTCATAAGAATGAACAAATCAAAGATTTGCAGCAAATCGGTTAATTCTGCATGAAAAACCCATTTGGCAAAAATAGGCGGGAGTCCCCCTTTCTTCCATTTGTTCTTAACCAATTAACTTCCAAAACTAATTAGGGAAGCACCTTACCAGAATGAATCTATTTCAAAAATTTAAGCAAATCAGCAAATTCTGCTTGAAAAAAGCATTTACATGAATTATGGGGCGTTACTTACATTTCCCCCTCTCTTTATACTTAAACAATGAACATCCACAACTAATCATGGAGGCGCCTGATCAGAATGCTTCTATATCTATTTTTTTATTATAAAATATGCTAATAATGCATGGAAACCCATTTATTTGATTTAAGGGAAGGGGCGAATCAGCCTCTCGATCTTCCTCCCCCTTATTATTCTCCAATGACCTCCAAAAATTAAACACAAAAATCCTCATAAGAATAAACCTATATTGAAAGTTTAATGCTAATCGGGTATTTCTATCAAGAATTTTTGCGTTACGTACTTACGTACATACATAGATACAGAATCCACGGACACATTATTTCTCAGGCTGTGGTAGTCTACTGAGATAATAACACGTCAACGTCAAATTACATTATTTCTATCAAGAATTATCGTGTTACGTACATACGTACGTACATACATGCGTACATACAGAACTTGCGAGCCCATTATTTCTCAGGCTTTGATGCCTGTGAGCTAAAAACACGTAAAATACATTGGCCTAGGATAAACTAGATCAGCCTAGGACAAACTAGAACGTTGGCGCTGAGGCGGTCATTGAATTCAATAAAATCACGCCAAATTGAATTGGCCTAGGATAATCTAGATCGGCCTAAGATAAACTAGTTCAGACCAATAAACAGCAGGCTAAACTAGTTTATCCTATAAGAGTTAGCCCAAACTAGTTTGGCCTAGGAAAAACTAGTTTGTCCTATGGGCCTTAGGATAGACTAGTTTGGCCTAGGAAAAACTAGTTTGTCCGATGAGCGTTAGGATAAACCGGTTTGGCCTAGGAAAAACTAGTTTATCCGATGGGCGTTAGGATAGACCGGTTTGGCCTAGGCCAATCTAGTTTGGCCTAAAATCGGGTTTGGCCTGTAACATATATAATTCGTAAGATTATATTATCATATTTATATTATCTCTTTGAATCATCGTGTTGCATATATGCAACATACCCAAAAGTCAATAATACTTACACAGTAAGTTTGAAAACACGATTTTATTTGTTGTTCCTATTTTCCTTCGCATCAGTTAATTCAAATTGATCAGTGGAATTCTCAACAGGTGATGATGATATTGAGTTAATTTCTCATACCAAAGTTTTGTTTATGTTTATCGTTTGACAAGCTTCAAGTCGATATTGCAAAAATTAACTTAGCAAATTTTGTTAAGTGTAAAAAAAAAAAAAAAAAAAAAAAAAAAAAAAAACTGGTGAAATTTGAAAGTATATTTTTTAAATGTAATTTTGAGTACTTTAAAATTTTATATTAGAAAATGGCCAATATTCATGAGAAGTATATCAATTTCTGTTTATTGTAGATGAGAAAAATATACATTTTAGTCGATAATTATTTCAGTTTTACGTTCGATATTTTTTTAACAATTTTTTACATGCCTTTTAATAGAAAGTAAGTTACACATAATTCCATATTTCAATGCCATTTACGTAAAGACGATAAAAAAATAAATATTAAGATTTCTTTGCATGATAATAAATAAGGATATCTTTTCGCAAACGAGAAATCTTCACAAACTTTTCAAACGCATGTCAAAAAAAGCCAATAATATGAGACGTTTATGGATCATGAAGATGAAATCCAACATCTGAATTGTTTATGAGATAATTCTGACCTAAAAACTTTTTTACGAGCGTCCTCTGTAAAAAAGAACAGGGGACAATTCGATGCACTGAAATTTTTTTTATGGTCCAGATAAGAAAAATTTAATAGAATGCGAGATTAAATTAAGAAAATTATAAGCGATAAAGGCAGATAGATTAAAGAATGTTAACAATATTTTGTCAGAATGAAATTTTACATTCAAAAATGCTTTCGATTTTAGAATTATATAACTTATTATTTTTTTCTTTTTTTAAATATAGTAACATACTAAACAAGATTGATTATTATTATTGTTATTATTATTATTATTATTTATATTATTATTATTATTAAGTGATACAACATGAATTTCAAGTATATCTACACAGATATCATTAAAGAATAAATATCAAGATTTTGTCTGCGTGATAAATAATAAAGACTATCTTAACTCTAACGCAAAAATCTCCATAAAGTTTTCCAATACATATAAAAAGAAAATCCAATACTACGAGGCGTTTTTATAGATCATGAAGATGAAGTCCAGCATCTGAATTGTTTATGAGATAATTCTAACTTAAAAGATTCTTTACGAGCGTTTCCCGTAAAAAAGAACAGGGGAGAATTCAATGCAAAAAAAAATTATTTTTATGATACAGATAAGTAAATTTTTGATAGAATTTAAACATATAATTATAAAAAATTAATAACAGAAAAAGGCGACAAAAATAATGATAGGTTAAAAAATGTCAATGATATTTTCTCAGAATGAAATTTTACATCCATAAATAATATGGCTTTTAAAATTATCTACCTTCATTATTATTTTTATTATTATTATTAAATGATACAATGTGAATTTTAACTATATCTACACAGATATCACTAAAGAATAAATATCAAGAATTTTTCTGCGTGATAATTAATGAAGGCTATCTTAACTCTAACACAAAAATCTCCACAAATTTTTCCAATACATGTAAAATAAATAAATAAATAAATTAAATTAAAATAATAATAATAATAATAATAATACGAGGTGTTTTTATACAGGGTGATTCCGAATTTTTTTTACAATAAAAGAGGGTTGATAGTACACATCAAGACAAACAATATTAAATAGGAGACCAAGGGTCCAAAACGTTTTCCTAAGGAAATAGCCGCCATTAAAGTTTAGGGACCAAAATTTCAAATAAACATAAAAAACGGAAAAATCGGTCTATTGATTTGCGGTTTTCACTAAAATTATTCTTTATGTCGGCATTTTCTTGAAATTAAATTATAAAGATAAATTTCAAAAAATGCCGATAGAGGGCGCTTTAGACTTTGGAGTAACGAACAACTATTTTTTGTCGGTATTTTTTGCATCTCATTAAATGTTTTCTTAAGCTTAGACTCAAACTTAAATTTTGAGCTAAAAATCTGTGGTTGGGAGTGGTTAAGTAACACAAACTGAGCTGTGTTCAGAGGTTTCAAATTTCAAATGATTATAAAAAACGGAAAAATTAGTCGATTGATTTGCGGTTTTCACTAAAACTATTCTTTATTTAGGTATTTTCGTGAAAATAAATTATAAAGGTAAATTTCAAAAAATGCCGATAGAGGGCGTTTTAGACTTTGGAGTAACGAAACACTCTTTTTTGGCGTTATTTTTTGCATCTTATTAAATGCTTTCGTAAGCTTAGACTTGAACTTTAATTTTGAGCTCAAAATCTAAATAGCTGGGAGTTAAGTAGACAAACTTAGCTGTGTTCAGAGGGTTCAAATTTTAAATAATTGTAAAAAACAGAAAAATTGGTCGATTCGTTTGCGGTTTTTGGTAAAACTAATTTTTAAATCAGCAGTTTTCTTGATCAATCAGTGTTTTCTTGGAAATAATTTTTAAAAATAAATTTCACAAAATGCCGATAGAGGGCGCCTTAGACGTAGCGTACAACAATCTTTAACTGTTATTTTTTTTATCTCATTAAATGCTTTCAAATGCATAGACTTAAATTTTGGGCTGAAATTCTGAATCGTTGGGAGTGTTTAAGTAGCAAAAAATTGAATTGTGCTCGAGGGGGAAAGAGGGTTAAATTTTAACTCCTGAATACACTTCACTTTGCGGTTCTTAACTTTTCATAACGACTCAGGATTTGAACTCAAAATTTAAGTTTAAATCTAAGCTTCCGAAAACATTTAAAATGCTTTTGAATTCTTAATAAAGCAAATTCTAATTTCGTTCTAATTAAAGCATTTAATTAGAACCAAAAAATAATGGTTAAAATGAATTGTTGGTTACTCTGAAGTTTAAGGCGCCCTTTGACGGAATTTTTTGAGATTTATCTTTAAAAAATATTTTCAAGAAGATACTGACTTAAAGAATAGTTTTATTTTAAACCGCAAACGAATCGACCAATTTTTCCATTTTCTAAAATTACTTTAATTTTGAACCTCCCCCTCCCACTTGAACACAGTTCAGTTTGTGCTACGTAACCACTCCCTACTATTCAGATTTTCAGCTCAAAATTTAAGTTTAAGTCTAACCTTCCTAAATCATTTAAAGAGATGCAAACAATAACGGCAAAAAATAGTTGGTCGTTACTCCAAAGTCTAAAGCGCCCTCTATCGGCATTTTTTGAAATTTATCTTTATAATTTATTTTCACGTAAATACCTAAATAAAGAATAGTTTTAGTGAAAACCGCAAATTAATCGACCAATTTTTCCGGTTTTTTTTTAATCATTTGAAATTTGAACCCTCTGAACACAGCTCAATTTGCGTTACTTAACCACTCCCAACTACAGATTTTTAGCTCAAAATTTAAGTTTGAGTGTAAACTTACGAAAACATTTAATGAGAAGCAAAACATACCGGCAAAAAATAGTTGTTCGTTATTCCAAAGTCTAAAGCGCCTTCTATCGGCATTTTTTGAAATTTATCTTTATAATTTAATTTCAAGAAAATGCCGACATAAAGAATAATTTTAGTGAAAACCGCAAATCAATCGACTGATTTTTCCTTTTTTTACGTTTATTTGAAATTTTGATCCCTAAAATTTAATGGCGGCTATCTCCTTAGGAAAACGTTTTGGACCCTTGGTCTCCTATTTAATATTGTTTGTCTTGATGTGTACTATCACCCCACTTTTATTGTAAAAAAAATTTGGAATCACCCTGTAGATCATGAATATGAAGTCCAACATCTGAATTGCATATGAGATAATTCTAACCTAAAAGCATCTTTACGAGTGATTACTACATAAAAAAAAAGAACAGGGAAGAATTCAATGATGAGAAATTTTTTATGGTCCAGATAAGAAAAAAATTAATAGAATTTGAGCATATAAGTATGAAAAAATCTATAGCGGAAAAAAGCGATAAATAACGGTAGGTTAATAAATGTTAACTATACTTTGCTAGAATAAAATTTTACATTCAGTAATGTTTTCATTTTTAAAATTATCCAACTTCATTTTTAAATATTAAGAGGCTATTTCAGTCACTTTAAAGACCTGATTGCTAATGCTAATCCTATGAAAGAAAAATTTTAAAGATATTTCGTTTATATTTTAATATTTTTTAATGATTCTTTTTGTATCGGATAGCTAAGATCGGTCTTTACTTTCGTTTTACTTTTTCGATTATGTTTGCAGATAATTTCAAGAGGATGCTTTCATTTTCGAAGCAGGTTCCGAAATTGAAAGTATCCTCAATAAAATAACTGTAAACAAAATTGAAAATGCAAAAAATATCCTTTATACAGATCGATCTCAGCTTGTGAATGCAAAAAGATTTGTTTAAAAATACTGAAATGCAACCGAGATATCTTTATAAATTTATTCCAATTTATTAGTATTACGAACGAGTCTTTCTGCATGAAGTAGCCTCTTAAGGCGAAGGTGGACCTTCAAATCGACAAAAATCATCCAAAATTTCGAAAAATACTTTTTTATTTCCCTACTCATGAAGCGCTTATTATGAGTTTATTATAAGTATACTATAAGTGTATTATAAGTAATATTCATTTATTATATGGTATTTAATGTTGTTTATTATTGAAATACTGATATTTCTAACTTAAGAGTTGATTTTCTCGAAATAAAAATTTCGGGGTAATCTCAATTTTCAAAATGTTCCATGCGCATCCCTAATTTTTTGAGTTCTTCAAAATTTGTTATGTCATTACCTCATAGTACATAGAAAAAATGTTAGTTAAAGTTAAAATAATTGTACTTCGGACCTCATAAGCTGTAAATTCTTCATCAAAAGTATGATTTACAGTGTTTTTTCACTAAAATTCTCAAAGCATGTCGAAAAAACCGGTAATACGAGGCGTTTATGAATAGTGAAGATGAAGACCAAAATCTGAATTGTTTATGAGATTATTCATAGCAAAAACTTCTTTACGAGCGTCTAGCATAAGAAGAAACGTTGGGAGTTGGGGGGTTATGGTAAAAAAGAAAAAAAATTAAAAGTATTTGAAGGATGTAATTATATTACAAAAAAATAACTATACATTTAAGAATATTAACATTATTTGTCAGGATGAAATTTCACATTTAGAAAATTTTCTCTTTTAAGATTACTTTAATTCATTTTTTTATTATTAGCATATCAGGACCGTAGCTAAGGGGATTCAAGAAGGGGGGGGGGGGTGCTCAACCTTCAATAAAACATTTTGAGTCTATCCTGAAAAATATTCCAAGATCACTAAATGAATTTATGCTCCGAAAATCCAAATGAAATTCTGTTCAAAAATTTAATTTAGTTTTGAGACCCTTTCACAGTTTTGCAGAAATACGAAATTGTAACTAAAATAAGTGCTTCAACACTCGCTCATCATGTTTGCACATATGAAGCTAACATGATGTTTAATACAGCAGTCTTATACACTCGAATTTTTCATCATCATATTCTTTGCTTAGCATAAAATGTTATAAGTTAATACAACATCATAAGTTATTACAACAGTTTAATAAGAAACATAGTACGTACAGTGTGAATAAGCACTATTTTTCCTATTGCGTCAGTGATAATATAACCCCTCCCTACATTTTCTCCTCCGCCCTCTATTATTCACTTCTAGCTACGGCCCTGTAACGTATTACAAAAAAGTCGAAAGATTTTATTCATTTTATTAAATGTCAATGTGAATTTCGATTAAGTTACACATAGATATACCATTAAACAATGAATATCAAGAATTCTCCCCCCTGATAATAAATAAAGACTATCTTACCTTTAATGCGAAATCTCCGCGAAAACTTTTCCCAATGCATGTCGAAAAAGCCAATAACACGCGGACGTTTATGGCTCATGAAGATGAAGTCCAACATCTGAATTGTTTATGGGACAATTCCATCCTAAAAGCTGATTGCTCTACGAGCGGCCAAGGTAGAAAAAAAAAAAAAAGAAAATGGGGAATTCAATGCACATTTTTTATTTTTTAGGAGTCTTTAAAAACCTTACAAAGAGGGGAATTTTTTTATTAAATTTTAAGGAAACAATTAGCAAAATGATTAGAAAAAAAAAAAAAAAAAAAAAAAAGTTGAATGACGAAATGTTTAAGAATAATTAAGTTCTCTGCCAGAATGAAATTTAACTTTTAACAATAATTTCACTTTTAAAATTATCTAACTTCATTTTTAACTCTTTCCAACAAAGTCGAAAAATGTTTATGCATTCGGTTTGTTTGTCCGTCTGTCCACGCTCTAACTCCCGAAAATATACACGGACTTTCATGCAATTGGTAAATCTTATTAGGGTCATCTAGGCATCTTTGGTATTGTATATGAAGTATGTGGGATCAATAGTTCATTTACAGCGACACCCAAAAGAATTCCATTACATTATGATACAAGGGCAAATATTGTTTGCAGAGTATTTTAATGACATTACGCAATTGCAAATGTATTCAAACTGGTTCAAATCAATGAATTTCACTGCAATAACGTTAGAACTGGGCATTCATAGCATTTTTCATCAGTTTACAGGGACACACAAAAAGAATAGGTTACAATATTTTGTTGTAAATGCGTTTTCTATTTGTACATGAGCTTTTAAATTTAACTGTTTTTTAGGTGCGTTCGTAATTATACAAATGCTTAGCACCTATAGTCATCGTCAAAATCTGATCAAAATCTGAATTGTTTATGAGATAATTCATAGCAAAAACTTCTTTACGAGCGTCTAGCGTCAGAAGAAACGTTGGGAGTTGGGGGGTTACAATAAAATAGAAAAAAAAAATTAAAAATATTTATAAGGATGTAAATATATTTAAAAAATAATTAGCCCCAAAAAAATAACTATACATTTAAGAATATTAACATTATTTGTCAGGATGAAATTTCACATTTAGAAAATTTTCTCTTTTAAGATTACTTTAATTCATTTTTTTATTATTAACATATCAGGACCGTAGCTAAGGGGATTCAAGGGGGGGGGGGGTTTGTGCTCAACCTTTAATAAAACATTTTGAATCTATCCTGAAAAAGATTCCAAGATCACTAAATGAATTTATGCTCCGAAAATCCAAATGAAATTATGTTAAAAAATTTAATTTAGTTTGCAGACCCTTTCACAGTTTTGCAGAAATACGAAATTGTATCTAAAATAAGTGCTTCAACACTCGCTCATGAGGATGAAGCTAACATGATGTTTAATGCAGCACACGTAATACACTCGAATTTTTCATCATCATATTCTTTGCTTAGCATAAAATGAAGTTATTACAACAGTTTAATAAGAAACATAGTACGTACAGAGTGAATATGCACTATTTTTCCTATTGCGTCAGAGATAATTATAACCCCTCCTGCATTTTCTCCCCCGTCCTCTATTATTCACTTCTAGCTACGGCACTGTAACGTATTACAAAAAAGTCGAAATATTTTATTCATTTTATTAAATGTCAATGTGAATTTCGATTAAGTTACACATAGATATACCATTAAACAAGGAATATCGAGAATTCTCCCCCTGATAATAAATAAAGACTAATCTTACCTTTAATGCGAAATCTCCGCAAAACTTTTCCAACGCATGTCGAAAAAGCCAATAATACGAGGCGTTTATGGGTCAGTCCAACATCTGAATTGTTTATGGGATAATTCCATCCTAAAAGCTGATTGCTCTACGAGTGGCAAAGGTGAAAAAAAAGGAAAATTAGGAATTCAATACACATTTTTTTTAGGAGTCTTATAAAACCTTACAAAGAGGGGAAATTTTTATTAAATTTTAAGGAAACAATTAGCAAAATATTAAAAGATTTAATAATATAAATTAAGACAGTCTGGAATACATTTTTTAAAAATAAATAAAATTTATATACAAAAAATTAAAAAACATTTAAAAATACAAAAGTAAACGTTTCGCCAAGCTACACGCAAGGCCTCGTCAGTACAAATAATAATTCATTGCAAAAGGTATGTCAGTACAGCATATTTGTACTGACGGAGGCCTTGCGTGTAGCTTGGCGAAACTTTTACTTTTGTATTTTTAAATGTTTTATGGTGTTTTAATTTTACTTACCCATCATACGTAGTATAGGGTAAATCTTGCAATCGTTTTGAAAATCGAAAAAAAAATTTTTTGATGGATTTACACGTTTCAGACACTGAAGATTCCGAAAAACATATTTTTAGAAAAAAAAATTGCCGTCCGTCTGTCTGTCCGTCTGTCTGTCTGTCTGTAAACGTTCTATCTCCCGAACAAATTGACATAGAGACTTGAAATTTTGTATGTAGTTAGTATGTAAGAATGGGACGAACCCTATTTAATATCAGCAACCTCGATTATCCGGAACTATTTTTTTCGGACTCTTGAAAAATTCGTTCTGATGAAAGGTACATAAAAATTTTCGGATTTTTTTGTTCTAAGGAATGGACATAAAAGGCAATAAAATAACACACATTTTGCATATAGAACGAAGTCAATCGGATTATTAGTTGCCGAGATATTTGTAATCTTGTTTTCCACATTCTTCGATTTTTCATGACCCTGTATTTCATTCAAATTTCAATTCAGAAGTATATTTTAATTGGAAATGAGACGCTTAATCCGACGCAGTTAATTGTTAGTTAATATAATTATTATTTTTGGAGTTATAAGGATGTTTCTTTTACGCAGTTCGGTACTACTTGAGTAGTTTGGCGTTTTATATAATTTGTCGAAATTGGTACATCAGCAGTTCTTTAATATAGCATTACTATGTACATTAACAATATTTAAATTTTGTTTATGAATTGCAATGCATTGTATAAATAGTTTCACATGTTTTATTTTTTTCCATATACGTATCCATGATGGGTAAGTATTACGGTGGCCCCCAACGACTAGTTTTAAAAAAATGTATTCAAGTCTGTCTTAATTTATATTATTAAAACTTTTAACAGTTTTTTAAGTTCAGACGTTAAATCTACGTGTACTGCAAATTATCAAAATGATTAGCAAAAAAAAAAAAAAAAAAAAAAAAAAAAAAGCGTTGAATAACAAATTATTTAAGAATAATTACAATCCTCTGCCAGAATGGAATTGAAATCTTAACAGTAATTTTGCTTTTAAATTTATCTAACTTCATTTTTAAGAATTTCCAACAAAGTTCAAAAAGTGTTTATGCATTCGGTTTGTCTGTCCGTCTGTCCACGCTCTAATTCCCGTTTCATGCAATCGATAAATCTTATTTAGGGTCATCTAGGCATCTTGGTTATTGTATATGAAGTATGTGGGATCAATCGTTCATTTACAGTGATACTCAAAGGAATTCCATTTCATTATGATATAAGGGCAAATATTGTTTGCAGAGTATTTTAATGACATTACGCTATTGCAGGGTTGCAAAAAACTCACCTCCCCCCCCCCAAAAAAAAAAAACCGGGTGGGTTTTATTGGGTAAAACCCACTCTAAAAAACCCAATAAAACCCACGTTAAAGCGGGTTTTAATGGGTTTTTTAATATCTGTGGTCAAAGTGTTTAATATTCAGCATGTTTTATATTAGTTTTTAAACTTTTGTGTTTAAAAAGTTACACTATCCTATCAAAATAGATTGTGAGTGTAGTGCTAAATATGACAAAGGCAAAATTGTCAAAATAAAATATTGTGCTTAATTCTTTGAAAAACTTGTTAATATTATGAAAAAAAAAAGGCCAAAATCAATCTATGTAACTAATTATAACATTTTAGCATAAATGAAAAACGACAAGATCTTTTATTTCAAAATTTAACAATGTAAAATTTCATAATGTCCCAACCAGATTCAAATTTGACCAATTCCCTTTTGGGCAGTATTGGTAAAAAGAAAAAGAAAGGAAAGGAGGGGACTTTTTTCAAAACACTCGAATATATATATATATATATATATATATATATATATGAGGACCCCAGAAGCCAAGGGGTATAAGTGACAAAATTGAAAAAAATAAACTAAATACACAGACGACCTAAAAATATGCTTTTTTCATTTCAGGTAAAGAAATATAAGTGATTTTCTTATTATTTGCTGAGTTATAGAGGCAAACCACTTTTTTCGAAAAACAAACAATACTGATTAATTATACATTTAAAGAAAATTGTACTTTATTTTTTAACAGATATTGAAATAAGAGTTCAAAGACCAGAATGCAACAAGCAGAAATTTCCTATTTCAATTCACTCAATTGTTATTGATGTTCCAATTTAACATCAATTATCTTTAAACTCAATTTACTCCAAATCGAAATTTTGTCACTTGTACCCCTTGGCTTCTGGGGTCCTCATATATTGTTTATTTAAATCAGGATTTTTACTCTATATTTTATTTCCTAATACATATCGTAAAAAAAAATACCAATAAAACCCGAAAAAACCTAATAAAGCCCCCCCCCAAAAAAAAAACCCAATGAAACCCGAAAAAACCCACGCGGGTTGGGCTTTTTGCAACCCTGTGCTATTGCAAATGTATTCAAACTGGTACAAATCAATGAATTTCACAGCAATAACGTTAGAACAGGACATTCATAGCATTTTTCATCAATTTACAGGGGCACACAAAAGGAATAGATTACAATATTTTGTTGGAAATGCGTTTCTTATTTTTAAATGTAACTGTTTTTTAGGTGCGTTCGTAGTTTTACAAATACGTAGCACCTATAGTCATCGTCTGATCAGTTCGTTTGTCTGTCTGTCCGCATATAACAGCACAAAAACAACCCAACCTAAACATTTGAAATTTTAAATGTATATTTGTCACAGAATTTTGTAGGGACATTTCAAATTTTAGAAAAATCGAATACATAGTTTAAACACAGGAACAGTCAAAAGTTATCCGTTACATTACGGCCGATTGGATAAAATAGTTTCAAGTGCTTTATAATAATCATGTTACATCTGTCGAAACATAATGAAATTGATGTGCATTTATAAAGGGTACAAAGAATATATTCTTAGAATATGCCACACAAATAATATTTATTATTCTTAGAAAGAGCCGCACAAATGAATTCCGCTAGATAATAGTATAAGGGGTGAACATTGTTTGCAGCATATTTTAATTATGCTAAAATATTTCACATGTAATAAAATTGATATATTCTGCTTAGGTTTATCACAAGTTACTTTCTGTGTAATAGAAAATGCGTTTCCCTGTAGTTGAATTAGATATAATATTTTAACTTATTAAACGAGCAATTTTGTTACATTATTCTGAATGTATTGGAAAGTGTTTCATAATCTATGCTTGGAGCATGATTTTTTTTTTGTTTAAATTAATAACCAAACATTTTTTCCTTTTGAATTTAAGGGTAAGAAAGTGTAAGAGACAATATAAAGCCTTTATGTTTTTATGAGGAAAGTTCTCGATATTTATTGTTTAATCATTTCTATGTCTATGTACTTGAAATTCAGGTTGTAGTAACATGATTGAATCATGTTATACTACAACCTACAATTGACATGGAAGCAATAATTAAGCAGTAAAACACAAAACTGCACAAAACAGAATCAAATCTTCGTGAGAGTAGAAATTAAATCTTCGTGCCGTAAAAATTGCAGTAAAATTAGATGTAATTAAAAAAATTACATCTAATTTTACAGTAATTTTTATGGCAAGAACTGCCAGCAACATTGCTTTTGCAATGAAATTGTTTTTACTGTTTTTTTAACTAGATAAATTTTTTGTAGATTTTTTGTAAGAAATTATAAAAATAATTAGCCAATAAATAACAAAATAAGTAAAAGATAAATAACAATAGATTTTAAAATAACCATATTTTCCCTGAATATAATTTTTTATTAATAAATTTGATCATAAAAAAAAATTACTTCATTTTTTAGATATTAATATCGCAGAATATTGAAAGACTTTTTTTTTTCGATTATCTAAATGATACAACCAGAATTTCTACATCCACAGAGAGAGGATTAAACAATAAATATCGTGAATTCTCCAGGAAAATAAATAAAAGCTATCTCAGCTCTAACACTAGCCTTTTCAAAGAATGTCGAAAAAATCAGTTGTACAACGCGTTTATAGATAGTGAAGATGAAATACTACATCTGAATTGTTTATGAGATAATTCCACCGTAAAAACTTCTTTACGAGCGTTTATCGTAAGAAGAAAAGAGGGGAATACGGCGCACAGAAATTGTTTTACTGATTCTTCTACTTGTCTAGATTTTCAGTAGATTTTGACTGAAAAAAATACAGAAATATTCAACATACACACACACAGAAAGATAGGTAACGATAAATATTTACTTTGAATGCAATTTATCTTATACATTTGATCATTTTTAAAAATATTTAACTTCCTTTTTTTATATAAATATCGCAAAAAAATTAAAAGGTTTCTTTTTCTTAATGATACAACCTGAATTTTATCTGCATCTACATAGAGAGGATTAAGCAATAAATATCGCGGATTTGCAATGATAATAAATAAATTTTATCTTAGCTCAAACAAAAACTTTTTAAAAAGATGGTAAAAAAAAAAATCAGTAATACGAGGCGTTTAAGATAGTAAAATTAATTAAAACATCTGAATTTTTTATTTATTTATTTATTTTATTTATTTATTTATTTTATTATTATTTTTTTATAATCCTATTCCTACCGTAAAGACACCCCATGCGACCGCTTACAGTAAGAAAAAGAGGCCAATTCAATGAAATGATATCGTTTTTACTGGAATTTTTTTAATTAGATTTATTTTTTGTAGATTTTTAAAATATTAAAAAATTATTAAAATATACAATTATAAAATTATTATGTAAGAAATTATTTAAAAAAAAATAGGGTAACACCCCCAATAATTGGCACATTAAGAATTTGTCTTTAAACTTACTTCAATTTTCATTACCAAGAAATAAAATATTTACTTGCAAATATTTTTAAATCAAAGAATGCATATCTGTGCATCTATTTTGCTCACAAAGCAAACATTTTTGAAGGAGTTATTTTATAAAAATATATTTATAAAAAGTTGCTGTAGTCACCAGTAATTGACACCTAGAGCCACCTTGTGATCCACCACCATGTATGCCACCTTGTGATCCAGTAATTGGCACATGTTTATATATATATATATATTAAAAAAAAACTTTATATTTTGCATTGGGTTTAATCGCTTATAATGAATTTACGGTAGATGAAGATGCCATATTTCAGGTTTTTGATAGTAAGAAATCATCATATTAGTCTGAAATGAGAACACTTTAAAACAATACAATATATTTATATTAATACCCAGTAATTGGCATGCTGTCCCCAGTAATTGTCATATGAAGCTTTAATGGATTCCATTTACTGCTAATGTTTCATATTTTCAAATAAAAACAACTGATAAACAAAATTAGTCTATAACTTTAAAAGTACTGCCAAAATAATTGGTTTAATCTCAAATCTTGCGATTCCTTTGTAATTGGAATAGGTGCCAATTACTTGGAACTAGCAAAATTGAAGCACCATTAACTGGCATCTATCATTAATTCAGAAATCCAAATATTTGTGTCAAAAATACTTTTACATAATTAAAGTAACCCTTTTCAACTAAACAAAACTGTTGTCAATTAAAATTTAAAATACATTATAAATCAGATAATAATGAATTGAAAAGCATGCCTTTCTTAAGCCAGAGAAGAAGCATTTGCAACAAAAATGACTAATTTGATACAAACCATAATTGTTTCTCTTCCAAAGGCACTATTGTCATCTAGTAGCATAAATCAAAGTTATAATCTTTAAAGTAAATAAGCATATAACTGGTATATGGTCTTGTATTTTTAAAAGACTGGATATAAATATTATTTTAGGACATGTTTGTAGGATGTGCCAATCATTGGTGCATGTCAAATACTGGGGATGTTCCCTAATTAGTCAATAAATAATTAAAAAAAGGATAAATAACAATAGATTTAAAAATAATCATAACATTTTCCCTAAATATAATTTCATTTTAAAATTAGATCACTTAAAAAAAAAAAGAAAAAAAAACTTTATTTTTTTATATTGATTTTGCAGAATATTAACTCTTCATTTTTTCTTTTATTTAAATTATGCAACTTAAATTTCAACTACGCCCACATACAGAAGATAAACAATAAATATCATGAATTTTCTATGATCATAAAAAAAGTATATCTCAGCTCTTAGCATCGCAAGCTTTTCAAGGGATATAGAAAAAACCAATAGTACGAGATATTTATAGAAAGTGAAGATGAAGAACTACACCTGAAATGTTTATGAGATAATTCCATCGTAAAAACTTCTTTACGAGCGTCTATCGTTAGAAGAAGAACAGGTGAATTCTATGCACAAAAATTGTTTTACTGATTCTATTAAAAGTATATATTCTAGTAGATTTTGACCTAAAAAACACAAAAAATAATTATTCAATAGATAAATTTACTTATAAATTTGATCACATTTAAAATTTTTAAACTTCATTTTTTATATTAATACCGCAAAAGATTGAACTTTTTTCTTTTATTTAAATAATTTCAACTGCATCAACATTAAGGGGCTACTTCAGTCAAATGAAAAGACCCATTCACTAATGCTAATCCTATGGAAGAAATTTATACAGATATCTCGGTTGCATTTCAATATTTTTAAATGATTTTTTGGCTTTGGATATCTGAGATCGATCTGTATGCATGACGTTAGTTACTTTTTTCATTTTGTTTACAGTTATTTTTTACAGGGACGCTTTCATTTTTGGAACCGGTTTGGAAAGCGAAAGCAACCCCATAAAAAATATCTGCAAGCAAAATCGAAAAACTAAAAAACGACCTCCATTCAGATCAATCTGAGTTATCCAACGCAAAAAGAATCATCTAAAAATATTGAAATGCAACCGAGATATTTTTATAAATTTCTCCCATAGGATTAGCATTAGCGAACGGGTCTTTTCATTTGAGTTAAGAGGATTAAACAATAAATACCCTAAATCCCCCCATGATAATAAATAAAGGTTATCTTAACTCTAACACAAGCTTTTTCAAAAGGATGTCGAAAAAACCAATAATACGAGGCGAATATTGGTTAGATAGTAAAGATGAAGTACTATAGATGAATTGTTTATGAGATAATTCCATCGTAAAAACTTCTTTACGAGCGTCTATCGTTAGAAGAAAAGAGAGGATTTCGATGCACAAAAAATGTTTTACTGATTCTTATAAAGGTATGTATTTTTTATAGATTTTGAGTTAATATATATATATATATATATATATATATATATAAGGTAATTAAACAATAGATAAATTTATTTATAAATTTGACCACTTAAAAAATTTTTAAACTTCATTTTTTATATTATTAAATTATCGCACAAGATTAATTTGTTTTCTTTTATTTAATTAAGTTTAACTACATCAACATAAAAAGAATTAAACAATAAATATCATGAATCCCTCATTATAATAATAAAAAAAAAGCTACCTAAAGTTTAACAACTTCCTTTTTTTTTTTTTTTTTTTTTAATGGATGTCGAAAAAACTATTAATATGAGGTGTTTATAAAAGTGAAGATGAAGTGAAATGTTTATGAGATAATTCCATTGTAAAAACTTCTTTACGAGCGTCTTAACATTAGAAGAAAATAATGAAATTCGAAACATTTTTTTTTTTCTTTTACTGATTCGTTTATAGATTATATATTTTTAGCAGATTTTAAGTTTTAAAAAAAAGATATAAAAAAATAATTAGCACAAAAAAAACTATAGATTGCAATAGACTCAAGAATAACCATAATACTACGCCTGAATGAAATCGCATATTTATAAACTGATAGATTTTAAAATTATTAATATATTGCAGATAATTAAAAGATTTTTCTTTTTTAAATAATACAATTTGAACTTGAACTACACCCAAACAGAGATCACTAAATAATAAATATCGAGAATTTTCAGCATGATACTAAATAAAAGCTACCTTTGAACTAACGCAAACTTTTCTACGCATGTCAAAAAAGTCGATAATACAAGGCGTTTGCGGATCGTGAAGATGAAATCTAACATATGTAAAATGTTTATAATTCCACGTAAAAACTTCTTCACGGGCGTCTTTTAAAAGAAAGAAATATCACATAAATTGCATATGAATTGTTTTTATTTATTATTTTAATAAATAAAGTATTAGTAGATTTAGAGTAAAAATAAAAAATTAATTAGCTAATAAATAAATAAAGGACGAATAACGATAAATTGAAGAATAGTCACAATATTTTCCAGAATAAAATTTACTTACAGATTTGATCATTTTTTTAAATTAACTTCAAATTTTATATTAATATCGTACAAGATTGAAATATTCTTTATTAAATGATACAACTTGAATTTCTATCATATCCACATAAAGAGGATTAAACAATAAATATCGGGAATTCATTATTATAACAAACAAAGACTATATTAGCTCTAACACAAGCTTTTCCAAAACATGTCGAAAAAGTCGGTAATAAGAGGCAATTACAGATAGTGAAGACGATTAACCTGTATTGCTTATGGGCTAATCCCATCGTAAAAAACTCCTTTACGAGCGTATAATATGAAGAAAAGAGGATAATTCGATGCACAGAAATTGTTACACTGATATTTTCTTAAATATAAATTTTTGTAGATTTTGAGTTAAAAAAAAAAAAAAAAGTTATATAAACAACCAAAAAGTAAATTTACTTACAAATTTGATCACTTTTAAAAGTTTTTAACTTCATATTTTTATTATAATACCGCAGAAGATTGAAAGAATTTTTTTCTTTTATTTAAATTAGGGATGCACCGAATATTCGGTATTCGGTCTATTCGGCCATGTTACCGAATATTCGGTTAGGCCGAATATCAAACTATTCGGTTCGGCCGAATATCAAACTATTCGGCCTGCCGAATATTCGGTTTAGCCGAATATCAAAGTATTCGGCCAAATCTTATATATTCAATGAAAGCTTTTAAAACACATTTTTAAAAACTTTTCACAATTTCAACATTTAACTGTCAATTTATAAATATATTTAAAATAATTAAAAAGAAAGTCATATTTAAATAAAATAGAATGTTTTTACATTATTTATTTGTTTATAAAGTATAGCTTAAGAAAATTAACCATGAGAAAAATTAAAATGGTGATTTATTAGGATTCTCCTTAAGAATAAATGATGTGCAAATGCAAGTTCCTAAATTTTGTTTAGTAAATATTCTGTTTCTTGCTTTTCCCAAATAAAAGACCTTAAACAAGAAAGAAAAACTTTTGAGAATAGTAATAGCTATCTAAGGCAATTTTTGTTCATGAAATCATAATCAACTTATTGACTCATAAATGCATTGTATTTCATCTCACTTTAGATCAAACTTATGTTTTCGTTTGTTGCATTAACAATAAATAAGATACCGTACTGTATTTTCAACTTGCATGCTTTGATTTCTGTAAAATATGATATGATGGGAAGGGTGGAAAATGCCATCATTCATATGAAAAGAACTATGAGCTAGATATTCCTTTATTCAGAATTAAGTTGAAAGTATTTGTACTTTATATTGAAAAAAATCTGCCTTGAGTTATTGAAAAAGGACAATTAAAAGACTGTAAAGTTTTACTTCATCCATGTTTTCATTATTTCTCTATGATTTTAAAATGTTTGTTTTAATTCGTAGAAGAAACCATGAAATTTAAAATTTTATTAATTCAAAAAGTCTCATAATTGTGCTTCTTAAATAACTAAAGGCAGATTTTTTTTTTTTCAATACTAAATTTTCTTATAAAACACCCTTGTTTATCAAAATGTAAGTTTCTTTTATTAAATATTATGTAAAATTGTTTTAAAAAGTAACATTTTAATACCTTTAAACTTTGAAATATAAAAAGTATTTGGAAAGCCGAATATTCGGTATTTGGCCGAATAGTTAACTATTCGGTAGGCCGAATATTCGGTATTCGGCCCAACAATTACTATTCGGCCAGCCGAATATTCGGTATTCGGTTCACCTGTCGGCCGAATATTCGGCATTCGGTATTCGGCCAAAATCACTATTCGGTGCATCCCTAATTTAAATGATACCACCTGAATTTCAACTAGATCAACATTAAGAGAATTAAACAATAAATATCCTGAATCCCCCATGATAGAGAATTAAAGGCTATCCTATCTCTAACACAAGCTTTTTCAAAGAATGTCGAAAAAATCAGCGGTACGAGGCGTTTAAAGATAATGAAGATGAAGTACCACATCTAAATTGTTTATGAGATAATTCCACCGTAAAAACTTCTTTACGAGCATATATCGTAAGGAGAAAAGAGGGGAATTCGATGCACAGAAATTGTTTTACTGATTTTCTTTCTTTCTTTCTTTTATTTTCTTTTTCTTTTTTTAGGTATAATATTTTTGTAGATTTTGAGTTAAAAAATATATTAAAAAAATAACTAACCAATAAATAAATTTACTTATAAATGTGATCATCTTTAAGAATTTGTAACTACATGTTTTTATATTAATACCGCAGAAGATTGAAAGACTTTTTTTTTTTTTTTTTTTTTTTTTTTTTAATAATTCCACCTGAATTTCAACAACATCAACATAAAGGCTACCTTAACTAGCTTTTTTTCAAAAAATGTCGAAAAAAAACCCCAATAATATTAAGCGATTATAGATAGCGAAGATGATGTACTACATAAGAATTATTTATGAGATAATAGCATCGTAAAAACTTCTTTACGGGCGTTTACCGTAAAAAGAATAGAGGAGAATTTCATGCACAGAAATTGTTTTACTGATTCTTGTAAACGTATAGATTTTTAGCCGATTGGGTGTAAAATAATGTATAAAAAATAATTAGCACTCATAAAGAAAAAAAACTACAGATAACGGTAAATTCATGAATAATTATAATATTTTACCTGGATGAAATTTTACATTTATAAATTTAATCATTCTTATAGCTTTTAAAACTATTGCTATATTGCAAAAAAAATTAAAGACTTTTTTTTTTTTAATGATACAATTCGAATTTTAACATAGAAATTACCAAATACTAAATATCGAAATTTTTCAGCATTATAATGAATAAATGCTACCTTCGATCTAACACAGACTTTTCAACGTACGCCAAATAAGCTAATAATACGAGGCGTTTATGGCTAGTGAAGATGAAGTCTAATATCTGAATTGTTTATTAGATAATTCCAACGTAAAAACTTTTTACGAGTATATTCAGAAAGAAGGAACGGAGAAAACTCGATACACAGAAATTGATTTTATCGATTCATTTAAAGTCCGGAAATTTTTTTAGTAGCTTTTGTAGAAATAATTATACAAAAAAAAAAAAAAAAAAAAAAAACAACATTATTACCAAGAAAAAAATAACAAATAATGATTAATTTAATAATAATAGTAAAAAATATTTTGCCAAAAAAATTTAAATTTGTTTCATTTTTTAAAATCATTAATGTAAAATTTAAATGCTTTTCCTTTCTTTCTTTCTTTTAAAAATACAACTTGCATTTCAACATAGAAATTACCAAATAATAAGTATCGTGAATTTTTAGCATGATAATAAATAAAAGCTATCTTCGCTCTAACACAAACTTCGCAACGTATGTCAAAAAAGCCAATAATTCGAAGTGTTTATCGGTAGTGAAAATGAAGTCTAACATCTGAATTGTTTATGAGATAATTTCAACGTAAAAACTTTTTACGAGTATCTCCCGAAAGAAAGAAAGGAAAAAACTGGATGTATAGAAATTGTTTTTATCGAGTCATTTAAAGGTCCAAAAACAAATTTTAGTAGATTTTTTAGAAATAATTATAGGGAAAAGTTACTATTTGATCACCCTGTCGACCAAAAAACTATCGCTAAACTATTAAGATTAAATGCCAATAATTGATGATCACGAATGTCACATTCAATGACATTAAATACGATACACGTGTTTAAAATGTCATTAAGTGATTTTTATTTCGACTTTTTTACTTGCATTTTTATTAATACTCTACTAATTATTTATTTTCTCGTTATTTAAAATAAAAATTATGTCAATATGTATAATTTGGCTGTTTGCTTGACGATTTGCATAATTTGGCTAAATTGGTCGACAGGGTAACGAAATAGCATTGAAAAAATTATTAAAAATAAATAACGGTTTATTTAATAATAGTAATAAAAATTATTTTGCCAGTAAAAAAGACTTAAAATTGTAAATTTGATCATTTTTATCGCTTTTAAAATTATTAAAATATTGCCTAAAATTTGAAGATTTTTTTTTCCTTTATAAATGATACAACTTGAATTTCAACATAGAAATTACCAAATAATAAATATCGAAAATTTCTAGCATGATAATAAATAAAAAGCTATCTTCGATTTAAAACAAACTTTTCAACGCACGCCAAACAAGCCAATAATACGAAACATTTATGGATCGTGCAGGTGAAGTCTGACATCTGAATTGTTTATGAGATAATTCCAACGTAAATACTTTTTACGAATATCTCCCGAAAGAAGGAACGGAGAAAACTCGAAGCAGAGAAATTGTTTTTACCGAGTCATTTAATAATCAGGAATTTTTTTTTTTTTTTTTTTTTTTTTTTTTTTTTTTTTTTTTTTTTTTTAGTAGATTTTGTTGAAATAATCACAGAAAAAAATTATTAATATAAAAAAAATGAATAACGATTAATTTAATAAAGGTAATAAAAAATATTTTGCCCGAATAACATTTTTTATTTTTAAATTTCGGTCGTTTTCTGTTTTTATTGCTTTTAAAATTATTAATATATTGCATAAGACTTAAAGATTTCTTTTTTTAATGATACAACATGAATTTCAACATAGAAATTATCAAATAATAAATATCGAAAATTTTCAGCATGATATTAAATAAAAGCTATCTTTGCTTTAACACAAACTTTTCAACGTTTGTCAAAAAAGTCAATAATAGGAGGGATTTATAGCTAGTGAAGATGAAGTCTAACATCTGAATTGTTTATGTAATAATTCCAACGTAAAACTTTTTACAAATATCTCTCGAAAAAAGGAACGGAGAAAATTCGATGCACAGAAATTGTTTTTATCGAGTCATTTAAAGGTTCGGAAGCGTTTTTCAGTAGATTTTGTAGAACTAATAACAGAAAAAATATTATTAATACTAAAATAATAATAATAATAATGGTTAATTTAATAATAGTAATAGAAATTATTTTGCCAGAATAAAATTTAAAATTTTTATATCTGATCGTTTTTCTTTTTTATCGCTTTTAAAATTATTTATATATTACATAAATTTTAAAGGATTTTTTAATGATATTAGAAATTATCAAATAATAAATATAGAAAATTTTCAATATGATAATAAATAAAAGCTATCTTCGCTCTAACACAAACTTTTCAACGTTTGTCAAAAAAGTCAATAATACGAGACGTTTATGGCTATAGTGAAGATGAAGTCAAACACCTGAATTGTTTACGAGATAATTCCAACGTAAAAACTTTTTACGAGTATTTCCCGAAAGAAGGAACGAAGAAAATTCGATGCACAGAAATTGTTTTTATCGAGTCATAAAGATCTGGAAAAGTTATTTAGTAGATTTTGTAGAAAAAATTACAGAAAAAATTATTAATACTAAAAAAATAATAATGAATAACGGTTAATTTAATAATAATAAAAAATATTTTACTTGAATAAAATTTTATATTTGCAAATTTGATCATTTTTATCGCTTTTAAAATTATTAATGTATTGCATAAGATTTAAAAGATTTTTTTTAACTATACAACTTGTATTTTAACATAGAAATGACCAAATAATATATATCGAAAAATTTTAGCATGATAATAAATAAAAGTTATCTTCGCTCCGACACAAAGTTTTCAACGCACGCCAAAAAAACCAATAATATGAGGCATTCATTGATCGCAAAGTTGAAGTCTAACATCTGAATTGTTTATGAGATAATTCCACCATAAAATGTTTTTACGAGGATCTTCTATAAGAAAAAACGCAGAAAATTAGGTGCACATAATTTGTTTTTATCGAGTCATTTATAGGTTTGGAAAAAAAAAAAATTGGTAGATTTTGTAGAAATAATTATAGAAAAAAATATTAATACTACGAAAACAATAATGAATAACGGTTAATTTAGTAACAAAAATTCCTCTGCCAGAGTAAAATTTTATATTTATAAATTTCGTCGTTTTTATCGCTTTTAAAATTATTAATATATTACATAAGATTTAAAGATTTTTTTCTTTTAATGATACAACTTGAAATTCAACATAGAGATTACCAAACAATAAATATCGAGAATTTTTAGAGTGATAATAAATAAAAGCTGTCTTTGGTTTAATACAAACTGTTCAATCCTTGTAAAATAAATAAATAAATAATACGAGGTGTTTAATGATAATAAAGATGATTTTTAACATCTGAATTGTTTATAGGATAATTTCAATGCAAAAAGTTTTTACGAGCATCTTCCGTAAGAAGGAACGGAGAAAACTCGATGCGCAGAAATTGTTTTTATCAAATCATTTAAAAGTCCAAAAAAGTTTTTTTATGTATATGGATTTTGTAGAAATAATTATTAAAAAAAATTATTAATACTAAAAAAACGATAATGGAATAACGGTTAGTTTAATAACAGCGATAACAATATTTCGCCAGAATAAAATTTTACATTAATGCATATTTTCGCTCTTAAAACGATCGAATTATATATATATATATACACATTAAATATTACTATGCATTGCAAAGGATTCAAATATTTTTTTTTATTTGTATTAGATATCAGCAAGCTGTTTAGAAAAAAAAAGCGTGATGCAAAAATAAAGAGATACATGTGCAAATATATATAGATAGATACACTTTTGAAGCAACTTTATACTTATTGTATCATATTTAAACAGGAAATTAAGGTAAACAATTTTTTATTGCAATAAAATATGTTTGAAATAACAAAACTTTGTTTCAGAAAAATTTACTGCTTACATACGGCTCGACAGGTTTTTTGTTGCCTTAACAATATACTTAACTGCAAAATTAAATACTGAAAATAGTAATTCATTATTCAGAAATGCTGTTTAACAACATTCAGATAATAAGAAAACACTCATATCAATGTAAAAATGAAAATATCAAAGGAAATATTTTATTTTACTATACCTGCAAGCTATTTAGGATAAATATATATATTTTTTAAATCAATAAGCACACTATCAAGAAATGTAAATATTTAGACATTCATTCAAATAAGTGAAAAATTAAAAAAAGTCGACTAAAAATGGAGGAAATGGAAAGAATAATTCTTGATACAAAAATCAACACAATTATTTACATTGAATCAACTTTCAGGTTTAAAAAATATTGCGTATCTATTATGTCGAAGGTCAATGAAAATCTAAGAAATGCGAGACGAATTAATTATTGAAAAATTACCTGAGATGGTTTTCTGATAACGTATGCGTGCGTATAAAAATTAAATGAGGTAAAAAATGCCCTTTTCACAAAAAAAAAAAAAAAAAAAAATTCTTAAGTATTATAAGAACAAGAAAGTACTTAATATTTATTTCATTGAGAATACATTATGGCAAAAATAAATTAAAGTGATATCAACCGAGATTCGGCACAGTAAAAAAGTTTAGTAAGAAGATGTTAAGGGGCGAGATAATTTTCAATAGCTGGATAATTGCTTAATTTTACCCCAATATTAAAAAAAAAAAAAAAAAAAAAAAAAAAAAAAAAAATAGCTGTAAATATTTCTTCAAGTCGAACACTTTTTCAGAGTAAATTGTACAGATGCTCGTTTACGTATTCCTTTAAAAACTTTTGATGAATAATAATTAAAATTTAATTAATAGATACTCATTAAGAATTTTCTAAAAAGATATATATGTTACACGCAGAATCATAAAAAACATGCATTCGATACACCCATTTCATATTACATGTATGTTTATATTAATTATTGCCAATATAATACAAAAGATTAAGTTTCTATATTGCTTAGTTTTGAAAATGGGATGCGTGCGTGTAATGTGAAGAAAAATTACTTTAAATTTACCTTGATTTACACCGAAAAAAAAAAAAAAAAGCAAGTTACTAAAATACTAAATTTTTTCTAGGAAAGTGGGATTTATAGAACTCTTTTTATAAAGCCAAAAACAAAAAATCATGTAACATACACACATTTACACTGTAAATCAAAAAATTTGTAAGGTTACTAGAATTTTTTCAAGAACCTTGGATGCCTAAAACTTTTTATTTAACTGCAACTGGGTAACAGATAAAAGCTTAGTAAGATTACTGCAATTTTAATAGATTCTTTTGTAAAGCTATACGGATTTCTGCAACTTTACGAAAATTAGTTTTGTAGATTTACATATATTATTTTGTATAGTGTACAGTTAAAAGATTACTAAGCATACAGATTTCTACAACTTTACATCTGTAAAATTACAGATTTTTTTTTTTTTTTTTTTTTTTTTTTTTTTTTTTTTTTTTTTTTTACAGTTTGGATAGGAGTATTGCATCACATATTTTATTACAAAACCGGTTCTAACTCTATCATTATTAATAGATCAAAAATATTTTTGGTATTCAAAGTTTTAAGCTGATCTCCCACCCTCTCCCCATTAAATGAGCTTTAACTTACCAAAATAATTATAATAAAAAAAATACTTACTATAGCTAAATTAACGCAAATAATAATAGCAATTTAAACAATAATTACCGTAATATTATTCATTTTTTTATTACATCATTGAAATATTTCATTCATCAGTGATATTGCTAGACTATTAGAATCTTGGGTTCCTGAGATCTAGGATATAATTCAATCCAGGTACAAGAAACTTTTATTTCCCTCTATCTTTTTCTCTTTAACTTTTGAAAACTCTTTAAAAAGCAACCCTAAGCCAGATTAAAACAAGGATTATTACTAAAGCACACCAATTTGATTTGCGTCTATGAAATTCAGAAAACTTATCGTATCGCAGATGAAAACAATCTTAAGGCTGTTAGTCAGTGAGTTTCCCAATTCCCCTTTGCTAATGTTATATCTATGTTCTAAGATCCGTACCGTAGAATCCCTGCGCGGGACGCCCAATGTCCCGATTTTTCATGATGCATGCATTTTTCTAAATTTCTTTCAGTACCATGTTATTCGTTAGTCTGTGGAGTGAAACTTACAATACTGCAAATAGTAAAACCTATTAAAACAAAACCTACCTTATAAAGCAACATTTATATGATTCCGCAGAATGGAATAGTATACAAATCTCTTTGCTGAAACGGAATATTTTTCTAGTTCTTAGCTAATTTGTTTTTATAGGGTCAAAACCTATGATATTTTGATTAATAAAACTCGTAACAACGGTATCTGTGTATTACGGAATCTGAACTGAAACATAAAAACTGTACAGCTCCAGTGTAATCAATGCCATACAGTTATAACCGTTCAATCACAAAAATCTAATCTCTTCAAAAATGGATTTTTTTTTTTTTTTTTTTTTTTTGGGGGGGGGGGGGTTAGCTAGTGATTTACAGAATTTACTACACAAGACTATTGTGCATATTTGATACATTAAAAAGTTCTAAAACAAAATTTCAAGCTATTAGAAAAAGATTCCCTTTTATACAGGTTATCGTCTTAGAGAGGTATACCTGTATAATATAGCTTCCGTAAGGAACATGAATATTTTCCGATATAGACGGGTACAGTTTTCATAAGATTTACTGTATTTTTATGTACAATTTTAGAAGCCGCTGTTTCGCTTTTTGACAGCGCACCTGGCAACACTAGCAACAGTTTAGCTAATTATATGCCAAATGACGCAATGTGAAACTGCAAGAATGAAATATTTTAATTTAAACACTAAACGTAGAAAATTAAAAATAAAGAGTTTCAAAATTAAATGTATAAAAAACTGCTTTTTTTCGTTTTTTTTAATGATTCTTGCACATGGTAAGAATCAAAATAAGCTATTAGAAAAAAAATACATATCCGCATTAGATTTTTGACTTGTTTGTTCATCTTAGAGGAAACTGACTTGTAAAAAGAAAGACGTTTTCCATTTATTATTATTATCTAATCGCATTAGTCTCCTTGTTATGTAATTCTTTCACTTTGACAAACTGGATTATTTAGCTGTCTGGGGATCAACAGCCTTTACGAAAAGAAGAGTTTGCAATTGTCTTTTCATATTAAATCGGTAAAATGCAGATGATGAAAAATTGCGACTCCTCCCTCCCCTCCCACCATTTTACAGATTTGAAAAATTAGACTATAGAGTAATGTAACCCTAAAAATTCGGCATCAAAATCATCCTCATCCTTTTTTTTTTAACCCTTTTTAAACCATCTGAATTTTTGTGATGTCCGCATTTTATTCGTTTTCTGATTGGTCCATGATCAAAATCGTATATAACTCAAAAGGTAATTTATTTATCACAAAATGGAAAACACAGTTCGATTCGAAATCGCTTTCATAGTCAGGCTTTCTAATTTCATATCTTTCTGTTAAAAAATGAATTTGTAAATGTATCAAAGCATTTTGCACTTGTTGGGCAGTTGAAAACAGCCTTAAAGAAAGCAGAAAAATTTAAAGCAAATAAATGTATTCAAATTTCAATTATTTTAAAAAATAACTTTAATGATCAAAATAGTATTCTTTTCTTATGGGGTGATTAGTTTCAAAATATAATCAGATTGCTCACGTTTGAACAAAAACATTTAAAAAGCTGTTTTTGAATTACGACCTCTTCCAACTTTCTACTTTTCTTTCTTTCTTTCTTTCTTTTTTTTTTTTTCTTAATAGTCTCTGTGCGTGTTAAGAGTTAGAAATAAATACCATTAAAAAAAGTATAGGTATACATTACATTTTCAACTCATTTCCCCGTGCAAGGAATGAACTGATAAGAGAAAGCTGGTTTTCATTATTATTACGTAATCGTAAGTTCAAAGTCACATATACTTTTTTTTTTTTTTTTTTTTCAAAAAATGCACTATATTAATGCCAACAGCTTTTGTGCAGGGAGGATTTTACATTTTTTTTTTTTTTTTTTCCATATTAAACTTGTAAAATGAAGATGGTGATTTTTTCTCTTGAAGCTTTGACATTTTACGACTTTTGATCTAACAAGGAGAGCGCCGACCACGATAATTATGAATTTTGATTATTTTTGTGTATCGCAAAAATGTCATAATTCAAAAAACTTCGTTTTCAGGAAAAACGGAAAACTTTCAGGCTCAATGGGCATGTTGCAAACACAACTGCTACCTGGTTGCTGTATTTTAAGTGCACTATCTTCTACTTTGGGTGATTGGTGGAGGACTGCAAACTACGTAGAATGGCAGCCATGACTCAAATAGCCTAATTTTTGAGTTGTGACACTTTTATAACAAGAGAGCGATATGCCGTACTATAGAAGCACATTAGTCTCAGGTTCAACGGATTCTATACAACGCGCCTTAGTTCTTGAAAAATAGAAAGAGGGGGGTGTCATGTACTATAACAGAACTTAAACACTTACTTTATAACGATACGACATATGTTTGTCGTAGCTCAGTTTCTACGACATTTGCTCGTTGATACCCGGGCTCGGGTTCGATATCGGAACGCGTTTTGTCAAAATTTTCAACAACAAATTCTTCATCGAAAAGAGTACGATTAACATGTATAGTTCTATACAATTAACAACTTACAAAGAGTTACAGAAAAGTACTTTTCACTCAGCTCATACAGGTTTCCTACACAATTCTGCTAAAAAGCTTCTCTGGCTTTTCAAGGTTGACTCTGACCTTTTTCAAAAATTTCTGTGACCTTTCTCAGTAAAAATTCAGCTTACATATTGCTGCAAAACCCGCCACAGTAGACAATTTTAATCTAGATATATGCTAAAAAATATATGCGCTGTATGGATTTTTGATTTTTATTTATTTATTTATTTATTTATTTTCATACTATGATATTGTTATTTAGTTTGCATAAATTTTATATAAAATTTTAGATTGGATCCATAATTAATTCAAAATTTCTTCATTTATAATAACCAAGAATCCGATAGAAATTAGTACATCGAAAATTCCCTGACCACTTCAAATATTTAAAAACTTTCCTGATTTTTTTTACTATAGATTTTCAAATTCCCAGACATTTCCCTGACTTTGTACTCTAGATTTTTAAATTCCCTGGCTTTTATCAGTTTTGCCTGACCCGTAGGAACACTGTCAAATGGTCTAGAAATCTTGAAAATTGCCACGCCGATAATCTCGATATCAGACTCAATACCCCCCCTCCCCCCTATCTTCACCATCATTTCTCTCGAAAATTGCAGAAACCATCTTTTAAGGTCTATGGTAAATTACTGCATGAGTGCTTATGAACGTCAGTAAGTGAATAGAAAAACATTATGAAATACTAAAAGCTGGAACACCATTTGTGCATTTACTTACTAAAAAAAAAAGGGAGCTATTCTTTTCGGAAAGAGGGATCTGTGTTCAGAGAGAATGAATTTTCGCAGGAAACGATTCATTTTTCAGAAGGGCCGAGGAAGATACTGGGGAAGAAGGATAGAGCGTCACATTGACAAATAGATCTTCTCTTTCACGTTCCTTCCATTCCCAGATTCTGTCCAGTAATTTGGTCTTTCTATCTCTCTCCCTTCACCGAAATCTATGGTATCTATCATGAGCTGGAGGCTAGAATAAAATCCAGAGGTAAATGTGCGATTTTAATTCTGTTAACTAAAGAGTCCTCATTTTAAAACTTAAGGCTTCTGTCCCACTATGCGAAGACATTCTCGAGCTAAATCTCGTTTGCATTTCGATACCTTTAAATAAATAAATATATATATATATTCCTATGGCTGAGGTCTATATCTCTACATCCTTCTTTTTGACTTTTTCGATTTTGATTGCCGATATTTTTTAGAATGACACTTTCCTTTTCTAAACCGGTTTTGAAAGTGAAAGTAATTTTATCAAAAATATCTGCAAACAAAATCGAAAAAGTACAAAGAAGCGATGCAGAGATGGACCTTCAAAAAATTAAAAATTTCCTTGACTTTTTGCCTAAATTTTCAAATTTCCTGTCATTTTCCTGACTTTTTACTCTAGATTTAGAAATTCCCTGACTTTTCCCTGTTTTCCAGGTTTTCTCTGATTCGTAGCAACCCTGTCCAATGGTCTAGAAGTCCTGAAAATTGCCACGTCGATAATCTCGATATCAGACTCAATACCCCCCCTCCCCCCTATCTTCACCATCATTTCTCTCGAAAATTGCAGAAACCATCTTTTAAGGTCTATGGTACATTATTGCATGAGTGCTCATGAACGTCAATAAGTGAATAGAAAAACATTATGAAATAATAAAAGCTGGAACACCATTTGTGCATTTACTTACTTAAAAAAAAAAAAAAAAAAAAAAAAAAAAAAAAAAAAACGGAGCCATTCTTTTCGGAAAGAGGGATCTGTGTTCAGAGAATGAATTTTCGCAGGAAACGATTCATTTGTCAGAAGAAGGGCCGAGGAAGATACTGGGGAAGAAGGATAGAGCGTTAGAACGTCACACTGACAAATAGATCTTCCCTTTCACGTTCCTTCCTTTCCAGATTCTGTCCAGTCATTTGGTCTTTCGCTCTCTCTCCCTTCACTGAAATCTATGATATCTATCATGAGCTAGGGCTAGAATAAAACCCAGAGGCAAATGTGTGATTTTATTTCTGTTAACTGAAGCGTCCTCATTTTCAGACTTAAGGCTCCTGTCCCGTCAGGCGAAGACACTCGCGAGCTAATGCTAATGTTTACACCTATGGGGAGGTTATTTCTTAATATCTCGTTTGCATTTCGAAATCCTTAAGTACATATATTAGGTAGCTTTCATTACAAAAAGTAAAAAGCTACCTATTGCAGCCGTCCGGAGGAAAGCACTTCCGAAAAATTTTGGTATATTTTCACCGATCATGACCCCCAGACCCCAAAACCACCCTCCGTTCAAATGTTGACATATATATATATATATATATATATATATATATATATATATATATATATATATATATATATCTGATTTTTGTCATGCGATAACTAACTTATTTATGAACCGATTTGAATGAAACTTGGTATGTACATAGTACATACAAATGTCTCGGCCGAGTTCGTTGGTCAGCATCATCCGCCATTTTGTTTCAAAATGGCGGCCATTTTAAATTTTTAAAAAAATTTAAAATTTAAAATTAAATGCAAAAAAATTAAAAGTTGAAAAATATTTTTCTTTTACGTGTTAGAACTTAAAACAAAGATTCCAGAACACTTTTTATTTTGTCTATATCTTAAAAAATGATTGAGTTATAGCACTTTGAATTTTTCTTATGGCTGACATTTTGAAACGATCTGATTTTTGTCACGTGATAACGCGCGTATTTATGAACCGATTTCAATGAAACTTGGTATGTACATAGTACATACAAATGTCTCGACCGAGTTCGTTGGCCAGAATCATCCGCCATTTTGTTTCAAAATGGTGGCCATTTTAAATTTTTTTAAAAATTTAAAATTTAAAATTAAATGCAAAAAAATCAAAATTTGAAAAAGATTTTTCTTTTACGTGTTAGAACTTAAAACAAAGATTCCAGGAGACTTTTTATTTTGTCTATATCTTAAAAAATCATTGAGTTATAGTACTTTGAATTTTGCTTATGGCTGACATTTTGAAACGGTCTGATCTGAACGATCCACAAAGTTGCTTTAAAATGGCATACACTTCATGATATCGTGGAATTTGGTGACTCTCTAAATCGCTTAAAATAAAACCAGGTTGAATAAAAGATGACTAATTTCTAAAAATTTCTATTAATATTCAGTCTTGACAAAAACTAGTATTCAATCTTATAGAATCACTAATTTTAGGTAGCTTTCATTACAAAAAGTAAAAAGCTACCTATTGCAGCCGTCCGGAGGAAAGCACTTCCAGAAAATTTTGGTATATTTTCACCGATCATGACCCCCAGACCCCAAAACAACGCTCCGTTCAAATGTTGACACATATACACTATATTGCCATTGATTATGGGACACTTGCGATTTTAGACATTTTACTAAATATCTAGAAAAATACATGAGGAATCATCTCGAAACTCTTAGTGTATAAATATAATAGTATGCGTCATACATCTCCGTGAAGATTTTTTACCGAAACGCCATAGGGGACCGTCAACAAATTAAAAAAGAATGAATATCTTTTGAATAACCCTGTCAAAACTAATGTAGCAAAAGCGCTCAAACTCTAGATTATGATTGAATGCCTTATTGTAATACACTGTGTTCATTTTTATGCAAATAGCATGCACACTCGCAGAGTAATTAAGGTTTTTATAAAAATGGTCCCAAATTTTTCCAAGTTTTTCCATTATAATTTTCAGAGTTCTTAATATAAAATAATATTTTTTTCAGAAAATATGACAAACAACATTGCACACAGTACCCTGTAATCAGAATTAAAAAATAATACAAATTGTATGAAAAATGAGTAGGTTTACTATATAATTTTTTACTGCGCATGCGTCAAAGATATCAAAATTTCATTTGCATATTATGTTAGCTAAATGTATAGAGCAACTTTTGTAAAAGTCTCAAAATCATAGCTTGAAAATTCTGAAAGTAATCGTCTATAGAAAAAGGACAAAATCCGTTGTTTCCAAAATGAAGCAAAAAAATGAGGGATTTTATCCAAATGCAGTAGTACATCCCATATTGTGTATTCTATATTGACACTAATCAATGAATATATGGATACAACCCCTCTTTTTTTTTGCTTCATTTTGAGAATACTGGATTTTCGACTTTTCAATTGACGATTATTGTCAGAATTTTCAAGTTATGATTTTGTAACTTTCACAAAAGTTGCTCTATACATTTAGCTAACATAATATGCAAATGAAATTTTGATATCGTTGACGCATGCGCAGTAAAAAATTATTTAGTAAACCAACTCATTATTTATACAATTTTCATTATTTTTTAATTCTGATTACAGGGTACTGTGTGCAATGTTGTTTGTCATATTTTCTGAAAAAAATAATATTTTATATTAAGAACTCTGAAAATTATAAGGAAAAAACTTGGAAAAATTTGGGATCATTTTTATAAAAACCTTAATTACTCTGCGAGTATGCATGCTATTTGCATAAAAATGAACAAGGCTTATTACAATAAGGCATTCAATCACAATCTAGAGTTTGAGCGCTTTTGCTACATTAGTTTTGACAGGGTTATTCAAAAGATATTCATTCTTTTTTAATTTGTTGACGGTCCCCTTTGGAGTTTCGGGAAAAAAATCTTCACGGAGATGTATGACTTATACTATTATATTTATGCACTAAGAGTTTCGAGATGATTCCTCATGTATTTTTCTAGATATTTAGTAAAATGTCTAAAATCGCAAGTGTCCCATAATCAATGGCAATATAGTGTATATATATATATAATTATGTCGATATAGCGAGCCCATGGTAACAGGCTCGCTCAGATGCATTTGGCCGATTCGGCATCCGCCCCATGGCAAGGTACGACACGTGTTTGACCTTTTTAGCCACGTGTTAACTAAATGTTGCTGAGTTAGCACCTTCACACGAAAGGGCCCCAGCAACAAGCACAGAACAAGTACAGAAGGATGCCAGAGCCCGCCTGATGAAGACGTACTTAGCAGAGCTCAGGGCTAAAAGACAGAAGATGCCCCATAATTTCAATCCTTTAAGTATTTTTTCCCTTGTAAATATTGCACTTTTCCCTTGTAAATATTACGCATTAATCAAGAATATTAAACTTATGTAACAATACCCCTGGACTCCTTAATCTACATGGGGGCTGCGGCCTACTTGGACCCCCAAACAACCTGCACTGCAAGAGTTCTTATTTTTGCATATGGATTGATGTGCAGTGTGCAAGAGGAAAGATTATATTTCCCCTAGTCCCCATCCGGCAGCGAGATGATGTTTATGCTTTCTGCTTATCAGCGCGGTCCCACAGCTCACCAGAAGGGAGAAAAAGAAAAAGAAAATGAAGAAAGTGTGTCAGTAGTGTCGGTCGCCGCCTGTAATTTGTGATGTTCTTGTGCATACTCTGGATTTATTTTTTTTTCATTGAAAAAGTAGCATAGATCAAATTGGATTACACTTAAATAGCAGTAAGTGATATTTTTTTTTACTATACCTTATTTCTTTGCTGTGTGTAATGGAGCTACAAGCGATCCCAGTGATCAGACAGCAGTTAAAAACTGCCAAAGCCGATAAAATACAGCTTCTACATTTGTTTATTTTTGGAAAAGACGAAGCGAGGCGAAATCGTTCTAATTTAAGGGTTTATACCGGATTACCGTTTAAAGAAGGTAGCCCTGAATTCGCCAACAAATTGAAAGAAATTACTGATACTTTTGACCAGTTGCAATTGATAACAGTCGCTAATCTGCTATCCATAGATATAAATGGAAATAAAGATGAGATAGCGACTCGCATTTTGGTCGCATTATCAGACATTGCTGCTTTTAAGGAAACATTTGGGAATATTTCGGCTTCGGAGACAGACATTGAGCATAATCAGAACGACAGCAGTGCCAGCACAGAATTAATTTCCCCCTTAAAAATACAACCACAGCAAATGGTTGTACATTCGCAATACACTGCAAGTAAACAAAATATTTCTTTCACCGACATAGAACAATTAATTCCGCCGTTTAGCGGGGAAAAATCTGAAAACATCCAAACATGGTTTACACGATTCGAAACACTCTCGGAATCATTGAACCTCTCAGATATTCAAAAATTTGTTTTCGCAGAACGGAGTTTAAAAGGTTTAGCATTGCTAGTAATTAGAGCTGAAATTAATATTAATTCCTATTCCGCACTAAAGGAAGCTTTATTCCGCGAATTTCATCAAACGGCTTCGCCCGCACAAATACATCAAATATTAGCAAACCGCGGATGTCAACCAAACGAACAATTATTGGAATATTTTTTGAAGATGAAAGAAATCGCGCAGCGAGGGATTGTGGATGACATCTCTTTAATTCATTACACGATACAAGGTATTAGAGATACACCCCAAAATAAATCCATTTTATATGGCTGTTCCGATTTAGTAGAGTTTAAGAAAAAATTGCTAATTTATGATGAAATTTGCCGATCAGCCAGTGGTCAGGTGAAACGCATGTCGTATCATGCGAAAGGCCCTACTCCTACACCACACCTTAAAAATGAACGTAAAATTATCTGTTTTAACTGCGGTTTAGGAAACCACGTTTCCGCAGATTGTCATAATAAAAATAAGGGCCCGAAATGCTTTAATTGCTCTTTATGGGGCCATCGGTCTTTTGAATGCGGCGAGCGCACTGGGGAAAAACAGCCTACAACCCGAGGCACCCCTCCCCAACAACATTCGGGGTTAAACCGCGATAAGAAAGTCCACGTCGTAGACTCACAGCAATCGTATACCAACATGAATAAATTAGTCAAAATTGCGGATGTCATAATAGACGCATTAATTGATACGGGAAGTGCGATTACAGCAATAAGAGAGGATTTTTATAAATTAGTTGGCTCCCCTCCCCTACAATGTGAAACCATACAACTGGACGGTTTTGGTGGTGGCAGTTTAACGCCATTAGGATCATTTAAAACGGATATTCAAATAGATGGAACTCTGTTCTCTACTAGAGTTTATGTCGTAAACTCATCACAAATGTCCACCCCCTTTATTGTAGGGCGGGACGTGCTTACACAGGGTACACTAACGTGTGGTCAGGACGGGATATCGCTCCATAAAACTCCCCAAGCGGATGTTTTCATTAACTGCATACGCATCCGTAAGCCCGCGAGCAACACTCTCTTACCAGCCCCCCTTACGTCACATAACACGCCTTCTGTTTGTACTGACATGGCCCACCACAACTCATTCAACGGAACACTTCCATGCTTCGCAGACGACCCCGTGCCACATGAAATATGCACTAATATAGAAGAGCCTAATGTCCTATTTTCCCCTCAAAATCAACAAGCTAAACATTTCTCCGGAAGAGACGTTTCCACTACCCTTGGTCACGGAACAGTTGGTGACAACGATGCTATGCGGAATATTCTTAAATATATGATCCCCATACTTTTCATCGGTGTCTTATGTCACCTAATGCAAACAGATTGCTGTTATGAGTCACCGATGGCAAGATGTTCATCTATGGTACTAGATACCTTCAACGTTTTGATATGCTCTGTGTTCCTCCTAATCGTTGCCATTCGATTCACCGCGACGCTTAAATGGAAAAAGACAAGAAAGAAAAAAAAAAGTATGCAAAAGGGGAGAAAAAGTGTGTTATCAGCGTTGGATCCTAAGTGAGACTTTTTTTTTTCTCTCTTTCTCAAGCAAGATATTTTGTTACACAGATGTTTACTTTTTATTTATTTTTTTTTCTCTCCCAACCTGAAACCTGTTCAAGATGTTCGTACTTTAATATTTTTTTTACGAAAAACCATCAGTGCATTATTTTTCTATTATGGATTTCACTATTTGACCTTTTTAGCCACGTGTTAACTAAATGTTGCTGAGTTAGCACCTTCACACGAAAGGGCCCCAGCAACAAGCACAGAACAAGTACAGAAGGATGCCAGAGCCCGCCTGATGAAGACGTACTTAGCAGAGCTCAGGGCTAAAAGACAGAAGATGCCCCATAATTTCAATCCTTTAAGTATTTTTTCCCTTGTAAATATTGCACTTTTCCCTTGTAAATATTACGCATTAATCAAGAATATTAAACTTATGTAACAATACCCCTGGACTCCTTAATCTACAATTATATATATATATATATATATATATATATATATGATTTTTGTCATGCGATAACTATCGTATTTATGAACCGATTTGAATGAAACTTGGTATGTACATAGTACATACAAATGTCTCGACCGAGTTCGTTAGCCAGCGTCATCCGCCATCTTGTTTCAAAATGGCGGCCATTTAAAAAAATTTAAACAATTTAAAATTTAAAATTAAATGCGAAGAAATTAAAAGTTGAAAAATATTTTTCTTTTATGTGCTAGAACTTAAAACAACGATTCCAGAACATTTTTTATTTTATTTATATCTTAAAAAATGATTGCGTTATAGCACTTTGAACTTTTCTTATGGCTGGCATTTTCAAACAATCTAATTTTTGTCATGCTATAACTAATGTATTTATGAACCAATTTAAATGAAATTTGGTATTTACATAGAACATACAAATGTCTCGATCGAGTTTGTTAGCTAGCATCATCCGCCGTCTTGTTTCAAAATGGCGGCCATTTAAAAATTTTAAAAAAATTTAAAATTCAAAATTTAATACGAAAAAATTAAAGGTTGAAAAATATTTTTCTTTTATGTGTTAGAACTTAAGACAACGATTCCAGAACACTTTTTATTTTGTCTATATCTTAAAAAATGATTGAGTTATAGCACTTTGAATTTTTCTTATTGCTGACATTTTTAAACTATCCGATTTTTGTCATGCTGTAACTAACGTAATTATGAACCGATTTGAATGAAACTTGGTATGTGCATAGCACATACAAATGTCTCGACCGAGTTTGTTAGCCAGCATCATCCGCTATCTTGTTTCAAAATGGCGGCCATTTAAATTTTTTTTAAATTTAAAATTTAAAATTAGGTTTAAAAATGTGAAAAGTTGAAAAAGATATTTCTTTTGTGTATTTGACCTTGATACAAAGATTCCAGGGCATTTTTTGTTTCATCTATATCTTTAAAAATGGCTGAGTTATAGCACTTTTTATTTCCAGTGTGGTTGACATTTTGAAACGAGATAATACGCATATTTATAAATTGATTTGGATATAACTTCATGTGTACATAGTACATATCAATGTCTTGACCGAGTTCACTAGCCAACTTCATCCGCCATCTTGTTTCAAAATGGCGGCTATTTAAATTTATCAAAAATCTTTTAAATGTAAAATTATGTACAAATAAAAATTAGAAATTGAAAAAAAAATTTCTTTCGAACGTATTTATCTTAATAATGAGTTTCGGAGTATTTTTTGCTGTGTCTTTATCTTTAAAAACGCCTGAGATATGGTAGTTTGAATTTCTAATGTGAATGACATTTAAAAAAAAAAAACAATTTGCCCGCGACAGCAGTCGTATATATTAATCGATTTCGATATGAGAGTGCATTTCCACATGAATTAAGATTTCGACCAAGCTCATTGGTTTGTTTTATCCATCATGTTGCTTTAAAATGGCATACACTTAATGATATCGTAGAATTTGTTGACTCTCTATATCGCTGAAAATAAAACCAGGCTGAATAAAATATGACTAATTTCTAAAAATTCCTATTAATAATTAGTATTGACAAAAATTAGCATTTAATCTTATAAAATCGGGTTTCACTAATTTGAGCTTCGTTTGTTTGAATAATATAACTTAATTTTAAATAAATAATATATAAATAAGTATATGAAAGCTGCCTCTTCTTCCCGGCATTGCCGGAAGGACTTTTTTTTTACTGGATGGCTAAAGTCCATCTCTACATCCTCTTTTTTTACTTTTTCGATTTTAGTTGCAGATATTTTTTAGAATGACATTTTCATTTTCGGTACCGGTTTTTAAAGTGAAAGGTAACTTCATCAAAAGTATCTGCAACCCAAATTGAAAAATTAGAAAAGAACGATGCAGAGATTGACCTCAGCTATCAAGAGACTTTTTTAAGAAAAGAACACAGAAAAAGAAGTTAAAAATATTAATTTCTTGGAAGATTTTTTAAAGTAAGAATGCATCGCAATCTCATGAGTTTAACTTTAGCGTGGGGAATTCGGAAGTTGGCTAACTAGCCTTAAGATTGCTGTCAGAGATGATTTAATTGCGTCTTTCAAAAATTCATTTCGAGGTACATTTCATGTCGAAACAGTAGATGAATCACTAATTAACTGATTTTTACTCATATAATTGATTTTGTATAACAAAGTTCTATGTCCCACGTCTAACGAAATATACCGTTGTCTTTATCCTTTTGAAATCGACCACATTGTTTGTTAAAGATAGCTTACTAACTGAATGCCGCGGAAAAACGTCTCAAGCATTTTAAGTCAAAAGGTCCTGGGATTCGATTCAGGCATTTTTCAGCCAGAAAAATATAGTTATCATAGTTTCTCGTTAATTTCAAATTGGAAAAAAATTCTACAGACTTTCGTTAAAGGAGGTAAACTTTTTAAAACTAATGTAAAACACAACTTGTTTCGAAGTAACTTATCTTTCTTCTTCAGGCCGAAAAGAAAATACTACTACAAGAGGTGAAATAAGAATGAAAGAAAGTATATGAATAAAAAGGGAAGAGAGGAACAGTTTTGAGAAAAAACCAATAGGAAAACACGAGCTGAAAGGAAAACATTTAATCTACTTGTTTTGCGATTTACACGTGATATATAACATTAGTACAATGATTCTCACATTCTATTCTAAAGATAGGACTTTGGTTGCAAATGTTTCGAAAGAATTTAACTTTCTTCTTCAAGCCCAAAAGACGAACTACCACTATAAGTACTGAAGTAAAACTGCAAGGAAATGTGGGCAAAATGAAAAGAAAAAGAAGTGTAAATAGAAAAACAGAAGCAAAAAAAAAAAAAAAAGATTTGATCTATATTTATGCAATTTATGCGTATAGTATGACGTTAAACGACTCTCTCTCAATTTCGAAAACTATGTGTTCTTCAGAGAAAGTATTTTCATAGAAAACGATTCATTTGTCAGTGGCGCAGATACTGAAGAAGGATGGATCATTAGAACGTCACATTGACAAATAGGCCTTCCTTTTCACGTTCCTTTCATCCTAGATTCTGTCCAGTAAATTGGTGATCCCCCTCTTTCTCTCTCCCTTGACTGAAATCTATGTTGTCTATCATGATCCGGGGCTGGGGGTAAAATCCCAAAGGCAAATGTGTGATTTTATATATACGCAGTGGCGCAGCCAAGGGGGTGGTTTTGGGGTTAAAACCCCTACCAGACCTAAGAAAGATCGGTATAATTGCTGCTTACATGAATCAAAACCAAACTTAATATTTAAACGTTTTGGCGTACTTCGGATTCCGCCACTTTATTGAATCAGATTTTATTTAATAAAGGTATTCAATTAAATGGCAAAAAATCTAGTTAAAACTGTGAAAGCGCATATTACATGGAATAGTTAAATAAAAATTGGTTAGTTGAACTACATCACTTTTCTGAGACGTATTATGCTGAAAGAATGATGATTTCCTGCCACACAAATGCTCTTTCAATTTAAGTATTAGACAGCGAATAGTATAATTAGTGCTGATTCTATTAACCGGCGATTCAAATAACTGGCAAACACCTTTAACAGAAACTCAACCCCCCCCCTCCCCCTAGAACCGAATTCTGGCTGCGCCACTGTATATACGTTAACTAAAGCATTCTCGTTTTCAGGCTTAACCCTTTCTGCGGCAAGGCATTTCTGACCTATAAATGTTCAAATAATGAATTCACACCACAATTTATGAACAGATTTATTTGAAAATAATCAAAAGCTTTTTTCTTCGCGTATGTTATGAGATCGAAATTATACTAAAGCATTACTGGTATTGTTTGGCATTTTGGGTATTGCAATTAACCGTTTACATAGTGCTGATTTATAAAAGCTTTAAAGAACGAGTGGCTTCTCTCTCTTTCTATTCAATAGGCAGGACTTTGTGTGCAAATGTTTCGAAATAATTTAACTTTCTTCTCCAAGCCCAAAAGACGAACTACTACTACAAGTGCTGAAGCAAGAACAAAAGAAAGTAGATGAATAAAAAGGGAAGACAGGAACAGTCTGGAGAAAGAATCAATAGGAAAACACGAGCTGAAAGGAAAACATTTAATCTACATGTTTTGCGATTTACAAGTGATGTATAACATTAATACAATGGCTTTCTCTTTCAATTTCAAAAGACATTACTTTCTGTGCAAGTATTTCGAAAGAATTTACTTTTTATCTTCACGATCATGAGATGAACTACCACTACAAGTGCAGAAGCAAGACTGAAAGGAAATGTGGGCAATATGAAAAGAGAAAGAAATGTAAATAGAAAAACAGAAGCAAAAAGAGAAAAAGGGTTGATGTATATTTGAGCAATTTATGCGTGCAGCATGACGTTAAACGACTTTTTCACAATTTCGAAAACTATGTGTTCTCCAGAGAAAGTATTTTCATAGAAAACGATTCATTTGTCAGTGGCGCAGATACTGAAGAAGGATGGATCATTAGAACGTCACATTGACAAATAGGCCTTCCTTTTCACTTTCCTTTCATCCTAGATTCTGTCCAGTAAATTGGTGATCCCCCTCTTTCTCTCTCTCCCTTGACTGAAATCTATGTTGTCTATCATGATCCGGGGCTGGGGGTAAAATCCCAAAGGCAAATGTGTGATTTTATATATACGCAGTGGCGCAGCCAAGGGGGTGGTTTTGGGGTTAAAACCCCTACCAGACCCAAGAAAGATCGGTATAATTGCTGCTTACATGAATCAAAACCAAACGCGAGTAAATATTTAAACGTTTTGGCGTACTTCGGATTCTGCCACTTTATTGAATCAGATTTTATTTAATAAAGGTATTCAATTAAATGGCAAAAAATCTAGTTAAAATTGTGAAAGCGCATATTACATGGATTAGTTAAATAAAAATTGGTTAGTTGAACTACATCACTTTTCTGAGACGTATTATGCTGAAAGAATGATGATTTCCTGCCACACAAATGCTCTTTCAATTTAAGTATTATACAGCGAGTAGTATAATTAGTGCTGATTCTATTAACTGGCGATTCAAGTAACTGGCAAACACCTTTAACAGAAACTCAACCCCTCTCCCCCTAGAGCCGAATTCTGGCTGCGCCACTGTATATACGTTAACTAAAGCATCCTCGTTTTCAAGCTTAACCCTTTCAGGGGCAAGGCATTTCTGACCTAGAAATGTTCAAATAATGAATTCGCACCACAGATTTATTCGAAAATAATCAAAAGTTTTTCTTCGCGTATGTTATGAAATTGAAAATATACTAAAACATTACTGGTGCTGTTTGGCATTTTGGGTATTGAAATTAATCGTTTACATAGGTGCTGATTTATAAAAATTTTAAAGCCAGTGGCTTCTCTTTCTTTCAATTCAACAGACAGGACTTTGTGTGCAAATGTTGCGAAATAATTTAACTTTCTTCTCCGAGCCCAAAAGACGAACTACTACTACAAGTGCTGAAGCAAGAACGAAAGAAAGTAGATAAATAAAAAAGGAAAAGGGGAACAGATTGGAGAAAGAGCAAGTAGGAAAACACGAGCTGAAAGGAAAACATTTAATCTGCATGTTTTTGCGATTTGCACGTGATATATAACATTAATACAATGACTCTCTCTTCTTATTCAAAATTCAGGACTTTGTACGCAAAAGTTTTGAAAGAATTTAGCTGTATTCTTCAAGCCCAAAAGACGAACTACCACTATAAGTACTGAAGCAAAACTGAAAGGAAATGTGGGCAATATGATAAGAGAAAGAAATGTAAATAGAAAAACAGAAGCAAAAAGAGAAAAAAGGGTTGATCTATATTTATGCAATTTATGCGTGCAGCATGACGTTAAATGACTCACACTCGATTTCGCAAACTATGTGTTCTCCAAAGAAAGTATTTTCATAGAAAACGATTCATTTGCCACAGCCGAAGATACTGAAGAAGGATGGATCATTAGAATGTCACATTGACAAATAGGTCTTCCCTTTCACGTTCCTTTCATCCTAGATTCTGTCCAGTAAATTGGTGTTCCCCTCTTCTCTCTCCCTTCACTGAAATCTATGTTGTCTATCATGATCCGGGGCTGGGGGTAAAATCCCAAAGGCAAATGTGTGATTTTATATATATACATTAACTAAAGCATCCTCGTTTTCAGGCTTAACCCTTTCAGGGGCAAGGCCTTTCTGACCTAGAAATGTTCAAATAATGAATTCACACCACAGTTTATGAACATATTTATTTGAAAATAATCAAAAGCTTTTTTGTTCGTGTATGTTATGAGATCGAAATTATACTAAAACATTTTTGGTGCTGTTTGACATTTTGGGTATTGGAATTAACCGTTTGCATAGGTGCAGATTCCCAAAATTTTTAAGGAGCCAGTGGTTCCTAAACCGAAATATTTCAGTCGCAATCAAGATTTAATTTCTAGAAAAAATGAAGGAGCAACAGCGAAACAACGTGAATTTCGTCAAAAAATCGCAGGAGAAAAGCTAACTTTATCAAAGTATAACAAAAAATTGCGGCTGTCGTCAAAGAATCGCCGAAAAACGCGATTTTCGTCAAATGATCGCGGGAAAAAAGCGATTTTGGTTAGAGAATCGCAAATAAATAAATAAATAAACACTATTTTCGACAGAGAATCGCGATAAAACGCGATTTTCATCAAATGAATAGCGAGAAAAAAACGGGAAATTAGCCAAAGGATGGCGAGTTAGACGCTGAAAATTAGTCGCCAGGCGACCACCTATAGTTTCCAGACTGCAAGCAGCACTCCTGAAAGGATTAAAAGATTGCTTCACTGAAACTTCCCGATAGCGAAATTCCATGTTAATCTATGGGGAATCTTAAAAGCCCGATTACTCATTACCTATAAGGTAATTATCAAAATACGGTTTTCTTTATCAGAAGGTAGACGTTTGATGTCGACGATGTACGTTTTTAAAAACTGTCATACTAAATTTCAAAAACATGTAAAAAAAAAAAAAAAAAAAAAAAAAAAAAAAAAAAAAAAAAAAATCCTATAATTTTTTTAATTTACACTTGATGAAATTTTGACATCTTCTTATAAACACTTCGCTCAAATGCGTCACTTCTTATTAAATTTGAATTAAGTAATTTAATTCTGTTAAATTGTATTTGAATAAATGGAACGGCAATTAATGAAAATATTTCTTGACGAAGGCTGCGAATGTAGTCCGAAAGTGCTCGGAAATTGAAATAAAAAATACAGATTTTTAAACTTTTAACATCTGTATTATTATTTGTCACATTGCCTTTTATGTAAACAGTGAACTTTTAAAGTTCATATTGAGTAGTTTGTGATTGGATCAAGTTGGAAAATTGCATTTCGTCTTATTATTTTAGTTAGTTTTAAATCATTTTGCGGTCCATTATTTAGGCAAAATCTTTAAAGATGTGTGGGAAAATATAAATGATAAATATTGAAGCGAAGTAGGCGATCATTAGTGGCGAAGAGGTAATGTCTCCAGTTTTGAAAGAGCGGTCTGGTGTTCGTATCCAGCTGATTCCATGTCGCGGTATTCTATAAAATGTTCGAAAAGTTGACTGCTTCATTTCCGATTTTTAGATGCGTTCGTAATTATATAAATACGTAGCGCACACAGTCATCTGCTGGTCCGGCCGTATGTCCGCATGTAACAGCGCACAAGCTACCCAACCGAACAATTTGAAATTTAATGTATATAAATAATTATTGCAGAATTTGGTCACTTCAAATTTTATGAAAATAGAATCAAAACTTAAAAATATATTAATAAAAGTTTTCTTCATTCTATTGAACCCTATCATACGTTATGAATGCAATAACATCCCATGATAGGTCATGTTGCCATGGTGATGACATTCTATTTAAGATGGAGTCGTATAGTTCCGTAAGACTGAATTTAATAAATAGAATCGTAATACATTTTATATTCATACAACTTTGCACAAGAGTGCAACAGCTATTCCACCAAGGTCTGAATATTTATAAAACTACTTATAGTATGAACGTACCTCATTTGCCACGTTAGATGTACAATTTCCGACCTGTTATTTTTACTTTATTGCTACATTACAATAAATATAAATGTGCAACTTTCTAAATAATTAACATGACTGAAAAATAAATAAATTAGCAAATTATTAATATTTCACATAAACCCAAAACATTTCTGCAAAGCACAAAGTATAAAAGCGAAAGAATTCATTGACATTATTAAGCTCGGTGTTTTGCGTTAAACGTTCAGAAAAAAAAAAATAAATAAATAAATAAAAATGTACGGACGAGAAAATATTGTGCCAAGCCACTATTTAAATAGATATCAAATATTCCTATGGACTGACAGGTAACAGAAGCAAAAAGGAAATGGACTTACACTAATATTCTTTTTGTCAATCGAAATATAGAAAAAATATAATTACTCCGATTAAACTCGTATGTAAAATAATTCTATTAATTCATAATAGGCTTACACATGAATTGCCTCTTGACACAAACAAAAGATTATTCAATAAAATCCCTTTAGTACATGAATTTGTATAATGTATACGATGCAGATATGCAACATGGTAATATTAAGAGTTAATGAATAGGATTTTTTTATTCTTCGTGAATGAAGACAAGGGTAACAACTAGTAGATAAACAAATAAAAATCTATTGTACTAAGATATAAAATCTCAAAACCAAATCCTTTTTCGACATTTTAACTTTAAAAACTTTGAATTCAGCAGACGATGAACGACTATAAAAAGATTATACAAAATATCAAAACCAAATTATTTTTCAACAATATTTCACCTTCAATAACTTCGAATTCGGTAGAATTTACATCAGTTTAATGTAGAAATTATTGTCGATATTTCAACTTTTTTTTTTTTCTTTTCCGGGATATAAATACTGACAGATTAGTCTGATTTTTAGGTGTACGATGCAGATATGCAACACAGTAATATAAATACGTTACTGAATATGGTTTTTCTTCTTTTTGAGTGAATGTTACATGGGCAACAGCTAGTAAATAAACAAAATAAATAATCAATATCAAGCTTCCTGAGCCAGGTACTAGTCTGAAAACCTTACCAAGATACAAAATCTCAAAACCAAATACTTTTTTGACAATATTTTAACTTTAAAAACTTCGAATTCAGCAGACGATAAAAGGACTATATAAAAAGATGATACAAAATCTCAAAACCAAATTCTTTTGCGAGAATATTTCAAGTTTTATAACATTGAATTCGGCAGACATTGAAAAAAGGATCACAAAAGTATAATGTAGAAACTAGAAACTATTATCGATATTCCGACTTCCCCTCTCCCCTTTCGGGATATAAATATAGACAGATGTATCTAATTTTTAGGTATACGATGCAGATATGCAACATGGGCACGGTAATACAAAGGGTTAATGAACAGGATTTTTTCTTCTTCGTGAATAAAGACATGGATAACAACTAGTAAATAAACAAAATAAATTATTATATCATTTTCCTCAGCCAGGTACTAGTCTGAAAACCTTATCAAGATACAAAATCTCGAAACCAAACACGTTTTTGACAATATTTTCACTTTAAAAACTTCGAATTCGGCAGACGATAAAAGGACTATAAAAAGACGATACAAAATCTCAAAAACAAATTCTTTTTCGACATTATTTCACCTTTAAAAATTTCAAATTCGGCAGACGATGAAAAAGGGATCACACTAGTTTAATGTTGGAACCATTTTCCATATTCTCACCTTTTTTTTTTCCCTTTCTTTCCGAATATAAATATAGACGGATGAATCTGTTTCTCCCCTTTGCCTCATAAATCCCAGCGGTCAAGTAATTTAACGTCCCCACTTCGTCTATAGCTCGCAACTTCAAGACAATGGAAAGTAATACGGCTGAAATTACTGTAAAAATGATGTGCGCCTGGAGAGAAAATGTATTTTAGCAGCGAGGGAGGCAGATAAAAGTAAAAAGACGGCGCTAAAATTTTCAAGCTACCTTTTTATGGTTGCATTTTTACTTTTCGAAGCTATAGTGTAAAGGAAAATATTCTAATCATGATTTATGTGACTCTATGAGATTTAACATGTTAGCTCGCAAATGGTTCTTCCAACTAAGCTCTGATTTGGCGAATTTGTTATAAACCGTTGTCACCGGAACTGTGTGGATTTTCGTATAAATCGACACATGAATTAGGTAAATATCCACTTTTAAATAAATTTCAAACTATATTGCGGCAAACTATTTTGAGAATCACTAATGAAATAAAATGATACTGCGGCAATGAATTTGGCTATAGATTTCTCATAGTCATAGTTTTTCTAGGTAAGGTTCATAATTTCTAAATTTTGACACTAGGAGGTGCTAGAATCAGGGGTGCAGTGGATGGTACATGCGGGTATACGTCGTATACCTTCTGGATTTTTTAAAAGAACACCATATACCCTCTGTTTCTCAAAAAAGCTATAGAATGTACACTCTGAGGTATACGCTTTGCCTTGAGCATATACCATCTGCTTAGAGCGTATATCGTCTGTTGTTTTTACGACTAACTACTGGCTACAATAACTTTCATATGAAAACGCATAGTCGTTTTACTGCAAGTAGACAAATGTTCCACAATTCTTGCTTTATTTGCTCAAACGATATTTGTGTGCATCCCGACTTGTACTCTGTATTCTGTAAAATCTTCAATTTCGATATACATTCACAAATGAATGAAAAGCATCATACAAGTTTAATGTAGGAAATGGAATACTGTACGATTCGGATTATAACGGACCCAAACCTGAAATTCTATGACAAGGGAACCATAAACCCGAAACAAATCCGAAAAAAAAATATCCTCAACCTAGAATTCGAGGCATTCGAACCCGAATCGAAGCACAAGAAAATTAACACATATTTTAATATTATTACTGAAAATAGTCTTTAATTATATCTGTAACATCAATTTTACCTCCTATGTTGAAAAATGAACTCATTATTACTGAAATATAGTTTCAAAAATATTATCGTACCTTTTCTTTATTATTACTGGGTCAACTCGAACCCGGTCCGCAAAATTTAAATCCCAACCTTAAACCGATTTGAATGGCCCGTAAGATAAAATATTAGCATCAAACCCAATCGAATTCGGGAAAAATCGGATTACACGACCGATAGGACTCTGGCCAGTTTCTAATATTCCCACTTTTTATCCGGATATAGATAGATGAATCTGTTTCTCCCTTTTGCCTCATAAATCCCAACGGTCAAGTAATTTAAGGTTCCCACGTCGTCATCTCTAGCTTCCAACTTCAAGACAATTGCAGTAATATGGTTAAAATTACGCTAAAAATGATGTACGTCTAGAGATAAAATGTATTTTAAGAGCAAGAAAGGGGATAAAGTAAAAATATGGCTCTAAAATTTCCAAGATATTTTTTATGGTTACATTTTTTGCAAAACAACTGGCTATAAAGCATGACTTAGAAAAACGAAAAGGAATTAAAAAAAAAAAAAAAAAGTTAAAGAGGACGAGGATTGGGGAGAGATTAAGGGAATATTCCAATCCAAACTGCTTATTTCATGATTTATTTTTAAATTCATCTTTGATCTCAAGCTCTCTACTTCATAGGTTCATGTATTTTATCGTATTCGAATGAGTGTAACGCCATTAAAATGCATTTGAAATATTTTTCGCAATTGACCGTAATGTAACGGAATACTTTTGATTGTCCCTGTAATTGATCTATGCATCCGATTTTCATAAAATTTGAAATGACTCGAAAAAAATATGTAATAAATATATATTTTAAATTTCAAACGATTGAAATTCATTTGAACCTTTTTTCTCCATTGACCGTAATGTAACGGAATACTTTTGATTATCCCTGATCCGATTTTGATAAAATTTGAAATGACTTCACAAAATTATGTAATAATTATATCTTTTAAATTTCAATCGATTTGGTGGGTAGTTTTTGCATTGTTATATGCGGACAGAAGGAGTCGGACGGACTGAATGACAACTATATGCGCTACGTATTTACATAATACAAACGCACCTACAAATTAGCATTAAAACCAATCGAGATCGGGAAAAATCGGATTACCCAACACGATAGGACTCTGGTAAGTTTCTAATATTCTCACTTTTTATCCGGATATAGATAGATCGATGAATCTGTTTCTACCTTTTGCCTCATAAATCCCAATTGGTCAAGTAATTTAAGGTTCCCAACATCGTCGTCTCTAGCTTCCGACTTCAAGACAATATCAGTAATATGGCTAAAATTACTGTAGAAATGATGCGCGTCTGGAGATAAAATGTATTTTAAGAGCGAGAAAGGCGGAAAAAAGTAAAAAAAATGGCTTAAAGTTTCCAAAATACCTTTTTATGGTTAATTTTTTTTCCGTAAACAACTGGATATAAAGCATGATTTAGAAAAACGAAAAGGAGTTAAAAAAAATAATAATAATAAAAAGTTAAAGAGGAAGAGGATTGGGGAGAGATTGAGAGGATGTATTCCAATCCAAACTGCTTATTTTCTGATCTATTTTTAAATTCATTTTTGATTTCAAGCGCATCAAACTGGCAAATTCTCTCATTTAGAAACTACACAATGTGCCATGCTGGTGGATTTTTTGATAAATGCGGGAAATATTGAAAAAAAATGCTGGCAAATTTGGATCAACTCGAACCCGGTCCGCAAGAGTCCAGTTCCAACTTCAAACCGACTTGAATCAAAGAAATTGAAGAAATGATCAAAGAAGAAATGATCAAATGAATCAAAGAAATGATGTGCGTCTGGAGATAAAATGTATTTTAGGAGCGAGAAAGGGGATAAAAGTGAAAAAATGGCGTTAAAGTTTCCAAAACACCTTTTTATGGTTCCTTTTTTTGCAAAACAACTGGATATAAAGCATGATTTGGAAAAGTGAAAAGGAATCAAAAAAGTTAAAGAAGAGGAATGGGGGGAGATTAATAAAACATAAATAAAGACTTACTGAGATATTTGGGGAATCATATAATAGAATTCAGCACTATATTTGCAAATTTAAAATTCATGTGAAATGTGTACAATTTTTATTGCATACGTTTTGGATAGTTTTCATATTTTTTCCTTCAGTTATTTTTAAATATCTAAAATATAATGTGTTAAAAAAAAAAAAAAAAAAAAAAAAAAAAAAAGTTTTATAAGATTGCATGCTGAAAACGATGATGTAAGATTCAGTGATCTGTATTATTTGATAACAATGACCACTGTGTGAAAATAATAGTAAAAATTCTGTCTTAAAAAAATATTACCGGAAGTTTTTCTGCACAAAAATATAAAACTTTACCGAAACATTCCTCTGATAGTTTTATTAGAAGAATGTTTCGGTAAAGTAACCCCCCAAAAAATTGCATGAACCAATGCAAAATTTGCATAAAAAGAAGTTAAGGCTGTTCGAACTACTTTGCCCAGCAAGCGCAAAGCATTTTGACACATTTACAAATTCATTTTTTTAACGGAAAGATGTAAAATTGGAAGGTTTGACTATGGAAGCGATTTGGAAACGAATGGAGTTCTCTATTTTTTGATAAATAAATTACCTATTGAGTTATAAACGCATTCGATCACGTGGCTAACACGGTTTTCATCCCAGTTTGGGTGGTTATGCTTCTTCCAAGCCTGAATTCGGTTCGAAACACCCACTTTGACACTATTTTCTGAAAAATCTATTGTGTTTGCAAACGAACGAGGAAATGAGTGCGATTAGATAGTTTCTGAACAACAACGTCTGCTAGTTTCATGCATTTACGAACAAAAATAAATTAAAACTTACGTCATAAAGTTGAAGTTTTTGATTTAAGAACAGCCTCAAAGAAGGTGAAGATTTATTATTCGGAAACAGTGGTTCGTATGTATAGAGGATACATTAATGAATATCAGTAGCGTTGGTTTTAAATAATCGTGGGAGGGGGGGGGGGATAGGGATTAAGTCGTCGAAGACGCAGGAAATGTGAAAAGAGGTGCATGGTAACGAAAAATTAAAACGAGATTTGAGAGAATTTCTTAAATCTCTGGAATTCGCGTCAAACACAAATTCCACCCCCCACCTCCTTACTTCCATTTGTTGAACCTAAATAAATAATAAAAAAATTCCCAAGTCAGAGCATTCCTGACTCGCTATGTATTAGAATGAAATGAAAAGTAAACTTTTGCATTCTTTTATTAATTTATTTCGATTTTTATTTTACCACTTGTTTTTCTTCTTTTATCAGTTCAAAAGTTTTTGAATTTTTGTTTCTCCGAAATCGTTCTAGATATTGCAATGATCGAAATCTCAATTATTTATGATAAATAAATAAATAAAAGAGAAGAGAGATATTTAAAATATCTGTTTATAAAAGTGTAAATTTATAACTCTTAGAACAAAAGCCAATCGAATTCGGAAAAAATCGGATTACCCGACCCGATAGTATTCTGGCCAATTTCTATATTCTCACTTTTTATACGGATATAGACCGATGAATCTGTTTCTCCCTTTTGCCTCATAAATCCCAACGGTCAAGTAATTTAAGGTTCCCACGTCGTCGTCGTCTCTAGCTTCCAACTTCAAGACAATGTCAGTAATATGGTTAAAATTACTGTAAAAATGATGTGCGTCTGGAGATAAAATGTATTTTAGGAGCGAGAAAGGGGATAAAAGTGAAAAAATGGCGTTAAAGTTTCCAAAATACCTTTTTATGGTTACTTTTTTTGCAAAACAACTGGATATATAAAGCATGATTTGGAAAAGTGAAAAGGAATCAAAAAAGTTAAAGAAGAAGAGGAATGAGGAAAGATTAATAAAACATAAATAAAGACTTACTGAGATATTTGGAGAATCATATAATAGAATTCAGCACTATGTTTGCCAATTTAAAATCCGCGTGAAATATGTACAATTTCTATTCCATATGCTTTGCATAATTTTCATATTTTTTCCTTTAATTATCTTCAAATATCTAAAGAATAATGTGTTTAAAGAAAAAAAAAAAGAAAAAAAGAATCAAAACTTTTATAAGATCGCATACTGAAAACGATGATGTAAGATTCAGTTATCTGTATTATTTGATAACAATGACCACTGTGTGAGAAGAATAGTAAAAATTCTGTCTTAAAAAAAATACTAGCGGAAGTTTTTCTGCACAAAAATATAAAACTTTACCGAAACATTCTTTTGATAGTTTTATCAGAAGAATATTTTGGTAAAGTACCCAAGAAAAAAAATTGCATAAACCAATGCAAAATTTGCATAAAAAGAACTTTGTTCAACAAGCGCAAAGCATTTTGACAGATTTACAAATTAATTTTTTAACGGAAAGATCTAAAATTAGTAGGCCTGACTATGGAAAAGATTTGGAAACGAATGGAGTTTTCTATTTTTTGATCAATAAATTACCTATTGAATTATAAACAGATTCGATCACGTGGCTAACAAGGTTTTCATCCCAGTTTGGGTGCTTATTCTTCCAAGCTAGAATTCGGTTCGAAACACCCATTTTGACACTATTTTCTGAAAAATCATTTGTGTTTTGCAAACAAACGGGGGAAATGAGTGCGATTAAATACTTTCTAAACAACAACACCTGCTAGATTTATGCATTTCCGAACAAAAATAAACAAAAATTTACGTCATAAAGTTAGATTTTTTGATTTAAGAACAGCTTTAAAGAAGGTGAAAATTATTATTCGGAAACAGTGGTTCGTATGTATAGAGGATACATTAAGAGGCTACTTCACTCAAATGAAAAAACCTATTCGCTAATGCTAATCCTATGGGAGAAATTTATAAAGATATCTCGGTTGCATTTTTATATTTTTAGATGATTCTTTTTGCATTGGATAACTCAGATTGATCTGAATGGAGGTCGTTTTTCAGTTTTTCGATTTTGGTTGCAGATATTTTTTATGGGGTTGCTTTCGCTTTACAAACCGGTTCCGAAAATGAAAGCGTCCTCGTAAAAAATAACTGTAAACAAAATGAAAAAAGTAGCCAACAGCATGCATACAGATCGATCTCAGATATCCAAAGCCAAAAAATCATTTAAAAATATTGAAATGCAACCGAGATATCTGTATAAATTTCTTCCATAGGATTAGCATTAGTGAATGGGTCTTTTCATTTGATTGAAGTAGCCCCTTAATGAATATCAGTAGCGTCGGTTTTAAATAATCGTGGGGGGGGGGGGATAGGGATTAAGTCCTCGAAGACGCAGGAAATGTGAAAAGAGGTGAATGGTAACGAAAAATTTAAAACAAGATTTGAGAGAATTTCTTAAATCTCTGGAATTCGCGTCAAACACAAATTCCACCCCTCCACCTCCTACCCTCCATATGTTGAACCAAAATAAATAATGAAAAAATTCACAAGTCAGAGCATTCCTGTCGCTTTGTTATTGTAAGAAATGAAAAGAAAACTTTTGCATTCTTTTATTAATTTATTTCGATTTTTATTTTACCACTTGTTTTTCTTCATTTATCAGTTCAAAAGTTTTTGAATTTTTGTTCCTCCGAAATCGTTCTAGATATTGCAATGATCGAAATCTCAGTTATTTATAATAAATAAATAAATAAATAAATAAAAGAGAAAGAGATATTTAAAATATCTGTCTATAAAAGTGTAAATTTAAAACTCTTAGAACAAAAATATTATCGACATACTGAAATTCTTTAAGGCTATCCTATATTAATATTGTCCTAAATTAATATTGATAACTTCTTCTTTCGATGTTATCTACATTACTGAAGGGAATTCGGAAAGTAAGTGACCAGCAGCCTTAAGAGGCTATTTCACACAAATGAAAAAACCCGTTCGCTAATGCTAATCCTATGGGAGAAATTTATAAAGATATCTCGGTTGCATTTCAATACTTTTAGATGATTCTTTTTGCATTGGATAACTCAGATTGATCTGAATGGAGGTCGTTTTTTAGTTTTTCGATTTTGGTTGCAGATATTTTTTATGGGGTTGCTTTCGCTTTCCAAACCGGTTCCAAAAATGAAAGCGTCCCTGTAAAAAATAACTGTAAACAAAATGAAAAAAGTAGCCAACGGCATGCATACAGATCAATCTCAGGTATCCAAAGCCAAAAAATCATTTAAAAATATGGAAATGCAACCGAGATATCTTTATAAATTTCTTCCAAAGGATTAGCATTAGTGAATGGGTCTTTTCATTTGACTGAAGTAGCCTCTTAATAGATTGAACGAAAGTTTTGTTTCCGAGAATCAAAGTCTAATTTTGTTGTCAAATACAGCCATCTTACATGGACAAAATAAGTGTCATTCCATTCTTTGGACTGTTCTTGATTCAATTACAGCGATCCTATTGGCCAAATTCATGGTACATAATGAGAATTATAGTGTTTTTAGGTATGTGCCAGATGTGGTACACGGTAAAAGCATTTTTAAGTTAAGGGTGTTCTTAAATCAAAAAGGGCAATTTTGTTACATATCCTTTATTTTATTTTTGTTCGGAAATGCATGAAAATAGTAGGTGTTGTTATTCAGAAACACTCTAATTGCACTCAATTTTTTGTTTAACACAATAGATTTGTCATAACAAGCCTTCAAAGTTGACGTTTTTGAGCGCATTTCCCGATGAAAGTAGAAAAAGCGATCGAAAAGTAAGAGAAAAACAGGTGAGCACGTGATCGAAATAGCTTAGAACTGGATATATAATTGAATTATCATAAAATGTAAAACTAAGTTCGATTCAAAATCGCTTCCATAGTCAGGCATTCCAATTTTATATCTTTCCGTCAAAAAATGAATTTGTAAATGTGTCAAAAGGTTTTCAGTTTGTTGAGCGGAGCAGTTAAGAACACCCTTAAGCGGGTGCGTGTGATAAATCTCTAAGTAATCTTTATTGCTAAACCGACTATTTTCTAAATTCATGTTTTTTCACAATTGGATGAAATTGGCCGGTACTTTTATTCAAAAACTTTTATCGAACAGTTGTTTCCCATTTTTCGATAAAGACACCAGAACTTTCGAAAAATTATGTAAAATTTGAAATTTTGAACAGAATTTCAGGACGTGACAGAGTGAGAAAGGAAAGTAAAACAAATCATCATAAAGCAACAGTCGCTTGTTATTCTGGATGCATCGTTTATCGAAAAATTAAAAAAAAAGTTTTCCCAGTTTTAAATTATTTTTATAATACATCCGAATATCATACTTTTGATTTTAAATATAAATCAGAAAATATGTCAGAATGTTTCCCATTATTGAGAAGAAAAATAATTATTTATATATTTTATGTGAACCCTCTTAAGGGTGTATTTCGATTCAAACTGCTTATTTTCCGATTTATTTTTTCATTTTTGCTCTCAAATGCACCAAATTTTCATAATCTCTTATTTGGAAAGTACACAAGGTGCTGTGATTGTCGATTCTTTGATAAATGCAGAAAATATTGCAAAAAAAACAATCAAAAATGGCATTTTGAAAATATTTTCCCCTAGCGGGAGATCTGTGAGCGAAAAAAGGGTCATACTGAGAAGATAATTGTTTATAAATCAAATTCTAATGAATTGAGCGTAAAAATACATCACACGGCACCTTGTACATCTCTTCAAGAATCCCCTCAACAAGTTTCATGTTTCTACTTTTAAAAATGTGTCTGAAATTGTATCGGAAAATTTCGAGCTGTTGAAGGTGGAAAAGCGTTTTTTCGAATACACCCTGCTGCCTGTAAATCTGTTTTTCTGCAAGCATACTCACAAGAAGGGAAAATGGACGCAGCTAGTTTTTCGTGAACACAAATTATCACTCATGATAAAAAAAAGAACATATTTCGCATTTTCTGAGAAAATCTTATCAACTTAAGTAATGAAAGATCAAATTTGCTTTAAAATAATCAGAACTTCAGTTCATTATACTTCTGAATTTTTTTTTATTTAATTTATTTTATTGAAGTAATAGTAAAAATACTCCTTTCTAAAAAAACACTATTTTAAACTCGTTCATCTGACGAAACCCTATTCGTCTCTGTCCCCTGTTTGTCCGTCTGTCACAGAGTCAGTACACAAAAATTGTATACGTCAGACACCTCAAATTTTGTGTACTTACAGTTGATTGCTTCGTGTCTCACGATAAATTATAAAATTTTTAAAGAATCTATTACAGTCGAGTCTCTATATAACGAAATCCACCGTTCCAGTAAAAAATTCGTTATATAAAGAAACTCGATGTATAGAGAATGATGTTAAAAATCGTATTTAACGTGTGAAATTTGAACAAATATTATTTTTGATCTTCTGAATTAAGAATTTGAAATATTTAAAAGTAAATATTAACGTAAAATTTTATTTCTTAATTATTTAAGTTGTTTCAAAAAAGAGAATAGACATTTATTTGAAAGCTTAATGAAAATCAAATTGCATTAATTTCAGATGAAGAAATCTGTAATTTTTTGTTATTTTGATTTTAAAATTGTTACGCTCTCTCTCTCTCTCAAAAAAAAAAAAAAAAAAAAAAAAAAAAAAAAAAAAAAAAAAGGCTTAAATTTTAGCAAGGAATGAAAAATTGAAGTTAACATTTTCCTCCATTTGAAGGCCTCTCTTATGTGCCTCTTATTGATTCCTCTCTTACGTGCGTATCAATCCAATTGACTCTGTTTGGAGAAGGATGTGGAAAGGTGTGTGGGAGGTGGGATGAATTCATTGGTTTTAAAGAACAAGGAGAGAAGTAATATAAAAAAAATCTCAGCCCAAACGATACATCAAAAATAAGTGATGGAAAATTGACTCCATATGATTTCGAAGCTTTTTTAAAACTGAATAAATTAAGACCAATTTATGAAAAAATTCATTATATGGAGATAGATATTTCGCTATATAGTGACTGTTTTAATGTAATCATGCGAAAAGGGGACCGTTCCTACAAAAAATTCGTTATATAGAGAAATTCGATGTATGGAGTTTCATTGTATATAGACTCGACTGTATTTCAATTAAATTAATTTTATCACTGTCATCCGTTCATTTTTGGGATTTACATTTTAAAAGAGAACTTTAATTTGAACGTTTTGCCCATAGACATGATAAATTGGAGGTAAAGTGTCACGCTAGTAACAGGAGATTATTAGTTCGATCCCTGGTGCTTGAAGTTGAAATTTTCATATTAAGATGGGTTTAATTAAAAGAAATTTCGTATTTTTTGCCAATTTAAGGGTTTATATTATTAGGGTTTCGTTCAATCTCTGATATTCAGAATATTTTTTTTTTTCTATCTTAGAAATGATAGTGATTTATTAATGATTCAGTATCTTACATTTCGTTTAAAGAATTTTCTTCGCTTTTAGAAATTTAAAATTTATTTATATTTTCGCTATTTTTTTTTTTTTCGGATTTTCAAAAAAATTGTAATTTTGGATTTTATTTAAATAATTTCTTATGAACATTTCTAATTTGATTAAAATAAATAATTTCTTTTATAATTATCTTAAAATTAAATTTGTTGATGCTACCATCTATGTATGTATTTAATAATTATAAATTAACAATTTGGATTTATTATCTAAAGGATAAGTTATTTTGAAAGAAATATTAAACGATCTGCCATCACACTTGCCCACTTGTTTACTTTATTTTATCTTAACAAGAAGAAATTATTGGATTCGTGAAAAGTTTCGAATTCCTGTTGTCGACGGATTTGTACGTTTTGGGGTCCGGAAAAACATGTTTTTACGAAATGACTGAGTGTAAGTCTGGCTGTATGTGACACAAATTTTGTGGGTGCTCTATCTCAAGAACTAAAGCACGGAGTTTAATAGAACTTTAGATTCAATTAGTACCTGGTATAAATTGGAGCTGATTAAGGCCCCTGTCCTCGCTCGAGGAAACGCACGCGAGCTAATGCTATTCCTATGGGGAAGCATTTTTCTAATAACTCTTTCGCATTTGGACATTTTTGAATATTTTTTTTTTTTTTGCATTGGATAGTTGAGGTGCATGCCGACAGTGCACCTTTTTTACTTTTTCGATTTTGGTTGCAGATATATTTTTTAAAAAGCACTTTCAGTTTCGAAACCGGTTTTGAAAGTGAAACTAACTTTGTAAAAAATATCTGCAACCAAAATCGAAAAAGTAAAAAAGGTGCGCCGTCGGCATGCACCTCAACTATCCAATGCAAAAAAAATTATTCAAAAATGTCAAAATGCGAAAGAGTTATTAGAAAAATGCTTCCCCATAGGAATAGGATTAGCTCGCGAGCGTTTCCTCGAGCGAGGACAGGGGCCTTAACTCCTGGTCTAAATCGTCCAATCGATAGCATTGCACTATCTTTATTAATTTATTTATTTAATGAATTCCGCAATTGTTATATCTCCAGGACTAATCGACGGATTTTCATAAAACTTCAGACTCTCATAGTCCCTGGTATAAATTTGTGCTGATTATTTTTTGGTGTAAATCGCCCAACAAATGGTGCTGCTGTGCTGCACTATTTATGATTTCTGCAAATGCTACATCTTAAGAACTAATGCACAGATTTTTATTAAACTTCAGATTTAGTTATACCTTCTTGATATAATTTAATGCTGATTACATTTTGGTTTAAATTGTTAAATAAAACAGCCATTTTTTTCCTTTATTTTACTTTAAAAATTGAAGATTTTAAATGAAAAGTTAAATACAGAGAAACTTTTACCAAAAATTAAGCTATGCCACAATAATTAACTCTATATATATATGTTTTTGAATGATTATTACAAGCGGATTTTACCTAACACTAACGAATGAGCAAATTTTAATAAGAACAGCAAAATTTTGAAGGCATGAATTTGAAAAAAATATGTTTTAGTTCAATATATATTAATGTCACGAGTAACTATGAAAAAAACTAAAGCGATATTTAATAGATAAAATTACACGAGTCTGTTTAAGATTATAATCGCATATTTTATATCACGGCATGAGCCATAAAAAAAATCGTGCATGAGAATATAAAGCAGGATTAGCATTCAAGATATCGCACTCTTGGCAAGAAAAGTGACACGAATCAAAATTTGGCAATTTGGAGGTAATGTCATTGAAAAATATGCATGAGTTGTGCCAGCGTGCACGAAATACGTCACATTTCTATCTGGCAATTTACCCACCTGAGAGCTATTTTATCAGTCTTATTTTGTATTTTATCAGTCTTGTAATTAACTAGTTTGTTTTTTAGGTAGATTTTGTATGAAATACTACACATTGAATTCTACCTTATTTAGAATTTCAAAAAAAAAAAAAAGAAAAAAAATTGCAGATTTACACCGATTATAACCCCTAGACTCCAAAACTACCATCAGTAAAAAATTTATCTATTTATCTACCATCTATCTATCTACCTTGTTTTATTGGTAAAATCCATTGGTGAATCTTGTCTACTTTTAATGGTATTATATATATATCGATAGATAGATAGATAGATATAGTATATCACTTTTTTTATGGACACGATTTCTATAATTCTGCTCAAATCTCTTCCAAACTGATACATAAATCAAGGGTGTAAAATCTCGGTCAAGTTCGCTAATGGGGAAAATCGGAACAAGGGGGTGGAAATAGAGAGGGGTTTTGTGAAAATCGAAAAAAAAATCCCATAATTTCTTAACAAAAATATGTATAGAATCAGTTTAAAGTTTTTATTACTTCTAAAAAATAGCCCGAAAATTTACGTATGAAAGATTTTTGATAAAATAAAAAATTGGCTCAAAGGGCGGAAGAAATAAGGTTTTTGAAAGAAAAAAAAATTCATAATTTCGTCAATTCTCAAGATATCAAATCCAATTAAATTTATTATAAACTGTATTAATATTATCTAAAACTTTTGTACTTACAAAGTTTTGATAGAATTGCGCAAAAATAAATAAATAAAATAAATAAATAAAATAAAAACAAAAAACGGACCCTATTGAATTACAATGGTGTCTATTTTTGGGAGGAAAAAAAAATCATAACTTCGTCAATTCTCAAGATATCGAATTCAATTAAATTTATCATAAAAATTCTTAACCGTTTAGACGCCAAATTAATATCGCAATGTAATAATAATTTTGTTTTTCCTATGTTACAGCTTCAAATGTTTTAATTTATGCATAAAAATTTAGAAAATACCAAAAAAATTTATTTCTGCAGTTTTTTTGGCGGTTTTCATTTCAGTGTTTGCATTTTGGAACGTGATTATTGATTGACAATCTATGCAAATATAACGATTTATTTTCCGCTATATGCTATTGTCTATTGTTCTTGAGTATTTTCCCGAATTCCAAAAACATTTAGATTCCTAGCGGTCAAGTGTAAGTAATATAGAGAAAACGATAAAAGCAAATAATATACTTTTATGCAAATTAATGAATTTACATATTTCTTAATACGTGTGATAAATGCTTAAACATAAATATTTTCATTTCAAAAGTTCAAATCAAACTTATATTTTATAGGAAAAATTAGGACATCGTTATTATGTTGGAAAAATATATGTTTTGCGGTACAAATAATGCAATGTTCCCATTCGGGAACATTGGCGTTTAAACGGTTAACTTCTTCTAAAACTTTAATATTGACAAGCTTTTGATAAGACCAACTCAAAAACAAATAAATTAATTTAAAATAAAGAAAAGAAAAGAAACCAAAAACAAAAAAGGGACCTCATTGAATTACAATGAAAGTCTATGGGAATTTGGCGAAATATTGGAAATAACGCCAAACTCAAAATTTCAAAAAAAAAAAAAAAAAAAAAAAAAATCTTCAAATATATATATTATTTTTCTCTATACTCCAGTAGTGGGCATAGTAAATTTCTGATGTATGCATTTTCAAGTTTCGCTTTATCCGACAAATTATTTACAATGTAATAGAGCATATCAAACAGTAGGTAAATTTAAAATAAAACATAATACTAAAGAATTTTTTTTTTTTTTTAAAATAAAGCCTTATCTCTTAATGAAATCTCTAACTTATCTCTTAATGAAATCTCTAAGAATATGCCAAGAAAAAATCTATCTTTGAAGACAAGAAAATGAGCAAATCAAGAAAAAAAAAAAAAAAAAAGAAAGAAAGAAGAAATGAAACGGTTTATGGTAAGTTAACATCCAAGGAATTGTCTATCAGATTTCTTTCAGTCGATTTTCAGAAATGCATTTTGGGCTTTTTTTTTTTTAACTTCAAAAGTTAGTGGCCTACCAAGGTGCATATACTTCTTTTTTTTTTTTTTTGGGGGGGGGGGGTATTTTTAGTCTTTCATTTCTACCTCTCAAATCTTTAATAAAAGGATTTGAATGGAGTATACTGACATAACAGTTTCCAGAGTTTGAAAACGATCTCTCTCTTCCCTTTTATTGGAAGAAATGCGATTTTGTCGAAAATTTTGAAAGTAAAGACGCATTTTCATTTGGATGCGTCATTTAACAATGCTATAGCAATGCAATATATATATATATTAATAGTACTACAATTCAACATCTTCATTAAATATAGAATACCCAATATAAAATACAATATACAGGGTGATTCCAAATTTTTTTTACAATAAAAGAGGGGTGATAGTACACATCAAGACAAACAATATTAAATAGGAGACCAAGGGTCCAAAACGTTTTTCTAAGGAGATAGCCGCCATTAAAGTTTAGGGACCAAAATTTCAAATAAACATAAAAAACGGAAAAATCGGTCCATTGATTTGCGGTTTTCACTAAAATTATTCTTTATGTCGGCATTTTCTTAATATTAAATTATAAAGATAAATTTCAAAAAATGCCGATAGAGGGCGCTTTAGACTTTGGAGTAACGAGCAACTATTTTTTGCCGGTATGTTTTGCATCTCATTAAATGTTTTCGTAAGTTTACACTCAAACTTAAATTTTGAGCTCAAAATATGTAGTTGGGAGTGGTTAAGTAACACAAACTGAGCTGTGTTCAGAGGGTTCAAATTTCAAATGATTAAAAAAAAACGGAAAAATTGGTCGATTGATTTGCGGTTTTCACTAAAACTATTCTTTATTTAGGTATTTTCGTGAAAATAAATTATAAAGATAAATTTCAAAAAATGCCGATAGAGGGCACTTTAGACTTTGGAGTAACGAACAACTATTTTTTGCCATTATTGTTGGCATCTCTTTAAATGATTTCGGAAGCTTAGACTTAAACTTAAATTTTGAGCTCAAAATCTGAATAATAGGGAATGGTTAAGTAGCACAAACTGAACTGTGTTCAAGGGGGAGGGGGAGGTTCAAATTTAAGTAATTATAGAAAATGGAAAAATTGGTTGATTCGTTTGCGGTTTAAAATAAAACTATTCTTTAAGTCAGTATCTTCTTGAAAATAATTTTTAAAGATAAATCTCAAAAAATTCTGTCAGAGGGCGCCTTAAACTTCAGAGTAACCAACAATTCATTTTAAACATTATTTTTTGGTTCTAATTAAATGCTTGCAAAAGCATTTTAAATGTTCTCGGACGCTTAGATTTAAACTTAAATTTTGAGCTCAAATCCTGAATCGTTGTGAGGAGTTAAGAAGCGCAAACTGAAGTGTGTTCAGGAGTTGAAATTTAACCCTCTTTCCTCCTCGAACACAATTCAATTTTTCGCTACTTAAACACTCCCAACGATTCAGAATTTCAGCCCGAAATTTAAGTCTATGCATTTGAAAGCATTTAATGAGATTAAAAAACTAACAGTTAAAAATAGTTGTAAGCTATTCCAAAGTCTAAGGCGCCCTCTATCGGCATTTTATGAAATTTATCTTTAAAAATTATTTTCAAGTAAACGCTGATTGATCAAGAAAACTGCTGATTTAAAAATTAGTTTTAGCAAAAACCACAAACGAATCAACCAATTTTTTCCGTTTTTTACAATTATTTGAAATTTGAACCTTCTGAACACAGCTAAGTTTGTCTACTTAACCACTCCCAGCTATTCAGATTTTGAGCTCAAAATTCAAGTTCAAGTCTAAGCTTACGAAAGCATTTAATAAGATGCAAAAAATAACGCCAAAAAAGAGTGTTTCGTTACTCCAAAGTCTAAAGCGCCCTCTATCGGCATTTTTTGAAATTTATCTTTATAATTTATTTTCACGAAAATACCTAAATAAAGAATAGTTTTAGTGAAAACCGCAAATCAATCGACCAATTTTTCAGTTTTTTATAATCATTTGAAATTTGAACCCTTTGAACACAGCTCAGTTTGGATTACTTAACCACTCCCAACTACAGATTTTGAGCTCAAAATTTAAGTTTGAGTCTAAGCTTACGAAAACATTTAATGAGATGCAAAAAATACCGACAAAAAATAGTTGTTCGTTACTCCAAAGTCTAAAGCGCCCTCTATCGGCATTTTTTGAAATTTATCTTTATAATTTAATTTCAAGAAAATGCCGACATAAAGAATAATTTTAGTGAAAACCGCAAATCAATCGACCGATTTTTCCGTTTTTTATGTTTATTTGAAATTTTGGTCCCTAAACTTTAATGGCGGCTATTTCCTTAGGAAAACGTTTTGGACCCTTGGTTTCCTATTTAATATTGTTTGTCTTGATGTGTACTATCACCCCTCTTTTATTGTAAAAAAAATTTGGAATCACCCTGTATATATATATATATATATATATGTGTGTGTGTGTGTGTGTGTGTGTGTGTGTATTAAGTTATAGATTTAAATTGGTTCCATTATTCAGGAAAGATGAAGTTCTAATCAATAATATAACTAGGCGATAGAACAATGGCTACAAAACATAAGTAACAAATATTTTCCCAAAAAAAAAAAAAAAAAAATCTTTAATGATTTTTTTACATTTAATATATATATATTTAGATTAACAACCGAAAAAATCGACAAAGATTTCGCAGTAGCCTTTTTTGATTCTGATAATATCAATGCTTTAAGAGCGTAATTTGATAACATATCTAATAAAATTTAACTTTACTAATACTATTTTATCAGTCTATTTATTTAAAGATGGAGTTTTAATTTCATCGTGGAAACCAATGCTGAACAGTTTATAGTGTTTTCTGCGCAAATGTGTTAGTCTTTTATAATTGGACAGCATGCTATACTGATAATTTTTTCAAACTTATTTTTGAACTTTGCTTTAAAAACCGCAAAGTCTAAGTAAATTCAGATGCAGATATAAAATTTATTTCTTTAAATTCCACAATAAAATATTTTTAAACCTTGGTATTTTGTCGAAGAATTTATTTTATTTTCTTTAATTCTTTCTCTAAAAAAATATTTTCAAAAGTATTTTTATAAGAAAAGAAAAACATTTTTATTATTTTGTTCCTCTGCAGATTTGATTAAGACAAATAAATACTTTTAAAATCAAAATGGTCTTCGACAAATATTTTGTAAAATACTTCGATCTATCCGTAGTTAAATAATTATACAACTATGTTCGAAAAAATAAAAATTACTGAAAAAAATCTTTGAACAGGATTGCAACGAAAAGAAGCTACTTCTGTCAGAAGAAAACATCACTTCGCTAATCCTATGGAAGATTTTTTTTTTTTTTTTTTTTATATCTTGTTTGCATTTTAATATTTAAGAATACTTTTTTGATTGGTTGGCTGAGACCGTTTTTTCTTTTCTTTTCTTTTTTTTTTTTAGCAGAATGTTTTTATTTTCGGAACCCGTTTTAAAAGTGAAAGTATTCTCATTAAAAATCTGCAAAGAAAATCCAAAGCGTATAAAACAGTCATCATACAGATCGACCTCAACTACTCAATGAAACAAACAAACAACAAAAAAAAAAATCTAAAAAGTATTGAAATGCAAACGAGCTATCTTAATAAATTTCTTCCTTTGGATTAGCATTAGCGAACGTGTATTTTCGGCTGACCAAAACATTTTCTCCTAAGCTTTACTGTGATAACCTATTGCGCAGCGAAAATATCACAACTATACAAAATAAATAAAACAAATACTTGAAAAAAAAAATTTGTAAAGCAAATACTTGAAAAAAAAATCTGTAAAGCAAATACTTGAAAAAAAAAATTGTAAAGCAAATACTTTTAATTTTTTTTCTCTAAATCACAAGTTTATTTCGTTAAATTCCCTTTTAAGGTATTCTTAAAACTTTGCGATTTTGGTAGATTTACCAGATTAATCAAAATAATTTATTTCATTTACTTTAAATTACACGTCAAATCTCTTTAAAATAATTTTAAAAAACAAAAAAAATAAATAAATTCTTTTTTTTTTTTTTTTTTTTTTTTTTTTTTTTTTTTTTTTATTAGCAATGGTCCTTGGTAGATATAATTTATACAAATAAATACTTTTAAGATCAAAATTATTAGTCGGCAAACCTTTGTCTAAAATAATCGCCTTGCAGTTAATTCAAATTAAAAAATGACAATCTTTTATTAGCTTTTATCGCGACTATTAGCTATTATTTTTTTAAGGCGGATTTAATTAGAACTTATAAAAACTTTGAAGACTAAAATTATTGGTGAAGAAGAAAATATTTTTAAACTTTTTTTTTCTAAAATAATTCGATCCCTTTGCAGTTCCAATCAAAGAAAAAAAATGCATATTACCAATGTTCTTCGATAGATTTAATTTCAACAAATAAGTTTTTTTAAGATCAAAACAATTATTCAACAAATCTTTTCTAAAATAATCTCTTTGCAGTTAAATCAAAGAAAAAAAGGGGGGAAATCTTTTATTAGCAATGTTAATTGGCAGATATAATTTTAACAAATAAACACTTTTAAGATCAAAATTATTAGTTACCAAACCTTTTTCTAAAACAATCTTTTTACAGTTAAATCAAAGAAAAAAATATTTTATCAACAACGTTAATTGGTGGATTTAATTTGAATGAACAAAAACTTTTTAAGATCAAAATTATTGGTCAACAAACACTTTTTATTTAATTAATGTCTTGATAGGTTTAATTTTAACAAAAAAAAACGACTCTAATGTAGAGGTCTGCACGGGCCGAAATTTCCAGGCCCGAGCCCGGCCCGGCCCGACAGAAAATTTAGCTGCCCGACATAATAGTTAAAAACAAGGCCCGAGCTCAGCCCGGCCCGGGAAAAAAGTTAAAATTTCGATCCGAACCCGAGTGAATTTCTGCAGAGCATTGATCTTTATTCTTACTGAAGAGTTCAGACCAAAAAAACTTATCTTAGTTTTTTTTTTTTTTTTTTTTTTTCATGTTTATTATTTTTATTTATGCAGAAGTGCCATAGGCTGCGATATTTATGCTTTTAATGAACCTTTGTTTGTTGTATGTAAATGTTTCAGTTATCATTACTATTATTAATCCATATTCCATGTAATGGAGGCACAAAAATAAAATAAAAACGGTATATGGTAAAAGTAAAATCTTCTAAGACGGTATCGTATGAAAAAAATGCGTTCCCTTTTTAGCAGGTGTAAATGTTGAATGCATTTTTTCTCACGTATACTGTATTCATTTTACATGGATGAACAGTTTAAAAGAAGTTTTTAAAAAATTTCTAGTTTTCAGTTTAAAAAAAAAATTCTGTCATAAGCAAGTTTTTTTTCCGTCATAAGCAAGATTTTTTTTAAAAAAATTATATTTAAATAAGCCTAGGAATCTACAATTCTTTAAAAAGAATAAATTCTAATGTTTAATTATAGAATAATGACGATTTAAAAGTACGTGCCTTTTTTGCAAGAAATTTTCCACCAAGCCTAGTTTTACTGATTTTTGAACAGACTGACCACATCAAGAAAATGATTTCCATACGGGATGATTCAACTGGAATTGATTATTTTGGTCCATGAAGACTAGGAAGAATGAAATCAGTCCATGCTTCGTACAAAAAAAATAAGTTAGGCCCGGTCAAACACTCCAGAAAAGTAAAGCCCGAAAAGATTAGGGACTAGGCCCGACCCGAATGGCATTAACTCAAATCGGCTCGAACCCGGCCCGTGCAGATCTCTGCTCTAATGATCAAAATCATTAGTCTGCAAATCTTTTCTAAAAACAATCTCTTTGCAATAAAATCAAAAGCGGAGTGAAGGGGGGGGGGGGGGGAGAGAGGAAATCATGAGTCGCAATGGAAAATAATTTTTGATTAAGGTCGATTTTTAATTTAATGTTTTACAGTAAAGCGTGTGTTTTGTTTAAAATTCATTTTCACGTGTCATTTGTATATGATCCTGCGAATATTTGTATTTTTATTTTTTATTATGATTGTGATTCGAATCAGAATTAGAACCAAAACACGTCAACAGTTATTTGTTTTTTTATATATATATTTTGTAAAAATATGAACATTGAGAAAAAGTCTTTTAAAGTTTTCATTTGTGTGGGAAATTGCGTTGGTTGTATTAACAAAGTTTACAATATCTCGTGATATAATTACTGTATGAATAAAAATGAAGAATCAAAATATTCATAATTAAATGGTCTTTCATTTAATAAATATTATTTTTTAAATTGACATTTTGAGGTAAACTGTCCCCTTAAGGAAGCAGCGGCCCTTTATTTGAGCAAAATCGTCGCAAAAAGGTCTATTTCTGTGGTATAATAGTACCAAAACAGTTTTTTCTTATTACAATATCATTTATGAAGGTTTTAAGAAGTAAATAATAAATTAAATCTATTTTTCTCAAAACTAATTTTTCAACGTTTTTAGATTTTTGAAATGCTTCTTGCGATGTTTTATCAATATTTATGAAATTGATAAGGAAGTATCCCGATATTGTTTAGAAAGAAATCGTGTAAGCTTTTTAAAATTCGTCTTTATTAAGATCGTCAAATTTGATTTTTTACTTATTAAAAGGCAAATTTTTGATGAAAATCGGTATAAAATTTAGAAAAAAAAAAAAATCTGTAAGATATTAACTATTCAAGATATTAAAAAAAACTTGCACAAATTTGTTTATAATAGTTTTAAGTGATAAAAATGCAAAAGCAAGAAATTATCACACGAGGAGCATTTTAAAAATTTTGTTTAAAATTAAAAAAAAAATTGTTAAAAATTTTAATAAGAATGGAAATTTCTTTGAAGATGTTCTATATGTTTTTTTGTGAAATGTATATATGCACAAAATTTCATATTGCTATGATAAAAATTAAAAAAAAATTTAACTTCAACCGTCCTCTTAATTTCAAGAAATACTGTTTCATCTTTACTCTGTTATGTAAACTTTAGTACCATAAAAATTTCGCAATATTAAAATTACATTTTTTTTTTTAATCTTTCGATCTGAATAAATTTGTCGAATTTCACATTATTAAAATCACGTTTCTTTTTCGTTTTAAAAATATTTTTAAAATCTTTTGATTTGGATAAATTTGTTGGAGAATTCATTTTATTTACTTTCAGGGGGGGGGGGAAATGAAAATATTGCAATGCCCTTCGGTATGTTTAACTTCAACAAATAAATACTAGAAATTATTGGTTGGAAAGCTTTTTTCTAAAACACTTCGATTTGCTTTCAGTTAAATCGAAGAAAAAATTCAACAGATAAACATTTTAAGAAAAAAAAAAAATTATTGGTCGGTAAATATTTTCTAAAATATTCCGAAATTCTTTGCAGTTAAATCAAAGGGGAAAAATTATGATATTGTTTCTCGGTAGATTTAATGCAGAAATTAAATAATTTTAAGTTGAAACTTACAGGTCAAAAAACCTTTTTTAAAATATATCGTTACCTTTTAAATAAAAAAAAGAAAGTAAGTAAAAAAACACATTTCAATAACAATGTTCTTTGTCAGATCACAGCCGTAGCTAACGTAAGTATCAATAGTGACCAGTGTTTGACCATGATCTTCCTTTTTTTTAAATCACCTACTTTAAAGATTAAAAAACGATTCATATTTTTGTTGTTTGACTCATTGGATATGTGGAAAAATAAAATGCAATTTCTGAAAAATCCTTAAAAAAAAAAAAAAAAAAAAAAAAAAAAAAAAATCTGTAGAAGCAGAATATTAAAACAAAATGATTACAACAGTTTATAGATAGTCAGATTTGTTTAATCCACTTCTTGAAGAATGCAACCAGATCAAGAATAGATATGCAAATTATTGCATTTATTGAGGTCTTAGTTCCACAAAATTAGTTTTTTTTTTTTTATCACCTGAAAATAACTTGAACAAAATCTTGATAATTTTTTTGAATTTATTTAGAACAAATAGTATATAGAAAGCAAATTATGATTTTAAATGAATATATTTATTTTACATATTGAAGCTTAAATATTATTGACTTTGGCTTCAATGCGCATAAAATAAAATTTAAACTCTAGCTAAAATTGAAAAAAAAAAAAAATCTAAATATTGTTTTCATAATTTTATTTTCTTGATTGTAATTTTTGTATACATGCAAGATAACGTTAAAAAAATAGAATAAACAAAAATAATTAAACATATATGAACTGAACTGAACCAATGCTTGCAATAGTATTTGTAACATTGGGCGATTTTCCGGGTATATCGAGTTTAGAAAACTCTGTTCGGATGAAAAGGGACCTCAAAGTGAGACTGTGCTAATGAAAAGACAGTTTAAAAAATAAAACGTGCACAAATTTTGAAACAATTTGATTTACAATAATGTCAGTTCGTCACAGAAAAAGGCATTTAAATGAGATTATAATTTTGTTTACAATTTTTAAAAAAGGAGGCTCCTTTTTATTATTATTATTATTATTATTATTATTAAATTGAATTACCTGAATTCCAATACAGCTAAATAAGACTCTTAAGAGGCTACCTCTGAATTCACAATACAGCTAAATAAGACTTTTAAGAGCTACTCCAGTCTCGCAAAAACGACTCGCTAATATCAATATTATGGAAGAAAACTTGTTTTCGTGAATTTTGTAAAATATCTCATTTGCAAATGTATTGTAAAATATCTAATTCTTTTTTTTTTTTTTTTTTCTTTGGACAGGTGAGATTGATCTCTATAAAGGTCGTGTTTTACGTTTACGATTTTCTTTGCATTTTTTTTTTAATCTAATGAAGGTATCTTTACTTTCGAGACCGGTTTAGAAAATAAAAGTATCATAGCGAAAATAAAAAATAAAATAAATACACAAAATGAAAAACAACTATTTAAAACGAAAAAAAAAAAAAAAAAAAAAGCATTTAAAAATATTGAAATGCAAACGAGATAACTTTAAAATAATTTCTTCCATAGGATTAACATTAACGAGTAGGAGTTTTCTCGTGACTGAAGTAGCTCCTTAACACTTTCTTTTATTCCATTAATAAAACAAAACAATTGCCAAAAAATGCAAAAATAAAATTTTGGCCCCAAATTCTTTTTCGAAATATATTGCAGTCTAAAGCCTTGCCTTAATTTTAATTCCAACAGCACAGCTAAACATTTTCCAAGATCAAATTTATTAGTCGGCCAAACCTTTTCCAAAATAACTTCGATCTCTTTTGCAGTTAAATCGTTATACAACAACTATGTTCGACCAAAAAGCAGTCAGAAATTCTAGGGAAGATCTTTAGAACAGGAGAGACCTCATAGGACGTCATCCAGATAGATAGATAGCTCTTTCCCTCCCTTCCTTGCTCTTCTCCCCCCTCCCCCCACCTTACACGAGCAGCCGTTCGTTCCATCCTAGTACAGTCCAGTGATTTCGCGCGATTCCCTACCCCCCTCTCCTTCTCCGTTTCTGATGGGGACACGTACCAGAAAGGGGTGTGAGTGGGGGGGGGGGGTGGAAGTGTCCTTTGGCAGTGCCGCGGCTTTGCTTCCCAGGAGATCCAACCTGACCACTCCCACTCGCGTCCGAAAAGCTGGCTAAAAGGGGGACGATCACAAATTCCTATCCTAGAGATTTTGGATAGAACAAACACATCCGAAAGTGAATGTCGATATTTACAGAAAATTGATTAGACAATATTCGACTAAATTAGATGAATAATTGCCAGGTAGTAAAATTATATTTAAAAGGACTCGCGCGATTCGTTTAAATTAGATTTAAATACATGCATATACATATATTTAAGTGAAAGTTTTTCAATAAACCGAATCCTGTTGATTAGCAAAACAAGTCATGGAAAAAATTTACCAGCAAAAGTAGACCTAAAAATTTCAATAGTTTAAATTCATTTATCACTAATGCATAACTTTAATCCTTCCTGTGTTTAAATAATACTATTTTCACAACAGAATTATTCGCTTTTATTAATGAGAGAAAATCTGCGAGTAAATACGATCAAGGTTAATTAATATTCAAAAATGAAGATATTCGAAAATCGGAAGGTTTGACAACTATGGTAACAGCAAAAAAGACTTTTTGTTAATAAATAAATAAGTAAATAAAGGCAGAGTAACATTTTTAATTAATAATGGTAATGCTGAAAATTTATTTCAAATAGCAGCATTTTCAAAGAATTCGGAATTCAATTTTAAATTAGGCCCGGGATAAATAAATCCCACAACTGTAAAATAAGGAAGAAAAAAATCTGTAATTATTAAAATAAATAAATAAAATTTTTACTGAAGAAAATTTTAATGCTACAAAGGAAATTTTCATTATTTTTTTCTTTAAAACAAAAATAGCAGGTAAACGAAAGGGTAGGACCAGCTGGAATCAAGAGAATGTTAATCAAAAAATAGGCAAATAGAAAACATACTAATTAGAAAAATATATAAAAAAAGAAAAACCCCGACTTGCAGTAAACAAGAATCGAAAATTGCTTATTCGATTATATAGCGATTATTCGATTGTATAACAATTGCAAAAGCTTAAAATTGTGCTATTAATTAACAGATGTAATCGCATAAAAACAGACATCCAAACTCAAAGAAGTAACCAAAGGTTCTATTTTCACCTCCTCCTCCACATCTCGTCTATGATGCACGAAACATGAAACCAGTTTTTCATCTAAAAGTTCACAAAATCGAACATGCATATTTAATTATTTAGAAAAACAAACAAAATATAAAAACTGAAATTTTAAGCCATTCTTTCAATTGATAAATTTTCTTCCCCCACTCCGGCGCCATTCGAATGTTTTGAAGAGTAAATCAATCAGAGTTAATTCGATTTCAATCAATGCTCGAATTACATGAGATTTGATGCTAAAGGAACAAATAAATGTTAAGTCGCACACGCGTTCGAACAAACACCAAGAAAAGATAGTTCACATTTATTTGTTTATTTATTTTTAACAAAATAAAGAAGAAATTTTAAGTCATTCTTTCAATTTATAAACTATTTTCAACAATCTCCCTCCCCTGCTGAATGTTTTGAAGAGTAAATTAATCAAGGCTAAATAGCATTCAGAGTTCTATTTCATCAATATCCGAACACCACATGAGATTTGATAGTAGCGAAATAAATAGAAACGCACATACACGCGAGCACACGCGCTCGAGCAAACACAAAATAAAAAAATATACATACATAATATCGTAACGAGAAAATTTATTTAGCACGCGATAGATAATAATGTTTGCAATTCATGACACAAATCAAACAAACAGAATATAAAAACAGTCCTGTACTTTCTTACTGTTGAATAAACATAGCTGATTAATCAAAATATTTATTATTTTAATTAAAAAATATTTCCAATTGAAAAAATAAATATCTTTATAATTAAATAGTTTTAAGTAAAAGATATAATTATTTTATGACAGTTTTTATCTTAAAACAAGATTAAATTTTTAAGATATATTTTTTTTTTCAATCAAATATAATTAAATATTATACGTAAATATTTTAATAAAAATTATAATTACCTTATAATGTTTTAATAAGATTACATTTTAAGACATTTTTTAAGATGTACTTTTTAACTTTCGGATAATTAAAGAAATTAAATAGTGTGTGTAAATATTTTTAATTATAAGTATAATTACCTTATAACGTTTATAAAATTACAAATTTTGTATTTGTAATATTTTTAAAAATATATTTTTCCTTTTAAGTTTCATTTTAGTTTTAATCAAAATAATTGCATTATGATTAAATATTTTTAATGAAAAAATAATTTCTTTACGTAACAATTTAACAAGAGTACATCTTTTTAATGTCTCATGTTTTTCGAATACTGGAATAAAAATAATTAAATGTTATAAAAAATACATTTAATTAAAAAAAATTCCATATAAATATTTAATTATTACATTTTAACCCATTGTAGTTTATTGCTCTTAAATTACAAATAAGTATGCACCATAGTTCAACGAACGATTTCAAAGAAAATAAAATCAATAAAAATTAATTTATTTATGACAACAGAAAATAAAATAAAATTCGTTAGTTTTATTTATTTAACTTTTCGTAAAATAAGTTCTTCTTTAATATTTATATAATATAAAGAAATAAACTTTTTGTTTAGGTATTACCTATTCAATTTCCAAGAAAGAAAAAAGGAAAACAATAAATTTAATGACTTAATTATAACTAATCAAACATTTATGATTATAGTTCAAATAAATTTGTTTAACTATTTTAAGACACAATAAAAAAATACTCGATAAAAATAATGTATTTACATTTATTATATATCCACTTTTAAAAAATATCATAAAAAATAATAGAATATTTTTATGGTAAAAAAATGGAAGTTGCAAGAAACCGAAACCTGGAAAACGAAACCGAAACTAACCAGTTAAATAAAGATACAAAAAGAATTATTATTGATATTATTTTGTATTTAAACTGTATAAAATATACAGATATAGTTATATATATCGAAAAAAAAATTGAAGTACAAATAAAGGTAATCGAAAATATTTTTGAGTTTAACAAGCAAAACAAACAATATCCATCCTTTGCAAGTGAATTATCGCAAGTCTTTTTTTCTAGTATAATAATGATGAGAGCTTTAACAGTAATGTTTAATGCGCAAAATGCCAGCGCCACAATCCACCGAAATATTTTTAAGTGCAAAAATTTGTTTACTAAACAGAAAGTTTCAGAATGTGCGCCAACCGCGATACACATTTCCCGCCAAATGTTATGATAAGAGAGAACAACTCACCCTTATGATGCTCCTTCCTATGCAAAGATAAAAAGGCAGATATGTAAGCCGTCGCATATGATCAAGGTTACAGCTGAAAGCAGACGCCGATATGGTAAACAGAAGTCCAGCTCAGGGAAGAGGTGGAATTTTTCATCGATAGATGGCGCTAGCTCACGGATTTCGTTGCGGTTGCCAAATGAAGACTCAAATAATTGACGAGACCATGGGGTAAAAGTAAATACGTCAGAGACGAAAAATTACGGAATAGGCTTAGTTAAAAAATATAGCGGAAAGAAATTTTAATAATCTACACTAAGTAAAGCGAAATTTCTTTCATAAACACGGCTAAAAATATTTTTTTGTAGTATAGCTACATTTTATGTCTACTAAAACATTTGGATCGATTGAATAGTTTTTTTAAAATTATTCAGTCGATCTTAAAATTTCTTAAATGAACTATCAGTCATAAGATAACTATATAATAATTAAATACTTGTAAATCTTTTCTTGATTCAATATCCAAATTGGAATAGCAATACATTTTTTTTTTAAATTAACTTATAATCCATATTGGACCGTCTTAAAAATAGGATAGCTGTATTAAGATTCCTTCCAAAAATAACAAAAGTAATTTAGTTAAATGACTCATAATAGTTGCAAAATAGACCATTCCCCCCCCCCCCTCCTAAGATTTTAATAAATTTAAGTTTAATGTTGAACATGCCTGATGTTGATATACAGAGTTTTAAAAAATTATCTCCTTAAATTGTAAGTAATATTAAAATAAATAATGAAATATATATATATAAACTTTGAAGGTTCAACTTCAGGAAAAATTTTTAAATCTTTTGTCAAATAATAATTTAATGAGACAATTTTTAAAAATGCAGAAAACATGCATATGGCATCTCCTTTCTGATGATGAAAACTGCATTTTGATAAATATACCAGGCTTTGACTTTTTAAATAATTATATTAGGTAATCACCTATTTAAAATTTATTCATGTAAATTTTCTATAGAGGTCTTAACATAGGATTTCACAATCAGAGAGAAATAATCAATCCCCTAAAGCTCTTCTAAAATGTAAATAAACTATTTCTGACATTTTTGTTTCTAAACAAATGAGACTGGAAAGAAATCATTCAGAAGTTATTAAATCAAACGTTATCCATTTTTTGATAAAGACAGAATTTTCGAGAAGATGCTGTCAAAATATTAATTTTAAAGTAATAATTAATTATTTCCAGCTATGACATCTTGATAATGGTTGTTATAAAACAATTGCTAATAATTCAAGATGCAATTCATTTATCGAAGGGAAAAAACAAAAGTAACCCCCAAAAAGTACTCAATTTCCAAATTACTTTCAAAATTTAAACTTTCAGATTTAAATTTGAATTAAATTCTTTAAATATGTCAAAGTTTAGAGGAGAACATTTTTTTACCATAATAGTCAAATAGACATTAAGAAAAAGAAAAAAATCCTTAAATTCCCTCTTGAAAGTGATTTTTGCCTACTGGAATGATATACTTACATTCCAAAAATGCTGTAAATATCTACATTTATTGAAAATTTCCTGTAGAAAAAAATACAACTATCAATATGACAATATTTTTAAATCAGTGCATCTATTGTTCAAGAAAAATATCAAAAATGAGATAGAGAGCTAAACATGTCAATAATGAAATGGAATACTGACTTTTTTCGCATACAGTGAATGCAGCTGATCTGAACCCCGCTAATATCTTTCTGTATTGTCAAATGCCCTTTTTCACTCAGTTACTTACATAAGACAATCACTACGAACCGTAACATAAAATAAAGCAAGAAAAGTGTAATAAAAAAATTAACAGAAAAGCAAATGGTTGCCAAAAAAAAACAAAGTGTGGTCACTTTTCAAAAAAAAATTTCTGATTGAAGATTCAATTAGGATGATGAGTCATATTTCAAGCACATTCAATCCTCCAATTTTACCCTTAATGGTAGCAACTGCACATCAAATGTCTCCACGACAAAACCTATCACCAAATTCGCTATTTAAGAGCCCACACTACTGACTGAAAAAGACCCGGATGATAATGTTAACTCTACGGGGGCGTTCTTTTCAAATATCTCGCGTAAATATTATGATAGTTTCAATATCGAAACCGGTTCTAACCAGTTTCAAAAGTTAAAGAAATTTTTTTTACAAAAATCTGAAAACAAAATTAAAAAAGTATAAACTAGTGCGGTTGTAGATCGCCCTCAGCTATCCTATGCGAAAAAAATCACGTAAAAATATTAATATTTACGCGAGATATTTGAAAAGAATGCCCCCATAGGCTTAACATTATCATCCGGGTCTTTTTTATTCAGTAGTGTGGACTCTTAAGCAAAATTCAAACACAAGATCGTCTTTTGGATTACGATGGGCCCGAAAGGCTTATGTCGTCTGTTCATCTGAATTTCTTTGTTGGCTGCCGAGAAAAAGTGACATTTGAACAAGTGCCTTTGATATCGTCAAATCCCCTACATCTGTAGCAATTACAATAGAGGTAATGTCTTAATTTTAAGTCTATGGGTGTTTGATGCATACGTATATTCAAAATATCCCTTCAGGAAATTAATATTTTTAACTTCTTTTTTTTCTGTGTACTCTCCTGTAGGCCTATCTACTTTTTTTCTTAGTTTTCAAAAATATCTTTAAAAACTACACTTAATATTATATGAAGTGCTAAAGTTTTAGTTCCACTTCATCGGTTTTTAAAGTATAAAATAAAATTAAGCAAAGATTTTAGAATTATTTTGAGAACTTAGGAAAAAAAAAAAAAGGACATCGTTTAAGGGGCCACGTTAGTCAAATGAAAAGACCCATTCACTAATGCTAATCCTATGGAAGAAATTTATACAGATATCTCGGTTGCATTTCAATATTTTTAAATTATTTTTTGGCTTTGGATATTTGAGATCGATCTGTATGCATGACGTTAGCTACTTTTTTCATTTTGTTTACAGTTATTATTTACAAGGACGCTTTCATTTTTGGAACCGGTTTGGAAAGCGAAAGCAACCCCATAAAAAATATCTGCAACCAAAATCGAAAAACTAAAAAACGACCTCCATTCAGATCAATCTGAGTTATCCAATGCAAAAAGAATTATCTAAAAATATTAAAATGCAACCGAGATATTTTTATAAATTTCTCCCATAGGATTAGCACTAGCGAACGGGTCTTTTCATTTGAGTGAAGTAGCCTCTTAAATTCAAAGTGTGTGCTAAAGGCTCGAAAGCTGATAACGTCTGAAAATTAATCAATCAAATCAAGTAGTGTCTCAAAATTATGGACCTAAATTTTGTACAATGTCTAGTAATACCAAAAGTTAAATCGATATGCAACAAAATGTTTTAATTGAAGCCAGACAACAGTTTTACAGAAAAACTAGGGGTCCTCAGCCCCCTACTTGTTAAACCTCACCAACCCCCATGAATTACCCCCAATCACAGCTCGTTTGCTTATGTTTCTTTTGACTCTAGCCTCTCATATCTAGTGCTATCATAAATTATTATAACATATGAAAATTACAAATATTTTTAATTTATACAAAAAGTAATGGAAAACTGTCGAAAATGTAAAAAAATATGCAATTAGGTGCTTGCAAATGGTCATAAATCATTTTAACTGCATGAAATTTACAAATTTGTAAAATGCAAAATAATAATCCTGAAATAAAAATGCCTTGGAAATAGAATGTTTAAAACCTTAGTGAAAACACAATAAAAATATTTTTAATTGGTGGATTTCTATGCGATCTGAGCAATCAACATATGAAATTTACAAATATTTTTAATGTATAAAAAGTAATGCAAAACTTGTTGGAAATGTAAATAAAAATGCATCGAGGTGGTCCTATCATTGGGCATAAATCATTTTAACACAATAAAAATTTACAAATATTTGTAATGCATAAAAAGTAATGCAAAATTTTGTTGAAAATGTAAATAAAAATACATTTAGGTGGTATGGCTAATGAGCATAAATAATTTGAACTGTATGAAATTTTCAAATTTATAAAATGTGAAATAATAATGCCTTCAAAATAGAATTAATTTAAAACCTTAGAGAGAACACAAAAATATATTTAATTTGATTGCTATGTGATCTGAGCAAGACGCATTTGAAATACGACGAAGCCGGTCAAGGCGTGTTCTTTTTTATCTTCAGACATGCGATTCTTCCAGTGTCTCATTGCCGTTTTCAGTCCTTCTCTTTTAATTTCACCTATAGTATTGAACAGCACAGTTGAAATTCATTAAAAACTGTAATAAGATGCAATAAGAATTAAAATAACACTATGTATCATGCTAACAAAGTGTTTTTGGCAATCGTCTACTAAATACAGTTTTGGTCAAAGAGCTCACCATAAAACGAACCAATAGCAATTGTTGTTCACACATTGCTCAAATGATTTGTTTGCTGAATGAGTCGAATCATGTAACCGAAAAATTAATGACTGAGAATCGTTGGTGTGGTTATTGAAAAATAGCAAGTAGAAATTCAGCCTCTTTTAAGCTTTATGTAAGAGAAATATATATATAGATGTTGGTTATTAAAGTTACCTTAGTGTTCTTTGTCTCATTTTTTTATTGCCTTTCAAAGAAGAGAAGTTTGTACGAATTTCTAAAAAACAGTCCTTAACAATTATTGAATAATTAAAATTCTAACTGAATTTACAAATTGTTGGACATTTTACTCACTAAACATACATACTTTTATCATCAGATTCTAGCCATTTTGTTCAATCAGAATAAAATTCTTATCATATCAATCAGAGTTAAATACAGACTGCTTCGATATATTTTAACACAAAAAATAAATTAAGCTAACAAATGTTCAGTATATAAACAGACAGATATCTAATCAATTCTATAACATTCGGCACAAGATTTCAGTAAAACTCGAGTTGAAAATTTCTGAGTTACAAGAAAAGACTGAAAAGGGATAGACAAAATTATTTGCACAACAGATTGAATTACTCTTTACAGTATTTATAAAGAGATGTTAGATTTTCCTAGCACAGCAAAAGAATAATGTCAGAAGCCCTCCAGGCTGTGGGGTTAAATATGCTAATGTCAAGTTCAACTGCCAGTGACTACATTGCATATTCTTTATGGAGTTCCCGGCTAAAATCCTCATGGATGTCTATATCTTTGTGTCTACACTTTCTCATCTTGATGAATTTTAAAAGTGAGCATTGTTGTTGTAAAGTAAACAAGTTTAATGTACGTTCAAAATTTGAAAATATACCCTACATATTCGTGTATAAGTCGAGCAATTTCAAACAATTTTATGCATGCAAATTGGAGGGGAGGGGGGGGGGAGGAAGGATCGATACACAAGTCCATTAAAAAGAAGAAAAAACTGAATACTACAAAATTCTAGCTTTTTATATGCATGTATAATAAAATATAATATAAAATATACAAATAATATTAACTTATCATTAAAAATTTTATTCAGTGATTTGTTTTTGTTTCCTTACTAATTTTTTGCTTTGTCAAGTGGCATCTTTGGTTTGATTTTGTGCAAAATTGAAGTCAAAAGTTACAAAGTCAACTTATACACAAGTTTTTTTTTTTTTTTTTTTTTTTTTTTTTTTTTGCAGAATTTGCATTCCAAAGTTATGGGTCGATTTATACATGAGTATATACAATAATGCTTTGGTGTAATGAAAATTTAAGATCTTACTTAGGGCTCGAAATGTACTGGGGCAAACCAGAACAATATTCTTGTTCAAATTATGACAAATATTGTTACAGTTCATAAAATTATGGTAAATATCTCCAGGTTCATCTTATTATTAAAACATATTATAAGTTTTAGATATATAGTTTATTGAGCTCTTTTTTATATTATTTACTATTCTTATTTACAATTTTATTTTTAAATTCAGACTTTTCTCAAATTAAAATTAACAGAATAAATATTTAAAAATTTGTACTAAACATCAGTCCTTCCAAACTTCTTAAGTAAGCAATGGTACATTTAAGCTAGTAGGAAAGAATTAAGGATACTATGAATGAAAACATGAAACAATATTAGATCACTATAGTAGCAGAAGTGATACATGTATGTTTCACAGTGGAAAATGGTAGAAATAAAAATCTACAGGTTGCCTCTGTAAAAAAATTGGAAAAAGTATATAAATCATATTACACTTTTTTATACTTGGGAGACTATCTCAAAAACTTTGTGAGATAACAGGAGTCAAAAATCATAACACCTATAATAAAAAGCATATATTATTTTCAAGAAATGCATCTTTTGACATAATTTTCATTTTGAAAAATTCTAGTTACAGAAAACATTCCAAGGAGCACAAAGAGAAGTTTCAGAAGGTGTTGAATTGTAAGGTACAGCCCAACACATCCCATTCAAAAACAATTGTTATAAAATACATTGAAAAAATAAAATTGAAGCACAAGATAAACAACTTGTTTCAGAGATTAATGTTTGTTATTTCCCCTCTATTGTAAGTTATTAATTCTATTATTACATTTAATATCATAAATTAATAATAATTATTAATAATAATTTATATTATATATTTAATTATTATATTTAATATTATAAATTAATAATAATAATTATTAATAATAATTTATATTATATTAAATATATAATATTTAATTAATAATAATTATTAGCAGGTAATTCGCATGCAAAACTTTAGTCAAAAGTTTAAATTATACCTACCATTAACTTTATTGAACTTTGTATGTGATCAGGATTAGTTAGGTTAATGGTTAATATGATTTGCATATTTGACTGATATTTTCATGCTTAACTGGTGAATGATTTTCTACTGGTCCAAATGAAATGTAATATGAATGAATGATATGCATTTTAGGCAATGTACTATTGAATATACTAAAATATAAATAAACATTAAATTAAAAAAAAAATGTATGCAATAATTCTACAGTAGATATTTTTACAAATTGCATTTATATGCTCATTGTTTTTACAAACTGAAACCTTGCAAGTGAAAACAAAAGTGACATTCATATATTGTAGCCTTTTGCACTCAATAAGTGACTCTCACCCACCACTAGTGAGGTCAGGTGTCCCTTGCAAATTGCGACACCACTAATATCTTACAGTGTATTTCATTATCTTTTATCATAGATTATTTGTCCATTAGATAAGGTAAAGAAAATTAGTTCAAAACACTGGTATCCAGAGCATTTGGAGCACCATTTATGCAGAACACTAGTTATCAATGATAATTATCTCACAAGTGCAAAGAGACTTTTCCAATGGGTTTGTAGATCATCTATTATAATAAAAGACTGGTGAATTATTATAGTAAGTGACTGGCATTTCATTATGACATTACATCCCAGATTCTATGATACTGAACACATAACTAAAACATTAAAATCTTTTAAAGACTTCTTTTCATTGAATGTAGTATTATTTATAACATATACATAAACACGGGTGAAACTACTAGAAACTTTGATGAAACATTGAGAAATTAAATGTCAGCTTGGCATAAACTTGAAGTTTTAAGACAAAGCTATTCAGTTTTGAAACCACAATATTTCTTTTGTGTTCATTCATAAGTTGGTTTATAAATGAAGTATAATTCTTGAAAAAAAATTTTTTGAACTTTTCATTAGTGGAAGATATAGTCTAATAATTTCAACATAATAGCAAAATTAAATTATTGTGCAAAATATTTAGTAATAGTCATGTACTAACATTGAAATTCACCCACATACTTAAACATTGCAAACATACTTATATCATTCATATAAGTAAAAGATGACATAAGTAAAGCATAATAAGATTCATATAAGTAAAGATGTTTGATCATGTATGTTTGCATTTTTATACAAAAGATTAAAAGATATTTAATGCCCCCTCCTTTTTTTTTCAATAAGTCACTAATTATATATACAGTATTAAACCATTTACCCGGAATAGTTGGAGTCGGATATATTCCAGATAACTGTTTTTTTTTTTTCGGTTAACTGGTTAGACATTAAAACAGCATCCATTTGATAAGTTTTATGGAATATATGTGGTTGTAGTATTACTTCTAATTTTGAATTAATTATTAGATTACATGAACTAAGAATTAGATGCAAGTAAGATCAAATGTCAGAGTTTAAAAAAGGTAATTTATGGGAATTCCTTGGGAACAAAAATTCTTCTGTTTTCTCTCTGCATAAAAATGAAAACCTCTATAATATAACTATACATTCTTCTATATCAAATACTAGATGATGTTATCAAACTATACAATTGTTTCAAGCAATGTCTATGTTAAACTGGCAGTGTATGGCACTCTTTTCTATGAAAATTCTAACATCAATCCATTAGAAATATCATTCCAGATAACTGGTTTTCCGGTTAACTGGTTTTCCGGTTAACTGGTTTCCCGGTTAACTGGTTTCCAGATAAATGGTTCCATACTGTATTTTGAATTAATTGATTTTCTTTCTTAAATTTTTAATAACACAACCGAAAGTTTCCATATTATTATTTTGTTAAATACTAACATTTAAGATAAGATTACTGTTTATCAACCTGAAAAAATGGTCAACCTCACAATTTTATTTTTGCTTCTTAGAAAAATAAAGTAACATAAAAATTGAATTTATCCACAATTATTCACAGATTTTACTATAGAAATGTATTTTTACTATACAATGAATATTAAAGTTGATGAAGATATTGTCAATTATATATGAATATGCAGTGCACAGTTTTCCTAAGTTATCTGGAATAAACAAAATCAGTTTTCCAGAAAACATATATAATTTGTGCGAAGAGGGAGAGAGAAGTTATAATTTTAGTGAAATTGAATGAAATTTTGTAAAATAATTATTTGGGGAAAAAAAAAAAAAAAAAAAAAGAGTATTTTTATCATGAATGTGTTGCTAACCTCTACAATCACATAAAATAGACATTTTAATCTAATTATTTTTAAGAATTTTACTACCAGAAAAACAAGAATTCTCTTATTGAAAATGAAATAAATACCTAAATTCATTTACATTACTTGAACATGATGAAATCGATAAATATAACGCAAAAATGCAGCATGTATGTTGTTGTATTCCACCAGATCACTTACTAAGATGTTTTTTCAAGTAGTCCATGCTTGCTTTCAATTGATTGCCACTTCTTAAATATTTTGAACTTCATCTAACCATTTCCAAGACTTATTCTACATACTTAGGGATTCAAAAAATTTATGGCACTTTTTAATCAATTGGTGATACTTTAAACATGGGAGTAAAATTATCAGAAAGCAAATCATAAAATATATATTTTGTACTTATGAAAATTGAGTTTTCTACAGCTGAGTCCATACCGAATCGGCACATTTTAGCAGAAAATCAACAACATTCTATTCTGATAACAATCAAATATGAGATCCCCCCCCCCCTCCCCTCGTCTCTCACACACACACACTAAACATTGAAATTTTTCAGATTATAATTTTTTCTTTTTTTTTACATGCTTATAATTTTGCACCTTTTACAGTATTATATGTAACTACATTCTTGCTAACATCATGCTAGATGCTTAATTAGGGTATGGACCATGATTATGAAAATTCAATTTCAAAGTTTAAGATTTTTTTTTTTTTTTTACTTTATACAAATCAAGCAAATATTATTAAATAAATAGTGAATTTTTTGGAATATTTTCATTACATTCATACATGCTTTATACTTTTAAGTTTTTAGTACAAATAATATACAAGGTGATTATAATTAAAGTCAGAGTTTCAAAACGCTCTAAAAAGCGAACCACTCGTTAGAATGGCGTCAAAATTTAACAGCGTATTATTGAAGAAGGGGGAAAGAACATGAACCAAAAAAAAAAAAAGTTCCAAATTTGAGTGACAGATGGCGCAGTAAGCGTCAATATATGTAAATTAAAATACCTGGCATGTGCACGACAATTTCAGGTGTTATAAAAGCGTTGGGTAAACGGCGTTTCCTCATTTCGCTTCTCAGACGTTGGCCATGAGTTTTCTATGAAGGATCGTGCTCTGCTTGTGAAGCTTTATTACAAGAACGGTGATTCTGCACCAGTGGCTCTGCAGAAGTTCAGAACTCTCAAGGGTATGAAAAAAGGCACTGGACCGATGACTGTCAGAGGTCTGGTGAAAATGATGCAAAAATTCAAAAATACAGGTTCGTTTGATGTGCAGTCTGGTAGAGGAAGGAAAAGATGTGATTCGGCAATAGTTGAAGAAGTGGCCACAGCAGTTCAGGAAGAGTCTAGCGGTGGTGAGCAACCATGCAGTGCATGGAGAATTGCCCGAACATTGAACAGGCCTGTGAGCACGGTACATAACATTCTACGAAACATCCTGCAATGCTATCCGTATAAAATTTGCCATGTGCAGGAGTTGTTCCCTTCTGACCTGCCAGCAAGAGAGCATTTTCAGGGTGGCTACAGAAATGATGAAAAAAGGTTCCCTGATTTTTCCCTGATTATCTATATCAGATTTCCCTGATTTTTATTAATAAAGAACATATACGGTATTTTTTTAAATATTTATAATTTTTTAACATATGTTGCTTTCTTGTATAACACACTTATCCAGCTTGCAAATATCTCCTTTGGGAGGAAAAAGCAAAAATTGAACAGTACTTAATTAGCAGAGGTGCCAAGTATTACGATTTATCCATGATTATTACGGATATGCAACAAAAAATACGGTGTAACAGGCATTGGATAAATAAATTGCTAATTTTGTCAAAGGATCAGTTGAAATAGCATGAATTTCGACATAGAATTGCGGAAAAAACATGAAATTTTCTCAAAAGATCGTATAATGCTCATTTCTTCAAAATTTTGCACAAAAAAAAAAAAAAAAAGGTCAAAAGATTGTGGAAAAGTGCAAAATTAGTATTAAAGATCTCGTAAAAAATGCAAATTTCATCCAAGGCTTGCGTAAAAAAATGCGAATTTTGTGAAAGGTTCAGGTAAAAGCAAGAATTTAATCAAAAGATTGTGAAAAACGTGCAAATTTCATCTTAATATCATGAAAAACGTTGAAATTTCGTCTAAAGATCATGAAAACACACACAAAATGCATAAAAAACCCACAAAAATGCAAATTTCGTCAAAAAATCATGAAAAATATTCGAATTTTGTCAAAAAATCACAAAAAACAAATTTCATGGGAAAAAAAGCAGATTTCGTCAAAAAAATGTGAAAACTTTGAAAATTTTGTCAAGAACTCATGAAAAAGTGTACATTTTGACAAGAAATTGCGAAAAACCTGCACATTTCATCAAAAAAAAAAAAAAAAAATACTAAGATTGATGAATTTTGTCAAAAGTTTGCAAATGAACTAAGTTTGAGACAATTTAGCTTTGATGCAGACAGATACCGCTTGGCAGCAGTATGGCTTTATCTCTATCACATCTTAAGCAGTATGGCTTTATCTCTCTTTATCACATATTATTATTGGTTTAAATGTAGCCTGTTTGGTACTAAATCAATGTTGTTGGTAAGGTGAAAACAAAAATATTTTTGCAGAGAGAAAAATTTCCCTGATTTTTGAGTTTTTTAAAAAAGTTCCCTGATATTTCCCTGATTCCATGATTTCCAGATTCTGTAGCCACCCTGATTTTGCTTTGGAATTTCTCGCTTGCATGGAAGTGGACAATGATTGGCCGTGGAAAATTCTGTGGACAGACGAAGCCCATTTCCACCTGACGAGATATGTTAGTACACAGAATTGCCGAATATGGGCAACAGAAAATCCACTCGCAACGAACCCAGTACCACTTCATCCTGCAAAGGTCACTGAGTGGTGCGGATTTACGACATCATTTATCATAGGGCCGTATTTTTTCGAGGAGACGGGTGCTTTAGGTCCTGTTACCGTTACTGTCAATGGTCAGCGCGTCTCTTTTGCATAATGACGTCATTCCAGCTCTGCAACAGCATGAATGTCTGGATAGTATCATTTTTATGCAAGATGGCGCTCCTCCGCACATTGCAAATCGAGTGAAGCAGTTGTTGAGGCGGCATTTCGGAAATGCTAGAATTATCAGTTGTCATTTCCCTACAGCCTGGCCGGCCCGATCACCTGATCTTAATCCGTGTGATTTCTGGCTGTGGGGTTATCTGAAAGATATTGTGTTCAGTACTCCGATTGCCAACGTAGCTAAATTAAAGACACGCATTGCGCAACACATTCTGAACTTGACCCCGGATACACTTCGATCGGTTGTGGAACATGCTGTTCCCCGATTTAATCTTGTTGCACACAACGGTGGACAGCAGACTAAACATGTTTTGCGCCAGTCTCGCCAAACTTAAAAAACGATTGGATGGATGCTTTTTATGCGTTTTTTGGCCTCAGGACAATTAAAAACCGGTTAGATGGATGCTCTTTATGTGGTTTTTGGCCTCAGGACAATTAAAAACAGGTTAGATGGATGCTTTTTAAGCAGTTTTTGGCCTCAGGACAATTAAAATTTTGACGCCATTCTAACGAGTGGTTCGCTTTTTAGAGCGTTTTGAAACTCAGACTTTAATTATAATCACCCTGTATTATTGTATTCTTTATTTTTTTTTCATCCATCATATTTAATGGACTTTCAGTTATTATATAGGGTATTCACAAATTGTCAAATAATACTTTTTGCATCAAGAAATCAGAATCACAAAACAAATATTTTGTCAATGACTCTAATACCAAGTTTCTCACTCCAATCTAAACTTGGAATCCTGTTTATAACTTTAATAATGAAGATAGCAAAATAAATTCAACAAATTATTTATTCACAAACAAAACTACAAAAATAACACTATTGAACAATTATATATATTTGCCATAACAAATAAATTAAAAATTCAAACAATATTTAAAGAAAAGCATTTGGTTTAGTTATCACAGAATGTAATTTTTTTTTTTTTTGCTCATGACATTTTTTTCATAATAACATTTTAATAGAATGCAATATTATTATAATAACAAATATAGCAAAATTTTAATTCAAATTTGATAAAAAGTAAGGGCAGAAAAATTGATAAATGCTGAAGAACAAGCTACTTACTGTTTGTATAAAAAGTATATATACAATAAACAAATGATATAAAATAAACTTAAATTATGCATTTTAATATACAGTGATAAAAAGATTACTACCAACGAGAAAAAGCATGTTTGCAATATCTACTTGAACTGAAGGGGGGGGGGGAGTAGGGACACCTTTTTGAGAGATGGGGGGAGAGAGGTTACTCCGAAATGAAAAGAAAGAGGTATGGGGAAGAAAAAAGGTAGGGAAGTGTTGAATTAGAGGATTATCAGTCAGTTAGCCTTGAAAACAATAAAAATAATAAAAGTAAAAATATAGTTGATAAAGCAAAAATTTCATTAAGGGGCCGCTTCACTCAAATGAAAAGACCCGTTCGCTAATGCTAATCATATAAAAGAAATTTATAAAGATATTTTGGTTGCATTTTAATATTTTTAAATGATTCTTTTTGCACTGGATAGCTGAGGTTGATCTGAATGCAGGCCGTTTTTTACTTTTTCGATTTTGTTTACGGATATTTTTTATGAGGGTGATTTCGCTTTCCAAACCGGTTCTGTAAATGAAAGCATTTTAGTAAAAAATATTTGTAAATGAAATCAAAAAAATAAAAAACGGCCAGCATTCGGATCAATCTCAGCTATCCAATGCAAAAAGAATCATTTAATATTAAAATGCAACCGAGATGTCTTTATAAATTTCTTCCATAGGATTAGCATTAGCGAACAGGTCTTTTCATTTGAGTGAAGCGGCCCCTTAAGGAACTGTGTTTAACAAATTTGAAATGCATACAAGATATTGAATTTACACTTCTGAACTAATAAATATCTATTTTAAAGTTAAACAATAAAAAAAAAAAAAAAATTCAATAAAAAATAATCTTGTTATGGTTATATAAAATAAATTCCTAACATGGCTTTGTTTAATGTCTAAAAGCATAAAATGTACATATACTGTTCAAAGTTAAATATTTCTTAACAATACAAAATAAAATAAATCTTATTTTTATAATAGGTATATACATTTTGATAATTTTTCTTCTTATAAAAGTATACATTATATGCCCAAATTAAAACTAATAATAATAAAAAAGTACATTTTTTAAGTAAATTAGACAAATTTTCTTCAAAAATCCTTCTCACTTATTATTGATGCAATCCTAAGTAACACAGAATGAAATATTTACATAAAAAAAAGTATGGCTTAAAATTCCATTAAAAACTATATTGCATATAATGTATAAAGTTGAATATATTTGAAATACAATAAATTAAATATAATAATATACAATGATTTCTGAATAAGGAATTTTTTAATTTCTAAATATGGTATCATGGGAGGCACAAAAAAAACAAGAAAAAATAACACACGCTTACAAAAAGTATGCTATTGGGCATTATACAAAGAAATAACATAACAAAACTATTTTTCAAAATTTTTAAAGGCATCTGCAACTGTCAGTATTTCAGATCCCTTTTCTGTAATTAAAATAGTATGTTCAAACTGAGCACTGCGACTTTCGTCTTCTGTTACTGCTGTCCAGCCATCTTCAAGTATAACAATGTCTGCAGCACCATCACAGATAACAGGTTCTAAAGATAATAAGAATATGGTGCACTTAAAATCATTAACAGAATGTTATTCATAAAACAACTCGGTCATTGTAAAAAAAAAAATAAATAAATAAATAAATAAAATAAATAAATAAATAATCAGTCAAGTGTGAGTTTTACTCATGTATTAAGGGTGTTCTTAAATCAAAAAGGGCAACTTTGTGACACATGCTTTAATTTATTTTTGTTCAGAAATGCATGAAAATAGCAGGTTATTCAGAAACTGTCTAATTGCACTCAATTTTTTGTTTAAAAAAAAAAAAAAAAAAAAAAAAAAAAACATAATAGATCTTTCATAACAAACCTTCAAATTTGATGTTTTTGAGCACATTTCCTGACGAAAGCAGAAAAACCGGTTGAAAAGCAGGAGAAAAGTGGGTGATCACGTGATCGAAATAGCTTAGAACTGGATAGGCAATTTGATTATCATAAAATGGAAAAATAAGTTCGATTTGAAATCGCTCCCATTGCCAGGCATTCCAATTTTATAACTTTCTGTCAAAAAATGAATTTGTAAATGTGTCAAAGCATTTTGCACATGTTGAGTGGAGCAGTTAAAAACACCCTTAAGTGTTTTGTACAATAAATTTATTAATTACTAACTGCAATATTACAAAAGATCATTAAAAGAATAACAAGATTCAGAAAAGAACGTGAAATTACTCTATGAATTATTATTTCAGTGACTGAATTTAAATGAAATAAAAAACAATTATTTAACAATATTTATTGCCATGATTCAGCTTACCTAAAACAAAGACCTTGAAAAAAGTTTAAATTTTGCATTGTGCTAAGTACATTTTGAAAGGAGGCTGCAAAATTGCAATGCTACCTTAGTCCTTGTTTGTGTTTTTTAGAGAGATTTTTAATTAATCTCTCAGCAAATTATCAACATTCTTTTTTTTTTTTTATCATTACCAACAATCCCTGGATTGGACGATTTCATGTTAATAGATATCATACAGCACAATAGTGCTGTATAGTAGAGCTCAGACGCATCTCTAATGTTAAAGTCCAAAGTTGGCCTCTTAATAACTTTGGACCCAATAATCAGATTGCAACGAAATTGAAAAGGTGAAGTGTCCTACTCTACACCTCAAAGTTTACCAAATTTCATCCAGATCCACCAAATAGTTATGGAGATCCAGAACCCTTTTTTTGTCACTTTTTTCTTCATGAAACAAGATAAAAAGACAACTCAATTATAATCTGAACCAGGAAATATTTGGCGATGTGTAACAGTTTGTTTTAAAGCTTTTAATTTAGGTATGTGCTTTTTGAAGATGCTGTCAAAAAATATTCAATATTAAGGAAATGACACCTATTTAAAATTTAAATTGCACTATACCTTCCATAATCTATCATCATAGAAATCTCTCCTTTTTAATTGCTAATTCAATAAATTCTTTAGCATTACCATCAGCACAAAAAAAAAAAAAAAAAAAAAAAAAAAAAAAAAAAAAAAAATACACTAATTTAAAAACAAATGCTAACACTTTTTTTTTTTAATAGGTCAATAAAAATTTAGATTATCCCAATAGATATTTGCATTTTTGATACGAACATCATTCAAAAGAAAAAATACATTTTATTCATAAACATACATATAAACTGATCTAATTATGTGTTAAAACAACATCGAACCTTTATTTGAATGTTTTCGAAGACAAAACAGTTACTATAATGCAGATATTTTAATTGCAAAGGGATAATTTAGAAAAAAATTCTTCTATATATAAAAAATATTAATAATAGAGCAATGGATCTGTATAGATATAATGAAATTAAAGGGGAAGTACCATCGAGGAGAAGGGGAGGTTTTGTCATCAAAGTTTGCTTGGCGACCAAAAATGCTCATCAAAAGTGACGCCAAATTGGCACTATTTCCATTATTTTGCCAAAATAATATGTCAACTATAACACTAATACAAATATTAGTTTAGATAAGGATCTGAATTGAAATCATATAAAAAACAGGTGAAACCAGAGAGAAAAGTAGAGCTTGATCTAAAAAAAAAAATGTTACAGTAAAAATTGGCAAATATTTTCAATATAAAAAAGTGCATAGAAAAAAAAATGGAATCAGAATATTTGAAAGCTCATGAAATTGCTCAAATTTTTGGTAGCTGAAAATGTGGACTGAGCTTTACTGGTGCTTTACATTCATAATCATACTATTATCCACTCAAAATGAGTACTGGACAAAGTAGTTAATAAAGTGTATAGTTATGTTGTCTCAAATCAGCTAAGCTTCACAGCACTAAACATATCTAATAGTATAGCATTAATAATATACAGTAGAGAACCATTTATCCGGAATGGTTGGGGTCAGATGTATTCCAGATAACTGGTTTTTCCATTTAACTGGTTGGGCATTAAAGCAGCATCCATTTGATAAGTTTTGTGAAACATATGAAGTTATGGTATTAATTCTAATTTTAAATTGATTATTAGATTACTTGAACCAAGAATCTGATGCAAGTAAGATCACTTGTTAGAGTTTGAAAGAAGATAATTTATGAGAACTCCTTGAACAAAAAAATTTCTGTTTTCTCGGCATAAAAATGAAAACATCTATAATATTATTTATTAATCTATAATATTATTTATTAATCTATAATATGATTATATGCTTCTATTTCAATTACTAAATGCTGTTATCAAGCTATACAATTGTTTCAAGCAATGTATATGTCAAACTGATTGTGTATGACACTTTTTTCTAAAAAGATTCTGACATCAATCTATTAGAAATGTCATTCCGGATAACTGGTTTTCCGGTTAACTGGTTTCCGGATAAATGGTTCCATACTGTAGTCAGATTGTTGAGGAATTGAAATAGATAAATATTCCTGAACACAAATATTTTGTATATAGTTGGATTGTATATGTTTAAGGTTTTGAGTTTTTGGAGCTTTGATTGTCTACTTGTCAAAAATTGAATTTTGTCCACACTTTGTACTGAGCGGACCATTCAGATTCTCATTCTTATTATTACACCAGCCTGTAACTTATAGTTATGAACCCAAATATTTAAACTGATTATGAATTATTGGGATATAGAGTGTGATAAAGATTCCTTTTTTTCTCTGACTGATTAAAAGGCACCAATAAAGCTCAGTCCACATTTTCAGCTAACAAAAATTTGAGTAATTTCACAAGCTTTATGGATAATCTGATTCAATTTCTTTTCTATGCACATTTTTATGTAGCAAATACAGTCGAGTCTCGCTTTAAAGAAACTCCATACATCGAATTTCTCTATATAACAAATTTTTAGTAGGAATGTTCCCCCTTTCCCATGATTACATTAAAAACAGTCTCTATATAACGAAATATCTATCTCCATATAATGAATATTTTCTTAAAATTTTCTTTATTCAGTTGTAAAAAAGCTTCGAAATCACATGAAATCAATTTTCCATAACTTATTCCTAATTTATCGTTCAGTGCTTTGTTTTTTTATATTACTTCTCTGCTTGAATCCCTTTGTTCTTTAACTACAACGAATTCATCCCCCCCCCTCCTCATCCTCCCACACACTTTTCAACATCCTTCTCAAAACAGTGTCAAATGGACAGTTATACATATAAGAACGGGATCAATGGGGGTAATTGAAGAAAAGTCAATGTACCATTGCTTCAAAAAACCGAATTTCGTATACTAGAGGATAAGGTGGATTCTGAGGACGGAGAAGATCTGACTTGTGCAAACTTAAAAAGAGAAATAAAAATCAATTAAGGAATGCGGAGATGTCAACAATGTCTCTCTGATTTTTTTGGAAGTGGATTACAATTTCACTATTGCACAGTACTCATACAGTACTTACTGATAGTGATATTTTAAGCAGAGTTATGAACAATTTCAAATTCTTAATTAAACACATAAAAAATTACAATTGTTCAAAATTTACACATTAAATAAAAATTTTAACGTTATTCTCTATACAACGAATTTCTCTATATAACGAATTTTTTACTCGAACAATGGATTTCGTTATATAGAGACTCGACTGTATTTGTAAATTTTTACTGTAACATTTTTTTAGATCAAGCTCTACTTTTCTCTCTGGTTTCACCAGCTTTTTATATAATCTAAAGCAGGCCTGTCCAACCTTTTACTAAGCAGGGGCGCAACTCAGCTTTTGGCAAGCAATGAAGGGTGCCATTGTTATCATAGCTCAAAACATGCAAGAAAATCATCTTTTAATATTAGTAGCAATATACATGTATAAGCAAATGAGTCATAATGCCCCTATAAATCTAAATTGCCATGTAAAAAAAAAAAAAAAAAAAAATCAAAATAGCAGTAAATTGTAACAAGTATTAAAAAATGCTCTGGTGAGCAACAAAAAAGGTTAATATGTTTTTAAGTACAAAAAAGTGTTTGAAAAGTGCTTCTAATTGAACATGAGAAAGGACAAGGGGGTCCCTTCTTGGATGCAGCTCACTGTCAATGCCAAATTTGAAAAAATCATATTTGCGCTTTTCCCATATAAAAGAAATTAGTCACAATTACGATAAAAATGTGTAGTGCAAAGATGTAGCCAGAAGAAACACAGCGTAATGAAACATGAATGTAAGGCAAAATAGTACCATAAACCTTAGTTCCTGCACCGTATCATACTCATTGCAGTGCCACCAAGCAGCCCGCAGAGTAGAACTGCACAAAAAACTGATTTTTAGTACAGTTGCAATGCAGAGTCAACAGTGCAGACACACGTAAAGCAGGATTGAAAATTTTACTAAAAAGAAAGACTGGAAGTTTTACGCAAATTTCTTTGATATGGAAAAAGTATATTGTACCGTTGTCTTCTTTTTTAATATGCTGCATACGTTATAATTATCGATACATGAAATACACTTGTAGAGATTTTTAAAACATATAAAACATCTCTCATGACAAGATCAAGAATTTTAAATAAAGTATCCTTTACAAGGGAACTTTATCTAAAAATTATTAACAAAAAAACACTTGTAACGAGAAACCTTCAAAAGGGCACCAAGAAAACCTGCAAAGGGCGCCATGGTGCCTGCGGGCACCACGTTGGACAGCCCTGATCTAAAGTATCCATCAACTCTGCCACTGAACACATACAAAGTAAAATTTGTGTGCAATAGAAAAATACAATTTTCTTAAAAAGTATGTGAACTAATAGACAAGGAAGCAGCAGCACAGACGATAACCTCATTGAGTTCACGGCTGAAATTTTAGAAGTAGTTAAGACTTGATTTGCATATTAAAATGCTACTGATCAGCCAACTCATATCTTGATAGAAAACACCCAAAAACCTGATTTTAATGGTTGACTCATATGTTTTTTTTTTGCTATGAATCCTCTATGTTTTCATACTTGGTACAATGGTGAATTGAACTTTAACTAATCCTCGAATTCATCCGTGAACTGAATGAGATGAATGTCTGTAATGTCATTTTTTGTGACCGAAAATAATCAACATAATTTTCATGCAAGGTGTGTCTCATGCTGTTCCTAAATTTTCCATAATTTTAGTTTCAAAAGATTAAGAAATAAGAATGGGAGCATTTTTTCTAAAGTATATTTTGAACAATATTTCTGAAAATAAAATACAAATAATTAAAATAAATACATTTTTGAGTTTGGTGTTATGAGATCTTTTAAAATCTGATTTTAGCCCCCTTAAATTTTCTCTAAAACTATTTGTGAAAGGCTAATAATATATGCTTTTATGTAAGTCGATAGCCTTTATAATTCTGCCAAGTTTGAATTTTCCATGATGTTCCATAGTTTTTAAGAAAAATGGTTATGACATATAGACACACTACAGAATAGACATGTGTGATCTCATAATGGTTCTCTTTTGACTTTGTAAGTTTAAGAAACTAAAAATGGCTTTTTTACTTTAGCCAGATACAAATCCAGCCAATAGCAGTTTTTATTTTTTATACAGGGTGTCCCAGAAGTAATGGGACAAACTTTAAGGGGAGGTAGGAGCAAGCCCGTAGCTAAGAGGGCGCTATGGGCGGCTCAGCCCCCCCTAAAATATTTTCAGCCCCCCTGGAAACGATTCCAAGGTCACTCAATAAATTTCTGTTCCGAAAATTCAAATGAAATTTTGTTCAAAATTTAATTTCTTTTTGAGACCCTTTCACAGTTTTGCAGAAATACTAAATTGTACCTAAAATAAGTGTTTAAACATCTTATTTGTACACATGAAACCAACATGATGTTTAATTTTTTGCTCCAAGTTATACACTCAAAATTTTCACCATCCTGTACTTTTCTTAGCATAAAATGAAATTATTACTACAGTTTAATAAGAAATATAGTATCTATAATGTAAATATGCACTAATTTATTTTTCTGCGTCAGAGAGAGAGAAAAAAAAATATGAGCCCCCCCCCCTACATTCTCTTGAGCCCTCCCCCCCTACTATTCACTTCTAGCTACGGCCCTGGGTAGGAGTCATCACAAGGATTCAGAATTGCATAGCAATCCATGGTCGGAAACGTCATGGGAAGGTAATATGACAGGTACAAGGGACAAAAGAGAAACAAGACTGAGACCATCTAAAATAATCTATTGGTCAACGATATTACACTCACTATAGTAGATGATGTGTGAAAATTTTACAAAAGATGTTCAAAGTTTCCACCATTGCTAGTGATGCATGCATTACACTGTCGAACCATGGATTGGCGGATTCACTTAAATACACATGGATTTTGTTGGATATCAGCAGTAGCATAGATGAGTCATGCAACCAGATCTATTTCAGATTCCACAGACACAGCATTTTTCAGAGCACCCCAAAGAAAGAAATCGATGCTCCTTAAATCAGGAGAGCGTGGTGGTCAGGGAACTGGTCCTCATGGCCAATATATTGGTGACCAAAGACCCGATTCAAATGTTCACGAACACATCTGCCATAATGGGGAGGTGCCCCATCATGTTGAAACCACATATGGCGTCTGACATGTTGTGGTACATTGTCAAGTAAGCTTGGTAGCATCTCTTGCAAAAAGATGCGATAATCTGCAGGTGTTAGAGGTGCTGGCAACAAGTAAGGCTCGACTACGAGGTCAAACATTCACTGAAAAGCGTTGTTGGGCAGCATGTGGTCTCACACCATGGGGATTCTCCCCAGTCCATAAATGAACATTGCGGTGCTTGAACACATCATCTTGCTTGAAGTATGCCTCATCTGTAGATAAAACATAGAATGAGAATGCGAGTCTTGGCGACATTGGTCGAGATACCACTGTGCAAAAAGCACACACGGAGGATAATCTCTGGGGAGCAGTGACTATACTCTTTGCAGATGGTATGGGTGTAAGCCTTCACGTTGTAAAATACAATGAACAGTACACCGAGATCCTTCTATGGCAGAAGCGACGGCTCGTATGCTGATATTCGGATTTTGTTTAACAATATCTAATACATTTTGCTCCATGCTAGGAGTTTGAATCAAGTGTGGTCTGCCCACTCTATGCCTATTACCTCATACTCATAAGGATCCACATTCACACAAATTGTGATGCAAATTCATAAAGATCCTGCAGTCCAGTGCATCTCTTTGTGGGTACTTTTCGCAATATAATCTTTCTGCTTCTTGAGCACTTCTCTGTGCCAATCCTTAAATCAGGTGCATATTTGCCAGCTTGGTGTTTGTAAAGCGTTGCATACTCTAGTGATGGCGATGAAAGATCCAATTACTGCAGGTCTGTCTTACTTCTCCAGCATTTTAAGTTAAAATCTAGATGTATCTTTAATTTACATAATTAAAAAATGCTATGTACAATTTTTGGTATGAATTATTCCAAATCTGAGAAAGCTGTTTTTCTCCAATGCTCTTGCGAACAACACAACCTACCGACGAATGAAGACATTTTCGACCATGGGATGCTATGCAATTCTGAATCCTTGTGATGTCCCCTACCTACCCTTTAAGTTTGTTCTATTACTTCTGGGACACCCTGTATATGTAAATTTGGAACAATCCTTTGAAGTTGAAATAAAATGATATTTTATGGTATTATTTCTTATTAATTTTTTTTTATATGGGTGGTGGTATTTTAAATAAAGCAATGAAATTCATGATGTAGATTAAATGAAAGTTGTGTCTGTGTGTTTCAAATGAAATGGGTAGAAAGTTTACATATTTATTAAATGTAATATAGACGATGACAGTGGGAATAACATTTGATTATTTATCATATGCATCAAATTTACGTTAAAGTATACAAATAATTTAAGATAAATACTTTTATTCCGATATTTAAAGTGGGTTTTTGAGTTTTTGGATATTGACAAATATATTTTTGATGCAAAAATAATTTCATTGCTGTAACCAAATGTAGCGATTCTATTGCTGCCAGCATCCCATTTGTTTGGCATGTTTCTGTAACATTATTTGCCGACATGAAGAGCAGACTTCTCTCTCAAGAGCCTGCCACTGAAAATACTAGAATAGTGCATTGTCATTGACAACAAACTTGTGGAGACATTTTAGAAACATCAATTTGAAGGAAGTCAATTAAAATAAATCATATTAATGAGTATGCTCATGACTAATTTATTTTCTGCTGTATAGATAAAATTACACTTTATATTTATGAATGTGCCCTGTAATATTTGTTTTACTACATACAAATTACTGATTAATGCAAAAAATATCAAATGATCTTACAAAATTTTGATTTAGATTTAAATGTGTATACAAAGTGTAAGTTTTAAAAATCCATAACAAAAACACAGACTTTTTTTTTTCGATTGTGCCATAATTTAAATAAATTATAAGTAGCCAATTTAGGCGACAAAAATTCTTTAACAGAGATAGTTTTCTTTAAAGCAATGTTTTTCTCACAACTTTTTAATTATTAAAACTTCTTTATAAGTCAGAAAGATCTAACAAATTTAATATAAAAAATTCATTTTTTAGTTTTATATATTTTCTTACATTCAGCATTGCTGTGAGATATCTTTATATACAGTATAAAATTATAAATCCACTCGCATAAAATTTCAAGTTGTGAATTATGTTTCAGCTATTGTGCTAAAGCATATTTTAAATCACATGTTTCAGTAACATTAACATAAGGTATGTATGTGTTGTTATCGCTTTTTTTTTTTTTTTTTTTTTTTTTCCTCAGTAAAATACCATTTTACTGAGATCCATTCAATCGAAGATCCATTTCAAATTTTGCTAAAGATCATACAATTTATGTGTAAGCCTTATAACTTAACAATTCAACTTAAATTATAATGTAAGGCTAAATCTTAGAAAAAAACCCTTAAATTTATCTTAAATCTAGTCTACATACTTCAATTTATATCTAATAACACAAGACTAATAAACTAATGAAATCAGTAAAATAATAATAATAATATAATTACCTATTGTGAAAATCATGTCTTTTTTCATTTCACCTTCTTCATCATTGTCTATAAGATGATAAAAAATGTATATGTGAATAAGTAAAACTTATCAAAGCATCAAAAACACATTAAGTTAAAAAATGAATAAATACAGTGAAACCTCTATAAGGAGACCACACATTAGAGCATAACAAATTGGTCTTTCAAAGAGGTGGTCACTGAACAGAAGTGATGGGTAAAGAAAAGTATCATGAAATACATATTAAAATATCATCATAATCAACCATTTTTGATCCACTGCTGGATGTAGGTCTCTTTTAGATTTTTCCACTGTTTCCTGTCTAGTGCTATCATCCAATTTACACTGGCTACTTTTCTGATTTCGTCACTCCACCTTACTTGGAGTTGTCTTCTTGGTCGTTTTACATCTCTAGGATACCACTGTAGGATATTTGTGCTCCATCTATTGTCTTGTCTACTTGCAATGTGCCCAGCCCATTTCCATTTTAGCCGTTTAATTCTTTCAATGATTTCAAAAACTTTTGTCTGAATATATATATTGAATAAGTTTATTATATTTCATGTGTATACAGCTTTAAAGAAGGAATTAATTGTAGTTTGCTCTGATTTTAATAATTTTTTACAAACAATTTTTGTTTCTAAACATTCTTTGATTTCTTTAGACAAATTTAGGGATGAGATTGACCAAAAAGCAAAAAAGCTGAAAACTGCGCGAACGACTTTTGAGCAATGACAGGAATGTCAATCGCAACAAATATAATTGCATTAATATATAACATACAATTTAGCTTTTGGTAAATTAAAAGGAAATTAATAATATGAATTGCAGAAATTATTTATACTTACTCTAATGAAAATTTAGTTTATCAAGATACAGCACATTAATAAAACCCTGTTATTGGCATGAATATTTTTTTTATTGAAATTTTCTAACAGTAAGACACTTTTAATTAAGTATTAGGGGAAGAAAAAAAAAAAAAAAGAAATTTTCTTTGTTTTTTAGCATTGCTCTTGCACGAGGTAAATTTCTTTCTCCTGCTTTTTTATTGGATATTACACATTAAAGATATCTAGTGACGTCGCTGGACTTTAAAAATCCTGGGTCTCCAGGACCCAGAACTTAAATTCTGGGTATCTTTTTTTTACAAAAGTGGGTCCTAACTGATAAGTCATTTTTAGATGCAAAAATTGAACTTATTCATTTGGAAAAGAAGACTGAAATGCAATAATTTTTGTTTTAACAATAATTAATGCATAGTTAAAATCAATATTTTTTAAAACTATTGAGAAAAATTTTATTTAAAAAAAAAATAAATGTGCAAGATACAAATATAATTATAAATTAATGCTTATTTGAGTGTAGAAGATAACATGTATCACTATTGTTTGCATTTCTTTTTAAAAAGGGCAAGACGGATTTATTGAAAAAAACATTTTTGTTGAAAAAAAGATACTTTTGTTGAATATAAGGGTATTTTTTGTTCAATGAATGGGTGCTTTCAGAAGTCACATTCATTCAAAAAGATTTAGAGGTGTCAAAAATGGATTTTGGAGTCTGTATTTGGAGTGGCAAAAAGATAATTTTGAAAATTAATTTTTGGGCTAGATTTTTTCAGAGTCGCTTTGATGAAATTTTTAGTTTTATCACTATCTCTTCATGAAATCTGTCATTTGTTGAAATCTTTTGGCAAAACTTAAAGTTGTTTTTTTTTTTTTTTCAAAAATTTGCCATTTTTTGCGGATATTTTGACGAAATCTGCCGTTTTTTCGCGATCGTTTGACGAAATCTACCGTTTTTTCGCGATCGTTTGACAAAATCTGCCGTTTTTTCGCGATCGTTTGACGAAATCAACCGGTTTATTGCGATCGTTTGACGATATCTACCGATTTATCCTGATTTTTTTGACAAAAGTTGTGATTTTTCGCAAAACATTTGGCGAAATTCGCCGTTTTATCGCGATTTCGCCGATAAAACGGCGAATAAATCGGCGATAAAATCGCGAAAATTGTCGTTTTATCGCGATTTTTGACAAAATCTGCCGGTTTTTCGGTATTTTGTGATGAAATTAACCATCCTTTCGCGAATCTTTTGACAAAATTGGCCGGGAATTAGTCGTTTTTTGGCGATCTTTTAAGGAAATTTGCCTTTTTTTCGCGATTTTTTGACGAAATTACGCGTCCTGTATTTTTTTGGTAAATCAGAAAATTTGAAAATAACAAAAAAGCTGAAAACCACGGATCCGCCGAAGAATCTCATCCCTGCAAATTACTTATTTCAGTATCATCTTTAACAAGCATTGATCTTTCTATCAATCTATTAACTTTTTTTTTCTTTTTTTGACATGAAATAAAATTTTTAAAAGGTAGAAGATCATCACTTGAATCAAAATGAGTTCCTAAAATAGAATTTAAAAGAATCTCAATTGTAATATCAAGCCCCTGATTTGTCAGGTCTCAAAATGTAGACTTAGTTGAATGTATTTTCTGGATAGAAGTGGAATTTTAAGATTTCCCCATGCAAAGGAAAGTATTAGTATATTATCATTGCATAGATTGAAATCTGTTCACTTGAAATACAACTTTGTTAAACATTAAATAAACAAGATCAAAAGTTCCAATGCTGCTTATTGGAAAAAACCAAAATCTGCCACAGGAAAAAAACTTAAAAGAAATTTTTATTAAGTAAAAGAAATTACCGTATTTTCGGGCGTAAGCGCCGCGGCGCATACGAGTTTAAAAGTTAAAATTATGCTTACTGCGGCGCTTCTGCCGGGGCGGCGTATACGATGTATTTTTTTTTTTCCTTGCAGCGATATTCATTACAGAGGTGATTCTGAACGGAATTTTTCTGAAAATTGGGAAAAGTCAATCATCAGGAAAAAAATGCGAAGCATAAATATATCGCGAATTTCGACAAATGATAGCCTAATTTCTGTCATTCAATTGATCATGATATCCCTTGCTCATCCCCATAATGCAAATTTTTTCAAGTATCACGAAAAAATTCTGCAAATTCGTGAAATATCGCGTTAAAACCCTGAAAATTTCGTCAAATATCGCGATAAAACCCTGCAAACCTCTTTACAAACTATAAATATCGTATTAAAAAATCGCGAAAAAAAAACTCACGAATTCAAATTTAATTTTATCATAAAAAATATAAAATATATACTAAATTTAAAATTGGATTTAAATTACAAATGTTAAAAAAATCTCAAAAACTCTGAATATAACGCAATTTTTAGCAATTTGATGTATTTTCCTAAGTGCGGCGCATACGGCGGTGCGGCGCTTCTGATGAATATTTGTTTTATTTTAATGCATTTTCGGAGGTGCGGCGCTTACAGTGTGTGCGGCGCATACGCCCGAAAATACGGTATTATTATTTTTTTTTACTTTCTTCTATCTTCAATAGAAGAAAGTATTGTAATTGAAAAATTTTTTTGACTTCCGGTTTTCGACGGATTTACACGTTTTAGGGGTCAGAGATTCCAAAAAACATGTTTTTACAAAATGTCTGTCTGTGTGTATGTCGCCATTCTACCATCAAAAAGTGTATGAAGTTATGCATAGAATTGAACCAAATTTTTTGTGAATGTTTTTGGCTGTGGCAAGCAGGTCCTCCTTCAATTTTGAAATATTCCACCAGAAGGGGGCGCTGCAATCACGATTTTTGTGCCATTTTCAATATTGTACCGACTAAAAGTATATGAAGTTATGCATCGAATTTAACCAAATTTTTTGTGTATGTGTATGACTATGGCTAGATGGTCCTCCCTGATTTTGAAAATAATCCGCTGGAAGGGGGCGCTGTAATCGCGATTTTTGTGCCATTTTTAATATTGTACCGACCAAAAGTATATGAAGTTATGCATCGAATTGAACCAAATTTTTTTGTGTATGTGTATGACTATGGCTAGTTGGTCCTCCCTAAATTTGAAAATAATTCGCCGGAAGGGGGCACTGTAATTGCGATTTTTGTGCCATTTTCAATATTGTACCGACCAAAAGTACATGAAATTATGCATCGAATTGAACGAAATTTTTTGTGTAAGTGTATGGCTATGGCTAGTTAGATCGCCCTGAATCTGAAAAAAATTCATCGGAAGGGGGCGCTGCAATAGCGATATTTATGCCATTTTCAATATTGCAACACATAAAAGTGTATGAAGTTAGTTCTAGAACTGAACTAAATTTTTTGTATATGATTATTTTTTGGTAAGGCAAGTAGGTCCTCCCTGAATTCGAAAAAAAAAATTGCCTATCATTCTATTGTCCATTGGCTCGTGCAAAGACGGAAATTCGTTTTTACTCCAATTCATTGATTGAAGCAGAAGTTTAAGATGAAAATAAAAGTTGGTATAGTATTGAATTAAAATTATTAAAGCACTAAAACAAGTAACTATTTTTTTAAATATTAAACTGTACGTATGAGATAGAAGAAAGTTTTGGGATTGGCACATCCAACTAGTTTATTTTGTGATTTTGTAAAATTAAAAATAACAACGATGTTGTATGAAAGTATACTGTTAACACTGGCACAAATACATTCAGACATAATATTTTTTAATCACACCTCATACACATATAACAGGGTTCATACTCATTTTTCAAGAAAAAATCCCCTGAGAATCCCCTGATGTATTTTCCGGGATGTACAATTTTTCCATATCAACGACAATTAATGACATTTTGATATTACATATGATAATAAAGCACGCGAACAGTAACAATTGCCCCCAATTTCCCAGATTAGACTGTCATTTTGGCATGTTTTCCCAGGTTTGGGAAAATTTTTTATTATCTCCCAAACAAATTGGGATAGAGACTTGAAATTTTGTGTGTACTTAGTATGTAAGAACGGGATGAAGCCTATTTAATATCAGTAACCTCGATTATCCATAACTATTTTTTCCGGACTCTCAAAAAATTATTTCTGATGAAAGGTATATAAAAAATTTCGAATTTTTTTATTTTAAGGACTGGACCTAAAAGGCAATAAAATAACACAAATTTTGCATAAAAAACGAGGCCGATCGGATTATTAGTTGTCGAGATATGTGTAATCCTGTTTTCCGAATTCTTCGATTTTTCATGACCCTGTATTTCATTCAAATTTCAATTCACAGGTATATTTTTATTGGAAATGAGACGCTTAATCCAACAAAGTAAATTTTTAGTTAATATAATTATTATTTTTTGAGTTATAAGAATGTTTCTTTTACGCAATCCGGTACTACTCGAGTATTTTGGCGTTTTATATAATTAGTCAAAATTGGCTCATCAGCAATTCATTAATGGAGCATTATTGTATGTTAAAATTTTTTATTTATGAGTTTAAATTTTATTTTGGAGTTGCCATACACACGCGTCTTATTTTCATATTTTATATTATGATGGGTAAGTATTACGGTGCCCCCCCCCCCCCCCCCCAACGACTAGTTTTAACATGGAATGACTGCCAGTAAATAAATTGAAGAATATAACATCCACTATTCAGAATTAGGATAAATATTTTGAATACAGATTTTCTAACAACTTGAAAACTATACACCTATGGTCAGAGCAGGTGTATTCATGGAAAGCAAACTTTTTCTGTCAAACATGAATTAAACCGAATGCTGGAAAAATGGCAAAGTATTGGCAGGCCCCTTTTTGATATGCCTATTCTAGATAGTTGCAAGATAAATAATGTACTGTCAAAATCGAATGGATGGTTTTGTATCACGCTGAAAAATTTTGAATTATGTACATACAGTGGAATTTCCCTTTAATGAAGTCCCTATTTAACAAAGTTTTCTACTAAAAAAAATTTTGCACTGATCCTGGACTTTTAGCACCATTACAATTAAATTAATTTTGATATTACGAAAAATATATTCCAAAGTTTACTGCCATTTTTGTGTGTACATCATTAAAACAGAGGATTTTCTGTTGCGATGGATGTGTGAATTTATTTCAGCGAATTGTATGTAAATGAAATTATTTATTAATTTAATCATTTCTATTCAAAAGAAGAAATGCTAAATGACATTGTTAATATTAAGAAGGGGATTCCAGTTTTACGAAAATGTTGCAGATGACTTGTTCGGACACAAACAAAAGTGTGCAATTTTTTTATGAACAGTATGTATTTATAAGAAATTGTGCAAATATTCCAAACTTTTTTTAATTTGAATATTTGAAATGCTTAGAGAAAAGATACACCATGCTTCAAGTTTTCTTTACAAACCTTTTTTTATTATGTAATTTTTTTACTTTTTTATTTTTTATTTTTGACATGATTCTAAAGAAATTTTTCTCCTACGTTTAAATTGAGTAAAAAAAAAATACATGCACAAATAAAAATACGTTTTTTAAATATTTCCATTTCATATATTATTTTTTATTTTATGCATGTGTATTTCATAAATTTGCGTTGGTTTCCATTTAAAGAATTTTCTTCATAACAAAGTATTTAAGTGCAACGATGAGACTTCATTAAATGGAAGTTTCACTGTATTATATATATAAAACCATTAATTGTAAAACATGAAAAAATGAATTAAAAAAAATATTTAGAATTTGCAATATATAAACAATGTGATAAACAAATAAACAAATTTCTAAAGTAACCAACCTAACAACATTAAATATTTACAGATAAAGGAAATATAAAAAATTATCAAAAGAACACAAATCAGAGTTTCCCCCGGGTTTAGAAAAGGGCAGGGCGCTACTGTTCTGAAAAGGGCACTTTTTACATTTTTCAGGGCACTTTTTACATTTTTCAGGGCACTTTTTCATTTTTAGGGCATTTTTATAGAGTTAAATCTAGAATCTAGCGGTTCAAAAAGTCGTGAAAAAAATGAAATTTCATCAAAAAATTGAAAAAAAGAAAAAAAATGGCAAATTTTGTTAAAAGATCACAAAAAAACGGCCAATTTCGTTAAAAGATCGTAAAAACAGCAGATTTTGTTAAAAGATTGCAAAAACAACAGATTTTGTTAAAAGATTGCAAATAATGGCATATTTTACTAAAAAATTGCGAAAAAACGGCAAATTTTATTAAAAGGTTGCATAAACAACAGGTTTTGTTAAAAGATCGCAAAAAATAGCGAAAAAACGACAAATCTCGTGAAAATATCACGAAAAAAACGGAACTTTCCATAGAATTTTCCGTTTTATTGAGATTTTTGGACGAAATTTGCTGTTTTTTGTGACTCATTTGACAAAATTTTCTGTTTTATTGCGATTTTTGGAAGAAATTTGTCGTTTTTCCATAACCTTTAGAGGAAATCTGCCGGTTTTGTGAAATTTTGTGACGAAATTAGCCATTTTTTTGCAAATTTTGCTGGAATCAAGTCGTTATTTCGCAATTTTTAACGAAACTTGCCGTTTTTTAGCTATTTTTGGACGAAATTACCCGTCTCATGGAACGCACATGAAGCTATTTTTTGCGTTCCATTGCCGATTTTTTGCATAATTTACATGCCATAGCACGTTTGGATCATCGCTGGATGGCTGCATTTTTTCAAATGTGGGGCAAGAAGGGCGCTAGTTTTTGGATGAGGGGCAAGAAGGGCGCTATTTTTTAAACTAAAGGGCAGGGGGGGCAGAGCACCCCCCCTGAAACCCTCTGGGGGAAACTCTGCACAAATACACATGAAATAGGCAATGTGAAGATTTATAGAACATAAAATATTCAGCCCTACATAGGACAAACAAGCAAATTATCAAATAAATTTAAAAACATGCACACATACCAAAATGATAAATATTAGGAGGTGAATGAAAACTTGACCCAATGCCATGGCCACAAAATGATGGTATTACAGAAAATCCATGTTGATTCGCTAAAGAGCTAATGAGAGAAAATATAAATAAATATAATAAATGACAATCTAATGCAATCAAACTATATTACTATTAAAGTAAACTCTTTCAAATGTGGACTCTATTGTTTACAATAAAAAAATTTCTCGGTTCCAAAAAACTCGAGCTCAGCTATAGTTTTCTAGTAAGTGCAGAAAAATATAGTTTGTGCATAAATAACACTGTAAAACAAAGATTGAATGCTAACAATTTTAAATGCAAGAATAAAAGAATTTAGGAAGCAGACAGTGGTTTGAGGGGCAGGAGTGAAAATACAGCAGATAAATAAACACAGCAATAAGCAGAAAATTACCAATTTTACTTGAAAGCAAAAAATATATATATATTCAGGTAGATATGATATTGTTGTAAGAAAATTCTACAAGCTACTTTGCTTCTTTTTTTTTTCCATATTTTGAAGTTTGTGAATGTTTACATAAGAAATATATTTTTAATTATCTTAAATTAAATAACAAGTATTTTAATACTGATATTCTTGTGAGCTTATACTTTTATATCCTATTCCATTGTTACATACTGGCTGAAATTGAAGAGTAAAATATCTACAAGGCTGCTAATTTCAGTGGATAAAAATACACAATTCAAGCACATGAAAATTACAATCTTAATGCAAGGGCCATTCCACCTAAAATCAACACAAAGAAATGGCATTTTCATTCTAACCTTCATTTTTTTGTAATGATATTTAGATCAATTGTTAGGTTTATATAGAAATGAATACATCCAATAATGTCTGTCTCCCTTGGTTTTTAAGATAATTAACTGCAAAGAGAGACAAAAAATGTAAATATTTCAGTTTTAAAAAATATGTGTTTGTGATACATCCCATGAAAGCCCAAATTAAACACTTTCAAATGACACCAAAATTAAGCCCTTGTGACAATTAGGAAGCAAAATGCAGCTAAATTTATAGTACATGAAACACAAAAATTTATGTTTTTCATCTATCTATGAAGATGATGTCATGTGATATATCCAAGGTCTGACAAAACCTGGGTGCTGGGTGACAAAAAAATTCTATTTGGCGACTACTTTAATTTTTTACCTACTGATTAGTTTTCTTACTTAATCTTACCTATTATACATTTAAATGAACTATCTTTAAAAAATTTCAATCCTGAAAAATCTATTGACAAATGGTATTTCAAATCCAAATCTGAAAAGCATTGGTAACTTGTGCATATAATTTCTTGTTGGGAATTACAGGTAAAGATGTTAATTTTCTACTGTTTTAATGTTTAATTTCATAGTTTGTTTCTATTTAAATTATAAAGCAAAAATGGTATTACCTTAAAATTTTTACTCAGTTCGATTTTTTCATTAAGTAGTTAACATGTTAGGCATACATCCTATGACATGATATTTTCACACATATCCCTTACACATGATATGTGCAAAATGACACATATCATTAAAAAATAGCCGAATACAATTAAGAGTAGTCAGCCATTTTGGATGAAAGCATTAATGTTAGAGAAATGATTCTTCAAGCTGGATCCTAAGAAGTTTTCCTGGCACCTAAGAAATTTTAACCTTTGTCAGTCCCAGGATACATTATATGAAAGTCCAAATTAATCACTGTCAAACGACACTAAAAGTAAGTTCCTACAACAATTAGGAAGCAAATATTACTAAATTTATAGTACACGAACAGAGGTGGGGAAATACATCAGTTTGCTCACCAATTTCGAGTGGATTTTCTGGCTATGCGAGTCAAATTTTAGCTTTTGAAAAACTGTAGGCAATAGAGACAATATCAAAAACACCTTTTTAACCTAGATATTTTAACTTTCCAAAGTATTGCAGTGTAAATATGGTACTAAGTTCTATCTTATATTAAGTTTACCTCTGTTGTATATATTTCTATAGGGGGAAAAAAAATGCGAAAATACATTTTAGTAATTGTAATTTCTTCTGTAATTGTGTGCAATTTTGTCATAACTATTTTCAACTGAGTGTGTGTTGCATTTTGCAGGGTGGTGAAATTAATTCCTTCGCTGGTGAGATTATTGAAAAATTCCCCACCCTTGTACATGAAAAACAAAAATTAATGTTTTTCACCTATCTTTAAAAATGATGTGACATATCATATGATAATCCAAATTAATCACTTTCAAATGACATCAAAAGGAAGCCACGGTGACAAGTAAGATGCAAAATCTGTTAAATCTGAAGTACATGAAATACAAAAAATTATATTTTTCACCTATTTTTGAAGCTGATTATTTCAGAAACTTGAAGACTCATTAATGAGCATTATTCATGTCTCAATAAATCAAACTAATATGAAAAAAATAATACAATTCTGTGGAAGTGAGTCTGTAAGATGTATTAATTTTATATTGAATGATACACAATACATATAGTTACTAAAAATTTTCAAAAATATAAAAGTTTGAGATTACTTGTTATTAAGACGAAACAATGATTTCAACATCAAAAATTTTTTTCTAAATTAAAAAAGAAGTGTCTGATAATAATAATTAAAAATTTAAATCATTCAGAATAACAGTATTTTTAATATCCATATGAGGCAATTACGAAGACCAGAATAGTATATCGTCAAACACAAAAAAAAAATTAAATCATATGAACATTACACATGCATGTATGGAAAAGCATTCTTTATTTAATTGTTAATTTTTGTCTTAACATAAACATTTCCTTTCAGAAACAGTCGTACCCAGAAATCTGAAGGATTGATAGCTATATTTTAAGCTTGTTGCATACAGCAAGAACTCGAATATCTCTTAAAATAATTTATGAAATTGTAATGAAATGACTTATGTACATAAACCTACATACATTTGCATAATACATATATATAACTGCATTTATATTTAGTCAAATACGAGAATTTTAAATAAAATTACCTAATAGTTTTTCCTATCTGACAAAAAGGCAGATTTGGTCGGCAAATTTCAATAGCAGCTGTAAGACAATGGGATGCAACTTCTATGAGTTTTTGAGCATTTTTGTCAACTTCACCCACTGTAAAAGTTGCTGCACAATCTCCATGATATCCATTGTAGAAAACCTGGAATGCAATTATTGAATAAGAAATGTGAAATAGGAAATGATTTTTTGGTTGAAAATTTTATTTGAAAATACTAACACTGTATATTCCAAAAACAAATAAATTCTATCCAACAGACATAAACCTCTAAAATAACTAAAGTGAATTTTAGATGAGATATTAATCTTTTACTCGGTAGAAGTTATAGTCAACCTAAAAACAAGCACGTACTAATATAAAATACAACACAGTAGACTCCCTCAAATCCGCAAACCAGAAATCCACAACTCTCTAAAATCCGCACATATTTTATGGATGTAAACAATGAAACTTTCAGTTCAGATATTGGGACAAAATTTGATTTTTTTAGTTTTGTATCAGTTCCATATCTTTTTTTATTAGTAATTTTTTTAATAATACTCTATTCATATTTTTTTCATGAAGGAAGAATAAATTTTTTTGGAAAAAATTCAAGATATTTTTAATATTACTGTTAATCACAATCTTCTTACCAAATATATTTATGCATTAATCAAGATTTTTTGGCTATTAAGCCTGGCTAAACTTGAAAAAAAAAAAAAAATCCTTATTTTATGATTTTGATGTAAATTAGTAATGTACTTTTATGAGGCAAGTTTTGTTGAATAATTTTGGAAAAATACATTTAATCTTTATAATGTATATTTAATCATACACTATTGATTATTAACTTGACCTTTGCTATTAGTACTTTAATCATTTTAAAAATTATCTAAATTTTTATTATTTTTGTTCATTATTTATTTTAATATTTTATTATATTATAAGTATTCATTATAGTTCCGATTACATTATTAATTGCACCCAAATTACTGTTTAAAAAATGTAAACAAAGCAATGACCAGAAATCTGCAAAATTCTAAAATCCGCACAACCTCTGGTCCCAAGCTGTGCAGATTTAAGGGAGTCTACTGTATTTACTTTTTTTTTTTTTTTTTTTTTTTTTTTTTTTTCAATTTCTGTCTTATTTTTCCTCAAAACAAAAGTCAAATCAGAGAAATAAAACATATTTGAATGTAATTTTTTTAATTAAAAACTAAAATTATCTCGAGAGAAATTGTCTTTTTATTATGTATTTTTGAAATACATCCATACACGAAAACATACAATTAAAATTATAGTTTTAATTTAAAGCTGAGTAGTTATAACCAAGACAATATATGATAGTATAACGAAATGAAGATTGAATACAGATTTATTCTGGTTAACACAGGGACCTGTTTAGAAAAAATTGTTTTTTTTTTTTTTTTTTTTTTTTTTTTTTTTTTTTTTTTTTTTTTTTAAAGGATGTTTCACAAAATTTTTCATCTCAAAACAAGATTCAATAGTTCTCAGCTAGAGTACCACCACACACTGACATGCCTCAGGCACAGCATAAATTTCAATTCATGTTCTATCAGGATATAAAGTGCATTAGAAATGTATAAATTAGTGTAATCCAGATAAAAATTTGACTGAACAAATTTTATATTTACGCTACACATATTTTAATCCTAAGCCCCAATGCTGGCGTTATTTTAAAGCAGCAGTGGTGGAAATTTTTTTTGGGGTCATTACATTCAATAAAATTTAAGTGAAAAAAAAAATAATAATAATTAAGCCTCAAAAATCAACTACGTTGAAAATTAAAATGTCTACTGTCAATCAAGGGCTCAACACAAAATTTTATACAAAATGTATGATCGGGAATGAAAATAGTTTGCGCATCATTACTTTGAAGTACCATTAAGATAACTTGTTATAAAATTCCGTTAATATGTGGATTATTTGCAATACATTTTAGAATGAGTTATAGATACTTTACTTAAGTAGAGCACACAAAGTCATACAGTTTTATTTTACCTCAACCTGAACTTGCAGAAGTTTTTCTAAATGTTAAATAGTATATATTTCAATATTTAATATATTCCTACTTAGATTTCCTAACTGTTGCAAGATTTTATAATTTGATTCAAATAAAATTTGAAAGATTTTTTTTATATATTATTTTTTGTTCATGTTTATCTTTCAAAAAGCTGTTTGATTTTTTGTATTATATAAAACTAAATTATATTAAAGTACATCATTATGTTTGCTTACACTTTAAATTTGTTTAAAAATGACTTCAAAGAAAAACTGATTTAAATCAATGATTAAAAAAAATAATTGATTTAAATCATGATTAAAATCAAGCTGATTTAAATAAATTTTCCTGTCATATTCCAAAAGCATTATTGGTTGGACAAGACAAAAATATTTTTAAATGGAGGATTTCTTTTTAGCTTTTTTGATGTTGAAAGAGTGGTGATGAAAAATTTCAGGTTGGAATTATTTCTACTGTAAGAGCATTACATTCACATTTTCTAATTCTATGAAATACTAAGAAAGTATTTTAAGTGAAAGATTTGAGTGAGGTTATAATACATATTGCATAAAATCTCCACATAAACAAATTTAACTAATTAATATTAATTGGCAATTTTTTTCTAAAAGTTATTAAATGATTGTGTAGTAAATATTCTAGCGTAGTTTAAAAAATTCAAGAAAAATGCTTTAGAAGGCAAAATTTCCATTAATCCACAATTTGGGACCCATAAAGGGTTAAAGAATAACATCGACCAACATATTTTTTTTTTCTTAACCCTTTCGGACCAGGTGTACTATTAATAGTACATGTCTTTTCATCCAATATTATTTTGTCTTAACAATTACTTTTGTTTCTTTTTACATGTAGAAATGATAGTACAGTCAAACCTCATTAACATGAACACTCTTAGCATGAATTACTTTTAACCACTTCAACGGCTGCCCCGAGATAAATCGGGGGTTAAAGCACTGTTTCCCCATACCCGTCGCCGGTTAAGTGGTTAACATGAACTGTTTTCACAATCCCCTGTAAAAACGAATACAAAGATTTGATACTGTTAACATGAACAAAAATTTGATTCCCCTTGAGGTTCATGTTAGCAAGGTTCGCCTGTATATGACTATACCTTTCATATTATGACTTCTTTATGTTTTGATATTTAGTAATAATAAATATTTTTTTAATTATCTTTGCACTGTTAGCAATTCCTTTATTTTATACATATATTTCAGTCCTTAAATTGAAAATATAAGTTACTTCAAACGTTATTAAAATAAAAGTAATTTTTACTCAAAATATAAATAAAATTCAGACCCAAAAGGGTTAAGGAGGCACTGTAGTGAAATTCCCCATTCGCACATTCTCATGTTAACCTATGGGGAAAACTTTGAAGCACGATGACTCATTACCTAATATAACTTAATATACTATTTTCACCATCAGAAAAAACATGTCAGATGCCAATGATGTGTGTTTTTAAAAATTGTCTTCATAAATTTTAAGTATCTTTAAGAAGATAGTAAAATTTAATCAAATGGAAATTTCAGAGTTTATAAGGATTCTTCATATACTTAAAATTTATGGAGACGATTTTTAAAAATGCATATCATCAGCATCTGATGTCTACTTTTTAATGGTGAAAGCAGTATTTTAATAACTATATTATGTATTGAGTCATGATATTTAAAGTTTTCCCATAAGTTAACATAGGATTTTGCAATCAGGAAGTTTCACAGCAGCAAAGCCCTAAAGTCTTCCTTCTATTGAAAATGAGGATTTTATTTTTTCATTTTTCGATTTCTGTATTGCCAGACTAGTTTGCTAATAAATATATAAAAGCAAGTTTATAAAAGTAAGGAATTATAATAAACATTATCCAGTGATAATTAATCAAGGAGAAAACAAGCATATTAATAGACACACACATACATATATATTACACTTACGCTAACATCAATGCTAACAATATCACCACTAATTAATTTTCGGTTATCAGGAATACCATGGCAGGCAACATTGTTAACTGATGTACATATTGATTTAGGGTATCCACAGTAATTTAAAGGAGAAGGATAAGCTCCATAATGAATGCAGAGATTGTGAGCGATAGCATCCAACTCATCAGTAGAAATTCCTACCTAAAGATAAAAATACTGATTTCAGACAAAAGCATCACTAACTCCAGAAAACACCGTAAAATTAAAAAAACATACAGGGTCATTGCTTGGTGATCAACGTAAAGTAATTGAAGGCAATCATTTTACATATAATTAGTTTTAAAGCCTTATACTAAAACAAAAGTTATTTAACTAATAACACCGCAATAGGTTCATAAATCATAAAAAATATCTTTAATATTAAAATTTTAATTAATTTTTATATATTTTAATCAAATTTAATAGATGTGACCAATGTAAAATTTTTTTCAACTTTATGTTACATTGGTCACACCTATTAAATTTGATTAAAATAAGTAGAAATTAATTAAAATTTTCATATTAAAGATTTTTCTATGATTTATGAACCTACTGCAATATTATATTTGTAAAATAACTTTTAATACATGCCTTTTAACATAATTATGTGCAAAATGATTGCCTTCATTAATTGTAAATGTTATGCTGGTCACCATGGAATAACCGTACAAACGGAATAAAAACTTTGAAAGAGTAATGACAATTTTTGAATTTTCATATTGAACATAAAATATTTCATTGAAGAACACTTTCTGAAATCTAAATTTAATTTAATCAGCCAATCTTAATAGCCTTTACAAAATTATATTTTTATATTAAATCTTGTCCAAAAAATTTAAGATTTACTAACCCTACACTGCATGATTTTTTCTATTTTTATGAAAAAAATTATGTGAAATCTACATATTGGTCTAATAATGGGGAAAAAAGATTTAAAAAAAAAAATTAAATTTCAAATATTCATTAAAAAATTTACATTTTATGGTATGTACCCTGTATACACAATTAAAGTTTTTAAATATTGTAGTATTGCTACAATTTTAATGGGATTAAATTAATTAATTTTATCTGCCTTACATTCTGCAACTTTCTTTGTATTATTATTTTTTAAGTATTCAGTAAAAATAATAAAAGTAAATTGTGCTTTAATAGCTTGATCAAAAAATTCCTGGTTTAAAGAGTAATTTAAGCAACAGTTATTATTATTTTTTTAAAACTTACGTTAATTAAATATACAGTAGACTCTCTCAAATCCGCACAGCTTGGGACCAAAGGTTTTGCAGATTTTAGAATTTTGCAGATTTCTGGTCATTGCTTTGTTTACATTTAAAAAAAGAATATTTTAAATGTAATTAATAATGAAATCAAAAGTATCATGAATGCATACAATATACTAAAATATTAAAAAAAGTAATAAAATAAAATAATAAAAATTTAGATATTTTTTTAAAATGATTAAAATACTAAAAGGAAAGGTCAAGTTAATAATTAATAATGTACAATTAAATATTCAATATAAAAGAGGAAATGTGTTTTTCCTAAATTATTCAATGAAACTTGTCTCATAAAGGTACATTACTAATTCACATCAGGATCATAAAATAATGAAACTTTATTTCAGGTTTAGCCAGACTTAATAACTAAAACAGCTTGATTAATACATAAATATATTTGGTAAGATTGTGATTACCAATGATATCAGCAATATCTTTATTTTTTCAGCAATATCTTTGAAGACGACACCATTAAAAACGCTTGTTTCTCACAAAAAAATATTTATTTCTCGGATAGAACATCCTACTCGCACAGGTGCCAATCTAACTCTGATTACAACCGAAAGAAAAAAAAACAATTGCTTCCGCGCCCACCTGGCGCCGTTTTAACAGAGGAGAGAGAGAGGAGCGAACATCCTCCCCCCCTTGAAACCCAAAGGTTTCAATCAATTTACACTAGTAATGATATACAATTTCAATTAAACACACAATAGATACAATAAAAATAACACAATATATATACAATCAGAATATACGAATAAAATATCAAATTCAATAATAATTATACAATAGTAAAATTTAACAAGCTTCCATAACATTATCTGAAATAGGTAAAATTGCTACACTAGAGATACTTCTCTTATAAATGCCCTTAGGCGTTTTTACTAAAACTACTCTTATTTTTTCATCATTCCCACGAATTACACTTTCTATCCTACCAATTACCCAGGTACATACTGGTAAGTTGTTTTCTTTTAATAGTACAACCATATTTGGTTTAATGTCATTATTACTTATGTGCCACTTGGACCTCTGCTGTAAATTATTTAAGTAATCTCTGGTCCATTTTTTCCAAATAGTTCGAACCAATTTTGTTAATAGTTGCCATTTAGACAATCGATTATTTTCTACACATGATAAGTCAATCTCAGGTAAAGCGTTAAGTGGCCTACCGATTAAAAAATGCCCTGGAGTTAAAACATTATAATCATTAGGGTCAGCTGAAAGCGGTGTCAGAGGTCGGCTGTTTAAAATTGCCTCGATTTGATTGCTCACCGTTAAAAATTCCTCGAATGTAAGTTTGTGCTCACCTACAACTCTTTTGAAATGGTGTTTGAAAGACTTTACCCCCGCTTCCCAGAGTCCCCCAAAATTAGGTGACTGTGGAGGGATAAAGCTCCATGACACACCTTCAGAACACAAATAATTAATTACATCAGTATTTTTAAATAAGGCAAATACTTCCCTTATTTGGGAAGCAGCACCTTGAAAGCTAGTGCCATTGTCAGAAAAAAGATGAGCTGCCAAACCTCTGCGTGCAAAAAATCTTTTTAAACAGGCTATCATGGCTTCAGCCGATAACTCAGTAATCATTTCAAAATGAACGGCCTTAGTCACAAGGCAAACAAATACACATACATAGATTTTTTGATAAACACCTTTTCTTTGATTTTTATATTTGATTAAGAAAGGTCCACAACAATCTAGGCCTGAATTTGAAAAAGGTGGATTAATGGTTACTCTTTCTTTGGGTAAAGGCGCCATAATTTGGCTTGTTTGCCTAGGGCTAGCCTTAAAACATACTACACAATTATGTACAGTTTTTCTTGCAATTGATCGTCCCCCCAGAGGCCAATATTCTTGGCGCACAGCATATAACAAAGTTTGGGGGCCTACATGATAATTTTTTATATGAAAATAATTAAAAATCATTTGCGTAAATTTGTGACTTTTAGGCAATAGTATGGGGTGTTTAACATCCCCTTGTAAATTAGAGTTTACTAGTCTGCCACCCACGCGAAGAATTCCTTCATCATCAATAAAAGGAGATAAACTACTTACATTAAATTCTTTAATTTTCCCTTTCTCCTTCAAAGCCTTTATCTCCCTAGAAAATACCTGCAATTGGACAGATTTTATTAAAACCATTTTACCTTTCTTCAATTCAGCAGGAGATAAAGGTCCCTTTTCCTTTGCACAAGATTTCAGATTAGAAATAAACCTAAAAATAAAACTAATGATTCTAATTAGCTTTACATAAGAATTAGTGATATTAAATAAATAATCAATGTCTGAAATTTCATTGACAAAACTTAATTCGGAGTTCTTATAATTACAGTTCGGTCTGAGTTCTTGCTGGAACTCCTGTGTTTCAGCTACAGTTAACAGTTCCTTCTCAAAATTATAACTTTTCTGACTGTGCAAGAAATCAGGCCCATTCCACCACAGTTTTAAATCGAGAATTTTCGTCGGACTAACACCACGTGAAATTAAATCAGCTGGATTCTCAGAAGTTTTTACATAGTTCCAAGAGAAGTCTTTAGTACTATTTTGAATGTTCGAGACACGATTTGATACGAAAACCTTCAGAGTTTGAGGTGGTGAAGCAATCCATGCCAGCACTACTGTCGAATCTGAGTATAAATATACTCCACGAATTTGAACATCTAAGGATGAAAGTACCTTGACAGTTAATTTCGAAAGCAGCTCTGCGGCGCAGAGCTCTAATCTTGGGATCGTAATCTTCTTGAGGGGTGCCACACGCGATTTACTACACAGGAGTGACACCTTGGATTCGCCTGATTCGGAGATAGATCGAAGGTAAAGAACGCAGCCATACGCTTCTTGAGACGCATCACCGAATCCTATCAAGTCTATTTGTTGTGAATTTGGCCATAAAACGTGGCGATCAATTTGCAAATGTCTCAACTCTGTCAGTTCTTGGCGAAATTTTGACCAAGCCTTTTTTTCTCGCAGTGGAATCTCATCATCCCAATCAAGCTTAAGGAGCCACAACTTCTGCAAATAAATTTTTGCTGTGACTATCACAGGACCTAAAAGACCCAAAGGGTCAAATAACCGTGCAATGTCTGATAAGACTGCTCTCTTTGTTACAGAATTCTCAAAATGTTGAATTTTAAAACAAAATGTATCATTTTTAGGATTAAATAGGAGACCGAGAGTTTTTACAGTTTCCGATTCCCCAGAATCAAAATCATACTCCTTTTCTGAGGAAGAAACATTTTTCAATAACAATTCGTTGTTAGAGCTCCACTTGTGAAGTTCCAGTCCACCAGAATTTAATAGAGACATTAACTGTCTCTGAAGTTCAATCGCCGTAGCTATGTCATTTGCACCGCTGAGTATATCATCGACATAAAAATCCTGGCCAGCAGCGGCACCTAAAGGGTACTTCTCCTTTTCATCGTGGCATAGCTGTTGAAGCACTCTCGTTGCTAAAAACGGTGCACATTTGGTTCCGTAGGTAACAGTGAGCAACTTAAAAACGCGTATAATTTCATTCTCATTACCCTTCCATAAAATACATTGTAAATCGCACTGATCGGGACTAATATAAATTTGCCTATACATCTTTTTTATGTCCGCGGTGAACACTACAGTATGCTTCCTAAATCTCAACAAAATTGAAAATAAGTCATCTTGGACAACAAATCCAGAATATAGCTTATCATTAAGAGATTGTCCAGATGAGGTTACTTGAGAAGCATTAAATACGACCCGTAATTTCGTAGTACTATTATTCGGCCTATAAACTCCATGATGAGGCATAATGTATTTTGGATTGTCGTTAGTTGCCTGCATATGACCTAATTCTTCATACTCAGTTAAGAATTCCCTATACAATTTTAGATACTCAGGTTCTCTTCTCAAACGTCGCCAAAGAGAATTCAATCTTTTTACCGCAATATCTTTTGATTCTCCCAAACATGGCGGGTCTTCCTTTAACGGCATTCTAACGACATAACGACCATCGTCATTTCTGAAATGAGTTTTCATGAAATGATCTTCACATATCAAATTCTCATCGGTTTGCACCCTTTCTGCCTCAACATTTTCAATCTCCCAAAATTTTCTCAAAGTTGTGTCTAAATTTTCCAAAATTAACCCACAATGAACAGAAGTTTCATTTTCAATCCCAACACTCCCAGTTGCAATAAATCCAAATACTGAATTTTGCAAAATTATATCTGTCTCGGGGATTCTCATTTGACCGGATTTTAAAATTTCATAAAATAATTGTGCGCCCAATAAAATATCCACAACACCTGGCTTATTGAAACTTTCGTCTGCTAATGTTAAATTCTCTAAATCGAACTTATCAATGGTAAATTTCTTAGCGGGTGTGTAATCTGTTATATTCGAAACTATCAAAAGCTCTACTCTTTTTTCGAAAGTTCTGCTATGATTCGCGATTTTTGTTTTTACCACCGAATTTATCACTGACGATGATTTATTTAAGCCAGAAACCACAAGATTTATTTTTTCCTTTTTCAAATTAAATCTGTCAGCGCACTGTTTCGATATGAAGCATGACTGGCTTCCATTGTCTAATAATGCACGCGCTTCATGGAATATTCCGAAATTATCCGCGATCATTACTTTAGCTGTACTCAGCAAAACCATACGAGATTTGTTAACATTAATATTTGTGGCTGTGAAAGATAACGATTCTCTATTCTCGGCTGATAAGTTATCACCACATGCTCCTTTCGGAATAAAAACATTTGATCTTGGATCTAACGCGGCACCCGACATTCCAAACGGTTTGTATTCCTGATTGGTACCTCTTGCATCACCCTGCGTACGCCCTTCATCTAATTTTTTCTCTATATGTAAATAAGTACTGTGCCGTTTCTTACAAATAGCACAGTTGAATTTCGCAGAACAATTGCTAACCTTATGGTGATTAAGACAATTAAAGCATAATTGATTATTTTTAACGAACTCAATTCGTTCATTAACTTGCATTTTTTTGAAAATAGGACACATATCAAGATAATGATTTCCATTAGATTTACAAAGAACACATTTCGGAGTTTTAACTTCCGACACAAACACCTTAGAATTCTTTTGTGGACTGTATGCATTACGAAATTTTTGAGAATTGTTTCCAAACTGCGAGCGTGAAAACGCGTTATTTTCGGTTTTACATTTATTCTTAGATGACACATAAATATCACAGTATCTCGATAATTCTTGTGGAGTGTACCAATCCTCTCCTTGTTTTACACCTATGTGAACTTGGAGTTCACGATCTAACGACTGAAAGATTTTATCGGAAATCATTAATTCACACAATCCCTTAAAATCATTAACCTTTCTTAACTGACAATAATAATCAAATGTTGCTGTTAATCGCGACGCGAATTGGACATAACTTTCGTTTTGGAATTTTTGCGCTTTCCGAAAATTGTTTAACACTTCGTGTGGGGAGGATTGAAATTCTTTTAACACAACTTCTTTAAGTTTTTCATATTTACTTAAATCATCCTCACTCAAATATACCATTAAATTAGCGGCTTTTTCTCCTAAGATATTTAAAAGAATTTCTGCTTTAAAGTCCTCCGGAACATTCTTTGTTTTAAACGCTTTTTCTAGTGACTGGAAAAAAAGATTATACGATTCTGCACGCGAAGGGGGTGGAATGGTTAATGTTTTAACACTTTTTAACAAATTTTCTAAACTACAATTTGATAATTCAGAATCGCTTTTTATTGCTACTTCACTGAATTTATTCGACGTTTCTTTCTGGATATTACTAAGTTCTAATTGTTTTTCTAACTGCGCAAGTTTAATTTTTTCTAATTCAAGCGCCGATTCCCTCTCTAATCTCTCCCGTTCAGCCCTTTTTTCACTGTCTTTTTCCTTTTGAGTCACCGATTCAATAACAGTCTCCACAAGGTCATAATTATTCTTATAAATTTCACTCGTTTCAATTAATTCCTTTATCGACAGTATTGTCGGCCTCGTAGGAAACGTAAGCTGAAGTTCTTCAGCAACCTCAATTAACTCATTTTTCTTTAATTTTGTTAACGACATTTTGTTCGACAAGAGAACCCAAGTAATTTCATTAAATAAAAATCAAACTCAAAACATTCAAATTAAAAAACGAAACTAAACTCAAAGTTAAAAACTTATTCGAAATCAAAATCACTTCAACATTAAATTTCAAACCGAAAACAAACTAACAAAATCAACTTAAAAGTCAAAACGAAACTCATTAAAGAATAACAACTTTATCTAAAAAGTGTACTCACCGTTACCTCGAAACGACATCTAATCATTATCTTTATTAATCCTATACGTTGATTAATCTCTTCATATCATATAATGCATATCACAAACTCTTGAATACGAAAACAATAACTTATTCTTCACGAAACTTCTTTGTTATTCTTCAAATTGTTCTTTTTTCACAATTTCTATGTCTTTGTTTTTTTTTTTTTTTTCACGAATTAAAACACTAAAACACATCCATAGGTCTCCGGCCCTCACGGTCGAACGGGCCAACTGAAGACGACACCATTAAAAACGCTTGTTTCTCACAAAAAAATATTTATTTCTCGGATAGAACATCCTACTCGCACAGGTGCCAATCTAACTCTGATTACAACCGAAAGAAAAAAAAACAATTGCTTCCGCGCCCACCTGGCGCCGTTTTAACAGAGGAGAGAGAGAGGAGCGAACAATCTTTATTTTTTCAGAAATAAATTATTCTTTCTTCATGAAAAAACATGAATAACCTTAACAAAAATTACAAATCAAAAAAAATATATGGAATTGATATAAAACTAAAAAAGTCAAATTTTGCACCTATATCTGAACTGAATGTTTCATTGTTTACATCTGTAAAATATGTGCGGATTTTAGAGAGTTGTAGATTTTAGGAGTGTGGATTTGAAGGAGTCTACTGTATTATTTTATTTATTTATTTTTTAACTTAAGTTAATTAAATATATTAAGTACAAAACAGATTTTTAAAAAATATACTAAAAAAATACTTACAGCAACATGTTTTCCTACTTTTTCAAGTACAACTTTAGCTAATGCACAGGACTGCCTCATGGACTCTAATTTATCATCCTTTAATATTTCTATAGTATCTTTTTCATCTGCTACTCCAGACAATGCATAGTCAGGTTTTACAATATAATCAGGTACACTTTTTCTTGGGCTTACTTTATGCAGACCCACAATATCATATGTTTTCTTGTTCAATTTAAACCAGGATTTTGGAATTCTTGAAGAAAAACCTCTTATTGAATCAGTCTCTTCCGTTAGTAAAGATTTGGTTGATTTTAAAATAGAGTATGTAAATGCAAAATATCTTTTGCTTTTTAAAAAAATTTTATAATAAAAAATGTATGCCATTTATGAGCAGTATCATGAGCAGAATTACCTAAAAGAGACAAAGAAAAGTATACTAACAGATTAAAAAATGTTTTAAATATGAATATATCATATGTAAATTATCATTACATAAAATTATTTTCTTGTTGTTTTTAATTTTTATTTTTAAATGTAGAAGACTCGGAATTTTACAACCACCGATTTAGCAATTCCTCGATTTAACGACTATTGGATAAAGTCCAGACTGTTTATCAATACTTACAACGCTTTCCTTGTTTATTTTAACAACAAACAAATAATCCAAATCATGAATTAGTGACTTTTAAGAACTTCATTTCATATCCTCCAAAAAATAATATTCTAGAAGTAAAAATAAATTTTGTTTCCCCAAATGTTGTATGCATTTTACAATGTATGGATCAAGGTGTTATACAGTATTTCAAAAAAAGTTGCTGTTCAGAGATTAATACAGAAATAGAATACAGTAGAAGATCTTTATAACGCAATTCCATATAACGCAATTCTCCATATAATGCACAACCTTTCAGATGTAAACAATGAATTTTGCCATGAAGGAGCACCTGAATTTTAAGACTGTAAAAAACTGCTACTGTCTGAAAACTAAATTTAATGCATTAGTACAATTTTACCTCCTTAATTTAGAACTTTTAAAGGAAAAAAATTATTATTACAATAAATGTTTTTGAAAATGAGCAATATAAAGAATAAATTGGGTCCAGGTGTATCTGGACCATTTTTAAAACATATATTTAACAAAATGATGTATGATTGCAATAATAGAAAAATTTATAATCTGGATAAGGAATGCAGTATAAAGGTAATTCTAATGTATTTTGATGTGTTTCAGACATATTTGTCTATATTTATGAGGTAAATTTGATGACGCGTGATATGTGATCCATATAACGCAAAATTCTATATAACGCACAACCTTGCGTTTTTAGGTTTGCGTTATATAGATCTTCTACTGTACTCCAATCACATAATTCAAGCAATCAATTCTGAAAACATGTTGTTTGGCCTTAAAATCTCATGTTTGAAGATTATGCTTACGTTCATGATAAGTTTAACCTTCCGGCAGGCTAGCCGTTGTAAAAAGTACAACATTCACTTTCTTTTTTCTTTAAAACAAAATTCATGTCTGTTTTAATATGTTATAACAAAATAAATCAAAGTGTATTCCAGAATACTTTCACAAATTGTGAGTAGAGAAAATGTATATAATATTTGTATGTTAAATTATTTGTAAAATTAAAACAAAACAGCAATAATTGAATGTTTTCCTCTTGTTGTACAATTTACAACGTGCGCCTGCTCATGTGATGAAAATTTTTGCACCCGGCGAAAGGTTAAAACTGAGAAAATTTTTTCCAAAAGACGATTTAACCTGCAGCTTTCTCAATCCGCCTGACTGGACATTCTGAACAATTTGTCTGATGAGAAAATTGATAATGTTCTAGAAAATACCTCCAGCACTTTTTTTTTAACAGGATGTCATGCTCTACTGAACTTTTTTGGAAAGGAAGGAAATTTTGATGACTACTTTCAGATGCAATATACTTTCAGATGCAATATTTCTTAAAAGCAATATACTGGAAGTTTTCAGCCACCATTTAAAGCAAAAAACTAAAACATGATTATTCAAAAAATAGTCTAAATCATTTTTATTGTAAAATGTTTAAATGAATTCATATAAAATTATTCAATACTTTTTAATCATTTTCTAATTATAAAAATTTAGACTAAAAGTAAATTTTTTTTAAATGTATAAATCATCAGGAGCTTTTACTACATTGGAATGCTAGATATTTTTGAATCGCATTAAAATTAAACAATATTCGCAATTTTTGATTTAACAACCATTCGATTTAACATCTTATTTGCCGAAATCCTGTGAAGGTCATTTAATCGCAGTTTAATCTCCTGTATAATGTCAAATGAAATTATCATAAATAGAGATATATATGTCTTTTAATTTCAGGGGAAGATGGTGCAATCAATCATGGAAATGGAAGTTTCAGAAGTCAATTACAAATCTTTCATTCCCCAGGGATGCCTCAGAAATTAACAAAAAAGAGGAAATTATGCTTAAAATAAAATTTACATTTTTCACAACATTTATGCGTGAATTTTGTGAACTATATTGTTTATAATAAACTAAATAAAGAATTAAATTACAACTTTTTTTTTAAACCATTTTTTTTTGGGGGGGGGGGGGGACTTTTAACAACTTATTAAAGTAAAAAAAGGAATGAATTTTTCTTCAGTTCACAGTATTTTTCATCAATTAAGGTACACAGAAAGGGGGTCAGTGAGGAATTTTATGTTTTGCCTCTTTTCAAATCAATTTCAGTAATCCAGCAACAGATTCCATAAGTAAATAGCATAAATTTGCAAGTTTTTTTTTTTTTTCGCAACTGTTTGACAAAAATCACTGTTTTATTTTGCGATCGTTTGACGAAAATCGAAGTTTTTTGTGCAATCAGTTGACAAAAATCGATGTTTTATTTCGTGACTGTTTGACAAAAATCGTCGTTATATTTCGCGATCTTTTGACAAAAATCACCGTTATTTAGCTCGATCGTTTAATGAAAATCATTGTTATATTTCACGATTGTTTAACAAAAATCGCTGTTATATTTCGCAATCTTTTAACGAAAATTGATGTCGTATTTTGCGATTGTCTCACGAAATTCCTTATTTCATTCCGCGATCACTTAACAAAAATCGCAGATCCTTAAAAAAAAAAAAAAAAAAAGCAGAAATCCGCCATTTGGCAGAAAAGTGGCATCCCCGATTCCTAAAGGTTAAAATTAAATATCCCCTGGTGCTAAGCAGAATTTTTGTGTCGGAAGCAAATTAAAGTTTATCTGTGATGCTGGAATAATCCTATCATAAGTAATAATACTATTCCATAAAATAAACAAAACAAATTTTGCATTTACCAAGAAAATATAATAAAGGGATACAAGAAATCTGGAGACAAAGTAAAATTTGCTATATGTTCAAGCCTTACATCCTTAATGGAATAATAGCTCTTAGAAATTTATTGGTTGAATCGGTTTTATTCTGAAAGTTATCGTCGATAGAATGAGATCAAAATCCGTTATTCCCTAAATGAAGCAAAAAGATGAGGGGCTGTATCCATATTCCATTGATTAGTGCCTGCACAATATTGCAGGTTTAAAATCGTAAGTGTCAGTGGCGTAGCTAGCGGGGGCAGAGGGGGCGGCCCTCCCCGGGTGTCACCCTATAAGGGGTGACACCCAATCTTTATTTGTAAATAAAAATTTGCATTATAAAATCTTATAAGAAATCTTTATTTGGAAAGGAATTCTGAAACAAAGTGAAATTTTTGGCGCACAACTCAATAGAGTTAGTTTTCATTTCTTGTGAAATTTTATACAGAATGGTGTATAATAATAATACATGCACCAGTAAATAAATACCTACCTATCCAACGGGTGGGTAGCAAAAGCAAATTTTAAAAGAAAGAATTTTCTTCTGCATGTAGACACCACATTGACTTATGCAGGCTATGGCTTGAGTAGTGAGTAGCTCCTGTGGTTTTTTATGCAGGAGGGCAAAAAGTAAATAAAGAATTGTATATCATTTTTTATAATAATATAGAATTGTGATTGAAAAAAAATATGAAGGATCGGAAGGAGGGGGACACCATGATGGCTGGGGGTGACACCATTTTCATCCGCCCCGGGTGTCACCCACTCTAGCTACGCCACTGGTAAGTGTCAAGATTTTTTTTGCGGTGACTGTATATACTTAATTAAATTTGTTTTGGTCCAGTGAAATTAATTTATATAAGATTATAGGAAGAAGATATTTATTATATCTTACAAAATGGAAAATATATGGTAAATTCTGAAAGAAAAACAGTTTATTCAATTTCTTCCACTTGGAAGAAACCTATTTCTTCCGGCCGGTTTTTTCCACTGCAGAAGAAACTTGCCAACCCTGCCTTGCAGCCATCAAGTTTGTCTGTTCCTGTTCTCTTTCAAGAAAGTCTAATATAAAAGACTTCTTTTATATAAAATCAAAACTGAAAAATTCAAGCACATGCTCAAAAATTTTCTTCTGTGATACATCTGATACAAAAAAAAAAAAAAAAAAAAAAAAAAAAAAGAAAAAAAGAATTGTATCATCTTGACAACCAATTAACAATTGACGACCAAACAATCATACTCCTGCAAATGAGTAAAGTCACCAGACTATGTAAAACCAAAATTTTTTTCACATGAAAACATTGGGTCAAAAACTTTCTGCGGCTATCATGTAGTATTTATTCGCCCGGAGATGGGGGCCATTTTTTGTCGATTTTAAATTTCAGTATTTGGGTTTATTCATTTATTTTTGCTGATTTCTTTTAAAATGTATAATCTCTGAAACATTTTTGACTGTAATTTCGGAATACATAATTTTTTAATGAATATTTGCTTTATTTAACTGTTTTAAAATTTATGTATTTACTGTTTTGCTAATTATGCATTCCTCATCTCCCTCCCTCCCCCTTTTTTTACAAATTATGTTTGGAGTGCTGATTTTGAGTTTAAAAATTTGTTGTTGTTTATGTTTAATTTCTGAATGGGTCAAAAATTAAGTACAAAGTGGTCATAAGTGACCAACAAAGAAACAAAATGGCGGATTCCGGGCGAATACTACATCTGTTCCCTTTTTGCAAGTTTAATGTTTAATAAAATTATGCGTATTATTATTTTGACACAGACGAAATTCATATTTTCTATGCGATTCATGGACAAAATTTGTTTTTTTTTATGTGATTCATGAATGAAATTAGTCTTTGACATATTGATGTATCTGGATGAATTTCATGCTTTTTGCACAGTTCTTTGTCAAAATTTGCATTTTTTTGCCAAAATGGACAGTTTGTGATTCTTTGTCGAAATGGATATTTTATACATAATTCTTTGATTGTTAATTTTTTTTTTTTTTATTTAATTTTTTTTTTTTTTTTTTGAGATTCTTTGACAAAATTTGCATTTTACTTTTTTTTTTGCTATCCTTGGATAAATTTTTTTTCATGGCCCTTCAATGATATTTCATGTTTTTTCTGCGGGCCTTTGACCAAATTCAAATTTTTACAGTGATAATCTGAAGAAATTAGAGATTTTTTCAGGAAAATTAAAAAATCAGCTCTGTTTTAAATGAATAGTAAATAAATCATACATAAAACTGGGAGAAAATCTCATAGGCGTAACTAGCGGGGGGGCCGGGTGGGCCAGGCCCACCCCAGACATCCCAGTGCCCCCCCTAGAATTTTAAACTCTTATGGTAATGTTAGAACGTAAAAATTTTATTTTTTCGAGAGATTACACATACCTCAGAGTGAGACGCTAAACAAGCTATTTTTTACATTTGTCTAACGTCTATATTTTTCAGATTTAGTCTCTTTTCACGCTTTTTTACAATTATTTCTTACTCCTCGATCGCCCCAACAGCACATGGTAACAGCTTTTAACGAAAACCGGTCACTCATTTTGAAAGAGGACACCATTCATTTGTACTGTTGGAAATCAGCGGAAGGCTAAAAGGAATGGTCATTTCCTGTCACTGTCTAGGGTTTTTCAATACTGCACCATTGAGGGGGGGGGGGGTGTCTTAATTACTTACACCTGTTTCTTGCTCTGTTTTTGGAAACGGAACAGCACTCTCTCAAATACCAGGAAAAACACAAAAACGCATTCTCGTATGCTTTGAAGGTTAGACTTAATTCCACAAACAGTTTGTTGTAAGTTGCTTTAGTGCTAAGGTATTAGTTTCTTTTATTAAGCGTTCCGCTATGACTGATATTAAATCCTCTTCAGAGAAGAAAATTATGAAAAAGATGGATATATGAGTTCATTTTTTTAAATCTTCGAATTCCTTCAAGCATTTATTAAATCCAGGTATGTTTGGAAAGTTTATAATTCATTTGTATTTATGTTTCTGGAAAGATATTAACTTAAACGTTACAGTTTTCGTATATTATCCTTTTGTTAAATTTGTTCTCAAATTCAAAGGGACTACTTTCAAATAATTTTTAGGTGCGGTAGTAATTATATAAATACAGAACATCTATAGTTGTCGTTCAGTCTATTTGTCCGTCCGCATATAACAACGTAAAAACTACCCGACCGAATCATTTGAAATATAAAATGTATAATTATTACATAATTTTTTCGAGTCATTTCAAATTTTATGAAAATCGGATGCATAGATCAATTACAAGACAATCAAAAGTATTCCGTTACATTACGGTCAATGGGGAAAAAAATTTCAAATGCATTTTAATCGTTTGAAATTTAAAATATATAATTATTACATAAATATGTCGAGTCATTTCAAATTTTATGAAAATCGGATGACTAAATTAATTACATGTACAATCAAAAGTATTCCGTTACTTTACGGTCAATGGGGAAAAGTTTCGAATGCATTTTAATGATGATACACTCATTCAAACATAATAAACTCGATATGAATCTATGAAGTACATATTATAATATACATTTTGCATAATCTGTGGTACAAAGAACATTTGTTATTGGTTTACAACATAGGTTCCCAACGGGGGCGGTACCGCCCCCCAGTGGGCGCTGGAGCCTTCTAGGGGGGCGGTAGCGTGTCTAGAGAAAAATGGGGGGGGGCGTTAGGACAGTCGAGGGGGGCGGTCATGGCATACGGAATTATTTAGGAACTAGTATAATGAAAAAAATTTATCTCCTCTACATTGCCCAGTCCGAGACAAAAACCTTAACTTCACCTTTGAATGGAAATCTATACAGGCGAACGTAAAACTTAGGAAAGGGGGAGGGGGGGGAATGAATTTATTTTACTAATGTCAAAAATAACCGTGAAACTCGAAGAAGTACTGTGACTCGAATTAAAAATCATTATAAATTCAAGATTGGTGGAGAAAAAAATCGCGATAATTGGCTGGCTATAAGTTTTAACCCCTTGGGGACGAGCGACACGTAAACGTGTCGCAAAAAGGCTTAAGGATCCTTGTTTATTCCCACCGGTAAAATTATACTATAAAATTTGCCTTATTAGATTGGAGCATTTTCTCGATTTAAGAAGGAACTAATTTCTTTTTTTTTAAACCGGTGACAAAACATTAAAATTTTCGTAAAATGCTCCCGCCGCGAAGGGTTAAACATTATTATTTTTTCATCAACCTGTATTTCAAAAAATTCTGAAATATGACGACACACAATCTTTGTCCATGCCTGGACAAAGATTTTTAAACAAACCCGTGTTTTGAATCAGTTCAAGAAATTTGTACATAGTTATATATAGTTGTGTATAGTCTTAGTGAAATTGATAAAAATCGTTATATCTATAAATTTATTCAAAAGTAAATTTATTCAAACTTTATAGGGAAAATTTGTGCACCGTAATTTCCGGCATATAATCTGCGGATCAAACAATTATTTTTCCACCCAGAAAAATTTAAAAATAAAATGTAATTTCATAGATCGCGGTAAATATTTGGCTTAAATTACTTATTAAAATTTCGGGGTTAATCCACGAATTATACTCAGGAAATTGCGGTAATTCAAAATATCTTAATCGAAGAAGAAATGCCTGCAGACAGTATTGAGTATTTGAAATATGGATCTAGGCACTCTCATACAAACCAATCGTTACCTATATTGATTAATTTGCCAAGAAGTCTTTTTCAAATGAAGCCATGAGGCCTTCTAGGCTACAAGAGCATTTGAATAAATGCATGCTGATAGAAAAGACAAAAATATATCCTATTCTTATTTTCTTCTCGCTTTACAAGAAGAAAATATTAGATTAGTGAAAATTTTCGAGTTCCGGATTTTGACGGATTTACACATTTTAGGGGTCGGAGATTCCAAAAACATGTTTTTACAAAATGTCTGTCTGTTAGCTTATTTATTTGTATGTGACATAAATTTTATTGGCGCTCTATCTCAACAACCAATGCACGGAATTTATAAAAAAGCTATATTCAGATATTCTCTGTTATAAATTGATGCTGATTAGTTGTGCTGTAAATCACTCAACAAGTGGTGCTGCTATGCTGCTTTTTTTCACGATTTCCGCAACGGCTTTAACTGAAGAACTACCACACAGATTTTCACTAAACTTCTGTTTTGAGTATTCCTTAGCATGAATAAATGCTGTTTACATTTTATTGAAAATCTATCTACAGGTGGTGCTGTTATACTGTCTTTTTCATATTTCTGCAACAGCTGTATCTCAAGAATTAATTCACGAATTTTTTATCTAACTTCATATTCAGTTTTACATTGATAAATATTATTTCTGATTATGTTTTGATGCAAATCGCATGACAGGTGGCGCTTATATTCTGCATTTTTCTCGATAGTGCCAGTAGTCCTATTTCAAGAACTAATGTACTGAATTTAATATACCATTAGAATCCTTACGATGGACATAGGTTGCCATTTAATTTTGATACTATGAAAGCGAATTTTGAAGTATTAACATGTATGAGATAGTAGAAAGTTTTGGGATTGCCACATCTGACCACAAAGACCGGAAAAGAAACATTTTAAAGAATCAACTATATCAAACCTTTTTAAGACATTTTCTAAACAAGAAGATGACGGACTTTCAGTCTCACATATCATTATAATTTTTATAACAAAAGTGTTAAAATTGCACAAATTCGGCGAGAAATTAATCTTGCTTGTAGTCAGAGAGAAAATAAAAAATGTTTTTCATCATAAGAAACCATCTGATATTAATAGAAAAAATCATGAGTAATAATTCGGTTCAAAGAGGAATAGATGGCTAAAAGCATTGAAATATCATTATGCTTGTTACTTAAAGACCTGCACATTTTTCCATTCAACTCCATGGATCAGCGTTAACAAATAACAAAAACTCATAAAAGAAAATAAAAATCAAGAGTTATTATTTGCTAAAAATTTGGAAACTCATACAAAGACAGAATCGATATTTAGTACCACGAAGTTAGTCAAAGAGAAATAAATTCTTTATTATAATAGTTTGTCATTTGCTACTGATTGCTCGACCAATGACGGGACATCAGGAGGGTCTCATTAACACATTTTAAACAAGCAGTACTAAATGTACTCTCAGTACATTCCATTACACATCATCAGCAGTTGGCTTAAAAAAAAAAAAACACCTGTACAACCTGTACTTGGAATGAACACCTGTATACGTCGCTTCATTACATTATTAGAACAGTCAAAAGAAATCGAAGCAATTCATTGAATGACAGGATATTTTGCCAACTTTATAGTGAAAATCATTTCACAACAAAATGAAACAATTGTTTTACTTTGTAGTGCAGTTGTTAGTATCACTTTGTATCAGGCTTGCAATTGAATTTAATCAGTTGTTGCTGCACATAGAGCTTGGTTGTCTCTGAAAAGGTATTTGTCTGAATCGTTTTTCGATGTATTTGATTTAATATTACACTTAACTAAAAACAGAGGAGTAAAAATACGCTAAAAACGAAGTTGCATTAAAAAATGACATCGATTATCGCCCTCTTTAGAATCTTTAATTAAATTAATTTAAATATTGTAAATATTTATAACAAGGCATACGATGATTGCAAGATGATGAGTTGAATTTAATTAAAACAAAAAATCTCGTAGCTGTTTCTGTGGGTAAACTTCTTTTGCTCAAAAGAAATCCTAGTAGAAGAGATTACAGCCAAATCGCCACATTATTCGCAATCTGTGAAAACAAGAATATTTACTTGCTTACTGTCAACACTTGGAGCTCTTCATGAAGTTTTCTCAGAGCGATTCCAAGATACTTATACATAATTTTACCGAGTTGCTTTTTAGATCCTTTCGTGAATGCAGCTACAGCAGTATCATCATATTTGGAGAAGGAAATCGTGTAACTTGCAGCTAACAAGAACTATAAGAAAAATTTAGAAATGCATACCAGAGTTTTAACTTCAAAAACCTACAGCGCTCTAATCTGGATTTTGAGGGAGAGTACATAGAGTTTTAATTGCTTTCATTTCATCAGATTTGGCTGAAAGTGGGTTCCCTGTAGTAGCAAATTTATTGTCTAAGAAAAGGAACATGCATCTTTGAACATAACAATTTGTCACTGATGATCAATCAATTCTTTTTCCCCCCAGAAGTTTTATTTAGTGATTGGAGTCGAATGTTTACCGCGATCTAAAAAGTTGCATTTTCTTTCTTTCTTTTTTTCTAACCGATGACCAGGCCCCTACCTGCCGAGTTATCCCAGCCTAACGGGTTAGATACCTGGTATCAGGGCGGTTGACCGCCTAATTGTCGCGCAATGGCTATAAAACTGATTTCTTCGCTTCAGATATCATCATTTCTTCAGTACTTGTTTCTCAGGTACATTTTATTTCAAGAATTTTCTGGGATGAAAAATGATTGTTTGATCCGCGGATTATACGCCGGAAATTACTGTAAATTTGATGTTCGTTTCAATTAACTTCTATTTTGATTAATAAATTGACAGACAGATAAAGTATAGATAATATTCAATAATATTTTAACATTTGTATAATTAACTATTATAGAAGAAGGGGGCATTGGAATTTTTTTCTGTTGTAAAGGGGGCGGTAGACCAAAAAAGGTTGGGAACCTATGGTTTACAAGGTCAGACAAAAGTATTATATTACATAATGGTATAGGGAGAACTAGAGGTCTGCACGGGCCGGGCCGCGGCCCGAAGCCCGAGCCCGGCCCGGCCCGCAGGCCGGGTTCGGGCCGATTTCGAATAATGGCATTCGGGCCGGGCCGGGCTCGGGCCTTATTTCTGAAGACTCGGGCCGGGCCTAGTCACTAATCTTTCGGGCCGGGCCGGGCCTTAATTTTTTTGCTGGCCGGGCCGGGCCTAACTTTTTTTTTTCCGTACGAAGCCGAGACTTCCATTCTTCCTAGTTTTCATGGACCAAAATAATCAGTTCCTATTGAATCTTCCTATATGAAAATCCTTTTCTCGACTTTTTATAAATCAGTAATATTTGACTTTGTTCAAAAGTGTTTCAAAAAAGGCATATACCTTTAAGCCGTCATTATTCTACAATTAAACATTAGAATTTATTCCTTTTAAAGAATCGTAGATTACTAGTCGTTTTAAAATAGAATTACACATACACACACAAAAAGAAAAAAAAAAAAAAAAACATGATTATGACGGAATTTTTTTTTAAACTGAAAACTGAAAGTTTCTTTTAAAATTTTAATCCATGCAAAATGAATACAACAATACGAGAGAAAAAAATATATTAAACATTTACATCTGTTAAAAAAAGAATGTATTTTTTTTTTTTTTTTTTTTTTTTTTTTTTTTTTTTTTTCGTTCCAAAGCGATTTTGTCTTTGGAAATTTTACCATATACCGCTTTTTCGACTTTTTGTCTCCATTACAGGGAATATGGATTAATAATACTAGTGATAACTGAAACATTTACATACAACAAACAAAGATTCATTTAAAAGCGTAAATATCGCAGCCTACGGCACTTCTGCATAAATGGAGATTATAAACATGAAAAAAAAAAAAAGACTAATATAATTTTTTTTGGTCAGAACTCTTCCATAAGATTAAAGATCAATGTTCTGTAGAAATTCACTTGAGCCGGGCCGGGTTCGGGCCGAATTTTAAACTTTTTTCCAGTCCGGGCCGAGCTCGGGCCAAAATTTTAACTTTCGGGCCGGGCCGGGCTCGGGCCGAAATTTTAACTTTCGGGCCGGGCTCGGACCTGGAAATTTCGGCCCGTGCAGACCTCAGGGAGAACATTGTTTGGTGCGCATTTTAATTGTAATTAACTATTTAAAATTTTATGAGGTCGATATATGTTGCTGAAGAATATTACAAGTTATTTTCTGTATAAAAGAAAGTAGATAGTATTTACAGGGACACACAAAAGATTTTGGCTTCTATACTGTATCCAAAATATACTGTGTACTATTATATCAAGATCTGAATAATTTTAAGTGAATCCGTAATTATATATATAAGTAGCACCTATATTCGTCGTTCAGTTTGTCAGTCCATTTGCCCGTCCGTCTTTACAATCTATGCAAAATAAATAAATAAATAAATAAATAAATAAATAAATAAATAATTAATTAATTTACAGGGCCACTCAAAAATATTCCCCTACATGATGGTATACGTGGATATATTGTTTGGGACGTGTTTTAACTATATTCAAGTATTTCACATTTTATGAATATGGTATACGCTGCTGAGGTGTAATGCAAGTTGTATGTCCATGTATATTTACAGGAGCACAAAAAAAAAAAAAAAAAAAAAAAAAAAAAAAAAAATCGACCACTATACTATATCTGAAGTACTGTTACTATAACAGCAAGATTTGCATAATTTTAAAACTTCCTTATCGTACGAACGCACCTCATTTGCTACGCTTCACGTGCAATTTCCAACTTGTTTTATTAATTCTTCTTTAAGGGTGTTCTTAAATCAAAAAGAGCAACTTTGTGACACATGCTTTAATTTATTTTTGTTCGGAAATGCGTTAAAATAGCATGTGTTATTCAGAAACTGTCTAATTGCACTTAATTTTCTGTTTTTGAAAAAACACAATACATCTTTCATAACAAGCCTTCAAAGTTGACGTTTTTGAACACATTTCCCGACGAAAGCAGAAAAACCGGTCGAAAAGCAAGAGAAAAACGGGTGATCATGTGATCGAAATAGATTAGAACTGGTTAGATAATTTATCATAAAATGGAAAAATAAGTCCAATTTGAAATCGCTTCCATTGTCAAGCATTCTAATTTTACATATTTCCGTTAAAAAATGAGTCTATAAATGTGTCAAAACATTTTGCGCTTGTTGAGCGGAGCAGTTAAGAACACCCATAAGAAACGCACGAAATAGACAAGTGGGTAAACGGAAAAAAGAGTGACCGGAAAAAAAATTATCGGAAGAAAATGACATAAACTATAAAAGCGGAAAAAAGTGACTCAGAAAAAAAGTTACCGGAAAAAAAAGTGACAAGGAATTGATTTTGGGGATTCATTGGTTAAGTATATAGGGAGGATCTGAGGGAGGCTCTTAATTTAGGTAAATGTGTTTTTCATGCTGAATTAACTGTTTTGGTTCACACCTTCCACCCCATCCGCCCTTAATTAGATAAAAGGGGTTTTATGAAGAATTATACAACGTGTCTCATTTTGGGGGGTATAGGTTCTTTCTGATAAGGGTTATATATAGTATTTAATGCCTGAAGAGTTTTAAGAGTTTAATGGTTAAGAAAAAAGGGGACGGGGGAAACCTGTCTTAAATTAAATTAATAGTTTTTTACGCAGAGTTATCCGATTTGTTTGGAATTTTAGATTTTTAGCCCCTTAAATTAGATTAATCGGTTTTTATCCAGAAATATCCGATGTATTTCAAATTTTAAATATAGGTTCTTTCTGATAAGGTAAATCCTTGAATATTTTCAAAGGTTTAATGGCTAAGTATAGAGGAAGAAACAGAGGATAACCCCCCTTAAATTAAATAAATGGCTTTTTACGCAGAATTATCCAATTTGCTTCAAATTTTGGATGTACGTTCATTATGCTAAGGTGTATCACTAATTTGTTATGAGATTCTTTTGCTAAGTATAGATGGGGGAACAGGCGATTATTGAAAGAAGTTTGCTTTCTCCATTTGACGGAGGGGGATGTCCGATATATATCGCGGGCGTCTAGTATCTTAAGAAATTTGACGATCAAGGGATTTCTCGGTAAAGGTTTACCGCAAAAATGCCCAAGTAAAATAAAAAAGCGAGTTGAATGCAACTGAACGCAAATAACAAATAAAAAGAAATTTTCTTTATTTTTTAATTTAATGATTGGAAACAATTATGCCAGAAAACGTAACACATTTTACTTTTTTCCTTATAATTATAAATTACAATTCATTTTGCATTTAAAACTGGTTTATTTATTTTATTTTACTTTTTTACTTTTAATCATGGCAGAAGATAGATAGCGAAGTCTTATTGTGAAAAGGTATGCAGGAATGAAATTATCTTCATTCAAAAGCTGAGAAGAATAACTGCAATTGACCTCAAGGAGCATGTCTAGAAAATGGTTTCACTGGTCTAGTGGCAATGAGCTGAGGGGGATTATTAAGCGTAGAGAGGGAAGGAAGATAGTTGGAAGAGAGACATATGCTGGTAATGTACTAGAGAGTACATAGATGAAAGGTGGCTTAGACGTGGTAAGCGAAATGTAATATTGGAGTGTGGCTCCTATGTAGTTGTAATGCGTTTTATTTATTTTTTTATTAATTGATCTATAGTTCTAAAGAGCTTGAGGAACAAAAAATGTGTTATTGATGAACTTAACAAATAAACCAACTGAATAAAGAGAAACTGAGGACACCATACTACAATACTATATATAAGCCTTATCAGAAAGAATCTCTATCCAAAATTTGACACATGTTGAAAAATTCTACTTAAGGTTCTTCTCAACTGCTCCGCTCAACAAGCGTAAAATGTTTTGACACATTTACAAATTAATTTTTTAATACAAAGATATAAAATTGGAATGCCTGACTATGGAAGCGATTTCAAATGGAACTTAGTTTTCTATTTTATGATCATTAAATTACCTATCGAGTTCTAAGCTATTTCGATCACGTGATCATCTGTTTTTCCCCTGCTTTTCGACCGGTTTTTCTGCTTTCGTCGGGAAATGTGCTCAAAAACGTCCACTTTGAAGGCTTGTTATGAAAGATCTACTGTGTTTTTTAAAAAAAAAACAGAAAATTGAGTGCAATTAGACAGTTTCTGAATAACAACACCTACTATTTTTATGTATTTCCAAACAAAAATAAATTAAAGCATGTGTCACAACACTTTTTAATTGAAGAACACCCTTAAAAACCCATTCATCTTATTTCAGGACGGAGGGGGGGGGGGGGGTAATCATCCGTTCCCAAAACTAATTAAACCAGCGTCTTTTCAGTATGAACGTATATCCAAAAATTGAACCAAAACAGTTAATTTAGCATGAAAAACCCGTTTACCTAAATTAAGAGCCTACCCCCGACCCCATTTCATACTTAACCAATAAATCCCCAAAATCAATTCCTTGTCACTCTTTTTTTCCTTGTCCCTTTTTTCCGGTAACATTTTTCCCGTGTCACTTTTTTTTTTCGCTTTTTTAGTCTGTGTCATTTTTTCCGCTAACTTTTTTTTCGGTCACTTTTTTTCCTAGATTCAAGACTAAAAAGTTATGTAAGTGAGAAATGTACTTCATTCTTTGATAAGATCTTTCAGAAGACGATTCTCACAGTGGATGATTTGAAACGAACTTACGATGTGGTAGCGACAAAAAGGAGGAAAGATGGTTGTCATGTGATCAAAATTGCTTATAACTCATTAACTAACTTATTTATTTATTTAAAAAATGGCGACTCTGTTGTTTATAAGCAACTTTATCCACACCCTCCCCCCCGGAGCCGAATTCTGGCTGCGACACTGCATTAAAAAAAAAAAAAAAAATTCTCCCTCTCTCCTAGGTACTGTTTTGCATCGAAAACTTGATGTATAAAGCCGCTATCAGATTCACCAACATCTCGAAAGATTTTTGAGCCAACACTTGATTTCCTCCAACTTTTCGCGAAATATCCTCACAACACCCAGTGTGATAGCAAACAGCAATGTCTCCCAACTTTTTTCTGCAGTTCCAAAATAGTCTCCGCTAACCGAGACTTTTCATGGAACATCGAGCATTTCGAAAAATCTGAGATAAGCGATTGATAGGAACAGGCGATAAATATTAACGGCTGGTACTAGTAGTACTGGTTTTCCTACTATTCCTCCAACTTTTCCGAAAATAATTGTAACCTTTTTCTCTCTTTGAACTGGAAAAAGTTGGGGTTAAAATCGGCTTAAAAGTTTGTTGCTCGTAAAGTTTGTGAATCTGATAGCAGCTAAAGACAGAAGAAAGTTTCATCCAATTAGTTTCATTGATAGATTATACGTTTTCAGGAATGTATTAACAAGTGAGCTTTCCTTTGAGTATTATCAGTTCTAACAAAACTATTTTTACTTTCTTCTATCTTTACGGAAGAAAATATTGGATTCGTGAAAATTTTCGAATTCCAATTTTTGACGGATTTACCCGTTTTAGGGATCAGAGATAACTAGTTTTTAATAAGAACAAGTTTTTACAAAATGTCTGTCTGTGTATATGTGAATCTGTGTGTCTATATGCGACATAAATTTTGTGGACGCTCTATCTCAAGAACTAATGCACGGAATGTAATAAAAATTTATATTCAGGTAGTCCCTAATACAAATTGATACTGATTAGTTTTTGTTGCAACTCAGTCAACAGATGGCGCTTCTACGCTGTTTTTTTTTACGATTAACGTAACAGCTATATCTGAAGAACTAAGGCACGGATATCAACCAAACTTCAGATTCAGTCAGTACTTAACATGAATTGATATTGTATTCGTTTCTGTGTAAATCTCTCAACAGATGGCGCTGGTATGCTGCATTTTTCAAGATTTTTGCAATAGCTCTATCTCAAGAACTATCGCACTGAATTTAATTAAAAATTATAATCAGATAGTTCTTGATTAGATTGATACTGATTAGTTTTTGGTACAAATCGCTCGACAGGTGCACTGCTATGGTGCATTTGTTACGATTTACGCAACAGCTATATATTCATAATTAATACACGCTTTTCCATTAAATTTCAGATTCAGTTAGTCCTCAACATGAATCGATGTTGTTTGCATTTTGGTGTAAATTGCTCAACAAGTGGAACTGCTATGTTGCATTTTTCACGATTTGAGCAATAGCTCTATCTCAGGTTCCTAGGTGTACGAATTTTCATCAAACTTTAGATTCAGTAAATCCGTGAAATAAACTAGTTTTGTTCATGTTTTGTTGTCAGTCTCCCAATATGTGGCCCTGCTATGCTGAATTTTTCTCAATTCCTGCCATAACTCTATTTCAAGAACTAATCATCGAACTTCACCAAACTTCAGATTCAGGTATAGCTTGATAAATATTGTTGCTGCTTATGTTTTGGTATAAATCGCCCAACAGGTGGCGCTTTTATGTTGCATTTTTTTTCAAATTTCCGCAGTAGTCTTATTTTAAGAACTAATGCAAGGAATTTCATGTCTTTAAAATCTTCACAATGATCATAAATTGCCATTTAATTTTGGCACTGAGATAGATAATTTTGACGCATTAAGGGTGTATTCGAAAAAATGTTTTTTCTTTCTCAGCAGCTCAAAATTTCCTATACATTTTCAGATTCATTTTTAAAAGTAAAAACATGAAACTTGATGAGATAATTTTTGAAGATATGTTATAAGATACCGTATGACTTCATTTTTCTCTGAATTCAGTAGAATTTGATTTATCGACTATTACTTTCTCTGCATGACCATTTTTGTCGTTCCCAGATCTCCCACTTTGGAGAATTCGGTTAAAAAGACGAACTTTTACTGCATTTTTTGTAACATTTTCTGCATTTATCAAAAAATCGCAGTCATGGCACCTAATATAGTTTCTAAATAAGAGAATTTCCCAGTTTAATGCATGGTGTGTTTGAGAGCAAAAGTGAATCTTAAAATAAACTAGAAAAAGAAAGTTTTGGGATTGCCACATCCGATTAGTTACTAATACTATTATTGTTTGGAAATTATCAAACAGTTTACTATAAAACAACATTGTTACACTATTATTGTTTTCCAAACAATAGTAGTTTTCACCAATATTGTTTAAAAGTTATCAAATAGATGGGGCCGTGGCCCCCCCTAGAAAAATTCTCTAGTTACGCCTATGGAAAATCTTCAATTTATTAATATTAAAAAAAAATTGCAAAAATAAAAATTGTTTCATTCCTAAAATTTTTCTGTGAAGTTCCGAATTTTGCATAAAATTTGCCGTGCACCATGTGCGTCTATATTATACAACTCTGCAACTCACTATGTTGATTTGTTGTTCACCATCGATCAAGTGAATAGATTCAGTGTAGACTCAACAAAATGCCCATCCCTAGTATGAATCTCACTCTAATATTCAATCCCTGATGTGGCAGGTTGAACTTAATGAGAAAAATGAAACATTTTTAAGCCTCTTGGTAGGTAATCTACTAGGGATGCACCGAATAGCAATTTTGGCTGAATGCTGAATATTCAGCTAGCCGAATAGTAATTGTTGGGCCGAATACCGAATATTCGGCCAGCCAAATATCGAATATTCGGCTTTCCAAATTGTTTTTATATTTCAAAGTTTAAAAGTATTAAAATGTTATTTTTTAAAACAATTTTACATAATATTTAATGACGAACTTATACTTTGATAAACAAGAGCTTTTTATAAGAACATTAAGTATTTAAAAAAATCTGCCTTTTTTTTATTTAAGAAGCATAATTATGAGACTTTTTCAATTAGTAAAATTTTAAATTTCATTTCTTCTATGAAGTGAAACAAACATTTTGAAATCAAAGAGAAATAATGAAAAAATAGTTGAAGAAAAACTGTACAGTCTCATATTTGTTCTTTTTAAATAACTCAAGGCAGATTTTTTTCAATATAAAATATAAATACTTTCAACTTAATTCTGAATAAAGGAATGTCTAGCTCATAGTTCTTTTCTTATGAATAGTGGCATTTTCCATCCTTCCCATCATATCATATTTTACAGAAATCAAAGCATGTGAGTTGAAAATATAATTATGATATCTTATTTACTGTTAATGCAACAAACGAAAACACAAATTTGACCTAGAGTGAGATGAAATACAATGCATTTATGATTCAATAAGTTGATTATGATTATGGTTTCATAAACAAAAAATTGTCTGCCTTGATAGCTATTACTAATCTCAAAAGTTTTCGTTCCTTGTTTAAGGACTTTTGGAAAAAGCAAGAAACAGATTATTTACTAAATAGAATTTAGGAGGCTGTGCATATATAACGAAACTGCCCCCCCCCCTACCTTCCCGGTATTTATAATGTTATCAATGTCTAATTTTTTTTTCTTATCATTAGAATTTATCTCTTTTATTTGGAGTGATAAACAAAACTGGTTGCATACTTTATTGATTCAAATGAAGAGAAGTCAATAAAATATCACTTTACATCATATAACAATTAAAAGAAATTGTTTTTATTTAAAAGTATTTTTTAAAAGCTTTTTGTTAGATAATGCATTCAACAGTAATAATGTCTTGTTGCACAAGTCTCGCATGGAGGAGGGAGGGGGGTGGTGGTAGAAAGATAGAAATTTTTATCAAGAAAACAAGTGGGCAACTTTCTTTTTCTATTATTTTTTAGTAAACATAAGCTTCAGGGTTTCTCGACCAGTGATTGTATATGCATACATATATGACGAAGATAAAAAATGTCAAATATTGGGCTATTCCATATTTTAGGATTAAATATTTTTATAATAATTTAGTGATTTGAATAAAAACTTAACATTTTCATAAAAATATATAACAGACTAAAAAACGACAACACACTATTTTGAACCAAAAACCATGTTGAAAATAAAATAGGAAAATTTTGGTTGAATCAAAAATGATATCGATATCAAAAGACAACCCCCCCTCCCCCTAGCGATATCTTACGATATCATTTGCCAGACCCCCACCCCCTAAAATGATAACGTTATATTTGCACAGCCCCTAGGAACTTGCATCTACACTTGCAACATTTATTTCTACAGAGAATTCTAATAAATCATAATTTTAATCCTTCTCATGGTTAATTTTCTTAAGTTAAATTTCTAATTATTTTAAATATATTAATAAATTGACAGTTAAAATTAGAAACTGTGAAAAGTTTTTTAAAATGTGTTTTAAAAGGCTTTATTAAGTATTGGATTCGGCCGAATACTTTGATATTCGGCCAAGCCGAATATTCGGTACATCCCTATAATCTACATTTAAACTTAAAAAAACATTATTAATTGTTAATCTCATTGTGATATACCGGGTGTCCCAAAAATGACTGATGGATTTTAAAATTCAATAACTTGCAAACGATGACAGCTATTTAAAAAATTTTTGCAGGAGGGTTATGTATAATGTCAGGAGTTTTTTTTACCTTAATTTTTTATTTTAGTTCGCATCTCAAACAATAGTTGGCCCTGATGGCGATTGAAGGCCTGATCTGTGCTGAGTGAAGCGCCGACCTGGACTTCAACCGCCGTCAGCGCCACCTATTATTTGAGATGCGAACTAAAATAAAAAATTACGGTAAAAAAACTCCTGACATTATACATAACCCTCCTGCTAAAAATTTTTAAATAGCTGTCACCGTTTGCAAGTTATTGAATTTTAAAATCCATCAGTCATTTTTCAGACACCCGGTACCTATCAATGTACCCACTAGCAGAAAGTTCAAGATGGCAGACGGGCACAGCAGATTCTCTTTTCATGGAACTTTTATTTTGCTTTACATTATTTTAGCTATTTATTACACCAACTTAAGATACAAAAACTTAAGATTATTATTAATGAAAATGAATAAAATGCATAAAGATTTTAAAGCTAAGTAATTGTTTAATTAATGCTTCAATTGTAAAGTATTTTATCTGCTGATTATTTTCTGCCCCTAAATTATCTGTATCAGAAACTTAAAGAATTTTCTGTTATTGGAATAACGTATTAAATGTGCAAACAATTTGTTTTACACATTTTCATACATACATCAAGAAATAATTTAATTTATATAAAATTAAGCTGTGTTATAGCATAAGATTAAAAATTATTTCATTTTTGTGTTTCTTTATTTAATATTTGGTATGAAATTGCCCTTCATAAAGACTCTCATTTGCACTGCACTGCATTAACTGAAAAGTATCAAAATTTCTTTGTCTTGTATAATGATTAAAAAAATTTAATAATTTAAAATAAATACAAACAATTTTTTTGAAAAACTTTTATTTAAAAATTTAACATAAAATCTACTATCAACATGTTGATATTCACATAATAAAAGTAATTAGTTTGTGACCTTTATAAGTTGATCCAATAATTGAAGCAGTAGAAAGTTCATTATTAAAAATTAAAATATACAGGAGATAAGTAGCATTAAATAAATTCAATATATTTTGGCAAACCATGAAATAAGTCATTCTTTTCTATCAGAGGATAATGAACAACAGATGAAGCAAGTTAAACAGACAAAAGGCAAGTTGAAATAACTTGAATTTTTGAATGGAAAATTTCATTTATTTGCATATTTGCTTTTTTTAAGCAAAATGAAAAACATAACTAATCTAATTCATTTTGTCTGAGTAATAATATTAATAACAGGGCTCGAAAAATAGCGTTCCCGGGGAACCCAGAAATCCTTTCTGGGAACACATTTTTTCACTCAGGTTCCTGGCTGGGAACCTAACCTTTCACTGTGTCTGCTAACAATGCTGTGGACGCGTTATAACGCATAAATTAAGCAAAAAATCAGAGACAGGACGCAAAAATATAGCTCTTAAGTGGCCCGGGGGATGCATAATTTCGTCGAAATATTACGGGAAAATCCTGAATTTCAACAAAGGAATTGCAGAAGAAACGCAAATTTCAGCTTAGATGCAGTATCTTCCCGCAAGCCGCCATTTTGTTTCCCTGTTATTTCTCATACATTATTATTTTACCTAAATCTACAAAATGAAACTGAAACTATTATTTAGTGATTGAATCCTACATTTCAAAAAATGATATGAAATTAAACAAGACAATTTACTTTGGAAATTCAAGTAAAAATCGTTTGATTTACTTATTTATTTATTATGTAAAATTGGGATGCACAACCTGTGGCCCACGGGTCAAAAGTGTCCCGCGATGGGTTAATGTGTGGCCTGCGAACTTTGTCAATTTACAACTAGAAAAAATGCAATTTCTGTGCTAAAGTCACAGAAAAAAAATGTAAATTTCGACAATTTACCACTTGAAAATATAAAATTTCGTCAGTCACTTAAGAATAGAAATTTTCGTAGATGGTGCAAGGAAAAATCGCGAATTTCATCGATCAAGTGCAGAAAAATCGCACATTTCGTTCATCCGGTATGAAAAAATCGCGAATTTTGTCTATGAGGCTCGGAAAAAATAGCAAATTTAGCCGATCGGATACGGAAAAATCGCGAGTTTTGTTGATCAGGCACGGAAAAATAGTAAATTCGTCAGTCAGATGCAAAAAATTGCACATTTCGTTGATCAGACAAGAAAAAATAGTCAGATTTGTTGATGATGCATGAAAAAATTGCAAATTAAACTCATGAGTTGCGGAAAAATCGCATGATTTCTTGGTTTATCATGTGAAAAAAAACATGAATTTTATTGATCGGTAACGAAACAAAATCGCGAATTTTGTCGATCAGGGAAGAAAAAATCGCAAAGTTCGTAGATAAATCACGAGAAAATCTCGAATTTTGTGAGGCCGCGCGAAAAAAATTGAAAATTTCGTCGATTGACTGCGAAACAGTCCTGAAGATTTGTAAATTTATCAAGAGAACAAGTCCCCGAATTTCACCTTCCGCGTAAAAAAATTAAGATTTCGTCAAAATTAGTCAAAAATCGCGAATTTCATTGATCAGGCAGGGGGAAAATGCAGACTTCGTCAGTTAAATGCAGAAAAAGCGCACATTTCGTCGATCAGGCACGGAAAAATCTCAAGTTCTATTGATCGGGTTCCGAAAAATTGCAGATTTCGTTGGTCGCAAATTTTGTGCAGAAAAAAGGAATTTTGTCGATCAAGTTTGTAAAAATTGCGAATTCCGACAATCGGCTTTATAAAAAATCGCGAAATTCGTCGATCTGGTATGGAAGAATAACGAATTTTATCAGTAATGCGACAATAAATTCCCTATTTTGTCGATCAGCTTTGTAAAAAAAAATCACGAATTTCGCCGATCAGCTTCATAAAATTCGCAAATTTTGCTGGTCAGGTGCAGAAAGATAGTGAATTTTCTCTATTGGCTTCGAAAATATTGCGAATTTTGTTGATCAGGCTAAAAAAAATTGCGAATTTCACCGATCAGCTTTGCAAAAATTGCGAATTTCGCCGATCGTCTTTGAAAAATCGTGAATTTGCGGATCGGCTTCGTAAAAATTGCTAATTTTGTTGATCAGACGTGGAAAATTTTTGAATTTTCTCGATCAGCTTGATTAAAAATCACAAATTTCGTCGATCATGCGAAGAAAAATCACGAATTTTGCCGATTAGCTTTGTAAAAATCGCGAAATTTGTCGATCGGCTTTGTAAAAATCACGAATTTCGTACATAGGCTTCTAAAAATCGCAATTTGCATCATTCAGCTTCGTAAAAATCAAAGATTTCAACAATCAGCCGCGATTGACAATCGCAAATTGCGAATTTTATTTGACATGTGAGGAAAAAGCGCCAATTTCGTCGATTGGCTAAGTAAAAATTGCTAATTTTGTTGATCAAGCGTGGAAATATTGTAAATTTTGTTGATCACACGTGGAAAAATTGTAAATTTTCTCGATCGGCTTCATAAATATCGCGAATTTCGTCCATCGGCTTCATAGAAATCGATAATTTCGTCGATCAGTTGCAGAAAAATCGCGAATATCGCCTGACTGTTTCGTAAAAATCACGAATTTCTTCGACTGGCTTCGTGAAAATCGATAATTTTCTCGATCGGCTTCATAAAAATAAAGAATTTCGTCGATCAGCTTTGTAAAATTTGTGAATTTTGTCGATCGGTTTCATAATAATTGCGAATTTTCTCAATTGATTTTGTAAGAATCGCAAATTTTGTTGATCAGACATGGAAAGATCAAATTTTCTCGATCAGTTTCATAAAAATTGCGAATTTTGTCGATCATTTTCTTAAAAAGCCGAAATGTGGTCAATTAGGCATGGAAAGTTGCCGATTTTGTTGATCGAGCATTGAAAAATCAGGAATCTCAGTGATAAGGCACAGAATAATCTTGTTGATGGGCTCCTTCCCTCTCCTTCATTCATAAAGTTCACATGTTTTTCGGCATCAGCCACTTTGTTTTTTAGCACGTTTAATAAAACAAAATTTACTCTCTTGAATAAAGTCAAGGAATATTATATCTTGAGAACAAACCTTGCTATTTGTTACATATATAAACGTAAAAACTGCTGATATATCCTTACCAACTGGATTGGATATTTTGACTGGTTAAGCGAATCTAAAGGGGTATCCCCCACTTCCCCCTGAAAACATATTTTTTATCTGATTATAGGTCACAGATCATCTTCGAATTCAAATTCTCTCCATGTTATTGATGTGGCCCTCGACCACCCTGACATATTTGTACGTGGCCCTTCTCTTGAAAAGGTTGTGCACCCCTAATGTAAAACATTCAAGTAAAGTGAAAATAAATTTTTTAGTATGCATAAGCTTTAAAAATATTTATTTTATGTTTCTTCCAAAAAATAATTGCAAAATAACGATAATAATAGCAATTTGTGAGAAATAATAGGGAAACATAATAGCGGCTTGCGGGAAGATACTGCATCTGTTCCCGAATTTCATTAAAATATCGTAAAAAACGATAAATTTCGTCAAAAAATCTTGAAAAACATCAGGTTTTGTTAAAACATTGCGATAAAATGTCAGATTTCTTTAAAAAATCACGAAAAAAACGGCAAATTTTACTAAGAAACCGTGAATAAAAGGCACATTCTGTTAAAATATCATTAAAAAAAAAAAAAAATTGTTAAAATATGAAAAAACAGCAAATTTCGTCTAAAAATATCTAAAAGATAACAGATTTCGTTAAAAGATTGCGTGAAACAATGCAAATTTTATTAAAAAGTCGAAAAAAAACAGCAAATTTTGTAAAGAAAATGTCAAGTTTCCTTAAAACATCGCAATAAAACGGCAGATTTCGTCAAAAAATCACAAAAAAAGCTAATTTTGTTAAAAAAGTGATGGAAAACAAAAAATTTTGTTTAAAAAAAAAATCACGAAAAAACGGCAAATTTCGTCCAAAATTAGCAAAAAAACAACAGATTTTATCTAAAAATCACGAAAATGTCCCAAAATTTGTCAAAAAATTGTGTGACACAACGCAAATTTCATTAAAAAAATCACAAAAACAAAAAATCTTGAAAAAAAATTGAAAAACGAAAGATTTTGTTAAAATATCGCGATAAAACGCCAGTTTTTATAAAAACATCGCAAAAACCGATTCGAAAAAACGACACATTTTGTTAAAAAAAATCACGGTAAAACGGCAAATGTCGTTAAAATACTCATACATAAAAAAATTTTGGGGAACTTATACTTTTCATCTGGGAACCTATATTTTTCATGTAGGTTGCCAGCTGGGAACCTTAAAATTTTTAGAATTTTCAAGCCCTGTTAATAATTTCTCCAGCTCTAAAATCATGATTGAAATTACGGGTCTTGATTCTTGAACTTCATAAAAACCCCCTTTCATATATTTAAACAAAAAATTTTATACAATTATGAAGATATCTTCCTTTATATTGCTGTTCTCCTGTCTTGGTCAATGAAAATGATATATATAGACTGGGAGGCAACTGCACAGACAATCACGTTATCAAGTTTGAAGCTGAAATTTCAGCATTAGACAGAACTCGGTTAGCATAATAAAATGCAACTAGTCTGACAAGTCATATCGTGGTGAAAACCGCCTTGAGACCTGATTTTAGTGGACTCATAGGTTATCATTGTTTTTCTTGCACCCAAATGTAAGAAAAAATGGATGATTGAGAGCAGGAAAACGCAATGGTAAATCTACAAATCAACCGCTAATATTGGATTTGCAGGTATTTTCAACCAAGATATGATTTGGCAGACCAGTTGTGTTTTAATCGTAAAAAAAAAGATTATATAAACTTTAAGCAAAGAGTATAGGATAGAGCACATATACTTTAGCTTTTTTGAGAAACAGAGTGTATACAGCATTTGGTATTCCTTTAAAAAAAAAAAAATCAAGAAAGTATACAACATATACTCCAGTATACCATCCAATACATCCCTGTATGCAAACACAGTTTTAACTAATTCTAGAATTTCAGCCTCCAGCTTGATTACTTTTTTTTGCCCAGACCAAAAAAAAAAAAAAAATTAAAATATAATAATAATATAAAGGTAAATATGCATTTATATTTACCACTAAAATGATTTAGGTTTGGTTATCTTTACACAATGGACGATAATTTTCAATAACTGCCTTGAGGAATAGTTTAAATTTTTCATTAGAGTATACATTTTCGGCATGTTTCTTTCGCCAGATATGTTCTCCTAAGTAGGAATCAAACACTACCTCAAAATCATTTCTGAGAGGGCCTTCAAATGTTGATCGAGCAGCATCAATGGCTTTGTTGCGTTCATTCATAAATGGCAGCTTAAATGTCAAACTATTGGCAGTACATAAACGAACGAAATCCTCATCTGAATGACAGTCATACAATTTATAGCAATCTGACATCACAACAGACCCTGGTAGTATCCATTTGCTAATTATTTTTAAAAATTCCTGTTTTGTATTGTTTTCAACAATTCTATAAAAACATTTTTTTGTTTTTCTTTCATAGCCACCAAATATCCAATGCCCATTAGGTAGTTTGTCTTTACAGTATTTCATTTCTCCTAATTTACATACATCCATCTCAATATTTACTCCTTTACCTCCGATCTTGTCACTATTATTTATCAAATCAACCACGCAAATCTCTCTGCAAAAGTTATAACTATCCGCAATCAGCTGATGATCGTCAATGCCCAATTCATGTTCAACTTTTAAAAATTCGTCTTTATAAAACCAAAACCGCATAATACTTAAAGTTTCGAATATGCCCAAATTAAGGTAAGAAAAACATGAACCATCAATAATGCTCCTATTGACACTATGCGAATTTCTACCAGATCGTTTTGAACACCGCCATTCATATGGAGTAATAGTTTCCTCTTGATCATACAAGTTCATATTTCTACCGCAATTAGGGCATTCATATGTGGATGCAATTAAGCCAACACTCATGCACCAATTTACTAGTCCTTTGAGTCTGTCAAAGCTTAAACGAATAAAAAACAAATACGTACAATTACTTTCTTCGAGTACTTTCAATGAAGAATCATCCATAACTTTAATTTGTACAGAAAAACGATAAAAGTAACTTGATTCACATCAATCACAACCAATATAAAAAGGAGGTTAAAAATAAATTACAAGAAAAGAATGCAGAAAAAAAAAAAAAATTACACGTGTTAAAGTACGTATATCGTAAACAAAAACAATAATTTAAAATTTATACTTACGCGCGCTGTTGCCAAACAAAATGAAAGCGGTACTTAAAAGAGTTTAGATGTAAAAGCACAATGGACCTTATGCACGTGACGTCACACGCCAGAGCTGGCGGTATGCTACCGCCAGAATGCCTGAATGCGCAGGCGCAAACATCGCTAGCAGACGATTTCAGCGATTCTAGATACATTTTAACGGAAAACTTACAAATTTAATGAATTTTCTTGCAAAAAGAACAACAATTTTGAATTTATATTATAATATATTAAGTATATGCGGCTTCAACAAAGAATTTTTTCCGGTATTTCTAATAAACAAGCATTAATAATTTGCACTCCATAGACTACTATGCTAAACACCGCCAGTAAATACCGCCAGCAGACGAATTTTAGCCTCGAACTCAGCTTGTGTGCATATGATTGGGCTACGACGTCAAGATGATTCCTACAATGATCGCTATGACAAAAAATGTAGCGGTAGATTGGTTGACAGAAGTGTTTGTTTGTAAACATGCCCTTTCCTTATACGAAGTTACGATCGATCGCTGGAATGCCTATCCTACGAGCGAGGCACTGTAATACCAGCCTATTACACACAAAAGAAAAATACATTCATGTCCATAAATTAAGGATAATTCAGAATCACATAAAAATCAAAATCTACAGTAAAAATTTCACTTGCAGAATTATTACACACATCTTCAAGATTAATATGCAAATTTCAGAAAGTAATCAGATGGCGCCGATAGTACGTCACAATGACGAGAGTGTGAGAGAGTCGTATGTAAGGAACGGAGGCAAAGAAATCAAAAGGTTAAAAATCATTTTCTAAGCCTCTCAAAGCCTAAACTGAACAGTTATGACACAGAGGAAATATGTGGATGATTTTTTACGTGGTAGAATTATCGGCCGTCTGGAATGTGGGTGTAATCAGATGGAAGTATCCGAGGAACTTGGAATTGCCCAAAGTATAATACCTAGACTTTTTCAACGATTCCATGATGATGGAAATGTCTGTAGACGTTACTATACAGATCGTCCCCGAGTTACAACCACGAATGAAGACCGTTATTTGGCAGTGACTGCCAAAAGAAAAAGACGGAACACAGCATCAGACGTGTTTTGTCAGCTATCTTTTGCCACGGGTACGACTGTTTCAAGGCATACCGTGTACAGATGTTTGGGAAGTATTGGTCTATATGCTCGCAGACTTGTAAGATGTGTTCCTCTCACGGGTCACGGCAATTCGCTGTCGCCTGCGGTTAGCCTGGAGTAGAGAACATGCAATGTGGACATCGTCACAGAAGGCTTGTGTGAAGTTTTCCGACGAGTCCAAGTTTAGCTTGCTGTCTGATTCACGTTTGACTTTCATATGGAGAACGGCCAGGCATCCATTACCACCAAGACAACATCATTAAATGACATTGCTACGGTGGTGCAAGATTGCTCGTTTGGGGTGGAATCATACTGGGCTCTAGAACATATTCAAACTACATATTCAAACCGGAAACATACCAGGCCAAATTTATTGGGACATCATTCTGGAACAACATATACGTCTTTTTAAAGGTGCTATGAGCTCAGAATTTGTGTTTGTGGATGATAATGGCCGACCTTACCAACCAAACATCGTAAATGAATGCCTTAAAGCTGAAGATATCACCCATATGGATTGACCAGCATTTTTGACTGACTTGAATCCGATAGAGCATGTATGGGATATGCTTTCCCGACGGGTTGCAGCCCGCCAACCACCTCCTACATGTGTGCCGGAACATCGGAGAGCATTGCATGCTGATTGGAGTAATCTTGCCTAAAATCAGCTTGATAAATTGATACTCAGCATGCCTAGACATTGCTCGAACAGTATTTCATTCTCTGGGAGGCATACAATTTATTAACCACTAGCAGTTACCCGTGACTTCGTTCACATAACATTTAAAGAAGAAATAATTGATCAATCAAGCAAAAAATTCCGATGATGAAAAGCATGTGTAATTAACTTTTTATCGCGAATTTATGGTATAAAAACTTCTGATAATCCCTAGTTGCTAATTTGTTTGCTGGTCAAAATTTTTCTTTCAGCGAATAATACTAATAGATAGAAACATTCTTGAATTCTTTTGTTCAGCCCTGTAGTTTTCTAAGTGCCTTTAATACACGAAAGTATCTTTCTAAAATTTATTTCAAACAAAAATATTTCTTATTACTACCTAATTTACATTTTCAGAAATTATCATCCGGAGACAACCTTGTATCCAGTTCTTTGCGGGACCCTGTTTATCATTTTATATATATACTACAAACATTTCTTAGTTTACTAAATGCAGTTCAAAATAAAAATGGATATTTTATTTAAAAACCACCTTTAAGTAAATTACGCTCATATTCAGTAACCTTTCCGAGATCTTTTGTGTAACCCTGTATATCTAAATTTAACTATTTATACTATTACCATTTATACTCTCCATTTAATATGCATACATTTAGCAAAACTTAAAAGCACATATCATAATTCAAAATGCATTTCATCCATGCAACAGTCATCATCCATGATATACAGTACTTCGGATAGAATATATAATATTTGAAATCTTTTGTGTGTCCCTGTAAATGCTATGCACTTCGTATTATGCATAAAATAACTTACATTAAGCCTCAGCAACATATATCAATTTGATTATACATGAAATCGTTTACCATAATTAAAATATGTCGGAAACTGTTCCTCCCTTTATTCCTATGCAATGGAATTCTTCTGTCTGACCCTGTAAATGAATAGTAAGTGCCCTTTTCACTACATACTTTACAAAATGCATATTTTAGTGCACTTTGTAAATGCATATAAATTTGAATATGTTCTACAGGCTGTAACATCGTTAAATTTAATTAAAACGATTTTTCCCCATAATGCCGTAATATAAGGACATTTTTGACTATCCCTGTAAATAAACTAATCATGGTAGAAACTTCATTTTCAATAGGTATTCGTGCTAGGTAAACGTTAATAATGTCCAAAAATTTCATGGAAATCGGAGTATATTTACGAAAGTTGGAAAGCGACCAGACAGGCAGACAAACCGAAAGCATAACTTTTCAACTTTGTTCGAAAGTGTTAAAAAATCGAGCCAAAAATATATTAATCAGTGATTTTATTTTCCACCTTTTCCCAACAAAAAATTTCTTCCATTGATAATTATGAGTTTTGAATAAAAATATTCATTTGTATGTAACTTATAACTTATTAATTAGTATAAGTAAAAAATATTTCTGATTCATTTTAAATATGACGTCATTATTTATCTCGCTCCATTAGCTACTAATATTCATACCCCTTGTATTTTTAACGACTGCTATAAAGTACCTGCTTTATTTCAACTATGACGTCACATTTTCATGAGTGAACCATTTTATTAAAAATATAATTCTTTTTCATTCTTTTTACTTTTAATTTATGTCACCATATTTTACACAAAAATTCCCATTAACTAAACAAATATCCTTGTTAAATGTATTATAAAAAATACACCTTTTATTTTTATTTCAAACATGACGTCATATTTATTTTCTTTTAAATTATTTTATTATAGTTTTTCGCGTGGAAGTTTTCTATTAAAAATTCGTTGCCGCTGAAAAATTATTATTCCAATTTTTTAATTTCTTGGCAACAGGAAAGGAAAATGGTTAAATTTTATCTGAAAAATGCCTATTGATTTTGTATGAAAAATAATTAAATTTTGAATTATTAAGGAAAATATTTGAATAAAATAAATAAAAATTACCCTATTATTTAATCCGGACTTCTAACTTTACGTCTACAAAATTTCAAAGCAATCGGTTCAGTAGTTACGGCGTGAAAACGGAACAAACAAACAAACAAACTCACTTTCCGATTTATAATATTAGTTAGGATTATACCAACGATATAATGTTAAATTTTTTTAAGGGGGGTAATTTTTGTAATTGATCTAAGGAGCAACAATTGTAGATTTTATAAATGTAATCATACATATAGCAACAACATACATAAATTATACAATGTATATCATACATTGTTTTTGTTCTTTTTCTTTTGTTTAATGTATGGGCTTGACGAAGAAGTCACATTTGTTTTGTTTCCGTGCCTTTATTGGCTAAAACTGGCATTATCCTTAATTTATGGACATGAGTGTAAAATGATCGAGAATACATAATAGGTCAGGGTTGGTGAACATTTTTACATACTCATGTGCAAATTCTTTCAAAAACGATTTTATATCACCGTGACGTGCTGAGAGCCAAAAAAAATATTTAATGAAAAATTTTGAAATTTCTGTTTATTGGTATTTAAAAATATGGGCAATCATATATGTAAAAATTGGATTAACATATTTTATATAATAATAAAGCGATGAAAACGATATCGGCTGTAACAAATTTTAATATGGGGTTCAACCTAGTTACTCTGATTAGCATGCAAGCTGAATTCAATTCATCTGTCAGGTGGTTTCTCATATTTAAAATTTTCTTACAATTCTTTCTCGAATACAATGACACGCAAAAATACATAGAAGGATGTGGTGAGGAAAATGACGCCAAATACTGGGTTCGTGATTAAGACGTGGTTAGTACAAAAAAACATATAATAATAATATCCCATTCCGCGTTGTGAAGGAATGAGCGGGATATTACCAATTAATAAAATTAAAACCTTGAAATAATAATCTAAATAAAAATAAATTTGCAATAACTTCGGATCGACATATTTAACGTTTAAATTTGTAATTTAGGATTTTAATGGGATAATTAATGCTTAAAATAAAAGTCTTCAAAATTAATTTTAATATTAAAGAATCTGCATCTATCAATTTACTTAAAGATAAATAAAGAAAAAAGAAAACTTCAAAGAAAACATAGATACAGTCCTCCCCACTTAATCGGGTAACAGATAATCGAATACCCCGCTTATTCGAATAGAACTCTCCGGAACCGAATTTATCGTCATTGGATCTATGTTATTTTTCCCCGCTTAAACGGAATAAATTTCGCGAATCTCCCCGCTTATTCGAATACCATCTGGGTGACCTATGTTTGAAAAGAGGCGCGAAAAACACGTTTCATATTGAATTTTTCTTCACCTTTTGTCATTCTCGGCTCATTTCCATTGAAGACAAATTATCAGTTTTTCCTGCAACGATTTCGACTGGCAGGTGTATAATGATCTCCCTTCCTTTTTCTGCGAATGAGTAAAATAAGTTGGTCAATGGATTATTTTAAGTTTAGTCGCGGTTTTGTTCGGAAAAAGACGTTGCTATGAATTTTAAATGGAAAGCTACCTATGAATTTTAAATGGAAAGAAACCTTAATGAAAAACTGCAGTTTTTGAAGCGTTAAATAAGAAAACAGAAGTCCAGGTAGGAGAAGTAAGGTTCCAATATAAAACACAATGCCAAAAAACGTATCCACGTTTTTTGTGCTAGCAAAGTTTTAACCAAATTTCATTGAACTACATTAAGTATAATGTAAATCATACAGTTATATGAACTGATATTAAATTATTACGTACTTACTTTATATTAGAAATTGTATTTATTTTACTAATTTACGTTACTATATTAACGATTTTATTATGCTATTAATTAATTATGCTGCAGATGGTTGTTTTACCTTTTTATTACGCATTAAATATCGCATTTCTGTGTTCCCCGTTTAATCGAATATTTTTTCTGGAACCATCAATATTCGTTTAAACGGGGACGACTGTATATACACATACAAATATTTTTTTCAAACATATCAATTGCATAATTCGAAAGCACACTAAAAAAACATAATTAAAAATATAAGCACATAAATTTTATCTTTTCATAATCAATTATTCAATTTAATATTTTTTTTCTTTCTTTTTCTATTTGATTACTTATAAGCATTGACAACTGCTCACACAGCACAAACCTAAAGGCATAGCCAAAATTTATGCATTAAATTTTATTTTAAATATTCTTTAATTTAAATTTTAAGTTATTAATTAAATTTCAATAGTAAATTTCTATATTAAAATATGAGCAAAGAAATTACAGTCGAGTCTCTATATAACGAAATCCACCGTTCCAGTAAAAAATTCGTTATATAGAGAAATTCGATGTATAGAGAATGATGTTAAAAATCGTATTTAATGTGTAAAATTTGAACAAATGTTACATTTGATCTTTTGAATTAAGAATTTGAAATGTTTAAGAGTAAACATTAACCTAACATTTCATTTCTTAATTATTTAAGCTGTTTCAAAAAAAGAGAACAGACATTTATTTGAAAGCTTAATGAAAATCAAATAGCCTTGCATTAATTTCAGATGAAGAAATCTGTAATTTTTTTGTTGGTTTGATTTTAAAATTGCTCAAATTTTAGCAAGGAATGAAAAATTGTAGTTAACATTTTCCTCCATTTGAAGGCTTCTCTTATGTACCTCTCACTGATTCCTCTCTTACATGTGTATCAATCCAATTGACTTTGTTTTGAGAAGGATGTGGAAAGGTGTGTGGGAGGTGGGATGAATTCGTTGGATTTAAAGAACAAGGAGAGAAGTAATAATAATAATAATAATAAAAACCTCAGCACTGACGATAAATCAAAAATAAATGATGGAAAATTGATTCGATATGATTTCGAAGCTTTTTTAAAACTGTATAATTTAAGACCAATTTATGAAAAAATTCGTTATATGGAGTTAGATATTTCGCTATATAGAGACTGTTTTTAATGTAATCATGTGAAAAGGGGACCGTTCCAACTAAAAATTCGTTATATAGGGAAATACGATGTATGGAGTTTCGTTACAGAGAGACTCGACTGTATTTTAAAAAAATGACCATCACATGGGAAATAGTTGAAATTTTCTCACCATTGTAAGATGCAAGCAGATAGTTCATAAAAAAATCCATAGGCGCTATTCTCGTATCCATACTGACATATCATAGGGGTGTACAGTTTATAGCAAGGACGCACAGAGTTTATAATAAGAAGGCATACTGTTTCTCAGGGAGGCACTGCACGTTTCGTTGTACATCTAGCTGAACCCACACTGTCCGATTGGGACAAGGCTGCAATCAATTCGTTGACAACTTTTCTGTGATTCCCACTTACGAATTTTTGGCAATAGAGTGTATTCACAGCATATCTGATGTCGAAAAGAAGTCCAGCGAATATATCTTAGGCGTTCATACATTAAAACAAAATGAAATTCTTTCTGAGATCTGTTCCTTCATCATAACACGCCCGCTTACGAATTTCTGGCAATTTTTGTTTCACAGCACAACTGATGTCGAAAATAAGTCCACCGAAAATCTTCTTAGGCGTTCACACATCAAAACAAAATGAAATTTTTCTCAGATATCCGCTCCTTCATCACAACACATCCTGCTTCCCCCTGTCAATCACTCTAAGTCCGAAAGATTTTCAGAGAGGGAGTTTTTTTTCTGTTTTCTTTTCTCCAACCCTTTTTTTTCTTATTTTTAATTGGTCCACGTATAAACATTCTCCATTGGTGCCAGGTAAATTCCCGCAAATCATTGGTTTGTGTTGTCCGAGGAGGAAGTACGCTGTTTGTATGTATCTCCCTTTTTTTTTTTTCCCTACTCAAATTTCTTCCCACGAATTCTTCGATGAGGGTCTGCCGCCCGCACATGGAGGTCATAAATTTGATTGTAAATCCTGTATTGTTGGCTCTTCGTGGATACGTCAAAAATGGCGCAGAGCTGATTTTATTGCAGTTCTCGTATTGTTCACTGTCTGCAATTTTATGGCGAGATGATCTCAACTCATCACATGTGATCTTTTTACAGATCTATTATTATTATTTTTTAATTATTATTATTACCCCAAACGTTGTAAATGAATAAAGCTTACAGATTTAATAAAATTGGCTTTTATCTTTTCCTAATAATTAAAAATATTATTATTATTATTACTACTTGTTTATAGTTACTGAATAAAAAAAATTCAAATTTTTATTTTAATTTTTATATATATATTTATACATATATTTTTTTAGGTTGTGCTATTCCATTATATATATATATATATATATATATATATTTAAGCGATGTCGTAACGTTATCTTCACGACAAAGGAACAATTGTAAAAACTGTAAATTTTATAATTTTATACTGAGTGAGTCGCTATAGTTTCATTATTGGCAAATTTACTTAAAGCCAGATATTTTTCTCTTTGATATTGTTCAAACCTTTTAATTTAATAACTTATTTGAGCACACATTGATATAGTATAGAAATTCCTTTAGTTGCTTTCTAATTAAAAAAAAAAAAAATAATAATAATAATAATAATAAAAGTAAAGACAGAAAAATGCAGCTTGCATCATTTTGTGTGTTTAACTTCATTCTATCATGTTCTAGAATCTCAACCAAGCCGTGCAGAAACTATTCCATCACAATCATCCATATCCCGTGCCAATTTTGGCACGCATGCCATAGGTTCACTATCCCTGTAATAAGTTATATACAGCACATGTAAAAACTATAAGGACAGCAAAAAATATTATTATTATTATTATTTTTTATAAATTTCAAAACAAATGAAACTTTTTTTCTTAAAATATATATCATCAAGCTGAAAAGCTAATAAAAAAGTTAACAAAATTCAATTGTGAATATTTTACTATTAAAATAAAGTAATTGTAAAAAAAAAAACACTATTTTTGCCTGTGTAAAAACTTAAAGGACGCCAAAATAAATTTAATATAGTAATCAAAGAAACAAATATTTAATGTATTATGCACTCACCTATGAGTTTAATGATTGCAAATATTCTATCATTCCTTGACATCATTAATTTTTGACGCATTTCGGGAACATTTTTGTACTATTCATCTTCAATTATAGATCTTAGTTCCAATTTTGAAGAAAAATGCCTTCCATTCTTATAAAATCACCTTATTAGATATCCCCATAAGTTATGGATAGAATTAAAATCAGGATTTATGAGTGGTCATTGCAAAGATTCAATATTTATCTTATAGAACTAAAGTTTTTTCTTCCAACTTGTGTGGAGAGGCGCTTTATCTCACTGTTATATCAGTTTTTTTTTCTCGCCAGACGTGTTGCAACAAATGAAAGATAGTCAGAAAAAGTTTGTGTATATGTCTTTGAATTAAATTTTCCTGAAAGGATATATATGTGACACCACATAGTTAAACAAAAAGCAGCCTCACGTTCAAATCCGCCATCTAGCTGATGTCTTAAAAATTTCTTTTTTTTTCTTCTCTTAAATCATCTCAGTATTATTTCCAGTCATCAGGACCAATTAAGTTTCATTTCTTTTCATTGGAGAAAATTATTTAAATTGATTTAAGAAAAGAAAAAGAGATTTTATTAAAACCGCAATTAGGTGGCAGATTCATTGCAACATGGGGCTGCTTTTCGTTCAACGACGTGGTGCCACTTGTATATCTTTCAGGATAATTTAATTCAAATACATGTATACAAACTCTTTTTGACCATCTTTCATTTGTTGCAATACTTCTGACAGGAAAAAAACAGATATGACAGCAAGATAATGCACTTATCCATATAAGTTGTGAGATAAAACTTTAGTTTTATAAGAAAAATATTGAAGTTTTGCAATGGCTGTTCAGAAATCCTGATTTTGATCCTCTCAATAACTTATGGGTAGATCTAGAGGACGCGTTTATATAAATGAAAGGCATTTTCATTAGCATCAGGACTCAGAATTACAATTGAAGATGAATTGTACAAAAAAAAAAAAAAAAAAAAACCCCGAACTGTGCTAAAAATTAATAATGTCGAGGAATAATAGATATTTGCCATCACTAAACTCATAGATGGGTGCATAATACATTAAATATTTGTTTCTTTGGTTACTATATTGAATTTATTTTGCTGTTCTTAAAGATTTTATACAGGCAAAAACAGTGTTTTTTTGTACATTTATTTTATTTTTATAATAAAATACTCACGGTCGAATTTTGTTAACTTTTTTATTAACTTTTCAGCTTGATGATATACATGTTATAAGGAAAAAAGTTTCTTTGTTTTGAAATTTATAAAAGAAATTGTTATTTTTTGCTGTCCTTATAGTTTTTACATGTGCTGTATATATAATTAAAAATAATGTTTTTCTTTAGTAAGTATATCATTTGATATTAATCTCAAGTTTAGCAAAATATCCAAAAGTGCTCTCAGAAACATTTCTAGTTGATTGATAAAATTTTCTAATAGTCACTGGCATATCACAGACATCTTGCACTTTTGGGACAAGAGATTTCTTCTTCTTTTTCATTATCGCTAGATGTTCCAGGATTTTTTTTTACTTCATTAGAATATTAATTTTTATTCAATTAATTTTTTAAAAATTCAGACATCATTATCAAAACTTGCAAAATCGCCCACATCTATTTCTGTCTGAATATCACATCCTGAAGCAATTTTTATATAAATTCAAGGCGAGTTTTAAACTCTTTTCAGCTTTACATATTTTTTAAGAATATAAAGAAAATGAAGATTTATTCATTTTCTTTAAATATAATATAAATTTCTGAGTAGTTTTTAGAAAATGCAGTAGTATTCTATCATCTAAAAAATTTATATCATTTTAAGACAGGACAAAACACAATAATTGTAGAATTGAGTTTTTATTTCAGAAAAAATATATATAAACATAACAAAATTAATTAATAAAACAATACTTTATTAAAATAAATAAATAAATATAGACAATATATATATATGTAAACAGTACACAAATTATATCACAGAAACGTAATTCCTTCTTAAATTATTCTAAACTTAATTTTCAAAATGAGACAGCTTATCTTCAAAGATTGATGAAGGCGAGGGAAAAGAAAATATGTGAATGATAATTGCTTTATAGATATCTGTATGTTTTCCCACCCCCTCTCTTAAATCAGTTTAATCTATTTAACCTGCTAAATCTGTACTGTGTAGAATAGTAGTTTAATGCAAGCCACAGCAATTCATGCTAATTTTCTTATTTTCTTTGCATAATCTTATAAAATACAAGAAGTTAATTTTTCTTCCCCTTAAGATCATCATCAGGGTCTGACAAATTCCGGGCACCAAGTCACAGTTGATGACTGAAAATTTCCTCTTGGCGACTAACTTTTTTTCCTAACAGTTTATTGTTTATAAATTTAAATGGACCATATTTAAAGGATTTGAATCCTGAAAAATCAATTGACATATGATATTTCAAATCAAAATCTCAAAGGCATTGTTAATTTAAGCATATTATTTCTTGTTGAAAATAAAATGTAGGATATTAAATTATCTACAGTTTTAATGTTTAATTTCATGGTTTGTTTCTACTTCATTTTTACATTGTAAAAGTAGTATTATCTTAAAATTTTTGTTCAGTTTGATTTTTTTTTTATTAAGTAATTAACTTATTCACTGCAAAATGACACATCCTGCTCAAAAAATAGCCGAATACGATTATGAATAGTCAGTGTTTCATTTTGCAGTGAATGTGTTAAGGGTGTTCTTAACTGCTCCGTTCAACAAGCGCAAAACGTTTTGACACATTTACAAATTCATTTTTTAACAGAAATATATAAAATTGAATGCTTGACTATGGAAGCGATTACGAATCGAACTTATTTTTCCATTTTATGATGATTAAATTATCTATCCAGTTCTAAGCTATTTTGATGACATAATCACCCGTTTTTCTCCTGCTTTTCGACCGGTTTTTCTGCTTTCGTCGGGAAATGTGCTCAAAAGTGTCAACTTTGAAGGCTTGTCATGAAAAATCTATTGTGTTTTTTAAAAAACAGAAGATTGAGTGCAATTAAACAGTTTCTGAATAAGAAACCCTGCTATTTTCATGCATTTCCGAACAAAAATTAATTAAAGCATGTGTCACAAAGTTACCCTTTTTTATTTAAGAACACCCTTAATGTCAGAGATACGATTCTTCAAGCTGGCTCATAAGAATTTTTCCTGGGGACTAAGAATTCTCAACTTCTGTTAGTCCGTGATCATCATTATAATAAAGAAATAAAAGAAACAAAGGCACAGCGAACCATTTTTGCAATTTACATATTTTTTCACTTAAAAAATATGCTTGAAAATATTTTTGAGTATTCCTTAAACAACATGCCTATGAATTTTTTCAGAAAATAGTTTCCAATACATTAAAAAAAAAAAAAAAAAAAAAAAAAAAAAAAAAATCTTGTTATATACCATGTAAATTCTATGAACTGTGAAACAGTGATAACAAATGTAGATTTTCCAGTTTTTTTTTTTTTTTTTTTTTTTTTGGGGGGGGGGGGGATGAAAAAAGTCTGGGCCAGGATTCGAACACCAAGAATGTATTAAGGGGTCAGGTACCTTTTGACCAAACAAAATGCGTGAAAAAGTGACCTCTGTTAGAATTGCAGTAACTCTGTATCTATTTGACTTTTGAATATAAAAATGAAAACACATATTAAGAAGGATTTATTTTATTAGTTAAAGCTGCTAAAAATAGTATATACATATAGAATGTTTTTTTAATTATTTTTAAAGATAATACAATTTTTACGAAAGAATAATTCTTGCATACCTTGCGCTCACGATTTTTCAAATTTGAAAAGCTAAAACAAACCAATATTTTTTTTCTGAGTAGAGATATAATGTGTTTTCAAAATGACCTACGATGAAAAAAATAAAACTTATAGATCCAGAGAAAAAAATTATTTTTTAAAGAAATTCGAAATATCGATTTTTTTTTTTACACAAAAGTAGTCGTGAATTCTAAAATTCTAATTTGAGGAACATAATAGTAGGTCATTTTGTGCCTGTATACGTTTAATACATTCAGCGAAAATTTTGTGAAATTCTATGCAACCATTTTTCAGAAATCGTGCACGCAATGATTAAAATCGCTGTTTTGAGAAAATTGACGTTAAAGTTTATATTACCCGTTAGTCGTATAGGAAAAGCGCAAAGTGTTTTAGCTATAACTCTTCTTCTAATGTGAATTTTTTAATGAAGTTTGTTTTTAAATGTTTCTAAAGAATCATATTTAATTATAAGCTATTTTCTAAAAAATCAATTTTTGGATTCTTTCAAGGGTACCTGACCCCTTAACTGAAGTCGGCAATGCTCTTCCAACTGAGCCATTCTGGACACAAACAATGGAGAACTATTTCACCCAATTAACCTCAACGATCACTTAATCTGGTCTGATACTCTGGATCAGCTCAAGTGCTATTGACCTTCGATTTATTCTAATACATCCCTGGTTCGAATCCTGGCCCAGACTTTTTTCACCCCCAAAAAACTGGAAAATTAACATCTGTTATAATTAATTTACCGATTGAATAATCGTGTTTAAAAATTAATCTAATGTGGAACAGTAGTTCACTATTAAATATTATTTGAAACACAATACAGCAGACTCGCTCAAATCTGCAACTCTAAAATCTGAAACTCTCTAAAATCCACAGATAATTTACATATGTAAGTAATGAAATTTTGAGGCCAAATGTAGGGACAAAATTTGACCTTTTTTTATTTTTATATCAATTTTATGTAGATTTATATCTAATTTTTGTTAATATTGCTGATTCACTGGTTATTGCAATTTTTTTGCCAAATGTATTTATGCATTAATAAAGCATTTTCTTATTAATTTTTAAAGATAACTAAATCTGAAATAAAACTTCTTTATTTTATTATTTTAATGTAAATTAGTAGTGCATTTTTATGAGGCAAGTTTCATTGAATAATTTAAGAAAGCTGCATTTCATATTAATAATGAATATTTAATTCTGCATTATTGATTATTTAATTGTACTTTGCTTTTAATGTTTTAATCATTTAAAAAATTATCAAAATCTTTATTTCTTTACTCAATTATTTTAAAATTTTATTATATTGTAAATATTCATTGTAATTTCGATTGCATAATAAATTATTGTTTAAAAAATGTTTACAAAGTAATGACCAGAAATTCACACAAGCTCTGATTCCAAGCTGTGCAGATTTGAGGGAGTCTACTGATAAATCTTTTTTCATTTATCCAAATCTTATTTTATTTTCATTTTATCTCCAAAATAACACAATAATGCATATTTGAAAGTATAGTTTTGAAACAAAATACATACAATAATAATAATAATAATGAAGTAGTAATAAGAGATTATGATACAGGAACGATTGCAAATACAGAAAAATTATTAAATAATAATAATAACAGTGCACATTACCAAATGAAATTTCAAAATACTTAAGAGTATGAATGAGCATAGAATTTTTCTGAATTATTTTTGGATCTGGGTGTAACATTGATTATGATATTGTCAATAACACATATATAAACAACAGGTTAATATTTATAAAATATTGATTCTAAATTTGTTTTATGTTGCACCTAAAATGAGAGCAAAATTTCAGAACCGGACAGAAATTATTTTAGTAATAACAGGCTGCAGATTAGTTTTTTATTTTTAAAAAGCAGTAACTACAATTCATAATATTTCTCACTGTGTTAAATAAACAGTTATTTTTCTTTGTTTACTTCATTTTATAGTTAAATAACTACTTTATAAAAATCTTGGTTGTTCTTTATACAGAACAAGCAATCATTAAATATTTTGAAAATTCTGCATTACAGGAGCAGAGTGGATTGTGTATCAACATACTCTATCAGCAGTGTTGAATTCAGGAGATGGCCCAGGGAGGGGGAGAATGTCTTTCCCCGGAGCTATGAAATGTCCCTCCCTGTAAATTTTGTGTTTTCAATGGTAAAAAAGTGCAATTTCCATCCTGAAACTCTATTGTGTCCCTCACGAAGCCACATAAGTCCCTCCCAGAGATAAGTGTCTGAATTCAACACTGTCTATTAGTAAGTGGTTCATTGTGTCCTATGTTAAAATTCAATACAGCCCATAAAAAAAATTGAAATAATACACATTGTTAAATTTATCATAATAGAGATTAAAAAAAATGCAGGACATGTTTTGAGCTAAAATAATACAGCTTGTCAACTGAAGCAGACATATGTCCATAAGGGCACAAGGTCAAAGTTGAACTGAAAGAAAGAGGGTAGCGATTGCCAGAGTCGTATAATATAGACGCACGCGCGCACGCCGTGCGCAGAAAATTTCATGAAGTTTGCAGAAAATTTTAAGAAAGAAACAATTTTTGTTTTTGTAACATTTCTTAGTACCAAAAAATAAAAATATTCCCTCAATTTTATGAACGAATTATTTACTGTTAATGCAAATGCTGTCAAAACCCTTCGAAAAAATCGCGAATTTCAACAAAGAATCGCGTAAAAAACGTGCATTTCTACGAAGACTCATGTAAAAAAATCAACATTTCGACAAAATACCGCATGAAAAACGTAAATTTCGTCCAAAGGCTGAGTAATAAATGCGAGTTTTGCCAAAGACCGTGCTAAAAACGTAAGTTCCATCCATGAATCGCGTAAAAAACGATTTTCGTGCATGAATCGCGTAAAGAGCGCGAATTTTTTCCAAGAATCGCTCAAAAAATGCGAATTACGTCCATGAATCGCATAAAAAACGTGAATTAGGTCCATACATGCTCAAAAAATGCGAATTACGTCCATGAATCGTGTAAAAAAAACACGAATTACGTTCATAAATCGCATAAAAAACGCAAATTACGTCCATGAATTGTGTAAAAAAACGCAAATTACGCCCACAAATCACTGAAAAAATGCGAATTTCGTCGGCACGATGCTCAAAAATCACAAATTACGTCCATGAATCGCATAAAAATAGCGAATTACGTCCTTAAATCGCATAAAAAATGCGTATTATGTTCATAAATTGCATAAAAAACGCAAATTGCATTCATGAATCGCATAAAAAACGCGAATTACATTCATATATCGCTTGAAAACGCAACTTACATTCATAAATTGCATGAAAAACGCAAATTACAACCATAAATCACGCAAAAAAAAAAAAAAAGAAAAAAAAATGCGAATTGCACCCGACATTAAATTTATTTGCAGAAAGTTTTTAACAGATTACGTGCGCAGAAAGTTTTTGGTTTTGTGACGCAGTCACATTATCTTGGACTCAGAAATATAAGTAATCAACTGTTTTCGAAATAAACATTCATACGATAAATTATATAAGGTTTCTAGGCACGTGAAGTCTTTAATCTAGTATCCAGATATCAGAATTAAGTATAAAGTTCATCTCACCCTTAAGAAAGAAAAAGCTACATCTTAATCACTCGATAAGAAAAATACGCGTAAATTCTAATTAACCATAATCACGCGCGCTTTTAATCTAGAAACAAATAGCAGAGTTCATTTGAGATGCGATTGATATACTCGGATATATATACAGATAGACACGAGAGCAAAATATAATGAATCGATGAATATAATATAACATTACTAAGTAAAGGAGAGAGTAGTGCGTGAGTGTTGTGCATCATTAAAAGGACCAAGATGCCTATTGAATCGGCCCCAAAGTCTACGGTCAACATACTCCTGGGTAAGTCCATACTGATATATCTCCATCTCTCTCTTTTATTGTAAATTGTAGATGTTTTATCTTATTAGTATACGTTTAATTAATAAACCAATTTAGTCCAAATTTCTCTACTTCTTTAATAACCACTATACACGGCCCCCCCAATTGGGGCGCTTTTACATTTGGTGCCTTTTATCAGGATTTTTTTTTCCTGTAATCAGAATTTTTAGCCGGGGTTATAATTATATATGTATATATGGTTTCCTACTTTGACCGGGAAGGTCTCATTCTCTCCAATAAAGAATATAGCATGTGCAATGTGCGGAAAGTAAAAGAAATGATTTCCCTTCTTGTGTAAACATATTTTTTTTTATCCTGCTGTTTTATATAATTAGTGGATTCTTTCAAAAATATAAACTTAATCACTGTTCCGAAATATTATATCCTATTAATTATATATGTATCCGTATATAACATAATTATTCCTTCTTTTTTCTGTCTTTTTCTCTTTTTTCCGTTTTGCTTATCATGATGGATTATTGGGCTACATACACATCCTTTCTCATTAATTTTATATGTATTGTCAAGTGTGATGCATAATTATACTTTTTTTTTCTTGTGTATATATGTGCAATTAAGTTTCTTGAATTATTATAATTAAACAATTATTATTATTATAAAGGGAATTTATAGATAAATATACAATGTCAGAAACACCGAATAAAATCGCTGGCTATCAGAATCTTGTTAATAATTTCGATGGGGATTTGTTTTCGAATGTAACATTCTTTATAAATAATATCGAATCTATCGGGACCCTGGCTCAGTGGGATGATGCTGAACTTATTGTAGTTTTTAAAAGCAAACTCCGCGGCCCCGCATTGCAATTTTTCATTGATGACCCAGAATTAAATCAGGAGAAAGTCTTTAAAAATGTTAAGGAAAAGTTCCTAAAATATTTCGATCAAAAGACCACTTTAAGTCAACGTCAGCAGTTGTTTTCAAATTGTAGGCAAGCGCCTGGAGAATCTGTCCGATCTTTCGCTACTAAGGTTGCAAATCTAACCGCAAAATACTTTGGCGCAGGTAATATTTCTAAACCAGACGTACTTCCCATAGTTGACCAGACAAAACTCGCGAAGTTTTTAGAAGGGTTGCAACCTTCCCTCAAAAATTTGGCTATTAATCGCAATCCTAAATCATTCGATGAAGCGGTCGAACAGGCTCAATTGGATGAAATTAATTCACAGTTTTCAGCGTCTGAGATCGTTCCAATTAATACATTTAATTCAACTCAACAGAGCAACATAGAAGACAAATTAAATAAAATAGTTGAGAACCAAAATAAAATGACGGAACGTCTAGTTCATTCGCTTTCAGAGCAAATGCAAAACTTACGTGTCCAATATACCCCCCGTGCTCCGCGAAATTTTACATTCGCACCCAGACATACGCAACCATCATCGTTGCACTGTGTTTTATGTAATCGCAATAACCACCTATCCCATCAATGCTATTCGCGAAATCGAAATTCACATTTCAATCAACCCAGGATTCGCAATCCGCAGCAGAATGCGAGATCAACAGACTACGTTGGTAATACACCTTATCAGTCCAGGTCATTTACCCCTCGCCAGCCACAAACTACCCAATATAATAGAAACAAGCCTTTAAACTCCAATCGGGGTCGATAACATCAAAAGGGCCCCTATCACCTCAGGTTAAAACAAACACATCTTGTTTATCAGGAACAGCGGAATATACTATAGGCAAATACAGTCCCTTGCCTATCATTGAAATTAGAATTGGAAATAAAATTTTTAATGGGTTATTAGATTCTGGAGCAAGTGCCTCTTTGTGTAGTTTTTCCGCTTTTAAGCAAATAACTCCATATCTCATACAAAATAATAATACAAATCCCTCCATTAAAATTTCAACTCTGACTGGCAATGAAATAAAACTACATTCTACTGCAAACATGCCCTTAACTATCGGAAATAAACGTTTAAATTTTAATTTTTTAATCACACATTCAAATTTCAGTCCCGAATATGACTTTATTTTGGGATTCGATTTCATGTCTTTATTTAAATGTCACATCAATTTTGATAATAAGACGGTTTCATTTCGGGGTGATCAGATTCCTATATGTAAATTTGGACAGCAGAAAATTAATGTCATACATGTAAAATCTTATGCAAAATTAATTCGCAAACTTAAAATTCCTCCACTGCAATCCGCAGTTGTTCAAATTAAATCTAGCCAAAAATTGCCTATTGGTACGCCTGTATTATTAGACCCCCTACCTTCTCGTCACGACTTAGAATTACATCACTCTGTTTCTACTATCACTAAAGAAGGAACAATTCCGCTCATTATTAATAATTTATCGCATAATTCTACCCTTCATTTGAATAAAAATACCAAGATAGCGCATATTGATTCACATATCGATATTGCTTCAAGTACCTCTATAGCAGACAAACGGAGGCGAGATTTAAAAATTTCCGACTTTAATTTATCTAATATTCCAATTGAAGCAAAATCAAAATTAGAGGCGCTCATTTTTGAATATGCCGACATTTTCAGTACTTCCTTAAAAACTATTGGAAAATGCACTTTGGAAGCCCCCCCTATTGAACTAACTGATACTTCACCTATTCAATGCCGATCATTTCCTGTACCAGTTGCGTTACGCGATACTCTTCGAAATGAGATAAAAGAGTTATCGGAGGCCGGCATTATAGAAAAATCTAACAGCCGCTATTCTTTTCCTCTTATTTTAGTAAAAAAAAAAACTGAAGGTAAATTTAGACTTGTAATTGACTTTCGCAAATTAAATGAAGTAACAATTTCTTCAAATTATAAATTACCACTTATTTCTGATATTCTAAATTCTTTAAGAGGTGCTAACTATTATAGTACTTTGGATGCAAATTCCTCCTTTCACCAAATAAAATTACGCGACGAAGACAAACAGTTAACCGCGTTTTCAAGTCCTTACGGAAATTTTCATTATAAATTCCTCTGTTTTGGATTAAAAAACTCAGCACAGGTCTTTCAAGAAACAGCAGATACAGTACTAAATGGTCTTCAACCAGAAAATATTGCTACATATATCGATGATATTATTGTTCCTGCAAACACCATTGATGATTCAATAAGAAAATTAAGATTAGTTTTTGACCGTTTTCGGCAATACGGTTTAACTTTAAATCCCTCGAAATGTCAATTTCTCCAACCTAGCATAAAATATTTAGGACATGTTGTTGACAAAAATGGACTGAAACCCTTACCTGAGACTCTCACATCAATCAATCATTTCCCAGTACCTACCACGGTACGCAAATTAAAACGGTTCTTAGGTTTGGCAAATTATTATAGATCGTTTGTAGAAAATTTTTCTGATATTGTTATTCCACTAACAAATTTAACGAAAAAATATTCTAAGTTTCGGTGGACGGACGAAGCTCAAACTGCCTTTGACACAATTAAACAAAAATTACTATCTGACGTCATGTTGAAACATCCGAATTTTAATGATGTCTTTTATCTAAATACGGACGCTTCTTTAGAGGCTGTGGGTGCAGCCTTATTACAGAAAGATGAGAATGGAATTTTGAGACCCATTAACTATTTTTCTTGTAAGTTGAAACCACATGAGAAGAAATGGCCCGCTATTGAGCTCGAGGCATATGCTATTTTATTGGCGATTCGACATTTTAAAGTTTACTTATATGGTCGAAAATTTATTTTACTTTCTGATTGTAAATCACTTAAATATTTAAAAACTCTTGATTCACCTGCTAATAGATTATCCCGTTGGTTACTTGAATTGTCGAATTATGATTATCAATTCGAACACATTAAAGGTTCGACTAATTATTTAGGCGATTTGTTATCCAGAGATGTATGTCACTCCGTCAACGTTGTTAAGGCAGATATTCCAGATCTCGAAAAAATACGATTCGAGCAACGTGCAGATCCATCTTTGAAACTTATCATCGATTATTTGGAAAATAATTCGCAAACATGTCCAGAGAGAACGGATGACTATTTCCTCGAAAAGGGTATTCTTAAACATTTGTCTCATAGGAATAGTCATGCGGCCCGGAATGATTATTTTGAACAAATCGTAATTCCAAAAAAATTAATTCCTTATGTCTTGGAAGGTTCAGAAACAGTGCATTTTGGTTTTTTCAAGAATTATCGAACTATTAAGGAAAAATTCTATTGGAAAAATATGTATCGCGACATTAAAAACTTTTCCTATTCTTGCACTAAGTGTATTGAAAAAAAAGGCTTTAATATTACCAAATCTCCCTTGATGAAATTCGATACACCAACCCAACCTATGGAGCGGTTAAGCCTCGATATCCTGGGACCCTTAAGTATGTCTGAATCCGGGAATAAATATGTACTTACAGTGATAGATCACTTCACAAAGTATTCTGTATTTTTTGCCCTCTCTGACATTACAGCAGATACAATTTCGGCAAAATTACTGCAGGTTATAACTGTTTTTGGAGTACCTCAAGCGATTTTGACGGACCTTGGAAGAAATTTTCAAAGTCAATTATTTTCTAGCCTAGCCAAAAAACTTAATATTCGCAAACTTCGAACTTCCCCGTATCACGCCCAAACGAACTCAGCAGCAGAACGCCTCAACTCCAGCATTAAAAACAGCTTAACATGCCTTTCAGAAACAATTACCGATTGGGACACTTATTTAGATTATTATAATTTTATTTATAATAATTCTTATCATGACACTACACATGAGAAGCCATCCTTCCTCATGTTTAATAGAGACTTAAATTTACCATTTCATTTATTTGAAAAACCACCACGTCATCATCACTTCCCATGTGAAAATTATGTCGAAGAGAACCTTTCCAAATTACACTATGTATATCGTAATGTATATAAAAATTTGGAACAAGCTTCTGAGAAACAATCTCAGTTTCGCGAAAAGATTGCAACGTCTAAAGTATTTCATATAGGTCAAAAGATTTATCTATATACCCCTGCTACTACACAATTAACGGGAAGAGCTTTTTCAAAACATTTTAGTGGACCATATCGTGTAATCGAGAAGCATTCTAACCTAAATTATACGATAATTCACGTAAATAAGCCTTTCGCCAAACCAGTCAAAGTTCACGTTGACAGAATGTTTTCATATGTCGAAAGACGGCCTGATCTGCAAATTCCCACGACTCCAGGTAGCACTGAACATAAATCATCATTTCCATCCTCCCAAAATGATAATCTCGCACCGCCTCAACCTAAGAATGACTTTTCTCTTTATGATAGTGATACGGAAATTGATGAGTATATTCCACCTTTTATCGCATCCTCTAATGCAAATAGAAACCAAGATGGGCCCGAAACCAGTCAAACCTCCACAGATCCCTTACCGGAAGTTCCCCTTGACACACCGGCAGATAATACGCCTCCCCTGTCTGATCAGCAATCAGTTACTCCTTTAAGGTTACGTAAAGTTGACGATGGGACTTGGAATTGCGAAAGAGCTCGCGGGCGAAATCGTGCTTCTAGTTCGGAGATAAACACTAACTCTTTTTCTGACAGACTGATAAATTGGGCGATTGGTTCAGGCACGGGCACACAAGAAAATAAAAACATAATTGATAAAATTTCCGATGTCCTAGCGGACAAACTAGATACAGTGGGTAATATTCAGAAAAAGTGGATAAAACCTCAAAAGACTAGATATTTTTATCGACGGAATTAAATATCACAGTTATGAAAGAAATTTTCTTTATTCGTTTTTTTTTCTGCCTCTTTTTCGTTCCAACAGCCCAATATTTCATTTATTTAACTATACTCTCTAATAGATTATTAGTTCAACAATATTCTCGAATATTCTCAACAACAAATAGTACTGATTTTAATAATATACAGCCGTTCTTACTTGGTTCTCTATTAAATATTATCATTTACTAAATCCTTATATTTTAGTGTACTATAGTTTTAGTTTTCCGGTATCCTTTGTCAGATGCGCGCGACCTGCCATTGGATTACTAATTGTTTTTTTTTTTTACATTTGGAATTATATTTTGTGCTGGCGTAAAATCAATTCCTTATGTGATTATTCAGTTAGGTAAGGAAGACTAAATATTCTTATAATTTAACATATCCAAAATATATAATAATAATAATAATAAAGCATTCAACAGTGTTCCGGTAAATTATCCTGAAAAAAAAAAAAAAAAAAAAAAAAAAAAAAAAGTTTGATGTCATTCAATTAACATAATTATAAATTCATATGTATATAGATTATTTACCCCCCCCCCCCACAATTTTTTTTTCAGTTTCCTTGTGTTATTTTTTTTTTTCTCTTTTTCATCTTCTTAGTTAAACAGTTACGGTTTGTTATCGCCAACTATCATGCAGAGGCAGTGTAAACAAATTTATCGAAGATAACTTTCGTTTTTCTCCTTTATTTTCGTCTTCTTGCTACTCCGAAGCGATATGTTCAGATTATCAACTATTGACAATTCTTTCATGTATAAATTAATAAACAGATTAACTTTGTTTAAACATTTTTTTTTACAATATTTTTTTTATCTTCTCTCTTTTCCCCCCAATAAAATGAACTTGTGATTTTTATTAGAATTTTCAGCCTTTAAGTTTTGCATTTTTTATTTTTTTTCCTTTCATTTTCCCTTGCGTAATATGGGAAATCATTTCTTGCTTATCTCATTCAGATAATCTTTGTGCTAAAATTTTCTTTCAAGTAAGAGATAAATTTTATAACACAATATACTAACCTTAATTATAAACCGATAATTAAAATAATAATAATAATAGTAATAATAATAATAATTTTTCGAGAGATAAGGCTAATTAACACTATCATCAGTAGCATTATTAATAATGATAATAATAAATATTTTCTCACTTTGTTCAAAAAAAAAAAAAAAAAAAAAAAATCAATTAATAGTTTATGGAATTTAATCTTAATACATGTTTAAGTTTTATTTTGCTAGGATAGATAAAATAAATAAATAAATAACATATTTAAATGTGAGATGGAGTATTATCATATTCTTCCCAGGAGGATTCCTCTTCATTTTTATGATGGTCCCTCAGGTTCTAGCCATCCAGATTTGCCACAGAAATGCAACATCAGCTAGTTATGACTGCGGAAACATTACGGCTAACACCTTGGAACTTTTGGACCTACCAGTGGATTCCTGCCAGGCCATTAACTGTGAATTTTGCATCACAGGAACGAGGACATACATCCTACATCAAAATTCTCTCCTACACCCAGCTGCCTTCTTTGAGAAACCCACCAATGCCGACGGTATTCTGGACACTTTCCTATGTTCAACAGCCGATACCAGAGGTGACATGATTCCTCTCCCATGCGAGTGTTCAACGAACTGTTCAGGTACAGCAGATTTTTGTTCAAATTTTCCCTGTGTCGATGAAGCCCCATGCCGATGTAAGGTTCGGAAAGTACTATACGAGATGTCTCATCTCTCTTCTACCGGTATCATCGTCAATCCTACCTTGATATCTTTACAGGTGTGTCTCTTCAAAATACCCAAGAAAACCCGGCGATCACGTCAACTTCAGGAATATGAAGGGGCTACATTTTCTAATCATAATTTATCCATTTCGTTTCAAGATCCAATCGTTACACTTCCAGAACCAGGAAAACTCATAGCACGAGTGTCTGGAAATGAACTAATTTTATCTATCCAGTCAGAATTACAGGTTGTTTTGCCACCTGAGTTCGTAGCATTTAGAGACACCCTTACATTAATTTTTATTTCAAATTCAGGGAAGGCAGTCCATGGCGACATTTCCCTTGAAGGAAAGACTGTTTGTCGATTATCAAGCTGCATCCTTTGCAGAGACTTTTTGTTTTATATCAAATGCTGGCCTGCATATATTACTTATTTGTTTTATGGTACTGTTACAATTTTCGTGCTAAGTATATTGTGCCTTCTAAAATGGGCCTGCAAAGGAATTTTGATCTCCCTACGGTCAGTGATCCTCTTAATTCTTACTACCCTAGCATTTATTAAATCTTTACTTCGATTTTTTCTTCTAGTCGGAGCTTTGCTAGGTACGACAATAAGAAATTATATTCTCTCATTTCACCAATTTTTGGAAAATCGCAACCCCCAGCGTCGACCAGCTATGATGCATTCTATACTTTTATTTTTAAGCCTTCTAGCTTTAACTCAGGCTGACTGTTCAACTCATGCACTTTTGAGCTCAGACATAAAAAATTGCCAAAAACAAACTGACCATCAAACTTGTCAATTATTCACAACGGCAGAGATAACGTTAAAAGGATTAGGTTACGAATCATGCATTTGGTTCCAAGATAAAAATGATAATGATATTTTTCACATGAAACTGAAACTTGTGTCAGCCCAATGTTCGTTTTCTTCGAAGAGAAAATATTTCACATTTCCTGTGAAGCATTATACCATTTCGCAACTCGCGTGCCCTCAAAATTATTATTGCGCCTGGGGCGAACATTGTAAAAATGATAAACATTTTGAGGCACTCACGGAAGAAAGTTTAGAATATCCAGGCTTCACGAGCTGCCAGCCGTCTAGCGTGGGTAGTGGATGCACAATTATTTCCCGTATGGGATGTTTATTTTATAGGGTATACTTTATTCCAGACTTGCTGCATTCCTATGAAGTACGACAATTATCAGGTCACCAATGCACATATACCATTTCAGTGGAACGTTCTCTTAACAATACTGTTGAGACTATGACATTTCATTCTTCTACAATAACAGCTGACGGTATTAACATAGACATCCTAGGAGCATATAATCAAGCTCCTATACATATTTCGGATTCGCTCTTATTACGAGTGGGAGATGCTTCTGAAGCTTACCTAGTCCCATCAAGTCCTTCTAATCGTCCTATAGCTGGATTAGTGGGCCAGGTTCAAGCAAACACTAGTTATACTACAAACTTTTTATTTGACCGAAATATGGTACAATGTACTTTTTTCGAAACTACTCTTCGATGTATGCAAACGCCAGATGCGTTGGAAGCACTTTATGCCACAAATGAGCGGGCACTGCCTCTTACACATGATTTACATCTTCTTTCTATGGAAAAAGGGACTTTAAAATCCCAACTCCTATCTTCAGCTCCGGTTCGCCTGCAACTTCATTTTCAGGACTATAAAATAACAGTACAGAGCATTGATATCTGCCCACGTCTAACTGATGCTGTTTTTAAAACGAAAGGATGCTATGCTTGTCAGATTCTTTCCGAAATGACTTTTTTCGCTTTTTCATCATGTCATGCAGGGACTATTTCTCTAGAATTTCAAAAAATTTCAATTTATACACGTAGTATTAATTTAGGAACTGAGCCACAGGAATATTCTATAAAATTTTTAGCTGATGAGAAATGCTACGATGAAAAGATTTGTTTGGTTTCGAGAAATATGAGACAGTGCCAAAAAATTTCCTTTTGTCTCTCTGAACCCAGCCTGCACTTAATTCAGTTAAATACTTCATACACTAAATCATTTTCTAAAAGTGATTCCTCGGGCTCAGGCTTCTTTAGTTTTTTCTCCCTCCCCACTTTCAATAATGTTTTTATGTCATTAAAAATGTTGGGAGCGATTTTGTTGATTGTCTGTCTCACCATCACGATTTTTTCTACTTGTGTCACCTGTTGTAGAAGATAAGTTCTACGAATGTACTTATATATATTATTACTGTTTTTATTATAACTGTTTTTTGTTTTCCTCATAACAAACTCTTAAATGTCTTACCCTTAAAACCACTACTGCTAGTTTCACTAGTTATCATTTTTTTCCCTAACTATTCAACATGATTTATTCGTTATTCACTGTTTAAATTTTTTTTTCCTTTTTTATATTTTTATTTGTAAAATATATAATCAAAAAAAAAAAAAAAAAAAAAAAAAAAAATCCTTTTTTTTCACTTTTTATTTAGAATTTCAATTTTTTTTTCCCTAGTAGTTATACTCTACAAATTGGATATTTACGAGTTTGTATGTTCTTGCATTTATAGATTACTAATGGATGTATAACTTATATATATTTTTCTTTTTTTTTACCCATTAAGTAGTTCTGCGAAACTACTCTTGTACTGTTATATGTATTCCTTTCAGAGAGATGGAGATTTCGGTAGAGAACCCTAAGCCTTAAATTATTTTTTTTATTGTTTTTTTTTCGCGTGTGAATAGAGATGTGACGCAGTCACATTATCTTGGACTCAGAAATATAAGTAATCAACTGTTTTCGAAATAAACATTCATACGATAAATTATATAAGGTTTCTAGGCACGTGAAGTCTTTAATCTAGTATCCAGATATCAGAATTAAGTATAAAGTTCATCTCACCCTTAAGAAAGAAAAAGCTACATCTTAATCACTCGATAAGAAAAATACGCGTAAATTCTAATTAACCATAATCACGCGCGCTTTTAATCTAGAAACAAATAGCAGAGTTCATTTGAGATGCGATTGATATACTCGGATATATATACAGATAGACACGAGAGCAAAATATAATGAATCGATGAATATAATATAACATTACTAAGTAAAGGAGAGAGTAGTGCGTGAGTGTTGTGCATCATTAAAAGGACCAAGATGCCTATTGAATCGGCCCCAAAGTCTACGGTCAACATACTCCTGGGTAAGTCCATACTGATATATCTCCATCTCTCTCTTTTATTGTAAATTGTAGATGTTTTATCTTATTAGTATACGTTTAATTAATAAACCAATTTAGTCCAAATTTCTCTACTTCTTTAATAACCACTATACACGGCCCCCCCAATTGGGGCGCTTTTACAGTTTTATACAAGTCTGGCGACAGCAAAGAGTGTGCCAGGCAGTGCCAGGTGGTGGTAGTTGAATGAGCAAGTGATGCCAAAATAACAGATGAAAAAAAGTGGAAATAAAATTAAACGGAAAAAATAAGTGGAAAATAATAATAATAAAGAAAATAATAAATAAATAATAATAATAATAAATAAAATAAAAATCAAAATTTGTTAATTTTTTTTTCTTTTTAAATTTATTTAATGAAAATATACAAGAGATGAGAGAAAGGAATTAAAAAAGTAATTTCCTTTTTTTGTTATTTTATGGTGAATTTAACAAAGTGTATTATTTCAATTATTATTTATCACCAGTTTATTCAGTGTTTTTTCGCCATAAAAATATTATTTAAAGTTTTCTTCCAAATATATTAACTCTAAAATTAAATAAAAACATATATTTTATTTTTGTATTAAGGATTTTTCTTTGAAACATCAATTACTGTCTGAAATTGTTATATATTTTAAATTAATGGAGTAAAAGATTTTTTTTTTTGTAACAAACCTCGGTTGTTCTGCGACCTATAGGTTGGGAGTTGCTGCTATATAAATCAGCCTAGAAGAGAAGCTTTAAAAAAAATAAAAATAAATTAAGTAGTTGGGGTTGGTCCCCTGTGCCCTGCATATTAACAGAACAGTTATATTCTTTTATCAATAACTTTTGTATTAAAAAGTAATAAAGACAATCCTTGGTTATGGAGGCACTTGTGGAAAAATGTTGCATAGAAACTTTCAATAGCAAAAAGTACCTAAAAAAGATAAAATAACTTTAGTATATCAAACACGAATTCATAAGAGATTCTAACTTATCAGGCATGAAATCGAAAAGAAAAAATAAATAAAATAAAAAACATTTTCATAGGCGTAGCCAGCCTCTTGAACGGGGGGGTGCCCAAATTTTTTAACCTGAACATGTTGGGTACAAACAATATCTTATGTAATAAAACCTAATAAAACGAAACCCCATAAAACCTATCAAATTTCCGTTTTAGACAGGGTTTTTGCGGAAGGTATAATTGTGTAGAACTTTTTTTAAAAAAGACCCAAACGCAATTTTTCATTGCGTGAAGAAGGATGAGAAATTGCTTAAAACTAAATCTAATGGACAGGGGTGTACGAAAACTGCTCCCAGGGCAAAGTTACAATTTGGCGCCCCCTCCACCCAACTTTTTCTTGTAACAGCCAACATTGACATTGGTAGTATAAATTTGGCGCCCCCTAAAATTCCCCGCCGGGGCAGTTGCTCCCTACGCTCCCCCTTTCGCACGACGCTGCTAATGGATAAGAAAAAGATATATAAACATAAATAAAACATGATAGATATAAAATAAAGATATCCGTAAATATAAATCTGTAATTATCACAAGTTTTCATTTCAAACAGCAATAAAATACTAAAATAAATAAGCACGACTTTAGTTCCCCCGTCATTTTGATCAAAGTAGCATTGAAATAACTTGTAGTACGCAATTTAAAGTGAAAAATAGTTTTTATATTTTCTACTTATGAATAAATAAAATTTTCCCGTTAAGAAAAAATGAGCCCGTACGAATGTCAAAATATGATCCCAAAAAACGAAATTTAGCAAACCAACGAATAACCAACCAACGAACAACTCCATATTAATTTGAATTTTGCGTAGCATCATTTCTTACTTTCAGACGAAGCACATATTTGTACTAGAGATGAGTTCGGGCTCGATTTTTGAAATCCGCGCCCGAAAGATTTTTAGTACATTGGAGCCCGAGCCCATCCGACCCCGATACAAAAAGTAAACAAAAATAAATAAATACAAAATTTAATGATATTTTAAAATTGTTTCAAATGTGATATCCCATTTTTAAAAATGTCTTATAAAATTTACTGTTAAAAGAAAATTTAAATTCAAGCTTATAAAAAGAGCAATTTGCTATCAAATAAAAATATCCTTCATACCTAAAATGATTTCCATATTTCTTGTCCTTTAAGAAGAAAATTTGATGGACATATTAAAGAAGAGTAATGAATAAATGGATAGAGTTTATAGAAATTACTATTTGTATGCTGAAGAATCAAAAAAACGTTTTCAATTTCTTATAAAAAGTGTACATCTTCAGGGGTGTACTCGTAAAAAAACCATAGGTTACACGATCGACGCAGAGGGTATATGCTCAAGGCACAGAGTATATTCTAGAGAGTACATCCTATGGGTTTCATGAGAAATAGAGAGTTATACGGTGTTCCTTAAAAGAATCCAGAAGGTATACGGCGTATACCCCAGGTATAACCTTCACTACATCCCCTGTACATTTATCTATAATCAATTCATTTCTCTTAACAATTCCCCATGACTGACGGGAACCTTAAAATCAACGTAAATTAAAACATTGATACAGTTACCTTAAAGTTCCGTTGTTTTTATGGAAAAAGAAGAAACATTAATCGAATGTTTTCTATCGGAATAACATGTAAAATATGTTTACTTACTAAGGGAAATCCTCAGCATAAGCAAAATTCATGATGACAAACAGAAAAAAAAATCACAATGATGTTGTCAAATGAAAAACGATTATGATTCTTGCACAATCAAATAATTTACAAACCTCAAGCATCTAGTCTGCATCAAAAACGAAGAAATCATTCTCTAACAAAATAAATAAATAAACGATCGAATTAAAAAATATCCTCTGCCTTAAACGAAAATCCAACCAGAAGCTAATTTATTATTTATGATTACTTTGATAGGCGCCTTATCAATTAATCGTCGACGGAAATGCAATAGACATAAATCTCCATACATCACAAATTTTCTTTTGAAGCAACAATCAACTATTGAAACATAAAAAAATATTTTTATTTTTCTTTCGTTTTGATCAAAATAACACTGAAATGACTTGAAAAAGAATAAATAATTTTAAAAGGAAAATAGTAGTTCTTTCAATCTCTTCTACACTTAAATGTTTTTTAATTCTCAGAAAGAATGAGCCCGAGCCCCCCCCCGGGCCCGAACTCTAAAATGAAAATAGAGCCCGTGCCCGCTTTGGGCTCGGGATTTCGTGCTGGGGCTGAGCCTGCCTCATCTCTAATTTGTACAACCATTCATCCCCTCCGTTCTCCAGGCTAATCACATGGGGGAATTATCGTTCAAGGGCGGATTTGGAGAGTCCTCAGGGGGGGGGGGGGCGATTTTAGAAATTTGGAGACTCGACTTTAATGCGTGGGCCGGGGCTAATTTCTTACTGCGGGTCATGTTGCTTTTATTTTTTACTGCGAATCGGGTCTGGGTCCGGTTGACTTCTAGTTTTTGCTGTGGGTCGGGTTTGGGTCCGGTTGACTTCTTTTCTTTTGCTGCTGGTCAGGTTAACTAATGTTTATGTTGTGGATCACATTAGCAGGATTAGCAGGTGTTTTTATTCAGAAACTATGGCGTAATCTATTGTTTGATAAGCAGTTTAAGAAAATACTGTGAAAATTATAGTTTTGAATAGAATTTCTGGAAGCGACAGCATGAGAAGGTAGAAAAATCCGCAATCATTTGAAGTACGAAGAGAAAACTGCGCTCGGGGTAAAGCAAAATGTGGCTCCCCCCCCCCCCCTCCGACCAAACTTTTTCTTGTAACAGGCCAAAAATTAGGCTGGTAGCATAAATTTGGCGCCCCCTAAATTTCCAAACACCGAACCGACCGCATCCTTCGCCCCCCCCCCCCCATTTCGCACGGCACTCCATATTGTCTGTCCTACACATCTTGAGAACAATTAAGTCTAGTTCCAGCCCGGCACGTCTATATGTAGAAAAACAATGCAAGCCTGATCTCGGGTCGGTACGAGCCTGCTAATAAGAAATAATAATAAACCCGGATTACACACAATATAATTCTCCGATCTGATCTCTACACTGTAAAAGTTAGATTTCTGTATTGATGTTGCCAAACTAGTTTCGACTGATGACGCACATTTATACTTATTCTCATTAAACCCATATAATTGAAAATAGCTCATATTTTAACATTCCTGCTTAAATCTTTACAAAAGGCCAGTGAGCCCGCAATTTTTTTTCATGGGCTCGGCCCATATGGGCCTTCAATTTTTTTGCCGGCTCGTCTCGTTTATTTTGTTTATTGGCCCGGCCTGTTGGAAAAATTATTCTAATTTTGCTGGCCCGTTAGAAAATTCGGAACCATTTCGCCGACTTGGACAGGCCCGGGCTCGGGCACATGCATACGTCTAGGCTGGGTCGGACACGGACCGAAATTTAACTTTCATTCCGAGCCGAACCCCGACCAAGGAAATTTTGGTCAGTGCGGACTAGAGATAAATTTGGGCTATTATTCCACAGCCCGGTCGCATTTAACCTTCCTTTACTTGATTAGAGACCATAGGGATGTTTCCAGCCTCCTGATTGGCTGGTTTCGTTTATCAATTTGCTTTAGAGCCATTATCAAAACGCTAACTTAAAACAATCATAAAAATAAAATAAATTGAAAAGTTACTAAGTGATGTATATAGAATGTTGTAAAGTTAAAAACTAAACAAACTTCAACAAATGTCGATTATTAATATTTAAATTTAAAGCTTGTTTTGTTTTTAACTTAACAGTATTATGTATTCACCATTTAATAACTTTGTGATTTATTTTATTATCACAATAAAATTTTCAGTAATACATTTCATCATGAAATTGTCCAGCTTGTTTAATATATGTATACATATATATATATACTAGCTGACCCGCCCGGCGTTGCCCGGGTCCGTATTAACAATATTAAACGAACTTGAAATTTGTATGATTTTATCAATAACTGGAAGCATGCAGAAATGCATTGTCTGAAATACGTTGCAGCTGACTTTGTGAAAAATCGGTTTTAAAAACAACAACTAATATTAAGCTCTAAAAATACTTAAAATGAGCAATGAGAAACACGGGAGGGAACATGTATCCAACGATTGCGTTAGTTTCGTGTTAAAGTGTTGATATTTACCCGTAAAAATCACTGTTAAATCACGTAACTAATTATTTTTTTCACATAGAAATCCCAAGTGAAATATTTTGAATTTCAAACTAATTATATCATTCTTAAATCCGACTATACCTTGAATGAATCGATACGCGATGATAAAAGATTGGTATATAGTATTATAATTTCAGAGCCATTTAACAAAATTGTATATTTTTAATCAAAGCATGCGTAATGTTGACTCTGTGGACAAATTCCTAACCGTAAACTTTTGTACCATAACCATAATCTGTCTGTAACCTAACTGCGACTTAACATTACCCTACCGTAACTTAAATATAACATAAATGTAACCTAGCCGTCACTTTGAAATATCAATATAGAAGCATCATTTAAGATTTTGCTTGAAAAGTTAGCATTCTTTCGTTAATGTCTTAAAATCGTCTGCACTCTGAAATCTAGATTTTAGACTAATATTTGTAATTTAAGTTTTCGCGCATGATTTTAAAAGAATGTTTTCATAAATATATTTTATATATTGATATAGAGTTATTAATATGTTGTTATATTAAAACCATATTTTCATCTACGTTATAAAGTATTAAAAAGTTCTGAAAAAAAAAGAAACCTTTTAGTAATACAATTTTTAGTTCAAATCAAATGTTTTCAATATTTTATTTTATTTTATTTTGACATTTAATTATTTCGAATTTATCAATTTCAATTATTTTAAAAGCAAACATTTTTTTAAAAATAAATAATATAATAGAAAAAAGACCATTTTAAAAAATTACTATTTCTTCATAAAATACGCTTCGGCTGTAATTCATTTCTTTCAATTCGTCTTATTAATACAAAATCACTTCCACATGCTTTTGTTTGGGACATTAAAATTTGAGCGATAAATGATTTAATATTGCAACCCTTTTTTCGGTTCACTTCACCACCACCTATCTTTTTCCTCCATGGTTTACAACCGCTGTGATAAAAAATCATCATTTAAACTGACAGTTTGCCAGTCTATGAATTTTAAAGGTCTATTCCCAGCTTTTTTAATTATTTATGCGAAAATTTTATGCAACCAACCAACCATAACTGAATGAAGAGAAAAAAAGAAGAAAAAAGGCGATTTTTTATGAGAGTGATCTTTGGAATTTAATTAATTACTCAGTTAATAAATAGAATTTCGAAATTCTGAAGCTCAGGTGCATCAGGACAGATATTGGGCTACTCTCATAAAAATTTTGAGCTTCGTACGTCCCATAGATTTTGCTAGCCATCGCAGACACACACACACACACACACACACACACACACACACACGCAGACAGAGCGATTTGTTATTTTATTAGTATAGATATATATTTAAAAAAATGAATATCTTTTATGTTTAACATAACATATTAGAAATTAAAAAACTTTTTATGTGTATGAATATATATATTTCTTAAAATATAAGCACATTTAAGACATTTTCGAAGCTGATAACTAAATTCAAATGTAATGTAATCCCCAAAAGAAAAAAAAATTGCAAAAGACAAAATTTAACTAAAAAAAAAAATCAAGCTGAAGTTTCATATAAGAAAACCAGATGGCGCCACTACATATTTTTTCTAATGTGTTCCATTTAATTTGTAATTTCTAATGTAATAACAAAATGCGAAATTCGGAATTAATTAGTCATTTGTTAACAACAACAACTGAGTTAGATTTAAATATTTCATGTTAAGTGCTGATTTACTTATATATAAAAATGAAAATATACATTTAATGGTATTTTATATTGGCGTCATAGAATTTCCAAATACCTTAAACAACAGAAAAGACGAAAGAGAAGCTGGCCAATCAGGAAGCCGAAAAACTCACTGTGGTCTCTAATCAAGTAAAGGAAGGTAAAATGCAGCCCGGTCCCACCTGAGGCAGAAACATTTTGCGGCATCAAGAGCAAAACCCGATAATGAAATTATACAGTAGAAAAAATTGCATAATACTTATAAAAAATGTTCCGAAAGTAATTATAACTTTAAAGCTATTTTTTATATTAAAAAAAGGCTGTTAAACGAAAAATTAAATTTAACATTATCAAAAGAACAGTTTGATGTAAAATAAAAATATACTTTACGCATAAAAGGATTCTCATATGTTGTCTCTGTTTTAGTAAAAATATATTATAGACAATGGACATGTTAATGAAGTGTGTTTCATGAATAAATGCATGGAACCTGTAGTAAATACTGTCAATTATCTTTCAAATCGAGCAACATTTTAAAATTTTCTGCAAAAAATGCACATTTTTAACTATAACCATTTCATTCTTCATAACAAGCCTTCGTTATAGCATGACCCAAAAATAACCTCAAATTAAAAACTTTAAAGTTCAACACTTTTTAGGAACAGAGGAAATAATACTCGATCGCAAGAATATGGTAAATACATTTACTTACCGCTACGGCATCAGCAGAGATCCCAAAAGAAATGTTAATTACTACAGTCATTTACATATGAAAAGCGATTACGACTTGTATACGTTGCATACACTAGAAATTTAAATTATACGGTAACCGCAAAATAAAATCAAAAGAAAATATTCTTTTCGCGTTACATGTCTAAATAATATTATTAATAAAAGATCCAATTGCAAAATAATCTCTGCCACAAACAAAAATCGAACACAAATTCATTATTCCCGCCTTTTTTCGTAGGCGCCAGATCGGCGGTCGTCGGCAATGCTTGAACATAAATCTACAGATGTAGATATGACTATTTTTTTTTTTTTTTTTTTTAATAGCATTCAAATACTAAAATAAAAAAATTGTGCCTCTTTTTCATTTTTATCAAAATAGCAAGACATTGATTTGAAAGGGAATAAGTACTAATTTTTAAGAGAAAAAAAATTTTACATTTTTCTATTCATTGATAAATAAAAATTTCAGATTTCAGAAAAAATGAGTCCGAATCAGTAGACCAGCATAAAAACAGAGAACGATCTCGTATCGGACACGGGCTTAGTCTGAACCTGTGTCATCTCTAATGCAGACATCTAAGAAGAATGACTACAGGCCAGACTCGATATGGAAGAAAAATAAGTCGGACCCTATCCAAATCAGCAAAAAATAATGATCATGATAGTATCAAATAAATGACGGCCGAGTTCGAATGCGGTAAGACCAGACACAGTCCGAGCCAAGCGAACTCAAAAAGGCGCGGCCCGGCAGTGGGGCGCTGAATTAGAATTCAGCTAACTCATTTCTTGCAAGGATGCGTGTATTTTTGGGAAACGTTTATTGCCCAAGAAGTGAAGACGATCTCCCCCTCAGACCCGCCATTGGGCCCGACCCAAATCTGCAGAAAAATAATGATCACGATACTGCCCGGTTCTGAAAGCGAGAAGACCTGACCCAGCCCGAGCCTCGCGAAATTAAAAAGTCGCGGCCCGACCCTGACTCGAGTTAGGCTTCAATTCATTTCCTGCGAGGATGCATGTCTTTTTAGTAAACTTTTATTAGCCCAAGGGGGGGGGGGAGATCGCCCTTTCGCCTTGAAAAATGCCAAGGCGCACTTTCCTTGAATCCGCCAATGGCGGATCTAAGGGGGGCGGTGGCCCTTTCGCCTGCCCCCCCTAGATCTGCCATTGCTTCTCCTCCCTTATGGTCTGGTTCGATCTTAGACCGAGCGTTTACCTCAAGGAAGAACGAAATCCACACCAGGCCCGCCCTGAAAAGAAAGTGTGGTTCGATCCCGCTCTACAGGAAAAAGTAAGACTCGATCCGCCCCGGTTCTGAAAGTGTAAGGACCTGACCCAGTTCCGTGACTTAAAAATGGCGCGGCCCGACCCGGGCCGCGCCGGTCTCGAGTTTAAGTCCAGTCCTTTTTCCGTGCGGGCATCTTTTTCAGACCCTTTACTGAGCTCAAGGGGGGGGGGGGCGATCGCCCCATCGCCCTCCCCTTAGATCCGCCATTGTTATCGTTTCACATCTGTATTTCCTTTCAATTTTTTTCCCCCTATATAGACTTTAGAAAACAAAAGCAAAGATATAAATAGTAGTTTCTATCCTTGTCGAGAATTTACTCTAATTTTTTATGGAAATATGCATGCAATAGAAAGGTGTTAAAAAAAATTCCATAAAGAAACGACATCAAATTGGGATTATAAAACCAACTTTTTTGATTTACTGTGAATAATACAGATTCTAGTAAATATTCTAGTTTTAAAAAAGATGAACAAAATAATTTTCTTAAAAAGAAAAAAAGGAAGAATCAAGGTTTCTTCTTTTATCACATTTCAAAACATAGATTGTTAGTTTTGATTAACTAATTGAACTAACTTTGCTTACATTTTTCTTCTTTTTTCTTTTATAATTTTTGATTTAAAAAAATTAATCTTGGATCTGCGCGAGCGGGGGGGTGCCCGGGCACCCAGGGCACCCCCCCTGGCTACGCGCATGATTTTTCATTTACACAATGCTAACAAATATGTATAATTTAGGCACAATTGAACATAGATTTATACAATAAAATGAAGTTCAATTAAATGTATGATTGCTATTTTCTTTTTGTAACTTAGCCAATTAAAAAATAATAATAATAATAATAAATAAATAACAATACATATCATTGCTAAAGTTCAATGAATCAAAAATAAAAATTAAAGACAGCATATAAAAAATGTAATACCAAATATATTTTCTGAATATGTGTGAAGTACAGGGATTAATTCTTCAAAACAAATATTATTCTAAGTGTTTTGACTGTTTAAGACCTTCTGCTCCTTTGTATAATGTCAAAAAAAAAAAAAAAAAAAAAAAAAAAAAAAAAAAAAAACCTGTTTTAAATTTATGAGCATCAAAGTAACAGACCAGGACGCAGATGATCAAACAATCATAGATCAAGTGGTGGCAGTACATACCATCACCTCATCAAGTTCACACCTGAAATTCTAAAATTAGTTAAAACTCGATTCAGTCTGTCAAGTCATACCTTGGTAGAAAATACCCAAAAACCTGATTTTTATGGCTGACCAGAAGGTTTACCAGTGTGTTTTCCTCAGGGCCATACCTAAGGGAGTGTTATGGATGGCTCATCCTCCCCCCCCCCCTCCTAAAACATTTTGAGCCTCTCTTGGAAATAATTCCAAGGTCACTAAAATGAATTTTTGTTCTCAAAATCCAAATGTAATTCAGTTCAAAAATCTAATTTAGTTTTGAAGCCCTTTCACGGTTTTTCAGAAATACTAAATTGTAACTAAAAAAAATGTTTCAATACTCGCTCATATGAAACTAATATAATGTTTAATAACTGCACTAGTTATACTAAAGATGAAAATAAGGAATTTTGCTTAGTGGCCACTGGCCAGTAGGTTGATTTTTTTTTAGTAGCCAGTTATTGGCTAGTGAGAATAATTTCTTTAGTAGCCAGTAAGTACATTTATGTCACTGAATATTTAACTAGGGGAGAGTCTCTCCTGAAATTAATATTATATGTTTTCTCCACAATCCTTTGATGTAATGTTCATTTTTTTCCCGCTTTTTGCAATCTTTTGACAAAATTTGTGCTCGTTTTTGCAACTTTTTAACGGACATCCAGTTCGTTATAACGACTTTTTGATAGTATTTGCGTTCGTTATCGGATTTTTTCATGGTATTTGCGTTTATTATTGCGAATTTTTGACGGTATTCGCTTTTTTCGCGTGTTTTTTTGATAAAATTCGCGTGTTTCGAGTTCGTTTTTACATTTCTTGACGATATTCGCGATTGTTATCGCGATTTTTTGACGATATTTGCTTTTTTTAAGTGTTTCTTTGATAAAATTAGAGTTTTTTGCGTTCGATTTTACGGTTTTTTTTGACGAAAATCGCGTTTGTTGTCACGATTTTTTGACGATAATCACGATATTTTTACGGTTTTTCGCGATTTTTGACGGCATTTGCGTTCGTTATCGTGAATTTTGGCGGTATTTGGTTTGTTATCGTGAATTTTGGCGGTATTCGCGTTCGTTATCGTGATTTTTTGATGGTTTTTGCGTTCGTTATCGCGATTTTTTGACGATATTCGCTTTTTTTACGTGTTTCTTTGGTACAATTTGTGTTTTTTACATTCGTTTTTATGTTTTTTGACAAAATTCGCGTTTGTTTTTGTTGATTTTGTGACAAAATTTGCCGATATTTTTTATTATTTTTTGTCGATATTTGTTTTTTTTCGCAATTTAGTGACGATATGTGCATTTTTTGCTATTCTCTAACGATATTTCCGGTTTTTCGCGATTCTTTGACGATGTCTTTTTGCGATACTTACACGATATTCGTGTTTTTCTGCGATTTTTTCACGAAATATGCGTTTTTTTTACGATTTTTTAACAAATTTCGCAGGGTTTTTTTCCGGCGATTCTTTTATAAAATGTCCTTTGGAAAATCCTGCATTTGGCTGGTACTTTCCACATTTTTAGTAGCCAGTTTTTCACATTTAGTCACCGAGTGGCGACTGGCGAGTGTTTATTTTCACCTTTAAGTTATACACTCGAATTTTCATTCATCCTATTCTTTTCTTAGCATAAAATGAAGTTATTACAACAGTTTAACAAGAAACATAGTACCTACAATGTGAATATGCACTTATTTATCTTTCTGCATCATAGAAAGAGCGAGAGAAAATATGAACCTTCCCCCTACATTTTCTTGACCTTCTCTCCCCCCCCCCCCCCCATGATTCACTTCTAGCTACAGCCCTGGTTTTCCTACTCCAAATTTTTCATGTTTTCATACTTTTGAGTGCAGAAAAACACAGTGGCAAACCTATGATTCAACAACTAAAATTGGGTTTTTAGGTGTTTTCCACCAAGATATGACTTGGAAAATCAATTGTGTTTTAATTTGCAAACTGAGTTTTAACTAATTCTGGAATTTCAGCCATGAACTCGATGAGGTGATTGTTTGTACTGCTGCCTCCCGAATCTATCACTTTGTGGAGTTGACAGCTCAAATTCCAGGGTTAGTTTAAACTTGATTCGGAAATTAAAGTGCAATCGGTGTGCCAAGTCATATCTAGGTGAAAAACACCAACAGATCTAATTTTTGTGCTTGATCGGTAGGTTTACCAATGTGTCGTTCTTCATCCAGTAATCCATGCATTGATAGCTTTAGGTGCAAGCAAATCCAATGCTAAACCTTTTAAATTGAGTCTACAGGTGGTTTCCATCAAGACAGATTAGCTGCATTTTACTTTGCTAATTAAGGTTCTGTCTAATCCAGAGTTTCTGTCAACTCGATAAAGCGATGATCTGTGCAGCCACCTCCTGGTCTATAATCTTTTCATCAAAAATGCATACTGAAATTACCCAAAATATTCTATTCTAAATATCTTATACCAAATTCTTTTTTCTTTTAAAATCTAAAATAATAATAATAATAACTTTTTGTAAAGACACTTTAAGGCTGTACTAAAAAAACTGCTCAAAATTTTCTCGGGCACAATTTCAGACTTGTTTTTAAAGGTAAAAACATGAATCTTGTTGATGTGATTTTTGAAGGGAAGTGTAAGAGGTCACGCCTTTTCATTTTCTGCTCAGTTAATTAGAACTTTACTTACAAATAACTATTTTCTCGACCATTACTTTTGTTCTCAGCTCTCTCACTTTGAGAAATTTAATTCAAAATGCCAACTTTGATAGCATTTTTTGCAATACATTCTGCCTTCATCAAAAAATCAATGAACATGACACATATATAGTTTCTGAATAAGAGAAAGTACCATTTTGATGTATTTCAGAACAAATCTGTATAGGGGTATTTCCATGAGAACATGTCGTGTAAGTCACATACTACGATTTTGGATACCAGTATTTTATAAAGGAAAATGTTACTTATTTTATCAGAGATATTCCATTAATTGAATAAGGCCATGCAAACATTTCAAAAATAACGGTGGCCAACAACTTAGCAGTTACTAATAATGTGACTTACACGACAAGTTCTCATGGAAATACCCATAGCTAATCTTCATATTAAAGATGTGAATTTTTCAAAAATTCTCTTAGTAAGTGAAAAATCTTAATTTTTTTTGCAGACAGACTTTGGAACTCAAAAGAATCTTATCACATGATACACACAAAAGAAATTCCCTGACATTTCCAGATTTTAGAAGAAAAAAAATGTCATTTTCCCTGACATTTCCCAGTTTTCCAGCAGCATAGGAAACTCAGCAAAAAGTAATGTTGTTATTCAAAAAACAGGTATCTAAAGATCCACGAATTTTCATTTGTTTGTAATATTAATACAGATACTGAAAATTAGGCACAGATGTCATATGCATTGGGCTGGCATGATTTCTTTATGCCAATTTGGTGAAAACATCATATTTGAATTCTAGTTGTGCATCATAATAGGATGTTATTATTATTTTTTTTTTCAAGTAAAATAAAATAAAGCAATAAATAAAAAATTTCTATTTTAAAAAGGAAATAACAATACTATTATTTTAGCATAATCAAACTGATTGGTAAATTTATAATACAAATTGAATATTTCCAACTGAGCAAAAAATTGCCCAAGCAGGGAATCAAACCCAGATACTTGGCTTACAAAGCCAATGCTTTATCTGTTAAGCTAACTGGGAGATAGCCAGCTGGGATTTTTCGCTCAGTTAGAAATATTAAATTTGTATGATAAATTTATCAATCAATTTGATTGTGCTAAAATAATAGTATATCTATCTACGTACCCATCGTTATATGGAGTTCCATTACCTGTAGTGTTCACATTTCTTTTGAAAAGGGGTAGGGCACATTTAGTGAAATAGGCACTTTTTTGTCAAGAAAAAGGGCACTTTTTTCTCATGCAAAAGAACATCTCTGCTCCCAGGTCTCAAGTGCTGCGCATATCTCCTCTGAAAGAGCATTTTTCGTAAACGTGCCCTAAACCTGCGCCAAAATGTACTTAGTATCAAAATAAAAATTTTGTATGATTTTGTCAATCCGAGAAACAAAGAAAATTTCTATTTTTAACTTTTTACACATCGCTAATTTAGTCAAAAAATGAAAAAAATCGCAAAAAAATATGCAGACTTCGTCAAAAGATAGCTAAAAACACACGGATATTGTCAAAAGATCGCGAAAAACATGCGAATTTCGTCCAAAAAATCGCGAAAAACATTTCACGTTATGCAAAGAATTGCAAAAAACACTGTGTTTAGGTAAAGATCGCAAAAAGACACAAATTTAAAAAAACAGCAATTTTTTTTTCAAACGTGTAAGATAGAAAATTCCATCAGAAAGATTGCAAAGAAAAGAACAAAAAAAAAACATCAAAAACCGAATTCGTCAAAAGATAGCGAAAAAACCGAAGAATTTTGTCAAAAAATTGCTAGTTTCTTAAAAAACGAACAAAAAAATCCGTAAAATTCATTAAAAGGTTGCCATAAAGCGCGAATATTGTCAGAAGATCGGAAAAAGATGCAAATTTCATCGGAAGATAGCGAAAAATTTGATTTTGCTGCTATAAATTCATATTTACCACTACAAAGTCACATTTATGTTGTAACAAAAATGATTTTTACGACTGTAAAATCTGATTTTTGCTTTTACAAAGTTGGATTTCACTTCTCTAAAATCAAATTTTTGTTGCTTCAAAGAAAGAAAAATAGATTCATTGCTTCAAAATCCAATTTTTGCTGCCCCAAAATCAGTTTTTTGCTGCTGCAAAACGTCTTTAGTGTAATTTCATCCATGTCCCATCTCCCACCTCCCTACACTGTAAAAAAAATTCTGTAGTACTACTAGAAAATCTCTAGGCAACTGGGATTCCATAAACTTTTCTAGTAACCAATACAGCTTCTTCTCAAGTAACACTACTACATTAAACTTAGTAAACAGCACAAAGACTTTCTTAGTGAACATACTAAGAAATCATTAGTAAACGATACAGGTGTTTTTTTAGTATGAATACTAAGGAATGATTAGCAGTATTACAGATACTTCTCTTGTATCTTCCCTAAGAAATGGTTAGTAGTATTACAGATATTTCTCTTGTATCTTCACTAAAAAATTCTTAGTAGCTGTTACAGGTCCTTTTTAAGTATGTTTACCAATAAATGGTTAGTAGTTTTACAAATACTTCTCTTGTATCGTTACTAAGAAATTCTTAGTAGCTATTACAGGTATTTATTTAGTATATGGTTAGAATACTACTAACCATTTCTTAGTGAAGGTACAAGAAGTATATGTAACACTACTATTAATTTTTTAGTATGTTCACAAAGGAAGTTTGTGTGCTGTTTACTAAGTTTAATACAGTAGTGTTACTTAAGAAGAAACTGTATTGGTTACTAGAAAAGTTTATGGAATCCCAGTTGCCTAGAGATTTTCTAGTAGTACTACAGATGTTTATTAAGAAATGGTTAGTGCAATTACAGATACTTCTTTTGTATCTTAACTAAGAAATTAGTAGCAGTCGTTACAGGTCATTTTTAGCATATTTATTAAGAAACCTTTAATAGAATTACAAAAACTTTTATATATTCATTTATAAGAAAACATCTGTAACACTTCTAAGAAGCTGTAGTAATGTTATAGCTACTTTTCTCATGATTTACACTATAATTTTAAACAGGTAAGCTAATACCAGTTTGGAAAATTTGAAAGAATAAGAAATATCTAATAAATATTAAGCCAAATACTCTGCAATAATTTTCTGTATGCCTTTCATATTTTATGCTACAAAATTTTATAAATATCAACTTTTTTTACATAAAATATAGATCATCCTTTAATATAACTTCCACTTGAGTTTGTTAAATTTTTAGTATAGATCTATATCTGTAATAAATGTATTTGTATTTAGTATATAAATATTTTAATGATAATTATATTTAAACTAAATTAGTCTTGTAAAATAAAATATTAAAAAATATTTCGCTTACTATATTCCATATTCTACTGCTTTTCATTATTTATAATAATTGTTTTATTGGTTGTTTATCTACAAATGTTTGTAACAAATATATATTTCACAAATAATTTCCTTTGATTTAAATATATCTTCTTTTATTATCTTTTAATTTAGATCCAGAAAATAAAATATCTTTTTACTAAACAATACTTGTATGTTTAGTAATTCCAATAATTAAAAATTGATTTTTGCACAGAAATCGAAATAAAAGCACCAATGTAGAGAAAAGTTCTACCCCCCCCCCCCCAATCACACACAAACTCCATATTTCATTAAAAACAGCATTCTTTTATAATATGTAGACTTGAAATATCATTTTCCTGTATTTTTTTCTTTCTTTTGGACTTTTAAGTAAAGTTCACAATTTCTGTCTAAAATTTCAATTGTAAGATATCACTAATGCATATATACAGTCAAACCTCATTAAGATGAACCTCAAGGGAAATCAAAATGTTGTTCTTGTCAACAGTAATTCATGTTATCAGTACCAAATCTTTACATTCGTCTTTATAGGGGACTGTGAAAACAATTCATGTTAAAAGTAATTCACATTAAGAGTGTTCATGCTAATCAGGTTTGACTGTACTTCGAAATTAGCTTCAAATAAAAATTTTACTTAGTGCAAAATTACTTAAGCTCTTTGAAATTTATGCAATAAATTATATTTGAGCAAAGCTGACACATATAGACAGAGGTAGCAATTCATTTCTCTTTTTTCTTAAATTTAATAACTTCTAACCATAAAATAAAGTAAACAATGCACTAAGTTATTTGAAGACTGTATTTCAAATTACTGATTTTCCAAGATTTCAAAAATAATTTTCTAGCGCAATTCTTTAAAAAAAAAAAAAAAAAATCAGTATCATATGAGCTAAACTAACTCATTTGCATTTTTCTATATGGATAAAAGAATTTCAGGTGTCAAGATTGTTATGCTTCATATAAAAATTCTTAGAAAGTTGCGGATTGGAGAAAAACTTTTGCAACTAATTCTGAAACAGACTATTGATGTTTTAGACATTTCTTACAAAATCTACTAAGTTTTTAAACCCAGTATAAGTATTTCATAGTAGCATTTTCTTTGTACCTCTAAGATTTAATAATTTAATATGCTAAACATTTTGAAAATAACTACGTTTGGCAACATGTCCATTTTGCCTACAATAATATAGTTATTTTTAAATAGTGGCGAGAGAAAAAAAAAAAGTTGTCAATGGCAGTCCTTTATTAGCTGAAATAAAAGGTCACATACACCATAAAAAAACAAACACAATTCAGTTGACTTGTGGCATACCGCTTCATTTATTGAACATACAAATTATATATATTAAAAGATATATATGATTAATATTTAATAACAATACTCTTTACATATAAAGATTTCTTCAGACAGTATTGGGAGGCTGCTGAACACTGACTGCTCTTTGGTGAAAGGAAGTAGTCACTTAATTTATTAATGTATTTAATGCATCAAAATTATAGGCAGGATCCACAATCTTGATATACTTTCTATGAAGATAATCCAAGTCAGTTAAATGGGAATTGCTCCAAACATCCAATTAATCTTTCCACCTGTTTTGATAATGAAAGGATGAAATTTTTAAGATATAAAATTGATATTTGTGCAGACATAAAATAATTCAGCATTCATACTCATTTTCCGAGAAAAAATCCCCCTGATGTATTTTTTGGGATGGTCAATTTTTCCATATCAACAATTAACAACATTTTGATATTAGATATGATAATAAAGCATGCGAATGGTAAGAATTGCCTCCAATATCCCAGAATAGACACAGTTTGGTAGGCTTTCCCAGGTTTGGGAATTTCTTTGTATTATCTCCTGATTTTTTCAACCTAAAATTCATCCCAGGAATCCCATATTTCCTTAATGAGTATGAACCCTGTAATTTCACTAAAATATGCAAAATTATATATATATATATATAAAGAAAGAAAAGAAACAGTATCACCTAGCCTTATTTCTGGTTCCACTGTTCTAGCAAAAATTCTATTTTGGCATAAATTTCAGGTTTTATGAGCTGTAATGAGCTCGAGAATGAAAATTTCTGGTATAACCAGAAATAATTTCAGAGAAGAGGGGGGGGGGGGGAAATTCAGGTATGAAAATGTATTTTTACTGCAAAGTAACAAATAGAAAAATATTTTAATTTTGAGACTTGTAACTGCATGTTTTTTATGATTCAACTAAAGTTTTCTATTGTAGGGTTGGCAAAAAATCATTCTTTTTTCAAAAAAAGAAAAAACTGCTTTATTGAGTTTAAACAGTTTATTTTAGAATTCATTTCCCATTGCATACAATGCAAATCTGTAGGTAAAATAAACATTTTTGGATATTATATATGTAATCAAACATTTTGAAATACTAATCATTTCTAATTTAAATATTAGTGATAACAGCTATATGTTCAAAGCATAATCTGCTCTACACAGTACAACATTAATACTTTGAAAATCTTATGAAGAATCTTTTGATTAATAATATAATACATATTTGATACAAGTCAATGAATATATTATTCTGTCAAATGATTGCAGACAAAATGAGATTTTGTTTAGAGGATAACAGACATCAAATTTTAGTCAGCAGATTAAAAAAAAAAAAAAAAGTGGGGGTTTTCATCAGAGGATTACAGAAAAAATACAAAATTCGTCAAATGATGGCGACTTAAGTCATGGAAAATTAGTCAAGTCAAAAAATATAGTCACAAAGAGGCAACTGGCAACCATGAATCTGCACCTAAACTTGTCAACCAATGGAGAAATTTCACGATTTTCATTTTCACTTTTATATTAAAGAGCACAAAAAAACAAGAAAATTGATACCATTTTTATATATATTTAGAGCGTTAATAATTTAATAAATTAATTTTAAAATTGCGGTTTTTGCTTTGGCGGGAAAACGGTGCATCTCTGACGAAATCGTCTGTGACGTCATTTGCCATGTAAACATTGCCGAGCTGCATTGCTGATACAAGCGTTTGTTAGATTTCATAGATGTTTTTAACTTTTCTGTGTTAAAATGAGTAAAAACATGTCTTATAAGTATTGTATAGTACCTTGTTGCACAAACAGTACTGTTAATACGCCTGAGAAGCACTTTTTTAATGTTCCCAAAGACAAGAATAAAAGAAAATTGTGGACAAATGCTATGAAACGTGATGACAAGCTGTCTGGTAAACTAGCCGCTACATCATCGTTATATTGCTGTGAAGATCATTTTTCAGTAAGTAAATACTTTATCTGTTCTTATGGTTGTCTAATTTATAATTAAAGTGAAACTTTATAATATGTAAATAATAGTTTTTGCGAGTTGTTTACGAAGTACCATACCGATAAGCAATATAATGCAGTTACAATCTTTTCTCTTAACTATGCTAAAAATTTCATGATTCAAAAAACTTATTTATTCATTTATCTATGAAAAACGAACTTTGCATCATAATATGCACCACTTTTAATTCAAAGATATGATTTTTTAAGTGCTTCATTTTATGTTTTTTCTTGCACAGTATAACTTTAAATAACCTTAAAAAGTACTATTTTTTTTTTTTTTTTTTTTTTTTTTTTTAGTACCTATGCTGTCACATACATACAACATTCTTAAGAAAACTGCAACTAAATACAAATCTCAATTTTAATTATTTTAAAAGAATAAATAAATAAATAAAATTGAATTAAACATTAGTATGTAATGACATAAATATTCTGAAATAACATATTTAGTTGATAATTTTATACTTTGTTTTTTGCGTACTGTTTAGTTTTTAACACAAGTGTACATTTTTTTATGCTGAAAATTTTGGATAACTGCAAAGGAGTTTTGTTTGGTTGATGTTCTACAAGGGAGGTGGGGACACACCGAAAGAGTCAAAGGGACTTAATAGAATTTTATGTAGTGGACCCGTAAATTCTTATGCTTACTGGTTCTTGTGACAAGTGTTTTTATCAATTCTGCTAATATGATTATTAAAAAAAAAAAAAAAAAGCTCTCATTTTCCAGAAATTTTATGGTCCTATTTGAAACGGGTAAAAGTTTTAACAAGTTTCATTGTGCTTTAAAATTCAAAATTTGTATTTTAATCATTACTAAACATGCCTAACTAACTTGCCTGAATCATTTGAATAATGACAACAAAACATACATTTTAATAGAAATGACAATTTTTTGTGTTTTGATAATACTAGGAACTTAGATATTACATTCATAGAATTTACAAAAAAAAAAAAAAAAAAAAAAAAAAAAAATGAATAATCATTAAATTTTCTGGCATGTAAACTTTCTCACAATTTTCTTAGTGTGCTATTTATGTTTTATTTTTTGGTTCCATCGTAAACAAACAAAGCAATCTTTTACTGCATTTGAATGTCAACTTCTTGTTATTGAGTTTCCATTTTTCTTATAGATGTTGAAATTTTGTGTTTAATATTTAGAATAAGTATTTTCATTACAATAATACACTTTGTATAAATCAACATTAAACGAAAATAACAAATCACGTTCCGAGCTACAACTGTTCGTAATAACTCAAAACTCATTCTTATTTGTTATTTTCGTTTAATAGTAATTTATATAAAGTGTAATACATAGGGCCTGATTAATGCACGGGGCTCTGGGGCCTTGGCCCAACAATTTCAGGGGCTCATAAATTATGTGGTGGATTTTTTTCCTTAATCAAGTACTTTTCAAATAATATTGCTTTATAAAGAATGAAACGTAAAATTTAAATATTCTGAGTGACCCAATAAAATTTTTAGAAGCTTTTAACTTAGGCACTTTTCATTTTGAGAATACCTATAATTTTCAAAATTTGCCGTATCCAGAAAATGATTACTAGACTATTAGAGAAAACACAATATTTATGATTTTGGATAAGGTAAGTTTTGAAAAAGGCTATTTATTCTGCATTTATTCTATCATTTATTCTCCAACATAAACTGTGGATCATAGATGTTTGTGAATTATACAAATGCTTATTTGAGAAAGTGGGTGGTAATTCATTTTCTTGATTATTCTTGTAAGTTAAAATTTTTTGTAAACTTGAAACTTTCACCCAAACAGCTTTGTCAAGTCATCAAATAAACCTACTTTTTCCTGAAAGTGTCACCGGGAATAGGGAGGTAGGGAGGAGGGCAACTTTTTAACAGGCCCTGGGCCCAACTTCAGCTTGATCGGCATCTGTATTAGACTCAGTTAAAACTGCAACCCTAAAATCTGCACATAATTTACAGATATAAACAATGAAACTTTCAGTTCAGATATAGGAACAAAATTTGATTTTTTTTTTTAATGAATTCTATGCATTCAGAGTTTCCTCCAGAGGGTTTCTGGAGGACCTTTAGTTTAAAAAATAGCACCCCCCCCCTTGCCCCTCATCCAAAAACTAGCGCCCTTCTTGTCACTCATTCAAAAAATAGCGCCCTTCTTGCCCTGCATTTGAAAAAACACAGCCTTTCAACAATAGTTGAACCATATCTTTTGAAGAAATTTGCCATTTTTTGTGGTCTTTTAACAAGAATAGCAATTTTTTGCAGTCTTTTCACAAAATGTGTCGTTTTTTCGTGATTTTTTAGCAAAATCGGCAATTTTTTTCCAAAATCGGCAATTTTTTTCGCTCTTTCATTTTTTTTTTACGAAATTTTTTATTTTTTCTCGATTCTTTGATGAAATTTCTGTTTTTGTGTTAACTTTCAGGTTTTAGATTTTACTCTTTGCATTAAGTAATAAAGAGCAAAATATAATACTAAGCAAAATAAAGTTTCAATGAAAAGGAATCTGCATAAAAGAAAAAAAAAGTGTGACACCTAACTTGAACTTTCTGCTAGCAGGAAAGAGATTAGTAGTCTTATACCAAATTATTTTTTTCATAATCCTGAAAAGAAAAAGTATTCCTAAATAATTATTTGGGCATCTCCGGTATGAAGTTTCGGTATTTATGTATTAATGCCACTGCAGCAGAAGTTGTGCTAATACGCCAATAAAGAGACATCTTATTCACATGTGCACCCAGTTAACTTTTGGATTCCTTGTTGCTTTGTTCTTTGCTGATTTTCGACGCCATTTTTTAGTGCTACGAAAATGCTTATTTGGGATTTGACAGAAATAGAACAAGATGCAATTTCATTTTGAATCTACGTTAAACTCTATATCGGATCATTTTCCACCGAAATCTGATTGACTACTTTGCTTTTAAATAAAGTATTATAAATTGTAAAACTGTTTTGATTTATGATTTGTCGCAAAAATTTTAGGTGTAGATTGCGGTATTTAAAAACTGCCAAATCTGTAGCTGCGGTGGCGTTAATACGTAAGTACCGAAGTTTCTACTATATATTCAGAGGTGCAAAAAATCTAGGTGCCAATAGGTAGTTTCTCATCGGTAAAATTTAAAAGTTTTATTCACTGAAAATTTAATAGCATCTAACAAGAATTGTACGCAAAATATTTAACCAAAAAAAAAAAAGGGGGGGGGGAAGATAGGTAACAGACTGACTGCTGGCGCCTTTTATATCCCTGTGTAATATAGTTTTTAATCTTCAAAAATAGTTAGACTAATGAGAAATGAAAAGAAACATTTAAAATAAAAATAGAATTTTAAACAGAACATCCTGCCCCCCCCCCCCCCAAAAAAAAAAAAAAAAAAAAAAAAATGTAGTCAGCATAAAGGGAATCTAAATAGAAAAAATTTTAACAAACTAGCATTTCAAACACTATTTGTAGCGAGGTGGAGGGAGAAGAGGGTGGTTCTGTTTTTTAAAAAATTTTACACAGGAGTTATATTTTTAATAAACATTTGTTGTCTTCTCTACTTTTTATTTTTGATAAAACATAAAACTCAAATATTTAGAATGCATTTTGAAAACATGTTATGTTTACACTATAGTTTATTAATCCCCTTTTTTGTTGAATTACAGTTACCAGAAGACATGGAAAATTATTTTCAGTGGATGTTAACAAAAGATGTGAAGAAACGATTAAAACCAGATGTCATCCCTCACATTTTTGAATGTCAACGAAAAAATGTGCAGTGTCCAAAAGAAAGGACAGGAGCGATGAAAAGGAAGCACATTCATCTTGTTCAGGAAGCGTTATCCGAGAGTCTACAAAATCAGAATGTAACGATTTCCAATGAAGACTCTGATGACGAAGATGTTCCTGAATGTGTTCCTCCTGCTTTAATTACTGCAGAAAAATCAGTTCAAGTTAACATCAAAAAAAATTTTAGAAGCAAAGGTACCAACACTTATAATAACACAGTTTCTGTAGGCTGTTCTACCTCATTTACAGGTATAAGTGTTGGTACTTCAATATCCCCAGAAAAAATTAGCCAACAAATTTATGATTCCAACAGCAATTCAGATATTGAAAATGATAATGATTTATCAAGTGATTTTGATTGTTCAGATATAGATGAAGATTCAGATAATTTCAGCAGTGATGAAGAGGATATTAAAAAATCTCAATTTAAAAAACATATGGCTGAAGGCACAATACTATCAATCGAAAAAGAACCTAAACTATTTCTGGGTATACCAAAAGCTAGTTTTTTTATAATAAAATCATTAGTTAATAGATCTGAATTGCCGGTTAATCACATATATATTGTGCTTAAAAAAATACGCCTTCATCCATCTTTTGCAATTTTAGCAATAGATTTTGGGCTGTCGGTAAGCTCTGTATGCAGAATCTTTAATACGTCCCTGCCGATCATTGCATCATTAATGCAAGATTTGATAGCCTGGCCGAAAGAAGATTACATACAAGCTCACCTGCCTATTCCATTCCGTGCCAGATACAGCCAGGTAGTTTCAATTATTGATTGTTTTGAAATTGAAATTGAACAGCCAAGCGATCCAATAGATCAGTCACTTACCTGGTCTAAGTATTATAATTGCAATACACTGAAGTATTTAGTGTCGTGCACACCTGATGGCCTTGTCTCATTTGTATCTGACAGTTTTGGAGGAAGATCGTCTGATGTCTTTATTGTTGAGAACAGTGGCTATTTAGATAAATTGATTCCGGGCAAAAGCATAATGGCTGATAGAGGATTTAAAAATATTTCCAGGCTTTTGCAACAAAAAAATTGTATTCTTGTTCGACCACCATCAGTCTCCTCCGTTACAAAAAGCACAAATAAAGAGGTCAAAGAATCCAAAAGAATTGCTGCTCTACGCATACATGTAGAACGTGTTATTGGCAGATTACGAGAGTTTAAAATGTTAACTCCACATGCATGCATAGATAGAAAACAAACTTCTATATTAGATTATGCAGTAATCACTGCCTGTGGCATAATCAATCTCCAAGATCATTTGATCAAGGGTTAATTTTTTTTTTTTTTTAAATTCAATTGTAGGTATTTTTTGGTTAGCTGAGCACCAGTGTTAAACATACATACATACATAAATATGTATATAAACATATTGTTATTGTATATACAGGGTGATTCAAAAAAGATGGGCAAAATTTTAAGAGGTGATAGTACACATCAAGACAAACAATATTTAAATAGGAAACCAAGGGTCCCAAAGTCTTCCGAAGGAGATAGGCGTCATTAAAGTTTAGGGTCCAAAAATTCAAATGATTATAAAAAACAGAAAAATTGGTCGATTCGTTTGCGGTTTTCACGAAAACTATTCTTTATGTCAGTATTGTCTTGAAAATAAATTATGAAGATAAATTTCAAAAAATGACGATAGAGTGCGCTTTAGACTTTGGAGCAACGAACAACTATTTTTTACCGTTATTTTTTCGTCTCACTAATTTTTTTTAGAAGCTTTGACATAAACTTAAATTTTGATCTCAAAATCTGTGGTTAAGTAGCGCAAACTGAACTGTGTTCAATGGGAGTCGGTAGATTCAAATTTCAAATGATTATAAAAAAACAGAAAAAATTGGTCAATTCATTTGCGGTTTTCTCTAAAACCATTCTTGCTCCAAAGTCTAAAGCGCCCTCTATCGGCATTTTTCGAAATTCATCTTTATAATTTATTTTCAAGACAATACTGACATAATGAATAGTTTTCGTGAAAACTGCAAACGAATCGACCGATTTTTCCATTTTTTATAATCATTTCAAATTTTGGACCCTAAACTTTAATGGCACCTATCTCCTTTGGAAGACTTTGGGACCCTTGGTTTCCTATTTAAATATTGTTTATCTTGATGTGTACTATCATATCTTAAAATTTTGCCCATCTTTTTTGAATCACCCTGTATATGATATCTATATTGTCGACTCCCTCAAATCGACAGCCTTAAAATCTGCACTTTTTAATTTTATATCAATTCCATGTATATTTTAATTTGTAATTTTTGTTAATATTGATTTCATCTTCAAAATGATTGAATCCGCGAAATTCTAAAATCTACACAACCTCTAGTCCCAAGATGTGCGGATTTGAGGGAGTCTACTATATCCACATAAATGTATATATGACTGGCACTCAGCTAACCGAAAAGTACCAAATTTTATTTTGTTTAAAATTTTTGTTGTTGTTATAACATTATGCAACTTTAAAAGATCTTTTTCTCCATAAATTTTGAATTGTCAACTTGCTGTAACTTTCTGCATTGCACCCCACCCTAATATTCGTTTTGCTGCATCAATTCTTTACAAATAGGCTAAGTGCTAATACAAAAACATTTCATATTTATTTACTTAGAACAAGTGTCACAAATAAAAATTAAATTAAAAAGTTGACATGTTTCGGTTCATTCATAAGAACCGTATTCATAACACATAAAATCAGATCTGAAAATAATGTGCTGTAATTACTGTAATAAAATCTGATTTTATGTGTTATGAATACAGTTCTTATGAATGAACCGAAACATGTCAACTTTTTAATTTAATTTTTATTTGTGACACCTGTTCTAAGTAAATAAATATGAAATGTTTTTATACGTTAATGAAAAAGGTGAAGTGATTTTGTTTTAGTTTTGAAAAAACGAAAGCTAACAACAGTTTTAACATTAAGTGCTAATATGTTTAAACAGTAACTCCTGCTTATAAGAATAATTTTTGATTGTTATAAGCAGTTGAATTTTAAAAGCAGAATTTTTCTTATTTTTAATGGTTACATTTGCCCTAAAAATTTTTCAATGATCCCTAAAATTGTAATAAAAATTTGCATCTTTGCAATAGTTGAGCTAAAATAGTACTTATGCATTATGTTGATTTAATTTATATTAATTGATAAGTTATCTTGAAAAATAGCATTTATCTATCTATGTATATACATTTAGAGATTTTATATATACATATAGATAGATACATTATAGATTTTTATACATTACTTTATAGCTGAATATTCCCAAAATTCCTACTAAAGATTTTTGAAATTTTTTACGGTATCATATTTGTAAATTGTTTAGTGAAAATAATAATTAGAAATTTTTCAGGATTTAAGTCTGGTATTGAAATTCAATTTATATTCATTAGCAAATTTCTAAATTGTTTGTTTAAAAAAAAAAAATATATAGCAAGTATTTAAAATAAAATTTTTTGAATTATCACAAAATTGTTCTTATGATTGAAATATTTCATAACATTTTAATGAGAATTAAATAGCAGAAATAAATCAAATCACAAATTAATCAAATAATAAATGGATAAATTTATTTACTGTAATACTGGAAATACTGCATCTTTCCAGAAAATTGTGCATTTTTCTATCAATTTAGTGCAATAGTCTAGATCGTAGTCTACAAATACTATGGATATTTCTTTAGATGTTTCAAAGTCGTACTTTGCTACACAAAATAGCCCTTTTTGTTTTTTTGCAAAATGCATCTGAAGCTGTATTTGGGCTTTATATTTTGCTGCAAGTATTCCTCTCGAAATATATTTATTCATAGCTTTTTCAGAGCTAGGACATTTTATTTCAAGTATGAATTCATTGCATATTCCATCAGGTGAGGCTCCCATTATTGGATGTTCTGTTGTGGTGAGAAAACCGCACAGTTTAATATTTTTAGCTGTTTTTTTTGCTACCAATTTTCTCACCTCATTCTCTAGCATTCTGCCTCGTTTCATTGCCTTCGTGTCTTTAAGGCTTGATGCCCCTAAAATGCTCTCCACAAGAGATCCATTGGGTGTTTGACAATGAGCACTCTCGTATGCTCTTGAAGCTGTTATTCGGCCATAGCGCAATTCATGCCATAATTTACAGTCACTTTGTTGAGTGGTTTTTTCTGCTGCTTCAAAACAGATAGCTTCTGTTATCTTACTCGCACAGTATAACAGAAACCCATCTGCATTTTTTGATGAATCTTGCACTGTTTGTTTGAAGCTCAAAATTAATTGGTGTATTGATAGTAAATCTAAAGGAAGTTCTTTTGTATACTTCGTAAGCACTGTATCAATTCTGCCAATATTCTTGCTTGTTTGTAAAACTTCTGACAGAAATGAGCCAGGTGTTTGATATGGTAGTGTTACTGGCTTTTTAGAAAGGTCTTTTCCTTTAATGAATTTCAAAGACTTTCCAACTTGTGATAGTTTTGATTTTTTCCAGTAACATACAGTTTCTGTGACTGCTGGTTCCTCACTGCGTCGATGAAGCCATGTTAGAAATGCAACGGCATGTTTGCATCCTCCTATAATCATAATAAAATATTAACATTCTTGGAGATAATACAGTACTTTTATAAATGAAATATACAGATTTGTAATTAGGATAGTTTTTAATTTAACATGCTTTTTGTTGTTTACTAGTATATAACCCCCATTAAAAATGACAAAAAGTGAATGATAAATTAGTGATAAATTACATTTATTAATCCAGAAATTTTTCATAAATAGATAAAAAAGTGTTGTGGTATCAATGGAAAACAAAATTGTTTTAATATATTATCACCTATTGTATTAAACAAATCAGAGAATTACAAAATAGTTTTTAATATATTATTATTTATCACATTCAACAACAACAACATCAGCAAAAAAATTTTAAGAAATACAACTGATCCTAATTTATTTATGTACATATTTAAAATTTTTAAAAAGAATGGCAGGAATATGTGCTTGATGTTCATAGTTAATATAGTGACGAAGATCTTTTGAATTCATGTTTCTACATTGTCTATTATTATTATTATTCCAATGTAGTTGTGGGCTGGAGTGTTCCTGTTCTTGTTTAATCCACATCTTTTTTCTTAAATTGTTCAACATAAACAGAATCTACATCACACTCTTTACCTTTCTGTTGTTATATTCAGAGCCGTAGCTAGAAGCGATCTATAAGGGGGGGGGGGGAGGCTCATAATATTTTTGTTCTCATTCTGACACAGAAAGATTAATTAGTGCATATTCTCATTGTCAGTACCATGTTTCTTATTAAACTGTTGTAATAACTTCATTTTATACTAAGAAAAATATAGGATGATGAAAATTTTGAGTATATAACTGGTGCAAAATTAAGCATCATGTTAGCTTCGTTTGTGCAAATAGGATGAGGATGTGTTGAATTACTTATTTTAAATGCAATTTAGTAATTCTGCAAAACTGTGAAAGGGTCTGAAAGCTAAATTAGATTTTTGAACAGAATTTCATTTGAATTTTCGAAGCAGAAATTCATTGAGTAACATTGGAATCTTTTTCAGGGGGGGGCTCAAAATATTTTAGGGGGGGGGGCTGAGCCACCCATAGCGCCTCCTTAGCTACGGCCCTGGTTATACTGCAGTTGCTTTGATGCATACTGCTTACATAAGAATTCTTGATACTTGCCTCCCCCCTTTTCTGCTTATGTAATACTTGAATATCCCCCATCCTTTAATTTTTTATGATTAGAAAAAAGATATAATGTAAACTACAGTTTAAAATCATATTTTAAATATTTCAGCATGGAACAAGAAAAGATATATATAAGAATAAACGAAGAATGCTTGTTTAGGTTCCCTCTACATTAAAAATTTGCTGTTTAGAGAATTATTACAGAATAATTCAAAATTAGTTTGTAAATAATTTGTAAATCACAAAATTAATAACTAGTAATGAATAATGGTATAAAAAACCTTCTACTCAGTAATATGAATATGTAAAATGTTTTATAGAATTCAGCTTTATTTCTATTTTAATAAGTAAATACATAAGTTTGTAAAAATATTCTGAACAGACATGTTTCTAAGTGGAAAAAAAAATTATCATTCTGCTGTCATATGTTAGCATATATGTTTTGTCTAACATGGGATTTAGCTGTGGTTTTGATTTGCAGATAAGAGTGCTTCGCACCAGCATGGTTATTTACACTGAACTGTAACTTTTTGGACAAAATAATGATAATTAATCATTTTATTATCATTTGAACACTTAACAGATATTTGATGTAAAGAAAATTACAATTTAAAACTAGTTGGCTATATATTAAATGAAAAGAAATTTTGAACAGTAAATTTGAAAGTATACACATGTAAACTGTTATACTCACCCAAAGAAGCTGCACAACTTTCACACTGTACAGACAGCACTTCCTCGTCTTCCTCATTGCAAACTGCCGTTACCTGATATCCCTTATTAGATATCTTGTGTTCAGGTGTTATGATGGCTTTCACTGTGCAAAGATTATTTTCGCGTTTGACTTGAACATAGCCTACTGCATTGTCACCATAACTTTCTCGCCCTGATCTGAACAAAGAAAAAAAATACTGTTAAAATTTTATAACTAATTTAATTTTTAAAAATAACTCCCCCCCCCCAACTTAAATTTAATCTTAAGCATACATACAGGGTTTCTATAAATCTAGAAAACTGATTTTTTTCTTTTCCTTTGATGGAGAGACTTCTTATAGAATGAATATTTTTGAATAGCCCACTGGTTGATTTTTGAAGCAGTTTACCAGAGTATTTTTTTTTTTTTTTTTTTTCATTGTTATCCATTTTTGTTTTCTTTACGGTTTTCAGCATATAAAAGACAAGTTGCTATTCTGGGCTAGCCTATTGAATTGTTTTACCAAAAGAAGTAAATAAAATTGAATAAATTGGTTATATAAAATTTTATTGCATGCTGTAAAACAAATTTAATTAATAGCATAATTTCAAAACAAAGTTGCTATTTATTTTATTATATATCAGCTCTAAAATAATTGGGTGTATTTTTTTAAAGTTTATTAGAAAGCTTACATGTATTTTTATATTTGTTTTGCATCTTTTTTTAATAGTTATTTAATTCGTTCATTGTTTCCTAAATAATAATAATAACTATGTTAACTTTTTCTGAAATGATTAATTTTCCTGAATATAATGTCTGACTTTATAATACAAGTGTCCAGCATGTATGAAATAAATGAGTGTGTGAATTTACTTTATTCTGATATTAACATATTAGAAATGTTTTTTGTAAACTTATATCTATTGTTCTTCATTTGTATGTTTTTTTATTAATTGAATCTAAATAAAATTTTAATAAATGTCTTTTTTTCTTTTTTGGAAAATATTAATGTCAATAATCACATCTGAAACAGGGAGAAATATTTACATATCATACATTATATATTCATTATTCTGTAATCATAATGCAATTTTTTAAAAACCTCTAATTTTGATATCAATAATAAAATGTATGATTTTATTACTAAAAAGATAATCACTTGTGAAACAAATTTTTACTGAAATAATACATTTTGAACAAAGCTTATTTAGAATTTTAAAAAAAAGTATTTTTGAATTAGCAGCATCACCAAAAAAGAAAAGTTGGGGGGTGGTGAGGGTTTAAGAAAATGTTTGTTCTATATTAATATATAGAAATTTTAATATTCATAGTTTGTGCGAATTATAATGTGTGTCTAACCCAGTAGCAGAAGGTTTGAGATGGGTGACAGTGTCATAGACTTTTTCTCTTTTGCAGATTCTTTTCCATCGAACTTTTATTTTGCTTCATATTATGCTTAGCTCTATTACTCAATACAAAATATTACGAATATTGCCCCTGAAAAAACTGTCACAGACACTTCGAGAATTTTCTGCTACTGGTGTTCTAACCCTCTCAACAATGCCATTTGTTATAGATCTGTTTTGAATAAGAATATTGTCCAATATAATGTTAATGTTGTGTGACATTATTAAATATTAAGAAATAATATAGTGAAGAATTGATAATCTTTAAATAATTCATTTTTTTTTCAGAACTCAATAAATATAAATTGTAAAAAAGTTCTTAAGAATGATTCTTCAAAATATGTAGCAATAAAATAATTGTTATTAATAATGAACACTTTCTAATCACTCGACTCTCTGATATCAAACAGCACAAGAAATTTAAGTTGAGTATGCAAAAAATATCAAGAGTAAGGTCTTGAAATGATTAACAGATTTTGTAAGGATTTTGCTGACCATAAATGATAAAGCACTATAATAGATGCTGAAATATTTTCTGGTGTTTCAGCTATTGACTATGAAACAAAAATTAAAAGCTTTTTTATTTAAGGCAGAAGAGAGATGGTGGCTTAAAAAAATATTAAATTTTGAATTTTTTACTTAAAAGACAAAATGAAAAACATGAATAAAAAATAAACATATAAATGCTTTAGGATAAATAAGGAAGGTCATGATGGAAAAAGTTTAATTTCATGGAATCTTTTGAAAGATAGAGAAAAAGTGAATGTCAAAGAATGAATTCATTAATTTAAAGCTTTGCAAGTAAATTTTATTTATAAATATGGAAAGTACCCATTAAACATTTATGTCAAGCGAATAACTTTTGTTCCACATTTCTTTTAGGAACTTTTAAATATAAAAATGTTATCTAAAATGCAAATCTTATTTAAAAATATTTTAAAGGGTATTCAGATTATAAATATGATAATTTATAATTTTGTAGATTAATTCTTAACTCATTAACTAAATGAAAACTAGCTATTCAAATTTTAGTGACCAAAATAAAACCTGTGTTGACTATAATATAAATTTTGTAAGAAAATTATTTAAACAAGCAACATTTGTGTCTGTGTTTGTTCAATAGAAAGCTGAATAAATCTGAAAATTTAGATTGATTTCCTGATCATTATTTAATGATTTAAATATGGTATTAAAAAGTTGTACAACAGTTTTAAGAAAATGATCCATAGTTTGCAATATTGTATGTCACAACTTCAGCTCATTTATTATTATTATTATTATTATTATTATTATTATTATAGTATGTATTAAATAAAAGTTTTAAGTAATATTTTATAAAAATATAAACAGGCCATCAAACACTCCCATATAATTATTATAAACCTTTTTTATTGTGTGTGGGGGGAAAAGGGGTGGAAATGTTTTTTTTTTTTTTTTTTTTTTTTTTTTTTTTTTAGCTTGCTAAAATTAATATAAAAAAAAATTCTATGGGACACATTTAATTGTAACAGTCTAAATTTTCCTCAGATATTATAGTCTTCTCTTTTCTGCTTAAGTTTTTACTCTGAAAAAATATATTAAGTACTAACTAAATAAAAGGCTTTTTTCATTTCTCAATATTTCCTTTTATAGCAAATAAAATGTATCAGTATTGTAAAATAATTAAAATTTCATTTAAACTAAACTATCGTGAAACAAGAAAAATAATTCATTTCAAGAACAACAATCAAACTACTATTTTAACTTTTAATCTTCCCTTTCAATTTTATTATTATTTAATAAATCAAAATAAATGTAGAACAAAAATAGGTACATACCTTTTAGTTTTAACTCCTCGAATTTCTGCACCGACAAAATCGGAATTCTTTCCTAAAAAAGCAAACATGGAAAGAGCATCTATTTTGGGAAGATTGTCCGATTGCCCTTTCACAAATCCGGCCGAAATCGACATTTTCAAATAATAATTTGAATAAAAATTAAAAATAAACGATGTATTTTATGTTGAAATAAGTTATATCTTACTTTTTCACAAACTTAAAATTGATAACGTTAAATAACTTTTAAGGAGCAGATGAAACAAGATTGAAGATAGTAAAAGCTATGGGAAAAAGTACACGCGCAAAATGTAAACATTTCGATTTCGTGGCAAATGACGTCACAACCAATCCCGTCGCGTTTCTGAATCACGTGGTTTTGTTGATGTTTTTGCGTTATTAAAAATAGCAATTAAAAATTATTTTCTATTATTTTGACAATTCTGAGTGGATTTCTGGGGATTTCAAGATGAACTTTATCAGTTACACACCAAAGGAAGCTTATTCCTCCCGGGTGAAATTTCTCCATTCCAGAAAAAAAAAAAAAAAAAAAAAAAAATTATCTATTGATGGTGCAAAAAATTTATGAATTTCAACGATATTTTGCAGTAAAACTCACAAAATATATTTATGCTCGAAAGGCATGTGCGAAAGTAGCAAATGCTAAAGTTTTTCGTAAAATTACATATTTTTTTGTATAGGGGGATGGAAGTTGAGGGGGGAGGGACTTTTGCTTGACATTCTTTGTGCGAGAATTTTAAAATTTTGGATGCAAATCCTGCATGGAAATTAAAGCCCTGATACAAATCAATGTTTTTTCTTCTTAATGGGGAAAAATTAGTTTGTGTTTCTGATAGTTAGACATATTTCTAAAAAATTAAGTTACGATTGTTTTGATAATTGTCATTGGGAGAATTAAGACCTTTCTTTGGGATAAATAGTTGAACGGTGACAGAAACTTTACAAGTGTACTAATATTCAAAAATATATTACCCATGTAATTTAAAGTTCACATTTCAAAAACCCATCCAGGTTTGTTTGTTTTTTTTTTGGCAAAATCATAACCCTAGTATTGGCCTAGTATACAGTCAAAATCCGGTCAAGTATCAAGCAATCAACAAACTGGCAAAGTATACAGAGTATCCAAATACATATAAAATACCCTCTTACAGTTCTATTTTTAACTGGTACATTTTACAAAGAAAATACATAATTTAAGGGAAGAAATAGAGTTTGGAAGAAAACTTTACAAAAAGTGTATTAAATTACTTTAACTGTAAAAATAATTCTTTGTTTACTTTTTTTTTTAAAATCTTGGCAGCAAATATTTTTTATAAAATTGCTTTCACTTTCAAAACCTGGTTTCGAAAGTGAAAATGTCCTTATAAAAATATCTGCAGCCAAAATTGAAAAAGTAAAGGAGCGATGTAGATATGCAGCTCAACTATCCAACACAAAAACAACAACAAAGAAAAAAAATCTAAATGCAAACCAGACATACATAAAACAACTTAAAAGCAGCTATTTATAAAATGTTTGGTGGTGTTATATTTTGGTATGCAATTATTCATAAAAATCATTTACTTAGTACATATAAAAATATTGAAAAGTAAAAAAAAAGAAAATTCAAATTCTTCCCTCCAATTCTCTTTTTAATCTACCTTTCACAGTTACACAATCAAAATGACTATAACTTTTAACTTTCCTTATCCAAATAACATAACTATGTTTTAATTGGTGGTATTACTTCTAATATGATCTATTCTAGGGGTGCACAACCTTTTGAAGAGAAGGGCCACTTGCAAGTATGTCTGGGTGGTTGAGGGCCACATTGATAGCATGGAGAGGATGCGATTTCGAGGTGGTGATCTGTGGCCTTTAATTAAATAAAAAATACGATTTCAGAGGGGAGTAGGAAGGAAGGTATACCCTTTTAAGATCGCTTACCCAGTCAAAATATCCAATTCAATTGGTAAGGATATATCAGCAGTTTTTATGATTGTATATTAACAATTATAGCAAGGATTCTTTTTTTTTCAATGTGTAATAGTATTCTTGGACTTTATTCATTAAATCTATAAATAAAATATCAGAAAGTAATTTGCTAGCGAATCGGTGCTGCAGCACCCCATTATGTTTGTAGAGTACGAAATCCAAAATCCGGAACCTTTTCAACCTCAGTGATGCTGAATTTAAGATCATTTAAGATCATGGTTGCAAGTTTCAAATTTGGCCAGGACAGAAAACATTTTGAATCATTTCCCCCCCCCCCCCCTCCCTCGAGTGAATATGATGATTCACGATTTTTTCCATGACCGTTCGAAACAGAAATGACTCACAAAATTTGCTTTTTCCCCATAATTTTTATCAGAAATTGCATCTGTTAAGCAATTTTTGATAAAAATCATTTTTGGTTCAATTTAAGCGTTTCATTTAAGCGATTTTTGGTCAAAGGATCGATGATCTTTTGACCAAAAAATCACATTTTTTGCAATTCTTTAACAAAAATTTGTGACTTTTTTGCAATCTTCTGGCAAAAATTGCTGACTTTTTTTGCGATTCTTTGACAAAATTTGCATCTTTTACACGATCTCGACAAAAGTTGCGTCTTTTTCTCGTTCCTTTGACAAAAAATCGCGTTTTCTCCACAATTCTGACAAAAAGTAACTTTTTTTCTGCTATCATTTGACGAAAATTGCGTCTTTTTCACGATCCTTTGACAAAATTTCGCGACTTTTACGTGATCTTTCGACAAAATTTCGCGACTTTTTCACGATACTTTGACAAAATTCATGTCTTTTCCACAATCTTTAGATTACTCACATCTTTTCCTCTTTCCTTTGACAAAAAAAACGTGTTTTCTCTGCAATTCTGACAAAAGAAAGTTTTTTCCCGCTATTATTTAACGGAAATCGCATCTTTTTCACGATTCTTTGACAAAAATTTGGGTCTTTTACATGATCCTTTAACAAAAATTTGCAACTTTTTCGTGATCCTTTGACAAAATTCGCGTCTTTTCCTCGCTCCTTTTACAAACAATCGTGTATTCTCCGCAATTCTGACAGACATAACTTTTTTCCGCTATTTGACGGAAATCGTGTCTTTTTCGGGATTCTTTGAAAGAGACTGCATCATTTTCGCGATCTTTCGATAGGAATCGCGTCTATTTTGCTCTTCATTGAAAAAAAAAATTTCTTTTTTCCGATCTTTTGACAGAAATAACGCTTTTTTGCAATCTTTTGACAGAAATCATGTATTATCAGCAATCCTTTGAAAAAAAAAAAAAACTTATCTTTTTTCACAGTCTTCTGATGAAAAACGCCTTTTCCTCGATTTTTTGACCAAAATCGCATTTTCTCCGCAATTCTGACAGAAATAGCGTTTTTCCCACGATCATTTGAGGAAAATCACGTCTTTTTTGCGATTCCTTGACAGAAACTGCCTAATTTTTGCCATTCTTCGACGGAAATAACGTTTTCTCGAGATCTGTCATACAGGAATTGCATTTATTCTGCAATTTTTTGACAAAAAAGGCATTCTTTTGCGATATTTTGCATGAAACAGCACTTTTTTCTGCGTTTTTTCGGTCAGAAATAACGCCTTATTCTGCGATCATTTGTCAAAAATCATGTTTTATCTATAATCTTTTGACAAAAAATCTTGTCTTTTCCCGCTATCTTTTGGCAAAAAACGAGTCATTTTCGCGATCATTTTTCGTCGTCTGAGATTTTTCCGTCCCGCTTCCGTCCTCGGGAACTTTTAAAAGACGGATTTCCGTCCTGTAGACGGAAAACTTGCACCCATGTTTAAGTTTTAGTTTATTTTTCAAAAAAAAATAATCTACCTACCCTACCCTGTTACAAATAACCAAAAAAAAAAAGTGTGATTTATGTCATTTCGGAACGATTCAGGGCAGTCTACCTTTTCCGAAACGATTCCAAGGAATCGTTCCTTCACAGAGTCGTTTCATTTCGGAACGAGTTCAAGGGATTGAACTTCTTCGGAGTAGTTTCATTTCAGATAGAGTCCGAGGAATCGTTCCTCTTGGGAGTTGGTACCGATGGAACTAATGTTATTAGTTCCTGGTTGGCACCCATGGATGGTACCTTACCCTGTTGCAAAGAATAGAAAAATGTGTGATTTATGTCATTTCGGAATGATTCAGACCAGTCAGTCTTTTTCAAAACGATTCTGAGGAATCGTTCCTTTAGAGTAGGGGTGCACAACCTTTTCGAGAGAAGGGCCACTTACAAATATGTCTGGGTGGTCGAGGGCCACATCAATAACGCAGAGATAATTCGATTTCGAGGCGATCTGTGCCCTATAATCGGATAAAAAAGTATGATTTTAGAGGAGAGTGGGTTGGGGGAATTACCTTTAAGTTAGCTTAACCAGTCAAAATAATTTTTCGCCAATTAATCCAATTCGCGATTTTTCCCAACCTGATCGACGAAATTCACAATTTTTCCTCGCATGATAGACGAAATTCGCGAATTTTTCCTCGCATGATCAATGTAATTTCGCGATTTTTCCTAGTATGATCGATGTAAATTCGCGATTTTTCCGAGTCTGATCGACGAAATTCGCGAATTTTCCGAGCCAGATCGATGAAATTCGCGATTTTTCACAGCATGATCGAAAAACTTTTTAAGAAGCCAATCGAGAAAATTCATGATTTTTGTGAAGCTGATCGATCGAATTTACGATCTTTCCGCGCCCGATCAACAAAATTCGTGATTTTTACGATGTCGATCGCCGAAATTCGCGATTTTTATAAAGCTGATCGACGAAATTCGAGATTTTTCCTCGCATGATCGATAAAATTCTCATTTCTTCCACATCAGAACAATGAAATTCACGATTTTTTCTTCACCAGATAAACGAAATTCGCTATTTTTGCGGACCGCATCAACTAAATTTGTGATTATTATGAATCCGATTGACGAAATTCGCGACTTTTACGAAACTCATAGATAAAATTGTCGATTTTTACGATACTTCCCTGTGCGACCAAAGAAATTTGCAAATTTTCTAGACCCGATCACTAAAACTCGTGATTTTTCCGTGCCCGATCATTGAAATTTGTGTTTTTTCATCTTTAATTAACGAAATACGCATTTTTCTTAGCCCAAACAACTAAATTCGCAATTTTTACTTAACTTTGACGAAATCTGCATTTTTTTACGCGACAAGATAAAATTCACGTTTTTTTTTCTCTTGGTTAATTGATAAATTGGCAAAACTCACGATTGCTTCGCAACCGATATACGAATTTTTCTGCACATCATCGCAAAATTCGGAATTTATCCGTCTTATCAATGAAATTTGCAGGGCAAAATTTGCGATTTTTCCGAGCCTCACCGACGAAATTAGTTATTTTCCCGCACTTGATCAATGAAATTCGTGATTTTTTCGTGCTCAATCTAAGAAATTTGCGATTCTTAAGTGACTGACGAAATTTTATCATTTCCCGTGGTAATTTAACGAATTTTTTTTTCTGCGACCTATGCACAAAATTTTTGTTTTTTTTTTCAGTTGTAAATTGACGAAGTTCGTGGGCCACACGTTAACCCATCGCGGGCCACAGGTTGTGCATCCCTACTTTAGAGTCATTTAATTTCGGAAAGAGTTCAAGGAATCTAATTTTTCCGGAGTCGTTTCATTTCAGGTAGAATCCGAGGAATCGTTCCTTTTTGGAGTTGGTGCATTTCGGATTGATTCCGAGGATTCAATCCTTTTGGGAACCAATGACCTAAGATACGTATATATTTTATGTCTGAAATTTTGAATTTATCAATGATTTTTTTTTTTTTTTTCGGAAGAATTTTAAAAATATCATGTTTGTTTGAAAAAAATGCTTGTAAACGCCACATTGCTTGAAATCTTATCTTAAAACACATAAAGGCCACAGCGTTTCCTCCGAAAATTACGGTACTGATAATCTTAATTTTTTAGCCCAACTAATGTAGGTATTATACATCATGAAAAAATTTGGTAAATTTGTGTTGAAAATTATGACTAATGGCTTCTAATTTCGAACCCTGGTCGAAATATACGTTCGTAAATGGTGTATAGCCCGTGGACTATACACCGATGCATCTCCATGGGTTATACACAAACTTTTTTTACTGCACTGCTCGATTAAGGGGTGTGGGCTATACACCCGAAAATAATGTAAGTTTTGTTTCCTCAAATTCCTCGCATTTTCTATTTATAGTGTTCTGTTTTCATAACTTTTGAGTTCCAATCTTAGAAATATGAAATTACCAAATGTAAACATTAAATATGGTTTCTTACTCAAGGATGTCATAAGAGATTTCAGGATAAAAAGAGAAATTTTATGTTTGATTAAACTTTTTAAAAAATATTTTCCTGGTTTGAATGAGTAAAAATCTAACAGTCAATAAATCCTATACTGTTGTTTAGTTGCAGACGTGATTAAGCCAAACTAAAACTTAGTTTTGTTTGAATTTAGATTATAAAACTAAATCAACACTTTTTTTGAGGTGATAATGGAAGGTTATACCATAACCAAACATATTTCTTAAAGGAAATAAAATTGTAAAAAAGAAAAAAAAGTACTATGTTGTAAAAAATATACATTTTTTAAAAATAATGGAGGACTTTAATACTGATATTAGAGTTTCCCCCAGGTTTAAAAAAAGGCAGGCCGCTACTGTTCTGAAAAGGGCACTTTTTATTTTTAAGGGCACTTTTATAGAGTTAAATCTAGAATTTAGCGGTTCAAAAAGTCGTAAAAAAAACAAATTTCATCAAAATATTGAAAAAAAAGGTAAATTTTGTTAAAAAATCGTTAAAAATCTGAAAATTTTATTAAAAGATCGCATAAACAGCAGTTTTTGCTAAAATATCACAAAAACGGCATATTTTACTAAAAAATCGCAAAAAAACGACAAATCTCGTAAAAAGTATCACGAAAAAAAAGGAACTTTTCACAGAATTTTCTGTTTTATTTCGATTTTTGGACGAAATTTGCCGTTTTTTCACAAATTTTTTGACAAAACCTGCCGTTTTATTGCTATTTTTTGACGAAAGTTGCTGTTTTTTGCGACTCATTTGACAAAATTTTCCATTTAATTGCAATTTTCGGAAGAAATGTGTCGTTTTTCCACAATCTTATGAGGAAATCTGCCGTTTTGTGAAATTTTGTGACGAAATTAGCCATTTTTTGCGAATCTCGCCGGAAATTAGTCGTTATTTTGCAGTTTTTAACAAAACTTGCCATTTTCTTTTAGCGATTTTTTGACGAAATTACCCGTCCCACGGGACGCGTATGAGGCTATTTTTTGCGTTTCATCGCCGATTTTTTGGATCATCGCTGGAGTGCTGCATTTTTGCAAATGTGGGCAAGAAGGGCGCTATTTTTTTTAATGAATGACAAGAGGGGCGCTATTTTTTAAACTAAAGGGCAGGAGGGGCGGAGCGCCCCCCTGAAACCTTCTGGGGGAAACACTGCTGACATTCATAATAATGACAAAACTGTAATGATTTGTTTCTTTGAATTAGTATCATTTACTTAAATACAATACTTATGTAACGGGATGTATAATTCATTTCATTCCAAGCTGCAGAGATATTGGCTCATTAGATCAATTGATAATTAAACATGTAACTAAAAAATCATTTCAAAAGAGGCATGATATAACAAACAATAGAGTTAAATAAAGCCTGAATGTTATTCTGAAAGTTCTGAGAATGGGGGAATAAAAACAAAAAAAAAAAAAAAAAAAAAAAAAAAACTTTTAAAAATAGGCTTTGCTTCTTTTTTAGTTTATTTAAAAAAAATCTGTAATATAGTCATATACAGTGAAAATATTTTTTTTAATACAAATAGATGAAAAAAAATGTTTATTATTTAATTTTATCTATGAAAATATAATTTATTTGGAAAAAACAACTATGAAAAATCAATTTTTCCAACTTTTCTGCCTTTTCTCTTGAAAAGGTTGTGCATCCCTACTATTGAAAAGACATTTAAAAAAAAATCAATTGAAAACATGTAAAAAAATGAGTAAACACTTACTTTGTGTTGAAACTATAAACACAGAAGTAGGGTCACCCGGGGTAATTGTTGGTCACAGTATCTTTCAACACTTTAAGAAATCCTAAACAAAATAATAATAAAAAACAAAATCAGATACTCTAAACTATCTTCTTTGGAATTTATCATTTAATTGTACAATGGCACATTTTTGAAAAATCTATCACATTTTATTTATTTATTTATTTGCTAAATGATATAGCGTAAATTACAATTTTTATCTATAGGACACAGGAAAAAATTGTAAATTTCATCAATTTGCTGCGAAAAAAGTCATGAATTTTATGGACAGAGTGCAGAAAAACAGCTAATTTTGTCGATGAGGATTGGAAATTTTGTTGAATGGGTACAAGAAAATCACAATTCTTGCTAAATAGACACAAAATAAAATTTTATCAATGAGGTGCAGACAAGTCTTAAATTTTATTGATTTAGCATGGCAAAATCTTTAATTTTGTTGATCAGGCATGGAAAAAAAGCTTTCACTAATCAGCTGGGGGAAAAATAAAAATTTTGGTGATTGAGAATGAAAAAAATTATCCATTGTTAAAAATGCGCAAAAATTGTTTATCAGCTGTAGAAAATCTTGAGTTTAATTAGCCGCAAAGAAAAAAATTGCACATTTTATCGATTTATTAAACAAATTTTAAAACAAATTGTGAATTTGTCAGCCAGTTAAGAATTGCAAATTTCTTCGATCCTGTGCTAAAAATTTCTGAATTTTGTTAATTAGGAAGTGAGAAATCTCAAATTTTGTTGATTGACTGCAGAAAATCGCATACTTCATCTATTTATTGCAATTTTTTTAATCTGCCGCAGGAAGGACTAGAAGTTTCTCTAGAATCAATTAAGAATCATGAACTTCAAGAATTTGGCACAGGTTAAATTACAAATTTCGTCAAATTCGGTAGTTAATCAAAAATTTTATTAATCAGTTCGACAAAAAACTCAAATTTTGCTTACCAGGCACAAAAAATAAAAAAATCATCAATTGAATATGGAAAAAAGAAAAGTTTTGGCGATCTTGTCCTGAAAAATACAAATTTTATCAGTCAGGATCGAAAAAAATTGCGAATTCCATTGGTTTGGTGGCCGCTGATGAAATTTCCCAATTTTGCCCTATACCTTCACTGCCATTCACATATATTTTTTTCCCCCAGCACAAGCCATTTCCGCAGGAACAGAATCTTTTGCATCATTCTGCAGCAAATTATAATTTATCTGCAACCTAATAATGATAGACTAGGATTTCTATCAAAAGAAATAAGAGCAAAATTAGCATTTATAAAGAATAATAAAAAGATACAATACCATAAACCTAAAGACTTAACTTAAAAACCTCAAGTAAATTTCAGTTTTTTTTTTTAAAGCCCAGAATTTCTTTTGAAGCTGGTGGATTAATCTGCAGTACTTGCTGCCATGCTGCACTGTTTCTAATACTGAGGCCACTTCCATGCCTGTGTTTTTTAGCACTTTTAATACAACAAAATTTACTCCTCCAATTATAATAAAAGAATAATATCACTCATTCAAAATAATCTTTATTATATCTCATTTATACCTACAAATAAACTGCTAATATATCTTTGCCAAATTGAATTTGACATATTGACTCACTGTGTAAAGGAATTTAGAGGAATAAACCTCCACCCGCCTCTTAAATCGTATGTTTAATCTGTTTATAGGACAAATATCACTTACCCCAAATAAAAATTTTTTGTGTAACTGATGTGGCCCTCAATTCTGACATTCCTGATATTTTCTGATATTGATTGGCAGATATGATAGTTTGCACTTACGACAGATAAACACAGAAAAACAATCATGAATTTTGTATAACTAATAATATTCTGATTTTTCTCACAAAATTTTATCGACGAATTTTGCAACATTTTTCTGGAGACCAATCGGCAAATTTCACAATTTTTCCCTCTGAATTGATTGACAAATTTAGCTATTTTATCCTGAGACTGACAAATCTTCCTTTTTGTTTTTGTGACATCTTTATGAAATTAACGATTATTTTTCTGCATCCAACTACAAAATTTGTGTTTTTTTTTTTCTCTGTTACCGACTGATGAATTTCATGATATTTGCTCATGACAGATTAACAAATTTTACGATGTTTTACTGTGATTGACGAATATCGCTAAATTTTCCCACTGCCAAGTTTCCTCAAAAATTTTTTGGACCACTCGACAATTTTTAAACATTTATTTTTGCCATGGTGGAGAAAATCAGCAATACTTTTTCCCGATTTATGCATTTAGCAATTTTTTTTCCTGAGGAGGGCACGAAAAGGACTAGAGTCTGAGATCAGATCTTGTGCTGCACATGGAAAAAAGTAAAACATGATCTTTTACAGCTTCAGCATTAGATCGTTTCTTTTTTTGTAATCGATGAGCTCAATAATCAGAACTTTTTTTTTTGCTTTAAAAGAGAGTTGCCTTTCTCCCCCCCCCCCCCATATCTGCTAATTTGTGTCTACTCATTATGTAATTTTTTTTACTTTCTCCTTTATTAACAATGACATTTCATTTCCTATTCATATAAAAGCTCTAAATCAAATGTAAAAATTGCCTAAGAATAAATAAAATGCAGACATCCATTGCCCAAAGCAAAATGTTTATATGTTTCCCATTGAGTTAATATAAAACAGTAAAAACATTTATAAGATGACCAAAACATAGCTTACAACAGAGTCATATATTACGCATGTCATGGATTAAATATTGTTATTTCTGGACGAATCATAAACAAGATAAAATGCAGACACCACATTCTCGACTGAAAACAACAACCATTTTCCAAATGGTCCAAAATAAATAAATAAAATGGTGAATTTTAAGGAAACCTATTTAGAAACAATAAACAGTTCACAGAAAATAGGACAACTTTTTGAAAAAAAAAAAAAAAAAAAAAAAAAAAGGCATTTATCGTTTAATAGAAGAAATCAATTGACTATCCCTTTTTCATATTTCTATAATGGATTTAAAATTCCAATACACAGAACATAATTCATTAGTAGAACATAATTCAATTAGCTAAAATGCTAGGCATTACAGTTTTGACTATAATTCCACTAGGTGACATACAATCACCAGAGGATATTGACAATACACTCACTGGTATGCAATATTCTTGCAAGTAAATTAAAAACTAATGCACATCAAATTTTGCAAAATTAAAATGTGAATATTTATATATGTGAAAAAATCATAACCATATGTACTTCTGATTATGTCCTACGTTAAAAAAGTTGCTCTAGATTCTGTTTGTCAAAAGTGTAACTTGTAAAAGATTCTAAGCAACACAAAACTGAATAAAATCTAGATTAAGAAATTCATTTAGGAATTAGGAACTCAACTATTATTGCCTATAATATTGAGTGAAAGTTGAAAAATAGACGGGTTACATATAAAACTTTTTTCTGTTCCTTTGTTTTAATTAAAATTAACATTCCAGATAATTATCTTGAGTTTTTGATTCAAATTATTTCAATAGTATATTGTCATATCCTTATAAATTGTAAATATTTAAGTGGCATGTAAAAAATAGTGCAATTAAAAAAAATATTTTATTTTTTCACTCAAACACTTCATCTATCAGGGTTAATTGTACAAATCGCCTCAAACATAATCATAAATATAGTTCGCGATATATTTGTTATTTGTTTACGCGACAACAGGCAAGTAATGTTTGAAGTTAGGCCTAAAAGAAATAAGAAATAGTGGCGAAATTATCTTTTAATAAACCGAATATTTGTAAATGTTTGAAACTTAAAGTACAGCTAACCTTAAAAACATAAAAATCCCTATGCAACTGGAATATTCAGATTCAGCTGAATCACATGGCATCTGGATGCAAAGGTCAGGCAAGGAAACACAAAACGCAACGGACTCGCTGGGACTGGCGTACGATTGGAGTGTTGACTGGTTGATTACTCTACTCGCTAGATTACGAAAGAAGAATAAGCAGTTTTACTAGATTTTCATATGTACAGTTTTGCGAAGTGATTTGTTACTAATAAATCTCTAGTAAGTCTAAAGATATCTGTAATGATACTGAATATTTTTAAGTGAAATCCCATATTTTTTTTTACAGTGTACATTTTAAGTCAATCATTTTCAATTAATAAATTATTTTAAGTACATTTTAAAACAATTTGCACATTACAAACGCAAGAGATTTGCATTGGCTGGGCCTCGGCCCAAAGCCCAGCCTGCAGGCCGATTTCCATTAACGGCATTCGCGCTGGGCCAAGTCACTAGTCATTTCGGGCCGAGTCTAACTTTTTTTTCCCGTGAAGCCGGGACTGATTTCATTCTTCCTAGTCTTCATGGACCAAATCAATCAGTTCCATTTGAATCATGCCGTATGAAAATCCTTTTCTTGATGTTGCCAAATCTGTTAAAAAATCAGTAAACTTGGCTTGGTCCAAAAATTTTTGCAAAAAAAGGCATATATTTTTAAGTTATCATTATTCTACTATTAAATTTTAGAATTGATTCTTTATAAAGGTTTCTAGGCTTATAAAATAGAGTTAAACACATGAAAAAAAAAAAAAAAAAACTGCCTTTGACGGAATTTTCTTTTAAACTTAAAACTGGAAATTTCTTTTAAACTATTCATCCATGCAAAATGAATACAATAATACGCGAGAAAAAATATATTAAATATTTACACCTGCTAAAAAGGAAAAGTATTTTCTTCGATCGAATGCGATTCCGTTTTAGAAGATTTTACTTTTATCATATACCATTTTGTAGATTTTTATATCTCCATTACATGGAATATGGATTAATAATACTAATGATCAGGGTTGTTTGGTTTAAACCACGCTGGTTTAAACCGTGGTTAAAACCATGGTTTAAACCAAGTGGTTTTTTTTTCATTTTTTTTTTTTTTTTTTTTTTTTTTTTTTTTTTTTTAATGTTTTCATTTATTTTACACATTAATAAAATATGCAAAATCCAAGTTATGCGGAAGCTACAAGCACAGCATTTTTTTTTTTTTTTTTGCTTTTTTTTAAAGACATTAATAAATTTTTAAAGTGACAAACACTTTTAATCCGCCCATCTTTTCTTACTAGCTATAAATCTACATGGCAAACTAATTATTTTAATGTGAGCTATGGAGGAAAAAAAAAGTTGTTTGTTTTGTTTCTTCTTTAAGCCTTTTATTTTTAAAAAAATAGTGAAAATGCAATTTTGCCATTTAAATTGCATCATATATCAAAGCATTAATGATGACATACCATAAGTCATTCTCTCCATTGGTTACTCTTTGTTCTCTATGCTAATGAACGAATGATTGTAAATTTTCTCTGCTCTGTAGCTATTGGTTTCAATAACCTTTTGCTTTTCTTGCATTGGAGTTTTACTTTATGATTATATTCTACTTATACTATATTTTATTTTAAGAAAGATACTTATTTATATTGAAGTAAAAGAATGTCTAAAACTAGAAAAAAGAAAGATATAATCTGGTTTTCATTTGAGGAAAATAGAAATACACCAAGAACAGGCTCGAGAGCCAAATGTATAAATTGCATGCAATGCAAATGCTGTCAAATTAGTTCTCCCTTATTATATTTGATAGAATTGTTTTTCAAGATGCCTTAGATGTTTGCCTTAAAAATTACCCCACTTAAAATTTGTGATGAAAATAGGAATGTTAATGATAAAAATATTCAAAAGTCTATGTCTAATTTTAATCTAAAAAGAAATCTTGAAGATATGTTTGAATTGTTAAAGCCTATTGCAGTTGCCCTGGGAATATCTAAAGTAATAATTGTTCCATTGTTGACGTAGTTTATATTTGGAAAAATCCTCAAAAAATATTAAGAGAAAAAAGATAAGTAAAGAAGTCCCGCAGTGTTTTGAGTCCAGGTATAAAATGGCTCTAACACCCATGCATGCTTGATATCATGGTACAGTCAAAGTGAACTGTCTGACCAAGAAAAAAAAGGATGCATTAAATTTTGCAAAACTAGAATATCCATGTAACTCTAGCTGCACTGATAGTAAATTTTATGCCGATCTTCACCTTTTGAAAAACATTTTTTTTTTAAAGCAGAATGCAGTAAAGGAAGTTATCCCATATAAAATGAAGAAGAGTCAGCAAATTCAAATCAAGAAATTTAATAGCTACGTCTTTACTGAAGTTGTACAACTTATAACAGCAAAGGCCTATTCAGTGAGTGTTGAAAGAATGTTTCCAACATTTGGACTGGTATAGACAAAAATAAGAAATAAATTGGGATTAGAAAAGGCCTCAAAACTTGTCTTTTTATTTAAAGCTTATAATTAAAATTAAATAAATAGAATTGTTTCTATAAAGAAATTGTTTGAACCTAAATATATTTAACTAGAAAAAATAAAGTTTGTATTAAAAAAAAAAAAAAAATAGTAATTTTTCAAAGCATCTGTCTCAATATGTATAAATATTACACTCATTGATAAATCAAGTATGTCGATACACATGTGATTTATTTTAGCATTAAAAAATGCATATTGATGTTTTTTTTTTTTTTTTTTTTTTTAAATAAATATATATATATAGGGTGACATCCCCAGTAATTGGCAGGCACCAGTGATTGGCACATCTTACAAAAATGTCCTAAAATAAGATTTATATCCAGTCTTTTGAAAATGCAAGACCATATACCAGTTATATGCTCATTTACTTTACAGATTATAACTTTGATTTATGCTACTAGATGAGAATAGTGCCTAGGAAAGAGAAACAATTATGTTGAGAAACACCGAAAATACTGGCGATAAATATATATCAATAAATATAAAAACTTTGTTAAATCACCATAAAAAGAAATATTATACAGGACGCGTTTCGAGCTGCAAAATTACTGCTCGTCATCAGCTGGTCCAAACACGTGTCACAACGGACAGAGTGGAAATAACAGTATATTTATTGATATAGAAACAATTATGGCTTATATCAAATTAGCCATTTTTGTTGCAAATGCTTCTTCTCTGGCTTAAGAAAGGCATGCATTTCAATTTATTATTGTCTGACTTATAGTATATTTTAAATTTTAATTGACAACAGTTTTGTTTAGTTGAAAAGGGTTACTTTAATTGTGTAAAAGTCTAAGTGCCAATTACTAGTGATTACAGCAACTTTTTACAAATATATTTTTATAAAAATACTTTTTCAAATATTTTTGCTTTTTGTGGGCAAAATAGATGCACAGATATCCACTCTTTAATTTAAAAATATTTGCAAGTAAATATTTTATTTTTTGGTAATGAAAATAGAAGCAAGTTTAAAGACAAATCCTTAATGTGCCAATTACTGGGGATGTTACCCTATAGTAAAAGATTAATAATCATTTGTTGATGTTGATATTATTGATACAGTAAATGATTTCTAAACTAAGCATCGGAAAATGTTTTCTATCTCTGCTTATTTTTTGTTGATTTAGTGAAATATGTTTGTTTACACCTCATTATGTTCTACATTATCAACCTACATAATAATTATTTCTATAATTATTATCTAAAGGCTTATATGAGTATACTAATAAATTAGTAGTTCAACATTTTTCAAACAACAAATATTTCCCTAAAGAAAGCTAAACTTATAGGTAATTTAATTATAATTTTTATATGCTTTAATTATTTAATTATATCAAAAAATTAAGTATCAATGTGAATGTTTAACATTGATTACAAAAAAAAAAAAAAAAAGTCCTGACTTTCTAAAACTCAATTTTTTTTTCTTGCAAATGCTTTTTAATTAATGATGGGAAAAAAACCCGGTTTAAACCAAAAAAACCTGGTTTAAACAAAAAAACCCGGTTTTTTGGTTTAAAAAAAACAAAAAAAAAAACAGTTTTTATACCAACCCTGCTAATGATATAACTGAGACATTTACGTATCACCAGAGTTTCCCCCAGGTTTAAAAAAGGGCAGGGCGCTACTGTTCTAAAAAGGGCACTTTTCACATTTTTCAGGGCACTTATCTAGCGGTTCAAAAAGTCGTGAAAAAACAGAAAATTCATCAAAAATTGAAAAAAGGTAAATTTTGTTAAAAGATCGCGAAAAAACGGCAAATATTGTTAAAAGATCACAAAAAAATGGCCAATTTTGTTAAAAGATCGCAAAAACAGCAGATTTTGCAAAAAAAGTCAAGTTTCATGAAAAAAAAAAAATCGCAAAAAAACGACAAATCTCGTGAAAATATCGCGAAAAAACAGAACTTTTCACAAATTTTTCTGTTTTATTGCGATTTTTGAATGAAATTTGTCGTTTTTTTCACAAATCTTCTGAAGAAATCTGCCGTTTTATCACTATTTTTTCACGAAAGTTGCCGTTTTTTGCTACTCATTTGACAAAATTTTCCGTTTTATCGCAATTTTTGGGAGAAATTTATCATTTTTCCACAATCTTTTGAGGAAATCTGCCGTTTTCTGAAATTTTGTGATGGAATTAGCTATTTTTTTGTGAATCTTGCTGGAAATTAGTCGTTATTTCGAGATTTTTAACGAAACTAGCCGTTTTTTTAGTGACTTTTTGACGAAATTACTTGTCTCACGGCACACACGATGTTTTTTTTTGTGTTCCGTCCAGTGGCGTAGCCAGGGGGGTCCGCCCCCCCGGCTATGAGGGGTTTTTTTGCATTCCGTTCAGTGGCGTAGCCAGGAGGGGTCCGGACCCCCCTGGCTACGAGGATTTTTTTGCGTTCCGTTCAGTGGCATAGCCAGGGGGTCCGGATCCCCCCCCCCCCCCCCCCCCCCCCCCCGAAACTCGAACGAAGACCTGGTTTATTGAATCATGGATACAGCAGTAAAAATGGATAAGACGGACACACAAAAGACTTATGAAAAATTCCGCTTTAGACAGGTGTTTACCTTAGATGATATAACTCGAAATTGTTTTTCGCCGGGACAATAAACTTTTCCGTTTTAGACAGGTTTTTATTATAAATAAAAACCTTTTCCGTTTTCTAAACAAACATTAACAGCACTATATATATTTATGCTTGCTAACGTTTGAAATCAGTTTAAAATGGAAATTATTCCAATTGTGACACATACTTGAATGGTTTTCAGTGAAAACAGTATCCTTTTGTAAACGAAAGTATTTTAATCTTCTGAGACGGAAGGATAACTGGGTGTATACCCGCTTAGAGATCTGCACGGTCCGGGTTCGGGCCGATTTCCATTAACGCATTCGGACCGGGCCGGGCTCGGGCCTTGCTTCTGAAGACTCGGGACGGGCCTAGTCACTAACCTTTTCGGGCCGGGCTCGGGCCTTAATTTTTTTTCCTGGAGTAAAGGGCCGGGCCAAGACTAACTTATTTTTTCCGTACGAACCCGAGACTGATTTCGTTCTTCCTAGTCTTCACGGACCAAAATAATCAGTTCCTCTTGAATCGTCCCATATGAAAATCCTTTTCTCGACGTGGAAAATTTTTTCATAAATCAGTAAAGTTTGGCTTGGTCCAAAAATTTTTGCAAAATAGGCTTATACTTTAGAGTCGTCATTATCTACAATTAAACATTAGAATTTATTCTTTTTAAAGAATCGTAGATCATTAGGCGTCTTAAAATAGAATTAAACACATAAAAAAAAAAAAAAAAAAAAAAAAAAAAAAAAAAAAAAAAAAGACAGAATTTTTGTTTAAACTGAAAACTGCAAATTTCTTTTATACTGTTCATTCATGCAAAATGAATACAATAATACGCGAGAAAAAACATATTAAACATTTACGTCTGCTAAGAAGGAAACGTATTATTTTCTTTCCAATGTCTTAGAAGAATTTACTTTTACCATATACCATTTTTTAGAATTTTTTTTATGTATTAATAAAGCTAATGATAATTGAAACATTTACATACAACAAACAAAGGTTCATTAAAAGCGTAAATATCGCAGCCTATGGCACTTCTGCATAAATAGAGATTATAAACATGAAAGTAAAAAAAAAAGACTAAGATAAGTTTTTTTGGTCTGAACTCTTCCGTTAGAGTAAAGATCAATGGTGTGTAGAAATTCAACCGGACCGGGCCGAGCTCGGGCCGAAACTTTAACTTTCAGGCCGGGACGGGTTGGGCAGGGTTGGCAAGTTTCTTCCGCAGTGGAAAAAACCGGCCGGAAGAAATAGGTTTCTTCCAAGTGGAAGAAATGAAAGAAACTGTTTTTCTTTAAGAATTTTCCAAATATTTTCAATTTTATAAGATATAATAAATATCTTCTTTCTATAATCTTATATAAATTAATTTCACAGGACCAAAAGAAATTTAATTAAATATATATGCTAAACTAATAATTACATCAGTTTTTTTAGCCAAGATAACACACAACACCTATCTGGAGATCTTCAATCATTGGCTAAATGAAAAGAAATTTTATCCAAATTACACAAAATCAATTAAACATTATCCATTTCAATTTTTTAATTAAATTTCTGAAACTAGTAGTAAAGAGTAGAGATTCTTTAGTAATGGTAGAATTAAACCTATTTAAATAAAAACTTTTAATTTACATCAATTTTATTAATGTAAGTAATGTATAATAATTACTGTATTAAATAGAGATTGACCAAATATACCGTTTCATTTTCGTCCCAAAATCAGAGTTTTGCCAAAAATGTCGATGAAAATTTGGCAGGACCGAAACACTCAGTATTCCAAAAATCTTGTTTTGTCCTTCGGAAATTTTCAACATTACTCATTCATTTGAAATACATTGCCTCAAATGAATGTACCGCAATTAACTTTGTTGCTTATAATTATCAGTCATGAATTATCAATTATCTCATAGAAAATTTGTTGTTTAAACTACATTAGTGTTTCAAATATTCTTTGAGAAAGCTCTAGAATAACAAATGATTATTTACAAAAATCATTATAGAAGAAAAATCAAGGTGCATATACCTAAAACTAAAATATTTTTTATTTAAATCAAATGTATATAATAAGAAAATCTTTGTGCCATGGATGAATTAATTACTATTATTGTATATAAAGTTTTAGGATAATTAACAATTGTACATAATTAATAAATACTATATATATAATTAATTTACTATTACGTATATTTATGTATTTATTACTTTAAAACATACAATTTAATTACTCAAAAATTTTTGGATATTATCGTTTACAGCCAAAAAGTAAGAAGGTAACCATTATTTCGATTTTGGACTTAAAAACCTGTTCCGGTCTATCCACAGTAATAAAAAAAACATTAAAATCATTAATTTCCTCAGTACAATGCAACATACTACAGCCAAAAAAAAAAATTAGCAGTAGGATGCTGCAATTAATTTCTTAACTTAAATTGGATAAAAGCAAAATATAAAGGTTTTTTTTTTTTTTTTTTTTTCCCCCAAGTTCTACACTTCAGGATAGTTTAAAAGCATTTTGACATGCCCATAGATTTTTTTTAGAACATTAATCTTTTAAAATCAGCATTGAGATATTCATGCGAGATGTTAGTATAAATAATTACAAATTTATATTTTTACTTGCTGCACAGTTTAAAATAATGCACTTTTATATGAAAATAATATATTTTTATATAAAAAATAAATAATTTGTAGGTAGTTTTTTTTTCCTTTTTATGTAAATAAAACAATTAATAAAAAAGACCCCTTCTTTATACCTCTAGATTAGTAAAAATTCATCACATGAAAATGTCTGCTGAGCCCAGTTTGTTATTAAAAAAACAACTTATCTTTACAAAAAAAAAATATTTTTAATAGTAATTAAATTTTCTAATTTAGATTTCATGTCATTATACTTTAATTTTTTTACATAGTTAATATACTTTGATCGTTAGTTTTGGTTTCTGGTGGTTTCTTCCAGTTTCTTCCACTGTCCTGGAAGAAACCCAACCCTGGGGTTGGGCCAATATTTTTTCTTTCTGGCCGGGCTGGGCTCGGGCCAAAATTTTAACTTTCGGGCTGGGCTCGGGCCTGGAAATTTCGGCCCGTGCAGACCTCTATACCCACTATTCCGTTTACATAAATGTACTGAAACCAGATTAAACGTAAAGCTTCTTTAGCTTGGACTTCGATGGGACTAATTGATGCCTACACTTAAGGGAAAAGACGAGTTTACATTAATAGCAATAATGACACATTGGTGAATTTGGGACCCTTATTTTTGTTAAGTTTATAAGAAGGAATATTATTAATAACTTTAAATCTGCTGGCTGCAATTATAAAAGTAACTTTATTTTGGGACTGGTTATTTGTTACCCACTTTGTTACCACCAATGAACACTGGTTAATGGAACAAAACAACTATAAAAAAGAGCAATATGTTAGTTCTATGTTCTATTATGGGAACTTCCTTAAAAGGTGACTGGTTACTAACTCTTTGCCATTGTTTATCATGTAGTCTATTTGGATTAACCGTCGCCACAATTTTTTCAACCCTTTCAAGAATAAAAAGGAAAGCACGGGGCGGGATTTGAAATCTAATTTCAAGGATTGTACATGTGGTTCGGAAAATGTTTTGCTTGTGGTAGGTGGAATATGTCGTCAAGAACACATATGATAGACTGTGAGAAATAAAGTGTGCTAGGAAGCAGGATAGGCATTCTCAGGAGTCCATAAAGACTTAAAAATAGCTAAAAGCGTCATGTCAAAAATCTGGCATCATTTTGAATGACCATACTGACCAACATGTTTTTATCAGTGCAACTGGGAATACCTATCCATACAGAAATAAGGTCATTCATTGATCCACTTTTCAAGTTGTTTAAGGTTTCAATCATAAGATTTGGAATTTTGTTTATTAACGGTCTAGAAGTACTACTAGCCCATAACGGGACTCCAAAGTGTCTCTTCCAAAACTGCAGAAATCTCACCCAGAAAAAAGTACGTTTTCAACATTACCTTTCACCAGAGTTGGGCAAAATACATCGAAAAATCATTTTCGATACAAAATACAAAATACATTGGTTTTGAGAACCTAAAATACAAAATACAAAATACTTTTCAAAAGAAAAAATTCAAAATACAAAATACATGTATTTTCAAAATACATTCAAAATACAAAATACATTTTCAAATTTTGAAAATAGCTGGGTGTTGCAAAGTGCTTTCTCAAAACTGATTAAGTTTTTGAAATTGTGACATAGTTTCCAAAATAAGGAAAACTAGAAAGAAAAATCATGCGTCCAGCATAGATTATGAAACATTTTCCAACACATTCAGAATACTGTAACAAAACTTTATAGTATATTAAAGAGAACGATAATGTCTAAATAAAGAATTTGAAAAGGCGTATAATGCACTCGAAAACCCAGTTTCTACTATTGGTATCAATAATTAAAAAAAATATCGGATTTCTTTTTGTGTGTGCGGTTCTGTATATGATTTATGGAGTTGTATATACATACTACATAGTATGTTAAAAGTTTTTTTAATTGAACGAATATTTCCCATTCTGCAATTTCCGTGAATTTACCAAATGTACTTGAGCACTTTTGTACAGCCCTGTATAGGATATTTAAAATTTAAATACCCGAAATCATGTTAAAAATATAATTAAATTTAAAAACGCTTATCATAACTAAAAACGTACTTCTAGCAATTATTATTCATAGCCTTCAAAAGTTTAATTATTATTCAGTTTCTTCTTTAGCCAAATTCTTTCATGCACCCCTGTAAATGAATGTTAAAATGTATGCACATCACATTCAACAGTAATCGTCATGTCGTATACTTCAGTGTTATATATAAATTTCAGCAGATTTAAATTAGTATATTATTATTAAAGTACACCACGAAGAATTTTTCCCCATAGATCATAATGTAACGAAAGTTTTTTGTGTGCTCCTATAAATGAACTGTTGATGCTACACTCTTCATTTTCAATGAACATGCCATACTAATGTCCAATAAAATCTTTGAATTTTATGGAAATTGGACAGTATTTACGCGAGTTAGAGCTAGTGTTGAATTCAGGGGTTGGCCTGGAGAGGGTTATCCCTCCCCCGGGTGCAATGAAATGCACCCTCCAAAAATTCGAAATTTTGTGCTTTTAATGATCAAAAATTGCAATTTATCTCCTGGAACTCTATAATGTCGCCCCCCCCCCCCCGGGAGCCACAAAAGTCCCTCCAGGAGAAAGTGTCTGCATTCAACACTGGTTAGAGCACGGGCAGACAGACAAGCAAACCGAATTCATGAACACTTTTAAACTTAATAGAAAGTGTTAAAAATGAAATGAAAAAGTGTCAAAATGAAACAAAAAAGAAATGAGTCTAAATTCTAAGAGAAAACTCATTTCATACACAAACAAACGTATTTTAAAAAAGGGTCATTTTCACTTTTGACTTTTACTCCCTTTCGGCAACGTACACATGCGGCTCATTTTCGGATGTATCGAGTAACAAATAAAAATTATATTACTCAATTAAACTTTTAGCACTGAGCTTACAGGCTATCCGCACTAATTGTATATTACAGCCTTATTTTTTCAAGGAATAATGCCCCTCGAAAAAAATTTAAGGGGGGGGGGATTAGTTCCCCCATTTCCATCCTTTATACTTAATGATTGAATTCCCAAAACAAATTAGGGATACGTCTAATATTAATGAACCTAAATATAAAATTCGAAGCAAATCGGATAATTCTGCATAAAACCTTTTTTATTTAATTTAAGAGGGTTAATCCTCCGTTTTCCTTTTTATACTTAATCATTACATCCTAAAAACTATTCAGAAATTTGCTTTATCAGAAAGAATCTATATCCAAAATTAAAGCAAATCAGATAATTCTGCATAAAATCTCATTTATCTAATTTAAGAGGGGTAATAATCGCCCATTCCATTTCTTTATACGTAACAAAAGAACCCCAAAATTAATCTGAGAAGCTCCTTATCAGTATGAACTTATATCCAAAACTTGAAGCAAATTGATTAATTGCATGAAAAATTCATTTACCTAAATTAAAAGGGTTAGCCCCTGATTTGTTTTTTATTCCTTAACAAATGGATCTCCAAAACAAATCTGAGAAACGCCTTTTCAGAATGAACATATATCCAATATTTGAAGCTTATCGGTAAATTCTGCGTAAAAAAAACCTTTTATCTACTTTAAAGGGGGGGGGGGGGGTCACTTCTGTTCCCTTCTTAAGGGTGTATTTGAAAAAACGCTTTTCCACCTTCAACAGCTCGAAATTTTCCGATTCAATTTCAGACACATTTTTAAAAGTAGAAACACGAAACTTGCTGAGGGGATTCTTGAAGGGACGTATGAGGTGCCGTGTGATGTCTTTTTACGCTTAATTCATTAGAATTTGAGTTATAAAAAATTACCTTATCAGTATGACCCTTTTTTTCGATCCCAGATATCCCGCTTGGGAAAATTCGGTTCGAAATGCCGTTTTTGATTTCTTTTTTTTGCAGTATTTTCTGCATTTATCAAAGAATCGACAATCACGGCACCTTGTGTACTTTCCAAATAAGAGATTTTGAAAGTTTGGTGTATTTGAGAGCAAAAATTAATTCAAAAATAAATCGGAAAATAAGCAGTTTGAATCGAAATACACCCTTAAGCAATGGAAACCCAAAACTAATCATGGAGAAGCCCCATCAGAATGATCTTATATCTAAAATTTGAAGCTAAGCTCGGCGTAAAAAACTCATTTGCATACATTAAGGGTGTATTTCGATTCAAACTGCTTATTTTCTAATTTATTTTTGAATTCATTTTTGCTCTCAAAGACACCAAACTTTAGCAATCTCTTATTTGGAAAGTACATAAGGTGCCGTAATTGCCGATTCTTTGATAAATGCAGAAAATATTACAAAAAAAGCATTAAAAAACGGCATTTCGAACCGATTTTTCCCAAGCGGGAGTTCTGGGAACGAAAAAAAGGGTCATACTGATAAGGTAATTGTTTAGGTACTGATAGGTTAAGGTACTGATAAGGTATTGTTTATAACTCAAATTCTAATTAATTGAGTGCAAAAAGACATCACACGGAACCTCAACCGTCCCTTCAAGAATCCACTCAGCAAGTTTCATGTTTGTACTTTTAAAAATGTGTCTGAAATTGTATCAGAAAGTTTCGAGCTGTTGGAGGTGTAAAAGCGTTTTTTCGAATACACCTTTAAACGGGTAGGGTTATCTCCTATTCTCATCGCCTATTTATAGTTAACCAATGAATACACAAAACTAATTATGCAAACGCCTCATCAGGATGCTGCCTCATTTATATCTAAAATTTGAAACTAATCGGTAAATTCTGTATAAAAAACCCCAATTACCCAAATTAAAAAGGGGGTCAACCCCTATTCCCCTCCCCCATTTATGCTTAACCAAGTAATATTCCAAACTGGAGGCACTACATCAGAATGATTCTATATCTAAAATTTGAACAAAATCTAATAATTTAGCATGAAAAATCCATTTATCTAAATTAAGAGAGGGTATTATCCCCCATTCCCCTCCTCCTATACTAACCCAATGAACTCCGAAAATTAATCTGAAAAGCGCCCTTTCACCATAAACTTATATCAAAAATTTGAAGCATATCGGATTTTTTTTTTTATCATGAGTATCGTGTTACTATATATATACAGAACGGGCGGGTACGTAAGCTCTCAGGATTTGATAGCTCGAGAGCTAAAAAGCTATATTTACAAATAAAAACTTTTTTTTTCTTGATGGTGCAATTGTTTTTTTAAAAATTAGAAATTTTAAAAATTTTTTTAAAAAAATGCGCCTTTTTTAGACGATTTTTTCGCTACACTAAAAATAATTAAACGTATGTATGTCAACATACCTCTAATATTTTTCAAGCTTCTATCACGAAGAACAATTTTGAAAGGTTTTGACCAGTAGAAATTAGGCCCGGCCCGATCCGAACCTTCAGAAAAAATTAAGGCTCGTTCCCGGCCCAACCCGAGTGCCAAGAATGAAAGTCGGCCTTGCCCGCGGCCCGAATTTGGGCCCAGACCCGGGAAACAAAGAAAGAAAAGCAATAAGAAGTAAAACTCTTTATGAGTCCTTCTTGTCTGTCACGGAACATTTTGTTTTGTAATTCTCGTAGCATAAGTAAGATGTATTACATTATTTTTGTAACAATTCAGCATAACCTATACATCCTGTTCATTAACAGTGTTTATCATACCACTGGCTGTAAAAAGGTGTTTTTGTTAACATCCAGAAACGAATTCAAAGACTAAACAAAGTGAAAAGTATTTCCTGTTGCGAATCTTTGATTTGCGGTTTACAGAGTTGCAAATTTTGAAATCTACAAAAATGTATTTTGAGAGTATTTTCAAAATACAAAATACTTGGAAAAATCTCTTCAAAATACATTACCAAAATACTTTCCCTTAGTCAGTTCAAAATACAAAATACAAATGTATTTTGAAAATGTATTTCAAATACATGTATTTTCGATACTGCCCAACTCTGCCTTTCACACGAATTACCGGAATTTTCGGCGTATAAGCCGCAGAGCAAGCAATTCTTTTCCGACCCTGAAATTTTACTTAGGAACTGTAAACAAGTATTTATCGCGATCAAAATTGTTGCATTTTATTTTTTAAATTTTTTGAGTCAAAAAATGATTGTTTGATCCGCGGATTATACGTCGGAAATTAAGGTACAACTTGTGAACATCCAGTTTAACGTTGTTTCAAAAATTTCAGGGTGGCAATAAGAGTGTTGCGTATGGAGAAGGTTACGGGCTACATTTTGTCTTGAACAATGAGAAATCGAAAGTATAAATTGAAGTTAGTTCACGGACCAGAGCCCGGAGCTTACTGCAAAACTTGGAGAATGCTTTAAAACTGCTTTGAACCATTTAAAATAATTTGATTGGGAAGTACAGTAACAGGAACCACCATCATTTTTTTTAATGCAACATACTTCCAAAAAAGTGCTAATCAATCACAAATAAATTTATTGCGAAAATTTAACTTTCTTAATTTGATCAGATGTCGGAAGCAACTATTAGATCAAATATATGATATTAAAAATGGCGAGAGGCAAGACATAAAATACTGAAACTCAAAAGCAGAGATGGTATAATAAAGACGCATGCATGTATGCTGTGCGCAGAAAATTTCAGGAAAAAAAGTCTTTACTTTTGTAACTTTTTTTTTAGTACCAAAAAATTAAAAATATTCCCTCAATTTTATATGCAAATTATTTACTGTTAGCGCACAATTAAAAGCAGGGCCGATTTTCGAATTTTCCAAAAATTTAAGACATTTGATGTCGAAAACTTTAAAAATTCACCAGTCAAAAATTTTGGACACCAAAAATAGCGAATTTTGACGAACAGTTGTCGTAAAAAATCCACTTCGTCAATCGTTCGCAGAAATAAAAATCTCCAATTTCGTCAAATTATTAGGAAAAAACACGAATTTAGTCAAAGTTCCGTGGAAAAAGCACGCAATATCGTCAAAGGATCAAGAAAAAATTAATTTCGTTAAAGAATAGCGAACCCCCCCCCCCCCCACACACACACACAAATTTGCCAAAAAATTTCGAAAAAAATCGCGAATTTCAGCAAAGAATCGCGTAAAAAATGCGCATTTCAATAAAAGTCCGCAAAAAAAAAAAATTCTTATTTCGACAAAGGATTGCGGGAAAAAAGCAAATTTCGATTAAGGATTAGACGGAAGTTGCGAATTTTGACAAAGGATCGCGCATAAAACGCGAATATCGTCCATGAAATCTGCAAAGACTGTGTATTTCGTCCAAGAATCCTGTAAATCTGCGAATTTTGTCCATGAATCGCATAAAAAACGCAAATTTCGTCTATGAAATACTTAAAAAACATTAATTACGGATTATAGATATTCGGTTATAGATAGTTACTATTTTAACAGATTCTACTATTCATATAACATAAACAAGTATTTTTATATAAATACACGAACTTGAAACCTGCGTATTACAGAATTCTTCATTAAACAGAAATGTTCCATAAAGCTTTCAAAAAATAATACTATACTATTAAACTCGCTAACAGGAAAATCTGTGTAAAATGGAATATGTAATCAACATTCGCCATTTTATGATAACAAATTTTACTACATATATATAAGTGGAAAGAAAAATTTTGGACCCCCTCCGAAATGAAATCCTGGCTATGCCACTGGTTCCGTCGTCGATTTTTTGCATAAATTACGCGCTTTAGCGCATTCGGATCATTGCTGGAGGCTGGAGGGCTGCGTTTTTTCAAATGAGGGGCAAGAAGGGCACTATTTTTTAAAAAATTAATGACAAGAAAGGTGCTAGTTTTTGGATGAGGGGCAAGAGGGGCGCTAGTTTTTTAAGCTAAAGGGCAGGAGGGGCGGAGTACCCTCCTGAAACCCTCTGGGGGAAACTCTGTGTATCACAAACAAAGGTTCGTTAAAAGCATAAATATCGCAGCCTACTGTACTTCCGCATAAATGGAGATTATAAACATTGGGAAAAAAAAAAGACTAAGATAAGCTTTTTTGTCATAATTCTTCTGTAAAAGAAAAGATCAATGCTCTGCAGAAATTCACTCGGACCAAGCTGGGTTCGGGCCAATTTTTTTTTTTTTTTTTTTTTTTTTTTTTCAAAGCCGGACCGAGATTGTCCTTGTTTTTAGCTATGACACCAGCTCTGAGTCAGTCCACCAAATTTTCTCTACGGGTTGGGTCGAAATTTTAACTTTAATAAGGGCCGGGTCGGGCCAATATTTTTTTCGTTTGGGCCGGGCGAATTTTTTTTCTGTGGATCTTGCCTGAAAATTTTAGCCTGTGCAGACCTTTAAAAGAAAAGTTTTCTAACTCCAATTATTTTATTTCATTCATTTCAGATTGCAACAATCTAAAGCAATAAAAGAAAAAATAAAAACAGCCTATGAGCTAAGAGCCAGCGTGTGAATATTTTTGTTTAGTTTACATGAGTCATGTATTTATGATCTTTATCTCTGAAATTTAAAGAGAAGAGGAAAAAAAATATAGGTCACGTGATTTTCAGACGATTTGAGCTAGAAAGGGTTTTTCTTTCTTTTTAGGTGCATTCGTATTAAAAAAAACTGCATTTAAGAGTACTTTTTTTCTTTTATATGACAGTGAAAAAATCAAAAATGTTCATCATTTTAAGGGTTGGCTTATTTAATTGTTGCCAGAAAGAATAGCATGTCAAGGGCCAAAACAAATAAGATCTATTACTTTCATTGACTTTAAACACTTAAGACTTACACTGACACCTGCTTCGTTTTACAGGTGATTTATCGTTAGGTGCAACCAGGGTTGGGTTTTTGACATGACAGTGGTAAAAACTGTGTTTTTACTGGTTTATTCCGTCAAAAACCTATCACTTCCAATTTTCCTTCGATTTGTAGTGTAAGTGCAGCGTACAATATACATTTTTTGATTGATTTTTCCCTGTTGTTCTTGTTAACATTATTATACAGAATTACATTTGTTAAATTTATTTAAAAGAAGAGTATTTTCTAAATAAAAAAAACTAAAAATACAAAAATAAAAGGAAAAAACAACATCAATTTGTCATACCTCCATTAATATAGATTCTGTTAACTACAATGGACATTTATATTAAATGATATTAAAATGTTATTGTAATTTTTAAAAACCATTTAATATACATTTTTAATAAAATATATTAAAATAATTTTAGAGGTGAAAAAATGCTGTTATATGGCATATATAACAATATATATATGGTTTATAATTCATATCTTTTGCATTTCATATATGCAATTAAATGGGGATTTTTATTTTTACTTCAACAAGCAGAATCTTAAAAATTTTAAATTAATAAAATTTTCATAAAAATCTGTAAGACTCGATTTTAATTGAAAGCTGTTAGACTTAATTTAGAGTGTAACAAAACAATATTTAACAAAATTTAGGATATAATAACTTATACATTTATATTATAGTTTTTATGCTTCAACTTTAGTGCAAATATATATTAATCTTATAGATCATTCCAGCTCCTATATGTTTAGATATAAATTTTTACCTGAATAGCTGTGAAAATTTTTTAAATCAAAATTTATTAAAGCTGCCATCAAGTCAAATTACTTATGTTCTGTTTACATTTTATTTAAATAGAATGTAAAGTGAATTGAAAGAAATACAGTACAAAGTCCAAAATCCGGAATCCTCCGGACCTCGGCGATTCCGAATTTCGGACTTTTCCGAATTTCAGATCATTTTTAGAATCTACCCCCCCCCCCCCCTTTCTAAAAAAAAAGTACGTGATTTATATGAAAATTGCATTTTTTGCGCTGAAAAATAATAATATTAAAGAAGATATTTTAAATAATAATGAGATAACCTTAAAAAAAAGTTTTTTAAATGAAAAAAATAAAAAATAAATAAATAAATATCCACATTGAATCCCTTTCCCCACGAATTATTTACACCAGAAACACATTTACAATACTGGAAAAAAATATAAAACTAAAGTAGATAGATTATTATTTTAATAAAAATAAATAAAAGCTTATCCGAATCACAACAAATGTTAGTTAATAAATTCAATTTTTCACTATTGTCTTTTGAACATGTCCGTTATTTTGCGCTGCTTCATTAATTTCGATTTCTCGGCGAAAACTTTTTCTTTGATTCTGTAAATAGACATCAGTTCCTGTCCTGTTACGATGTTCCTCTGCTCCAATCCTTTGATTACATCATCTAATGAATTGAGGACTTTTCACGCCGATCCCAAACTTTCGTTAGGGCCTATAAGAATTGTTATAGTAGTGGACAAGTTTTCAATCATTTTAAGAATTGAAAATTTTATACTTACCGTAATTTAGGGAAGAAACGCCGCACCCGCTGTAATCGCCGCAGCCTCAAATATTGATATCGTTTTGAAAAAAATCGGCATAATCACCGCACCCTTCGTAAACGCCGCAGTCAAAAGAAATTATTTTCTCTTATTAAGGATGCGATAACATACCCAAAATATCGCATAGATACGGCAAAAAATGGAATTATTAGACTAATTAAATTATTAAAATAACTAATTGTCAAAAAAAAAATGTAGAATAGAATATTTATATTATAGAACCGATTTTCCGGAACTTCCGGATCCTGAATTTTTTTTTTTATATGTTATTTTTCTTACATTAAATACATACTGTAAAATCTCGAAAACACCGCTTTCAATTTTGAACATATTTCATTTTTCGAAATGTATATCAGTTTGTAAACCCGCCACCAAAAATATTTTTTCTTTAACAATAACAAAAAAGAAAAAAAAAATCCAAGCACAATTCCTTTCTGCAAGCCCAAACACATTTTACCACTTCTTGAAGTTCGGTGTCGGCTCGTTTGTCGTGGCGTTTTTGATCTTAATGAGTTTTGCAGGAAAGGAGCGGTTGTCTGGTAAAAGAAAAACCTTTCCGTCAAGTAGGGTGGATTGCTTATCTGCCGATTCTTTTGTTAATTCCCCTTGCTTCTATTATGTACAAACTGCAAGTAGATCCTATACAAAAGGACTTCCACACTTTTTCCAAGGATTCAGTTGAAGGGAAGAGTATTGCAATCTGAACGGAGTCTTATTCCGATAAAGTTGACTTTCGAAACACTGCAGAGCACTTGTTTTTCTTTGGAGTTGCTACGTGCTGGACCTTTTTGTAGGATGTTGTAACTTTTGAATAACTTATTATATTTTAATAAAAAAAATATTACACACCCTAATTCACTATCATTGCAACTTGCTGAAAATTTGAACGGAATCGGTAAATTATCAGAGAAGATATCGATTTATTTTTAATAATAAAAAGAAACCTTGTTTTGCTTGTTTTTTTTTTTTTTTTTTTTTTTTTCCCGCTTGTTTGCAGCTTATTAATTTCCTTTTCCACACTAAACATCGCGGTTTTGATGAGACATTCACGAGGTCCTTTTTAAATATAAAAGAATAGAATTTAAATAATTTCTCACTTTTTTTCTTTATTAGAAAATTTTTATAAACTTTCTTGGAAAATTTTTTTATACGTTTACGGAATATGAATTAAAGTGCATCAATAAATATTTTATCAGTTGTCATAAGAAGGAAATTACAAAATTTGGCTCTTATTATTAGATAAATATATAGATATTTTTTTTTTAATGTAAATCATCATAAGAATGAGAACTAGAAAATCTTGCACTGATAGGGGATCGAAAATACTGTAGTTTTTGTAACAGAACTAAAATGTACCAACAAAAGAGACATTTCAATTGTGAAATTAAAAAAACCTTTCCAATCAGCGCCGTGCGAAAGGGGGGGGGGGCGATTGCCCCGAGCATGAAAATTCAAAGGGCGCCAAATTTATACTATCAACTTCATTTTTGGCGTGTCATAAAAAAAAAAGTTGGGAGAAGGAAGAGCCAAAATGCAACTTTGCCCCGTGGGCAGTTTTCTTTTCGTACGCCCCTGTTTCCAATACTTCGTTTCTACAACGAAGTGCAATAAAAGCAGGTCCCTTCCTGTTTACTCCAGTCACCGTATTTCTTGGAAAAGGATGATTCATGAGTCACCGTATTTCTTGGATTGCATTTGTTGATTTACGATCGGTAACATCGCGAATACGGGGAAAAGGGAAATTAAAAGTGATTTTTTTTCTTTTGAAACACTGAATAATTTGCTCAAAATTTTCATAAACGCCACGGCGTTTATTCCATAAATTACGGTACAAAAAAAAAAAAAAAAAAAAAAAAAAACAGTAGTTAGAAAATGTTCGGATTTTGGAGAATTCCGGATTTCGGATGTCCGGATTTGAGACTTTGTACCAGTAGTAACACATTGCATATTTTATTACATACATATGATTACTTAAAACTTTATTTTTAATGCAGTTAATATTTTAATTAATCGTTCTTTATGGGTCTACATTTCAGTTTAAAAAAATAGTAGTAAAATTTAATATTTTATTTACATATTTATTTGAAGGAAATAATATCAAGACTAAGAAATAACACTATAACAAATTGTTTAAAAAATATATACTAATAAATAGAGTTTTCACATGGTTTAAAGTTTAATATTGATTTGCAAATTTTAATCTCTACAAGATTTAAATTTAAAGAACGTGTCTATTTCTTCCTCCCAAAAGATGTATTAAAATAAATATTTATATCAATATTTATATAAATATTTATATAGAGTTTTGCTATATAGTAATAAAAACAATCGATGAACAAACTGGATTAAACACTTCAAGAAAGCTTACTTCGGAAGAAATTTTTGAGAAAGCAATATTTTGTTTTAAATATTGTAATACGAAATTATACACACTGTCAAAATTACATATATTTTAAAATCTAATACATATAGGTTATAAAATTTCTTCAAAAAATCTAATTTTTTTTTACTCTATGTCAAATAGCTTAAAATTATTATAGTTATTTATGGTTTTTTTTGGTTGAATAAATATACTTTAGAGTCTTTTTGATATCGAATATTTTATGTAAAACGACTTTAATACTTAAAATAGAATGAAAAAATAATAATTATTATGTGAAAACAAATTACCGTATTTTCGGGCGTATGAGCCGCGGCGCATACGAGTTTAAAAGTATAAAATATTGTAGGTGCGGCTCTTACGCCGGGGCGGCGGGTACGATGATTTTTTTTTTTTTTTTTTTATTTTGTCAAATGATTTTGACACTTTTTTTTTGTTTAATCAACAATTATATGCTCTCAAATTGGTATCAAAACATTTGAAAACGTCTCTCAACCGCAGGTGTCCGTGATGCGTTAGTTGTTTATTTTTAAACAATCAACATTATTCAAAAATAATGTTGGTCTCACCGGTTCTCATGTTAAAAATTATTATATTTTCCCCTCATCTATTAATGATTTTACCTGTAGGATATTGGAATGTACAGCTGTCACATTTTTTTCTTCTAATGATCCTCCTTCCAGTTAGAAAATAAAACTGCCCAAAGAGAGCTCAAATCCCGGTATAGAACTCTTTTGAAATAGACTTCCTATACATAGTAAAAACTTTAGAGAGCAAGATTTTTCTTTATTTTTTTCAATAACTCACTCTTTTTTTATCCGGCAAAAATAATCCAAACTTTGAAACCGGTCGAATCAGCAAGTTTTTTTTCCCCCAAATGAGTTAATTCAGGTGATAAACAACAAAAACGGGCCTGGCGAATAATAAAAAAATAATAAAAGGCCGACTTCCGTGATAAACATTTAAAAGAAGCCAATAGAATATAAACAATTTTCAATGCATATGACTTTGCAAGAATAAGTTTAAATGTGCTACACGAGTCGATGTTAACTTGGCAACTTTAAGGGCTATTTCACCCACGTGCAAACATCGGCTAACTAATGTTAATCTCAAAGAAAAAAAAAGTGTCATTCTCATTCCATTATTTTTAAATGATATTTTTTGCTTTGGATAACGGAAGTCAATCTCCACAAAGAGTCTTTACTTTTTCGATTTTGTTTACAGGTTTTTTTATTAGTATACTTTCACTTTCGAAACTGGTTCTAAAAGTCAAAGTATACCACTAAAAACATCTGTAAACGAAATCGAAAAGGTGTCTTCTTAGGGATCAACATCTCAGATATAAAATACAAAGAAATCATTTAAGCATATTGAAATGCAAACGCATTTGAAAAAAAAAAAAAAAAAAAAAAAAAATCCATAGGATTAACATTAGCGAGTAGATGTTTTTACTTGAGTGAAGCAGTCCGATCTATAGGGGGGGGGATCAGCTCGGTCCGGCCCATATAAAATAATAATAATAATTAATAAATAAAAATAACAATCCGGCACCCGGAAAATTTAAAATATCCGCATCATCCAAGTGAATTTTTTCAATAGATTAATTTTTACTATGATATGGTTAAAAATTGTTTCGTACGAAAAGTTCTGAACAAAACTACTTATTTTATCCTTTTTTTTTCCTTTTACTATGTTTATTTTTAAAGAAGTGCCTAATAAAAGCACTCAAGTACGTATTTATAACTATAAAGCAAACGTGCAATTTTGTTATCTCTTGTTTCTGCTAATAAAAAAAAAAAGAGAGAGAGACACTGGTTATTTAAAGTCACCTTTTCTCCTCATCCTCTTCATGACTCAATGTGCGGACATGTTGCCCTTTGACCTTGATGCGTAAGTCGGCTAATATCGCATTGCTTCTGTTTTGTTTCTTTGAATACAGTAGAAAAAAAAAGAACGAAAATAGTTTTTTTTTACGCTAAGTGGATTTGTGGATTTTTTTTTCTTTTCTTAATTTATATCTTCATAATATAATCATCGAAATAACTTAAGATGAATATAAAGTCTAAATTTGAGCAAGAAATATTTAAACTTACAAAATTTTTGTAAATGAACAAGGATAGATGCGTATGTACCAAATAAAAAATAAACTAATCTACCACAAAAGGAATCATTAAATCAATTATCAATAGTTAAAATATTAAATAAAGATATGCAGGTATATATTTATATAAAGGAATTTGTAGTGCTGTAAGCTATTTAAGAATCGATTTTTTGCCGCAGGCATGATAAACAATTGTGGATTGTATTCGCTGTGGATAATGATTTGTAGTATTATACAATGGTTATATATATATTTATTAATCAATTGTGGTTTAACATGTGTAATTTAATTTTAGCATATGTGCTGTGTTTCAATGTAATTCGTATTTTATTATTTACTTCACCAATTTACTTGATCGTCATTTCTTTACACTGAGGAAAAAGTTGCTTTTTTTTTGGGGGGGGGGGGCATGATATTGTTTTAAAATTATTTTTTAACAGATCTCGAAAATACGGTATCGCCGTGATCCCGCTGATTCTAAAATGTTGAGGTTCAACTGTATCATATTTTCGTTAAGAGGCTACTTCAGTCAAGCGACCCGCTCGTTAATGCTAATCCTATGGGAAACATTTATAAAGATATTTCGTTTGAATTTAAATATTTTTAAATGATTTTTGCATTGATTAACTCTGATAGATTTGTAGAAAGAACATTTTTCGCTTTTTGCTTACAGGTATTTTTCAATGAGGGCACTTTCATTTTGGGAGTCGGTTTCGAAAGTGAAAACAATCTTCAAAATCGAAAAAGTATAAAACGATCTGCATATAGATGGACTTGAACTATCCAATGCCCAAAAATCATTTAAAAATATTGAAATGCAAACACGATATCTTTATAAATTTCATCCATAGGATTAGCATTAAGGAGGTCTTTGTGTGTGACTGAAATAATATCTTAACTTAAAAAAAAAAAAAAAAAAAATCCTACACTAAAATTAATTTGAAAAAGTCTTTGATCGAAAATCTGACGGATTTTTGCTGGAAAGAACTAGAACTTTGTGGTGTTAATAGTGTTATTTATGACGGCCGATTATCTGCAGGAGGGATATAGGCCCTAGGATAAGTGCCCTCCGTGGGGGGTCTTTCTAAGGGAACCTAAACCGCATTTACACAAGGATGACCAAGATTCGAAGAAAAGTTTAGAACTTTGTGGAAAGAACTAGAAGTCTGTGGAAAGAGCACTTAGAATTGAACGCTACTAGGAAAAGATGCTAGGGAGGAAGCTAGCATCCTGCTGCGCTCCTCTCATTGGCGCAAGTAATTGCGCCTATTTCCGATTGGATTTTAATTGCGTACTACAAACACGTTTTTTTTTTTCTTTTTAGCTGAGAATTATTTTACGGTACTGTTCTGCTCTTTTTGTCTGACGCTCTTATTTAAGCAATTTATTTTTTTTTTCAAGTGAAAATGGCTCCCAAAAAGTTAAAAAGTTACACCGCCGCTTTCAAGCTTGCTGTGGTTGATAAGGCAGAGCTAATAGGTAATCGTGCTGCAGGACGAGAATATGGAGTTGATGAGCGTTGCGTAAGGAGATGGAGAGCTGAAAAATCTATTTTGAAGGAAATGCCAAAATCTAAGAGGGCACGAAGAAGTGGCGTTGTTGTTTGGCCAAATCTGGAGAGAAATTTAGCCAAGTGGGTAAAGGAGCAAAGGGAAAAAGGAATGCCCGTTTCAACTGTTCAGATACGGTTTCAAGCGAGGATTATGGCATCGAACATGGGATTTACAAATTTTAAAGGTAGTCCCAACTGGTGCTTTAGGTTCATGTCGAGAAATAATTTGTCTGTAAGAACCAGGACAACTGTGGGACAAGAACTGCCTGCAGATTGGGAAAAGACAAAAGCATCTTTTTTAAAGTATGTCGCTGAAAAAATCAAGGAAAACAACTTTTCAACAGCACAGATTATTAATATGGATGAAGTTCCATTAACTTTTGATTGCCCCCCCAGTAGAACTGTTAACACCATTGGGGAAAAAACAATCGGCATCGTAACAACTGGTAATGAGCGAACCTCATTTACCTGTGTTTTAGCTTGCGCTGCGAATGGAGACAAATTAAAACCACTAATTATTTTCAAGCGCAAAACTATGCCTAAGGCAAATTTACCTTCCGACGTCGTAATACGGTGTAACGAAAAGGGATGGATGTCGGAGGAAATCATGTATGAGTGGCTGGCGGAAGTGTGGAGGAAAAGAAAAAATTCTTTTTTTCAGCCTAGTGGGCTTCTTATTATGGACTCAATGAGTGCCCACAAAGGTGATTCCGTAAAAACTGCTTTGAAAAAAGTCTCAGCCGAGCCAGCAATAATCCCTGGCGGATTAACTAAAGTTTTACAGCCTCTTGACTTGGCTGTGAATAAATCTTTCAAGTCCAAAGTAAGAAAACTGTGGGAAAAATGGATGATGGAAGGGCTACATTCATTTACAAATTCTGGAAAAATGCGCAAAGCCACTTACGAAGAAGTAGCGTCGTGGGTTTCATCGGCATGGAAAGACATTAGTGCTAAAACTATTATGTCGGGCTTCAAAGCAGCCAATATCATGGAAAATACAGTTAGTGATGATTCATCTGAATCTGATGATAGTGAAGATGAAAATTGTGACGTATTAACTGATAAACAATTTTTAGAACTATTTAATTCCGACAGTGAAAATTCCGATTTTGATGGATTTGAAGATTTTTAAACATGTTGATAAAATCTTGTATATATTTTTTTCTATATTTTCACTTCATTCCAATAATAATTTTTCATATTTTAAAGATATTTTGAAGTAGTGTTCTCTTATTATATGTAATCCAATATTTTTTTAGAAAATTTTATAAATATTACAAAAAATTGAAATCTTAATATTAAAATTACATACCTGCTATTTATAACGGATCAGTGATAGGAAACGTTATTAAATTGAAAAACAAATACATAATAATAATAAATCAACAGTCAAGGGAAAAATGATTCTGCAATATTTACAGGTAAGATTATAATATTATAAATAAGTTTCTGATATTTATTATATTTTTCTCTGTTTGTTATTGATCCAGTGACAAAATGTTGCTTTTTTGCAGTAATCTGAGGAGTTAACATAAACTAGTATGCATTTAAAAAATATTTTCTTATAGCAATACGCTTTATTACATCACATTTTTCAGTAATATTTTTACTACAGTTTTTAAGGCATTTGCATACATTAAATCTAAGTGTCTTTCGTCCAATGATTTTTTTCTTCAACAGCTTATTTTATTTATTTTATTTTTTTCGTCAGTGTCTCTATACGATATTTCTTTACATTTTAAATATATTTTTTAGGCACTTAAGAGAAAAAAAAATTTTTTTTTTAACTGTTCAAGTGAAAATATTTTATATACTGTAACAGTCTCTAAAATCTGGAAACCTCAAATACAGATAGCATAAATGATCATCAAATGTTTTATATTTATACAGTTCAGTTATCCTATCTTATCGACAGATGGCAGCACCAAAAATGTATTTAACTTTTTAGTATAATCTAGATTATATTCTGCATTTTGCCGACAGATGGCCGTACCAATCATTTCTTCTAATTCATTTCCAAGTTTATTTATCTTGATATAGTAAAATAAGAAAACAAAGAAATATCAACAGAAAAATTCATAAACAGTTTATATAAAATATTAGGCCTGGAACAAAGGAATTTTATTACAGAGATTGAGCTAATATCATTGTAATTGGGGAAAAAGTAATGACCAGTAGGCCTAAATTAAAGCAACTAAATACTAACATATAAATAAAATCGTAATTGTGAAAATGCTCTGTGTATATTTAATTTTAATAAGATTAAATGCTTGGCTTTGCTGTTAAATAACTTAATGTGCCATTTATGATTTTTTTTTTATAAATATGTGATTTTTTTTCTTTTTTAATGATGATTTTCAATAATTTTTACTTACATTTTAAAGTTGTTTTTTGAAGATCACTAAAATTCGGAAATAACTAAAAGCCGCGTCTACGAACGATTTCGGAATTTAGAGATTTATACTGTATAAATATCAGCAGCTTGGGTGCGGCGCTTACGATGGTGCGGCGCTTACGTCGATGTACTTTTTTTTTTTAACAGATTGTCATTGGTGCGGCGCTTACGGTGGGTGCGGCGGGTATTCCCGAAAATACGGTACTAAAAAATAGGTTTTTGACATGACAGTAAAAACCATGGTAAAATCCGGTAAAAACTGTCATGCATCAAAAACTTGCCAACCCTGGGTGCAACACACTATTTTTTAGTGACGTTAATTTAATTATCATCTGAAGGAAATGGGAAATACGGGTCTAAAATCCACAGACAACAAATAATACTTTACACTTACTTTTACCTTAAAACACATAAGATTTCTACTTACTTTAACTTAACACTGTTTATCTATTCCCAAAGGTTGGTAACATTTAATTATATTCCACAGGAATGTTTTGAATCTTCTTAATGGGAAAGTGTTATTACATTTCTTTCTCCAGATATACTCAGCTAAGTTTCGATCAAACACTATCTCAATATCACAGTCCTTTCTGAGGGGTCCTTCAAATGATGAACGAGCTGCTGCAATGGACTTGTCACGTTCACTCATTACATGATTTTTCAAAGTTAAGTTTTTGGTAGCACATAAGCGACTAAACTCTTCATCTGAGTAACAGTTGTATGACTGCCAGCATTCTGATATTAAAACAGACCCGGGTAACACCCATTCTTCAATCGCGTTGAAAAAATCTCGTCTTGTGTTTCTGTCAATTACAGTAAAAAAACTGTCCTTAGTTCTCTTATCCATTCCGCCCATAATAAATTTCCCTGCAGAAAATTCGTCTCCACCGTATTTCGTTTCTCCCAGTTTACATACATCTACTTCTATATAAACATTTTTACCCCCAATCTTAACACTGCTTTTTATTAAATCAATTATGCACATTTCTTTGCAGAAAGTAAACAGATCTGACGCTGTCCGAATATCCATTTCAAACATGTAAGGCACGTTCTCTAAGTCACATTTGAGATACCAATACATTATAAGGTTTAAAATATCAATCATTTTTACGTCAAAATAAGAAAAACAAGAGTTTGCTCTCACATTTCTTCGGATATCGTGTTTCTTTGCCCCATCTTGCTTCCAGCAACGCCATTCGTAACCGTCAACAGAGGTATTTTGTTCATGCAATTTCATATTTTCACCGCATACTGGACATTTATAATAGGATGCGATTAAACCGAGTTTCATGACCCACATCAATATTTCTTTTTGTCCTTTGAAACTTAACTCAAATAGAAATCTTGATGAAACATCAGTCTCTCTTAAAAATTCTTCATTTTCACTAGTCATTTCAGTGATTCGAGATTAAAAAAATGTTAGACAAAATTTGAGAGTTGAAAAAATAATCGTTCTAACTAAATTAATCTCCATAGTCAAATTAAAAGGATCCAAGTTAAAGAAACTTTACATGATTACACATAGTCTTTCAAATTAAAAGTCACGGTTGACATTATTCGTATTTGGGCTCTATAAAGATCAGAAACAATTATAATACAATAATATGACAATCAAAAAAGCAAAACAACGCGCCATGCAACGCGCTGATCAAAACAAAACAAACTGGAGAAAAGAGTTTAGTTGTAAAATACCTTGTAAAAGCGCCATGGAACAAAGAATATAAACATGGAAGGAAAACGAAACCTCTTTCCCCTTAGGAGCAGGGTGATCGTCGATGCCACCGGATTTCTGTGTGGTTCACCCATATCCCAGCATTCTCTGAGGAATGGCAACTGTTTAGCGCATTTATCGCTTATTTGGCCTTACACTCGACGTTTTATTACAGAAAAAAAGCATGCGATACTGTTTGTTTACAAATGGATTATTCGACAGCGCAATAGAAGCAAACGTCTGATAATTATCTAAACAAACTTATTTCGACGTTTTATTACAGAAAAAAAGCATGCGATACTGTTTGTTTACAAATGGATTATTCGACAGCGCAATAGAAGCAAACGTCTGATAATTATCTAAACAAACTTATTTATCTTGAAATTATTAGCTGTAGAGAATTATGATTTATAAAAAATAATAACCGCCTGCTTCTATGTTTCTCTAGTTTCCAATGAATCCAATTTATTTTCAAAATTAGTTTAAATTTGATATGTATTTTTAAATTTTATTATTACAAGGCTTATATAAAAAATAAATTACAATGCTTACTTTAAGGTTTAAGTAAAGTTTACTGGATTTTTTAATGAATATTTTTAAAAAAAAATAGTTTCAATTATACAGTAAACTTAAGTTAAATAAGTCACTTTAAATTGTGCTACTACAATATTTATTCGAAATAACAGTATTAATAATAATTAAAAAGTCCGTTTCAAAGATGCAATAAGTACTTTTGAATGAGTATTCTGTTAGAAGATTTACAAAAATGTTTTCTCCCCCCCCCCTTAAAAAAAAAAAAAAATCTTTGCAATTGACTTGACGAAAAGGATATTGTTTATTTTTCGAAATTTCTGTTAGTAAGCATGAAATTGATAAATATGAAAGACTTAATTTTTTTTTTCTATCTATATTACAAAGTCAAATTAAATACATTTTAAAAGTCATTTATATATTAAAATGAATTATAACCATGTGTATGATAGTTTCTTTTTGTAACTTGAAAGTATTAAACTAATAATAAATGCATTGTTTCAATCTCCCTCTCTCCCCCCCTACCCTCCCCTCCTCCCAAAAAAAAGAATACAGCTTGCTAAAGGTGTAAAACCAAATATATCTGATGAACAATGATTATTTTTTTTTTCTAATTAAATGCTATTCTGGATGTTTTGGTTGCATTCTTTTTTTCCTTCCTTAAAGAAAAAATACTAAATATATGTTTGTCAAACTGATCTTTGTTTTATGGTTAAGCATCTCTAAAAATGTGTCATTCGAATTAAAAAAAAATATATATAAATAGGACGCAATATTTCATTCCTAAAACATCCTTATTAAAATATCCTTTCATTTTTAAAATCCAAAAAACTTCACTGTGAAAAGACATTTTTAAATTCATTTAAATGGTTTTCAGATGTTTATAATAAGCTCACACACTTTTTCTTAAGGAAGGGGGGGGGGATTTAAAAAGAATTTTAATAGACAACTAATCCAGTTATTAAATATTTGTGATTTCCCGCAAACCCCTCACCTGTCTCTTACATGCTTCCAATATTTTCTTTGCATTTTGAATGTAAATTCAAAAAATGCCCCCCAAAAAGAAAAAAATGTATGTTTTGAAGAGAGAAAAAAAAAAAAAAATAAACTTTAGCTTTTCAAAATAACAAGTGCAACTAGATTTCATAGTTTTTAAAGAGCAGCTACAGAGTTTATAGTTATATATAAAAAAGTATTCAATAAATATGTAATTAAACTATACTTTAATTGAATCATAATGCTGCAGTTAATACTAGTTTGTAGCATATGTACATGTGTTTAATTTATGGAGGGAATTAAAATTTAGAGAAAACTTGAGGAATACAGTGAAACCTCCAAATAAGGCACAAAACTTCCAGTCCCGGTCCCTTGATATAGTACGCATACTGCATTTACCTCTAAATAAGGGACAGTTTTTGCATTTCAGGTAATAAACTAGTCCGTGATCAAAATGAAAATACAGTTTTTGTGAACTTATGAAACAGGCAGACAGTCATGTCGATACAGAGACATACGACAATTCACGAGTATTTATTTACCCACAATTCTGATTTTAAAATAAGTGCGTTTATCTTCAGTGAAAGTAATGCTGAAATTTGTGAGGGTGATTCTGAAAGTTGAGAATAAAAGAAAACTTTGAAGTAGAGAACTTTACTGATGCTTTTAGGCTGTTTTGAAATACAAATGGGCAACTTTTATGGCATAAGTTTAAAATTATTTTTATTCAGAAATTCTTAAAACTAGCAGGCTTTATTGTTCAGAAACTACATAATCATACTTTATTTGCATGTGTGCGCACAACCGCAATAGATCTTTAAAAAAAAATACTGTCAAAGTGGTTGTTTTGAATCTAATTTCCATGCGAAAGAAGAATAGTTACTCAAAAAAGGTGAAAAACGTATTTGTCACATAATCAATGTCACGTTTAACTCAACATGCAATTTACTTATCAAAATATCGAAAACAAAGTTTGATTCCAAATCGCTACTAACAGCCAGGAATTCCAATGTTATACTTTTCAGTTTAAAAATGAATTTGTAAATGTGTCAAAACTTTTTTCTGTAGCTGAGCACAGCAGTTGATAGATTTGTTGCCTTAAAATACACAAGGCATTTGCATACCTTTTTTGTAAATACTGCTGAAAATGACAACTAATATACATAAGTATAATAAGTGAGCACTTGAAAGGTTTGTAATAAAATATTGAAATTTGCAAAACAATTACTTTTGATAGATTATTTAAAAAAAAAAAAAATTATACTTTTTGCATGTACAGAATTTGCATATAAAGTAAAAACCAATAATTTTGCAAATAATTTAATGATTTGGTAATCAATTTTAATATTTTAATTCTCTATTTCTTTCGTGTCTGATTAATGTAATCTGTACCTTTCGGATACATTCAAAATTCACCATTAATGATTTATTATTTTTATATACCTCTGAATGATTAATTAAAAATACCAATAAAAACTCTGAATAAGGGACACCTGTATTTAAGGGATGAAAGTTTCGGTCCAACGGGTGTTCCTTATTTGGAGGTTTCACTGTATTACATTTTACAAAAACCTTTGACATAGTTAAAGATATTTTTAATGTGTATTACATAACTCCAATTAATGAAGAATACTAAAATTTAGGAAAAACTGGTGGAATATAACATTAAAAAAAATCCTAGAGGCAGTAAAAGGTACTTTTATTATGTATTACACATTTAAATAAAAATTATACAGTTATATTGCATTAAGATATTTTTCTTTGAAAAGAAACTTTAATAGATGTTTTCTTTTTCATGAATGTAATAAATTATCACATTTTTCATACTTAAATTATTTTTTTGCTCTTAATTCCATGAAATTAGGTAGTGTTCTTACCCAGAAATTATATAATCAAACTACTTTTTATAATATTTGGAAATTGTGAGAAAATGCTTTCAAAAAAGACATTTTCCTACAAAATATTCAGGTGCAATAGTGCATAAAAAGGTACAAATTCAGCAAAAAATATTTAAATTTTTCTATTATTCCATGCCTAAACATTTCACACCATTATGTTTATAAATGTGCATAAGATCGATTCTTCAGCCTTGGAAAGATTTTTAACCAGCAGTAAACTATACTTTATATCGTGAAATAATAGCAATATTATTAGCAAAAACTATCCACTTTATTTTTAAAGATCAATTTTTAGTTGTAATGCACAACAAATTTAAAAACACATCTTCAAAAACACAAGACATTTTTGTCTATAAGCAGAATATTAGAAAAATAAAGTAAAATGTCGTCAATGGCTGATAGCAAAGCGAAGCGAAGAGAGACGGGTGGGTGCTGATCTGATTTCTACGGCGAGAGTTAAAACACATGCCAAGTTATCGCCAATCGAAAAAAATCGCCAAGGTTGCCGGCAGTTCAGGGTCACACTTGTCCCAGAATTCTCGGCTTGCCTCAGCTCGCCTCCGTTGACCGGTTTTCCTTCCATGTTTATATTCTTTGTTCCATGAAAAGCGCTGGCTAGGGGTCTGTTCAGAAGTGCAGCCCATATTACGCGCGTGACCAGAAGATTTTTTATGGAGTAACTATTTTCGAAGAAAGTAAATTCAAAATAATTCAATGGACCTTATGCATTCAACCTGAAGTCGAGGCTAAAATTCGTCTGCTGGCGGTATTTACTGGCGGTGTTTAGCATAGCAGTCTATGGAGTGTGATTTATTAATCTTTGTTTCTTAGAATTATCCGAAAAGAATTCTATGTTGCAGCAGTTTGTTCTTAATATATTGTAATATAAATTTAAAATTGTTGTTCTGGTAGCGAGAAAATTCTCTAAACTTTTAAATTTGCTGTTAAAATGTATCCAGAAAGTCTGAAGTTGTCTGCTAGCAATATTTGCGCCTGCGCACTGTGGCATTCTGGCGATGCAGTGACTAGAATGACAGGTTATAGCATACCGCCAGCTCTGGCGTGTGACGTCACGTGCATAAGGTCCATTATTGCATTGTTTTTGTGGTTCAAAGCAGGTAAACCCAAGGACTATATATGGGCCTCCGTGGCTGAGTGGTTAAGACATCACGCCGCTAATCGTGAGATTGTGGGTTCGAATCCCACTGGCTCCATTGCACACACACTTTGTGTGGAGCTCCTGGTTGTACGTCTCTTGTGTTGTAATATTTCCTTGTGTGGTATCTCGTCCCTGTATATTGACGATGGCTTATAAGCAGGCTTCATGTCGAGCACACAAGTCAGATGTATGTTGTTCAATAAACAAACAAACAAGGACTATATATCTTTTATTCTTCCAAAACATGTTTTTCGTAACAGAAATACATACCTGTGTTCACTCAGATAAAATTTTAAATATTCGTGAAGAGCATCACGTGACCTACTTTATCTACTTTAGTTCGTTCAGCGTTTAAAATTTTCGAATTTCGATTTTTGACGCATTTACGCTTTTTAGGGGTCAGGGATACTGAAAAACATATTTTTAGAAAAAATGTCTGTCTGTATGTGACACAAATTTTGCGGGCACTCTATCTCAAGAACTAATGCACGGAATTTAATAAAAAAATATATTCAGCTAGTTCCTGACATAAATTGGTTCTGATTAGTTTTTGGTGTAAATCGCTCAAAAGGTGGCACTGCTATGCAGCTTTTTCACAATTTATACAATAATTCAATCTCCATAACTAATGCTTGCATTTTAACCAAACTTCAGAATCATTTATATTTGATATGAATTGACAATTTTTACATTTTAGTGTGACTCGCTCAATAGATGGCGCTGCTATACTGCATTTTTTAAGCTTTTCTCAGTAGCTCTAACTCAAGAACTAATGGACGGATTTTCATCAAACTTTAGATTCAGTTAGTTCTTAATATGACTTGGTGTTGTTTACATTTTGATGTAAATTACCTAGCAGGTGGCGTTGCTATGCTGCATTTTCACGATTTCCGCAGTAGTTTTATCTCAAGAACTAATGCACGGATTTTCCTCAAACTTTAGATTCAGTTAAATGTTGACATAAGTTGTGGCAAATTAGGTTTCGGTGTAAACTACTCAATGCTGCATTTTTTACATTACTTGCGGGATTCTAGCGATTTTCATAACTCCAGAAATAATGCACGGAATTGCATATCATTAGAATCCCCATGATGGGCATAGATTGGCATTTAATTTTGTATTCTTATAGGAATTTCGACGTATTAACACGAACACGCATGATAAAGAAGAAAGTTTTGGAATTGCTACTCCGAATAGTTCGTTCTTTTTATGCGCGTACGTAATTATGTAAATACATAGCACCTATATAGGTAGTTGTCGTTTAGTTCATCCGCGATTGCTGTCCGTCTGTCCGCATGTAACAAAGCAAAAACTATCCAAATATAGAATTGTTGTATAACTTTGTCGAGTCATTTCAAATTTTGTGAAAATCGGATGTATAATTTTTTAATTATAGGGACAATCAAAAGTATTCCGTTACATTATAGCCAATTGGAAAAAATAATTTCAAGTGCACTTTAATGATGCTACACTTTTTCGAACATAATAAAATTGATGTGCATCTATGCAGTATATACTAAATTATACATTCTGTTACAATCTGTGCTGCAAAAGAATATGTATTATTAATTTACAGAGTCACACAGAAGTATTTTCTTAACTAATAGTATAGGTGGAGACGTTGTTTGGAGTGCGTTTTAATTATTTTAAACTATTTCACATTTTAGGAAATTGATATACGTTGTTGAGGTTTACTACAAGTTACTTCCCGTACAATAGAAAGTAGATTGTAATTACAGGGAAACGCAAAAGATTTTGTCTAATATACTGTATCCGAAGTATTATATATTCTTACACCAAGATCTGAATATTTTAAAAACTTCGTTATAGTACGAACGCACCTCATTTGCTGCGTTTGACGGGCAATTTCCGACTTCTTATGATAGGTAAAATCTTAAATGCTGTTAACTATATATAAGAATCTTAATGAAGGTTTTAAAGGTATTAAAATAACTATACACATTTTAGTTTAATTTTAATATGCATCGAAATTTATATAAAATTTAATATCACATCATATTTTTTTTCAAAATGTTTCATTATTTTGCTTGAATGGTATTTTAAGGGTGGACCATACCATTACATCGAAAAAAAATTCTGTCCCTTTTCTTTGTCCTACCCGTTTAAGATCTTGATAAACCGGCAGGTGGCCTTGATGATCGAGTTCACGTATGAACATCTACGATTAGTTAATTCTAGATTCGCATATTAAAACGCAATTAGTCTGCCAAGTCATGCACTCTTAAAACGAAAAAATGAATTTGGCTTTTCAAGAAATATCTGTAATTTATTGAATCGTGTATGAGCCAATTTTAGAACTTTTTACTCATCTTGATTTAAATTGCTTATTTAAATTACTTATCTTGATTTAAATTGCTTAAAAACAACTCGTTCACTCCATTTGTTTCAACTCTTTATGACAAGTTGACTTTCAAATCGTGAGATGAGTGGATTTCGACTCAACTTGAGTTATTTTGTGGCTGAGGTTTTAAGAGAATAGTTTGGTGGAAAACACCTAAAAACCCAATTTTAGTGGTTAGTTCACCTCATAGGTTTACAATTGTGCTTTCCTGCAGCCAAAAATATGAAAACACGGAGAATTGGAAGCAGGAAGACATAATGGTATATCTACGAGTCAACCGCTAAAATCGAGTTTTTAGGTGTTTTCCACTAAGATATGACTCGGCAGACCGATTGCCTTTTAATATGCAAATCGAGTTTTGACTGATAGAGTTCATCAGTGGTGACGTCACAACTCCAGAAATTGGGTCGAAACAAACTACAGAGTTCCGAAAAGATAGAGATGAAATGTTTTGTTTTATCGTGAAGCTAAAAATTCAACCCTGAAACTGATTTAAACAAGTTACAATTCAGCCCAAACACTTGCGGATCGCTTTTAAAACTTCACCCACAAGGAAGGTCTCCATTGGGGGCATACTCAGAATTTTTTGAAAAAAATACGAATTAAACTACTCATGTAGGTAATAAAGGATCAGTGAAAATTAGCGGCGGAATTACATTATTAGATATGTAAAAAAATAAAATAGTTTGGAATAATTGGCGTGAAAAGCTGAAAGCGACGCGGGATTTGGCGAGCAGTGCATTTCCTCGCCAAAAGCAAACGATTTTAACGAATCTGAAAATTGATTTTAATTGACTTCACTGTTAAAAATCTGCAGCATTTACTGCAACGTCACTCCTCTACTTTTATAGAATATCTCTCTTCTGACCAATGAGAATGCTCCATAGCGCGGCGAATTGACCGTGTCATACACTGTTAAAAATCTGCTGCATTTTGTTGCAACGCACTCCACCGCTTGTATATAATATCTCTATTTCAACCAATGAGAAAGCTCCATTTCACGGCCAAGTAACCGTTTTCTATATAAGCAAGGGAGTGCGTTGCAACAAAATGCAGCAGATTTTAACAGTGTATTTTTCAATTTGGAACAATTTTAATCAATTTAAATTGTGTTTTAAATGATAAAATATATTAATTTCATTTTGTTATAAGTACATATGAACGTATATGACAAAATTACACTTAAAGTAAAGTAAAAATGCAAAACTAAAATTACTTAAACTAAACGTATTTAAATAAATTGAACATAGAAAGTTTTTTCTTTAAAAAGTATTCGAAGCGCAAAAGCGTATTTTTCAAAATTTCGTTTTTTCGCCAACCGGAGATAAACCGCCAAATAAACGAAATTTTTATTATTTTTTTACGGACGTTATAAGGAGGTTCCGCCGAATTTTTTTTTATAAACATATATAACTATATGAGAAGAACATTCTGTAATTTTTTCAGATTTTTCTGAATATGCCCGTATGGAGACCTTCCTTGCCAGTTCAATGAATTCAGCCTTTGAACGATGTCTGATTTCACATTGAAAGCTTTTTTCATGGTATATAGTGCATCTCTAACACACTACAAACTCTCTCGCTTTGTATTGACCCAATTACCATGGAAATGCGGGGTTGAGTTGTCTGTGACGTCACAATGATGAGCTCTATTCCAGATTTTCATCCGTGAACTGGATGAGGTGATTGCCTGTGCTGCTGCCTCCCGGTCTATGATGTATAAACCACGGAGTAAGAAGCAGGAGGGGAAAGTAGTGTTAAAATTTTGCCATGCGGATTTTTTGACGATAGGCGGCGAAACCGCTACTAGCAGGCTATCGATCAATGCTTCTGCAATGCTTCTCAATGGGAAAAATGGTCAATATTAAATTTTTTTTTAACGAAAAATCTGAATTTTTAGAAAGTTGTAGAAATGAAAATCTGGTTAATTGAAGTTTTCTTCACAACATACATATTTTTTATGGGTATTTGGCGCTTCATTTTCGTTTTTAAGCCATTTAAAATACGAGATCATTCTGACAAAAATCAAAGGGCAGGCCATTTAAAAACATTGAATATCGCAGATTAAAATGACTGTTGGAAGTTAGTTGAATATCGCAAAGAAACAGACTTATGATTTTTAGAAATTAAGTATTAATCAAATATTTTGGAGTAAATTTTAATTTCGCGTTTAGTTTTTATAACCTTAGACCAGGGCTGTCCAACGCGGCGCCCTTTGCAGGCTTTATTGGCGCCCTTTTGAAGATTGCACATTACTAGAATTTTTTTAGAATAAAATTCCTTTTTAAAGCAAGGTTTAAAAAATCCTTCAATTTGCTTGAGATTATTTTTAATACATTTTCAAATGTATTTCACGTAACAAAATTTAATGTTTTTTCGCTGGCCCATTATCTGTTTTAAAGATGGAAAAGGGCTTATCATTTCTTCTCTCAGAACTTTAAAATTTTAGATGATTTTCTTTTTTTCTTTAAAATCATGCGAAATTATTTCCATTCTCTTCCAGGCTCTCTTTAGAACTTCCCTTAGATTGATCACTATATCATGCCTGTCTTTGTTTCTGTACTTTTTATACCGGCTAATTTACAAATTTAAAATAAATCTACGTTTTTGCTTCCCCAAAAAATCTAAAAATATCGTTGGTTACCATTTTATTTTAAAGTAAAATTTTTATCTTAACAAATATGCAAGATTTAGTTTTCTTCCAATAATTTTTCATATACATACTCCTTACAAAAAAACGTATAACCCGAAATTTACAACAATTTATAGTTATTTTGAAGAGATTTTCTATATGGTAGTATTTCAGATCCATAGGGGGCTTATGTCTTCTATAGCGAAATAAAATTGCATGCATGTATCGGTGCTAAGTACCCTTAGATAATTTTGTTACGTGTTTTGAGCCATGTTAATAATGGCGCCCTTCATTGTTTGACAATAGCTGAGATGCGCCCCCGCTTACTAAAAGGTTGGACAGGCCTGCCTTAGACCATTTTAATAATCCATAACTTTGGATATTTATGCAATTAATGCATGTAGAATTAAAGTTAATTTTTATTTTAATTATTCGGAGCAACTGCTTATTCACATTATGGATGTCTTGTGTGTCACCCCCACTCTGCCCCCCCCAGGGGGCACATTTTTAATTTCTTTACAACACCAGTCGTGTGACACATCGTTTCAAAGGTCTGCAACTGCTTATTCATATTATGGATGTCTTGTGTGTCACCCCCACTCTGCCCCCCCCCAGGGGGCACATTTTTAATTTCTTTACGACACCAGTCGTGTGACACATCGTTTCAAAGGTCTGCAACTGCTTATTCATATTATGGATGTCTTGTGTGTCACCCCCACTCTGCCCCCCCCAGGGGGCGCATTTTTAATTTCTTTACAACACCAGTCGTGTGACACATCATTTCAAAGGTCTGCAACTGCTTATTCATATTATGGATGTCTTGTGTGTCACCCTCCCACTCTGCCCCCCAGGGGGGGCACATTTTTAATTTCTTTACAACACCAGTCGTGTGACACATCATTTCAAAGGTCTGCAACCGCTTATTCATATTATGGATGTCTTGTGTGTCACCCCCCACTCTGCCTCCCCAGGGGGGGGGGGGCACATTTTTAATTTCTTTACAACACCAGTCGTGTGACGCATCATTTCAAAGGTCTGCAATTGCTTATTCATATTATGCATGTCTTGTGCGTCAGCCCCCAGGGGGCACATTTAAGCTATTATATAGCTTTCATCGCGGGATTTGAGCGCGGCGACCGTATCTAGAAATTCCGTAATAAAGAAAAAAACCCTAACACTCCGACTAACGTCGTTTCATTTCGGCAGACTTCTCATTTATTCAATAAAAGAAAAAAAATTGTTTTCTTATCGGTCATCACGCTCAAAAAGTGTAACTTGAATTAATATCAAAGAAAAGAAAAAACTTAAATTAATATCAAAGACAAAAAAAAAAAAAAAAAAAAAAAAAAAAAACTGCATAAATAAAAAATAAATATATAATTATAATTGCATAAGTTGATAAAAATGCTATGCAATAGCTTTACCGCGGCAGTCCCAGAGTGCCACACGTATTTTTTTTTATTAAAATCTGTGCATTAGTTCTTGGGATACAGCTGTTGCATAAATCTTAAAAAAATGCAATATAGCAGCGACACATATTAAGCAATTTACACCAAAAACTAATCATCATCAATTTATATCAGGGACTACCTAAAACTAAATTTTTATTGGAATCCGTGCGCTAGTTCTTGAGATTAAGCTGTTGCGTAAATCATAAAAAATGAAGCATAGCAGTGACACCTGTTGAGCGATTTACGCCAAAAACTAATCAGCAATAATTTATATCAGGGTCTTACCTAAATATCATTTTTTTATTAAATTCCGTGAATTTTTTCTTGGAATAGGGAACCCACAAAATGTCTGTCACAGACAGATATTTTATAAAAGCATGTTTTGTGGAATCTCTGACCCCCTAAAACGTGTACAATCCGTCGAAAACCAGAATTCGAAAATTTATACGAATCCAATACTTTCTTCTTGTAGAGATAGAAGAAAAAAAAATTGGTGCTGGTAGAAAAAATTTGATGCTGCTCCTTCAATCTCCTCGGACGGGGCGATCCCCCCCCCCCTTGCCTTTCACATGGGCCTGAATGTCCGGATGGAAAAGATGGGGATTTAAAAGCAAAAATTCCTGAATGAACTAAGAACAATTTTAATTAATAGATTTATTTTTACTGCAAAGTCACAATTAAAAGATAGAGGCAAAGTTAAAAAAAAATATAAATACATGTGGCACTCCGGGAACTGCCGCGGTAAAGCTATTGCATAGCATTTTTTATTTATGCAGTTTTTTTTATATTAATTCAAGTTTTTTCTTTTTCTTTGATATTAATTTACTATTATTTATACTTTATACTATTTATTTTACTATTATTATCCTTATTTAATATTACACTTTTTGAGCGTGATGACCGATAAGAAAACAATTTTTTTTCTATTAATGAATAAATGAGAAGTCTACCGAAGTGCCGAAATGAAATGAAGTTAGCCGGAGTGTTAGGTTTTTTTTTCTCATTATGGAATTTCTAGATTCGGTCGCCGCGCTCAAAGCCCGCGATAAAAGCTATGCAACAGCTGTAATGTGCCCCCTTTGGGGGGATGTAACACAAGACATGCATAATATGAATAAACAGTTGCAGACCTTTCAAATGATGTGTCACACGACTGGTGTTGTTAAGAAATTTAAAATGTGCCCCCCTGTGGGGGCAGAGTGAGAGGGACACACAAGACATCCATAATTTGAATAAGCGGTTGCTGACCTTTGAAATGATGTCTCACACGACTGGTGTTGTAAAGAAATTAAAAATGTGCCCCCCTGGGGGGGCAGAGTGGAGGGGACACACAAGACATCCATAATATGAATAAGCAGTTGCAGACCTTTGAAATGATGTGTCACACAACTGGTGTTGTAAAGAAATTAAAAATGTGCCCCCCTGGGGGGCAGAGTGGGGGGGGACACACAAGACATCCATAATATGAATAAGCGGTTGCAGACCTTTGAAATGATGTGTCACACGACTGGTGTTGTAAAGAAATTAAAAATGTGCCCCCCCTGGGGGGCAGAGTGGGAGGGTGACACACAAGACATCCATAATATGAATAAGCAGTTGCAGACCTTTGAAATGATGTGTCACACGACTGGTGTTGTAAAGAAATTAAATATGTGCCCCCCTGGGGGGGCAGAGTGGGAGGGACACACAAGACATCCATAATATGAATAAGCGGTTGCAGACCTTTGAAATGATGTCTCACACGACTGGTGTTGTAAAGAAATTAAAAATGTGCCCCCCTGGGGGGGCAGAGTGGGGGGGGGACACACAAGACATCCATAATATGAATAAGCGGTTGCAGACCTTTGAAATGATGTGTCACACGACTGGTGTTGTAAAGAAATTAAAAATGCGCCCCCTGGGGGGGCAGAGTGGGGGTGACACACAAGACATCCATAATATGAATAAGCAGTTGCAGACCTTTGAAATGATGTGTCACACAACTGGTGTTGTAAAGAAATTAAAAATGTGCCCCCCTGGGGGGCAGAGTGGGGGGGGACACACAAGACATCCATAATATGAATAAGCGGTTGCAGACCTTTGAAATGATGTGTCACACGACTGGTGTTGTAAAGAAATTAAAAATGTGCCCCCCCTGGGGGGCAGAGTGGGAGGGTGACACAAAAGACATCCATAATATGAATAAGCAGTTGCAGACCTTTGAAATGATGTGTCACACGACTGGTATTGTAAAGAAATTAAATATGTGCTCCCCTGGGGGGGCAGAGTGGGAGGGACACACAAGACATCCATAATATGAATAAGCGGTTGCAGACCTTTGAAATGATGTCTCACACGACTGGTGTTGTAAAGAAATTAAAAATGTGCCCCCCTGGGGGGGCAGAGTGGGGGGACACACAAGACATCCATAATATGAATAAGCGGTTGCAGACCTTTGAAATGATGTGTCACACGACTGGTGTTGTAAAGAAATTAAAAATGCGCCGCCCCCCTTGGGGGGGGCAGAGTGGGGGGGGGGTGACACACAAGACATCCATAATATGAATAAGCAGTTGCAGACCTTTGAAATGATGTGTCACACGACTGGTGTTGAAAAGAAATTAAAAATGTGCCCTTCCTAGGGGGGGCAGAGTGGGGGGGGGTGACACACAAGACATCCATAATATGAATAAGCAGTTGCTCCAAATAATTAAAATAAAAATCAGCTTTAATTCTACATGCATTAATTGCATAAATATCCTAAGTCATGGATTTTTAAAATGGTCTAAGGTTATAATAAAGAATACTGCCCAGTTAAACTGAAGGCATTGAGCTCACAGGCTACAAATACTAATTGCACATTAAAGCTTTATATTTTCAAGGGTTAATTCCGTTCGAAAAAAAAATTAAGAAGGGGAAACAGCTCTCCCCTTTTCTCTTTTTTTATACTTAATCATTGAACCTCCTATACTACCAAAGACATGCTTTATCATATAAAAAATCTATATCCAAAATTCAGAGCAAATTAGATAATTCTTAATAAAAACCCATTTAGCATTTATATAATTTAAAAAAAGTTATCCCCCTCTTTTATACTTAACCATTAAACTTCCAAAACTATTCCGAGATTTGAACGAAATCTGACAATTCTGTTTGAAAAACCCATTTATATAAATTAAGGGGGGGGGACATTAGAACCCCTGTTCCCCTTATTTATACTTATTCAATGAACACCTAATAACAGTCACGGAATCGCCTCATCAGAATGATCCTAATCTAAATTTTGAACGAAAATTAATTCTGCATGAAAATCCCATTTATATCAACTAACGGGGGGGGGGGCATTAGAGCCCCTGTTCCCCTTATTTATACTTATTCAATGAACACCTAATAACAGTCACGGAATCGCCTCATCAGAATGATCCTAATCTAAATTTTGAACGAAAACTTAATTCTGCATGAAAATCCCATTTATATCAACTAACGGGGGGGGGGGCATTAGAACCCCTGTTACCCCTATTTATACTTATTCAATGAACACCTAATAACAGTCACGGAATCGCCTCATCAGAATGATCCTAATCTAAATTTTGAACGAAAACTTAATTCTGCATTAAAATCCCATTTATATCAACTAACGGGGTGGGGGGGCATTAGAACCCCTGTTCCCCCTATTTATACTTATTCAATGAACAACTAATAACTGTCACTGAATCGCCTCATCAGAATGATCCTAATCTAAATTTTGAACGAAAACTTAATTCTGCATGAAAATCCCATTTATATCAACTAACGGGGGGGGGGGCATTAGAACCCCTGTTCCCCCTACTTATACTTATTCAATGAACACCTAATAACAGTCACGGAATCGCCTCATCAGAATGATCCTAATCTAAATTTTGAAAACTTAATTCTGCATGAAAATCCCATTTATATCAACTAACAGGGGGGGGGGCATTAGAACCCCTGTTCCCCCTATTTATACTTAATCAATGAACACCTAATAACAGTCACGGAATCGCCTCATCAGAATGATCCTAATCTAAATTTTGAAAACTTAATTCTGCATGAAAATCCCATATATATCAACTAACGGGGGGCATGAGCCCCCCGTTCCCCCTCTTATACATATCGAATGAACTCCAAAAACTAATCAGGGAAGCGCCTTGTCAGGATATACCTACATACAAAATTTCAAGTGGATCGGATATTTTTATCATGAGTTATCGCGTTACGTACGAACATACATACAGAACGGACGGGCACATAAGCTCTCAGGCTATGATAGCCTGTGAGCTAAAAACTATACGCGAAATTAAAATTTACTCCAAAATATTTGATTAATACTTAATTTCTAAAAATCATAAGTCTGTTTCTTTGCGATATTCAACTAAGTTACAACAGTCTTTTTAATCCGCGATATTCAATGTTTTTAAATGGCCTGCCCTTTGATTTTTGTCAGAATGATCTCGTATTTTAAAGGGCTTAAAAACAAAAATGAAGTGCCAAATACCTATAAAAAAAATATGTATGTTGTGAAGAAAACTACAATTAACCAGATTTTCATTTTTACAACCTTCTAAAAATTCAGATTTTTCGTAAAAAAAAATTTAAAAATGACCATTTTTTCCATTGAAAAGCATTGCAGTAGCTAAAAAACCAGCCTATCACAGCCCCCCTCATTATTTACCAAAATTTCAATTTGTATTTTCGAAGAGTCATGCGCATTAAGTTTCCCCTCCTGTGTCTTACTCCGTGGTATAAACCATTCCAACAAAGCGTAATGAAGATCATCATCAATTGGTAGAAGCTTTATGTCAATGTGGAAATTTTAAAACTAGTGATTGATTTTCCTATAGTGATGTGAAAAATAAAATTCGTTAATTTTGGAAAAGTAAACAAATATTGAGAGCGCTATAAGTCAGGGTTCGTTACATCCATAATGCACGAGTTTGTATATCCTTTAACAATAGTATAGTAAAGTACATTAAACAAAACTACTACTACTTTGTTCGCTATATACCAGGTTCGTTACAACCGGATTCCAGTATGTAATTGTTTCTGAGGTTTCTAAAGGTAAATAACTTTTTTTTTCTGAATCGTGGTTAATCCGGACGAAATTATTGTGTATTTTCGTTCGTAGTTCGTACCTATATTTCCTCAAAGAAAAATCATTCATCTTTTTCTTTACAACATAATACAATCAATGTTTAAATATAGTCGAATAAAAAATGGGATTAAACTGTAGTACATTTTTATCCCTGATTACCTTTAGCGGCGGCTCCGCTCCCGTAAAATGTAAGTTTAGCAATTAAAAATTCAATTTTTACATACATGTTTTTGCTTTGTATAATTTATCTAACTGATAGTGTAATTTCCATTAAAATCCGTTCCGTAGAAGTTTTTAAAACAGACAATCTCTCCTAATTGGGTTCAACTAATTATAGAATTTTTTCCACATTTCTATAACTAAGTAACGTAGATTAATATGTTACAAACTAAAACATTTCCTGAAAAATATATGCAACTAATAGTGCAAGTTCCATTTAAATCCATTCAATATTTTTTTTAAAGGCTAATCTTTCGTAATCGGGTTTATCTGATTATAAAAATTTCCTCCATAACCTTATAACTAAAGCCTTTCTTGAAAAAAAAAAATCTAATTTTTAATGTAATAATTTTTATAGAAATCCGTTTAGAAGAACTTAAAAGCTAATCTTTCATAATCGGGTTCATCTGATTCCATAGTTTTCTCTCATAGTTCTCTATAACTAAGCAACCTAAAACAATATCTTATATATTAAAATTTTACCGAAAAATTACCTAACTGACAGTGCAAGTTCCATCAAAATCTATTGCGTAGAACATTTTAAAAAGGCTAATATTTTACAATCGGATTCATCTGATCACAGAACTTTCAAGATATTAGTAGTATAATTAAGCAACGAAGAACGACGTTTAACCAACTAAAACCTTTCCTGAAAAATTATGTAACTACTCAGAAGTACTTAATTAGCCGGAGCAAATGTCCAATTTGCATTTTAGATATAATGTAGATATTCTGTACGAATTCTTTGGTGATTTTTCCTATTAGAATCAGTTGGAAAATGGTTTTAAAATTGGATTGCATGTCTAATCGGTTGGCGGATTTTAACAAAAAACCTGTAAAACTGCGACAGTGGCCTGTAAATAGTGCTGTCAGCTGTTTCGATTTTCTCTGGGGGATACCAAGACTGTCCGCGTAACCACTGCATGGGACTCCATAAGTCCCGATTCTGCATGACGCACAACTTTTTTTCGTTCCATGCATCTGATGGAATAATATAAGGAAAGGGCATGTTTACAATCAAACACTTCCATCAACCAATCTACCACTACATTTTTGTAGTTGCGATCATTGTAGGATTCATCTTGGGGACGTAGGCCAATCACATCCTGATATGTCGAACGCAGACCAATCAAATCGCTCTAACTCATGCGCACATTACAAGTTCTACAGAACGGACAGGTGTTTCTTGCTTATCCAAACTTATTCGGCCCACAGTGACGTCAGCTGCCCTTTCCTTATAGAAATCCCTTAACATTCGCGAGTTTTGAACATTCGCGAATTAAAAAATGCGGAACATTTCAAAATTCGCCAAGACTGAACTTGATTATTCGTGAATTTTGTTTTGTAAAGAATATATTTTTACAAAATAAACTCACTTTGTTTTACCTATTCTATGAACTACGTGACACAGGATACTTTTTTATGTAAGGGGGAGCCAGGGCAGCTGCCTCGCATGCACCTGTGTAAGTCGGGCCTTAAATGTTACAACTTACAAAAAACTAACTATTTCTCATATAAGAAAGTTGGGTCGCAATCTATTTATTGTTACAAATTTTAACCTTCCATTACATTAAAACTTTGTACATTTTCTGTTACAAAAATACAAATTTATTCGTTTACAATTACAGCTATTATTGTTACATTGCTCATTCGGATATATTATTCTTCATTCACATGTCCTCTAAAAATCTAAGTTCTTTAAACATGGTTTTAACTCTATGCATAGTGAAATTCGATAAAATTAATTCCGCATATCCTTAATTTGACCAAGAAGTAAAGAAAAGTGCAATACACGTATGGAATTATAAATTAACTTTAGGTGCCAAATATAAAACGTTTGCTTACATGATATAATTTTCCTTAATGTCTCTATCCTTATTATATCCCACGTATAATGAAAATTTAGAGTGGTCAATATTTGTAAAGAAAGCAGACGAAAATTTTAACAGCCACTATTGCGTACAATCATGTAAAAATTATTAAAGAAAAAATCTTTCAAAATGGTGTTATATCTGTAAAAGACTTTTTTACACTGTAAAAAAAAAGTCCGTTAAATTTACGACGCAGCAATGTTGCCAACAGTTTTTGGCCGAAAAAATTGCAATAAAATGAAATATTAAAAAAATTACATCTAATTTTACTGCAAATTTTACGGAAAAAGCTGCTGGCAACATTGCTGCACGCAGTTTTTGCCGTAAATTTAACTTTTTTTTTTTTTTTTTTTTTCTTTTTAACAGTTTGAAAAAATTAGTTGCAAATAGTAACGCTAATATTAATCCTATGCTTTAAACTTACTTAAATTACTTGTTTGCATTTCAATGTTTTTAATTTTTCTTTCACAGGATACACAATTCTCATCTCAAACATTGTTAATTTGTGCTTTTCTATTTTCGTTGCAGTTTTTTCCTAAAAACACTCCCGTATTCCGAATCGGTTTAAAATCTGAAAGTGCTATTTTAAACCGAAAAATTTAACACAAATCGGAAAAGTAAGAAATAACAATTTTTGACATGACCATCATGTATCTTGTGCATAAATATACCTTAGGGACCGTCCGCAAATGATGTCAGGGGGGTAGGGGGGTTCATGAAATTGTGACAGTTTGTGACAAAGGGATGGGAGGGGGTAAAAAGAAATGTGACATCCCACGTTTTGATTAAAATAAAAGCATTAAAAATCAGCAGATTAAATTTTGAAGTTATTTTAAAATTAAACTTTTTTGTGTTCAAAAAATGAAGATAAGATTTAAACAGCCCAATATACTAAATTCTATTTAAAATTCCAAAATATTATACTATTCAATTGTTCTTTCATATTAATATTTTATTACTATTATTTAAATTTATATTTATTTAAATTTATTTATACTATTTATTTAAAATATGCAAATTACTGCTCTTAGATCAGAAAAAAATCAAAGATTAAGCCCCCTCCGAAGGCAAAACTAGGCGAATTTTTTGTAATTTCTATCGCAATCTACGCAAAATAAAGTACGTCTGTTGAATACACCTGTTAAATAGCTTCATTACCATTAAAGTTTTGAATGAAAACTGGCACTCGACTTACAGCGAGACACCCTGTATTTATGACTGAAGTGGATTGCGACTCAGCATTCATTTACAAACAAAAAGTGTTCGTTTTAATGAGTTGTACCACCCCTCAATATGTATATATGTATATATATGGTGTTTCAAAAATAACCGGTATATTTGAAAAAATCAATAAAAATTAAACGGTTATAGTTATAAATACACCGTTTGTTGCAATATGTTTGGGACAACAGTAAATTTTCAGGCATACAACTTTCGAAATTAGTTAAAATTTTCAACAACAGATGGCGCTGCAGGCAGTTTGAAAGCTATATTAGAAAACGCAATTTGTGAGTTTGCCATTCTGTAAAGCCTCTGTCCCTGCCCGCAAAGACACTCGCGAGCTAATGCTATTCCTAAGGGGAAGCATTTTTGTAATCACTCTTTCGCATTTTGACATTTTTAAATAATTTGTTTTGTATTGCAGAGCTGAGGTTTCTTTTCAAGATCGCTTCTTGATTACATTTTCCATTTTGGTCGCAGATATTTTTTATAAATTTACTTTGACTTTAAAAACCGGTTTTGGAAGTAAAAGTAACTTTATAGAAAATACCGCTGCGACAGAAATCAAAAAATATAATCAAGGAGCGATCTTCAGAGGGACTTCAGCTATGCAATGCAAACCAAATTATTTTAAAATGTCAAAATGCGAAAAAGTTATTACAAAAATGCCTCCCCATAGGAATAGCATTAGACTGCGAGTGTCTTCGCGGGCTGGAACAGAGGCTTTACAGAATGGCAAACTCACAGATTGTATTTTCTACTATAGCTTTCAAATTGCTTGCAGTGCCATCTGTTGTTGAAATTTTTAACTAATTTCGAAAGTTGTATGCCTGAAAACTTACTGTTGTCCGAAACATATTGCAACAAACGGTGTAATTCTAACGCTGCCCGTTTAATTTTTATTGATTTTTCAAATATACCGGTCATTTTTGAAACACCCTCTATATATACATAAATTGTTACATTTAATTTGATAAATTTGGTATTTAATAATGATAACCGGTTATTATTAATAATAACCACGTCTTTTGGTAAATTTAATGAAAGTTATAGGAGAGATTCCAGACAGTGTCCGTAAAAAACGGATTTTATTCCTATATCAACAGACTGTGCCATTACATTAACGGACTTTGCCCGTAAAACACAAAAAAATATGGAAATTGACCGTTTATGTGAAAAAAGTGACATTTTTCGTAAATTTACTGGATAATTCGCAGTAAAGTACCGTTAATTTACAATTTTTTACAGTGTTTGTTTATTATAGGTGAGCTGTAAAAATCTTATACAAAAATATTATTTCGAATATTAAAAAAAAAAAAAAATGTGTTCTGATTGCAAAAAATATTTGACTCGACATTTTTCTTGTTTTAGATTGCTTGCAGAGAACTAGTTTTTCGGCGTATTGTGCCATATTTTAACTATTTCTGATATTAAATTTTGGAATTCCGAAATTTCAAAAATTTAATTCCAAAAATCGTTAAACTATGGCGCTGTAACCCGAAAAACTCATTCTCTGCAAGCAATCTAAAAAAAGAAAAATGTCAAATCAAATATTATTTGCAATCAGAACACAATCTTTCCAAAATATTCACTGTTCGAAACTTCAGTATAAGATTTCTACAGCTTACCTAACAAACAAACCGTTTACAGAATAATTCTATCATTCTTTGTTTTTGAGAAATTTAATTTTGAAATCAGAGCCTTATCCGCTGTACACCATATATATATGTATATATGCTTTCCAATTTTTTAATATGATTACTGTTACTGTAGCAAACACAGTTTTTTTAGCGTCCTACACACTGCACTTTCTTGCTGACAATTTGGTAGATTAAATTTTATTTTTTCGTATTACTGTAAATAACGTATTCTAAAATAATTAAATGCATAAAGTAGTTGAAGATATATTAAATGTTCGTATATAAATACATATCTATAAATAAAATGTCTTTAACATTCTTATTATGTCTAAAGAATCATGAAGACAATGAAAACTGTGCAAATCCTAGGTATAGTGACTATGTAAAAGTCATATGTATAAAAAGTTAATCCCCCTTGTCTATTCTATTACTTTAAAGAAAAAAAAAATCATGGATGTATTAAATACACATGAAAATATTAAAAGAAGACAAAGTTTTAAACACAGAAAGAGTCAAAAGAGACACAATAATTTTACCCGAAGCAGCACTTTTTATTGATGTCGAAAAAAATTACATGAGAAAATGAATTTAACTGATGCTACTCCGGGCGGGTTGAGTTGTTGGAGGAACAAAAAAGAATGATATTGCAGAGCCGGGGTATAGATTGCTTCTTTGCTATAGCTTTCCGGTTAGGATCTCATTTTTATAATACAACTGTCAAATATGTTTTAAAAATAGTTTCATATATGTTCTAACTGATAATATACTCTTTTACTGATATTAGTGATCTGTACTAACTGATAATACACTCTATTACTGATAACTATTGATCTGTACTAACTGATGAACTAAACTACTTTTTCATTCTTATTGGAATGCAATTTTTGAAGATGCTTGATATATTCTGTTTTTGACGTTTCCACCAGGAACGGATCTTTCTAAAACGTTTGCGACTTGAACCATTAACGAAACCTTGGTTATTTAGATCAACTTCTCCTTCCTCAAAATCTTCGTCACTTGTATCGAATGCACTTAATGATGTCACTGAGTAATCTGGTCCGACCTGATCAAGTATGTTTTTAAATTTTTTTCTGAAAATTGGAATTTCACCTGGTTCTATTTCATCATCATCATTATAATTTTGTATTGATTGAACAGATGACGTAGATGGACTGACTTTTTTGATTTTGCGCCTGTTTAGATATGTTTTTCTTGACATTTGTCTTAAACTTATGTCGCTGGAAAACTGTTCGTTATTTGCATGTGAGTATTTTGCTTTCTGTTTTTCTAATCTTTTATGGTATAAATTTACTTCTCTTGTACCCTGCTGGCTGTTTTGTCCTAAAGCATTTTGTTTTGATGCAACGCATATTGAATTACTAGAACTCGATGTTTCTATCGTTTTAGTGCTATTTTGCTTATATTTATTCTTCTTAAAAGCAAGATTTTCATTTCTATTTACTTTATCAGATTGTTCATGCAGATGTTTTATGGTAGGTGCTGGAGAATTTTTCATTTGATTATAATTTTCTGAATATTTTTTTCTTCTTTTCTTCCTGCGACTTTTATCAATACAATGTGAAGGAATCTGAGAACTGGCACTGGAATCATAAGTCGTAGAACTACATTGTTTCATAAACAATTCTTCCTGCTTAATATTATCGTGATCAATATGCATTTCATTTTTTATATCAAGGGCACTTGTATTTATGTTATTTTCTTTTTCAACAATATCATTTATTTTCTCATCTAAACTTGGATTTTCATCTTTTACAACGTTGTCAAGCTTTTCTGTATAGCCATCATTTTCAGATGCATTTATATAATGAATAGGATTTACTTTAGCTTCTGATTCAACAACTTTCATTTTATCAGCATTAGACGTATCTGGATTACATGATTTTTCAATTATTTCACTTTTTTTCATGTTAAGTTTTTCTTCACAATGTGATTCATTCATATCTTCAGAAGTCTCATTTAGGATTGTGTCGTCATCATGTTCTATCATTTCAACTTTATTTCTTTTTACTGTGTCTAAGTTTTCTTTTGACTCATCATTTTTCGCATTGCACGTGACTGTTTCATCCTCATAACTGGTTGTTTGAAAAGTTACGGAGTCAATATTAGTGTCAATATCATCATCATATTTTCCTACAGTTGTTATATGTATAGTACTGGATTTTTCTGCTTTTACATCATTCTGTATGTTGGTAATTTTATGAGAACTGTTACAAGCTTTTTCATTTTCAACTTTAGTAACTGTACTGATATGATTTTCCAAAATTTCTTCATTTGGAATTGCAGAAAAGATTTCTGTTTCCTTATTTTTTCCTATCTGTTCTATCTGATCTATACTAGATTCTTTTTCATTTGATAATTCAAGAGGATTCTCGTAGCCATACTTTTCGCATTCCAATTCATCTTTATTTAGCATTGACTTTTTCGAGATTCCATCATCAGTTATAGGAGGATTTTCTGTATCTCTATCTTCACTCTCATCCAATTTTACATTATTATCTTTTTCAGTGTCATCTTCTGAACTATTAGCATAATATTCTGAAAAAGACTGGTTTCCATAATCTAACTTAAACATTAACAGGTTAATAGGATTCATTTTCTCAGCCCATATATCGTCATATTGTGCTGGACAGCATTTCTCCATTTCCCCTCCAATGAGTTGATGTTTCAGCAAATTTTCAGCAGAAGGTCGATCCCCAGAATTCAAAATGAGACAAGATGTAATAAAATTACGGACTTGATCTATTTTTAAATCTATATCCACACAGTTTTTAAAAGTCTGTTTCACCAATTCTTCAAATTTGTTTTTCTCCAAAACATCAAATATTGTTTCATAAAGTTCAAAGTACCAATTTGTAGGCTCCATATTTCGTTTAGACACTTGTTTTGTAAGATATTGCCCTGTAAATATTTCTGTCGCCAGTATACCCAAAGACCAGATATCAAATTTCTGGCCATCTATTTTGTCATCAGTTTGAAAAGCCTCTGGAGGGCGGAAAACAGGAGGCGATCCATATTTAAATTCTTTTGAGTCCTTGGAGGTGAGATATCCAAAACTACCGATTCTGGCTCTATTGTTAGCTTTTAAGAGAACGTGGTCGGTTTGTAAATTCAAGTGGCATAAGTCTTTATTATGAAGAAAATGAATTCCGTTGGTTATATCCTTGATGCAAGTCACTGCATTTTCAAATCCACTGCTTTTTGAGAGGAAGGAATCTTCTTTAAGCTTATCTTCTAATGTTGTTGGATGTTTCTGAGTAAAAAAGGCCTTTGTATTAGTTTCTGCTATGTCTCGCCATTTTATGAGGGGAAGGATGTGTTCGTTAACAAGTTTGGGCCATATGTTTGTTTCTCCATCTGTCACAAATTCATCAATAAGTATCTTAACTGCCACTTTGAGGGCTGAGTTTGGACTTTTCAATTCAACAACGACTCCGTGAGTTCCATCGGCTATTTTACCTATGTACTTATAGTCGATAGACTCCAAATGCAGGATGGTAAGTTCAGTCACTTTTTCTCGGTAGGTTTTTTGGTCAATTTCACCACGTTTGTACTTTTTACGTAGATTATCCATTTTACATCAAAATTGAATCACTTTTTGCAAAATATATCGCTTTTTTTTTATCACTTTTTGATAAAGACAATCACAAATTACAACGTACTTGTAATCCGCTTTTTGATTGCAAAGAATTATTGGTGGAAAATTTCTTAGGTAAATTTCTGTTTTCATTGTTGAAGTTATTTTCATTGTTTCCTTGTTTGGCCATTGTTATAAACTTAAAAATTAAATTCTGATTGGTACGGTTTTTCATTCTTGAGTTTAAATTGTTTCTTTTGTTAGTTAATATAGAAATATAGCATTGTTGACTTCAGCAATAAAAATCGATATATATTAACGCGGGACACACACACATTATCTTATTTCTTTCTTTCTTTTAAAATTGTGACACTATTGAAGATTAAACAACAACAACAAATACTTGTTTTTAAAAATAATTTTCAACATATGATACGCTTAGTTTTGCTAAATTAAAAAATTCCACAGTAAAGAAATGAATATTGTTCGTTATCTTACAAATAATTTATTTAAAGTAAGAAACGAAAGTTAAAAATCTGATTAGAATGTATATTTGATAAGAAAAACAATGATTTTTATTCAAAATATAATTTTTAACTACTCAAACGTAAGAATTTTCCATGTTTAATTTATTCCTTGTGTTATAATAATAAAGAAAAAGGTTCAGATTTATATACGGAAAGTAAAATCTAATATATTTTTAATTAAAACATAAATTTTAATTTATGAAGCATTTATTTTTTACATTATTATTATTTTTATTTTTAATAAATTATGTGTAGTTTTTGCCGAATATCCAGTAAATAATTTTATTTAAGACTTTTAACTTCTTAATCCCTTGAGAGAGCCCACTTCGGACCCTCAAGGGGTTTAATTTGTTTCATTTGATAAATAATTTGTTTTAAATTAAACTTGCTTATGACAAATTTGAAAATTGAAGAGAAATGAAATATTTTTTTTTTCTTAATGAAAGACTTTTAATTTCTTAATCCCTTGAAGGTCCACCTCGGGCCTCAACCTGTTTATTTAACATTTGTATTAGAAAATTTTAATTAAGTTTTATTTTAAAACTTTTAAGAGAAAATAAATAAAAAAAAGCCTTTCATTTTTTTGAAATAAACTTTTTAGCTCACAGGCTATCATAGCCTGTGAGCTTATGTGCCCGTCCGTTCTGTATGTACGTTCGTACGTGCGTTCGTGCGTAACGCGATAACTCATGATAAAAATATCCGATCCACTTGAAATTTTGTATGTAGGTATATCCTGACAAGGCGCTTCCCTGATTAGTTTTTGGAGTTCATTCGATATGTATAAGAGGGGGAACGGGGGGGAACTAAGGGGAGGGGCATGAGCCCCCCGTTCCCCCTCTTATACATGCCCCTCCCCTTAGTTGATATAAATGGGATTTTCATGCAGAATTAAGTTTTCGTTCAAAATTTAGATTAGGATCATTCTGATGAGGCGATTCCGTGACTGTTATAAGGTGTTCATTGAATAAGTATAAATAGGGGGAACAGGGGTTCTAATGCCCCCCCCCTTAATTTATATAAATGGGTTTTTCAAGCAGAATTTTCAGATTTCGTTCAAATCTCTGAATAGTTTTGGAAGTTTAATGGTTAAGTATAAAAGAGGGGGATAACTCCTTTTAAGTTATATAAATGCTAAATGGGTTTTTATTAAGAATTATCCCATTTGCTCTGAATTTTGGATACAGATTTTTTATATGAAAAAGCATGTCTTTGATAGTATAGGAGTTTCAATGATTAAGTATAAAAAAAGAGGAAAGGGGAGAGCTGTTTCCCCTTCTTAATTTTTTTTCGAACGGAATTAACCCTTGAAAATATAAGGCTTTAATGTACAATTAGTATTTGTAGCCTATGAGCTCAATGCCATCAGTTTAACTGGGCAGTATTCTTTATTTTGAAATAAACTTTTTTCTAAATTTCCCATTCAGCATTACACAAACGTAATTGTTGCCCCTCAAGGGGTTAAACATTTAATTTTGGGGCTGTATACATGGAATGTTATAACTTTTTGGGGGAGGGGGAGTGTCTCACGCTTGATATCGTAAGATATCTCGGGGGGGGGGGGGGAGAGTGATGTATTGTTGTATCATTACTATTTTTGATTCAATGCGACAAGATTATATATTTTCGAAATTTAAAAAATAATTTATAAAAATGAAACTTTTATTAAACTACCTGCTTTGGAAACTTTTTCGAGTAGCTTTTGCATTGCAATAATCCGATTTCTCAAATCGGAATATTACTTTTTCGGATGCTATCCGTTCTCAGATAAACATTTTGATATTCAGAAAATACGTTTAACAGACAAACATACTAAATTAACAACATTAACATCATTTTGTTGCAAATGTATGCATACATTCAGTTATGACGCTGATATTGTTTACTTGATAGTAAATAAAATAAAAAAAAACTGATTTTCCGGGTGCAGAGAACTGATGAATGGGTCAATCCATTTCAAGTGGTCCAGAAAATATTTTTTTGGTCGCTCGACCATTTTTAAAAATCTGAAATTTTTTGTACAACAGCCCTAACATGACAGAAGTTCAAAATGACCGTTATTTTAATTTTACTATTTTTTGTTTGTGCATGGCGGCCATCTTTGTTTCGTCATGTTCAGCGATTTTCTCAGATACTAGGATACACAAAATTGTAAATATCTTGTCTTTTATTTTCCCAACTGAAATGGGGTTTGCAGCATTTTGTTCAGAATAAAATAGGCTAAATGTACGGTGGTAGAATAATTTTGAAAATTAAATTTTTACAGGTGAAATTTTGGCACAAAATTTAAGATTTTTTCCAAAATCTATCCATTTGCAAGAGGAAAATTTTTATGCAAGGAAAACTGTCAACCTTACACAATTTTTTCTACAAATAGGTCAAAAGTGCGTGTCCCAAGTCCCAGACTTGGGAGTTAATTTCTCTTTGCGAAAAAAATTCCTAAATTCTTCATAAATTTCAAAAATCGCACTTTTTAGGCTTTGATATGTCTGGTGGGGCACGAGATAAAAATTTGAAATTCTGGCCTTTGATAGTATTGTGTAGTAATGTTATGTACAAAAAATTTCAGGAAGGAGGTTTGACTACAAACGGAGATATGACATGGACAATATGTCAAAACAATATTGTCAAACTATTGTAACCTGCTATGTAATTGTTCCAGAAGACTGTCAACCTTACACAATTTTTTCTACAAATAGATCAAACGTACGTGTACTCATACACCAAGTCCCAGATCTGGAAGTTAAATTCTCTTTGCGAAAAAAAAAAAAAAAAAAAAAAAAAAAAAAAAAAAAAAAATCCGAAATTTGTCAAAAATTTCAAAAATCGCACTTTTTAGGCGTTGATATCTCTGATGGAGCACGAGATAAAAATCTGAAATACTGGCCTTTGATAGTATTGTGTAGTAGTGTTATGTACAAAAAATTTCAAGAAGGAGATTTGACTACAAGCTGAGATATGACATGGGAAATATGTGAAAACAATACTGCTAAACTATTGTAACCTACTATGTAATTGTTCATACCTCCAAAATTTTAAATTAATTATTTATGGTACAAAGTTAAATGTTAATTACAAATATCTCCTTAATGCGTCTGTGTGATTTAAACAATTCAGAATGTATGCTAAGCCAATACACTATTTGTCTAGAGGAACAAAACTACTAGAAATGCAACAATTTTACTCGGTACACATTTCAGGAAAAGTAAATTTCAGACAACGAGTTGCAACTGATCGAGTTGACATGTTTTCAATTATTAAACCTAGAGAATTTCATTCAAGTTAACAAGGGATGACAAGACTTGAGTGGCTTCAAATAAAATTTTGAGAAAGAACAGCCTGATGGACTGACAACAGTAATTGGTCGAACTCATAACATCTCTCGTAAAGAGTGTTAAGCTCTTTGTTGAGCATATATAGTATCTTTGTAAATTAAACATTTATTATTAAACTGTTTTCAACAAACGATATTTTCTGTATAAATATTGTAATAAATGAGATTAATCTCATTTCTCCTAATGTACTCATAATAGCATTTCTTAAACACTTTTAATCACCCTATCTCAGCTTATAGTCAAATCTCTTTCTTGAATTCTTTTTGTATATAACACTACTACACAATACTATCAAAGGTCAGAATTTCTTATTTTTATCTCGTGCTCCACCCGAGATATCAAAGCCTAAAAAGTGAGATTTTTGAAATTTTTGACGAATTTCGGAATTTTTTTCGCAAAGAGAAATCAACTCCCAGATCTGGGACTTGGTGTATGAGTACACGCACTTTTGACCTATTTGTAGAAAAAAATTGTGTAAGGTTGACAGTCTTGTTGAACAATTACATAGTAGGTTACAATAGTTTGGCAGTATTGTTTTCACATATTGTCCATGTCATATCTCCGCTTGTAGTCAAATCTCCTTCTTGAAATTTTTTGTACATAACATTACTACACAATATTATCAAAGACAGAATTTCAGATTTTTATCTCGCGCTCCACCAGAGATATCAAAGCCTAAAAAGTGCGATTTTTGAAATTTTTGACGAATTTCGGACTTTTTTTTGCACAAAGAAATCAACTACCAGATCTGGGACTCGGTGTATGAGTACACGCACTTTTGACCTATTTGTGGACAAAATTGTGTAAATGTGACAGTTTTCCTTGCGTGAAAAATTTCCTCTTGCAAACAGATAGATTTTGGAAAAAATCTTAAATTTTGTGCTAAAATTTCACCTGTAAAATTTTATTTTCCAAAATTATTCTACCACCATATATTTAGCCTATTTTATTCTGAACAAAATGCTGCAAACCCCATTTCAATTGGAAAAATAAAAGACGAGATATTTACAATTTTGTGTATCCTAGTATCTGAGAAAATCGCTGAGCATGACGAAACAAAGATGTCCGCCATGCACAAACAAAAAGTAGTAAAATTAAAATAACGGTCATTTTGAGCTTCCGTCATGTTAGGGTTGTTGTACAAAAAAATTTCGGATTTTTTAAAAATGGTCGAGCGACCAGTGCTGGACCACTTGAAATGGATTGACCCGAATGCATTCTAAAAGCTATTAGGAAACGTTTTCGAAGATAACAGGCAGTTAATACATTTTTTTTTTTTTTTTTTTTTTTTTTTGTAAATTCTTCTTAAAATTTCAAAATCAAATTGTTTTCTGAGGTTTCTAAGGGTTCTGAGGTTGTTTTCTGATGACTGTTTCCTCTTTAACTTTTCAGAATCTTGGATGACTCGGAACAGGTTATTATATATTTGCGTTTATGATTAAGTAAATTCTTTTTTTACAGTGCATGATATTCTATTTTAGAGGATTTTATTGCAAGATTTATTCAATGATACCCTATATGGCCAAAGGTGATCGGCCACTTGCGATTTTAGACATTTTGTTAAATATCTAGAAAAACACGTGAAGAATTATTATGAAACTCCAAGTCTGTAAACATCATAGTACAAATCATAGGTTTCCGTGAAGGTTTTTTTCCCGGAAGCATTTTCAGAAAGAATCACGTTTTGAGCACCAGCCTTGGCGAGTTGGCGAAAGCGAGAAGTTCAGCTAGCTGCATCGCCAAACACAAAATAAACTAAGTTCAGATGTGTCATAAAACAAATGGTTAATAGAATTATATTTATTACAAGAGAATCTTTACTACTGTTTTTAATTAACTTCTCAATGTTTTCGAACATAGCGAATTAAGGAAATAATATTTTTGAATTGAGAGAGAGAGAGAGAGAGAAAAAAAAACCCCTATGTTTAGATGTTTTGTGAAATTTAAAGCATTTTTAATCTGAAAAAACTCTTTGTTTTAAACTATGTTTTAATCGTAAACAACGGTGAATAACATTTCCTCATATTATAGTCTTTGCTTCATAACATTTAGGAAAAAACAAATGAACAATAAGCGCGATCTCTTTGCAGAAGGAAGGGTTGCTGTTCGCTAGGCGTTTGACGTCACAAACAAGAAAGGGTGCGTAGCATTGACTTCATCTCCGCGCCAATCGTTGTTCTGGCGATAAGGTGCTCAAAACGTGATTCTTTCTGAAAATGCTTTCCGGAACTCCATAGGGGACCGTCAACAAATTGAAAAAGATCGAATATCTTTTTGATAACCCTGTCAAAACTAATGCAACACAAGCGTTCAAATTGTAGGTTATGATTAAGTGGTTTATTGAAATAAATTGTGTTCATTTTTATCTGTACTATGTACAGGGGTTGGACAAAAATATGGAAACACCTTAAAAAAACACGTTTCTTTGCCTAGTATTGTGTACGGTACCCGTTGTTATTCAAAACAGTTTGCAGTCTTCTCGGAATGGATAAATACAGTTTCTGTATGTTTGCCAAGGGAATATTGTACCATTATTCCTGCAAAACGGTGACAAGTTCAGATAACGATGTTGGCGGTGGATAGCGAGAACGCACTTTCCGCTCCAATGTAGACCACAAAGGTTCGATAATATTCAAGTGTGATGACTTTGGTGGCCTGGGGAGATTCGAAAATTCATCCTCGTGCTCAGAAAACCAGTCCTGGACAATGTGAGCTGTGTGAACGGGGACGTTGTCGTCTTGGAAGATACTATCATCATTAGGGAACAAAGCTTGTACCATTGGATGGACTTGATCGGCCAAAATGTTCACATAAGTCTGAGCAGTAATACGCCCTTACAGAGTTATCATGGGGCCAGAAGAGAACCACGATATGGCTGCCCAAACCATCACCGAACCCCCGCCATGTTTCACTCTTGGCAACAAGCAGTCTCTATTATAGGCTTGAGATGGCGTTCTCCAGTTGTAAACTCGGCCAGAAGTGGGGAACAATGTGAAAGAAGACTCATCAGACCATATTACGCTCTTCCACTGCTCTAAAGTCCAGGTTTAATGACTTAAACACCACTTTTTCCTGTTACAGGCATTAGCAATACTGATGGATGGCTTTTCAATTGCAACACGGCCAGCAATTCCCTATTTATGAAGCTCCCTTCTAATTGTTTTGGTACTCACAGGATTTGGTAACACGACATTCATTTCAGCAGTAACTTTTGCAGCTGTAGACTGCTTATTTTTTGCGATAATCCTCCTTAATGATCGTCTGTCACGATCACTCAGCACACACTTTCGTCCGAGCTGTGATTTAGCGGATGATGTTTTTTCCGCATTTCAAATATGCGGAATAAATCTTCGACACAGTACCTCTTGGAACACTAAAAACCTCGGCTACCTTGCTTACGGAAGCATCTACTATACGCGCACTAACAATTTGTCCACGTTCGAAGTCTGTTAACTCTGACATAATGCAATGATAATCTCACATAACAGTGCTCGAACAACGACTGAACGGTGCAGTGATTTTACGAAGTTGTGTAGGTGGTGTCAGTAGGCGAAAACTCCAGTACCATCAACATAGTTCATTATAATCAATCTTTCTTTTCAAACATGCATTTCAAAAGGTGTTTCCATATTTTTGTCCAACCCCTGTATATTCGTAGAGAAATTAAGATTTTTTATAAAAACAGTCCCTAATTTTCCCAAGTTTTTTTGCTTATAATTTGCAGAGTTCTTAATATAAAATAATGTTCTTTTACAAAAATATGACAGTCAATATTGTACACAATACCTTGTAATTAAAATTAAATAATAATAATAATTGCATGAAAAATGAGAAAGTTTATTAGATAATTTTTCACTGCGCATATGTGAATTCATTTGCTTATTGCGTTAGCTAAATGTATAGAGCAAATTTTTGAAAGTCTCAGAAACATAGGTTGAAAATTCTGAAAGTGATCGTCGGTAGAACAAGCTCAAAATCCGTTGTTCCCAAAATGAAGCAAAGAAAAGAGGTTGTCCTTTTTGACACTAATCAATGGATAAATGGATACATCTTATTTTTTGCTTCATTTTAGGAAAACGGATATTGAGCTTATTCTATCGACGAATATTTTCAGAATTTTCAAGCTATGTTTTTGAGACTTTCACAAAAGTTGCTCTATCTATTTAGCTAACACAATATGCAAATAAAATTTTGATAGCGTTGACGCATGTGCAATGAAAAATTATTTATTAAACTGCTCATTTTTGTTACATTTTTTATTATTTTTTAATTTTGATTACAGAGTATTATTTACAATGTTGTTTGTCATATTTCTGGAAAAGAAAATTATCTTATATTAAAAACTCTGCAAAACTAGTGGCTCTATCATTGCTCGTAGGTCTATCATTGTTTTTGCTGTACAATCAAAGGTATGAAAACATGAAAAACTAGGAGCAGGAAAACACAATGATAAACCTACGAGTGAGCCACTAGTTGTATTAATTTTTGGCTTATGCACCACTTCATTTCCGGCAGACATGGATATTAGATTTCCCTATTACTACTCTTCCATAAAATAAAGGTTTTTTGTTTTTTTTCACTTGATGACACAGGTTTTTGTGCTGTTGGACTATAATGGGACTTATTTGTCGGGAAGAAAAGAAAAGAGGAATCCCGTGTTATACATTGGTAAAAATACTTATCCTTCTTGTTCATTCAAATTTGAGCTTTAAAAAAAAAAAAAAAAAAATCGAGATATTTGTTTGTAACATATATTTTGTAATTTTTTTTAAAAACTATTTTTTCCATTATATCTTAAAAAAGATATTGTCTTAAAAAAGATTATTAAAATATTAAAAGATATTAATAAGATTATTAAGAAAGAAATATTAGTGACAATATCTTATAAAAGATATTGTCACTAGCACTTAGGGTTGAAAGGGCAAAAATTTTTGTAAAGTGTGTTTTTTGTACAAGTGAGGGGGTCTATCATTTTGAAATTTGGCATGGTAATTTCTTAAAAGATGCAAATGCTGTCTAAGAACAGCTGAAACAAAATCTCGAATTTAAAATTATGAAGTAAGCAAAAAAATATTCTAAAATTGTTGTAAATTAGGATTTTTATGTAATCTTATGCAATACTAAATCGATTTTAAAAACAATGGTTGCAAATTGGTGGTTATAGAACCTGTTTAAACATATGCTGTATTTTATGTCGGTGCCACTACCACCACATGTTTGCAGAAACAAAAAACATTCTAAATTGCGATTTCTGGAAAATTAAAGAGGCTAGAATGACACGGCATATGAATATGGCATGGTAAGTTACTTATAAAATGCGAATGTCCTCTAAGAAGTAAGAACAGTCGAATGTAAATTTGAAATTTAAAATTGGAAGCGAATGGAGGAGCAAAAGCAGTCTAAAAAATCTCTGAAAAACTATTTCTATGCAATCTCAGGAAATAATAAACCGATTATAAAAGTAGTGGTTGCGAATCAATGGTGATACTCTCTGATCATACACAGACTATATTTTACGCGGTGCTACTACCACCAGAGTCTGGCAAAAAGCACAAACGTTCTAAAAAATATTTTTAAAACATTTTAATTTATGTTTCTATATAATATTATTAAGTACCAAACTGATTCCAAAATTAACGTTGACAAATTAATTGTGATAATATCTTTTTCAACACAGGCATTTTATGTTAGTGCCACTAGCTTTAGAGAGATAGTAGACTCTTAGGAAAGAAACTTGAATTTTGACATGATGGTTAATTTTAAGATGTAAATACATATTAAGAAGAGGATTTCTAAAAAAAAAATAAATACAGTCGAGTCTCTATATAACGAAATCCACCATTCCAGTAAAAAATTCGTTATATAGAGAAATTCGATGTATAGAGAATGATGTTAAAAATCGTATTTAATGTGTGAAATTTGAACAAATATTATTTTTGATCTTTTGAATTAATAATTTGAAATGTTTAAAAGTAAATATTAACCTAACATTTTATTTCTTAATTATTTAAGCTGTTTCAAAAAAGAGAAAAGACATTTATTTGAAAGCTTAATGAAAATCGAATAAGGAATAGACTTGCATTAATTTCAAACGAAGAAATCTGTGAATTTTTGTTGTTTTGATTTTAAAATTGTTACGCTCTAAAAAAAAAAAAAAAAAAAAAAAAAAAAAAAAAATGCTCAAATTTTAGCAAGGAATGAAAAATTGTAGTTAACATTTTCCTCCATTTGAAAGCCTCTCTTAAGTGCCTCTCATTGATTCCCCTCTTACGTGTGTATCAATTCAATTGACTCTGTTTTGAGAAGGATGTGGAAAGGTGTGTGGGAGATGGGATGAATTCGTTGAATTTAAAGAACAAGGAGAGAAGTAATATAAAAAAAATACCTCAACACTGACGATAAATCAAAAATAAGTGATGGAAAATTGGTTCCATATGATTTCGAAGCTTTTTTAAAACTGAATAAATTAAGACCAATTTATGAAAAAATTCGTTATATGGAGATCGATATTTCGCTATATAGAGACTGTTTTTAATGTAATCATGCGAAAAGGGAACCGTTCCTACTAAAAATTCGTTATATAGAGAAATTCGATGTATAGAGTTTCGTTATAGAGAGACTCGATTGTACTTCAAATGAAACTGAAAGGAACGCGTGGATTGAGCATAAAAGTTTCAAAATGTTTTTTAAATTATGATTCATTTAGAATTAGCTTTAGTTTTTTTTATTATTTTAAATCTCATTTCGGAATAATGCAATGTAATAATGAAATTTAGTCAGACTGTTTTTTAAATGAAAATTTTTGAATGATTTCTAAATATATTATTACTTCTAATAATAATTAGACATACAAATATCTCTTGGCATACTTCAACTATTACGCGAGCAAAGCTGCGGACTTTGCTAGTAATTGATAAAGAAAATGCTAATTCAACCCTATTATGCATCTTCGTGTTGAAAGAGGGGGATTTCGAAACTGACAGTGAGATTAGTGAGTTAGCACTTTGTTTTGGTTTATCAGCAAGAGTTAATCGAAGAATCTACGTCACTGCAACTGAGATTTGTCGCTTTGCTGGTATTTGCAAATTGTTGCAGCGAAGACATTTTGCACAAAAGAAGCGAGATATGATCATGTGATTAGAAGAATGGCACATTTCTCTTAAAATAGCGTGAATGCTCGCTATTAATTATAGTTTTTTTTTTTTTTTTTTTTTTGTATTGGGCTGTTTATTATACTGTATTTTAGTTAAATGTAGCGCGCTAGACTACAAAGTACTCGAAAAGTATCTACTACTATATTAACTACTTCCTACCCCTGTATACATAACATGTACTGTAAGTTTCGTATTTTATTTTTTTTTCCATTTTTATATCATAAATTATATGTCGTCTATATCATGGGTGTATATGCAATATTAAAATATACATTTTTTCACATGAAAAAATATTCTGGATTTTCTTTTGAAAAGTCCGGTTAATCCGAAACCGAACAGTAATAACCAAACACTAACTCAAATCTGACCCAAATAGCAACAACCATAATTGGGCCGAATAGCACTGCTGTTTGAGTCATGTTCAGATAAACAGCATTGTGCGAAGAGAAAACTGCGCCCGGCGTAACGTTTTAATTCCTGCCCCCTATACACACACAGAGACACACTTATTTTTTTGCGAAATGTGTCAGAAAACTGAAAAATGCACAAACAGAAATAAATTCTATTGAATGCATATTTCGCATTTATTTTGGAACCTTCTATTTTAATTTAGAAACTCCAACAACTATGTAAAATAAGAAAGGAGGAAATTGCACATATCAAAAGGGAATTTGGAAAACGGGTATAGAAAATATGTATCTAACAGTACAGTACAACAGTTTACATACTTTTGTATTATCTGAAGTAGTACTTTTGTATTCTTCTCATGGTATTTTGAGCAGCGTATTTTGAACTCTTAAGTAAAGATTCAATTGGCGACTGCACCTTTTTTTTTTTCTAGATGCTAAACTGCATTTCATGGTTGCATTTTTACGTTAGATCGTAATTTCTCATTTCTTTTCGTAACCATGTTAAAAATGATATTGTCTCTATTTTTATGTGTTAAAGGCAAGGGGTAAGGGACTACATAAACTCTTTATTGCTGTGTTAATCGCTAAAACAAAATAAAAGCTGGTTTTCTTTAAAAATTTGATTAAATTTGATATTTGGATTCTACAAAAACGCTTACATTTAAAAAAAAATAAAATTAATATGCATATAAAATAGATTATCAAATGATTATAACAACAGAAAGAAAAATTTCTCTTTTAGATACAGTCAGGGATAAGTCTAGTTAAACAACAACATAAAAAAATTCTGCGACTAAAAGTTAAGACAAATCAGAAAAAAAAAAAAAAAAAAAGAACCTTTGGCGTCAAATGTAATGTGGAATTTCAAAATATCCACAAATCCTACACATAAATACATTTGTTTATTTTTAGGGAAGGGGTAGCGGATGTATTAAAATTTTAAAACATTCTTGAAACAGTATCGTATTTTAGGAGCGTATAAAAAAGGAGAAATACTTTAATAATAATAAAAAAAAAATTGCATGCCTAAAAATATTGAAAATTTAAAATAAACTTTTATCATCCAATGTTTATTTTAGACAATCTTACAGCACTTACTTTGAAAAGCTAAAATTAATATGTTTAGTTTTTAACATCAGGTCCCCTAACTCGGCCATGAGTTAATATTGGATAACGATTTTTGCTAAAGAACAAATAAAAGCATTTGTTAAACAAAAGTTAGATTGAAAAAAAAAAAGGTCGATTTTGACGATTTGGTATAATGCTGTGGTCGTGAAATGCAATAATTTAGTAGGATTTGGCGACTAACGACCGCTATTTTCTAACCCTGATTTTGAGTTTATGTTTTCGCCATCAGCACTTAAAGAAAATAACAGACTCAGAAAAGAGAAGGTAAGCGAAACAGATTAACACAAAGGCCTGAAACAAGTTTTGAAAAAAAAAAGAAGTCCTTATTCATAATTTCTATTTACGTATATAGAGTAAGGGGCCATGCAGTAACTTTGAAACAAGAAATGAAAGTAGTTTTAATGTGAAAAAAATTCCCAATTTCTAAATATATAAATTAAAAAAGGGGAATTTGTAATATAAATTTGACGCCCTCTCAACTTTTGCGCCCGGTGCGACCGTCCCTTTCACCCCCCCTTTTGCACGGCCCTGCAGATAAAACCGGGTTACTTTACCTGATGTAGGACTCTACTTAGCAGTGGTGTAGTTAGGATGGGTGACACCCGGGGCGGATGTAAATGGTGTCACCCCCACCAGCAAGATGTCACTCCCCCAATCCATTACAATTTTTCAATCACAGTTCTAGGTTATTATAACAAATGCCATATCATTTTTTATTTGCCTTTTGTACACCTGCAAAAAAAAAAAAAAAAAAAAAAAAAAAAAAAAAAAAAAAAGTCCTTCCGGCAATGCCGGGAGGAAGAGGTAGCTTTCATATACTTACATATTTATTTATTTATTTTAAGGTAAGTTACATTGTTCAAAAATACTAAGCTCAAATTAGTAGAAATAATCTTATAAAATTAGTGATTTTATAAGATTGAATACTAGTTTTTGTCAAGACTGAATATTAATAGGAATTTTTAGAAATTAGTCATCTTTTATTCAACCTGGTTTTATTTTAAGCGATTTAGAGAGTCACCAAATTCCACGATATCATAAAGTATATGCTATTTTAAAGCAACATTGTGGATCGTTCAGATCAGACCGTTTCAAAATGTCAGACATAAGCAAAATTCAAAGTGCTATAACTCAATCATTTTTTAAAATATAGACAAAATAAAAGGTGTTCCGGAATTGTTGTTTTAAGTTCTAACACGTAAAAGACAAATATTTTTCAACTTTTAATTTTTTCGCATTTAATTTTAAATTTTTAAATTTTTAAAAAATTTAAAATGGCCACCATTTTGAAACAAAACGGTGGATGTGTCTGGCCAACGAACTCGGTCGAGACATTTGTATGTACTATGTACATACCAAGTTTCATTGAAATCGGTTCATAAATACGCGTGTTATCACGTGACAAAAATCAGATCGTTTCAAAATGTCAGACATAAGAAAAATTCAAAGTGCTATAACTCAATCATTTTTTAAGATATAGACAAAATAAAAAGTGTTCTGGAATCGTTGTTTTAAATTCTAACACGTAAAAGAAAAATATTTTTCAACTTTTAATTTTTTCGCATTTAATTTTAAATTTTAATTTTTTTTAAAAATTTAAAATGGCCGCCATTTTGAAACAAAATGGCGGATGATGCTGACCAACGAACTCGGTCGAGACGTTTGAATGTACTATGTACATACCAAGTTTCATTCAAATCGGTTCATAAATACGTTAGTTATCGCATGACAAAAATCAGATATATATATATATATATATATGGTTATATATATATATATATATATATATATGTCAACATTTGAACGGAGGGTGTTTTTGGGGTCTGGGGGTCATGATCGGTGAAATTATACCAAAATTTTCCGGAAGTGCTTTCCTCCGGACGGCTGCAATAGGTAGCTTTTTACTTTTTGTAATGAAAGCTACCTAAAAAACACAGGAGCGACTTATCACTCATTCCATAGTTTGCATGATTCAATGTGGTGTCTATATGTAGAAGAAAAGTTTTTCTTAAGTTTGTTTTTCTCTATCCATTGATTGGATAGGTTGATTTTTGTTCCCTGGTGCATATTCTTTTTAGACACGCCATTGTGTATAAAATTTCACATTGTCAGAGAAAAGAAAATTAACTCTGATGCATCGTGCTCTAGAAATTTCATTTTTTTTCTAAAATCTTATAACATTATGTATGTATATTTGCGAATAAGGTGACACCCGAGGCGGACCGCCTCCTCCGCCCCCTGCTTGCTACGCCACTGCTACTTAGAGTCCCGTCGGGATACACCACACATAATTAAATATTAACTTTTCTCTTTGCATACTAGGAGTTATTACTTCAAACAGTAGCAAACAAAATAATAACTGTTATTTTATCAGTAGCTCCAATTTACAAAGCCGTCCCCACTCTTGTATAACAGCAGGTGTGCAAGTAACGGGTTTTTCCCAGTGAATCACCCATTTCCATCTTTTTTACAGTTTTTTCCCCTTTCGCAGTACCCTATTTCTGCGCACCAACAGACTCCGATTGCGTATATTGTTGTGGCTGATATAACTCCTTCGCAGAATTAAATGTTTTTATAGACGGCCTGGCGCTCTGGATGCTCCCACAATGCCCCGCGCCTCTCCTGAAAAATCAATGAAATCCCAGAGTTAGTCTGCAAAGATGGCCGTGGATTTTGTAGCTACTTATAAAATACTGGTTTTGGGTGACAGTAATGTTGGGAAAACATGTATAGTGCATAGATTTTGTGACGAAACCTACTATGATACTTATATCTCTACAATAGGTAAGTAATAGTTAGTTCCCTAAATTGTTTTCTTTGCATGATAGAGCACGAGTTGTGGGAGAGATTGTTGAGAAGTTCACGATCCAAACAATGAACCTAGAGACTGCAATAATACAGTTAATAAGCGATTAAGTAGTGTGTTTTTCTTCGCAATAATTAAGTAATTGATATCAGCTGTTCTATTTACTGCAAATTGTTACTATGCAATATTTTATTAAATAATTTTATTTAAAAATATAAATTAGAGACAAATATATAGTGTTTTTGTATTTTATAAGAGTAATTATTTTTACATGCAAATATCCAAGAATAATAATTAAACTAAGCTAAAAATAGAGTGTTTTCCCTTATAATAAATAGTTTAGGTATCAACAGCTGCATTTATTGTGCACTATTAATGTGCAGTTTTTATTTAAAAATTTTATCTAAAAACATAAATTATAGTACAAGGAATTTTTGTTTTTTAAAAATAAACTTTTTATAAATTAATTTCTTTTAAGAAAAATACTTTTTTTGAAAAGTGTGAACAATTAAAGATTAAATAACTAAACTAAATCAAGTTACTTAATCATAACAACATTATGTTTTTCTTTTATAAATAGTTAAGAAATTTAACAACTGCTGAATTTACTGTGAATCTTTAAATGCAATTTTTATTTAATAATTTTACGTGAAAATATAAATTAGAAATAAACACATATGATTTTTGTTTTAAAAGATTAATTATTTTAATACGTGACTAGTAAAAAAAAAATAACTAAACTAATTTATAAAACAATAACAATAGAGATTTTCTTCATATTAAGTTAAGAAATTGATATCAACTTTTGTATTTACGATAGATAAATAATAGTTTGTTCCCTAAATTGAATTATCTGCTTGATAGAACACCAGTTGTGGGAGAGATTTTTGAGAAGTTCACGATCTAAACAATGAACCCAGAGGCTGCAATAATACAGTTAATAAGCGATTAAGGAATATGTTTTTCTTCGCAATAGTTAAGTAACTGATATCAACTGCTGTATTTAATGCAAAATTTTACTATACAGCTTTTATTTATTAAGGGGTCAGGTACCCTTTGAACTAACAAAATACGTGAAAAAATGACCTCTATAAGAATTGCAGTCACTCTGTATCTAATTGACTTTTAACTATAAAATTGAAAACTCATATTAAGAAGGATTTATTTTATTAGATAAAGTTATTAAAAAAAGTATACACATATGCAATGATTTTTAAATATAATGCAATTTTTACGAAAAAATAATTCTTGTATGCCTTGCGCGCACGATTTTTCAAATTTGAATGGCTAAAACAATCCAAGATTTTTTTTATGAGTAGAGATATAATGTGTTTTCAAAATGACCTACGATAAAAAAAAAATAAAACTTATAGATCAAGAAAAAAAAAATTATTTTAAAAAAAGATTTCGAAATATCGAAATATTTTTTACACGAAAGTAGTCGTGAATTCTAAACTTCTAATTTGAGGAACATAATAATAGGTCATTTTGTGCCTATATACGTTTAATACATTCAGCGAAAGTTTTGTGAAATTCTACGCAACCATTTTTCAGAAATCGTGAGTGCAATGATCAAAATAGCTGGTTTGAGAAAATTGACGTTAAAGTTTAAATCACCCATTGAGCACATAGGAAAAGCGCAAACTTTTAAAAACATATTTCTAATTCTAATGCGAATTTTTGAATCCGGTTTATTTTTAAATGTTCCTAAAGAATCATACTTAATTATAAGCTATTTTTTAAAAAATCAATTTTTGGATTCTTCAAAGGGTACCTGACCCCTTAAGTTTATTTGAAAATGTAAATCAGAAACAAGTGCATAAAGTTTTTTTTTTTTTTTTAAATATAAGAGTAATTATTTTTGAATGTAAATACCCCAGAATAATAACTAAACTGAGTTACAAATAGAGTGTTTTCTTTCATAATAGATAGTTAAGAAATTGGTATCAACTGCTGTATTTACCACAAATTGTTACTATGCAGTTTTTATTTAATATTTTTATTTAAAAATATAAATTAGAATCGAGCACTTAGAGTTTAGAGTTTTTTTTTTAAATATAAGAGTAATTATTTTTGCATGCAAATACCCAAAAATAATAACTGAACTAAGTAACAAATAGAATGTTTTCCTACATAATGAATATTTAAGAAATTGGCATCAACTGCTGCATTTATTACAAATTGTTACTATGCAGTTTTTATTCAAGAGTATTTTTTTTTTTTTTTTTTTTTTTTGCAAAAAAAATACTCAAGAATAACAACTAAACTAAGTTATAAATAGAGTGTTTTCCTTCATAATAGATAGTTAAGATATTGGTATCAACTGCTGCATTTATTACGTACTAGTATTTTGTACAATTTTTATTAATAATTTTACCTCAAAACATAAATTATGGCATATGAAGTTTTTGTTTTTTAAAATTAATTTTTTTAGAAATTAATTTTTTTTAATGTGAATAATTAAAGATTAATAACTAAATTAAACTAAGTTACTTAATAATAACAACAAACAATAATAATAAACTGTCAATAATACAGTTAAGTAGTGTGTTTTTCTTTACAATAATTCAGTAATTGATATCAACTACTGTACTTACTACAAATTGTTACTATGCAGTTTTTATTTAATAATTTTATTTGAAAGTATAAATTAGAATGAAGCACGTAGAGTTTTTTTTTATAAGAGTAATTATTTTTGCACGCAAATATCGAAGAATAATAACTAAATTAAATTAAATATAGAGTGTTTTACTTTATAATAAATAGTTGAGAAATTGACATCAACTGCTCCATTTATTGCAAATAATTAATAGGCAGTTTTTATTTAATAATTTTGTTTAAAAATATAAATTAGAAACAAGCACAAAGAGTTTTTCATGATTAATTTTTTTTACATACAAGTACCCAAGAATTATAATTAAACTAAGTTACAGAGTGTTTTCCTATATATTAGATCATAGGTTCCCAACGGGGGCGGTACCGCCCCCCAGTGGGCGCTGGAGTCTTCTAGGGGGGCGGTAGCGAGTCTAGAGGAAAATGGGGGGCGCTAGGACAGTCGAGGGGGGCGATCATGGCATACCTATTTATTTAGGAACTAATATAATGAAAATAGTTGCTCTCTTCTACATTGCCCAGTCCGAGACAAAAACCTTTACTGCACCTTTAAAGGGAAATCTATACAGATGAACCTAAATGAAAGGGGGGGGGAGGATTCAACTTATTTTACTAATATAAAAAAAAAAAATAGCCGTGGAACTAGAAGAAAGGCTATGACGAATTAAAAATCATTATGAATTTATGGAGTAAAAAATTCGCGATTATTGGTTGGCTAAAAGTTTTAAACATAATTATTTTTTTATTAACCTATATTTCGAAAAATTCTGAGGTATGATGACACATGCCTAACCAAAGATTTTTAAAGAAACCCGTGATTTGAGTCAGTTCAAGAAATTTGTTTAACCTTAGTGAAAGGGATAAAAATAGTCATGTCTATAAATTTGTTCAAAAGTAAATTTATTTAAACTTATATAAGGATTTTTTTTTATTTCAAAATATCTTGAAGAAGAAATGCCAGCAACTGTATTGAGTACTTGAAATATGGATCTAAGCACTCTCCCACAAACCAATAGTTACCTATATGATTTTACCTTGATAAATATGATTGCTGATTATGTTTTGGTGTAAATCTCAATAATTGGTGGCACTTTTACTCTGCATTTTTCTAGATAGTCGTAGTAGTCCTATTTCAAGAAATAATACACAGAATTTCATACCATTAGAATCCTCACGATGGACATAGATTGCCATTTAATTTTGGCGCTATGATAGCGAATTTCGAAATATTAACTTGTATGAGACAGAAGATAGTTTTGGGATTGCCCCATCTGACCAGTTCAAAGACTGGAAAAGAAAAAAATTAAAACAGTCAACTACATCAAGCCTTTTTAAGTCATCTTTTAAACAAAAAGATGATGAACTACGAGCCTCATATATCATTATAATTTTAATAATAAAAGTATTGAAATTGCACACAATCGACGAGAAATCAATCTTGCCTGTAGTCAGAGAGATAATAAAAACTGCTCTTCATCAAAAGAAACCGTCTGATATCAACTGAAAAAATCCTGAGTAATAATTCGGTACAAAGAGGAATAGATGGCTAAAAGCATTGAAACATCATTATGCTATTACATAAAGACCTGCAAATTTCCATTCAATTCCATGAATCGGCCTTACCAAATAACAAAAACTCATAAAAAAAATCAAGAGTTATTATTTGCTAAAAATTTGGAAACATACAAAGAGAGAATCAATATTTTAATACTACCAAGTTAGACCAAGAGAAACAAATTCTTTATTGTAATATTTTGTCATTAGCTACTTATGTTGCTCGAACAACGACGGGACATCAGGAAGGTTTCATTAAAATTTTTTAAACAAGCAGTACTAAATGTACTCTCAGAACATTCCGTTACACATCATCAGCAATTGGTTTTAGAAAATGGAATGAACACCTGTATACATCGCTTCATTACTTTATTAGAGCAATCAATAGGAATAGATGCAATTCATTGAATGACAGGATATTTTGCCAACTTTATAGTGAAAATCATTTTACAACAAAGTAGAACAATTGTTTTACTTTGTTGTGCAGTTGTCACTATCACTTTGTATCAGACTTGCAAATGAATTCAATCGGTTGCTGCTGCATACAAAAGTTCGTTTTCTCTGAAAAGGCATTTGTCTGAATCGTTTTTTGATATATTTGATTTAGTATTTCACTTAACTAAAAACAGAGGTGTAAAAATACGCTAAAACCTGATTGCATTAAAAAATGACATCGGTTAAATGACAGACGTGCTTAGAATCTTTAATTAAATAAATTTAAATATCGCAGTGTGTGAAAACAATAATATTTACTTACTGTCAACATTTGGACTTTCTTCATGAAGTTTTCTCAAAACAATTCCACGATATTTATACATGATTATACCGAGTTGGTTTTTAGATCCTTTCGAAATGCAGCTATAACAGTATCATCATGTTTAGAGGAGGAAATTTTGGCAGTAAACGAGAACTAAAAGTAAAATTCAGAAATGGATACCAAGAGTTCTAATTTCAAAAATCTACAGCTCTCTAATCTCGATTGTGAGGGAGAGTACATAAAATTTTAATTGCTTTCCTTTCATTAGATTTGACTTAAAGTGGATTCCATGCAGTAACTAATTTACAGTCAAAGAAAAGGAACATGCATCTTTGAACATGACAATTTGTGACTGATGTTGAAAAAATTAGAATCTGACATGAAAAAATTATTCCAATAGCCTCAACTATTTCGTTATTTTTTTTAAATTCTTATCGATTTTATGTTTATTTTTCAGTTTTTATTAAACATTTTTTTACTACATTTGATGGTCGTTTTAATTAACTTCTACTTTGATTGATAGATTGTCAGATAGATGAAATATAGATAATATGCAATAATATTTTAACATTTTGTATAATTAACTATTATGGAAGAGGGGGCGTTGGCATCTTTTTCTCTTGTAAAGGGGGCGGTGGACCAGAAAAGGTTGGGAACCTATGTATTAGATAGTTAAGAATAAATTGGTATCCACTGCTGAATTTATTACGAATTATTAATAAGCAATTTTTATTGAATAATTTTACACGAAAACATAAATTATAACAGAGTTTTTATTTTTTTAAATTAATTTTCTAAGTGTGAACAATTAAAGACTGATGTCTAAATTAAACTGTCAGCTAATAATAACAACATAGTGTTTTTCTTTATTATAGATACTTAAGTCATTGATATCAACTGCTGGATTTCCTACAAATTGTTACTATGCAGTTTTTATTTAATAATTTTATTTGGAAATGTAAATTAGAAACATTGTTGCTACATTGTTTTTTCACATAGACTTTTTTTTTAAGAGTAATTATTTTTGCATGTAATTACCCAAGAATAATAACTGCACTAAGAATAATTTTTTTTGCATGCAGATAAATACTCAAGAATAACAATTAAACAAAGTTACAAATAGATTGTCTTCCTTCATAATAGATAGTTAAGAAATTATTACCAACTGTTGCATTTATTGCGAATTATTAATATGAAGTTTTTATTTAATAATTTTACCTGAAAAAAAATTATAGCACATGAAGTTTTTGCTTTAAATTTTTTTTTTTTTTTAATCAATTATTTTTAGAATTTTTTTTTTAAGTTGAACAATGAAAGACTAATAACTGGAATAAACCAAATTACTTAATAATAACAACACACAATGTTTTGATTTGTTATAGATAGTTAAGAAATTGATATCAACTGCTGGATTTACTATGAATCTTTAATGTGCAGTTTTCATTTAATAATTTTACATGAAAATATAAGTTAGAAATGTGCACATATGATTTTTGCTTCAAAATATTAATTATTTCGATACGTGACTAGTAAAAAATAATAACTAATTTATTAAATAATAATAATAGAATTTTTTCTTCATATTAGACAGTTAAGAAATCGGTACTAACTGCTGTACTTATTAAAAAAAATTAATTTCTGTTTTTATTTAATAATTTAACATGAAAAAATATATAAATTAGAAATATGCACATAGAGTTTTTGTTCTTATAAGATTAATCGTTTTTACATATGAACATTAAAATATAATAACTAAACTAAACTAACTTACTAAATAATAACATTGGAATTACTATTAATAAATACTTTTAAAAAATTATACCAACTACTGTTTCGATTATATATATATTTTTTATGTTCAGTTTTTATTTAATAATTTACTTAAAAAAATAAAATGAAAATATTCATATTCAGTTTTTGTTCTTATAAGATTGATTATTTTTATATGGATAAATAATTAAACTAATAAAAATAAACGTGTGTCTTTTTTTTTCACAGTAGGCAATTACGAAATTGATATGATCTGTTATATTGCCGTATTCATCATGTGATATATCGCTGTTTCTCTCCCAGTATGTTTAATAATTTTACCTGAAAATATAAAATGCAAATATTCATAAGCAGTTTTTGTTTTTATAAGATTAATTACTTTTATATATGAACATTGAAGAATAATAACTAGACTAAACTAAAAAACTTAATAATAAAAGCACAGTGTTTTTCTTTATTATAGATAGTTAAGAAATTGATATAGACTGCTGGATTTACCATGAATCCTTAAGTGCAATTTTATTTAATAATTTTATGTGACAATATAAATTAGAAAAAGGCACATAAGATTTTTGTTTCAAAAGATTAATTAATAAGTAATAGGTTGTTGCCTGGTGTAATATGATAAAGTTAAAATTATTTTCAACGTTAGAACACCAGAATATTCGTATTCCAAGCATACCGGTTTCGGTAGCATATAGCATAGCTTCCTCAGTGCTAAAGATAGTGGAAATTTGCTCATATATATACAGGGAGGATGGGGATTCAAGATTCATGTTTTCCTATTGGCTGTTGCCTAGGATCCTCTGGTTTCCTATTGGTCAAGAAACCTGTCGCTTGAATCCCCATCCTCCCTGTATATATATGAGCAAATTTCCACTATCTTTAGCACTGAGGAAGGTATGCTATATGCTACCGAAACCGGTATGCTTGGAATACGAATATTCTGGTGTTCTAACGTTGAAAATAATTTTAACTTTAAAGGTTAATTATTTTTACATGTGACCCCCTCCACCCCCCATCCCCCCCAAAAAAACCTAATTTATTAAATAAAAATGATAAAATTTTTCTTCATATTAGATAGTTACGAACTATTAATATGCAATTTTTATTTAATAATTTTACATGAAAATATAAAATAGAAAAAAAGCACATACAGCTTTTGTTCTCATAATATTAATTATTTACATTATGAACATTAAAATATAACTAAACTAATTTACTAAATAATAACAATTAGTTATTACTAATAAATGCTTAAAAAATTTATATCAACTAACTGGCTTTACTATTATTTATTTATTTTTTTCGTGTGTGCCTCTTTAGTTTTTATTTAAGAGGTCCAGGAAACAAAAATCTTGAATAATTAATATATATATATATATATATATATATTGCATTAAAATTTTCTTTGTTTTTTTATGCTTATAATGACCTTTAAATCATGTTTCTGTCTTAGTTAGAAGAAGAAATGTTATTTTTGTTGTTGTTGTTGTTTTGATTTGATTTCAAAATCCAGATTTCAAGCATGATTGCCATGGAAATTACTTCTTGTGAAAATGCGTTTGTCTTCATGATGAGTTTATACACAATTTCTCAGATTTAAATTGTTATATCTCAAGAACCATTAAAGATAAATGCTCCAAACTTGGGACATGTCTTTTTTGATTATTTTACTTTGATTCAAGAAATTTGGAGAAAAAAAAATATTTACTTTTGAAAATATGATTAAAAAAAAAAAAAAATTTTTATATATATATTTCAAATTTTTACCTTAAATATTTTTTAAATTAATATTTTAAAAAATGCTGAATAGAAATAAAAATTTTGATATTTCTGGTATTTTAAATGGAAAAATTTCAAATGCAATAGTATTTTAACCGACTTCAAGGAGGAGGTTATGATTTCGACCTGTATGTATTTGTTGTTCACGCATAACTTTCGTAAATATGAACCGATTTTGATAATTCTTTTTTTGTTTGAAAGCGTATGGGGCCTATGTGGTCCCATTCAAATTTCATAAAAATCTGTTGATTAGAACTTTTTAAAAAATTTAAACATTAAAATTCAATATCTTTTCGAAGCAATCGACCAATTAGAAACGTTCATTTTTCATGTTTTTAAGTTACACTTACATAGACACACGATCTTTTCAAAGTGTGAAATCCTAACTGAACAAGGTTTACATTTATTAACAGTGTACACTGTAAAAAATTGACCCTTTTGCTGCATAATCACTCCCCCGTTTTTATAGAATATCTCTCTCTTGACCCATGAGAATTCTCCACGATAGGCTGAAGTAATCGTTTTCTATAAAAGCGGTGGATTGACGATGCAGCAAAAGGGCCAAATTTTTTACAGTGTACACTGTAAAAATTTTGATCCTTTTGTTGTATCGTCACTCCCCCGCTTTTATTGAATATCTCTCCTTTTTACCCATGAGAATGCTCCATGACACATTGTTAAAAATTTGACCCATTTGCTGCAGCGTCACACCATAGCTTTTATAGAATATGTGTTTTATAACCAATGAGAATGCTCCATAACACAGTAAAGTTATCGTTTTCTATAAAAGCGGTGGACTGATGATGCAGCAAAAGGCTCAAAGTTTTTGTAGTGTAATTGGGACAAAAGCGTCTGTAAAAGAAATATTTGGGAATCAAATGCTGTCACTCTCTTATAAAGGCAGCCAGGTATAGGTAATGAGTTTCAGATTCCTCATGGAATACGCCACCGCTCATTTCCAATTGCGAAATTTTAAGATGGAGGGCCAAAATCACAGTCAGGTGTGATCCAGCGACCTCATTGGTCGTGTGGTATAGGTGGAAATCACGAACGCGTTTCTCCATTTGAAAAAGAGTAAGGGGTAAAGTAATTTTGAAGCAATTGTTACAGTCTGTTCTTATTTACGATAAACCATCGAAATTAACTCAATTAAGATATTTTGATGACATTATATAAAATGAGAGTGAAAAATAGATTATAAATGAAAACAGATAAGATTTACATCAAATTGACGCTACGATATTTTTTCGAAAAAAGAAGTAAGGCGACATTTCGCCTACCGTTAAGAGATTGTTCTCTGAAAAGGACGCGTCTCAATGACCAATGAGGTGTTTGGATTTCACCGGACTGTGATTTTGACCCTCCATTTTAAAATTTCGCTTTCCGATTACAGTGTCACTGTAAAAAATGTGACTCTCTTGCTGCATCGTCACTCCCCTGCTTTTGTAGAATATCTCTCTTTTGACCCATGAGAATGCTTCGCAATTGGGTGAAGTAATCGTTTTCTATAAAAGCAATAGAGTGATGATATAGCAAAAGTCTCAAATTTTTTACAGTGTAGGATTCCTCGATATGAATATGACGACACATCTAGCACAGTATATAATTGGTTGAAACGATTCTGGACAAAAACGAGTCACCAAGCATCTTGTTGAGCGGGCAATTTTCGTCAATCTTATTAACTTCTCATACGAGTACAATCGAATTCTTCCAGGAAATCATCATCAAATTTCATAATAAAAAATGCCTGGCAATGCAATGCACTGTTAAAAATTTGCAACTTTTGCTGCATCGTCACTCCATCGCTTTTACAGTATATATTTATTTTTATCAATGAGAATCCTTCATAATGCATTTAACTAATCGTTTTCTATATAAGCGGTGAAGTGATGATACACTGTTAGAAATCTGCTACATTTTGTTGCAACGCACTCCGCCGCTTGTATATAATGTCTCTACTGAGACCTATGAGAATGCTCCTTAATACAGTCAAGTAACCGTTTTCTATACAAGCGCTGGAGTGCGTAGCAAAAAAAATGCAGCAGATTTTTAACAGTGTACAGCAAAAATATCAAATTTTTAACAGTGTAGTTGGGACAAAAGCGTCTGTAAATAAATATTTGGGAATCAAATGCTGTCACTCTCTTATAGAGGCAGCCAGGTATTGGTTATGAGTTTCATATTCCTCGACGAATCGCCACTGCTCATTTCCGATGCCATTACTGCCTGTATAGGTATTAGATTGTTGCTGTTTATCGATTGGAGCATAGTGCGATTTTTTCTAAAATTTTTCTTTTTCCTTTTTCTGAGTGAAGGGGGAGTACTTTTGACTGACTACACTAGAAAAGCATTTTACTATACATTAATATATGAAGTCATTTTGCTGCGTGCTCATATATGGAAGCACTATATCGCGCTCTTATGTGTAAGGACACTTTACTTGATGGATTGTCACCTTTTGATACCCACTTTCGATGACCGTAGGATTCGATGCACACTAAGATTTCATAAATGCGGTAGCTTTTCGAAGTGGCAGATCTTGTCTAGTTACCATACAAAGAAATTCTTAAGATTCACAACGATACTAACCGATATTGTAAGTGGTTTCAGAAAAGTTGACAATCAAACAGTGACAAGTAAACTGAATACATCAGAACTTAGCAAAGTGCGTACATTAATAATGCATTGCAAAGAGCTATCGTGTGCCAGTACACATAATTATGTACTACGGTATGCATAACTAAAAAGTAGGAAATAAAATAAGCTTTTTAAGAAAAAAATATCAACCGACTTCAAAAAAGCGCTAAAAAGAATTAAATAATTCTTTAAAATTCTCTAATGACAAAACGTTATCCAATAAGCACACATCGGATATCAGGTACCGGCATAAAGAACGGTTAAATTTAATATGTATAATTTAATATCCACCAAACATAGATTTTAGAGATAATATTATTTTACAAGAGATGAATTGACATATTTATGATTTATTTTATGAATATATACATATAAAAAGTAATGAATTACTTTTTGAAGTTGGTGCCAAACTATTTGATGTATATTAAGAATTGTAGCTAAATTATGCATAGTACCATAATTAAAATGGGGATAATCATTATCGATTGTGATTGTTTGGCACCAACTTCAAAAAGTAATTCATTACTTTTTATTTTATGAATATATACATATAAAAAGTAATGAATTACTTTTTGAAGTTGGTGCCAAACTATTTGATGTATATTAAGAATTGTAGCTAAATTATGCATAGTACCATAATTAAAATGGGGATAATCATTATCGATTGTGATTGTTTGGCACCAACTTCAAAAAGTAATTCATTACTTTTTATATGTATATATTCATAAAATGAATCATAAATATGTCAATTCATCTCTTGTAAAATAATATTATCTCTAAAATCTATGTTTGGTGGATATTAAATTATACATATTAAATTTAACCGTTCTTTATGCCGGTACCTGATATCCGATGTGTGCTTATTGGATAACGTTTTGTCATTAGAGAATTTTAAAGAATTATTTAATTCTTTTTAGCGCTTTTTTGAAGTCGGTTGATATTTTTTTCTTAAAAAGCTTATTTTACGTAATTAAAGTTCACATAAATTTTAGATAAATTAATAATATATATTATGTAACTACAAATAATATTTTAAGTTACATATAACAATTTTAGATTACCCTACTTTTTTAATAAATTTTAAACTTAAAAAAATTATGAGAAGTTTTAACATGTGATTTTGTTTACAAATAATATGGTTTAACCTCACAAAAAAAATCTAAATTTTAATTTAATAAATAAAAACTATTTTAAAATGTGTCCCAGATACCCTTAATACTTTTCCTTAAAAAATATATAATAAAAATACAGTCGAGTCTCTATATAACGAAATCCACCGTACCAATAAAAAATTCGTTATATAGAGAAATTCAATGTATAGAGAATTCAATGTTAAAAATCGTATTTAATGTGTGAAATTTGAACAAATATTATTTTTGATCTTTTGAATTAAGAATTTGAAATGTTTAAAAGTAAAAATTAACATAACATTTTATTTCTTAATTATTTAACTTGTTTCAAAAAAGAGAATAGACATTTATTTGAAAGCTTAATGAAAATCAAATAAGGAAGACTTGCTTTAATTTCAGAGGAAGAAATCTGTAACCCTCTCAAAAAAAATGCTCAAATTTTCGGAAGGAATGAAAAATTGTTGTTAACATTTTCCTCCATTTGAAGGTCTCTCTTATATGCCTCTCGTTGATTCCTCTCTTACATGTGTATCAATTCAATTGACACTGTTTTGAGAAGGATGTGGAAAGGTATGTGGGAGGTGGGATGAATTCGTTGGATTTAAAGAACAAGGAGAGAAGTAATAAAAAAAAACCTCAGCAGTGACGATAAATTAAAAATAGGTGATGGAAAATTGATTCCATATGCTTTCGAAGCTTTTTAAAACTGAATAAATTAAGACCAATTTATGAAAAAAAATTCATTATATAGAGAAATTCGATGTATGGAGTTTCGTTATAGAGAGACTCAACTGTATTCATGTACAGTTTTTGTTTTTATAAGATTGATTATTTTTGTATGTGAATACTAAAGAAGGATAAATAATTAAACACTAATAATAATGAAAGTCTGCCTTTATTATTATTATTATTTAAACAGTAGGCAATCACGAAATTGATATAAACTGTTGTTATTTTTGTATTTACTACGTGCTCTATCGCTGTTTCTCTCCCAGTATGTTTAATATTTTACCTGAAAATATAAAATGGAAAAAACATTTTGTTTTTAAAAGATTAATTATTTTTTATATGTGAACATTGAAGAGTAATAACTGAACTAAACTAAGTTATTGAATAATAATACAAATGTCCTTTTCAATCAGATCGTGGTATTTATCCAGTTTTAAAACCTTTTATAAATCTAATTGCTTAAAAATGGTGTGAATGAGATGATTTAGCGAAAATCAATTGTAAATGTAAATAGAGTGGTTGTTATGCATTTCTTAATTATTTATTATGAAGAAAAACAATTTATTTTTATTATTTAGTAATTAAATTTAGTTTAGTTAGGATTTTTTTAATTAAATTATTTAATTTAATTTTTATAGAATGAGAGTAAAACGATAGACTAAAATAAATTTTACATCGTGTATAATTTAAGTCAGTGATTTGAATAACATTTTTATTCAATTTGCATTAACAACTTCCTAAAATTAACATTTTCTTCCATTTTAAATATTTATTAAAAATGTTTAAATTTTAGAAAATTTAACACACACCTACATAAGCACATACAGTGTATAACTTCCCTTAAAAGAAGTCTCTATTTAACGAAATTTTCTACTTATCGAAATTTTCTTCTGAACCTTGATTTTGAACACCATTAGCATGGAAATTAACGTCCATATTGCGAAAAATATATTCTATATAACGAATTTACTATTTTCTGTTAGTCGGGTGCCAGTGTTATATATACATATACACAGGGATGTAGTAAAGGGTATACAGGGGGTGTATGTCGTATACCTTCTGGATTTTTTAAAAGAACACCGTATACCCTGTGGTTCTCAAGAAATCTATAGTATATATACTCTAAGGCAGGTATGCACAACCTTTTTATCAGAAAATCATTTGCCACCAGAATATATGAAAAGTGTAGTTTCCTTTTTTAAATGGCAAAAGTTTCTGCTATTACTATAAGGAAAATTATTCTGCATAAAAATAGTGGTATCATTGTGGCCCGCGGGCCACAGGTTGTGCACCCCTGCTCTAGGGTATACCTTCTGTTTAGATTATATATCCTCTGTTAATTTTACGACTACACCCTTGGTTATGTATGTCTATATATATATATATATATACCGGGTGTCCCAAAAATGACTGATGCATTTTAAAATTCAATAACTTGCAAACGGTGACAGCTATTTAACCCTCTCACTGACAAGCCTGTCTCTGCCTGACGTTTCCTAAGCTCCAGGTTTCACTGCAATGCAAGCAATAATTAAAATAATATAACTCAGTTGATTTAATGGATTTTTAATACATCGTGCAATGATTAACACACTCAAGGATAACATTCATATTCGTAAATAAGATTTTTCTATAATTTTGAAAGAATCATATTTTTTTAGCAATTAAAACAAAATGCTAAGAAAACAACATTACAATTTTACCCTTTTGAAAGACTGTCAGAGGATTAAAAAATGTTTGCAGCAGGGTTATGTACAATGTCAGGAGTTTTTTTACCGTAATTTTTTTATTTTAGTTCGCATATCAAACAATAGGTGGCGCTGACGGCGATTGAAGGCCAGGTGATCAGTGCTGAGTGAAGCGTCGACCTGGCCTTCAATCGCCGTCAGCGCCACCTATTGTTTGATATGCGAACTAAAAAAAATTACGGTAAAAAAACTCCTGACATTGTACATAACCCTACTGCAAAATTTAAAAAAATAGCTTTCACTGTTTGCAAGTTATTGAATTTTAAAATCCATCAGTCATTTTTGGGACAGCCGGTATATATATATATATATATATATATATATATATATATATATATATATACACTGCTCAAAACAATTAAAGGATATTGCAGTTTTAGGTGGATTTTGTATCTGGGAAACTTTTTAGCTGATTGATACATGGTCGACAGACATAGTAGGTTATATGAGAATAAATTACACATGTTTGGCAGAAAAAAATGCATTTTATTGCGCATTTGTGTACAAAAGGAAAAAAAAACACAATTTGTGCATATGAGAAAAAAAGAATAAGAAAAGGTGTTTTCTTCAAAGAAAATCATTTTCAGTAGGGGGTATGGTTTCCACGGGCGGCCAGCAACGTTTGAGAAAGCTTTGAGGCATGGATTCACTGAGGCTATTAATGACGAGTTGGGGTATTCTGCCCCACTCTTCCAGAAGAGCTCTTTCCAGTTCTTGGAGAATTTGTGGGGGTTGTTGGCGGCCAGAAACTCGTCTTCTTAGAGCGCCCCAAACGTGCTCGATTGGATTCATGTCTGGAGAACACGCTGGCCATTCCATTCGAACGATTCCTTCCTCGAAAAGGAAATCCTCCACCAGGTTTGCACGATGTGGCCTGCAGTTATCGTCCATTAAAATGAAGTTATCTCCGTTTGCTGCAGCGTAAGGGAATACAATAGGTCTGAGGATCTCATCCCTATATCGGCGACCAGTCAGAGCTCCATCTCGAATGATGTAGAGGTCAGTGCGCCCGTCAATGGAGATGCCACTATACACCAACACTCCTCAACCGCCAAATCTGATACTTTCGTGCACGAACGCAGGATTATTCCTACTGCCACGGTCCCTCCAGATGAAAATACGCCTATTATCCGGATGCACAGAAAAACGGGACTCGTCAGAAAACAGAATATTGCTCCATTCATTTCTCCTCCAGTTGACATGCTCGGTTGCCCACTCCCAGCGATCGCGACGATGCCTTGATGTTAATCTAACACATTCCATCGGTCGGCGAGCATACAGACTTACAGCATGGAGCCGGTTTCGGACAGTCTGAGTTGAAATCGTGGTGCCTGTAGCCGAGCGAATGTGTTGTTGGAGAAGAGTAGCGTTCATGTTTCGGTGTCTCCGAGCTGTTAACGCCAAATACCGATCTTCATTGGGCGTTGTTGCCCGTCTACGACCTTGCCCTGGTCTTCGGCCTGCACATCCACTCTCCAAAAAACAGTTCAGATCCTGGAAATGACACTTTGTGACACTCCAATGGCTTGCGCTACTTCGGCTTGAGTTTGGGCCCCTTCTAACTTACCAACAATTCTCCAAGCTTCTGAATCTGTCAAATGACTTCGCTGAGACACCGTACTCATCGAAACAAAGCAATCACTGAATGCCGATCATCCTTGTCTTCATTCTCTTTTATCCAATTGAAAGTCAACTTTCATTCGCTGCCGCTGAAGCGACGTTTTTGACGTCAAACTTAAAATTTGCATACTCCACAGTTTGAAAACCAGAAAAGTTTGCATTTGTGATTCTCTTCTTCTATTTTCGGCAAAAAAAATTTCGTTTATATCTTTATTTTATATAAAGCTTCAAATATTCTTTAATTGTTTTGAGCAGTGGTATATACATGTACATATATGTGGCTATATGGCTATGTATGTGGTTATATACAATATTTGTATACATTATATGCATATATCCATAAATATGTATGCATATATAAAATTGGCACCCGGTTAAGCGAAAAGTACAACGAATTTTATTCGTTATTGTTATTTCGTTGTGGAACATGGAGTGCGGTTGCTGTTGCGATGAACGTTATTTCTGCGGATTTCATGCAAAGGAAATTATTTATTTATTTAATCATTTCCATTCAAAGAAAGGGAGGCTAAAAGTCTTTAATACAACGACAAGGGGATGCCAGTTTCACGAAAATGTTACCGATGAATTTTCGGATATTTATAATAGTATGAAACTTTTTATGAACAGTGTATTTTCAATAAAAAAAAAAAACTGTACAAATTAAGATTGCAGACTTTTGTTTTTTTTTGTAAGTTTGAGAATTTGGAATACTGAACAAAAGAGAAAAGATACACTAATTCTTTTGTTTTTGTTTTTCTCACTTTATTATTATTATTATTATTATTATTATTATTATTATTATTATTATTATTATTATTATTATTATTATTTATTATTTTTTTTTTTAAGTTAGAGAATTTGGAATACTGAACAAAAGAGAAAAGATACACTAACTCTTTTGTTTTTGTTTTTTCTCACTTTATTATTATTATTATTATTATTATTATTATTATTATTATTATTATTATTATTATTATTATTATTATTATTATTATTATTATTATTATTATTATTATTATTATTTTTTAAGTTAGAGAATTTGGAATACTGAACAAAAGAGAAAAGGTACACTAACTCTTTTGTTTTTGTTTTTTCTCACTTTATTATTATTATTATTATTATTATTATTATTATTATTATTATTATTATTATTATTATTTTAAGTTTGAGAATTTGGAATATTGAACAAAAGAGAAAAGATACACTAACTCTTTTGTTTTTCTCACTTTATTATGTTTTTTTTTTTTTTTTTTTTTTTTTTTTACACGTTATTCTAATTAATTTTTTATCATATGTTTACATTGCATCAAAATAAAAAGTTACAACCCGAATTAAAATACATTTTTGAAATATTCCATTTTATGTGTATTTTTCATTTTATGCATGTGTATTTTATTACACATATTTCATGAATTTGAGCTGATTTCTATCTAACGAATTTTCTTTATAACGAAATGGTCAATAAAACGATGAAATTTCGTTAATTGGAATTCTCACCGTACGTATATACATTTAAATATTTAATAAGAGTTCAAGTAAAAGAAATTTCCTTTGAAAAATAATTAACATATATAGTTCTTCAAAACTTATTTCTTTCTCTATAAATTTAATTTTATTACTAGTGGGAAACAGAACGGTCATTCTAGAGTTTTTGAATAATGGAACTTATTTAGATTATTTTTTTTTATGTTTAACCCTTAGTTGGCTTTAGAGAGTTTAAATGTTTTACATTTTGAAACTGTGTGATTTTTGTATTATATATGAGGACCCGAGAAGCCAAAGAGAATAAGTGACAAAATTGAAAAAAACGAACTAAGTCCACAGACGACTTAGAAATGTGCCTTATCTTTTCAGGTAAAGAAATATAAGTGATTTTCTAATTATGTGCTGCGTTTAAGAGATCAACCACTTTTGCCGAATATTAATCAGTATTGATTACGTATAGATTTAAAGAAAGTTGTACTCTACTTTTTTCATATTTATTGAAATAAGAGTTCAAAGACCACAATGAAATAAAATGGCAGTTTCCCATTTCAATTCAGTCAATTATTATTCATGTTCAAATTTAAGTTTATTATCTTTGAATTCAATTTACTCGAAATCGAATTTTTGTTGCTTGTATCCCTTGGCTTCTGAAGTCCTCATATATATAAATGTATATAAAACATTGCACGAAAAAAAGCAGCATTCGGTGCATGTCCCCCCTCCCCTTTCTTCTTCTTTTTAATTTTAAGATTTCGACTCTTACAAAGACATCTATATGAACCGTTCAGAAGAATAGAATAAACATAACAGGCAGGTTCTCATCAAAACTAATTCAGGTTACACACTGTAAAAAAAAAAAAAAAAAAAAAAAAAAAAATGTAAAGTTACTAAAATTTTTCTAGTAAATTTGTATTCCAAGAGCTTTACATGTAATGATAACAGCAAGATTTCATGTAATCGAGAAAGGTTACATGAGTTTTTGCTGTTACCGTTACATGAAAAGTTAGTTCTTGAAATACAAGTCTACTAGAAAAATCTTAGTAATTTTACAGTTTTTTTTTTTTCAGTGTAGACAGATTTGCTTTACATTAGTCCTCATACTAATAATGTCATAAATAAATAAATAATTGTTATAGGCAATACATCTGTAGACAGTTTTTACTGTATAATATTTTACACAATTAATTTAATCTAATAGGAAAGTTTTTAAGTTAATTAATTTATTCTGTCGAAAAAACTCCTGTAAAAAGTAGGCCGCGTTCTTGTTAGACAATTCTTCTGTGTTTAATAATCTAAAAGTAGGTCTGGAATATAAAGCAATAGCCATATTTTCATCAAGAAACTTTATTTGTTTATGGCTGGGAGTTCCTTAACTTTTTCTACAAGTTAAATATCAGACTTTCACAGCACAATAAAATCTATGATGAAAAAAAACACATTAAAAGAAGAAATTATACCAACTTTAAATTATTTACGAACACAAACAAAAAAAAAAAAAAGAAAAAAAAAAAAAAAAAAAAAAAAAAAAAGGCGAAATCAGAATTAAAGTATATAAACATATATATATAATTTGTATTTAAGAAGAATGTGAAACTCTTATAAACTTATTTTACATTACCTTTAAAAGAGATATAGATTAATGTTTTTTAAAAATATATAATATTCTCTTTGTTAAGGGTGTTCTTAACTGCTCCGCTCAACAAGCGCAAAACGTTTTGACACATTTACAAATTCATTTTTTAACAGAAATATATAAAATTGGAATGCCTGACTATGGAAGCGATTACGAATCGAACTTATTTTTCCATTTTATGATAATTAAATTATCTATCCAGTTCTAAGCTATTTCGATGATGTAATCACCCGTTTTTCTCCTGCTTTTCGACCGGTTTTTCTGCTTTCGTCGGGAAATGTGCTCAAAAGTGTCAACTTTGAAGGCTTGTTATGAAAAATCTATTGTGTTTTTTTTAAAAACAGAAAATTGAGTGCAATTAAACAGTTTCTGAGTAAGAACTCCTGCTATTTTCATGCATTTCCGAACAAAAATTAATTAAAGCATGCGTCACAAAGTTACCCTTTTTTATTTAAGAACACCCTTAAACAGAGCTTTCCAATGTTTATTACTTTTAAACCGTTCCCCATCAACAATTCTCATTTCATTTTATATTGTAATTTGTAAACCTTTTCTTTTAGTACACTGTAAAAGTAATAATAATAATAAATAAATAAATTGTAAAGTTATTAAATTTTTTCTAGAAAACTGGGATTTCTAGAACATTTTATGTAACGGGAACAACAAAAATTCATGTAACAGATACAGATTTACACTGTAAATCAAAATATCTGTAAAGTTATTAAGAATTTTTTAAGAAATTGGGATGCCTAAAACTTTTTATATACAGTCGACTCTCGTTAATTCGCACTCGTCGGGACCACAAGAAATGTTCGAATTATCCGAAGTTCGAATTATGGAAAGTATGAAATGAGAACATGCTTAACATGATAGTAATACAAAGGAATTAATGTTATGGTGTTTTTTAAATTTATTATGCCTGTTATTATCGGAGTATGACTTAATATGAAATTAGAATGTTTAAATACATAAACTAAATAAAAGATTAGAAACAAGCACAGTGGAAGAAAATTTTGAAGCATCACTGATGGACAGGCGGGGCACTTAGAAAGTGGATATCAAATGGATGGGATTATATGTATACTCGTTCGGAATAATTTTCACAAAAATCAAAGAAAGTTATTCAAATGATCGAAAATGCATGAGAAAGAAAGGAAGAATAAAAAATTGGAATTCTCGTTAGTTCGAATTAAACGATGTCAAGAGAAAAAGAGTTCGAATTAATGAAAAAGTTTAACGTTATTCTACCATTGAAAATTTCGGAACTTCATGTTTAGTTCGAATTAAGCGAAGATTCGAATTATCCGATTTCGAATTAACGAGAGTCGACTGTAACTGCCACGCGGGTTGCTGATAAAATTTTAGTAAGATTATCGTAATTTTAGTAGATTCTCTTGTAAAGCTTTTATAAAAACTACTTTTGTAAATTTACATCTTTCGCGTGTACAGTGTGCAGATAAAATTTTAGTAAGCATAGAGATTTCCGAAACTTTCCATCTGTAAAATTATTTTTTTTTGATACAATACACGCATAATTTTCCTTTGAAAATATTAAATTTATCTGAAGATATGAAACCATTTTTTTTTTCTACGTATGTTATGCACAAAACAGAGAGATAAACTGTTAAACAGTGCCATTTTATGACACTAATTCTCATTTCCAAATGAACAAGAAGATGTAAGATATTGGATGTTAAAATACTAATATTCTGTTAATTTTTAAAATCTTAAATAATCTAAATTTATAAGCTTCACAGCACATCTAACTCTCTTTCATGGCACACCGCTATGGCCTGGCACACCGGTTGATAGTCAATGCTCTACAGATATGAAGTATTGGAGCAAAGTGTGACAATGTTTTTCAATGAAAAAATATTTTTCACTATTAAATTTATAATTTAATCTAATAACAAGTTAATTAAAAGGAATACAATCCAAATTCGTAGAACGAAAGTAGATTCATCATACCCCAAATACTTTGGATTGGAGTTACAAATAAGGCGTGTGGTTTCATCTTCGCATTAGTCATGAAAAAGCAAAATAATACGAATTTGGGGCTACCAACACACATAAAAAATTAAATGGAGAAAACAATAAAAATAATTCATAATAACAAGATTAAAATGGATAGAATTGTAAAAACATACCAGATACAGTAAAACCTCCATAACGGACACTCCCGAATAGCGGACACTTCTATTTTACGGACAGTTTTCAGATCCCCACTCCCAAAACCTAAATTTTTATATGTTTAACCTCTGAATAACGGGCATTCCGAATAGCGGACACTATTTTCGGCAATAAAGAATGAAAAATATTTTTTTTTAACGAGAAAAAATAAAAATAAAATAAAAAGGCCTCTAAATTTATAAGGGCAGTGTGTCACAAATTTTGCGATCACAAATAAAAGTAGATCGTGGTCTGGGGAAAATCACCTCTCAACGTTCAGTGTTGAATTCAGTGCGGTGCCCGTGTGGTACATCTTCCAGAGAATTGAAATGTCCCGCCTGAAGGTTTTGAGATTTTGGGCTTTTAATGGTCAAAAAATGCAACCCCCCCCCCCCTTTCCCGACCGGAACTAATGACTAATAATGTCACACTGAAAAACAAATTACATGTTCAACAAGCTTGCGATTACATGCAAAAGAAAACTTTTGCAACAGATTTTTACTTTCTTCTATCTTCAATAGAAGAAAGTATTGTAATCGAAATTTTTTTCGACTTCCGGTTTTGGACGGATTTACACGTTTTAGGGGTCAGAGATTCCAAAAAACATGTTTTTACAAAATGTCTGTCTGTTTGTGTGTCGCCATTCTACCATCAAAAAGTGTATGAAGTTATGCATAGAATTGAACCAAATTTTTTGTGAATGTTTTTCGCTGTGGCAAGCAGGTCTTCCTTCAGTTTTGAAATATTCCGCCGGAAGGGGGCGCTGTATTCGCGATTTTTGTGCCATTTTCAATATTGTACCGACCAAAAGTATATGAAGTTATACATCGAATTGAACCAAATTTTTTGTGTATGTGTATGACTATGGCTAGTTGGTCCTCCCTGAATTAGAAAAAAATCCGTCGGAAGGGGGCGCTGCAATCTCGATTTTTGTGCCATTTTCAATATTGTGCCGACCAAAAGTACATGAAGTTTATGCATCGAATTGAACGAAATTTTTTGTGTAAGTGTATGGCTATGGCTAGTTGGATCGCCCTGAATCTGAAAAAAAAAATCTGCCAGAAGAGGGCACTGCAATAGCGGATTTTATGCTATTTTCAATATTGCAGCGCATAAAAGTGTATGAAGTTAGTTCTAGAACGGAACTAAATTTTTTGTATATGATTATTTTTTGGTAAGGCAAGTAGGTGCTCCCTGAATTTGAAAAAAAAATCTGCTTTAGGCGAGAGAGGGCGCTTTAGACTTTAGAGTAACGAACAAATACTTTTTGCCGTTCTTTTGTGCATGGGGTTGAAATTATTCTAAAGTTTAGACTTTAACTTAAATTTTAAGCCCAAAATCGGAAACATGGGGATCGGATAACTAGCGAAAGTTTAACTGTGAACCGAGGGGGAGATTTTAAACTCTCATAAACATTGGACAAACTAATCGATTTTGTTGCGGTTTGCGTGTATGTCATTCCCTTGGTAATTATTTTATTCAAAATGACTTACAGCCGTGGTGTCCTCATTTTTACATAGAGGGCGCTTCCGACATATCTCCGACATTTCAATGGCATTACTCCTGGGTGTTTTACTATCAGACTACCATAATTTCAGAAAGTGTTAGGTATGCAAAAGCGACTCGGAATCACATAGGAATGTAACGTTAAAAATGTCTTTTTTGCGAGTTATGGTTAAAAGAAGCAGAGAAAAAAAAAACAGAAACAAACAGAGAAACAGCAACACGTTAATATGACATAAAACAGTTTATTTAGAGTTTTTACTAGAAAAGATGTTTGAAATTACAACCAGAAGTAATTCGACATGCTTGACAGCGCCATCGCATGTAATTCCTCACGCTTTGAAAGATTCCTGGAATCTTTGATAGATTTCCGGAAGCTACAGAAATACAAGCTGCTAAGCCTTTAATTGATCGTACGGGATTCTCATACACCCAACTTTTCATGTGACCCCAACAGAAGAAGCTGATATTTGATAGGTCCGGTGATTTGGAAGACCAATAAACCGGGCCACCGCGACCTATCCACCGCTGTCCATATGTTATGTTGAGGTATCGGTGAACATCACTGGTAAAATGTGGAAGAGCCCAATCGTGCTGGAACCATATAGAGATGCGCAACGAGAGAGAAACTTTCACGCGCATTACCGTTCAGCGCCATCTACCGCAAGAAAATCGCAGTACCATCTACTGTCGCTGTCAAGCTTGCTGGACTTTTTCTGGTCGTACTTTCGAACACTTTTTGCCGTAAAACCTTTAAATAAACTTTGTTCTGTCACTTTAACATGTTGCTGTTTCTCTGCTTGTTTCTGTTGTTTTTTTCTCTGATATTTTTTAAACGTAACATGCAAAACAGAAATTTTCAACGTTGCATTCCTGTGTGATTCCGGTCATCTTTGCGTCCCTTACACTTCCTGGAAGTATGGTGGTCTGGTAATGAAACACCCAGGAGTAATACCATTGAAATGTCGGACATGTGTCGGAAGCGCCCTCTATCAAAAAATGAGGACATGAAAGCTGTACGTCATTTTGAATAAAATAATTACCAAGATAATGACCTATACGCAAACTGCAACAAAATCGATTAGTTTGTCCAATGTTTATGAGCGTTTAAAATCTCTCCCTCGGTTCACAGTTAAATTTTCACTAGTTAACCGATCTCCATGTTTCCGATTTTGGGCTTAAAATTTAAGTTAAAGTCTAAACTTCAGAATAATTTCAACCCCAGGCACAAAAGAACGGCAAAAAGTATTTGTTCGTTACTCTAAAGTCTAAAGCGCCCTCTATCGATAATTTTTGAACTTAACCTTTAAAATTAAAAAAATTAAAAATCGTGTTATAAAGAATGATTTTAGAGAAAACCGCAAACAAATCGACCCTTTTTTCTAATTTTTATCAGCGTTTGAATTTTTGGATCTTAAACTTTAATGGCCCCTAGCTCCTATAGAAGACGTTTGCGCCCCATGGTTTCCCATTTAATAATGTTTGTCTTTATGTCTACTATCACCCCTGAAAGTTTGTCGGTCTGGAAGCGAAACACCCTGTATATGTATATATATATATATAGACTTTTTAAACGCGTTTATCATTGAAAAATATTTAGGTGGTATAATGTCGTTTAAAGGGGTCCTGGACACATATTAAAATAATTTTTATTTATTGAGTTAAAGTTTTGAAATTTTTTGTGATTTTTAACCATATGTTTTGTAAACAAAATCACATGATAAAACTTCTCAATTTATTTTTATATTTAAAATTTATTAAAAAAATGGGATGATATAAATTCGTTGTAACTCAAAATATTATTTGTCGAATTTCAATTTTTTTCTTCATTTACATAAACAGAAATACATAAGTTTTAACTTTGATTCAGCATTTAAAAATGATAATTTAAATAAGAATTAAAAATAATTAAATGGTCTAAAGAACTTCCGATCTATAACATTTCCAATCAAAAAGTTCTTTCCTTACAATTATCCTTTACGCGCAAAAAAGTAAAAATAAATAAATAAATAAATAAATAAATAAATAAAATAAAAAATAAAAAATAAAAAAATAAATAAGTGATGCCAAATTTAAAAATATACTGAATTAAATATTTTACATTTTGCTACTACTTCAATCTGTCAGAATTCAATATTATTAATTAGTTTCATCATAACAAATTTCTCCCAAATCAATGTTACTTATACAGGGGACATTAAAGGATTTTTTTTTCTTTTTTATTGTCACTATCTCACAAAACATCAGTTAATACAAATTGTTTTTAGGAATCTCAAAAGACGGAAAAAACTGAGTTAATATTACGTGCCAAAGTTTTATTTATCATATGAGTAGTTTAGTATCTTTAATATTAAAATTAACTTATTAAATTTTGTCAAGTTCAAAAGACTGCCGACCTTCAAAAATAGATTTTTTATAAAGGCAATTTCGTATACTTTATAATTTTATTTGAGCAAATTGACAGTATTTATTAGAAGTATGTAATTTTATGTTTATTACACTTGTGAAAAAAAAAAAAAAAAAAAAAAAAAAAAAAAAAGAGGCAGAAAATTTAAAGTCTTAAAGAAAAAAAGGGGGAAAAAAGTTGTTTCAGAATTTAATGTATGTAAGTTGGAAGTTTGCTATAGATAACAGGTTTTTAACCTATATATATATATCATCATCATCATCAACCGTTTTCGATCCACTGCTGGATGTAGGTCTCCCCCAGATTTTCCCAATGTTTCCTGTCTAGTGCTTTCGTCCTCCAATTTGCACCAGCCACTTTTCTAATTTCATCACTTCATCTTACCTTTGGTCATATTCTTGGTCGTTTTACATCTCTGGGATACCACAGTAATATATTTGTGCTCCATCTATTGTTTTGTCTTCTTGCAATGTGCCCAGCCCATTTCCATTTTAGCTGCTTGATTCTTTCAAGGATGTCAAAAACTTTTGTTTGATTTCTTATCCAGGTTATTATATACAGGGTGTCCGAAAAGTCTGGAAACGGTCGAATAACTCGAGAAATACATATGAGATTGAAAAACGTAAATATACGTGTTAAATATTTTTAAATAAGCTACTCAGTGATACCAAACTTGACCTTCGTAACCGACCCCCTGGGGGTCAGAGGGGGTTCAACTTTGAAATCTTTAATTATAACCCCCATTTTTTATTGCAGATTCGGATTCTACGGACAAAAATACGTAACTTTTGTATTTGATGTTTATTTCGAATCCTCGTTTATCACGGTGTAATTGAGCATATTAAATCGATACATATTTCGGCTTTTCCAACGGGATTTTCCCTAATCGAAACTGATTGGGGAGAATTTATGACATCAAATTCCTCGTCTTTTGCAATAATAGCGTTTCCTGAAAATCACCCGTGCCGATTATTTCGGTAGTGCTACACAGTTAAAAATTTGATCCATTTGCTGTAGCGTCACTCCACAGCTTTTATAGAATATCTCTTTCATGACCAATGAGAATGTTCCATAACACAGTAAAGTACACTGTAAAAAAATTGACCCTTTTGCTGCATCGTCACTCTACCGCTTTTATAGAAAACGATTACTTTACTGTGTTATGGAGCATTCTCATTGGTCACAAAAGAGATATTCTATAATAGCTGTGGAGTGACGCTGCAGCAAATGGGTCAAATTTTTAACAGTGTAGCACTATTGAAATAATCGCCACGGGTGATTTTCAGGAAACGCTATTCCTACAAAAGACGAGGAATTTGACGTCAAAAATTCTGCCCAATCAGTTTCGATTAGGGAAAATCCCGTTGGAAAAGCGGGAATATGTATCGATTTAATATCCTCGATTACACCGTGATAAACGAAGATTTGAAATAAACATCAAATACAAAAGTTACGTATTTTTGTCCGTAGAATCCGAATCTGCAATAAAAAATGGGGGTTATAATTTAAGATTTCAAAGTTGGACCCCCCTCTGACCCCAGGGGGTCGGTTTCGAAGGTTAAATTTGGTATCACAGAGTAGCTTATTTAAAAATATTTAACACGTATATTTACGTTTTTCAATCTCATATGTATTTCTCGAGTTATTCGGCCGTTTCCAGACTATTCGGACACCCTGTATATATATTATATTGTATTATATTAAAAATTTTTTAATCCCGTTTGTTCTGTAATTATTTGAAAGGAATAAATTATTAAAACTGTGAGTACAGTGATAAATTTATTCTTTAAAAAAATTACGATAAAACGTAAAAGTAGAAAAAAAAAGAAAGAAAGAAATCTTTAATCGAGAATATATATTGCGAAGCTAAAAGAAAAAGAGAGAAAGAAAACCTCATGAAAAATCGTTCTTTCAAAATGACACTATCTTTTTCAAAGAAAAGTAAAGAAGAAATGAATAAAGCGCTTAACTTTCTCTCCCTCCTTTCCCCTCCTTTTTCCTGTCAATGATAATACATATTTTATTCAAAATTGTTCGATTTGATCAGATTGAGAAAATTGTCGACATACAGAGCAAAGAAAGAAAAAAGTAGCAGGATAAAAAGATATTTGAAAATTTTGTTTCATTTTTCCTTTTAGTCTCATATGGAAATGATTTGAAGGAAAATATTAATTTCTGTTCTTCAAGAATAAAGAAATATAAAATAATACAGGCAAAAAATAGATTATGAAAAGAAATATTTATTTTTGCTTTTTGCTTTTATTAAAAGATTAAAAAACTAATCATGAATTTAGCAATAATGTAATTTCATCTTTAGAAAAGTCTTTCGCTTAAAATTACAGCTTTTAAATGAGTGTAGATTCTGTTGCCACACAAATGCTACACGAAAAAAATGTATATATAAATATATTCTTTTAAGTTGAAATTTCTTTTTTTTATATTATATTTTATGCTTTATTTTTTTCTCATTAATTAATATTTTTAAGTGTAGATAGATCTGTATATTTTTATTGCCGATCTCTCACTTGAATATTTTTTAATATCTTAAAAAAAAAAAAAAAATGGGATTTTTCAATCGCGAATTTTTTTAAGGACTTCTATTTATCGTCTGCTATATTTTAGTTTTTAAAACTAAAACATACAAAAAAAAAAAAAAAAAAAAAAAAAAATCTTGTGAGCAGAAATTCTATTGAAATGAAGGGTATTCTTTTTATTTTGAAAAGAAATTATTTTTCCATTTTCAAATTGTTACATTGTAATTAAATGAGAGCAAAATAACGGCGTTCGCATATTTAAATCATCAATATATCTATGGAAGTTTTCAAAAATTTCCATTCAAAATAAACAACATGCAAACAAATGCGGTTGTGTTTCAAACGATAATTCATTACACTATGTTTATCAAAACTGTCCAATAATGCCGAATCATTTACAAAAATATTCAATCAATAACACTGAAACAAAATTTTCCGATTTTCATCACTGAACCAATTTTAATTTAAAAACTGAAAGAAAACTACAAAATACTAAACTTGTACTTCCATAGGTTAAATTTTAGCGAGGGGAATTTGAGAACTAACTTTAGAGTTTGGTTATTACCTGGCTCTAAACCTTATGTGCCCGTCGCTTGGTTGTGTTTTTTGGTTTTTTATTCCCTCTCTATTAGTTTAACTTTAAGCTCTGACAATTTTTTTTGGTGATTTCTGCATGTTTTTAATTTTGTCTGAGATTTTTTTGTAGGCTATGTAAATAGCTGCCTATCATTTTTTTTGGATTTTCCTATTCTTAAGCAAAAATTCAAAATTTGCGCTTACTGCAAATATTTATTCTAATATTGTATGTATTTCAATTGTGTGGGTATAAAAAATCGTAGTTTTCTTTTTGGTGAACTTTGAGATGATAGCGCCAATTATAAGTTGAGAGATGTATTTATCGTTTGACAATCTTGGATCGAGGCATAGATGGAGAAAATCCTTTGAAAAACAGAGTTGATCTTTGCTCGAAAACGAAAAGAAACGGTAAAAGTCTTTACAAAAAATACTTTTGAAGATAGGTACGTATAAAAGAAAAAAGGACGAAAAAAATCTTTAAGAAAACACTTTTGTAGATAAATTTAAAGCGAAAAGAACGATAAAAGCTCTTTAAAAAATAACGGCGAAGATAAATATAAAGGGAAAAGAACGAAAAACGTTCTTTAAGAAATACCGTTGGAGATACGTAAAAAAGAAAGGTACGATTAATGTTCTTTAAAAAATAACACTAAAGATAATATAAAAAGAAAAGAACGATAATAATTCTTTAAAAAAAATAACACTGAAGATAAATATAAAGGGAAAAGGACGAAAAACGTTCTTTAAGAAATACCGTTGGAGATACGTAAAAAAGAAAAGTACGATTAAAGTTCTTTAAAAAATAACACTAAAGATAATATAAAAAGAAAAGAGCGATAATAATTCTTTAAAAAGAATAACACTGAAGATAAATATAAAGGGAAAAGAACGAAAAACGTTCTTTAAGAAATACCGTTGGAGATACGTAAAAAAGAAAAGTACGATTAAAGTTCTTTAAAAAATAACACTAAAGATAATATAAAAAGAAAAGAGCGATAATAATTCTTTAAAAAGAATAACACTGAAGATAAATATAAAGGGAAAAGAACGAAAAACGTTCTTTAAGAAATACCGTTGGAGATACGTAAAAAAGAAAAGTACGATTAAAGTTCTTTAAAAAATAACACTAAAGATAATATAAAAAGAAAAGAACGATAATAATTCTTTAAAAAGAATAACACTGAAGATAAATATAAAGGGAAAAGAACGAAAAACGTTCTTTAAGAAATACCGTTGGAGATGCGTAAAAAAGAAAAGTACGATTAAAGTTCTTTAAAAAAAAAAACACTAAAGATAATATAAAAAGAAAAGAGCGATAATAATTCTTTAAAAAGAATAACGGTGAAAATAAATATAAAGGGAAAAGAACGAAAAACGTTCTTTAAGAAATACCGTTGGAAATACGTAAAAAAGAAAAGTACGATTAAAGTTCTTTAAAAAATAACACTAAAGATAATATAAAAAGAAAAGAACGATAATAATTCTTTAAAAAGAATAACACTGAAGATAAATATAAAGGGAAAAGAACAATGAAAAACAACTAACTGAAGATAAACACAAAGAACGTTGAAAAAATACACTTGAAGATTAATTTTTATGAATTGGAGAATTGCACCATAAATTATACTAAACATATGTACAAAAATAAATACAAATTACTAAATGGCACACTTATAAAAAGAATATATTTAAAGTATACTTAAAAATTATCAACGTTTCATTCGCTTCTGAGAACGTCGTCAGGATAGAATAGAAAGATGTTAAATGTAGTTTAAAGTTTCAAAATATAAACATACTTGATTCCATTAAGATTACTAAGCTCGGGCCACGAGCTTGTAACGATCATTAAAATATTCCATTCATAAAAATCTGGCTATAATTAATTAAAAAGTAGGTTTATGCACTCTCAACTCAACTATGCTCGTGGACTCTTGGACGTACTTGAAACTTTAAATTACATTTAACATCTTTCTATTCTGTCCTGATGACGTTCGCAGAAGCGAATGAAACGTTGATAATTTTTAAATGTATTTTAAATATATTCTTTTTATAAGTGTACCATTTAATAATCTGTAAGTATTTTAGTGCGTATTTTTGGTACAGTTGATGATTAGTATAAAAATGGTGAAGGGAATGAACAATGAAAGTCGACAGCGATCATAAAACAAAGAGCGGTGGATAACTATAATCTAACTATTTGTGATTATCACCATTTTCTCCCTCTGCCCTGTCCTTTTAATCGGTAACAACAACTTTTAGTAAAGAAATTAAATGAATTCTTTTAAAATCAGTTATCTTCTAAAATCCTATGAATATTCCATAAATCACCTCATTGGATATTCATCATAAATGTTGGAATATTTGATTATGTAATCGCAATCGATATCTCGACCTTGTATGTTCAGCACATTTAAATAACATCTTTTTAAGTTATTTTTCGTTAAGTATTCATCATTAAACATTCTATTCTAAAACTGTTCCCCGACTTCATTTTAAATACTGTAAAAGGATATGCGTTTGACCCCATTCTGACTCATTAGGCGTCGTTTGTCATCTGTTGTTCCTTTATTACAATTTGTCACTTTATGGTAATGATATTGAATTTTGAAGTGAAAAAGCTTTAGAGATACTTTGTATTTGAAGTTTGATGTAAAATGTCTGGCAGTTTTTAAAGTGGTTCAGAAAAAATCGGTCATGTTCCTTTTTTTTTTTTTTTTCTTTTTGAGAAAAATTAAAAATTTTGAAAATTTAAATCTTTAATAATTTATGCCCCGATATTACTTTAAAGTACAATTAAAATAATTTATTATAAAATTTAATTAATACATAGATTTGTAGTAATACAGATATCAGTAATACAGATCTGAGTATCAGTTATTGTTTTTTTTTTAGTATCTTGTTTCAAATGCATTATTGTTTCCATGAAACAAGAATATTTTTAAAAGGAAGATTTCTTTTGTCATTGCATCTTTTAAGCTTTCTTGATGTTGAAAGATAGAGCTCATCAGTGGTGACGTCACAACTCCAGAAATTGGGTCAAAACAAACCACAGAGTTCAGAAAAGATAGAGATGAAATATGTTGTTTTATCTTGAAGCTAGAAATTCAACCCTGAAACTGATTTAAACAAGTTACAATTCGGCCCAAATACTTGCGGATCACTTTTAAAACTTCACCCAGTTCAATGAATTCAGCCTTTGAACGATGTCTGATTTCATATTGAAAGCCTTTTTGATAGTATATAGTGCATCTCTAACACACTCTAAACTCTCTCGGATTGTATTGACCCAGTTAGCATGGAAATGCGGGGATGAGTTGCCTGTGATGTCACACTGATGAGCTCTATTGCGGGGAAGGGGGATGGGGGAATTTCAGTTCGGAAATATTTCTATATTTCTGTTGTAAGAGCATTATATTTGTATATTTATTTATTGCAAAAATATTTTAAATAAAAGATTTGGATGTAGCTGTAAATATTGCACAAAATCCCTATAAATTCCAATTTAACTAATTAATTTTAATTGACAAAATCATTCTAAAATTTATTAAATGATTACGTATAACTTTTAATGTAGTTTCTAAAATTCACGAAAAATGCTTTAAAAGAGAAGATTTTCATCGAGTTCAAAATTTGGGACATATAAGGGACACAATTTTTTAGGACGATAATTTGGGACCCCAAAACAAATGAAAAGCTTTTCTTGTAGTTGTATTTTCTTAGTAAATATAGAACATTATACGTTTTTTGGATTCATGTTCGCAACAAATTAACACTGTCTCATAAAAAATTACCAAACAAAATTTGGCCGCGCTACGAAAATTAGATCGCGAGTTATAAACATTTTAAATTTTTCGACCCTTACCGTGGGGGTCTCCTGTCATCAAAAATTAACAATATCTCATAATAAATTACCAAACAAAATTTGGCCGTGCTACGAAAATTAGATCGCGAGTCATAAGCATTTTAAATTTTTCGACCCTCACCGTGGGGGGTCTCCTGTCACCAAAAAGTAACACTGACTCATAATAAATTACCAAACAAAATTTGGCCGCGCTACGAAAATTAGACCGCGAGTTATAAGCATTTTAAGTTTTTCTACCCTCACCGTGGGGGGGGGGTCTAATGTCCCCAAAAATTAACACTGTCTCATAATAAATTACCAAACAAAATTTGGCCGCGCTACGAAAATTAGATCGCGAATTATAAGCATTTTAAATTTTTCGACCCTCACCGTGGGGGGTCTCCTGTCACCAAAAATTAACACTGCCTTATAATAAATTACCAAACAATATTTTGCCAAGCTACCAAAATTAGATCGCGAGTTATAAGCATTTTTAATTTTTCGACCCTCACCGTAGGGTGTCTTCTGTCACCAACAATTAACAATGTCTCATAATAAATTACCAAACAAAATTCGGCCGCGCTACGAAAATTAGATCGCGAGTTATGAGCATTTTAAATTTTTCGATCCTCACCGTGGGGTATCTCCTGTCACCAGAAATTAACAATGTCTCAAATTACCAAACAAAATTTGGCCGCGCTACGAAAATTAGATCGCGAGTTATAAGCATTTCAAATTTTTCGACCCTCACCGTGGGGTGTCTCCTGTCACCAGAAATTAACAATGTCTCATAATAAATTACCAAACAAAATTTGGCCGCGCTACGAAAATTAGATGGCGAGTGATAAGCATTTTAAGTTTTTCGACCCTCACCATGGGGGGTCTTCTATCACCAACATTTAACAATGTCTCATAAAAAATTACCAAACAAAATTTGGCCGTGCTACGAAAATTAGATCGCGAGTTATAAGCATTTTAAATTTTTCGACCCTCACCGTGGGGGGGCTCCTATCACCAAAAATTAACACTGTCTCATAATAAATTACCAAACAAAATTTGGCCGCACTACGAAAATTAGATCGTGAGTTACAAGCATTTTAAATTTTTCGACCCCCACCGTGGGGAGTCTAATGTCCCCAAAAATTAACACTGTCTCATAATAAATTACCAAACAAAATTTGGCCGCGCTACGAAAATTAGATCTCGAGTTATAAGCATTTAAAATTTTTCGACCCTCATCGTGGGGGGTCTAGTGTCCCCAAAAATTAACACTGCCTCATAATAAATTACCAAACAAAATTTGGCCGCGCTACAAAAATTAGATCGCGAGTTATAAGCATTTTAAATTTTTCGACCCTCACCTTGGAGGGTCTCCTGTCACCAAAAATCAACACTGTCCCATAGTAAATTACCAAACAATATTTTGCCAAGCTACCAAAATTAGATCGCGAGTTATAAGCATTTTTAATTTTTCAACCCTCACCGTGGGGTGTCTTCTGTCACCAACAATTAAAAATGTCTCATAATAAATTACCAAACAAAATTTGGCCGCGCTACGAAAATTAGATCGCGAGTTATGAGCATTTTAAATTTTTCGATCCTCACCGTCTGGGGTCTCCTGTCGCCAAAAATTAACACTGTCTCATAATAAATTACCAAACAAGTTTGGCCGCGGTACGAAGATTAGATCGCGAGTTATAAGCATTTTAAATTTTTCGACCCTCACCGTGGGGTGTCTCCTGTCACCAGAAATTAACAATGTCTCATAATAAATTACCAAACAAAGTTTGGCCGCGCTACGAAAGTTAGATCGCGAGTTATAAGCATTTTAAATTTTTCGACCCTCACGGTGGGGGGTCTCTTGTCACCAAAATAAATAAGACCACCAAAATAAACACTGTCTCATAATAAATTACCAAACAAAATTTGGCCGCGCTATGAAAATTAGATCATAAGAAACATAAGTTTGAGACTTGATATTCTAATATCTGAAAAATACCGCGTCAATGTCTGCATAAGTCTACCGAAGGATACCGTCCCGAAGTTTTCCGAACGGAAACAACGTTAGCCGAGTGTTAGGTTTTTTCGTTACGGATGTGTTAGGATTTTTCGCGTTACGGAATTTTTGGATTTGGTCACCGCGCTCAAAGCTCGCGATAAAAGCTATGCAAAAAAAAAAAAAAAAAAAAAAAAAAAAAAAATTAGCGATTTATTTGTATGGTTTACCATTGTACTTTCCTGCATCCAAAAGTACAATAACATGGAAGATTGGAAGCAGGGAAATATGATGGTAAACCAGTGAACCACTAAAATCGGGGTTTTAGGTGTTTTCCACCAAGATAAGACTTGGCAGACCGATTGCGTTTTAATATGCGAATCAAGATTTAACAAACCATAGAATCTCATTTGTAAACTCGATGAGGTGATTGTCTGTACTGCCCCTTCCCAGTCTATGTGGAAAGAACTTGAATTAGAGGTCTGCACGGGCCGAAATTTCCCGGCCCGAGTCCTGCCCGAAAGTTAAAATTTTGACCCAAGCCCGTCCCGGTCCGAACGAAAGAAATATTGGCCCGGTCCGGCCCGAACGAAAAAAATATTGGCCCGACCCGGCCCGGTCCGAAAGTTAAAATTTCGGCCCAAGCTCGGCCCGAAACCGGCCCGGCTCGGGTGAATTTCTACAGAACATTGATATTTACTCTAACGGAAGAGTTCAGACAAAAAAAAAACTTATCTTAGTCTTTTTTTTTTTTCTTTCATGTTTATAATCTCTATTTATGCAGAAGTGCCATAGGCTGCGATATTTACGCTTTTAATGAACCTTTGTTTGCTGTATGTAAATGTTTCAGTTATCATTAGTATTATTAATACATAAAAAAAAAAAATATATATATAGAAAATAGTATATGGTAAAAGTAAAATCTTCTAGAGATTGGAAAGAAAAAAACACGTTTCCTTCTTAGCAGATGTAAATGTTTAATAAGGTACCCTGGGGTAATAACGCCACGTTAAGGTTCTACCAATTTTCACGGCTCAGATTTAGTTTGTATTTTTCAAACAAAAATGTGATTTGATACAGCAACTGATTGACTATCTATATAAAAAAAATAATTTCACAGATATGTATTCATGAAATGTAATGGCGTGATTTCTTAACCAATGCTATTTGGCGTTATTACCCACCTATATGGGTAATAACGCCATGGAAACAAAACTATGAAATAAGATGGAATAATTGCATGTAGATTGCCCAATTCTAAAAATATAAACTCTACAAACTTAGAAATTGAGAAATTGCATTCTAAGCTATTGAAAATGTTCAATTTTTTGTGAAAGTGTAAGAAAAATAAAGGTGTGGTGTGGGGGGGTGAGGCAAAAGAATATCAGACCGTGAGCTTCTTTTTGCTTAAAAAGGACCGCTTAAATAGAATTATTAGAAACATTGCACAGTTTTAACTGTGTTTATTTTAATCAGTGTTTTGGATGTAGCTGGACCACTGTAGGAAATCAACCGGGGTATTTATGCCAAGGATTGGTGTTATTACCCCGTTATAATTATTGCGCTGTACATTTTAAATTACAATTTATCTAGAGAAGACATCCAAAATCTTCAACAACATTTTGAAAGTCCATGAAATGTACTACAAATTTATGTAATTAACAAAATATTTCCGGATAAAAAAAATAGTCTTCACATCACAAAACGTACCTCGCAAATTTTAGATCAAGCGTTAATTTTAGTTGCTTGTAAAAACAATAAGACCTAAAAATGAAACAAATTAACTTGAAGCTGTTTTTTGCGATTTATATGACTCAAAACCCTTCTGCGCAGAGCACATGAATGTCATTTTCCAGATTATTTCATAATTCTGCAAAATATTAGCACTTGGCGTTATTACCCCGCCTGGCGTTATTACCCCAGGGTACCTTATATTTTTTTCTCGCGTATTGTTGTATTCAGTTTGCATGAATGAACAGTTTAAAAGAAATTTGCAGTTTTCAGTTTAAACGAAAATTCCGTCATAATAATGATTTTTTTTAATGTGTTTAATTCTATTTTAAGACGCCTAGTGATCTACGATTCTTTAAAAAGAATAAATTCTAATGTTTAATTGTAGAATAATGACGACTTAAAAGTATATGCCTATTTTGCAAAAATTTTTGGATCAAGCCAAATTTTACTGATTTATGAACAGACTTTTCCACGTCGAGAAAAGGATTTTCATACGGGAAGATACAACAGGAACTGATTATTTTGGTCCGTGAAGACTTTGCCCTGCCCGAATGCCATAATGGAAATCGGCCCGTGCAGATCTCCAGGGCCATCGCTAAGTCTTTTTATTGGTGGGGGAGAAGACCTTAAATTGCCAAGTCAAATTTTCATATTTGCCAACTCGTTTTATAATTTTGCCAAGTTACCACACTTAGAAAATGTAATGCAGTTCTTATTTGTAAAAAGTTTAATAATATTTCCAATTAGAGTTGTAACTTTTGCAAATTCTATCAAAAATAGAAAATGTATTACAATTTTTATTAAAATTTTAATTAAATTTGCCAAGTGTAACAACATTTGCGAAAGTTTGGAGGTGAGGCTCCCCCCTGTCCCCCCCCCCCCCCTTAGCGAGGACCCTGCAGATCTCTAACTTGAATATCGTTTAGATGTATGTAAAGCAATAAAAAATGGAGGCTACATCGAATTGCACTGAACAGGTATGAAATTTGGAGAGTTTTTCTTTTATTTGGTACAGATTTCCCATTTCAGTGCAGATTCATTTTAGTTTTGTTGATTTCCTGTGGCCGGTCAAAAGTGCACCATGAGCGTAAAGACACATACTGTATATCTATTGCATGACAACTCGAGTTTATTATTGTGAGTTAGAGCAAGGAAAAACACACGGTAGACAGACAACCAAACCCAATTCGTAAACACTTTTCTACTATGTGGAGAAAATATTAAAAAATCAATTTCATTCAGCCCCAAAATGTCGTATCTTGAAGACGCTTCTTCCTCATATGCATTAAAAAATATATAAACTGACTTCTGCATGTAACATTCGACGTCTGGCATATTAATTGATCGAAACAAATCATTAGTACAAAAAATTACTGTTTTGCGTGATCAATTATTTTGCGATTGCATACTGCTTCGAATGTTAGAAGATGAATAATTTATTTTGCTTTGGTTTGTACAGGATATTTATTTATTTATTATTTTTTTTTTCAAATAGCGAAATGCATAATAGGCTATCGAAGTTACATCCTTTTTTTTTTAATGTGTGTCATCTGATAATATAAAAGTTAAATTCAGTATACGATTAAACTGGGTTTCGTAGTTGCATAAAATTCGATCGTATCTTTTATTTATAAAAGAAAAGGAAAAAAAAAAAAAAAAAAAAAAAAAGATCACGCGTCAAGCATCGATTATGAAACACTTTCCCAACACATTCAGAATAATGTAACAATACTGCATCTTTAACCCTTTACGGCACGAATATTTCTATTTTTAAGATTTTCTTTTAAACCAATATAATTAATAATAATAATGTTTAATAATGGGAACAATAAAAAAAAAATTTAATTTCAAATTTTCAATTTTATGGTGTGTGCCCTATATATACACATTTAGTTTTTTAAAAAAATATTTTATTGCTATATTTTGCAACTAACTGAGTTTAAATTAATTAATTTTATTTATTTAAAACTCTGTAACATTTTTATATTAATGTTTTTAAGTATTCAGTAAAAAATAACGAAAGCAAATCTTAACTTAAAAGTTTGATCGAAATGTCTTTTATTTCAAAAGAACAAATTCTAAATTTTTTGTCTTGTGTGACCATTTTTCATGGACAAAAAAGTGTTATTCCATTCTTTGGATTGTATATCTTTGCATTTTAGAAATTAAAAGAGACATTTATGAAAACAAAATTCCTTCTGTTGCCCACTGACTGTTTCCAAATATTTTTTTTTTTTTTTTTTTTTTTTTTTTTTTTACAGTGTATTAATCAGGCTTCTCAAAGCGGAATATCGCTTTTAACATTTTCCAACAAAGTTGAAAAGTATTTATGCCTTCGGTTTGTCTGGCCGTCTGTCCATCTGTCCGTATGGCCGTCTGTCCGTCTGTCTGCGCTCTAGCTCCCGTAAATATTATCGGATTGCTATGAAATTTTTATACGTTATTGATGTTTATCCTAGCACGAACCCTATTGAAAATGAAGTTTCTACTATGATTAGTTTATTCACAGGGATAGTCAAAATTTTCAGATACATTACGGCCAATGGGAAAAAATCGTTTAAAATGAATTTTAAAGGTGTTACACCTTTTCAAACTAATTCAAATTTACATGGTTTTCGCAAAGTGCACTAAAATACGCATTCTATAAGATATGCAGTCAAAATAATAATTATACCCTGTATAATTATTAATACAAGGTAATAATTATACAGGTAATAATTATTATATTAATTACACAACTATATTAATATATAATTACAGGTAATAATTATATATTAATATAGCATATATTTGATATACAGGGTTACACAAAAGAGCTCATAAAGGTTACTGAATATGAGAGTAATTAACCTAAAGATAATTTTTAAGTAAGTTATGCATTTTTACTTTGAACTGCTTTCAGTTTACTAAGAAATGTTTGTATAATATAGATAAAATGATATACAGGGTCGCTCAATGAATCAGCTACATGGTCACCCATAGATGATAATTTCTGGAAATGTGATTTAAGTAGTTTTAAGATTGTGCCTATTTGAACTAAATTTTAATAAAATACTGGCGTGTAATAAATGTACTATGTGAATTACAGGGCTGAACAAAAGTATTGAATTATTTTCCACCTATTAGAATAAAGTGCTGAAATAGAAATTTCAACCAGTTAGGCATTTTCACACTTAACTAAATTTTTCCATTATTTAGTATATATATATCAATCGACGGATCAAATACTGGACTGTTCAAAGGTATTGGAATACATATTTGGCTATGGACAGTAGCATCTTATTTCGCTAAATAACAAAGTTTTGTTAAGGATTTCAGGAAATGTTGGAAAGTGTTCCATAATCTATGCTTAACGCATGATTTTTCTTACTTGTTTTTCGTATGATATCCATTCTCAAGCAAGCATTTTCAGATACAACAAACAAATTTTATTTATAAACAAGACAAATTAACAGCAATGACATTAATTCTTCACTGTACCATGTATCACATCTGATACACATTTAAAAACACTATAATTCTCGTTATGTACTATGAATTTGGCCAATAGGATCACTGTAACCAGAATAATTCAAGGAATAGAATAACTTTTACTTCGTCCATGTCAGATGGTAGCATTTGACAAAGAATTAGAATTTGTTCTTCGGATCGGAAACAAAAAGAAATTTCGATCAAGCTATCAAAGCAAAATCTACTTTTATTATTTTTACTGAATACTTAAAAATATCAACATAGAGAAAGTTACAGAGTGTCAAGCAGATACGATTTATTAATTTAAGCCTATTTATTTGCAAAATATAGCATTGTAATATTTAAAAACCATAAATGTGTACATAGTGTATACTTCATAAAATATCCAATTTTAGTTAAAAATTTTAAATTTAATTTTTTAAAACTATTTTTTCCATTATTAGACCGCTATATAGATTTCAAATTTTTTTTCCATGAAAAGAAAAAAAAATGTGCAGTAAAGGGTTAAAATGAATATTATTTTGTTACTTTTGCATGTATAAATTCAATTACGCAGCAGGAAATGTTTAGTTGAGAATAGATACTTTCCTAAAAAACGATATTTCGATTTGAGAAAACGAACTTATACACAGTAAAATATACTTGTAAAAGTTTCTGAAAATCAGTAGAAGTAAGAAAAACCTTAATTTTGTAAAAGCTATTTTAAGTCTCGGAAATATATGTGCTTTTTAAAACACAAATTCCGTAAATAAATATCATGAGTAAATCGAAATATGTAATTTTACATACTCATTGTGGCTATATTACATTTTCATACATCAAGAAACATCTGACTTTTTCTTCTAATTCACTGAGGTGACAAAATTCATGGGATAGAAATATGCAAATATATAGATGGCAGTAGTGTCACTTACAAATAGTATAAATTGTCAGTGACTGGGCAGGATTCTTGTTTGTGTTCAACTGCTTCGTGAGAAAAGGTCGATTATATAATTATTGCCACACGAAGAGAATTAACAAATTTCGTACGCGTATGATAGTTGGAGCTACACGCAGGGGCATTTTATTTCGGAAATCGTTACAGAATTGAACATTCCGAGATCCATACTGTCAAGAGTATGCCGAGAATACCTAAATTCTGGCATAACGTCCCAATAAGCACAACACAGCGATCGACTGGGGGCACTTAATGACCGCGACCAGCGACGTCTGCTTAGACTCGTCAGTGTGAACAGACAAACAACACTGTGGCAAATAACTGCAGGAATGAATGTGGGATGCCCGACAGGCATGTTCGTTATGACGTAAATTTGGCTTTCATGGGCTACAGCAGTCGAAGATCTCGGGTGCCATTACTAATAGTACAACATAGCTAATAGCGGCGCTCCTGGGGCAACTGACCATATCAGTTGAACCATAGATGACTGGAAAATAGTGGCTTGTTCAGATGAGTCTCGATTTCTATCGGAAACAGTTGATGGAAGGGTAAGAGTGTGGCGCAGACTCCTTTAACCATGGAGTCAAGTTGTCATCAAGGCACTGTGCAAGCTGGTGATGGCTCCATAATGATGTGGATTGTGTTTACATGGAATGGACTGGGTCCACTGGTCAAACTGAACCGATCCTTAACTGAAAAAGATTACATTCAGCTACTTGGATATCACTTGCAACCATTCATAGACTTCATGTACCGAAACAACGATGGAATTTTCCAGGCTGATAATGCGCCATGTCATCGGACCATAACGGTTCGCGATTGGTTTCAAGAACATTCTGAGCAATTTCATCGGATTATTTGGCCACTGTGATCACCCTACATGAATCCCGACGTACATTTATGGGACATAATCGAGAGATCAGTTCGCGCACAGAATCCGTCACCGGTAACACTTTAGTAATTATGGACACCTATAGAGGCAGCATGGTTTAATATTCTCCATAAGACTTCCTACGACTCGTGGAGACCATGCCACGTCGTGATGCTGCACTTCGCCGGGCAAACAGAGGACCCACACGCTATTAGCAGGGTGTCCCATAACTTTTGTCACCTCAGTGTATATGTATTTCATTAAAAACAAAGTTACAACAAAAAACTTATAACATTATCTTAAAAATCATTATTTCCCACAATTTTTTTCCATTTTTATTCTTTGAATTTCAACACTAATTAAATGCTTTTTATCTAATATTAATCAGAACTATGTTCTTTATAAAATAACTTATTTTCTGGGAATAGGCACCATTTCTTCCTAAAATGCGAAGGTTTAAATAAAATTTAGTGATACGAAACGGTCAAATATTCTTATCTACAATACGTTATATATTACTCGGAAATATTTATGATATTAGTCGAAATAAATGACCGACAGATTTGGCAAATCGCCCACCGAAAAAAGTACAAAAAAAGTGTATCTGAAGTGATTTTCGTTTATTTTTTTTTTTTTTTTTCGTGCCGATCAGGTCATTTACATTTCTAGATTTTTTGTTTCTTTCATTCTTATGTTACAGCTTTCTCTTTGCTTATGTCACCAAAATATATTTTCTCCGAAAAGTAGATAAGGTAAGTCCAATCGTTTTTGTCATAAATGGCTTCTGAAAAACATTAAGTGAAATTGAATGTTTTATTTATTATAGTGCTCCGATTGTTTTTAATAAGGTTTTAAATTAATTTCCTTTTTAAGTGCTTTTGTAATTTTACAAATACATACCTTCTATAATCGTCGTCTGGTTTGTCAGTCTGTCCGCCTATAGCAGCGCAAAAATTACCCATAAAAGAAACTTACAACAATATCTTGGAAAATCTTTATTTCTTACAAAACTATTTTTTTTCATTTTCATTCTTTGAATTTCAACATTAATTTAATGCTTCTTATCTATTTTTAATCAGAACTATATTCCTTATAAAATAATTTATTTTCTGGGAATAGGTACGACTTCTTCATAAAATGGGAAGGTTTAAATAAAATTTAGTGAGACGAAATGGTTAAATTTTCTTATCTGCTATACGTTATATATTACCCGGAAATGATTATGATGTTAGCTACTTTAAGTCGAAATAAATGACCGGCAGATTTGGCAAATCGCCCGTCGAAAAAAGCACAAAAAAATATATCTGAAGTGATTTTCGTTTATTTTTTTTCGTGCCGATCAGGTCATTTACATTTCTAGATTTTTTCTTTTTTCAATCTTATATTGCAGCTTTCCCTTTGCTTATGTCACCGAAATGTATTTTCTCCGAAAGGTAGATAGATAACGTAAGTCCAAACGTTTTGTCTTAGATGGCTTCTAGAAAGAAATATTAAGATAAATTGAATGTTTTATTTCTTATAGTTGCGTTATTGTTTTTCTATAAGATTTTAAATTAATTTCCTTTTTAGGAGCTTTCGTAATTGTATAGATACGTATCATCTATAGTCGTCGTCTGGCCTGTCTGTCTGTCCGCATATAGCAGCATAAAAACTACCCCCCCCCCCCCAAAAAAAAAAAAAAAAAAAAAAAAAAAAAAACTTACAACAATATTTTGGAAAATCATTATTTCCTGCAATTATTTTTTGCATTTTTATTCTTTGAATTTCGACATTTTTTTTAATCTAATCTTAATCAAAACTATGTTCCTTATAAAATAATTTATTTTCTGGGAATAGGTTATTCTATCTTCTACTTAGGCTTCTTTATAAAATGAGAAGGTTTAAATGAAATTTAGTGATACGAAACGGTCAAATTTTCTTATCTACAATACGTTATATATTACCCAGAAATGTTTATGCTACTTTAAGTCGAAATAAATGACCGACAGATTTGGCGAATCGTCCACCGAAAAAAGCACAAAAAAAGTATATCTGAAGTGATTTTCGTTTAATTTTTTTTTTTTCGTGCCGATCAGGTCAATTACATTTCTAGATTTTTTTTTTCAATCTTTATTACAGTTTTTTCTTCGCTTATGTCGCCGAAATATATTTTCTCCGAAAAGTAGATAGATAAAGTAAGTCCAAACGTTTTGTCTTATACGGCTTCTAGAAAAAAGATTAAGAGAAATTGAAGGTTTTATTTCTTATAGTGGCCTTATTGTTTTTGTATAAGATCTAAAATTAATTGCCTTTTAGGCGCGTTCGTAATTGTATAGATACGTACCATCTATAGTCGTCGTCTGTTCGCATATAAGAGTGCAAAAACTACCCATAAAAAAACTTACAACAGTATCTTGGAAAATCATTATTTCTTACAATCTTTTTTTTTTTTTTTCATTTTTATTCTTTGAATTTCGACATTAATTTAATGCTTTTTATCTATTCTTAATCAGAACTATATTCCTTATAAAATAATTTATTTTCCAGGAATTTGTCGAATCTGTATAATTTTTTCATAAAATGCGAAGGTTTAAATAAAATTTAGTGAAACGAAATGGTCAAGTTTTCTTATCTGCTATACGTTATATATTACCCGGAAATGATTATGATATTAGCTACTTTAAGTCGAAATAAATGACCGACAGATTTGGCAAATCGCCCACCGAAAAAAGCACAAAAAAAAGTATGTCTGAAGTAATTTTCGTTTAATTTTTTTTTCCGTACAAAACAGGTCATTTACATTTGTAAGTTTTTCTTTTCAGTATTGTATTGCAGCTTTCCCTTTGCTTATGTCACCGAAATATATTTTCTCCGAAAAGTAGATAAGGTAAGACCAAACGTTTTTGCCATAGACGGCTTCTAAGAAAAATATTGAGAGAGATAGAATTTTTTATTTATTATAGTGCTCCGATTGTTTTTTATAAGATTTTAAACTAATTTCATTTTTAGGCGCGTTCATATATCTATAGATACGTACCATCTATAGTCGTTGTCTGGTCTTCCGTCTGTCCGCATATAACAGCGCAAAAATTACCCATTAAAAAAAAAAAAAAAAAAAAAAAAAAAACTTATGACAATATCTTGGAAAATCATTATTTCTTACAAAACTTTTTTTTTTTTCATTTTCATTCTTTGAATTTCAACATTAATTTAATGCTTCTTATCTATTCTTAATCAGAACTATATTCCTTATAAAATAATTTATTTTCTGGGAATAAGTATGACTTCTTCATAAAATGGGAAGGTTTAAATAAAATTTAGTGAGACGAAATGGTCAAATTTTCTTACCTGCTATACATTATATATTACCCGGAAATGATTATGATATTAGCTACTTTAAGTCGAAATAAATGACCGACAGATTTGGCAAATCGCCCACCGAAAAAAGCACAAAAAAAAGTATGTCTGAAGTAATTTTCGTTTAATTTTTTTTTCGTACAAATCAGGTCATTTACATTTGTAAGTTTTTCTTTTCAGTATTGTATTGCAGCTTTCCCTTTGCTTATGTCACCGAAATATATTTTCTCCGAAAAGTAGATAAGGTAAGTCCAAACGTTTTTGCCATAGACGGCTTCTAGGAAAAAGATTAAGAGAGATAGAATTTTTTATTTATTATAGTGCTCCGATTGTTTTTTTTTATAAGATTTTAAACTAATTTCATTTTTAGGCGCGTTCATAATTCTATAGATACGTACCATCTATAGTCGTTGTCTGGTCTTTCGTCTGTCCGCATATAACAGCGCAAAAATTACCCATAAAAAAAAACTTGCCACAATATCTTGGAAAATCATTATTTCTTACAAAACTTTTTTTTTCATTTTCATTCTTTGAATTTCAACATTAATTTAATGCTTCTTATCTATTCTTAATCAGAACTATATTCCTTATAAAATAATTTATTTTCTGGGAATAGGTATGACTTCTTCATAAAATGCGAAGGTTTAAATAAAATTTAGTGAAACGAAATGGTCAAATTTTCTTATCTGCTATACGTTATATATTACCCGGAAATGTTTATGATATTAGCAATTTTAAGTCGAAATAAATGACCGACAGATTTGGCAAATCGCCCACCGAAAAAAGCACAAAAAAGTGTATCTGAAGTGATTTTCGTTTAATTTTTTTTTTTGTGCCGATCAGGTCATTTACATTTCTAGATTTTTTTTTTTTTCGGTCTTATGTTACAGCTTTCCCTTTGCTTATGTCACCGAAATATGTTTTCTCCGAAAAGTAGATAGATAAGGTAAGTCCCAACGTTTTGTCTTAGACGGCTTCTAGGAGAAAGATTAAAAGAAATTGCATTTTTTATTTATTATGGTGGCCTTATTGTTTGTGCGTTCGTAATTAAGGGAGCGGTGGACTTTAAAAATTTATTTTATGCATTTTTATCATAGCAATATGAAATTTTGTCCATATATACATTTCACCAAAAGCATATAGAATACCTTCAAAAAATTTCCACCCTTATTAAAATTTGTAATTTTTTTACAAAAATTTAAATTTTTAAACGAAATTTTAAAATGCTCCTCGTGTTTTAATTTTTGAAATATTTTCTTGCTTTTGCATTTTTATCACTTAAAACTATATTATAAACAAATTTGTGTAAGATTTTTTAAATCTCTTAAATAGTTAATATTTTACAGATTTTTTTCTAAATTCATTATCGATTTTCATCAAAATTTTGCCTTTTAATAAGTAAAAAATAAAATTTGACTATCTTAAGGAAGACGAATTTTAAAAAGCTTACACAATTTCTTTTTAAATAATATCAGGATACTTCCTTATCAATTTTATAAATATTGATCAAAAATTAAGACGCAAGGAGCAATTCAAAAATCTAAAAACGCTGAAAAATTAGTTTTGAGAAAAACAGATTTAAAGTATATAAATACATTTATCTTTATTATTTACTCCTTAAAACCTTCATAAAGGATATTTTAATAAGAAAAATCTATTTAGGTACTATTATACCCCAGAAATAGACCTTTTTTCTGACGATTTTGCTATAGATGATTTTGCTCAAATAAAGGTCCACTGTCCCCTTAAATAAATACGTACCAATCTATAGGCGTCATCTGGTCTGTCCGTCTGTACTAATATAACAGCCCGAAAACTATACAACAGAATGGTTTGAAATTTAATATGTATAATCGGTGCAGAATCTTATGGGCTCATTTCAAATTTTGTGAAAATCGAATCAAAACTTAAAAAGATACCAATAAAAGTTTTCTTCATTCTATTAATTCTTATCATACATCAGTAATTTGATAATACACAATATTGCCATTGATTATGGGACACTTGCGATTTTAGACATTTTACTAAATATCTAGAAAAATACATGAGGAATCATCTCGAAACTCTTAGTGAATAAATATAATAGTATACGTCATACATCTCCGTGAAGATTTTTTACCGAAACTCCATAGGAGACCGTCAACAAACTAAAAAAGAATGAATATCTTTTGAATAACCCTGTCAAAACTAATGTAGCAAAAGCGCTCAAACTCTAGATTATGATTGAATGCCTTATTGTAATACACTGTGTTCATTTTTATGCAAATAGCATGCATACTCGCAGAGTAATTAAGGTTTTTATAAAAATGGTCCCAAATTTTTCCAAGTTTTTTCCTTATAATTTTCAGAGTTCTTAATATAAAATAATATTTTTTTCAGAAAATATGAAAAACAACATTGCAAACAGTACCCTGTAATCAGAATTAAAAAATAATGAAAATTGTATACAAAATAAGTTGGTTTAGTAAATAATTTTTTATTGCGCATGCGTCAATGATATCAAAATTTCATTTGCATATTATGTTAGCTAAATGTATAGAGCAACTTTTGTGAAAGTCACAAAATCATAACTTGAAAATTCTGAAAATAATCGTCAATTGAATAAGTTGAAAATCCGTTATTCTCAAAATGAAGCAAAAACAAGAGGGGTTGTATCCATATATTCATTGATTAGTGTCAATATAGAATACACAATACGGGATGTTACGACTACTTTTGGATAAAATCCCTCATTTTTTTGCTTCATTTTGGAAACAACGGATTTTGTCCTTTTTTTTTATAGACGATTACTTTCAGAATTTTCAAGCTATAATTTTGAAACTTTTACAAAAGTTGCTCTATACATTTAGCTAACATAATATGCAAATGAAATTTTGATATCTTTGACGCATGCGCAGTAAAAAATTATTTAGTAAACCTACTCATTTTTCATACAATTTTTATTATTTTTTAATTCTGATTACAGGGTACTGTGTGCAATGTTGTTTGTCATATTTTCTGAAAAAAATATTATTTTCTATTAAGAACTCTGAAAATTATAAGGGGAAAAACTTAGAAAAATTTGGGGCCGTTTTTATAAAACCCTTAATTACTCTGCGAGTATGCATGCTATTTGCATAAAAATGAACACAGTTTATTACAATAAGGCATTCAATCATAATCTAGAGTTTGCGCGCTTTTGCTACATCAGTTTTGACAGGGTTATTCAAAAGATATTCATTCTTTTTTAATTTGTTGACGGTCCCCTATGGAGTTTCGGTAAAAAATCTTCACGGAGATGTATGACGTATACTATTATATTTATACACTAAGAGTTTCGAGATGATTCCTCATGTATTTTTCTAGATATTTAGTAAAATGTCTAAAATCGCAAGTGTCCCATAATCAATGGCAATATAGTGTATACCATGATAGATAATGAGCCTAGATTTCCATGGTGATGACGTTTCATATAAGACAGAGTCCTATTATTAACGTATTACTCAATTTAATATATAGAATTGCAATACATTTTGTATGCTTGCATTTTTCAATGAGGGTGCAACAGCTTTTTCGTCAGATACAGCTATTATAGCCCAGTAAATTTAGGGTTTGGTAGCTAAGTAATTTATAATGAGCTGAAAATTTCAGAATTAGCTCCTTATGACGAGTAAAAAACAACCTTAAAAGTCTCAGAAGTTCTCATGTGTGCTTCTATCCAAAATGGCCGATCAAAGATGGCCGCTAAGACCTTTTTGCATCGTCCAATGTTTTTTCCATTTCTAAATCATATATCAATATTTTTTTACTTCTGAAAAATTCTGTGACCTCTACTTACATCTGTTTTAATGTATACATAAGGCTTGACTAAAGCAAGGGCATACGGGGTATGTGCCCCGAGCCCCCTTGCCAGAAACAGCCTCAAAAACTAAATTTAGGGTTTGGTAGCTAAGTAATTCATAATGAGCTGAAAATTTCAGAATTAGCTCCTTATGACGAGTAAAAAACAACCTTAAAAGTCTCAGAAGTTCTCATGTGTGATTCTATCCAAAATGGCCAATCAAAGATGGCCGCTAAGACCTTTTTGCATCGTCCAATGTTTTTTTTTCCATTTCTAAATCATATATCAATATTTTTTTACTTCTGAAAAATTCTGTGACCTCTACTTACATCTGTTTTAATGTATACATAAGGCTTGACCAAAGCAAGGGCACACGGGGTATGTGCCCCGAGCCCCCATGCCAGAAACAGCAGTAAAACTAAATAAAAAGAACTAGAAAAATAAAAATAAAATTCCTAAAAAAATCTCTCTATTGAGGCTTTTTAATGGTCTTCTAAAAGAACGTTAAGGTGTTGGGGTGCCACAAAGAGATACCTGCCCAGGCCTCAGTCTATTAGTCGAGCGCTGTACCTAGTTTTTATCAAAATAAAAGCTAAAATGAGTTGTACATTCATTTATTTGTCATCAAATTAATAAAATTTCATTGGCCATTAGCCTGTTTTGCCGTGCTTGAGAAACTATATTGGCAAGTCATCTGTATGTTTGTAATCCTACTTGTGAGAATTATTTTTGAAATTTTGTTTTAAAAAATGACAGATATTCCATTTTTCTATATAGAAATGGAACTGTGGAGGACTGTGTAAAAAAAAGACAGAAAGTTAGAACAAGTTTAAATTATTTATTACAAGACTCAAAAATTTAAATCCAAAGTAAAAATACAATAAAAAATGCTTGTAATAAATAAGCTAATAATGTTATGTTAAATAAACTTAAAACAAAAGTACCAGAATGCCACTCATTCAGTCGCTATCGTCGTCTTCGAATCCGTTAATTGGACGAACTGAATTTGTGCATGTTTCTCCTTAGCATGAGGAACAAAACCTAGAACAATGGAGAGCTGCCTTCTTGCACTGAGATCTTTCATCACAGTCCCTTGTTGCAGTTATTTTGCAATCACAAGAGATAAGCTACAGAAGATCTTCAGGCGCTGCGGGAAGTGCTGAAGGTAATGGGTTTAATCTGCCTTCCTTCATGACCCATCCCCATTCAGTAGGATCTAGGTTGTTTCCCAGCCACTGTTGAACTTGAAGATAAACCCGAAGAGAATGCTGCGAAGTTGCTGCACTTGGTGGTGGAAGAACGGCAAGGTTAAATTTTGATGAGAGATTTTTGGTTACTTCTTTATTGTAACGGATATATCGCAGCTCATCTAGGGAGTCAACTTTCTCTCCCCCATAAAGATTCTTCATGAATATCTCCCCAATTTCAATTACCTTTTGGGGTTTAAGTTTAGGACTGTTGAATTAGTAAGTCAATGAAAGCAGTTCATGGTTTTTCTTTATCAATTTAAAAGCTGAGGATTTCCCCTTCCTAAAAATTGCTGATGTGGTATCACATCCAGTTGCTGCATGTAGGAAGAGAATGGAATCCTTCATGGGGCCAAGGGATTTTTGAATTTTAAGTATGTTGTAGCATTTTGTTCGTGAGGTCATAGAAAGAAGAGTGGTTTTCCTGGATTACCTCGTGCGATGAGAATAGTCAGCAGATCTGTGTCAGAACCAACTACTGTGATAATCTAGAATTGAATTACTTGTCATACTTGAATTGATTGCTGTTGTGTAGATTAGTGCATCAGCATCATCATCCGCCTGTAGGGCAGCTATTCCTTCGGCCTGGAAGTAGCCCATGACCATTCGAATAAGCCTAGCCTTGTTCTCTGAGTTCCGTAGAAAAGCAGCTTGTTTGGTTGTGGCCACCATGTTTTCGTCAAAAGCAATAATAGCAGACATTTTCGACACCAATCTTCTTTGCCTCTCTACACTTTTAGTTGATAAGGCACAAATGTACTCATCAAAAACAACTGCTTCACATGGAGAAAAGTGTTTCTGGACAAATCTAACATATTTGAGGCAAATATCTCTGTAGGTGTCGGATTCAACCCCCTCCCATGTCTGTATGAAGCGCATGCGTAGGAAATTCCTTGGTGCACTATCTTTTATTCTTATTAGCAGAGCCGGCGTCAGCAAACTCATATTCCTCTCCAACCCCCCCCCCCCCCCCCGCCAATGTCTGTATGGAGCACGTGCGTAGGAAATTCCTTCATTCACTATCTTTTATTCTAATTCTCATCTGCATTTTTTGATTAAAAATGACTGTGTGTGAAAATATACATGAAAACTCCAAAGGAAAAAACGAGTTTTATATTTTAAGTAATTTCAGTTTAAATAAATTGAATTACCGTACATTTATAATTAGGGGAGTGCGAAGAGAAAAATGCGCCCTGTCCAAAGTTGCTATTTAGCGCCCCTCACCCCCCAACTTTTTCTTGTGATAGGCAAAAAAATGACATTGGTAGTATAAATTTGGCGCCCCCTAAATTTCCGTGCCCGCGGCGACTGCCTCCTTTCCCGCTCTCCTTCGCACGGCGCTGTTTATAATTTCTTTATTTTATAAACCTTAGCTCATATTCCAATTAGCATACTTGCTGACTGCATTGGTTTCCTGTAGAAGCGAAAAATATTTACTTTTGACTTAAATATGCAGAAAAACATCCAACAAGGCGCAATTATTTGGCGACTACAGTTGATCCGCCATTTTGGATAGAAGCCGACATCGAAATTTTTGAGACTTTTCAGAATCCATTCTATACATATCCAGGAGCTAATCCTGAAAATTTTAGCTCATTATAAATTTCTTAGCTATCGACCCCTTTTTTGGTCTAAATTTACTGGGCTATTATACAAAGATATGAATATTTATAAACATAGTTACAGTACGAATGCATCTTATTTGTCACGTATGACGAACAATTTCCGACTTATTAACAATTTTTAACGTAATTGAAAAGATGTTCATGAATTGGGTTTATCTGTTCATATATTTGTCTGTCGTCTGCCTGTGCTCTAACTCACGTAAACATTATCATATCACATTAAAGTGATACACTTTACTGAAGTTTACTGCGGAATGTTCGATATTGTAAATGAGGTGTGTAGTATTTACGATTCATTTACAGGGATACTCAAAATAATTCCGTTACATGACGGCTTATGGAGAAGATTGTTAACTGAGTATTTTAATAAAATTACACTATTTTAAACATATTAAAATTTATATATATTATTGAGGTGCATTGCAAAGCACTTATTGTATTACCTGATGTGAGTATAATTAATAATTCTTTTATAGGAACACTCAGAAATATTTGGCTACAGAACTGTTCATGAAAAATTAATTGCTGAAAATGTGAATTTTCAGTTGTGGTACACAATTTAAAATGTACCTACTGTTTTACATGTTACTTGGTGTGCTTAAGTCATTTGGTAGGCCTCCCCATCTAGTTGAAACTGAAACTGAAATTGTTACTTGGTGTGCATAAATTCTATAGATTATATACAGGACTGATCAAAAGATTTCAAATCCATTTCTTTTAAATTGATCAGAAATATATCAATGAGAATTTCCATTTGTAATATCCATTCAATTGAACTAACTTTTAACATACTATACAGCGTACAGTCGTGAAGGGAAAAAGTAAACACGCCCTACTAACTCTGCAAAAATTTATCTTAAAAAAAAGTTACTAGTACCAAACGATTGGAAATAAAGTCTGCTTTTAAATGATGTACATAAAATTTGCTTAGGGGACCAGTTACATATTAAAACGAAACCTAACTTTGTTTTTTCATTAGCAGTACCCAATACTGACAGCAAAAATGAACTCTTCACCCTTCAATGAGCCTAAAAACAACGTTTCATGCAATTCGTACGCTAAGTTTCCGAGAAATTAATTATTTTAAAATGAACATATTTTAAGGGCTGTATCCAAATTGAAGTTGGTTACTCAATTGTTGACCGAGATAGCCCCTTTCTTGATCAAGGCGTCTTAGGCGCCACTCTATCAGTCATTGAAGATTGCTATATTACAGGAAAGCATAAGAAGTTTCAACATATCTAGTTACTATCGCAGATGGCCTCTTAAATCATCATTTTGCCGCTTTTTAAGCATAATTTGAAAACTGCTTGGAGGAAAATTTTGAAATTTTCTATTTCCATAAAGCAGGACTTAATAAATCTAAATTCCTAAAAAAAAAAAAAAAAAAAAAAATTGTAAGTAGCAATTTATACTTTTTTCGAATTTTAATTTCATAATACATATCATAAAATAATAAAAATTTCAAACTCAATGTATTTATGTTTGAGTATTTTAGTATTATTGCTACATAAAAAAATAGCACATTAGGAGTTCAATTTCTGGAGATATAAATAAAAATGTGAAAATGTTATTTAACATTAGAAGCACTAAATCTTGAATGTTTTTAATTGAAAAACTTATTATTCACATGACTTGAAATTGGTATCTAGGCATTGTTTGAACGGAAAATTTAAAATGGCTTTTAAAATTAAAAGAAGTTTCAACATATCTAGTTACTATCGTTTTTTACTATAGCATTTTTAGTTATCTAATACATACAGGGTGTCCAGCAAATAACACCCTGATTTCAAAATTAAGTTTCTCAAAAACAAAGATCGATAGTAATATGCAGTAAACGGTTTGTTTATCAGGTAAGCTATAAAAATCTTATACAAAAGTTTCGAACGGTAAATATTTTGAAAAGATTGTGTTCTGATTGCATAGAATGCTTTGATTTGACATTTTTCTTGCTTTAGATTGCTGCCAGAGAATGTGTTTTTCGGCTTAAAGTTCCATATTTCATAGTTTTTTTTAAATTAAATTTTTGAAATTCCGAAATTCTAAAAATTTACTTCGAAAAATCTTTAAAATATTGCACTGTAAGCTGAAAAATTATTTCTCTGCAGGCAATCTAAAACAAGAAAAATGTCAAATCAAAGCATTCTATGCAATCAGAACGCAATTTTTTCAAAATATTCACTGTTTGAAATTTCTGTACAAGATTTTTACAGCTTACCTAATGAAAAAACCGTTTACCGCATATTACTATCGATCTTTGTTTTTGAGAAATTTAATTTTGAAATCAGGGTGTTATTTGCTGGACACCCTGTATCATAAAATTATAAAAATTTCAAACTCAATGTATTTTTTTGGGGGTATTTTAGTATTATTGCTACACGAAAAAAATTAGCACATTAGGAGTTCAATTTCTGAAGATATTAATAAAAATGTAAAAGTGTTATTTAACATTAGAAGCACTAAATTTTGAATTTTTCTAATAGAAAAACATTCAAAATCAATCATTCAAATGACTTGAAATTTGGTGTCCAGGCATTGTTTGAACCGAAGATTTAAAATAGCTTATTAAAATTAAATATTGCAATAGAAAAAAAAATTTTTGATTTTATTTTAATATGTAGATGTTCCTCTAAACAAGTTTTATATACATCATTCAAAAGTAGATTTTATTTCCAATCGTTCGGTACAAGTCACTTTTTGCTACGATAATTTGTTGAGTTAGTAGGGAGTATTTACCCTTTTTTTCCACGACTCTCGGAAAAATTTCTTCACGGTACAATATAACCTGTTTACACACCTAGAGTTTCAGGATAATTCATTACCTATTTTTACAGATATTTAAAAATAAAATAAATAAAATTGCAAGTGGTCGCTTACCTTTAGCCATATAGCGTATTTAAGCACTAGCCGGAATTTATCGGAGCATATAAATATTACGCAACAAAGCCTACAAGAATGTCTTTGTATAGGTTGCATATTGCTGGTTGATTTAAAAAAAAAGAAAGAAAAAATCCATAACGAGTAGGACTTTCTCAAATTTTTCCTTATTAAGCTATTGCATAGCTTTTATCGCGGGCTTTGAGCGCGGCAACCGAATCCAAAAATTCCGTAACGCGAAAAATCCTAACACATCCGTAACGAAAAAAACCTAACACTCGGCTAACGTCGTTTCAGCTCGGCAGACTTCGGCATGGTATCCTTCGGTAGTCTTCGGCAGACATTGACGCGGTATTTTTCAGATATTTAGAGGATATCAAATCTCAAACTTATGTTTCTTATTTCAATTACCATAAATCTATAGTTTCAATGATAAAAATTCCTGATAGAATGCGTATAGAAAAAAATCGTCTTAAGATAAAATAAGGTAGGATAATGTAACTTTTGGTGATTGGAGACCCGCCCAATGGTGAGGATCGAAAAATTTAAAATGCTTATAACTCGCGATCTAATTTTCGTAGCGCAGCCAAATTTTGTTTGGTAATTTATTAAGAGACACTGTTACTTTTGGTGACAGGTGACCCCCCCACCTTGAGGGTCGAAAAATTTAAAATGCTTATAACTCGCGATTTAATTTTCGTAGCGCGGCCATATTTTGTTTGGTAATTTATTATGAGACAGTTTTAATTTTTGGTGACAGGAACCCCCCCCCCCCCCACGGTGAGGGTCGAAAAATTTAAAATGCTTATAGCTCGCGATCAATTTTCGTAGCGCGGCCAAATTTTGTTTAATGATTTATTATGAAACAGCGTTAAATTTTGGTGACAGGAGACCCCCCCCATGGTGAGGGTCGAAAAATTTAAAATGCTTATAACTCGCGATCAATTTTCGTAGCGCGGCCAAATTTTGTTTAATGATTTATTATGAAACAGTGTTAAATTTTGGTGACAGGAGACCCCCAACGGTGAGGGTCGAAAAAGTTAAAATGCTTATAACTCGTGATCTAATTTCCGTAGCGCGACCAAATTTTGTTTGGTAATTTATTATTAGACAGTGTTACTTTTCGTGACAGGAGACCCCCCCCCTACGGTGAGGGTCGAAAAATTTAAAATGCTTATAACTCGCGATCAATTTTCGTATCGCGGCCAAATTTTGTTTGGTAATTTATTATAAGAGAGTGTTAATTTTTGGTGACAGGAGACCCCCCACGGTGAGGGTCGAAAAATTTAAAATGCTTATAACTCGCGATCAATTTTCGTAGCGCGGCCAAATTTTGTTTAATGATTTATTATGAAACAGTGTTAAATTTTGGTGACAGGAGACCCCCCACGGTGAGGGTCGAAAAAGTTAAAATGCTTATAACTCGTGATCTAATTTTCGTAGCGCGGCCAGATTTTGTTTGGTAATTTATTATGAGACAGTGTTACTTTTGGTGACAGGAGACCCCCCCCACGGTGAAGGTCGAACAATTTAAAATGTTTATAACTCGCGATCAATTTTTGTAGCGCGGCCAAATTTTGTTGGTAATTTATTATGAGACAATGTTATCTTTTAGTGACAAGAGATCCCACTTGGTGAGGGTTGAAAAATTTAAAATGCTTATAACTCGCGATCAATTTTCGTAGCGCGGCCAAATTTTGTTTAATGATTTATTATGAAACAGTGTTACTTTTGGTGACAGGAGACCCCCCTACGGTGAGGATCGAAAAAATTTAAAATGCTTATAACTCGCGATCTAATGTTCGTATCGCGGCCAAATTTTGTTTAGTAATTTATTATAAGAGAGTGTTAATTTTTGGTGACAGGAGACCCCCCACGGTGAGGGTCGAAAAATTTAAAATGCTTATAACTCGCGATCAATTTTCGTAGCGCGGCCAAATTTTGTTTAATGATTTATTATGAAACAGTGTTAAATTTTGGTGACAGGAGACCCCCCACGGTGAGGGTCGAAAAATTTAAAATGCTTATAACTCGCGATCAATTTTCGTAGCGCGGCCAAATTTTGTTTAATGATTTATTATGAAACAGTGTTAAATTTTGGTGACAGGAGACCCCCCCCCCCCACGGTGAGGGTCGAAAAAGTTGAAATGCATATAACTCGTGATCTAGCTTTCGTAGCGCGGCCATATTTTGTTCGGTAATTTATTATGAGTGTTAATTTTTGGTTACAGGAGACAACCCACGGTGAGGGTCGAATAATTTAAAATGTTTACAACTCGCGATCAATTTTTGTAGCGCGGCCAAATTTTGTTTGGTAATTTATTATGAGACAGTGTTAATTTTTGGTGACAAGAGATCCCACATGGTGAGGGTTGAAAAATTTAAAATGCTTATAACTCGCGATCTTATTTTCGTAGTGCGGCCAAATTTTTTTTGGTAATTTATTATGAGACAGTGTTACTTTTGGTGACAGGAGACCCCCCCCCCCCACGGTGAGGGTCGAAAAATTTAAAATGCTTATAACTCGCGATCTAATTTTCGTAGCGTGGCCAAATTTTGTTTGGTAATTTATTATGACACAGTGTTACTTTTGGTGACAGGAGACCCCCCACGGTGAGGGTCGAAAAATTTAAAATGCTTATAACTCGCGATCTAATTTTCGTATCGCGGCCAAATTTTGTTTGGTAATTTATTATGAGAGAGTGTTAATTTTTGGTGACAGGAGACCCCCCACGGTGAGGGTCGAAAAATTTAAAATGCTTATAACTCGCGATCAATTTTCGTAGCGCGGCCAAATTTTGTTGAATGATTTATTATGAAACAGTGTTAAATTTTGGTGACAGGAGACCCCTCACGGTGAGGGTCGAAAAATTTAAAATGCTTATAACTCGCGATCTAATTTTCGTAGCGCGGCCAAATTTTGTTTGGTAATTTATTATGAGACAGTGTTACTTTGGGTGGCAGGAGACCCCCCACGGTGACGGTAGAAAAATTTAAAATGCTTATAACTCGCGATCTAATTTTCGCAGCGCGGTCAAATTTTGTTTGGTAATTTATTATAAGACAGGGTTAATTTTTGGTGACAGGAGATCCCCCATGGTGAGGGTTGAAAATTTTAAAATGCGTATAACTCGCGGTCTAATTCTCGTAGTGCGGCCAAAATTTGCTTGGTAATTTATTATGAGACGGTGTTACTTTTGGTGACAGGAGACCCCCTCCTCCCCCACGGTGAGGGTCAAAAAATTTAAAATGCTTATAACTCGCGCTCTAATTTTCGTAGCGCGGCCAAATTTTGTTTGGTAGTTTATTATGAGACAGTGTTACTTATGGTGACAGGAGACCCCCCCCCCCCACGGTGAAGGTCGCAAAATTTAAAATGCTTATAACTCGCGATCTAATTTTCTTAGCGCGGCCAAATTTCGTTTGGTAATTTTTAATGAGACAATGTTAATTTTTGGTGACAGGAGACCCTCCCACGATGAGGATCGGAAAATTTATAATGCTTATAACTCGCAATCTAATTTTCGTAGTGCGGCTAAATTTTGTTTGGTAATTTATTAAGGTATTGCATAGCTTTTATCGCGGGCTTTGAGCGCGGCGAAAGAATCTAGAAATTCCATAACGAGAAAGAAACCTAACACTCCGGCTAACGTCGCTTCAGTTTGGCAGACTTCGGCACGGTATCCTTCGGTAGACTTCGGCAGACATTAAAGCGGTATATCAATCTCAAACTTGTGTTTTTTATTTCAGCTAACATAAACGTATAGTTTCAATGATAAAAATTCCTGATTAACCTACATGTATTGTAAGATAATAAAAATATTTTAAACGATATTAATTTCTCATTTATTCAATAAAAGGAAAAAAATGTTTTGTTATCGGTCATCACGCTCAAAAAGTGTAACTTAAATTAATATCAAAGACAAAAAAAAAAAAAAAAGAAAATAAAACTGCATAAATAAAAAGTAAATAAATAATTATGATTGCATAAGTTGATAAAAAATGCTATGCAATAGCTTTACCGCGGCAGTCCCCGAGTGCCACACGTCTTTTTTTGCAATTTGTTCATTAATTATATTTTATTATATCTATTATAGATAGTTAGCAATTTTTTCGCGTTTGTGTTGCGTCTACATTTTAAATAGTAATATTCACCGTATACCATCACAAAAATTTGGGATGAAATCGATTTGGTTTGAATCGAATTTTGAAAAAAGATTAGGATATTTTTTCAGAACGAAAAAAACCACATGATGGAACATTTATGAGTACATATGTATATGTGGTCGCATACATATGTATATGTATATGTATATGATCTTTTTCCAACATCAAAGATAAAATAAATAATAGAAATTAAATTTTAGACTATTTTTCACAACATCATTAAAATATATTTTTCTTTCATTTATAATTCAGGTTGAAATATGTCAGGTTCATTTGTTTTATTTTGTTTGTCGGATTTGTGTTTGATACAACTCAACTCAAGCCTGAGTCTAGTATGCCGATTTGCTTGTGTATAAATGCGTGAGATTGTGATTAAATATATCGAATCGAATTCAAAATAATAATTATTCAAAATAGTAATAATATAAAATAATAAAAATTTAAGATAATAATTCAAAATAAATCGAATTTAGAAAATCATTTAGAAATCTGTTAAAGAGACAAATTGAAAATACTTATTATGTAACGGACAAAAACTGTTTTTCCATAGTTTCAGCGATAACTTGATTATCTGAAACACCATATGTTGCTTAAAACCTCGAACTTGAGTTTTTAAAGCGCTTTCACGTACTCGAAAAGTGTTCGTGATTTCCGTTTGTTTGTTTGCTTTTTCACGTGCGTCCTAGAAAAATTTTGTTACGCCATTATAATGTGTCACAGAAAAAGAGCACAAGGTTTTTATTAGCAAAAGATGTATATTTCTTTAGAAGTAAATTTTTAGACAGTGTTTTATTAAATATTTGAAATAAAGTCTGCTTTTTAGAGGAATCAATATTATGAAAGTTTCCTCTTTAGCCATTTATACACCCATGTGTTGAAAAAAGGGTTGTTACACTATTTGGCCAAAGATGACCAACCATTTCAATTTTAGACATTTTATTAAATATCTAGAAACATACACGAGGAATTATCCTGAAACTCTAAGTCTCTAAACATAATAGTACAGGTCACTGAAGTGAAGATTTTTTTGTCGAAACTCTATAGGGGATCGTCAACAAATGGAAAAAGAACAAATATCTTTTGGATAACCCTGTCAAAACTAATGTAGCAAAAGCACTCAAACTGTAGGTTAAGATTAAGTGGCTTATTTTAATATACTGTGGTTATTTTTATGTGGATAGCATGTATATTCGTAGAGAGATTAAGGTTTTTATAAAAACAGTCCCAAATTTTTCTAAGTTTTTTGCTTATAATTTGAAGAGTTCTTAATATTATAAAAAATATATTCTTTTCAGAAAATATGACAAACAATATTATACACAATACCCTGTAATCAGAATTGAAAAATAATAAAAACTGCATGAAAAATGAGCAGGTTAACTAAATAATGTTTCACTGCGCATGCCTGAATGCAATCAAAATATAATTCGCATAATGTGTTAGCTAAATGTCTAAAGCAACTTTTCTGAAAGTCTCAAAAATGTAGCTTGAACACACACACAAAAAAGTGAAATGTCAATAACAACATGCAAACAGTTTGAAGGGGAAAATGTTGTAAAAATCACGCAAATTTTAAACTAAAGAAGTGTAACTTTCCTTAAGATTAATATTGTCTTTTTATTTTTGCCATTTAAATTCCCTGAGTCATCTTTTAGTCTGTCAATGTCAAATACACAATCGACTAGACTACTCGATATATTTACGAGCGCTGAAAGAGACAAGATATTGATTCCGTCTGAGCCTCAAATATTACTCCTCTTATAACACTTGGATTTAACCGACCGAAATAGATACGGAATTATGTATCTTCGTTTTCTTAACGTTATTAAGAGAATGTTTTATATTACCGAGCAACTCTCTTGAGGCTAACTATTTCACTCGCTAATTGCAAGAGGTGAAGTAAGCCGAATACCAGGAATGGAAATTAAGTGATTATTTTTTAAATCCAATTTACTGGAAAAAAGGTGCGCGTGGGCTTGTGTGTAGTTTAATCATTTGCGAAAATAGTAATAAGAAGTTTTATAAGAAACTTATTTCCATATTTTCGCACCTAAGCTTTTTTATTTTTAACTAACCCCTTGGAACTGAGTGACTGGTATATGTGCCACCTAAGGTGCTCAGAATCCTTCATTATTGCCGCCAGTTATTTTTAATTGTAAAGTCCACTTTTTAAAATTTATTTTCAAAAGTAAATATTTTTATCAAATTCTTTTTGAATGAAAATTAAAGTAAAATAATCAAGAAAGACATGCTCTAAGTTTCAAGCAAGTATCTTTAACGGTTCATGAGTTATAATAATTTAAATCCGGGAAATTTGAAAAAACCCATCATGAAGAAAACGCATTTTTACAAGAAGTCCTTTCCTGACAACCATTGGTTGAAAGCTAGATTTTGAAAGTAAAACCTAAACGAAAATATTAATATTTCTTCTACTAATTAAAATAGAAACATGATTAAAACGACATTTTAAGCATAACAAATCTCAAAAAAATTTTAACGCTATAAATTATTTTAATAGAAAATTTGAAGATTTTTTTTGTGTCTCGGCCTTTCTTATTCTTAATATTCCTCCATTTCTAGGCGTTTGAGTCATCTTTTAGTCTATCAATGTCAAATACACAATCGACTAGACTACTCGATATATTTACGAGCGCTGAAAGAGACAAGATATTGATTCCGTCTGAGTCTCAAATATTACTCCTCCTATAACAGCCTGGATTTAACCGACCGAAATAGATACGGAATTATGTATCTTCGCTATTTCTTACCGTTATTAAGAGAATGTTTTATATTACCGAGCAACTCTCTTGAGGCTAACTATTACACTTGTTATTGCAAGAGGTGACGCAAGCCGAATACCGGGAATGGAAATTAAGTGGTCTTTTTTTAAAATATAATTTACTGGAAAAAAAGGTGCGGCGTGGGCTTGTGTGTAATATAATCATTTGCGAAAATAGTAATAACAAGTTTTATGAGAAACTTATTTCCATATTTTTGCACCTAAGCTATTTTTATTTTTAACTAACCCCTTGTAGATGACTCAGAATCCTTCACTATTGCCACCAGTTACTTTTAACTGTAAAGTTTACCTTATTTAACCCTTTCATGCATAAATTATTTTCCAACATCATTCATTATTTTTCATCATCATCCTTTTTTTGTGATTAATGAGAGCCCATTACAAAATAAATTTATTATTCTGATACATGCTAGCTATTATCTGTCCACAAATGAAAACTGATTTTTATTTATTTATTTATTTTTAATTTATTTTTAATTATTTATTTATTTTAAGGGGGGGGGATGAGTATACTTTATAAGACAATTTTTATCTGTCCTCGTATGAGACTTCAGAGCATTTTTGTGATTCAATTACAGGAAATTTTCTGTTTTAAAAAATTAGTGGTAAAAGATGAAAAATTAAGCAAAAGATTTTCGCCACGAAGGGGTTATAATACAGTATTTTTTATTATCCTAATTAGAGTCTTGGATAAGTTAAAGTTAATCTCAAGCGTAACCCGAAATTCCTGATTAAGTCAACACAGAACCCAATTGGAACATAACTAAATAATTTTCGCACACCCCGACACAATCCATCTTGACTTCAAACCTGAAAAAAAAAAAAAAAAAAAAAAAAAAGTAGAACTGATGAAGACGCTCACGGCTTGTACGGGATCCCGCTTAAAACGCGGATTTTCTCTGGCCCCCTTTAAGATCCGCCATAATGCTAATGCAAAAAATATCAGGTTTTAATACGCGAATCCTGCGTGATACGCGATAGATTTTCTGATCTATGAGACAAAAAATCTCGCTCAAGACGCGAATTTATAGATCAAGATGCGATTTTTTTCTCTTCTCTATACTGCGTCAATTTAACTAAGTGTTTTATTCAGATAAAAACCACGGTCCCAAACAGAAATATTTGCTACATTTAAAAACTAGTTTGATGTGGCAATCCCAAAACTTTCTTCTGTCTCATACATGTTAATACTTCCTGAAAAAGGCAGCATAGCAGCTCCACCAGTTAGGTGATTTATAAAAAAAAAATTGGTCAGCAGCAATTTACATCAACTTATAACTGAATCTGAAGTTTGATAAAAATCCGTGCATTAGTTTCTAAGATTGAGTTATTACAGAAATCTTAAAAATGTCTGCTTGAAAGCGTCACCAGTTGAGTGATATACACCAAAAACGAATCAAGATCTGTTTTTATCAGGTACTAGCTGAATCTAAGTTTAATGAAAATCATGCATTAGTTCTTGAGATACACAGACCTGCCAACTGATTCGAATCGTAATTGCTACGATATGGACCTATAAACTAAGATGCTACGAAAATCGATTTTAATTCTCTGAATCCCAAACCACCCGAGATATTTTGAGATATTTTTATTCGTATATATTAATTCCCACCAGAAAATTAAAACAGCAATATTTGCTTTAATTGATAACGGAACATGCCGTATTTAAACAAAACAAAATTAGCCATTGAATTTTTCTGGGGTAAAATTAGATTTTCTGAACTACATAATTTCTAAAACGTGTTCTATCATGGGAATTAACACTAGAACGCCGGTAAGGTCTCAATTTGACACAGATCACTGGACTAATTGTCGATTCGAACCAGAAAAATCTTCAAGAAATAACTTATATATCAGTTGCAATGAAATAAGCTAAACAAATAAATTGAATAATAAAAAATTATTTTTCTGGTTTGAAATGTATTTTATAAAAGTTGTGTAAAATTTCCCGGCGTTCTAGTGTTAAAAAGTTAAAATAGGGTAACATCCCCAGTAATTGGCATGCACCAGTGATTGGCACATCCTACAAACATGTCCTAAACTAAGATTTATATCCAGTCTTTTAAAAATGCAAGACCATATACCAGTTATATGCTCATTTACGTTAAAGATTATAACTTTGGTTTATGCTACTAGATAACAATAGTGCCTAGGAAAGAGAAACAATTATGGCTTGTATGAAATAGCCATTTTTGTTGCAAATGATTCTTCTTTGGTTTAAGGAAGGCATGCTTTTCAATTAATTATTATATTATTTATAATACATTTTAAATTTTAATTGACAACAGTTTTGTTTAGTTAAAAAGGATTACTTTAATTGTGTAAAAGTATTTTCGACACAAATATTTGGATTTCTGAATTAATGATAGATGCCAATTAATGGTGCTTCAATTTTGCTAGTTCCAAGTAATTGGCACCTATTCCAATTATAAGGAATTCGCAAGAAATTTGAGATTAAACCACTTATTTTGGAAGTACTTTTAAAGTTATAGACTAATTTTGTTTATCATTTGTTTTTATTTGAAAATATGAAATATTATCAGTAATTGGAAACCATTAAAGCTTCATATGACAATTACTGGGGACAGCATGACAATTACTGGGTATTAATATAAGTATATTGTATTGTTTTAAAGTGTTCACATTTCAGACTAATACGCTGATTTCTTACTCTCAAAATCTTGAAATATGGCATTATCATCTACAGTAAATTCATTTAAAGCGATTAAACCCAATGCAAAATGTAAAGTTTTTTTTAGGTAAACTTGTGCCAATTACTGGATCACAAGGTGTCATATATTGGTGCTCTAGGTGCCAATTACTGGTGATTTCAGCAACTTTTTATAAATATATTTTTATAAAAATACTTTTTCAATTTTTTTTTTGCTTTTAGTAGGCAAAATAGATGCACAGATATGTATTCTTTGATTTAAAAATGTTTCTAAACAATATCTTATTTCTTTGTAATGAAAATTGAAGTAAGTTTAAAGACAAATTCTTAAAGTGCCAATTACTGGGGATGTTACCCTACAATTTTTTGTAAAAAAAAAAAAAAAAAAAAAAAAAAAAAAAAAAAAAAAAAAGCACAAAGTACTTTTTTTTTTCCTGTTGTGGTTTTTAGGACCACAGTAAAAATACGAGTTTCATCATAAGTTCGTGATAAAAAGTGTGGATTTTAACAAAGAATTGTGATAGAAAAACGTGAATTACAAATACGAAGAAAAATTGTCAATATTGCGAAATAATCGCAGAAGCAAATCGAGAATTTCGTAAAAATTTACTATTCCAGGCTAAAATATTGGAATTGGGCTCCTTTTAGAATAGTGAAAAAATGCTGTAAAACGAGAAGAAACTCTAAAAATAGTATAAAGCTTTTCAGAATAAAAAAAATGGCTGAGAAACACGAAAACCCGATCAGCCAACCTCCAGATTGATTTTATTTTTGTATACTACGATTCCTCATTTTCAAAGGTTAGAAAATGCAATTTTTTGGCTATTGTTCTCATTAAATCTAGAAAAAGGGTAAAAAATAATAATAGTTTAAAAATAAAATGATACTAATGATTATTCTGAAAATGTGCATGTAATTATGAGTCATGTTTATAAGCATATAAGTTTATTTTGATATACTTTTACTTTGAATTGTTAAAAAATACTTATTGAAATATTATTTCTCATTATTAATGGTATCTTATATTGTATATATAATTGTACATATAACTTTCCATTTAAATATGATATTTATGAACTCGTATGATATTTTTCCAATTTAATTATCTGTTCTTTAATATTTTAGACATTATTTCAAAGGATAAAACTTCAATTTTTATTTCCATATTCTCATTTTTAAAAGATAGTTTGTGTTTCTTTTTATAATGCTTACATATATATATACATGTATATGAACATGCACATACTTGTTCATCTTATAATGCGCGTTTCTTCATATAAAACAATATTCTGTATATATTTTTTTATATGAGGTTGATCCTAACCCGACCCTCAAATGTTAAGACAAGATCTTACCCGGAATAAATCCGCAATGAAATAATAAAGCCGATTCAACTGGGTGAAATAGGCTTGCAAGACGCGATGCAGGAATCTAGATTAAATTGTATTCCAGTTTAATATTATTTCGACGATTTTCCGCAATGCAGATTCATGATATTAGTATCTACTTTACACATGAGATGTATATATATATATTTTTTATATAAACTCGTGAGTCATCTTTCGTCTGCCAATCTCAAAAACACTTCCGCAAAAATCACAAACTACTAGACAGAGCTGATATATTTACGAGATCCAAGTGAGACAGAATATTGATTCCGTCTGAATTTTAAGTATTACTTTTCCTGACAGTTTTTTGATTTTCATATTCACATTTATAGATGATAATTTGTGTTTTTTATAATGGTTTTATATATATATATATATATATATATATATATATACAGGGTGAGTCATAAATATCGAAACAATAGGCTATCTCTTTAAATATTGCCCCTAGACCCATACTTCCAATTGCAAAAATTCATAAAAAACGGTGAAATTTTTGATAAGATAAGTTGCAACTCCATGGGGGGTCTAGTTGAAAAAATACGAAAATTAACTTTTTATACGGCCCCCGTAGGATAAAAATTCCAATTAGGAAAACTTTCCTTATCCAGTCCTGAATAATACACAAAAAGTTGCATCTTCATATCTTCAAAATTCGCGGAGTTATAACCATTTGAATAATTCATCAGGTTTTAAGGGATTAGACACAAATTGAAATGCGCTCAATTCAAAAGACAATGTTGCTTTAACAGTTGTAGGAAACGCGTAAAAAATCTATCTTTTGAGTTAGAATGTTGATTATTTTTTTTTTTTTTTGTGATGGTTAACCATATAATTTGCTAAGAAAATCACATCCTAAAATTTATCATAAATTTATAAAATTTTCATATGGTTAGTACTGGTTTAAAATGGATAATTAAAAATCATTAAAACTATAAACATTATTTATCGGATTTCAATTTCTTTCTATTTAATTAAAAATGAAAATTTGATTTTAGTTTTGTTTCGGGGTCTTTGTTTTTCAATATTTATTTTAGAACTGTTAAAAATATTTATTTAAAATAAAATAACTTTTAAAAAATCACATTTTCAAAAGTAAATAATTTTTCATTTTTTTCAACAAAATTAATGTAAAATAATTAAAAGTGACATGTTTCAAGTTTGTACTTATTTTCTTTAACAATTCTTAACTTTTAATAATTTAAAGACAAGAAATAGTCGGGAAAAAGTCACTATACAGAAAAACGAAATGTACGGTTTTACTGCCCATCAGTTATTTAAAAGAATGCTTTTCTAAGATGCAGATTAAATCCTTTTTAAAAATTTAGCTCTCACAACTTCAAGCTTTTTATCGTCCAGGAGAGGCTGTTAAAAAATCTGTATTCTGGGCTCAGGTCAGATCAGGACCGAGACGTTACTTTTTTCTGAAGACACCTATCCGGGTTTAATGTATTTTTCATACCGGAGGGGAATGCTTCCTTTTTCCCAGGCCGAAATTTTCAATCCCGGTCTCGAACAATCCGTATTAAAATCAAAGACCTAATACGTGCATAAAATAAGTAAAATTTGGTTTAATCAAAACCACATAAATTTTAAAATAGCTTTTATTTAAAAAAAAAAAAAAAAAAAAAAAAAAAAAAAAACTTTATTTTATTATTATTTTTTAAAGAATAGTATATTTAAATGCTAAAAAATTAAACAAAATAAAACCAGAGAAAGAAAATCTGCCTATGACGGAATTCTGTCTTAAACAGAAAATGTGTTGATCCATGCAAAATAAATACAATAATACCTGAGAAAAAAATAAACTCCATTTAACCCTCCTAGGAAGGGCATTTGTATATTACTTATTTTTTTTTCCTATGTGATTCCGTCTTAAAAGGTTTTACTGTATAACATTTTTCAAAGTCTCCAACGCACGGGATATGGATTAGCGATAATAAAATATAAGTGAAACATTTACATATAAACAGAGATTCATTGATAAAATAAATATATCACAGCCTTTGGCGACTCTTTAATAATAAAAAGTATAAATATAAAAAACGAAATTCTATATTAAGTTGTTTTTGTTCAGAACTCCTCCACGCGAAACAATTTTTAACTATACTGAAGTAAAAAACTATGTAGATATTCACGGCTGAGCCGGCTATGATTTAAGCTTTTTTCCAGGCTGGTCCGGATTATGATTTTAACATTATTTCATCCTGGGCTAAACTTTTTTCCCTATGGGTCGATTTAGGACTGGTCCTAGATATTTCAATCTATTCAAACCTCCAGTGCTAACGATCAACATGTTTTGAAAACAAGTTTTGATTTAAATCAATACGCTGCCTTATTATGTCCAAATAAGAGGCACGGTCTTAAACCGACATATAATAATAGACAATTTGTGGACGATCCCTTATTTACTTTGAAAATGGATTTAAAACGATTCGTTTACAGGCATGGTAAATTGGTGTAAGTCACGAATTTTTGAGAATTTTAGATTTTAATATCTCTGTCAGGTTTTCAGATACGGAGATGAATTTTTTTTTTTGTTCAGTTTAGGAATGGATAAGGAATAATTTCCTAATTGGGAATTTTGCTCTCCGGGGGCCGTATAAAAATTTAATTTTCGTATTTTTTCAAATAGACCCCCCCATGGAATTGCAACTTATATTATCAGAAATTTCACCTTTTTTTATGAGTTTTTGCAATTGGTAGTATGGGTCTAGAGGCAATATTTAAGGAGATAGCCTATTGTTTCGATATTTATGACTCACCCTGTATATATATATATATATATATATATATATATATATACCGGGTGTCCCAAAAATGACTGATGGATTTTAAAATTCAGTAACTTGCAAACGGTGACAGCTATTTAAAAATTTTTTGCAGGAGGGATATGTATAATGTCAGGAGTTTTTTTACCGTAATTTTTTATTTTAGTTTGAATTTCAAACAATAGGTGGCGCTGACGGCGATTTAAGGCCAGGTGATCAGTGCTGAGTGAAGCGTCGACCTGGCCTTAAATCGCCGTCAGCGCCACCTATTGTTTGAAATTCGAACTAAAATAAATAATTACGGTAAAAAAACTCCTGACATTATACATATTCCTCCTGCAAAATTTTTTTAAATAGCTGTCAGCGTTTGGAAGTTATTGGATTTTAAAATCCATCAGTCATTTTTGAAACACCCGGTATATGCACACGCCATGCTCATTTATCTCAAAATATATATTTTTCATATCAGACAGTATTCTGGAATTCTTTTGAAAAATGGGGTTAATCCGAACTTGACCTTCAAGTGTTAAAACCTAACCCGGAATAAATCCACAAGTAAATAATGCAGCCGATTCAACCGGCTGAAATAGGGTTGGCAGATCTGATGCAGGGCTGCAGACTGAATTGTAATCCAGTTTAATGTTTTTTTCGACAATTTTTCGCAGTGAGTAATTCATAATAATGTTTATTTTTTTTATATTTACACACGAGACAAGTTTTTTTAATGAACGCGTGAGTCATCCTTCGTCTGCCAATGTCAAAAAACACTTCCGTAAAAAACACCAGCTACTAGACTGAGCTGATATATTTACGAGAGCCAAGGGAGACAGAATATTGATTCCGTCTGAGTTTTGAGTATTACTCCTCTTAACAGCTAGGCTTTAACCGACCGAAATAGATGCGAAATTATGTATCTTCGTTTTCATGAATATTATTAAGAAGATGTGTTACATTACTGAACAACCTTTTAGCGGATAATTATTTCATCTGTTATTAAAGAGGTTAAGTAAAATGAAGCAAATGGAAATTAACTCGTTATTTTTAAAACGCCGTTTTCTGGAAGAAGGTGCGGCTTGTCTTTAATTTAATTATTTTTAAAATTAGAAAGCTTCTGCAAAAATTTTCGTTGTTTTCTTTCTTTCTTTTTTTAAATATATGATATTATTTGACCATCGATATATACACCGATATGCAAGGTATCTTTAGAATTGAACATTTTCTAACATTATTTGCAGTTATAACTATTTTTTGCAAATTATTATTTTTTAATTCGTTTTAAATTTCTGATTATTTAAACTGTGCGTGGATCGGGTTACATTTCACTCGAATTCCGATATATTTTAATCTAAACCTAAGAGAAAAAAAAAAATAAAGGAAAATTTACAATATCACGTATAATATCTGTTTAATGTTTTTATTTAAAAAAATGCTCATGCTTAATTAATTAAATATTTGTCAAATGAAAATATATATATATATATATATATATATATATATATATATATATATATATATTGCAAATCTGGTCGAATCGCGCCCGATTCACAAGAATCAAAACCAAAACTAAAACCGATTTCTTATATGATCCTACTAATGATAGCTCATCCACCGTAAAAAATTTTGTTTAAAGTGTATGCTATGTTGTGTATGTGTGTTTAAATGAAATTTGCTCGTTGATATTCTTGGTCTTTCGGAACTTGTCTTAGAGCCTTTTGCAGAGTTCCGTTCGTTTCAAATTTATCATTTATCCAATTATTTGTAAGTTATGTTCGTGAATCTAAATGAAACTTTCTGTGATATTACATTTGTACTTCTGATATTTCTATGCTTCCAATATCATTTTAATATGAATTTTTCTTTATTTAAAAGTTAATCTTGACTCACTCATTATTTCCAATTAATTAAAACCTGAAAAGAAACAAAACTCAGAAAGTTGTGACCCTTTAAACTTTAAACGGTGTATATATATATTTAGGGACACCCTGTATACATATAAAGAAAAGAGAGAAAAATTATTTTATACTTAATTCAAAATTTCGCGAACGGAAAGCAACATAAATTTTCGTACGCCTTCCTTTATTTGCCTGTAAATGTTGTTTCTTCACAGAAGCAATCACTTCGCGGAAAAAATACCAGGAAAGTCTTCATGTAAAACCTAGCGTTACAAAGTTGTGGGAAGGGGGAAAACTAGCGTTTTCGGACGGAATTTATTGAAAATCCCGAGAGTTTTTTTCTGTTCTTTTAGATATTTTAAATTTTAACTCCTACGGATCTTTAACGAAGTATTGAAGGTCTTTTTAAATCATTTATCCGAGGGATTTATATATATATTATAGCAGCATAAATATATATACAAGGCATTCAAGGTTATTGCGAATAAAATGAAAGATACTTATTAAACATAACAATGATTAGGTAATTTAATTTTATTAATTATTTAAAAAAAAGACCTTTTTAGTTCATCAATATTATTTCCGAAACTCTTATATCTCAGTATAAAATCCTACATACATAACTTTAAACATGTCTATAAAGAAGAGTAAAAAAGACCAAATAACTATAAATGTGTCAATCTATAAAATTTTTTATGGGATAGCTTATCTCAAAATTGGTCAAAATGTTGATTGTCTTTTTTAATTATTAAATAAGCTTGTTTTCTTATGAATATTTTGTCGTCTCATTTTATCCATATGACAATTATATCACGAGATATTGTAAATTTCGTTATTACACCAAAAGCAATTACCTATAAAAAGTAAAACTTTAAAATGCTTTTTTCTCGATGTTTCTATTTTCGATACAATTCTGTTTTAAAAATAAAAAGGTTTTTTTTTTTTTTTTTTTTTTTTTTTTGTATTTGAATTACAGATGTAAACTATTTTGTGATTTTTCTCTATTGTATATCTCGCATGGAATGAGACTTCAGTATTTTTGACATTTAAAAAAAGTAAAAGGATATGAAGATGCGATAGATTTCACCGTATTTCACTGTACACATAAGTAAAAAAAAAAAAAAAAAAAAAAAAAAAAAACATTAAATGTAATACTAGATGCACATAAAACGCCATGCGCAGTCTTGTTCAGTACGCATTTGAACCGTGAACCCCCCCCCCCCCTCCAAAAAAAACAAACATTGGCCATAATATTTATTATTTAAAACGTGTACGGATTTTGAAAAAAGCAATTATTTTAAAACTTTTAATTAAAAATATGCAGCTTTTTTTTTTAAAATTCACTGTTAGTTGAAAATTGTAATGCAGTGAGTTCAGCATTTAAACCATATTTATAAAACTAAACAAAATTGTAGAAAAGGTAAACTGTCCCCTTAAAAAAGTACCTGAAGGAGTACACTGTAAAGCATCTGTGTAACGTTACTTCATGAAACTGGTGGCAGCCTTGCTGCCACCAATTTTATGGGGTGCTTTTTTCACTTATGTAATGGTATGTTACTAGTGTAACATAACATATTAATGTAATATTATACCGATTATATCGGTTACACAGGTTCTGTCGGTTATGTCACCATAAAATTGATTTCAGCAAGGCTGCCACCAATTTTATAGAGTAGCAAATGTTGTACAGTGTATAAAATGATAACAGTGAGTATCAGGAACAGGAAAACATGCATTGAAATTGATTTATACACTATTTATAAATACTAAATTGATATATTTCATAGATTTACCCTCCCTAACTTCAATTGAATGAAAACTGTTTTTGTTCATTCGTTTAAAATCCTTAGAAAATACCTGATTTACTTCTCAAATTTCCCTGTTTTATTTCAGTTCTTGGAAACCTGACGTTTTCAGCAATTTTGGTAAAACCAGGAGTATAATCTAGTATATAGATTTTTTTAAAATTTACAATTCTTAATTTTTTTTTAAAATAAATACATTTATGTATGTGATTTCATTAAAAGGGAAAAAAGTAAATATAAGAAAATTAGAATGCGTATTGCAAAGTGTCATTTTGATTTTCGCAAAAGATATTTTTTTTTTCATTCATGCATTCAATTTATTTAAACTTTCCAGCTTGATTTATTCTCTTATTAAAATTTCACCTTTAGATTATATTTAAAAGAACCGTGTGTAAATGTGTTTTAAATTTGAAATAAAGACTTGTTGTGTATCTAATGCAAGATATTTTATGTTACATGTGTATATCATTACTGATTTTTAATTTTCTTATTTTTTTCTATTTTAACATTTTCTGTGAGTATTTCCTATAAAATAAGTGTGAAATCTGCATATTCTACTGACTATAATATTGATATTTATGTGATTTTTTTTTCGCGAAATCTGAATAATTGCAAAATAAATTGATTTTATGCTACCTTCATAATTTTGGAAAGAAAAAAAAAATAGTTGTTTCTTGCCAATTTTTCGGGTAAAATCATAAGTAAAATTCAATTCATCAGTTGTATTTTGTTCTTAAATTATTTTCAAGAAGAAAAATTGGTGTATGCATTTTTTTTGTGTGTATGTGACTATGTGTAAATGAATTACCAAGGAAAGTATCTTAATTGATAAAAAAAGATTAAAAAAATGAATCTGCGGATAGCTAAAATCCTAATTCGAGTAAAAATGTATATATTTTTAAAATACTGTCGAAAAAAAAAATATTTTTTTCATCTTAATTTAAATTTATTCATACATCGAATTTATTTGAGCTTTTAAGCTTATTTATTCACGTATTTAAACTACTTTAATTTTTGGTTTTCAGTACTAACAGAATCTTATGAAAATTTCATTTTTTCATAGAATGAAATGTACAGGCTATCTTGTAACCGAATTCTTTCGTGCGCCTTTGTTCACGAAAATAAATACTAACCATGCTGCAATCTATAGAAAACATGTTGTACTTCGCCTTAGTGATCATTTTTTATATTCAATAGGTTTGGAATATCATAGTATCATTAAAATCCATTACAAACAATTTCCACACATATTATAATGGAATGTAATTCTTTTGTGCTTCTCTAAAAACAAGCTTTTAATGTTTTACTTAAATAATTAATATCTATTTATTTCTTTTCTTTTCAGGAATTGATTTTAAACAAAAAATAGTCAATTTGGATGGAATGCCTATAAAACTTCAAATATGGTAAGCTCATTTTCATTCTTTTAATATCAAATGAAACTAGTTTCATTTATTATTATTTTTTTTTTTTTTTTTTGTACGCATGATTTGAAATAAATGTCAAAGTAGATAAATTACGAAATTCATTTCCGGTGATGCAATAACATGACAAAATTTAATAGCTCTATTTTGATAGATTTCACAAGTTAATTTAAAAGGCAAGGGGGATAGGGAGGAGCACTGCAATGGCTGTTAAATTGAGATAACTATTGTAGATTTTTTTTTTTTTTTTTGGGGGGGGGGGTTATAAATATATATATATAACCACTCTGGATTAGAAGAAAGAATATCGAGATTTAAAGAACTTGAAATAGAATTTTTCTTTCGTTGCAAAAGAGAAGGAAAAAAAGAAAAAAAAATACTGAACTGTTTCCCAATCTATTTTACAGTTTGTAAATTAATTTTCTCAAGACAAAGTATCAATTTTTCAGATGCTGTAGATTCTAAAATAAATATTTATAGCTATAAAATAAATATTTATAAAATTTATGCTTGCAAGAGTAACAAAATAAAGTTAATTTTAATGTTAATAGTATGGCCACTTTGACAGATGATGCAAACAGAAACCTACTGCAGCAAAATGCGTTTATCTACGATGTAAGCGAAAGTACGTTGCATCCTAGGTAAGTTATTACCGGTGTCTACTTTATATAAATACCCCTGGTAAATGGCCTAAATAAGCATTCAATACTTCGTTAAAGATCCGTGAGACATTAAATTTGAAATATTTAAAAGAATTAAAAAAATTATTTGCTTACGAATTTTTGAAAAATCCCAGGATTTTCAAATATTTCGTCCCAAAACATCAGTTTTCCCCCTCCCCACAACTTTGTAACGCTAAGTTTTACACGAGAACTTTGCGGATATTTTTTCCGCGACGTGATTGCTTTTGTGAAGAAACAACATTTACAGGCAAATGAAGGAAGGCGAAAGAAAACTTACGTTGTTTCCGCAAAATTTTGAATAAATATATAATCATTTCTTTCTCTCTCTTCCTTATACAGTATATGGCCAAAGTGGACTTGCCACTTGCGATTTTAGATGTTTTGTTAAATATCTAGAAAAATGTATGAGGAATGATTCTGAAACTTCAGGTTATATACAGAAAGGTATAGGTCATTTATTTCCTCAAAGATTTTTTTTCCCGAAACCCCATAATAGGGAATCGGCAATAAATTGAAAAAAAAAACGAATATCTTTTCAATAACCTTGTCAAAAGTAATGTAGCAAAAGCATTCAAACTCTATATTATGATTAAAGGCTTACTGTAATAAAATGTATTCATTTTTATGAAGATACAGTAGCAAAAACATTTTAAATAATACTCTGTAATCAACATTTAAAAATAATAAAAATTGGATGAAAAATGAGCAGGTTTATTAAATAATGTTTCACTACGCATGCGTGAATGCAATCAAAATATAATTTGCATAATGTATTTAAATGTACAGAGAAACATGTGAAAGCCTCAAAAACATAGCCTGAAAATTCTGAAAATTATTGTCTATAGAATAAACTCAATATCCGTTGTTCCCCAAAAGAGGAAAAAAGATAAGAGGGTGTATCGAAATATAGTAGTTCGTTCAATATTGTGTATGCTATATTTACACTGATCAGTTGGTATATGGATACAGTCCCTCATCCTTTTGCTTCATTTTGGGAATAACGTAATTTGAGTTTATTCTCCCATTTATAATTTTCAGAGTTTTGAAGCTATGTTTTTGAGACTTTTACAAAATTGAAAAATTTGGGACTGTTTCTATCAAAATCTTAATTTCTGTATGAGTATACAAGCTATCCTTATAAACATGATGACATCCTTATAAACCTTATGAACACAGTTTATTACAGTAAACCACTTAATCATAATCTGCAGTTTGAACGCTTTTGGTGCATTAGTTTTGACAGAATCATTTAAAAGATAGTCCTTCCTTTTCTGTTTGTTGACAGTCCACTATAGGGTTTCAGGGAAAAAAAAAAAAAAAAAAAAAAAAAAAAAAAAAAAAAAACTTCGCGGAAAAATATGAATTTCTACTGTTCTGTTTACACAGAGTCTACGCATAGTTTTTCTTGTATTTTTCTTTATATTTAATCTAAAATGGCAAGTGTGTGTTAACACCTTTGACAATATAGTGTACTATTCTACTTCTCAGCAAAGTAGCACTAGAAACATAAAACAAACATAAACAAACAATCACACACACACACAAGTTAACCCGGTATGTTTCGAATACCCTTTGTTAATTTCTTCTGTGTGATTTTGTAGGGTCAGATAGGGCATTTATGGCCAGGGGGTAGTTGTGACTTCCTCTATATAGGAGAAATCTGTGTATGGTAAAATTTTGTTTTGTGCTTAGATACTGACCACATAATGTATTTTTCACTTTAGATATGCTTTATTAAAATGAGAAATACATTATTCGAATTATTCGATTACATTTCAATAGAATTGATACATTATTCTAATTTGATTATTCGAATATTAATTTGAAACAAAGTCTACCAAAATTTTTCATAAATGGATGTGTCAATTTGGATTTATAATGGTCACAATTATCCCAACAAATGTGTAAAAGGAATTATAAAGATATAATATAATTGTTATAATTTCCCCACTAGTGGTTTACTCCAAACTTTTGTGATTGTGAGATTTTGATGGGGTAATTATAAGCACCCTTTTAACTTAAAAAAAATAATAATAATGAGGTGTTCTTAAAGGGTCAAAGTTACTTCATATGTATTAAAAATATCACTTTTCCAAATAAATAAATAAATAAATAAATAACAATGTTAAAAATGTACAAAGTGGTCATAATTACATCTCCTGTCCCTAATTACGCGATTATTATTTTTTTTTCATCAGTCGTAACGAATGATTAGAATTTGTAAATGCTTCAAACATTATAATTTGCAAATGTTTTAAAAAATAGAAATTTTTAACTTTTATATTTATTTTTTCCTTTCATGATTTATTGCCGCATTGTGGATTTTTATTTATACATTTTTTTTATTTTCAGGGATACGGCCGGTCAAGAAAGGTTTCGCACACTAACAACAGCTTATTACAGAGGGGCCATGGTAAATATCAGCTATGTAACTTCCACAAATCATGGATTTATATGAAATATTAATGTTATACTTATATTTTTTATGCATATAGCTATTTACTTATTTATTTAATGTATAAAATAAAATAAACAAAAATACAGGATGAATAACTCTTCAATAATTTGTAAAGAGGTATAGCGTACACTACATAAATAATAAAATAGGCTTTAAAATTCTAGAATTTTATTACTATTTGGCTATGTTTACTTACTTATTTGTTTATTCATTTGTACTGCAAATATTTTAATTGACAGTCTCTGTAATTGATATTGACTTTTTTTCAATCGTTATATTAGCATATGTCCAATAAAAAAAGATAAGTAAATCCATCTTTAGAATTGCAAATACAATGGAAGTAAATGATAAATAAATAATTGTACATATTCATCCTTATTTTTTAATATAAGCATTATTTTTTATCGGTTAAAAATTGTTATTTAAAATTTTGTGTAGCAATAGGGTAATGAGATGAAAAATATTATTGTAAACAAAATTGTTGTTATATTTAATTAGTATGTATGTCCGCCCCCACTCACCTCCCCCGACCTTGTACTAAAGCTATAAAATTATAATGACATGAGTAGTTGATCTATTTATTCATCTATCCATTCACAAGCAATAACGTATCGTAGACTTTTTAAAACTGATTCGTTCTTCTATTTTTTTTTCTAGGGCATTTTAGTGATGTATGACGTAACCAATATGGACTCCTTCAATCATTTATCATATTGGTTTAGAAACGTTGAAGAGGTAACTATCTAAATGCTATTTTTTTTTTTTCAAAGTTGCATTTTAAATATTTTTGAATAAAATGAAGTATTTTGAATTTAATTAAGAAAAATAACGCATTGTTACTGAATATTTCTTATTGTTTAATAAAATTATAAAGTTATTCCTGAACATTTCTGTAAGTTTTTACTTTAAAGAAAATATTACGACGAAACAGTGATATTTTTCATAAGTAAAATTTCATTTATAAATTGTAATTGTTTACTAAAATTATTAAGTTATTCTGAATATTTCTTTAAATTTTTACTTTACAGAAAATACTACTACGAAACAGTAGTATTTTTCATAGGAAAAATTTCATTTATAATTTATGATTGTTTACTAAAATTATTAAGTTATTCTTGAACATGTCTTTAGCAAAAATTTTACGATGAAACAGTGATATTTTTCGGAGAGAAATATCACTGTATAATTTGTGATCATTTACATAAATGACATGTTTTTTTAGAGCAATATAATATTTCAATCAGTTGCTGTGACTCCTCGTTATTCTGCTCATCTTGATACATAATTATGTTTCATTGAATTCTAAAAAAAAAAAAAAAGGGTGACAAGCTGTAATGTTTTTTCAGCCTTTTTTAAATATCTAATTTATGTATGTATGAAGAATTGGCATAAAAAAAGGAAAGTAAAAATTATTTTTGAAAATATAAGCATTCAACAGTCACCTTGAAATCACCACCTCATTTTTCGAATGTACCGTAATTTCGGGTGTATAAGCCGCGGGTCAAACAATTCTTTTTCGACCCAGAATTTTTTAAGAAATGAGTATAACTATTTAGATCGCCGTAAATATTTGTCTTAAATCACTAAATAAGATTTCTGGGTCCAAAAATAATTGTTTGATCCGCGGCTTAATTACGGTATTTACGGCGAAATTACGGTAATAATGATTTTCCCCAAAAACGCCTGTTACAATATATTAATTTGGCATTGGCAATGAACTCGATTATGAAAAATTATCTACATTTTTTTTTCGTGCTTGGCAGAAAACTGAAGCAAATGAATTTATTAAAAGAAAATAATAATTTTCTCTCTTTTTATTCTTTAAGGAAAGAAGAAGGAAAGAAAAAATATAGCCGAAAATTTGTCGAAATATGAGAGGCTAAATCAAAATTGTTCGTATTGAAAATTTCACAGTTTGGTATAATTTGAGAGTCAAAACTGTTAGTTCTAACCTTATTAGAAAAAAAAAAAAACAACAACATTGATTGAAAGGTAAAATTACTAGGAAAAAAGCTGCTGTTTTTTTTTTCGTTTTTTTACTTGTTAAAACAAAAACAAAAAAAATTTCACATATTTAGCTTTTTTATTTTTATTTTTATTTTTATTTTTTTATTTTTATTTATTTATTTATTTATTTTTATTTTTTATTTTTTGCAATTGAAAAAATAGGATTAGTTTTTATATTTTTGAAAGCTTTAAATTTTGTGTTAAATTTAATACTTTCTTGCGAATGTTTTGGTTTTGATTTAAAGGTAAGTATGTTATGATTCTATTTTGATCAAAAATAGTTTTCTAGTGCATAATTTCCATTTTTACCACGTCCACAACACATAGTAATGATATGATTCTTTAAATTTCAAAGTTAGTTTTGTATGTACAATATTTATTTTTCTGTGTCATGTACTTAAAAAATATATTTTTTAGGCAGAAAATAAAAAGAAGAAGAAGAATTGCCTTCTAGTTGATATTTAATATATTGAATTCGATGTTTTTCTTTCTTTTTTTCTTATCGTTTCGACGAACTTAAAGGTCTTATGTCCCATTAAGGCTGTTCTATGGCTCAAATTTTTAATCAAATAGCACATTCCTTTTTTTTTCCTCCAAAAACTAAAGATATTTCAGAAAATGATGTCAAAATTGGAGTTTTTAATCAAACGTCTAGTCACGAAGAAATTCTGATAAATTTTGATAATTCTATTAAAAAACAGAGAAAATATTCGGTAGATTTGTAATAGACTCCGTAAATTTACATCGTAAAAAATACACAAGTCTTCGTAAATTTATTTTTAATGATAATAACTTAATTTTTAAAATGATTAAATCACTCACTCTTCAGTGAGATTGAAAGAATTTGAATTTCTCGAGTAACATTGAACTGCCGTATCACGTACTTTGTACACATTTCTTTTTCTAATCTTTCTGGGATCTGAACCCGAGACCTTTTGACAGTGAAAGAACACCATATTGCTTGGGGTATAGGAGCTGCTGTTACGTTGTTCAAAATATGTCTTCTATGATTCAGCGGGAGAAAATCGATAAAAATTCCCACTAACACCGAGGAAATGATTTTTCCTTTTCTAAATTATTCTAACTTAATTAATTTTTTTTTTATTTCTGATAAAATTTTAAAATAATTTTATAAATGTGTACAGTGGTCTCTCTCTATTCCGAATACTCACGGGACCGACCAAAAATGTTCAGATTAGAGGGGTGTTCAGTATAGAGAGAGAATCGGAAATGCATTGCTACTACTACTATGTATTGAATTTACAGTCAGTATAAAATAGTTAACACAGTTAGTCATACCATTGTGTAATGCCAAACTAAATTTAGTCCGTTTTGTACTGTACCATCTCATTTTTATTTTTCTTTTATTTATTTTTTTTACAAAACATATATTTACATTACTCTTGAAAAAATAATCAATACAGTACTTAAATGAATAATTTTAGTCGATTTTGCATTATATGTGCTCATACAATCTACATATTATCCTGCTGTTTAAGTGGAAAAATTATGAGGTGATGTTCAGACACATAGTTCAACAGATTTTGAATGAGTCTCTTAGTCATATTGCTTGTATGTAAACATCGTTCGTCTTATTTCATCAGTCTCTCCTTCACTTTCCTCTTCCTTTTCGACAATGTTGTTCTTGCAAACCATCAGGATTTTATCGGTTTATCTTCAAGTACTGTTTCAGTATGAAGCTTATGAAGAATTGATCCCAGGTCAACCACAGCTGTTGCTTCTTGGTCCTCTATTCGTGTTTGCCCATTCTCATGTAGGAATCCAACTTTATAGAAGCATATTTGGATGATGTAGGAGGTTGTTTCATTTTATGCCGTTGATATCCAATAGACAGCATCCAAGACGTTGACCTTCCGAATTTGCCACCTCCATCACCAGGGACAATTTCTTCAGAAAATGGATTTGGTAGTAAGTTTTAATGGTCTTGATTACTCTTTGATCCAGTGGTTGGATTATGGAAGTACAGTTTGGTAACAGGAACTTCAAGGTTATGTTGCTCAGCTGCATGTTTGTAAGTGATCTGGTATTAACAACAATTTTTTTTCTTCCTTTCTCTCTTCATTATCTCGTTAATTCTCTCGAATCACTATGAGAAAATTGTGAATATCATCTACACTATCCGATTTGGTTTAGTGTGTTTAGGCAGTGATGCGATCTTCACATTTTTAAAATGTTTTCTGATCACAAGTTATTCGAGCTTCTCATCCATAAAACTGGTACAGAGCATAATGGCAAATCTTTCTTTTGACATTTTCCCGACTATACAATCTTCGTTTCTTATTGCTTGAGTTTTGTTTGGAAGAGCTGTCAAAAACAGGTCGGTTTCGTCAGCATTGAAAATGTTTGCTGTATCGAAATCCTTCATTATATTCAGAATTTTGATTTTCTATTCTTCCACAGTGTCGATATTTACATCTGCAGCTTTATCATTGATTATTTTGAATTTGATGTTATGTTAAATTTTGAAATGAGTCAACAATCCTTTCGATGCATTTAATTCTGCAATTTTCTGAAAAATCCAAAGAGTCCAGTGACAGGATGATTCTTTGTTCTCATTTAACAAAAAATCTTCCAAACATTAATGTTTATGTTCTTGTTTCCCGTTTTCTATTACAAAATTCTATACTTATTTGAATTCATTAAACCTTTTTATTCTTCTGCAACAAGTTTCGTTGAATTTCCATGATGCGGAAGTTTCCTGAATTCAAATTCCAAACACATGGTCAGATAAGAGAGAGGTGAGGTAAAAATGGGGATCGAAAGTAGTGTTCATAATAGCGGGATGTTCAGATTAGAGGGTGTTCAGAATATAGAGGGTTTATCTTATGTTAAGTCTATGGAGTTTTGCCGGGACCATCAAAATGCGTTCATAATACCGGGGTGTTCAGATTGGAGAGTGTTCAGATAGAGAGAGTCCACTATGTATTTTGAATTATAAATTTTAACAAAGGTAAAATTTCTTTAAATAAAGACGAAATCCCTTCAGAATATCAGATATAATATGAGGGAAATGTTGGTAAAATGATTTTCGAGAAATTCAATAGAATGCATTTAACCGAGAACTAGTGTAAATTTACTCAGTCTCGCTTTTTTTAAAATCTGTGTTTTTACGGACATTTTTAATGGTGTAGTTTATTATATTTACCATAAAATAAAATAAAGGGTATGCAAATATGTAAAGCAAATATGTTTTTAAAATATTTAGAACATATCAGAATTTGACATTGCCCTATACGAAAAAAAAAAGCAGCAACACACGTGACTGAAAAACGGAAACAAAAAGATAGCTTTAGCTAGCATGTAAAGCTTTCTAAGAATAACTTTCCATCCGGCTAAAGATAGATTTCCAGAAATAGAATAATCTTTTCACTAGGACAAGCTTTATAGTTGAAGACCCTAGTGAGAGAAAAGTGTTATGTAGCAGAAATTAAATGTCAAGGAAATTGCAATGAAAGCTTTTAATTGTAAACATTTGTTACTTGTTTTCTTTTAGGAAAAGTTATGTCATCTCAAAACTTTCCTGTGGTGCAGGGGGGGGGGGGGATAATTTTTTGAATCCAGTTCTGTATAGCTCAGAAGCGATTATTATAGCTTTATTTTCAGATATATTTTAAAAATTAACAAAATAACACATTGGGAATAAAAGTATCTTATTTTGAGAATGTTCCAATAGCAAGTTTTTAGCAAATATTATTCAAAATTTAATTCCTGTACATAAAGTGTATATTTCATACCAATGCTTATATTTTGATCCTAAATCTATGTAGCTAAATTTACGCCTCCCTTAAGTATAATTAGAATAATAAGAAGATAGATAGTTATATTTGAAATTTAAATTGATAAAATTTTATTCAATTTATTCAAATTAAAAAAAAAGCAATTTAAGTATCAAATTATTAAAAATAGGAGTGTGAAAATTTCTACAAATATTTCGAATTACATAAGAGCCCACGTGCCGCCGGGCTGTAGTGAGAGTGCGCTCGCCGTTGTTTTCTCAGCATCGCTTGGGATGAATGCGAAGCGGAGTCACCAAACAGAACCGGCATCGCTAGTGTTGTTGGTGGCCGGCTGTATTTCGCGGTCAGCAATCGCAAATAGCCGTGGCTCAATTGGAGACAAACGATAACGCAATTCATTTCATGAGATCTGGTTTATTGTTCCGTAATTTTCATAGACGATGTCTTTTGAAACAAAGTCCGGATTGGCTTGACTTAGAGATTCTAAAGTGGACTGACACATTGTTATTTAGTAAATCCTGGGGGGGGGGGGGGGGGTTAAAAACCATGCAAAATTGTTGTTCCTGTCTATTTAAATGCCATAATTCAAATTATTTCCGCCAGGTTGCGACACTTAAAGAATGGGAGGTGATCTGATTTAATTGGTTAAAAAAGATCTGGGCTCCGTGACGTTATATAGGCGCACCAAATTGAGCTTTTTTTTTTTTTTTTTTTCCTAACCAAAAAATTCAGAATTGCGTTTATGTCAATTTTTGTTTAATCTTAAAAAGCGTCCAAAAAATGATATTTGAAAGTAATAAAATGCACTGTTAGAAAATAAAGTTATCAGGGACAAAATGCTTTTAAACATCAGGAATGAAGTTAGAAAAATATTTTGAAACTTTAAATTTTAAAATTTTGAATTTTAAATTTAGATTTTTTAAAAAGGGGTTAAAACTTTATCTTTTCATACATGTATAGATAATTATATATTTTCCTATATCTATAAGATCCTGTGTTTCAATCCTTTAATTTGTAGTTTCTATTTCTAGAATGCCTCACCAGACGTAGTCAAAGTGTTAGTAGCTAATAAATGTGATAGCACGAATTTAAGAGTCGTTGACGAAGAACATGGACGAAAGGTAAGTGTAAAGTCATTTCATTTAAAACATCAAATTTTACTTTAATCTCTAAAGCATTAACAACTATGACAAACCTTACTAATCTGAATTAAACGAAAATTTCGAAAAAAAGGTGAGTTTTAACGTGTATTAATTTATGCATATATGAAGCCCGTACACCTATGCGAAGTTTCGATATGCATGCACATTGCATTCAATAATCACCCATTAAACATGTTTTTAAGAAAAAAATATTTTATACACCAAAATAAAACACTTTACATATGCAGAATGCAACTTCTAACGTCTATATCGTCTTAACAATTTTCTAATATAAAGTTCCAATAATCTCAATCACAGAAATAATTCCCTCATAGAAATATCTCAATCACAGAAATAATTTACACATAGAAGAATTTTAAGTAAATTCTTCTTAAGTGCAGTTTTTTATTTTTTAGTTGACCCAATATTTTAAAAACAAATGTATAATATTGCTGCTTAATCGAGTTACACTTTAACTCAGTTACACTTTAAACGAGCTGCTGATCATTTACTTATTTATTTCCTTTCTGACCAGAAAATCAAAATTCTAAATTTCTGTTATTTCTCTTTCATTTTCATTAAGTATTTCACCGACTTTAAACTTCCGTAATAATGTAAGCCCTTTTGCTGAAGAAGATATTGTTGAGTGGATGAACGCAGATGAACATAAAAGCTGAAAATCCATAAAAAAAAAAAAAAAAAGAATCAAATTTTATGTTATACAACGCAAAAAAAAAATTGTTTGCTTTCAAAATATAATTTGTAAAAAGTATAATCTTCTCTAAGAAATTATTCTAAAAGTTCATACTTTGAAAATCCATTGCTTGTAAACTGGTGATAAATATCCAAGAAACGAAATTCTCATTTTTTTCTTTCTTTCTTTTTTTTTTTTTTTTTTTTTTTTTTTTTTTTTTTTTTTTTTTTTACAGACATATACATATTTATAGTCTAAGAGCCCGTGACTGGCAGACCTTCGTTATTTTATAAAAGCTGAAACTTTCTCAGCGCAGTCTTCCAACAAAGATAGGAACGATGGGTAATTATGAAAATTGGATTATGGTGGCTTTGGCAGTGACCAGGGAGCAAAGGTGTAAAAAATACCAACTTACTTTCGTCATTTTATAAAGCGTAATTTTTTTATATTTCTTTTGGAATGATGTTAGAAATCACGTCCTCCATTGGCAGACACTTCCTGTGGTTCCAACCCCCGGCCGACAACCACTAAACTTCAATAATAGGAAATTCTACTTTCGTCATTTTATAAAAGCTGAATTTTATATATGTTACTTGGGTAACTACCAGAAGATATTTCCTCAGTTGGCAGACAGTTTTGGTGGTTCCAACCCCCGGCCGACAGACATATACGGCGGCTTCTCAATACACTAGAGTCTCTGTACAGCCCGTCCCGAAACATACATTTTCCCCCTTTTCCCCTTGGCTCTGAAATTGGCGACAGTTATTTAAGGTTGCTGCATTGAAGAGAAAGCGAAGGAGGAAAATCCCATACATTTCACTATTTTAAAAAATATACCTGCAGATATTTTTAGTTAAAACTATGTACATCTGCATTTTGCTTTTTATAGTATTTCCCATGTTAATTTTGGCACTCTAAAATATGATTTGCATCCTAGTCTGAATAAAAACTGACTTCTAAAATTCTCAAAAAAAAAAAAAAAAAAAAAAAAAAAAAAAATGAAAATTGTTTACACGTAACGGTATTTCTCACAGTACTTATTTTTTCATTTGATAAATAGTATATAAAAGGGGAAGAAGTAGTTTTCGTATTCGTTGTTTTTGTTAAATATAGCTTCTTTTACAACTCAATTAGACAAGTTCATAAAAATTCTTTAATGCTTGATTTTTATCTTATTAATATTTTACTGAAATTTTAAGATAAAAAGCTACGGACCCTATAAAAGGAAATTTTGCAAATGCTGAATTTGAATGAGAATTGAGCCAAATTAGTAAACTATAGCCAAATCGGCATTATTTATGATTTCTTAATTTTTGTCGTCAAATTTGGTGATATTTTCCATATTTTGGCGATAAGTGTTTCCAAGCTTGGAGAGAATTCGAAGCTAACGTTCATTAATACTCTTAAATAAATAACTGATTTTTAGTTACTTGGAAAATAGTTGTTATCCTCGGTAGAGAATTGGGAAATCCGAAGTATATCTGAATGTTTTTATTGGTTGAATTCCGCATTTTATTCGTTTTTTGGTTGGTCCATGTTTAATGTCCAAGCGATTGGCTAACTTCCATAACATTAACTTGTTTCCACGTCGTATTCTAAATAAGAAAAACTTCTTCTGACATGTTTTCGGAATAATTAAGCAAATTAAACATTATTACTGTCTGCAAATATTCAGTAAGTTTAACATAAAAGCGATTTTCTGTTAGTATGTTATATTTTATTTCATTTTTTTCTAATTCTTCAGATAATCCGGATTGGGTCCGGTCCCAATTAATCCGAATTATCGGGGTTTTACTGTACTTCTGTTGCTACAATGACAAAAAAGTAATAAAAACTCTAAATTATAATAATAATTTGAAAACAAGTTGTCATAAAAATTTCAAACGAATTTCATTTAAAAGTGCATTTTTTTCTCTATGCAGCGGTGTAAAAATTTGAAATGTGTAATGTTTAAAAGTTTAAAAATTTGCAGTTCAAAAAATTGTAAAACTGAAATTTCATTTAAAATTTTTATATGATGGGTCCAGCAATATTAATGTTTAATCCATATCATATGTAATAGGAGGCAGTCAGTCTGATTAATTCCATAAACTACTGTTTTTTTTTTTTTTAAATCTATGGTCTAGGAATATTAATGTTTAATGCATGGCGTACGTAATTTATATGACTCGTTATGATCATCCTAAAAATGATGCTTATTATTAATATTAGTTTATATATAGAATTTCTTTTTAAGTCTTTTAAATTTTAGTCTTTGAAAATATCATTTTCCAAATAGTCGTTCTACTTTGTTAAATTACATTTTTTTTTCTTTCATTGTGCTCTTTTTTCAAAATGTCAACAACCGTAGAATTACATGCAACAACCTCAAATAACTGTCGCCAATTTCCGACCCAAGGGAAAAGGGGAAAAATGTATGTTTCGGGACGGGCTATACAGAGATTCTAGTGTATTGAGAAGCCACCGTATATGTCTGTCGGCCGGGGGTTGGAACCACCAAAACTGTCTGCCAACTGAGGAAATATCTTCTGGTAGTTACCCAAGTAACATATATAAAATTCAGCTTTTATAAAATGACGAAAGTAGAATTTCCTATTATTGAAGTTTAGTGGTTGTCGGCCGGGGGTTGGAACCACAGGAATTGTCTGCCAATGGAGGACGTGATTTCTAACATCATTCCAAAGGAAATATCAAAAAATTACGCTTTATAAAATGACGAAAGTAAGTTGGTATTTTTTACACTTTTGCTCCCTGGTTACTGCCAAAGCCACCATGATCCAATTTTCATAATTACCCATCGTTCCTATCTTTGTTGGAAGACTGCGCTGAGAAAGTTTCAGCTTTTATAAAATAACGAAGGTCTGCCAGTCACGGGCTCTTGCTCTATTATGAAAAGAACATTCCGTAATTTTTATAACTTTTCTGAAAATGGGCTTATGGATTTTTCTTGCGAATGCCCACTGCGATAGATAATCGGGAGTCTATTTTTCTTTAACAAACAACAGGTGCATAAATAAGTTTATCATTACAAATGGATATGATGAAGTAATCATTGCATACAAATAATTTACAGACTTTTTTTTTTTTATTTTTTTTTTTACACTTAATGAAATTTAAACAAATGTGTGTCACAATGACTATTTAAAAACGCAAGTTCTTTTTTCATGCAGATTGCAGAGAGCATGGATGTGCCGTTTTTTGAATGCAGCTGCAAAGAAGACGTGAACATAGACGAAATCTTCATGACTGTAGCGCGAATGATCAGGGAACAAAGAGAAAGAAGGGTAAGTTCAGAGTTTTGCCACATCTCAAAAATTTTAACTTATTCTATAACAATAATAACATAGAACCATTACTTTTTAGCATGCTCCAAAATAGTTGAAGAGTACTTGCGACTTCAGTTTGTATAACCGTGTTTCTTTGTGTGGCTGTCTGTCCGGCGACTCGTCCTGAGAAAAATAGGGTTCTAACAGCGATTTTTTTTTAAAGAAAAATGACTTTTTAGCATAGAGAGGATCTATTTGCATTTCTCTCTGAATTCATTCCTGCATTGAAATGATGTTATATCTAAATTTATTTCCGGCTGTTATAGAGAATAATTTAGGTCTATCAGAAAGTGTAGAAAGCAGCCAGAATCGAATATGCCAAAAAGTCATCTTTAAGTACATTCGTAACTATGTAAATTGCGCTTTTCCATTTTTAGAAGCTTTTAATAGGACAAAAAACAGGAGATGATATGAAAACAAAAAGTTTTGAGAGTGACATATCCGAATAGTTTTTTTTTTTAAATTCTATTTTCTTTGGAAGGTTAAGTATTAACATTTAAAAGGTTCCCAGTTCTGTTTAGGGCGATCTCCATTACCAGCACTTTATTTATATCATAACAAAATGTCAAAATCACTTATCTCCAATTCAATTGTAAAACACCAAAATAATGTCGCATTCTAATTTAAATGTCGTGATGAATAACATGTTTCCTCTTTTAAAAGGAAATGAAACAAACAAGACCGGAAGAAGAGGATTTGGGAAAATACTCTATACTTTATTGAATGACATTATTAAAAGTTTTTAAGGCATCTAATAATAGCACACATCTAAATTATCAACAAACTGTGAGAATCATTTTCTCACAGTAAAACTTTCTTGCAAAACTTTCCTTAATAACTTCTACAATAACACTGCAGATTGGACAACAATGGTTCTTTTACTAAACAAAAATTATTTGTTTATTCATTTTTTTCCCTTTTATGTGCTGATTTCAGTTTTAGATTTTCTTTAGCACACGTAGATTTTGAGATATTTGCTTATTTCGATTTATGAAAACTTAAGCTTTTTTTGTGCCATTTTAGGTATAATAAATGGTACTATTATTTTTAACACAATCAAACTGATTGGTAAAGTTATCATACATAATAAGCCAAGTATCCGGGTTCGATTCCCGGCCTGGGCAATTTTTCGCTCAGCTGGAAATATTCAATTCGTATAATAAATGGTAGACTGTCTTTTTTAATACTTTCGAACATATTACAATGAAAAATTATCTGGCGCAGTACATTATACACAAATAAAAAACAACATTTACAGCACCAAAACACTTTAGTTCTTCTGGCAAACTAGTTTCGGTAGCCCTAGCATACCGACATCATGGCTACACATGACAGCTCAAAAAAAGAAAATTGCTGAAATGCATGTTAAAGAAGCGGATTTGATGATAGAGTTTATTAGCCAATAAAATTACAGGAATTTTTTGGAACCAGCCAATGTAAGAGAAGTGAATTCAAAGATAAAGTTTATTAGCCAATGGAATTACGATAGGAAATTTCTCGAAACGGGTCCTGTAAGCGAAATCAAAAATCCCCTTAACTGATTTTTGCGTTCGGGCAACTGGAAGTTGGCCCAAACTGGTTTGCCCGTATAACGGTCGGGAATCGATATTTTCTCTTTTCCCTCTGTGATATTTTTCATTCTTTTTAAAAGACTGTATTATCATTATTTTTCAATAGATGACGCAGCTTGTCTGTGTGAATGAAATCTTCCATCTGTGTTTTTTTCTTTGTTAAGAGCTCACACTACTGATTGAAAAAGACCTGAATGATAATGTAAAGTCTATGGGGGCGTTCTTTTTAAATATCTCGCTCAAATTTTAATATTTTACTTTAAATTGTACCACACACAAAAAGAAAAGATTTCTAAATAAAAAAGTTTATTCGAATCTGAGAAGTTTTAATTTATGGTAAGTCTGTTTGAATTAAATTTTTGTAAAATCTGTAAAACAGTTTTCATTGCATACAGAGGTGGTACCAAAAAGCAAACCTTTAGGATATTTTAGTTTCTTAATTCTGAAATAAAAAATCGTTTTAGATTATTAATTATGATAATAATAAAAATAAATCTTGCATTTTCGTATTCTATCAGGTATGATGTTTAATGACATATAATAAAAAAATATATGACTTTTTTGGGAACATTTCTGGAAAAAAAATTTGACCAATTAAGGGGTTAAAGCTAATAGAATTTCAAGAAATTTTAGGGAATAGCCAATAAGATATAATAAATGTAATCTAAAAATATGCTAGTGGAATTTATGAATAAGAAGTTTTTATATAACTTTTCCAGCAATTCGACAACGGAGGAATAGCGAAATCACAGTTAGCATTATTTTAAAGATTTTAATAAATATGGAATGCTTCAAACAAGCCAAGTTCATCATTGGAAGTGGGTTTTGAGATAGCTTTTGCGGAACTAAAGTTAAAAATGGTTCTTTCTATACATATTGCTTGAGCTCTTTAATTCGAAACTTTAAACTAACTTCAAAATAACTTTAACTTTTTGTCTAATGTGAGAAAGATCACATTGACAACTTATACTACAGATACCCCAGGAATTGGATATCTCAATATGATCTTTCCCTTTAGAGAGAGTAAGTTTATTTAGTGAAAATTATTCTGAAATCAAATCGCCTAAGCATTTTGGCGATATAAGAGCTGGACTTGGGAAAGTAATGTAAAACATTGGCAAAAGAAATTTACATAAACTTGAAGAATAGGGATGTTGTAGTTTAAATAAGTCTATAAAGATAATGGAGGAATTGTAACCTTTGTCAATAGTAATGGCTTTGAGATATTGAACTTCTGAATTTAGTGAGTGGGGATCAGAGCTAATACCATATATTACTAATTAGCTTTATATTCATTAGTCTTCCGTTTATTGTTATTTACTGATATAAATGTTAATTTTACAGTATCTGCCAGTGTAATGTTGTAAAATCAACAATTTATTTTTTGTAGTTTAGATATTACTAAAGGTTAAATTTCAACTGCACTATGCATTTTCTATACTAAACTTAATTTTATCATACTATGTAGAATCCATACAAATTTATAAACCATATACAGAGCTACACAAAATGACTGAAGTATTTTTCCGGTTATGGGCGATAGCTGTTTCAAAAGTGTTATACTTTTTTCCAATTTTTTTAGTTACGTATTTATTTTCTTATCTTATTAAACAATGAAATTATGTTAAAGTATTCTGGAAGGTTGAAAGTTTTTGATAATCTGTACTTGACGCATGATTTTTTTAAATACTTAATACATTCACTAGCTTGCTAGTTTAAGATTATGCTGTGCATTTTTTATAATTGAGTTCGATGTCCATTTTAAATAAATGCATTGTGACGGACATTTTGAGAAAAAGCATTAAATCTTGTTAAAAGATAGGCCTGATTTCCAAGATAAACAATAAATAATAAAAGAATGTATGTTTATCATTACTATTTATTTATTAATTTATTTTGTTGCTTTTGATTTAATTTTATATTTAAAAATTTAATAAATACCCTAAATTCTAGCTTATAATCTACTCTTTTGTTGCAGAAAAAGTGTTCGATATTTACAAGTGCGCTTAAGATAAATTAAAATAACTCTTTCTGGTTAATTCTTAAAGTACTATTAAACTAGGAGGCGACAGACAATCACCTCATCGAGGTTACGGCTGAAATTCCAGACATAGTTAAAACTCGATTCACGCAATTAAAACGCAATCAGTCTGTCAATCCATATCTTGATGGAAAACACTTGAAAATCCGATTTTGGCGGTTAGCTTGTAGATTTAACATTGTGTTTTCCTGCTCCCAAAGATATGAAACAAGGAAAACTAGGAGATCCTGCTCCTAGTTTTAAGCTCCTAGCACAATGGTAAACTGACGAGTCAACCGCTAAAACCAAGTTTTCAAGTACTTTCCACCAAGATATGACTTGGCAAACCGATTTCGTTTTAATATACAAATCAAGTTTTAATCAGTTCTGGAATTTTAGCTTCCAGTTAGAGCGAATTTTTTTTTTCCGAGCACCTTCGTCGTTCCAAGCCCAAGCTCCCACTCTGATTGGTTGTTGCTCTCGGCACTGTTTTCACGTAACTTCGCCATAGCCATACTTGGCGAAAAATACTTCGCTCGTAAGTGAACGAGTAAACCTAAAACCTAACCTACTCATTCTTATTCTTCCTTCATTTTATGCTCTTGTGTATTATTATCTTGTGTTATTTTATAAAATGGCTAATGCTTCGGAAGGAAATCAAACTCCTCGACGGAAGCATCTATCGCTACGCCAAGTATGATTATCGCCAAGTTACATGAAAACAGTGCCGAGAGAAACAACCAATCAGAGTGCGAGCTTGGGCTTGGAACGACGAAGGTGCTCGGAAAAAAAAATTACGCCCAGTTCGATGGAGTGATTGTCTGTGCTACCGCCACCCAGTCTAATAGGAAAATAGAATTTTCCTAAATAATCCAAATAATGTGCGTTAAATTGGTAAATTCTTAAAATGCATTCTTTGTAACAAGATTCTAATCTATTTTATGTTTCAGACAATGTTCTTTTATGGACATCTCATTTTAGTATTATATACTGTATTTTTATGTCTTGATTTATAACATTGTTCCACTTTTTTCTTGTTTATCTATCTGTCCCAGTTTTGATGACTGTGGAACTGGCAACTCTAGCTATGGCAAACCGTTTGAGAATTACTAATTTAAGGGAACGTATCTTAACATTACAGCAATCTTTTAAGTTTTCCTTCAGCACTTTAACTAACTACGATCTCGCAAACTGGGTGGAGCACGCAAGAAATATTTTTATCTAATAATAGCAAAACTGAAGCGCAGTCTTATCTCTGACATCAATAGAGATTTGGGTGCAAGATAATAAAAGGTCTCCATTAATGTCATTTATTATTGTTGTTACCAGAGGATAATCTATTTTTGTGATGCCTTCTTCATTTTACCTCAGAATTAATGAGGATAGTTTTGATACAGCCTAAATTCCTGTTGATAAATGCACTCTTTTGATGCTGAAAAAGTGTTCAAATTTTTCAAGTGCTCTTAAAATCAATCAAAGTCCCTCATTCTGCTTAATCCTTAGGTACTTTTAGACCGGAAGGCGGGAGCCCAGCCAATCACCATCACCTCAGTGTGTTCACAGCTGAAACTCCAGAAATAGTTAAAACTCGATTCGCACATTAAAATGTAATTGGACAGTCAAATCACATCTTGTTGGAAGACATCTGAAAACCCGATTTTAGCGGTTGACTCGTAGGTTTATCATTGTGTTTTCCTACATCCAAATGTATGAAAACAAGGAAAATTGGGAGCAGGAAAATGAGTCGACCGCTAATATCAAATTTTCAAGAGTTCTCTACCCAAAATATGACTTAGCAGACCGATTGAATTTTAAAATGCGAATATGCGAATTCTGGAATTTCTGTTTCTAAGTCGATGATATGATTGTCTGTGTTACCGCCTCCCGATCTAATAAGAAAAAAAATATATATATTTTAATAATCCAAATAATGTTCGTTAAATTGAAAAATTTGTTAAACTGACATTTTTTGTAACAAGATTCTATTGCATTTTATGTTTTAGACAATGTTCTTTGATGGACATCTCGTTTTCGTTTGCAGTCAAACCCTGCTATAGTGAACCGTCTGCGGACCCAGCAATATGTCCTCTATAACCGATGGTTCATTATATCCGAATTCTTTGAAAAAAAAAATATTTTTTTAGCATAAGATAGAGTATTGTTAAAAATAGTGATTTCAATTATACATAATTGTCTTATAAATTAGTAACTAATTAAATAGATAATAAATTAAATATTTAAAAAAAATCGTTACTTACTAAAACTTGATTTTATTTTTACATTCGTGATTTTCGATTGAATACAATTCGATTTTAAGTAGAGTTCATCAATTTTCTTATCAACAATTAATAACGAATCCAATATTTTCTGTAGAAAAATAATGTTTTAGATGTTCGCTGCCGATTTCACTTCCGAGATAAAAGGTATCGAAATTTCAGGTTCTTCTTCAACATTGTCTTCTAAGTCTTTTTGAGTATCGTTCACTAAGTTAACTTCAAATGCAATGACATCATCTGTAGGGGTACCAGAAACCAGAAGTGTACACTTTATCATCGCAAGATTTCGAAATGTTCATTAACGTCCCTTGGATAAATATTCACATTATGTTTTTCCAAATACAAGGCTATTGGTAAATTTTCTTCGTCGTTTTCATCTGCATGTTTGGTGCATGGGGGCAGCACAGAAGTCGTATTTGGAGCCAGAAAAACGAGCTTAATGTACTTGAGATTTTCTAAGGGGGAATGAGATGCGGAATTCTCGACAAGAAGAACATATTTACGTTTTTCTTTTAATCATTGCCCTATTGTCGAAATTCTTCGCCCCCCCCCCCCCCCCAAAAAAAAAAAAAAAAAAAAAAAACTGGAAGTTATTGAAAATTTTTGATTGACTTTGTAGTTGACGGGAAGTTGTCTAGCATTTTTAAAACACCTCGGTTTTTGAGATTTATCTACGACTGTAAATTTTCGATTTTTGAAACATACAAGAACAGTTATTCTCACTTTCGAGAAAAACCCATTAGTGCACTCTTCTTTAAATTTTAGCGTTTGATCGGAAATCATTTTGTAGAAGAACCCAGCTTCACCAGCATTAAAAATATCCTTCTTTTCATAATCTTAGATTGCATCAATCCACACTTGAGTTTTCTAATTTTACACACCCGATGTACAGACACTTGCTGCTTCCACAACAATCTTTCCACAAGGAATATTTTTCCTTTTTTTCTAATCTATCCAGCCATCCGTTAGAGTACACAAAATCGTTTTCTCCGAATCTTCGGCAAACTCATTCGCTTTAATTTGAACAATGGGTCCTGTCACAGGAAGATTTCTATCCCACTGGATAGTGAACCACTTTACCAGAGCTTCTTCCACGTTTTACTTTTCAGTCCGATGTAATTTCTTCAAAGAATCCAAATTGGTTTTGTGTGCAGCTAGAATCGCTCTACGATTTTTCCGAATATTTGAAACTGTAGATTTTGACAAAGAAAATTCTCTGCACAGTGTCGATTGACTGATTCCATCATCAATACGTTTAATAATTTTAACATTTTCTTCAATCGAAAATGCTCTCCATTTTACAAAATTCGCTATTTTCACCAATTTTTTAGCTGTTCATAAAAAATATCTTTTTATTGTAAATCAATCATAAGAATACTGAAAAGAGACACTATAAAATGTGGTTAAACGTGGACTGTTCCAGTCATGGAACTAAGAAAAAATATACCTCCTCGCTCTAAAATTACCTCTCGCTGTAGCAGCACTCATCACTTATAACCAGTCGCGATAAAGCGCACCAGACGATTGCTCACGGAATGTTGGGATATGGGTGAACCTCACAGAAATCTGGTGGCATCGACTCTATCCCTACTTCTAATGGGAAACAGGTTTCGTCTTACTTCCCTATCTTGTTAGTTCCATGCTTCCAGGTGCCTAGACATCATTCCTAGAATTAAGATGATGCGAGTAAAATTGGTTTTGTTTCTGAAACGGGGGGGGGGGGGGTGGAAGAAGTTAAGGCGATGAACATGAGAGAGGGAAATGTGACACAATATAAAGGAATGTTATCATTTGCAGACACAACTAGTGCAAGTTGGAGAACAGAAGAAAATTCTGTGAAAATAAAATGTGAGTTCCCTATAAATGAACTGCCAAATTCTCAGCTGTCCACTATAAGCATATAAAATAATATTAATTAAATAGGAGCCTGGACAGGATCACTAAAATTTTCATTACATAAGAGTGTGCACTATATTTTGGGTTCATTATAGAGAGTGTTCGACTGTATTTACTGTATTTTTATGTCCTGATTCAGAACGCACCGTCTCACTTTTTTCTTATTGATTTATACCTGTCTTAGTTTTGATGACTGTGGAACGGGCAATTCAAGGCGTGGCAAACCGTTTGAGAATTACTGATTTAGGATAACTTATCATAACATAACAGCATGGTTTTAGCTTTTCCTTCTGCACTTTTAACTAACTACAATCTCGCGAACTGGGTGGAGGTGGAGCACGCAAGGAAAATTTTTATTTAATAAAGGCAAAAATGAAGTATAATCTTATCTTTGACATCAATAGAGATTTGGGTGCAAGATGATAAAAGGTCTCCATTAATGTAATTTATTACAGTAAAACGATTAATTTTTGTGTATTCTTTATGTTATCACCGAATTAATCAGGATAGTTTTAATGTACTCTAAATTCCTTCTTATAATGTGCATTTTTCATACAAGTAAAAAGATCAAAATTTGCAGTTTAATTTACTAAGTTTTAAATCATTTAAAGGGGGTGTGGGGTTGCTTTTTTCCGACTGAAAAAATCTTTTTTTTTTCCTTTTACATTTTTTTATTCCTTATAGTGTGCATAATATCAATGTACAACTATTTGCTCGAATTCGAAGTTCTTTCGTATAGCTATTGAGTGCTTTTAGCGTATAACGCATTCGTAGGTTTAAACCGTTTTGGAGTACTATAAACGCATTTTATGAATGGCTTTTTTCAAACTGGGTGGAATCAGAACTCAAAAACGTTCAACCGATCCTGCAAAGTTTTTTAAAAACTAAATCTGACATAATTTAGACTTGAGTTGAGACTACTTTTTCAGCCATTTTTATATAAAAGTAAATGTTTTTAGCAGCACACTAAAGTGCCTTTTTTTTCAAATCGCTACCACTTTGAAGATTTTTAACATTTTTATCTGAAAGCGGTTAAGTATCAGATAATATTGTCTACTTTCATATCCTTAATGGAAACTTATTGCAGCGATCTATCGGAAGTGCACGGCGCGCATGTTATGGCATCCACCTACGCAACTGGGATAACATCGTCGTTTTTTACTTTAAAAAAATTGAAATATTCCTTCAAATAATAACAAAAACCAGGTAAAAAAATTTGGAGTTAAAATATTCATTCTTAAAAAAAAAAAAAAATCTTTTTTTAAAGTTATTTATTCTGCTTAAACCTTAAACGATGTTAGTAAACTGATAGATCGTTGCTTTTTTTTTTTTTTTTTTGATAGTTTAACTTTAATTTCCAGTTTAACTATACATACTAGTGATAATTAGCTTTGTTTGGAGCATTAGTACCATCGCTAGAGATTTTTCAATGAGTGAATTTTAATTTCTTGATTTTTTTTCTCCTTGTTTTCCTTGTTTTTACGCTTTTTTATCCATTTAACTTTGTATATTGCCCGGTTGTCTGGATCAAATCTAGCAGTAGATTTTTTGACCGATTTTCTTCCAAATGTTCCACACAAGTTCACTGTCGTATTGTCGATGATAGTGCGATTTTCAAGTATTTTTAGAACTGAATAGCATCAGGGGAAGGTTCAATTATCAAGAAACCTCTCTTCACACAAACGGAATGTTTTACAGAAACAAGTCATACAAAAAGGATGAACTGGTGACAGTAGCGTTACAAGAATAGAGTTATAGCATAATAGAGCTAAAACGATAGAATTACAAAAAATAGAATATGAGGAAGGGCAAGTTTACAAATAAGTATTCTCGCTAACCATTACCCCATTTTTTCCCGCCAGTCACACACTCTTCAGCATTCACATAAGGAAATGGCATGTTTACAAATCAACATTTCCAACAACCAGTTTAGTAACCATTCAATTAACCAATCGTAGGGATGATTGCAGGAATCGTCTTGATGACGTAAGCCAATCATATCATAGATCTGTTAGAAGTAGACCAATCAAATTGCCCGAACTCATGTGTACATTTGGAGTCTTAAGCTGCAACCAGATTCACCAACGTTTCTTAAGACTTTTGAGCCAACACTTGATTTCCTCCAACTTTTCGCGAAATATCCTTCCAATATCCAGTGTGATAGCAAACTGTAATGTCTCCCCAACTTCTTTCCACAGTTCCAAAAATGTCTGGGCTAGCTTAGATTTTTCATCCAACATCGAACATTTCAACGAATCAGAGATAAGCGATTGATACGAATAGGAGATCAATATTAACGCCTGGCACTAGTAGGACTGGTTTTCCGGCTTTTCCCCCAACTTTTTCAAAGACAATTGTAACCTTTTTCTCTCTTTGAACGAGAAAATGTTGGAGTTAAAATCGGCTGAAAAGTTTTTCTGGCCTAAAGTCCGTGAATCTGATAATAGCTTTAAAGAACGCAGAGATGTTTCTTGCTGATCCACAATAATTTGACCAATAGTGACGTCAGCTGTCTTTCCCTTATACCGAATATTCTGTTCGCATTGGAAACGTATAAGATATTTTAGATCGCCGTTTTTAAAGTGGCACCCCCCCCCCCCCCAGAATCGAATGCTTGTTTACATCAAAAAACTTGCCAAAGATATCTCGGTGAACGTCACTGTGTCTGTGATAGAACAAATGTAAAGTATGCGCATGCGCTTGAAATTAAAACGCCGCAATAGCCAATCATCAAAAGTGAGTGAGTAGTAGTGTGAGTGAATAGTACTTCTTATATCTAGCCGAAATAATCCCACAAAAAAAATGCAGAAAATCTGTAGGCATTTGGCCCATTCTGCAGATATTTCTAAGTATATCTTTAAAACTTCTGCATATATTTTTAAAATAAAGCTAAATCTGCAAAATTTCTTCAGATTTCAGTAAAATTTCTGAAGAAAGTGGAGATTTCTGCAGATAATCCTTAAGATTATTTTGAATGAGGAAGTTGAAACCACAGACCTCTCTTACACGAGAAGTCTGTGTTTGAAACTTACTCAAAGAGATCGGCGGCCTGAGATATTTTAAGTATCCCAGTGCGAACAGGGTATAAGATTTTTTGTAATCCTGTGGTAAAAGATCTCCACTTATGCCAATTAGATCGCTTTTCACTCTTTGCAGTGTCAAAGTTTTATCTTCAGTGACGCCAAACAAACCACAGTTGCTGAAATATAGAAAAAATATAGTTTTAATTATAATAGTTATAATAATGATTAAAACAATTAAAGCACGTTACTTAAATTTTATGCTATTTTACTTGTTTGCAGTTCTATTAAAATACATTATATATATTTTTTTTATTTTCCAGGCGAGCAAGTTTGATGAAATCGAAAGACTTCAATGGGATAAAGCACACCTCACCCAGCAGAAACCACAAGAATCCTGGAAATGCGGCTGCTGATTGTTCTCGCCTTATTATTATTATTAACACTATAATCATTATTATTATTATCGAAAATTATTACGACAAATAACCAAATGAAATCCAGCTACTTCGTACTTATAACAATAGGCTGCCGAGCTTTTACTGTTTACTTCCGAATACATTTTACCACACCAGAAAAATAAAATAATACTTTCCATGTGATACGACATAAGACAGTATTAACAAGAGGGTGGAAACCCTAGCAGACATTCACTACTTTAAAATAAACCTTTATATCACCCGTGTTGCAGATCGGCAACATATCTAAAAGTCAATAGTACTTTTACAGTAAGTTTTAAAACACGATTTTATTTGTTGTTCCTGTTTCTCTACAGATTGATAATTGGAATTTTCAACAGATGATGATATTGAGTTAATTTCTTATACCAAAGTTTTGTTTATCATTTCAGAAACATCAGGTTGATAAACTTAGAAAATTTTGCCAAAAAAAAAAAAAAAAAAAACCCTGTAAAAATCCAAAATTTGGCAAACACACACATTTGTGCAAAACTCCTTGATACATTCAGGCAGTACAAACTACAAAGACAAATTTGGACTAAGAGTCGTGCTTATATATACTCCTTTTCTACGTGTTTATAGCGTTATTATTATTTTTTTTTAAATAAAGAAATAAATTGAGAAAAAAGTACTTTTCTAGCTTTTTACAACATACTACAAATAACTGTCGTCTTCAAAATACGGTATGTCTTTAAAATTTTTGCATTTTATGATTGCAATTGCATTGATGTGATACATAAATATACTAGCGTAGGTAATACAAATGGCGTACTTGCATATTGGCAGCACATGCTTCAACACATTAAAACAGTAATTTGCGTTTAATTTACAATGTAGTTGTCATGTTTAAAGATTGTCTCGCACTTTGATAACTTTTGCCTCAATATACCAATGCAACAAACTTTGTATCTGTGCAATTCTATACTAAAGACGCCATTAGTGGACTTTCCTGCCTTCACACACAAATCTTTATATAACTCGAAATACATCTGATGAGTTATTGGCAAGGCAGTTGTTTATTGACTATTTATCTATCACTATATTATTCTAAAAGCTTTAAAACACTTGAAAATCTGCTAAATAACTTTTCTTCGTTTACATTTCCTGGAGCAACAATCTTTATAACACTCTCAATCTAATTGAAATATTACGGGGTGGTGAATTTCGTATTGACAATTTTTGTACCACTTTAAATATTTCAAATATTAATAGCATACATATGGGATCTAGGTGTTGATATCTTCTGCATTAAGGCACTAATACAATAGTCTTTTTCGCGACTTGCAACCAAATTTAGCTTAGGTGTTTTCACTCGTGGCAGTTGCACATAGAAATCTCATGCAGAAATGTAACAATGTCCACACAATATTTCTAATAATAGTCCAAGAGCCGACAGCACAAAAATCTAAGGTATCGAGCACAAGAAAAATACCTTTATTTTATGGAAAAGTAGTAATAGGGGATCTGATGATCTATGTCTGTCGGAAGTGAAGTGAAGTGGTGCATATTAAAAAATTGCTGCAAATTAATACTACTAATGGTTTATTCATAGGTTTATCATTGTGTTTGCCATAGAATCATTTCATATTTTTGATTTAAAAGCTAAAATAAACCTGCGGGTAAACCACTAGTGGCATTGATTTTTGCCTTACGCACCAATTCACTTCCGGCAGACATGGGTCATTAGATTTCCCTATTGCTGCTCTTTCATAAAATAATGGACTGGGAGCAAGAAAACACAACATAAACTGTAAACCGCTGAAATCGAGTTTTGGGGTGTTTTCCACCAAAATATCACTTGGCAGACCGATTGTGTACTATACGAATCGAGTTTTAACTGATTCTGGAATTTCAGACGTGAACTCAATGAGGTGATTGTCTGTGCTGTCACCTCCGAGTAATTTTTTTTCTTTTCTTTTCTAAAACAGATTTTCTATGAATGTCTGCTCCGGTTTTTTCAACTCTTTTACAGGCACATGTTTTCAGAAGATACTGAAAAAATACAGAATAATAAATTTAGAAATGGCAGCACTCGACACACTACCGTAATGTTCAGATATGAACTGTTATACTTCAGCTGTTTTATACATATATATATAAATATTCTCTGTAAATGTAAAGGTGTAAACCTTTTTTAGAAGCTTTTCTAGATTTTTTCAGCATAATTGCAATGTATGTGTGCAGATAGGTATCTGTAAATTTATAACAGATTGTACTTAAGTGTTCATACTCTCATTTTTTTATTATTATTATTTCATTTGATGAGTGCAAATAAATATAAATTTTGCGAAATGACTTTGACATCATTGGTTGTAAACTGTAAAAATTGATTGCCATCAATAATTGATTTGATTGTCAGTCTATGTGAAAAAATTAAATGTTGGTGGTATTTTATTTTACTTTATTTTTAACACTCTTTCATTTATTTATTTTTAAAACCATGTATATAAAGATGGAATTTCGTAATCGATTTTTCACTCACTTCCTGTTGTGCTAGAATTATAAAAATTGTAACCATAAGTATTTTCCAGTGACAATGTAGCGTTTTAATCGTTTGAAAATAATTAAAAATTCAAATTAATTGTAAATTTATAAATTAGTTATAAATTAATTTTTCGCTATGTAAGGTATTTTTTGTGGACGGGTAAATCGTAAAATATTATTTTAGTTGAATTGCACTCATTTAATTTAAAATGCAAATATTTCATCTTATGTGTTCCCTGATGTACTAGAGTTATAAAAATCGTCTACACAGATGTTTTTCGAATGACAATATAGCATTTTTAATCACTTAAGAGTAATTAAAATTAAAACTAATTGTGAATTAATAAATTAATTTTAAGTTACTTTTGTTAGCTGGGAGCAGATGATAAATTATCATATATTCTTTTAATTGAATAGCACTTAATTTCAGATGCAAATATTTCACCTGATGTGTTCCCTTGATGAGCTATAATTATAAAAATTGTGTACACCAGTGCTCTTCTAATGACAATTTAGCATTTTAATCGTTTAAAGAATAATTAAAATTAATTGTAAATTAATAAATTAATTTTAAACTATTTTGTTATTTTAGCTGGGAGCAAGTGATAAATCGTCAAATAATCTTTTAATCGAATTGCATTCGTTTCATTTAAAATGCAAATATTTCTTCTGATGAGCTAGATGTGCTGATGTGCTCATCTTTGTTCACTGATGTGCTAAAATTATAAAAACTTTGTTCACAAATGTTTTTCCAATGACATTCTAATATTTTAATCCTTTAAAAAATAATTAAAAATTAAAATTAAATGTAAATTAATAAATTAATTAAAATTTAATTTTAAAATAATTTTTGCTGTCAGGGAGCAGGTGATAAGTCTTCAAACATTTTTTTAAACGAATTGCATTCATTTCATTTAAAATGTAACAAATTCACCTGATGTGTTGTTCCCTGATGTTCTAGAATTATAAAAATGGCGTATACAGGTTTTTTTTATCAATGACAAAATAGAATTTTAATAGTTTAAAGAATAACAAAAATTAAAATTAATATATTAATTTAAAGGTATTATTTATTAGCCGGGAGCAATTGATAAATCTTTAAATATTCTTCAAACCGAATCGCATCATAATTGTTAAAATGCATCTAGTTCATCCTTTCAATTAAATTAGATTCTTCTGATGATTCATCAAATATTCCATGGTGTGCTAGAACTATAAAAATTGCGTAAACAACAGATGTTTTTCCAATGACAATATAGCATTTCAAACGTTTAAAAAATAATTAAAATTTCAAATTAATTGTAAATTAATAAATTAACTATAAATTAATTTTAAAATTGTATTTATATTGCCCCAGCACCATTTTTTATAATATATGTAAAAATTGTACAACATTGTATTTTTTATGGTACATTGTTTAAAAAAAAGTCCGAATTTTGCTTTTTGTAATATGTTTTTATTTATGCAAAGCATTTGTTTAAAAAAATATTAATAATTTATATAAAAACCATTAGAATACTGTGAATTTGATCTAACAATTTTTATTATTACTATTTATTATGTATAAATAAAAAAAACTTTTTGAAAAAATTATAAAAGCCAGTGACGAATACATAAAAACAAATCGATAACTTTTTACAGCGGAGTTTTTGAAGAATTCTTTTCAATAATATTGGAATTTATAACAGAATGTTTGGATTATTCACACAAATTTATTTTATCTTAAATATGAATTATTTTTTGTAAAAGTGCTTGTGAAATGTAAACATTCAAAATTTCAAAATATAGTCTTCGGAAATAATGAAAAATAAAAAATGGTATGCTCTAGTAGTGGGAATAATAAATATCTGTTGCAGGAATCTTTAAGTTTTCGACTTATCCAACAAATTATTTACAATGACTATAATAAGCATTCAATGTTTCAAAATACAATCTTCGGAAAAATTGAAAAATAAAATGTGTTATTCTGCAGTAGTGGTAATAGTTAATATCTGTTGCATGAATCTTATCTGCTGCAAGAATCTTTAAGTTTTCGTCTTATCCAACAAATTAATTCAACAGTAGTTTCATTTGAAATGATAATATAATATTAAAGAAACAATGTTTAACGTAAAAACTTAAATCTTAATGAAATTTCTAAGAATTTTCTAAAAAAATTTTTTTTGAAGACATTCTAAAAGAATAAACAACAACAACAACAAAAGTAATTATTTCAAATAGTTTATGGAAACGTAACATCTAAGGATTATAGTTAATCAGATTTCTTTCAGCTGTTTTTCAGAAATGCATTTTGGGCTCATTTTTAAGTTTTAAAAATTAGAGGACTCTCTTGGTCACTTGACACTCAAGAGATTGTGGAATTATTGTGGCCTGCTTCTTCCGTTGGCTAGAGCTTGTAAGCATATTGATGCAGAGTTTGTGAAAACATGTTCACCTTGCCAAGTAGTTCAATTTTTCTGTAAAAAGATCTAAATGAAAACGAAAAAGAAGATGCATAAAATGTGTTTAGTAAACACAGAAAAGTTAAGACCAAATGAACATGGAATATAGATTCTTAAATTATGTTCTAATATTCCGATACAGCATGTATTTCATCTTACGAACTCACATTATATTTTTTACCTACATTGTTATACTTTCTACACGACTAAATCATTTAGAAGTTAAGTCAATTCAAAAATTGTAACGGAATAAAATCCTGCAGTTGTCAAACCCACATTTTTTTTTTTTTTTTTTTTTAAATAAATTTCTTATGATTTTGAAAAAATTGAAAATTCACGGTAAAATATAAAAAAAATTTATGAATAAAATTATTAATTTTTTATATGTTTAGGAATAAAACAACCGAATTTAAATTAGAATCAAAGTACTTATAATATTGCATGATTTCACGATAAGAATGTCTTTAAACTTTTTGAAAATTTTACCTAAATGAAATTTAATAGAAAAATAACGTACTTGTTTACACAGTTATTGTAATTTTTTCCCATAAATCACAAACGCACGTAATTTAAAAAAAGTCTAAATAAATTCTTCCAAAAATTTACAACTCATACTTATTTAGAAAAAAAAAACCATAGAAAAAAAAAAAAAAAAGATATATGGGGGGGGGGGGGTAAGAAAAACTTACAGGAAAGGTGGTTACAATTTTTTTGCAGAACAAATTTGCTGCACAAATGTGATGACATCACGGGAAATTCAGAAAGAGTATTATTACTGATCTATGACATTGTATGTGATGTCAGCTAAAATCGGAATTATGAGGATTTCACTCAGTGTTTGGGACGCAAATAGTGACCGTTTCCAACCCTTCTTTTGATGTCATTACATTTCATGTAAGCAAAGTAAATATGTTGGGAAGATCGACACATTATCTTCATTATTGTTATAATCATAAATGAAAATCCGTGCTTGTTTTGAAGTATGACACCCTGTATTAATGATTGAATAAATTGATTGTGTCTTTTATTCCCTGTATTGTTTATCGTAATGTGTATTACTACCAAATAAAAATTTTAACGATCTTTCCTGTTGCATATCATTTATCTAAAGGGTGTGATTGAGATGCCGGTGTAACGCCTGTTAAATTCAAAGGAATTTTACAATTTTTGAAAAAACTAATAGCTTATTTTCAAATAGAAGTAATCATTATACAAGGTCTAATTACTGTACAGGCACTAGGCTGCGGCCTTGAGCCACAAAGTGAGCAAATTGATTGAAACATAAATAACAATATAATAATACACTTTTCTGCAATAATTGTACAAAAACAAATTTTGGTTAAATGGATACTGTACTGTAATATCTATTGATAAAAATTATACCGGTCTTACTTTCTACCTATTGCGAATTCTTCGTGTTGGAATTATGTGCCAACGTTACGATTTTTATTCCAAATTACGGAAAAACATTACTCTTTTTATCCCAAACGATTGACCAATAAATTTATTATAGGGGACCATATTCTACCTACAGTGACATCTCATGCACAATATCAATAAAAAAAAATCTAATGAGACAATTTAAACGAGTATTTATATAAAAATGTAGGAACGCATCCAAATACCGAAAATATAGCTAATGTTTTAGTTTAAAAGATAACTCTAAAAAGATGCTGCAACTTGGCTCTCAGACAATGATAATGGGACATTACCATTGTAATATAGAAATTTTAACAGTAATATAAAATAAATAGTAAATTCCCTAAAAACAAATTAAATCGAAGTCCAGAACAAGCAAACTCTCTTCTCACTGTTGGATACAGCTACTTGGTGATATGGCGTTTAACATTTTTTCCCCAATATAATGTAAAGCTAGGCGAATTATTCATTTTCATAAAAGATTATATTATTATCATTATTTTAAAGAGAGATTTTGAAGAAAACAGAGGAATAAATATTTTCTAAAAAGCAACGTTTCTCAAAAAGAAATCTAAATACATGTCATCTAAAGTTATGTAACTTCGCTCCATATTTAAAATCGATAGTTTAATTAATTAATTTTCTCATAATACCCACCAATTCAAAATAATCATTTTATGATAAACGCATTTTAAAGAATCGAAAGAGATATTGACTATTTCGCAGACAACTCAAACGAAAACCTGTAGGAGCTCGGTTATGTTTAACAGAACTCTAATGCTCGTATCCACCGCATATTCACAGTATCTGCAAAGAAACTCTTCGGGAGGGTTGAATTCTGATAGGGATTGGCCGATGCGTTTTCACGTAACTTGGCGATAATTATACTTGGCGTAGCGATAGACGCTTCCGTCGAGTTTGATTTCCTTCGGAGCCGAGTACAAAGTAAAAATTTGTGTTTAAAAACTTTTAAAGAGTACAGCTTTCAGTAAGACATGTTCCATCCAATGCAATGCTGCAAGAGCAAAGTTACTTTGTACTCGGTTCGGAAGGAAATCAAACTCCTCGACGGAAGCATCTATCGCTCGCCAAGTATAATTATCGCCAAGTTACGTGAAAACGCGTCGGCCAATCCCTATCAGAATTCAACCCTCTCGAAGAGTTTCTTTGCGGATACTGTGAATATGCGTATCCACCATCTATCACAACCTAGAAAACCTCGATCAAATGAAATTCATGATGACATTTGATTGGACATTATCAATGAAGCGTCCAATTAGGATTCAAGGTGAATACCGTTTAAGTGCTCGACCGAGGTTTCGGTATAACCCGAGATCGAAGTGGTTGGTGAATACAAGCGTGAGCAATACTCCATTGGTAAAGGAAAGAAACATATAATATTTCAGACAAAAAAAATAATAAGGTTTTACACCGGCATCACCGCCCTTTAGTGGAAATAACGAAAAGAAATACTTGGCTAACTTTATGATGGAATATCGTAGCAACATGAATAAAATGAAAAAAAAAATCTCATTTGTAATGACTGTGACAATTTGCATGAAATTTATTACCTATGAAACTTGTTCCATTAATGCACTCACCAACTATGCAACTATGCGCTGAAATTTTTAAATCTGTTAATCGGCTGAGACGCCGTATATATGTCTGTTGCGTTTTTGTTCGGGCATTTTGTTATGCTATGCAAGTCCTTATTATGTACATCGTGATATTAAATTTTTGTTAAATAATTTGTCTCTGTTGTTTTCTAGATTTTTACGACATTTCATTTTCACCAATGTAGTATCATGAAAATGCATAGTTGTTTAATCACTAGCAGGGATAATTTGTGCCGAAGCCCACCGCAGCTCAATGCAACTGAGATTCCAAACAACCGAGACCTAAATTATCCTTCCCTTTCCCTCCCGTCTCCAAATTTCTGCATTCTTTTCTACTAAAATACTTATATGACATGCAGTGTATCGGAAACGGCGTGGAAGATTGAATATCTTTCTGATAAATATTTTTGTTAGTTGTTCCATTTATTATATACATACACGCATAGCTGCAAACAATTAATACTTTTTTTGTCTGTGTTAACACATTTTATGAATCATAACCCTTACTTTATTTAATTGCAGAATTCTACGATTAATTAACATTAAAATTAGGCAAAATTTTCTATTCGGAAGAAATAATAAACTAAAAAGAGAATCAAGAATATGCAGGTAGGTATATTTAAAATTTTTATTTTGCTAACCTAAAAAAAAGATGCTTTAAAGTTTGGAAATATAAATGTGCAGATTGGAGTGATGTCAAGGGAGGAAGAGGGGGAGGGACACGCTACGGTTTTAGTACTGTAGAGTATCAGGGCTTCAGTACTTTCTTTTGTTAGAAATTAAGTCCTAATCATAAGTACCGTAATTTCGGGTGTATAAGCCGCGGATCAAACAATTCTTTTTGGACCCAGAAATTTTATTTTGTGATTGAAGACAAATATTTACGGCGATCTAAATAGTTATATTTGTTTCTTAAAAAATTCTGGGTCGAAAAAGAATTGTTTGATCTGCGGCTTATACACCCGAAACTACGGTAATATATGCAATTTAAAGTTTTGGAAAAACTCAAAATAATATCCGTGCTATACCCAAATTTGATTTTGTTACGGATTCAGTTAAAAATTTCTAAGGAGACGTACACTTAATAACAATATCATTTTACAGGGAAGCTTGGTCTGCCACTTCATTTCATAAGATATCTCTGGAGGGGTGTTCTTTGGTATTATTATCATTTTTTATGCTTCCAAAAAAAGTTTTTTAGTAAATTTTATTTTTACAATAATATAGTATGTTATCTATTTTTATGAAAATATAAAGATATTATTAAAACCATTAAATAATTAGAAAATCATTTCATTCGTTTAGTATATCGATTTCGTCATTCCTATTCTTCTGCCATTTACGCATAACATTCGTTGTTTGGAAAACCAGCTTTCAAAAGAAAATTGTGCTCCTGTTATGTTTGTTTATAAGAAATTCTGTCTATCATTATTTAGAGAGGAAGTGCAAGAAGACAAAACATCATCTAATTTGGTGAGTTCGGGACTTGAAGCATGCCGGATTATATAATCAATGTCGGGAAAAATGTGTGGGAGTTAAATGTAAAAAAAAAAAAAAAAAAAGAAAAAAAAGAAAGAAAGAAAATTATATATATTTTTTAATATCTTGAATTAAAAAAATTTATATGCTTAATAATGTAAAGTAAAACATGTGTTCGTGACTAGAAATGAAAAAACGCTTTGTAGGCCTACATAATACTAGGAATACTCGTAGAAGCAATCGTATAAAATTCTCGAATATCACTTTGTTTTGCACACTTTTGTTTTGTAGTCCTCTTTCTTTTTAATCTAGGAAGTTATTTCTTATGATATGAAATTTCATAACATGCGCATGATTAAGAGGTCACCCGACTTGTTTAAAAAAGACCCTGATGATAATGTTATGTCAATCAATTAATGAGCAAGATATTTTAAAGTAACACCCCAAATATTTTGCTCGAAACTTGGCATTTTCACATGATTTATTTTGGATAGGATAGGCAAGGACGATCTACAACCGGTCTAGTTTTTGCTTTTTCTATTTTGATTTCGAATTTTTAAAAAAAAAAATTACTTTAGCTTTCGGAACCGGTTGAAACCCGTTCTGAAACTGAAACTACCATAACATTTAAAAAATATAACCAAAATCGAAAAAGCAAAAGCTTGTCTGGTTGTAAATCGTCTTTAGTTTTCATATCCAAAAAAATCATGTAAAAATATTAAAATTTGAGCGAGTTATTTGAAATAACGCCCCCATAGACTTAACATCAGGCCCGTAGCTAAAGAGGCGCTATGGGCGGCTCAGCCCCCCCCCCTAAAATATTTTGAGCCCCCCCCCCCCTGGGAAAGAATCCAAGGTCACTAAATGAGTTTCTGTTCCAAAAATCCAAAAGAAATTCAGTTCAAACATCAAATTTAGTATTGAGACCCTTTCACACTTTTGCAGAATTACTAAATTGTATCTAAAATAAATGTTTTAACACTACCTCATCCTATTTGTGGGTATGAAGCTAACATGATGTTTTTACTTTGTACAAGTTATACACTCAAAATTTTCATCATTATATTCTTTTCTTAGCATAAAATGAAGTTATTACAACAGTTTAATAAGAAACATAGTACCTACAATATAAATATGCACTAATTTATCTTCCTGCGTCAAAGAGAGAGAGGAAAAAAATTATGAGCCCCCCTACATTCTCTTGAGCCTCCCCCCCCCCCCCCCCCATTGTTCCCTTCTAGCTACGGCCTTGCTTAACATTATGATCTGGGTCTTTTTGACCGAGTCGAGTGGGATCTTAAACGAATTGCTGTGCTCAGAAAACTTGAAAAATTGTTTCAAGGTGTTATCTGCTTGATTCCAACTGGTGTATAACTCGTCTACATCATCATTATCACAGTCAACTTCTTTTGAGACTGTTGAGTTGATAGTACTCTGCATGATGACTTCATCAATTATAATTCCCCCTGTCGGCTCAATAAAATCTAATTTTGCCCGACTTATTATTATTCAAATTTTGGTTATGTTATGTTTTCGAAAGTTGTGCCGGATTATACAGCAGCCATATATTTGGATATCGGATTGGAGTATGTTTACTGCATTGCTGTTAAATACATTATGAAAAAAAAAGCTATTATGATATACACTGGTGTCCAAAAGTTAAGCATAATTGGTAATTAAGTAATTATTTTTAAGTAATGAAAGAAATATAAATCGAAATGTGGTGAAACTCCAGGTGTGTAAACAAAATAGTACGCGTCATATATTTTCACGTAGAGTTTTCCCCGAAATCAAACAGGGGACCGTCAACAAATTGAACAAGTTGGAAATTGCACGTGAAGCGTAGCAAATTAGGTGCGTTCGTACGATAACGAAGTTTTAAAAATATTACTTTCATATATCAAACTCATAAAAGTGTAAATAGTGAATTACAATTAAAACGCTCATCAAACAATGTTCTCCCTATACCATTATGTAATGGAATACTTTTGTGTGGCCTTGTAAATCAATAACAAATGTTCTTTGCACCACAAATTATGTAAGATGTATATTATAATATGTACTTTATAGTTGCATATAAATTTTATTAAGTTCGCATGAGTGTAACACGATTAAAATTCATTTGAAACATTTTTTCCCATTGAACGTAATGTAATGGAATACTTTTGATTGTCCCTGTAATTGATCTATGCATCCGATTTTCATAAAATTTGAAATAATTCGAAAAAATTATGTAATAATTATGTATTTTAAATTTCAAACGTATAGAATATATTTGAAACTTTTTCCTCATCGACCATAATGTAATTGAATACTTTTGATTGCTCCTGTAATTGATCTATGCACACGATTATCAAAAAATTTGAAATAACTCGACAGAATTATGTAACAATTGCGTATTTTAAATTTCAAACGATTAAAATGCATTTGAAACTTTTTTCCCCATTGACCGCAATGTAATGGAATACTTTTGATTGCCCCTGTAATTGATCTATGCATCCGAGTTTCATAAAATTTGAAATGCCTCGACAAAATTATGTAATAATTATGTATTTTAAATTTCAAACGATTCGGTTGGGTAGTTTTTGCGTTGTTATATGCGGACAGACAGACAGACGGACGGACGGACAGACGGACGGGCTGAACGACCACTATAGGTGCTACGTATTATATAATTACGAACGCACCTAAAAAGAACGAAGATCTTTTGGATAACCCTGTCAAAACTAATATAGCAAAAGTGTTCAAACTGCACATTATGATTAATTGGCTTATTGTAATGTACTGTGTTTATTTTTATAAGGATAGCATGTACACTCGTAGAGAAATTAAGGCTTTTATAAAAACAGTCCTAAATTTTTCCAAGTTTTTTGCTTATAATTTGCAGAGTTCTTATTATAAAATAATGTTCTTTTCTGAAAATATGACAAACATAATTGTACCCAATACCCTGTCATCAGAATTTTAAAATAATAAAAATTGTATGAAAAATGAGTATGTTTAGTAAATAATTTTTCATTGCGCATGCGTCAACGATATCAAAATGTCATTTGCATATTGTGTTAGCTAAATGTATAGAGCAACTTCTGTAAAAGTTTCAAAAACATAGCTTGAAAATTCTGAAAATGGTCGCCTATAGAATCAACTCAAAATCCGTTATTCCTAAAGGAAACAAAAAAAATCAAGGGTTTTACCTATATATAGTTGTACGTGCAATATTGTGTAGGCACTAAACAATGGAATATGGATACAGCCCCTCATCTTTTTGCTTCATTTAGGGAATAAAGGATTTTGATCTCATTCTATCAACGATAATTTTCAGAATTTTTAAGCTATGTTTTTGAGACTTTCACAAAAGTTGCTCTATGCATTTAACTAACATAATATGCAAATGAAATTTTAATAGCGCAGTAAAAAATTATTTAGTAAACCTGCTCATTTGTCATACAATTTTTATTATTTTTTAATTCTGATGACAGGGTATTGTGTACAATGATGTTTGTCATTTTTTCAAAAAAGAACATTATTTTATATTAAGAACTCTGCAAATTATAAGCAAAAAACTTAGGACTGTTTTTATAAAAAACTTAATTTCTCTTCGAGTATACATGCTATCCTTGTAAAAATTAACACAGTACATTACAATAAGCCAATCAATCATAATGTGCAGTTTGAACGCTTTTGCTACATTAGTTTTGACAGGGTTATCCAAAAGATCTTCGTTCTTTTTCAATTTGTTGACGGTCCCCTGTTCGATTTCGGGGAAAACTCTTCGCGAAAATATGTGACGCGTACTATTTTGTTTACACACCTGGAGTTTCAGCACATTCCGATTTATATTTCTTTCATTACTTAAAAATAATTACTTAATTACCAATTATGCTTAACTTTTGGACACCAGTGTACTTTTAAATACAGTAATGCGTAAGCCCCAAACTTCCGAAACGCGATATTTTTTTTTTTTTCGTTTAAGTCAGAAGCAAGGAAAATATAATAGGCTTTACAGTACGAAGGTTCAAACTTGGAAATGTCTTCCTACTCATTTTAAAAGTAAACAATACGCGACAAGTTACAAAAGTAGCAGGGCAAGAATAACAATCTTGCCATGCAGCAAGTCTGCGGATAGTCGAAAACTTACGCTTCTTGCAATCGGTAAATGTAAGAAACAGGGCCGTAGTTAAGAGTGTGCTACGGGCGGCTCAGCCCCCCCCCCCCCAAAAAAAAAAAACATTTTGAGCCTTCCCTGGAAAAGATTTAAAGGTCACTAAATGAATTTATGTTCCGAAAATCCAAATGAAATTCTGTTAAGAAATCTCATTTAGTTTTGTGGACTTTTCACATTTCTGCAGAAATACTAAATTGTAACTGTAAGGCCCGCCACAGACTAGTGAAACATGCGTCAAAAATCGTGCGACATGACGCAGTCAAACCGGTTTTTTCTTTGTTACTAGGGTGAAATTGTCGCATGTCTCACGTTTTTTCGTTCAATGTTTCACTAGTGTGTGGCGGGCATAACAAGATGACTGTCTTCCCTAAATTATAGAATCTATAGGTGGGCGCTATTGTCACTTTCGGCAGAATATCCTGAGATATTTTGCCTTCCTTTCTAAAAACATGAAGTGAAGTAATTTAGTTTTCAGTTAAGAGTAAGATTTGGATTTGTGTGATACATCTCCCATAGAGATGTTCTTTTTGCGCTAAAGTAATATTATGAATGTTTAACTGATTGTTTTGCGCTTCGTCATGTGATTTGTATAGTGTTTTGTGCTGTATTGTCTACAATAAAAATGTGACTGTAACATCTCTGTTCTATATTTTAAGTATCGACAACATCCCACATAACTAAAATAAGTGTTTCAACACTTGCTCATTCTATTTCCACATATGAATCTAACAAGATGTTTAACATTGCACTACTTATACACTCGAATTTTTCATCATCACATCCTTTTCTTAGCATAAAATTAAGTTACTACATCAGGTTATTGGGAAACATAGTAATTACAGTGTGACTGTGCACTAATTTATCTTTCTGTGTGAGAGAAAGGAAATATGAGCCCCCTCCCCTCCCCCCCTATTATTCACTTCTAACTACGGCTCTGGCAGTTTCCACCAAGATCTGACTTGGCAGACTAGTTGCATTTTACAAGGCTAATTGTGCTCTGTCTAATGCTAGAATTTTAGCTTCTAAATCATTGAGATGAATGACTACAGCCACCTCCCGGTCTATAATTGTTGAAGACAAAATCGAGGAAACTGAACAACATTTATCACATATGGACGAGGATATTCAAAAGTTGGGTAAATAAGTGTCGGTGAGTAATTGAGTCGGTAAGTAAATACGTATGGAGAGGGTCGGGTTCGTGTTTGTTCATATTTTCATTTGCATCGTTCTCGCAGTTGTCAGCACAAGATGACTTGTTTATGTGTTTGAAAATTTCTTTTAAATTTCTCAATTCTCTCGTACTACGAACATATTTTTAAAAGTTTGTCACAAAATAAATAAACAGTTAAAATTATGTGGGTTAATTTTCCATAGAGTTGCGAAAAATGGAAAAACGGAGTTTTTGGGAGAAAAATTAAAAAAATTCTCAATGAGAGTTTTTAAGAATTTTTAGACATGGGAATTTTAAATTACTAATTATTTTTTTCTTTTTTTAATGATTTTAATTTTTATCAACGTAAACAAAATACTTTAAGAAATGTAAACGAACCAATAGAATAAATATGGGCAAAAAGCCCAATTTACATGAAAATTAACGAAATATATGCTTAAATTGCAGAAAAATTACATAAAAGATGTTAAAATATTTTATAGACCAGGAAGCGGTAGCATAGACAATTACCTCATCGAGTTCATGGCTGAAATTCCAGAATTATGTAAAACTTGATTCGCATAATAAAATGCAATCTGCTTGCCAACTCAGAACTTGGCGGAAAATACCTAAAAGCTCGATTTTAGCAATTGTTTCGTAAATTTACCATTGTGTTTTTCTGCTCATGTTTTTATATCTTTGGGAGCAGGAAAACACATGATAAACCTACGAGTCAACCACTAAAATTGGGTCCGAAAATGGCTTGCACCAAGATATGACTTGGCAGACCAGTTGCATTTTAATGGTTTAATTGTGTCCTGTCTAATCTGGAATTTTATCTTCCAACTTGATGGGGATGATTGTTTGTGCAGCCACTTCGCAGTCTGTAATAGACCGCAAGGCGAATAATCCCCTCATCCAGTTTACGAATGAAATTCTAGGATTAGTTAAACCTTGATTCGCATATTAATATGCAATCGGTCTGTCAAGTCATATCTTGGTGGAAAACAGTTGAAAACCAGGTTTTAGCGATTGACTCGTAGGTTTATTATTGTATTTTCTGGAGACAATCCCCTCATCGAGTTCACTGTTGAAATTCTAGGATTAGTTAAATCGCGATTGGCATATTATGATGTAATCGGTCTGCCAAATCATATCTTGGAGGAAAATACATGAAAACCTGGTTTTAGCGATTGATTGCTCGGTTTGCCTTTGTGTTTTCTTGCATCGAAAAATATGAAAACACGGAGGAATGGGAGAGGGAAAACAAAATGGTAAACCTTCGAGTCCATCGCTAAAATCGTGTTTTCAATCAAGATATGACTTCGCAGAACGATTGAGTTTTAATATGCAAATCGATAATTAATTAACCCTAGAATTTCATCCGTGAATTCGATGAGATGATTGTCTGTGCTGCCGCCTCCCGGTCTGTAAGTTATTTCATATTTTAATCGTCGATAAGTAAAAAGCGAAAGAAGTGGATCATAGATTCCTTTTTTGTCTGATATGAATATAAAAACACTCCTGCTCTCCGAATCAGTCTATGTCAAAGAAAACTAGTTGGATGTGCCAATCCCAAAACTTTCTTCTATATCATACATACATTTTAATATTAAAAAAAATAGTTACTCATTTTAATGCTTTAATAATTTTAATTCAATACCCTACCAACTTTGATTTTCATCTTAAATTTCTGCTTCAATCAATTAATCGGAGTAAAAACGAATTTCCGTCTCTGCACGAGCCGATGGACAATAGAATGATAAGCAGATTTTTTTTTTTTTTTCAAATTCACGGAGGACCTATTTGCCTTACCAAAAAATAATCATATACAAAATGTTTAGTTCAGTTCTAGAACTAACTTCATACACTTTTATGTGGTGCAATATTGAAAATACCATAAAATTCGGTATTGCAGCGCCCCCTTTCGGCGGATTTTTTTCAGATTCAGGGCGATCCAAATAGCCATAGCCATACACTTACACAAAAAAAGTCGATCAATTCGATGCATAACTTCATGTACTTTTGGTCGGTACAATATTGAAAATGGCACAAAATTCGCGATTGCGGCGCCCCCTTCCGGCGGATTTTTTTCAAATTCAGGGAGAACCTACTAGTCATAGTCATACACATACACAAAAAATTTGGTTCAATTCGATCCATAACTTCATATACTTTTGGTCGGTACAATATTGAAAATGGCACAAAATTCGCGATTGCAGCGCCCCCTTCCGGCGGAATATTTCAAAACTGAAGGAGGACCTGCTTGCCACAGCCAAAAACATTCACAAAAAATTTGGTTCAATTCTATGCATAACTTCATACACTTTTTGATGGTAGAATGGCGACATACAGACACACACACGGACACACACACAGACAGACATTTTGTAAAAACATGTTTTTTGGAATCTGACCCCTAAAACGTGTAAATCCGTCGAAAACCGGAAGTCGAAAAAATTTCGATTACAATACTTTCTTCTATTGAAGATAGAAGAAAGTAAAAATAAGAAAATAAATATAAGTAAAAAATATCAGTGCAAAAATACGGTGCAACTTGCTAGAAAATTAATACAGAGTATGATTGAAAAGCAGATGTGGCATTTACAAAAGTTAAACCATTTTAATTTTTGAAGAAACATTTAAATATTCACCAATGCTCACCTCCAACTGTTAATTAGTTAACAACGGCGAAAAAATAATAAAAACTTAGAGCGCAAAACCATAAGTTTTGTGAATTCATAATGAAAAATCTATATTAAACTTCGTAGAACAGTGGCTAAAATATAATAAATATAAAAATTTTAAAATAAAAGTTTTTTTTTTTTTAATTTCCAATATTTTTCAAATTTTCGTTTTTATTCGCAAAATTTACAGGTTCGTTCCCATCTTTCAAATTCTATGGGTTTTTCGCAACTCTTATTTTACAATATGTACTAAAATCATTCCTGAGAAATTATCTGGCTAATAGTGAAAGTCCCATCAATATCAGTTCAATAGAACCAAACGAACAGCCCCCAGACAAATTTCCAATTCTTAATTTCTTTTATTAGAGATCCCATATTAAAGGGACATTGGACATTGACGAGATGCGTGCCATCTTAGTTACACACTCAATAGATCGCCATTGAATACAATTTCAACATTTTTTTTTTTTTTACTTTGCGATCTAATAAAATCATAGAAAATCGTTTTATACCGCTTCAGAAATACATGCAAATTGTACATTTACATATACTTCCACTTTAATTAAGACTTCTATGAAATTTATTTATTTCTATTTCCAAGAATTCGGGTTTCGAAGTTTTCGGGTTATTTAGAATCTGATTGGAAGTAGAAGAATATTTTGAAAGAGATCAATAAATTTAGATACTTTTAAGAGGTGAAGGAGAAATACAAAAGTATAACATGTAGAATTTATGTTTTTTTTTTTTTTTCTAAACTTTTGATCTTTTTGTTTAAATATAGATAATAAAATTATATATCAAGTAATTTTAATTGAATTATCTTTTCATTATGTATTTGATAAGTAAACTGGATTACTTTATTTTTTTTTACATAAAATAAATAAAAATAATAAGGTTTTTAAATAAATAAATAAAGTGCCGAATTTTCATTTACGTAAATTTTCTTTTTTTCAGCAATACTATTTCTGATTCTTTTAACAACATGTTCCATTTAATTATCATGCTTAAAATAATAATAATAAAATAGCACTTATAGTTAGACTATATTTATTGGATTTATATATTTAGATTTTTTAAAACCATAGTAGTATCTTTAAATTAATTTAGAATACAAAATAGGAATCTCACCAATCTACAATTTAAGTTAAGCGTATATAGTGTATATTTTTGGAGGAAATATATATCTTATGTTCAATGTTTATGATTTTTTAAATCTTCATTGCAAAAATAGCTAACGACAGTCCGGAAGACGGAGGGAGAAATAGTATTGTGACTTATTTTCAGGCTGAGATTCATTTTACAAGTGCATTTATTTTTCCAAAATAATTTAAACCAGAATCAAGTTCAAATCTTTTGAATGTATCGCCCTGTGATACATTTTTTTTTTTAATGTTGTATGAGAGTAATTATCGAAAAATCCTTCCCAGTGACGAATGTTCTCGCGAATGTTGAATTTGTAACTAAAATGGCGGATATCTTCAAGGTCATTATTATAAGTCTTTAGTGCCCTCTATCGCTGTAATTCTCTTACATTACTCTTTTATAAAGATACTCTACTCTTATCTAACCATCTTACGATTTAACAGTATCTCACCATACTTTGCGCCACCTACTGCTGAATGTTAACTTTTTCTCGATTAAAAAATCGATGAAAAAAATTCCTAATCTTAATCGTTTTTTCATCGTTTTTGTTTCTGAATTCGCTAGGATAGCTATGGATATTGAATAATTTCAAATTTATAATGATAGGTGCTGATTTTTCAACATTATTTTGAAAAGTATTGATATTTCATGAGTTTATTTATTGTCTTTATAGTGACTTTTATTGGGAATTTGATGGGTTATTACTTATTGGTAAAAAATTCTACCGCATACATACCTTCTACAATTGGTGTCATATTATATTTTTATTTTTATGTGATTGTCATAAGTTTCATTGTCTTTTGTTACTTTCTATAGGTTTTAAAGGTTTATGTATGCATAAGTTTAATTTAAAACGAATAATATACGCTACTGACTGATGCTTGTTGTCATTGCGTCATCGCTGATATTTGTTTACAAATAAACTTCCAGCGTGACTTATATTCTTCTTTATCTGTTCTTTAATAATATTTTAAATTGTTGGATGTATATTTTAGATTGGAGGAATTTAAATGCTAAAGCTGTGATCATCTTATTTCTTTTAAGTCACAAACGATGATCATACCAGTTGGGCTAATAATGCTTATATTGAGCATATATGACGTTTGACATTTTACAAATTGAATTGTTGTCTTGTAGTAGTTCTATCTCTTTATGATCTTGTTACAATAATCGATGCAGAAAGCTTTCAAGAAAAGATTTCATTTCTTATAATTCCAAATAAATACAATGATAATGTGAATAATTACACATAGACATTTAATCAGATTAACTTGTGTGTTGACAGATAAATAATTTATGTATTGCAAAAAGGCTTATCGAAACGCGAATTTTATTTGTGTTTCAAAACTTTTAAAATATTATTTTAATGAAATTTTTTTATGTAAATCCATAGGCTTTAGCTGTGTTTTATTGTGCATCTAATAACTTCACTTACACAAGTTTAGGGTAGAGTGAGCTACATTAAATGATTATTTAAAATGCAAATAAACCAGATTGATTGCAAGGTTTATTTTTAAGTTTTATTATCATTAACAATAAATATTTGCTGTCTTCTGAACAAATAGCATTACTATATGCAAGCCCCTCCCTCCCCTTTTTTAATATATATATATTTAAAATATATATATATATATATATTAAAAAATGTATAAGAAATGCCCAACTTCATTAGAAAAAATTACAATTTTTGCAGTAGATTTTTGAGTGATTTCTGACCAGAATTAGTGTTCCCTTTAAGCCATTTTTTAAGGGTGCAGTGTCCTGTCTGTGTTTTTAAATTTACAAAATACTGCTGCTATTTTAAAAAATAGTGAAACACATCTTTATTTGTATCCAAATATTAGTTTAATAGACAGAGTTTAATTAGTTTAATAGACTAAATAGACAGTTAGAGGTCTGCAAATTAAACTTTGTTTTCTGATTTTTGAGAGTTTAAGAACTGAGATTTATGGCAGCCATTTTCCCAACGATCAAAAGTTAAAAAATCCTCATTGTTAGCTGCATTATATGATCTGATTTTCTATATTTAGATGCTAAATTTGTAAAAACCAAAGAATATTTTTTGTAATTTATAGTATTATTTTATTTTCTTTTTTAACCCTTTAACCAGCTGGCCTGGATTTTTCTGTCTGTGTTTTTCTATGTGTTTCATTTTCATAAGACTTCATACAAATGGCATGGAGATTTTTTTTATTCAAAAGTTAAAGTACATTTTAAAAATGACAAACAATCACAAATGATAAATTCAATAGTACAAAAATCAACGAGAACAAATGATTAATGTAACTAAAACACATTGATATTTAATAAAAAGTAATGAAAAATTGGAAAATGTTAATGTTCTAACTTTTCTTCAATAGAAAGATTATTTCCCAAGTGTAATCTAATCTAGAATGAAATGAAACATGAAATTGTCTTATCTTTTTATTATAATGCTCGTAATTGTTTTTGAGTTCTAAACAAATGTTTCTTGCAATTTAGTTTCTTTCACTTTTTTGTGTGACAATAGCTGTAATCAAATTATTAAGAGTAGGGTAACATCCCCAGTAATTGGCATGCACCAATGATTGGCACATCCTACAAACATGTCCTAAAATAAGATTTATATCCAGTTATTTAAAAGTGCAAGACCATATATACCAGTTATATGCTCATTTACGTTAAAGATTATAACTTTGATTTATGCTACTAGATGACAATAGTGCCTTGGAAAGAGAAACAATTATGGCTTGTATGAAATTAGCCATTTTTGTTGCAAATGCTTCTTCTTTGGTTTAAGGAAGGCATGCTTTTCAATTCATTATTATATGATTTATAATATATTTTAAATTTTAATTGACAACAGTTTTGTTTAGTTAAAAAGGATTACTTTAATTGTGTAAAAGTATTTTCGAGACAAATATTTGGATTTCTGAATTAATGATAGATGCCAATTAATGGTGCTTCAATTTTGTTAGTTCCAAGTAATTGGCACTTATTTCAATTACAAGGAATTCGCAAGGAATTTGAGATTAAACCGCTTATTTTGGAAGTACTTTTAAAGTTATAGACTAATTTGGTTTATCATTTGTTTTTATTTGAAAATATGAAATATTATTAGTAATTCGAATGCATTAAAGCTTCATATGACAATTACTCGGGACAGCATGACAATTGCTGTGTATTAATATAAGTATATTGTATTGTTTTAAAGTGTTCACATTTCAGACTAATATGGTGATTTCTTACTCTCAAAAACCTGAAATATGGCATTTCATCTAAAGTAAATTCATTTAAAACGATTAAACCCAATGCAAAATGTTAAGTTTTTTTAAAATATAAACTTTTGCCAATTACTGGATCACAATGTGTCATACATTGGTGCTCTAGGTGCCAATTACTGGTGATTTCAGCAACTTTTTATAAATATATTTTTATAAAAATACTTTTTCAAATTTTTTTGCTTTTAGTGAGCAAAATAGATGCACAGATATGCATTCTTTGATTTAAAAATATTTTCAAGTAAATATCTTATTTCTTTGTAATGAAAATTGAAGTAAGTTTAAAGACAAATTCTTAAAGTGCCAATTACTGGGGATGTTATTCTATTTTGAAACTTTTCATAATTGCTTTTTTTTTTTTTTTTTTTTTTTTTTTTTTTTGTGCTGTTGAATTAAAAAGTAATGAAGGTTAAAATATAATACTAAGTAAAATACTTTCAAACACTTCCAAATGTTGTATTAAATATTGATAAATTGTATTCTGATAAGCAGTTTCAAATCCTATAATACATAATTTATTTTTTAACAAAATAGATTTTTATTTCTTTTACCAGTCAAAATATATTTTCGCCAGAATAGTTAAAACCAATTTTAACTGTGGTTAAAACTTCCTGTGGTTGAAGAATAAGTAGCTGAAAATATTTAGTTGCTCTTTTTGTAAATTAAATATCTGTAGTATGTTGATAATGATTGTTTACAATTTAAGTATTTCTTCAACTGTTCATTAAACTTTATTTTTTAAAGCATTAACTGGTTTTACATGTTAAATTTCACCGATTAATAAATCCTGTGCAGCTTCGCTTGAATACACAGCATTGCTTTGATATAATTCTTTATACTTTCTTTGATTTTAATTTTTAGTAATTATTAACTGTAATCATGATACATATTTTTCTGGTCATTTGTATGTTTTTTTACTGATAAGGGGCTAAAACTTAGCAGAAAACATTTGTATTTTTAATTGTATATGTAATGTAATTTTTTACTTGTATGTCTGATGAATTGTAATATTTTTTAACCAATTGATTTGATTAAATGTGTTTCATTACCCCAGTGTTGAATTCAGACACTATTCACTAAGAGGGACTTATGTGACTCCGGGAGTGTGTGTGTGTGTGTGGGGGGGGACACGATAGAATTTCAGGGGAGAAAATTAGATTTTTTTACCATTCAAAATACAAAATATCAAATTTTCCAGGGGTGGGACATCCCCCCTCCCTCGGGCCACCCCTTTAATTCAACACTGTTTTACCCTGTTATTAAATAAAAGCTTAATTTTTAATTGTATTATTTAAAAAAATAATTTAAAAGCATAAAGCACAGTAGATAAATTGTGATTTAAGAAATTACCAAGTAATATTAATATGCTAATATTAAAAAAATATTTTTGCAGCTTTTCGCTACTCATAGTATCAGAATTTGTGTTGCTGTCCTTTACTGCCATGGATAACGCTTTCAACTGTGAAATGGCTAATTGTACTATGGTAATTATAATTTTTATCATTATGTATTCTGTTTAATATCAAACCTTGTTATTGATGATATTTGGTTAAAATAATTTATTCTTTTAATTATATTATTTATAATTTATTTATTGGGTTGGAAAAAAACCTGTTTTTTTTTTTTTTTTTTTTTTTTTTTTTTTTTTTTGAAAAAAACCCAAAAACCCGATTTTTTTTGCTTTAAACCGGGTTTTTTTCAAAACATAATTTCTTATTACATATGCATTTATTGATGAAAATAGACACTGTTGGATTATAAGTAGTTTAATTTCATTTCAAATAATTTAAATTAAATAATTACAGTGAATTTATGTAAAAAATTGAAAAAATTCATATTTTAGTTTAAACAGTATCAGTAATCAGTCTTATGTTCAAAGAGTAAACTGCTCTACAGAGTGAAACACTGATGCTCTGAAAATCTTTATAAACAATCAATTGATTGTTATAATAAATATTTGGATGTAGATTGTGATAAATATAATATCTTTTTCTACAGTTATTCAAATACTTCTTCGGACTTTATTTTTTGAGTGACAATTTGAAGTCAATATTTTTCGCTATTAAATTCAGCAGATAATAAATGGGGGAAAAATAAGATTGGGTGCCAGTTATTTCATTTTAATAATAACAATCTTTGGATACTCTCTTTTTTTACTTTAATTTTTCAAGATAATCTCCCCAATCAAGAAAAATTATTTTACAGCTTGAGCAAAATCTTGAAGATCATCCTATTATGTTATTAACTGCATTAAATAATCTGCATTTTTTAAAAATAAAATATTTTATACTAAATATTGAATACTTTTAGTCTATTTTATCTTTGATCAATTCAGAAGTTCGAAGCTTTTACTTCAGAGTAATAGATATGTTTATACTGTGTATCAAACACATACAGATTTTAATCCTATACATTAAAAAATGACTTAAACCCACTTTATCTAATACTTATTGCTGAAATAAAGTGTTAAAAATAGAAGTTATTTATAGACAATAATCTGAAATATGCAAATTATATAGAAAAAGAGAGAAAATGTCATTAAATTTCTTTAAAAAAAACCAATTGGTTTTTTTGAGAAAAAAACCATTTGGTTTAAACCGTGGTTTAAACCATGGTTAAAACCAATTAATTTAAACCGTGCCAACCCTGATTTATTGTATCTACATACTGCATCTCACCGAATCTAATTTTTCATATTTTCACTGTGAAAATTAGTCAAATTTTCCTTTCTAAAAATTTTAAAATATGAAAGCCCCATAGCAGAAACTGTCCAGCACGGCAGCAGTGCTGCAGATTATTTTAGACCTTGCAGATTAATCTACAAGCTGAAAAACAAATACTGGACCTAAAAAAATCACTAAAAATTTACTTTGTTTTAAGAGCTATTGTGTTTTTTATTGCATCTTTTGATTGTTTTATGATTTGCCATTAAATATTTATGCTAGTAGCTTGGTTCAGCATTGTTGGGTTGCAGATAAGTTTTGATTTGCTGCAGATGGACACTGAAAATTCTGCTACTGGGTAAGCAAAAAATATAAATATTGTACATAAATTTGCAAGTTTCAATTAACCGCTTGACCGTTTGCCCTGTAAAAACACTGTTTCCCTTTACCTGTCGTTGGTGTAGTAGTTAAGAGTCATTCCATCTCAAATCAACACACTTTAAAAAAAAAAATGTACCTCATCATCTCAAATTTTAATGAACAGTGGCACAAAATTAATACTCTAAGAAAAATACAAAATGTTTTTTAAAATATATTTTTTTATTTTGAAAACATGACTATTAGTCCACTGAAATAGGGATTCAACCTTGAAATGAAAGATAGCAAGGTGAAAATTTGCATAAGTATTTATTTTGGCATTCTAAAAGTTAGGTGAAAAGTCTCTCCATGGCTGTGTCTTTAGATATTCATGGGTAATGGTCATGAAAATCAGTTTTTTGCTTATATCTCAAAAACTGTATGTTTTATTGGAAAAAAAAAAAAAAAATCCAGTTGCAAAATTAAAATAGAATAGATTTTCTATAAAATACACATTATCTTTCTCTTTTCTGATAAATGTTTTTAGTGCTTGGCTTGAGCGAGCTGAAGAAAAATAATTTTTGACCTTCTGGCCAAAATGAGAGAAAAATCTTTACCTATCATCGATTTCTTAAACTCATTTAATAGGAAAAAAAAAAAAAAAAAACTGTGGCATTACATTCTATGAAAAATCAGCACCAGCAGTGCCCATCCCTGTTTACTAGACCCTGGGCTCTGAGGTGCTATGCAGCATATATCCTAGCCAAGTGGTCAGCCCAATGAAGCAATCGGTGATTACTTCCTAAGCAAGTGTGGTACTCATTTTATTAACCACAAAAGGGATGAAAGGCTGAGTGCACCGTGCTCAGTCAGGAGTCGAACTCACAACCCCAATAGCAGAAAGTGTCCAGCAGGCAGTGAGCGCTGCATTTTATTTTAAACTTTGCAGATTAATCCACTAGCTAAAAAAGAAAGGCTTAGCTTAAAAAAAAAAAGGCTGAAATACATTTTAAATTTCTAGGTTTATGGGACTTGTTTCATTATCTATACTAATATTATAATGAGGAAAGATTTGTTTGTTTGAATTGAATAGGCTCTGAAACTACTTGACAGATTTGAAAAATTCTTTCACCACTGGAAAGCTACACTATTTCTGTGAACATAGGCTATATTATATATAAAAAAAAGTCTACTTACTAAAATGCCAATAATGTAACACAAGGTGTAAAAAAAATGTTAAAAAATCCTTACATTGCGTGCGCTGCCTATACTATTGATTATAATCTATATACATAAAACAAAGTCTGCTTCTTTACACCATTTATAATTCAAGAACAGATGGATCGATTTTTATGAAATTTTGTGTGAAGGTATCTGTCACCTTAGATTAACATATAGGCTACTTTTTACCCGACTACCTAAAAGGAGGTAATGTTTTTAGTAGTTGAATTTAATGGGATGAAGTGGTAGTGACAATTTGTGGTGTCAGTAGTGGCACGGGACTGAGCGACTTGAAGCAAAGCGAGGGTGGGCTGCTAGTTTTATTATATTTTCTTTATAAAGGCAAATTTTTCTTATTTTATGGGATATTGTTTTAGTAGTCTTAGTTTGTGACTGTCAGGTTGCACATAAATTTTAGTATGCTGCAGACTGACACACAAAATTCTGCTTCTGGGCTCGACCTGTGGTGCCACTTTCAGATGATCTGACCTCTATACCACTAGGTTTCATAGAAAGAAAAAAAATAGTTTCAAAATTAAAGTAGGCACTATTATCTTCAAAAATCACAAAATAACTTTCATTTTCTGACAAAAAGTTTCGATGCTAGTTTGTGCTTTAAAAAAAAGGTAGACATATTTTGACTTTTGAGTCAAAACAAGCAAAAACACACTTTCTAATCTCGATTTTTTGAAAGCTATGCATTTTATCAAAAAAAGAGAAAAACCAACTCTAGATTTTTCCTATATTTTAGTGCTATTAGGAGTTTTAATTATTTATTAAAAGAACAATAGACTTCTTCAAATCTGCAACCCTACATCATTCCAGATGTAAAAAATGAAACTTTTAGTTCAGATACAAGAATAAAATTACAGGCTTTTTAAATTTTTATATCATACTGTAGGTAGACCGATTTACAAATTTGGACAAAATATACTTCAACATTATAAAAATAAAAGATGATCACAATAAAGTGTAGAATGAAATGTAAAATTCCATTAGCTATTAAAACTATATCGGATTTTGGACAATAATTGAGAAACCTTCAGCAACATTTGGGGGTCTTCTGAAAATCAGGCGTTTTAGGCATATATCCCGAATGTCCTGCCCTAAATTAGGCCCTTTTGACTAGAAATTCACAATATTGCAAAATCTGCACACCATCTGGTTTCAAGCTGTGCAAATTTCAGATTCTATTGTATATAATTTTAAAGAAAATTACATTATTTATAAATATTATTCTTTTATAAGACATCCATTTGATAATGCACTTAGTTAAATTATATAAATCAGAAGATATTGAAATAAAATAGTTTAAATAATATATTGTAATTGCATTTTTATTTGATAAGTTTATCATAAACCCATTACAACACTCTTCCGCTATGAAGCTTGCTCATTCCCATTCATAATTTTGATTTTGTTAAATTATTATTTTTCTTATTACATATCCTGTTCTTAGCAAATGATTTTTAAAAAAATAAAATACATTGAAATAGAGTTAATCATTATAATTATTCTACTGTAAAACTTGTTGTTAATTCTTCATATCCACTCTTTTAGTCATTTGAAGATGAAGAGCAGCTGACAGCACACAAGAAAAAACACGAATTATCTTTATCACTGACTCCTAGTTCTTACAAGAATCCATTTATACTTGGTATGATATGTTTTTAAGGTTTATATATTTTTTAAGATCATTGTCATGTTAGTTCGAGCTTATTATTTAATTTGTATGGTGTTATATATAATTGTTTTAATGATGCTTGACATTCTTTACACTATATTAGAAAACTGTTAACTCTTTTTTTTTTTTTTATTCATGCAGTTTTAAATCTGCTCTTAAACAGGGTTCCCAGCATCTTTGAAAGTCGGGGAAATTCAAAGTAATCATTTCAAAATGTGTAGGAAAAGTCAAAGAATTTAGAAATATTTTTTTAAAAGTCATGGAAGATGTCTTAGAGAAAACAATAAATTACACAATTCATCAAAATACTTTCTGGGAAAAATCATAAAATCGTCAGTCAGGAAGAAAAAATCAAAATATTTGAAGAACTATCGCAGAAAAAATCATTAATTTTGATAAAGGATTCCAAAAATAAGTGGCAAATTTCACTGTATGCATGTTTAGTTTGAGAATGTTTTGAGATTCAGCCATGGAAAATTCTGAGACTTGGTCATGGAAAATCAAGGAATTTGTCAATCATGTTTTGCTGGAAACCCTGTTAAATCAGTCATAATTTTCCTTAAAGTAATTTTCTCTTATGAATTTTAAAAATGTAGTTGTATTATTTTACTGTGTAATTTTCACATCTTTTAGATTTAATTTAAGAAAGCAAATTATTCACATAATTTTCAATATGTGGCTTGTTAATTTCATTTTTTTAATTGCCCCTGCACAATGAGCATCTTTGACATAAATTTTAATCTTCTATCACCGGTTTTCTAAATCAGAAAGTTTTGCTTAGTTTAATTGAGGAAAATATTTTTATTGAATAAAGTAAAATTTACAATAAAAAATAACCAGTGAGAGTAATCAAGGATTCTGAGTATATTATGCATCACATATATGATGTTCATGACCAAAGGCTTAAATTCAGATTTGATTTTTTTCTTTCCATAATGGAATATATGTTTTTACACCCAACTTTACATGTTACATTTTACTTTCTGAGGGAGATGGCAAATATTTGGTATAGAATGAAGTTTTTTAAGGCTGAAGAAGAGTAATTTGTTGAATTCTGAGGAAACAAGATTTAATTTTGAAACTAATTGTTGAAATGAATGTTTTTTTTAATTTAATGGCCAATATACATGCAAGGAAAGTTTTAAAAGTATTTTACCAAATGCATAATTTTTTAAGAATTTTATTTATTTTTAACTCTTACAACAGTGGTTAAATGAAAATGTAAAAGAAGTTGTTACATTCCTGAAATTGATGTTGTATAATTAATTGCAAACTTTTGGCAGTCAGTTATGCATATTTTGTTCCATAGGTGATAAGAAAATCTTTGCCTATGTTTAAAGAAAAGTGAACACCTGAATATGCATGAAACAAAGTTTTGTACCAAAGGTATATCTTGAAAAGAAGTCTTTGTAAATCTGTAAATTGATGAATCACTCTTACAGGGCTTGAATTTCAGGGCGGGATGGCGGGATTCGCGCCTGAAATTTTGAAATCCTGCCCAAAAAAATATCATAGGCGGGAGGCTCCAGCCCAAAATAAATCACGAATTTTCCGAAAAATTTTGAATTTTGAAACTACAATTAACTCTCACGATCTTTTTGCGAATTTTGTGATACTTTCGTGCAAGTTTTTTACTGCGAAACATCGTTGGAATTCACAATATTTTTACGCAACCGATCGTCAACTTTCACATTTTTTTTCTGCGATCGATTGACAAGTTTCGTGCGATTTTTCGTCGCGAGAACAGAGTAATTCTGTTTCGAATTCTCCAAAAAATTAACGCACTCCCCCAAAGCAGAATACTTTGTGATGTTCTGCAACGCAAATGTATTTGACCAAAATTGTTCTGCAAGATAAATTCATACATTTTCAATTTACCTTTCGAATCCTACCAAATATAGGTTCACAGATGAAAAATATAGGTTCCCTGAAAAATTTATGAGTAAGTAGTTTGACAAAATTTGCCGTTTTATCGCGATTTTTGGTGAAATTTTTAGTTTTTTTTTGCGATCTTTTGACAAAATCTGATAAAATTTGCTGTTTTTTACCGAATTTTTTGACGAAATTTGTCGTTTTTCGCAATTTTTGATGAAATTTGCGTCGTTTTCAGTTATTTTTTGATGAAATTTGTCGTTTTTTTTGCGAATTTTGCATTGTTTCCCCCGATATTTTGACGAAACCTTGTTTTTTCAGGTTCTTTTTACGAAATTAGTGTTTTTTTCACGAATTTTTTGACGAAATAAGCCGTTTAGTCGTGATTTTTTTTTGAAAAAAAGTTGCCGTTTTAAGGAATTCGACGAAATTTGCGGTTTTATAGCGATTTTTTGGCAAATTTTGCCGTTTTCCGGGATTTTTTTTTGACAAAATTTACTGTTTTTTCGGGATTGTTTATCGAAATCTGCCATTTCTTGATATTTTTTGATAAAATTTGCTGTTTTTTTGCGAATTTCGATGAAATCATCGTTGTTTTCTGCTATTTTTTGACGAAATCTTGTTTTTTTTTGGTAATTTTTCTACGAAAATAGTGATTTTTTGCATTTTTGACGAAATTTGTCTTTTTTTTGCGAATTTTGATGAATTTTGCGTTGTTTCTCGCGATATTTTGATGAAATCTTGTTTTATCGGGTTTTTGACGAAATTAGCGTTTTTTCACGAATTTTTTTGACGAAATTTGCCGTTTAATCGTGATTTTTTTTTTGAAAAAAAGTTGCCGTTTTAAGGGATTTGACAAAATTTGCCGTTTTATCGCGATTTTTTGTCAAATTTTACAGCTTTTTCGGGATTTTTTGACAAAATTTACCGTTTTTTGTGATTGTTTGTCGAAATATACTGTTCTGTCGCGATTTTTTGACGAAATTCGGCTTTTTTTTGTAATATTTTGATGAAATGAAGCATCCCACGGGACGCATAAGAGCTATTTTTTGCATAATTTACGCGCTAAAACATGTCCGGCATCACTGGCGGCTACGGTGACTTGTTAGGTTCCCGGACGGGAACCTGAGTGGAAAAATATACGCTTCCATGAAGGATTTCTGCATTCCCCGGGATTGCTATTTTTCGAGCCCTGATTCATAGTTTTATGGATAACTTTAGATGAAAAATATTTTGACATATTTCCTCTATTCATAAAATGTTGGTTAAAAACATCGGAGAGCTCCGAGATCGTCCGAGATAGTATTGTTCAAAACATCTTACGACACGACACGGCGTTTTTCCCGTTCTCAGAAAATGCACGGTTGTTCCGAAAATTTTCCCCCCCCCCCCCACTTTAGAACAGAATTGTTCTGCAGCTCAGGCATCTGTTCTGCGACGTACGTCGCAAATTTCGTAGTATTCTGCTTTAGGGACGCACTCAATTCCAAAAATTATGAAACATCGTTTATCAGCCCGGAAATTTGGATAGTTATGTCCGAATTTCCGGGCTAATAACCGATATTTCACAGCTTTTGAGCCGAGCTCAATTGCATATTTTCACAATCAATTTCACCAACATCAATCGTTCGTAGAAAATGGAAACGCTGAAAATTTCTTTAGATTATCGTGATAGAAATGCCAATTTTTTTTTTGATTTTTTTTTTTTTGTATCTTCAAGGATCACGAAAAGAAGGCCATTTAAATCAAAATATTGCGGAATAAAAATGCGATTTTCGTCGGAAGGTCGCAAAAAAAATTGCTTTTTTTGCCGAAAGATCGCAAAAAAATGCAATTTTCATTAAAAAAAAAAAAAAAGTGAGACAAGCAGGGCTTTTGAAAAATATCGTGAAAAAAAAAAAAAAAAAAGGATTCCGTAAAAATATCGCAAGAATAACGCAGACTTAGTCAAAATATCGTGTGAAAAATGCAGATTGCGTCAAAAGATTGCAAAAAAATGCAATTTTCTTCAATATATTACGGAATAAAAATGCGATTTTCGTATGAAAAATCGCCATTTTCGTCAAAAGATTGCGAAAAAATGTTATTTTCGTCAAAATATCACTAGATGACGCAGATTTCGTCAAAATGTCGTGAGAAAAACGCAGTTTTCATTAAAACATCGCAAGAGAAACGCAGATTCCGTCAAAATATCACAAGAAATACACAGATTCCTTCAAAATATCACAAGAAAACACAGATTTCTTCATAAGATCGCGAGAAAACCGTGATTTTCGGCAAAAGATCGCGATAAACTGTGATTTTCATCAAAAGATCTTGAGAAAACCGTGATTTTCGTCTAAAGATCATCAGAAAACACGGTTTTTGGCAAAAGATCGCAGAAAAAATACTAATTTCGTGATAGAATTTCAGAAAATTTGCTGCAATATTGTTTTCAACAGCTTTTTTGAAAATTAAACATTAGCTTGCCATGTTTGTCAATTGATGTTTTAAGTGAAAACATGTTAAAATTTAAATTGGATAACTAGCTAAGATTGCTGTGTAAAACATTGTGTCAGAAGTATTAACTTAAAATAGAAACTTTAATTTCAGAACTACTTATATAATATTTGCATAAATGGATCAACTCTGACCTCTTCTCTCCCCCCCCCCCCCCCCCCCAGAAAATAAAATTAAACAGGATTTAAACAAAAGTATCAAATTTTTTTGTGGATAATACAAGCTTCTTAATTGTCTTATTTAAAATTGTCTTATTTGTGTTATTTAAAATAGTTTCTCATTTTCTGGTTTACATGCTTTTTCCTCTCGTTTTTTTAAACTTTTTGAAATCTCATGCCTGTTATTCTGAGATATTGATAAAAATTGCTTCAGTGGTATTTTGTCATGTCTGTATTCGTGTAACTCTTTAAATAGCACATAAAATAACAGTAGGTTTTAAAGATTTTTTCTCCCTCCCAAACAGCTCAACTCCCCTCCATTTATAAATGTTGGGAGGGAGACTCCCTTCCTCTGGAAAATTGAATTTCAAGCCCTGCTCTTAAGAGCCTAACACTGGTTATGCAGAGAAACTCAAATATCAATGTTAATACTGTAGGAGTGTACAGATTGCTCATTTACATTTTAATAGATTTTTTTTTCTATTGGGTAACTAAGATTCAATATTTTTTATTATGCATTTATACCTTTTCAATTTTGGCTGTAGTACTTTTTAATATGAGGATAGTTATGTTTTCAGAACCAGTTCTGACTGGTTCTAAAAGTAAAACTTTCTTCATATAAAGTAGCTGTAATCAAAATCGAAAAAGTACAAAAACATAATAAAAAGTATTAACGCAACTTCCGGGAGATAAGCCGCGGCTTATACGTGTTTAAAAGTTAATTTTTTCACCTTGCAGCTTATATGCTGATGTGGCCTATACAAGAACATTTTTTTTCAACCGGCTGTTGTACGCAAAACATCACATAAAGATGCAAAAAAATAATAGATTTTCTAAAATCAATAAAGAAAAAATGATACATTTAAAAAAAAAAACTAGAAATAAATTTTAATTTAAGAAAGTTAGGAAAAAATTGATGTTGTGTTTTTTAAGAAATTTCAACAAATAAACTTTAGTTATTATTTTAAAGAAGGTAAGAATAATTTGTTTTTAACTGATAAATTTGGACTTTCCTAGTCAATAAATATCGAAAATACTAAGTGATGAAGTATGACTGACCACTTTATAATAACTCCTTTACAATACTAAATTTAATGTAGCGGTAATTATTTCAAGCTTTCGTCAATAAATACTTTTCTTACAGATCGTATGCTGTGTGGCATGTCACCACCCATGTAATCCTCACACAACCGCTCTAAGGAGTTAGATTATTTTCGGACTTTGAATGCTTTGTCCTATTTTCATATCTGAAACTTAAACTATATTCTAATAAATTATGCTTACAATAAGAATATGGAAATGTGGAATCGTCAGTACCTTGCCGTTTTTAGAGCTATTTTGGAAACACAGCATTTGTATTAATTATGAAAAAGTAAATTGGCTTTACTTTAACTTGCTTTTAAAGCAATTAATCGTATTTCATGTATTCATGCCGTTAAATTTATAACATTATACTTCATCTTTTAGACACTAAAACACATTTTTGAGAGGTTCTTTTGGACGATTCATCGCTTGTATAAAAAAACAAGAAAATGCTGTTTGATTTTTTAGTATGGAATTTCTAACATTTCCAAGTTTCTTGCATTTACGAAAGAAATTGCATTTGTGAATGTATCAGAAAATAAGAAGTTTAAATTTCAGAACAGCTTTTAAAAAGAGCGTTTCATTTATATTCGTTTTTTTAGTCTTTCTGGTAATTCGACATTCTGATTTTGGGCGTTTCACTATAATAGCAACGTTTAAAGTTGCTTTCAAATCTAAACTCGCTGTATTTTTATATTCATAGTCATTTTTATCTTTTTTAATGCATAAACATTTTAAGTATATTTATATTCAAATAATATAATATTCTCAAATCAACTACTCAATAAAGCAAAATTTTCTGACACATTCGTTTTTAAATAAAAAGTCATAATCGTCAAATCTATTTTTTGAAGTGATTTGGAATTAAATCGAGTTCCTATTTTTATAAATAATTTATCGAGTTATGAAAGACTTTGATCGCGTGATAATGGTTTTTTCTCCTGTCATGCAATATTGTGATGTCTTTTGTCTTTACCAAAACACTAAAAATGTCTTTCGATTAAATTTAATTTAAGAATCTGTCAGTTTTGTATGTTTCTTATGTCCCAGAAAGTATATATGATCTGTATATCTGAAAAAAAAAAAAAAAAAAAAAATCCTTCACCTTCGCGTTCGTACTAAAGAGAAACTTTTCATAAGTATGGCATGTAACAGAGCATTTTCTCAGCAGTCTAATTTAAATAACCACATTTTCCTTGAAACTAATTAGAAACCTTTCTCGTGCGAGGTCTGTAACAAAAACTTTCTCAGAAATTTCATTACAATACCCACCTCCACATTCATACCAAAGAAAGAATTAAATTGTGTAACAACAGATTTTGTTAGAAATCTCAAACAGGAAAAAAGAGAAGCAGGCGATTTTTCTTCATCTTTTTGTTCTTCACCAAAAAATACTGCAAAATTCATTTTATTTTTTAGATCAATCTATTTTTTATATATTTCATCGGGAAACAGATTATGGGAACAGAAAATGTTTATGTGACTTTTCTACTTTTCATCGGTCTCTGAATATTTTTTTTAGGCTATCTGCCTTTCGTTCGACACTGCATGAAACATAGATAATTTTCAGCCAATTTCAATACTATTTCTACAAAACGTCATTGTGGGAGAAGAGTTAATTTTTTTTAGGCACTTTCAGCTTGAAAAATAATGAAATAATGAGAGCGAGAGAACAAGTTTTAGAAACAGTAATAATAAAATAATTTTCTCTCATCTATCTTTCATCCGATCAAGGTCATGTCGAGGTACAAAAGATAGTTGTGGTTAATAAGCACAGTCTCTTTTGTTGTTTTATCACCCAACGCACTGTTTAAGTTTTATTTATTAATTTATTTTGTACATTCGTTTTCGTTGGATGTCAGAATTATGGCTCCATGGAAAATGTATATTAATATTTTTCAGCTTGTTGCATTTCAGAAAGTTTGTTTAAATATACCTTTAGTGATTTATTTAGATTTTTTTTTTCAAATTTACACTGGGGCATGCCTAAAAAAAAAAAAAAAAAAAAAAGCGGATTAATTCAGCATTAGTAAATAAATTACAATATAAATATACATTGCAAGTTATGTTATTTATTATTTACTAAAAATATTTGTTTAGTTAAATATATTTTAAGAATGCATTTTTGTTTGTTTGGCATTGAATGAATTAGCAAAATTGCTCTATTTAATAGACTTTTTTGTTTGTGTGGCATATAGGCCGCGGCTTATCTGATGAAATTTGAAATTTTTTTATCTTGTTTTTCATTGGTGCGGCTTATCTACCGGAAATTACGGTAACTTCAAATAACCCCTATTTAAAAAAAGTATATATATATATACTTAAACGTTTGTCCCAAGATAAGTCAGGGGTAAGAGCACTGTTATCCTATATCTCCTGATAGCGAAGTAATAAAAGAGCATTAAAATGCAAACAATAAATCTGTAAACAATCATCATATAGGATTAACATTAGTCTGAGTTTTCTTTTTGTGTTGCATGTAAGCTCTTAATTGGAGGTAAGGTTTTCCAAATCATTTTGATTTATAAGTCTTCAAACAATTAACATAAGTCACTCTTTTCAATGAAATGAAAACAAAATATTTCAGTTAAAAATAACAAATGATATACAAGTAGTAATGCCAGTTTGTGACCAATGCTAAAATTGTAATATACCCAGCATGTGGCATAGGTGTAGAGGAGTTATAAAATCACATTTTCTATACATTTGAGTGATTTATAAAGTATAGTTATTCGTTTTGTGTTCCTTTCTCTTTTTTCAGATCAAACACCCACCCCTACTCATTTTATTAATCCAGTTACTTTTGAATTGGAAGAGTTTGAAGGCCAAAATGACAATCCTTTTGAAGTTACTTTTCGACGAGCTAATTCATCTAATGCTTCAAACACTATTGTGATGCCAGAGGTAAATTTTTTTGTCTTTATTGCTAAGTACTTTTGATTTATTTTTATTATCTGTGCCTCACATAAGGTAAAAAATATACCTGATTTTTATTATAATGTAGTATATAGTGGATCCCAAACTTTCTTCTGTGGATCGACCTTGGAGTAGAAATGCACAACTTTTTAAGAGAAGGACCACTTACAAAAAATGTCTAGGTTGTCAAGGGCCACATTAGCAACACAGCAAAAATTAAATTTTGAGGAGGTAGGAGGAGGATATAATCAAATAAAAAAAAGTGGCTAGGGGGGGGGGGGGGAACAGTATCCCTCCAGGTTCCCCTCTCAGTCAACATATTCAATCCGATTGACAAAAATATATCAACAGTTTATGTTTGTATATATATAACGGTTGAAGGTCAGGTCAACACTTCACTCAGCACTGATCACCTGGCCTTCAATCGCCGTCAGCACCACCTATTGTTTGAAATTCGAACTAAAATAAAAAATTACGGTAAAAAAACTCCTGACATTATACATAACCCTCCTGCAAAAAATTTTTAAATAGCTGTCATCATTTGCAAGTTATTGAATTTTAAAATCAGTCAGTCATTTTTGGGACACCCAGTACAAACATATAAAGATGTTATTTAATATAACTCTGAGATCCCTGAGATACTTTTGTTTAAGTTTATATGGATAATTTCTTTTTGTGTAATTTTACCAAGGCTGTGGTTTTTCTATTATATTTAATATCAGCGACATGTTCCTGGCATTTCAGTTAAATGCACCATAGACCATGTAATTTTAGAATATCATTTTAATTTGTTTTGACAATAATTTGGTGAAGAATTGAAACATGTCAACAGTTAAATAAAACTATTTTACTGTTTTTAAAATTTTAATCTTACACATTTTTAGCGATTAAAAAGAATGTATTATTACTCAAGGTGTTAATTTGTTATGTAAATTCATTGCTTAAATTTTATAAAGTATATACCTAGATTGAATGGAGATATTTTAAATGTTCTGCTGATTGAGCTGCAAACAGTAACTAAGACAATGCTAAAAAAAAAATTTCGAGATTTTGTGAATCTCAATTATGAGAAATTCTTATTGATATGCCTGTCATAGTAGCACAATTAATGTAGATTATTAACATAGATATTTGAGTCTAAAATATATTAACTATTTAATATAATTTATCTAAAATACATTAAATTCTTAAATGCAAGAAATAGAATATAGTTTTAGTTTAGTAACTGCCTAATTTTTAAGTTTGCAGGTAGTAACATATAGTAATGTTTTTTGGAGTTTATTTTATCATTTTTATGGATCATTAGTAAATATTTATGTTGAACTTAACTTCACTTTTATTATCTATATATTAAAAAGACCTGGCTATTTTTTTAGTCACCAGCCCTGAGCTTTCTACTGGCCCGATTGTGATAATTATTTTTTAAACTGAAAGCTGTTTATGTGTAGATGTGCCCATTCTAGCTAATTTTTTATTTATTTCCATTTTTATATTTTATTTTTAAATTTAGAAACTTTTTCGAGACATTTCTTCAAAACAGTGGCAACAGGCTTTTCTCCCTATAATAAAAATTTATTTTGCCTTATTACTTTCCACCAATGAGAAGCTTGATCTCATCTATGAATGTGTAATCACATTTCAAAAAGAAAAAAAGTTTTCATAAAATTTAATCCTAATAAAATGATTGCACATAATATTCACTAATTGTGGTACAACACACAGATTATTTACTGAATAATATTATTAAGTATTATGTAAATAAAATAACAGAAAATAAACTTTAATAAAATATAATATTTAAAGCAAAACTTTGTCAATGGAGAAAATGTCGTCATTCAGAAACCAGATAAATTTGTTCTGTGAATATAATATACATTGTTATAGCGCTGTCAGTGATGATGTCATATTCACAGACTTTTATTCCTGCATCTAAATGAACTGAACAAATGAAAATATTTCTATAAATTGTGCTATTTCTATTTAAATATAATAAATATTTTATGAAACTAAAGAATTTTTAAATAACTGCATAAATCACGCTTTTATTTTGGAAAAGTTGAGTGTTTCTGAAAGTGTAAATGATGTCATATTAAAAAAAATAAATAAATAATAAAAATAAAACCTGTGTATGTCGATATTACGGTATTTCTATTTTACATAATATCAAAAAATAATTAAAATCATTTCATTATATTAAGTTATTATTTAAAATAAAAGTAAATGTTTTCTGCATATCAGAAATTTTATTCAAACACAAAAATTTTATTTTTTTTAAATGACAAAGATATCATTTTTCTTTTCGTTGCCATAGCAATAGAATTAATTTTGACAAGTTCATGGAGGTTACAAACCAATAAATAAATTAAATTTATTGCAAGTGCTGTAAATGTGTAATGGGTTGGTTATGCAGTTATAGTAACTCCTTGTTTCTATTATAATTAAAATGTTATATTGATATTATAATTATTGTACAGTTACCAAGCGATATTTAAACAGAGAAAAGATAAATTATGCAGATATTTTTTAATTCGTCTTCTGAGATATTATATTAACTTCCTAAATAATTTGGCATTTAAATAATGTTTAAGGTTTAGAAACCACATTAAAAAAAGTTTGTAGTTGAAGTTAAGTCCAACATAATAATTTATGAGTTGTTTTCCATAATTTTTTTTTTTTTTTTTTTTTCTGAAGTTTGTGCATCTTTGTCATGAAAAGTTATGTTGTCCCTATTTTAAGAGGTGGCAATTTGTTTATTTCGCTCAGTATCTTATTGTGTATATAAGACTGATATATATCATATCTAATATATATTCTTTTCCGTCGAATTTCGACGGGTGCAGCTATTAGTTTTTATTTCAATAATATTACTTTAAGAAAGTAGTGAAATAATAGTCTTAAAAAATGATTTCTGTGAACTTTAATCTAAAGTTGTTTGTTAAAATTATTTATTCCATTGTTTTTTATTTTTAGTCATCCTCATTTATTGCAAGTTTGCCAGATTCTGAAGTTTTGAACACACCTTCAATTGTTCTACCTAGTGAACCTGCTACCCCTATTTCTTTAAAGCCTTGTATATTGAAAAACATTAAAAAAAAGTCAGACAATCAGTCTCTTCCAAATGAACCAGTTCCAATTCCGAATGAACCTTTCAGTATTCCAAATGAACCAGTTAACAAATCAACGTCGCCACAGCAAAGTATAGAAGTTGCCGAATTGCCATCAGAAAGTGCCAGCTATCCTGGTGTTGAACCTATAACTTTAGATGAACTTTCTGAGAAAGTAAAAAATAAAAATCCTCCAGCACAAAAAAATGTGTTACAGACTTCAGTTATTACTTCTGTGTAAGTTGGATCAATTTTATATTATTATTTATGCTTGTTTTGTGCATTGCATTTATGTGTTGTCAGTTATTTCTAATGCACTAAAGATTAATAGAAAACCAGTAATACTTTCTCATCATTCACCAGAGTTCAAGGTTTGTATGCTTCTGCAAAATTTCTGCTCTTTAAGATTTTTTTTTTTTTTCTGGATCCTTCAAAAACTTGACATTTGTTTCTTGTTTTTTTACAAAACTTTTGAATTTCTATTTGCAAAAAGTAATTTTGCAATGTCTGCAAAGATTTAGAGAAGAGAATTTTCTGTGTTTCAACAGATTTTAGTTTCACCACAACCTTTTGCTCTATTCATCCCTCACTCCCATGAAATTTCCACTTACTCTCTATAAAAGCCCTTCCTATCTATTAAAAACTTTTAAATCATCAAAACTTTTTCAATCTCTGCCTTATTTGTTACTTTCTAATACTTATAAATAATCATTTAAGTAGGCTGTTCAATAAGTAATAAGACTAATTTTACTGCCGCAAAACCACTCATCAAAATGTTAATTCCTGTGACATAAAAAAAGTTTGTTGTCTGTATTAACAAATGCTACAAATAAATGGCGCATACATTCTCATGTTCTTGAGTATCACTGAAGCATATTTGTAAGCATCTACGAGAGTGGCCAGTTGTGGAAATGGAAGCATTGATTTAACAATGTTATGTGATTAAATTTTGTGTTCGTCTGTAAAAATAAGTTGCAAACACCTTTGACATGATACATGAAGCTTTCAACAATGAAACAATGTCGAGGGCAAATATTTTAGTTGGCATAAAGCTTTTGAGGAAAGAAGGCAAAATGTGAAAGATATTGAAACGTGAGGGACAACCTTTCAATGTCTATCACAGAGACAATGATTAACACAGCTGTTGCTATTATTAAGGAGGATTGCAGTATTGCAATACGTCAGCTGCATGCACTCTTGAATATTTCTGTAGGAAGTGTTCACTCAATCGTGGCAAAATATTTGAAACTGAAATGTGTTTGAGCACAGCAGATTCCTAAATTGTTGACACATTGCTCGTTGCGTGCGGGATGTTTTGAAGCAGAATAATGTAGTGATTTTACCACACTCTCCATACAGTCCTGATCTCGCTCCATGTGATTTCTGACTGTTTCCTCAACTTAAGAAACCATTATGTGAGGCAAACATTTTGCAAGCAACAAAGCATGTGTTAAGACAGCGGAGGCGGTTTTGAAAAAGATCCCAAAAAAAACAGACTTTTAAATGTATTTAAGAAGTGGACAGAATGTTGGGATAAATGCATTATGCAGACATGCTAATTTTCTGCGGAAACATGGAATTCCACTTTTTCGACGATGAATTTTATTATCCCTGGGAACGATGCAAATATGTATTAAAATTTGTTGGCAATTTTATGGGGGACGGGGGATGCGTAACAGATGAATTACAGCAGAAATGCGATTACAAACCGCACCAAATAGAGCAAATTTCTCCAAAAGATTGCAAAAAAAAAAAAAAAAAACTATAAATTTGTCAAACGATTGTGGGGAAAAAATTATTTTCTTCAAAAGATTGCAGGAGATAACACGATTTCCGTCAAAGCATTTCAGGAAAAGATGCAATTTTTGTTAAAGTATCACGAAAAAGATGCGATTTTTGTGAACAGGTTGCAAAATAATACTCTAATTTTGTCACAGGGGGTGAAAAATACTCTAATTTTGTTGAAAGATCGTGGAAAATACTCTAATTTTGTACAGAGATCGTGTGAAAATTTGCGAATAAGGTCGAAAGATTGGGAAAAATATGTGAATTTTGTCAAAAGATTGGGGGAAATATGCAAATTTTAACGAAAGATCGAGAAAAATATGCGAATTTTGATGAATGATCGAGAAAAATATGCAAATTTTGTTAAAAGATTACAGAAAATATTCAACATTTGTTAAAAGATAATGGAAAATATGAGAATTTTGACTAATATTGAGGAAAATAAGAATATTTTGTTGAAAGATCGCAGAAAATAGGTTGATTTTATAGAAAGATTGTGGAAAATATGCAAATTTTGTCGAACGATTGGATAAAAATTGCAAATTATGTCAAAAAATCTGGAAAAATGCGAGAATTTTGTCAAAAAATTGTGGAAAATACTCAAATTTTCTCGAAAAATTGCAGAAAATATGTGAATTTTGATTTTTAAAAAAAGCAGAAAATATGTGAATTTTCTCAAAATATTGTGTAAAATACACAAATTTTGACAAAATAGGGTGAGAAAAACTGCAGATTTTGCTAAAAAATCATGGATAAGTACAAATTTGATCGAAAAGACTGTGGGAAAAGTGCAATTTTTGTCAAATAGTCGTGGAAAAACGCTAATTTCATTAAAGGATTGCAGAAAAATGTAAATTTCATCAAAACGGTGTGAAAAAATGTGGATTTCATCAAAAATCTTTGAGGCCATGAAAGTTCAACTATTTTAATGAGCCTGTAGCATGTCTGATTATGTGTCGCAGTAGTTATTTTGAATAATACCATGTAAATTATGATGATTAAAGGTATTCTGTATTTTTTATAATTTTGTCTTTTTACTTATTGAACAGCCCACGTAAATTAATCTTTGTTTCCCAAATGTCTTCTTCCCCCTTTGCTCCTACTCTTACTTTACAAGATTTAAATTTGTTAAAACTTTTAAACTAAAAAATCCTCTGTTATTTGTTTGTTTATAAGTAGTAAAGATAATGTACATTATTCCTGTGTTTGCATTATTTAAATTTGAGTATGCAGTTGTTGCAGCACTAGTTTAATGCATCTGAGATCTGTAGGAAAAACAAAATTTATTTTACACTAGGTGCCAAATGCGATTTGCTGTCTCACTGGTATGCAATATTGTCTTTTTTTTTTTTTTCCTGTAGTATGAACAATGTAAAAAAAAAAAAAAAAAAAAATCGTGTATTGTATGCTTTCCCCCCAGAAAAACTTTGGTGAAGCTATTTATTTTTAGATGATCTTATAATACTTCTGTTTTTTTTTAACTGCTTTCAAGGAGAAGGTTATGATTTCGACCTGTATGTATTTCTTGTTCACTCATAACTTCCCTAAATATGAACAGATTTTGATAATTCTTTTTTTGTTTGAAAGTATAAGATACTCATATGGTCCCATTTTAATTTCATTGAATTCTGATGATTGGAACTTTTTAAAAATAAAAATAAAAATATGTGGATTTCAATTTATCACAAATTATCTTTCATTGTTGCAACCGTTTTAAAGTATGTCATAAGTATGTTAAAACTATGCATTCATATGCGTTAGCACCAAGTTGTCACCAAGCTTGATTCTTTTTTTGAAGTCTGTTAGTATTTTTTTTTTTAAAAGCATATTTTATTTAACACAATCGTATCTAAAAGTATAGGGTTGAGTAAGGTTTATTGCAGTTTTTGTTTTAAAAATATCAGTACATTTAAGATTGTGCTGTTAAGAATGTTTTTAGTCATTTACAGGGGTGGGGAAATACATCATTTTGCTCGCTAGTGGCGAGTGAATTTTCTAGCAAGGTGAGTGCATTTTTAGTTTTTGAAAAACTGTAGGCAATAAAAACATTATCAGAGACACTTTTTCAATCTAGATATTTTAACTTCCCAAATTACTACAGTTTAAATAGGGTACTAAGTTCTATCATATATTAAGCTTACCTCTGTTGCATATTTTTCTTAATTTTATAGGAAAATGTATTGTAGTAATAGCAATTTCGTATGCGATTTTGTCATAACTATTTTCATCTGCGTGCGTATGGCATCTTGCAGGCTGGTGAAATAAATCCTTGGCTGGTAAGATTTTTGAAAAATTCCCCACCCCTGGTTATTTATAATAAACGACTGATAAATATTTATAATGTTTTTCATTGTGTACTTTACAGATTTGTTAATTTGCATATTAATTCCAAATGCCTTACAAAATTTAGAATTTTCTTTTGCTCCTGAAGTTCCATAAAATAGGTTGTAATATATATGTGTACATATGTAAGAAATTTCTGTGTACATATATAAAAAAGAATCAAATTTTTATATAAATAACATTGATTTTTCTTATTTTCTTCTATCCTTACAAGAAGAAAGTATTGGATTCTTGAAAAAATTTGGTTTCTGGTTTTCAATAAATTTATACATTTTAGAAAAGTTCTGTACATGATTTGATATTTTTTAGAATGTGTCTGTCTGAGTCTGTCCATCATTCTGTCACTCTGCATGTGAAAAAATTTTTTTGGGTGCTTTATCGTTAGAACTAATGCATGGAATTTCACAAAATGTTAGATTCTATTGAACTTTGATATAAACTGGTGCTGGTTAGTTTTTGGTGTATATCGCTGAGCAGGTAACAGTGCTGTACTGCATTATTCACAATTACCTCAATAGCTCTATCTCAAGAATTAATGCACAAATTTTCATTGAACTTTAGATTTAGTTAGTTCTTGATATAATATGGTGCTGACTACGTTTTGGTGCAAATCGATCAACAGGTGTGCTGCATGTTGCGTTATTTGTGATTATCACAATACAGCGTTCGAAATCCTTGGTGGTCCGCCGGTCCGAGACCACCAATAATTCAATCGGACCACTAATTTGAAAAACTTAGTGGTCCGCAGGACCAGTGCCTTTTTTCAGGCCCTTAGAAAACCAAAACCGATCGCACATGATCTTTTTTATTATCAGCGATGCCGCAAATGCGCCATAGCCCGTAAATTACGCAAAAAATCGGCCATGGGACGCAAAAAAATCGCTCTTACGGGTCCCACGGGCCGCGTAATTTCGTTAAAAGATCGCGTAAAAACGGCAAATTTCGTTAAAAAATCATGAAATAACGACTAATTTTCGGCAAATTTTGTCAAACAATTCTCGAAAAAATGGCCAATTTCATTCCAAAACCCGAAACAGAAGGCAGATTTTTTCTAAAGATAAAAAACGGCAAATTTCGCCCAAAAAAATCGCGAAAAACGGCAGATTTTTTCAAAAAATTGCGGAAAAATGGCAGATTTCTTCAAAAAATTACGAAAAAAAGGCAGATTTTTCAAAAATATTGCAAAACAATGGCAGATCTCTTCAAAAAAGTGCAAAAAACGACAAATTTTGTCCGAAAATCGAGAAAAAACGGCAAAATTTGTCAAAAAAATCGTGAAAAACGAAAAAATTCTTCAAAAGATAGCGAAAAAAGACAAATTTTGTTTAAAAAGTGCTAAATAACGACTAATTTCCGGTAAATATTGTCAAAAAATTCGCAAAAAAATGGCTAATTTCATCCTAAAACCCGAAAAAACGGCAGATTTCTTCGAAAGATCGCGAAAAACGGTATATTTCGTCAATAAATCCCGAAAAACAAAAGATTTCGTCAAAATAATGCGAAAAAACAGAAATTTCGACAAAAAAAAAAAAAAAGCACACAAAATATATATGAATGCCGGGAGAGATTTTTTCTGTTTTAAAACCTAATTTTCCGACTTCAAAATTGTTGTTGCTGCTCCAAAAACTGATTTTCCTGCTTCCCAATCGGTTTTTTATTGCTCCAAATCTTTCTGAGTGAATGTGACTCCTGAAAGCACCATTTCATTGCAAAGTACCCAGCATTTACTCAACAAAAATATCCCTTTTTTCAGCAAAAAAGTATTTTTCAATAAACCTGTTGTGCCCCATTTTAAAAGAAATGCAAACAATAGTGATACTTGTTATCTTCAACACTTAAATAAGCATTATTTTATAATTAAATTTGTATCTTGCACATTTATTCTTTAAAAAGTACAGAAAATTTCTCTTAAATTAATATTGGTTTTAATTATTTATTATTATTAAAACAATTATTGCATTTTCTTTTTCTTATGCAAATGAACAAGTTCAATTTTTGCATCGAAAAATATGACTTATTATTAGTGGGGACCCGCATTTGTAGAAAAGGGACCCAGTATTTTAGAAGTCCTGGGTCCCGGGGACGCAGGATTTTTCAAGTCCAACTGCATCAATGACACTAGCTACAATTCCACCACTCTGGCTAGAATCTGGAGAAAAATCGAAAAAAAAATTACATTAAACCCTACAGTCAGTTGAAATAAGTAATGGCAAATAAAATATCTAATAAATAATTTGATAATTTTTCTTTACGTACTGTTTATTTATTTTTTAGCAAATTATATTTTACATTTTATTATTCTGAAAATTTTGGATAAATGCAAAGTAAGATTGATTTATTTTCCAGAGAGTATGTGTGTGTGTGTGTGGGGGGGGGGGGGGAGAGACCACTCTAAGTGTTAAAATTATTTAATAGAGTTTTATGTAACGGACCAGTGCTGATGTCTGCAGACCGCGCCTAACAAATAATGCTGCCAATGCTTCATTTTTTGCAATAGCTGTATCTCAATAACTAATGCATGGATTTTCTATCAAACTTTAGATTTAGTTAGTACCTGATAAAAAATTTATCCTGATTACATTTTGGTGTACATCACCTAACGTAGTGCTGTTATGCAGATTTTAATTTTGCAATAGCTCAATTTCGGAAACTAATGTGCAGATTTTCATCGAATTTCACATTCAGTTAGTTGTTGCTGACTAGATTTTGGTGTTAACCAAATAGTCTGTAGCATTGTTAAACAGCATTTTTCAGGAAGTATTAACATGCTTAAGATAGAAAAAAGGTTTTGGGATTGCCTCATCTGACTAGTTTCTTAATGCACTTCTATCTCTAATATGCTTGCACAGTACTTGATTTCGATTAAATTAATATACTGGATTTTTTAAACAACCCTTTATCTTATATATTTGATATTGGTTTAAGTACTTTTTTTCCTCCTGAAATTTCCCCTAAAACAAAACTTTGAATCCTACTGCTTTTCAGCAGCTTGTTCATTGTTATTTTCAAGCCAAGAACATTGTCATTTTCTGTTCTTTATTTTATTTTACCAGTGCCATTACATATTTATAATTGGTGTTATTATCCATGCTTATTTTTCACATAAAACTTAAAAAATAATTAATATTTTATATTATTTAGAGTCTTGTTCTGTAACCAGAGCTTCACAGTAAGCATTCATTACTTTACTAAATACAAACAAATCTGAAAATTGGCTGCAGAAAATCAATTTCATTAAATTTTGGCGAGTAATTATTTTGTTTCTGATTATCTCAGAAGTTGGAATAAATGTCACTAAAATATATTTGAGAATACTTTTAAGTAACTTAAAAGAAGGCAAAAATAAGCTAAAACTCCAGCGTCAAATTAACTCATAAAATTAAATCCAGTATACACTTTTGTAATGTACAGATATGCATAAATAACATATCCCTAACATAAATATCTGACCAGGAAACTACCCTATTAGTGTAGTAATGAAAAAAGTTTAAATAAGTAACAATCAAAAAGGCAAATTGAAACATGTTTTTATGTGCATAAATTATTTGCCCTCGTTGAGAAGGTTTAAAATTTGCCAAATAAAACATCTAACATTAAGGAGAAGAGGATCCCTCTCAGTCAGCGAGTAAAATAATTCATAATATAAAGCAGTAGTAGCTTCCTTCTTATAAATTATAAGTTCTTTGGATAAATTATGCACCATTTAGCATTATTTTGGGATGTAAGCTTAAATTAAGGATTTTGAAATATCCAAAAAATTCGTAACAATTCCAGTGTCAGTCGATAATTTCTCATTTTACTAACAGATTTTGCATGTGCTGGAAAGGATTAATGCATCAGTGCCACATTAAATATAGTGTACTGTGCAGGGTTGCAAAAAAGCTTGCTAAAATTTAAAAAAGCTAGGCTGGTGGCTTTTATTGAATTTAACCAAGGGTTTTTTTTTTTTTTTTTTTTTTTTTTTTTTTTTTTTTTTTTTTTTTCCAAAATTGGCCTTTTTTTTGGCCATAATTTTCTTTTATACAGTGAAGCATTTTATCTATAAGCTACACATTTTAAGTGTCTTTTAGCTAGTTTTTATGATGTTTAATTTACTTTGTTTAATAAATTTATTTATTAAAATGAAAAATTGGGATTTTAATTATAATTCATTGTGAGAAATTGGGTTATAACCCAAATTTTCCATAATGAAGACATTAATACTAGAATAACACATTGATGGAGTTGTTAGTGGTTTATAGTCAGAATTGCAAATATGTTAGCTAAATTATAAAGTGGCCATACCAAGTGCTTTTTCTGATTTACATTGACCTTTAATCCCACTCTTGTTTTTCCATTTTTATTGCTTTATAAAATTAAAGAGGACTATGGTTATTACTTAACTACTTTTAAGAGTTATTAAAATGTCACATTTTATTCCCTATAAATATTTAAAAATATACATATAAAAAAAAAATTCTCACTATTGAGAATAGTATTATGAATTATGCATAGTTCATAATATATTTTATTTCACAATTTATTTCAGTATTCTCAATTAGCATATCCATGAATATATTCATTGATAGAGTAAATGTGAGTGTGAATATATTTATGCCAGAGGGCATATATGCACTTTTAAATAACAAAGAGCTATTCAAAATTTTAATTCAAAATTTTTTTATTAGAATATTTTTTATTGTTTAATTTTATATAATTATGTATTATAAACTCTCCTCAAATATTGAATCCTTACTAATTTCTCTTTCAACATTGTTCACTCTGTGACTTAATCTTTACATATTGACCTGTAAAGCTGTTATCAGATTCAAGAACATTACAAGCAACAAACTTTTCAGCCGATTTTAACAGCAGATTAGAAATACTTTCTAACTATTCCAGAATACTTTAACAAAACTCAACCATTTTATAAGGTTAAGAATATACCTAAGTAAATATTTTAGAAAACATATGACACACACTGTTTATAGCGAAAAAGGTACTAAAATTTTGTGCAGCTCTCTCTATATATTTTTTGGATGCAGTATAGTAGTGACAAAAATATGCAGATATATTATAATACACATGTTATAGATGTAGATATTTATAGATATATGTATATTCCAATATATAAATGTATTTCAGTTACAGTACTGGTTTTGAAATCTTTTTTGTGTTCTTGTAAATGAATAATAAATTCTATGCCTATCATATTCTATGGCAAACATCTTTTCGTAAACCTCAGTAATGTATATTAATTTCCTTATGTCTGAAATAATGTAAAATAATTAATGTACCTGAAAGAGTTTTTACCAGTGAACCATTATGTAACTGAATTCTTTTGTGACCCTGTATATAAATAAATGCCTTGAAGAATAAGAGATGTTTTAGTGCACCTTTTAGAATTTTTTAAAAATTTGATTATGTGTTTAGTTATGCAGCATCATTAAAATACACCACAACTATTTTTTCTCATAGTCCATGTTATAATGAAATTCTTTAGATTGTCCCTGTAAACAAACCTATACATGTTACACTTGCGCACGATATTCAATATAAAATATCTTGTCAGCAGCACTTTGGGGATTATATTAAATTCAATATGTTTGAAACAGCTTAACATTATTAAAATATGCTGCAAATGATTTTTTCCCATTGATCATAATGTAATGTCATTCTTTTAGACAACCCTGTAAACAAAATATAATTGCTAAATGTATTAAATGTTAAATATAATTTCTAAAATTCATTTTTAACATTACTGTAATATTGTATGCTACTTTTTAGAAAAGCATAAATACTTGTTTTTATTTAAAATTATTGAAGTCCTTAATCTCCAAAATTATAATAATCAAAGAAATTGTAAAAAAAAACTGATGTAAAGCATTTTTAATTACTACTATATTTAGAAATTAACATAAAAATGAATTTAAGCAGTCAAACAAAATTAAAACTTGATAACAAATCAAACACAAAATTTTATTCAATGTTGACACTTATAATTGAATGTAATATTTAAAGAAAAAAAAATCTGTATTTGATTCCTGTAACATAAAAAATCAAAAGGTGCACTTTTTTTTCGGGGATGGGATGGGGGCGGGATGGTAATTATTAAATAAGCATAAAAAAATGTGACAAATTAGATGTTTGAGAATAATTTTGTAGTCGTCAAAAGCAATAATTTAATTGCATTTGGCTGCTAATGAATGTTAATTTCATACATAGGCCAGGAAAATTGTTACTTTTTCAAAATAGACATGTTGGCAGGCAAGTGGTTATGAAGTGTTGTTTATAAAAACACATTTTAGGATTTTTTTGAATTAATTTAAAACATGCCTTTTTGCTAATTTAATTATGTTTAGCTAATTTTGTTGTGTTATTATTATTATTGTATTTTAGAGGAAATACTGCCATTTTAAAGAACAATTCAATAGGAGTACCAACAGCAGTTGTTGTGACACGGGCTCCAGTAAACAGTGTTCCAACAGTGTCTATGACACAAGTTGTAGGTTCACAAGTTGTTGCACAGCCGGTCACCCAGCTTAAAGTCCAGAAGACTATTCAAACTGTTGCTCAAGTAAGATTGATCTGCACTGTTAATTTGATAACATTTCATTATACAGTAGACTCCCTTAAATCTGCACTCCTAAAATCCGCACATAATTTCCAGATGTAAACAATGAAATATTCAGTTCAGATATAGGTACAAAATTTGATTTTTTTAGTTTTATATAAATTCTATACATTTTTTAGCTTATAATTTTTGATAAGGTTATTGAATTCATGTTTTTTCATTGCGAAAAAAAAACTATTTCTGAAAAAATCAAGATATTGCTGATATCATTGGTAATCACAATCTTACCAAATATCAGGGTTGCAAAAAAACATGTTTTTTATTAAAAAAAACAATAAACATGTTTTTTTTGTTTAAAACGTTTTTTTCTCACACAGCACAATTTTGATTAAAGTGAACAAAAATTATTAAATATAAAGAATGAAAGTATTTTCAAACGGCTGTAAGGAAGAAAAAAAATTATATAACAAATACCAAACATTAATTAGCAATTTTATTTTTATTCTAAACTAAAACATTTAATTGTTCAGTTCTTTAAAAATAGTAACAAGTTTGTCAATAACCTTACAACAGCCTTATCAACACCCAAACGATTTCTGGTTTTGGTTTGCACAAAACCAAAAATAGAGAAAACTCTTTCTAATCCAGCAGTAGAACATACAGCTGTATGTAACTGTTTTATGATATTCATGGCATTTTTATCAATGTGTTTTTCAAGGCTTAACCACAACAATAAATGTGTTACTTCCACTTTATTTGATTCTCCGATGGCAAATTTATGATTGGCAGCTGCATCAAACATATAATCCGAGAATGGAGCTGACTTAGCTTTATAATTTATAATTATTGGAATTAGTTCAGGACATAATTTGGTAGCAAGGTTCATGCCTTTTTCAGTTTCATTAATTGCAAGTGATTCTCTTTAAAGCGTAATGAAATATGTAAAAAATATGTAATAAATGTGTAAAAAAATATGAAGTAAGTAAAAAATTAGTTAAGAAATAAATATTTTTTAAACATGTCCATTTTTTATTATTAAATTATTATTATTTTGAGAACATATTCAAACTGAAAATCAAAATTGGTTGGTAGGTAGCATACTTTTATAACTCTGAGGACAGAAAAGCAAATTTAAACAATTAAAATTTAAAAGAAACTGAAAGTAGATAAGTTTTCTTTTCTTTTCAGTTTATTTTCATAAAAGAATTATTGAAAAGGAAATACTATTAAAAGAAATTTAAATTAATGTTGAATTTTTTTATATGTGAATATTTTAAACTGAAGTCATTATAATTTTAATAAAGAAAGAGAAAAAAAAACAATAAAAAATCTTTTTTAACTACTAAACAAATATCTATAAAGTATTATAGCATTATCTATTGATGGGAGAAAGTATTATTTATACAGTCACCGCAAAAAAAATCTTGACATTTGAGATTTTAGACGTTTTGTTGAATATCTAGAAATATACATGAGGAATTATTCTGAAACTTCAGGTGTGTAAACAATATAGCACAGGTCATATATTTTCGTGAAATTTTTTTGCCGAAGTCCCATAGGGGACCGTCAAAAAATTGAAAAAGAATGAATATCTTTTGGATGACCCTGTCAAAACTAATGTAGCAAAAGCATTCCAACTGCAGATTATCATTAAGTGACTTATTGTAATTATGTGTGTTCATTTTTATGCGGATAGCATGTATACCCGTAGAGAAATTAAGGTTTTTATAAAAACAGTCCCAATTTTTTTCAAGATTTTTGCTTATTATTTGCAGAGTTCTTAATATAAAATAAAGTTTTTTCCTGAACTTATGACAAACAATATTATAAATAATACCCTGCAACCAGAATTTAAAAAAAATAATAATTGTATGAATAATGAACAGGTTTACTAAATAAATTTTCATTGCGCATGCGTAAAAGTTATGCAAATTTTGATTGCATATTGTGTTAGCTAAAGGTATGGAGCAACTTTTGTAAAAGTCTCAGAATCGCAGCTTAAAAATGCTGAAAATTATCGCGGATGGAATCTGATGAAAATCCGTTATTTCCAAAAAGACGCAAAAAGATAAGGGGTTGTATCCAAATATAGTAGTGCGCGCAATATTATGTAGTACATACTATCGCGCTCACTACTATATTTGGATACAACCCCTTATCTTTTTGCGTCTTTTTCGAAACAACGGATTTTCATCAGATTCCATCCGCGATAATTTTCAGCATTTTTAAGCTGCGATTCTGAGACTTTTACAAAAGTTGCTCCATACCTTTAGCTAACACAATATGCAATCAAAATTTGCATAACTTTTACGCATGCGCAATGAAAATTTATTTAGTAAACCTGTTCATTATTCATACAATTATTATTTTTTTTAAATTCTGGTTGCAGGGTATTATTTATAATATTGTTTGTCATAAGTTCAGGAAAAAACTTTATTTTATATTAAGAACTCTGCAAATAATAAGCAAAAATCTTGAAAAAAATTGGGACTGTTTTTATAAAAACCTTAATTTCTCTACGGGTATACATGCTATCCGCATAAAAATGAACACACATAATTACAATAAGTCACTTAATGATAATCTGCAGTTGGAATGCTTTTGCTACATTAGTTTTGACAGGGTCATCCAAAAGATATTCATTCTTTTTCAATTTTTTGACGGTCCCCTATGGGACTTCGGCAAAAAAATTTCACGAAAATATATGACCTGTGCTATATTGTTTACACACCTGAAGTTTCAGAATAATTCCTCATGTATATTTCTAGATATTCAACAAAACGTCTAAAATCTCAAATGTCAAGATTTTTTTTGCGGTGACTGTAGTATATTAAGAAGGCATTTAGCCCAGATTTTTTACTCAATATTATTTTCTCTGTGCACCAACTGCCAAATTTATTCACTAAAAAGGAGAAATAGATCTCTCAAAATATACAAATAAATACCTAAAAGGTGTTGTAAAAATAGATATTATTTAATTATTATTTACCTTAGATCTTTTGGATGCCCTCACATCCATTTTCAAAGGAGTATAAAAGAAGATAATTCATTAGAAATAGAAAACGTAAAAACAAAACAAAAACAGTCTGCATGTACAAACAAAGTCACGATGAATTCATCAAAACACCAAGGATATTGTACCAGAGTGCCGAATATTAAGAAATGACATCATTACAAACATTATCATTGCTAAGCAAAATTTCAAGGGATTCACGGATAGTTGAAGAGTAATGGTTTGATGTTGAAAAGATCATTTTAGCTTTGTCAAAATTTATCAAAATATTTTCTTTTTGTTGCATTCTAGATAAGGGTGTACTAGGCTTGTTGTATTGTATATACGAAAAATGCTCTTTCAGTCTTACTTTTAATCTTCGAAACTTAATATATTATAGAACTTTGATATTATATAAAAAATTATAATTGAGATATTTAAAAAAATAAATTATGTATTTCCAATTTTAGAGGAAATAAATTTACTTTAAATACTTAATTAAAATTAAATTACCAATTTATAATTTTAATAAAATTTGAATGTCTTTTAGTACATACAGCTAATTAGAAATTTTTAATACAATTTTATTCCTTAAATTTTAATTTGTGACATTATTAGCAAAAATCATGTTTTAAACATTGTTTTAAATGTAATGTTTTAAACGCGTTTTAAACAGCTGTTTTAAATGAAATGTTTTAAACATAACAACCCTGCCAAATATATTTATATATTAATCAAACTTTTTTATTTATTAAATCTGGCTAAATTTGAAATAAAATTTCGTTTTTTTATGATCCTGATGTGAATTAGTAATGTAGCTTTATGAGGCAAGTTTCATTGAATAATTTAGGAAATACATTTCATCTTTACAATGAATATTTAATTGTACATTATTGATTATTACTTTCACCTTTGCTTTTAGTATTTTAATCATTTTAAAAATTATTTAAATTTTATTATTTTAGTTTATTTTTTGTTTTAATACTTTAGTATGGTGTAAGCATTCATTATACTTTTGATTTCATTATTAATTACATTCAAATTCCTTTTTAAAAAATATAAACAAAGCAATAACCAGAAATCCACAAAATTCTAAAATCTGCACAACCTCTGGTCCCAAGCTTTGCGGATTTGAAGGAGTCTGCTGTATATATATTTCCGCATTTCTCTATTTAATAGACTTCCTTCTTTCTTAAATTTGGTGGCAACATTTAAATTTTGAGCAGGGACTTGTTCACATTTTTCTCACAGAGTTCGGTTTTTGTGAAATTGTGAGCAGTATTTTAATTATTTGTAAAAAATATAATTATGATTTTGTGAATGTAATTGTTATATTCAGTTCCTGTTTATCTAAGATCCATTATTTATATATATATATATATATATATATATATATATGATAGCTTTGTGGATAAAAAGTTTAAAAATTGTTTTTCCATGTTTAGAATTTTTTTTTTTTTTTAATTTTCAGTTAGAACTCAGCGCTACATAAATGCAATTGCTTGTCCTTATAAAGGATAGCTAAATAGTAATTTCTTCGATGACTTAGCTGTTTGTAACTTGTAAAATTTTTTTGATTAATTTGTAAATAAAAGGTCTATTTTAAAGACAGAGTTTTGGTAAGGGTCCTGTTTTAGTGAGAAGAATTTTGTGGAGGTTCTTTTGAAGAATTCATTTTTTTTTCTCTAATTTTTTTCCTATTAAAATATTTTTTAAATGTTAAATTTTTTTGTAAAAAAATTCCTTTATATGTTCTCTATTACATTCATTAAAAAAAGAAAATATTTGGTATTAATGTTATTAATCAAGACAAAAAAAAAATCTTGGCATGGTGCCTGTTAGTCATAAAAATCTGGAAAATTGTAATTTTCTTCAGTTGATCATAAAAAAAAGTTGCTAATTTTACTCTTTATACGGATTAAAGAAGTTCCTATAGCTATCTACCAGTCACAAATATTCACTTTTTTTGGTACTACTTGGTTATCCCGCCGACCAAAAAACTACAGACAAAGAATAAGATTAAATGCCAATAATGGATGATATGTGAATGTCACATTCCATGACATTAAATACGACATGCGCGTTATTTTCACCATTAAGTTATTTTTATTTCGACTTTTTATTTGTATTTCATAGTATTCATAGTATGTTTTTTCGTTATTTAAAATAAAAATTATGTCAATAGGTATAATTTGGCTATTAGTTTGGCAATTTGTATAATCTGGCGAAATTGGTCGACGGGATAACCAAGTACAGTCGAACTCGTTTATAACGAGCTCGGATTTAACGAGTCAAACGAGAATATTTGGTTGGATCAATGTTAAGTCTATGGAACAGAAATCACTTTTAACAAGCAAGACCCGGTTTTAGCGAGCAAAATTTTTCTGTCTTGCAATCTTTTTTCTCACTTTTCTAGTCTTTCTGTCTTATCTCTTTTTTTTTCTTCTCCGCGGTTTAATACTTTTGTAGAAAAATTCCTCCAGCATTCCAATGTCAATAGGGAGGATTCAATAATCCGGTGCAACAGGTGGGGCTTATTGTAAACAGGGGGGGGGGGGGGCTGAGAACAGCTGCACCTGCTAATGTGTAGAGGTCAAGTAGGATGGTCAGATGTTCATTCTTTGGCCTGAGTTCGTTGAGTACACGCGACAATTTTTATCCTCTGACTATGTCGAAACGCAAAGCTTTATCGGTTGACGAGAAAGTAAAAATTTTACAGGAGTTGGATGGCGGTGCTAAAAATGTCGAAATCTGCAAAAGGTATGGAATATCTTCATCTACTGTTTCCACACTGCTAAAAAACAAAGCTAAGTTAATGGATGCATATGACCAAAATAAAACAGACTGTAAGCGACTGAAGAAGTGTTTGAAAGAGGATTTAGATGAAGCGTTACTGAAATGGATGAAGGTGCAACGTAGTGCTGATTTTCCTGTGAGTGGAGTTATTCTAAAAGTGCAAGCAGAAAAATTTGCTGAACAACTTGGATATTCTGAGTTCATGTGTTCTAATGGATGGATTGATCGGTTTAAAGTTAGACATGGCATAACTTTTGGAAAAATATGCGGAGAAGCCAAGTCTGCAAACATGGCGGACATTGCAAAATGGTTGAGTGAAAAGTGGCCAGGCATCAGAGAAGGATACGCAGCAGATGACATCTATAACGCTGATGAAACAGGGATATTCTACAATGTAACCCCACAGTATACCTTAAAATTTAAAGGTGAAAAATGCATTGGAGGCAAGCTCTCTAAAAATAGGTTAACAGCTTTAGTGTGTTCGAACATGTCTGGCACTGACAAGAAAAAACTCTTGATTATCGGCAAATCAAAGAACCCTAGATGCTTCAAAAATGTGAAAAAGCTACCGGTAGACTATGATCATAGCCGAAAAGCCTGGATGACTTCAGACATTTTCACAAAATTCATTTCAAAATGGGAGAGAGAACTGCGGAGAGAAAATCGTAAAATTCTCCTTTTGATAGATAATTCTTCAGCTCATTCCGAAATCACTGGACTTTCCAATATCAGGATTGAATTTTTGCCACCAAATTCTACATCTGTTATCCAGCCTATGGACCAAGGAGTCATAAGAAGTTTTAAGTGCCACTTCCGTAAGCAACTAATTTTGATGATTCTGGACCGAAGAGATAGAAGTGCAACAGCATCAAATACCAATGTGAGCGTACTGGAAGCTATACGTTTGATGAACGATGCATGGGAAAATGTCACATCAACATGCATCATCAAGTGTTTCCATAAGGCTGGATTGGAGAGTTGTCAAGACGATCAATCCACTGAGGAAGAAGAGGTTGACAATTTCTTACAAACTGCAAATTTGGAAATGACCAAAGAAGAATTTCTAAACTATGTATCCATCGACGACGATTTGATGACCTCAGATGTACCAACTATCGAAGATATTGTAGCTGACGTACTAGCGAATTCAGCAGAAAAACATGGCGAAAGTGATGAGGACACTGATGAATATGAAGAAACTGAACCACCCCCAACTTGTTCTACTATGTTGGAGTTCGTTGAAAAAATGCAGACCTTTTTTGAAGCGAGGGATGTCAGTGATGATGTCTTCCGGGCGATGAGTCTTCTCCGAAGAACAGTAGCACAGGAAAGAGACAGGGAACGAGTTCAAAGTAAAATAACAAAATATTTTAAATAGTATGTAGATTAATGAAAAAAATAAATGTTTTGGTAAGAATCTTTTCCTTTATATTTCTTTTCGTTTATTGTTTCTTTCCTTTAAGACTGTAGCGCAAGTAGAAATTTTTTTGCTGGTTGGGGGGGGGGGGGGGGGGTTAGTTGTCATTAAAAATAACAAAAATATTAATTAAATTAATTAATGTAATTAAAGTAAGTAAGTATTAATTAAATTTTAAGTAAACTCAATCATTTGACCTCCCAAGCACCCCCCCCCCCTCTCTTCTGGTTGCACGCCTGCCTTGAGGACCCGTTTATTACAAGCACTCGGATTTAACGAGTACATGTTACGGTCCCTTTGTGCTCGTTATAAACGAGTTCGACTGTAATACCTTTTTTTTTTTTTTAAAATCTTAAAATTTTTATTTTCTTACATTTATTAATCAAGATTTTTTTTTTTAGGGTGTCTGTTTTGACATAAAAATAAAAAAAAATTATAATTTTCTTCTATTGATCATGATAAAGTTGCTAGTTACATAAGTATAGTAAATACATAAGTAGAGTACAATTTATAATAAGCTATAATAATTATAAGCTAGTTTTTTAAGTATAAAACTCAGCTCTGTAGCAATCTACTGATCAAATTTTAAACTGAGTCTTAATGTGTGCATTATTTTATTTTTTAATTATTATTCATAGCACAAATGTTCGTATTTAAGTCAGTTAAATTAATTTTTTTAAATCTTAAAATTTTATGTTACTTTTTTACACTTTATTTTGATTTTTGAAGACTTTATCATGTTAAATAATTGGTAATTTTTTTTTTACTTTTTTGCTATAATAAATTAAAATTGCACCTCCAAAAAAAGAAAAAATATATATATTCTAAATATCTTGCGCTTTTATTATTAACTATTTTGGTATATTTACGGTTAGAATAGTACATATTGTATCTTTGTACTCCTTGCTAAAATAAGTTGTTTTTTACTTTTCTCAAACTAATTGAAAAATGTTGGGGCCTTTAAATTGTCTATATAATCCAGTCTTTGTTCTTTAGTTTTAATAATAATAATAATAAATGGCATATTTTTATGCAGTTTAAAGTTAGTATGATAGATATTTCTTTAAATATATTTTATATAATTATATATTTTAAAATTATATTGAAATATGAATTATTTTCTTAGACCTACTATATATATATTTTTTTTGTTTTTTTTCCCCTGGTATAAATCCTAATTAAAAGAAATTTTTTTAAACTCTTTATGTATTCTAAAATTTTTCTCTTTATCTCTTATTATTTGAAAACTTCAAATTTCTATGCTAATTTTCCATTTTATACTGTCAATTTTTGCTCACGTGCATATGTTTATGTCATTTGATTTCTATTTGTTTACCAAAGATGTTTATAACATTGGCTTTTTAAATTACCTGATTTTAGTGACTGTGGTTTCTTTAGACCTGTATTAAATATATATATATATATTGTTTTTTGTACATAATTTGTTTATATTGTATATTTTCACATTGTTTTTTGCGAAAGTGGAAGGTATTAACGCATTGTTGACAGTCACATCTGGGACACACACGAAGGTTAAAACCACAGTGTTAATGAAAATAATTTTAAATTCAGCCTAAATATTTACTTCTTTCATGATTATAAGTGAAGCTGTGAATCATTTCAACATATGTGATGACCTCACCATTTGTTTTGATGAGGGTTCTTTGTTGGCTTTTAGGATATTTTTTTTAATGCCTATAACCAAGCAAATTGTTTTTTTTTAAATTTTCAAAACCCTGCAATTCCTTTAACACAGTGCAATAGGAATTCTAAATTTTGTTGTAAATTCATGAGAGGAAGTTAAGATTAGAAAAAGAAATATGTAAAAGATTTGGTGTAAATAGCACACATGCAATTTCATTGTTAACAATCATTTGATTTTTTTTTATAATCAAAAACTTATACATTTTACTTCATAAAGAATATAAAATAAAGACAACCACATTTTATTGAATAAATACTGGGGTTAAAAGATGTTTATTTGGGACTTAAAAAAAGGAAGATTTACAGCTATGCAGTACTGTTTTTTGACCAGTAAAAACAGTTTAAAAAACAGCCATTCTTGGAAGCTTTCTCAAATCTTTTCATAATGATATATTTTGAGTTTTTTCATTTGAGAATATAAATATATATATAATTTTAGTGCTTCATTTTACAAAAGATAGAAAAATAAATAAAATGACTTATTTTTTAAAAACAAAAATAAAGTTAACACAATAAACTTAGTTTAAAAAAAGTATGTTAAATATCTCAAACTCACAAACATCATTATTTTAATTTTTTTTTTTTTTTTTTTTTTTTTTTTTTTTTTTTTTTAAAGCTTTGTTTTATAACCTGTTAAATTATAACCAAACTTGAATATTTGGTAATTGAACTGTAGGGTGGGAAGTAATTTTAAAATAGTGGCCAGAAGCGAAATACTTTAATACTTCATTAAAACAGTTTTATTTAAGCATTAATTTTAATAGTAAAATTTTACAATACATTAATTATTTGATATTTTTTTTAGCCTCTTCATTTGGGGACTGTCCTATTAAGCTTTAATGTAGAGCCCCAGACAATTTTACAAATAGGCAATAATTTACCTTCAACTGTTGCAACAATAGCTCCCCAAGTTACATCTAGTACTTCAAATGCCAAAATGGTAAGTTTAAAAATTACTAGCTTCTAAATGTGGTTTATTTTTATTTATAAAAATGTTCAGGATTGGCAAAATAAAACTGGCCCAAAATATTTTTTTTATACTAATGTAGAATTAACTTGCCAGGAAAACTGTCTATTACAACAAATGCTGGAAAGTATCAATGTTAATGCACTGCTGTGCTCAATTTATCAAACTGAGACATACATATCAGTTTTGTCTGAGAAATAGCAGCAATAGCATTTTTAATGTTTTATTTGTAGCTAGCTCTTCTAGTGTCTGAGGATTATTTGAATAGACTTAACCCTTCAATTTGCCCCACAGATAAAATTTACAAGGAAAGAGATCAGACAATATAGGTGGTCAGCAGATTACACTATTTCCCTTGATTGTCGTCTTCTTACCGAACACTTCATGTACTCATAACAAGGTTGTTAAAGCAGCATGTGCTATTGCTCAGTCTTGCTAAAAATATCCTTTCTGTCATTAATCTTTTATGAATTGATCCACAAATGTATTAAACAGATTATGTACATATCAAAATGAATCGTGTTTGGATGCAAAAACCAGACAATGCATACCAAACACTGATCTTAAGATTATGCAACAACTCATCAGAGTACTGATGGTAATTTTCTGATGCATAATAGTGAATGTTCTGTGAGTTCACATTCCATGAGAAGCTGAACCAGGCCTTATCTGAAGAAATGAAAAACTGAAGATTTTAAAGTCCGGATTGCACCTCCCCAAAAACCATCAGGAGAACTTGCACGGAAGTTTATCTGGAGGCTTTAATTAATGCACAACAGTAAATTTCTGAAGATATATATGTATGTTCTTTTTGATAATGTTTTGACTTGACAATCTCTTAAATTCAACTTGCTCAGATAAACAACATTGAGACTTCGCCGGACTTAGTTCCAAGCTTTCCTGCATTCAAACTCTTTTCAGTTAAATACAATTTTATTTGTTACAGAGGTTGTTTTGCACCATTATGTCACTAAGTTTTGCATTCCAGACTTCGCTGGTGATTTTACCAAACACAACTCTTGTGCAAGCGTCCCACGTTTTCCATGAATTATTTTTTGCATATCACTCAACAATGAACATGTGCTGTTTTATCATGAGCATCATTTTGTATTTTGATTGGTCCTAAAACATATCTTCACATTTCACTTGCACAAACGTAATGACATAAGAAAGAACTCGGGACAGAGCATGTGCAGACACATGACAGTAACCGGTTGTTGCATTGATATTACTGTTTCCAGCATTTTCTGTTATGAGCAGTACTCCTATTCACCAATTTTGTGTCTGTCTTATAAATATTTTCCAGGCCAGTTTTATTTTGCCCATCCTGCATATAATAATAAAGAATACTGCCCAGTTAAACTGATGCATTGAGCTCACAGGCTACAAATACTAATTGTACATTAAAGCCTTATATTTTCAAGGATTAATTCCATTCGAAAAAAATTAAGAAAGGGAAATAGCTCTCCCCTTTCCTCTTTTTTTATACTTAATCATGAACCTCCTATACTATCAAAGACATGCTTTATCATATAAAAAATCTATATCCAAAATTCAGAGCAAATGAGATATTTCTTAATAAAAACCCATTTAGCATTTATATAATTTAAAAGGAGTTATCCCCCTCTTTTATACTTAACCATTAAACTTCCAAAACTATTCAGAGATTTGAACGAAATCTGAAAATTCTGCTTGAAAAACCCATTTATATAAATTAAGGGGGGGGGGCATTAGAACCCCTGTTCCCCCTATTTATACTTATTCAATGAACACCTAATAATAGTCACGGAATCGCCTCATCAGAATGATCCTAATCTAAATTTTGAACGAAAACTTAATTCTGCATGAAAATCCCATTTATATCAACTAAGGGGAGGGGCATCAGCCCCCCATTCCTCCTCTTATACATATTGAATGAACTCCAAAAACTAATCAGGGAAGCGCCTTGTCAGGATATACCTACATACAAAATTTCAAGTGGAGCGGATATTTTTATCATGAGTTGTCGCGTTATGCACGAACGTACATACAGAACGGACGGGCACATAAGCTCTCAGGCTATGATAGCCTGTGAGCTAAAAAGCAGTCCTTGTTATCTTTTGAATTGAAAAAGTTTGTTATTTTGTGTCTGTTCTGAGGTCATCTTCACCTCCACCTTCAATATGCCTCAACATTTTTATGTACGCAAATATTTATTTTGATCTTGTCTGAACATATTTCGGAAAAAATTCATACATTTTTATTCTTATACATATTTAAAAAAAATAACTAAAGTTCTCAATATTACTAAATATGCCACATTTTGAGAACATTGAATGGAAAATTAAAATTGATTGTTTATAATTTTTAGGCTTGAAGTGCTGTCTTAAAGCCAATATTCCTGTTTTAGTCAAATTTAACAAGTTATTTTCATTTTTGTACATTTTTTAATCTGACTTATATTGACTGATACATTATCATATTCTTTGAGGAGGTACATAAAGTGACCAATAAGCTCAACTTCAAATATCACAAGAAAAGGGTGATACAAAATGAACAGAAAAGCAAATGATTGCCACAAAAATGAAGTGTGCTGGCTTCTTCAGGAAATTCTCTGATCAAGCGTACATCTTGGACAACAAGTCATATTTCATGCTCACTCATTGCACTTTTAACAATAATGGTGATTACTATACAGCCAAAGTTCTGTAATCCGCACAGGTTGGGGCCAAAGGTTGTGCAGATTATGGAATATTGTGGATTATAGAGTATTATGGATTATATGTCATTTTATTATTCCTAGACCACATTTTAATTCTATAAAAATTATAGTAGGGAAAGATAAGTACAAAATCTAATAAATAAATTAATATGCCATCTCAAAAAATGCCTTTTTAAAGTTACTTTATTAAAAAATTGATATATATGCATTTAAATAAAAATAAATGCATATGTTCCAAAATACAGTTTGTTTTTTACCGTTAATAAAATAAGAGTTTAAGAAAAAGATGTTTTATTATGATTTTTTTCAATTTTTTAATAATTTGTTTTGAAAAATAATTTTTTGATCACAAATTTGAAATTTTCTTAATTGTTTATTTTGCTGTTTACATTAAAAAAGTAACGCAAATTATAGAAAATTGCGGATTATGGGTACGCGGATTATCGATCCTTGACTGTACACCTGACAATAACATGAAAGCTATCATCAAATTTGCTACTAAACCGAAATTCGAAGACAAGATTCCTCATTTGAATAGCAATGGGTTTAAAAGCTTGAGTGGTCCATTCATCTGAAAGTCTAAATTCACAATCAATGGTCAAACACGTTTGCTGTGGTCTTATCCCCTACATCTGTAGCAATTACAGCAATGTTGATATTGAATCTAGCAGACTTGGCCAGTCCTCATTATTGCAAAATCATTCTTACAAGGAAGGTCTTCATACGGGCATTCTCAGAAAAATCTGAAAAAATTACAGAATGTTCTTCTCATATAGTTATATATGTTTATAAAAAAAATTTCGGCGGAACCTCCTTATAACGTCCGTAAAAAAATAATAAAAATTTCGTTTATTTGGCAATTTATCTCCGGTTGGCGAAAAAACGAAATTTTGAAAAATACGCTTTTACGCTTCGAATGCTTTTTAAAGAAAAAACTTTCTATTGTCAATTTATTTAAATAAGTTTAGTTTAAGTAATTTTAGTTTTGCATTTTTACTTTACTCTAAGTGTAATTTTGTCATATACGTTTATATGTACTTATAACAAAATGAAATTAATATATTTTATCATTTAAAACACAATTTAAATTGATTAAAATTGTTCCAAATGGAAAAATACACTGTTAAAAATCTGCTGCATTTTGTAGCAACGCACTCCCTTGCTTGTATAGAAAACGGTTACTTGGCCGTGAAATGGAGCTTTCTCATTGGTTGGAATAGAGATATTATATACAAGCGGTGGAGTGCGTTGCAACAAAATGCAGCAGATTTTTAACAGTGTATGACAGGTGAATTCACCGTGCTATGGAGCATTCTCATTGGTCAGAAGAGAGATATTCTATAAAAGTAGTGGAGTGACGTTGCAGTAAATGCTGCAGATTTTTAACAGTGAAGTCAATTAAAATCAATTTTCAGATTCATTAAAATCGTCTGCTTTTGGCGAGGAAATGCACTGCTCGCCAAATCCCAAGTCGCTTTCAGCTTTTCACACCAATTATTCCAAACTATTTTATTTTTTTACATATCTAATAATGTAATTCCACGGCTACGGCTAATTTTCACTGATCCTTTATTACCTACATGAGTAGTTTAATTCGTATTTTTTTTCAAAAAATTCTGAGTATGCCCCCAATGGAGACCTTCCTTGTTAGCCACTTCCACCATCCAAACATCACTTTCACACAAAAGTCAGATAATTCAGCTAATGTTCTTGAAATTTTGAGTGGTTCTGATTGTATCTTATGTCTTAAGTGTATGCTAAAGGTTAAAGCAGATAACATCCAGAAATTGATCAATCTATAATCTAGTTTTGTTTCAAAATTATGGATCTAAATTTTGTACAATGTCTAGCAAATACCACCAAAAGTAAAATCGATTATGTGCGTCAAAATGGTAGATAAGTATGGAAATATAAAAATATCATTAAATTTTCGTTTCTGAAATTAATATGTGTAGAGGTTTATCTTGTACTTAATGATTCATTTGATTTATATGTACAAATGAATATATCTATTTAGCTTTTCAATTTTATGCTACATTTATTATTCATTCAAACAAATAATATGCTTAGTAGATCAAAGCAATTCAACCATATCAATAATATAATACATAATATAAACATAAATACAGTAGAGTCTCTACATAACGAAATCCACCGTTCCAGTAAAAAATTGGTTATATAGAGAAATTCGATGTATAGAGATGTTAAAAATCTTATTTAATGTGTGAAGTTTGACAAATATTATTTTTGATCTTTTGAATTAAGAATTTGAAATATTTAAAAGTAAATATTAACCTAACATTTTATTTCTCAATTATTTAAGTTATTTCAAAAAAGAGAACTGACATCTATTTGAAAGCTTAATGAAAATCAAATAAGGAAGACTTGCATTAATTTCAGATCAAAAAATCTGTAATTTTTTGTTGTTTTGATTTTTAAATTGTTATGCTCTCAAAAAAAAAAAAAAATAAATAAATAAATAAATAAAATAAAATAAAAAAATTGTAGTTAACATTTTCCTCCATTTGAAGGCCTCTCTTATGTGCCTCTCATTGATTCCTCCGTTACATATGTATCAATCCAATTGACTCTGGTTTGAGAAGGATGTGGAAAGGTGTGTGGAAGGTGGGATGAATTCGTTAGATTTAAAGAACAAGGAGAGAAGTAATATTTAAAAAAAACTCAGCATTGACGATAAATGAAAAATAAGTGATGGAAAATTGATTCCACATGATTTTGAAGCTTGAAAACTGAATAAATTAAGACCAATTTATGAAAAAATTCGTTATATGGAGATAGATATTTCGCTATATAGAGACTGTTTTTAATGTAATCATGCAAAAAGGGGACCGTTCCTACTAAAAATTTGTTATATAGAGAAATTCGATGTATGGAGTTTCATTATAGAGAGACTTGACTGTATTCTTAATTACATAGAATTCTTTCTGAAATGTTGTGTTTATCATGAAACAGATTTTCAAGCTTTATATTGTGATAAAACAATGGAATAAACAATAAAGCATTTCCCTTTGGTTTTTTGTATTTTATTTTTCATACATACGAATATCAGCTCTTCTTGACATTTCTTTGCATTCTTTGTATTATGCATCGCATATTGATTAATTAACTCTTTAGTCTATTAATGTTTATTAGATGCATGAATATTAATTATGCCTTTAGTCGTCAGGAGTTATATGTCGCCCATTTTCAATATGCTGCTTTTGTACATCTAAAACAGCAAAATACACACTTAAAATTTATAAGTTTCAACTGTTTAAAAACAATATAATTATGAAGAAAAGGAAGAAAATTCTAAGAAAGGGAATAAAAAATACAAACTTTTCAGTATGACTAATGTGGGGTTAAGTTGCATTTTTAAGGATATTTATTTTTACACATATGCATTGAAATATAAATTTAAGAAAATACCTATAACAGGGATTTTCATACTAAGTTGCAATGCATCACTTTTTGGTGGGTAAATTGTGTTCTCTTTATCCATCAAACTCATTGTGGATTGCACCACATTTTTACAATCCACAACTGTAACAAATTGCACCACAATTGCAATCAGAGCTGGGCAAAATACATCAAAAAATCACTTTTGATACAAAATACTTTTCAAATTGAAAAAGTTCCAAATACAAAATACACGTATTTTCAAAATACATTTGAAAAAAAAGTGTATAAGATTAGAGGTTTGCACGGGCTGTGTTCGATACAGTCGGCTGGCCAATTTTAATCCACGTCACTCGGGTTGGGACCGACCGGACTTATTCTTCAGTCATTCCAGTCCTGCCCAGGCCGGGTTTCGGTTTTATGTTCTTTTGAAGGATAGACTCAGATGGGCCTCGTCATCACTCTTTCGGGTTCCAAGCAAACATTTGTCAACAACAAACATTGTCAAACAAACATTTGTCATGCTACCTTAACTTTATCATTATTATCAATAGAAATTATTTTAAGAAAAATTTCCCATATAGCATAGTGCTACGTGTTCTGTCGCAATTCAATAATTCCTTTGATACATTATCATTCGAAGCTGGAGATAATATCAGCCATTCTTACACGAGACAAACATTACATTTCTATCAACTTACTGCATTACGTTTCTTTCTAGGATTCTTTAAAAAGCACTAAAATACAGCAAAATTCAAAATAATTCTTCCTGTTTATCACAGAATGCTTTTTGTCGTTTTCTAAGCAACGTTATAAAACTTAGACTTTTAGAGTTGTAACACCTTAGCAAAAATGCCTAAGTAAAACAGAATCATTCATTCTAATCCTTATCGTATCAGTAGTTGAAAAGTATGTTTGCATAAACTTTCAGAAAGGAACCTTATAAAACAGTGGTTCCCAAACTTTCATGATACGCGACCCACTTTTCAATGAAAAAATTTCGCAACCCACCTTTCAGTAAAAAAAAAAAAAAAAAAAAAAAAAAAATCGTGACCCATCCTAGGTATTAGTATAGCAATTTTTGTACGATCTCTATATGCTCAGCTGTCCTATCTTACGAAAAATGTAAATTTTCGTACGGAAGGTAATTAAATCAACTGAGATTCCTGGTACTAGTGTTTACCAATGTGGGAACATATATAAACACGCAGTTTGTCTCAGTACTTGTCTTTCAAAAACATAGTGAAGTAGAAAAAGCATGTTCTCATAAGCACAAAGTGTTGAATTTCATCAAGGACCTCGAAGCTGATTTAAATATTTCTGGATATTCTGTTCGTATGTTAATCTAGAAAGAAATTAAGGTGGATTTTCCCTAGAAATAGTATTTCCTGTTGAAATTATCATATATTTTTAAACAGATGAAATAAAAGATCTATTTTGATAACAAACCTTTTTTTGTGAATTTTTCTGTGACCCACTAAAGCAACTGCTGTGGCCCACCAGTGGCTCGCGACCCATAGATTGGGAACCGCTGCTATAAGACAAAACAAAACAGGCTGGCTCATATTATGCTTTTGTGAATCTTCAATCTGCAGTTTTAACGAAGCAGCTGGAAATCTACAGAAATGTATTTTGAGTATGAAATGTATTTTCAAAATACAAAATACTTGAAAAAATCCTTTCAAAATACATTACCAAAATACTTTCGTTTAGTCAGGGTAAAATATAAAATACAGATGTATTTTGAAAATGTATTTCAAATACATGTATTTTTTATACTGCCCATCTCTGATTGCAATACGCCAAGTTAAATGCAATTCAGCAATCCTTTGGCAGTGCTCAATAGCTGCCATAATTAGACATCTTTGAGACTAGAAGAATCCAATTTGCAAATTGATTGATATCAGGTTTTCAAAATATGTTTTCTTAATTTTATCTGTTAAAATAATAATAATAAAAATATTCAACTGGAACAAATTTATCCAGTAAAAAAAGGTAGAAATAAAAGTGGATCATTTTATAAAGTGAATATTTTATTAAACTTCATTTTGAGAGCAACTTAAAAATTAACAAGTTTCAATCTTTATGTTGACAATATTGTTATTATAATGTTGTAAATTGCACTGAATTTTTAAATGCATTTTTTCATCATTTAGTTATTAAACTCTTCATGCTTACTTTAAAAAAAAAAAAAAAAAAAAAAAAAAAAACTTTATAAAAATTTTATTGTAATTATTCACTTCAGAAATATTACTTTTACACGTATACTTTTACAAAAATTTGCCTTTTTCGTGGAATCTATTGCACTCTTATATATTTTTCTATATACCTACATGTAGGTTGCTAAAAACATTAAAACTTTCATGTGGTTCACTTATTGATAAAGTTTGGAAATTACTTATATGCAAGGTATTAGAACATTTACTGTTATTCTTTTGACTATTCAAGCAAATTTTCATAAATAATTCCAATTATTTTATTAAAAAATATAATTAAAATAAGAATTGATATAACCAGTTAAATACCATTGTAGTCTACTCTCATAAAATATATTTCATTTGTTACAAAATGTATTTTGCTTGTCTATTTAATAAATTGAAATTTTATTACTCTTGTGACCAGAGTGTCACAAGAGTAACAAAATTTTGATTTAATATTCAGACAAGTAAAGCACTTTTTGTTACAAATTAGATATATGTTATGTGGGCGGAACACACTGATATTTAACTGCTCATATTAATTTTTATCTTAATCATATTTTTTTTAATAATCTGTATTTTTTCTGAGAATTGGCTGGAATTGTCACAAAACTTTTGAATGATGTTCCCATATACTTTCAAGTCACTTATTAGAATTGTAATTGATATTTCAGCAATAAAAATATATCTATTATTGTTTTTTCTGATTTAACCCTTTCCAGCACACTACTCTTTAAAGTTGCAATTTAAGGAAAAAAAATTAGGCAATCTATTTAGGCCTAGAGGAGTACACAGGTATTGTTTTGTAAAGACTGCACTAACCATTTTAATTATATAGCTGTTGCCAAAATGGTCACCTCCCATAAGTAAAGCATTAATAAACGCAGTGAGAAGAGCATTGCTGTGAAGCGCGTGTTACAGTAAAACATTTTACCTATTATTTAAAAACAGTAGAGTTTGATCTCTGTGGTTCTGCCATCTAGAACTCATAAGAAAGATTTAAAGTAGCCATTAGAGTAGTTTTTTAAATATTCATGGAGTTTTTGTGTCTCTAAACAGGGAGAACTTTAGGTGTTGCCGACCTGGCAACACTGCACGTTAAGGGATTAAAAAAAATAAACGTTGATGGTATTCTCATTCTTTTAATATAATTTTACATTGTTTTCTTTCCAGAAACTCAAGGAAGTACTGACCCAGAACCAGAAAGGAGGAGTAAATGTTAAAAAAGTTATTGCTACCAAATCCAAGCCCAAACCTCCTATACTCATTCATCCAGATTCTTCAGATGGTGCTAGAATGAGTTCTTCACCTCCGTCATCACCTCCAGCAGTACGCAAACCCGGTTGTAATGGGTAATTTTCTTTTCCTTTTTTCAAATACTTCATGTGGGCATCAGCAAGTGGGACTTAAAGCTGAATATAAAACTAGTCGTTGGGGGCCACCGTAATCTTACCCATCATGGATATGTATATGAAAATAAAACATGTGAAAACTATTTATACAATGCATTGCAATTCATAAACAAAGTTTAAATATTGTTAATATACTTAGTAATGCTTTATTAAAGAGCTGTTGATGTACCAATTTCGACAAATTATATAAAATGCCGAACTACTCAAGTAGTACCAAACTGCATAAAAGAAACATCCTTATAACTCCAAAAATAATAATTCTATTAACTAACAATTAACTGCGTCGGATTAAGCTTCTCATTTCCAATTGAAATATACCTCTGAATTGAAATTTGAATGAAATACAAGGTCATGAAAAATCGAAGAATGTGGAAAACAGGGTTACAGATATCTCGGCAACTAATAATCCGATCGACTGCGTTCTATATGCAAAATGTGTGTTATTTTATTGCCTTTTACGTCCATTCCTTAGAACGAAAAAATGCGAAAATTTTTATATACCTTTCATCAGAACGAATTTTTCGAGAGTCCGAAAAAAATAGTTCTGGATAATCGAGGCTGCTGATATTAAATAGGCTTCGTCCCATTCTTACATACTAACTACATACAAAATTTCAAGTCTCTATCTCAATTTATTCGGGAGATAGAGCGTTTACAGACAGACAGACGGACGGCAATTTTTTTTTTTTCTAAAAATATGTTTTTCGGAATCTTCACTATCTAAACGTGTAAATCCGTCAAAAAAAATTTTCGATTTTCAAAACGATTGCAAGACTTACCCTATACTATGTATGATGAGTAAGTAAAAAATACAGGAATTGCTGTCTGCACAGTAAAATTCCTGTTAAATGTTATATGACACAATTTCCTTTGATACATTCTAATAAAAAAATTTCTTAGAATAATTTCAAGAGACATTACATTTCAAGTAATATAAATAAAGCAATTAAGAATTTCAGATTGTCATTTTTCTGGCTTGTCGCACTGTGATGAGTGCAAAGTAAAGAGTCTTCTGCTATACTATATAAAATATCCTTTTCTAGTTTTTTAATTTCCAATTAATATTTATACCTTATAAAACAAATATATGAGGAAGGTAACAAATTCTGGTTTCTACAGATTCTGGTTTCATAATTAAAATATGATTGTTATTGAAAATGAATTTCATTTTCCTGGCCTGCATTTTACTTCTTTATCATGTATAAATATAACCCTACAGAGTAGTTCTTATTTTTGATATAGTTCAAACAAGAAGTAGTAAAATCATTTACCTTCAAGATCTTTTAGATATATAATATATGTTTTTTAAATAATGGAATTATTTAAAAATATTGGCATACAATTACATAAAAATTAACTTATTGAAATTCTTCAAAATTTAGCAATTTTACATGGAAATCTAATCAAAAATAAATTTGCCTCTCTTCTCTAATCAAAAGTAAATTTACCTCTTGAAATTTTGAATTGTTTTCACTGAATATTTTCAGTATCTCAGATGATCAAAATCTGACATTTTGTCATATTCACTCTTATATTGCCTATTTATTTCATATTTTAAAATGACATACCCTTGAGCATGTGTAAACAATTTCTTTGGTCAATTGATAATCATACTGATGAGAAATTTGTAAAAAGCTCAACTCTTTGTCCTGAATAATAAATCAGAAATTTGCTGCTATTCAGTTATTATCGTCGTTAATGTCTGAAAATATCCAAAACAACTTATAATAATAATTTGATTTTTAGATACATTTTTAAATAAAACTGATTTAATAAATCAGAAGTGTTTTTTATAAAATATTTACATGAATAATTAGATTAACAAGTTATGCTGTTAAAATACAATTAAATACTGTTATGGAAACCTCACAATTATTACACAATAACAGTGTAAATACAGGGAAACTTCTGCAGTTTCATCGTTACACTTAAGGGAGACCCATTACCCCATCTTCGGCCAAAAATCATCAAAAGTTCAATTTTTTTTTTCTCGGAAAACGATAAAATACATATTTGCAAATATCTATGCAAAATTTCAGAACTCTGGGACACTTGGAGCAGGTAGAAAATGAGCTTTTTAAATTGTACTCACTATAGAGTTTAAAGGACTAGCGGCCATTTAAAACGTGTTTTCCTGAAAATGACTTTTTTCATATTTTGCCTAAGTTCAAAGTACTAAGGCTCAGTAGTAAAATGATTTAGAAACAAAGTGTTTATGCTTTTAGAATCTTAAAAAAAATTGCATCAAAAGTAAGGAGAAATATTTTTCTTAACTATTTCTGAAAATTTTACATAAATTGATAAACATGAAAATTATAACGAATTTAAGGAAATATACCATGCGTATTTTTATTTATTTTTTTCTTAGCCGATTAAAATAGAAAATTAAAAATATCTCTCCTTAGTTCTTTTCTATATACTATAACACTATTTAAGAAATTTTAGTAATACCAAAATATTGAAAATTGAATGAGGAGTAGTAATTTTAAAAAGTGTATTTTTCGACAAAAAAAAATCATAAAAATCCCCATAAAAAATATACTTTTTAATTAAAAGTGAAATTTTTTGCTAATTATTCCTTACAAGAAGATTCTTAAATAGTACACCAAAATTCATTACTTTAAAATCAATAATAAAAATTTGGGGTTTTTTCTTACAAGTCTCCCTTAAGGCCCCACACTACTGAAAAAAGATACAGATGATAATGTTAAGTCTATAGGGGCGTTCTTTTCAAATATCTCACTCAAATGTTAATATCTTTACATGTTTTTTTTTTTTTTTTTTGCATAGGATAGCTGAGGACGATCTATAACCAGGCTAGTTTTTACTTTTTCAATTTTGGTTTCAGATTTTTCAAAAAAAATATTACTTTAGCTTTCGAAACAGGTTAGAATCGGTTCTGAAATTGAAACTATCATTATATAAAAAATATATAACCAAAATAGAAAAAGTAAAAACTAGTCCAGATGTAAATCATCCTCAACTATCCTATGCAAAAAAAAATCATCTAAAAATATTAAAATTTGAGTGAGATATTTGAAAAGAACATCCCCATAGACTTAACATTATCATCCAGGCCTTTTTCAGTAACTAGTGTTGTGTCTTAAATACTTCCTTATGAAGAAAATTCCTTAAACATAAATCAACTCAAATTCATTAAATTTGTATAGTGATTATAGATGCATGTAATGAAGAAAATGCATAAAATGGAAATATTGGAAAATGTGTTTGAATTTGGGCAATAATTTTTTAATGCAATACAGTCAACTCTGTGAAATCCGTACACTTAGGGACCGAAGGTTTGGCAGATTATACATTTTTGCAGATTATAGATCATACCTTCGTTTATAGTTCATTTTTTAAAGTCTGACTATGAGTTAGAAACAACTGCACAAAAATTACAATGAAAAAAAAAAAAACTTACTGGTTGGTTATATTTAATAATTAAGATTAAAAAAATTTAAAATTATATACGATAAAAATTTTAAACATTTACACTTCAAAGTGATAATGTCAGTTTTGGTTTGTTGTCAATAACTTTTTCTTCCAGTCTATGAACATTCATTACTTCCTGCACACAGATAAAATTGTGTTATTCAAGGAAATTTAAATATTTATAACCAATTTATTTTTAAATATTTATTCATTGGAAAATTATTTTTTGAAAAAATATGTACCAAATTTAATTTTATTAGATTAGCTGTTAATAATAATTTTCATTGTTTGCATTCCAACGCCAGTATTGCCAATTTGCAGATAATACATCAGCGGATTTCACAGAGTTGACTATATAGGTATATGAGAAACATTTAGTTGAGAATGTCTAAAAAAGAATTAAGAAGATAGGTAAACAGAAACTGAAGCTTACCTTTTCTCTTTTTTGTCAATCTTCCAAATCCTTAATTAAAAATTTGTGTAATATTATACAGGGTTCTTATAAAGAATATACACTTTTCAGAATTTTTTTTGCATTTTTGTCAGTATCCACACAATTTATCTGTAACAGTTTCGTGAATCTGAAATCCCTTCCTTATTGTGTTATATATTAAGGCATTGTTAAATTCACACACTTTTCTCTGGGAGGGATTCTTGTAGCTCTGGGGGGGGGGGGGGGGGACATGATAGAATTCTTGGGGGGGGGGGGAATTGCACTTTTTGACCTTTGAAAACACAGTCTCCATGGGGGGATTAAGAGGGGGCTTTTCATTGCCCAATGGAGGTATGTCCCCTCTGGGTCACCCCCTGAATTCAACACTGTATTAAGCTTTTAGCATTTCTTATTTTGAATGGAAGTGATTAAATAAACAATTTCATTTTCATAGAATGAAAAATTCATTCATCCATTGCAACAACAATCTCTTTGTTTAAATGCTATAGATGCATGAAAGTGGAATAAACTTTGATATATAGAATGTATTTTTCATAATATGGAAATTAATTTGCACGTTTACTGTTCAAAGTCATGGTTCAGCTAAAAATTTTGTAAGGAAGACTTTGTTAAAGGAAAGTTATGCTATAAATGTATTATGATCCTATTCGTAACTAAGAAGTGTTTTGTAGTAGCTAATTAATAAGAAAAAGGATAAATCCCTGTAAATGGTTGAAAAAATAATCACATAAAAGAAAACTCAGCTTTGACATCTTCACTGTGGTTACTGTAAGTGATCCAGCAAAATATTTTAAGTACTTTTTTTACTAGATGAATTAAATAAATTTTATGTTGCTTTGTTCTGGCGCTATATGTTTTGTTATTTGAAGTAGGATGATATAATTTGTGCATTTCAAATAATGCATGTTATGACTTATATTTCTCTCTGATGTACAGTGCATCTGAAAAATATATGGACAGGGGGTATTTTGAAATAGTTCAAAAAAGTCATGATCAGGAAAAAAAACTAACAAGCATATAGAATCATAATACAAGTTTATTACAACAAAGAAATACAGTATATGTTTTATAGAATTTTTGTACAAAAATAATCAATTAGGCTGTCTTAAATAGAAATGGACTTTTTGAGTATTTTGCATTTAAATTTTGGATCTCTTCCTTTGAATTATCTTGAAAACACTATCAAGTGTGCTTCAGACTAGTGTTTCTAGAATGTTTTGCTGTAAAGAAAACCAATGCTGCTCTACTTGTAACTTTAATTCCTGAATAGTAGATGACATGATCATATACATCTCATGCAAATACTCCCCAAAGGTTTCTAACTGGATTTAGGTCTGGGCTGAGGGCTGTCTAATTTATTAAGTTACTAAATTTTGCATAAACTAAGCTATTGTTGAGTGGCAAGTGTGAATCAATCCATTGCCCTGTTGGGATTTCCAGTTTTCCCTTCTTAAGATGTTTCCAAATAGAAATAGATTGTTTTAAGGACATTTTGATAATCCCTAAAGCACTGTTGACTCTTTAATATAGCAATATCTATTGTTTTGTTAAAAGAAAACATGAACCATACCATGAGAGAACCCCTTTCTTATTATTGACGGAAGAGCTTGCCAGATTCTCGACTGAAATCATACCAATAGTATGCCCAACCATCAAAGATGTTCATATTGAATTTATTCTTGTCATTTTAGAAACAAAAATTCATCCGTCCAATGCATGTGTTTTTTATTTCAAAGAATGCATGCCTTTCTATGATGTACTTTCAGCATAAGTGTCCAACACTTTCCGCGATATTTGTGAATTTTGCTTGTTTGTGTGTGACAGTTAACGGTTGATCTCATACTAGGAAATGCTAAAGTTCTTGCAATTTCATGAACAGATTTTTTTTGGGTTAAAATTGCTTACAAAATCTCTTTCTCAATGCTGTTGTATAGATGTTTTCCTTGGTCAACATGAACATAATTCAGCAATCGCATTGTCATTTTTTGATAAAATTTCATAAATTTCAGATCTGCTACACTTCATGTGTTTAGCAATATTAGAATACATTTACATGTTAACATTTTGAGCCTTTAAATGCCAAATTTTAGCTGTATAAGCAGCAGAGAATTGAACGTTGTGAGGCATTTTCCAACTATTAGTTGCAGAACAGGCGATGATTTTATATTTAGAAAATGTTACATCACATGTACAAAATGCAGAGAATACCCCTTTTTTATGTAGTGACAATAAAGACAATTTACTTCATTGTCCATGTATTTTTTAGACAGCTCATTTTGAATTTTTTTTTTTTTTTTTTTAAATTTTTTAAAACCTATATTGTATTTCTTTGTTGTAATAAACTTTTATGCTTATTATTTTCCTTTTCGCGATTGTGGCTTCATTTTTTGAGCTGTTATTTTTAAAAAATTCCCTGTCCATATGCTTTTGAGATGCGTTATATACCACAGTCTGGAGCATGATGTACATCTTTGATTTCAGACTATATTTTTCTATTTTTAACTACATTCATTCTATTACATGCATCTCTTTTTTTGCAAAGAAATCTTTAGAAGTCATTTGGCATTAAAATATAATAAAGATCATTAAAAAAAAAATCTTAACATAATAGTACAGACATACATAAAGAAGAGTACAAATATAAAGAAAATATGAATAAATTTGAATTGAAAACACACAATAAATTCACTCTGCCCACCTCAAATTTCTACAAAGTTTTTGAAATATCTCATTGTTTATTCAGTTGATTATGTCTTTGCTTAATCATTAAGATCCAATTTTAAATTCTTGTTTGTATTTTTCTTACCTGTTAATGTTTTATTTTTATACTCTGCATATTATGTTTTTGTGTAAATTTTTGAAAAAATTATTTTTTCAAAAGTTATCTACAGAAATATATCATATTAAATTTCTAAATAACCTTGCAATAAAAAGTTTTAAAATATTCTTTTATAAGTATTCAATAGTTAGCTCCTGGTTACGAAAAATTCAGTGCTTTTTTGGCTATTAAAATGTATAATCTAGTGCAGCGGTTCCCAAACTTTTGGGCTCGCGGAGCCCTTTTTGAGAAGAATTTTTAAGGCGGAGCCCCTGAACCCAACGATATTCTGTTATTTACAAATGAAGTTTTTTTTTTTTGTAACTGGTTTTTGTATTTTGATTTGATACTTGTATAAGTGAAGAATCCAGTTTCCCTCAGATATGTAGCTGAAAATGGGAGTAAAATTAATTTTGCTCTGCGGGACAAGATTTTATTCATCTGTCAAATGACAACAAAATTCAGTGATTGCTTTGAAAAAAGATTACTAGATCGCTTTGAGATGTTAGATCAATCAGGGTTTCGTACTTTCAAGAGCTTAAGAGCATACATTACTGACTGAAAAAGACCCAGAGGATAATGTTAAGTCTATGGGGGCTTTCTTTTCAAATAACTCGCTCAAATTTTAATATATTTGCATGATTTTTTTTAGATAGGATAGCTGAAAACGATCTACAATCGGGTTAGTTTTTCCTTTTTCAATTTTGGTTATATATTATTTATATTATGTTAGTTTCAATTTCTGAGCCACTTTTAACCGGTTTCGAAAATTAAAGTAATTAAAAAAGATGTGATGCCAAAATTGAAAAAGTAAAAACTAGCCCGGTTGTAGGTCGTCCTCAGCTATCCTTTGTAAAACAAAATCATGTAAAAATATTAAAATTTGATTGAAATATTTGAAAAGAACGCCCCTATAGACTTAACATTATCTTCCGGGTCTTTTTAAGTCAGTAGTGTAAGCTCTTAAGCTCTGAGGTTTTCTTTTTGCACTGAATAGGTTTAGTACCCATTTAAAATCGTCCAGCATCTTATTTTTAACAGTTGGAAAGTAATGCTCAAATGAATCTATCAGAGATTCGAGATGATCTTGAATACTTTTTTGAAATTTTTTTTCAAACTTTATGTTATGGTCATTTAAGAACATTTTAGTAAGAGGAAAGTAACTTACATCAGCTTTTTCTACACGTTCAGACCAGAAAGTAAGTTTCCTCTTAACCCTTTCCAACGCAGACAAATTCTGTTCGTAAAATGAGAAATTGTTGACTGACACCGGAATTTACAAGACTTTTTTTAGAAATTAAGAATTCCCTGATTTAAGCTGTCATTGCAAAAGTAAAATTTTACTAAAATATTATTGGTACCATTTGTAAATTTGGAATTAAAATTAGGTGTTGCCGGAGTAGTAACACTGCGCCGGAAAACGACATTGTGGAGTTTGCATCAAAAACAGTAACACTTTTTCCTTGCAACGATAAATTCATTTTACTAATAATGTCCGCCAAAATATGGCAATTTACATGACCAATCTTAATAATTTAAAATTGTTGCTAATTCAGGGTTGTGATCTGAAAAGGTTTCAATCTCTGCACTCAGCTCCAGCAAACGTATCAACACTTTTTCACGGGATAACCATCTTACTTCAGTATGCAGTATCTGGGACTAATGCAGGATTCTCCTATCTTAGCAAATTAGTTTGAAAAGTCTTCTTTTAACCCTTTAACGTTCATTGGTTTCGCCACGAAACCACAAAATTTTAATTCCGATAAGCAACACTGACACTGGTATTTTTATCTAGAAATATCCCTTTTATTTTGCATGTAAAAAATCACGTTTTTTTTTTATTATTTAGAAATACATTTGTTTGTAATTACCGGTGTCATTCATCTATTTCGACTTCTTAGCAATGAAAATTCTATGATCGTTAAAGGGTTAACCCTTTCCGGCACACTGTGCCCGGTCTGGGATAGCTAATTTTAATTCCAAACTTGCAAACGACACCAATAATATTTCAGTATAATTTTGCTTTTACAATAAAAACTTAAATTAAGGAATTCAAAGTATCTAAAAAAATCGTTTTTGAATCCCGGTGTTAGTCGATAATTTCTCATTTTACTATCAAATTTCGCCCGTACCGGAAAGGGTTAAGTGGTCTTCATTTTATAAAATTTATTACTTTTATGACATCATTCAGAACTGTCAAAAGTTAAAGAGGTATTTTTTTAGGCTAGCGTGCGTCTGTGAAGAACGCAATGGCTAGTGCTATATTCTTTGATTTATCCTTAATTTTAGCAATAGGTCCAACATTGTGACCTACCATTGCTTTTGCACTATCAGTGCATTTCCCACAATATTTCACAAATGGTATTTTATGTGTTTTAATTATTAAAACTCGTTAAATGGTGAAAAAAAATAAAGCAGTTTAAACCAAAAATATTATATAGAAAATAAATACATGTATAATGCAAAATTGTTTAAGTTTTGAAGTGCATTATAGCATTTTTACACCCAGTTAAAGATATATTTATTTTTGGCACGCGCACACACAAGGACAAATAAATCCTACATAATTTTGAAAATATTCCACTTGCAATGTGCTAATCTCTTTTACCTTTGGTTTAAATTTATGGGAACTTCGCGGAGCCCCTGGAAAGTTCAGGCGGAGCCCCAAGGGCTCCGCGGAGCACACTTTGGGAACCTCTGATCTAGTGTATTTATTAAAAAAAATAATAATAAATAAAAAAAAAACTATAATTTTTGCTTTGTTTCTTTCTAAAAATAGGGCAGCAGGAAAGAAAAAATAAACATTATTAAATCCATTGATTTTGCAGTTTGTATCAAATTAAAATCATAAAGATTACATGGTATTTTATCACCCTGTTTGCAAAAAGGACCTTAAAATAGTAATTTATAAATAAGTTCTAAAATTATTAAATTGCTGTATTGTATTGAAATAGTACCTTTCTACATAATTTCTATAATTCTCGGACATCAAGGTGCAAGTTAAAAAACCAATTACAAATTTTCATCTTTACATGCAAAATAGGTTACCAGGTTAGGTTAAACTTAATGGGTTTAACTTAACTTGGTAACCTGTTTTTCAATAAAAGTATATAATTGTCTTATATGAGTGTATGTGTGTTATGTGACAAGTTTAGATTTGAGAACAGCATTTAAAATGCAACAACAGCAGTATGATTGCTTTCTCTTTTCAATAGTTTTATTAATAAAAATGACTTTGATTTATGACTAATTTATTTTACTAGCAACTGCAGAATTCTTTAAAAATATATTAATTTACTACAAACACTCTTTTGTAGTCGAAGACGTTCAGAGTTTGCTGATAATCCTGATGAGAAAAGAAAGAGGTCTTTAGAAAGAAACAGGTGTGATTTTGTTTTCTGCATTATTTCTTATATCTGTGTATATTATATTAAAAGCATCTTTTATTCTTTTATTCCTTAACAATACTTTTAAATTTTGAAATATTATGTGTTATGTATTTAAACTGTATTACTTCAATATAAAAGTCATAAAATAAACCATGCTTCTTCCATGTTTGTTTTCAATTAAAAATTTTTTTATTTTAAAATAATTTTACCATCCGCAGTTATCTCGACAGTTAATCTAAATTATTTGGGTATGTTAAAACAGAATCTCTGTATTCTAAAAAGAATACTAAAATATTGTAACTATATTTAGTGAATAATGTTAATAATTATGTAAATAATAAAAAAAAAAAAAAAAAAAAAATAAATACATATGATTTTTTAATCATGATGACTGTTGAAAACTATTCACCGTGTAAACATAATATCTGTATATTTATAAAGTTCAAGCCTGTTGATTTATTCATTTACAATAATATATATATATTTTATTTTATAATGTTATAGATTTAGAGTTAAGGAACTACAATAGTGCAGTCAATTTTTAATTCTAATCTCAGGAATTTATTGCAATGTTGTACTTTATTGCATCTTTGTCGTACAAAGTCCAGCTCCAAAATTTAATTTTTGTTAATTGAAAGGGAATTTTTGTTATCTCGCCTGTAATATAATTAACTGTCATGTAATTAAAGTTTTAATATATGCAGTGCAACCTCCATTAAACAAGCATCTCTCTGAATGACCATTTTTTTCATGGGACGGAATTTATTCCCATAGGCTCAATACTAATTTTACCTCTATTCAGATACCATCCCAGTTGAACTCCCTCCATGAGTGACCAATTTTTTTTTAAAAAGAAAATGAACAAATTCTGTTTTTTCCATGTTCCCACTTGAAGGTTTTATTCGAAAATTGATTCCAGACAACCCATTATTCATCAAACTTCTAAACAGAGTTTATTTTATTTTTATTTTTTTGTATCCTAGTAATTTTTAAGAGTTTAATCCCTCTTGTTTCTTTTTAGGCAATGAATATCCCTCTAATGATAAATTATGAATGGCGGTTAATAAAGTCTTTTGCCAAATTAGTTAGGTAACTTTCAAAGAAACAGATAAATAATGAAATCATCATTATTTGTTCCCATCCAAAAAAAAAAATTGCATTTGTTTACTGAACTTCGAAAGTACTTAGAAAGAAAAGTTATAAAAAATAAAATCGTAAAATCAAAATAAACATCAATGTATTCATTTTTAAATTCTGCAATCATTATGTTATTAACTTTTGTTTCAATATTCAATTTTTTTTTCTAACGTAAAAAATAAATTTTAGTAACATTTAATTATAATTTTTTTTAAACAATTAAATTCTAAATTTAAACATGACCTCCATTATTGGTTTACATGCCTAATTAATATCACAATGTAATTATAATTTTGTTTTTCCTATATTACAGCTTCAAATGTCTTAATTTATGCATACAAATTAAAAAATATATATATATTTCTGCAGTTTTTTTAGCTGTTTTCATTTCAGTGTTTGCATTTTGGAACATGATTATTGATTGACAACCTATGCAAATATAACAATTTATTTTCCGCTATATGCTATTGTATATTGTTCTTCAGTAATTGCTCGAATTCTATAAGCATTTAGATTCCTAGTGGTCAAATGTAAGTAATATAGAGAAAACGATAAAAGCAATGTATTTTTTATGCAAATTATATACTTTAATTTACATTTTCCTTGTACCTGTGATAAATGCTTAAACATAATTTTTTTTTTTCAAAAGTTCAAAACAACCTTGTATTTTATAGGAAAAATAAGGACAACGTCATTATGTTGGAAAATATGTTTTGTATTACAAATAATGCAATGTTCCCATCTGGGAACATTGGCGTTTAGATGGTTAAGAGAACATCTTTCGAAGCAGCCAATTTTTATTGGAACAGACCAATGTCACTTTAGGGAGGTTTTACTGTACATGTTTTTGTTATGCATTTAGATATATATTTTTATATTTTATGTTGAGATTGAGACAGTATTAAATTTCTGTTTCAATTATTTCTGTGCAGAGCTGCTGCTACAAGATGTCGAGAGAAAAGGAAAATGTGGATTAAAAATTTGGAAAAGAAAGCTGATGAGTTAGCAGAAACCAATGTTCAATTACAGGTATTTAAAAAAAAAAAAAAAAATGTTACAGTATGATTCCTTTTCTTTGTCTGAAATAAATACAAGTATATTACTAAAAGAATCGTCTGTTTATAAGTTACAGTAACCTTCTAAAGAAAGTTTCTGTTGCATAAATAGCAATTATGCCATTGACAATAAAGGGTCCATTAAATACTTTTATTTTGATGGGCGGTTAATTTTGTTTTTAAAAAAGTGTGTGTGTGTGTGTGTGGGGGGGGGGTATTTCCATGTAAAATTTTGATATTCATTACTTTTTAGGAAAAAGGTTTAGTAACTGTTAGTAATTTAATATTTGTAGTTTTAATATTTATAATTTAGATTGTCATTAATAGTTATTATTTTTAAATTATAACATGGTTGTTGGTGCTGAATATTAAGGATATATGCTTGGGCTTTGTGGTTACCGAATATTGGTGAAAACAATTTTTTAAATTAATAACTATAATAGCTTTTTTACATTTAACATATATTTTTAGAATTTACACTAATAGTGCAAAAAATCATATTTATATATATAAAAAACATGCATTCAAGTAAACTTTGAAATTTATTTAAAGTGATAGATTTGTATTGGTCTCGCTTCAGGAGATAACAGTTGGAGAAATCATCAAAAATTACTATTTACAATTGGCCTTGTTAATTTTTATCATTTCAGTGATTTAAGTACATAGTTTGATTACATGTCTTAAAATTGTGTTTTGTTTACATTCTATTGTTTTATTTATTGATGGAAGAATGTTTTAATTCCATTATGGTATATAAGCTGGGGAAAAAATGCAAATAAATTTATCTTTTGTAATTGTCTGCTTGCAATAAAAATAGATTAAAAAAAAGGCATGCTTGAAAATTATTTTGAAAACAATAAAAATTCAATAAATTGCAAAAGCTTTCAAACAAATTTGATACAATTTCCAAGCAATTCGAATTTAAGAGTGCATTCTATTCCCCATTTGATATTGTAAAAATTAAAAATACAGTAGACTCCCTCAAATCCGCACAGCTTGGGACCAGAGGTTTTGCGGATTTTAGAATTTTGCAGATTTCTGGTCATTGCTTTGTTTAATTTTTTTTTTAAAAGTAATTAGAATGTAATTAATAATGAAATCAAAAGTATAATGAATGCTTATAATATGCTAAAATATTAAAATAAGTAATAAACTAAAATAATAAAAAATTAGATAGTTTTTAAAATGATAAAAATACTAAAAGCAAAGGTCAAATTAATAATCAATAACGTACAATAAAATATTCATTATAGAGATGAAATGTGTTTTTCCTAAATTATTCAATGAAACTTGCCTCATAAAGGTACATTACTAATTCACATCAAGATAATAAAATAATGAAGCTTTATTTCAGATTTAGCCAGACTTAATAACTAAAAAAGCTTGATTAATATATAAATATATTTGGTAAGATTGTGTTTACCTATGATATCAGTAATATCTTTATTTTTTCAGAAATAAATTATTCTTTCTTCATGAAAAAAACATGAATTCAATAATCTTAACAAAAATTACAAATAAAAAAATATATGGAATTGATATAAAACTAAAAAAGTCAAATTTTGCACCTACATCTGAACTGAAGGTTTCATTGTTTACATCTGTAAAATATGTGCAGATTTTAGAGAGTTGCGGATTTTAGGAGTGCAGATTTGAGGGAGTCCACTGTATATGATGTTTAAAAGTTTTAAAAAATTGCGGTAAAAGTTAAATTTAATTGTCTGGAGTTGCTGTCATCAAAATGATATTAGTGTTATAGACAATGTAATATATCTCTCTATAATATTCTTTATAATATTATGATGTTCAGTGATAAAGTAAATTATAAACTAATTCCTTTGTGGTCAAGTATCCTAAAACCAGGGATATATTTTTACATTTGCAATTATTTTGCTTTTACAACTATTATTTCACTTAGGATTATATAATAATAATAATAATAATAATCAGAGCTCTTTAAATATGAAACAATTTGGAAATTGCATATCAAACATAGCAAATGAGGTGCTTTTTTACTATAACAAAGTTTTAAAAAATTATTTAGATCTTGATGTAAGAGTGTACAGTACTTTGGATACTGTATAGTACATGGAATCTTGTGTGTCCCTATAAATACTATCTGCATTTTATAATACAGGAAGTGACTTGAAGTAAACCTCAGAAATGTATATCATTTTCATAAAAAGAGAAATAATTTAATTAAAATGCCCTCCAAACAATGTTCCCCTTATACCATTGTGTAATAGAATCCTTTTGTGTGGTCCTGTAAATTAATAAGAAATATTCTTTGCACCACAGATTGTAGAGAATGTATGTTTTAGGATATACATCATAGATGCATATCAATTTTATTATGTTCGAAAGAGTGTATCATCATGAAAATGCACTTGAAACAGAATTGAACAGAGACACATTGGCTGTAATGCAACAGAATATTTTTGATTATCCTTGTAATTAAACTATGCATTTTATTTTCATAAAATTAAAAATGACTCGATAAAATTATGCAACAATTATATATTTTAAATTTCAAACAATTCGATTGGGTAGTTTTTTTATTATGTATGGACAGATCGACGAATAGGCTGAAAGACGGCTATATGTGCTATATATTTATATAATTATGAATTCACCTAAAAATGGAGTCAGCAAAATAAATTATATGTGTGCTTGTAAAATAAGCACATGCAAAGAAAGAAAGTTAAGTGACAAAATTCATCCATCTTTCTCTACATGAGTAAAAATTATAACATAATTTATGACATTGTAAATTATATTAGATTTAAAAATTTATAAATGAAATCCTTTTTATGTTATGTTAGATAAGAACTAGGCTTTTTACAAACCTATTGCATTAAAACTGTTTACAAGAGTCAAGAATTAAGCTTAAAAACAATTATGTTAAGCTATTTTGTGTGTGTTCATAAGTCAGTGTACCTATAGAAACTCTCTAAATTATATTCATCTTAGATTTTAATACCTTCTTTCTATGTCATTTCAAACATTTAGAAAATTTATGATTTTATAATGGAAGATTTAAAAAAAAAAGTAATCAATTGATTAAAATCATTATTTAATTGCTGTTTTAAATTAATTCATTAAAATTCTTGACACCCTAATCAAGTGGTATTGTTTATTAACCAGATTTTACTATATATTCATTAGTTTTCACAGTAAATAACATGCTCATTTAATTTTAGTAAATATTTTCTGTCATCATTAGGATGTGATAAGGACTTAATTTTTTTAATGTGAAAGTAATCCTTCCTATCCCCCTCCATCAAAAAAAGAAGGGAGGTATCTAAAATTTAAGTGACATATTAAATGTATTAAAAAAATAAAATGGCTGAAAAAGATACTTAGTTATCCAAAGAGTTTTTTTTTTTATATTAAATCTTAAATTTAATTATTGCTTTCAGAGTGAAGTTAATCTACTAAGGAATGAAGTGGCACATTTAAAAATGTTGTTGTTAGAACACAAAGACTGTCCCGTAACGCTACAACAAAAATCATCTGTTCATGAAACAGAAAGAGAGACATGTAAGACTTTTAATTTTATATTGTATTTCAATGAAACTTTTATTCTTGTATCTGTTTTATTTATGTATTTAAATTATTATAAATCATTGCATATTTATTTATTTATTTTTTATGAAAGTTACAGAATTATTATTATTTATGAAAGAAACTTTCATGTCAAAATCTTGTTTGGATGAGCATTTCTAAATAAAACTGTTTATATAAAGTAACAAGCTAGTTACCTATAATCCCACTGACCACATTCCATAACACAATTGTCTTTTCAGCTATAAAACTTACTGCATTGTTTATAGACATGTAATGATAATATTTTAGAGAAAAATCAAATATTTGCCATTTTTTGACTGAAAACTAAAATTTCAAAAATTTAAACTGTAGACTGATAATTTTTATTCAAATCTTGCATTATATATAAATTTCAAAGGTAATTCGAACTTTTTTTTAATAATTATAATGCAGTATTTTGATGCTAATAATGAGATGCATTGACTTTCACAAATGTAAAAAAATATTACTATTATAAATTTATTTCAAGTATGAACTCATAATTTTTGTATAATGTAAATTCTTGTTTAAGAAATCATTATGAAAGGATCACAAAAATGGTTACTTTTTACATTTTGTTACATTCACTTTCTATTAAAAAATAAAATGTGGGATGGGCTTCGTATTATAATTTAAAAGGTTACAAGAGTTTAACAGATATTAAAAAAAAAAAAAAAATTCCATGTTAAAATATTTAACACTTTTCTACAAGTTGAAGTCATTAAATTCATCTTAAAGTAATGTACCAAGTTGCTAAAATTATATAAAAGAGTATTATTCTGTACTAAGAAAAAAGTTTTATATTTATTAAGGTAGGGGAGAGTGGAGATGAATGGGACAACAGAAATTTATGTATGTTCTATAAACATAAATAATTTGATTTACCTGATAGATGTTAGTACCGAGGTCATTCAACAGACATAGTTTCAAAGCAATATCCATAACAGAAGATTAGCTACTGTACAAAGTGTATTTTTCAAGAACCAAAGTAAATTTATCTGTTTAATTTTTTTAGTATTTAATTGATAGTTAACTTTCTCAAAACCTAATAACTTTTTTTTTAATGCTAAAATGATGTAATCTCTTGTTATATTTATGATGCAAATGAACAATATTGGCAGTGCTTGCTAAGTGTAATCACTGTTTTATATAACCATGTGGCTATGGGGATGAAAGGGGCAGTGTTTAAGAAGATGAATGGGACTGTCACATTCATCCCCAGAGCTATTCCATAATAGATAAAATTACATTTTGTCTTTACCTAGAAACCAGATGTTAAGAGGAGAAAACAAGGCCAATGTCGTGTTTTAACCGGTACACCAGAAAAAAATATTTGGAAAAGGAAATTGTAAAAAAAAAAAAACAGAAATAACAATTTGTCATGATCAGGGCCTTTCTTTTTTTTTCCATTTATCATGTCTTATGTCTTTTGATGTTTTTATTTTATTAGTATAAATTATCGATTATGAAAATGCTTGAAATTTTATGAGATGTGTTACTGGAGGTTTTTTTTTCTTTTTAGACACAACTGTTCGTATCATTACATCGGCGTCTGATGACATTCAACGTGTGCCAAACATTTCTGTAATATCCCCACCTAGTTCTGATTTCATGGAAATGGAAGTGTGTTCAGTCCAAAGTAACGATTCGCTAGCATCAGAAACAAGTGAAACGTCATACAGAGAACGGTAGCAGTGAAATCTCATGTTTTAAATACACTGTTTTTAAATGAACGTTTTTATGCATATCGGATCATCATGTGCATCATTTTTAAAAAGAAACTATTTTAAATTCCATTTTATATTAAATTGTATGATCCAGAATGTTATGATTTTCAGTGTAGGCTTTAGTAGGTAGAATAAATGGTCTTTAGAGTTTTTTCAAAATAACTGCTCTTCTTGTGCAAAAACATTAATTTTACTATTATTATTTTGATAAAATGCTTTTTAAGCAAAAAAGGATGTACAATTAAAACAAAATACTGCAGTTTATTGTTAACCATTGTTATTGCTTGTTTTTTTTTTTTTTTTTTTTTTTTTTTTATTCTCATGAGGTGGAGGTTGGAATTGTTGGGTTTTCTGCAGTTTTGTTTTGATATGTTTGTAAATATTTTTAATACAATATAAATTTTAAGTTATAAAATAAGGGTAAAGATGAAAAAAAAAATAATGAAGTAGCTAGCTGGAACAGGAAATCTGTAAAAGTGATGAAATTTTGATTGGAAATAATTTAATATTTGTGGCACGATTTTATATTAAAATAGAAAAATAACAGAAATTGATTTGAAAAAAAAAAACCTTGAAAAGTGACAAAAAATGAAAAAAATTCCAATGCTGTTTACCCCAATAAAGTATTAAAATTCTATCTTTATTAAGAAAAAAAAAAAAAAAAAATAAAATCTTTACATATAACACTACAGCTTCATTTATTGAAAATTGACACATTAAAAGACAAATTAAAAGACACATTTTAAGTATCCATAAGAAAATCTGCAAATTTTGCTTAACTAGGTTTTTTACATACTTAAAATAGGAAAATAATTAAAAACATGCTATTTTAGCATCAAACATCTGCTGTCTCACAGTGAAAATCATTTTTCAATAATTAGAAAATGAATAAGCTCCTAATTAAATTTTTTTCACAGGATTTCATAATTAACGAGGAAAACCCCTCGTATATTTGTGGAGCTATACCTTAAATTAATCAAGCAAGTAATTTATTTAATATGCGTCATGCGAAAATTCCTATACATACCTAATAATAGATTATTTTAAATAAATTACTTCTTAACAGATTAACAAGAGATGAGTTATTTAATTTGAATCTGCTAACTAGACAAGTTTAAAACTATTTATTACTGGTCTATAATTGAAACTGTTTATGATGTACATATACGTCAAACTTGCTTCACAGCTTAATATTGATGCAATCATAAGTTATGTTATTGTGCAAAGCTGGTTTTTAGAGTGTTTTATTCCTTTTCCAATCTTTACTTTGACCACTTGTATATATTTCTGTTGCAGTTTTATACTCCAGTCCACTAACAAGGGAACCTCTTTTGGTGTTGCTCGCACCCTATTCATAAAAGTTAAAGAGCCAATAAAAGTTCTCTGTTAAAATCTATTATATATATTTTTTATGCTTTAAATTTCTTATTATTGGATTTTATTTATTTTATGTCAAAGGTGAAAGTCGCCAAATATGTTACTACGAATTTTCGCTTGTCATATTTTGGGGCTCTGACATTTGGCTAGGGTTGTTGGAAAACTCTACTTTTGAAAATATGCCAACTTTTTCCTTGCCAAATATGTGAATATAATGTCATAAATTTTCAAAATTAAATTTGTGGGTTTTTGAAGGAATATATTTATTATTAACTAATTTATATTTTTAAATGCTTAAAAACTATTTATGTTAATAGTTTAACAAGTGGCCTCAAAAATAGCATTTTCAGAAAGTGATGCTGCTACAAAATCATATAACTTTAACAGAAATTTTTTTTTTATTCTCAATGTTAGGTGCGAGAATCACTAAAAGAGATTCCCTTGTAAGTAGTTGAAAAAAGTATAAAAAATCTAATATTGTCTTTGTTCTTTTTTGTTGTTGTTGTTTCTTTGGAATTAAAATATTTTGTTATTTATTTTTATAGTGCTTTACATTTATTAATACGTTTTTTTTATTTTATTGCTTCTTCATTGCTCTCATGTTATAAAAAAAAATCTTCACACAATAATAATCTTTATCCTTTGAGAAAACTGATAGCAACTGAATGATTTGGGAATACAGTAAACTCTATGACAGAATCGATCGGAAATGGGAAAGTTTTCCCTGGTAGATAATATATGGCTTTAGATAAATTTGATTCTGTCTTTGGACTCACAGGGACTTGAAAATCTTCCTGAGTTACAGATTTCTGTCTTATACAGAATTTGCTTTACAAAGAGTTTATTGTAATTTTAAATAACATTCTAACTGAAGTAGAGTTTAAAAAAAAAAAAAAAATATTGAATGTCAAAATTAATATAAAGTCGGCATTTTCAGCCTTTTAAATTTTTTTTCTGATATAAAGAATTGAAATTATCAATTTGTTGTTTAAATTTTTTCATCTAGTTCTGATACGCTGTATTTTTTTTTTCTTTCTTTTGTTAAAAAGTATCTGATATACATTTGTTAATTAAACGCTTTTTTTTTACTCAATGAAAAATGTTGTGTGTACTTATATATGTATATAGCTTCTTTGTTCATTTTCGTTACTGTTTTACTTTTATCGAATGCAAGTTACCATAGTTATTATAGTTTATCATATCATAAATATAAATTATTAAATTGTAAATTTACAAAAACAGAAAAGTTTCAAATTTTGAAATACTATTTCATAAAAAAGAAAGCATATTTGATTTACCTGTGTAATCTGCACAAATTCTCCTTCCATTATGTATAAAAAATCCAAACTCCTTTAACTTACTTACAAGCTAAAATTATTAAGCTATTAACTAATTCAAAATTTTTGTAAATTTTTATGCATACTTTGTCATTTTTATATACATTAAAGCTTAAAAATATTCTATAAATAAAAAAATATTTTACTTTTTTTGACAATCCCCCATCTTTCTATGTAGCTTCGACATGCTTAGAAACTGGGGAATTATGACAAGCTTAAATTCTAAAAACTTTGCAAGCAATAATTTTTTGTAAAATTGTAAAGTAAAATTCAAGCTGTCTAAGCTTAACATGTTAAAATTCTAATACCCTGTTTGCATTAGAAACATAAGATTGTCATTATTGAAGTGGTACTCTACTGGAATTGGATGCTTGTTCACATTGGAAAACTTACTTAAGATATCTCAGCGAATGTCATTGTATCTGTGATCTGAACAAATGCAACGTATGCGCATGAGCTTAAAATAAAGACGGCTGCAACAGCCAATCAGTAAAAGCGAAGCTTTATAGCCAACGATTGTGAGTGGTACTTCCTGTATCTAGCGAGAGAAAGTTGAAACTCTGAGAGAGTTTGTGGAACTCTCTGAGAGAGAGTTCCAGGCAGTGCCTGATTTAGGGCAGGGCCTTCGGGGCACAGGCCCAGGGCCCCCAAATGCTGCTGAAGGGTTTTCCTCTATTGCCCAAAATTAATGCAACTGCTTACAGACTCTAGTGGAAATTTACATTTTATTCAACATTCTACTGTGTTCATATTTTATTTTTACAACATTGTACATTTTGGTTGAAACATCCACATTTAATCACTTTATTAAAGTAAATATTTTCTTTTATCTTTATCACTTTAAAAATATATTGTATTTTTTAATTCTTATTTAATCCTGTTGTCAGGTTATTTGAGGTTGATGAGTGCAGCTCATAGGCGATAGAGTCCCATAACATTTTAAATAATTATAATTTGGTATTGTGGAAAATTTATGGTTAGTTGTTGCATACTTTATCATTCCAGATATTTAAACTTGCAGGAAAAGATAATTATCACTACAGAATTTATTGTATTACGTCTACTCATTTAAATTTCATGATTGTGATATAGTTATTTAAAAGGTAAATAAATGATTAGTATATTTAATTTTTTAATTGGCATTTAAAAGTGATTCAATCGTAAAGTCAATCATAGCTATCTTAATAAGTAACTTTTTTTTTGGGGGGGGGGGGGGCAGCTCAATCTTTTTGTATGCAACTTTACAAGGGGGACCCCGGTAAGCATCTGTGCCCAGGGCCCACAAATTTGTAAATCGGTCCCTGGTTCCAGGCCTGAGATATCTTAACTATTCATAGTGTGAACAGGGTATTAGTCATTAATGCATGTTTATTTGTTGCTACTAAGGTATAATTGTCAGTATGTAATATTTGTATCTTGCTTTATCCTTAACTGCTTACCAATTTTGCCCATACCTCATATGGACGTCTTATTTTTCACCCAGCGTGATTTGCCTTTTTTACGTACAAGCTTCACATTTTTCTATGCTTGCATTTTTGTTTATTTGGGGTATTTTAATCTAATTGACAATTTTGCTGAAAAATTTATATTTTCTGGATATATATCTGAAATTTTTTTGTTTAAACATATCACATTTAAAAATGGTATAAAAACTTAAATTTTTGCCCCCCCCCCCAAAAAAAAAGCAATTTTTGTAAAGTTTTTTTTCTTTAAATGTTGAACTGGTAAGTGATTAATCACTGCACAGCAGAAGGAGAGGAGCCTTTTGAAGCTTAGAACCCTTCCCAGTGGATTTAAAATCTGATAAGATGCATCCAAAACCTCTTGTGCTAAATAAAAATGTGTAGAAACAATAGTAAAGAAAAACATAAACAGCACAAAATTTTTACCATTCAACTGTTAGAAGAGTTTCTATTTTATCACGAAATTCTTGAAAGAAAAATTTCAGAGCAATAGCAGGATACTCACATTACTGTTATTGCTGCTACTTTCTCTCTTTATTTTTCTCCGAAGCTTATTATTATTTTTATGAAACCTTTATTAAACACATATGCTATTGAATTATGGTTGTTTGTACTTTTCATTGCGTTAGTTTTTGTGTGTCATGTGTTTACTAAACACTTTCTTATGGACAAGTAATACAACGAAATTGTTCATTTTATAAGTAACAATGGTTCTAAGTCCTTCCCAGAAGAGGATTTGTCTTTGCCATTGCATTATTGTGAGTAAAATACTGTAAATAATGTCTGATGCATACCTGCTAACCTTCCATTTTTAATAAAATAAAATCATAAAACTTATTTAATAAAATCTACCTAGTTTTTGTCTGATATTTATATATTTAATTTATTAAGAAAAATATCTTCTTTGAAAATTGTTTCCATCTGACTTGCAAAAAATCAAAAGATTGAAGCTATATTGATGCATATATATATCCATTTTTCTCTAAAATTAAAAAAAAAAAAGCATCTCTTTTTTTGTAAAGCAAGCTATTATTCTAAAGGAGGAAAAATAAAAATATATATACTGGTTATGACCTAATGATTAATGATCTCCTTTTTTATATTTAAAGTACATAGATTTTTTAAAATTCTGAATTAAAAAAAAAAAAAAAAGTTATGACAAATTATTTTATATTACTCATTCAAATTGAATTCTTAAATTAGTAAAGTATTTTTTTTGTATGATCTCAAGGGACATCCAATCTTTGTTATGATTTGAGTTGTCTATTCATGAATGTAAATATTTCCTTTTCCATTTTTCATGAACTGTTTTAAGTTTTGTAATTATTGTGGGACTTTGTTAAATTGTTGAATTTTTTATTGTCAATTATTTTTCTATTTTTCATTTATTTGTACATTGCAAGCAATACTTTTCTTTTTTTTTTGTTTTCTGTGTATTTATATGTGAAACAATAAAATGTTTCTCTGAAACTTTGTTTTCTGTTAATTGCCTGTAAAAATGAAATAGACAAATGAGCTAATTCGATAAAATAATTATTCTTAATTGATTTACTAAATTTTATAAAATAATTAAGTTTATTCGATTTACTCATGATACTTGCTTTTTTTTTGGACGTCATTCTATTTATTCTTAATTTACTCCCAAAAAATAAATAACAGTGTATAAAATTGCAATATTTCATCCAACTGCATTTAAAATTCATTAGTTTTTGTTGGATATTCTTTTAAAATATTTCTAGATTTTTATAAATTTAGATCTCCAAATATAAGTTTTATCCATTTTAAAACATTTTAAGAACTAGAGGGAAACATTGAATAAGTCTTAATGATTTAAGTGATTTTTTATTTAAAATTAACTACTGTAATTTAATAATTGCAAAAAAATTAAATTATTTTAATTGCAATAAAACATTTTTGCTTTTTAAAATTTTCAAACAGAAGAAAATAATTTTGTACAGTTAATAATCTGGGTCATTTTTACCCTGCCGCATCCTATAGCACATAACCAATTTAGCACATCTATTTACACTCAAACGATGTCTGAGTTTAGAGTGTGTGAAGCCAAAGTTTGAAAATACTCTCTCAATTGATGCTGATATAGCAGGATTTGATAGCAGTAGCATTGCTATTTGAACAAGTTTGGAGGCAGGCCAAATTTTTGGATTTATCAGATTTTTTTTTCCCTTTTTTCTGGAAATGATAATATTCAATATACAGTCACCGCAAAAAAAATCTTGACATTTCCGATTTCAGACGTTTTATTAAATATCTAAAAATATACATAAAGAATAACTCCGAAACTCCAGATGTATAAACAAAATAGTACAGGTCATATATTTTCGAGAAGATTTTTTTCCAAAATTCAATAGGGGACCGTCAACAAATTGAAAAAGAACGAATATCTTTTGAATAACCCTGTCAAAACTAATGTAGTAAAAACGTTCAAACTGCAGATTATGATTAAATGGCTTATGGTAATAAATTGTGTTCATTTTTATGCGGATAGCATGTATGCTTGTAGAGAAATTAAGATTTTAATAAAAACGGTCCCAAATTTTGCCAGGTTTTTTGTTTATAATTTGCACAGTTCTTAATAAAAGAAACAATGTTCTTTTCTGAAAATATGAGAAACGACATTGTACATAAAACCCTGTAATCAAAATTAAAAAATATTAATAATTGTATGAAAAACGAGCAGGTTTACTAAATAAATTTTCACTGCGCATGCGTCAACTCTATAAAAATTTCATTTGCATATTGTGTTAGCTAAATGTATAGAGCAACTTTTTTTAAAGTTTCAAACTCATAGCTTGAAAATTCTGAAAATTATTGTCTAAAGAATAAGATCAAAATCCAATATTCCCAAAATGAAACAAAAAAATGAGGGACTGTATCCGTATTCCATTGATTAGTATCTACACAGTATTGCACGTACAACTATATTTGGGTACAGCTTAGAGGTCTGCATGGGCCCGGGCCTGGCCCGTACCCGGCCCGGCGGATCGTTTCAAATTTTCTAACGGGCCGGGCCGAGCCGGCAAAAAAATTGAACGGGCCATACGGGCCGGGCCGGGCCGATTAAAAAAATTTTCTGAAGATTTAACAATGAAACGATAAAATATGATCTATTTTCAGCACAAATGGTTTTTACGAGAATAAATATAAATGTGCGTCACGAGCCATACTAGTTTGACAGCATCAATATAAAAATGTAACTTGTACAGTGTGAGATCGGTATCGGACAGTTAAATTGTGTGTAACCCGTTTTAATATTTTTTTAGCTGACTCATATCGGACCGAGATCAAGCTTGCATCATTTTTCTACATATAGACTTGCCGGACTGGAACAAGACTTAATTGTTCTCAAGATCTGTAGGGCAGACAACATGATTTGTAAAATTATTAACAGCGATAAAGAACTTATGTTAGATTCATCTTTGGATACATACTTCTTGATGGTTTTTAAATTAATTTTTCATTAACGCGAAAGTTTGATGGTTTTTAAATTTCTCAATAACGCGAAAGTTTGACACAGATTAATTTGTAATTTTTTCAGATTAATTTGTAATTGTAAAAACATAAAAGTGATAAGCCTGACTATTGAAGGCATTTGGAATCGAATAGCATTTTTCATTTTTGATGAATAAAATACTTGCATAAATTTGTTCAGATACAATAATTTCTCAAATGGTTGCAGGTTTTTCTCCCTTCCCATGCTATCGCTTCCGGAAATTCTATTGAAAATGCTGACTATAACAATTTATTTCCTTTCAGTATTCTTAAATTGCTTGTATCAAAAAACGGTTAATGCCACTTGATTATATAGTTTTGAATAAAGATACCTGCAGTGCATTTCTGAGAAAAAAATGAATTTAGAAATGTATCAGAAAGGCGTATATTTGAGTTAACGAATAAATTTGGATTTAAAATCTTTAATAAAATGATATAGAAATATTTTTATAAATCTTCTTTTATTAAACAGCTTCAAAAGTTACGACGTTTTTAACTTTCTTTCTTTTTTCTTTTATTCTAAGCCATATTAATTTTTTGATGAATCTTTATTTGATTGTTGAAAACCTAAGAATCTTAGTAATCACTAATGTTGCTAATGTGTATTTCCTGTAAAATATACTGTAAAATCATTCCATAGATATGTATGCAGTATTCTTTAAAGAAATCTTAATTATATGAAAAAAAATCTGAAATTTTTAGAAATCGTAGAAATTGTAACGGGCCGGGTCTGTTTTCACTGATTTCTGTACGGGCCGGGCCTAAAATATAAAAATTTAAACGGGCCAGGCCGAGCCCGGGCCGAACTTTTAAGTTTTACAACGGGCCGGGTCGGGCCGAAAATTTTTTCCTACGGGCCGGGCCTGGAAATTCCAGCCCGTGCAGACCTCTAGTACAGCTCCTCATCTTTTTGCTTCATTTTTGAAATAGCGGATTTTGATCTTCTTCTATCGATGATAACTTTCAGAATTTTCAAGCTATGATTTTGAAACTTCAACAAAAGTTGCTCTACATATTTACCTAACACAATATGCAAACTGAATTTTTATAGAATTGACGCATGCGTAGTGAAAATTTATTTAGTAAACCTGTTCTTTTTTCAAACAATTATTATTATTTTTTAATTTTGATTACAGGGTATTATGTACAATATTGTTTCTCATATTTCCTGAAAAGAACATTGTTTTTTATTACGAACTCTGGAAATTATAAGCAAAAAACTTGGCAAAATTTGGGACCGTTTTTATAAAACCCCCAATTTCTCTACGAATATACATGCTTTCCGCAAAAAAATGAACACAGTTTATTACCATAAGCCACTTAATTATAATCTGCAGTTTGAACATTTTTTCTACATTAGTTTTGACAGGGTTATTCAAAAGATATTCGTTCTTTTTCAATTTGTTGACGATCCCCTATTGGATTTTGGAAAAAAATCTTCTCGAAAATATATGACCTGTACTATTTTAATTATACATCTGGAGTTTTGGAGTTCTTATTTATCTATATTTTTAGATATTTAACAAAACGTCTAAAATTGCAAGTGTCAAGATTTTTTTACGATGACTGTAGTATTAGTGAATTTTTAATATTACATCTAATGTTGTATATGTGTGACAGATATTTAATGTGAAATTTTACAGATCAGTGTAGTATTTGAGGTTTCTGATGGGGTTTTTGACATGACGGTTTAAACTGGATAAAACCACACACTGTCGAAAACATGCCAACCCTGCTGAAAAGTATGCTATGCAATATTTTCACAAATTACCAGGGTTGGCAAAAAACCTGGTTTTCTCGAAAAAAACCAAATAAACCGTTTTTTTTGGTTTAAACCAGGTTTTTTTGGTTTAAATCGGTTTTTTTTTTAAAACACCCTTTCTTATTACAAATACATGCATATTTATTGATAAAAATAGACATGGTTTGATTATAACTAGTATAACTACATTTAAAAATAATTTAAATTAAATAATTAAAGTGAATTTATGTAGAAAATGGAAAATGTTTATATTTTAATTTAAACAGTATTAGCAAACAGTCTTATGTTCAAAAGATAAACTGCTCTACACAGTGAAATATTGATGCTGAGAAAATCTTTAAACAATCCATTGATTGCTAATAATAAACATTTGGATGTAGTTTGATAAATATAATATTCTTTTCCACAATTATTCAAATAATATTTTTCAAATACTTCTTCCAATTTTACTTTTTGAGTGACAATTTGAAGTCAACATTTTTGGCCCTTAGATTTGCAGATGACATGAAAAAAAAAAACCAATAATAATAAGATTGAGTGTTAGTTATAGCATTTAAGTAATAACAATCTTTGAATAGTCTCTTGTTCGACTTCATATTTTGATTTCAAGATAATCTCCCCAATCAAGAAAAATTTCTTTTACAGCTTGAGCAAAATCTTAAAGATCGTCATTACTGATTGCGTTAAGGAATCTGCATTTTTTTAAAAGTTAAAATATTTTATAATAGACATTGAATATTTTAAATCTATTTTATCTTTGTTCAATTCACATGTTTGAAGAATTTTCATTAGAGCAATAGATCTGTTTACCAACGCATACTAATTTTAATCCTATACATAAAAAAATGAGCTAAACCCACTATATCTAATGCTTATTCCTGAAATAAAGTTTAAAAATAGAAATTATTTACATCCAATAAACTGAAACACGTAAATTATAAAGAAAAAAGAAAAAAAAGCTATTAGATTTCTTCTAAAAAAACCAATTGGTTTTTTTGAGAAAAAAACCATTTGGTTTAAACTGTGGTTTAAACCATGGTTAAAACCAATTGGTTTAAACCGTGCCAACCCTGCAAATTACACAAGAAAAAAAAAAAAAAAAAAAAAAATTGGGTGAACTTGCTCATTATAGGGAAGTAATATGTTCTACAACTTACAATATGTCTGTTTACGTGATGAAAATTGGCTCATTTGGCAAAAGGCTAAACATACCTCAGCAAAAAAGATAATAAAAAACAAAACATTAAAGGTGCTGATCACTCAGCTTTGGAATTGTCCTCTGTATTGTTAAGTCTATGGATGTTTGATGCATTCGTATATCTAAAATATCTCTTGGGGAAATTTATATTTTTTAACTTCTTTTTTCAGTGTGCTTTTCTTAAAAGATGTTTCTCTTTTTCTTATTTCTTAAAATGTTTCTAAAATCTATATCGAATTTAAAATGTTATGTGTTAAAAGCTGATGAACTGTGAGTGAAATTTTAACATATTGTATAAAATGAAGTATAATTTAGAAATTTTTTGAAAACTAAGTAAAACTGAGACATCTTTTAAGAAGTGTATGCAAAAAAATGTAAGTAAAAAATATTAATTTCCCCAAGAGATATTTTAAATACAGTAGACTCCCTTAAATCTGCAAGCCAGAAATCTGTAACTCTCTAAAATCCGCACATATTTTATGGATGTAAACAATGAAACTTTCAATTCATATATTCGGACAAAATTTAATTTTTTCAGTTTTGTATCGATTCCATATATTTTTTAATTTGTAATTTTCTTAATAATACTCTATTCATGTTATTTTCATGAAGGAAGAATAAATTTTTGGGGGGAAAATTCAAGATATTGCTGATATCACTGGTAATCACAATCTTCTTACCAAATATATTTATGCATTAATCAAGATTTTTTTGGTCATTCAGCCTGGCTAAACTTTAAAAAATAATCCTTATTTTATGATTTTTATGTGAATTAGTAATGTACTTTTATGAGGCAAGTTTTGTTGAATAATTTTGGAAAAATACATTTAATCTTCATCAATGAATATTTAATCATACACTATTGATTATTAACTTGACCTTTGCTGTTAGTACTTTAATCATTTTAAAAATTATCTAAATTTTTATTATTTTAGTTCATTATTTATTTTAATATTTTATTATATTGTAAGCATTCATTATAGTTCCGATTGCATTATTAATTGCATTTAAACTATTAGTTAAAAAATGTAAACAAAGCAGTGACCAGAAATCTGCAAAATTCTAAAATCCGCACAACCTCTGGTCCCAAGCTTTGCGGATTTGAGGGAGTCTACTGTATACGAATGAATAAAATATCAAGCATAGACTTTACATTAGTGAGGGGGATTCGGAAGCCAAGTGACCAGCCCCCTTAACTGATCTTGGTCATTTTTCAACCTATCCCTGTTCACATACTAGTTTGACAATTGGTAGAAACCAAACTTTCTTAATCAAATGACAGCCAAAAGGAGTACAAATATTGCTGTCTGTGTAAGGTTACTGGCTGGTATTAAACACAGTATAGGATTAAAGCTTATTTTTAGTAAATAATGAATCTTGAACAATATTTTTTGTCAATATATTTATTACAAAATACAGAATTACACAAAATAAAACAAGTATAAGTAACACGTAAAGAACAAAGTTGATAGCTTGGACAAAACATAAATATTTAAATTAATAGGACTAAATCTGAATTTCAATATATTTTAGCAGTTGAACATTATAACCAGTGATCAAAAAGCAGTAGATATTATTGATATCTACTTTGCATGTAACATTTATCTTCAATATACAAAAAAAATGAGTTGATTGATCCTTCAGCAGCTTAAGGCAAGCTAGTTAATTGCAGAGGTTTTGCAGTCTTCAAATTTATTTAATTTCATATGAAATCTTTGATTTTAGATGAATTTTAGAATTTCTTTTAATATAGAACACACAGTTTAACCTTTAACTGTTAAAAAGCCCATCTATTCTTTTACACAGTCAAAAAATAGGTTTTTTTCCCCCTTTAACTTTAACAACCAGGACCAACATAAATTTGGCATTCCTTCAAAAGCAAATCAAATTTTTCTTTTGATATCCCCTTCTACTCTGGTACCAGAGGTATGTGCTCCCTAGTTTCAGTCCTGCATTTTCATGACAAACATCAATTAGTATTTTTTTTTTTTTTTTTTTTGCTACTTTTTTGACAAACTAATTTTTGGAATTGTCTAATTGTTTTTTTGTAAGGATTTCACATTCTATACAGCACATTCTAATTACAAAATTTCAGCAAGTAAGTAATGTACAAATAATTTGTCCAAAAAGTAATCCCCTCCTTCCGACCTTAAAAAAATGTAATTGGTGCTTAGCGTGAAAATATGATGTCCACCTAGTTCGATTGTTAAGGATTAATGATAACAATGCTAAAGACGAAAAAAAACAAAACAAAACTGACAGCCTGAAGGACCAGTACAACTAAATTTAAACAAACTTGGCATTTTTTTTACAATATTTACAAACTGGCAGTATTTGCCTGAAATTAATGCTTAGAAAAGAAAAACTTGTAAATTTTTCATTCCTGATAGTAAGAAAACTGTACAAAACATTAACAACTTTAATTATATTTGAATACTGTCAAATGTGTTGATTTTTTAAAAAACAGTTATAAGTGCCAATCAACTAATCTTTGCACTAAACAGTTTTTTGGAAGGGGGGGGGGGGTGGCAAATATATCAACAAGTTCAAATTTATTTTTATCATATCTACTAATTTAATAAATGAGTTTTTAGATATGCTAACCACCTATACTCTTTTTTAAAATTACAAATACTATTATTCACTTCATTATCCAGATTTGTCTTTTTGTGTTACTATACAAACAAAGATATTGTTTTCAAAATTTTCTACAGCTAAAGCACAGATTGATGGTATAGCTATTCATCTGATGCGAATAAAAGTTACAATTAATAATTAATCAATGCAAATCATTAGAATTCACTTCAAATTATTGAGATTCATTTAAGTGTGAAAAGTATTTAGCCAGGATTCGAACATGGGACTTCAGCTATATGAGCCAATCATTAGGTTCACATATCGGATCAGGTGATACAATCATGTTAACGTATTCTGTCATGCTGGATATTATCTGGGTGGTTCAAATAGCTCAGCATTGACAAAAGTGCTGGATAATTGACTGTGATAAATGTGGAACGATGCAGTACAAAAAGTGTTGACTGCAATAATATCTACTAGTTTAGTCTTTACACAATGTTTATAAAATGCTTACATTCAAAAGAATTTAGATAACATGTGATTGATATTTATTCTGCAGCATTAGCCATTTATTGAATTCAATTTTTAGCACTTTTTAAAGTACAGTAGACTTTTGATTAACAGGGATCAAATGATTAGGGTTGCAGATTAACAGCGATGATAAAAATCTGTTTTGCATGAAATTTATTTTGATGATGCTTCATGGAAATTAGTAGAAAGTACCATAGTTAAGAAATCATGCAGGGCAATTTTATCAGTTGAAGAAAATGACATTCCTACAGAAGCAATACTACAGATTTACAGAAAAAAATCGTAGAATATTTGTAAAAGTTTAATTGTTCTGGATGAAGAAGCAGTACATCAATGGATTAACAAAGATTCGAATTTGGAATGTTATGAAGTTTTAAATGACAATGATATCGAGTTGCATGTGGATTAAAGAAATTTGAAAAATGCCCTGAAAATGATAAAAATCACTTAACTCATTCAAAATTAAATTATGGTGACACACTGAGGCATTACTTTATTACTTGAAGCAAGAAGATTAAAGTACGCCTGCTGAAAAAATGATGTTGAGAAAATTTACATGGTAAAATTAATTGAGTAAATGGAAGGTGAAGATAGATCTTATCATTTTCTTCTTCACAAAACAGTGAAATAAACTAAATTTCTATTTTTTATTATATTATACTAATTGTAAATCTAAATAATATTAAAACTTATGTTTATTCTCTTTCTTTTGTATTAATTAAAGTATTAATGTCCTATTGCATAATAATTTGATATTTTCTATTCTTTTTTCTAAAATTTTTCATCAAAATTTATATAAATTTGATTATTTGCTTATTCAGGACAAGTCATTTCCCCACCATCCCAGTTAATCGGGAGCTTACTGTATCACTGGAATAGCTGGTTGTCATATTCTATCTTCTAGACACTATACTTATAGCTAAGGTTCTGAATTCCAATCTTGGGTTAGATACTTTTCACTCTGTTGGGAATATTTCGTTTCATTTTGACTTATTAGATTTTAGAATATTTCGATACAAGATTTGTACAATTTTTTGATATAAGAAAAGAATAAGTGCAAAGAATAGATGACTGGTCCATAAATATTTCACATGATGAGGAAATAAATGAGTTCTTATAAAGATAGAATAAAACTGATAACAAAATCTTCCATCTTTTTTTTGAGAAAAAATGCTTTTTATACAATATGCAATAGTTTAGCACCATATAATGAGTTTTTTTTCCAGATAATTTGCTCAAATCAGGCATATTAGTGTCTTTCCTTCAAGGATTTCATCTTGGACTTTGTCCGTAGATGTGGATACTTCTGCTTGAACAGAAAGCACTGAACAAATAAATGTCACCAATGTACTGCCAATTGCCAAGTAGAAAGCAATACCTAGAGAAAAGAAAAACTGTTAATATAACTATAATAAGTTAAATCAGCTGTTACATTTGGAGTGCCTTTATACATGCTACAGTGATGAAATATGGGTAATGAAATTTGATTAGTTATGACTACTGTGGACAAAAACTTTTCAAACCTGCAATTATTGCCAAGATAATATTTTTTTAATTATTTTGCTTCTGTAATCAAAGTACCACATTCAAATATTGTCAAATTCTATAATGTGAGTTACTGTAGTTTGGATGGAAATTTGAACCTTGTGTGATTGTGCATATTTCGCTACATGATTTACATGTAATGGCACATTATTTAATTTCTTTACTATCCCAGTACAAAGTCCTGTATTGAATCTAGGAATCCAATTTTATCTAAAGCTTGGACTCAAATTGAGTCAACATATTGTTTTGTTTCTTGCTAGTTATGTTTGAATATGTTCAGTTTAAAGAAGAAAATCTGGACTATACTGTCTGAGTAGAAGTAATTGAGTTCAGGTTTAAGTATTTTTGGTTTGGGTATGACTATGTAAAAATATTTGGTGTTCGTATCAGGTTGACAAACAACAATTCATTGATGAAAAAATCTAGTTCTGGTCGAATAGTGTGTTTTATATTTCACTGAATATTTCATTTGCTCAGTATTTCAAATGTTTAAATTATTGATCTGTTCAATAATTTTCAAAGTATTCCCCCAAAGAAGGAAAATAAAACATTAATTTCTATGACACTTTTACTTATATATTGTTAATATAGTGTATATGTACAGACTGTGACAATTTTTTTATATATTCACTAGCTGACCCGCCCGGCGTTGCCCGGGTCCGTATTAACAATATTAAATGAACTTGAAATTTGTATGATTTTATCATTAACTCGTTACATGCAGAAATGCATTGTCTGAAATACGTAGCCACTGACTGTGTGAAAAATCGGTTTTAAAAACAACAACTAATATTAAGCTCTAAAAATACTCAAAATGAGCAATGAAAAACGCGGGAGGGAATATGTATCCAACGATTGCATGATTTTTGTGTTAAAAAGTTGATATTTACAGTAAAAATCACTGTTAAGTCACGTAACTAATTATTATTTTCACATACAAATCGCAAGTGAAATATTTTGAATTTCAAACTAATTATATCACACTTAAATCCAACTATACCATGAATGAAATCGATACACGATGGTAGCTAAAAGATTGGTATATAGTATTATAATTTCAGAGCTATTTAACAAAAGTAAGTGTTATTTTTAATCAAATCTTGCGTAATGTTCACTCTGTGTATAAATTCCTAACCTTAAACTTTTGTACCGTAACCAAAACCTGTCTGTAACCTAACAGCGACTTAACAGTACCCTACCATAAATTAAATATAACAGAAATGTAACATAGCCTTCACTTTATTGTAACATATCCTTATTCTAACCATAACATAAATGCAATTTAACTTTAACCTAAATAATATAATAGAAAAAAACCATTTTAAAAAATTACTATTTCTTCGTAAAATATGCTTCAGCTGTAATTCATTTCTTTCAATTTGTTTTATTAATACAAAATTCCTTCCTCGTGCTTTTGTTTGAGACATTAAAATTTCAGCGATAAATGGTTTAATATTGCAAACCTTTTTTCGGTTTACTTTGCCTCCACCTATCTTTTTCTCTATGGTGTACAGCAGCTGTGATAAAAAAAAATATCCTCATTTAAACTGGCAGTTTGCCAGTCTATGAATTTTAAAGGTCTGTCCCAGCTTTTTTAATTATTTCTGCGAAAATTTTATGCAACCAATCAACCATAAGAAAATGAAAGGGAAAAAAAGCGAAAAAAGGCAGTTTTTTTATGAGAGTGAGCTTTGGAATTTAATTTGGGCTACTCTCAAAAAAAAAAAAAAAAAAATTGGTTGCCTGTAAAGTCGGTATACGGGCGAAAGTTTTACGTGACAACGACTTTGAGTTGTAAAATAATTTTAATGTGAATATTCATTCGTATAGTAGGAAGAAGGATGAAATAATAGTAACAATTTAAAACATTTATTTATACAAAGAATTATATTTAAAACATTAATTTATACAAAGAATCTCGCACTGAATTTCATATTAACAAAATTTTATTTTTACCTTTACACATACATATGTATTTATATACAAATATACATACAATAACTTGCAATACACTGTGTTTGTTAAACACATTTTACTTCATGTTTATTGATGTCAAATGTTGAATTTTGTAAACAGCATATTAAAGAATTTTTCAATGAGCAGAATATAACTAAAGTAAAATGGCTTTCACTAATCACATATCATTAGTTTTCCATAATATACCACCGAATTACGAAATAAACTACACTTATTTTCTTTGTACTTTATACTAATAACTAATACATAACGTATTTCGTCTTAGTTTGATACTATCTAAAATTCCTATTAAGCACCGCCCCTTCCTTGCAGCGAATTCACATTCACGTTCAGAAAATGGTCCCACAAGTGACCGGAAAAAGTTAAGAGAAAAGTGAGCGCGTATCGTGAGCGGAGCGTAACGTAACGTAACGCAGTTTCTTGAAGTGTCTCCAGGCAAACCAATTTACAAGACGTTGTCACGTCAAAATTTTGAGCTTCGTACGTGCTGTAGATTTTGCTAGCCATCGCAGACACACACACAGACAGACAGAGCGTTTTGTTCTTTTATTAGTATAGATGTGCATGTAAAAAAAAAAAAAAAATATGTGTACATTGTACATATATATATGTGGAAAAGACAAACAGACAGGGGGGATAGATTTCTGCAATAATATTAAAATTTCATCGTGTTTTGCAAAAATGCAGAAGTAATGAAATTTGAATATGTATTGAGTTAAAAGTTAAAATACAATAGCTTTTCTTTTCAAAATGACTGACATCATACAAGATTTTATTGTCTGATATCTTTAGTTTTTCCTTATCCTGAATATTTAAACTAATGCAAATTCCAAAAGACTCTGGGGAGAGTCATCTATTTCTTTTAACCATTCTTTTATTTGGAACCTCCAGAAATCTCTAGAATCAGCGGCATAACTCCATTTTGCAATGTTGTTCGTTAGAGTTTTTAATCATTTTTTTTTTTTAATAGCAAAAAATGAGAAATCCGAGCCTCACATGCATTAAGTACTGCCTTGGATTATCTACATCCAAATTTTTAGACATTCATGTGCAGTAGAGTTTTCTAGACACTGCCAAGAAACACACACACACACATAGATCTTTTTTCTGTTTAGGGTTCTGTGCTTAAAAACTGAAAACGGAACAATTATAAGATGTATCTGTCTGTCTGCCACAGTCATTTTACTTGTTAACTATGAAACATAGAAAGTTCAAATTGGGGGAAATAATAAAGACTATTGACCCACATAGTTACAGATTGTTAGACATTTACAAATATATTTAGGAAAAATTAGAGTGGCTTATTAGGTTACTTGAAATTCTTTGTATATCACTTGGAGTATCATGTGAAAGCTTTTATAATGCTGAACTCGGTAATACATTTCTTTTAATTTAGGTGTTACATTTTCAGAGATATCATTGAAAATATAGTACAAAAATATGTCCTTTCCCTTCTCTCCATCTAATTCCAAATTTACTGAAACCAAAATTATGAAAAAATTACAGGGAGTAGATGTTACTTTAAACCTTGCAGGAAAACCATAGCGATTTCTCTAAATTACATAGTTTTTTTAGTAAAGTCTATTTTTCAATTACACAATCGCTATTGGCGATTCAAGCGCATGAATACGCCATCTGGTGGAGAAAAGATGTAACTTCTCCATTCAGGATAACGCCGTGTAAGCTCATTGCATTACATGCGTTTTAAATTTGTTCAGAATAATTATTCTTTTGTACAATTTCAGATTTCCTGTGACATATGTTTTCTGTCTTATATGACGAAGTAAATATTATACGAATTTGAATATCTAAAACTTTTAAATACATTTATAATAAAGAATAGTTTCAATGGGACTTTAACATTAGTTAAAGGGAAATTAAAGGGACAGTTACCCTGTATCGAAGGCTGCGAGCAGCGCCTCTATAGGCCGTTTTAGTTCCCAATGGAAAACTATAGGATATCGAAATACCATATCCATATGGAAAACCACGTAATCGCTATGGAAAACCATAGCTCTCTAAATTACATAGTTTTTTAGTAAAGTCTATTTTTCAATTATACAATCGCTATGGAAAACTATAGGATATCGAAATACCATATCCATATGGAAAACCACATAATCGCTATGGAAAACCATAGCAATTTCTCTAAATTACATAGTTTTTTAGTAAAGCCCATTTTTCAGTTACACACAAATTTCGATTTGTGGGGATTTAGCAAAAGTATTGAGAAACATTGTAGATATCCATCATAGCAGAAGTATAAAAACATTATTAATAATGATTTGAAAAAAAAAATTGCTGATAATTAGCTAAGATATTAACCTTTAAAGACATGGACAGTTTGGACATACATAATGACGGGGCAGCAGGCTTTGGATAATATCGGCTTTTAAAGCCTAGATAACAACTTTTAATGATATTTATATAATACAATCCTAGTAGCAGTATAAAAGCAATAAACTACTTATTGTTGCAAACAGAGTAGTTTAATTAAAATTAATCACATAAATCAGGATTTGTACACATAAGAAATAAAAAAAATATATATCCATCTTAGTACCAGGATTTTATTTAAGTATTATTTGCCTCTTTTAATGCAAAAAGTTTCTTACTTTGGATATAGCGGCCACTACATTACAAAACTTATGGTATTAAAATGTCTAAAGTTTTTCTTTAATTTCATATGTGTTGTGTAAATACAATGGGATTCATGACTAGTTTGCATTAAATGGTTCTAATTACGACTCTTGTATCTTTAAAAGTTAATTTAAAACCTAACTGGAAAAATGTGTCATGGACCAAGGCGGCTTTGCAAATTTGCTATCTCATTTCAACAGGAGCTCCTTTAGCACAATGCTACATTTAAACATTGAACAAGAGTTTTGTGTTAGCTGTAATGTAAAAAGAAAAGATTATTATTACGCTGAATTTAGTTTTATGAAATGCCAAATGAAGTTTAAATGTGGCACTACTTTTATTCTCAGTACCAAATTAAGTTCATTATAAATAGATAAGGATAAAATTTAAAAAAAAAGGAACCATTTTCTTTTAATAACACAGTTAACTTCTTAGTGACGCGAGAACTTTGCTTAATTTTTGATCTTTTACAACCAGTTTTTCAAAGCAAAAAATTTTCTGTAGTTCCACGACAATACTCCAATTAACCTTTTACAGGCCAATGTTCCCAATTGGGAACATAAGTTTAAGTATTTATTAAAAATTTAATTTAATCAAAATCGACAAAAAAAAAAAAAAAAAAAAAAAAAAAAAAAATTAGCAGAAATGGTAAAAGAATGACTTTATTTTTTGAAATAGAAGTTTTATTCCTATCATTAATGAGGCAATGTACAGAAAATCATAAAAATGACCAATGACCATTGGAAAATGATCAGTCATAAAAATGATTTTTTGAAATAGATTTTTCGAATTAGAATAATTTCATTTTTTAAAATAGAAGTTACATTCCCATCATTTATGAAGAAATCTACAGAAAATCATAAAAATTATCAATGGCCACTGGAAAATGACTGCCGGAAGTGACCAATGTTCCCAATTGGGAACATTCTGAAAATTATATATATATATATATATATATATATAAATCCACCATATTAATCACTAATATCTCTTAACTAAAGCATTAGAAGGCATAATGCACAAAAAAGTAATTTAAAATATGCCTGGATCTGAATTTGGCCTGTAAAAGGTTAAATAAGTTAAGCCTTACAATAAAAAATAACTGCCGGGAATAATGAAGGATTCTGAGAATTTTAAGTGGCACGCATACCATTCGCTTGTCCCCAAGGGGTTAATAATTCATATGTTTATTGCATGGAACCCTCTGAGTGCGAGTAATATTCACACTTGACAGTTTATATTTTTATTTTTAATAGTATAAATATATTTTAATGAGACTAATACCTAATGTGCAGTCCCCTGGATTAAAAGGTTCTGCTTTGTCTCCACAAATTAGATGAACTCGTCGACTGTTCCAACCAGCTGGGTACAGCATTAGTCCAAGAATATAAAACAGACCTGCAAACAATTATGCAAAATTAATGCAAGAAAAGATTAAAAGTGATAAATTCAAAGTTTAAAAGTCATTAAATTTTAAAATGACTATCAAAATTAAAAAATATATATTGAAGTAATTTAATTTATTAAACCATTTCCACCGAGGATAAAGGGACGCAAGCCAACTAAAGAAAATGCTCACGGTACTTTTAACTCTTTTTGACTATCGTGATCAAAGTTGGCTAAAAAGCAACTGATATCTGTGGAGTAGCAAGGCCAGTCTCTTTTGTGAGCTCCAGCAAATAAAAGTATAGAGGATGGGTGGATTTTAAAGATTGATTTCTACTTTTCAAGTAAATGGGCTTGTTTAGTATTATTTTTTAAAAATCTCAAATAAATAATTCCGGTATTCTAATTACAATGAAAGAATTCCACACAACACGTATTTGGTGGAATGCACAACTTTGTTTTCTGTTAAATCATACCTTAGTTATGTTGTTACTTTATTAGAATTTTCAGGTTTTACTCCTTAGTGATTCATTAATAAAGAAAATAGTCATGTTTAAATGATAAGATAAAAAATAAAGATCGATAGACGTTCAGATTGTTAATTAATCGTTTGAATAATCGACACACGACTGCATTCAAATCCTCTCTCAGATGAAAATATACTCTTACCTTCCCTATTGCTTTCATTCAGGGGCTGTGTCTATATAACGCTATCAACTATTTGGTAATTTTGGACCCCTCCCCCCCCGTTTCGATATCATATGTTGTCATCTCTCGACCCCCCCCCCCCCCCCCCCCAGTAATAATATCATTATCAAAATCAATTTTTTTTTTTTTTGAATTAATATTTTTTGTTGTTTGGAATGATATAAAAAATGATTCCATTTATTATTAGCCTCCGATGCTATTTCTTTCAGACAAGCTAAAAATGTCGTGTCATCAGTCCTGAATTTTCTATTCAACCGATTTTGATAATTATTTTTTAAAATGAAAGCTATTTATTTGTAGTTGTGTCCATTTTAGTTATTTTTTAATTTATTTCCATTTTTATATTTTATTTTTAATTTTAAAAGCTTTTTCATGACATTTCTTCAAAATGGTGGCAACACAGTTTAGCTTTTTTCTCGATAATAAAAATTTATTTTCCAAAATGATTGCGTATAATTATGCACTAATTGAGGTAAAAAAAAATATATATTTACTGAGAAATAATATTAATAATGTAAATAAAATAACAGAAAATAATTTATGATAAAAATTAATGTCTAATTCAAAATAAGAGAAATTTCAAATGAGGAAAATGATGTCATTCAGCAACCAGATAAATGGGAATTACAATATTATTACGGATGCCTTTTTCATATTACTAATAATAGTAACTTTAAAAAAACATTTGAAGAGAAAATGACGTCACTGTTTAAAACATCGCATTTTTACTCATAACGATATTAGTCACTACTCTGTTATCCCGTCGACCAATTTCGCCAAATTATACAAATCGCCAAACTAATAGCCAAATTATACATACTGACATAATTTTTATTTTAAATAACGAAAAAGCAAATAATTAGTAGAATATTAATAAAAAGTCGAAATAAAAAACACTTAATAACATAAAACTAATAATACAACATAACACACTTAATAAACACTTTTACTCAGAGTCTATAAAAAAGCGTTTAAACTAAAGAAAAAATCCGTTTTTGATGAATCTAGTCAGTGAAGAAGTAGCACGTCAAATTGTATCTCTTTATTATTCTGCAATTCCAATGTCTCGGAGAGAAATTGCTATTCAATTGGGTATTTCACGTCGTTCTGTTTGCTATTATATTGATAAATACAAGAAAAATGAAGTTAGTTCATTGCAATCTAAACGGGGTCGCCCTTCTAAAAAACCTCTAGAGATTTTTTTTTCCTAATCGGAGGCGAAATTGAATTCTGCAATGCAGAATCTACATTCAACTTGTTTTTAGCATATTTTTAGCTAAAAATAGCATAAACTTTTAGCTATAAATAATTTATAAGCTCGTCTATAAAAATTTAGCATATTTTTTGCATTGATACAAATGAAGAGAAGTTAATAAAATATCAATTTGCATTAAATATCACTTTACAGAAACAGTTACTACTTAAAAGTATTTTCTAATAGCTTTTTGTTACATAATGCATTCCACAGCAATACTGCTTTTTGCACTTGCCCTTCACGGAGGAAGAGGTGGTGGTGGGGGAGGGTATAAATTCTTATCTACAAAATAAGTGAACAACATTCTTTCTCTTTCACTTTTATTTATAAGTAAACACAAGCTTTAATATAAATGCACTTCACGTATAATTTCTCACAGTGCTTATACATGCATACACTTATGACAGGAGAATAGAAATGTCAAACGTTAAAGTTTTCCATATTTCCGAATTAGATAATTTTATAATAATTTAATGATTTTAATAATAACTTTGTATTTTCGTTAAAAAAAGACTAAAAAACATAATATACTATTTTTGAATCAAAGACCATGTTACAAATAAAAAGAGAAAATTTTTATTGGATCAATGATGATATCGATATCAAAAGACAAATCTCCCTTCCCCCTAGAGATATTTTCCAATATCATATGCCAGACAGTCCCCCTCCCCCCCCCCAAAAAAAATAATAACGTTATATTTGTACAGCCCCTGACCTCGATCGTCTGTATCGTCCCTGATTGTTTCATTAATAAAGAAAATAGACATGTTTAAATGATAAGATAAAAAATAAAATACGATAGATGTTCGGATTGTTAATTAGTTGTTCGGTTAATTGAAGTTCGAATAATCGACATTGTATTCAAATCCCCGCTCAGACGAAAATCTACTCTTCCTCTACCGTTTCCATTTAGGGACTGTTCATTAAATGATGTCACACTTTTTTTTAATATTTTTGCCCCCTCCCCTTTTTTGTCGCTAAGCGTCACACTTCATCGTACCTCCCTCCCCCGCTTGTCACATGTCACGCAATATTACATATACATATATTTACAATTCAGAAATAAAGCACTGGGTTATAGATCACATTTCAAATATTATTTTTAAACTTTAACTGTGTGTTTTAATAACTTTTGCAAGAATAGCAATAAATAAGATCCGTACATAAAATTTTTACAACAAAAATTATAATTAATATGCAATAACAATAATACAATATTAATATGAAAGAGAAATTGAAAACAATAGTATTTTGGACTTAAATTTAACAGTATATTTGTCTTTAAACTTCATCTTTATTTTATGAACACAAAATGTACTTTAATTTCAAAATTTAATCTGTGGAATTTTAAATGTTTTTTATTTTAACCAAAATGAGTGATGTTACTTTTTTTTTATCCCCTCTCACCCCTTTGTCCCAAATTGTCACAGTTCCATGAATCTCCCCACACACACCATCATTTATGGATGGCCCTTCCTTTAGGGGTCGTCCATAAATGATGTCATGCATTTTTTCCATATTTTTGACTCTCCTTAACTCACTTTACCTCCCTCCCCCTTCTTGTTACATGTCACGCTATATTACGTATACATTTATGTGCAGTTCAGAAACAAAGCATTACGTTTTAGATCGCATTTCAAAATATTTACAAATATTTTTAAACTTTAACTACAAGTGTTTGAATGAGTGACATGTGTGAGCTGAACAATAAAAATAATTCGTATTTGGTATGAAAAAAAGTTTACAAAAAAAAAAAAAAAAAAAAAAAAGGGGGGGAATAATATTAACAATTAATATATAAAATAGAAATAAAATATTAATATGAAAGAGAAATTGAAAACAGTAGTACTTTGGAACTTCAAACAGAATTTAACATATTTGGCTTTAAATCTTATCTTTATGAGCACAAAATCTTTTAATTTTAAAATAACTTCATACTTCATTATGTAATCTGCTGAATTTTAATGTTTCTATTTTAATCAAAATGTGTGATGTCACATTTCTTCTTACACCCTCCCACCCCTTTGTCATAATTTCACGGACCCCCTACCCCCTTAAACACCAAATAATGTACCATCAATTATGGATGCCCCCCTACCTGCGATCGCCTGTATCGTGCCCGAGATGGTGAAGATGCTTTTCTTCATGATGCTCCTGAAGCAGCAGCCGAGGATGGAGGTGAGGAGGGTGAAGAGCATGAGGGAGAGGCCGCAGCCGAAAAAGATGAGGGACGCTTTCCAGAAGTTGGGGAACTGGTCAGAGGGCATGCCGAAGCTCGTCACGAACGGGGCGCAGTTGTCCGTGTACATCTTGTTGATCTCGTGGATTTTGATGCAGCGATTGTAGATGCCTGGAAGAACCGAAAAAAAAAAAAAAAAAAAAAATGTTATTGAACAGAAAAAAAAAAAAAAAAAAATCCAAATAGTATATATATGAGGACCCCAGAAGCCAAGGGGTATAAGTGACAAAATTGAAAAAAAATAAACTAAATACACAGACGACCTAAAAATATGCTTTTTTCATTTCAGGTAAAGAAATATAAGTGATTTTCTTATTATTTGCTGAGTTATAGAGGCAAACCACTTTTTTCGAAAAACAAACAATATTGATTAATTACACAATTAAAGAAAATTGTACTTTATTTTTTAACAGTTATTGAAATAAGAGTTCAAAGACCAGAATGCAACAAGCAGAAATTTCCTATTTCAATCCACTCAATTGTTATTGATGTTCCAATTTAACATCAATTATCTTTAAACTCAATTTACTCCAAATCGACATTTTGTCACTTGTACACCTTGGCTTCTGGGATCCTTATATATGACTGATATTTGTAAGTTTATCTTTTTGATAATTCAATTATTGCCTTATTATTTTTCTAATATTTTTCTTTGAAATATGTTTGCGATTGCAATTAATCTTTTTATAATTCAATTATTGTCTTATTATTTTTCTAATATTTTTCTTTGAAATATGTTTGCGATTGCGATTAATCGGGCAATATATAAATCATTTTTAGGTTTATCCTGATTTCTAATCAGAAATTAATCTCAATTAATGTGTCTATTTAGCATTGCCCTTGAGAACGAGCTAAATACCACATTTCCAATATTGTTCCAATTTTTGCCAACTCCTCTGTTTGATATAGTTTGTTATTAACGTGTTATACGTGTTATTCCATATTTTGATGTTGATTTGTAGTATTATCCAATGGTTCTATATATAACCATAATTTAGGTAACATAATACAGAGATATATCATATAACTTATCATACATACATAGCGAAATAAAAAGGAAAGATGAAACTCACACCTTTTATAGGTATATTATCCAAAAATGAAAAATTGCAAACAAATGTGAAATTTATAGTAGAATTATTTAGTACAATTCAAATTGCCATAGATTTATAAAACATCTTTGATTTCCTCGTTGCATGAGCTATAATAAGCTAAAAAGATAAATTATTTGGACTACCTTACACACCACCCATCAAAATTGACAAAAAACATCGGAACATAAAAAGTAACTGTAGTATTGAAGTGAATATTTTAGGCCCACATGCAGGAAATAAGCATATGCCTTAATTACAGGATTAAAATACGTTGCCATGCCAAACTAATTTTGGAAATTCAAGGTGATCTGAAAATATAAGAAATGACTCACGAGAATTGACACACATTTACTCGCACATATATAGATTAAAAAATATTTACTCAAAAATATATACAGCAGATTTCAAATTGCAATATTTAAATCTCTGACTTGGGGTATAACTTGGACACATTAATGAATCAATAAAGGACTGAGGGATTTCCACTTAACCGAAATACTACACTAAGACAAAGGGCACGTTCATGATTAGAAGAAGCTAGTGAGGTATAAACATTTATATTTTAGTGATAATTTAACGAAATTTGATGAGAGAGACACTCATAATAGGTTATTTTGAATAACTTCGATATCCCGCACTTCTTTTTTGAGATACACTTGAATATTCCAAATAAAAATTTGACATCACCCAACATCACAGAAGTTTGTCGCTGAGTTGTGATGAAGTTCGTCGTTTACTGTGTGGTCGAAAGTTGCAAATTTACTTTTTAGTGTGACAACGTCAGTCAACGATTTTGATCATCTCCCAGCAATATTTTCAAAATGGCTGTAAAAGTACAGCTGTTTTATTAATAAAATATTTATTCAAGGAAACCGGATATATCATTTTAAAATAAGTCCGAATTTGTATACGTTAAACATGGTAGATGAGTTGCATTCGTTCTTTAACTAGTTTTATAAGTATTCAGATCTTGGTGCAATAGTTGTTGCACTCTTATGTAAAAATGCATCAATACAAAATTTATTACGATTATATATATTAAATTCAATAATGCTGAAGAATCACTACTTATAATAGGATATCATTGAATTAATAACGTATGATAGGATTTAAAAGAATAAAGAAAATTTTTATTAATATCTGTTTAAGTTTTGATTCGATTTTCATAAAGTTTACAATGACTTGAATAAATTCTGAAAAGATTATACACATTAAATTTCAAACTATTTTGCTGGGTAATTTTTGCGCTCCTATATGCGGATAAATGGACTGACTAGGCGACGATTACAGGTGGTACGCATTTGTATAATAATGAACGCAGTTAAAAATGCGCAATTTAAAAAATAAATGGATACATTTCAAATTTAGACAAAAAAAAAAAAAAAAAAAAAAAAATCTAAAGTCATTTTCTGGCCGATTTCATGTAGCGTTACGATTCTTAGATCTCGATGTTCCCTCACCCCCTTGCCAGTGTTGAAACATTTCATAAAAAAAAAAAAAAAAAAAAAAAAAAAATATTCGAGATTTGAATCTACTAAGATCACAAATATTTCGTTTACTCTCTCATTATACAAATATCACACTAGCAAAATTTTATACTCCAAGAGTATGCCAACCTGTGTCTGTCTAATATATAAAGAGTATTTTCCACCCCACAAAGTAATTCAGGCAACGTAAATAATTTCCTTTTTACAGTGAAGCTTCAATTTTCATGATGACGAAGCAAACAATTAAAAAGACTAAATAATGGACTCTAGTCCGCCTGAACTACTGTTCTTGAAAAAAAGGCCATTTTTCCGCACCATTAGGCTAAAATGCCATTTCAGGTTAATTCAGAAAAACGACTTCGGAGAGAACCTTAATTGCACGACAACATTAGCTAGTAAAATACACCCTGACTTGGGGATGTAACCCGGTGTGATAATTTAGATTTATCACAGGCTTTTAAAGACATTTTTTCTGAAAAGAGATTTCACTATGGAACTGAAAACACAAAATGGCTTTCATTCTCAAGATGAAAAGATCGGCGATTTAAAAGGATCGCTAAATCACCATCGATCAGCTGAAAAGACAGGCGGGCGACACTAACGTGAATAGGGGACCACACGAGTCGCACCTTTGATAGTACGCCGACGCAAAAATGAAAGCACAGAGGATCAGAGACCAGACATATTGTCGCCATAGGCGTGTATTTTCAGGTACGAATGATAAGACGATGTTACGAATCTTTTAATGAGAAAAGATCATTAAGGTTGATGATTGGTTCGTGACCTTTAGGGGAGGTCTTGGCTGAGAAGAAAAAGAGGAAGCCAAGGTTTTGCAGGGGGGATTTTTGATCTCGGAGTGAGAAGAGGAGAGAACAGAGCTCGGAGCTCGGATTTGTTCTCTGAGAAAAGTGGATCAGCTCGGATCGGGAGCTGCAGAGGGTGACGTCACCCAAGTGAGCCGGAGGAAGAGGACTCTCGCTAGGAGAGTGCCGGTGACTAGTCTCATCTTCGGTGTTTAGAGAACGCCGTGTTGCTGAATTGTAGAAACTTTACGTGATTTATAAACTGAACATTCTGTGGACTGAAATAGAACTTTGGACTTGGAGCTGGTGGATTAAGATCCTACGAGTTCTAAAATGATTTATGCTGTATATAAAATTTAATACAGAGAACCTTTTTTATTGTTACAAATAAATAATTGATTCTCCATTAAATTGCCTGGATTATTTGCCGAGCGGCACTTACGCTACCAACCACTTAGCTTTAATCTATAAGAGGCAAAGTTATTACACAGGGAACATTAATGAATCAGTTGGGAACTGAGAAGATTTCCACATCACACAAATGCCACACGAGAAAAAGAGCACGTACATATTGATTAGATTCGCCATCTGAAGAAAAGAAATTAGCGGAAAGGCTGAAGATTTGATGAGGAGTAAGTAATTCATTAATGGAAGATTTTTTCCCCTTTTGTTTTTTCTGCACAACTTTAAAAAGAAGAATAAATAATTGTGATTAACATTCCATAAAAAATTATTTAGATAAATGAAGATGCATTCCAACTAGCTCGAGACCAGAATAAGGGCAATCATACTTAATAATTGTCTGAGCGAAGCGAAGGCTAATACACAGCACAGTATTATTTTCTTGACGTAAACAGCTTACGAAACGATATTAAAACTCAAAGAAAATTGTTTCAAGGAAAACTCAAAAATATAAGGCGGATTTCGATTCTGATTGTACCATAAGGTACCTAAGAGGGTAACCTAACTGAATGCATCTGTTACGAAAAATTAGTTCCAAATAGTTTTTAAATTATATATATATATATATATATACACACACACACATATATATATATATATATATATATATATATATATAAAACCCACAATTGAACTGCATACGTCACAGAAATTTGGTGTGCGTCACTTTCAATGGCTGGATATTTTCGTAGCCAACCGAATTAGAGTACATGGAGTAAATAGAAAAAAATTACGCATGCAGTAATATTGAAGAGCAATAAAATATATTAAAATTTAATCAATACATTTAAATTAAAGAGAAATACTCAAATTCTCAGAATAAAACTCTGAAGTCATTCCTGCCTGATTTCATTTAATGTCATTATTCTAAGTTCTCGAAGTTTCCTCACCCTCTTGGCAGTGTTGAGGAGTTTCCTTAAAGGAAAAAAGTAAATTTTGAATCCCAGTCCCTAAATATTTCGTTTATTATCTCAGTGTATAAATATCATTGTGCAAAAGTTCATACCCTATGAATATGACAATCAGCGTCTATCATTAAAAAAAAAAAAATGTTATACTATGCTATCTCGCAGTTTATCAATATTTTTCACCCCACAAAGTAATTCAGGCAACGTAAATAATTTCTTTTTCCAGTGAAGCGTCAATTTTCATGATGACGAAGCAAGCAATTAAAAAGACTAAATAATAGACTCTAAACAGTCTGAGCTACTGTTCGTGAAAAAAAAGACCATTTTTCCGCACCGTTGGGCTAAAATGCCATTTCAGGTTAATTCAGAAAAACGACTTCGGAGAGAACCTTAATTGCACGACAACATTAGCTAGTAAAATACACCCTGACTTGGGGATGTACCCCGGGAGCATTAATGAATCAGTTGGGAACTGAGAAGATTTCCTCATCACTCAAATACCACACGAGAAAAAGAGCACGTACATATTGATTAGAGAAGCTAATGGGGTGTCAAAAGTGCTAACTGACACAACCAGGACTTGGATGCGTCTGAATTTTTGACGATAATTCGCCATCTGAAGAAAAGAAATTAGCGGAAAGGCTAAAGATTTGGTGAGGAGTAAGTAATTCATTAATGGAAGATTTTTTTCCCCTTTGTTTTTTCTGCACAGTTTTAAGACTAAATAATTCTGTCTCTAATATTCCGTAAGGAATTATTTAGATAAAATGATGATGATGCATTCTAACAAGCATGAAGGCCAGAATAAGGGCGATCATATTTAATAGTTGTGAATATAATTGTAAAAAAATCACCATAAAAACTATAATTATTTGTTACTGGGCAATATAATATCGCTCACTCGCAAGAAAAGTGACATATCTTGCAAAATATCATTTCGCATTTTATAGAACTAATGGGTTCGTCATGGGTGTGTTTTGCTATACAAAAAGTTTCATAGGTGTAGTTATACTAAAAATCACTTTATTACGCTATTTGTCCATTCGCGACCTCAGAAAAGGGATGGTTTGTGTGGAGAGGTAAATTTATCCAAACCCCAAACCTTATCATATGGCTTCATTCATAAGGGTTTAACACTTTAATGCACGTTTTTGCTCCTGCATGTAGAGCTAAGTGCTATGATTTCAAGTTCGAGTAAAATCTTGCAAATTTTCTTTTGCCTCTCTTATGAAATTTACTTTTGTCGAGATGCGTCACTTTTCTTGCGGGAAAGCGATATACACATAAAGCGCAAGATAGCACTGCGGTTTTAGAGTATGCAACATGACTTGCGGAAGCCACCAAACTATTATTATTTTAGAATAGAATAATTTGTCACATTTAATGAGATAAACATTGCAAGTAAATAAGGTGAAGGTTATCTTTTATAAATTATGGTTAGAGATACAAAAATGCTGCTTTAAACCAAGCCGAAATCCAAACCGAACACGCCAAGACAATTTATCGTTGATACGAAAATAAGTAAAAAATAATGTCGTCGTTAAAACCCTCACTGAAATCAAAGAAAATTTATCTGTAATTTATTGGTATTCTGAAAAGATAATCGATATAATAATATTTAAATGTATAATTTTTCATCGGAAACATTATTCTAGACTTTCTTTTGAAAAATCGGGTTAACCTGAACCCGACTTGCGAGTATTAAAACTCAATAAGAACAAAAAATAATTGAATGTCAACCCGATCCGCAAAGAAAGGAAAGCTCCAACTCGATCGGACTTGAACACGCGATGGGGTAAAATTGGGTTATTTCAGTCTATGTAAAACACTGATTGTGGTGGCAAATAATTTTCAGACAAAAAAGTTATCTAACTTTACTCTTGTTCCCTATTTAACATTTAATTTATCACTATGAACAAAATTTCAGAAATAGACCAGTTTCAACCATGTGATCACCTCTTCCTCCCCAAGTTTTATCCAACCAATCATAATCGACAATTTGTAGCCTATATTTTGAGCGAACCAATCACAATCGGCCAAATTGGAAGGGAAAAAAAAAAAAAAAAAAAAAAAAAAAAACACGTCTGGTTGCTAAGGGGGTTGCTAGAGTGTAATATCAATTGAAACTGGTCTATAATAGTACTCTCTAATGGCAATATTTAGACATCACTCACCTAAAGTAGGATTGTACAGATCTCTTTCCGTAGTCATCTCTCCTCTGATCTTATATCCGGGCCTCCTGGGTGCGCCTATCAACCACGTCGGTGTGACCACGGCAGCCAACATGGCCAATGTGGTTGCAATGGTCAGCAGCGTCCAAAGTAGCGTCCTGGACGTTACTATCACGTGACACATGATGTCCAGAAATGCAGGTCACCCACACTCTGCCGAAGAAAAAAAAATAAATAATTGTAAAACAGATATTTGAAAACGAATATAAAATTATTAAAGTTTAAACTCTTTATCTTTTGAACTGTTTCATATATAGATATAGATGAAGTTTTGATATTATGGAATGCTATTTACATTTTTATTTGTAAGTGCACATAAAAAATAGAATACATTAAAAGTAAGTAAAGGACAAACTTTGACTATTTCTGAACACATTTCTAATGCATTTACAGTGGAAGAAAAAAAATACAAATCAATACTCTGCTTTTTTTTAATCAATATTACACTTTACAGTTAATACAACCAGTGGAGTAATATCGAATAGCGTAATAAGGTACATTAAAATTGCAAGAAAAACTATTTTACAAAAACAACCAAAACTATTTAATAAGTAAACAACAGTACATCCACTATAAATCAACAGATTCTTTGAAAAATTGTTTAAATTTTTACAAAAAACGCAAATGTAGTCTATTGTTTTGACCCCACCACAGTCCACATGAGTACACATCAGGCATCATAACCACTCCTCATCTACCCTTTTCCATCTCTGAATATTTTAAATTGTGAAACAGCCACACTGCATCTTCTTCATCCGGTGTACAGCTTGAGAAAAAAACCAAGCTCAAATGATATTTCAGAGTAAAATTTTGGTTCGGCCTCATTAGACTCGACTTGAAACAGTTCTCTTGCGACTATTATACACATTATACAATGCATCTTTATATATCAAGTTGGAAATTGCATGTCAAGTGTAGCAAATGCGGTGTGTTCGTATTATAACTAACTTTTAAAAATATTCAAATCTCGCTGTAATAATATACAGTATTTCGGATACAGGATAGTGATCGAAATCTTTTGAGTGTTCCTGTAAATACTATATCCTTTCTGTTATACAGGAAGTAACTTGTAATAAACCTCAGCAACGTATATCAATTTCATAAAATGTGAAATGGTTTAATATAATTAAAATGTGTGCCAAACAGTGTTTCCCCCTATACAAATATGCAATCGAATATATATATATATATTTTTTTTTTGGGGGGGGGGGGGGTAGCTCTGTAAATTAATAACAAATGTTCTTTGCACCGCAGATTGACAGAATGTATATTTTAGTACTTCACAGATGCATATCAATTCTATTATGTTGGAAAGAGTGTAACATCATTATAATGCACTTGAAACTATTTTTTTCCCCATTGATGGTAATGTAATGGGATGCTTTAGATTGTTCCTGTAATTAAACTATACATCCAATTTTCATAAAATTTGAAATGACTCGACAAAATTATGCAACAATTAAGTATTTAAAATTTTAAACGATACGGTTTGGTAGTTTTTGCTCTGTTATAAGCGGATAGAAGACGGACTGAACGATGACAATTATTGAAAATGACTGAAACTGTACTGAATATACCGAACTTGGTTAACATCACTGACAATGACATTTTATAATTAATACGAATTTCATAAAATTCCTCTGCAGAAAGCTGCAGAAATTGAAAATAAGATTTTATTTCACCTCGTCGCTCCAACAACAGGTATCCACCCAAACACACCTAATTGTACAAGAACCGACAGCACAAAAACCAAAAGGTATGGAGCACAAGAATTTTCTTTTTTTTTTAATTTTTTATAAGAGTAATAATAGGGGGGGGGGAATCAAATTATCCATATCTGTCGGAAGTGGAGTAGTGCATAAGTCAAAATTAATACCACTAATGGTTTTATTCGTAGGTTTAACATTGTGTTTGCCGTACAGTCAAATGATTGTATATCGTGTTAAAGCTTTCGTAACGCTGAACTCAAAAATAAATAGTGCAAAAAATGTTCCTCTGGCGACACCTATTTCCGAATCTACTAAAACTGAAATTATGAAAAAATTAGAAGACTAAGACGTTAATTTAAACTTTGGAAGAAACTATAGCAATTATCCTAAGTCTCATAGTTTTCGAGAAAAGCGTATTTTTCCGTTACAAGTTTCGATTTGTGGGCATTTAGCAACCTGGAGTTGGAGCTCTGTAGGTATCTATCGCAACAAAATTATAAAAGCATTGTTTATAATGATTTTTAAAATAAATCGTCGTTAATTAGCCGAGATATTAACCCTTAAAGACACGGACTGTTTGGACAAACATAATAACGGCGGCGGTGTAATGTACCATCGGCTTTTAAAGCTTGATAACAACTTTTAATAATATATTTGTGATATGCAATGCCCCGTAGCAGCATAAAAGCAATTAATTTCAAATTGGTAAGAACAGACTAATTTAATGAGAATCAACCCCATAAATACTATGAAGATCGCGGCTAGTTTGCATTGAGTGTATCTCTCAATACGTCTCATGTGTCTTAAAAAGTTAATTAAAAAATTATATGAAAACACGCAACATGGATCAATGCGGTTTTGCAACATTACAACCTCCTTTCGAAGCGTACTTTGCACAATTCCAAGTTTAAATTTTGAACAAGTGTTTTGCTTTAGCTACACCGTAAACAGGAAACATTATTACTACGCTGAACTTAGTTTTATGAAATGCCAAACGTAGTTTAAATATGCACTACTTTGTTTATCAGTATGGAATGAAGTTCGTCATAAAAAGATAAGGATAAGAATATGATAAAAAAAAAGAGTTATGCTTAATAACCGTATTTGATATTATTTAGACTTCATCTCTCTTTTAATTTTTATGGTATACTCTTTCATACTTTCTAATATGTAACATATATCCTACCCTACGTTGTAGTTTCGTTGTAGCTTATTATTCTTCTAGAAACGATATTTTTAATAATACACTTAATAATTTATGTATTTGTTATACAGAATTGTTTGAGTGCGAGTAATACTAGCACTTGACTGTTTATTTATTTATTTTTTTTAAATGGTTTATAATTACAAAAAGTTTGACTATATGTATATATAAATAAATACATCAATAGATATGTATTGATTATATGAACGAAGTTATTACAACTGTTTGATATTCTAAGCAAATCAACCGAAAAATCTTAAGATTTATATACTTTCTAATAATTATTTCATATTTAAATTAAAAATACAGGCAATGGGTTGAAAATTTCTTTTATAAATTTATCTTGGAAAGGAAAGGGAAAGACGCATAATTGCTCCAAATGAAAAAAAAAAAAAGTAGTTTAGATCTTGTTTTTTATATATATACTACTTATTTACATATAACGGGAAAATATTTTCAATCTTTGCCTTTCTACGCAAACATGAATTTTCTCCCCTGCATTTGAAGGTGAAAAAATAAGCACCTACGGGGAAGTTTTGACATACGATCTCTATCAAATAGCTGAGTGTCACAAACACGCAGGGGAAGATCAAAATATGAAAGTAGGCTAAGTGCACAGGGGGAGGCCAGGCGAATTTTAGATTGAAAACTATTTTTGAACTTAAGTCCTAGCTCTTGTATTTGATTGATGATGACGTTTAATACCCCCCCCCCCCCCTACCCCTCTCAAAAGAAAAAACAGAAGGCAGAATACAAACATTCATTTAAGTTTTGTATAAGCTTTACATGCAATAAAATTAAGGTAAATGTGAATATACATGAAATTTTATGTCTTAGTAAAATAGTAAAAAAGGTTTTAAAAAAAATCCTTAAAACCTGAACGAACTTCAAACAAAAAGTTTATTGATTTTTTCTGCATTAATCTTTTTAGGAGCTAAGCATTTTCAATGGTAAAGTGTCGAAATAAGTGAATGGAATCATAATTTTTCAACAAATTTAATTAAAAATAATAAAAAGTTCATTTTTCACACGCATATAAAATGGAAAATATTTTATTAGAATCCCGGTGCCATTATAGCACTTGAAAAATGGTTTCATACATATATCCCTGAAAGGGTTAAAAGCACAAGCCAATGCACAATATAAATGTATTGGAAAGTGCTTCATAATCTATACTTGACGCATGCTTTTTTCTTTCTTGATCGATAAAATTTTAATTATTCTTGTAAGCATAATACAAAACGATCGATTTATAAAATTTGTTTTGATGAAAAAAATATCTAGATTTTATATTATTACTTTACATACATTATCTAATAATATATGTAATATATATATATATATAATAATAATATATATAAATCTTCCAACATTAAGAAAGATAATTAATTATTCGGGTGGAGCAATTTCTTTATTCATAATGGGGAATAAGCTATTCAATACGAACCTGATTGATTTAATGCCCTGATTGATTGCTCTAATAGGAGCTATCAGGCGATGCTCTTGTTAAGGGTGTCAGGTCGCTAATTACAAATATGTCATCCAATCTCAATTGTAAAGCATGCACCGGAGCAATATGTTTGCATCAATGGCCCTTTTATCGTAATGTAGCGCAATAGCAAGCGACTTCTAATTAACTGCTAATGGAAAAGCTTCCGGCTTTAATCTGCGTAACTATTATTAGGGAATTATTCAATACATGTAATGGCAAATTTATGTAATGTAGAAAAGAGAGGTAAATTATAGAAGGACTCTAGAAATCGTAAAAAAAAAAAAAAAAAAAAAAAAAAAAAAAAATTGTATACTTAATGATTTTTTTTCTTTTGTTTTTGCCACATTTTTTTCTATTGTTGATTGCTTAACTTGTGCAATTGATGTTCCAGCAAAATTTGAATGGTTTCTTTAATATCAGCACCATTTTGCTCTTGATTTTCTATAGAAACACATTTTGAATCTGGAGTATGAATATTCATAAATAAACTCTTTAGTTTGCTGGAAACTTTATTTTTCTACATAGTTTTTAATCCTCAATACTTTAGCACTTATAAGATGGCCCCATTGTACATATTTCCGACTTGGATTTTTGATGTATTAAGAGCAAATTCATAAAACTTTTAGATTAGATATTTATACCTTCCTCTTTTGTTGATATTTAAAATTCAAATTAATAATAAAGTTATTAACAAAAAAATTGAGAAGAACTATAAAAGTCAACTACTTCATTAAAGCAATAATAATAATAAAAAAAAAAAAAAAAAAAAAAAAAGGCAGAACAAAGTTGAAATCGTAGTTGATATTCTAGTTTTGGTTTTACAATTACAGTTATGACAGAATAGTTATGACAGAATAATTGAACACTGCAGTTAAATTTTGACTGGTGAAAATTACATTAAAACTTTTGAGAGGTGTAAAATTACTTCATTACTGAAATTTAAGAACAATTTTTAAGAGAAATAAAAAATTTGAAGTTGAAGTACTTATTCTAGTTTTGTTTTTACAATTGCTGTTATAGTTTATGACAAAATATTGTCATACTTTAAATATATCTTCATTTACATATAAACATTATAATTTCATAATTGTGAAAATATACAAGTATTTATTTTTGTTAACATTGCTTTTTAATAAGATAAGGTTGGCAAGGAGCAAATTTGTTTTAAAAATCTTTTTAAATGTAAAAAACAGAATTTAAAAAATGTTTTACTATCCGGCAACCGGATATTAAAATATTCGGCCGGAACGAATATCCGATTCGAGTGCCGAATAAGCAGGATATCCGGCAGTATCCGGATATCCGGTGCATCCCTAGTTAATAGATACAAATAAATCTCTATATCACAGTCAGGGATGCTAAAAAAATCGGATAATTTTGTGATTGTAGATGGGAACAGCTGAAATGCCTTAACACCACTTCGGTGTTGCCGCTTCGGTTTTGAAATGCTTTATACATTTCCATATGGTGAAATGAAACATAATATTTTATTTTATTTTTAAATCTTAAATTAAAGTTAAATAATAAAAAGCTAATAAAAGTGATTTATAATCTACGCTTGGCCCATGATTTTTTCTTTCTTGTTTGATAATAATCTAATTATTCTTGTAAACATTTTACAAAACCATCCATTTATAAGATAAGTTTTGATGAAACAACAACAACAACAACAAAAAAAAAACCATCTAAATTTTAAATTATTGTTATATAATTTTTCTAATACAGTCGGTTCTCGTTAATTCGAACTCGCCCGGACCGCAAGAAATGTTCGAATTATCCGAAGTTCGAATTATGGTAAATATGAAATGAAAACATGCTTAATATAGTACTATTACAAAGAAAGTAACGATATAGTGTTTTTTAAATTTATTTCGTCTGCTATCATTAGAATATGACTTAATATTAAATTAGAATGCATAAATACATAAACTAATTAAAATATTAGAAACAAGCACAATGGAAGAAAAATTTACAGCGTCACTGATGGACAGACGGGGCACTAAGAAAGTGGATGTCAAATGCATTGGATTATATGTATACTCGTTCGGAATAATTTTCACAAAAATCAAAGAAAAATAGTTACTCAAATGATCTGAAAATTATGAGAAAGAAAAGAAAAAAAGAAAAATCGGAATTCTCGTTAGTTCGAATTAAACGAAGTCAAGAGAAAATCAGTTCGATTTGATGAAAATTTTTAACGTTATTCTGCCATTGAAAATTTCGGGACTTCATGTTTAGTTCGAATTAAGCGAAGATTCGAATTATCCGATTTCGAATTAATGAGAGTCGACTGTATGTCTTCCAACATTAAGAAAAATAATTATTCAGGTGATGCAATTTCTTGATTCATAATTTGCGGGATAAACTTTTCAGTAAGGACCTTTTAAGCCTGATTGATCGCTCTGACAAGAGAAATCAGGCGACGCTCTTGTTAAAGATGTCAGGTCGCTAATTACTAATATGTTATTCAATCTCAATTGTAAAGCATCCATCGGTGCAGCATGCTTGCATCAATGACCTTTTGTCGTAATACGTAATGTAGCGCCATAGCAAGTGACTTTTAATTAACTGCTAATGGAAAAGCTTCCGGCTTTAATCTGCGTAACTATTATTAAGGAATTATTCAATATACAGTCGACTCTCGTTAATTCGAAATCGGATAATTCGAACTAAACATGAAGTCCCAAAATTTTCAATGGTAGAATAACGTTAAACTTTTTCATTAATTCGAACTCATTTTTTCTTGACTTCGTTTAATTCGAACTAACGAGAATTCCGATTTTTCATTTTTCTTTTCTTTCTCACGGATTTCAGATCATTTGAATAGCTTTCTTTTTTTGATTTTTGCGAAAATTGTTCCGAACGAGTATACATATAATCCAATGCATTTGATACCCACTTTCTTAGTGCCCCGTCTGTCAATCAGTGACGCTTTAAATTTTTCTTCCATTGCGCTTGTTTCTAATCTTTTAATTAGTTTGTGTATTTATACTTTCTAATTTAATAGTAAGTCATATTCTAATGATAACATATCAAATAAATAAAATAAAATAATATAAAATAATAGTAATAAATATGATAACATATGAAATAAATTAAAAAAACACTATAACATTAATTCCTTTGTAATAGTACCATATTGAGCATGTTTTCATTTCATATTTTCCATAATTCGAACTTCGGATAATTCGAACTTTCTTGTGGTCCCGATGAGTTCGGATTAACGAGAGTCGACTGTATGTAATGATGAATTTATGTAATGTAGGAAAGAGTGGTGGATTATAGAATCACAAATCAAAGAAAATTTGGTAACGAAAACAATATCTGATTGGAAGAAAAAAAAATATCAGCATTACAAAGATACACACATCTTTATCATTTTGTTTTTAATTCTTTTAGTCTGAAAGAAAAATCCCATGCATAGTAATAATACATCTTGAATTATCTTATTTCTCTTTTATTTTTTTTTTTTTTTTTTTTTTTTTTTTTTTTTTTTTTTACTTTAAAATTGTAATACAGTCGACTCCCGTTAATTCGAAATCGGATATTTCGAATCTTCGCGTTATTCAAATTAAACGTGAAGTACCAAAATTTTCAATGGCAGAATAACGTTTAAAACTTTCATTAATTCGAACTCATTTTCTCTTGACTTCGTTTAATTTGAATCAGCGAGAATTCCGATTTTTCATTTTTCTTGTATTTTTCACGGATTTCAGATCATTTAAATAATTTTCTTTCTTTGATTTTTGTGAAAATTGTTCCGAACGAGTATACATATAATCCAATGCATTTGATATCCACTTTCTTAGTGCCCCGTCTGTCCATCAGTGACACCTCAAATTTTTCTTCCATTGTACTTGTTTCTAATTATTTAATTAGTTTATGTATTTATACATTCTAATTTATTATTAAGTCATATTCTAATGATAACAGACGAAATATATTTAAAAAACACGATAACATTAACTCCTTTGTAATAGTATCATATTAAGCATGTTTTTATTTGCATATTTTCCATAATTCGAACATTTCTTGTGGTCCCGACGAGTTCGAATTAACGGGAGCCGACTGTATTTTTATTGTTAATATTTTAAAAAATATTTTGTAAAAGATACTTTAATTTTTTAACTTTTTTAAAAACCATTTCTTAAAAACTTTTCAAAATTACATAAGAAAAAAAAATAAAGAAAAAGAATAAAAACATAAAATGTACTTTTAAAGCTTTTCAGCACTTTACATTAGATAAGAATTTAGGAAGCACTTTCTTCTGACATGATTATGTCATACTGTATTTTTTTTTTATGATGATTTTTTAACCAAAATACAGAAAATCGATGTTTACCAAATAATCGAAAAAATAACCCTCAGTTAATATATTTTCTTCTTCAAATATTTGGCAAATCCTGGTTATAAAATATGTGGTATATAGTAAAACACATGGACTCCCTCCCCTTCTACAGAAAACCAAGAAAAAAATGGGGAGGGGGAGTGGAGTAGTAGAGAGCATAAAAAGAAAATACCTAAATGTAAAACATATTAAATCAATTTTGATAATATAATCTTTAAAAATTATTTTAAAGTGTTGTACACTGTTAAAAATAAAGGTGACGAACCGGTTGCATTTGACGCCCAGGGGTGAAAAGGTTAAATCACTTGTCACCAGCGGGCTTGAAAATGTGTTTGGGGTGCCATTGGGTGTTTCACGCTAATTAGAGTGCCGTGCAATGCATACCGTTGGAAGATTTTCACCCCTTAGACATTTGCACATGCTCTGTAACGTGTATTCCTGCCCTTCAACTCGCTGTCACTGGTGGATCAACACAGCAATTTTTTCCTACGATGACTATCATCGCTATACGCTATCCCAATTTTGTTTAGAACTTCGGATGGCTAACTTTTGGCGAGCTTTTTTATATAAAGCAACCTTTGAATTTCAGGACATATGATCATTTCAGGGAGACTTTGAAGGTGAGCTTGATGGCCGAGTGGATAGGGCACTGAGCTTGTAATCAGGCGTTCTGAGTTCGAATCCATCGAGGGCAGTCGGTTAGTATATTTTTTAATTTTTTATCTTTGGGCACTCTGGATTAAGGGTGCCATCTTTTCACCCTAATTAAAGGTGCTATTTTGGCTCCTTTAGGGGTGTCACCAGTGAGACAAGCCTTTCATCCTTAAAAGGTGCAATGTGTCACCATTAGTTTTAACAGTGTACTATGATGCTCTTAACTGATGTTGTGGTGTTGTTTAGCCTCTACTTACTTTCTACTCGCGCTCATCAATCTGTTCCTCATCACCAAGATTCTGATAAAAATATAAAGTTTATTTGTGACATACTTATCGATTTATTTAACTGACAAGTAAGTCATGTAAAAATATCATGATTTTTGTAAAAATACGTTTTAGTTTTAAAATTTATTACTAAACCGGGACAAAATGACAGCATGATGGCAACTGATCAAAAAATATTTCAGGACGCCACGCCAGTTAAAAGTTAAATATGTAAAAAAGTCTTTTTTTTTGCCATATTATTTAGTAATTTACTGAATTCATCTCATCTACTTCGGCAAAATAAAGACGTATACTTCAATATTTATAACAATATAATTTTACTCTATTATGTTATCATAATAGCGCAATTACGATAAACCCAAGATTTTTCCAAACAGCCCTATAAAAACATCTTGATAAGCTGCGAAATAGACATGAAATTTGAACTAAAGCAGAATTCTCCCCCCCCCCCCCTCCCCAACATTTTATACATTCGATTTGAAAAAAAAAATATATAAAGTCGATTGTTAATAAAAGAGGGGGAAGAGAGAAAAAAAGAGCTTGTCAATGAAAAGCGTAAATTATAATGCATCTTGATGATTCATCTATAAATAAAGAACTACATTTTCGATCTAGAAAATATGTTTTATATTAAAAAAAAATTCTTTGATGTTTTATATTTTTTTAGGTGCGTTTGAAATTATGTAAATACGTAACAATTATAGTCGTCCTTCAATCCGTCCGTCTGTCCGAAATAAACAACGCAAAAAATACCTACCCAACATAACGTTTGAAATTTAGCATTTATGAAATATATACTAAAATATACATTCTGTACAATCTGTGGTGCAAAGAATATTTGTTATTAATATACAGGGCAACACAAAAGTATTCTGTTACATAATGGTATAGAGGGAAACATTCTTTGGAGTGCATTTTAATCATATTAAACTATTTCACATTTTATGAGATTGATATACGTTACTGAGGTTTACTACAAGTTCATTCCTGTATAATAGAAAGCATTTAGTGTTTACAGGGACACACAAAATATTTCGTATATTGTATTTATCCGAAGTACCATATACCGTCGAGTCTCTATATAACGAAATCCACCGTTCCAGTAAAAAATTCGTTATATAGAGAAATTCGATGTATAGAGAATTATGTTAAAAATCGTATTTAATGTGTGAAATTTGAACAAATATTATATTTGATCTTTTGAATTAAAAATTTGAAATATTTAAAAGTAAATATTAACCTAACATTTTATTTCTTAATTATTTAAGCTGTTTCAAAAAGAGAACAGACATTTATTTGAAAGCTTAATGAAAATCAAAGAAGGAAGACTTGCATTAATTTCAGACGAAGAAATCTGTATATATATATTTTTATTTTAAAATTGTTCTTACGCTCTCAAAAAAATACTCAAATTTTACCAAGGAATGAAAAATTATTTTTAACATTTTCCTCCATTTGAAAGGCTCTCTTATGTGCCTCTCATTGATTCCTCTCTTACACGTGTATGACTCCAATTGACACTGTTTTGAGAAAGATCTGGAAAGGTGTGTGGGAGGTGGGATGAATTCGTTGGATTTAAAGAACAAGAAGAGAAGTAATAATAATAAAAAAAAAAACGCAGCACTGAACGATAAATCAAAAATAAGTGATGGAAAATTGATTCCATATGATTTCGAAGCTTTTTAAAACTGAATAAATTAAGACCGATTTATGAAAAAATTTGTTATATGGAGATAGATATTTCGCTATATAGAAACTGTTTTTAATGTTATCATGCGAAAAGGGGACCGTTCCTACTAAAAATTCGTTATATAGAGAAATTCGATGTATGGAGTTTCGTTATAGAGAGACTCGACTGTATCTAAATAAGCAACTTGAAAAAAACACATAACTTAGTAAAAATCCATTTACATTTAATCTACTCGCATGTTATATTTGCGAGAGCTAGAGAACGAACAGACAGATAATTCCAATTCATAAACACTTTTCAACCTATTTTGAAAAATTCAACTATTTTGAAAAGTGTTAAGAGAACAAAACAGAAACTGCGTAAATTATTCACAGACAGGCGCGATTTTTCTGAATGCGAATAATAAATTCACCTCCTCAAATGAAAAGAAATTAAATACATTTTGTTCGAAGCCAAAATGGTAACTGGATTTCAACTAAAACAATCGAACTTCATTAGGAACATTCATCAAAAATTAAGGTCGAATGTGTATCGACATGGAAGCATTTGGGCAATATTCAACATAAAAAAAAAAATCCTGGCAAATTTTCAAGTTCGCCGTCATCTATTAACAGCGAAAACTGAAGAATGTTTTAATTCAATTCAGAAGGATAATTTTTCACTCGACCGTTAATAAAAATGAGAAAAAATATAAAAAAAGAGTAAAAAATAAGCATAAAAAATTAATCACTCTTTTATAAGCAGTGTTCATTTTAAATAAATGACGCTAAGAGTTTTTCGTTGCAATTCATGTTTTTTCCCCAAAAAATTTTTGTCACATAATACATTAATTTTGTTTATGCTTGGACAGGCAAATTGTTACAAAATATATAGTTTTTGCCCTGTTTCTGGAGCTATTTCAATCATCCGAAAACACCCATTCGAATTTGTTTTTAATTTTTTTTCTTTAAGATATCTCGTTTGCATTTTAATATTTTAAAATGATTTTCTTTCTTTTTTTTTTAATTTCTTCTTTTTTTCCCTTTTGCATTAGTTAGTTGAGATCTATTCGTACAGAGGTCATTTTTTATTTTTTCAATTTTGTTTACACTTTTTTCTTTTTTTAATACCCTAATAGCAATCATGGTCACAGTGACGTCACTGTGAGTCACTTTGGTCACATCAGATCTGTGACCAAAATGCCACCACTCAGTGACGTCACATTGTGACTGAGATGTGACTTTCCTAAAAATCTTTAGAAATTTATAAATATCCTTCAAAACATGTTATTTACTTTAAAAAACATGTTTCTAGCAATTTAAATATCGTCGCTTTTGTCACAGTTTCGTCACAATGTTAATGTCAAATTAGTCACAAATGACACATTTTTCACAAATTTGTCCCATTGTGACCACTTTGTGAAACATCACTAAAGAGCTCTAAAACGGCCATAAGGACTTCACATTTTAGTCACTGTGACTTCACATTGACGTCACGTCACGTCATATCGACAATCGATGGTCAGAAAGTCACAATGTGACTTCACAACGACGTTGCAGTGACGTCACCATGCTTTACGGGTAAGGATATATATTTTTTCCAACTGAATAAAATTTTGACCATATAAGTGAAGTGTATTCTGCAATTAATTTTATTAATCAAAATCTACGTATTGGCAGAAATCAAATATGAAGAAAAATGCAGCAATCTATGTTTATATGAAACAAGTCGGAAATTGTACATCAAATGGTCAAATGTGGGCAAATGAAGTGCATTCGCATTATAATTAATTTTATAAATATTCAGATCTTGGTGCAATACTGTTGCACTCTTACTCAAAAATACATGAATACAAAATCTATTACGATTATATGTATACTAAATTGAGTAATACGGAAATAGTAGGACTCTGTCTTAAATAGGATTTCATAACCATGGCAACCTCTAATCATGACCTATCGTGGGATATCGTGCAATTAATTACATATGATAGGATTTAACAAAATGAAGAAAACGTTTTTAAATTTTGATTTTATTTTCATTAAAAATTATGTAACAATTCTATATGCCAGATTTAAAACCACTTGGTTGGGTAGTTTTTGCACAGTTACATGTGAACAGACGGGCAGACAGACAGACGGACAAACCAAACGACGAGTATAACTGCTACATATTTATAGGCACCTTATAAAAGAGTGTAAAAAAAGGAGCTTGTGGGACGTAATGGCTTCTCTAAATAAATAATATCTTGATCATATTTGTGAGGAATATTCAAAAATTAATCATTAATCAGATTCCATTGGCAGATATCAAATATGAAGCGAAATGAAGCAATCTATATTTATATGAAAAGAAAACTTACACGATTGTATTATTCTTCTAAATTTTTATTCGTTATTTGCACATCAATAAGGAGGGTTAAAACGATAGATCTTGACTTTCTCTAGAAAAATATCTTTATAAAGACTTCAGATACTTAGTAATCTCTTTTGACAGCAAGTTAACACGCGCATTTATTTAATTAAAACAAAACAAACGGAATGAGGAAATTCCGCTTTTAAAAAAACTCTATTTGTTAATTAAACTCTTTACCTTACGGAAATGTTGCTTTGACATAAAATAACAAAGTCTTTTAATATTTACTTTTTAAAAACAAATTTTCGAAAATCTTTTGATGTATGTACTTTTCAAAATATTAATACTTTGATAAGAGTGCTTCAAAATGACTTTATTTTAAAAATTATTACCCCCATTGGAAATAACAAGTGTTTTTCTTAGTAAAAAATTTCCGATGAAAGAATGGCTATGTTATTGAGATTATTTCATAAGATATGTCGTGAAAAATCACGTTCGTTTACGATGTATATTAACTTACAAACTTAATTACATTTAAAAGAGGGATGCGCAAACAATTATTAAACTATATAAACCAAATGAGCCGCAACCAAAATTAAATGACCGTCTATTAGTTATTGAAACATAGCTATTGCTGAAATCAAAAAAATTTGAGTATAGCAGCGACGTCTGTCGGCCGGCATACGCACAACCTAATAAAGATCAGTATATATCTCAAGGTCTAACAGAATACGAATTTTGTGAAATTCCGTTCATTAGTTCTTGAAATATAGCTGTTGCGGATGTCGTGAGAAATGCAACGTAGCAGCGCCATCTGTTGGTCGGTTTACATCAAAATCTAATCAGCATTAATTTCGGTCATTGTCTGTGTTTCACAGTGTGTGCTTGAAGGAAAATTTCTTTTTAAAAAATGGTGTCAACCGAATAAAATTTGTGTAAGAGTCGCCTGATTTGAAAAGCTTAAATAAAGCGTCTTATAAATGGAAACGTTCATTCGGAAATTTTGTGACAATTCAAGGAAATTGTCGTAAATAATACCAATTATTTCATTTAAAAATATAGTTAAAAAAATTGATGTAATCAGTAATACAGCACAATGTTCTATTTACGTAACATATATCTAATTTGTAACAAAAAGCGTTTTACTTGTCTATATACTAAATCAAAATTTCGTTACTCTTGTGACACTCTGGTCGCAAGATTTTGCTATAAATTAAATATATTTTATTAAAGTGGACCATAATGCTATCTAACCCTTTCCGGCATCGTGTCCCTAAAAAAAGGACACATAATTTTAATTTTACTGCCACCAAGAATATTTAATGAAATTTTTACTTTTATAACATACCTGAAAATATGCAAGTTGATATTTTCTAATAAATTCCTTTATAAATTCTGGTGCAAGTTAATTTTACTCCGTGGACGTAATTTTCTCCGCCACAGAATTACTCCGTGGCGGAAAGGGTTAACTGGCTAGATAAATTTTTATCTCAATTATATTTTAAAAATAAAATGATTGAAATTATTTATGACAATTTGATCGAGTTGTCACAAGAGCAACAACGATAGACGTTTCCATGTGTCTTCTTAATTCTGTGTATCTGTGAAACACAATGGATTCCAAATTATTTGTTTTAAGGTTTCGTTCGAAAGGAAGTTAAGTTGTGAACGAAAATTCCCATTCAATTACACTAAGAGACACACAAAAGAAGGATATATGATCATTCTACATTTTATTTCTTCCTTCCTTAAATATCCAATTCATTAATTCTGAACTGTACAGTGTTTCGAATCATGTATTTTCAACTTGACTTTTGTCAAAAACACTCCGTTGCTTAATGAAGATGAGCGTTTACATCAAACACGCTCAATGGTTTTACCAATTACACGGTCCTCAAAGAAGTACCCGAAACTAATCAAAGGAACACGTTCGTTCTTGATTTCGTACACGTATCTGAAAATCGATACGGCGCCAATCAAGAAGTAAAGATAAGAAAGAAAAAGCTTGAAAAGGTCGATTCGAAATAAAATAAAATCAGCAACCTTTATTGGGAATAATCAACTTTCTTCCGCCAGACAATCTTGCAAAATGATTGCAATTAGGAGAATAGGAGGGAAAACGTGAAAACAAAAGTTTTGTGGAAAGAATTGATTCTACAGTTTTCATCGATATTCATTATTTGTAAAGATTAATATAGATTTTTTTAAGAAAATTTAAAAATTAGTACTTTAAAATTTTGTATAATCTATAGTGTAGTTTAGTAAGGTATCTAATAGTATGAAAGAAATATCGGAAAAGTTATGCAGAATTGTTTTTTATTTTATTAAGTGACAGAACTGATTATAGACTTCGATTGCTATAAAAATATCATGCCATTTATGACAAGTTAAGAAGTCAACCATGCACTCAGATGCCAACTACAGTGTGTTTATGGCTTACAACTAAGGATGGGCATTATTTATAGTATTAAGATAAATAACAGTGTTACTACGCTGGAACCTAATATTGCATTGATATGTTACCGAAAAATTATATAAATAACACATGGTTTTTAATGATAGCATCTTCCTTCACTTGCCTTAATCAAGATTTCATTTTTTGTACCTCTAGAATAAGAACGATATTTATTAAAAACGTCCTCAATTGTTTCTTTTGTGACGTTTGCCCAACAATACTGAATACAGACACTTTTCTCGGGATGGATTTCTGTGCTCTGGAAGAGGAATATTAAACACAGAAATTTTCAGTAGATCAGGAAAATATTTGAAAATTTATTAGAAAAAATCATGCTTGAAATGTTTTTCTCATTAATCAATATGTTATATTCAATATATTATAATCAATATATCAATATATTTATTGTATATAACACATAGATTAATGACTCAAAAATAACTAAATTCTGTTTAAAACATCCCAAAGCATGTAAATCCATTAAAAGTCGAAAATCATGAATTATTTCTTTTCATGAATCATTGCTCTTTAGTGAAAATGTGAGGAAAAAATATGTGCAGAAATGTATATTCAACATATCCTAAAAATTGCTTTAAATGCAATCTTATGTTGCAAATGCATTTTAAATTAATATAGTTTTATATTTTAAAAAGAAGATCCTTTTTAAATGCTGCATAACCTAGCGAATATGATTGTTAGATTTTGTTAGTATATTTGACATTTATGTTACGTAAATGAAAAAAGCAATTATTTTTACCCTTTCTCCCCGATAGTATAGCAAAATTTGGGTTCAGAATGATTAATTTTATAAAAGTACCTTTTTTCTATATTTAACTAAAATGCGTTTATTCATTATTTAATGCCTTAAAAATTCAACTCTCGATTTTAGTTGGAAATTCTATTTTAAAGCTAACAAAACAATATTTTATCACATTCAAATAAAATGCTTGAGTCTATGTATTTTTAATTAATTAGCTCATTTAAAACGTCTACATTAAAACTTCTGATTGATTTGAATTCAAAGCAGCGATTGGAAACCAACCACAGCAGAGATAATTCCTTAATGTTCGCTAATTCAATATCTAATAGATTTTAAACCAGTCTTTCAATAAATGTAGTTCTTTACACTACGAAATAACATTTTATCGCTTCGTAACAATTGCTTATTTTCAAACGTTTTGTTACAAATCGTTTGAAAAGCTTGAAAAGTGCTAGCAATAAATATTATCTGAGGATAATTTTGTTTAAGTGAAAAACTTTTGATTTAAAGTTTCGGTTCCTGTTTTTGAAAAGTAACAAGGAGTGGTTTTTATTCGCGGTTGTTGATAAGCAGAGGATAAATAAAAAATGATTTCGTCTCTTTTTATTAAATATCAGAAAGGTTAAATTAAAGATTTGCGGATTTGATTTCTAAAGAAAAGGTGTTTCATAAGTCAATTGGATGATTAGTAGTTGAATTTATTAATACAGTGAGGTTTATATCTTGAAGTAAAGTGAAAGTTCTGTCTTTGAGGGTCTTTTCTAGGGAGGGGGGTTGCACCCCTCAAACATACACCTTAAAATTTCGCTCATTTAGTTCTCTACCATTTTTAACTTAAAAGTTTAAGCTAGATGGCACCCCGGGGGCTGTGCCCCCCCCCCCCCCCCGTCTCTTAATTTTGCTCATTTCTTCACGTCATTTCAATCTTTAAAAGGCTATAACTTTGCTTCTATGGGAGCAACAGCGGAGAGAAAAATTCTAGCATAGCTAACTTTTCCTCGCCGTTCGTTTTGCTATTTCAGTTTTCTGGGTTTTCCCATACGACCATTTTGGGGGGGGGCAGGGGGGCCGTTTCTCATTTTTTTATGTATTATGTTGATCGAAACCTTATAATTCATACATTACAAATCTAGCTTAAAAAAAATTCTCTCGTCATTCTGGGTCACGTTACGGACCCATAATGAGTTAAAATTTAAATTTCTCAAACTTCGAGGTTTTTTGCCGAATCGGCATCTGAAAAAAATGTGCCAATGTCGTGTGTGTATGACATCTGTGCCACATAAATATTATCAGTCTTTTTTTATTGCAATTTTTGTTTGTAAAATAATATGCATTATTTTTCATGTACAATTGTGTATTAAATGAAAATCGTAATGTAATTTTTGTAGTAGTAGTGTATAGTAATGAATAAAAAAAAAAACACTTCATTTAAAAGTATTTCCTGCACAATAAAATGTTTCCTGATGATAAAAAAAATGTTTTGATAATTCAAAAAATACAAACGTAATTGTCCAAGTTTTCATTCTGTCTGCACTCCCAGAATGTCACTTTTTTTTCTTTCTTTTTTCTTGGGGGGGGGGGGTGAAAATTTTGCGGAAATAAGCCTTATTTTTTATTTATATATGGGTCCATATAAAAAAGCATGAACTAGTGAACTTTGGAACCATTTTAGTACAACTCATATTCTAATTATATGAGATAATATTAGATTCTGTAATATTAGAATAATTGAGAAAAAAATTACAAAAAAAAAAAAAAAAAAAAAAATAATAATAAAAATAATTAATTTATTTTTGATACTAAGTAAATGCAATTAAATTTTTAATAAATTAAATCTGGAATGTTTAGGTAAGTTTTACAACTTTCTGAAACACATAAAAATAATAGGATAAAATTTAGTTTAGTTCAAAGTATTAGAATATTTTACTTTACGCAACAATATTAGCTTATGAATATGAAGTAAATGGTAGTTAATATTTTGTAGCACCCTCTTTAGCTTTCATAACAGCGTACAATCGATCTTGCATATTATACATATGTGCTATTAATAAAATAAAAGAAAAAACTGAATATAAAAAAAAATTTCATTCTCTGCCAACTGTTCTATCTCATAAGTTTCTCTGTCCTATCAGTTAATATTTGTTTTATGTTTTGCAGCTGCTCTGGTAGTGCAGCACGCGTTGACTTGCAGCAAAAAAATTCAGTATGCATTTCATTTCAGATTTTAAAACATCAACAGCGCTGATTGAGAAAACGCGGTATATGGAGGATGAATTTTTAAAAAATTCGTTTTCCTCTGTATGTTAAAGAAAATTTTTTTAATATGTTTTCTTGTACTTTCTAATTTTCCTGTTTTTCGTATTTCCTATAGGATACATTATTTTATATTCAAAAATACATGTGCCTATAGATCTTTTCTTAAATGTTGTTGCCCTACCAGTGGCCGAGAGATTCTGCCCTCGAAACTAGCAGACGGCAGGTGCTGGGTTAGAACCCAATGGCGGCCGTCAGCTTAATCATTTGGAGTTTTCCGTGGTTTTCTTCGAATCTTGAATTTCTTTGCATAAATACGGGTTAGGTTCCCTTAGAAAGACCCTTTCCCATGGAGGGTGTTGGAAACTGTTACCAGTGTTACTGGAGAATGATGTAACCTGTTAACCAAAAATAACCATATTTCCCATCTATACTTACAACACTTTTTATTATTATGAGTATGAGTATACATAATTCTAAGGCAGCCATATCCGCTGGCTTATACATATATGCTGCTTAAATAACACTAGTAAAAAAAAAAAAAAAAAAAAAAAAAAAAAAAAATTTATGTGATTCGTGTTCTGTGTGCTAGAAGTAGTGTAGAAAGTCAAATAAAACATTTCTATCACGTCACAATTTTATGATATACCAATATTTATTTTTTTTACGTTTTTTACAAATTTTAATCTCAAACTAATTTATTTCGGAAAAAAAAGGCTCCCTTTTTCATTTTCTTTTTTGTTTGTCGATGGTATTTTGCAGTTGAGGTTTTCCTAATTACCAACCAGCAGTAGTCTGCCAAAATCGCAGGATTCTATTTTCCTTGATATCGTTTTTCAATAGCAGCTATATCTTGATGAAATCACTCTCCGTGTTCATCACTCATAGCTCCCATATTTTCGGGGGAAAAATCTAAATGCGAATCCAAAAAATGTATTTTCAAAGGCATGTTGCATTTCATTTTTTGAAAAGCTTGTAAAATTTTCTCAACTAAGTTAACATTTGCGGGGGATGAACACGGAGAGCGATTTAGAGAGGCCTAAGTTGTATCCCCTAAGTAAGTCAATTATTCTAAACTATACAATGTTTTCCGAACCTTGTATTTTTTTACTCGACTTTTGTCAAAAACACCCCGTTACTTAATGAAGATGAGCGTTTACAACAAATACGCTGCATTTAATTCTAAAACAAGCAAGTGTTTTACCAATTATACAATCATCAAAGAAGTGCCTAATTTAGAACTAATCAAAGGAGCACGTTCGTTCTTTATTTCGTACACGTATTTGAAAATCAATACGGTGCCAGTCAAAGAAGCAAAGATAGGAAAGAAAAAGCTTGCAAAGGTCGATTCGAAATAAAATAAAATCAGCAGCCTTTTTTTGGTTGCAATCAACTTTCTTCCACCAATCTCGCAAAACGATTGCAATTAGGAGAAGGGGAGGAAAGACGTGAAAGCACGAGTTTTAAAAAAAGAATCGATTGTAGAATTTTCATCTATGTTCATTATTTGTGAAAACAGTTATCCATTTGTTTTTTAGTAAATTTAAAAGTTAGTAGTTTAAAGTTTTGTGTAATGAATAATATAGTTTAGTATGATTTCTAATATTTAAAAATAAAAATAAATAAAAATAAAAATAAATAAATAAAAATAAAAATAAAAAATGTTGTTTTTATTTTATAAAGCAACAGGACTGATTATAGCTTCCAATTGGCAGAAATAGGTTAAGCCATTCAAATCAATAAGTTAACTATACTGTATTCAAATATAGTACATGTTACACGCTATTACACGTACTACTATATTTGGATACACCCCCCACCTTTTTTATTTCTTTGGGAACAAAAGATTTCGAGCTTATTGTATCTAGAATCACTTTCAAAATTTACAAGCTAGGTTTCTGAGACTCTCAAGAAGTTGCTCTATTCATTTTGCTAATACATTAGACACATTACGTTTTGATTGCATTTGCGCATGCACAGTGAAACATAACTTAATAAATCTGTTCATTTTTCATCCAATATTTATTATTTTTAATTCTAATTTCAGGGGATTATTTACAATGTTGTTTATCACATTTCTTGAAAATACCTTTTTTTTATATTAAGAACTGTGAAAATTATAAGCAAAAAAACTTGGTGAAATTTGGGATTGTTTTTATTAAAAAAAAAAAAAAAAAAATTAATATACTCACGAATATGTGTGCTATCCTCCTGAAAATGAACACAATTTATTACAAGAAGCGTCAATTCATTAAATCTGAATCATACAGTGCTTTCTGAATCATGATATTTACTTAAAAGCATGAAAAAACTTTGTTAAAAATCACGTTGCATTTTTTACAGAGTTTTATTTTTTAAAATTTTTACATATTGCCATATTCTGGTGCTGTTTCCACATATATTTTCAATTTGACTTTTGTCAAAACCAAACTGTTACTTAATGAAGATAAGCATTTACAACAAACACGCTGCATTTAATTTTAAACTAACAAGTCACCGAATTTACCAATTATACAATCATGAAAGAAGTGCCCGAAAGTAATCAAAGGAACACGTTCGTTCTTGATTTCGTACACGTATCTGAAGATCAATACGGGGCCAATCAAGAAGCAAAGACAGGAGAGAAAAGTCTTGCAAAGATTCGAAATAAAATAAAATTAGTAGCCTTTTATTGGAAACAATCAACTTTCTTTCTCCAGACAATCTTGCAAAACTATTGCAATTAGAAGAATGTCAGAGAAAACGTAAAAACACAAGTTCAGAAAAGAAGAATTGATTCTACAGTGCATTATTTTATGTTATTATTATTATTATTATTTTGTAAGTTTAAAATTTAGTGCTTTATAACTTTGTGTAATCAAGAGTATAGTTTAGTATGATTTCAAATATCAAAGAAATATTGAAAGTTTTATGTAGCATTGTTTTTATTTTATTAAGTTGCAGAATTAATTAAAGATTTCAATTGACAGATAAACATCATGCCATTTAGTCAACCTTGCACGCAGGTACTAAGTTCTGTGTTTATGGCTTAGAAAACAATTTTCATTCAGATGAGCATACATAATAAGTTAGAAAGTATATCAGATCGTGAATTTAAAAATTTGCCTTATCCAAAAATTATATCCAATTTTCTCTATTTATGTATTATATTGGTGAACCTGCATCTAAAATAACAAAAAGACGTTTCAACTGCAATAAAAACTAGTTTGATTTTGTATTTCTGGCATTGTAAATATCTTGGTTTACAACGAAAACCAATGGACGCTGTCAGGTTTTTGATGAACAGATAGTATTTAGAATTACTGTTATATGGTGTCATCTTTTTACTTATATATATTGTATTCATAGCACCATGTACAACAGAAAGTGAGTTTAAAAACTCGCCTTATCTAAAAATTAAATTGAATTTTCTATATCAATCTATTTTATTGGTAAACCTGCATCGGAAAAACTTTTTCAAAATTTTAACTCAATAGATAAAAATTATTTTAATGTTTCCCGGACCCCTTTAAAAGCATGAGTCAACTTACACAGTTCTTTAAAAATTCTCTTTTCTCGGCCTATATTCTGGTATTCGAATTTCAGAATCGATTATTTTCGTTTTCACTAGAAAAAGTTTCCGATAGTTTTAACAATTATCGGTAACGCCAATACTAGTAATAATTAAATAATTATCTTATCTCTAAAATTTTAAATGAAAAAGTTTAATAACAGAATTAAACTAACTTTTATTTTTATGGAAGTAAATGTATCGAAGGAACATAAATTGTGTAATAAAGAATTAAACGAAAATTTTGACATGGTTTTCTGGAAACAGAGTAGCAACTACGAGATAAAAACTTATTGGAAACTAAAAATTCTTCATAAAATGTTGCCGGTGTTAATAAATATAGCGTAGTTTAAACGTGTTATCTTATCTCTAGAAATAAAAAACTTTTTTTGCAATGAACTTTCATAACTTTTTATGCCGGAATTAAACTGAACAAGCTATATTCGTACGAGAGATTACAAATTATTTAGAATATTATAACAATGTGACTAGTTTACAAGAATGTTCAGTTTATATGTTGTGGAAATAGTTAACAAATATATTTATACCGTTAAAGCTATTAACAAATCAGCTTTAAGAGATAAAAAATTTTATTATAATTATTATTTATATAATTATTTTTAAGTATCACTAAACAGGGAAACTTTGTCAAAAAAAAGTTTTGATTTTATGACTATTTTACTAATTTTATATCTTTATTTTTATTTAATTGTTTAATTATCTTTTACCAAAAACAATAGACATCATCAAATCTGCATAGCTTGGGACCAGACGTGTGTGTATTTCAAAATTGTGTGGATTTCTGGTCACTGCTTTGTTTACATATTTTTTAAATTAATTTGAACATAATAATGCAATAAAAATTATAAATGCTCAAACTACACTGAGAAAAAAATACAGTTGTGGAATCTAGAATCTGAATTGCGGCTCTAGAAAAAATAGTTCCATGTCATCCTTATAAATTCCAGTTACCATTATATGAGAGTTCTAGAACCTACAAGAAGAATTCAAGAGCGTTTTGCTTTATTCTCGCTGTAATACTTATTTAAAAATCTCAGCAAATAGATGCGAATACAAGAGATTTGATTTTGTAACTGTAATTCTAGTTTTTAGCTCACAGGCTATCATAGCCTGAGAGCTTATGTGCCCGTCCGTTCTGTATGTATGTTCGTACGTAACGCGATAACTCATGATAAAAATATCAGATCCACTTGAAATTTTGTATATAGGTATATCCTGATAAGGGGCTTCCCTGATTAGTTTTTGGAGTTCATTCGATATGTATAAGAGGGGGAACGGGGGGCTCATGCCCCCCTTAATTGATATAAACGGGATTTTCATGCAGAATTAACAGTTTTCGTTGAAAATTTAGATATAGGATCATTCTGATGAGGCGATTCCGTGACTGTCATTAGGTGTTCATTGAATAAGTATAAACAGGGGAAACGGGGGGCTCATGCCCCCCCCCTCCCTTAATTGATATAAACGGGATTTTCATGCAGAATTAACAGTTTTCGTTCAAAATGTAGATATAGGATCATTCTGATGAGGCGATTCCGTGTCTGTTATTAGGTGTTCATTGAATAAGTATAAACAGAGGGAACGGGGGGCTCATGCCCCTCCTCTTAATTGATATATATAAACGTTATTTTCATGCAGAATTAACAGTTTTCGTTCAAAATTTAGATATAGGATCATAGTGATGAGGCGATACCGTGGCTGTTATTAGGTGTTCATAGAATAAGTATAAACAGGGGGAACGGGGGGGTCATGCCCCTCCCCTTAATTGATATAAACGGGATTTTCATGCAGAATTAACAGTTTTCGTTCAAAATTTAGGTATAGGATCATTCTGATGAGGCGAGTCCGTGGCTGTTATTAGGTGTTCATTGAATAAGTATAAACAGGGGGAACGGGGGTTCTAATGCCCCTCTCCTTAACTTGTATAAATGGATTTTTCAATCAGAATTGTCAGATTTCGTTCAAATCTCTGAATAGTTTTGGAAGTTTAATGGTTAAGTATAAAAGAGGAGAATAACTCCTCTTAAATTATATAAATGCTAAATGGGTTTTTATTAAGAATTATCCGATTTGCTCTGAATTTTGGATATAGATTTATTAATATGATAAAGCATGCACTTGATAGTTTAGGAGGTTCAATGATTAAGTATAAAAAAGGAGAAAGGGGAGAGCTGTTACCCCTTTTTAATTTTTTTTCGAACGGAATTAACGAAAATACAAGGCTGTAATGTACAATTAGTATGTGTAGCCTGTGAGCTCAATGCCATCAGTTTAACTGGGCAATATTCTTTTTTATTGAAACTATTTCCGAAATCAAGCAATAATTTCTCGTTACTGAGACGAATCAATATCGTTTCGTCTCTTTGAAAACAAGAGACTAGAAATGGTAGGTCATTTCGGCTATTCAGCTTAGTTGTTCAACCTATTCGCATAATTCGGTCATCTATAGTTCTAGTTTAAGTATTCAGAAAGTGACTAACTATTCATTCTAGGTGAAGGCGGTATATTTTTTTTCTCAGTGTATAGCAAAATATTAAAATAACAAAATAAAATAATGAAAATTAAGAAAATATTAAAAATTAAGATCAACTAAATAATTAATAATGCATAACTAAATAATAACAATAATGATATATTTTTTAAATATTCAATGAAATTCGCCTCATAATATTACACTAATAATTTACATAAAAATCGTAAAATAATGAAGTTTTATTTCATCTTTAACCAGACTAAATAATAAAAAAGTAGACAAATGTGATCGCAGATTGCAAAGAGGGTTAGTTTCCTTTTATATTTCGTTCAAAACAACTTATCCTTAAATTTAAAAAATTCAATTTGTTAATTTATAATTTTTTTATTCTTACAAAGGTGGAAACAAAAGTAAATTTGATTTTAAAATAATTATAAAAGGAAATTACTTATTTTTTATCAAATAAAAAAAGCTTTAAAAAATTGCTTTAAAAAAATTCTAGAATTTCAAATTTTTTGAAAATTTAAAACAAAAAAAATATCAGAAATATAAATAAAATTTTAAATTTCTATAAACGAAAAAAATTGTTTAAACGAAAATTAAAGTGCTGAATCATTAAAAAATTCCAATAGTTTTCAAAATAGAAAGAAAATTGAAATAAAAAAAAATATTGTGAATATCAGTGATAAAATAATAATAATAAAAACCCTTAAATTGGCAAAAAATACGAAATTTATTTTAATTCAATTCACCTTAGTATGAAAATTTCAAGTTCCAGCATCATTAATCGAACTAACAATTTCATATTTACTAGCGGGACGCTTTTCCTCCAAAGTATGATGTCCACATGAATAAAGTTGAAATTAAGGTTTTGTTTTAAAATTTTAGTCGCAAAAATGAACGAAAGACATTGATAAAATTGATTTAATTAAAATAATGGACTTTTTCAAAATTTTATTATTTTTCATATAACACAAGATATTCAGCTGAAAGTACACAAAATTTGAAGTCTCTCATTTACACAGTTTTTGTGTACGGACTCTGTGACAGACAGACAGAGAACAAAGACGAATTGGTCTTTGTCAGATGAACGCAATACTAAAAAAAAAAAAAAAAAAAAAAAAAAGAATGTAAACTAAAACAAACGTTAAATTGTTAAACATTAATTGTTACCTTTTTTACAAAAATTAAAGATTTAAACATAACTTCCATTCAGAGATCACTTCTCAGAGCGACTAGTTTTTATTGAAACAAAACGTGGTCATTTCAGAGAGATTTTACTACATATAAAATTACTGATGCAGGAGAATCTAACAAACACTTTAACAAACCCGATTTAGGCTGCGAGCACACACAAATCCTTTTTGCGGTTAGAAGTCGGCGTGTTTTAAGTTCACATTCGGCGCTTTTTATATTAATGACTTTTCCATTTCAGCTTCAATCCAAGTGTAGGACAGGAGTCTTTCCGACTAGTAGGGTTGATCTGCTTATCTCCTGATTCTTCGTTCATTCCCCTCCGTTCTATTTTGAAGAAACCACAAAAGGGTCCTATACAAAAGGCAAACAAAACTCTTTCCAAGATTTCAGTTGAACGGGAGAAAATACGCATTGTCTTCTGCTTTACGAGATATTTTAATTGACTGTCTCCGAGAAAAATCATTTTAATTTTAGATTTATAAATAAAAAAAAATCAAACATAAATTTAAATTAATTTTTTGAAATTTCCAAACAGAAAAACAATTTTAACAAGTAAATTCGACATTTTATCAAATATATAAAAAAGAAATCTTCAATTAAAAGTAAAAAGAAATAAATTTCATAAATTTTTAAAAATGTTACTGAAAACTTCTTTCAAAAGAAAATTAAACAAAGGAAAGAACTAGTGAAAATTAATTTTATTTCCTTTCCGATGATTTCTAAAAGTTTAAAAGGTCGTGTGGCAACAATTAAAACTTTTGAAGAGTTAAAAAAATAAATAGGAAGGAAAGAAAAGTATAAAAGAGCTTTTTAGTCCAGTCCAATCGATTGATATTTTATTCACCAACTCGATTATTTTCGAACCAGAATGTAACGATATTTAGAAAATTGTGTTATCAAAGACACCATTAATATCAACTAAAACTCAATTTGCAAATAAATAAAAAAGTAGAAAAGCCAATTTTCTAGGAAGTTATTAATCAATGCCACTATTGAAACTAATTGAATAAAAGAATACTCGGTCAGTTTTTGGTTAAAATTTATTTCAATTATTGTCACTTTTCGTAATCATTATCTTTTTTTCTGTCTGTTTTTCTTTCTCTACAAAATTTTTTTATTGGTTTGTCAACAAATTCAGATACTAAAAGAAGTAAAAAAAAAGGGGGGGAGGGGAAATGTTGTTAATCACAAAAAAAGATTACGATACTTAAAAAAGTATGTCACCTAAGAAGCCATTAATATCAACTAAAACTATTTGTAGAAAAATAAAAAAATAGAAAAACCAATTTTTTAGGAAGTTATTAATTAATGCCACAGCCGGAACTAATTAAATAAAAGAGTATTGGTCATTTTTTGTTTGAAACTTATTTCACTTATTGTCATTTTTCGTAATTATTACTTTTTTCTATTTGTTTTTTATCTGCCATTTTTTACTGGTTTGTCAACAAATGCAGATACGAAACAAATTAAAAGAAAAAAAAATTGTTAATCACAATAAAAGATTACATTTTCGCTCCTTTGTCGCGTCTCACGCGATATCATCTTTTCTTGTTAAATTTATTTTTGGCACCAGTAATGAAAGAAAATAAAATTTGCCTTCTTTTATTAAAGCATTTTTGATATAGAGTAATTTTAGGTAACTTCTTTTCAAAAAGTGGTGCCAATCGAATAAAATTAATGTAAGAGAGTCCGGAATCAAAAGGGTTAAAAATGTAAGCCACCTAAGAAGCCATTAATTTCAACTAAAATCCAATCAGCAAATAAAAAAAAGGATAAGCTATTTCTTATAGGAAAATATTAATTAACTCAGCATTATCACAGACATATAATAACTGACTATTTGTTATTTAATATATTTTTTTTTTTTTTTTGAATTACTGCCACTTTTCCATAATTAGCACAAATATTATTTCTGTTTCAACATCTTCCTCAACTAATATGTAATGTACAGGGGCGTAAACCACGCTAATTGCGTAGGGGGGTGTCGGCTCAAAAATTTCCGACTCCAAGAAGGAAAATTCCCGAGTACTATGGCCAACATGAAGACTAATATATATATATATATATATATATATATATATATATATATATATATATATATATATATATATATATATATATTATATATATCATAATTCACAAGATAATTATGACTTAGTGTATCGAGATAGTCAAGTAATCTTATGTTATTATTAGTCTTATATAATATATTTTCCCCATTATTAGGCGATCTCCTGATGGAATACAATAACCGTTCCACCCGAGAGGGTGGTCGTGCATAATACGAAAAAGCAGTCAAATGGCTTTCCGGCAATATATCACATGAAAGGTATCGGCTAAAAGTAGAAAAGTGGTTGCCCGTGAGGGCAAAATAGGAATCCAACGATATATCACAGGAGAAATGTATTCCAAATTTAGGAAATTGTCCTCCCTCCCAGAATGATTTTTTCCTTTTTCCAATTTGTAAGTTTTTATAGGATGATACGTAATACTATTTTTTCCGACTAAACACGCTTTTTCGGATGGAACGGGAAAATTTCCGAATGATTTTCCAGTATATAAGTTTTTATAGGTTCAGAACATTTTTTCCGATCAAACAAGAATTTTTCCGACTGATTTTTCTGTTTTTCCAATTTATAAGTTTTTATAGGATAATACGTAATGCTATTTTTTCCAAATAAACACGTTTTTTCCGATGGAACGGGAAAATTTCCGAATGATTTTCCAGTTTATAAGATTTTATTGGTTAATACCATTTTTTCCGACTAAACATACTTTTTCCGATAGATCTGGGAATTTTCCGACTGATTTCTCCTAGGGGGGGTGTTGCACCCCCCAAACCCCCCCCCGGGATTTACGGCCCTGGTAATGTACAACGATAAATAAAGTATCATTGGATAAAATATCTTGCCCACATCTGACATTGCATACTGAATTTTCGTTAAGAAAACATTGTTCTTAACTGCTCTGCTTAACCAGCGCAAAACATTTTGCACATTCACAAATTCCTTTTTTAACGGAAAAATATAAATTTCAAAGCCTGGCCATGTAAGCGATTTAGAATCTAATTGAATTTTCTATTTTTTTTTTTTTAATCAATACGTTATTTATGGAGTTGTAAGATTTTTTAATCACGTGACAACGCATTTTCTTTCGTTCCGTTGACTGATTTTCTTTTTCTCTCTCGTGAAAAAAACGGTTAAAAATGCCCACTTTGACATTATTTTCTGAAAATTCTATTTTGCTTGCGGAAAAAAAAAAAAAAAAAAAAAAAAAAAGTGGGCGAAAATGAGTTTGATTCGATTTTTTTTTGAACAACAACACCTGCTAGTTTCATGAGTTTACGAATAAAAATAAGCTAAAATATAAGCTACATCATAAAGTTACCCATTTTCATTTGATAACAGCCTTAAAAGACATTGTTTCCCTCATAGCATGCATATTCACAGTGACGTGACAATGACGTCACTGTGAGTCACCCTGGTCACATCACATCTGTGACGAAAATGCCACCACTCAGTGACGTCACAATGTGACTAAGATGTGACTTTCTAAAAAAATTTTCACAGTTTTTCACAGTGTTAATGTCAAAGTAGTCACAAATGACACACTTTTCACAAACTGGTCACATTGTGACGTTGCAAAGTGGTCACAATGTGACGTCACAAAAAAGCTCTAAAACGGCCATAACGACTTCACATTTTAGTCACTGTGACTTCACATCGACGTCACGTGACGTCACATCGACAATCGATGGTCACAAAGTCACAATGTGACTTCACAACGACGTTGCAGTGACGTCACCATGTCTTACGGGTTATTTGGAATTTCACTTAAATCAAAAATTGGGGATATACGGGGATGCGGGAGGGATCAATGGAAGGGGGTGTGCTGTGCTGGGGTGCAAAGAATGTATATATATATATTTATTAATTTACAGAGTCACACAAAAGTATCCCATTACATAATGGTTTAGGAGGAAACATTGTTTGGGGCGCGCTTTAAATATATTAAACTATTTTATATTTTATAAAATTGATATACGTTGCTAAAGTTTACTAAATGTTACTTCCTGTATAATAGAAAGTATTTACAGGAACGCACAAAAGATTTTGGATACTTCTACAGTATCCGAAGTACTGTATACTATCAGATCAAGATCTGGATATTTTCTTTAAACTTCGTACGAACGCACCACATTTGCTATGTTTGACGTGCAATTTCTGACCCTTTTTTTTTATTCGTTTTAAAAATGGACTTCGAAGATGCTCCTGACAACCATTTAACCACCTATATTTATCATAGTAATATTGGGATACACGCATTTTGGAGATTCTTTGAAAAAGTACATGTACTAAATGTTGAAGGATCGACTTATGGACTTGATATATATATATATATATTTTACTTGTACAGCTGGATGTCTATTTCAGGAATAATCTTTATTACATACTTGCCTCAACTTCTCCCATCATTAAAGGAAAAAAAAAAAATCACAAAACGGAAATTGCGAAATTTCCGTAACGAGCAGTAATAAATTGAAGCAAATGTCGGTCTGCCATACATTGACTTCTCAGCCTGTATCCTCTTAATGCTGGAAAAAGTGTTTTACAGCCATAATAAATTCAATAGTTTGATCCTAGGTTGAAAATTCATGAAATGATTTAAGTAAGGGATCTTAACACTTTTTTTAAGGAATTATTTCTTTGTTTTTGTATTCCAATTGTTTGATTGCAGTCACTTTTTAAAGATAGTAATGTTCGTCGTTTTTAATCTGCCATTTAATAAAATATTAAAAAAAGCGAATTTAAAAAAGTAGAAAAGTGTTAGTAATTATTAAATTTGAATAAAATAAAATTGCCACAGTATCCATATACTGCTTGCCATTCTGGTAACATGAATTACATAGAGAATTTGTTACCCATGTTATAAGTAGCATGAAAGAAAAAAAATCATGCATCAAGTATAGATTATGGAGCACGTCCCAACACATTCAGAATAATGTAACGAAACTGCCGCGTTAAGAAAAAAAAAAAAAAAAAAAAAAATTAAAATAGTACGTATCATTTTATCATATGGAAGTGTATAACACATATCAAAACCGAATTTCAGCTGTTCCCATCTACAATAGGAAAATTATCTAATTTTTTTAGCAGCCATGTTTATGATGTAGATATTTGTATTTATTCACGACAGGAATTCCGAAATTTAATTTATTTAAGAGATAAAAATGTTTCAGTTGAAAATTCTTCTTCAATAATTTCCTCTAATAAGAATAATGGTATGGTACTCATATACTTTTGTTCAGCCGTGTATATGAGGTATAGAATTTATATACAAACAGTAACATGCAAAAAACTAATGAAATTTAAAAGCTTAAAACGAATTTTAAAACGTACTCACCTGTAATTATTACACAAAAGCGATTTTTTTTTTGTGTGTGTGTACCTATAAAGTAATTTAAAAAAGCTATGAATGCTCGGTTTTAACGTGATTGTAGTGAAATTCATTGATCTATATCAGTTTCGATACATTTGAAATAGCTTAATGTCATTAAAATTCTCTCCAAACGATTTTTCCCCATAGACCATAATGTAATCGAATTTGTTTGAGATATCCTTGTAAATGAACCATTAATCATACATATTTCATATTCAATACCAAACATGCTTTGGTGACCTTAAATAAGCTTTATCAATTGCGTGAATATCTGAGTATATTTACGGGAGTTAGAGCGTGAACAGACAGGCAGAGAAGCCGAATGCATAAGCAATCTTCAACTTTGATGGAAAGTGTTAAAAACAAATCCGTGAGTAACGCTGACATCATTTTCACGATAGTTTTTGACATACAAGTTTCGCTGATATTTTTTTTAACTTCTAGATATCGCACAGTTACATTGAGAAACACCGAAATCACTGGCGATAAATTTATAAATAAGCTAAAAAACTTTGTAAAATCACCATAAAAAGAAAATTAAACAGGACGCGTTTCGAGCTTCAAAAATACAGCTCGTCCTCAGCTAATCCAAACACGCGTCACAACGGACAGAGTGGAAATAAAAGTTAAAGAAAGAGGGAGGAGATTACAAAGAGTGCGACAGGTGGCGCTGCCTGACAGAGCCAAGGAGGAAGAGTAAAGATAAAGTTAAAGAAAGAAGGACGAGATTACAAAGAGTGCCACAGGTGGCGCTGGCTAAAAGAGCCCAGGTGTAAGAGAAAAATGATGATAAACTAATAAAAGAGAAAGAAAACAGTGGGAAAATAATTATAATAATAATAAAATAAAATAAAAATAAAAATAATTAAAATTATAATAAAATAATCGTAAAAATAGTAAATAAAATAAATAAATTAATTAAAAAATAAAAATTAATAATAATAATAATAATAATAATAATAATAATAATAGTAATAATAATAATAATAATAATAATAATAATAAACTACAAAAGTAATTTCCATGCAGGAGAAAGGGAGGGGGATGATGAGAGATCATTGACAAGAGTATTAGAATTTTTACAAATAAAATAAGCTTCGTGAATATCTAAATGAGAAGGAGAGGCAGGATTAGAAATAATTCTGGCCATGGAAAAATTGAAATAATGACCGGAAGTCCAACAGTGAGAAGCAATCGAAGACCTAGATAATTCGTGATTTTTAATATATCTCTAATGTTCATCCAATCTTATTTTATTGCAATTTGTTTTTAATATCTTGGAGACGAGCGACACGTATACATGCCGCTAAAAATTCTTCAGAATACGTGTTTATCTCCACCAGAAAAAGTTTAAAGTCTGAAAAATTTGCCTTTTTCAATAGGAGCATATTCTCGATTTGCGAAGGAACAAATTTCTGTTTTTAAAAACCGGTGTCAAAATATTAAAAATTTCGTAAAAGGCTCCCGTCGCAAAGGGGTTAAATTGTTTTTAGGTGCGTTCGTAATTATGTTAATACGTAGCACCTATTGTTGTCGTTCAGTCCGTCCGTCTGTCTGTCTGTCCGCATATAACAACACAAAAACTACCCAACTGAATCGTTTGAAATTTAAAATACATAATTACTACATAATTTTGTCGAGTCATTTCAAATTTTATGAAAATCGGATGCATAGATCAATTACAGGGACAATCATAAGTATTTCATTACATTACGGTCAATGGGGAAAAAAGTTTGAAATGCATTTTAATCGTTTGAAATTTTAAATACATAATTATTACATGATTTTGTCGAGTTATTTCAAATTTTATCAAAATCGGAAACATATTTCAACTACAGGGACAATCAAAAGTGTTCCGTTGCATTACGGTTAATGAGGAAAACTGTTTCAGATACATTTTAATGGTATTACACTCATTCGAACGTAATAAAATTGATATGCATCTATAAAGTACATATTATAAAATACATTTTGCATAATGTGTGTTACAAAGAATATTTTTTATTGATTTACAAGGCCACACAAAAGTATTTCATTGCATAATGGTATAGGGAGAACATTTTTTGGTGCGCATTTTAATTGTAATTATTTACAATTTTATGAGATTGATATATGAGATTGATATTTTTAAAACTTCGTTATCGTACGAACGCACCTCATTTGCTACGCTTCACGTGCAATTTCCAACTTGTTTTTTTTATTTATTGATATTTTACAATTTCTAAATAACTAACAGTGCAAGTCCCATCAAAATCCACTCAGCAAAACTTACATTATGTATAGAGTCGGAACTAAATTTCGATTTGCATTTTTTATGTATAGTAGATATTTTTTGTTGATAATTAGTCAGCACTATAAAGAAATATTTCTTAAATTTAAAATATCTATTAGAGTTTAAAAACGACTCGGAAATAATACGTCGAACGTGGCAAATGAGGTGCGTTCGTACTATTAGTTTTTGTAAAGGTACAAAACATGATGCAATAATTATTGCACTCTTATGCAAAAATGCATGAATACAAAACTTATTACGATTCTATATATTAAATTAAGCAATATGCAAATAATATGACTCCATCTTAAATAGGGTGTCATCATCATGGCAACATAGAATCATTACCTATCACAGAATATCATTGAATTAATTATGTATAATAGGATTTAATAGAATGAAGAAAACCTTTAATAATGCTTCATTAAGTTTTTATTCGATTTTTGATAAGAATTGAAATGAATCGACTAAATTCTGCAATGATTATATGTATAGTCGAGTCTCCCTATAACGAAACTCCATACATCGAATTTCTCTATATAACGAATTTTTAGTAGGAACGGTCCCTTTTTCGCATGATTACATTAAAAACAGTCTCTATGTAGCGAAATATCTATCTCCATATAACGAATTTTTTCGTAAATTGGTCTTAATTTATTCAGTTTTAAAAAAGCTTTGAAATAATATGGAATCAATTTTCCATCACTTATTTCTGATTTATCGTACATTGCTGAGTTTTTTTTAAATATTACATCTCTCCTTGTTCTTTAAATCCAACGAGTTCATCCCACCTCCCATATACCTTTCCACATCCTTCTCAAAACAGAGTCAATTGGATTGTTACACATATAAGAGAGGAATCAATGAGAGGCACATAAGAGAGGCCTTCAACTGGAGTAAAATGTTAACTACAATTTTTCATTCCTTGCTAAAATTTGAGCATTTTTTTTCCTTTTTGAGAACGTAACAATTTTAAAATCATAACAACAAAAAATTACAGATTTCTTCGTCTGAAATTAATGCAAGTCTTCCTTATTTGATTTTCATTAAGCTTTCAAATAAATGTCTGTTCTCTTTTTTGAAACTGCTTAAATAATTAAGAAATAAAATGGTAGGTTAATATTTACTTTTAAGCATTTCAAATTCTTAATTAAAAAGATCAAAAGTAATATTTGTTCAAAATTTACACATTAAATACGATTTTTAACATCATTCTCTATACATCGAATTTCTCTATATAACGAATTTTTTACTGGAACGATGGATTTCGTTATATAGAGACTCGACTGTATTAAATTTCAAAGTATGAGTATTTTTTGCGCTGTTGTATGTGAACAGACAGATGCAGAGACCAAGCGACGACTATAGGTATTACGTATTTATATAATTATGAAGCAACCTAAGAATGGGGAGGGGAGGGGGGGTGGAGTTCACCTATATTTTGTAACCTAAGAAACACCAGTTTTATAGTTAATTAAACGCAAAAATAAAAAAATAAATGAACATTTTTTTTATTGTGAAAAGAAATCCCTTTGTGGATATTTCATTAAAATGTCAGAATTACAAGCGAGAAATTTCGTTTACTGTCAGTATTAACTGAACAGGATATGATGAATATGGAATTTATTTAAAAATTACACAACATACAATTTATTAGCAGCAGCTGAATGGAATTATTCGCGTTGCAAATGCAATGATCGAAACATATAACTTTATTTTAACCGGACAAACACAAATAAACTTTTAGTTATTCGCCCTCTCACAATTCGCGGGAATTATTTGCGACATTTTCAGAGGAGTGCGATGTTTGAATCAATGTGAAGCAAGTTTTAGCCTTTGAACAGATGGTCCTAAAATGAAATTAAAACTATGTGTTCACCATAGAGGTTGAGAAAATTTCTCATTAAAATAATCACTAACTGTATTCGTGCCGTCGAGATAACTTAATGAAAATTGCATATGAAATATAATAATTCGGAAAAATGTTTCATGCATATGAAATTCACAGAAGTCTAGTCTCTGGGCCTTTTCCACAATTCCATTAAAATATGGATTAATCTGCTTTTACTTCGAATTCGGGTTTGAATATTTCGTGTTCGAGTTGAATATATATATTTTGTCGGGTTCTGGAATGACTTTAAGAGAGTCCGGGACACGAAATCCTCAACTTTTCTAAAAAAACAAAAAATAAAGTTGCATTAGAATGTTTTTTTTTTTTTTCATAGTTTAACAAAAGGACGTTTAAATCATGTTTTTATCTTACCTTGAACCGGAAATATTAATTTTTCCGTTTTGATTTATTTTCAAAAATTTATCTTTCGAGCAATGGTTGTCATGAAGACGACTTCTTATGAAAATCATCTCCATGATGAGTTTTTTCAGCATTTCTCGCATTTAAATTATTATAATTCAAAAACCATTAAAGATAAATGCATCAAGTTTAAAACCTTTGTTTTATTTTAATTTTGATTCAGCAAATTTGAAAAAAAATATATTAACTTTTGAAATTAGAATTTTTTTTAGAAAAAAAATAACATTAAAAAAACTTTTTTTAAAAATTATTTAACTTTTATTCAAATTAATAGTATTTTTAAAAAAAGCTGAATCAAACGTAAAATTTATATATTTCTGTTTATTTCAATGGAAAAAACTTAAAATTCTAGAAATAATACATCGAGTTATAACGATTTCAAATCACTCCATTTTGTAAATAAATTTTAAATTTAAAAAAAGAAAATCTGAGAAGTTTATTCATTAATTTTGTTTACAACTGTCATCGTTGATCATCACGAAAACAATTGAAAATTTAACTCAACAAAAAAAATTATTTTAAAATGTGTCCCCTTAAGGCTATTCTGAAATCTAAAAAAGCTATTTTCTGACACATTTCTGAATCCATTTTTTAATTCGAAAACTCGCAAAATTTGACACGTGAAGAAACCATGTGATCGAATAGCATTTTCTACTTTTGAGTAATTTCTTAAGAAATACTACCGCCTATTACATTCTTTCTTATGTTAGAATTTCTGATACGTTTTTGCAGATCCACGTCGAATATGAACTCTAGAAGCCCAAACCATCAGCAGTTTAAATCTTTATCTACTTATCTATCTATATCTAAAATGACAAAACTGATATGTTATATACAGAGTTCGTATGCAAAAATAAATAAATAAATAAATAATAAAAAATAATATTAAAAAAATTGTAATTTAGCAAATTACATTGACTATTTGGAAAATAATATTTTCAAAGACTATATCTTAGACTTACAAATGATTTCTATATTTAAAAAACAATAATAACATCCTTTTTGTGAAGATCACAAAGTAGCTTACGTAATAACAGAGTCCTGTCAATATGCCTCGACATTTAGAGTTATGTTAATATTTCTAGGCCAGTCATAAACAAATATTAAATGAAATTTCAGTTTAACAATTTTCGATAATGTAAATTTTTAATTTCTAAACATTGCACATTTTAAATTTTTACACCGTTATATACAGAAAAAAAATTGCTTTTAAATGATATTTAAATGCAAATTGAGTTATTAATTTTTTTTTTTTCAGTTTTTAATATTTTTTTTTTTCATTGTGGCATCAGAAGTATTTCATTTCTAGACATTAAGCATGGACCAATCAGAAAACGAATAAAATAAAAAACAGAAGCATTCTATCTTTGGACATTAAACATAGACCAATCAGAAAACGAATAAAATGAAATAAAATGAAATAAATATATATAGGACAGTTGCACCATAAAATTTAACTAATAATAACACATTGCTCAGTGGTGCACAAAACAGGAATTTTAATATACATTAGTACATATTAAAATAAAATAAAACTTTCAACGTTTCGCGCCGTCTTCTGCGGGCGTCTTCAGGAAAATAAGAAATGGAAGGACTACGTTTGCATCTTGTTCGAGAGATAATATTTCTATTAAATTAAAAACTAAATGAATTAAAATTTAAAAAAATGTTGCCAATTACACGTGAGTAAAAATTAAAATATTGCAAGGAAATAAAAATTTTAAGATTTTATGATGTTATGCCCATATTTTTGGTATATTGTAGGATAAATTATCATTACATGGTTGAATGTTGAACAATGAAACGTTGAAAGTTTTATTTTATTTTAATATGTACTAATGTATATTAAAATTCCTATTTTGTGCACCACTGAGCAATGTGTTATTATTAGTTAAAATGAAATAAGTTGCGGAATTCAACCAATGAAAACATTCAGAATACTTCAGATTTCCCACCTTTCTACCGAATACAAAACTGTTTTCCAAATAGTAATAATTAGTAATAAAAACATGGGTAATAAAATAATTTTCAGTTAGCTTTTTCTTTTTATTCTCACATAAAACTTACATGTAGCCTAAGGCTAAAAGCAAAAAAGAAGATAAAAAAGAAAGGAGTGTTTTCGCGCATGTTACGATCTTATTCAGAAGCCAAACGGGAGTCGAACAGATCCTTATTTAAATAATCAGGAGCATCTTCATATCTGGTAAAGCTCTTATAACGTAATCTTTTATCTACGGAAGAGTATCATAAATCATTCACCATAAAAACACTTTTTACCATTAGCATGAAAAATACATTTTTATCTTAAAGAGGAAACGTAAACCATTAAAGAAAGACCACAGCGCTTATAAAGCACTCTATCGATTTAGAATAAAAAGGACCTTGATACACTCTCTCTTAAGCGTAAAAATGCGAAAAGAGGTAATTTTACGGCACTGCCTTAATAATATTCTTTTTTAATAAGCCATAAAGAGAAACAGGTCTGCCAAATGGTTAGACAGTCGAAGTTCTCAAAAGGAGATAAAGAGACTATTATTTCCTTTAACTGAAGTTATAATTTTTAAGATTCGGTGATATAAAGGGCCATGCGTTTTTCATCTTATACCAGCTGACAAAAGCAGGGCGTGTGTAAAGAGTAATCCATATTACTGCCGTTGCTGTATGTTTTTATATTTGACGACCGAATTAAAAGTTGTGTTTATATAATACAATGAAATATCTTGTAGAATCTATATTAAAATTACCCTCTCACAGGCTGTTCATATTTGAAAAAGAAAAGGAGAATTTTTTAAAACGTCAAGAAAAATTTAAATTTTAGTTAAGAGGTTATTTCAGTCAAGCGAAAGCACAAATTCGCTAATGTCTCAGTTGCATTTTAATATCTTTTAAATGTTTTCCTTTTTTGCATTGCATAGCTGAGATATGTCAGTACAAAAGCCATTTTTTACTTTTTCGACTTTGTTTACAGATATTTTTAATGAGGGTACTTTCATTTTGAGAATCGACTTCATACTAGTCAGGGGAAAATATGAAAACACTCATGTAACCGGTTCCGAAAATAAAGTTTTTTTTTTTTTTTTTTTTTATCTGAAACAAAAATCGTAAAAATAAAAACTAGCCCCGCTTATGGTTCGTTCTTAGTTATCGTATGGAAAAAAATCACTAAAAATATTAAAATTTAAGCGATAAATTTGAAAAAATTGCCTCCCATACCTGTTTTCGTTTCTTCACCTCAATAGTGTAGTCTTTGAATTTAATTTTTTCTTTGATCAATAATCTGGATTCATCTTAGCGAACGTGGTTTGGGTCCATAATGTTGTAACTCGGAAAAAGTTGTAACAATACAGATATTTTGGCGATTTATCAGCAATGGTTGTTAACGGTCTGTTAACTTTAAGTTAATTTATTAATTTATAATTAAGTTTTTTAAATATTAAATCATTGTATTGTGGTTAGAAACACCTCTGCGTACATAATTTTTATTATTCAAGCCTATCAGGAAGTGAGTGAAAAACAATAACAAAATTCAATCTTTCCATATAAAAACTAGAGATCGATAAGAAATTAGAATTTATTTTTGGCCCAACATCTGAGTTTCGCCGAAAATTCGTTTTCGGCGAAATTATAAGTATCGCAAAAATATAGTTTCTTTCTTTGGAAATTTTCAACATTATTTATCAATTTGAGTTCTATTATGTCAAATCAGAGTATTTGTTGCTACAAACTTCATTGTGCATTATATTTATCAGTCATGATTCAGGACGTAAATGAAATTATAAAGAAAGCAATGCATATATAGCTAAACTTTTCACGTGCTCATTAAATAATGCAGATTTAAAGGAAATAAAAAATTTGAGTTTGAAACCACAGGAGGTGTTTCGAATACTCTTTGATAAATTTCTATTGTAACAAATGATCATTTATTTACAAAAACCCATATAAATTTAAATAAAAATATGTACACATAAAACGAAAATATTTTTAATTAACTGAAATTCGTATAATTAGAATTTTTTTCTGTGTCATTGATGAATTCATTACGTTTTATTTTATATGAAAATAAATAGTTTTGGATCTAATTAAGGCACGGAGAGCTAACTTGTGCCACACGTATAATAACACATTCACCTTTAAAACGTGCATGCAAAATTTGTTCTGGACATAACTAATAATAAAAAAATGTAACATGTCTTATTTAAGAGAGCATTTTTGCAGTTAGGTAAATGAAGGTTAAAAAAAAAGGTGGTGTTAAATATTTTTTTATGTCATTAGCTCTGTTGTATAAAAAAACTGCAAGGAATGAAACAAATATGCAGTATACTTCAATTAAGTAGCATTTTCCGAGTTTTAATATCTTCTTTGAATAATTTCTTGTTTCATATGTACATCTTTCGACTGCATCCAACAGTAAAGAAATATTCCGTATATAAGGCGCACCTCACAGTTTTACCCTAATTTTTTGGAAAAAAAGTGCGCCTTATACACGAGTAAATACAGTAATTAGAAAATCACTTACATTTCAATGCCTGCAAAGAAAAAAAGCATATTTTCAGGTCGTGTGAGCGATTAGTTCATTTTTTTTTCATAATTGTGTCACTAATACCCCTTGACTTCTGGGGTACTCAAATAAGTATTTTTAGTTTCATATAATCCGCTGAAATAAATTCATCGATTCATCTCAACAGCAACCTTTCCATTTGAATGTATACCGCACGAAAGTGAAATAGACTTCGTTATATACAGGGTTCTCGCTGTCGCTCGCCATTGCGCCAAATTGCGACTAAATTCTTCATTTGGCGAGTAAACAAGCAATTAGATTCGCCAAATTGCTAGTGCTCAATTTTTGCTTTTCCTTTTTCTTTTCTTTTTCGAATTCAGACATATGCATATATACATATTTTTAATATATTTATAGCGGATAGTTGAAATTATTTTAATAACAATCGTTGTCGCAGTTATAAAAACTTAGGTTATTTTAGACAATATTGAAAAAAAAGGGGGGGGGTACATTAAAAAATTAAAGATTTTTTATTTATTTATTTATTTATTTATTTATTGTGCTACACGACGAATCTATTTTGCTAATACTTTTTTCATTTCGCGAATGTTTTTTTATTTTTAATTAGCCAAATTACTAACGTTCGTCAAATGTCAGCGAGAACACTGGATCTATAATATATTTTTCGTATTATGGAAATTAATTTACATGCTAATGGAGTTCAAAGTCAAGGTTCAGCAAAAAATTTCGTTAAGTTGAAAAGCTTGTTAAATAGGTACTTCGTTGAAGGGAAGATCCATTGTATATTATAAGAAAGATGATAAAGTATTTCATGCGAGTATGTTTATGATCAAAAAAGAACATATCTTACATTTAACCTGGCACTTAAAACAAGCTAGATAAAAAATACTGAAAGTAAAAGAAATAATTTCGCTCATGTTGCCATCTTATTTGTAAGACTAACGGATATAATAAAGATACTCATTTAAATAATCACCAACATCCTCAACTCTGGTAAAGCTCCCCTAACATAATCTTGTATCCTCGAAAATATATCATCTATCATATATCATCTAACATCAAAACACTTTTACCATTAGCATGAAAAATACACATTTATCTTAAAAAAGGGAAACGTAAACCATTAGAAAGAGAGACCACAGCGCTTAAAGTCCTATCGATTTATAATAAAAAGCTTTTGATACAGTCACTTAAGCGTAAAAAAGGTAACTTTAACACACTCCTTTAAAAATATTCGTTTTTAATAAGCCATAAAAAGGAACATCTCTGCCAAATACTTCTACGGATGAAGCTCTCAAAACGAGATAAATCGACGCGACGGTTATTCTTCTGAATTGAAGATACAATTTTTAAGATTCATTGATATAGGGCCACGCGGTTTAAGTTTCTAAATATTTAAAGAATAAAAGTTGTGAATTAAATGTCTAGAAATATCTTGTGGAATCTGTACTGAAATTATCTCGCGTGGACTTTTTGTTCATATTTGAAAATGCACACAAATTTTTAAAAGGCCAACAAAAATCATTTTAATTAATTTAAATTTTTCTTCGATGAATTATCTGGATTTATCTTAAATCGGTCCTAGTGCCACTTGAATCCGATCTAGTTTTCGATCGGTTTTATGCAGTTTAACCCTTTCGGGTCTGGTGTACTATTAATAGTACATGTCTTTTAATGGAGTAATTATTTTGTTTTAAGAAATACTTTTGCTATTATTTACATTTAATAATGTTAGTATACGTCTATGCAATAACTATATGACTTCTTTTATGTTTAGGCATTTAATAATCATAATAATAATTATTATTTGCTTAATTCTTTTTGCGCCATTTGTGATTCTTTTATTTTAAACATATACAGTCGAGTCTCCATATAACGAAATCCATCGTTCCAGTAAAAAATTCGTTTTATAGAGAAATTCGATGTATAGAGAATGATGTTAAAAATCGTATTTAATGTGTAAATTTTGAACAAATATTATTTTTGATCTTTTTAATTAAGAATTTGAAATGTTTAAAAGTAAATATTAACCTAACATTTTATTTCTTAATTATTAAAGTTGTTTCAAAAAATGAGAACAGACATTTATTTGAAAGCTTATTAAAAATCAAATAAGGAAGACTTGCATTAATTTCAGACAAATATATCTGTAATTTTTTGTTGTTTTGATAATTCTTATGCTCTCAAAAGAGACTCCAATATTAGCAAGGAATGAAAAATTATAGTTAACATTTTCCTCCATTTGAAGGCCTCTCTTATGTACCTCTCATTGTTTCCTCTCTTATATGTGTAACAATCCAATTGACTCGGTTTCGAGAAGGATGTAGAAAGGTGTGTGGGAGGTGGGATGAATTCATTGGATTTAAAGAACGAGGAGAAAAGTAATTAAAAAAAAGTCAGCACTGAACGATAAATTAAAAATAATTGGCGGAAAACTGATTCCATATGATTTCGAAGCTTTTTTAAAACTGAATAAATTAAGGCGAATTTATGAAAAAATTCGTTATATGGAGATAGATATTTCGTTATATAGAGACTGTTTTTAATGCAATCATGCGAAAAGGATACCGTTGCAACTAAAAATTCGTTATATAGCAAAATTCGATGTATGGAGTTTCGTTATAGAAAGACTCGACTGTATTTCACTCTTTAAATTTAAAATAAAAGTTACTTTTCTGAAAGAATTATGTATAATTAAGCGCAAAAAGTATTAGAAAGCTATAATACAAGTTGAATATTATTGTAATACAATATTTTCTAAAAATCTCCAAAAATTCTTCGTTAACCTATTGTTACATGATTTTAATTTAATAGTACTCAAAACAAGAACGTTAGTTATCTTTCAGATAGTGAAATATTCGTTAAACAATAATTAATTTGGTTAGGTAGAGTTAATGTTATTAAATTAAAAGTAATTTTTTTTTAAAATTGAAAAAAAAATTCGGACCTGAAAGGCTTATAAACGATCTTTAATTTACGATTATAGAGGCAGTGCGAATTATTTGTCTTTAATTCCTTCTGAATTTCTTAAGAATAGTATTTTGGGGGTATTCGTATGGATTATAGGTTCTGAAATCTAACACTATTTCTTCATATTCTCGCCTATGATTGTTGAATCATGTGAACAATTTGTAAAATCTTTCTTCATTGTGAATAAAATTGATTTTGACGAAATAAACATGTCGGAAATTAAACATAAAACGTGGCAAATGAGATGCGTTCGTAGTATAACTAATTTTATAAATAAATATTCAGATCGTATTACATCAGGAGACCGATGTTACGAATTTCTAATATTTTTTTGTTTTCCATCATTCTTGATATGTTCAGAAAAGTAACCTATATTTGACATTTTAAGCGTGAAATATAAGTTTAAAACAAACACCTAAGGTGCAAAGAGAAATAATCAAATTATCATCATCATCATCATCATTATTATTATTATTAATTATTATTATTCATTATTATTATTATTTTTATTAATTATTATTATTATTATTATTATTACTGAGTGCCGAAGATTAAATGGAGTCATAATAAGGCATGCTTAGACGCTTACTACCATTGATACATACCGATAGCAACAAAAATAATTGTTTAGACAACATAGTACTCAATGAAGAGACATCTACTATTAATGTAATCATCATCAGACCCGAAAGAGTTTACTGTTAGATAAATAGAACTGTTTGTTCTTTTGTCTTACTTGTTTATATAATAGGAAATTTTTAATAAATATCACTTATAGGGCCAGGGAGTCTTATACAAATTTAAATTTCGTAACTTTTTAAAAAGTGTTTTTATTGGTCAAAACGACTTTCAAAATAATTTTTTATCTCATTTAGAAGATTGTTGTAAATGAAACTTATGACCTAACGATTCAAAAATTAGCCAACTGACATCGACTATGGAGTGCCCTGTATAAAATATTTTTAAATAATTTTACATTAATTATAAATACCAAAGGAAATTTTGTCTCCCCATGAAAATAAATCGAACAACAGCAGTGAAAATGTTAAATACCATTTATACGCAATTCATTTCAATAAATAAATAAATTGTTTAATAATTTTGTGTTTTGGGTTTCACATAAAATACCACCGTGCTGAAGATGAAGTATGGCTGATCTTACGTAAATCATTAGAGAGAAAGAAAGCAAAACAGACCTTTTAAAGCACTCCATTAATTTAGAATAAAAAAAGCCTTTGATACACTCTCTTAAATGTAAAAATTCGAAACGAGGTAATTTCAACGCACTGCCTTAAAAATATCTTCCTTTAATAAGCTATAAAGAAGGAACATCTCTTCCAAATAGTTTTACGACTGAAACTCTCAAAATCAGATAAAGAGGTGATTCTTTTCCTGAACTGAGCATGTAATTTTTAGGATTCGTCGATTTGTAGAGGTACCATGTGGTTCGTATCAAGTATCAAATGGAAAAAGTATCTAAATCATATCCATATTGCAGCGGCTGATTAATCTCTTATAATTACTAGGATAAAAAAATTTCGAGATAATGTCAAGACGGATTTGAGACGAGGAGAATTATTTTACCGTACAGTAGATGAACAAGTGATGTGAGATGCGTTGAAGATAAAATGCGTCTGTAAACATTTTGTTCATTATTTTGAAAAAAACTTTTTGGGCATTTGTTTTGGTTTTTGATATTTCACCTTTAAAAAATAATGATATACTGAGGTTTTTGGAAGCCCACCGAATGTAAATATAGGTAGAAAAAATTATCTATACAATGGCTATATATATTTTTTAATTTAGACCTTTTTTAAAATATTTTTTTCTATTAATGTGTGCACTATATCAGAGGTGCCAAGTTAAGTTACCAGCAGCCAGAGTTCGGAGTGAAGGGGTGGGTGGGGTGGGGGTGGGGGGAAGGTTCGGATAAACCTAAGTTTTTAAAAGTTAATTTTTTCGCTTTTTCCGCGACCTTTTGATGAAACTCGCATTTTCAGCGATCTTTTGGCGAAATTAGCGCCTTTTCTGATATCTTCTGACAGAATTTCCACGTTTTTCGCTATCTCTTGACGAAATCTGCGCGTTTTTCTATAACGTTTGACGAAAATTGCGTGTTTATTGCGATCTTTTGACAAAATTTGTACGTTTTTCGCGATTTTTTCGGTAAATTTTCGCTTTTACGTGAAACTTTGACGAAATTTGCATTTTTTTACACAAGCCTTGGAAGAAAATTGCGTTTATTACACGACCTTTTTAACTAATTTCGTGTTTTCCGCGAACTTTCGACTAAATTTGCAGTTTTTTAATGAAATTCTCGTTTTTTTAAGCGATTCTTTGATGAAATTTGCGAATTTTTTCACCGTAATTTTTATCCGATGCTCGTAATACCGTAACTTTTGTAGCGTATCCATAATAATTACGGAAAAATCGTAATACTTGGCTCTTCTACTATATGACCATTAACATGTTCGCTGCCGCTTGCATGAAAGTGTGATGATAGATAATGCCACACTGTAGAAGTGGGTTTTTCCCAGAAGCCGATTTACTTTTTATAACAAAGAATCAGTGAAAGATTTTCCCGCGTCAGCGCGTAAATGGCTATTGGACATCACCCAACATACCGCGCTGGCGCGTGATCAGCAGCGAATGTATTAATGATCGGAACACTTTCAAATTTAGACATTTTGCCAAATATTAAAAAGTATATTTGTCGGATTCTTCCGGAACTTCAGAACTTCAAAGATTATATTTTACCTCATATTTGTCCATCTGATAAAGAACACAAAAAAGGGCGAACAAAAAATGAAGAAAAATAATAATATTTGGGATCCCCTGTGCATTAAAATGCGAGAAATGATCTGTTGCTGCAGAATACAAACATGTGGGTACCGGACATCATGTATTCAAATTTTTCTAAGAATAGTACGTATATTCATGGAGATGTAGCGATTTTTGTGAAACGTTTAAAATGTTCTTTCATGTTTTGCATTACATTATTTAAACAGATCGTTGTTATCATTCGCGCATGCGCAGATAAAAATTATATCATACAATTGCTCATATTTCATAGAATATTTAACATATTTATATTTCAATTGCACTGTATTGTTTCTACTACATTTAGACAAATTTTCAGAGACTGGAGTTAAATTTGGCTGACTCTGTATGACATAACTAAAAACATGCAAAACTTTTTTGAACGTTTCACAAAAATCGCTGTATCTCCATGAACATATGCCCTATTCTTACAAAAATAAGTGGGCATATTTCCCTGTATACACAGATTTGTATTCTGCAGCGACAAATTATTTCGAGCATTTTAAAGTACGGGTGATCCCAAAGAAATATTATTATTTTTCTTTGATTTTTTGTCGGCCTCCTAATTGCACTCCTTATCAAATAGACGTTAATAAATATGAGATAAAAAATATTTTTTTTTAATTTTGAAATTCCAGAAGAATCTGACGAGTATATTTTTAAATATTCGACAAAATGACTAAAATTGAAAATATCCGATCATAACTAATAATATAGTGTAGGGGTACACAACCTTTTGAAGAGAAGGGCCACTTTCAAATATATCTGGGAGGTCGAGGGCCACATCAATAACATGGAGAGAATTCGAGTTAGAGGAGGGGATCTGTAGCCTACAATCTGAAAAAAAAAAATATGTGGTTTCAGAGGAGAGTGTATGTGTGTGATTGGAGGGGGGGGGGGGTGTACCCATTTAAGTTCACTTACCCAGTCAAAATACCCAATTCAGTTGTTAAGGATATATCAGCAGTTTTTACATTTTTATATGTAACAGATATAGCAAGGATTATTTTCTAGATTTAAAGATATTCCTTGATATAATTCAGGAGATTATAGATTTATATTAAAAGTGCTAAAAAAAGAGCATAAATGGCTGGTGCCAAAAAAATGTGAATATTATGAACGAAGCAGAGAGAAGGAGTCGGTTAACAAGATTTTTTTTATCTACGTTATTTTAATTTTTTCTGTGCCTGATAGATAAAATTTGCGATTTTTACCTTGCCGATCGACGAAATTCGAGATTTTTTACAAAGTGATTGATAAAATTCGTGATTTTTACAAAGTTGGTTGATGAAATTTGCTATTTTCTTTCGTATGATCAGCGAAATTCGTGATTTTTCTGCGCATGATCGACGAGATTTATAATTTTTCCGCACCTGATTGACAAAATTTCCAATTTCAATGCGCCTGGTCAAAGAAATTCACGTTTTTCTGAAGCCAATCTACGAAATTCTCGTTTTTACGAAGCCGATCAATATAATTCGCGATTTTTACAAAGTCGATTGATAAAATTCGCTATTTTCTTTCGCACAATCGACGAAATTCAGCGCTTGATAGATGAAATTCACGATTTTTACAAAGCCGATCAACGAAATTCACGATTTTTCCACGTCTGATCTACGAAATTTGCAATTTTTACAAAGGCGATAGACAAAATTCACGATGTTCATGAAACCGATCGACAAAATTCACGATTTTTACCAAGTCAATAGACGCAGTTCGCGATTTTTTGCAAATCTGATAGACGAAATTCACAATTTTCCTTCGCATGATCGATGAAATTGGCGATTCATCCGAACCTGATTGACGAAATACACGATTTTAATGCGACTGAATATCAAAATTCGCAATTTTTCCGCGCCTGATCGACGAAATTCGTGATTTTCCAGACCTCATCGACGAAATTCGCGATTTTCCGATTCAGATCGGCAAAATTCGCGATTTTTCCGAAGCTAATTAACAAAATTCAGGATTTTTACGAAGCCAATCAATCAAATTTGCGATTTTTACAAAGCATAGCTGCGAAATTCGTGATCTTTGCAAAGCCAATCGACGAAAATCACGAAATTACTCCACATCATCGATGAAATTCTCGATTTTATTCGAGTCTGATCTACGTAGTTAGCAATTTTTCCGCGTGTGGCCAACAAAATTTGCAATATTCCTATCTCCGACCAAAGAAATTTGTTATTTTTCGAAATGCGATCAATAAAATTCGCAATTGTTCGGTCTTCGATCGACGAAACGTGCGCTTTTTTCGCTGTAAATTGACAATATACACATTTTTCTTCGACCGAGTATCAATATTCGTGATTTTTGCATTAACATTGACGAAATCTGCATTTTTTTATGCGGCAAGATAAAACTCGCGATTTTTTTCTTGATAAACTGACAAAAACACGATTTTTCCACAGCTGATCAACGAAATTTGCAATATTTTCACGCGTCATCACTTAATTCGCGATTTTCCAGTGTCTTATCAACGAAATTTGCAATTTTTTTTTTTTTTTTTTTTTTTTTTTTTTTTTTTTTTTTGTCTTTTATCGACAAAGTTTGCGATTTTTTGTGCCTTATTGACGAAATTCGCTTTTTTTTTCATGCGATAAAGAAAATATGTTATTTTTCCATCCGATGATAATTTGCAATTTTTTCGAGGAACAACATTTATGATTTTTTTTCTTGCTTGATCAACGAAATGTGTGAGTTTTCGCGTCCATTCGACAAAATCTGCGATTTTTCCATGCCTGGTCGAAAAAACTCGCGATTTTCTCGTGCCCAATCGGAAAAATTTGCTACTTTTTTCCTCGAGTTTTCATGAGCAAAATTCGCGATTTTTCCCTCTCTGATGAGCAAAACTGACGATTTTTCCGATCCTCATCGATAAAATTTGACTTTTTTCGCATTTGATCAATGGAATTCGTGATTTTTCCGTGCCGATAAACGAAATTTGTGATTCTTAAATGACGAAATTTTATATTTTCCCGCAGTAAATTGACAAAATTTAGGATTTTTTTTGTGCGACATATGTACAAAAATTGCAATTTTTTCCAGTTGTAAATTGACGAAATTCGCGGGCCACATATTAACCCATCGCGGGCCACAGGTTGTGCACCCCTAATATAGTGTATTATATATGCATACACACACACACACTTTTTTTTCGTAATTTAAGAAATTAAATATAATTATTAATTTCTTCAATTACAAATTAAGCTCAAAATTAGGCTCAAAACAACAAACAAACAACAACAACAACAAAAAACTATTTTAAACTAGCAATAAATGTTTTTCCTTGCATTCTAATGAGGGAATGAGGATTCTCCATGCTAAATATCGCCATTAAAGTTATCTTTGTTCCAGAGATACATCGGCAAAAATTCATAACTGAAAAGAACCCAAAAGTGTTACACAAATTAGGCAAAATGTTCAATTCCAAAAGGAATCTTATGCAAATTCCCTTTCACTTTTAAGTGTAAAAAAAATCCACACTGGAAAGACACTTTAAACAACTTCATTTACATAATGATTGATAGTTTTTCTTCTCCACAACAGTTCAGAAACAAACTCCAAGGGCTTGAGTAGACAAAATGTCTGAGGATTAAATTTCTCAATCCCCCCCCCCTCCCACCTCCTCTGCTTCCAATATTTTCTTTGCATTTTTGTGTATCAATTCAGAGAATCTACAAATGGCTTTCAAAAGTTGAAATTCCTCTTTTGGAAACTATTTCATGACTTACTTTGAAAATATCTTCAGGGGACACATTACTCTCTTAAGGGTGTTCCTAACTGCTCCATTCAACAAGCGAAAAACGTTTTGCCACATTTACAAATTCATTTTTTAACAGAAAGATATGAAATTGGAATGCCTGATTATGGAAGCGATTTCGAATCGAACCTATTTTTCCATTTTATGATAAATAAATTACCTATCCAGTTCTAAGCTATTTCGATCAGGAGATCACCCGTTTTTCTCCTGCTTTTCGACCGTTTTTTTTGCTTTCGTCGAGAAATGTGCTCGAAAGTGTCAACTTTGAAGGCTTGTTATGAAAAATCTATTGTGTTTTTTAAAAAAACTGAACATTGAGTGCAATTAGGCAGTTTCTGAATAATAACACCTGCTATTTTCATGCATTTCCGAACAAAAATAAATTAAAGCATGTGTTACAAAGTTGCCCTTTTTGATTTAAGAACACCCTTAAGGGGAACCAGGGGTTGATCGATACGGAAAAACATGAAAACAGAGCTCTCGCTTCGAGTCCATATAAAAACAGAAGTATTCAATGTAATTAATTTAAACTTTCTGATATTTTAAAGGAATATTTGCAGTCTTATAAAATTATAAAATGAAGTACTTCAATGTAATATAATAAGAAATATAGCAAAATTTATGTAACACAATTTTCGAAAAAAAAATTAAGTGTTATGTCTTCAACACCAAGATATCTTAATGTTGAATTGACATAAGATCCTAATTTTTGCTTTGAAATGATCCGGAAACTTTACTCTATAGAATGAATTAAGGGTATAACTATCACTCAAAACAACATTGAAGTGAAAAAACTTCTTGAAACACCATAAAGTACACAACCATAAAAACAACATTATTAAAAAAACTCTCAAATTTGAAAATAAAAACTCCCAAAAAATACAACTTTTTTTTCATTAAAAATACTCAAAATATTAAACTATATTATTCTATAGATAATGATGTTATACGCATGCAAGAAAAAAAAAAAAAAGCCATTTTATCAAATAGTTTTTTTTTTTTAAAATATTGGTGTTAGTCATCAAAAATCAAGTTTTGTGAAAACGTGACTTACAATTGAAATTATATGGGTGCGGTTATGAAAGTGTTGATACATAAATGCTTATAACTCCGTTAAAAATGCAAATATTTTTATGCGGTTTTTTGCATTCAGTTCAGAATTGATTGAATAATAAAACTAGATCATTAAAAAATCGATTTTTTGAAAAGTTTTCAACCCCTGAGCCCCCTTAACACACACCAGTTGCAACATGAGCAATAATTTTGATTCAGCAAATTTAGAAAGAAATATTTATTTTTGAAAATATGATTTTTTAAATAACAGTTACATCACTTTTTTTTCTTCAAATTTTTGCTTTAAATATTTTTAATTTTTTTAAAATATTAATTTTTTGAAAAATGCCAAGTCAAAATTAAAATTTAGATATTTCTGTTTATTTGATCCTTTCGAGTCTGGTGTACTTATTAATATTGCATTTCTTTTAACCCTTTCAGGGGCAAGGTATTTCTGCTCCGAAAATGTTCAAATAATTGATTCACACCACAATTTACGAACAGATTTATTTGAAAATAATCAAGAGCTGTTTTTCGCGAATGTTATAAAATCGAAATTGTACTAAAATTATACTGGTGCCAGTTCGAAATTGGAACAGTAATATTAAGTGTTTGCAGACTGCAAACACCGCCCCTGAAAGGGTTAATGGAGTATTATTTTGTTTTATAAAATATTTTTGCTACTATTTACATTTTACATATAGTAATGTTAGTATATGTTTATGCATTTATTATAAGACTCGCTTAGGTTTAGACACGCAGTAATAATAACAATAATAATTACTATTATTTTCTTAATTCTCTTTGCGCTGTTTGCGATTCTTTTATTTTAGACGTATATTTCACGAGTTAAATTTAAAATAAAAGTTACTTTTCTGGAAGAATTTTGTTTAGTAAAGCACAAAAAACATCAGAAAGTTGTAATATACCGTATTTACACGTGTATAAGGCGCTCCTTTTTTCCAAAAAGTTAGGGCAAAACTCCTAGGTGCGCCTTATACACGGAATAATTTTTTACTGTTGAATGCAGTCGAACGATATACATATTAAACAAGAAATTATTCAAAGAAGATCTTAAAAATCGGAAAATGTTACTTAATTGAAGTATTACTGCGTATTTATTTCATTCCTTGCAGTTTTTTATACAACAGAGCTAATGACATTATCTAGACGCTAATTAGCAATTCTCTTTACTGTCACTCATTCCTATTTCCCGTCATTCTCATACAACCCGAAGTCTAAAAATGCATTTTCGTCTTGTTTTCTGGTCTGGTGTAATGTTTGTTACTTTTTTTTTTTTTTTTTTTTACTGAAATTCTTTTGGTCATTTTTCATTAGCGTATAAAATTTATGGTGCGCCTTATATTCGAGATTTTAAGAAATCGCCATTTTTACTTGTAAAGTAGGGGTGCGCCTTATACATGCGTGCGCCCTATACACGAGTAAATACGGTAAGTCAAATCTTGTTGTAATACAATATTTTCTAAACATCTCCAAAAATTCTTCCTTGTCCTATTGCCATGTGAAAATTAATTGAATGGTACGCAAAACAACCACAATCGTTATTTTTTAAACAATGAAATATTCGTTAAATTCTAATTAATCTAATTAGATAGCTAGTATTACTGCTATTAACTTAAAAGTAATTTTTTCTAAAAATTGAAAAAAAAAATTGGACCCGAAGGTATTAAATGTAAAAAAGTTGAAATTCTACAAATAATATTCTCAGTTATAACGATTTTAACTACCCCACTTTAAAAACCAAATTTTTAATGTAAAATTAAAAAAAAAAAGTATGAGAAATTCTATCATGTGATTTTGTTTTACAAATAATATCGTTAAAAGCACAAAAAAAAAAAAAAAAAAAAATCAAAATTTTAACTCAACATATAAAAATCATTTTAAAATGTATGCCGGACCACATTAAAGGGTAAACATAAGCGTAATTCCATCTCTAGTCTTCCTCTCTGGCAAATTACTTGATATATATTTTCTAAAAATTGCGAAATTAGCATTTTTCTGCTAAATGCGGATTTTAAAACAAGCTATGCAAAAAATACGTTGGCAGAAAAATTAAAATAAATTGTAATTAAAACATTAGCCACGTTTAATAATTAGTCTCATTAATGTTTGCAAAACGAAATTTTTGATCAAAAATTTAGAAAAAAAAAAAAAAACTTGCATTAATATATGCAATATTTTTTTCGTTTTCCAAATTCCCGAAATGCGCAAGTTCTTTATATTGAAAAGAGGAAAAAAAAAAAAAAAATGCAAGTTATGAATATTTTTGCTTAGCTTTAATCTCGAATAATTATATGAAAACTGAAAGCACAGCAAATTCTCTCTCATACGCATTGAAATCTTTAAAGTATCTGTCGCTTGTATTCAATATTAAGCAAATATTTGCCAATGCTAATTGAAAGGTGTGGGAGTTTTAAAGGGAAGAAGGTGGGGATGCGAAGGGATAGAGTACTGCTGTTTGTCAGTTTTTAAAAATCCACGCCAATACGTGTTTGCATTTCTCGAGTTGAAAGGATAGCGATTTTAAAAGTGTTAAGCAGGGAAAGATTTGAAGGAAAAATAAAAATTGCAAAAATAATTCCAGTGTGTAGTGATTTTAGAGGTGTATTGCCTATTGAGAATGTGCTCTTCAAAGCGCAAGATAAGACAAGGCGGTATTGATTTAAATTTTGAAAGGAATTTCACAGCGTGTTAAAGAGTTTTTTAAAAGATGGCGTTGTTTTGTGTTTTCAGTCATGGGAAAAATATAGTGCCATTTACGATACCAGTGTTCGGTAACTCGAGGGGTACAGTAGCATTTTAGATCCTTCTTTTGCATATTTGTTCTTAAAATTTCTGTAATTTTTATTAATACTTTTTTTTTTTTTTACATACTTTTTATTGTAGTTCATCTGCTAATTTTGACTGATCCTTTATTATATATATAAGTAGTTTAATTCGTAATTTTTTTTTCCGAAAAATTCTGAGTATGACCATTAACTTATATTATTTATAACCTATATGACCATTAACATGTTCGCTGCCGCTTGCGTGAAGGTGTGATGACAGATAATGCCACACTGTAGAAGTGGGCTTTTCCCAGAAGCCGATTTACTTTTTATAACAAAAAATCAGTGAAAGATTTTCCCGCGCCAGAGCGTGACTGGCTATTGGGCATCACCCCACATCCAGCGCTGGCTCGTGATCAGGAGCGAATGTGTTAATGATCGGAACACTTTCAAATTTATACATTTTGCGAAATATTAAAAAATATATTTGTCGGATTCTTCCGGAACTTCAGAATTTCAAAGATTATATTTTACCTCATATTTGTCCATCTGATAAAGACCACAAAAAAGGGCGAACAAAAAATGAAGAAAAGTAATAATATTTGGGATCAGCTTGTGCATTAGAATGCGATAAATGATCTGTTGCTGAAAAATACAAACATGTAGGTACATCATGTATTCAAATTTTTCTAAGAATAGTACGTATATTCATGGAGATGTAGCGATTTTTGTGAAACGTTTAAAATGTTCTTTCATGTTTTGCATTACATTATTTAAACAGATTGTTGTTATCATTCGCGCATGCGCAGATAAAAATTATCTCATACAATTGCTCATATTTCATAGAATATTTAACATATTTATTTTTCAATTGCACTGTACTGTTTCTACTACATTTTGACAAATTTTCAGAGACTGGTGTTAAATTTGGCTGACTCTGTATGACATAACTAAAAACATGCAAAACTTTTTTGAACGTTTCACAAAAATCGCCGTATCTCCATGAATATATGTCCTATTCTTACAAAAATAAGTGGGGATATTTCCCTGTATACACAGATTTGTATTCTGCAGCGACAAATTGTTTCGAGCATTTTAAAGTACGGGTGATCCCAAAGAAGTATTATTATTTTTCTTTGATTTTTTTTGTCGGCTCCCTAATTGTACTCCTTATCAAATAGACGTTAATAAATATGAGATAAAAAATATATTTTTTTTTAATTTTGAAATTCCAGAAGAATCTGACGAGTATATTTTTAAATATTCGACAAAATGACTAAAATTGAAAATGTCCGATCATAACTGATAATGTAGTGTATTATAGATGCATACACACACACACTTTTTTTTTTGTAACTTAAGAAATTAAATATAATTATTAATTTCTTCAATTACAAATTAAGCTCAAAATTAAGCTCAAAACAACAAACAAACAAACAAAAAACTGTTTTAAACTAACAATAAATGTTTTTCCTTGCATTCTAATGAGGGAAAGAGGATTCTCCATGCTAAATATCTCCATTAAAGTTTCTTTGTTCCAGAGACACATTAGCAAAAATTCATGACTGAAAAGAACCCAAAAGTGTTACACAAATTAGGCAAAATGTTCCATTCCAAAAGGAATCTTATGCGAATTCCCTTTCACTTTTAAGTGTAAAAAAATTCCACTCTGGAAAAGACACTTTAAACAACTTCATTTACATAATGATTGATAGTTTTTCTTCTCCACAACAGTTCAGAAACAAACTCCACGGGCTTGAGTAGACAAAATGTCTGAGGATTAAATTTCTCAATTCCCCCCACCTCCTCTTTATCTTTATATGCTTCCAATATTTTCTTTGCATTTTTGTGTATCAATTCAGAGAATCTACAAATGGCTTTCAAAAAGTTGAAATTCCTCTTTTTAGGGAAACTATTTCATGACTTACTTTGAAAATATCTTCAGGGGACACATTATTCTCTTAAGGGTGTTCTTAACTGCTCCACTCAACAAGCGAAAAACGTTTTGACACATTTACAAATTCATTTTTTAACAGAAAGATATGAAATTGGAATGCCTGACTATGGAAGCGATTTCGAATCGAACCTATTTTTCCATTTTAGGATAAATAAATTACCTATCCAGTTCTAAGCTATTTCGATCAGGAGATCACCCGTTTTTCTCCTGCTTTTCGACCGGTTTTTTCGCTTTCGTCGAGAAATGTGCTCGAAAGTGTCAACTTTGAAGGCTTGTTATGAAAAATCTATTGTGTTTTTTAAAAAACTGAACATTGAGTGCAATTAGGCAGTTTCTGAATAACAACACCTGCTATTTTCATGCATTTCCGAACAAAAATAAATTAAAGCATGTGTTACAAAGTTGCCCTTTTTGATTTAAGAACACCCTTAAGAGGGCTCAGGGGTTGATCGATACGGAAAAACATGAAAACAGAGCTCTCGCTTCGAGTCCATATAAAAGCAGAAGTATTCAACGTAATTAATTTAAACTTTCTAATATTTTAAAGGTATGTTTGTAGTCTTATAAAATTATAAAATGAAGTACTTCAATGTAATATAATAAGAAACATAGCAAAATTTATGTAACACAATTTTCGAAAAAAAAATTATGTGCTATATCTCCAACACCAAGATATCTTAACGTTGAATTGACATAAGATCCTACTTTTTGCTTTAAAATGATCCGGAAACTTTACTCTATAGAATGAATCAAGGATATAACTATCACTCAAAAACAACATTATTAAAAAAACTCTCAAATTTGAAAATTTAAAAAACTCCTAAAAATACAACTTTTTTTTTTTCATTAAAAATACTCAAAATATTAAACTATCTAAACTATATTAATTCATTCTATAGATAATAATGTTATACGCATACAAAAAAAAAAAAAAAAAAAATAAATAAATAAATAAATAAATAAAAATAATAATAATAAGCCATTTTATCAAATAGCTTTTTTTTAATCTTGGTGTTAGTCGTCAAAAATCAAGTTTTGAGAAAACGCGACTTAAAATTGAAATTATATGGGTGCGGCTATGAAAGTGTTGATACATAAATGCTTATAACTCCGTTTAAAATTCAAATATTTTTTATGCGGTTTTTTGCATTGAGTTCAGATTTAATTGAATAATAAAACTAGATCATTAAAAAAAATCGATTTTTTGAAAAGTTTTTAACCCCTGAGCCCCTTTAACACACACCAGTTGCAACATGTGCAATAATTTTGATTCAGCAAATAAGAAATATTTATAGGTAAAGGCAAATAAGGTAAAGGAAATAGGTAAAGGAAATAGGCAAATAGGTAAAGGAAATATTTATAGGCAAAGGAAGAAATATTTATTTTTGAAAATATGATTTTTTAAATAAACTTACATCATTTTTTTTTCAAACTTTTGCTTTAAATATTTGTAATTTTTTTTATATTAAGATTTTTAAAAATGCCAAGTCAAAATTAAAATTTAGATATTTCTGTTTATTTGATCCTTTCGAGTCTGGTGTACTTATTAATATTGCATTTCTTTTAATGGAGTATTATTTTGTTTTATTAAATATTTTTGCTACTATTTACATTTTACATATAGTAATGTTAGTATATGTTTATGCATTTATTATAAGACTCGCTTAGGTTTAGACACGCAGTAATAATAACAATAATAATTACTATTATTTTCTTAATTCTCTTTGCGCTGTTTGCGATTCTTTTATTTTAGACGTATATTTCACGAGTTAAATTTAAAACAAAAGTTACTTTCCTGGAAAAATTTTGTTAAGTAAAGCACAAAAAACATCAGAAAGTTGTAATATACCGTATTTACACGTGTATAAGGCGCACCTTTTTTCCAAAAAATTAGGGCAAAACTCCTAGGTGCGCCTTATACACGGAATAATTTTTCATAGTTGAATGCAGTCGAACGATATACATATGAAACAAGAAATTATTCAAAGAAGATATTAAAAATTGGAAAATGTTACTTAATTGAAGTATTGCTGCGTATTTATTTCATTCCTTGCAGTTTTTTATACAACAGAGCTAATGACATTATCTAAACGCTAATTAGGAATTCTCTTTACCGTCACTCATTCCTATTTCCCGCCATTCTCATACAACCCGAAGTCTAAAAATGCATTTTCGTCTTGTTTTCTGGTCTGGTGTAATGTTTGTTAAGACTTTTTTTTTTTTTTTTTTTTTTACTGAAATTCTTTTGGTCATTCTTCATTAGCGTATAAAATTTATGGTGCGCCTTATATTCGAGATTTTAAGAAATCATTATTTTTACTTGTAAAGTAGGGGTGCGCCTTATACATGCGTGCGTCCTATACACGAGTAAATACGGTAAGTCAAATCTTGTTGTAATACAATATTTTCTAAACATCTCCAAAAATTCTTCCTTGTCCTATTGCCATGTGAAAATTAATTGAATGGTACGCAAAACAACCACAATCGTTATTTTTTAAACAATGAAATATTCGTTAAATTCTAATTAATCTAATTAGATAGCTAGTATTACTGCTATTAACTTAAAAGTAATTTTTTCTAAAAATTGAAAAAAAAAATTGGACCCGAAGGTATTAAATGTAAAAAAGTTGAAATTCTACAAATAATATTCTCAGTTATAACGATTTTAACTACCCCACTTTAAAAACCAAATTTTTAATGTAAAATTAAAAAAAAAAAGTATGAGAAATTCTATCATGTGATTTTGTTTTACAAATAATATCGTTAAAAGCACAAAAAAAAAAAAAAAAAAAAAATCAAAATTTTAACTCAACATATAAAAATCATTTTAAAATGTATGCCGGACCACATTAAAGGGTAAACATAAGCGTAATTCCATCTCTAGTCTTCCTCTCTGGCAAATTACTTGATATATATTTTCTAAAAATTGCGAAATTAGCATTTTTCTGCGAAATGCGGATTTTAAAACAAGATATGCAAAATATACGTTGGAAGAAAAATTAAAATAAATTGTAATTAAAACATTAGCCACGTTTAATAATTAGCCTCATTAATGTTTCCAAAACGAAATTTTTGATCAAAAATTTAGATAAAAAGAAACTTGCATTAATATATGAAATATTTTTTTCGTTTTCCAAATTCCCGAAATGCGCAAGTTTTTTATATTGAAAAGAGAAAAAAAATTGCAAGTTATGAATATTTTTGCTTAGCTTTAATCTCGAATAATTATTGAAAACTGAAAGCACAGCAAATTGTCTCTCATACGCATTGAAATCTTTAAAGTATCTGTCGCTCGTATTCAATATTAAGCAAATATTTGCCAATGCTAATTAAAAGGTGTGGGAGTTTTAAAGGGAAGAAGGTGGGGATGCGAAGGGATAGAATACTGCTGTTTGTCAGTTTTTAAAAATCCACGCCAAGACGTGTTTGTATTTTTCGAGTTGAAAGGATAGCGATTTTAAAAGTGTTAAGCAGGGAAAGATTTGAAGGAAAAATAAAAATTGCAAAAATAATTTCAGAGTGTAGTGTGTAGTGATTTTAGAGGTGTATTGCCTATTGAGAATGTGCTCTTCAAAGCGCAAGATGAGACAAGGAGGTATTGATTTAAATTTTGAAAGGAATTTCACAGCGTGTTAAAGAGTTTTTTAAAAGATGGCGTTGTTTCGTGTTTTCAGTCATGGGGAAAATATAGCGCCATTTACGATACCAGTGTTCGGTAACTCCAGGGGTACAGTAGCATTTTAGATCCTTCTTTTGCATATTTGTTCTTAAAATTTCTGTAATTTTTATTAATACTTTTTTTTAACCTACTTTTTATTGTAGTTCCTCTGCTAATTTTGACTGATCCTTTATTATATATATAAGTAGTTCAATTCGTTTTTTTTTTTTCGAAAAATTCTGAGTTCTTTTTTATTGAAAAAAGAAAAAAAAATGCAAGTTATGAATATTTTTGTTTAGCTTTAATCTCCGATAAGTATTAAAATCTGAAAGCACAGCAAATACTTTCCCTCATACGCATTCAAATCCTTAAGGTATCTGCCGCTCGTATTGAATACTAAGCAAATATTTGCCAATGCTAATTAAAAGGTGTGGGAGTTTTAAAGAGAAAGGTTGGGGGGGGGGGGGGGGAGGTGCGAAGGGATAGCATAATGCTGTTTGTCAGTTCTTAAAAATCCACGCCAAGACGTGTTTGTATTTCTCGAGTTGAAAGGATAGCGATTTTAAAAGTGTTAAGTAGAGAAATATTTGAAGGAAAAATAAAAATAGCAAAAATAATTTCAGAGTGTAGTGTGTGCAATGATTTTAAAGGCATATTGACTATGTGCGCTCAAAGCGGAAAGATGTGACAGGGTGATATTGATTTAAATTTTGAATGGAATTTCAGAGCGTGTTATAAAGATGTTTTTAAATGATGGCGTTGTTAACGTGTTTTCAGTCCATGTGAAAAATATAGTGTCATTTATGATACCAGTGTTCGGTAACCCAAGTAGTACTGTAGCATTTTAGGTACCTTGGTTTGTATTTTTGTTCTTAAAATTTCAGCAATCTTTATTAATACTTCTTTTTACATACTTTCTAATGTAGTTCCTCCGTTTGTTTTGACTGATCCTTTGTTGTATATATAAATAGTTTAATTAATATTTTTGTTTCAAAAAATTCTGAGTATACCTAATATGGAGGCCTTCCTTGTTAGTTCAATTCCATCATTACTAGATATCTTCCAGGTAATAATTGCGAAATTTGTATTTTTCTGCGAAATGTAGATTTAAAAAATGCAAAATATATAGATATACTACAAAAATACGCGGAGAGAAAATTATACATGTAATTAAAACATTAACCATGTTTAATAATTAATCTCATTAATTTTTACGAAGCGAAATGTATGATAATAAATTTAGAAAAAAAAAAAAATTCTTGCAATGTTATATATATATATATTTTTTTTTTTTTTTCGTTTTTCAAATTCTCGAATTGCGCAAGTTCTTTTCATTGAAAAGAGAAGAAAAAAAATTGCAAGTTATGAATATTTTTGTTTAGCTTTAATCTTAAATAATTATTGAAAACTGAAAGCACAGCAAATTCTCTCTCTCTCATACGCATTGAAATGCTTAAAGTATCTGCCTCTCGTATTGAATACTAAGCAAATATTTGCTAATGGTAATTAAAATGTGTGGTAGTTTTAAAGAGAAGGGGGCATGGATTGCGAAAGGATAGCGTACTGCTGTTTGTTAGTTCTTAAAAATCCACGCCAAGATGTGTTTGTATTTCTCAAGTTGAAAGGATGGCGATTTTAAATGTTAAGTAGGGAAAGATTTGAAGGAAAAATAAAAATTGGAAAAATATTTTCAGAGTGTAGTGTGTAGTGATTTTAGAGGCTTATGGACTATTGAAACTGTGCGGTCAAAGCGGAAAGATGAGACAAGGCTATATTGATTTAAATTTTGAACAGAATTTCACAGCGTGCTTTTAAACGTTGGTGTTGTTTCGCGTTTTCAATCATGCGAAAAATATAGTGACATTTAGATATCTACTTTCACATGTTTGTTCTTAAAATTTCTGTAATTTTTATTAATACTGATTTTTTTTTTTTTTTTTTTTTTTTTTTTTTTTACTTTTTTACGTAATATGATATTTTTTTTCTGGTCCATTTCATGAGAAACGCACAGAATTTTTCGTCTTTTCACCCAAATATTCGAAAGTATTTTATTTATTTTGCGGTCTTTCTACCGTAATCCCGCCGATAACTTTGACTGATCCTTTATTACATATATAAGTAATTAAATTAGTATTTTTTTTTTCGAAAAATCATGAGTATGCCCAGTATGGAGACCTTCCTTCTTAGTCCAAATCTATCATAATCTGATACCTTCCAGGGAAAAATTGCGAAATTTGTATTTTTTGCGAAATAGAGATTTTAAAAGTAAGATATGCAAAAAAATTGGTGGGGAGAAAATTACGCATGTAATTAAAACAATAACCACGTTTAATAATTAGCCTCATTAATTTTTGCAAAACGAAATTTCTGATCATAAATTCAGAAAAAAAAATTACCATTAATATATATTATATTTTTTCACTTCGTAAATTCTGCAAATGCGCGAGTTCTTTTTATTGAAAAGAGAAGAAAATAAATTGCAAGTTATGAATATTTTTGCTTAGCTTTAATCTTGAAAAAAAAAAAAAAAAAAAAAAAAATATTGAAAATTGAAAGCACAGCAAATTTTCTCTCGCATACGCATCGAAATCTTTAAAGTATCTGTTGCTCGTATTCAATACTAAGCAAATATTTGCCAATGCTAATTAAAAGGTGTGGGGGTTTTAAAGTGAAGGGGGGTGGGTAGGGGATGGAGTGCGAAGGGATAGCGTACTGCTGTTTGTCAGTTCTTAAAAATTTACGCCAAGATGTGTTTGTATTCCTCAAGTTGAAATGATAGCGATTTTAAAAGTGTTTAGTAGGGAGAGATTTGGAGTAAAAATAAAAATTGCAAGAATAATTTTAGAGTGTAGCATGTAGTGATTCTAGAGGCATTGACTATCTAGATTATTGACTATCTAAGAACGGGCGCTCAAAGCGAAAAGATGAGACTGTGCGATATTGATTTAAATTTTGAATGGAATTTCAGAGCGTGTTAAAGAGGATTTTAAACGATGGCGTTTGCTTTCGTGTTTTCAGTCATGCGAAAAATATAGTGCCATTTATTATATAAGTGTTCGGTAACTCGAATGGTACAGTGACATTATAAGGTACCCTGGGGTAATAACGCCACGTTAAGGTTCTACCAATTTTCACGGCTTAGTTTTAGATTGTATTTTTCAAACAAATATAGGATCTGATACAGCAACTCATTGACTATCTATATAAAATAAAATAATTTAACAGATATGTATTCATAAAATATAATGGCGTTTTTTCTTGACCAATGCTATCTGGCGTTAATACCCACCTATATGGGTAATAACGCCATGCAAACAAAACTATAAAATAAGATGGAATAATGGCATGTAGATTGCCCAATTCTAAAAATACAAACTCTACAGCTCTAGAAATTGACAAATTGCAATCTAAGCTATTGAAAATGTACAATTTTTTGTGACTCTGAAAGAAAAATAAAGGTGTGGTGGTGGCGGGGGGAGGAGGCAAAAGAATATCAGATTCTAAGCTACGTTTTGCTTAAAAATGACCATTTAAATAGACTTATTAGAAACATTGCACGGATTATTTGAATCAGTATTTAGAAAAAGGTGTGAGGGGGAGCTTCAACAGAATATAACGCCCTGTGTCTCTCTCTGCTTAAAAACTCCCGCTCAAATATGATTATAAGAAACATTGCATGGTTTTAACCATTCATAATGTAATATTTTTATCATGTGAAGTTTAATAATAACTAGAGTTATATGTAATAAATATTTTTGTTAAACCTTAACTGCTGTTAGCGTCTCACATACCGCTGAGTTTTTCAAGTTTCAGAGTTTAACTTGCAATTTTTAGTTTAACTATAGATACCGGGAAAATTTGTTTCATTTGGTGTCCTATTACTATCTCTGGAGACTTTTGAACGGCTGAATTTTATTTATAATAGTCTTGTATATAAGGTTCAATACAAAAATAATATTCTAATAGTTAATTTAACATTTTATTCATCGTTAGATTAAGCGGACTGACAGGCCGCTCACAGTAAGTTATGCGACAATTTTTGTCACAGCAGTTAAGGGTTAATACTATTATAGTAATCTAGTAAATATTTTTTAACCCATAACTCCACACTAATGCGGATTCTCCAAACCTACAGTTAAATTGTCGACGTTTTAAAGAACATGCTTATCCCCCCCCCCCCCCAAAAAAAAAATAGCGTTTAACTTGTATTTACCAGTTTAACTATAGTTACAACTGAAATTCTCTTTCGTTTGGAGTTCTCGTAATATTGTTAGAAATATTTGAATAGATTAAATTTAATTAGAATTAATTCTGTACAAAAAGTTTAGCGCAGGAACAGTATTCTATGATTTTTAATCATGGATCGCCTTTTAACCTTTAACTAATGTTACCGGTCTCGTAGACCACTATTTTTCTTTTAATTTTTTAGTTTAACTTGTAATTTTCAGTTTAACTGCAAACACAACCTAAATGTTGTTTCATTTGGAATTTTAGTACTATCACCAGAGACTATATTGGTGAATATTAAGTATAATACTCTTGT